>OY728123.1:455464225-465464225 GCA_963277665.1 Viscum album | reverse complement strand
AGCCAAGTGATAAGCCACCTCGCCAATCCTGCTGAGGACCTGGAATGGTCCGATGAAACTTGGAGACAACTTCCCGCCTCAGCCAAATCTTCGTAATCCCCGTCGAGGTGAGACCCGCAAGAAGACGTGGTCACCATCCTCGAACTCTAGTGGACTCCGCCTCCTGTCATCATAAGACTTATGTCGGATCTGAGCTGTCCTCATCCACTCCTGGATGACCTAGACCTTATCCTTCATGGCCTGGACCATCTCCAGTCCCACAAGTGCTGACTCCCCAGGGTCTGTCCAGCACATCAGTGATCTGCAAGGTTGGCCATACAACGCCTCGTAAGGTACCATCCCGATGGTGGAGTGGTATCTATTGTTGTACGCGAACTCTATCAAGGGTAGGTGATCCTCACAACTGCGACCAAAGTCGAGGACACATGCATGAAGCATATCCTCGAGAGTCTGAATGGTCCTCTCCTTCTGATCATCCGTCTGTGGGTGAAAGGCGGTGCTCAGATGTAGCTGCATCCCGAACACCTCCTGCAACCCCTTCCAAAGCCGGGAAGTAAAGCGAGCATCTCGATCAGAGATGATAGATGATGGAACACCATGGATCCGTACAATCTCTTGAATTTAGAGGTGTCCCAGGATCTCTACTGAGCCTTTCTCTCTGATGGGTAAGAAGTGGGATGACTTGGTGAGTCAGTCGACAATCACCCAAATGGAGTCGTGACCTCTGGAAGTACGTGGAATTCCAGTCACAAAATCCATAGATATCCTATCCCACTTCCACTCCGGGACCTCCAAAGGCTATACCAATCCTTCTGGTACCTGGTGCTCTGCCTTCACCTACTGACAGGTGAGGCATCGAGAAACGAAACTCTGCCACAACCTTCTTTATACCCGGCCACCAGTGTTGTCGTATGAGATCCTGGTACATCTTCGCCACTCCTGGATGTACCTATAAAGGGGAAGTGTGAAACTACCTCAGCACCTCCTCTGGTAAAGCAGTCGGTACCATGGTACGTCCTCTGAAAAGGATGATATGCTCTCTTCCCATAGTGAATCCATCAGGTTCCTGTTCTGAGGATATATGTGCACGTCATGTCTCACAGTCAACATCCCCATGTTGTTCCTCTCTGACCCGCTGAAGAAGTGGAGGAGTGACTGTGAGTGACTGAAGAAAGGCTGCTCCATCACTATCCATGAAGGATATCTGCAAAGCGGCTAACTGTTCTGTCACCTCCCCATGTTGCTGAATGTCTGTCCTCCTGCTGAGAGCATCGGCTAATACGTTCCCCATTCCAGGATTATAGACTATCTCAAAGTCATAGTCCTAGAGGAACTCGATCCATCATCACTGTCTCAGGTTCAAGTCCTTCTGCGAGAATATGTACCTGAGACTCTGGTGGTCACAGTAGATTGTAAAGCGCTCGCCCATCAGATAGTGTCTCCACATCTTCATAGCAAAGACCACTGCTGCTAACTCTAGGTCATGGGTAGCATATTTATGCTCATGCTACCTCAACTGATGTGATACATAGGAGATCATTGCCTGCTCCTATATCAGGACACACCCAATTCTGGTCCTGGATGCATCACAGTAGACTACGTACCCTACTCCCTCCTCTGGTAGCCTCAAGATAGACGCGCTGGTCAATCTCTATCTCAGCTCCTGGAAGATCTAATGACATATATTTGACCACACGAAGGGTTTCCCCTTGTTTTTCAAAGATGATAGTGGTGCCGTGACTCTGGAAAAGTCTGGTAAAAATCTCCGGTAGTACCCAGCTAGACCCAAGAAACTACGCACCTACGGCATGCTCCTAGGTGGCTCCCAAGCTAGCACTGCCTCGATCTTTGCAGGATCCACCGCAACTCTCGCCTTAGAGATGAAGTGTCCCAAGAAGTGGACCTCACGTAACCAGAACTGACACTTCGAGAGCTTTCCATAAAGCTGGTGCTCTCAGAGTGTGTCTAGTACAACCCGCAAGTGGTAGGCGTGCTCCTCCTCAGTGGTCGAGTATATCAATATGTCGTCGATGAAGACCACAACAAATCGATCGAGGTATGGATGAAAGATCCTGTTCATTATACTCATGAACACAACTGGAACATTGGTTACGCCGAAAGACAAAACCAAGAACTCATAGTGGCCATACCGACATCTGAAGGTCATCTTCTGCACGTCCTCGTCTTGAAATCTGAGCTGATGATAGCCTGATCTAAGTTCTATCTTCGAGAACCACCGTGGTCCCTTGAGCTGATCGAAGAGGTATTCAATCCTCAGTAGCGGATACTTGTTCCTCACGGTTACCTGGTTCAGGCGACGATAGTCAACACAAAGTCGCAAGATCCCATCCACCTTCTTGGCGAACAATATCGGGGAAGCCCAGGGTGAAACACTGGGTCGGATGAATCCCTTGCTCTACAAGTCCTCCAACTGTACCCGTAGCTCTCGAAGCTCAGCGAGGGACATCCGATATGCTGGAGTGGATATCAGGGCTGTCCCGGGGTACTGGTCAATATAAAAGTCTACCTCTCTACGAGGAGGTAGTCCTGGAACGTCGTTAGGGAAAACGTCCGCATACAGATCCACCACTATAGGAAAACTAGGAATTTGTACGTCAACTGCTCCTAGGATGAGGCTATCCAACTGATGATTTATGGTTTATCCTCTCCTCTGCGTGAGTCCATCCTATGATGAAAAGGCCCCCTTCTCGCCGGGGAAGGTGAACCTGTTCCCATCAGTGCAAACACACCATACCTTGGGCCTAATGTAGTCGATCTGAGCATGGACTATAGATAACCAATCCATGCCCAAGATGACGTCGTAAGGCCTCGACGCTGCTACAAGAAGATCCCAGCCGAAGCTCTCGCCTCATAGAGTAAGCTCACACTGCCAAAAATAGTGTGTAATCGTCGAGTCTGCTCTCGTAGGAGTCTCTAGCCATAAGGATCGAGCCAACGAATCCATTGGAATCTCCGAGCTCCAAAGAAGGGCAGTGACAATGAAATAATTACTCGCACCTGTGTCTATAAGAACTGAATCAAGGGTGGAGTAGACACATATAGTACCTCGAATCATCTCGGGCGCGCCGTGGTCGTAAGCCTCCGCTGCCTGAAGCTGTGTCTTCCTATGCCCGCCAGCTCCCTGTGGTCGGGGTGGGCCTCCTAGTGGTGGTGGTGGTAGAGCCTCAAAGTGTCGCCCAACACCTGCTGCTCGGACAGCTCCTCTGCCTCGTCCGCCTGCTCCCTGTGGACTGCCACAGTCGACCCTCTGCCTCTGCCTGGGTGGCATCTCAACCTTCTGCTGCTCCTCGGCACGACGGGTCGGGCAGTCACGAGCCATGTGGCCCTGCCCGCTGCATGCGTAGTACTGTCTGCCTCTCGTAAGACTAGCTCTGCACTGTGTTCCCCGCACCTCTAAGCCAGTGTCTTGTGGTTGTCCGCTTGAGGATATGGTCCGCCTGGACCCATGTGTCATCCGTCGACTGCCTACTGTAGAAGACTCTGCTACGTGCCACCCTGTGGTAGGTCTCACTGCTGGTGTAGGCTCAGCAAGAAAGCTCTCAATGAGAAGGGCTCGCTCCAGTACCCCTACCCGTGTCGGAATTCTAAGGGAGATCAGTGATGCCCTGATCTCATGCCTCAATCCCTAATATAAGGTCCGAGACCGAAAGAATGGGCCCCGTACCATGTCCTTCGAATATCGTGAGAGATCGGTAAATCTCGCCGAGTACTGGGCAACCGCCAAGCTGCCCTACCGCAGCTGTAGAACCTCCTGGATGCGGACCGCACAGAGGGTGGCTGGGACGAACTCCGAGCGGAAGAGGCTCTCAAATTCCATCCAGAGGAGTGATGCCTCATCGTGCACCTGGAGCATCAAGCTCCACCATCTTCCTATTGTCACGTGCAGGAGACTCACTGCAAGGATCACCATGAGGTCTACTGGTGTCCCTACCAATCGGAAAAATCATACAACTGCCTCCAGCCAATCCTCGGCTGCCTGAGGGTCCGTCTCCCCATAGAACTTGGGTGGTATTTGATGCTGGAACTCATGCAGTGCACTAAGTCAACGTCCACTCTCAGCGGCTGGGGCTGGTAGCATCGGTGGCTCGGCGGGTAGTGGTACCACCGGTGCCTCCGTAGTAAAAGGGCCCTGCACCGAGGCCTTGTCACTCGGTGGGTTGTCGTCACGTACAAAACTCAGAATCCTAGATGGCTACCGTCATGGGGCCATCCTAAAAAGAAACAGGTGCACCACGGTTAATACAGTATACCTGGTGAGATGACACAAAGTAATCACAAAGAAAACTTGAAACAAACATGCAATCAATGTTTTCGTGCACTAAGTCGGAAATCAGAAGTCAGAGTCCTAGTGTATGGATACGTCAGCTGCCGCACCAACACTGGACTCCCTAGACTGATAACCACACTCAATACTCTTAACACTATTGATTCACATAGAAAAAGATCATATTCCTGAGTTCTGTGGTAGAACCAAACTCCTTTGATACCAATTTTTCATGACCCGTCCTCGGGGCCCGTGTCGTGACTACCCCAATCCCGCCTTCCATATGCCAGGGGTTGGCAACTAGCACCAAGGCATAATTCCCAATAAAAAGGGAAGGAATTTCCTTTATAAAGTAAACAAACACACATAGTAAGAAAGAAGAAGTAAACACTAAGTAAAACTGGGTACAATAGTAAGTGCGGAAAAGTAAATGGGCCAGAATACAAACCTAAACTGAAAGTAAAGTACAACTGGAAAAGGAAAACAACAACTGAAAAGTAAAGCCGCAGCGTCGAGCCGTCCACTGGAAGTCCCACTTGAAGGGTGGGTACAAATAGCCCTCTTAGCTCCTCGGGTCCAGTCGTTAGCTCTGAGTACGTCCCGCCCAATGGTCCACCCCCAGGTACCGACCTGCTCCGCAAGCCTCAACCATGATCAACGTTGTCCGTCGTCTGCAACCAACACAATGTAGTGCGGGCATAGCCCGTGCAGGGGTGAGTATACACTACTCAGTAGGGACCCCGAGACCCCCGAAGGTCTCCCAAAATCCATAAGGATAGTCTACAAAGGAAATATACAATCACGAAGTAACATCCAACACTACTTAGGTATGTGTCCATACATATACTAAGTCATCAATTCTCATTCAGCTCCAGCATTTGAGCCCAAGTTCGATCACGTCCACACAGGATAACACAACACAATCCACATAAGAAAGAAAGTCAATCATATTGAAGATAATGATTTAAAGTCATGACTCAGCTCACACAGGTATACTTCTTCACAAGATGATAGAGATGATCATATGTAACCACTGATTCATCTAAGTAGTCGGACCCACACAGGATCGATAGGTACTAACCCCCACAATGACCCACACAGGATCGGACCCACACAGGATCGGTATGTGCTGGCCCACACAGGACCACTGAGCGCTGCCCCACACAGGATCGGAAATCACTGATCCACACAGGATCACTGAGTGTTGTAGTCGTCGCTGTCAAACCCACAGAGGATTTCTGTACAGTCATCATCGTCGTCGAAGTCACAGCTAGCTTTAGGGTTCCCACACACAACAAGATCGTTCTGGGAGGGTCTGCTCCACAAGCCGAGGGGCTGATACATCAACTGACACGAAGTCCGGAGTTGATGTATCCCTAAGTTTCGTATCGCCAACAGGAACCCAACGTGACAGACGGCGCGTCATTCTGACGCCCGGTCTGAGAGTTATTGGCTTTTCCGTCCTAGGGGCCCGGTTGGTTTTTAAGTCAAAATCAACCCGACCGTACTCCAACTGCATCCGAACCTCGTGCGGAGTAAGAAAAAATGTCCGTCTCACTAAGAGGAATCCAAAAAAGTCGACGGCTTGTCAATCGGACGTCCGGAGATTAAGTTATAAGCGTTTCCGCTCCGAGGGCCCGGTTGGTTTCGTGTTCGAACAAACCCGGACGAACCTGAAGTTCTTTGAAACCTTGAGTGTAATATACCTAAACGACCGTGTCGATCCAAGGATCGCATTGCAGCTGACGGTGCATTGATCAGAGGTCCGTAGTCTGAGATATGGGCAAAATACCGAAAGAGGTCCGAAAATGTGGGTTTTGGGCCCAGACCGACCCGGCCCGAGACACCCTGGGTCGGCCCGAACCGGGTCGACCCAAAACGGGTCTGGGTCCAGCCCATTAGGGCGCGTCCCGACCCAGTGGGCATGGCCCGACCCGGCCTAGGCGCGCTCGTGTGGCCTGTGTGGCCAGGCGGCTCGGCCGAAACCGCCGAGCGGAAAGGGGGGGGGGGGGGGCTCGCTGCCCCCTGTTTGTGTAACCGCGGCCCCCACGTGGGGGGCCGCTCCTTCGGCCAGCCGGGGGTTACGACCCCTAGTTCCTCGATCGGTCGGCCCGACTGGCCAGCCGTGCTGCTGCCGCGGGACCCCGCGGTCCCGCCCCTCCGACGCCGGTGACCGGAAGCCGGCCCCCGCTCCCTGCTCCGCCGCAACCGTAGGCCGCGACCTTGGTCCAACCAACGCGGCGCAGCTGCGCTGCGCCCCTCCGCCACAGCCCCGCTCCGGCCACAGTGTCTTCGAGGTTCTCTGGCATAGCGCGACGGCGCCACGACTTTGTTTGACTTCAACAGTGCGGCACGACAGCGCCACGCTTCTCCGCCCATTCTTCATTATTTCCGTGCGGTGCAACGACACTGCACTGCCTTTTCTCGTGCCACGAAAAATTCAAGAATCAAGGGGGGGAGGAGAGTCGGCCGTGTTCGTGCGGTCCGACCTCCTCCCGTTATTGCGATAACAGGCGACCCAATTAGAGAACGAATAATAGCGACGAAAGTATTCACGTACGAAAACAATTAATTCCCCTACCTTGATGAAATCGTTGAACGAAGGTTCGTCGCGGAATTGAATGTCACGGAAGAAGGCGTCACGGAAAAGGGTTCTGTACACGCTGTCGGAGATCATCCGAGGAGGAACGGTGTCTCCCTTCCTTTGTCGTAGGAAGAAGAAACGAAGGAAGGCGTGTTGGTGTTCTTCGCGTTCTTCAAAGAAGATGATGAACTTCAAGACTTAGAGCTTTTCTTCCCCCCAATCCTCTCACAAAAAGCTAACCCCAAATTAAAATAAGGTCACCCCTTATTTTAATTGTTTATGCCCTGCTTTTCAAAAATACAAAATTCAAAAAAAGAAACCACATAATTAATTAAACTTATGTTGTCGTATTAAATGGAGATTTTAAGGGGTTAGGGAATATGAAGGGGTGGGGTTCGTGTGGGCCCCACTGCCCTCATAACCTCACATGGGAAGTTGGGTGGTTTTGGGCCCCACCAAAAACTTCCCATGAGAGAATTAAACTAACAAGGATAAAATAAATTGCACACAATTTATTTTACCTAACATTTTATTTCCCTAATTTTTAACAACTCTTTCCGTGCAAACACAACTCCGGAAAAGGTGTTTCTAAGCAATTACCGGCGCTGCGGTTTCATCGGTGCCCCTGGATTTCAATTATGAGCACCAGATCAAAATTTAGAAAAACCCTCTTTTTCATTCACTGAACGTACCCGAGCTAATCTTCGGAAAATTATTCCGGGCTCACCGGGCTTCAGAATCAGGTGCCGTCAGAAACTGCATTCTTGTAAAATCCCAAAGAAAATTAAGAAAAACTTTCCCTAGAATTTTACATGTCTTTACATAGACCATGGTAGTTCGACGTTATTCTCTTATGAGACAGTGTTGGTGTTGAGTAGGGAAGGGAGGAAGACGATGACACTGGGTAATACAGAGGTCGTGGAAGATCAGACGGTTCTGATTAAATGACTGGGGAATGAGATTGGATGAGTGGTCATGATCGATCCATTCATTAAAAAACCCATCCCACATAAAAAATTATCATGCTTTATCTGTGATTTATAAATCAAGAAATGTGGGGGGAGGTTTAGAAATATCCTCTCTCCCTCCCGGTACCACCTCATACTAGTTCTGCGGGCGTGCTCTACGCCCACCTCTCTATGGGCCCTTGGACCATCCTATGCATGGGCTTTCCCATTCTCTCTTGTGGGCTTACAAACATTATGAATTCCATCTATGGGATGGCTTGGATGGCTTCCTTTGGGTGTGATTGACCCAATGTCCCACATATGCCCTCCATTGAGGCTGGCTGGTCAGCTTAGTAGACTGGCCTTCATTTTTAAATAAACCCCACAAAAATACTTAGTTAAAAACCAAGTATATAATGGAATTCAATATGAAATTCATCGAAACCTCCACACTTAGAACTCCAATCCTATTCATCTTAAACCATCATCCCTCTTCTTCTATTATTTTTGGAATATGAATTCCAAAGAATGTATTCATCCCCAAATGGATGATACTTCAACCATATTCACTGTTGTAAATAACGTATCACATTTGATACATGTATTTTGAACTTATAACCGGTTCAAAAATCATCTAATTTACCAACGTGAATAATTTCTCAAGAATGGCATCCAATTCTATGGAATCCATAACAATTCTCCAAGCATCACCATGAAACTCAAAGTCCTGAAACCATTCAAATGTTTCTTCAAGGTATAAGATGTTGAGAACTTCTTCCAAGATCCATTAACTTTGGAGATGCTTCATCATATTGACATCAATGATCATTTGAAAAGAAATAAAATCCATAAATAATGTGGGCTCTTCAATCTCCCCCATTGTATTTTTTGGTAATACATAAAAAATTCTTTACAAATGAATGAGTCAATATGTGGAACAATTATCTTCTCTCTTACCTTTAATTTTAAAAATTTCATTTCAATTTCTCTACCCCTTATTGAAAAGAAATAAAAAGTTCATGGGAAAAAGGATATCAGTCCATACTTAAACAATGCACCATCCATTATTTCACTCTAATTTTACTTGAGTTGTGCTTTGTGTATAAAAAAATAGGGTTTTATTTAGACAAAAAAGCAATCCATTACTAACTGATCATGATACCTTAATAAATGAGAACTCATAAACTTGTCTTCAAGGATTTTTAACTTTAGTTCCAGACTAAAATTACTATGTATGAGATGAATATATTTAAGAACAATCAACCTAAAATTTTTACCCTCACTTTAACAAATAGACCAATACATTCAAGTGCAATAGGAAGGATAAGTGACCTCAGGGCACTTCCATTTTTCTTATGTCACTGAATTATTAAATTTCTCCCCCCTTTGTAATTTTTTTAATTTTAATAACCAAGGATGAGAGATTAAGAGATAAATACCTTTTCCAATGACATTATCATCATGAAATGTCCAAAATAATCGATTTTGATACAAATTGAAATAATATTTCTAGAAGACTATCCATTTATCTCATCCTCAAGGAAAATAATTCTCACCATATTCATAATGGAGAATCTCATCAGGAGTGGATAACAAGAAATAAGATCAAACCAAGGTGGAATATTATTTATCCTAGATTTCTAGAATAGAACATCACATTCTACAATTCATCAAAGATGATATAATTCTCAGGTTCTACCCTTGATAACATCCTTCACCTTCAATTACCTGTATTATAAATAAAAATAAAATACACAAATATTTAAGAGAATAAGGTTGATCATCCTTGATTTATCAATATGAAAACCAATTTTGAGATTTTTTTCTCAACCTTGTTGCTCTATTTTATCCAGTCTTCATGCTTGCACATTTGAACTTATTTTTTTATTTATGTTGAGGAAGCATGGATCTCTTCACATACCCTTCCACTTTGTGTGGAGAACTTTTCTTCTTAATGACTTTTAAAGATGATACATCATTAATTCTCTTTATTATGGATTCTTGTTTTGGTAATAAGGTTAAAAAATATTTTTCAATGTGCCCAGATTTATGGCATCTATCACACAAGAATTTTTTAACACAGGAGTTTCCTTTTTTTTTTGAAACCTATCATTAATTTTTTTATTCACCTGTGGAATATTTTCATTTCCTTTTTCACTATCCTTAGATTGTGCATCTTTAAGTATACTCATTATTTATAAGTATTCAGGCCAGATAACTAACATATTAATAGGAAATTTGGTAGAAAGTTTAGATTTTCCACATGGATTCTTCTGAGATTCATCCCTCTTAGTAGCTCTTTTGGTTCCACTACCCTTAAAATTCTTGGATTTAGAATCCATGTTTTTCTCAACTTTGCTTCTTTAAATCTTCTTGGGATATTTTTTTACAATATTCTTCTGATTAATTCCCAAGGTTTCTTTATCATTACTAGATAGATTTTTTGATATTATTTTCTTACCATCTTTAGAGACAAGTTGAGATAAGAATGTACCAACCTTGTGACCACTTCCATTGCATACATCACAGATGTTATCAAGAATTCCAAATCTGTTTATAGTGTACAGATGTTTCTAGACCTATGGATGTTTCTTATTCAATTCTATATTGATCCCCCTTGATATAGGATTACTTTGTGATTTTATATTTTGAGGATTGTACAAACAATTTAATGAAAAGTTACCAAATCTATTTCAACACTAACATTGACCCACAAATCTTGATTTATTGATATATTATATATAAGGTTGTTGAGTCTTCTTCAAGATGTTTTGTTCTCTTTCTAGGGAACCATCTTCAAAATTCTTCTTCCTATCCACCGTAGAAATGGTGGTAGGTATCTTGTCACCTTTATTTATCCATACTTGTTTTTAATTTGTCTTCTTACCTACACTATTTTTGGAAATAGATTTAAAAACATTAGTAAAAGATGGTATGGATGGTACCTGATTCTTTTCAGCTACTTATGATAGATAATTGAGTGAATTAATGATCTTGTTATCACTTGTTAGAGTTATTTTGATAGCCTAATCCTCTAGTGAACATTAAGTACTTGTAGAAATTGTTTCCTTCTTTTGTGAATTTTCAACATGTGACTTCTCAAGATTGGACAACTGAGCTTCCAATTCTAGATATTTTATATTGAGGATGATTTTTTGATCTTGAATCATAGTTATTTTCTCTTAATAATCCTTATTAATTCTTTCAACTTCATCTTCATGCACCTTAAATTTGTTTTTTAATAAAGATTCAAGTTCCTTGATCTTCTTGGAAGCTTCTTCCAAATATAAACCCTTGAATTTAATGATCTTATATAGATTTTCTTCAAGTGAATGGATCCTTTATTTAGAGTCTTATTGACTCCATATTTCTCTTAAACTTCTTTGAGACATTTTGAGGATCTCATTTTAAGCTTCCACTATGTTTCTTCAAAGGTTCCAATATGTCTGGAGAGATTTAAGCATTCAATAATTTTTTCTTGCAATCCCTTCTCCAAAACATCAGTTTCTTCTTCCATATAGGTGATATATTCTTTTATACATTGAAAGACTCTACAAAAATGGAGACACATTCATTAGGAATACTATGAATAATAATTCTTAATCTATCAACTGATAATCATTGAGAATTTTTGGAATGATCATCACCACTTTTGGTATAATTTTCATCTTTAGGATAGTTTTTAAATTCACTAACACATAACTCCTAATCACTAGAGGTAGGAATTTTATCCATCTTCTTTGTGGAATCTTGAGCCACCTAATAATTACTTTATAAGAATGATATGTATTCAATGTTAACAATAAATGAATAAATAGATACTTCATATTATTTAGATGAGAGGGACTTCTTCAACTTTCTCTTCTATTTCTTTTTCCTATTCACAATGGTCTTGGTAGATATGGAATTCTACTCAGAGATAATTGAATCTTCATAAAAATTGAACTTCATTACTGAAATAGGAAAGAAAACCAAATATTCAAAAGAGAATAGATTCATTGTAGAGAATATATCAGAAGTGAACCTTGGATCTGATACCAATTTTAATGACTAGTTTGGGATATGTATAACACTGCAAGGGGGATGAATCATTTTTGGGGACTTTTTTAAACAATTACATATTTTTATCAATATACCTCTTAGACTTGTTATAACCCTATCACATGAAAGTATATGAATTCAGTTAAAATAGCACATGATATTTTTACAACGTTAACTACTCAACAAGAGTAGATACATCCTTGGAATGGTCAGAAATAATCTTGACCACACAACCACTAGAAAAAAATCCTTTGAATGTGGTTACAAAGATTAGCATATTCCCTTAAACTCATGAAGCACTTTGAAAAAAATCCAATAGTGGAAGTTTTATAGCTCTTGGCTAGATCTTTATACTACCTACCAAGATAGTCTTCTCCCTGTTGATAACTTTTTGCAACACCAATAAGATATTCCACCTATTGAGACCTATTGATGACACAATACTGATTTTTTCTTCCACAATATTCTTATTCACTTCGTTACTTACTTAGAAGTAAGAAAGTAACTCCTCTTTCCTCTTCCCAATAGAAAACTAAAACCCAAACTCTCTTATTCTTCTCTCTTTATTCTTATCACTTTATTCTTCAGTGAAAAAACAACTGCTTTGTGATCACCTTTTCTTCTTGTTGCAAGAATCAAAAACTTTCATTGTGATTATCAAATCAATAAAGAAAAACTCATCTTAGCATAATCATAGTAAAACTACCCTAAATAATAGTCAATATTTAGTTGGGATCACTCAATTCTTATTCTTCTTATCTTCTTGAATTATCAACCCAATTAGATCATGTTCCCTTTATGCATTCAATTTTTGATTCCAAAACTAGTAAATCCATTTCTCATTCATCAGTGTAGTGAAATATTTAATTATGTTTTGGGTATCTCAAGTGCATAAATATTTATGTGTGCATGAGTCTGTATGTATGCATGAAATCATGCATAAATTGTTTTCCTCCTCTTCGTCTGTTATCACAACACACATTCAGGTGTCCAATGGTTCTATAAGTGTACATGGAATCATGCACTTTATTCTTACAGAAACCCACCATTCAATTTGTGTTTATCAACACACACAATATGACACTTCTTTGTCTCTCCTTTTCATACACAAAAATTCAAGTATCTCAAGTCATGCACATGAGTGCATGTGATTCATGCCTGTGAACACTACCCCTTGTCTTCATGAATTATCCTTCATCAGAAAAAAAACACTTCAACTGAAGAACCATTGTGGTGTTTTTGTTTTAACAAAGTTGTGTAGTTGTTGACAACTAACCTTTTTGTTGAGGAATGATTTTTATATATAGGAATAAAAAAGTTGTTGGGTTTAAGGAAATTGGTGAGCCTAGTGAATGTTGCTGAGTATGAAAGAAGTTGCTGAGTTTGAAAGATGTTGTTGAAGAGTTATAAGTTAGAAAGTTTCTCAAACTTTCTAAACAAATCAGATGATGCTTTTCTAATCTTAAAGTTCTCAAAAATCATGAATAGTTTCATGATAAAAGTTTTTGAAGAAATGGTTAAGAGGTTTGAAGATTTTCAGTGAGCAACATTCTGAGAAAATTCAGAACCTGATTTCTAAACATGATTCCTGAGAAAACCAAAACCTATTTTCTGAACCTAATTTTGAGGAAAATTAGAACCTGATTTCTAAACCTAATTCCTAAGTAAACCAATACCTAATTTCTAAATCTGATTCCTAAGAAAACCATAACCAGATTTCTGAACCTAATTCCTAAGAAAACCCAAACTTGATTTCTAGACCTGATTCCCGAGAAAACCAAAACCTGATTTTTGAACTTGATTTTAGACAAAACTGAAACCTGATTTATAAACTTGATTCATAAGAAAACCCAAAACTGATTTCTGAACCCAATTACTGAGAAAACCAGAAATTAATTTCTAAACTTGATTCCTGAGAAAACTATAACCTGATTTTTGAACCTGATTTTTGACAAAACTGAAACATGGTTTTTGAAACTGATTCCTGAGAAAACCAGAACCTGATTTCTGAACCTGATTCCTAAGAAAAGCGAAACCTGATTTCTGAACCTAATTTCTGAAAAAACCAGAACATGACTTCAAAACATGATTTTTTACAAAACCAGAACCTAATTTCTAGGAAATTTGGAATCTTATTTTTGAGGAAATTCAGAACCTGATTTTTGAACAATTTGGAACCCGAGTTCTGCACAATTCAGAACCTAATTTTTAAGTAATTCAGAACCAAATTTATGAACAATTCTGAACTTAATTTCTTTATAATTCAGAACCTCATTTTTGAATAATTTTGAATCTTAATTCTACACAATTTTGAACTTGATTTCTGAGTAATTTAGAACTTTATTTCTGAATAATTTGGAACCTGATTTCTTCATAATTCGGAACCTGATTTCTACACAATTTGGAACCTTATTTCTGAGCATGTTTTTGAGAAAATAATAACCATAATATAGCATTATCATTCTGAGAAAGATATGGAGAGTTTAAGAAGGAAAAACCAAATTTCATCGTTTTTTAAATCTCAGAGAAATTTAAGGAGGTTTAAAGAAGTCAAATATGATGATTAAATGTGAGTGATTTTTAGAGTTTTTGATATTTGAGTAAGCGGGAAATATTTTCAAGATTCTCGCCTTTGTTTTTTGAGTTTCCTATAAATATATTCTTAGATCATTCACTCATTTGTAAATTTCACACATGTGGAAACAATGGAGAACTGTAGAATTCAATGTGAAAATTTCCTTCTAAGATTGAAGAAGATTTTCTTTGAGTTTTTAAGGAACATAATAATAGGAATCATCATTACCTTACTGAGAAGATCAAAATCAGCCAAACCGGACTGAGGATTTAAACTGAGCATTTGTGGAGCAGATTAAACAAATTTCTATTCTTTTTTTGGCACATTTTTCTTTAAGAAAACATTATAAACTAATAAGAGTCATTATAATCCTTCCTATCAGGAGATAGAAAATGTATAATGGGAGTTTTCACAATTTTTATTTACTTATTCATTATAGTGGATTTCCATAGACCCATGGGAGTGGCTATGTAAATGATTTAGGTTCCCACATTAAGTTTGAACCTTATAAATCAAGTGTGCCTTAATTTATTTACTAATATTGCATGCTTAAGTATTTGATATAGGTTGATAAAGAGGGAAATCTTAATAGGTTTCAAGGGTTAAGTTTCTTAAAGTGAAAAACGGATTCAAACCCCCTTCTTAGTTGTTACTCAATCCTTGGAACTTCAAGTAGTATCCAAGGAAGGTTCCCTTGTTTAGTCCTTATCATGGAGAATATCGATTCTATAAATATTAGAAGAATTCCTATATTTTATGGCGAGAATTATTATGGATGAAAAAATATGATGTTTTCTTATCTCATATCTCTTGTCCTTGAAGTTTTTGATGCTGCTATTATTGGATTTCCACCTATTGAATAAAATTATCCTATGATGTTTGCTGATAAGAGAAACATAGAAGTTGATGGAAATGATATAAATTCTATTCTCATGTCCTTATCAGAAAATGTTTATCAGAAGGTGATGGGTCTCACAACATCAAAAATTTTGTGGGACAAGATGGAAAATGTTTTTGAAGGAAATACAAAAGTCAAGGAGGCAGAGCTACAAATATGTCAAAGTAAGTTTGAAGACATCTATATGAGAGATGATGAAACAATTGATGAATACTTTACTAGATTTAATGAAAGTGTATGCAACATTAGAGGATTTAGAGAAGACTTGGAAGATTCTATAACTGTGAAGAAACTTATGAGAAACTTTCTAGACAGGTTTGATTCTAAAATTTCTACCTTAGAAGATAAGGATGATTAACTCTTGATGAATTGCATAATTTTCTTATTGGTTATTAAATGAGGAAAACTTTAATCTTTAAGAAGAAAATGAAATATGAAAAGGTTTTTTAAGCCATGAGAAAGATGAAAATCAATGAAGTTGATAAAGAAAATCCTTGTGAATATGATGATAAGGAAGATGATGATATGAATGAAAAGATCATGTCCCTTATATCTAAGAACTATCATATAGGTAGATGAAAGTATAGAGGAAAACATACTCTCAAGTGTTTTGAGTGTGGTGGAATCAAGAACTTTTCTTTGAATTTCCCTAAGAATAATTTTGTAGAATATCGAGATGATTCTAATGAAAAACCTCGATGGAAGAAGTGGGACAAAAATGATAAAGAAGAGAAGTATTCCAAAAAATTCAAGAAGAAGTCTTTCAGAAAGAAGAGAAACATGTTGAGAAAGAAGGTTGAATCATACTCAACTGGAAATTATTCTACTGAAGATAAAAGTTTAAAAAAATTCAAAACCTTTATTTCAAAAGTTGAGAAAACAAAAGACTCTCCAGAGAGTGAAAAAGGTGGTGAAGAATCTTATAGAGAGTATCATCTCAGAACCGAACTTCTTTCTTTTCTTGAGAAAAAAAATCTCTCAAGAAAGAAATTAGAGTGATGAAGAAATATCACAAAGACGTTGTTGATGGAAGAAAAAATTTCATCAAGCAGGAGGATAAATAAATTAAAGATATTTTAATCTACAAAATTAGAAATGTTAAATAGGGAAAGGTGATTGAAGATATGAGAAAGAAGTTGGAAGCTAAGGAAGAAGAAGTGAACAAGGTGCAATCAGAACTTCTTGAGTTCGAAAATTCCTTGAGGAAGATAAATTCAAACTTCAACAATGTTACAAAAGTAAAAGATGATACCTCTAAAATTGCTGAGAAGAATTATTATGAGAATTAGGTGAAATCTTATCCTAAAAAAAATAATGTTTCATCCGACTCTTCTAATACTTTAGGGTCTAGAAAATGTGTTGGGAAAGATTGGGTAGAAAAAGGTTGTGAGAAACCTATCAACTCTACAAAAGTTGATATCTCACTCAAAAGGAAAGATGGTCCACATCCTGATAATGTTAGGGATAAAATAAGTTACCTACCTCAAAAAAGTTTATATAGAGAAAGATCAGTCTTTAATAGAAAATAAAGATTTGAAGGCTATTGTTGGTTCTTCGGAATCTATGGGCATAGAGATTATAATTGTTGGCACAATTTATCTATACCCAGAAGAAGGTTTGAACAAAGTTGAAGAAATAATGAATGGAGAATGAGTAACTTTCCCTACTCAAAGAAAGTTGAAAAGGTAAATTCTGAATATGTCAAAAAATTCCAACAAAGAATCAATTTGAATGTCTCAAAGATGTTTATGGAATATGTGATCAGTCTGGTCATCATGTCGAAAGATGTATAACACTCCTTCCAGAACAATTTTCTTCGGATAAGAAGGTTAATGAGAGAGCTTTCATTGTTGAGACAACTTTGAAATCAAGTAAGAGGAACAAACCGTGGATTCTTTATAGTGGTTGTTCTTTACACATGATAAGTGATATAAAAATATTAGAACATGTTGAGAGTCATGATGGAGGAGAAGTTACTTTTAGAGATGATAGTTCCATAAAAATTAAAGGAATTGGAATGATAGAGATTGAATCAGAGAAACTAATGTCTAAGGAAGTCTTACTAGTTGATGGGATAAAACATAACATACTTATTGTAAGTCAACTTTGTGATGTTGGGAAAGAAGTAATCTTCAAAAAGGATTATTGAATCATCATAAGTGTGAAAATGTAAAAGTCATTACAAAACGAGAATGAACCAGTGTGAACCACTTTCAAATTAGAGAATCCAAAAACTCGTATTATTTGAGTACTGAAGAAGAGAATAGGTTGAGGCATCGAAGACTTGGTCATATTGGGAAGAAGAACATGAATAATCTATCAAAAGTTGATGTTTTTCGGAATTTTCTATAATTGAAAAGAAGAGATGAAGATGTTTTAATTACTTTATATAAAGGAAAGATGACTAAAAAAAGTCATAAAAGAGTTGATATTCAATCTAGAAAACCACTTGAGCTTATTCATTCTGATCTGTATGGTCTGATGAGACATCAATCAGCAAAATGAGATTTATAATTTATCACTTTTATTGATGATTTCACTCGGATGAAAAACATCATGTTCATTAAGCACAAGTTAGAGGCTATTGAAATGTTGAAATTTTTTAGAAAAGATGTTGAGAAAAAATTGGGGGTTTCCATAAAGAAGCTGAGAATAGATAATGGTACATAATTAACAACACTGATTTTGAAAATTATCTAAGAAATCATGGTATCAAACATAAGTATAGTGCTCCCTATACTCCACAACAAAATGGAGTAGTAGAAATAAAGAATAGGCGCTTGATATTAATGGGAAGACGTATGTTAGTTGAATACAAAATTTCAAAATTATTTTTTAGAGAAGTTGTTAGTATTGTTGTACATGTTCAAAATAGATGCTTTTTGGAGACCAAAAAACAACATGACTCCTTAAGAAATGTTGTATAACAAAAAACACTCATTGGAATACTTAAAATTCTTTAGAAGTCCATGTTTTTTTAAAGTCAAAAATCTGGATTTTGAAAAGTTTGAAGAGAAAGCTGAGGAAGAAACCTTTATGGGTTATTCACCAAATGGGAGAAGTTACAAATGTTGGAACAAAAATTTACAAAGGTTGGTGGACTCATATGATGTGAAGGTAATTGAAAATCAATATTCCTTAACAAAAGTTGTTGATAATACTAGGGATGAAACATTGGAAAAATCCAACAATAGTAAATTTTATCCAAAACAACCTCATCATGATTCCAATGAGTCATGTGGTGAAGAAAGTGATGTTGAAGAAGAAACCATGAGATTTACTACCTTATGAAATCATGTTGAATCTAAAAACATTATTGGGAATCAGAAGTCCCATGTTCAAACAATAAGGAAGTTGAGATTAGAAAATCAGACTTCACATATCTCAAAAGTTGAACTAGAATCAGTTTCAGAGTCTATTCAATATAAATAATGGGTGGATGCTATGAATGAAGAGCTAGATCCGATTGAGAAGAATGAAACATGGGAAATTATTCTAGGGCTAGGAAATAAAAATGTTATCGGAACCCTGAGGGTTCACAAAAATAAATTTAATGAGCATAGAGAAGTTTCAAGAAACAAAGAAATACTTTAATGTAAAGGATGTGCATAGGTAGAAGGTGTGGATTTTGATGAAACCCTTTCCCCTATTGCATGGATATAATCTATTTGAATGTTTCTTACAGTGGATGCCCATTAGAATCAAAAAGATTATTAGATGGATGTAAAGTCATCTTTCTTAAATGGTGAAATTGAGGAAGAAGTTTACATTGAACAACCTTGTGGATGTATACTTGATGAGGATGAAAACAATGTTTGTAAATTGAATAAAGCTTTGTATGGGACGAAACAATCTCCACATTCTTGGTAATCAAAGCTTGAAAATTGTTTGAGAAAGATGAACTTTTCTAAAGGAAAAGTTGATAGTAACTTTTATGTGAAAGATGTTGACTCCAGAAAATTAATTGTAATTGTTTATGTGTATGATATAATTTTTTTGGGGATGACGAAAAGGTTGGTGAAGAGTTTTCTGAAGAGATGAATAATAATTTTGAAATTTTAATATTGGAGGAATTAACTTTCTTCCTTGGCTTACAAATTCAAGAAAAATAAAGATATACTTTTTTATCTCAAGAAAAGTATGCCAAGGAATTGTTAAAGAAGTTTGGAAAGGAAAAATCAAAAGAAGTTTCAACTCCTATTTCAGTGAGAAGGAATTTGAAAAAAGACGAATCTGGAATAAGTGTGAATTAAAAAGATTTTCGGAAGCTGATATAAAGTCTTCCTTACCTTACAACTTCACAACCTGATATTTTTATGCTATTACTTTATATACCGGGTATCAAAGTAATCTGAAAGAATCGCATATATTGGAAGCAAAGAGGATTCTAAGATTTTTTAAAGGAAAAACTTCATATGGGGTTTTATACAAAATAAACAGCGAGTTAAAGTTTCATGTTTACACTGATGCTCATTGGGATGGTGATTGTAATGATAGAAAATCAACTTTAGGAGGAACATTTTTCTTAGGCAAATGTTGTGTGAGTTGGCATAGTAAGAAACAAATTTTGGTAACTTTGAGCACAACTGAATTTGAATATATTGTAGCTACTCAGGCTTGTACTCAAATGATGTAGATGAAAGTTGAGCTGGAATATTTGAAAGTAAAAGTTTCTAAACCATTAAAGATACTTTGTGATAATTAGAGTGCAATTGATCTTTCTTAGAACCCTATCCCACACTCAAGATCAAAACAAATTGATATAAAATTTAACTTCATAAAAGGGAAAGTTGTTGTTGGAGATGTTTTTCTGGAATACACATTAACCAAGTATCAGATTATTTATATCTTTACAAAATCAATGTCTAAGGAAAGGTTTGTCAAATTGAGGCTACAAATCGATGTTAAGCCTCCTCCCATGTCTTCCTAAGCCTCATAAGAAATACCCCCAGTGTGCTTTGAATTATGATGACAAAGGAGGAGAGTAAGAAACACTTTTTTTGTAAAACGTGTTTACCTAACATTCATTTATGAATATGAAGACGTGGTTATCATATAATGGGGGAGAAAAAAAATGAGAGGTAAAAATAAATGTGAGTAAGATAAAGATAAAAGTAAATGGGGGAGTTTGAGTAAGGGGAGTTTATCTTTACGTTGCTGAAAAATTTTCTTGCCACTGAGGGATGGGAATCCTTCAAAAACATTACTTTTTCCAGGAGTGTGGTGTGAGGACACTCTCTTTTGAGAAAGTATATGTTTTGATAAAAGTCAAAAAATTCTTAGAGTTGGAAAAGTTGTTTAACAAAGGTTGTCAACAAATCCTAAGGGGAGATTGAAGAAACTTTGTGGTGTTTTTGTTTTAACAAAGTTTTGTATTTTTTGACAACTAACCTTTTTGTTAAAGAATTTTTTTGATATAAATGAAGAAATAAGTTGTTGGGTTTAAGGAAGTTACTGAGCTTAATGAAAGTTGCTGAGTATTAAAGAAGTTGCTGAGTTTGAAAGATGTTGTTGAAGAGTCATATGTTAGAAAGTTTCTCAAACTTTCTAAACAAATCAGATGATTATTTTATGATATTAATTTTCTCACAAATCATGAAAAGTTTCATGATAAAATTTGTTAAAGAAATGGTGAAGAGGTTTGAAGATTTTCACTGAGCAACATTCTGCGAAAATTCCGAACCTGATTTCTGAACCTGATTCCTAAGAAAACCAGAACGTGATTTCTAAACCTGATTCTTGAGAAAACCAGAACATGATTTTTGAACTTGATTCCTGAGAAAACCAAAACCTGATTTCTAAACCTCATTCCTGAGAAAACCAGAACCCGATTTATGAACCTGATTCTTGAGAAAACTAGAACCCGATTTATGAACCTGATTTATGAGAAAACCAGAACCTAATTTTTGAACCTAATTCCTAAGAAAACCAGAAACTAATTTCTGAACCTAATTCTTGAGAAAACAAGAACCTGATTTTTGAACCTGATTTTTGGAAAAACCAGAACCTGATTTCTGAACTTGATTCCTAAAAAACTAAAACCTGATTTCTGAACCGGATTCCTAAGAGTACTAGAACCTGATTTCTGAACATGATTCCTGAGAAAAATAAAACCTGGTTTCTGAACCTGATTTCTGACAAAACTAGAACATGATTTATGAACCTTATTTCTGAGAAAAACAGAACCTAATTTATGAACCTGATTCTAAATAAAACAAAAACCTGATTTATGAACCAGATTTCTAACAAAAATGGAACCTGATTTCTGAACCTGATTTTTGACAAAACCAAAACCTGATTTTTGAGCAATCCTAAACCTGGTTTCTGAAGAAATTCCAAAATTGTTTTTTGAACAATTTGGAACATGAATTTTGCACAATTTGGAACCCGATTTCTGAGAAATTCAGAACTTTATTTTTGAAAAATTAGGTACCTAATTCTTGCATAATTCACAACCTAATTTATAAACAATTCAGAACCTGAATTCTACACAATTCGAAACCTTATTTATGAGTAACTTGGAACCTTATTTCTGAAAAATTTGGAACCTGATTTCTGCATAATTTGGAACCTGATTTCTGTATAATTCAGAACCTGATTTTTGAGCATGTTTCTAAGAAAATCAGAACCAAGATCCAGCGTTATTGTTTTGAGAAATATATGAAGAGTTTGAGAAGGAAAACCTGAATTTCAACTTTTCATAAATCTCAGAGAAATTTAAGTAGGTTTGAAAAAGTAAAATATTGATGATTAAATGTGAAAGCTTTGTGGAGTTTTTGAGATTTGAGGAAGTGGGAAATATTTTCAAGATCCATTCCTTTGTTTTCCATGTTACCTATAAATATTTTCTCAGATCATTCTCTCATTTGTAACTTTCACACACGCAGAAAAGGCAGAGGACTAGAGAATTCAAAGTGAAAAGTTCACACCAAGATTGAAGAATATTTTCTTTGAGTTTTTAAGGAAAGGAATAATTAGAAACATCCCTACTTTATTGAGAATATCAGAATCAACCAAACTAGACTGAGGATTCGGACATAGTATTTGTGGAGCAGATTCGACAAGGTTTTTATTCTTTTGTTTGGATCATTTTTTCTTTACACAAACATTGTAAACTGACGGGAGTCAACATAATCTTTCCTATTAGGAGATAGAAAGTTCCTAATGGGAGTTGACACAAGTTGTATTCACTTATTCATTATAGTTGATTTCCATAGACCCAAGGGAGTGGTTATGGAAAGGATGTCGGTTCTCACAATGATGCATAACCATGTAAATTTTGTGTGCCTTACTTGATTAACTATTATTTCATGATTAATTATTTGATACAGGTTGATAAGGAAATAAATCTTAATAGGTTTGAAGGATTAATTTTTTCAAGTTTTGAAACTTACTTAAAGTGAACAACTAATTCAACCCCCCTTCTCAGTTGTTACTCAATTCTTGGAACTTCACCAACAAACAATGTATCTTTTTAACATGAAAACATGATCATAAAAGAAATCAGCTTTACAAATCTTCGAGAAGAATAGTGGGAGTTATTGACTTAAGAACTGGCTCACAGGTCTGAATAAATATAAAAAACTATGATGGTTTCACAGATCTTAGATAATCATGAAAGATAGGGAGACGCGTTTCACTATTACTTTTCTTTGCAGAATTCTATTCTTCACGAAGCTCATTTGAGAGTGAATTTCACTTGTCAAAGGCCCCCAAGATTCCTCTCTATGTGAAAAAAGAATGGTTTGTGGAACTCCCCTTCTTCATAATTCCTCAAAGGCCCGTGATACCTTTTATCATTCATGTAAGAGGATTCTTAGGAAATAATATATTTTGAAAAAATATCTCTCGAGTATGCGAATGCTTGTAGCTTCAACATGATCAATGCCTCTCCTTTTGTAGGTGAGGATCACAACCCTACACCATGTTCAAATCTTGTAAGATATATCATTTAAATCATTCCTTTGAATATTTGATATCCTTGTCTTTGAAATCTTCAAACATAGATAAGAGATATGCCACAAATCATGGCATGTTTACTTTTCAAGTTGGCTTATCCTTTTCCCCAAACCGATCACATGCATGCAATGAGGATCACATGAAACTCTTCCTTCTCAAATTCCTGAGCTTCATCCATGGAGATATCATGTTCGAAGAGCCTCTTAAAACTACGTTTGTAGTTCAGATGAATAATATAAATCATGAAAATGAAGTTGAATGATTTATCCGATCAAGTTGTTTTCATGCATGAAATCTTTTCAATCCAATGGGCCTCATGATGTCAACATGATCGTCATATGATGGTCAGAAATTGGACATGGTGGTTTGACCTTCTTCTCTAGCGAGACAACAATGGTGTTGAGTGGTGGAGGGAGGAAGACAATGGTGCTGGGTGATACAAAGGCTGGATAAGATTGAACTACTATGATTAAATGAGTGGGAAACGAGATTAGATGAGCGACCACAATTGATCCATTCATTAAAAAAACTCATCCCACATCGAAACACCTTGTAATGACTCGTATTTTCTCAATTTTATTTTTAAAAATTATTTAGGAAAATTACAATACTAGGCACATGATTTCAAGGCCCAATGTGCTTGGAATAGTTCGAAGTAAACTGTTAATTTTTTAATAGCACACGTAAGTGGTTTTCCCAAAAGAGTGGAATAAATTTTAAAGAGATGCCCATATCAGAAACCCAAGGGAACCATTGCATTCAGAATAGTGATTTTACCTTAGGCGTGACTTAAATTAAGTCAACGTAGGTATTCAGTGAGAAAACCTGAAAAGGACGCAACCCTAAAGAAAATAATTAAATAAAATTATTTTATTTTAAAATCCTAATAACTCATGAATGGTGACTCTGATTGGAAATCCAAGACCACCCTTGAGTTAGTAATATAGAATTTTACTTAGTAAAGGCCTAACATCGGCCAACGCGGGTTGGCTACAAAATTTAATTTATGGATGTTTTAAGAGAAAAATAAAATATAATTAAAAAGTTATTTTATTTTATTTCTTTAATGCTACATTTCATCTCAGTGATGCTACAATGCAGCATCGTGGAAATGCTAAAACATGTTTTAAAACACTTAAATGTGTTAACACGTATCCTAAATTGAATAGAGATATGGACTAGTGTTAGAAATCCTAACATTGGAGAATTTTCCCCAGATCCCTAAAGTTTCCCTAAGGTAAGAAGAAGGAAGCTCTCTCACTGGCAATAATGTTTTGGAGATCAGAGCTCAGATCAAGCATTGATGAATGAAAAATACTGGAAAATGATGGATCAAGGACGTTCATGGATGGATCGCCATATATGATGAATTATCTCCTCCAAATGATCCATTTTCTAGGTAGGGGGTTTATTTCCAAGTGAATTGTTTCCCCATTCTTGTTTCCCAATGATGAATGCAGACCAACCCAGAAATAAGTTGATCCAAGGGTCGATTGTTCATGCGGGATGATTTTTATACTATGGGGTTTTGAAGGTTTAAAAACACAGTATTTATCTTGTTGTTCCTTTCCCTTTTTTCTAACGGGATTAAGGAACTCCGAAATGAACAAAGCTGGAATTTTTCTCTTGGGTGTTCTTGGTTTCTTTCCTATCCCCATCCTTATGTTCTTCATCGACAAACCCATGTGGTTGTGTTGGGATTTTCTGGGAGGTTTTGAACATGACTGGACCCCCAAAGCGATGAAAATATTACATTGAGCCCATGTTAGTGATGGTGGAAACTGAAGGTTTACAAAGACATTCCTGGTTATAATAACAATCCACCACACCAACAGTGGAGAGCCGCAGAAGATGGACCCGCTGGTGGTGGTGTTGGTGGTGTCACACGGTGGTGCAACCACTTGGTGGGGGGAACCCGTGGCACAACGACCATGGGCGGTAGACAGGGCCACCAAATCGATGGCCAACAGAGGCCTCAACAAGTTGTGATAGGAGGCCATGCCATGTGATAGAGGGTTTTGGTCCAGCTGAACCATGGAGGGACCCAGTGACAACTGTCACGTTGAATGCGGTGGCTACCCCACATTGATCGGGTGAGGATGCAGTGCCTGCCGCATCCCGTGCGGACGAATCTGCCCGCTCGAGAGGACCGGGCTGGAGCTGGAGAGCTGGGTTAACCCAGTGGTTTAGGCCAGACCTTATGGGTTGGGATAGACCTAGAGGGTTAGGTCAGACCTAGCGGGTCGGGTCAGGTGGGACTCGGACCCAACCGGCCCCTTTTTACTTAAATATCTATAACTTCTAAACTGTAAGTCCGTTTGATGAGATGTTTGTGGAATTGGGACCCTTATGATGAGGCGGTGCTTTTGGGATACTATATATGACCTTTAATGGAGATTTGAATATGAACTATTGGATTGAGTATTTGGTGCTCCCGAAATGAGCGTGCTAGGAGAGGAATCCTATCACTGGCTATGGCAAAGATGCGAAGTTGGTCTCCTATGAAGACGTAGAGTTGGTCTCCCACGAAGATGAAAAGTTGTTATCCTACAAAGACACATATTTGGTATCCTAATAATTCACATAGTTGGTCACCTGCGAGGACATAGAGTAGGTATCTTGTGAGGGTGGAGGGTATGTCTCCTGTGAGGGTGTGGAGTAGGTCTCCTATAGAGACACAGAGTATGTCTCCTAAAAATAATGTATGTATCGTTGGATATGGATATTCCTGGGATTTATTACTATATGTATCCTAGTGTGTGGTAACTTTAGTGACTCTCTTGACAGTACTTCTTAGAGGCTACACTTCGTGTACCTCTTGGGTAGTCTACCTTGTGTTTTGCTTTGAGGTTTACCTTTGTGGTTTGGGTTCCCTATTGAGTATTGTTTTACTCACCCCTTCATAGGATTCACCCACATGTGTCGTTTCTTGTGAAGATGATCAATAGATTTGATGGATTCCTTGGTGGGACAATGACATGTGGTTCATTAGGGTGACCTGACAGACGTGGTACACTTCAACGACATTCAGACAACTTATTGTACCTACCGTTCAGGTAGGGCTTTCTGTGGATGTGATCTAGGAGCTTGTACTTTTCTATTTCAGTTGGTATTTTATTATGAACTGTTACTTTTCAGTTTTGTATTGTTACTTTCAGTGGTTGTCTTATTGGGACACATATCTGTTTACTCAATGTTTTTAGTTTCAGTACCTTCAACTTGGAGACGAGTGCATGTGTAGAGGTTCTTAGGAAAATGCCTCCCCTTTTTGGGATATACCTACTTGGATCTAGTCTCAACCCCCAGACCTATAGGAGGTTTGTCTTGGTGTAGTCATAGCATGGGCCCCGAGGGACGGGTCGTGACAGAGTAGTATCAGAGGGCGGTTTGTTTTTTTTGTTTTGGGGAAACAGTGATAAGTGTTTCGAGTTTGGATTTTTGGCTAGGGAGTCTAGTGTTGGTGCGACGGCTGATGTATCCATACACTATGACCCTGAATTCTTCTTTTCGACTCTGTACATGAAAACACTAGTTGCATGAATCATATAGGAATTGAGTATGTTCTCATGTCCTTATTGAGTCAAAGTTAGCTCACCAATATACTCTATTGACCGTGGTACATCTTGTTCTCTTTTCAGATGCTTACACATAGGCAGTTATCCAGGATTCCAGGGCATGACCATGAGGATGGTCCACTGAGTGATGAGGAAATGTGTAGGGACTATTTCGAGAGATAGTACCTCCTAGTGGTGTACTAGTGATACCATCACCCGAAGTGCAGCAATTCCTACTGGACTTACTGGTAGAGGATGCACACATGCTCAGTGTGTTGAATGAGTTCCAATGATAGAGACCTCCCGGGTTCCAAGGTGAGACAGATCCTCAAGTTGTTGAGGATTGGATGGAAAAAGTTACATGATTTTCCTCCTAGTGAGGATGCCTCTTGACCAGATGGTGGTACTAGCCGTGAGTCTTCTACAAGGCTCAGTGGGGGAGATGGTGGAGCTTAACGATCCAGACACACGAGGTGGAAACCCTATCCTAGATAGACTTTGAGTGTCTCTTCAGGGAGGTGTTAATTCCTGTGAAATTAAGCTCTGTGTATATATAGGAGCTTCTGCATCTGTAGTAGGGAAGCCAGACAGTGGCAGAGTACTCAATGAGATTCACAAATCATTCTCGCTACTCTACAAACATGGTGTGTGACCTGTTCTTCAGGGACTATACCTTCAATAAGGGAATAATCCAAGAGATCAGAGTGTCAACGACATCCCTTAACATTCCTACACATTCTGGGATGCTAGAGAGATCTCTACTGGTAGAGAGATTTTTTTGTAGAGAAGGCACCAGTGGTGGAATCTACCATCGGGCATCAGCTGGTTGAGTCTTCGGCATTGGGTAGCCGGCAGCTGACCCATGGGTCCAAGAGGACCAGGGAGTCTAGGGGATGAACCTAGGACATGGGATCAGTGGTTTGGGGCTTCCAAGAAATATCAGGTTAGCCAAAAAAGGGCTAGTATACACATGCAGTGGTTAGGGACATATGGCTATAGATTGTCCGACCAGCCATACGATCGACCAAGAGATGGTCGAGGGGTCACCAAGGCAGTGGAAGAGGTATGAACATAGAAGTAATACTAGTAGAGAATTTGGAAGAGGAGCGAGACAAGAAGAAGGAGGTGGATGGAGGTTTGAGGCACTACAACCACCACCCCCAGGTGGTCCACTAAGAGCTCAGGGATTTGGTGGATAGGTGAGAGGCCAGCTCCACGCGATGGAGGCTTATGATCCCGAGACTCCCAAGATGATCAGAGGTATGATCTTTGACTTTTAAACCCTACCTACAATTTTTATAGGCATAGACATCAGTCACTCATTTCTTTCCCTGAACCTTGTTCAAGACACATAGATTCCAGTGGAACCGTTGACTCGATCCGTACTCTTAGAGACTCCTACAGGAGGAGATTCAATGATCAAACACTAATTCTGACAGTGTTTCCTTAGTATTGGGTGCTAGAGTTTCAATTTGGATCTCTTGGTGGCATCATCGAGGCCTTACGATATCATTATAGGTATATACTAGTTATCCATAGTTCATGCTCAGATCGACTGTTTTAGGCACATAGTTCGGTGTGTCCGCAGAGATGGTACCAATTTTTCCTTTTTTAGTGAAAGGGAAACACAATCAGCATAGGATGGACTCACCTGTAGGAGGGTGCACCCGATCACACATCAGTTGTCTAGAATGACCCTCGGTGTAGTGGATGAGACAAGTCCTCAAATTCTTGTAGTGGTGGACGAGTAAGAGGACATCTTTCTAGAATATGTTTCAGGACTACCTCCTCATAGGGAGGTAGACTTCTGAATTGAACTATACCCCGAGATAGAATCAATATCTACAACATCATATTAGATGGCGCCCACAGAGCTTCATGAGCTATGGGTATAGTTGGAATAATTGTAGAGGAAGGGCTTCGTGAGAACCAGTGTTTCACTGTGGGCATCCCCAGTCTTGTTTTCCAAGAAGACAGACCAGAGATTAAGGTTATGTGTGGACTTCCAGTGCCTGAATCAGGTGACCGTGAAGAAAAAGTATCCTCTACTGAGGATTTATGACCTTTTTAATAAGCTGAAGGGAGTGATATGGTTCTCAAAGATAAACCTTATATTATTTTATCACCAGCTTCATGTACGGGATAAGGTCATTCCGAATATGACTTTCAGATGTTTCTACGACCACTACAAGTATTTAGTGATTCTATATAGAATGAAAAATGCCCCATAAGTGTTCATTGGACTCATTAATAGGATCTTCAAACCTTACATAAACCATTTTTTAGTGGTCTTTATTGATGACATCCTGGTGTACTCGACGTCTGAGGAAGATCACACGATACACTTAAGGATGGTCCTAGAATTACTCTGAGAGCACCGGCTTTACTATAATCTCATGAAGTGTCAGTTCTAGATGAAAGAGGTCCACTTTTTGGGACATTTCATTTTAGAGGCTAGAGTTCTAGTAGATCCAGTGATGATTAAGGTAGTGCTTTCTTGGGGTCCACCCAAGAACATTACCGAGGTGCAGAGTTTAATTGGGTTGGTTGAGTACTATTGGAGGTTCGTACCTAAATTTTCCAGAGTATCAGCATCCATGACATCCTTAACAAAAAAGGGGTAACCTTTTGTGTGGACAGAGAAGTTCTAGGATAACTTTCAGCAGCTGAGGAAGAGTTTGATGAGCACTCCGATCTTGAGATTGCCAGAGGAGGGTGTCAAGTACGTGGTGTTCTATGATTCATTAAGGACCAGGATTGGTTGTGTCCTCATGCAAGGGAAAGCGGTGATTTCCTATAGTTCATGGTAGTTTAGACCACATGAAAAGAACTATGCGACCCCCGATCTGGATTTGGTGGTGGTATTCTTTGCATTGAAGATGTGGCGACACTACCTTATGGGTGAGTGGTTTATCGTTTACTCAGACCACTACAATCTCAAGCATATCTTCTCTCAGAAGGATATGAACTTGAGAGAGAGGTTTTGGTTAGAGCTCCTCTAGGAATATGACTTTGAGATAGTTTATACACCTGGGAAGGGGAACATGGTGCCAGAATCTCTCAGCAAGAGATCGAGTTCACAACTACTGAACGAGGCATTAAATTAGTTGGCCTCATTGCAGATATCCTTCATGGATGGAGATGGAGAAACATATATTCATTCGATGGTAGTTACTCCTCAACTCTTACAATAAGTCATGGAGGCATAACTCGAAGATACTAGCTGTGAGACTACACATGCTTAGATGTCCAGAAGGCATTCCCCTAATAAATATTCAAATGATGAGGAGCACGTCAAACTTTTAGAGGATGCATAGTTGTACTAGTGACGTTACAGGAGGAGGTGTTGAAGGAGTTCTATACAACCCCTTTGGTGGTACATCCAGGTGTGGAAAATATATATCGGGACCTTTGACATCTGTTTTGGTGGCCGGGGATGAAGAAGGCAGTGGAAGAGTTTGTCTTTAGGTGCCTCACTTAATAGAAAGTGAAGGAAGAGCACTAGGTTCAGGTGGGTTTGTCTCAACCACTTGTGGTGACATAGTAGAAGTGGGAATGAATATCAATGTGCTTCGTTATGGGTTTACCATGTATATACAAGGGGAAAGATACCATCTAGGTGATCGTTGACCGACTCACCAAGTCGGATCACTTCCTAGTGATTCAAGAATACGGTTTAGTAGAGAGTTTGGGACACTACGCCAAAATTTGTATTGAGCGGCGTTTTTTTCGTTTAGTGGTGGTTTAAACCACCGCGAAATCAGTCTACGATGGTTTTGGAAAACCGCCGATAAATTGTGTGTCGGGAAATAATTAGCGGCAGTTTTTTAGCGGCGGATTAAACCGCGGCTAAATCGTTTTTAATTTTTTTTAATTTGTTTAATTTTTTAATTAGCGATGGTTTTTTAGGGGCGGATTAAACCGTCGCTAAATCGTTTTTTTTAATTTTTTTAATTTTTTAAAATTTTAATTTCTTTATTTTTTTATATTAGTAATTTATTTATTTATTTTAGTAATTTATTGATTATTTATTGATTATTTATTTATTATTACCACGCACATGCCCATCCATCTCCAAGCATAAGTCTATGTCCATGCACATGCCCATGCACATGCCCATGCCATATATATAAATTCTGCGTTGGGTGAGATTTGAACCCCTTACCTCTTGCTTATTCTCCAAAGACTTTACCACTCCAACAGGCTGTTCATGTGGTCAATAAATTGAATTTAATATACTTATTCACACACACACACACACACACACATATATATATATATTAATTAGAAAAACATGTAATACATAACAAATAGATAAAAACTAAATAATTATTAATCAATAATTATTATTCAATAATCAATAATCAATAATTAATCATATATAATATATAATATATAATATATAACATATAATATATAACATATAATACATAATACATAATACATAATACATAATACATAATACATAATACATAATACATAATACATAATACATAATATATAATATATATTGTATTATATATAATATATAATATATAATATATAATAAATAATATATAATATATATAATATTTTTTATTTTTTATATTATGTATTATATAATAGATAATATATAATACATAATATATAATCGATAATATATAATAGATAATAGATAATAGATAATAGATAATAGATAATAGATAATAGATAATATATAATATATAATATATAATATATAATATATAATATATAATATATAATATATAATATATAATATATAATATATAATATATAATATATAACATAATATATATATAAGTAATGTATAAATAATAAATTAATTAAAAAATAATTTAATATATAAATAATAAATAAAAAATAAAAAATAATTATTAATTATTAATTCATAATTAATAATAACTAATAATTAATAATTGATCATTAAGAATTAAGAATTAAGAATTAAGAATTTATATTTATAAATTTATAAATGATTTATAAATAAATAATAAATAATTAATAAATAAATAATAAATAATAAATAATAAATATTGAATAATGAATAAATAAAGAAATAAATAATAAATGAATAATCAACTAATAATAAATTAATATTTAGTAAATTTAAACTAAATTAATAAATAATAAATAATAAATAATAAATAATAAATAATAAATAATAAATAATAAATAAGACTGAATAAATACTAAATAAATAATAAATAAATAAATAAATACATAAATAACTTGATAAATAAAGAATAAATAATAAATAATAAATAATTAATAATAAGTATAATTAATAATAACTAATAACTAATAATTGATAATTATAAAACGAATAAGTCATAATTAATAATTAATATTTTAATTTTAATATTTAATATGCAATATTAAATATTCAATATTTAATAAATAATTAATATTTAATTAATAAATAATAAATAAATAAATAAATAAATAAATTGATAAATAAGTAATAATTAATTAATAATTAATTAATAATTAATAATTAATAATAACTAGTAATTAATAATTGATAATTATAAAATTAATAATTCTTAATTAATAATTAATATTTTAATTTTAATATTTAATATGCAATATTCAATATTTTATATTTAATCAATAATTAATAACTTATTAATTAATAATAAATAAATAATAAATAATTAATAAATAATAAATAATTAGTAAATGAATAATAAATTAATAATAAATTAATATTTAGTAAATTAAAAATATATAATAAACAATAAAGAATAAATAATAAATATTAAAAAATAAAAATAAATAATAAATAATAAATAAATAAAAACTTAATTAAATAAATAGATAAATAAATAATAATTAATTAATAATTAATAATAACTAATAACTAATAACTAATAATTTATAATTAATAAATAATAGTTAATCAATTAATAATTAATAATCAATTAATAAATAATTAATAACGAATGAATAAATAAATAACAATTAAATAAATAAATAATAAATAAATAATAAACTAATAATTAATAATTAATAACTAATTAATATATAAATTAAAAATAAATTAATAATTAATGTGTACATAATAACTAAATAATAAATAAATGAATAAGTACATAATAATAAATAATATTTAAAAAAGTAATAAATAATTATTAATTAATTATTAATTAATTAATTAATTAATATTAAATAAATAAATAAATAAACAATTAATTAAATAAATCATAAAACGTTAATAACCTCTATAAACACTAAAAACAGTGAAGTGGTCATAAAATATGATCTGATACTCATTTTCAAATGCCACAACCAGTCAAATCGAAGACCGTGAAATGAGCTTCGATATGATATGTGGTACATGCCAAATGGACCCATGGATCGAAAGTTGTAACTGTTTGAAATTTAAGAAATCAGTATCTTCAACTAAAACCTCTATTTTGGAGGCCTTCTAGGCCTTTATGGTAGAATAAAAATAGGTACAATACTCAAAGAGATGGTACCAGACCTAAGTGGTGTAGAGATCGTCGTAGGCTTCGATTTGATATGTTGTAGTGCCCAAACAGACACCCATATTAAAAGTTATGGTCGTTTGAAGTTCGGGTTCAATTTTCGACTTTTGAATTTTGAATATATTTTTTTCCATTGATTATCACGCGATTTAAATCTCACTTGGTTTCTTCTCATTTGATAAACTTCGATTTGACTGGTTCTGGAGCTGAAAAGGACTCTCAGATCAGAAGTTACAGTCATTTGATACCGAACTTTGTTCTTCTACTTATTTAAGCTTTTCTTTCCGTTTAAAAATCGTATTACCTAATAATTATAAATATTAATTTATTGAAACATTATAAATATAATAAATAATAAATAATAAACTATATTTAATTGTAAATAATAAAAAAATAAAAAATAAAAAATAAAAAATAAATAATTTTTAAAAAAATTTCAAAATTGTTTTTCTTAAATTTTGTAGTGGTTTTCAAAAAACCGCCGCTATTTCGCAGAGGTTTTCAAAAAATTGCTTCTATTTCATGGCGGTTTTCAAAAAATAGCCGCCATTTCATGGCGTTTTTTTAAAAAACCTCTGTTAAAAAAAATTAATTTTTTTTAGAAGATATTTAAAAAAAAGTAAAAATATTTTTTTAAAAAAATTAGCGGCGGTTTTTTCGTGGAGGTTTTAAAAACCACCGCGAAAAAACCGCCCATAAAACACTTTTTTCTCAAAGTGGGACACCTCTATGTATAAGAGATAGTTTGAATCCATGGAGTTCCATTGATGATAGTCTCAGATCTTGATTCTTGTTTCACATCCCAGTTATGGAAGGGATTGTGGGTGGTGTTTGGGACTCAATTGCGCTTGAGCATAACTTTCCACTTACAGACAGAAGACTAGACAGAGCGGACCATTCAGGTCCTAGAGGACATGCTACATGTTTGAATCCTAATTTTTTTCTGTAGTTGGGAGGATCACCTACCTATGGTGGAGTTTTCATACAAAAACAACTACCACTCCCCCATTGGTATGACATCATTTGAGGCCTTGTATGAGTAACCCTGTAGGTCTCCACTTTACTAGACGGACCCCAAAGAGTCATCACTCTTGGGGCCAGAGTTGGTATAGGCTACTATAGAGAAGGTAAAGGTCATCTAGGAGTGGATTAAGACTACATATATCCATCATAAGTCTTATGATGATAGGAAAATGAGGCCCTTGAGTTTTATGAGGGAGACCATGTGTTCTTTCAGGTCACTCCTCGATGTGGAATACAAAGATTTGGCCAGGGCGGCAAGTTATCTCCAAGGTTCATTGAACCTTTTCTAATACTGCTTATTGTTGGTGAGGTGGCATACTGCTTGGATCTACCTATAGTTAGAGCGGGTGCATGAAATCTTCCACATATCCTAGCTGAGGATGTATGTGCACAACCAATCATACGTCATCGACTAGGGTGATCTGGGCATTGACAAAGGGGAGACTTTCATGGAGTACCCAGTAGAGATTGAGTATCGATAAGATATGACCCTTCATTGGTATTCGATTACCCTAGTGCATGTTCGGTGGCAGCACAATAATATCCAGGAGATAATTTGGGAGAAGGAGCCTCAAATTCATGCTCAGTATCCCCATTTGTTTGTTTAGACTTTGTTTTGGAATACAGAGATGGAAATCCCTAAGGTGGGGAGAATTTAATGACTTTGATTTTCACAATTTTATTTTTAGAAATTATTTGAAAAAATTACAAGACCATACGCTAAGACGGAATGCGATTCTGAGGGCCGGTGTGCCCAAAACAGTTCACTGAAAACTATTATGTTTTTAGTAGCGTGTGTAAGTGGTTTTATTAAAAAATTGTAATAACTTATAAATGGGTGACCGAATCAAAAATCTGAGGTCACCATTGTGTTTATAATGGGGGGTTTACCCTAGGGGTGACTTAACTTTAGTCGTCATGGGCCTTTAGTGAGAAAACCTGAAAAGCACGTAACCGTAAATAAAATTATTAAATAAAATTATTTTATTTTAAAATCCAAATAAATCATGAACGGTGACTTAGATTATAAATATGAGACCAACATTGAGTTTTTAATGTGGTGTTTTACTTAGGCAGATCCTAACATCAGCTGGCATAGGTCAACTACAAAAGTTAATTTATGGGAATTTTAAGAGAAAAATAAAATATACTTAAAAAAGTTATTTTATTTTATTTATTCAATGTTACACAGCGAATCAGCAACACTACGATGCATAGACTCAACAAAATTGCAACACAACATCATAGCAATGCTGAGACATGTATAAAATTCTGAAGTGTGTTAACATGTTTCCTCCAATAAATAGAGACAAGGCCCAATGTTAGAATTCACAATGTTTGAGAATTTTCCCTGGATCCCTGAAGTTTCCCTGAGGCCAAGAGAAGGAATCTCTCTCACTGATGAAAACGGTTTGGATATCGGAGCTTGGATAAAGCATTGACGAATGAAGAACGCCGACGAATGACAGATCAAGGGTGTTCGTGGAAAGATCACCATCAATGAAGAATTCACTTCTTCAACTAATCATTTTTCTACAAAGGGAGTTTATTTCTATATGAATTCATTCTCCATTCTTATTTCCTAATTACAAAAGCGGACCAACCCATAAAAAAGTTGATCCATAGGACAATCGTTCAGGCAAGATGGGTTATCTACTGTAGCGTTTTGAAGGGTTAAAAACTTAATGTTTATTTTATTGTTCATTTCCCTTTTTTATAATGGGACGAATGAAGGACAAAACAAAAAAGGCCGACATTCGTCCGTTAGTTGTTCTTGGTGCCTTTTCTATCCCAGTCCTTACATTCTTCACTGATGGACCCATGTGGCTGCGTCATGATTTTTCATGAGGTTACAAACAGGACCAGACCCCCAAAGTGATGACAAAATGATCTTGAGCCCATGATAGTGATGGTGATGACCGAAGGTTTGTAAAGGCATTCCTGATTCGAAGAACAGACCACCACAACAATGATGGAGGCCCATAGAAGAGGGAGTTGCCTATAACGTGCGTCAAAACCATTTGTGGTTAATGATGGTGCAATCACTTGGTTGGAGGAATCCCTGACATAGTGGTCATGGGAAGCAGACCGGGTCATCGACTCGATGGTTGGTGGAGGCCTTTCTGGACACAGCAGGAAGCCGTGTCACGCGGTAGAGGGCCGCAGTCTAGATGGACTGCGACAGGACCCCTAGAAACCACCACATTGAACATGGAGGCCGCCTTCAAGTGAAAGTAGAGGCCGCCCCATGAAGAATGCGGAGACTTTCCCTCATTGAACGTGGCAACCGACCTGTATTGATCGGGCGGGGACGTAGTGCCCGCCACATCCTGGGTAGATGAACCAGCCCGCTTGAGTGAGCTAAGATGGAGCTGGTGGACATAGTCGGGTCGAACTGGTGGGTTAGGTCATGCGGGACCTAGGTCAAGTTGGGTCTGGCTGGCTAGGTCATACTGGACCTGGACCCAACCAGCCCCTTTTTACTTAAATGTCCATAACTTCCAAACCATAAGTCTATTTGACAAGCCATTAGATGGGACGTTTGCGGTGTTGGGACCCTCTTGATGAGGTGGTCCTTTTGGGATACTCTATGTGACCTTTCTTGGAGGTTGGAATATGAAATATTGGATCAAGGAGTAGGTTCTCCTAGAATGAGCATGCTAATAGTGAAATCCTATGATTGGATATGGAAAAGACACATAGTTGGTCTCCTGTGAAGACGTGAAGTTGGTCTCCTATGAAGACAGGGAGTTGGTCTCCTGAAAAGACACAAAATTGGTCTCTTGTAAAGACACAGAGTTGGTATCCTATGAAGATGCAGAGTTGGACCCCTACGAGGGCATAGATTAGGTCTCCTACAAGGGTAAAAAGTAGGTCTCCTATGAGGGCATGGAGTTGGTCTCCTATGAAGACACGAAGTAGGTATCCTAAAAAGACTGTATGTCACATTGAATTTGGATATTCCATGAATTTATTAGTATATGTATCCTAGTGTGAGCTGACTCTAGTGAATCTCTTGAACATTATTCTTAGAGGCTACACTTCGGGTACCTATTTGGCAGTCTGCCATGTGTCTTTCTTTGTGGTAACCTTTTTAGTTTGGTGTACCTACTAAGTATTGTTTTACTCACCCCTAAACAGGCTTTACCCAAAAATTTCATGTCTTGTACATACAATCAATGACTTTAACAGGGTCCTTAGTGGTCCAAAGACAGGTGGTTCTTCAAGGTGACTGAAAAAATGTGGTATGATTTAGCGACATTGAAATAGCTTACTGTACCTACCCTTTAGGTAGGGTTTTCTGTGAATGAGATCCAAGAGTGTGTACTTTTCTGTTTCAGTTGGTCTTGTATTCTCGCCCATTTATTTGTCAGTTTTGTACTGTTACTCTTAGTGGTTGTCTTAGTGGGATGCATATTTGTTTACTTAGTGTTTTTAGTTTCAATACCTTCAACTTGGAGATGGGTGCATGCGTAAAGGTTCTTAGATAAATTCCTCCTCTTTGTGGAATATTCCTACTCAGTGCTAGTCGCCATCCCTTGGCCTATGAGAGGTGGGTTTGGGGTAGTCACAACACGAGCCCCTGGGGATGGGTATTGACATGACTCGTGATTTCTCCATGATGTATAAATAAAGTGTTGTGGGTGGAGGTTCATAAATCTCCTCTCCCCCTCCTGGTACAACCCTGTACCGATTCTGCGGGCACACTCTGCACCCACCTCTCTACGGTACCTTGGCCCAACCTATGCACATTCTCACCCATTCACTCATCTGGTCTTACAAACGGACTTCATGCCACCTATGGGGTGGATTGGATGGATTCCCTTGGGTGCGATCGACCTAGTGTCCTGTATATGCCCTCGGTTGAGGTTGGATGGTTAACTTAGTGAGCTGACATTAATTTTTAAATAAACCCCATAAAAATACATAGTTAAAAACCAAGTATATAATGGAATTCAATATGAAATTAATGGAAACCTCCCAACTTAGAACTCCAAGCCTCTTCATCTTAAACCATCATCCCTATTCTTCTATTATTATTGGAATATGAATTCCAAAGAACATATTCATCCCCAAATGGATGATACTTCAACCATATTCACTATTGTAAACAATGTATCACATTTGATACATGTATTTTGAACCTTATATCTAGCTCAACAATCATCTAATTTACCAACATGAAGAATTGTTGAAGCCTGGAATCCAATTCTATGGAATCGATAACAATTCTATAGATGTCACAATGAAAATCAAAGTCTTCAAACCATTCACATGTTTCTTCAAAGTATAAGATGTTGAACACTTCTTACAAGATCCATTAACTTTGGATATGATTCATCATACTAAAATCAATGTTCATTTGAAAACAAATACAATCCATGCACAAAGTGGGCTCTTCAAATGTCATCTAGGACCCACATCATCTTCCAATCATTTGAAGCTCCTTTTTCCATCTGAGCATATGACTTCTGCTTAATGAATCAAGCACCAAATTTCCTTTACTCAGTGTATACATCAATTCAAAGTCAAAAATTTGGTGATACTCCATCCATCTTCTTTTCCTTAGATTCAAATACATTTATGATAAAATATGATTCAAGATATCATGATCTATGAATACAATAAATTTCTTACTAAAGAGATAATGAAACCATTTTTTTAAGGCATGGATGACTAAAAATAACTCCAAATAATGTTTTGTATAGTTCTTCTCATGCACTCTTAACTGCCTTGATCCTTAAACAAAAACATGGTATTATTTCATGAGAACACACCCTAACCCTGATCCAGAAGCATCACAATACACCATGTAGCCTTGTCTTGATTCTAAAAAAATGAAGATCAGTATGGATTTAAGGTGAAACTTTTTCTCTTGAAAAGATTTCTGGCATTCCTCACTCCATTAGAAAGGAAAATTATTATTTTTCAAAGTTTTCATTGGTGATTCTAGCCATGAAAAGTCATGCACAAAGAGATGGTAATAACTAGTTATTCCAAGAAAACTCAGTATCTCAAAGATGTTCTTTGGCAGTTTCCAAGAGATAAGAGCTTCTATCTTTTATAGATCCACTGAAACAACTCTTTCAGAAATTACATGGCCAAGAAAACTTACTTATTGTATACAAAAATCACACTTTGATAATTTTTCATACTAACAATAATCTCTAAAAATTTTAAACACTATCTCCAAGTGTTTCTCATGTTCATCCAATTTCATTAAATACACCAATATTTTGTCCACAAACACCACAAAAAAGAATCAAGATATCACTGAAATATTTGATTCATTAATTCCATAAATTCCACAAGTGAATTTGTAAGACCGAAATTCATTACCACATATTCATAATGACCATATACACTTTTGAAATATGTCTTCAGAATAAATTCCTTCTGAACTTGTAATTAGGGATATCATGATTGAAATTCAATATTTGAGAACCACTAGGCTCTCCAAAATTGATCAAGTAGATCATAAATGCATGGAAGTGGATATATTTTCTTTATCGTAACTTGGTTAATCTTATGATAATCCACACATAGCCGTAAAGTTCCATATTCTTTATTCACAAAAAATTGGGGTATCCCACAGAGACATGCTTGGCCGAATGAAACCCCTGCTTTCTAGATCTTCCAAATTAATATTTATCTCCCTTAATTTTATTGGTTCCATTTGATAATATGTAAATGAGATAGGACTAGTCCCCAGAAGGAGATCATTCACGAAATTTACTTCTCTCATGGGTGGAAACCCTAAGAATTATTTAGGAAATACATCAAGAATTTTATCAACAATTACCTGAAAAACACTTCTCCCAAACTCTTCCATTTATTCTAAGGACAAGGCCACCAACTGGTAAGAGATCATTCCCACATATGGTTCCAACAAGCTTGTTGCACATGTCTTTACATCCCTTTCTCCTCTAAATAGATGTGCAACACCATCCTCATTATCTAAACTAATTATTCTTTTATAATAGTTGATGTGAACCTTGAATGTTGTCAACCAATACCAACTCAACATTACATAATAGACATCCATCTATAGAATAGAGAAATACCATTTCAGCTCGACTCCATAAATATTTATAGAACATACTTTACATATGAAGGCTCTACATTCTTTTTTCTCAAGAGGAGTTTGAAGTTTTAACATAGAGAACATCATATCAATTTTTAAACTCAAAAAATAAATATAATGAGAAGAAATAAATAAATAAAATTCACCAATATAAAAAACGTGTATAATGGTAGAATTCAAAAGAATCGTACCTCTCACTGTAGATAGTTTAGCTTGATCATCCACAATGATCTGCTTAGATCGATATAATAACTTCATCACTGCAATTTTATCCATGTTGCCTTGTTGAGATTTCCCTACCTTAGGAGTCATGTTATTCCTAGAATCACCATGGCTTGCTCTGTTCTACTAATGATATTGGTTTTTATGTCCTCGTCCCATCAAAGCATACAATGTCTATGACACCTAAGAAGTGTCCCAAGCACCTATTCTTGGTGAATTTTGACAATAATGCTAAAGATGCCACATCTGGTTGTAGTTGTGGAATTCTCTAGGTTGTTCTGTACACTATATCTTTATGTGGTCAAGAGAACTGCATTGGAAACATACCTTTTTTCTCTTGGGTTTTGGAATAATGTTCACTTATCCAGCAGTCTGATTTTGATTCACCCTCCCACCTTGGAAGTAGGTGTCCCTCTTCCACTTTCTCCTAGAATTAGAGTTCCCACCATTTACCATGGGTATGAATATACTTCCTCCTCCCATATCTCTTGATATGTATATTTCAGCCATTGTCTCTCAATTCACCATCTTTGTATAGACCATAATACAGAGCACAACCTTTTTTAAGAGAATATACTACCTTACCCCTAATTTAATGATGCGTGCCTTCAAGAATGAACTAGCCATAAATTCGAGGGAAAAGTGGACTAAATTCATGAATTTTTATACATACTCAGTGATAGAGAAATTTTACAACTTTATACTAATTTTTTTGTTGTTTTATGAATCTTGAATGTGTGAGGATAGAATTGATTGTTGAAAAATTCCTAAAAATCCTCCCAACTAAGGTCTTGATCTGCTTTAGTCTTCACTACTAGATCCCACCACTGGTGTACAAGATCCTTGAGCATATACATCAAAAATTTGACTTTTAGCTCCACTGGTGTGCCGATAAAATTGAATATATGATTCATCCTATTCAGCGACACCTTTCCCTTTTATGGTTTAGAGTCACCCTGGAAGATGGGTGGACTCTGCTTCTAGAACTGGACTGAATGATCCACTTGACTTGGCTCATTCCATCCATTTCGTATGTATATAGATTGAAATTCTTGTATGATACTATAAAACAACTCTTGGTTCACCCATGACTTAGGTGCAACCACATTCTCCATAGCTTCGTCTGGTTGGTTTCTACGGAACCTACCAAGTACCATTTTCTAAAAAAACTCTGTAAGTCTCACTCTTTATTAACTGGATGCTTAACAATTTCAAATTCTACCACATCAAATATCACAACATTTCTTTCCAAAGTCAACCTTCTCCACATGCAAACATTTTTGAAATATTTAACTTTTATTTTGAAAATCAAACTATTTTCAAAATACCTCCCTCATGCTTTTTTCAAAAATATTTCATTTGAAAATTATTTCAAAATTTGTTCTTCAAAAATCAGTACTTTTGCACAAAACATAAATCATTTCTCAAAATGATGCATGAACTCCTAGTGGGGAGTCATTCCTCTAATGCATGTATTGCTCATATCATTGGATAAACCCATGATAATGAGATTTTAAAATCCTATAACTGTATTCAAAACACTTATATACCCAACTCCCTGGTAACTTGAAGTTCAATATAAAAATTTTAGCTATATATTTTTATTCTCTACATTTCAAGTCGTCACAATCCAACTCATTTCTATAATCCCAAATCAAGGAATAGAAAGAAATGAATTCAACTCCAAGACTGACATCACTAATGACCACTTATCCCAAACAGATTTTGGATCGAACAAAACTGATACCACTTGTCTCAAGCCAATTTTTGGACTGAACAAAATTTATATCATTGGTAACTCCCCACCCCTTTCTCATTGTCTTGTGATGACAGTGAGACGTTACGTGGCCTTAAGTGACATCCCCAAGGTTCCAAAGGTTGGAAATAAATGCCGAAGGGATTCAATACATGTGGGGGATGATTTTACCTTTAAGAATAAAACAACTAAAAAAATCTATATACAAATAACCACTATATGACGCATGATAATAATGAAAGACAACTCAACATTTGCTAACGATCTTGTACCTAAGTAGTAAGGGCTCCTGATTGACATCCAAGAGACCCAGGTTCAAAATTAGGTTGAGGTGAATTTCTAGGTTACTGTAGAAGTACTGTAGCAGGTACTGTAGCAGTTAATGTTCTTCACTGTAGCAGTCAAAACTATTCACCCGATTTGGGCCTTCGGGCAACCGGTTTGGGCCTATGGGTCTCAAGGGCCTTTGGGATATCAAAGGCATTCGGGCCATAGGGACTTATGGATATAAAGACCATGGAGTATCCCAGTTCACACAGAGCAATCCCTAGAAGAGGATTATAGCAACAAGAGTAGTAGTCACCAGAAGGAGGGCTAATCGGATTGGAATAATGAGAGGGTATGGAAACCACCATTGGGACCAGGCACCGTGCAACTTTGTATGGGGCAATGCTAGCCGATTAGTAATGAAAGGTGAGGAGCTAGGTGATCAATGATGTAGAATCTGGGGAGGGGTAGTTCTAGTGGTTTGGTCCAATGGGTCATGTATTGGGAATGGTATGCCTCTAGGCCTCCGGGTCATGTATTGCAGGTCATGTTGGGCCTTATGCCTTGGGCCTACAGGTCATGTACAGGTTCCCCTTTAACCCTTAAAAGGGGTATTATCGATAATTAAATAAAAAAATGAAGACCTTTGGGCCATTTTGGTAAATTCAACATTTCATTTATCAAAATCATACTATAATCAAGTTCCATAATGGAAAAATATAATATCAAAGTAAACAGAAGAAGAAAAACTAACAAAACTCCAAGATAACGAAAAGACTCCAAGCTCCACAAGATCCATACTCCAACTTCAAAAAATATCTCAAGTATCTTTAAGTAGTGATAAATTCATGTGATACTTTACCTTTTCCCATGTCTCAATAGATGACATATACAAAATCACCAAAGTGACAAAGTAGAGGTGAGTACTAAAACTCAGTAGGTTTTCCCTAATGACTTCCCTACTAACGCCACTGGGATAGAACATGTTAGTAACATTTATATAAAACATTTTCCAAAACAGTTTACATAAAAATATAAACTAAATCCATTACAAATAGTTTTCCAAGGAAATCACATATACTGTTCTTTAAATCATTTAACATTCTATTTTTTGAATAACCCCTTAATTTCCACATAACCATATATCCAACCATTCATGAAATCCATGGAACTCCCTATACTCACAAGTTTTGAGTCATCATTCCACTAATCCATCACTTAGTGGACCACTTTGACGGGGGTACGTCACGCCCATATCCTTCGCAACCTTTTTATGGGGTACATAACGCCCTTATCCATCCCAATGCATATGAACACACACCACACAACCATGAAAAAATCATGCCAAAACCAAGTCTGTTCAAACCATTTCAATAAAAAATCTTTCTTTTTATTGAAACCCACTTTTTTCCATGTATAAAAACCAAAAATTATTTTAAAATCAACATTTTAAAATCATGTTATTAAAACACTTTCCAATAACACAAAAATTTCCCTAATTTTCACAAACCATCACTCAAGAGGGGTTTAAAAATCATTTCACAGAATATAAATGATCAATTTAAATCAATGAAAATAATTTGAAACTAAGACTTAGAGTTCTAAAATACAGGAGTTGATAGTAAATCCACATACTAAGAGAGTTTTGGTGAAAATGATAAACATCATGAAAAATGTCACAAAACCAGGTTGAATCTTCACCAACCCACCTTAGATCTCTTCTCCTATAAAAAAGACCAAATTTAAATATATTTGGAATCCATAACCGTAGATCTAACCATAGTAAGAATACATCTAAGAAACTAAGATAGATATGGAAAAGTATATCTAATAAAAAAACCAAGAAAGATCAAGAACAATGACTTACTGTAAAAACCAAGCATCAAGGCACCAAGGAAAGGATCCAGATTGATTCCAATTCACTTGGGAAAGGTTCTCCAAACTTTGAGAGACCAAAATCTCGAGTTAGGGATATTTTGGGGGAAAAAGAGGCACTTAGAGGTAAAACCGAGTTATATACACAATTTAATGATCTAACTTTGACCCGTTCATAGTTTAGTCGCATGTTTAGGAAAACTGTTCACTAACCGTGCTCCTTCTTCTGCATTAATCGAGGCCTCTCATGGTTTCCTCACACGATCTACAAACCATGCACCAACCGTGTTGAAGACACTACATCAAAAATACCAAAACCAACTTTCAAAGTGCCTGGCTTCTAATAGGTAGCTACATGGTTTGGACAAACCATGCATTTTCCATGCACCTTCTCTTTTTCCCTTGTCTCACTGTGCATGGTTTCCAACAAGTGTTGCACGAGTTCTACAAACCACACACCACCCGTTCACCTATATAAAATCCCCAAAAAACACTTTAAAAGTTCCCCAAACTCTCCCAAACTTCACCCAACCACTTTATATAATTAAAAAACCTAAATAAAAGGTTACTTACTAGAAATCAGGGTGCTACAGAATTTTTCACTGGACTTCCAAAGATATCTATAGGAAACAACGCTATATGAGTTATTTTGGATCATTTTACAATGACAGTTCAATTTATCGTAATTCAAGAGGATTTCTCACTGGATTAACTTACATGAATATATATCAGAGATGTGGTAAGGATGCATGGAATAACAATATCAATTATATCCAATCGAGATCCAAGATTCACCTTAACATTTTGGAAAAATATCCAAAATGATATAAGCACTGAGATGAACTTCAATACAGCATATAATCCTTAAACTGATGGCCAATATGAGAGGACTATTCATACACTAGAAGATATGTTGAGAGTGTGTTCTATGGACTTCAAAAGAGGATGGGAACAACATATTTCTCTGGTCAAGTTCTCTTACAATAGTAGTTTCCACTCGAGCATTCAAATGGCTCCATATGAAGCCCTTTGTGGGAAAATATGTAGAACACCCGCGTGGAGAAATGAGGTTAGTGAACATAAGCTGTTAGGACCTGAAATGTTCGAAGAAATGGTGGAGACAGTGAAAATCATTCAGCCACACATCAATGTATCCAAAAGTCGACAAAGGAATTATGTAGACAATCATCAATGATACCTTGAGTTTAATGTTGGATACATGGTATTCCTATGAATATCTTCATAGGAGAGGATCATGATATTTTGGAAGAAAGGAAAGCTAAGTCCTAGGTACATCCACACCTTTGAGATCCTTAATCGTGTCATAGTCATGGCTTATCGACCAGCACTTCCACCTACCATGCCTCAAGTACATGATGTATTCCATGTATCCCTCTTAAGGAAGTACATACCTAATCATTCACTTGTACTAAATTTAGTGGTGGTACATTTGGAAAACAATCTCTTATATAAGGAGTATATAGTGTAGATCTTATACTGTAGAGATAAATTTCTACACAAAATACTACTCACCAAGTCAAATTACTATGGAGGAACCATAAGTATGAAAAGGAAACATGGGAACCTAAGGAAGTGATAAAGGAGAAGTACCCACACCCTTTTTCAACTTCGAATGTAAAACAAAATTTCGAGGGTGAAATTTCATAAGGGGGAAGAATGTTACAATCCAAAAATTTATTAATTGGAATTCCCTTATTATAATCACATAAAATTAACTTAAAAATACAATATAGACATTATAAATGAAGAAGAATAAAATAAGAGGTATTTCTAGAAGTTAAGGAACCTTTACCGGTGAAATAGTAGCTAGACATTAGGAACAGTATTATAACCCTTATGAATAGTAAACTGACAAATAGAATAATAACCACACCCATGAAAGTATAAATAAAATTTAGGAATCCTGTAAATTAAAGTATGATATAACTATATCATAGTATAAGTAAATAATTTTTTTGAAAAATATTAATGAAGTGTTGGTATTTTTATAAGTTATTAATACTTAACAACAATTTTATAATTAATATAATGATTTAAAAGAAAATTTATTTTCATAAAGTGTATTCATAAATCAATATTTTTTGGTCTTATGATTTTTGGATAATTTTATGAGACCTTATTTAATTTTTCAAAGTGTTACAAAATCAATTATAATTTTAAAATCTGTATTTTCTAAGTAAATAATGATTTTAATTAAAAATTAAAATTATAATATTTAGAAAATTATTTTCATAAAATATAGTTAACATTTTAATTATACATGTTAAAAAATGGTTAGGGTGTTTTTTTGGATTTTTCTAAAAATACTTGATTTTTTTTTGTGAATAGTAAAATACATTAATTTACAGTTTAAGCTAAATACTTGAAATATGGAGTCATGAAGGATGTATGGATTATTTATGCCAATAATATCAAACTATAATTCATTATTTTAATAATTTTGTTCATAATTCTAAAACTATTCATAGTTTAGAGGCAATATAATAAACTAATGAGTAAAATAATGAGAAAACACCCCTCTCCTCCACTATAAATACCACCCCCCATCACCTCTTCCCACACACTTTCCATGATTTGATCCATGTAAAAATTATACTCAATACTCCTAACTAGTCACTAAATAATTCAAATAATATTTTGGTCTCATAAAAATACAAAAACCTTTTCCCTATGGAGGTTTTCAAGGAGGATGGAACTCAAGAGGTAAATTTCTCATTCCTGTTATTTTAATTTCGTTTCAAGTTATTTTTTTATTCTCTTCTAACATATCCTAATACAAATGGTTTGATAACTCTAGAACCTAACATATAGTTTAGTTTTATTTTTCTAATGGAATAATACATCATTAAACCCATATCCTCTCACTTTTATTCAAAAAGTGAAAATATCGTCTGTGAGGTGTTAATTTATCTCCTTCAAGGATGAAAATTTTTTATTTCCTTTAAAACCTTTAGAGATGGACATAAGACCATTTTTATGGTTAAATAAAATTATAATATATTTATTATAGCCTATTTAATGTTCTATAATCATTATATACATATGATGTAAAATAATAAAACAAAACAAGTTTGTTGTGAATGAAAACCACCCAAAATAATCCAAATGATTATCACTAACATCTTATCTAATGATTCATAAAACCCAAAATAACCAAATGAATTATATAGAAATTTAACCATATGGATTTTCATTAATAAATTATAGATTCAATTATGGATTTATATGTCACGACCCGTCCTCGGGGCCCGTGCCGTGACTACCCCAAGCCCGCCTTCCATAGGCCAGGGGCTGGCGACTAGCACCAAGGCGTAAATCCCGGTAAAAAGGGAATACATTGCCTTTGTAAAGTAAACAAACACCAGAGAGCAAGCAAGCAGTAGAAGTAAACACTAAGTAAAAACTGAGTACAACAGTAAGTGCGGAAAAGTAAGTGGGGCAGAATACAAACCCAAACTGAAAGTAAAGTACAACTGGAAAAGGAAAACAACAACTGAAAAGTAAAGCCGCAACGTCGAGCCATCCACGGGAAGCCCCACATGAAGGGTGAGTACAGATAGCCTCCACAGCTCCTTTGGTCCAACCGTCCACTCCGAGTAAGTCCCGTCCAGTGGTCCACCTCCGGGTACCGACCTGCTCCGCAAGCCTCAACCACGATCAGCGCTGTCCGTCGTCTGCAACCAACACAACGTAGTGCGGGCATAGCCCGTGCAGGGGTGAGTATAAGATACTTAGTAGGGACCCCGAGACCCCCTAAGGTCTCCCAAAATCCACAAAGAAAATATTCAATCACGAAGTAACATTCGACACTTCTTAGGTATATTCCCATACATATACCTAAGTCATCAATTCCAGTTCGCTCCAACTCCGAGCTCAAGTACAACCCAATCCACACAGTAAAACAAAACGTAAATACACACAGGATAGAACAACACAATCCACATAGGAACGAAAAACAGGATTCAGCTCACACAGGTATACTTCTTCGTATAACGATAGAGATGATCAGATATATCCACTGATTCATCTATGCCATCGGACCCATAAAGGATCGATAGGTACTAACCCCCGCAATGAACCACAAAGGATATGACCCACACAGGATCGATAGGTAACTAAACCCCACAGTGACCCACAAAGGATCTGACCCACACAGGATCGATAGATAACTATACCCCGCAAAGACCCACACAGGATTAGACCCACACAAGATCTGTAGGTGCTGGCCCACATAGGACCGCTGAGCACTGAGCCACACAGGATCAGACCCACACAGGATCGGTAGCACTGATCCACGTAGGATCGCTGAGTGCTGTATTCGTCACTGTCGAATCCACTGAGGATCTCTGTACAGTCGTCGTCGTTGTCGCAGTCGTAGCCAGCTCTAGGGTTCCCGCACACAGCAAGCTCGTTCAGGAGGGTCCACTCCACGAGCTGAGATGCTGATACATCAACTTACACATATTCCAGAGTTGATGTATCCAAAAGTTCCATATCATCAACAGGAACTCAATGCCACAGACGTCGCGTCAATCGGACGCCCGGTCTGCGAGTTATGGGGTTTTTCGTCCCAGGGGCCCTGTTGGTTTTTAAGTAAAAACCAACCCGACCGTACTCCATCTGCATCCAAACCTTAGGAGAAGTAATCCAAAATATCCTTCTCACTTAGAGGAATCCATCAAAGTCAACGGAACGTTAATTGGACGTCCGGAGCTCAAGTTATAAGTGTTTCCGCTCCGAGGGCCCGGTTGGTTTCGTGTACGAACCAACCCAGCTGAACCCAAAGTTCTCCGAAACCTTGAGTGCAATATACAAAAACGACCGTCTCGATCCAAGTATCGCATCGCAACTGACGGTGCATCGATCGGAGGCCCTTAGCTCAAGTTATGGGCAACAGACCGAAATAGGTTTGGTATTAGGGGGTTCGGGCCCGGTCCGACCCGGCCCGATACCCCCAGGGTTGGCCCGTACCGGGTCGACCCTAACTGGGTCTGGGTCCGGCCCGGTCAGTGCGGTCCGGCCAGGCCTGGGCGCGGCCCGGTCTGGCGGACCGGCCAGGCAGCCGACCCGGCGCGCGGCGCGCTGGGCGCGTTGGCCAGGGGCTCGGCTGAACGGCCGAGCCGTTTCGGTGCGGGGGGCGCGCTGCCCCCGCGTGGAGAAACCACGACCCCTTTATGGGGCCGCTCAGTTGGCCGACCGGGGGTTCCGACCCCCGGTGTTTTCCTCGAACCGGCCGGCCGGCTGCGCCACCACGGGACCGGCAAGGGCCGGTCCCCTTGCTCTGATGCCGGCAGCCCGGTACCGGCCGCCGGTTCCGCTGCTCCGCCGTGGCCCGGAACTGGCCGCAACCTTGGTTCTTCCGGCGTGACGCGACGACGCTGCGCCCCTCCGCCGTGGCCCTGCTCTGGCCGCAGTGCTTTAGTGGTTCTCTGGTGTGGCGCGACGGCGCCACATCTTTGGTTTGTTTTCAACAGCACGACGCGACGACACCGTGTCTTGGTTCATCTTAAACAGCGCGGCGCGATGACGCCATGCTTATCCCCCTTTCCTTATCAAAATTCCGCGCGGTGCTTCGGCACCGTGTTTCCTTGATCGCCGCAACAAAACCAACAACCAAAAAAGGGGAGGGGTGTCGGCTGTGTTCGTGCGGTCCGACCTCCTCCTGTTATCACGATAATAAGCGGTTCAAAGAAAAGGAGAAAGCGATGGAAGATTTCATGATCTAACAAATAAAATAAAACCCTACCTCAACGCTTTCGTCGAACGAGCGTTCATCGTGGAATTAACCGTTGCGGAAGAAGTGGATCGCTGCGGAAGAAGAAGATCACCGCGAAAGAAGAGAATCATTATTGGCATTAGGTGATCTCCGAGGAAGGCGTCACTCGCCTTCGTCCGCCATCCGAGATTGGCGTTCTTCGTCGGTGGTGGTGCGTTCTTCGCGTTCTTCATCGAAGAACGAAAAATCTTCTCTTTTTCTCCCAAAGGTTTAACACAACACAAACCCCAACAGTAATAAAATAATTCCTCCTCTTATTTTATTATCAACATAAGAATTTGAAATTCAAAAGATAAGAAATGAACAATTAATTCAAAGAATTAATTGTAACGATTTAACTGCCCAATTTAATGGGGCGTTTCTTAACCAGAAAAACGTAAGGTTTGAATTTCATTAAAAAGGGGGGTTGCGGGTGCTTTACTTGGGAGGGAATAAACGGTGGGGCTCATGCGGTCCCCACCTCACAAATATCCTTCCAAGTGGGTAGGATATTGTGGGTTCCATCTTATCCGCTTAACTTATCTTAAGTGGATTTAAGTGAAACAAAATAAAGTGTCGCACCACTTTTATTTTATTTCTTAACTTAACCCCAAAAAATAAAAACCACACCCGAGAAAACGCAACTCCAAAAAAGGCGTTTCTAAGCAAATACCGGTGCTGCAATTCCACTGGTGCCCTCAAAATTCGATTCCGAGCACCGGTTCAAAAGTTAGAAAAACCCGCTCGTTCGTTCACTGAACGTACCTGAGCTAAACTTCGGAAAATGATTCTGGGCACACCAGGCCTCAGAATCAGGTGCCTTCAGAAACTACGTTCTTGTAAAATTCCAAAGAAAATTAAGAAAAAAAAATTCCTTGAATTTTACGGGTCTTTACATCACTCCCACCTCCAGGATTTACGTCCCCGTAAGGACACATCAAAAACTAGGGAAACAAATGTGGGTACTGAGCACGCATCTGAGCCTCCCGCTCCCATGTGCTCTCCTGGACGTTCTCGTGCTGCCATCTGATGCGCACTAGAGGAATCAACTATCCACATAGGACCCACTCCTGTCGATCCTCGATCTCCACCAAAACCTCCGCAAAAGTTTCCCCATCATCAACGTCCAGCTCCCCATGGTCAATGATATGCATCAGGTCGTGCACGTATCTCCTCAGCTGAGATACGTGGAAGACGTCGTGCACCCGGTGTAACTGAGGTGGTAGAGCAAGGCGATAAGCCACCTCGCCAATCCTGCTGAGGACCCGGAATGGTCCGATGAAGCGTGGAGACAACTTGCCGCCTCTTCCAAATCTCCATAATCCACGTCGAGGTGAGACACGCAAGAAGACGTGGTCACCATCCTCGAATTCTAGTGGCCTCTGCCTCCTATCAGCATAAGACTTCTGCCGGCTCTGAGCTGTCCTCATCCACTCCTGGATGACCTGGACCTTCTCTGTCGTGGCCTGGTCCATCTCCGGTCCCACAAGTGCTGACTCCCTAGGGTCTTTCCAGCACAAAGGAGATCTGCAAGGTCGGTCGTACAACACCTCGTATGGTGCCATCCCAATGGTGGAGTGGTAGCTATTGTTGTACGCAAACTCCACCAAGGGTAGGTGGTCCTCCCAGCTGTTACCAAAGTCAAGGACACATGCGCGGAGCATGTCCTCGAGAGTCTGTATGGTCCTCTCCGTCTGACCATCTGTCTGAGGGTGAAAGGCGGTGCTCAGACGTAGCTGCGTCCCGAACGCCTCCTGAAACCCCTTCCAAAGCCGGGAAGTAAAGGGAGCATCTCGATCAGAGACAATAGATGATGGCACACTGTGAATCCGTACAATCTCTTGAACGTAGAGACGTCCCATTCTCTCCACTGAGCCTTGCTCTCTAATGGGTAAGAAGTGAGCCGACTTGGTGAGTCGATTGACAATCACCCAAATGGAGTAGTGACCTCTGGAAGTGTGTGAAAGTCCAGTCACGAAGTCCACAGATATCCCATCCCACTTCCACTCCGGGACCTCCAAGGGCTGTACCAAGCCTGCTGGTACCTGGTGCTCTACCTTCACCTGCAGGTAGGTGAGGTATCGAGAAACGAACTCTGCCACAACCTTCTTCATGCCCGGCCACCAGTGATGTCTTCTGAGAACCTGGTAAATCTTCGCCACTCCAGGATGTACCGCCAAAGGGGAAGTGTGAAACTCTCTCATCACCTCCTCCCGTAAAGCAACTAGTACCAAGGTACGTCCTCTGAAAAGGTCGTCGTGCTCTCCTCCTAAGGAGAAACCATCAGGTGCCTGTCTTGAGGATATCTGCGAACGCCGCGTCTCATAGTCAGTGTCCCCACAATGTGCCTCTCTGACCCACTGCAGTAGTGGAGGGGTGACTGTGAGAGACTGAAGGAAGGCTACTCCATCTCTATCCACGAAGGATATCTGCAAAGCAGCTAGCTGCTCTATCGCCTCCTCAAGTAGCTGAATGCCCGTCCTCCTGCTGAGAGCATCGGCTACCACGTTCCCCTTCCCAAGAGTATAGACTATCTCAAAGTCATAGTCCTGGAGGAACTCGAGCCATCGCCGCTGTCTCAGGTTCAGGTCCTTCTGAGAGAAGATGTACCTGAGACTCTGATGGTCAGGAAATACTGTAAAGCGCTCGCCCATCAGGTAGTGTCGCCATGTCTTCAGAGTGAAGACCACTACTGCTAACTCCAGGTTATGAGTAGCGTAGTTCTGCTCATGCGGCCTCAACTGGCGTGATCCATAGGCAATCACATCCTGCTCCTGCATCAGGACACATCCGAGTCCGGTCCCTGATGCATCGCAGTAGACTACGCACCCTACTCCCTCCTCCGGCAACCTCAAGATAGGTGCGCTGGTCAATCTCTGCCTATACTCTTGGAAGCTCTGTTGACATCCGTTTGACCACACAAAGGGTTTCCCCTTCTTCGTCAAATATGAGAGTGGTTCCACAACTCTGGATAAGTCTGGCACAAATCTCCGATAGTATCCAGCTAGTCCAAAGAAACTCTGCACCTCCGTCACGCTCCTAGGTGGCTCCCAAGCTAGCACTGCCTCGATCTTCGCAGGATCCACTACAACTCCCGCCTCAGAGATGACATGTCCCAAGAAGTGGACTTCGCCTATGTAGAACTGACACTTCGAGAGATTTCCATAAATCTGGTTCTCTCAGAGTGTGTCCAGTACAACCCGCAAGTGGTAGGCGTGCTCCTCCTCAGTCGTCGAGTGTATCAAAATACCATCGATGAAGACCACGACAAATCGATCGAGGTATGGCTGAAAGATCCTGTTCATGAGGCCCATGAACACTTCTGGAGCATTGGTTACACCGAAGGGCATAACCAAGAACTCATAGTGGCCATACCGACATCTGAAGGCCATCTTCTGCATGTTCTCATCCCGAACTCTGAGCTGATGATAGCCTGACCTGAGGTCTATCTTTGAGAACCACCATGCTCCCTTAAGCTGATCGAAGAGGTCATAAATCTTCGGTAGCAGATACTTGTTCCTCACTGTCACCTGGTTCAGGCGATGATAGTCGACACAAAGTCGCAAGCTCCTGTTCGCCTTCTTGGCGAACAATATCGCGGAAGCCCAGGGTGAAACACTGGGTCAGATGAATCCCTTGCCCTGCAAGTCCTCCAACTATACCCGTAGCTCTCGAAGCTCGGCAGGAGCCATCCGATATACTGGGGTGGATATCAAGGCTCTCCCGGGATATAGATAAATATAAAAGTATACCTCTCTGTGAGGAGGTAGTCCTGGAACATCATCGGGAAAGACGTCCGCATACTGATCCACCACTGCAGGAAAACTAGGACTCTGCACGTCAATTGCTCCTAGGATGAGGCTAGCCAACTGATGAGTGATGGGATTTCCTCTCATTTGTGAGAGTCCATCCTGTGCTGCGAAGTCTCCCTTCTCGTCGGTGAAGGTGAACCTGCTCCCGTCGTTGCACACACATCGAACCTTGCTCCTAATACAGTCAATCTGAGCATGGACTGTAGATAACCAATCCATTCCCAAGATGACGTCGTAAGGCCTCGACGCCGCTACAAGAAGATCGAAGCCGAAGCTCTCGCCTCCTAGAGTAAGCTCACACTGCCGGCACCAGTGCGTAATCGTCGAGTCTGCTCCCGTAGGAGTCTCTAGCTGTAAGGATCGAGCCAACGACTCTATCGGAATCTCCGAGCTCCGAACAAGGGCATCAGATATGAAAGAATGAATCACTCCTGTGTCTATAAGAACTACAGCAAGGGTGGAATAGACAAAGATAGTACCTCGAATCATCTCGGGTGCACTGTGGTCATAGGCCTACACTGCCTGGAGCTGTGCCTGTCTCTGCCCGCTAGCTCCCTGTGGTCAGGGTGGACCTCCTGGTGGTGGTGGTGGTAGAGCCTCAAAGCGTCTCCCACCACCTGCTGCTCGGCCAGCTCCTCTGCCTCGTCCGCCTGCTCCCTACGGACCACCACGGTCAACCCTCTGCCTCTGCCTGGGTGGCCCCTCAACCATCTGCTACTCCTCGGCACGGAGGGTTGAGAAGTCACAAGCCATGTGGATCTGCCCGCCGCATGTGTAGCACTGGCTGCCTCTCGAAAGACTGGCTCCACGCTGTGTGCCCCGCACTGCTGAACCAGTGTCCTGAGGTCGTCTGCCTGAGGGTCTGGTCTACCTGGACCCATGAGTCATCCATCGACTGCCTGCTACAGAAGTCTCTGCTACCTGCCGCCCTGCGGAAGGTCTCGCTGCTGATGTAGACTCAGCAAGAATGCTCTCGATCAAAAGGGATCTCTCCAGTACTCCTGCATGAGTCTGAATTCTGAGGGAGATCAGCAATGCCCTGATCTCATGCCTCAACCCCTACTCAAAGGTCCGGGCCCGGAAGAATGGGTCTCGTACCATGTCTGTCGAGTAGCATGAGAGATCGGTAAATCTCGCCGAGTACTGGGTGACCGTCAAGCTGCCCTGCCGCAGCTGTAAAAGCTCCTAGATGCACACCGTACAGAGGGTGGCTGGGACGAACTCCAAGCAAAAGAGGCTCTCAAAGTCCGTCCATAGGATAGATGACTCACCGTGCACCTGGAGCATCAAGCTCCACTATCTTCCCGATGTCGCGTGCATTAGGCTCACGGGTAGAGGTATCGCCGGTGCCTCAGCTATCAAATGGCCATGTACCGAGGCCTCGTCGCTCGGTGGGCTGTCGTCACATGCAACTCTCGGAACCATAGCTGGCTGCCGTCGTGGGGCCATCCTGAAAATACACAGGTGCGCCACGGTCAAACAGTATTCCTGGTGAGCTGACATAAAGTAACCACAAAGAAAACTTGAAACACACATGCAATCAATGTTTTCGTGCATTAAGTCGAAAATCAGAAGTCAGGGTCCTGGTGTACGGATACGTCGGCCACCGCACCAACACTGGACTCCCTGGACTGATAACCACACCCAATACTCTTAACACTATTTCTTCACATAGAAAAAGATCAGAGTCCTGAGTTCTGCGGTAGAACCGAACTCCTCTGATACCAATTTGTCACGACCCGTCCTCGGGGCCCGTGCCGTGACTACCCCAAGCCCTCCTTCCATAGGCCAGGGGCTGGCGACTAGCACTAAGGTGTAAATCCCGGTAAAAAGGGAAGGCATTGCCTTTGTAAAGTAAACAAACACCACAGAGCAAGCAAGCAGTAGAAGTAAACACTAAGTAAAAACTGAGTACAACAGTAAGTGCAGAAAAGTAAGTGGGCCAGAATACAAACCCAAACTGAAAGTAAAGTACAACTGGAAAGGGAAAACAACAACAGAAAAGTAAATCCACAGCATCGAGCCGTCCACTGGAAGTCCCACTTGATGGGTGAGTACAGATAGCCTCCACAGCTCCTCGGGTCCAGCCTTCCACTCCGAGTACGTCCCGCCCAGTGGTCCACCTCCGGGTACCGACCTGCTCCGCAAACCTCAACCGCGATCAGCGCTGTCCGTCGTCTGCAACCAACACAACTTAGTGAGGGCATAGCCCGTGCAGGGGTGAGTATAAGGTACTCAGTAGGGACACCGAGACCCCAGAAGGTCTCCCAGAATCTACAAAGGATAATCCACAAAGAAAAGATTCAATCATGAAGTAACATTCGACACTGCTTAGGTATATGCCCATACATATGCCTAAGTCATCAATTCCAGTTCGCTCCAACTCCGAGCTCAAGTACAACCTAGTCCACACAGGAAAACAAAACGTAAATCCACACAGGATAGCACAACACAATCCACATAGGAAAGAAAAACAAGATTCAGCTCACATAGGTATACTTCTTTGTATGACGACAGAGATGATCAGATATATCCACAGATTCATCTATGTCGTCAGACCCACAAAGGATCGATAGGTACTAACCCCCGCAATGACCCACAAAGGATCTGAACCACACAGGATCGATAGGTAACTAACCCCCGCAATGAACCACAAAGGATCGATAGGTAACTAACCCCCGCAAAGACCCACACAAGATCGGACCCACACAGGATCTGTAGGCGCTGGCCCACACAGGGCCGCTGAGCGCTGACCCACACAGGATCGGACCCACACAGGATCAGACCCACACAGGATCGGACCCACACAGGATCGGTAGCACTAATCCACGTAGGATCGCTGAGTGCTGTATTCATCGCCGTCTAATGCACTGAGGATCTCCGTACAGTCGTCATCGTCGTCGCAGTCGCAACCAGCTCTAGGGTTCCCGCACACAACAAGCTCGTTCGGGGGGGGGGGGGGTCCGCTCCACGAGCCAAGAGACTGATACATAAACTGACACATAGTCTAGAGTTGATGTATCCAAAAGTTACGTATCGTCAACAGGAACTCAACACCACAGACAACGCGTCAATCAGACGCCCGGTCTGAGAGTTATTGGTTTTTTCGTCCCAGGGGCCCTGTTGGTTTTTAAGTCAAAACCAACCCGAACGTACTCCACCTGCATCCAAACCTCGGGCGGAGTAAGCCAAAAGATCCTTCTCACTTAGAGGAATCCATAAAAGTCGACGGAACGTCAATCGGACGTCCGTAGCTCAAGTTATAAGCGTTTTTGCTCTGAGGGCCCGGTTGGTTTCGTGTACGAACCAACCCGACCGAACCCAAAGTTCTCCGAAACCTTGAGTGCAATATACCGAAACGACCGTCTCGATCTAAGGATCACATCTCACTTGACGGTGCATAGATTAGAGGCCCGTAGATTATGTTATTGGCAACAGACCGAAAGAGGTTCTGTATTAGGGGGTTCGGGCCCGGTCCGACCCGACCCGATACCCCCAGGGTCGGCCCGTACCGGGTCGATCCGAACTGGGCCTGGGCGCAGCCCGGCCTGGGCGCAGCCCGGTTTGGCGGACCGGCCAGGCAGCCGGCCCGGCGCGCAGCGCACTGGGCGCGCTGGCCAGGGGCTCGGCCGAACGGCCGAGCCGTTTCGGTGCGGGGGGCGGGCTGCCCCCGCGTGGAGAAACCGCAGCCCCTTTATGGGGCCGCTCAGCTGGCCGGCCGGGGGTTACGACCCCCGACGTTTTCATCAAACCCGCCGGCCCGCACCAGCCGGCCGGCTGCGCCACCACGGGACCGGCAAATGCCGGTCCCCTTACTCCGATGCCAGCGACCCGGTACTGGTCGCAGGTTCTGCTGCTCCGCCGCGGCCCAGAACCGGCCGCGGCCCAGAACCTGCGGCGGCACGGAACTGGCCGCGGCCCGGAACCAGCCGCGGCCTTGGTTCGTCCGCCTCGGCGCGACGGCGCCGCGCCCCTCCGCCGCGGCCCCGCTTCGGCCGCAGTGCTTTAGTGGTTCTCCGGTATGGCATGACGGCGCTGCATCTTTGGTTTGTTTTCAACAGCATGGCGCGACGGTGCCACGTCTTGGTTCGTCTTCAACGGCGTGGCGCGACGGCGCCACGCTTCTCCGCCTTTCCTTATCGAAATTCTGCGCGGTGCTTCGGCACCGCGTTTCCTTGATCGCTGCAAAAAGACGAACAACCAAAAAAGGGGAGGAGTGTCGGTCGTGTTCGTGCGATTTGACCTCCTCCCGTTATCACGATAATAGGTGGTTCAAAGAAAAGGAGAAAGCGACGGAAGATTTCACTAACTAACAAATAAAATAAAACCCTACCTCAACGCTGTCGTCGAACGAGCGTTCGTCGCGGAATTAATTTTCGCGGAAGAAGACGATCGCTGTGGAAGAAGAAGATCGCCGCAGAAGAAGAGAATCACCATTGGCATTAGGTGATCTCCGAGGAAGGAGTCACTCTTCATCGTCCGCCGTCAGAGATTGGCGTTCTTCATCGGCGGTGGTGCATTCTTCCCTTTCTTCGTCGATGAACGGAGAATCTTCACTTTTTCTCCCAAAGGTTTAACACAACACAAACCCCAACAATAATAAAAAAGTCCTCCTCTTATTTTATTATCAACATAAGAATTTGAAATTCAAAAGATAAGAAACGAACAATTAATTCAAATAATTAATTGTAATGATTTAACTGCCCAATTTAATGGGGCATTTCTTAACCAGAAAAACGTAAGGTTTGACTTTCATTAAAAAGGGGGGTTGCGGGTGCGTTACTTAGGAGGGAAGAAATGGTGGGGCTCGTTCGGGCCCCACCTCACAAATATCCTACCAAGTGGGTAAGATATTTTGGGTTCCACCTTATCCGCTTAACTTAGCTTAAGTGGCTTTAAGTGAAATAAAATAAAGTGTCACACCACTTTTTTTTATTTCTTAACTTAACCCCAAAAATTAAAAACCACACCCGAGAAAACGCAACTCCGGAAAAGGCGTTTCTAATCAAATACCGGTGCTGCGATTCCATTGGTGCCCTTGGAATTTGATTTTGAGCACCGGTTAAAAAGTTAGAAAAACCCGCTCGTTCGTTCACTGAACGTACCCGAGCTAAACTTCGGAAAATGATTCCGGGCACACCGAGCTTCAGAATCAGGTGCCGTCAGAAACTGCGTTCTTTTAAAATTTCAAAGAAAATTAAGAAAAAAATTTCCTTGAATTTTACGGGTCTTTATATTATATTTCTATTTTATATGAACTCCCATACTCATATACAAGCAAATTGATCATGAAAACTAAGAAAATAAGCACTCTCGAACGATAAAATTGAACACTATAACTAATCAAAAAGTCCATAAATGAACTTTATAAAATTAAAATAAATTAATTAAATTTATAAAAGTTTATTAATTAGTTAATTAATGGATTTAATTTTATTATTCTTGAGATAAAGATCAAGTGCAGAACCGTTTCTGACATAAGGTAAGGGATTCTACCTGAGCCTCCTTTTTTTTCTTTCAAGTTACTCTATCTCTCTATTTAACCCAATTTAATGGTTATTTATTTTTGTAAAATTCTTATATATTATATTTATATGTTCAAAACTCATGTATCCAGATTATATCATTCCTATTTAATGGGGTAATACATGTTTTAGAAAGGTTCCATTATCAATTCTTCCCAATAAGTAAGCCCGATTCAAGGGAACTTCTCGATTTCTTACCAGATTCCAAGTGCACTCCACAATATATTTTAAGCCACCATTTTTTTATAAAATCACTAATTTATTCATGAAAAACTAACTTTTTTCATTTATGGTTTTATGAAAACAAATATTCCTTTTCCACTTTAAATTCTCTTTAATATTTTCCTTAAACTGCACTAAAATGTTTCATTTCTAAAGTTTCGAAAACATTCCTTTTACATGTTTAAAATTCAATTAGACATAAATAATCATAATCCATTACTATTTACCCTTATTAATGTCTATGTATGTTTTTAATCTATTCTTTCATGGAAACATTTGTGATATTCTCATTTGTTATACCTCGTGACATGATTATGATACCCATTTCTCTCCATGGGTAACCCTTATGTTTATTTGTCACATGGCACACATATTCATGAATATTTTATGCTGGGTGTGATAAAATAGCACTATAATTAATTGGATAATGTTTAGTATCATGATACGTCATTTTGGGATAGAGAGTGAACCTAATTCCTTTATGGGACATTGTCCACCATGTCTTGGCGGTTAGCCTTGACTCGTGTTTATATCATGTTATATGTTGTTGCCACATTCCTATAATGCCATGATTATATATTCCCATGTTATAAATGTTATTATTCATTATGTTTAGTCATGTTACATGCCTTTTTTTCATCATTTCATGCTTTTTAACCCATGTTATATGTTTTACTCACTACAACAAAACTCACTTATAACAACGCTGATATTTACCAGTGCTAGAAAAAAATACTGATAAATCGCATATTTATCAGCCCTAAGGAAAGAACTGATAAATTTAACATTTTATCAGTGCTTTATTTATATCACTAATAAAGGGAACCTTTACTAGTTCTTTATTTTTAGCACGGACAAAAATTTCTTTCATTAGCACCTTTTTAGTGCTCATAAAGGTCTGAATAAATAAAATTAAATATTTAAATAAACTAAAAATAAAAAATGAGTTTATTAAAAAAATTAAAATTTTATTAATTAAATAATTATTGATAAAAATGAATAAATTTATTATACATTATTAAATATTAATCATTTTATTAATTAGATAATTATGATAATTAATGTTATTAAATTGTATATATTAAATATATAAATATATATTACTATATATAAATATGATTTATATACTAAAAAATATTTATGCGCTTTTCATTAAATAGTCATATATTTATTGAATAATGTTTTATAATTAAAAATTAATATTAATTAAAAATATTAACTAATTGCATAGTACTTGACATATTACAATAGTTCAGGGAGGGGGATTACAAAGAAACAAAGAAATTATTGCGTCGACAAGTACTTGGGGTGAATCGATCACAAGACCTCCCATGAGACCCCTCAAAGATGTAACCACTAGGATACACCCCTAGGGGCACATAGTACTCAACATATAATTGAATGTTGTTCGATTTTTCAATTTAACATTTATATATCAAATCTATGTTATATTGATTTCACATAAATGTAATTAATGTATTTTTATATACAATTAACACACATAAAACATATCCATTTTTTCAATATTGTTAAAGTGTACTTATTCTTAATTTTTTTAATTTCACTCATTTTTTACAAATATGCATTGAATTAAAATTAAATATTCATTAATAATGTTTAAAATATATTTGTAAAAAAATATTTATAAGTAAACATATTAATAAATTTACATTTAATATATTTATAAAATTGTATATTTATAATTACAAATAAATATATATATATATATTAAAAGTATTTATATAATTATAATTAAATAATTATATATATTTATATAATTATTGAATTTATAATAAATTTACTTAAATAATGAATTTATTTACTATATATATATATTTATTATATATATATATATATATTCATAATTATATAAATATATATAATGATATAAATATTATTTTTAAAAAAATATTTCTATAATTATAAATAAATAATTATAAAATTATAATAAATATATTTAAAAAGGAATATATTTAGTATATTTATATTTATATATATTTATTAATTATATATAAATATTTACAAATTATGTATTTATAATTATAATTATAAATCCTTTAGAAGTGCTTTTTTCATGCTGATAAATATGAGGCTTTATCAGCGCTAAAAAGAGCGCTGATAAAATTAACATTTATCAACACTTTAATTTTAGTGCTGATGAAGATTGATTTTGTTAGCACCTTTTTAGCATTGGTAAAGACCTACCTTTATCATTGATTAAATAATAAGCACTGATTAGAGGAATCTTTACCAACGCTTATTTGTAATCACGGATAAGTGTCCCGATCTAATTAAAGAACCCTAACCATCTGCGAACCCGCTGCAATATCAGAATATTTCCACAGAGGCCACCCATTGCCATTTCTCCTCATTGGTGAATCAAACCTTGAATCACACCACTTGACTACCTCTTGAACATCTTTTCTAATATCTTGTGTTCGATTGAAGTTAGGTTTTCTGTAGAGGGTTTTAGATTTTCTTTAACCTAACGAGGTCAGCCTTCTGATTTTGTTTGTTTATTTTTGGTTTATTTTTTAATTTCTTCTTGGATGATGTCATTATTTATGGTTTGACGATTTTATAATAGTGAGTTAGGCCTTCTGATTTTCTTAGTTTCCAATTTTGATTCAAATATTGATCGCTCATGGATAATTTATTATTTCTGGACTCAATGGTGACACATGGAGTTGCATAGAGTTTAGTTTGTTGTTTTATTTTATTACATTCCCCAAATTTATTGCCTAAATCTATGATACATATTTTTCAATTTTTATTTTATCAATGGTATTCCAAACATGTGAAATTTTAGAAATTGAAAATGGGGTTTTTGTTTTTGAGGGAGTTTAAGGTTGGTTTAGATATTTCTTTTATATTATACTGATTCATATCTTATTTTTTCTACTTATCTATGTTTACGTGGGAATAAAATGCTTGGATTCATCATGGAAGTTTTTATTTAAATTTTATTTCTACTATTTTTATTTATTTATTGGGCCAAATCATTCCCACTGTGTTGTTTTTCATGCCCTGGTGCTTGTTTCCAGCCCAAGGGGGATCGAGAATATCCCTTAGACACTATCATGTACCAAATCAGGTGTTTGATATATGGTTGTCTTGGGTTTGTTTTGGAAACTATATATATTGTTAATTTTTTTTACCTTATCTAAATAATCCAAATTCTTATGTCTCTACACTTTTAAAAAAAATCTATTTTATTTCTCTCTCTCTTTAGATTAATCCAACATTAATTATAAATCCTTTTAATAATAATATATGAAATATTATAACTTGATTCTATATACTATTTTTCAACTAAATTATAATTTTTCATCATCACCCTACTCCCCCACTCTCAATGGTTTACAAAAATATCCTTTTGAGATTACCCCTTTCTAGTTATACAACTTTTTCTGAAACCTATATACCACTACAATACATTATAATTTCTTGCCCAGAAATGTAGATTTTCAAGAATTTCACCCCCTTTTGGAGTATTCATTTAACTAATTACAAGTTTATTTCCATGGAATCACTTTGATAACTAGATATATGACATGTATAAAAATAGTATGTCAAACCTTTTTATAATGAATAAAATTAGCATATAATGAGTCTCCCACACTCTATGATATAGATTGACATTCCACACACAACATTTGAAAATTTTATTCAATTTTAAATGGGTGTCAACATGGGATTTAAATATTCCTTTTTAAATCTATAAAACACTTCCCTCACATACGTGGATTGGGAAATAAATATCCCATGAATTCCATGAGTCACCAATAAACTAAGGAAACTGTCAACTCACTAATCATAAACACTTAAAAATTGGTCATTTTTAATGTAGAAAATTATTTTTATTGTTCATCTATTGGACCTCTAAATATTATTTCGTCCACATTGATAAAAAATTTCAATATATCCATAAAATTATTATATATATAATGATTATGATCAATTACTCATTTTTTAAATTATAGTTTCTTTAATAATTCATCTAACCTTCTATACCAAGATCTTAGTTCTTGTTTCAATTCATACATCACCTTTTTCAATTTAAAACATTATTCTCATATTAAGCAATGAGAAAACTATCTATTTATTTTATGTAAACTTTATATTCATGTAATCCATTAGTAAATGATAATTTTACATCCAACTGGAGTACCTTGAATTTCCTTGGGATGGGTCGGTGTTGTGATATGACATCCCAAGAGTCTTGATATGTTTTAAAATATTGATATACCATTAATTTTAAAAGTAATATTTCCTTAGGTTTCTGCATCACTTGTTCTAATATAGTTTTATATCTTCTAGTTGATTGAATGAGAGTTTATTAATATTTTTTTTATCATATTTTATTTTCTTATTACTACTTAATTTCCTATATTATATTTTCAATTGTTTAGGAGATTTAAGAATGATTTTATTTAGAGGAATTATTTTCCTAAATTTAATCACCCATTTTCTTCAAAATATGAAAATTCTTTGAAATAATCAAATGTTGAGTTTCCCTTATTAGAATTGTCTATAACTTTAACTTTTGATAATGAATATATTATTTGTATATATTTATATATTGTATAAAATTAAACTTTTATGAACCTAATAGGATTAATATGAACCCAAAAAGGATGAATTCTAATCGTTTGAAAAACAAATATGAATATGGAGTTAAATAGTTCCTCAAGTTTTAAAGAGAGGAAGCAAATGACCCTTCTAAAATCATTTGTCTGTGTTTAATTTTTTTATTCAATAAAAATTATTCTAAGAGAGTTATAAGAACATTTGATTTGTCATAGAATAGATTAAAGCCATAAATATTGGAATAAACATGCATAAAACTGAATTTGGACATCGATTGGGATGATACTATGGTTTATGAATCAGTTGATATGAATACCTTTGTAAATAATGATGATCTCATAGAAGAAATGATAATGACAATTGAAGATGAACATCCTAATTTTCAAAAGTTGTTTGGGGAGTTAAATAACTATTCCAAGAAACCATTTTATATTGGTTCTACTAAATACACAACATTTTTAGTTGTATTGATGTTATATAATTTGAAAGCTAGAAGTGGATGGAGTGACACCAGCTTTACAGAACTACTTGATCTTCTAAAAGATATGATACCAGAAAAAAATGAACTACCATGATGAAAATATGATGCTAAAAAAATGTTATATTCAATGGTAATGATCTCTAAAAAAATACATGATTATAAAAACGAATTCATATTGTTTTGAATGGACCATGAATCACTCATAAAATGCTCTAAGAGTGGCGTAGATCGATACAAGAAAAATAAATCACATCATTATAAATATGTATGGTACTTTACTATCATTAAAATGTTTAGAATACTATATTTATGTCAAAAAGCATGAGATTATTAACATGGAATTCAGATAAAAGATTTTAAAATCAGAACCTATGTCATCCAATAAATTCTCCTAAGTAGAAGAAAATTGATTATGAGTTTCCTGAATTTGGAGATGAGTTGAAAAACTTTTGTCTTTCATTATCTATAAATGGAATAAATCCTTTTAGTGTATAGATTAGTACTCATAGTACATGGCCCATAATGTTGTTAAATTATAACTATCCTCCATGGTTTTGTATGAAGTGCAAATACATTATGTCGTGTCTGCTTATATCTGGACCAAAGCAACCTAGTAATGATATTGATGTCTATTTGGCTCCATTAACCTAAGATATGAAATTAATGTGGGATATAGGTATTACAATGCATTATGCTAATAGAAGTGAATAATTCACATTTAGGGCCATGTTTTATGGAATGATAAATGAATTACCCGCTTATGGAAATTTATCAAGCTAGAGAATTAAAGGAATGTTGGGGTGTACCATTTGTGAAAAACACACATACTCTATTTGGTTGAAACATTCCTGAAATACTGTGTTTTTAGTACATAAGAAATTTTTACCTTGGAAACATAAATATTTATCTTATAAAACATCATTTTATGGGAATATCCAACATGGTACAACACCATCTCCCGCAATAATAGATCAACTGTACAAAAAAGTAAAAAATATTAACACTATTTTTGGTAGAACATTTTAAAAAAACCTTACAAAATCAACTTAGAAGAAGAGATAAATTCTATTTGAATTATTGTATAGTAATTGTTTGAATGTCAGACTTTCTCTTGATGTCATTCATATAGAAAAAATGTACTTGATAGTGTTATTGCCATGTTACTAAATGTTCCTGAAAAAATGAAAGATGGCATCAAGGATAGTTTGATCTTGATTGAAATGGGCATGAGAGAAGAGTTGGCATCGGTGAAGGGCAAAATGTATAATTTTCTTCCTATAGTAGCTTACACTCTATCCAAATAGGAAAAATTTCAATTTTTCCTTTTCCTTACTAGTGTAAATGTTCTACAGGGGTATTCATCAAATATCAAGAATGTCTTGTTAATGACTAATTTGAAGTTACAAGGACTAAAACCACACGACTATTATGTTTTGATGCAATATTTAATTCCGATTGCTTTCCATTGCATTCTGCCTCAAAATGTATGACATAAATTAACTAGTCTCTCCTTATTTTTCAAATCCATATGCAGTAGACCCGGAAAAGTTTCCCATTATGAATAAGGAGATTTCAGTCATATTATGTGAATTATAGATGTTCTTCCCACCATAATTATTTGATATAATGGTCCACCCGATGGTTCACTTGGCCAAATAGGTTCAACTATGTGGTCCTATACATTATAGATGGATGGGCCCCTTTGAATGATATATGAATATTTTGAAAGGGTTTGTCAAGAATTGAAGTTAGCTAGAAGGTTTTATTTCAGAATGATATATTGTTGAGGAAGCTATTGAATTCTGTACCAATTACCTTTCAAATGTAGAAAGTATTAGTCTCCAAAAGTGTCATCAAAGTGAACACCTTATGGACTAAGGGATTTACAAAAGAGATGTTGTTACAATTACCTTGATAGGTTGAGAGAAAGCACATATTCACATATTAAATAATAGTGAATATTTTGATCCATACACTAAATCACACAAATAAGTTCTTAGATATTTGAATCCATCAAGGGATAAAGGATGGATTTAAAATACAGAAAATCAATAGTTTATAGGATAGTTTAGAGAAAAAATTTATAAGGAGTTATATGAAATCCATATTCAATTTTTGAATGAATTCAATGGCTATCCTAAGGACCGAATGAAAAATTTATATCTTACACTAGTTTTGTAATCAATAGTTATACATTCTATACAAAATAACATGATAACTTTAGTATGATGAAAAACCACGGTGTTATGATTATGGATGAAGTGATACACACATTTGGTTCTGAGGATAGAAACCCAATTTATAAAAATATGTCATATTTTGGCATTATTAAATAGATATACAAGTTAGATTATTCAAAATTTCAAGTTCTTCTTTACTATTGCAAATGGGTTGAAAATTTTAATGGAGTAAAAGTAGATGAAATTGGATTTGTGAAAGTGAATTTAATTATGGAAGGGGAAAAATATACCTTCATAATGGCATCATAAGAAGTACAAGAATTTTAGGTATCTAATCCAAAAAAAAAGAATTGGTCGATTGTCCTGCTGGAGACTAAAATAAATTTTGAGTCAAATGAAAATTCAATCAAGGATGAACCTTTCACTGGGAAATCACAATTAGTTCATGTTAGTCCCAATGTAGATAATGTATTGGACGTTAGAAGGTACCAAAATTAGGGGATTTGGATTCTCAATAGAGAAACCAAATCCTTGAAACCTTTAAAAAATAAAGAGGGTTCAATGAGAAGGTAAAAGTGTTTTTTAATATATTATGTTTTTCCTAATAATATTATATGTTATCTACTACATTAACATTAACTAAATTAAATGTTAGACTTATCATGAAAATAATTTCTTCTGAACACAATGGAAGAAAAAACTATAGTGAAGAAAATTCTTTGAAAAGATATAAAGGTAATGTTACGATATACTTTCTCTATTTTACCAAAAAATTATATAACGAAAAATTGGTTAAATTTTCATTATTCCATATAGAGTTCATTTATTTTAGAGTATTTTTTCCATGTGTCATGACTTTGTAGGAAGAGAAATGATTCTTTCTCTACTCAATCATAGAGGTAATCTTGATGTTTGAACAGAAAAAGAATTATCCACTGAATTAATTTACTATTTTATATTTATGTTTAATTGATTTATTTTTAGTATTAATCACACAATAAATGTTTTCTTATACAGGTGGATTATTTTTGTCGAGTTTGGGTTCTTTATACAACATTCATGCTTCTTCTCCCTTAAAACCTTTTCACCCCTACAATGGTTCATTTATAACTTTCTGTCATGTTACCTCTACTGCCTTTGTAAGAAGAGAAACAATGCTACCTCTTCTCAATTACATAGGTAATCTTGATGTTTTCACAATTAAATAATTATCCATAAAATTAATGTATTGTTAAATATTTATGTTTAATTTATTTTTTTATTATTAATCACATAATAAATGTTTTTTACACAGTTGTATTCTTTTATTCAATTTTGGGTGCTCTGTACAACTTTCATACTTCTTTTCCCTTAAAACATTTTCACCCCTATAGAGGTTCATTTATCACTTTATTTCAAGTTACCTCAACTGCCTTTATAGGAAGATCAACGAAGCTGCCTCTGCACAATTATAAAGGTAATCTTGATGTTTTCACTGTAAAATCATTGTACATAGAATTAATTTATTGTTTCATATATTTTTTAATTTATTTATTTTTAGTATTACTCACATAATAATTTTTTTCTTATACAGGTGTATTCTTTTTTTCGAGTTGGGGTGCTTTGTCTGAATTTCATGATTTTTCTCCCTTAAAACCTTCTCACCCATGTAATGGTGTATTTATCACTTTCATTCATGTTACCTCCACTACCTTTGTAGGAAGAGAAATGAAACTAACTCTACTAAATTATATAGACAATATTAATGTTTTTACAGTAAAATCATTGTACATATAATTAATGTATTGTTTCATATTTATGGTTAATTTATTTCTTTGTACTATTAATCACAAAATAATTGTTTTCTTATACAAGTGGATTATTTTTTTCGAACTGATGTGGTTTTTTTGAAGCAGCTCAAGCAGTGTTGGTAGTTCAACAAATAAAGTTAATGGAAATCATGGAAACATTGACAATTAGGATTTTTTGAGACTTCAGGATGTGTTGGAATAAGCCGCAGCTAAATCTGACACATGATGTGGCCGATATGACTCCATGTACTTATTTCTATTTTAAATTTACATTAATTTTAGTAAAAACACAACCAACTAAATGTGTCAGTTATGAGTTTAAAATCAACATTTGAATTTAAAAGGTTTTACTCATTGAAAAATGAGAAAACGTGCTAATATTTTCTAGATAATTTTGGGAATAAATTCATAAATTGTTTGTGATGCGTAGGAATCAGTCTCACATAAAATGGATACATGTTATGATTAGTATGAGTCAAAGTGTGTGTTTCATGTTTACAATGACATTTTAGTAAAAAAGATAAGCGACGTACTCTAAAATGATAAAATACATTCACATTATATTGATATTTTAGGACAAAAATCCATAAGTTATTTGGAATTTGTAGGAATTATCCGCACCTCAATCCGATGCATGGAGTGAATGATATGACTATAAGTACATATTTATTTAAAATTGTCATCAATTTTAGTAAAAAAAAACAAACTGACCTACTCAAATCCAAACAAACACATTCAAATTGCTTTCATACTTTAGGAAAATGATCCATAAGTGATTTAAGAGATTCATGAATTAGCCTTACCACAATACGACACATGATGTGACTGATATGGCTAAAAGTGTGTGTTTTATTTAAAATTGACAACAATTTTAGTAAAAAGGCATATTGACCTACTCAAAATTGATAAAATTCATTAATATTGTTTAAATACTTTAGGAAAATGATTCATAAATCATTTGTGATGTACAAGAATCATCCTCATCATAATTTGATGCATGGTGTGATCAGTATAACTCTAAGTACATCTTTTTATTTAAAAGTGACATCAATTTTAGTAAAATTAATACTTTATGTTAATTTATTTATTTATATTATTACTAACATAAGAATTGTTTTCTTATAAAGGTGTGTTATTTTTCTCGAGTAGGGGTGGTTTATTTGAAAATAGCACGAGTCAGGTTAGGATTAAAAGTAGCATTGATGTTTTCGAATGTATGTAACAATTTGTATTTGTGTAATTGTATGGAATATGTTTGATATGTATATAATATAGTGTTTTTGTTGTATTTTTATTAAAAATTTCATTTCATTTAAATCCTATATTGGGACTTGTTTTTATTGATATCTGGTGTATTTCTGGTTCTATGGTGTGCTGTTACAACACAATATTGTATGGCCCTTTTTCAATGATGTTAAAAGCACTGATAAAGGTATACTTTATCAGTGCTTCTATAAGTGCTGATAAAAGTCTATTTTTTCAGCACTCATAAAACCGCTAATAAACAAACCTTTATATATGCTTTTATAAGCATTGATAATTGGTTCCTTTAGTGGAGCTAAATTAAAGTGCTGATAGAGATCCCATTTATCAATGATTTTTAGCACCGATAAAGGACCACTTTATTAGTACTTTTTCAGTGCTAATAAAAGACTAGGGTTTTTAACCTCACTCATGTAGTCAAAAAATTTCTAGTGATCATAAAGGAAAATTCTAGAAATATTAATGGCCAGTTTTGTAGTAGTGATTCCAATTCTTGTTTTCTTACTGGGGTTTTTAGCTCATCACTTTTGTTCATGTATTCCCTAGGTTATCCTATGCAGTTATAGGAGCTCAATGTAAGTTAGGGTCTCATTATGGAGATTAAATAAAATATGTTTTCATGATATTTAATTATATACCTAATATTACAAATACACTATACTTTATGATCCTTGGCTTGTAATTGGATGGTTAATTATACTTAAAATCTTGTAATGATATGTTTAAAATGTTAGGGTCTCTATACGAGTGGCTGTGAACTTCCAAATAGAAAGTCACATGGTAATCATATCAATTTACATGGGCTATGACACTATGGAATAATTTCCATTCTAATCATACATGTACCATGCCTAATTTCCTTTAAAAGAGAATTATTTTATTTAGTTCATGAATGGTGTTTTATGAAAATCTATTGGTGGTGTGACGTATTGCTTCACCCTATAAGGATCATAATGTTTGGTATTCATAAAAATTTCATGGAAAGTGTATCTAGGTAGATGGATTTGAACTAAAAATATCTTGGGTTAATCCTGATATAAATTTTGATGAATTTTTAAATAATGATTCATTATACATTATTTTTAGTAAACCATTGAATTTGGGTTTTAGAATCATTATTGGATTAAATATTATTTTTTAAGAAAATGTTGTTTTAAAGAAAATGTGAATTTCGACATCGATTTTATGAATTTATAGAATTGATTGGTTTTGAATAAATGTGTTGAAATGATTAAAAATATGTATTTAGAATATGAATTCCAATATTTAAATATTTTCTCAGCAATCATGAATGTTTTGGAAGGGTGTTTTTGTTAAATGGTTATTATAAAGAATACGAGTTTAGGAATAACCATGAATGAAAAAGGGTTTATAATTACTTTTCATAAACATATGATTATATCCTTGTTTTGTGAATCATTATAATTGAAACATTATGATGTGAAAAAACCTTTTGATAAGGGTTGAATCATTTATAAGCTCATATGTGTAAATAAGGGTTTGTAACACGTAAATCTCATGATTGAGGGTCGATTTATGTAAAATCAAAAGGGTTCAAAACCTATGGAAACCTATACTGAAGAGTTGAGTTATGGAAAACAATAATTTTATAATTAAAGCATGCTATTTTTATATATAATTATAAATAAATGAATCTTATAATATATAATATGACTAACTTATGTTTGTGAAGTAAGGGTGATAACTTGATTATAAATATACTATAACTAAACTGAAAGATTATTCATATTTAAATATTTCTTTATTACCTGATAGAATAAGGGTTTTTTATACAATGGTTCTAATAAATTATTTATGTGAATGTTTTATAAACCTTGAATTGATGATTCATGTTTTTAATACCCTTTTTTGGGTTTATTTTAGAGTATTTTCACAACTTCTACTAATTTTTATACTCACCCTACTTGTATATTTCAGTGGACTTATAGATATCATTAGAATGAATTTAGGGAAAAGGGAGACCATTTTCTTCAATGGTTATATGGCCAATGGTATCTGGTGACCGGGAGAGGGTGTCACATTATCATATTTGGTTCAACATGTTGTATTATTTTAGAATTAGTTGTAAAAATCAGTGTTCTTTTCTGAAAGATATATATCATTCAATCTCTAAGTAAAATAGTTTTACATTAAATGTATTTATGGTTTATTATCCTTCGATTTAAAACTATTCCCCAATGGTTTATTTTATCCCTCAGTATTAGTTACCAAACTCTAAAAATCATGAGGAATACTTGAGGATTTTTGTTAGTTTTGTTTGAGTCTCAGGATTTGGGCACTTAGTATGGATTATTAAATGATCTATCTTTTTGCACAAGGATTAGATATATCCTTGATCGCTGTAAAAAATATTCTCAATAGTGACGACTATATGTCATTTTATCTTATTAACCATAATCATTTCTTCAATATAAATTCAAGGGATAATCTATATCTTTATATTTTCATAAAATTTAAAAAACATAATTATAAATATATTTATCAACTAAATCAATCACACTTACCTAAATAGGCATGTATTTCTTCTCAAGATATTTCTTCTTATTACTCACTCACTTCTTTCCCTTCTACATTAGAAAATTTTCACAACCTTTATCTTTTTAAAGACCATTATCTTCAGATGTAAAATCATCTTTTGAGGAATATATCAAAGCATCCTTTTCTTTTTTAGATATTCCATAAATTCCTTCCAAGATAATAATTATATCAAATGCACTATCATAATGAATGGGTTTCTTTAATAAATAAATATTTATTCCTCTAAGTAGGTTCTTATATATATATATACCAAACTCTATAACCATGCTTTCTAAAATAAGCATCATAATGTTTATACTTCATGGAATCATCAAAAAAATCCTATGGATAGAAAATCATATATTTTTAACAACTATTAAAGTTATTCCATTAAAAATACCATTCATTCTGATTGAATCCATTTTTTAATAAATCCAAAAAATAGATGTAGTATATTGAACTCTAAATCAAAACCATAAGGCTTTAATACCACTTATTTGGAATAGAGGGTTATTATAAGCATCCTAAGGAACCCTGAGTGGGGGTGGAGTGGGGTGGATTAGGGTTATGTCTAATTTAAAACTTTTTTCCCTCACTACTATAATATTAACCCTCACTTGGATGATAGTCATTCCCTCATTAGAAAGAACTTGTTCAATGTATCCCTTAATAATTGTTTCTTACTGAATATATAACCATGAATGTAGAAATTAAAGATCAAACAAACATGAAGGATTTTACTCAGTTCACCCACACTGGGTTATGTCCACAGAGAATACACAATGATGATGTACCTACGTACTAGAGTACACTAATATTAACAATTCAATTGATATAATTTTTGGTTTTGTTTACTCAATATTAAGGATCACTACCTTTTGAAATATGTTTAGAGATGTTAAAATTCCTCTCAAGTTCCACTCACTATTCTCCCCCTCTACAAACTCTTTTAGGGAATATATCCTTAGTTTATATACATACAATTATCTTCTATATAAGTATATATAATGGATTTTATTTTCATCTCCAATTACAAATTTGATGAAAGTTTGATCTCCATGTTTCTACCATTCTCATCTAAATCTAGATATGACCAATTCCTCGATGAGAGAGTTGAAATAATAAACTATACATAATAAAAATAAAATAATAAACAAATCCAAATGAATAGTAATTCTAGTGAAGGAATTACCCTTATTATTTTATGTTTTATTCTAAAAACTAGAAGTATCAATAGAATCCTATATTTTTACTCCCTTATTTTATTCTTTTCACTAAAATGAATATGTCAATGAAGCCCACATTCCATCTCTTTTTGTTCACATCTCTTCTACCAGATTATATATCCTCCCATAATCTCTTTCTACCTTTAACATAAATTTCTTATCCATCCCATTGAATACCACCAAATTCATGGAAATAATATTTCCATAAAATCAATCTATATTTTATATTTGAAACTCTTTGATAAATCTCTCACCTTAAAACTTGAAATATATAAACAAATCATCCCATTTAATCCACTATATATATTGAGTCAAACTCACTTGAAATATTACATGATTTTATCTATTTAAATATCTATATAAATTGTTTTTGAAAACATAAAATAATTCCTAAAACTTTATTGAAACATTCTCTCTTGGAAAAAAATTCAAGAAATTACTATTGTGAATTTTGAAAAATTTAATTTAATCTTACATAACTGAATGAGTCATTATGTTAGTCTTATATAGCTAGATAAGTATCTAATTTTATATTATGTAGGGTCAGAAAAAGCTCACATAAGCTTTTCAAAAATTTTACATGACGAATTGAATTTTCAGGTTACTCTAATATGACCTTTTAAAAATCCTCTTTAATCATATGGAACTCCTTGGACTTAATTTTTTAATCATACTTTTCTTGTTGAGTTCTTGGAAAATTATTACACATCCTTCAGGAATTTCATTATATTATTTTAAAGATCAATTATTTTGAAAAATTATACACTTATGTAGCTAGTTTATTTTTCATGTTACTCCTATGTAACCTTTAAAAAATTCACTTTAATATTACATATATCCATACCTGAATGGCCCGAAGGCCTTATTTTTTATTTTATTATGGATAATCGCCCTTTTAAGGGTTGAAGGGGAACCCTTACATGACCTGTAGGCCCAAGGCCCAAGGCTAGACATGACCCGAAGTCCAATACATGACCCGAAGGCCCAGAGGCATACTATGCCCATAGCATGACCCGTAGGCCCAAACCATAAGAACTTCCCTCCCCATCTTTTGTTTCATCAATCGCCTAGCTCCCCACCTTTAATTGATAATAAGATATCATTTACCTGTACAAATATGCATGGTACCTAGTCCAAATGGTGGTTGACATACCCTCTCATTCTTCCAATCTGGTTAGCTTTGCTTCTGGGGACTGCTTCTTTTTCCTACGATCCTATTTTAGGGCCTGATCTGTGTGAACTGGGCTACTCCATAGTCTCTGTGGCTCGAAGGCCCTAATCCCCAAAGGCATTTGATGACCCGAAGGCCCTGAGACCCGTAGGCCAAAACCGGTGGCCCGAAGGCCCAAATCGGGTGAATAGTTTCGACTACTACATTACTGAACAGTTCCTACTATTGTACATAAAAATTTGCCTCCACCCAGTTTCGAACATGGGTATCTTCAATGCCATGTAAGAGCCCTTACCACTCGGGTAAGGGCTCATTGGAATCTTACATATATCCATAATTTTCCAAAAAAACCACCAATCATTCTCAAATGATTTAATAGCCTAAAATGAACATATTCAACTATTAAAACTGGAGATGGAAAACAAAACATTCTTCAAACCCTCAATATATATCTTTGATATATAGAGTTACCAAGGAACTCTTTCATCTTCCTTCATAATCACCTACATATAGTTACTTTAGATACTTAAATATTTTCTCTCATGATATTTTATATTCATATTTATGTTATAATATTTTTCATGTCATTGATATAAATTATAATTTTCCATGTATGGTTATCATGAGTGATAAACACCTTCATCTTCCTTCATAGAGCATCACCATATCTTCATGTCTCCACATAAAAAACTCTTTATAGTTGTTATATTCTTAACTTTCACCATATTAAATAATAAACCACATAATCACCAAAAATATTCAAAAAATAGAATATTTATTGTCAAAAAATTGAATAAACAACCTCTTGGTTTCAATATAACTTCTCAATATTTTCCATTATATCCTCTACTAGGATATAATTAATTGTTTCATCCCATGATAGAACAATGATGGCAGGGTGTCAAAACATGATCCTTTAATCCTAATGTCTATTATAATTGGTGATTCAATTAATAATGTCTTCACATTCTCTAAATTTATAAAATAATAATTTTCAAGGGAAAAGGTGGGGGATTTGGGGGCCCTTATATCTCTATTTTTTCAAAAAACCGTAATCCTAATTTCTCATTACCAAGATTCACATACGCTAACCTCCATTTTCCATTTAATATATAAACTTCAAAAAATTCACATATGATAAAAATCATGGGAAACCAATACCATTTAAAGGTGCATTAGGAACCAAAAAAATAGGAGGAGGAAGAACTCTGGTGGAGGGATATCAGTAATACCTAACCAATACCTTCCAATTCCCAAATATACCCATCCTGTCTCAAAATTCACTTTGACCACTTCTACCCACTACTAAGCAAAAATAAAATACCCATGAATATTTTAACATGATATATAACCATTATTCACTATATCATTAAAAATTAGAACAAACATGCAAATAGTTTGAGCATCATCACCTTAGGGGGGTGGGTGTTCTTCAAGCCAGAGTTTTTTTTTCCATCAACACACCCTCCCACCCAATTTGACTACCCTCAGGGAAACTCTTCTATACTAATGAATATTGTCTGGGAGTCTCTTGTAGTATTCATAAGAGTAGGAGATGATATAGTTGGCGGAAGAAGTTGTGATCTGTAAAGTGTTTAAGGAGAAAGTGGTGATATGGGTGGATACCCGACGTGGGATAATCCTCCTAGAGTAGAATTGTTTAAGCCATGGGATGGGATTCTTGGGAGTGAAGTGCCTGATATATTTTCTTATATTTTTAATACTTCAACTTGATGTGATTTTTTTTATTGTTGGCATGTGTTGTTTTTATTATTTATTTACATGTTTGTGATTCCTTTAATTATGTGTTTATGTAACCATAGGGCATCCTGGTAACTTTATGTACATTGGTGTGATTGTGTATAATTTTTTATTTATCTTCTTGGAGACCCTTTCCTGTAATATTATTCTTTAATTTTCTAGATTTTCAGCATTCAAATTATTATTTTTTCCATTAATGTTGCATGACTAGATACACTCTTCTACAAGGTGCACTTTGGGAAAACCAGGCCTTTGTGACAGGAAAACAATATCATCACAAATATCTTTGGCGTGCATGTGTTCCAAACCACAAGAAATGTATTTATGATGGAAATATACACCCCATCGCCAATAACTTATATCATAATTATTATTTGTGATGAACATTAATTCTCATCACAAACAAACTGTCAGCAAAAGAGTATTTGCAGTAGAACCTATCATAAATAAATTTTTTAACCTCTAACTCGGTTATTAATTGTGGGTACTAATTGCAAGAGGGATTGTCATAAATAATCTATCAACAAAAGAATATTTGCAATGATACAAATTAAAAATACATTTTTAGCTGCCAACTTAGCTATTAATTGTGGGTACTAATTGTGATGGGCCCCGTCACAAATACTCTCATCACTAATAATCTATCCTATATATACCCCACCTAATTTTTTTCATTATCTCCTAATTTTATCTCTCTTAAGTTCCTCCCCTCTCATCTTTTTCCCCTTAAACTTTTACAAGTTTACAATTTTGCACAGAAACAAATTTTCAGCTTTGCATCTAATAAGAAATTTAGTTTTAAGGTAATTTTAATGTTTTTATTTTTTCATTATTTTTTTTGTTTGTAATTATTATTATTATTAAGTAGCAGTAATTAGTTTTAATTATAATTACCTACTTTTATTTTTTAGTAATTAGTATTAAGTAGGAGTATTTTTTTTTGTAATTTGAAGTATTTAGTATTAATAGTTAATAATTATTTTTAATTAGAATTAATTAGTTCAAATTAGTAGTAATTAGATTTAATTATTAGTATGTAATTAGTAATAATTAGTAATAATTTGTGGTAATTGGTAGTAATTAGTGGTAATTAGTAATATAGTGGTAATTAGAAATAATTAGTAATAGTTAGTGGAACTTAATACTAATTAGAATTAATTATTAATAATTAGTGGTAATTATTAATAATTAGTAGTAATTAGGGGTAATTAGAAATAATTAGTGGTAATTAGTAATAATTAGTGGAAATTAGTAGAAATTAGTGGTACTAAGTAATAATTAGTGGTAATTTGTAATAATTAGTACAAATTAGTGGTAATTAGTAATATTTAGTGGTAATTAGTGGGAAATAGTGATAATTCATGGTAATTAGTAATAATTAGTGGTATTTAGTAACAATTAGTAATAATCAGTAATAATTAGAAATGATTAGCAATGATTAATAATTATTAGTAATAATTAGTAATGATTAGTAATAATTAGTAATAATTAGTGGTAAATAGTACTAATTTGTAAAAATTAGTAAAAATTAGTGGTAATTGGTCATAATTATTAATTATTACTAATTTTTAACAATTATTAATTATTACTAATTAGTAATAATTAGTAATAATTAGTGGTACTTTGTAATAATTAGTAATAATTAGTGGAAATTCGAAATAATTAGTGGTAATTAGTAATAATTAGTTTTAATTATAAAAAATTAGTTATAATTAGGAATAATTAGTGGTAATTAGTAATAATTAGTGGTAATTAGAAATAGTTAGTGGTAATTAGGAATAATTAGCCGTAATTAGTAATACTTAGTAATAATTAGTAAAAATTAGTAGTAATTAGTAGTAATTAGTAGTAATTATTAGTAATTAGTAGTAATTAGTATTAATTAGAATTAATGTCACGACCCGTCCTAGAGGGGACCGTGTCGTGACAACCCTAAACCTACCTCCAATAGGCCAGTGGATGGTGACTAACATCGAGTAGGAATATACCACAAATGGGAGGCATTAGACTAAAGTACCTACACACACACACACATCTCTAAGCCACAAACACTGAAATGTAAAAACACTAAGTAAAAATTGCATAAAAACCACTATATCCCATAACTAGAGTATAACAATGAAAGTACTGGAAAGTAAACAAGGCCAAAAAAACTGACCAAAAAGAGTCTGTAACCACAAGTCCAAACTATAAAAAAAGAGGAACCGAGACTGATGTATGTAAAGCCGCAGGAACACAACTCTGTTTTGTCCAGTCTCAAAAAGCACTACCTGGTGTTGGTATTCTAAGGAATCCATTGAAAGATCAATCATCTGCACAATACACAACATGTGTGGGAAAAGACTGTTCAAGGGTGATTATAACAATATAATGTAGGACACCCCAAAACCAAAAAAGAATACCACAAAGGAATAATACAAAGGGATACCACAAAGGAATACCAAAAAATAAACTATAGTTATCTCTACACAGGTATATGTCTACAAAAAATATAATAAGAACATCCATATATACTCAATACAAGACACAAAGTCTAGAGGTAAGCCAAAACAAATTATTAGCCACAAGATTTTTCTCGAAGTGCGCTCATTCCAGGAGAACTCACTCATCGATCCATGATATCATTGGAGACACTCAAGAAGAGGTCTAGTTCATTTTCCCCCACCCAAATAAAACACAATGATCAAGGAATACCATAATACACAGAGAGAGGATCCTGCCTAGACACACTGGGGAATACCACTGATCCCACTAATGTAGCCCACTAGATGGAGTACCAATTCCCTACTCTTAGTGGTTATGTCGATTTCAAAAAACTCCACTAGGGGTGATAGAGGATTCCAATCAAGTCCCATAGAGGGATACCATACTCTATCTGTGACTCATCCTCTAGAGGATATTACAATCTAGTGATGTGGACATAATGTCATACTGAACCCTTGAGGAAAGGACCAAGGTAACTATCTCAACCTATACAAGTTTAATCTAAAATCTCACCACTTGTCTCAAAATGAGTGTCTTAATGTCAGGGTCTAAATGTTGCAGAGGGATTAACGATTGGACACTCAATTTAGAAGTTATGGCCATTTGAAGTTTTAAAAGGGATCAATGGGCTAATGGACTGAGCACAGTGGTCAAACTCCCCATGAACCAGCCACCATGGACTAACCCTGGTGGTTGAACATCTACGGCCATGGAAATTGGAGCTGCCGCAGCTCACAGTAAACCGTGGCTCGGCTCCGCCAAAGTCACCTCGGGTTTGACCCAGGTCCGAACCACCTGCTTGGCCCAAACCAACCTGCTAGGCCCAACCCAACACGTTCACCTAGTCCAGCTCGCTCACGCATAGGCTGCCTAGCCTAGCCTGCTCACGCATGAGCTACCTTGCTTGGCCCGCTCGTGAACGAGCTTCTTGGCTCAGACCGTTTTCTCAGCCCACTCCACATGCTCGTCAGCCACGTCCCATGCATCCATCACCACCATGTCCAGCTGCCCCACCACCTCTATATAATCATCATCATCACTGTCTCCCGTGGCCGATGCCACGACCACTACTTGTCGCATCGTTTAATGCATCTCTACTACCATGTTCCACCACCATCACCAGTAGTCATTGGTGTTGTGCCAGTGGTCCCTTCCACAGACCACCAGGCCTCCTCCAATGCCTGAAAAATCTAACAGTTTTAGATCCAGATCCTCGGATCCTGATCTACATAGATCTGGTATCCACTATATATTTTCCTCTAATCCGGGGGTCTGATCACGTTCAGAGCCTCCCGAAAAGGTCGATCCATGAACACATGTATCTAACAATGATGAACACAAAGAACGAGGGGAAAAACCACAAAGAACAAACCTAAGGAACGAACCTCAACCTTTTTCCATGTTTTCCTCAATCTGTTTTCATTAGAATGATAGACAAATAGTACAAAGATTAATCTCCCTATAATCCTACAAATAATATCTCATCCCACAAAAAAGATCAATCCACATGCCAATATATTTATTTATTGGTCCAATTTCATTGTAGAATTCAATAATAGGAAAAAAAACTCAAAAAATACTCTATACATTGATTTGGCTCAATCGCTAATGAAGAAAAAAGTGTTATTGTCATCATTGGCAAGGTTCGTCGAATCTGAGGTGTGTCATTTGATTGATCCTTCATTGTCCACCATTGGTTCCTCCAGAGGTTCTTTCTCCGCATATCTATAGGAATTCTAGTGTTATGATGCTCACCATGAATTCTTGACAAATACTTAATAAAAAGAAAGTCACTACATAAAAATAATTTCTTTATTAAATTATTTTGTTTATGGTTACGTCCTCCATAACTTTTTCTATAGAAGACCTGGTCCAACTAATGTTAAGTAATGCATAGGTTAAAACTATCATTATGAGTTAAATGATACCCTAGGATTTCGGATTCGGGTACCCATTTCAGAGTTATTCCACTTTTTCATGAAAACCGCATGTGCATGTTTTTAAAAGTTTAATATTTTTAAAATATTTATTTTGGGAAAAGAAAGCCTAGGAATCACATGTCATCTCAACACTTGGTCTAAAAATCAATCTATATATTATCTAAAAATAATACACAGAAAATATGTGACGTTATGTTCTCCCCACCGAGTGGCTTTATATCCTCGAAATGAAAAATAGGATCTAATCGAATAGATGAGGGTACTAATCATGAATCTGAGACTTACGCTCCCATGTTCTCTCCTGGAGATTCTTGTGCTACATTTGGACACACACTAAAGGAATCACTCAACCATAGATGATCCTATACTGCCAATCCTCAATCTCCATGAGGTACTTAGAAAAAGTCGCTCCATCCTTGATGTCCAGCTTGCCCCAGTCGATGATGTGCGATGGGTCATGCACATACCTCTAAACTTGTGGCATGTGGAAGAAGTCATGTTCGTTCTCTAACTACGGAGGTAGATCCAAGTGGTACACCACTTCACAAACTCTATGTAGTATTTTGAAAGGGCCGATGAACCTCGAAGATAACTTTCCACTATGGCTAAATATCTTTAATTTGTGTCGAGGTGAGACCCAAAGGAACATGTGGTCTCCTTCCTCAAACTCCAAAGGCCTCCATCGCATATCATCGTAAGACTTATGATGGATCTGTTCAGTCTTCATCTAGTCTTGGATAATATGAACCTTCTCTATAGTAGTTTTCACCAACTCTAGGCCCCTAAGTGCTGACTCTCCATGTTCAATCCAGTAAAGGGGTGGCCTAGATGGTTGCCCGTACAGGGCCTTGAATGGTTCCATACAAATTGTAGAATGATATATATATTTTTTGAAAACTCCACCAGTGGTAGATGATCCTCCCAACCATGACCAAAGTCTAACATGAAACCCTGCAACATTTCCTCTAGAACTTGAATGGTCTGCTTAGTCTGGTTATCCATTTGTTGGTGGAAAGCTGTGCCCAAGTGTAACTCGGTCCCAAAATAATTTTTTAATCCCTTCCACAACCGGGATGTAAATTGAGCTTTTTGATCTAAAACTATCATCTATGGGACTCCATGGAGTCGAAATATCTTCTACACATAGATTCATCCCAAGATCTCTACTGAACTCTGCTCTTAGATAGTTAGGAAGTGGGCCAACTTGGCGAGTTAGTCAATGATCACCCAGATGAAATCATTTCCCCTAGCGTATGTGGTAAAACCATCATGAAGTCCATCGATATCCCATCCCACATCCATTCAGGAACCTCAAGGGGTTCATCCAAACCCATTGGAACCCGATGCTTAGCCTTTACTTGATAACAAGAAAGGCATCAAGAGATAAACTCTACGACTACCTTCACCATTCTTGGTCACCAAAACTAACATCAAAGGCCCCGGTACATATTTTTCACACATTGATGTACCACCAAAGGGGATGTATGAAACTCCCTTAGAACCTCCTCATATAATAACACTAGTACTACTGTATGTCCCTTAAAAAGAATGATGTGTTCCCCACCATTTGAATATCCATTTGGTGCATGCCCTGTGGAAATCTTAGCACATAAGGTCTCATAGTAAAATTCCCCAAGCTGTGCCTCCCTAACTCACTATAAGAGTAGAGGGGAGAGAACTATGAATTGGAGGTAAGACTCTCCATAACCATCCACAAAGGATAACTGTAATGAGGATAACTGCCCTGATTCCTCATTCATCAACTGTGAATTGGATCTCTTGATGAGAGCATCTCTCACCATGTTCCCCTTCCTAAGAGCACAGACAATCTCAAAGTCATAGTCTTGGAGGAACTCTAGCTATCACCTCTATCTCAAGTTTAGAACCTTATGAGAGAAGATATAATTGAGTCTCTTATGGCCAGAGTAGATGATAAATTTCTCACCCATCAGGTAGTGTTGTCACATCTTCAATGCGAAGTCCACCACTACTAACTAAAGATCATAGGTTGTGTAGTTCTACTATTGTGGTCTTGACTAGCATGAAACATAGGCAATCATCACTTTCATTTTCATCAGGAAACAACAATTCCCAATTACTGATGCATCATAGAACACTATGTACTCGACACCCTCCTCTATAAATATCTAGATGATTGAACTCATCAATATCTTCCTCAACTGCTGAAAACTCTCCTGGAACTTTTATGTCCACACGAAAGGCTTCCCATTTCTTGTAAAAGTTATCAAGGATGGTGCCACCCTAGAGAAGTTAGGTAAAAACCATTGATAGTACCCTGTCAAACTAATGAAACACTACACCTTGGTAACACTCTTGGGTTGCTCCTAAGAAATCACTACCTCAATATTCGATGGATCCAATGAAACTACAACCTATGAAATAACATGTCTAAGAAAATGGACCTCTCTAATAAAAAAATGACACTTATAGAGATTTCCATAAAGTTGGTGCTCTTAGAGTGTGTCTAGGACTATCCTCAAGTGTCTCTCATGCTCCTCCTCAAATGCCGAGTACACTAGGATGTCATCAATGAAGACCACCAAGAACCGATCTATGTAAGGATAAAAGATCATATTCATGAGTCTCATGAACAATACTAGGGTGTTCTTCATGCCAAATGGAATCACTAAGTACTCATAGTGTCCAAAACGACATCTGAAGGCCATCTTAAGTATACCCTCATCCTGTACTCGTAGCTAGTGATAGCCATATATGAGGTCAATCTTCAAGAACCACCGTGCCCCTTCCAACTGATCAAAGAGGCCATCAATACTCCATAGTGTGTACTTATTCTTCATAGTCACATGGTTTAAGACTTCAAAATACACACATAAACTCAAGATCCCGTCTGCATTATTGGTAAATAAAATTGGTGCTGCCCAGGGTGAAACAATCAGTCGCACGAAGCCCATCCTCTACAAGTCCTCCAACTGTACCCTCATCTCACAAAGCTCAATGAGAGTCATATGATATGAATGTATAGATATCAGTTATGTATCAGGGTATAAACCAATGAAGAAGTCTATCTCCCTATGGGGATGTAAACCTAGAACATCCATAGGAAATATTTTCTCATACTCCGGCACCACTATAGGAAACTGAGGACTCATATCATCCACTGCACCATGGTTCAGTCTAGCCAACTAATGAGTGATTGGATGAACCCTCCATTGTATGAACCCTTACTGTTCTACCTATGTTTACTTTTCACCAACAAAGGAAAACCTAGTTCCATCACTTTAGACACACCATACTCTATGCCTAAAACAGTCAATCTGAACATGAACTGTAGATAACCAGTCTGTAATATGAATGAAGTCATAAGGTCTCGACACCACTACCAAGAGATCACAACCAAAACTACCACCTTTAAGAGTCAGGTCACACTACTGGTACCAGTGTGTGATCATTAAATCTCATCCTGTAGGAGTATCCAAGTGTAAGGGTTGAGTTAATGGTTCAACCAGAATATCTGAGTCTCGAACAAGATCCTTGGATAGAATGGAATGAATAGAACCTGTGTCTATAAAAACTACAACTAAGGTTGAAAAGGAACATATTGTATCTCAAATAATCCATGGAGCCTCGGGGTCATAAGCCTCAATTTTCTGTAACTATCCTCATCCATGTCCACCAGCTCCCTGAGCGTGGCGTGGACCACCTAGGGGTGGTGGTGGTAATAGGTAAAACCTAAAACCACATCCTCTTCCCTTCATGCTCCTCCACCATGTCTACCACCCCATGGACCACCCTTATCCTATCTCTGCCTTTTCCTTGGTGGTCAATTGATCGACTCCCGATCAACTATATGATGGGTTGAGTAATCTAGTGCAAGATGTCCCCGACTACCACATAGATAACACTATTCACCCCTTTGATGATTTGAGCCACCCTGGGAGCCCTACACTGATGAACCTGAGTCCTGGGATCACCTCTTGAAGTGCCTGACCTTCTTGGATCCCTGTGACTATCATCGGCTACCTGATGCCAAGGTCTCAACTACCTGGTGCCTACTACTAGATCCAACTACCAGTGTCTTCTCTTCTAGAAATCTCTCCACTAGAAGGGACAAATAAAGTACCCTTGCATAGGTAGGAATGGTAATGTATACCACCAATTCCCTAATGTCCTAGTGTAATCCTTGTTCGAAGGTCTGATCCCTAAAGAACTGGTCCCACACTATAACCATGTAGTACCACGAAAGATTAGTAAACTTCTTCGAATACTCAAACATGGTCATATTGCCCTACAACAGATATAGAAGCTATTATATACACACCAATCGTAATGCGACAGGATGGAACTCCTCTTTGAAGAGACGATCGAAGTCTGTCCAGGAGAGATCCATCTCATCATGTGTTCGAGTCACTAAGTTCCACCATCGCCCCGTAGAGCCCTGAATAAGACTCACGATTTGGATTGTCATATGATTTCCAGGCATCCTCACAAGGTAGAAAACAAAAGTGACTACCTCTAGCCAATCCTCATCCATCTGGGGGTCTGACTCACCCCCAAACCTGGGAGGTCACTGCCTCTGAAACTCGTGCAATGTACTCAGCCTGTGTGCATCCTCAGCTGATAGTCCTGGTAGTAGTTTCTGCTCTATGGGTGTTGGTATAGCTAGTAAACCATCTATAGGTGCTTTCTAAGGTACATGCCCCTGTACTGATGCCTCGTCACTAGGAAGATCATCCTCGTGATCACACCGTGGAATCTTGGCTTGTTGTTTACATGGAGGATTTTTGTAATAAATCAAGATATACCACAGTCAATAGAGTATTTCTGGAGAGCTGACTCAAGAAGGTAAAGGAAAACATAACCATTCCTATATGATGTATGAACCATTTTTCCCTAGAACCATTGTTTTCATGTCACAACCACAAAACATGACAAGGGAAGAGCCTCATTTTATCAGCGCTAATTAATATCACTGATAAAAGTTTTTAATAATAATTTATATACAATTATTATATTTATATTAAAAAATCATGTTTATTTGAATACATAAAATAAAAACACATGTTTAGAATTAATATATATTTTTTATTAATTAATATATATATATATATAATGTTTTAAAAATTATTTCTAAGATTATAAATATATATATGTGTTTCTAATGAATTTGGTCAATAAATATATTGATCATGCGTGCATATATGTTATGTATCATCATGAATGTTCATTTATACATTACACTCTTATTATTATTCATGTTGTCCATTGATGACTCGTTTTTTATTATGTATATTTCACTAGGTTTATAGGATTAATTCATGCTTATTACCCATATATATACTATATCATGTTCTCAATACATAGAAAATTAAATTAAATATATTTAAAGAATAAATATATTTATTATATTTATAATTATTAAATTTTATTTATATATAAATACCTTTTGAATTTATTTATTTGTAATTATAATTATAACCACATATATCTATATTTAAATAATTATAAAATTACAATAAATATATGCATATATTATAATTTTATAAATAAATATATATAAATATATTTATAATTATATAAAAATATTTATAAAAATATTTATTTATAATTATAAATATAACTTTAAATAAATATATCTATGCAACTAATTATAAAATTATAATAAATATATTTATTATAGTACTTATAATGTTATAAATATATAATTAAATTAATATATACAAATATTTATAAATAAATACAAATATTTATAACTATAATTCCTAAACAAAAATAGATATATTTAAATAATTAAAAAATTATAATAAATATATTAATTATATATATTTATATACAAATATCTATAAATAAATGAAAATAATTATAAATATAATTCTAAATAAATGTAGATATATATAAATAATTAAAAAATTATAATAAATATATTAATTATATATATTTATAAATTTTAAATATATTTTTTTATAATTTTATAATTATATATATATATTTATAATTACAACTATAAAAAATTTAATTATTATAATTTTTAATTAGAAATAAATAATTATATATTTATTAGTTATAAATATAAATAAATAACTATTTTTTTAAATAATTATTAATTCATAAAAATATATTTATTATTTTCGTATATAATGTTATATATAATTAATTAAATATATTTCAAAATATATTTAAAAATATATAGAGATATTGGGAAATAAATAAAAATATGTATATTTATAATTATAAATAAATACAGATATATTTAAATAATTATAAAAGTATAATAAATGTATTAAATATATATATTAATAAAAATATAAATATTAGAAATATTAATTTGTCATAATTTTATAATTATTTAAATAAATAAATATATATTCATTTATAATTATAATTTTAAATAAAGATATATTCATATAAATAATTATAAAATTAGAAGAAATATATTTATATACATCTATAATCTTATAAATATATATAATTAATACATTTATTATATATATTTCTAAGATTATAAATATAATAAGTATATTTCTTATAATTTTATAATTATTTAAATTATAATTTTATAAATATAAATATATATTTATCATGTATATAATTTTATAAATATATATAAGAATATAAAGAAATTATTAACATTATATCTTTATCAGCGCTTTTTTAGCGCTGATAAAGGCATGTTTTATCAACACTTTCTAATTTAGCGCTGATAAAACATACCTTTATCAATTTTTTTTAGCTAGCATTGATAAAAGGTTCACCATGTTTTAAAAAGAAACCCTAACTTTCTCCTCATTCCTCACACCCCACAAGTTCTCACAGAAGCCGATCGCTGCCTCCTCCTCCTCCCTCTCTTCCTCCTCCTCCTCCTCCTCTCTCACTGAATCCTCCATCGCAAACCCACCTTCCTCGTGCACGTCTCCCCCATCGTGCGACTCTCCTTTGTCACACACCTCTCCTATGCAATGTGCCTCTCCTCCAATGTGTGCCTCTCCTCCATCACCGACTCCTCCACCTCCACGATTCCCTCCACCACAAACCCAGCTTCCCTGCATTCCTCTACTTTTCTGTTTGCCTCTCCTCTACCGGAGGACTCCCCCACCACACACATCTCCTCCATCGGAGAACTCCTCCACCGCAGGCCTCTCCTATACCATGAACGCACCTCCTCCGCACACTGAACCACACCTCCACAGTGAGTTTTCTCTTATTTATCACCCATTTCACATGTTATTATAGTTTGATATTAATGGTGATGTTTTGAATTATACGAGCTAAACATCTCGCTAAAAATCATGGTCGTTAATGGTCCTTGTTTGCACACTAAATTAATTGCATGTTGGTTATCCTTATTTCCATTGTTACTACACTCTGATCCAAGGAAATATTCCCTCCACCATATTCTTTTTATTCGATCACGACTAGCTGGTAGCCTTTAACATACGAGGAGGGTTTCTAGAGGTTTTGTCTCATGCTAGATTGGACAATAGGTCAAGTAAACCCATTATTGTTCATGAAAAAATGGCATCAATGCCTGTCTTTTTTATGAGTTGGGTAGTTATTAGTTAATAGGATTAGGGATGTGTCACAACATATGACTTACCTTATAGTAGTGAATCATGAACAATGTTTTCAATGGGAAGTCCAAGTTACCAGGGTGATGGGATTATTGCTCTTTGTTTCCATTTTTACTATTGTATGATTTAACCTTGGGTGATACACTTGAGTTTGAATATTATGATTTAAGGGTTTAGGATCTTGGATTACTGGTAAGAGGCCCATGACCATGCATCATTCTAGGAATGCTGGATTAACATGACATATGATTTTATATGTGTGATTTCACTGAAAATAAAGGTTTAGTTGTATGAAGTATACGCAACAACCTTTTTAGATCCATACATATTTTTCACCCACATATTTATGAACTAATGTTTTTACATAAAATAATTTTCTAAGGACAGTAGTATCCTCAAGTACTTGTAATCTATATTCTTCCTACTCATCTACTTTCTTATCTAGATTTTCCATTATCCGATCGATATTGAACATCACCTATACTCCACTAACAATAAATAATAACTCAAAAATTTGAACTTATATCAATTAGCTTCCATTTATGGGTATGATCCTCAAAAGATTTTAGGAACCTTCACCATTTTCGTGTCCATCAAAAGAAAGTCCACTGGGAATTTCAACTTTTCCACATTGAAAATGAAATCCTCAAGAAAACCCAACGGACGCCAGAATATAGTATTTAAAAGTTAAATCATAACTCGATTTGGATTAATCTCTCTCAATCCTTAGATTTTAAATATAAATTAAGAATTTAAATTCATGCTAACTCATAATCCACTCAAAGCATGACCAAAATCATGAGACCCAATATTAATCAGAATGGAAAAGTTAATGAGATCACATTACTTATTCAATAGGATTATTCATAAAATAATAAAACAATTCCCCATAAATGTTATGGTACCCAATTCCATTGAATTTTTCTTTTCATAAACTATTCCATTCATAAATTTTGTATAGGTAGACATGTTCACTATATCCCCAAAAAATGCTATGTTAATTTTTTAGTTCTTAATCAACTCTAAAAATTTATATCATTTTTTATTATACTCTCATGCCTTTTAATACCTTTAAAGGGTATTAGTGGTTGATATTTTAGTTTTTATTACTCACTAACCAACAAATCATCTTCTATTTTTTTTATTCTTCATTGATCTTCTTACCTTTCTTTCTCAAATGTTTCCTCAGCATACTTTATGCTCATTTTAGCTCATATCTTCTAATATATTTTCCAATTTTCATAATTATCATAGGTTTTTTTGACACTATTCAAGGTCCATGCTTTGGGGAAGGTGTTCTAAACCCTCACAGAGGAGAAGGGGAAATTCCTACCAGGTGTTATCTATCAGGTCATATAATTGGAGATGGGGGGACTACTATTTGTCAGGGGCTTGGATGGGTGTGTATTATCTTCCAATTCATTGTGCCTATAGGGGTCTTCTATCACCAAGATATAATTATATAAATATACACCTTTATGGGTAGGCATGTAGATGCATTGGAGTTGAGAAGTGGAGTGTTGGGAGCACTCTCGATCTAGTAGTTGGGTTCATGCTTATAGATTTTCTTAGGTGTATTTATAAAGGAAGGAACCAATAATACTACATGTGAGATACATATACATTGTTCTTAGGGTGTAAAACCAATTGATTTGGTGTGAGAAAATGATCATTAGGACAATGAAGTGTTTGTAGTAAACTGGAACTATAACGACCCGAACTTTTTAATTATATTTGTTTCCTAATTTTTTGTGTTATTTTATTTTATACTCAAAAAAACTATATCCTTTAATTAATGAAGTGGGTATAATTAGAATGAGACCGTTGGGTTTCAACTGTTATATGACTGTTGGTCAATATTTCCGTTGGTCAATATGACCGTTGGAAACTATAATCTTAACATTGTGTTTTTATAAATACAGTTATCTTGGTTAATTAATATATAAATAAGATTGAATGGCCTCATCCAGTAAACTCGACCCATATGAAGCCCATCTGTCGGAGCTTGGGAAGGAGGTAGCATCATTAGGCTTTGCTCTGGACCAGGCCTAAGCCGAACTTCGACGTATGAAGATAGAACAAAATCACCTAAGGGAGAAGTTCAAGCTGATAGAAATCACCACACAAGAAATGTTGTCTGAGCCACCCCATGGTTCTATCACCATATCACACCTTACACTTAGGTCTTATACTGGTGTTATAATGGGATATGTAACGAGACCTTAGCATCTTTGTGTAATACTTTAATATAAATAAAATTGTTATTTCTTCTTATGGAAAAGTTTGTGAATTTCAAATATCCGGATAAATATAGGATGTGTATTATTTAGGAAAAAAGGTTATTTTAAAATATTTTTGTATTCATTAAATAATTAATAATGTGAAATGATTTTAAAAAAATGGTCTTCAAGAGTTGTGATCCGTGATAAATTTAGAGTCTAATAAGATCAACTTGGTTTTTAGTGAATAGTAAAGTAGGAATAGTAACATACCCATATGAATAGTAATGAATATTAATTTGACAAAAAAAATAGAAACTTCACCCATGAATGTATAAATACATTTTAGACATCTTAAAAGTGAAAAAATGATCAAAGTTTAAGTTTTGGTATTTTTGCATGCCATAAACATTTTAATTAAAATTTTATAATTAATTTTATAATTTAAAATGAAAATTTATTTTCATAAAATTTAATCATAAATTGTTACTTTATTTACTTATGGTTATACAATAATTTTATGGGACCTTGATTACTTTTTTAAGGTGTTGCAAAATGAGTTATAGTTTTAAAGTTTTATTTTTGGAATAAATAATGATTTTACTTAAAAATTAAATTAAAATTATTTATAAGATTATTTTCATAAAATGAACATCATTTTTGAATTTAGAGCATTGATATTTTGTTATGGTGAATTTTTGGGTTTTTTCTGAAATAGTTGAATTATCTGTGAATAGTAAAAATGCAGTTTTGTGTTTCGGGTGTTTAATGGCATCATTAATGATGTAACAATGTTGTAATATTTTTGGTAGACTTATGAATAGTGATATATGCTATGAGGTGTCCCAAGTGTCTAATACCATGGGAAGATATCGTGGTCTAGCCCATGGGTTTTCAAGTACCACCGATGAGGTGTCCCATGAAAATTATTAATTTATTCACTCACTTTTCCTATAAATACCAAGCCATTTATCTCATTAATTTCATTCCAAAATCATCCTCAATGAAGTTATGGTCCCCTTACCTGACAAGGATTCCTCCCAAGGTTACCTCAAGTTTTCCAAGGTACCAAACATCAATCATTCTAAGTTACTCTTCAAGGTAAGGGATCCTTTCACCCTCCTCTTTTAAGTCATGAATTCCTTTATGTTGTGTCATCTAGTTTCCATCTCTTTATGTTGAGGGTATGTTATTATATGTTCTCATTACTTTCCATTTCATGTCTAATTTTTTAGATACCATTTCTGATCTCATCAATTTGTTTTCTGAATTTTTAAGCGACGCCGTTAGTCTGCCGAATTTCTCATAAAAGAAATCACATCTTCTCTTTCCTTTCCAGTTTCCTTTTCTTGTGGTATGTCATTCAAATATCTATACCATGTTCTTATCTCCATGTTATTATATATTTATATTTTAATTTGAGTTATTTATGAGTGTTTTAACCTTGTACCCTCTATTTTTTATTATTTTCTAAAACCATGTTTTATAGCCATTATGCTGCAGAAATTTCGTCTCAAAATTTCTATCTATTTTTTCTCAAGAAATTACCTTGTTTATTTATGTGAATACCCAGACCTATTTCGTTTATATGGGTGTTCATAAATATATAAAAAGGATATATTTTATTCTGGAATAGACATACATATAACCCTCATTCTCTTTCCATGGGTTATAAATGATATAATGATCTTATTTTTAAGAACTTTTAAAACGTCACAATTTTGAAATCAAACCCATTTCTTTTATTCTCTATGGGTTATTTATGAAATGTTTGATTATGATATATGTGCCTCACATGAAAGTAAAGACATATTAAGGGTGCGCATTGATAGCGCTCCAATGCATTGGGTAAAAAATTAATCTCTAGAGATGACAAGTTTCATGATACCTTGGTGAATAACCTTGGTAATATTTATGACACCTCGGGGATAAACCTTGGTGATATGTTCATGAATGTCTAAATGAAATTTTGTAGCCACATATTCAAGTTATGATTCATGTTATTTTTATCATTATATTCCTATTATTACATTTCTCATGCCTTTATGAATTTTATCATGTTTTTATTAATATTTCTCAAGATCACATGTCAACTGTTTCACTTGTTTTCCTTACCGAGCCTTATACTCACCCTTTTCTTTGATGTATGTATCCATGATATGAGATGCAGTAATTGTACATAGGATGAACCAATGATGAAGCCTTATGAGTGGATTATAAGAATTTTTTATGTTGTTTACATGTATTATATTCCTGATTTCCAAGACACTATACTTTAAAGATCCTCTGTTTGTAGAATGTAATGAAAAGTTATGTATTAAAAAGGCAGGATGCCATAGTTGGTATCAAAGGATAGTTTAGTTATTTATGGAAATTAGGATATGAAATCTTTAGAAATAATCCTATATAAATGTTTAAATATAGGAAATCTTCCTGGTATTTTGGTGAATATTGAGTAAGTGGTTTATCAAACAAATACATCCCTATCTAGATACAAGCAGGTAGAGACGACTCTGGAACAGATGTACATAGGGGTAAAACTCGAAAACACTACTTTGAGATAGACTCGAACGAGAACTAGTGCATGACAATGGGCCTTTCTTAACTCTTAGTTATGACACTCTCTGGGGATATGTTTGGTTAATCAAAATATTTTTATAAATCATTATGAAGGAATTATTGAGAAATGTAATTGTTTAAGCATGAAGTTTTAAGACATAAAATCCATTATAGTTAAAATATTATTAAATGAAATAAGTATCTCATTAAGGTTTTATTCTTTTATAAATGGCGGGAAATAGGAGTAACCATGCAAATGGTGATCGCAATGGACCATGCGCTGATGGCCTTCCGATGGAAGACGGAATGGAAACATTCATGCGAATGATGAACCAACTGACTCAAGTTTTGGGAAATAACTTGAATCAAGTTGAGAGACCGATCTCACCATGAAGGGAAAAACATTCTTCTGAGTCCTTTATTCATCAACGACTAATAACCTTTAGTGGGTCGACTGACCCACAGATTTCTGAGTAGTGGATCAGCTCTATCAAGAAGATCTTTTTTGTGCTCCGCTGTTCAGAGCAAGAGAAGGTCACCCTGACTGTCTATTGATTAGAAGGAGAAGCTGATCAGTGGTGGGAGATGATTAAAAACACTAGGAAAATAGTACAGGTTGAAGCTATGGAGTGGGATGAGTTCAGAGGTATTTTATTTAGTAAGTATTTCCCTTGATCCATGAGAACAAGAATGGGGAAGGAGTTTCTCGAGCTGAAGTAGAAGGAGAATGAATATGTCAATAGATATGAGATGAAATTCACCCGACATTCATGATATACCTCTAGCTTTTTAATGGATCCAAATGGTAAGGTTGATAGATTCTTCAGTGGTCTGAGATCTCATCTTCGGAAGAATCTATCCAACCGAGACTATGATAGCTACGAGGAGATCATGCGGAGTGTGATGGAAGTTGAACTGGAGTTTGGTGAGATACAATGGTCTCATAAATCAAGTGACATAAAGAGATCAAATGAAGACTAGCTTAGGGAGTACCTTTGATCAGGAAAGGGGAGGCAAGCAAGTGCAATGTCCCACGTGTAATAAATGTGGGAAGAAGCATTCTGGGAACTGCCTGTTTGGGAGCAGGAAATTCTACAAGTGTGGAAGAGACGGCCATATTGCGAGGAATTGTCATAGTGAGGTGAAACCTCAACTTACAAACACTAACGACAAGGGGAAGATGGTTCATGCCCTACCTGATATCTAGTTCTTTAAGTGTGGACTACTTGGCCACTTTTCCAATCATTGTCCAAATCTAAGGGCAGTAGAGGGGAACCACCATCAGCCTCAACAAAGGCCAAGGGAGCACAGTCGTGCTTTTTATATCACAACAGTTATAGTTGACGCTCCAAATGATGTGGTAGCAGGTACACTTTTTGTTCTCTCAAAGCTAGAAAGTACTTTGTTTGATTACTTTGTTTGATTCTGGTTCTACAAATTCCTTTATTTCTTCCAGGTTTGCAAAGAATTTAGAATCAACCCCTGCCTTTCTAAAAGTAGAGTTATCAGTAAGAGACTCCTAGTGGGATTATACAAGCATCATTAGTGTTTATAAACTCTAGTATTTACTTTGGTGAGAAAAATATTATTTCAAATCTAGTAGTCATTCCCATGCTGGAATTCGACATTATACTAGGGATAGACTGGCTCTCAAAGTATAATGCTACGATCAAATGCAGAACTAAGGAAATATCAGTAGTCTTGAATGGAAAACCTATAGTTATATTCCAAGGAGAGATATCTCAACATGATATTTTTCTAGAAGAACCTCCTATATCCTTATATATGGAATTTATCAGTGAAGAAGAAGAAGGAAATGAGAGTTTGAGGATAGAAAATGTACCCATCGTCCAGGAATACATTGACGTATTTCCTGTGGAGTTTCCTAGACCACCCCCAAAAAGAGAGGTAGAGTTCTCCATTGAAATCATACCTAGATATCATCCAATATCAAAGAACCCATATAGGATGGAAAATTTAGAGCTAGAGGAATTAAAGAAACAACTTCAAGATCTTTTGGAGAAGGGATTTATCTAACCGAGTGTGTCTCATTGGGGAGCACCTGTTCTCTTTGTGAAGGATAAATATGAATAGATGCGGCTATTCATTGATTATAGAGAATTGAACCGAATCACAATAAAGAAAAAATACCCTCTTCCAAGAATTGATGACTTATTTGACCAACTTCATGGGGCTCAATTCTTCTCTAAGATTGATCTTCGATCTTGGTGAAGAATGAAGATATTCCAAAAACTTCCTTCCAATCATGATATGGGCATTATGAGATTGTTGTTATGCCTTTTGGACTGACTAATTCACCTGATATTTTTATGAATTTGATGAATAGAGTCTTTCAATACTACCTTGACAACATTGTGGTAGTTTTTATTGATGGAATTGTGATATATTCCAAAGTTCATGAGGAGCATGAGGATCATCTAAGGGTTATTTCGAAAACTCTACGGAAGGAGATATTTTTTGGAAAGTTCAGTAAATGTGAATTATGATTATAAAATGTTTTTTCGTGGGGAACATAGTTACCAATGAAGGAATCACAATTGACCCTACAAAAAAAAGTTGTAGAGGAGTGGCCTTAGCCAACAACAATAACTGAGATTCGCAGTTTCCTTGGATTAGAAGGATATTATAGGAGGATTATGAAAAACTTTTCATCACTTTCTAATCCATTAACCAAGTTAACCCGAAAAGGGGACACGTTCATCTGGAAAAAGGAGTGTGAGGAACGTTTTCAAGAGCTAAAGAAGAGATTGGTTACTGCACTTGTGTTAACTCTACCCTCAAGTGGAGAAGGATTCATTATTTTTAGCGATGCATATCTGAAAGGGCTTGGGCGCATCCTTATGAAAAATGACAAGGTTATTGCTTATGCATCTCGATAGCTGAAGAATCATGATAAGAACTATCCTACACATGATCTGGAGTTGGCTGCAGTCGTTTTTTCTCTGAAGATATGGAGGCACTATCTTTATGAGGAGAAATGTGATATATACACAGACCATCAACATTTGAAGTATATTTTCACACAAAAGGAATTGAACATGAGACAAAGGAGATGGTTGGAACTCCTTAAAGACTATGATTGTTCACTTCATTATCATCCTAGAAGAGCAAACAAAGTCGCTGATGCATTAAGCAGGAAATACCCAGTTGTTCTTTCCATGATGATGATTCAAAATGATCCTTTGATCAATGACCTAGTAAAGCTGGAGATCAAGAAAGCTCATAAAGAAGATCCTTTGTTACAGAAAAAGTTTGAGGCTGTAAAGGATGGGAAGTTTTCGGAGTTCAATACTGATCAAGAAGGTGTATTTAAATTTCATACAATATTATGTGTTCCATATATTACGGAAATAAAGAAGGAGATGATGGATGAAGCTCATAGATATACATTATATATACATCCTGGTAGAAAAAAAATGTATAGGGACCTTCGTGATCATTATTGGTGGGATAATATGAAAAGGGAGATTGATGAAAACACTTCAAGGTGCCTGGTATGTCAGTAAGTGAAGTTAGACCGACAACTTCCTAAAGGGGTATTACAACCACTACCCATACCAGCACAGAAGTGGGACAATATCACTATGGACATTGTCACTGGTCTCCTGATAATTTCAAAAGTAAATATTGCGATATGGTTTATTGTGGACCGTCTCACCAAGAATTCCCATTTTATCTTCATTTAGGAATATTTATCTCTTGATAAACTTTCCAGGATTTACTTGAAGGAAGTGGTAAGGCTTCATGGAGTTCCACTTTCTATCGTATCTGATCATGATCCAGGGTTCACATCAAAATTCTGGAGAAGTCTTCAACAAGCTCTATGCACTGAATTGAATTTCAGTATAGCCTAGCACCCCCAAACTAATGGTCAATCTGAAAGGAATATTCAAACACTCGAGGACATGCTGAGAACTTGCTCAGTGGAATTTAAAGGTGGATGGGATCAACATATCTCTTAGTTGAGTTCTCTTACAACAACAGCTTCCACTCGATCATTAAAATGGAACCCTATGAAGCTCTATATGGGAAGTGATGTTGAACTCCTACTTGTTGGGATGAAGTTGGTGAGAGAAAGCTTCTTGGGCCTGGTCTTGTGCAAGAGATGACAGAAACGGTCCACGCCATCCAACAACACATTAAGGATGCTCAGAGTCGGCAAAAGAGCTATGCCGAAAGCTGTCTAAGGGACTTGGAGTTTGATGTTGGTGAAAAATTCTTTCTTCAAATTTTACCTTATAAAAGAGTCATGAGGTTTGGGAAGAAAGGGAAGCTCAACCCTAGGTACATTGGCCCCCATGAAATCCTTGATCGTGTGAGAGCAGTGGCCTATCTTCTTGAACTTCCTCCAAATCTAGCCCAAGTTCATGATGTCTTCCATATATCCCTCTTGAGGAAGTACATAATTGACCCTTCACATGTACTAAATATAGAGGTGGTAAAACTGGAACATGACCTCCCTTATGAGGAGCAGCCGGTGGAGATCTTGGATTGTAGAGACAAGGTTCTATGAAAAGACTACCCACCTTGTTAAGGTGTTGTGGAGGAGACACAAATGTGAAGAAGCCACATGGGAACTGGAGGAGTCCATGGGATAAAAGTACCCACACCATTTCCCATTAGAGGGTACGAGATAAAATTTCGGGGATAAAATTTCTTAAGGGTGGAAGAATGTAACGACCCGAACTTTTTAATTATATTTGTTTCCTAATTTTGCGTGTTATTTTATTTTATACTCAACAAAACTATATCCTTTAATTAATGAAGTGGGTATTATTAGAATGAGACTGTTGGTTTTCAACTATTATATGACCGTTGGTCAATATAACCATTGGTCAATACGACCGTTGGTCAATATGACCGTTGGAAACAATAATCTTAACATTTTGTTTTTATAAATATGGTTATCATGGTTAATTAATACAGAAAGAAGATTGAATGGCCTCATCCAGTAGACTCGATCCATATGAAGCCCATCTGTTAGAGTTTGAGAAGGAGGTAGCATCACTAGGCTTTTATCTGGACAAAGCCCAAGCCAAACTTCAATGTATGAAGCTTGAACGAAATCGCCTAAGGGAGAAGTTCAAACTAATAGAAATCACCACTCGGGCAATGTTGTTCGAGCCGCCCCGAGATCCTATCACCATAGCACACCTTACACTTGTCTTATGCTGGTGTTATAAGGGGCTATGTAAAGAGACCTTAGCTTCTTTATGTAATCCTTTTATATAAATAAAATTGTTATTTCTTCTTTTAGAAAATTTTGTGAATTTCAAATATTTGGATAAATATAGGATGTTTATTATTTAGGAAACAAGGGTATTTTAAAATATTTTTGTATTCACTAAATAATTAATAATGTGAAATGATTTTAAGAAAATGGTCTTCTATAGTTGTGATCAGTGAGAAATTTAGAGTCTAATAAGATCAACTTGGTTTTTAGTGAATAGTAAAGTAGGAATAGTAACATACCCATATGAATAGTAATGAATAGTAATTTGACCAAAAAAATAGAAACTTCACCCATGAATTTATAAACACATTTTAGACATCTTAAAAGTGAAAAGACGATCATAGTTTAAGTTTTGGTATTTTTGTATGCCATAAATATTTTATTTAAAATTTTAAAATTAATTTTATAATTTAAAATGGAAAATTATTTTTAGAAAATTTATCATAAATTTTTACTTTATTGTCTTATGGTTATACGATAATTTTATGGGACCTTGATTACTTTTTTAAGGTGTTACAAAATGAGTTATAGTTTTAAAGTTGTATTTTTGGAATAAATAATGATTTTATTTAAAAATGAAATTAAAAATATTTATAAAATTATTTTCATAAAATGGAATTCATTTTTGAATTCAGAGAATCGATATTAGGTTAGGGTGAATTTTTGGGCTTTTTCTGAAACAGTTGAATTATCAGTGAATAGTAAAAATGCAGTTTTGAGTTTCGGGTGTTTAATGACATCATTAATGATGTAAAAATGATGTAAGATTTCTGGTAGACTTATAAATACTGATATATTCTATGAGGTTTCCCATGTTTCCAATACCATTGGAAAATATCATGGGCAAGCCCATGGTTTTGCAAATACCACCGATGAGGTGTCCCTTGGAAATTATTAATTTATTCACTCACTTTTCCTATAAATACCAAGCCATTTCTCTCATTAATTTCATTACAAAATCATCCTCAACAAAGTTATGGTCTCCTTACCTCCAAAGGAGTCCTCCTAAGGTTCCCTTAAGCCTCCCAATGTCCCAAACATCAATCCTTTGAAGTTACTCTTCAAGGTAAGGGATCCTTTCACCCTCCTCTTTTAAGTCATGAATTCCTTTATGTTGTGTCTTCTTGTTTCCATCTATTTATGTTGAGGGTATGTTATTATATGTTCTCATTACTGTCCATTTCATGTATAATTTTTTAGAGACCCTTTCTTCTCTCATCAATTTTTTTTTCTGAATTTTTAAGTGACACCGTTAGGCTGCCGAATTTCTCGTAAAAGAAATCACATCTTCTCTTTCCTTTCAAGTTTCCTATTCTTGTGGTATGTCATTCAAATATCCATACCATGTTATTATCTCCATGTTATTATATATTTATATTTTAATATTAGTTATTTATGATTGGTTTACCCTTGTATCCTCTCTTTTTATTATTTTCTAAAACCATTTTCTATAGTCATTATGCTAGAGAAATTTCGTCTCAAAATTTCTATCTCTTTTTCTCAAGAAATTAATTTGTTTATTTATGTGAATACCTAGACCTATCTTGTTTCTATGGGTGTTCATAAATATATAAAAATGATATATTTTATTCTTTAATGGACATACATACAACCCTCATTCCCTTTCCATGGGTTATAAATGATATAATGATCTTATTTTTAAGAACTTTTAAAACGTCACAATTTTGAAATGAAACCCATTTATTTTATTCTCTATGGGTTATTTATGAAATGTTTGATTATGATATATGTGGATCAAATGAAAGTAAATACATATTTAGGGTGCGACCCGATATCACTCTAATGCATTGGGTAAATAATTAATCTATAGAGATGAAAAATTTCACGATACCTTGGTGAATAACCTTGGTAATTTTTATGACACCTCAAGGATAAACCTTGGTTATATGTTCATGAATGTCTAAATGAAATGTCATATCCACATATTCAAGTTATTATTCATTTTATTTTTATCATGATATTCATAATATTTTATTTCTCATGCCTTTATGAATTTTATCATGTTCTTATTAATATTTCTCAAGATCACATGTCAACTGTTTCACTTGTTTTTTTACTGAGCCTTATCCTCACTCTTTTCTTTAATGTATGTCTCTAGGATATGAGATGCAATAATTTTAAATAGGATGAACCTATGATGAATCCTTAATAGTGTTTTAGAATAATTTTTTATGTTGTTTTCATGTATTATGTTTCTGATTTCCAAGACACTATACTTTAAAGATCCTCTATTTGTAAAATGTAATGAAAAGTTATGTATTAAAAAGGAGGGATTACATAGGAACACAAGTTTTTCATGGTTGTGAGTGTAGTCACTAACTCTAGAATATATACTTTGGGACTCTAGTGTTGTGGTGAAGGATAATTAATATAACTGGAAAATGAAATCATGGATAGGGATATCCAATGGTGGGGAGCACAATATCAAATGCTTATATAAATTATTATCATTACACCAAACTTTGGAATAATGTGATGGAATCATAAAACACTAATTGATTTGTGATGAATCAAGGTGTTTTCTATGTATCTTTTATAAAGTACCTCTCTTGGGATCTATGTCTTTGTGAAAATGCCTAAGTGGATCTTTTAAAATGATTCAAGTTTTTTGAAATGTTTCTTAGAGGATTATCACTCATTTTAAATGATTAAGATTATTAGGTCATAAAGTATTTTTGAGTGTAAAAAAGGAATTGTGGTTTTGTGAAAGAGTATTTGGAATTGATTGAATTATTTTAAAAAGGGTGTGTTATTTTAAATAGGAATTTTTGTAAATGTTTGGTTTTTTAATTGGATTTCAAGTGATATTTTTTAAATAGTTGTCAAAGGAAATTTGAACTGTAGTTTTTCCATAATACTTTAAGTTTATATTTTTATAGAATTAGGAAAACCAGTATATTATATCAATATTTTGTGTATTTATTTTGTTAAATAATAATATCACTGAATCAAATAGGATGGATATGAATAAATAATGAATGGATTCCAATCATTTGAAAAAGGATTATGGAGATTGAGTGAAATAGTTCTTCAAGTTTTCAAAATATCATGCATATGACCCTTCTCAAATCCTTTGTTCGTGTTAACACTATTGTTATTCAAGACATGTTAGTCTAGAGGAGTTGTAAGAATAGTTGATCTGTCATGGAATAGATCAAATTTATAAATATTGGAATAAACTTGGGGAAAAAGTGAATGTAGCTAGTGGATTAGATAATAGTGCATTTTAGGGATCAAATGATATGATTACGAGTGTGGAAAATGAAGAAGACCACATCGAGGACATGAATACAGATGTGAATGATGATTAAGACCATATTGAAGAAATGATAAGGACAGTTGAAGATGAACTTTGTGATTTCCCAAAATTGTTTGAGTAGTTAAAGAGTTATGCAAAGATTACTTTTATGGTGGTTGCACTAAATATAAAACATTGCCAGTTGTACAGAAGCTTTATAATTTGAAAAAAGGCAAAGGATGGAGTGATGCCAGTTTTATAGAATTAATTTCTCTCTTGAATGACATTCTCCCAGAAGATAATGATCTCCCGATTTGAGTATACAATGCCAAACCAATGCTACACTCAATGGGTATGATCTCTGAAAGAATACATGCCTGCCTGAATAGTTGAATAATATTTATCAAGGACCAAAATCACATATAGAATTCCAAAATTGTGGTGATTCTCAATACAAGAAAGATGAATCTGGTCCTATGAAAGTTTTTTGGTACTTTCCAATCATTCCAAGGTTTAGGCTTCTATATATAAGTGGGGATACTATAGGGAAATTGACGTGGAACATAGAAAAGATAAATAAAGATGGAAAACTACCTCACTCAAAAGAATCTCCCTAGTGGAAGAGAATTGATCATGAGTATCCTAATTTTAGAAATGAGTCGAGAAACCCTGGTCTTGCATTATCTACAGATAGAGTGAATCCTTTTGGTTTTCAAAGAAGAACTCATAGTAAATGGCCTGTTATGTTGGTAAATTATAACTTTCCACCATTGTTATGCATGAAATGAAAACTCATCATGCTATCTATGCTTATATTAGGACCAAAATATTTGAGTAATGACATTGATGTTTATTTAGCTCCATTGATCAAGGATTTGAAATTATTATGGGATTTGGGTTTTATGTTGTATGATTCTTATAGAAGTGAAGATTTCATGTTGATATCAATCTTTTATAGGATGATAAATGATTTTCCTACTTATAGAAATTTTCCAGGATATTTCATTAAAGGAACTCATGGGTGTCCTGTCTGCAAACAAGGTACATAGTTAATTAGGTTGAAACATTCATAAAAAACCTTGTTTTTAGTACATCAAAGATTTCTACCCCAATGACATAAGTAATGATCTTGGATGACATCATTTGATGGATGTTCAGAAGAATTTTTGTCACTGTCCTTACTAACAGGTGATCAACTAATTAAGAAATTAAAATATATGGACACTTCTTTTGGTAATTTTATTTGAAAAACCTAACAAAAACTAGTTGTAAGAAGATATAAGTTTTTTTGAATTACCATACTTGAATTTTTTGTTTGTCAAAAAATTTCTTGATGTTATGTGTGTTGAAAAAAATGTATGGGATAGTGTCATTGGCACGTTTTTAAATACACCCATTAAAACAATGGATAAAATTAATGCTAGGTTGGACATGGTTGACATGGGAATATGAGAAGAGTTGGTGCTAGTGAAGGGTGAAAACAAACTTTTCTTCCTCCAACTGCTTACACTCTTTTTGGGCAGGAGATATATCAGTTTTTAACTTCTTGAATAACATAAAGGTTCCATAGGGGTATTCATCAAATATCAAGAACATCATGTCAATGATCAATTAAAAGTTAAAGGGTCTGAAATCATATGTCTGCCATGTTTTGATGAAAGATCTAATTCTTATAGATTCAAGTTTCATGTTTCCCAATAATGTCTGTTATACAATACCAAAGCTCAATTTCTTCTTCAAATCTATATGCAACAAAATTATTAACCTGGTGAAATTACTAAGTATGGAAATAGAAATTTACATCATATTATATGAATTGGAAATGTTATTCCCACCAACATTCATTGATATGATGGTTCATTTGATGGTTCACTTAGTGAGAGAGATTCAACTATGTGGTCCTGTACACTATAGATGGTTGTACCCCATTGAATGGTATATGAAGATTTTGAAAGGGTATGTAAAAAATCAAAGTCGGCTAGAGGGTTGTATTGTAGAGTGATATATCGTTGAGGAAGATATTGAATTCTATACTTAATACCTATCTAGCGTAGAAATAATTGGTCTACTGAAATCACATCACAGTAGGTGGCTTGTGAGTGAAGAAATTTCTAGAAGAGAGGTCGTCACAATCAATATTACAGATTAAGATAAGGCCCACCTTTATGTTTTTCATAACAGTTTTGAGGTTGACCCATATGTAGAAACCTGAAAATAAATTATTAGGCATTTGAATCCATCAAGGTATAAAAAATGGATATCAAATACATCTAATTGATAGTTTATAGGATGGTTTTGAGACCATATATTTAAGTATTCAGATGACAATACAAACTCAATTTAAGAAGGACTTCGATGGCTAACCGGAGGACCAAGTGTGTATATATTATCTTATAATTCTTATGTAATTAACAATTATACATTCTATACTAATGAAAATGATGAAGAAAATATCATAAAGAATAGTGGAGTTACCCTTGTGGCTGAAGAGATGCATGTTTTCAGTGTTAAGGATAGAAATCCAATCTATGAGAATATGCCATACTTTGGCATCATCAAACAAATATGGGATTTGGATTATAAAAAATTCCAAGTGCTGATTTTTCAATTAAAGTGGGATGATAATAGGAGTGATGTTAAAATAGATGAGTTGGGATTCATGAAATTTGATTTCAGTAAGGAACGGTACAATGGAGAACCATTTATAATGGAATCACATGCAGTACAAGTATTTTATGTTCCAAATCCCACAAACCAAAACCTGTCAATTGTTCTATTATTAACCAAAACCACTGAAGGGTTAGATAAAAATTCAATGGAGGATGACCCTTTCATTGGCATGTCACAATCATTTCAGAAAAATCCCAATGTAGGCGGCGTTTTGCATGTCAGAGGAGACCACAATGAAGGGATTTGGATAGTCAATTGAGGGTTCAAATCCCTTAAGACTTAAAAAAAGAGAGTTCAACAATCATGTTATATATTTTTTTAATACACATCGTGTTAACTTATGTTATTATATATTCACTAATTCTTTTATCTAATCTAAATTTAATGTTAAAAAACTTTCGCAAATAATGACTTCTATACGTGATGATTCTCCCAATCCCGAGGCACAACAGGTCTCTCAACCTGTTATTGATCACAGTGAAGAGGAACAACATGTCTCTTAACCTACTACTGCTCGTAGTGTAGAGGAAAAATAGGTCTCTCAACCTGCTTTTTCTCGTAGTGTAGAGGACCAACATGTTTCTCAACCCACTTCTACTAATTCCAATGTAGAGGTTCAACCACCATATACACATGTCGATGTTAGCACTCTAGAGGAACATATTGATGATGTTGAAACTGAGGAAATGGTAGAAAAAAACACTGATGGCACAACAAAAACAGAATCATTATAGTTCGATGGTGTTAGAAAAAAATCCTTAAGAAAAAATCTAAAGGCATCAAATATGAGTTCGGATTGAATAAGTGGGGCCAACATGTTAACCCCAACAAGGTTATGTTTAGTAGTTACATTGTAATCATCACTCAGAAACGCGTGTCGATTGATGTATTTTTGTGGAACCATGTTATCACCGGGCTTAAGAAACTAGTGTGGGGAGATATTATGGTAACATTATGATATCATTTCTTTAATTTACTAAAATAATAATCATGAAACATTCACTTACTCTTCATCATCCCTTTTAGAGTGAATTTATAGTAGATGACTAACACAAGGACTTTGTATTAAGGAATTCTGGAAGGATTCATAGAGTCTTTCACACAATTTTAATGAGATATTATCTTAAAGATGCTGAAGAGAAAATAAATCTTCACCCACCTCTTCTTTATACACACATGATAACCCAAGGAGTGTGGGATTCATTTACTAGATATAATACATAGTAGTATTTTTAGGTACATTGTGTTTGGTAATACATTGTTTGATGATACATGTATTTATCACTTTGATTGACAGTTTTTTATTTATGAAACATCAAATGAGTGTTGAAAATAAGGAACGAGCAACAAAACTAGCGTACCCCTACTGTAAAGTAAGGATGGGGTTTTCTTCACTTGAAAAAAAACATGGTATATATTTTAAATATATCATAATAATTTTAAGGGACATAAAACAACACCATAACCATGTCACTCTATTTATATGAAAATTAATGAATCCAAATCCAATGTCACTTTTATCCCACACCATGTGCTATAGAAGGAGGTTTTGTAAATAAATATGAGATACTAATAGATGAAAACACACAAAAAGTGTGGGAACCATGTGTAAGTATTAAATAATAAATATTTTCTTTGATTTAAATTAATATTACATAATAATTATTACTTATTTACCTATATTTTCTATCTAACATAGTCATAGGATTCAGAAACACCCAAACTAGATATAGACATACTTTCAGTGGCCTTAACAGCCAGAAAAGTATGGCCGCGTCAGAGGTGTGGGTTTTGGGGTGACACCCTGAACATTTTTTGAGAAGAAAAACAAGAGGAGGATCGAAGTGAAGAAATGGAAATGATGATGGAAAGAGTATCTATCCTTGAAGAAAAAATACAATGGATGATAGAGATCATAAAAAATTTGATGGAGGGGGGGGGGAAGGGAAGAAGCTACTCAAGAACAACCAGTGTGTGAAGATCCTGAACCAACCCTACTAGCTTTGAGGTGATCCATTCCCCTAAAAAACCTATATTAGTTGAGGTAATCAACGTTCTAATAATTGTTTCCGTGAATTTTTAATTATATATACACTGATACATTTCTTGTAATGATATTATATATGGTTAAAATGACTGTGATTTATATCTATCAACACCCACCCATCACCTTGTAGAGAGGGCTACAATGTTCAATATCTAGAATTCCATGCTACACAATAGATCAGATCCCATAGGTCATATAAAAGTGTTGATTAATGTATCCCATGAGCCAAGTTTCAAGATACGTGTTCCAATTGATGATGAATATATTCATAAGGTTGAACATGATTTTGGAATATTCATTTCATGTCTGTCACAACTTGTAGGAAATCATGTCGATGGGGAGGTATTCATTTCCAATTTATTTTTCAAGATACACCTTTAACATTGAATGAAGAAAGGTCTGAACTGATGAATGTTATTATAGATGGACATAGGGAAGGGGGTGAAAATAAAGAATTTCTCAAAACTATCTCAAGGATCAACCAACCGATTGAAACGATCTATATAAAGCACCTTAAACCCATATGTTATATATAAAATTTATTATCATCAGATGATCATGTGAATAAGAAGTTGAAAGATGGTGGTACTGACATAATTGTTTTTGATGAAAATATTCACAGAGGGGAAGATCTATATTTCCTTAGTTTTGACAATATAAGTGAAATAATGGAGTATGATTGGTTCGGTGGATCAGTTATAAATGTATACATGAGGTATATTTTCAGTATTTTATTTTCCAAAGGCTGATATAATATGATAATTATGACTAAATACATTTCATATTTTTCGCAAGAATATATATGAAAAACAATTGAAAGGATTCCCCATGAACAAAAATTTAGACTCATTAGTCCTTACGTCACCTCTACCAAACAAACAAAAATAGATTCCAATAAAGAGGGTGAAATAGTGGATAGCCTACTCAAATCATTTAACGAAAAAAATACAGATGATAGACTCTTATTAATACCAATAATGTAGGGGTAAAAATCTACAATTTAATCATATCAAATATATTTTAATTTCTTTTATTACTTACTCTTTATTGTGTTCTTAGGAATAATTAGATGATCTTTGCGATCAATTTGGTTACTATAAAGATTTATTTCCCAGATTAAATGCATGGATATCCAATAGACCAACCACACATTATGGTGTTTGCTAATTTTTAATAAACTGCATCCAAAATTTTAGAAGTAAACATATAGTTATATAATTTATATTTTCTTTTAATGAGGATTATATTATGAATGGGTAGTGTATGAATATCATCTACATCATGTAATGAGGCTATGGGAATTAGACAAGAAACCTCACAAGTACTACAACTAGATAAGTATCACGGTATATATAATAAGATTTCAATATAAAAACACATAAAAAAATTACTTATTTTTATCAATGTTTCTACAGTTTCCAAAACAAACAAATATAAAATTATGTGGTTATTATTTTGGTAAATTTATGAAATAGATCGTATTCCATGAATAAACCATCATCACTAAAGATGTATTATTGAAGATAATTACTATTTTATTTAAAATATTTATTAATCCTTTGGGTATTTATATTTTTTCAATACTACCATGATTTTTGAAATGAATCATATTCACACGATGATATATATTCATTTAGAAACAAATGGGTAGCATAAATGATAGAATAATGTACAGAAATAGCATGAGGATGTGACTGGTATGACTTGAAAGTGTCTATTTTTATTTACAATTAACAGTTTTTTAGTAAAAAAACAAGTAACATACTGAAAACTAATAAAACTAATTAGGATTGATTTAATACTCTATTAAAACTATCCATAAGTCATTTGTGATGTATAGGAATCAAAAACTCTAAAATCTGACGTATGGTCTAAACGTTATGAATTTAAGTGTGTATTTTTATATTAAATAAAAAATAAATTTAGAAAAAAGAACAAGTGAAATATTGAAAACTAAGAAAACACATTTAGATTATTTTGATACATTAGTAAAATGATCCATCTGTCATTTGTGATGTGTAGGAATCAACCACACCTCAATCTGACCAATAGTGTGACTAATATGACATTATGTGTCTGTTATCAATTTAAAACTGGCATTTTACCTCAAAAAGTGTCACTCACTAAAAACCAAGAAAACTCACTACGATTAACCTCATTATTTAGGATAATGATTCATAAGTTCATTGTGATGTGTATAATGGAGTCTCATATAAAACTGATGCACGATGCAATCGATATGACTCAAAATATGTGTTTTTAATTTGAAATGATATTTTTGTAATAAAACACAAATAACATAATAAAAACTGATAAAAAAAATTCTTATTGTTTTGATACTTTAGGAAAACGATCTATATATTATTTGTGATGTGTAATAATCATCTTCACCTCAATCCGATGCAAGGTGAGACCAATATGACTCAAAGTGTCTCTTTTTATTTAAAATTGACATTAATTTTAGTAAAAAAACATAACCCGCTTACTAAAACCCAAGAAAATGCTTTTTTATTATTTTGATAATTTAGGAAAATGATCCATTGGTCATTGTTAACATTTAGGAATCAACCCCACCTCAATACAATGCACGATGTGATTGGGATAAATCCAAACACGTCTTTTTATTTAAAATTGACATTAATTTAAGTAAAAAGAACAAGTGACATACTGAAAACTAATAAAACACATTATGATTGTTTTGATAATTTAGTGAAATTATCCATGAGTCATTTTTGACATGTAGGAATCAACCGTACCTCAATCCGAGACACAGTGTGACTGGTATGACTAAAAGTGTCTGTTATCATTTTAAAATTTACTTGTTAACTCAAAGCATGTCACTCACTTAAAACTAAGAAAACACTTTCCAATTGTATTCATAATTTAGTAAAATTATTCTTAAGTACTTTGTGATGTGTATAAAGTAATCTCACACCAAACTGATGCATGATGTGACCGGTATGACTCAAAAATAATGTTTCTGATTTGGAGTGGTATTTTTGTAAAAAACACAACTGACATACTTAAAACTGAGAAAATGAATTTTAATTATTTTGATACTTTAGAAAATGACCCATGAGTCATTTATGACATTTAGGAATCAACCACACCTCAAATGTTATAAATCCAAATGTGTTTTTATTTAAAATGTGCATTAATTTAAGTAAAAAGAATAAGTGACATACTAAAAACTGAGAAAACATATTTGGATTATTTTGATACTTTAAGAAAATGATCCATGATTCATTTGTGATGTGTAGGAATCAACCACACCTCAATATGACACATGGTATGACTAGTATGACTAAAATTTTCCATTATCAGTTTAAAATTTACATTTTATCTCAAAATGTTTTACTCATTGAAAACCAAGGAAAAGAAATCCGATTGCTTTCATAATTTAAGAGAGAGATTCATAAGTCCTTTGTGACGTGTATGGAGTATTCTCACCTCAAAACGATGCACGATGTGACCAGTATGACTCAAAAATGCATGTTTCCAGTTTGAAATGATATTTTAGTAAAAAAACACAACTGAAATACTGAAAATGGATCAAATGCATTCAGATTGTTTAGATACTCTAGAACAACAATCCATGAGTAATTTGTGACATGTAGGAATCAACCAAACCTCAATCCGATGAACTATTTTACTAGTATAAATCAAAATGTGTCATTTATATTAGATATTAATTTTAAGAAAAGATCAAGGGACATACTAAAAACCAAGTTAAACCATTCAGATTGTTTTGATATTTTAGAACAACAATCAATAACATATTTGTGATGTGTAAGAATAAACCCCACCTCAATAAGATTCATGGTGTGACCTGTATAACTCCAAATGTATCTCTTTTACTAAAAATTGATATTTTTATTAATGTATTATTTCATATTATTGTTTAATTTATTTCATTATAGTATTACTAACATAATATTTGTTTTCTTATATAGGTGAAACCTTTTTCTTGAGTTGGGATGATTTTTTAGAAACTAATACCATGAGAAGACATTTTTAAGAGGGGCTCAAAAATGTCAAAGGATGAAACATTAATGTTTTTAACTGTTTGTTGGATAATTGTAAATATAATTTTATAAAATATTGTTTGAAATGTATATATCATTGTTTTCCAAACCCTTGTGTGCGTTTCTTTGTTCTTGTGTGTGCTTCTTTGTTCTTGTGTGTGCTGTGCAAGTGCTATTTTGTGCAAGTGGTGTGTGTGTGTGTATTGTGAAGGTGCTGGTGGGTGTGATGTTATATAAATAACACATCTCAAGTAGCTAGGCCTTTATCATCACTTTTTTAGCACTAATAATGGGGACCCCCTTTATCTTCAATACGATTAACAACACTTTTCTAGTGCTGTTAAAAGAAGTTTCTAGCATTGTAAAAAGAGATTTCTATTGCTTTTAAAAGAACTATATATAGTAGTGTGTGTTGATTTGAAAAGAAGGTGATCAGAAACACTGGATTCCTTGACCTAAAATCCAAACTTGAAATTCTTTACACTGTTTTCGCAAACCAATCTCACAGAATCCTGGTCTAAAAGTAGATCCAACCACTCTGATACCAATCTGTTATGACCCTTCCCAGAGGGGACCATGCCATGACTACCCTAAGCATGCTTCTAATAGGCCAGGGGCTGGTGACTAGCACTGAGTAGACATATCCCACAAATGATAGTAATTAGCCTAAATTAACAGTATGCACACACATATCTCCAAGACATAAATGCTAAAATGTATTAACACTAAGTAAACATTATATACAAACAACTATATCCCACAACCAGAGTACAACAGTAAAAGTACTGGAAAGTAAACAAGGCCAAGAAAATCAAACCAAAAAGTGTCTGTTACCACAAGTCCAACCTGTATGAAAAGAGGTACTGGGACTATTGTCTAAAAATCCATAGGAACACACCTCAGTCTATCTAGTACTAGAAATAATTTCTTGGTCCTGGTCTACCTTGGACTCTATTGAAAGGTTGATCACCTGCACAAGACACGACATATACGGGAAAATACCATACAAGGTTGAGTATAACTATAATCATTAGGAAACCCATAAACCAAAAAGGAATATGACAAAGGAATACCACAAAGTAAAGTGTAGTCATCTCTACACTAGTATGTGTCTACAACAAATATAACAATAACATCAATATATACTCAATCCAAGAAAAAAAGTCTAGAGGTAATCCAAAACCAATTAGAAACCACAAGATTCTTCTCAAAGAATTCTCATTCTGGGAGAACTCTCTCCTCGAGACATGATATCATTTGAGACACTCATTAAGAGGTATAACTCATTTAGGCCCCACCCAAAAAGAATTACTTGGTCAAGGAAGACAATGATACATAGAGAGGGGATCCTACCCAGGTACACTGGGGAATACCACATACCCAATCTGGATCAATCTGCAATGTAGAGGATCCTTCCTAGACACACTGAGGAATACTATTGACCATAATGATGTGGCCCTCAAGATATAGGACCAACGCCCTGCTCTCGGTGGTTAGATCGATTCCACAAAACTACACTAAGGGTGATAAAGGATCACACTCTAGTCCCATGGAGGGATACCATACTCTATCTGGGACTCAACCTATAGAGGGGATTATAATCCATTGATGTGGACATAATGTCATACTCAACCCTTAAGGAAAGGACTAAGGGAACAATCTCAAACTATACTATAAAAAAGTTCCATCTCAATGTCAGGATCTCAACACCGTATATGGATGATCCATTGGATGATTCGTTTAGAATTTATGGTTATTTGAAGTTTTAAAGGGGGGTCACTGGGCTTGTGGACCGACTGTACTATTGGTCCACTAACTGTGGAGGTCATCCATGGTAGTCGACCACCCCACGGACCGACCACTGTGGACCGACTGTGGTGGTCAGTCCACCTGTCACATCTATTGTGTCATAAAAAACTGGAGTTGTCGTGGATCATAGTCAACCATGGCACAACTCCCCCCAGGTGCCCAGGTCCGACCCGCCCGTTGGGCCTGGCCTGACCAGTTCGCTCGGTCTGCTCCACAGAATCATCTACCTCATCCCACACGGCCACTACCGCCACATCCTGAAGCCACGACATGCAGCCTCCAGCCATGTTCTGTAGCCCATCACCTCTGCATCGCTGTCACTGCCGCAGTCTCCTACGACTGTTGCTGGCAACACTGCCGAATGTGTCTCCGTCAGCATGCACCGCTTCCATCACAGCCGGTCACTGGGGATGCGCTGGTGGTCCCTTTTGCGGACCACCGACCCTCCTCCAACGCTCGAAAAATTCAACAGTTTTAGATCTAAGCTCCTTGGGTCCCAATCTACATATATCTAGCTTCAGCTATCAATTTGCCTTTAATCCGGGTGTTCGATTGCGTTTGGAGCCACCCGACAAGGTTGAGTTGTGACCCCGGGATCCAACAATGAAGAACGTGATGAACCGGGGGAGAAAAGAACAAAAAACAACCCTGAGGAACAAACCTCATCATATTTTCACGTCACCTCAATAGATTTCTATTAGAACAATAAACAAAGAGGAATAATGATTAATCTCCCGATAATCCTAAAGATAATATCCCATCTTGCCACAATGATCAATACATAGGCCAATCTATTTTTTTGATTGGTCTGTGTTTTTCGTAGAATTAAGGAATGAAGAAAACAACTCAAAACAACATGCCCTACCTTTATTTGGTTCAATCACTAATAAAGAAAGAACCATCATTTTCATCGCTGGCAAGGTTCGTCGAATCAGATGTGCGTCGTTCGATCAATCCGTTATCATCCACCAACATTTTTTCTAGAGGTTCTTCCTCCACGTATCTAGAGGAATTACAGGGTTATGATGCTAACTTTGAATTCCTGAAAAAGACTTAATAAAAATAAATTTGGTGCGTCAAAATAATTTCATTATTAAATTATTTTATTTATGGTTACGTCCTCCGTGACTTTTTCTACAGACGACCTGCACTAACTAAAGTTAAGTTGGCCTATGGTAAATCCTCCATTTCGAGATCAATGCCCCCTCAGATTTCTGATTCGAGCACCTATTTAATAGTTATTCCAAATTTTTAGGAAAACTGCATGCACGTGATACGAAAAGTTTAATATTTTTTAAACATTTATTTTGGGCACATTGTGCCTCGAAATTGGACGTCGTCTTAGCGTCTGGTCTCGAAATAAATCTATATAATATCTAAAAATAATAGCTATAAAATCTGAGATTTTATAAGTAATTAGTAATAATTAGTGGTACTTAGTAATAATTTGTGGTACTTAGTAATAATTAGTAATAATTTGTATTAATTAGTAATATTTAGTAATAATTAGTAACAATTAGTGATACTTAGTGCTAATTGATAATAATTAACAATAATTAGTAAAAATTAGAAAAAATCAGTAGAAATTTGTAAAAATTAGTGAACATTTGTAAAAATTAGTAAAAATTAATTGTACTTTTAATATTTAGTAATGATTAGTAATAATTAATGGTAATTTGTAATAATTAGTAATAAATGGTAATAATTAGCGATAATTAGCAATCATTATTAATAATTAGCAGTAATTTGTAATCATTAGCGATATTTAGTAATAATTAGTATTAATTATTAATAATTAGTAATAATTAGCAACAAATTGTTGTGATTAGTAATAATTAGCGGTGATTAGTAATAATTAGCAGTAATTAGTAATAATTATCTTTAATAATTAATAATTATTAATAAATAGTAATAATTAGCTTTAATAATTAATAATTATTAATAAATAGTAATAATTAGTAATAAATAATAATAATTAGTAATAATTAACAGTAATTAGTAATAATTTGTGGTAATTAGTAATAATCATTGATAATTGGTAATAGGTTGCATCAATTTGCAATAATTAGCGGTAATTAGTAATAATTATTCATAATTAGTAATAATTAGTGGTAATCAGCAATATTTAGTAATAATTAGTAATAATTAGTGGTAATTAGGAATAATTAGTGGTAATTAGGAATAATTAGCTATAAATAGTAATAATTAGCTGTAATTAGTGGTAATTAGAAATAATTATCTATAATTAATAATAATTATAAATAAATAGTAATAATTACTAATAAATAATAATTATAAATAATTAGTAATAATTTCTAATAAATAATTATAATTAGTAATATATAGTAATAATTAATGTCACTTAGTAATAATTAGTGTTAACTAGTGGTACTTAGTAATAATTAGTATAAATTAGTATAAATTAGTATAAATTATCAAAAATTGGTAAATATTTTTAAAAATTAGTATAATGTAAAAAAAGAGCTTAAATTATTATAAATTTGTATACATTTATAACAAAATTGGTTTAAATAATTATAAATTAGTATAGATCAATATAAATTATCATAAAGTCGACTTTAAGTAGTATAAATTATCAAAAATTATAGAAAAATTTATAAATTGATATAATTTTAAATAAATAGTTACAGACTAATAAAAATTAGTATAAATGAGTATACATTAAAATAATTAATATAAGTTATTATAAATTATTATAGATTATTAAAAATTGATAATTTGTTTTATAAATTGTTATAATTTACAATAAATTGATATAAAATTGTATAAATTAATATAAAATATTATAAATAAATATATTTTTTAAAATTATAATTTTTTTAAATATATAAAACTTTTATAAGTTAAAAAAAATATTTTAAATGAGTATAATTTATTATAAATTACTATGAAATAATATAAATTATTATAAATTACTAGAAAAGTGAAAATGAAGAAGTCTGTCAAATTTTAGGTCATGAATAATGAAAAATTTGAACATAGTTGACACAAATTGATCATTTATCATGATATGAAGATTGGAAATTCTATGATTTAGAAATTTTTAGTAATTTATAATATATTTTTTTAATTTATATTAAATTATACTATTTTTAATAATTTTTAAAAAATATATTAATTTACAATAATTAATGGTGAATTTATACTAATTTATTCTCAATTGATTTTTTTTAAATTAATAAAAAATTACATTAATAAGCTTAAATTCCAAATTGTTTAATTACGACAATATAGTTTTATGGCACTACAACATGGTTGATGTCCATCTCGAGGGGAGCTCATGGATAATTGTTATCATTAGTCTCCCAGTATGAGGAGTAGCTACGAGCTTAGAGAGAGGTTATAGAGGACATACGTAAGGTATTTAGTAATAAATAATGATACTTAATAATAATTAGTAATAATTTGTTATAATTATTAATAATTAGTAATAATTTGTGGTAATTAGTGTTACTTAGTGAAAATTAATGGTAATTTGTAAAAAATAGTTGTACTTAGTAAAAATTAGCGATACATAGTAAAAATTGGTGGTACTTACTAAAAATTAGCAGTAGTTGTGAAAGAACCAACAATAAATATTTAAAATTGATAAAATTTACATGAAAATTATAATTTTTAAAAATTTTACTCTTTTTTAGAATGTATTTTTATTTTATCAAATTATTCATCAACAAATTTTTATTTAATATTTTTTAGAGAAATACGGAATATGGAAGTCGACAGTAGTCTTTATTACATAATCATGATTGGATAAATCATCAAAGGAATCCAATTGGTTTTGGTATCAATCCAGTATATATTGAGGGTGTTAAAGCTTTTTTGTCATTTTAATCATCAAAAATATAATTTGTTTCAGAAGGGATAATTAAGGGTCCATGTAAGAAATTTGATATGATTAGGTTTTACACATTTGAAAATGTTGTGGGTCATCTATTTCATTTTGGTTTTTGAAAAGATTAAGTTTTTTAGTATCAATAGGGAGACTGTAGTTCCAAATAAAATATTAAAAATTTTATTCCAGGTCCATCACACTTTAAAATTTTAGTACATGATTTTGGCGGTCTATATATTCAAAAAACTAAAACTCAAGAAGATATTAATTTCATTCCTAAGTTAGAACTATCTCAATTTTATGAGTTGCTGAAGTCTGCTGAGGTTTCCTTATATCTTAGTTGTAAGGTAAAAAAATTTTAAGTGGTTGAAAAATTTATGGCTATTAAATAAGATATTGTAATGTAAAATATTTATTTTGATTAGTTATTATCCTTGGTTAAATCACGGTTACTAGAAAGAAATGTGTTGCCTAAAAATTTATATGTGATCAAGAGACTGGTTCATAATTTGGGTCTTGGTTATCAGAATATCCATGCATGTTAAAATGATTACATATTATATTATGGTGAAAATTAGTCATTATTTAGTTTTCCTACATGTGGAAAATTGAGGTACAAAGAGGATTAACTAAAGAAATATGGATTGATTCCTATTAAATAGTTGAGGTATTTCCCACTTACACCCATATTTCAGTATTTATTTATGTCTCAGAACACAACTTCATTGATGTCATGGAAAAAAATTAATATTTCAATTGGTAAAATCCTAAATCATCCTTGTAATGGTGATTCATGGAAATATTTTTACCAGGTACATCCTTCTTTTTCTCCAGAATCCCATAACATGTGATTAGGTCTTTGTACAGATGATTTCTATCAATTTGGTTATTACAGTAGTCAATAATATTGTTGGACTATCTTTATAACTCCATATAAATGACATCCTTAGATATTGATATAAGAGACATATATCTTTTTGACCTTATTAATTATAGGGAATCCAAAAAATAATATCAATGTTTATTTGAATCCATTGATTTATGAGTTAAATATATTGTGGAGAAATGGTGTCGGTGCATATGATATTGTTACGAAACAAAATTTCATAATGAAAGTTTCATTAATGTGGATAATTAGTGACATCCCAGTATATGTAATGTTATATAGATAGAGTAAACATGATACAAAATCATGTATATACTATATGAGTGATAGAAAAGAGTTTATGCTCATTTATGGGAGAAACCATGTTTTTTTACTATCATCGTAGATTTATTTCTACTGATAATCCTTTTTGAAGGAAAAAATATTTTTGATAAAATGAACAATTGAAAGAGATGGACTTTTAAAAATTATCTCTATTATTGATTTAAAATCTATTACCTCTTCATTACCTCCCATTAACTTTGGACTGACTATAAACCAACAAAAAATAAATGGCTTTGGGAAATATCATGATTGGAATAAATGAAATATTTTCTTGGGATCTTCCATATTGGTATGATTTTTTGATCTATCTCATGTTGTATATGATTCATATTGAGAATAACTAATTTAATAATATATTTTCTATAGTTTTGGACACACCTTGTAAGACCACAAATAATGTAAAGGCCTGATTAGATCTTTCCCAAATTTTCTGACAACCAGAACATGAGTTGTTTGAAAATGAAAGATCACAGAAGTTAATGAAGCCAAAAGAATATTATACACTTTCCAAATATGAATATTTATTATTTTATCAGTGTATTGTGGATTTGAGACTACTAGATGGTTATATTTACATTATGTCTAGATGTGTTAGAAAAAATCATATTACTGGATTAAAAAGTCATGATTTTCATGTTATATTGGAAAGAATTAGATCGGTTGGATTTAGAGGTTTGTTGAATTCTTTGATTTGGGATGCACTAACAGAAATATCATATTTTTTCTGAGACATCTATGTAGATACAACTAAATATGATGAACTTAGTAGACTTTAAGAAGATATTGTTTTAATTTTATGTAAACTGTATTTTTTTCCACTTGTTTTCTTGGATTCAATGGAACATTTGATATTACCTTTTCCAAATGAAGAAAAATGTGGAGGTCCAATACAGTTATGATTGATATATCCATATGAGATATGTATGAAAAAACTAAAGAATAAGTCATTTAACAAAGCATCAGTTGAAGGTTCAATCGTAGAATATTATTTATAAGAGGAAATTTATTATTTCTTCTCCCATTATTTCTAACATGAATATCCTTAAAAACATAACCAAATGGTCTGTAATGAGGGAAATATTGATTATGCATAGTGAATTTAATTATCAGTTTTAATCATCCTGAACTTGGATTTGGTGGAGTCCATGAATGATATATTTGAGATGATGAACATCATAGGGTTCATATATACGTTTTTATCAACTATGAAGAAATGACATGTTTTTTATAGTGATTTATACAATCACATATTCTTTATTTAAAAATAAATAAATTAATATTATTTTATTTTCATATTATATGATGATCATATCAAGAAATATTTTCCACAAATTAATGTAGTTTCTTTTAAAGAATGTTGGAAACATAATTTTTATTACTAGTTTCAAAGATTAGTAAAGTAAATTATTTATAGTTTAAAATATGAAATCAATTTATATTTTTCCATTTTTTAATTGTTCAATTTTGTAGGATTTGAAACATGCCGAAAAAATTGATAATTGATTGTGTTTATTGAGTAAACCTCCATAAAAATGGATAAATATTATAATGAATTTGTGGTGAATGGTTTTAGATTTCATACGCATTCATATCGCAAATAAAAAACAATGAATAATAGTGTTTTCTTAAGTGGATCTCATTATAGAGAAAGAAGAGTCGGCTTTTTTGGTATACTAGATAAAATAATTGATTTATGTTATCTAGGAGATAGTTATTTAACGATGTTTAAATGCTATTGGTTTGATATTGATAGAGTCTTATGTGTTCATACTTTCCATGGAATTGTTGAAATTAAATATAAAATAATTCATGTGGTAAATGATCTATTTTTATTGGCTAATCAAGAACACCCAATATATTATGCTAATTATTATGCTTCTTCAAGAGAGTTAATTGATTAAAAGAGAATTATAAAAATGAAATCATATGAAAATCAGTTTATCTAAAGTGAATGTTTTTCTATTGAAGTGAAGGAAATTGAAAATTTTCATAAGAAATCTTGAACTACATATTTTCAATGAAGGTACAAGAATATCGATGATGAATCCCCATAGTTATAGGTCAATGGTGATGATGATGTAATAAAAGAATTTGAATTAACATGTGATGATGAAGTTAAAACTATTATAAAAATTGATGATACTAATGAGAAAGATGTTCATATTTTCATCATTGTATATGAATATGGTGATAAAGTCGAATAATTACACAATTATGTGTTAGTTATAGTAAAAATAAATAAATAAATAAATAATAATTTTCAATTATTTTTTGAAAACATTCTTTTCAAGTTTTAGATGGATAATGAGATTTATGATGATATATTCCATAGCCTTTAGGAGGCTGTACCACCTGGTGATGAGCCTTATTCTCTATTATCTGACCCTCTTGTTTCTAGTCGTTCATCGTCGACTTAGAGGGGTTGGGGTCTTGTAAGAATGATGATTCCCGATCGTATTCCTGGGGGACGTCCACAACTTGAATTTGATCCACGCATGCAGAGGAATGTTCAGTTGTATATTTTAATCTATTTTCATTAATTTTCATTATATTTTATGTACTAATTGTTTGATTATTTTTTATACTTTTCACATCATTTCTCATATAGTTTTTGGATAGGGGAGGTCTATTTTGCGAAACTATTTTTTTGAGTCATGGATGGTGTGGGATCAAATTCCATGGATGTTTTAAACTGTATGATTGTTCATTGGATGGTATGTAAATAAATAACATTTATTTAGTAAATTATTTAATTATTCATGTTCAATTATTAAAAAAATGTAAGGTTTATGGTATCACATCGATGATAGCATGTAGACTTCTAACAGGGAAGCCCAAGAGGTGTGTATATATGAACGCTTCATCAATTTTTGCACAATTTCAGGAGTAAATCCATGAAGAAGTTGGGTGTCATAGATTTCAATTAGTATTACTATTCCCATAAAGCTGATTACATATTCAAGAACCTTTGTGATGATTTTAAAATTGTTTTTTATTTTTTGACAACTAACATTTTTGTAAAACAATGCTTTTATTCTTCATGATTGGACCCAATCCATCAGTATGGGAAGTCAAAATCATCTCATCATCACGAGTCAATAGAACTAGGAAATAAAAATGATAATTTGATAGAAATTTAGAGACTGTTCGGAATCGGTTTCAGGAATAATTGGTCTTAGAAGATGATAAGTGAGACTGAAATATTAGGAAGTAATAGAACCTCCAAGTATTAAATCTAATGATTCTTTAATGTCTATGAATTTATCATAAATCATGAATAATTTATAATACAAGCTGGAGTTGGTGGAAGAGAGAAGAATATTATGTAAAGTATTTTGGATGTTGATCATCAGTGTGGGGAACACTGGACACAAAAGGTTGTAGATCATCGGTATGAGAATCATTAGTGTGAAAATATCATAAGGCTAGAAGAATGATGTAACGACCCAAAATTTTATCAATGGAATTTCTACCTTATTATAGTAATTTCATATAGTATAAATCACATATAATCACTTATGGACCATAATAAAAACTTTATAAACAAATAACTAATGAAATAATAATTATTTCTAGAAGTTAGGGAACCTATACCGATGAAATAATAACTTGACCTTAGGAATAGTAATATGACCCTTATGAATAGTAAACCAGCCAAATGAATAGTATCCTCACCCATGAAAGTATAAATAAAATTTAGGGATATTATAATTGAAAATATGATATAATTATATCATAGTATAAGTAAGTAAATATTTTAAAATTATTAATTAAGTGTTGGTATTTTTATAAGTAAAAAATATTTAATTACAATTTTATGATTAATTAAATATTTTAAAAGAAAATATATTTTCATTAAATGTGTTCCTAAATTAATATTTTTATTTTTTATGATTTTATAATAATTTTATGAGACCTTAATTAAATTTTCAAATTGTTATAAAATCAGTTATAATTTTAAATTATATATTTTCCAAGTAAATGATGTTTTTAATTAAATTTTAAATTACTCATATTTATAAAATTATTTTCCTAAAATGGAGTATATTTTTTAATTCTAAATTTTTAAAAATGGTTAAGGTGAGTTTTTGGGATTTTTTTTAAATACTTGAATTTTTGATGAATAGTAAAATACAATAATTTTCGATAAATGATAAATAAATGATTTTTTGAGTCATTGTTGATGTAAGGATGATATAAGAAACTTAATCTCAAACCATAATTCATTATTTTAAAATTTTTAGAGATAATTGTTAAACTATTCATAGTCCCGAGCCAAAATAATAAACTAATGAATATAATATTTAGAAAACACCCCTCTCCTCCACTATAAATACCACCCCTCACACCCCCTTCTCCTCACACCTCTCAAGATTTTAGTATTTACTAAAATCTGCCCAATAATATTCCCTAGTACCTCCCCCATTTCCAGGAGATCTTGGTCTCATCAAAAGACTAAAATACTTTCCCTATGGAGGTTCTTAAGGAGGATAAATTCAGGAGGTAAATCCTCTCAATCTTTGTTTTAATTTCATTTTAATTTCATTTCTTTTCTTATTCTATCCTCCCCTACCTTAATACAAATGGACTAATAACTATAGTAGGTTTTATATACTGTAATTATATCATATTAATGGAAAATTAATCATTAAACTTCTCCCTCTCCCTCTTTTATTCTAAAAATGAAAGTATTTCCAGTGATGTGTCAATTTACAAACATCATGGGTGATGCACTTTCATTTTACTTTAACACATTAAAGGATATTAATAAAACCATTAAATTGTTGAAAAAATAATTTAATGTTTATTTTATAACCCATTTTATGTTTTAGAACTAAATTTTATACATAATACTAAATGATAAAACAAAACGAGTTTGTTGTGATCAAAAAACACCAAAAAAACATAAAATGATCATCATTAATTTTTAGCTAATGATTCATCCTCATTCCATATAACTAAATTATTTATAAAACCATTTAAAATTATATAATATCATTAATAACTTATAATAACAATTATGGATATTTATCCACTTCTTACATGAACTTCAATTCATGTATACAAGTGAACCGATCATGAAAACCATTAAAACAAATGCTCCCAAACGATGAAATTAAAATATATAACTCATAAAAAAGACATTAAAGGAACTTAATAACACAATAATGAAAAACTTTAATGTATAAAAGGTTATTTATATGTTAATCAACAATTCTAATGTGATTATATAGCATATTATTGTGAAGGAAGCATTCAGTCACAAGGTAAGGGGGATTCTCAAACCCAACTCTCATTCCTTGGTTTCCACACAATTCACCATATTTTCCAAATTTATATTATTTAAATACAATTTATTCATAATTATCTTACATTTTCATGGATATACACGTTTTATACTTGATTTTATTACAGAAAAAACATTTTACAAAATAACTCTTCTTTCAAAAAACACACCTTTTACTTCTCAAGATTGTTTCTTCTTCACTCAAGGTTGATTATTCAAGTATGTTATTCCCTATTTCATTTGGGAACCCAAATTTTATGAATTTATGCTTATTAAATGAAAAAAATCTTTACATGTATTATTTTATGTTCAGTATTGATATATTTTCTATGTGGCATGCATTATAATGTAAATTTTATGATGTGATGGGTATGTCTAGAATTATATAGCGAAATGTAAACGGTATGATGTGACGGGTGCACCTAGAATTATATATCCCTTAAATTCATTGACTAATTTGATGTATCTCAAGATAAAAATGATATATGTGTGAAAATGATGCTATCTCTGTTCACTACTATGTGTGTTAGTTTACCACCTAGACATGATATTTCATTTTTATGCATTGCTACATTCAATCCCATTATCTAATTCTTCCTCTGATGGTTATGATGATGATATTATGATTAGGCTCACCCCATGTAATATTTGTTCATGTTTTTATCTACCCTCTTACTGGTCTTTTATCTCACCCCATTTTGGTGTATATCCTCAGGTGATTACATGTACTAAGGATAATTCCAGGGCCAATAAGAAGCTAGAGAAGAAGGAATTAAATAAATGTATATGTTTAATTTTGTATATTTTATGTATGGTCCTAATTTTACCAAGACACTAAACCTTTGTATCCTGGTCATGTAATGATTTTATGTTATTTATTAATAAAATGATGTATTAACAATGTAAGAAAAGGTAGGGTCACTATAGTTGGTATTAGAGCATAGTTTAGTAAATTTGGGAATTAGGATTAGAGAACCTTAGTGAAAACCCTTACTATGAGACTAATTATAAGTGAGAACCCAAGAATCCTTGTTTTATAAAATAATAAACATAGAGATCCCACAATATATGACTTTAGACTAAAATGAACAAAGGAATAAATTATTTATTCATGACTTGTTGACTTATGTTTTGTTCTAACCTTTTATGTTTTAGAAAATAGTGGGAACCAGGAGAAATCAAGACAACAAACCATGTGAGGGATAATGCAACAATTACCGAAATTAAATCCCCAATGCTTTGGGAGGTAGAGTTTATAACTTCATGGCGATGATTACCTAGATGTCTCAGGTTATGAGGAATAATCTGAATATTGTGGAACGTCCGGCTTTACTGAAGAGGTAGAAACTAGCTATTGAGTGTTTTATGTATCAACGACCACTGATATTTAGTGGATCTTCCTATCCACTAGTTTCAGAATAGTGGGTCAGCTCGATAAATAAGATATTTCTTGTTCTTCACTATTCTGTGATGGAGAAGGCAAATCTCTTTGTTTATCGTCTTGATGGAGAGGCCAATCAATGGTGGTATTTGATTAAGAACACCAAGTCGAGGGAAGAAATTGAAGAGATGGAGTGGAAATACTTTAAGATAATATTTCTTAACAATTATTTCTCTCAAAATATTTGAACAAAGATGGAGGTATAATTCATGGATCTAAAGAAAAATGAATGTGAATCTATCACAAACTATGAAGAAAATTTCACAAGTATTTCAAGGTATGCTTTTGGTTTTTTTATAAAAAATTATAGAAATATTGATATATTCTTTAGTGTTTTAAAATAAAAAATTCAAAAGGCTCTAACAACTTGAGACTTTGGGAGTTCTGAAGAAGTTGTTCAATGTGATCTCAAAGTGGATATGGAGTTTGGAGAATGGTCTCATGACTATAGTGATGTGAAATAAAATATGGAGTTTCAAGATAGAGGATCTAATGAGAAAGGTGAAAAGAAAACTCAACCATCCACATGTGAAAAATATGGGAAGAAGAATCACATGAACTTTCTCAAAGGGATGGAGAAATTATTCATGTGTGGGAGAGAAGACCACCAAGCTCATGAATTTCAAAAAGATATAAAGATATAGGGAAATGCGGCGGAGGAAAGGAGAGAACCACCCATGGTCCAATGCAAAAACTATATAGAGAAAGGGAACTATTCAATCCAGTGCACTAAAACTTGAGTTCTTGAAGGTAATCAACATCATCATCCAAAATTCCATAGGATAAAGGGAAGGATTATTCCATCACTACAACAACAAAGGAGAAAGAAAATATAGTCGTACAAGTTACACTTCCTATTCAATCAAGAATGGAAAAAGTATTATTTGATTCTGGTTCTATGAATTCCTTTATATCTTGAAAGTTTTCTAAAAATATTGAATTGAATCCTTGAAACCTTGAAGTAGAGATATCTATAAAAACATCAAGTGTTTCAATCATTACAACCCAAGTGTTGGACTCTTCTCCTATTAGAGTATGTGGGAATATTCTTCTAGGGAATCTCATAATACTTCCCTTGGTGGAATTATATGCTATACTAGGGATGGATTGGCTCTCATTATATAGAAAACATATCAACTATCAAGAAACGTAAATATAATTTCATATTCTGAACCATCCTATGATGCTCTACAAATGCAAGGAAGATCTTGAATCTCCTTTTCAAAATCCTTCAACAATGTGGGCGTTGATTCCCTATGAAGAAGCATACCTCACTCAAATGGTTGAGTCAAAAGAAGTTATCAAACTAGGGGAAATTCCCATCATGAGTGAATACAATGATGTATTTCTTGAAGATTTACCCAGACTCCCCCCAGATCATGAGGTAGAGTTCTCAATAGAACTCATACCTAGAGATAATACTATCTCAAAGTGTCCCTATAGGATAGATACTATAGAACCAAAGGATTTAAAGAAGCAGTTATGAGAGCATTTAGAAAAATGGTTTATATGCCCTAGTGAATCACCTTGGGGTGAACTAGTGCTCTTTGTTAATAAGAAGGTTGTATCAATGCTGCTATGTATTGATTATCGGGAACTCAAAAATATCACCCTAAAGAACTAGTATCCAATTCCAAGGATTGATGACTTGTTTGGTAAGTTAAAAGGAGATTCGTACTTCTCAAAGGTGGATATTCCATCCAAATATATTTAGATAAAGGTAAATAAAAAATATATTCATAAGACTACCTTCCATACAAGGTATTAGAACTATGAGTTTTTGGTGATGCCCTTTGAAATTTCTAATTCCCGTACAATCGTCATTGATTTTATGAATAGAGTCTTTAGACATTACCTAGACAAATTTGTGTCACTTTTTATCAATTACATTATAATCTAATCTAAGTAAAAGGAGGAACATGAATAACATATAAGGATTGTGTTAGTGACATTAAGAAAGGATAAGTTATAAGCCACGTTTAGAAAGTTTGACATTGGATACAAGAAGAAACATTCTTAGGACATGTGATAAAAAGTTAGGGAATTTCTATAAACCATTTAAAAACAAAGACAATTGAGGAATGGCCCAGACCCTCTAGTGTCATAGAAATATATAGTTTTCTTGACTTATCAGGGTACTATCGAAGTTTTGTGAAACTTTCTCATGATTATCAATCCCACTAACTAATTTGACAATAAAATGGGTAAAGTATGTATTGATGGAAGAACATGAGGAAATATTTAAGGATCTAAAGAAGACGATAAAAATTGCACCTGTACTCACATTACCAAAAATTGGAGAAAGTTTTGTGATATATAATGATGATTCCAAGAAAGGCTTGGGTTTTGTACTCATGAAAAATGATAATGTGATAGCCTCTTCCTAAAAAAAATTTAAGATCCATGAGAAGAACTACTCGACACATGATATGGAGATAGAAACTGTGATTTTTTCCTTGAAAATCTAGTGGCACTGCCTCTATGGTGAGAAGTGTGACATATATACCAATCACAAAATCCTAAAGTATGTATTCACACAAAATGAGCTCAACATGTGTCAAAGGAGATGGTTTGCGCTAATAAAAGAATATTATTACTCTATTCACTGTCATTATGGAAAGGAAAACAAGGTAGATGGTGCTCTTATAATAAAAGAACCTACTACTCTATCTATGTTGTAGATTGAGAAAGACCCTATCTTCATGGATACACAAAGGATGGATTTGGAAATCATAATGGAAGGGAATAAATCCTACCTTGACCAAATGGTTTCCCAACCATATATCCAAGGGAAGATTAAGGAAGCACAATGGGATGACTTAAAGTTACAAAAGATGGTGAATTCAGTAAAGTAAGGGAATCTGCAAGATATTTATATCAACATTGATGGTGTTATTTGGTTTGGAATGGGGTTTTGTGTGCCTTCATCACCCATGATAAAGAAGGAGATATTGGAAAATACACATAGATCAACTTTCTCTACCCATCCTAGGAGTACCAAGATGTACTGTGATCTATGAGAACACTTTTGATGGGAAAACATAAATAATGAGATTGTATAGTATATCTCAAGGTGCTTGATATGTTAACAAGTTAAAGCTGAGTGAAATAAGTCAAAAGGGATGATGCAACCATTTCCTATACCAATGTGTAAATGATAGAATGTCACTTTGCACATTATCATGGGTCTCCTGAAGACATCCAAAGGAAATAATGCGATATGGGCTGTGGTGTACCAACTCACCAAGGTTTCCCACTTTATCACTATTTGGGAATAACCCTCTCTTGAATTTTTTTAAGATATATGTGAAGGAATTGGCGAGACTACACGGTGTTCCACCCTCAATTGTCTCTGATCGTGATCCCAGGTTCACATCTAAATTTTGGAGGAGTCTTTAACATGATTTGAGTAATGAATTAAATTTCAGCACAACATATCACCCTCAAACATATGGACAATATAAAAGGACTATTTAGACACTCGAATATATTCTATGATCATACTATTCAGAATTAAAAAGTAGATGGGGTTAGTATCTTCCATTGGTTGAGTTCACATACAACAATAACAACTACTCAAGTATTCAGATGGTTCCATATGAATCTCTATATGGAAAGTGATGTAGAACTCCAACATGTTGGGATGAAGTTGATTAAAGAAAGCTACTTGGACCTAATCTTGTGATAAATATGATATAGAAAGTTCAATCCATCCAGAAACATTTCAAAGTTTCTTAGAGTCAGCAAAAGAGCTATGCTGACAACTGTTAAAGGGACTTAGAGTATGATGTTGGAGATAAAGACTTCCTTTGAATATCACCATGGAGGGGAGTCATGTGGTTTGGAAAGAAAGGGAAGCTAAGACCAAGGTACATTAGACCCTTTGAGATCCTTGAACACATAGGATCAGTGTCCTAGTGGATTTCAATTCCACCGAATATGGCTCAAGTTCATAGTGTGTTCCACATATCACTCCAGAGGATGTACATATCAGATCCTTCAAATCTATTAAACTCAGAGGTGGTATAGCTGGAGGACAATCTCTCAAATGAGGAGCAACTAGTAAAGATTATAGATGGGAGAGATAAGGTTCTACACAATAAGATAACCCACCTTGTAAAAGTTTTATGGAGGAACCATAAGTATGAATAATATATTTGGGAAATATTTGTGGAAATGAAGGTGAATTGCCCTCACCCGTTTATGTAAAACTAAATTTCGAGGGTGAAATTTCAAAGGGGGGGGGGATTTTTCGACCAAAACTTTTATCGATGGAATTTATCCCTTATTATAGTAATATCATACAGTATAAATCACATATAATCACTTATAGACAACAATGAAAACTTTATAAATGAATAATTAATAAAATAAAAACTATTTGAAGAAGTTAAGGGCACTATACTAATAAAATAGTAATATGACATTAGGAATAGTAATATGACACTTATGAATAGTAAACCAGGCAAATTAATAGTATCCTGAACCATTTAAATATAAATAAAATTTAGGGATCTTATAAGTAAAAATATGATATAATTATATCATAGTATAATTAAGTAAATACTTTAAAATTATAAATGAAGTGTTGGTATTTTTATAAGTCATAAATATTTAATTACGATATTATGATTAATTTAATAATTTAAAATAAAATATATTTTCATAAAATGTATTCATAAATTAATATTTTAATGTGTTATGATTTTAATATAATTTTATGAGACCTTAAGTAAATTTTCAAAGTGTTGTGAAATCATTTATAATTTTAAAACCTGTATTTTCTAAGTAAATGATGTTTTTAATTAAAATTTAAATTACTCATATTTAGAAAATTATTTTCATAAAATAGATTTTATTTTTTAATTCTACACATCAAAAAATGGTTGGGTTTATTTTTTTGGATTTTTCTAAAATTATTAAATTTTTAATAAATTGTAAAATAGGAAAATTTTCAAAAAAATTATAGATACGTGAATTTTTTAGTCATTATTGATGTAAAGATGATTTAAGAACCTTAATATTGAATAATAATTCATTATTTTAATATATTTAGATAAAATTATCAAACTATTCATAGTATTGTTCAAAAATAATAAACCAATGAATATAATATTGAGAAAACACACCTCTCCTCCACTATAAATACCACCCCTAAAACCTGCTTCTCCTCACACCTCTAAAGATTTGATACTTTCCTACATTATACCCAATACTATTCCCTAGTCTTTACCCCACGTCCAAGAGTTCTTTTAATCATAAAATACCAAAAACCGTTCCCTAAGGAGGTTCTCAAGGAGGATACATTTAAGACGTAAATCTTCCCTCTCCCTCTCTCTCTCTCTCTATTTCTTTTAATTTTTTTTTGAATTTCATTTCATTTATTATTAACTCTTCATCTACCTTTTACCAAATGTCTTGATAACTCTAGTATGTTTGATATAATGGAATTATATCCTGTTAATGTAATATTTATCAATAAACTTTTCCCTCTCCCTCTATTATTGTAAAAATGAAAGTGTCACCCATGAAGTGTCAATTTACTGACATCATGGGAGATGTAGTTTAATTTTACTTTATGTCCTTCAAAGATGTTAGTAAAACCATTAATTTTTTGGAAAAAGATTTTAATTTTTATGTTTTAAACCATTTTATGTTCTTTAACTAACTTATATATTAATACTATATGATAAAACAAAATGAGTTCATTGTGATTGAAAACAACTAAAATTAACATAAGATGATCATCATTAATTTTTATATACTGATTCATTATCATTAAATATAACCAAATTATTTATAAAACCATTTAAGATTATATAATATCATTAATAACATATAATAAAAATTCTGGTTATTTATCCTCATTTTAAATGAACATCCATTCATGTATATAAGTGAACTGATCATGAAAACCATGAAAACGAATGTTCCCAAATAATGAAATTTGAATCTATAACTCATAAAAAATCCCATAAAGGAACATAATAAAACCATAATTAATAAAATTCATGTATAAAAGATTCTATATTTTTTAATTAATGAACATCATGTGGATATATAGGATATTAAAGTGAAGGAAGCATTCAGTCATAAGGTTAGGGGAATTCTCGAACCCAACTCTCTTTCCATGGGTTTTCCATATTTCAACCCAATTTAGCATGGATATTATTTAAATTTAATTTATTCTTCATCATCCCACCGTTTATAGGATATAAATGTTTTCTACATGAGCTTATTACAAACACAATGTTTTCCAAAATAACTCTTCATTTAAAAAACACACCTTTTACTTATTGAGATTGTTTCTTCTTCACTCAACGTTGATGATTCAATTATGTTATTCCCTATTTCATTTGGGAACCCAATTTTTATGAATTTATTCTTTTCAAATAAAACTCAGTCTTTTCCATGGGTTATTTTATGTTCAATATTGATATATGTTTTACGTGGCATGCATGATAATGTAAATGTTATGATGTGATGGGTGCGCCTAGAATTATATAGCGCAATGTAAATTTAATGATGTGATGGCTCTGCCTAGAATTATATATATTTCAAATTCATTGAGTAATGTGATTTATCTCATGGGAAAAGTGAAATATTCATGAACATGTTGTTATATTTGTTCACAAATATGTGTGGTAGTTTACCACTAAGACATGATGTTTCATTTTTATGCATTTCCACTTTCCATGAAATTATCTAATGCTTCCTATCATGGTTATGATGATGATTTTATGATTATACTCACCCCATGTTATATTTTTTCATGTTTTTATGTAACCTCCTACTGGTAATTTATCCTTAGATGATTACTTGTACTAAAGAGAATTCAAGGGCCAATAATAACCTAGAGATGAAGGAATTAAATAAATGTTTATGTTTTATTTTGTAAATGTTATGTATGGTCCTAATTTTACTAAGACACTAAACTTTTGGATCTTGGTCATGTAATGATTTTATGTTTCTTATGATTACAATTATGTAATTGTGTTGTAAGAAAAAATGGTCACTATAAATGATCTTGTTGAGTGAATAATTCACAATATTGATAAAGAATTTTGAAAGTAGATAGTGAATTCAGGATTTAGAAACTTTTCATACTTTCTAACCTAATTCATATGATGAATTACCATTATTGAAATTATTATAAATCATGAAAACTCTCATGATAAAATATTTTGATGAAATATACGAATCATAAAGATTGTATCATTTCCAATGGTCAAGACAATGTTTGCAACAAATCCAGATTTACTTGACACAAAAGTTTTCTGAAGTCTGAAAGAGTTATGGATGATGAGGTTTTATGAATTTTAATGTTTCATAGTGGAGTTTCCATCAAAATGAGAATTCCAACATAATTATAATTTCTTCATTATGATAATTTTGTCATTATGATGATACCATCAGACTGACTCTAAGAAGGAAAGATAATTGGAGTAACTCTGAGAAGAAAAGATAATTAGGATGACTCTGAGAAGGAAAAATAATTAGACCGACTTGAGAAGGAAAGATAATTGGACTGAATTTAATTTTGAAAGTCAACCAGACTACCTATAATGAAGATAGTAAAATCATAATGAGAATAGTAAGAACATCAGATCTTGGTGAGATGAGGAAGTTTTATTATAATAAAGCTCAGTTACATTGGACTAAAAATGAGGAAGTCATGAAGGAATAAAGAGAAGTTAGTTTTTTCGAGAAGACTACTATATGATAAATCTTATGAGGGTTTGAAGAAGAAAACTTTAAAGTCTAAATTCAAGTATTTTTATAGATTTGAAATTTGGTTAAGTGGGAATTTTTTTTAGTTTCCTCAATTTTCTATTCTGATTCACCTATAAATATAAGAACAGTACATTCATACATTGAAACTTTATTATGTGTGTTGAAAAGGTGAAGAAATGCATAATTATTATCGCATTTTATTTTCTGAATCAGATATCAGAATAAGGTCAAAAAATAGAAATTTTGTTTACTAGATTGAGGAATATCATATTAAGTATTTTAGAAGAGTCTATGTTTTTTAAGACTGAGAATGGGTTCATCATACTGAGTCCATCAAACTGAATTCATCAGAATTTGGAAGTTCAGATTGAATTTGTAGTAGTTTTTAAGAAACACAAATTTTTTTATCTAGAAATAATAGAAAGTTTCTTTTGGAACATAATGAGAAAGGGAGAATCATATTGGTTTGATCAGACTAATTTCATCAGACTGAAGGCCATAGGACCCAAGGTCATCAGACATAATAAATTTGGGGGAGCGGATTGAACAAAGTATTTATTATTATTTTTGGATAAATTTCTTGTCATAAATTTTTCTAAATTGATTAGATTCTACATAATCATTCATATTATGAGATATAAGGTTTCTAACAAGATTTATAACAAGTTATATTCAATTCTTCATAATAGTGAATTTTTATAGACCCATAAGAGTGGCTATGAGAAGGATGTAATTTCTCACACAGAGGAAAAAACTTGTAAATCTCATGTTATTTACTTGATTTCCTAATTTTTAATGAATGGGTATTTACTAAATATGATAATGACATAAAATTTAATAGTTTCTAGGGGTTATGTTTTAAAAGTATTGAAACTTACAAAAAGTAAACAGCAGATTCAACCCCACCTTCTTAGTGGTTATTTGACCCTTTGGAACTTCAATTGGTATCAGAGTGAAGGTTCCATTTTTTAATCCTCATCATAGATAATATAAATTCTATAAATAGTAGAGGAATTCCAAAATTTTATGGAAAAAATATTATGGATGAAAAAACAGGATGATTCTTTATCTACGATATATTGTATGAGATGTTGTTGATGCTACCAAAATTGGTTTTCCACCAATAGATAAAGATTATCCTATGATGTTTGTTGATAAGAGAAATATATAAGTTGATGGAAAGGACATATATTCTATCCTTATTCCCTTATCATAATTTTTTTATATGAAGGTTATGGATCTCAAAACCTTAGAGTATATAAGATAAGTTGGAAATTATTTTTGAAGGGAATACTAAAGTGAAGGAATAAAAGATAAAAATATGGCATATAAGTATGAAGACATAAGAATGAGAGATGAAGAAACTATTTATGAATATGTCACCAAATTAAATGAAATTGATTTCAACATCATAGGATTCAGTGATATCCTAGAATATTATACAATTGTGAAGAAACTTATAGGAATTTTTTTGATAGTTTTGATTCTAAAATTTCCTCATTAGATTATTAGAAGGATTTATCTCTTGATGAATTTCATAAATTTCTTGTTTCTTATGAAATTATTAAATATACATTGTTTAAAAATAAAATGAAATATGAAATGAATTTTGAAGTCATGAGAAAAAATAAAATACAAGATGTTGAAGATATTGATCCTTGAGACTCAAAATATAAGGAGGATTATGAGTTGAATGAAAAAATAATGTCTCTTATATCTGAAAACTATCGAAGAGGATGAGTAAAGTATAGTGGTATAATTCCTCTAAAATGTTTAGAGTATAGTGTAATTAGACACTTTCCTATGAATTTACCGAAGAATAATGTCAGAGAATATCAAGATGATTTTGATGAAAAACATCAATGGAAGTTGTGGAAAAAAGTTCTAAAAAATAAAATCCATCCAAAAAATATAAGAATAATTTTATTGGAGAAAAATAATTATGTTGAGTAAGAAAGATAAATCATACTAAACTAACAATAATTATTTAGAAGATGGATGTTCATTAAAATTCATAACCTTAATTGAAAATGTTGAGAAAATAAAAGATTCACCAGATAGTGAAGAAGGTGGTGAAGAATCATATAGAGAGTATCAAATCAAAACATAACTTGTTTCATGTCTTGAGAAAAACAAAACCATTAAAAAAGAAATCAGATTAATGAATAATTATTTTTAATAAGTTTTTAAATGAAGAATAAATTTCAACATATAGGAGGAAGAATACATTTAAGAGATCTTTTGTTTGAAACATAGAATTATTGAACATGGAAAGATGGTTAAAAATATCAGTAAGAAGCTGGTAGCTAAGGAAGAAGAAGTTAAAAATTTTCAATCAAAACTTCTTGAGTTTGAAAACACCTTAATAAAGATGAAAGAAAACTTTAAAAAAAATTTATAAGTAAAATATGATAATTCTAAAGTTTCCAAGAAATCTCAAATAAAGAATCAGGTGAAATACTTAACCACAAAAAATAATGTTTCATATTATTTGTTTAACATTTCAGGTTTTGGAAAAATTATTGGGAAATCTTGGGTGGAAAAAGGGTGTGAAAAACCTATTTCATCTACAAAATATGAAAACTCACTTCGGAGGAAATATATTCCATGTCTAGAGATTGTTAGATCCAGAATACGTTATCACCCATAATAAAATATCTATAGAGAAATATATTACTTCAATAGATAATCAAGATTTGATTACTGTTGCTGCTATTATGGAATCTGTGGGTATAATATTTATAATTATTGGAAAAACTTGTCACTCTCAAAAAGAGGTTTGAAAAAATTTATAGCATTGGTGAAAGATGAATGAGTAACTTTCATAACTCATAGGAAATTAGAAAATAAAAATCTCAAGATGTTAGAAACTTTCCAATAAAAAAATTAATTTGAATGTCTAGAAGAAGATTGTGGAATATGTGATTAGGATAATAATCATGAATAAATATTTATGATAATCACTCCAAAACAAAATTTTTATATTAGAAAAGAAAAGGAAGTTAGAAAGAAGAAGGCCTACAAAATAGATTTTATTTTTGAGACACATTTGAATGTTAGTAAAAGTAAAAAAACCTGGATACTTGATAGTGGTTATTCTTCACATATTACAAGTGATATAAAAATCTTAAAAAATATTGAAATTCATGATGTAGGATCATTTACAATGGTAATAATAGTTCTTTAAAATTCCGAGGAATCATAATAGCTGAGATAAAATCAGAAAAGTTGAAATATATGGAAGTTTTATTTATTAATGGGATAAAAAATAGCATGCCTAGTGTAAGTAAACTTTGTGATGATGAAAAATTAGTGATTTTAAAAAAATATTATTATATCATCATTAGTGTGAATGATGTAAAATTTATCACAAAAGGATAAATGACTAGAAGTAATCTTTTTCAAATTAGAGAGTTTAAAAACTCCTATTACTTAAGTGCGGAAGATGAAAAAAAATTATGGCACTGAAGACTTGGGCAACTTGGCCAGAAAAATATGAACAAACTTTATAAACTTTATTCGAACCATTATTATCCATAATTTAAAAGAAGATATGGAGATTTTTGTGTTACGTATTAGAAATGGAAGATTACTAAAAAAAGTCATAAGAGAGTTGAGATTTAATCTACCAAACATATTGAACTTATAAATTCATATTTATGTGGTTTTATGAGACATCAATCACCAAAAGAAGATTTATACTCTGTCACTTTTATTTATTATTTCACTCAGATGAAAAATATCATGTTTATGAAACACAAGTCTTAGGATATGAAAATGTTCTAGTTTTTTTAGAAAAGAAGTTAAGAAATAAATGGGGATTATAAAAAGAAGTTAAGAAAAGATAATGGTTCCTAATTCACAAGCTATGCTTTTGAAACATATATGAGAAATCATGGTACCAATAATTAGTATAGTTATCCCTACACTATACAAAAAATTGAGTTTCAAAAAGAAAGAATATAAGTTTGGTGGAAATGGGAAGAATTTTGTTAGTATAATACAAACTTTAAAAGTTCTATTAGAGATAAGTTGGTAGTATTGATGTATATATTCTGAACAAATATTTGTTGTGACTAGAATCCAGCATGACATATTATGAAATATGTTATAAAAACCTTCATTAAACTACTTCAAAGTTTTTTAAGTCCATGTTTACTTAAAATAAAAAAATTCGGATCTAGGAATGTTTGATGGGAAAGACAATAAAGGAACTTTTATGGGTAATTTACCCAATGTAATAAGTTAAAAATGTTGGAAAATATGCTTAAAAAATATGGTGGAATAATATGATGAGAAATTTTTTGAAAATATAACTTACTTAAAAAAAATTGTTGGGAAGGATGAGGAATAAAAACTAAAAGCTTCCAGTGAAAAATAAAGTGAGAATAATAATGTGCATGAATATTCAGATAAATCAATTGATAAGTAAAGTTTATATGGGAAAGAAAATTTAAAATTTCCTACCTTACAAAAACATATTTAGACTGAAAATATTATTGGGAATCAAAAGGATCAAGTTCAGACTAGAAGAAAGCTAATATTTGAAAATCAAACTTCACTCATCTCAAAAGTTGAACTGGAATCAATTTCAAACTCTATAAAAAAAGAATGAGTGAATTCTATGAATGAATAGTTGGATCAAATTGAGAAAAATGAAATATGGAAACATTTTCTACCTCTGAATGGTAAAAATGTTATAAAAAAATGTGGGTTTACAGAAACAAGTTTAAAGAACATGTATAAGTTTCAAGAAAAAGATCTAGACTTGGTTGTAAAGACTATGTATAAGTGGAAGGTGTGAATTTTTATGAAACATTTTCTCATATTTCAAGGTCAGAAACTATTTAAATATTTCTAATAGTGTCTACTCATAATAATTAAAATGTATATCAAATGGATATAAAGTCAACATTTCTCAATGGAGAAATTGAAGAATAAGATTAAATTAAACAAACTTGTGTATTTATACTTGACAAGGATTAAAAAAAAGTTTTTGAATTGAATAAATATTTATTTGGACTGAAACAAGATTCACATTCATGGTATTATAAGATTGAAAATTATTTGAGAATGTTGAATTTTTATAAAGGAAAAGTTGATATAAACTTATAAGTAAAAGATGTTGAATCTGGAAATCTAATTGTAATTGTTTATGTAGATAATATAGTTTTTGTTGGTAATAGAGAATATGTTTGTGAAATATTTTCTTAAGAAATGAAAAGGAACTTTGAAATGTCAATATTGGAAAAACTAACTTTCTTCCTTGGATTAAAAGTGCAACATAAAGAAAAATACATTTTCCTATCTCCAGAAAATCATGTTGGGGAGTTGTTATAAAATTTTGACATAAAAGAATCCAAAGATGTTTCCACTACTGTCTCATTGGGGATGAAGTTGAATAAAGATTAGTATGAAAAATTGTGAATCAGAAAGAATTTTGGTAGCTGATAGGAAGTCTACTTTACCTTGCAGCCTTAAGGACAAATATTGTTTATTCTGTGGATTTGTGTGACAAGTATCAAAGTAATCTAAAATAATCACATATGTTGGAAGTAAATATAATTATGAGATATGTTAAAGGAAAAACATCAAAAGGGTTTTAATACAAAAAATTATTTTAAAATGAAGTTTCATTATTATATTGATATCGATTGGGATGGATATTGCAATGATAGAAAATAAACCTTAAGAGGAACATTTTTCTTGGGTGAATGTTGCACGAGTTTTCATAGTATGAAACAAAGTTTAGTATAAAATGGGGCTTTGACCCTCAACCTTTCAAAAAAACAAAGTTTAGTAACTTTAAGCACAGTGGAATTAGAATATGTTGTATCTAATTAAGCTTGAACTCAGATTTTGTTGACGAAAGTTCATCTGGATGATTTGAAAGTAAAAGTTTTTAAACCATTAAAGATAATTTATGATAATCAGAGTGCAATTGATCTTTATAAAAATTTTATCCATCATTCAAAATAAAAACAATATGATATAACGTTTCAATTTATAAAAAATAATGTTTCTATTGGATATATTTTACTAAAATATATCTCAATAAAGTATCAAATTGCTGATATCTTCACAAAGGTAATGATAGAAGAAAGGTTTGTTGAGTTGAGGCTACAAATTCATGTTCAAAATACTCTAATTAATTCCTAAATATCATAAAGAAGTCACCCAACATGATTTATATTTTTTTTACAAAGGGGGATAAAAATTAATAACTTTTTAATAAGTTTTTACTTATCTTTATTTTACGAATCTGAAGCTGTGGTTATTAAATAAGAGGGGAGATAAAAGATAAAAGTTATGTGGAGTTTATCTTTACATGGGCACAATATTTTCTTATCACCAAGGGATGAAATTCCTTAAAAAACATTACTTTATATATTAGTGTGGTTTCAATACACTCTATTTTGAGAAAGGTTGTGTTTTGTTAAAATTTAAAAAACATGAGCTATTGAAAAAAGTTTGATTTGTGAAAATTTTTCGAGAGTTAAAAAAGTTTTTTCAAAAAATCTAAAGGGGGAGATTGAAGAACCATTGTGATATTTTTAACAATGTTTTTTATTTTTTGAAAAATAAACATTTTGTAATATAATTTTTTGTTATTTAGGATCAGAATCATCCCATTAATATGGGAAATTAGACTCATATTATCGACATGAGTCAACTGAACGAGGCAATAAGAATGAGAATTTTATAGAAAGTCTGCGCCTACTGAGAGTTCTTCTCAAGAAGAATCAATCTTAGAATATTTTGAGTGATACTGAAAGGTTGGGAAGTAATATAACTTCCAAGTATTAAATATGATGATGCTTTTCTGATGATTAAGTTCTAATAAATCATACAGAATTTATGGTAAAAGCTGGAGTTGGTATAAGATATGAGAATATATTATAAAGTATTCTGGATAATTCTCATTGATGTGAGGAACACCAGACACAGTGTAGATCATCAGTATGAGAATCATCTTTGTAATAATATCATAAGTCTTGAAGAATGATCTTTATGATTGAAGAAGTCATAATGTTGCGGAAGAGTTTTTAAATAAGATAGTGTAGTTAGGAGTTAAAAAGTTTTCATATTTTTAAACCTAAGACAGGAAATGCTGTAATAATATTGAAATTATCATAAATATTGAAATCTCTCATGATAAAATATTTTGATGAAATGTAGGAATCACAATGATTTTATCGGTTCCATAGATTTAGAATAGTTTTTTATCAGATCCATAAGTAATATACACTAAATTTTTTAGATGTATGAAAGAGTTATAGTTGATGAGGTTTGAAGAATTTCAATGTTTCAGAGTGGAGTTTCCATTGTAATGATAATTCCAACATAATGAGAATTTTATCATTATGATAATTCCATCATTATGAGGATTCCATCAGACTATATCTGGGAAGGAAAGATAATCGAACTAACTATGATAATGAAAGGTAATCAGGCTGACACTCAGAAGGAAAGCTAATCAATCTATCTCTATGAAGGGAAGATAATATGATTGTCTCTAAAGGGGAAAGTCAATTAGACTAACTTTGATGAAGATATTTAGATTTTAATGAGAATATGAACAAAGTTAGATCATAGTGAGATGAGGAAGTTTCATTATAATAAATCTAAGGAAGTTAAATAAGAATAAAGTTGAGGAGGTTATATCGGACTGAAGAAAAGTTAGTTTGTTCAAGAAGACTGATCTTGGATAAATCTTGAGAAGGTTTGAGGAAGTGAATGTTTAAGTATAAATGTGAGTGTTTTTCAGAGACTTGAAATTTGGGTAAGTGGGAATTTTTTTTTGGTTTCCCACTTTTTCAATTTTGAGCCACCTATAAGTAGAATCATATTACATTAATACTTTGTAACTTTTTTTATATGTGTAGAAAAGGCGGAGCACTGCATTATTCTTGTCAAGTTTTCTTTTTGGACTGAGATCTCAAAAGAAGGTTAGACACCTAAATGTTTTTTTACCAGACTGAGGAAGAACATATTTAACATTTGAAAAGGGTTTGAGATTTTGAATATTGATAATGGTTTTATTTCACAGAGTCGATCAGACTGAATTCATCAAATTGAGGAAGTTCGTACTGAGTTATGAGATTTTTTGTAGAAGTGAATGTTTTGTTATCTAGAAAAAAAGAAAGCTTCTTTAGGTGTATATTGAGGAATGGAGCATCATATTGAGTTGATCGAACTGAGTTCATCGGACTGAAGGCCATCATTTTCAAGGTCATCGGACATAGGAAATTTTGTGGAGAATATTGAACAAAGTATTTATTCTTTTATTTCAGATTAATTTATTGTATTAAAATTTTTTAAACACACGAGAGTCAATATAATCATTCCTAGAGATAGAAGGTATCTAATGGGATTTGGGACAAGTTGTATTCAATTATTTATAATAGTTAATTTAAATAGACCCATGACAGTGACTATGGAAAGGATGTAGGTTCACACACTGAGGCCAAACCTTGTGTATCTCATATTATTTACTTTCTTTAATATTTTTTCATGAAAGATTATTTACTAAATATGAAAAGAATACAAACTTTAAAAAGTTGCATGAGTTATGTTTTAAAATTATTGAAACATAAAAAAATTGAACAATTGATTCAACCCCACCTTCTTAGTTTTTATTCGATCCTTTGGAACTTCACATGTTATCTCAGGTTTTATATGGATTATATTCATACTAGATGATATCTATTTTTAATAGGAGAGCTTCATTAGGTCAATTGAACTAGGGGAGGCAGGAGGTGACTCATCTATTTGATATTCAAACATTCAGTACACATCGACAACATATGGAAAGTATATTTTTTAATAATTTATATAACTTAAATGTAAAATATTTATTTTATACTTATATAGGTATTTTAACATCCATATATTATGGAGTTTGATGTTTTTAGGAGGATATACATCGATCCTCTCACTAGAGAGATTATAGGTGGTCGCTGGCTTCAGATTATGGTTAGTATAATTTTATGGAGTTTTAAAATAACTGAAAATAATATTTTAAGTATCTTAATTTCAAATTGTTATTGAATAAGTCACATGAGTCCATGAATTATCTGAGAAAAGATGAGTTTAATTATGAAAATGATATTTAGGACATCCGTTTGGTAGGATTTGATGAAAAAAAATGGATGTAGGAGATGATGTATGCTTTCATGAAGGGATGAGTGGTTGGTATCAATTCTTGTATGATGCCTGGTAGTTTTTACGGTACTCTTAAATGGTCAATGTCCAGATCCAAGGGATATCGTGGAGATTCATCATCATCAACATCACAGTATGAGGAGCATCTATGATTTAAGAGTGAGGTTATAAAGTTTATTCTTTGGGAGAAGGAAACGCTCTGTTGAAAGCACCACCAGAAGGAGGATATGCGATCCTGGAAGAAGTATCATAATGAGTACATGTGATGGCTGGTTCAAGGTTTTAGGATGGAGTTCCCTCCCCTCCTCTTCTAGATAACCCTACCCCTCCTCATCCCCCTCCCCCTCCACATTTATTGATACATTATGTACATATTCATTATGCTAAAATATTATAAAAAATATTTATTGTAATATTTTTATTAGTTAATATGTTTATATATTTATTTATTACTATTTTAAAATTATTTTGATATATTTTTATATATATATCTTTTTTAATTTTTAGTTTTTCAATTTTTCTATTCTTTAAACTTATTTATGATATGTTAGAGTACCATCACAGAAATTATTACGACGGGTCACTTGACCCATCATAATAATTTGTGTAAGTAATCATTTTGAAAAATTATTTTTGACGCTGTTTTTGGTGATGAGTTATTTACTATGGGGACTTGTCGCAAATAATCCATTTTTTGTTTTGGAAGGTGCTCACACACCAATGTTACAAAGTGTATATTATCTCTTTAAGGTATTACTACTTTGGTCTTTCTTATTTATCTTTTTTATACCCACTCCACCCTTCCAAACATTGTAACATTTCATATCGTTTCTCCCCATTAAATATTGGATGTAGAGACCATACCCTGTATTATGTGTGGGGGAGGCAACTTGAATAATGCCTCTATAATGACTTGTAATATGATGTTTCTCGAGTTATTTAAGGGGCTTTAATGATTTCATTCATACATATTAGTTAAATAATAAATAGTTTTAGTGTATCATTTTTATATTTTGTATATTATTGGTTTGGAAAACCATTCTTTTTGGTGAGTTAACTTAGTAAAATATAAGTATTTTTTTATAAATTTTTATATTAAAATATTTTATCTAAATATATAATTTTAATGGAGTATTTTACATTAAGATAAACCCTAATACTAAAGTTTAAATTATTCATTTTGAAAAAATGATGCTGTGAATTTATCAATGTTGAATATATGGTTATTACATGATCTTAATTTCATAATATCTTACCGTATTTAACAACTCATCAAGGTGAGTAATTTGAAAAATATGGGTATAAAATTATGGTATTGGTATTTCACATCAATTAAAAAAATTAAGATATCAAATATATACCCTAAATGATGATGAACCTCCACTATGTTTCAAAGTTTTAAGTCACTAGGATTAAGTGACCTATAAAAGTGGTAACCCACCATTTGGCATCAGAAGACTCTTTATTTATCTTACTTGGGTGTATTATATGATGAATATGGATAATATTACTTTCTTTTAGATTAATAAGGAAGATTTAATGTTTAAATAAATAATGTTTTAAGTACGTAAATTTGAAAAATTAGCATGGGTCAACTTTTCTTTCTTACTTTAGGAATTTGTGAGTCACTGAGAGTGCATGTATAATTTCCATTGATTATTAAATGAATATAATTTTTATTTAACTAATATTATTTTTGATATTTATACTTATTTATTTTTTGATTCCTTTGAAATGATTGGTATTTCCTTGAGAATATGAAAATGAGTAAGTATAGGGGATTTGGATACATGTTCACGCACAACTTTTATGGAATTTCAATTTTAAAAATGTTTTAATTTGTTCAATTACCATATTTTTCATAAATGATACCTTTTAGGTTAAAAAATACATAATTAAAATTTTTGGTTGATTTATTCATCCAATCATTTTAGGTGTAAATTGGAGGTGTTGGGGTCATTTTTAGAGGATGGATAATCAGAACATTTTAACAAGGACCATAAAAATAAATACAAGGAATATGTAGAGGAATTTTCACTGTATATAAGTATATTCATAATAAAATTCATGGTTCAAAGTACCATTCATCCTGACTATGAATTGTGAGAAAAATTTCCAGAAGGTGTTTCATGGTCCCGTGTACTATCACTATAACTGTGCACCATAACAATGAATTTTTATAATCAATTTCCCTATACCATACAAACATCAAGATAACCTATGATTTTAGGCCTTAATTTCCCCAAAACACTGGGGATTACATAATTACGATAATATTGAACTTTTTAAAAGGATATAATCATATGTGAGAGTCTTCTTGAAATACATTGAAGATACATTAAGGGAACGGAAGAGGTTTTGATTATTTATCTTCCTCAACCTTCTCCTCCTTATTTTTAGATTTTTAATTACTTATTTCAATTAAATTGGTTTTATTTTACCTTCAACCATGAGTAGATAAAATTACCATTCATTAAGGAAATGTCTAATGATGGGAATGAAATTGTTGTAATCAAACTTTTTCTTCACACTTATATAGATTACAATTCAAATTTTATAATTTCTTTAAGTTTTAATTTTTATTTAAAAATATTAACTATGTAGGACTTAGAGAATAGTGTTTAAGCATCATCAAGGAAGCTACAATGAGAAAATCCACGACTATTATGTGAACATATTGTCAAAAAATTGGTCTTTTGTTGATTTAATATTTTTTAAAAAAATTAATTATTAATATAAATAATTAGTCTAATTAACATAGTTGAGTACCACCAAACCAAATGATCTCAATAATTTTTAATACTATGATAAAAATAAATGTAAAAAAATATTTATTGCAGATGAAAGATGATGAACTAATACCCTCTCATAATAATTTGAAGTTTTGATTTATTTTCATATTGAAGTTAAAATATAGTTTTTATGAAATTATATTCTTATAAAATTTAAAATTAAAATGGGTATGAATTTGGTTATTCAAATAATTTGTTTTGGATCATAAAAAAAATACACCTTTTAAATAATTAGATAAGAGATCATGTTATCATCTACTTATATTTTTATATGGGATTATCCCTAATACATCGGTTATAAAAGTTGGAGAATTGGGTATAATATAATTTGGATTTCAAGAAAATAGAAAGTTATATAGAGAAAAAATATAGATAAATCAACATATAGTCTCCACTATAAGGGAATTTTTTGGTCTTGTATACACCATAACATACATAAAACATAAAACTTTCAAATATTATGGTATCTTCTCTATTAACTTGATTTCCCCATTTTACAACTGACTTAAACTATTTCTTAACATCAAATGACTTGGTAGAGAAATTTTCACTAGTTTGGATTCATCTTTATTAAATAATTTCAAAACACATTAAACATAATTCCCATGAGATAGCCATAAAATCTCTATTTTCTGATCACAAATGGCCTATATCTATAATTTTTTTGGTCTGATCAAAATTCATTCATTTTAAAATAATTGGATAACCCATCTTTTTTCTTGACTAATCTTTGTTTCAACCTTCTTATTTATTAATATATCATAAAAATAAATTAATATAAAAATTATGTTACTATATAGCAATTTTTGGAAGTAGGCACACTTGTCTACCTGTGTCCTTTTATAGACATAATTCACCATGAATTAGTCAAATTTCCTATACCACTATCTATAATCCTATTTTATATTATACATGATTTCATTTAATGTTCACAATAGCCATTGTTTTGTCCTAAGACATTGATTACTTCAAGAAGATTTATGTAGATCTCATTAATGAGACCCCCATGATGAAAATTTATGTTTATGTACATTTTCTCAATATCTATATCCAAGATACCCACCAATAAGAAAATGAATTGTATTAAATCCATTTTCAACATAAGTAAATAAATATAATAAATTAAACTCATCAATTTTGAAGAAATAATTTTCCTACTAATCTAAATTTATACTTAACCAACTTTCTACCACCACTATTCTTGATCTTGAACACCCATTTATTTGTTAGTGCCTTTTTACTTTTAATAATTTCTATAAAAATCATAAGTTTAGTTCTTCATCAATGAATCTATCTCACCCTCCTTTGTATGTATCCACTTGATTTTTTAGGATGATATACTAATTCCCAGTATCTTTTAGGATCCCCTTTATCAGTAAAAATAATAAGAACTTCAATTTCAAAAAATTTATTGACAACGTTTTTCCTATTAAAATCATTAAAATCCATGAACTACTGGGTTCAAGAGGTATACAACTACTGATATCCTTTAATGATTCATAAGACTATATTGGAGAGGATTGAGTATCCCTTTCACAATATCCTTACATTATTCCCCTTAAATTTCATTGAAGAGTCTTTTAACAACAATTCATATTTAGTGGATGATTATTCTAACATAGGTGTTACATCAAGAATCGATTCATTGATACTTTCTCTTTGATAAACTTTAATATTTTTAATTTCATTAAACATTTGGTTCTCATGGAATAAGATATGTCAGCTTATTTTCACATTTTATCCTTTGGATATAAATTCTTGTATCTAAACTCCCAATCTCCATAATTGAATAATATAAATAGTAGATCTCCCATATACCACCTTCTTAATATCTTTGGAAACATATAAAAATTCCAAAGATCCAAAAAATATTAAACAAGAGTAAGAGGGAAGTTTACCTGACTGCCTCTTCTATAATATCTCAAAACTTAAAAGGTATTGACTGTAATTTGTTGATGATGTCACATTTTTCTTGAACAAATTATCCCTATAATAGCTTAAAAACGTATCCACAATCTTCACACTTTATACCTTTTTCATGATAGTTTTATTTATCCTTTAGTAAAATCTATTCTATTGAAATATTTGTAAGATTTAATGATTATATCATATTCCATGAATCATAAAATTGGTATCAAAATCCCTAGATGTGTATTCTTTTACATTTTGTGATTTAAGAAACTTTAGATTCTTCTTAGTTTCATAATCCACCACAACGTAGACTGGTTTGAAGTAATCCAATGGTCCTTTATTTATAAAAATAATAGTCACACCTTTTGATATAAATCATAAAATGTGGTTAATAAATATATATTTCATCCCAATGATTCAACATCCATGGTACCATACACATTAGAGTGCACTATAATCAACAACTATGATATCCTTCATAAATTAGTGTTGAATGCAAAAAGGTTTCTAAAGACATATTAAAACATAATCCTGGTAGTGGAAATTATTATAAATCATAAAACACATGGAAACCAATCCTTTGAGTCTAAAACCAAATAAACTAGAAATGAAGAATGTATCCCTTACACTGGAGTTTGAAAGAACTATTTATTTTGATTTGTGAGTGACGAGTATTATATAGAACAATAGTTATAATCTTCCCTATATGGAATATTCATAGGTTTTACTGAATCACCAAAACAATTTGGGTAGGACCACGCCATCCTTTATTATATACTCATATCCAAAAATAAAAAGGTTAAATAAGGAAGAGATATTTTGGAGGGAGGGATATATTACCAATAACTTCCTTGAGAACGTATATACCAAAATCTCATGGATAAGAATCCTATATATAATCTATAGGGATGCACCCTGAGCTAATTAATTTACTCAAATGTTTCATAAATGTATGAGTAAATTTCTTTAGTTACAACTCTTCCATACTACAAATTTGGGTTTATCTAGCATTATAATTTATCAATGCTAGCTAAAAGCACTGATAAATAACACCTTTATTAGAACTAGAAAAAGCACTAATAGGGGGGCTTTATTATCTCTAAAAAGGTGAGTATAAAGGTGGGTATTCATCAACGCTAAAAATACACTAATAAAGCCCTACCTTTGTGAACATTAATAAAAAAGAACTAATAAATGGGGTTACATTACCAACACCAATAAAAAATCAATGATAATGTGGGGCCCTTTATCATAACTAATAAAATACCACTGATAAAAGGGAGTCATTTATCAGTGGTATAAAAAAATCATTGATAAAGGGGGGCCTTTATCAATGCTAAGAAAGTGCTGATAGAGGCCCCCCTTTATCATCACTTTTTTGCTAGCATTGATAAATGGTATATTTCATAAAAATGTTACATGAACTAAAAATAATATATTAATATATTAATATATTCATGTTGATATAAATATAATATATGTTATCAAATATGTTTTAGATAAGTCTAAATACAAAGTTTCACTTAATATATAAGATATTTAGTGAAAACTATATTATAAAATAATCATAAAATAATATTAATTAATTATGTTCTAATTATTATTGAGTAATAGGCATTTAATGACAATTAGATGACATAAAAATTCAATAAACTAATGAAAAATCTATGATAAGTTGAAAAAAATACTTGAACTTCAAACAACCATAACTTTGGACCCGGGTGTCCGTTTGAGGTATAACACATATGAAATAGAATCCTAAAAATGGATTTACACTGTGTTGACCCAAGGAATATTGGTCAATTTTTTTTAATGTCAAAAGGACCAAAAAGCCTCTAAAATTGAGTTTTTAGTTGGGATACCCTAATTTTTTAATATTCGATAGTATTTCAACTTCATTTAAGAGGGCCTTGCTGTCGTTTTTCATTGGAGACTGAATTTATTCGTAGTGATTACATTCATATAGATATTAAGGTTTTCAAATTTTATCATTTTTCATATTATAGTTTCATTTATAACTAAATATATGGATATTTTCTTATATTTACTTATAATAAATCAATTGAATAAATACATTTTCAAACTTATTTAAATAAAATTTATTTTTAAATATATATCCCAGATGGAAGTAAATATTTATTATTCATTTTATTTAAAATAATATATTATCCATTTTATTTACCTTATAAAAATACATTAATATATATATATATATATACCTAAGTAATTTTTATATATAAACATGTGTGTGTCAATAATCCAATATATATTTATTTGTGTATTATAATATATATAAATAAATACATATATCTAAATATTTTTATTTTAATGTGAGAAATATAAATGTGTATGTGTGTGTGTAAATATTGTTTTATGAATTATGTATATAAATCATATATAAGTTTATTTTTTATAAATATATCATTATGATTAATTAAATATAGTATATAAATGTATTTATAGTAAATATTTATACATAAATTATATAAAATTTATATCTAAATATACAATTATATATGTAAATATACATAAATATATAGGCATATAAATATATATGCAATGTATACAATTTATATCTAAATATACAATATAAAGACACATTTTAAAAATGTTTTCAAAAATTATTATAAAAATCACATGAAATTAATTATTATCTATTTTATTCAAAAAACAATATCTAAACATTTTTTTACATTGAAAATATATATGAATAAATATATACTTAAACCAATGTATATATAATTTTTATATATAAATATGTGTGCATATTAAAAAATAGATATATATTTATTTTTATATTCTAATATATGTAAATTAATATTAATATATAATATATTTAAATAAATTTAAGTATATATATATATTACACACACACACAAACATATATTTTATAAATGTATTTGAAAATAAATAAATAAATATTTGAATAAAAAATCTGTATGTAAATATATATAAATAAATATAAATATCATAAAATGAAAAATAATATAATTTAGGGAAATGGTAAGGGGTTTTCATTATAGAATACATGTCCTGGGATTGAGTCGAGGAGCACTTGAATGAGTTAGAAGATTTCTAGCATTGAGAAATGGGATTCGTGAGTGATATTAAAGGGGATGGGGTGCAGCGTGCAAGAGAGTTGGGTGAGGGGTAGTTGTGGAATGGATAGTCCTAGGGGGGTGCATTGATTTTTTTTTAAAATTTTATTAGTGCTGGAAAAAGAACTGATAAAGGGTTCCTTTATCAGATCTCTTTACCAGCACTGATAATGGTTAGATTTTAACATCACTCTGGTAGTCAGTAATTTTATAGTGATGATGAATCCGATTTCTTTCTCTGTTAAATGCACTTTCTTTAGTAGTTCTTATAACCCTTGACCAATAACTCTACCATCCATTTCATATTTTTTAATGGTTAATAAATTATAGAATATGTGTAATAGATTTAAATTTTATGTTATTAACATTCAACCAATAAACAACATTTTTAAGAATAATTATGAATCATACACTACAATACACAACACACTAAGATATTGTCTAGTAGTACTCTACGACAGACCATGGAAGTAGCTTGATATTCAAGATTTATGATATAATCTTTATGAAAAATACAATATACCTTAATATAACATATAATATAGATATCATATATCACAATATAATCCCAAAATAAATGAAATTTTTATAGTCATTAGAACATATCTCATTTTTCTCCCACTTTCACTAACTTTTTATTAACTTTGTGTCATTTCACCATATATTGTAACAATTACAATAACTTATGAAACCATATCAAATTTTTTGGACATCTTCCAAAACATTTGTGCAAACTATTATCAATTTCTCTTTGTATCTCATCACATGTAATACATTATGAATATCCAACCTAAAATAATTTTAGATAAACTCAAAAACAATTCTAGACAAACTCTATGAATTTCATAAACTCAATAGCCATTCATTTAAAAAAAATAATGAACCATGGGCCATTAAATCAATGAAAATTACATGAATTCCAAAATTCATAAATGTGAGAAAAGAGTGGCCTCTATAAAACCATTAGTTTAACACAAGCTGCGAAGGGATCTGGTGTGATCTCCATTAAATATAAGTATCTCTATAGCTATGTACACCAGCTTTAATACATGAAAGCTTGTATAATCATACAATCCCTTTATAAGTTGAGTGAATATGGTACAAAGATTAGGTCAATCCCATTTATACATCTCATAAATTCTCAAATCCTTGAGTATAGAATGGCCAGGTCGATGAACACATCACATGCCATTCATCTTAGAAAATGAGCACATATCATGTACCTCACCCAAGTAGATAGGAACATCATATGCACTATCTAAGTATGACCACACATTTCCTCATTCCATCTCAATCAAGGGGATAGATTTCATACTCATCATATGAGAGAAAAAACCTTATCTTATTTAAGCTCAAACCGATGATATGATCAACAAGATCTCCATATAACCCTGATTTTGTAATCCTCAAGGATTGTGTACTATAGGTATCAGTGTATAAAGTTAATCATTATTGGTATCTTTCTAATGTATGGTATGATGATTCAGTATGAAACATGAGCCCCTATTATACAAAATATATAGTGTATGACACTCCATGTGGTATACTTCATGGGTTATATAGGGAAAGAAACTTATTTTATACTTTATGAGAATTTTTAATATCCATATAACAGAATCTTACAAAATATTCTAGAAACATATGTGACTCTAAACATTGTTCTTTACTAACAAATCCTAAACTCTTTTAAGATATAAAGTGATATACACTTTGATATAGTAACAAAATAAAACTCATTAAATGTCTATTTACCATCATACCCTAAATTGTTTTAGGAAATCAAGTGAAATTAAATTTTAACTTTTACTAGAATAATATTTTATTTATTAATTTTATATTTATATGAGTCAAAAAATAATCCCAATAACCTCTTAGACACTATACTATTTTCATAATATCATGTCAAGAAACGAAAATTATTTATTACTAGAATATAAAACTCATTTCCTTTAGTGATAATATTAAAAAATAAAATATTTCAACCATATCATATATGATTTTCTATGTGTTTTCAATACTATTGAAAAGAAGACTTTATTAAATATGCCACTATTGGTGGTGGAATCATTTTCCCTCATATTCATGGATAAACACTTTATATTGGTTAAAAATAATTTTATCCTTATATACTTTCAAACATTTCACAACGTTAGATGAATCATAAACCATTTGTATAAAAACATTCATCTTATTCATTAAACAACCATTGTTTATAAGAATATATCAAGAGGGAATATAATGAGATCCAAAATACACACATTTTATTTTAAATTCACCCAAGTTTGAATTACTTCTTTCATTTGAGTCCTCAACGTGAAAAATACTCACTTCATTACTTGAAATCATACTTAAATCTTTTATTGTTAGTTCTTTAATCACTTCTGAACTTTTGTATATTTAATGAACTTGTGAACCATATAGTTGGTATCAAATACCCTTCAGAATAGAATATTTATATTTTATAACATTAATACCCAAGGTGTAATCTTTATGAGGATTCCTATAACCCCTTAATTGTTCTGGATAGTTCCTTATCCTATATACAAGTTTTCTATATTGAAATTGCCTCCCCTTTTTTATTTTTATTTGGTTCATTTAGTGTTGCAGACTCTCTATGACCACAATTATTACCTTTCTAACCAATTTTTTTACTATTTTCCTTATGCACCATCATGATGTATTTTGATTATAGAAATCCCGTGTTATTATTAGAAATACTCTACATATTTAGGAGATTAGGTACATTTTTTTAACTCATTCATATTATAGTTCACAATGAACTATCAGAACCTTTTCAGTAATGACTGTAGAATGAATTTTGTGGAAAAATAAAGCCTAAGAGTTGAGCCCAACCTCTCTAAGTCATTTATATACCCAATTATATTGAGTAAATGTGTTTATAATGATGTTCCTTATTCCATATTTCACTTAAAGAGAACCTTTTACCCCTTATACCTCTGATGTATTGATAGTTCTTTATAGTGACCTTTTAGGTAGTATATCATCTAATATGCATCAATGTTCTCTTGTTTATTTTAAAAAAATGGGTTCTATGGTCATAATCATAAGACTATACCCTTATAATTAATCCTCTAGATTATTTCCATATGTATTTATATCTTTTTATTGAATGGCTTCACTAGTCGATTGCTCAGGTTGGGTTTCTCTAACATACAGAATTTAAATTCTTTCTTAATAACTATTGTAATGTTCTTTTACAAGTCATGGAAATTAATACCATTAAGTTTTTCCTTATCCAAGATTGATCTAAAGGTCAATATATAATATGAATATGATTCCATTATATATAATAAAAGATTTTATCATATGTGTCTCATATTTTAGATTCATTTAATAAATAATTTTATTAAAATCCCTCCACTAAAAAGAAAACCCATTTAAAAATCATCATATTCATTATTGGGAAAAGAATCATCTTTGGTGTTCTTATAACCACTTAGTTATTTAGGTAGGGAATCATACCAATAATAACATATATGACTCTTGAATGGTTGAGTTGGAAACTCTTTATTCAATCCATCATATGGATAAACTCAACAACATTCTTATGTTATCCATCCCAAGGGTTTTCTAGCTAAGAATAACACAAATCTCATAGAGGTATTTTGTAACCTAACTCTGGGTTATCCATTTCCACCATGCCTTATATAATATAATACTTGGGAACCCAACTTTGGAAGAACCTACCCAATTGAATGGAGGTCATGATAATAGTTTTATTTGGAAGGAATCTAATATTTAGTATTTTTAAATGGAATTTATTCTCACTAAATTATATCATGTTATTCCATTTTATGTTTTCATAATTATAATGATATAGTTTGACATCATATTCCTTTGATCAAATAATTTTGTTTAAACGGTATTGAAGTATAACACTTTACATAACCCATAACCTTTGTTACTAACACAAACTAAAATATAAATTCATTTAAACATGTGTAAATGAATCTTATGAATATGGTATATGAAATTATTCCATGATTTTTTTAGAATCATATGAAATTAATAATACCATAAATAGTAAGATCAAAGCCATAAATATCTAAACATTACTTTTATAAACAAGGTATAAAACTCTATGCCAGTGAGTAGTCCAACCCATTGTCCCTTTGACCATGGACACTTTTCTCAAGACTGATCTAAATTGAACTCTAATTATATTACACAATAGGTATAAAATATAATTTACATTTAAATTAAATATCATAACCTAATAAATTCCAAAGTTACTGTAGAATAAAACTAAATCGATTATCATACCTAACATGTAAATTCCTCTATGCGTGTATGAGATTTCAAAGATGAAATTTAACACTTTAAACTAAAGTATACACACATCCATTATATAAAAATTATATTTATGAAAAATATGTGAATAATATAAAAATGTTAACAATTCATAAAGTTAAAATTGATATAATCATTTATGAACTATTCATCAAAAGAGAAATTATGAACACTTTATAATTTTAATCATGCATTATAGACAATCCACAATTGAAATAAATAAAAATACTTTACTACATTTATTCTCTATATCAAATCCCTTATATTATTCATCTTAAAAAATTTAATTTAATTTTATGATATTTTATGAATTATAAACCTTTTATATTTCAATTTATATTATGTAAACAATTTACATAATCTAAATATCATATATTTAGTATATAAGGACCAACCTTAAATATTACATATTCTAGTTATTTTAACTAGATTTAACTTCTTTACATTACCTAAGATATTTTAGGTTTAGAGTTTTTGAAATTTAGAATATAAATAATACATATCAACACATAATCATACAAAGTGGGTACCATTAAAATAGTATCCATTTCTTCTAAAACAAACAATTTTAAACACAAAACAACAACATGATTTCTTTGAAAAATCTTCTTAACATTTAACTTGAACTCAATATTTATCTTACACATCCTTATAAACCATATAAATCATTTAAAAACATGGTATGATAATAAAAATCTTTGTAAGGGATATTAAAGAAGGAAAGAAACCATTAGTCCATGAATACTTATAAATATATGAAATCATTTTCCAAAATACATACTTCTCACACATAAAGAATCATATACTTTGTGAAACCTGAGATTTAAATAAATAATAAAAAACATAAATTGAGAATAAGGTTATCTTGGGGAATTTATTACTTAATTTTGTAACCATCACGACTAACTTATGGTGTAACCATTGCAGTTACACTTGGAGTAACCATACGACCGAACTCCAAATTACACATAACCAAAGCATTGGAGGGAGATATAACTCCCACACTTAATAATAAAAAATTCCCAAGATCCATAACATCTTTATAATACATGAATAATTTCTTAAAAACATTTCTTTTGAATTTTGTAAAAAAGAATTTTAAAAGAGGATTTTTAATGGAAAGTCCCTTACAGATATCATAAAACTGAAGTGATAATTAATATAAAGAAATGTTTATGTGTATAAAATTTAAATCCATAAAATAAAATAAAATATAAACAAAAATTAATTTCACAAATATTCGTAGTACCACATAATCAATTAAGTGTAAGGATAACCCAAAGAATGAAAATTGAGTTAAGAATTCCCTTACCTCGGGTTACTCTTACGTGAAACTTGTTTAAACAACCTGTATAATGTTTAAAAGAGAATTATTAATACTTTAGAGAAATATATTTATGTTTATAACACCTTATATGATCATTTTATAACATCATTCGACCCATTTATTAATAATATCTTGTTCTTTCCATGGTTTCATGTGCGTTGTTTACATGATTTCTTAGGTCAGTTTGTAAAGGATTTCCTTGTCGAATGGAAGAGAAACTTCTGAATTAGAATTAAATGGTATTAATATGTTTCCAATAATATTAAATGATTCCATAAATCATTTTGGTTATATTTTATGAGGATTAATATTAGATAAATCATTAGTGATATCCGTTTAGATCATTTTGGTGGTTCTTTGATAATAACAAACTAGTTTCATTATATAACATAATGTTATATTTATATGTTAAATACAAAATATTAAAGAGGAAATATCATAAAATTTTAAATATGTTTCAACCATTATAATGTTTTTATAACTAGTTTTTAAGTAATTAATAGAAATTTAAAATACATCTTACCTGATTTTGGTAAATTGGAACACCACAGATGATGTTTTATTTTTAGAATAAGGGGAAGAGGTGAGGAAGAATGATGGTGAATTTTTCCATAAAAATGATAAAATATTGCATATATAAGATTATGGAAATTTTATTCCTCTTGGATATAGGTATGGGATTTTAGTATATGGAAAGAAAAGGAATTTAAAAGAAAACAAACGAAAATGAAAGAGGATTTTTAGCTCTTGATCTCTTCTCCTTGAGATCCTCCTTAAGGATTTGGATTTTGGCCTTTTGATGAGACCAGTAGGTCTTGGATGTGGGAAGGGCCTTTGGAAATGGATTTTTTATAATTTAGGAGATTCTCAAATCTTGAGGTGTGAGAGGAAGAGGGGGTGATGGTTGTATTTATAATGGAGGAGAGGAGGGGTTTTCCATTATTTTAATCATTAGTTTAATATTTTTGTTCAAGAATATGAATAATATTGTTTCATATGACCCTAAATAGTAAATAGATCATGTGAGTTTAAACTAAGGGTGCTTACATAATCCATGATGCTAGGAATATTTTATTTAACTGATAATGTATATATACTTTATATTATTGTATTTTATTATTCATAAAAAATTCAAGAATTTCAGAAAAATCTCAAAAATTCACAATAACCATTTTAGATGTGTAGAGTTCAAAAATGAACTCCATTTTTTGAAAATAATTAATAAATATGATAAATTTAATTTTTAAATAAAATCATATTTTATTCAAAAAAACAACAATTTTAAAACTATAACTGATTTTATATCACCTTTAAAAATTAATCAAGATCTCATTATCTTATAACCTTAAGAAAATAAAATAAAAATATGATTTAATATTTATAAGGGTAATATTACTATTCAAAATAGTATGTTACTATTCACCAAAAAATCAAGTTGGTTCTATCAGACTCGAAATAACTTATTGATTACAACTGTAGATGTTTGTTTTTTTAAAATTCAAATCATAGAAGTAGAAAAATTATGTTTAACGACTAGTTTATAACTATATCCTTAAAAAAAGTTTCATTCTGTAGAGATTCAGTGTTTTATGCATTTTAATTTATTTTTAAAACCTTGGAGTGTTACATGGTATCATTTAAAACATTAATGAAATTAATTATCCAAACTAATTATTTGATATGGTTATAATAATTTATCTATATAAGTCCCTTTTTTAATTTGAACAATTCAAATTAAATATTATGAAAAATTCATCATTTTATATATAAAATCTTTTATATTTAGCTTTATTTATTAACTTATAAACACTTTATAAATAACCCTATAATTTCCCTATAAATATTTTTATATCTAAATTATATGTCATACCACATTATTTTAAAAGATATTTTTTATTAAGTATTACTAATATGGATTATTTATTTAACATTTTTTTCATAAATATTTAATTAATTAATTATAATTTTTTAATTAAATAATTTTTAAAAGACCATGGTAAATTAAATAAGTATCAAAAAATAAATTTTCCTATATTTTATAAACAATTTATAAATCATTTAAATCAATTAAAAATTAAAATATTAAAAAATAATTTTATTTATTTATTTCATATACAGTGTTATGCCTATATCATAGGCTATTATGGATAACACAATTTATTGATAAATCAATTGTGTTTTATGATTAATTACACCAAGATTGATTATTGTAACCCATGATAAGCCTTTACAAAGTATTAACTAGATCCATTCCCAACAATCACAAGTTATGACAAGGTCGTGTGTAAGGTTAATCATTTTAATTCTTGGGAAATCATATTCAATGATTAATATCAATATGAGAGATATGATTATATTTTTTTAAAGTGCTATTTGGTTCTTTAATATAATATAACTCCCAACATATCATATGTTATAGGACACCAAAAATAAAAAATTACACTCTTATAGTGTACGATATATCATATAATAAGTCACGACCCAATCACATCCTAAGATATCTCATATCATAAGGCTTTATAAATTTCAATTATACTATCATATAAAATGATATATAATATGACATGCAGTAAGATTCTAAAAACCTTCATTTTCATCATGATTTCAAGAGTCAAAAAACATGGTAATGTTCCAATACCACTAAAAGGTTTATATGGTTAGATTAAAACTTAAACAAGGTAGGGAAAATTATTAGAAACTATAAAACTCATGATCCACATGCCTTTGAAATATAAACAAAAGAAACTAGAAATGGAGAACATGCACTATACACTAGAGTTTAATGTTGTTGTTGCTTTTGATATGTGATTGATAAGGATCTCAAGGAAAACCCATTAAAATATTCTCTCTATGGTGTATCCAAAAATTGTACAAAATCACCCAAATTATCTGGTCATGTTCTATATATCCTTCAATATATGTTATTTTACCAAAATGAAAAATAGAAAGGAAGAAGTGAGATTCAAGATGGAGAGGGATATGACTAACAACTTACTCAGGAATTTCTATACTAAAATCTCATAACCAATAATTCTTTATATAGGATATAGGGATACTCTTCAATCCCATTTATTTACTTGTACATTCCATAAATTTATGAGTAAAATAACTCACTTACAACTCTTATAACCCCCAACCACAGACCCTCCCATTAGTTTAATTTTAGGAAATAGTTAATTAATGATGACCTACATGTAAGAGATTTGAAAGTTATCTCGTTAAAATATATTCTCCAAAAATAATTATACGCAAAAATATTAATCTCAAATTATGACACTTAACACCCTACAATATGATATAGTCATACTCTACAAAAAACCATGGTTTTAGTATGATATTCATGCATTATGATATACCCATCATAAGTCATATGACATGACTTACTTGTGAAAACCTAGGCAATGTTAATACTAAATATATTTCACACCTTATTAACATTAAATAATTATATTTTATATAGTTATATTCATTATAATAATATTAAGTAATTTTTAAATAAAAAATAAAATAGTTTTTTCCAACTAAATTTGTTTACATGTATTATTTGGTTTCATTTAAAGGACTAATTTATAAATTTTAGAATTTTAATTTGAAAAAATTATATCATTTTTTAAATAAGAAATTAAAACTTATGTTGGAGTGAATTTCTATTAATTTTCTGGAAAAGGTTGATTTTTAGGTAAATAGTAAAAAATATCGATTTTTTAGAAAACAAAATTTTCGTTTTATAAAATTTAAAATTCACATTATATTTTTATTGGTTTTAAAATTTAATTAACTAAATTATATTTTTATAAAATTTAAAATTCACATTATATTTTGGTTGGTTTTAAAATTTAATTAATTCCATTTTTATAAAACATAATCCAATATATGTCATTTGTATAAACATTACACTTGTTTTTGGTATAAAAACATTTTTATACTAAAAAAACATTTTTATAGAAAACTATTTTCATCATGTTTTATGGGATTATTTTGAAAGTAATTTCTAAAACTTACAAGAATTTTATTTGATAAAATGCATTAAATATTTGGAATCACATGGTACAAATTTTTTAAATAGGTCACTTTTATTATTGGTTATTATGAATAGTAACCTTGGTAAAAATGGTGTCACCATGGTTAGGGTAAAATAGTTAAAAGAATAATAAAACTATGGGATATGACTCTAAAATCAACAAAAATTGAATTTATTTCATTTTATGGGTTTTTTAACTATAATCATCCAAAATTCAAAAATGTAGAAATTTATTACCACATTACTTTGATAATGACATTAATGTTATCTTAAGTAAAGAATGAATACAAGATATCACTCTCTTTGTTTAAATATATCTATATTTTTTGTTAGTAATAAAAATAAGTACTGTTCAGTTATAAATTATTATTTCAAATATAATTTAATTTTTTTATCATGGGAATTTATTTCTTATTTTTAGTTATGGAATAATTACCTTAGCTTCTTATGCATCACCGACATAATGTTTGTTCAAGTAATTGAAAAATCATATAAATGACATTAAAAACATTAAAAGTATTATAATTTACATGAATTATTGTATTTAAATAATTTTAAAGATACATATAACATATTATTTATGTTTTAAAATTTTATATTAAAATTTCATTACTAAATTCATGTCTTTAAAGTCAAACTATGTAAATAGTCCTGAAAATGAATTTAATGGCATCTAATGTAAAATAATATTTTATCAAATGATTTAAAATTCATAAAATATTATCTTTCACTAACTTAATTGTTTATGGTGTATAATATCAATCATTTTCCACTTATGATTCATTTTTTATAGAAACTTTCTTGAACCCTAAAGATTAAAAAACATTTATGTCACAGTAATCATCAAAAAGATTAATGAGGTTTTTAAACTAAGAGATAAGGGTAAAAAAACTCAAATAAATTATATAAATTTTATTAAATGAGATTATTTTGTATAATAATCATAGAATACAATAAATTTATTAATTTTATTCCACTTTAACAAGAAAATTAATTTATATTCATTTAATACTTTAAGTAATTCCAAGGGTTCCCCTCCCCTCACTTATTAACGAACACTATATATTTTCTCTTTCTCACATATTTTAAGCACTGTAGTTCATCCAATACCTACCAAAATCTATCCCCAACATACATCAACACATAATAGAGTTCATTTTTTGATCATAATACCATCCTAATAAGGATTTGGTTATAAACCTAAGGAGGTTATCTACAGAAGAGGTATAGTTCTTTCCCTAGTGTTTTTTATTTACTATTTTATCTCCTTTACACACCTCTTAAATAATGTTATATAATAACATATATATCATACATATAATTATATTTTATTATTTTTATGGTATAATATTTTATTCATTTCCTTATCCTTCAAAAGGGAAAATGAAACCATCATTTGTGTGTACATGCGAACAATCACCTCGTGAACTGATGTAATTTGTTTTCTATCTATATGCCTCATGGATTATTATAATCATGGATTTAATTTATGTATATGATATTAATGACATATTTATCATTATATAATAATAATATATCATATATTTTCTTACCTTCCTATCCATTGAAAAATGATGGCATCATTTGTCCGTATGCGTGGATTACCACATCCACGAAGCAATGTGATTTGTTTTAAGTTACTACCACACATGGTTGGTTATAAGGATGAAATTGATGAATAAATATTACATGTATAATATTATTAATATTCTGGAAACTATGAAACCATGGCCACTTTGACCACAGTCAATGCACCAATTTTATTTTGAGGATATAAACTAACTGAATGGCCCGTAGGCGTTCTTACGAAGTAAACTTAATCAATTAAGTAATTAAATATAAAAATTTAATAAAAACTAAAATGAATAATAAACATGAAAATATTATTAATAAATTAAATAATTATCATAATTTTATTATTCATAAAGATAAAGAACTTACATGACAAGTCATACTCGATGTAACATAAACTTTACTATAAAACTACATTTTGAATATTTTAAATTTTTTTTTTCTAAGTATTTTTTCTAAATTTTCATATTAATAAAATTATTTTGTGGATATATTTATATTTACATAAATATATTATAAATTAAAATTTTTAAATTTCCTTCCCAGGTTTTCAAAAAGAATATTTTTACATATTTTATACTGAATGTTTCGTCTTTCATTACAAATGTTTAAAGGAAGGTTACATTTCAAAAAATATGGATTGATTGAATTTTCATGCCACCCTTAACATTATTTTTTATTTGTATTACTTTATAGTATTCTATGGATTTTTAAAGAAAACCCTTTTATCTTTGTTCTGGGAATTTTTTAAAAAAAAGTGTTTTAAAAGGAAAGAGTATTTCGAAATTCAAATGTTTTTGTATGTGGGTTCAAAAGAGTATTTAAAGGGATTTATGATGAAAATGTACAAGATTTTTTTGTTTATGATATGGTACTTAATAATTTTGGATGATTATAGGTGATCCCAATACAACTTTTATGAAGAGTGAACTTGATACAACTTATACGAAGGGTGAAATTGATAAAACTTATTTGATGGGTGAGCCTCATATCAATCGTTAATAAATTAGGTAATATTCCTTGTATTTAAAGGAAATAAAGAGTGAATTAACTGAGGTGGTTTCTCATTTGGATTTAACTAGTCTCCAGTTATTTCTGACATGAGTGAACATGATTTATGAATATAATTCTTAATGATGAATATAGGTGTTTTTATTTTCTTTCTATTGGTGTCACAACCCGCCTTCACAAAAAGGAGGGAAGGGTCAGCAGATTGTCAGGCCCTTCCTTCTTTAAGTTGAAGGAGAGATAATGACCCCCGAAACCCGCCTTCAATAGGTCCCGGGGTGGCGACTAGCACCATGGGTATAGAAAATTCTCGCAAATGGAAGGCATTACCCTTTTTATTTTATAGGATCGAGAGATAAGGAGAAGAAAACCCAACAACACCAAGGTAGAAAGAAAAGTAAAGAAAAAAGTAAACCATTCCCACATGCATGTTTCAAAAGTAAAAGCCACAAAGTGCAAAAGGTGACTAAAAGGTAAGTACCAAAAAGAAAAAAACAACAACTGCAACTGCTCCAAAAATCCGAGCTAGTAAGGTCCTGCGTGATCCCCGAAGTCCTCCTGGAAACCTGAAAGCAGTTTTATATACATAGGGTGAGCATACAAGTACACTCAGTAGGGAAAACCAAGACTCTCATGCACAAGTGGGGGAACGTACTAAAGTCCTGTGAGAAAAAGAGTAAACCAAACAATTAACAAGGAAAACTATCCATCCCAGGCCTCACCAAGGCTCACTCCCCAAATAACGCATGTCAAGTAATATGTATAATAAGAGCACATCGATGTTTGGGTACCTCGCGCCACTTTCCCACTGGTTATTGAGACATCCTACGCATCAGACCAATCCCGCCATTCTCACCGCAGTCCCACTGCCACACCCGCCCGCACACACCTGGGCCACAACCACATGCAATCCCACTACCGAAATCCTGCCCGCACACACCTGGGCCTCAATCGCACTCAGTCCCACTGCTGAATCCCACCCGCACACACCTGGGCCACAACTGTCACATGTAACCATGCCTGCAAACACCTAGGCTAGAACAACCACCACCACGCCCAAAGACACCTGGGCCTCATCCCGAAGACACTTGGGAAACCACCTTCCGCACACACCTGGCCAACCACCACACCACCCCACCCGAAGGTTCTTGGGCTAATAATGGACTTCAGGCCATCACGGCCTGCCCGAAGATAGTTGGGCTATTCGGGAAAGGGAGCAGAAAAGGAGCTAATAACCAACCACTAAGAATAGTGTTGGGAAAAACACCATCCCCCATGAAATGGGGGTGTTCGGCACTAAGTGCTCAACTTGGGTGGGGTGAGAATAATAAACACAAAGCTACATATATATATATATATATATATAACAAGCACTCACCCAAATCTAGGTTTTTTCTTCAGACAGTCTACAGATCACAACAACACTCAAGTTCGAGTCACGACTCACGCCAACAACCCATGTGTCCCCTTTCTTATTTCACATTCAGTAACAATGTTTATGTTTAAGTACTACTGGGAAACTAGTAGGCATAGGCATAAGTCCATAAAAGTGAACAGTCAAACAACAACCAAAACGTCCACACCTGGTTCTCAACAACAGAGGATTCCACCCCAATTTGTGATATAAACAAGTAACCACCCGGATCCATATCAACAGGAGATCCCATCCCCAAATTCACACAACCACTGAGAGTATAAAAGAACAGGGGATCCCATCCCCTCCCACATTTCCAGAAATCGACCCGAAAGGAAAACAACCAACTACCACCACCAACACAAGTAAGGGATTTTCAGATTTAAATGACTTAACACACTACATGATTTCAAATTCCGTGTGTTCTAACCGGGAGTTATCACAGAAGGGTTGATCCAGGTGCTTTCAATTATTCAGCCGGATATACGTGATTAATCTATTCACTTTTCACAGCAGGTGTTTACAACCACAACAATCCATTTAAAACATCAGTAGGGTTTATTAGTGCACAAACAACGACCACCAACGGCCTCGATTTTTAGGAGGCATAAGCCAGCACAACTCAACAAGATGGTCATAGAATAAACAACATCAAAATATAAAACACCATCAACGATCACAGCCCGCCCCTCTTCTTTCTTTATAGAATTTGTTCTTTATCTTTAATTAGGTCTGGTTCACCCAATTATATAGGACCAAAAGCACGCCCACCCTGCATGATACACAAAAGAGAGAGACGAAGGAGAAAATTCCATACTTTTTGATAGTTAATTGACGTTTAGGCCGGGGGCGCGGAACTTTACGGATAACGATGCGGCGAGCCCGATGCACCAAAAGATGTTTGTGAAAAGTCACGATCGAGGAAATGAGAAACCACGGCTAACCCTTAGTTTATAAGAGCCGGGTATGGTTGATGTGAAAACGCGAAACCGCATAAGGCGCGGGGGTCGTGGGTTGATCACGCAGCTCCACTCATCACAAAAGGGTGGTCGGGTGGTTTAAGCTGACTCATGAATTGATGAAGCATTTAATTAAAACTCTTATGGGCGTTACGGGTCTTAAAAACACGGTTAAATGAGTCAGAATTGGGCTGAAAACCCTATTTACGCAAAGGAGCGCTACTGGAAACAACTTGACAAGGCCGGGTGACGCCGATCGGTCTCACCGATCCGTCGCACCGATCAGTCTCACCGATCGGTCTCGCCGATCGGTCGCACCGATCGGTCTCGCCGATCTGTCTCACTGATCAGTCTCGCCGATCGGTCGCACCGATCGGTCTCGCCGATCGGTCTCGCCGATTTGTCTCACCGATCAGTCTCGCCGATCGGTCTCGCCGATCGATCTCACCGATCGGTCTTGCCGATCGGTCGCACCGATCGGTCTCGCTGATCGGTCTCGCCGATCTGTCTCACTGATCAGTCTCGCCGATCGGTCGCACCGATCGGTCTCGCCGATCGATCTCACCGATCTGTCTCACCGATCAGTCTCACCGATCGGTCTCGGTGATCGATCTCACCGATCGGTCTCGCCGATCGGTCTCGCCGATCGGTCTCGCCGATCGGTCTCCCCGATCGGTCTCGTCGATCGGTCTCACCGATCGGTCTCGCCGATCGGTCTCGCCGATCGGTCTCCCCGATCGGTCTCACCGAGACGCCACTCCTTTAGAACCTGGTTTTTGGCAAAGGGAAGGACCAAGAGAGTCTGGGTCATCACATCATATACCTCTCAAACTATTCTCGTCCCCGAGAATTTAGATAACCCAGAAGGAAAGGGCTGGTCCGAACAACCACCCCAAAAGATACCTCTCAAGAGTGAACCTCATCGCTAACTAAGAACATATTCCTGTCAAGAACCAAGTAACATACCATGCCAAACTACCTGGGCACGTGGGTTGGGGAGTCTCTTCCCCCATGTCAAGATATTATCCGCTTTGGGTGGCACTGACTCGCCCGCACAGGTTTAATCTCATCCACCTTAATGTGTCTTGATTAGGGGTCGGGTTCTCTCCTTCCCTATAGCCGGGGGTTTTCACACCCAAGCAGAGGAAGAAAACTAGTACATTTCTCAGCCAAAGACAAAACGTTCTATCACAACAGGTACAACAAGGAACAAAACTCAAAACAACTCTGGGTACTGGGTACGCATCTGTGCTTCCCTCTCCCACGTACTCTCCTCAAGCCCACCATGTCTCCACAACACGCGAACCAAGGGAATGGTTCACCCACGAAGTACCTTCTCCTTGCGATCCTCGATCATCATTGGTCTCTCCACAAAGGTCACGTCTTCCTCGATGTCCATCTCGCCCCAATCAAGGACGTGTGAATCGTCGTGAAGATACCGATGGAGCTGGGTCACATGAAAGACATCATGTATCCTTAGTAGCGGCGGTGACAATTCTAGATGGTAAGCCACTTCGCCGACCCTCCGCAACACTTGGAAGGTCCCGATGAACCTAGGGGAAAGCTTACTCCCCTTGCCGAACCTCCACTGCCCACGCCGAGGGGAGACCTTCAAGAACACGTGGTCCCCAACCTCAAACTCCAAGGGCCTCCTCCTGGTATCAGCATACGACTTCTGTCGGTACTGGGCTGCCTTCATCCTTTCCCGTATGAGCTAAACCTTCTCTGTCGTGTTCTGCACCACCTTCGGACCAAGGATGCCTGCCTCTCCTACTTCGGTCCAACACACAGGCGAACGACATGGCCTCCCATACAAAGCCTCAAACGGGGCCATGCCAATGGTAGAGTGGTATCTATTATTGTAGGGAAACTCTACCAGAGGCAAGTATTGCACCCATGACCCTCCTGAGTCCATAACACATGCTCGCAGCATATCCTCCATGGTCTGGATGGTGCGCTCCGTTTGTCCATCTGTATGGGGATGGAAAGCAGTGCTAAGGCATAACTGGGTGCCAAACGCATGCTGCAATCCTCTCCAGACCTGCGAGGTAAACTGTGCATCCCTATCCGAGACTATAGACCTCGGGACTCCATGCAACCGCACCACCTCATCCACGTACTTTTGTGCCAAGGAACCCACAACACTCGACTCCTTGATCGCCAGAAAGTTAGCCGATTTCGTCAACCTGTCCACTACCACCCAGATGGTGTCGTACCCTCCTTGGTCCTTGGGTAGTCCCGTGAAGAAATCCATTGATATGTCATCCCACTTCCACTCGGGGACACCTAGGGGCTGTATTAGGCTGCCTGGAACTTGGTGTTCAGCCTTCACCTGCTGACACACTAGACACTGGCCACAAACTCTGCCACCGCTCGCTTAACTCCGGGACACCAAAACTGCCTCTTCAAACCCTGGTACATCTTGGAAACTCTAGGGTGTACCGCTAGGGGTGAGTTGTGGAACTCACTAAGAACCATGCCGCACATCGCCTCTGGGACAAACAACCTTCCCTGGAAAAGCATCTCGTGCTGACCATCCTCGGTCCATCCTTCCGGAGCATTGCCCTGGTCAACTTGGTCACACATCACTTCGCACTCTAGGTCTCCCCACTGAGACTCTTCCACCTACTGAAACATGGATGACTGCACTGTCATCTGATATAGGCAGCCTCTGCAGCTATCCATCGTCGCATCCAGGTGTAAGGCAGCCAACTCTTCCATTTCCTTCCAGGCATCCGCCGACTCTCGGACCGCATCCTTCTGCATCCTCCTGCTCAAAGCATCGGCCACAATATTTTCCTTGCCCTCAGTATAAGAGATCTCGAAGTCATAATCCTGGAGGAACTCCACCCATATCCTATGTCGTAAGTTTATGTCCCGCTGGGAGAAGATATAACTCAAGCTTTTGTGATCCGTGAAGACCACAAAGCGTTCCCCGATGAGGTAGTGCCGGCATAACTTTAGCACAAAAACGACCATTGCAAGCTCTAGGTCATGGGTGGCGTAATTACGCTCATGGGAACGCAGCTGCCTGTACCCATAAGAGATCACCCCTCATTGCTGCATCAACACGCATCCCAGGAACTGTCCCAAAGCATCGCAGAAAACCTCATAGGCCACCCCTTCTTCTGGTAATCTCAGCACTGGGGCACTGACCAACTTCTCCTTCAGATAGCTGAAGGCTGACTGGCACTACTCACTCCATACGAAAGCCTGGTCCTTCTTGTTCAGAGCTGTCAAAGGGGATGCTACTCGGGAGAAGTTGGGTACGAATCTCTGGTAGTGACCTGCCAGCCCGAGGAAACTTCAGACTTCTGCCACATTCTTGTGTGCTGCCCAAGAAACAACTGCCTCAACCATTGATGGGTCAACCGCTACCCCCTGCTCAGACACTACGTGCCCAAGGAAGTTCACTTCTATTGTCCAGAACTTTCATTTTGACAACTTCCCATATAGCTAGTGCTGTCGGAGGACCTCTAAAACTGTCCTCAGGTGCTCTGCATGGTCCTCCTATGATCTAGAGTAGACCAGGATGTCTTCGATGAACACAACCACAAACCTATCTAGGTACTCCCGGAAGATGGAGTTCATAAGCCCCATTAACACATCCAGGGCGTTCGTAACACTGAAAGGCATGACTAAGAAATCGAAATGTCCATACCTGCACTTGAACGCTGTCTTAGGGATGTCGCTCTCTTTCACCCTCAGCTGGTGGTACCCAGAATGCAGGTCGATCTTCGAGAACCATCCTGCCCCCTTCAGCTGGTCAAAAAGATCATCTATCCTTGGCAGAGGGTAGCGATTCTTGATTGTCACCTGATTCAACCTCCTGTATTCTATGCACAACCTAAGACCTCCATCTTCCTTCTTTGCAAACAAGACCGGAGCACCCCACGGTGACGCACTCGGACGAACATAACCCCTCTTCATCAGATTTTCAATCTGTATCCGCAACTCCCATAGCTCCGAAGGTGCCATCCGGTAAGGAGCCATCGAGATTGGATGAGTGTCGGGCTGCAGGTCTATCCTGAACTTGATATCACGTCGAGGGGGTAGAGTCGTCACCTCCTCAGGAAAGATGTCCATAAACTCTCGGACGATCTCTGGCACTTCCACCATTTCCTCATCTACTGATTCTTCCGTCAGCTCGGTCAACAAGGAGAGGAGAGGTTCCTCTCTCCTGTTTCCCTTCGGACTGCTCCGCTCACCGGTGAAGGTAACACGCCGGCTGTCCAAGTCTGAGAACACCACCCTTCTTCGAAAACAGTCGATGACGGTGCACACAAAAAATAGCCAGTCGATGCCTAGGATGACATCGTATGGCTGAATCTGTAGCAGAAGAAGATCCTGAACCGACCGATGTGGCCCTATCATCAGTCTACATCCCCGACAAACGAACAACAAGTCGGTCTAACCTACAACTGGCGTGCTTAACACCAGGGGAACTGGAAGTATCTCGGCATCTAGACCCAAGGCACGAGCTAGACTGGGTGCAACGAAGGAGTGCGAAGCTCCGGTATCGAACAAAGCTTAAGCAAGAGCGCTAAACAGACTGATCGTACCTCGAACAACCTCTGGACCTGCTGGGACTGCTGCCTCTGCAGCGTGCAAATTTCCACGCCCAGCTCCCCTGCCCCTCGGCTGTCGGCCACCTCCCCGACCATGCCCTGGTCGAGGTCCCTGTGGAGCGCCCTGAGGTCGGCCTCCTCCTACGTCTGCCCTCGGAGGAGTGGGAGATCGCTGTCCCTGCTGCTGCTGCTGGAAAGGTCTGGCTGGAAGCTGCTGCTGAGGCGGGTGCTGGGGCTGACTGCCACTGTTGTACTACACCCGGTCTGGGCACTGACTCCGGAGATGCCCAGGGCTCCCACAGATGAAGCACCGTGGTCCCAGGCCTATAGGAAAAGGGCGAGGACCGGGGGACCGAAACAGAAACTGTTGTGGCCTGCTCCCTGCGGGTCGGAACCTAGAGAGTCCTGACATTGGAGGCCTGGTGCTGACGGCTTTCCCCTTTGATGGTCCCAGCTGGATCCCCTCTCGCGACACTCCCCCTAGAGCATGCATCCGCTCCACCACTTCAGCCTTCTTTTGGACCTCCAAGTACATCGGCATGGTACAGGGGGTAACAACATACTGGAGGGAGGGTCGGAGTGCCTCCTCCAAACGTCTTGCCCGAGACTCCTCCTCGGGAAATAGGTCCGGAGCAAAACGTAGGAGGTCCTTGAACTTGATCACTAGCTCCCTCACAGACATACTCCCCTGCTGGAGGGAGAGTAGTTCCTGACTCTTTTCTGCCTTCATCGTCGAGGAGAGGAATTCCGCCCGGAACTCCTTCTCGAAAACCACCCAAGACACCTCAGACTCTCTCCTCTCCCCCAGGTAAAGCATCCACCACTGACGTGCTGCTCCCCACATCTGGCTAACGGCTAGGGGAACCCAGTACTCGGTCGGGGCCCGAATCAGGCCGAAGGATATAACTAGCTCCTCTATCCAGCCTTCCGTCTTCATATCGGAGGTGCTGCCCTCATACTTCTCGAGGGCCTGTTGCTGGAAGGATCGAAGAGTCTTTTTCCACTGGTCGTCCTCTTGTTCTCGATCATCTCTCTGCCGATTGGCCAAAGTAGTCTCAGGGGCCTCGATCGCCTGTACCACACGTGGTCGTCTTTCATGTTCCATAGCTGCAAGGTAAACAAGGAATGCCTAAGCCCAAGTAGTGTAGAATATCGTTCTTAAAACTTATTAAGATTTAATTTATTCTTAATTCCCAAGACATCCCAGAAACACAAGAACACAAGTCATTATGATGCATGTACTTTCCTAGGGTCTCTACCCTGCAATCAATGTGGCCTCACTTGGTCGTTCGGTAGGTCCAGAGTCCTTGCATCGGATCACAGGGGCCCCTAAAATTCCGTGTCCTAGCCGGTCTTCCTTGGCCTAATTCACACTCCAAGGTCACCCAACACTGTTGCCTTACCATCCCACGTAATCCTCACTATTCCTAACTCCAGACTCCGTCCTATCTCTCATCCATCACCTCTGATACCATTCTGTCACGACCCGACTTCACCAAAAGGAGGGAAGGGTCAACAGATTGCCAAGCCCTTCCTTCTTTAAGTTGAAGGAGAGATAATGAACCCCAAAACCCGCCTTCAATAGGTCCCGGGGTGGCGACTAGCACCAAGGGTATATAAAATTCTCGCAAATGGAAGGCATTACCCTTTTTATTTTACAGGATCGAGAGATAAGGAGAAGAAAACCCAACAACTCCAAGGTAGAAAGAAAAGTAAATCCAAAAGTAAACCATTCCCACATGCATGTTTCAAAAGTAAAAGCCACAAAGTGCAAAAGGTGACTACAAGGTAAGTACCAAAAAGAAAAAAACAACAACTGCAACTACTCCAAAAGTCCGAGCTAGTAAGGTCCTACGTGATCCCTGAAGTCCTCCTGGAAACATGAAAGCAGTTTTATATACGTAGGGTGAGCATACAGGTACACTCAGTAGGGAAAACCAAGACTCTCGTGCACAAGTGGGGGAACGTACTAAAGTCCCGTGAGAAAAAGAGTAAACCAAACACCTAACAAGGCGAACTATCCATCCCAGGCCTCACCAAGGCTCACTCCCCAAATAACGCAAGTCAAGTAATATGTATAATAAGAGCACATCGATGTTTGGGTACCCCACGCTACTTTCCCACTGGTTATTCAGACATCCTACACATCGGACCAATCCTGCCATTCTCACCGCAGTCCCACTGCCACACCCGCCTGCACACACCTGGGCCACAACCACACATAGTCCCACTGCCGAAATCTAGCCCGCACACACCTGGGCCTCAACCGCATGCAGTCCCACTGCCGAATCCCGCCCGCACACACTTGGGCCACAACTATCACATGTAACCATGCCTGAAAACACCTAGGCCAGAACAACCACCACCACGCCCGAAGACACATGGGCTAAAGGATCCACTGCCACACTCGAAGACACCTGGGCCTCATCCTGAAGACACTTGGGAAACCACCTGCCGCACACACCTGGCCAACCACCACACCACCCCGCCCGAAGGTTCTTGGGTGAATAATGGACTTCAGGCCATCACAGCCTGCCCGAAGATACTTGGGCTATTCGGGAAAGGGAGCCGAAAAGGATCTAATAACCATCCACTAAGAATAGTGTTGGAAAAAACATCCTCCCCCATGAAATGGGGGTGTTCGACACTAAGTGCTCAACTTGGGTGGGGCACGAATAAGAAACACAAAGCTACAGATATATATATATATATAACAAGCACTCACCCAAAGCTAGGTTTTTTCTTCCGACAGTCTACAGATCACAACGACACTCAAGTCCGAGTCAAAAATCACGCCAACAACCCATGTGTCCCCTTTATTATTTCAGATTCAGTAACAATGTTTATGTTTAAGCACTACTGGGCAACTAGTAGGCATAGGCATAAGTCCAGAAAAGTGAACAGTCAAACAACAACCAAAACGTCCACACCTGGTTCTCAACAACAGAGGATTCCACCCCAATTTGTGATATAAATAAGTAACCACCCAGATCCATATAAACAGGAGATACCATCCCCAGATTCACACAACCACCGAGAGTATAAAAGAACAGGGGAACCCATCCCCTCCCACATTTCCAGAAATCGGCCCGAAATGAAAACAACCAACTACCACCACCAACACAAGTAAGGGATTATCAGATTTAAACGACTTAACACACTCCATGATTTAAAATTCTGTGTGTTCTAACCAGGAGTTATCACAGAAGGGTTGATCCTGGTGCTTTCAATTATTCATCCGGATATACGTGATTAACCGATTCACTTTTCACAGCTGTAGTTTACAACCACAACAAGCCATTTAAAACATCAGCAGGGTTTATTAGTGCACAAACAACGACCACCAATGGCCTCTATTTTCAGGAGGCATAAGCCAGCACAACTCAACAAGATGGTCATAGAATAAACAACATCAAAATATAAAACAACATCAACGATCACAGCCCCCCCCCTTCTTTATTTATAGAATTCATTCTTTATCTTTAATTAGGTCTGGTTCACCCAATTCTACAGGACCAAAAGCACGCCCACCCCGAATGATACACAAAAGAGAGAGACGAAGGAGAAAATTTACTACTTGTTGATAAATGATTGACGTTTAGGCCGGGGGCATGGAACTTTACGGATAACGATGCGGCGGGCCTGATGCACCAGAAGCTGTTTGTGAAAAGTCACGATCGAGGAAAGGAGAAACCACGACTAACCCTTAGTTTATAAGAGCTGGGGACGGTTGAGGTGAAAACGTGAAACCGCGTAAGGCGCGGGGGTCGTGGGTTGATCACGTGGCTCTACTGGTCACAAAAGGGGGGTCGGGTGGTTTAAGCTGACTCATTAATTGATGAATCATTTAATTAAAACTCTTATGGGAGTTACGGGTCTTAAAAAAATAGTTAAACGAGTTAGAATAGGGCTTAAAACCCTATTTACGCAAAGGAGCGCTACTGGAAACAACTTGACAAGGTCGGCTGACGCCGATCGGTCTCGGCGATCGGTATCCCCGATCGGTCTCCCCGATTGGTCTCACCGATCGGTCTCGCCGATCGTTCTCACCGATCGGTCTCACCGAACGGTCTCACCGATCGGTCTCACCGATCGGTCTCCCTGATCGGTCTCCCTGATCGGTCTCACCGATCGGTCTCACCGAGATGCCACTCCTTTAGAACCCAGATTTTGGCAAAGGGAAGGACCAAGAGAGTCTGGGTCATCACAATTGGGTTTAATGGTTTTACTTGAGGAAAAAGTGTTTCCACATTTCAATACGATTTATTTTATATTATCAAAGAATAATGTGAAAAAGATATAATTTTTATGGGTTTTTATGTTTTTCAATATACTAATGAATTTCTTTCTTTCATATCCCTTACTAATATTTTTTGTACTCATCATACTATTTGAAATATTTTTCATAGCGTTTAAGGATGAGTATGAATAGAAAGGAAGTCAATTTTAAAGTCATGAAGATTTTTCAAAAAATCAAAACATGTTTCATTTGAGAATATTTTTATTGTGGGAAAAATGTATACTAAGTGAAAGTGTCCACTTTTTAATGTATGGTTTGGTTTTTTAAGATTTATGAACTAATTATCTAAAATTATAAACCTAAAAATGACTTTAAGAATACAAGAAAGTGAATTATTATCTAAAAACTACAGATTTTATAATGTTTTAATGATGGTTCCTTATAGTTAGTATCAAAGGGATGATTTAGATAAATTTAGAGGCTTGGATAATATTTAATAGAATACCCTTGATAAATTATACTTTATGGTTATGTTGACATGATATAAAATTTTAATATTAATATATTACTTCATATAATATATGTATGTTTAGAATTTTTTTCTATAGAAGAAACATGAAAGATAAAGTAAGAAGGTATAAAGGGGAAAATATCCGTCCAAATCAGAATCCTTTAATGGTTGGAATTGGAACTGGTCATATTTTAGTAGTGATTGATTTGTTATTACAAGATGTTAATGATTGTGTTATCAATGTTAGAGAGCAACCAGATGAACCGGAGAATAACATATCCATTATAAGGAATTTTATGAAACTACACCCTCAAGAATCCAGTGGAACCTAAAATATAGTGGTATGAAATGGATGAATAAATTATATAGAAAATATATTTAAAGTCATGGGATATTCAGAACATTAAAAGGTAACCCTTTCTATTTACCCCTTTAAAGGTGAAGCTGATCAGCAGTGGTCATTGGTTAAGAATACTTGAGAAATATATGAGACAGATTCCATGAAATGAAATAAATTTAAGAATATATTCATGGATAGATAACTCCCTAAATATTTTTTACTCATAATAGAGAAAAAATATTGTAATTGAGGCCAAAGGAGGAGGATTCAGTTGTAGTGTATGAAGAAAATTTTACCATATTATCCACGTACACACCATATTTTATTCTAGTCCTTGATATTAAAATTAATTGATTTTATTTAGGATTGAAACCAAGTTTATGAAGATTATTGGTATAATTGTAATTTAAAACTTATGATAATTTTTTCATTGTGATGAGAAAGTGTAGATAGAGTTTTAAAACACTTACATACCTTGTGATGACAAGAATAAGTAGTGGTTAATATTGTAAGCAATAAATAAGTGGTTGAATAAAACATAAAAAGGTAAACCACTAAAATTTTCCAAACGAGGTAAAATATATTTTAGTTATTTTTTTATAATATCACAAACATTTTATCTACGTGGTAAATTTGGTTGTATAGATTTTTATTGAAAACAAAAGAGTCATGATCAATCTAATAACAGTGTAACAAATTTCCATACAATAGTGTGATGTTTTAATTTAAATGAACTATAAAATCATGGGTGTGTCTAAATTAAGTTACTCAGGGTGTAAATCATCAATATCTAAAAGAAAAAGGTGTGGAAAATCATTTTATACTATTGTGGTTGATGTTAGTTCATCTAATGAAGTGTTGATAGGTACATTACTTGTTTATTTGAATTATATCAATGACTTGTTTGACTCCATATATTCACATTACTTTATTTCTGAGAATTTTTTATGTAAAATAGGAATATAATATCATGATACGTAGATATTATTATTGGGTGAAAAATCACAATATAAGTATTAAAGTAACCAATATTTATTGGATTTCTTCTATTGTTATCAGTTGGATGAATTTTCTTGATAATCTTATTGAACTATCCATAATAGATTATGATGTTATCCTTGGTATGGATTGTATTTTAGTTTACCATGAAAAGATATATTTTAGGGCACATAAATTTATATTCAATTATTTTATACCTTTAATGACATATCAAGAAGATAAGAAATTTATTAAAGGTGACAGTGAAAGCTACCTAACTCATATTACTGAAAGGAAAGAAAATAATCCATTTAGTGACATTCCAGTAGTGAATGAATATATGGATTCATTTCTTGATGATTTTCCTAGTTTTATTTCTTATTTGGTGGTTGAGTTTAATTGAATTAGTTCCCGATGCTAATATAATTTCAAAACCCCCTTATTTGATTTCTTAAGTATACATTTTGGAATTGAAAAAGTTGTTATATGATTTCTTGACAAAGGTTTAATTCATCCTAGAACATTATTTTGGGGTTATTTTATTTAAAATTTTAAACTAAAACATAGTCTAATTTGAATTTCATTTATTATATAACCTTTAATAACATCACTATCAAGAATAATTAGCATATACCTCATATTAAAGATTTGTTTGATCAACTCCATGGAACATAATATTTTTTAGGGATTGATCTTAGGTTAGGATGCCATCATTTGAAGATGAAGGAAGAATATATTTCAAAGATTATGTTTCAGACTATATATGAGAATTTTGAGTTTGTGGTTATTATCTTTGGGTTATCTAAGGAACCCACTATATTAATGGATCTTATGAATAGAGTTTTCCATGAATATTTGGATAAGTTTATGGTATTTTTTATTGATTAAATTTATGTATATTTTGAAATTTATGAGGATCATAAAATACACCTAAGGATTATTTTTCAAACATTTAAAGAAATGAAGTTATATAAAAATTTAGTGAATATAAATTTTGGTTGCAAAAAATTTATTTCCTTGGGAATATTTTTTATAAATATTTCATATCTATCGACCTTACTAAAAATAAATTGGTTGATGAATGTACAAGACCTATAAATGTCATCGAGATTCATTGTTTTCTTGGATTAGTGGGTTAGTACTGATGATTGGTAAAAAAATTACTCGACTATCTAGCCCACTAACGAAGTTAACTTTAAAAGGAGTTAAATTATTATAGACAAAAGAGTGTGATACATGATTCTTGTAACTAAGAAATATATTGGTTAATTCTCTATTTTTGTCCCTTTTCTAAAAAAATTATGAAATTTTCATATACAATGATTCTTATTTGAAGGGACTTGGTTATTTTTTGATGAATAATGATCAAGTAATTTCTTATGATTCAAATCAATTGAATCTTCATGAGATAAATTATCCTACATGTAATATGGAACTTATTTATGTGATTTTTTTAGATAATAATATAAAGATATTATTTATATGAAGTAAAATGATAAATATATATTAATCATAAAAGTTTTAAGTATATATTCGCTCAGAAAGAGCTGAACATGAGGCAGAGAAGTTGGATTGAACCAATAAAGGATTATGATTGCATGATTCATTTCCATCATGAAAAATTAAATAAAGAATTTGATTATTTAAGTTTAAAATATATTTCATCATTATCCATGATATGTTTTAAACATGATCCATTAGTAAATGATCTAATGCCTTCTATACTAGAATTTGTATATGAAGGAACTTCATTTATTTCATTTCAGGTTTTAGTATGCTCTTTATTGTTATAAATAATTAAGAAAAGAGTAAAAGTAATACCATGCTTTTCAAGAAAAGGTGGAATTTCTAAATAATGGTAAGTTGCTTCAATTTATCTTTGAAAAGGAATGTGTTTTGATATTTGGAAAAGGTTATCTATAAAAGATATTCCCTAGTTGAGAAAGGATCTTTTGAGTAAAGTTCAAAGCTCACCCTTTTTTATTCATTCCAATAGTACTAAGATGTACAAAGAACTTAATGAGTATTACTAGTTGGATGGAATGCAGAAAGATATATTAGGGTTTAATATGAAATGTTTGACTTGTGAACATGTTAAAGATAAATAGAAATGACCAAAAGTTATGATTCAAACATTTGAAATTTCAAAGTGGAAGTGAAAAAATATATCTATGGATTCCATGGTGGGATTTCCAAAGGCATATCAAGGTTGTAATGAAATTTGGGTTATTGCTGATCGATTGACTAAATACACACATTTAATTCATATCTAAGACACTATGCCTTTAGGTGAAATTCATTAAATATATATCAAGGAGATAGTTAAGTTACATGGAGTTCCTCTCTCTATTATATCTGACTGTGATATGAGGATTAAATTTAATTTTAAAAAAGGCATTCAAAAGTCGTTGGGTACTTAATTAAAATTTAGTACATCTTTTCATCCTCAATATGATTAATAGTCAGAGAGAAAGATTCAAATTTTATAATACATGATTCAAAATTGTTCAATGGGTTATCAGGGAATTTGGGGTCAACATATTTCATTAGTTAAGTTTTCTTATAATAATAGTTTTCATTCTTGTATATACAGATGACACTTTTGGTAGCATTTTATGGAAAGTAGTATCGTAATCCAGATTGTTGGGATGAATTTAGTGAAAGGATTTTTTTGGTACTAGATTTTATAAAATATATATAAAAAATTTAAAGAAAATTCAATAGTATACAAAGGTAGAACAAAGTATAAAAAATAGTTATATGTAAATGGAGGAAATAACATTCATTAGAGGTAGGTGATCATGTTTTCCTTAAAGAATCTCCATCGATAATGTTATACATTTTAGTAGAAATAGAAATTTAAGTACATGGTTTATTGGACCCTATGAAACTATGGGGAAGGTAGGATCAATTTCCTATTGAGTTGTATTTGATATGATTTTATCCCAACTACATGATGTGTTTCATGTTTCATTTTTAATGAAATATATGTCAAAAGTATCTCATGTTTTGAGCTCTGAAGTAGTATGATTGAAAAGGAACCATTTATATTATGGAAAACTAATTTAAATTATTAATTATAGAGATAAAGAGTTTTGGAATAAGGTGATTCATTAAGTTAATGTTTTTTTGAATAAACCATTTGGTTGAATAAGAAACATGGGAATTGGAAAACTTTATGAAGGAAAATTATTCCCACTTGTTTAGGCAGTGAAAAAATATTGAGGATGAAATTTACAAAAAGGGTAATAATTTGAAAAACTAGTTTATTTTAATAGTAAATTAATTTCATACCTTATTACTATTAATTAATTTTATTTGATGGAGTTATATTCATTATACAAATGTTAAGTAATTTTTCAATCAAAAAGGGAATAATTTTATTCTTACTATTTTTTACAAGTAATATAGGATTTTATTTAAAAGATTAATTTATAAATTTTCGAATTTTATTTTTATAAAATGATATAATTATATAAATTATTAATTCAAAATTATATTAGATTTAATTTTTAGTAATTTTCTATAAAAATACGATTTTTAGGTGAAGAGTAGAAAATACCAATTTCTAAGAAAACTGTCTTATCATTTTATACATCTACAAAGTCACATTATATTTTGGATTGGTTTTGAAATTATATCAGTAAATTTTGATTAAAATAATCTAATAAATTTCAATATAATCAAAATTAAACTTGATTTTTTATAAAAATATTTTTAAACTTAAAAGGCATTTTTCTAGAAAACCTTTTTTGGTTGCGTTTTTCAGGTTTATTTTAAAATTAATTTATTCCAATTATAAGAATTTAATTTGATAAAATGGATTCCATATTTTCAAACATGTGGTTCAAATTTGATAAATAGTAACCTTTTTTATCATTATAAATAGTAACCTAGTAAAAATGTTTTCACTTTGGTATGTGTAAAATAGGTAAAACAAGATTAAAACTACTTGATAAGACATTAAAATCACCCAAACACTCACCTTTATTTCATTGGATTAGATTTTTTGACCCTAATAATACAAAGTTAAAAACATTGGTAATTTTTTACCACCTTCCATTTATAATTAACTTAATATTATTTTACATAAAGAACAAATACCAAAGGTCACTCTATTTGTTTAAATAAATATAATATTTTATCATTGGGATAAAATTGGTTATATTAAGTTATAAATGGATATTTTAAATATAAATTAATTGTTTTTAATTTTTAATTTTATTAATTTTGATGATGAAATAATCACCTTAAATGAATATGAAATATTAACACAAAACGTGATCAAGTAATAGAAAAATGAAGTAAATTTTATATCTTGGTCAACATGTACTATGTCTCCAAGTGGGTAGAATATGAGGTTACCAATTATGACACAACGAAATTGGTCATTAATTTTTTAATAAAAAATATATTTTCTAGATTCGAACTCCCCTAATTACTCATTAGTGATCATGGGAGACATTTTTCTAATATTTCTTTGAAAGGATTGCTCTAAAAATATAGAATCAGATAAAAAACATGAACTCTCTACCACCTGAAAATAATTGAGAAAGATGAACTGTCTAATAGGGAGATTAAAAAAATTATATTGAATCTAGTGAAAAAAACTAGAAATTACTGGAGTGTTAAATTGGATTACACACATTGGATGTATCACACAATGTATAAAAACCCATTAAAACTAATACGTTCAACTTGGAATATAGAAATCCTTATCACCTCCTTGTATAACTAGAGAATCACACTTACTGGGATATAAAAAAATTGAACATGGATGATCAAAAATCTAGGAAATTCATAATTCTATAGATATATGAAATATAATAAATTATAAAATATTCCTATGAAAATTCCATAATCTATAAAGAAAATTCAAATAAATGTAATGAACAATGAATTACATGCCAAATATTTCACTAGGAGATAAATTTATGCTATTTAATTACCAATTTAAAATTTTCCATATTAATATGAAATCCCAATGGAAGTGTCCTTTTTAAATCATCAATGTTTTTCCCAATGGGGTGATCAAGATTAAGAAAAATGGAGAACCACCCTTTAACGTAAATGGGAAAATTTTGAATATTTATCAAGATCCATTCCACAAGGGGTGCATTGTTACTTTAAAATTCATTTGAATCAAATCATGTCTAGCAATCAACATTAAATGAAGATATGAATTATAAGAAACCTAAGATATGTTTAGTAGGATAGTTTAGATTTTAGGATGTTTTAGTGCACTAGAAGCATAGGGAAGAGGACCTGGACCAAAAAGGGGAAAAATTTCCATTTACATACCATGTAATAATTATACAATGTGTAAATTTATGATCCAGGAAAAAATTTAAATCCTGATTTTATACATCATATATTTTTACATAACGTGAAACATTTAAGAGGATTTAGAATGATATGAACCCTTAGTTCATGTCCAAACCCATATTCTTTCTTCCTAGTACACTTGACCTCCCCCCACTCAAACTACTATTCCTCCTACCCTCTCTGCCCTTCATCATCCCTCCTTCTCCCTTTTTGTCCTCCCTTTCACTCATTCACATCCCACCTTTCAAACCTCCACCCATTCCTTTCTTCTGTAATATCTAGAAAAAATAATAATTCTAAAGTTTAATCCTCTAAACATTGAACTGGGAGTGATGATCCAACTCTACCCAAGTTCCAAGTTCCAACTCCTCCTCCACCACCTACAAAGCCTTCTACTTTAGAATATTCTTCAACTTCTACCTATGCTTCATCCTCTAAGGAATCAAATTTGACTCCTACAGGTCACATAACACAATCCAACACCAACACCTTCACCCATGTCTACATATCTCAACATTTGAGCATCAAGTTAGGATGATCCATATACAGGTTAAGCCTATAATGATGAACATGACCTTGGACCTCACCATGATTGAGAAGATCTAGGTTTACGAAGAGGTTCTTGACCTCATTGGTAGGATGCACATCTCCCCCATCACCCAGGTGTGAGATGAGACCTACTATGAGCTCTTACTTGAGTTCCTAGACATGTTCAAGATAAGAATCAACCATATCATATTTAGGCTCAAATTAAGTACTTGGGAGATCATCTTAAGAGACTTTTGTGTTGGGATTGACATCTATTAAACCAATTTTTTCATCTCCCCCATTTTCGGACCTTGTAGCTTGATCTGGACAGGGAATATGCAACATGATGATGGATATTGATCACCAGGGATCCCCACAGTTTTCAGGACCCTCACACAATGAAGATAAATCAACTACATAATGATACCATTTGGATCATGCATTAGGCTCTGGCCCATGGCTAGATTGACCGAGGAGATTCACATGGGAGTGTTAGCCAAATTGAGGTGATAATCCTTACCTTAGCCATGGTATTCCCTTACATCAACTTGGAATTAAATTTTTCTATGTATTATGAGGCATAGGTTTTTAGGATGTGAGGTATGATGATGATAAGAAGATTTATTATGCATCTAGCATAACACCATGGTATCTTCAACACCACTCGACCTCATACATCACTCGGTCAGATAGATTCCATAGATCTTCTTATACTTCATAATATTGGGCTGCTATAGAATTTTGAGGGGTGATAATGGTGGGTGTTAGAGTACCTATTGGATATAGATGAGGCACCCGTCCATCAAGACCCAACCCCAGCCTCACCTTCCCATCCCTTAGACACAACTCCCTCTACCATAAAGCCATCCCATACCCCTACCAAAGTATCCCCTCCCCCTTAAACCAATACAGAAACACCACCTTAAACTACATATATACCTACCCCACCACTTCCAATAGACATTTGGCTGATTATTCATTCCATTCTAGAGAATTTGTGACAGATATGTTGCCAATTTTTATTCCCATTCATAGACCCAATCTCACTTTACCCCCCCCCCCTAAATCTATACCATTTATCTTCCCACTCACCCCACCTACTAACCTCACTTACAAATATATCACCACACTAACTCCCACCCTAGACAACCTAATCTCCCAATATCTTAGTCCCTTCCACCAGGAAGGTGTTCCTATCAGAGCAGGCTCTCAAGGGAAAGGTCCCTGTCTATCCATATACTACCAAGGTGCCTCTAAACGATCTAGTTTCTATCACCATGGAACCTATTAGGATGATTGACCCTCCTTCCCCATATTTTATAGATGAGATAGATTTGGTAGAGCTGAACTAGATATTTTCTCTTAGGGAGGGGACTTCTGATGTAGCTAGTGGAAACTCCGCCCATACTATTTAGTTATATCCTTGTACCCCTTTCCTACTGTATTCCATTTTTGGGTATATTGTTTTGTATTCTAAATGTATTCCCCTTTTCAATGATGTATCATTTATCATATATATGGATGTGATACAATATTTTAGCTGCACTGCTTTCTTCTTTATTTTATATTTTTCTTCTTCATTACTGTAACCATGTCAAGCTCTACTAAATCCTCTATAGTCATTGATGAGACTTTCAGGCTACCAGCTACCCTCTTACATTAGATTCATCAGGATCTGGCTGACATAGAACATCATATTTAGGAGTTGTAACTCTAGATCTTCCCTCACCAGGATCCCTCTCCACAACATGCATGTCAACTACTACATTCACATGAGCTTCAGAGAAGACATATTTCTGAGATGGTTAACCCCACCAAGTACCACCTTTGAGTTAGATGATATAACCATTAGTAAAAGAGGAAACATACCTTTGATCTGATAGAAAAAACTAAATGATTCCTTTATCCATTTTTATAGATGAAAACGTCATAATTAGATATTTATGGGATACAACCCATATTTTTTTGTTTCCTTAATTTCAATTGTGTGATTAGGACCATTATTTTCCTTTTCTAGAATTCTCTTTCAATCAGTCATCCCAAACTTCTTTGAATTCCATTCAGGCATATAGATAAGTTATTTTCTCCTTCCATTAAGTGTGTGTACCTACCCTTTTTCTTCTTACATATTAGTTAACCCCATGGACAAATGGTTTATCTAGTGCAAGTATTTGTTTTCTGTAAAAGTTATTGCATCTAGGAAAAATTTATATCATTATCCAATATGTTTTCCCATGACATTACTTTCACTCCAAGAAGCTCTTGATTCCCTATTCGCAATTCATAGTTTCTATTTCATTTTTTTTTCTAATCTATAATTTCAATCTCTCCCATGAATCATTCCATAGTATTGTAGATATTGTATTATTATAAGTGTGGAGGATTGTTTGTTGATCTTCATTGTTTATAAACTTAGATTATTTCCTATTTTCACTAGTTTCGGAGACATTTTTCATTGAAACCATGATTTAAAATTGAAATCTCATTATACCCATTTAAATTATAGATTAATTTAGGTTGGATATTGTTGAAATCCATTTTTATTACTATTTATATTTTTTATCATGATTTATGAGTTGAGTAACTTAATTCTAATTCTAGATTCCTACAATTCCTTTTGATTAAATTATCATTGGATACTATTACCTGAGTGATTTCCATTTATTTATGTATACTCCTATTCCCAGGATAATTATATACATACATTATCATATTCTTTTCTGATTATATTTATTGATAGATACTTGGGGAATGTAAACCTCTTAGAACTTGTATTGAGATATTATTGAGGTTATGATCAAAAAAATACACCATTAAAATGACTGAGGAAATCTACTTGAGCCATTTTTTCATACAACCCACCAGTGAATCTTTTAATTTATCTTATAGTATACATGAAGAACCTTTTTAGGATGGAGCCGTTTTAACCCTATTATCCATTCCCACCCTACTTCTGATACTATGAATGTTTCTCTTTAGAAAAAGTGTAGGTTATTTTTTATCACATCCAAACATGGGATATTTATACCAAAGAGGAATATGGTGGAACTTTCACCAGATTGATATTATATTGTTCATTATTACTTTTGGTATTTTATATACTTAACATGTTCCTTAGAAAAAGGAAATATATAATTTTTTGGGTTATGTACTAAGAATGTAAAAAATCACCATTACTCGATCAATGAATCTTATAATGGATCATATGTGGTTAGGTCATGGATGTGAGATATATCATAGACATGAATTTCCAAAATAAAAGTAACAAGGAACATTATTAATTCTATATTAATATATTCATAGATCCACTTTGAGTTATGTCGAGTACATACACATTTGTTCTAGGAGTTACTTTATTTTATTGTTCAATATTATCTTGAATTATACTATAGAGATTAACCACATTTTTGAGCTTGATTTTTTACCATATTTCCACCTACCCTTAGCCTCATAGATATTAGAACCTTATTGGTGAATCCATCATGATTATTTTTTTATTTGTCTCTATAAAGTGGAGAAGATAAAACCACTGAAAGCCTATGGTTAAGAACATATATTTAGGGTATGGGCATTACTCCAGTTACATTTTACCATGAGTGATGAGAGAAAATTCATTGTGAGGTAAAATAAAAAATGGATATAGTTTCTAAGGGATAATTATTAAATTATAATTAAATGAAAAAATAATATAAATAAAGAACTTAACTATGAGGTATGAATGATTTTATCTATTGGACTGATCCTGGAGGACTTACTTTTTCAACTTTCACTTATTTTTATTTTCATAGTTGTAATGCATGTTTCCTATTTAAAAATTGTTTTTATATGGAATCCCTTTTTAGATTATTTTTCCTCGAGGATAATAAATTGTTTATGTGTAGGGGAATTTGATAAGCTGAATTTATATACACATTTTGGATACATTTATTTAAGGTTTAATAATGAGTTTTTTAATAATTAATTGTGTTTTGGTTTGTTTTTATAGGAAATATGAATTTAATAATCAGAAGAATAATTGCTTAAAATTATTTAAAATTCAATTTGCACGTCATAAAAGGAGTTCACAATGTGTATTCATCATTAAAATAATACTTATAGAGAAAACAACAAGCCCATTAATAATTACATGATGTGAAGTTGTTGTACGATATGTACATACATTATACATCATGATATTTTCAAAATCAGAAACCCATTGAAAGTTAAAAATGTGAATCACTAACACAACATGTTGAAAGTACATGACATGAAATGTTTGAGATCTCTTCCCACCAAAGATACGGGCTGTGGATTTTGAAAGATACATTATTCTTAAAGAATTTTGTGGATCTAAAGTACACCAAATGAATCCCACTTACACATCATGTAAAAGTCGATAAAAATCCACTTAAATCCATTACATGATGTGAATACTTTACACGCCATGTAATTTTCAATCCTATAAGTATTTAAGCACCTAAATCATGTACAAAGAGTCCATAAAACCATTATTTAGCTCATTTTATTTCTCATTTATTCTTTTTCCATATTCCAAACTTAGTTGTAGTCCACTCCTTTATCATTTTTGTCAATTCCATTACTATTACATTCCATTCCATGTTCTTGGATTTATGTTCTTCATTCATTTTCATTATATCTCACAATTCAACATTCATTTTACATACCGTTATCCAGTTAACATAAAAAATCCCTATTTATTTCATGTTCATTGATTCCAAGTAATTTTTTGATTATTTTTCAATTGTTTTCAAGTGTGAATTTCTTAATTCTATATTTTTTATTATTATAAAAATCATGTTTCCCAATTTCCCGATTTTGATTAACCCCATCATACATGGCTAATCCGCTTTGGGTTGGGGTTGATATTAGGGGTGAACTCAATATTAATGAATCTATAAATTGAAACATGGTAACCAGGTGGCTAGTAATTAGGTTAAACAATAATTATTTATCTCACTCCATTACACAATGTTGACCATGGTGGTGTAATTGAATAAACCTGAACTAATTGGATTTTAGTAGGCTATGACCATTAGCCTATGAAACTTTATACCATTGAAGATAAGAATATTACATCTAGGTTGTTATCTATATATGAACCAAGGAATATTTTCATATTTGGTAGATCCATTTGGTTTGACCATAACCAGTTGGATACCTTTTCACCACTCCATATCCTAAGGAATAGGTCTATTAAAAGATAGATTTTGGATTATCCTTTCACATGAACCCTACAATTGACCCAGAAACCTATTCTCTTCCTGAATTTAAATCAAAGATATCTAAGATTTAGTAAAACAAAACTTGAAGAGAGAACATGTGAAATCCTACTATAGGGTTTGAATTGATTGGTTTCTTATATACCAGTGGTCTCTATGGATTCGATGCCACACCGCTTCTTTAATACACCTTTGTAGTTTAGTGTAGATTGAGATATAAATTTCTAATCATATCACACACATTGGATTTAATAACGTATTTCATATGTGTCACTTACTATTTTGAGTGCCTCTAGTTAATGGTTTATGATTATTTACTTTTGAATATTTTCTTTGGTTCCTTTCCAATTTTTTCTTCTTGTTTTGTAAGGTATTAGTAAAAACCTTTATTTTAGTTCTAATAGGTTTGGAATATAATTTTTTCCATCTATGGATCCCATTAAAACATAAAAAATATCAAATTCACATATTTACACTAAAAACACCTTAGGTTAAAATCTGTTGATCTAATCAGAGGGGAACATTGCTCTGATACCAATTGAAATGCTATAAAGGATCAATTTAGGACACCTGTGATGGGTGAAAATTAGGCAATATATTATTTTGAAAAATTTTAATTTTATTTTAAGTATTTATACTCCTGGAATTTGTACATTTGTTTTCTATTAGTATAATGGGGTATTTTCTTTGTATTTACCAATCACTTATACAACATGAAATATAGGAAATAAAGTAAACTGTGGAATGAAATATATTTATAGTGTTCATACTAGATATGGGAAACCCACTCCTTGTTAAGATTTTTAATTTTATATAATCACTTATTATATTATCAACTAAAAAACCAAGTGAATAAAATGGCTGTTTTCAACCCAACTGTATTTCACACACTCAAACTGCTTCTCATAGTGGATACAATTTATCTAGCATCTAACTGGTGTCACAAAGTCTCACTATGGTCCACTTTCATACATAGACTCACACAGGTTCCAAAAATTCCCAACATTTATGTATGTGGGTTTTTTAAATCCATTTTATTTTTTTACTAATAAGTATACTATGTCACTACAATAACTGATACGATCTCTTTCTTGTCAGTAGAGTCTTCCACTTCCTGAAAGTGTTAAATATTAATTTAGAAACTCAGTATCAACTTTAAATTCCTCGACACAACATCAATCTCATATGATCTTCAAAAATATACCCACTACTCAATATCTGAAAGGCATGACACACAGATCAAAATCATACCCTGTAGTTCTGGTCTATCCTTGTCACATTATTTTTTCATCTACTTAGGTTTTAAAATAATTAATTTTTTATGGTAATCTTATTATTTTATATTTGATACCCTGATGATGAATTTTCGTTATTATAGTATTAACACCCCCATCTTATTTTTCTTCGAGAGTTATATGTTATTCTCTATTTGATCAAGTAGTCAGTACACATGTTCTATCTCCCGTCATGAAAATATTTATCTATTTATATTTCTCTATTATATATATATGTCACAAAAAAAATATTTCTAATATGTTTTATATAGACACTCTCCATGAAATTCGGTTACCATGATATTTATATTCATTTTCTCAAATTCTATACATGGGTTTGTCCCCAAATATTGCAAATTCAATAGTTGTCTCTAATGAAATGACAAGAGTAACCTTGAAATTTTCTTTATTATTTCTCTATTGGCTATAGTAGATCTTAATTGAAAATTATATAGTCTTATTTTATATTCATCTACTCAAGAATATTCTACTAAAAAGTTTACAACATAAAAAATCACCATGGTAGTATTAAAATTATACCAAAAAATCTTCTTGTAGGCATGATTCTTCTCATTGTATTATGAGAGTCATTAAAATTATAGTTCAACATAAAATCAAATATTCAAAATATTATAATAAAGAATAACTCACTGATCTTCATATTCATATTGAATCCCAAATCAGTTTATTATATTTAATTCCACTATAACACTATAGTTTAATCATTGTATTTAGTTCCATCATTTTGTATAATTTCTCCATTTAAATTGTATTTAAATATTCGATAATTCCACATATTCGATCTTCATTACCACAACATGAATACAAAATTATATTAATTATATATACTAAATTACTCACTTTTTAACTATTTATGATGTTTAGAATAATTAAGACCAACTTAATATTCATTCCAAATTAGTTTTACTTCCTCAGAAATTAATTATGGAATTTCAGGCCCCGATCTCCTCATCTAGTTTCTCTATTTTAATGAGGTATAATTTTTTATCATATTCTTAATATGGATAATTTTAACTTTATATATACTGTACCATATAAATTCTCTCTATTTATTACAAATTTCAAATATAAATTATGAATTCACCTTATATGAACTTGCATCACTTTTCTCAACCTTACGTTGGTGGTTATCTTAACTTTACGATGCATTTTCTATATCTGAAAAACTTTATATCTCAAATTTATAAATAATATATATGTACCCTATGTTAGTGTTTGTCTCAACCTTATTAATACCTAACATATCCATTTTTATCACTTTATTATGTATTTCTAGATTTATTTAATTAAATTAGAGTCTCTTCAAATCAATTAAGTGTTATCTCTAGCATTTCATAAACACCTCAAAAACATTCAAAACACTTTTGGTAATTCATCAACCTTTCTTAATTAAGTTCAAAACTATCCCAAGGCCTCACAACATATAAAATCAAATTTGATTATTCTTATGGACCTTCAATTATTTTATATATTTTTAGCATATTTTGTGTCTCTTCAAACCTTCATCTAAGTGTTGTATAACATTGATTTCAAAAGACTACAGGAAACATCACAACATGATGGATTCTTCAAAATATATGTTATCTTATCACATTCTTTAACCATATCTCTCTAATATCTATAGAATCTATCTTTTACAATGCCTTAAATTTTTTTAGACAAAATTGGAAGCATTCCATCTGAAATTTTCTTAGTATATCATGGAGATCAACACATCAATCATCTAATTCAAGGGATACTCACCTAGAATCTAGATCTTATAAAACCCATTTCCAATATAAGAAACCTTCTTCTTTTAATTTTTAATTATAGAAGCATAAATCTAATTTATCCCTAGAAATGGTCAAACTTCAGGTCTTCCTTTGGTTGGATGAATAATTACTCCAATAACCATGATCTTACAGAGGAATATTATCATGGTCATTGACAATAAATATAAAAAATATATATTGGGAACTTGATAAAAAATGTTATAATAATAAATAAACACTTAAAATATAAACCCAATTCAAATAACTCTATAACCCCAATATGGTTTCAAATCAAAATAAATTCTACTTTATTTTAAAATAACACCAAAAAATACAATGGTTATAATCAAGTAATAATTAATCATGTGGAAATTATTTTCCACAGAATAATTCTAAAAAATTTAATAATCACTTCAATATCAAAACTAATCATCTAACATGAAATAAAATTAAAAAATGGATATAAAAAATAACTGTTTTTATTTAACCAGAATAATATAATTTCATCATAAATGATTATAACCTTAATTATCGTAAAATCAATATAACAATTTTCATTAATTTTATGAGTTTTAAATATCATAAAATAAATTACAGCATAAATATTCAATCAATATAGTACTCAATAAGAATATAACACCCATACTTATCATTATCTTCAATATTTACTCAGGTAAAACATATGGACAAACAAACCATATTAAGTTACACTTTAAATAATTTCACCCAATTTAAATCATTTTATCCTTATTAATTAATCCAATTCAACACATAAAAATTTCTTTAATAATAATATTATAACATATAAGTACAAAACAATCAATCATTTAAATCAATCTCACTATATAACCAAGAACATCCTTTTTATTTTATTTAACAAATTACTTATTAATAACATCTTCTAGAAAACATTATGTAGTTTATTAATAATTATACCATTTAACTAAAATAAATTCCTCAAATCAAATCACATATAAAGGAAATTAAATTTAAAGATAACATCATCATCTCCCTTTTTCCAAAATGATGCATGAACACCCCACTATACACCCACAATCTAGGATGATTTAGTACCCTATAAAATCATTTAGAAATAAATTAATTTAATCATTCACTACCCAAGTGATTTAGACTTCCACTATGGATATTATATCTAGGTGAACATGAATAAATTTCTTACCAATTCTCAATATATTATGTGTAACACCCTATAATTTTAAAATAAGAACATTGTATTCGACATTGTGTATGACACACAACACCAAGATTAGAAGAAAATATAACACCCTGAGACTTTATGATATATATATTTTTAATTAAATTCAATCGATTAAATAACATTCATTAAAAGAAACACTAATTTTATCTTGAATTACATGAAACATTGAGTTTATCTTACATTATATGAAACAATGAGTTTATCTTGAAATGCATGCAAGTCTTAGTTTAAATGAAACATGAAATATTATTAAAATATTAATATTTAATATGATAATTTTCAAGTAGATGATAAATTTTAAGGTATCAATAGTAATAAATAAATTTTGAAATGTTTGGTTATCTTTTGATTAGAAATAAAATAAGAATCATTTAAAAGAAGAACAAATGTTTTCCGAAATTGTATTGTTTCTAAAAGATAGTTTAGTCACAATTTCAAAAAATAATTTAAAATTAATTTCTACCAATTTTAGAAAATTTATTTTATAAAATTATCTACATTTTAGAAATAATCATATCAAAATTATCTTAGGGTTAATTTTATGGATTTTTTTGAAATGCTTCATTTCTCAATGAATAGTGAAAAATACTAAATTTCAACTAAAACATGCCTTTCCATTTAAATTATTTATAATGTTAAATTATATTTTGAATTGGGTTTAAAGGAAAATTATATCAATTTTTATCTATTAATTAAATTTATGTCATTTGAATAATTTTCATAATGAATTTTTATATAAAAACTTTTTAAACTTTTGAACATATTCTATTTGAAAACCCGCTTTCTCGTTACATCTATGGGATTAATTTTAAATTAATATTTTGACTTATATGAATTGAGTTTTTAAAAATAGATTAAATATTTGGACTAAAAATAATTTATAATTTATAATGAGGTCAAATTAAATTTTTACCAAAATGAATTGTGAAAACAGTAAAAATTAATTACTATAGTTTTTTGTAAAAATTGATTTACCTGGGGTTGCACTAAAAATAAAATGGTTAAAATAATATAAAAAATGTATAAAATATATTATGTGGAAATATTTATATAGTATACCTTATATTATCATTAATGGTCTATTATTTGGGACTCTTTAAATGAAAAAATATTGTAAAAATTTATTCTTTTCAAAAATTTCAAGTATGCCACTCGCCTCACCGATAAAAGGCCACCCTATAACCTATCTGATTAAAACAATAAAACAATTTTGGGTCAACAAAAAACTACCCAAATCACTTCAAAACTTTTCTAAACTCATCCTAGAATACTTTTTTTCATAAATCCAACCCAGGAAGGCTTTTGGTATAAACCTAAGGGGGTTACCTGAAGAAGAGGTAATGCTCTTCAATAGGAATTGTTATTTTATTTCTTCCTAAACCTCATTAAATTATTATTAAAACATTATTATATAATAAAATAAGTATATTACATGTAATTATATATTTTTATATTAAGATAATGACCAAAAAACAACCCCACTTCCATCAAATGGGTTATAAAATCACCATTCATGTGTACAGTGGACTACCGCCTTGTGAACCGATGTCATTCGTTTATCCATTAACACTTCTCATGATTAGGTATGATGATGAATAATATATATATATAAATTATATTTATATTTATGGATTAATTATATCATATATACATTATTAATTTCCATTCCATAGAAGATATGATAATGTCACTCATGTGTGTGGAAGACTGCCGCCTCACGAAGCATTATGCTTCATCTTTCACTAACGATTTACATGGAAGGTGATAAGGATACTATTAATGATTATATGTGATATAAATGAAATTATTATGATATTCATGACATATTTATCATTATAAAAAGTTAATATATATCTTTTTATTTCTTACCATTTTAGTCAATGAAAGATGATAACATCATTCGTGTATGTGGGGACTACCGCCTTCACAAAACATGGATGATATATATAAGTATATTTGAAGAAATAATATGGTGTATATGTTATTATTATTATTTTGGAAAGATAATATATTACTTAACTTTTTTCCATAATAATCATTGGAAAATGAAAATGCTACTCATGTGTACGTACGACCTAGCATCTCCAAGATCATAATTTACTACATTTCTCAAAAATATATTTCATGATTGATATTAAAAGTACAAGAAAATTATAAATTTTACAATTATTTCATGAATACCATTCTATATGTGATTAAACTATATAAAATACACCAGAAACCTAACTTTCATGACAAAATTTGAATGAAAAATAAGGAAATTAACACCCAAAACAATAAAAACAATGAAATATTATCAACAAATGGATGATAAGATGTTATTAAAAGATCATATAATTTATTATAAATATTAATATGGTTTTATTATAAGTTAATAAATAGTTTAAAAACAATTATACTGGAGGTTAAACCACATTCAACCAAAAGGAAGCGCGAGGTAAGGGACTTCATCTAAATTTCTCTTTATTGAGGCATATTGTAATGTTATGCACCTAATTTATTTTATGTGGTGTATATAATACACATATTAAATGTACTATCATGATTCATTAATTCTTAATTGTATTTTAATTTTCACACTGAATCATTTCATTTAAGGGGTTTTGACTTGAATATTTCCAAGTGGTAAAAGTTTTTTTACAATCTCACTTTCTTTTATGATTGTTAACTTTCTCTTGAAACGGCCAATTTCTTGTAATATTTTTTAATTGGAAATTAAATTTATATAAAGTATACATATTTTTTGATTATGGATATTATTATTTTCTATTCTATATACATTTTTTACATATGTTTTTTACTTTTAAATTTATTTTATCACCTGGGGAAATATTGATAACTCCATATCCTTTACTCAATACATATATTTTAAGACAAGGAATATTAGCTAATGAATTAAATTGATAAATATATATTTAACAAATTATATTTACCTGAATTAATGTGTGTTTATCAGTATTATATATCCCCAAGATTCATCTATATGTATCATGAAACAAATTAATTGTGACATTTTATATGGGTTTCTACCTATAGTTTTTAAACCGCCTTGTGAAATTTATTGATAGAAGAAGTATAGTTGGAAAAACTATAGAAATTTGTACCAAGTAGTTTTATTGTGAAAGGAATTGATAGTATAGGTATCATGTTCTTATTACATGATGTACAATAATTAAGAATTTACTTTATTAAGAATTTAGTTATTATTATCCATGATATTTTCACAATTATATTATCCATGGATGCAATTTATTCTTAGTTTATTAATTAAATGGAATGTGTTTTTAGTTATTCATATTAACATTTTGATTTTGATTTTTTTTATAGTTTCTACTATATATAACCCTTATTGAAAATTCGATCTCACCCTTGTTTTGTTTCATTTCTCTAGGATATGTAGAAGAATTCATGGAATAAGTTCAAGGATGCCAAATGTTTTCCATTTCTATGATTTTTATTTTATATCCCTATGTAAAATGGGTATAATTTATGTATTTGGTTACACTACCACAAAACTGGGCAAGGTAGGCGCCTGCCTTTATCAGCGCTAACAGGAAAGCGCAGATAAGGGGGTAGGCCTTTATCAGTGCTAAAAAAGCGCTGATATATGTACCCTTTATCAGCGCTAAAACAAACACTAATAAAGGGTACATCTATTAGTGATTTAAATATCCCTTTATCAGCCCTTTTATTAGAGCTGATAAAGGTTACATTTATCAGCACTTTTCTTAGCACTGATAATATTTATTATATACATTAAATAAAAAACACATGTTATAACTAAATATATATATATATAATTAAATAATTATAAGATTAATAATAAATATATTTATTAGATTTCTGGATTTATTATTTCATTATATTTTAGATTTATTAATTCATTATATTTAATATATATATTTATTATATTTTTTTATTTAATGTATTTGTTTTATTTATAAATATATAATACTTTTTAATATATATGTATAATTAAAATTATTGAATATATGTGTGTTTTCCAACGAATTGGGGTTAATGAATATATCATACATGCGTATATATATATGTGCATGAATAATGTTCATTTATAGATTATAATTACATATCACGTTGATGTGTTATTGATTTATAATTGATTATGTTACCCATATAATATATATTTTCTAAAAAATGTTCACTTATAATTAAAATTAAATTATATTTAAATAATAAATATATATCTTATTATATTTAAATAATAAATATATATTTTTATTATATTTTCAATGATATATATAAATATACCATTCAAATTATTTTATAAGTGTAAATTAAGATATATTTATTTAGAGTTATAATTATTAATAGATATATATATATTTATCATAAATATCATTTTAAATAAATATACAATAATATAAAAAATTATAAATTTATACATTTATCACCGCTTTTATTAGCACTGATAAAGTATGTGTTGATCAACTCTACAAAAGTGCTGATAAAGGGTGTCTTTATCATTGCTAAAATGAAAAAGCGCTGATAAATTCCAACCTTTATCAGCGCTAAAAAAGAAATGATAAAGGGGGTCTTTATCAACGCTTTTCATTTTAGCGCTGATAAAGACCCCCTTTATCAACGCATTTTACTAGCGCTGATAAAGGTACACGCCGGATTTATAAAATTCACCGGGTCCTCCTCCTCCTCCCCGCACCCTGTCAAGTTTCATGGAAGCCCGACCCTGCGCCGCTGCCTCCTCTCCAGCGCGGTCACCGCCTCCTTCTCCTTATCATATATCGTGGCCGCCTCCTCCTCCTCCAATGCCTACCTCTCTTCCTACTCCTTTGTCGTGGCCTCCTTCTCCTTCTCCTCCATCGCCACATCCTCCTCCTCCTCCTCTGCCTCCTCCTCCTCCACCGGCACCACCACCACCACCACCTCCTCCTCCTCCTCTGTCTACTTTGCTACCTTCACTACCTCTGCTACCTCCGCTGCCTCCGCTGCCTCCGAGCTACATCCGGGATGCCTCTGCTGCCTCCGCTACCTCCATTCCATTCGTTGTCGACGCCTCCTCCTCCTCCTCCGCCACCAGGTCCTCCTCTTTAAGGTGGGTAAAATTGAATTTTCATGAATTAATTATATTTGAATTTATTTTCATTATTGAGATTAATTATGATTTGGTGTGATTCTTATGTGTGATGCTTGTGTGTGTGATAATTCATCAGGATTTGGGGTGTAAACCATATGACTATTACCTTTATAGAATCCTGAATGAACAGTGTAATTAGATTCCTTGGATATAACAAATGTGAGGAAATATTTATAGAATCTTATAGAGGATGACATACTACTTGGTATAATGTTTTTAATGGATCATTTCATTACATGGTGTTTCAGTTGGTATGTTTTTAACCATTGATAACCTTGGAGTAAGGGGTGTATTTATATTTTATATATGGAATTGATTACTACAACCTAAAATAACATATCTAGGTGTTTGGTTGGTTAATGATAAAATATAGTTTTTCCTCATGGGTTTTATTAATGGATTAAAAAAAGTATATGGTTCAAGAGATAGAGGATCCATTTAGAGGTACATCCTATGATCCAAAAGGGATAGGTCTTAAGTGAATGACTTATATAGGTCAGTTGAGGGTCCATTGGGATATTTAAGTGCCCTTGATTGTTTGGGGAAATTAATGAGTTTTTTGGTTTGAAAAATCCCCTCAATAAGTGAATTTAAAAGGGTGATATTCAATTTGATCTTATTAAAGTCATGATCATAGTAGAATTTTTATTACACTAATAGTAGAAGTTTTCCCACCAACCATTCTACAATTTAGTTTGGTGAGTAGATGGAGTAAAAATTGAAAACATATTATTACTAGCTTCAAAAGTAAATTTACTCATGGGTTTTAGATGTATTTTACCAATATATTTATTAAAAACATTATCATATATGAGTTAGCAGATCATTAAAGATAAGAAAATATGAAAAAATTATGTTTTTTTGTGGATAACATGTGTCCTAGAACAAGGAGTACGTGATTACACTTTTATGAGAGTGTTCCAAATGAAGATGTTCACTCTAGTGTAAGATATCACACCATAGTAGTGCTGGTGTAACTATGAAGGGTTTGAGATATAGGAGAGACATATTGTAATATGGAACATTTAACAATAATGGATGTCTCTAAGGGAATATTATGAGATAATTTCATTGGGATTCATAGCTCATGAAAATAAATGTTCCACTAGTTTTGGGGTGCAATGGTATCCGTATGTAATGAAAAGGCTCACGCTATAATAGTGTTATTTTATACTATAGTATATTGTTCATTATTAATTTTTGTATCATTATTTAAAGGGATGTTTCAGACCCTGCCACAACTATAATGGTCACACCATGAATGGTATTCTATAGATAGTGGTAAATATGAGCAGACATGAATCACATTTCATGATATGTTATGTTAGGCCATAAAGGTGGTGAAGGATCTTTGGGATTTAGTTTCTAACTCATTTGGAATTAGGATTCATTCCCTATGGAAATAATTCACATAAAAGAAAATTTAATATCTATAAATATAGTGTTACATGGCCCGAATCAATGATTTGGTTTCAATGAATAATCCTTCAGTTACCCAACCATTCAATCCATGGATTGTTCTAATGATAGTTCAGTTAACATTTGTGTAGAATAATAGGGGTGCACACATAATCCAAATTCTATAGGCACTTGTGTTCGACGAAGGGGAAATCGATGAACTTATAGATTTAGATCATTATATCGCATACATGGGACTATATGGTTATATCCTTACTCTTTTCATTATTCTTATTGATAATAAACCAAGAACAAGAATCAGGACATCATGAACACTTAGGATAATAAAATTTATAAAAAGAGTTAGTGAACTATGTAATTATCCCTTTATCCATGTGAGTTATTTCATTGAATTACTATCATCATTTTACCGTCACTATCAAGATCCTTTTTTCACTAATCAGTATTCGAAAATGCGTTTAGATTATGAGTTTTTCATAACCATTGATTCACCCCCACCTTTAAGTAGTTTTCTACTCTCACCTAGTTTTTTCACTTGTATGCATGGGTAACTATCCATCCTAGTTGTAGTTGGGTGGTTCAAATTATGATGTGTTCACCATTATGAATTGTTCATGATTTTTTTGTGAAATGGTCATAGGGTATAACGGACCTAATAAAAGTGATAGTATTTAGAAGGTGGAATTTTAATTGTTGTATTGAGAGAGAATCGGGTAAAGCTTATGGGATATGAGATTATAAAATATATGATGGATATGGGTGGACATCCACAAGTAAAAACCCAATAGATTTTCTAGGGAATAATGTAGAATTCATTCCCATTAATGTGATGAGATTTCTGACTATTTCAGTTTAACTAGTTTGTTTGTTTGTTTTATAGTGGAGATGGAATATATGGATTTGTATGTTCTCAGTTGTGTTTTTTATATAAAGGTTTATTTCAGGAGTGACTATATTATAGTGTATGGGTATAAAAACAATAGAAGGAAGATTAAAAAATTCTAGTGGAGATATAGGAAAGGGTTTGTGTATGTCTTATATGTGTGATAGTTTTTCATCAAGCCATTATAATACAACATGCTTATAAGGTGATGTATCTCTATTTAAGTGGATTCATATTCTAGGGGATAATCGTGATCCATGTTCCCCTTATATGTACACTACGGTCATGGATTATACCAATGGTGACCATTGTATTGGTATATTAGGGGTATAGACTTGATTCACAGTGACAATGGTATTGGTATGTTTGGGTCACAAACTAGATCCCTAGTTCCCAATGTTGTGGTTTGTTAGGAGACAAGAAAGGATCCATGGTGACTTAGGTGTCTGGATTTTAGGTGTCTAGATATGATCCATGGTCCTCAAGGTATGGGTTTTCAGATTACTAAATAGGATCCATGGTTCATGTGTATCAGTTTCTTATCAGCCCATATGAGATGCATAGTTACCAAGGTTTGGGTATGTTTGGGTTTCAGAAAATATCTGTGATGTATGTGGTATGTTTTTATTATAAGATAAGATTGTTTTTTGGAACCCATGGTTTAATGTATTAATTATCACCGAATATAGTGTTATTTTTTTTGTTTTATTAGTTACCATACAATGATCTTACTTTATTTCTTTCAAAATGCATGTTGTTTATTTATTTTCATTCATATAGATAAACCTAGTATATTATGATTTATATTAGGTTCTCCATTATTTTTGACCTAATAATATTTTATCATTCAACCTAAAAAAGATCATTAATGTATGCATGGAGCTTATATAAGATTAATGATTCTTACCACATATTATAAGTGATCATACAAGAGTAGGTTGATGGTATTATGTATAAAATGCCTAGGTGGGCCAAGGATACCCTATGCTATGTCTTCCAGAAAATTACCATTACCCTCACTTATATCATATCTCCCCTTAGAGATCTCTTAATCCAATTATAAGGAGGAAATCCTCTATGTTACACTTCACCAATCCCTATATGGAATATCCTACTCATCACACACACCATGACTCTTATATATCCTTAAGAGGGTGTTCCCCATCATACATGATATATAAAAATATATTATCCATATTCTTTAGGCCTAAGACTCTAATACCTACTCAAATATCCTTATAAAACCTAACTAGGCTATACTCATCCTCAACCAAGACTATTAAGGAGCACTCCCCCCACCATTTTCAAAATATCTAGTTTTTAATCTAAATTATACTCATATTACTTCTCCCATAACCTATATACTCATCCTTTGGATTTCAAATACGATGAATATAAATAAAGAATGGATGAATGCCAATCAGTTGACAAAAGAGTATGAAGAAGGTGTGAAAGTGTTTGTCAAGTTTGAAAAAGATCATGCATATGACCCTTCTCAAATACTTTTTCCGCGTTTATGCTGTTGTTATTCAAAACAAATTAGTCCAAAGGAGTTAGAAGAAAACTTGATCTGTCATGGAATAGATCAGAGTTATACATGTTGGAATAAACATAGGGAAACAACCAATGTAGGTAGTGGCTTTGATAACACTACGTTTTATAGATCATATGATATGATTACAAGTATGAGCAATGAAGATGACCATATGGAGGATGTGATTACATATGCGAATGATGAGGAAGATCGTATTGAGGAAATGACAAGGACCGTCAAAGATGAACTTCGTGATTGCCCAAAATTGTTTGAGAAATTAAAAAGTTGTGCAAAGACCCCATTGTATGTTGGTTGCACTAAATATACAACACTGTCATCCGTACTGAAGCTGTATAATTTTAAAGCAGACAATGGGTGAAGTGACACCAGTTTTATGGAACTACTTGCTCTCCTGAATGACATGCTCCCAGAAGATAATGAGCTCCCGAGCTGAACATACGACGCCAAACAAATGCTATGCTCGATGGGTATGATCTCTGAAAGAATACATGCCTACCCGAATGATTGTATACTATTTCGCAAGGACCAAAAATCACTTAAATAATTCCCAAAGTGTGGTTCTTCTTGATACAAGAAAGATTAATCCAGTCCTACTAAAGTTGTATGGTACTTTCCAATCATTCCAAGGTTTAGGCGCCTATATTAAAGTGAGGAGACTGCAGGACAATTGACATGGTATGGAAATACAAGAATTAAAGATGGGATACTACGTCACCCGACAGACTCTCCTTAGTAGAAGAGAATTGATCATGAGTATCCTGAATTTGGAAATGAGTTGAGAAACCTTCATCTTGCATTAACTACAGATGGAGTGAATCCTTTTGGATTTCAAAGCAGCAGTCATAATACCAGGCCAGTTATGTTGGTAAATTATAACTTACCACCATGGTTATGCATGAAATGAAAATAAATCATGTTATCTATGCTTATATGAGGACCAAAACAACTGGGTAATGATATTGATATTTATTTAGCTCCATTGATCGATGATTTGAAATTACTGTGCGATTCAGGTGTTACTTTGTATGATGCTTACAAAAAAGAAGAATTCACTTTGAGTGCCATGTTGTACGGGACGATAAATGACTTCCATGCTTATGAAAACTTGTCAGGATATAGCATTAAATGAACTCAAGGGTGTCCCGTTTTCAAACAAGGTACACAATAAATTAGGTTGAAACATTCATCAAAAACCATGTTTCTAGGAAATCGTATATTTCTACCCGATAACATAAGTACTGATCTTGGACGGCATCATTCGATGGATGTTTAGAAGAATGTACATCACCATCTCCACTAACAGGTGATCAATTTTTTGAGAAAGTGAAAAATGTGGAAACTACTTTTGGTAAATTGGCTTCAAAAAACCTTAATAAAATCAGTTGGAAAAAGAGATCAATTTTTTTTGAATTACCATACTGGAATTGTATGTATGTTAGAAATTTTCTTGATGGTATGCATGTAGAAAAATTATTTTTTGATAGTGTCATCGGAACATTTCTAAATACACCTGGAAAAACAAAATATGGAATTAAGGATAGGTTGGACATGATTGAGATGAGAATATGAGAAGAGATGGCACCGATGAAAGGTGAAAAAAGAAGGTTTTTTCCTCCTGCTGCTTACACTCTTTCCAGGAAGGAGAGATATCAGTTTTTCAACTTCTTGAATGACGTAAAGGTTCCATTGGGGTATTTGTAAAATTTCAGGAACCTCATGTCAACGATCGATTTGAAGTTAAAAGGTCTGAAATCACATTACTTCCATGTTTTGATGCAAGATATCATTCCTATTGCTTCACGTTGCATTTTTTCCAAGAATTTCCTCCATACATTAACAAAACTGTGTTTCTTCTTCAAAGCTATATGATGTAAAGTTATAGACCCAGCGAAATTTCCAACTATGGAAAGAGAAATTGTAGACATATTATGTGAATTAGAAATGTTCTTCTCACCTTCATTTTTTGATATTATAGTTCATTTGATAGTCCACATGGTGAGAGAAATTCAACTATGTGGTCCTGTACATTATAGATGGATGTACCCCATCGAACGGTATATGAAGATTTTGAAAGGGTATGTCAAAAATATAAGTCAGACAGAGGGTTGTATTGCGGAGCAATATATTGCTGAGGAAGCCGTCGAATTCTGTACCGAATACCAGTCTGGTGTGGAAAGCATTGGCCTACCAAAATCTCATCACACTGGGAGGCTTGAGGGTGAAGGAATTTCTGGAAGACAGGTTGTCACGATCAATATTACAGATCGGGAGTAGGCCCCCTTTATGTTTATCAAAACAATTTCGACGTTGACCCATATGTTGAAACCCAAAAATAAATTCTTAGGCATTTGAATCAATCTAGGGATGGAAAATGGATATCAGATACACATAATTAACTGTTTATAGGATGGTTTCGGGACCATATTTTTAAGAAGTCAGATGAAAATCTAGAGTCAATTTTAGACCGACTTTGATGGATAGCCAGAGGACCAAGTGTGTATGTGTTATCTTACAATGCTTATGTAGTTAATGGTTATACATTTTATACTAATGAACATGATTAACACAGTACCATGCAGAATAGTGGGGTTACACTTGTGGTTGAAGCGATGCATGTTTCCGGTGCTAAGGACAGAAATCCAATTTATGTGAATATGTCATACTTTGGCATCATCAAACAAATATGGGAGTTGGATTATACGGAACTCCAAGTTCCGATTTTTCAATTCAAGTGGGTTGATAACATGAGTGCTATTAAAATAGATGAATTGGGATTCAAGAAACATGATTTTAGTAGGGAAGGGGAGAAAGACGAACCATTTATAATGGCATCACAGGTAGTGCAAGTATTTTATGTTTCAGATCCCAAAAACTGAAACTGGTCAATTTTTCTGTTATCGACCAAAACAACCGAAGGGTCAGATGAAAATTAAATGGATAATGACCCTTTAATTGGGACTTCACAATCATTTATTAGTGGTACCAATGTAGACGATGTTTTGTATGTCATAGGAGACCATAATGAAGGGATATGGATATTCGATAGAGGGGTAAAATCCCTCCAGACTTTAAAAAAATAGATTTAAATAATCAGATTATTATTTTTGTTGTAATATAGATTGTGTTACATAATTTTATTATCGGTTCACTGCTGCTTTTATGTGATCTAAATTAAATGTTAAACCACTTTTGTAGATAATTACTTCTGCACCCAATCCAGAGACACGACAGGTTTCTCAACCTATTGCAGCTGGTCCCACTACTGAGGTATAAAAGGTCTCTCAACCTGTTGCTGCTAGTCCCACTGCTGAGGTATAATAGGTTTCTCAACCTGTTGTTGTTGGTCCTAGTGTCGATGCTAGCGCTTCAGAGGAACATAATGATGATACAGAAACCGAGGAAATGGTAGGCAATGAAACCCCGAGGACACAGAAAAAATAGATGCGCCGTAGTTTGACAATTTTAGCCAAAATCCTTAAGGCAAAAGGAAAATGCATCAAATATGAGGTGGGACGGAATAATCAATGCCAGCATGTAAACCCCAACAAAGCCATGTTTAGTAGCTACATTGGAATCGTCACTCGGAAATGCGTGCCGATTGATATAGAGTGGTGGTGCCATGTTGTCAGTGGGCTGAAAACATTAATATGGGAAGAGATTACGGTAACATTATGATATCATTTATTTAATTTATTAAAATAAAATAAAATAAAATACTGAAATATTGACTAAATATACATCATACCTTACAGAGTGCATTTATATAGATGTCTCGCACAAAGAATATGCATTAAGACTAGAAAGAAGGGTTCATAGAGGCTTTCACACCATTTTAACGAAATTTCATATGAAAGATGCTGAAGGGAAAATCAAGTCGCACCCACCTCCTCTTTATGCACACTTGATATCCCAAGGAGCGTGGGATGCGTTTTACAACCATCATGTGGAGCATACTTTTCAGGTACATTGTGTTTGGTAACACGTTGTTTAATATTTCTTGTATTCATCAATTTGATTGAGTGTTTTTTATTTAAGAAACAACAATTGAGTGCTAAAAATAAAGAACGGGCAGCAAAACCAGCATACCCCTATAGTAAAGCAAGGTTGGGGAAAGCTTCAATTGAAAAACAATTGGTACGTATTTTAAAAGTACTGTAATAATTTTATGTGACATAAAACAACACTGTAACCATGTTTCTCTATTTATATGCATATTGATGAATCTAAATCCCAAGCCACTTCCATCCCACACCATGTGCTATGTAAGGAGGCACGTGTTAATAAAGAGGGGAAATTGGTAGATGAAAACACACAAAAAGTGTGGTAAACATATGTAAGTATGACATAATATAAATTTGTTTTGCTTTAAATCACTATTACATTATAATGATTACTTATTTTCCCATATTTTCTATTTGGCATAGTCATAGGAATCAACAACACCCGCACCAGATGTGAACATACATTCAGTGGCCTTGAAACAGCTAGAACAATATGGCCACGTCAGAGGTGCGGGTTTTGGGGTGAAACCCCAGGTATATTTTCAGAAAAAAAACAAGAGGAGGAACAAAATAAAGAAATGAAAATGATAAGAGTTAGACTATCTACCATTGAAGAAAAATTCCAAAGTCAGCGGGAGTTTCTAGAAACTTTGATGGGGAGAGGAGAAGAGAAGAAACAACTCAATAACAACCCGCCCCACCCCCCACCAGCTTTGAGGTGAGCCATTCCACTCAAAGACTTGACTTAACCGAGGTAATTAATGTTCTAATATTTGTTTCTGTGAAATTTGAATCACATAGACACTAATAACTTTCTTCTAATGATATTATATCGGGTGAAAATGACTGTGATTTATAACTTTTAACTCCCACCCATCGCCTTGTAGAGAGGGCTATGGTGTTCAATATGCAGAATGACACACTACACTCCAGACCACTTCCAACCGGTCATGTAAAAGTGGCTATTAACGTAGGTCATGAGTTGAGCGTCGAGCTACCCATGCCAAATTATGATGACAGCATTCATACGGTGGAAAAAGCTGTTGGAACATTCGTTGCATGGCCGTCGAATCTTGTAAAAAAACATATCGACTAGGAGGTATTCATTTCCAATTAATTTTTCAAGAAGAAACCTTAAAATTTAATTAGAAAAGTGCTTAACCGATGAATTTTATTATATAAGGACCAAAGGAATGAGCTAAAATGAAATAACGGCTCAAAAGGATCAACCAACCGATCAAAAAGATCTTCTGAGGGCACCTTCACCTCGCCCGTTCTATATCCACATTTAATATCATTGCAAGCTCATGTGGATACAAAAATGAAAGATGAAAATAATCACGCATTTTTTTGTGAAAAAGATATGTATAGAGAGGAAACATTAGATTTCGTTAGTGCTGACGCTATAGCTGAAATCATCACATACGAATGGCTAGGCACCTCAGTTATAAATGAATACATGAGGTATGTTTTCATGATTTGATTTTACAGAAGCTGATATACTATTATAATTATGGATAAATACATTTCATATTTTTCACAGGCGTACATATAAAAAACAATTGAAGGGATTTTCCCATGAAATTTTTTTTGGACTCGTTAGTCCTCACACCATGTCTACAAAAAAAAAGAAATAGATTCCAATTTTCAGGCTGAATTAATGTCAAACCTACTCAAAATGGTTCAATGAAAAATTACGACTGACATGCTCTTTTTAATACCAACTTTACAGGGGTAAAACTCTACATTTTAATAATATCAATTATATTTTCATTTCTATCATTACTTATTCCCTTTTGTGTTTTTAGGCAGTATTGGATGCTCATTGCAGTCAATTTGGATACCCCGAGGATTTAATTTCTAGATTCACTGCATGGATATCCAACAAAACAACCACACATGATGGAAATTTTCAATTTGTAATATACTAGATCCAACATTTTAAAACTAAATATATATTTATATAATTTATATTATCTTTTAACGAGGATTCTGTTATGATAGGGCGCTGTATGAATATCGTCTAAAGGCTGGAATGAATCCAGGGTCTAAGGACGACAAGGTGCACGAGATCTGAAAATGGACAAGTATTAGGGTATATATAATTATACTACACTATCCAAATACATATAAAAATAGATTACTTATTTTTTTCGATGTTTTTGAAGTGTCTGAAATAAACAAACAGAAAGGACTGCAGTTATTATGTTTTTAAATTTATGAAAGAGATAATATTTCATGAACAAACTAGCATCCCTGAAGAGTTATTTCTAAAAATAATTACTAGTTCATTTAAAATATTTATTAATCCTTTGTGTATTTATATTTTTTCAGTACTACTATGTCTGTCGCAAAAACTCTTATTCAAAAGATGATATAGATGTGTTTAGAAACGAATGGTTTGCGTACCTGATGGAAGAATGTAAACAAATATGACAATGAAGGTGAATTACTACTACTTATATTATCTTTATATGATCATTGATATCTCCCCTGTTTACACTTATTGAGCATCTATGATCACCCTTTCTTATGTTTCATATCCTTATATTATGAAAATTGGTTTTAGAAATGATTTGAGTTTCTAGTAAAGAATAACTTAATGAGAGACTCTTTTGAACTAATGACATACAGAAATAAGAGAAAACGGATTTGGATTGTTTTGTTACTTTCGGAAAATGATCCATGAGTCATTTGTGACGTGTACGAATTGACCACACCTCAATCCGATGCACGGTGTGACTGGTATGGCTAAAAGTATCTGATATCAGTTTCAAATTGACATAAACGTTAGAAAACCACACTACTAACATACATAATACCAAGAAAACACATTCGGATTGTTTTTATACTTTAGGAAATTGATCTATGAGTCATTTGTGATGTGTAAGAATCAACTACACCTCAAACCGACGCACAGTGTGACCAGTATGGATAAAAGAGTATGATATCAGTTTGGAATTGAAATTAACTTTAGAAAACAACACTCTTGATATACGGAATACTGAGAAAACGCGTTTGGATTGTTTTGATACTTCAGGAAAACGATCCATGAGTCATTTGTGAGGTTTACGAATTGACCAAACCTCAATACGACGCACAGTGTGACCGGTATGGCTAAACGGGTCTGATATAATTTTGAAATTGATATAAACTTTAGAAAACAACACAAGTGACATACGAAAAACTGAGAAAACACATTCAGATTGTTTTGATACTTTAGGAAAACAATCCATGAGTCATTTGTGACTTGTACGAATCCACTGCACCTCAATCTGATGCACGGTGTGATCAGTATGTCTAAAAGTGTCTGATATCAGTTTCAAATTGACATAAACTTTAGAAAACAACACTACTGACATACGGAATACCGAGAAAATGAATTCGGATTGTTTTGATACTTTAGGAAAATGATCCAAGAGTCATTTGTGACATGTAAGAATCAAACACACCTCAATCATATGCACAGTGTGACTGGTATGGCTAAAAGTGTCTGATATCAGTTTGAAATTGACATTAACTTTAGAAAACAACACAAGTAACATATGAAAAACTAAGAAAACACGTTCAGATTGTTTTGATTATTTTGGAAAATGATTCGTGAGTCATTTGTGACGTGTAAGAATCAACCTCACCTCAATCTGACACACAATGTGACTAGTATGGCTAAAAGTGTATGATATCAGTTTCAAATTGACATAAACTTTAGAAAACAACACTAATGACATATGGAATACCAAGAAAATGCGTTCATATTGTTTTGATAATTTAGGACAATGATCTATGAGTCATTTGTGACGTGTAAAAATCTACCGTACCTCAATTTGATACACGGTGTCACTGATATAGCTAAAAGTGGTTGATATCAGTTTGAAATTGACATTAATTTTAGAAAACAACACAAGTGACATACAGAAAACTGAGAAAACACATTCAGATTGTTTTGATACTTTAGAAAAACGATCCATGAGTCATTTTTGAGGTGTACGAATCAACCACACCTCAATCCGACACACAGTGTGACCGGTATGGCTAAAAGTGTCTGATATCAGTTTGATGTTGACATTAACTTTAGAAAACAACACAAGTGACATACGGAATACTAAGAAAATGCATTCGTATTGTTTTGATACTTTAGGAAAATGATCCATGAGTAATTTTTTAGGTGTAAGAATCAATCGCAACTCAATCCGACGCACGGTGTGACCGGTATGGCTAAAAGTGTTTGATATCAGTTTGAAATTGACATTAACTTTCTTAAACAAAACAAGTGACATATATAATACCATGAAAAAACATTCGGATTGTATTGAAACTTTAGGACAACAATACATGAGTCATTTTTGACATGTACAAATCGACCGCACCTCAATCCGATGCACGGTGTGACCGGTATGGCTAAAAGTGTCTGATATTAGTTTGAAATTGACATAAACTTTAGAAAACAACACAAGTGACATACGGAAAACCAAGAAAATGCATTTGGATTGTTTTTATACTTTAGGAAAACGATCCATGAGTCATTTTTGATGTGTACGAATCAACCGCACCTCAATCCGATGCATGGTGTGACCGGTATGGCTAAAAGTGTCTGATATCAATTTCAAATTGACATAAATTTTAGAAAACAACACTACTTACATATGGAATGCCGAGAAAACGCATTCAGATTGTTTTGATGCTTTTGGAAAACTATTAATGGGTCATTTTGGAGGTGTACAAATTGACCGAACCTCAATCTGACGCACGGTGTGAACATTATGGCTAAAAGTCTCTGATATCTGTTTGAAATTGACATGAACTTTAGAAAACAACACTACTGACATACGGAATACCGAGAAAACACATTCGGATTGTTTTGATACATTAGGAAAATGATCCATGAGTCATTTTTGGGGTGTACGAATCTACCATACCTCAATCCGACGTATGGTGCAACCGGTATGGATAAAAGTGTCTGATATCAGTTTGAAATTGACATTAACTTTAGAAAACAACACTACTGACATACAGAATACTGAGAAAACATGTTCAGATTGTTTTGATACTTTAGTACAACGATCCATGAGTCATTTGTGATGTGTATGAATCTGCCGCACCCCAATCCAACACATGGTGTGACCGGTAAATCTTTTTATTAGATAAAGAATCAGTATTTATTAAATGAGACAAATCATCCAAAAACATATTGATTTTACATTATTCCCTTTCATTATTATCAGAATGAAAACATTTGATTTTATCATTTCCATATTTTAGTTTCACATTTCCATATTAATTTATTCTTTCATAATAATTTTTTAATTTATTTCATTATTGTATTACTAACATAATATTTGTTTTCTTGTATAGGTGAATTTTTTTCCTTGAGTTCGGATGCTTTGTTCGGCAACAAATATCGTGGAAAACAATTTTTGAGAGCGGATCACGGATAACAAAGGATGAAACATTAATGTTTATAAATGTTGTTGGATAATTGTAATTTTAAAAATGTAAAACATTATTTGAAATGTATACAGAAATGTGTTTTTTTGTATTCATGATGTTAAGTAAATGTATATAGCATTGTTTGTCAAAATATTGTGCACAGGTGCTATTTTGTGGAGGTGTGTAGGTGCTATTTTGTGCAGGTGTTCTGGTTTGTGCAGGTGTGCATTTGTGTAGCTGCTGGTTTTGTAGGTGCAGGAGAAGGTTCCATTATCAGTGCTTTTTTAGCGCTGATAATGGACACCTTTAACAGCGCTAAAAGAGCACTGATAACATGACCTATTATTAGCGCTCAAGTTATCAATGATAAAGGCACCCCTTTATCAGTGCTAGAAAAGCACTATTAATGCCGGTGTAGATAGGGGGTACCCTTTATCAGTGCTCCGAAAAGCACTGACAATGGAAACCTTTATCAGGGATAAAAAAAGCGCTGATAAAGGACCCCCTTTATCAGCAATTTTTTTGCACTCATAAAGGTCGCCTTTATCAACACTTTTCAGAGCACTGATAAAGGGGACCCCTCCTTTATCTACGCTAGCATTAACAGTGCTTTTCTAGCGCTGTTAATGCCAGTTTTTAGCACTGATAAAAGGCCAAGTTATATTAGTGTTCTCCAAAATTTCTAAACTGATTGGTACTTTTGAATTTGATTCTTTGAATCTATGCCAATGTAATAAAGTAAGACACCAGCTCCAGGATACTAGAGTTAGAGGCACTATAGTTGGTATGAGAGGAAGTTTAGTAGAAACCTTAGGAACTTGATTAAAGAAAAAATTTATTAGGGAATAAAAAACTATGATAAAAATAGATGATAAGTATAGAAGAACATCCAAAATTTTGGTAAGGTAAAGATGATGTGGTTTTTCCTTGCAGTACATCCCTATCTAGATACTGTAAGTGGATGTGGTTCTAGAACAAAGTTACCTAAGGGTAATAACTATGAATAAGGTGAATTGGTCTTAACCCGATTATCACTTGGACTATGAAAATGGGTTCACACCTAGTATGAAAATCCTATGGGATATTATTAAGATAATTCACATTTTATTTACAAACCATTATGAAAGATTTGAAAATAGAGATATCCACAATGAAACTAAGTTTATGAAGAATTTTTTTTAATTTAATCTAGGTGTTACACCATATTTAGAATTATACATTATAATTTGAAATTCATAATTCCATGAGCTAATACAGTATATTACAATGTTTATAAATGGAACATGGGAGGAAGAAGGTTATGAATACTTGTTGCCAATGTATATATTTCCCAACTGAGGAAGCTAATAAACATGGTATTTGAACTGAGAAAATTATGACTACATTAGGTAAGCTTAATCAAGTTAAAAAAATAACCTTTCTTGGATGGATGAAACTATACCATAGAGATATTATTATGTGTTGGATTTCTTTATGTGATAGGATCCCCCATCATTTGGTGGGATTACTAATCCAACAGTAGCTGAGCAATGTATTAATTTTCTAGAGAAGTTATTTATTTTTTTGGGATGTGGTGCAAAGAAAAAGTTTAAAATTTTAGTGTATTTTCAAAAAGAGTATGCTGATCAATGGTGGTTGATATAGAATACCAGTGAGGAAGGGGAAATAAAAGTAATGAAATGGAAATATTTTAAAGATGCATTATAAGAAAAATATTTCCTTCATGAATAAAAAAATGAGATGAATAGAAAATTAATTAGATTATATAAAAATGAATTAAAAAGTATTGTATGGTATAAATCTACCTTTAAAATGTTATCTATGTAATCTACAAATTATATACAAAATATAGAGTTCAGGATTGGTCATTCCATTGAATGGATTAAGCTAAGTCTTTGAAGGGAATTGGATTTTCAAACATTTTCTTCATAGAATGAATTTTTTATGTTTTATCAAGGCAAAGAAATAATTATACTAGCATTATAGCTTAGAAGGGAAGTAAGAGAAGAAGATGACAACATAGAAAAAATGGATAAAAGGAATAAGGGAAAGAAGGATTTTCCCGTAAGTGATAATTTTGGATAGAAACACCCTAGTACTTGATTGAAGGGAACGAAAGTCTGCTAAAAGTGTGGAAATAAACAATAAAATGTTCATAATTTTAAGGTAAAGAAGGAATTTTTCACTATGAAATGTTTCCACAATAAGGATATATAGAACTATTCAAATGAATTCCCAAAGTATGAAGAGAGTATATCTAAAAATAAGCTAAGGGATCATGATCAAGATTATGCTATCGATAAAACCTAAGTGGAATGATTAATGGTCTTGTGTATTTAGATCCAATAAATATGTTGTTAATGTATTTTATTTATTATATTATCATTATAATAATCATAAAACATATAAGGATTATACTTCAGTACTATTTCTTAAATGATTTGAAATAATTTTTTGAATGGTACCAAGAAATGTGATTCAATTGAAAGTTGAACATCTTGGAAAACACATGATTATTAGAGTAAAACCCTTAATATATTATCAATTTTGATATAATAATAATATGTTTATTATATAGTGTTGGTGACCATGAAATTGGTTATTGATTTGATGATTTATGTCATATTTTATAGATTTTAATGTATATTTGGATCTATAGAACATCTTAGAAAACCATGGATTTTATTTTTGGAAGCATGCATGTTTTAATTAAGTTTTTATGGTGATTAAGGTATTTAAATATTTAGAATGCGACATTAAGATCCACATTATATTTTCTAGGGAATATAATGTTGTTTTAGTGACCTTCCTTTTAAATTTGGTCAGACATATTTTCGATACGATTTACAGTTAACTATTTATGGAATGGATTAAGTTAAACCTTAGGTGTTATTGGATAATTTTTTCTTACCATTTTGATTTTTTTAAATATATTAGGAATATCTTGTTACTCTTTTATAGATAATATAATCCATTAAAAGTTAATTTTGGTTCTTTAAGCATAAAAACATTTATCTTGGATATCCATTTATTGTAGTAAGAATTAAAGTAAAAAATGATCGAAGAAAAAACAAAATATGATATTGTGTCTATTAAATAAAACTATATAAGGCAATTATATTTACTTATATTCTTAAAGAGAGAAATAATCCCTCACATATTAGTAAAGGATCATGAAACAAAAAAATTTCCCATTAACCTCATTTTTGATGATATTAATGACCTTTTTCCCACATCTAGTTTATGACTTCATGGTCATTAAATTCAACTTAACCACGTTTTATATCACTATACATTTGTATTTGGGAATTATTATTCTTTTCCATGTATATTATTTTATTTTCCACCTATGTTATCCTACTTGGGAACATGGTTACATGTTATTCCCGATGACCTTTATACTTCATTTTCTCTCTTATTAAGAGGATGTTTTATTAACTGTTTTTTAATGTGGGTTTTCAGTAATGGTATTTCCAAATTCTAAAAACTTGATTAACATGATCAATATTAAATTGTGAGGAAATAATTTATTTATGGCGGGGATAATGTAACACCCCAAAATTCTAAAATAAGAACATTATAATCGATAGCATGTATGACACAAAACACAAATCTTAGAAGAAAATGTATCACCATGAGACTTTATGATATATTGATTTTAAAATAAATTAAAATTATTCAATATATTTAGTTACACACAATTTTTATTTTATCTTTCATTACATTAAACACTTATTTTATCTTCCATTATACGCAACAATGAGTTTAGCTTATGCTGCAGAGAACAACAAGTTTAAAAGAAACATGAAATATTATTAAAATATTAATATATAATACGATAGTTACCACCTATATGATAAATATTTAGGTCTGAATAGTAATAAATAAATTATTAAAATTATGGTTACATATTTATTATAATTTAAATAATAATCCTTTAAAAGACAAAGATATATTTTTTGAAAAAAATGTATTTTTTCTAAAAGATGGCATAATCACAGTTTGTGCACATAATTTAAAATTAATTTTTAAAATTTGTAGAAAATTTATTTTATTTTATAAAATTAATTTTGGATATCATTATATCAAAATTAAATTAAAGTGATTTTTTGGGATTTTTTTGAAATGTATCATTTTTGATGAATAGTTAAAAATATTGAAATTTTATTGAAACTACCTTTTCATTTAAATTATTAATAATTTTAAATTATATCCTAGATTTTTTAAAAGTAAAATTATTTAAATTTTATAACCATTAATCCAATTTTTTTCATTGGAATAATTTTTATATTTAATTTTGATATAAAAACCTTGTAAACTTTTGAACATGTCTTTATGAAAACCCGCTTTCACATCGCATCTGAGGGATTAATTTAAAATAAAATTTTGAAAATTATATGAATTTAATTTTTAAAAATGGATTAAATATATAGAATAATAATAATTTATAAATTCTAATAAGGTAATCTTAATTTTTTTCCAAAATAATTAGTGAAACAGTAAAAGTTAATTACTATGGTTTAGGTAAAAATAGATTTACTCGGGTTTAAACTAAAAATACAGGGGATAAAATTGCCTAAAAAATTTTATAAAATATATTTTATGGAAATATTTCAAAATTATACATTCTAGTATTTATAATGGTTTATTATTTACGAATCTTTATATAAAAAAACGTGCGTACAATTCCTTTTTTCCCAAAATTACAAGTGTGCCACTCACCGCACCTATAAATGGACACCCTCTATCATATTTTATTCTCACCTTAAAACAATTTTGGTTTGGCCCAAAAATACCTAAATCACTTCCAAAATTAGCTCCCATATTCTTAAAAGACTTTTTTTTGTCCATAAATCCAACCTAGGAAGGATTTTAGTGAAAACCTAAAAAGGTTACCCGAAGAAGAGGTAACATTCTTCAACATGAATTGTTATTTTATTTATTTATCAACCTCCTTCAATTATTATTAAACCATTATTATATAATAAAATAAATATATTATATCTAATTATATATTTTTATGTTAAGGGAATTACCTATAACCATCCCCACTTTTATAAATAGGTTATGAAATCATCATTCGTGTATATGATGAACTACCACCTCGTGAATCGATTTCATTATTTTTTTTACTTAAAAACATCTCAATATTGGGTATGATCATGGATATAAAGTATATATATGATATTTATAACATAAATATACCAATTCAGTCACTATATCATATTGAACTTATTACTTTCCATTCCATAGGAGATACAATAACATCACTCTTGTGTACAACAGACTACCGCCTTGCAAAGAAAGGATAAAGTTAATAACTATATGTGATATAAATTGAATAATTATTATATTAATTAAATATTTATCATTCATAAACTATAATATATATCATTTAATATATATTATAAAATGATTATTAAATAATTATTATATATTCTTTTACCTGGATGGTGAAAGGACAAAGTTAATGATTATATGTGATGTAAATTAAATAATTATTATATTAATTAAAATTTTATCATTATTAAAATATAATATATATCATATTATTTCTTACATTTTCACTCAATGAAATAAGATAACATTATTTGTGTACTTGTGGACTACCACCTTGATGAAACGATGTGACTCTCTTTTCATAACCACACTACATGGATGATATATATAAGTATATTTAAATAATTATATAGTATATATTATATTATGATCATTATGGAAATATAATATATTAATTACCTTCTTTATATAATGATAATTGTAAAATAGGAACGCTACTCATGCATACGTATGACCTACCACCTCCATGATCATAACATACTCTATTTATCAAAACCAACTTTCAAGATTCGTATTAAAAGTATAATATGTGTATAAATTTTATAATTATTTCCTTATTAGTATTCTATAATTTATGAAACTATATAATATTCATAAGAACTATAACTTTCATGATAAAACATGAATGATAAAATAAGGCAATTAACACCCAAAATAATAAAAATAATAAAATATTATTAACGAATGGGTGATAAGAAATTATAAAAGGATAGTTTATTTTATTATAAATATTAGTATGGTTCTATTATAAGTTAATAAATATGTTTAAAAATCACTATACATTAGGTTAAATCACATTAAACCCAAATAAATCATGAGGTAAGGGACATCATCTCAATTTATCTTCATTGAGGTATATTGTAATATTGTGAAACTAATTTATTTTACATGGTGTATATAATTACCCTTTGACCTATAATATCACGATTCATTCATAATTCATGACATTTTAAGTTACACATTTAATCATTCAAACTATGGTTATTTTACTTGAAAATTTCCAATTAGTAAAATTCATTGTACAATCTAACATTCTTATGTGATTGTTAACTTTATATTCAAACAATAACTTTCTTGTAATCATTTTTAATTAGAAATTAAATTTATCTTAAATATCCTTATTTTTACCTGATGGATATTATTATTTCCTAATCTATTTACCATTTTTACATATAGTTATTACTGTGAATTTATTTTGATTAACTAGGGAAATATTGATAAATCAGTATCCTTTACTCAATATAGATTTTTAATGATACAGAATATTGATTAATGAATTAAATAGATCATTTAATATTAAAGGATTTCTTTTTACCTACCATGATAAGTGGTGCATGGTATAATATATCCCCATAATGCATCAGTATGTCTCATGAGACAAATTAAGTTAGCCAAATTGAACAAGTTTTTACCTGTAGTATTTAAACTATCTTATGAAAGGTCTTGATAGTAGAAGTATTGTTGTCCAAACAAGTTCGGTTTATACCCAATAGTTTTAAAACTTCTTTTAAAAGGTCTTGATGGTAGGGGTATCATGTTCCTAAGACACGTTTTTCAATAACTAATCATTTCCTTTATCAATAATTCAATTATTTTTATCCATGAGATTTTCAAAATGATATTTTCTCAGGATGCATTTCATTATCAGTTTATTGACTAAATGGATTATGTTTTTAGTTATTTACCTTTCCATATTGATTATGCATTATTTATTCATGAATTAAATTTATTTAAATGGCATGTGTTTTTAGTTATTCTACTTTATATATTGATTATTATTATTGATTTATGATAACTTATAATTTACTTAACCCTTAATGAGCATTTGAGATCGGCCTCATTTTGTTTCCTTTCCCTAGGATATGAAGAAGAATTCACGAATTGAGTTCAAGGATACCAAATTTTTTCTATTTATATATTTTTAATTTTATATCCCTATGTAAAATTAGTATCATATATGTATCTGGTTCTCCAAAATTTCAAAATTGATCAGTCCTTTAGGATTTTATTCATTGAATATTTGCCAATGTAATAAATAAAGAAACCGTCTCTGTGCTACTAGAGTCAGGGTTGTTACATTCTACCATTTCACACGTATCAAAATCATATAAAATAAAATTATATACCCTGATATAATTTTGTAACATCTCACCCAAGCATGATTACACCATTGAGGGAAAATTTCACAAGGACTCACGGGCACTCCCCGATCACCAGAGTCTAGTAAGTATCATTTAGATTCCATGCGTATTACTTGAGGATGAATTTACCCTATAATGGATCATCATAGGAAAATATACATAATCAATGTAAAAAACACTAAATTAAAACTAATACCATGAAAATCATAAATATCTAATGTAAATCCCAAACAAATTCCGATGTATTAGAAAAATAGACAAAATAATAATTATATCAAAATATAGTTATTAAAAAAACAATATATTTAAAATAAATAAAAAAATAAATGAAGAAATAACCTTTCCATCTCCTCCGATCCTCTCCAAAATCATTATAATGATTTTAGTCTCTTACTCACAAATACATAGGGTCCCTTCCAATATTATTACAATAACATATAAAATTTCACATTCAAAATATTTAAATGTATTGTGTAAGTTAAATATATCATACTATAATACCACCATTGAACACAAATATTTCTTTGATTCTAATATACACATGCGTGTATAATAAAATGAATTCTATGAATTTAAGGTAAAAAATACACATATAATAAATAGTTTTATTTTTACCAAGCCACTTAAACTTCAATTTTACCCTCTTCAACCAATTCCAGTGTATTATTTTAATATTTCCAAAAAATATATAAATCCAAACTCATGGATCAATGATATCCCCATCAAACACGTGAAAAACATTTTATTCCTACAAAATGTATTTCATAGGGAACCCATGGAAAATATACACTTCCTACAAAATTCATGGAAAACATTACACTATATCTAAGCATAATGCCTAACCCACATCATAAACCAATCCATGGTTATATCATATCCCAGATCAAGGATTTACCATTAAAAAAATAAGCACATATCTTTGCAAAAAAACATGATCATATCACAAATTCATATAATTACTTTAATAATTCTAGCATAATATTCAATAGGAAATCATGAATTTGATCCTCAAATTATAAAAATATAAACATTGTTATTATTTATAAATTTAAATGAAAAATAGAATATTTATTGAAAATTTAGAGAAAAAAATCCAATTTAATTGTGAACAAGTAATCCAATACAAATTCTATTTTTTCAATATAATGGCATAGCACAATATCATTCATTTTTCTCATTTATATACAATTAAAATAATTTACCATAAATAACTAAACATTTCACATAATATGAAAACTAGGAACATATCCATTTTTAGTTCATTAAACTTCTCAATGAATTATTTTATATCTAAAATGATTATAACACCCCTAAATACATCATTTTAGGATCCAATATAACATATTTATCAATTTAAGAACTACTTTAGTGATTTTAAATTTTTATTACTCGATGATAACTCTATGTTTTTTTAATTAATTTCCATATAATTTATGTAAAGACCCGTAAATTTCAAGGAATTGTTTTTTCTTAATTTCTTCGGAGTTTTACGAGTACGCAGTTTCTGACGGAACCTAATTCCGAGGCTCGGTGTGTCCGGAATCAATTTTCGAAGTGTAGCTCGGGTACATTCACTGAACGAACGAGCGAGTTTTCTAACTTTTGATCTGGTGATCAGAAGTGAAATCCAAGGGCACTGATGAAACTGAAGTATTTGACTCTGTTCTTGTATCCTACGTGGGTCCATTAGTATTTGACTCTATACTTGTATCCTACGTGGGTCCGGCAGAGTGGTTGGTCTTGTATCCTTTGTGGGTCCGAAAGCTTAGCTGGTCTTGTATCCTACGTGGGTCTGATAGATTAGATGAATCAGTGGCTTCATCTGATCATCTCTATCACCTTACGAAGAAGTATACCTGTGTGAGCTGAGTCTTGACTTTCAATAATTATCTTCGATATGATTGACTTGCTTTCCTGTGTGGATTGGGTTGTGCTTTCCTGTGTGGATTGAGTTGTACTATCCTGTATGGACGTGATCGAAATTGGGCTCGGATGTTGGAGCCGAACTGGAATTGATGACTTAGGTATATGTATGGGCATATACCTAAGTAGAGTTGGTTGTTATTTCATGATTGTATCTTTCCTTTGTGGTTTATCTTTCGTGGATTCTGGGAGACCTTCAAGGGTCTCGGGGTCCCTTCTGAGTAGCGTATACTCACCTCTGCATGAGCTATGCCCGCACTACATTGTGTTGGATGCATATGACGGAAAGCGCTGATCGTGGTTGAGGCTTGTGGAGAAAGTTGGTACTTGGAGGTGGACCACTGGGCGGGACGTACACGGAGTGGACGGTTAGACCCGAGGAGCTGAGGAGACTATTTGTACCCACCCTTCAGGTGGGATTTCCAATGGACGGCTCGACGTTGCTGCTTTACTTTTCAGTTTCTGTACTTTCTTTCCAGTTGTACTTTTCTTTCAGTTTGCGTTTGTATTCTGGCCCACTTACTTTTCCACACTTACTTTTTTACCCAATTTACTTAGTGTTTACTTCTGTTTGATTACTCTATGGTGTTTGTTTTCTTTTATAAAGGCAATGCCTTCCCTTATATCAGGATTTACGCCTTTAGTGCTAGTCGCCAGCCCCTGGCATATGGAAGCCGGGCTTGGGGTAGTCACGACACGGGTCCTGAGGACGGGTCGTGACAAATTGGTATCAAAGGAGTTCAGTTCTACCACATAACTCAGGACTCTGATCGTTCTTCTATGTGAAGTAATAGTGTTAAGGGTATTGAGTGTGGTTATCAGTCCAGGGAGTCCAGTGTTGGTGCAGCATCCGACGTATCCATACACCAGGACCCTGACTTCGGATTTCTGACTCAGTGCATGAGAACACTGATTGCATTTTTGTTTCAAAAGTTTTCTTTATGATTACTTTGTGTCAGCTCACCAGGTATACTGTTTTGACCATGGCACACCTGTTTCTTTTCAAGATGGCCCCATGACGACATCCAGATAGGGTTCCGAGCTTCATGCGAGACGACATCCCACTGAGCGACGAGGCCTCGGTGTAGGGCCCTTTTACAGCGGGGGCACCAACGGTATCTATACCCGCCGAGCCACTGATGCCACCAGCCCCAGCCGCTGAGAGTGCACGTCTCCTTAGTGCACTGCACGAGTTTCAGCATCAGAGACCGCCTAGGTTCCGCAGGGAGACAGACCCTCAGGAAGCCGAGGATTGGCTGGAGGCTGTAGTTCGAGTTTTCAGGTTAGTGGGGACACCAACTGACCTCATGGTGATCCTTGCAGCGAGCCTCCCGCACACGATAGTAGGCAGATGGTGGAGCTTGATGCTCCAAGTGCACGACGAGGCATCTCTACTCTGGATGAACTTTGAGAGCCTCTTCTGCTCCGAGTTCGTCCCAGCCACCCTCTGTGCAGTGTGAATTCAGGAGCTACTACAACTGTGGTAGGGAAGCATGACGGTAGCCCAGTACTCGGCGAGATTTACCAATCTCTCACGCTATTCCACAGACATGGTACAAGACCCATTCTTCCCGACCCGGACCTTTGAGCAGGGACTGAGGAATGAGATCAGGGCATCGATGATCTCCCTCAGCATTCCGATGCAGGAAGGAGTACTAGAGCGAACCCTTCTCATAGATAGCTTTCTTGTTGAGCCTGCACCAGCAGCGAGACCTACTGCAGGGCGGAACGTAGTAGAGTCTTCTGTATCTGGAAGTCGATGGACGTCACAGGGGTCCAGGTAGACCAGACCAGTAGGAAAACGACCTCAGGAAACTGGCTCAGAGGTGTGGGGCTCACAGTGCAGAGCCAGCCTAACGAGGAGCAGACAATACTACGCATGCGGTGGGCAGGGCCACATGGCTCGTGACTGCCCGACCCGCTGTGTATAGGAGTAGCAGATGGTTGAGGGACCACTCAGGCAGAACCAAGGGGTCGACCGTGGCAGTCCACAGGGAGCAGGAAGACGATGCAGAGGAGCTGGCCGAGTAGTAGGTGGTGGGAGACGCTTTGAGGCTTTACCACCACCACCACCACCAGGAGCTCCACCCCGACCACAGGGAGCTGGAGGGCAGATGCAGTCTCAACTTCAGGCAGCGGAGGCCTACGACCAGCGCGCACCTGAGATTATTCGAGGTACTATCTGTGTCTACTCCACCCTTTTTTTAGTTCTTATAGACACAGGAGCGAGTCTTTCTTTCATTGCCGCTGCCCTTGTTTGGAGCTCGGAGATTCCGACGGAGCCGTTGGCTCGATCCTTACTGCTAGAGACTCCTACAAGAGAAGACTCGATGATTACGCACTGGTTCCGGCAGTGTGAGCATACTCTAGGAGGCGAGATCTTCGGCTGGGATCTTATTGTAGCGACGTCGAGGCCTTACGACGTCATCTTGGGCATGGATTGGTTATCTACAGTCTATGCTCAGATCGACTGTATTAGGTGCAAGGTGCGGTGTGTCCGCACCGATGGGAGCAGGTTCACCTTCACCGGCGAGAAGGGAGCCTTAGCAGCGCAGGATGGACTCACGCAGAGGAGAGGACAACCGATCACTCATCAGTTGGCTAGCCTCATTCTAGGAGCAGTTGATGTGTGGAGTCCGAGTTTTCTTATAGTGGTGGATTAGTATGCGGACGTTTTTCCTGACGACGTTCCAGGACTACCTCCTCATAGAGAGGTAGAATTATATATTGAGCTGTACCCTGGGACAGCCCCGATATCCACTCTAGCATATCGGATGGCTACCGCTGAGCTTCAAGAGATACGGTTACAGCTGGAGGATTTGCAGGGCAAGGGATTCATCCGACCCAGTGTTTCACCCTGGGCTTCCCTGATTTTTTTCGCCAAGAAGGCGGATGGGAGCTTGCGACTGTGTTTCAATTATCATCGCCTGAACCAGGTGACCGTGAGGAACAATTATCCGCTACCGAGGATTGAAGACCTCTTTGATCAGCTCAAGGGAGCACGGTGGTTCTCAAAGATAGACCTTAGGTCAGGCTATCATCAGATCAGAGTTCGGGATGAGGACATGCAGAAGACGACCTTCAGATGTCGGTATGGCCACTATGAGTTCTTGGTTATTCCTTTCGGCGTAACCAAAGCACCAGCAGTGTTCATGATCCTCGTGAACAGGATCCTTCAGCCTTACCTTGATCGATTTGTCATGGTCTTCATTGACGACATATTGATATACTCGACTACTGAGGAAGAGCACACCTATCACTTGTGGGTTGTACTGGACACACTTCGAGAGCACCAGCTTTATGGTAAGGTCTTTAAGTGTTAGTTATGGATACGTGAGGTCCACTTCTTGGGACATGTCATCTCTACGGTGGGAGTTGCGGTGGATCCGGTGAAGATCGAGGAAGTTCTAGCTTGGGAGCCACCCAAGAGCATGACGGAGGTGCGGAGTTTCCTAGGACTGGACGAGTACTACCAGAGGTTTGTGCCAGACTTCTCCAGAGTTCCGGCACCACTTTCAGCCTTGACGAAGAAGGGTAAACCCTTCGTGTGGTCAGAAAGATGTTAGCAGAGCTTCAAGAAGCTGGGATAGGGATTGACTAGTGCACCCATCTTAAGGCTACTAGAGAAGGGAGTAGGGTACGTAGTCTACTACGATGCATCAGGGACTAGACTCGGGTGTTTCCTGATGCAGGAGTGGGCAGTGATCGCCTATGGATCACGATAGTTGAGGCAGCTTGAGAAGAACTACGCTACCCCTGACCTAGAGTTAGCAGTAGTGGTCTTCGCTCTGAAGATGTGGCAACACTATCTGATGGGAGAGATCTTTATAGTCTATTCTGACCACCAGAGTCTCAGGTAAATCTTCTCACAGAAGGACCGAAACATGAGACAATGGTGATGGCTCGAGTTCCTCTAGGACTACAAATTTGAGATAGTCTATACTCCTGGAAAGGGGAACGTAGTAGCCGATGCTCTCCGTAGGAGGACGGGTATTCATCTACTTGGGGATGCGACAGAGTAGATAGCCTCTTTGCAGATATCCTTCGTGGACAGAGATGGATCAGCCATTCTGAAGTCACTCACAGTCACTCCTTCACTACTACAGTGGGTCAGAGAGGCACATCATGCGGACGTTGACTGTGAGACGTGGTGTGCACAGATATCCTCAGGACAGGCACCTAATGGATTCTTTATAGGAGGAGAGCACGATGTCCTTTTTAGAGGACGTACTATGGTACCAGCTGCTTTACAAGAGGAGGTTTTGAGGGAGTTTCACACTTCCCTTTAACAGTACATCTAGGAGTGGCGAAGATGTACCAAGATCTCAGATGACAACACTAGTGGTCGGGTATGAAGAAGGCTGTAGTAGAGTTAGTTTCTCGATGCCTCACCTGCCAGCAGGTGAAGGCAGAGCACCAGGTACCAGAAGGCTTGGTACAGCCCTTGGAGGTTCTAGAGTGGAAGTGGGATGGTATATCTATGGATTTCATGACTGGACATCCACGTACTTCCAGAGGTCATGACTCTATTTGGGTGATTGTCGACCGACTCACCAAGTCGGCCCACTTTCTACCCTTCAGAGAGCAGGGCTCAGTGGAGAGCATGGGACGCCTCTACATTTAGGAGATCGTATGGCTTCATGGTGTGCCCTCATCTATCATCTCCGATCTAGATGCTCGCTTTACTTCCCGGCTTTGGAAGGGGTTGCAGGAGGCATTCGGGACGCAGCTACGTCTGAGCACCGCCTTTCACCCTTAGACGGATGGTCAGACAGAGAGGACCATTCAGACTCTCAAGGACATGCTCTATGCATGTGTCCTTGACTTTGGTCGCAGCTAGGAGGATCACCTACCATTGGTGGAGTTTGCGTACAAAAACAGCTACCACTCCACCATCGGGATGGCACCATACGAGGCATTGTACGACCAACCTTTCAAATCACCGCTGTGCTGGACAGACCCTGGGGAGTCAGCACTTATGGGACCTGAGATGGTCTAGGCCTTGATAGATAAGGTCCAGGTCATCCAGGAGCGGATGAGGACAACTTAGAGTCGACAGAAGTCTTACGCTGACAGGAGGTAGAGACCACTTGAGTTCGAGGATGGCGACCACGTTTTCTTGCGGGTCTCACCTCGATGTGGATTACGGAGATTTGGCCGGGGTGACAAGTTATCTCCACGCTTAATTAGACCATTCCAGGTTCTCAGCAGGATAGGCGAGGTGTCTTATCGCCAGGATCTACCACCTCAGTTTCACCGGGTGCACGACGTCTTCCACGTATCTCAGCTGAGGAGATGTGTGCATGACCCATCACATATCATCGACCATGGGGAGCTGGAAATTGATGACGAACCAACATTTGCGGAGGTCCCGGTGGAGATCGAGGATCGACAGGAGCGGGTCCTACGTGGGTGGTAAATTCCTCTAGTGCGCATCAGATGGCGGCACATGGACCTCTAGGAGAGCACCTGGGAGCGGGAGGCTCAGATGCGTGCTCAGTACTCTCTTCTGTTCCCATAGTGTGTGATGTATCTTTACGAGGACGTAAAGCCCTGAGGTGGGATTAATGTAAAGACCCGTAAATTTCATGGAATTTTTTTTTCTTAGTTTCTTTGGAGTTTTACGAGTACGCAGTTTCTGACGACATCTGATTCCGAGGCCCGGTGTGCCCGGAATCAATTTTCGAAGTTTAGCTCGGGTACGTTCAATGAATGAACGAGCGGGTTTTCTAACTTTTGATCCGGTGCTCAGAAGTGAAATCCGAGAGCACCGATGAAACCGCAGCACTGGTAATTGCTTAGGAAGACTTTTTCTAGAGTTTCATTTTCTCGTGATGAGATGTTAAAAAAGTGAGGAATAAAAATATAGTTGTTTTACAATTGTATTTTTATTACACCTCTAGTGGTTTATGAGTTATGGGAAAGGGAGTTGTGAGGAAGTGGGGTGGGGCCCACATGAGCCCCCACCTCCTTAAAATTCCTAACACCCCATTAAACACCCTCTCCCTCTTTAATTCTTGTCAACCCATCAAGTTTATGAGGAACATTCCCTCCCTCTCTTTAATTAAATGCCAACGTGTTTAATTAATGATGATCCTTCCTCCTTTTTTAATGTTCAACCGTAGTAGATTAAGTGAGTGGGGCCCTATGTCATAAATTCCCCATTTATGACTTGTGTTCCAATGACGAACCCACCACTCCTATTTGAAGGAGGCTAGGGGGAGGAGTTCTGGACGACTTCTTCATGCGGCAGAATGCTAGCAGCAAAGTATGACGCCCAGCACTTGGAGAGTTTTCCTCTTCCTCCAACGAAGAACGAAGAACGCCGATGCCACCCTCGACTTCATCCTTCCCGACGTTAACGAAACGACGCCCGTCTACTGCGACGTCATCTACCGCGACACCAACGAATTCCTTCCTCGAGGTAGGGGTTTGGTTTGTTCGTGAATATTCTTTGTCGTCCAATGTTAAATTCTTTAGCTACTTGATATCGAATTAACGGGAGGGGGTTGGACCGCACGAACACGGCCGACCCTCCTCCCCCTTTTTTCTTGTACTCGTTGTGGCTCGAACGAAGGTGGCACGGTAGAACGACACCGTGTGGGAACGAGGAGGAATGTGGAAAAGGAGCATGGCGCCGTCGCACCATGCCGTTGAGGCCGAAAGAAGCCACGACCAGAGTAAGGCCGCGGCAGAGGGGCGCGGTGCCGTCACGCCGCCCCGGTCGGACAATGCCGCGACTTAAGGCCGCAGTGGTACAGGGAGCGGCGGCCAGAACCGCAGACCACCGGTGCATGGAAGGAAGGACCTGTGGCGGAACACCGACCGGCCAACTCAGTCGGCCATTTTGGAAATCCATGGGTCATAACCCTCGAATGGCAAAGAGGCGGGCCCCCCATGTGGGGGGGGGGGGGGGGCGTTTTTTCAATCAGGGGGGGCAGCACCCCCCCCCCCCTTTGCGCGTCCGCTCGGCGAGCGCCGAGCCGCCCAAGCCGGGCCGCCCGTGCCAGGCTGCACCACACCCTAATGGGCCAGACCCGGTTCAGGCCAGCCCAGGGGGTTCTGGGCCGGGTCGGTCTGGGCCCAAACCCCCCTAAAATCGGACAGGTTCGTTCAAATGCCCATAACTTGGGATATGAACCTCTGATTGATGCACCATCAGTTGCCATGCGATCCTTGGATAGAGATGGTTATTTTGGTATATTACACTCAAGGTTTCGAAGAATTTTGCGTATGGCCGGGTCGGTTTGAACACAAAACTAACCGGGCCCTCTGAGGGGAAACACTTATAACTTGAGCTCTGAAAGTCCGATTGACATGCCGTCAACTTTGTTGGGTTCCAATTAGTGAGAAAGTTCTTTTGGATTACTCCTTTTGAGGTTTGGAAGTAGTTGGAGTACAGTCGGGTTGGTTTTGACTTAAAAAACAACTGGGCCCCTGGGACGAAAAAGCCAATAACTTTCAGACCGAGCGTCTGATTGACGCGCCGTCTGTCGCGTTGTGTTCCTTTTAACGAGGAAGAACTTTGTGATACGTCAACTCCATACTACATGTCAGTTGATTTATCGAACCCCCTTGGCTCGTGGAGCAGACCCTCCCGGAATCGAGCATGCTGTGTGCGGGAACCCTAGAGCTGGGTGCGACTACGACGACGATGACGACTGTACTGGGATCCTCCGTGGGTTCAGCAGCGACGACGACCATACTAAAATCCTACGTGGGTTCGATGGAGATGACTACTATTCTTGTATCCTATGTGGGTCTGGAAGTTCGTGACTACTGTTCTTGTATCCTACGTGGGTCCGGCAGTATTTGACTCTGTACTTGTATCCTACCTGGGTCCGACAGAGTGGCTAGTCTTGTATCCTTTGGGGGTCCGACAGCTTAGCTAGTCTTGTATCCTACGTGGGTCCAATAGCTTAGATGAATCAGTGGCTACATATGATCATCTCTATCACCTTACGAAGAAATATACCTATGTGAGCTGAGTCTTGAATTTAAATCATTATCTTCAATATGATTGACTTGCTTTCCTATGTGGATTGGGTTGTGCTTTCCTGTGTGGATTGGGTTGTACTATCCTGTGTGGACGTGATCGAACATGGGCTCGGATGTTGGAGCCGAACTGGAATTGATGACTTAGGTATATGTATGGGCATATACCTAAGTAGAGTTGGTTATTATTTTGTGATTGTATCTTTCCTTTGTGGTTTATCCTTCGTGGATTCTGGGAGACCTTCGGGGGTCTCGGGGTCCCTACTGAGTAGCGTATACTCACCCCTGCACAGGCTATGCCCGCACTACGTTGTGTTGGATGCAGAAGATGGACATCGCTGATCGTGGTTGAGGCTTGTGGAGCAAGTCGGTACTTGGAGGTGGACCACTGGGCGGGACGTACACAGAGCGGACGGTTGGACCCAAGGAGCTGAGGAGACTATCTGTACCCACCCTTCAGGTGGGATTTCCAATGGACGGCTCGACATTGCTGCTTTAATTTTCAGTTTATATACTTTCTTTCTAGTAGTACTTTACTTTATGTTTGGGTTTGTATTCTGGCCCACTTACTTTTCCGCCCTTACTTTTGTACCCAGTTTTCTTAGTGTTTACTTCGGTTTTCTTACTCTCTGGTGTTTGTTTTCTTTTATAAAGGCAATGTCTTCCCTTATATCCGGATTTATGCCTTCGGTGCTAGTCGCCAGCCCCTAGCCTATGGAAGGTGGGCTTGGGGTAGTCAAGGCACGGGTCCCGAGGATGGGTCGTCACATTTATGTCCCTAATTAATGACATAATTTTATACAACATCATCAAAATTCCAAAGAAATTTTAAATTTTAAAAACTAAATTATAGGATTATAATCTCTAATTTATAGTGTTTAAACACTAAATTTTAGTCATGTAAATATTATATACATGTACCAAAATTTTCCATTAATTAATTCACATCCCGCTATTTAATATTATAAGGGATTTAATCATTTAAATGAAATATGACAAACCATTATCAAGAAGATATAGAAAGGTGGCCCACAACAACCACTATGATAATGGTTTTTATTTATTTTTGATTATCCATATGCTATACAAACATTGTGTGAAATTTCCCATGATTTTAAAATTCACTAACATGACTAAATTAGAATTAATTAAAGTTCCTTTGAGTAGTTAAATGAAGATACAACATCAAGTAGCTTAAGATAAATTTAGACACTACACCTGTACTTACACCACCCTGTGGTGGATAAGGGCTTGTTTTGTATAACGTTTCTTTAAAGAATCACTTGGTATGTTTCATTATAAAAAGTGATAAGGTAATATTTTATACCTCACATCTATTAAATTTTATGAGAAAAATTACCTAACACCTCATATAGATATGGAAGTAGTAATATTTTCATTAAATATATGGAGGCATCATGACCATATTGATAAGTGCAATATACATACTAATCACAAGAGATTAAAGTATATGTTCACATAGATAGATTTGATCATGTTCCAAATGAGAATATTTTATTGGATCAAGGACTATGACTTCTCAACACATTTCCACCATGATAATGAAAACAACGTAGTTGATCCTATGAGTTAAAAATATCATGCTACCATATCCTTGATGAGGATTGAAAGTGACTAAATACTCTTGGATTTAAAGACAATGGATCTGAAAATCCAAAGGGATGGGGAGAAATCCTAGAATTAAAAAGTTATTAATAATACATCTATCCATGTTAAGATCAATGAGTTGTACAAGGAGAATATGAAGTTAAAAAAGAATGAATCGAATAAGCCAGAGTCCAAACATGAAAATGGTGGAATTATAATATTCGGTAAATGAATATATGTCCTATCAATACCAAAATGGAAGAAGGACTTAATGGATGAGTTAAATTTCTCATAATTCATTATAAATCCTCGAATAAAAAATAATTATATAGAAATCATTGAGATTTTTTGGTGGGACAATAAGAAGAGATTAATTTTAGAGCATACATCACGATTCATGTTCTATGAATGAGTTAAGGCTAAACGAAATTAGTCTAATATGATGATGCTACCACCGTTACATATAATTAAATGGGAGAAAATCACTATGTATTTCATCATATGACTTCTTAAGACTTCTAAAGGTTATACTTACATTTGGGTTGTGGTTGATCACCTTATGAAGTCATCACATTTCATTGATGTATGAGAATATATTTCACTTGATCAAATTTCCAATATCTACAAAATGGATATGGTAGTACTACATGGATTTCCATTTTAAATTATATTTTATCAACTCCCTAGGTTTAAATAAAATTTTTAGAGAGTTCTTAAAAAAAATTGATATAGAGTTTAGATTTTGGGTAACTTAACATCCACAAATTTATTATCATTCTAATAGGACCAATCATTCCTAAGAAGATACAATAATAAATTTATCAATGGATATAATTGGAATTTGGAATCAATATCTTCCACCAGTCTAGTTCTTAGACAAAAATTATTTTCAATCTAGTATTAAAATGGAAACATATATGGATATATATAGGAATAGGTTTAAAACTATGATATTTTGGGATGAAGTTGGAGAATAGAAGTGGTTAAGACAATATCTTTCTCAAGAAGTGTTATAGAAGATTCAAACAATTTAGTGACTTATTAAATCAAAAAAAACTTAACAAAATAGATACACTAATAATAATTATTGTGATTTGGTGATTGAATTTGGAGACAAATTATTCCTTTAAGCATCACCATGGAAGAGGGTTATAAGATTTTGGAAGAATGGAAAGTTAATCCCTATATACATTGACCCCTCTAAGATACTGGATCATGTGGGGATGATAGCTTTTTATATTTCACTTCCCCTAAACCTCTAATAAGTAAATGATGTGTTACATGTAGAACATGATCTAATTTATGAGGAAAATCCATTCAATATCTTGGATTGTAGAGATAAAGTGATATAAAATAATAGCACTCACCTATTCAAAGTGTTATGGAGAAATATAAAGTTTGGGGAATCAATAAAGGAACATGTAGATGTAATGTGGTAGAAATACCCATATTTTTTTCATCCAAGTAGTGAAATTTTGTGGAATAAATTATTATAGTGTAGGGGTATAATGTTACACCCCACAATTTTAGTATGTATTTACCATTGATAAATCTAGTGCGTTTGATGACTTCTGATACATGAAACACTAGAATAAAACGATCAATTTCATTTTTCATTGTGGTATAATATTACATTACAAAATTAAATACATTAAAAGAAAATGAAATAAAACATAATTAAAAATATTAACAAATAAAATGAAATCACACCTAAAAAATAACAAAACATGGTTGAAACTCTCATCATCGTGATGATCATACTGCTGATGATAACTATAAAAAGAATGAAAATCATTAAAAATATGATAAATAAATTATTGAATATGATAAATTATTTTAGAGAAGTATGTACCCCTATATATAGGAATGTAATATGGCTAATGGTTATATGGTTGTTGGATATATGGTAGTTGGTTATATGGTTGTTGGATGTATGACCATTGGATATACACATATCCAAACAGTTTAATTTTCATAAAAGAAAGTTATTAAAATATTATTAATTATATAATTCTTTTATAATCATTATTTAATTAATTAAATAAAATGGTACTATTGTATTGGTAAAAATATTTTAATTTCTAAATTTTTTTATTTTTATACATTCTATATTTTCTATCAAATTTTAACAATGATATTAATAAAATTTATTTATAAAATTCAGTGAATAATTTTAATACCCATGTATTGATAAATTTTAATGAGAAGATAGTAAATAAATAAAAATTATTAAATATTTTTAATGTTTAAAAGGGATATTTTTCAAAATATTTAATTTATATGTATTTTTTATTTTTATCTCAATCAATTAAATTTATCACTTTTAAGAAATTGTTTTAATACAATTTATCATTTAAATATATATAAATATATTTTGGCACACATGTAATGATTATAAATTAAAATGAAATAAGAACAGAAACACTTAATGTTTAAAAAGTCTTTTTTCTATAATTTTTTTCATATATCTTAAGATTTCAATTCAAAGTTAAAATTATTGTATTTTGAATTTAAATTATATAAATATATTTTAAATTTTCAATCATCATGTTGAAAGTTGATAAGAGGGGTTATATTTTATTTTTTTATAAAAAAATTTACCATGGAAAATAGTTAAATGAAGTAAAAAGTGATAAAAAGGGGGTAAATTAACATGACTCAAATTTTGAGTTATTAAACATATATTTAGAAATTACATAAGTGATTTTTAAATTTTATGAGTTAATATTATAATTCTCACCAACATTTAATTACATAAATCACCTAACTCCCTTGTGATTCCATCTTTACCCTTCACCTATTATAAGTTTTTTAAATAAATGTACCTCATTTTTACCTATAAAATGATATCTTTTACATCCTCCAAAAATCAATTTTATCCATATTTTTTATCTAAAATAACTTTCCAAATTATATATATTAAATTATTCTTACATGTTTGGTAGCTTCTATTCCCAAGAAGGAGGACTAAAACCTTTATTTTTAAGGAATCTATTATGGGATGGAGTTATTCCATCTAAGTAAGTATCTAGTTCTTCTCAAACTTTTTTAATTAAATTTTCATTTCAACTATTTATAAATATCATTCAAAACAATAATTATATTCAATTAAAATCATTATTATTTTATTAAAATTATATTATAATTATAAAACTCTAAACGCTTACTCATTAAGTAGTATATATATTCTTTTTTTGGTTAGTTTAAACATCTACATCAATGATACTATACCAACACAATCATTTCCTTAATGAATGATTATTAAGAAATTAATAATGGTAATATATAATATCAAAAAATTAATTTTTTTATAAATATGGTTTTATAATTTTGACATAAAAATGAATGGTTATTATACAGTAACTAATTGTTTCCAGTAAATTACCCGAAACATGATCGTCATGAATGCAATTATCATGAACTGTACTAATATATTTCACCAAATGGACATGGGAATACCTAAATTAGTTAAAAATAATGATTCTAATACCTTTAATAATCTATTAATGGTTAATTTTTTATCAAATAATGAGGATATAAATCTTCATTATAAAACTTGTAGGAAACATTCAAAATTAATTACATCCGATCATAAAAATTATCAATAACTAACTAATATATATAGAATAAATGAATATAATTAAATGTTATAAATGGTAATATATATATTAGTAATATTATAAAATAATTTATTAAGATCATTATGGTTATTATTCATAATGTTGAATCTATTTCATGAAAGTAAAGAGTAATGTAATGGTTTCATTTCCCAATATCACTTTGAAATAAAGATTGTTTATATCTAAATTCTCATCAGGAAATATTTTAGGTTATTTCACTCTAAAAAACAACTTATTTTATTCTCTTACAATTATTTTTGGGGTTTACATATCTTATCACCATTTCCTATCTTGTTGGTTTATAATTCATCAGAAATGATGTTTGTAATTGGAACCGACCTTATCTCTTATTTTCAGCTAGGAATCATTCTCCTCCATATCTATGTTTTTTATATCATTTTTATGATGTCCTTATCCTCAATTTTATGATATTATGGTCAATTTATATTTTATTTGTCTTTATTTTATTAAATAGTGAAATAAATCTTTTACCTTTTTTATTTAAATTTTCCATATGTGTACCATCCCCAACTTGATACCACTCACCAATTTTCATACTAGTAGCATTATGCGACCTTAGAAATGCCTAACCAAACATTAGAGGATTATAAATAGAAGATATGGTCTAATATTTTTCTCTAGGGAGACTATACCCTCATATTAGAGTATTATGACTTTATAAATACCTGAGAAACATTCATGAATAACAATCAGAGTTTGCATAATCAATAAAATGACAATGTTGTAACCAATGTAATGAGGAAGCATACAGTCAGACATCCCAACAAATCTACCACCAAGTAAATCACTTATAAAAATGAATAAAATAAGTAAAATATAAGAAATCTATTCTACCATTCCCAAGCCTCATCTTTTCCCATTATCTAAGACTCCATCTGAGTTATCCCACTCGATCATGAAATATGAGGCCTTTTACCTACCTGAACCAATGATCAGTAAGGTCTTCATGGGTACCCAAGATACATACATGCCTGAGTAGGGTGTGAGTAATACTTAGAAGGCTGTCAACAATGACATACCTAAAATAACTAGTAACATAGTTCATACACAAGTGATAATATCATAAAATAAACAATTTCTAAAACATAAATAAATGACATCGTCGATCTTTTGGTTCTAAGGTGTCACTCGAGATTGACCATACCTACTTTTTCCACTGTCGTATGTCTCTGATCATGTTACATAAACATAAAAAGGATATATTTCATCCCCCATAATCTCATGAATATATATAAATATGTATATATGATCACTTATGGGGAAAATAAACTTTCCAAGATCATCCCATATATACATAGTACATATTTATAAATAATCACTCAGGGGAAAAGTGGACCACTCACATCATCTTATAATATAAAGATGGGTGTAAGAGAAAACCCACAAGTAATCTAATGAAAAATTTTCATGGGGTAAGAGAGGTCCATTCGGGGATCTCAGATATATAATACATGCATGGGTAAAGAACAACCCACCTGACTAATATCACATACAATGCATAAGGTGAATAGTGTGTTGGATGAAAAATATCATATATAATAAATGGTGGAATAAAGTCCCACCCAACTAATCTCATTTAATAATCTTTATGAATAGTGTCCCACTAGGATAATCTCATATAAAATGCGAAGAAGAATAATGGACCTCACAACTAATTTAATATTCAATACATATGAGAATAATGTCATACTCAATTAATCTCACACAAACATCATGGGATAGCATCCAAACCATAATATATATTATAATCATCATGGGTTATCATAAATCTATTAACATATCATAATATCATATCTATCACCTAAATTAGCAATCTTCCAAAATCCACCACATGTCTCATAGATTTTCCTCTAAAGAAAACAACTTATATTCATCACCACATACTAAAAGGAATATCCAAAATTAGCCTCTCAACATTAATAATCCATAGGGTCTTCATAAAGAAGGGGTACCCACCAAGGTCCCCTATTGCATGTCGTAGTTTAGAAACCCTACAAGGTATCTCCTATCTTATTTCAAACTCTAGGGAAAATCCCATCACTGATAGGGAATAAAATCCATAGACATAATTATATTCATATAGAAAACTCATTAAACTTATAGGTAAAGACTCGCTGATGTCACTTTAGAGTGGTGGCATAATTCCCATATCACTCCCCACGTCATAGGTTGGTCCTCTCACACCAGACCTAAATATCATCCTACCTATGGTATACCCACCATGGTGCTCACTAACTAGTGGGGGGGTGATAATCATCCCACTCCCTAATAATTATCTTAAAGTCTATGAGGTCTCTCATGGTTCCATTATGGTATACTCAACCCAATCATTCATGGTCCAACACTCTCCTCTATATTGAGGTTTATAAGTGAACCCATACTAGGGACACTATGTTCATCCACTTAATTTAGACCCTTCCAAGGTTCATATATCACATAGAATATATTTATAATCAATTGAATGACTATCGATGGTTGAGGCACCAAACTAGTGTAGAGAGTCTATTGTAGCCCAAGACACATTCGAACTCCTCATGGAAGTTAAGAAGAACTAGTTCATTTTTTTTAAATTAAAGAAATATTGCACAAAAGTGATGAGAGTGGATATCAAATTATACATAAAAAAATTCATATACAAAGGGATATGTTCAAGTGACCACCTACCCCATACAAATCAATTTCCATTAATCAAACCTTGGAAACTATTTACTAAGATCTTTCACTACTAGAACTGGATGTTTTCTCAACGCTTTTATCCCAATGGTTTACAAAAACCGTTGGGAAAGGTAGGATATACCAACGGTTTAAAAAAACCATTGGTATAGGCCTTTTTGTAGGACCCTTTACCAATGGTTCTAGAGAACCGTTGGGAAAGGCTTATTTGTTGGAGGCTTATCAACGGTTCTACAGAACCGCTGGGTAAAGCCTATTTTTAGGGGATTTTACCAACAGTTCGGTATAAATCATTGGGATAGGCACTCTTTCCCAATGGTTTTTAAAAACCATTGGGAAAAGTTTTCCCCAATTAGCAGCCCCTCCTCATTTGTGAACATAATTGAATGTGCAGCAGCCGCAGGCCATCCTTGCTCAGCTTCCCTCATCCGAACTACGAAATCTCTATCAGATTTATCTCAAATGAGATATTTTTTCTTTCTATAATTAATATGTTTAATTGTTACCTTATTATTATTGTTATTCATCTAATATTTTAGTTTTGTGTTTTTATTTTGATGTGTAGGTTTTTTTTCTGTTTTGATTTGACATAGATTTTCTCCATACCATCAGATCCATTTAATTAATTAAATATTTAACCCTACATCCGAGGTGAAACATCTTAGATTCATGGAATTTGGATTTAATACTTTATATGTATGTTTTTTATGATTTTTCTTCATCTTGTAATTAATTGTTACTTGCGAATTCATTTATATGTGTTTATTAATATTTAACAAAGTTTCTATGATTGTTTTCCTTGAAATTCCTTGTGAAATATTATTTAATCCTGTTATCATTTAATTGAACAAGTCATGAATTTGATGACTATAATTTTGACATCTTTCAACTGTTAATGAATTATTCAATTCCATGATTGTTTAGATTTATTTTCAAATAATATTTAACGAATAAATTGATGAAATTGAGACTTTTTGTCAGTTTTTTATTCAAATAATGAAATAAATTGATTTGAATGAAATGAGTTGAACTATTTAATGTTTTCTAAGTAGTTTCAAATGATTGAATTTATGAAATGACAATGAACCCTCTTGGAATGAGGAGGGTGAGGGGGGGCTGTCTGGGAGGTGAGGAGGGATATCTGGGGGGTGGGGGGCTGTCCGGGGTGAGGGGGGTTGTCTGGGGGGGTGGAGGGGCTGTCTGGGGGGGGCTGTCCGGGTGGTGTGGGGGGCTGTAAGGGGGGTGGGGGCTGTCTAGGGGGTGGGGGGGGGGGTGGCTGTCCAGGGGGTGGGGGAGCTGTCCGGCCGGGGGTGGGGGGGTTTCTGAGATGTTGGGGGAATATCCAGGGTGGGTGGGATGCCCGGGGGGTCGGGGGAGCTGTCTATCCGGGGTGTTGGGGGGGGGGGGGGGTTGTCCGGTGTGGGGGTCTATCCGGGGTGGGGTGGGGGGTTGTCTAGGGTGGGAGGTGTCCGGTTTGTGGGGGGGGGCTGTCTGGGGGGGGCTGTGGTGGGGGTGGTTGGGCACTCTGGGTGGTGCGGGGGCTGTCCGGGGGGTGCAGGGGGGGGGGGATGTCCGGGGGGTGGGGGGATTTCTGGGGCGGTGGCTTTTCGGTGGTGGGGGCTGTCTGAGGTGGGGGCTGCCCGAGGGGTGGGGGCCGCTTGGGGGTTGGGGGGGTTTTGGGGTGGGGGGGGGGGCTGCCCGAGGTGAGGGGGGGCTGTCCGGGGGGGCTGTGTAACACCCCAAGCTTCCACGGTATGTGTCCATTTGAATAATGCAATAGCTTGCATTGTACGCAACATTGAGATTCTAACACACCGCGACCAATCAAAGTAGTTGTTATGAATATTAATACCCACTTTTTGAAATTTTATAAATTTTATCTCTCAAAATGGAGTTCATTTTTGGATTTCGAATATCTAAATTATCCTAGGTTAAAATTTTGGTACTTTTTGGATAACTTTTATATTTTGATGAATAGTGAAAATTACTAAATTTTAATTAAAAACTACTTTTTTAATCAAAATAATTGATAGTGATAAATTATGAATTTGAGTGGTTTTAAAGTATATTTAGAATATATTTTTACCATTTAATACAATTTTGGTCATTGAACATAATTTCACATTTAAACCGGACATAAACAACTGTTAATCTTTTGATAGTTATTATCTCTTAAAAACAAAATTTTTATTTAACAGCGGAAATTAATTTTAAATTAATTTCTTCCACTTTTGTGTTTTGAATTTAGAAATATGTATTCCATATTTAGAATCATGATGTCCAAATTTTGTAAATATGTAACTTTTATTTTTAGAAATTTTGAATAATTACTTCGGTAAATATTTTATTTACCATGGTTAAAGGGTAAATCAGGTAAATAAGGGTAAACAAATAATATAATAATAATAATAAATTAACCTAAAACGTGTCCTAACCCTATTGGTTGATACATGTTTGATCATAGGCATCTTTGGGCTGATTTTGGGACCCCATAGATCCCCTTGTAAGTGATAATGACACTTTATATTAATTAAGTTAAAGTAAATACAAAAATAACATAAGCATATATCTTTTAGAAAAACAATTTTTACATATGGTTATGTATGTTATATTTTCGACTATAAATATACATTATAAATATAAAAAGATTTCCTAAAAATGGTATTTTATTTATAATTTTTATACATTTAATAATTAAATTTATTTATGACACAATAATGATGCATTATTTTCCTTATTAATGAAAGAATCAAATAATTGGTATTATAAATATTAAAATAAATATATTTTGAATGTTTTGATTCCATCCACAAATTTTATTGATTAATATGATAGGATATCATTTCTTAAATGATTTTTTCGAATTAATAAAGTAGTTAAGACTTTAACAGAAATCAATTATTAAATATTGTCAAAATTGACATAAATGAGTTTTTAAAACAAGCATTATATTACTAATTGATATTCTATTACTAAAAATCTAAGGCTCAGAAAAAGGACTTATATAATGATATATGTATCATTAATGGACCTCTTGGGGGTCTCTTGGATGTATATAGTAATATTATTAACTATATAATATAAAAATACAAAGTGACATGGTAAATGTCAATCTAATTAACTAAGAGTTAAAACCAAAAGATAAGGTTAATATAATGACCCAAACCTATCTAAAATCTATTGGTTGAATGTATTTATACCCATACCTACCTTAGAATTTTAATAATACACAATTGATCCATTATAAACTGAATATGAATTTATTATAAATTAGTACTTTAAGTTTTTCCTAAAGAGCCCCTCCTCCCCCTTATAAAAGGACACAACTTCTAACCATTTATTCTCACCTTCAAAGCCTTTTGGTTCGGCCAAACCCTGCCCAAATACTCTCTCAACTTCTCTCACTTCAACCTAGAGGCCTTATTTTGATCGGAAAGCCAACCTAGGGATCCCTTTTGATCAAATCAAAAGAAATAACCCGAAGAAGAGGTAATGTTTTCACCACCCTTTTACAAGTTCCTTTCTTCTTCATCTTCTTCTTTATTTGTTATTTCCTTTCTAAAATAATAACTCCAGTATCTTCTTTATACTGTGATGTTATTATAAATATGGTACAACCATATTCTGTATTCTATCTATCCTTTGAATGACATGTCACCATACATGCGTACGTACGGCTTACCGTCTCCACGTAGTGGTGTAATTGTTATTCAAAAACATCATTATTTGGATGGGTATAATAATGATGTGTAATTGAAATAAATAATAAATATAACTTGATAATTATTCTGTATATATGATATACCATCCAATTATATATTATTTTAATATCAAAAGAATAATATTGTTGCTCGTGCGTACGTACGGACTACCATCTCCACAAACGCGATGAGATTCATTCCCCATCGTATCCATGCAATTATAATTCTCATTTGATTATTAAAAATAATGTTTAAGGACTTTATATAATTCTGTATATGAATAATATAAAACCAATCCATAACAAACATGACTTATGTAACAAAACATATAAAATAAAACGAGTAAGTTAACACCCGAAACGACGATAATACTAAGACATTATTGACAAAGCAATGTTAAAAGATCATATATGATATCATATTAATGTATATGATTCTTTTTTAATTTAATAACAACTATTTTACTATTATAAAAACTTTTAACCTACCCTCAACCAAGGGAAAGTACAAGGTAAGGGTTTATTTTACAATCTTTTCCTTATCTAAGGTTGTTTGTACGCAATTATCTACTGGAACTTCTTTATCATCCACATCCATGTTTCTTAAAAATGTTTTTCAAAAGATTCTTAATATTTTAAAAAATATGGGTTAAAGTCATTTATACACTTGTTTGACTTTTTATAAGAATTTTATAAAGGAATCTTTCCGTCGTTTTCCAAACAAGGTCCTTTTTAACCTTTACGACAGAATTAAGGTAAGAATGTTTTCTTAACTTATACGGCGGGTGCGGCTATTTTCCACCATTATAAAATCATTAAAGATTATTTTAAAAGATTATAAGAATATTTTAAAAGTAATTGTTTTATTTTATAATTATATGACCTTTAAATGATTTCAAAATGAATATTTTAAGAATTTGTGAAAGGTACTCTTTATCAAGATCAGAATTTTAAATGTTTTAAAGATTTATCTTTGTAAATATTTTTAATTAATGTCCATGTTTTCAAAATGATTCTAAGGATTTATTTATATGGACATGAATATTTTGAAATTATATTTCTTTTCAAAAGTTTCAAAGTGGTATGGGACACTTTGATTCAAAAATATCTTTTAAATTACTTCCTTTATAAATGTGTGACTTTTAAATGGTTTCAAAAAAGAGATATTTATCTCAAATAGTTTTTATTTCATCTATGTCAACATACTTTAATGGATTTTAAGATTATTTAAAGTTGATTTATTATGACACAAAACTTCAATATTGTAATAAAGTTATTGTGATATTCTTGACTATGGATGTGTTATTTCTATACCATTCATGGTTTAAAGAGAAAGTATTGACAATTCGTATGCTAGTTTTAATATGAATTTTTATGTTATGTTTAAACTTGTTCATATGAGGAATGCATTGGATTTAATAAGTGATGGGTGGAGCCCACTAAAGCTCCTCGATTCATTAGTAGGTCTCATGAGACAAAATAGTGTCTTTGCACGAGGTCTTGACAAAATCTTATTTGTAGTCTGGGCACGAGGCGTTGGCTACGTGGTTATGATAGTCTGGCATTTTGCATTCCATCATTATGAAAGTGGTTATTGATACTGCATTTGATTATTTTATTAGTAGAATATCCATGTGAATAAGTAAATGGCATTATTTCATTTTATTTCTTCCATATTATGCTGAAGTTCAAGTTTAAAAGGCTTTTGTTTTAGTTATACATTGCCTTAAATGTTTATGCTTATTTTTGAAAGTTTCTGCTATATTTTTATCCTTACTGGGCATCTGAGCTCACCCCTTTCTATGTTTTATTTTTCCCAGGATGTGAAGAAGTATTTTATGAATGACCTGTAGGGATAATATGAGGAGATATGAGTGTGGACTATGGAGACTATGTCGTTGTAGTTTTCATTTTATGATGTAATGTAAACTTTATGAATGTATCTAGTGTTTCAATGGCTACTAAACTAATCGGTCTTTTGAGACATGATCTTTTGTGATCATGCCAATGTTATGTAATAATGCACTGAATCTGGGTAATTGGGGTCAGGGCCTTACAGTTAGTATCAGAGGAAGTTTATTACAAACCTTGGAAGCTAGATTTAGATAAACTCAGATTAGGGAATATATACCTAAGATGGAGTTTGAGGATTAGTGTAGAATAACTTCCTATAATTTTGGTATTGTAGATATTTTGTTAGTTTTCCGAGAAATACATCCCTGTTTGGATACGAGCAGGTAGAGGCAGCTCTGGAACAGATGTAACTAGGGGTAAAACATGAAAAAACCGCTTTAAACTAGTCTCGAATGGGAACTGGTGCATGACAACGGGCCTTGCTGCACTCTTGGTTATGACACTCCCGGGGGATATGCTTAGGATAATTTTAATTTTCTTTACAAACCCTTATGAAGGGTTTATGATTATATACTTCCTCAAAGAAGACATTTGTAGGATTATGGATTATATCCATAAACTGTTAAATTTATGATAAGTGTTTTACAAGTTTGGATTTATGTATTGTGATTCATCAAGTAATCTAGTGTATGCCATTGTTTATAAATGATTCCTAGTGGAAGAAATGGAAACTGTATCAATGCACGCACTCCATGTAGGGATTTCCCTCCTGCTCAAGATAATTATAGTGCTGCTGGTGATGCAACTGGTGCTGATCAGCTAATCACCATACTGGGACAACTCACTCAGGTTATGAATAATAACCTTACCCGTATGGAGCACCCCGATCCACAGCGTGGAGGATCAATGTTAGATCGCTTCATGAGGAAAAGACCACCAACATTCAAGGGGGGGTACAAATCCACTAGTAGCTGAGCAATGGATAAGTTCCCTAGAGAAAATATTTCAGGCTTTGGGGAGTAGTGAAAGGGAAGAGGTTATCGTAGCAGTTTATTGACTCACTAGAGATGCTGATCAATGGTGGTCATTGATTCAAAACACAAAGGACGATGAATAAGTATCAAGTATGTAATTGAGGGAGTTTAAAAAGATTTTATTAGAAAAATACTTTCCTCGTGACCATCGAGTAGATATGGAAAGACAATTTCTCAGTCTGAGGAAAAAGGAGGATGAGAATGTCGCAAAGTATGATGCTAACTTTAAAAGGTTAATGAGGCATGAAGAAGATTATATACGCAACTCGATGAGTAAGATTGATCATTTCTTTGATGGGTTGAAACCATTTCTCCATTGATCATTTGTCTTACAATCCTTCTCGTCATACGAAGACATTGTCTCATGTGCTATAAAGACAGAAAATGAATTCTCTAAATCTTATGACAATAAAGTAAAGAATGAGAAGAAGAGAATGGTGGAACAAGAGATAGATAAAGGGAAAAAGGGAAAGATGCATTTTTCATTATGTAATAATTGTGGGAAGAAACATCCTGGTACTTTCCTAAAATTAATGGGAGTTTGTTACAAATGTGGAGAAAAAGGTCACCAGGCTTGTGATTGTAAGGGAAAGAAAGATTCTGTCAATGTTGAATGCTACAATAATAGAGAAATAGAGAATTATGCGAATGAATTCCCTAAGCTCCAAGGAAACTTACCTCAGAAAGGGCCAAGGGATCAAGGCCAATCATATTTTGTTACTACAGTTGAAGTGGAATAATTAATGTATTTGTGTTTTTGGACTCAAGGATTATATTCTTGTTATAAGAATAATGTAATATATATAAGGATTTTACTGTAGTACATGTTGTTTTCATTAAGGTTTTAATATGACTAATGTAATAATATTTTCAGTATGTGACAATAAGATAAACTTTACTTTTTCTGGGGAATCTGATGTGATAATTGTTTTTTAAAATTTAGATACCTTTTAGAGAGAGTCTCGACAGAGGTACTTTGGATAACTATAATGTTTGGAGTGGATTAAGTTGAACTTTAGATAGTATTGTTTAAGGTTAAAACAATTCTTATGATCAATTTTTGGAATATTATGGCACTATAGTTTTAGGAAAAGGATAACCTGCAGGTCCGGTGATAACCCATCGTGTCGGACAAAGTTGCAGGAATCGAACCTACAACCATAGTGGGACATGCCTTTATTACCTACCACTAGCCTGCAGCAAGTCTTTGGTCATTAAAAATATTTTTCATCATTTTAATGGTATATGTTAATGTTTGGATCCTTATATGATTAGGATAAATATAATATTTTTGAGTTCTATTATCTTTTGGAATGAAAGATGAGTTTGTGGTAGAAATTAATTGAAGGATGAAACTCCACTTGTCAAGTCTATATATATATATATATATATATATATATATTTCTCTTATTCTATGAAGAAACTAATTCATAAACATTAGTTAAGGGATATTAAAACCAAAAATGTGTTATCCTAATACCTTATGTTTTGTTGAACCAATGATACTTTAAATCATCATAGATTGATGGCCTCGAGGCCCTCAATTCTATAATTGTTTGTGACTGATGACCTCAATCACTCCCTATAAATATTTATGTTTTTCCTCTAACTATGTGTCTCTAATTTCCACCAACTTTCTCCAAATAGAGATCATAATTTGGTGGTGACCCTTTCATTTCTCTTTTCCTCTTATTAAGACTAAATTTTATTAACCCAATTTTCGATGTGAGTTTTCCCACAAAGATATTTTTTATTTTAAACCTTTTAATTTCGAAGAAAAATTTCAAATTGAGAGGAAAACATTTATTGATGGAGGGGATAATGTAACTCCCCATGCTTCCAAGGTACATTTCCCATTGAATAATGCAATATCTTGCATTGCACGCAACTTCGAGATTCTAACACACAACGACCAATCAAAGTAGCCGTTATGAATAGTAATACTAACTTTTTAAAATTTTATAAATTTTAGCTCTCAAAATGGAATTCATTTTTGGATTCGGAATATCGAAATTAGCCTAGGGTAAAATTTTGGTACATTTCAGATAAATTTTATATTTTGATGAATAGTGAAAATTACTAAATTTTAATTAAAAACAACTATTTTTAATCAAAATAATTAATAGTGATAAATTATGAAGTTGAGTGGTTTTAAAGTATATTTAGAATATATGTTTACAATTTAATACAATGTTGGTCATTGGACATAATTTCACATTTAAACCCGACATAAACAACTGTCAATCTTTTGATAGTTATCATCTCTTAAAAACATGCTTTTTGTTTAACAGTGGGAATTAATTTTAAATTAATTTCTGCCACTTATGTGTTTTCAATTTAGAAATATGGATTCCATATTTAGAATCGGGAGGTCCAAATTGCATAAGTAGTTAACTTTTATTTTTAGATATTTTGAATAATTACTTCAGTAAATATTTTATTTACCACGGTTAAAGGGTAAATCCAGTAAATAAGGGTAAACAAATAATATTATAATAATAATAAATTACCCTAAAACGTTTCCTAACCCTATTTATTGATACATGTCTGACCATGGGCATATTTGGGTCGATTTTGGGACCCCATGGATCCCCTTGTAAGTGATAATGACACTTTATATTAATTAAGTTAAAGTAAATACAGAAATGACAGAAGCATATATCTTTTAGAAAAATACTTTTTATACAGAGTTATATATGTTATATTTTCAAATATAAATATTCATTAGAAAGATAAAAAAATTTCCAACATAATGGTATTTTATTTATAATTTTTAGACATTGAATAATTAAATTTGTTTATGACACAATAATGATGCAGTATTTTCCTTATTAATGAAAGAATCAAATAATTGGTATTATAAATATTAAAATAAATATATTTTGAATGTTTTGATTCCATCCACGAATTTTATTGATTAATATGACAGAATAGTATTTCTTAATGAGTTTTTTTAGAATTAATAATGTTTTTAAGACTTTAACAAAAATCAATTATTAAATATTGTCAAAATTGACATAAATGAGTTTTTAAAACAAGAAATATATTATTAATTGATATTCTATTCCTAAAAATATATGGTTCGGCCAAAGGACTTATATCATGATATTTTTATCATTAATAGAACACTTTGGGGTCTCTTGGATGTATATAGTATGTTTATTAACTATATAATATAAAAATACAAAGTGACATGGTAAATGTCAATCTAATTAACTAAGAATTAAAACTAAAATATAAGGTTAATATAATGACCCAAACCTGTCTAAAATCTATTGGTTGAATGTATTTCGACCCATACCCACCTTATAATGTTAATAATCCAATTTTTAGCCATTAGAAACTGAATATTAATTTATTATAAATTAATACTTTAAGTTTTTTCAAAAGAACCCCTCCCCCCCTTATAGAAGGACACAACTTCTAACAAATTATTCACACCTTCAAAGCCTTTTTGTTTGGCCAAACCCTGCCTAAATACTCTATAAACTTCCCTAAATTCATCCTAGAGGCCTTAGTTCGATCATAAAGCCAACCTAAGGATCCCTTTTGATCAAATAAAAATAAAGAACCCGAAGAAGAGGTAATGTGTCCACCACCCTTTTTCAAGTTCCTTTCTTCTTCAACTTCTTATTTTTTTGTTATTTCCATTCTAAAATAATAAATCCAGTATCTTCTATATACTGTGATTTTATTATAAATATGGTACAACCATATTCAGTATTCTCTCTATCATTTGAATGACATGTCACCATACGTGCGTACGTATGACTTACCGTCTCCACGTCGTGGTGTAATTGTTATTCAGAAACATTATTATTTAGATGGGTATGATAATGATGTGTAATTGATGTAAATAATAAATATAACAAAGCAATGATTCTGTATATATGATATACCATCGAATTATATATTATTTCAATATAAAAAGAATGATATTGTCTCTCGTGCGTACGTACGGACTACCGTCTCCACGAACGCGATGAGATTCATTCCCCATCGTATCCATGCAAGTCTAATTCTAATTTTGATAATTAAAAATAATGTTTAAGGAATTGATATAATTAAATTTATGAATAATATACAAACTCTAAATAAGAAACATGTCTTATGTAACAAAATATATAAAAGAAAATGAGTGATTTGACACCCGAAACGACGATAATACTAAGACATTATTAACAAAGCAATGTTAAAAGATCATATATGATATCATATTAATGTATATGATTCTTATACAATTAAATAACAATTATTTCACCATTATACAGGATGTTAACCTACCCTCAACCAAGGAAAAGTATGAGGTAAGGGTTTACTTCACAATCTCTTCATTATCTGAGGTTGTTTATACGTAATTATCTACTGGGACCTCTTTATCATCCACATCCATATTTCTTAAAAATGTTTTTCAAAACATTCTTACTATTTTACAGAATATGGGTTAAAGTCATTTATACCCTTTTTTGAATTTTTATAAGAAGTTTATAAAGGAATATTTCCGTTGTTTTCCAAATAATGTCCTTTTTATACTTTTCGACAGAATTAAGGTAAGAATGTTTTTTTAACTTATAAGGTGGGTGCGTCTATTTTCCACTGTTATAAAATCATCGAAGCTTATCTTAAAATATTATAAGAATATTTTGAAAGTAAATGTTTTATTTTATAATTATGTGACATTTAAATTATTTCAAAATGAATATTTTAAGAATTTGTGAAACGTACTCTTTATCAAGATCAGAATTTTAAATGTTTTATAGATTTATCTTTCTAAATCTTTTTAATTAATGTCCATGTTTTCAAAATTATTTTAATTATTTATTTATATGGACATGAATCTTTTGAAATGTTATTTATTTTCAAATGTTTCAAAGTGATATGAGACACTTTGATTCAAAAATATCTTTTAAATTACTTCCTTTATAAATGTGTGACTTTTAAATGATTTCAAAAAAGAGATATTTCTCTCAAATAGTTTTGATTTCATCTATGTCAACATCCTTTTATGGATTTTAAGCTTATTTGAAGTTGATTTATTATTATACAAAACATCCATTTTGTATTAAAAGTTTTTTGATATGCTTGAATGTCGATGTGTTATTTCTATACCATTCATGGTTTATGGAGAAAGTATTGACAATTCGTATGCTAGTTTTAATACGGATGTTTATGTTATGTTTAAACTTGTTCATATGAGGAATTCATTGGACGTAATAAGTTATGGGTGGGTCCCTCTATAGATCTTCGATGCATCGGTAGGTCTCATGAGATAAACTAGTGTCTTGGCACGAGGCCTTGACAAAATCTTATTTGTAGTCTTGGCACGAGGCCTTGGCTACTTGGTTATGGTAGTCTGGAATTATGCATTCCATCATTATAAAAGTGGTTATTGATACTGCATGTGATTATTCGATTAGTAGAATATCCATGTGAATAAGTAACTGGAATTATTTCATTGTATTTCTACCATATTATTCTGAAGATCAAGTTTAAAAAGATTTTGTTTTAGTTATACATTGCCTTAAATGTTTATGCTTATTGATGAAAGTTTACGCTATATTGTTATCTTTACTGGGCATCTGAGCTCACCCCTTTCAATGTTTTATTTTTCCCAGGATGTGAAGAAGTATTTTATGAATGACCTGTAGGGATATTATGAGGGGATATAAGTGTGGACTATGGAAACTATGTCGTTGTAGTTTTCATTTTATGATGTAATGTAAACTTTATGAACGTATCTAGTGATTCTAAGGCTACTAAACTAATCAGTCTTTCGAGACATGATCTTTTGTGATCATGTCAATGTTATGTAATAATGCACCTACACTGGGTAACTAGGGTCAGGGCGTTACATTTGGTATCAGAGGAAGTTTAGTACAAACCTTGGAAGCTAGATTTAGATAAACTCTGATTAGGGCACACAAACCTAAGATGGACTTTGAGGATTAGTGTAGAATAACTTCCTAGAATTTTGTTATTGTAGAGATTTTGTGAATTTTCCGAGAAATACATCCCTTTCTAGATACGAGCAAGCAGAGGAGGCTCTGGAATAAATATACCTAGGGGTAAAACCCAAAAACACCGCTTTGTGCTAGACTCGAACGAGAACTGATGCACGACAATGGGCCTTGCTGCACTCTTGGTTATGACACTCCCGGGGGATATTCTTAGGATAATTCTCATTTTATTTACAAACCATTATGAAGGGTTTATGAGTATATACTTCCTCAAAGAAGACATTTTTATGATTATGGATTATATCCATAAACAGCTCAATTTATGATAAGTGTTTTACAAGTTTGGATTTATGTATTGTGATTCATAAACTAATCTAGTGTATGCTATTGTTTAGAAACGACGCCTAGTGGAAGAAATGGAAACTGTATCAATGCATGCACTCCATGTAGATATTTTCTTCCTGGTCAAGAAAATTACAATGCTGCTGGTGATGCAACTGGTTTTGATCAGCTAATCACCATACTGGGAAAACTCACTCAGGTTATAAATAATAACCTTACCCGTATGGAGCACCCCAATCCACAGTGTGGATGATCAATGTCAAATATCTTCATGAGGAAACAACCACCAACATTCAATGGGGGTACAAATCCACTAGTAGCTGAGCAATGGATAAGTTCCAAGGAGAAAATATTTCAGGCTTTGGGGAGTAGTGAAATGGAAAAGGTTATCATGGCAGTTTATCGCCTCACTGGAGATGATGATCAATGGTGGTCATTAATTCAAAACAAAAAGGAAAATGAAGAAGTATAAAGTATGGAACGGAGGTAGTTTAAAGAGATTTTATTAGAAAAAATACTTTCTTCATGACCATCGAGCAGATATGGAAAGAAAATTTCTCAGTCTAAGGAAAAAGGAGTATGAGAATGTCGCAAAGTATGAAGCTAAATTTACATGGTTAGTGAGTCATATAGCAGATTATATACATAACCCGAGGAGTAAGATTGATCATTTCTTTAATGGGTTAAAACCATTTCTATGTCGAGCATTAGTCTCATTATCCTTCTTGTCATATGAAGACATTGTCTCATGTTCTATAAAGACAGAAAAGGAATTCTCTAAATCTTATGACAATAAAGTAAAGCAAGAGAAGAAGAGAACAATGGAACAAGAGACAAATAAAGGGAAAAAAGGAAAAAGGATTTTACATTATGTGATAATTTTTGGAATAAACACCCTAGTACTTTCCTAAAAGGAATGGGAGTTTGTTACAAATGTGGAGAAAAAGGTCACCAGGTTCGTGATTGCATGGGAAAGAAAGATGTTGTCAATGTTGAATGCTACATTTGTAGAGAAATGGGGAATTATGTGAATGAATTCCCTATGAGCCTAGTAAACTTACCTCAGAAAAGGACAAGGGATCAAGGTCAATCATATGCTGTTACTACAGTTGAAGTGGAATAATTAATGTCTTTGTGTTTTTGGACTCAAGGATTATATTCTGGTTATAAGAATAATGTGATATATATAAGGATTGTACTGTAGTACTTGTGGTTTTCATTAAGGTTTTAATTTGACTAATGTAATCATATTTTCAGTATGTGAGAATAAGATAAACTTTACTTTGTCTGGGGAATTTGATTTGACAATTGATTTTGGAATTTAGATACCTTTTACAGAGAGTCTGTACAGAGTTACTTTGGATAAATATAATGTTTTGAGTGGATTAAGTTGAAATTTAGATAGTATTGTTAAAGGTTAAAAAAATTCTTATGATCAATTTTTGGAATATTATGGTAATATAGTTTTAGGAAAAGGACAACCTGCAGGTCGGGTGATAACCCATCGCGTCAGACAAAGCTCCAGGAATCGAACCTACAACCATAGTGCGACAGGACTTTATTATCTACCACTAGCCTGAAGGAAGTCCCTTGTCATTACAAATTATTTTCCTTCATTTTAATGGTATGTGTTAATGTTTGGATCCTTATACGATTAGGATAAATATAATATTTTTGAGTTCTATTATCTGTTGGAGTGAAAGATGAGTTTGTGGTAGAAATTAGTTGAAGGATGAAACTCTACTTGTCTAGTATATATATATATATATGTATATATATTTCTCTTATTCTATGAAGAAACTAATTCATAAACATTAGGTAAGGGATATGAAAACCAAAAATGTGTTATCCTAATACCTTATGTTTTGTTGATCCAATTATATTTTAAATCATCATAGATTGATGGCCTTGAGGCCCTCAATTCGACAATTGTTTGTGATTGATGACCTCAATCACTCCCTATAAATATTTGCGTTTTTTCTCCAATTATTTGTCTGTAATTTCCACCAATGTTCTCCAAATTGGGATCATAATTTGTTGGTGACACTTTCATTTCTCTTTTCCTCTTATTAAGACTAAATTTTATTAACCTAATTTCTGATGTGGGTTTTCCCACAAAGATATTTTCTATTTTCAACCATTTATTTTCGAAGAACAATTTCAAATTCAGAGGACTAAATTTATTGAAGTATGGGATAATGTAACACCCCAAGCTTTCATGGTATGTTTCCCTTTGAATAATGCAATATCTTGCATTGTACGCAACTTCGTGATTCTAACACACCGCGACCAATCAAAGTAGCTGTTATGAATAGTAATACTCACTTTTTAAAATTTTATAAATTTTATCTCTCAAAATGAACTTCATTTTTGGATTCATAATATCAAAATTATCCTAGGATAAAATTCTGGTACTTTACCGGATAACTTTTATATTATGATAAATAGTGCAAATTATTAAATTTTAATTAAAAACAACATTTTTAATCAAAATAATTAATAGTTATAAATTATGAAGTTGAGTGGTTTTAAAGTATATTTATAATATATTTTTACCATTTAATACAATTTTGGTCATTGGACATAATTTCATATTTAAACCGTATATAAACAACTGTCAATCTTTTGATAGTTATTATCTCTTAAAAACATGCTTTTTGTTTTACATCGGGAATTAATTTTAAATTAATTTTTTCCACTTCTGTGTATTGAATTTAGAAATATTTATTCCATATTTAGAATCAGTAGGTCCAAATTGTGTAAATAGGTAACTTTTATTTTTAGACATTTTGAATAATTACTTCGGTAAATATTTTATTTACCATGGTTAAAGGGTAAATCTGGTAAATAAGGGTAAACAAATAATATTATAATAATAATAAATTACCCTAAAATGTATCCTAACCCTATTTTTTGATACATGTCCGACCATGGTAATCTTTGGGTCTATTTTGGGACCCCATGTATCCCCTTGTAAGTGATAATGACACTTTATATTAATTAAGTTAAAGTAAATACAAAAATGACATAAGCATATAACTTTTAGAAAAACAATTTTTACATAGGGTTATATATGTTATATTTTTGAATATAAATATTCATCAGAAAGATAAAAAATATTTCTTAAATAATTTTATTTTATTTATAATTTTTATACATTGTATAATTAAATTTATTTATGACACAATAATGATGCAGTATTTTCCTTATTAATGAAAGAATCAAATAATTGGTATTATAAATTTTAAAATAAATATAATTTGATAGTTTTGATGCCAACCACGAATTTTATTGATTAATATTATAGGATAAGATTGCTTAAATGAATTTTTTTTGAATTAATAAAGTTTTTATGACTTTAACAAAAATCAATTATTAAATATTGTCAAAGTTAACATAAATGAGTTTTTAGAACAAGTATTATATTATTAATTGATATTCTATTCCTAAAAATATATGGTTCTACCAAAGGAAATATATCATGAGATGTGTATCATTAAAGGACCAATTGCGGGTCTCTTGGATGTATATTGTAAGTTTATTAACTATATAATATAAAAATACAAAGTGACATGGTAAATGTCAATCTAATTAACTAAGAGTTAAAACGAAACGATAAGGTTAATATAAGAAACCAAACCTATCTAAAATCTATTGGTTGAATGTATTTCAACCCATACCCACCTTATACTTTGAATAATCCAATTTGGAGCCATTCAAAACCGAATATGAATTTATTATAAATTAATAATTTAAGTTTTTCCTAAAGAGCCCCTACCCCCCTTATAAAAGGACACAACTTCTAACCAATTCTTCACACCTTCAAAGCCTTTTAGTTCAGACCACCCTAGACCAAATACTCTCTCAACTTCCCTCACTTCAACATAGAGGCCTTATTTTGATCATAAATTCAACCTATGGAGACCTTTTGATCAAATCAAAAGGAAGAACCTGAAGAAGAGGAGATGTTTTCACCACCCTTTTTCAAGTTCCTTTCTTCTTCAACTTCTTTTTTCTTTGTTATTTGCTTTCTAAAATAATAAATCCAGTATCTTCTATATATTGTGATGCTATTATAAATATGGTACAACCATATTCGGTATTCTATCCATCCTTTGAATGACATGTCACCGTACGTGCGTACGCACGACTTACCGTCTCCACGTCGTGCTGTAATTGTTATTCAAAACCATTATTATTTGGATGGGTATGATAATGATGTGTAATTGATGTAAATAATAAATATAACTTGATAATGATTCTGTATATATGATATAACATCCAATTATATATTATTTCAATATCAAAAGAATGATATTGTCGCTCATGCATACGTACGGACTACCGTCTCCACGAACACGATGAGATTCATTCCCCATCATATCCATGAAAGTATAATTCTCATTTGATGATTAAAAATAATGTTTAAGGACTTAATATCATTTTTTATATGAATATGATTCAACCTCTCCATAACAAACATGACTTATGTAAGAAAACATATAAAAGAAAATGAGTAAGTTAACACCCGAAACGATGATAATACTAAGACATTATTAACAAAGAAATGTTAAAAGATCTTATTTGATATCATATTAATATATATGATTCTTGTATAATTTAATAACAATTATTTCACTATTATACATGAGGTTAAACTAACCTCAAACAAGGAAAAGTTCAAGGTAAGGGTTTATTTCACAATCTCTTCATTATCCAAGGTTGTTTATAAATAATTATCTACTGGGACCTATTTATCATCCACATCCATGTTTCTTAAAAACATTTTTCAAAAAATTCATACTATTTCATAGAATATGGGTTAAAGTCATTTATACCCTTGTTTGACATTTTATAAGAAGTTTATAAAGTAATCTTTTCGTCGTTTTCCAAACAAGGTCCTTTTTAACCTTTTTGACAGAATTAAGGTAAGAATGTTTCTTTAACTTATACGGAAGGTGCGGCAATTTTCCACCGTTATAAAATCATCAAAGCTTCTCTTAAAAGATTATAAGAATATTTTGAAAGTAAATGTTTTATTTTATAATTATGTGACATTTAAATGATTTCAAAATGAATATTTTAAGAATTTGTGAAAGGTACTCTTTATCAAGATCCGAATTTTAAATGTTTTAAAAATTTATCTTTCAAAATATTTTTAATTAATGTCCAGGTTTTCAAAATGATTTTAAGGATTTATTTATATGGACATGAATATTTTGAAATGGTATTTTTCAAATGTTTCAAAGTTTTATGGGACACTTTGATTCAAAAATCTCTTTTAAATTACTTCCTTTATAAATGTGTGACTTTTAAATGATTTCAAAAAAGAGATATTTCTCTCAAATAGTATTGATTTCATCTATGTCAACATCCTTTGATGGATTTTAATCTTATTTGAAGTTGATTTATTATGATACAAAACTTCCATATTGTATTGAAGGTTTTGTGTTATGTTTGACTGTGGATGTGTTATTTCTATACCATTCATGGTTTTTGGAGAAAGTATTGAAAATTCATATGCTAGTTTTAATACAAATGTTTATGTTATGTTTAAACTTGTTCATATGAGGAATGCATCGGATTTAATAAGTGACGAGTGGAGCCCACTATATCTCCTTGATGCATCGGTAGGTCTCATGAGACACACTAGTGTCTTGGCGCGAGGACTTGACAGAATCTTATTTGTATTCTTGGTATGAGGCCTTGGATACGTGGTTATGATAGTATGGAATTAGGAATTCCATCATTATGAAAGTGGTTATTGATACTGCATGTGATTATTCTATTAGTAGAATATCCATGTGAATAAGTAAATTGCATTATTTCATTTTATTTCTGGCATATTATGTTGAAGTTCAAGTTTAAAAGGATTTTTTTAGTTATACATTGCCTTAAATGTTTATGCATATTTATGAAAGTTTCTGTTATATTGTTATCCTTACTAGGCATCTGAGCTCACCACTTTCTATGTTTTATTTTTCCCAGGATGTGAAGAAGTATTTTATGAATGACCTGCAGGGATAGTATGAGGGATATGAGTGTGGACTATGGAGACTATGTCGTTGTAGTTTTCATTTTATGATGTAATGTAAACTTTATGAAGGTATCTAGTGATTCCAAGGCTACTAAACTAATCAGTATTTAGAGACATGATCTTTTGTGATCATGCCAATGTTATGTAATAATGCACCAACTCTGAGTAACTGGGGTCGGGGCGTTACAAGCTATCTGGGGGTTGGGGGGCTATTCAGGGTGGGGGTGGGGGGGTTTCCGGGGGTGGGGGTTGTCTATGGCGGCGGGGGGGGGGGGGGGGTGTCCTAGTGGTGGGGGCTATCCCGGTGTTGGGGGGGCTTTCCGGGTTGAGGGAGGGCTGTCCTGGGTGTGGGGTATGTCCGGGGGGTGGGGGATTTCCGGGTTTGGGGGGCTATCCGAGGGGTGTTTGTGCTGTCCGGGTGGTGCATGGGGTTGTCTGGGTTGTGCAGGGGGTTGTATGGGGCACTACTGGAAAAATACCTTGTACCAACGATTTGTAACCGTTGGTATAGGCCCCAAAACTGTTGGTATATCCTATAGCAACAGTTTGGAGGACCGTTGCCATGTAAGCCATGGCAATAGGTCTATACCAATGGTTTTGGGAAAATCGTTGGTATATACCTATACCAACAGTTTTCAACAGTTTTGAAAACCGTTGGTATAAGTAATATGAAAATCTATACCAACGGTTCTCAAAACCGTTGGTATATGTATTTCAAAAAAACATTCGGTGGGATTTGATCCCAAGACCTCTAGTTTATAATTTAATTACTTAACCACTAACCTAACATGACTTTTGTGAACATAATTTCATAAATATATATATGTATTGTTATAATTATTTTAAATTATGATTTATATAATGTTCTCTGTAAGAAGATTCGATAAAAAATCGAAGGACCTATACCAACGGTTTGGCCAAAACCGTTGGTATAGGTCCATATAAGTGACCTATACCAACGGTTTGGGCCAAACCGTTGGTATAGGTCTGAATTAATGAACTATACCAACGGTTTGGCCAAAACCATTGGTAAAATTCATATTTCCAGTAGTGGAGGGTGGGGGGGGGGCTTTCCGGTGGTAGGGGTTGTCTGAGGTGGGGGGGTGCTGTCCGGGGTGGGGGGGCACTGTCCGAGGGGTGGGGGGATGTACGGGGTGAGGGGGGTTGTCCAGGGGGTGGGGGTACTGTCCGAGGCATGGTATGGCTGGTACCACTCAATGTTTCTCACTTTTATTTGAAATGGACAGGATTTTAAGTGAAAACAAAAACTGACATATGGAAAACTGATCAAACGCATTTGGATTGTGTTGATACATTAGGAAAATGATAAATTAGCCATTTTTGATTGGTACGAGTCAAATACACCTCAATCTGAGACACGGTGTGGCCAATATCACTCAAAGTGTCTCACTTTGCTTTGAAATAGACAACATTTTAAGTGAAAACAAAAATTGACATACGAAAAACCGACCAAATGTATTTGGATTATGTTGATACTTTAGGACAATAATCTAATGGTCATTTGAGATGTGTAAAAGAAAACCCCACCTCCATCCAAGGCACAGTGTGGCGGGTATCACTATAAATGTCTCTCTTTTGTTTAAAATGGACACCATTTTAAGTAAAAACAACTTCCATATGGAAAACTGGTAAAAAATTTTTGGATTGTCTTGATAATTTAACACAACAATCCATGGTTCATTCGTGAGGTGTATGAGGAGATGTCACATCATTCGTATGCACGGTTTGTGCGGAACAGTTGAATATGTGTTTTTTAGGTGTTTGGCGCACTTGAAAAGCTTGCGTGGGGGGTCAAAACCTGGCAAACGGCCTCGGAATGCCATAAATAGAACAACAATAAATATTGAGTGAATTTTGAAATGGTTGGATAGACGTCACATTAATCGGAGGTGTCATGTGACTGTGATGGCCAAAAATGCACTTCGCGTGTCGTAAAGGGAGAAAACATGCATTTAACATTCAACTGCATGCCGAACGACATCAGAATGACTTGAAATCACATGAAAACACCCTAATTATTATTCTTGATGTGTAAGAGGAGACACCACATCATTTTTACACACGGTTTGCGTGTCACAGCTGAATATATGTTTTTAGGTGTTTGACGTGCTTGAAAAGCATGCGTGGGGTGGTCAAAACTGGCAGAATGACATCAGAATTCCATAAAATCAGATTACAACAAAGGGTGGGTGAATTCTGAAATGGTCGGCCAGACGGCACGTCAATCAGAGGTGTCGTGTGACCGTAGTGGCTAAAAACGCACTCCGCGTGTCATAAATGGCCAAAACATGTGTTTTACGGTCAAATACATACCCAACAACATCGTAATGACATTAAATCACATGAAGACACCCTAATTATTATTCATGAAGTGTAAGAAAATACGACACATCATTCGGATGCACGGTTTGCACGACACGACTAAATGTGTGTTTTTTTAGGTGTTTGGCGCGCTTGAAAAGCGTGCGCGGGGTGGTCAAAACCAGCCGAAAAACCTTAGAATGCCATGAAATTAGATGAAAACAAAATGTGGGTGAATTTTGAAATGTTTGGCTAGACGAAATGTCAATAGGAGGTTTCGGGTGACCTCGGTGGCCGAAAACGCACTCCGTGTGTTGTAAATGGCCAAAACATACATTTAACGGTCAAATTCATGCCGAACGACATCATAATGACTTGAAATCACACAAAAAACCCTAATTATTATTATTTATGTGTATGAGGAAATGAAACATTATTTGGATGCACGGTTTGTGTGTCACAGCTGAATATGTGTTTTTTAGGTGTTTTACGCGCTTAAAAAGCGTGCCTGGGGTGGTCAAAACTGGCCAAATGACTTCAGAATGACATTAAATTTGATGAAAACAAAGGGTCTGTGAATTTTAAAATGGTCGGCAAGATGACACGTCAATCGGAGGTGTCCTGTGACCGTGGTGGCCGAAAACACACTCCACGTGTCGTAAATGGCCAAAACATGTGTCTTATGGTCAAATACACACCCGACGACATATGAATGACTTGAAATCATATTAAAACACCCTAATTATTATTCTTGAGGTGTATGAAAAGATGGCACATCATTCGGATGCGCGGTTTGTGCGGCACAACTGAATATGTGTTTTTTAGGTGTTTGGCGCGCTTGAAAAGCATGCATGGGGTGGTCAAACCCAACTGAATGACCTCGGAATGCCATTAAATCGGACAAAAACAAAGGGTGGGTGAATTGTGAAATGGTCATCCATACGACACATCAATCAGGGGTTTCGTGTGACCATAGTGGCCGAAAATGAACTCTGCATGTCATAAATGGCCAAAACATGCGTTTAACGATCAAATGCATACCGAACAACATCGGCATGACTTGAAATCACCCCAAAACACCCTAATTTTTATTCTTGAGGTGTTTGAGGAGAAGAAACGTCATTCAGACGTGCGGTTTCTGCATCATGGCTGATTATGTGTTTTTTAGGTGTTTGGAGTGCTTGAAAAGTGTGCGTGGGGTGGTCAGAACCAGACGAATGACTTCATATTTCCATGAAATCAGGCGAAAACAATGGGTGGGTGAATTGTGAAATGGTAGGCCATACAACATGTCAATCAGAGGTTTCGTTTGACCACGGTGGCCGAAAACACACTATGTGTGTCGTAAATGGACAACACATGCATTTAACGCTCAAATGCAAACCAAACGACATCAGAAAGACTTGAAATCACACAAAACACCCTAATTTTTATTCGTGAGGTGTACGAGGAGACCAAACGTCATTTGGATGCGTGGTTTGCGCGACACGAATGAATATGTGTTTTTAGGTGTTTTACGCGCTTGAAAAGCATGCGTGGGGTGGTCAAAACCGGACGAACAACCTCAGAATGCCATGAAATCAGACAAAAACAAAGAATGAGTGAATTGTGAAATGGTCGGCCAGACGACACGTCAATCAGAGGTGTCGTGTGACTGTGGTGGCCGAAAACACACTCCATGTTTTGTAAATGGCCAAAACATGTGTTTAATGCTCAAATGAATTCCAAAAGACATCAAAATGACTTGAAATCACACAGAAACACCCTATTTTTTATTCTTGAGGTGTCTGAGGAGACGTCAGATCATTCGGACATATGGTTTGCGCGACATAGCTAAATATGTGTTTTTAGGTGTTTGGCGTGCTTGAAAAGCATGCGTGGGGTGGTCAAAACTGGATGAATGACTTCGTAATGCCATGAAATCAGACGAAAACAAAGGTTGTGTGAATTGTGAAATGGTCGGCCAGACGACAAGTCAATCAGAGGTGTCGTGTGGCCGCGGTCGCCGAAAACGCACTCCGCATGTCGTAAATTTCCAAAACATGCATTTAGCACTCAAATGCATACCGAATGACATTAGAATGTCTCAAAATATCACAAAACACCCTATTTTTTATTCGTGAGGTGTACGATCAGACGACACGTCATTCAGACACATGGTTTGCACGACACTACTGAATATGTGTTTTTTAGGTGTTTGGCGTGCTTGAAAAGCATGCGTGCGGTGGTCAAAACCAGCTGAATGATCTCGGAATGCCATGAAATCGGACAAAAACAAAAGGTGGGTGAATTGTGAAATGGTCGGCCAGACGGGACATCAATAAGAGGTTTCATGTGACCATGGTGGCCGAAAATGCACTTCGCATGTCGTAAATGGCCAAAACATGCGTTTAGCGGCCAAATGCATACCGAACGACATCGGAATGACTTGAATCGCATGAAAACACCCTAATTATTATTTGTGAGGTTTATGAGGAGACTGTAGGAAAATCCCTGTCTAGGTTTCAAAACTCCTCGATCTTTGAAAATTCTTTCCACCTCTTCAATCAATCAATTATTTAGTTCTAATCTGAAAGTCCTAATGTTATTCATCTATTTTTTTCTATTTTAATTTGGCCTAAACCAGATCCCTCTCTCTTTACCCGGAGATGTACATGTCTCCCACAGACGAAGCATCGCGGTCCTGGGCTCGAAGGAAAAGGGCGAGGACCAGGGGACCGGAACTGAAACTGTTGCGGTATTCTCCCTGCTGGTCGGAACCTGGAGGGTCCTGACGCTGGAGGCCTGGTGCTGACGACCTTCCCCTTCGATGATCCCAGCTAGATCCCCTCTCGTGTCACACCTCCTAGAGCATGCATCCTCTCCACCACTTCAGCCTTCTTCTGGACCTCCAAGTACATCTTCATTGTAAAGGGGGTAACATCATACTAGAGGGAGGGTCAGAGAGCCTCCTCTAAACATCTTGCCCGAGACTCCTCATCTGGAAAGAGGGCCGGAGAAAAATGTAGTAGGTCATTGAACTTTATTCCCAGCTCCCTTACCGACATACTCCCATGCTGGAGGGAGAGTAGCTCCTACCTCTTTTCCGCCTTCATCGTAGAAGAGAGGAATTCCGCCCAGAACTCCTTCTCGAAATCAGCCCATGCCACCTCAACCTCTTTCCTATCCCCCAGGTAAAGCGTCCACCACTGACGCGCCGCTCCCCGCATCTGGATGGTGGCCAGAGGAACCTATTACTCAGTCAGGGCCCGGATCAGGCCGAAGGCTATCACCAGCTCCTCCAGCCAGCTCTCCGTCTTCATGTCAGAGGTGCTGCCCTCATACTTCTCGAGGGTTTGTCGCTGGAAGGCCCGAAGAGTCTTATGCCACTTTTCATCCTCCTCCTCTTGATCATCTCTCTACTGATCGACCAAGGTATTCTTCGAGGCCTCGATCGCCCGCACCAAACGTGGTCGCCTCCCAGGTGCCATAGCTGCAAGGTAAACAAGGAATACCTAAGCCCAAGTAGTGCAGAACATTGTTCTTAAAAAAAGTTTTTTAAACTTCTTATTGATTCCAATTCCCAAAATACCCATGAAACACGAGAACACAAGTCATCATGATGCATGTACCTTCCCTAGGGTCTCTACCCTGCAGTCAGTGTGGCCTCACTTGATCGTTCGGTAGGTCTAGAGTCCTTGCATTGGATCACGGGGGCCCTAAAATCCTGTGTCCTAGCCGGTCTTCCCTGGCCTAATTCACGTACAAAGGTCACCCAACACTATCGCCCTACCATCCCATTCAATCTTCACTGTGCCTAACTCTAGACTCCATCCTATCTCTCAAACCCCTGTCTCTGATACCATTCTGTCACGACCCGCCTTCACCAAAAGGAGGGAAGGGTCAGCAGATTGCCAGGCCCTTCCTTCTTCAAGTTGAAGGAGAGATAATGACCCCTAAAACCCGCCTTTAATAGGTCCCGGAGTGGCGACCAGTGGCAAGGGTATAGAATCTCTCAGTAAATGGATGGAATTACCATTTTTCTTTTAATAGGATCGGGAGATAAGATGGTAAATCCCAACAACACCAAAAGTGGAAAGTAAATGTAAATCCAAGAACCATTCCCAATGCATGTTACAAAAGTAAAATCCACAAGGTACAAAGTGACTACAAGGGTAAAGTACCAAATAATGAAAAAAAATAGCAACTGCAACTGCCCCAAAGTTCCGACCTATTATGGTCTCACACGATCCCCGAAGTCCTCCTAGAATCTTGAAAGTAGTTTTATATACGTAGGGTTAGCAAACAAGTATACTCAGTAGAGAAAACCAAAGACTCTCATGCACAAGTGGGGGAATGTACTAATATCCCGTGAGAGAAAAAATAAACCAAACACCTAACAAGGTAAACTATCCACCCAAACCTCACCAAGGAACACTCCCTAAATAACGCAAGCAAGTAATATATATTAATAGCACATCAATCATTGGGTACCCCGCGCCACTTTCCTACTAGTTATTGAAGACATCCTATGCATCGAACCAATCCCGCCATTCTCACTGCAGTCCCACTGCCTCACCCCGCCCGCACACACATGGGCCACATCCTCACGCAGTCCCACTGCCAAACCCCGCCCGCAAACACCTGGGCCATAACTGTTACACGTAACCACGCCTACAAACACCTAGGCCAGAACAACCACCATCACACCCGAAGACACCTGGGCTAGAAGATCCACTGCCACTCCCGATGACACCTGGGCATCATCCCGAAGAAACTTGGGAAACCACCTGCCCACACACACCTAGGCCATAACCACCACACCACCCCGCTCGAAGGTTATTGGGCAAATAATGGACCTCAGGCCATTACAGCCTGCCCAAAGATACTTGGTCTATCCGGGAAAGGGAGTAGAAAAGGAGCTAATAACCAGCCACTAATAGTAGTGTTGGAAAAAAACACCCTCCCCCATGAAATGGGGGTGTTCGGCACTATGTGCTCAACTTGGGTGGGGCGCAAATAAGAAACACAAAACTACAAGTATATGTATAGGTAATAAGCACTCGCCCAAAGTTTAGGTTTTTCTTTAGCCTTCCTAAAGAACACAAATAGTACCATGTCCAAGTCACAACTCACACCAAACCAAAACCCATTTGTCCCATCCTGGTTTACATGTTCAATAATAATGTTTAAATACGTTTCTTACCCTACTTGGGAAACTAGAATCATAAGCACAAGTCAAGGGAAAGAAAATGGTCAAGCATCAACTACAACACCCACACCCAGTTCTCTTGTAAAGCCAAAACAACCAAAGAAACCCCCAAGATACAGCCCCATGTCCAATATCCATGAGCCAAAAGGTTTCTCAACAACAGAGGATTTGACCCCAATTCGTGATATAACAGAGGATCCCATCCTCAATTTCGCAACCACCGAGAGTATAATAACAGGGGATACCATCCCCACCCACATCACCCAGCAATCGGCCCGTGATTGAAAAGAAAAGAGCAAACCACTACCATCAACACAAAGCAGACCCATGCCGGTATTTTCAGATTTATAAGATTTAACACACTCCATGATTTTCAAATTCGTTGTACTTTAACCGGGGTTATCACAGAAAGGAGTTGATCTTGGCACTTTCAATTTGTTTAACTGAATATAAGTAATCAACCGATTTACTTTTCATAGTAAGGGTTCACAACCACAAAAAAATCCATTGAACATCAATGCAAGGGTTCATTAGTGCACACAGAAAGTCCACCAAAGGCCATGATTTTTAGAATGCGTAAGCCCGCACAATTCAGAAATCATAAATCATGGAAGATAATAAATCAAATCATCATCAATCACAGCCCCCCCCCCCCTTAATTCATTAGATTTCGTTCATTATCTTCATTATTTTCCGGTTTATCTAATTCTATAGAATCAAAAGCATACCCACCCCGCATGATACAAAAAATGGTGAGACGAAGGAGAAATTCCCAACATGTTGATCAACGATCGATGCTAAGCCTGGGCGTGGAACTCCATAGATAGTGATGCGGCTCGTCGGAATGAAAAGTGGCTCGTCTGAACGAAGGGTACTCCTAGCACAGGGTGATCGAGAAAAGATACCTAGGGAGAACTCTTTTAGTTTATAAAGGCATTGGATGGTTGAGATAAGAACGCAAAACCACGTAAGGAGCGGGGTCATGGGTTGACCATGCAGTTGAGACAACCCACACATCATTAATGGGTTGGGCAGTTTAAACCGACACACACACCAGGTTAAACCATTAAATATTTAATTAAACAACATTTATGAGCGTTAATAGGCTCTAAAACAAGCTTAGAGGGATTGAAATATGGTTTAAAACCCAATTTTCACAAAAAAGGAGGCGCTGATGGGAGAACCCATGGGGTAGGCTAGAGCGACCGGTAGCCAAGCTACCGGTAGGCCTATCATGGGTCAAACTTCACCGAGAAGTTTGGATGGACTCCTAGACCACCCAGAACACCCCAAGAATTATATTTTTACTAAGTAACGGACCTCCAACAACCCAGGACATTGCAGTGTGGCCGATATCACTCTTAGTGTCTCACTTTTGTTTAAAATGGGCAACATTTTATGTCAAAACAACTGACATATAGAAAACTGAACAAATGGATTTTAATTGTGTTGATACTTTAGAAAAACGATACATGATTAATTTTCGACATGTAAAAGTCAACTCTGCTTCAATCTGATGCACGGTGTGACCAGAATCACTCAAAGTGTCTCTCTTTTATTTGAAATGGACAAAATTTTTTGTGAAATAAAAAACTGGCATATGAAAAAACTGATCAAACGCATTATTATTGTGTTGATACATTAGGATAAACGATCCATGGGTCATTTTTGAGGTGTATGAGTCAACCCCACATCAATCCAAGTCACGGTGTGGCCGGTACCACTCAAAGTGTCTCACATTTATTTGAAATGGATGAGATTTTAAGTGAAAACAACAAATGGCATATGGAAAACTGACCAAACACATTCTGATTGTGTTGATACTTTAGAAAAACGATCCATGGATCATTTTTGAAGGGTACGAGTCAACCCCGCCTCAATCTGGGAAATTTTGTGACCGGTATCACTCAAAGTGTCTCACTTTTGTTTGGAATGGACAACATTTTAAGTGAAAACCACAAATGGCATACGGAAAACCAACCAAACACATTCAGATTGTGTTGATACTTTAGTAAAACGATCCATGGGTCATTTTTCATATGTAAAAGTCAACTCCGCCTCAATATGAGGAAATTTGTGGTCGGTACCACTCAAAATGTCTCACTTTTTTTTAAATGGACAACATTTTAAGTCAAACCAACTGACATACAGAAAACCAACCAAATGTATTCGAATCGTGTTGATACTTTAGAACAATGATCCATGGGTCATTTGTGATGTGTATGAGTCAACCCCGCCTCAATAAGAGTCCCAATGTGACTAGTATTACCCAAAGTGTCTCTCTTTTATTTGAAATGGACAACATTTTAAGTGAAATCAACAACTGGCATACAGAAAAATGATCAAACGCATTCATATTGTGTTGATACTTTAGGACAATGATTCATGAGTCATTGGTGATGTGTACGATTCAAAACTGCTTCAATCCAAGGCATGGTGTGATGGGTACCACTCAAAGTGTCTCACTTTTGTTTGAAATGGACATGATTTTAAGTGAAAACAACAATTGGAAAACAAAAAACTGACCAAACACATTCAGATTGTGTTGAAACTTTAGCACAATGATCCATGGATCATTTGTGACGGGTATGAGTCAACCTCGCCTCAATCCGAGGCAGAGTGTGACTGGTATCACTCAAAGTGTCTCACTTTTGTTTGAAGTGGGCAACATTTTAAGTGAAAAGAACAACTGACATACAGAAAATCTTCATAAGGCTACACATATATTCTTGAAATTAAGGGATAAAAAATAAAATATGTTATATTGGTCATACGTTATTAGATGAAAATATTCACAAGGCATAGATTGAAACACAATGGGTCATAGTATATATAGAAAAACATGAATTATATTAGGAATGAGTCTCGACATCCCATCATGAACATGCAGCAACACTCATGTTCTAGTTCTCAATCATGAGTCGTTCATTATATACAATAAATTACAATAGAAAAATATCATCTAGTGATTTCATATGAATCCTATGAACACTCAAGCATGCCATATAAAAAATTGGTCAAAAAGGCTACACATATATTCTTTAAAAATAACTTTCAAAGTATCATAAAAAGACCCCAATGGTGAGGAATACATATGGTGACACCATAGCCCCATGGATCACCTCAATCCCATCCTCAAACAATGGGTTATAGGACCAAACCAAATCCCCTTTTGGAACCCAATACCAAAGACTTAATTGAATATTCATACCCACTACCCAAGATGGGGATTCATCTCACATCACATCCAAGAGAGAAAATTACAATTAGCCACATACCCTGTTATTCTAGTTGAAAATTCTATGAAAAACATGTAGGTTATTTCGATAACCCATCTCATATGTCGAGATTGGACAATGTTTCCCACTAACACATCAAGAACCATTTATTTCATTTGAATTTCTAAATTTCTAAATTTCTAAATTCTAGAATGAATTCTAAATTTTGAATACTTTGGATGGTTATTTTGTATTGGTGTTGTTGTAGGTCTGGAGAGGGGGAGGTGTGTTGCTGTGGAGCTATGTTATTGCAGGTCTGGAGAGGGGGGAGAGGGGCCTGCTGCTTTGGAGTTGAGAAAATATATACCAATGGTTTTCAAAACCATTGGTATAGATTATATAATATAACCATACCAATGGTTTTGTTATAACCATTGGTATATATTTATACCAACAGTTATAACAAAAACGTTGGTATAGACTTATTGCTTTCCATATCCCCTCTATACCAATGGTTTACAACTGTTGGTATAAGTGTAACACACATATACCAACGGTTTCACAAACTGTTGGTATATGTTATACTTTAACCCACATATGCCAATAGTTTTTAGAAAACCATTGTTATACTGATAAAACACTATTTTATTGAATATTTTATTGATAATAAATGATATAATTTCCTCACATTGTGTTAAATATGTTTATTTATAAAATATTTGGGATTTGATCATTCATTTGAAAATTTGGTGAAAATTCCAGTTTTACCCTTAATAGTGCACTGTATTATTTCGAAGATAAATATTTTTATATTTATTATTTGAATTTGAAATTTTGTAACAGTGTTCCTAACTTAATTATCTACAACTTTTATTCAGGACACTAAAGCTAAAGAGTTGATTTGGTTGTTGAAATTGGGCCATGAAGTCAAAGTTGGGCTGGGCTCGCCAGAATGGAGAAGGTTCTGTATTTGGGCCATATCCTCTACATACGGGCTTGGATTGAGCCCAAATTTTGAGGAAAGCTCGGGGACATGATGTGGCACAAATCATCCTTCTGGAAGGCCGGTCAATTCACGCGTTTTGGAGGTCAAATGGGCGGTGCAAGTTTCATTAAAATATTTGGCCGAGATTTTGCATTCACACTTGAAACCACTTTAAACCTAGCCTCCCCTCCACTCTATAAATTAGTGATTTTCTCATTTGGAGAGGCTGGTTCATGCATTGGGAGATTGGAGGCAGAGGAGAATTGGTTTCAACCAAATTCTCCAACCATTGTAAGAGAGGTAGCTCTTGAAGCAAGGATCCTCTCATCGAAGCCTCCTTCTCTCCTTCATGTTGTAATTGTTTTGTTTGTGTAATAAACTTCTTTGTTCTTCTTTTATTTCTTCTCTTTTCCTCTGTTTTATTTAAATTTATTCTTCTCTTAATCTTCCTCTTGGGGCTGGAATTCTTGAGTAGAAGCGATATTGGGTTATACCCATTATAAACCTTTGCACATGCAAAACGCTTCTACGATGATTACGCCACCCATGGAAGAGTAGTCTTTTAGTAATCGATCTATCTTCTACCCTCTTCATTTAATTATTTTGAATCAATGAGCTAATGTAATTCACTTAATATGATCCATGAATTGTGTTTTTAAATTGTAGAAACTAAGCAAGCAATTGAACAATTAACACAAAAACACGCGAGGTCGGGATTTTGTGTAAATTGTGAGAGCGCGATCTTAATCGGTAATACAAGACCACACGGGATAAATTTGTAGAGTTCAAATATAATCCCTAAACACAATTCATCCTCATTTCCATAATGGATATGTGCCTTAATTTACCACTGATCATAAGCTAATCTTAGAACATCAATCAAAGCAGGGTGCTGCGATTGCACGTTCCAAAGTTAGCCTAGGTTTAATTTCACATCATCTTTGTGGTAAAGTTAATTCTCGTAGGGTTCGGGATTTAACAAATTAAGGGATCATAATTAAGTGAATGTTAATTTAAATGATAATGATTAATAATAAAGTGAAGAGGTAGAGTTAGATCGATTACGCTTTTTAAATAGATTTCTAAAAAAACATCTTCTTGTTGTGTCATTTAAATTGAAATTCATTTCAAAACTAAAAACAAAAAAAAAATTATGCAATCTTCTTCCAGCAAACTTCTTCTAGATTCATAAACTACAAAAAACCCCAATCCTTCAAAGTAGTGTTTTTATTCTATTCTATTTTATTTTATTTTATTTAGAATACCTCTAATAAGTTGTTAAATTCACTTCCTCCTTTGAGAGACGACCTTGGTTAGCCCCCTAAGCTACACCAAGTAAACTAAACATTAGCTTCATAGAGTGTTGTGCTTGGAGTTTTATCCAACGTAACTCACTTTTGAAGTTCTTTTGAGAGCGCGTGCGACAACGCTCTTTCAAATTGGCGCCGTTGCCGGGGAGGCAAGTAATTATTTCAACCAACTAGAGGTATTTATTTTATTTTACATTTTATTATTTTCCTCTCTTCTTTCTTCCTTCTTTACCCAATCTGATTTTTCATCCTCTTCTTTTATTTTCTCCTACTTCTTTGTGGACCATCAACTCAAACTTCTCATTTTTATTTTACTATGGTCCACCTTCTTTCTTTTCATTTTTATTTGATCTATGACACGAACTAATCCCGAAGATCTCTTAGATCTTGACCCTGAGATTGAACGTAGCCTTAGGGCACGAATCAGACATTCTCAGTCTACGGGAAGTTTCAACATTCAACCAGTTGGAGAATTACTCCAATATCAGAACATTGAAATTGGAAGCAATTCAAATTCAAACATAAAAGAGGAACCAATGGCTGATAATAATGGAAATGAACTTAATAGAACCATTCGAGAATTGGCTGCACCTGATATTAACTATCAACCAAATTGTATTGCATACCCAAATCTCGAATCGGACTTTGAACTAAAATCAGGGTTAATTCACTTACTTCCAAAGTTTCATGGCCTCTCTGGTGAGGATCCGAATAAACATTTGAAAGAATTTAATGTGGTTTGCTCAACACTAAAACCTAAAAATGTCTCTGAAGATCAAATCAAACTAAGAGCATTCCCATTCTCACTTGATGGAGCTGCAAAAGATTGGATGTATTATTTACAACCTGAAGATGTAACTTGTTGGAACGATTTGAAACGTCTTTTCTTGCAGAGATTTTTTCCAGCATCGAGGACCACTTCCATTCGTAAGGAGATCTCGGGGATCAAGCAAGCCCAAGGGGAGTCAATGTATGAGTACTGGGAGCGATTCAAGAAGTTGTGTGCAAGCTGCCCACATCACCAAATCAGTGAGCAACTCCTCATCCAATACTTCTACGAAGGACTCACACCCATGGAGAGGAGCATGGTAGATGCTGCGGCTGGAGGAGCATTGGTGGACAAGACACCAGTAGCTGCACGAGCATTGATCGACAAGATGGCCCAAAACTCCCAACAATTCGGTGATAGAGGTACACCACATGTTCGAGGAGTACATCAAGTAAGTCCTTCTTCTCTTGAAAGTCATTTGATTGATACTAAGTTAGAAGAATTGACAACTATGGTGAGGCAGATTGCATTGGCTCAAAAGACATCCCAACCCCCTCCTTCAAGGCCTTGTGGTATTTGCACTGAGACAAGCCACCCAACTGACTGTTGCCCACAACTCCAAGAAACAGAAGATTGTGCAACAGTGTTCCCTGGGAGACCATATCAGCAGCAGCAGCAACAACCATATCCCCAGAAGAAGTTTGATCCAACATTCAACCAAGGGTGGAAAGATCATCTGGACATGAGGTATGGCTCTGGACAACAACAAAGGCCCCCCTTTCAACAAAACTTCCAGCAGCCTCCACCTTACCAACAGGGTTTCCAACAACCCCAAAGGAGATTTGAAGCTCAAACATCAACAAGTCAGCAACAAGGGAATCTCCAACCCAAGGTAGACTCTAACACTGATGATCTTTTGAAACAAATTGTTCTTAATCAACAGAATGAGCTGAAAAGTCAAGGTTCGGAGCTGAGGGAGTTGAAGACTCAAATGAGCCAGATTGCCACCGCCCTCCATGAACTTGTAAGTAAGAATTCTGGAAATCTACCTTCCCAACCCACTCCAAATCCAAAGGGGAATGTTAGTGCCATAACATTGAGAAGTGGGAAGCAAATGAACGATACAGCTGTACCTACCATTCCACCGGGATTCACCTCAACTTCAGAGAAGCCACATTCCATACCAACTGATGAACAATCCAAGGAGAAAGATAAAGGTAAGAAAAAGATTGATGATGTTCCTCCTAAACCACTTCCTTTTCCAAATAGGGTTGTTCAAACCAAGAAGATGGCTGAAGAAACATTGCAAAAGGAGGTTTTGGACACATTCAAGCGTGTGGAGATCAACATTCCTCTACTCGAAGCCATTAAGCAAATCCCAAGGTATGCCAAATTCTTAAAAGAACTTTGTACCAATCGAAGAGGGCTCAAGGGAAATGAGAGGATCAACCTTGGAAGGAATGTCTCAGCACTCATTACACCAACTCTAGCAATGCCAACAAAGTGCAAGGATCCCGGGACATTCACCATCCCATGCACCATAGGGGAGTTTCACTTCTCTGATGCTCTTTGTGATTTAGGAGCTTCAATAAATGTGATGCCTCACTCTGTTTTCTCTTCATTGCAGATTGGTGAGCTCAAGCCTACAAGGGTAGTGGTGCAGCTAGCGAATAGAGCTACAGCATATCCGACTGGTGTCCTTGAAGATGTGTTGGTAAAGGTAAAGGACATGATCTTCCCTGCTGATTTCTATGTACTAAACATGGAAGATGACCAGGTAAGTTCTCATGCCCCTATCATTCTTGGTAGACCCTTCCTCAAAACTGCTAAGACCATTATCAATGTTCATGAGGGTACTCTTTCCATGGAATTCGGGGATGAAATCGTGAGGTTTAAAATCCTGGATTCTATGAAGTACCCACCAGAGGAACACTCAGCATTCTTTCTCTCTCATTCTGAGTCTCCATGTGATAGTCCCTCTATTTTTGATTCCCAATCTCTTGGGGACTATTCACTTCTTAATGAAATAATGAGTATTGGGTCCAACTTGATGTCTCATTCTACTTCATCCCCTTTAATTAATGATCTTTCTGATCTTGGGATTGGTTCATTTGTCCAATCATATTCGAATTCTGAGCATGTATACTCTGATTATGATATGGCTGCTAATTTTTCTGATGGATTTGATGCATTGTTCTCTCATTCAGATGATATGTATGATTGTGCACAGATGTCTACGCCACTCATGCTTCCATCCATTCAGCAGCCACCATCACTGGAACTAAAGCCATTGCCACCAAATCTCAAATACTCATACTTGTTAAGTGGTGAAAAATTACCTGTTATCATTGCTAACAATCTCTCTTTTGAACATGAAGAAAAACTTTTGAATCTTTTGAGGGAGAACATCAGGGCAATCGGGTGGACCTTGGCTGACATATCAGGTATTAGCCCCTCCATTTGCATGCATAGGATTCTTTTGGAAGATGGAGCTAAACCGGTGAGGCAACCACAAAGGAGACTCAATCCAACCCTTCTGGAGGTTGTTAAAAAAGAGGTTGAGAAATTGCTCGAGGCAGGTATAATCTATCCCATTTCAGATTCTCAGTGGGTAAGTCCTATTCAGGTTGTGCCTAAGAAAAGTGGTGTTACTGTTGTTAAAAATGATAAAGATGAGTTAGTTCCAATGAGGGTACAAAACAGTTGGCGCGTGTGTATTGATTATAGGAAACTAAATCATTCCACTCGCAAAGATCATTTCCCCCTCCCATTTATTGATCAGATGCTTGAGAGACTAGCTGGGAAGACACACTATTGTTTCTTGGATGGATTTTCTGGATATTTTCAGGTTCCTATAGCTCCGGAGGATCAGGAGAAGACTACATTCACCTGTCCCTTTGGGACATTTGCCTATCGGAGGATGCCATTTGGACTTTGCAATGCCCCAGGTACCTTCCAGAGATGCATGGTGAGTATTTTTTCTGATTTTATTGAGACCTGCATGGAGGTATTTATGGATGATTTTACAGTGTATGGATCTTCATTTGATGAATGTCTAAGTAGTTTGGAAAATTTGTTGAATCGTTGTATTGATAAGAATCTAGTCCTGAACTTTGAAAAGTGTCATTTCATGGTAGAGCATGGCATTGTCTTAGGGCATGTAGTGTCAAAACATGGGATAGAGGTTGATAGATCTAAGGTAGACATCATTCCATCCTTACCCTACCCTTCATGTGTGCGTGATGTTCGATCATTCCTTGGACATGCTGGATTTTATCGACGCTTCATCAGAGATTTTAGTAAGATCGCTCTACCCTTATCTCGATTGCTTCAAAAAGATATTGACTTCAATTTTGATGATTCATGCAGGGTATCATTTGATGAGCTAAAGAAGTGTCTGACCACTCCACCGATCATACAGCCCCCACGGTGGGAGATTCCTTTTGAGCTTATGTGTGACGCCTCCAACTTCGCGGTTGGAGCTGTCTTATCTCAGAGGGTGGAGGGACGTTCACATGTGATCGCCTATGCATCGAGGACACTAGATTCAGCCCAATCAAACTACACCACAACAGAAAAGGAGTTTCTTGCTGTTATATTTGCTTTAGATAAATTTCGTTCATATTTATTGGGCTCTAAAGTAGTTGTTTTTTCTGACCATGCAGCTTTGAGGTACCTCCTAAAGAAGCCAGATGCAAAGCCACGACTTATCCGTTGGATGCTACTTCTTCAAGAGTTTGACCTTGAGATAAAGGACAAGAAGGGGTCAGAGAATTTGGTGGCAGACCACATGAGTAGGCTTACTCACACACTAGAGGGTGACACCTTGGACCAGGTACCACTTCGGGACACTTTCCCCGATGAGCATCTCTATACCATCTCAGGTAAGCATCCTTGGTATGCTGATTTAGTTAATTACATTGTTGGCTCTGAAATCCCAGTAAATTTGAAGAAGCATCAAGTCCAAAAATTAAAAAGTGAGTCTAGGTATTATGTGTGGGATGATCCATACCTCTGGCGCATGTGTAGTGACCAAGTCATTAGGAGGTGTGTTCCCGATCATGAGTTTGAGTCTGTTTTGCATTTCTGTTATACACTTGCTTGTGGTGGACACTTTGGACCCCAACGGACAGCTAGGAAGGTTTTAGACTCAGGATTATATTGGCCTAGTTTATTCCATGATGCCCATGTATTTTGTAAGTCATGCTCTCATTGCCAACACACTGGAAACATTTCAAGAAGACACGAGATGCCCCAACAACCCATTTTATTCTGTGAGATTTTTGACGTTTGGGGAATTGATTTTATGGGACCTTTTCCTAGTTCATTTGGTTTCTTGTATATCCTTGTTGCTGTCGATTATGTGAGTAAATGGGTGGAGGCCAAGGCCACCAGGACTGACGATTCTCATGTTGTTGTGGATTTTGTCAAAGCACAGATTTTTTGCAGGTTTGGAGTACCAAAGGCCATCATCAGTGACCAAGGGACACACTTTTGCAATAGGAATTTTGCTTCCCTCCTTCGGAAGTATGGGGTGACACACAAAACATCAACACCATACCACCCCCAAACAAATGGCCAGGCTGAGGTTTCAAATCGTGAGTTGAAACAAATCTTGGAGAAAACCGTGCAGCCAAATAGGAAGGATTGGAGCAAGCGCTTGGATGATGCATTGTGGGCTTATAGGACAGCATACAAGACCCCCATTGGTATGTCCCCATTTCGGATTGTTTTTGGGAAAGCGTGTCATCTCCCCGTGGAAGTCGAGCATCGGGCATATTGGGCTATAAAGAAATGTAACATGGATTTGGCCCAAGCTGGAATTCAAAGGAAGTTGCAAATTCAAGAGCTTGAGGAGATTCGCCTATCATCATATGAGAACTCAAGGCTCTACAAGGAAAGATCAAAAGCAGCTCATGACAAAATGATCCAACAAAGGGAGTTTCATATTGGAGAGAAAGTCCTTCTCTATAGTTCACGACTGAAGTTGATGCCTGGTAAGTTGCGTTCCAGATGGTTAGGTCCTTATATTGTGTCTAATGTTTTTCCTTATGGTGCAGTGGAGATCACACAAGAGGACACTGGAAGGAGCTTTACAGTCAATGGGCAACGTTTGAAGAGATACATTGAGGGACATCCTACTGATGCAGTGGATTTTATCACACTGCATGACCCCATCATCACTTGATCACATCAGGCTGTTCCTAACCCTTTCACTTTTATATTATTTGTCCTATTTAAAAATTCTGCATTTCATGTGCATATATCATCTCACGGGTTCACATTGAGGACAATGCAATATTTTAAGTGTGGGGGAGGGAACCTTTTAGTTTAGTAATTTCAATTGTTTTCCTGTTAAAAAAAAACCAAAAAACAAAAATTGTGTGTTTATTTTACAATTTTCTGTGTGTTTTTGAAACTTTTGAGCTGAAATGATTCTCATCACCATTTTTAAATCCATATCAATAAGTGAAACAATTTACCCCTTGAAACTAAGCTTAAATGAATGCTGAAATGACTTTGTTTCAAGTTCAAATATTTAGTAATTTCATGCAAAGTACGCTGAATTTTGAATCCCATGCCAATCTCACTGTCTTTATATTTGAAATCACTTTCCTGTGAGGCTTCTAAACCATTATTTTCATATTCTTTACATTCACCTCACTTCTTGAGAGAGCCAAACCATACTTGATTTAACCAGAATTTGATCTATTCCTGTCAAAACTTGAGGGTTTGAGGTACTTGTGTTTAAATGATTGAGGCATTTGTTTGGTATTAAAACCCCTATTTCAAATAATCCTTTTTTATAATGGCCTACCTTGAATATTTAATCCTTGTAGCCCTTAGAAGCCATGCACAGCCTGTTAGGTTAAGCCACATTACAAGCCAATTTTCCCTATCCAACCAACTCTTGAAGTGAAATTGCATAATCTAGTTGAGCTTAAGTGTGGGGGAAGCTGTCTTGTGTTGTGCCACCACATTATGTGATACTTTGGGTGGAAAATTAAATTCTGAAGAGATGTGTTTGCTGCTAAAGAAAGTCATTATATTGAAAGCTGTGCCTTTTCTGGAGCTTTCATGACAAGTGAAGCTGTGCCTTTTCTGGAGCTTCTAATTGAGGTGGAAAGTTGTGCCCATCTGGAGCTTTCAAGAAAATCATGTTTTAGAAGATTGACATTTTTTATGCTGAAATGATGAATGGTGTAAACCTTTCATGACTTTTCATGATGATGGAGCTGAATTGATACTATGGGGATTGAAGAGAAGACCATATTTAAGTGAAAATTAGATTAATGCAATTTTGCTTTAAAAGAGTCAAGCCCTCCTCATTCAGCCTCAGAGTTTTTCACATCTTAATCCTACCAACCGAAAGCCACGGAACAACCCTGAAAAGTCCTCATGATAAACATATGTCCTTGACTCACATCGGGTAGCGATGTAGGAATCTATCAAGCCTATGGTGACCCTTGTATGAGTTTGGATGAGAAAGACATTGCAAAAAAATTGATATTTGAGTGATGAGAGAAAATTCAAGCGAGGTAAGTGTTTTGTGCATGGGTGGATAAATGAAGTGGAAATATATTGAATGATATAAATGGAGAACCTGAAATAAGGTTTTTTATGAGGCATGATATCTTTTTTATTCTTGGTGTGAAATTGATTGATCTTAAAGATATGTGTTTTAAAATTGGTTTTGATTTGATATTGATGTTTACTTGATATGAGGTTTTGCCCAGGTGTGCAAAAGGGTAAGTGTGGGGGAGTTGATAAAACACTATTTTATTGAATATTTTATTGATAATAAATGATATAATTTCCTCACATTGTGTTAAATATGTTTATTTATAAAATATTTGGGATTTGATCATTCATTTGAAAATTTGGTGAAAATTCCAGTTTTACCCTTAATAGTGCACTGTATTATTTCGAAGATAAATATTTTTATATTTATTATTTGAATTTGAAATTTTGTAACAGTGTTCCTAACTTAATTATCTACAACTTTTATTCAGGACACTAAAGCTAAAGAGTTGATTTGGTTGTTGAAATTGGGCCATGAAGTCAAAGTTGGGTTGGGCTCGCCAGAATGGAGAAGGTTCTGTATTTGGGCCATATCCTCTACATACGGGCTTGGATTGAGCCCAAATTTTGAGGAAAGCTCGGGGACATGATGTGGCACAAATCATCCTTCTGGAAGGCCGGTCAATTCACGCGTTTTGGAGGTCAAATGGTCGGTGCAAGTTTCATTAAAATATTTGGCCGAGATTTTGCATTCACACTTGAAACCACTTTAAACCTAGCCTCCCCTCCACTCTATAAATTAGTGATTTTCTCATTTGGAGAGGCTGGTTCGTGCATTGGGAGATTGGAGGCAGAGGAGAATTGGTTTCAACCAAATTCTCCAACCATTGTAAGAGAGGTAGCTCTTGAAGCAAGGATCCTCTCATCGAAGCCTCCTTCTCTCCTTCATGTTGTAATTGTTTTGTTTGTGTAATAAACTTCTTTGTTCTTCTTTTATTTCTTCTCTTTTCCTCTGTTTTATTTAAATTTATTCTTCTCTTAATCTTCCTCTTGGGGCTGGAATTCTTGAGTAGAAGCGATATTGGGTTATACCCATTATAAACCTTTGCACATGCAAAACGCTTCTACGATGATTACGCCACCCATGGAAGAGTAGTCTTTTAGTAATCGATCTATCTTCTACCCTCTTCATTTAATTATTTTGAATCAATGAGCTACTGTAATTCACTTAATATGATCCATGAATTGTGTTTTTAAATTGTAGAAACTAAGCAAGCAATTGAACAATTAACACAAAAACACGCGAGGTCGGGATTTTGTGTAAATTGTGAGAGCGCGATCTTAATCGGTAATACAAGACCACACGGGATAAATTTGTAGAGTTCAAATATAATCCCTAAACACAATTCATCCTCATTTCCATAATGGATATGTGCCTTAATTTACCACTGATCATAAGCTAATCTTAGAACATCAATCAAAGCAGGGTGCTGCGATTGCACGTTCCAAAGTTAGCCTAGGTTTAATTTCACATCATCTTTGTGGTAAAGTTAATTCTCGTAGGGTTCGGGATTTAACAAATTAAGGGATCATAATTAAGTGAATGTTAATTTAAATGATAATGATTAATAATAAAGTGAAGAGGTAGAGTTAGATCGATTACGCTTTTTAAATAGATTTCTAAAAAAAAACATCTTCTTGTTGTGTCATTTAAATTGAAATTCATTTCAAAACTAAAAACAAAAAAAAAATTATGCAATCTTCTTCCAGCAAACTTCTTCTAGATTCATAAACTACAAAAAACCCCAATCCTTCAAAGTAGTGTTTTTATTCTATTCTATTTTATTTTATTTTATTTAGAATACCTCTAATAAGTTGTTAAATTCACTTCCTCCTTTGAGAGACGACCTTGGTTAGCCCCCTAAGCTACACCAAGTAAACTAAACATTAGCTTCATAGAGTGTTGTGCTTGGAGTTTTATCCAACGTAACTCACTTTTGAAGTTCTTTTGAGAGCGCGTTCGACAACGCTCTTTCATATACCATCTATTTTGACACCTATACTAATATTTTTCACTGAACCGTTGGTATAGGCCTATTGTCACAGCTTACTTGGCCACGGTTGAGGGAACTATTATTATTCTATATACCAAAGGTTTTCAGGCCTTTACCAATTGTTGTAAACCGTTGGTAAAGTTTAAAATTCTAGTAGTGTTTGAAAACTCATCCTAGATCATCTCATCACTCAAGTTTCTATCTCAATCCATAATTATTAATTCAATTAATTATATAAATTTATAATTAAATTCAAAATTAAATTAAATTAGTAATAAACACCTAATAACTAACCTAGTGGAATAAATTACATCACAACTCCAAGTAATAGGGTGAAAACCACTCCCAGTATACCCCCAGACCCAACACTCACAAAATATCTAAATACATTACCAAAATCAATGATCAATTTATTTTAATTTAATAAAAAACCGTAAATAAATTAGGGTAGTAAATTACCTACAATACAATAGTGAGTGACAATGAGAAATCATATCCTTAGGAGTTCCTCTAAATAAGGTGTACAAAAGCCCCGTTATTACGGGAATATTACACTATGCTTTGGTGAAATCATCAAGGAAAACTTAGTTAGATAAACTAAAATCCTTAGGGACCAATAAGATATGAATATAAGGTAATATAATTAATAAATCACCTCAACCCACCATAAAATTCCATCTACACAAACCCCATTTCAATGGGAAATCAATGTCAGAGGGAAGGAGAGGGTACTCCTTTTAGTGTCCCAAGTCCAATCATAAAAGGGGGGAGAAGAAAAGAGGTTGAAAATAAAAAAGTCTGGTGGAAATGTTCTTTCCAGTATTTTTAAATAATTAAGGGTATCCAAATGAATTAAAAAACCATGAACCATCCATACCAAACACTATAAGAAATTATAGCATTGACCATGGTTTTTTAAATGGTTATCTAAAATCATGTGAAAGACAGTCACCTTATCCACTCTTAAATAACCATTCATGTTCTTCCCTATAGATCTCTATATGGGTTTCCCAAACCATGCGGTAACCTTGCATCGGTAATTTTTTTTCCAAAGACCGAACCACCTCTCGAAGCTATCTACCCTCAACCAATATCCCGAGACACCTTATGGGACTCAATCTACATCTAAAAATATATTCTTAAGGTTCTCAAACCCTCAAAATTTTCATTCGAATACCAGTTCTCAAAATAACCCATTATCCTAGAAAAAATTCAAATTCATTCTGAATTTCACAACCCATAAGGACAAGAGGTTTTACAATCACCCCACTATAATCCTTTTTATCCTTGAGAAGTATTAGTGATCCTTCAGCCATCAATCCTTAACTATCATGATCATAAATTAATTATTAACTCATCACAATCTACCCTATAACACCAAAATATTTTCCATTGCACAACTCCAAACAACAAGGACACTATACACCAAAAATAGAGCCGCATATCCACTGATCACCAATACCCATACAATGCTTAATATCACATTTCTATCCTTATAAGTCATTGTTTAATCCAATGATTAATCCTAATGATTATGGTTCTCCCCACCATAAGTTTTTTCGCACAAAGGAAGATTCTCGATCCCTATCATTTCCAACCATAATAATCACCTATAAAAATTTTGTCACAACCCAACCAATACCAGGGCTCGAGCCGCAACTACCCCAAGCCCACCTCCATTGGCCAGGGGTTGGAGACTAGTTCCGAAGGCACAACAAACTAGGGGAGTTCTTTGCCTAAGAAACTATACACACACATGCAGTAACTCAATGCAAAAGTGTAGAGAAAGGAAACAAAGATACAACACTACTACAAAAGGGAAACCAATATACATGCATCCACCTATAACTAGTACATGTAAAGTACTAACAAGTAAACTTAACAAAAAAATGGGAAAAACACACACCAAACTAGAAAGGTGAAAAAACTCGGCAACATGTAAAACGAAAGTAAACCGTTGGTGAGTCACACCCAGAAATTCCTACTATGGCTACTGAATGCAGCCCAAGATCCTGTGTCCTCTACGCTGCTCTGTAGTCTCGACCGACCTTTCTGTCATCTGCAAGGGCACACCAAGTGCCGAAAAAGCCAAAGCAGGGGTGAGTATAAACATACTCAGTAGGATGCCTCGAAACCTCAAGGGAGCAACAAAGGAGGTACTAAAACGGTGTGCAGTAGATAGAACAAAGAATAGTGTAAGAGTACAAAAGAGAGAGAGAGTGAAGCTCAACCCAATAAGAGAAAGGAAGCAGACTCATCCAGATGCAAGGAGCTAGAAATGGTGAGAAGACGAAATTATCATTGAGTCTTCGCTGCCTATAGTAAGAGAGTAGACTCATCAAACCAAGAAGAGCTAGACATGGAAAGCACGTGGCATACCCCACACGTCTTCGCCCCTCTTATAAGGAGAGTAACCGAACCCAAGAAGTGGGAACAACAGTAGGGTATATATATATTCTCAATGAGAAACCCGAACAAGTGTGTAAGGGGATCTCTGTCTCCAAGATTAGCCCAGGAAGATTCGCCAACAGTTCAAAGGACATCATCACTAATGCCCAACAATCCCGCGTGCCAAGCAGCATCATCGCTACACTGTACTGCCAAGGGTCCCACTCTGGTAATCACGGAGAAAAGTCACTAACTAGCCTCATAGAAAGGGATGAGTCAAAAAATAAGTCATCGGGTAACCCACTGCCCAACCCCGATGGAGGGTAAATTGTAATAAGTCATCGGGTGACCCACTGCCCAGGCCTGCTAGAGGGTAAACCCTAAACAAGTCGATGGTGGCCCACTACCCAGTCCTGCTGGAGGGTAAACCGTAATAATTCAACGGTGACCCACTGCCCAGCCCTACTGGTGGGTAGACCGTAATAAACCATCAATTGAACCACTGCCCAGCCCTGTTGAAGGGTAAACCCTAAATAAGTCGACGATGACCCACTGCCTAGCCATGCTGGAGGGTGACTGTAATAAAACATCAGGTGACCCACTGCCCAGCCCTGCTGGAGTGTAAACCCTAAATAAGTCGATGGTGAAACACTTCCCATCCCCACTGGAGGGTAAACCGTAAGGTCAACGGGTATGCTACTTCCCAGCCTCGTTGGAGGGTAAACCCAGAACTGGTCCGATATCTCCGCACTACTCGTTCCATCACTGGGTGTCACAAACACCGCTACTATGTATAGGTTCAGAGTGCGTTAAAGGAACCTCCGACCAATGCCCTATCATGTTTCCACATTTATTAAGATCTCGAAAGAGGCTTCGCTCAACTAAACAGGTGACACCGTTGTAATCCTCGTGAAAAAAAGCAAGATAGTCTACTTACTCGCTGGAAACGGGCTCCCGGTGGAAAAATCATTCAACACTGCTTTATGCCCATACAGAGTCTCGTGAGGCACACACCACGATCTGGAAAGAGGTTTGTTGAACTATTACATTGAGATGCTCTTAGAAAAACACGCTGAAAGGGCTATTCATATGCCCCAAACGGACGCCTGATGAAAAAGTCACAACACGATGCACACAACTTAAGAGATGGCTCGGGGGCCCAAACCTCAGCTCCAGCTTCAATGCCTGAAACCACCCTAGTCAATTTCACCTCAATGATAGGGTCACAAAGCCACTGATGACACCTAAAATGGACTTTGTATGCAAAAGTTGCAACTCCCCATATTATACACAAATGGGTCCCTGTGGGGCCCACACCTCGACCCCAAAACATGTCACACAAATCATTCCATTACGTTCCTTTATGATAACCTCATTTGATAGACTATTTATTATCCCTGAATGGACATATGAAGCATAATCCATAAAAACACAGCATACGTTCGAAAGCCACCTCGTGGAACCCATGCCTCGGGCCCGAATTTAGGCAGACAGATTGCACCGTTACAATACCCTTAGAAAGACACTCAGAAACGAGTACTCAAACACCGCGAACGGATGAAGGGTGAAAAGGTGGTGTTTCACCGTAAAGCATGTGAACTAGGCCCTCACCTTCTCTCCGACCTGAATTCTTCGAAAAGCATCTCAAAAAGTCTGCACGAGGACTGGGGTCACGGTGCTGCTAACAGCGCATCAATCGGACATCCCAAGCAGGAGTTAGGTCCGACGCAACAATTAATTAATTAATTAAAATAATTAATTAAATATTCAAATCAAGAGTTTCGTAAAATCGAGCAACAAAACCAACCCGCAAAGGTTCCAAACCAACTTTTGAAGGACCGTCTCAGCTCCGGGGCCACCTCGCCTCTGACGGTACTTCAAACGGACGTCCGATTCACGAGCCACGTCCGTCACAACTTTAATAAAAATTTAATATTATTAAATTAAAGCTCCTCGGGTCACCCATATTCGGGCGCAGAAGCCAAAAATGCTGAATCTCACCTTGAAAGGTCCGTCTCGCCAACATGAACCGCAGCTGCAGACGGCACGTCAAACAGACGCACTGTTTATAAGATACGGCCCCTTGAAGACAAGGGTCCCAGAATGGGCCGGTCCAGACCGGCCGGCCTGGTCCAGACTGCCGGCACGCGACCCATCCGCGGGTCCAGCCTAGATCGCCGCGGCCCACTGGCCGCAGCCCACCTAGAAAACTTCTGACCCCTCCGGTCCGACTTCTTCAATCAGACTAGCCAGCTGGCCGGTCTTTGCTCCACACCGCACAACAGGACCTGTGAAGAGCGGGTCCTAGTCTCCTCCGCACACCCGAGGTGCTGACCACCTCGGGTTCGCCCTGCCGACCGAGATAGCCATGAAGGCGTCGCCCGTGCTGGCCCCTCTTCCAGCTTCTCTTTCGACTGCGACGAACCCAGGCCCTGATGCTGCTCCGAGCTCCCTGCTCGCTCCGGCCTCCTAGTTCTAGCTGCCATAGTCTCATCGAACGCCGTTGCACCAACTGCTCCCTCCGAACTCTATTGCGACACTGCCACACCCCCTAGCGCCCCCTTCACCGGCTGAATGTCGTCACCACTGTGCACTGCCCTTGGCCAGCCTCCGACTCCCGACACCACCCGACCGCCTACCTCTTCGATCTGAACCCCATCCGCGCTGGCCACCTCGTCCAAACCCCCACTGTGGCACCCCGACCTCCGGCCACCACCCTTCCCAGAGTCGGGGATTCCGAGGACTATTTCCACCGCTCTGGTGGACCAAATTTAAAACCGAACACGGGTTCAGGATCCTCGGGGTGAGGCCTTCGCAGTGCCTGCCCCCGATCATTGATCTAACACAACTGGAACGACTGAAAATTTGGGTAAAGAACGCCCAAGAACGACGGATAAAAATGGGGCTCGGGCGTTGGTTGTGTTCATTCGGCCAACACCCCAAATTATAAATACTATATAATTCAAAGATTAAATTTTAAGAAAATTTTAATAAATAAAAAAAGGTGTAAAATTTAACGAGAAATCCTACCTCGTTCGATCCGTACGTCGTTGGTGACGCGGCCGCTCGATCCCGCTTCGATTCGCCGGAGTCCACTCCTCAATCTGGCAAAGAACGATGAAGAACGAAGAAGAATGCTCGAGGGATAGAGAGAGAGATAGATTGAGAGAGATGGAAAATGGGTTTTTCCCTCCCAACACTTAAGCGAATTTATAAAAAATTCACTGAAACTCTCTCAACGGGCGTGGATTCTGAAACCTCTGCGCCAACCTATTTTATATCCCACCTAGGAAAAACGCCATATTTCGAACTCAAAAGAAGTCTTGGATTTCCATTCTGAGGCTTCATTCGAATGTTAATCGAAAATATTTTTAGTGATAAAAATAACTAAGTCATTGTTTCAAAACGAAAATGTTTCCCCTGGGTGACATCTCTCACAGCAGGCCCGTGCCTGTAACTTTTACACCCCGCCTAGGGTAAATGGCATGATCCGGACGTAATCGTGCCCTCGGATTTTTGATCTAAGCTACTGTTTAGGTTTTATTCATATTTGAGCTATTAAATAAATAATATGATGATTTAATTATCCATTTAACACACCGCCAACGAGCGATGGGTCCGAACGTCCCACACCGACTCATTTTATGTCGTGACTAGGGTAAACACCGCATTCCGGACCAAACCACGGTATCATATTTCCAATACAATCAACCATCTAAGAGATATCACATTTCATATAGTTAACCACTCCTGCGTAATATAAAAACACTTAACGTTTTATATAATTAATTACAGACACACCAGGCCTCCTAATTTCACGCCGTCTGAACGCCCTGCTCTGGAATGACATCAAGAAAATTTTCAAAGTCTCAAAGTCCCAAAACCTAGTTTCTTACATCATTCCCTCCTTCAAGATTTTCATCCCCAAAAAGAAAATATGGGAAAAACAACTTGGAATACATAGCTCACACCTATCTCTCCTACTCCCAAGGAAACTTGCACAATACCAAGTTGGCACAACACGCGAACCGAAGGGATGGTTCGTAATTTGCTGTGACCAAAAACATGGTTTGTTCCTGGAACACAGTCTCGTGATTACCTCCTTAATAATACCCATCTGGTGAAACACCCAAGGATATATGGTCACCCAAGTTTTCATAGTCGGTGCATCAAAACCGATACTCTCTAGGAGACGACGCAACTGAGACCCTGGTGGTCTGAGAAAACCACAAAGTGATCTCCCATAAGACGGTGTCTCCACATACTTAGGGAAAAGACCACCACTACCAGTACCACATATTTAATCGCATAGTTCTGATTATGGGGTGTCCATCACCTCGACCTATACTTGATAACTGTATCATGGTTGATGCGGAGCAGACGAGGTACCAACAAACTGGGTAGGTGAGCAAACTCACCCAACCGCCAGAGGCTAGACACGTAAAGCACGTGGCATACCGCACGTGTCTTTTCCCCTCTTAGAAGGAGGGTAATCCCCAAAATAGGCACTTTGACAAACCCACTAGAGGCACTTCAAAAAAGAGAGGTCAAGTAGAAAAGCCCCCTGGAAAATCCAGAACCTGCTCTGACACTTCACCGGACAACCCTACCATGAATGAAAATGTCAAAGAGACTCATCCACCGCATCTCGATACTATCCGATTTGGGTGGTACTAAATCTCCCTCACAGTTTTGACCGCATCACAAAAACATGTCTCAGTGGGGGAAGAACCCCTCTTTCCCATGCATTCAAAGCTACATCAATCAACACTAACACAGGGTTACACTGACGCCCTGCTTCACCCTTAGTAACCCCTCGAACAAGGATCTAGATGAAAAGAGTACCTCATGAAGTGTCTAACAAGTTCTTCTGAGAAAAGTAGAAAAGACACAGAGCGTACCTATTATAATCTCTTGCACTGCAGGATTGTAGAAATCCATAGCACACAGCTGCCCACGACCCCGTCCGTTAGCTCCCTAAGCCTTACATGGGCTGCCTAGTGGTGGTGGAAGGACCTCAAAACGTCATCCACCAACCACTGTTCTTCCTACTTTTATGCCAACACGGCCTCCCTCGGGACCACCCTGTCCTCACCAAGGAGTTATCTGATCACGACACTGTCTTTGTCATGGCGGTGCATCTACCAACTATCTAGAGGACTTAGCACATTTTGTCGAGTAGTCTCACACCACATGACCTCGCACATCACAAACATAGCACTAGGACTCCCTGGGCTATCTCACTGCTCTATGTTGTCCCCATCCATGTGCCTGAGTCTCATCAAGGGGAGACCTCCGACGTTGAGGCCCCGCCAATCGACGTCCCTCTGCCAGAAATTTCTCTGTCACCAGTGTCTGCTTCAGCACCCTGATATGGGTGAGGATGCACAAGGAAACTACACTGGCATGAATCTCCTCTACAAAGATCTAGTTCAAACTTATGTGCTCAAAAGTTTCCAGCATGGACCACGTCCAAAGAGTACCGAGTAAGGTCTGCGAACCCAGTCACGTACTCAGACACTACCATCACTCTCCGCTGAAGCTCCAGAAGCTCCCGAAACTGTAAAAAGCGTAAGGAGGAGAGGTAGTAGTCCTCATGAAACAATTGAAAGAAGTAATCCCATGAGAGTACTGAATTATCATGTATCCAAGAAACCCTGGCTCTACCATGCCAAACTGCTTGGTGGAAAAAGACTGGCTGTCAAAGCCACCATCTAACACGTCAGTGTTTGAACACGCCTGAAGAGGCAGACCACTGGATCTAGCCAACCCTTCACTGTTTGGGGGTATGAATCACCGTGGAACCTCAGTGGTCTCTAGTGCTGGAACTCATGTAGCGCTCCAAGCTCATGCTTGTCATCGTCCCTCGCTTCCGGTACTATCTGCTACTTCACAGGTGGATGTGCTACTGCTTGTCCTCTTAGAGAAAGGGTAATCGTCTGATGGCTCTCTAACTGAGGCCTCATTGCTCACAGAATCGTTGTCATGAACCAGAGCTAGTATCCTGGATGGCTATCATCACAGAGACATCCTGAACCCGATCAAGGAGTACCGTGGTCAAATGAGCATATATATATCAACATCGATGGGGTGCTGACTCAAGAAGGACAGTCAAAGACTCAATCCTATATTATGTATGAACCATATTCCCTACAACAAGTGTCTCGGTGTGCTAAGTCGACAAGCGGGTTATCTGGGTCTAGGTGAATGGATACGTCGGCCACCACATCATCACTGGACTCCCTGGCCTGAGAGCCGCTCTCAAGACATGTTGACACTATTTCCCCAAAACTCAACCAATTACTTTTTAGGGACATCCGAACAATTCCCAAAGGAACGAAGCACCTCTAATACCATTTTTTTCATGACCCGACCCATACCGGGGCTAGATCCCCAAAAACCTCAAGCCCGCCTCCATAGGATAGGGGCTGGAAACTAGTGTTGAAGGAACAACAAACTAGGGGAGGCCTTTGCCAAAGAAACTATACACACACACACACACACACACGCAGATAACTCAATGAAAAAGTGCAGAGAAAGGAAAGAAAGATACAAAACTACTAAAAAAGGGAAACCTACATAAATGCATCCACCTCTAACCAGTACAAGTAAAGTAAAGACAAGTAAACTGAACCAAAAAAGGGACAAAACATGTGCCCAACTAGAAAGGTGCCACAACCCGGTAACAGGTAAAATGAAAGTAAACCGCTGGTGAGTCACAACCAATAATTCCCAGTATAGCTACTGAATACATCCAAATCTCATGTATCCTCTACGCTCCTCTATAGTCTCGACCGACCTGTCTGTCATCTGCAAGGGAACACCAAGTGCGGGAAAATCCCAAACAGGGGTGACTATAAAAATACTCAGTAGGATTACCCGAAATCTCGAGGGAGCAACCAAGGAGGTACTAAAATGGTGAGTAGTAGAAAGAACAAAGAAAAGTGTAAGTGTACAAAAGAGAGAGAGTGCAGCTCAACCCAACAAGAGAAAGGAAGCTGACTCGTCCAGATTCAAGGAGTAGAAACGGTGAGAAGATGAACTTCTTGTCGAGTCTTCGCTGCCTATAGCAGGAGAGTAGACCCATCCAACCAATAAGAGCTAGACACAGAAAGCATGTGGCATACCCCACATGTCTTCGACCCTCCAAGAAGGATAGTAACTGAATCCATGGAGTGGGATAGTAGGGTATATATATATGCTCAACAAGAAACCCGAACGAGTGTGTAAGGGGATCTCTATCTCCAAGATTAGCCCAAGAAGAGTCGCCAACAGTTTGAAGGATATCATCACTGATTCCCATCAATCCCGCACGCCAAGAGGCCTCATTGCTACACCATACCTCCAAGGTTCCCACTCTGGTAATCACAGAGAAAATTCACTGACTAGCCTCATAGAAAGAACTAAGTCTGAAATAAGTCGTCGGGTAACCCACTGCCCTGCCCCACTATAGGGTAAAACCCAATAAGTCAACGGTGACCCACTTCCAATCCCCGCTAGAGGGTAGACCATAAAAAATCATCTGGTGACCCACTGCCCAACCCTGCTGGAGGGTAAACCCAAAATAAGTCGACGGTGACCCACTGCCCAATCCCGCTGGAGGGTAAACTGTAATAAGTAAACGATGACCCACTGGCCAACCCCTCTGGAGGGTAGACCATAATAAATCATTAGGTGACCCACTACCCAGCCCTGATGAAGGTTAAACCCTAAATATGTCGACGGTGACCCACTGCCCCACCCCGTTGGAGGGTAAACCATAATAAAACATCAGGTGACCCACTGCCCAGCCCTGCTGGAGGGTAAACCCTAAATAAGTCGACGGTGACCCACTGCCCAGCCCCGCTGGAGGGTAAACCGTAAGGTCAATGAGTATACCACTTCCCAGCCTCACTGGAGGGTAAACCGGGAACTGGTCCAATATCTCTACACTACCCGTGCCATCACTATGTGTCACAAACACCACTACCATTCATAGGTTCAGAGTGCATAAAAGGAACCTCCGACCAACTCCCTTTCATGTTTCCACTTTTAATACTATCTCTAAAGATTCTCTGCTTGCCCAAATAGGTTACACCATTGTAATCCTCATGGGAAAACACATGAGATAGACTACTTACTCGCTGGAAATGGGCTCCTGGTGGAAAAATCATTCAACACCACTTTATGCCCATACTACGTCTTGTGGGACCCGCACCTCAGTCCTGAAAGTGGTTGGGTGAACTACGCCATCGTGATGCTCTCGAAAACACACACCAAAATGACCATTCATATGCCCCAAACGGACGCCTGATGAAAACGTTGTAGTACATTGCACACAACTTAAGAGACGGCCCATGGGGCCCATGCCTCAGCTCCAACTTCAACGCCTGAAACCACCCCAGTCAATTTCGCCTCAATGCTAGGGTCACATCACCGCTGACGGTACATAAAATGGACTTTGGATGTGGAAGCTGCAACTCTTCACGTTATACGCAAACATGGCCCTGTTGGGCCCACACCTCGACCCCGAAACACGTCACGCAAATCGTACCATTGTGTTCCTTGCTGATAACCACATGGGATGGGCTATTCATTAGTCTTGAACGGACTTATGAAGCACAGGCTGTAAAAATCCAGCATACGTCTGAAAGCCACCTCATGGGACCCACGCCTCGAGCCCGAATTTTGGCAGGCAGATTGCACTATTGCAATCCCCTCAGAAAAATAGTCAGAAACGAGTACTCAAACACTCGAAATGGATGACAGGTGAAAAAGTGGCGTTTCATCATAAAGAATGTGAACTAGGACCAGTGGGGCCCACACCTTGTCTCCAACTTGAATACTTCGGAAAGAATCTAAAAATGTTCTCATAAGGACTGGGGTCACGCTACCACTGACGGTGCGTTAATCAGACATCCCAAGTAGGAGTTAGGTCCGACGCAACAATTAATTAATTAATTAAAACAATTAATTATTCACATTAAGCATTTCGTGCCACCGAGCAATGAAACCAACCCGAAATGGTTCCTAACCAACATTGGACAGACCGTCTCAGCTGCAGGGCCACCGCACCCCTGACGGTACGTCAAGCAGATGTCCGGCTCACGAGCCCCATCCGTCGCAACTTTAATAATAATTTAATATTATTAAATTAAATCTACTCAGGTCACCCGTCTTCAGGCACAAAGGCCAAAAATCCTGAAACTCACTTTGAAAGGTCCTTCTCACTGACACAAACCCACAGCCGCAGACGGCGCATGAAACGGATGCGTCGTTAAGAAGATACGGCCCCTTGAACACAAGGGGACTAGAATGGGCCGGTCCAGACCGCCGGCCCGCGGCCCAGCCACGGGTCCGGCCCAGCTCGCTACAGCCCGCGGGCCACTCCCCACATGGAAACTGTCGGACCCCTCGGGTTCGACTTCTTCAAATAGACCGGCCAGCTGTCCGGTCTTCGTTCCATGCCGCACAACAGGATCCACGAAGTGCGGGTCCTAGTCTCCTCCGCACACCCAAGGCACTGACCGCATCGGGTTCACCCTGTCGACGGTGATAGCTGCGAAGGCGTCTCCAGCACTGGCCCCTCCACCGGCTTCCCCTTCACCTGCGACAGACCCAGGCCACCGACGCCGCTCTGAGCTCCCCGCTCACTCTGGCCTCCTCGTGCCGGCTGCCGGAGTCTTTTCGAACACTGACATGCCCACTGCTCCCTCCAGACTCCACTGCGACCCCGCTGCACCCCCCGGTGGCCCCGTTCGCCTGCTGAGCACCACCGCCGCCGCACAATGCACTTGGCCAGCTGGCGACTCCCGACACCACCCGGCCACCTGCATCTTCGATCCGAACCCCATCCACGCCAGCCACCTCATCTGAACCCCGGCTGCACCACCCTGATCTCCGACCACCACCCTTGCCGGAGTTGGGGCTTTCGAAGACCATTTCCACCACTTCGGTGGCCCAAATTCAAAACCAAAAACGGGTTCGGGATCCTCGGGGAGAGGCCTTCATAGCGCCTGCCCTCGATCATTGATCTGACAAAATTTGTGCGTTCAAAAATTTGGACGAAGAACACCTGAAGAACGACGGATAAAAACGGGGCTCGGGCGTTGGCCGTGTTCATTCATCCAATGCCCCACATTCTAAATACTACAAAATTCAAAGACTAAATTTGATAAAAAATTTAATAAATAAACGAAGGTGTGAAATTTAACGAGAAATTCCACCTCGTTGGATCCGTTCGTCATTGGCGATGTTCCCACTCGATCCCGCTTCGATCCACCGGAGTCTGCTCCTCAATCCGGAAAAGAACAGTGAAGAACGTCGAAGAACGGTGAAGAATGCTTGAGGGATAGAGAGAGAGAGAGAAAATGGGTTGTCCCCTCCCAACACTTAAGAGAATTTATAAAAAATTCACTAAAACTCTCTCAACGAGCGTGCATTACAAAACCACCACGCCCGACTATTTTATATCGTGCCTAGGAAAACACCACATTTAGAACTCAACAGAAGTCATAGATTTCCATTCCGAGGCTTCGTTCGAAAGTTATTCGAAAAGATTTTCAATGATAAAAATCAGTAAGTCATTATTTCAAAATGACGATTTTCCCCTGGGTGACATCTCTCACAGCAGGCCCGCACCCGAAACTTTCACACCCTACCTAGGGTAAAAGGCATGCTCCAGACGTAACCGTGCCCTCAGATTTCCAATCTGAGATACCGTTTACGATTTATTCAGGTTTTTTGATTTTAAATGAATAATTTGATGGTTTAATTATCCATTTAATACACCTCCAACGATCGAGGGGTCCAAACGTCCCGCACAGACTCATTTTATGGTGCGCCTAGGGTAAACACCGCATTCCAGACCCAACTATGGTCTTAGATTTCCAATATGATTCACCGTTTAAGATATATCAAATTTTCTTTAGTTAACCATTCATGCGTAATATAAAAACACTTAAAAATTTTATATAATTAATTTTGGGAACACCAGGCCTCGGAATTGTACGCCGTCTGAATGCCCTGCTCTAGAATGACATCAAGAAAATTTTCAAAGTCTCAAAGTCCCAAAACCTAGGTTCTTACAAATTTATTTCAAGTGGTCCATCGGCCTGCATAGTATGGTTTAATCTCACCACATCCAATTCCACACAAAAAAAAGAAAGTCCTTTGGATGACCTCTCCCCAAAACACCTACATTCACACACCGAAACACTATCACATATTTGGATCACACTAACTAAATAAATCAAGGGATCAAGAGATAATAAAAATACCCACACTAAATATCAAACCCAGAATTTGGTTTAATTACGTAGTTGGTTCCTAAACCAATCAAATCCACCATCATACTCTCACTATAAGCACCATCGTACCTCTAATAAGACTAAAAATCAGATCATATACAATCCACCAAGACTTATTCTCACATCTGTACTCCCCTCTAAATCACATGTAAACCTAAAATTGGGTATTCACCAAGGAATGTGATTTTTTCAATTATACAGTGGTATCATAGTTCAATATAGAACATCCACATATTGTTTCATAACATCCATGCCCCTATCAATGCGAGGGTCATTCTCCTAAGACCAATAAGATGTTCCCCACTATAGGAGTATCTATATTATCTCCACATTAAATCCAATTATTGATATCCATATCCCATTATCCATCTATAATCACATATAATGACTAGAAGTGAATGTCCTAATCATACCCTAGTTCCAAAGAAAAGTATCAATAACTACTCGTTCAATGATCACTAGGAACATCATCTTTTGAATCCCCCAAAATTCCATTTGTAATGGGTGTATCACCCTTTAGAGAAAAATTGTGTTCTCCCCATACAATGGATTTCCTTATTCCACACCTTAATTGTTATCCCAACTGGATCTCATAATCACATGAATTTCTCTCCTCCCAATACAATCTCACCCATCCTTTTATCCCCTAACACCATTCATCCATGATGTCACTATACACCATAGAGGAAACACCTCCCATTCTCATCAGAATACCTCATGAAACCATTCCCACAGAAATTTTCTCAAAAAACAATCTATACAATCCATTTTAAGTGAAACAAACTTTTTTTGGTTGGATTTATTATAAAGGATACAAAATAGGGGGTGAATTGTGAGTCTTTAAAAACTTCAACAAATTTGAATCTTTTCTCTTGACATGAAAGAATTCTTTCCTTCTCTTTTAGAAAAGAGTGAGAAGAAGATATTAATAAAAAAATAACATAGATATGTATAGTTTTTTATAGAACAAAGATCCCCTAGTCCAATCCACTATTGCTATACTCCATGAGTTTGGTGATTTTCACTAGTAAGTCCTTTTACTAGGGACATCCACAACTGAGTACAGGCTGTTGAAACCTTTAGAATAATGATTTTACATGGCCTTTTGGTTGTTTTAAAAAGAACCATAAAACCAAATCATAGTCCAAGAAGATAAAACTTTTACATGACTAATTCTCTGAATACAATACTTTACTAAGTCAATAGATATCAATCTGTTTGAGAAAATAGGTTTCTCTCATAGATAAAACAATAACTGATAGATGTGTTGATCTTTAATAAAGAACAAAAAGACAAAAAATATCATCAAAATCACACATGATTCCTTTAAACATAAATAGAGAAAACACTAGATATATGAATGAATTTGTATGTCTTCAAGGTGTAACTCTGAAAAATGATTTTGGGAACTTGTAGAATATTATTTAACAAAAAGATACAAAAATAGTGACAACAAAAACAGTGAGTTGATTAGCTAGATTAAAACATGTATGTCTCTAAAGAGTATATATAAAGGAAAAAAACTATTATTTCCAACCACACAACTCTTTTTTTTATGAATAAATGTGTATATTGAGAAGATAACATATCTCAGTATTTATCCATATGATCGAACAACTCAAGGTCAAACCATCTCCAAAAATAACATATAATAAATTGAAAATATGTGAATTGAAATCATTTAAAGAGAGTTGTAAAATACCTTTGAAATAGAAACAATTTAATCCAGTTAATATGAGCCTTTGAGTTGGTTATAAAATAGTTTTTAATACATATTTACTCCCACTGATACCATTGTAGAAAAAAGTGATAATATATTATATTTAAAACACTACCACTGACCAAGTTAAATGTGGGGTTTCTTCACATAAATAAAATCCAAAAGTATAGTTGATAGCATAAATTTGATTAAAAAGGTAGAGTTGACGAACCATACTTTCCCAATAGTATTCAGTATCTAATCCATATGTTTTATTCTAAATATAGGGTTCAAAAGCCATATGTTATGCTTATAAACATTGGGTATGAACAATGTTTCCAGATTAATTTCAAAAAAAATGTCCAAAAAACTTAATCAAATATCTTCTCATGGATTAACAAACTATGAATGTCTCCCAAATAAATATTCTAATGAATATTATATTCCCAAAATTCACCTAAAATAAAATTTATTAGTAACATAAATGTGGGTGTTTGTGAGAATAAAAATCCAAATGGAATTAATGAAATTGTTGAATCAATCAACACATTATCAACAGTATCCCCTATTTTGATTATCACAAAACCCATATAATAAATATTATAGTTAAAAAAATATTTTCTTAAATTTCTATCAATAGATATTTGTTATAAATTTATTATAAATTTCTTTACCTTTTTGTGACTTCAAAAAGATAAGAATAAATTTAATTAATAAAAACTCCCCCTAAATTCATACGTTATTCAAAAAGATAAAAATATATAATCAATATTCCATGAAAACATATAAAATATTACTAAAAAAATAACAAGTTCTTATATAAAATCATTTTAATTCATGCCATGAAATATTAAAAGACAAGTGAAATATTTATAATAATTCCCCTTAAGACACATCATGTTTATAAATTATATTCAAGGAATTAAAATTTCTTTTTCACATTTCATAATCGAGAAAAACAACTTATTATTTATAGTAATAAACAATTTTATCACATGTAATTAATTTGAATATTAAAACTTTAAATGCATATTTTTAGGTAAGATAACCATTTATAAAAAATATTAAGTGTATAAAAACATTAGAAATAAATTATTAAATAATTTATAACATGCATTTATATTAAATAAAATATTCAAAAAAAGATATATATGATATTTAAAATAAACTAAAGATATGAAAATATAGAGGTTTTAGGATATTTTAGACGGTTCATCTAAAATTTCCAAATTTTGAATTCTTTAAGCTAAAATAGATGTAAATTTTTCTATCTTTTCTATTCTATTTTAAATATATTCAGATCTTGGATACATCAAATAGGTTGAAAAATATTTCACTATAAACTTCTTTAGTTCATCGATATCCGACATAGTTACATCTTTTATTCTGAGTGACTCAATTTGACTGATCATTTCCATTTTAAATGCTTTAAAGTATTATTTTGAAATAAAACTTTATTTCAGATTTTGATACTCCCTTTGAAGTGTATCATTTTTTTTTGAAAAAAATAATTTTTTAAGTTATTTATACGACTTGTTAGACACAAACAGATTAGCCTGAAAATTCACTATTTCATCATTTGGAGTATTAACTTGAAAAAAAATATCTTCAGAAGACATTGCACCTTTAATCATTTGAGAAGATGAAACTTCTGGTTCTTCATAACAATGAACTTCCATTTGTTTTTCAGAATATTTTTCAAAATAATCCTTAAAATTAGAAAATGACTATTATATAAATGAATTTGAAGAAGGATTACCTTTAATTTTTTTTTTGAGAAATACTTTTCTATGAACATGAAGTTCTTGGTCACTTAATTTTTCTCAGAATGATTTCTTAATTTTTTGAAAAATATATTTTGAAGAAGAAGGATAAAAAATTTATAAGGTTTAAAGAATAAGATTATAGGGTTATAAATAGTAATAAAATATGTTTTTTTATAAAAATTTTCAGATGATGCTTCACATTCTTAAGCCCAAAATACAGTTTATTCATTTTAGAGTTTAAATATTGAAAATACATTTTACGTAAGAAACTATTCTAAAAGAGAAGTTATGTAGATGGATAAAATTTCTTAAAATTTAAAGATGATAATATTTTTAAACAAAGAATATAATTTTTCATGAACCTAATTTTGTAATTATAAAATTACTATTTTTTCTAAATTCTATTTATTTATTTCAGAAGAAATACATTAAAAAACTATTTTATAGAATATCTAAGAAATTTAGTTATTTTTTTTTTGAGTCAAAGAGTGAGTAATGATTCAATATTTAAAAATTATAGATTTTTCCCTCCTATATAAAATATTTAATTCAATAATTAAATATATTCAAAGATAATAATGTAATTTTTCATGGATTATTAGTTCATGTTCTAATGATATTTATAATGAACTACTTTAGAGTTCATCAATCCTTTATCAAAATAGAAATTTTCATTTAAATTATAACTTAAACACATAATTATTTTATTAGGTAGTTCATTGGTGTATTCCTACAAAACATCAAACACAATTTCCTTTTGGTACCCATATACTTTTGGATCTGACAGTGTTAACATGTAAGGCCTTAGGTAATCAAATTCTTCTATTTTTTTGAAATTCTATTATTTAATTTAGATAGTTATTTTGAACAATAAAATTTTTTAAATCCACAAATTGAGGTTATATAAAGAACAATTCAATTATATAATTTCAATTAAATCCAAAATGTATACATTTAATAGTTGAAATTATATTTCTATTTGAACTAGGAATAAAATAATTTTTATATAATTTTGATTTTTCACCACTACTACCCATTCCAAGATTAACTTTGTAAATTTTATTTTTATGAAAAATTTGATTTAATTAATTTGAAACTTTAAAAGAATACTAGATTCCTGTATTAAGGTATCACATTCATCTAATAATTCTTTAATTATAGTTTCATTCAGATCATAAGAAATTTTGGAAGAATTAGATTTTAAACTTGTAGTTTTTTTTGACAAGATTTCTTTATCTAAAAAATATCATCATAGGATTTTATATATTTTTTATGATATTTATTTAAAGAGTAAAATTTATCATGAAGCATAAAATAGTACTTATTCAATTTTTCATAAGTAAGTTTTTCAGAATTAGGGTTTTGAGAGTAAGCAGATTGTTCCTCATCAATACAAGTTATAAGACATAACATTTGATTTTTATGTTCAGCTTCATAACTCATAGAGGATTCATTATTTGAACAAGAATAATCAATCCATATATCCTTCATAATTTTCTTACATTTTATTTTATATTTTTATTTTCTTTGAGCATTAGGAAAAGGACAATTAAACTTTTTATAACCATTATCTTTTCATTCATATAATTTATTCTATTCAATGACTTTATTTATTTTGGAATACAGTTTTTCAAAACTATTAAGAATATTTGATAAATATTTATTTTAAAATGTATAACTTGAATTAGATGACTTATTCATAATAGTTTTGAGAGAAGATTCATTATATTTAATATGATTTTAAGCTTTTCCCTACATATCGTCTTCAAATACCATCAAGTTTCTAAACAGTTATTTCATTAGTAATTATTTAATTGGTTTGAGTTTTTATATAGTAGCAGATATTCCATTGCACTTAGAATATAAAACACTATGTACTTTTAATTATTGATCTGATTGCTTGATTGATTATCCCAATGAAAGAAAAATATTGAAAACCTCTATAAATTTCCCATTCATCTGAGTGATATTTACACATCTATGAATTTTTAAATAATCAAACTTTAAATTTTAAATATTATACCTTAGTTGTTTAATATTATCATTTCCTTCATAATAAACTTCCACATATCATAGGATTAGTACATTAAGAAAATCAATTAAACTCATCAATTAGTAACCCACAAACAATATCACTCATTTCCCTTTAATTAAGGTTATATTATTTTTCTTGATCATCTTTCTATTTTGAAAAATATTCCTTAGGAATTTCACAAGGCTTGAGAAACTATAAATAAACTTATATTACTTGTTTTTTCAATTAATTACTTATACGATATTTCCATCATCCATAATTATCCTGATTAATGTAAGTATCATAGATCATCAACATAGATTCTATGAGATTATCCATTTGGAGACTTTTCTTTATCTAAATATTTATCTTAGGATTGTTAGATCCAAAATATACCATTTATATTTCACAAGAGTTTAAACCTTTGATTCACTTGAAAGTATCAAACGGAATAATTAAGGGATTTCAAAAAATTAGAAATATATCACAACATTCGATATTAATTATTGATATTAGATAGTAAAAAAATAATTTTCCAAAAAATGAGAAATATATCCAATGAAGCCCTTCCTTTGATACCACATGTTATTTAGATTCATTATGATAAAGTGGCAAGAGGTGGTGAATTTTGATTCTTTAAAAACATAAATAAGTTGGAAACTTTCCACTTGACATGTAGCAATTATTTTCTTCTCTAAAAAAGATGTGGGAGGAGTGGATATTAATAATGAAAATAACACGATTATGTATAGTGGTTTAGGGAACAAATACCCCTAGTCTACTCCACCAATGCTCTAACCCACGATGTTAGGGATTTTCACTAGAAATAAATTTTAGAAAGGACTTCAATAATAGAGTACATTCATTGTATACCTTTATAATAAGGCTTTTAAAAGTCCTTATCATTATTTCACAAGGAACTGTAAAACCACAGCTTAGTTCAATAATTTGAAACTCCACCATGATTGATTCTGAGTAGCCGATAATCTAATAAATCAATAGATATTGATTTTATTTAGAGAAAAAAATTCACTCATAGTTGCATCAAAAACTAATAGGCATTTTCATATTGAATAAAGAATAATAATAGAAAATAGATCTTAAACATTGAACATGATTCCTTTAAACAATGATAGAGAAAACACCAGATAGATGAATAAAAAGTAATGTCTCCAAAGTTTATCCCTGAAAAAATTATTTTTAATACTTACAGAAAAAGATTTAATAATAAGATATTCTAGCTGCGACAACAACAAAAATGAGTTGATTAGATTGATTAAAACATGTATGTATCCAAAGTGTATCTCTAAAAGAAATTAAATAATATTATTTACAATCACACAAATCTTTATTTTTTATTCATATATGTATATATTGAGAATATAAAATATCTCTGTATTTATCATGATGATCAAACATCTCTAGTTCAAACTAGTTCTAGAAATAACACTTTATATATCGAAAATATTTGAATTTGAATCATTCAAATAGAGTTATAACATCCATTAGAAATAGAAATGATTTAATCCATTGAATACAAGACTTTGAATTGGTCATAAAATAACTTTAAAGAGATATTTACTCTTAGTTGTACCATTGTAGAAAACATAGATAATATTTTATATTTAAAATACCATCGATGACTAAGTCAAACGTAGGGTTCCCTTACATAATGAAAAACTCAATAGTACTTTTGATAATTTATGGTTGATTACAAAATTATGGTTGATGAGACATATTTTTACAACAATGTAGGGTATCCTATCCATACGTTTTATTCCAAATTTAGGGTTCCCAAACCACAGATCTTGGTCATAAATGTAGGGTATAAAATGTGTTTCCAAATTACTTTCAAAAAAAAATATAGAATACTTAATCAGATACATTCCCATGGAATAATGACTTTTGAACCTTTCTATAATAAATATTCTAATTAATATCATCTTTCTAAAATTCAATTAAAAGGAACATTTTTAGTAACATAAATTTGGGTGTTTGTGAGCATAAAAATCAAAATTAATTAACAAAATTGTTGAATCTATCAACACATAATCAAAACTTATAAGGGAATTCATTTTCACCTCATTAGACTTCACATGTTTTTCTCTATAATGATGAACAACAACCCCTATTACAAAAATATAACATACCCAAGAAGGCATATACCTAGATGCCACCCCCTATTATCCAACTCAGACTATCTTGATTCATAACACATAGATCATAGGGTTAAAAAACTAAACAACCAACCATGCTAACTATATGTATGTCTCACCAATTAAGAATTATATTTTCCTATAAATTATCAACTTATAATTACATTATTTATATTAATAATTTCATTTATCTACATTCCCATAACCATTTTGGTTTAGAGTTTTATAGAATTAAGAAAAAATTTACAATATAAAAGAGTGCAATTAAAAATAGTGTACATTTTTCAACAAAAACATGTTTTTAAATTTGTATCTCTATATCATTCATGACACACTTTCTTTGTTAAAAAAATTCTTCAGAAATTAATGATTTTACATAATGATGTTCTTATACATCCTTAAACCCTATAAAATCATTTCAAATAATAGGATGATAAAATAAATCTCAATAATGGATATAAAAATAAAGAAAAACAGTTAGTCCATTCAAAAACATGAAATCACAAGAAAATATTTACCATTTTTATAATATAAACTTTGAGAATAAATAATCACTTACTCAAGAAATCAACTTCATTTCCTAAATATTTTCATAAAACATCTTGTAAGAATGTTTAAAGGGAAAAAATAAGTAATTTGGGACATTAAATTCATAAAACTCTTACAATTACCATTACAACAGTATAACCCAACTAATTAAATTCAATAACATATATTAATTGAATCATCTAACTTGATAATTACTTCATCTTTATAGGAGTAACTTATATCCAATTAACTCGTCATCATTGCCCAAAGTATTTAAGGTCTATATCCGAACAACCTATCATAATATACAATTTACAAGAGCTATATCAAGAATAAAACACATAGGGTATTTTAAATTTATCATAAATCTTATAAAAATTACTTTTGAACCCATAGTCACAATAACTTATAGTTAACCTATAAAAATAAAAGGAAATATTCTTTTCTTGGTAAATCTTTTAAATGAAAAATTCATAGAACGTTGAGAATTGAGTTTACTTTGGAAAGAAATGAAAATTTAAATATGAATATTCATAATTAATAATGAAAATGGAGGGAGAATAGAGTCATGTGGTAAATGTTAAAACATTCTTATCACACCTTTATAAAGAAGGAAAAAATAACCCATATAGTAGACATTACAAAATTATATTAAAATCTTTTTAAAGATAGTAAACAATAATATAAAAATAATTAAATATTTTTTTAGTGTAGACAGTAAAATTATTGAAATAATATGGACATAGAAGATAAATAATTAAAATGAAAACATCAAAACATTTAAAATAAGGTTTAAAAAATTCCCTTACCTCGAGTCCTGACTCGATTCATATGATTTTAAGCTTACTGAATAATAAAATTACATTAATTAAATACTTTTATTAGAACTATTAAAATTTTTATTCCCTTATCATTATTTTAATTATTTTATTTATTATCATGTTTCATTTATTTACTAAATCAGCATATTCCACATTGGTTGTTTTAGGTCCATTCAGTTCATAATAACCAAAATAGATACAATACCCTGGTAAGGGAAAAATTAAATTTCTAGTGTTTCAAATATATTCATAAAGTGTCAAGGTATTTGGTTCACATAATTATAAAAAAAATGAATTCAATAGGTTAGTATATAGTTTTTTTTGTAAATATTCTTTGATAAGCTTGTTTCTTATGGTTTACAATAACCCCAATTATTCACTTTTAGTAATATTCTTAAGATGAATAATTAACCATTATATAATCATGAAAACGTATTGAATTTATCATAATTATTTAATATTACTAGTTTTTATGTTTTTAATCATTTTGGGAGTAATCATTATAACATTGATCATGTAAGTGGTAAAACTGACCCAAACAAGAACACGTTAAAACAACCGATTGAGTAAGAATATATTACTTTATATTAATAATATCAATTTTTTAGAAGATTAATAATTAAAAAATTGGATATTAAATGGATAAATTATATTCAATAAATTATAGGTGAATAATATTAAATTAATGATAATTGTGAGAAGGTATTTCTTACAAAGTGTGTTTGTATCCCTGTTTTAAGCGGTTAAATATTACGATGACCATTAATTGTTAATATTTTTTATAAACTTTACCGTTTTTATTTAAATTATATTAATAATTTTATAAATATCAGATTAATTTATTAAATTAATTTTTATAACCACCCATTTATAGAAATGATGAAAAATGAAAAACATAATTCATGGAGGTGGTAGTTTGCACGTAACACCGATGATGTTTTCATTTTACAAGGAATGATAGGAATGTAGGTAATGGTTTTTAAATCAACATAATTTAAGAAAACTAGTGATACTAAATGAATTATTTTAGTATTTTTATTATATATTTGGAGTATGTCGAAGAAGATAAAAAATTGAAAGAACTCAATTAAGACTATTACATATTTCTTGGATATCTCCCTCTAGGCCACTCCTTAATCCTTCTTAGATTGGCATTTTGGGAAGAAAAGAACTTATAGGACATAGTAAATAGAGTTAGGTGTAGATATTTTATAGGTATTAATAAATCTATGGTTCTCAAAGTGTGTGGATAAGTGGGTCATTGAATGAATATTTTGGTAAGTGAGGGGAGTGACACTACTACAAATACTTTTTTTATTAATATATAATAAATTTAATAATCAATTCAAGTGAAACAAAAATATCCCAATTTTAAATTTATGATAATTAAGGTATGTAATACACTCAAATAATTAAATAAAAATAATATTTTATGGCTTTATCACTTAGTTTTTAACATTTTACCTCATTTTAACATTCATTGTGGTGACTCACCTTTTAACTAACAGATTTTTTATGAAAAAATGTATTTGATATTATAACCAAATTATAACCTTTTGATTCAAAATAATAAAACCAGTTTATGATATTTAATTTCTCAAGCTAGTAAAAAATTATTTTAATACAAGTATGCATAACACAATGAAACTTTATTTTTAGAAAAATTCCATTTTAAGAGTGAAAATGAATTTTCACCAAAATTATGATTAGCATTGATTATTAAGAAAATAATAAGTCAATGATTAAAAAAATAATAGTTTTTTGACTTTAAAATAAATCCAAATCTGAATGTATCATTGTGAATACATAACCAAAGGAATGGTTATGGTATAAAGAACATAGTAGTTTCCACTATTCACCAAAAAATAAACCCTCCCAAAAAATCACAAAACATTTACCCTAATACATTTTTGATATGATAAATCCAAAAGTGAAGTTCATTTTATCAAATTAAAATTATAAAATTTAGGAATTTAATTTTTAAACAAAACCATATAATATATGGAAAAAAATTTTGTTTGAATAAAAAATATTTCTTTAACAAACGAATCCATATTATTGTTCCAAAATATAATAAATATATTTTAAGGTTATAATAATATCTAATAATATAAATATATATAATTAATGTGAATAAATTATAAAATTTTTTCATTAGAAAAAATTCTTAGGTAATCACATTCTCCATATTAATGAAATTTCATCTATTCAATTTTATTCATTGATAATAAAGTGGTGATATTTTACTATCATAGTCCTTTTAGGTTCCCATGTTTCTTCTTCAATCATATTAGTTTTGAATTTTTTTTTATATTGGGGAGTTACTTCATTTCATAAAACCTTCTCTCTATAATCAATATTTTGAACTAGATTTTCCTCATAAAACATATTATATTTTAAATACATCACATTATTGATTAAACAATGAGATACTTTTGGTACATATGTACTTAATAATTAAACAAGAATAAAAACGTATACATATTATAAAGTCAAATTTAAGGCTAATTGGTAAGTAACTAATCATACTTTCCCCATAATTTCATACAGACTAATGAATTATGAGATTAATTTCCCCTTCTTTCCAAAACACACCACACATTTCCATGAAGTCATTTCAAGAAAAACCTTGACCCATACCTCAAAAAAATATAATTCCTCTAGTAATTTTCATAGATATTTTATTTAATATGAGATTACCTCATATGGTGTTGAATCATCTTTACCATTTCAACCATCTCTTTTACTAATTATAGTCCAAGAAATTTTATCTCACTGACTTAATCCCAATATACTGAAGACCAAAATCTCTTTATATATAAGGTCTCAAATGATTTCATCAACATAATTGAATAAAAACTATTATTATAAGAAAATTTCACTAGTGAAAGGTTTTATTTCTACCCCGATGGTAGTATAGTGAGCAAGATTGATTTTTATACTCCAAATTTTGAATTGTCTGCTTCGATTATCCATCAGATTGGGGATGAAAAGAAATACTAAAACATAACTCAGTACTCAGTGAATTATAAATTACATTCTTAAAATTGTATTTAATCCTTGGATCATGATTATATACAATAGAGAGTGGATCTCCATATAACCAGACTATTTGTTTAAGATGTAGTGGTGAAAGATGATCCAAACACATATCATCTTGAATAAGAATTAAATGAGAAGATTTTGTTCAATGTTCAATAATAACCCACATTTAGTTGTTACCTCAAGATGTATTTGGTAATCCAACCACCAAATCCACGGATATATACTTAGATTTATATTCTAGAATTAACAACAGTTAAAGAATCCCCTTTAGTTATTATAATATATCTTTAACCTATTGATAAATAAAACTTTTCACAGTATAATAAATAATATATTTATTAATTCCTTCAAACTAATGATATTCGCAATGATCATTGTATATATTTTTGTTTCTAGTGTGAATAGAAAACATAGAGTTGTGATCCTCACTCAATAATTCATTTTCACTAGAGATTCACCTGATACGTATAACCTATTTTCAAATATAATACCACATTATTTTTCAATGTTAAGCTTAGGTAATTTTCTTTATTTAACCACTTATACATTTCATGGAAGCCATGATATCATTTATGAGAATATATAATTCTTTTTAATAAGTATTACTATATTGATAATTGATCCAAATGAAAATGGGGTTTTGTATAAATAACCTCTAGGTCTAGTTTCATTAAATAATTAACTATAAGACCATGTTCTAAATGTATCATGGTTAATACTATATTATAATTTTGAATCCATGTGTCTTATACCTTGTTTTATTTACTTGGATGATATTGAATCATACAATAATAATCTATAATTAGTTCCATTTTCTTCATGTTTAACTCTTTTTGAGTGAATATATACTTTAACATTTTTGATCCACACACACACACATATATATATATATGTGTCACATTTCTCACCATATAAATGATGTCTCTATAATTTTAAATAAAAAAATTACTACAACAATATTAGGATTATGCATCACATGGTTTCAAATATCTTATTGAATATTCTATTATCCGATAAATTTTCATTAAAAAAACCAAGACCTGTATAAAATCCATTTTCTTTGGTTTGGTACTTTTAATATTTCAATATATATCTCTCAGGTTTTCCTCAAATATTGCACTATGTTTTGGGTTCCGTAGGTCCTTGCAGTTAATATATTAAAAATATTAACATATATTATATCACCTGCATACATATTTTCATAATAAATGGTTTCCCATTGATTAGTGTGTCTGATGGGAAATCCAAGATAGTGGCTATTTCCAAAATGTGAGGTTTATCCAAGTCATGACATAAAGTTGGTCTATTTCATGTGTTCATTTAATGAAAACTATTATAAGTAATGTCAAGTAAATTAAATAATTCATCCAAAAATATAATACCTATCTATTTATGTGTTTTTACATCAAATACATAGGGTTAGACTCATAAAATTGAGATAATATAGAGTATGAGGAGAGATTCATTGGGGTTGGTGACTTAAAAAACATGGATTGATGATGAATGATCGAGCAGAAGCGTGAGATAGATGATGAAAGCAGCAAGATCATCACATTATTTTCTAGTAGAAATGTTATTCTACAATGATGAATTCATTATTGAGGCAGGGATCATTATATTATGGGTTTCCTCCATTTTATTAAATTATTAACCATAGATTTCATATCTTCTTAATTTTTTGTGATTTCTATTCCTTTTATGATCCCAGTTTTATTCAGTGTTCTTTATCTGAATTTTTATATTCATTACACCTATAGAAGAACCTAGATATCCAAACCATGTGTCATGAGTACATACCCAGGATTTTAGGTGAAGATAAACACTATGTAACCTTTTTTACATTCCATGTAGAGGTATATGGCTGGTGAAGCCATGTCCACGAGGGGAAATTCCCAGGTTTCCAGGAAGGGTCAGATGCTATATAATTTTCTTAGGAACTTATAACATGTATATATCCTTGTCAAAAACTCATATTTGGGATCATGAGTATCATATAATGATTAGTTTTCCCTAAAAGGCATAATGGCATCCTTCATTTTGAAATCAGAGATAGGACATGAGGTATTATGAGTAGGAAAATTTCTTCAGTGATGCTTGGATGATGACAGTGATCGAGTTTGATCATCAAAGAGATTTTGGAATTGGTACTCCCCTATAACACTAGGGAACAAGTCCCCCATACTCTTTTCTCTAGTTGAGTTAGTAATCCCCCATAAAACAAAGGTTTGGGTCCTCTATCTATAGAGTGGAACTCCCCTATCATTGAGCTCCGGTGGGGAGAGATTCCTTTGCTGAAGTTAGTGCTCCCTTAATTATGGAGAGTAGTGGTGAGAAGAATACACTCCACTCCAATTTTTTTTAGTATGTTCATGGTGTTTGGAATTATAGATGGACCTTAAGGATCTGCACACTTTCTCATCTTCCTTATATGGATATAGAGATAATTATCCCCTTTTTATCTTTACTTTGGAATATTTTGATCATATCTAATGTTGTGATTTATTTATCCTCTTTATTTATGGGATTATATTACTTATATTTCTTTATATAATTTTTCAATTTTTTAGGCATCCTAAAGGGTATGTATATATATAACCCTAAAGGGTTTATTCCCACACGTGTTATGTCTTATGAAAATAACATATAGATTGGAAATTTATTTTATAGACCCAGTATAGGAGCATAACAATATTACTTAGAGGTTTTGACCATATTTGGTAGTTTAAATTGGATATCGGTAGTTCAAATATCTTTTTTTCCCCTTTCCAATTATTTTCCATACTGAGATATCATTTTTGTTTAGGAGTATATATTCACCCTTTATATAATTTTATATTACTATACATTGATGTATTTTATTAGAGGTTGTTGCATGAATTATTTATACTCTCAATGTTTTATTTTATTCCCATATATATACATGGTTACATGGATCTAGTTTTGTGTGTGTGTGTGTGTGTAGGTACTTTAGTCTAAGTCCTCCCATTTCAGTGATAAGTCTCCCCAACACTTGTTTCCATCCCCTGATCTATTGGAGGTAGACTTGGGGTGTCACCCTCAGCTTATTGCCAGCCCAAGTGGGGTCCATGTGGGTCAGGTTGTGATAGAGTGGTATTTATGGTCGTTTTTCCTTGGGTTGGTTTTTGGAGTTATACGTTATTATGAGGATTATTTTGGGAACATAGGGTAATGATGTCGAAGTGCCTCAAGTTTGGATCACAAGCCAGGTAACCCTGTGTTAGTGTGATGACCGATGTATCCATACACCCGGACTCTAACTACCAGCTTATCAACATAGTGTACCAAGGTATGATTTTCACGGAACCAATGGTACATGCATTATATAGGGATTATTATATTTCACTATCATATCCTTCTTGAGTTAGCTCCCCATATATTCCCATATAACCATGGTATATTTTTTTAACTTTTAGGGTTCCTTCAATACAATAACCAACTAGAAAACTGATATAAGATCATGATTAGGATTAGTTTATTGATGTGGAACATGTTCATGGACTTAATCATGTGGGATTTTCCCCAGGTGAGAAAAGGGAAGTGCTTCCACCTAATGGAAAGTGCATTGATCCACCTCCAGTTCTCTAAGTGGATGATCGATTGAGTGTTGGGTAGTTGATATTCACAATGGGGTTTGGGGATGACACATGTAAGGTTAGAACATTAAATGAGTAATAGTGGTAGACACCACTAAGGTTTCACAGTGATCTGGTCCCTCATGTATTGGAGGATTAGTTCAAGTAGGTATTCTGGGTTTTACAGATTGTCCAGACCTCAGTTTATTAGATGGTTACTCTAGAAAATAGACTTATTTATAGAGTAGTTGGGAATTAGTGGGGTACGATTACTCAAAATCATGATGAGACAAATATCTCATGTAAAAACTTCTAAAATATGTTTTTTGATGAGTATTACCCTTCAATATTATGCTCTCTGTGGATCTAGGAGATTCTTGAGCTAAAGTAGGGTGATATATCAGTTACTGAGTATGCCTCAAGTTTTATCAACATCATGGTCTACTATATTAATATAGTGTATGATAGATAATTTTAGACATGTAAGCTTGATATGGTCCTTCAAACAGACATCTTTCCAAGTGTGGTCTCCTTATGGATTCACACATATGATAGAGTGATGGAGAAGTATTTGGTTATGGATAACTTTTTATATGATTGAAATTGGGTGGATGGAGGTGGTAGTGGAAATATAGGGTTGAGTCATCTATAGTGGTTAGTAGGTTTCAGTCACCGGGGTCTATAGATAGGATGCACCCGTAAGGGGCACTGCAAGCTAGGGTTTCCCCTTGTCACCACCTCCTTCCTTCGTATTTGGTTGGTGTGGCACCCTTCCTCATGGTCAGTGAGAGCGTGGTAGCAGATCCTCTATTTTGGTGATTTTTTTACTTCATAGACTCATCCATCTCAAATTGTTTAACCATTATTGACCTCTCCTCACCTAATTCCTTCTTCACTGGATAGGGTTCCATAACAGTGTGGTGCCAGTTTTCAGCCAAGATCTAGCTTCAATAGCCTACGAGTTTCTGCCTCATCTTTGATGTGTGTGTTGGGTGGTGCGTCATGGTCTCTACGAGTGACCTAGTTGGCGACGATGAGATTTGGTCAGCGGGACTACCCTCCAGTGTTCTGGTGATGTTTTTCTAATTTCATTTTTTTTCTGTCGATTTTGGTTGGGATGTGTTTATTTGTGTTGCTGAGTTCGTGAGATGGCGATGGTCTTTGAATCTATTCTATTTGTTGAATTTTTTATTTTCTTGAGTCTTTTAATGGGTGACCAGGTCTTCAATAATTAATTTCACATAATTTCACAGCAAAGTTGATCATGCTGACTTGGTTTATGCTGTTGATTCGTACATGATTCATGGGAATTTTGATTTTTCATTGATGTTTTATCTGATGTTGGATAGAAATGAGGATAGTGATAGTGATATGGAAGGTTTTTTACAATTAAAATTGGTAATTGTTACATATCATTGAAGGAACGATTTGTGATGGTTTCAGGATGTTTTCTCTCCACAGTGCTGTGATTTTGGTTTTGGCCTCAGTGGTCTGTGGCTCAAGGGATTCTACAACTATTTGTCTATAAGAATTGGGTTCAGATGACGTTTGGGGAAAGGAGTTTTTTCTATATCATGGCTTTTTGAAATTGGATGTTTGAGAGGGTATAAACTTTTCCATCAGTACCAAGACCAATCTCTTTGGCAAGGGATAACTAGCCATGCAGCGATGAGAAAATGGAAGCTGGACTTAATGTTTTTTATTATTAGTAGGAGCTTCTATCTTGTTGTGCAAGTTGTTTTTAATCTTGAGTTTTTGGTAAGTTGGGGAATAATTTTTGTTTTTGTCTTGATGTCATGATGTGTTCCTCCTCATCCCTTAAAAGGTGGTCTTTCTCAATAAAAAATTGATTTTCAGTTAGTCAGTCCTCAGGGTCTCAGTGGAGGATGCATATTCTTTCATAGAACTAGACTCATGGATCTATAGAATATAGTTTTTACATATGGTCTAGTCATCCTAGGGAGGGGTGATGATATTATTATTTTGAGTGAGGTCTTATGGCTGATTATTGATTTAATTGGCATGTTGTGGAAGGTGGTCAATTGGTGGATGAGATGCCATGGTAGATGCATCTCTATGATCAAGGATCTCCCAAGCGTGTTTGGGGTGGTCCCCAAGGAGGTGACATTGATAGAGGAGTAGGTGGATCTCCATAGAGAGGATATGGAGGAGGAGGATGAAACTATGACATACTCCCACCCCCACCCCTAAGTAGTCCACTCTAGGATCTGAGGGCTAACAATCAAGGGTGTGGATAGTTTAAACCTATAGAGGGATATGATTAGGCTTCCCATGAGATGATTCAAGGTATGATCCGTGTCTTATATAATTTATTTCCAATACTCATAGGAACAAGATTGATTCATTCCTTTATCTTCATATCCCTTATGTGAAAGTTAGATATTCTTTTTGAGTTTTTGTCCTGTCATTTATACCTAGAGGTTCCAAAAAAAGAGATTATTATATATCACACATCTTCCAGTAGTGTGAGTTGGTGTTCAATGGATAGAGTTTATCTTGTGACCTTTTGTCCATTATGATTAAACCTTTTTTCCATCCTAGGTATGGACTAGTTTGACATGGTGTGTTCCAAGATATACGTTCATCACTAGAGTGTTAAATTCCTTCATATAGATAGGATGATATTATCCTTCTTGGGAAAGAGATACCTTATGGTGGAGTGAGTGGGTAATGTGACCAGGAAGATATAACCTATAAACCATAAATTGGAAAGTTTATCCCTTGTTTTAGCAGACTCTTCAAGAATATTCCTTCTACCAGTAGTGGAAAATTACATAGATGTTTTTACAAATGATATTCTGAGACTACCTCTATGGAGGGAGATAAAATTCTTCATTGAATTAAACCATAACACTACACTGATATATTATGCGGTATATAATATGGCCCCTACCCAGCTCTAGGAGCTGAGAGTGTAGTTATAAAACCTTCAAGAGAATAGATTTATTAGTAATATATTATCCCCTTGGGAAGAGTAAATGTTTTTCATAATAAAGATATATGGGAGTTTAAGTCTTTTCATTGATTTTTGTCACTAGAATTAGGAAAAAAATCATTAAAATGTACCCCTTTAGGACGATTGAAAACTTTTTTTACCAGATGAACTGTGATAGTTGGTTTTCAATGATTGTCTACAGTTATAGCTACTATTAGTTTAGGGTTCGCATGGATGATATTTTTTAAACGGTATTCTGATCTCATTATAGACACTATTTGTTCCTAATGATGCATTTAAGGGTGATTAATGTCCTTTATGTGCTCATTAATCTTATAAACCAAATATTATAGTCATAGTTGGTTTGATTCATAGTTTCCTTTATTTTTAAAATTCTCATTTACTCTACATCAATGGAGGAGAATGCAGAAAATTTGAGGACGGTCCCAGACATACTTTAGGAGCACTAGCTTTATAGTTTTCTTCCGAAGTGTAAATTTTTCATATAATAGGTTCACCTTCTATGAATTTTCATCTATTATCATGGTCTAGAAATGGATCTGATAAAGATTTATGTAGTGATTTCTTGGGAACCACCCAAGGGTGTGTTGGAGGTGGAATGTTTTCTCAGTTTGGTAAGGTACAGTTTGAGGATAATGGAATAAATTTACAGGAAATAATCCCATTTGACCACCTTGATGTGGAAAGGGTAGTTGTTTATTAGTATTTAATAGTGTCAAAGAGCCTTTGAAGAGTTGATATAGTGGTTAACTAGTGATCCTATGTTGTGTCTACCAAAATAGGGTGTCGAGTATTCATTGTTTTTTTATTTATCTAGAGTTGGGGTTGGTTGCATGTTGATGCAGAGGTATGTAGTGATCACTTATGGGTTAATTTAGTTGACACACCATGATCAGAACTACACAACCCATGACATAGAGTTGTAATTAGTAGTCTTTTCCTTGAAGATACAGATGCATTATCTTCTGGGAAAGCATTTCATTATTTACTTAAATCACCAAAGTCTCAAGTACATATTCTGTTAGGACCAATAGGGGCCTATATACCCTGAGAGGGGGGGTGAATCAGGGTATGGATATTCTTTTTCAAAGTTCTTCCTGCCCTGTTGGATATTGACCTCTTTGTTACAAGGGTCACTTTGTTTGCACTTGTGTGTATGTTATGATCACTTACTTTCTCCTTTATCTGATGATGATGCTTTAAATGCAATGCAGGAAAACTAGAAGGCAGACGCAGAGATTTTTACTTGGTTCACCCTCACTGGGCTATGTCCAAGGAGCATACGCCGACAGGTTGCCGGTCGTACCAATTCCACTAAACTTCACTAGCAGTGGATTACAAAGTTCGGGCTAGATCACTTCTATGACCAGGCTCACTGCCTTTACAACATTTAGGGTCAGCTCACTGCTTTCCCAAGGGTCACTCCCTATTTCTCTCTCTCTGGCTCACTGCCGGTGGAGAGGATCACCTTCTTCCTCTTCCTAAGCTCACTGCTCCAGAAGGGACCTTCTTCCTCTTCCTAAGCTCACTGCTCTATAAGGGATTCACTCACAGTTTATAGACCTGTAGGTCTCTTCATTTTCATAAAGGATTGCATCCTTAACTGTTGATAGATGCTATATTAAAGTCCAACTTTCATCCACTGATGAATAACACTTTTCCTCTGACCACTGGGAAACTACCTTTGGAATGTACCTTCGCAAAGCAACCTACTATGCGAGGCTCCCAATTTCGCAAAGCTCATACAAGCCTTCGCGAAGCTCTTGCCTTTTCACGAAGCTCTCTTGCGAAGCACTCTCGCGATGCTCAAGCCGTCGCAAAGCAACGGCCCTCGCGAAGCTTAGTCCGTCACAGAGCTCCTGCCTCTCCGCGAAGCTCATTGAGCCAACGTAGGGCACACACCTTTCGCAGAGCTAGAATAGTCGCCGCGAAGCTCCCCTTTCACGAAGCACACTGCCTTCGCGAATCACCTCTACGAACCGAGAGCAATGGATTTTCTCTGAAAATTCTCTCTAATTTGCTCGAAGGGGTCGACCTCTATTTATAGGCGATTCCACCGACCCTCTTCCCTTCCACGCGAGGTCAACGCCACATCATCTCAAATCGCGAATCTCCAAAGTTTCCGCCGGAATTCTGTCCAAATCGTGAAGCACCACGGCAATTTGCCATTCGCGAAGCTTGACGTAGTCGCGAAGAATCACCGTCAACATACCTTCGCGACTTCGCCGCGAAGATCCCTCGCAAAGCCCAACATTCCTTCACGCCTTCGCCGTGAAGCTCCCTCTCAAATCCCTTCACCGCCGCGATGCGCTTCAGCCTCTTCCATTTGTGAAGCTTGACGTAATCGCGAAGCATCACTACCTCCATTCTTCTGGTCTTCACGATTTCCAAACCATGCATCCTATCTTTGAAAAATTCATGCCATTGCCATATTAAATTATGCTCTTCATGGAAATCCACTTTTCGCGATGCTCACCAAACTCCAAATTTTGGACCCCAAAAATTTGGCAAACACTGGGAAACGGCGCCACCGTGTACTGCTCTTTTTGTACCGCCTCCAGATCGTCCACTCCTTTGTCATCGTTCTTTGTCAACAAGTATTGTCAACAACTTCTTGGGAACTTTACAAATATCCATGAAAACCTCCTTTTTCAACAAACACAACCAACCCAAAAATACTTCAATGTTACCTTGAGGGATTTTTGCCCAACATATTCACTTAGAGAGATCTCAGCCTGCGATCTAGGCATTGGATGTAATTCCCATAGGAATAAGAATTCAAGATAGTTTACACTCCATGAAAGTGAAATGTGGTGGAAGATTTCCTTAGTAGGAAATCCCATTCACATTTGGTGGAAGAGGTTCCATAGAAATTATCCTCATTACAACTGGCCTTGGTGGAGGAGAGGGTTGAAAATTACCTTTAGTTGATGATGGTGACTCCACCACTTCTTTAGTATATAAGAGATACTCAGGTGAGATATTTTTATTCTGAGGTTTTGTGTGTTTAGATATCCTTAGGATATGCATAATATTTATTTTATAAAGGTGGAGATAACATTATTCTTTTTTATAGAAAACAATAGTTTTGATTACATTTCCTGAGGAGGTTTTGAGGGAGTTTCACACCTACCTCTTGGGTGTATATCTGGGTGCAGAAAATATGTACAAGGAACTTCAATGGTAGTTTTTGTAGGCTAGCTTGAGGTGGGGAATTATCAAGTTTGTTTCTCAGTTTCTCTCATGTTTTCAAGAAAAGGATAGCCATTAGGTTCCAATAGGTTTAACTCATCCTCTTAAGATTCTAGAATAGAATTGGGATGACATATAGATAGATTTTATGATAGTTATTCCACCTATAATAAGATACTAAAACTTTTTGTGGGTGATTATCAACCAAATTACCAAGTCAACATCCTTTATTTTCATTTGGGAGATGAGTTTGGTTGAGAGTTTGGAGTAGCAGTACATGTATGAGATTATTCAGTTTCATGGGGGCACCCACGATGATCACCTATTACTGTGTTTCACAATTAATTTCACAGTTGTGGAGGTATATATATGATAATTTTTTAAACTAGTTAAAAATGAGCATGAATTTTTACCCCTAAATAGATGGAAAAACTAGGTGTACCATCCATGTTTTGTGGGATATGATGAGAGCCTCCATATAAAACTTTGTATGAAGCTAGGAAGATCACTTACCATTGGCGTCTTTTTATTATAATAACAACTGTCACTATAATACTGGAATGAAACCTTTTGTGTTATTGTATGGGAGACTTATAGTTCACCCTTGTATAGGGGTGAGATTGGTAAAACATATATTGTTGGGTCAAAGCTGGTGAAGGTGAAAATATGGAAGGTTTAAATGATCTATGAGTGTATGAGGATAAACCATAGATGAAAAGATAGTACATGGTTAGGTGTCATAGGCCTTTGGTGTTTAAGAAGGGAGACCATATTTTCCTGAGAGTCTACCATTGAGAAGGATTTTAGATATTTTTATAGGGAAGAAATCTATCCCTGATGTTCATCAGGTCATTCTAGACCCCACATAGGTTTGGAGAGGTTTCTTACCACTTGGACCTAGCCCCACAATTTGACCGACAGCATGAAGTCTTCCATGTTTCGCATATGAGGAGATACATGAGTGAACCATAAATTGTCATTTACTTGGGTGTCTTAGGAATCTATTATGGAGCCACCTTCTCAGAGTACTTGGTGGAGATTGCGTATGGGCATGAGAAGATCCTGAATGGATGTACCATTCCTTTGGTTTGAGTACTTTGGAAGTATGGGAGTGTATAATAGATATCCTTAGAGTGTGATATCTATATGCAGGCTCATTGCCCCACCTTTTTGTGTATATTTTTATTTTTAGGGTAAAAATACTTTAATAGGGGGAGAATGTAATGAATCTAGATTCATTAGTTTAGTCCTTTAAAACTTTCAATATATATCTCTAGATTTTACCTCAGTGTTGGTGCTGTGTTTTGGGTTCCACAGGCCCATAAAATTAATATTTTATTTTTTTTAATATTTATTAAAGAATGAACATACATATATTGAGAATAAATGGTTTTCCCATTGATCATGAACTCAAATGAAAAATCTGGTATCATGGTTTTTTAGTAATATGAGACTTACCTTAGGTACAACATAATGTTGGTCAGTGTTAGACATTTGGTTAAAGTTTTCCATTGGCAGGTACATTAAGTAAATTAAATATTTTATTCAATTAATTTACTTAAACTATCCAAAACTCTAATCCATATCTATTTATATTTAATAATGAAAAATCCTTAGGGTTTTTTTCATAAATCTGGGCTATTAGAGAAGTGGAGGAGATCTTAGTTGGAGTTAGTGACTCAGGAAAATAGAGCAGAGATGAATGATTGAGGAGAAGCATGAGACATATGGGAAATATAGTGAGATCATCACCTTATTTTCTAGAGGACATGTTCTTCACCAATAATTTTTCTATTCTTGAGTTAAGGATCAATATTTTTTGGAGGTTTTTCCCTTTTATTAAATTATTAAGCATAGATTTCATATCTTCTTACTTTTCTATGATTTACATTCCTCTCATGATCAAATTTTTATTTGGTATTCTTGAAACAACTTGCTTATATTCATTTCACATGTATTTCACACACTTTGATTCTGAAATTTATGGTAATTGTCTTGGATCACATTGACCAATGATGATCTTACCTTGTTCTTATTATTTTCCCAACACCGTTCTTCATTTTTGGCCCACTGGGTCGCTAATTCAATATTTCTGGGTCATATTTGAGCATGATCGAACCCTTGGATTCATGATGGATGTGTGGATTAATTATGAATTGGTGTTTTATGTATATACCACATTTTTTTGTTGGATTAGGGTGATGGATTCCTGGTTTAAAAGCTCGAACAGAAATGAGAGGCACATTAGCAACCCCCATGTGAGATTGAAGTTCTGATTTCCGGCCACTAGAGGATAGAAATTGATGATCAGAGTTTTCCCCTTAATTTTTGATGGTTCTAGACTAGTCAAATAGTGAAAAATGTTGATGAAATAATAGATATGGATTATTCATGAAGGAAGGCTTCAATGTGTGTGAAAAATGTGACTACACACCATGTATCTTGGAGGAGCACACAAAATGTAGTTTGGGTTCTTTCTGTAGCTATGGATTCACCGAAGATAAACATTAAACACCATGTGTCTAGGACCATATGCTATGTGACCTTTCTTGGGAAGAAAATATTTGTGTCGTGAGTACAAACCTTGGGCCCTGGCTGGGCAGACACGTCATGTACCCCTAGGGACACACCATGTAGAGGCACATTTCTAGCCAAGAAATGTGTTGTGTGTACATTCCCTGGACCCTAGGTGAAGATGAATGTTATAGAACATTATGTATATTCTATATAGAGACACATTGATGACCAATCCATTTCAATTCTAGGACATGCCCATTTGTCCTGGTGAGGTCATATGTTGTGTGTCCCTATGTACATGCCATGTAAATTTTCCAAGAACTTCTACCTTGTGTATCCCCTTCTTTGGGACTTGAATTTTGGCTCACGAATAGCCTATATTGAGTATATTTAGATATAGGGAATGATGATAAACTTTAATCTGTAATCATATATATAACACAATGTGTCATGAGATGGATGCATTCTTCAGCAAAACAAGACTAATGACAGTGATTGGGTTTATCATTAGAGAGACGTTTGGGTCGATATCCCCCTATAGAAGTGGGGATTGTGTCCCACATACTATTTTCATAGGTTGACTCGGTACTCCACCCTAATATAGGTGAAAAAATTACACTATCTATGGAGTGGAATTACCCCATCATTGAGCTCCATAATGGAGTGATTCCTCTACTAGAGTTAGTGCTCCCTCAATTGTAGAGTGAAACAGAAAAGAGTGGGCCCTACACTCTAATTATTGCAAGGTTGTTCATGGTGTTTAGAATAAGAGATGGAAATTTAGGATATGTAGGATGACCCATCATCCTTAACTTACTATTGATATGAGTGTCCACTTTCTCTCTTTTCTTGGGATTCTTTTGGGCACATATGATGTTGGGTTTTATTTAAATTTTTTCCTTATGGGTTGAAATGATTTCTATTTCTTTCTTTCACTTACCTCTGGGTTTTTGGGGTGTCCTACTAGGTATTTATATTCTCACCGATGTAGAGGTTAGAACCTCACATTTTGTGTCTTATGCAGATGATTGGAATATTTTTGGTGACTTTGGTGGACCCAATATCAGAGGATAATAACATTATATGGAGGGCCTGACCATGTTTGGTGGCTGGCCTTAGATATTGGGAGGCTAGAGATATTTATTTTTTCCTATTTCCTAGTACTTTTTATGATGGAACCTAATTTCTATTTTGGTGTGTAATTATCCCCTTTATATCATTTTTATTCCCTATATTCACTTTGATGTATTTTCTTAGAGGTTGTTTCATGCAATTTTATACACTAAATGTTTCAGTTTATCCAATATCTTGGCGTAGTTACATAGATCTTGTTTTATTCATGTGTATATTTACCTTAGACTAAGGCCTCCCATTTTAGTCATAAGATTACTTTGTTCTCTTATCTAGCCCCTGACTTACTGGAGGTAGGATTGAGGTGTCCCCCTCAGCATACTACTGACCCCAGAGGAGTCCCAATGGTCTAGGTCATGCCAAGGACATTCAAATAAGAATCAATATAAATAATAAATTCCCTATTTCTTGACAGTAAGTCCAAAACTAGAGAACTAACCCATCATATTTTTAATTCTAGAAAACATTTATCACATTCCATTGACTAGTTGAATCTAACACCCTTTCATGTAAACTTGGTTAGTGAGTTAGAAAATTGAGAAATATTTTTAAAAAATCATCGGTAATAACCTGTTATTCCAAGAAAACATTAAATATCAAGGACATTAGTTGGTGTTCATAATTATTTAACAACTTTATTTTTAGAAGGATAAAATTTTATATAATCATTTATTATAATATTCCCTGTGAAATAAATCTGTTACAACCAAAATTTACATTTTCTAAATTTTCCGAACAAATTATTTTCTTTTAGGGTCTATAAAAAAAATCCTTAGATTTTTCTAATGATCCCCACAAATCATAGAATATAAAAAAATATAATTAAAAATTAAAAAAATATCCAAATACTCATAGAAAACCCAACTCATTTGATCTATAAATGCAATTAGTGGATTGATTAACACAAATGGAATAACCACAAACTCATAATAGTTGTACCTAGTTTGAAATGTTATCCTTTGAATGCATTCTTCTTGTACCTTCAGTTGTTGTTATCCAGACCTGAGGTTAATCATTGAAAAATACTAAGCTCTCCAAATTTTTTCAAACAAGTTATCAATATAAGGAAACAAATACTTGTTCTTAATTATAATACTATTTATTGGACTATAATAAATGATAATACTCATCAAACTCTCTTTATTATTGAAAAAAAACAGAATCACCCAATGGTGAAGTTCCAAGGAAGATAAGATTTTTATCAATAAATTATTTTAATTTCATTTTCAACCCCAATACCACTACTAGATCCATTTGAAAAGGAGGTTTTGAAATTGGATTACCATCAAGAAATAAGTCAATGGTGAACTCAACCTACCAATCAAGAATAAAACTAGTAATATTATCATGAAATATATCCAAAAATTCATTTAACATTTCAACATCACTAAGATGAGTAGTTTCCTTCTTTTCAATGACATGATGTATATAAATTTCACCCCAATATTTAAAAAACTTATCATCTTTTTGATATGTTATCATTGGAATGAACTCATATATATATATATATAAATTAAAACAATTTCTAAAAATTTAATATGAATTCTTTCTCACCATAATCTACCTTATCATGATAAACCAAAATCCAATACATTCCCAAAATAACATCAAAATATAATATGGTTAATAAAACAATATTTTGGGGAAAATCCATTCCACATATAACTATAGGAATATATCTCTAAATAATTGACACTTTAATAACTCTACTAAGAGTTTTCACCAAAAAACCTAGTTCTATTTCATAAGGTGATACTTTCATTTTACTACAAAATTTCCTAGAAATAAAAGAATTCATAGATCCAAAATCAAACAAGACATTGTCATAACTTGAGTAAATAAGTAATGTACCTATCACTACTTATTTTGAGGGTCCAACATCAGCTGAAAAAGTAGTAAATGATTTTACACACCCTCCTACTTATGATATTTATGATATCCACCTTTCATACATATCTTTGTACATAAATTTTCAAAATGTCTCATATTAGTAATACTAAAATATTTCATTAATTTATTACCATTATTTGTCTAACCATTTCTATTTATAATTTCTTTGGAATCACAAGAAAAATTCAAAAAATTTCCCTAATGATAACATTTACCTAATCATGTCAGACACTCTCTATAATTCTTATATCCACATTTAGGAAAAGAATAAAATTAAACTCTTTTACCATCATATTTTTTTGTAGACTATTTCACCCTGGCAAAAGTTCAATATTAATTTATCCTAACACATTTTTCGTATATGTTATCTATAATCAATTTCATAAATAAATGTGAAAATATTTTATGTCATTTATTAAAAAACTGATGTGAAAACATTATTTACTTATTCGACTATTATATAACTCACATTAATGAAAATCCCCACATTTTTTTTCTTTTAGTTAACAACTAACATGAAAAACATGTTTTACATGGTGGTTATTAATGAAATTATGTGAGAAACCATATATTTCACATTTTTTATTAAGTATATTATGTGAAAAATATTTTATTTCCCATAGATTATTAAATAACTAACATGAAATACATTTTTAAATATTATTTTGGGGTTGAGAGTAGTCATTTTGGTTTCATTCATTCATGCTAAAACCTTTGGTTCTGTCTTACATGGCGAACCCTAACCCTTCCATCTTTGATCCATTGCCTCAAATATTTTTGTTGTATGATTCATGGCATGAAATATCTTAATTATTTGACCTATGTTAAATAATATCTTTCATTTTTCATCCACCACCACGACCACAAACCATCATGATCCACCAAATTTTCCTTCTTCCCATTGGTGTTACCTTCTCAATAATACTGGTTTTGATTTCAATTTATAGTTTTTGTTTATTGTTTCAATTTTCCATGCACTCAAAGTATTTTCATTTAAATTTATGGTTATAGTTTTTCATTTATGTTTCATTATATTTACATTGGAATCCACCATAGCCATTCACCATTACTCATCATCAGCCTCTTCTTTCACCTTCTTCACTTTGGCGGTGCCTTCTCAATCTTCCGAATTCTGATATCAATTTAAATATTGTGTTTATTGTTTCAATTTTTTATTCATCTAAGTTATTTTTATTTTTATTTTCAGTTTCAATTTTCTATTGATGTCACTTTATCTTTTAGTTGGAATCCACCATCACTATCCACCACCACCCATCACTAGTAGCAACATGCACCTTATTCACATTGTTTTCACCTCCTCAATCATCCCAATTAGGATATAAATTTATGGTTTGTATTTATTTTCCTGATTTTTTGTGCATACAAGGTATTTTTATTTTTAGTTTTGGTTCTAATTTTCTATTGATATTGTTTTAAATTTTCTATTTGTATTTCTAGTTTTGATAATTCACACATCATAGACATTTTTTAGCAGACAAATGATTTTTTATAAATTAAAGTTTGATATTTTTTATTAGGGGATACCAATTTAATATGTTTGATGTTATATGTATGATTATTAAATATGATGTATAATTTTTTGAATTATTTTACAACATTTTTTGTTATTATTTAGATAATTAAATTTGAAATTTAATTTAAAAATAAAATAACTTATTTTAAATTTATAATATTTTTTATAGATAATTATGAGTTAAATTTAGATTACTACACTATGAAAAAGTGATTAGTATGAGGAAGGTGGTGTTGATTTTTTTGACTTTTCTAAACATAATGTTCCAAATAATGATATGTATTTATATCCATTACTGATTTTTTTAATATGAAGAATTTCAAAATAAGTGAGATCAAAGATCATTAAATTTTTCATGGTTTTAATCCATGTTATAGCCCTTATATTTTTCATTGTGAAACTAGGAATAATTATAGATCTATTGATGGTAATGATTTTCAAGATTATGAGTCTAATAAAATTGAATAAATGATTCATGATATTGAAGTATAGGTGATTGAGAAAGAATCAAAAATTGAGAATATATATGGTGGTAATAAAAAACCTATGTATTGGTGCTGTAAAAGATTTATGGTTCTCTCAATAGTTTTGAGATTGATTAACTTAATGGTGAAAAAATGATAGAGTGATAAGAGTATTACAGTGTTTCTACAACTGTCGAAACACATACTTTCTAAAGACAATGATCACCCAGATTCATATTATAAAGAAAAGAAAATATTATTCGTGACGGGTTTGGGGTATAAGAAAATACATGACTTCTTGAATGACTACATGATTTATATAAATGAAAATTAATTTCTATCTGAGTGTCCAAAATGTGTCACTTTATGGTTTACATTGAAAGAAAAATCATTGGACGATTTAGTAGTTATAGAGACCGTTTTTGGGTAAATTTGGTATCTTCCTATAATTAAACTCTGGAGAAATTAATTTTCAAATTAAAATAATGCAAAATGGTTAATATGGAATGTAGGTGATTAGACATGTGATGAAAATTTTTGGTATCCAGCTGATTTTCCATAGTGGAAGAAAATTGATCAATAATTTCTTATATTCGGAAATGAAGATAGAAATATCAGACTTAGACTACACATATATAAAATGAATCCATATTTAAGACTTAGTAGCACACATAGTTCATTTCCTATTTTATTGATAAATTAGAAATTATCTCCTAAATTTTTTATGAAGTGAAAATATTACCTGATGAGTTTAAAGTATTTAGACCAAAATTGGCTGAAAATGATATTGATGTTTTTTTCACTATTAATTGATATTTTGAAACTTTTATAAGAGGAAGGTATTACTGTGTTTGATTATTATAAATTGTAACATTTTCAACTATATGAAAGGATTATGTTCACTACAAATGACTTCTTAACATATAGAAATTTGTTTGGATAATGTGGTAAGGGGCATAGAACATGTTCAATTTTGGTACAATCAAATTATCAACTACAATATAGATGAAAAATAATATACATGGGTTATTGGATGTTTTGGTCTTTGGATCACTCTTATTATTGATCAAAATGGTATTCATCAGCTCACAAAAATTTTATATATCCAAAAAACATTTTCCCACTAATTAGTATTTTGGGAGGGCGAAAAACATTGATGTCACATACAGAAAGACACAAAAAATAGGTAATGATAGAGATACTTAGAAAAAAAAATGCAATATTTTTTGAACATCCATATTAGAGATATATTGAGGTCAAACTTAACATTAATTTCATGCAATTTTAGAATAATATCTATGAAAACATGATTAGAACATTGTCAAATATTAAATTAAATTAAAAATATGAGTTGAATCCAAGATCAAACATACCATCAATGAAAATACCTTTCTAGTTAGCCCCCACTCCCAATAGAAGATGAACATACCTACCTACAACTTTCCATACATTATCCAAGAGGAAGAAAATTATATTTGGTATCAAATTTCATAAAGGTTATTCATAAAATGTAAAAATTTTTGTCTCTAAAATATTTGAATTTGATAGGTATGAAGTATCCAGATTTTCATATCATGATGCAACAACTCCTACCAATTTCATTTCATAGAATATTTCTCAGCCTTGTTAGAATGGTTATCATGAATGTGTGTTATTTTTTAAATTAAATTTTTAACAAGGTGATTAACATGAATTATTTGAACAATTTAGATAATTAAGTGGTTTCTATACTTTTTCAGCTCGAAATGTATTTTACTCCATATTTTTTTGATATCATGGTGCATTTAAGGGTTCATTAGGTGTGTGAAATAATGATTTATGTACTTTTATAAATATTGACTGTATCAGTTTGAAAGGTATATGAAGATGTTGAATGATTATACTAAGAGTACATATAGGCCTAAAGCCTCCATTTTTTAAAAGTATGTTTGTAAGAGGTTAACTAGTTTTTTACAAGATACTTGTATACTATAGATCATATCAGTTTTCTTAAAACTCTCCTTGAATGATTTAATTATGGGGAAAAAGGTATCTATAGATTGAAATTAAAATCATTGATATGTGAAAAAATAAACAAGGTATATTTATACACGCTGAATAACATATATGATGATCAAACATATATAAAATTCCATATTAATGTTTTAAATCAATGTTATCCAAAGAAGAAAGATATGCGGATTTGGAATAAGCCTAATTTTTTTTCCAATGGTCTAAAGGTACCATGCATGGTAGATCAGGTGCCTTAGAAACATTTATATAGTTTGCAGGTGGCCCAAGTTTAAATTTGATGACATGGTTCAAGTATTAAATTAATGGATTTACATTTCATAAGAAATATTTACAACAAAAGAGTATATCTGAATAATCATCAATTAATGTTTGAAAAATCAATGTATTTTTCAAGTGCCAAAGACAAAAACCCAACATCCACATAAAGTGAATATTATAGAGACATTGTAGAAATAAGAGAGGTTGATTAAATTAAATTTTTATTTCTAGTGCTTAACTACAAATGGATTATTAGTAACAACAATGTTAGACATGATGAATTCAGAATGAAAAATGTTAATCTAAATATATTGGAATATACAACTGATCCTTTTATCATGGAAACACATGAGAAACAAATTTTCTATATTCTTGACCAATCTGATATGTATTGTTTGATCCTTTTATGAGAAAAAAAATAGTATGTTCGTGATGAAAAAAATTTAAAAAGATTCAGACTTTTGTGATATCCCTACTTCGATGGAAATATTTATATATAACATTGATGAGGACATCATAGAAATGGATTGTTCCATAAAGAATGATCATGATGAAAGAATTTGGGAAAAAAACCATTAGTAACTTCTTAATATTATAGGTTACATATTTTTTTTTCTAGTTTACTTTTTTAAATTTCATAAAATGTTAGATATATTATTTTAATTATCTATATTAAAAAACATATTATAAGTAATAAATTAAATTGTTTGCTTAAATTAGTTTAATTTTGTTTATTTTACTATTTTTACCCTTACTTAACTTATTTATTTTTCAATTTTATGGGAAAATAATTAATTTTAATCTAATATATTAAATAAAAATTAAAAAAATGTATAAAAGTGTATATTGAAAAAAATCATCTTGGTTTAAAAAATAGAGTAACACATTGGATATTTTTTACTATTCACACAACACTTTTTGATTTTTTTTCATTCATTTATTCCATTTCATATCCTATTAATGTTTTTAGCATATTTGTTAACTAATTTAACAAATTTTTATAAAAATGTATTTAGTTTAGTTTACTTTTGTTGGATCATTTTTCATTTTGTATTTAAGTTTATATGTAAGATTAAGATATGTATATTTGTTTACTATTATTTGTTAATTTGATTTGTAGGATAATGGAAGAAAAAATATATGATCCACCACATAATTCTAGTGAGGAACATAAACATACCTCTAGGTAGAACCATACACATATTATTGTTGAGACACCTCCTCATAGTTCTGCACATGAGCAATCTACCTATTTAGGGGGAAAAGAGTCCATAGGTTGGTAATCATGGATGCAAACATCTTAAAAAATTAGATGTTTCCCATAGCCAGGACTAGATGATACCAATTTATTTTAAAGATAATGATATTCCTAGGGGTCCAAATTCAAAAAAAAATAGTACTTTTATTACAGAGAAAGATCATGGAAAAGTTAGTATTTTGATTTCTGATTGAAGAAATGTTGATAAAGTGACTACATCTCAAATATGGGTCAAAATATTTTTAAAATCATTTTTTATTATTTTATTTATCATGATTTTTTTACTAATACAGTTTTTCCCTTCTTGTTATATGAAATATGATATACCAGACACTGGAGGAGTCAGGAAGAAATGTTTAGGTTTGGATGCTAGGAGATGGAGGGATTATAAATCAACCATCACATCATAATTCATATTTTTGAGATAGAAAAAATAAAAAATCCCTATGAAATATATCCATTTCTTTATGAAGATACAAGGTATCAGTTTTCTAAATTATAATACGTGAAGCGTTTTTGGGTATTGTAATGTTAGGTTTTAGAGTCTTTTTAATATAATTGATCATATTAATGAATTTTTTATTCTTTATTTTCATAAAATAGGGAGATATCATTAATAGATCCAATCTAAAAACATATAACCCCATCCTTTATCTCAGGGAGGGTATATTTTATTTGAAGAAAAAATGACAGATGAAAAATTTTAAAAACTGAGAGCTAATTCATTAGGCTCCATAGTGGTTGACCCACCTTCCCCCAGCAAGACATGTAAAATGGAAGAGGCTCTAAATGAGAAAAAATTAAAAATATCTCATGAAAGAGTTAAGGGTTATAATAGAGAGGATTACAATAAGTTATTTAATTTATTCATGTTCTTTAATTTAAATCAAATATTGATATATTTTGACTCACTACTTAATTTTTCAAATATGCTACGTTGGATTCCCATGAAGAGAAGATCACATCGGGGACCATCATGGTTGAGGGTTGGAAAAATATTTTATCTATGACAATGGGAAATCCTAAACACTTGAGTTATATACATGGATACCCAGTAGATGTATAGGTAAGAAAAGTGTTTGTTTATTATAAAAATTATTCTATAGAGGATTATTATAAAATAAAAAAAAATATTTGGATTATAATGGTTAGGATATGAGTGAGATGATGGGGTACGGGACCAGATCTTTGATATAGTTGATGTTTACAGACATGCTAAGACAATTTCAGGCTACTGATATCACTCTACATACACCTATAGATCCCACTCATCCACCTCTTCATACGGATCTCGCTCCTCTACCTCATTATACTTATCCTACTCCTACACCTCCACCTCTTCATATTCCCCTTTATTATGAGTTATATGTTGAGGATCCCAATATCATATTGTTATATATAGGTATATATATTATATTGGAGATACCATTAATCATCAAGAGATAGATAAAGAATATTTGGGTCTCTATAAATTATATTATAGATATATCATTAAGAATAACAATTCATACATATGAGGTTAGTACAATTGGAAAATGTATCTTCTATTTTTAGTCTGGCCATCTATACTTGGTCGATAAATACCATTGAAGTATGTGCAGATTATATCCTTTATTTAATATTTGTGTAAAATTTATTTAAAATCTTAAAGTATATATATTTATATATTTTTAGAAGAATAATTTAAATATAAAGACATACCGTATAGAAAAAACAACAAATACATGGTTCTTGGATTTCATATACTAGTTATTATAGTCTTGAGATATTATCAACATATTCAAAAAAATTATTGAATTTTTATGATAATTCGATGGAAGTTGACATTTTTAGGAGTTTAATTACTGATATTATTTTAAAAGAATATATCATGGAGCTTGTAAATGGATATGAGCTGGGAATCAACTTGATGCAACTCTTTTTCAATATAAGTCGATTAGCATATGTCTTTCAGTTATTTTAATTAATTAAAACTTTATACTTAACTTTGTTTTGTATTAGGTATAACAATACAATTATTATATTGTATGATATGACAAAATTATATATAATTATGGACCCACAATTTATATTACTCATATCGAGAATAATGATTGAGGTAGAAATAATGGTTTATCTTGTTGAAAGACTTAAAAAGAATGGAACTATTTAATGGTCACTGGTTCCTTATCTTCAAGAGTATGAAAAATATTTCTCATAATGTTTTATATATCATAATTGACTAACCACTATCATTATATTTTTTATATATTAGTCTCCATTAGATTTTGGGTGTTTTTTCCATGAGAGAAGACACTTTACTAACTATTTTCTATCTATGGTGAAGTACGAGATAATTTAAGAATATATTGAACATATAAGATTAAATACATGTATATATTACACTGAAATTTAAATTTATTTCATATATATTATTTTAAATTAAGTAATGGTATTAATTTAGGGTGACAATAAGAAAGAAGATCACAAAGAACAAATATGAAAAATAAAAGGTGACATTTCATTTTCAATTACTATATTTTTGCAGTAAGTACTTAAAGTGTTATTTTGAATTGAATTTATTTTAAACAGAAGTGTTATAAATAAGGAATAAATGAATATGGATACTATGTAATAAGATTTATGAATGAAATAATTTCAACCTGAACACTTACAAAATTTCATAAGGTTGGATTTTCTTATAAATCACTGCTTTAACTTTTCATTCATTTTCTTAGAATACATGTTAAATGTTTTGTTTTAAAATTGGAAATTTAAATGAACCTTGATCTTAAAATGGAAAATAGATATGAAATCTACTATGTGAATGAGTGAATTATTTTAGAGGTCTAATCATGTTTTAGTTAATTTTTAATATACATTATAATGTATAGAGTTCAAATCATAAATGTTTGTGAGGCAGTTGTTTTTTATTTTTTGAATACCACTATAAATATTTATGCTTCTATAATTTAAAATGTATTGGATAATATTTTTGTACTCTTTGGAGGGTTGAATTATTGATTTATGTTAAAGAAAATTTTTTCAAGGTTGGTTTATCACCTCAGTTTTTATATTAATGATGTGGAAAGAGAATTAGAAAATATGATTTTTTGAATGTTTCCATTACTTTTATGAAAAAAAACCAATGTCATAAGTTGTTTTCAACATTGTTTATAACAAAACCATTATAAAATAATACTATAGAATAGGTATTTTTTTGTTTTAATATCAATTTTTAGAAATTTATGTTAAAAACCATATATAATAGTATTGACCATGTTGGTAAGAAAAAAAACTGACATGATAAAGTATTTATAATGCCAATTTTTATAAAGAAATGACGTTATAAAAGCATTTTCATGTTAGGTTTTATAACTTATGTGAAAAAAACGCACCATATATGTATTTATAACATCAGTTATTATTAATTGATGTAAAAAACTTATTTAAAACATTGGATCCAATAACATTTCATGGTAATCAACTTTAAAAAGAAAAAAAACATGACAAGAAAAACCCTTTTTCACTAATGTTACATAAAATATTGACCACTTATTACCTTAATTTCTATAAGATTCATAAAAGTTAATAAAATTAATCTTAACCTTCTTAACACATTGAAAAATTTCCTCATAACTTTTTAATTTATGAGTTAACACATCTCTTTATAAACTTGGTTTCAATCATTTGTAAAATTTATCAATTTTACATTAATGGTTAAGTAAATTCGGTGCATACCTATAAAATATGGTAATTTTCTACATGTAGTGCCTCATTTACAAACATGCTTTGAAATTAAGTAAAATTTGAATTTTTTATATGTTGGATGTCTAATTTGTGAATCTTTATTTGGAATGGGATTTAGAGGGTTGGGATCTATCAATAATTTCTATTTAAACAGGTATGGAAGAGGCTGAGTAAGGATCAAGTGCGCATTGGAAGTAGATCTATGTGGTCAGGTTGCTATAGTGAAAAGTTGTAGCCACCAGCCAGTCATCAGTGAGACATCATCTCACGCGCGAATGGATGGGTAGGGGTACACCCTTGTATAGGGGAACCATTAGATAGTTGGTGGAACCATACCCACTATCATGTGGACATAAATGGGGGAAAATTACTATTTTATCCCTCAGGTTTTAGAGGGGAAACCCCCCCCCCCCCCTCTATATCATTTTGGTCATTCGAACTTAGCTAGATGAGACCCCTGACCCCCTTGGTTCTCCATTTTCGGTTGTTATTGTGGTGTTTTTGCATCAATTCAAGGTATGTTTATACCTTTTTTGATCTAGTATACTATTCTACTCCTCTCATTCTAATTTTTATTTCTCATGGCATATGTTTTGGTTATAATTCTAATGGAACATGGTTGAATCAGCCAAATGAGATGGGGCTTCCTTTCCAATTGCAATGAAAATATCCCGTTAGGCTATATACACTTTGTTTCTCAAATATTTTACAAGTATATTTCCATAATGATTTTTATTATCTTTGTACCAAATATAAATTAAATTAAATTTAGTTTTGGTCCCATAGATTGGGTATTTGGATCCTCTTGGGTTTTGGGGTGTGTTGGGGGTAGTCGACACCTCATTGATCAGAGTTTGAATGGGAAATAAAGGTCTATTGAGTCATTTTTCATTATGATTAGTTGAAATACCATTTAATTAAGTAATTATAAATGTTATAATTAATTAATTTCTGTCTTATGATTTGAGATATGAGCTTGGGTGTTTTTTTTGTGTTTGGTTTATCTTGGATGAACCTTGGAAGGCTTTGGCCGAGCTATCAGTCTATGGAGTTATTAAGGAACAGATATAGTTTTACATAAGTGGAATTTCATACAAGCCCAAGGTATTTATGTTTTTGATTTATGGAATGTGTTGTGAGGGACCACCCCAGTTTCTAGTGCCCTCTTGTTTAATTAATATTTTTATGTTGGGATAAAATTTTGATTTTATAATGAGTAATTAGTTGAGCACCTTACAAAAATGAATGAGATCCTAGCCGACATTGTCCCTAAGGAATCGACTTGATGTCTCAAATAATGAAGGTTGAGGCCTTTAACTAAAACATTTGTACCCCCATGAGGGGTTTCCTTTTAATTAATTTAATAATCATGGATTAGTGTAACAATATTTGAAACCTTTTACACCCAAGTCGGGGTGAGTGATGAACGAGATACACATGGACTGAATATTCCATGTGAGGACCCAATGACCTCTTGGACCCCTGTGTCTCCATGATTTGATCGAGGGGGTGAGTGACCACCACTTATAACAAGAATAATCCTAGGTGGACATTCCTTAGGTATAAAAGTATGGGTTGGGTGAGTGGATCTAAAAGTGAGACCTTGGAAACCAAGATGGTTGGTGGTCTATCATTTTGACTATTGCCAATGTAGACAACCCCATGTAGCTAGTGAGGTCATGCTACCATATTAATGATTCCATGGGACAAAAAAATTTAGAGTATTGATTTTTGACCCAAAACCTAGCTAAGACTAAGGAATCATGTGTGGGTAGCCCTACTATATGGTGACTTAGGGGACCCTCAAGGGTCCCCTATTGACAGATCGACATTTTATGAGTATGTATGGATACTTGTAGATTTGGTTGAGAGTGTCACTCTAGAACCCAGACCAATGCGTAAGCTCAATGGGGATGAGATGTGATGAGAACAATGGGAATTTTTTCAACCTTTATGGTATTTTTATCTTGATTTATATTTATTCTTGATGATATGTGATTTCCCAAGATTCTTGGGAATCGACTGTTGGGCCTAACACTGATGTGATTTCTTAGGATGCCTAGGAATGACATGTTGAAATGGATGATAACCTAGGATTCCTAGTATGTTTGGGATTCAAACTCATGATTTAATTTGGGGAAGATTCCTAGTCCGGCTAGTATTCATACATATGGTTGATATAGATGTTGATTCTTAGAGGTGATACCTAGGATCTTAAATTTGATATATATGGTAGAATTCATATAGGAATGCTTGAGATATATGATATTACTTTTATGCAGAGAGACCATTGTAAATGATTGAGGATCCTGGGGTTAGAATGGTGATACTAGCAGACCATTTTGAATGTATGGGATTACTGATATTTGAATGGGGATATGTGGGGACATGTGGGGATATATCCTTGAGAATAGACATTGTAAATCCCACTGGTGATAGTTCTATCTTCTATATCGATGCCTAGGATTCACCCTATGATCAAGAAGATGTGCCAGTGATAGGTTGGTTGAGGAGCCATGAGGTATTGGATGCACATGTTATTGATCGAGGGATCTAGGAGGGTATTCCATTAAATTTCTTAGATCACTTAGGAATCAGTCATGCTTGGATGTATAAGATATCCTAGGGCCTCCCCTATAAGAAAATTAGACATCATATTAACATCAATAATTCTTGGATACTACCATAGGGTTCATCCATTGGAGCTTGAGGATGAGGGATTCCTAGTGAAACCCTTGGATCTGCTACTCATCATCATTATAGTGTAGGTGTGGTATCCCCAATGAGTGATAGAGGTTCACCTGAGGTGATTCTCATGCTTTAAGAAACTCTGGAATTGGATGTAGTATATATGGATGATTGGGTTCACAAAGCTAAGGATCAATGATAATTATAATGCCTGACCTAGGTTATATGTGTACACCCATGGGTTGATGGTGATATTGTGGATCTGTAGTCATCATGATATTCTTAGAGACACTCTCATATCAGGATGAAGAATATATTATGACGGTGTATTTATTTATTTGTTCATGGTTTGTATTTTTTTATTTATTTTTGCTAATCATATCACATTCACATATCACATTATATATTTTTTAGTACATGACCACATTGGTGGTTCCCTACTGACTTTTTTACTCATACCCTACTTAGGAATCAATTGAAAATGGTTAGCTGAGCAATTCTCATGTGGTTATTTCGGGCATAGGTAGAGATGAGTTTGTAGATCAGGTTTAACATGGTTAATCATGAAAACTCATATGATATCAGGAGATCAGATATATTATGGATCATATTCATGGTAAATCACAGTTTCTTCATTCTTTTATTTATTTTGAGTATATTAATTATCCAAGTGGGTGATGTGTCTGTGTTTTATATTTTGAGAATGACCATTTGAGGTGTATGCCACATTAAATTTTGTTACCTTTATTTATTACATTATACTATTTATTTTAATTGGGTTTGTTACTTGGTTATTTATCTAATGTTTCTTACTATGATACAAGGGGAATAGTCTCCCCATGATACCTCATTAGACCCCCAATGATGGTCAGGATCCTCTGGAATTTAGGGAGGTGCTCTTGACGTCATGTAGTGGTCTAGTAAAAAAACTATTCAACGTGATCCATGCTGGGGAATTATAAGGAGGTATCATAGATTAATTTTATTTTTTCGAACTATTTAGGAGATGGTAGATATGAGACATAAGGATGTGTTAGATATTGTGATGAAACATGACTGGGTGTGTCGTTAACACCTTTCTTGAAGGAATTATAGGTTACCATGGGTACAAGATTAGTATTTTAAGCTCACACAAGTATGGTTATTGGAAATTTTTACTTAACATGACACACATGATGTTCATATTTATGATGCTCTTATGGATTTTGAATCTTGGAATATAGACACAAGAAGAATCACATGCATCATATCAAGAATGTATTATTAATACGATATAGAGTAATTCTAGTGTGATTATTTTCACTAATGACTTAGGCTTATCTTTTTAATGTGTTAACAAATGCTAATATGAAATTTTACCATATAAGTACACAGTGTCATTCTACAATATTTGTCCAACTTGTATGCATGTATTTTATTCAAGTGGAAGTTCTTATGGATCTTATGGTAAGGAAAATGATGATAGTGACGATGATACAGTCCCATCAATAGCGGACAAGTAGATCCACTGAGGGGTCAATAAATTAATTCAATTCCTTAGAGAAAAACCACATTCGAGTGATATTTTATAGGGTTGTTTATTTAAAGTTCCAATAAAAACCTATATAGTGTTTTACTATATAGCTTGGAATGACACTATACCTAATCTAACCACATGACCTTAGTTCCATGACCCAAATCATCTCTGATGATGCCCTGGGGGATTGACTTGAGACTGTGATTCTCAATGGAGAAGTCATGTGTATAGATGCTTAGTGAGAATCAGTGCCATGGTAGGTTGTTGGATTGGCACAGGATTCTACTGTGTAGATATGACCATTGTTAGGTAATTAGAACATGAGATTTCATATTCTTATAAACGATAACATGAGTTATTTCTAATGAGTTTGGACCTAGTGATACCATGCTTTATGGGATAGGTTGGAGGACCTTGATACCTTGTTATATGAATCAATGTCTAGTGAGTTGGATAATTATGATGAACTAGGAAACCTATGAGAGGGTTTAGCCTTGATTTGTTATGCCTTTTGTGTAGGAAAGATGGGTAGGTGGTTCAGGTTATTCAAGATTCTTGGGTAGGATTTTGAGTGCAGTGTGAGAGTGGTGGAACATTTGAGGCTTTGGAATGGCACCAGATGGTGGATAAGAGTATGGTGAGCATTTACATGGGTAGAATTTTGGACCTTTGGATGACAGAATCTAGGAAGGTTTTGGCTTGATGATTTTTCATACTATGGAACATAGTCAACATTTTTTGATTAATTTTGACTCAAAAAATAATGATTCAAGTGATGGATCAAGTTTTATAAGATTGTAAACCCACTATATATGATTATATGGTAATGGTGCATGCAATTTTGATGAAAAAACCATTAAAATTGTAAATAAGTGAGCATATGTCTGTGATACAAGGACAGATCAAATTAAAAAACCTCTTACAGTGTTCGATTCCTAAGGTTGGATGGAAATGAGAATTTCCCCAATAGGGAGGGATCTATTGAAATTTTTTGGTGTAATGAAATAATAAATCAAGGATTTGGTTAAAGGCATGTGTTTTCTAGGATGAAATTGGAGTGTTTTGAGAGTCGAAACATGAATGTATTATTTGAACCTACTAATAATACTCTTGAGGATTAGTTTATATAAAGCGATATAGTTGAAACTACACCACTGGAAATTTAAGGGTGTGACCCTTATTATGGTTTTAGGGAAGGAAGTAATTGATATTGTTATAGAACTAATGTATCAGCTGGTTTGGTCACATACAATACTGAATTTCAGGGATGGAAAAAGATTTGACCATGGTGTTTAGGTTTTGGTAAAGTAAAGTAATGAAATGGAAAATAATATAGTGGGGTTCATCCTATCAACCATGGATGATATTACCACATGAGGTTAGGGATGTGGTTTTAGGAGACTAGTTTATAGATAATTTTAATGGAAATTGGATTCAAATGACTTTGTGAGTGCTTGAAATAAATTCAGATACAGTATCAGGTGGATTCCATGCATGGGTGTCAGGAATTAGTTGGTTTATGATGATCCAAATGTGTTGGATTGAGAGTGCATTGGGGCTTGTGGAATTCATTATGTGGGTGTAGTTGACTAATAAATTATTTGAGGAGATCACATCAGGTGTTGGATACATACATTGGTGTGGGTACTTGGATGATCATAGGATTCCTTCAAGCTTAAAGGAATCATGATTTGGTAATTTAGTATTGTGTTGATAGTGATAGTCATGTTTTATTGATAGGGTTCATCCATAAGAGGGTTGAACAAATTATTTTCATGAGAGTGAATTTGTTGACATAGAAACCAAATTGGGTATATTATTTTGGAAATGATGTCTATGCTTCAAGATTTTTTTAGGTGTTTCTATATGAATATGGCATGTTTAGGGCCCTCATGTATAGGCAGTGAGACCATTGGCATTGGTTCATAATTGAGAAATAGGGGAATTACTGGAGATGACCTATGTTTTCTCATGTATTTTTTGGTGATGTGAGTTAAAAAACATGCTAGACATGTCATTAGAATGCCTGAGTGGTGTTAAGAGAGGCAATTCCAATGGCGGGTGGTGTCGTGATTCAAAATTATCCTTATGAGATAATTCATATGGTGCGGAACACCATAGGCCAAGTGAACTGTTGAATAAAAACATCTTGAGTTCCTTTAGGAATAAAGAGATATGAAATCATAATTTCAGTGTTTTGATAATCTATTATAGTTATGTATGCTGTTTCAAAATTTGAGAACCCTAAATTTCAATAAGAAATTTAGAAATGTGTAGGGTGTTAAAGGATGTAACACAATCATTTGAATTAGAGTTAGAGGCCCAAATAGGACAAGAAAAAGGATATATTTCTCTTAAATAATTCTTATGGATTAGAAGTTTTATTATTAGGAGTTTTTAGTTCCTTATGCTTATATGATCTTTTGAAATTAAAGAGAAATTTTAATTTTCCATTTGTTGGAGGGAATTTTTGAGAATATTATTTTGGAATGGAATTACTAGGGTTGGGATCCCTAAAGTTTTATTATTTAGATTCTTGGAGGGGTGGGGTGGAAGAGGTTATAGAATTATCATGTGTGTTCTAGAAGTAGCTTAGGGTGGATGGGCTGTTGTAGAAAAAACTACAGTATCCACCTTCTACTTGGTGTCTATCTAGAAGCAGCCCGCACTTGTATAGGGGTTCCATTGGCTATTCGGTGGACCCAGATGAGAAATAAAGTGGACTTAAATGGGAGAAAATTAATTTCCCCCCTTGGGGTTTTTAGTGGGAAATCCTCCACCTCCCTATCATTTTGGCTATGCGAGCCTGGTCAGCTGAGGCTCCCTTCCCCCTTGGTTCTTCTCTTTTTGGGCCATTCCAAAAGTGTTTTTACAACAATTTGAGATTTTTATTTCCCTCCAGTGACCTAAGATCCTATTCTCCACCTATAATTATATTTGTTATTTCTACTATCTTAGTGTTTGGTTTTGATTTCATTATAGTATGGTCGAATCATCCAAATTATATGGGGATTCATTTCTTGTTGCGATTATGGAATCCTGAGACTCCATCTACACTCGGTTTCTCAAAAATTCAAAAATTTATGTCACTATTATGTTTTTTAAGGATTTTTACAAAATTGGAATTAAATTAATTTTGTTTTTGGTTTTCTAGTTTGGAGGTTCACTCAATATGGGTTTCATGGCGTGCTAGGGGTACTCAAAACCCCATTGTTTGGGGTTTCTACATGAAATAAAGGTATGATGTGTTGCTCAAAATTATATTGATATTAAATTTGGACCAATAAATTTACTATAAATGTTATAATTAATTAATTTGGTATTATGGATTGAGATAGGATCCCAGGTGGCTAGTATGGGTTTGGTTGAGCTTGGATGGACCTTAGTAAAGATTGGAAGAGATAACAACCCTTAGAGTTTTTATGGAAGGCTTCAGTTCGAGGTATGTGGTCTCACATAAAAACCCATGGTATGAAAGTTTTTACTATATGGAATGAAATGTGTGGGCCCAACCAAGTTGGAAATTATATCCTATTTAATTTCAATATTTAAATTGAGATAACTGATTAATTTTATAATGAGTAATTAATTGAATGACTTGAACAAAAAAAATTAGTTCTTATTCCACATTGGTCCAAGGGAACTAGCTTGATACCTCAGTGGAAAATAGTCAAGGCCTTGACTTGAGATATTTGGACAGCCATAAGGGGTTTCATGATGAACTAAATATGAATTTATTAGTGGCCAATTATTTGTAACCTTGTATTCTAAAGTAGGGGTGAGTGATGGTCAAGACATCCATGGACCAAATATGCCATGTGAGTATGTAGTGACCCCTTAGATCCTTGGGTCTCATTGAGATTACTTAGGGGGTGGGTGAACCCCCTAATGACATGATCAGGCCTAGGTGTATAGGTCTTAGTCTAAAAAGGATGGGTTGAGTGATTAGATCGACCGATGAGACCTTGGAAACTGAGATGGGATGTGGGACATATTTTTGACTGTTACCTATTTAGATAACCCCAGGTAGATAGTGAGTCCATTCTTCCAAGACGAGGATGTGATGAGACATGAAATATTTTGAGTGTTGAGCATTTACCTGAGATCTTGCTAAATCAAGGAATAATGTGAGGGTGACCTACTATAATTTTACCTAGGGGACCCTCAAGGGTTCCCCATTAATTGACCAACACTATGCAGACATGCATGTATATGTATAGATATGGTTACAAATTCCATCCTAGAACCTGAACTGACATGTAAACCCAATAGGGATAAGATGTGATTAAGGGAATGGGTGTTTGGGAACCCATCATGATAAGTTTTTTTTGATTTATACTTATGCTTAATGATAAGTGATTACCAATGATTCCTGGTAATTGGCTATTGGGATTAACATTGTTGTAATTTCCTAACCTACCCATGAATCATTGGTTAACATTGATGCGAAACTAGGATGACTATTTTGTTTGGGATCTAATATCATGGTTATTTAGGGGTAGATTACTAGTCTTTATAACATCTATAGATATGGTTTATGTAGGATTGGATGCCTAAATTTTCTACCTAGGACCCATCATATGATTTATGTAACAAAATTTATATAGGAATACCCAAGATATATGGGGTTACTTTGATACAATAGGACCATTATGAATGCCTGAGGATATGGGTTTTCATATGGTGAAAAAATAGAACATTTTTAATGCTTGATACACCTATGATTTGAATGGAGGTATGGGTTATAGGTGGGAATATATCCTCAAACATAGATTTTGTATATCCTTAGGTTGATAGTTAAATCCCATTAATCAATGATTAGGGTACCCCTAGGATCAGTTAGATTAATGAGTGGTATATTTTATGAGGACACATGATTTGTTTTATTCCCATGTAATTGCCTATAGGATCTAGGATGGTATTCAAATTAATTTCCTAGGTTACCTAGCAATCAATCATTCCTAGTCATAAAATATTTATATGGCCTCCCTCTCTTAAGAATCATAAATTGAAATGACATTGAGAATTAATAGTTACAACTAGGGGGTTCATCCTTTGTGGCTTGAGGATGAAGGATTACTGGTTATGACTAGGGATCTGCTACTCATCATGATGGAGGTGTGGGTGTGGGATCCCCAATGAGTGAACAAAGGTTCTCCTAAGATGATGATTATGAGCAGAGACACTGCAATAGTATCTGAAGCAATATGGTTGATTGGGATCATAGAACTAAGGATTAAAAATAGTTATTGGGCATGGATCCAATTATATGTTCACACCCATGAGGAGATGGTGATACTGTGGAAACACATCAATCCTGATTATCTCAAAGACAATATAAAATTAGGTGAAAGATGTTATTGGGTTGGTTTATTTGTCTATTTTTTATTTAATATATTTATTAATTTATTTCAATTGATCATGCCACATGAAAATATTATAGTATATACTGGTTTGTTTGGGATAATGTCGGTGGTTCCTTACTATGTTTTGTGCTCCCACATTACTCAAGATTCCATTTCACTTAGGTAACCAAGAGGTTTCATGTGTTTATTATAGGTACATGTAGGTTTAGGGCTCCCGATCGTGTTTAGAATGGTAAAGTAGGATAGATTAAATGATACAAGGAGATCAAGATATGGTATGGATCAGAGGCGTGGTAGATCCCGCATATTAATCCTTTTATTTATTTTGAGTATAATGGTTGAACTGGTGGGAGATGTGTCTATATTTTATATTATAATCATGACCGTTCATGTTTTATATAACATTCCTTTTTTAATATCATGTATTATCTTTATTAATTCAACTATATCATTTATTTTATATTGGGAATGATACTTGGTTATTTATCCACTATTTATTACCCTAATAAAGGGGGTATAGCCTCCCCATAGTACCTCTATAGACCCTCATTGCTAGTCATAAGCCTATGACATCTGGGAAGGTGAACCTAAGGTCACATGGTGGTCCAGGTTTACTACTATTTATAGTGATCTAAGCCAGATCATTACACTTTATAAGTAGTAATTTTTGGAATACTCTTACTTTCACTCAAAAACTACCTTTCCATACTAATTCAAATAACTCTATTATTATTTTAAAAAAAATATCTCTTCAAATACCATCCACTCCATATAATCAATTTCATTCTTCACCTCAATATTCTTAATCAAACACAACCACTGTTGCGCTCCTTTCGTCACAGAATCTAAAGATCGGAAAAGGGAATATCTGAGCTCAAAGTGATTCAACCTTTGAAGAAAACATCAAAAATAGACAAAGGCATGAACAAAGGATCGACAGCAACTGAACCGCGCAAGTTTTATCACTGTCGTGCAAGTACACTTGCGCGACACCCTTGGTCGTGCAGGTGACTTGCGCGACCTAAGTGGTAACCGCCCGGTAACCGCCCGGGGTCTTCTCCTGCCTATAAATAGACCCTGTGGGCCCCCCATTCGCGAGGATCTTTTTCCAGAAACTCGGATTGAAGCTCCTGATGCCCAAGTCTCTTCTCAAAGCTTCTGGAACACTTCTAAGGTAATTTCTTACCTAGAACGGAAGATCTAAAGAGAAGAAGGAAGGCCTAAGTGTTGAAACTGATCAAACACTTGCGCACCGACTTATTTCCTTCAATATAACTTGCGCGTCCCTTTTTTGGAAGAACCTATAGAACATTCTAAAGGGTTTAAAAAAGAGTCGCTCAAGTATTTCAATGCTGGTTGAAAATCGCGCAAGTACACTATGTGTCGCGCAGGTATACCTGCGCGATCAATACTTGCGCGCCCACGGAAGACTTGCGCGCCTTGCAAGACTTACGCGCCCCTATCTTTTTGGGTGCCCATCTTGCCCTTTTTTTACCCCTCTTAAGCCATTTCACCTTTCCTTTTCAAGATTCAGTCTTCAAGACACTCTTCAAAGCCATTTATGGCATGATTTCTTGATTTGAATTTCTTATCTGAAAGGAATTCTGTGAAATCTCTCTCAAAGTCTAGTGATTTAAATATCCTTATGTCACTAAAATACGGAGAGTTCATTCATTCAACCTCATCCTTTAAGATGAGAGAATCCTAACCTGGGTCTCCTTTTCAGGAATAATCCCCAGTGATAAAACCTTTAATCTGGGCATCCTCCTTAGGAGTAAGCCCCAAACCTTAATCCCTAACCTGGGTCTCCTTTTCAGGAATAAGACTCAGTCATAACCTTGGGCTTCCTTTTCAGGAGTAAGCCCCAAGTCCCTTAACCTGGGTCTCCTTTTCAGGAATAAGACTCAGTCATAACCTTGGAATTCCTTTTCAGGAGTAAGCCCCAAGTCCCTTAACCTAGGCCTCCTTTTTAGGAGTAAGTCCCAGTCATAATCTTGGGTTTCCTTTTCAAGAGTAAACCCCAAGCCCCCTTAAATTTCTCTTAACTAGTCCTAATTTACCCTTGATTTGGGTTTCCTTTTCAGGAGTAAAACCCAATCATAAGTCCCCTCCTAACTTGGGCATCCTCCTTAGGAGTAAGCCCCAAGATTAGAGTACTCAAATCTCCATGAAGCACATATAACTTTATGGACCTTGTTCATGGATTTTCTCCCTAAAAGTAAATCCTAAACCTTCATCTATCTGGGCAGTCATCCATACATAAGCCCCAAACAAATTCTTATGATTGCATCTTTCATGGCACAATTGTCTAATTTTTACCAATACCTCTTGTTTCTCACACCGAGCATGACTCACGTGAGCTTAGAGTGTAAAAGTAATTATGAAATTCATCTTTGAGCCATCAATCATAAACATCATACTCCATAACTCGAACTACGTGGGTTCTGATTCCTTTTCCAAAACAAAGGATACGTAGGTAGCCCATTTATGGGTTCAATCCCAACTTTGAAATAATCTCTGTCCTTCTGAATGATGACAAACTTCAAGTGCCCCACTGAGTGGCTTTAAAACCAGCCTGGTCATCATAATGACCAAGAGACTTTTATATAAATGTTTTGAAGGATACCATTGACCAAGAATCTCTAAACAGATATAGATGATTCTCTATTGATGAAGAACCTCGAATACATATAAAATATTCTCTAAATTTCTTCCATATTTAATCATTGATTGTTAAAACTAAAGGAAAGCACATTTTATACTTGGTAATGTAATAAGGATTCACGAACATAACTTAAATCTATAAAGAGAGTCCCGGAGTAGACAATAATTCCCCTCAAAAAGGTGTGATGAGTCCGACCTCCCATCCTCTCGACCAATGCAAATTCCTAAGCCTCATTAGTCCACAAGCTAATGAGCGCCTGCCTTTGGAAAGTAGGTCCAAACGGATGTGGAATCATTGGATGTTTCTGGTTCTACGAACAAACCCGTTAGAAACCGATCAGAACGTTTGAATCTCCCGTCCAGGAGGTCATCCCCGGATTCCGTGCGAAACAAAAATGGTGAACCCGACGTGAATCCTTAACCAAGTTAAAGTGATGTTCTTCTTATTTGTTAGGCCCCTTGGGCCAACAAAGCAATCATTGACATGTTCTCATCCAAAAGATGCAGTGGCCGGATTCATCTTGATTATGTCTGTTACATTGAACAGGCACTCTTTTCTCAAGATCTTCTACAAAATGGCTTTCCTTAAATTCACCCCTGTGAATACTACTGCTGTGAACACCTCTACTGTGAGGTCTGCTGCTGTGAAAACCAATGCTGTTACTCCTGCTGGAACGTCATCCGCCCTGAGGATGACATCACCAACTCAGCGTCTTCAACGCTGGGTTTCTAATGCACTGGTTAAGGAGTACCGTCGCAACGGTACTATCCCAACTCTGGAGGCCGCTCGTCAAGCCCTCCAAGTTAACAACTCTACCTGGTCGTCCGGACAACGGCGGCCAATAATCAAGAAGCAGGCGGTGCTGACTACCGTCTCCAACCGTTTCGGGTCGTTATCCCCGGAACGCAATTTCCATTCACTCCCTTACTCTGAGGAAGTGAATGTGCAGGTCCCGCAGGACCTTAATTCAAAAAGACAGGAGTCCTTCTCAAGGGATCCCATCAACAATCGCCGCCAGACTCATGCGGTAGTGCGCCCTCAACATGATGAGGGTACCAACTCCAAGCATTCAGCTCAGGTTCCTCGAACCCGAGCAGGAAAGATGAACCACCAGAGACGGAATCCGGTTAATAATAAGCAGGTTGTCATCCCTGCCATCTCCGGAGAAGTCCACCAACCTAACTTGGTGGCAAACAACGAGCAGGCATACACACCTGTTCATTTTAATTCTGCTGTCCAGCAGACTCGTCTGACAGCATCAAGCCTATCCCGCCAGGCAATTCCGGCGGAGTACCATAGGCAGGAACATACACCTGCTTATACATCACCAATTAGTCAGCAGGCTCGTCTGACTACATGTGATGGATCTCGTCAACCGCGTTTGGCGAAGTGTAATCAGCAGGCACATACACCTGCTAATACTAATCAGGCCTACCAACAGTCTCGCTTGGTAGCGCCCGGAGAAGTCAGTGGGAAAGTCCCGACGACAAAGAGGAGGCAGACACAACTCTCTGCCTCCACACTTGAGTACTGTCAGGATTCACTAACAGGAAAAGGAGGACAGGAGCAGGCACATACACCTACTCCAAGCCCAGAATGGACGTATATCCCCGTTCCAGCGGATGAATTCACCAAACATATTTTGTCAATGGTGAAAGAGCAGAAGCAAATTCCTGCTCATATTCTGGATGCTTTCCAGGATATCATAACAGCTTCAGCATCATCTCAGGGACAGACACATAAATATATCCCTAGCAATGGAGTGACACATCAACGATTCACTCCGGAACAGACACACACATCTGTTCCAGTCCAAGAGGGTTATGGGGCATACTCCCCCATATCATACGGACAACCAAGTCAGACACATACACCTGATTTGAGTAGAGATCGTCAGCCTAACCTGACCATCTTTCCTGATCAGGCACATACACCTGCTCAGAGCAATCACTTTCATCATCAAGTGGTTTCTAAAGCGAGTAAGAAGGCATCTAAGAAAAAGATCCTCCCAGCACAGTCAGGAGATCAAAGGCCAATCTGCAACAAGGACTTGCTCGATGCTGGAGTTCTTGAATCCCTCATACATTTATCTGTCAGAATTCAAGATTCTACTCCCTCAGTTCCCAATAACGGGAACATTAATTCTGAAGGTCTTCAACAGACACTTCCTCATGAAGACTTGCTTCATGAAAATTCGGTCAATCTTGAAGTTTCTTCTTCAGATGAGAGCCACAGGAACCCTCAGTGTGGTCAGAAGACCAAGGAGCAAGATATTTCATCTTTTGTTGTAACCCATCATGACGGTCCTCCTCATGGTGATGAACTTCGCTGCGAAAGTCCTCTCCGCAGTAGTGATTCGCGTTGTCTCGAAAATTCTTCAGAAGGCAATGTAGTGACGAGAAAGCCCTCCTATCTCGAGGCACTTGCAAACGTAAAACCAGTCATGTCTGATGCTTTACTATCGGCAGGTGAAACTCTTTCTCCATCAGAAGATAGCCTGGGGTTCAGGTTATTCTCTGAACCATCCTTGGGTCATTCATCTTCCAGCATGAATATCGATTTCTCTACCAATCTTGTTGAATCCGATGAAGCAACAAGGAAACACCAACTCTGGTCCAAACAGGTAGAAGAATCTTCATTTAATGATAAAGAGGAAATGCTGAACATGAGGAAAAAACTGGCAAAAGGTGAAGTACCAGTCATGTTTTGGCCTTTGGATGACTCCCAGTACGACATTCCAAAGATGTTGACGGATGATGGAATCCATGATATTCGTCTCAACATATGGAAAACTCTTTGTCAATTAAAGAAGAAGGTATTATCTTACGATGAATATGAAAATCATCTTAAGATAATAGAAGGGTTACAACACCAGATTGATTTGGCATCTCTATCAGTCTCTCGGTATCCAAAGGCTGAAAAGCAATAGAGAACCCTTCAACGTTCATGCCTTGGCGCACTAAGAAAATTGCGTCAGTTAATTGCCAATGCTCCATCTGATGTTCATATTAGAGGATGGGGTGTTCACGGAGCACTACATTTCACAGTGCTTTCCAGTCAGCAAAGCCCGCCGAAAATGGTCTCATGCAATGTTATTGCCCATGGCCGTCCACAGTCAATGGGCTTTGTTCATAATCAAAAGCTTGCTCAAAAACAAGCTTCAACTAGTTCCTCTCAAAATCAAGTATATAGAGAACAGGTTGTTGAATTGCTCCTACATCAAGCATGAGAGAGTATTGCACAACGCTCTCGTCTGGAGCAAACACATCATCAAATGACAGAAGTTTTCGGAAATCATCCAACGGTCTGTTGAACCAGGTGATAAAAGTGGATACATGTTAATGCATCCAGCTAATTTCCGAACTAAGATTCGCAAGATCAAGAGAGATTTTAAGAAGATCTCAGACATAGCATGTCAAGAGACACCCCAGCTTGCCAGACGGGGGACTTCTCTAACCCAACCCTTAGAGTCAACGAATGGGATTCGAGGAGTTGAGCGGAAGCCGCAGGAACATCCCCAGTCCACCGGACTGGGGACTTTTTCAAATCCTCAATCCCTCCCTCAGAGAAAGTCAGTATTCTCTCGATTAGGGAATAAGCCTCAAGAGGAACGAAGATCCAAGCTGTCAGGAGATTCTCTCCAAGTGACGGTTCTCCAAGAAATTCCTGAGGGATCAAGTCAACGGAATACCATGTCTCATCATGGACATGGAAGGAGACAATATCACAGAAATGCTGATAGAAAGGATTCCATGCAATATGCATCCATTAATGTCATCAATGCCGTTGCTGTTGATTCACCAGATGAGGCTCAATCAGAGGGATCAGACGAAGAGGTTCCTGCTCAAGAAGTTGCGCACACAGACCTAAATGAAGAAGGTGTGCACACACGTAATCAAAGGCTTACCCAAAATTTGGGTATTCCTTCAAGTAACCCACTTCCCCCTGTCCGAAAAGGATCCAATAAGGGGAAAGGAAAGAATCAGGTTACTTCTCACCCTTCCTCTGAAGGAGGTCAATCGCTCTCATTAGAGCAAAGGTTTGCACAACAGGAGGAAGAAATGAAAGAATTAAGAAGGTTGAATGCAGAACTACTTCAGAGTAGTCTTCTTCTTAAGAATTCTGAAGTCCGACAGCCGAAGGAATTTGTTGTAACTACTGAGATGGATCAAGAATATCCTCCTTTATCAGTACACCCTCAGAGGTCTAATCCTACGGGTCAAACGCAACAACGGTTGGCAGCACTACCATTAGTTGCAGCACCAACCACCACGTCTGTCCAAGATCCATTCATTGCACCTACCCAAAACCAAGTTCAACCTGACGTTTCTCAAAAGTTAATAACTACTATTGAGTCATTAACAGCTCGGTTAGAAACTATGGAAGGGAAACGGGCGCAAGTTCAACCTGAAAAGAAAGTTTACCCTGAATGGGTAGATTCAATTTCTCCTCCATCCAGTTTTGGAAACCCTATTTTCCCTACTTTCAATGGATCAGACGACCCTAAACAACATTTGACGCATTACGTGTCTTGTTGGGATCCTATGATGGGAACTCCAGAGCAGCAAGAAGCAGTGAAACTCAGATGCTTTGTGCGAACCTTGCAAGGACCAGCTTTTGTCTGGTATACAAGCTTGCAATCCCAGTCAGTCATCGGATGGGAGGATCTTCGTCAAAAATTCCTTCTTCAGTTTAGCTCAACTTTTCCAAAAACGACAGTTTTCGATCTTACAAACTGCAAGCAAAGGGAGAATGAAAGAGTCTCTGATTTCATTGCTCGTTGGAAGGGATTAATGTATTCCTTGAGTTTAGCACTCCCTCAGGAGGAATTGTTTCCAATCTATGTGGCAAATTTGTGTGACGAATTACGCACACCATTGATCCCTGTGAAATACACAGGAGGGTTTCGAGACCTTACTTCAATCGCTCAACAGATTGAAGATTCCCTTATACAGGCTAAGGTTAAATCTCGTGTAGTTCCATCAGCTCCAGGAAGAAGAATGGATAAAGCAGAAAATGCTACAGTTATGCTTAAACAGGCACCTTTACCTATTTCTACTTCAAAACCTTCATCTTCTCGAAGGGCTCCACCTCCTGAACGCCAAAAACAAAGGCTGTTTCGTCCAAATGATCAAAAAGATCAATGACAAAAACAATTTGAGGATATGAAGAGTAAAACATACTCTTTCCGAAGTGAGAAAGTTCCTGGTTACTTCATTTCAGCTCTGGAAAATAATTTGGTTTAATTACCAGTGCCGAAGAGGCCAAACAAGGAAGGAGATGAAGACCGTCCCAATTATTGTCCCTTTCATCAAATGTTGGGGCATCCCATCCAGGAGGGTTTTGTCTTTAAAGACCTCCTGCAAAAGATGGTCGACTTAGGACAAGTCAAATTGAAGGGTTCTTCAGCTCATGTAGCATGTATTACCACTACAGATCCAGAGGAAGGAGGTGAGTGGCAGGAAGTCAAAAGCAAAACTGCGAAAAAATATGATGATTGGATGGTCAGAAAGACAATCAATCGGAATCATTCCATTTTGCGAACACAATTGAAGAAGTCAATTGTGTCTCCTACAAAAGCTGAAGTAAAGCCTCCATCAAAAGACAAATCCTCAAAAGGGCAGCGCAATTCAAAGAAGAAAGAGGAATCAGGAGAAGATGAGTATGTATCAAAGCCTAAATTGTCTTTGACTTTGGCAGATTTCATGCCATCTACTTCAAAGCCACGAGCACCGTCCCACCAAACGGCACAGCCTAAACAGGCTAACCAGGAAGAGTCTTTATCAGACGAAGAGTTAATCTTTGGTTCTGTTAATATGATTCAATTAACAGATTCATATTCCAGTCTTGATGAGCCTGAATTCCCTGTATCAAATAAGGGAACCCGAGGAAGTTCTAGAGGTTCAGGATATAGGGGAAGGCGTGGATCTTTCCGAAGCCACTACTCTAATTCTACCCCTGCTAGCACTGTATATGCAGCAGAAACTCGTGGTAGAGCCCTTCAGCGAGCTCAAAAAGAACAAGCAAGTTCTTCTGCCAATGGCCAACTCAGCTTCGGCACAGTTATTTTGGAATACCGATTAAAGGTTCCATCTTCTTTATCTCAGCAAGTAAATGGATCTAATCAGTCTAATCTTCCAAAACCAAAGATGGTGCCAACTTCAATACAATATGCATCAGCTTCCAAAGCATCTGCTTCCAAGGTACCTGCTAAACCGCATATTCCTATTGGGAAACGCAGACCTCTAGATCAAAAGTATGATATATTGAAACACTTGGCCCAAGTACCAGCCAAGTTATCAATTTTGGATGCTTTGAATCTGTCAAGAGATCTTCGGGAAGCACTCATCAACGCTTTGTCAAGTCCTCAAGAGTTTGAAGCTGAAATTGCTGCAGTTGAAATCTATCACATAGAGAATAATCCTGCAGAATGCTATGCAGTGATATCTTTTACTGATAAAGATGAAGATGATGTTGTGCATGGGCACATAAAACCTTGGTACTTATCTAGCAAAGTCAATGGTATAGATATTCGAAGAGCTTTCATTGACAATGGTTCAGGAGTCAACCTCATGCCCATTCGCACACTTCGTCGATTGGGCCTCACGGAATCTGATTTATCTCCTTCTACCATGATGTTGCAAGGATATGATAAAAATGAACAAGAACCACTGGGAGAAGTTACGCTCAGAACTCAGTTTGGAGATCTTGTTTCCAATTCGGATTTCATGATTGTTGATCAAGACTCAGCTTTCAATATCTTGCTTGGAAGACCCTGGCTACATCAGCATGCAGCTATTCCGTCATCATACCATCTATGTCTCAAATACTGTTTCGATGGCCAAGTTGGAACATTATATGGTGATAAGGCCCCGTTCAAGACATGTGAGTCTCAATACATTGAGGCGGAATTTTATCACATGAAGGGAAGAGAAAAATCTACAATGAAGGAAATTACCAAAGTTAATGCTCCATATGGTTTGGAAAAAATTCCAATAAATCCATTTTCACATGTGAGTACAGATTATGTGTTACCTATCAGTCAAATTGACAAAATAGGCCCAAATCAAAATAATCTTATGGAAAGATCCATAATGTCAATTGCGGCAATCGATCCATACAACATGGGAGAAATTGGTAACTTACCAAGCAGTGATGAAAGCATAAGTGGTGACGTTTTCATTTCGTCTGCTGAAATCCAACAAGTCTATACTTCGCTAATCAGGCCAGAAGAAGTTATAGCAACACCAGAGGTGAATATTTATGTCGATTCTCAATCCATTATCTCCTCTTTATTTCCCAAAGAAGACCCTTTATCAACAATAGGGTCGGAAATGGAAGCTTCTTCTTCAAAATGTGAAAATTTTGACATCTCTTATGATCATGAGAATTTCGTTTTTTCATCTACTTTGCAAGTAGAAACGGAAGAAATAACACATGATGAAGAGGAAGAGGAAGATCTTAGAGATGCTCCTCCAGCATTTGAAGAGGGTATCTCTACCACTGTGGATGAACTCATAGAAGTAAATCTGGGTACAGAGAAAGATCCACGCCCCACTTTAATTAGTGCGACCATGACCCTTGAAGAGCAAGAGATGTATATTTCTTTTCTAAAGCAAAATAAAGATATTTTTGCTTGGAATTATACAGAGATGCCTGGCCTTGATCCTGATGTTTCCACCCATCATTTGGGTTTTCCAAAAGAACATCGAGGATTCAAGCAAGCCGCGAGAAGAACACACCCAACCTATGCTTCCAAAATCGAGGCTGAAGTGGATAAGCTTATCAAAGCTAACTTCATCAGAGAAGTTCAATATCCCAAGTGGTTGGCTAATATTGTCCCTTTAAAGAAGAAGAACGGACAAATTAGGGTTTGCATCGATTTCAGAGATCTTAATCGGTATTGTCCTAAAGATGATTTCCCATTTCCGATTACAGAACTCTTAATTGATGCGACGGCTGGCTATGAAGTACTTTCTTTCATGGATGGATATTCTGGATATAATCAGATCCGAATGTCCCTAGAAGATGAGGAATATACAGCCTTCAGAGCTCCTCAAGGTGTGTTTTGTTACCGGGTGATGCCCTTTGGTTTAAAGAATGCTGGTGCAACATATCAACGCGCCATGCATCGTATCTTCAAACCTTTTCTAGGGAAGTTTGTTGAATGCTATGTAGATGATTTGGTGGTTAAATCCAAAAAACGTTTTGATCACTTGGCTGATTTGGAAGTCATATTCCACAAGCTTCGACAACATAATTTGAAGATGAACCCCTTAAAATGTGCTTTTGGGGTAACCTCAGGAAAATTCCTCGGCTTTGTTGTATGCCATCGTGGTATTGAATTTGATCCTGAGAAGACCAAATCAATCCTTGGTATGTCACCTCCTCAGAATTTGAAAGAATTAAGAGGACTTCAAGGACACTTAGACTATATTCGGCGTTTCATTGCCAATTTGGCAGGCAAAAGTTTACCCTTTACCAAATTATTGAAGAAAGGAGTCACTTACCAGTGGACTGAAGAATGTCAAGAAGCATTTGATGTTCTCAAGAAATACCTCTTGAGTCCACCAGTACTTATGCCACCTATTGAGGGTAGACCTCTTATCCTCTACGTGACAGCTTTAGAGCGATCATTGGGTGCCTTTCTCGCTCAAAAGAATGATGCTGGGAATGAAAATAGTCTCTACTATCTCATTAGAACTATGCTTGAAGCAGAAACCCGGTATTCAAGTATTGAAAAGTGCTGCCTAGCATTAATCTTTGCAGTTCAGAAACTGAGACACTACCTGCAACATCATGAGGTCCAATTGGTATCTCGTAATAATCCGCTCAAATTCATCCTTAGTCGTCCAATGCTTACAGGACGTCTGGCAAGATGGGCGGTTATTCTACAGCAGTTCGACATTCAGTATGTGTCTCAAAAGGCAATTAAGGGCCAAGCTCTGGCTGATTTTCTGGCTGAACATCCTTCAGTGGATGACACGTATTCAGATATCGAACTCCCTGATGAGGAAGTTTTCTCTATTAAAGAGAGTCCTCAAACATGGGAAATGTATTTTGATGGTGCTTCTAGAAGTCCAACAGGGAATAAAATGGAAAATCCTAAATTCAACAAAGTTGGTTTAGGAATTGTGCTCATTTCTCCAGATAAGGCAGTGTTACCTTATTCCTTTTTGTTGTGGGAAGGTGGTACCAATAATGAAGCTGAATACCAAGCTCTCATTACAGGCTTGGAGTTAGCGCTTCAAGCACAAGTGAATCACTTAAAGGTGAAAGGTGATTCAGACCTGGTAATCAAACAAGTCAATGGGGATTATGCCATCAGAAAAGAAGAATTAATCCCTTTGTATGATTACGTCAGAGAGTTAATGTCGGAATTCCCTTCAGAACCGACATTTTCTTATGTCCCAAGATCACAAAATGCTCAAGCTGATGCACTGGCTAATATAGCCACAGCTTTAGCAGATCCAAATCGGGATGAAACAACCATCTGTATTGCCCACCGTCGTGCAATTTCACCTTATGTTCAAGTCAGAACAGAGGAAATTAATGAAATTAGTCCCATTCCTGAACCGTATGGTCATACTACAGGATGGATGTCACCTATTAAGGAATACCTTCAAAATGGAACACTTCCACCTGATAGAGCCGAGAAAGAAAAAATTCGGCGACGTGTGGTCAATTTTACTCTTTATGATGGTCCAAAATACCTCGAGAAAATTCTCTACAAACGTGGTTTTGATGGAGTTCTCTTCAGATGTATTTATGGTGAAGAGACAATGGCTGTCATAAAAGAAGTGCATGCAGGAGTCTATGGTTCCCACCAGTCTGGACATAGATTGTCTGATCAAATTCGAAGGCTTGGATACTTCTGGACTTCAATGATACAAGATTGTGTTAATTTCACAAAGAAGTGTCATTCATTCCAAGTATATGCCAACTTCATTCATCAACCTCCAGAGTTGCTTCATACAGCTAAATACTCATGGCCATTTTCCACATGGGGAATGGATGTGGTGGGACCTTACCCTTCAGCTACGGCCAAGCAGTTTAAGTACATTCTTACTGCTACTGATTTCTTTTCCAAATGGGCAGAGGCAGTACCTCTCAAAGAAGTCAGTTCTAAATGCATTGTTAGCTTCATCAAGTCTAACATCATTACTAGATTTGGTGTCCCTCATACCATATTGACGGACAACGGCACCAACTTCTGTTCTTCTGAGGTAAAGAAATTGTATCAAGAATACAACATTAAGTCCAACCATTCATCTCGATATCATGCAGCGGCTAATGTCCAGATAGAGGCCTTCAACAAGAATCTTTCAAATATACTGCAAAAGATGGTGGATAAAGATAAGAGGTCATGGCCTGATAAACTCTTTCATTCTTTATGGGCTTATCGGACTACCATTCTCAATGCAACGCGGTCTACTCCATATTCATTGGTATATGGAACAGAAGCAGTCTTGCCAATTGAAGTTCAATTGCCCTCACTCAGAATAGCCATTTGTGATCAGTTATCAACAGATGAGCAATCCCAAAAGCGGTTGAATGAATTGGAACAGTTAGATGAGAAAAGATTGTGCACTTTGCACCACTTGGAAATCTATCAGAATCGGATAGCACGAGCTTTTAACAAAAAAGTTCGTCTTCGTTCATTCATTCAGGGAGAATTGGTATTGGTTCTCAGAGCACCAATGATACCAGGAAAGAAGCCTCCCAAGCTTGAACCAAAATGGGAAGGACCTTATTCAATACATAAGGTCTACTCCAATGGAGCGTATTCTCTGATCTCAATGGATGGAGAACACATCACGACTCCAACTAATGCCAGATTTCTGAAGAAGTATTTTGTATAAACACAAAATATTGTTCCTAGATCCAAAACAATCACATTAGATCATACTTCTGTCCTACATGACATTAAACTGTTATTATGTCCTATCTACATGACATTAAACTGTACAGAAGATCCTATATTTTGTCCGAGATAACATTAAACTATATTTTGTCCTAGCAACATGACATTAAACTGTGTGGAACTTTCAACGTCCAGCATGACAGTAAACTGTAAAAAGTCCCCAGAACTGATATCCTCATATTGGTTCACCTTAGTCCTAGCTACATGACTTTAAACTGTACAGCAATGGTCCAGTATGACTTTTAACTGCAACTTCGTCCCACATGACATTAAACTGTGAAAAAGTTCCCTAAACCGTCCAGCATGACCTTAAACTGCATCATCCCTGGTCCATGTATATGACCATAAACTATTTGCAAATCCCTTATGTCCAGCAAGACGTTAAACTGTGACGTCCTAAACTACATGACGCTAAACTGTATAAAAGTCCCTCATGTCCGAAAAGATGTTAAATTATATAATCATCAAAGGTCCAGCATGACATTAAACTGCACCATCCACGGTCCATGCATATGACCTTAAACTATTCGCACTTTCGTCCGATATGACGTTAAAATGATACACTCTTTTGTCCTTACTGCATGACATTAAACTACACAGTCCCCCTTTCGTCCAATATGACGTTAAACTATTTTATCCCCATCGTCCTAACTACATGACACTAAACAGTACAGAAAATCCTTGATAGGTCCTACATGACATTAAACTGTATTTTGTCCCTGCTACATGACACTAAACTGTACAGCACCAATAGTCCTAACTGCAAGACTTTAAAATGCATAGTCCCTTTTTTTATGTCCTACATGACATTAAACTGTGCATCGTTAAGGTTGTTATTACCTCTTGTTTCTCACACCGAGTATGACTCACGTGAGCTTAGAGCGAACATCAACCATAACATTCCCTTTGGGCCACTAACCATGTGTAAGTCCCAACAATATTTTTTTATTAGATCATTGTCCACAATAACAACTTGATCATTAATTCATTCTTTAATTGAACTACACGGACTTTGATCCTCGCCCTCCAGGCTGGGTATGTAGGCAACCTCCCAGGGTTCAAGCCCAGAAACAATCTCTTCACATCGGTTCACCACAACCTCATATGATGTTGATTTGTGAAACCGCCCCTGGAATCAATATCTTTACATTGATTCACTTTCTTTTTTGTTATATGACGTTAAACTATACAACACTTTTGTCCGGTACGACAATAAACTACAATATTCTTTGATTCCCTCATTTGAGAAGGAACCATTATTTGCATTGATTTTTTTAATCATGTTTCATTTCAAAAGACTACGTGCATACATGGTAATGCCTAAACTTTTTATCTTAGGTTAAAACCATCATTGCACTAAAGTCCCCTTTCACCCTTCAAATGTACAAACCAAATTTGTACAAAGGGTAATTCTAGAACTACGTGGACTTGATTCCCATCCTTATGGGATACGTAGGAACATTCGAGTGTCCCTCGAATCTAGTCCCAAGACTTTTGGGCCTAACCCCAAATTTCACTTTCAGTCCCTTGGCTGAAAAGTCCTCATGAAAACACACACTGTGTATTCATTATTATAGTCCGAATTCTATGACCCTAAACTAAGATCACTCATACTTTCGTCCTGCACGAAGTTAAACTGCATTTCAAGAACTACGTATGGCTTGATTCTCATTCTTATGAGATACGTAGTGGAGTCCAAGTTTCAATTTAGGACCCAGCCACAACATGATTATGGTTTTCATTGACCCATGTATCTCTATATACATTGGACAATACCCATCTTTATGTGTTATAATCCTAACCTTAAATATTTTCAGATCTTCATAACCCTTTTCATGACTTCTAGTCACAAAAATGTCAAACTTATGAGAATTCTTTTGCCTGACTATGCAGCACGTGCCCATAGGTGGCCTTGCATAAACAGTACACATAACAGACTTGTCAGCCAAAAGATGCTATTCATTTGACCATGCAGCCAATGCCCATAGGTGGCCCTGCATATTTCAACCCCCTAACGGGTTTTGTTAAATAATAGTAACTTCATTCTTGGGAATAATGCCTCTTTTGTCCTTATTTGTCTTAAACGACAATATGTAGGGATCCACAAAAAATAGCCATCCTTAACATATTTGTCCCATATCCTTTTTCATGATCTGAAAGTATTCAAGTCTATGGTTTATTCTTCTTCCCTACGTTTGGGTCAGACCTTCGTAGGAGTGATGTTCATCCAGTTCTTCGATATTCTTGTTTGGAAATATCTTCTCCATATTCAAGTACCTCTTTCCATACAACAAACTCTATACTTTAGAAAATTTGAATCTCCATAAACTTTCACTGGTTTTTAGCACTAGGAAAGTAAATTTCTGGGAGTTCTTTTGCCTGACTATGCAGCATGTGCCCATAGGTGGCCTTGCATAAACAGTCCACATAACAGACTTGTCTGCCAAAAGATGCTATTTATTTGACCATGCAGCTAATGCCCATAGGTGGTCCTGCATATTTCAACCCCTTAACGGGTTTTGTTAAATAATAGTAACTTCATTCTTGGAAACTACTTCTTCTAATGCCTTTTAGCTCTTTTTCATATCATTCCTCAGATTCAAATATTCTTAAGCCATAGTTTACATTTTTTCCCTCATACTTGAGTATGGTAATATGTTTTCAGATAAATTGTCAAGGAATTGAATCCATTTTTAATCCATTTTCGGTCAAAGATATTTCGACCTTAAACATTAGCCCCTTTATGTCCGGCGTGCATGACTTTAAACTGCCCACACAAAAGACAAAGGAACTCTGAATAAAAGTCAAGTTCCAGCTCACTAAATATACATTTTTTGTATGATTTAGGTAATATTGATCAGTTAAAAGGTTCAAAGTTTGTAGGGTTATTTGTAATAATCCTAGTAAAAATCAAACTATGATTACTAAGCCCATTGGCTTAAGTAAATTTGAAGCAGGTAATGGAAGAATGCAGGTACAAATGATTGAAGACGAATGTTTTTTTCATTGATACACAAGAGTTAGAAGGACATCCACAGACTGGAGTCTCTTATCTTTTTCGAAAATTACAAGAGGCTTTCAACATAACACTTCATTTGATTTACGGCATCCCGAGCTTCATTAGCAACCACCTGGAATTCATTCATTCAACTGGATACAATAAGAGATGCAGTGATACCAGCTCTTCTTGGAACAATTGTAAAAGGATGTTCTTAAGTGCGGTTTGAGAAAATTTTATGCTGATCAAACAGTGACTCTGTTTCTGTCCAAGAGACTTGGAAGATGGATACATGGATTTGAGAATGGAGCATTGGAAGTAAAGAGCCATTTGGAGAGAGTACTCTTTTCAGATATTGCTCTAATATCATGTTTGTCTTCTCTCCACCAACCATTAGTAGAAAACATTTCATCCCATGGGTTTGCCATTTTTATATCTGCAGGGGAATGACATGGAGGAAGAATTTGAAAGTTCACACCATTGTTGTTACTCTTAATGCACAGCATAACCGAAATAGAGAAGTAGCAGTGCAGCTGCATCTCAGGTGTATAATTGTTTGCATTTGGAACATTGACTCCTTGCAGATGACCATGAACACACAGAGACAAGTAGATGCTCTGTGGGAAATTAAGATGATATTTCTTCAAGTACTTATCCAAATCTGGGAAAGTGCTGTCGCATATATCATAGTAATCATGGCCAATAATGTTCATCATGTCATCAATCGGCTTGGTAGCCAGTTCATCAGCCATTCCAATTCCCTCAGGAGCCATTGAATCTGCACAAAAGTTGAACAAATTTAACTCTTAAATGGGTTTATTTTTCATAAAATTTGTGAAAGAATTCGGAAAAAATGGCTAAAGGCATTAAGTCGCGCAAGTCTAAACAAGGACGCGCAAGTATTTCATGTGTTGCGCTAGTTTTTGACGCGCAAGTATGCACCGCGCAAGTACGAATACCTTTACAGGAGCGCGACAGCGAGGGAACAGTGGAAAAGAGACTTGCGCGGCTTAGGTGACCTGCGCGCCGAGAGCTCGAGAAGGGATGAAGTCCGGAAATCCGGATACTTGTACGGAGGTGAGGCCGTGTATTTATAGGCCAGGAGGCCTACCTGCGCGCCATACCAGAGTGCTTAAGGCCTGCACGCTGCAAACTGGCGCGCCGCCCTCTGTGCACTGCAGACTTGCGTGCCTCCCTTTTCCTTTGGAGGGATTCGATTTCCTCAGAGTCAAATCCTCATTTCTCTCCGGATCCAACTCTGAGGGGGGAATTTTGTTGACGCTCCTTTCGTCACAGAATCTAAAGATCGGAAAAGGGAATATCTGAGCTCAAAGTGATTCAACCTTTGAAGAAAACATCAAAAATCGACAAAGGCATGAACAAAGGATCGACAACAACTGAACCGCGCAAGTTTTATCACTGTCGCGCAAGTACACTTGCGCGACACCCTTGGTCGCGCAGGTGACTTGCGCAACCTAAGTGGTAACCGCCCGGTAACTGCCCGGGGTCTTCTCCTGCCTATAAATAGACCCTGTGGGCCCCCCATTCGCGAGGAACTTTTTCCAGAAACTCGGATTGAAGCTCCCGACGCCCAAGTCTCTTCTCAAAGATTCCGGAACACTTCTAAGGTAATTTCTTACCTAGAACGGAAGATCTAAAGAGAAGAAGGAAGGCCTAAGTGTTGAAACTGATCAAACACTTGCGCGCCGACTTATTTCCTTCAATATAACTTGAGCGTACCTTTTTTGGAATAACCTCGAGAACATTCTAAAGGGTTTAAAAAAGAGTCTCTCAAGTATTTCAATGCTGGTTGAAAATCGCGCAAGTACACTATGTGTCACGCAGGTATACCTGCGCGACCAATACTTGCGCGCCCGCGGAAGACTTGCACGCCTTGCAAGACTTGCGCGCCCGCGGAAGACTTGCGCGCCTTGCAAGACTTGCGCGCCCCTATCTTTTTGGGTGCCCATCTTACCCTTTTTTACCCCTCTTAAGCCATTTCACCTTTCCTTTTCAAGATTCAGTCTTCAAGACACTCTTCAAATCCATTTATGGCATGATTTCTTTATTTGACTTTCTTATCAGAAAGGAATTCTGTGAAATCTCTCTCAAAGTCTAGTGATTTAAATATCCTTATGTCACTAAAATACGGAGAGTTCATTCATTCAACCTCATCCTTTAAGATGAGAGAATCCTAACCTGGGTCTCCTTTTCAGGAATAATCCCCAGTGATAAAACCTTTAATCTGGGCATCCTCCTCAGGAGTAAGCCCCAAACCTTAATCCCTAACCTGGGTCTCCTTTTCAGGAATAAGACTCAGTCATAACCTTGGGCTTCCTTTTCAGGAGTAAGCCCCAAGTCCCTTAACCTGGGTGTCCTTTTCAGGAATAAGACTCAGTCATAACCTTGGGATTCCTTTTCAGGAGTAAGCCCCAAGTCCCTTAACCTGGGCCTCCTTTTTAGGAGTAAGTCACAGTCATAATCTTGGGTTTCCTTTTCAAGAGTAAACCCCAAGCCCCCTTAAATTTCTCTTAACCAGTCCTAATTTACCCTTGATTTGGGTTTCCTTTTCAGGAGTAAAACCCAATCATAAGTCCCCTCCTAACTTGGGCATCCTCCTTAGGAGTAAGCCCCAAGATTAGAGTATTCAAATCTCCATGAAGCACATATAACTTTATGGACCTTGTTCATGGATTTTCTCCCTAAAAGTAAATCATAAACCATCATCTATCTGGGCAGTCATCCATACATAAGCCCCAAACAAATTCTTATGATTGCATCTTTCATGGCACAATTGTCTAATTTTTACCAATACCTCTTGTTTCTCACACCGAGCATGACTCACGTGAGCTTAGAGTGTAAAAGTAATTATGACATTCATCTTTGAGCCATCAATCATAAACATCATACTCCATAACTCGAACTACGTGGGTTCTGATTCCTTTTCCAAAACAAAGGATACGTAGGTAGCCCATTTATGGGTTCGATCCCAACTTTGAAATAATCTATGTCCTTCTGAATGACGATAAACTTCAAGTGCCCCACTGAGTGGCTTTAAAACCAGCATGGTCATCATAATGACCAAGATACTTTTATATAAATGTTTTGAAGGATACCATTGACCAAGAATCTCAAAATAGATATAGATGATTCTCTATTGATGAAGAACCTCGAATACATATAAAAGATTCTCTAAATTTCTTACATATTTAATCATTGATTGTTAAAACTAAAGGAAAGCACATTTTATACTTGGTAATGTAAAAAGGATTCACGAACATAACTTAAATCTATAAAGAGAGTCCCGGAGTAGACAATAATTCCCCTCAAAAAGGTGTGATGAGTCCGACCTCCCATCCTCTCGACCAATGCAAATTCCTAAGCCTCATTAGTCCACAAGCTAATGAGCGCCTGCCTTTGGAAAGTAGGTCCAAACGGATGTGGAATCATTGGATGTTTCCGGTTCTACGAGCAAACCCGTTAGAAACCGATCGGAACGTTTGAATCTCCCGTCGAGGAGGTCATCCCCGGATTCCGTGCGAAACAACCACTAATTGACTTCACTTTCAAATGAAAAATAGAAAGAGCTAACTTTTGATACTGTGAACAACCCAAAACATCAAATATCATCCCCAAAATAATGATCCATCCATCACCTACCACTAGGTTTGAGGTTCCACAAAAAGATGAAGGGTATTATTTCATGAAATACTCCACTACTGACATGTTTTTTTTCAGATAATTTTATCTCTCTCTTTTATGGGTAACACAATTATGGACTATGTTAATTGAGTTTACATAAATAAAACCCACTCCTCTCTAACTAGAACCATTTCATGTTTTTTATTCAGAAGTATATTTTCCTGTTGTTACCTTATTGCTTTCTTAACTTTGTAACCTCTATTGAAAACCATTCTAAAAAATACATAGTTTAGATGAAGCAACATGGATACCCTTAGAGTAAAAAAAACATATTTCAAGATAATGTGAATATAAATTAGAATTCCTATATTGAATTTCTTTATCAACATTCTAACATATAAATTTATCTAAACCCTGCTCTGATACCAACTATAATGACCTATAAAAAATCAACCCATAATTACATGTTTTATAGAAATGATTTAATTTCACTACATTCTCATGACCTTTTTGGTTTAGTGCTTTAAATAAATAATAAAACCATTACTTTACAAAATATTAAACTTCCACATAGTGAATATGTTTTTTACAAAAAACAAGTTCATAAATTTACACCCCTATTTCATTTATGAAACATTTTCTTCATTCAAGAATAGTATTTATAACTGAAATATTGACCTTTAAAGAATTACTATATATCCTTTTACCCTATAAAATATTTTGAAAATAAGGGATGAGAAAAATAACACTCAGTAAGGTATACAGAAAGAAAGGAAACCCATTATTACATTGAATACATGAAAACCCATGAGAAAGTTTCCCCTTTAACATAATAAATATTTAACATAAATAATCACTTAAAAACACATGAAATCAAATACATTTCCCAAATAGTTTCATAAAATATCCCATAAGAATGAATAAAATAAGAAAAAAATAACCATTAAAGTTAATTTTCAAATGACATTTATATCACTCACACAATAACCCTTATAATAGAATAACCTTCCCAATTATATCTAATATCATATCTTAATGGAACAACTTAATTGGATAATTCCACCATTTTTATAGGAGTAAATTATGTATAGCTAACTCCTTCATCATTAACAAATGTATTAAGGGGATATACGGAGACACTACTCATCATATATTGTTTTCAGGAACCATAAAATGAATAAAAACATAGGGGGTTTTATTTTCAAAAAAAAGTATAAAACAAATATTTTTAACCCATTAGCATAAACACTTATATTTATCCCCTAAAAATAAAGTGAAATATCAATTTCTTTAATAACTTTTTAAAATGAAAAATTCAAAGAATAATGAGAATTGAATTTACATTGGGAAAATATGAAAAATTTAAATTTAAATATTCATAATAAAGAATGGCCTTGACATTGGTAAAATGTGATTATGGGATAAAAGTTAAAAAAACATTATTTTTACACATTTACAATGAAAGTAAAAAATAATGCGTATAATAATCATTAAAAGGATTTATTTTAAACCATTCTAAAGAATGTAAAAGATAATATAAAATTAAATTAATAAAATAATAAACTTTACAGAACAAAATTCTTTAAATAATATCAACATAAAAGAGAAATAGTTGGAAGAAACACTTTGATACATTTAAAATAATGTTTTAAAGGAAAATGCATTACCTCAAGTCCCAAATCACTTCGTACAACTTCTAATCTCTTGAATAATAACATTATATTAACTATTTACTTGAGTCAAAAACTTTTTTTGGTTTATTCATTTACTAGTAATCATTTTAATTCATTTATTTTCTTGTTTCATTTATTTAATAAGTTGGTATAGTTCACAATGGTTGTTTGGGGATCGTTTGGTTCATAGTCTACAAAAAAGATTTGATATCCTAGTATTTTTAAAAATTACTTAACCAATGGTACCATAAATTATAGATTTTTTATTTTATAAGGTTCATATCATTTTAGAAAATATGGAGTTCAATAGGTTATGATATAGTTACTTTTCTTTGAATTCTCCTGGCTAAACATGGTTTTATGGTTTTGAAAGAACCATGATTATCCACTTTTAATTCAATTTTTATAATGGATATATCCCCATTATATAATCATGAAAACATTTTAAATTTATAATTCTTAAATAATTTAACTTGTATTTAAGTTTTCTTAATTATTAATGACATAAAAATTATAACATTGATTATGTTAGTAAAACCAACCCATACAAAAACCTATTATAACAACCAGATGGGTAAGATTATATTATCTTATTATAACAATATCAATTTTTATAGGTTTATTGATTTCAAAAAAAAAGTTTTTAAAGTGATAAATATGATCTAAGAAGATGTAGATGAATAAGAAATATAAAAGGGAATGATATGAAGTTATTACTTAGAAAGTTTTTCAGTGTTCCCGTTTTTGGCTAATAAATCTTAAAATGACCATTCATTATTAATATTTTTAATAAAATGTCTAGTTTATTTTAAAATAACCTTAATAATTTTTTAAATATTATTATAATTCATCAAATTTTTCTGTAGAGCCGGCCATGTAAGGAAGTGATGAAAAATGAAATATATCTTTTATAGAGGCGGTAGTCCGCAAGTAAAATGAAAAAAATATTTATTTTACAGGTAATGGGACGAAGGTAGATAGTGGTTATTAAATAAACATACTAATATTTTAGTATAATAATGATAATAATATATTTATATTAGTATGGTTATAATAGATTTTAAAGAGTGGGTAAGAATAAATAAACTTGAATGAACTAGGTTACAACAATTACCTCTACCTTGGATATCCTACTTTAAAACCCTCATTTATCCTTATTAGATTGGAATTTTGGGAAGATATAGCCCCTAATATGTAGGGAATAGATTTGGGGAGGGATTTTATTATCATGGCCTGATCCAACAAGGCCTTCCTGGCCAGTGGAAGGCTGAGTTTCTACTACCCCAAGCCTGCATCTATAGACTAGGGGATAAAGAAAAAGCACCGAAAGGAATAACGAATATGGTAGGAATTTTCATAATGTATCTATGCACATGAACCCAACCATCTTCATATAGAAGTGTAGAGTAATAATAATAAAAATACTATAACATTTGGAGTAAATAAAAACTATGCATGTGAAAATATATAGGGAATACAAAAGAATACGATTGAGTAAACCAAAATAAAAGGAAAACATACACGCCAATACAGAAAAGCTATCCCCCATAAAAATAACTAGGAAATTAAATACTGAGAGTGACCATATCTATATCTCTATTACCTAACCACTATACATGGTTAAATGCACTCGACTTTCCCCTATTATCCTCTGTAATCGCCATCTTCTTATCCATTTTCTACATAAGACATGACATGTTCATAAAAAGACCATGAAGGGGTGAGTATAAACATACCCAGTTGGATACCTCAAAAGTTGAAGGGGACAAATAGGGTACATAATAGAAGTAGACATCTCAACCCATAAAAAGAGATAAATAATACCTGATAGCAACGATATATTCTCATAAAAGAATCCAAGGTGAGAGAGAAATTAGATCTCCATCTCACAACCCATCCCAAGAAAAATAGAGCACAAATTGTTCCAAAGGTCCATCAATAATGAGAAAAATCTAATTTGTCTATCCAAAGAGTAACCACATGGAGATAGATAGTGCCACAATGCCACATAGTTTATGTGGAATAATATCTAGATAGAGGGCCCATGCCCTGGCAGGGAAGGAGGGTCCCACTTTGTAGATGGAGGATCCATTCCCTTATACAACATGAGGGTTACACTCAGTAGATTGAGGACCCATTCCATAATAAAATAACAAGGATCCACTTAGATGGTGGAGGAATTATTCCCCAAAACAGCAATAGGGTTCCACTCTATAGGCCGAGGACTCATTCCATGACATAACAGGTTGGTTATACTCAGTAGGCAGAGGACTTGTTCACTAAAACAGAAGGAGGGTTCCAATTTATAGGTAGAGGGCTCATTCCTTAACATAGTAGGAGGGTTCAACTCTATATTTAGAGGACCCATTCCCTAAAATATTAGGATAGTTCCACTTTATAGGTAAAGCATCCATGACCTAACATACCAGGAGGGTTCCACTCTATAGGTAGAGGACCCATGCCCTGACATAGTCGGAGGGTTCCACTTTGTAGGTGGAGGACCCTTTCTTTGAAATTTCGGGAGGGTTCCAATATGTAGGTAAAGAACCCATGCCATGACATAGTTAGAGGGTTCCATTATGATGATCCTACTTTATCACTGTCATCGTTAAGCACCACCGAAGGAAGCTTCACACTTAAATCACCTCACATCATATCATAAAAGCAACTAAAATCCCACCATCATATTATACAAGAAAAAACACTTTGGAAATGATACTCACAGGGACAAATATGAAACAAAACAAAGGATATAAGAAGGGAAGAATATTCATAAAGGAATAAACGACATGTAATGGACCCAAAAAACATGAAATCACACCCTGATTTTATCCATTTCTTCTCCATCACATGAATCACTAGACATGTGGTACTACATGTCATGTAAGGGTACTACACATCATATCTCCACCACCCGAGGCCTATGTGTGTGATATTTTCTATGCTAATTTAACTAGACGTGTACATAGTCATGTCCATGTCCTCGTACATGACGTGTTACTATACATTTATTTGTCAGTGTACTCCTAGAGTACACATTGGGCCACCAGAACTTGGTCACATGGAATGTGGGGGCCTTACATGGTGTGTGATATTTAAATCACACAAAAACCCTATCCTGTACAACTAGGTCACTGCACGACATGTATTCATCCCATTATATGTGTTATTATTAGGATTTACATAAAAATTATAGTTCCCTTTATGTTTAGTAATCAATACTCCACTGAAACATTTTCCTCCATGAATCACACTAGAAGTCCCAGATCTAGAGACTTACTTTCCCATTCCATTGCTGGACATCAATTTTTGGGCCGCGATTGCTAGAAATTTGGAATCCAAAATGCCTTAATAGGATTTTAGAATCTTGCACATGTTTCCCATCTTAATTTCTGCTCTAGATCCTAGATCCAAAGAGTATTACCCACATTATATATTTATCTCTCTAAAAATCAATGATCTGGCCATTTCATGAACATACACAAAGAATTGTGGGCTTTGATCTTGCTCGGTACCACCTAGAAATAGTCAAATCATGACCCCATTGTCCAATGATGAAGGTAATAAGAAATAATGGGGGAAATTCATAAGAAAAAATGTGATAACATCATTATAAAAGTGTTCTTGTACAACGATGATAGAACTTATTTTTTAGGGGTGATTTTATGGCATAATTAAGAAACAATTCTAAATAATAATTTAGTTTGATACATGGGATCATGCGAAGGTTGGAAAATGATAGGAATAAAATAATTTAATTAAAACAAGCATGATTAATTCTAAAAGGGTGGAAATACAATAAAACATGTTCTACACCTTGATTCAGATCGACTATTAGAGAAGAATTTGGTTTCCTCAAAGGAAGTGGACCCTTTGGATTCGTTGCACCTCAATACACATTGATCCAGCTGTCAATCGTCATCCGATAATGAGTCACAAATGAGGAATAGTGGATTAATCTAAAAATCCTCTCAGGGTTATGATAATAACCTTGGAGAACTATCATACTAACATATTTATAGTTTTTTAAGTCTGGGTCATTTAAATTAAAATAACTAAATTAATCCTTTATTTTAATTTAAACACACCTTCCAACGGTTTCCTATACTAGAAGTTTAGTTTATAACAAATTTATGTCACTTCTAGGGAAAATACTATTTTCTAAAATTTCTAATAAAATACTCCATCTTTGAGATATTCCATTTTTTCTGAAAAAACTATGCATCTGTGATATAAAATATATTTAATATTTTTATAAAATTAATTTCGGGATCACTGGGCCTCAAAATCACATGTTATCTCAGCATTTGGATCCTTAATTATTCCTTGTTATATTTTAAAGACTTATAAGGGAAAAATAATGACCCTACATTATTCACCTCATTAAAATTTTCATCGCTGAACAAAAAAACTAAAGAAAAATGTGGGGATACTAAGCTCGTATCTGGATCTCTCACTCTCAAGAGCTCTACTGCATGCTCCCATGCTACCAAAACACATGAACCAAGGGAATGGTCTATCCAAACATGATCCCCTTCTATCGATCCTTGATTTCCATCAGGTGCTCCATGAAGGTGGCTCCATCCTTAATATCCAGATCGCACCAGTCAATAACATGCATTGTATCATCCACATATCTCTTATGTTATGACACATATAAGGCATCATACACACACTCCAACTATGGGGATAAGGCTACACCGTAAGGAACCTCACTAATCATCTACACGATCTCAAATGACCTGATTAACCTTGGTGATATATTACCTCTTTATTGAAATATCTACAATCCTCAATATAGGGAGGCTCTAAGGAAAACATGGTTTCCTTGGTTGAACTCCAAGGGACTACAAAATTGACCAAAAAATATTTTTATCAGCTCTAATCTTTCCTCATTTTCTCACAGATCACCAAGACCATCTCTATATTTGCATGCACCATCTCTAGCCCAACAAGAGTTTCCTCACCATTATTTTTCCAGTATAAGGGTGACATGTAGGGTCTCTTGTATAGGGCCTCAAATGGTTCCATTATGATAGTATAATAATATCTATTATTATAAGAAACATATATCAAAGGTATGTGATCTTACATAATCTAGAAGAATCCCATTATTAATGACATCAACATATCCTCCATCACATGGATATTACATTTAGTCTATCCATCTATCTGAGGGTGGAAAGTTGTACTCATCCTTAAATGTGTGTCGAATGCCTCATTTAGGCCTCTCCACAGCCATGACGTAAACAATTAATCACATTAGAGGAAAACAATCAAAATAACACCATGAAGGAATATGATCTATTTCATGTAAAACTTCCACAAAATCTCCACCGAAGACTACTCACTGATTACGTGGAAGTGCACCGAATTTTTAAGTTTTTCAACTATCAACGATATGGCATCATGGCCTCTAACTATCCATTGAATCCATGTCATTAATTCCATGGATTTACTATCCCCTTTTAACTTATAGATCTCAGGATGATGAAAAAAACTACCAAAACCTAGTGCTCAGCCCTCACCTACTAATGTGTGAGGCACCGAGAGATGAAATCAGTTGTGATCCACCTCATTTTATCCCACCAAAATTACCAAAGGATGTCCCAATACTTCAACCCTAAAGCAGGATGTATAAAAAAAAGAGAAGCGTAAAATTAACACAACACCTCATCTCACATCATGACTGGGACCCCCGTCTATCCCTAGAAAAGTATGACATTATTCCCTCCAAAAACTTCATCTAGTGAATTTAATGAGGATACCTGGTCTTATAGGACCACATTGTCAATGTATCCTAATTTATCCTCCCTCACATGATAAATAAGTGGTGGAGTCAAAACCATAAACTAAATAAAAGAATCACCATCCTCTTTAACTAGGTTCAACTATAAGGAATCCAAATTCTTAGATTCCTCCTCTACCATGAGAGAATGAGACTTCTTGCTAAGGGAATATACCACCATGCTTCCCTTTATATAAGTATAGACTATATCAAAGTCATATTCCTATGGGAACTCCAACTTGAAACTCTCTCCCAGGCTCATATCCTTATGTGTGAAGACATACCTAAGACTTTGATGGTATGAATAAATAAAAATGCACTCTCCCAGAAGATAGAGCCCCTGCATCCTCAGAGTGAAGATTACCACTACCAACTCTAGGTGAAAAGTCACATAGTTTTACTCCTGGGGTATCAAATTTCTTGACCCATATGTGATCACTACCTACCTCTAAATTAACACACATCCAAGCCTAGCTTCGTAGCCATTACAATATACTATATACTCCATTACCTCTTCAGATAATCTCCAAACCAAAGAATTAGTTATCCTCAGCCTCAATTCCTCAGTGGTTATATAACACTGCTTAGTCAGGTAAAAGTATGCCATTTCCACATCATTATAGTCAAAGGGGAATAAATCATAGAGAATTTATACATGAACCACATGTAGTATCCCACCAAGCCAATAAAAATGCACACCTCTGACACACTCTTGGTTAGATCCCAAGAAATAACTACATCGTCCTTTAGAATATCCATAAATAATCCATGCTTAGAAATGAAATGCACCCGGATTTTAACCTCATAGATCCATAACTAGATCTTCAAGATATTTACATAAATCTTGTAGTCCTGATGTATGTTTAGTACCATCATATAGTGCTCTGCATTCTCCTCTTGTGATGTAGAGTAGATGAGTATGTCATTAATGAAGGAAAAAAATAGTCCAATTATGGATGGAAGATATAGCTTATCAAAATCCATACAAAAAATGAGGGAATTCATCACACTGAAATGAATCACCATGAACTCATAGTTTCTATAGTGATATCAGAATTCTAGCTTCAGAATATCTGCATCGATAACTCTTAATTGGTGGTTGTCAGACCTCAGATCGATCTTCTAGAACCATCTCATGCCTCAAAACTGATTAAAGAGGTCGTTAATCCTCAACAATGGGTACTTTTTATTTATCTTGTTCTGGTTTAGGTGATGATAATCAATAAAAATTTGTAATCTTATATCTACCTTTTTCATGAACAACACTTGTACATCCCAAGGGGACACAATAGGCCTGATAAAACTATTATATTGAAGGTCCTCCAACTGCACCCTCAGTTTCCAAATCTGAGTAGGGGACATACAATATTCTATATAATATATATTTGTGGGATCATGGAGGAATTAAATGAAAAAATACATCTCCCACATATGAGGTAGTCCCAAATCATCCTTGGGGAATACAACCAAATAAATCTTCATGACTAAAAGAATTTAGATTCCGGAAAAGACTTTTGTGCCAATTTATAAACATACCAATATATGGGTGATGGTTTGTATCTTCAATATCATAAGACCCACTCACTCCACCATGATATCTCTCTCCCACAAAGAAGAATATCTTCCCATCAATCTAAACACATTTGACTCATTTGTAGTGATAGTCAATCTGGGATCATACTACAGAAAACCAGTCTATACCCATGATGATGTCATAAGGTTTCATCATGATGATGAAGAGCTCACATGAGAAACTCTCTCCACCAAGAATTTTCTCACACTTCTAGTTTATAAAATATAATGAAGAAATGTTCCCCATCATAAACTCAAGCCAAATATTCTTAGACAACGTATCAACTGGGATCTATAGATATTTCCCCATGAGTATAGTGATAAAGGAATGATTCAAACTTATTTATATAAGTACTGAATTAAGATTATAATAAAAAAATACCATACCTTAAATAATATATGTATTTTCCATATCATTTTCCATCATTACCTATAGATTCCCCAACCTTGAGCGCCAAACCACTAAGCCTAACCTGGGCTGCCTGGTGGTGGTGATGGAAGGAGCTCATAACGTCTTACCCCACTAGAATATCTTACTAATGGAGACCAAATACTCCTCTTCTAGCTTCATATCCTTGGTTTCCACCCTACCCACACTTGGGAGATGCATGCTCACAACATTTCCTTTGTTGTGGCAGTCCATCTACTATTTGATTTCCTTCCTCATCATGTTAATTCAAGAAATCATGTGTCATGTTACCCCACCCATCACATTCAATACATCACCCCTCTAAAGGCTACCTCATTCTTTCGTGGCATCTCTTTTCCACATGACCACATTGCTGAGTATGATCATTATAAGATCACATACAATGTTATCTTGCTAATTGGAACCTACTCGCTGTTGTAGATGACTTAACCCTATGAATCCCACATCTGGATCCAACTATATATAATACATTTTATATGAAGATATCTATCACAAGATCCTATTTGAAAACTCCAACATATGTGGGAATATATAGGGGTACCACATTCGGATGAATGTCTTTGTAAAGGCCCTACTCAAACTTATGTGCCTATAAGTATCCATCCGGAATCATGTCAAGGGAGTACCGCTTAAGGACAATGAAACTTATGGTATAATAAAAAAAATTATCTCTCATTGATTCATATCCAGAATCTCTTGAATTGGACCTTAGATCAAGATTGAGGGGAAACACTCCTCATAAAACAATTTCTAGAATTCATACCATTATAGTGACAACTCATAATGTGTTAGCATGAGTAAAATATACCAGTATCCTACTACACTTTAGAAAAGGAAATATACCAGCACAACCATATTATCAGTTGGGGTATGGATAAGTCAAAAAACATGGATGACTGACTCAATTCAATCCTCCAATTCCTGGGGATTTGGCTCAATGTGGAACCTCACCGGCCTCTAGCACTGGAACACACAGGGTGCACTAAGTCTGTTTGTATACTCATCCCACTACACTAGTATAATATATTGTTTTATAGGTGGGGGTGCTTCTATGTACCCTCATGGAGGAAATATCTCATGTGATGGTCCCTGAACTGAGGCCTTATCACTAATCATATTGTCATCATGATCATAAATTGGTAACATGGATGAATATCTTCGGAGAGGCATCCTGAAAATTTAATCAAGACATACTATGGTAAGATGTGAATATGTATATTTATATATATGGTAAAATGACTTAAGAAGGAAAATAAAAAGTCTCAATACTATATGATACACATACCAAAGTTCACTGAAACCAATGTCTCAGTATGCTGAGTTGACAAGAAGGTAGACAAAGTCTTGGTGAATAGATATAGCAGCCGCTGAACCAACACTAGATTCACGAGACTGAAAGTGACACTCAAGACACATTGACAAAATTTCACTAAGTTTCCAACAAAAAATCACCAGGGTACATAACTCTAAACATCATATTGAGGTTGAACCACAATTGATACCAATCTATCACGACCTGACCCATCGAGCCTCACCTAGCAGGCAAAAGGCTGAGCCACAACTACCCCAGGCCCGCATCCATAGTCTAGGGGGTGGAGACAAGAACTAAGAGGAATAATTAATATGGGATGCCTTTTTATAATGTACATATACACATCCCCCAACTTTCTCCACGAAGAAGTGTAGAGGAATAATAATAAAAATACTATAAAATCAAGAGTAAAAAAACATGCATGTGAAAATATATAGGGAATAAAAAAGAGTGAGACTAATTAAACTATAATAAAATATAAAAATTCACAAAAAACCAAAAAATATGTCCCAACATAACAATAAATAAAAATTTAAATGTTGAGAGAGTCTATCTCTAGATCCCTAAGCCCTAACCACCATACATGGTCAAATGGACCTTGGTATCTTCTATTCTCCCCCCCCCAGTAATCACTGCCGACCTATCTGTCATCTTCATAATACATGAAAAATGAGGAAAATACAATGTATGAGTAAATATATACATATACAGTAAGAATCCCCAATAGTTTAAGGGGGATAGATAGGAGGCATGATAGAAGTAGGAATCTCAACCCATAGTAAGAGAGAAACATAACCCAATAACAAAGATATATTCTCAAAAAAGAAACTTAGGAATGAGATAAAGCGGATCTCCATTTCACAGAACAACCCAAGAAAAGATTCTACCAACAGTTTTAAAGGTCTATTAATGATGCCCAAGTATCTTTCATGTCTATCTGAAGAGTAACAATGTGGAGAAACACCTTACCACTATACCACACAATTTAGGTGGAACATTCTCTACATAGAAGACCCATTCCTTGGTACTACAAGAGGGTTACACTTAGTAGATGGAGGACCCATTCCCTAATATAATAGTATGGTTCCACTTAGTTAATGAAGGACCCATGCATGGATACAATAGGGCGTTCTACCCAGTAGGAAGAGGACCCTTTCCCTAACCAAATAGGAGGGTTACACTAAGTAGGTAGAGGACCCATTCCCTGATACAGTTTGAGGGTTACACTTAGTGGGTAGAGGACCCCTAACTTGACACATTAGTAGGGTTCCACTCTATAGTTAGAGGACCCGTTCTCTAACAAAGTAAGAGTGTTTCACTCTGTAGATAGAGGTCCCATTCCTTGACATAGTAGGAGGGTTCCACTATGTAGGTAGATGACCCATGTATGACATAGTAGGAAGGTTCCAATCTATAGGTAGAGGACCCATGACCTAACATATTAAGAGATTTATACTTTATACATAGAGGAAGTATTCCCTAACATAGCATGAGGTTTCTAATATGATGATACTGATTGATCACTACCACTGTGGTGCACCACTTAAGGAAGAATCATGGTCCAAACATCTCACATAATATCTTAAAATACAATATGAAATAAACCATCATGTTCTGTGAAATAAAATCAGGATAGGCTTCTCATAGTCCAAAATCTAAGCCAAACAAGGAGATACAAGAGGTAGAAGATTCATAAAGGGGTAAAAAATGTGTAAGGGACCCACATAACATGTTTTCCCACCCTGATGCTTAGATGTGTCCTATCCAGAAGTTATATCAATGGATATATAGTACTACATGGAGTGTAAGGGTACTACATGATGTGTCTCGACCACCCGGGGTCTGCTCGTGTGATCTTGGCCATACCAATGTAACAAACCGTGTAAGTGGCCATTCCGATGTCATCTGACATGGTGCATACCTTGAAGTTTATGTGTCAATGTACTCTAAGAGTACACATTTTCCTTCTTGCACTAGGACACATGATATATGGGGGTCCCATATTTCACGTGATATTTAGCTCACCAAGAAACCCAAGTTCCCACTGTTAGGTTTCAACATGACACGTGTTCATCCCTATACATCCTACATAGTACAATTTTTTCTAGAAACATAGTTTACCTTCATGTACCATTCTCACACATCCACTTATAGCATTTAAATAACGAATCACTATAAAATTACCAAATCTAGAGTAGTTTTTTCATGTTCTATTGCTGAACATTTATTTTCAGGCTGTAAGGGCCAGAAACCGGGAATCCAAAATCACATTAATAAGGTTGTAGTGTCTCCTTCAGACCTACCATAATAGTTTCATCTTAGGATCACATATACATGGACTATCACCTATGTAACATTCAAATATAACCACTAATCGTTGATATATTCATTTTGTGTGCATAAACAGCCAGAGGTTTGATCACGCTCGGACCCACCTAAAAATAGTCATTTCATGGCCCCATGGTCCAATAATGAAGAATATGAATAAAGGGTGGGGGAAATGCATAACAAAAAAGGTGATAAAATAATTTTCAATGTTTTCATATCAAAATATGATATAATTGGGTATTTTCATGGGTGATTTCATGTCATAGACAAGAAATAAATTTTTAAAAAAATTATTTTGATACACCATCTCTTGTGAAGGTTTCAAAATACTGAAAATAAAAGTAGTTAATTAAAACATTATTTATTAATTCGAAAAGGTATAACATATATAAAAATATGTGACCTAATTCAATTTGGATTGATTTTTTGTGAATGATCAGTTTCTAATGAGTAAGAGGACCCGTTTTGTTCGGTGTGCCTTGATTCACTGTGATCCGCTTCTCGGTTGTCGTCTAATCTTGATTCACTAAATAATAACACAAGAACCCTCTCAAAATACTCTAAGTGTTATGCAAGTAACCCTGGATAACTTTCATAGTGACATATTTATAGTGTTTTAAGTATAGTTCATTTAAATTTAAATAAATTAATTAATCATTTAGTTTAATTTAAACACACCTGCCAACGACTGCCTCTATCGAATGTCCGCCGCTGACCAAAATTATATCTTGACAAGGATAAATATGACACTCTATATTGAATTACTATCTTAGATTTATGATCTAAGACACTATTTAGGAGATATCCCATTATTTCTGAAAAATTGTATGCGCGTGATATTAAATATATTTAATATTTTTTTAGAATTAATTCAGGGATCACCGGGCCTTGGGATCACATACCGTATTAGGGTATGGTTCCAAAACTATTTCCTGATATCATTCAATGTATTAAAAATAAACAAAGGTTATTTTAATTTTTTAAGGTATTGGTCAGTTTAAGTTGATCAAATTGAGGTGGTGAAGATATCCTTTTATATGTGATAGGCATGACACTCCTGTAAATTCTTGTTTTCTTAATATATAAAAAATGTAATACTCAAGTAAAGTGGGAAAAAATATCTCAATTTAGAATATAGTAGAATCAGGACATCAAATTCACTCAACCAATCAATTAAATATAAACATTTATGGCCTTATTACTCAGTTTTTAACCATTTTCCTCATGTTAACCTTCACTGTGGTGACTTACTTCTTTCCAAAGTAACTTGTTTTTATGAAAAAAATGAAATTGAACTTATTAAAAAATTGGTACTATATTATTAATAATTTAAAAATAATTTTTAAAGATTCAATTTCTATAGGAATAAAAAATTAATTTTAATATAAGTACTCATAACAAAATAAAACAATTGTTTTTTATAAAAATGTATTTTTAAGTGTAAAAATGAATATTCACTAAAATCATGTTTAGTGTTGATTATTATAAAATTTCTTAGTTTATGAATAATTTTTTTTTAATAATTTTGAAGAAATTGTAACCAAATGTCTCGTTATGTGTACTAAACCAAAGGAAAAGTTACGATATTAGAGAAATCAATATTTTCCACTATTCATATAAAAAATAAACCATTTTATAAAAATAACAAAAAATTACTCTAAGATAATTTTGATATTTGGAATAAAAAATTTGTTTAATTTTACCATATTCAAATTATAGTATTTAAAATTTTAATTTTTAAACAAAACCATATAACACATTGAAATTAATTAAGTTAGAATAAAAACCACCTCTTTTCCAAATGAAAATTATATTATTATACTATAATTTATAAAATTATTTTTAAGGTTATAATAATAAATATTAATATGAATCCATATATTTAATATGAATAAAATATAAAATTAATTCATTTAAAAAAATACATGGTTATTTAAAAAATAATATCGCTCAATACTTTCTCTCTGACAAGACTAAGGCATCTCCCAAGATGCTAAGGATAGTCATATGATAATCTTCCATCGAAGCATTGTCAAAAAAATTGAATCATATACCCATGCTCTATCTATATGAGATTTTACCAACATAGATCCTAATCCAAAACATCACTAGGAACTAGAACTAAAATCAACATGTTTAGGTTTCCAACCAATCCTACCATGTGAAACCAAACCTTAATACCAAAGCACAACTCCTGCATAAAACTAAAATGGAATTAATCTACCCATGCTTCCAATATCTAAGGGAACTAAATGGTTTGAGATAAAAAAAAATATATCATGTTACCCTTATATATAACAACCATATTAATATAATAAAAAAACACCCCATTACTCAATCATAGCATTTGAATCACCAATATCATGAGCCGCATCAAAAGGCACCAGGATCTCTAACCAAGCCCGTAACTATATATCACAAAGGTCAAAAATCATGGGGTAACACATATGATCTTGTTTTAATTACCATATGGAATTTCACATTCCAAAAATATCACTCTATGGTTCTCATATACATTTTCATATCATGCATCACATGCCAGGCCCTCAACCCTCTCTAGGGTACTAATGCTCATCGGTAATTAGAAAACTAGACTACCCCTTCAAGGGTTATGATCTTATCCAAATTTATATATGGGAATTAAATTATGATATTTTTGGGCCCATTGGGAAGATAATACAATTTTCAAGAGGGGGGGGGTTGAACTGGCCTTTTAAATAAAAGTAAATATTATATTATATTTTTAAAGTTAATGTATTGGAAAAAAAAAGCACACATGATTTTTAAAGTTGTTCATATAAAATTGAACCTATGTCTACTCTTAATAACTCATAATCAGAGGGAGAGTTGACACCGACTAACCATGGAATCTTACACAAAATGTTTCACATCTAGAGTCACAACATAATTACAAATCCTTTTCCCCCTAGAGGCTTAAACTGAACACTAACCTTCTTTTTTATACTCGAAGTCACATCCCAAATAGACCTTCCACTTTCCCTGGAGGTACAACCCAAACAAGCACACCTTTATTTCCCAGAGGCACAACTCGAACAGTCCTACCCATTTTCTCTTATAGTCACAACACTAACCAAATTTTGCTGCTGATTCATAGCCCACACACATGTACCTTTTAAAGGGGTAGTATAACCCACACATGCTTTATCACAAAATAATAAAAAGAAATAAAGAACCAAAAAACTAGTTGAAAAAATCAATATTGTGAATGTTGAGGTAGTGATGTTCTTTCCACTAATAAAGGATCAAATGATTGTGTAGTAGTCGAGAGAAGTATATGATAAAAAAATTATACAATAGTTATTATGTTGAATAATATCCCTAACCTTGAATATCATGATGTAGATATATCGAGAAACTTATATATATTTCTTCTATGCATAATATATTCAAATCCTTAATCCCATTGTAGTTCATCTTTCCAAATGAAGAATGAGATTTATTCATTGAATAAACTTGAAAAACAAACCCACCTAGGTTACTTTGATAATCTTTAATATTAAAAACATGTCACATAGTTCTAACATGTTATAATAATTATTATAATACCATAAAATAATTATAATCAACATCAAACTACCTAGAAAAACACTCATAAAGATTACAAGATAAACTATTCAAATTGAAACCATATTAAATTTCAAACTTGTGTTTTTCTAAGAAACTAGTGTCAAAATTCAACCCATGTGATGAGAATATTATACTACATATAATTATTCTAAACAAAATTATTAAGTACTAAAATAATTAATAATTATTTAAAAAATAATAAAATTAAGATAAACATTTGAAATTAAAATATAATATTTTTTAATATAAAATTATAAATAAAAAAGGCATGTTTTGGGATAAAATATTAAAAAGGAATTAAGTGATCATAAATAGTTCATAAGGTATGTTCAATACTTTTCCATTTTCCATGTTGAAGTTAATTTATTTTTCTAAGGTGTACACTTCATTTTTATTGATTTGGTCACTTTATTTTTGCTCATGTGGTAGATTTATTTTTTTTCATGCGGTCTCTTATAGACATTGTCAAATTCTCACTCATGGTCACTTATTTATTTTTTCATGTTGTCACTTCTATACTTTGTCAAATTTTCACTCTTAGTCATTTCATTTTTTTCCATGTATTCACTTTCATAGTTTTTAAAAATTTCACTCATGATTATTTCTAACACTCATATGGTCACTTGATTTACTTCACAAATAAGGGTTACTATGAAATTCAATAGGATTAATAAGGGTAACTAATTATGTGTATACAATGTTTAAGGATAAGTTATATTCTCACTGAAAGGTGAAATAAATATTGAAAACACTGTGTAAGGGTATTTCGAGTATATAATAACTTAACTATGGATTTTAATGAATAAATTCATGTTATGATATATGAAAAATATTTTAATAAAATGGACGATGATATTGATCCACTTGATGATGATTTTAGATATTTTACTTTAAAAGAGGAATGACCTGAAGATAAAGATACACATATTGAGTTGGAGAATATTTGTTCTCAATATAACCCCATTCAATAATGATCTTAGAATAATCATAGTTATCTTATTATAGATAATTTTATTGGAAATGTTGAGTCTAATGTTCAAACTAGAAAATCAGTTACGAATACTATCATTTAACATGATTTAATTTTCAATTTTGTACTTGAGAATAATGATAAAGCATTAAATGTTTCTAACATGATCCTAACTTTTTAGTATGAAGTTAAATTAGTTTACTAGAAATAATTTGTGTAAATTATTTTTTCCTCCAAATGATTCTCGTGTTATTTTAATTTAATGGATATTTAGAAAAAATTCCATGAATCTGGAAATATCGTTAAAAATAAAGCTATATTGATTTTTCAAGGATATTATTAAGAATAAGGTATTAATTTTGAATAATATTGGGAATATTTTTCTATATTAGAAGTAATTTTAATGTATTTATATTTTGATACTTTTCGTGGATTTAAATTATTCTAAATGGATTTCAAATTCATTTTTATAAATGCTAATATTTATGAAGAATTATATGTTAGACAACCCATCGTTTTGAAAATGAAAATAATCTCTGTCATTTTTTGAGATTTTTAAAGGCTTTATATGGTTTGAAACATACTCATTGAGCATGGTATGAAAGTTTATCTATTTTTATTTTGAAAAAATATATTGAGAAAGGAAAGGTTGATCATACTTTATTTATTAAGAGAAATTGTAATGATATCTTAACTATAAAAATTTATGTTGATGATAATATTTTTTAATGAATTTTCAGAGTTAATGAACTATTAATATGATATGATAACTATGAGATAATTTAAATTATTTCTTGGTATAAAAATATTTCAGATAAATTATGTTTTTTCTAAATCAATCCATTTTTTTATAAAGATCTAGTTAATATATTTAGTTTATACTATTATTAAAGTCAAAATATATCCATGAGTAGTACTTGAGAATTATTTTTAGAAAAATATAGATAATATTTTATGTTAAAACTTTTATATGTTTGATTTTATGTTTTTATACCTTACAACATAATGTCCTAATTTAATGTTTTTTTAGTTTTTATGTGTGAAATATTTTAAGGATCTTTGAATTTATTATTATGTTATCCAACATGAAATAATTTTGATTTGGAAAGATATTGTGATTATAATTTTGGTGGATATAAGATAGATAGAAAAAAACATCACTTATGTTCCATTTACAAGGTAAATCTATAAATTCTTGGGCTTCAAGGAAACTAAATTATATTTCTCTTTCAACTTATGAATATGAATACTTAACTAGATAATTTATTTATGATCAATCATTATGGATTGATAAAATATATTCAAATCTTGGTTTTTATTTGGATAATAATTCTAATATTTCTATTCCTAAAAATCCCCTACAATACACAAGAAATAAGAGAGTTCATATCAAATTTCATTTTCTTAGAGTTCATGTTCAAAAAAGAAGTATAAATATGGAATTTATTTATAAAAAAAACCATCTTAGTGATATCTTTACTTTCCCATGGAACTTACTATGTTTGAGAAAAAAAATTAACTTGGATTAGAGGAAATTTATTTATACAAAATATATTTATGGGGAGTTTGAATCAAATTTTTAGGTAAAACTATAAATATGTTCAAAATATGTTCCTTTTTTCAGTATTCAAATTGAATATATTTTATTCTATTAGCTCACTAGCATGTGTTTAAGTAGTTGGTTACAATTTAATTATTTTCATATATATTTTAAATTCTTTGAATGTCATATTATTTGTTTCTATGGCTCCTTTAGGAATGTTTTTTCTAAGTGTTAATTTATGGGGAGATATATATTTTTTATATATTGATTTAATTTATGATGAATTTATTTATATGATGTAAATTTATATTTTGGGGAGAAAATGTGCTTGGTAATTTGATAGTTTTTTTATTTGTTTCAAAATGGGGGTGAACTGTTGAAATTGATATTTTTCAGTAATTATTATAATGAGGGAGATTGTTATAGTGGAAAGAACACTATGTTCGGTAGCATATACAACAAGCAATACTGAGCTTAAAAAAATCCCAAAATATTATTATTTAAATATGACTAATATAACCTAGCCATTAACAAAGTAGATATAAAGATTATTAATAGAATTATAATATATATATATATATTAACAATTAAGTAAAAATTCATTGATTAATTATTAGGAATTAAAAATTCAATTTTCAGAAAAGTTATTTTATACTTCCAAAATATGTTTTATATAAAAATAAATTTTATTACTTTTTAAAGGAAACTATTATAATAAATTCATAAAACTTATGTAATTTCTATTTTATAAAAACCATATCATTTTTGAAATCATCATATCAAAATTATCAATGAGTAAAATTTTCAGATTTTTCTCGAAAGATTTATTTTCAAGTGATTAGTGAAAAATACTATTTTTAATTTAAAATTATATTTTATTTATATTATTTTAAATGTAAAATATTGTTTTCAAATAGTTTAAAAGTAAAAACTAGTTCTATTATATTATTAATAATCCAATTTGTTAGACTCACCTGTTTTGATAATCCCAAATCATGTTTAAATACTGATCATGAAATATTAAGTCATCTTCCAATAATTTATTAATCTGTATTTATAATATTTGTCCTGAAACAATCTATATTTTTTAGTCTCATGAATTTGTTGCATCAGGATACAGTTTACATCTCTCTAAGTACAAGTTCACTGTTAAAGGATACTGGTAAGACCCTTCTAATCAAGGTCACCGTTATAGCTCATTGTTGAAGATCTAAAGTCAGCATTGGAAGATACTGGTACAAGGTCACTACTGTGATAAGGATTATGTTAGAAGTCCACTGTCAGACTCTTTATCAAGTCTTCTGTTAAGAGCTTCACAGTTCAAGTATACATCTGGACATGTCTACCGTTAAAAGAAGGATACCTCTAGACAACTCCTACTATCGATGTAGTAAACTTTTTTTCAAGTCTACCATTATTGGAAGTCTTCTAATAGACAAACTACACCGTTGATGAAGTCAACTGTTGGGAAAGTATACCGATGGAAAACATCACTATTGAAGTAGTCTGATGTTACAGAGCTACTGTTAGAAGCTTACTGATTGAATTCTACTGCTGATCAAGCTTACTGATGAAGTCCACTGTTGAAGAGCCTAATGTTGAAGTCTACTGTGTGACATGCATCTGCTACTAGTCTAATGATAACCTATTCTTTACTCTACCAATTTTCTTAATACTATCATAACGGTCATGTCTGGACAATTTAATGCACCTCACATTATTTAAGGATATTTGCAGGCATATCAGGAAACAATACGAGGTACGAGGAAGACCACACGTGGTTGAATCATTTCTCTTGTCGGGCCTTGCTGAATCAAATGAGAAAAAAGTGATTTGGAATAAGCAAAAAAAATACAAACATCAAGATATCGACATACACACAAAAAGGAGACATATTCAGTACCTGATATACGAAGAAAGAAGAGCACTCGAGCACTCATTCATAATCTGGGAGCTTCAAAAATATTAGTTCGAAGAACATTTTAAAAGATGTGGTGGTGTGCTACAAAGAGCTTATGATCCAAGAAGCTGATCATCTCTACATCTGGAAGTTAGAACCTGGAAGTTGCGACACTCTGTTTTAGAGGCAACTTGTAGAGAAGGACCAAAACATCATTTCCTTCATTATAAGGAGTCCAAAGCTGATCTTCCAACACATAGAGCATTCTAAACTTCTTCTTAATATCTTTAGCTCTACTGTGTTTAATTATTTTACATTTGAGAGAAGTGTTTCTATATTACACACACTAAATATTGTGCTTGAACTGAGGGATACTGAAAATACTTTTCCAAACTCTCTTTACATTTGTTTCTCATTCATAACTATGGAAGAATCCTAGTGTGTCTTGGTAGTTTATTTTCCCACATAGAACTGTGGTAGAGGTTTCCAAAGATGGAAAGTTTGTGAAAACTATTGTAAAGCCCAATACAGGCTGTGTATCACTTTTAATATAACTTCTTGGTGGCAGGTGATCACCAAGTGAAGAGGATTATGTCTTGACTTAAGACTGAACCTATTGTTTAAATATTTGTGTTCAAATTTCAAGTAATCTATTTTACATTTATCCACTTCTTATATTTTCAAAGACAGAAATTTGTTTTCACATTCACTCTGATAGTTAGTTTTGGTTAGTGTGTGTAGACGCCGGAAAAGTCCGTTGTTCCCAAACGAAGCTCCGGATGCGGAAAACGAGGTCATATTTGGAGTCGGAAGAATGTTTCGGAGGGCCCGGAGGCCTTGCGCGGAATTTCAGAGGTCTGCGCGCAAAGATGATGATCCGCGCGCAAAACCCCCGGGATGCGCGCAACTCCCTTGCGCGCGGTGCCCGATTCCGCGCCCGCGAGGAGAATTCCGCGCTCGCGCCTTGGATTCCGCGCTCGGGGTTGCCTATAAATACTAGGTGACCCCCAACGCTTCAAAGGTTGCTGGAAGTCGAACGGTCTCCCGCGCGCGCAATTCAACCCCTTCCGCGCGCAATGCCGCTCTTCAGGTAACCTCCTTTCTTTCGCGCAATAGAGCCTTGGGGTCCACCTTCGCGCGCAATCCCCTTGGCTCATTTCCTTTGAATCAATTTCAACCCGAAGGCCTTTGCGCGCAAAAGAAGCCTCTTGCGCGCAATTGCCCCCGGGTGCGCGCAATCCAACCCGATTGCGCGCACCCCCCCCATCTTCAAAGTGGCCATTCGTTAGAGAATGAGCCGTTGCCCCCGCGCGCTACCCGAAGCCCGGTGCGCGCAATCCCAATCATCCGCGCGCGAAGCGCTGGCCCAATTGCGCGCCAGCCCGCCATTTTGCGCGCCGACCCGCGGTTTTGCGCGCAAAGCTCCTCTTTTGCGCGCAATCCGCCAGGGTCGCCTCCCTTGACCCCCTTTGGGTACCCGCCTGCGTGGCGCCCGATGGTCTTCATCACAGGTGCCCGCGTTGTGCGTCGTCTTTCCGTGCGGCCCCCCCTAGGCTCGCGCGAAGTGACACGGACCTACCGGCGACTTTTTCGTCCAGCATGACGCTAAACTGCACTACGTCCGAGCTACAAGACGTTAAACTGTTCAGCATTCGTCCAGCATGACGCTAAACTGCACTACGTCCGAGCTACAAGACGTTAAACTGTTCAGCATTCGTCCTGCATGACGCTAAACTGCACCACGTCCTGCACGACGTTAAACTGTATACGTCCAGGCTGCACGACGTTAAACTGCCTAGCCCCCATCGTCCGCGCTGCAAGACGTTAAACTGCCAAGTGTTTCGTCCTCAACACACGACGTTAAACTGTACTTCGTCCGGCAAGACGTTAAACCATCCGCTTCGTCCTCAACACACGACGTTAAACTGTACTTCGTCCGGCAAGACGTTAAACCGTCCGCTTCGTCCTCAACACATGACGTTAAACTGTACTTCGTCTGGCAAGACGCTAAACCGTCCGCTTCGTCCGATCCCGTGCTCTGCACGCAGGGTCTCCCCCCGGTTTGGACGTGGCCCCCACCCGCTCGTCTCTGCAGGGATGTCGGGATTGTCCTGCTTTTGGGACGATTTAATGGGAGTGGCTTTTCCCTACGGGGGCAGGGTATTACAAACCCCTAGTTTCTCGTGGGAGGCTGCACATGTGTATCTCCATTGCGCCTCCCCACTGCCGAAGCCAGTAGAGGGTGTGACTGGGATCGAGGTGTCTCCTACTTTCGGTCCAAGTCCCTTCCAACTGAGTTTTGTCGCATCCGGGCTGCCTCAAGTGCGTAAGTCCTGACAGAATGAACTACGTGGACTTTGATCCCTGTCTTCTATACAGGGTACGTAGGAAGCCTACCTGAGGTCCAAGCCCACCACCTGGTTGTCCCGGTCATATTTACGTCGGTTCGTCCATCAGTGGACCCCTCCAGGGTTCACGCTTGCGTCGATTCACCTATGAATCCGCCCCTGTGGGAGACTGCCCGTGTGTATCTCCACCGTGCCTCCCCACAGCCCCTTTTTCCATTTCTCCTTTCATCGTCCAGCATGACGTGAAACTGTGATCCACCCGGCCGTCCCATCCCCCTCTGTGCGAGGTGGTTCGGTTCAATCCTCCGCCCGGCGGCCTAGACCTCTTCGTGAGTCGGCTTGCCGACGTCCAGCATGACGTTAAACTGTATACCCAAACTACGTTGACTTTGATCCGTGCTAACGCGCGGTACGTAGGAAGCCCCTACGGGGTCCAAGCTCTTCACTCCATCATCCATCCTGATCCTTACCCGGGCCGCCACATCCCGGTGGGGTCATGCCACTTCACTCCACTCCACGTTACTTGGGAAGCCGCCCATGTGCTGGCCCCAGCGTCGGAGGTTCCCCGCAAGGGGTTCTGTCATCCGATCCACTTTTCGTGTTGATCGGTCCGATGCCGTCCCCGCTGGACGTTAAACTCGCGGCATACCCCGTGTTAAACATGGGAAGCTGAGGAAAACCTCAGGTGACACAGTTCCCCGCACCCAGTACGGGATGCCTCAGGCCATCATGCCTTCGAGAAGCCCTATTAGGGACGGAAGACAGACGTGCAGAGCCGCAGTGCTACGACACGCCCCCAGCACCCAGAGCCACCCGGCCTTCTCACCGCAGGTTGCTGCCCCGCCCAGACTCCTTGGAGCGTCCGGGCGGAAGCAGCGTAATTAACCGGTGTCCATGAAGATATGGCGCCGGGAACGAGATTCACGAACATTCTTAAGTCTATGAGGGAGACCCGGATTAGGCGACGAGTTCCGAGGAGACGTCCAAGGAAGGAGGAGCCGACATCCCATCATCCCGGTTTCGATCAAGGAGCAGACGCCCCTGAATAAGGGACGAATGCCGCCCGCCCTTGGAAAGCGGGACTGCGGGACCACAAGCCGCGCGCCCATCCCCTCGGGTTGACGGGTGCACGCGCGAACGCGTCCTGGCAGAACAGCGTAACCCGACGCACATCCGCACCGAAACAGAAAAATGGTGAACCCGACGTGAATCTCTTCTCCTCGATACGAGGACCGATGGCTTTCAGAGGTGTTGGAAGACTGGCATGTTGCCCGGCCAAGCATTCAGTCTTACCCGCCAGGGGCTGGGGAAGGGACATCGGGCACTCCGTCTCGCAACGTCGAGGGCCTGGGTTCCCCCCACGGATCCGCCCGGTGATGGGGGTCCCTCCTCGGATCCGACCGGTGATGGATGATTCGTCCGATGAGGGTATTGGGTACGCTTCGGTTAATACCGTCGAGCTGGTAAATCCCTTTTCGGTTCCCGACGTTGAAGAACACCTGGTGGACCTCCCTAGTGTCCCTGGTCGTCGCTACCGTCGGAAGAACCACATCAACAGGAGTCGCCGGGGCACAGCCGTTGGTACCTCCATCCAGGCCGTGCACGCCACCGAGACTAGGCAGCAGGCTCAAAACCGAGCTCAGCGCGCGCAGCCCCCCCATCCGGGGATGACGGATTCGCCTCCGCCACTGTTTGTGGTGTGGGACCAGGCAGAACCGCCTCAGCCGCGTCGCGACCAGCTCCGCCCTGCCACAAGTCCATCCCGGCCTCCTGACTCCAGTACGGTGACCATTTCCCGGACTGCGACCAGTGAACAGCGAGATGCGCCAAGTACCAGTCGGCCGCCGATCCAACCGGCAAGGCCCGTCATGCCACCAACCGCAGAGCAACCTCCTGCAACCAGGGGCTCGCGCTTGGCCAAAAAGTATGATGTCCTGAAGCACTTGGCCGACATCCCAGCAAGGCTCTCCATCCTTGAGGCTCTGCGCATGTCATCTGAGATGCGCGAGGCACTCGCTGAAGCCCTGAAAAGCCCCCTCCAGTTTGAGACAGAGGTTGCGGCTGCAGAGGCCTTTCACGCCGAAACGATCGAGGACGCCGAATGTCAGGCAGTTATCTCGTTCTCTGGTAAGGATGAAGACCCTCCTATACAGGGACACATTCGTCCGCTGTATGTCACTGGCCAGTTCAATGGCCTTGAAGTCCGGCGCTGTCTTGTCGACACGGGGTCCGGGATTAACCTGATTCCAACTCGGACGCTCCGGAGATTGGGGTTGTCTGAGGATGACTTGATTCCCTCCGACCTCAGGATCCAGGGGTACGATCGCACCGAGCAAACCCCGGTCGGCAAGATACGTTTGAAGACCCAGTTCGGTGACTTGGTTGCCAACACCGAATTCATGGTAGTCTCTCAGGACACCGCGTACAACGCATTGATGGGCAGGCCATGGCTCCATCTTCACGTGGCGGTTCCCTCGTCATACCACCAATGCCTCAAATACTCCCTTAATGGTCGAGTGGGCGTGCTTCAAGGAGATGCCTCTCCTTTTGCCTCGTGTGAAGCCCGCTATCTGGACGCGGACTATTACAAGAGCAAGGATAAGCAGATCCTGGCAGGTGAGGTTGAGCCTGTCGCTGTTGCAAGTGATCCCTGGGCAAGTCTGGATGACGCTTACGTCCTCCCGATTCAACGGTTGGACGTCGCCATGGTCTTGACGGTCCGCGAGTCTCCTGATGAGATGGCCGCGACCGCCCGCGCCAGCACCAGTGGCCCAGCAGGATCTGGTAGCCCCAATGCAGTTGCCAACGCAGTCTCTCCCGTGGACGATCCCTCCCTGAGCGGAGAGGACGTGGAAGATGCACCCCCAGCCTTTGAGGAGGGCGTCCCCGCCACGGTCGATGAGTTAATACAGGTGAACCTTGGAACCGAGGCCGATCCAAGACCCACATTGGTTAGTGCCGCCATGCCCTCTGAGGAGCGGCAGTAGTACGTGGACTTTCTCAGGCAGCACCGTGATGTATTCTCTTGGGGCTATGACGAGATGCCGGGGCTGGATCCTCAGGTAGCCGTCCACCGCCTTGGTCTCCCGGCGAACCATCGCGGGTTCAAGCAGCCTCCCAGGAAGATGCACCCGTCCCACGGTGCCATGGTTGAGGCCGAAGTTGACAAGCTTATCAAAGCCAACTTCGTGAGGGAAGTTCAGTACCCCAAATGGCTGGCCAACATTGTGCCGGTCAGGAAGAAGAACGGGCAGATCAGAGTCTGCATCGACTTCCGCGATCTCAACCGCCACTGTCCGAAGGATGATTTTCCCCTTCCAGTGACAGAGCTGTTGATTGATGCCACGGCAGGGTTCCAAGCCCTCTCCTTCATGGATGGATACTCCGGATACAACCAAATTCGGATGGCCCCTGAGGATGAGGAGTTCACTGCCTTCAGGGCTCCCCAAGGTACCTTTTGCTACCGGGTCATGCCTTTCGGCCTGAAGAATGCAGGTGCCACCTATCAACGGGCGATGCACCGCATATTCAAGCCAATCCTCGGCACACTGGTGGAATGCTACGTCGACGACTTGGTGGTCAAATCGCGCCAGCGTCAGGACCATCTCAAAGATCTTGAGAAAGTGTTCAGCTTCCTCCGGTCTCGCTGCCTGAAGATGAACCCGTTGAAGTGTGCCTTTGGGGTCACCTCCGGAAAGTTCCTTGGATTTGTGGTGAGATACCGGGGTATTGAGATCGACCCAGAGAAAATCAGGGCGATTAGCCAGATGCCTCCCCCAGGTACTGTCCGGGAACTGCAAGGGTTCCAAGGCCACTTAGCCTATATACGCCGATTCATCGCGAATCTGGCCGGCAAGTGTAAGCCCTTTTCTCGGCTCATGAAGAAAGGTGCCACCTATGTATGGGATAAAGAGTGTCAGACCGCTTTCGAGGAGATCAAGCAGTACCTGCTTCAACCTCCGGTTCTGATGCCGCCTGTATCCGGGAAGCCGCTGGTCCTCTATGTGACCGCCCTGGAACGGTCCCTGGGTGCCCTTCTCGCCCAGAAGAACAACGAGGGAACGGAGAATAGCCTCTATTACCTCAGTCGCATGCTCCTCGATGCGGAAGTTAGGTATTCCCCCATCGAGAAGAGCTGCCTGGCGCTCATATTTGCCGTACAGAAATTACGGCACTACTTGCAGCACCATGAGGTACAGTTGGTTTCTCGGGTAGACCCGTTGAAATATATCCTGAGCCGACCTATGTTGACTGGCCGTATAGCGCGGTGGGCTGTGATTCTCCAGCAGTTCGACATCAGGTATGTGTCTCAGAAGGCCATCAAAGGGCAAGCATTGGCAGACTTTCTGGCAGCTCACCCGACCTCCGCGGATCAGCCGCTGGATCTAGGCTTTCCTGATGAGACCATTCTCTCGGTTGATCGAGCCGATCCATGCTGGCAGATGCACTTTGACGGTGCCTCCCGGAGCCCCACCGGTAGAAGACTCGATAATCCTAAGCTCAACAGAGTGGGCTTGGGTATCGTCTTCATTACCCCGGAGCGAGCCGTGCTGCCATACTCTTTCCTGTTGTCAGAGGGCTGTACCAACAATGAGGCGGAATACCATGCCCTCATCACCGGCCTCGAGTTAGCTCTCGAGATCAACGTGCCCCGTCTGTGCGTGAAAGGGGACTCCGAGCTGTTCGTTAAGCAGATCAATGGCGACTACGTTGTCAGGAAGCCGGAACTTGTGCCATTGTTGGAGTGCACCCTCCTTCTGATGGCCCGGTTCCCTTCTCGGCCGGAAATTGTCCATGTTCCCCGGTCGCAGAACGGTCGAGCAGATGCTTTGGCCAGCCTCGCTGCGTCACTTGCAGAGCCTGAACAGGACAACCTGATCGTCCGCGTGACGCGCCGCAGGCTCATCGCTCCCGTTATCCCGGAAGAAGATCGCGGCCCGTTGGTAAGTAACCTCACCACGGTTGCCCCTATGCCCGGAGCCCCGAGTACCCCAGATATGACAGTCGGATCAGCCCCTGATTGGAGGACGCCTTTGGTTGAGTACCTCCAACATGGCATTCTTCCATCAGATCGGGCCGAGCGCGAGCGAGTTCGACGCCGCGCATCGCAGTTCGTCCTCCAGAGCAGTCCCGGCCTGGAGCAGATCCTCTACAAACGCGGATTTGATGGTGTTCTCCTCCGTTGCCTTCAGGGAGTTGAGATCCCACGAGTCATGCAAGAGGTTCATGCTGGTTCATGCGGCGCCCACCAGACTGGGCCGAAGATGTCCCACCAGATTCGGAGGTTAGGATACTTCTGGCCCTCCAGATCCATGACTGCATCGAGTATGCCAGGAGGTGCCATGCGTGCCAGGTTCATGCGAACTTTGTGCATCGGCCGCCGGAGCCTCTCCATACCACAAGGTATTCCTGGCCCTTTGCAGTCTGAGGACTGGACGTTGTGGGACCTTACCCGCCGGCGACAGCTCGCCAGTGCCGGTTCATTCTGACCGCCACGGACTTCTTCTCCAAATGGGCAGAAGCGATTCCGCTCAGAGAGGTCAAATCCTGTTCGATCGCTGACTTCGTGACCTCCAACATCGTCCATCGATTTGGAGTGCCTCACGCTATCCTCACGGATAACGGAACCAATTTCCGAGCAGCCGAGTTGAAGAAGTTGTACGCCAAGTATAACATTCGCTCGAACCATACATCTCGCTATCATGCGCAGGCGAATGGACAGATCGAGGCGTTTAACAAAACCCTCTCTAACATTCTGCAAAAGATGGTTGGTCAGAACAAGAAGAGTTGGCCGGATAAGCTCCCCAACGCCCTCTGGGCTTATCGGACGACGACTCGCAATTCCACCCAGATGACCCCTTATTCCCTGGTGTATGGAGCTGAGGCCGTCCTGCCCATCGAGATCCAGTTACCGTCCTTGCGCACTGCGGTCTACGACCAGCAAGCGCCGGACAGAGTTGCTGAAGCCCGTCTAGTCGAGTTGGAAGCACTGGATGAGAATAGACTTCGCGCTTTGCACAACTTGGAGAGGCATCAAAGAAGAATGGATCGAGCTTTCAATAAGAAGGTTCGCCTCCGCTCCTTCCTGCAGGGTGATCTAGTGCTAGCCCTAAGAGCGCCGATGATCCCCGGCAGGAAGCCGCCCAAGTTGGAGCCCAAGTGGGAGGGACCGTTTGTTGTCCACAAGGTCTATCCCAATGGCGCGTACTCCCTAGCGACTATGGATGGTGAGCGTGTCACTCCTCCCACCAACGCTAGGTTCCTCAAGCAATACTTTGCCTGAGTGTTCATTCGTCCCGCATGACGCTAAACTGCACTTCGTCCTGCATGACGTTAAACTGCACCACGTCCAGCATGACGTTAAACTGCACATTTGTCCAGCATGACGTTAAACTGCACATTCGTCCCGCATGACGCTAAACTGCATACGTCCTGCACGACGTTAAACTGCATTCGTCCAGGCTACAAGACGTTAAACTGTTCAGCATTCGTCCGCGCTGCAAGACGTTAAACTGCCAAGTGCTTCGTCCTGCATGACGCTAAACTGCACTACGTCCGAGCTACAAGGCGTTAAACTATTCAGCATTCGTCCTGCATGACGTAAAACTGCCCCTCAAGAACTACGTGAGGCTTGATTCCCATCCTTATGGGATACGTAGGACCGCCTGAACCTTCATGTTTCAGGCCCAGCCCCATCCTTCGGGAATTTCCATCCCATCTCGGGCCCTTGGCCCAGTTGCCCCCGGGTGTGCGGCGTATGGTGTGAGCACGGGGCTATGCCCTCATTCACGTCGGTTTGCTCGTCACGCTGTACGCCCCCCCACGTTTGGGGATGCCTTCTGCTCCCCCCTTCTTTTTCCCTCATCGTCCTGCATGACGTTAAACTGCCTCTCAAGAACTACGTGCGGCTTGATTCCCATCCTTATGGGATACGTAGGACCGCCTGGACGCTTGTGTTTCAGGTCCAGCCCCGTCTCTCGGTTGATCATGGGGATCTGCCCTCTTTTGGTTGCTCTCAGGGTGAGTCCTCTGACCCTTTCCGGAGATCTGTTAACATGTTTTGGGTACTTCGGTCTATGACTCGTAGTGTCAGATTCAACCCCGATAAGTCCTGTGTTGCTTGTCAGGCCTCGCGCTTCCTCTTGTTCGAGCCTTCACTCAAAGGGATCCTCGTTAGCGGTTTGGGTACGATGCCTCAGTGCTCTCCTACCGCTCCGGGTCGATTTACCGTCGGGTCTTGGGCCGCAAATCGATATGAATCCTGCGATTGAGCGGTCGATGCTCGTTTGCTTGCCCCGTCTTAGGCTGACGCGATCGGATGTTGTGTTGCGAATGCGTCAGCAACATCCTCGATCGCCATGTCAGCTCTTTCAGGCTCTGAACATTGGATTGCGCAGTCCTCATCACACTCCGCCTTTATGCGTTGTAGTGGAATCTTGACACTCTTTTCATACTGACCTTCAGTACACCTCTACACGTTAGGCAGACCAACCAAGGTAATGATGTCGTTCGAGGCTCCCATGATCTGAGCACCAAGGATATATGCGGATATCCTCCCTAAGGGCCATGCGTAGCTGGACCCTCGTCCCCATAAGGAGGAAGGAGTCGCCCGAACAATTGCGTTCTGGGCCCAGTATATCTGGAGGCTAGCATCTCTGCCCCTCGGGTGATGGACATACGCAGGCCCCTATCCCAAGACTCTTCTCCTGGAATCGTGCGTGACTGCAAGGCTGGGTATGCTCCCACCTCCGCCGTGTCCGCCGTACCGCGGTAAGCGGATTCCTCCATGGTCCGAACCACACGACCTTAAACTGTGTTGTCTGGTCCGAACCACACGACCTTAAACTGTGTTGTCTGGTCCTACCACACGACCGTAAACTATGATCGTCTTGGCCGCCCGACGAGAAACGGCACTGCATCGTGATGTTCCCCTCAGGGGGCACTCATGTTGGGCGCTGGTTAATAACCACGCCATTCATCAATGCCTTCCATGGCTTGATTATTGTGGCGACGCCAGAGATCTCTCAATCACAGGCATGTCGCCGCACAAAGAAAAACCATTCATCTTTAAGGACAAACAAGAAATATCAAATGCCGCTCCTTCTGTGTGCGAGGGTCAGACCCGCACTCTTCCCCGCGCTGGTGCCCGATTGTGTTGCACCGCGCTTCAAGAACTACGTGTGGCTTGATTCCCATCCTTATGGGATACGTAGGAACGCCCGGATGTTTGAAACTTCGGGTCCAGCCCCCCACCTCTTAGAGATTCCCCCTTCTCTGGGGAATCCGCCGCCTTCAGGTCACCCTCAAGGCGTGTTCCCCGACCCCTTGCAGTGGTCCACCGGTGTCAAGAGTACTCTGGTTTATTGCCAGGAGGGTCAGGATCCGCTTGGTCAGGTTTCCTTCGCTTTTCAGGCTTCGTGCTCCCTTTCATTCGGACCCATCGTCTACGCCCTGGGTGGAGCCCCCGTGAACGGTTCGGACACAATGCCTCAGTGCTCTCCCACCGACTCGGGCCGGTACCCCCAATGGCCTCGGGCAGCAAATCGATATGAATCCTGCGATTGAGCGGTCGATGCTCGTTTGCTGCCTCATTCCACCAACGGTTAGTGCGATGTTGATGCTTCTTTTCCGCCACGGTCGGCAGTACTCTCATATCGTCACGGCGGTGCTCCCGGTCCTCGAGTGAATGGCCGCATGATTCACATTTCCCACCTCCCATTCTGACCAGGCGAAACCTCGACACTCTTGACACTATCCCTCAGTGCATCTTCGCATATCCAGGGGATATGACCAGATGCGGCGTACTTTGAGGTCTTTATGGTCTGAGCTCTAAGACCTTAAACTAAGATCTCTCTTTATGGTCCGAGCTCTAAGACCTTAAACTAAGATCTCTCTTTATGGTCCGAGCTCTAAGACCTTAAACTAAGATCTCTCTTTATGGTCCGAGCTCTAAGACCTTAAACTAAGATCTCTCTTTATGGTCCGAGCTCTAAGACCTTAAACTAAGATCTCTCTTTATGGTCCGAGCTCTAAGACCTTAAACTAAGATCTCTCTTTATGGTCCGAGCTCTAAGACCTTAAACTAAGATCTCTCTTTATGGTCCGAGCTCTAAGACCTTAAACTAAGATCTCTCCTTATGGTCCGAGCTCTAAGACCTTAAACTAAGATCTCTCCTTATGGTCCGAGCTCTAAGACCTTAAACTAAGATCTCTCCTTATGGTCCGAGCTCTAAGACCTTAAACTAAGACCTAGCCCTTATGGTCCGAGCTCTAAGAACTTAAACTAATATCTAGCCCTTATGGTCCGAGCTCTACGACCCTAAACTAAGATCTCCCCAAATGGGGTCCTACGTCCTGCATGACGTTAAACTGCACTCTCAGAACTACGTGTGGCTTGATCTCCAGCCTGATGGAGTACGTAGGAACGCCCGGGCATTCCGACTCGGGTCCAGCCTCAGGGATCGTTAAGTCCCGCCCCTCCTCGTCGCCGGCCGTCTGGCCTGACTTCGGGTAGAGTGGTGCAGTTGTGATATTCTCCCCGATTCAGCTCGGGATGCCCCATCGCAAGGATGGGAAGCGACGGTTTCCTCGTCAGAGAGGTGCTGTCTGAGAATTGAGGTGACTCACGGCCAGATTAGTGCATCCGCCTAATACGTTTTCCCCACGGTGGCGCAATTTTGAGAGCGTTGGATTCTGTCCGAACAAATCGTCACTTCGCCCCATGCTTCGCATGCCCTGTTGATCTGGATTTTCCACCCTTGTGTCTGAAGGAACCCCAAAGCGGTATTCATGATGACATGTGGTCCGCCTCCTGCAATATGAATGATGGCCTTTTTCGGTCCGTCTATTGCAGTTGTTATGGTCGATCCACTGTCCGCCTACCGTCTTGGGCATTTCCTGGAAGGCCGACCGTTGTGGATGTCCAGATTCGGGACACGCGATTCACCCTTTCTCATTTCCCTATGTTCGGATAAAATCTCAACGCCCCTAGCGTTGTCCCGCTCGTGTGTTGGAACAAGTTGGGGGATGATACATTGATTAGGTCTGAGGTCTCCTTTCCTAGGAATGACCTCCCTCTTTTCTCCAGAAATCCAGGCCCAATTATGGATGCCTGATGCTTGGTTAACACTCCCGCAAGACAACGAATTGTGGTTGAGCATGTTAAGCCAAAAGATGCAGATAAATATATTGATTCATACAGATGGATCAAAGTAGCGGAAGCAAATGTTTTGGGAATGGCAAAACAAAGCCCTTAGGGATTAGCGTGCTGAATGAGTCTTTCTAATGCCGCTACCCTTTGGCTGGTGGCCTCCAGAGCTGCTTCTCGCTCTCTGCGTGCCCTCTCTTCGTCGGCGGTCGCAGCACGCAGTTCGTCGATTCTGGCCTGTGCACGCTCCCGCTCGACCTGAATTGTGACCATCTGTTGGCCCGCCTCCGTCAGCTGTACCTGGGCGTCAACCAGCTGGGCTGCTAGTTGCTCCACAAGCTCGGTACACGTTGCGACGAAGGCCTCCTTCTCTGCCGCCTGCCCTTCGAGGCGCCGGACTTCCTGCTCCGCCGCGAGGAGCGCCCGCGTGCTCTCCGACATGTCCCGACTTTGTGTGACGTCGGCACGCCGGCAGCTCTCGCGCATCTTTTCGGCCATGAAATCATGGACCGTTAGATGGAGACGTTGAGCATCAGCTCCCCCGGCACACAGGAAGCGCAGCCAGGTTTGAAGTGATCCCATGCGCCCCAGCCACTCCGACGGGTCTCGCTTGAGGAAGCGCTGGATGCACTTCCACCCCCTGCGGCGCGTTATCCGGCTCTCCTCGACCGCCTCCGCGTCCGAGTCGTCCATCTCCTCGGGATCGGCGGGCCGGTAGGCAGGGAAGGCAGCCAGCAGGTCTGCTTCAGGGTCCGCCCCTGGGAGGTCCTCACGAGGGATAGGTTCCCCAACATCCGGGCGACCTTCTTCTCTCTCCCCAGCGGCGCTGACACCCTCGTCAGCCCCCGACCTCTCTCCGATGTCAGCACCGCCGGCGTCCGCAGCTCCCTGATCAGCAGTTGGTGGGGCCGGCTCGGTTTGGGAAGTCTGTTCCGGGGCAGGCGGCATGTCCACCACTGGTCCACTCGTAGATGGCCCGGGTTCGGCAACCCGATGAGCCTCCAGTGTTGAGATCACTGCGCAGGGCATGCCATGGTTAGTCACGGATCGTCAACGGCAGGCACTAGCAGTAAAGTAAGGAGACTTACGGGAGGTCAGAGTGTCATCTTCCGCTATCCCGGCCGCCGCAGGGACAGTTGCAGCAGGGGGACCTTCCGCGCTTGTCAGTTCGGTAATGGGTGCCTGGCCCCCGCCTTGTCCTGCTGGCGCCTCTCCTACTCCCGCTGAGGATGCCCGACCAACATCCGTGCGCTCCTGAGAAAGATGGAGAAATGGGTTAGAAGCTGCATAAGAGAATGGATGAAGCAGATTGAGTAGGGATAGAAGCGGACCTCGAGGAGCTCAGTGACATCAACGTCGTCAGAGCCGGCCACCTCGCCGCTCTCCCGCGGACTCCCCTGATGGGATCTTCCCTCGGAGCCTTCATCCTCCCCCATTTCCTCCTCTTCTTCGGAGTCGTTGCTACTGTCGTCTTCTTCCGGCGGCATCTGTTCCGGAGCGGGCTCGAGACCGAGCATCACCTTCACCAGAAGGGATAGCTCCGCGCGCTGACCACGTTGGCGCGCGTACTCGTCCATGGCCGTCAGATACGCATACTGCCGGTTGAAGTCCACCCTGTCGGCAATGTGGAGGCGCCCAACCTATGGCAGATGGATTCCTTCTCTGAGAATCTTTCGCCAGATGGCGTCGGTCCCCAGTGACTGCCGCAGGGTCATCCAGGCCGACCACAGCGCCGGGAAGACTGCATCGTGGGAGGGTTCGAGCAGACGTCTCACCTGCTTCCCGGGCCGCTCTTCGACCGCCGCATGTGCCCCCTCTCTGGGCGCCGAGGTCGTAGCGGCAGCTCGCGATGTGCCCGCCGCCGAAGTCCCTGCCCGCGCCGGCTCCGCTGTTTGGCGCGCCTCCGTTCTCCCCCGTGTGGCGGCGCCTCGCCTCCTTCCTTGACGCCCGGTCTCCGCACGGGTAGCCTCGAGCCGCCGAACTAGCTTCCGCAAGAGCCCCTCGGGGTACGAGATGGCCCAGTGTTCGGCGTACTCGGTTGCCAAGCCTGCGTCAACTCTGGTAGGAGGGAGAGTGATGACGTCGCCAGAGCCGAAAGCGGCAAACATCAGCCACATCTGGCGAAGGACGCCAGGGTTCGTCTCCTCCCGGACAGCAGTGAATACCCTCTTCGGCATCCGTTGAAGGCACCCGAACTGCCTGGCGAACCGGGTCGGCACGTAAGGCTCGCAGATCACCTTCCCGTCGATCCGAGCCACGAGCACCCCGCCCCGCATGTTCAGGAAGTATTCATGCTGCTCCAGCGGACCCTGCCCATTGTCGATCATCTGGCCGACGGGAGTGGGGAACGGACTGAAGTTGAAGTTGGCATGATTGCCAATCCGGATCCGCACGCCCTCCTCACTTAGGGTCATCGGAGCGACCCCCGCGATGTTCAGCAGGGAGGGTCGCAGGCCGTTGCCCGGAGGAATGATGGCGTTCGGAAACGTGTACCCACCGAGGTGAGCAGCCACCCAGCCGTGGAAGAACTGAAAGGGCCCACAGATCCTTCGTGGCGACCCCCCTCGTGAGATGCGTCCCAGGATGGCATACAGCCTCGCCAGCACTGGGACCCCGAGGTTGTATCTCTTGTTGGCGGCCATAGCGCCCGCCATCGCCAGTGTCGCCGGGCGAACGCCCATTCTCGCATCCCGCACTGGCCGGAGCCACCCACTCAGAAAGGCGGCCAGGAACGCCGCGTACCGGACATTTGGGTCCCGGGCCTCGATGACGCGGTACCCCCATGAGCGGTAGTCACCCGTCTCCAGGACCCGCCAGTACGACCCGTTCCGGCTCCTCTGAGCTGCGGTCGGGCACCGCTTCCCCCTGCCTGGCATCTTGACCGCCGGGTCATGCTCCAAGAACTGGCCAAACCATTCCTTGTAGGCTATGTCCTTCTGGAAGTCTTTGATCCCGAGCCGCTGCGTAGCCAGGTCAAGCAGATGCCAGGTCAGGATGGGAGTCCGTGACCTGTCCTCCCAGATGTTCTTCGGTGGCAGGAACTCATCGTATTGGTAGCCCTCCAGCGGGATACCTCCGATGCAGTGGATGTCCCAGAGACCGATGCCGACCTCCCCATGGTGAAGATGGAAGGTGTTGGTATCCGGAGACCATCGGGTGAACAGCTCCGGCCCGAGCTCGGACTGCTGGTAGAAGTGGAACTGCGACGTCCACACCGCCTCGAACAGGCCGATGTACCGCAGCTCCTCTGCGAAGTGATCGCAAGTGTGGCGTACCCAGAACGCCCAGGCCCACTCGCTGGTGAAGTTGCCCCCAGACCGCAAGTCCCGGTCCTTCAGCCAGCCCTTGGTGTCGTCCGTGACGCTCTGGCGATATATGCTCGAGTAGAGGGCTGGAGAATTCTCCGCAGTAGGCTCACCCCCATCAATGGTTCGCGTCCTCGGGTTCAGGACATAGACATCCAAGTGTCTGGTCTCCCTGGCAGGATGCCCATTGTTGGTGATGTTATAGCGGAGAAGCTCGTCCTCCCGGGTCACCCAGGTCCGCGGCGCATCAATCTCGAACCCTGGCACCGGAACCTCATCTAGGATGCCGAAGTTCCAGAGCGGCAGGTTGTCCGACAGTGGATATGTCTTCTGGGCCGGCGTCAGTAAGTCGAACAAGGATTGATTGTTGGAAACAATCTCCTTGGCTCCGTAAACCTCCTCGTTCGTCGCCATCTCAGCCCTGCGAGTGGCGGCATCCCCCTCATTTCCTCTGTGCGCGGCCATCTCAGAAGTTTCGGGAGTCGTGCGGGTTAAGGGATGAAGCGTGCGGGATCGGACGAGGCTGGTAGAGAAGTTTGAAGGTTGGCGCGCAATCCAAGTGGGCGGCGCGCAATTGGGAAGACTGTCGCGCAAAGTTCCGGGTTTTCGCACAAAGACAGGCGAAATCCGGGCGGTTTTGCGCGACGAGCGGGAGAATTCCGCGCCGGAAAAGGCAATTTCGCGCACGAAAGCAGAGATGCTTATCGCGCGGAAGGCCAGTGTACGGAACGGAGGGACCCAGTGCCCCTATTTATAGGCGAGGCCGGGGTCCGCGCTGCGCGGAAAGCGCTTTGCGCGACCGCAGCGGCGAATTTCGCGACCGGCGCCCCTTTTTGCGCGCCTAAGTCCCGCGCCGCCCAGGACTTCGGCATTCCGGCGTCTCCCTCGGAACCCGATCGTTGCGACCTCTCGCCGATCAGATTCCGAGGGGGGGCTTTTGTAGACGCCGGAAAAGTCCGTTGTTCCCAAACGAAGCTCCGGATGCGGAAAGCGAGGTCATATTTGGAGTCGGAAGAATGTTTCGGAGGGCCCGGAGGCCTTGCGCGGAATTTCAGAGGTCTGCGCGCAAAGATGATGATCCGCGCGCAAAACCCCCGGGATGCGCGCAACTCCCTTGCGCGCGGTGCCCGATTCCGCGCCCGCGAGGAGAATTCCGCCCTCGCGCCTTGGATTCCGCGCCCGGGGTTGCCTATAAATACTAGGCGACCCCCAACGCTTCAAAGGTTGCTGGAAGTCGAACGGTCTCCCGCGCGCGCAATTCAACCCCTTCCGCGCGCAATGCCGCTCTTCAGGTAACCTCCTTTCTTTCGCGCAATAGAGCCTTGGGGTCCGCCTTCGCGCGCAATCCCCTTGGCTCATTTCCTTTGAATCAATTTCAACCCGAAGGCCTTTGCGCGCAAAAGAAGCCTCTTGCGCGCAATTGCCCCCGGGTGCGCGCAATCCAACCCGATTGCGCGCACCCCCCCATCTTCAAAGTGGCCATTCGTTAGAGAATGAGCCGTTGCCCCCGCGCGCTACCCGAAGCCCGGTGCGCGCAATCCCAATCATCCGCGTGCGAAGCGCTGGCCCAATTGCGCGCTAGCCCGCCATTTTGCACGCCGACCCGCGGTTTTGCGCGCAAAGCTCCTCTTTTGCGCGCAATCCGCCAGGGTCGCCTCCCTTGACCCCCTTTGGGTACCCGCCTGCGTGGCGCCCGATGGTCTTCATCACAGGTGCCCGCGTTGTGCGTCGTCTTTCCGTGCGGCCCCCCCTAGGCTCGCGCGAAGTGACACGGACCTACCGGCGGCTTTTTCGTCCAGCATGACGCTAAACTGCACTACGTCCGAGCTACAAGACGTTAAACTGTTCAGCATTCGTCCAGCATGACGCTAAACTGCACTACGTCCGAGCTACAAGACGTTAAACTATTCAGCATTCGTCCTGCATGACGCTAAACTGCACCACGTCCTGCACGACGTTAAACTGTATACGTCCAGGCTGCACGACGTTAAACTGCCTAGCCCCCATCGTCCGCGCTGCAAGACGTTAAACTGCCAAGTGTTTCGTCCTCAACACACGACGTTAAACTGTACTTCGTCCGGCAAGACGTTAAACCGTCCGCTTCGTCCTCAACACACGACGTTAAACTGTACTTCGTCCGGCAAGACGTTAAACCGTCCGCTTCGTCCTCAACACATGACGTTAAACTGTACTTCGTCTGGCAAGACGTTAAACCGTCCGCTTCGTCCGATCCCGTGCTCTGCACACAGGGTCTCCCCCCGGTTTGGACGTGGCCCCCACCCGCTCGTCTCTGCAGGGATGTCGGGATTGTCCTGCTTTTGCGACGATTTAATGGGAGTGGCTTTTCCCTACGGGGGCAGGGTATTACAAACCCCTAGTTTCTCGTGGGAGGCTGCACATGTGTATCTCTATTGCGCCTCCCCACTGCCGAAGCCAGTAGAGGGTGTGACTGGGATCGAGGTGTCTCCTACTTTCGGTCCAAGTCCCTTCCAACTGAGTTTTGTCGCATCCGGGCTGCCTCAAGTGCGTAAGTCCTGACAGAATGAACTACGTGGACTTTGATCCCTGTCTTCTATACAGGGTACGTAGGAAGCCTCCCTGAGGTCCAAGCCCACCACCTGGTCGTCCCGGTCGTATTTACGTCGGTTCGTCCATCAGTGGACCCCTCCAGGGTTCACGCTTGCGTCGATTCACCTATGAATCCGCCCCTGTGGGAGACTGCCCGTGTGTATCTCCACCGTGCCTCCCCACAGCCCCTTTTTCCATTTCTCCTTTCATCGTCCAGCATGACGTGAAACTGTGATCCACCCGGCCGTCCCATCCCCCTCTGTGCGAGGTGGTTTGGTTCAATCCTCCGCCCGGCGGCCTAGACCTCTTCGTGAGTCGGCTTGCCGACGTCCAGCATGACGTTAAACTGTATACCCGAACTACGTTGACTTTGATCCGTGCTAACGCGCGGTACGTAGGAAGCCCCTACGGGGTCCAAGCTCTTCACTCCATCATCCATCCTGATCCTTACCCGGGCCGCCACATCCCGGTGGGGTCATGCCACTTCACTCCACTCCACGTTACTTGGGAAGCCGCCCATGTGCTGGCCCCAGCGTCGGAGGTTCCCCGCAAGGGGTTCTGTCATCCGATCCACTTTTCGTGTTGATCGGTCCGATGCCGTCCCCGCTGGACGTTAAACTCGCGGCATACCCCGTGTTAAACATGGGAAGCTGAGGAAAACCTCAGGTGACACAGTTCCCCGCACCCAGTACGGGATGCCTCAGGCCATCATGCCTTCGAGAAGCCCTATTAGGGACGGAAGACAGACGTGCAGAGCCGCAGTGCTACGACACGCCCCCAGCACCCAGAGCCACCCGGCCTTCTCACCGCAGGTTGCTGCCCCGCCCAGACTCCTTGGAGTGTCCGGGCGGAAGCAGCGTAATTAACCGGTGTCCATGAAGATATGGCGCCGGGAACGAGATTCACGAACATTCTTAAGTCTATGAGGGAGACCCGGATTAGGCGACGAGTTCCGAGGAGACGTCCAAGGAAGGAGGAGCTGACATCCCATCATCCCGGTTTCGATCAAGGAGCAGACGCCCCTGAATAAGGGACGAATGCCGCCCGCCCTTGGAAAGCGGGACTGAGGGACCACAAGCCGCGCGCCCATCCCCTCGGGTTGACAGGTGCACGCGCGAACGCGTCCTGGCGGAACAGCGTAACCCGACGCACATCCGCACCGAAACAGTGTGTATATGTGATTATTTTAGTAAACTTGTTTCAAAAGTTGAATTAGTGCTCACACAGATTCAACTGAGGATTAATCAACCTTTGAGAAACCTGTTGAACAATAAATCACTTATATCTCTGCTGCCTTAATTAACTGGGTTGTTTTTATTTGGGGGATTTTAATCCTAAAAGTTTTTAAAAGAAATTTTAATTGGAACTCAATTCACCCCACCTCTTGAGTATCCACTCCGACCAACATTTTGTATCAGAGGATTTATTTATTCATACCATCAAACTAGTTCAATTTATTTTCAACTCTGATTTTAGTTGTATCTTAAAGATCTCAAAAATTTTATTATATCCAAATTTTCAGTTCTTTAACCTTTTAGTTTTCTATGGATAACAGAGTTTAGGGTGATGCTACTAAAAGACCACCTTTATTTAATGGTAATAATTATGGTCAGTGGATATTGAAAATGAAAATGTATCTTGAAAGAATAGGACCTGAAATTTGGGACACAGTTGAAGAAAAACATGCATTAGCTACTACAGCTAGGGATACATGGTCTCAAGTAACTCAAACTACTTATAATAATAATTGTAAAGAAATGAATGCCTTGTACTGTTCTTTGGGTGATGAATAATTTAATAGAATATCTTCCTGTAAGACTGCTTATGAAATTTGGGATACTTTGGCTATTTCTTATGAAGGAACAACCAATGTTAAAGAAATGAGATTAAATACCTATACTATTAAATATGATAATTTTAAGATGAAGCCTGATGAATCTATCTCTGAAATGTATCTCATTCTTAATGAGATAGTAAACACCATGAATCTTCTTGGGAAACTAGTGGACAGTAAAGACCAAATCATGAGGCTGCTTAGATGCCTACCTAATAGATGGAGAGGCACTTCTGTATCGATCCTAGAATCATGTGACATCAGCAAGATACATGTAAAGGAGCTTGTTGGAAAACTAATGATGTATGAATAAGAGCTTAAGGTGAATCAAGCAATAGAAGAGGAACCAAGAAAGAAGTTAGTAGAATTCAAGATTTCTGCCTAAAAAATCAAAGACAAAGAAAACGTTCAAGTACCTGTACATAGTTCTACAAGTGAAGAGTCAAATTCAGACAGTGATGAGGAGATTACACAACATTCCAGAAGATTAAAAAGGTTTTACTGAAAGAATAAATTCTCTAGGAAGTAAAGCTTCAAAGGAAAGTGTGATCATAAAGGACAATGGAAGAAAGACATGAAGTGGAATGAGAACACAAGTGAAATAGTATGCTATGAATTTAAACAAAAAGTTCATGTGAAGGATGACTTACCCAAGTTGAAATTCAAGATAAAATATGATGAAAAGGGAAAAGGTTATAAAAATTCAATAAAAGCAACTTGGAGTGCTTCAATAGACAGTTTGAGTGGATCTGATGCTTCAGACTCAGAATAGAAAAAACAAGTCAATCTATGCTTTATGACAGAGACATCTGAGGTAATAATTAATTCCCTTATTCATAATACTTATTATAAAAGTGACTCTCATAATGATGAAGATATAACTAAAGAATAATTATTTTAATATTAAGAAATTCTTGAGGATACTTTTAATGAATTCAAGGAAAAATATATGTCATTAAAAAGACAGAATTCTTTAAATGAAAATTACATGTCAAATCTGGATATAGAAAAAAAGAAAATTGCTAAGCTGCTAAAGGAAAATACAAAGTTAAAATTATCTAATGAACAATTAAGAAAGGATCTTGAGAAGTTAACTACTGGTAGGGATACCTTGACATAGTTTCTAAGAAAAAATATTGCTCCAAATTATACAATTGGTCTAGGATATCAGCCCGGACAGAGACAAATTAGAAAAACCAAATTTGTTCCAAGAACTGGATAGTTCGTTGCTAGTTCTAGTTCTGGACCATATTTTGAGAAACAATTTTCTAAAGGGCCTAAAAACGTATTTATGTCTCAAAATGTGTTTTTTGATTTTATAAAACCTATAAATCAAATATGGGTTCCCAAAGTATTACTTGCTAACCTCTCTAGACCCAAGAAGATCTGGGTACCAAAATTACCCCATGTTGAATCTGTTTTGTAGGGAAATTGTTTAAAGAGTTCCTATAAGACCTTATGGTACTTGGACAGTGGATGTTCAAGACATATTATAGGATAATATTCTTACTTCAAGATTATAATTAAAGTTGATGGTGGGCATGTCACCTTTGGTGATAATGCAAGAGGAAAAATCGTCGGCTTAGGCTAGATTGGTAACCCTGATACAATATTAATTTCTAAAGTACTTTTTTTCGATGGATTAAATCATAATTTACTTAGCATATCTCAGTTATGTGATGATTGCTTTAATTTTAAGTTTGAAAATGATGCATGCAATGTTTTTAATTCAAAAAATGATTTATTTTTCACTGCATGTAGAAATGAGAATGTATATGTTGTCAATCTAAATTCCTTAGCCAAATAAAATGTTTCCTGCTTAAATGCTTTTCATAAAGAATCTTGGTTGTGGCACAGAAGGTTAGGACACTACAATGTGCACTCACATAGGAAGAAATATATGAAAAGTTTAGTTAGAGACTTACCTAAATTATAATTCCCACTTGACAAAGTGTGTAATCCCTATCAAAAAGGAAAACAACACAAAGTTTCTTTCAAATGAAAGAAATAAGTTTCAACTTCTCAACCACTTGAGTTGGTTCACATGGATCTGTTTGGACCATCAAGAGTTTCAAGTTTAAATGTGAAGCACTATGTTTATGTTCTTGTAGATGACTTTTCTAGGTATACTTGGGTATACTTTCTAGCTTACAAAAGTGAAGCTTGTTCCTATTTTATCAAATATTCCAAGTCTGTAGAAAATCTTAGTGGACTTAGAATCAAGACCCTAAGAAGTGATCATGGCCGTGAGTTTGAAAATCATGAGTTTGAATATTACTGCTCACACAATGGCTATAGTCACAACTTTTCTACCCCTAGAACACGTCAACAAATTGGAGTTGTCGAGAGAAGTAATAGGACCCTTCAGGAAATTGCTAAAACTATGCTTAGTGAGTATGACTTACCTGTTTATTTCTGGGCTAAAGCTATAAATAAAACTTGTTATATCATTAATAGAGATTTAATTAGACCTGTTCTAAAGAATACCCCTTATGAGCTTTGGAATAATAGGAAGCCTAAGGTTAATTACTTTAGAGTTTTTGGTTTCAAAGTCTTAATTCTTAGTACAAAATATAATCTTGACAAATTTTCTCCCAAAATTGATAAAGGAATTTTCCTTGGTTATTCTATCTCAAGTAAAGCCTATAGAGTGTTCAATAAGAAAACCAAATGTGTGGAAGAATCAGTTCATGTCAAATTTGATAAGTCTGATCCACATGAGCCTAAAACTTCTCTTGAACATCTTGAGGAAGATATGTTAATTTTGAATCTTAATGATAAAGATAGTGAATCCCCTGTAAAAATATCCAGTTCCGGGAACTTTCCAGAATCTGCATCAGCTGATTCTGAACCAATAGACAACAATGAGTAATCTACTTCAACCCTTCCTAGAGGCATTAGGACTCTTAAGAATCAACCTCTAGATTCTTTTATAGGTGATTTAAATAGAGGAACACAAAAAAGAGATTCTCTAAGAAACCAGGTTGAACATCAAGATTTTCTTTCACATATTGAACCCAAGAATATTAATGACGCTATCAATGATGAGTTTTGGGTAATGGCTATGCAAGAAGAATGAAATCAGTTTGAAAGAAACAAAGTTAGGGAATTAGTGGAAATACCTAAGGAAACTTTGACAATAGAAACTAAATGGTTGTTTAGGGAAAAAGTTGATGAGTCTGGAAATATTGTTAGAAATAAGGCTAGGTTAGTTGCACAGGGATATAGTCAAGAGAAAGGAATAGACTATGAGGAGAAATTTTCACCCGTAGCTAGATTAGAATCCATTAGGATACTACTTTGTTATGCAGCTCATCTTAATTTTAATCTTTATCAAATGGATGTTAAAAGTTATTTTCTAAATGGGAATATAGTTGAGGATGTGTTTTTGAACAAACCCCTAGTTTTACAAATCCCCATTTTTCAAATCATGTTAGTAAACTTTCTAAAGATTTATATGGTTTATAAAAAGTTACAAGAGCATGGTATGATAGGCTCATCTCTTTTATTATTTCAAAAGGTTTTACCAAAGGGATATCTGATCGTACTCTTTTTATTAAAAGGATTTCCAACGATGTTTTGATAGTAAAAATTTATGTGGATGATATTATTTTTGGATATTCTAAAAATTCTTTATGTATTGATTTTTTGAAAAATGATGCAAAATGAGTTTGAAATAAGTTTAATGGGAGAACTCAAATTTTTACTTGGATTTTAGATCATTCAAAATAAAAATGGAATTGTTTTGAATCAAAGTAAATATATTAAGGATCTTTTAAAATGTTTTACTTTGGATGGTAGTAAAGGTAGTGACACACCCATGAGTACTACTTGTAAGTTGGATGCTGATGAAGCTGGAGAACTAGTGGATCAAACCAACTACAGAGGTATGACAGGGAGTCTACTCTATCTTACAGCTAGCAGACCTGACATTATGTTTAGTGTATGTATGTGTGCTTTCTTTCAATCCAATCCAAAAGAGTCTCATTTAACTACTGTAAAAAGAATTTTTAAATATCTTAAATATACTCCCAACTTAGGATTATTTTATCCAAAAGGACAATCATTTGATTTGTTAAGTTGTTCTGATGCTGATTTTGTCGGTTGCAAGTTAGATAGAAAAAGAACCTCTAGGACATGTCACATTTTGGGCAAGTCACTAGTATCATGGTGTCGTAAGAAACAGAATTCTATTACATTATCCACTGCTGAAGGTGAATACATAGCTGCAGGTAGTTATTGTGCTCAAATTCTATGGATGAAACACACTTTACTAGACAATGGATATCAATTCAAACATGTATCTACAAAGTGTGACAATAAAAGTGCTATTAAAATTTCCAAAAATCCATTATCTCATGCTAGGTCAAATCATATTGATGTGAGACATCACTTTTTGAGGGATCATTATCAAAAGGGAGATATCACTCTTGAATTAATTGGCACTGAACATCAATTGGCTAATATATTCATGAAGCCTTTGAATTTTGAGAGGTTAAATTACATCAAACATGAGTTAGTTATGATTAATTTCAGTATAGGAAACCTCATAGTCAAACCTCACTGATAGGAACCTCACTCGTGTACCTCACCGTTGAACCTCCCTGGTGTACCTCACCGTTGAACCTCACTGGTGTACCTCACTATTAAACCTTACTGGTGTACCTCACTGTTAGGAACCTCACTATTTGATTTTACCATTTATTTTATGCGGGAATCTGAACTTTTTTATTCCTATTCATTATTTATTTTTCTCCCAGAAATGATAAAACTAAATCTACGAACATATTTCAATCCACTTTCTTCCTTAATCTCGAACCCTCACTCTCAAAATCCCTAAACCCTAACCCTCCATTTGAACCCTCAAACCTATTTTAATCTCCATGGATAGAACCAAGCGACCCCCGGCTATCAATGAGGATGTGCCAAGGCCAAATATGACTCAAGCCAAGTCTAGTGGCACCAGTAGTACCCCGACAGGACCTGTCAACCTGTATCTGACAAAGAGAGAAATGATGGCTGAGAATGAGCTGAGTGAAGAATGGCTGCTGTCGAGAAAGTCATTAGTGCTGGAAACACTAGAAGTCCATGGATGGACCGAATGATTTTCCAACAAAAATGGGCCATACTACCCGAAGCTTGTGATGGAATTCTATGAATACCGTAAGTTAGATGAGGAAGACGTTGTGCATAGGCTGGTATCTAGAGTTAATTGCAATGAAGTCAGTTTTTCATCTGCTGAGTGGGATTACTGTTTTAGAGTTCCACATGAAGGAGTTTATGAATAATATTTTGGAGTGTATTCTCTAGACATTGAGATTTATGGGTATGAAAAATCTCTGGAAGATCTAACAGGGAATAGAAAATCGAGGAAGATCGCAGCTGAGATGAATGGAGAAGACATGCTATTGTTTATGTTCATTCAACATATGATTAGTCCCAGGAGAGAGGATTTTGCAGTGATGAAGTATTAAGACATATTCCTGATGTACTTGCTGAATCATGGGGTGAAGATCAAACTATGTAGGTTACTAATAGCACAATTGGAGGATATGACTAAAGCATGCTTAAAGTCCAATTCCCTATTCCATGCCAAGCTAATCTCAGTAATGCTAAAGGTAAAGGGTGTGGCTGGAAATAAATAAGAGATGATAGTGGCTAAAAATAGTGTTTTTATCTCCAAGGTTATTTGAAAATACATGAAAATGTGCTGGAATCATTGGAAGAAGGCATGGGTAAATGATGAAGGAAAAGTGTATGAAAATTTTGACCCTTCTACTCACCCAACTAGGCCAAAAGACAAGAGAGATCCAGGCCTGAAGCCTGATGAGCCAAAACCAGCTTATTTAGATGATGAGGAGGAAATTGAAGGAGATGTGGAACCTGAAAGAGAGAACACCCCCATTGATGATGGGAGTGATCCTGATTTACCTGACAATCCTATAAGGACTGTGGCTTTTAGAGCACCTATCCCTCCAAAAGAACTGCCAAGAAGAGAGACTGTTCTAGGGGACAGTGATACAAAGACCAGTGAAGAAGAAGAAGTATATCAAAATATTGTCAGAGACACCTCTGAAAAGGCTGAGGATATTGAGTCAGATCATTCGTATCATGAGGCTAAAGAGGCTGGTGATAAAGATGAAGGAAACAAGACTGCTTTTGCTGAAGTTGATGATGAGGACAGTGAAGAAGAGGAGCTCAGTTTGAGCCCTCTGATAGGCATTAAAGATAGGATAGTGTCTAACCATAAAGCATAAGTGGAATCTACTGTCATTGAAATAGAGGTCATTAATGACTTAGTGGAGGTTGTGACTCACTCCACTGGTGAACCAATGGATCAAACAAAGGTTGAGTCTGCAGGAGTTGAAGAGGAGGTTTGGAATTACCTAGAGAAGAACCAACATAAGAGAATACTTAGGAGAAAGCTCCAAGTGAGTGGGAGCATCTTGGTTCTGTATATATTCTTTATGAAATTGAATAATGGTTAGAAGACCCTGGATAATTTGTACTTGGCCTAGAATATGATGATTCTGAATATGATATGTCAAGAAAAAGACACCATGTACCTGCTATTTTAGAACCTGTTGTAGTGCCTCCAGTGGTTGTCCTTCCTGAGAACCTTGTCACTAAGGATAATCTGGAATCACTGAAAATAGATCTGCACCAGATTTTTGATTATAGGACCTCTGAAATGGAAAAGGCAATGGCCTTAATTAGAGAGAAGACTACCTCTGAGATGGCTAGAGTTCAGTCTTCCATTCAAGAAAGTTTGTCCCAAGAATGATCTAAATGGTAGAATCAACTCAACGATGTGTCTCAATCTGTGTAACTTCTACGATAGTTAATGGTGAGCCTGACTGCTCTAATGGCTTCTAGGGGCCAATAAAACAAAGACATTCACTATATCAGAAGTGTGGTGAAACAGATGGTTGCAGTGTTTGAAAGTTTTAAGGAATCCATGAAAGCTCATGTGAAGGGCCAGGAGGATGATGTGAAGAAGATCATCAGTGTATTGACCAAGTATTTTAAGGAAACTATTACTTTCACTATAACACCTTTGGATGCCTCTGCCTCTGCTTCAACCTCCACTGCACCACCTGTGGACTTTTCATCATTCAGGACAGTGGTTAGTGAAGAGTTAGCAAAGATTTCTGGTATCCGTACACCTGACTCTCAGTATATGACTCAAATTATCACAACTACCAAAGATGTTTAGAAGGTAGTTAGTGACTTAATAAGAGAGCTTTCTCATGATAAAAAGAGTATAAAGGAACAAATTAATTACTATTATAAAAGGATTTACTCAAAGCATCAGATGGATTCTCATTTCAAGCTCTTGTTGGAAAACCTCAAGATTCCACCAGTCACCAGAGCCTTCAAGGAACAAGTTACTCAGCAGGGCTAGTTGAATCCATCCTTAGGGAAATTTATGGAGAACAAAGATGATTTCATCTCAGATATGGAAAGAGAGGGAAGAATTATTATAGACTTTAGAAACCTTCTCCTACCCTTTGTCAATGTGGACTGTACCCTGGTCATAATCCCTCCCAGCTTACCTGCATCCCAACCTAGTATTTCTTCCATGATGTCTCCTGCTGAGGCCATCAGAATCCTTACTCCACTGATTCCTCAGAGAGCTACCCACTACAGACACACAGGAGCTTCTGTTTCTTCCCCTACAGTCATTCCTGCAGCAATTCCTAAACCTTTTGATCCACCAGCTCAACCTCCCTCTTCTACTTCCAAAGGGAAAGAACACTTGCATGAGGATGATGTGTATTGAGTTTGTTTATGTCTGTTTATAGGGACTCTGTACTCTTTTTTGGGTCATGTAATGTACTTCCCTTAATACAATAATTCTCTGTTTTCTTTATTTGTGTTTCTTTTTTCTAATCACAAAGGGGGAGAAATGTTGTGAGAATACTAATATAATCCTATGATTTTATTACTCTATGATACTTGAGAAACCACAACTGAACTAGGGTTCCCGATTGATCTCTGTTTGATAACTGTATTATTTGTTTATCTGTGATACCTATAATTAATACATACTAGCATAATTTTTGATTATCAAAAAGGGGGATATTGTTGGACTCACCTGTTTTGATAATCCAAAATAATGTTTAAATACTGATCATGATATATTAAGTCATTTTCTAATCATTTTTTAATCTATATTTATATTATTTATCCTGAAACAGTCTATATTTTTTAGTCTCATGACTTTATTGCTTCAAGTTACAGTTTACATATCTCTAAGTACAAGTTCACTGTTAAAGGATACTAGTAAGAGCCTTCTAATCAAGGTCACCATTATAGCTCACTATTGAAGATCTACAGCCATCGTTGGAAGCTACCGGTACAAGGTCACTGTCACAAGTCTATTGTTGATCTTCTTATCAAAGATTACAGACAAAGAGTCACTGTTACAGGTCACTGGTGTGACAAGGCTTCTATTAGAAGTCCACTGTCAGACTCTTTCTCAAGTCTTTTGTTAAGAGCTTCACAGTTCAAGTCTACAACTGGACATGTCTACCGTTAGAAGAAGGCTACTGCTAGACAAATCCTAATGTCGATGTAGTCCACTGTTGTTCAAGTCTACTGTTAGTGGATGTCTGCTGATAGACAAACTCCATCGTTGATGAAGTCAACTGTTGGGACAGTTTATCAATGGAAATCATCACTATTAAAGTATTCTGATGTTATAGATCTACTGTTATAATCTTACTGATTGAATTCTACCACTGATCAAGCTTACCGATGAAGTACACTATTAAAGAGCCTAATGTTTAAGTCTACTGTGTGACATGCATCTGCTACTAGTCTAATGATAACATATTCTATACTTTACCAATTTTCTTAATACTATCATAACAGTCATTTCTGGACAATTTAATGCACCTAACATTATTTAATTATATTTGTAGGCATATCAGGAAATAGTACGAGGTACGAGGAAGACCACACATGGTTGAATCATTTCTCTTGTCGGCCCCTGCTAAATCAAATGAGAAAAAGGTGATTTGGAATAAGGATAAAAAGACAGACATCAAGATATTGACATACACACAAAAAAGAGACATATACAGTACCTGATATACGAAGAAAGAAGAGCACTCAAGCACTCATTCTCAATCTGAGAGCTTCAAAAAGATCTGTTGGAAGAACATTTTAAAAGTTGTGGTGGTGTTCTACAAAGAGCTTTTAACCCAAGAAGCTGATCATCTCTACATCTAGAAGTCAGAACCTGGAAGTTGCAACACTATGTTTTAGAGGAAACTTGTAGAGAATGACCAAAACTTAATTTCCTTCATTATAAGGAGTCCAGAGCTGATCTTCCAACACATAGAGCATTCAGAACTTCTTCCTAATATCTTTAGCTCTGCTGTGTTTAAGTATTTTACATTTGTGAGCAGTGTGTCTATCTTAAACACACTGAATCTTGTGCTTGAACTGAGGGATACTGAAAATACCTTTCCAAAATCTATTTACATTTTTTTCCACACATAACTGTAGAAGAATCCTAGTGTGGCTTGGTAGTTTATTTTCCCACGTAGAACTGTGGTAGAGGTTTCCAAACCTGGACAGTTTGTGAAAACTATTGTAAAGCCTGATACAGGTTGTGTATCACTTTTAATATAACTTCTTGGTTGTAGGTGATCACCAAGTGGAGAGGTTTAGGTATTGAATTAAGACTTAACCTCTTGTTTAAATCATTTAGTTCAGCTTTCAAGTACTCTGTTTTACATTTATCCGTTGCTTATATTTTCAAAGACAGAAATTTGTTTTCACATTCACTCTGATAGTTAGTTATTGTTATTGTGTATATGTGATTATTTTAATAAACTTGTTTAAAAAGTTTAATTAGAGATCACACTGATTCAAATGAGGATTAATCAACCTTTGAGAAACCTGTTGAACAATAAATCACATATATCTCTACTGCCTTAATTAACTGGGTTGTTTTTATTTGGGTGATTTTAATCCTAAAAGATTTTAACATAAATTTTAATTGAAACTCAATTCACCCCCCCCCCCTCTTGAGTATCCACTCTGACCAACACAATTAAGTTCATTGTAATCAATTTTATAGATGAATTTGTTTTAAAAATATTTTAATACTTAAAATGCATTTTTCAGAAAAAAAAAACTATTTTTATTCGCGTTTTACTGATTTAATTTAATTTAAATTATTCAACTTATGTATTTTTTATTTTGAAAAATGGATTATATATTTTTAATTAGTTTTTCCAAATTTAATAAATTTGTCCTTTTTATTTTGGTCAATATGGATAACAACCGTAGTATTTTTTGTTACCACGATAAAAGGGTAAATCTGGTAATTATTGTTACATATAAAATTATCGAACAATAAAATGACCTTAACAATCGAATCAATTTTATTTTATTTGTAAATATCTTCAATACTAATTTATTATTTTTTATATGTGTAATTTTACTTTCATTTAGATGATATTATGACATTTATAGTAGTTTATTTCAAGAAATGTCAAAATGTCACACTCTTGTTTTTAATAACTGTAATATTTTTAATATGTGGTTATCCTTAAAGAAATTTTATACTACTAATATTATTTTAAAATATAAAATATTTATATTCATCATGGAAATTTATTTTTTATTTTTAGTGATGAAATAATTATGTTGAATTCTTACACAACACTGACATAATAATTATATAATTAATGGAAAAATAAAAAATATATTTAAAATATTAAAAGTAATATAATTTGAGATAAATTGTAACGACCCAAAGTTTCATTAATGGAAATCCCTCTTGATCTAATTAAATGTCTCTTTATGTTTATATAATATGTCAACTTCTTTGGTTTTAGGTTAAGAATTTTGATCGTTGCTAATATAGTCGTTGAACAGTAATCACATGATTAGTATAAATATAGGACATTAACAAATCCAATTTACTCAGACAAAGGAAGTGATGGCCTCATCCAATAGAATTTCCCCATATGAATCCCATTTGTTAGAGCTCGAAAAAGAGGTGGCATCTTTGGGCTTCTCCCTTGACCAAGCCCAAGTTGAGCTTCCTCATGTCAAGCTCGAACGTGACCATCTATGGGAAAAGTGGAAGTTGATTGAAATTACCACTCGAGCGATGTTATCCGAGCCACCCCAAGAGTTTGTCACCATCGCACACCTTACCCTTAGGTCTTATGTGGCTGTTTTAAGGGGTTATGTAACAAATAAGTAGTACTATGTTCATGTACATTATTTTTTTATATAATAATGAATATAATTTCTAGTCATTTTTTATACATTGTAAATAGTTTTTAAAGTACAAACGGTGTTTTTTAGTTATTATTTAAGGAATCTATTTTATTAAATTAAGGGATTTTTTAATTAAATAATATTTTAATAAAATAATAATATTATTATTAAATTAATTTTTAAATATAAATGATCATATAATTTTATGAATGGAATTAAATTTTTTTATTAAGGTTTGAAAGTCATTTTTGTCAAAACCCGTGAATTTTCGATAAATGTCGGTTTTTATTTTAAAAGTGAAAATTAACATATTTAGAAAAATATTTAGATAAAATAAATGTCATTTCTGGAAACAGGACGTCGAAATTATCCAACGGTGATTTTTTAATAACTTTTTGAGACAGTCAAAGTTTTGGGTAAAAATTAAATACCGTTTAAATATATAATGTGTTTTATGACATCATAATGACCCAAAAGTAATGTAATAAAATACTATAATCTTTATGTTCAGCCAATATATTTTTTACAATTAAAATAATGTGATTTTGGGTTTGTTTGACTTACTTTTCAAAGCATTAATGGCCCCCTCAAGACATATTCATCACCTTGCCTTTTTAAATTAATTTCCATGGGAGTGTGACTCACCTCCACATAATCAACCCTAATATTTTAAGAAGTTAGGACTTTAGAATTATAAAATATTATTTTCCTCTTCCCTTTTCAAAAAACCATGGGAAAAACCATGGGATGGTTTGTGGTTTGGATTAATTTAATGTAAGGGGACCCAAACCTAAATAATAAGGAATTCCCTCACCTTTCATATATAAACCCACCCAAGATCCCACTCCCTCCTCACTCAAAGACTTTTTAGTTCGTCCAACCTCTACCCTACTCTCTCTATAATCCTCCCAAGGTTCCCCAAGCTCCCAAGAATCCTCCCACAAGCCTCTCTCTAGCCTTTGGAAGCACACTTCCAAGTAAGGGTTTTTCTTCCTTTCTCATTTTTGTCCAATTTTCTTTAAGTTGTTTTTACCTTTTAATTTCAATTATAAATGTTGGGGTATGGTTTTTCACCTCCCTCATACTGCCCTATTTATTTTTGAATGATGGGAGACCCTTTCTCTCTCATTAAATGCCTCCTATGTACACCCGTTACTATGCCGAAATTCCGAAAGGAACTTCTCTCTCCTCTTTTACATTCAAGCAATACTTTTGTATCATGAATCTAAATTCCATTACAATTATTGGGACATGTATCTATATGGACTCCTTATAGTCCATTACATGTAAATATGATGAGGAACCCCTTTCTCTCTCATCAACTTTTTTTATGAATTCTTATGTCACGTCGTTACGCTGCCGAAATTGCACCGATTTTCTAAGCCAATGTCATTGTGTAGTGAATACCATGCCCATTTCTCCATCAAGGGTATTCAACTTTATGCACATTTACATATTGATTGTAAATTTTCATTTATTAATTCCACATTCCATTATCGAGGAATAAATTATTATGTTTTATGAATCCATGTTTTATGATCCATGTGACACACTTATACATGAAATGAAATGTTTAAGAAGGGTGCTCCCTTATAGCGCTCCAATGCATTGGGTAAAGTATAGTATCATGATACATCATGTGCAATGAGTGTTGACTCATGCTAATTCAAAGTGCAATGAGGGTTTACTCGTGCTTTATGTGCAATGAGGATTTACTCATGCTCCATGTGCAACGGGCCTTGGCTCATACTAATTCCATGTTATGTGTTGTTGCCACATTTCCATGTTATGATTATCATGCTTTATCATTCCTTTATGTTCATGTTTCTCTTATGCTCTATGGATATGCCTATTTCCTAAAATTTATTTTACTCCTCATGTTATTCCATGTGTATTCCCTTACTGGGCTTTATAGCTCACCCTTTTTTATGCATGTCCTCAGGTTACCCCATGCAATGCTAAGTACGAGGGAATGTAGTGGTCATGTAAAGGAAGATTTAAATATAGATGATGTATTTCATGTTTTAAGTTTTTATGTAATGATCTTAAGCCCCAAAGACTCTAAACCTCTCGATCTTCTTTGTTGTATCAAGTGAAGTTTTATTTAATAAATCATGTTTAAGTTGTAATAAAAAGAAGGGTTGTCATAGTCGGTATCAAAGGATAGGTTTAGTTATTTTTGGGATTAAGAAACCCTAGTAAAGCCTTAGATACAAGACTAAGTATAATAAAAACATCCCTAAGTTTTGGTAAGTACTGAGTAAGTGGTTTATCAAACAAATACATCCCTGTCTTGATACGAGCAGGTAGAGGGGGCTCTGGCACATATATATCCTAGGGGTAAAACCCAAAAACACCGCTTTGAGCTAGACTCGAACGGGAACTGGTGCATGACAACAGGCCTTGATGCACTCTTGGTTACGACACTCCTGGTGGATATGCTTTGGTAAATTCACAAGCTTAGTATGAACCCTTATTAAGGGAATTAAAAAATGCCCCTAAGAATATATGTTATAAAGTAGATCATGAAAATCCTAGATTGAAGCCTATAGACTCATGAGTTAAGGAAATGAAAGTTTATTTATAAGTCATAAACTTTTGTCTTTGGATTACCCTTTATGTGTTACCCATATCTTTCCTTTTATTCCAACCAATGGCCGATAATAGGAGGACTCGGGCTAACAACCGTTGTGAAGATCAATGTGATGACTGTACTAATGAGATGCCAAATCCAATGGGAGCGGGAATCATGAACTTTGTCACGCTTCTCTCTCAGCTAACTCAAGTTTTGAATAGAAACACTGGTTAAGAGGAACGTTCAACTCCCCCCCCCCTAAGAAAGAATAAGTCGCTATCGAGAGTTTCATGAGACAAAGGCCTCCTACTTGTAGTGGATCATCCGATGCCACAATCGCTGAATAATGGATCAACTCTGTTGAAAAGATCTTCTCCATTCTTCAATGTTCTGAACAAGAGAAGGTTCTCCTGGTGGTTTATCGTATGGAGGGTGAAGCTGATCAATGGTGGACGTTGATCAAAAATACGAAGCCTGAGGAGGAGATTGAGGCATTGGAATGGAAGGATTTCTGGAAGATGTTTTTCGATAAATATTTTCCGCTCACCCTCCGGCTTAAGATGGAAAGGGACTTCCTTTCCCTCAAGAAAAAAGTTGAAGAATCTATTGGAGCGTACGAGGCAAACTTCACAAGGCTTGCACGATACGATTTTGGCTTTGTCGTTACCCCTGAATGCAAGGTTGACCACATCTTTAGTGGGCTGAAGCCTAGCTTGCGGAAAGTATTAGAGATCCGTGACTTCAACAGCTATGAGGAAATTATCTGATGTGCCCTCAAGGTCGAAATGGAGATCGGGGAATCACAGGGGTATCATGGGGACAAGAAGCGTAAGGTGGACTTCAATGTTGGTGGTCTGATGGATAAATCCAACGGTGCTAAGAAGATACAGCACCCCACTTGCCAAAAGTGTGGAAAGAAAAACCATGGAAATTGCTTTAAGGGGATGAGGAAATGCTTCAAGTGTGGAATAGAGGGGCACCTAGAAGTTAACTATCGGAAAGAAAGACCCATTGTTGTGACCGAGGAGAGGAACACTCCATTAGAACCTCAACGCATTGTTCAATGCTACAAATGCAAAGAACCGGGTCATTTTTCAAATCAGTGCCCTAATCCAAGGGTTTTCAGAGACAACCAACAACCTCCAAGGCAACAAGGAAGAGATTTTTCCATCACTTCTGTCGAAGTGAACCCCAACAACGAAGTGGTGATAGGTACGCTAGTTATTCATTCAATAATAGTGAACGTACTTTTTGATTCAGGTTCTACGCATTCTTTTATATCTCAAATGTTTAGTAGAACAGTCCCAGCACCATCACAAATCATGGAAGTGAAGATTTCGGTGAGTATGGAAAATGGGGCAATCATTGCATCCCATGAATATAAGTCCTCCCCTGTTATAATCTGTGGAATGAATTTCCCGGCGAACCTCATCATACTCCCTCTGGATGAATTTGATGCAATTCTTGGCATGGATTGGCTTTCCTTATATAGATCCAACATAAATTGTCGGGAGAGGGAAATCACACTCCATATGGAGAATCAACCCCCGATTCTTTACAAGTTTTAGGAGGAAGATGAATCTCCTTTAGCTCCATCATCTCAAGAATGGATATTACTGCCTTATGAGGACGTGTATCTGGCTCAGATGATTGAGTCCAAGGAAGAAACCATCCTTGAAGAAATCCTATTGTGAGGGAATTCGCTGAAGTGTTTCCCGAGGAACTTCCTGGTCTTCCTCCTAGAAGAGATATTGAATTCTCAATTGAACTTATACCCGGGGCTTTACAAATATCCAAGACTCTATATAGAATGGCTGTTGTAGAGCTTGAAGAGCTGAAGAAACAACTACAGGAGAATCTAGATAAAGGGTTTATACGCCCAAGTGCTTCACCATGGGGTGCACCAGTTCTCTTCGTCAAGAAGAAGGATGGGTCAATGCAGCTTTGCATCGATTATCATGAACTTAACAAAATCATGATAAAGAACATGTATCCTCTCCCAAGAATTGATGACTTGTTCGATCAGATGCATGGAGCACAATACTTCTCCAAGGTAGATTTGTGGTTGGGATATTATCAAGTAAGGGTTAAGAAGGAAGATGTCCCCAAGACTGATTTTCCTACAAAATACGGTCACTATGAATTCATAGTAATGCCTTTCGGACTCACAAATTCTCTAGAAATATTCATGGACTTGATGAATAGAGTCTTTAGAGATTACCTAGACAAATTTGTGGTAGTCTTTATAGATGATATTCTAATATACTCCAAAACCAAGGAGGATCATGAGGAGCATTTAAGAACTGTACTAGAGACTTTGCGCAAGGATAAGATTTATTCAAAGTATAGCAAGTGTGAGTTCTGGTTGAAGGAGGTCTCATTCTTGGGCCATATCATCACAAGAAATGGGATATCTGTGGACCCCTCTAAAATAGATGCAATTGAGGGATAGCCGAGGCCAACATCGGTAACAGATATCCGTAGCTTCTTGGGGTTTTCTGGATATTATCGACGATTTTTGAGGAACCTCTCATGATTGTCCAACCCTCTTACCAAGCTAACTCAGACGGGAGTAAAGTTTTCTTGGAGTGATGAATGTGAAGAAAGATTCAAGGAGTTTAAAAGAGGCTTATCACTGCGCCCATTCTCACTTTACCCACAGTGGGGAACTTTTTGTTGTATTCAGTGATGCTTCAAAGAAGGGCTTAGGCAGTGTGATGATGCAGAATGATAAAGTGATATCCTATGCCTCAAGGGAGTTGAAAATCCATGAGCGAAACTATCCAACGCATGATATGGAGTTAGCGGCTGTGATATTTGCCTTGAACATCTGGAGGCATTATCTCTATGGAGAGAAATGTGAGATATATACTGACCACAAGAGCCTTAAATATATATTCACACAGAAAGAGCTTAATATGCGCCAGAGAATATGGATAGATCTCATCAAGGATTATGACTGTTCAATACATTACCACCCTAGGAAAGTGAACAAGGTGGAAGATGCCCTATGTAGAAAGGATCCAGCGATTCTATCAATGATGAGAATTGAGAAGCATACAATCTTCTTAGACTTGATGAGGATGGACATGGGAATCATAGAGAAGGTAACATCATTAATCCTTTCACAAATGATTGCTCAAATGTCTCTTTTGGAAAGGTTAAAGGATGCTCAAAAGTATGATGTAGGAATTCACGAAAGAGTGGGATCTATCGAAAAAGAGAAATCCTTGGAGTTTAATGTTAATGAAGAAGGAATTGTGCGGTTTGGGAAAAGGCTATGTGTTCCATCAAGTCCGGAGCTAAAGAAGGAACTTTTGGATGATGCACATAGTTCAAATTTCTCAATTCACCCATGGAGCACAAAGATGTATCGAGATCTCCGAGAAAACCTTTGGTGGGATAATATGAAGAAGAAGATCGATGAATATACATCAAAGTGCCTGGTGTGTCAGCAAGTGAAGGCAGAGAGGCAGAAGTCTAAGGGGATGATGCAATCATTGCCCATACCAGAATGGAAATGGGAGAACATCACCATGGACTTTATCACCGGACTTCTAAGGACATCCAAAGGCAACAATGCAATTTGGGTTGTTGTGGATCGTCTTACAAAGACTGCACATTTCATTGCTATTCGGGAGGATTTCTCATTGGATCAACTGGCACAAAAATATATCAGGTAAGTGGTAAGGTTTCATGGAGTACCACTATCTATTGTGTCTGACCGAGATCCAAGATTCACCTCTATGTTTTGGAAGAGTCTTCAACATGTTCTGAATACTGAATTGAACTTTAGTACGGCCTATCATCCTCAAACTGATGGTCAATCTGAGAGGACTATCCAAACACTTGAGGATATGTTCAGAGCATGCTCAATGGAATTTAAAGGAGTATGGGATCAACATCTTCCTCTGGTTGAGTTCTCTTACAATAACAGTTTCCACTCAAGCATAAAAATGGCACCATATGAAGCCCTGTATGGGAAAAGGTGCAGAACACCAACATGTTGGGATGAGGTCGGTGAATGTAAGCTGCTTGGACCAGAAATGGTCGAGGAAATGGTGGAGAAGGTGAAAACCATTCATCCACATATCAAGGTAGCCCAGAGTCGACAGAAGAGTTATGCAGATAATCGTCGACGTGACCTTTAGTTTAAAGTTTGAGACATGTTTTTTCTACGCATATCTCCGTGGAAGAAGGTCATGAGGTTTGGAAAGAATGGGAAGTTAATTCCAAGGTACATTGGCCCCTTTGAGATTCTTGATTGTATCGGGGTTGTGGCCTACCGACTAGCACTTCCGCCTACTATGGCCAAAGTACATGATGTCTTTGATGTATCCCTCTTAGGGAAGTACATACTGGACCCTTCACATGTACTCTCTTCTGAGGTGGTACAATTGGAAGATGATCCTTCTTATGAGGAGCAACCAGTGAAGATATTATATCGTAGAGAAAAAGTCCTATGAAATAAGACAATGCCCCTTGTCAAGGTGTTTTGGAGAAACCACAAGTTTGAAGAAGCGACTTGGGAATTGGAGGAAAGGATGAAGCTGAGTTACCCACATCTATTTTAGTGTGGGAAAAGGAAAATTTCTAGGGAGAAATTTCTTACAGGGGGAATATTGTAATGACCCAAAGTTTCATTAATGGAAATTACTCTTGATCTAATTAAATGTCTCTTTATGTTTATATAAAATGACAAAATCTTTTGTTTTATGTTAAGAATTTTGACCGTTGCTAAAATGTAAAATCCAATTTACTCAGACAAAGGAAGTGATGGCCTCATCAAGTAGAATTGCCCCATATGAAGACCATTTTTCAGAGCTCGGAAAAGAGGTGGAATATTTGGGCTTCTCCCTTGACCAAGCCCAAGCTAAGGTTCATCATGTCAAGCTCGAATGTGACCGTATACAGGAAAAGAGGAAGTTGATTGAAATTACCACTCAAGCGATGTTATCTGAGCCACCCCAAGAGTTTGTCACCATCGCACACCTTACCCTTAGGTCTTATTCGGCTATTTTAAGGGGTTATGTAACAAATAAGTAGAACTATGTTCATGTACATCATTTTTGTATATAATAATGAATATAATTTCTAGTCATTTTTGATACATTGTAAATAGTTTTTAAAGTACAAACGGTGTTTTTTAGTTATTATTTAAGAAATCTCTTTTATTAAATTAAGGGATTTTTGAATTAAAAAATATTTTAATAAAATAATACTATTATTATTAAATTAATTTTTAAATATAAATGATCTTATAATTTTATGAATGTAATTAAATTTTTTTATTATGGTTTGAAAGCCATTTCTGTCAAAACCCGTGAATTTTCGATAAATGTCGGTTTTTATTTTAAAAGAGAAAATTAACATATTTAGAAAATTATTTAGATAAAATAAATGTCATTTCTGGAAACAGAACGTCGAAATTATCCAACGGTGATTTTTTCATAATTTTCTGAGTCAGTCAAATGTTTGGGTAAAAATTAAATACGTTTAAATATATAATGTGTTTTATGACATCATAATGACCCAATATTGATGTAATAAAATAATATAATCTTTATGTTCGGCCAATATATGTTTTACCATTAAAATAATGTGATTTTGGTTTTGTTTTACTTACTTTTCAAAGCATTAATGGACCCCTCAAGACATATTCAACACCTTGCCTTTTTAAATTAATTTCCATGGTAGTGTGACTCACCTCCACATTAGCAACCCTAATATTTTAAGAAGTTCGGACTTTGGCCTTATAAAATATTGTTTTCCTTTTCCCTTTTCTAAAAACCATGGGCAAAAACCATTGGACAATTTTTGGTTTGGATTTATTTAATGTAAGGGGACCCAAACCTAAATAATAAAGAATTCCCTCACCTTTCCTATATAAACCCACCCAATCTCCCACTCCCTCCTCACTCAAAGCCTTTGGATTTCGTCCAACCTCTGCCATACTCTCCCTAGAATCCTTAAAAGGTTCCCCAAGCTCCCAATAAGCCTCTCACAAGCCTCTCTCTAGCCTTTATAATCACACTTCCAAGTAAGGGTTTTTTCTTCTTTTCTCATTATGGTCCAATTTTCTTTAAGTTATTTTTCCATTTTAATTTCAATTATAAATGTTGGTGTATAGTTTCGAACCTCCCTAAAACTACCCTATTTATGTTTGAATGATGGGAGACCCTTTCTCTCTCATTAAATGCCTCTCATGTACACCCGTTACTATGCCAAAATTCTGAAAGGAACTTCTCTCTCCTCTTTTACATTCAAGAAATACATTTGTATCATGAATTTAAATTCCATTAAAATTGTTGGGACATGTATCTATATAACCTCCTTACTATCTATTACATGTAAATATGATGAGGAACCCCTTTCTATCTCATCAACCTTTTTTTTGAATTCTTATGTCACGTCGTTACGCTGCCGAAATCGCACCGATTTTCTAAGACAATGTCATTGTGTAGTGAATACCATGCTCATTTCTCCATAAAGGGTATTAAACTTTATGCACATTTACATATTGATTGTAAAGTTTCATGTATGAATTCCACATTCCTTTATCGTGGAATAAATGATTATGTTTTATGAATCCATGTTTTATAATCTGTGTGGCACACTTATGCATGAAATGAAATGTTTAAGAAGGGTGCACCCTTATAGCGCTCCAATGCATTGGCTAAAGTATAGTATCATGATACGTCATGTGTAATGAGTGTTGACTCATGATAATTCAAGTGAAATGAGGGTTTACTCGTGCTTTATGTGCAATGAGGATTTACTCATGCTCTATTTGCAACGGGCCTTGGCTCATGCTAATTCCCTGTTAAGTGTTGTTGCCACATTTCCATGTTATGATTATCATGCTTTATCATGCCTTTATGTTCATGTTTCTCTTATTCTCTATGGATATGCCTATTTCCTAACATGTATTGTACTCCTCATGTTATTCCATGTGTATTGCCTTACTGGGCTTTATAGCTCACCCTTTTCTTATGCATGTCCTCAGGTTACCCCATGCAATGCTAAGTACGAGGGAATGTAGGGGTCATGTAAAGGAAGTTTTCAATAAAGATGTTTTATTTCATGTTTTAAGTTTTTATGTAATGATACTAAGCCCCAAAGACACTAAACCACTCGATCTTCTTGGTTGTATCAAGTGAATTTTTATGTAATAAATCATGTTTAATTTGTAATAAAAAGCAGGGTTGTCATATAAATAATGTTATAAAAGAATTGTATATAATAAAATGACCTTTTCGGGATATAATAAAATAATATTTCTAATTATAAGTGATTTACTGATATTATTAATGTGAAACTAATGATTAGTTCTGAAAATTGTCAATATTTTTATTTTATAAAAAATTATATTTTATTAAATGATATAAAATTAAAAATAATATTATATTCATTAAACTTAATGGTATATGTTTAATTAAATCTAACATGGTCCATTTATGTGTCTTCTAGAAATTTATAGCAAAATTATTGGTCCATGGAGAGTATAGAACTTTAATTGTACAGTAATTATCAAAAGGGTTAATGGGGATTAAAAATATAATATAAAGGTCAAAGCATATTAAAAACTTGTTCAAATATTACTATATGAAATTATTTAGACTTATATTTACATTTTTATAGTATTATATCATTTTTTATCCATTTATAAGTGAGAAATAAGTTTTATTTATTTAATATGTTTTGAAATTCCAAGAATTCCACTCCCCTCAATTATAAATCGGCACCCCTTCACAACCCATTTTCTTATTTTACTAAAAAAATTGAGGTTAAGTGGGGTCCTATATAAACACATCCATCATCAAGTATCACACACAAAAAACACATATTACATAGTTCAAATTTCAAAACATAAAACCGAGAAATTAACCGTTCCATGATAAACATATGCATTAAAAGATACAATCATCACAACAAATCCTGAAAATCCAAGCGACTGAGGAAACTGCGATTCTTGAGAAAAAAAACATCAAGGACCACATAAATTCTATAATCACATCACTAGAAAATCACTATCATTACCAAAAATTCTTCATATCACCAAGATCACTCTCATCTACCTGTCGCCTTCGGCCTCTTACCGACGTCTACTACCTGAACCAGACATCATAGTCACTGTCATCACCTCCCACAACTAGATTGTTATAAACTATCATAGACACTATAAGACAAAAAATCCACCAAGAAATCATCATCCCCATCAAAATAAAATAAAATAAAATTCCAAAATAGGTCACACACCACATCAAACTGCAAAACTAGAAATGAAAACTAGAACCATCACCGAACAACCATACTTGAAGAACCCAACACACATTCATGTTCTTGAGGTTATTTTCCTTCCAAACCCTACCCATTCTGCTTATAAAAATTATTATCCATGTTCCTGAGGTTATTTCTCTTCCAAAATAGCAACTCTAGATCCATTAAAGAGAGATCTAAATAGAGCCCATTGAAGAAGAGGTAATCATCTTTACCGACTCATTCAAGTTTAATTCTTCTTATACTTCATATTCATATTTTGTAACCATAATAAAATACTAAATATAAATATACTTAGATTTTATTATTATTATGGGGAAAAAATATTCCGTCTCATTTCCATCCCTTGGAAGATGAAAAAATCACTCATGCGTACGTATGAATTACCATCTCCACGTAGCGGTGTAATTCATTTTTTATCAACACTTTACTTGGATGGTTATAAATATGGAAATAATTAGTATATATAATATTTATTTCATAATTATACCTCTATAATGATAATATCAATTCTATATTCTTACCTTACAATCCATTGGGAAATGATAATGTCACTCATGCATATGTGTGGACTACAACATCCACGAAGCGATGTGATTCATTTTTCATTTCTATTTTATATGTATCATAATAATGGTAGATTTAATGAATATATTTTATATAATAATTATTCTTAAAAGGTTAAGTATTATATACCTTTATTTCATTCCATCCATTGAAAATTGAAAGCAAGATTCTTGCGTAGGTACGACCAACCGTCTCAATGAATAGTGTAATTAATTTTATATATCTATCTTTTATAGACTAATATAAAATTTATATAATGAATATAAATTAAATTTATATAATTATTAAATTTTTTGATATTATGGATCCTTGATCAATATATAAGGAACAAAACTATCAAACTAAATCATAAATGAAATATGAAGCAGTTACCATGCAAAACAGTGATTTTAACAATGAATTGATAACAAACATGTGATAAAATATTATTAGTAAATTATATATGGTGTGATATATATTAATCTAGTTGTGTAATATATATATAAATAAATTTATATTTATTATATAGTATGTTCAAACACTTACGAAAGAATTTGAACCTCATTTATGTGTTTCTCATCTCACTTTTACTTATATGAGACATATTCCATATTCATTACGTATTTATTTTATGCGATGTATATTCCTCCCATTTTACATATTCTATCATGAATATCTTTATATTCACAATATTTAATGTTTAATTTTATTTTATTTATTTCATGGGACTTATGACTCTAAAGATACATAAGTGGTAAGTGTTTATTTAACAATCTAATCATTATCAAGGATTGTTTATTTTTACGACTCAACAAGGAATATATCTCTTATATTTTCATGTCTTTTAAAATGTTTTCATAAATATTTTTACCATTATCGAATGATTTTTAATTTCATTTTACCACTTTATTACCTTTTTATTGAATATTTTAAAAGTAATCTTCCTATCATTTTTCGAATGGGGTACTTTTTTGAATTTTCTTATAAAAACGTGAAAGGAATGTTTTTAAATAGAAAATGGTATTTTACTCAAGAATTTTCCTAGGAAACTTTAAAGTATTTTCATACATGTCAACATAATTTGTTGAATATTATGTTGATTATATACTCTAATGAAAACATATACTATATTTCATTAGATGGTTTATGATCATTTTGACTAGGGGAATTTATTGACATTCCATATGATAGTTATTTCAATATGGGTAGTTATTGATTATTAAAGAGTTATGATTAAATTTCTTTGTTTATTAATATGAGGTATGAATTAGACTTATAATGGGATGAATAAGGGCCACTATATCCCCTCAATGAATCGATAGATCTCATGAGACAAACTATATTGATATTCGACTAAGGATATACCTATTTATTAAGATGTCATGGAATAAGGCCTTGATGCTATTTTCAGATGTCTTGGCTGAGGCCTTGATGGTAAGTTTTAGATATTCGACATTATACATCCCATTATTATAAAATCAGTTATTATTGTCCATGTAATTATTCGATTAGTTAGAATATCCATGGATAAGTTATGATTGCATGTGATTATTTATATGTCTTATTCAATCATCCTTTATTTCTTCTATATTATTCACAAGTTACTATTTAAATGACATATGTTTCAGTTATTTACCTCAACATATTTTTTATATTTATTTATTCATTATATCTTTCACTATATGCTTACCCTTATTAAGAATCCAAGATCACCCTGTCTAACATTTTTTCCCTAAGATACTAGGAGGTGTTTTATGATTGATATGCATGGATATGAAAAGGGTAATAATAGTGTTCTCATAGAAAATAATATATTTTATTTTATGTTTTTAATTACAATGATAATTTCAAGTATTTATCTAGTATTAGCAGACTATTAAACTATTAAGTTCTTAGGGTTATTATTTCTTTTATCTAATTAAAATTTAATAAATTAACCACCAACTATGGGATACTGGGATAAATTTCTTTACAACTATGATATATATACTATTAATATCTTGACCCAAGATAGTTTAATTGATGGGTTTTTAAATCCCTGAACCCCATTTAATGCTAGATTACTAATTTTTCTCATGAGACATATCGATTCATTGAGGTACTATCCATAAATGGTTGACATCAATCACTATATTCCAAATACATTCCTCATATATTGAATGATCAATTAAATTCATAAAAAATATGTACTATTTATAAATATTTTTATAGTGTAAATAATACTAATTTTTCAAGATACTTCCAAGTCAAAAAAATAATAAAACACCATATATAAAAATGATAAATGGTTTCAGAAATAAGTATATATATGATTAGTATTGTGTATATTTATGTGAAATATAATTTCCAATAATCACATCAAAGTGAATGTTTAAAGAGAAAGTTAAGGATGACCAAATAAATTAATAAGTAAATTTCAATAATTCCCTTAGACAATATGATCAAAAAACCATTTATTGTAGTAATAAGGATGGTATAATTACAATATATCCCCAGTGTATTATAAATAATATAAAGGGTTTTTATAATTTATGGATATAAATACCATAAAAATATCATTAAAAACATTCTTTAGGAAAATACACCTTTTAATTTGAAAATCACTATTAAAAACTAATACTTTCTTGAATATTAGGGGAAATTATTTATTTAAAATATCCTTATAAACGCGTAAATTAATATTCAAACTAATGATCCTTCATGAAGGTGGGAAAATTTAAATCATGACCAGTATGTTAAAATAAATATTCCTTTCACATTTTTAGTAAATGTAAAAAAGTATCTTGTTTGGAAAATGAAAAAAAGATTATTTTTAAACCTTTTTGTAAAATTTAAAAAATAGTTAAAAATTAATTTAAGAAATTATAGGATAAATTTAAAAAAATTATTGAATTTTTTCTGTAAACATGGATATGGAAGAAAAATAATTTTCGACCGAAAAGAAAAATGAAGTTGAAAAATATTAAAAACATTTTCTCAATCATTTTAAGTATAACAAAGACGAAAACTATAATATTTCTTATAAATTTAATGAATAAATATATTATAGGAAAATTTAATGGGATTAAAATAAAATGATAAAATTATTATATTTAATATAAATTTAATCTTAAAGAATTCGGATTAAAATGAAAATGAAGCATAAACCATTACCGCTTAAATAGGGTTGGAATCATAACCCCCATGAAAGAAATAACATCAAATGAAATAATAAATTACGTGTATGTAAATATAACCATGATATAACATATCGAACTTGATTTATATACGTTTAATTATCATAATAACCCTTATCTCTTGGTTTAACAGTAAACTCGTTTAAACCTTAACCTCAATAACAACTTTTTGAAAATGAAGTGGTTATAAATTTACTTATAAGATTGAAATTTGGTCATAAATGGAAAAGTGTTAAAATTTTAGACCATTTATCATCATAATTTTCCACTTTAATATTTTTTGGATTTTTAAATAATTTAATAAAATATTATTTGACCTAATATATCATTAATTCCATTTTTGAAACTATTTATTTATTTTGAATTTAAAGACATGAATATAATAATTATTTTTTTAATTAAATACATTTAAAAATCAATAATAAAATATTATTTACTATAAAATTATTTTGTAATAACAAATAATCACAAATAAATTAATTTAAATGTTTTTATAATTATTGATTTTTAGTTTTCTAATGTTTTGATAAGCACAATGTCTGAATTGCATAAGCATTTATGGTAACTAAATATTCAATAAAAATTAAAAATAAATTACCATAATGGAAATAATTTTATTATACTAAAAAATATTTAATATTCATTCTACACTTATTTTTTCACTATGTGAAAATGTAATATATATTTAATGGAAAGAGAGTGACATTTTGTCATTTTCTTTAATTAAATTATTTTATAGGTCAATTTCATTGAAAAGTGTCTAAAAATAATTTTATATCAAGTATAAGGTGATATGGGTTGGAATAAATTCTTCTGATATGAATCAATATGAAATATTGTGGCATTATCACTTAGTTTTAACCTAGGTTAACCTGATTTACCCTTTTATCGTAGTGATGATATTTTTAATATTTTTACTATTTTTACTGTTTATAATCATAAAAAATTATTTTTCAATGTTTAAATAATATAAATTATTGTGATTAAAAATATGTAATCCATTTACCCAAATTAAATCCATATAATCATCATAAATTCAATTTATAATAATCCGAGAAAACGTAATGAAAAGTTTTTTTCAGGAATATGTATTTTCAAGAAAATGAGGATCTTATATTGACTATATGGAAAATAATAATCATTATATGAATTTAAATAAAAATAAATAAATATTAAATATAAATTTAATTTAAATAATTTAACTTTATGGGTTATTTTAATTATATAAAATGGGGATATATTATGCACTTAATACGATTTTTCATAAAAGTGCGTTTTTAAGAATAAAAATAAACTTAGACAAAAATCAATAATAAAGATGAAAAAATGTAATTAATTATATTAAATATAGATAAAAAATTTATGTTACGTTTAAATCAAATTCAAATCGTAATCGTACTTTTAAATTACTTCATTTATTGGAATTAAAAGAGAGTTTTACAAAAAGTGGTATTTTCACTATTTATTACAAAATCAATCTCTTTAGAAGAATCCGAAAATTTCACCCTAAGTTAATTTTGACTTTAGGATTTAAAAAATAAAATTAATTTTGTATAATACCATTTCTAAAATTAGAGTAAATTAATTATATTATTTTCTCATAAAAAGAAATTAAATCTTGTTTGATGAAAAATATATTTTTCAAGCATGTAAAGAATACACTAAAAATGATTCCTTATTTACCAATATATTTGATTGAAATAAAATATTTAATCCTTATTTTTTAAAAATTGGTTATTCCTATTCATGCTACTAATTTTAATGGCTAGGTTATAACAATCATGTTCAAATTGTATGTCACGGTTCATTTAGGATCAGTGTCACGTGTCATATTTGTTATCAAAAATAATGATATTCTTTTAAAAAATAGAGGTATTACATTCTTCCCACCTTCACTAAATTAGTTTCTCGCAATTTGAACTTATTCATGAAAATCAATGGTATGAATTTAAAAATTACTTTTACAAATATCTACATTGTAAAAGGGTAAATAAAACTTCCTCTTAAAAATAAACAAAGGGAAATAGGTAGGTCATATTAAATAACAAAAAAAAATGTTTCCAAATAGGATAAAATTAATTTTAGGTTAAAATATGGACATTGAGGTGAAAACTAATTCTCAACGACTAATAGATAATGATATAGAACATGGTCCAAAGAAATTTAACAACAAAAAATCCATAAATCTATAATGAGTAAAAAGAAACTCCAATCAATGTAAATGATCGTAATAGGATAATTTTTTTCAATATATTTTTCCTAGAGTTTAGGAATTCATTTAACATGTATAATAGGAATATAAAGAAATATACTTACTTGATATCTTTCTTTTTTATAGGAATAATTTATTCCTTTGGATATACTTCAATCAATTTCTTATTCATCTATTACACAAGTAAATGAATATTCAATATAACTTTTTTATGTTTGAATCACTAAAATTAAATTTTAATAGATCATAACATCCATAAAATAATAATAATACATTACATATATGTTATGTATTAACTAAAATTGAACTGATTTCCACTAAGTAAGATAATAAAAAAAATATTAACCTATATATGATGAATTAATATATTTTACTTTAGGATTTCCACCAAAGGTTCAACTTATATTATTACACAAATAAAAAACCATGCATCTCAATAAACCTCAATATTCTCAATATTAAATAATTTTTTAACTTCAAAGGTGATCTCATACCATTTAATATACATCCCCAAAAAATTAATTTCATTCTTCCTAAATAATTTTTTATGTTAAACCTAATGGTTATATATAACTCAACCCAATAAAATGACTCTTAAAGTATAATTAATTACATTAAAATAAAAAATATTCAATTCTATTAAATTTTTAACAAATTTAAATTAATGTTTAACAATCATATTTTTCAAGAATTTTTTTTAAACTAACTAGTACTTCACTTAGTTGAGTGGTAGGCATTGTATCCTTGTCACCCTTAAGTTGTAGGTTCAAGACCCATGACCATGCCCGATGTTATGGGTTGTCTTACGACATGTGAGTTTTTATTTTTATAAAACTATATTAACATAACTTTTATATAGTTCTAAAAAACATGATTAACATCCTCAAAAACAACATTAGTTATTAAATAACTTTTTAACCATAAAGGTTTTCTATAAAACTTATTTTTTTTAGAAAATCAAATAATCACAACTGACTATTATAACCTTGATATTAATGATCTTATTAACACTAATGATTATTAATAAATATTATATTACTTCAAAAAAATATTAAAGAATTATTTCTCAAATGACCTTTTAACTAAAATATATAATAAACTAAAGGGGTGTATTCACATATCACTATGGAATATCATAGGTATCTAGAGGTTCTATTTTATCATTCATTATAATGGTTTTTAAATAAAATGTGAATTTACCAAATAATATCCCCTAGGATTTTTAAACCAAGTGTACAGTACAGGAAAACTCAACATGCACCAAAATGAGGGCCAAGATATACATGACTAACTCTTGTTATTGTTATTACCCTGAGGTGATTTTGTTCTAAAAACACCTCTACTTATATTATACAGAGTGGTATGTATTTCTAGGAAAACTTCATAATCTTTAATTTACTAAGAACTTTATGATGTTATCCTATAATTATAAATATCCTCACAGTTTTTCATAGGTTATATTATCTAATATATATTTTCATAAATTCATTTCTCATGGTTTCTACTAAACTTTCTCCGATACCAACTGTAAAGACTCCAAATCCAGTATCCATGTGTAATTTCCTCACCTGGGAGCCACATATCATTTCCCTGATCTGGTCAGTTTATAGCATCCTGCCTTTTTATCACATAAACTTTCATTACATTTTACAAAACTGAGGATCTTTAAGGTTTAGTGTCTTGGAAACCAGGAACTTAAAACATAAAAACATAAAACATTCTTCTTAAACACTTGAAAGGATTATCCTTATGTTCATCCTAGGTTCATTACTGCATCTCATAACCTAGGGACATACAACAAAAGAAAGGGTGAGCATAAGGCCCAGTAAGGGAAACAAGGGGAAACATTTAACATGTGAACTTGAGATACATCAATAATGCCATGAAAAAGAACTTTAAGGCATGAGAAAGAAATAATGAGGCATGTCATAATAAAAATAATGTATTTAATAACTTGAATATGTGGCTACAAAATTTAATATTGACAATCATTTCTGTTTCACAAAGTTCCATCCCCAAGGTGTCATTAAAAATTACCAAGGTTATTCACCAATGCGTCGTTAAAAAATGGTCATCTCTAGAGATTAAGTCTTTACCCAATGCATTGGAGCGCTATCAGGGTGCACCCTTAATTTGTATTTATTATAATGTGAGTCACATATATCATCATCAATCATTTCATAAACAACCCATATATCATAAAAGAAATTGGTTTCATTTCATAATCATAACGTTTTAAAAACTGCTTTAAAGACATGATCTTTATGTCACTTTAAACCCACGAAAACAGAAAGTGGGTATCATGTATGTAAATCCCAGAATTTAAAATAGAACATATTGATATATATGTGAATAACCCTATAGAAAAAATATCTTTGAGTATTCACTTAATAAAATAAAATAATTTGAGAAAAAGAGAGAGACATTTTGAGACGAAAAATTCTACAGCATAACGACTATGTTTCAGGGTTTTAGAAAACATTGAGAAGAGAGGGGACATGGGTCACCCACTCATAAATAATCCATAAAACAATAGTGGTACAGAATATAAAGGGTATAAGAAAATGGTAATGAAATTTGAAATATATACCATATGAAATCAAAAACATGGAAGGAAGAAAAAAATAAGATTTCTCTTATGAAAATTCGGTAGCATAACGACGTCACTTATACTTCAAAAAAAATTAATTGATGAGATAAAATAGGGTCTCTCATCATATGAACATAAAATATAAGTATGATAGATATAAACATAATACCCCAACATAATAAAAAGTAATTTTAAAGACTTGACATGAAAGTATAACTTTGAAAAATGAGAAAGGTGAAAGAATCCCTTAAAAATTCGGCAGCCTAATGACGCCACTTAAACTTCAACAAAAATGAATTGATGAGATAAAATAGGTTCTCTCAACATATGAACATAAAATATCAGTATGATAGATATAGAGATCATACCCCAACATAATAAAAAATAAATTGAAAGACTTGACATGAAAGTAGAACTTTGAAAAATGAGAAAGGTGAAAGAATCCCTTAAAAATTCGGCAGGCTAACGGCGCCACTTAAACTTCAAAAAAAAATGAATTGATGAGATAAAATAGGGTCTCTAATCATATTAACATAAAATATTAGTATGATAGATATAGATATCATACCCCAAAATAATAAAAAGGAACTTGAAATACTTGACATGAAAGTAGAACTTTGAAAAATGAGAAAGGTGAAAGAATCCCTTAAAAATTCTGCAGCCTAATGGCGCCACTTAAACTTTAACAAAAATGAATTGATGAGATCAAATAGGGTCACTCATAATATGAAAATAAAATATCAGTATGATATATATAAATATCATACTCCAACATAATAAAAAGTAACTTGAAATATTTTACATGAAAGTAGAACTTTGAAAAATGAGAAAGGTGACAGAATCCCTTAAAAATTCGGCAGTCTAACGGCGCCACTTAAACTACAATAAAAATGAATTAACGAGATCAAATAGGGTATCTCATAATATGAAACTAAAATATCATTATGATAGATATATATATCATACCCCAACATAAAAAAGTAACTTGAAAGACTTTACATGAATGTAGAATTTTGAAAAATGAGAAAGGTGAAAGAATCCCTTAAAAATTCGGCAGACTAACGGCGCCACTTAAACATTCTTAAAACGAATTGATGAGAGAAAGAGGGGGTATCTCATCATATGAACATGAAAAGTTCAGTAATAGGAATATAAAATAAAATCATCCAACATAATAACATGGAGCATAAAAGAAATTACTTAAAATAGATTATTTGAAAAGAAAGAGAGAGTTTGGATCCCTTACCTTAAAATGTAACTCTTAAAACTCAATGGTTGGGACCTTGAGGGCTTGGGGGCACCTTGGGAGGACTCCTTGGGAGGTAATGAGACCAGAGCTTCGTTGGGGGAGAGTTGAGAGTCTAATGGATGAGAGGATGGCTTGGTATTTATAGGGAAAGTGAGGGGACAAGGCATTAATGGCCAAGGGACACCTCATTGGTGGTTTTGGCAAACCCATGGGCTTGCCCATTGTATTTTCCCATGGTATTGGCCAATTGGGACACCTCATACCTTATCTTACTATTATTAAGTCTACCATATTTATTACATACTTAATACATCATTTAATGATGTCATTAAACACCCGTAACTTAAAAACTGTATTTTCACTATTCATCGAAAATTCAACTTTTTCAGAAAAATCCTAAAATTTCACCTTAAACAAATTTCGATGATCTGATTTCAAAAATGAACTCCATTTTATAAAAATAATTTTCTAAATATTTTTAATTTAATTTTTAATTATAAAAACACTATTCACCTAAAAAAACTAATACTTGACTAATAATTTATGAAACCGTTATTTAACCATTTTATTGAATCAAATTACTTAATCAAGGTGCCTAGATTATATTAATACTTTATTTAAGTGATATTACTAATCCATTTGGTCACATTACTAATCCTAAGAATAAAATCACTATTCATAATTTACTATTCATCAAAAATTAAGTTGATCTTATTAGACTCTAAATTTCGTACTGAACATAATTTTAGAAGACCATTTTTTGAAAATCATTACACATTATTAATTATTTAAGGTTTACATAAACATTTTTAAAATATCCTTTCTCTAAAATTCATCAAAAATATGCATACTATATTTATCCGGACATTTGAAAATTCATAAACTTCATCATAAGAAGAAATCAAAAATTTTATTTAAAACAAAGGATTACACAAGGCAGTTGCGGTCTCCTTACATAGCCCCTTATCACACCAGCATAGGACCTAAGTGTAAGGTGTGCTGAGGTGAGAGAATCTGAGGGAGGCTCAGCCAACATCGCACGAGTAGTAATTTCTATCAGTTTGAAATTCTCACAAAGAATATTATGTTCTAGCTTCACATGATGAAGCTCAGCTTGAGTTTGGTCCAGAGAAAATCCCAGTGGTGCTACCTCCTTACCAAGTTCTGTTAGATGGGATTCAATCAGTCCAAGCATACTGGGTGAGGCCATCAAATCTTCTTTCTATATTAATTAACCAAGATCACTTGTATTTAGAGACAATAATCAAAACATTTAGTTTACAGCGGTCATATTGACCAATGGTCATATAACAGTCAAAACCCAATGGTCTCATTTTAATTGTACTCATGTTATCAAATGAAACAGTTTTGTTGAGTATAAAAAATAAAATAACACACAAAATTAGGAAACAAGATTTATTCAAAATTTTGGGTCGTTACACAGTTACATGACCTCAAGCATGTATTCTCATATCCCATAAGATTATGAATTGTAGTAAGGGTCAAATATATAACATGGGGATACTATACCCTATTTATTAAAGTAGAACAATAATGGAAATAAATAAACAATAACCAAATAAAAATTAAAATAACTATAACAATACCAGTATCACATGATGACTAAAATAGGAATAAAATTTACAAAACTAAATTTTAGATATGTCATACCATAATAAGTGTCATGTGTCTAATGAAAAAGAAAAATAAGGACACTGAAACTCCCAAGAAGGTCCCGACTCCAAGTCTGGTTCCCTAACCAATGTTCCTATCTGATTCAGTCGTCTAACATAGGTATCTTTTCTTTATCTATCCCAGTAAACATGATTTCAGTATGGGTACCAATTATGTATCCTGAGTATAGTGTGAGTACAAATTAGTAGACCACCACCAATGGTGTCTAAAATAATATCCAGTCAATAATAGTGTATGCATTTTTATATAGAATAAAGTGTAATTAATAAGATAAAAAATTTATATAATTAATTAATCATTATTTAACCACATTTACCCTGTGTATATGAGGACACTCAAAAAATCAATACCTGATTTAGCTCGTGTTAGAGTCTAAACCACATCACATAAGGAATTACAATTCATTATATCATGGGCTTTCATTATCCATTTCATTTCAATTATATATCATGACTACTGGGAACCATAATCCAATGCCAATAATTTGGTCCAAGGACTCTATGTATACCACCACATGAGTATTTGGAGCATCAGTCCCTATCTCAAACCCCATTTATCATTTAATCACGTATGGGTATTTGGAGCATCAGTATGTGTCCCACACTCATATATAAGTCAATCACATATGGGTATTTGGAGCATCAGTCTATGTCCTATGCTCGAATATCAATCAATAACACATATATCACATATATCACATCAACCAAGGTTAATAAACATTAACCCCTTTTTATCATTTCATATCATGGATAACATTTCAATTATCAAAAAAATCATGGTTCAACACTTTAATCACATAGAATAAAATGAGTAATTCTCCCTGAAACCACATTTCAATATTTAAATCTTATAACCCTTTTAAATATTAATTTTATTCCAACCATCTCATAATTTTCATTTTTAATTAATTCATAATCACATTAATTGAAGAATTACAATATCCGATTAATTAACAAATTTCATATTCCCCATATCCCATTAATTTAATAATCCAATAATTCCTTTAATTAATTGATCAATTAATTAATCCTATTTAGGATGAGATTTCTAATCATGAAAATTTATATTTCATAATTCCATACGGACAATATTAATAATGACTATGGGATTTGATATTTTCACTACATATCTCAAGATCATTGATAGACACTTGCCAACAGAATTCCCCAAATCGAGGAGGAACGTTCAATTATACAATGAAGAACGAAATCTAGATAAAAAACCTAGATCCAATATAAAATGGATTATATACATGAAAAACATAATCTAAAACACCTCCAATGGAAGAAATCATCCCTTAAAAAATGAAATAAATACAATAAAGATGGAGGAAACTACTCAATATGGCAATTTCTTCCTGGGAGAGGTGGAAATACATCCATAAGATCTTTGATTCATCAATAACGGAGGTTGTAAAGCCTTGTAATTCGTCTGCAAGCCTCAAAATTAGAAGGAAAATGAGTTAGAGTCAAGTTGGAGAGTTTATAGATATAATCCAAGGATTTGGGAAACTTTTAACAATATGTTGATGGTTTAATTTTCCACATACACCATACCCTAACCGACTGGATTCAGGCAATGGTATGCGGCACCTGGGTTGAGACATTACAATGTGGGATCATACTTTAGTACATTCCAAATAAGGTAATGATTTTTTTGGTGTCCTCATGGACAGAAGGTAAAATGTGGTTAAATAAATAATAATTGATTATATAATCTGTTTACCTTATTTATCACACATTATTATTTATAAAACTCCATACATATTTATTGAATAATATTGTTTTAGAAACCACTATTGGTGGATTATTGAGTTATAATCACTCCCAACTCAGGCTTCGAGATCGGTACCTGAATAGACTTCATGTTTACAGGACATGATAAGGGTAAGATACACATATAAGATGGATGAGTCCGGTTAGAGAATGGATGTGGGAACTAGACTTGGTGTCAGGATCTACTTAAGAGTGTTAGTATCCTTACTTTGGTTTTTTTATTTTACACTTTACACTTGATATATCCACTGTTTTGTTTTGTACATTGTATTACTATTTTTGTTATCATGTTATTCTGATATTATTCTAGTTATGGTTATTTTCATTTTGTTGTTGTTTATTTATTTCCATGCTTATGAAACTTTGATAAAGAGGGTATAGTATCACCATGATATATGTTAGACCCTTTCTCCTAGTCTGTATCCTCTGAATTACGAGGAGGCGTGCGTGAGGTTATGTAACCAACTTTCTTGGGGAAAATTACATGGAACCTAGGTCAGGATGTTACACCAAAAATCAGTGGTTACTTTATTATGTTGGAATAAGATACAAGGTATCTAATCCTAAAGGATTTACTAGTGTATTAGTATTTGTAAACTGGATAAAACAATATGTCTCACATTACCATTGAAAACATAAATTTCAATATAGTGAAATTAAATATTCATCATCCCTGAACTTATTTAAAGATACTTTATTCTAATACCAGGGAATGAAAAAAAATGTTGAGCTCAACTGATTATTATGGGTTACGTACAATAGAAACTATCATGAGTGAAGAAATAATAATTTATATGACAAGGAAAATAATTGAAAACCCATTCCATTTAATTAATAAATTGAGCATGGAGAACAACATGGAATGAATAAATGATGATCAAATAATGCCATATAAATAATCAATGGGTTTGACGCTAAGGCGTGAATATCATAAATAATAAAATATTCACATGGTCATTAATAACTTAATTATAAATGAAGTAAATTATTAATATTTTACTTCAACATTTTAGACATCGTGATATCTATACCACCAATTCCCTGTGCTTGAATTGTTTAATTTATGGGTAGGAAAAAACTAAAAACCCATTTAATAATAGCTTACTGACTTGTATCATGATACCTAATGATGGATCAAGGGAATATCTGTAACGGATCCCCACAAATCACTACATTTCCAATGTATTCATCATATATTGAATGATAAATTTAATTTAAAAAAATATTCTTTATCAATAAATATCTGTATTGTGCATAAAATACATATTTATCAATATTTTCACAAATAAATAAAATAATAAAATAGAATATATAAAAATGATATATGATTTAATAAGTAAGAATATCCATGATAAAAGATATGGATATTTAATAGAAATTTAATGTCCAATGATTATAGGAAAGTGAATGTTTTAAGAGAAATGTAATAACTATGAAATTAATCAGTAAATTAAATGTAAATACTTTCCTTGGTCATTCGGATCATAAAACATCCAGAGAAATAATATGTATGGTATCATTAGAACATATCACTAGTTTAGTATAAGTAACCTAATGTTTTTTATCATTGATGAATAAAAATACAATAAAAATACCATTCAAAGATTCATAAGGAAAATACCATTTTAATTTTTTATAATCACTTTTAAAAACTAAAAATTTATATAATATTAGGGAAACAATCTTCTTGAAAACTAACATTTTGAAATGTTAAATGAATCTTCAAATCAGTGAGCAGTCAAGATAGTGGGAAACTTTTGTTCATTCTGTGTATGTTAAAACCAATATTCCTTTCATATTTTCAGTAAAAGTTAAAACGTATCTTATTTGGAAAAATATTACTTTTGAAACACTTTTTAATAGTTAACCCATGCATAAAAATGACGGAAAAATCATATAAAAATATTAAAAATTTATTGAAAACGTTTATTTTTGAAAACATATATATGGAAGAAAAAACATTTTTGACTGGAAAGGGAAATAAAGTTGGTTTTTATTAAAAAATATCAATAAGTTTAATTTAAAAAGTGAATAAAATGTTAGTATTACTTGAAAATGTCATGAATAACTATAGGATTATAAAATGAAGAGGTTTTATTAAAAAATGATCAAATAATTTTCATCAATGGAAATTTAATAATAAATAATCTCAAATAAATGATATTCAATCATAAACCCTTACTGCTTTGGTAACATTTGAATTATAATCCCCATGAAATAAATAACCAAAAATGAAACATGAAATACCCTAAATGTAAACGTATTCATAAAATAATATATAAAATGAGCAGTATATTGACCTGATATAAATAAATAAGTATATAATACCAAATATGTATCAATGAAGTGGAAATTGAGATGAAATATCTTACAAAGATCATACCATTGAAGTGAGAATTATTTACTAAATTGATTATTTACTTTATTAAAATCATTTTTCGTGTTTATTATTCCTTTTATTTTATTTATTACCGTGTCATATTTATTTACTTATTCAGTTGTGTTTATGTTATAGGTTTTGATGATACTCGGTTAATATGTCCATAATGACTTCAGTATGTTGATTATGGTAGAATATTTCATTGTCACATCATCTCCAAAATAATAATATTTAAATAATTATCATTTTTATTCATAAATTTTACTTTTATTAAAAAAACAATAAAATTTGGTTATTAAAAATGAACCACGTTACAATCATGGAGATAGTAAGACCTACATATGAATGAGTTGCACTTCCATTTTCAATGATCATGATGGAAAGAAAAAAAATTATTTTATCCTTCTAGAATGATAATTATAACCTAGATATCATATAATTTATTGAAATAAACTTATATATATCATCCATGTGATGTGGTTATGAGAAACTAATTATATCTCTTTATGGAGGCAATAGTCTACAGGTGCATATGAACGAAATTATTGGTTTTTAGTGAATGGAAAGGTAATAAATTAAATGACATATTCTCCTATAATAATGGTAAATATTTCCTGAATATCATGTATATAAATTAAATACATCATTAAAAACATTCTTCAGTGTTGGTGATTGAATACAAATTATGTCGTTTCATGTGGTGGTAGTGGTCCTCCGTACACCCAAATGATAGTTTTGTTTCCCATTTGATGGAATAGAAGAGGGATATAGGGTATGAAATTAACATAAAAACGTCTATGTATATGGTATATAATTATTTTAATATATTATAATTGTTGAATATTGTTTTAAGGAGGTGGATTAATAAATAAAACAAAAAAAACCTTGGTTAAGAACAATACCTCTTCTTCAGAAAACCTCTTTCGGTTTACACTAAAAGACTTCATATGAGGTATTTATAATAACAAAGTCATATAGGACGTGTGAATAGAATTAGAGAAGTTATTTGGATTATTATTTTCTAAAAAAATGGTTCTCGACATGTGAAGAAAAGAGGATAGGATGTTCTTTTTTATAAGTGAGGGGAGGGGTAACTTTTGGAATTTCATAATGTATTAAATTTTTTTAGGTCATATTAAATTAAAATACATTAAAATAGACAAGGATTAAAATTTAGGATAGTATATGGTTTAAATATGGACATAAAAAAGGATATACACAAATTGAATTAGGAATCGAAGAATTATATCTTGGTTTAACCCCTGGTAAAAGGATTTTAACCTTAATCATAATTAAAAAATTTTAAAATTGAAAGGGTTTTAATTTTACCTTTATGTAAAAAATAGGATGATAAATAGAAAATGGATGTAAATTCAGACCATTTATCATAATAATTTTCCACATTAATTAATTTTTATAAAATATCATTACCTTGACCAGGTAAGTCTTCCACCTTTTCATAGCTCCCTTTCGGTTAAAAATCTCTTTATGTGTTTTATGGGTTTACTGCAAACTTAAGTCAAGTACATTCCATATACCTGAAATAAACGTTGTGTACTTGGTGCGGGTTGAATGTTATGGACTAGGAGATCATTTCATGAACTTGTAGATCATACCATGAACTGGTATACACCGTGTACCTGAGGTAAAAATCATTAGGGGTTAAATAGTGGGTTTTCAACCTAAGGAAATGAGTTTTTTCAACGTACTTATCCAACACAGCTTACGCGTCATGACTCTTTGGTAAACGTCATGACTTGGCAGGTACCTAACTATATATACTACATTTGGAGGTACCAATCAGTCTATTATTCCCAAACCTCTTGGATCTAGACCTGAGACTCTCCCTATGATGTTTTCAGAGGCGCCCCACCTTCTGGTTCGATCTGATCGACTTCGGATCTTTGTTGCATCTGTGGTGTGATTCCCGAGTATGGGTTCCCCCTTATTCATTGAGTTTCTATCATTCTATCCTCTTGTTTTTTCAATGTATCATCTAGGTATTGATGGATCTATGTCACGTGGTGTTAGATCGTGATTCTATGTTGTGTTTCAAGGACTCCTTCACCTTCGTTCTTGTTGACCAGTTTCGTTGCAAGTGTCGTTCTTCAGGAAAAAGTTTGGTGATTCCATCCCAATTTACCAAATTTATTACCATTGTATTTATTGACTTTTTTCAATTACTAATTTAATTTAAAATTCTTAATCTTGATTTCAATTACATTGATAAAACCCAATTATAATGAATTGGAGTATTTGAAATGGTTTTGGAAAGAAAATTTGGAAAACCCATAATTCCATTGAATTCAGGTGGTTTTTTGGAAATTTTATGTTTTAAATTGATGAATTTAAATTGTGTATTTTATGTGAATGTTTTCAATTAGTATTTTTAATTTAATTGGGAAAAGAAATGGTGAAAAGGATGAATTTTTTTTTGAATGAATTTCAAACTTGTTAATGGCTTAAAATGATCTGATAGAAACCCAGTGGTTTTATCCTGTGAAAAAGGAATGTTTTTGAATAAAACATATTTTGGTTTTAAATAGAAATAAATTGGATCTTTTGAAATTAAATAATGGGATTGATATTATTTATGCATTGTTAAAATAGTTCACCCATCTTGTAAGAGCACATTCAATCCTTAGGTAGTTAGTGAGTTATTTGGATATACTCTATGTTATTACAACATTCTAAAACATACATGCAATAGGTCATATCCCTAATGGGTTGGTGAGGAGTCTCCTTTAGCCTGTGTCATAGGGATGTGTGCATACACAATTTTCTTTAGTTCACTTAGAGAGTGTGAAATCCTATAATTGGTGGATACTATTATACCTTTTGCAAGATGACCATGTTGCTCACTTGTTTATTTGTATTAGAGATATAAATGTATACTGATATTTTTTGAAGTTATTTACATTCCTGCTAAATTTATATAAACTATTTTATATAAATTATTTACATAATCTGTTATTTTAGAAGTATTACATATCTTGTAAAGTAAAGCATATGTTTTGAATGCATTTTCCATCATTTTGACACTATTTAGCAAGTTTTGTTTTAATATGATTTTGAATTGACAAACCTATTTTCTCTGAAACAATTTAAAGGTTTTATTCGGGTAATCTATATTTTGAATCTATTATGGGATCGTTGGAGGTATCCTACTGGGCTTAGGCTCACAACCTACTTTATTCCTTCAGGCGTTTATAGACTTTCTACTTCCTAGATCAACCAAAGGGTAGGGATCTCTTGGAGGTGAATCCTGTTGTTGAGCTTTGGGTATGGTGAGTGTTTTCATTAGGGACCTTGAGGGTTTTTTTACTATTTTAGTACTTGGGTTTCAGTACTTTGTATTTATACATTGTATTTTGGTACCTTACTCACGGTGGAGTTTTCTTTTTTATATGCATAATATTTTGGTTTTCTTTTTCTTTTTCATTCTTGTGACAGAAATAATTCCCACTTTTATGTTCTATGATGCTAGGTGAAAGTTGCCACCCCACATGGATCAGGAACACCCTTCGGGTTATGTCAATAACATCTTAGTTATTGGGTTACCAGGGTAATCATGCTGGTTTGTGACCAATTTTTATCCGGTGTAGGTTGTTGTTCATCTTGTTTTGAATTTAGTATGCATTTTTGAAATCTTTTTGGGACTTATAAGGTAGTTGAAATTGATTTCCTGGTTATATCTCACCACAATTAACCTTATGTATTCAATTTTAGTTAGGAAAAGATATCTAGTAGTTGTTCTAGTCATTTCCCTATTGATATTTGGATAGAGGGAAATCCAAATCTTATTTTTCCCCTTTATTGAGAATATTTTGTCTTTCTTCTCAGTCTTGGTGTTAATATAATGTCTATATTTTTTCTAATTAAGTTGTGTAGAGTCATGGCATAGAGAATACATGCAAATGAGATACAGTAAAAGGATTCTGCTAAACCTCTGCAAACAAATCCTGTTGTTGATTGGAATCTAATTGAGGTGATTGTGCTTACTGTCCAAGCTCTGGGACAATCACCACCTCCAGTTCCCACTCAGGATCCAGCTATAGATCCTTAGAGGAATTTTCTTCAGAATCATTATCAAGAGTTCATTCTCCATAGTCAACTATTCTTCAAAGGCTCCACTGATCCTCAACATACTAAGGAATGTTTGATCAAGATAGAACTTCTGTTTTTTTTTTCTTGCAGAAACCAGAGGTGACCAGGGTGAAGTGTTACACCATCGTCTTTGAGGGAATGAGTAGACGATGGTTGGACATGATGGTCACTACAACATAAACTGAATTTAGCGGCAATTTTGTGGTGGTGATTCACAAAAACTACCGCTAAATGTTTTTCTAAAATGGTTTCACGGTGGTTTTTAATAAACCACCGTGAAAACCATATTTTTTTAAAACTCACGACCCTTACCTACCCCAAACCCTATTCTTCCCCCAACCCCCCGCGACCTCGCACCCCTCCCTTATTCCCCCAACCCCCAGGTGACCCTGTGACCAACGTCTCCAGTGACCCCGTGACCTGCATCTTCAGCAGACTCCGCGACCCGTGAACCCACTACCCGCGACCCCAGCGACCCACGACCCCCTTCTCCTAGTGACCCATTCTCACAGAGACCTGAGGTTCTTCCCCCATGACCATAACTTCTCCCCCGACCCCCGAGAACCCAGCTTCTACTCCAAACTACGGCGAGCCATAAACCTAGATCCGGCTCCCCAACCATGTCACCGGCGACAGGTTTTGTTGTTGGTGTTTATTTATGGACGTAGTCACTTTCTTTGATTGATTTTTTTTGAATTCACTTGCATTGTCGTTTATTTTGTGAAATGGGAGTCCCATAGCATAGGGGTGCAGCATAATAATGGTTCACATTATTACCTAAGTATCATTTTGTGAACTATCTCCCTATGTTTTTAAATTTTTATACATATCTAGTTTCACCCTTCCTTGAATTAAAATATTTTTGTGTTCCTTCCACTTCCCTTTGAATCACATGTCCAAACTATTGGATATCTTAATCAGAGATCCTCTTTACCTTCCATTGCTTCCAAGATCCCCCCTTTTATTTTTCATGTGGTTTGGATGGCTGATTTAGCCATTATCTCTTCTTTCTCCACTCCCTATACCATCCCATAAATTTTCACTTTTCCATAGAAACCTAACTCCATTGATGGAAAAAATAGTGTTTGTTTAGGTTATAATCTTTTTGTTATGATTTCTATGGATTTTAGATCTTTTTATTTTTCGGGTTCATCATTTTTCTTTCGAAGATAATTAGTGGTGACATTTTTTCGTAATTGATTTTGGTGTTTTTGTGTGATTCATTAATTTTACATATCATGAAAAGCGTACTATTTCTAATTTATTTTATTATTATATAACAAATATAAATAATACTAATGTGGGGTTATAAATTTTTTTCAATCACTTCTATACATGGCATAGAAGTGTTTTCTATAATTTATTAGTTCTTGTTTTCTTAAGTAAAGGTTTATTCATTCGATGTAATTCAATCAATTATTTTAATAGGCTCTTTTAAATTAATTTAACTGTTAAGAGAGGTGAGTGATATTTATTGTGTCCTAAAATTTGTATTCTATATTATCATTCACTCTAGAAACATAGATTTTATAGTTATATTTCATTGTTGGGGACGAATATGAGAGTAACTACATTATCAAACTTGTTAGTTGTCTTGGAAGACTAGATAAATACATAAATAACATTTTAAAATGTAAGATAAAAAATGAACACATTTCAATAAAATTATTATATCTTACTTTATATCCTTTAAAATTATATATTGTTCTCCCATAGATATAATGGGGAATGGAAAAAAGGTAAAGTTGATCTCAAATTCTTAGTAACATTTAGCATACATCAGATGTTTTCAAAAAATAAGCATAACATAAGTGATATAGTTGGAATAAATGAAAAATACGAATTCATAATCAACTAAAACTAGGGGAATGCTATATCATTGACAGTGAATCTATTTCTCTATTTAGTAGTAACTGCATCTTTTAATTTTTTTTATTATTGTGTAGTCACATTGTGATATACATGGATAAAAGATGGATCACATTACCAAGGAACACACCTAATTATGTTAAGGGTTTGAATGAGTTTTTAGATTTTTCAATTTCTAATCGATCTGTTGAAGTGAGAATACTATTTCCATGTCCTAAATCTAAATTTAGAACATGGTTGAAGAGGCATGCAGTTTAAGAACATTTAATACTGAAGTAATTCCCTGGTCAATATTTGTGTTGGATATAGAATGGAGAATCAAACAGTACAGAAAGATTGAACACTGATGTTAATCCACATAATGAGGTCCCATGTTCTTAGACAATGGAAAATTAAATGCAAAACCTCATAAATGATGCATTCAGTACATCAAGACACCACTATCATCATCAAAACATATCAGAACAACTAGAAGAGGGTCCTACAAATTGCAACATGACAAGTGATATTTTTGAGACAGTAACACAAGAAGATCAAGAATGTAACATATCATTGGATCCTCCTCTTGATTTTATGGTCCAAATGTAAGAGAAAACTTAACTGAGGAAAATGTGTTTCATGATTTATTTGTCGATGGAAATTAAGATTTTTATAGTAGGTGTTTGAAATATTCAAAACTTTCATTTCTGCTAAAGTTGTACCATATCAAATGTCTATGTGGAATTACAAATAAGGCAATGTCCATGATATTGGAATTTATTTGTGATGCATTTCCTGAAGAAAAAATCCCAGAACCTTTTTATGATATGAAAAAAGTTGTTAACAAGCTTGGTCTGAATTATATAAAAATACATGTGTGACCCAATTATTGTATGCATTATTGGGGAGAGGATTCAAGTAGACAGTATTGCAGGAAATTTTCTTCTTCTAGATGGAAGTCAAAGGGTGATGTTGGAAGTCTGAATGAACATAATTTCATGGAGAAGAAGAAAAGGAATACACCTTCAAAGTTTTTGCATTACTTTCCTTTAAAGCCTCGATTACAAAGATTATTCATGTCATCGAAAACCGCTGAACACATAAAGTGGCATTCTGTAGAGAATAATAATGATGGGTTAATGAGACATCCACAAGATTCACAATCATGGAAGACATTTGATTCATTACATCCAAATTTATCACCTGATCCTAGGAATGTTCGATTGGGATTAGTTGTTGATGGATTCAACCCAATTGGGACTTTGAGTACCAGTTATAGCATTTGGCCATTTGTTTTGATCCCTTATAATCTGCCTCTGTGGATGTGTATGAAACAAACATCTTTTATCATTTTGATAATTATTCCTGGAAATGATATTGATGTATACTTGCAGCCTTTGATTGATGAATTGCAGGAGTTATGGAGCAACAGTGATGAGATATATGATGCTTCTTCTAAAACAATATTCAAAATGCATGCTGCATTAATGTGGACCATTAGTGACTTATTTGGGCTTAGGAATTTATTTGGTTGGAACACATACACGGGTTTTGTTTGTCCTTTTTGTAACTTTGATTTTTAGCCCAAATGACTACCTCACAGTAGAAAATGGTGCACCTTGTGCCATCAAATATTTCTCAAAGAATCTCATAGATTTCGGCTGAACAGATCAAAATTTAATGGTTCCGTTGATCATAGACCACCTACAAAGTTTTTAACTGGTTCTGAAATATTTATATATCTTGAAAATATTGAAACAGAATTTGGGAAGGTTCATAATTTGAATGATAGCAGAAAACAGCACTAAAGTGTATCGTCAAGTGAAATTAGAACACAAAAATGGAAGAAAAAAAGTATATTATTCAAACTTCCGTATTGGGAATTTAATTTATTGCAGCACAATCTTGATGTGATGCATATTGAAAGGAATTTCTGTGATAATTTGATTTTTAAATTACTTAATGAGCATGGAAAGTCGAAGGATCGTCTCAATTCTCGTAAAGACTTTCAAGTAATGAACATAAAACGTGATCTTTGGCTAGATGAGAATGAAAAGTATGCTCTGAACATTTTTTCAATGAAAAATAGGGATAAAGATACATTCCTTCTAATTTTGTAGAATATGAATGTATCTGATGGGTATTCGAGTAACATCTTGAGGCATGTTGACTTGAAGAATTGTAAGTTACATGGATTTAAAATTCATAACTCACATATTTTGTTACAACAGTTACTACCATTGGAATTGCATACATCATTACCTGAAAACGTTACTGATATTGTACTCCAATTCTGCACATTTATTAGGAAATTATGTGAGAACTTCTATATCCATTTTATCTTGACAACCTCCAGGAGTGGTTTGTATTGACCCTTTTTTCAATGGATATGATCTTTCCTCTATCGTTTTTTACTTTCATGACGCATTTAACTGTGCATTTGGTTGAGGAATCTAAATTAGGAGGCCCCATTAATTATTGATGGATGTATCAAATAGAGAGGTATTTTATTTATATGTTTTTCTGTTAAGTAAAAACAATTTGGCATTTAAATAAATGCATAGTATTATTATTTTATTTCATAGATATCTTAGTAATTTGAAAGCATACATGAGAAATAAAGCTCAACTAGAAGTCTCTATTGTTAAAGTCTATTTGGTTGAGGATTGTATTACCTTTTGTTCCAGATATTTGGATGATATTGAGATAAGATTTAATCGAGTTGGATGTGTTGACAACACATCAACTCAATCTCAAATTCATTAGAAATAAAAAATATTTACTGCTATTGGCCGATCAGTTGGGAGGAACTCAAATATGACACTGACAGAATTGGAATTATTACATACATATAGATATGTGCTGCTGAATAGTGAAATTTTAGATCCATTTATTGAATATTTGGGGATTCAAACAAAGATACAAATGAGAGGTCAAATAGGAAATGAAAAAGATATAATGAAATCTGTGAATAAAGAGCTTATAGAATGGTTTGCACGATGTGTAAGTTCATAAATATTGCAATAAATATGAATATTAGTTTGACACATACATTTTGTAAATATATTAAATTATATTTATTTTTTTAGATCATGAATACTGATACTCGAGTAGAATTTTCAGAAGATTTGAAGTTTCTTGCTAGAGGTCCTATAAAACAAGTTAGAATGTTCGACGCTTATAATGTTAATGGCTTTAGATTTCGTATAGTCAATCGAGAAGTGGGCTTGAAAACATAGAATAAGGATATATTTACATTTTCTGAAGTGGGATACTATGGAAAGATACATTATATTATTGAATTAAAGTACCACCGACATTTTTCTGTTGTTTTATTCAAATGAAGATGGGTCGATATTATTAGAGGTGTTAAAATAGATTCCTTGCAATTTACTTCTGTGCACTTATCTCGCTTGATGGATGTTGGTGATCTTGAACTGCATGATCCATATATCTTATCATTGCAAGAAAAAATGGTATATTCTGTGAATGATGTTGTGGATGAAGGGTGGAGTGTAGTTTCTCACGTAATACAAAGATATTTGTATGATATGGGTGACGAAGTGGAAGATTTGACCTCTGATATTGAATTTCATCAACAATAGGAAGCTGAATTATTTCTCCATCATGATATTGAAAATATTATTCTAGAAAGGATGAATGAAGTGGATGAAGAAATGGAGTATAAAAATGACATTATTGAAGGGGGAAATGATTGTATGTATAATTATTTATTCATTCACCAACCACTTGTTTCATTTTTGCAGTCATTCATTATCATTGTAATATATATTTTGTATGTTAGTACTGGGCATCTATTATCATTTTTAGTTTTTTTCTTCTACATATTTTTCATTAAATATATATTCTGAACTTAATTTTATTTGATTAAATGATAGGAATGCCAAGGAGGAAGCAGTACACTATTCCATCTAGTTCTACGATAGATGACGATCCATCTGGCTCCCTCCCCACGGAATCTAAGGCACCAACTGCCTACACCCCTGCACCATCTCTGCCTTCACCATCTCTCAAACCATTTGTGGGTGTCCCATTAGAGGTTGAGTCATTGACTCACCCTTCAGGAGCATCAGCATTGGGGTAGAGACACGCACCTTCCATTTCATCACAGACATACCGGATTGTCACTATCAAAGGTACCAATTCTAATTAAATAAATTTATTGTATTTTGTTTATACTAATTGTTTTATCATTGAAGATGAAAAAAATGTAACCGTGGAGAAAAAATAAAAATTTTATATGTTTGTAATATGAATGGAGAGAATATATTTGTGCCATTTGATTCTTATGGGGTCCCTACGGATGACGCCGCAGGGTTACTTGGCCAGATTCTAGGCCTGCTAGTAGCGAAGCCCATTTCCCTTCCTATTACTTATGATTATTGGAGACATTTTCCTCCATGCTGTAAAAATGAAGTTTTTGATTCCCAAATAAAGGTAATCTTGTTACATTATGGTTTAATTGAATTTCATGTTACTAATATGTTCAAAATGAATTTTTTTTATACATATGTTCTTCCAAATTACATTTGCAGATGTGATAACATGGAAGTGGAAGTCGAAAAATTGTGGTAAGAAATGGAATTATTTTAAATGGAGATTGTGGTGTGATGTCAATGATACTTTTTTGACCATGCAACAAATTTATGAGAAGCTATACAGTGGGGTACCGAAAGAATAGTGGAGAATTTTTTTGACATACATCATGATGAGAAGCGGATGGTATTGAAATCTATATTATTATATTATCCTCATTTTAAATTTATACGTGTATATGAAGAGGTGATGAAATTGAATACATTACTATTAAATTGTATTTTATTTATTTCAGGATCTCTCAAGACATAATGCATCAAATCGGGCTAAGCAAGTCATCCCTCACACTACGGGCTCAAAAATATTTTCTAGAAGCCGAACGACATCGGTAATATTTTAATTAGTTTAAATATTTATAAGATAATACTATCTATTTAATATATTGAATTGTTGATTTATCTTTGCTTAATGCAGTCACAAAGTTTAGGGCACGAAGCATCCCGAACTGAACTATGGTTGGACGTTCACAAAAAATCAGATCGAAGTTTTGTTAATGAGCCTACCAAAGAAGATGGGGTATGAAGTCAATTTTTTATTATAATATCTTATTATCATTTTTTATTGTGTTAATATATATTGATATTTTATTTATAGATAAAAATTAAAGAACTATGGGATGCCAATCTTGGGCAGTCCTACTCAGTCTCCCAGGATGACCCAGTAGCTAAATTCCTTGGGATGGAGCATCCTGGTAGAGTGCGTGAGATGGGTTTCAGACCCGTACCATCTGAGATCTTTGTCATGCCACCAGTGATTCTAGTGGCATCTACTCCAGGTTATAGTCAGTCCATACCCAAAGATGCTCAGAGGGATATTTATTGTCTATGAACCACAATTCGAGACCAGGGGGCTTAGATATTTTCTTGCAGAAAGCGATGATTGATATACATTAGCAGATGAGAAGATATGCCCCCGGTGGTAGTGCATCAACTGGTGGTAAGAAGGTAAATCAAAAAAAATGAAAATAATTTAGTTTGAAAACATTCATTGGTTTTAAGTTTTAATATAAATATGCAAGAATATTTAATTTTCAATATAATGTTCTTACAGGTGACAGTTGAAAGTGGAGATGGAGGTGGAGAGGGTGACTATGCTTCATCGGATCATGAGTAGTTTTATTGTTGATGTTTTGAAAAAATCTGGGAACAGTTGGTTTGTATATATAACTTGTGTGGCACATATTTTCCCCGAAACATTTTCTTGTCCTGACATTTTCTTGATTTCTCATGTTTCCTTTTATGCATTTTATTTATTTTTTATGTTTCCTTTTATGTCTTGATTTCTTGAGTGTGGTATACATCATTCCATTTAGGATTGTGTTTGAATTGATAGTCAAGATTTTGGATTACTAGGAGTTAAACCCATTGTTGATGTGTTGAAAAAATTGGTTCATTTCATAGTGATCAAGGGGATAGTGTTGTGGACACTTTGGGGAGGCAGAATGTGTAGATAGTGAATCTTCATGCACTGTTAATGGTTATCACATTCTGTTCCTGATGATAAAATGTGGTCATACCCCATATAAAACCTAGGTTCCTCTTAATGGGAGATGGTATTAAACTGTATAAAATTGGGATTCATTGTACGATGTGTATTGGATGATCTAAAAGTCTTACACTATATAAAATTTGGATTTCTCTTACGATAATTATGACATGTTCAAAAAAATTACCTCATATAAAACATTGAAGCATCACATTATGTGATATGAAAAATAACATTTTATTCAAGACATGACATTAAACTTTATCCTTATCTCATTCCTTTGAAATGCGATACCTCATGACAATCATTATATTCCAAAATTCCCTCTATATATAGGATTACCCCTAGTTCCAATGTTGTTCTTATACTATACCATATTCTAGAACAACATGTGTCTTGATTCACACTCTCATGAGATACATAATGATGCTTAGAAATCCTTTTTTGGGTGTAGATGTAAATTTATTAAGCCTTTGGCCCCATTACTCCATTTACGGTCCACAGATTATAACCTTAAATAATGTTCAGTTCATATCAAAATGTTCATGTGGTACCTGGGACTACATCAACCCCTTATACATTGGTTTTTACCGATACCATGACACATAGACACCATGTAGAGAATCATCATCCTAGTCCATGAATCATGACGTTAAAGTTTTCATCATGGTCTTGGTTGTATGATCTTACACTGTGTGCAATCACATTCAGGATTTCGTCATGGGTGGAAGGGCCAATTTTATCCTATAACCCCAGGTTTTATTCACCACAAATACATTCTTGATTTCCCCACCTCACCAATCAATACTATAATAGTTTATATCAATAGATCCCTAGTCTAAGCATTATGACAATAAAATATGCTCATACATTCATCACATGGGTTTATTCATCCCTGGAGTTTCATCAAACGTCTATTTCCACAACATTCTAGAACTATGGGTGGATTGATTCCCATTTCCATGGGATACGTATTGATTCATATATCTTTTATCATTGAGCCTAGTTGATGATTATCCATATAATAATCCATTATATAAGGTTTCATTGCCCCAAAACACTCACATGAGTCTCTTTTTTAGCAACAATCTCCTTTCATTTATGTTGACACATCAGTGGGCCAAGATGCTCTCATTTCCTGATATGTGGAAGTGAATAATCGGTATATAGATGCAAAAGACCTTCTAAAATCCTAATAAGATGAATTTAAACTATATCATTACCACGTGTAAAATATATATACCTATTAATGATAGATAATTTAACCCCATAAAAATTGATATGTCTCTTAAAGAGAGATAATTTCACCTCTTATAAATTATTGATGCCTAATATTATAATATGTAATTATTCAATATCATCATCCAAGAAGGTAAACCCTTCTGGAGTTGGTATCCTATGACAACGTGAATCATAAAAACATGTGGATTGATTCCAATAATCACAATATAAGTAGTTACATATAAATATTTAATCCAGGGAACAACCCTATCATCGAATCATTATAGGTTTCTCCCTTTCCAATCTAGTTTGCTCAAAGCTTGGAGACCTTTAACTCAAACATATTCCTACATTTGGAGCTCTAGGAATTTAAACTAGTTGTAGTCATAGTCCATGTTGTATGATTTTAAACACCAAAGCTCAATGTCCTCAGCAAACAATGTTAATTAACAACCATACCCTATGAAATGAAATAAGGATGCCTCATCCGATAAGTGTGGGATGATTATAAAAATAATTACCACATATAAAACTGATATTCCTCATATGATAAGTATGAAATGAACCACACATTACCCATATAAAACTTGTATTTCTATGAATATTAGATGTTATGATATCCTTTCTAGATATGAAATCACTCCACCGACAGTTGTCTCTTACCATGTCACGCTTCATAACTATGTTTGTCTTGATGCCCATTATTAGGAGACACATATTGATGCATGTATATTTTATCTCAGTCCCATCCCAACCAGCAACTCATCATGGTGACGTTTCCCTCTAGGACAAGCTTGAATCTTGTCAACCCACATGTTTAAATAAAACATTTGAGCACATGAGGAAATATCTCCCATGGAACCTAATATTCTATATGTTACATCCCCACATACACTTGTGCGGTTCACACATTCTACTATTTGGATAATCCTAACCCTACCAATCTGAAAAGGACCTCTAATGAGATTCCTCATATGATAAGTCCACCTCAAGAATGATTGAGTTGGATGATCACCACATGGTCATAATTATATAACCTTAAATGATTATTCCATGTCCATGAATCAATAATCTAAACTAATTTTTAATCAACTTTAGAATGTGTTGTGTGGTGTTCTACCCATTCTCAATCAATTCAGGTCATGTTTTTTACTCCTCCTCACTACACATATCCATTTATGATGTTCCACTATATTTTCGAAGCATCACAACCATAATTGTTTTACTAGTTGTCTCCATTATTTTTTAAATTTTGTGTGCATTAATCTGTTAGGATATTAGTATTTCTGGTTTTATTTGTCTTTCAGGGCAGTGGTAAAGTGGAAGCAGAACAACTATTTTTTTCTGGTTTTCTTTTCATGGTGGTTTTAACCACCACTAAAGTATACTGGTAAGACATTAGCGGCAGTTAAAACCATCGCTATACATAAGTATTTTTTACTTAGCGGTGGTTATAACCGCTGCTGTTGGATTACATTTAGTTGCAGTTTTAACCACCGCTATAGAGTCGCATCACCCGCGTGTATTCCGTGGTGGTTTTTGTGACTTTAGATGCTGTTTTACGGCGACTGGATTTTATTTTATTCATGGCGGTTATAACCACCACGAATAAAATAAAATCCAGGGATCATAAAACCGCCTCTAAATTCAGTAAAACCGCCACAAAATATAAATAATTGCCGCTAATAGATTGCTGATGATCAATTTAGCAGCGGTTTAAAACACCACTATATGTAAAAATAACCGCCGCTAATAGGTGGTTTTCTTATAGTGGGTGATTGTAGGGAAACATGAGGGATTATAGTGAAAATACTTCAAGGTTCTTTTAACCAACAAGTTCTATCCAAAGTTGATGGTGTTGGATAAAGATATGGAATTTTCAAGCTTGAGCAGACCAACAAAACTATGTCAGAGTATTCAAATTGATTTGTTGATCAAGCAGAGTTTTCTCTTGAGACTGTATGTAATGAGAGGATGAAGGATTGATGGTTTGATTTGGGACTTCAATCAGATATAGATTCTCAAGTTTTCTTGCTGAAGGTGCCCACTTATACTGATGTGCTGGATAAGGTGCTAATGGTTGAGATGTACTTGGCTTGCAAGTCAGGGTTGACCAGAGTTCCTATTTCTCCCAGTGTCAGTGTTTGTTATTTCAAAAAGAAATAGAATCATGATGATCCTTGTGCCAGTTCTTGATTTAAGAGTTATTCCAGATCTCATACAGCTCCAGTAGGAATTCTGTTAACTTTCTATTAGTGTGGAAAGCCATGTAATTCTAGGTGGTTTTACACTAAATCATCCAAGAACTATAGCTCCAGCAAACGTTCAGGGAATTTACAGAAGTTCTTACATCACTTCTATACTCCGAGTAGTGGGATAGGATCATAAAATCCACCTAAAACATTGGGGAAATTAAATTCTTCATTGACAAAAGGGTTCTAGCCACATGAATCTAGAATAAAGCTTCTTCATATAGTGTAAGAGTATTCAGTGGAAGCAAACATGGGTCCAGCCACTGCAAGAGGTACCATTACCATTTCTTCATCATTATTAATTGCTCTTTTTGATATTGGTGCATATCACCCTTTTATTTCATTTTGTATTGTTTATCTTCTAAATATTCTTATGGAGAAACTATCTTTTGCAATGGATATTATTACACCCTTTGGTATGAAGAGAGATCATGGTCTCTATAGTCCTTCCTGTGTATTCTCTCTATCAGATGATGAGTTATCCTGGAGATTTTGGTTCTTGACATGAAATATATTAACGTCATATTCATGATGGATAGCCTCATTTCCAACAAATATATAATTTATTATCATCTCTTATGGGTCTACTTTACTACATCTAGTGGTGTTCATCTTGTCTTTCAAAGAGAATGGGACCCAAGGTCGAGTAGAGTCAGGCTTTTTTATGTAGAGTTGGGAAAAGTGATATCAGTTTTTTCTTTTGACCTAGAGTGAGATTCAATAGGTGGTGATCTTCCTCTAGTCATTGTCGAGTTTTTCGATATGTTTTTTTTGGATTATTCTGGTCTGCCATCAGTGAGAGAGGTTGAGTTTTCTATTGACATAATGCATGGTACTCAACTGGTCTCTATCCCCTCTTACCATATGGCACCAGCTGAGGTAAAAGATCTAAAGTCTCAGTTGGAAGATCTTTTTGAGAAAGGCTTTATTCATCTAAGTGTGTCAACTTGGGAAGCATTGGTTCTCTTTTCTAAGAATTCTAATGGTTCCCTTTGCTTCTATCTTGATTATCAAAAGCTCAATAGAGTTATGATAAAGAAAAAATATCTATATCCATAGATTGATGATATGTTTGATCAGTTAAAAAGGGGTGATCTGGTTTTCAAAGATTGAACTATAATCTGGTTACCATCAGTTTAGGATAAAAGAATCTGACATTCAGAAAACTAAATTTCGAAGCAGGTACAAGCACTTTAAGTACCATGTTATACCATTTGTTTTGAAAAGTTCTCTTATTTTTTCTATGGATTTAATGAACAAGATTTTCCATGAGTATCTGGATACCTTTGTGGTGGTTTTTTTGGATGGAATTCTTGTTTACTCTATGTCTGAGGAGGATCATGTATGAAATCTGAGAATAGTTACGAATCCTAAAAGAAATAACTTCCTTTATTCCAAGCTTTCAAAGTGTGATTTATGGATTCAGTAAGTGAAATTATTAGGAAATGTGGCATCTAAATAGTGTGTATCAGTTGATCCTAAAAAGGTGAAGGTTGTTATGGAAAGGGAGAAACCAAAAAATGTCTTTGAGATCCAGAGCTTCTTGGGCTTAACGGGATATTACCGTAGATTTGTGAGATAATTCTCAAACCTGGATTCTCCAATGACTACACTGACTTAGAAGGTGGTAATGTCTACATGGGATGATAAATGTTAGAGTTCTTTTTTCGAGCTAAAATGTCTGTTAACTATTTCACTGGTGATGACTCTTCCAGAAGCTGGGCATGGCTATATGGTCTTTTGTGATGCACCAGTTCTAGGATTGGGATTCATTTTTATGTAGGGTGATTATGTGGTAGCATATGGATCTTGTCAGCTTATGCCACATGAGAATAATTATCCTACCCATGACCTAGAACTTGAAACTGTCATGCATGTGCTTAAGGGATAGCAACACTACCTTTTTGGCAAAAGGTTTACAGTGTATTCAAAGCATAAAACCTTAAGTTATATCTTCTCCCAAGAAGATTTGAATCTTCAGAAGTGGTTTTTGGTGGAGTACCTGTAGTCTTTCTAATTTGACATCACCTATACCCTGGGGAATTGGAATGCCATTTTTGATGCAATGATCAGGAAACTTCCAACCCAGGTAGTGAAAGAATCTTCAAAAGAGTGGAATTAGATGGCTCTTTTTTCATAGTGGAATATTGGAGTTTAAGAGGAAGGGGATGAGGTTTCTTTAGCCAACATTCAATGGATATCTTATATTCTCAAGTTGATTATTCAATATCAAGAGCATGATGTTGAGTTTCGTAACATTAGATAATCCCTTTATGGTGGGGAGACAGTTTCTCCTTGGTCCTTCTCCAAAGAGGATATTCTATGCTATGAGAAATGTTTTGTTATGCTGTTATCAGTAAGGAAATCTATTATGAGATATTTCTATAGATCATAGTGGGATTTGAACCCAGGAACCAAAAAAATGTTAAAAAATGTGAGGCTATAGTTATGGTGGTCGAGAGTGAGACGAGACATTTCCGAGTTTGTCTCTTGTTGCTATACTTTTTAGCAAGTGAAAGATGAGCACCAGAAACCTTTGGGTTTTCTTCAACCACTTAAAATACTAACTTGAAAGTTTGATAAGATCTCTATATAATTTTTTTGGGTTTCATCATACCCAGATAAAGAAGAATGTGATATGGGTTTTGATTAGAATGTTGACCAAGTAAGATCACTTTATAACCATTCATGATATAGCCAAATTTGAGGAGTTGGGAGATCTCCATGTGAAAGAGATTGTTCATTTTCATGGAGTTCCATCTTTTATAGTCTCTGATAGGGATGCTTAGTTTACTTCTATCTTTTGGAGGGTCCTTCAAGATTCAATGTTTTCTCATATTCATTTAAGAACATCTAACCATCTATAGTTGGATGGCTAGATAGAAAGTGCTATACAGATTCTTGAGGATGTGATGTGCACCTGTGTCCTCGACTTCGGTGGGTCTTGGGATGATCACTTGGGGTTTGTTGAGTTATCTTATAATAATATTTACCTGTATGCTATCAGAATGTAAACTTTTGATTCCTTGTATGGCCAACCTTGTAAATATTTTTTGTGTTGGTCGGAGGTTGGTGAATGTTTTGTGGTTGGACCAAGCTTGGTACGGGAGACAACAAAAAAGATTCAGATGATTTGTCTGTGGATTTTGAAAACCAAAATTTGATATAGGTCTTATGTTTATCGACTCCTTATACCTTTTGAATTTTCATTTGGTGACCAGGTGCTCTTAATGGTTTCACCCTGGTTGGGTCATCGACAACTTGGGAGGAAAGGGAATATTTAAGATTTCTCCTCTCTTTGTGGGACCTTTCGAGGTAGTTGAGCAGTTGGGGAAATTTGGGCACCATTTGAAACTTCCACCACATATGATTTCGATACATAACATGTTCCATGTATTGTAACTGATGAAGTATCTATCTGAACCATCTCACATTTTGAGCTGGAGAGATCATGGGATCAAGCTTGATTTAATTTAGACTGAGTGAACAGTCATGATAATTGATTGTGAGACTAAGGTACTATGTGGGAGAACGATACCTCTGGTTCTTGTACTGTGGATAAATGGATCTTATAGTCACGAGATGTGGGATGGCGAGGCACTAATGGGAGAGAAACGGCCTCATCTTTTTGGCATGGAAGCTTTTTCATAGGCTTTCTGGGGGAAGAATGTTTTTAGGGTGGGGAGGTTGTAACATCCTATTAACTTTATTGGGTATTTTTTCCACCTTTTTAAGTTTATTTTTAGCTAAAAATACTTTTGTGTGTTTTTATGGGTTTACTATAGATTGCAGAATAGGTACACACCATGTACCAGAAGTAAACGCCGTGTACTTGGTGTTGATTGCATGTTGTGGACTGGGTGATCATGTTGTGAACTAGGAGATCATGATGTGAACTAGTACATTTAGTGTACTTGAGGTAAATGTTGTTTAGGGGTTAAATAGTGGTTTTCAACCCAAGGAGACTAGTTTTTCAGCGTACTTATCCAATGTTTCCTACACGTCATGACCATTTGGTACACATTGTGACGCAGACCGTACCCAACCTTAATTAATGCGTTTGGAGTTAACGCTCAATCTATTATTCCTAAACCTCGTAGATCTCTACCCTAGAATATCTCTTGGAGGTTTTTAGAGGTTCCCAACCATCCAGTTCGATCCGATAAACTTTAGATCTTCGTTGCATCAACAGTGTGATTCTCAAGTAAGGGTTCTCTCTAATTCATTGATTTTCTCTCCTACCGTCCTCTTGATTTTTCAATGGATCATCAAGGTATTTATGGATCTATGTCATGTGGGGTTAGATATTTCCTCTAGTTTGTTTTTTCAAGGACTTATTCTCCATCTTTATCATTGACGGGTGTGGTTGCAAGTGTCGTTCTTGGGGAAATTGGTAGGTGGTTCCATCCTGATTTTCCAAATTGATTACCATCTTATTAATTGACATATTTTAAGTTATTATTTAAATTTAAATACTAAATATTTCTTTTAATTTCTTTGATAAATTCCAATTATAATTAATTATATGATTTGATAAGTTGTTGGCACAAAAATTTGGAAAACCCCCAATTCTATTGAATTTTGATGGTTTTATGGAAACTTTCTGATTTAAATTGTTGAATTTAATTGAGAAAAGAAATGGTGAAATGGATGGAATTGTTTTTGAATGAATTTCAAACTTACAAATGGATTAGAATGACTTGATAGAAACCTAGTGTGTTTGTCTTTTGAAAAAAGGCATGTTTTTAATAAACCTATTTTGGTTTTAAAAGGAATGAAATTGGAACATTTGAAATGGAATAATGGGATTAATCGTATTTTTAGGATGTCTTAAAATAGTTCACCCATCTTTTAAGAGAGCATGAAAGAATTATGTAGTTAGTGAGTTATTTGGATACACTCTACGCTATTACAACATTCTAAAACATATATGCAATGGGTCAAATCCCAAACGGGTTGGTGACGAGTATCCTTTAGCCTGTGTCATAGGGACATGTGTATACACATTTTACTAAGTTCACTTAGAGAGTGTGGAATCATATAAATGGTTAATACTATCATACCTTTTGGTATATGACCATGTTGCTCGCTTGTTTATTTATATCTGAGATATAAATGTATGCCAATATTGTTTGAACTGCTTTATAGGCCTTTTGAATTTATATAAACTATTTTCTATAAATTTTTTACTTAATCCATTGTTTTAATAATATTCCATCTCTTGTAAAGTATAGCCAATGTTTTGAATTTATTTTCCTTCATTTTGAAACCGTTTATCATGTTTTGTTTAAATACGCTTTTGAATTTCCAAACCTGTTTGTTCTAAAAAAACTAAAATCTTTTATTTGGGTAATATATATTTGGAATATGTTATGGAATCTTTCGTGTTATCCTACTAGGATTAGGCTCAAAACATACTTCTTCCATCAGGTGTTTGTATAATTTCTCTTTCTAGGCTCGAGCAATGGGAAGGGATATCTTGGGGGTGGATCCAACTGTTGAGCTTTGGACTTGGTGAGTTGTATCCTTAGGGACCATAGGGATGTTTTTATTTTTTTAGTACTATGGTTTTAGTACTTGTACTTTATACCTTTTTCTATTCTAGTACCTTACTCCCATTGGAGTCTTCTTTTGATATGAATATTATTTTAGTTTTCGTTTTCTTTTGTATTCTTGTGGCAGAAATTGTTCCCACTTGTATGTTGTAAGATTCCAGGAGCTAGTCACCGACCCGTGGGGATCGAGATCATCCCGTAGGTTATGTTAGGAAAATCTCAGTTATTGGGTTACCATGGTAACTAGGGTGGTTCATGACATTTTTAGTACTTTTAAATAATTCAATAAAATATTATTCAACATAAAGTATCATTAATGTATATTTTGACACTATTTATTTAATTTGACTTTAAGGACATGAAGATAATAATTAATTTTTAATATAATCAATTTCACCATAAACAATAAATAATTATCATGTACAAAATTATTTTTAAACAATAACTAATCCAAAATACATTAAATTTACAATTTTTATAATTACTTACAATGATATTTACACTGTTTTCACAAGCATTGTGTCAGTGTTGTATAATCATTTGAGGTAACTATATAATAAATAAAAATTAAAAATAAATTATCATCATGAAAATAATATCATTATTTTAACACCCTAAGCTTATACGGTACACTTCTCTTTGAATAATATAGTAGCGTGTGTTATACGCAACTTCGAGTTCTAACACACCACAACCAATCAAACTAGCCGTTATGAATAGTAATACCCACTTTTTTAAATTTTATAAATTTTATCTTTCAAAATGGACTTCATTTTTGGATTAGGAATATCGAAATTAGCTTAGGGTAAATTTTTGGTATTTTTCTGAAAACTTTCAATTTTTGATGAATAGTGAAAAACACTGAGTTATAGTTTAAAAACAAATTTTTATTTAAATAATTATTTATTTTATTTAAATTTATTTTTTATAGAAATAGATACATAATACCTATATAAGTTCAATGTAATTAATTGGATTCCTTTTATAATAATTTTAGATATATAAAACTTTTATTGAACATTTCACCGTCTTTTACCCGCCTCCTAGGAGAATTTGCATATTTACATAAAACATAATTTTACCGCTTCTGTGAGTTGAATTTTACAAATCCTACAGACATGATTGATATCAATAAGTAAAATGTGGTTTAATAAGATGAAAATAATTTTTGTTGAATAGTAACTTTTTACTTTTATTTACCATGGTTAAAAGTAAATAGGGTAATTAATGGAAAAAATGATATTATTATTACCCTAAAACATGTATTAATTCTATTGGATAAGTGTAATTTGAACAAAAACAACCTTAGTAATAAAATAAGATCTTTTAGGTCCACTTGGATTAGATTAGGACATTTATTATTATTTTATTTAAAGAAGAGTTAAAAGAGCAAAAATCAAAGTTTAATTTCTAAAACATTTTTAATATTGGGTTACACATAAGATAAATTCAACTGTAAAAATTCATTATAAATATTAAAATATTTCCTATATAATTTTATTTTATTTATATTTTTTATATATTAAATAACATAATTTATTTATGACATAATGATGATGCAGTAATTACCTAATTAATGAAATATTAAAATAATTGATATTATAAATATCCAAATAAATGTAATTTCAGACTTTTTATGAATTAAACTAATTTTATAAGTTAATATGACATATTATGGTTGGTTAGATGAATTTTTTTGAAGTAATAATGTTGTTATGAATTTAGAAAAAACAAAATACCAAATAGTGTTAAAATTGACATAAAAGAGTTTCTCAAACAAATATTATATTATTAATTGATATTATATTCCTAAAAATCTAAAGATCATCCAAAAGACTTATATAATGATATTTGTGTCATTAATTAACCACTTGGGGTTATCTTGGAAGTATATAGTAAGTATATTAACCATATAATATAAAAATACAAAGAGACATGGTAAATGTCAAACTATTTAACTAAGAGTTAAATATAAAAGATAATGTTAATATAGTGACCCAAACCTATATAAAACCTATTTGTTGAGTGGTTTTAGACCCATAACCACCTTAGAATTGAAAAAATCTATTTTTGAGCCATTAGAAACCGAAAATTATTTTATTATAAAATAATATTTCTAGCTTTTCCTAAGGTGCCCCTCACCCCTCTTATAAAAGGGCACTCCCCCTTATCTATAATTCAGACCTTCAAAGCCTTTTTAATAAGCCAAAACCTGCCCAAATACCCTCTCAACTATCCTCCCTTCATCCTAGAGGCCTTACTTTAGTCATAAAGACAACCTAAGGAGCTATTTTGATCAAATCAAAAGGAAGAACCCGAAGAAGTGGTAAATATTTCATCACCTCTTTCAAGCTCCTTTATTCTTCCACTTCCATTTACTTTGTTGTTTCCATTCTAAAATATTAACTCTTGTATATTATATATACTGTGATTTGATTATAAATATGGTAGAACCAAAGTCATTATTCTATCCATCCTTTGAATGACATGTCACCATACGTGCGTATGTACGGCTTACCGTCTCCATGTCGTGGTGTAATTGTTATTCAATACATTATTATTTGGTTGGGTATAATAATGATGTGTAATTGATTTAAATAATAAATATAACATGATAATTATTCTGTATATATGATATACCATCCAATTATATATTATTTTATTATCAAAAGAATGATATTGTCCCTCGTGCGTACGTATGGATTACCGTCTCTACGAACGCGATGAGATTCATTCCCCATTGTATCCATTCAAGACTAATTTTCATTTGATAATTAAAAATAATGTTTAAAGACTTGATATAATTCTGGATATTAATAATATAAATCACATCCATAAAAAATATTACTCACATAACAAATAATATAAATGAAAAAGAATCAGTTAACACCCAAAACAACGATAATACTAAGATATTATTAACAAAGTAATGTTAAAAGATCATATATGATATCATATTAATGTATATGATTCTTGAATAATTTAATAACAATTATTTCACCATTATATAGGAGGTTAACCTACCCTCAACCAAGGAAAAGTACAAGGTAAGGGTTAATTTCACAATCTCTTCATTATCTGAGGTTGTTTATATGTAATTATCTACTGGGACCTCTTTATCATCCACATCCATGTTTCTTAAAAATATACTTCAAAACATTATTACTATTTTATATACTATGGGTTAAAGTCGTTTATACCCTTGTATGAATTTTTATAAGATGTTTATAAATGAATATTTCTGTCATTTTCCAAATAAGGTCTTTTATAACCTTTTAGACAAAATTAAGGCAAGAATGTCTTTTTTTAACAAATACGGTGGGTGTGGCTATTTTCTGCCGTTATAACATCATCAAAGATTAACTTACCAGATTATAATAATATTTCTAAAAATAAATGTTTTCTTTTATAATTATATGAATTTTAAATAATTTCAAAATAGAAAGAGATATTTCTCTAAAAAAAATTATTTCATCTATGTCAATATCCTTTGATGGATTTTAAGTTTATTTGAAGTTGATTTATTATGATACAAAACTTCCATATTATATTGACGGTTTTGTGATATGTTTGACTATAGATGTTTTATTTTTATACCATTCATGGATTATGGATAAAGTATTGACATTTCTAATTATTGTTTTAATATGAATGTTTATGTTATGTTTAAACCTTTTCATATGAGGAATGCATTGGACTTAGTATGTGATGGGTGGAGCCCGATATAAATCCTCAATACATCGGTAGGTATCATGAGACAAACTAGTGCCTTGGAACAAGGCCTTGGCAGAATCTTATTTGTAGTCTTGGCACAAGGCCTTTACTATGTGGTTATGAACGTTTGACATTATGCATTTCATCATTATGAAAGTGGCTATTGATATTGCATGTGATTATTCGACTAGTAGAATATCCATGTGAATAATTAAATGGAATTTTTTGATTTTATCTTTCCCATATTATGCTGAAGTTCAAGTTTAAAATGATTTTTTTTTAGTTTTATACATTGCCTTAAATTTTTATGCTTATTTATGAAAGTTTCTGATATATTATTATCCTTACTGGGCATTTGAGCTCACCCATTTCTATGTGTTATTTTTTCCCGGATGCAAAGAAGTATATTATGACTGACCTGTAGAGATAGTATATGGGATCTCAGTGTTTTACATGGAAACAATGTTGTTGTTGTTTTCCATTTTAGGATGTAATGTAAACCTTATGAATGTATCTTGTACTTACAAGGCTACTAAACTAATCGTTCTTTAAAGACATGATCTTTTGTGATCATGCCAATGATACGTAATAATGCATCGACTATGGGCTTCTAGGGTCAGGGCATTACAGTTTGTATCAGAGGATGTTTATAACAAACCTTGGAATCTAGATTTAGATTAACTCTAATTAGAGCACATTACCCTAAGATAGACTTTGAAGTTTAGTTTAGAAGAACTTCCTAAAATTTTGGTATTATAGATATTTTGTTAGTTTTCCAAGAAATACATCCTTGTCTAGATATGAGAATGTTGAGGTGGATTTGGCACAGAAGTACCTTGGGGTAAATCCCGAAAAAACCACTTTGAGCTAGACTTGAATGTGAACAGGTGCATGACAAGGGGCCTTGCTGCACTCTTGGTTACGACGCTCCCAGGGTATATGCTTAGGATAACTATCATTTTCTTTAAAAACCATTATGAAGGGTTTATGAATATATACTTACTCAAAGAAAACATTTTTTATGATTATGGATTATATCCATAAACTGTTCAATTTATGTTAATTGTTTTACAAGTTTGGAATTATGTATTTCGATTCATAAACTAATCTAGTTTATGCCATTGTTTAGAAATTGAGCCTAGTGGAAGGAATGGAAACCATATCAATGCACACACTCCATGTAGGGATTGTCCTCCTGCTCAAGATAGTTATAGTGGAGATGGTGATACAATAGGTTCTGATCAGATTATCACTATACTGGGACAACTAACTCAGGTTATGAATAATAACCTTACCCGTATGGAGCACCCTGATCCACAGCATGGAGGATCAATGTTAGATTGCTTCATGATGAAACAACCACCAACATTCAATGGGAGTACAAATCCATTAGTGGCTGAGCAATGGATAAATTCCTTAGAGAAAATATTCCATGCCTTGGGGAGTAGTGAAAGGTAAAAAGTTGTCATGGAAGTTTACCGCCTCACTGGACATGCTGATCATTAGTGGTCATTGATTCAAAACACAAAGGAAGATGAGGAAGTATCAAATATGGAATGGAGGGATTTTAAAGAGCTTTTCATAGAAAAATACTTTCCTCATGACCATCGAGCAGATATAGAAAGTCAATTTCCAAGTCTGAGGCAAAGGAGATGGCTTGAACTACACAAGGACTATGATTGCACTATACACTACTACCCGGGGAAGGAAAATAAGGTGGCAGATGCTTTGAGTAGAAAGGATCATGGAGTTTTGAACAATATGAGAGTTGAAAAGGATCCTATATACATGGATCTAGTAAATATGGATATGGGAATCACTATGGAAGGTGAAACATCAAAAATTTTTCAAATGGTTTCCAATCCATCTTTACTAGAAAGGATAAAGAGTTCTCAGACCGGTCATGAAGAGTTTCAAAAGAATATTGAAGTTGTTAATGATGGGAGATTGAGTGAATTTGTTTCTAAAGATGAAATTTTTAAATTTTGGAAGAGGCTTTGTGTTCTCGATATACTAGATCTAAAAAGGTAATTGTAGGATGATGCTCATAGTTACAATTTCTCTATACACTCTCGTATCACTAAGATGTATAGAGATTTGAAGGAATGTTTTTAGTGGGACAACATGAAGAGGGAGATTGATGATTTTGTGTCAAGATGTATGGTTTGTCAACAAGTGAAATCTGGAAGGCAACATCCTATAGGGGTCATGCAAACTCTTCCCATACCTGAGTGGAAATGGGATAATATTACGATGGACTTTGACATGGGACTACCAAAGACTCCTAGAATGAATCATGCAATATGGGTCATTGTTGATCGTCTTACCATGTCAGCACATTTTCTTTCTATAAGGTAAGATTTACCACTTGAACGTTTATCAAGACTATATATTAATGAAGTTTTAAGACTTCATGTAGTACCACTATCGATTATTTCTGATCGTGATCCCCATTTTACATCAAGACTCTGGAAAAGTCCTCAGAAATCCCTAGATACTGAACTTTATTTGAGCACTTCCTACCACCCTCAAACTGATGGAAAATCAGAACATACTATTCAAACTTTAGAAGACATGTTGAGATCATGATCACTTGACTTTCAAGGTATGTGGGATCAATATTTTAATCTGGTAGAATTTTCCTATAAAAATAGCTTCCATTGAAGTATTCGGACGGAACCATATGAAGCATTATATGGAAAGAGATGCCACACACCAACCTGTTGGGATGATGTTGGTGAAAGAAAACTCGTAGGCCCAGAACTGGTAGAGGAAACGATGGAAAAGGTGAAGGTAATCCAAAACCACATCAAAGTAGCTCAAAGTAGGCAGAAGAGCTATGTCGATAACCAAAGGAAGGATTTGGAATTTCAGGTAGGAGATCATGTTTTATTAAAGGTATCTCCATGGAAGGGTGTTATAAGTTTCGGTAAGAAGGGAAAATTGAGTCCCAAGTACATCAGACCTTTCGAAATTCTAGAATTAATTGGGGTTGTAGCTTACCAGTTTGTAATTCCCCCAAGTCTCTCCAAAGTCCACGATGTGTTCCATGTATCACTGTTGAGAAAATACATGCCTAACCCAATGCATATACTCACCTTTGATGAATTAGAACTAGAACCCGATCTGTCTGATTTCGAAGATCCAATCAAGGTTCTTGATACAAGAGAAAAAATGCAGAGAATCCGGATGACTCATCTGGTAAACGTTATATAGAAAAACCATAAGGTAGAAGAGGCAACGTGGGAACCTGAGGAACTTATGATGAAGAACCACCCGTGTCTTTTTCTGTAGTAATATTCTAGAAATTTCGAGGATGAAATTATTTGGAGGGTAGAATGTAACACCCCAAGCTTATATGGTACACTTATCTTTGAATAATACAGTAGCGTGTGTTGTACACAACTTCGAGTTCTAACACACCACAACCAATCAAACTAACCGTTATGAATAGTAATACCCACTTTTTGAAATTTTATAAATTTTATATTTCAAAATGGACTTCATTTTTGGATTTAGAATATCAAAATTATCTTAGGATGAATTTTTGGTATTTTTCTGAAAACATTCAATTTTTGATGAATAGTGAAAAACACAAAGTTATAGTTTAAACCAAATTTTTACTTAAATAATTATTTATTTTATTTAAATTTATTTTAGATCAAAATAGATACATAATACCTATATAAGTTTAATTTAATTCATTGGAGTCAGTTTATAATAATTTTAGATATATAAAAATTTTATTGAACTTTTCACCGTCTTTTACCCACCTCCTAAGAGAATTTGCAAATTTACATAAAACATAATTTTTCCGCTTCTGTGAGTTGAAGTTCAAAAATCCAAGAGACACAGATGATATGAGTAAGTAAAATGTGGTTCAATAAGATGAAAATAATTTTTGGTGAATAGTAACTTTTTACTTTTATTTACCATGGTTAAAAGTAAATAGGGTAATTAAGGGTAAACATTATATTATTATTACCCAAACACATGTCATAATTCTATTGGATAAGTGTAATTCGGCCAAAAACAACATTAGGAATAAAATATGATCCTTTAGGTCCACTTGGATTAGATTAGGATATTTATTATTATTTTATTTAAAGAAGATTTAAAAGAGCTAAAATCAAAGTTTAATAAATAAAACATTTTTAATATAGGGTTACACATAAGATAAATTCGACTATAAATATTAATTAGAAATCTAAAAATATTTCATAAATAATGGTATTTTATTTATATTTTTTAGACATTAAATAATTTAGATTATTTATGACATAATGATGATATAGTAATTACCTAATTAATGAAATATTAAAATAATTGATATTATAAAGATCCAAATAAATGTAATTTGAGACTTTTTATGAATTGAACTAATTTTATAGGTTAATATGACTTATTATGGCTAGTTATATGAATTTGGTTCGAAGTAATAATGCTGTAATGAATTTATCAAAAACAAAATACCAAATAGTATCAAAATTGACATAAAAGAGTTTTTAAAAAAACTATTATATTATTAATTTATATTCTATTCCTAAAAATATATGTTTTGGCCAAAAGAATTATATAATTATAGGTGTATCATTAATGAACCACTTGGGGTTCTCTTGGAAGTATATAGTATGTTTATTAACCATATAATATAAAAATACAAAGAGACATGGTAAATGTCAAACTATTTTACTAAAGTTAAATCTAAAAGATAAAGTTAATATAGTGACCCAAACCTGTCTAAAGCCTATTGGTTGAGTGGTTTTCGACCCATCCCCATATTTTCATTTAAATAATCCATTTTGGAGCCATTATAAACAAAAAATGGTTTTATTATACAATAATATTTCTAGCTATTCCTAAGATGTCCCTCACCCCTCTTATAAAAGGGCACTCCCCCTTCTCTCTAATTCTCACATTAAAAGCCTTTCAGATTGGCCAAAACCTGCCCAAATACCCTCATAACTGTCCTCTATTCATCCTAGAGGAATTATTTTACTCATAAAGCCAACCTAATGACCCCGTTTGATCAAATCAAAAGGAAGAACCTGAAGATGAGGTAAATATTTAATCACCTCTTTCAAGTTCCTTTCTTCTTCCACTTCCTTTTTCTTTGTTGTGTCCATTATAAAATAATAACTCCAGTATCTTCTATATACTGTGATGCTATTATGAATATGGTACAAAAAAATTCATTATTTTATCCATCCTTTGAATGACATGTCACCATATGTGTGTATGTACAGCTTATCGTCTCCATGTCGTGATGTAATTGTTATTCAATACATTATTATTTGGATGAGTATAAATATGATGTGTAATTGATGTAAATAATAAATATAACATGATAATGATTCATTATATATGATATAATATCCAATTATATATTATTTTAATATCAAAAAAATATTATTTCCGCTCGTGCGTACGTACGGATTACCGTCTCTACGAATGCGATGAGATTCATTCCTCATTGTATCCATTCAAGAATAATTTTCATTTGATAATTAAAGGATCCTACTTGGCATCCAAAAGACCTAAGATCAAATCTGGGCAGGGAGTAATTTCTGGGGTACTGTTGCAGTATTATAGTAGGTCATTGTAGCAATACTGTAGCAGATGTGGAACTGTTGCAGCGGCAACACTGTAGCGGCAGCGGTACTGTAGCAGCACGAGTACTGTAGCACTACTATTCACCGAAGGGATCTTTGGGCCAAAAAATTGGGCTTTCAGGCCTTGTATTCAGACCACTTGGTCTTGGGCCTTCAGGATATGTAATGGGTCCCCCTCTACCCAGTTTGAAAGAGGTCTTTGCTTTAAATAATAAATGAGGCTTCAGACCCAACCTTAAAAAAACGATAATACTAAGATATTATTAACAAAGCAATGTTAAATGATCATATATGATATAATATTAATATATATGATTATTTTATAATTTAATAACAATTATTTCACCATTATATAGGATGTTAACCTACCCTCAACCAAGGAAAAGTACAAGGTAAGGGTTAATTTCACAATCTCTTCATTATCTAATGTTCTTTATATGTAATTATCTACTGGGACCTCTTTATCATCCACATACATGTTTCTTAAAAATATATTTCAAAACATTCTTACTATTTTATAAACTATGGGTTAAATTAATTTATACCCATATTTGGATTCTTATAAGATGTTTATAAAGGAATCTTTCCATCGTTTTCCAAACAAGGTCCTTTATAACCTTTTCGACAAAATTAAGGTAAGAATGTATTTTTTTAACTTATACGGTAGGTGCGGCTATTTTCCACCATTATAACATCATAAAATCATCCCTTACAAGCTTATAATAATATTTCCAAAAATAAATGTTTTCTTTTATAATTATATTAATTTTAAATGATTTCAAAATAGAAAGAGATATTTCTCTAAAAAAGGTTTTGATTTCATCTATGTCAACATCCTTTGATGGATTTTATGTTTATTTGAAGTTTCTTTATTAGGATACAAAACTTCCATATTTTATTGAAGGTTTTGTGATATGTTTTATTGTGGATGTGTTATTTTTATAATATTCATGGTTTATGGATAAAGTATTGAAATTGTTTATGCTAGTTTTAATACGAATGTTTATACTATGTTTAAACCTTTTCATATGAGGAATGCATTGGACTTAGTATGTGATGAGTGGAGACCGCTATAGCTCCTCGATGCATTGGTAGGTCTCATGAAACAAACTAGTGTCTTGGGTCAAGGCCTTGACAAAATCTTATTTGTAGTCTTGGCACAAGGCCTTGACTATGTGGTTATGAAAGTCTGGCATTATGCATTTCATCATTATGAAAGTGGCTATTGATATTGCATGTCATTATTCGACAAGTATAATATCCATGTTAATAATTAAATGGAATTATTTGATTTTACCTTTTCCATATTATGCTGAAGATCAAGTTTAAAAGGATTTTGTTTTAGTTTTATACATTTCCTTAAATTTTTATGCTTATTTATGAATGTTTCTGCTATATTTTTATCCTTACTGAGCATTTGAGCTCACCCCTTTCTGTGTTTTATTTTTCCCAGGATGCGAAGAAGTATATTATGACTAACATGTAGGGATAGTCTATGGGATCTCATTGTTTTCCATGGAAACAATGTTGTTGTATTTTTTCGTTTTATGATGTAATGTAAACCTTATGAATGAATCTAGTACTTCCAAGGCTACTGAACTAATCTTTCTTACGAGACTTTCTCTTTTGTGATCATGACAATGATACGTAATAATACACTGACTCAGGGCTTCAGGGGTTGGGTCGTTACAATTATACCAGTAATAAACATTTTTTTCATTAAAAATTATTTTTATCCTTATGTGAACATATAAGATATATTTGATGGAAAGAGTGACATTTTGTGTTTTTCTTTACTTAAATTTTTATATAGGTCACTTTCAAGGACTAGTGTCCCGTATGTTATTGAATATAGAGATTAAGGTGATAAGGATTGAAAAAAATTCATCCAATATTATTTATATGAAAAATGGTGGTCTTATCACTTATTTTTAACCAAGGTTATCCTGATGTACCCTTTTACCATAGTGATTATTTTTTTTTTACCATTTTTATTATTCATAATGACCAATAATTAAGTTGTATTTTTTAAATAATATAAATTATGTTGATTAAAAATATGGGATAAATTTTACCAAATTAAATATGTATAATTTGAAAATATTAATTTTATAATAATCCTGTTAAGCTTGATAGAAATAGGTTTTTTAAGGAAATTCATTTTTCAAGAAAAAGATGGTCTTATATTAGCTCTATGACTAGCAATCATCATTACATGAATTTAAATTAATAAAATTAGATATATAATATATATATTTTATTTAACTAATTCAACACTAGGTGTTATTTTAAATAGTTAAAATGGGGAAATATTATGCACTTAAAAATTGTTTCAGATAAATGTTTTTTAAAGCCTAAAAATAAACTCATACCAAAATCGAGTATAAAGAAAATTAAAATGTGATTAATTATATTAAATATAAATAAATAATAATATGATTAATTTAAATCAAATTCAAATAATAATGAAAATTTTAAATTATATTATTTGTTTAAAAGAAATGAATGTTTTACAAAAAGAGGAATTTTTCACTATTCATTAAAAACAATCTTTTAAAAAAACCCCAAAATATCACCCTAATTTAATTTTGACATGACTATTTAAAAAATTAATCAAAAATTTTAAACTAATTTATTTAAAATTTTCATAAATTAATTATATTATTTTCTCAAAGAAAACAATAAAATAATTTTTGAAGAAAAATATATTTTGGAAGCTTGTAAATACTTTACTAAAAATTTATCTTTTGTTAAGAGTATATTTTCTTAATCTGAAAGATTTATACTTTAATTTTATTTCCAATATTAACTGATATGATAAAATTTTCATGTCTAAATTGTATATCTTGGTTGGTTTAGACTCGGTGTTATGTGTCATATACACTATTAAACCTAATATTCTTCCTTAAAAATATTGATTTGTTACAAAAAGTGGAGGTTTTATAAGAAAAAATAATTCAAAATGAATAAGATTAATATACCATAAAATTTTTGCTTCTTTAATTTACTTAAAACTTATTCTATGTTGTTTACATTTTAAGAAAGATTCACAAACAAAGGAGTTACCCTTTTTAATTTTAGGTAACTGAAGAACTATTTGGTTCTTAAACATCTTGTCTATCAACATGAAATTATCTTATCCCAACCACACATTCCAATAGATTTTATCATATTTAATATTATTTTATCATTTTACATTTTCATTATTTAGTTCATAAAAATTAATTGAATAATGATTTCATTTCATATTTTCATAAAAGAAAATAGATTTAAATTTAAATAAAATGTATTTAACATTTTCAAATTAAAAGAACATTAAATCCTCAAATAGTTGTGAAATGATAATTAAAATAGGTTTCAATCCTTAAACATATAAATCCTTATAAATAATAACATAATGTGATGTTCCAATCTCACCAAACCTTTTACCTTTCCTTTTGAATTGTCACCAAAAGCAACATTAAATCAATCACATTTATTGAATGATAGATAATTTGATATATGACCCATTTTATTTCATGAGAATTCACTATTCATATACCAAATATCCTTTCTTATTCTTTCAAGACACATAGTAGTTACCCAGGTAATGATATAATAAATAATTTGTATACTTATTAGTATTCATGAAATTGATAGTTGTATTATTTATAAAAACATCTTGTAATTTTTAAATAAAAACGATAAAGTTTTATTAAAAAATTTCTTATACTATTCTTTAAAGATTAATTTTTAAATTATATAATTTGAATTTGAAAAAATTAATTTTATTTTTTAATTCATCATTAAAAATTATCATAATATTATTTTTTAATAATAATCTAAAAAGTTTAATTTTTCAATGAATAATGAAACATATTTAATTTTATTGAAAACAATACCTTCTTTTAAAGTATTTATATAGTAAAATTAAATTTTAGATTAGTTTTAAAATAAATTTTTTAATTTTTATTTAACAAAATTCAATTATAGTATTTTTAATTAATTTTATACTTATATTTAATATAAAATTATTTTTTTTTACTTAAAAATATTTTTTTCTAAAAATCTATTTTAATCACATTTTTAGGGTTTAATTTTAACTAAAATTATAGAAATTATGTATTTTGAATTATGAAAATTGGATTCAATATTTGGAATCATGAGGTCCAAATTTTGAAAATATGTTGATTTTATTTTTAGTCATTATTAATAGTAATCATAGAAAATTTTTTCCACGATAATGCTAAAATGGGTTAAATAAGGGTAAAAATAATGTGATAAGGACTATAAAGTAACAATAACACTTGAATTAATTTAATGTTTTGGTTATATTTCATCCATAATTAGAACTTTTTTAGTATATGACCTTTTTTCATAAGACTATGATTTAGGCCTTTATAATATATTATTTAAAGAAAAATAAAAATACTTTTTCCCTTATGTTAATATATATATATATTTATTTTTGAAATAAGAATAAAAAGTTGGAATTTATGGTTTTGAATATTAATTTTAAATATAAATGTGTTTTATTTATCATGGTCATTTATTTTTAATTTTTAGTTTTCAAATAATTGCCTTAAATGTCAATGGAATGCCAATACAATATTTATTCAATTAATAGAAAAAAAATTAAATCATTTTAAAAATATTAAAAGTAATATTATTTGAATTAAATATTATTGTCAACAGTTTTTTTCTATACAAATGACATATTATAGAGGTTTCAAAGAATTATATTAAAATTTCCTTATTTTCTTGTATTTTTAAAAGTAAAATTAAATGAATATTTCGGAAATTGACATTAATGTTATTTTATAATAAGTAGTATTTTATTAAATATTTTTAAACTAAAAATTACTATGTTCGGCCAAGTGACTGGGATATAGTTTAAAATACCAATAATGGTAAATTTAGGGTTCAATTTCCCTTTTATAGAAACTTTCTTTTCCCCTAAAGAGTAATATATTTAATACCGTAGTAATTATCAATAGGGTTATCTGAGGGTTAAAACAAAAAATAAGGGTTCAAATATAATATAAAATTATCCAAATTTTATTTTATGAAATTTTTTTGACTAATACTTATCATATGTTAAAATATTATCAAATTTGATCCATTTTAATGTTAAAATAAATTTATATTAATTAAATACTTTAAGAAATTCTAGGAGTGGCCCTCCAATCTCTTATAAAAGAGAACTTCCTATACTATTTTTATTCACACTTAAAACCCATTTTTATTTGTACAGAACATTCCTAGATACACCTTTCAAATCCCTCCTCACATCCTGGATTCTATTTTTTGATCATAAAACCATCATAAGAAATCCTTTTTTTTTGTAAATATTAAGAGGTTTTCTGTAGAAGATGTATGATTCTTAACCAAGACTTTTGAATTTATTTATTATTTTAACACCTTCACATATTCTGATACATGATGAAATAATAACCCATTTATCCTCTATATACCATTTCATTATTATCTTAGTGTCATCACCTACATTTATCTCCTCTTTCTTTAAATGAGAAATGAAACCATCATTCTTCTGTACTACTGACTACCACCTCACGAACCGATGTAATTCATTTTACATCACCTCCTCTTATAGATAGTTTTAATTATAGATTTAATATATATATATATATATATGATATTAATTAAACATGTATAATTATGAAAATATAATATATCATTTACTTTCTTACCTTTCCATTCAGTGAAAAATGATAATGTCATCTGTGCGTACGTGTGGACAACCACCTTCACAAAACTATGTGATTAGTTTTCCATTACCACATTAGATGAATGATATATATAATCATATTTAAATAAAAATATGGTTTTTAAGATATAATTATAATTTTATAAAGATAAAATAACACATACCTTATTTCCATAATGATCATTGAAAAATCAAAACATTACTCATGCGTACGTACGACCTACCATCTCTATGACTATAAAATAGTTCATTTCTCATACCCATATTTCATGTTTAATTTTAAAATTATAATTTATATATAAAATTTATTATTATTTCAATATTATTATTCAAGATGTGATGGAATAATGACATCTTTGACCATAGCCAGCCTACTATTGTGATTTCGAACATATGAGTTGAATACTATTAAAATGTCTGATATAAACTCAAATGATTCAGTAACTGAATATATAATGGTAATAAATAAGATAAAAAAGTAATAATAAACATGAAAAAGGTTCTTAAGAATGTAACTAATTAACAAAATTTTATTATTTAGGAATATAAATAATATAAGTGATGAGTCAAACTCACAATAAAGGACTTGATCTTAAAATTTCTCTTTTAAATATTCCCTTAAAAATATTTTTCTTTAAAGTGTATATTTTTAAAATGAGTTTATGGATGTATTTATATATAAAAAATTAATTATATAGGACATTTTATGTCACTTTTTTATATTTTTCCCATGGTTTTAAGAATGAATATTTTTACATATTATGTATGGAATGTTTTGAAATTATTTATAATATACTAAAAGAATGTTATATTTTAATTTATATAGTAACAATGACTTTTCCTTCCACTAAAATATTTATTTTATATTTGTATTATTTTATTAAATTCCCAGTTTTCGTCAAAGAAAATTCCTCTTTACCATTTTTCGGGGAATTTTTGTTTTGAAAATTGGGTTTTAAAGGAAACAAATATTTTAATATTTGAAAATAATTTATTATGGGTGAAAATAATGTTTTTATGATGAAATATTTTATGTGTTATGATTATGTTATTGTTATTAGGAATTTCTTATGATGATGGTTTGTTCTATTTTAAACAAATGTTGGGTGGTTTTGTGATAGCCCTCTCATGCATTATGTAAGATTTATGTTTGAAGTTGACCATGAAGGTTACTCTATGTGTAACCATGAAGGTAATTCCATGTGAAAACATGAGGGTTATTCCATTTTTAATAGTAAATGCTGATCTAAATGTATGAGTTATATTAAAATTATTCCTCAGGTAACCTATATTATTTATTTATTCTATCTATGGTTCTATAGAAATATTCACTAGAGAAAAAAAATTGTTTTAATGTGTGTCATTTTTCAATTGTATGTTGGTTTTTGGCCGAAGTTATTATAGGATATGTTATAAATATTGTTTTTTACATCGGTTATTTTAAAAATGACATAAAAAACATAAATCCGATGCATTTTTCACATTAGTTCCTAAAAAAACAGACTTGTAAAATGCTTCAAAGTCATGATTTATTATGTTGGTTTTTTAATATCAGACGTACTATATAGTTTATTACGTTGGTTATATAATAACCGACATAATAAACTAGTCCTATGAAGTGTTTTTCACATCGATTATTGAAAAAACGATGTGAAAACAAGTTTAGCACGTCATTTATTTTTATAATCGATGTGACAAACTAGTGTGTGAAGTGTTTTCTAATGTCAGTAATTGTTTAACCGATGTAAAAAAACCATTCCCATGCATTTATTACGTCGGTTAATTTATAACCAATGTATAAACATTTTTTTAATAAAAGAATTCAACCATTAATATGCTCTTCTAAAAGAAGACCTAAAACAAACATGAAATAGACAAAAACCGTACCAGAATACATACCAGAAAAACATCATAACTTGAACAAAACAAGAAGAACCAAAGAAAAATTAAAAATTCACAAACATAACATTCAAAACATACAATGTCAACTAAAAAAACCTAAAACCCCTTTGGACATCTCCAACCCCCATAGACCACCCCCGCCCTACAAGACAGCCCCCCCCCCCCCCAGAACACCCTCCCACCCCCTGGACAACCCCCCTTAGATAACCCCCCACCCCCTGGACACCCCTACCCCCTTGGACAACCCCCACCCACATGGACACCCCTACCCCCCTAAACACCCTCCCACCCCGCTGGACACACTCCAACCCCCTAGACACCCTCCCGCCCCTGGATACCCCCACCCCCTTGACACCCCTACCCCCTTGGACATCCCCCACCCTCCATGGACACACCTACCCCATGTACACCCTCCCACCACCTAGACAACCCCCACCACCTGGACTCTATCCCAACCCTAGGACACCCCCACCCCATGGACACCCCCTACCCCTGGATATCCCCCCACCCATGGGCACCCCCCCACCCACCTGAGCACCCCCACCCCCTGGATAGTCCCCCACCCCTGAACACCCTCCCACCCCCTTGACACACCCACCCCCTGAACACCCCCACACCCGAGACACCCTCCCACCCCTGGACACCCCCACCCATGGAAACCCCCACCCCTTAGACACCCCTACCCCTGGAGAACCCCCACCCCTGGATCCCTCCCATCCCCTAGACACCCCCACTCCATGGGGCAGCCCCCACCCCCTAGACACCCTCCCACCCCCTAGAAACCTCCACCCCTTGGACAACCCCTACCCCTGGATAGCCCCCACCCCCTGGACAACCACCACCCCTGGACACCCCCACCCCCTGGACAACCACCACCCCTGGACACCCCCACCCCCTGGACAACCCCTCCACCCCCTGGACACCCACACCCCCATGAAACCCCCACCCCCTGGACCTCTCTACCACCCCATGGACCCCCTCCCACACCTGGATAGTCCCCCACCCTGTAGACACCAGCCCACCTCACTGAATAGCCCCCACCCACTGGACACCCTCCCACCCCCGAGACACCACCCCACCCCAATGGAAACCTGCCCACCCCCTTGACACCCCACCCCCTGGACACCCCCTCCACCCCCTGGACACCCCCACCCATGGACACCCTCCCACCCCCCTCGACACCCCCACCCCCTTGACACCCCCACCCCTGGACACCCCCACTCCCTGGACACCCCCACCCCCTGGACACCCCCAACCCCTGGACACCCCTACCCCATGGACGTCCCTCCCACCCCCTGGATGCCACCACCCCCTATACACCACCCCACCACACTAGACACCCGCCCACCCCCTAGACACCCCCACCCCCTGGACAACCCCCACCCCTGGACAGCCCACCCCCTTGACAACACCCTACCCTAATGGACAACCCCCAACCCTACCCCCTTTGACACTCTCCCACCCCCAAGACACCACCCGACCCCCATGGATAGCCCCCACCCCCTGGACACCCCCACCCACTGGGCAGCCCCACCCACTAGACACCCCCACCACCGGGACACTCATTGCCCCTTGGACAGCCCCCCAACCCCTAGACATCAACCCACCCCCATGGACAGCCCCCACCCCTAGACACCCCCACCCCCTAGACACCCCTTACCCCTTGTATAGCCCCTCCGGATAGCCCCACCCCCTAGACATCAACCCACCCCATTGGATATCCTCCACCCCTAGACACCCTCCCACCCCCTACACCCTTGGACACCCTCCGACCCCTAGACACCACCCCACCCCCAACGGAAAGCCTCCTCCCCCTGGACACCCCCACCCCCTGGACACCACCTACACCTTGGACAACCCCCCACCCACCTCCCCCTAGACACCCCCACCCCCATGAAACCATTACTATGCTCTTCCAAAGTATGAAACAAGCAGAAACCATACCAAAAGCACACCAAAACCATAATAGAATCCATAGCAGAAAAACGTCAAAAGTTGACCAAAACAAGAAGAAGCATATAAAAATTAAACATTAAAATATATAACATTCAAAACATATAATTTCAATTAAAAAAACCTAAATCAAACAAAAAAACTACCAAATACACAATTATAATTACAATATTCAAAATTACCTTTTACACTACAAATAAACTAAAATCCAATCAAGCCTATAAAATAATTTGACCATTCCACTTGTAAGTGTTTGACCTATTGAGAACTATAGGGTTGAGGTTCATTAAATAGTTACAAATTAAAAGGATAGTAGTTAACATGTATCATGAATAAATCAAATGAAATATTATGGAATAGTTTATAAGGAAATCTTACCAAGTCAAACTTCACAAGTGTTCCAGTTGTAATTATTTCATACAAAAATCATAACATATAATATCTGCATTCAACGACGCATTATTGTTCATGAAAATTATATTTAAATGAATGTAAATTAAAAATATCATTTTTATGTAATACATTGAAAAGTAAAAATTATAAATGGATATTTACCTTTACTTTAACATATTTGATCTTGGAAATGTTTTTCTTTGTGTTTTTTTAAAGTAAACCCATCCCCTGTAAGAAAATTATACGAATGGAATAAATTTAAAATTAATTATTATATAAAAAACTATAAAGAAATTGAAACTTACTTTTCCAACATATTCTTGAAATATTCCTACACATCACCATGGATAGAGAATATTCAATAAAGTGTTTTCTCACATGGAAAAAAACACCTAACATTCAATTATCACTAATATAAAAGAAAATTTAAGGTTAGTGTTTTTTTATGTTAAAAGATAATGAACACATTGATAGATATATGTTTCATACCTCCCACAAAAAGGTATCATCCAACACTGTGTGATTATAATTTGTTCAAATTGTTCAGCAATATAAAGTGTTCTTTATTCCTTATCCTATGAATGTGATTCAGGGGAAATCGAATGAGGGTACATGAATCCATATACATCTATTCGCTCATTCTTCTCACACATGTCATAAATATACCTAATACAAAATAAACATAAGTATACATTTTTAATAAATATAACACAGGGAAAGGTGTTAATAATTACATGGAAAAAATCTGCACCATGTTAATGCCCAACTTATCTTCACTAACAAGCTACATGATATCATTTTTCACAATCCCCACATTTATTACATGTCTAAAAAGATGATCTTCCATTGAAAAATCATAATGATTTTCCAACAAATTTGAATATCTTGACAATCTGTCAAGACTACTAGAATATGTATCTGATGTTATATCCATTTGTCTCTATTATTATCAATACAATGTTTCTTTACCTTTGAAGTATTCTTGTAAAAATAAATAGAAAAATATATTAGTTTTCAAATGTTAAAAAAATTAATAAAAAATAAAATTAAAGATATAACATACATTCTTCTATGGTAATTAGACTTAGAAGTCCAGATGGCCAAACAAAAAAGTGGTTGACACTATTTACAACTACCGTCACCTCATCTATAGGTAAGGGTACTCAAGATGATCTATATATAATATCCTGTATAGTGACCCTATGATGCTCTACCTATAACTGTTGATGATGAACTGTATCTCCTATAAAATATAACATCCAATATGAAACTATATGATGGTGAGGATCATCAACATATGGATCACAATAAGTAGAAAGATGCGGTGGAGGAGTAGGATAAAAAATGGGGTCCACAGGCTGAGGTGGGGGAGTGGGAGCTACTAACGGAGGTGGAGAATAAATAATGGGTTCTATAGGGGAGGTGGGGGTGTGGGAGATGCAGTCTAAAATTTTCTTTGCATGTTTGTAAACATAGACTGTGCCGATGCTCTAATCTTTTTCTCCATCGTCGCATTAATATTATGAACTTCTGCCTCTAAGGATTCTTTTTTTTATAAACACCCTCAATGGAAGAAGTTGAAGAACGTGGAAACACTTTTATTACCAATACACCTGTCGGATATCATTGTACATGACCAGGGTGTTCAGGATTTCCCAAATCTACAGATAAAATATCTTTCCTCCCAGTAATTGTAAATACCCCCTGTGAGCTTTGCTCCTCAAGATAATCCTGTATTAATTAATTTAACATTTCTTAAATGATTCAAATTATATAAGAATATAATTAACATAAATAAATGAAGTAAATATCTTATAATCCTCTTAGCTACGATCCTCGATTCTTCCGAAAGATATTTCCCCTTTTTTCCCATCCGATCTCTCTTCCATTTTTCATGTCAAGATAGAGGGGATGGAGGGGAAACCTCTCCAGAGCTTGAAGACATAGCTCTTAGTTTTTTTTAATTTTTCCATCATCATTTTTTCTTTTAATAATGTATACCCTTATTGAGATAAACTATGAGGGTATACATTTTTATATCGGATCTCTTGATGATATGTCCTTGTTTTCTATAAATTATGAATAATAAATCATCAACAAAACATTAATAATATCATATATATAAGAATGATTATAAAATTTTACATTACCCTTACCAAAAATGAATATTTTCTTCTACTTTCAACAAATTGTCTCCATGTGTATTCATCTATGAAAGGATATATATGACATATATTGTCATAATTCCTATGACAAAAAATGAAATCATATGTGAGTGCTGATTTGAAATACCTTTATCTCTTATCATCCATCGATAAAAATTTCTTCCTGACTCCTCCATTGTCAGGAATATCAAATGTCATATGATCAAGAAGTGGTAAACATATTATAATAGAAACATTTAAATATTAGTTAAACAATAGAAAAAGATATTTCCAAAATCATCTCGCACAACTGAGATATTATTGCTTTTTACACACTTCTCCAATCATCATACAAAATTCTTACTTTTCTTTTACCCTGAGTTGATACAAAAATCTTAAAATATTTTTCATTTGGACCACTAGGAATATAATTCTTGTGAAATTCAATGAGCATCCTTTGTTCCTAGCTCTGAGAAAGTGATATTTTTGGTAAACCTATGCAGTCATGTTTACCAAATCTTAAACTCTTCATTGTCACTATGAGAGAACATGAGAAATATTGGGGAACATCAAGAGGATAATGTGAATATTCCTCCTCAGAGGTATGATCATGATGCCCATATCCAGAATCATGCAGTTGATCAACTGATTGATCTGTCATTATTCTTCAAATAAAAAACACAAGCTTTAGTTCACAAATATAAAAATTCAAATATTAAAATACTAATGTAAATAAAAAATGGAAAATTGAACTAAGTTACAATAAAGTAAACATGGTAAATATTGTAAAAATGTTAAACAAGTGTAAATATGGTAAACATGGTAGATATAGTAGTGTAATTTTCATTCAAAAAATCAATAAATATATAAGTTACGTAAAGGTAAACTGTGGTAAACTATAGGGAAACATGGTAAACATGATAAACATGGAAAACATAGTAAACATGGTAAAAATGGTAAAAAAGGTAAACATGGTAAACATGGTAAAGTAATTTTCATTCAACAAAATCAATATATATATATGTTATGTAATAGTAAACATGATAAACTAAACTAAACAAAATTAAAATAAAAAAAATTATACTTATTTTTTTAATACACATTTTAAAAAAGAAAAAAATTAAAATATCTAACATTTTATAAAAATAATAAATGTAAAAAAAGTAAACATATGATACCTATAATCTTAGGAATGTAAAAATGGATTATTTTCCCAAATTCCTTCGTCATGATCATTCCTTATGGCACAAACCATGTCGTCATCATGCTCAGGATTATTTTCTGCTAATCTTTCTATGGAAGTATAAAACTCACATAAATCAGTATCTTCATCAAGTTGATCCTCACCAACATATTTTTTTCCCTAGTAAAACAACAGACCACCGCATATCTGATTGATCAACTACATAGAAAATCTTTTTTCCATGTGTTTCCAATATAAAATAATCTGCTACGTCTTCCAATCTATTCAGATTAACAACTTTCATTCCAAATTCATCTTGTCGGACACTATTGTTACCGATAAACCATTTACAGTTAAAAACAAGAACTTTAATTTGAAATTAATCGACCTCCAATATTTCTTCAATGAATCCATAATATACACTTGATGCATAAATTGGGTTTTTGTCTTTAGAACTTTAAAAATGCATTACTTCTGCAAACACTAATACACCACTATTTTGAACTGCACTTATGTTGTCCTAATCTTTTGTATGAAATGTATATCCATTAATGTCATACCTGGACCATGTTATCACACTTAAATTGGACCACCCACTAACCATATTAATGTCTCTGATACATCTGATCTACCAAGCATAGTCTTTTTAAAACATTGTATTTTTTTTGTGCTAAAAATCCACATTTCTTTCTTCATTGGATGTCATTGTTTCAACTCTTTAATATGAAATGTGATATACAGTTGAGCATCAGCTTTGTTATTCAACATTTATAATTCTACATTCTTCACCTGTTCAGCTGACAACGATTTAACATTAAAGCCACAAATCCCCTTTCCCTCATTATTAACTCATTCATGGCGAGATGGAGGCAAACCTATGTGATCCACCGTAGCCTAGTAGCTCGTACAAAACACCACAACCTCCTCAGAAATATACTTTTCAATAATGGAGGCTTCAGTTCGATATATATTCTTAACATTCCCCTTCAATATTTTCATATACCTTTGAAAAGGATACATCCAACAAACATATACAGGACCACAAAGCTTTATTTCTTGAACCGTATAAACCATTAAATGCACCATTATATCAAAAAAGGTGGAGGAAAATAAATTTCCAATTAACATAGTATATAAATTTAATCCTTTTCCAAAATTTTCAAAGAATTCACATCAATCACCTTATTACAAATTGAATTGAAAAAATAACACAAATACATTATAGTCTTTCTAAAACGGATGGGAAATATTCCATAAAATTAAACTGGTATAAGTTTTTGCATCATGATGTGAAAATAATGAGATTTCATACCTATCAACTTCAAATCCTTCAAAGAGACATAAAAATTGTACATTTGAAGAATAACCTTGAGGCACTTTGATATCATGAAGACACTTACAAAAGCTAATTTTCTCCCTCTTGGATAATATATGAAAAGTCGGGGGAAGAAATGTATGACTTCCATTAGGAGTGGGAGATAACTTCAAATGTATTCCGATTGATAGTAAATATAATCTTACATTCAACTAATATTTAGTTTTTACTTTAATATCTAACATTGTTCCAATAAAACTATCATAGATATTCTTCTCCATGTGCATGAAATCAATATTTTGTTTCTCTTCATGATATCTTCAATATGATAGCTCAAAAAATATTGACATTTTCTTCCAAATATTTCTACCATTACCAGATTTATGTTTCTTTCCTAATGTCACATCAAGGTTTTGCACCCTCTCAAAATAAAAATCAAGGGATAAAGGTTTTGAAGCAATATCAAATTCTTGTGAGCCATTGAATTCCATTTTTATTCTTCTATAAGAGTGATCCATATGAAAAAACTACTGATGACCAATGTATACTAGTTTCCTACCATGATGCAATTGGCAATATGAAGTCTGTTTTTTGAAAATTGTGCATGCTTTATGCCCCATAACACTATATCGTGACAAATTTCCATACACTGGGAAGACATTTATAATTAACATAAGCACTGCATGCAGTTGAAAATATTCCATTTTATAATAATCATACACCCTAATATCAACCTCCCACAATAGTTTCAAATCATCAGTCAATGGTGATAAGAAAACATCAATATCATTTCTAGGTTTCTTGAGACCAGAGATTATTATACTCAACATGACATATTTTCGTTTCATACAAACTTTAGGAGAGAGGTTGTAAATTATCAATAAAATAGGCCATGAACTATGTGTGGTTCTGAGGGTTTGGTATGGATTCATTCCATCTATGCACAACCCAAGTCTGAGATTTCTAATTTCATTTCTAAATATAGGATATTGCTCATCAATTTTCTTCCATTGTGGAAAAGCAGTCAGATGATGTATTTTTCCATCACATATCCAATCATCAGCATGCCATATAATCCTTTTTGCATCATGTGAATTAGAAAATAAACATTTCAAATGATGAATTAAAGGAAGATACCAAAATACCTTAGGAGGGATCTATGTAATCTCTACATTATCCTGAGATTTTTCTTTCACCTTATACCATGATGTCACACATTTATGACACACTGACATAAATTCATATTCCTTCCTATATATAATACAGTCATTCGGACATGCCTCTATTTTTTTTATCCCGATCCCATTGGGAATAATATTTTCTTGGCCTTATAATGTGAATATAGAAGATCGTTGTCTTTTGGAAGAATTTATTTCAACAATTTTAGTAGCTCTGTAAAACATCAGTCACTCCATACATATTTCCCCTTCAGGTTAATCAATCTTAAAACCGCTAAAAAACTGTAAAATCCATACAATAAGGATACCATGGTTTTTTAACATCACCATATAGATGAGTAATGTTTGGTTCTATCTCAAATTGTTCTGCTGCATATCATGAATCATTTCTTTAATTCCATCGGAGTTACCATCTTGAAAATCATCATCATTAGTAGATCTGACATTCTGTCTAGTTTTACCATTCCAAATCCAAGGGTTGTAACTCAGATTAAAACCATGAAAAATTAGATGATCTTTGATCTCTCTAATTTTCAACTTCTTTATATTCAAACATTTCAGGCATGGACAGAATAAATGTCACAGCTTGGAATATTTCTTTTAGAAAATTCTAAAAAGGCATCAACACCTTCTTCATATTCATTACTCATTCGATGTGCCATAATCCAACATCGAATCATTATTACCAATAATAAATATAAAAATTATACATCTTGTTAAGATAATAAAATTTTATATTTATATGAAAAATATCATAATTTGAATGTAAAACAATTTTTAAATACAAAACAAATATATGTGTATTTTAAAAATATTTGCATGAAAATTATTTTAGAAATAAAATATAGTTAGATATAATAGTTTTATATTTATATGAAAATCATTTTAGGATTACATCTCTCCCATATGGATCATGATATAATATTATAAATTCATCTTGGATCCTTTCTTATTAAGGTACACAAAGAATACATCCTGGTGTAACTAGATACCAAATTCACCCTTCCTTAATCAAGAAATATGAAGTATATATATTAAAATATGTATACATTCGCTACTGAAAATTATACCTATCCCAATGATTTGAAACCGTATGGATATCCTCTGAAACTGTTGGAAAAGAATATCCCAATGGTTTCAAACACTGTTGTAATGATGGTCGTTGTAATATCCCTATACCAACAGTTCTATAGGAACCATTGGTTTAGGCTGCCTGAAGTTAATATGTGCCAATAATTTCAATGAAACTATTGGAATATATATATACCAACGGATCAAGAACCACTTCTATACCTTTTTCAAATATATAATCTATTCCAACAGTTTTATAGAAACCATTAGGATATATGTATACCAATGGTTCAAGAACTGTTGGCATACACTCTAGTATATAATGTATTACAACAGGGGGGGCTATCCATGGGGGTGGGGGTGGGGTGTCCGAGGGGTGGGGGTTTCCAGGGGGTGTACAAGGGGGGGGGGGATTCCAGGGGTGATGGGTTGTCTATCAGGGTGAGAGGGTTGTCCAGGGGGGTAAGGGGTGTCCAGGGGTGGGGGGCTATCCAGGGGGTTCGGAGGGGGGTGTCCATGGGGGTGGGGGTATCTAGGGGGTGGTGTCTTGGGGGGTGAGGGGGTTGTCTAACTTTAAACCCCCTTGGACATCCCCCCCCCCACCCCCACGACAAACCCCACCCCCCATGGACAGCCCCTGGACAACCCCCACCCCCTGGAAACCGCCCCCCAACCCCCTTGGACACACTTACCCTCTTGGACTACCCCTCACCCCCTTGGAACCACCCCCACCCCCTTGGACACCCCCACCCCCTGGACACATCCCACACCCATGGACAGCCCCCCAACCCCCTAGACAGCCCCCACGCCCTGGACTCCCCCACCCACTAGACACCCCTACCCACTTGGACAACCCCCTCACCCCCTGGTCACCACCCCCAACCCCCTTGGACACACCCTAGACACCCCACCCCCTAGACACCCTCACCCCCTGGACAGCCCCCACACTACTACTTAGACATCCCCACCCCCATGGACAACCCCCAACCCCTGGACACCCCCACACCCTTAGACACCCCTACCCCCATGGACAACCCCCTCACCCCCTGGACACCACCCACACCCCCTTGGACACCCCCTGGACACCACCACACCCTTGGACAGCCCGCACCCCCAGGACAACCCCTACCCCTGAACACCCCCACCCCTAGAACCCCACCCCCTAGACACCCCTACCCCTTGGACAACCACCTCACCCCAAGAAATCATCCCCACACCTGGACACCCCTACCCCCTTGGACACCCCCCCCCCCAAACCCTTGGACACCCCAGGACACCCACACCCCTTGGACAACCCCCACCCCCTAGACAGCCCCACCCCCTAGATAGCCCCCACCCCCAGGACACCCCACTCCCCAGGACACCCCCCCAACCCCCTAGACGCCCCCACCCCCAGGACAACCCCTACCCCTTGGACATCCCCTACCCCCTTAGACAGCCCCCTCACCCTAGGACACCACCCCCAACCCCCTGGACACCCCTACGCCCTTGGACATCCCCTAACCCCCCATGGACACCACCCCCGCCCCATGGACACCCCTACCCCATTGGACTGCCCCCTCAACCCATGGACACACCCCACCCCCTGGACACCCCCACCCATTTGACACCCCACCCCCTAGACACCCGACCCCCCGGACTACCCCCACCCCCATGACACCCCCACCCCCTGGACTGCCCCCAACACCCTGGATAGCCCCCGCACCCCCCAGACACCCACACCCCGTGGACACTCCTACCCCCTTGGACAACCCCCTCACCCCCTAGACACCACCACTACCCCCGTAGACACCAACCCACCCCCCTAGACACACCTACCCCCTTGGAAATCCCCCTCACACCCTTAGAAATCCCCCACCCCCTAGACAGCACCCACCCCCTAGGCAGCCCCACCCCCTGGACACCCCCCACACTCACATGAAAGTACACACTCACACACATGATAGAACACACATGATAGCAACAAAAATCGTAGCACTTGCATGATATCACTCCCATGGTTAATTTTACCAGAAAAGAATTTATCATGGTATAAAAGAACACTATGAAACTTACCATGATAACAAGATCAAATATAGAAAAATAACATCTCAAAACATAAGTTTAGGGCATCTTAAAAAATAAAAAATGAAACTGAGGTGTGTGAGGCTTACTTGAGTGTTGAGAGTTGACCTGATAGATATGGTGATAATAATGATGATGAATGATGTTGAAAAAACAAGGTTGGAGAGCATGAATTCAAAGATTACTTTCTAGGTTTTCCACATGAGAGAGATGAGTTAGAGTTCGCCTAATTGAAAAAAAGCATGAGGGAATATGGGGAATAATAAATCATTTAAAAGAATCATCAAATCAGTTATTTAATAATTGACATGATAAACTATTTTTTTATGTTTATAATAGTGGTTATTTAATAACCAAAGTAGAAAATCCTTTACCATGTAGGTTATTTCATAACAGGCATGATAAATCACCAAGATTTGATTTATCACGTCAGTTATTTTATAACTGACGTGATAAGGAACCAAGATTGGATATGTTATGTCAGTTATAAAATAACTGATGTGATAAATCTATTCTATTTTTTTTAAATTAGTTATAAAATAACAGACATAAAAAATTGATTCTCATCGATTTATCACATCGGTTATTAAATAACTGACTTGATAAACCTACTTTCCCAGCTTTTCACATCAGCTATATAGAACCGATGTGAAAAATGACGACATGTTAAACATTTTTTTCACTAGTGATTTTGATATCACAAGGTATTTTTATGAGTTTATGATTAAAGAAATGTATTTTACACTTTTTATTTGTGAAAAGTATAACTTTGTAAAAAAAATCACAATTATTTCATGATTGAAAATAAATATTTATGAGACTTATATTTCATTTAAAATTTCTTATGTGATGTTTTATGAATTTTTTTTCTAGAAATTTTTATTTTTAGTGTAATGTTTATTTTGAAAAGGGACAATTTTTATGAGTGTCCATGGACCAACAATTTTTTTTCTTTTTTTGATGTACCTTACTAAGATATTTATGCTCATCCCATATTTAAAAAAAAATTTGAGAGGGTTTTAAGGATAAGTAGGGACAAGGATGAGGTCAATGTGAAAATTATGATGACATTTCATGAAAAGAAAAAAATTTATATCTTACAAGTTTTTTTATGGAAAAATGAATACTAAGTTGATGTGTCCACTTTTTTATGTAAGAATTATTTATACAAGGGTGATGACCTAATTATCTAAATCTGTAAACCTAAAATATATTTTAGAATTAAAAAAAGTTAATTCTTATATAAATATAGTAGAATATGTACTATTTATGGATAGGTGCTTATATTTTCTATCAGATCTTGGTTTATATATCTTTAGGAATTAGGATAATGTTAATAGAACACCCTAAAAATATTTTAATTTATAGTTAAGTTGAAATGATATATAATTTAAAGTGTTGGACCCTATGAGAAATATATGTTTTCATAATAAAAAATAATGTCAATCTAGAGATCCTATTAATTATTATATTAAGTTATAAATGAACTTGATCATGTCATTTAATATATCAAAGGAAATAAATTATGTCATGTTATACAATACATTTCAATAAATCAATAAAATATGAATATTTATGATTCCATATGTTTAAAAGTGTGTATTTATGAATTTTACTTAATCTGGTAGTGTTCTATATAAGACATACACTTTATAAGTTTTTCAGAGTCCCTAGAACTGATAGTTTAAAAGGACTCACTAATGTATGAGTCACCGATGAAAGATACACTGATGAACGACTCACTGATGAATGAGTCAAAAATGGACGATACACCAATGAATGACTCGCCGATGAACTAGTCACCGATAGATGATACACGGATTAATGACTCATAGATGAAGGAGTAATCAGTGGATGATACACCGATGAATGACTCACCAATGAATGAGTAACTGATGGACAATACATCGATGAGCGAGTCACTGATGAGCGAGTCACCAATGAACGAGTCACCGATGAACGAGTCACCGATGGGAGACACACTGATAGTTCAAAATGATTCACTGATGTTGAATGATCGATGTGATTCACCAATGATGACCCACTAATACCCTAATAGGACGATATCACAAACCACTCATTGATACACCAAGTCACTAATACCGATGGAAAGGACTCACCGATACTCAAAGGCACTGATGTTGAAAGACTGATGCTGACAGACTGATGGTGACATACTGATGATGATAGACCAATTCCAATAATTCACCGATAGTCATAAAACTGTCTTTAAATTTATTTATTCAAATTTATATCTAATAGTCATATTTATAAAAATATATGTTTATGCAATTTTTTAATGTTGCATGTAAGACTATCTTTAGAAGGTATGAGGTACATACACATGGTGAGATCTTCACACCTACATGACCTGGAAGTATAAAAGAATTAAAATCCAGATCATGCATGTGTGGAAAAAGATGGACACAAGCAATGTGCTGAAAAGTTAAAATAGTAAAAGAACTACAAACTCCTGTAACTCTCAAGCTTTCTTCCAACTCCTAATTACTCAAACCAAGAATATACATGGAGATCAATAAGACAAGAAAAAACTACTGGACTTCATTGAACATCCTAACATCAAGGAGATGAACTTTTCACACATGGAAGCTAGAGTAAAAATGCTATGATACTCTATTTTGAATATAACTTCTAAAAGAAAAATCAAATATCATTTCCATTACATCAATATAGTCTAGAGCTTCACTACATAACACATAGAGGCTTCTAAAATCTATTCTAAATATATAACTCTGTTTTGTTATTTTGTTTACATTTTTGAGCAGTGAGTGCATCTGTCTGTTACACACACACACTGACTCTTGTGCATAACTGGAGGATACTCGATATCCTCAAACACAATCTCTATTTTACTCTTGTATCCCACGTAGAATAGTGGAAGAGGTCAAGTGTGACTAGTTTTTTTCATGAATAATTGTTGTAGAGATCAAGTGTGACCTGTAATGTCTAGTGTATTGTTGAGAACCTCGATCCAAGGTTTCGATCAAGTTTATTATTATAAATTTCTTAGTTTCAGGTGATCACCAAGTAGAGAGGACTAAGTATTAGCTTGAGACAGGTCCTCTTTCTTATCCGCCATGTTTTTTCATATTAGTTTTAATATGTGTTTATTACATTTTACATAAAACCAAATCTAACATTGATAGTTAGTTTTGGAAGTGTTTATAACTGTTTTGAACTAGTATATTTGTTTCTAAAGTTATATTATTATTCAGATTATTATATATGAGAATTAATCAATATTTTGAGAAATTAATTGAACATTTAGGACTTTTATAAATTCACTACAAACTGACTGTAATGATATTTTTATTGGGGGAAATTTTCAAAGAACAAATTTTAACAGAAATTTGAATCGATTCTCAATTCACCCACCTCTTGAGTAATCTACTCCAACCAACATTTGGTATCGACGAAAAAATTAAAAATTTGTCAGTTTTCAAATCCTTTCAAATATTCTTTTTCAACTGTGATTGTAGTTGTTTTTCAAAGATCTTTAAAATAAATATGCAATTTCTGAAACTTCTTAAAACACTTGGGATGATCCCACCAAGACTAACTATAACAATATTTGTAAATCTATTAATGCTCTATACTGTGCACAAGGATATGAAGAGTTTAATCATATTTCTTCTTGTAAAACTACACAGAAGATTTGGTAAACTTTGTCTGTTTCTCATGAGGGAACATCTAATGTGAAGAAAATGATATTAAATTCTTATACTATTAAATATGACTACTTCATAATGAAGCCTAATGAATATATTTTTGATATGTATCTCAGGTTCAATGAAATTGTAAATACTAGGATTTCTTTTAGAAGAGAAGTTACATCCAAAGAGAAAATTATGAGGATTTTTCAATGCTTACCAAAGAGATGGAGAGAGACATCTATATATATAAAATAATCATGCAATATTGATAAGATTCTAGTGAAGGAAATGATTATAAAATTAATTATATATGAAGAGGAACTCAAATTAAATCAAGAAGATGATAAACCAAAAATAAATTCTGTATCCTTCAAAACTACTACCTCTAAATGTAAAGACAATGAGAATCTTTAAGGTGTTGTTTAAAGTTCATTAGTGAATAATAATCATCAACAGTGATGGAGAAATGTCTCAACAAGCCAGAAGATTCAAGAAATTTTATAGGAATAATATGTTTTTCAGAAATACAAATTACAAAGTAAAATATGACAACAAGGGAAACTAGAAAAAGTATTGGAAGAGAAATGAAAAATTAGAACATATAGTTTATTACGAATGTAAGAAAAAGGACATGTCAAAGATGACTTCCCAAAGCTCAAATAAAAAAAGAAGTATGAGAATAAGGATAGAAATTATTATAAAGCAATGAAGGCCACCTAAAGTGCCTCCGAGGATAGATATAGTGAATATGAATCTTCTCATGATGAGAAAGCTAATATGTGTTTTATGAAAAACACTTCCCAAGTAACCTTATACTCACCTTTTCACAATTATTATTATTCTAAAAATGAATGTGGGTATGAAAATATGTCAAGTGGAGAACTATTTGAGTATTGAAACATACTGAAAGAAACATTTATGAGTCAAAATATATGTATAAATTTTTAATGAAACAACAAGATCTTACTGTAACTGTTAAATCTGAACTTACAACTAAAAAGGAGAAAACTGATAAAATGCTCAAGGAAAAAAATGAGTTAAAAATGTATAATGATCAATTAAAGAAGGATATTGAAAAATTTACCAATGGTAAAAATACACTTACACAAATTCTTGGTAAACATATTGCCCCGAAGTACAATTCTGGGATAGGATATCAACCATGACAAAGGAACTTGTTCAAAAAACACTTTATAACCAAATTTGGAATATCTCCATCTTTCTTTAAAAACCAGAATTTTATTGAAAGTTCTAGTTTCATGAATTATTTTACTTAATCCATTTCATCAGGACCAAACAATGTTTATTTTTAAAATACTCAATATTCTTCATATAGAAATCCCATATGACAATTGTGTGTTCCTAATTCTTTTATCACTAATGTTTCTGGACCTAGAAAAACATGGGTACCAAAATCATTTCATGGATAAATTGTTTTGTAGGAAAAAATCCTAAAGATTTCTTATATAAATCGATAGTTATTATTCAATGGATGTTCAAGAAACATGATAGGAGACTACACAATCTCTTAAAATCTAATCAAAATTTATGGAGGACATGTCACATTTGGTGATAATGGTAAAAGAAAAATCCTCGGACTAGGACAGATTGGTGACCCAAACTCTTTCAATTTTCAATGTACTTTATATTGATGGACTAAAGTATAACCTAATTAGAATATATCAATCGTTTTATGATGGATTTAATGTTAAATTCAATGTCATGTTTTTGATGCCAAGAATAACTTAGTATTTACCGATCTTAGAAATGATAATGTATATGTATTAAATATAGGCATAATGGTATCGTAGAATGATTCTTTTCTAAGTGCCTTTCACAAAGAGTCTTGGATCTGAAATGGAATACAAGGACATTTCAATGTACACTCTCTTAAGAAGTTAAATAGAAAAGGTTTAGTTAAAGACCTTCCCAAATTAGAGTTTCTAGACAATATGGTGTGCAATCCTTATAAAAAAGAAACACAACATAAAATATATTTCAAACCAATGAAAGAAGTAAATACTTATCAACCTCTCGAGTTGGTTCACATGGATTTGTTTGGATCTTCTAGAGTTTTAAGACTCAATAGGAAGCACTATGTTTAGGTTCTTGAAGACGAATTCTCTAGATATACATGGACCTTTTTTTTAGCTTACAAGATTGAAGCTTGATCTCCCTTTACCAAGTATGTTAGGACTGTATAAAATCTTAGTGGACTTAAGATTAAATCCTTAAGAAGTGACCATGGATGTGAGTATGAAAATCAAGACTATGAATCTTTTTTATCAAAAAATGGATATTGGTACAACTTATCTTCCCCTAGGACACCTCAAAAAATGGTGTGGTAGAAAGATGAAATAGAACACTATAGGAAATTTCTCATACTATTCTTAATGAATATGACCTACTGATTTATTTCTGGGCTCAAGTTGTTAATAGATCTTTTTTACATAATAAAAAGAGTCTTAATCAGACCCATCTTTATGACAACTCCTTATGAGTTATGGAATAATAGAAAACCTAAGGTAAATTATTTTAAAGTTTTTATTTTTAAATTTTATGTTTTGAACACTAAAGACAATCTAGATAAATCTTCCTCCAATAGTGGTGAAGGAATATTCCTCGGATATTCTACATCGAGAAAATCCTATAATTTTTTTAACAAGAAAACCAAATTTGTGGAAGAATCTATACATGTTAAGTCTGATGAAACATATTTTCATGAGACTAAGGCCTCTTTTGAAAATCTTGAAGAAGGTATGTCCAATCTGTACATTAATGAAAAACACTCAAATCAACCTGTAATTTTTTTTTGAAAACTTCATGTTCTGGAAATTCTCCAAAATCTAGCCATAATGAACCAGATCAAAATGGAGAACCTGAAATAACTGGTCATAATTTTACTAGAGCAACTAAAACCCTTAAAACCATACCTTAGATGTTTTTGTTAGATATTTAGATAAAGGAACACAAATTATTGATTTTTTAAGAAATAAGGTTGAACATCAATCATTCTTGTCAGAACTTGAACCTAAAAATATCGATGATGTAATCAATAATTAATTTTGGGTGATGGATATGCAAGAAGAACTTAACCAGTTTGAAAGAAATAAATTTTGGAAGCTTTTTGATAGACCAAATGATACTTTGACTATTGGAACCAAATGGGTGTTTAAAAATAAAGTGTATGAAGCTGGAAATATGGTTAGAAACAAAGACAGGTTGGTTTCACAAGGATATAATCAAGAATAATGAATTGATTATGAAGGAAACTTTGCACAAGTAGCTAGGCTTGAAGCCATTAAAATCTTACTTGCCTATGCATCACACTTGGATTTTATACTTTATCAAATTTATGTCAAAAGTGTATTCTTAAATGGTTATATAACTGTGGCTGTTTTTTTGAACAACCCCAAGTTTTACAAATCCACATTTTCCAAATCAAGTTTTCAATTTATCTAAAACTTTATATGGTTTGAAAAAGGCTCCAAGAGATTGGTATGAAATGTTATGTAAATTTCTTGTTTCCAAAGGTTTTACAAAAGGAGTTGAAAATGAAAATTTTTTATAAAAATAATTTCAAAATAATTTTTAATAGCTCAAATATACGTAGATGATGTTATTTTTGGATCTTCTAAAAATTCATTATGTAACAATTTTTCAAAAATGATGCAAAGTACGTTTGAAATGAGTTTAATGGGTGAACTTAAATATTTTATTGGATTTCAAATATTTCAAAATAAATAAGGTATTATTATAAATCAATGTAAGTACACTAAAGATATTTTGAAAAGATATGTATTTGAGAGCATTAAATGTAGTGAAACCCCTATGAATTCTACATGAAAGTTAGATCTTGATGAAAATGGGAAATTTTTTTATCAGACTTATAACAGAGGAATGATTGGGAGCTTACTGTACTTAACTGCTAGTAGGCTAGATATTATGTTCAATGTGTGTATGTATACAAGATTTCAAGCAAACCCAAAAGAATCAGATTTAAATGATGTTAAAATAATTTTCAAATACCTTAATTATACAACTAATTTTGGATTGTTTCATCCTAGAGGGAAACCATTTGATTTAGTTAGTTATTTAGATGCTGACTTTAGTGGTTGTAAGTTAGATAGAAAGAGTACGTCTGGAAGATATCACTTTTTAGGAAATTATCTAATATCATGGTGTAGTAAAAAGAAAAATTCGATTGCATTATCAACAACTGAATAATAGTACATTACTACTTTTAGTTCTTGTACACAAATTTTGTGGATGAAAAACACTTTATTAAACTATGGATTTCAATTCAGATATATCCCCATAAATTGTGACAATACAAGTGCTATTAAAATCTCTAAAAATCCAATTTCTCATTCTAGAACAAAACATATTGATGTAATACATCACTTTTTGAAAGATAATTATCAAAAAGGTGATATAACTCTTGATTTTATTGGTATTGAACATCAACTTGCTGACATTTTCACCAAACACTTAAACTTTGAGAGAATGAATTATATCAGACATGAATTAGTAATGATAAATCTCTAAAGACCATCCAACCTCTTTACCCTTAGGAAATATCTTTTTGTATTTGATACTAGTACAGGTCAACCTGATCTGTCAAACTGATCTGGTGAAACTCATTTGTCAAACCGATCATGTGAAATTGATATGTCAAACTGATAAGGTGAAACTGATCTATCAAACTGATCTGGTGAAACTTATCTGTCAAACCAATTTGTTTAACCAATAAGGTGATACCATTCATGTGAATCCGATCATGTGAAACAAATAGTGTAATACCAGTTGTGTGAAACCAATACCTTTAAGGACCCTTTTGTAATTCTGTCCATTCTATGAAAAATGAAACAGTTTTGTTTTATCTTTACTTTTTTTAAATTTAATGTTTTACGATTTACAATCCCTAAATGATAAAATAAATTCAATCCACTTCTACCTTTCACCTCCCTCTCTACCTTTAAACCTTCCTCTCTTCAACACTCTACCTATCTACCCACAACTTTTCGACTCCCTTAAGACTCGAATCTTTAGAAATGGCTTGGACGAATCAATTGATAGAAGAGAAAAGTGAATCTCTATCAGCTAAGTGTCAGAAGGGTGAGTCCAATGGTACTACCAAGACAATATTGGGAATTCGAGTTGTTACATCTGAGAAGAAAGTGTTTGCTAATTGGCTTCTGTCAAGCAAGTTGCTTTTGTTGAGAGTGATGAAATCTTAAGGTTGGCTAAGTTGTTTCTCTAACAATGATAGGAATTTTTATCACCAGCTTGTGCATGAGTTTTATCTCAACTTGAAGATATCCATAGATAGAGCTGAGTAAGACCAAATTAAGTTAGTGGTGAAGGGAAATGAGATTTCTTTTTCATCAAAGGATTGGGATGAATGCATGGAAATGCCTCATGAAGGTATCTATAATGATTATCTGGGTAACATTCCTCATTTATCTATTTTGTTTTCATATGATGATTCTCTAAAGGAGTTGAATGGAAGTGAAGAATCTTGGAGAGATACTACCAGTGAGTTGGATGGAGAGGCAATATTTCTATTTAAGTTCCTTCACACATCAAATCTTCCCAAGGAAAGAAGACTTCTTTGCTATAAAGTATCAGGATGTATTCTTGATTTACCTATTTAATAATGGTATAAAGATAAATCTGTGTAGGTACCTATTGGTACATATTTATGTTATTATAAAACCCTCCAAGAAAGCACCATGTTTTTACTATCCTAGGATTATGTTTGCAATGCTAAAGAAGTTGGGTTGTGTGGAAGATGTAGATGAAATGATTAGTTCCTGAAGCGGTTTCTGCCTTCATTAAAAAATTGCAAGAGAATGAATATTTTATGGAACCCTTGGAAGAAATTATGGGTAGGAGGTTAGGAAATACTATATTAATATTACAATCTGATTGACTATCCTACCATACCAAATGAACAAGCTGATCCAGGCCTAAAACCAGAAGAGGAAGCTATTTATTCAGATGAGGAAGCTGAAGATGAGTTTCCAAGGGAAGAAGGGTCTCCTATTGATGAAAGGAGTGATCCTGATATTTCTAAGAGCCCAAAATACATGTCTTATAGACCTGGTAGTCCACCATTAGATCTACCCTCAAGGGAACCTTTGTTAGGTGATGTGGATGAGGAATATATAGAAGCTACTTGTGTGGAAGGCTATGTAAGTATGTCTGACAACGATGGAGATGATGATGATGATGATAATGATAGTGATGATGATGAAGATAATGATGAGCATGTCAGTGATTCTTTTAATGTGTGTCAACAAGTGGTTGATAAATCCAGTGAGGAATCTGTACATGGAGTCATTGATAGATCTGATGGACAGGGTGGTGCTGATTCTATTGAATATGAGGCTGATGATCATTGATATGATATCATTGAGGACATGCCTAGCCATCCTGATGTTGAAAATCAAGATATAATTCAGGATTTGAATGAAGTTATGGCTGGTGACAAATAGAAATAGGTTGGGGATCAAGTTGAACAAATGAATCAGACTTAGGAAGTTCCTAGAGAAGCTGAAGTGGCTGGAGTACATGCAGAACCTCATGTTTAGCTGGTACCAATGCCTAGAAATATTGTTTTGTCTAGAGATCAAGAAGAAGAAAAATATGAAGCTAAGATTGTACCTATGCCTCAGGGAATAAGACTTAGGATTGACCCTATAGAGCCCAGAGACTGGACATGTACTCATCAGTGGAACATGAATCCATGACTCATTCTTTTTTGCTTGAATTATGACTCAGATGAGGAGATAATGGATCCTCCTCCTCCTACTCCACAATCCCAAGATAAAGATAAACCTATAGCACCTGCTTCACCGATTTCACCTCCTGACGTTGTGCTAGTAGAAAAACCAGTGCCTAGTGACTATGTCACTAAGGCTAATTTGGAGCAATTCAATATTGATATCTATGAGTCAGTGGGAGCCTCGGTTGGATCCAGAAGTGAAGCCTCTACTTCCATGATCATTTCAAAGGTTTATGTTGCTAAAATTGCAAGGATGGTGATTCATGAGATTCAGCCTAATCTCATTACTACATCCAATACCATCATCTTAAACAACACTATTTTGAGAGAATAAGTGAAGAGGATGAGAAATGAGTTGAACTCTCAACAACTAATTTCAAGACCTCTTTTAGTGGTGTGATGGAGGTTCTTAGGGACATAGTTACACACCACCTGAGTGTATATTTGAAGAAATTAAATGTGGAACATGGAAATATGATCATTGGTCTATCTAGTTCTAAAGGTTGCAGAGATACTGTTGCTGATTTAGAGTCTCTCAGAGTTGTGGTGAGAGAAGAACTCAAGAATATTTAGAGTGATTCAGGCAAAGAAACTCTTTCCAAGGTGTATAGAAATATTGTTCTTGTTTACAAAATGGTGAGGCAATGCACAAATGAACCCTATGCTGCTCATAATGAGATTCAAGAGAAGGTAGATAATTATTTTACCAAGATTTATAACAAATATGATCGGATCAACAACTTCAAGTATTTTTCTGAAAATCTCAATATTCCACCAGTAATAGAAGCTCTCAAGAAAAAAGTGGGACACTTTAAGGAGTTTACTCCTATGCTAGATAACTTCTTGTAGAATAAGGATGATTTCAATAAGGGCATGCAATATGGTGGATAAATCATTAATGATTCCATCAAGCTTCTCAATCCATACCTGCATGTCTATGATGAGGCAATAGAGGTTCCACCTACTGCTTTAATTGGAAATAGTTCTTAACCTTCTGCTCAGATGACTATTTCTCAGGACATTTCTTAGATTTGACAAGTGATTCAGGAACAACCTCAGAGCTGCATGTTTTCAGAAAGAATACCTATCCTTGCATAAAATGTTCCTACTAATGTTGACTTTATTGGTGTTTTCATTCGACCAGGCATGCTTATATCCACAACACCACCTCTAGAACCTCCAGTTGATCCTTTAGAAAAAGGAAAATAACCTTAGAATACAGACCCTTTGTAGTGGATTTTTTATTTGATAGGGATTTGTACCTTTTATTTTTTTGATTGTACTCTCTTTAACCTTAATGTATATCCTTTTTTTCTTCATTTCGTTTCTCATTTTCATTCAATTATTCCTCTTTATTCTTTATCCCTCTCTTAACCTTTTTTCTAATACCAAAATGGGGATAAAGGTATAGGAATTAAAGTTATAGGCATAAATCCTTAATCTCAGGGGAGAAACTCTGGAATAGGACACATGGCATGTACTCAACATAATATATATATATATATATATCATCTCTAATATAAATCACCTTCTAATATAAACTCTATAATTTATATTTCCTCTATTACATCATATTTATGCCATAATTTGTGATTATAAAAAAGGGGGAGATTGTTAGACCCTCGGAGAAATAGTGGTTTTTATAATCACAAATCATGTCAATCCATAGATCCTATTAATTCTTATATTATGTAATAAATAAGCTTGATCATGTCATTAAATATATCTAAGTAAATCAATTATGTCATACTGTATAATATATTTCAATAAATCAATAAACTATGAGTATTTATGCTTCCATATGTTTACAATTACATGTATTTAGGAATTTCCTTTAATCTGGTTGTGTTCTATGTAAGACAGACACTTTATAAGTTTTTAAGAGTCCCTAGCACCGATTTTTTAAAAGCACTCGTCAATGCTCACTCACCAATTTCCAAGTCACGATGGATGATACACCGATGAACGACTCATCGATGAATGATTCACCGATGGATGATACACTGATGAATGAATCACTGATGAACGATTCACCAATGGATGATACACTGATGAATGACTCACAGATGAACGAGTCGCCGATTGATGATACACTGATGAACAACTCACCGATGAATGAGTCATCGATGGATGATACACCGATGAGTGAGTCATCGATGAGAGAGTCACTGATGAATGGGTCACCAAAAGGCAATACCCTGATTGTTCAAAATGAGTCACCAATGATGACTCACCGATTTGAGTCCCCAATGAAGACTCACAGATTCCCTGGTAGACCGATAGTACAAACGACTCAACAATACATCGAGTCACCGATACCGATGGAAATGACTCATCGATAATCAAAGTCACTAATGCTGAGTCACCAATGCCAACGGACTGATGCTGAAAGAACGATGTTGACAGACCAATCCCAATAATTCACTAATACTTATTACCCACTGATAGTCAGAAAACTATCTTTAAATTTATTTATTCAAATTTATATCTAACGGTCATATTCAAATATAATAATGTTTCTGACATTATTTAATGTTTTCTTTATGACTATCCGAATATAGAATGAGTTACATACACATGGGGAGATATTCATTCCTTCAAGACCATGAAGTATAAAATAATTACATGCTAGATCATGAAAGTGAGTAAAAAGAGTGACATGAGGAATGTGCTGAAAATTGAAAACAGTAGAAGAACTGCAAACTCCTGTAACCCTCGAGCTTTCTTACAACACCCAAGACTTCAAATCATGAACATATGGGGATATAAACAAGACAAGAAAAACCTACTAGACTTCACTAAACATCCAAACATCGAGTAACTAAACTTTTCACACCTAGAAGCTAGAGTAAAAAGGCTATAATACTCTATTTGGAAGAAAAATTACAAAAGAGGACTCAAATGTAATTTATACTACTTCAATTTAGTCCACAGCTTTACTGCATAACACACAGATACTTCTAAACTCTATTCTACATCTATATCTCTATTGTGTTATTTTTTTTTACATTTTTTAGCAGTGTGTGTATATATTTGTTATAGACACACTGAATCTTCTGCATAACTAAAGGATACTCGATATCCTAAAACTCACTCTCTATTTTACTCTTATATCCCATATAGAATAGTGGAATAGGTCAAGTGTGACCTTTTTGTTGTTTTTTTCCATGAATAAATATGGTAGAGGTAAAGTGTGACTTGGATAATCCTGTGTACTATTGAGAACCCCGATATAGGGTGTAGATCAAGTCTATTAATTTAAACCTCTTGGTCGCAGGTGATCTCCAAGTGGATAGGACTAAGTCTCTACATGAGACTGAAACTCTTACTTATCCATTTTGTTTTTTCATATTAGTTTTTATCTATTTTTACTAAATTTTACATAAAAAAACAAATCAAAATTTGATAGTTAGTTTTGCAAGTGTTTATAATTGTTTTGAGCTATTATATTAGTTTCAAAAGTTATATTGATCTTCATATTAGTATAGATGAGAACTAATCAGTCTTTTGAGAAATTAATTGAACATTCATTACTTTTTTAAATTCACTACAAACTGACTGTAATGATATTTTAGTTGGGGGAAATTTTCAAAGTACCAATTTTAATAGAAATTCTTATCGATACTCAATTCACACCCCTCTTGAGTAATCTACTCTAACTGACAAGAAGAATAAAATTTTGTTTCTTACAAACCATATATATTCATAATGGTTTTATGTAGATGAAATATGGAAGCAAAAGTAGAAAGTCTTTGAGGGGACAATATATTTCTGAAAAAAAATATAGAATGGTCTGAATTGGAACAGAGTAGTTTGTTATTGTGATGTCTTAGTCAAAACATGCTATAAATGCCGGTGGCATCCATAAAATAGAGAAACTATGTTCACCATAGAGGAACATTTCTAGAGTGGAGCATTTCAAGAAACAAAACCATCATAATTTAGGGGATCATCTAACCATGTGATTTCTGAAGGATTGATTAAATCCTTATAGAATATATTTGAAGTGGTAGGTGGATTAGAGCATTAAAATACAGCCCTTTCAATATTTAATTTTGAAGGTGAATATTATTAATATTGATTAATGATTAAGAATATCAGATAAATATAAGATATTTATACCATCAAAAGGGATGGATTTAAGAATATTTTCATTGAGAAATATTTTCCTAAATCTATTCAACTTAGGTTGGAAATACATTTCCTATAATTAAGATAAAAGGAGGAATATTATATGGACATGTATGAAGTAAACTCGATTAGAATTGTATGTTCCAAAAATTATCTGGGATCACAATAGTAAAATTAAGTAGTTTTACTCAGGATTGAAACCTAGATATCAAAGGGAATTAACTTTATGTAAATTAAAAAGTTATGATAAAAAATTTCAATGCACCAAGATGGTTAAAATGGAGTCAACTAATGATCTTGAATTATATGAAAACAAGTGGAATAAAAGGTCTAGATGATAGGCATACAAAAAAGAAAACTATATATAAGAAAATTAAGTTCCAATATCAGGATATGTGTGGTAAACAAATCATGAAGAATGTCTTATAAAATATGGGAAGTGTTTCTGAGGTGGAAATATTGGACATGTGGCTCATTACTGAATGGAAAATGATTAGAAAAACAATGAGAATCCAATGGTGAGTTGTTTTAGTTTAAATGAGTTACAGAATTATGCCAATTTGTGTCTCAATATTGTTAATCAGGGTGGAAATCATCAAGACCTAATGATTAAGGTCATGGAAAAATAATTTTCTAATACTATGGTTTATGTTGCATCATTAAATGAAGTGGTTATAGGTACATTTCTTATTTAATCACATTATGCTAATGTATTTTTTTATTCTATGTATACACATTTTTCATTTCTGTGGTTTATTTTGGTATCTTAAAATTTTCAACTCAAGAAATGAATCTATAACATATTATAAAAACACACGGGGGAAGTATTAATTCAAAAATAAATTATAATAATCATCCTTTTATTTTATATGGAATAAATTTACATGAAAACCTTATCGTATTTACCCTAGTAGATTTTATTTTTATTCTGGTCAGGGATTGGATCTCTATTTACGATTCTATGATAGATTGCGTGTCAAAATAAATTATTTTTTATAAAGAGTTTAAGTTTGTATTCAAGAATGAATTTATAATATTGATAACAAATCAAGAAGCTGAGAAACTATTAAAATATGGAAATCTAATTTATCTTTCACATATTTTTGAGAATAAGGGAAATGTATATATTAATGTTTTTCTGGTAGTAAAATAATACCAGGATGTTTTTCACAGTGTGTTGCCCAGGGTCATACCTGATCAAGTAGTTTAATTTACTATTTACTTAGTACCTGATGCTAATCAAATTTCAAAACACCCTTATTGAATGGAATAAGTAGAAATTTTGGAATTGAAAAAGATGTTACTAGAGTTTATTGATAAAGGTTTTATTTATCCTAGAATTCACCTTGGAATTATTTATTTCTGTTTTTTAAAAATAAATATGGTACTACAAGGATTTTTATTGATTATATATATTTGAATTCCATTGATATTTATAATAATTATCTATTTTCTCACATTAATCACTCATTTGATCAGTTTTGGGGAGATATTTTTTTTCAAAGCATAACTTATGGTCTAGGTACCATCAGCTAAAGTTTAAGGATAATAACATTCAAAAAAACATTTTAAACTAAATATGGTCATTATGAGTTTGTAGTTATTCCATTTGGGTTGAGAAATTCCCCTAATGTATTTCTATATCTTAAGATAAGATTTTTATATGAATATTTGGATTATTTTTTGATTTTTTATTGATGATATAATGATTTATTAAAAAATTTACAAGGATTATGAAAAAAAATATAACAATTGCACTAAAAACCCTAAATGAAAATAAGATATATGGAAAATTCAAAAAATGTTATTTTTTGTTATAATAGATTTTATTACTTGGGAAAATCATATATAAATACATAATAGGAGTTGATCAAGATAATTGTAAAGTGGTTGATTAATGGGAAAGACTTAAAAATCTTACTGATATTCATTGTTTTATTAGATTAACAAACTAATACCAGCAGTTTGATGAAAATTTTTCTTGGTTATCTTGCCCACTGACTAAGTTAACTAAAAAAAGGAGTCAAATTAATTTTAAAAAATAATGTGATAATCATTTCAAGAAACTAAAAATAATATTGGTGAATGGACTAGTTTTGGATCTTCCCTCTAGAAATAGAAACTTTTTCATCTACAATGAAGATTTATTAAAAGGACTTTGTTGTGTCCTGATGCCAAATGACCAGGTAATTTCATATGATTCTTTTCAATTAAAACCTCATGAGTTAAATTATCATAAACATGATATGAAATTAGTTTCTATTGTATCTTTTATTTAAGAATTTTGTAACATCATTTATATGGATCATAGAGTAAAATATACACTGATCAATTTTTTTGAATTATATATTTACTCAAAAAGTATTGAACATGATATGTAGGGGATACATGGAATTGATAAAGTATTATGAATTCAAAATTCATTACCATCCTGGTAAAGCAAACAATGTAGCTGATTCATTGAGTTGGAAAAACCATGATACACTAATCATGTTATATTTTGAACATGACCCTTTTTCTAGTGATTTAATGAATTTTGGTCTAGAAATTATACAAGTAAATACTTTATCTATTTTTTTATAGGTGTCAATAAAATCATCTCCATCATAAATAATTAAGAAATATCAGAGGAAGGATCTTGTTTTACATTAATAGGAAGAACATTTTAAGAGGGTATGTTTCCAGAGTTTAATGTTGTTGAATGATGTGTTATCATATTTAGAAAATGATTATGTATTTCTTATGATTCATATATAAAGAGATAATTGTTGAGTGAAGCTCATAGTTCCCTAATTTTCATTCACCTAGGTATCACTATGATATATTGAGAACATAGATAATATTACTGGTGGGATGGAATGAATAGAGATATTTTCAACTTTACCATGAAATTTTTGACTTATTAATGAGTTAAAGAAGAAAAAATTACTGAATGGGATGATTCATCCCTCTCCAATTCCATAGTGGAGATGATAAAATACTTCCATGGATCCCATGGTGGGATTTACAAGGACAACAAGTTTTAATAATGATATTTTTTTATTGTTGACAGATTAAATAATTTTTTTTACATTTCCTTACCATTAGAGAAAATATTTTTTTAGAAAAAACTTTCTATATTTTAGCTTAAGAAGATAATTATATTACATGGATTTAGACTCCCTATTATATATGATTATGATCCTAGGTTCCCTTCAAAATTTTGGAAAAAACATTAAAAGAAATTGTGAACTCAAATAAAATTTACTACAACCTTTCATTTTCAGTTTGATAGATATTAACAGAAAAATATTTTGATCTTAGAATAAATGATTTGTGATTATTAAATGGATTACCAAAGATTTTGGGATCAAAATATTTCATTATTATAATTTTCTTATAATAATAGTTTTCATTCTATTATATAGACGAAAAATTTTGATTCATTATATGGAAAGTGGTGTGTGACTCAATTGTTTTATAATGAAGTTGGTGAAAGATTTTTTTGGGGATAGATTTGGTAGATGAAATGGTTAAGATGGAAAATATTATTTAACTACACATGATAATTGATTAAGGAAATAATAATAGTTATATAGATAACTAGAGGAAAGATATTTCTTTGGAGGAAGGTGATCATGTTTTTATAAAAGTATCTCTGTTGAAAAGTGTTATGTGTTTTAGTGAATACGGGAATCTAAGTCCATGGTTCATTGGACCATATGAATCTCTAGATAAATTAGGATCATTTTTCTATGAAGTACCTTTTCCTTCATGTTTATCCTAATTGCACTATGTTTTTCATGTTTCGATGTTAAGAAAATATATTCCAGAATCGTCTCATATTTTGACCACTAAGGTACTTCAGTTTGAAGATAAAATTTCGTATGAGGAACATCTATTATAGATTATTGACTATAGATAGAACGTGTTGTAGAATAATGTGATTCAATAGGTAAATGTTTTTTTAGAAAAACCCTATTGTTGAAGATTCCACATGGGAATATGAAAATACTAAGGGGGAAAATATCTAAAATTATTTAAGTGGTGAATAAAATTATGAGAATTTAAATTAAAAAATAGGGAAAATGAAATTTCCTACGTAATGATAGAATAAATCATTATCATATTTATTAGGATCCATGAAATATATAGTTATATTCTTTATAAAAAATAGAAATAATTTTTTTTAAAAAGGAAATAGTTTTATTAAACTCATTTTTATAAGGTTATATTTAAAAGTTTAATTTTAAGATTATAAAATATTGATTTAAAAAAATTATTTCATTTTTTATTCATCATTTCAAAATTATCCTAAAATGAATTTTTGAGAATTTTCTGAAAAGTATGATTTTTAATGAATAATGAAAAATATTTATTTTTATTGAAAATAGTATTTTACATTAAAGTATTTATAAATTAAAATTATATTTTAGATTTAAAAAAAAAATAATGAGCATATTTTTATAAGTCATAATCCCATTATATTCTTAGGAATGAATTTTATACTTGGATTTAGTATAAAATCATTTTTTGTACATAAAAAGTCATTTTTTTAAAAAACTATTTTTCGTTGCATTTTATGGGTTTAATTTTATATTGAATTATGGAAACTTTGTGTTTTGAGTCCTTAAAAATATATTCCACATTTTTAATTAGGATTTATAAATTTGGTAAATATTTACCTTTTAATTTTAGTCATTAAGAATAGAAATCATGTTAAATTTTGTTAGCACGGTAAAGGTAAGATGAGTTAATTAAGGGTAAAAATTATATGATAGGAACTTAAAAGTCACAATAACAATTGAATTAATTTTATTATATCAGTATATATAGTCCCTAGTTATCCAAAATTATAATATTTTACCTATTTTCATATGACAATGATTTTGATCGTTATAATATTTTATGTAAAGAAAAGCCGAAAATGTTATTCTCTTTTTTTTGTTATCTTCAAATTTTTTATATAGGGAGAAAAAAAAGTTATGTTCAGTTAAGATATTATTTTTAAATATAAATGTTTTTTTATCATGCTAATTTATTATTAATATTTAGTGATGAAATAGTTTCATTAAGTTCATATGTAACACCGATACAATATTTAATAAATTAATAGAAATATAAAATAAGTGATTTAAGAAATGTTTAAAGTTATCAGATATGAATGAATTATTATGTTACAGAATTTTTTTAGATAAAAATTAAATATAAGAGAGGTTTTAATGATTTTTATTTGAATTAATTTGTTTTCTTGTAGTTTTAAAAGTCAATTTAAATGAAAAGTTATAAAATAGACATCAATGTTATTTTAAAATAAATAATATTTTATTAAATGATCTAAAACTCTAAAAATTACGATGTTTGGAAACGTTATTGGGATATGGTATAAAATATCAACTAGGTTCCATTTATAGTCCAATTTCACTTTTATATAAACTTTCATCATTCATAAAGAGTAAAATATTAAATACTGAGGTAATTGTCAAAGAGGTTAATGGAGGGTTAAAACAAAAAGATAATGGTAAAATTTTAATATAAACTTATAAAACTTTTATTTTATTAATGTGTATAAAATAATACTCTTAATATATTTAAATATTATTAATTTTTATTCATTTAAAATTGAAAATTAATTTATATTAATTTAATACTCTGAAAAATTCCAAGAGTTCCCCTCCACTCTCTTATAAAAGGGAACCCCCTATCCTATTATTTCACACATAAAATTCATTTTGGTTCATCCAAAACCTATAAAAATACCTTTCTAACATACCTCCCCATGTCTTATAGGGATTTTTTTATTATAAAACAATCAGAGGAAATATTTTAGTAAAACAATTAAGAAGTTGTCTGAAGAAGTGGTATAGTTATTAACTAAGCATTTTCATATTATTTCATATTATACCACCTTAAAATATTATTAAAACATGATAAAATAATGACACAAGTGTCTTAAATATAATGATATTTCATTATATTAATGTCATCACCCTAATCTATCACTTCTTTCATCAAATGGGAAATGAAACCATCAATCTTATGTACAACGAACTACCACCCCACTAACTGGTGTAATTAATTTTACATCACCTAAACATATAAATATTTTTAATGATATATTTAATATATATACATATATATATATATTTCTTGAAATATTTATCATTATTAATATATATTATAACATTTACTTTTTATCTTTCCATTCACTGAAAAATGATAACATTGTTCATGCGTAAGGGTGGACTACCACCTCCTTGAAGTGGTACAATTAATTTTTCATCACCAAATCACATTGACAATATATATAAGTATATTGAAAGAAATATTATGGTATTTATTATATAATTATAATTTTTGAAGGATAAAATAATACTTACCTTCTTTCCATAATGATCTTTGAACAAGGGAAACATTACTGACATCTAAGTATGACCTACCATGTAACGCCCCGACCCCAGTTACCTAGAGTCATTGCATTATTTTGTATCATTGGAATGATCACAAAAGATCAGGTCTCGAAATACCTATTAGTTTAGTAGCCTTGGAATCACTAGATACATTCATAAATCTTACATTACATCATAAAGTGAAAAAACTACAACAACATCTTGTCTCCATATACCACACTCATATCCTCATACTATCCCTATAGGTCATTCATAAAATACTTCTCCACATCCTGGGAAAAATAAAACATAGAAAGGGTTGAGATCAGATGATCAGTAAGGATAAAAATATAGCGGAAACTTTCATAAATAAGCATAAAAATTTAAGGTAATGTATAACTAAAAAAATCCTTTTAAACTTGAACTTCAAAATAATATGGAAAAGATGAAATGAAATAATTTCATTTACTTACTCACATGGATATTCTATTAGTCGAATAATCACATGTAATATCAATAACCACTTTCATAGTAATGGAATGAATAATGCCTGACTATCATAACCATATAGTCAAGGCCTTGTGCCAAGACTAAAAATAAGATTTTTTCAAGGCCTTATTCCAAGACACTAGTTGGTCTCATCTGTAACGCCCCGACCCCAGCTACCCAGAGTCGGTGCATTACTTCGTAACATTGGCATGATCACAAAAGATCAAGTCTTGAAAGACCGATTAGTTTAGTAGCCTTGGAAACACTAGATACATTCATAAATGTTACATTACATCATAAAGTGAAAAACTAATAACAAAGTCTTCATAGTCCACACTCATATCCTCTTCTGACTATCCCTACAGGTCATTCATAAAATACTTATTCACATCCTGGAAAATATTAAAACATTGAAAGGGGTGATCTCAGATGCTCAGTAAGGATAACAATATTGCGGAAGCTTTCATAAAAAAACATAAAACTTTAAGGAAATTTATAACTAAAACAAAAGCCTTTTAAACTTGAACATCAACATAATATGGAAAAAGTAAAATTAGATAATTCCATTCACTTATTCACATGGATATTCTACTGGTCGAATAATCACATGCAATATCAATAACCACTTTCATAATGAGGGAATGTATAATGCCAGACATTCTGAAACATTTTGTCAAGGCCTCGGCCAAGACGTCTAAAATGATTAAGGCCTCGGCTAAAACCATAAATCAAATTGGGAAAGGGCCTCGGCCAATTCCACATCTAGTTGTCTCATGAGACCTACCGATGCATCGAGGAGCTATAGCGGGCTCCACCCGTCACTTATTAAGTCCAATACATTCCTCATATGAATAGGTTTAAACATATCATAAACCATAACATAATCGTATCACATAAAACATGCATAAAGGAAACATAAAATTTCCACATTTCGATCACAAGATATCAATATAACACATTGATATAATAAAAACGCTTTCAAACCCATTTTCAATACCAAAATAAAAGAAAGTTAAAACTTTGTATTTATTTTTCATTAAAAAAAATGATGGCTTGTGGAGGAAGCCGAAACTAAAATAATGGTCACGGCGGAAGAGAAGTCGTTGTCGACACATAAGTACGGAAATAAAAACATTCCCTTTTGTCGTTTAGCAAAACGCTTCGTATAATAAGATTCCTTTTGAATAAACGTAAAAGTCAAAGGGGTTTATACACCGTATAAAAGAAAGTTGTGTATAAAACCAAATATGCCTCAATGAAAGGGGATTGAGACGAAGTCCTTAAAAAGATCATTTTTTTAAATAAAGTACATCTATAATGTGTATTCACTATAAGTACACATAAATAATGTAAAAATACAAGATAGGACATAATAATATCATGACATAATTTGAAAGTAGGAGATTAACCCAAAGAATAGAAGTTGGGTTAAGAAGTTCCCTTACCTCGTGTCGGACTTGACTCAACCATTATTTAACCTCCTGAATAATAAACTAGAGTTAATATATACCTTATTAAGAACCATTTTCAATTTCATTATCCTTTTTATATCACTTATTACAATGATATGAACATTATGTAATTATTTAAGTTAATAACGGTCGTGTTGTCAATCTTTGGTACTTGAGTCAACAATAAACTTCTTATAATTACAAGTTATTTATGTGGTAGAATATCCATTATCTAAAGAATTATATTCATGATTTAGATGTAATATATATCATATATATCCATTATATACATTCATTTATAATATTACGTAACATTTAGAGGTAAGAAATGAAATGCACCGTTCATGGAGACGGTAAGTCGTACGTACGCATGAACGCTACTTTCATTTCTATTTCGTATTTAATGGAATGAAGTCATAATGATATAAATGTATAATATAATTCCAGTATAATATAGTGTATAATACCATTTACTCCATCCTTTATACATCCCACATATGGCATTAATGATTCAAATCACTTTGAGGGGGCGGTAGTCCGCACTTCCTAAAATGAAATTATCGCGTTTACCCATAATGGAAATCATAAAGTATGCCATAAATGAGAAATACATAAGCATAAGTAAAACATAAACATATTATATATCATATATAAATATAGTGACATCTTAATGGCCACCTTTGAAGGTGTTATATGAGTTTTGAACAATCATCGTTTCGTGAGGCAGAAATTCACCATCCACAGAAACCGTATGTTCTTTAACCATTAGACGTAGCTGTGTGTAAGTGTAGCTAGAATCCTTATTATAACAACATCCTAGTATATTTAGGATACTTTTTTTGTTACAAAAGAAATGAATAAAAAGAGTTTAGGGGGTTGGAGAAGAAAAATAAAACAAAACAACATTAGAGAAGACATTACCTCAAAATCGGGTAACTCTTTTTGATTTGAGCCAAAGGCTTCCTTGGGAAGAGTTATGCCCAAAGTGAGTCTTCTAGGAGTAATAGGGGGAAGTTGGGAGAGTATTTGGGCAGTGGTTGGCCGAGAAAAATGGCTTGAAAGTGTGAATGAGGTGGTAGAGGTGGGGGCCTTTTATAAGAGGAGAGGAGGGGCACTCTTGGAAAGTAAGGAAATTTTACATTATTATACAATGCTTTTCGGATTCTAAAGGTCCCACACATATATAATTCGTGGATAAGGTGATAAGGGTTAGAAATCTACCCATCCAATAGTCTTTTTACAAGTGTAAGCCTTGGATTGTACATTATCTTTTCATTTTATTAAAAACGTTAAATAATGAGGTCATCGCTACATCATAATGATGTCATAAATAATTTAATTTATTTAATGCCTAAAAATTATAAAAAAAAATACTATGATGTAGGAAATCTTTTTAGCTTTCCAATTACTATTTATAGTCAAAAATATGACTTGTATAACCCCATGTAAAAATTGTTTTAGTAAAACATTTCATGTTTGTGTCATTTTTGACTTTAACATTAAATAAAAGGTATTTATGTCATTTTATAACTAAAGTGGCTCCATGGGGTCCCCAAGTTGACCCATGGATTGTCTTGGTCGGCCATGACACATCCAATGAGGTTAGGACATGTGTCAAGCTCATCTCATATTATTAAAACATTATTTTTACCTTAAACTACACTAATTACCTCTAATCGCGATTAAGAACTTAAAAGATACTATTCACCAAAAAAATTATTTTAATCCCATTGAACCACATTTTACTTCTTAATGACAACCATGTATGTCGGATTTTTGAAATTCAAATCACAGAAGTGGAAATGTTTCATTTAAACGAAAAATCAGTTTTTTAACTACCACTTAGTGGTTTCACTATTTATCAAAAATTGAAGTTTTTCAGAAAAATCCCAAAAATTCACCCTAAGCTATATTTGATATTCTGATTTCAAAAATTATGTCTATTTTACAAAATTCCAAACATATAAGTTTCATTAATTAATTTTACAATTAATTCCCGTTGTCACAACAAATAGCGTGTTTTTAAGAAACAATTTATTTCAAAAGATTGACAATTGTTTATGTCCAATTTTAAAGTGAAATTAATTCTAATGACCACCATTGGATAAAATAGTAAAAATATATTCTAATTATACTTTAAAACCACTCAATACTATAATTTATCACTATAAAATACTTTTATTAAAAAAGTTGTTTTTAAGTATTTTTCATTATTCATAAAAATTGGATGTTCTCAGAAAATTACAAAAAAAAAATCAACTTTGGATAATTTAGATATTACGAATACAAAAATGAAGTCCATTTTGAAATATAAAATTTCTATAATTTTAATAAGTGGGTATTACTATTCATAACGGCTACTTTGATTAGTCGCGGTGTGTTAGAACTCGAAGTTGCGTACAATACAAGCTATTGCATTATTGAATGAGAAGTGTATCGTGGAAGCTCGGGGTGTTACATTCTCCCCTCCTTCAATAAATTACATCCTCACAATTTGAAATTTTTCATGGAAAATAAAAGGTTGAAAATAGAAAATACCTTTGTGGAAAACCCACATCGGAGATAAGGTTAATAAAAATATAACTTTAAAAGAAAGAAAGATAAGTACAAAGGTCACCCGAGATAGCCCATACTAGGATTCTATGAAAATATTTATATGTAAGAAAAACAAACCATCAAGGTCTGATGGAGAGTTGTAGAAAACTGGATTAGGAGAAAGTTAACAATAAGAAAATCACAAACTTGTGATTTGTTAAACGTTCATTGAATCCCCAGTTGGAAAAGTTAACCGACAACATTTTTGTTTTAAGTTACCTTTTATAAAGTTGAGGAATTTATTTAAGAGATTTTCCAGGAACATAAGGAAATATACTTACTTGTCGTGTAGACTTTCGTTCCTTAATAAATTTTTACCAAAAACCCATCTTTCACTCTAAAAGGTAATAGAACTCAAAAATATTCTATTTATCCTAATTGTATAAGGTTCCAAATATTAACACATACCATTTGGATTAGTAAAATTATTTTGTAATAACCAGGGACTTCCTGTAGGCTAGTGGTAGGAAATAAAGGCCTATCGCACTATGGTTGTGGGTTCGATTCCTGCAGCTTTGTCCGACGCGACGGGTTATGCCCCACCCTGCAGGTGGTCCTTTTCCTAAAACTATAGTATTATAATATTCCAAAAATAATCTTCATAAATTTTTTAACCTTGAACAATACTATCCAAAGATCAACTTAATCCACTCCAACCTTTATAGTTATCCAAAATACCTCTGTCCAGACTTTCTCTAAAAGGTCTCTTAATTCCAAAATCAATTTATCAGATTCCCCAAACAAAGTAAAGTTTCTATTATTGTCACATACTAAAAATATAATTACCTTCATCATATTAAAACCTTACTTAAATAAACAAGTACTGCAGTACAATCCTTATATATATATCACATTATTCTAATAACCAGAATATAATCCATGAGTCCAAAAGCACCAATACATTAGTTATTCTGCTTCAACTGTAGTAACAGCATAAGATTTTCCTTGATCCCTTGGCCTTTTCTGAGGTAAGTTTCCCTGACGCTTAGGACATTCATTTGCATAATGCCCCATTTCCCTACAATTGTAGCATTCAACATTGATATCCTCTTTCTTTCCCTTGCAATCACGAGCGTGGTGACCTTTTTCTCCACATTTATAACAAACTCCCATTCCTTTTAGGCAAGTACCAGGGTGATTCTTCCCACAATTATCACATAATGGAAAATCCTTCTTTCCCTTTTTCCCTTTATCTGTCTCTTGTTCCACCGTTCTCTTCTTCTCTTACTTTACTTTGTTTTCATAAGACTTAGAGAATTCCTTTTCTGTCTTGATAGCACATGAGACAATATCTTCGTATGTTGAGAACGATTGTGATACTAAAGCTCGACGGAGAAATGGTTTTAACCCATCAAAGAAACGATCAATCTTACCTCTTGGGTTACGTATATAATCTGCAGCATACCTCGCTAACCTTGTAAAGTTGGCCTCATACTTTGTGACATTCTCATCCTCCTTTTGTTTCATACTCATAAATTTCCTTTCCATATCTGCTCGATGGTCACGAGGAAAGTATTTTTCTAAGAAAATCTCTTTGAACTCCCTCCATTCCATATTCGATACGTCATCATCTTCCTTTGGGTTTTGAATCAGCGACCACCACTGATCAGAATCTCCAGTGAGGCGATAAACTGCCAGGACAACCTTCTCCCTTTCGCTACTCCCCAAGGCATGGAATATTTTTCTAAGGAGTTTATCCATTGCTCAGCTACTAATGGATTTGTACCCCCATTAAATGTTGGCGGTTGTTGCATCATGAAGCGGTCTAACATTGATCATCCACATTGTGGATCAGGGTGATCCATACAAGTAAGGTTATTATTCATAACCTGAGTGAGTTGTCCCAGTATGGTAATAAGTTGATCAACACCAGTTGTATCTCCAGATCCACAATAATTATCTTGAGAAGGAGGGAAATCCCTACATAGAGTGCGTGCATTGATACGGTTTCCATTCCTTCCACTAGGCGCCATTTCTAAACAATGGCATAAACTAGATTAGTTTATGAATCAAAATACATAATTCCATACTTGTAAAATACTTAACATAAATTGAACTATTTATGGACATAATCCATAATCATAAAAATGTTTTCTTTGAGGAAGTATATACTCATAACCCTTCATAGTGGTTTATAAAGAAAACAAGAATTATCCTAAGCATATCCCCCAAGAGTGTCGTAACCAAGAGTGCAGCAAGGCCCGTTGTCGTGCACCAGTTCCCGTTCGAGTCTAGCTCAAAGCGGTGTTTTCGGGTTTTACCCCTAGGTACATATGTGCCAGAGCCGCCTCTACCTGCTCGTATCTAGACAGAGATGTATTGCTCGTAAAACTGACAAAATCTCTATAATACCAAAATTCTAGGAAGTTCTTTTATACTAATCCTCAAAGTCTATCTTCGGGCTATGTGATCTAATCAGAGTTTATCTAAATCTAGCTTCCAAGGTTAGTACTAAACTGCCTCTGATACCAACTGTAACGCCCTGACCCCAGCTACCCAGAGTCGATGAATTACTTCGTAACATTGGCATGATCACAAAAGATCAAGTCTCGAAAGACCGATTAGTTTAGTAGCCTTGGAAACACTAGATACATTCATAAATGTTACATTACATCGTAAAGTGAAAAACCAATAACAAAGTCTTCATAGTCCACACTAATATCCTCTTCTGACTATCCCTGCAGGTCATTCATAAAATACTTCTTCACATCCTGGAAAATATTAAAACATTGAAAGGGGTGAGCTCAGATGCTCAGTAAGGATAACAATATTGCGAAAGCTTTCATAAATAAACATAAAAATTTAAGGCAATGTATAACTAAAACAAAAGCCTTTTAAACTTGAACATCAACATAATATGGAAAAAGTAAAATGAGATAATGCCATTCACTTATTCACATGGATATTATACTGGTCGAATAATCACATGCAATATCAATAACCACTTTCATAATGAGGGAATGTATAATACCAGACATTCTGAAACATTTTTTCAAGGCCTCGGCCAAAACGTCTAAAATGATTAAGGCCTCGGCCAAAACCATAAATCAAATTGGGAAAGGGCCTCGGCCAATTCCACGTCTAGTTGTCTCATGAGACCTACCGATGCATCGAGGAGCTATAGCGGGCTCCACCCGTCACTTATTAAGTCCAATACATTCCTCATATGAATAGGTTTAAACATATCATAAACCATAACATAATCGTATCACATAAAACATGCGTAAAGGAAACATAACATTTCCAAATTTCAATCACAAGATATCAATACAACACATTGATATAATAAAAATTCTTTCAAAACCATTTTCAATACCAAAATAAAAGAAAGTTAAAACTTTGTATTTATTTTTCATTAAAAAATGATGGCTTGTGGAGGAAGCCGAAACTCAAATAATGGTCACGGCGGTGGAGAAGTCATTGTCGCCGCATAAGTACGGAAAGAAAAACATTCCCTTTTTTCGTTTAGCAAAACGCTTCATATAATAATATTCCTTTTGAATAAACGTAAAAGTCAAAGGGGTTTATACACCGTATAAAAGAAAGTTGTGTATAAAACCAAATATGCCTCAATGAAAGGGGATTGAGACGAAGTCCTTAAAAAGATCATTTTTTTAAATAAAGTACATCTATAATTTGTATTCACTATAAGTACACATAAATAATGTAAAAATACAAGATAGGACATAATAATATCATGACATAATTTGAAAGTAGGAGATTAACCCAAAGAATAGAAGTTGGGTTAAGAAGTTCCCGTACCTCATGTCGGACTTGTCTCAACCGTTCTTTAACCTCCTGAATAATAAACTAGAGTTAATATATACCTTATTAAGAACCATTTTCAATTTCATTATACTTTTTATATCACTTATTACAATGATATGAACATTATGTAATTATTTATGTTAATAACAGTCGTTTTGTCGATCTTTGGTACTTGAGTCAACAATAAACTTCTTATAATTACAAGTTATTTATGTGGTAGAATATCCATTATCTCCAGAATTATATTCATTATTTAGATTTCATATATATCATATATATCCAGTATATACATTCATTTATAATATTACGTAACATTTAGAGGTAAGAAATGAAATGCACCGTTCATGGAGACGGTAATCCATACGTATGCATGAACGCTACTTTCATTTCTATTCGGTATTTAATGGAATGAAATCATAATGATATAAATGTATAATATAATTCCAGTATAATATAGTGCATAATACCATTTACTCCATCCTTTATACATCCCACATATGGCATTAACGATTCAAATCACTTTGAGGGGGCGGTAGTCCGCACTTCCTAAAATGAAATTATCGCGTTTACCCATAATGGAAATCATAAAGTATGCCATAAATGAGAAATACAGAATCATAATTAAAACATAAACATATTATATATCGTATATAAATATAGTGACATCTTATTGGCCACCTTTGAAGGTGTTATATGAGTGTTGAACAATCATCGTTTCGTGAGGCAGAAATTCGCCATCCACAGAAACCGTATGTTCTTTAACCATTAGATGTAGGTTTGTGTAAGTTTAGCTCGAATAATTATTATAACAACATCCTAGTATATTGATGATACTGGTGTTGTTACAAAATAAATGAATAAAAAGAGTTCAGGGGGTTGGAGAAGAAAAATAAAACAAAACAACATTAGAGAAGACATTACCTCAAAATCAGGTAACTCTTTTTGATTTGAGCCAAAGGCTTCCTTCAGAAGCGTTCTTCCCAAAGTAAGGATTATATGAGTAATAGGTGGAAGTTGGGAGAGTATTTGGGCAGATTTTGGCCGATCGAAATGGCTTGAAAGTGTGAATTAGGTGGTAGAGGTGGGGGCCTTTTATAAGAGGGGAGGAGGGGCACTCTTGGAAAGTAAGGAAATTTTACATTATTATACAATTATTTTCGGATTCTAAAGGTCCCACACTTATATAATTCGTGTCTAAGGTGAAAAGGGTTCTAAATATACCCATCCAATAGTCTTTGGACAAGTGTAAGCCTTGGATTGTACATTATCTTTTCATTTTATTAAAAACGTTAAATAATGAGGTCATCGCTGCATCATAATGATGTCATAAATAATTTAATTTATTTAATGTCTAAAAATTATAAAAAAACTACTATGATGTAGGAAATCTTTTTATCTTTCCAATGACTATTTATAGTCAAAAATATGACTTGTATAACCCCATGTAAAAATTGTTTTAGTAAAACATTTCATGTTTGTGTCATTTTTTACTTTAACATTAAATAAAAGGTATTTATGTCATTTTCTAACTAAAGTGGCTCCATGGGGTCCCCAAGTTGACCCATGGATTTTATTGGTCGGACATGGCACATCCAATGAGGGTAGGACATGTTTCAAGCTCATCTCATATTATTAAAACATTATTTTTACCTTAAACTACACTAATTACCTCTAATCGCGATTAAGAACTTAAAAGTTACTATTCACCAAAAAAAATTATTTTAATCCCATTGAACCACATTTCACTTCTTAATGACAACCATGTATGTCGGTTTTTTAAATTCAAATCATAGAAGTGGTAATGTTTCATTTAAACGAAAAATCAGTTTTTTAACTACCACTTAGTGGTTTCACTATTCATCAAAAATTGAAGTTTTTCAGAAAAATCCCAAAAATTCACCCTAATCTATATTTGATATTCCGATTTCAAAAATGATGTCTATTTTAAAAAATTCCAAACATATAAGTTGCATTAATTAATTTTATAATTAATTCCCGTTGTCACAACAAATAGCGTGTTTTTAAGAAACAATTTATATCAAAAGATTGACAATTTTAAAGTGAAATTAATTCTAATGACCACCATTGGATAAAATAGTAAAAATATATTATAATTATACTTTAAAACCACTCAATACTATAATTTATCACTATAAAATACTTTAATTAAAAAAGTTGTTTTTAAGTATTTTTCACTATTCATAAAAATTGGATGTTCTCAGAAAATTACAAAAAAAAATCAAATTTGGATAATTTCGATATTACGAATAAAAAAATTAATTCCATTTTGAAATATAAAATTTCTATAATTTTAAAAAGTGGGTATTACTATTCATAACGGCTACTTTGATTAGTCGAGGTGTGTTAGAACTCGAAGTTGCGTACAATGCAAGCTATTGCATTATTGAATGAGAAGTGTATCATGAAAGCTCGGGGTGTTACATCATGGGACCTACCGATGCATCGAGGAGCTAGAGCGGGCTCCACCCGTCACTTACTAAGTCCAATGAATTCCTCATATTAAAAGGTTTAAATATGACTTAAACATTCGTAAAGAAACTAGCATATGAAATGTAAATACTTTATCCACAAAACATGAATGGTATAAAAATAACACATCCATAGTCAAACATAACTCATTTAATACAATATGGAATATTGTATTGTAACAAATTAAACTCAATCGAGAATAATGTAGGGTATTAACATAGATGAAAATAATCCTCAAAACTATTTGAGATAAATATCCCCTTTTCTAGAAAACATTTAAAATTCACACTATTTGTCAAGAATCCATTTAAAAATAGATTTTTGAATCGAAGTGTCCCATACCACTTTGAAAATTTTAAGAGTTTTAATTTTAATACTTTAATTTCCATATAAATAAATCTTTAAAACCATTTTTAAATAATTGACATTAATGAGAAAGATTTAGATTAATAAATCTTTAAAACATTTAAAATGATATTTTAGATAGAGTTCCTAACCAAAAGAGAGACACTTTAATACAAATAATTGAGGTAATAAAAACTTTTTAATATCACGAGAATAAAGGTATCCATGATATACTATGTCAAAGTACATTATATACACCATATAAAAGTGATTTTGTGTATAACAACAAAGAAGTCTCAATAGAATGTAATTTGAAATGAAATCTCTTATAAAGACCATATCCTTAGGTTAAGGATAAATAAATGACATAATTATGTGTGAAAAATATAAATAAACTCAATATGATTGGATATTCAGTGTAAATCAATCAGAGGAAATGCACACATATTCTTGTAAAGACAACACCAATGAATTGGATATTTAACTCAACAAATGGAGATTGAGTTAAAATTAATCTTATCAAGTTCATATAAATGACTTTAGAAATTATAAATTGAGTGATTATGTGTATAAAGATTATATCCATAGAAAGGGGAGTGGAAATTATTACATAAGTAAATGAATAGTTATTCCACACATAATCTTGGAGTAAAATAATCAATGAAGTATGCATAAAACCAAATGAGTGGAAATTGAAATTTCAAATTCCCTTATTGATTTGGTAACATAGGAAACATACACCCATGAAAGAAGGATCATTCAATGATGATGTAAATATACATAAATTAAATTATATTATACAATTAATACAATCATGGGTAGTACACACACCACATGCAATAAATAAGTAGTGAACAATGGAAATCTCACAGAATTAAAAGTGAGATAAGAAACCCATTACTTTGTAATTTTTCTTTGGTAGAGGGTAGGTTAACCTCCTTTATAATGGTGAAATAATTGTTATTTAATTATACAATAATCATATACATTAATATGATATCATATATGATCTTTTAACATTGATTTTTTGATAATATCTTAGTATTATCATCGTTTCGGGTGTTAACAGATTCATTTTCCTTTATATTATTTGTTATGTAAGCCATATTTTTTATGGATGGGATGTATCTTATTAATATAAATAATTATATCATGTCTATAAACATTATTTTTAATCATAAAATGAAATTTATTCTTGAATGGATATGATGGGGAATGAATCTCATCGCGTTCGTGGAGACGGTAATCTGTACGAACGCACGAGCGACAATATCATTCTTTTGATATTAAAATAATATATAATTGGATGTTATATCATATATAAAGAATAATTATCATGTTATATTTATTATTTAAATAAATTAAACATCACTATTATACCCATCCAAATAATAATATATTGATTAACAATTACACCACGACGTGGAGATGGTAGGCCGTACGTACGCACGTATGGTGACATGTCATTCAAAGGATGGATAGAATACTGAATATGGTTGTACCATATTTATAATAACATCAAAGTATATATAATATTCTGTAGTTATTATTTTATAATTTAAATAACAAACAAATAAGAAGTGGAAGAAGAAAGGAACTTGAAAGAGGGTGGTGAAATCATTACCTATTCTTCGGGTTCTTCCTTTTGATTTGATAAAAAAGAGCTCCTTAAGTTGGCTCTTTTACCAAAGTAGGGACTCTAGGATGAAGTGAGGTAAGTTTAGAGGATATTTGTGCGGGGGTTATCCAAACCAAAAGGCTTTGAAGGTATAAATTTGATAGAAGGGGGAGTTCCTTTTTATAAGAGGGGTGAGGGGCACCTTAGGAAAACTTAAAATATTATTTTATAATAAATTCATATTCAGTTTATAATGGCTCAAAAGTGACTTATTTAGAGTATAAGGTGGGTATGGGTCGAAAAACTTTCAAACAATATATTTTAGATAGGTTTGGGTCACTATATTAACATCATCATTTATATTTAACTCTTAGTTAAATAGTTTAACATTTACCATGTCTCTTTGTATTTTTATATTATATGGTCAATAAACTTACTATAACAAGCCAAGAAAACCCCAAGTGGTTCATTATTAATATATATAACCTTACCTAAGTCATTTGGCCGAACCTTATATTTTTAGGAATATAATATCAATTAATAGTATAATATTTGTTTTAAATACTCCTTTATGTCAATTTTGACACTATTTAATAATTGATTTTTGTTAAATTTATAACAACTCTATTAATTATAAATAAATTCATTTAATCAATAATAACATGTCATATTATCCTATAAAATTAGTGTAATTCATAAAAAGTCTCAAATTACATTTATTTGGATATTTATAATATCAATTATCTTAGTATTTCATTAATTAGGTAATTACTGCATCACCATTGTGACATAAATAAATTAAATTTTTTTATGTCTAAAAATTATAAATAAAATACCATTATGTATAAAATATTTCTATATTTCTAATTCATATTTATAATCGAATTTATCTTATGTATTACCCTATATTAAAAATGTTTTAGTTATTAAACATTGATTTTAACTATTTTAACTATTCTTTGAATTAAATAATAATAAATGTCCTAATCTAATCCATGTGGACCAAACAGGGTCATATTTTATTCCTAAGGTTATTTTTGTTCGAATTATACTTATCCAATAGAATTAAGACATGTGTTAGGGTAATAATAATATCATTTTACCCTTAATTACACTATTTACATTTAACTGTGGTAAATAAAAGTAAAAAGTTACTATTCACCAAAAATTATTTTTATCTTATTGAACCACATTTTACTCCTCGATATTAACCATGTCTCTCGGATTTTTGAAATTTAACTCACAGAAGTGGTAAACTTAGGTTTTATGTGAATTTGCAAATTCTCCTAGGAGATTAGTAAAAGACAGTGAAAAGTTCAATAAAATTTGTATATATCTAAAATTATTATAAACTGACTTCAATGAATTACATTGAACTTATTTAGGTATTATCTATCTATTTTGTCCTAAAATAAATTTCAATAAAATAAATAATTATTTAAATAAAAATTCGGTTTTAAACTATAACTTAGTGTTTTTCACTATTCATCAAAAATTGAAAGTTTTTAGAAAAATACCAATAATTCACCCTAAGATAATTTCGATATTCCGAATCCAAAAATGAAGTCCATTTTGAATGATAAAATTTATAAACTTTCAAAAAGTGGGTATTAATCTTCATAACGGCTACTTTGATTGGTCGCAGTGTGTTAGAATCTCGAAGCTTCGTACAATGCAAGATATTGCATTATTCAAAGGGAAACATACCGTGGAAGCTTGGGGTGTTACATACCATCTCCATGATTGTAATGTAGTTAATTTTTCATAACCATAAACAAGGGTTGTTTTTGAGAGTATAATTTATGTATGAAAATGATAATAATTTCAATATTTTTATTTTGGAGATGATTGAATAATGACATCATTGAACATAGTCAACCTACTGAATTAAATTTGGATATATGAACTGAATATCCTCAAAATTCCTGATATAAAATCAAAGTATTATATATTTGAATATAAAATGAAAATAAATAAGATATAAAGAAATATTAAAATATAAAAATGTTTGAAATAAATTAAATAATAAAAATAAGGTTATTATCTAGTAATATAAAAAACACATGTGATGAGTCAGACTCAAGGTAAGAGAATTTCATTTTAAACCCCTCTTTTAAAGTTTCTATTCAAATGAATTTTCTTCAATGTCCATATTTTTAAAATTATTTAATGTATGTATTTATATGATGATAAGTGAATAATAAATTAAATTTTATGTCTATTTTTTATTTTCTTCCAAATTGTTTCATAAGAAATCATTTTACATATTTTATGTGGAATGCTTTGACATTATTTATAAAAGACAAAGAGAATATTATATTTTCTTATATATGGAAACAAATAAATTTCTCACCACCATAACATTCATTTTATATTTTACTTCCTTTAAAAAATTAAATGTTTTATTTAAAAAACTGTCTTTTCATTTATTATCAGAATTTTATTTTTGAAAATTTGGTGTTAAAGGAAAGTGATATATTAATATCCTAAAATTATTTTTTATGTGTAAAAAAACAATATTAAAATATTTTATGTGTTATTATTATGTTATGGTTCTTTATAAGTTGTTATGATGATGGGTGGTTCTATTATAAACTTATGATTGGTGGTTCCAAGATATCCCTCCAACTCATTAGGTAAGATTTATGATAGAGGTTTACCGTGAAGGATATTCCAAGTGTAACCATGATGGATATTCAATGTGTAACTGTGAGGCTTATTCCATTTGTAATCATGAATTTTAATCCATGTGTAAGAGATATATGAAAATGATTATTCAAGTTACCTACATAATTTATTTATTATTATGAGTGTGTTTATAAAAATATTATGATTTCTCAAGGTTTGCTAATGAGTTTATGTTTAAAGAAAATTATTTTCTACTTCTTATGGGTGAAGTGTATAACTTTTTGAAAACATTTTCTTTATTCTTTTCATTATGGAAATGAAAAATTTATGAGTTTAATTTTAACTTTAAGATTTATTATGAAATGTTTTATAAATATATTTAGGCATGAAAGTTCATTTTGGTAACAGTGTTTATTTTGAAAAAGTAAATTGTTTTTGAGTATATATAAACCGACTAGTTTCTTTCTATATTCTTCTATGTTCATTACTAGGTTATTTTTGATCATCCCGCATTTTTTAATGTTATTCATAGGGTTTCAAGGATTATTGGAGACAAGGATGAGGTCAATATGAAAATTTTAGAGATGTTCCATGAAAATAAAACTTTTTATAACTTAAACTATTTTTTTTGTGGAAGAAATGGATACTAAGTGGAAGTGTCCAAATTTTTATGTATTACTTGATTATATAAAGTTGATGACATAATTATCTAAAAATATAAACCTAAAAAATCTAATATAATGACAGAAAAGTAATTTTTTTAAAGATACTAGAATATGTGCTATTTAAGGATAGGTCCTTAGACATGTTTACTATTAAAAAACATTTAAGAAACTTTTGGTACCCATGAAAATTTGGGTCTTAGGGGGTTAGTATTTGAATTCCTGGGAATATAAAGTAATTCCATACACTTATTTATTGGAAATATAGTTGATAAATGTTTAAAAATCCAATCCTTGGCTTGTCTAAGAGATTATAGAAATATCAATGTGAACTCATTTGTAATATGACCTTTTATTTAACATCTAAATCATATATAACTAAATTTACTTCCCTTAGTTCTCTTAAAAAATAAATGAATATAAATTTTCGGTAATTTTTTTTCATATCCAATAACTTATTTCTTTTTATTAATTTTATTGGAACTCATTATTTTATAAAATTTTTCTCTAACTTGAATAAAATTATACATATTTGAATTTTAAATTTAAATTTCACTTATGAGTTGTCCATTATTTTTAAGAAAAATATCAAAATTACTTATTTTTCATTCATTGGATTTTTACAGGAAGTTAATTTTTGTCTTAAATTTTTCATTTTTCGTTAGATAATGTTTTTTATTATTTCGAGAAAATTTAAAATTTATTCATGAAATTTTTAAATAACCTCGATTTATTTGTTCTATTCATCATTTTACTATAGAAAAAATATATATTATATCTTAATGTTATTATATAAACTAGTGATATTTTCAAATTTATGATCAAGTATTTTAACATGTCTATGATGTTTCAATACAATGGGTATTTTAGGATCATATTCAGAGGAAGAAAAATATATAGAATCACTAGCTTGATATAATAAATCGGTTTACCATAAATTTTCAACATCATTTTTCAAACTAGATTCTTCATCTAATTTTGAACCCTTTGTGTAACTCTATCTAAATTCCATTTATTTATTTTATATCTTGTATTGATTCCTCGTGTATATTTTTTCATTCCCCATTCTTGGTCAATCAGTGTCACGACCCGACCCTACCCTGGCTCGAGCCGTAACTACCCCAAGCCCGCCTCCATAGGCTAGGGGTTGGCGACCAACGCTGAAGGCACAACAACTCGGGGAGGCCTTTGCCTAAGAACCTGTACACACACACGTAGCACACTCAATGCAAAAGTGCAGAGTAAAAGAAAAGACAAGCAGAGTAAAAGAGCAACTGCTATATGAAAACCACAAATGTGCATCAACCTCTAAACAGTACAAAGTACAAGATGAAAGTAAACTGAAAACAAAAGGGGCAAAACACGTTCCCAACCAAAAAAGTGCCACAACCCGGCAACAAGTGAAAAAAAGAAAATAGCTGGAAGGGTCCCCCACCTAGAACCCGACTACGACCACCGCATGCCGTCCAAGGTCCCGAACTCCTGTGCTCCACTGAAGTCACGACCAACCTGTCCATCATCTGCAAGGGCACACCAAGCACGGGCAAAGCCCAAGCATGGGTGAGTATAAAAATACTCAGTAGGATACCCCGAAGGCTCGAGGGATCAAAAAAGGCGGTATAGAAGGGTGACCAGTAGATCGAACAGGAAAAGTAAAGGAGTACAATAGAGAGTGTAGTAAAGAGTCCAGCTCAACCCAACAAGAGGAAACCAGGTAGACTCTTCCAGACACAAGGAGATAGAAACGGTGAGAAGATGAATTCCCGTTGAGTTTACGCTCCCTATAACAGGAGAGTAGACTCGTCCAACCATGAGAAACTAGACACGGAAAGCACGTGGCATACCCTGCGCGTCTTCGCCTCTCCTGGAAGGAGAGTAACCAAACCCAAGAAGTGGGTTCTGGAACAAGGTATATACATATCCTTATGCTCAACAAGAATCCCAGAAAACGTCGTATGGGGATCTCTGTCCCGTAGCTCAACCCAAGAAAACGAGTAGCGAACAGTCCCAGAAGTAAACTCCATCGATGCCCAGCATCCCGCACGTCTTCCCCGAACCGAAAGCCAAGGGGCACAATCCCCACACATCATCACTATCTTCTTTGGGAGGAACTGACTCACCGGCACGGTTTTAGATCACGTCACGAGAACGCGTCTCAGTGGGGAAAGTGCCCCTCATACATGAGAGTTATAGGGAAAGTCAAACCACACCTCGTCACTGCCCTGTAGTTGAGAGGTATTCTCAAAGTCAAAGTCGTCACAATACTGACCCGTATAACCAAGGGTCCCGCTCCAGTAATCACGGAGGAAAGCCACCGTCTAGCCTAGTAGAAATGACTGAGCCTGGAATGCCAACAGGTGTCCCACTGCCCAGCCCTGCTGGAGGATAATTCATAACTAGATATCAGGTGACCCACTGCCCAACCCTGCTGGAGGGTAAACCCTAATACATCATCAGGCCACCCACTGCCCAGCCCCACTGTAGGCTAGACCTGGAATAAGTCGACAGGTGACCCACTACCTAGCCTTTCTAGAGGGTAGACCTGGAAATAGACAACGGGCGACCCACTGCCCAGCCCTACTGGAGGGTTGACCCTAAGAGGTCGTCGGGTGACCCACTACCTAGCCTCTGCTGGAGGGTAGACCCTAAGTACGTCGGGTGACCCACAACCCAATCTCTACTACAGGGTAGACCCTAAGAGGTCGTCGGGTGACCCACTACCCAGTATCTTCTGGAGGGTAGACCCTAAGTGTGTCGGGTGACCCACTGCCCAGTCTCTGCTGGAGGGTAGACCCTAAGAGCGTTGGGTGACCCACTGTCCAGTCTCTGTTGGAGGGTAAACCCTATGATTCAGTGAGAAACCCATTGCCCAGCCCTGCTGGAGGGTAAACCCGAAGAAGCTGATGAGTAACCCACTACCCAACCCTGCTGGAGGGTAAAACTCAGAACTGCTCGGGCCATCTCTACCGGAGGGTACAACACTGGCCAACTGAACATGGAGTGGGTACCACGCAACCACTCAGCTCCAGAACAACTCACCCAATAGAGGTTCAGCGCCTGTTCCATCACTGGGTGTCGCTAGCACCGCTACCGGCCGATCCATCGAGAACTAAACCAGAGGGAGACCACTCAACCCTGCTGGTCAAACAAACGAGCGTAGAGGGACCCTCTACGTCGCGAGAGGTCAAAGTATGCAAAGCAGAGCTCGGCACGCACTTGGGGCCCACACAACGTGTGGACCCAATTTAACCCCAACCAAGCGCACGAACGTCTCAGGTACAAACCACATGTACCTCTAAGCGCTCCCGTATACTCCTAGAGTATACCTCACTTTCATCCTAAGGGAAATCGTGCACCCGACACCCAACGTCAACATGATGGTGTGATGTAACATATCCAACTTGCCACCTCAATGACTGGGGCACGGCCCACCACATCTATTATAGTATTACTTCACTCACACGGGAGTGCACGCGATCACACGCCAAGGGTCCGCTACAAACACAGTAGAAGAACTGCCCCCAGGGCACCTTCACATTTCCACATTTAATAAGATCGCTTAAGTGGATCTGCCCGCCAGAATAGATTACACCGTTGCAATCCTAGCAGAAAAACATGCGAGATCGACTACTTACTCGCCTCCAACGAATATCCGACAACAAAGTCACCAACACCGCCTCACGCCCGAACGGCGTCCGGTGATCCTGAGCCTCAGCCCCGAAAACAGTCGGGCGCATCTGACCATTGCGATCCCCTCGAGAAAACACGTCAAAAATACTGCTCACTTGAGTGGAATGAATATCCGAAGAAAAAGACGCATTCTGGCACACCGCGCATGAGCAGTGCTATGTGGGACCTGCATCCCGGTCCTGAAACACAACGAATGGATCGCACCGTTGCGATCCTCTCAAGAAAGCACACAAGATGGACTATTCACTTGTCCAAAATAGTTTCCTGGTGATAAAGATGGAAAATCACCGTCAACACCCAACCAACCCTTATGGGGCCCGCACCATCGTCACGAATTAGAGTGAGCGGATTGCACCATTCCAATCCCCTTAGAAAAACATCCAGAAACGACTGCTCGCACACCCCGAACGGACGTCCGGTGAAAAGGGAGTTAAACACCGCTGGCAGCTCGAAAGACGGCCCGTGGGGCCCATGCCTCAAATACAGTATCAGTGCCTGAAACCACCCTGGAAACCTCCGATTCGGTGTCAGGGTCGCAACGCCGTTGATGGCGCTCAAAACGGACATCAGACGCGTCCGCGCCGTCCAAAACAAAAGCCCTCGAAGAAAACATCACTTCACTTAAGGACGCACCACGCTTCCGAGGCCCCTCGTTTCAGAAATTAAAAATTCCTGAAGTCAACTCAAAAATTCCACCTTGATGCAAGGTCTGTGATGCCGCTGACGACACGCAAAACGGATGGCCGTAGCGAAAGATACGAGCGTCGGAAATTTAAAGGGGGAACCCCCTTGGGCTGGACCGGCCCGGTCCGCCCACAGTCGGCCCGCGGCCCAGCCGCGGGTCCAGTTCACTCCCCCATGGCCAGATGGCCTCAGCCTGCCGCCACCGACCAGCCGACAAGTCCGGCCTTTCTTTTCTGTAGCGACCCGCATTACGCGGGTCGCGGTCGTGCCACACGGGGCCGCGCGCCTCGTGGCCCCCCTGCCCCTTGCCCTACGCCGGCGCCGCCGCCCAGAACCCCACCTCCACGCCGTCCGCCAGCTTGCCGTCCACAGCCGCCACACCCTGAAGACCCACCGCCGCCCAGAGTTCGCGCCGACCACCGTAGCCGCTCGCCGGTCCGCCGTGCTGAACCGCTGGAACCCCAAAACCGCCGGGACAAACTCCAAAACACCCCGGACTTCGACCGGCAACCGCGGACGCCTCGGAACTCCAAAATTAAAACCAAAACTTGCGTCGGAGAGCTTAGAATACATACTACGCACACATGGAATTTTTTTGAGGATCAAACAACAATTCGACGCTAAAATTGGGATTCAAAGGAGGTTCAGGAATAAAAAGAAACTGAAAAAGAAACTCCTACCTCTTGGGCGTTGCCCGGAGTTTCACGGACGATCCGCCGACACGTCGTCGCCTTGCCGGAGCTTCCTCGCCGGAGTGGAGTAGGATATAAAATAGGTTTGGAGGGCTTCGCCAGGGGGCGAACAAGGGAGGGGGAAGGGGATGAGGGTTTAAATAAAATTAAAAAAATTAATTAATTTAAACCCGTGATTTGACCCGCATCCGAAACCTTCGACAGAGTCGAGGTTAAGCCTCCCCTAGGCCAAAAACCACCTCCCGAGAATAACGGAGGTCTCTGAATTTTAATCTGAGACCTCGTTCAAAAGTTATAAAATTGAACGTCTGAGGCTGCCAAATTACGAAAATGCCCCTGGGGCCATTTTTCACAAAAGGGTCGCGCCCGCGAAACTTACACACCTCCTAGGGTAAACGACACACTATAAACTCAACGGTGCCCTCAGTTTTCCAATCCGAGCCACCGTTTAAGAGATACTTTCGTTTCAACATTAAACGAATTAATTAATTAATTAATCAACCTATTTAATGTTCTAGAAGCGGGTGAGGGGTCCAAACGTCCCGCGCCGACAAGTTTTATGTCATTCCTAGGGTAAACACCCCATTCCGGACCCATCCATACACTCGGATCTCTGATCTGAAGCATCGTTTAGGATTTATCTCATTTATTTGGCATTTCCAGTGTGAACGCACTGAAAATTTAATTCCGGCCACACCGGGGCTCGGAATCGCACACTGTCTAAAGGCGTTGCTCTGGAATAACATTAAGAATATCCTAAAGTCTTTCGCAGCAAAAACCGGGTTCTTACATCATTCCCTCCTTCATGATTTTCTTCCCCGAAAAGAAAAACCAGGGAAAACCTCAGGGTACTAAGCCCACACATGGCTCTCCCGTACCCAGAAGAACTCTTGCACAGCTCTGCGCCACCGCACACAGACCAAAGGATTGATCTGTTCACACGAGGTCTGCCCTCGCCAATGACGTGCATGGGAGCACGCACACATATCCTCATGTGAGTCACGCGGGAGACACTATGCACCCAAACCGGCTTTTGGGGTTAAGGAAAGGCGGTAGGGAACCTCTCCATCCCTTCGCACGGTCTCAAACGGCCTGAAGGACATCGGAAGTAACTCACCTCCCCGACTGAACGACTACGTCGCACGTCGCGACTGGAATCACCGCCCGCACCTGGAACATGGCTCGGTGATTCACTCCTTCAAAATATCCATATGGTGAAACACCAAAGGATATCTGGTCACACAAGGTTTCACAGTCAATGTCTCGCAACAAAGACTCTCTTACACGCTCAGAGAGCGATGGAGTCAACACCATTGACTAAAGAAAATGGTCCCACACCTTTTATCATACCAATACAGGGTTACACCGACGCCCCGCGCCACCCTGGTAACACCTCATGCAAGGAGCAGGGAGGAAAGCATTCCACACACAGAGTCTATCAGTTCTACTGCAAGAGGTAGAAGAGTTGTAGAGCGTACCTCTTATCACCTCATGCTCTGTAGGATCGTAGACATCCAAGGCTCACAGCTGTCTGTGGTCCCAACTGTCAGCTCCTGGAGCCTGACGTGGACCGCCTAGTGGTGATGGAAAGACCTCGTAGAGTAGTCCCCCACTACCAGCTCCTTGCGCTCCTCTGCTAGCACCACCTCTCTGGGTACTACTCTAATCACGACGTTGCCTCCGACGTGGTGGTGCACCTTCTGCCTGCTTGAAGTTCTCTTCATGCCTGGTCAGGCAGTCCCGTGCCAGGTGACCTCGCTCATCGCAAGCATAGAACCGACTCTCTCTGGGCTGCACTGGTGCCCTCCGGCGCCACTGTGGTGTACAACCACGCCCCTGAGTCCCATCATTAGAAAGCCACCTGCGTCGAGGTTCTACTTGCCGACGCCCGCTAGCTGCGGCAGATGTCTCAGCTCCGACATGCCTGCTGCCACCACCAAATCTAGAATGTGACAGGAAGCCCTCTGTCACCAGCACCTACTCTATCACCCCGACATATGTGGAAATGCCCAAGGGTACTATGACAACACGAATCTCTCGGCGGAGACCCTGCTCAATCTTTCGCGCTCGGATGTTGTCGTCATCGACCAAGTCCGGGTAAAAGCGTGCATAGTCTGAAAAACTAGTCGCGTACTCAGCCATCGTCATCCCTCCCTAATGAAACTATAGGGGCTCTTGAATCCAAACGGAGCATAAGCAGGAGGGAAAAAACTCCTCATGAAACAAAAACTGAAAGTCGTCCCACAGAAGCGACGACTCGTCAAGAAACTGAGTCACCAGACTCCACCAACGCCGAGCTGCTCCATGAAAAAGGTTGACTGCCAAAACCACCATAAGATCTTCCGGCGTCTACACAAGCCTGAAAAGGTGAACCACAATCTCTAGACAACCCTCTACTGCCTGAGGGTCTGGCTCACCACTGAAGCTCAGCAATCCCTGCCGCTGGAACTCACGGAGCGCACTCAACCTGCGCTCAAGCTCAGCCTGCTCTACTGAAATGGTCTGCTTCTCAACAGGTGGGGGTGCTGCTACCGGCCTACCCAGAGAAAGGGGTTCACATGATGGGTCATGGACTATGGCATCATAGCTCACAGGGTCGTCGTCATGCACCAAAGCTGGTATCCAGGCTGGCTGCCTTCACGGAGACATCCTGAATATTATCAAGGAGTGTTGCGGTCAGATGAGCATATATGTATATACCAATAACAACGATGGGGAGTTGACTCAAGAAGGACAGTCAAAGACTCAATCCTATGTGATGCACAAACTAATTTTTCCCTGCAACAAGTGTCTCAGCATGCTGAGTCGACAAGCGGGTTATCAAGGTCCTGGTGAATGGATACGTCAGCCACCGCACCATCACTAGACTCCCTGGCCTGAGAGCTACCCTCAATACATGTTAACACTGTTTCCCTAAATGCCAACCAATTCATTTTATTTTAGGGACGTCCGAACAATGTCCCAAGGAACGAATCACCTTTGATACCACATTGTCATGACCCGACCCTACCCGGGCTTGAGCCGCAACTACCCCAAGCCCGCCTCCATAAGCTAGGGGCTGGCGACTAGTGTTGAAGGCACAAAAACTCGGGGAGGCCTTTGCCTAATCACATGTACACACACACGCATCACACTCAATGAAAAAGTGCAGTGTAAAAGAAAAGACAAGCAGAGTAAAAGAGAAACTACTATATAAAAACCACAAATGTGCATCGACCTCTAAACAGTACAAAGTACAGGCTGAATGTAAACTGAAAAGAAAAGGGGAAAAACACGCGCCCAACCAAAAAAGTGTCACAACCCAGCAACAAGTGAACAAAAGAAAACAGCTGTAAGGGTCCCCCACCTGGAACCCGACTAAGACCACCGCATGATGTCCAAGCTCACGAGCTCCTGTGCTCCACTGAAGTCACGACCAAATTTTCTGTTGTCTGCAAGGTCAAACCAAGTGCTGGCAAAGCCCAAGAAGGGGTGAGTATAAAAATACTTAGTAGGATACCCCGAAGGATCGAGGGAGCAACAAAGTAGGTACTGAAGGGTGAGCAGTAGAGTGAACAGGAAAATTAAAGGAGTACAACAGAGAGTGCAGTAAAGAGTCCAGCTCAACCCAACAAGAGGAAAAAAGGTAGACTCGTCCAGACAAAAGGAGATAGAAGTAGTGAAATATGAACTTCTCGTCGAGTCTTCTCTACCTATAGTAGGAGAGTAGACTCGTCCAACCACGAGAAGTTAGACACGGAAAGCACGTGGGATACCCCGCTCGTCTTCGCCTCTCCTGGAAGGAGAGTAACCAAACCCAAGATGTGGGTTCTGGAACAAGGTATATACATATCCTTATGCTCAGCAAGAATCCCGGACAACGTCGTAAGGGGATCTCCATCCCGTATCTCAGCCCAAGAAAACGAGTAGACAATAGTCCCAGAAGTAAACTCCATCGATGCCCAGCATCCCGCACGTCTGCCCCGAACCGCAAGCCAAGGGGCTCAATCACCACACTTCGACACTATCCACTTTGGGCGGAACTGACTCACCCACAAGGTTTTAGATCGCATCACAAGAACGCATCTCGGTGGGTAAAGCACCCCTCGTACTTGAGAGTTCTAGGGAAAGTCAAACCACACCTCGTCACTTCCCTGCAGTCGAGAGGTCTTCTCAAAGTCAAAGTCATCACAACACTTACCCATATAACCAAGGGTCTCGCTTCGGTAATCATGAAGGAAAGAAACAGGCTAGCCTAGTAGAAAGGACAGAGCCTGGAATACCAACAGGTGTCCCACTGCCCAGCCCTGCTGGAGGGTAAACCCTAATACATCATTAGGCGACCCACTACCCAGCCCCGCTGGAGGGTAGACCTGGAATAAGTCGACAGGCGACCCACTGCCCAGCCTTGCTGGAGGGTAGACCTGGAACTAGACGACAGGCAACCCACTGCCCAGCCCTGCTGGAGGGTTGACCCTAAGAGGTCGTCGGGTGACCCACTGCCCAGTCTCTGCTGGAGGGTAGACCCTAAGTGCATCGGGTGACCGACTGCCCAGTCTCTGCTGGAGGGTAGACACTAAGAGGTCATCGGGTGACCCACTGCCCAGTCTCTGCTGGAGGATAGACCCTAAGTGCATCGGGTGACCCACTGCCCAGTCTCTGTTGGAGGGTAGACCTTAAGAGTGTCAGGTGACCCACTGCCCAATCTCTGCTGGAGGGTAAACCCTAGGAGTCAGTGAGCAACCCACTGCTCAGCCCTGCTGGAGGGTAAACCCAAAGAAGCCGATGAGTAACCCACTACCCAGCCCCGCTGGAGGGTAAAACTCATAACTGCTCTGGCCATCTCTACTGGAAGGTACAACACTGGCCAACCGAACACAGAGTGGGTACCGCGCAACCACTCAGCTCCAGAACAACTCACCCAATAGAGGTTTAGTGCATGTTCCATCATTGGGTGTCGCTAGCACCGCTACCAGCCAATCCATCGAGAACGGAACCCGGGGGAGACCACTCAACCCTGCTAGTCAAACAAACGAGCACAAAGAGACCCTCTACGTCTCGAGAGGAAAATGTACGCAAAGCAGATCTTGGCACACACCTAGGGCCCACACGACATGTGGCCCGAAGTTAACCTCAACCAAGTTCATGAACGTCTCATGTACAGACCACACAAACCTCGAAGCTCTCCCGTATACTCCCAGAGTAAACCTCACTTTCAGCCCAAGGGCTATCGTGCACCTGGCACCCAACGTCAACGTGAAGCCATGATGTAACATCTCCAACTTTCCGCCTCAACGACTGGGGCACGACCCACCACATCTATTCAAGCATTACTTCACTCACACGGGAGTGCACATGATCACACGCCAAGGGTCCGCTATAAACATAGTAGAAGAACCGCCCCCGGGGCACCTTCACATTTCCACATTTAATAAGATTGGGTAAGAGGCTCTACCCGCCAGAATAGATTACACTGTTACAATCCACGTGGAAAAACACGCGAGATCGACTACTTACTCGCCTCCAACGGATATCCGACGACAAAGTCACCAACACCGCCTCACGCCTGAACGGTGTCCCGTGATCCCAAGCCTCAGCCCCTAAAATTGTCGGGCGCATCGCACCATTGCGATCCCCTCTAGAAAACACGTCAAAAAGACTGTTCGCTTGAGTGGAATAGATATCCGGAGATAAAGATGCATTCCGGCACACCGCGCACGAGCCGTGCTACGTGGGACCCACATCTAGGTCCCAAAACACAACGAATGGATCGCAACGTTGCAATCCTCTCAAAAAATCACACAAGATGGACTATTCACTTGTCCAAAACAGTCGCTCGTTGATAAAGATGGAAAATCACCGTCAACACCCAAACGACCCTCGTGGGGCCTGCACCATCATGCCGAATTAGAGCGGGCGGATTGCACCATTGCAATCCACTTAGAAAAACATCCAGAAACAACTTCTCACACGCCCTGAACGGACGTCCGGTGAAAAGGGCGCTAAACACTGATCGCAGCTCCAAAGAAGGATCGTGGGGCCCACGCCTCAAATCCAGTCTCAATGCCCAAAACCACCCTGGAAACCTCCTCTTCGGTGCCAGGGTCGCAATGCCGCTGACGGCGCTCCAAACGTACGTCGGACGCATCTGCGCCGTCCAAAACAAAAACCCTTGAAGAAAATGTCACTTCACTTAAGGACGCATCGTGCCTCCGAGGCCCCTCGTTTCAGAAATTAGAAATTCCCGAAACCATATCAAAAAGTACGCCTTGATGCAAGGTCTGTGATGCCACTGATGGCATGCAAAACGGACGCCCGTAGCGAAAGCAACGAGCGTCGGAAATTTAAAGGGGGAACCCCCTTGGGCCGGACCGGCCCGGTCCGGCCGGTCCGCCCACAGCCGGCCCGCGGCCCTGCCGCGGGTCCGGTTCACTCCGCCGCTGCCAGCTGGCCATGGCCTGCATCCACCGACCGGCTGACAAGGCCGGCCTTTTTTTCCACAGCGACCCGCATTACGCGGGTCGCGGTCGCGCCGCACGGGGTCGCGCGCCTCGAGGCCCCCTGCCCCTTGCCCTACGCCGGCGCCGCCGCCCGGAACCCCGCCTCCCCGCCGTTCTCCAGATCCCCATCCGCAGCCGCCTCACCATGAAGACCTGCCGCCTCCTGGAGTTCACGCCGACCGCCACAGCCGCTCGCCGGTCCGTCGTGCTGAACCGCTGGAACCCCAAAACCGCCGGGAGAAACTCTAAAACATCCCAGACTTCGACCGGCAACCGCGGATGCCTCGGAACACCAAAATTAAAACTGAAACATGCGTCGGAGAGCTTAGAATACGTACTATGAATACATGGGCTTTCTTCTAGGATCAAACAACAATTTGATGCTGAAATTGGGATTCAAATGTGGTTCAGGAATAAAAAGAAACTCAAAACGAAACTCCTACCTCTTGGGCGTTTCCCGAAGCTTCATGGAGGATCCGCCGTCGTGTCGTCGCCTTGACGAAGCTTCCTCGCCAGAGTGGAGGAGGAGAGGGAAGAGGTTTTGAGGGCTTCTCCAGGGGGTGAACAAGGGAGGGGGAAGGGGATGAGGGTTTAAATAAAATTAAAAAATTTAATTAATTTAAACTCGTGATTTGACCCGTATTCGAAACCTTCGACAGAGTCGAGGTTAAGCCCCCCCTAGGACAAACACCACCTCACGAGCACAACAGCTATCTCGGAATTTTAATCCGAGACCCCGTTCTAAATTTATAAAACTGAACGTCCGAGGCTGCCAAATTACGAAAACGCCCCTGGGGCCATTTCTCACAAACGGGTTGCGCCTGTGAAACTTACACCCCTCCTAGGGTAAATGGAACGCTCAGAACTCAACGGTGCCCTCAGTTTTCCAATCTGAGCCACCGTTTAAGAGATACTTGCGCTTCAACATTAAACGAATGAATTAATTAATTAATCAATTAGTTTAACGTTCGAGAAGCGGGCGAGGGGTCCAAACATCCCGCGCCGACAACTTTTATGTCATTCCAAGGGTAAACACCCCATTACAGACCCATCTGTACACTCAAATCTCTGATCTGAATCACCTTTTAGGAGTTATCCCAATTATTTGTTGTTTCCAGTGTGAACGCACTGAAAATTTAATTCCAGCCACACCGGGGCTCGGAATCGCACGCCGTCTGAAGGCGCTGCTCTGGAATAACATCAAGAATATCCCAAAGCCTTTCGTAGCAAAAACCGGGTTCTTACAATCAGGCTTGATGTTCGCACTTTTTATACACTTATAAAATATTATATGTTGAGCATCATTGGATTTAAAATTACCTTTATTCTTTATCCTTGAAATAATTTTTATGATAGTATTTTTGAGATCTTATTAAATATACATTATTTCATCTATATAATTCCTTTATAATGTATTCATGATTATTCATATCAATTCTCTGTAACTCATAATCATAAGAGTATGTGGAAAGATTTTAATTTAATGAAATTAACTTATTATTTTTGTTATATTATTATACATTATATTTAAGATCTAAATCATATTATATTAGTGATCAAATAATATTATCAAGTGTATATTTTTTAGTTTTTAATTTCAGCTATAACAACCTTTTTTATCATGTCACATCTTATGAAGTTCTCTAATAATTATTTCAAAAAGAACATTTTTTTCTAGAGTTTCTCCTAAAAATCCCAAACAATTTACAATAAAATTAATTCAATTGAAAATTTTATTAATAAATTATTATTAAACCATTTTAAATTATTGGAATTTTTTCTATTTACATTCCTAACTTAGTTCTGATGAGTTTATGTTATCCAAGATTTATAATTCGTAAGATTTTATAAATTTCATGTGCACTTTTACATGTATATACATGACTATACACATTTCTATTTATTATAAAATATAAAATATTCATCACGTTTTAATTAAATATATAATTTACCACATCATTTCGAACTAATGATTTAGGTTCACCTTTATGAAGTCTGTATGTTTTTTCTAAAATTTTCTAATGATTAATGCTAATTTGTTTTAAGAATTATTCCATCAATGTTTTTGAGTATCCACAGTTATTACCATCCAAATGAGATTAACATTGATGTATCCATCCATCCTTTGAACTTGTTCGTACCATCTTAAATATATATTTTCCTATTGATAGTTAAGTTAGAGATTTTTTTATCATAAAAAATAATATATATCAAGCTAGTGGTTATGCTCTGATACTAATTATTGGCCCCATATGGAAGATAATAGAATAGCAAAGAGGGGGGTAAATTGGAATTTTAAATAAATCTAAAGATTATGAAAAAGTTTAAAAGTAAATTTGGAAGAAATAAATAGGTATAAGTTATTTTTATAGTAGTTCAAATCCAATTGGTCATACATCTACCCTTCAACCCTCTTAAAAGAAAAGAGATATAATACCTACTAACTATAGAATCTTATATATATATTTTCACATTTGGAGTCACAACCCATTTGAAAAACCTTTTTTCTCTTGGAGGTTTAAAACCAAGACTAACCTACTATTTTCTATTTAGAGGTAAAACCAGAATGGTCAAGTGTTTTTCCCATGGGTGTATAACCTAAACATTCCTTCCCTTTTCCCATGTAAGAAAAACATTAAAATCATACCTTTTCCCCTAGAGGCACAACCCTAACTAAATTTTTTTGTGGACCCATAACTCACACACATACCTTTTAAATGTGTATTATAACCCACACATGATTTATTTAAATACAATAAAAATAATTAAAGAACCATATAAACCATTTGAATAAATTAATCTTGTGAATATCAAGGCAGTAATGTTATCAACAATAAATATTATTATACAATTTTACTTTAGTTGAGAGATGTAGTTAATTTCCAAAGTATGAAGAAATTTTATAGTTGAATAATATCTATGAACTCAAATATCTTGATCTAAATCTATCAAACTATTTATAGAGTTCTTCTATTCACAATATATTCAAAGCATGAAGCTCATTACGATTCATCTTTTACAATGAAATATGTGGTTTCTTCATTGAATGCAGATGAAAAAAATACCCACATGGGTTACTTTAATAATATGTAATATTATAAAAATAATTTACAATGATAAAACATTATAATAATAAATAAATTAATAAAAAATAATTATAATAAACAAAAAACTCCCATGGAAAACTCCTATAAAGTATGAGAGATAAACTATTCAAATTCAAACCATGTTAAATTTCAAACTCACTTTTTTCCCAAGAAAGCATCGTGAAACTTCAAGCCAGGTGATGACAAATTAATCATATATAAAAGTATTCAAAATTATATTTTTATTAATTAAAATAATTAATAATTATTTAATAAAAAATTAAATCATGATAAACATGTGAAAAAATATGTAATTTGAAATATAAAATTATAAATAAAAAGGAATGTTTGGATATAAAACATGAAAATGGAAATAATTTATTGTAGATGGATCATAATGTAGGTTCAAAAATTTTATTAATTTCAACTTTTTGTTACTTCATATTTGTTCATATGGTTAGATTATTATTTTTTTCATTCAGTTGCTTTATTTTTTTTATGCATTCATTTATTAATTCATTCAGTCACTTCCATAATTTTCATTTTAACTCATGGTCACTTTAATTTTATTCCTGAGTTCATGTCTAGAATTTCTCATATTTTCACTCACAATAACTTAATTTTTTTATGTGGTCTCTTAGATACTTTTTCAAATTTTCACTCATGGTTGTTTCATTTTTTTCATGTTGTATATTCCATACCTTGTCAAATGTTCACTCACGGTCGCTTGCAACACTCATATATTCACTTGATTTCATTCTTGCATAAGCGTAACAATAAAAATCAATAGGATGTTTGAGGTTAAATCATTCTATATATACTCTATATAAGAATAAGTTATATGATCATGTGAAGGTAATTTTTCTTGTAAAAATTACATATGAGTAAATGATATATTCACATAAAGTTAAAATATATTTTGTAATCACTTTGTAAGGTTAAGTGATATGCACTGTAAGGGTAATCTATATTTTAAACAAGATACATAAGGTTAGATAGAATGCTACATAATTTTTAGCTTCATTTCAACAAACTGTGTAAGGTTAGACAAAAAACCATATGAGGGTAAAATGCATCTTCAAAATTCTATGAAAGGGTAGATAGAAAGCTATGTAAGGGTAGCGTTCATTTTCAACAAGGAATGTAAGGGTAGATAGAAATATACATAAGGGTAAGATGTATTTTCAACATACAATTTATGGGTTGATAAAAATATATATATAAGGGTAAAGAAATATTTACATATGATTTATAGGGGTAAATAAAATACATAAAAATAAAACTTTAAAAATATTTAACCAAAAATAAATATAAATCTCAATAAGAATAAATGATGAATAATTAAGGAAATATTTAAATTCAATAAAAAATGAAATTATAATTATCTATAAAATTAAATGATGAGATATTTTAATTAAAAAACATAAAATAATTAAAGTGAAAATAATCCACTCCAACATATGATCCACGTTAACTAATCCATATTTATGTGGTTAAGTTGAGTAAAATTAAACCAAGAAGCCATATTGAAAAAAAATCATATAGTTTATTATTGATAATTTAATTTTCTAAACCAATTTTCTTATATCCAAAATCAATATAATAATTATTCAAAATGTTTTGATTATAAATACATATAATGCCTATACTAATCCACTAGGGGTCACTATACATCCCTTATATTGAGGGACTACATTGTCATCATCATAGAATATCATATTGTAATATCAACACAACTTACCATCAGAGAAAGTATATTCTAGTTTACTTGAGTATAATTGAACCAAGAAGTTAAATGGGAAAATTAAATATAAGTTTTTTTGACACATTAAATAATTATACCCTCGTCACTAGTGATATCAATCACAGAAAGCACACAAATTTCACTTGCATCCCATGTGACAAAAATGTTTAATTTGCACAAAAATATGGAAGAAGGTCTATAGACAAAATCGTAATTATCAATCTCAAACACACACAAAATATTTAAATAAATATATTAACATTAACATTGAAAACCAAGAACAAAAATCCCATATCCATGGTAACATAGACTTTCAATAAAAATTTGTTTGAAACGCACCAATACAAGGTATTTCACAAGCTCCAAAACATCACTATTCCCTATATACCATATCCCCAAATAGTAAGACAAGAAAAAAATACAATATGATACCAATTTATCACACAGTATCCCGAGACCAAACATGACTGTATAAACCAATGATGTTACGTGACCTCAGACACACCTATATGCACTCTAAAGGCTTCCGACTAAAAGTAAGCATCTAAGGTGTTACCATGGGGATACTATACCACCATATATGATTATATTAATGGAATAAATGACCAAAACATCCATAATTAATGATAATAGTATGTAGAATCAATAAATGAAAATTTTTATAACCAATTTAATGGGGAAGAATATAACCATACATCTCAATTGATCACCAATTGGTCTTATCACATATACAAAATGAAAAAATGAAGTAAAATAAATGGATACTCTTCTACCATCACCAAGATTCATCTCATAAAAATATACAAGCCTCTATATGATCTATCCACCTTGATCATGTAATAATGGTCCTCCAACCTACCTGAATTTGTGATCAATGAAGTCTGCTTGGGTGCCTAAGTGATTTGTACACCTAAGTAGGGTGTGAGTACAACTCAATATTCCAAAACCATTGAAATACCTAATAAAACTAGTATTATAGTTTATTCAAAAGTGATATTATCATAAAATAAATAACAGTTATAATATAAATAAATTATACTGTCATTCTTCATGGTCTAAGGTGATACCCAGAACTGATCATACCTACTTTTTCTAGCACTAGATGTCTTTGATCAAGTTACATAAACATTGGGGGGGATAAATTTCATACCTTATAATCTCATGGATATATATTAATGTTTTTATAAAATCATTCTGAGGAAATGTGTGCCACTTGGATCATCCCCTGTATAAATAGTAGGTTTGTATAAATTACCACTCCAGGTAAAATGAGCCCACCTTGATCATCTTGTAAAATACTGTCGGGGGGAAGAGTGGCCCCACCTAGAATATCATGAATAATGTGTATTGGGTATAGAGTATCCACCATGATATCTTAGGTATGGAATACATGAAATAGGGAAGAGAAACATTCCTGATTAATCATATATACAATACATGTGGGAATAATGGCCTACCCACCTAATCTCATATATAATATGTAGTGGAATTGCATTCTTCTTGACTAATATGATACAAAATTCATTAGAGAATAGTGGAATAGAAGGATAGTTTCACATTAAAATTCAGTCCCTACAGCTAACCAATAATATATATTGAAATAATCAGGGGCCTACATCCACCTTATAGTATCTATTATAATTAGTAGAGACCTTTGTCTACATAGTGATATCTCATGGAATCATTATTATCACCCCAGTAAACCACATTCCAGAACTCATCGCTCCATATAAAATATTGGAATATCAATAAAAACCTTATATCCATCACCACATAAAAAAATGTATCCCGTATAAGCCTCCCTAACCTTCCCTGGGGTTGTTATAAGGGCAGAGAACCCCCCAAGGTCTCCTCAACCTTGTCATAGTTCTAACACCCAATAAGGGATTATCTATCTTTTTACTAGTCATACACAGGCTATACCCACCCAGGTTCTCACATACTAGTAGGGGATGAAAAATAATCCTACTACCTGATAACTAGTCCAATGGCTATAAGTTATCTCGAGGTTTTAACATATCCTACTTAGGTCAATCATTCAGAGTTCTACATTCTCCTCTATATGTAAGTGTATAAGGAACCCATACCAAGTACACAATTTTTTACACTTTGTATATATTCTTCAATGGTTTATAAATTTCATGGAATATATTTACTATAAATACCTTGAACATCAATGATAGGGGAACCAAACTAGTTTAAAGTGTGTATTATAGACCAAGAAACCTTTTATATCCTCATAGAAGTTAAGGAGAAACAATTAATTTTTTTAAATAATGTTTGACCACAGAAATATGTTGAGACTACATATCAAACTTTATATAAACAAAATTTAATATAATATGGTAGATTTTAAAGGGACAATCTACCTTATATAAATTCATTCCCTCAAGTAGAACTCAACCACTCTCATCCAAGCTAGTCCCAACCTTGTCTAAGTTCATCTAATCACTCAATATTACATATCAAGAAAAAATTTCTTATTATATTAATTATAAAATTTTATAATTAAATTTAAAAATTAATAAATTAGTCTTAGATTCCCAATAACTCACCCAGTGGTATAAAAAATCTACAATCTTAAGAAACTAGGTGAAAACCAATTTCATCATACCCCAAAAAACTAAGACACAAAAATTATCCATATTACTTACCGAAATCAATGTATAATTTAGTTTAATTTAATAAAAACCCATAAATAAATTAGGTTAGTGGATTTCCACTAAACAATTGTGAGTGATGTTGAGAAATAATATTCTTGGTACTTCCTCTCACAAATCTATAAAAAATACATACTGTTACAGGATGATTCTACCATGGTCTAGTGGAAACTATAATTAAATTTTTCTAAAGAAACTAAAATCATTAGACACAAAGAATATAGGAATAAATGGGAATAAAATTTATAATACCCCTTAACCTACCATAAAACTCCATCAACACACACCCCATTTCAATAGGGAATTGAAGGATGGGAGTATAGGGATCTCCTTTCAGTGTCCCAGGTCTGGTTATGCAAGGGGATACAAAGGATAAGGAATATAAAAAAAATATGGAAAATATTATTTTAATTTTTTTAAAGAATTATAGGTAGTTTCATTGTCTTTTTACAGAGTTTACCAAACCATTCTGTAATCATGTTGCTCACACTGCGTCGATCCACTCTATGTCACATAGTTTGGTTGCATGTTTTACCTATCTATGCATCGACCGTTCAAGACATATAATAAATTACATAATTGTAAATATATTCCTTATATTATTTTTCTAAAACTGTTATCCTCTCTTGAAAACCCATCCACATGGATCCCTCTATAGCTCCACATAGGTTTCCTAAACTACATAGAAACTGTGCATATGGAAATAGCCCCTTCCAAAGACTGAACCATACATCAAAGTTCCAAAATTTCATAATATCATCCTATACATATCTTCATCCATGATTTAAATAAAGAAACATCTCAGAATTCTTAAACTATTAGAATTTAAATCTGAGTCCTAGTTCTCAAAACATCCCCAACTATGGGATAAAAATGTAATCTATCTATGAATTTCATAACCCATAAAGGAATGATATATTATATCATGATTTATTTATCCCACAATTTTATTTGAATTTTTTTATATATTAATTTTCCAAGTACCATTTTTATTCAATGTAATAATTATTTACTTTCTAATTATTTTTCTAAAATCATTTATTTATAAACTATATCATATTTTAAAATAGTTCTAAAAAACAATAAAGATATTTCTTTTGTTTTCTATTTTTTCTCTATTATTAATCTAAGTTTTAATTCATTTATTTCAACATACTTGAATGGTTCTTATTTTTCAATCATGATATGTATTAATTAAATCATTCACTTCTATTATCTGGATAGTTTATTTATTTAGTAAGGAAATTTTCATAAAAAAAGATTCTTTCTCCTAGGTGATTTATTATAAGGTTGACTTATAGATATTTTAATGTGGAACACCCTATATAGGGTTATCCTTATGTGATTTGTGGGCCCATAATTATATAACCCTATAATCTATTGATTAAAGATTTATATCTCATGAGATGACTTGTAAGATACTAGGGAGTGAACCTGATCCATTATGTTTCGATGAATGGGGAGTAAACCCAATCCAATATGTTATGATACTCTTTCCATTAGGTTATGATGGTCTAATGAGTGAGTATTTATATAAGAAATTACTTTATATACTTATTTTTATTCCATATTTCTATTTTATGTTACATTATTGTGTTATGTTTCCATCGTTTATGATATTTTTCTCATTTTCCACATTATGATGCATCATTATTATAGTATACCAAATTTTTATGTCACTATTCATGTTTTATTATCTATGTTTTATTTTTCATGATTCACTTATCTTATAATCATATACCTTTATTATGTTATCATACCTATATGTTCATTTAATGATCAATTATGATATTGTTTATGTTCATCTATGCTTGATTTATATCTCTTATTTTTACTCTTACTGAACATTTAATCTCACCCCTTTCTTATTTTTTTCATTACCTAAGTTATGAAAAAGAGTATAAAATATGATATTTCTAGGGTGTCAAGTGTGGTGAAATTAGCAAAAACTATTCACTAACTTGTAGAATAATTCATTTATGTATTTATTCACCAAATACAATGAACCTATAGGTTCTTTGGGTGTGATTTATTATGAATTATAATAGATAATCATGAAAAAATATTATGTTACGTATATATAATATGGTTGGGTCATCTCAATTCCCTTTACATAAATTAATTATTCTAAGGATTTCATTTGGAATCAATATTGCTTCCACCAAATAAATATGTTCAAACCATGTTGATGTGTAACTCTTTTCACAACCCATATCTAGTGTTAATAACCCAAATTAAAATTCAATTATATTAACACATATCCAAGTATTTCATTTTCGTAAGATATATTAAAACCTTCAATGAAAAGGTTCAGAATCACGTGAGACCAATAATCCCCACAAGATTAGTCATTAAGAAACAAGTAACTAGCCCAAAATTTTCTATACAATGCATAAGACTATAATCTAGTGAGAATTGTAACCTAAATTACTTCTTCAAATGGTTATTTTCTCAAGAGAGACCTCAATTTAATTATAATTTTAACACACAATATGAATAAAATGTAATTATCTTCAAAATTCAAGGTTACAACCTCATACAATCCAAAGTCAATGTAGTATAGAACTAAATCAATTATCATACTTGGTATATAAATCCTTAAATGCACATATGATAATTTAATTAAGAAGTCTTAACACTATAAAATAAATCATATATTAAAATTCAAAATATAACATTTATATTCATTAACAATAAATTATGGAATAATACAAAATAAATTTACAATTCAAAAATGTAGACACGATTTTTTTGAATAATTAATAAATAAAGAAATTACAAACACTTTATAATTCATTATTTATAAATATTAAAAATTTACTTTTACTCAATATGAATATTTAATATTATTTTTTAAATGTATTTAAAATTAACTCATTTATATTCCAAAATATGAGACATTCTATTAATAATTTTGTTGTCAAATAATAAAAATTTCATATTTTATGTAAAAACTTTATATAATTTGATATCTTACAGTTGATTTTATTTAAATCATTGAACACATCAACCAAAATATCAATTTTTGTATGGTTTAAATAATTTTTATAAATAAGGCCTTATATAAACATTTTATATTTATATTTATGAGTTTTCAAAAATAAAATATAAACACTTCTATTTTTTTTTTTGCGTTAATTTATAAACACTAAATTTTTTAACCACGTAAATATACATTAATCCTAGATCACTTCTACAAGAAATTGGCTGTGTTTAAATTTAAATTTCATATTTATCTTGGGATCTCCAGGCCCATACCAGGGAAGGTTTATGATAATTTTAACCAAAATATTATTTCCCTTAAAATTAAACTCAAAATGGAAGAGGAGTGGATGGCGGGTCGGTACTTTCTCTCTCCTAGCGTTGTGGCGGATTAGGGTTTCGAATGGAATCTGATATTCCTGTGATAGATTTTCTATTCCCATGTGGTAGATTCGATATTTACCGGTTTGGATCTTTGGAGGCGACCTGCGTAACCACGACTATATGTGGCGCGGCGACGAATGATGCGGTCGATACAAGGAGTTATGAAGGTATGGTGTCTGATGCGGTCAACGTGAGCGGTATGTTTACAGTGGTGGGGGCCAGTTCGAGCGATGCTAATATGGCGGTGGTTCTGGGCATGGTAGGTGCGAGCGAGGCGGCTGTTGAAGCGGCAACGAATGGAACACGCACTGTGGCTGCAGGTAATGTAGCAGCCAAGGTGACCCAACCATTTGATTTTGTTCAGGGGGATAAGAATTTGGAAGATATGAATATTGGTAAATATGAATCTGACACTCTCAAGAGAAGGTATTTTGCACATGTAAAGGATGATGTTCCAGAGAGAACGGTCAAAAAAGTGGATATTGCTCATGTGACTGCTAACCGATAAGCTATTTTTAACAGATTTAAAATCTATGAACATTTTATAATTTCTAGGCTTGTTCTTCCCATTGGATAAAAGTCTTGGAAAGTTGCAGATTTAGTTCGGAAGTTGAATTCTATATGGGGCTTTTCTGATTGGAGATGCATTCCTCTTGGTCCGGGGATTTTTTCAGATCATTTTTCCATCTGAGGCACTAAAGAGAAGAGTGTGGGGTTTTGGCTCAATCACCTTGAAGCTAGGTATGCTATGTTTTCAAGAGTTGGATTTTCGTTTTAATCCCTTTTCCATTAAAAATACTAGAGCTCAAGTCTGGTTTAAAATAATTGGCCTTAATTGGATTTTATGGAATCGTAAAATTTTATTTGATATTGCATCTACTGTGGGAATTCCTATCAAAATGGATGGGAACACTAAAGTTCCCAAATTTAGACATTATGCTAGGATACTGGTGGAGGATGACTTGAGTTCTTGCTTGATTCATAATGTAGTTTTTTCCGCACTTGATGATGAAATTCCTTTGAAAGTGGAGTATGAACAACTTCCTGACTTTTGTTCGGGGTGTCAAATTATTGGTCATGCCAAGGATAAATGTCACAGGAATGTGGTTTTCTCTTTTTGTTTTTCAAAATGGCATCATGAAGCCTCTTGTTGGAAGAAAGTGAGGATGCAACAAAACAATGTGGACCCGCTTCGTGACAGACAACCCTCTTTTGAAAAGGGAGATATGTAGGCTATTGCTGATTCATCACATTCGACCAAGGGAGTGCCACCGGATATTCATGGGTCAGGGGACAGAATGAGGGCTCAAACAGATGAGGATGGCCTTATACCAGGTGTTACATTGGAAGAGGGGCAACAAAATCCGAGTGTTGTAGGGAATATTTCACGGATTCGAGAGGAAATTAATAAATTAAGGGATACCCATGACATCCAAGGAATGTGGGAGGATATCGAGGATGGTTCCCCAAAAAAACCATCCTATAGTCAGGTATTGTCCAAAGGAAAAAATGTTGTTGTTGATGATGATGGTTTTCAACATGTTCCTCTTAGAAAAGTGATATGTAGGAAAGACTATTCCTATCTAAAACAAACTATTGTTACAAGGTCTCATGGTCCCTTAGAATCTAATTCTGGATGGTCTGGCTACTATGATGATTCTTATGAGTTTGATTATGATATTTGATCTTCTTTGGAATCTCTTGGAATGAGGTCATGATTCTTGTATGACCCCATCCATCTACTTTCTGTATTTTCTTTGTTTTTCAATAAAAGGGCTCTTCCCGAACCTTCCTAGTATTCTCAAAATGGATTTCACAAAACTGTGGTCTTAACCATGGTGAACAATCTTATCATGGGAAGACCAAAACCATTTTAGAGGTTGTGTAGAATCTCCATAACATCTTTCTATGACTGTTTTAGCCAAATAATCTCACTTAGACAAGCTATTTTGGGCAGGATTCCAAAAACATAAAACACCTTTGTAATATTTATTTTCCCCTGGGAATTCCTCATGGTGGAGCTCGCTATGGCATAGTGCTCAACTAACCACAATATAAATCTTAATACTAAAACTCTTATTTTTCTATGTTTTTCAAAACTACCCCATAATAACCATTTCAAATGAACTATTCAATGGTCAATAAAAATATAATAATTTAAATACATGTTTTTGAGATTGTTATGTCATGGTCTTGAATAATCAAGAACCATAAAACTAGTTTTGTATTTGACCATGTTTTAGTACCCAAAAATACCCATTTTCCATCTTTTTTCATCTATTCAAGGATCCAACCAAACATTTATAGATCTACTCTGATACTAATGAAGGTTTTTAAAGGGATAGAATCCATCCTAAATGAAAATTCAGAAAACTCATAGGGCTAATTAAACCCTTAATCTATCTATATGGTTAGAATGAATTAAAAAACAAATAAGTATGGAATAACATACACCAATCAATATGAGATTCGAAAAAGTATTTGATAAAAATCAGTAAGTAGAAACCAATAGGTTCCTCCTACTAGAGTGAACAACACAAAATAATATATGGTTGGATGGTGACCATTCGTTTGGGGATGATCAGATGGATTATGGTGGTGGACTGATTTCCCCCTCTCTTCTCACTCACATACTATAGTGAAATTATAGATACCACTGCCTCGTTACATCTGACCCGCACACCCAACTAACCTTCACCTAGTAGGAATCTGCTAACACCCCATTCCATGAATCACTATGGTCATGTCTTCGTCATCCCATCACTGAGTAACCACCTATCCTAATCTTCCCCCAGAACTGATAACCTCATTTCCATCGATGCCTCATAATTCCTGATTGAGATAGAGATAGTAGAGAGAGGGATAGTGATTAACAGATTAGATCCCAAACATAAAGTGTCTTTTATGATGTTTGGGGGCTCTATACCACATTGAGAGATGAATGATATGATAAGGGGGTTTTGGTATCTAGACTTTTACTAACCCACAAACTTCAATCAACCTTGGAACATATTCACCACAAAAAACCCATGTAAAAATTAGAGAATAAATTCAACCCTATAAATTCATTGTATGTGGGTCAATAATAAAATTAGAGTTTAATGACTTAATTTTTTTCATTGAATATTATATTAATAATAGAGTAAAATGGGAAATAATGGGCCTTACCTTATATTTAGATCGATCATTATAGAAGGTAGCATCCATTGTGGGTCCCTTAACATTTTTTACAAAGAAAACACTTTATATTAATCTCTCTCTCAATATCTTCTATTCCTATAAATAGGGATTATGGAAAATTCCATATTTGGAAATCATAAATGTAATTAAATAAGGTAAATATAGGTTTTTAAGTATTTAATTAAAAATACCTAGTATGAGGCGAGTCATAAGGACTTCTAATGTGAACCAAAATTAAGCCACTCATAAGGTAAAACAACTATTTCAAACTCAACACAGGTTCCAAAATTACTTCCTGAAACACCATTTAGGAAATATAAGTAAATATTCTCAAACATGTGTGAATAATATGAAATAATAAATTATTTATAATATATTATCATCAAGCCTCCATGATAAAAAAATAACCTAAATAGATCAATAAAAAACCACAAAAAATATAACTGGAAATATTCTAAGGGTTCAAAATAAAAAAATCCATGGTGTCTATAATATATATATATATATATTTCTATCATATGGTTAGTATTTTTAAAAATAAATAATACTCTTGGATACTAATTTTCCTATTTATTGGAAAGATATTCTATTTGGGCCAGTAGGTTTTTTATTAATGATTATTGGTTCTTACAAAAATAATTTAGATATTGTAATTAAATTAGACATTATGTCTTACAATGATATAAATTTCTCTTACTATAGTAATTGTGTAGGTAAAGGTAGTTCTAGGAAAATATTGTTAATATTACAATCCTCTGTTGTATTCATGAATTGGTTGATGTTATTATTGACATCCTAGAGGTCCTTGAACACTCAATGAAGTTTTCCTAGATGTTTAAACTTTGTAATAAGATATCTTATTAGGTTTATCTTTTTTATTCATATAAGTATTTGAAATATCTATTTGGGTTTTTATAAAAATCTAAATTAGATTCATTATTCTAGGTTAGTTTTTATGGTCCATATGAATTAAATTTATGGGTGTGTCCCATTATATTACATTAATGATATTGATTTAATTGAATTAATTTGTTTTTTTATAATTTCTATTCAGTACTATAAATTATCATAATTTAAAATTTATAAAAATCCCCAAAATTTCTAATTAACAATCCACAATAAATCATAAACAAAAAAAGCTTAAAATATTTATAATTCATATGACATATAACACATTTCATGATAATGACAGTAATTATAAATAAAAATTGTCCTGAAATAGAATATTTAAATTGTACCATGTAAAAAAATTTATTATAAAAAATCCAAATCTTTATAAAAAAATCACAACAAAAAACATATCAATCAACAATTCCACTAATGAAGGAGAACTTTATAAATTTTTCATATAACTTTTTTTCCATTAGGATTTTAATAGTAATATAAGAATGAGCATCATGCTCTTAATAACCCTTTCAGTATAAAAGGATATCATAAATAAATACAACTATAATATTGTCTAAATAATCCTTGAAATATATATTCATTAAATCTATGATAATTATTGGTGAACTTATTAATCCAAAATGCATGAATTTTAACTCATAATCTTATTATGTTATATAGATATCTATCATTGATACTCCATATTTATTAACCTTAAGTTGAGGGTATCCAAACCAAAGCTCAATCTTTGAAAAGTATAACCCTTTATAATTGGTTAAATAAATCACCAATTCAAGGAAATAAGTATTTTGTTTCTTAATATTATTGTGAACGGTCTCCCTATAATCAATAAAAAAACATCATTAACTCATTTTCATTATTAAAAAGAAAATTTGATTCTACAAAGATAGATACACTTAAATAGGTAAATCATTTATCATGTAGTTCCTAAAAATAAATAGTTAATTACACCTATTAAATTGAGTTAATTATATAGGTGACAGGCTTATTATGTTATCGTCCCGGAAAAAATTAATAGAGAAAAAAACTTCTTATTTTGGGGAGGTGTGGTAAGTTCCTCAAAAAATACTTTAATGTATTTCCACCCAACATATAAATTTTTTATTCTTACAATATATTTTTATTCATCAATTTATTTATCATTTACTTGAAAGTAATTTCACTATAGTGTCAAAAATTGAGTCTCATAATGTTAATACGGTGGACATATTTTCCACTTAAATAAACTACAATCTATCCCTAAAGGAAAAAAACAAATTTTTTTTCTCTATAATTGATTTTTGAGATTATTTCTTAATGCCTATCCATTAGGTTGGATTGTTATTAGATTTTTTCTTTCATTATAATTATGAGAATATATATATATATATATATATTAAAAACCCCACTTGGTGTTCAAATTGAAAATTTTATTTTTAAATTCTCTGAGGACACTTTTAATATATTTTCAAATTTTAAGTAAATAAAAAAGTATGGAATTGAAAAAACAAGTACTATCTAGTTTTGATTTCCCGATTAGGTTACCTTCTATCTTTTTTTAGAGCCCTCAAATTATCTTGAATATTTTAAATAAATGACCCTTATATTTTGTAATTTTTTTGGTTTATTTATATAAGATTATGACAATGGTTTCCAGGGTTACACATATAATTATATTATAAATGTTAATAATTTTCAACCTCTTTTCCCATTTCATTCATATAATTTCCCAACATATTTCACAATAGAATAATATGATTAATATATCTAGAAAAACTAGAGGATACTTATTTCCATATTTTTTAAATGTTAAAAAATTTATCTTTCCCTTCTCCTTTATAGTAGGTTATTTCCAAGTGATTTTGTATCATATTTTCCCTATAATGTCTTTTTAGAAGGAATTATTTCGAAAGACCCTTATTTATATAATTATAATTGTTTATGATATCCTTATATATATAATGTTTTTGAGATATTTTTTCACTCAAAAGGCTTGGCCATAAAACATCAATTAATGAAATTATTTTACTCTATGGGATGTATACACATTAGAAGTAATACATTTATAATCTTATGTGGTCATCCTTATGTCCAAACAGATTATTCAAAATTTTTCTTGAATGTTAAGTAATTATTATCTATCCAATATCATTTCGTACTAAGTCAACTTTATCTAAATAATGACAATGCTCGTAGTTATAAATTTATTTCTATTATATTGGTGATTCAATCAATTATTTCATTTCCCTCTCTTGAAATGTTTGTTCTTGGATAAATTTACACCTCTTAACATTCCCGCTATTTAATAAAAATTATATATAAAATTTTTCTAGTATAGAACTATAAAAAAGTAATAATTCGTATTATATGAAAATGATATAATGTATTGTAACTATTTCTCTAGAAACATTTTTTCTATGACTTATCAAATTTTAAAATGATACTAGAAACACTTGTATGATTTTATAAGCCTTTACACTTAGGTATTTATTATTATGTTTTTTAAGATATTTACCAAACTTCCTCTAATAAAAACTATGATCCCCTCAACTCTTGTTACCAAGATTCGGTGGTCACAACGATAAAAGGATTAATAGATTATTAAGATGAGATATTTGATTATCTCTTAAATTCACATGATTAATAATATAGAATACATAATACTTAAATTAAATATTTCATTTATATTATTTAATCCACTATACTAGACATAGAATAAATTATCAAAGATAACATCATCACTAAAACCAAGGAGAAACATGGGAACATAAATAAGGTAATTAACACAATAAATTAATAACGGATAATGCATAATATATATATGTATTAAAACTCAATCATGATATAAATTATTTATAACACAATTAAAATACCCTATCAGATGTAATAACAACCATGATTACATCACAACACACATGGCCATGCGAGGGTAAGTATAAAAATACCTCATAGAACACCCTAGGAACTACAAAAACCAAAATTATGAAAGGGTTATGCATAATAATAAACCTCTAAAATCATAATAGATATTGATATACTTTCCAAATAGTATTTATAAAAGGTTATATATATCATACCATCAACTATGATACTTCCTCATTATAGAAATTCATATGTTATTATATACTAGTAACTCTCTATCATCCCCTAGCTTGGGGCGTGCCTATATAGCTCATCCTTGTCTATATAGCTCATCCTGGGGAATATCTCATGACCTAAACCCACCTCCATTTATTCTGAAGGCAATTGACTAGTGATGATGTCTTAATATATACAATGGGGACACAATTTTCAATTTTAAAACCATCTAATAACATAATAAAGATAAACTCTAAATCAAACACTAAGAATATTATAAAATAAAAAAATAATCCAACCATACAAATATCATATCTCATTAAAATAAAAAATAATGTCTACCTCTTTTAATACATATACATTCAAAACGAAATATATATATATATATAAGGGCTTTATTATATAATTTTAATATAAAAAATAACCAAAAGTAAAGAAGTCACTACTATAAAATTCCAAAGGCTCACCCCGATATCTCCTCTGTTATCTAATCAATCCGCTACAACTCAACCAACATACATAGGAAACTTTCCCATACCTATATCTCAAAAAATAAATTTTATATATTTTCCAAGGTGAATAGGAAAGGTGTGCATGAAAAAAAATTTAGAAACCATTGAAATGACCCCTAAAATGATCAAAAATATATGTGAGTTCATGTAGATAATGATATAAAAACACCGAATAAAATAGCTAGTTTGAGTCACTATGTGATTACTAAGTATTCACAAAGCTCATCCCTACCTGATTCGACTAGTGATAGTGAGAGGACAAGTAACACTATAATCATATTAGGAAAATCACACATGGATGTAAAAAAATTATTCCACCTAGAATGAGGTTAGTGTTTGAGTGGAGGATAAAGGCATAACATTTCCAATTCATCTAGAATAAATATGATCATAACATAACATAATTGATATCATAATATAGTATTCAAATCACAATAAGTTTTGCAAAATATTCAATAAATCTAGAAAATAAATATACACAATAAGGGTGTTTCAACCATGGAAAACCCCATCATCTAAATAAATAGGAAGTGAATATGAGTAATTAAAAGGGAATTGTGTTTCCAATCTCCTAGGAAAGATTCATCACAAATCTCATCAAAATACAAGAATAAAATAACTCAAAAATGTTTCAGATGGACTAAATTAAAATATCTCAACCACCCATGCAATGAATGAATTATAAACATTTTATTCCAAACATCTAACCCAACCACCCCTAACATTAACCAATACAAAATTCAGTCCTTTATTGATAGAACACAAACTATTGGGACCACAATTCCAACCTCACCATTCCAAATAGGAGAAAATTACTTTTACTTCAACCTAAATCCACCTAAAAAATGAAATTATGTTTCAAAACTCATGATGATGGATCACTTATTGTCCTCTATCAATTTTTCCTATGTTTGAAAACTTATCACAAAATAATTTCAAAAAAATTCACATTGCTCAATATATAAAAAATTTCTTGGTAGCTCTATAATCAAGAAAGTGTGTATAGATCCTTTTCAATGGATCCAAGGGTCTAAATATATTTTATCAAGTCTATGTGATATGAATTTAGATTCTTCTACATATATCAAACCCACATAACCATTACCTCATATAATATAATATAATAATGAATATATAAATGAAAAACAATTTTAGTGATGATATTAAACCAGTGTAAAGAGGGGGGAGGGTGAATCAAGGGTTAAAAACATGAAATTTCATAATAATTTTCCTGTCACTAGTTAGTGATAGGATCATAAATTAAACAAATAAATGATGAGATATATAGTGGGAGAGAATACACATGACACTAGGATTTCGATAAGGTTAACTCACTCTTTTTACTTAGTGCATAATCATTGCTGCACAATAGTTTCAATAATATTGTTCAAATTATTTAATTATTATAAAATAATAATAATTAATTGAGAAAGAAGTTTCATGTAAGCTTAAAATAAAAGAAATATCAATATGTGAACTAACATTTTAATCAATTGTTACCTCTTACACAAAAGTTTTTCTAGAATTTGGATAAAGTGTGCACCATTTGTTTTCTCCTTAATCCAATCTAATATATCCTTATAATTATCTACATAATTTATGGAATATTGTATAATATTTTAATAACTATTTCATGAGATATAAAAACCATTTATTTATAGTCAATAATCCACCACAACATTTTAATGTCCATTATGGTGTGGCAGTGCTGACATAAGTGAGATACAGATTATGTAACCATATCTCCTCATATCTCACCATTTTGATAATCAATTTTAGGATTCATAGTATATCTTTATTTCATCTATAATTTTAAATTTTATTCATCCACAACATAATGACTACTTGATTTAACTCAAAATTCCTAGTGCTAGTTCCATATTTCCTATAAGACATGGTATACATGAACTTTTTATTCCACCATAAGATATAGAATTATCATTTTTTATATTAAATCCATATGGTATAAGATCAACGCCTTAAATTAATTTTCTAAAGCTCAAGACTAGTACTACTATATGTATTCTCACAACTAACCAAGAAATAATGTAAAAAAATTCCCAATTTGTGTTTCCTTATAGTTTATCACTAGTCATGTAATTCTACACATACATTAAAAAAACTAATTCTTCTATATTTATTCAAAAGACATTTTTTGACTCTCCATTCCATGTTCAATAGTAAATAATGAAATAAAATTTGTTGTATTATAATTTAATAATTACCTCACTATTTTCCTAGATCCAAACTACCTCTCATCCATCTATGAGTATGTTTAAATTAAATAAAACCTTACGACACATTAAAAAATCATGAATTAACTGTCGAAAAAAATAATTCATAGCACAATTCAAATATAGAAGTTATTTAAACATAGAATCATTGGATAAAATGATGTTTTTGAGAGTTCTCTAAATTTTTTGTGTAAAGATCAATTCTATATTGACCATGTCTCGATTTATATCAATTCACAAACCCTTATTTTCAATTCAATATGAGGGGGATTTTATTTCAAACTCATCAACCCAATCACTCAGGCATATCCAATGTCTCCACTTTTATTTTTTGAAAACATAATAAAAAAATAGGATCTCCTCTCTATGGTTCAACTACCAACTCCTTATGTTTTCCCTTGTAAGGAAAACTATTTCCATTCTCCCCTAGATCATCACCTTAAAAAATAATTATCTATCACACTTTTAAATCTAAGATTTTACATACTCCACCCTTTTAGAAAAAATGTAAAGGAATAAAAAGATGAAAAATAGATTAGAAAATTTTATATGGATTTTTGAGAGAATGAACTCAAAAAAATACTCTTATATATTGGAAGACGTCCTTTGTAAGTTTATTTATATAGATATCCATAACTTTATCCTTTTAACACATATTCCAATGAATTATGTCTACTTTCCAAATTATCATTGATGATGTGGTACTTTACATCATGGTGATTTGACCTTGAATAGAGTAATATATTATTTGAGAAGTTGATTTCACTTTGATTATCAAACCAAATAACCAATAAGTATAAATCTTTCACCTTCACGACTAAACATTTTTTCCTTAATTGACATATTTTGTGTTGTGGGTTATAATGAAACAAAATACTCAACATCTATTGATTTTTGAGTGGATAAATGTTTCTTCTTGAATTTCTAAGAAATAAATTATACAATTAATTATATAGTAGAGAGTTCCTTTTAAGTAGCTCAAGATCCTTTTTAATTTTCTTAATATGTGACTACATATAATTAATTTGGAATCATGAATATATAATAACTAAAAATAAAATATATGGTGCAGATATTAGCAAATAATTTAGACTACCAATACTACATTAATAATCCATTTTATAAACACTAACTCCTTCTTCATCAAATTATAACTTCATCCAAATTATAATGGGAGTAGTGAAATATATTTATTTTTCCATTTTTAGCTTTTTCAAAAACTCATGGGCATAATTATCTAGTGAGACAAACATAAAATTTTATATATTTATGATTTAAAAACCCAAAAATAATTTCATCTCTATGAAAATTAGCATCTCAATGTTGTTATTTTCATTTGAGTATCGATGTTTTGACAGGGTTATTCTTTTTAGAAAAAAATATAAACTAATATAGTCATAGTGAGTGAGATTGTGTCATCTTCCTTGAGATATATATTTTCATCCACATTTTATTTCCTTAATTTAATTCCCTTTAAGCTGCTTTCAAGCTTTTAATACCATTATAAGTGAACTTTATTAAGACCATAAAGAACATTATTTAGATTTCACACCAACGAACCATTAAAATCATGTATAAAACCTTTCTTATTTTCAATATAAACAACTTCCTCAAGTTCAAAATTCTATAATTATTACTTTAAAATCCATTTGGAAGACATTTTAATTAATTTGAGAATATATCATAAGAATTTCTCAATTTTTTTTAATCATTTTAATTGGGGAAAAACTCTCATCAATTTCTATAACAATAATTTTTTATTATGTCTTTCAAATAAGAAGATATTTATTCCATGTTAATTATAATTTATCATTGAGTTTATTTATAAAAAACATTACATATCACATTTCTATCTCTGGGATGTGGCACCAAATACCAGGTTTTATTATTCTCAATATAATTCATATGTTATTATATCTATGCTTTTTAGTGCCTTTGAAACATTGATCATCTTTTCTTCAGGCCTTCCCCATCTCTATAAATTTCAAAACTATTATGATAACTTCAAAATTCTATTATAATATTTTTGTATGTCCCATGCTATCAAAAACATTCTCCTCTAACATGTTCAATCTAAAAATTAATAGGCAATGATATTTATAAGTATTTTTTATATTAAAAAACATTATAGATGGAAATTATATTTCATTAGTTTTTTATAACACTGATATATCATTTTAATAGATGTATATCCATGGAATATCCCCTCATCATATCTATCATTAAACCATAAAAAATTTATTCCATTTATTTTGATGAAACATGGGTTTTTGAACACCATTAGAATATTCATGCAGAGATTCTTTCTAAAACACATATGTCCTTGTCTTTGAGTGTCTCCTTTTGATTTTTACAAAAGGACTCCTTAGACTGGCCTTATACCCAAAGTATGTCCTTAAGGATGATGTTATGGATGTTAGGAGGATAAATGGGTAGGTTTTGGCTGAACCAGATGGCTTTATAGGTGCGAATAAAAGAGAAGGATATGTTCCCTTTTGTAAGAGGGGGGAGGGCCACTTTAGGAAACTCAAAAACTATTAATTTATTATTAATTGATTTTAGATTTAAAATTTCTAAAAGTGAGTTATTTAGAAGATAATATGATTATGTGTCAAAACATTCTCAAAAAATAAATTTTAGACATGTTTAGGTCACAAAATTAACCTTATCTTTTGTCTTTAACTCTTAGTTTAACAATTTAACTCCTACCGTGACAACTTGTCTTTTTTACACTACATGGTTAATATTGTTAAAATAAAATGACAATCTAACACAAAGTTGATAATTTATCACATATTTTATATTATACTAGTAATTTTATATATATATATATATATATGAATTTTATATCATTTAAGAAAATATTATTTATTTTAAAATCTCATTTACATCAATTTTGACACTATTTATCACTTGAATTTTTTAAAAATCATAAAAACTTGATTCCATCAGAAAAACTAAATTAAATAATGCCTAACATATCATATTCATCTAATAAATTTGTGTATGGAATAAAATTTCTCAAATTATATTTATTTTAATATCATTAATATTATTTATTTTATTCTTCCTTTAATAAATATATTACTACATCATCATTGGGTCATAATTAAATTTAATTATTTAATGACAAAAAATATAAATAAATAATTATTATGTAGATAAAAATTTTATATTTATAATTAATATTTATAGTTGACCGTATCACTTATATAACCCCTAATTAAAAATGATTTAGTTATTAAAATTTGAATATACCGTTATCAACTCCCCTTTAAATAAAATTTAATAAAGGTCCTAATCTTACACAAATAGATTAAAAAGGATCATTTTTTTGAAATAATATTTTTTTGGTTGCAAAAAAACTTATCAAATGAAATTAGGACAAGTGTTAGGATAATTTTATATTATTATAATATTATTTTTACATTTAGTTACCTTATTTACCATTAATCATGGTAAATCAAATTCAAAAGTTACAATTCACCAATTTTTTTTATCCTATTAGACATCTTTTTTCATAAAAATTAGAACTGTGTATATCCATTTTTCAAAATTCAATTCACAGAAGTGGAAAAATTATGTTTAATGCTAATCCCACATATGTGGCTAGAACATGGGTAAAAGTGACGTTCAAAAGATAAATTAAATTTTTTAATTTAATTTAAATATAAAAATTATCCCAATAAACTATTATATTAATAAATTTATTATTATCTATTTTGAATTTAAAATAAATTTAAAAAAATAATTATTTAAATGAAAATTGTAGTTTTTAACTACGATGTATTATTTTTCACTATTCATCAAAAAATGAAACTTCACAAAAAAATACTAAAAATTCACCATAAGTTAATTTTGTTTTAATTCAAAAATATTTTTCATTTTATAAAAATAAATTTATAAAAGTGTCTAAAATTAATTTTAATATTTTTCAGATAAGGATATGAAAAGCAGTTCATTTGATAAAATATTAGTTTTTAAACATAAAAAGGCTTTACCAAAAATTATAGTTTTCATTATCAAAACCATTATAACTAATATTTAAAAATTATTTTTTACTATTGATATTACAAGTTTAATGTATATTTTATAACTATATCATTTAAATTATTATAATAATAAAGTGTTGCTTCAAAGAAAATTAGTGTTTCACAGAACACAAGCCTAGTCAATGTTTCCTATAGTGCAATATTTCCATGGTGTTGTATATAACCTAATCCAAATATGGTGCTTTTATATAATAATATAAATCTATATTCAATATTATATGAAGTGAAAAATATCAAAATTATTAAATTAATTCAAAAAAATAAATTCAAAAATTCTTGGGGTGTTACATTCTACCCCCTTAAAATGAATTTCACTCTCAAAAATTCATCTGGGTTATTAAAGGTGTAATACTTGAATGTTTTTTTCAAAGAAACCGAAATCATAATAATGAATTCTAAAACTTCCTTTTAAAAAGGAATGTTAAAAATATAATGGTTACCCAAATTAACACATGACTAGGGTTCCATATAAAAAAATGTACATGGAAATGGAAGGGAAATCAAACTATCAAGTTCTGATGGAGAGTGGTATAGAACATTGTTATGAAAAAGTTAACAATTATAAAGACATGAATATATGATGACCTAAGGGACCATATGATCATTGGAAACCAAAGTACTAGGATAACATTTTTGGTTTCAAGATCTTTTTCCACACTGTTCAAAAAAATTCAGGAAAATATATACTGACATGATTTCTAGACAACCTCTCCCTATGTCATTCCATGATCCACTCCACCTATTTCTCCAAAAAGTAATGTGAATTTTTCATTTATGAAGTGGTAATAGATCATGAGATCTATGATATTCCATCCTATCTTTCCTCAATTACTATCAACAAAAAAATTTTAGAATTGTTTATACAATATGAATAAATCACTATTTGGTGAGATAATACATTAATCACAAAAACTTTTACATAAAAATTTAATCAATCATTATACTTATAAATCTTACAAAATATGAATATACAAAACATTAGAAATAATTTCATGAAATCATGTTAACTTTGATCTCCCGTATATCATAAGGTAGTTCTTGGTTCCGACATTGCAAACATGTGAATACCTTAATCATATATTCTCTTGAAACACAAAAATAACCTCAATTACCATACCTCATTATTGAAAACATGCATGTTTACTTATTACAAATTATATAGGATCTATTAATTAACTCCAATTTTTTTTTAAAATTCATAAATAATATCATAAACCACCTATAAAAAATTCCATAGTTAGTTCTAAGGTAATCAATACCTTCTAATTTACTTATTCATATAATATATATCCTAATAAAAACATAATTATCATAACATAAGGAACATATTAAGGGTTATCTTTCCCTTAATAATAATTTCAATATCACATATCTATTCCATCAAAACCATTCAATATATTATTGTAAATCCTTGGTGAAAAACACATAAACTGAACAATCCTTATATATTTTATAATTCTTGAATCAAAATAAATAAACACTTAAATCCATCCTCTTCAATGATTGGAATGGAATAGGTACCTCCTTGATTTAGATGTAAATTATTAGGTTAGGTAATTGAGTCAGGTAATGGCTATGTTCTCCATAGATAAGACATCGTTATCTATGACAATTCATAACTCTCTGACCCTTTTCCCATAGAGATAACATATTCCCCTACATTTGAGGTATTCCTCATGGTTCTTCTTCCATTATTCTTGACATGTACGAAGGTGAATCTTCATTCCCATATGTTCCTCACCATAAAAACATTCAAAAAATTCCATCTTCCTATTATTTTATTACTTAGGCATACCGTTGAAGTTCACCTTGTTAATCGTATATTGCGATTACTGATTTAGAATAATCATAATATATTTCTCTTGAGCCGTTACCCAATTTCATTGCTCATAGTCACAAATTTTTCCATTAGATTAAATGTTAACCCAATTCTTTATGGTTCCCTATATTGACTAAAACTAGAAAGAATAGTTTAATAAACATTTATTATAATGGAAACTAAATAATCATGAAAATTCACTTATAGGATATCTATATTATGATACCTTCCTTAATCTATGACACCATAGGTTTATCCTAGGTTATTCATATAAAAATTATATTTAAATCCTTCATGATGGTTCATTAAGATTTTGTGAATTTCCAAAGCATATCCTCTAGGAGAGTCAAACTGGGTATGTAGTAAGGTGTATTATTGTGTTCTAGGTTATGCCGAGTCAGGCCCGACACACCTTGTCAGAGTTGTCACCCCTAGGTACATCTGTGCCAAAGCCACATCCATTGTTAGTATCTAGACAGGGATGTATTACTAGGAAACCGCTTTCTCAAACCTTTAACTAAACTTTAGGAAATAATCATATACTTTTCCTTATCTTTGGACTCGTTATTAGAGGCATCCCTAAAAATAAACTTAGAAATATCCCTTAGGATCTCACTAAGGTTTTCACATTATAGTTTCCAATGGTTAACTAAATCCTTTCTCCTATACCAAATATAACAACCCATTTTTGATGTATATTTACATTACATTTATTTTATGGAATACATAATACATTGTAAAAACCCACACCCAAAATATATGTTAGTTTAGTGCCTTTAAAAACTGGGAAAATGTAAGCAAATGGTTCATAAAACAACTACATCATCTCTAACTTTTTTCTTTATAGCTAGATCCATTTTGGACACATCTTACTTCATACCCTTCTTTATATCTTGGGGAAATGAAACGTAAAAAGGGTTATCACAAATACTCAGTAAGGGTAAACAAGGAAAACATAAAATAGAACATGAACATAAGAATGTAAAAACATGAACATAACTATTGAACACCATACCATCTATAAGATTTGTTAAATTATTGAGTAATCGAATAAATCATGATAGTTTATAAGACATGAATCAAAATTTAATAAATAACATAATCAATCAAATCATAACATAAGAATAAAACATTGAATTTTTGGTAGACATATAATCATATAATATTGATTTCTATAATATTCAATGCATTTATGCCAAGGACATATTTGTAGTATGGGTTAATTCCCATATCGTCTTGGTAGTCATGGTTCACTCCCATAACCATCTTGGTAGTCATGGTTCACTCCCATAACCATCTTGGAAGACAAGGTCCCTTATGTCTATCTCATGAGATATAAATCTTTACCCAATGCATCGAAGGGAGATATAGGTCCCACCCATATCATAAAGAAATGATACATACATGTTCCACAAGATCATATACAATCATATTCTAAACAATGTTATGGAAAGGGGTTCATAATCATGTAATCATATCATAACCTATGGAAAATATTAATGTTTCATAATCATTTCTTAAAAAGTATAACCTGTTAAAATAAGTGAGTTTCTTAAACCTCATGCCATAAAAAAATAAACCATTTGGAGAAATAATATGGTTGGTATTATTGAACTATAACAAAGTATGTCATTATAGATAGGGAAATATTTTGAAAGATCACTTAGAACATGAAATTCAATTTTTAAAAAATAAAACATTTTCAGACCCCTTTTCTTTTAAAACACTTTGAAAATGTAGAAAGGCATTTAAAACAGTTATTGAGGAAAATATCCTTTCTTATTTTAAATAGTTTTCTTTTCTTAAAATGTTGCCCAATTTTAAAGGAAAACATATTATTTGAATAAAACCCTAATAATCTTGTAGGGTAAGCCTCAATTCAATAAGGTGTCATGAAATACTAAAAATCCATTCATGCCATATAAGTAAAAAAATATTATTCTTGTACTTTTTTCAGAAAAGTCAAAAAGTATATCGTTTGGAAATCGAAAGAAATATTTCATTCAAACCATATAGTAAAAAGTAAAAAATGGGTAAAATGACTTTGAACGTCCATAAGATAATAATAAAACATTTTTTGAAAAAATTTTATGATTTTTTTTTAATACATGGATATGGATGATAAATATAACCTAATGGAGACTTAAAAAGAAGAAATCCCAAATATGGAAGAGATTGTGAAATCCATACTCATCACTTAATAATCAATAAAATCATATTCCACATGTGAAAAGAAAACTATAAGAATATGGAAATATAATAATATTCTTGATAATACTCATAAAAGACATTTATGGGCAGTATATACACCACTTAGTAGAACCAAGTAGTGTATAAGACATGTGTCACACAGAAATAAAAGTGATACATAAATCCCTTACATTAGGTTTGATTTATTCCGTATGTGTCTAAAATTCATGTATATTGGTTTTAAACATATTATTAACTTGTAACATAAACATAATAATATTTATGATATCATATATGATTCATTTTGACTTTATGTTACTTGTTCATTTAATAATTTCAGGTTAAAGCAATGTATTGAGTAATAATCTCTTTGTTTATCATACAGGTTTTCAATTTTTATTTTTAACCTTATTACTTATATCATGATTTACTTACTTCCATGTTGTAAAAAATTATTTATATATCATATATATTTAGTATATAAATATATATAGCTTATAGATAAAGGAAATGGAACACATCGTTCATAGAGATGGTTGGCCCTATGTATGTGTGGGCACTGTTTCTATTTTATTATTTTATTGAATATAAGAAAGTAAATGAAATATGTATATATATACATATAATTGTAGTATCATTTTAAAGATGAAAAATTTCCATATTTATTTTTTTAATTATTTGGGATTATTACAAGTCTGTGAAAGTTGATGGTGCTTGATTCTAAGGCCCAGTGTGCCTAGAAAAGATTTTTTAACTTTTTAAGGTACATTCAGTAAACGTGTGGGAGACAATTTCTATCTTTTGAAACGATTCTCGGATTAAAAATCCAAAGGCACTTTTGAGCACAAAGCACCATGATTCACTTAAGGGAGGCTTAACTTCGACCGTAGTTGGGCGAGAGAAAGAGATAGATTTTCAGACTTTAAGAAGATTAATAAAATAACATAAAAATGTTATATTATTTTCCTACCTCTTCTTGAGCAGTGGTGGAAATGACCACGGAGGTGTTCATACATTTAATGATGGATATTAAATGTTTTGTTACATAAATAATGGGTAACCACCCATTGTTTAATTAATAGGTTCATTAATTATACCAATTGATGAACCATCAATTTAATGGAGGTTTAATCACTTTATTTCATCCTTTGTTTTATTAAATATTGGGTAAAGGGATATTTTGTGGAGAATTGTTGGAATAACTCTGACGAGGTGCCGATGAAAATTTCTCCAATGAAGAATGGAAGCTTGGATGACAACATTTGAGGAATCGATCCGGATCGATGAATGTCGGCATCTTCAACGAACGAGGATTATCCTCCCACAACTGCAACATCTCAAATGATTCTCGAGGTATGGGATTTTGTTCTTTAATTCAAGCGAATTATTTTTCTATTCCTCATTCATGAAAATGTGCCAAATTCAGATAAACAAAAACATGTTGATCTGCAATTTGAATGTAATTGTCGGATGTTGTGGGGTTTTTGAATGATGTTTTATTTTTTCCTTTGATAATTGTTCAAAACACCTCCCTTTGATATGATACAAACGTGGAGGGCACATGCTAAATGAAAAATTCCAGAACCCTTTGCCACTTCATTTTTGGTGTGTTCTTCATGGTAGAATTTTTAATTTGATGGAAATGCAAATCAGAGGGTCATGTTGTGATGGTGGCAGTCTGGGTGGCCCGTAGGCGCAGACAAGAGTGAAAACAGAGCTCCGGAGTGTCGCCAGAGCCCCACGGAATAAGCATCAGCACAACGTTAAAAGAAAACAGTCAGCGCTCGCTAGTTGCGAAAGGGGACGGTGCCGTATGATGCCACGTTGGACCGAAGGGGCGACTGACTCTCTTTCAGCTGCATTGGAGGATGGGCAGTGCGCCATTGCGTTCTGCAGTTAGAGGCTGCGACATCGAAACCACTAAGGAAGGCGAGGGGACCCACTCCCTGTGGGTCCTATGGACAACAAGGAAGTACCATGCGGTGCTGCTAGTTGAAGAGTCGAACATCTCTTTGAGCCATTGAGGAACGAGGGGTAGAGAGAGCCCTTGTGCGGGTCGTACCCAGCTGGCGGGCCATGCCGGTCTGCTACCAAGCAGGCCGAGCCCACTGCGGCCAATCCGGTTCTAGCTGGGCTAGTCCGTGGCCCAGATGGTTCGAGCTGGGCCAGGTCGGACCTTGGTCAGACCCGGACCTGGTCGGGTCGGGTCGGTCCAACCGGATCAGAATAAACAGAGACCATTTTCGGCCCATATACACTTAAAAGGTCGTATCTTACAAACCAGACATCCGTTTGATGAATTGTCTACAAAATTAGAATCCTTGGTATGAGACAGTCCTTTGTAGATACTCCACATGAGTTTTGGAGAAAGTTTTTTTATGTATGGGTTAGATTGTACACAAATCTAACCGGGCCCTCTGCACTAAAATTCCTGTAACTCTCAGACGAGAAGACTGATTGATGCTTTGTCTATTGCATTGGAACCCTTATGAAATGATAGATCATTGGTTTTCTTATTCATGGGACTTTATGCCGGTTGAAATATGACTGATGGCTTGAGGAGTGGATCCTCCCAGAATCAAGTGTACTATGTACGGGAATCCATTGGTTGGAACCGAGTCTTTTGCTTTGTGATTTGTGAGTGATATCATGCTTTATGGTTTTCCTTTTGGGAATTCTGAGAGACCATTGGGGGTATTAGGGTCCCTGATGGGTACTGTTATACTCACCCATGCACGGGCTTCGGGTGTACCTTATTTGTGTCTTATGCAGACGATGCACATCTCGACTGAGACTATAGGAACCAGGACCAGGAGGTACACAGAGGTGACTGGTTGACATGGAGAGCTATGGAGACGAGCTTTACCTACAGTTTAGGTAGTATCCTTGGAAGATGATCTCAGGAGTTGTTTTCTAATTTTATGTTGTAGTTGTCTCATTTAGTTGGGCTTGTATTCCTAACCCTTTACTTTCAGTGCACACTTTTACTACTGGAGTTTTACTTTGTGGTTGCATCTTGTCGTGTTCTTGGACTATGTGTTCGTACTAGTTTAAAGGCAATGTATTCCTATTTTAGGGATACACCTTTCCGATTCTAGTCGTGTACCCCTGTCCTATGGAAGGAAGACTTGGGGTAGTCACGACACGAGCCATGGGGAATGGGTTGTGACAAAGTGGTATCAGAGGATTCAGATCTACCGAAGAACTAGGACTCTGATCTTTCCAATGGATAAATAGTGTTAAGTGTTTTGTGTGTGTTTTTTAGTTTTGGGAGTCCAATGTTAGTGCGGCGACCAACGTATCCATACACCAGGACACGAAATTATGATTTTTGATTCGGTGTACCAAATCATTGATTGCGTGTGTTTTGGAAATGTTTTTACTTTTGATCTCTTTTTAGTTAGCTCACCAGGTAAAACTTATTGACCATGGCACACCAGTTTCATTTTAGGATTCCTCCCTGTAGACAACCAAACAAGATTTTAGAGAGAGTACACAATGATGGACCACTAAGTGATGAGGTTTCAGTGTGGGCCCCTCTTATTAAGTCAGCACCTTTGGGTGGTGTCCTAGCAGCACCACCACTCGGAGGGCATTAGTTCCCACCAGCCCCACTAGAATACTATGCACGCCACCTAAGTGTATTGCATGAGTTCCAAAGATAGAGGCCTCTGAGGTTTTGAAGTGAGATAGATCCCCAGGCAGCTGAGGACTGGCTGGAGGCTGTGGCATGAGTTTTTCATTTAGTTGAGACACCATCAGATTAGATAGTGATCCTAGCTGCTAGCCTCTTCTAGGGAATAGTAGGGATATTGTGGAGTCTAATGCAATAGATGCATGAGGATGTGACACTCCTAGTTGGACATCGAGACCCTATTTAGGGAAAAATTCATACAAGAAAATTTACACTCAGTGTGTATCTAGGAGCTGGTGCACTTACAGAAGGGAAACCTATCAGTAGCCCAGTACTAAGTGAGATTCACTATCCTCTCACGATACTCCACTGACATGGTACGAGACCCATTCTTCAGGTCCCAGAACTTTGATCGGGGTCTCCAGTGAGAGATCAGAACGTTGATGATATCACTCTATATCTCAATGCAGGATGGAGTGCTCGAGTGAGCATTATTTATGAAGAGATTATTAGCTGAACAGGAACTGATGGTGAGAGCCACCATTGGATGACAGGTATCTGAGTCATCTAAAGAAGGTATTAGGAAGATGTCGCAAAGGTCCAATCAGGCCATTCCTTTTGGTGTATGACCTAAGGACGCAGGGTCAGAGGTGCGGATCTCGCGAGGCAAGGGTGATCTACTGAGGAATAAATCCTATTATTATTGAGTCGGGTAGGGACACATGGCTCACGACTGTCTGACTCCCCATATAGAAAATGAGAAGATGACCGAGGGACCACTAAGGCAGCGGCTGAGGTTTGAGTGAGGGGGTATGTAGGGTGGCAGACGTGGTAGAGGAGCAGGTTGTGCAGCAGGTGGTGGATGACAGTTTGATGTTCTACCACCACCACCCCAAGTGGTCCACCCTGACCACAATGAGCAGATGAACATAGACGATATTATCTTTAGGTAGCTGAGGCCTATAACCATGGATCTCTAGATATGATTAGAGGTGTGATCTGTGTTTATTCCACCCTAGATGCAGTTCTTATAATCCTAGGTTCCAGTTACTCTTTTATTTCCACGTCACTCGTTCGGAGCTCGGAGATTTCGTTGGAGTCATTGGATCGATCCTTAGGATTAGAGACTCCCATGGGAGAGGATTTTATTATTACATACTGGTTAAGATAGTGTGATCTCACTCAAGGAGCCAAGAGCTTTGGTTGGGATCTCCTAGTAGCAGCATGAAGGGAAAACAATATCATATTGGGTATAGATAAGTTATCCATCGTCCATGATCATATTGACTATTTTAGGTGCAAAATTTTGTGTGTCCATGTGTTTGGGACTAGGTTTTCCTTTACCAGTGAGATACAGACCTTTGCAGCACATGATGGACTTACTTGGAGGAGGGTGTGGCCGATCACTCTTCAGTTGGCTAGCTTTACCCTCAGAGAAGTTAACATGAGGAGTCTGAGTTATCTTGTAGTGGTGGAAAAGTATGTTGATGTCTTTTTTGATGATGTTCTTCCACTACCTCTTTATAGAGAGGTATAATTCTACATCGACCTATACCCTAGGATGATACCAATATCTACGCCATCATATCAGATGGCCCCTACTGAGCTTCGGGAGTTAAGGGTACATTTGGAGGACTTGCAGAAGAAGGGGTTCATAAGGACTAGTGTTTCTCCATGGGCATCCCTGATTTTGTTCTCCAAGAAGGAAGATGTGAGTCTAAGGCTTTGTGTGGACTATTAGTGCCTGAACCAGGTGATCGAGAAGAACTTGTATCCACTCCTGAGGATTGATGATCTCTTTGACCAGCTGAAGGGAGCTCGATGGTTTTTGAAGATTGAGCACAGATCATGCTATCATCATATCAGGGTATGAGACAAGGACATGCCAAAGACTACTTGTACATTTTTTTATGTCCATTATGAGTTCTTGGTGATGCCCTTTGGCATGACCAATGCTCTGGTAATGTTCATGGTGCTCATGAACATGATCTTCCAGCCTTACCTTGACCGCTTCATGGTGATCTTCATTGACGACATCTTGATATATTTAGTGTCGGAGGAGGAGCATGCCACGCACCTATGGATAGTTCTAGATACACTCCAAGGGCACTATCTTTATGGAAATCTCTCAAAGTGATAGTTCTTGATAAAAGAATTCCACTTCCTAGGGCACGTTATCTTGGAAGATGGAGTTTTAGTGGACCCGGTGAAGATAGTGGCAGTGCTTGCATGGGAGCCACTGAGGAGTGTGACTAAGGTGTAGAGTTTCTTGGGATTGGCTAGGTACTATCGGAGATTTGTACTATAATTTTCCAAAGTTGTGACACCCTTTTCTTCTTTGAAAAAGGAGTTAAAACCCTTTGTGTAGATAGAGAGATGCAAGTAGAGTTTTTAGGAGTCGAGTTAGAGGCTAACGAGTGCCCACATCTTGAGGCTTCTAGAAGAGGGTGTTGGGTATGTAATCTACAACGATGCATTAAGGACCGGACTAGGTTTTGTCCTGACGAAGGAGTGAGAAGTGATCACCTATAGCTCACAATAGTTGAGATATCACGAGAAGAACTACATTGCCCATGTCCTGGAGTTAGCAGTAGTGGTCTTTGTGCTGAAGATGTGGCAACACTACTTGATGGGTGAACGGTTTACTATTTAATCTAATCACAAGAGTCTCACGTATATCTTCTCACAGAAGGACCCAAACCTAAGACAACGGTGATGGCTGGAGTTCCTCCTGGACTATGACTTTGAGATAGTCTACACTCTTGGGAAGGTGAACGTAGTAGTAGACACAATAAATATAAGGCATGGTCTACAGTTGTTGAGTGAGGCGACAGAGCATCTAGCCGCATTGTAGATATCCTTCATGGATAATTATGGAGTAGCTTACCTTCCGTCTATGATAGTTACTCCCCCACTCCTTCAGCGAGTCAGGGAGGCACAGTTTGGGGACATTAAATGCGAGGACCGACATGCTCAGATATCCTCCGGACAAGCTCCTGATGGATTTTATAAAGGTGGAGAGCACGCCATCATTTTCATAGGATGCACCATGGTAACTGTGATGATACTAGAGGAGGTGTTGAGGAAGTTCCATACACCCCCTTTGTTGGTACATCCTAGGGTGTCAAATATGTACCAAGGCCTCTGATGTATATACTGGTGGCCATGGATAAACAATGTGGTGGCAGAGTTTGTATCATGATGCCTCACATGTCAACAAGTGAAGGCAGAGCATCAGGTACCAAAAGGCTTAGCTCAGTCACTTGAGGTACTGGACTGGAAGTGGGATAGTATATCCATGGACTTCATGATAGGGATACCATGTAATTTCAGTGGCTACGATTCCATATGGGTGATCGTTGACCAACTCACCAAGTCAGTTCACAACCAACCCATCTAAGAGCAGGGATCAATAAAGATATTAGGACGTCTATACATATAAGTGATTTTACGACTCCACAGGGTTCCATCGATGATTGTCTTAGATCGTGATGCTCGTTTTACATATTTCTTAAAGAAGAGATTACAGGAGGCGTTCATGACTCAACTACGCTTGAGCACTACCTTTAATCCTCAGAAAGATGGTCAGACGGAGCAGACCATACAGACACTTGAGGACATGACTTGTGATTGTGTCCTTGATTTTGGCCGCATTTGGGAGGACCACCTGCCACTTGTCGAGTTCTCATACAACAAAATTTATCACTGTACTATCTAAATGGCTCCATTTGAGGCCTTGTACGGGTGACCTTGCAGATCACCACTATTCTAGACGGACCCAGGGGAGTCCACACTTATGGGTCTATAGTTGGTATGGGCTACCAAGGAGAAGGTGCAAATCATCTAGGAGAGGATGAAAACTACATAGAGATGGCAGAACTCTTATGCTGACTGGAGACGGAGACCCTTAGAGTTTGAGGAGGGATACTATGTCTTCCTACGGGTCTCACCCTGACATGGATTATGGAGGTTTGGTCGGGGTGACAAGTTGTCTCTGAGGTTCATCAAACCTTTCCAGATCCTCAACAGAGAAGGCGAGCTGGCGTACCATCTTTCTCTTCCCCCATTAATTCACCAGGTGAATAAAGTTTTCCATGTGTCATAGCTGAGGAGGTATATGCATTATCCACCACATGTTATCGACTAGGGTGAGATGTACATAGATGATAGGGCAACGTTTTCAGAGTTCTTGGTGGAGATAGAGGATCTAAAGGAGTAGGTCCTTCATGGGTGGTCAATTTCTCTGGTGTGAGTTCATTGGAATCATGAGAATCTTGAGATCACATGGGAGAGGGAGGCTCAGATGCGTACTCAGTACCCCCATTTGTTCCCCTAGTTTTTTATGTATCTTTAGAGGATGAAAGGCCATAAGGCGGGGAGAATTTAAAGACATGTAATTTCCATGTATATTTTTTAATTATTTGGGATTATTATAAGTCTGTGAAAGTTGACTGTGCTTGATTCCGAGGCCCGGTGTGCCCAGATAGGATTTTTGAACTTTTTTTAAGGTACATTCAGTAAACATGAAGACGACATTTTCTATATTTTTAACCGATGCTCAGATTAATAATCTAAGGGTACCATTGAATTCACAACGCCGAGTTTCACATAAAGGAGGATTAACTTCGACAGCTGTAGGTCGAGAGAAAAATTTAGTTTTTTGGACTTTTAGAAGATTAATAAAATTACAAAAAAAATGTTATTTTATTTTCTTACCTATTCTTGAGTGGCGGTGGTAGGGAACACAGAGGTGGTCAGGAATTTAATGAAGTATATTAAATTTCCTATTACACAAAGGATTTGTAACCACCCCTCGTTTAATTAATAGGTTCATTAATTATACTAATTAATAAACCATTAATTTAATAGAAGTTTAATCACTTTATTTCATCCTTTATTTTATTAAATATTGGTTAAAGGGAGATTGTGTGGATAATTTGTGGAATAACTCTGACGAAGTGCTGACGAACTTCCCTCCAACAAAGAATGGAAGCTTGGATGAAAACATTGGAGGAATCGATCTGGGATCGACGAATGTCAGCAGCTTCTACGAACGAGGAATCTCCTCACACAACCACGACACCTCCAACGATTCTTGAGGTAGGGGTATTTGTTCTTTAATTAAACTGAATTATTTTTCTTTTCCTCGTTCTTGAAAACATGATGAACGCAGATCAACCAAAATGAGTAGATCTACGATTCGTACGGAATTGTGGGATGTTGTGGGGTTTTGAATGAGGTTTTATTTTTTCCTTTAATAATTGTTTACAACACCCCCTTTGATATGATGATAAAATAGAGGGGAAAATCTAAATGAAAAAGGCCTGAACCCTCTGCCCATTCATTTTTTTCATGTTCTTCGTGGGTAAATTTTGAATTTTACGGTAATGTGAATCAGAGGGTTACGCTGGGACGATGTCATTCCAGGAGGCCCGTAAACTTAGATGAGAGTGAAAATGGAGCTCTGGAGAATCGCCAGAGCCCCGTGGAAGAAGCGTCGGCGTGGCACTAGTGTGGTGGTGTCGATGACTGGTGCCGATGGGAAAAGTCGGCGGCTTGCGATCACCAGCTGCAGAAGGGGGCGGTGTGCCATCGCGCGCCACAGGTGGTGGCCGCGACATCGATTTCGCGAAAGAAGGCAAGGGAACCCACTCCCTATAGGTCCCGTAGAGAGCAAGTCGGTGCCATGTGGTGTCGTCAGTTGAAGATCTGAACAACTCTTTGAGCCATTTGGGAATGAGGGGTCGTGTGACACCTCATGCGGGTCATGCCCAGCCGGCTGGCCAGGCCGGTCTGCTGCCCAGCGGGCCAAGCCCACCACGACCCAACTAGTTTCGGCTGGGCTGAGCTACAGCCCAGTGGGTTAAGTCTGGGCCGGGTCAGACATAGGTCAGACCCAGACCGAGTCAGGTCGGCCTAGGATGGGCAGGTCGGGTCGGTCCAATCAGTCGGACCGGACCCGGACCATTTTCGACCCAAATACACTTAAAAGGATGTATCTTACAGACCAGACGTCTGTTTGACAAACTGTCTATGGAATTGGAATACTTAGGATGATACGTCCATTCTTAAATACTCCACTTTTGTTTTGGAGAAATTTGGAGTATGGCCGGGTTGGATCGTACCCGAATCCAATAGGGCCATCGGCACTAAAATGCTTGTAACTCTCAGACCGGGTGTCTGATTGCCACACCGTCTGTTGCATTGTAACCCTTATAACCTGAAATATCATTGGGTAACATATTATTTGGACTTAGTTCTTGTTAAAATACGACTGATGGCTTGAGGATAGAATCCTCTATGAATCAAGAGTACTATGTACGAGAATCCAGTGGTTTAAGATGAGTCTTTTCTTTATGCTTTGTGATTGAGATCATGCTTTTTGGTTTTCATTTTTGGAATTATGAGAGACTTTTGAGGGTATTAGGGTCCCTAATGGGTATTATTATACTCACCCTTTCATGGGCTTCGCCCACACCTTATTTTTCCTTGTACAGATGACGAGTAGCCCGGCTGAGACTATAAGAACCAGGACTAGGCGGTACATGGAGGTGAATGGTTGACATGGAGAGATGTGGAGACAATTTGTACCTACCCTTTAGGTAGGATCCTTATCAGACGATATTAGGAGTTTTTTTCTATTTTATGTTGTAGTTGTATCTTTCAGTTGGGCTTGTAGTCTGACCCCTTTACTTTCAGTACACACTTTTACTATTGTAGTTTTACTTTGTGGTTGTATCTTGTTGTTTTCTTGGACTGTGTGTTCGTACTGGTTTAAAGGTAATGCTTTCCCATTTTAGGGATACGCCTTTCTGGTGCTAGTCACCAAACCCTGGCCTATAGAAGGTGGGCTCGGGGTTTTCATGACATGAGCCCCTAGGAACAAGTCAAGAAAATCATAATTATTACATATATTTCATTGTTATTTATTATTTATACTTTATAATCATTCTTGAATGGTTACTGTGGAGAATGATTCTCATCAAATTGTGGAGACGGTAAGTCGTACATATGCACGATCGACAATATCGTTCCCTTAATGATTAAATAGTATAGAATTGAATGATATTATAATTATTAAGGATAATTATCTTGTAATATTTATTATTGAAATCCTTTATATTCATCATTATACCCTTATAAATAAATTATAGATGAAAACTAGTTTACACCAAAACGTGGATATGGTAAGTCATACGCACACATGTATGGTGATATTGTTCTACGTAGGATTGTTAAAAGGAGTAATATGGTTGTACCATAATAATGAAAACATATCATCATATATTATATCATTTATTTATTACTTTTTTATTTAATAAACTTATGAAAAGGACGTATAAGAAGAAAATAACTTTGAAAGAGTTGGTAACACAATTACCTCATCTTTAAGTGTCTCATTTTGATTTGCACAAAAGGACTCCATAGGATGGACTTATGCCAAAATTATAGCCTCTCATATGAATTTAGGGAAGTTGGTAGGAGAAATGGGTAGGGTTTTGCCGATAGAAAAAGGCTTTATAATTGTGAATAAAAGAGAATGATAGGTTCCCTTTTAAAAGAGGGGGAGGGCCACTTTAGGAAACTATGAAACTATTAATTTATTATAAATTTATTTTCAATTTTAAATAGATCCAAAGTGAGTTATTTAAATTCTAAGATAAGTAATTTTAGAAATCCTTTCAACCAATGAATTTTATACATGTTTATATCAAAAAATTAACCTTATCTTTGGGATTTAACCCTTAGTTAAACAGTTTAACTCTTAACGGGAAAAATTGTCTTTTTTACACTACGTGGTTAATTTAGTTACTATAAACGACCAAACTAACCCCAATTGGATCATTTATGACATCTTTTTACATTATCCTAGTTATCTAAGATATATATTTTTATAAATTTTATATCTATTAATAAAATATTATTTAATTTAAAATATCATTTAAGTCAATTTTGACACTAATTATCTCTTGAATTTTTTAAAATAATAAAAACATGATTTTTTCAACAAAACTAAATAATATAATCCCTAACATGTTATATTCATCAAATAAATTCATTTATGAAATCAAATATCTCATGTTATATCTATTTTAATATTATTAATATCATTTATTTGATTCTTCCTTTAATAAATCTATTATTATATCATCATTATTTCACAATTAATTTTAATTATTTAATGTCTAAAAATATAAATAAAATATCATGATGTAAATAAAAATTTTATATTTATAATGACTATTTATAGTCAACCATATCTATTACAACCCATACATTATATGCCCTGATATTACTTCAAAATTATAGAATATTCATTAAAAATTTTAAAAAATCCTTGAAAGGACCATATAGGTATATTTTCTTTAGAAACTCGGAAACATAAACAACTAGTTCATATGACATATTCATTATATCCCACTTATATGGTCATAAGTAGACCCTGTTTTGACATATCTTACGTAATACTATTCTTCATGACTTGGGGAAAATAAACATATAAAGCATAGATGATCAGTAAGGGTAAAAAATGGAGATATCAATCATATCATAATCGTAAGACATAAGAACATAACATTTCAAAATCTTGTCCTGCATATGCAAGATTTTGATATCATGCCATGGGAAAAATCATAAAGGTTCATAAGAATTAATGAACATAATACCAAAATTCATAACATAAGACATGAAATTTTGTGACATACACATAAGTATAGAAAATAATTTCATATTATTCAAGGCTCATTCTGAATACTATTATAATGGAAAATTCCATTACTAAACCAAGTTCACTCCTCATTTTAGCCTTATACTAATGAACCGAGATCATTTCCCCCTCCAGCATTGTCTATATCATGAGAAATAAATATTTACCAACTTCATTTGAGTGAGGTATAGATCCCACCCATATCATAATGAAATAATTATTATGTGTTCCACAATAACATAAATCATTAATCATAACCCAAGGAATAAAATGGGTTTCTTTAAACATCATTCCACCATAATGTAATCCATGTAAAACAAATGGATTTCATAAATATAATTCAATCAAAAACATAGTAAAACCATAGGAACAATAAGGATATTATACATGAAATATAAACATAATAGAAAATTCTATCTTATATAGAAAATAATTTTTATATAATACTTGAAATTAAATCTTGAGGAAAATATCCTTTCTTCATCAATAAGATATTGTTTTCTCAAAATGCCAAAAAATTCAAAAAGTAAAGATTTTATTTTAAAATAAACTTGAAATCATGTAAAGGAAGCTTCATGTAAAAAACGAATTATAAAAATTTAAGAATTATTTCATGCCGTATAATTTAAAAACATTCTCCTTGTACTTTTGACAGAAAAGACATAAAGTACCTCGTAACAAAAATGAAAAAATATTCCTTTAATACCATTCAATAAAGATTCACTATTGGGTAAAAAATACTCTAAATAATTTTATAATAATAGAAAGAAAATTTTTCAATACATTATTAAGAAACATGAACATGGATAATAAGTATATCCCAATAAATAATTACTTATAAAAAACTTATATAATAATGATATTGTGAAATTATCCCTTACCTTAGGTCTGATTTCATTTATATATATCCAAACCTCCAGTATATGGATTTAAATATTGTCATTGACTTATTTCTGAATCATAGTAATTTTTATGATATAATATATGATCATATTATCTTTCGTTTGTTAGTATCATTGTTACTCGTCCATCGGGTGTTAACTTCTTTATTTTTCTTACATATGATTTTTCGGATAAGTTCTTATTCCTCTTCTTAGGTTATAGTTATATCATTTATAGAATAATACTAGTATTATATATATCATATTGATTCATTCCATTCATTTATATAATCAAGCTTTAATGGATAACATGTATAATGAATCACATCGCATCGTGGAGATGATAGACTGTACGTACGCATGAGCGATGATATCATTCCCATAATTCTTGAATGTTATTAAAGTGGATGTTGTATAATATTTAAAAATAAATATAATTTTATAATAATCATATATATATCTATTATTTCCATCATTATACACATCCAATTTTAATGGTGGTAAAAAAATAGATTACCCCACTATGTGGAGATGGTTAGCCATACGTACGCACGTGTGGTGATTTTGTTTTTCATAGGATATATAGAAGATGGAATATGGTTGTTTAATAATCATAATAAAATATCATTATATATGTGATACTGGATTTGTTACTTTATAATGAAATAACTCATGAATAGGAAGTATAATAAGAAATAAGTTTAAAATAATCGAAATATGAGATTACCTCTTCTTCAACGTGCTCCCTCTAAACCTCCTCTTAAAGCACTAGAGTGAATCTTTGAATAATTCCATAACCTATAGAACACGACTAGGGAAGTTGATAATAGAAATTTTCAGGGCATGGCCGATCTTTAAGGTTCAAAGTGATGTGAAGCGGTGAGAGAGGAGGTGACCTTTTTTAATTAAGGTGAGGGGAACTTTTTTAATCTCCAAAAATATAAATTTATAATAAAATCAAACCACATCAATAAAAATCCAAAATGTCCCAATTTCAAAGGTGATATCGTATTGGGTTGTAATCTCGTAATCCAATAAATTTTATACAAGTTTTTCTATCAATATAAACCTTATTAATTTAATTGACATTTAGCTATTCTATTTAATTTTTAACTAGGGTAAACCATATTTCAAAATTAAAAGGGTGAAATATTTTCTTATTTGTGTCAATTAGACCATATAATAAAAATTATTTATTATTAAAAAATGTTTAATATTTTTAAATAATTTAATTAAATATTATTTTGATAAACAATTAATTTTGATACTATTCAATTCATTGATTTATAAAATCAATAAGTTATCAAGTTAACTTTGAAAAAGATTATTTTATTATATTCCTAAGAGGTCAAGTTCGTGTATAAAATTAATTTTAAATTTTAATTATCAAAAATTAGAATTATTTTAATATTTTTAATAATATTTATTTGATATTTACCTTAATAAAATATTTACTACAACAATTTTGTGTAATTATTTAATATGATTATTTTTTGAATAAAAATTAAAAATAAAACACTATGACAAAGAAAAATACTCTATATTTAATAATAATACATATAATAAAATACATCTTTTGTATAATTGATCACTAAAAATGTAATACTAATTAAAGCATGAATGTTACTAGTTTATCATCACTTTAAATAAAATAATATAATTGTAATAATCTCTTATATAAAGATAAAAATGGCCAATAACTTGAACCTTGGATCATTATGATTGATATATACTATATAATTAATATTTGGTCAAGTGTTTGGGTATTTTAAGGGTTATTATAAATTTAATAATAATTATTTTATCGATTTCTCGTCAATTAAATAATTTCTACATCATTAAAGTATAAGAATTTAAAGTAATTATTTATTTCCTAAAAATTATGAATAAATTATCATAATAAAAAAATATTTCAAATAATTATTTATAACATAATTTAACTTCTGTATAACCTTATATTAAAAATCATATTGTTATTTAAATTTGAGTAAGACATATTTAACATTTCTTTAAATATAATAAATTAAATGTTATAATACCATCCAAGTGGCTTCCAAAGTACACCATTTATACCCAAAGATGATTTAGGTCAAAAAACATCATCCAATGATATTAGGAAATGTGTTAGGGTAATTTAAACATATTATTTTTACCCTTATTACCTGATTAACCCTTTTATAGTATTAATAACAATTATCAAAGTTATTATTCATAATTCCCAAAAATAAAAGTTATCTATTTACATAATTTTGAATTAATGAATGTAAATAAGGAATACATTTTTAAAATTTTAAATCACAAAATATGTTATAATTAACTTAATATTAATCATGTTGACGAAAATAGAGAACGTGTTTTAAAGGTAAAAACATTGCAAAAGAATGAAATGTTTTTACCTCTAAATTCAATATAAAATTAATGAAATTTACCTTAATTATATTGAATGATAAAAATATATTATATTTATACTTTAAAACCATTAAATAATATAATTTAATCATATAAATTATTACAATGAAAAAAATTGTTTTCAATTAAAATTTATTGTATTTTTATTATTCATCAAAATTTGAAAGTTTTCATAAAAATATCAATAAATAATCCAAAGTAAATTTTTATATCCCTCTTCCAAATAAAATGTTTATGTTGTCATATAGAAATTATTAATGTGTAAAAATATTGATTTAAAAGGGCTTCTCCATTAAAAGGTGTAAAATTACCCTTTTACAAAATATAAGTGTTTTACATCGAATAGGGTTTATTCATACCTTATGAGAAAAATATATATTGTATGAATATAAAAAATATTTTTATGTATATAAAATATATAATTAATTAATTTAATTTACTAATAGAAATTCACTAAATTTATTAATATAAAAATAAAAATATATAATTGATTTATAATTTTTTTAATTAATAATTGGTAGCCCAAGAATTCACCATACATTTTTAGAAGTTAGTTATATTTTTTCTCACTAACCTAATGACTAGGTAAAAATGTTAATTTTGTACTAAAGGAATTTCATGGTTCATTTAAACTCACAGCTATAAGTAATGAAAACTATTTATCAATTAAAATGTTTTAAAATATTTCATAAAAACATCTGGGTGTTACATTCTACCTCCCTTAAACTAAATTTCACACTCAAAATTCTTCATTTAGAAAAAAAAATATAAGGGTAATTTTTCCTCATCACATCCTCAAGTTACCACATATAGCTTCCTCAAATTAGTTATTCCTCCATAAAACATAACCAAGTTTGTGGTCTTGTTTCGTAGGACATTTTCACTACAATCTAGAATCTCTATCAGTTGTTCTTTATAGGAAAGATCTTGCTTGAGCGGTACAAATTCTGAGTTAAGTTCATGTGAAGGATCAGGTATATACTTTCTCATGAGAGATACATGGAACACATCATGAATTTGAGTGTTATTCGGTGGAAGTTCCAATCGGTAAGTTACCTTCCCTACAAGGTCCAGAATTTGAAAAGGATTGATATACAATGTGCTCAACTTTACATTCATTCCAAATATCATTTATATCTTATAGGAGATATTCGTAGAAACCCCTTATCATATACTTCAAACTCTAGGTATTTTCTTCAGTAGTTAGCATAACTTTTTTGTTGGCTTTGAGCTGCTCTTATGTCTTGTGGAATATATCTGACCATTTATGCAATTTCCTTGGCATGATTAGGTCCTAATAGCTTTATTTCCCCAACTTCATCCCAGAAAGTTAGAGTTCTTCACTTATTTCCATAGAGTGCTTCATAAGGATCCTTCTAAATACTTGAGTGAAATATATTATTTTAACAAAATTACAACAAAGGTAGGTTTTGATCCGAACCACCATTGAAATACAAATAGAAAGCTCTCAACATGTCTTCTAGATTTTTAATTTTCTTCTCAGATAGACCATCTATCTGAAGATAATAAGCAATGATGAATCTTAACTCTATATCTAGAGCTTGCTGAAGAATTATCTAGAACATCGAGGTAAACCTCAAATCCCGATCAGATATAATGTAAAGTGGTACTCCATACAATATTACCACTTCATTTACGTATATATTGATAATATGATCAAGAGAAATCCTCTCTAATAGCAATGAACTGTGTCAAATTCATATGGAGATCAACAATAACCCTTATATAATTACGTCCTTTTGATGTTTTGGTAAGTCCAATGAAAAATTCCATATTGATGTTTTCCCATTTGCATTATGGCATGGGTAATGTTTGTAACACCCCCTTAGACATCTGTCTCTCAACCTTAACTTGGTAAAAACTATGCACTGAGAGACTTATTCAACATCATTTAATTTCAAGAAATCCCACAATAAAATACTCTTTCATGTCCCTATAAATCTTTGTGCTTCTATGATTAATAGAGAATGGGGAACTATGAGCCTCATCTAATAGCTCATTCTTTAATTTTGGAATTGGAGGAATACACATATAATACCTGAACCTTATTTTTCCATCACAATCAAGGTTGAAATCAGGAAAATTTCCCATAGTCTTTTGTAGATTTACATATTCCTTCAGCACCTCCTTAATCTTAAATTGTATATATGGTTGAACATTCATTTGATAAAGATAAGATTTATCCCCATCCTTTACAATTTAAAGATCCATCCTTTTAAAATTTATAAATATTGGATCTTTTTTGATCCTCATCATCGATAGGATAACATGGTCCTTTCGGCTCAAAGCATATACCACCTTGTTCTTTTTCTCAAGTGGTAATATATTGTGATGTTTTAATCATTAATCAACTCCAAAAAATGTATTTGGCACATATTAAGATCCTTTTGTGTGAAAATATACTTTAAACATTTATAATTAGTATAAATATCACACTTTTAACCATAAAGATAATGCCACCATATCTTTATTGAAAATATTACTGAAGCTAACTCCAAATCATGAGTTGGGTAATTTTTCTTTAGGATTTTCATTTATTGTGAGGCATAATCTATCACCATATCATTTTTCATGAGAACAGAACACACTCCCTTTTTGGATGCATCACAGTAGATTACAATCCATTATCCACTACAAGGCAGTGTGAGTATAAGTGCACTAGATATCCTTTTTTAGCTCTTTGAAAATATCTTTGCATTCCTCCATCCAAACAAACTTAACTCCTTTCTGTGTCAACTTGGCAAGTGTATTAGATAATCCTGAAAAATATTTCACAAAACATCGATAATATCCAGCCAAGACAAGAAAACTTTGGATCTCAATTACCATTTTTGGTTTTATTTAACTTTCAATAACTTTTTTCTAGATCCAAAGATCCCCTCTCTTGAGATTATATGACCCAAAAATAAAACTTTCTGATGCCAAAATTCAAACTTGGTAAATTTTGCATAAATTTTATCATTTCTCAGGGTATTCAATACAATTTCCAATTGATCTTTATAATATTCCTTGTTATTCAAATATAAAGGAATATTGTATATAAATTCTACCACAACTGATCAAGATAGTCTCCAAATACTTTTTTCATTAGATCCATGAAAATAGAAGGGGTATTAGTAAGACCAAAATGCATCATTATAAATTCATAGTGTTCATACCTTGTATGGAATGTTGTATTTTTAATATCCTCCTTTTTAACCCTTATTTGATGATATCTTGAATGATGACCTATCGTGGAAAAGTATTGACCTCTACATAGTTTGTCAAATAAGTTATCAATGTGGGTAAGAGGATATTTGTTCTAGATAGTGATCTTGTTATGTTCTCGATAATCAATTCAGAGTTTCATTTATCAGTATTTTTTCTGAACAAATAGAACAAGTGAACCCCAAGGTGATGCACTAGGGTATATGAATCCATTTTCAATATTATATTGTAATTTCTTCTTCAATTCCTACAACTCAATTGTGTGAATTCTATAAGGTGCCTTTGAAATAGGCATAACACTTGGTATGAGTTCTAATGAAAACTCAACCTCAAGATTCGATGGAAAACCAAGAAATTACTCCTGAAACACATCATAAAACTCGAATACAATGAGTTTATTCTTAATTGTTAGTTTCTCCCAAATAATTTTAGATATATAACCTTCATTTATCAGAATCAAGACCCATAAGATGAAATAAATTTCTTCTGGAAAGTCATATTAATCTTTTCATAGAATGATGATAATAGATTGGTCCAGAATATGAAATGTGACTTCCCTTCCTTGAAAATTGATTTGAGATATATATAGGGAAAGGAAATCCATTCCAAGAATCACATCATATTCCACTATCAGATAGATCAAAATATTTTCCATAAGAACTCTCCGAAAAAATTCCACTAGGGAAGAATTATAAATTTTTAATTTGATCGTTGTTCCATTAAAATTTGTCACATCTAACACAATATCTAATTTATTAGGTAATATGAAGTTATCCTTATAAAATTTTTCAGAAATAAAATATTGGGTGGATCTTGAATCAAATAAAACATTTAATACTTTATATTGGATGGAAAGTGTATTTTCACCACTTCATTATCATACTCCACATCATCGATAGTGATCTCATGTTACTTTCTATTGTCTTTTCCCTTATGAGTTTGATGACATCAATCATCATCAAGAATAGTTGGATTAGGGAATTGGTTGTAATAATTCCCCATTTCCTTACACTTGTAACATTTAAGTGTTGGAGGTGCATTATGTGTAGCCTTTTCTTTATTCGGATCATTAGATATCGTTTCCCATCACTTCGACATCCAAATACCTGATGACCTTATCTCCCACACTTAAAACATTTTCTATTCCCTCTAATACAATTTCATCCATGTTTCATTCCACACTTTGAGAATAAGGTAACACTCATCTTCTTTTCTATGTGGTATTTAGATTTTCCCTTAAATTCCATTTTTTCTTCTAATCAAACCTAGAGTACTGATGGGTTACTACAATATCCATCTCAACATTGAGAGTACATCCAATGTTTTCCTCGTAGATATTGAAGTCCCTTGTGGCTAATGATCATCAGAGAATTTGTTTTAAGTCACTAAATAATCAATCAATTGTACTCTTATGTTGGATAATAATTCTAGAATCATACCCTGAAAGTCTTGTAAAATTTTCTCCATAAGTACCAACAGATTTATTTTCCTTTTTATTAAGCTCAAGGAACTACTCCATCTTTGTTTGAATAATACGAGGAAAGTAATTATTAAAAATATGTTCTTGAATGCATTCCATTCCATGGATTCAATTTCATATCTTTGCCTTATATTCTTGATAGGTTCCACCATTGATTGACTTCACCTTCCAAATGATAGACAGTTAAGATGAATTTATCATGTTATGAACATTGTAGAATTGAAAATATTTTTTCAATGGTATTGATCCATTTTTATCCACTAATGGATCTAAATACTTGATGAAATATGGTGGAAACTACCTCATAAAAAAATCAACTGAATTTTGTTCCCTTCTTTTCTCATTTGGATGTCCTGTATGATTCATATCCTGAGAAAGTTTTGTGAGAATAGCTACAAGATTTTTCATTCCAACTCTCATAATATTTTTTTGATCAAGAAAAAAATCATTTCATTAACCATCACATTCAAAATTAATGTTGTTCCACTAAGTTCCAACCATTCATTAAAACCGATAAGCATTGTGTGAGCAACACTAATCATAATGGGAAAACCACATAATTAAGAATAAAATTTCAATTTAACACACTTTAGGTTTTATCCTTGGTTATTACGGATAATTTATAAAACAGAAGTATTGTAACCCATAATTCAACATATCCTTTGGGCTCATACTATGGTTTTATCATCTTGGTTTCCAAAGTTTAACTATACGTTTCCTCAGATACAAACTATAAGGACCCATACTTTACATACATTGATATTACTTCAGAATTCCAAAATATTCATTAAAAATAACTAATCTAGGATAGGAATGCATATTTATACTGTCTTTAGAAACTGGGAAACATAAAAAACTTGTTCATAATACAACTTCATTATCTCCCACTTATTTCGTCAAAACTAGACCCCTTTTTGACATATCTTACATAATACCCTTCTTCATAACCTGGGGAAAGGACACATATGAAAGGGTGAGGTAATATTCTTAGTAAGGGTAAAAAATGGAGATATATATAATATCATAATCATAATAAATAATAACATGACATTTTAGAATCTTCTCATTCATATGAAATATTGGGATATCATTCCATGGGATAAATCATAAAAGTTCATAAGAATCAATGAACATAACACCAAAAGTCATAACATTAGACTTGAAATTTTGTGGCATACACATAAGCATAGAAAATCATTTTGAATTAGTCATGGAACATTTCCAAGACCATCATAGCGAACAATGTCAATTACTAAACTGAGGTCACTCCTCATTCCATCCTTACACTACTAAACTGAGATCATTTCCTGTTCCATCCTTGTATATCTTATGAGATATAAATCTTTATACAGTGAATTGGAGGGGGATATAGGTCCAAACCATCTCATAATCAAAAAATTATTACATGTTTCACAATAACATAAATCATTATTCATAACCCAAGTAATAAAATGGGTTTCTTTAAACATTATTCCACCATAACATAATCCATGGAAAACAAATGGATTTCATAAATATAATTACAAAATAAACACAATAAAATAATATTAATAATAAGGATATTATAATTGAAACATAAACATATTATATAATTCCATTTGAGATGGAAAATAATTTCTATATAACACTTGAAATTAATTCTTGAGGAAAATATCCTTTCTTCTCTAAAAATATTTTCTTTTCTCAAATTCCTGCACAATTTTAAAAGAAAAGAATTTATTTAAAAATAAACTTGAAATATTGTAAAAAACTATTCATGGAAATAAGAAATTATTAAAATGAAAAAAAAAATCATTATTTATATGTTAAAAAAACATTCTCCTCATACTTTTGTCGAAAAATTCAAAAATTACATCTTATCGAAAATGAAAAAAGAATTCATTCATATTGTTTAATAAAAATACACCAAAGGGAAAAATTGACTCTAAATTATTATACAATAATATAAAGAATATTTTTGAATACATAATTAGGAAACATTGACATTGATGACAAATATACCCCAGAAAATACTTACATTTAACCAATCTTAGATAATAACAAGATTGCAAAGTTATCCCTTACCTTTTGTCTAATTTCCTTTGTATTTATCTGAACCTCTGATATAATTATTTAAATAATTTCATTAACTAATTTCAGAATCTTATTAATTTTTGTGAAATAATATTTGATCATATTGTCATCTATTTATTAGTAACACTATTACTCATCTATCGAGTGTTAACTTCTTTATTTTACTTATGCGTGTTTTGTTAGATATGTTTTTATTCCTATTATTAGGATATATTTATATAATTTACATAATTATATTAGTATAATATATATCATATTGATTCCTTCCATTAATTTATATAATCATGCTTTATTGAAGATCATGTAGAATGAATGGCATAACAACATGGAGACGGCAGGTCGTACGTACGCACGAGTGATGATATCATTCTCATAAATGTTGAATGGTATAGAATTGGATGGTGTATAATATTTCATAATCAATATCATGTTATAATAATCATATATAATTATTATTTCCATCATTATACCCATCCAAGTATGATGGTTGTGAAAAATATATTACACCATGACTTGGAGACGGTAAACTGTACGTACGCACGCATGGTGATTTCATTTTTCATAAGATGGATAGAGGATGGAATATGGTTGTTTAATAATCATAATAAAATCTAATTATATTATAGAAACTGTATTTATTACTTTATAATGAAACAAATCATGAAAATGAAGTTTAAGAAGAAAGTATTTTGAAAGAATCAGAAGAGGAGATTATATCTTCATCAACTTGCTCCTTCTAAATCTTTTATTAAAACACTATAGGTGGTCTTTGAGGAAGACCAAAAACTATATAATGTAACTAGGGATATTTAAAATGGAAATTTTTGTGGGATTCCAGATATTGAAGGCTCAAAGTGAAGTGAAGAGGTGAGAGAGGAGGCACCCATTTATAATTCTCGTGAGGCGCACTTTTGAGATCTCCAAAAATATTAACTTATATTAAAATTAAAACCCATCCAAAAACCTAAAAAATGTACCAATTTCAAAGATGAGATGAGATTAAGTTGTAATATCATAAAAAATAAATTTTAGAAAAAATATCTGTCAATTTAAACCTTATAATTTTAATTAACGCTTAGTTATTCTATTTAATTTTTAATTAGGGTACAAATATTTCTATATTAAAAGGGTGTAGTATTTACTAATTTGAAGTCAATTCGACTATAAATAAATACCTTTTAACATTTTAGACCACATAGTAATTATTATATATTTTTTAAAAATGTATTATGACTTTTGAATAATTTAATAAAACATTATTTTGTTAAACAATTAATTTTTATACTATTCAATTCATTGATTTTTAAAAATATTAATATAACAAGTTAAAAAAATTATTTTACTAATAGGTATAGTAAATCTATAAAATTCATTTTACATATTAATTAGCCTAAATTATATTTATTTAAATATTTATATTAATATTTATTTGATATTTACTTTAATAAAATAATTACTAAAACCGTTTTCTGTAATTATTTAATATACTTATTTGTTGAATAAGAAATAAAAATAAAATACTATGAAAAAGATAAATCCTAAATATTTCATAATAATACTTATAATAAAAAATATATTTGGTAGAATCCATTATTAAAAATGATATACTTATTAAGAAAAGAATGTGACAAGTTTATCATCACTTTAAATAAAATAATACAAGTGTCATAATCTCTTCTACACAAATCCAAATGGTCAATAACTCGACCATTGGATAGTTATGGTCGAGATATACCCTAAAAATTATATTTGGACAAGTTTTTGGGTCTTTTAATGGTAATTATCACTTTAATAATTAGTTTTTTTATTTCTCGTCAATTAAATAATTTCTGCACTATTAAAGTAGAAGTATTTAAGGTAATTATTTATTTCAAAAAAACTAAAAATAAATTATCATGATAAATAAAAACAATTTAGATTTCAAATGAGTACTTATAATCTAATTTATATTTTGTATAACCTTATATTAAAAATTATATAGTTATTAAAATTTGAGTACGACATATTTAACTTTTCTTTAAATAAAATTAATTAAATGTCCTAATATCATCTAAGTGGCTTTAAAAGGACACTATTTCGACCCAAGGATGCTTTAAGTTGAAATAAACTCATAAAATGATATTTGGAAATGTGTTAGGGTAATTTAATAATATTATTTTTATACTTAATTACCTGATTTACGCTTTTACCGTATTAATAAAAATTACCAAAGTTACTATTCATAATGCCCAAAAATAAAGTATGCTATTTACATAATTTTGACCTTATAATTCTAAATATGTTATTAATTTTTCAAAATTTAATGTAAAAAAATTTTCATAATTAATTTAAAATTAATCCCGTTATTAGAAATATATAACATGTTTTTAAAGTTAAAACATCGGAAAACATTGAAATGCTTTTAGATCTGAATTGAATGTAAATTTAATGATAATGACATAAATTATATTGAATGATAAAAATATATACTATTTATACTTTAAAACCATTTAATAATATAATTTTATCATATAAATTATTTTGATGAAAAAAAATTATTTTCATTTAAAATTTACTGTATTTTTGCTATTAATCAAAACATGAAAGTTATCAATAAAATATCAAAAATTAATTCAAAGTAAATTTTTATATCCCACTTCTAAAGAACATGTTTATGTTGTCATATAAAAATTATTATTGTGTAAAAATATTAATTTAAAAGGGTTTTGGCATTAAAAGGAAGAAAAATACCCTTTTGGAAAATATATGTTTTTATACATCGAATAGGGTTTATTAAAACCTTGTTATAAAAATATCTATTGGATGAATATAACAAATATTTTATTAAGTATATAACATATATATTTTATTAATTTCATTTAATCATAGTAATTCAATGAATTTATTAATACAAAAATACAAATATATAGTTGATTTATATATTTTTTCATAAATTATTGTTATCCAATGAATTCACCATACATTTTAATAAGTTTGTTATATTTATTCCTACTAACCTAATGATTGGGTTAAAATGATATTTTTATAAGAAGGGAATCTAGCAGTTTGTTTAAACTCAAGGTTTCATGAAATGAAAGCTACTGAAGAATTAAAATTATTTAAAATATTACATAAAAACATATGGGTGTTACAATATCACTGATATTACCTCTAATTAAAAATTATATAGTTATTAAAATGTGAATATAAAATTTTCAACCCTCCTTTAAATAAAATATAATAAAGTTAATAATATAACACAAGAGGCTTAAAAAAGAACATATTTTCAACCAAAGGTTTATTTTGGTTGAAAATCACTTTTCTAATGAAATTAAGACAAGTGGTAGTATTCTAATTTTATATTATTATAATATCATTTTTATCTTTAATTAACCTATTTACCTTTAACCATGGTAAATAAAATTAAAAGTTACTATTCATAAAAAATTATTTTGATCCAATTAGACCACACTTTTTATATTATTACAACCAAGTATATCCATTTTTCAAAAATAAATTCACATAATTGGTAAAATTATATTTAATTCTAATCCTACAAATGTGGCTAGAAGGCGGGTACAATAGACGTTTAAAAGATATATATATTTTTTAATCTAATTTCAATATAAATATTATCCCAATTAACTACATTGTATTAATACTTGTATTATTGATCTATTGTTACATTAAAATCAATTTAAAAGTGATAATTTTTTTTAAAAAAAATGCAGTTCTTAACTACGATGTAATATTTTTCACTATTCATCAAAAAATGAAACTTCACAGAAAAATACTAAAAATTTACCCCATGTTAATTTTTTCATTCTAAATTTTATAATGGTTTTATATTATCAAAATCAATTTCTATGAGTGTCTAATAATTTTATAATTTTTTATAGAAAGACATGAAAAGCAGTTCATTTGAGAAAATAGTAGTTTTAAACAAAAAGACTACAAAAATTTTATTTTTCATTATCAAACCCATTATAAATAATATTTAAAAATTAGTTAGTAATATTCATGTTATAAGTTTAATCTCTAGGTTATAACTATATCATTTAAATTATTATAATAGTAAAGTGTTGCTTCACAGAAACTCTATGTTACGCGAAATGCAAGCAAAGCTGGTGTTGTGTGTAGTGAAAGATTCCCTTGGTGTTATATATAACATAATGAAAACATACTGATTTTATATAATAATATAAATCCATATTTAGTATTACATGAAGTGAAAAATATAAAATATATTAAATTAATTCCAAAAAATAAATTCACTAAATCTCTGTGTGTTACATCCATATAGTTTTTTTTATTTGACTGAGAAATATTTATGTCCTTATTCCTTAGAATAATCCTTATTCCATTTACTTTCTATATAAAAATATATATCATCATGTGGTGAGGTAAAAATTATTTTATTTGAAGAATTTAACTTTCCCATAACTTTAATAAATATCCCTATACTTTATCTTCTTGACACCTTATTTCTTGTTGATTATCTTTAAGATTGATCATCATTCCAACCCTTCACTATTACATTAAATACAACTTTCTAAAAAGTGTAATTTTTTCCTTAATTGAAATACTTAAAAGTATTTTCACTCTTTGTTTTAACTTTTCCTCACTACATCCCCTTTGAATATAATAAAAGTAACTCATTGAAATTCATGGAATAATCCTTGGAGAAGTTTTCCTCCACATGATCCTCTTAGGTTTAAGATATTTTGAACCTTTTTAAGATTTAAATACAATATAGAATCAGATTTTATTTTTTACCATAAGGTTGGCCCTCACTTAATCTCATAATCTATCAAGATATTGTTATGTTTATTAATTGTTCACTCATCCAAGTCTTGATCCTCTAGGTAAGAAATATTTACATCTGAATTATCTAAGATAATCCTCATCATTTTCTTCCCCACCATGGAATCCTTAAAAATATATCCATAACATTGAATTTATCTTACATTTTTGGTTCACTAAAATGATATTTTCATCCACTAACTAATATTATGTAATTAGAACATCTTTAAATTCATCATGTCATGTTTATAATTTTGAATAATTATCTTTATTGTCTTCATTATAAATATCATGGAGTTTATTCCAAATTCCATTTTATATTTTTTATACATCACTCATGCTAAATCCTTATCCGATATGGAAGGTATTAACAAATTATGAAATCTTTATCAGCTTCAATATTATTCTCATCATAGAGAGTAATGGGTGCCCCAAATCCAAATATATACATACTATTCATTGTGATATCATAACCCTCCAATCTAATGATATTGAATAATCATCTCCTTACATTGATGGAATCATTTCTATTGAAGATGATAAATCCTTTGTTATTGATAGTGTTCATTATTTCAACAAATATAATTAATTAAAAATATATTATAAATAACTAAATAACTTAGATACTCAAGAAAATACCTAGAACCACTGTGATATACACCATAATAACAACTTGTTAAGATACAAAAAAAAAGAAACTGTAGCTAAATCTCATACCAAATAGAAGGCCCAACATAGAGTCAAGAACTACTAGGAGGTGGTGAATTAATTATTATACTATAAGAAAAAGAGAAGATAATTGTGGGATTTTTTGGTGGTTTATAAGTAGTTTTAATAACCTCTAAATGGTTTTGCAATGGTTTTAAAAACCCACCACAAAATAGTCAATTTTTAAATATTTAATGAAAATTTAATTTTTCTCATCATAGTATCATTTTAAGCTGATATTGTTTTAATGCTGGGTTTTAGTGGTGTAAAATTTGGTGGTGTTTTTTCATTAGCAGTTCTTTTTCTGTTGAAAAATATTTAGTGGTAGTTTTTTTATTAACTGTGTTTTTTTTCGAGAGAAAACATCTAGCAGTAGTTCAAACCATTTCTAAATATGGATATTTACTATATTTTTAAATGTTCTTAACAACCTATATTTTACTCACAATGGTGAAAACCTCCATAAACTCAATAGAGGTGGTTAAAACTGCCATTAGCTATGTGATTTCATAAATAGTGGAATATATTGACAACTGATCCACCAAAAACAAGTACACCCAAAATATATACCAAAAAGGAAAATTATAAAGTATAAAAAATAGTAATTTTTGTAATAATAAATATCAAATTACATATAATAAAAAATCATTAAATTGCTTCAAAGTTTACCAACTCTCATGTTTCAAAAAAATCAGCACAAACACGAGTTCTTGCTAATCTATAGAGATGCATGCCACTAACACTCAATTACTCAATCATGATACTTCCCATAAACTCCTTACCTACTTACCAAATATAGTGAAATACTTTAAATTAGTTAGCTATATATAATTAGTGAGAATATTCAATGATAATATGTGAAATACAATTCAAATGATATATTATTTTATCTAAATTATGTTTATGTAACTGTGCAATAATAAAAAATCGGTATCCATGTACTTGCATGAAATTATTGTAACATAAAATAGCCTTAATTGAGTTTGAGAATACATGATATGACTTGGTATGGTAATCTAGTATTGTATTATCATAAAATATAATAGCCTCAGTTGAGTTGGAAATCCTCTATAGTTCGTACTATATGTATTTTGCAAAAATATAGAATTTGTTAAATCTAATATATTCATTTAGTATTAGATATATAATATCATTAAACACTAATTCCTCCTTTGAAAATTAGTTTCACATTATAGTATCCATCTCATCCAATTATTATAACCATGATGATAATTTGTTCATTAAACAAAATCTATTAAAAAAATTGATACTTATAGACTCAAACTTGTATTTGATTATAATTACTTAATTTAAATATTAATTGACCAACATTACTTCAATTATATTAAGAGTAAAAACACTTTACACCATAAACTTATAATTCATTACAATCATTTTATCATAAAAGATTGAAAATATAAACATCAGCATAGTAATGAATTTCATATATTTGACATTGAATGAAAATTTTAAATTTTACATCAGAAAAAAAATACATTTTCCATATGGTTAACCTTATCTTATTTATCATTCCTAATCATATCGTTTTTAGCACTGTATAATTATTGATTTAGATCTCAATGGAAAATATAATCTTTTATTTGAGTCTTATAAAAACATAAATATATCATTTCAAACCTATAAATATTTTCCTTAACTTATTCCAATTTCATAACCTCTAAAAAGATTCCAAAATTGAAATTTTGATATCAATGATAAAGAATAAAATTTTATCGTAAGTCATCACACTTTTAATAATAGAAATTTAACTCTAGATAAATTATTATTTTTGGAACCACTAGCTCATGTGCCAGCTTTTTTTGAAAAAACCTTGATTTATACTATAGAATTCAACTAATGTATGAATATAATATATTAAAAAGAAAATGACCAAGAATTTTCCAAGTGAGAAAAGTATCACCATATTATTTATTTATCAAGAAACACGAAATAATGAAACTAATTAATTTTAAGATAAAAATGATATAACTCATCTAGAAAACACAAGAAAAAAATAATTTCATGTAGTTTGGAAAATTCCATACATCCTCAATGAAAAACTACAATTAATTATAAGAATAAATGATATGAATAATTATATAACTTATCTTATAACTTCCTTATAAATTGTATATTAATGGTTAATAAAATTATAAATGATGATGAAATCATTGGCACTATTAGAATTATGAATAGATTATAGTGTAGATTATTCAAAAAATATAAGACCTATCAATGTGGGAGATAGTAATGAAATATTTAAAGTAATTTAATTTATAATATTTACTGAATAAAAAATTGACTATTAAAATAAATAATATAAGTGAAAATTTATCTAATTTACCACCCCTATGCCCCTGATGATTGTTTCCATTTTTTCAAGAATACATACATAAATATTTTGAAACATAATATTCAACACACTCTCTAATGTTAAGACTCTATCACTTTGTTTCATGTATAATTCCTCGACATCATCAGTAGAAGTCATACTTGGGGATGGAATATTATTAGGATAAAATGAAACATTATCTAAAATGTGTGCAAGTTATGTGATGAAATGTACCTTGGGTCATAGATGAAGAATGAGAACCCAATTACATAGAGTGAGTATTGACACAAAACCTTTTCCAACATGACATACCAATAAAAAATATTCCTTTTACTTACTAATATAAAAAATAGTCATTTCATTTATTAGTATAAAAAAATTCCTTGAATTTATTAATATTAAAAAACATTCCTATCATTGATTGAAAAAACATTCCTTGTATTTATTAATATAAAAAACATAAAAAAAATATATTCTTGGTTGGACATTTTTTATCAAGATCCATTGTAAACTATATTTATGTATCTTATGTTCATTATTATTCTTATGCACTCTCACTCACAAGAAAAAAAATTCAATGTCATTAGGTACATAAAATTAAGTGTGTTGTTGTTGATAGGGTTCACTGTCACAAATTACATCACCTTCATCACCCATATCATACATGTAGCTTGATTTCATGTGTATGAAAACACTCCAAACATCATCCAGTATATTATCAACATAAGATTCCATTTTCATGGGAATCCATAATATATAGATCATTAATATATTTATCTTTGAGATATCAATCTCTTTCATAGATTTAAGAGCGTTGTGACTCTGATTCCTCCTACGACGATGTCGTAGTTCTAATGTAGATGAGCTCTGCTCCCCCTTCTGATCAGAGGGGGGAGTTTTGTGACCACTTGAGTAGGGTATTCCCCTCTCACCACACTCACACCCTCACTTGCTTATGTCTTTCCCAAGGATTCATCTTTCCCCAAAGGTTCTAGATCTATTCCAGGAGGCACCGAAGCTTCCCCTTCTCCCAGCTGAGAACAATAGCGCCATTGATTTTGGCAAGCTAACCCTGGTCACATGGTTTCATCCTCAATGACCATCGGTTGACGAGTTCAAGTGATTTTTCTCTGAATCTTGGGAGATACAGGCACACGCAGTTGTTGATCTTCTTGACAGAAGGCATATAATAATCCGTTTTGGGTCAGAGGTGGACTTGATTGTGGCTTGGTCTCAGGCTCCTCAAATATGCAATGATTTTACCTTCTTCATGATTCATTAGAGTTTTGATTTTCACATGCAACATAATCCTTCAACAACTGAAAATTGGGTAAGTCTCCCTATCTTACCTGTTTCTTTCCAAAATCCATCGATTTTATGTGAAATTGGAAATCTGATCAGCTAATACTTATGTTCTGATCATTGAACCGAGTCCATGTGTCACCCGATTTGTCCAAGGATCTGTGTGTAGGTTGATGTCTCAAGGCCACCGGTGGAATTTTTTTGGATCACATATAGAAATGATTTCCTTTGGAGAAATATGGTCTTCTTTGAGTCACAGATGTGATTTTGTGTGGCCTGCTTCCGATTTGGCAATCTGGATCTAGTTTGTCGTAGTGGGAGATTGGTTGGAAATTCATAGGTGGTAGAAAATAGAAGATATGATGGTGGTTCTGCCTTAGGATTGGCTCTAGTTCTGGGCACGACCAATTCCGATGAACCTATGATAGTGCGAGGGAAATAGATTGGAGGCATGGGTGGACTTACGGAGCGTGTTGTCCCTGGAGTTTATGATTATAGGGGTAATCATGTGGGGAGTCCCTGCCTTAGTGAGGCAATGTTGGGTACCAACATGGAGTGGTAGTTGTGTCAATTTGATTACATAGAGTTTAGTATACATGGTTATTCAATGAAAGAGGTATGAGAGTTAGTAAATCCAATAATGAAACAAGTATTTCAATGGATAAAATGTGGGCTTGGTGTAGAGGATCTATCCATGCTGTATAGTGCTGCTGGTCAAGTGAAACCAGACTCTAGTATCCTAAACTGTGAGGAAGGAGGATTGGCTGATGTCCCGGGTGGACATGACCATTCTTGTAATAGTTTTTCAGGCTTGAAGCAGGAGGAGCCACCCACTGTGATTGTTGATATGCAAGTGCATGTAGTATTGAACCATGAAATTGGTTTCAGTAATCCGGAAAAGGATGAAGTTGATTTCATAAGGACGTGGACTCTTAATGACTTTGGAAATGAGGTGAACCCTCAATTCCTTGATTTAATTGATCATCATAGGCTCTCTCAGATTATTGGAGGAGAGTCTCTCACAACCTTAGAAGGCGTATTGGTGAAGAAAGATGTTGGTTGAAAAAGCTTTATCCTTTTGAATCTCACTAGTAAATGGGGGATTGTCTCTGACAGTGATAAGGAGAATGATAGAGGTGTTTAAAGACATTATAGTAATATTGTTCAAGGTGGTCCAAATATGATGTCTGAAGGTGAAGCCACTTTGACTGCTACACCAAAGAGGAGGCCAATAAAGTACTATTCTTACTTTCTGAAGTCGGTATTCACTAGGTCCTCATCTAGGAAAGAAAAAGGGGATCCCCTTGATTCTAAAAAGATTCATGCAAGCAAGAAATCAACTAAGAAGCAACTCTATGCGGAGTAGCCAGAGCTCAAAAGGAAGTATGCCAAGTTATTGAAGTCGTATGACACGAACTTAGAGTGGGAGTCAGATACATCATAGGATGAACATTATTATGGATTTGGTGAGGATTAGGATCACTATGATATGTAGTTTCTCTTTTTTTTGGAACTAATATTTGGATGTGGATGAGCTGTATCTCTATACTCTCTTTTCTTGCCTTTTGTACTTTTCTTTTATTTAATAAAGGTTCAGAGGTCTACCTCTAACTGGGCTTTCTTAGTATAGATCCTCTTTTTCCCAATAAACAGTATCGACCAGTTGAGGGAAACTAGTATAAGTAAATTTTAATGAATCATCCTTTATACCCTTATTAATATTGACCTAGAAATATTTAAAAAACATAAATTCAAATTTCACATGATAATTAAACTCAATAATATAAACCAAATTTCTATAGTAAACTTGATCTAAAATTTTGAATATACCATTTTTTTCAAACCATCATTATGATAAAAAATACATAAATTGAAACCACAAATATTTTAGGCATTGAATCTCTTAACATGATTCAAAATAACTCAAGCTAAAAATTTCAAATTTTTAAATATTTCAACTCAATTATCATCATTCATTTCTTGTCCAAGTTGATATAATTTTTTTACATATTATAGATTATTTTAAAAATATTCAAACTTCATATTTGATTAGGGACTTAAATGATCCTCATACCATGAAAAAAATTCTTTGGTAAAAAATTGTTTTATCTCTATCTCATTCATAGTTTGGATCTTAAGGTTTATTTTTATTTATGTCTATAATTATTCGATATAAGGATGAAAAATATGGTTATTTAGTAGAACACATATGTGTTCTTGTATTAATTGTATATATATTATTAAAAATAAAAATAATTTTAGAAATTCTCAACCAAAAGTTAGAAAGTTTGATGAATCATCATTATACCCCAATTAACTTGGATAATCATTATCATTTCCCACTTGATTGAATCTTGTATTTATTGAGTTCAAATAACTTGAAAAAAATTCTACACTCTTTGATATGGTAACCTTACACAATAAAACCTTCCCAAAGAGCTTTATATTCCATATAAGACTTAAAATTACCAAGATAACAAATGATAAAAGGAAATTAATTAATAAATAATTTTTTTAAATATTGAATTATAAAATTGGAAATTATAATTAAAAAAAAATTAAATAAGATATCTCTATATGGGATACATATATTCATAATGTTTAGGACCTCTAATTTTAACTTCTTTTTATAAATGCACTATCCGATGAATCATGATAGTGAAAAGTGATTGGGGAAAGAATATCTCAAAATTTGATAATAAGAATACAATTCTTTCATTATGTTTATACATTTCATTAGGGTTTATTTTTTTCTCACAAATCTATCTAAAGAATATGAAAATGTGTATTATAATAATAGTTATTTTATTAGGTAAAATATTATGAATTTCAAAAGGTATAAACTAACCATCATTACCCGTGATTCATGATTTTCAACTTATGTATCATATGGTGATTAAAATAAACACATATTTAATTTTTACTAGAATATCCATTATACACTTTCAAATTTTTTAAACTTAAATAGAAAACATGTTTTTAATTATTTTTCATAGTTAAAATAGTGACTAGATAGTTTAAATTGTAATTTTTTCATAGGTCACATTTCATATTGATTGTTTCTATGTCCTTATGTGAATTTAAATTATATATTTATTTTCCTTTCTCATTAAGTAATGTAAACAATAGATTTTCACAAAAATTTATATCAATATGTGTAACATCATGAGTTTGATATAACAAATTAAATTCCCAATTTGGGAAGATTGAAAATTGTGCTCTTTTCTTCCCTTGTGGTGATATATTTTTAATTTATGGTGTTTTAATTCATTTTCCACTTTCATTCAATTGAAAATATTATCCAAAATCTATACCAAAATTTGATAATTTTCCAAATATAATTGATCCTGGTAATGAATTTGGTGTAAGCCTCAAATCAGTTTTTCCATTGAAACATGACTTGTTAAACTAAAATATATGATATGTATCATGGAAGTGATGATGATAAATTAAACAAAAATTTATTCTATAAGGTTTCCATTTGATACTCAAAAGGATTTTTATAAAATGTATATTCAAAACCATTGTGTGAGTTTTAAAGATAAAAATTTAATTGTCCACAAAAGTCACTAATGGACCACAAAAGGGAAATATTCATTTGGAAAATTTTAATGGAAGATGTATCTTATGTTGATACACCAACATTCCATAAATCCTATAATTTTTGAATTGTTTTGAAGGTATAAATTAATTTAATTTCTTGGCTTTTTATCTCTAGGAACAATCATCAATATGATCAATGATTTCTGTTGTATTTAAATATAGGGAGGTTGATTCTAAGTGATCAAAAAAATTCAAAAAAATGGGTTAATTGATACTTAAAGTCCCAAAAGGATTTAATCCATTGGATTAAAATAAAAACTATACATTTCAAGGATTAGAAGATAAATATGGATGTAATGAATCATTGGAATTCCACAATTTTGAATAACTTGTATGTAACATGAACTCATCTTTATTATTATATGAAGCATTCTAATTCATATATTCAATAGTTTTAAATGACATAAATAATATTTTCAACCATGGTTTTAATGGATAATAATATAAAACATTCAAAAAACGTTATTTTTCTATTTCTTTGTAGTAGAAAAAAATTCAAAATGACATCATTGTTTTTTTATTTTCATCTAGAAGAACAAACTATTTGTCACTGTTATTTATTTGAATATTATTTCCAATAAAGCATATATTCATTGGGAAATTCATGTATGTTCATATAATAGAGTCATAGATTGATAATATACTTGTTCATATCATTAAATGATAAAAGAATATTAGATTCAACAAATACATCACAAAAGAATTCTAATACCCTAGAGATTTATTTATTATAATTCCCCATATACATTTGATGTGGTATAACTTCAAAAGATTTTTTTTTTGAATATTTTCAATATCATTTCTAAAATTCCTGATTTCCAAGTATAAATAATTAAAAAAACTGATTTTTTTACACCTTTGAGTTTTTCTTGGTATTAATCTCCCCATCACCACCCATTAATTTTTTATCATATTGATTAGGATATCCTATAGTTATAAAGACATCATTAATATCCACTATATCAATAACTAAATCAAATGATGTGTCACATTATTAATATAATTACTCTACTTTCTTGAAAGCATCAATTATTATGTTTTGAATTTCAGTATGCACTACTGGGGAATTCACTCATTTATTTTGACTATAAAAATAATTTCTCAAAATTTTATATATGCTTTGATTCACTATTCCAAATAAAGTTCACATAATGAGACATAGATTTTTTAAATATCAAGTACTCAAATACTTCATCTCTATTTAACCATTTTCTAGATTTTCACTTTGGACATGAACATTTTATTCTTCAATCCACCTATCAAATTTCAAATGAAAAATCCAAAAATTTGATTAAAACCATAACATACTAAGTTGTGGTCAATGGTTTGTTAATCCAACATATATCCATATGTACTCAGATTCCTATGCATTCAACTACAAAATATAATTATATTATTAAATATAAAATTAATATAAACTTAATTTCAAAATGGAAGAAAATTGATTATTTTTAAAATGGTTAAACATATTGAGACACATAATTTAGTTATTCACATGAAATTTAATATATAATTTTATATAATTTTTTTATATAACTAATATAATATTACATAAATATATTTTAGAATCCATACATACAATTTATACCTAAACACCCATTTCATGATTTATTTCACCATTTATAATAATACACCTCCTTATAACAAAACCAAATAGTGGTAAAAAATAATTAAATCCCACATAAATTTATTATTAATTATACTCATAATGCTAACATCAATTCCATGAATTATTTCACTATTTACCCAATTAAATAACCTTTTTACATGTAATTTCACTTTCCTTACCTTAAAATAATTATATATATAATTTTTATCACTTATCAATTCAGGAAAAATCTTTCTCAAGAAATTCAAATCAATTATTAAATCATTATCTTCATACTAATTTTCAAACATAAGAACATTTCACATTTTGTATGAAATCATTGAAATAAATATCACAAAATACAAGAATATTCCTTTCTCAAACTATAAAAATAATCAAAACTGATAATGGATCCAAAACTACCCCAAAAACTCAAAAATAATCTTATATATAATAAAATAAAATAATTTAAGGAGAATTATAATAGGTACATTACTAAACATAACTCTATTATACAATTCTTAACTAAAATGTAGCACAAAATAAACTACATATAATTAGAGGAAAATAAATATGAGAAATATCACCCTAAAACACGGTGAGAGCTTAATGGTGTATAGATAGAGAGTCAATCATAAACAGAAATATTGCATCAAGGTTGAGAGGGAAGATGATATGATATCGAGCAACATTGGGGGGGGAGAGGGGGTCTGGAATGGAGAAATGGTGAAGGGGCTTTCGGGAGTGGTCTGATGTTGATGGTTAGTGCGGGGGAGTCTGAGGATGGTCATATAGCCACTAATTGATGTCAAGTAGTGGTGAGGGTGATAGTGAGGCTGATAGGCTCAAAAAAATGTCGATTAGAGGTGAGGGGGAGGCAAAGTAATAGGATCTTAAATAAAATAAAGATATGATAAGGGATATAAAGGTAAATAACACACACAATACAATGGTTTTTAAAGGTTCACTCAATGTTTTTATTAAGTGGATGATACTTGGTGTGTAATGGTTGAGACCAATATGTTCACATTCTTATCATATTACCAACAAGAAAAAATGGGAGAGGAAGATGTTCCTAAACTCCATTACAAATAATGATCAATATGAGAATAACAAATTTATTCAATCTTCACATAAAACCCTCAAGTTACTAAAATATTTATATCAAGTGTGCACCCTTATTATTTTTATGAATCCCATCAAAAACTCATTGGAATTATTTGTGGAATGTTTTCAATGTTATCTATAGGTATATTAACTTTTTATGGAGATAAAAACAACTTTTATTTATGGGAATGAATCTATCCTAGAATTGGAATATCCACCATGGTGTGGTAGTGCTAACATTAGGTATATCCTAATTATAAAATAATATATCTTAAAATATTTTTAATTTTTAATGATGTTTTAGACTTCTAGAAATATCATCATTTTATTTTTTTTGAATAATGTATTATCCCATGGAATAATGATCCTTTATATAACACTACACATCCATATGAATTATGTTTTTTGATTTAAACATCACCAAAACACATGTATTAGAGTGTTTTTGGGCGATTAGTGGAGTTAGAAGGGGACCTGATAGTTAGTTTTTGGAGTTTCACTTGGGTTTGTGATGAAATTGTTCTCTACATGGCTTGTCATTCCACAACGCATGGGGATTTGATCATGATCATAGATTACATATGATTAAAATTTTATAGTTGGTTGGGGGTTATGATGTATTGAAGGAGGGATGTGTTTTGATGAGGGCTATATAAGAGTAACTCAAGGGATTCGTAAGAGTACCTCAAGTGATACATAAGACTAATTCCATATATTGGTAGTTTATACATGATAAACAATTTTCTTGTACCATAAAGTCCTGTTTGAGGGGTAGGTATCACATTTTACTAGAGAATTGTTACACTATGAAGTCGGGCTAGTTAGAAAGAGATACATCATAAAAGTTGGTGGCTATGCTATAAAAACATGGGGATCTGGTTAGTTGTTCTTCCAAGGGGTAGGGTGACACGTCATGGTTGGAGGGGATATACTGCCAGGGTGACCCTAGAGGGGGAATCACATCATGACCATTGTGGTCACATACCAACCCACACCCACTATGTTTTTAACGTTTCAATTAAATTTATTTAAATTTTCAAATATTACTAATTATTAAGGAATTCCTCATTTCACTAACAATGGAATATCAAGACTTATCCTTTCATTATTATTCATCCTAATTTTGGATCTCCTATATCTAGGATTGGAATCAGAAGAATTCTATTAATGGATGTTTCATCAGGTAAGGTTAACACTCCTCTTAGATTATTCTTTCATTATTATCATTGTTTTTTCATGTGTCGTCAACTATTACCAAATTTTGGGTTTTTTAGGTCTAATGACTTCAATTTATTATGGTCGAATTATTTAGTGGTTTTTTTATGTTCAAGACCCTACTAGACTTAATTATGTGGTACCAAATTTTCTCAATGGAATTTACATGCATGACATGTATCACAAGAAATTAGAGTAAGTTCCAATATATGAAACTAAGAATTAAATTAAATTAAAAAAAATATTCAATTATTATTGTATTAATTCAATATTTTAGACCCATATAGGGTCTGTAGAGTGGTATGATTAACACCATTGGTTTTCTATTACCAATTTACTTATGTATTTCATTATGGAACTTTAAATTTAGACACAGCGGGGTGAACTAATATTGAGACTTAATCATATGAGTCTTATGTGGCATTCTCTGATATCCCTTATATTAGAACTATATGAAATCCATTCCAAAATGGATTGAGTACATTTGACTAATTTCCTTCCCATAGATAGCTAGGGATGAATCCTATCCTTGTATCATGAGTCCCATTTAATGTTTTAGTGAAATCTTTAAGTACACCTTATAATAAGTATGGAAACCCACTCCTTGTATGAGGTCTTTTCTGGTTAAAGGTGTTATGACTTAGGATAAAACAAATTGTGTGGTGGGTGATATAGTGGATAATATTTTTCATGTGTGATATTATGGATGAAATACATATATATTACATGGTATCTAATAAATTTCATCAGTTTAGGTACATTATGGCATGAGATGAGGTGGGTATTGTTGGAGCAATATGCAACACATACAAAAACGGATTCATGATATGGTATTAAGTCCCCTCCAATAGAAATTTGGGGGATGTATCATGTATTTATACTATAATTACCATATATTAAGAGGGTAAGAATTTATATAAACCTTATAATAATGATAGAATTCCTCTACTAACATAAGGCCTTTTCAGGTTAATGGTGATATTACCAAGGAAAAAAACATGCAGTGGGTGCTAGAGTGGAAAATATCATGCATGAGTTATTCCAAGGATAGACATTTATTGATATTATGATTTAAGTGCTCAATGTATTTTAATGAATTTATCATATGTTTTATCCATAAGAGTAAATTAAATACATGAGTTGATGATAGTAAAATCAATATATAATGAGTTTGATTAACAGGTATTATGTAATGGGTGAGGATATTTAAGTGGCTTATAAATGAGGAGTTTTTTTATATAAAGAGGTTGATTAAGGAACCCATTGAAGTCTATAAATATAAAACTTGTATTTCCTATAGATCACATGTATTATTGTTGTCTACTATTACACACATTGATATAGGTATACTCATAAGTTTTAATAGATGATAAAGATGAAATCTCTATTTTAAGATTGGGGGTATGTATATTTATTGAAAAATCATAGATATGCGATGATTATTGAGACAAAATTAGTTCAAACCAATTTGAATTTATGATTGTTGATGAAAAAAAGTTCTATTATAGGATATTAATAACCATGATATAAAGAATATTTGTGGATGGGAACATCAAAGAAGGTTTTCAAATATACATAAGATGACTGTGAATACTAAATATTCTATGTTGTTTATTCATTATATGAAGTTCATCAATTACATAAATTGGGTATAAAAGTAAAATAATTCAGATTAATTTTATATAGTATGATGATTGTGGAAATTAATATTGGTATAGAGAAATATTAGAATCCAGGTTTAATTTTTTTTAAAGATGATGTTTGGAAGAATTAAGCTATCTATGAATTTGAAGTGAGTAAGAATATTGAGGTAATTAATTATGAAGGCTAATGTGATTTTAAAAAAGTTCAATTTTATTGATGATCAAGTTGAGATTAAACATGTACTTCATTATTTGATAATTAATTCACCATTTTTTAGGATATTTTATCTCTACAAAACCCAATTTATTGTGGTTTTTGAAATATATAGAGGTACTGAAAATTATTTTTTATATCTTGTATTGGATTTTTGTATTATATTAAATATATTTATGCTCATATGATATATTCTTATATTCATTTCAATTTTTTTAAAGGGATATGAAGTTGTTAAATAAGTTTTATGAAATTTTGAGTTGTTTTAATGAAGTACTAGTTAATATGATATCATTTGTAATATCCTAGAGAAATAACTGAAATTGAAAATAAAATATATAGTATCTCTTAGAGAAGAAGTTTGAAATATTATTGAGCCCACTATGATACATAATATTTGTATGATCATATATAAGAATAATTAGAAGTTTAAAATGTGATATATAATATCATGAAGATGATATATACAATTTACCTGAACATACACAATATCCCATAGATCATACAAAATTGTAAATCGTAACATTAAATAGAGATAGAATAAAGGAGTGGTTTCACTATAATATATTGTTGGATCTGAATCTACGGATTATACACAAGAGGGGGGTGAATTGTGTCTTTTTCAAATTATTACAATCTCTTCAATTTGGACAAATTCTGTTCACTATGCTTTTGCACGATTAAATATGCAGCGGAAAAAGTAAAAGCATGAACACACGGATGTATAGTGGTTCGGGGAACAGAAGGCCCCTAGTCCACTCCACCAACGCTCAAATCCACGAGCTTGGCGATTTTCACTATCTGGTCCTCGTTTCCACAGACCCGTCCACAACTGAGTACAGGCAGTTGACACCTTTACAAGACTCAGGCACACACAGCCTTCCTGGTTCAAACACGAACCCACACAGCTTAGAACGAGAAGCTGATCACTCAAAAAAAAGGTTTCGATAAAGAAACACTTCTCCAGTTGTTCTTCACAATTGCAACAGAATGCAATTGACAGTAGATAGATCGTCGTCTTCAGAAAATAAAGATCCGTAATCAAAACAGTTCTGAGTCGATCCAGTTGCAATAGATATTACCAGAAACTTCACAACTTCAGCAGCAGTAGATTCACAACAGGTAGTCGATGTAGAACACGTGAATCTGCTATCAAAATCTTCCTTCGGTAAAAAGGATTTTACACTTCTTCTCGATCACCAGAAAAGAACGCTTTCACACAGTCTCTGTTTTCTTGCTCGTCAAAAGATTAATAATTCTATATTTCACACACTTTCCCGTGTATATATATATCTCCGAAGTTTCCAAGATAGAACATATATTCAAATCTGAGAAAATCTTCCGCATAAATAGATCCATGAAAATCTCCTTTAGATTCGCGATATTAAATGAAATAACAGAGCCGTTGTAACTCCCCTGAATAATCGGCATAAAAAGCTCCGTTTAAATCAATCATTAATCCGTTGTAAACCGTCTCTGATTCAGTCAAAGTCGTATTTAAGAATCAGCTCGAAATCCGCCTAATAATCCGCTTGATTGACTAATTCAAAAGGAAATATCGTCTGTCAAAAATATCCCGACGCCAAACGTAGGGTTGATGACGTGGCTCCAAACGTAGGGTTCACAAACGTAAGGTTCAGAACGTAAGGTTCAGAACGTAAGGTTGAACATACATACTTTCTCTTCAGCATTCAAACGTAGGGTTGATCATCCATACTTTGTCTTGCTTCAACTCTCCAAAGAACGTACGGTTGATTATAAAAGTAAGGTTGATGATCCATACTTTTGAGAAACAAACTCAACACTGAAAACTAACGTACGGTTTCTCTTCCATACTTTTCAACAACGAAAACGTAAGGTTCCTTCCAAACGTAATGTTCTTCTTCCATACTTTTCAACAACGTAAGGTTCATTAACCATACGTTTCAAAATAACATAAAAAGTAAACTTTTCATCCATACGTTACGTTCATCAACGTAGGGTATGAACAGTGATTCCAGTACGCGCTAAAATTGATCTCGCGCTACAGTGATTCCAGAACGCGCTAAAATTGATCTCGCGCTACAGTGATTCCAGAATACGCTAAAATTGATCTCGGAATAAATGAAGTATAAAATCTCGTTATATAAAATAAATTCCTGCAAAATACTCAACGAAATAATTAGTAAATAATTAAGGGTATTTGTGAGCATCAAAATCATCATAAAGAGACAGAGTATTATTTAAAATAATCTCCCCCTTTAAAAAACATTATTTTGATTTGTTTAAAAACAATACATTGCTCAACAATCTCCCCCTTTTTGATGATCACAAAACCCATAAAATAATAGAACTAATTTAATTGCAATCTTGATTGAAAAAAAAGTTTTATAAAATTTTAGAATTTTGAAAGGATTAAAACAATATTTAACTATAAAATTTCTCCCCCATAACTCTCCCATAAAAATAAATTTTCAAATAGATAAAAGATAAATGTCGTATATATCCAAATGCTCCTATATATATCCAAATTTCTTCATAGGAAACGAATGAATTTAAATGTTGTGTTTATCCAAATTCTCCCCCTTTTTGTGATATCAAAAAGAATGAAAAATTACGGATTTGAACACATTCAATATTGCACTGAACTATAAGTAAATGCTATAATTAACTGGGTATGAATAAGTGAATTTCTTATACTGGCTAACTTAATCATAAATCAATAAATAATAAAACAAAAAAGATAAGAAAAGAATTTTTATTCACAAGCTACGACAGTGATATACAGAGGAATCAAGGTTTAGGGATAAGACAGGGAAAAAGGTGTCTATCTCCTTTGAATTGCGATCTTGATCTCTGTAAACTGTTCTCGAAGCCTCTTCATCATCCCATCTCCTAACTTGATGATAAGATCCCTATTCTCCTGAGTCATATGAATATCTTCAATCAAATTAACTCTGAAAAACTCATGCATTCTTTCTTCTTTTTCAACAAAAAGAGCCAGCTTTTCTGATAACTGATTCAAAATAATCCTAATCGGTTGCTCTCCAGATGTCAACTGATCTACCAAAAATTTCTGATTATCTAGCAAAACTGACAAAGGGGCACTATTACACTGAAGATCGTGTAATCTGTCACTCATATTGCTCAGTGCTCCAGTAATTGCTTGAAATCTTCGAATCAAATCAGGTGAAGAACCTGATCCACTCACAGCACTATTTGCAACAGATTCAAATTTATTCTCCATGTAAATTTTCATCTCAGACAAATCATCTTTCGTGACCATCTCTGATTTCAACTGATCAACAGCATGCAACATATCAGTTTTAAACAAATCTACTTCCTGTCTTGAAACAGTACATTCTTTCAGCTTCTGAAACTTCAACTGCTCTAAGTTCAGAGAATTTCTGAGACTATCATTCTCAGATTCCAACTGAGAGATACGCTTGTACAACTCAACAACTTTTTCTTTTCTCAAATCAGGGGCACCCTGTGCTCTATTCTCATGTTCAGAAATAGGTTGATGAGGCAAGGCAAGTGGTAAAGAATCTGCATCTGATTGTTCTTTTTCCTTGTCCTGACAAGGTTGATCCACTGAACTAGCTTTTGAAGCCTGAAATTCTTCCACTGAAAATTCTTCCTGAAGTACTTCTGTATTAGCTTCAGAAGTATGTTCATCACGAACAGTAGTCTCTCTGACTTCTACTGAATGATCAAGAACAATATTTTCATGAACTTCTTGAGGTCGGGCCACTTCTTCACCAGGCACTGCCTCCATAAGTTGTTCTTGTGGAATTGCTTCTTCAACAGCCACAGCAGCAGTTTGAGGTTCTAGCTGAATTTCCGGTTGAGCTACTGGTTCCTCTATCGGTGCAGTCCTCTCCACAACAGCTTCTCTCACAAATGAATAAGAAATTACAGGTTCAGAATATTTCAAGACAGGAGAGATAATTTCTTCATCAATTGACCTCTTCCTTCTAGATTGAAGTCCTTCCTGACTTCTCTCTTCCTCAACTTCCTCCATCTCAAAGCGAATTCTCCTTGCCACTGTACTAATCCTTGATTCTGCTTGTCCCTCTTTGGACTTAGCCGGTTGAGCCTGAGCACTCTCCGAGTCTTCCTCAGCTCCAACAGGTAAGAGTTTTCCTTTAATTGTGCTCCAGAAATATCCCACTTTCCTCAAAGTTCCAGCATTAAAAACATTACTGTGGTGACATTTCACCCCAGCACTTACCAATCTGATCATTCCTCTTTTAAATAAAAACAAAGAAATGAACCTTCCATATGGGAAAAAGGTCATTCTTGCTTCACTCTGACAGCAGTATCTCAGATATCTTATCATAAATCGAGGAAAATTAAACTTAATATCACTCATCAAAAGATACATTATATACATGTCAGGGTACAGAATTTTCTCCATCTCAGCCATCCTTGGTGCTAAACCAGTCTGAACAAACTTTACTAAGATTTTCTGATCAGGCTCCAAATCTTTAATAAACATCTTCTTTATCACTTTGGTTCCAAACAGAAAAGACATAATGTCTTCAGACTTATGTACAGAATCTCCAATATTCCGTAAATCGAAATGAAAAACTCCTTCATGAGGGCAGTTAAGAATTTGACTTATCTCTACAGATGATATGGAAAAGTCCTTATCCTCTATTTGAGCCAACAAACTGTCCTCCGTATCTCCAAGGCTAAACTGAACAGTTCTAAAGAAATGTCTCATTTCTGCCTCATAAAGAAACTCAGAATTTTCACTATTAAAAGCTTGCTCAAGGCTTTGAAACGATAGCGCTTGCTTCAACAGTAAATTAGTTTCAAACAGCCATTCTAAATCGATGACTTTACCTTGCAGTATCTTCCGACCAACTACTTTAGATTTCTTTGCAGCACTGCTCTCGGCTTCATCTGGACGCTTAGTCTTTGCCATTTCAACAACGATTTCTGAAGGTTCGAAAGTTTAGGGTTTGAAGATTCAGAAAAGGGTTTTGGAGCAGATGTGCGGTTTTAGGTTTTCGAAAGGGTTTCCGAAAAAGGTGAAAACAATTTAGAAGGTGAAACGGTTCTGACAGCCTTGATTCCCGTGTAATCACTAATCATTACTTTTATTTAAAACAAAATAAAATTACTTATAGCGGGAAACAAAAAATTAAACAGAATTCGAAAACAGAATAAGAAAAAGAGAGAAAAAAAAACTATTTAAAATTAAATAAACCTAACTCCCCCTTAATAAATTCAAACCTTGCCGTGGGAAGTGGTTTAGTAAAAATATCTGCTAATTGATTTTCTGTATTTACGAATTCTAAAAATATATCCTTTTTTAACACATGATCTCTTAAAAAGTGATGTCTTATATCAATGTGCTTAGTTCTAGAATGACTAATAGGATTTTTTGAAATATTAATTGCACTAGTATTATCACATAAAATAGGCGTATTATTGAAATTTAATCCAAAGTCCATAAGAGTGTTTTTCATCCACAACACCTGTGCACAGCAACTACCTGCAGACACATATTCTGCCTCGGCTGTTGACAGGGCAACTGAGTGTTGTTTCTTACTAGACCATGATACTAAAGACTTTCCTAAAAAGTGACATGTTCCTGAAGTACTCTTCCTATCTAATCTACAGCTTCCAAATTCAGCATCTGAATATGAAATTAAATTAAAATCAGAGGTTTTTGGATAAAGCAGAGATTGATAAATAGTACCTTTTAAATATCTAAAAATTCGTTTAACAGCAGTTAAATGAGATTCTTTGGGATTTGATTGAAATCGAGCACAAAGACATACTGAATACATTATATCTGGTCTACTAGCAGTAAGATATAACAAACTACCAATCATACCTCTATATAACTTGTTGTCCACTGATTTTCCAGTTTCATCCAAATCAAGTTTTATATTAGTACACATAGGAGTTGTAAATGTCTTGCTGTTTTCAAGTCCAAATTTCTTAAGTAAATCAGTAATGTATTTGCATTGATTTAAAACATTTCCAAAATCTTTTTGAAATATTTGAAGACCCAAAAAGAAATTTAATTCTCCCATCATACTCATTTCAAATTCTTTTTGCATTAATTCTGAAAATTCATGACAAAGAATTTTATTGGTCGATCCAAAAATTACATCATCAACATAAATTTGAACCAACAAAACATTATTTTTCACAGTTTTCTTAAAGAGTGTTGGATCTGCTAGTCCAACAGTAAAATCATTTTTCAAAAGAAAAGAACTTAGTCTTTCATACCAAGCTCTTGGTGCTTGTTTAAGGCCATAAAGAGCTTTAGTAAGTTTGAAAACAGAATCTGGTTTTTGAGAATTTTCAAAACCAGGAGGTTGCTCAACATAAACTTCCTCCATTAAATAACCATTTAAAAAGGCAGATTTAACATCCATCTGAAATAATTTAAAATTCATATAAGATGCATAGGCTAAAAGGATTCTAATGGCTTCTAACCTGGCTACAGGTGCAAAGGTCTCATCATAATCTATTCCTTCTTCTTGATTATATCCTTTAGCTACTAATCTTGCTTTATTTCTAGTTATTATCCCTTGATCATCCTGTTTATTCCTAAAGACCCATTTAGTTCCTATTACTGGATAATCATGTGGTCTTTCAACTAATTCCCAAACCTTATTTCTCTTGAACTGGTTCAATTCATCTTGCATTGCTATTACCCAGCTCTCATCATCTAAGGCTTCTTCTATGGTCTTAGGTTCTTGTTGGGATAGGAAAGCAGAGAATTCAACTATGTTTCCAAAGTTTCTTCTAGTTTGAATACCAGTCTCTAAGTCACCTATCACAGATTCTAAAGGGTGATTTTTTGAGGTTCTAGACTGTCTAGGCATTACATTCAAAGGCTCTTCAGTATCATGTTCTTCTGAACTGGACTGAATTTCTTTTATATCATTTTCAAAATCATTCTTTAAATTCTCAGGTCTCATGTTTTCATTAGAATCAGGTTCATCTATTTGTTCTATCCTTTTCTCAAAAGGATCAGATTCATCAAATTTCACATGAACTGATTCTTCAACAATCCTTGACTTTTTATTATAGACTCTATAAGCTTTGGAGGTTGCAGAATATCCTAAGAAAATACCTTTATCAGATTTTGGATCAAATTTACCAAGATTATCTTTGGTATTCAGGATGTACACCTTGCATCCAAAAACTTTAAAGTAATTTACTTTAGGTTTTCTGTTATTCCATAGTTCATAGGGTGTCTTTTTCAAAATAGATCTTATTAAAATTCTATTCATTATATAACAAGCTGTATTAACAGCTTCTGCCCAGAAATATATAGGTAGGCTATATTCATTTAACATAGTTCTAGCCATTTCTTGAATAGTTCTATTTCTTATTTCTACAATCCCATTTTGTTGAGGTGTTCTTGGAGCAGAGAAGGTGTGTTTAATACCCATGTTTGAGCAAAAGGAACTAAATTCCTGGTTCTCAAATTCTCCACCATGATCACTTCTCAATGAGATTATATTAAAACCTTTTTCATTTTGAATAGATTTACAAAAACCTTCAAATAAACTAAAAGCTTCACTTTTAAATTTCAAAAAGAAAATCCAAGTAAATCTAGAATAATAATCAACTAATACATAAACATATAATTTACCAGCTAAACTTGCTACTCTTGAAGGTCCAAACAAATCCATATGGATAAGTTCTAGAGGTTTAGTTGTAGCAACTTTATTAACAGATTTGAATGATGATTTGTGTTGCTTGCCAAGCTGACATGCATCACAGAATCTGTCATTTTCAAATTTGAGACTAGGCAAATCAGAAACTAAATGTTTCTTAGATAATTTATGTAAAGCATATATATTGCAATGACCAAGTCTTCTATGCCAGATCCAGGATTCACTTATATTAGCAGTTAAGCAGTTTACTTGTTGTTTACACAAGGAATACAAATCCAAAGTATAAACATTATCAGTTCTGGGTGCTCTAAACTTAAACAGTTTATCTTTAGAAACAGTACAACTATTGTTAGTAAAATCAACAGTGTATCCATCATCACAGAGTTGAGAGATACTTATCAGATTGTGTTTTAACCCTTGTACATAAAGTACTTTGTTGATTGAGACTGTCTCTGGATCTCCAACTGTTCCAATACCAATAATCTTTCCTTTGGCATTGTCACCAAAGGTGACAAGTCCTCCTTCCTTTCGAGTAAGAGAAGAGAAATTAGCTGAAGTTCCACTCATGTGTCTTGAGCAGCCACTGTCCATATACCATATTTCTTTCTTTCTTTGGTGACCTGCTACCTGCAAAGACATTCAAACAAATTGCTTTGGTACCCATATTTTGTTGGGTCCAGGAGTGTTAGCAAGCAGTGATCTGGGTATCCAGATTTGCTTTGTTTTCTTAAAATTGATTGAATCATATAGATCGTTGGAAATATAAGCTTTCTTAATTCCACATATCTGAGGTTGTCTTAGAAAACAGTTTTTAGCTATATGACCTCTTGTTCCACAGTAGTTACAAATAACCTGTTTAGTGCTAGGAACAAAATAATTTTTGTATAACTTAGGTTTTTCTCCTTTACTTCCAATTCCAAACCTTTCCTTTTTAATTACAGTTTTTCCAAGTATCTCATTTAAGGTGTTTTCTCCTTTTGTAAAAATTAATGCAGCCGTTTTATAAGATTCTACTTCATCCTGTAGAGTTTTTATTTTTGATTCAAAATTAATTTTATTTGATTCAGCAGAATTGTATTTGTCAATTAATTCCTTATTTTGTTTTAGCAAAGTATTTCTCTCATCTGAAATAGCTTTGTACAAGTTCTTTATAGATTTATATTTATTAAATAATGAGTCATACCTTTCTTCAAGCATATTGCAGTAAGCTGCAAGTTTTTTATTTGAGAGGCTTGTTTCAGAGTTTGATTCATTATTTGAGTCAGAGGAATAGTATGAGTGTACCTCATCAGTTTCAGCCATGAAACACATATTTGCTTTTAAATTGGCTTCCTCCTTCTCTGAGCATGATTCAGAAGAATTACTTGAGTCTTCAGAAACACTCCAAGTAGCTTTCATAGCTTTCTTGTCTTTCTGCTCATAATCATCTCTTTTGAAGAATTTCTTCTTCTTTGCATCTTTCAATTTTGGGCAATCTGGTCTGATATGTCCCATCTTTTTGCATTCATAACATCTCACTTCCTTGCTATCCTTTTTAAAGGATTTCTTGAAGTCTTTCTTCTTACTATAAAACTTTCTGAATTTTCTGGCTAGCTGTGCCAGTTCTTCATCCGAATTTGAAGAATCAGAGCTTTCTGATTTAGCACTCACTTCTTTGTTCTTCATCTTTCTATCCTTTTGTTGAGAAGTCACTTTCAAAGCAGTATTTTCCCTTTTTATGTAGACTTTATACTCATTTACCTCATCTTGCATTTCAGCTTCGTACATCATCAGTGTACCAATCAGTTCTCTCATAGTTAGATCTTTAACAGAAGTTGATTGTCTGATTGCTGCAGAGATTCCATTCCATCGAGTAGGAAGTACTCTCAGTACCTTCAACGCTTGATCAGCCTGCTTGATTGGTTCTCCTAGAGCTGTTATATTATTGACAATTTCTGTCAATCTTCCATTCATCTGAGTGATGCTCTCTCCTTCAATCATTCTGAAAGTATCGAATTTTAACTTAGCAGTTGCATATCTCATCTGTCTTACATTATCTGTTCCTTCATAAGCAACAGCTATTGTTTGCCACATTTCATATGCAGTCGGGCATTGAGATACTCTGTTAAATTCGTCTGGTCCTAGACCACAGATGATTGCATTCATAGCTTTTGAATTTATGTCATACTCAGCCTCTGTAGCAGCACTCCATGTATCGGGATTTTCAGGAATTTCATAGGGAGTCAGAATCTTTGAATAGACTCTGTAACCAAGATTTTTCAGATAAATAATCATACGTGATTTCCAGCAGCCATAATTATCTCCATTAAAGTAAGGTGCTCTGACCATTGAAATTCCCTCTCTCATATCAGCCATGATACACTATGTATAATCTTTAAATACTTCTAGCTTGATAGGACTTTAGAAATAAGAAGCTCCTCCTTTGATACCAATTGTTGGATCTGAATCTACGGATTATACACAAGAGGGGGGTGAATTGTGTCTTTTTCAAATTATTACAATCTCTTCAATTTGGACAAATTCTGTTCACTATGCTTTTGCACGATTAAATATGCAGCGGAAAAAGTAAAAGCATGAACACACGGATGTATAGTGTTTCGGGGAACAGAAGGCCCCTAGTCCACTCCACCAACGCTCAAATCCACGAGCTTGGCGATTTTCACTATCTGGTCCTCGTTTCCACAGACCCGTCCACAACTGAGTACAGGCAGTTGACACCTTTACAAGACTCAGGCACACACAGCCTTCCTGGTTCAAACACGAACCCACACAGCTTAGAACGAGAAGCTGATCACTCAAAAAAAAAAGGTTTCGATAAAGAAACACTTCTCCAGTTGTTCTTCACAATTGCAACAGAATGCAATTGACAGTAGATAGATCGTCGTCTTCAGAAAATAAAGATCCGTAATCAAAACAGTTCTGAGTCGATCCAGTTGCAATAGATATTACCAGAAACTTCACAACTTCAGCAGCAGTAGATTCACAACAGGTAGTCGATGTAGAACACGTGAATCTGCTATCAAAATCTTCCTTCGGTAAAAAGGATTTTACACTTCTTCTCGATCACCAGAAAAGAACGCTTTCACACAGTCTCTGTTTTCTTGCTCGTCAAAAGATTAATAATTCTATATTTCACACACTTTCCCGTGTATATATATATCTCCGAAGTTTCCAAGATAGAACATATATTCAAATCTGAGAAAATCTTCCGCATAAATAGATCCATGAAAATCTCCTTTAGATTCGCGATATTAAATGAAATAACAGAGCCGTTGTAACTCCCCTGAAGAATCGGCATAAAAAGCTCCGTTTAAATCAATCATTAATCCGTTGTAAACCGTCTCTGATTCAGTCAAAGTCGTATTTAAGAATCAGCTCGAAATCCGCCTAATAATCCGCTTGATTGACTAATTCAAAAGGAAATATCGTCTGTCAAAAATATCCCGACGCCAAACGTAGGGTTGATGACGTGGCTCCAAACGTAGGGTTCACAAACGTAAGGTTCAGAACGTAAGGTTCAGAACGTAAGGTTGAACATACATACTTTCTCTTCAGCATTCAAACGTAGGGTTGATCATCCATACTTTGTCTTGCTTCAACTCTCCAAAGAACGTACGGTTGATTATAAAAGTAAGGTTGATGATCCATACTTTTGAGAAACAAACTCAACACTGAAAACTAACGTACGGTTTCTCTTCCATACTTTTCAACAACGAAAACGTAAGGTTCCTTCCAAACGTAATGTTCTTCTTCCATACTTTTCAACAACGTAAGGTTCATTAACCATACGTTTCAAAATAACATAAAAAGTAAACTTTTCATCCATACGTTACGTTCATCAACGTAGGGTATGAACAGTGATTCCAGTACGCGCTAAAATTGATCTCGCGCTACAGTGATTCCAGAACGCGCTAAAATTGATCTCGCGCTACAGTGATTCCAGAATACGCTAAAATTGATCTCGGAATAAATGAAGTATAAAATCTCGTTATATAAAATAAATTCCTGCAAAATACTCAACGAAATAATTAGTAAATAATTAAGGGTATTTGTGAGCATCAAAATCATCATAAAGAGACAGAGTATTATTTAAAATAATCTCCCCCTTTAAAAAACATTATTTTGATTTGTTTAAAAACAATACATTGCTCAACATATATAAGAACAATTAGACCATAAAAATGATTAACTTTTAAATAATTAACATCTCATATATGATATTTAATTATAACTCTAAATTTATGAATACATAATAATAAATTATGTGTTTCCAAGGGATACATAAGATAAAATTTAGAACACATAATTTTAATTAGATAATTCCGAATATGAAATTATAGATACATAATATTATGTTGATAATATGTATGAGTGACCAGAGGTTCTCATTTGTTATATAAGAGGTATATTAAGGTAATGTAAGACTAATATGTTTTATAAAATGATAAGAAATTTCAAATATGATGGTTTCTAACTATTATTTACTAATTAAATATCATGATTCTTTGAATATTGATCCATGATTCAAATAGAAATAGATGGTGACATATTTAAAATAATATTTTGTTGTGAGATGGATCTTTGTGTCATAGTATTGTTTATAAACAAGGATACATATATGGAAAATAATTTAAAAGATTTATGCAATAAAAATTAAAATATGAACCCAAGATTTGTATAGAAATTAAATAAGAAGATAAATGATATTTGGGAATATCATTTTTATGATTTTTATTATTATTAAAATACGATGATTTATAATCCATATATGATGATTGATGAAATTATTATTTTAATCTTACCATTTTATTACTTTCAAAAGTTAAAGATCATGAGGATAATATTGAAGGTGGTTTCCATAGCTTAGTATTTGAATTATGGAACAATATTCATGTGAATATTTTAAATTTAATAAGGATAATAAGATTCTATGAGAAGATATATTTTTCAGTAAATAATAAAGTTCTTATTCTAAATATCACAAGTTTCAAAGATAAAAATAGGGGTTTTTGAGAATCAAATTCTGCTTCCTCTGGATATCTTGAGAATTGAAGAATTATGAAAATAGAGAAGAAAATAATACTAATATTCAAATCAATATGACTTATTATCATTTGTGTGGAGGTGAGATGTTATTATCTTTGATCATAAAAAGGATCACTACTGGTGGGGATGAAGACAATGAGAATTTCCTCAACTTATTCAATGATTATTAAAAATATTAATTTTAACTGGTTGGCATCCATAATTTTGTTACTAACTATCATGGAAGTTAAATACCATGGTTGAGTATGAATATCTATCACTATGATATTGTGGCATCATGGAGCACACCAATGATCTTGTTCATATAGGGAGGTCGGACGAAACATTATAAAACATAGGGATCTAGTATAAAGAACCTCTCAAGAGATAGTAATGATTTTAGGAGATATATTTATTTTTAAGTATGGAAACTTACTCATGTGTATTCACTATATGGTATTAGGGAATCACATGTGTCTCATACTTGACCTAAACCATGAAAGGACATAACAACCCATATTAGATAAAACCTTATAAAAATATTATGTGATGTGCTCTATTTACTTTGTATCTTACAAATAGTGGGAATGTTTTGATTGATATATATTAGATCCATTAATACTAATAGGTAAAAAGGTTTTTATAATTAAAGGATGATTATAATTTTTTAAAAGATATAGAACACTAATTTAACACCAATTACTATGGTTGAATGATCTTTTGGTAATCTCAGGTGGTATCATAGCTAGTTTATTATTTTTATCTTATTTATTTTTTCCCAGTTACTTTTACTAATTATATATGAAGTTCATATTTAAATAAGTTTTTGAGATCCCTGTCAAGGAAAAAATAGATTTTATTTTTTACCAAAAAAATTAATAATAATAGGTAAAAATAATCTATTAAGATGACAGTGTCCTTATCCATGAAGAAAGAAAAAAAGGATACAATACTTGTTAAATGTATTGAAATTATTAAGTATTCTATCATATATGTTGATAATTATGCCCATGAAGAATCAAGTTTAGGATATGATGAGTATGATACTATTGAATCACATGGTGATTTTCATTCTGAAATTAAGGATTATTTTAAAAAGTCCCCTTTTAATTTTTTTCAAGAACATATTTATGTTTATCAAGGATATGAAGAATAAAAAACAATAAATATAGATGGAGTCAAATAGAGTGGATAAATAAATGGTTGATAAGTTGAAAGTAATAAAAAATATCACCAAGGAGGTTGAATACAAAGAATAAATTTTAGTGTTAAATAAAGATAAATACTAACTATATAAATAAGAATTGAACAAAACAATGAATAATAAATGAGAGATAATAATAACTAATGAGTATAGGATCTAATAATTATAATAAATTACTTGATCCAATAATTTTAAATTTTATATCAAGGATAAAATTGTGAATAATTATAAACATTATTTACAAGAAAAGAATAATTTAAAGTAATATCACATTGATAAATTGAAGAGAGAATGAGAATAAAGTTTTAGATCATTTTATAATAATAAAATACCCTAAATATGAATTTTATTTAATTCATGTTCAAACATAGACATTTGGAAGTGGTACATTGTAAATCTTCCCAAACTATTGAGATAAGTTATATTGCATGAAATAATCTATTTATATATATATTTCAAGATCAAATAAAATTATAACCCTTTTTATAGAAAATTTTATTTATACTAAAGTTGTTTCCATACACAGTGTAGCTTACAAAGTGAATTCTAGAAAAATATGTTTGAAAAAAAAGTGTGATAAACTCACCATTAAATCTAGGGTGGATTTGATAAAGAGAAGAATTGTTTTTATCTAAAATGTGCTCAAAATAAGGGATATTTAGATAATAAAATATTAGGATAAATTTTTATAGACTGTGATAAAAAGTAACAAAACAAGATTCATTTTACATTTTTTTTGTTATAAAATATTTGGGTATAGGGACATTAAATTTTTGAATAATATGTCAATAATTGGAAGAAAAAGAAGTCCCATATCAAGGGGGAGAAAATCTAAAATGAAGAGTAGTTGTACTAAATTTTTGAAGGTATATATAAGAAGGTGAATCTATTTATAATGAATATATTAAAAAGGATAGTTATTTTTTGAGGAAATTATAATAAAGGTTGTCATTTTGATGATGAAGTTGTGTTTAGATATACTATGTATGATTTGAATAATATAGAGGAAAAAATAATGCAAAAGTTGAAAAATAAAAGTTATAATGAAGTTGATTTTATCATAGGGTGTTAAAAATTGAAATTCTAGAATAAAATAAACACAATAAGGCTTAGAAAGGTGTTTCACTAAGGGAAATATAATTCTATTTTGGGAGAACAAGTAACATCATGGATCATTGAATGTAAATAATGAATATCAATTATGAAAAAAGAAAAATAGAACAAACTAGATAATCAATCCAAGAAATAAATAAAAGGAATGGTTTAGTGGAAGACTTATATGAGGAGGAATTCTAATTTCATGAGAGATTTATAATAAAATGCAACTATAAGATTTATAATAACTTATGTGGAAGGTTCGTGTAGTTTTATTAACCTCCTTGAATTTTCATGTCATTACTTCTAGAACTAGTAGAGATGTGTGTTAAATAAAAGACTCATGTATCAATGAGTTCATGTGCTATGATGCATTTTGTGAAAAAATATATTCCACATAAATGGATAACTAAAAATAATAGGAAAACCATTCATCCCAAAGAGGTTCATGTTTAAAAACTAAAAGTAGAAATCAAGAGGACTATTAAAAATATTTGAGATGATAAGAAAGGATTCATAATGGTGAGAAGAAACTATTAAACTTATTTCCCTCGCAAGGGAACAATGAAGATCCCGCATTATTTTTATATCAATTTGTTAGTTTTTTTATATAAGGAATTGATGGTTAATTGTCTAGGGTAAGAAATTAAAAGTTTTAAATTTATTATATTAGGAAGATATATCTATGATGGAGTGATATATATTATTTTACATTCATTATTAAAGGTTTATTATATATAATATTCTAGGATTTCATCAAAATAAGATTTTTATCTTGATAAAGAATTTATGGAGTTTTCCCTTTAATGTGAGTTGAGTTGTGTAAGCTACCATATATCATTATTTAATGTGATTATAAAAATATAAAATGTGCTGGAAATAATCATTTATTAGATATATAGGTTATATTCTACTATCCTTATATGATAAAATTAATTTTCAGATCAATGGGTAGAGATTGATTGTTTAATGACATAAAGAGTGAGAGATACGCGACTATTAAGAGAATTTTGGGAAATTAATTGGTAGAAAATGTTTTCTAAACTAAGAATTTCCCAATTAGAATTTGATTTGATAGATTTATAACCCTAATGTAGTTTTATCCTTTTTATTTAAATTCAATAATTGGGAGAAAATAATAATACCGACTTTAGTTTAAATTGGATATTTAATTGAGTATTGATAATATATACAAAGGGGGATATTGTGTCACCCATTTGATTTTGATGGTGAGTGTTATATTTATTATCAATAATAATAAAGGCCATATATCATTTAATGAGATTAAAATAAATATATGATGAGTTTAGTTTGAATATATGATGAAATTGGTGAGGATATAAATTAATGATTATTTGTTTCATAGAAAGTGGAGATTAAGGAACCCATTTAAGACTATTTAGAAATATGTTGGATTTCTTATGAATCAGATATTTTATTTTTATCTTCCATTATTCATGTTTATGGAGATCTCATCATTTGTTTAAAAAAAATATGAATATAGTGCTTCTTCTTAGAGGTTTTGGATATATTAATTTAAGGAAGAATCTTAGATATATGATGATTTTAGAAACTATATTAGTTTAAATCAATGAAAAATATTGATGGTAAATGAAAGTGTTATCCAGTACAAGATCTTTATGGTTTTGAGAATAATATGATTAGATCATCTTCACATCATGAAATGTCTTTAAAAATACATAGGAAGATTATGGATGCTAAGTTTTCAAGATACTGTTTTCATTAAATGAAGTTACAAGACTAAATTAGTTTGATCTTAATGATAAATAATTCATATGAGTTTTCTAGAGTATAATAATTGGTGAATATAACACCTCTATGAAGAAAGATGAGATATTATCTATAATAAATCTTGAAAATCCATCCGCTATAATAATGTTGCTAGATAACATTTTGAAGTGATTACCCTTCCTTATGTTATAAATAATGATGAATACTAAAATATAATAAAGTTAAATTTAGATTATAATAAATTTTATATGAAATATGTGATAAAATATTTTATAATTAATGCATTATTATTTAAGATATTTGATGAGTATGAAACAAAATCTTTTTTGGTATTGGATCACATTAAATTACTCAAAATGAGTTTTTATATTTTTTATTATTTTTGGGAAAATATGATGAAGATATTTATTGTAATATGTTTAATTCTTGAAATCCTTTGAATTGTTTTGAAGTGATTTTAATTGGATAAAGAGGTTTGAAGAATTTTTGAGTTAATTTTTATAAGTTCAAGTTAATATAAGTTAGTACATAATATCACAAAGAAAGAAAGAAAATATAAAAGGAAATATATATATATTATCAGAGTGGATGTGTTGAAAATTATTTAGTTCACTATGATATATAAGATCAATATGTTCATAGGTAATAATAACTGGGATTTTACAATTTGACATGTAATAGTTTCCTAATAATACATAATATAACCAAGAGCACCTGGAAGAATAAATACTTAGTTCAAATTCCATCCAATGGCCTGGAGGCCGAATTTTTTTATTATTATAATAAAACCCCAATTTAAGGGAAGAAGGGGGATCCCAAATAGAATTCATGAACGTAAGACATCTCATGAACCGAAGATCCTAGAGAGTAAAACCAGAATGACCACATGGAACTTCCCCTCCCCAGCATTTGATCGTGATAAAGTTATCCACCGTTGCATGGATATTCAGATAGAAAGAGTCCTATGTCAAATCATAGGCCCGATCCGATGGCTGATTTCATACCTTATCAAACATCCAAATCTGTAAAGCTCTGAAAATATGATTAGATAGATCTAAAACCTTCTATGGGGACTATTCTTTGTGGTCTAATCCTGGTGCATCAACATTCCAATAGACCACACAAAACCATTCCACCAATTCATAAAAACATAACCAATACACTACAGAAAAATCACACAATCAACCATCAAAAAATATATTGAGTAAAATAACAAATTCAACATACACAATAACCCAATATCTCCATCATCATAATTGAAATTTCAAAAAACCAGTAGCATCTCCTCCATCTATACTGTAAAATATTCACAAAAATGATCAAACATAAACATGACACCTTCACACACCACCAATGTCAGAATCATAAAAACCTATAATAAATAAACATTCATCGTTGATACCACACCATCGTCGCAACGCCGGTGCAAACCAACCACAAAACACGAACCCAGAACAAAACCATGAACCAGCACCACATCCAAATAGAACATCGAAATTCAAAAAACATAGACCATGGAATAAAGAAGACCCACCAAAAACATGAACCACAATACCTCTGTCGCCTTCATTCCCACACACAATGACAAGATCTTCCCTAAAAATCCAGAAACGACTCATAAAAATTATAACAACCTCACCTCAGTAGTTGGAAACACAAATATTGGACCCTCACCATGATTCCATGAGAGACCTATCCAACTCAAAGGGTAAGGCGTTAAAGAGGACAGAAAATGGTGAGATATTTAGAGATGTTTGAGCCCACAGAGTCGATGATGAATCCATAGGAGATACCGCATGCGATGAAGCTTCTAGGAAAAAGTGTTGGAGGGAATCTGATCCCCAACGGTGGAGAGGAAGATGAAGATAAGGGGAAACCCTAGAATGGAGCACCTTAATGGAACATCTCCCTAACTCTCAAATCCTTAGTTCAAATTGAGATGAAAACAATACAAATATAAACTGTGATACATAAGAAAAATCAGAGCATAAAAAAGATTAACCAAGTGATATTTTATATCCCATATATGGTATATAACATTAACTTTGATTTTTAAAATACATAAGAGTAAATTATGAGATTATAGAGGATACATAAGATAAATATTTTCACATGTAATATTAATATGATGATGCAAAAGATTAAATTGTTGATATATAAGATTATGTTAAGAATGTTTAAGAGTAACTTGAGGTTTTCATCTGAAGAATAATATCTATTTTGAGGTTATGTATGATTAATAAGTTTTATCCTGAAATATTGAATATCAAATCTGAAAATATAGTGTTATTATTTAGTTATTAAATATCATGATTCATTGAAGATATATTTATGATTCAAACCAATATTGGTTTTTAGTTATTGTAAATAATATAATTCCATGAGAAAGATATTGATAGTAAAAACTTATTTTTATGTAAGCACTCATATATGAAAAGAAGATTCATGATTTGTGGAAGCTCAAAGTAAAATATGGAAAATTCATTTGAGGAAAAATTAAATAATAAGATCATGAATATTTGAGAAGATATTTTGTGAGATTCTGATGGATATTGAAATATGAATATTTGGAATCAATTTATGAATATCTATTACTGGATGATTTCAGCATTACTATTTGAAATGTTTCAAAAGTTAAGTATCACGAGGTTAAGATTGAAGGATGTTTCCATGCTCAAATATTTTAATTATGGAATAATATTAGCATTATTTTTACTGAGTTTATAATGAAATGAAAATTTAAATAGAATATTGATTTTTGAGAAATAAACATTGTGATGATTCTAATTATCATAAGTTGAAAAGAGAAAGAGAGGGGGTTTCGATAATCCAATGCTATTTAAACTGATGATCTTGATAATTAAAAACTATTGAAAAGAGAGAAGGAAATAATACCATTGTGAAATATACTACTACATATTGTCATTTATTTTTTGGTGCACTGCTCTTATCTCTATTAATTATATGGATTTCCTCTAGAGAAGAAGAAGACAACATGGAGTTTCTTTTCATCTTCATGTATTAATCATTTTGATCATTGAGATGAAGAGGACAACATGTAGGATTATATTTTTGAACATCTTAGTAGTCGTATACGTTGGGTAATGATGAAGATATATTATTTTGATGATGTGAAATCATGGATTATATCAAAGATATTATTTATAGAGTGAAGTTAAAAGGAACTTTTTAAACTATATATTTCAAGCATAAATAAACTATTGGGATAAAATAAATCTTTTTGGGGATAACATGAGGGTTAAGGGTGATATATTCTTCATGTGCAGCAAAGACCCTAACACTAGTATCCCAGAGCCCATGGTTACATTATTACATTGATACTAGATACATGGAATCATACCCAAAAGGTACAAATACTTTAATAGTATTGTTAAACTAGATACATAATTCAATCTCGCATTAAATTTGAAAAAAAATAAAATATAAAACACAGTGAAAGATGATATATTGGGTCCTTGAACTCATTTAAATATTTCTTCTTCAAATTTTAGGGAAAGGAAAGTAATAAGGTGAGATAATATGATCAATAAGGGTTACATATAGTGCAAGATATCATTAGTAAATAAGGCGTAATAAATTTTTAAAGGTAAATAACTAAAAAAACATTCCATTTAATAAAAAACATGAGCATGAAGAATAATATGGAAAGATTAAATTAAGATCAAATGATTCCATATAAATAATCACATGTTATTGAAACTTATCCATAAATATTATTCAAAATAATAACATGAACATTAATAATTAATTTCATAAATATGTAATTTATAATTTTGAACATCTGAAACTTATCATTGATGCATTACACTAAGACAATTTAAACCATGATTAGGTATACACCAAAAAAAACATTTAATAAGGTTTTATAACTGATTTGTATCATAAGAACATTTGATTCATAGAGGTATTATGTAATTTAGGGACCCAACACTCACTTAATAAGTCCAATTCATTCATTATATGAATAAACAATACAATATAATTAATATTCCTAAAAATGAATAACTATCCACATTAGAAGAGCTAATATATTGAATATCAATACTTTCCCCAGTTAAATAGATCGTAAATCATCCATTGAAAGGAACAGGATGGAATCATTACAACATATTCCTAGTGGATCATAATTAAAATAAAGGGTTTATTTTTTTGATGAAGATAATAACATAAAAATTTCATTAATTTGTTTTAGGAAAATACCCTTTTCACTATGAAAATCACTATTAAAAACTAAAAAATACCAGAATATTCGGGAAAAAAATTTCTTTTAAAATATAAAATAAACACTTGTAAATTAATTTTCAAATTATTTAGTATTCATGATGGTAATAAATTCTATTCATGCCATATAAAATAAAAGACATTGCTTTAATACTTTTGTGAGAGAATTCAAAAATCACCTCATTTGAAAAATGAAAATAATATTCCTTTTAAACCATTTTTTGAAAGTAAAATAAGGGAAAACATTCTTTAATAAATATTTTGAGAATAGTATAAATATTCATTAATTTTTTTAAAGAATATATATATATATATATATATAAGGAAAATATTCTTGATAGAGTAGAAAAATAAAGTTGGTTTTCCTTAAAAAGATTAGTTTTAAATCATGAGTATATAAAGAGATGAAAAGGAATGGAAGACTTTTAATTTCCATAAATAACCATATAAGAATAGTTTTTGGTTTTAATTTATAAAATCAAATAATTAACCTAGTGTATAATTTAACATAATAAATTCATAATGATGATGAGATTATTAAATAACCCTTACCAATATGGTATCAATTGAATCTTAACCACCATGAAATAAATAAAATTGAATAAAACTTTAAATATCCTAAATATACTAAGAATAATTATATATAATATCAAAGAGAAATTATACACACCACATGAAAGAAAAAATTGTTGAATATGGCTTGAGTCTCATAGAAATAAATTTGAGATGAGAAAGCCCTTATGTTAGATCTGACATCCTTTATATGTGTTCGAACCTCCAATATAAGAAAAAAAATATATTTATTTATTATATAACCATACTCATATATATCATACCATTTATGATTTAATAATATTCATTTATCACCCAATTATTAACAATTCTTTATTAAAATCAATGTTTCGGGTGATAACTGCTTCATTCTTTATATATGTATCAGCTTAGTAGATTTGGTACATGTATATTGATTTGGGTTACCTCATTAATAGAATAATATTAATTATATAAATATCATGTATATTAATAAAATATATCCTTATTGAAATCCATGTAAATCATAAATAAAAAACGGATCACATCACTTCAAGGTGGTGGTAGTCTACACATACACATAAGTGATGTAATCATATTACAATGGATTGGAAGGTAATAATATCTATATGAAATTATAATTATATAAGAATATTTATTTCATAAATATCATATATATTCATTACTTCCATATTTATAATCATCCATGTAAAGTGGCGATGAAAAATTCATTACACCGCTACGTGGAGATGATAAGTTGTACCTATGCACAAGAAATGTTTTCACTTTTTATAGAATGAAAAATAGATGGAAAATGGCATTATCAAATTCATTGTAGTAGATCAACTCTAGTCAACTAGGAAATCCACCTGAGCCAGTCCATAACAAGGTATGATATAAAAAATGTAAAAGGAAACAAGTCTTGAATATAACTAAAATAAGACATACAACAAGAGTACAACATAGAAGAAGAATATACAAAACGATCCATAAAAATGAATCCAAATAGGCTAAACTAAAAAATTATGAACTAGATAAGAAATAAGAGTCTCCTTGTGACCAAATATCACCTCAAAACCATCTCATACTAGAAGAAACAATAATAAGAGAATCCAACACGCTATAATATTACATTCCATTTACCTGAATCCTACAATACAACATCTACAACTAGTCAAATTCGGAAGTGGGGTGTGATAAAAAAAATCATAGTAGGATACCACTATAGATTATATGGAATGTCTAATATCAAGAATTTGACAATTATATCTTAAAAAATAGTTTTAAAAATCATTCTCATAAATACAAAACCATTAGTATATCATTTTCATTAATTTTTCATAAAATCCTTCATATTCTCAAAGATAGGAATATGAAAATAATAAGTGAAAAAATCAGAAAGCATATCCATACTCTAAGAGGTAGGAAAGTAAAAACATATCCATAAAAAAACATCATACAAATCCATGTTCTACAACCTCGTATACAAATATGTGAGAAACAATCCATGATAAAAAGAATAATTCAATAAATTACCATAAATGAAAAATCACTCCATATTGGGACCTAGACTATGGGACTACATAGTAGACATAAAAGATACTATAAAAATAATAATTTTGGTACCAACCAATATCGAGTCCTTCCATAGTCCATCGATATCCTAAAAGCAACCCCTAGTGGTGCCACACTCACTAAGGTTACCCATGTGTATTTCCTGATGCACCCAAGGTTCCCAATTTTCCATTGTCAAAATAAATTTCAAAACCGTTATCAAAATTTATAAAAAAAAATCAAATCCAATCCAAAACCACCATTCAAGAATTTAATCAAACACTTGGTGTATAAAAACTAGTTTTTAAAGAAAATCCCATTAAGAACATTTATATTTCAAGAAATACATTAAATATAAAAATAAATTCAATTAAATTAACAACCCAAAGTAAATTAATGAGAATGATAATAAATTCATAGAATTAACCCCTTTTTAGAAACTCCAACCTAGAAACTGATTAAACCATATCCACCTTTGACATTAGGGATTAGAAAACCATGGATCGACCATAATAAGAGAACAAAATACAAGAAAATACAACAAATGGACAATAAAAACCTATCTATCATAAATAATGACCACAACTACAACCAATGAAGAAACGAAGACCAAAGTAAAGTAAGAAACATAAGGATTATTCCCCAGAGAGATGAACTATAATCACAAAAAGAATCAATAAATGAATGGTTTATTTGGAAGGATCCGAGATCTAAAAAATCATCCAAATCACCAAAGGGAGATCTGTCTCATGAGATGGGTGATACATGGTCAAATTAATCATAAACACCCACAAAACACCCTAAAAATAAATAATCCCAAGAAATACACAGCGTGTAATAATTTCACTTCATTTATTCCCTTATTAGTGAGTTTTGATGAAAAATGTTTGAAATTGGATAAAAACTAGATTTTGATGATTATGTGATGTGAACCATTTTCATAGTGTATAAATATATCAGGACATGTGTGAGACTCAGAACATATTCCTGACGACCAATACATGTTGTGTAAACATTAAATGATGATTAAATACCCAGTAGATAGAAAATTGACTAGTTTTTACAGAAAAATAAAAACTAATAATGAAAATTGAAACAAAATAAAGTCATTAAATGAAAAGTTCAACGGGTTTTGAAATGTCCCCAGAATTAATTATTTATGTCCCCAAAATTTCCTCAGATTCTCAAAATCACAAAAATTGAAGGTCAATTCTACCTCATAAATGATTCATTCTCCCAAAACTCGTGTCTATCCCATCCTCTATGTCACAATACCCAAAATTGAGAGAAGATTTTACTACACTATACCATAACCTAGATATTTATAACATTAAATGGTTTCTCAATAATTTTTGTTTCAGTATCAAGATCGACATCATCCATTTCCATCATATGTGAATAATCCGGTCGATACCTCATCAAATGGGAAAAATGAAAAATATCATGGATATATGTAAAACCATATGGAAATTCCAACATTTAGTCCACCTTACCTAATCATTCAATGATCTCAAATGTTTCGAAAAATGTTGGTTCCAACTTATCCTGCTTACCCAACCAATGATGCCCCAATTTAGGTGAAACTCTCTAAAATAACCAATAACCAACCTAAAACTCCAATGGATGATGATGATGGTCCGTATAATATTTTTTATGACTCTATGCTATGAAAAACTCTTATGGATTAGTTATACCTTTTACATTGTCTCATGAATGAGACTCGGCCCAACCAAGGGCCACTCTCACAACTCTTACCAACACAATAGAAATCTACATGGATACCCATAAAAGCCTCAAAGGGTTCCATTTTTATCAATGATTTATAAATATTTTTATAGGACAATTAAACCAAAGAAAATTTATTCTCTAAAGATACTCCGAAATCAAGAAGAAAGTCCTTTACAATATCCTTAAGAACTTGATTCTCCCACTCTATCTATCCATTTTTCTGTGGATGATAACCACTAGATTTAATATGGGATCACATCACCTCCTAAAAACCTATACAAAACCTATATACAAACCTCATGTACCTATTAGAATCTAATGCATACGTAACCCCATTAAGTCCAACAATATGTCATACATGAAAGTCCCCAAGATATTCTACATTATTCATTTCTTTTATGGGTAAGAAATGAGCCAATTTAACAAGTCGATCAATGATCACCAAAATTTCATCCTTCCCACTAGTATTCCATGGTAATCCAAAGATGAATTCCATTGAAATCTCATCCCATTTCCATACTAAAAAGGTTATGTGCTAAAAAACCCCATAGATCTTTGGTGTTCCATATTGACTCTCTGACAAATAATACACTGCAATAAAAATCCTCAATCGACCACCTCATCATTGGACACCAGCACCAACGTCTCAAGTCATGATAAATCTTGGCATCCTTAGGGTTTATGAACTAACAATATCAATGTATACTATCCATAAACTCATGAATCATGGAAATTGGGACAACAAACCTACTATGGAATCAAAAATCTCCACTATGAGATTGAGAACACTCTCCCAAGGTTTCCCCACCATAAGGGATTTTACTAAAGCATTGTAACTTGGTGTCTAAACCCAACTTGAGCAGAACTCTCTCATAAAAATATGATTCAACTTTAATCAAATCAAATAACACCTTTCTACTGACCTATTCCACTCCTAATCTCATCTTAGTAAACAAAATCAACAGAGACCACTCCTCAACTTATTCACTCTCGAATTGTGTCACTAATTTTATTCTCAATGCATTAACAAACAAGATTTTCTTTCCTTGAAGTGTATATAATATCAAAATAAAAATTTGATGATACTACTCCCATAATATCTATTTAAAGTTAATATTCCTCTAAGTGAAAACATATTTCTTGTTCTTATTATCAAAATAAACTATAAATGGATACCCAATAAGATAATGATTCCATGTTTTGATTGAATTCATAACTACTGCCAACTCAAGATCTTTATTAGGGTAATTCTTCCCTAGAGGGCCTAAATGTCATGATACATAGTCCATAAAAGGTTTCCCCTACATTAAGACACATCCCAAATCCACAAGAGAAGCATCACTGAAAAACTCATAACCTGAACCCATTTTTAGAAGAATAAAATCTGGTGTTGAAGTCAAGCTCATATTCATATCCTCGGAGGATCTCTGATAATTTTTGTTCCATTCAAAATTTACACCCTTAGGGGTTAAAGATGTCATCAGAGATACAATATTACATAATTTCTAAACAAACTATCTATAGTAACCGGCCAAACATAAGAATATAAAGATCTTAAACACATTTATGGGATGATTATAAAACATAACCACTTTTACCATTTCTGGATCCACTAAGACACCCCTATCAGAGATCACATTCTCTATAAATTCCTTTTCTTAGATCAAAAACATACATTTGGAAGCTATCCATATATAAATGTTCCATCAAGGATTGAAAAATGGTGTCCAAATTTTTCCTATTTCCCTCCTTTGACTTTGAGTGTACTAATATATCACCCACAAGCAAAACAAAAAAAGATCCCAAGAACCAATGAATGATTTTGTCTATCAAAGACATAAATATAGTAGGAGAATTAATGAAACCAAATAGAATAACTAGAATCAAAAAAATCCTATACCAACTCCTAAATGAAATATTAGGTATATCCTTTCCTTAGACTATCAATTGGTGGTACCCCAACCAAAGGTCAATAATCGAAAACCAATATTCATGTATAATCTATGAAAAATTATCATCCATATAAGGAAAATGGTATTTATTTCTAATGGTCAACCAATTCAATTTTCAAAAATCCAAACAAAGTCTTAGAATCCAGTCTTCCTTATTATCAATGAGTAGATGAAAATACCACAATAAAATTCTTGGATTAATAAATCCCTTACCATATAGGTCCCCAAGTTGGACCTTAAATTCCACCAACTCTGTAGGCACCGTACAATAATATGGGCTTGAATGGGCATCATACCCGGGAGTTGGACAACAGTAAAACAAACCTCTCTCTAAGGTGTTAATCTAAGAAATCCTCTAAAAATAAATTGTGGTATGAACTTACCAATAATGGAAGTAATATAACTAAATAAGGTTCAAATACTTCAAGAAAAATATCTAACAACTGGAATGAGGTTACCTTGACGTAAAGAACACCATGCCATTCCCTTTCTAAACTAGAGTTCCACTGACCCTAAAAACATGACTGACCCCATAAAAAAATAAGAACTAAAATCAATCTAAACAATAGTTTATCTAGGTGTTAACATAGATCATCCAATAAATGATGATAATCAAGTTAAAGATGTCAATATCAAGCACTAAGAAGTCCCACACCACCTCAAAGTTGGATATCATCACCTGATACACGGGACAATTATAATCAAGTCAGTACCTATTTATGAAAGGTTTTTAAAGATAAAAAAAGTTTGAAATAAGTTATAAACATAATACCAACACATCAACTAACTTTTATGACATGAAATAATGTGTATCACATGAACCAATAAACTCTTGGTGAGATTGGATCCTTCCTTACTACACTGAGATAACATTTCCCGAAAATGTTTCAGATGGACAATTTGTCCAGAATGGTGACAAGTCTTGGGAGCCTACACCTAATCAGGATTAGTATGACAAGGACACCCACACTAAAAGAAAAAAACTACTACTATCCTGAAAATGCCCCAAAAACTAGTCTTGTAAAAACCTAGCTACCTTTACACTTCATTTTCTCGATAAAAGGTCCACCCTAGCTAACAATTTCACCAACTGAAGCTCCACCCAAACCTATATTTCTAGCTATTTCTACATTATCCAATGGTTCTTTGTCAACCACCTTAACTAAGGTTGGGAGGAACATGAGAATAAATATTGATCGAATATCCATCCTTAGTCACATCTCAAACCACCAAGCCTTTAGGTACTCCTTGGTGAAAATATCCAATTCTAGATTCTCTAGCTTGAAAAAATGGGTAGAATACTCTAGGATGGTATGATCCCCATGATCCATGGTTAGAAAATCCCCAGTCATTGACACACATAAATTATTGGGGTAAAACTGATGATTTAATATTTTCTTGTAATAAGACTAGGTATGGTCCTCATGCAAAAAAAAAAGAATTAAAAATAGAGTCCCATAATATCCTTTGTGGTCCCTCAAGAATGTACTTGAACAAACCCACCATAAACCGTTCAAGAGTCCTTAGGAAGTTGAAGATACTCTTAAGATAGACAAACAACTACTTAGATTCCTATGGTCACTTATCACCATATAATATGACTAGATGTTTCTTAGTAATCTCAAATTCATGAGACACCACACATCTTGGGTTTCTAAAAGCCACTTGACCTAGATTTTGATTAGCGTGAATTATAACTTCAACCAAAGTCGGTTGCACTGGAATATTTTCCTACACATTCTCTCTCACAACTCCTTCTCTCATATTTGGAAGAGATATTCTTAAAGGAAATTTTTGTTAAGTATAAGACAATAACAAATCATATTTTGAGCATATACAAAAAAACATAGGGTCATATTCAAGAATTCACATCCATGATTTAAAAAATCAAGAATTTAAATCAATTATCAATTCTATGAAAAAATAAAATAATTTTGGAAGAAATAAGTTTGTTTAAATAAACATACCATATAGTTAATTCAAATGACCTCAAACACCAAGTATCAAACCTTGTAAAAATTTCCCGACCACTGATGGTAACATGAGTTCAGACATGAAAGTGAGTTGGATAAGAACCCTCTCGTGCTTACTACAAAAAATCTGAATGGTCTTAACTCTTTTCTACCCAAGACAAAAACTAAAATCATGAAATCTTAACACAATTTAGTTTGAACAATTCCTCTGATACCAAATTTTAATAGAATAAATAGGGTTAACTATGCAAGCCACCTGATATGGGTCGTCGCATAGTGAGGTATAAAAAATGGAAAAGGAAATAAGTATTGAATATAAATAAAACAGTGCATAAAACCCAAGTAAAATGTGAATGAAGAAGATAAAACCAGGTCCATAAAAACCAAGACATGCTGGCTAAACTAAAAAATTATGAACAATACAAGGATAATTGGCCTCTATATGACCAATTGTCACCTCCAAACCATCACATGCCAAAATAAGTTGAAACAAGAGAAGACAACATTCTACAAGATAACCTTACCTTTACCTGAATCCCTCAATACAAAAAATACAACTTCCCAAAGTAAAAATTACGGTATAAGAAAAAATCCCAATAGGATACCACTAAGGAGTCTATACATGTTCTAATAGGAATAATTCAACAGTTCTAGATTTAAAAAAAATAGTTTTACAAATAATTTTCATAAATCTATACCCATTTGTAAATCATTTTCCTTTTTGTTTTCATAAAATTATTTGATATTCTCATATTCATAATTATGAAATATATAATTGATAAATTATTAATGAGTATACATACTCCAAGAGTTAATATTGTAAACACATATCCAAGAAATAATGGTCCGGAAAATCCAAGTGCAAAACCTCATATAAAAACAAATGAGCAACAATCCATGATTTAGATGATCATGTGACAAATTACCATAAATGATAAAGCAATCTATATTAGTCGCTAGAATATAGGACTATATACTACATAGAAAAGAGCCTATACTGAAAATAATGTTGGTACCAACCAATATCCATTCCTTCAATAGTCCATCGATATCCTGAAAGAAACCCCTAATAGTGCCACACTCAATAAGGTTACACATGTCTATTTCCTGATGCACCCAAGGTCCCTAATGTACCATTGTAAAAATAAATTTTAAAACCATGCTAAAAATTTATCAAAAAAATTCAAATCAAATCCAAATCTATTTCTATTTCTGAAAAACCATTTCAAATTCGAAACCACCATTCACAAATTTAAATAAAAATTTAGAGGTAAAACTCAGTTTTTAAATAAAAACACTTTTAAAACATTTTAATTTTCAACAAATCCTTTGAATAAAAAAATCGATTAAATTTAATGAAAAAAAAAGAAATGAAATTTATGGGAATAATAATAAATTCATGGAATTAACCCTTTGTATAAAAAATCCTACCTCAAGAATGATGAAACTATATCCGAATTTGACAACAGAGATTGGAAAACCATGGATCCACCTTCAGAATACAAGGAATGAAAAGAAACTAAAAGGAATTGATAAAAAATAAATTGATCAAAAATATGAACCACAACTGTAGCCAATATAGTAACTATGACCAATGGAATGCAAGAAATAGAATTATTATTACCCATAAATACAAACCACAACCAAAATGATGATCAATATCTGAATTAATGATCTAGAAGGAGTGGAGATCCAAACAAAATCTCTAAAATATCCTAGGGGAGATCTGGGTCAAGGTAAGTATTATGAATTGTTGATTTGATCATTAAAAACATTCACAACTACCTAAAAATATATAATCTATAGAAATACATGGAATGTAACCATTTAACATTAGGAATTTATTAATTATAATGTTATAATGAAAAAATCATCTCCTAAGATAAAAATATAGGGTTCATCCATTACAGGATATGAACCATTTTCATGGTAGGTGAAGTTTTTATTCCATGCATAAGACTCACCACATATAACCAATAACCAATACATGGTGTGTAAACATTACACAATGTGTAAACTCCCAACAAACAACAAACTTCCCAATTTCTATAGAAAACTCATAACCAAGAATGAAAATAAAATACACAAGCAAGGAATATCTAAAAAGCATAATAGGGTGTTATAATAAAAATAAAATCTTTGTATATTAAGGATCCTAGATTTATTATTTTAGGATGGTTAAAACACATTAAGAGAAATTAAAAGAAGAAATAAAATGGAAGGGCTCAGTAAAGAAAATTACCTTTGGTTTGGTATAATTCCTTTAGATCCCATCTTAAGGGAAATTGGGTTGGTATTTTGGAAGGTAAAAAACATTTGGAAGTTGTATATAGATGTTCAGAAGAAAATTTATTAGAGTTTAGTCTAATTTTTTTTTCAAAGTTGTGAAAATAAATGAGATAAGGGGTGTCATTTTATAAGAAATGTGATGGGAATTCTTAGAATTTCTTAAAGTCTTAAATAAATAAAAATTATTATTTTTTAAAAATGGATATAAATTGATATAATTTGATGAAAAGATGAATATTATTTGAAATAGTATCATCCAATGAAATTTGGACAAATTTTGCTATGATTCCACCAAAATATTATAGTTTTAACACCCTTAACCCTTTTGAAAGTTACCATAATATTAATTTTTTATACCCTTCAAGGGTAAATAATGTAACCATAAATGGGAAAATACCAATAAATGGATGGTTTATATTTTCAACCGTATCCCATTCATTTTGGTGAAGATAATTTTTTTATGAATTTTTTATTTAATAAAATATTATTTAATATAAATTAATTAATTTATATTTTGAGATTATTTATTTAATTTAAATTTAAATACTATATGATAAATATTTTTTAATAACCTAATAATTTAAAATAATAACATTATGTTGGATAGCATACATGACGTGCAACATCAAGCTTAAATGACCAGTGAAATATATGAACTTTATAACCTAGATGTTAAATTAGAGAGTATGAATTTGATTAAAAAAATTAAGAAATAAATATATAAAATTTTTAATCAATATAAATTTAATGATAAATTCATAGAATATAATCACTTCCTTTTTAAAAATTACATTTTATTCATCAAAATTCTGTTTCCTTCAAAAATGTTTTTTTTTCTATTTATGAAAAATTATTATAATTAATTTCTAGAGATTATAGAAAATTTATTTGATAAAAGTAAATTAATTTTTAAAATCATCATATAAAAATTTACTAAGGGTGAAAATTTCATATTTTTAAAAAAATATTGATTTTCTATTGAATAGCGAAATAGAGATTTTTGTAAAACTATCATTTATTTTAAACAAATTAAGTTATTTAAGAGTAATATTATTATTTTAATTTATTTAAATTATTATAAGTATTATTTAGTTATAATTAGTCCAACTAATTACTTTTTAATCACCATTATTATGGATTTTAATATAAGTTTATGTTCGGGCTTAAAAACACATTTTTCTAAAAACTGTTTTAAAGTATATAATGTTTAAATTTTTCAAGAAATTAAAATAACCCCTAATGGGGAATGATTTAAATTTTATATATATATATATATATTATCTGTAAATATTTATTTTAATTCATGTAATAATTATTACTTGTCATAGAGTTAATATAAGGCCTTCCTAATAACGAAAAATATATTTCTGAAAAATCACATTTTTATCGCATCTGTAGGTTTTTTTTGAATTAAATTCTGAAATTTCAATAAATTGAATTTAGTAAAATTGATTCCATATTTTTAATTATCATATTTTATATTATATAATAAATTCACATTATTTTTTGGTCATAATGAATAGTGAAATTGTAAAAAATATTTTACCATAGTTAAGGTGAAAATGAGTTTACTGGAGGATTAAACTAAAAATATAAGAGTTAAAATTACCTCAAAAGTTTTCTAAATTCTATAATATTTCCATATTTAGAACTTATCACACATAATTATCTATAATAATTCATTTTGGAGCCTTGTAACATGTTTAAATTGTGGGTATATCTTTTTCTTTTTAAAAATTTCTTGTGTCTCCTCTCCCTCCTTATAAAAGGTCACACCCTATCATCTGCACTTCAAAATTAAAAAGCATTTTGGATCATTCAGGCCCATAAGAAATACCTTCCTTACTTACCTCCCCGTGTCCAAGACTCCTCTTTTTTCTTCTAAATCCAATCTAAGAAGTATTTCAGTATAATCCTAATAAGGTGACCATAAGAATATGTATTATTCGTAACCGAGAATTTTTTTTGTTTCTTATTTCTTATCATTAAAATATTTTTTAAAAATTGTGATAAAATAAAAATTTATATACCATATATTTATATTTAACTATATTAATTCTATAACCTACATTGATATTATCCTCCATCAAATAGGAAACAAAATCATTATTCGTGTGTACAACAGACTACCTCCATGAAGTGATGTGATTTTTTTCATTACCACATCACATAGATGATATATATTAAGGTATTTTAAAAAATAATATTATATTTAGTATATTATTATCATTATATGATGATAAAATAATAATTACCTTCATTCCATAATTATATTTTAATAATGGATGCTTTGCTTATGCGTACATATGACCTCCAGTCTCCACAATTGTAACGTATTTAATTTTGTATAAATATTATACATGATTGATATCAATAGTATAATTTATGAATAAATATGATAATTATGACATGATTATTATTTTTTATATGTGACCATGGTCAACATACCGAATTCATTTCGAAAATATGGACCGAACATCCTTAAAACATTCGAGGATGACTTAACTGATAAAATATTTAAAAATTCCATTAAAATGAATAAAATAAATGATTTAAGTATAAGGTATTAAACCCTAAAAAGGTTATTAATAAATTAAATTATTGATATAATCTTATTATACAATTTTAAAATTACATATATGGGAAATCTGAACTCAAGGTAAGGGTTTCTCACCTCACATTTATATATGTGTGACATATGAAATATTCTCCACTTATTTAAAATATATGGTGCATATAATTCTCATTTCGTATTTTATACCTATAATCCTTTATACTTAATAGAATTATAAGTTTTAACTTAAATTAAATCATCCATTAGTATTTGAATTAAAATTTACCAAGTGGTAAAGAGTTTCTCAAATCATTTTTTCATAGGGTTAAAACACATCTTGATTGAATCCGATATGGCATAATTATGTGTGAATTGATATCGAAAATTGTTTTATTCTATGTTAACAATTTTTTAGATGTTAATTTGTTAGATATATTTTCTTAAATAATTAAATATCAATTCAATGATATGATCTTTGTAAGGGTTATTCATCTCAAATTCTTATTCTTTAGGACAGACATTTGATGATATGCTCCTATATTATTTTATGAGTTGTATATACTTCCCCTTTAAAATTTAATATAATAAATATATATATGTTATTTATATTTTATGTTTAATTTGAATTTATTATTTTTTTGGGTCTCATGATTTAAATTTCACCAAAGTGGCAAAGGTTTTATGTTACAAGATACCTTATTTTCGGGATTTTTTATGTTGAATATTAGTTTAGAGGAAATAATATGATCTTATTTTCTTCATACTAATATATTTTATTTTCCTATTGTTATGAATGTGTTCCAAAATTTTTAATTTCCATTTCTTCCCTTATTTATTAAATAAACCTCAATAAATCTACTTGTAAGATATACCTATCCTATATATTATTTTAGATCAATAATATTTCTCTTACATATATATGTTTTCTAAAATGTTTTAAAAAATTTTATTTATAAAAATAAAAGATTTCAAAAGGCTATTTCAAATGGTATTTTAACTTCATTTAAAATGTTTTAAAAAGTAAATTTCTTGATGTTTTCTAAATAGGTCACTTTTTAATCACTTTAAAAAATGATTAAAAAGATTTTTTATTTTAACATTTACAACATGAATGGATTTTACCAATGAAATTTTCATTAATTTAATTGAAGTTTCCTTTATATTTTATCAACGAAATGTTCAATAAAAATTTATTTTATAATATTTTGTGAATTTTTGAGTTTTTAAAAGAAATTTTTAAAGTGAAATTGTTATTTTCATCAAGAACATCTGTAATAAATTTTTAATGGTATTTCCATTATATAACTTCAACAACATTTGATGTTACTTATGCTATAATGGGGATATTTTCTAATGATATAAGTCATATTATTCCTCTTTATGGATTATGATATTGACAATGAACTTAGTTCTTTTTCACAGGTGAATCAAGTAATGAAATAACATTGATTATGTTTTTTAGAAAAGTGAAAGATTATAAATTATTTATTCATTAACTGTACATCAACATTATTAATGATTATGGGAGCACCCAAATAGCATCAGTTGAGATTGATATATATTATTTACGGGTGCACACAAATAGTGTTGGGTGACCCTATATATCTTATACATAGGTTGATCCCTTATTGTGTCTTGTGATCTTGATATAGATTTTACGATTAGTGAACCCAAATAATATTCCAATGCATTAGGTAATGATTATCTTATATAGAGAATTATATTAGAAGTCAGCCATACAATTATTCTAATTTCTATGAGTTATATAAAGGTTTTATGAAGATAATTTTCCAAGAAATGAAAAAAATTTCATTCAGCTTGATATAGGTTATAAATGTTTCCTTTGATCAGTATTAACATCATGTGGCTTATGATTTTCGATTCTTAATACCCTTTCATTTTTTTTAAATCATTATTCTATGTTTCTTGATTGATAATCCAAGTATTAATGATTATGATTTCCCTTATGTTATCCCCATGAACTTGGATCATGTCATCATACCCTTATATTCATCTTTTTATCAGTGATGACATAGTTTTTTAATGATTATGTTTACCCTTACTGGGAATTTGAGGTCACCCTTATTATGTTTCATTTTCTCCCAGTTATGAAGATTGATTTCAAATTAATTGTGACTAGAAGGTTTTAATATTAATGATTATTATGACCTAATCTGAAATATGAAAATATGGGTATAGTTGGTAAAATACTCTCTTGAAGTCATGGTTATTGTTTATGTATGAGTTTTTTATAACTTTCTAAAACTCTAAACCTAAATTTTCATTAGGTATGTGTGTGTTCCAATATTTCCATTTTTATAATTTTTGTATGGAAAATTTATTAGTTCTTACTTATTAGTATCAAAATAGAAATGTAATGATAATGTTTTTATAACCAGATTCAAGAGTGTGGGTTCGAGGTTGTTATAGTTAATATCAGAGAAAAAGAAGAAATCCAATCTTTATAAACTCTCACATGTGAGAATTCGACAAAGTGTGGATCTCTACATAAGGGATTAATTGGGAAAGGTATTACACTAGGGATGGTGGTAAGAGACCCTTCTATAGTTTGTATCAGTGTAGGGTTTAGATAAATTTGGAGATTAAGATTTTTTTCCTGATATGTTGTCTTAAGAGTTATAGATAACATCATGGGTTTATGATGTTATTGTTGATAATAAGTTCAAATTATTCTACACCCCTTTTTAGGTTTTATTTGATGAAATTTTAAAGTGATTACACACATTTGGGGATACTTTTTTGGGTTAATGTATATTTAAATCTTTGGTTTTATGTGAATTATGAATTCACATTTATTGGAAATAAGTTTTAAGGTTTTGAAAAATTTTTGGGATTATATTATCTTGGATATTGAGTAAATTATGGGAATACATGTTTTATCATATCTAAAAGAAAGGGATAGAAAAGTGATTTGGTGAGTAATATTGGGATCACTTTGTGTATGAAGACTATATTTGTTGTCAACAGTTGTCAAAGGGGTCAAAATTAAAAAGGAGATGAAGAAGAACTCAATAGTTGATGGAGAATGAATTTCATATAATTTTTGAACTGATCCTAAGTTCAAAGAACTTGTGTAAAAGTTGACACATTGTTTAAAACAATGAATAATGGTGAATTTTCATCAATATAAGGGTGATTGAAGAAGACTGAGGATTTGAATAAGACAATGCAATGCTTCACGATTTCATGAAAACCATGTAATACCTTACTTGAAGGAAATAATCATATGATTTGTATGAATTAGAGAATGATGGTTGAAGAAAAAGAGAGAGTGTGGAAGGTCTTGGCATTATAATATAGTTATGAATTACACATTGCCTTTAAATTAGATGATTCCTGCACTATTCTTAAAGTTCCAAAAACATGTATCAAAGCTGATACATTGTCTGTAACATTGAAGGTGTTTGAAGAAGCCTCAAGCATCTACTTTTGGATGAAGAGAGGTGATTGGAGATCTTTGGAATTAACACTCCAAAAATGATTTTAGGATTTTAATTTAGGATGAAGTAGTACTTTGGAATTCATATTCCAAAGAGTATAAGAAGAAATAAGGAAGATTTTTGAAGATGAAAGGAAGACATGAAGTAGTGCATTGACTTAAAACTATGAGAATGGCCAAAATAATGATGATGATTTGATGATTTGTATTTCAAAAATATCATAAGTTTGGAGAACTTGTGATGAATGACTTATGAAGGATAGGGGGAGTAAAGAAGTATTTTTGGAAAAGAAAATAAAGTGGCACACAAGTATAAATGGCGCGCAAGTGTGGTGCGTAAGTATAAGAGGCGCACAATTGTATGTTGCGCAAAAGAAATATTTCAAGATCATCACATCAAAATATGACAATGGAAAGAATGTGGCACACAAGTGTGGTGTGAAATTATAAGTGGCGCGCAAGTATATATTTCACGCAAGTCATATTTCAAGATCAAGACATAAAAATATAAAAAAGGAAAGAAAGTGGCGTGAAAGTTAAATATTGGCATGCAAGTGTGGCGTGCAAGTATAATTGGAATGCAATTGTATGTTGAGAGAAAGTGATATTTCAACATCATCACATCAAAATATAAAAAAGGAAAGAATGTGGCCCGCAAGATGAAGAGTCACACAAGTGTATGTGGCACGCAAGTCACCAAAATGACTATAAATAGATGACTAGACTCTTCATTTTTCTAATATCAACACTTAATATAAAATTTGAGCCCTGATCGCGCAGGTAGTAGAAATTTTAATGCAAGATTAAGTGGTGTGAAAGTTAGGATTTATTCATAAAGCCCAAAAGTAGGGAGGTGCGCAAGAAGAGTGGCATGCAAGCAGAGTGGTGCACAAGTAGAAGTGGCGCACAACTTGTAATAGGTGTGCAAGAAGGGAGTTGTGCGTAACAAGTGTGTTGTGTCTATGACCAAAGTGTCACACAAGTTGTGATTTGTGCACAATTTTGGCACACAAGTAGTTGGTTCCACACAAGTAGGTAGGTGCACAAGTAGAGTGGCGTGCAAGTAGGGATTGATGCACAAGCTGTGAGTTGGGATAGAATTTCTTACCAGATTCTGATCAAATGTGATGATGCTAAGTTAAACTTGACTTTATTTATTTAACAATCACAAAGAGAATATGTGATACTATAATGATGAAGAATAATGGTTCAATGTAGTTGGTTTTTCACTGAAAGAGAATGTGTGGAGGAGAGTAGGTTTCAGTGCAGTTGGTTTTTCATTGATGAAGAAAAAGAAGAAGAGTGTGCAGATTACAGGTTTTCTACTGATAAAGAAGAGTTTGGTTTATTTCATGAATCTAAATTAGTAAAAAAGATAATAAGAAAGTGTGTAAGATCAAAGTATCATTTTAGCATTCAATAGGTCTCAACAGGTGAAAGATTCTTTTGGTGTTGCAAACTATTTTAACAGAGAGAATAATATCTTCATAGGAAGTATAAATAAACATCTAGAGGCTACAAGAGACGGTCTACACTAGCAGTATAAAGAACCAGCGAGTGTAAGGGTATATCCTACTCGATCCAAGTTAGAAAAGTATTGATACCCTTCCCCCTCTGAGTGTACGGAGAAACACTAGGAAGCAGTTATTTCCTTCCCTCCTCCAAGTGTAGGGAGCCACACTGGATAGAGGACTGTTTTCCTATCCAACCCAATGTAACAGTTACTATATTATAGTGGAGAATCCATTCAATAGTCATTATCATACACGGAAAGGATGTAGCTTCTCTTATTCACTCGTGAACATTGTAAAAATTTTGTGTGCTATTTTTACTTCCTTCATATTATTGCATGCTATAGGGAAAAGAGAACAAGAGAATCAAGATCCTAATAGGTCAATATGTATAGGGATAAAAAGTTGGAATTGTTTTAAAAAGTCCCCAACACTGATTCACCCCCTCTCAGTATTAGGCATATCCCAAATTAGTCCTCTCAAGTAATATATTAATATTATTTTAGAATAGAACCACTATATTTTTTGGAATGTAAGCTAAAACATATGATATGACCATTGAGGTTAAAACACACTTTAATGTTGAGGATATTAATATTATTTTGTATCTAGGTTTATTTATTTATAGGCTAATTTCATTTGATTATTGGTTATTACTGTTGAATTTTGGAGATTAATATTTTATTTTACCATATGAGGATTTATTCATTTTAGGAATTATCATACCGTGTGCTAAAAAATTTATTTTTGGCTAATGTCTAATGAAATTAGAAATAGATTTTTATATATTCTTCGAATTATGTGATCTGTTAGAAGTCGACTTTAGTGATTCAGGAATAAATAAATTTAATCTTAAATACTAATCTTTTAGAGAAAAAGATGATATTGGGGTGGAATTTAATTAAAGAATGAAATTATACATAACAAGTAAGTGTGTTTCCATATGTTATTAGTCTATATGGTAACGTAATTTCTGAACTCATGTAAAAGGATATTGGAACAAATAAAATTATATTAACATCATTTATCACGATATCAATTATATTTTCACACATCTTTGGTTAATAGTTTTGTAGTTTTTGACTTTATTATTATAATTCAATTTATTTTGATCAATGATCTCTATCACTCTCCCTCATTATTTGGTCCTTACACTCTTCTTTGTGTCTATATCTTTACTTTCAACCAATTTTATTTAATTTGGTAACCTGACTATGTGTTATTTGAAATGACCTTCATATTTTATTTTCCTACTTTTCAAAAGAAAGTTTTTTTAAACCTTTTTATGATATGGTATTTGAAGAAACGTATTTTAAAATGTTAAAGGCTGACTAACCTGTGATGTGTTGTTTATTTAACAGAACACCCATCACCTGCACGTACACACAAAAAACACCTACACAAAACATCACTAAACAACTCCTACACACAAAACAGCTGCACAAAACAGCACCTACACAAACAATGTGCAGAAGAATGAAACTACGCACACAAGAGTTTTGAAAACAATGATATATAAATTTTCATGACATCAAAAATAAAAAAAACACTACTATATAAATTTAAATCAATGTTTTATTTGGTTACAATTAAAACTATCCAACACACATATAAAAATATTAATGTTTCATCCTTTTTTCATCTGTGATTCCCTCTCAAAAATTGTCAACCATGGTATTAGTTTCCAAAAAAAGCATCTGAACAGAATAAAAAAATTACACTTATACATGAAAACAAATATTGTGTTATTAATACAATAATGAAATAAATTTAACATTAATATGAAAGAATAAATTAATAAAATGTCAATTTTTAATAAAAAAATGCATATTTGGAGTTATAAAAGCCACATCGTGCATCATATTGAGGTGAGGTTGATTTATGAACATCATAAATGATTCATAGATCAATGTATTAAAATATTAATACAATCCAAAAGGGTTTTCTCAGTTTTGAGTATTAAACTTGTTCTTTGAGTATGTCAGGACTAGGTACAGATCTTATGTTTCTGTGTTTTCATCCCCATGTGTTGAGGACAGACTAAGTTTCCAACAATAGTAAATTAATGTTTAACTTTTCTATTTTACATTTGATTTAATTTCCACCTTAGGTGGCACACCTGGGTCTGATATTTAGAAATTATGTAGATTTTGACTCTTGGCCCAATATGGCAAGGATGGTTTTATTACGCACCATGATAGGAACTTAGGCTCATATGATAGGCACTTAGATTTTGACTCTTGGTCCAAACCATGTGGCCCATTAAAAAGTGTGAAATTAATTTTTTCCCTCATTTACTATTTCCTTCATTATCCTCCCTTTACTCCCATTTATAATGCAAAACAGAGGAAGCCCCTTTATCTTCCTTCTCCCTATGCTTTTAGGGAACTCCATCATCCACACTTTGATCTTTGATCCATTAGTGGATACATAGTCATATCAATAATACCTTCAATTCTATAGCTTCTCTTTTCTATTTATCTCTCCATATGGAGTGGAAATTCCATGTGATCCCTTTTTTCCTATTTTTTTCCATTCATATAAAATGTAATTTTCTTCTAATTTAGATCAATTTTGAGGATGATATCAAATGAGTGAGAACATACTAGTATGAGGTAGGTGGTTCATACCTTTATCCTTGATTTTGTGAGTGTTTTCGGGGTGTGTTCATATAAACTGTGTGGGTTGTTCAAGCGAGAAACTAATTAATTAAATACATGCTTATTAATTTTTTCTAATGATTATATGAGATGAATATGGGCATGCTCTTACTTCACTAGGATTGGTTAAGCTGGGTATGTGGTTTGGACTAACATGGAATGTTTAGACTGAGTTTAAATTTGAATTAAATCGAATTGTTATATTATTACTTGATTCTAAGGGAATGTAATGGGTTTGACCTTAAGATTAAGGTGGGTGCTGATCATCTAGATTGAGGTGATGTGGTTCGTTAGGTGGGGCTTGGCTTAGATACTTGAAGTGATGATGATCACCAGGTTGAGGCGACTTGGACATTGTGATTTGAGGTGATGTAGTCATTAGGACAAGTTCATGGATCTCGAGACTTGAGATGGTGTTGACCATCATGATTTTAGGGACATGGTCATAAGGGAACGAGGTGTCGAATGATGTAGATTAGGTTTTCTAGTGATTTATTCCCATCAGTTGTTGTTCGATGTATTGTTGGATTCATGTTCACATAGGCAGGACTTAGTTGAGGTAGTGTTGACCTCTCATTATGGGTGTAGCCCTCGTAGACTATGTAGTTAAGTGATGGTGTTGACCATCAGTATGTCACTTTTGTTTTTTTCTAAAATTATTGTCAATTTCAAATAAAAAGAGACACTTTGAGTCATACCAGTCACATTGTGTGTTGAATTGAAGCGTGGTCGATTCCTACATGTCACAAATGACTTATGGATCGTTTCCCTAAAGTATCAATGCAATCAGAATGCATTTGATCAGTTTTCAATATGTCACTTGTTCTTTTTAATAAAAATAATGTCAATTTTAAATAAAAAGAGACACTTTGAGAAATATGGGTCGCATTGTGTGTCGTATTGAGGTGGGGTTGATTCCTATACATTTCAAATGACATATGGATCATCTCCCTAAACTATCAAAACAAATGAATGTGTTTTCTCAATTTTGATTAGGCCAGTTACTCCAATACCAACTATAATGACCTAAAAATTTCATACATTGATATCACATATTAGTAGATTAATATTCCTTACATAAAAGAAATAAATTAAAAATAAATATGAAATAATACATTAATTATAGGGACAATGATTTTACTATGCCAACATCAAGATTACCTCTACAATTGAGTAGACATAGCGTCATTGATCTTCCTACAAAGGCATGTCACATGGATAGAAATATTCTAAAATAAACCAACCCTACATGTAATAATGAAAATAAAATCAACATTTCATTATACAATTTTTTGTTAAAATAGAGATATTATATCATAACAATACCTTTACATCTTTTCAAAAGGTTTATTTGGTCAAGATATAATCTAATAACAAAACTAATGATTCTTTGTGCACTTTACTATTGTTGGTTAACTACCACTTAACATAGAATACGATCTGAAATTCTGATCCAGCGTTCCCTTGATTTTTTCATCCAACAGCATCTCTATGATATCATCCTTCACCATTCAATTTTCACTTCTCTTCCTGCACCAATTTACCTAGTAAATGGGTGTAGGAAGATAAGAAAAAGTGAATTTTGATTGATGATATCATAGAGATGGTTGGGGATGAGAGCATCATGGGGACACCAGATCAGATGTTCAGATCAGATGCTATGCTAAGCAGTACATAACCAACAGTAGTTAAGTACACAAAGAATCCTTAGATTGGTTATTAAATTTGTGAGTAATACACATCCAATTTTCTTACAACACACTTCTTTAGTAGAAATAGCAGCCTAAAAGACCAAAATACAGAATATAAATGATCCATTCCATAATTTTTTAGGTCTAGTGATTTTGGAAACATGGAAACATAGAGAACTAGTTCATAAGAGTCTCTCATTAAGTTATTCTTTAATAGAAAGAAAAATCATTTCTAAAACCATTCTTCATAACACAATGATAAGAAACATAAAAAGGGTGATCATTGATGCTCAATAATAGTAAAGAAGAGAGATATCAATGATCATATAAGGATAACATAAGTAGTAGTAATTCACCTTCATCCTATTTGTTAACAATCTTCCATTAGGTATGCTTCCCATTTGTTTCTAAACACATCTATATCATCTTGTGAATATGAGTTTTTGTGAAAGTCATGGTAGTACTGAGAAAATATAAATTCACAAAGGATTAATAAATATTTTAAATGAACTAGAAATTATTTTTGAAAATACCTCTTCATGGATGCTAGTTTTTTGATGAAATACGATCACTTTAATAAATTTACAAACATAATAACAACAGTCCTTTCGGTTTATTTGTTTTGGACACTATAGAAACATCGATAAAAATAATTAATTTGTTTTGATATGTGTTTGGATAGTGAAATATTATAATATATACCAGGATAATTGTCTAGTTATAGATCTTTTGGGTGTTCTTTCCCTAAGGCCCTGAATTTATTCCCTGAAGTAGATGATATTGATGCATTTCCCTATCATAAAAGAATCCTCATTAAAAGATAATATAAATTATATAAATATATTTTTTGTTCTAAAATGTAGGATTTAGTGTATAAAAAATTTAAAAACTCCATCACGCGTGGTCGTTTTGATGGATATCCATGCATTGAATCGAGAAAAAAATATTTGGAGTATCCAAATTGGTCGCAATGAGCATCCAATACTGCCTAAAAACACAAAAAGGAATAAGTAATGAATGCAATTAAAATATAGTTGATATGATTAAATTGTAGACTTTTACCCCTACATCATTGGTATTAAAAATATTCTATCATATGTAATTTTTTTTTAAAATGATTTGAGTAGGGATGAAATTATTTCACCATATTTATCATCATTTATTTCTTCTTTTGAAGATGTGATGTGAGGACAATCAAGTCCAATTTTTTGTTCATGGGGAAATCCTTTAATTTTTTTTCATATATACACCTTCAAAAAATATGAAATGTGTTTTTTCATAATTATCATAGTATAACATCTTTTTTAAAATCCAATCATGAAAACATACATCATGTATACATTTAAAACTGAGGAGCCTAGCCATTCATACTTGAGAATTTCATCTACATTGTCAGCACTAATGAAATCTAATTCCTCCTCTCTATATAATTTTTTTTCAAAATAAACTATGTGAATATTTCTATCTATAAACTTTGTATCCACATGATCCTGTAATGATATTAAATGTGGATATAGAATGGTCGGGGTGAAGGTGCTCTCAGTGGATCGCTTTGATCGGTTGGTTGGTCCTTGAGATAGTTTGGAACTGATCTTTCATTTCACCCCTTGACTTTGTCATTATGTAATAATATTCATCATTTCAGACATTTTTTCATTAAATGTGGAAGATTCATCTTTAAAAATAAATTGGAAATGAATACCTCCTTGTTGAAATGTTTTTTATAGGAATTGGCAGCCATGCGATGAATGTTCCAACAGCTTGTTTGACCATATGAATTTCATCATCATCATTTGGAACTGGAAGATCGACTCTAGACTCATTAGGTATGTTAATAAACACTCTGAAATGACCTTTTGTATGTGGTCTATAGTGTATCATGTCATTTTCCATATTAAACAACGTAGCCCTAGGTATAAGGTGATAGGTGGGGGTTGATAAATATAAATCACATTCATTTTCACCTTCTAAAATATTAGTATAAAAAAGGTATCAGTGTCTATGTGATTCACATTTCCAAGAAAAAATTATTAGAAAATTGATTACCTCTTCTAAGTCAAGTTTTGAGGGGAATGACTCACCTCAAATCTGGTGGGGGTGGGGCGGGACATTCACCCATGGGTTGTTGTTGAGTAGTTTCTTCTTTTTGCCTCCCCCCATCAAACTTGTTATCATATCTCTCTGGTATTGTAATTATTATTGAAAAAATATATTTTTTTATCTCATCTTTTACATTTCCTTAGTTTGATCCTCCTCTTGTTTTTATTTCTGAAAATTGGTTTGGGGTGTCACCCCAAAACCCGCACCTTTGACACGACCATACTGTTCTGGCTGGTTCAAGGCAGCTGAAATAATGTCTGCATCTGGTGCAGGTGTTGTAGATTCCTGTGACTATTTTAGATATAAAATATATTAAAATAATTATTCCTTGTTATTTAATAACAATTTAAAGAAACCCAAATTTATATTATATCATACTTATACTTTTTTCCCACACTTTTTGTGCATTTTCATCTATCAGTGTCCCCTCTTTATTTACACTATCCTCCTTCCATAACACATGGTATGGGATGTAAGTGGCTTTCAATTTTTATTCATCAATATTTATATAAACATAGGAACATGTTTATGGTGTTTTTTATGTCACATAAAAGTATTATGGTAGATTTAAAATACATAAAAAAATTCCTCAAGTGAAGAGTACCCCATCCTTGCTTTACGGTAGGGGTACACAGATTTTGCTACCCATTATTTATTTTCAACACTCAGTTTTTGTTTCTTAAATAAAAAAATATCAATCAAAGTGATGAATACAAGCAACATCAAACAACTTATTACCAAACACAATGTACCTGAAAATTCTACTCTGCACGACGGCTGGAAAACGCATCCCACGCTCCTTGGGATATCAAGCGTTCATAAAGAGGAGGTGGGTGCGTCTTGATTTTCCCTTTAGCATCTTGAAGATAATATTTCATTAAAACTGTGTGAAAGCCTCTATGGATACTTCTTAAAACTCTTAATACATATTCCTTATGTGATCCATCTACTATAAATGCACTCTGCAAGGGATGATGAAGAGTGAGTCAATGTTTTAGTATTTTATTTAATTTTAACATATTAAATAAATGATATCATAATGTAACCATAATCTCTCCCCACATTAATAACTTTAGCCCAGTGAAAACATGGTTCCATGACTGTACATCAATCAGCATGCATTGTCAATTATTGATTCCAATGTAGCTACTAAACATGGGTTTGTGGGGGTTAACATGTTCGGCTTGTTTATTCCATCCCACCTCAAATTTGATACCTTTTTCTTTTTCCTTAAGGATTATGGATATCACAGTCAAGTTATGGTGCTCTTGTTTTTTTTTTGCAACGTCATGGTTTCATTGACTACCATTTCCTCAGTTTCAACATCATCATCATTTTCCTCTGGGGTGCTGGCATTGACACTAGGTCTAGGGAAAAAGGTGGAGAAACATGTAGTACCTCAGCACTGGGACCAGCAGCAACAGGTTGAGAAATGTATTGTTGCTCTGCACTGGGACCAGAAATAGTAGGTTGGGTGACCTGTTGTGCCTTAGGATTGGGTGCATCAGTAGGTGAAAAAGTCATTATCTACAAAAGTGGTTTAACATTTAATTTAGATTACATAAAAGTAGTAGCGAAACGATAATAACATAACGTAACAAAATTTATATTATAATAAAAAAACTAAATTTTAAACCCTCTTTTTTAAAATGTTGAATTGATTTGACTCCTCTATCGACTATGTAAATCCCTTCATTGTGGTATCCTCTGACTTACAAAACACCTTCTATATTGGGACCACTGAGAAATGATTGGGAAGTCCTAATCAAATGGTCATCCTCCCTTGAATTTTCATCTGACCCTTTACTTGTTTCAGTCAATAATTGAACAATTGAACAGTTTTGGTTTGTGGGATCTGGAACATAAAACACTTTTACTGCCTATGATGCCATTATAAACGGTTCATCCTTCTCTCCTTCCTTACTGAAATCAACTTTCATGAATCCCAATTCATCTATTTTAACATCACTCCTGTTATCAACCCACTTTCATTGAAAAATTATCACTTGGAATTTCTTATAATCCAACTCATATATTTTTTTGATGATGCCAAAGTATTATATATTCGCATAAATTGGATTTCTGACCTTATAAATAGAAACATGCATCACTTTAGCCACAAGTGTAACTCCACTATTTTTTATGATAGTATCTTCATCATTTTCATTATTATAGAATGTATAACCATTAACTACATAAGCATTGTAAGATAATACATGCACACCTCTTCCTCCTGCTAGCCATCAAATTCGTTCTGAAATTGAGTCTAGATTTTTATCTAACTTCTTAAAAATATGGTCCTAAAACCATCCTATAAACTATCTATTATGTGTATATGATAACCATTTTCAGCCCTAGATGGATTCAAATGCCCAAGAATCTCTTTTTTGATTTGATCATATGGGTCAATATTGAAACTGTTATGAAAAACATAAAGGTGGTCATTCTCTCGATCTATAATATTGATTGTGACAGTCCCTCTTCCAAAAATTTCTTCACCCTCAAGCCACCCAGTGTGATGGGATTTCATTAGGACAATATTTTCCACACCAGACAGGTATTTGGAATATAATTCAATGGATTCCTCAACAATATATCGTGCCACAATACAACCCTCTGGACAACTTAAGTTTTTGACATACCCTTTCAAAATCTTCATATATCGTTCATTGGGGTATATCCAACTATAATGTACAGGACCACATAGTCACATCTCTCTTACCAAATAAACCATCAAATGAGCCGTCGTATCAAATAATATTGGTAGGAATAACATTTCCAATTCAAATAATATGACAAAAATTTCTCTTTCCATAGTTGGCTATTTCATTAGGTCTATAACATTTCTTCATATAGATTTGAAGAAGAAACCAAGATTCGTTAATTTATTGAGGGCATTCTAGGGGAAAATGAAATGTAAAGATATAGGAATTATATCTTGCATCAAAACATAGCAGTCATGTGATTTCAGACCCTTTAACATTAAATATCTCATCGACACGATGTTCTTGATATTTAATGAATACCCATCTGGAACCTTTACATCATTCAATATGTTGCAGAACATATATCTCTCCTACCTGGAAATAGTGTAAGCAGTAGGAGGAAGAAATTTTTATTTTTCACTCTTCACTGGTGCCAAATCTTATCATATTCCCATCTCAACCATGTCCAACCTAGCATTAATCCCATCCTTTGTTTTTTTTGGGTGAATTTATCAATGTGTCGACGACACTATCACATACATTTTTTTTCAACATGCATAACATCCAAAAATGTCTCACATACAGACAATCCCAGTATGGTAATTCAAAAAATACCTTTTTCAACTGGGTTTCATAAGTTTTTTCAAAAAAAGTTTACCAAAAGTAGTGTTCACATCTTTTACTTTCCCAAAAAATTGATCACCTATTAGTAGAAATAGTTATTTACGTTCTTCTGAACTTCCATCGAATGATGTCGTCCAAGATAGATACTTATACCATTGGGGTAGAAATATATGATTTCCAAGAAACATGGTTTTTTATGAATGTTTCAACCTAATTGACTGTGTACCTTGTTCACAAATGGGACACCCTTGAGTTCCTTTAATGCTACGTCCTGAAAATTTTCTATAAGCAGGAAAGTATTTTATCATCCTATACAACATGGATCTCAAAGTGAAATATTTATTTTTGTAAGCATCATACAACGTAACACCTGAATCCCAAAATAATTTCAAATATTTGATCAATGGATCCAAATAAACATATATATCATTACCTGGTTGTTTGGGTCCTGATATAATCACAGATAACATGATGTATTTTCGTTTAATGAATAACCATCATGGTAAATTATAATTTACCAACATAAACATCCATGTACTATATCTACTTCTTTGAAAACCAAATAGGATTCACTCCATCTATAGATAATTCAAGATGAAGGTTTCTCGGATCATTTCCAAATTCAGGATACTCATGATCAATTCTCTTCCACTGAGGAGAGTCTATCGGGTGATGTAGTTTCCCATATTTAATTATTATATCTTCATGCCATGTCAATTGTCCTACAGTATCCTCACTTCCATATGGGTTCATAAACCTTGGAATGATTGGAAAGTACCATACAACTTTAGTAGGACTCAATTCATCTTTCCATTATTGATAAGCACCACATTTTGGCATTCTTTAAGTGATTTTTGGTCCTTGAGAAACAATATACAGTCATTCGGGAAGGTGTGTATTCTTTCAGAGATCATACCCATCAAGCATAGCATTCATTTAACATTTTATATTTATATTGGGAGCCAATTATCTTCCAGGATCATTTCATTCAAGAGATCAAGTAGTTCTATAAAAATGGCACCACTCCACCCATTTCCTGCATTAAAATTATATATCTTTAGTATGGATTAAAATGGTGTATATTTAGTACAACTAACATAAAATGGTGTCTTTTCACAACTCATTAACTTCTCAAACAATTTTGGGCAGTCATGATGTTCATCTTCAATTATCCTTGTCATTTCCTCAATACAATATTCATCATCATTTTCATCTCTAATCAAATCATCCATATGATCATCTTCATTGTTCATGCTTATAATCATATCAGATGGTCCATAAAATGTATTGCTATCCCAACCACTACTAACATTCTTTTTTCCTTGTGTTTATTCCAATATTTATAAATTCTATCTTTTCTATGATAGGTCAAGTTTTCTTCCAAATCCTATGGACTAATTTTTCTTGAATAATAATAGTGTAATCACATACAAAAGATTTTAGAAGGGTCATATTCATGATCTTTTTCAAACATGATAAACTCTTTCACACCATCTTTATAATATTTTTTCAACCGATTGGAATTTATCCATTATTTTTTCTTATTCACCCAATTTGATTCTGTAATATTGATATTTAACAAAATAATTACACATAAGATGTTCAACTAGGGTCATCATCCAACTATAATCAATGGAAATGTCTATGGTAAACAATAACCTTACCACTCCATGGAATACTTAGGACCAAATTATATCACACCCACATTCCCAACAACCAAATCAATAGAACTAGCTATGAGAAGCCCTTGCACTAGAATGTTTTAGTACCCCACATGTGATCTATATGCATTTTTGTAAACCAGTTTTTAGTGTTTCTCTAGAAACATAATGTCTGGAGTCAAGAACTATGATAGTAAACAAATAGATCGTATGATTTTTAATAATTTTCTTGTGGTTGTAAGGATTCATTACATGTATTTTTATGTTTAATTAACTCGGGTGTCCATAAAGTGTCCCACAGAGTCCTCTAGTGATGTGGTTTTATAAGATTCAGTGGAATTTCACTAGTAATAAAGTGGTGGTTCCATTGAAATGGGTAAGGTTTGGATTGAAATTCAATGTTATAGGAAGTAAAACATGGAAAAAATGGCATCCCATTCATGCCAATAACCATAACACCATACAAACACACCATCGTGCTCATAATCGCAACATCATACAAACCAAACAAAAACAATTTCAGATTTTACAAAGCATACCTTATTCAATTCCATTTGTTAATTCAGGTGTTAACACAAAAGTTTTATCATCTTGGGGCATTCATTCATTATCCAAGTATATAGAAATTACTAATTTTTTATATTAAAATGTTCAACAGGAACCAACCAACATGCAATTCATTTAGTGCGCAAATAATGACCACCAATGAACACAATTTTCCATATTTCATTCATCCCATACATTTCACAACATAAAAATCAATATAAAATAGTAATAACATGATAACAAGGGTAAACCAATGAGTAAGAAGATAAAACTCACTGTGAAGGTGTCGTTCAGTGTGCGGTGGAGGTGCGTTCGCGGCAGAGGAGAGGCGTGCAGTAGAGGAGATTTCCAACTAAAACTAAAACATAAAATGACAAATCATATGTTATACCTATCCAAAATAGGTCCAAATATCATCACTACACCGTAACGTCTAATCCCTCACACACCAAATATCATCCTCCTATTTAGCCTAAAATGGATGAAAATGAGAAACCAGAAAAATGTAAAAAAATAGGGCATATTTTCTTGACTAAGTGGAACACTATATGACAATGAAATAAAACTAATGTAGAAGGAATAAGAGAGATAAAATTATCATAGGCTCTCGAATACAAGTGATGAAAGATGAAACTTACACTGGGTGAGGGAGAACCACCCAAGAGGAGAGGAGGGGGAGGGTGGCATAGCGCCGAGGGGTTCTAGACGAGAAAAAGGGAAAAATCAAGTAAAAAATAAAAGGTTCAGAGGGTAATTTTTCTAAAACATCACTTTTTAAAGGGGTTTAAGGTTTATCCATATGATTTTCAAAACCATGGGCAAACTATAAAGTATTAAATGTCCAAGACACACCATTTTACATGGTTGATGCACATGGTTTGACTAACATTGTGAAAACCATGAGAAATTCCTTTAAAATTTATTAATTAATTTGTTATGGTTTTCTAAGACCCCTCACATGATTTAAACAAACTTTGTACCCATGAAAACCAATATTCACTAATGTGATGCATGGTTATCACTAATCATGTGAAAACCATGCTCCCTAGGCAGCTACACCCAAAACCAGAATTTCAACTCCTAAAGCTTATATGACTTTTTTAAGAACCTAAGACATGTATCAAGCCTCAAACTATATAAAAAACTCCTTTAAATTGTCCCAAATTCCAGGTTCTATATCAAAACCTCATTTTTAAAAATGGTTTGTCCACTAATTTGAAAAAATTCCATCTCCTCCTTAAAATTCAAATGCTAATATGGATGAGGCATTAAAAACTCCCCATCATTATTCTTATCATACTAAATATGTCCTAGTGGTAACACTATTGAATCACCACTATCGGTTATCTATTTAGAATCAAACAAACACATTCTATTCATGATCTCCCAACATTCTCTCAAATCATATCACCCAACATAAGACACAATTCCACCTCATTCTGAGCCAAATCTCATAACCATCACTGAAATGATGAGATGGTACTTACTTAAGATTTCCCATATTGAGAAAAGATTATGTCAATGTATAGTCAATAACACAGTCTAAGACGCTCCCCACCATAATAGTTAACTCAGGAAAGCTAATTTCAATCCATGGTGACTCCCACCTACAATATTTCTTACCAAAATACATTTTCAAGTATTTAATGACACACCTAGTGCCACATAAAATTAAACTCACCCAACCACACCTGAAAATTACAGTACATTATTAGACTTATCCTTTATTACCAAATTTCTGAACTCCACATATACACCTCCACCATCCAAGTATAACCTAAACACAAATGTTTTCCTTGTAAATAATTAGATAGCTCTAAAACTTCCCATCACAAACAATATTAAATAATAAATGCATGTTTCAAATAATTACATATAACATCACATGATAGAATAAGTCAAACATCCTCCACCTAAACTACCTCAAAAGGGTTGGCAACCACTAAAATTTTATCTCACATTATAATCTAAATTACTAACTCTTAAGGAATCCAAAAACCTACCAAGAATACACATCATAGTCTGAACCAAACATCTTATGTCATTTTATAATTACAACCCCAGATTACCAAACTAAATAATTCTTGACTTCCACCACTAATAATCTATTAAGAACTAGAGCATGATCCCTTTCTCGTCGTGGGAATCCCATGTTCATATTAATATATCATGGTCTAATATGACCCCTGATTTGATTCCCTAGTCAAACACTAACCCATTTAAACTAGCCATTATGCTATAACCAAAGAACCAACATGCAACTAATATAATCCATCCTAGACCACATCATCAATCTCCATCTCAAAATATCCTCTTAGAATCAAATCATAACTACACAATGACATCCTTTGGTATTCCAAAAGGCATCCAAGTTTCATAAAAAACACATGCACACCAGTATCCAGTGCCTTCACAGTGACCCAAATATTATCTCTTCACACTAATTGCCTTTCTAATGTAGAAGAGTAAAAATTCATTACATAAGAGACTCACTGGGGGGAATCAGCACACTGTAGAAGAGGCTGTTAGAATGGTCGTTGGATGATGATGGTGTACCGAAGAAGGTCACGTGGAAAAGGGAACCACGCAATGAAGAGGAGGAGAAGGAGGCAGAGGAGGAGGAGGAGGTGGTGGTGGTGGTGGAAGAGGATGAGGATGAGTCAATAGCCAGAGGTGGAGGAGTTGGAGGATGAGGAGGCAGTAGGGGTGGAGGAGGAGGAGGATAAGGGTCGCAAAGGAGGAGGGGTTGCGAAAAAGGAGGAGGAGAAGGCAATGACAGTAGAGAAGGAGGAGGAGGAGGAGGGGTCGCAGTGGAGGAGGGGTCGATGGTGCATGGTTCAGCTTTCGTGAAGGCTTGAAAGGGTGTAAGGGAGGAGGATCCTATTATGGTTCTTTTAAAAAAACCATTAGAACCTTTCTCAACACTAGTTAAAAGCGATGATAAAGGTATGTTTTATCATTGCTAAAATAAAACGCCCATATAAAACATACCTTTATCAGCACTAAAAAGAACTCATAAAATACCTATTTATCAATGCTAAAATTATAGTGCTGATAAAGATTTATTTTATCAGTGCTGTTTTAGCACTGATAGATATAGGCCATTATCTGTGCTAAAAAAGAACTGATAAAAGCATAATTTTAATAATTTATTTATATTCTTATATATTTATTTAAAATGATATATAAGATATATATATATGTATATATATTAATAATTATAACTATAAATGGTATATATTTATAAATATTGGTATATAGTTGTTAATATATATCTATATATATTAATAAAATTATAATTACAAATGTATTTGAAATGTATTTATATATATCATTAAAAATATAATAAAATATATTTATTATTTAAATATATTTAATGTAATTTTATAAGTAAATTTTTAAAACATATATAGTTCATATGGGAAACATTATGAATTAATCAATATACCACATCAATGGACAACGAGATGTAATGTTTAAAGAACATTCATGCAAATTATACATAACATATACATATGATCAATATATTCCATAACCAAATTCATTGTAAAACACATATATATTCAATAATTTTAATTATATATATAAATATAAGTATTCAAAGGTATTATATATTTATAAATATAATAAATATATTAAATATATTAAATATAACAAATATAATAAATACAATGAATTAATCCAATAAATCTAATAAATCTATAATAAATTTATTAAATATAATAAATATTTTTATTATTTAATGTAATTTATTATAATATTATAATTATTTAATTATATATATATATATATATTTAATTATAATCTTAGAAATAATTTTTTCAATTAAAACATTATATATTTATTTGAATTATTAAAAAAAATATTAATTATAAACATTTGTTTTTTATTTAATGTATACAAGTAAACATTATTTTTTAATATAAATATATTATTTTTATATAAATTAATAATAAAAAATTTTATCAGCACTAATAATAACGTTGATAAATGCTTCCTTTATCAGTGTTAAGAAAAGCACTGATAAAGGATACATCTTTATGAGGACTTGTTTTAGCACTGATAAAAGGAACATTTATCAGCACTTTTAGCTAGCACTGATAAAGGCCCACTCCTTTATCAACACTTTTTGCTTAGCATTGATAAATGATATCGCTTACCCTTCCCTGTTTTGAGGAAGTGATATCACCTATACCACATGGAAATGGAATGTTATTGTTGATGTGTTGAGCATGAAACTCTCAACCCATGATATTAGAGAATCATTAGAAGAGTGTAACTTGATGGATCTTTTTGAGTAGTAACATATTGGAATTTGGAAAGCATGATATGAGGTTGTCTTTGACATTGTTCAGTTTAACTCTACTCTTCTTGATATGGTTCTTCAAGAACAACAACTTGATGATGACTTTTATAGAATTACAGAATCTCGTTATGGTGGGGAGACTGTTGCAGAGTGGTTGTTCTCCATGGAGGGAGTTATATGTTTTCTAAATGGTCTTGTTGTGAAATTATGTATGAGAAAGAAATTTGATGGGTAATTTCTATGTTTCCCTGTGGGATGTGAACCTAGGAACCACAAAGATTTTAATGATATGCGACAATAATTTTTCTAGTCGAGTATGTGACAAGACATCGTTAAATTTGTTTTGTGATAATATACTTTCTTGTAGGTCAAAGCTAAGCATCAGATACATTTGGATTTTCATCAGCTACTTCCTATGCCAAATTAGAATTGGGATAATATTTATATTGAGTTTTTCGTCAGGATTCCACACACCCTGATAAATAATTGTGTGACATGGTTTATGATTTACATCCTGACAAAATTGTATAACTTCATTCCCATTCATGATATAACCAACGTTAAGAAGTTATGAAATATCAACATGAGAGATATTTTTCATTTTAATTGAGTTCCATATGATATAGTCTCTGGTTGGGATCCTTATTTATCCAATAACTTCTGGAGAGGACTTCAAGAGGCTCTGGGATCTCAGGTTCATTTGAGTACGACATGACATCCATGGATATATGGAATGATATAGAGAATAATTCATCTTCTTGAGTATATGCTTTGTGCAGGTGTCCTCTATTTTTGTGGAGCTTGGGATGACCATTTGGGACTGTTTGACTTTTCTTATAATAATAGTTACCTATCAATGATCATAATGGATCTTTTTCATTCCTTTTATAGAAGGCCTTGAGAATCATTATTTTTTTAGTCGAATATTGGTAAATGTTCCTCAGTTAGACAGATCTTGGATCATGAGACAAAAGAAAATATTAAATTTATTCTTCATAGGATTCTAACAGCATCGATCTGATGAATATATTATGCTAATCATTATCATAGACTATTTGAGTTTTTAGTTGGTGATCAGGTGTTCTTGAAAGCTTCACCCCATTTGTATCATCGACAAATTGAGAGATAAGGGAAGATTGAACATCATTTTGTGGTACCTTTTAAGGTTGTTGAGTAGGTGGGGAATGTGGCTTACCATTTAGCACATCTACAATAGTTTATGTCGATATATAACATGTTCCATGTATCGTAGCTACAAAAGTAAATTTTTTATCAATATCATGCCTTTAGATAGAGTGATCTCGATGTTGAGCCTGATTTTTCTATAACTGAGCAACCAACAAGGATAATTGATTCTGATACCAATGTACTTCATGGGAGGATGAAACCATTGGTTTATGGGTTTTGATATCATAGTTCAGATTCACATGAGATGTGGGAGCCTGAGGCACTAATGAGAGAGTCATGACCTCACCTTTCTGAAATGGAAGGTTCTTTATAATATTTTTTAGGATAAAAAGTTTTTTTTATGATGGGGAGGTTATAACACCACATTAAATTTTAGTCAAATATTTTTTAAACATTTTTTGGTTTTCCTTTTTTATTGTTTGAGTAATTCATAGAAGGAATTGGTAGGATACCTATAATGGTGAAGTCAGGGATTTGTTGGAATTTTTAACATTAAAGTTGTTGTTTCTACAGTCTACAGGAAATTACACATCATGTAATGGGGTTACATGATTTGTAATCATCTCCTGGATGATGCTGCAAAATAGGTTCACAATGTGAAAGGTTACATTCCATGTACTTCTCACACACTATTTATATATTAAAAATATGATTTGTAAAAAAAATGTTATGGGTTTTTTGGTGTATATGGGACTTGATAATCACACGGCGTGTAATTGGATGACATGCTAGGTAAAATCCCGAGATTAAATATTAAGGAGGTGGTTCAGGTAAAATTAATATTTAATTCCTCTAAGTTTCTTTAATCTTGACCTAGAAGATCTTCCTAGTTGATTTTGGTTATTTCCAATCCCTCTAGATCATCCATTTAGCGATTTATCATTATGTCGGTTGTAGTGAATCTCTCAATTTAAGAGGTATACCTATCTCTTCCATCTCTCTATCTCTTTTCCCTATGGATTTTGATAGATTTCTTTGGTACTGATCGATCTAAACTCTGTGTTGTTGAATATTGATTCTATGTTGTGGTCCTAGATCTTCCATGCCTTCATTTTCCATTAGTGAGTCATGTTGTTGGCATTGTGATTCTGTGAAAAGGTAGATAGTTCTATTTGATATTGTCCATTTGATTAAACATTGATTTGGTATAATTGATATTTTTTTAATTGTTTTATAAAAACAACACTTTTATATAATTTGGGATTGAAATTTATTTGTTATGCATTTTTGGGAAAACCCCTAATTCTAATGGAATCTGAATTTGTGGTACGAATTGAAATTGAGAGAAATTGTGAAATGATAGAGAATTGAATTTGGTAAATGGATTAAATTGAATTGGTACAAAACTATTATTGGTTTGTTTTTAAAAAGGCCTGAAATGATACCAAAACACATGATTTGGTTTTGAATGTGAATTGGAAATTTGAAAAAGTAAATTAGGAAATAGAATTATGAATGATGATTTATGAAAAATGAAATTATTTACCATTTTTATGTTGATTGATTGAGAATATTTGATCCTAGTTAGTTAGTGGGTTATTTGGGTCAAGAAAGTTATGATGGTAATTCCTTCACAACAGATTGATGACCAAAACTCTAACAAAAACCTAGTTTGTAAGATCTCATCCCTGGTGGGATTTTGATGAGTCGTATTTGGACTGATCTTGAGGTACATGTGTATACATATTATCCATGATCATTTATATGATATGTGTGAGGATAAAATAACTAGAAACTATCATTTTTCATGGCAGATGACCATGTTTCTCCTTGTGGTGATTTTGATTCTAAATTACATTTATTATGAAACTTTTTTTTATCATTCCTACTTATTTATATAAACCATTTTATAAAAAATGTCTACTTAATACTTGTTTGAATTTTTTTCCATCATTCTCAAATAAAGCATGTTTTTTAAATATGAAAATGTAATTCCATTCATGTTTTGATTATTTTAGAAAACATTATTTTTCTTATTGTTATGATATCATATTATAGAACACTTAGTGAGAACATAATGGTATTTTTAGCACACACCCTACCTTTTACTTCATGTGTTTTTATATTTTCTCCTACCAGGTTTGATTAAAGGGAAGGAACCTCTTGGTCAATTTGGGCTTAGAGTGTCGTTTCCTTTATGACATTGATTTTGTCTTGTCAGACATTAAGTACTTTGATGATGCATTATTTGGGTTTTTGATATAAATATTTGTTTTATGGTACAGTATCCTTGATGAGTTTTTTATTAAATAGATATTTATCTATTATATTACACTATTTTGTGGAAAATTAATTCCCACTTATATTTTTTATGATGCCTTGTGCAACTTTCCAACCCATGGGGATTGTGAACTCCCTTAGGGTTATATTAGGATCACTTCTTGTTTTAGGGTACCAGGGTATCTGGTCTGGATCATAAAAATGAAATATATATATATATATATATATATTGTACATAAAATAATTTTACTAACAAGTTCTTAGTAAATAACCACTCAATTTTTAGTAATGACATTTAATACATCAGAAACATGTTTTTTCATAAATGTTTTTTATTGATTTTTGTGGGAAAATATTAAAATTAGTTTATCAAGATTTTAGAAACATTATTTTATAAAATTAATGTAATTTATTAAATAATCATACCATAATTTTATTAGTGTGAAATTTTGGGATTTTTCAGAAAAAATATCATTTTTTGGTGAGTAGTGAAAAATATCGTTTTTTTTGTAAAACTATCATTTATTTTCAGTAAATTAACTAATTTAATAGTTATATTATTATTTGAATTATATTTCAAGTAAAATTAGTATTGTTTAGTTATATTTAAACTAATTAATTAAATTTTAATCATCTTTTTTCTAAATTTTATTATAAGTTTATTTTTGGGCTTCAAAATGCATTTTTCTAAAAACTATTTTGAAGTGCATAATGTTTCTCCTTTTTAATTAATTTAAATAAACAATAATATGGAATTATTTAAATTAGTTTTATTTATTATATATATATATATTTAAATTCATATAATAATTATTACTAGTAATAGAGTTAATATAAGATTATCTTAAAATTCAAAAATTCATTTCTTAAAAAACTGTTTTTTCATCACATATGTAGGTTTTATTTTGAATTAAATTCTTGAAATTTTTTTATTTTAATTTTTTAAAAAAGTTTCCATTTTTGTAGGAACAAAAATTTTTATAATAAAATATTTTCATCTTAATTTTTTGGGTATAATGAATAGTGAAAATAGTAAAAAATATTTTATCATGGTTAAGGTGAAAACAAGTTTACCATGGCATTAATTTAAAAAGATATGGATTATAATTACCTTGTAATATGTATAAATTATATTCATTTACATATTTAGACTTTATATCATCTATGTCTCGATAATGGTCCATTTTGAAGCCTTTTTTCATTTTAAAAAAATTGGTATAAATTTTTATTTTCAAAAATTCCTTGTGTGTCTTATCCCCCACTTACTCAAGGCTACCCACTATCCTCTCATATACAACATTACAAACAATTTTTTTTGCCAAAAACTACCCAAATAAATTTATTAATTCCCTTATGATTTTCTATAGGCCTTGTTTTGGTCTTAAATCTTATATATGAAGGCTTAAGGTATAATCTTAAAGAGGTTTTCTGAAGAATATATACCATTCTTAACATAGAGTTTCTATTTTTCTTCATATTCAAAATCCAAAAAAAATTATTTAAATTTTATGAAATAATAAAATCATTATTTCCTACACACTTATATATTATAATGTTAATGTAATAACCTATATACATCTCATATTCCATCAAATGGGAAACGAACCCATTATTTGTGTGCATGGATGACTATTCCCTAACAAACCCATGTAATTCATTTTCCAACATCGATTATCACTACTATTTTTAATAATGGAATTAATGATTATATATGACAAAAAGAAAATATTTATCATTCTTAAAATATAATATATCACACATTTTCTTACATTTCCATTCATTGAATTATGATAACGTCGTTCGTGCGTATGTTTGGACTACTGCATCCATAAAGAGATGTGATTTGTTTTTTCCACCGAATAAGTTGGATTGTATATATAAATTAATTTAATGAAATAATATTATATTTATGATATTATTATCATTCTATAAAGGGAAAATAATACTAACCTTATTTCCATAATGATCTTTGAAAACCTGAAACAACATACCTTCTCCATGATTGTAACACAATTTATTTTTCATAACTATAATTCATGTATGGTTTTAAATGAATAATTTATTTATAAAATTTTAATTATTTCAGGATTATTATTCATTAGATAATGGAAAATTGCCCCCTTTGCAAAATTCAACATATCAAATATATTTTCAAAATATGGACCAAACGTCCACAAAACACCCAATGTGGACTTAACGTAGTAAATATTTAAATATTTCATTAAAATAAAATAAATAAATGATTTAAGTATATGATATTAAACCTGAAAAATTTTCTTAGGAAATAAAAGAAATTATGTAGTCTTATTATACTGAAGTTAAAGGATATTCATTGAATGTCCAAAGTCGATGTAAGGGTTTCTTATCCCACTTTTATTTCTCTAATAAATATATCATAATCCCCACTTATTTATATTGTGTGGTGTATATATTTATTTTTTTTATTTTATATCATGTATCCTTAATAATTCATGGTATTTTAAGTTTTTAATTTAATTATTTAATCTAAGGGTGTTCTAATTGAATGTAATTAAGTAGTAAAGGGTTTCCCAAATCAATTTCTTTTCATTGGGTTACAACTCCTCTTCTTTGAATCTGTTATGAAATGATTATGCATAAATTGATCTATAAAATTATTTTATTATATAATTATTATTTTTTGGATTTTCATTTTTCACATATAATCACTCCCATGATTAAATCACAATTCAAGGATATTATCTTTATAAGGGTTACTGGTCTCAAATTCCCAATCTTTGGGACATACATTTGATGATACAATCCTATATTCTGTTATGAGGTCTACATAATAAAACTTTTAAATTTAATATCATGAATATCTATATTTTATTGATTTTTAATTTTTAATTTGAATTCATTCTTTCATTGGGCATATTATTGAAAATATTCCAAAGTGGAAAAAGATTTATGTTACAATCAACCTTCTTTACTGGATTGTTAATATTGAATGTTATCTTATAAGAAAAAATGTGATCTTATTTTATTTAACCACATATTTTTCCTTCTACTATGGTTTTTAATGTGGTAGAACTGTTTAATTTCCATTTACTCTCTTATTTATTAATGAAATATCGATGTAGTTTTTATAAGTGATACCGATCTTGCATATTCTTTTAGATTGGGAATATTTCTCTTCTATATCCATGTTTAAAAAAATTAAAAATTATTCATTTAAAAACATTAAATTTTTACTAAATCTATTTTACATGATCTTTCAAATAATTTAAAATCATTTTAAAAAATTAAATTTCTTAATGTTTTATAAATGGGTCCCTTTTGACTCCTAATGAAAAACATTTGAAAACAATGTTTATTTTAACTTTTAATTCATGAATATATTTTCCTACCATTATATCCATTATTTTCTTTGATGTTACTTTATATGTGTCTATATTTATTTAAAAAAATGAATTTTCACAATATTTTTTAATTTTTTTAAGTGAAAATATTCTTCTCCTCGATAATGTTTTTAATGTTCTTTTAATGGTATTTTCATTCATCAACATCAACAATCATTGATGTTACATATGCTCTACTCATGATATTTTTTAATGAAACCATCCTTATTCTTACTCATGATGGATTATGAGATTGAAATTGAAGGTATATATTTTTCATGGGTGAATCAAGGAATAAAGGAAAAATGATTATTGTTACGTCGAAAAGGGAAATATTTTAGATGTTTTATTCATGAACGGTACTTAGAAAATATTGATGATCATTGGCGCACCTAGATATAACTAGGTGAGCCCACTATAGAATATAATATGGGTGTTCCCAGATAGTATTGGTTGATCTTGATATAGATTATTTGATGGGTGTTCCTAGATAGCTCTGGGTGATCCTGATATAACTTATACGATTGGTGCACCCATACTATCCTCCAATTCATTGAGTAATGATTATGTTCTCTGAATAATTATACTATAATTTGACCATATATTTATTCTAATTTTCAAATGATCTGTATGGGGTTCTATAAATATAGTGTTCCAAGATGCCAACACATTTTCGGTATGCTTTCTATGAGTTATAAATGTTTCCTTTGATAAATATTAACATCACATGATTAATAATTATTTATTATTATGACTCTTTCCTTTTTTGAATATTTATTCCATGTGACATGGTTTATGATCCATGTATTTATGGATTTAATTTTTCTTATTTTATTCTCATGCACTTTGATTATGTCATCATACCCTTATGATCATCTTTTTCTCACTGATGACATTCAGTTGTTAATGCATATTTTTACCCTTACTGATCATTTTATCTCACTCTTCTTATATTTCCTTTTTTCTCATATTATCATGAATGATTTTAAATGGATTATTTTTAGAAAATATTTATATGGATGATGATGATGACCTAATATGAAATATGAAAAGTAGGGTATAGTGGGAAAAATATTAAATTGAAGTCATGTTTATTTTTAATGAAATATATTTTTATAATAATATCAAAATATATACGTAAATGGTCCTTATGAAAGTTATACAATATTTACATTTGATAAAAAATTTTGATGGGAAAAAATTGGTTCTCACTTATTTGTATCAAGATATAAATATAATTATTATGTTTTTATCACAGAATCTGAGAGTGTAGGTTTCGGGATGTTATTGAGGGAATTTAAATATAATCCTTTCAAACAACCATAACATGTTATATATATCTATAATTTTTTTAATTCAACAATTCATAAAATTTAATTACTTTTAATATTTTTTTAAAATCATTTATTTTATTTTTCTATTAATTGAATAAATATTGTCTCGATGTTGCATTCAATCAATAAAAAATTAAAATAAATTACCATGATAAAAACTAATTCATCTTTAAAATTAAATTTTATAATAAAAATTAAGTTTTATATATACCCATCACAAAATATTATAGATATATATAGTAATAAACTTTCATTTTTGGCTTGATCTTTAAATTAAATATTAAAAAGATTAAAATAAAAGAAATGTGGAACCACATTTCCATATTTTTGAATATTGTATAGAAAATTTCTGAAATTTACTCATCCAATAAGATAAATTCACGTGTTATAATTATTTTAAGTCCCAATCATAATATTTTTAATCTTAATTACCAAATTTACCCTTACCATGGTGACAATTATATACTATGGTTACTATTGAAAATAATAAAAACAATTAAAGAAAACTATTGAAAAAACTTATACCTCCGGATTAAAAATATGGAATCGATTTTCCAAGATTCAATTTCCATAACTGGGAAAAAAATAATTTAATATTAAAACATAAATCACAATGAAAAATAGTTTTTCATAAAAATTTATTTTAAGTAAAAAAATTATACTAAATTAAACAATAAAATATATTCTAATAAAATTAATTAGACTATTCATAATATATTATAATAAATTTTACTTTTATTCCAATGTGAAACAAAATGGAACTTCGTAGTAGTTGGGGTTTGGCTTAGTAGTAAGCACCCCGTAATACTACATGGAAAATGGGGGTTCAAAACCCATGCCGTGCAGGGTACTGTAGCAATACTATAGCGGTACTGTAGCAGTGGCGACACTGTTCATCTGCGGGTACTGTAGCGGCAGCAGGTCACTGTAGCGGCGGCGATACTGTGTGGTACTGTAGCAGCAGGTAACTATTCACAGAATGTGAATTGGCCTTAGAATTTGGGCCTACGGGCTATGTAATGGGCTACAAGCCCACTGGGCCTTCGGGCTATGTTATGGGTTTCCCTCTACCCAGTTAAAAGGGTTCTTTGCTTTTATTTAATAATAAAAATGGGGCTTCGGCCCCAACCTTTAAAAAAATGGAACTTCGTAAATTCCTAAAAAAATAGTTTTCAATGAATATTAGTATTTTTCAAAATAAAGGGAAAATAAATATTTTTAGATAAATCAAAAAAAATATTCATTCTAAATTAATTCTAATATGATAATTTGAAAAATTATTTTCATTCAATTAAAATTATGTTCGAAATTTGGAATAAATTAATTTTAATTCCCACACAAAAACAAAAAAAATAAAACAATTTATTAAGAAAAATTATTTTTGAAGTATGAAATGTTTTTAATAAAACTTAAGTTCTTATTTAATACTAATGAATTTATTATATAAAAAACTTATACATATTTTCATAGTGTGGTTAATTGAATTGTTATGCTCTAATTCAATTAATGGGTTATAATATAAATATTATTTTGTATTTATTTTAATCTTGTTGTCATGTGATGTATACAATATCAAACATAGTGTTCTTTTAAAATCTTGAGGTGTTATATTATCTGCCCCTTAATAAATTATTCCATATAAAATTTTACTTGTTCTAGGTAATAAAGGGTTTGAAATTTCAAAATTCATTTGTTGAAAACCCGTATCATAAAAATGGTTAATAAATCACCCTCTTAAAAGAGGTAAAGGGGCATACGAAGGTCATCTAGAATAACACACAACTAGGTTTCCAAATAGGGAAACATTATTGTAAAGTGAATATATAAAGATGGGGTAGAATGTTTTTCCTAATAATAATGGAGAGGGATAGATAATATTGATCAGAATAAAGAGAATTATCATGAGAAAATTAATGAACACAAAACCATAAATCAATAATGTGTGAAAAATACCATCGATTATTTAGTAATTAATGTAATAGGGATTATTTTTTTCATGAACCTTCTCCTACATTTTAGGATTTAATTTACCATTTATACTAAAAATAGAAGTAAATATAATTTCTTAGAATTTATAATTTCATTCTTTAATTAATTTTCATCACTATTTCATCCTTTCTCCAAGTGATGAGTATTTAGGGTGAATTTTCCTGCCCAAAGAACTAAAATTAACTTTTAATTGATCATAATATCTATAAAATAATTAATATTATTTCATTATATATATAAATAGTTTCCAAAATAAAAATGGTTTTCACAATAAATATCATATAATACATTAATCTCTAAAACCACAATAGTAATCCCCAAAGTTCAACATAATTCCTTCCATAAGTATTTAACCTTAGACCCTTCCAAAACACATCTAAAAAATTCAAGATCCAACAATTTAGGATGAAGGTTAATAAATTTAAAAAATACACGTAACATTAATCCCCTGAACATCATAATGCAACACTAAATGTTACATACAAAATTTTTGAATACCTTAATCACTATAAAACCTCAATGAAAATATAAATTATTCCCAAAATTATATATATATTTATTAGTAAAATAAAATCACAGATTATGAAATATATTTTATAAATCAAAAATTGTAGAAAACTACAACATAAATTAATTCGTCTTCAAATCAATAATCGTATTCAAGGATACAAATAAAATATTATTTATTTATTCAATTTTTATCATTTATATATCCTATCTATATATTATTAATTAATAAGTGGGAATATTTTAAGGGTTATATTTTCCCCAATCATATATTTTCTATAAAATATCACCCTACCATTAAATCAATTTTTTAGGTCATTAGTACTATTAAACATATGATTTTAAATTATTAAATCAAAACTACTGAAGAAAAATACTTAGATGTTTAATGATTCTTATAACCAATAAATCATTTATATAACACTTATACAACATTATTATGAAATACCAATACATTATCATTTAATTCCTTACACTTTAAATATTTACATCACATAGTTCCTTGTTTTAAGAGTTAAAACTTTATATTAGAGAATTGAGTTGAATATTTACCATGTTCCCTACCCATTAGACATTAAACTAATTTGAACTTATTTTATCTACAACCTTTATATCCAAATTTAAAACATCTTCCTCTTATTTTAAGACATTACTAAACCTATATATTTCCACATTTCTATCATAAAGGAAATTGATACCTCTTTCTACCATGGTCTCCACTACCTCAGTTCTCAATAAACTCTATCCACCATATCTTCGCTGTGTCCAAGAGTTGGTTAAGGTAAATACTGTTAATCATAAATTGTGATAACGGATTAGGAATAATCACTGTATCTTTCAACGTCATTGTTATATAATTTTGTTTCTCATAATCACCATTGTTTCCATCACATTCATCGTTAAAATGGTTCCTCGTGGTTCCAATTATTGATTGTAACCAAAAATAATAGTATAAGAAATAATAATCATAGTGGAAAACCATGAAATATCATTCATAGGATGTCTAAATTATGAAAACTTCTTTTAACTATATGACAACTTATGTTTAGACTAAGTTATTATTAATTATCATTTATTCAAATCCATCATAATGGGTTGTAAAGAAAACATGAATTAACCCAATCATATACCCGAATAGTGTAAAACTAGGTGCATAGTAGGGGAACACTCACTGTGAAATAGAATAATGTCTAGATATATTCATCCAACACTGTTTAGGGTTATTACCCTAAGATAAATCTATGCCAAAATCATGTCCACTTATAGTATCCAAACAAGGATGTATTTCTTATAAATCAATATAATCACTACTTGACCAAAAATTTTGGTTGTTTTCATGAACATAGAATTCTCTTCAAATTCTATCATCGGGTTTTGTTCTATAATCTATGTTTTCTTAAATCTAGTTCCCTAAGTTGACACTAATGTTCCTTTGATCCCAAATATAAATACCTAGACCCCAATAGGACAGATATGGTGGTTAATTTATTATAATGACACTAGACACAATGAATCATACCCCTGAGGACTGAATATATTAGTAGTCTTGGTAAAATAGATACACATTTGAATATCACCTTATATTTAATTACAAAAAATACAAAACATAGTAAAAGTAAATATTTTATATACTTGAACTCATTCAAATATTCCTTCTTCATATCTAGGGGAAAATAAACAAATAAGGTAAAGCGCACACACTAAGTAATGGTTATGTAAAACATAATATATGATTATTAAATAAGTAATAATAAATATGTAATGGTAAATAACTAATATAACATGTCATTTAATCAAAAACTTGAGCATAAAGACTAATATGGAACCAGTAAATGAAAAAAATTCCATATAAATAGTCACACGATATTGAAACTTATCCATATATATTATTCAATATAATAACACATAAATTAATAACATAATTCATAATGATCGAATTTATGATTCTAGACATCTAAAACATACCATCAAGACCTTGTGCCAAGACAGTTTAAACTATGGGTAGGTATACACCAAAAACCAATTTAACAATGCAAGCCAATTGGATTATCTCATGAGACCTATTGATACATCAAGGGGATATGTAATTCCTGACCCCACATAGAATCTAATAATTATAATGTATTAACCATATGAATTAAAAATATAACAAAGTCTATATAAATTAAAAATAAATAAATTTATATATTAGAAGAACTAGTATACCGAGTGTCAATATTTTCCCTAGTCAAACGGATCATAAAACATCCATAGAAAGGATAAGGATGATATCATTACAAAATATTCATATTTTATCATAATTAAAATAAATATTTTTTTGACAAGAAATATCATTAAAATATCATTAAAATAATTCTTGTGGACAATACATTTTTCACTTCGAAGATTTATTTTAAAAACTAATTTTCTTTAAAATATTTGGAAAACAATTTCATTGAAAAGAAACTTGAAAAATATTAAATGAGTCTTTAAGTAATTAAGTATCCCTGATGGAGGGAAATTCCTTTCATTTCATTTATTTTTAATAAATATTCCTTTCATACATTTGTATGAAAAGTAAAAAAGTACCTCATTCAAACATAACAAGAAGTTTACTTTTATACCATTTTTTAAATATTAAACATTAGTAAAAATGTCTTAAATAAATAATTATATAATATGAAATATATTATCTAAAATAGTTTATGGTAAATATTGATATAGAATTAATGGATTCCCAACCGAGTACAAAAAAATCAATTTTCCTTAAAAACATTAGTTTGGTATATTGAGTACATAAAGAGAAGAAAATGAAAGGAAAATTTTTAATTTCCAAAAAAAATATATGATAAGAAAATATTTTGATTTTAAATAAAAATATAAAACTAATCCCCCTATGGGACACTTTAACATGAATAGTCCTGAATAATGACAAGATTGTAAAAAAAACCCTTACTATTGTGGTAACTTTTGAATCATAACCCAAATAAAATAAATAACATTGAATAAAACTTTAAATAACATAAATGTAATTAGAATCATGATTTATGTTATCAAAGGGGAAATATATTCCCCTCATTAAAGAACAAAATGGTGAATATGACATGAGTATCACATAAATAAAAGTTACATTAGAAAACCCTTACCTCAAATATGGATTCCTTCATATGTGTTAAAACCTCTTGTATAATAAATATATATTAATTATAGATATATTATAACTATACTCATATATATCATACATTTTTTATATAATTTTAATATTTTAACTCCCATTTTTAACTATTGTTTTTTAAAATCACTATTTTGATTGATAATTACATCATTTTTCATGTATGTTTTGGTTTGGTAATTTTGGTGCATGTACTTTGATCCGGGTTATAGGATATATAGAATTGTTATCATGATATAAATATAATATATATTCCATAAATAAATCCTAATTACCATCCATTAAAAACATAAATTAAAAATGGATCCCATCACTTCGTAGAGGTGACAGTCCACACATACACACGAGCGATATTATCACATTCCAATGGATTAGAAGGTAATAAGGTATATATGATATTATAATTGAATAAGAATATTTATTTAATAAATTTCATATTTATTTATTAATTATATATTTATAACCATCCATCTATAGTGGTTAATGAATTACACTGCAATGTTGAGATAGCAAGTCATACATACGCAAGACCGATGTTCTTACTTTTCATATAATGAAAAAGTGTTAGAAAATAGTTATAACATAATAATAATAACATATATGTATATTATTGATAGTTGAATTATTATTTTTGGATGGTTATAAGAAAACTATGAATAATTTGAAAAATAAATAAACATGAATTTTCAGTAAATATAATTACCTTCCCTTCAGTAGACATCCTTCATATCTATTCTTAATAGACCTAGGGTCTGTATTTGGAAGAGAAATAACCTAAATTACATGGAAAATCATGTTGGAGAGATAATTGTTTAGATTTTTATTGATTTACATTGCTCAACATGGTGTAATGAAAATATATTAGGGGTGTCCTTTTATAGGTGTGGGGAGGGGAATTCTTGGAATTTCATAAAGTATTAAATTAATATAAATAAATTTTTATGTAAAAATGCATAAGAATTGATATAATTAGAATATAAGACTCTAAGGAGTCAAATTTTTCTCATAAAATAAATTTTTTAAATGTTTTGGTTAGGTTTTCACATTTATCTTTTAGTTTTAACCCCCGTTAACCCTTCTGACAATTATCAAAATATTAATGTTTTTACCATTAAGTGTGAAGAATGTAACAATAAAAGGAAAAAACCTTAAATGGAACATGATTGATATTTTAAAACATATCCCATTTATTTGGAAGAAAATAATATTTAAATAATGTTTAAATAATTTAATAAAGTATTATTTATTATAAAATATCATTAAATTCAATTTTGAAACTATTCATATAATTTGACTTTACAAACATCAAGAAAAAGAGTGAAATTTAATATAATACTATAAAAAATCTGTAACACATCATATATATCTAAAAGATACAAGGAATATAGTAATTCATCAAATAATATTAATTTAAAAAAATTTAAAGTCATTTATTTAGTTTTTTTATTAATTAAATGAATACAATATTGGTGTTGCGTATGAATTTAGGTTAATTATTCAAAAACTAAAAATTTAAAATAAATTACCATTATTAAAAAATTCATTAAAATTTAAAATAAGATTTTATAACTAAAAATAAGATTTATTTATCCATATCACAAAATATTATATATATTAAAAGAAAGAAAGTGACATTCTAAGCTTTTTCTTTTATATGAATATTATAAAGATCAAATTCAATGAAATATGGAACAAAGTTTCCATATTTTTAAAAATTATAAGTTAATTTACACAAAAAAACTCTTATAAAAATATAAATTCAAGTGGTAAGGCCATTTTTAGTTCTTATCATATTATTTTTAACCTTAATTACATGATTTACCCTTACTATAGTGATTATTATTACTCAAATTCCTATTCATAATGAAAAAAAATAAAAGAAAAAAAAAATAAAAAATTTGGACAACATGATTCCAAATATAGAATCCATTTTCAAGATTGAATTTATATATGTGGAAGAAATTAATTTAATATTAAATTGAAAAATAAAATGAGAAACTCTTTTTAGATAAAAATGATTTTTAATTATCAAAAAGATTTTATAATAAATTAAAAGATAAAAATTATTCTAATACACATAATTGGATTATTAATAATATAATATAACTAATTTTACTTTGAAACAATTTAAAAATATGGAACCTTTTAAATGTTTGAAAAAAATATAGTTTTCAATGAAAATTAGTTTTTTTCACTATTCACTAGAAAATTAGTCATTTCAAAAAAATAAATAAATTTATGCTAGGTTAATTTTGGTATTATGATTTCCAAAATGATTCTAAATTTATAAAATAAAATTTCTAAAATTTTTATAAATTAATTGTAATTACCGCACAAAAAATGAAAAATAAAACCATTTTTGAAGAAAATTTATTTTTTAAGTATAAAATGATGTTAGTGAAAATCAAGAACTTATTTTTTATTAGTAAATAAATTCTATAAAAACATTTTGATCCTTTAAATAATTGTTTTATCCAAATTAATAACCTCTCATTTAACTTCTTGGTTATAATTTTATATGCTATCAAACATAATGTTATATTAAAATAACAGGGTGTTACATGTGTATTTACATTATAATATTGGTGAAACACATATGTCTTAGACTAAGCCCTACCCCATAAAAGAAGTAGTCACCCACATTGAGTGATAATATCATAAAAATATGGCATGTTGTTCCTACTTTACATTTTTTATGTCACACAATGTTAACATCTCGATTAATACATATAAGATATATTCATCCCAATAAGATTAATGGTTTGAATTATTAAAGGATAAAAAATACAAAAAAATTGGCCACACTGATTCACCACACTTCTTAGTCTGGCATCATGAATCACTATGCATCTCAAGTGGTTTTGTTTCTTTATTATTCCTCTAATTGGATATATTTTTTCCAAGTTTCTTTTCCCAGTTACATATGAAATTATTATTTGAAGATATTTTTGAGTTCCCTATAAATTAAAATATGGATTCTATTTCTAGAAATACATTGAATAATAGGTTGAAAATATAATTTAATAATATGATAAATTATTCATGTATGAATAAATAAAAATAAGACACACCATTGGTTAATGGTAATCAAAATCATAATTTTTCTATGATATCTAATGATAAAAATCCTCATAAATAATAATGTTCAGACTATGATGAATATGTGACCATTGAATCAGTTAGTGTTTTTTATTATGAAATTAAATATTTTTTTGAGAAATTTCCCTTTTGATTTTTTCAGACATATATTTGATGTTATTAAGGATCTATATGATGATAAAGAAAACTAGAAAATAGAGGTATATGCATTAGAGAAGGCTATTATTAAGAATTTATAAGCCTAAAAAATCTAATCAAGTGGGATGATATCATGGAATAAATTTTTTTATTCTATATCAATAAATAATCCATTTTTTATGAATAATCATAAAAATAAATTGATAAGAAATATTAGATAAGAGAAATTAACAAGGATACGATCCAAATATTAGAAGACATCATTTTTGTCAATAATTCTATGTTAGAGATCATGGATAAAATAGTGAATTATCATGAAAATTATTTATAAGGAATTAATAAGATACATGAAGATCACACTTATAATATGTAGATAAAATGGGAAGATATATTTTTATCATTTGGGTATGATAGAAATACCCTACACATTATGTGTCTTGAAATGAAGGTCAAACTAAAAAATCTAGAAGTGGTAAAATTTGGATCTTCCTAAACTACTAAGAGTAGAGTTGAAACCATTAAATATTTTTATAAGATAATTATATCAAAAAAGACTCATTTTATATGTATGTAGGTCCTTAAAACATCAATTTATAATCCTACTATATGCTAAAATAAAAATTTAACCTCTTCTATTGAAAATTTCATTTTCAAAAATTCTATTTCAATGGTTAGTGAAGGTTTCAATGTGAAAATTTAAAACATATGGGTTGATAAAAAGGTTTGAGAAACCTATCACTATATAAAGGGTGGAAGTGAGAAAGAGAAAATATTTTGGTTTCCCAAAAGGTTCTTAAAGAATGGATATTTATCTACAAAAACTAAATGGAGATAAATCTATAAAAATTGTGAAAAAAATAAAGGAAACAATATTCATTGGCTATTTTTGGTGTCATAAAACATTTAGATATAAGGAAATTAATTTATGGAATAATATATTAGTAATTTGATGAAAAATATGGGTTATATCAAGGGGATTTTTTTTTGAAATGAATAATAATTCTACTAGATCCGGTTCAGGTAAATAGAATAAGGTTAATCTAGTCATCAAGAACAGATTCTAAATCAAGGTGAATTTATTTGGAAATTAAAACAAATATGGTAATTAGATGATGAATGATGGTTTAGGTAGACCAAGAATTATACATATATAGATGAATAAAAATTGATACAAAAGTTGAAAATTAATAAAAAATAATGATGATGAGATTATGTTGTGGTGTAATCAAAAATATATTATTGAATAAAACACACCCAAGAAGGTTGAGAAAGATGCTACATCAAGGGGAAGTTTCTTATGTTATGGAATAAGATTACACATCATAGACCATTGTATGAAAATAATGAATTTCAATGATGAAGTAAGAAATATTTAATAATAAATTGAATCATTCCAAGAAATAAAAAATATTATTTTGGTGAAAGAAATTTTTGAATAAGAATTTGAATTTAATGGGATGTTTCTTTTAAAAGTTAACTTAAAGATTTATAATATGCCATGTGGAAGGCAGTTGAAGACTGGTTAGAATTCCATAAGTTTCATGAAATTACTACTATAATAATAGGATATGGTAATGAAATAAAAGAAGAAATAATCAGGTATTTCATGTGATATAATAGATTTTGTGAAATAGGATATTCCACGCAAAGAGATATCTGAAAAAATAGGAAGGTCATGCTTCCCAAAGTGGTTCCGGTCAATAAAATCAATGGACAAAGAATGAATATTTATTAGAAGTTTATATCTGATAATAAATTATATTTTTTTGGATAATAAACCCTCAACCTTATTTATCTCACTAAGGAGAAAAGGAGATTGCTCCTTTTTCCCATATAAACTTTTTGTTTTTTCAATAAAGGGAATAAAAGGTGATATGTTTGGGGCAAAAATAAAAATATATGAACATATTAACCCATGTAGAGATATCTATAATAGAGCGATCTATATATTTTTCACTAGTTATTGAAGGAATCATATATATAAAATGCTTGGAGTTCATTATAAGAATATTTTATCCTTGATGTAGAATTGATAAAGTTTACCCATGAGGGGAATTTGAGTTGAGGAATCCTTCAAATATCATTATTTCATGTGAATATAGAAATTATGTATGTGTTGGAATTAGACACTGATAAGGTATGTTGGATATGTTCTACCATACATATAAGATCAAATGATATTTGATATCTAGGTGGGGATATTAATTGTCCAATCACATGAACAGTGAGAGGTACATTTCTATATAGGATAACAGTGGGAAATTAATTGGTCATTCATGTTTTCAACACCAAACATTTCTCAAATAAACATTGATTTGATTGATTGATGACCCTAGTCTGATTTTAGAATTTGTATTTATTTTCAATAAGGGGAAGAAAAAGAATAATATTGTCTTTATTTTAATAAGGATATTGAATTGGGTATTGATAATAAAACAAAATGGGAAGATTTAGGTGGCAATTGGATTATGATGAAAATGGTGAATTTTTCATTGATAATAGTAAATTAAATATATGAGTTTATGAGGTTGAAATTAACATTTGATAAACTTATTTATAGGAGATAAAGTAATGGGTTAGGATATTAAAGTTCTCCATGAATGATGAGTTGTTTCATGGAAAAAGGGAGATTAAATAACCCATTTAATATTGTTGATATAAATGTATAATTTCAAATGGATCATATGTGTGTTTTTTTATCAATGTTCCATTTTAAAAAATTTCCTAGATCTAAAAATATTTTTTGGATAAATCTAAATATGTTGTTGGTAGTTAGAGATTTCAGATATGTATATTTAAGGGGGTATCATAGATTTTTTATGATTGTATAGCTGATCATAGATTGAATTATTTATAAGTATTGTTGGTTGATAAAAGAATTTTCTACTACAAGATATTTATGAGTTTGAGAGGATGGTGATTAGAGGAGTTTCATATCAAGAAAGTTTTTAAAATCTACATAAGATGACTATGGATTCTAAATGTTCTTGACTATCATTTCATTAAATGGTGTTTCTAAATGTCATTAGTTGGATATTAAAGATAAATAATTTAGATGACTTTCCTGAAGTATGAATATTGTTGAATGAAATTTCTCTATGATGAAAGACGACAATATATCTATGTAAATACTTGAAATTATACTACTCAAAATAATAATGAAATCTGTTATTTTTAATTGAGTACCCATCCTTATGTTATCAAGCCTGAATGATGCTATAATTTAAGGAATCAACATTTAAATGATGACCATTTCATCCTAAATGAGGTGATAAATTATTCTATATTTAATTCAATATTATTGATGATATTTGAGGAGTGTGAAACTTAATTTATTGAGCCAATGTAGATACATTGATGTACTCAAATTGAGTTTTTGTCTACTATATTAATTGTGGGAATTTTACTGAAGAGAATAATGGTATTTGATAATACATAAAGTTATCTGTGTTTTTTAGAAGTGATATAATGTGGATAAATATGTTTTATGAAGTTTTGAGTTATATTGAAGAATCGTGAGTTAATATGAGATCTTTCATGATATCCCATATAATGTACGAAAACAAAAAGGTGATATAAAAGATCAATCATAGAAAAAAATTAGGACAAATATTTGTTCACGGTGATATGTGACATCAATTTAATCATATGTCATAATAATTGAAATTTTATGCTATGATATGTAACATATAATATATGATATATAAGATTTATTTGATAATATGTAATATCTTATTGAGTGTATGAAATGGTAAATCATGGGTTCTTACTAAGTTTTAGAAAAGGCAAGGTTGCACTGTAATGTGTAACAAAACTCTAAGCATATTGAATATTGAAATGGTGATTTGAAACATCCCAAAAATGATATATACCATTAACAATGAAGTTTTAAATATATTTTAATAAATCCTTATGTTTTCATTAGATATGTATGATTCAATTTAGCACACGTTATATTAATTCCATGATATATAAGATTAAACTATTTATATAGAATATTTAGGTGAGAATGAGTTAGATTAACCTAGGGTTTTTATATGATACATAAGATCTCTCTTGATGTTATACAAGATTAATATGATTTCATATGAATTATATAATATCAAAATGGAAAATTATATTATTTTATTCAAGGATTAAATATCACAATGCATTGATGACTGATCAATGATTCCAGCCAATATTAGTACATAGATATTTAAAATAATTTTATGTTATGACATAGAGCTTGCACCATAATATTATTTTCATGTGAGAATATGTACATGGTAAACAAGACACATGATTTATTAAAAATAAAATTAAAATATGATGTTGATATATTTGAAAAAAAATTATAGTTAAGATCAAGAATATTTTAGAAGATCTATTTTGAATTATTATTAGATATTCAAATATAAATATTTTCAATCCATTTATGATGATCAAAGGCTGAAACATTTCAATATTACTGCTTAACCAATTTTAAAAGTTTAAGATCATGAGGAATTGATTGAAAGAATTTTTCATATTCAAATATTTTAAGTATAAAATAATTTCAAAGTGATTCTTGTTGTGTTTTTAAGGAGAATAATATTTGAATTGAAGATAAATTTTTGAGAATATAATGATATTAGGATTCTAAAAATCACAAGTATCAATGAGAAAAATAGATGGTTTTTCATATTCCAACATTACTGTTAATAATAATATTTAGAGTTGGAAAATATTTAAAATATAAAATAAATTAAGAAAAATGTATAAATAATTGTTCCTAATTATCAACTATGCCGAGGTGATTTTTTATTAGTTTTAATCATCATAAGGATCTCTAGTAGAGAGTAAGAAGAAACATTGAATTTATTTTCATATTTATGTGGTGATCATTCTAAATATTGAGACAAAGTGGCTGATGTGACTGATGAAATTTATGAATCTATTGGAATGTAAAGACTTTTTATAGGTTAAAATCTATCATTATTATGTTATGACTTCCTTAACCACACTAAAGATATTTTTTATATAGTGATGTTAAAAGGATGATTATAAACTAGAGGGATTTAGTATAAATAACATATTTAGAGATGGTTAATATTTTAATAGAATGATTTATGGTAAATAACTACACCTTACCCATATAAATATTTACTTTATGAGATTAAGTATTCCATAATGTTTTAGAATTGACTCAAACATAGATTTGACATAGTAATCCACATCAGGGGAGAACCTCATAAAAATACTAGGTAATGTGATATCAATTTCTTTTGTATTTTATCTACTTTTACTATTTAAATTGATATATATAATATCTATTCATCCAAAAAGGTTTATAGGTTTAAAAAATTAAAGGAGGGAAATAATTTATAAAAACACTAACGACACTGAATCATCCCCTCTCAGTCTGGTTGCACAATCTACTAGACATCTGAAGTGGTACTAGAACTAGGTTATTCCCTTAATTGGATCTATTGCTACCTATTTTATTTTATCAGTTACATATGAGGTGTATATTTGATGAAGTTTTTGTGTTATATATCAAAGAAAATATAAAGGGAATTTCTTGAAAAATTATGATGAATTTGAATAAAAGATAATTTAAGATTCAAAAGTCCTCACCCATGAAGAAAGAAAAATAGGATGCACAAGTAAATAAAGATAATCGAACTAGTAAATATATTATTATATCTATTGATAATTAGTCTCTTGAAGAATCAATTTCACATTCTGATGGGCATGTACCAGTAAAATTACTTAGTGATTTTTATTTTCAAATTAAGGATAACTTGGAAAAGTTCATTATAATGATTTCTCACATACATTTTTATTTATCAAGGTTGCATATAAAGTAAAAACATAGTTGGATATTAACATAGATTTATTTTTGATGTAAATTATTGAGAAATTATTGACATATATAAATCTCATAAAATATATTGAAGTAAATTAATAAATTTTAGTGTTATATAAATTTAAATAATACCTTGAAGAAAAATAATTTAAAAAATATTCTAATGATAATGCCAAGACAAGAAAAATTATTGAGGTGAGGATTTACTCATTAGAAAAAATATTTTGTTTTATGAATTTTAAATTTGTGATCAATGATAAAATAGTGAATGAGATTGAAAGTTTCTTAAAACAAATAAACATGATTCATGAAGATCACATTGAGAAGTTTAAGATAGGTTGTGAAGAGAAATTATGATTAGTTGAGGAGTGGAAAAATACAATCAACATGAAGTGACTTCAATTGGATTTCAAAATGTGATATATGAAAGTTTAATTAGCTAAATATTTTCAAATTTATGATATAATAGGAAATACCATGGAAGTTTATGATAAGAGTTTTGTTTTAAAAAATAATATTCCCACTGTAAGGAAGGGATTGAAAGAATATTATGATATACCTACTCAATGCCCAAAGAAAAATATAACCCTTTATCAAAATAACATTGTTTTTACTAATTTCTTTTCCATGGATAGTGTAAGTTATAAATTAAATTATGGACATATATGGGTAGATAGAAAAATTTTAGGAAACAAAACATTATATCAAGGGTAGATGTGAAAAATAGAAGAAATTTTGTTTCCTTAAGAGTTTCAAAAAAGATGGTTTGTTTACCTCAAAAATTACATAGAGATAAAGATATTTGGAATTTGGAAGAAATATAAAAAATATTTGTAATTAATTTGGATTTTCAAGGTATGTTACATTTTGAGTTTTTTCCATGGATTATGTGTAATCGGGTAGTTGTTGGAAATTAGAGGTGTCAGCAGTGTTCTGGAGTGTTTTCAAAGTGTGACAAATTATGTCACACCCAGACTTATTAAGCTATAATGTTGAGTTCTTTTATAATTCATAGTGTTAACTATATATTAACATTGTAAAAGTATTATGGGTATTGTTTATGGGAAATTCCATCTTTTCAACTTATAATTATCCTTTTCCACCCCTCTATTCTCCCTCAACTACTTATGTGAACTAAACTCTGATGGAGATCCCATTTGATGATTTTAGGTCCCCTACTATCATTCCTTTATCATTTTGTATTTCATAAATTTTTATAGACTCCTCTTAGTAAGTATAGCCTCATATTATCCTCAGATTCCTACTTCTATTTATTTAATCTTTATGGAACCCAAATTTTCTTATTTTAGGGATTATTTCTTAGAACTAGTGTATTGGGATTGGTTGTAGAAGTGATTATTAATGGATTAGCATCACTATGAATAAGGTTAGAAGTCCATACCAGTTTACTACAATTATATAAATTGGTATACCTTGATTTTTATACGCTTGTGTGAATATCCTTATGAGACCTCAACATTTGATGTTAACGAAATATGGGGAGGTATATATCAGAGTGGTTGGATCTTTTGATAGAGAGTACAACATGTGTGCCTAAAAATCAATGAATGGACGCTACATTTTGGGAATTCATATAGGTATATCTTATTGGTATTTCAAGATTTGAATGATCTATTCATGATCAGTTGAGGCTAATGTTTTTTAGATAAGTTATGTAGGGGTTTAAGTAGTAAATCCCCCTTTTTTTGTGATTTATAATCAATAAAAAAAATAATTATTTTGTATAATTATGGGTTTTTCCACTTGGATGTTTTGGATTGGAGAGTGTAATTTGGTATCAATAAGGGCAACGGTGACCTGAATAAATGGATTAAGGGATTGGGTTATTTTTTTTCTGACTCTCTTTGATTTGATGAAAGATGATGAGTGCGTTTTAATGCTGATATTGGATAACCATGGTAGATATGGATTAGATAGATGATTGATCGGAAGATGGACATGAATGAGATGGTTTATTCAAGTTGGAATGAGGACGGCCATCATGAGTGAGATATAGGCACGGGTTGTGTTTCTTATTATGATTCTTACACATATTGATTTTATGTGGAATCCCCAGAATATTTTTGGAATGGACAGTTTGATTTTATGTGGCCTCCCTAGAACTAGTGGGGATGGGATGGTGTGATTGTATGTGGCCTCCCCAAAACATGTGCAGATAAGCCGATGTGATTGCATGTGGCCTCCTCAAAGTCCTCCAGAATGGGATAGTGTACTTGAATGTGGCCTCTTAATATTTTATAGGTATGGTATGGTGTGATTTTCAATGTAAACCCTACTGTATATAGGGATAGGATGGTGTGATTAGTTGACCTCCCCATAGTCTATAGGGATGAGTCTGGGTGATTTAATGTACCTCCTTGAGTACACATGGATGGGTTTGAGTACATGATGAGGATATGAATAGTGTGATGTGTGTAAACTATCGTATGTTCTTGATTGTGATTTCTACATAGTTTATTTATGATAATGAGCTAAAGAATGTAGGTCTAGGGTTTATGGAATCCCTGTTGGCACATGATGACCTGATAGGTTGTATGATTATTTATGTATGTAATTCCATCATCACATTTACATTTATATAACCTACTGAATTTATTTTAAGTAACCATTGGTGGTGTCCTATAAGATTTATTCTCAATACTTTCATGAGTATCTTGATTCATATATAAATGCTTTTGATTAGGGATTCATATGAGGGGAAAAGACCTTTATATTGAGGTTGTACTAGAGGATAAAGTTAGTCAAGGCGATGATGGGAAAGACTCATGGGTCCTTATAGAGATGGAACTTTTATTTATTTCAACTTATTTACTATGTATAGTTACAAAGTATGGGGGATATAACTTTAGTTATATAATATAAATTATATGGAATTTATTATATCATTGTTTCATGTTATTTTTTATTACTTCAGTATTTATTTCAGTAAATTTCATTGATGATTATTGATTTTTTGAATGTGTACTATGATGGTTATATTTTACCAAGGGTATAGTCTCCCCATATATCCTCTCAGGTCTTCATCTCTAGTCAACAACCAGTTACATATTGGGAGGCACACATGAGGAATCTGTGGAATACCCCTGGTCCAGTTCGGATGATTCAGGATGGGGAACAACAAAATTGTATCAGAGCACCCTTTATTTTTATTGACTGTTTGGGGATTGGTAGATATGATATAGGGAATTTTTATGTCAGGTTTTGAATATCGTTATGGGGGTACCTAACCCACATATGAGAGAAGTACATTTTTTCAGGGGGATTTCAATGTTGGTTTTCACTTTTACTATTGATTTATTTCACCTAAAGTGATTCACCTGTATTGGTGTTATGATTTATAGGATTTTTTCTTGGGTTGATTGAAAATATTTGGTGAGTTCTTAAATCATGGATAAATATGTAGGTTCACATGTTATTATCTCTATTTATTGTGGTTAATAGAGGATTCAATTGATTTAATCCTCATAATAATAAATTCAATGTTTTCCCAAATACATTATTGGTCACATTTAATTAATTTATCTTGTTCATGTTATATTTTGTTATAAATGACTATGACTAATGTACATGTGTTTTTGGTATATACATGATCATTGAGTATGTTGGTAATTATCATTTTTTTCATTTTTCTTACCTTGGGAATTAATTTGTTTCTTGAGATTTCCTAATGTTTTAAAAGGGAAATTCACTTGGCATAAAGGGATTTTAAATGGTTTTTCATAGGATTTTGGGCTAATAAAGGGATTTTTTGATGCTAAGTATCCACAAAATGATTTAAATGACTCATTTTAATTGTAATTGTGTATTTTAAAAGGCATTTCATCACATTTTGGTACTTACTTGGGTAAAGTATTGTGTTTTAATGGAATAGTTTTAAATAGAAAAGTTGTTGGATTTTCCCAAGTAGTTTTAAATGAAAATTGGATATGTATTTTAATGGGTTTAAAATGGTTTGAGAGTGGTTCCCCAAATTTTTTTAATGAACATGTGGTTTTAATATTTCTTGAGATTGTAAGTGGTTTCTTTCATCAAGTTGGTATTTTAGTGAGTTATATTTTACTCTTTTATACTAGTTTTTATCATATATGTATGAGACCTTGTAGTTTTTTTTTGATGTGGAATATGGACTAAGTTTCATTCTTTAAATTTTAATGCCCGGACCGAGTGGTGGTGTTAAGAATGTGTTTTTTGGAAAATAAACTCACTTTAGGGAATTGTCTCATAGTTGGTTGGCTGGTTTGACATGATGTGATTAGTTAGTGATGAATCCTTGAGATCAAAAGGTAGGATAATGATGTTTCAGTGTCATAGTTTTGTTGCTCTGTATGGAGTGAGTTGATATGGGTTATGTATTTAAGGGGGGGGGGGTTTATCTATTTATCCAAATATAATCCCTATAGTGGTTGATCTAGTGGGGTTTTATTTTGGGTAGAGACCCATGAGTAAGATAGGCTGTTGTGAAATGGTTCTAGGTTTGAGATATTGTGACCCATGTTAAATATATATTTAGTTTATATCATTTAATTAATTTAAAAATCACATCTCATTATACCCTCACATAGCTTGAAGAACCTTTTGGTTTAGTGACCTTGAGGAACAATTACTTTGGTAATTGATTTTACAAAACTGGTACACATTTATCCAAAATTAAAATATCCTAGACCCAATTCTATAATTTTGATTAGTTATACTTCTCTTCATAACCTAAGGAATTGAAAAATATGAAAGGGGTGAGCTCAAATTTGTATTAATGGAAAACTTATCCACATTTAATCAATGGTTAGATCATAAGAATATAAGAAAACAAGAGAATGGATAAATTTATTATTGTAGTGTCATGGAAAAATTAGAGTTGTTTATAAATCAGGAGACAAGTTCATGTAATCTCAATAGAATAAAAATGTATCATAACATAAGGGTGTGAGATAAGCATAGAAACATGGTAAAAGGAAATCATAATATAGGACCATAGAGTCATAAATATTAGAAAACAACATAAGTGTAACACCACAAGGTTTTAAAAAAGAATAAATGAAATTCATGAAACTTTGTTTTAAGTAGATATTTATAACTATTCTTTAAACATAATTTTGTTGATTCTATGTTTTGAATTTCAAAAAACGGTCATCGAAAATTCTATTCAGTAAGTTATTTCGATTCTAATGGAACCAACTTGTTTTTTGGTGGATAGTAACATACCCTAATGAATAGTAATATGACCATAATGAATAGTGAATTTTATAATTATTTTATTTTCTTAAGACTTTAATATAATGACTGTAATGCCCAAACGCCAGTTACCCTGAGTCGGTGCATTATTACATAACATTGGCATGATTATAAAAGATCAAGTCTCAAAAGACCAATTAGTTTAGTATCCTTGGAATCACTAGATACATTCATAAAGTTTACTTTACATCATAAAGTGAAAAACTACAACAACACATTGTCTCAATACACCACACTCATATCCCCTCATACTATCCCTGTAGGTCATTCATAAAATAATTCTTCACATCCTGGGAAAAATAAAACATAGAAAGGGGTGAGCTCAGATGCTCAGTAAGGATAAAAATATAGCGGAAACTTTCATAAATAAGCATAAACATTCAAGGTAATTTATAACTAAAACAAAATCCTTTTAAACTTGAACTTCAACATAATATGGAAAAATAAAATCAAATAATTCCATTTAATTATTCACATGGATATTATATTAGTCGAATAATCACATGAAATATCAATTACCACTTTCATAATGATGGAATGTATAATGCCAGACTATCATAACCACATAGTTAAGGACTTGTGCCAAAACTACAAATAAGATTTTGTCAAGGCCGTATTCCAAGACACTAGTTTGTCTCATGATTCCTACTGATGTAGCGAGGAGCTATAGCGGGCTCTACCCGTCACTTATTAAGTCCAATGTATTCCTCATATGAACGGGTTTAAACATAACATAAAGATTCGTATTAAAACTAGCATACGAAATGTCAATACTTTATCCATAAACCATGAATGGTATAAAAATAACACATCCACGGTCAAACATATCATAAAACCTTCAATACAATATGGAAGTTTTGTATCATAATAAATCAACTTCAAATAAGCTTAAAATCCCTCAAAGGATGTTGACATAGATGAAAATGATTTGTAAAACTATTTGAGAGAAATATCCCTTTTTTGTGAAAACATTTAGAAGTCACACAATTTAGAAAGCAATACATTTAAAGATATTTTTTAATAAAAGTGTCCCATACCACTTTGAAACTTTTTAAAATATTTATCATTTCAAAACATTCATGTCCATATAAATAAATCCTTAAAATCATTTTGAAAACATGGACATTAATTAAAAATATTTAGAAAGATAAATCTTTAAAACATTTAAAATTATGATTTTGATAAAGAGTACCTTTCAAAAATCCTTAAAATATTCCTTTTGAAATCATTTTTATGAAAAATGTACATGGATGATAAAAATACCCCAGTAAATACTTACACATAAACAATCTTGGATAATAATGAGACTGAGGAATTAACCCTTACAAATTTGGTAACATACGAAACATACACCCAATGAAAGAGGTATCGTACAATTATTTTGTAAATACACATAAATAAAAGTTTATTACACAAATAATATAATTATGGGTAGTACATACACCACACAAAAGGTAATAGTGGCAATATGGCATGAATCTCATGGGAATAAGGAGTGAGATGAAAACCCCTTACCTTGCACTTTCTTTTAGTCGAGGGTACGTTTAAACTCCTATATGAAGACTATAGTATGTCATTATATTATACCAGAACCATATTAATATTTATGATATCATAAATTATTCATTTATGACTTTATACTACCCATTTAATAATAATTTCCATGTTATATTAATATTTCGGGTAATAATCGCTTTCTTTATCGTACGTGTTTTAACTTGTTACTCTTGATTGTATCACTTAGATCATGGTTTAAATACTTAAAGAATATAAAACATGATTTATATATCATATATATTTATAATATAAATATTTATAATAGACATATATATGAAATGGAAAACACATTTTATGGAGATGGTAGTTCCTACGTACGCATAAACGTTGTTTCTGTTTTCATATAGTATTGAACGGAAGTAAGTGAATAAGATATATGTAAGTAAATAAATAATTATATATATAAATATATATATCTCTAGTAGAATTATTATTTCATATATTACATACTTATTAGTAATATATATTTTTATAATAATCGATGAATGGTGAACTTGGAAATGAATCTCATCGCGTCGTGGAGATGGAAATCCATACGTACGCACGAGCGAAAATATCATTCCTTGGATATTAAAATAATATATAATTGGATGTTATATCATATATAAAGAATCCTTATCATGTTATATTTATTATTTACATCAAATACACATCATTTTTATTGACATCTAAATAATAATGTATTGAATAACAATTACACCACGATGTGGAGACAGTAAGCCATGCGTACGCACGTATGGTGAAATGTCATTCAAAGGGTGGATAGAATAATGAATTTGGTTGTACCACAATTATAATAACATAACAGTATATATAAGACACTGGATTTATTATTTTAGAATGGAAACAACAAAGAAAAAGGAAGTGGAAGAAGAAAGGAACTTGAAAGAGGGTGGTGAAATCATTACCTCTTCTTTGGGTTCCTCCTTTTGATTTGATCAAAATGGCTCCATAGTTTGGCTTTATAATCAAAATAAGGCCTCTTGGTTTAATTTAGGATATTTTAGATGCTATTTGGGGAGGGTTTTTCCAATCCAAATGGCTTATAAGGTGTGAATTATAGTGAAGGGGGAGTGCCCTTTTATAAGAGGGGTGAGGGGCACCTTAGGAAAAACATAAAATATTATTTTATAACAAATTCATATTCGGTTTATAATGTCTCCAAATTGATTTATTTCGAGGATAAGGTGGTTATGGGTCTAAAGGAACTCAACCAATAGGTTTTCGACATGTTTGGGTCACTTTATTAACCTTATCTTTTAGTTTTAACTCTTAGTTAATTAGTTTGATATTTACCATGCCTCTTTGTATTTTTATATTATATGGTTAATAAACTTACTATAAACATCCAATAGACCCCCAAGTGGTCCAATAATTATAAAACTATCATGATATAAGTCATTTGTCCGAGCCTTAGATTTTTAGAAATATAATATCAATTAATAATATAATATTTTTTTTTAAAATCTTTTATATCAAGTTTGACACTATTGGGTATTTTGTTTTTTATAAATTTATAAAATAATTATTACTTCGAAAAAATTCATATAACCAATCCTAATATGTAATATTAACATATAAAATTATTTTAATTCATAAAAAGTCTCAAATTACATTTATTTGGGTATTTATAATATCAATTATCTTAATCTTTCAATAATACGGAAATTACTATATCATCATTGTGTCATATATATATTAAATTATTTAAGGTCTAAAAATTAAAAATAAAATACCATTATGTAGGAAAACTTTTTATCTTTCTAATTAATATTTATAATATAATTTATCTTATGTCTATCCCTATATTAAAAAAATTTTAGTTATTAAACTTTGATTTTAACTCTTTTAACTCTTCTTTGAATTAAATAATAATAAATGTCCTAATCTAATCCAAGTGGACCTAAATGATAATATTTTCTTCCTAAGTTTATTTTTGTTTGATATAAACTTGTCCAATATAATTAGGACATGTGTTAGAGTAATATTAATATCATTTTTACCCTTAATTACCCTATTTACTTTTAACCGTGGTAAATAAAAGTAAAAAAGTTAGTATTCACCCAAAATTATTTTTATCTTATTGAATCAAATTTTACTCCTTGATATTAACCGTGTCTCTCGGATTTTCAAAATTCCACTTACAGAAGTGGTAAAATTAAGTTTTATGTGAATTTGCAAATTCTCCTAGGAGGCGGGTAAAAGACGGTGAAAAGTTCTATAAAATTTTTATATATCTAAAATTATAGTAAATTGAATCCAATGAATTACATTGAACTTATTTAGATATTATGTATCTATTTTGGCATAAAATAAATTTAAATAAAATAAATAATTATTTAAATAAAAATTTGGTTTTAAATGATAACTAAGTGTTTTTTCACTATTCATCAAAAATTGAACGTTTTAAGAAAAATACCAAACATTCACCCTAGGATAATTTCAATACTCCAAATCCAAAAATGAAGTCTATTTTACCAAATTCAAGACAAATCAGTTGCATTTATTAATGTAAAATTAATTCTCATTTTCAAAACAAATAGCGTATTTTTAAGAAACAATAACTATCAAAAGATTGACACTTGTTTATGTATAATTTCAATGTGAAATTAATTACAATGAAAAAAATTGGATTAAAGGGTAAAAATATAATCTAATTATACTTCCAAAAAATTAAAATTTATAATTCAACACTATAAATTATTTTGATTAAAAAAGTTGTTTTGAGTTAAAATATAGTATTTTTTACTATTCACCCAAATATGAAAGTTATCAGAAAAACACCAAAAATTTATTGAAACTAAATTCTTATGTCTTGATTCTAAAGAAGAATTTTATTTTTTCAAAATTAATATATAAAAGTTTCAAATATTATATTTAAAATGGTTCGCCATAAAAAGGCGGTAAAATTCTATTTTTTGAAAAATAATTCTTTTATCTAAAAAAATGAATTTGTTCTTACCTTATGTCTAAGAAACTCATAATATGGATTCCAGAATTATATAATGTTCAAAATTTAGTTAATAATATTCAAAAACGCTTTTGAACGGCTAGTTTGGTAAGTCGTGATGCGCTTGAACTCTGTGTTGCGTGTAGTGCAAGTTATTGACTTACTTTGAAGAAATAACGTACTATGAAATCTTGGGGTGTTACATTCTTCCCTCCTTAAAGAAATTGTGTCCTCATAATTTTAAATTGTTATTTGAAAATAATAGGTTGAAAATAGAAAATACCTTTCTGGTAAAACCCACATCGGAAATTAGGTCAATAAAATTTAGTCTTAATACGATGAAAAGGGGAATGAAAAATTCACCACCAAATTATGATCTTGATTAGGAGAAAATTAGTGGAAATTAGAGACATAATTGGAGGAAAACGTAAATATTTATAGGGAGTGATTGAGGTCATCAATCACAAACAATTTTAGAATTGTGGGCCTCACTGCCACCAATCTATAATGATTTGAAATACCATTGGTTCAACAAAACGTAAGGTATTAGGATAACACATTTTTGGTTTTAAGATTCCTTATGTAAAGTTTAATAATTTATTTCTTCATAGAATAATAGAAGAAAAAAAATTATACTTGTCAAGTAGATTTCCATCCTTTAACTAATTTCTACCACAAACTCATCTTTCACTCTAAAAGATAATAAAACTTAAAGAAATATTCTATTTATCCTATTCGTATAGGGTTTCAAAAAAATAAATTTATAATTAATCTACCTGACCCTTTAAAAAAACTACATTATTCAATCCTAAACATCACGTGGGTTAGTGATACGTGTTACACCGTTGTCTCCCTTTGGTTGCGGGTTCAAGTCTTGCGGCCTTGCTGGACACGACGGGTTGCTGCCCAACCTCCGGGTTGTCCTTTTTATGGCAATCCAAAAATAACCTTAACAATAGTATCCAAATTCAAACTTAATCCATTCCAGCCTTATATCCAAACTCTCAGTCCAAAATTTATAAGAAATTTAAACATAATGAGGATCCTTTTTTCTAGTTAATAACATGTGAACGCCTTCATCATGTATTCTTTTACAACACCACAACATCCTGAATTACCAAAATCAACCATCTCTTATTCCAAAAACACTTCCTCATTATCCGGACCATATTAAGGATTACCTTTACTTCAACCATGTATTTTCAAAAAATATTAGCTTACTATTAAGTAAATTTTCTTAGAACCATATAATCTCAAATCCTCAATAAAATAGTACTGCAGTACAGTCCTTATTTATCTCCATAATTCATGTAACCAGTATATTGTTGATACAACACTCAAATGAAATAATTCTATAATAACAACATAAGAACACTAGTCATTCCTCTTCATCTGAGGTAGTATCAGAACTTGATTATTATCCAATATCATCATTTTCGGTATACTCTTATGAATGAGACATTGATTCACGTAGTGTCTCAACCCCTTTCAAATGAAGAATTTTACATTTGAAAACTTTTTCTTACCCTTGCAATCACGTACTTGGTGTCCTTTTTCTCCACACTTATAACAAACTCCCATTCCTTTCAAGAATTTACCAAGGTTGTTCATTAAACATTTATCACATATTGGAAAATACTTCATTCCCTTATTCCCTTTATCTATATTTCTTTCTACCATCCTTTTCTTCTCTAGATTCCCTTCAAATCCATAAGATTCAGAGAATTATTTATGAGTCCTATTAACACATGATACTATTTCTTCATATATTGAGAATACATGGGAGACTATTTCCCTTCTAAATTTTGTCTTAATACCATGAAATAAATGATCCTTCTTGCTCTTTGGATCATACATATTGCTGGAATTCACATTGCTTCTATTCGGTGCCATTTCTATACAATGGCATACACTAGGTCAGTTTATGAATCGCAATTCATAATTGCAAACATGTAAAATACCTAACGTAAATTGAACAGTTTATGGATATAATCCATAATCACAAAAAAGTTTTCTTTGAGGAGGTATATACTCATAAACCCTTCATAGTGGTTTGTAAAGAAAATGAGAATTATCCTAATCATATCCCCCGTGAGTATTGTAACCAAGAGTGCATAAAGGCCCGTTGTCATGCACCAGTTCCCATTAGAGTCTAGCTCAAAGCAGTGTTTTCGGGTTTTACCCCTAGGTACATCTGTGCCAGAGCCGCCTCTACCTGATTGTATCTAGAAAGGGATGTATTGCTCGGAAAACTCACAAAATATCTATAATACCAAAATTCTAGGAAGTTCTTCTATACTAATCCTCAAAGTCTATCTTAGGGCTATGTGATCTAATCGGATTTTATCTAAATCTAGCTTCCAAGTTTTTTACTAAACTTCCTCTGATACCAACTGTAACGCCCCGACCCCAGTTGCCTAGAGTCGGTGCATTATTACATAACATTGGCATGATCACAAAAGATCAAGTCTTGAAAGACCGATTAGTTTAGTAGCCTTGGAATCACTAGATACATTCATACAGTTTATATTACATCATAAAGTGAAAAACTACAACAACATTTTTTCTCCATAGAACACACTCATATCCCCTCATACTATCCCTGCAGTTCATTCATAAAATACTTCTTTACATCCTGGGGAAAATAAAACAAAGAAGTGGGTGAGCTCAGATGCTCAGTAAGGATAACAATATAGTGGAAACTTTCATAAATACGCATAAACATTTAAGGCAATGTATAACTAAAAACAATCCTTTTAAACTTGAACATATACATAATATTGAAAAATAAAATGAAATAATTCCATTTACTTATTCACATTGATATTCTACTAGTCGAATAATCACATGCAATATCAATTACCACTTTCATAATGATGGAATGCATAATTCTAGACTATCATAACCACATAGTTAAGGCCTTGTGACAAGACTACAAATAAGATTTTGTCAAGGCCTTTTTCTGAGACACTAGTTTGTATCTTGAGACCTACTGATGCATCTAGGAGCTATATAAGGCTCCACCCGTCACTTATTAAGTCCAATGTATTCCACATATGAACAGGTTTAAACATAACATAAAGATTCGTATTAAAACTAGCATACAAAATTTAAATACTTTATCCATAAATCATGAATGGTATAAAAATAACACATCCACAGTCAAACATATCACAAAACCTTCAATAAAATATGGAAGTTTTTTATCATAATAAATCAACTTCAAATAATCTTAAAATCCATCAAAGGATGTTGACATGGATGGAAATGATTTGTAAAACTCTTTGAGAGAAATATCCCTTTTTCATGAAAACATTTAAAAGTCACAAAATTTAGAAATGAGGACATTTAAAGACATTTTTTAATAAAAGTGTCCCATACCACTTTGAAACTTTTTAAAAGATTTATCATTTCAAATCATTCATGTCCATATAAATAAGTCCTTAAAATCATTTTGAAAACATGGACATTAATTAAAAATATTTAGAAAGATAAATCTTTAAAAAATTTAAAATTATGATCTTGATAAAGAGTACCTTTAAAAAATCATTAAAATATTCCTTCTGAAATCATTTGTTTTTAAAATGGACATGGATGATAAAAATTTCCCAGTAAATACTTACACATAAACAATCTCGGATAATAATGAGATTGAGGAATTAACCCTTACCAATTTGGTAACATACAAAACATACACCCCATGAAAGAGGTAGCATACAATTAATATGTAAATACATATAAATAAAATTTTATTACACAAAGAATAAAATTATGGGTAGTACATACACCACACAAATGTTAATAGTGGCAATATGGCATGAATCTCATGGGAATAAGGAGTGAGATGAAAACCCCTTACCTTGCACTTTCCTTTAGTCGAGGGTATGTTTAACCTCATGTATGAAGACTATAGTATGTTATTAAATTATACCAGAACCATATTAATATTTATTATATAATAAATAATTCATTTATGACTTTATACTACCCATTTAATAATAATTTCCATGTTATATTAATATTTCGGGTAATAATCACTTTCTTTATCGTACGTGTTTTAACTTGTTACTCTTGATTGTATCACTTAGATCATGATTTAAATAATTAAAGAATATAAAACATGATTTAAATATCATATATATTTATAATATAAATATTTATAATAGACATATATATGAAATGGAAAACATAGTTTATGGAGACGGTAGTTCGTACGTACGCATAAACGTTGTTTCCGTTTTCATATAGTATTGAACGGAAGTAAGTGAAAAAGATATATGTAAGTAAATAAATACTTATATATATAAATATATATATCTATAGTATAATTATTTTGTCATATATTACATACTTATTAGTAAAATATATTTTTATAATAATCGATTAATGGTGAACTTGGAAATGAATCTCATCGCGTCGTGGAGATGGAAATCCATACGTACGCCCAAGGGAAAATATCATTCCTTTGATATTAAAATAATATATAATTGGATGTTATATCATATATAAATAATCCTTATCATGTTATATTTATTATTTACATCAAATACACATCATTTTTATACCCATCCAAATAATAATGTATTGAATAACAATTACACCACGATGTGGAGACAGTAAGCCATACGTACGCACCTATGGTGACATGTCATTCAAAGTGTGGATAGAATAATGAATTTGGTTGTACCATAATTATAATAACATCAGAGTATATATAAGATACTGGAGTTATTATTTTTGAATAGAAACAACAAAGAAAAAAGAAGTGGAAGAAGAAAGGAACTTAAAAGAGGGTGGTGAAATCATTACCTCTTCTTCGGGTTCCTCCTTTTGATTTGATCAAAAGGGCTCCATAGGTTGGATTTATAATCAAACTATGTCCTCTAGGTTTAAGTGGGGATATTTTAGAGGGTATTTGGTTAGGTTTTGGCCGATCCAAATGGCTTATAAGGTGTGAATTATAGTGAAGGGGGAGTGCCCTTTTATAAGAGGGGAGAGGGGAACCTTAGAAAAAACATAAAATATTATTTTATAATAAATTCATATTCGGTTTATAATGGCTCAAAATTAATTTATTTAGAGCATAAGGTGGGTATGGGTCTAAAAACACTCAACTAATAGGTTTTAGACAGGTTTGGGTCACTTTATTAACCTTATCTTTTAGTTTTAACTCTTAGTTAATTAGTTTGACATTTACCATGCCTCTTTGTATTTTTATATTATATGGTTAATAAACTTACTATAAACTTCCAATAGACCCCCATGTGGTTCAATAATTATACACCTATAATTATATAATTCCTTTGGCCAAAACTTAGATTGTTAGGAATATAATATCAATTAATAATATAATATTTGTTTTAAAAAATCTTTTATGTCAATTTTGAAACTATTGGGTATTTTGTTTTTGATAAATTAATAAAAGAATTATTACTTAGAAAAAATTCATATAAACAATAATAATATGTCATATTAACCTTTAAAATTATTTTAATTCATAAAAAGTCTCAAATTACATTTATTTCTGTATTTATAATATCAATTATCTTACTCTTTCATTAATATGGTAATTACTGTATCATCATTGTGTCAAAAATAAATTAAATTATTTAATGTCTAAAAATTACAAATAAAATACCATTATGTATGAAATATTTTTATCTTTATAATTAATATTTATAATCGAACTTATCTTATGTATAACCCTATATTAAAATTGTTTTAGTTATTAAACTTTGATTTTAACTCTTTTAACTCTTCTTTGAATTAAATAATAATAAATGTCTTAATCTAATCCAAGTGGACCTAATAGATAATATTTTATTCCTAAGATTGTTTTTGGTCTAGATACACTTTTCCAATAGAATTAGGACATGTGTTAGGGTAATATTAATATCATTTTTACCCTTAATTTCCCTATTTACTTTTAACCGTGGTAAAAAAAATTAAAAAGTTACTATTCACCAAAAATTATTTTTATCTTATTGAACCACGTTTTACTCCTTGATATTAACTGTTTCTCTCGTATTTTCGAAATTCCACTCACAGAAGCGGTAAAATTAAGTTTCATGTGAATTTGAAAATTCTCCTAGGAGGCGGGTAAAAGACGGTGAAAAGTTCTATAAAATTTTTATATATCTAAAATTATTGTAAATTCACTCCAATGAATTACATTGAACTTATATAGATATTATGTGTCTATTTTGACCAAAAATAAATTTAACTAAAATAAATAATTATTTAAATAAAAATTTGGTTTTAAACGATAACTTAGTGTTTTTTCACTATTCATCAAAAATTGAACATTTTAAGAAAAATACCAAAACTTCACCCTTGGATAATTTCAATATTCCGAATCCAAAAATGAATTCTATTTTACTAAATTCAAAACAAATAATTTGCATTTATTAATTTAAAATTAATTCTCGTTGTCAAAACAAATAGCGTGTTTTTAAGAAACAGTAACTATCAAAAGATTAACACTTGTTTATGTATAATTTCAATGTGAAATTAATTCCAATGACCAACATTGGATTAAAGGGTAATTGTATAATCTAATTATACTTCCAAAACAATAAAAGGTATAATTCAACACTATAAATTATTTTGATTAAAAAAGTTGTTTTGAGTTAAAATATAGTATTTTTCACTATTCACCCAAATATGAAAGTTATCAGAAAAATAGCAAAAATTTATTAAAACTAAATTCTTATGTCCAGATTCTAAAGAAGAAGTTTATTTTGTCAAAATGAATATATAAAAGTTTCAAATATTTGATTTAAAAAGGGTTCTCCATTAAAAGGCGGTAAATTTGAATTTTTTGGAAAATTATTCTTTTATCTGAAAAAATGAATTTGTTCATACATTATGTCTAAGAAACTCATAATATGGATTCTAGAATTATATAATGTTCCAAATTTAGTTAATATTATTCAAAACCACTTTTGAACATCTAGTTTGGTAAGTCGTGATGCGCTTGAACTCTATGTTGCGTGTAGTGCAAGTTATTGCATTACTTTGATGAAATAAGATACTATGAAATCTTGGGGTGTTACAATGACATCTTGTTTAATTTTTCAATTTTATATAAAAGTAGTTATAGAATTAAAATTGTTAATTTCTAAGTTAATTATGATTTTATTTAAAAATTAAATTAATAATATTTGGAAAATTATTTTCCAAAAATGGAGTTTTTTTTGAATTTTACACATGAAAAAATGGATAGGATGAATTTTTGGGATATTTCAGAAATTCTTGAGTTTTGGATAAATATTGAAATACGATAAAATATTATAAATTCAAATTATTAGTTAAATACAATTTATGACATAATAAGTGATGTAAGACCACTTGGTTCGAACTCACTTTCCATTATCACTATTTGGGGTCACAGGAATTGAGATTATTCATAGTCTTGAGAAAAAATATTATAATAATTATTTAAATAATGTAAAATACCTTCTCTCCTCCACTATAAATACCACCCTCATTCCCCTATTCCTCTCACACCTCCCAAGCCTTTAGACTTACCTATGTTCTGCACAGTACGCCTCCCAAGACTCTTCCTCATGTCATAGAGCTACTGGTCTCACCAAAAGCCAAAAACTAAAGGCTTTGAGAAGGATCTCAATGAGAAGAGATCAAGAGGTAAACAATCTCTTTTTTTTCTTTTTTTTCTTTCATTTTATGTTATTGTTTTCAATTTACATTGGACTATGTTGGGATATTTCATTACACATCCCCCTTACTGCCCATATTATGTAATAATGATGAGAGACCCATTTTCTCTCATCAAAATATTTTATGAAATTTTAAGCGACATCGTTAGGCTATCGAATTTTCGTAAGGGATTTCTCAAAATTTCTTTTATTTCAAGATTCCCTTATTTTATTTTTATTTAATCACCTCATCTTATCCAATAGGCATGAAAGATATATAAATCTTGTATATTATGGATGTTCTCATTTTCATGTAAAATTCATCATCATTTTTCTTCTCCTCTCCCACTTATTCATGGAATAAAAACATTGTTCATGATGTGTCGAATTACCAACATCATGGACGATGTGATTTCAATTTTATTTAATTTTTTCAAGTCTAGTCATGAAACAAAATTATGGTTGAACTTGGTTATAATATATGTATTATGTATCATCCATGGTTCTGTAATTCTCTTGTACACATGGTTTTAATTTATAAAACAAAACGAGGTTGTTATTATCAAAGAGCCACTAAAATGATCTAAATGAACATCATTAATGTTTTAACTTATGAATCATCCTAATTTCAGAATTCAAAATGATAAATGGTATAATTTATGGTTATAGGAATATGTAACTACCATTCCATTCCAATAATGGAGTTTCACTCCCAATCGACAAGAATATCCATCATGAACCGATCATGGAAACCATGTAAAGAACACACCCAATACAATAAAAATAACAAAATATTACAAATAAATGTGTCGAATGATGTTGTAAAATGATCATATAAGGTGTTATAAACATGAATATGTTTCATTAAGATATTAATAAAACTCCTTTTACCATTATAAAGGAGTTTTAAACACATTTTAAGTAAGAAGAACCCGAGGTAAGGGAATTCTAAACCCAGTTTCCATTCTTTGGGTTAACATTCTACATCATTATTTATGTGGTATTAAAATTATTTGTGAGATGAATTTTGTTTATATTTTGTTGAATTATGTGTATTTATAGTTTTTATACACATATCCATTCCATTAAATTAATTCTCACTCCAATTATATTTTAAGGGACTTTCTTTTTAAAATCCTTTTAAAACTCTCTTTAACAAATTTCAAAATGATTGTTTTTTATATGTATAGGGAATGAGTGGTTTCTTATTATTTTAAAGATACAATATTACTATGATATGTTCCTTGGACATTATTTATGTTGGTTTTATCCCATTATAGCTCAAGATATGTTGGGTTGATCCCATTATAGCTCAAAATATGTTGGGTTGATCCCATTATAGATCAAGATATGACGGGTGAGTCCCATTATAGCTCTCTAATGCATTTGGTACTCTAGAGATCGATTTTGACCAAAAGGTTATTCCATTTTTAAGGTTGAATGTAAGAGTGATATGGTAAATATATCCCAAGGGAACTATATTATGTTTCTATGCATATGAGTTTTTATGATTTTGGGTTTTATTGGTTTTTATGTTATCACATGACTAACACTTTCTTTATTTATATCCCTTAGTGAGTTTTATACTCATCTAATGTTTTTAAAATGTTTTTCACAGGATATAATCATGTTTAAGAGAAATAAGGGAGTCGTGATGTTTGATATGGAGTACTGTTAAAGAAATCATGTTTTAAGTTTTAATTTTTTATATTTTGAAAAAATGGATATTGTTTTAGTAGTATCCTCTTGTATGAATGTGGATTGCCATGTATGTAAGATACCATAATTCTTTAAAACTATAAACATGAAAATATCCTTAATGTGTAATAATGTAAGGTATTGTGTAAAATTCAATATTAAGTAATGTTATAAGGCTGGTTCCTTATAGTTGTTATTAGAGGATGGTTTAGATAACTTTAGGGGTTGGGATGATATTTAAAGAACACCATAAAAGATTTTTACTCTATGATTAATTTGAAATTTTATATCATTTAAAATATTACCATTTTGTTTCACCTAGGCTATGTTTTTTTCAAAATGGTTGTCCACAGAAGGAATAGGGATGGTGAAGTAGGAAGGCACCAAGAGGCTGATGTCTGTCCAAATCTACAGCCCGAAATGGTGGGAATCAGAACTGAGCATTTTGTGACTCGAATGGATCAGTTTAATCAATCAATAAACGGGGGTGGTATACATACTAGAGAGAAACATGATATACCAAGAAGAAACAAGTATTTTGTGGAGAATTTTATGAGGTAACATCCTCTAACATTCAGTGGAACCGCAGATCCTATGATATCCAAAGGATGGATTAATGCTCTAGAAAATATATTTGATGTCTTGGGATGTTTAGACCATCAAAAATTAATACTAGATATTTATAATTTGGATGGGTAATACAATCAACGGTGCACTATAGTAAATAATATAAGAGAAAGAGATAATCTTGAGAATCTAAAATGGGATGATTTTAAGAGTCTTTTTCTAGAAAAATATTTTACCAAAACTGTTCGACTCAGAATGGAGAAAAAATTCTTGGAACTAAATCAAAAATATGATGATTCTGTGGCAGAATATAAATCCAATTTTACCAGATAGGGTAGGAATGTGCCAGATTTTACTCAGAATTTTGAAAGTAAAATTAATAGAATTTACTCCGATTTTAAACTGATTTTTGCGAAGATATTTGGCCTCACGAGAGTTTAAAATCTATGAGAAGCTTGTTCATTGGGCTGAAAAAGTTGAGATTGATTTTTTTGAAACATATGTGCCTCATGATGACAAGAATAATAAGCATCCAGGTTGGCATGCAATGGGGACGAACTCATCAAAGATGTCTGGAGGTATGAAAATGAATTTCCCTTATTGTGAAAAGTGTGGTAAAAAGAATCCTAGTGAATGTATTGTAAATTATGGGAAATTCTATTGATGTGGAATTTTTGAACACATTTCTCATGAGTTCATGGAAAATGATCCAAAAATTAATGAGAATACAAGGGTGAGATTATTTAACTATAAGTAATTTTTTCATTTTTCTAATGTTTATCTGAATCTAGTTACTCAAGCAGGGAATCAACAAGATTGGAAGTAGAAGGGTTTAGTAAAATCATTTTCAACCACTTTAGCATATTTTGATCCTTTAAATGAGGTGTTATTAGGCACATTTCTTCTTTCTATAGATTTTTCAAATATGTTGTTTTATTTTGGGTCTACACATTTCTTCATTTCTGATAAATTTTCAAAAAAAATAGGAATTCAACCTCATGAAATTAAACTAGATATCATGGTAAAAACACCTATAGGAAATATTATGGCAAGAGAAATTATAATAACTCTCCTATCCTTGTCTGTGGAAATATCTTACCTACAAACCTTATTGTTTTTCCTCTAATAGAGATTGATGTTTTTTGGGTATGGACTGGATTTTTTTTTATCATGCTAATATATATTGCAGAGAAAAAGATGTTGTTTTTCAGAAATAATTTCAATTAGTGTACAAGAATGATCACATACCATTAATAACATATCAGGAAGTTAAGAAACTGATAAAGTATGGTAATGAAAGTTATCTTTCTCATATTTTTGAAGATAATTGAACTATCCAGATTAAGGATGTACTAGTGGTAAATGAATACTTGGGTGTTTTTTCAAATTATTTTCCTGGTGTTATTCCCAATCGAGAAGCTGAGTTTACTATTTACATAGTTCTTGATGCTAAGAAAATTTATAAATCTCCTTATCGAATGAACCAAATGTAACTTCTAGAATTAAAAAATTAGTTTCATGAATTATTAGATAAAGGCTTCATCCGACCTAGTACTTCACAATGGGGCGCTCCTGTCTTGTTTGTTAAGAAAAAATATGGTTCAATGAGAATTTTCATCGATTACAGAGCCTTTAATAACATTACTATTAAAAACAAGTATTATTTGCCTCATATCAATGATTTTTTGATCAGCTATGGGGAGTGTAATATTTTTTGAAGTTTGACCTGAGGTCGTGGTACCATCAGTTGAAAGTAAAGGATGAAGACATCCTGAAGACTGCATTCCATACTAGATATGGACATTATGAATTTGTAGTAATTCCTTTTGGGTTAACTAATGCACCTTTTGTATTCATGGATCTTATGAATAGAGTATTTCATGAGTTCTTAGATAATTTTGAGGTAGTGTTTAATTATGAAATTCTGGTATATTCTACTAGTAAAGAGGAGCATGAAAAACATCTCAGGGTTTTTTTTCAAACCTTAAAAGAAAATTAACTATATGAAAAATTCATCAAGTGATATTTTTGGTTGAAATAGATTTATTTTCTTAGGAACATTTTAAATAAGGATGGAATAATACTTTATCCTGACAAAACAAAAGTGGTTGATGAATGGCCAAGACCTACAAATGTTATAGATATTCTTAGTTTGATTAGATTATCATGTTATTACTAATGATTTATTAAAAACTTTGCATTATTATCTAGCACGCTAAATAAGTTAACACAAAAGGGGTTAAATTTGTTTGGGCAGAAGAATGTGATGATTTTTGTTAGGAAATTAAGAAAAAATTGGTGATTTCTTTAGTTTTTTCCTTGCCTTCCCAAAATGGTGAGTTTTTCATCTACAATGTCACTTCATTTAAGGGACTTGGTTGTGTTCTGATGTAGAATGATCAGGTAATTTCTTATTCTTATAGACAATTAAAACCTTGTGAGTTAAATTATCCCACATATGATTTTGAATTGGAAGCTATTGTTTTTTCTATGAAAATTTAGAGGCACCATTTATATGGATCCAAATGTCAAATATACACTGACTATAAAAATATGAAGTATATATTCGCTCAGAATGAATTAAAAAAGATGCAGATAAGATGGATTGAACTGATAAAGGATGATGATTGCACCTTCAACTACCATCCAAGAAAATAAAACAAAGTGGCTAAGGCCTTGAGTCTAAAACCTCATGCATCATTAACCATGTTACGTTTGGAACATGATCCATTGATTAAGAATTTGATGAATTTTGGCTTAGAAGTTGTCAGTGTAGGGAATACATCTGTTTTGTTTCAGGTTTCAGTACATTCATCATTATTATACAGAATTAAGTAATCACATAAGTAACACCATGAGCTACAGAAAAGGGTAGAATTGGTTAAAATGGGCATGTTTCCATAATTTAACCTTGATAAAGATTTTGTTTTAAGATTTGGAAAAATGTTGTGTGTGTCTTGTGATTCCCAGTTAAAGAAATATTTGTTGTGTGAAGCTTATAGTTCTCTATTTTTAGTTCATCCTAGAACAACTAAGATGTATGGAGACCTTTGGGAGTATTACTAGTGGGATGGAAAGAAAAGGGATATTATAGAATTTACTATTAAATGTTTGACATGTCAACAGGTTGAAGTAGAGCGATAGTTACCGAAGGGGATGCTTCAGCCTTTTCCATTTCTATAGTGGAAATGGGAGAATATATCCTTGGAATTTGTGGTGGGACTACCAAATACTTTTCAAGGTAATAATACGATTTGGTTTATTCTTTATTGGCTGAAAATATCTGCACATTTTCTTTTCTATTCGAGATACAATGTTGTTGGATCAACTATCTCGACTATACCTCAAAGGGATTGTTAGGTTATATGGAGTTCCTCTTTCCATTGTATCTGATCATGATCCCAGGTTCACTTCTCCCCTGAATGTCCCAAAGGCCTTATTTTTTATTGATTTTTGATGACCCCCCTTTCAAGGGATGAGGGGGAACCCTTACAAGGCCCATAGGCTTAGATATTACATGACTCGTTGGTCTTAGGAAATATACAGACAATACTTGGAACACCTCCCCCTAGATTCTTCATCGTGATATCATCTCTCCACCTTCGCATGGCTTGTTCAGTTAGGCTTCCTATATAAGCACAAGCTGGTCCTGATGGCAATGTCATACCCTCTCTTTCTGAAAAATCCACTTAGCTTCTGCTCTAGTGAATCTTCCTTCTCTAAATCCCCATCTAGATTTTGCTCCTTGTGGTGTCTATCTGATTATTTTAGTGCAATTTCAGGTGGCCTCAAGGCCTTGAGGTAGCCCGAAGGCCTTGTGGTGGCCCAATGGCCTTGAGGTATCCCAAAAGCCTTACTGTCCCGAAGGCCTTAAAAATCCAGGGCCCAAACCAGTGGCCTGAAAGCCCAAACGTATTCATAGTTCTGTTTGTTATAGTGTCGAACAATGTCTACTACTTTTTACACAATAGTTCTACTGTAGTGTCTACTACAGTGTCTGCTACAGTGACCCCAGAAATTATGTCTCCACTAAGTTTTGAACTCAGGTCTCCTGGATGCACTTGTTGAGTCCTCACCAACTGGGTTGAGGCCCCTGTTCCCCAAGTTCAGTTCTAACTTTAGAAATTGGATTTGGATGTTTTTGGGCACATAATTAAATTTCATCATCCTCATTCATATGGGAAGTCTGAAATAATGATTCACACATTGGAGGATATGCGTTGATCTTGTCCAATTGTCTACCAGGTAAGTTGGGATCAACACCTTTCTTTAGTTGAGTTTTCTTATAATAACATTTTTCATTCTAGTATACAGATGACACATTTTGAGCCATTATATGGGAAGTGGTGTCGAACTCCATCTTTTTGGGATGAATTCAGGGAAAGGAAGTTGATGGGACCAGAATTTTTGGAGGAAGTGGCTCAAAAAGTGAAGATAATCCAACAACACATGAGGAAATCTCAGAGTAGGAAGAAAATTTATGAAGATAATAGAAGGAAATACTTCTCTTTTGATGTAGGTAACCATGTTTTCCTTAAAATCTATACTTGGAAAAGTATGATGCATTTTTGTAAGAAAGGAAAGATAAGTCCACGATTCATTGGTCCTTTTAAAATATGGGAGAAAGTTGGACCAGTTACATACCGAGTAGCTTTTCCTCCGAGTTTATCTCAGGTACATAATGTTTTTCATGTTTCGATGTTGAGAAATTATGTTCTATATTCATCACATGTCTTAATCCCAGAAGCAGTTTAGATGTAAGAGAACCTTTATTATGAAGATAAACCAATTCAGATTCTAGATCAAAGGGAACAAGTATTGTGCAATAAGATAATCCACTAGGTAAAGTTTTGTGGTGAAACCACATGGTTGAAGAAGCAACATGGGAATCTAAAAATGCTATGAGGGAAAGGTACCGTCACTTGTTTAATGAGTAAATAAAATTGTGAAGATGAAGTTTCTAGAAGGTGGGGATAATGAAACACCCCAAGGTTTAAAAAAATAAATGAAATGCATGAAACTTTGTTTTATGTTTATATTTATAACTTTCCATTAAACAAAATTTTTATGCGTTTATGTTTTGAATTTAGAAAAACAATCATCTACAATTGTGTTCAGTATGTTATTTGGAGTATGATAGAACTAACTTGTTTTTTTGGTGAATAGTAACATAGCCTTATGATTAGTAATACGAATATTAATATGACCATAATGAATAGAAAATTTTATTATTATTTTATTTTCTTAAGAATTTAAGATAATAACATCTTGTTTAATTTTTCAATGTGATATAAAAGTAGTTATAAAATTAAAATTGTTAATTTTTTAATTAAGTTTGATTTTATTTAAAAATTAAATGAGTAATATTTAGAAAATTATTTTCAAAAAATGGAGTTCTTTTCTGAATTCTACACATAAAAAAATTTTAGGGTGAATTTTTGGGATTTTTCTGAAATTCTTGATTTTTTAATGAATAGTGAAATATGGTAAAATACTGTATATTCAAAGTATCAATTAAATACACTATTTATGAAATAATAAGTGATGTAAGACCACTTTGTTCGAACTCACATTCCATTATTACTATTTGGGGTCACATTAGTTGATATTATTCATTGTCTTATGAAAAAATAAAATAATAATCATTTAAATAATGTAAAATACCTCCTCTCCTCCACTATAAATACTACCCTCATTCCCCTCTTCCTCCCACACCTCTCAAGCCTTTATCCTTACCTAAGTTTGGTCCAACACTCCTTCCAAGACTCTTCTCCATGTCCTATAGATGTTGGTATCACCAAAAGACTAAAACCAAAGGCCTTAAGAAGGATCTCAAGGAGAAAGGATCAAGAGGTAAACATCCTATTTTTTTCTTTATTTTTATCAATTTATGTTATTATTTTTAATTTCCATTTTATTATGATGGGATATGTCATTAAAAATCCCCATTATTGCCCAAATAATGTAAGAATGATGAGATACCCCTTTTTATCATCAAAATATTTTGTGAAATTTTATTTGACGTCGTTAGGCTGCCAAATTTTCATATGGAATTTCTCAACTTTTATTTTATTTTGAGATTCCATTATTTTATTTTTATTTCCCCACCTACACTTATCTAAGAGGAATGAATGCTCCATAAATATTTTATATTTTGGATTTTCTCATGTTCATGTAAAATTCATCATCATTCTTTTTTTCCTCTCCCACTTATTCAAGGAATAAAAGCATTGTCCATGATGTGTCGAATTACCAACATCATGGATGATGTGATTTCAATTTTCTTTAATTATTTAAATTCTAGCCATGAAACCATTTTTATGGTTGAAAAGGTTATAATATATGTATTATTTCTCATCCATGGTTTTGGAATTATTTTGTACCCATGGTTTTAATTTATAAACCAAAATGAAGTCATTATTATCAAAGAACCACTAAAATGATCTAAACGAACATCATTAATGTTTTAACTTATGAATCATCCTCATTTCAGAATTAAAAATGATAAATGGTATAATTTATGGTTTTATAAATATTTAACTACCATTTAATTCCAATTCTATATTTTCACACCCAATCAACCCTAATATTCATCATGAACCGATCATGGAAACCATGTAAAGAACGCACCCGACACAATATAAATAACAAAATATTACTAATAAATGTGTCGAATGATGTTGTAAAATTATGATATAAAGTGTTATAAACATGAATATTTTTCATTAAGATGTTAATAACACTATTTTTACCATTATACAGTAGTTTTAAACACATTTGAAGTAATAAGAACCTGAGGTAAGGGAATTCTTAACAAAATTTCCATTCTTTGGGTTAACATTATACTTCTTTATTTATGTCGTATTAAAATTGTTTTTGTAATGAATTTTGTTTATATAATGTTTAATTGCGTGTATTTACAATTTCTATACATATATCCATTCCATTCTATTAATTCTCACTCCAATTATATTTTTAGGGACTTTCTTTTTAAAACCTTTTAAAACTCTCTTTAACAAATTTCAAAAGGATTAGTTTTTATATGTATATGGAATGAGTGGTTTATTATGATTTTCAAGATACTTTATTACCATGATATGTTCCTTGGACATTATTTATGTTGGGTTGATCCTATTATAGCTCAATATATGATAGGTGATCCCCATTATATCTCTCTAATGCATTGGGTACTCTGGAGATGGAAGTTGACCAAAAGGTTACTCCATGTGTAAGGGTGAATGTAAGAGTTATATGGAAAATATTCCCCAAGGAAACTACATGATGTTTCTATGCATATGAGTTTTTATGATTATGGGTTTTGTAGATTTTCATGTTATCACTTGACTAACACTTTCTTTCCTTATATACCTTACTGATTTTTATACTAATCCAATGTTTTTAAAATATTTTTCACCGGATATAAGTATGGGTAAGAGAATGAAGGTAGTTGTGATGTTTTATATGTAGTGTTGTTAAATAATTCATGTTTTAAGTTTTAATGTTTTATATTTTGAAAAAATTGATATTGTTTTAGTAGTATCCTCTTGTATGAATGTGGTATGTCATGTATATAAGATATCCCAATTATTTAAAACTCTAAACTCAAAAAAGATCCTCAATGTGTAATAATTTATGGTATTGTGTAAAATTCTATATTAAGTAACATTATAAGGATGAGTCCTTATAATAAGGCTTGAAATCATAAGTATAAGTAATGGGTAATACCCATGAACATCATAATAAATTCAAAAAATTACCATGGTGGTTTGGTTTCACTCCCCATTCCCATAAACATAGTGGATAATGTTCCATGGTGGAATGGGTTCACTCCCTATTCCAATAACCATAGTGGAAAAAGTCCAATAGTGGATTAAGTTCACTCTCTAATCCATTACATAACATATAATTAGATATAAATCTTTAAAAAATAATTGGAATCATATATAATTATGGTACAACCCATCACATAATGAAAATCATATATATACATGCCACATGAGGAAAAGTAATCTTACATAAATCATAAACATTATCAAACCCTTGATAAGGAATTTGTTTTTATAATTTTGATTCAAGACATAACTAAAGGATAAATCATATGGATTATTAAGAAAATAAGTAATTAAATTATTTTTTACTTTATTAATTTTAAAATATATACTTCTAGAACATGGTATTCCAATATAGAAAATTTATGATAAGGATCTAGAGTGTAAATAATTTCAATGAACATATTTGGTGATGCTTTATGAAATAAGTAAAGTATATTTTTAATTAATTAAAGGGATTATTATTATTTTTTTAAACAAAATTTAACTACGATGCTTCAATAAAAAATAATTTAGTTTTTAGATAGAAATTATAGGTAGAAAATAGTTTATTGAGGTGAAAATTTTCATAAGATACATAATCAGAAATTTCCCTTATGTAGGGTTTACATAGAAGCGGGAATTTGTAAGGGAACATAAAAATGTATTATCCCCAAAAAAATAAATTCATAATAAAATAGGAATATATGTAAGAATCCTATAAAAAATATTTAATAAGTACATGGGAATAATACAGATAATAATAGAGAAAATGAAAGAGTATATGTAACCCAAAAGTGTTGAGGGAGTTTTCAAAAGGTCCCTTTTTTTTAAATACCTTTGTTGAAATCACACGTCCTATGTAGGATAATAAAACTTAATTTTTAAAATAGTAAATGGTAAATATGAAATTCACATGAGATAAAAAAAATAGGCTTCTAATAAAAATTATAACATTAGTGAGAAGGGAAATTATAGACAAGGATGGTATAATTTTGTTTAAGGGGATGAGAAATATTCATAACATAGTTGCACCTTAAATAAGTATTAGAACTCATAAAAAAGAATATTAGAATGAAATTTTATTCTCAAAATATATAAATAATGTTTAATATATGAAATTAAATATGAAACTCAAGTAGAAACATCATAACCAAATAAGGAATATACAGTTTTGAAAAAAACCTTATATTTTTGGGAAATGTCAATCATAAAACACAACAAGGAAGAGCATGAATATAAGTGAATTTTTAATGTTAAATAATAATTTATCATATTATTAGTCAAGTAAAATTAAACATACTATAAAAATAAATATTAGTTCATAATATTGAAGCATGCATTAATGAATGGTGACTGAGACAGAAACACTTACCTTGTTTCAGATTCATTCTTCACATAAGCCTAACTTCATGAATAATCAGATTATGTTTATTATATATATTTTAAAGAACCTTATGATTCTATATTTAATTTAATATGTACCATTTATTATCAAATTTTATTTATTTATTATATAGTTTATTTTGATACATCATTTATATGAGGTTGTTATACAAATTATTCTATAACTTATAATATTTGTTGTCCAAGGGAGAAATCATCATAAAATAGTTTCATAGTATCTATAATAATAATACTATTATGGAAAAAAATTATATATCAAATATATTTTTAAACCCATCCATGATGTCTGGTGATGATTAATGAAACATATTGATTGTGGAGGAGGTAGTCCATACTTACACTTGATTAATGTTTTCATTTCTCAAATAATGAGATGGAAATAAATTATTTGATAATTTTAATTTTCATAATAATATTTATATTGTACATATCATATTTATTCATCGATATAATAATTAAAACCAACCATTAAAGGTGGTTTGTGGTGACCCAACCCTATAAATCCTAGAGTGGGTGTTTGCTACAACTACATTGGTATAAGATACAAGGAAACAAGTCTAGGAGGACTGGACCATTTTTTAGAATTTGAAAACTAGATACATACATGAGTCTAAAATTAAATTTAAATACAAAAAAAAATAAAACATAATTTTTTCTCTGAGATTATCTTTATTAAATATATCATGTCTATTTATATCAGATATAGTAAATTTCATGGAATCCTAGAAAAGGAAAAAAATAATATAAACTCAGATGCTTCATAAGGGTAAGTGTAAAATAGAAGTTCTGAATAAATATTGTGTAATAGAAATAGAAAGGTAAATAAATGAAACAAATACCATTAAATTAATAACATGGTAATAATATGTCAATAATAACTTGATAATAATCACATAATCATGAAACTTTACCAATTATAAAATGAGAAAATAATTCCTTATAAATAATCACATGAACATGAATCTTGACTGTGGATATTCTAACTAATCAAACAATCACATGAAATATCAAGAGATGAATTCATAATTATGAAAAGAATAATAATGGATATTGAGAACTCAATGTTAAGGATTCATTTCAAGAATCTAATACTATCAAGGTTTCTTACAAATAATTTGACATCATCAAGGATTCATGCCAAAAAATTATTACCATCAAGGCTTCATTCCAAAAATCTAATTAACCGGTAAGTCCTTGGTGAAAAACATATCAATTTTGTTTAATGAATCCCACTAATGCATCAAGAGGATATATTAGGCCCTCCCATAACATATAAAATAAAATTCATTCTTCATATGAATGGGGTGAAACCTAATTTGAAAAAATTCTCATTAAAACTATATTAAGAAATGTAAACACTTTCCCCAATCAATAAACATAATCATAAACCATCCATAGTAATTTCAATGGAATAAAAATAGTATATCCAAAGTCAAATTAATTATAAACCATCCATATAAATAATAATCATGGTATTAATATAACATATACCCATTGGAGTAATAATAAATGGTTGTTGTTGTTTATGAATATTAATACCATAAAAATATATTTAAAAACATTATTGAGTAATATATCTGTCTTATTTTGGAAATTTTTTGTAAAATAATTTTATTTTAAAATCAGTAGGAAAAAAATTATTCATAAATGTCCTCATAAACTTGAAAATGAATTTTTATATAAATTACAGTCATTCTAGTAAGTAATTTTGTACATGATGTAAAGAACATACCTTTTTTTACAGTAAAAAGGCTAGAAATGTGCCTTATTCAGGAAGTGAAAATAAGTATAATTTGTTTTATTAATAATAAAAAATGGGTAAAAATTTATTTTAATAAATCATTTTGAAAAGTGTTAAATTTTTTTGAAATTGTTTATATAAAACATGGTTTTAAAAGAAAATAGGTTTCCGACCGAAGAGAGAAATGAATTCAGGTTTTTCATAGAAACATTTTCTAAAATATTTTAAGTAAAAAAGAGTACAAAATGGTATTATTATGTCAAAATATTAATTAATAACCATATGAGAATAAAATTAAAGTGTTATTAAATAATTATCAAATAATTTCCTTTAATAGAAATTGAAGTGTAATTAACCGTGAATAAAATGAGATTGTGAAGTAAACCCTTTAAAGGATCACAATGTTGAAGTCAAAATTAATAAATAAATTTATTATGTGTATAAAATGTAAATACATATAAAACAACTATAAATACAAAAAAAAATACTCAAAAGTCATTACACACATAATCTTAGAATATTATTGACAACTAAGAAGTAATATAACCCAATAAAAAATTGGGTTATGAAATTATTTACCAATTGGTAATGTTTAATTTAAATCCACTTATATGAAATAATTAAAATTTAAAACACCATTAATAATTATTTATTTATGATATTAAATTTTTAAGAGTAGTATATACACCATATAAAAGTGAATAGTTTCCTAACATTACAATATGTCTCAATGAAATGAAATTGAGATGAAATATCTTACTGGTCACTTCCTTTTGTTTAAAAAACATTAACCTAGTTTATAATTGTTTTAATCGTTTTATTAAATTTTAACATAAAAATATTAATATTTATAATTTCATATAATATTCTCTTATGACATCTTATTACCATTTCCTTAATAATCATTCGTTATTTTTGTTGTTTTTTGTAATAACATGCTTTGTTTTCCATGTATGTTTTGACTCATTATTTTTTTATATTTATTAGATCATGATTCAATAATATAAAATATATAAAAAATTATTTAAATATCATATATATTCAGTATATATGTATTTATAGGAATCCATAATATTTAGTGATAATAAATGGAATTCACTATTCATGGAAATGGTAAGTTGTTCGTACGCATGCACGTTGTTTATATTTTACTGTTATCTTAAAACAAGTAGTGGTAAATTATATATATTATCATTATAGTTTCATTTTTATGTCATATATGTCCCTAATTTTTATTAAACTCATCCTTAATATATTATATGTCAATCATGAATGTATCACATTCCTTTGCGAGGCGGTAGTCCACCGTACACAAGAACGATGATTTCGTATCCCATTTGATGGAAGTGTGTGAAGTTGAAGGTCATAACCTTAACATAAAAAAAATATAAATATATTTAAGATAATAAATTTTTTATATTGTCATGATATAATAATAATTAGAGGTGGTGTCAAAGTAAATAAATTAAAAATACTTTTTATAATGTCATTACTTCTTCTTTATAATCCTAATTATGTTTTCACAAATGCATTCATAAGTTAGATTTATCTCTTGATAAGGGTTATCAGATCTGGGGATGGAATTTTTGGATTGATTTTGGTATTTATTTGTAAAACCAAAGTGGTATGAGATGTGTGATGAAGGGGGATAGGGGGAGGCCTTTTATATGTGGAGTGAGTGGAAAACTTATTAATTTACAAAAGTGGTAATTCCACCTATGTTTTTTTCATTTAAAGTGGATCCAATAATGCACAAAACTCAATCCAATAATTAATAAGGTCTAAATGTGTACAGAAATTATGTGTTGGAAACTTTTCTAGGTCATTCTCAACCTTATGTTTAAAGTTTACTTCCTTAGTAAAATCGTGTTTCTCTTAATCCTTGTAATTAATTTTTACTGCTTTCAATAATACTTTTTTAAAAAAATTATGTTGACCTCATTAGAAATTAGAAATTATTATAATTTAAAATATTTAATCTATTTTTAAAAATTCAGTTCACATAAGAGGTAAAAAAAATATTTTAAAATTAATCCCACAGATGGGATGAGAAAGCGGATTTCTAGAGTGAAAATGTTCAAAATATTACTATGTTTTTATATCTAAAATCAATATAAAATGATTCAAAAGACATAAATTGGATTAATAGAAGTATTATTGATCTATTTTTTACTTTAAATAAATTAAAATATTATTTAACAATATAAATTATTCTAATGAAAGGTCAGTTTTCAAATTAAATTCAATATTTTTCATTATTCATATAAAACTGAAACTTCCTAGAAAAATAACAAAAAATAACCCTAAGATTATTTTTAAATTCATATTTTAAAAATGAAATTTATTTTTTCGAATAAAATTTATATAAGTTTCAAAATTTATTTTTAAAACAATCGCACCATTAAAGGTTGACAAAACTTCTATTAAAAAAATACATCCTTTTATGTGAAAACTTTGATTTGTTTATATCATATGCCTATAAAATATATTTGATGAATATAAAATTTTGTTATTAGATGTATAAATTTAATTAATATAATTATATTATATTAATTTATTTAATTTATTAGGATAAATAACCTTTGGAAGATAATAATAGATTTTTATAAAAAAAATCCTCTATATTCAATTGGTTTTTATATTTATTTATAATTAATTAGTAAATTATGAATTCAACCATATATTTTTATAAGTTAGGTAATCCAATATATAACATCCAATTTAATTTCTAGGAGATAATTTTCAACTTAAATATTATTATTTATAGTATTTGGTAAAACTCAGTCTTGTGTGTAACGCAAGCTATTGAAGAATGTCATTATTGTGTGTAACATAAGCCTGGTCAGTGTTATTTTCATTGCATTCTATATCGTATATTGAATTTATTTAAAGGAATAAATATATTTTAAAGTCTTGATATGTTATATTTTCTTCTACACGTGGTTTTTTGTGCCATACATGCTATTGAATAAAATGTTATTCATTCACAATTTTAGGGTGCCACATTATACCCATGTTAAATTTATTGCATCTGAAAAATTAAAACATGATCTCAGTAGTATAGGTTTTGATATTTAAAAATTAGTTTTCTAAAAAAACGTATATCATAATTTTTTTCATAAACATCTTCTTATTAAGAGAGAAAGGGAAGTACAAAATTCATTTGGAATAATGTCATTACTTGGTTTTTATATCAGATAACATATGTGAGAAATGAAAACATAGAAATATAAGTGAAAATTGACACAAAAATACAGATGTAGAGTGATAAAAAACATTATCATAAAAATGTGGGTGAACCATATATGGTAAATATCCCAAAAACCACAAACCAAATAGGTTTGAATAAGGTCATTGATATTATAACAAATGATGATAATAGGATAACATTTTTGTTTTAAGACCCCTTTCCTATAGTTGATGATTTTTTCACTGTCTAGATATAAAAGGAAATATCGTTACTTAATATGTTTTTGTTTAATAAGAACAATATAATCCTTTTTTTTCTAAAACTATCTCAACGTCATCTATTTTAAAATGTTGAATCATTTGGTGAGGTAATACCTCAATATCTAAAACCTTATCCAATATTCAACTTAAACCATTTCATAAATGGTTAACCATTACAAAATATTATTATCCAACACATTTTAATAATTTATAATATATTTAATAGTATCAAATTTACATTATCCTTATCAATAATATTGTCACGACCCATCCTCGGGGCCCGTGTCGTGACTACCCCAAGCCCGCCTTCCATAGGCCAGGGGATGGCGACTAGCACCAAGGCATAATTCCCGGTAAAAAGGGAAGGCATTGCCTTTGTAAAGTAAACAAGCACCACAGAGTAAGCAAGCGGAAAAGTAAACACTAAGTAAAGACAAAGTACAACTGAAAGTGAGGAAAAGTAAATTGGCCAGTATACAAACCCAAACTGAAATTAAAGTACAACTCGAAAGGGAAAACAGAAACTGTAAAGTAAAAGCCGCTACACCGAGCTGTCCACAGGAGATCCCACCTGAAGGGTGGGTACAGATAGCTCCACTGCTCCTCGGGTCCCGCCGTCCGCTCCGAGCACGTCCCGCCCAGTGGTCCACCTCCAGGTACCGTCCTGCTCTGCAAGCCTCAACCACGATCAACGCTGTCCGTCGTCTGCAATCAACACAACGTAGTGCGGGCATATCCCGTGCAGGGGTGAGTATAAGCTACTCAGTAGGGACCCCGAGACCCCCGAAGGTCTCCCAAAATCCACAAAGGATAAACCACAAAGGAAGATACAATCACGAAGTAATAACCGACACTACTTAGGTATATGCCCATACATATACCTAAGTCATCAATTCCAATACCCTCCAACCTCCGAGCCCAAGTAAAACTCAGTCCACACAGGAAAGTATACGTATTCCACACATGAAATCAAAACGAAATCCACACAGGATAGCACAACACAATCCACACAGGAAAGCAACAGGATTCAGCTCACACAGGTACACTTCTTCGGAAGACGATAGAGATGATCACTGATCCATCTAAGTCGTCGGACCCACAAAGGATCGATAGGTACTAACCCCCGCAAAGACCCACACAGGATCAGGCCCACACAGGACCTGTAGGCACTGGTTTACACAGGACCGCTGAGCGCAGACCCACACAGGATCGGAACCACACAGGATCGGGCCCACACAGGACATGTAGCACTGATCCACATAGGATCGCTGAGTGCTGTAGTCGTCGTCGTCGAATCCACTAAGGATCTCTGTACTGTCGTCGTCGCAGTCAAAGTAGCAGTAGCAGTAGCAGTCGCAGTCGCAGCCAGCTCTAGGGTTCCCGCACACAACAAGCTCGTTCGGGAGGGTCCGCTCCACGAGCCGAGAGGCTGATACATCAACTGTCACGAAGTCCAGATTTGATGTATCCAAAAGTTCCGTATCGTCAACCGGAACTCAACGCAACAGACGGCGCGTCGATCGGACGCCCGGTCTGAGAGTTATTAGTTTTTTTGTCCGAGGGGCCCGGTTGGTTTTTAAGGAAAAACCAACCTGACCGTACTCCACCAGCGTCCAAACCTTGGGTGGAGTATGCCAAAAGATCTGTCTCACTAAGAGGAACTCAACAAAGCTGACGGCATGTCAATCGGACGTCTGTAGCTCAAGATATGAGCGTTTCCGCGCCGAGGGCCCGGTTGGTTTCGGGTACGAACCAACCCGGCCGAACTCAAAGTAATCTGAAACCTTGAGTGCGATATACCGAAACTACCTTCTCGATCCAAGGATCGCATATCCACTGACGGCGCGTTGCTTGGATGTCTGTAGCCCGAGTTATGGGCAATTGAATCCAAACCGCTCGGTAACGGGGGGCCCGCCTGCCCCCCTTTGTGAAACCGGCCCCCCTCATAATGGGGGGCCATTAAACCGCCCGGGGGAATTTAATTCCCCCGGCTTCCACCATCCCGGCCGGCCCGACTTGGCCGGCCGGCTTCTTCTCAACAGGACCGGCAAGGGCCGGTCCTCTTCCGTCTTCCGACACCGGTGGATCGGCTGGCCGCCGGTCATCACGTCCCGCCGCGGCCCGAAACCGGCCGCGGCCTTCATCGTCCAGCGTGGTGCGACGGCACCGCGCCCCTCCGCCGCGGCCCCTCTCCATCCGCGGCACCTTCAGTTTCCTTCGACGCGGCGTGACGGCGTCGCGTTCATGATAATCTTTCCACGGCGTGGCGCGACGGTGTCGCACAATAATTGTCGTGTGATTCCCGTGTGGTGCGACGGCACCACGCCATCTCGTTTCATCCGCAAGAAACATTCAAGAACAAAGGAGGGGGGGTTCAGCCGTGTTTGTGCGGTTTGGCTCCCCTCTCATTAAACGATAACACATAATCATTTATCCTCAAAGTTTGTCATGCTAGAACCAAGAACGAGAAAATAATTAAATATAACAACAACAAACCCCTACCTCAGTTTCAAGAACGATGTTCGTCAACGACCTGCGGAAGATGAGCGTCGCGGTGGTCGTCGTCGTGGGAAAAGGACGTCGACGTCGTGAAGCGAGGATTCGAAGTTCTTTGATGGCGATTTCGTCGTGGGAAACCGTCGCGGAAGAGATGACGCGGAAGAAGTACGCCGCGTCACGGATACGGCGTCGCGGAAGGACCGTGTTCTTCGACGGAGAGATTCTTCATTGAAGAACGGCGTTCTTCGCGTTCTTCATTGAGTTTGAAGAAGAAGAAGAAAGCTCCAAATTCTCTCAAGCTGGTAAGAGAATTCTAACCAAAATAAAATAAGCTTAAGCCTTATTTTATTTACACAACTAGACCACTTTGAATTTCAAAGGTTTGAAATTCAAAACAAATCAATTAATTAACCAAGTTGTCAAGTTAATTAAAGAGGGGTTAAAGGGAGTTTAAAAAAAAGAAGGTGAAGTGTTAGGGTTCGTGTGGGCCCCACCACACTTAATCCTCTAAAGGGAGGTTAACTGGATGTGGGTCCCACCCCTAACTCCCTTTGCGAGGAGTTAACCAACAAGTTAAAAATAAAATGTGTTTCCACATTTTATTTAACTTCTTTTAATTTTTTTCCAAAACTTTCTTTCATCCCGCACAAAATGCAACCTCAGAAAAGGTCTCCTTAAGCAAATATTGGCGTTGCAAGTTCATCGGTGCCCTCAGAATTCGATTCTGGGCACCGGTTTAAAAGTTAGAAATTCCCGCTCGTTCGTTCACTGAACGTACCCGAGCTAAACTTCGTAAATTGATTCCGGGCACTCCGGGCCTCGGAATCAGGTGCTGTCAGAAACCGCGCTCTTGTAAAATTCCAAATAAAATTAAGAAAAAATTTCCCTTGAATTTTACGGGTCTTTACATTACTCCCACCTCAGGGCTTTACGTCCCCGTAAAGATACATCAAAAACTAGGGAAACAAATGAGGGTACTGAGCACGCATCTGAGCCTCCCGCTCCCAAGGTCTCTCCTGGAGATTCTTGTGCTTCAATCTGATGCGCACTAGAGGAATCGACCATCCACGTAGTACCCGCTCCTGTCGATCCTCGATCTCCACCGGGACCTCCGTAAAAGTCGCCCCATCGTCAACGTCAATCTCCACATGGTCAATGATGTGCATCGGGTTGTGTACGTATCTCCTCAGCTGAGATACGTGGAAGACGTCATGCACCCGGTGCAACTGAGGTGGTAGAGCCAGGCGATAATCCACCTCTCCAATCCTGCTGAGGAACTGGAAGGGTCTGATGAAGCGCGAAGATAACTTGCCGCCTCGGCCAAATCTCTGTATACCACGTCGAGGTGAGACCCGCAAGAAGACGTGGTCACCATCCTCGAACTCTAGTGGCCTCCGTCTCCTGTCAGCATATGACTTCTGCCGGCTCTGAGCTGTCCTCATCTGCTCCTGGATGACCTGGACCTTCTCTGTCGTGGCCTGGACCATCTCCGGTCCCACAAGTGTTGACTCCCCAGGGTCTGTCCAGCACAAAGGAGATCTACAAGGTCGGTCGTACAATGCCTCGTACGGTGTCATCCCGATGGTGGAGTGGTAGCTGTTGTTGTACGCAAATTCCACCAAGGGTAGGTGGTCCTCCCAGCTATGACCAAAGTCGAGGACACATGCACGGAGCATGTCCTCGAGAGTCTGAATGGTCCTCTCCGTCTGACCATCTGTCTGAGGGTGAAAGGCTGTACTTAGACGTATCTGCGTCCCGAATGCCTCCTGTAACCCCTTCCACAGCCGGGAATTAAAGCGAGCATCTCGGTCGGAGACGATAGATGATGGCACACCGTGGATCCGCACAATCTCCTGAACGTAGAGACGCCCCAAGCTTTCCACTGAGCCCTGCTCTCTGATGGGTAAGAAGTGTACCGACTTGGTGAGTCGGTCAAAAATCACCCAAATGGAGTCGTGACCTCTGGAAGTGCGTGGAAGTCCATTCACGAAGTCCATAGATATCCCGTCCCACTTCCACTCCAGAACCTCCAAGGGCTGTACCAAGCCTACTGGTACCTGGTGCTTAGCCTTCACCTGCTGGCAGGTGAGGCATCGAGAAATGAACTCTGCTATAGCCTTCTTTATGCCCGACTACCAGTGTTGTCGTCTGAGATCCTGGTACATCTTCGCCACTCCAGGATGTACCGCCAAAGGAGAAGTGTGAAACTCTCTCAGCACCTCTTCTCGCAAAGCGACTGGTACCATGGTACGTCCTCTGAAAAGGATGTCGTGCTCTGCTCCAAGGGAGAAACCATCAGGTGTCTGTCCCGAGGATATTTGTGCACGCCGTGTCTCACAGTCAGTGTCCTCACGCTGTGCCTCTCTGACCCGCTGCAGTAGTGGAGGAGTGACTGTGAGAGACTGAAGGAAGGCTGCTCCATCTCTATCCACAAAGGATATCTGCAAAGAGGCTAGCTGCTTCGTCGCCTACTCGAGTAGCTGAATGCCCGTCCTCCTGCTGAGGGCATCGGCTACCACGTTCCCCTTCCCAGGAGTATAGACTATCTCAAAGTCATAGTCATGGAGGAACTCGAGCCATCGCTACTGTCTCAGGTTCAGGTCCTTTTGTGAGAAGATATACCTGAGACTCTGATGATCAGAGAAGACTGTAAAGCGTTCTCCCATCAGGTAGTGTCACCATGTCTTCAGAGCGAAGACCACTGCTGCTAACTCCAAGTCATGGGTAGCGTAGTTCTGCTCATGCAGCCTCAACTGACGTGATCCATAGGCGATCACTGCCCGCTCCTGCATCAGAACACATCTGAGTTCGGTCCCTGATGCATCGCAGTAGACTACGTACCCTACTCCCTTATCAGGAAACCTCAAGATAGGTGCGTTGGTCAATCTCTGTCTCAGCTCCTGGAAGCTCTGCTGACATCTGTCTGACCACACGAAGGGTTTCCCATTCTTCGTCAAAGCTGTGAGTGGTGATGCAACTCTAGAGAAGTCTGGAACGAATCTCCGATAGTATCCATCTAGTCCCAAGAAACTCCGCACCTCCGTCACACTCCTGGGTGGCTCCCAAGCTAACACTGCCTCGATCTTTGCAGGATCCACTGCAACTCTCGCCTCAGAGATGACGTGTCCCAAGAAGTGGACCTCGCGTATCCAGAACTGACACTTCGAGAGCTTACCATAAAGCTGGTGCTCTCGGAGTGTGTCTAGTACAACTCGCAAGTGATAGGCGTGCTCCTCCTCAGTCGTAGAGTAAATCAAAATGTCGTCGATGAAGACCTCGACAAATCGATCGAGGTATGGCTAAAAGATCCTGTTAATGAGGGCCATGAACACTGCTGGAGCATTGGTTACGCCTAAAGGCATAACCAAGAACTCATAGGGGCCATACCGACATCTGAAGGCCGTCATCTGCATGTCCTCGTCTCTGACTCTGAGCTGATGATAGCCTGACCTGAGGTCTATCTTAGAGAACCACCGTGCTCCCTTGAGCTGATCAAAGAGGTCATCAATCCTTGGTAGCGGATACTTGTTCCTCACCGTCACCTGGTTCAGGCGACGATAGTCAACACAAAGTCGCAAGCTCCCATCCGCCTTCTTGGCGAACAATATCGGGGAAGCCCAGGGTGAAACACTGGGTCGGATGAACCCCTTGCCCTGCAAGTCCTCCAATTGTACCCGTAGCTCTCGAAGCTCGGCGGGGTCAATCCGATATGCTGGAGTCGATATCAGAGCTGTACCGGGGTACAGGTCAATATAAAAGTCTACCTCTCTACGAGGAGGTAGCCCTGGAACGTCGTCGGGAAAAACGTCTGCAAACTGATCCACCACTGCAGGAAAACCAAGACTCCGCACGTCAACTGCTCATAGGATGAGGCTAGCCAACTGATGAGTGATGGGTTGTCCTCTCCTCTACGGAAGTCCATCCTGTGCTGCGAAGGCTCCCTTCTCGCCGGTGAAGGTGAACCTGCTCCCGTCGGTGCGTATACATCGCACCTTGCGCCTAAAACAGTCAATCTGTGCATGGACCATAGATAACCAATCCATGCCCAAGATGACATCGTAAGGCCTCGACGATGCTACAAGAAGATCCCAGCCGAAGCTCTGGCCTCCTAGAGTAAGCTCACACTACCGGCACCAGTGCGTAATCGTTGAGTCTGCTCCCGTAGGAGTCTCTAGCCGTAAGGATCGAGCCAACGGCTCTTTCGGAATCTCCGAGCTCCGAACAAGGGCAGTGGCTATGAAAGAGTGACTCGCTCCTGTGTCTATAAGTACTGCAGCAAGGGTGTAATAGACACAGATAGTACCTCGAATCATCTCGGGCGCGCCGTGGTCGTAGGTCTCTGCTGCCTGGAGTTGTGTCTGTCTCTGCCCGCCAGCTCCCTGTGGTCGGGGTGGACCTCCTGGTGGTGGTGGTCGTAGAGGCTCAAAGCGTCGCCCACCACCTGCTGCTCGGCCAGCTCCCCTGCCTCGTCCTCCTCCTCCCTGCGGACCGCCACAGTCGACCCTCTGACTCTGCCTCGGTGGTCCCTCAACCGTCTGCTGCTCCTCGGCACGGCGGGTCGGGCAGTCACGAGCCATGTGGCCCTGCCCGCCGCACGAGTAGCAATGTCTGCCTCTCGAAAGACTGGCTCCGCACTGTGTGCCCCGCACTGCTGAGCCAGTGTCCTGAGGTCGTCTGCCTGAAGGTCTGGTCTGCCTGGACCCCTGAGTCATCCGTCGACTGCCTGCTGCAGAAGACTCTGCTACGTGCCGCCCTGCGGTGGGTCTCGGCGCTGGTGTAGACTCAGCAAGAAAGCTCTCGATCAAAAGGGCCCGCTCCAGTACTCCTGTCTGAGTTGGTATGCTGAGGGAGAACAACGATGCCCTGATCTCGTGTCTCAATCCCTACTCGAAGGTCCAGGCCCGGAAGAATGGGTCACGTACCATGTCGGTCGAGTAGCGCGAGAGATCAGTAAATCTCGCCGAGTACTGAGCGACCGTTATGCTGCCTTACCGCAGTTGAAGAAGCTCCTGGATACGCACCGCACGGAGGGTGGTTGGGACGAACTCCAAGCGGAAGAGGCTCTCAAAGTCCGTCCATAGAAGAGATGCCTCATCATGCACCTGGAGCAGCAAGCTCCACCATCGGCCCGCTGCTGCGTGCAGTAGGCTCGCAGCGATGCTACCGCCGGTGCCACTGCTGACAAAGGGCCCTGCACCGAGGCCTCATCGCTCGGTGGGCTGTCGTCACGCTTGACTCTCAGAACCCTAGCTGGCTGCCGTCGTGGGGCCATCCTAAAATGAAAACAGGTGCGCCACGGTCAGAACAGTATACCTGGTGAGATGATATAAAGTAATCACAAAGAAAACTTGAACACACATGCAATCAATGTTTTCGTGCATTAAGTCGGAAATCAGAAGTCAGGGTCCTGGTGTACGGATACGTCGGCCGCCGCACCAACACTGGACTCCCTGGACTAATAACCACACCCAATACGTGAAACACTATTGCTTCACATAGAAAAGATCAGAGTTCGCGGTAGAACCAAACTCCTTTGAAACCAATTTGTCACGACCCGTCCTCGGGGCCCGTGCCGTGACTACCCCAAGCCCGCCTTGCATAGTCCAGGGGCTGGCGACTAGCACCAAGGCATAATTCCCGGTAAAAAGGGAAGGCATTGCCTTTGTAAAGTAAACAAGCACCACAGAGTAAGCAAGAGGAAAAGTAAACACTAAGTAAAGACAGAGTACAACTGAAAGTGCGGAAAAGTAAATGGGCCAGTATACAAACCCAAACTGAAAGTAAAGTACAACTCGAAAGGGAAAACATCAACTGTTAAGTAAAAGCCGCTACACCGAGCTATCCATAGGAGATCCCACCTGAAGGGTGGGTACAGATAGCTCCACTGCTCCTCGGGTCCCATCGTCCGCTCCGAGCACGTCCCGCCCAGTGGTCCACCTCCAGGTACCGTCCTGCTCTGCAAGCCTCAACCACGATCAACGTTGTCCGTCGTCTGCAACCAACACAACGTAGTGCGGGCATAGCCCGTGCAGGGGTGAGTATAAGCTACTCAGTAGGGACCCCGAGACCCCCGAAGGTCTCCCAAAATCCACAAAGGATAAACCACAAAGGAAGATACAATCACGAAGTAATAACCGATACTGCTTAGGTATATGCCCATACATATACCTAAGTCATCAATTCCAATACGCTCCAACCTCCGAGTCCAAGTACAACTCAGTCCACACAGGAAAGTATACGTATTCCACACAGGAAAACTAAACGAAATCCACACAGGATAACACAACACGATCCACACAGGAAAGCAATAGGATTCATCTCACACAGGTACACTTCTTCGGAAGACGATAGAGATGATCACCGATCCATCTAAGTCGTCGGACCCACAAAGGATCGATAGGTACTAACCCCCGCAAAGACCCACACAGGATCAGGCCCGCATAGGACCTGTAGGCACTGGTTCACACAGGACCGCTGAGCGCAGACCCACACAGGATCGGACCCACACAGGATCGGACCCACACAGGACCTGTAGCACTGATCCACGTAGGATCGTTGAGTGGTGTAGTCGTCGTCGTTGAATCCACTAAGGATCTTTGTACTGTCGTCATCGCAGTCACAGTAGCAGTAGCAGTAGCAGTCGCAGTCGCAGCCAGCTCTAGGGTTCCCGCACACAGCAAGCTCGTTCGGGAGGGTCCGCTCCACGAGCCGAGAGGCTGATACATCAACTGTCACGAAGTCCAGAGTTGATTTATTCAAAAGTTCTGTATCGTCAACAGGAACTCAACGCAACAGACAGCGCGTCGATCGGACGCCCGGTCTGAGAGTTATTAGTTTTTTTGTCTCAGGGGCCCGGTTGGTTTTTAAGGCAAAACCAACCCGACCGTACTCCAACTGCATCCAAACCTCGGGCGGAGTATGCCAAAAGATCTGTCTCACTAATAGTAACTCAACAAAGCTGACAGAACGTCAATCGGACGTCCGTAGCTCAAGATATGAGCGTTTCCGCTCCGATGGTCCGGTTGGTTTCAGGTACGAACCAACCCGGCCGAACTCAAAGAAATCCGAACCTTGAGTGCGATATACCGAAACGACCGTCTCGATCCAAGGATCGCATCGCCGCTGATGGCGCGTCCTTTGGAGGTCCGTAGCCCGAGTTATGGGCAATTGAATCCAAACCGCTCGGTAACGGGGGTTTCGGGCCCGGGCTGTCCCGGCCCGAGCCCCCCCGGATAGCCCGAACCGGGTCGACCCGCCCCAGACAGGGTCAACCCAGCCTGGCGCGGCCCGGCCCGGCATGGCCCAGCGCGGCCGGGCCTGACCGGGCGCGCCGGTTCGGCGCAAGGCAGCGCGCTGGGCGCGCTGCCAGCTCGGCCGAAGGCCGAGCTTTCTGGAAACGGGGGGGCCGCCTGCCCCCCTTTGTGAAACCGGCCCCCCTCATAATGGGGGGCCATTAAACCGCCCGGGGGAATTTAATTCCCCTGGTTTCCACCATCCCGGACGGCCTGACTTGGTCGGCCGGCTTCTTCTCAACAGGACCGGCAAGGGCCGGTCCTCTTCCGTCTTCCGACATCGGCGGCCCGGCTGGCCGCCGGTCATCACGTCCCGCCGCGGCCCGGAACCGGCCGTGGCCTTCGTCATCCGGCGCTGTGCGACGGCACCGCGCCCCTCCGCTGCGGCCCCGCTCCGGCCGCGGCGCCTTCGGTTTCCTTTGACGCGGCGCGACGGCGTCGCGTTCATGATAATCTTTCCACGGCGCGGCGCGATGGTGCCGCGCAATAATTGTTGTGTGATTCCCGCGTGGTGCGACGGCACCACGCCATCTCATTTCATCTGCAAGAAACATTCAAGAACAAAGGAGGGGGGGTTCGGCCGTGTTTGTGCGGTCCGGCTCCCCTCTCGTTAAACGATAACACATAATCATTTATCCTCAAAGTTTGTCATGCTAGAACCAAGAACGAGAAAATAATTAAATATAACAACAACAAACCCCTACCTCGGTTTCAAGAACGATGTTCGTCAACGACCCACGGAAGACGAGCGTCGCGGTGGTCGGCGTCGCGAGAAAAGGACGTCGACGTCGTGAAGCGAGGATTCGAAGTTCTTTGACGGCGATTTCGTCGTGGGAAACCGTCGCGGAAGAGATGACACGGAAGAAGTACGTCGCGTCATGGATACGGCGTCGCGGAAGGACCGTGTTCTTCGACGGAGAGATTCTTCGTTGAACAACGGCGTTCTTCACATTCTTTGTTGAGTTTGAAGAAGAAGAAGAAAGCTCCAAATTCTCTCAAGCTGGTAAGAGAATTCTAACCAAAATAAAATAAGCTTAAGCCTTATTTTATTTACACAACTAGACCACTTTGAATTTCAAAGGTTTGAAATTCAAAACAACTCAATTAATTAACCAAGTTGTCAAGTTAATTAAAGAGGAGTTAAAGGGAGTCTAAAAAAAAGAAGATGAAGTGTTAGGGTTTGTGTGGGCCCCACCACACTTAACCCTCTCAAGGGAGGTTAAGTGGATGTGGGTCCCACCCCTAACTCCCTTTGGGAGGAGTTAACCAACAAGTTAAAAATAAAATGTGTTTCCACATTTAATTTAACTTCTTTTAATTTTTTTCCAAAACTAACTTTCATCCCGCATAAAACACAACCTCGAAAAAGGTCTCCTTAAGCGAATATCGGCACTGCGAGTTCATCGGTGCCCTCGGAATTCGATTCCGGGCACCGGTTAAAAAGTTAGAAATTCACGCTCATTCGTTCACTGAACGTACCCGAGCCAAACTTCGGAAATTGATTCCGGGCACTCTGGGCCTCGGAATCAGGTGCCGTCAGAAACCGCGCTCTTGTAAAATTCCAAAGAAAATTAAGAAAAAGTTTCCCTTGAATTTTACGGGTCTTTACAAATATCCTTATCAAAACATAATTGTCTCAAAAATAATAACATATTGAGGCTTATCTTTCCCTCAACAATGTTTTTTCCAAAAAGTTAAACTTTCTACTGAATCACTTTTCTTATCACCATTCAATACATTTTTTTTAAATCCCAAAAGAAATAGTATTATAGTATATCACTTATACATTTCATAATTATTATAACTAGTACATACCTAAAAAATAACCTAATTATTAAACAAAATCATATTAATCATTACTCTTCATTGGTCCTAGTATCATAAGCTTGACTAGGATCTATTAGACTATTTTGAGGTATATTAACATTATTCTTTAAAAATTTATTTTAATATTGTCTTGTATCCTTGTATTTGAAGAATTTTTAAATGGAAAAAATTTCTTACCCTTGAAATAATAATCATAGTGGCCTTTGTCTCCACACATTTGTCAAAATATCATTCCTTTTAATAAATTAATTGGGGGTTTCTTTTAAAAATTATCACATGTGGGAAAACACTTTTTTCTCTTCTTTCGTTTATCAAAAATTTTCCCAGTTTTACTTCCTTATAAATCCAAAATAATTATATAATTCTTTCTCTATCTCATTGGGATAATATTTTCTCATTAGCTAATAATATTTGGGAGATTATTTACCTTCTAATGAATGGATATATACCATAAAATATATGATCCTTCTTACTCTTTGGATCACACGCATTTGTGAGGTTCCCATTCCTTTTTCTATGAACAATTTATAAATGATTACATACACTAGATTATGTCATATCATTATGGAAAATAATGTATAATATTAAAACAACGGAAATAATAAACATAATTTGAAACTTTCATGCATAGCTAATCTCATAATCATGAAATGGTCTATTTGGGGATATCATTATTTTCAAATTATTCATAATGTTTTGTAATGAAAATATAAATTATCCTAAGAATATATCCAAGGAGTGTCAAGATATGTGAATTGTAAGGACCATTGTTGTGTACTAAGTTACACTCGAGTTAATCCTGATGTTTCATTTTTAGAGTTATTATCCCTAGGCACATTTGTGCCAGAACCATGTCCACATGTAGTATCCATAAATAGATTTATTATAAGTAAAATCCACACAGTCTCTACCTTACCAAAACATTATGTTGTTCTTATATACTTATGCTCAAAATGTATATTTGGATTGTTTTAGCTAATATATGTTTTCCTAAATCAAGTTTGAAAGGTTTCTACTAAACTTCATTTGATAAAAAATATAGATACCATACCCATGAAATCCTAGATTTGGGTCCTGCTATAATTATATTGGCATAAGATACATGGAAATAAATTCCAATGGACTGATCATTTTAGTAATCATGGTAAACTAGATTTATACATGATCCCTACATAATAATTAAATATGAGAATTAAAACATATATTTTTATGAGATTAACTTTATTCCATCTAGTGTACATATCAGTCATAATAAACTTCATGGAATCCGGGGGAAAGGAAAAAAAATAAGTGCGAGCATAAATACACAGTAAGGGTAAGTGTACAGTGGAAGATATGAATAAATAAGGTGTAATAAAAATAAAAAATTAAATAATTGAAACAAATTCAATTAAATTAAAACATGAGAATTAATATGGAGGGAATTACAGTTGATCAAATAATTCCATATAAATAATCACATGAGAATGAAACCTGATAATGGATATTATAAATAATTGAAGAATCACATGGAATATCAATAATTGAATTCATAATGATGGAATGAATAATAATGTACATCTTTGACATCTTATTAAGGCTTCATACTAAGAATCTAATACTATCAAGTCTTTATTCCAAGAATCATATATCGCCAAATATTTTTTCCAATAATCTAACACCATCAATGCTTCAAGCTATGAATCTAATAAATGGGTGAGAAATTGGAAAAAATCATATCTAATTTACTTCATGAAACCTAACTATTAAAATAGTGGATATAGTGGGCCCCACACATCACATGTAAAATCCAATTCATTACTTATATTAAAGGGGTTAAACACAATACAAAATAAATTTTTTTATTTAAACTATCATAAGATATGTAAATACTTTTCCCAATCAATAAAAATAATTGTAGACCATGTAGAGGAAAGTGAATGGTATCAAAATAGTATATCCAATGTCAAAATAATCCTAAACCATCCATATAAATAATAATGATGGTATTAATAGCACATAAACCATTAGAGTAAGAATAAATTTTTGATGTTGTTGATGAATAAAAATACAATAAAATAATCTTTAAAAAAATTATTGAGGATAATATCATTTTAATTTTGAAAAAAAAATTGAATATTATTTTCCTTGAAAAATGCTTTTTAAAAAATATCCTCCTAAAATTGCAATGGAACATTCAAACAAATGATGATCATGTCAGTGGGAAATTTTGTTCATGCTGTAAAGAATGTACCTTTTGCACGGTAAAAAGGATATAAAAGTGCCTTGTTCAGAAAGAGACAAGAATATTCCATTGAATGTTTTAAAAAATATAAAATAGGTTTCAAAATTATTTCAATAAATCATTTTTAGAAGGTTTTAAACATTTTTTAAACATTTTTAGAAAAAAATTATTTTAGAAGAAAATAGTTTTCAGACAGAAGATTCAAATGATGTCAAGATTTCATAAAACAATTATAAATCATTTTAAGTTCCAAAGAGTTAAAACATGATACTATTAAATGAAAATATTAATAAATAAAAATTGCAGAATAAAACCAAATGGTTTATTAAACAATGATCAAATAATTTACCTCAATGTAAATTCATGTGTAAAAAATCCTTATTAAAATGAGATTGTAAAGTAAACCCTTAAAATGATCATAAAATTGAAGTTAGAATTGATAAATTAATATATTATTCATATAAAATGTAAATACATATAAAAAATGTTTAAATAAAAGAAATTATAGTCAAAATTCATTAAAAACACTATCTTATAATATTAACAACAATGAGGAAGAAATATAACCCAATGAAAAGAAATTGGGTTATGAAATTCTTTATCACTCACTAAATTTTAATTAAAACCACGCTAGAATAAATAATTTAAATTTTTAAATACCATTAATAATGAATTATTCATGATATAACATGTCAATTGTAAGTATATAAACCATATAAAAGTGATTAGGTTCATAACATTACAATATGCCTCAGTGAATTGAAATTGAGACGAAACCCCTTATCTTATACAACCTTTTGGTTGAACACACATTAAAATCCAATATAATGGTATTAATTTTTGTATTAACTTGAAACAGAACTATATTAATATTTTTAACATAATATATTAATCTATGATAATATCTTATTACCATATCTTTAATAATCCTTCATTTTTTTCATCATTCCGAGTAATAACTTTCTTGGTTTTTCGAGTATGTATTGACATGTTATTTTTAGTTACAATTACAAAGATCGTGATTTCATAATCTATATAATGTAAAAAATTATTTAAATATCATATTTATAGATTATATATACATTTATAGTAATCTATAATATTTAGTTATAGGAAATGGAATAAACCATTGAGGAAGACGGTAGGTCGTACGCACGCATGAATGTTGTTTCTATATTCTTGTTGAATTGAAAGAAAGAAAAGTAAATTATATATATATATATATTATCAATAAAATACCATTTTTATTTCATATATATCATATATGTATTTAAACCCATCCTAAATAAATTCCATTTAAATCGTGAATGTATCATATCGCTTCAGGAGGCGATAGTCCGTTGTACATAGGAAAGATATTATCATATTCCCACAAAATGGAAAGCAATGTGATATGTGGTATATAATAATTCCAAAAGCGTAAAAATATCATAAAAATCATAAAAATATTAAATGAATAACAAATCTATCATTATTCCCGACCATTAATGGTGTTAATGGATGAACGAATGACATTGGTTCACGAGGCGGTAGTCCTTCGTACACACAAATGATGATTTCATATCCCATTTGATGGAAGTGTGTGAATTTGTAGATAATAGAAATAAAATAAAAAAATCTCAATATAATTAATATAGTTATATTATTGTATAATCATGATATAAAAATAATTGATGGAGGTGTATAAGGAAATAAAATAAAAATTCTTTTAGAAGATCAATATCTCTTCTTTGGGTAACCTCTTTAGGCGTGAAATAATGATTTCCTAAGTTGGATTAATTCCCAAGATAATGTTTCTAGGATGAGGGGAGGGTATATTGGGTGTTATTTGGGAAGTTCTAGTCTAAACCAATGTTGTCTTAGAGGTGTGAAGAAGGGGAAGAGGGGAGGCCTTTCACTACTAGAAAAAAAGGTATTTGCGACGGGTCATTTGCGACCGGATCCTGTCGCAAATGGCTTTTTGCGACGGGGTCCCGTCGCAAATGGCTTTTTGCGATGGGGTCCCGTCGCAAATGGCCCATTGCTGAAAACGGTGTCGCAACAACAATTATTTGCGACGGGCCTGTCGCTAAAGCCATTTTTTGCGACGGGGATTTTCCTCGTCGCAAATAGTACTCCGTATATTTGTAAAAACTTTTCAAATAGTAATGGCGACGGGCCCCGTCGCAAATACCTGTTGCGACGGGACCCGTCGCAAAAACTATTTTAAAAAAAAAGCTATTAATAAATTATTTTAACGCATATAATAATAATACTATTTGCGACGGGCATAGTATCCCATCGCAAATACTATAAAAAAAATAAAAAAAAATAAATTATTAATAAATTATTTTAATTAATATAATAATAATCCAATTATAATTCAAAAATAAAAAATAATAAAAAATTAATAAATGATTTTAATTAATATAATAATAGAATTATAATTCACAAATAAAAATAATAAATTATTAATAAATTATTTTAATTAATATAATAATAATAGAATTATAATTCAAAAATAAAAAATAATATAATATTAATAAATGATTTAATTAATATAATAATATTAGAATTATAATTCAAAAATAAAAAATAATAGAATATTAATAAATGATTTAATTAATATAATAATATTAGAATTATAATTCATAAATAAAAAAAATATTAATAAGTTATTTTAATTAATATAAAAATAATATAATTATTTTACACTCAAATATTAAAATAATTCAAGTATTACAAAAAAAATATAATTAAATTATAATATTATAAAATTTGAATATATATATAATTTAATATTATAAAATATAAATAATATTATTATTCATATTAATATTATTATTTCAAAATATAATATTATTAATATTTTATAATGAGACAGAAACTATGAATAGAAAAAAAAATCATATTTTGATTTTACAAATTTTATATAATAAAAACAAACTCTAATATGAAGTAGGGAGGGAGGGGGGAGGGGGGGATCTGCAGATGGTGGTGGAGGAAACTCCATCCCTAAAGCATGAGTGAGTCGGCGCATGTACTCCATCTTCTCCTGATGTTGCTGCTACCACCGACTCGTCTGCTCCTCGTACAGCTGCTGCTGGTGTCGACGCTCCTCATCATGCTGCTGACGCATCTGCTCCTGCTCCTGTCGGAGACTCTCTATCCGTGCAGTCTGAGATCGCAACTGATCCTCATACTGTGTAGCAGAAGAAGATGCACGAGCTCCTCTCGAGCTGGACGCCGACATCGCAGCACTGCCATAATAATCTCTGGGAGTCAGTCGAGAGCTGATACCAACTACCCGGCCCTTCTCGAAGGCATATTGGGTGGCCTGCATCCATGCCGCCTCATCAAACTGACGGCCAGTGGTCTGATCTGATGACTCGGCCTGACTCTCAGGCTGGGCCTGTGATGCTGCGGCCTCATATGACTCCTGTAGTTGCAATTTAAAATTAAAATTGTGAATATATTATATGCAGTTAATTTTTAAACTTGAAAACAAATAATACTGACCACGATGTGATGCTGACGATCACCTCTGAGCTCCCCAGTAGCAGGATCACTATACATCCTCAGATATACATCGTACTCCGTAATATCGGGGTGCTCGACAGCCTATAAGAATAAAAAATAAACTGTTAATATTTATAGTTATATAAAATATTTATAAATAATGTACGTACCAGATGCTGTTTATGAGTACTGAAAGAACGACTCCCAGCTCGATGAGTCACCTCATGTCTCCCCCGATTCTGCCTCCCCACCGATGATCTCCTCTGAAAGGCACCACTCAACCAGTGCGCACATAATCTGTCCCATACATGGGATGAAATGTACACTGGTCGGTGTGCTCTACATGACTCATCAAAATCTGACACCCCTGCTTTCTTCATGGCAGCTTTTCTTAAATTGTGCAAAAACTGACGAAGGCGATCACGCATGGCCACCTCCCATGCCTCGTGGATGGCGTCACGCATGGTATCCTCGATCGGATACCATAAACCCTACAAATAAATCAAAATATCAAGTTAGAAATGAAATAATTTTCAAAATAAAAATTATTTATTTACGTACGTACCAACTAATGGCCGAACATGGCCTACTGCACATCAATGGGAATCTGCTCCCATGTGGTCCACGGCAGAGAGAAATAGTTGCGCAAAATAGTGCTGCCCTGTCTGACTGCTATATGCGGAAAACTGTAAAAATAATAAACATTTATTATGTGAATAGATTAATGAAATCTTAGTCAAATCCACAGGTTATCACACAGGTTATCACACCTCCGTGTGCGTGGATCAAACCCAAGACGTGGACGTCACTCGGGGACGGGGTCAGGAATCATCAATCGTGCAAGAGCGTGCCCCCTCCGCGTACTCCCTGGAGTGCCTGTAGGCTGAGGGTCATCTTCCAGCAACTCATCCGCATCGAAAGACAGGTCAGCATCCACCAACTCACGAAATGTGGCATCGTCCATCTGAAAAAGAAAATGTTAATTTTTTTAGCAAATAATTGATAATTACTATTATATATACATATATACATATTATGATTGTATATAAATACCATGTAATTCTATCAGTGTTCATCTTCTTCATCATCTTCATATATGTCAATGTCATCTTCATATTCCTCCTCAACATCATCGATATCTATTTGAGTTACAATTGCTTCATCTCTTACCATTTCAAATTCATATGTGACATCATTAACATCATCGTCATCACCGACTCTTAAATGTGGGGTGTCGTCATCGATACTCATGTATCTTTGTAAAAAAGATTGATTTTGAGTACTCTCTTGAAAAACTTCAATTCTTTGCACATCAGTGAAAGCGCATTCACTTTGACTAAACTGATTGTCTCGAATTTTGATTTTTATTACACTCCACCAATCAGTCAAGTCTCTTGATGTAGCACAATACTTTGCGTAATAAACTTGATGTGCCTGTTGAGCCAATAAGAATGGTTCATTTACTGCGAGAACACTTTTACATTTAATATCGATGATTCCATTAGTTGGATGAACACGCACGCCTCTCTCTATATCCAACCACCAACATTTGAACATGATTATGTAATGTTGTCCAAGATAACAAAGTTCAATGATTTCATCAAGTATGCCATAAAAGTCAACTTCATTTTCTCGATGATGAGATCCTCTCAAACTAACTCTATTGTTCATTGTTTTTTCGATTCCCCATATGCATGTGTGTGAAATCGAAATCCATTCACCACATATGCATTATAAGTTTTAACAAGTTTGGAAGGTGGGTTACTCAATACGCACAGCCGTTTGTCAATTTTAGCAGCATGTCGAGACAACTGAAAATTTGTGAAATAATTATCAATATAGTAAACTATACATTGAATGAGTTGCTAAAAGATAAAGAATTTATGTTACCAGTTTTTGAAACCACTGAGATAAATTTTTCAGTCGACGTTCTTCGAGAGCAGCTGCTGTAATTTGTGGAATTTGTTTCTTGATATGATTATCATACAACCTATAAAAACCAAAGTTATTTACTGTAACATAAATGATATAATAAGTGATATAAACACTTACAGTACGACTGATGTCATCTCTTCACAGTTGAGCAGAACATATGTATGAGCTCTATGATGTTCATCATCTGAAAGCCAGCGTTCACAAAATCCACCAAAACCAAGCTCCGGCTGGTTGAAAATAGATAATTGATTGTCGATTTCATCAATATTCCTCTAGTTCTATCCCATTCGGTTGTGTTTTGAAGGATACTCAGATTCAAAATAATGGGAGCAGAAAAAAGATATTTCCTCTTGAAAATAAGCTTCTGCAATAGATCCTTCAACATATGCTTTGTTACGTACTTTTCTTTTCAATTTTTGCATGCATCTTTCAAATGGGTACATCCATCGAAACTGTACTGGACCTCCACATTTGGCTTCATATGGCAAATGTAACATCAAATGTTCCATTGAGTCGAAGAAAGACGGCAGAAATATTTTTTCCAGTTTACATATAATTACAACAACATATTTTTCATGTTTTCCTAGAGCATCATAATCTACTGTAGCCACACAAATTTCCCGAAAAAAATAAGACATGTCTGTTATGGAATCCCAAATCACAAAATTCAACAGACCTCTTAATCCAATGGGTAGAAGTCTTTCCATTATAACATGACAATCATGACTTTTTAATCCAGTAATATGACCATTCTTTACAAATCTACCCAAATTGGAAGCACAACCATCTGGAAGTCTCAAATCTACAATCCATTGACAAAATAATAAACGGTTTTCTTTAGACAGTGTATAAGCTGCTTTTGGTTTCAGTAACCTTTCTGTTCTGACATTCTCAAATAGTTCCAATTCTGAACGCCTGCAAATTTGGGAAAGATCTAAACGTGCATTTACATTGTCTTTGCTATTTCCTGGCGTATCCAAAACTGTATGAAACAAATTATCAAAACAGTTCTTCTCAATATGCATGACATCTAACATGTGTCGGACCAACAAATCAGACCAATATGGCAAATCCCAAAATATGCTACGTTTAATCCAATTGTGTTCTTTCCCAAAACCATAAATTTTCTGTTGGTTTATTGTGGGACCAAAAGTGATGGGAGGTAATGAAAATACTACTGATTTTAACTCCGAACCTGATAAAATTTTTGGAGATCCATCCCTTTCAACTGTTCCTTTTCTAAAATGAGATCTATTTCTGCGAAAAGGATGATCAGCTGGAAGAAATCTTCGATGACAGTCAAAATAACAAGGTTTCTTTCCATGAATGAGCATAAATGCTTTGTTCTCTCCCATACAGCAAGGACATGATTTCTGACCATGTGTACTTCATCCAGATAATATCCCATAAGCCGGGAAGTCACTAATTGTCCACATCAATGCTGCTCTCAGTATGAAATTCTATTTCGTTGCCACATCATATGTACTGACACCAGTACTCCACAATAAATTTAATTCATCAATCAATGGTTTCAAATAAACATCAATATTTTTCTTCGGAAGTCCTGGAATTAGTAAAGTCAAAAAGATATATGGCTTCTTCATCAACATCCATGGAGGTAAATTGTACGGAGTTAAAAAACAGGCCAACATGAATATTGACTACCATAAGATCCAAACGGACAGAAACCATCAGCGGAAAGGCCCAGTCAAACATTTCTAGCTTCTAAAGCAAATGATGGATGCACTCTATCAAAATGTTTCCATGAATCACCATCGGCTGGATGATTCAAGCTTTTATCAGTTGAAATATTCTCTTTATGCCATGACATCATTGTCACTGTATTCTTAGACATGAATAAACGCTGAAGTCTGGATGTAAGCGTAAAATATCTCAACTGTTTTACAGGAATCAAACCAGACTTCCCGTGTTGTCCTTCTTTATATCTCAGTTGCCCACATGTGGGACAACTATCCAACGACTCATTTTCCCCAGAATATAAAATGCAGTCATTTGAACATGCATGAATCTTCTGACAAGTAAGTCCCAAATTTCGAACCAGCCTCTTACTCTCATAGTAATTTGCAGGCAAAACATTTCCTTCGGGTAACAGTGTTTTAAGCAAAGAAAATATTTGGTCAAAACAGGTGTTTGACATTCCGTTATCTGATTCGATAGCCATAAATTTTGCAACTGCTTCTAATTTGCTCATCTTGCAGCCAGGATATAATGCATCCTCAGCAGACCTCAACAACTCATAAAATTCAGACGGTGCCAACTCAGGATTTGAAGCTATATCAGCCGGAGTTTCTGTATGTTGAACAGATGAACCTGCAACATCATGTACTAAATCTTGAAACCGGGATGGATCCGGAATCAAGTTGGTATCACCTGCTCTGGAACTGCGTTCACCGTGTTGATACCAAAAAACATAATCTGGTTGAAAACCAAAACGCAAGAGATGTTCCCCCACTTTGTCAAACGTGTCAAACGTTCTCAGTGCACATTTTCTGCAAGGGCATTTTATTTTGCCTTCTGAAACAAATTCTGGATTTAATGCCGCAAATGATAAAAAAGTATCCACACCCTCTACATATACTGGATTTAAACCAGAACCGTTTGTATTTCTATGTTGATTTATCCATATGCGATCACCTAATAATGATTGTTGACGACCTCGTTGTTCCATATTTTTCTATAAAATATAAAAGCAATACTGGTTTTGAATAATTTGTTAGAAAAAACACTCAAGCTAGGATAATTATAGAGTTTACATCATACACGACTGACGCAAACTTTTTATTGAGATAGACCTAAAAATTGACCATTTAAGAATTAAATATGTTGAGAATAAAGCAAAACCTGTTACAAATATTGATAATTTTAATATTATATAAATTTTTTATTATTTTCATAGTACTAATATTATTGGTAATTATTACTAATTATTGGTAATTATTACTAATTATTACTAATTATTACTAATTATTGGTAATTATTACTAATTATTGGTAATTAATACTAATTATTGGTAATTATTAGTAATTATTACTAACTATTACTAATTATTACTAATTATTGGTAATTATTACTAATTATTGGTAATTATTCCTAATTATTACTAATTGTTACTAATTATTACTAATTATTACTATTTACCGGTAATTATTGGTAATTATTGGTAATTATTCCTAATTATTGGTAATTATTACTAATTATTGGTAATTATAACTAATTATTGGTAATTATTACTAATTATTGGTAATTATTACTAATTATTGGTAATTATTACTAATTATTGGTAATTATTACTAATTATTACTAATTATTGGTAATTATTACTAATTATTACTAATTATTGGTAATTATTACTAATTATTGGTAATTATTACTAATTATTGGTAATTATTACTAATTATTACTAATTATTGGTAATTATTACTAATTATTACTAATTATTGGTAATTATTACTAATTATTGGTAATTATTACTAATTATTGGTAATTATTACTAATTATTGTTAATTATTACTAATTATTGTTAATTATTACTAATTATTGTTAATTATTACTAATTATTGTTAATTATTACTAATTAATACTAATTATTACTAATTATTCCTAATTATTACTAATTATCGGTAATTATTACTAATTATTGTTAATTATTACTAATTATTGTCAATTATTACTAATTATTGTTAATTATTACTAATTATTGTTAATTATTACTAATTATTGTTAATTATTACTAATTATTACTAATTATTGGTAATTATTACTAATTATTTGTAATTATTCATAATTATTACTAATTATTGGTAATTATTGGTAATTATTACTAATTATTCCTAATTATTGGTAATTATTACTAATTATTACTAATTATTGGTAATTATTGGTAATTATTATTAATTATTATTAATTATTACTAATTATTGGTAATTATTGGTAATTATTACTAATTATTGGTAATTATTACTAATTATTGGTAATTATTACTAATTATTACTAAATATTACTAATTATTGGTAATTATTGGTAATTATTACTAATTATTGGTAATTATTACTAATTATTGGTAATTATTACTAATTATTGGTAATTATTACTAATTATTGGTAATTATTACTAATTATTGGTAATTATTACTAATTATTGGTAATTATTACTAATTATTGGTAATTATTACTAATTATTGTTAATTATTACTAATTATTTTTAATTATTACTAATTATTGTTAATTATTACTAATTAATACTAATTATTACTAATTATTCCTAATTATTACTAATTATTGGTAATTATTACTAATTATTGGTAATTATTACTAATTATTGTTAATTATTACTAATTATTGTCAATTATTACTAATTGTTGTCAATTATTACTAATTATTGTTAATTATTACTAATTATTGTTAATTATTACTAATTATTACTAATTATTGGTAATTATTACTAATTATTGTTAATTATTACTAATTATTGTCAATTATTACTAATTGTTGTCAATTATTACTAATTATTGTTAATTATTACTAATTATTGTTAATTATTACTAATTATTACTAATTATTGGTAATTATTACTAATTATTGGTAATTATTCCTAATTATTACTAATTATTGGTAATTATTGGTAATTATTACTAATTATTACTAATTATTGGTAATTATTGCTAATTATTACCAATTATTACTAATTATTGGTAATTATTGGTAATTATTATTAATTATTATTAATTATTACTAATTATTGGTAATTATTGGTAATTATTACTAATTATTGGTAATTATTACTAATTATTGGTAATTATTACTAATTATTGTTAATTATTACTAATTATTGTTAATTATTACTAATTAATACTAATTATTACTAATTATTCCTAATTATTACTAATTATTGGTAATTATTACTAATTATTGGTAATTATTACTAATTATTGTTAATTATTACTAATTATTGTCAATTATTACTAATTATTGTTAATTTTTACTAATTGTTGTTAATTATTACTAATTATTACTAATTATTGGTAATTATTCCTAATTATTACTAATTATTGGTAATTATTGGTAATTATTATTAATTATTATTAATTATTACTAATTATTACTAATTATTGGTAATTATTGGTAATTATTACTAATTATTGGTAATTATTGGTAATTATTACTAATTATTATTAATTATTATTAATTATTACTAATTATTGGTAATTATTGGTAATTATTACGAATTATTGGTAATTATTACTAATTATTGGTAATTATTACTAATTAATGTTAATTATTACTAATTATTAGTAATTATTACTAATTATTTCTAATTATTGGTAATTATTACTAATTATTGGTAATTATTACTAATTATTGGTAATTAATACTAATTATTGGTAATTATTATTAATTATTACTAATTATTGGTAATTATTACTAATTATTTGCAATTATTACTAATTATTACTAATTATTACTAATTATTACTAATTATTACTAATTATTAGTAATTATTACTAATTATTACTAATTATTAGTAATTATTACTAATTATTACTAATTATTGGTAATTATTCCTAATTGTTACTAATTATTACTAATTATTACTATTTATTACTATTTACCGGGAATTATTGGTAATTATTGGTAATTATTCCTAATTATTGGTAATTATTCCTAATTATTGTTAATTATTCCTAATTATTGGTAATTATTTCTAATTGTTGGTAATTATAGGTAATTATGGGTAATTATTGGTAATTATTACTAATTATTGGTAATTATTACAAATTATTCCTAATTATTACTAATTATTCCTAATTATCGGTAATTATGGGTAATTATTGGTAATTATTACTAATTGTGGGTAATTATTACAAATTATTCCTAATTATTACTAATTATTACTAATTATCAGTAATTATCGGTAATTATTGGTAATTATAGGTAATTATTCCTAATTATTGGTAATTATTGGTAATTATTACTAATTATTGATAATTATTCCTAATTATTGGTAATTATTCCTAATTATTGCTAATTATTGGTAATTATTACTAATTGTTAATAATTATTTGAATAATTACCAATAATTAGGAATAATAACATTATTACATTATTAGTATATTTTATTATTAATATTAAAATAATATAATTTTCTATATTATATACAATTCTCATTTCATCTGTGTGTTTTCTTTCTCCACATACAAATAATACATATGGAGACAGAAAACACACAGATGAAAAGAGAATTGTATAAATAATATAAAAAATTATATTATTTTAATATTAATAATAAAATATACTAATAATGTAATAATGTTATTATTCCTAATTATTGGTATTTATTACTAATTATTAATATTTATTCTTAATTATTACTAATTATTAATAATTATTCATAATTACCATTAACTATGAACAATACTAATAATTTAAATTTATTAAGTAACAAAACAATGTAAACATAATTAAATTACAACTAATTAAGAATAATTGAAACTAATAAAAAATTTAAAATAAATATTAAATTAAAATGAATATAAATACCTTGAAAATTGATCTGAGGTTGATCTCTGATCGTTCTTGAAAACTTCAAAATCAACTCCGAAGAAAAAAATTAAACTTGAGAAACGCTCAACTCTAGAACTAGAATTTTGAGAGAAGAAGAAGATGGAGTTTGAGAATGAATTGAAAAAAACGGATGGGGGTATTTATATGTTAGATTATTTGCGACGGGTCCATTTGCGACGGGCTACCCGTCGCAAATACTATTATTTGCGACGGTGCCTGTCGCAAATACCTTAGTCATCATTTATTACGGTCAACGGTTAAATAGTTATTTGCGACGGGACCCGTCGCAAATAACCACCTGCCGACATACTATTTGCGACGGGGGAATATGCCCGTCACAAATACCTTTTACCGTCGCCGGTTATTTGCGACGGGCAATAACCGCCCGTCGCAAATATGTTTCCCGCGAATTGGCGCGCAAACGCGCCAGTTCTTTTGCGACGGGGGTATTTGCCCGTTGCAAATAAGTTTTTAACGGGGCTATTTGCGACGGGATTTATACCCGTCGCAAATAACCCATCACAAATACCCATTTTTCCCGTAGTGTTTAAAAACTGGGGTGAGGGGAAAACAAGTAACTATTTGAAAAAGGGATTCCACCAAAATTTGTTACATATATAGTGGCTACAATAACAGATAAAACTAGATAATATAATGTATAAGGTCTAAATATGGACATAAAATGGGTGTTTGAAAAGTTTACAGGTCACGGTTACCCTTATGTTTAATGTTTATTCCCTTAGTAAACTCATTTTTATCTTAATAATTTTAATTGACTTTAACCTCTTTCATTAATAATTTTGGTAAAAAATAAATTTGAAATAGTTATAAATTATAAATTATTCTGATTAAAAATATGTAATAAATTTTTCAAAATTCAATAAATAGAATTAGAAAATTTTAATTTAAATTAATCTTATAGATGGGATATGAAAGCGGGTTTTTTAAAGTGAAAACGTTCAAACATTTACTAAGTTTTTATATCTAAATTAAATATAAAAATTATTAAAATGAAAATAATTGTATAAATATATTTATAGTTTTTCTTTTTTTACTTTAAAAACAATTCAAAATATTAATTTACTTTATAAATTATTCAAAAGAAAAGTTAGTTTCAAATTAAAATTTAGTATTTTCACTATTCATTAAAAATTGAAACTTTTTAGAAAAAAACAAAAAAATTACCCTAAGATAATTTTGACATTAATATTTCAAAAAAGAACTTTATTTTTTGAAAAAACAAATTTATAAAATATTAATAATTTAGTTTTAAAATAACGTCGCTATTGAAAGGAACTAAAACTACCTTTAGAAAAAATACATATTTGTATGCGTAAAATTGGATTTATTTTTATCTTATGACTATAAAAAATGTTTAATGAATGTCAAAACATTTGATATAAAATATAAATTTTATTAAGATCATTTAATAATAGTAATTTATTTAATTTATTTGGATAAAACATCTTTGTCGCATAATAATAGTTTTTTTACAATACTTCCTTTATATTCAATTTGTTTTATATCCAATTCTAATTAACAAATAATAAATTAATTCGACCATGTATTTTCATAAGTTATTTCACAATAATCCAAACCAGCAATTTAATAGCTGATATATAGTTTTAATTATAAATAATAATATTAATAGTATTTGGTAAAACTTGGTCTTGTGTGTAACGCAAGCTATCAAAGAAAGTCATTGTTGTGTGTAACATAAACTAGATCAGTGTGGCATGAATTACAAGATATATAATATATTCAAATTATCTTAAATATTAAATATATTGTATGGTATCTAGATGTTATATTCACTCAAAATCCATTTTTTCATATTATAGAAAACCACTTTGAGGGTAAGTGGGAACCTACATAACTTTCTCCAGCAGCAAGACACAACCTCACAAACAAAATTTCAAATTACCGATTCTAATTTCATAATAACATAGAACCATCCACCATGCCAAGACCGTAAACTGCACCCTATTTAAAAAATTAAAGGATATATTACACACATAAATTCCACAATTCCCATCTAAACAACCGCATAATCTAAACACTGTTGACACAGTCTAACATATGACTAGACAACTATATTGTTGTTGCAACACCTTGCCACACCATCAACTTCCATTTTCCCTCATCGAATCACCACACAAACCAGAAGCTCCTTGCCTAAACTACCGAGAACCCTCCACCAAAACGCACCACACACCCAAAACCACAAGCAGACCATCACACCCAACCGACCTAGAAGGGGGTAGTGGTCCTGGAGGCTAGAGAGGGGTGAGTAGATGGACTCCCACAACAAGAAACCAAGAAATAAATGGTGCGTCAAACCTTCAATAGAAACAGAAACCATAACACAAACAAAAACACCCAAACAAAACTGAAAGGTAGAACCAAATCCTCAAGATAAAAGGGGGATGAAACGGGATTAGAACCCTAAATAAGTCATGACTGAAAGAATTCTAGGGGATGAAACCCTATAAATAGAAAAGGGAAAGATAAATAAGGGGAGATGCCCTAAGGAAGGAGAGACACACACTGAGAAATCCACAACCACCAATCTGCTAAATCCAAAACCACAGAGTCTCTTTCATCCAGATATGACATAGATATGAGTGGTGGATATCAAGGTCATAGTGCGGAGGATATGGCCTAAAAGAAATCAGAAGCACCACGGAGCAGAGGGAATCATGGGGGAGGAAACACTTAGTGGAATGAGCGAGAATAAGAAAGATCCTAAGGAGAGGATCAAGCGATAAAGAGGGGAGAATCAGAATGAAATAAAGAAGAAGCTCTATCGTTTCCAAAGGGAAAGCGAAACCCTAGAAGGATGAACGAGCCGAGAGTTGAGCACATCCAAGTGAGTGAGGCACCATGGAATTATGGTAGATGTTATATTACCTTCTACACTTGGTGATGCATTTCATACATGCTATGGAATAAAATGATATTATTTTAGAATTTCGAGTTGTTATATGGTTATGAAAAATAAAAGATGACTCTTTGAGGAGGCGTTTGTCTATGCACACTCCATGATGAAACTTTTTTTACTTAGTGTATAAATAGGAATAAATAATTATTATTAAATTCATATATTAACATATTAGTAAAATAATTATAATGATTAAACTATATTGGTATGGATATAAGAGTCATGGAAGAGGATTATTAAGAAGAAAATATTTAAAAGTACTAAAAAAGTTGGAGACTCGATATTCTCTTAGAGATATCCAAGTGTTGGTGTTGCCGCGATCCCAAACATGAAATAGTGGGGCATCTCTTCTTTGATAATGATTGGTCTAGTTAGGTTTGGCAGGATTTCAGGGCTTATGATGGTTGGAATAGCCCTAGAGGGTTGTAGGATACTTTTATCAATGCATGATTTCAAGGAGTGGGGGACCATGGCCCCAAGAGGAAATCCACGAATGTTATCCTCTTGGTGGGATGCTAGAATATATGGAAGGCTAGTAATGATTCATACCAAAAAATAAAAATAGGTTCTTAGAAAAGAATAATATTAAAAATGAAGAACTTTTTTCTGTATCTAGTCCGGTTGTGTACATATTTCCATGTCACTCCATCAGTAAGAGCGCTCATCTCGAATATATTTTTATTCAATCCGGACAGTGACCCGGGACATGGGTATTGGGTGTGTTGGCATCCTCTACATTGTGAACTCAATAATAATATATATGGGTCTCTTATTGGGGGAGAGATGCGAGGTGGAGGAATCATTAGTGACCAGGAGGGGTCTATCATAGTAGCGTTCTCAGCCTTCTATCAAAGGGGTGACATTTTACAGCCTAAGGTGCAGGCACTGGTCACGATTTTGGAACCATGTGATCAGAGATAAATCACACTAAAGGCGGCGGAGATAGATTACTTAATCTATTTTAAAGCACTATAAGTTAAAGGCATGTTTCCCTAGAATATTTAGTATATCATCAAGAAGTGTAAACAACTCATGGGTAATCAAATAGAGATCTCCCACACTTGGCGGGAGGGGAACATTGTTGCAGACTTATTGGAATCCATGGCTTCCCCAAATCAAAGTGTGTACTTCTTTCATAGCTTAGGTTGTTTTCCTCATGAGGGGATTAAGTTTGTTATTAATGATGCTCTGGGCTTTCACTATTTTAGACCTCATGATCTTTCTTGTACCCGGTGTTTTTTCAAAATCAATAAAAATGTTAGTTTTCTTCTAGTCAGGTCCTCAGGATAAATTCTTGATATTAAGGGTTTAATTATGAGATAAATAATTCTAGTATAACTATTTTGGTTATAGATTCAAGAGAAATTAAATTGGTAAGAGTATCATCGAATGGTTTTAAGTGATCCTTATTTATAAGTGAAGAAAATGGGACTTTTGGGAATACCCTTTACACTTCCATGATATCATTACAATATTACTTCACCAATGAAACCAAAATTTTAAAATAATTTAATTTAGGGTTATCTTGTGTTTAAAATACTCAACCAATACTTTCTAATTATTTTTAATCATGTTTTAAGTATTTTATTACTAGGTTTTACATTTTAACATTTTAAATTTTACCTTGGTAACTAGTTTTTAACTATGTAATTAATATTTTATTTAAATATAAAAGATAAAAATAATTAAAAAAAATAATTTTTTAAAATAAATTTAATATCTATTTAGTCTAATTCAATTATTAATTAATAGAAAATTAACTTTTAAATTAAAATATTTAATATATATATATATAATGTTTTTTATAGAAAAAGAATGTTTTCCCAATTGAGTGTTTATAATAATATTTCATATTTATTAATAAATAAATGAGTGTTAATATATTTATATATATATTTAAAAATTATATTATAATCATTATTTATTATAGATTAATTTATTTTATTATTTAAAAATTATACAACATTAATGAAGCAATTCTTTGAAAATAACAGTTTAACAATTATCATGGTCATTAATTTAATATTAATAATCATACATTTAAACCCAAAAATTAATTTAGACATATAAAATAATATGATCATGTTTATATAATATATTAAATCTTTTTTTATATATAATTTTTATTTGTGATGAAAACTAATTTTAAATATAGTTGAATAAAATGATTTTTAGAGTTAAATATTACTTATGTTTTAAAAACAATGAACATGAGTTGTATAAATAAAGCATAATTTTTTTAAATGATTTATTTTAGTTTAAAAAATATATATTATATAAAAAGTTTTTATGAATATTTAATTCATTCTTGGGTTGTAATAATGTCATAAATGTGATAGTTTTAGGGAAATTTTTATTTTTCAACAATTTACCTAAAAATAAATTATTTTATACAAGTCACAAAAAATATTCTTCGAATAATATTGATATTATAAATAAAAAATTTATTTAATTTGTTTCAATTTTAAATTCTAAAATTTTAGAATTTAACTTTTAAAAAAATTATGAATTACAACATAAAACTGTTTTTATTGGAAAATAAATTTTCAATGTATTAACCACAGATAAATTTTCGCTCTCTAAATCACTAATAAAATTAGTGTTAATTTATTATTAATATAAATATAGATTATTAAAATCAATAATATAAATTTCCTATAATTTATTTAGTTTATTAAATTAAATTTCATAAAAGATAATTTTAGAAAAAAAAACATTTTTAACCAACAAGTGAACTTATTAGTTATCTAGCTACACTAAAAATAATGATATTTATTTATTAATATACTACAAAAAATTATTATCTATATTTACACCTAATAACATAACAACAACATTATAATGGTTATATAATGTTCTATGGTTTGTTTTGGTTTGATTTTTTCATGCAGAACAATCTATTGAAATAATATTTATTTAATGAAAATAATTAGTGGAATTTAGGGTTGTTACATTATATCCCCTTTAATAAGTTGAATCCATAAAATTTTGAAACATGTAAAATGGGATTATTTTCTATAGGTACCTCTTAATTAACCATATAACGCATTTGATCATGGGATAATTTTGGATATGGAGTGATATTTTCCTATATGTAATTTGATATATTCCCTTGGCAAAGAGAGATGATACATTTTTATTAGGATACTAATAAGTGAAGAACATGTAAATCTAAAAAGTGTAACTTTCCTAAATCCTTAATAATGATAATATACTATTGATTTAATAATTATACCACCAAAAATTCTATTATTTATATATCAATATCTAATATGTGAAATATTACATGACACAAGGCATCAAAAAACTAGAGTGAAAAGTCACTATCTTACTCAAAATTAGTCATTGAATAGGATTTTCCTTATTCTCATGATATAGGAGGTGTTTTATATCAATGTTTTGTTTTAACGATTGGATTAGTGCATTAGGTTTCATAGTTCTCAAATTCCTCTAATATAAAACAATGAATCATTTGGGTATCCATAAGAAAAACATTATCTAACTTCATTGTATCCTTATTTTTTATTTGAAAACATGTTTCTTGATTTTATACCTTACCATATGTAAATCATCTTCCAGTAACCTTAATTCAATTACCTCAATTCTTCTTCCCACATTGTTGTCATTTAAGATGTTGAATATTCTTTCCCTCATCATCTTCATCACTCGAGTTCCCTTGAGACTCCATCATTCTATTATTTGGTGGGTTAAATATTTTAACTATGGTTATATGAATAATCAGATTTCATGATAGTTGGTTTAGTATAATAATTAAATTTATCATCATATCCCCAACATCATATGGGTTGATCATTTAAATAATCAATTTATTGTCCGTCACACCAATTTTTAACTCAGTTCCATCTAGTTCTAGGAATTACTAAAAAAGGTTTAACATGAGTGATGAGAAATTATCATCAAAAGGGATGTATCCTGGTTAAAAAAATTAAATTTGATATAAATATTTCGCACATTATATTACCTCATGTTATATTAGAATTATTTTAGTTGAAGTTATATCACTCTTTTTTTATCCCATTTCATTCATAGTTTAACCAGTATGAATCTTATATCAACTTATATCATCCTCAGTTCAACCTAAATAATTCATGATTCATTTTATTTATTTTTTCACTTATAATCCTAAATATATACCCTCATAGTAATTAGGAAAAAAACCTTCATAGTGGTTCTTAAATAGCATACAATCAACAAAAGAATATCCATCGAGAGTGTGTATCTAGGTGTCCAGGGTTAGGCCCACTCATCATGCATCAGAATGGTGATCAAGTTATTTCTTAACCAACCCTTTATAGGGTAATTTATTCTAGTAAATTCTATGTCACAACCATATCTACATACAACATCTATATAGGGATGTAATTTTTAGGAAAACTATGTACCCAAAACATTTCAAAAATTTCAGGATTTTATCATATACTAAGGATTATTCATTAGACTTATCCTTAGGGTTTAAACTAAATTTCCATAATCCTAATCCTAAAAAATTACTATAATAATCTGAAAACAGAACAAAAAACTCCACACATACCAACTACAATGATCTGAGCTAAAGATACTTTTATTTTATATCATTTCCATAATTTTAACATTACATCTCACAATAATATCCCATAACTTAAAGAACCTTTTGGTTTAGTGTCTTTTAAGTACATTAAAATTGGAAATTAATTTTACAAAACTTCCTAAAAGTTCTCCATAGTATAATTCTTCAAGAACCCCTTCTAGACTTCTTATTAGTTATACTTATCTTCACAACCCAGGGAAGGGAAAAATAAGAAAGGGGTGAGCTCAAATGAACAGTAAGGGAAAATTTATCCACATTTAATCATGGGTTAGATCATAATCATATGATAAAATAAGACCATGAAATAATTCCTTATTAAAACAACTTGGAAAATCATATTTATCCATAAATAATGAAAATAGGATACGTAATATCAAAGGAAAAAACTTGAACAATGACATAATATCATGACACAATCATGAAAACATTTTATAAGGAAATCACATTATAATAACATGGAATCATAGAATATGTGGAAATAATATAATACATTATATAAAAAACATAATTCAACGGCTAGTCCCAAGATCATAATAATATAATGAAAATTTTTCATTTGTGGATTGGGTTTACTTCCCATTCCCATAAACAGAGTATAAAAAGTGAAACTACGAGATGGTTTTGCTTACCATTGTATTAAACATGATGTAAAAGGTTTTGTAGTGGATTCGGTTCACACAATAATCCCTTACATAACATCTTATGAGATTTTAATATTTACATAATGTATTGGAGGGATAAATAATTTCAATACTGCCCATCACATATTGAAAATAATTCATATATATATGCCACATGAGGAAACAAAAATCATATGTAAATTTTAAAAAAGATCAATCCTGTGAGAAAGAATTATATATCATAATTTTAATTTGAGGCGTAAATGAAGTCTAAATATTAAGGATTCCAAACAAAATAAGTAATTAAATTGTTTTGGACTTTCATAACTAAATAAGGGATATAGGTCTTAAACATGGTATTTTAATTTAGAAAATTCATGATAAGGATCCGAAGTCAAAAGAATAAAAATGAACTACATCGGAGATATGTTATGAGAAATTAAATGATATTTTTAATGGAGTAAAGGGATTATTTTTCTCTAAAAAATAATTTAAATTGATATTTTTATAAAATAATGAGGGTTCTCAAAATCTATTAAAGTTGGAAATCACTTTATGGTGGTGTCACTTTTCATGTGATAAGAAATCATAAAGTTCCCATAAGTTTGGTTTATTTAAATGTGGGAATTTTAGAGAGAAATATAAAAACTTATTATACAAAAAAAGGTATAATAAAATATTTATATACATAAAGAACATATATAAAACATATTTTGTAAATACATTATAATATAATCAAGAAAATGGGAGAAAATTAAATAGATTGTGTGACCCAAAATTAATGAGGGTGTTTTGAAAAGATCCCTTTTTTGAGCTATAAAATTCTTTTTTTGAAATACCATATAGTAAAAAGGATAATAAAAATTTATTTTGAAATTTTTTTAAGGGAAATATTAATGTCACCTAAGATGACACATATTTTGGATTCTAATTAAAATCAGAACATTAGTGGGAAGGGAAATTGTAAAAAACGGGGGGAAGCTGTCATTTAAGATGATGAGAATTATTTTTATCATAGTTTCATTTTGAGAATGAATAAAACTCATCAATAATGAATATAAATATCAAAATTCATTTTATCAAGATATAAATATGGTATATAATATTAATTGAACATAAAAATTTAATGAGAAAATTTAAAACTCAAAAAAGTTCACTGAGTTATAAAAATCCCTTTGTATTTTAGGGAAGACATCAATCATATTATAGAATAAGGAATATCAGGAATAAAAGTGATTCTTATAAATTAAATAATAATTTTTCATATTATATGTCAAGTTGTTAGTATTTATACCAAAAAATTAATATTGATACATAATATCAAAGAATGCCTCAATAGAGGGTGATTGAGATGGAAATCCTTACTTTATTCCAGGTCTATTTTGTGCATGCACCTAACTTCCTAAATAACCAAATTAAGTTTATTAGGTACCTTCTTAGGAAACTTATTCTTCTATATATAATTTAATATATACCATATATTATCATATGTTAATTATTTACTATAAATATTTTTTACGTCGGTTACATGAGGTTGTGCGGTCATTTTTTCCGTAAATCCTTATGTTTATTGAAGAATGTTTTGTAAAGTAGTTTTATATTATACAAAATATTAAAATTTTAATGTATATTTTTTTTAAATTAAATAAATATTTTAATCCATCCTTAAGGGGTGGTGATTGAAAATTAAATACATTACTCATAGAGTAGGTAGTCCACACATATACAAGATTAATATTTCCATTTCTTAAAAAATAAGAGGGAAATAATGTATATTATAATTTGAAATTTATCAATTAAATTTGTGTTATAGATATAAATTTTATTCATCAAACCTATCATTAAAACCAAACATGAGAGTAATTTATTGAAAATGAAAGATGTCACTTCATGGAGGTGGTAGACCGTGCACACACACTAACAACACTTTTGTTTTCCTTAGTGGATAGAGATGAATAAATAATATTTTTTCATTAAAATATTAAAATATAAGTGTATTAATGATACTAATTTAGTTATATTTGTAGGGATAAAAGAGTTATGTAATAGTATTTTTATGAAGAAAATATTAAAAAGTAGGAAACACTTATGTTCGAGTATCGATCTTCTCTTTGAAATCCCCTTAGAAATGAAGGAATTAGGATAACTTCTAGATATTTGGGGCTTAATGATAAGAAATTTAATTCTTGTATAGGTAGTTATGGTAGAGTTTCAATAGAAATTTGATTGGGAAGAGTAAAATTAAATGTTTGTAAATGATCACGTTTTATAAGTGAATAAAACATATCCTTTGGGAATACGCTATACACTTTTTTGATCTTATTGGAAGATTACTTTTTCAATGACTCAAAATTTACTTAATAATGGATTTTAGGGTGATATTGGGTCAATAAAGACTCAAAAAGTACTTCCTATGAATGTTATAAACATGTTTCACATCTTTTACCATAGGTTTTTATATTTTACATTTGGATTTTTAACTTTGTAACTAGCTATTAACTATGTAATTTATATTTTATTTAAAAATATAAGGAAACCCATGTTAGAAAACTAAAATTTAAATTACAACATTTAATATTTATAAAAAGGATGTTTTCACATTTAAGTGTTTCTAATCATACTTAGTATTGATTAATAAAATCCTGAGAGTTCATATATTCATATATATATTTATAAATTATATTTTAATCATTCCTCACAGGTGATTAATTTATTTTAGGAGAAAAAAATTACCAAATTTTTATAAAAAAATATTTGAAAATAGTAGTTTTACCATTATCATGGTCATTAACTTTAATCTTAGAAATTATAATTTTATCCCCCAAAGTGAAATTGAACTGATTAAAATGGTCATTAACTTTAATCATGTTCATATTAACTTTAATATGAACCTGTTAATATAAAATATTAAATCCACTTTTTTATATTTAATATATACAAATTTTGAAAATTAATTTCTAACATTTGTGAATAAAATAGTTTTTAGAGTGAAATATTACTCAAGTTTCCAAAATAGTAAATATGGTTTTTATAAATACAACATAGTATTTCTAAATTTTTTATTTTACCTTATAAATATTTATCTCATATAAAAATGGTTTTGAAAAAAATAAATTTACTCATGTATTATTATAATATCATAAAAGTGAATTTTTTTGAAAAATTTGTAATTTTTTCACTATTCACCTAAAAATAAGTTATTTTCAAAAATTAAAAAAATTATCTTGAGATAATGTTGATATTATAGATCAGAAAATATAAAAAAATTTCAAATTTTTAATCTACAATTTTAGAATTTTACTTTCAAATAAAATTATAAGATATAATGAGATGAATCTTTTTATTTTAAAATAAAATTTCAAAGTATTAACTATTACTATTCTTATTTTCAATCATTACTAATAAAAATAGTGTTAATATTTTATTCATATGAAAAATTATATTATTAAAATCAATAATATAAATTTAATATAATATAATAATTTTATTAAAATAAATCGCATAAAAATATAATTTTAGAAAAAATACATTTTGAACTATATTTTGATATTGTTAGTTATCGAACTACAATAAAAAACCAATATTTATTTTAAAATATATTTCATAAAGAAGTTATATCTATTTATACCATCCAAATTAACAACCACATTATAATGGTTATATAATTTTATGTGGTCTGTTTTGGTTCAGTGTTACATGAAATATATTATATTAACACAATATTTATTTAAAGAAAATACTTATTGGACTTTTAGTTTTCTTCATGATATAAATTATATTAGTAATGTAGAACAACGATTTTGCTTTTCAACCTTTAGTTTCATATCAGTTAATGGGATGGTCGGGCTTTGCAAGCCTTGATAGGGGTGCAAGAGGTTTGTTCCCATTCTCTTGAGTAGAAAATGAGTAGATTTTATGGAACTAGGTGCATTGTAGTGCATTAAATAGTATTTGGATACCTTTTTGTGGAAATTATTGATTGTTATGGGATAAATAATTTGTCTTTAGGAGAGACATTTTGGTTTTGTAGAGATTGACCTTAGTGTGTGGTATAGGGCTTTGAGAGTAGCTTGGAGGTGAGTTTTAGAATGTGTTCCGACCAACATTAGAAGTTATAATGTCTAGTGTCTTTAACATTACAAACCATGTGTTCAATCCTTGAAAGGGATCCTAGTAAAGTTCATAATAAGGTTATGTTGTGGTTCTGGTCTGGAAATGAAAGCTTGGCCTTAAAGTGGAAAGATGTCATTAGTTTTTCATTGGAGTTGAAGACACCATGTGAGACATGGTTTTCTTGAGCGTGATAAGAGGTAGTGTTCTTGGAGAAGCATAATAAAAAAATTGGATTTTGGTTGCAAGGATAAGGGGAAATTGGGTTTTAGAAGTTCCATTAGAGGATTTTTCATCAGGTGAGTAATTTTCAATTGGTATGAAATGTCAGAGGGTAGTTACTTATTAAGATGTTGGCATAGTTTAAAGTTACTCTAATGGGTAGAGCCCTAGTGAAATACCCATGTAGTGGTCATGTCATTAACTTCCATACGTATTTTTGGTATGTTCAAACAAAGGAGAGTGGTGGTATGATACAATGGTGAGTCAGACTAGAGACACGTTAGTGCTTGTGAGAGGGGCATGAAAATTAAATGGAATGATCATGGATATAACCAAAGAGTTTAATAGAGATTCTGTTTTGTAGTTTAGTGTGGGAATTGGTCATTTTCACAGTACCCCACATGTTAAGGAATTTTTATCAAGAGGTGATGGTACATCAGTAGGAAACAATGAGTGCCTTAAGGAGAAGTCATATTGGGAAGGAACTACTAATTTTACTATACTGTAATGGATGTATTAAGGTGAAGACCACATTCTTAATATTATTCGAGACATGTTTGACATGTTTTGATGATTAAACCATGGTTTTTAGGGAAAATACAATATGTACAAGCTTGTTGCTTGGAGTTCCAAAATAGAAGCATGTTGGGAATTTGGAGATGAAACACATGTTGTTAGCATTGAGATGACGATTGAGGATCGACTGATATATGTTTGGGATATTGATTTATTTTCATTTTATGACCCGTGATTAACTCATTGGGTTTATATTTATGGGTATGATGGGTTTTATCAAAGAGTCACAAAAAATTGTGGTGACCTTCTATGAAAAGGGAGGAGAACATCATCGAGTTTTGTGATGTTAAGGTTGGGTAAAAGGTGGGTTCTTTTCCTTTGGAATCATAAAGTATGTTGTGGATAAATATTTAGTGATGAAAATGGAAGAAATTAGTGATTCTAATGTTTGATGGGTTTGGAAGGTTGTTTTGGGGCTGTTATCCCAGAGTAATGGTTTTGAAATCTGTGGATGTGTCCCTTGAGTTGAATCTATCTAGATTCAAGAAAGGTGAACCTATGTTGGTTTAATTAGTGATGATCATGAATTCCAGTGTTTGGAATATATCAAGTGATTCCATCCTTATCATTTGTTGTTAATAGATTTCTTTCATTCACATTGAGAGTAACGTGTGGGTGAACCCAACCCATTGGTAAAGGAGGTTTGTAGTACTACATGCATCTAAGTAGCTGAGTTGTATCAATGAATGATAAATAACCATTTGCAGGTATCAGTCAAGGTGTTGAGGTTAAAACTAGTGGTTCAAAATAGTGTACTATGGTTTGGGATATTAAAAAGGCCCCAGTGAATTCTAGTTCATTAATATGGTTATTCATTGTGTAAAACCTAGATCATAAAAGGGTTTGAGGTGTGAACCATGTTTTATGACATGGTTTAAAGGAAGAAATCATATTTCATCATGTGATTCGGTGGTAGGTCTGTTTCATGATATGAATCAAGGGGTGAATCATTTGAAAAAACATGAATAAGTTTCATTTTTGGGCACCAACACTCGAAGAAGAAGAAGGAGTTAGTATCAGGGCTTGTGGGTTTGAGTAGGACACAATGTGTTGGGTCATAGTTAAAATGTTGGAATAATGGTTAGTGTGACTTTTTAGTAGTTTCCAATGCATCTTTTTGGACTGAACTAAGGAAATTGATACAAGGAAAGGTAGAACCTTTCAGTTGACTGTTGTGTTTCCTAGAAATCTCCAGGAAAGGGTGTTAGAGTGATATTTGATGTTTGATCCATAGGGTTGGTTTATATGGGAAATAATCCTATAAACACTTATTTTGGATGAATATTTATTAGAGCGGGAGTTTTTAAATCCCCCGGATTTTTTAGTTTCATTAGTGTTTGTGTTTTTGGTCTGGATGTGTGTAATCTAGTCATTTTTGGCTGTTGGAGGCATCATTGGTGTTCAAGAGTTCATTTTTAATGAAGGTACTATACCTATATCTGCTCAAGGAGATTAAGGAAGGATTCATGGAGTGGCATAGTGTGTCACACCATGAATTTTCAAGAAAATATGTCTGGGTTTTTTCAATAGTTTACGACATGAACTATATGTTCACATTGTGAATGGATTCTAGCCATCTTTTTAAGCGTAGAGGGGATTATTTTCCCTTAAGACCCCCTTTTTTCCTCCTATACCCTCTCCACAACCCCTTATGAAAATCAATCACCAATGGAGATCCCCTTTTATGATTTAGGATCCCCACCTCTTATTCCTTCAACCATTGTAGTTTCATCAATTGTGATTGACTTCCCTCAGTTGGTATAATCCCATATTAGCTCTATATGCTTGTACCCTTTAGTTATTCTTTATAGAAACCCAATATTATGAAATTAAGGATAATTTATCAAAACCTTTGTGCTTATATTGATTCATGTGGTGGTACCTGATGGAATATGTTTGAAATAAAAGAGGTAGAAAGTCCTTACCATTTTACAACATTTGTATAAAATGCTATGACTTGATTTGTATATGGGTGTGTACATATCCTTTTGATACATATGTTTTGATGTTATCTTGAGTGGGTGAGGTCCGTATTTTTGTTTTAATCTTATTATAGGGGAGTTTGATGTGTGTGCGTTGAAAATTATGATATAAATCCATATATTAGAAATTTCCATAGGGATAACCACTTGGTATTTTAGGCTTGGAATGTGTTGTTTGAGCATAGTTTAGGATAGTGTGGATGGGGTAAGTGAAATAGGACTCATAATTTAATCTCATATCTTTTGTGATTTTGAATCAATTATTCATAACCATTTATCGGGGTATAAGGGCGGGGTTGTCTACTTTGGTGTTTTGTCTTGGAGAGTACTATTTAAGTTGAGGAAGGTCTAGAATAACTTAGGTAACTATCTTAGGGGATTTATTAATATCTTTCTTCCATCACTTGGAGTTTATGTAAGATGAAATGTTAGTTTTTATAGTGACATAGTCTAACCATGGGAAATATGGATAATCTATAATTGTGATGGGAGGAAAACCAGGAGTGAGATGGTTCGGTCCCAGTAGGACGATAATGGCTATTGTGAGGCATTGGTCCGAGTTGTGTTTGTTCTTAAGATCTATGTGATTAATAATTGTATATGACCTAATCAGAACCTATAGGGGTGGTCTATCATGATTCTTTGTGGCCTCACTAGAACCTATGGGGATGGGATAATGTGATTGTATATGGATACCCTATAACTTGGAGGGATGGTTCAATGTAATTGTATGTGGCCTTCCTAGAGCCTATGGTGATAAACCAATGTTCTTGAATATGGAATCCATTGATCCTATGGGGATCAACCAGTGTGCTTGATTTTCCCCCCCAGATTCTATTATGATGGGACATTGTGTTTTTTGGACCTCCCTAGAGTTCATCGGGATGGTTCGTTGTGACTTGATGGACCTTTGGAGTACATAAGGATGGGCTAGGGTATTTGGGGATTCTATGAACTATTTTATAGGAGTGATGTGTGTGATGTGTGTGCCTATAATCTTGAAATAATTTATTTATGTAAGTAATAAAAATAATAGAGTATTATTCTTTATAGTTTCCTTGTTATCACATGATGACCCAATGGGTTGTATGTTTTTTTATGTATTTTTTCATTTCATAAACTTTTATATAACCAACTATATTTATGATAAGGATTCATCTGTGGTGTCCTATTGGATTTATACTCACAAAAAATATCTGGATCTTATTTCATATGATTACTCTTTTAGCTGGGGACACATATGAGGGAGAGGGATCTATATTGGGCGGTTTTATAGGAGGATTAGGTTATTCGAGGCAATGTCGAGAACGTTTCCCATCTCATTATTGAGATATCTATTTTATTTATTTATCCTCATTTAATATGTATAGATATTCCACAAGTGGGGATCTCCCTTGAATTATGTAATGTATATTTTATGACATTTTTTATAGAAAGTGTTTATGTTATAGTTTAATTCAAGTGTATTTAGTTCTACTATTTACTCTAATGATTATTGGTTCTGTGATTGTGTAATATTGTGGTTATTTGTACCAAGGGAATAATATCCTAAAATATTTTCTCATGTAATCCATATTATTTGGAATACACTTTCATATATAGAGGCATTCATTAGGCCCATGTGTTACCCCCATGGCCTGAGCTAGGTCATTTAGGTCAGAGTGAAACAAGAGTCATTAGACATTATTGGTGTTAATAAAGATTTATGAAAACGTAAATTGATTATTGATAGAATATTTCAATAATTGGAAAAAAAATATTTCATATATCAAGGTGAGAAAAGATAAAATGAATAATAATTCTACTAGACTGATTATATGCATACAAAATAAGGAAATTCTGTTAATTATGAATAAATTTTAGAGTTGGGAGAATTTATTTGGAAATTGATACAATGGTGTTCATTAGGATGATGAAAGACAATTTATATATACTAAGAATAATTTATATAAAATTTAATAAACAATGTTTTTTTAAAATAATAGAATAAAGAATATTTATTTACCATAAGATCAAATAAAAAAAGAAATTATTGAAGAAAACACACCTTAAAAGGCAGAGAAATATGTTACACTAAGGATAAGATACTTCTATTTCTATAGATAAATCTATATCATGGATCATTAAAAGTAAAAAATGAATAAAATGATGGTGAAATAATGTTTGAATAATAAAGGGTATAAATACAATAAACAAACTAAGTTATTAGTTTATTCAAAGATAGCTATGAAGAATAATTTACATTTAATGTGAGGGTTCCAATATTAGGAGACTTTATGATTTATTAGAATCCATGTGGAAGGTGAAAAATGATTGGCCACACTCCTAGAATTTTTTTGATAGTGTACTAGAAAAAGAGGAGATGATAGTGAAATAAAATAAGAAATCATACTAGAGTTCATATTCTATTATGTATTTTTTTTAATGGAGATTCCACATAATGACATAATTGAAGAGAATATAAAATCTAAGCTTCCCAAAGTGGTTAATTTTTGAAAAAATAGAGGAATAATTATGAAGAGTTTTCAAAATATTTTATTTGATAATAGAGAAGTTTCTATGTTAAAAAGTTACTCTAAACCAAGTTTTTACCTCCAAGGAGAAATTGATATCCCACCATATTCTCATATATGGTTTTTTTTCTATTCATAGAATTGAAGGTGATGTGTCTAGTGGAAGAACTGAAAATATGTGAACATATTGAAAATGGAAGAAATATCCATTATAGTGTTATTTATATAATTATTAATAAGTTATTTAATTATTATTATAAAGAACATTTTTAGGACTTCATCAAAATAATAGATTATCCTGGACAGATAATTCATAAAATTCACACTCAAGGGGGATTTGAGTCAAGAATGATTTAAGATATCATTATTTTTTATGAATATGAAAACCTATAATGTGTTTGAATCTGTCATTTATTAGTTAAGTTAGTTATATTATACTATCCTTATATGATGATAAATTTCATGATCAAGGTAGATAGATAGATTGGTTAATGACATGGAGAGTGGGAGATACATGGTAGTTTGAGACAATTCTAGGAAATTAATTGGTCAATCATGTTTTCTATACTGATCATTTATAAAGTAAATCCTGAGTTGATTTATTGATATCCCACATATAGGTTTTAAATTTTTATTTATTGTTATTAAAGTGGATAAAATAAGAATATTTACTTTAATTTAAAGTGTATATTGAATTAGGTATTGAAAAAAAATCCAAATGAGAGATTGAAGTGCCCACCGGATTATGATTAAGTGTGTTGTGTTTTTTTTCAATAAGAATAATGTAAATATAAAATTCAATAACAGTAAAATTAATATATGATAAGTTCATTTGGAAAATTTTGGTTGTTACTGAGGAATGATCTTTCATTTTCGTGTTTTAATTATGGAATTTTAAGTATGTGGTTTGATTATGAGGTGTTTTTAGATGGTTTTTTGTATCTTATGTGGTTTAAAATATTATAGTATGTTTCAAGTTTTTTTAGGTGAAGTAATGAAAATGGGGTTGGTGATCAAGGAATAATCAAATCTCTTGTGGGGGTCCACTGTATGTCTAGTTGCTAAAAAGTTCTTATGTAACCAAGTTAGTTATATTAAAAGTCATGTGGGGATTCCTCCATAACTCTTTTTTCTACCTGATTAGTTTTTTAATAAATTTTTATTGATATGTTTTTTATTTTTTCCTTTTATTTCCTAAAAAACATGATCTCACCTCACCCTATTAGACACTGAGATACCTTGAGAGGAAAGGGATGAGTTAGGGTGAAATTTTTTTTCTTTTGTTTTAAAATATCTTCTTTCTAGATTAGTTAGAACTTATTAAACATTTTATATTATATTACACATACACCAATCACATAATTATATGAAGGTACAATAGAATAAGAAAATTACTTGGTTTACCACAAATATCTATAACCAAGGAGAGTACGCTGACAATGTTTTGGTATTATTGGAATCCACTGTTCATTATTATTATTGGTTGATTAAATTTTTTTCTATAACCACTTTTTTTAGAAATTATTTCTTTATAAAGGAATACATGGAATGACACATTTCCTTCCCTATATAACTTCCATAAACTTCTTCTTACACACTGATCTAGAATAAGTCTTACTTAGTTTAATGAATTGATGGTCAGACCATCATAATAAATAATTTTTGTATGATTTGTATCATTCAATATTGAATATGATTCTTTGATATTTTTTTTGATCTTCAGAATAGTTTTGGAAAACATACCTTGATAATTTTATCAAATTACATTATAATAAATATTCTATACATTTACCTGGTTTCATGACCATGAGTGCATAACTTTGAGAGAATTTCCTCATGCACAAGACACTCTCAACTATGTGATCATGATCAAAAAATAAAATCTAAATAGTTTATAAATTTATTATTGACCATGAGATTTCATCATGTATCTCCAATCACATGACCATGATGAGAAACTCACTCTACTGGGCCACTTCAAAAATCTCTAAAAATAATATTAATCACTTAATTACTTCATAATAATCATAAATATATGATAAAGTGTGTTTATATATGATTTACACAAACTTAAATTTGAAAAAAATTCTCAACCATTCAATCCACCACCTTTGGAAAAATAATAATTTCATGACCACAAAAACTACAATCATGTATTGAAACAAGATTCATGTGATGACATGAATTATTTTTAGAAAACTTATAACAAGACTCAACCAAAAATATAATAATGAGAATAAACATAACCTCTATCAAATTTTGTGTATCATTATATATGTGATTCATCTAAAACCATGATTTCTTGAAGATGCTAAACTCATACACTATGTGTCAATACAAACACAATTGAATGATCTCCTTAAAATTTTGAGATATTAATATCCATATGATATTACATGATTGCATGATCCATAAGATATTATTTGATCACATGAAACTTTATCACTTATGGGATTTTGATTCCCTCCCTTTGTATTTTATTCACCAAATTTTAAAAAAACCCTTTAAAAAATACATATTCTCCAAAATTATTTAAAGACTCATATAGCACAATTATTCAAATAACCATTCTTTATTGAAATCAAAATCCATAGTAAAACTAGAATCATATTGAAAAAAATCACAACACAAGAACTTTGGCTCAGGGAACATCGGTTCCAAAATTCCCCCCTTTGGTCTTATTGAAAATCCAAATAGAAATTAAATCGCACACACCCTTCATATGGCTATAAAATATCACCTCCATAACTCTAAAATTATGTGAGTAGTGATCGGTGTAGAAAACAATATTTTGAGAGAGAAATCCATGCCGAAATTCATTCTATAAACTCCAACTTTCTCCAAGATAAATGAATATTAATTCCTTGTACACACCAATTCCCAATTAGTCACATCTCCCCTTGACATCAACACCATAACCCCCCTTTAATTGAAGATTGGTTGGAAATTTTTAAAATCAGAATAATTGAATTTCACTAAAAAAGGTCTCCACTTTGAAAAAAAACCAAATATTTAGAAAATTACAAGAATGAAAAAATAATTAAAGTAACATACATAGTGGTGATAAGGGAACATCCAAACTTCTTCAAGATGAGGGAGGTGGTTGAACACCAATTTTAATACAATTATTCTAAAACACTAAAATGAATAAGGTTTTTTCATGACTTAAACTACTTTCCCATTTTTCTAACATGATGTACTATGATAATTCCTTATTTCTCCTTTTATTTAATTAAATTATACATAATTTCAAAATATATGGTATGAGGGTGTTGTTTTGGATTCTTTGTGAGATCAATAGAACTATTGATGTCGCGTAAATCACCATAAGTTGTTTGAATGGATCACTGATATATTTTAATTGTTTATTTTTACATAGAATTTTACTACATGCCTTGGCCACCAAGATATAATATTGTTCTATAATACTTAGTGATGTAATTTATTTCTTTTTTTACTTTTCCATCCCATATAATTTTTTCCAATTAAAAAATAATATCTGATTTAAGATTTATATTCCACCACATATCCATCCCAATCCATATAAAAAAGTATATAGTTCATGATCCTTTACAACATCAAAGATTATGCCAAAAATTTGTGTTCTTTGGATGTATATCAAGATATGTTTAACTACTGATAGATACCCTTCCATCATAAAACTCTATAAATGTGTTGCTAAACATGTTGGAAAGAAAATATCTAGCCATTTTGTAGTCAATTATAAAAAAATTAAAGTTATACTCTTTTACGAGGTGTAATGTATATATTTATCATCATTATTCTTCCCACATTTTGTCCCAACCATAATCATAATCAACATTGGATTAGAATCATGAATATTAAACTTTTTTAGTATCTCTTATGCAAAATTTCACTGGGATACAAAAGTATATATCTATTTAAGCATAACTTTTAGCCAAATATATTTTAAATTTCTAATAAAAGACATATCAAATAATGTTATAGCTATTCTTGAAAAAATTTCCACTATATTTTTATACTTTCACTAAATCTGATATCTTTAACATAGACAAGAACTATGAACTATTCTTCTTTGGATGATTTTATGTAAATGTTATTCACTACTCCACCTATTTTTTATTCTATAATTCCTAAATTCAATTCATTTCAATCATACCATGCTCGTGATTCCTACTTTAGACTGCACAAGGACTTATTCAATCTTCACACTTTGGTTTCGTCACTTTATATCAAGATACCAACTGATTTTTGATATAATCCTCCTCATAAAGTATACCATTGGATAATTATATTATTAAATCCATTTTATATATCCTGAACCCTCTGTGAATATAAATTTTCAATATTATCCAGAGAGAATCGAGTTGATGCACTAGAAAAAATGTTTCATCAACTTCTACACCTTTGATTTTTGAAGACCCTTTTCACACATAACCTTCTTTATTTCAAATCACATTTCCATTCTTATCATACTTATTCATTAATAAATATTTAGTAAAAATAATATAGCGATGTTCAATATTCCTCACAATATCTCATGTTTTTTATTAATATAATCCAATTATTCATTAATTTCTTTAATCCAACACATATCTTTTGATGATTCTTTAAATGAGGCTGGCTCCATTATGGACAGCATAGTAGAACGATCTATACTCCTCATCCTCCTTGTTTGAGTTAGTGTAAATTTATTACCAATAATATTATATGGATAATTCTCCATTATATTTATTCTTCATAGTATAGAATGACTTTATTCAACCATAGATTCCTTCTCCAATTCAGCCTCTCAATCTTCATCATTTGGTGAATCTTTCACTATATCAATATTTAGACCAATCTAATTTTATTCTCAAACTTATTCCTTATAGAAAACAATATCAATTTTATTTATAATGCTTCTCATAGATTTATCACCAATTAACATAACATCATCTCTCTCCAAAAAATTTCTAGGACTATTTTTGTAGAGTTTTAAATCATTTTTATACCTTGAGTATGCAATAAAATACTCATTAATATACTTCATTTACATTTTTTTATTGATCTATTTATTTTCTTTTGTATATAACATTGGATTCTAAAAACAAAAAAAAAATTTATTTAGTGATGGAATCCTCACATATCACATTTCATATGGTGTCCTTTCTTCTTCAAGACATATAAATTCATAGTTATGAGTGTACACATCAACTTGATCATCCTATTTTTAATAGTGATAAGAAACACCACTCTCAATCTCTATAGTTTTGGAAATATTATTCACCTGTAAATTTATTCTTTCAGTAAACCCCTTTTTTGGGAAGTTATGACTAATGAAACCACATTTTTAATACCATGATTCTTGATATAGTTCCTAAAATCAATGGATGTGTACTCTTATCCATTATCAGAGTGCATAATTATTGTAGTATGTCTATATAGTTTTGAAATCTTATTAGATATCTCTTCATATATTCCATAAAGTCTCAAATACTTTGAATGAACATGATAAATGCTATTCTCTTTTAATAATATATAATGAAAAATAAGTATCTTTCTCCATAAGTTCCAAGTATGTTCATTATCCCACCCACATAATTTTGGATCGGATCATGTAGATTTCAATTCCTTTTTTTAGTTGATAGGGATTTAAACACATTTTATCATGCATTAAAGTATCACATGTCTTATCATGATCATGTTTTAGACATTGAATATCTACAACATCCACTTACATAGAAAAGTTCTCTATGAATTTTTGGATAATGTGGCCAAGCCTCTAATTAAGTTTCTATCTTATTCAACTATTAGAGGATGTATGTTATATTTTATATCCATATAGTACATATTACCATTGGTCCTATAGTATTTCATGGGAGAGTTTTCAGCTTCTCCTTTTATAATTCATCCCATTGGATTGAATGTGATTTGGAGTCCAAAGACATTGATTTGACTTACACTTAATAAATTTTGTCATGATCCATCCACATAGAGAATATAAATCTTATTTAGATCATCTAAAACAAACCAAATATTTCTAATAACTCTAATTTTCATGGTCCCTTCATTCTGGAACCCCACTGTTTCATCCACTCTTCCCTATAAAACCCTCATAAATTTCATATTTCTATTCATGTGGGTGAGAAACCACATCAATAATCCATTTACTGTTTCTATTAATTTCATCAAGTTAAATTTATACTAGATTTGATTTCTATATCTTCTTATTCTCCTTCCAAGAGATACTTGGTCTTGTAGAGGCATAAGATTTCCTCTCCAAAATTTATTCATCATGTATTGTGGAATCATTCTTGTAATTTTCTTCCAATAGAGAGTATGGATTTTTGAAAGATATTTTTCTTGATTGATCTATTTTTATTTGTCTGTAAGGTATATAGTTACCGTTCTAATTACTTTTTTCTTTTAATAAATATATTTATGCCTTGAAATGTAACAATGGAAATAGTTCCCATAGAAATTATATCTTCAATATGATACAATATATGGCCACATAAACCTTTTTTTATTACCTAGTTATTCCATATTCAGATAGATCCCTTCTTAATCAAAATAAGACATGGTATACCCAAGAAACCTACATAATTGAAATTTTATTCAAGGAAATATCTTCTCTCTTTCAATTCACTACATGCCCCCAGGTTTCATAAATATTTTTGAATGTCATTGGATAGACCTAGAGTATTGAGGATCATTTTATTCTCTATAGTTTCATTTCAATGGTTATTCCTTTATCTGGATATTTGATGTTTTAGATTTTCACTACTAGTTTCAACATTCTTCTATCCACTATTCTGATCTATCACTATTATTAATTCTTTTGTTTTAATATCACAAGTAATTCCCTTTTTCCTATAAAATAGGGTCATTGTTTATCTAAAATGTTTCTAAAACTATATGAGCTACGCTCATCTTGTTCATTTAGATCTATATTTATGAACATCTCAAATTGAAGTTTCTTCTATGGAATATTTGATTTCTTTTATTTCACCAATTTTTTTCTCAAAGTAACAACCTATTATTATAATTAATATTTATTTTTTACATATTTCTATATGAATTAAGGTTATCAATCACCTTAGTCTATTTTATAATCTTTTTCTTTAAATTTAAAATAATAATTTTTTACTGGTTAGATTCTTATAAAAATAATATTACAGTCAGTCAATTTCTAATTCTGGTTGATCCACATATTCAGATCATTATTTCAATATTCCATTAACAGTGTGATTTTTTTTATTAGATGATATGTTCTTCAAGAGATACCTCAAGTTATACCTTGAGAACAACTACACCTTATAGTTCATTATCTTTCACATTTTTAAGATCTTATTTTTAAACTCTATCTATCATGAAATCATCAATATAATTTTTTTAATTCTATTTCAACTTCCTCAAGATATTATTCATTATCGTATTCTACTTTGATTACAAAACTATGTCTTGGAAATTTATTTCCATATAAAATCTAGGTTTTAGATAGGAATTTTTTTCATTGTTTCTGTAATAATTTATATTTTATTTCTTCGCAGAAATTCCCTTAATGAATCTTTTTACAATATTTCCAACTTTTCAACTTCAATTGATTGAAATAGGTATCTTACTTTAAAATATTACTTTTATTCTTTAAAATATTCTGGCCACCATTGTAATAAGTTATTCTTCCATATCTTTTTCATTTTAATCCTCATTAATGATAAACTACTTTATGGCCTTGAATTCCATTTCCAAACTAGTATGGTTTGAGGTAAATCCTAGTTGAATTCACATTTCACAAGACACAATACTTATTAGATGGTCACCCTGAGATAATTTCATCATGTTCCCCTATTTAAGAGTTGAAAAGTTTATATTATACCAGGGAGAGAGTTTCTATAAGACTTTTTTGATATTTTTAATATATTTTATTTGATCTACCAGCCCCCACATTACTCTAAAACATCTATGATTTGGTTAGATAAACTATCTAAAATTTTATCCGGATGCGTTTTGAGAACACCAAACCTATTTTATAAAACATGGATACTTGATTAATTCACCTTAGTATCCCCTTCATATATATTCTCCAATTTATCCTACATGGCCTCATCCATAGTTTAAGATCATCAATTTGATGTAGATATTATCTGAAATATATCTCAATAGTTCCCTTATATCCTTGAAAACAACATCTAGTAGTTTTCTATCAGTTTTAGTCATTGAGAGTTTTATCACATAAATAACTTGAATCCCATTTATTGTATGGAAAATAACTTACATACCAAGATAATGTAGATATAACATCATCATATCTTTCTATATCTGATAGTTACTCTCATAAAAGAGAGGAATTCCTATGAAATTTATAATTTTCTCCCTATAACTAGTCTTCAAAACACATATTTAACTCTGAGAACCTCCTCTAATACCACTTGTTGACCGTGGTCACCCTGAGAGGTGAGGAGTGAATCAAGGTGTGAACTATTTAATTTTATTTAAAGGAACTAGTTCCCATGATGGTATGACCTTTTTAAACCTATAATATTATACCACAAATACACCAATCATAAAACTATATAAAATTAAATTAAAACACAAAAAAATATTGGGTCTTCATAAAGGGGAATGTTTATGTAGAATATAGCGACGATGTGTCAGTTGTAACTTAATCTAATATGATCAACTTGTATTGGTGGATTAAAATTGTTAGGACATAAACACTCCATTATAGGTGAACTTCCTTTAAAATGAATTCAGTGAATAGAAAACTACCTCTATTATATCACATACATTGAATCCTCCTCACACACTACTCTAGATGAAGTCTTCCTCAGTTTAAAAAATTGAAGTTTTCTCCATTATCATCAATATTTGTTATATGATTTGTATCATTAAATCTATAATATGATTCTTTGATAATATCCTTTATATTTATAATAACTTTGGAAAAACCCCTTGTTTATTTTATCAAATTATCCTAGAATCATTGTTCATCACATAACCCTAGATTCATAACCACAAGTACATAACTATGAGAACAAGGTCTTGAGTGTATGAACTCATGATTAAGACTATTACTGTGTGACCTTGAGTGAAACTCTCAATAGTTTGATTCTGATTGTACAATCTCAATCTCAAGAGGTTGGTCACATAACACTAATTATGAGATTAAACCATGTATCTCCAATCATATGACCTCATTGTGTAACTCCTTCCAATATGATTCTTCATAAAACACTGAATTAATATTAATCACATAATCCCATAATCATAATAAATAGTATACAATTAGAGCTATTTATAGAGTATTTTCGCTGACATAACTCTAAAATACATGCTCAACCATTCAATCCACCACCTCAGGAACAACAATCATCACCTAACCACACCACATGTAATTTCATATCAATATCTATCTCATATAATCACTTAACATCTGTTGTATAACCCAATTCATAAGAATCATCAAATCATGGAATAAAGTGAATGAAAAAAAACCACCTTCAAATCCAACATAACTTTCAATACAAAATTCATCTGAAGCCCTGATAACAAAATGATACTAAAATCATGTTCTTCACATAAATAATTACATGATCAAGAGATCCATTTGAGCATATGTGATCACATGAACTATATGAGAATACACGATCATATAAACCTTTTTCTCTACTATGATTAGAATTTCCTCAATACATTATACCCAAAATTTTGTAAACATTGGAAAAAACTACATTTTTTCAATATTATTTAAATATTCATAGTTTCGTCTTCTGCAAATCATAATCCTACTTAGATATAAAACTCCATGATCACACCATAACCACATTTTCAACAACCATAACATAATACCTATAGATCAGATAAACACGGTTCAAACACACCCCCTCTCATTCTCTCATGACTGAGCATCCTCCATGGTCTCTCCATCCACTTCTTTAAATTATTGTTCATCCCCAAAAATAACAAGAATTTTTTTTGGTGTTTTCCTCTAAGGGTAAGGCTATAAAATATCTCTCTTACACTAACCTATCCTCTTCTCAAGTATTTTCTCTTCTTCCATGTTGTAAATGGATTCCCTAATTTGGGATTTCATAAAATTCATGGTAAAATCCATTAAAATTGTCAGTCCTATTATTAATTTGGTTGAATATACCTTTGTAAGATATTTTTAAGTCATTTATATCTATTTTGATAAATTCACTTTGCAAAAATATTTTATAGTGTCATTTATATTTGGGGATTTTATATTGGTCATTTTAAGTCACAATAATTTATCCCTTTCACTTTTATTTTTTATTTGAATAATTTTAATGGATCCATTCATATATCATTGTTTGTTCTCAGTTTACTTTTAAATTAGGTTATTTTTGTTCAATGGATACACCAAATTGATGGTTATAGTATGGTTATTTTATGATTCTAGAAGTTTATATGGTAATTTTAGAGATTTTTTGGAATTAGAAACATCACCTTTGATATTTTTATGTGGTCTCGACTCAATTTATGATTCTCATGTTATGCTTGTAACATGTGCAACAGTCTAATGTTTTTATGAAATATTTTAAATAATTTTAATTATTAATTAGCTTGCATTGCACACAATTGTGAGTTTAAAAGAACCATGAGAAACCCTTATTATAAAATGAGTATTTTAATCTATCTGTTAGGTTAGAGGAAATAAGTATTACTAACTTATGAAAATTTATTTTGAATCCATTGTCCACCATTTATTTATGAAAAAATATAAAACAATTATATTTTTGTATTTTCGTTTTAATAAATATAGTGAATAACTATTATTAAATGAAACTAATGAAATAATATTTTTTGTACTTAATAAAATATTTTTGATATTCATCAAATAGATATTTTTTATAAGGTTTGAATAAACCCTATTCAATGTATAAAAACTTATATTTTTCAAAAGGGTAATTTTCCTCTTTTTAATATTGAACCCCATTTATATTATGATTTTGGAACATTAATAATATTAATATGAAAACATAAATATGTTATTTGGAAGAGGGATATTAAAATTTACTTTGTATTAATTTGTGATATTTTTATGTTAACTTTCAAGTTTTGATGAAGAGTAAAAATACACTAAATTTTAATTGAAAACAACTTTTTTCAATGAAATAATTTATATTTTTAAATTATATTATTGAATGGTTTTAAATTATAAATAGAATATATTTTTATAATTAAATATAATTTATGTCAATATTATTAATTTTACCTTGAATTAAAATGTAAAACCATTTCAATATTTTGTAATATTTTAACTTTTAAAATTTGTTCTCTCTTTTTGACAACAAAATTAATTATAAATTAATTACTAAAACTTATGTTCTTATAAATATTTAAAAATGAATTCCATATTTGGAATTAGTATGTCCAATGTATTTAAATAACTTAATTTTATTTTTTAGCATTATGAATTGTAACTTCAATAATTTTTATCAACAAGTTAAAAGGGGTATATCAGGTAATTAAGGGTGAAAATAATATATTTGAAATCATACTATCACTTTTCCTCATATAATTGTATGAGTTTTTTTGACCTAAATCATCCTTGGGTCAAAATGATGTGCTTTGAAAGCCACTTGGATGAGATTAGGACATTTAACTTGTTTTGTTTAAGGAAAAGTTTGACATATCCTAATCAAATTTTAAAAACTATATCATTTTTAAAATAAGTTTATAGAGAAGATAAATTATATTTTAAATACTCATCTCAAAGATAAAAATTTTTTATTTATCATGATAATTTTTTTAATGTTTTGTAAAAAATAATTACCTTAAAGACTTATACTTTAACGATGTATAAATTATTAAATTGATGAGAAATCAATAAAATAATAATTATTAAATTGCTAATAACCATTAAAATACTCAAACAGCTGACCAAATATTATTGGTTGAGTATATATCTACCATAAAAATTAAATGGTCTAGTTATGGACCACTTTGATCCTTATAGATGATATTTTTACACTTATATTATTTTATTTAAAGTGATGATAAACTTGTCACATTCTTGTTTTAATAAATATAACAATTATTAATGGTGGATTCTAAAAAAGATATGTATGATTATAAGTATTTTTTTTAAATATATTGGTTTTATCTTTGTCATTGTATTTTATTTTTAATTTTTATTCAACGAATAATCATATTAAATAATTACACAATATTGTTGTAGTAATTATTTTATTAATGGAAATCTCAAATAAATATTATTAAAAATATTAAAATAAATATAATTTGGGATAACCAATATGTCCATTTAATTTTCTAAAGTACCTTGAACTATTGGGAATATAATAAGATAATTGGTTAGAATTTAACTTATTATATTAGTATTTTTATAAATCAATAAATTGATTAGTGTCAAAATTAATTATTTATCAACATAATGTTTTATTAAATTATGTAAAAATAATAAAACATTTTTAAAAAATATATAATAATCATTACATGGTCAAAAATGTTCTAAGGTATTTATTTATGGTCTAATTGACATCAAATAGGTAAATATTGAACCCTTTTAATATTGAAGTATTTGTTAACGTAGTTAAAAAATTAATAGAATAACTTATTGCTAATTAAACGATAAAATTTAAATTGATAGAAAAACATTTATAAAATTTATTTGATGATGATATTATAACCCTATATCATCTCATCTTTGAAATTGGGACATTTTTTAGGTTTTTGGATGGGTCTGATATTATTATAAATTAATATCTTTGCAGATCCCAAAAGTGCCCCTCACCTCAACTATTAAATGGAACCTCCTCTCTCACCACTTCACTTTACTTTGAGCATTAAAACTCGGCCATAACCCATCCATTTCCTTTATAAACTTCCCTATTTACATTATATTTGTTATATTCTTATTCAAATACCAATTTTAGTGCTTTAAGAGGATATTTAGAGGGGGCACGTTGAAGAAGAGGTAATCTCCTCTACCAATTATTTCAAACTTATTTATTCTTCTACTTCCTCTTAATGATATGTTTAATTATAAGGTAATAACTCCAATATAACTTATATATAGAGATGTTATTATTATTATGAAACAAACATATTCCATCTTCTATCCATCCCAGGAAAAATGAAATCACCACATGTGCGTATGTACGGATTACCATCTCCACGTCGTGGTGTAATCTATTTTTCACCCCCATCTTACTTGGGTGGGTATAATGATGGTAATAATAACAATATATTATTATTATAATATGATATTTATTCTTAAATATTATACACCATCCACTTTAATACAATTCAAAAATTATTGGAATCATATTTTCGTGCATGCGTACGTATAACCTATCATCTTCATGATGCTATGTGATTCATTCTTCGTGATCTTCTTTAAAACATGAATATATAAATGAATGGATTGAATAGATATTATATATATTATAATATTATCATTTTTTAAATTATATAACTATAACATAATAAGAGGAACAAGAACTTATCCGACAAAACATGCGTAAGAAAAATAAAGAAGTTAACACCAGATGGACAAGTAATAATGTTACTAAAAAACGGATGAAAATATGATCATTTATGATATCATAAAAATTAATATGATTCTAAAATAGTTAAAATAATTATTTAAATCATTATACAATAGGTTCATATACATACTAAAAAAATCAGACCTAAGTTAAGGGATAATTTCAGAATCTCATTATTATCTAAGATTGTTTATACGTAAGTATTTACTGGGGTATATTTATCATCAATGTATATGTTTCCTAATTATGTATTAAAAAATATTCATTATATTCTTCTAAAATTATTTAGAGTCAATTTTACCCTGGGGTAATTTTTTATTAGATGGTGTGAAGGGAATATATTTTTTGTTTTCGAAATGAGGTATTTTTTAATTTTCCAGCAAAAGTACAAGGAGAATGTTTTTTAACTTATACAACATGAAATAAAATTTAGTTTTCATAATTACATGTTTACATGAAGTTCACTTTACATGGTTTTATGTTTATTTTTAAATAAATTATTTTCTTTTAAAATTGTGCTTCGTTTTGAGAAAATAAATCTTTTTAGAAGAACAAAGGATATTTTCCTCAAGAATTACTTTCAAGTGTTATATCAAAATTATTTTCCATCTAAGATAGAATTATATAATATAGTTATGTTTCAAGTATAATATACTTATTGTTTCCATGGATTGATTTTTTTTTGGAATGATATATATGAAACATATTTGTTTTACATTGATTAGGTTATGGTGGAATGATGTTTAAAGAAACCCATTTTATTCCTTGGGTTATAAAGAATGATTTATGTTATTGTGTCACATGTAAGAATGATTTCATTATGATATTGGTGGGAACTATATGTCCCTCAAATTAATTGGGTAAATATTTATATCTCATGATATAGACGGGTTTGCAATGAGAAATGATATCGGTTTAGTAGTACATGGCTAGAATGAGGAGTGAACTTGGTTCAGTAATGGACTTTTTCCTCTATAATGGTCCTGAAAAATATCCTTGAATAATATGAAATGGTTTTATATTCTTATGTGCATCAAAAAATATTACAAGTCTTGTGTTATGACTTTTTGGATTACGTTCATTGATTCTTATGAACTTTTATGATTTATCCATTAGCATGATATCACGATCTTCCTTATACAGGATAAGATTTTCAAATGTTATTTTCTTATATCTTATTATTATGATATGATTGATATGTCCCTTGTTTACCCTTACGGAGCATTTTACCGCACCCTTTCATATGTTTCTTTTCCCTAGGTAATGAACAGGGTTATTAAGTTAGATAAGTCAAAAAGGGGTCTAGTTATGATGAAATAAGTGGGAGATAATAATGATGACCTTATGAACAAGTTTTTTATATTTCCTAGTTTCTAAAGACATTATACCTATATGGTCCTATTCTGGATTTTTTATAATTTGTAATGAATATTCTTCAATTTTGAATTAATATAATTGTATGTAAATTATGGGTCATTAAAACTTGCCTTTCATCCATTTTATTAAATAATAATGATGCATATTTATATTTTGAGGATACAAATGAATGAGATTAAATTGATTTTTAAAATGCTTCACTATATTATTTTCAAGGATGGTTGTATGTTATTATGTAAAAAATATATATTTACTACATTGATATAATTATGAACCCTATTTAACTGAATCATAATTATGGTATCTCTCTTAAATTTAAGCCTTATTGATTAATTTACTTGATATATAAGTTGTGTAACTGAAGCTAACATTATTTAAAAAATGATTATTATTACATAATGCTATGAACATATGATAATGATAAATATGATTTGAATTGAATCCTTTTATGTGTATTTTGTCTCAAACCAGCTTGAGGACAACATCTGAGCTAAGAGTTTCTTTTTTTCACAAACCAATTAGGTGGTTAAATACATTTATTTAGATTAATAAAATGATTCAAACCTATTTTAATTAATGGGAATCAAATATTTACACTTAAAATGAATGAGATATTTTTAAATGAACCACACGTAACCTACAGTTAAGAGAGTGCTTAAATGGAGATGTTGAAGTTGGGTTTTCTAGGTGGGAAGTAGTGATTCAAGATGGAAAGGTTTGTGACTTGAAAATTATCTAACCTTAAACATTAAAATGACTATAATTATTAAAAGAATCTAATGAATTTCAATATAAATTGAAACCTCAACTAGGTAGTGGGTTTATTTTGGAAAATTTTTTCAAAACAGAGTTTCCTATACTCCTTTCTTCTATATAGTTTAAATTTATTGGCCAAATTGTATTATATGAAATAAAACTTTTTTCTTAAAAGAATGGTTATTTAAAATAAAACCTAGTGGAATCATGTATCAATTTAAAATTTAAAATTTTTGGTTGTGTTTTATATTAAAAACATGAACGTATTCAATTGAATGGGTTTGTCTTTCAGAAATATATTCCCTTTGTTATAGGATATGCCATTCTAAAGTTTCCCCAGTAACTACCAATCATATTCCATCTGAAATATCTATGTTTGGTTTATGTACACCTATTAATTATTAATATAATGGATGTTGTACCACTTTATTTTATACCTCCCTTGGTTTATAAGGAAATTTTAGTTTTTTATACCTTGTGTTCCATTTTTTTTGGGACTTAAATTGTTAGACTTACTTAATATGATTTTATATTGAGTCATGGAATTCTATACTTCAATGATTTATATTTTTGTTGGTTACCTCCATACCTATAAAATAATAAGTTGGTTAAACTAATATTGAATAAAGTATTGTGTTATGACAAGCTAGTTATTGACCTCTCACCCAATCTATGATGAATTATATTGTTTTCAATGTTTCTTGATCCTATATTTTTCCTATATCGAGTATGTAGTTGGTCTAACAAGCAAGAATACTATTTGATGTTATAAATTTTCATACTGTGAACATGGATATTTGATAACTAATATTATAATTTCCTAACTCAGGTGCACTAAACTGTTTCCTCAAGTAGGTTTTCACAGGGTTTCAAGCACACCTCCCCATATTTTAGAGGATTACAAATAAAATAGAGGGTATAAAGGTGGTACAGTGAGGAGACTATAACCTCTTATTAGAGTATCAACAATAGAAATATTCAACTATAATCTATAGAATTAATTAATAGAGTTATGAAATAGTAAATAACTAAAATAAAAGCATATTATAATAATAATTTAAATTCTATAAAATCCCATACAACTTTGTCATACATACAACACTTCTTACCCACTGAGTTGATCATAAATAAAATAGTAAATAAAAGAAACTAAAATAAAAGTACAAGGATCTACAATAAGATCCGAGCTAGAATATACACCCATTATCCATGAAACTGCTAAGGTTCCCCAACCTGATCTTAAAAATCCACATGAGGGGATCTTCTGGATAATGAAACACCATGCCTCATTTCTATCTAGAATGAAATCTATGCTCATATTGAAAAGGATACAAAAGATTGAACACACACTGAGTTTCACGCACATGTGTGAAAAGTAATCTCATAATGACACACTAATGATGAACATGTAATTATTCAATCATAAGTGAATGATAATATAATATGATCAGCCTATCTGAGACACTACTAGCATAATAAAGATAATAATAATGTAGAAAGAAACACATTCGGTCATTGGGGCCATAATCCCTATCGACCATATATGCTTCTACATATGTCAGAATTTCCCTAGGACTATTCCATTATATATATATAATAGCATAAATATATATGTATACGTATATACCTGATGATGACATTGACCTTAGACATCATTCTAAGGTGTCCATGAACAAAATCATAAAAACTCAATCCACAGTCAGTCCTAGAATCTGAGATTTGGTTGACTGGATATCCTATGTCAAGGGCTCTGAGTTAGATGGAATACCACTCAATCTATTTATAATTAAGTCAATTCTTGGGTCCGTAATCATGATCAACAATACCTACTTCAACTGGCACCAGAATTTCTCTGAACAAGCTATGTCAACATAGGGGGATATATGTCATAACCCTTGGTTCACCTATACTCATCTCCAATCACAATAATAATTGATTATTGGTAAAATATTGAAATCCTATAAATATAGAACCCTTACCTCATATGAATAAAACATGGAATGAGGTACATAACTAATTCAATCACATAAAAAGGTAATCAAGAATAAAGTAACTCCATTTGTCATATGATTCCATGCATGAAAAATACTACATGGGAATATAGTATCAAAAAAGGTGTATATAATCCATCTTCTTTATGAATCTATCCCTGGAATTTATTCATTAGAATCCAATTATCACTCCCAACATAATATAATCATATACCCTCTGAGTCTCATTAAGGAATTCCTATATGTTAATCCATGTATCACTCATGAAATAATATAATTATCTTCGATATGAGTTCATCCAAGGAATTCATACATGGTAATCCAAGTATAACTCCTAGAATAATATAATTATCTTCCCTATGAGTCCATCCAAGGAATTTATATATGTAAATCCTTGTATCACTCCTAAAATAATATAAATATCTTCCCTCTGAGTTCGTCCAAGAAATTTCTATATAGGAATCCAAGTATCACTCTTGGAATTATATAATTATCTTCCCTATGACTGTTAACAGGTAATTTTTATATGGGAATCCAAGTATCACTCCTGGAATAATATAATTATCCTCCCTCTGAGTTATTCTATGGAATTTATGTTGGCACTGAAACATTTTTCTTTCTCATCAAGCAGACATAAGGATGAAGTAGAGTGAATCAGTACTCCAAAGGGGCTTATGTCCCTCCAAACCATACCAAAGGGGATCCTTCATGAAGATCTCCGCACGGTTGAAGAATTTTCATGAAGATGCCTCCATGATAGTCTATGTGGTTTCACGGACAGGCGCAAGTCTGACATAGGCTCGCAACCCCTCTTTGGAATCATCAGTATCCATGGCATGCTCCGTAGGGACCATTTTGATGGGCCTCTTCCAGAAGTCTCGCTCCCTCTACGAGGTCGACTCTTACTGATGGAGTGGCTCCACTTTGTGGAGTCACTCTTATCTTTAGTGAGTTCTATAACCCATTCTGACCATGGTTGTCTATAAATGGAGGGTTCACCCCCATCCAAACCACTGTGACTCAGACCTTTCATCTTACGAGCTCTTGTTTCACACTGACCTTCGCAAAACCCGCAGATGGATCGCCAAAGGTACTTGGCATCTATGAGTCATACCTCTTTGTGTTCTTTCCAAAATCCACCAATGGTGGAGATTACCTTGGAAAAGGAATATGAACTTAATATAGGAAGGGACCCCTTCTGGGTGCTCGAGGTTTCGCAAAGCATAGATCCTTTGCGAAGCTCTCTGCAAAGAAAGAGTTGTTTGCTAAGGCAAAGCTCTACCCCATTAAAGGTTCTATTTTACAATGACACTATTCTTTATGAAGCCCAACCTCTTCGAGAGGCCCTTTCCCTTTGTGATTCCCATCCTCTCTGTGAAGGTCCCATATTTCACAAAACCCATCCTCTTCATGAAGCACCTCTATCCAGAATATCATGATTTACACACCCCTTTCCCGTATGGACCTCTAGGATTGCATGAAGTGATTTTGAGGTACATTGGAAGGTTCATATTGCATTTATAAGCCTCATTATTCTTCTCATAGATACAATAATAGCTATTGGTTCATCTCATATCCATGATAACATGATCCCCTCAATGGATCACTCTATAACCAAGTCTTCACACTGCATTGTCAGTGCCTTCCCTTCACCAAGGGTTATAGCACCCCGGTTATGTAAGTCCTAGGGTTGGGGATCGAATCATCATCGTCCGAGCTATAGGATGTTAAAATGCCAAGCATCATTATCCCCAGAACATGATGTTAAACTGTATCCTTTCCCCATGCGATATACATAGGGTGCCCCACCTTAGACATTTTACATGCCCACAGGTCTCCACGGGAGTGAGATCTTCCTCACATAGAATGAGATCCTCCTTTCATGGTATGATATCAGTCCATGGGAGAGGTAAACTATCCTCATGTAACCTCCTATCCTTTCTTATAGGAGGTAAAACCCTTGATCCTTCTCTCTTCTTTTGTGCTCAGGGACCAGAGGAAAGATGGGAACAAGGGACTCTCAATACCTCATATGTATACCTTTGGGATTTATCTCCACCAGACCTCCCCTTGGAATAATCCCTTGTATCCCCTTTGGGCCGCTAACCGCATGTAATCCCCACTCCACTTCTTGTGGTCACACCTTTCATGGTGTGATCTTCAGGCTGTTGTTGCCTCATTTCTCACACTGAGCATGACTCACAAGGGCTTTGTGTAAGCATTGACCGTGACACCCTCTTCGGGCCGCCTTAGTGAGTAATATACATAATTTATCAACAAACTACGTGGACATTGTTCCTTTCCCCAATTTCTGAGCAAGGTATGTAGGAAGCCTCCATAAGGTTCAATCCCATCATCCATCCATCCCGACCAGTTTGTTTCAGTTCACCCTCATCCCCCATGACATTAAACTGTGTGCTTTCAATCTATGTGGGTTCTTATCCCTATCTCCTATAAAGGGTACGTAAGAAGCCTCCCTGAGGTCCAACCCCAAAAAACTAGTTAGCTTTGGTGTCCCATTTTTTGGGACCCACATCCTTGGTACATCACTTAGTGGCATCAAACCAACTCTCAGGCCTCTAACCAAGTGTAACCCCCAGCATGTCATCGGGTCACTGTCCTTTGCATACACCCCAATTCCTTGCCCCTTCTTGAACTATGTGGACTTTGATTCCACACCACATGGATATGTAGGAATCCTATTTGAGGATCAAACCCAACATCATCATCATATTAACGTCAGTTCCATCCCATTCCTCCCATCCACTTCGTTCAACCATCGATCATCCATCTTGATTCCTACCCAGGCCACCACATCCTGATGGGATCACACCATTTATGTGGGAATATAACCATGAATTGGTCCCACACTATACATAACCATCCAAAAATTAGTGTCCCTCTTGTGATGGTCCTCTATCCATGCATAATCCCTAGAATGTCTCTGGGTTATTGTTCTTTGTGTACAACTCAATTCATCACCCCTTCAAACTTTGTGGATTTTGATCCCTAACATCTATACAGGGTATATAAGAAACCTCCCTGAGGCTTAATCCCATCCAATGGTAAACCATGGTGTCCCCATTTCTAGGGTTCACTTTCCTTGATCTATCCTTAGTGATGTCCAGATCATCTTTCACGGTGTGATATCTTTCCTCTATGGGACACACCACCTCGGATCCACCCTCATTGGGCGTTCTAATCCATCCATCTAGTAAACCTTCTAAGTGATCCTGCCTAGAGATGTACTAATCTGATCTGTCTTTATGGGATGTTATGATCACTCTCGATCTATCTCTGATAGATGTTAAACTTGTGACTTACCTCGTGTTTAACATGAGATGCCAGAGGAAAACCTTAAAATACACAACTCTGGAATAATCTTCTCTATTATAGAATAAAATCATGGAATAGACTATGTTAAACATGGGAAGCTAAGGAAAACCTTGAATAAATTCCTATGGAATATAATACCCCACACTCAACGTGGCATTCCTCATGATTCTATTCCCTCAATAAGCCCTGTCATAAGGGGAAGAAAGCCAAATGAATTTGTGTTTCTCCATCCAAACATGCTAGTGATGTCCAACCCGACTACTCCCCCAATCAATGGTTACATCCTTGACTTGACCCCTTGGAATTTCCTGAAATAATTAGTGCAATTAATCGGAGTCCATGAATATATGTCACTAGGGAAGTGTTTCATGAAAAACATCTTAATATTTAAGGGAGACCAAGACTAGGTGACAAATTCTGAGGAGTAATCCAAGGAAGGAGAGACTAACATCCCATCATCCCATTTAGATCAAGGAGAAAACATCCCTAAATTAGCGATGAAGGTTTCCATCCATTGGAAAGTGGGAATGTAGGGAAACAACCAGTGCATCCCCAAAGATGGATTTGCACATCATTGATAGTGTCGTAAATATAAATGGTGAACCCGACATGAATTTTCTCTTTAATGTGGAGATTATCAGAGTTTGAGACATTAGTAGATAATCATGTCATAAGATCTAGTTATCCGGCACCAGTTTTCTCCTAGAAAATTGTGGTCCTGGCATGAAACTCACTAGAGATTGGGGTAGTTGAATATTGGGCATCCTGGTCTTTGAATTTTCCTGTGTGAATCCTTCTTACCAATCATGGGATACTGAATGATGTTGGGGCATTGTACTTTGCTTTCCTCTTTTCAATGTTAATGGTTAAATATTCCTACTTTTCAGGACCCAAGTTACTATGTCAGGAAACTGATCACCACTTATCCACTGACATAGGGGATAGGGAAACACCAATGCGGTGATCCTGCATGACTCCATATCTTCTACGACGGACTCCACATCCATTGCTACTAGGAACCTATGCCATATCTCCCCCATTTGAACTTGTTTAGAGGAGGGTGATCAAAGAAATTTTCCGACAGTATGATGAAGAAGGGATTATCCCAACTCAGGATTTGTCCCATCGGGATCAAGAGGCTTATGCGCCTCTCCATCACCGCCACCCCCAAGGGCTGCACAAGGAGCCACTGCTCCCAACTCTTACCAACATCCATTTCAGGAGTCTCTCCCCAAAATGATTTGACAACTTGCTCCCTTAATAAAATGTTTTGAGGTATGTCTAGGCTATCCCGACTATGATATTATTCTGAGGGCCACCAAAGAGGGCTCCCAATAGGTTGTATCAACACCACCATCTGGTCTTACAGGCTAAAGATCAGGTGAGTTACACACCTGCACCACCAACCCCAGTCCGGTTAAGCCGACGCCAAATTTGGGTGAAAGATGAGGAGGATTCCTGCCAGGGGAATCATCATCAAGGGATAAAGTGTCCCATGCCATTATTTACACATACTATCAATGCCACACTTGTACTGAATAGGGTCACTTATACTCCCAACTCGGATCGAGGCCCTAAACACCCCATGGGAAAGTTGGAATGACTCTCTTGGTCTCCAGCACAGATAGCTCATATTGTGGGACAACCTATTATGATGAAATATAGCATGGAGGTCCTCCCCATGCCACCATAAATGAGAGAAAAGGCCCTCCCAACTCCCAAGTTTGGAATGGAGGTCCTCCCCATGCCACTATTAGTCTGGGAGAAGGATATCCCCACTACACTAGCATCTAGAATGAAGGATTCTTTCTCACCTGTGATCCCAGGTATGGAGTCGTTCCTCCTATTGTTGATTTCCGATGTGAAGATCCTCCTTTCACAGACAACCATCAGCATGGAGGTCTAACCCGCTTTCTTCACATAGACAAATAAGTTCATCCTCATACTAGTAATTATAGAAGAGGAGGTCTTCCCCACTTCATTGGCGTCCAACATGGAGGTCCTCTCAATGTTCAGTTTGACTAGTACGAAGGCCCCCCTCGTACCATCACTACTAAGGGACACAAACATGGAAGTATTGACCATGCTCCCACCAGCTCCAGTAGAGGTCATACCTAATCTAACACTTCCTCCAGAGGTTGCTCCTTTGTGTAATCTAGTGTAAACGGAGGCCCTCCATGTGTTTCTTTTGACATTTTTTCAGGTGCTCCTCTGACCCCAATTAACCCAAGTGTATGTATTGTTCGCCCCAGTATCAGTTCGGACGAAGGAACTCCTTGTTTCAAAAACCTAACCTATCTTGTAGAACCACCCTGGGGTAGAAGGGTAGGTATTCTCTTCCAAAGGAAGAATATGAAGAAGTTTCATACTGTGATTAAACTCGTCCGCTTCTCAGACTCTGAGGCGTAGTATAATTCGCTGGTGGAACCCTCAACCTGATCCTCTATGTTGGGTGTTAGGGTAGGAACAAGGTATATAATTCTCATCCTTCTAGAAACTAATTTCCATCAGATCCCCACATCCCTCTGAAGATACATCCAAGAGGAGGAAGATTTGGACTCTTTCTAGGGACTAGCCATGAAATCCTCCATATCGTTAACATGAGCATTCTCTACCTCAACCAGAAATCACAGAGAGTTTTTCTGGGGACCAAAAGAGGATGAGAAACAACATGACCCACCAACAACAATCACAACCCCTTTGTGGGAAGTTGTGAGTTCTAGTACATATTACCTGGATGCGGTGGCTCAGTCGTTGCATTCTTCAGAAGACAACCCAAGATGTGATGGTTGGTCTACTCGCATGATGTACTCTCCACTGCCCATTATACCATTGGAACGGTCAGCTTAAGTACCATTATCAATCCCTCAATCACCCCCAGTCAATTAATTAAGAAACCAAGGGCTGGATCCCAAGTCTTAGATGAGGATCTTGTGGGACATCCTTGAATTTGATCATTTCCCAAAGATGTTCTAGCCAGTTGCAACCACAAACTTTAGTACGCTGGAATCTCTTACCTAGTAGAATGTCATGTGCTTCTGCCAAACTCTTTGGGAAAACACTTCCATATACTTTATCGATGGGTGGATTACCCCGATATCCAATAACACTTTGAATACATTGGCCAGCAATGCTGCATGGTCAACTTGGTTTCACTCCCCGTGGCTCAGTGCCCTGAGTTTCTCGGCCACCATTAGACCCCCCCAGTAATGATGGGTTTAGAGACTTATTGTTCTCTACTGAATTATTAAATAGGCTTATCCCCACATTTGGAACCATGGTTTGGGGTAGTATGTTGTCCTTAATTTTAGTTCTATTTGGTGTCGACCCAACTTTCCAGGTGATATTGAGGACATTCCTCCAGATACTGTCATTGTTAACATGGACGACCTATTAGAGGAAGAGATAAACCTAGATCTCCATGAAGATAAATCACCCCCAGGGTGGTGCTTCATCTATTCGATCCATTGGGTAGGGTTACTCACAAGAAAAAAACAATTATTGGGTCTTCCCATACCATCTGAGTCATTATCCCTTGGTTGGAACCCCAATAAGGGTAAAGAGCACACTAGGGTTATCAAACCCTTTGACCCATCTTGCTTAGTGAAAAAGATGGAAGATGGCCCTAAAAAGGTTGTGTAGCATCAATAGATAGTGGAACATAAGAAAATGTTCAGTGACCTTCTCACTAAAAGTGATGTGGAATGAAGACCAAGATATGGTAATCCTCAACCGGGGATATAGGGGCAGTCAGAGCCTCTCCCTGGCGAGTTGCCTCCCGGTGACCTAGACTATCCTAACCACATAGATAGGGTAGAGGCCAGATTTTATGGTGATAGGGTGTGATATTCATTTCCAAATCTACCTGAATTTCTTGATAACTCTCCTCAGGACCCAGCTTAGGTTCCCCCAGTCGCTCCACAAGTCGTTCCCCTGGTAGTTTTGCAGATCATCCCACTAGCTGCTCCATGATCCGATAGGACCATTTATCATGAGAGGAACCTGACAACGCACTGGTGTTTAGAGATCCTCATAAACATAGGAATCCCCCCGGCAAGATCCAATGGTCGCTCTCCTTTCCCACCTCAATGACCAAGAAACTCAACAGGTGGAAATCCCACCATATGGAAAGCCATATATGGCATGGGTGGATGATATCCTAGAGAACCCTAGTTTCACAAATCCTACCTTATCCCTCATTAATGGGATGGGAGACCCACTTCATCATCTAGCCATATTTATTTCAAGGTTTGAACCCGTGCTGGGAACTCCCACACATAAGGATGCTACCAAGCTCCGGTGTTTCGTATAAACACTGGAAGGCCCCGTGTTTGTCTTGTACTTCCAGCTACTCATTGGCTAAGTAGTTGGTTGGGAGGATCTTTGTAGGTAGTTTCTTTATCGGTTTAGTTCTGCCACCTAGAAGATGATTATTCAATACCTTTTCAAATGCAAGAAGAAGCTTGACGAGCGCATCACAAACTTTTTCACCAGGTAGAAAGGCATTGCGAACTCCCTTGATATGTCATTTACTCTATATAATTTGTTGAAAATGTGTATGGGGGATGTTAAAACTAAATTTTTCCCTTATCTAATCACTCAAAATTACCCTAGTGTATTTCGGGATTTTTCAAACAAAGCCCAGTGGCTAGAGGAAACCTTGCAGTATGCCAAGAAGGCACGTTCATTGCCTCATGTAGTTCCTGCAAGAAGGGACTCTAAATCAGATACTGTTGTGATAGCACAAATAGAGGCCCCCAGGTAGAATGAGTTATTACCATTAGAACCACCTCCACATCCTTGCTGAGGCCCACCACCTAAGGAGAAGCCTCTGGCCCAAGCACCCCCACGTAATGTGCCACCTCCACATCCTTGCTGAGGCCCACCACCTAAGGAGAAGCCTCTGGCCCAAGCACCCCCACGTAATGTGCCACCTCCACCTAGGTGAGATAATCAGGTTCCACCTCTCCAATAGGATCCTCCAACCCCTCATCCAGAATAGGCTCTTAGATCCACCTTTATAGACAAAAGGAGATGTACCTACTCATTTAATGAGGCTCAGGTCCCCATTTATTTATGAAGTTCCTTGGACCAGAAATCCTACGATTGCTGGAATGCAGGAGGCCCAAAGAGGTGAATCTCACTGATCGTCAGAATTACTGCCCTTATCAACAGATCCTTGGGTGCACCCTCATCTGTGCTATGTGTTTAAAACTAGCTCCAAGACCAAGTTGATAACAACATTTTCAGGTTATGTCCACCCCCAACACAGGTGGCATGCAGGTTCATAAATCCTAACAATGATAGTGACATCTAAGGTGAGTTGCAGCAGGTTCCTAACCGTGGGTCCCAAAAATACAATGACTGAATGACCTGCAAGGTAGTTGCCCATGCCCATTGTGTTATCCATGTGAATTTGAGATAGCCTGGTCCTTTAGAGGATGCCACAATACATGAAGCCACTACTTCTGAATCAACATCTTAGTCTTCCTCTTCTTATAAGGGAAAGAATCTGTGACGCAAGGGAAAGCAAAGTCCCTCATTGATGTCATCGTCATCCCATACTCTTAGTGATTTCATGCCCTGGAGATGGTGATTTCTCCCATAATACATCGATTGATGGAGGATTATTCAATTTATGATCTAGGGTATACTTTGTTCAATATCGTGGAGCTATTAAACCCCAACATGGTTCCTAACGATGAGGAGCATCAGAAGGATCCTCCCAACATCCCCAGCCGATGCCATCATCGACAAAGTTGTGTTTATATGAGTCTTCAAAATGCCTTGGTTACTACTTCCAACCAAGTTTTACATGCCACAGAGACCAGGAAGTAGGCCCATCATAGAGGTCGGTATGCAAAAACTTCTCATATTGTTCCATCAGATCTGCCTCCATCACTGTTTGTACTGCTTAATAAGGTGGAACCACCACGATCGTGCTATGATCAACCATCTTCTATTGAAAATTAACCTCATTAACTTGGACATCATCTAGTATTCACTCCATGCAGTTTGACTAGTAATAAGTGGGACATTCCCATCACCATCCAAAACCCACTGGTTTAACCAGCAGCGCCTGTAAAACCTCATGCCAAAGAGTGACCTCCTACCAGTATAGGCGTATGACTAGCATGAAAGTATGATATTCTCAAGCATCTTTCCATCATTCCTGAGAATATATTGATCCTTTAATCTCTTCACCTATCATAATATATGTGAAAAGGCCTTGTGAAGGATTTAAGAATCCCCCTCTAGTTTGAGGCAGAGGTAGCAGCTGCAAGAGCCTTCCATGCTGAGGCAGTCGGGCATGCAGAATGTCAGGTGATTATCTCTTTTTCTAGAGAAGATGAAGGTTACCCTGTATAAGGTCACATTCTCCCACTATACATCACTTGAAATTTCAATAGTGTGGAGGTTCGTTGTTTTCTTGTGGACATAGTTTCTGGGATCAACCTTATCCTGACATGGACACTCCACATGATGGGTTTGTCCAAGGCTGATCTGAGTCCCTCTAACTTGAAAATTCAAGGTTATGACTGGAAGAAAGAGACACCCATTGGAAAGATCCTCCTGATGACCCAGTTCAGTGGCCTAGTTACTAGAACTGAGTTAATAGTTGTCTCAAAAGACACCACTTAAAATGCATTAATGGGTATTCCATGGCTCAACCTACATGCGGTAGTCCCATCCTCTTATCACCAATGCCTCAAGTACTCCCTTAATGGTTTAGTAAGTGTACTCCAAGGTGATGTGTCAACCTTTTCTTATTATGAATCCCTCTACTTGTATTCCAACTATTACAAGAGTAAGGACAAGAAGATTAAGGATAATGAGGTCAAATACGCTACGGTTGGGACATACCCATGGAAAGATCTGGATTACGCGTATATTTTCCTAATCCAATGGTTAGAGGCCAGGACCCAAACTTGGGACAATGTTTTTCATCTATAGAATGATGGGGAAGTGCATTAAAAAGTATAAGGAATTCTAGAATATCACCTTGTACACATATACCAATCAGGCTTGGGTGATCCCAGAGCCCCCTACTCCCATAAGGTATCAAGACGTCTTCCTCATTGCAAAAACAATATGCCATACTTGCCTATTTCACTAGGCTGGGATAAACCATCTCAATTTAAAGCACCATTATTGATTTGATATCATCAAATTCTCTCCCTATGTTGAAGGCCCAGTGGGATTGGGTTGATAGATTTTGTCACCATGGTTTCAACAGTGCAAGAATCCCTCGATGAGTGTCCACCACCGCCCAGGCTGGTGCTAGTGTCCCGTCAGGGTATGTCATCTGTAAGAACCCGAGTTTTTGTATGAGGTACGTATACTTTTTCTTTTCGGTTTAACTATTCTATTGAGGCCTAATGTGGATTCCTAACTTGACTGAGGGAGTTACAGAGGTGTCTAGGGCTCGTTCGGTGCATGGAACCAAGTTTTAGGCTGGAAATGGCCTAGCACACAGTTTGCACACAGCCTGCGCACGACCTGGTTAAACAGTGCGCCATGGTGCCGGATTAGCAGAGGTAGGAGCACGGCATGTTCATGGTTTGGGGAAACCGTGTAGGGTGGCCGTGAGGTTTCCCTTTCCTTCCAGTAAGGTCTGCACGGTCTCCACACGGTGTGTCCAGGCCATGCGGGTAAACCGTGCGACCTGCTGTATTTTGATATTTAATTAATTTTTAATTAAATTAATTAAATGTTATAAAACCTAAATCTAACCCTCATTTCAACAGGACAAAAGGGGAGAGCTCTCAAACAAGGCTACGGGGGGATTTGAGCCTGCTTCTTCACCCGATATCCATTTCAAACATTGTTCGTCTTGTTAGATCTGCAACAGTAAGTCCTCAATTCCTTTTTAATCCTTCTCAATTCTTCTAGTTATAGTGAACGCAGATTGGATTAAGTCTCATATGCCCTAATTTCTCATTCTTCGTCTGTTCTTCAGTTTTCTTCCAACTCAGGATGAATCAGAGCCTGATACTAGACGAGCCATATAGTACGAGCCTAAGGTAGGTGGTATCGTGGTTTTCGTTGATTGTCAAGCTATTTATATATGCCAGAGTGTTGTGCACCCACTTTTGGGGTATCGCTTGAACTGTAATTTAACCCTGTTATTACCTATCATGTTGTGGTTAATCTGAATAGGATGGTATGTGCTTGAGTTAGGTTGTACACCTTGGGAAAGAACCACCCCTTGGGTGCGTTTCCTTGAATGGATATTTTATGGTTTTTGACCCAGGATGCCTATGAGGCATGCCTTTTCTTTCCCTTATGGTTTGTTAAAAATGGATATTGAATATGAATGGAATTTCAACAAGATGAAATTATAATTGAAATGGTTTTGGGTATGGGATGGAGTTTTCACCTTGAACCTTGTATGCTAATTCTTGAATTGCTAGCCCTCATGAGTTAAATTCTTTTGAACTGCTTAAAATGTGAAACAAAGTCATGGGTGAACCATGGAACCAATGTGAGTTTCCATGGATGGACTCATACGAGACTTGTTACTGAAATGCCAAGTGAATCATGGATCCAGTGTGAGATTCCATGGATGGACTCAACAGGGCACAATATTTCATGGACGCTACCCGGATATTATTTATAGGATCCTAGGGACGGTCTTAGATGATGGACTATACTGCACCTAGTGTTAGGCTGGGTACCTAGGAGGTTCACCGGAATGGGCTTGTAGAGCGATGTCGGGTTCCTGGAGGTTCACCGGAACAGGATTGTAGGGTGTTGGTGGATTTTCTCCCTGATCGATGCCTGGTTTCTGAATTGAGTATTCCAGGAACGGGCTCAAGGAATGGTTTGAACCCATGAATGTAGTGACTAATGAATGGAATGGATACTTGAAGCGACGCCAAGCCAAAGCACAAGCTTGGGTCGGTCTTTATAGTTTCTTTTTTTACTTCTTTCCATATTACATTGCATGTTTTATATATTCACTAATAGATTAGCATGGATCTTTGGTGGTTGCCTACTGGTATTTTGTCTCACACCCTGTTTGGGTCATGTTTTTGGACCCAAGAAGATTATATGATTTCAGGTAATGAGAAGGGAAAACGCCCTATTATAGGTACTTGACTTGCTGCTTGGAGTAGGAGTGCATGGGACCAAGCTGACGCTTGCGATGCGACAGGGGATACATTTTAGTTTCTTTTTGGTAGTTTGTATACTTGTACTGTATTGTGTTGACTTTCACCATCCTATATATATATCAGATCCTTCTATTTTTTTATCTATTTATGTTGTTTCTGTGTTGTCTACTGGTTACCTTCTTCCACTATTTTATGTTGTAATTTGGCTGTGATACTTTGGTAATGAGGGAATAGTCTCCCCATGGACTCACCTAGGCCCTCGCTGCTAGTCGGCAACCTTTGGAGTTTGGGGAGATGCGCTTGAGGCCATGAGGAGACTGGTCCGACTACCAGGTTGAATGGGAATTCAGGTCGGGATGTTACAAAGTGGTATCAGAGGTAATTTCTTTTTTCTTATTTGACATACTATTTGGAGACTATAGACCGGAGTAGGAAGGGAACAGACATTGGTAATAAACTGTTCTCGAGAGTTGAAAACCCGCATACAGGGAAAAGCCAAGTTGCCTCGTATGGAATTGTGCTTCTGGTTTTGAATATTACAGTTGTTCGGATTTCACCGTTGGGTGACGCACATGGTTTTTGCTGATAATATTGATATTATTGTGGGTTCTATTTTATTTCAACCCGATGAGATGAGGGTTTTACATCTCATGCATCATATAGGAACCTTGTTAGGAATCACATGTCATGCATTATGCCATGTTATCTAGGATTCATTAGATATTGCATGTTGTTGTGATAGGTGTTGTGATAGCTATTTCATGCTATTTTGATAGTTGATTGATAGGTGTGCCTATTGTTTTGTTAGATTGGGTGCAATGAATGAAGAGTGACATCATCTTTCAATTCATAAGGTGTATGGGCCCTTATGGATTGGGAAATGACGCACCAATGGGATGTAGATGCTAAATGAAATTGAATTGCATGGTTATGTGGGCATCAAATTTTGATTCATGAGGTGTTATGTGCCCTTAGGGATCAGATCCTAGTGGACCATTGTTTAAAGCTTTTGAACAAAGGTATGTTAAAAGAATGAATGTTTAAAATAGAGCCTGACCTAGACCCGGCTTCTGAGTGGGAAAGAGGTAGTGACTCTAGTGGTTTTTGGTGATTGTTCCTTATGCAGTCCTGGCTTTAGAAGTAGGCAGTGGGTTGAGGTGGTTTTTAGGAAGGTCTTGACCTGTCCTGTCCTGGTTCTTATGCTCATGAGTTGTGAATCTCGTTAAAAATATTGAAATGAGGCATGTGTTTGGCATTGCAGATTCATGCCACCACAACAACATCTAGTCGTACGTCAGGAGAGTGGTGACGACCACATTTCGAAGATGGTAGGCCATGGGCTACTAGAGGAAACTCCAGTTGTGCCAGCTGCGACACCAATGGTTATACTGGACATAGGTACAGAGGCATAGTTCCATGAGAGATTTTTGCGTTTTATGCAGACCGTTCAGGGAGCTCCGCGACCTGTCCCGACTATGGCAGATTTGACGCGTGAGTTTCAGCAGCAGCATTCGCCTACGTTTTCAAGGGATGGTGGACCACAGGCTATAGAGTCCTAGTTAGAGGTGATGCTAGGTATCTTTGAGCATTTGGAGACGCCTCTAGAGAGGAGGGTCAAGCTCACTACGTACATGCTGCGTGATTCCTCCAAGAGGTGGTGGGACGTGATCACCCAGTCGGATCATCATCGGGAGATGGCTTGGATAGAGTTTCATACGGCCTTATATGATTTCTCTTATCCTGAGACTTTGAGGGCTGATCGAGCCCAGGAGTTCTTGCATCTGGAACAGGGCGTGTTATCAGTGATGGAATACTCGGCCCGTTTTACTGAGCTTCAGCACTTCGCACCTATCCTGATGGGCGATGAGATATCGAGGGCCAGGCGTTTTGAGGATGGTCTGAGATATGAAATCCGATCTCAGGTAAATATCTTCAGGTTGAATACTATTTCTGGAATTTTGAACTAAGTGCTAATCACAGAACATAACCTGAGAGAGGATGGAGGTGTGATCTAGGGCGTTTTGGCATCGAGATCAGGTACTCTAGCGACTGTTAGTAGGAAGCGTTGTCTGGAGCTTCCACACGGTGATTCTAGTAGTCAGAACCTGTCTTCGGTTAGCAATCTAAGGTGATACCAGTGCGGTAGGCTGGGACACACAAATCCGCAGTGTCTGAGGGACCTAGTCAAGTGCCGATCATGTGGAAAGATGGGTTATCTTCAACGTTTCTACAAAACGTTTCTACCAGCAGCCAGTGATAGAGGGTCTGCACTGACTCCATATGCAGGAGCAGGGTTGGCAGCTTCTCCTCAGATAGGGAATTGGGGTGCGACTGGACGATCGGGCCGAGGTAGTGGTCGTGGTAGAGGTATCCAGGAACAGGGTACACCGAGACATCAGAGTGGTCTAGCTCTGGGTAGTGAGGTTGTATAACAGGGTCATGGTTCAGGCCAGATGTATTCAGTGTAGCCTACTTCCGAGGATCTGGGAGCAGGACCATCTACGGTGAGAGGTAAGATCTTAGTAGCAACTATTATTTCATCTTCCCTCTTTGATACAGGTGCATCACACAGTTTTATATTTGTGCCTATAGTGAAAAGTCTTGGGCTAGTTGTGTTGTCTTCTGATGGTGTCTTGATGCTAGACACACCACTAGGAGTTAGGTCAGAGGGTGTATGCCAGTACAGAGGGTTCCCCCTTGAGTTTGGAGGGTGTCACTTCATCTGGGATCTTTATGTTCTAAAAAAGACAGGTTTTGATGTCATTCTCAGTATGGAATGGCTAGTAGCTTACCGAGCCTACGTTGATTGTTACCACTGGAGGGTGATTTTCACTTCACAAGAGAGTGCGGTGTATACTCTTAAGGTCAAGTGGGATCTCCAGGAAAGCTGATCTGGACCAGAGCATCGTGGGCTGGACGGGATGACAGCCCAGATCGCTAGTTTGTTTCTGGATGATCAGGGAGTGAGTCAGATGGACCTTCCTCTAGTAGTTGAGCGCTTCATGGATGTTATTCCTGATGACTTTTCCGGTTTAACCCCTGAAAGAGAGGTGGAGTTCTCCATTGAGATAGGGTTAGGATCTACACCAGTATCCATTCCTCCTTACAGTATGGCTACAACGGAGTTGCAAGATCTCAAGAAACAGCTCGAAGATTTAGAGGCAATGGGATTTATTCGACCCAGTACTTCTCTGTGGGGTTCGTCGGTCCTTTTTGCGAAAAGGCATATAGTACTCATAGGATGTGTGTGGACTATCGGAAGCTGAACCAACTGATGGTTAAAAACCGATATCCCTTGTCGTGGATAGATGATCTGTTTTATCAGCTTTGAGGAGCTAGGGTGTTATCGAAAATTGATTTGAGGTCAGGGTATCACCAGGTGCATGTCCGAACTGCAGACATACCTCATACAGCTTTTTGTAGCAGGTATGGTTTATATGAGTATCTGGTTATGTTGTTCGGTCTCACAAATTCACCAACAATTTTCATGTATTATATGAATTGTGTGTTCCATCCTTACTTGGACTCGTTCGTCGTGGTTTTCGTGGATGATATTTTGGTTTATTCTCAAAATCGAAACAACCATGCCAACCATCTTGAGATCGTCCTGAATACACTAAGAGAGGATCAGCTATATGAAAATCTTACTAAGTGCCACTTTTGGAAGGATCAGATTCACTTCTTAGGACATGTTATTTCTGAGACCAGAGTGTCTGTAGACCTAGAGAAGGTTAAAGATATGGTTTCTTAGGAACAACCTAATAATTTATTTGAAATACGGAATTTCTTGAGGCTTTCTAGTTATTATCATCATTTCATACAGGATTTCTCACGCTTAGCAGCGCCATTGGCAGGCCTGACTAAGAAGGGAATGAAATTTTTATGGATAGATGCTTGTGAAGTAGCCTTTTAGGAGCTGAAAGGAAGGTTAACATCAGTACCAGTCCTGATACTTCCAGAATAGGGAAAGAGTTACACGGTCTATTATGACACATCAGGTATTGGGCTGGGTGTAGATTTAATGTAGGGAGACAGAGTCATGGCGTATGGATCTTGGCATCTGAGGCCACAAAAGAGGAATTATCTAATGCACGATCTTGACCTAGCAGCAGCTGTTCATGAATTGCGATGTTGGAGACACTATTTATTGGGAGAGCTTTTTGTGGTGTACACATACCACAAGAGCCTCAAATATATCTTTACTCAGTGTGATCTAAATCTTAGGCAGCGACGGTGTGTGGAGTACCTACAGTCCTTTGATTTTGAGCTTGCTTATACACCAAGTAAGGGAAATGTAGTGGCCAATGCATTAAGTAGGAGGACCCAAATGCAGGCAGTGCAATAGGCTAGAAATGAATGGAAGCTTATGTCCTTGTTCTCTAAGATGCATATTGACATGAAAAATAGCCAAGGGTAGTCTTTCCTATCATCTTTAGCTGTGACTTCTACCCTCTTGGAAAAAGTAAGGATGAGATAGCTATCACATTCAGAAGTCCTAGTTTTACGGGAAGGTGTGTCAGGTGAGGATCGTCCTCCTGGTTGGATGATAGGTGAGGATGAAGTTCTTCATATCCATGTATGTGTATGGGTTCTAGTGGATATTAGAGAGGAGCTGATGCGGGAGTTTCATGCTTCTGTTTGGGAAGTTCATATCAGAGTCACTAAGATATATCATGACTTGCGCCGATAGTACTGGTGGTCGGGTATGAAGAAAGAAGTGGCTAGTTTTATCACGAGATGTTCCACCTGTCAGTAGGTGAAGGTGAAACATCAGCGGCCAGCTGGGCTTTTACAGCAGTTACCTATCCCAGAGTGGAAATGAGATGATGTTGTGATGGACTTCATGACTGGTTTGCCGAGGTCACCTTGAGGTAACGATGTTGTGTGGGTTGTGGTTGATAGGCTCACTAAGGTTTCTCATTTCTTGTCGATCAAGGAGACCTTCATTGTGGATGAGCTGGGAAGGTTGTATATATGGGAGATAGTATGACTCCACGGGGTCCCAAACACCATTGTTTCATATAGGGATGCTCATTTTACGTCACATTTCTGGTAGAGTTTTCAGAGGGCGCTGGGTACACAGGTTCTTCTAAGCATAGCATACCACCCTTAGACTGATGGCCAGTCAGAGCGTACGATACAAGTGATTGAGGACATGCTACGACCATGCGTCCTGGATTTTTCGGGCTCATGGGAGAGGCATATACCCCTAGTTGAGTTTTTCTATAACAACAGTTATCAGGTGCCTATATAGATGGAACCGTACGAGGCTTTAAATGGTAGGCCATTATGATCACCCCTCTGCTAGTTATAGGTAGGTGAGGCATCTTTACTTGGACCGTGTCTTGTTCAGGAGACTTTTGAGCATGTCCATTTGATACAGAAGTGGATGGCTACCACACAGTCTCATCAGAAGTCATATGTTGATCGTCGTAGATGACCCCTAGAGTTTGAGGTCGGGGATCAGGTTTTCTTGCGTGTTTCACCGAGGCTGGGACACAGGCAGATCAGAAGGCAGGGTAAGCTATCACCGAGATATGTTTGGCCTTTTGAGATTCTGGAGAGGGTTGGGCCGATAGCTTATCGGTTGCAGTTACCTCAGAGGTATCGAGCCATTCATGATGTGTTCCATGTTTCTCAGTTACGACGATACTATTCAGACCCGTCTCATACCTTCCAGCCTAAGGAGGTCGAGCTTCAGGTAGAAGCATCCTTTAAGGAGCATCCTATTCGTATCGTTGATAGAAGAATGAAGGTTCTCTAAGGCCGGTCATTTCCTCTAGTATGGGTGCTATGGTAGCATGGCCGTTTACAGGATGAGACTTGGGAGCGGGAGGCCGACGTACATGCTCAGTGGCCAGAGATGTTCACAGATGAATCTTGACCACCCTTCAGAGAGCAATTCAGGGACAAATTTCTGTAAGGGGGAATATTATAAGAACCCAGGTTTTCGTATGAGGTATGGATCCTTTTTCTTTTCATTTTAACTGTTTTGTTGAGTCCTAATGTGGATGCCTAACTTGACCGAGGGAGTTACGGGGGTGTATGGGGCTCGTTTGGAGCCCAGAACCAAGTTTTAGGCTGGAAATTGCCTGGAACACGGTTTTCACATGGCCTGCGCATGACTTGGTTAAACCGTGTGCCATGGTGCAGGCTTGGCAGAGGCAGGAGCACGGCCTGCGCACGGTTTGGGGAAACCGTGTGGGGTGGTCGTGCGGTTGCCCTTGCCTTCCAGTAAGGTCTGCACGGTCTCTGCACGGTTTGTCCAGGCCGTGCGGGTAAACCGTGCGACCGGCTATATTTTGATATTTAATTAATTTTTAATTAAATTAATTAAATGTAATAAAACCTAAATCTAGCCCTCATTTCAACCGGACATAAGGGGAGAGCTATCAAACAAGGCTACAGAGGGATTTGAGCCTACTTCTTCATCCGATCTCCATTTCAAACACTATTTATCTTGTTAGATCTCCAAGGGTAAGTCCTCAATTCCTTTTTAATCCTTCTTGATTCTTCTGGTTATAATGAACACAGATTGGATTAAGGATCATATGCCCTAATTTCTCATTCTTCGTCTGTTATTCAGTTTTCTTCTAACTCTGGATGAATCAAAGCCTGATACTGGATGAGCTATCTAGTATGAGCCTAAGGTAGGTGGTCTTGTGCTTTTCGCTGATTGTCAAGCTGTTTATATATGTTGGAGTGTCGCGTGCCCACTTTTGGTGTGTCACTTGAACTGGAATTTAACCCTGTTATTACCTAGAATGTTGTAGGTAATCGGAATAGGATGGTATGTGCTTGAGTTAGGTTGTACACATTGGGCAGGAACCACCCCTTGGGTACATTGCCTTGAATGGCTCTTTTATGGTTTTTGACCCAGGATGCCTATGAGGCATGCCTTTTCTTTCCCTTGTGGGTTGTTAAAAATGGAAATTGAATATGAATGGAATTGAAACAAGATGAAATTATAATTGAAATGGTTTTGGGTATGGGGTGGAGTTTGTCCCCTTGACCCTTGTATGTTAATTCTTGAATTGCAAGCCCTCGTGAGTTAAATGCTTTTGAACTACTTAAAATGTGAAACAAAGTCATGGGTGAACCATGGAAGCAATGTGAGTTTCCATGGACGGACTCATACGAGACTTGTTACTAAAATTCCGAGTGAATCATGGATCCAGTGTGAGATGCGATGGATAGACTCAACAGGGCACGATATGTCATGGGTGATACCCGGATATTATTTATAGGATCCCAGTGACGGGCTCAGATAATGAACTATATCGAACCTAGAGCAAGGCTTGGTACCTAGGAGGTTCGCCATAACGGGCTTGTAGAGCAATGTCGGGTTCCTGGATGTTCGCCGGAACGGGCTTGTAGGGTGTTGGTGGATTTTCTCTCTAAGTGATGCCTGGTTTCTGAATTGAGTATTCCAAGAATTGGCTCAAGGAATGGTTTGAACCCATGAATGAAGTGATTAATGAATGGAAGGGATACTTGAAGCGACACCAAGCTAAACCACAAGCTTGGGTCAGTCTTGCTAGTTTCCTTGTTTACTGCTTTCTATATTACACTGCCTGTTTTATATATTCACTGACAGATTAGCACGGATCTTTGGTGATTGCCTACTGGAATTTTGTCTCACACCCTGTTTGGGTCATGTTTTTGGACCCAAACAGATTACATGATTTCAGGTAATGAGAAGGGAAAATTCCCTAGTACAGGTACTTGACTTGCTACTCGGAGTAGGAGTGCATGGGACCAAGGTGAGGCTTGTGATGCGACAGGGGATACATTTTGGTTTATTTTTGGTATTTTGAATACTTGTACTGTATTGTGTTGACTTTCACCATCCTATATATATATTAGATCCTTCTATTTGTTATTTATTTCTGCTATCTATGTGTTGTCTACTGGTTACCTTCTTCCACTATTGTATGTTGTAATTCCGCTGTGATACTTTGGTAATGAGGGAATAGTCTCTCCACGAACTCACCTAGGCCCTTGCTGCTATTCGGAAGCCTCTAGCGTTTGGGGAGATGCGCTTGAGGCCATGTGGCGACCGGTCTGGCTACCGGGTTGAATGGGAAATTGGGTCTGGACATTACATAAACTCAAAAGAATGTCCCTTTACTAATGATCCCTCTCCCATGGATGATGAAAAGGATTTGGAGGATGCTCCTCCCACATTCTAAGAGGGTGTCTCCACCACGGTTGATAAATTGGTACATGTAAACCTCGGTAACGAGATATATCTAAAACCAACATTGATTAGTGTCATTGTGCATGTTGAAGAGAAATGAAGATACGTGGATTTCCAAAACAATCATCATGATGTATTCTCTTGGAGTTATGATGATATTCCTAGTCTGGATCCTTAGGTCTTCATCCACTATCTAGGTCTACCAGTAAATCATTGCGGGTTCAAACAACCTCCCAGAAAGATGCACCCTTTTAATGATGTTGTGGGTAAGGCTGAGGTTGATAAGTTCATAAAATCCAAATTCATAAATAAATTTCAGTACCCCATATGGTTGGATAATATTGTTCCTTTCAGGAAGAAGAACAGATAAGTTAGAGTCTTCATCAACTTCTGGGATCTCAAACATCACTGTCCGAAGGATGAATTTACCCTTCCCACAACAGAACTGTTGATTGATGCTACCGATGGGTTATAGGCTCTCTCCTTCATGGATGGGTATTCTGGTTATAACTAAATTTGAATGGACCCCTAGGATGAGGAGTCTACCACCTTCAGGGCACTGCAAGGTACTCTATGCTACCAGGTAATGCACTTCAGTCTAAAGAATGATCGTGCCACCTATCAGTATGTCATTCATCACATATTCAAGCCGATCCTCGGAGTATTGGTGAATTTTATGTGGATGATATGGTGGTCAAATCTTTCCAACATTAGGACCATCTCAAATATCTTGAGAAAGTGTTCTACTTCCTCCATTCAAGCCATCTGAAGATGAACACCTTGAAGTGAACCTTTGGGGTCACCTCCATAATGTTTCTTGGATTCGTTGTCGGACACAGATTCATTAAGATCGACCCAAAGAAGATCATGTCCATCAGTCAGATGTCGCCTCTAAGAAACATTAGGGAGATTTGTGGATTTTAAGGCCACTTATCCTACATATGCCGATTCATCACAAATATGGCTAGAAAGTGTAATCATTTTTCCAAAATCATGAAGAAATGTGTCGATTATCAGTGGGATGAGGAGTGTAAAATTTTTTTTTAGGGAAATCAAGAATTTCTTGATAAGACCTTTGGTTTTGATTCCACCCATTCCCAAAAATCCACTGGTCCATTATGTGACCGCTCTGGAATGATCTCTTAGTTCCCTTCTTGTCTAGAAGAACAATGAGGGAATAGAGAATAGTTTATACTATCTCAGCTACATGCTCCTCGATATGGAGACCAGATACTCCTCTATTAAGAAGAGATGCATGGTTCTAGTATCCAAAGTGCCAAAATTGTTACATTACTTGCAGCACCATGAGATACAGTTGGTGTCTCGATTTTATCTACTGAAGTACATTCTGAACTTCCCCATGTTGATAGGTCATCTAGATCGGTGGGTAGTGATCCTTCAATAGTTCGACATCATGTTTTCCCGAGAATTATATCAAGGGGAAGGCATTGTCATACTTCCTTGCCTCCCATCTAGCTCCTACAAAGTAGTCTTTGGATCTAGCTATTCTAGATGTGGCAATCCTCTTAGTAGATCAAGGTGTTGGAAAATGCACTTTGACGGCGCTTCCCAAAGCCCTACTGGAAGAAGAATCAATGATCCCAGACTCAATAGAGTGGGCTTGTGTATTTTCATCATCATGTAGGCATAGGAAATCCTATCATATTCAATCCTTTTAGAAGGTTTTACCAACAACGAGGCAGAGTACCAAGCTCTCATCACTGGTCTTGAGATAGCCCTTGATATTGACATTTCCCACTTTCATGTGAAAGGGTACTCCAAAATAGTCATCAATAATATCCACGATGACTACATTGTCAGGAATCCATAGCTCATACCACTATTAGAGCATACCCACTATCTAATGGATTAATTCCCTTATCTACCAGAAGTTAATCATGTCCCTCAATCATAGAATAGTCAAGCTGATGCCTTAGCCAGCCTGGACACATCTCTTGCTGAGCCCGACCAGGATGATTTGATTATCCATGTGGCACATCGAAGAGTAATCTCTCCCATAACTCCAGATAGTGATGATAGCCCACATTTAATCCATCTTAAATCCAATGCCTCTACATCCGACCCCAATACCTCCTACCACGGTATTGGAAGTGACCCTAGACTAATGGACCCCATTTATCAAGTATCTTCACCACGATAACCTCCCATAAGATCATGCTGAGCATGATCAAATCTGACAGCGCATAGTGCAGTTCACCCTCTAGAGTGGTCCCAATATTGATAAGATCCTCTAAAAACTTGGGTTTGATGGGATTCTATTATGTTTCATTTAGGGAGGTGATATTTCTTAGGTCATACAGAAGGTTCATTCCAGTTACAGCAGGGCTTGTCAGATAGGGCTAAAACTCTTTCATTAGATCAGGAGATTGGGCTGTTGTTTTTTCCTATTGTGATATGTGACAATATCGGGTTCTACAGGAGGTTCCATGCATGACAAATCCATTTTAATTTTAGGTATTTACCACCAGAACCTCACCACACTGCTCATAACTCTTGGCCCATTATAGTCTGGGGACTCGATGTTGTGGGACCGTATCCATCGGTCAAGGCTCTCCAGTGTTGGTCCATCCTAACTGCTACATATTTCTTTTCCCAATGGGTAGAGGCAGTTCCACTCAATGAAGTAAATGCCCATTCTATAATTTATTTTGTGAGTTTCAATACCATCTACCGATTCATAGTCCCTCATTTCATCCTCACTAATAATAGAACCAACTACCAAGAAGTTGAGCTGTATAAGTGGTATGACAAGTACAATATCCATTCTAATCATACCTCTCACTATTATGTATAGAATAATGTGAAAATTGAGGCGTTCAACAAAACCCTATATAATATTATGTTGAAGATAGTTGGTCATAACAAGAATAGTTGTCCAGCCAAACTCCATAATGCTCTCTGGGCTTATCGGATGACAACTTGTAATTCCACTTAGGTGACCCCATATTCCCTGGTCAGAGGAACTTAGGTAGTCCTGCCCATAGAGATTATGTAGCATTCATTGTTCACAACTCTCTATAATCATAAGACACAAGATAAAGTAGCTTAAATCCATCTAGTTGAACTGGAAGTTCTTGATTAGAATAGTCTTTGTGCCCTACAAAATCTATAGAGGCATAAAAACAATATTGGTAGATCTTTATACAAGAAAGTTAAACTCCGCTCTTTCTTACAAGGATACATGGTGTTGGCCTTGAGAATTTTGATGATACCCGACAGGAATCCACCAAAGATAGAGCCCAAATGGGAGGGACCTTATATCATTCACAAGGTTTACCCAAATGGTGCATAATACCTAGTCACCATGGATAGTGAGCGTATTACTCCTACCACAAATGATAAATTCTTCAAGTAGTATTTCTCTTAGCAGTCCCATTTGACTTTAAACTATTATTTCCACGCTACAAGATGATAAACTACATGATCCATCTGAGATGCAGGATGTAAAACTACCTGAAACTCATCCCGGAGGATAATAAACTGCAATATGTTCTTATCTCTATGACCTTAAACTAATATCTTTTTCCTTGTCATATGACGTCAAACTGCTTGGAAATTTTGAGGACTACGTTCAAATTTATTCCCATCCTTATGGGATACATAGGAATGCTGGGAATTTTCATCTATGGAATATCCTCGGGTCCCTCAACCTTTCCAACCTCCTGGACCAAGTTATCACTTAGAATTGTGCGGTGTGGTATGGACTCTATGTCCCCGTTCACGTCACAATATTTTTTCCACACCACACACATCCCATTGAGAAACCCCTCCTTTATCCATCATCTTTTACACAAGACGTGAAACTACATGGACACCAACATGATTCACGTGCCCCATCATTTGGGGATTCCATCATCTTTCACATCTGAAATAACCCCTGAATGGCATGGTTTCTAGGACTTAGTTCTCTCCTACTGTCTTGGGCCAAGTCCCAAAAGATTTTGAATGACAATTTGACAAAAGTCTCATGTTGCGAATATGGTTAGAGGTCAATGTTCAATTTCTTGTTCCCACTCCAGGCCACACGATAGGTATACTATGTTGTGGACATGGTCAATAGTTTCACTTTAATTGTTATCTCCGACCCATGGTCTCCCATTTGACGGGCGTGTCGATTCACATTTTCTTCCCTTTTGTCAGACGCACACAACGTAACTGGGCATCTGTGGTCTAAGCTCTACAACTTTAAACTAATATCTCCATCCTTGTCACATGAATTTAAAATGCACTAAAATTTTGAGAACAAAATATGTCTTGATTCCCATCCTCACAGGATACATAGGAATGTATGAACATTTAATTTTTGGACCCAACCTGGGTTAATCCATTACTTTTTTCTATCCCACATGACTTTAAACTATTCCATCCTCACCGCACAATGTTAAAATACATGATCTGTCTGAGATGAGGGAAGTAAAACTACCTGGAACTCATCCTGTAGGAAAATAAACTACAAGATGTTCTGATCTCTATAAACTTAAACTATGATCTTCATCCTTGTCACATGACATTAAACTGCATGACAATTTAGAGAACTAAATTTGGCTTGATTACCATCCTTATGGGATACGTAGGAATGCTATGACTTTTTATCTATGGACCAGCTACTAGTCCCTTGACCTTTCCGGCCACATGGACCATGTTCTAACTTAGGACTTTTTATCTATGGCCCAGCCACTAGTCCCTTGACCTTTCCAGCCTCATGGACCATGTTCTAACCTAGGATTGTGCGGTTTGTTTATGGAATCTATGTCTCGATACCCCATCCCTCACCCTTTGGGATTTATTTCCACCGGGCCTCCCCTTGGAATAATCCCTTGTTTCCTCTTTAGGGTTCTAACCACGCATAATCCTCCCTCAACTTATCTCAGACACACCATTTGTGATGTGATATTCATGTATTTGTTGTCACATTTCTCACACTGAGCATGACTCACATGCGCTTAGAGTAAGCATCGGTCATGAAACCCTATTTGGGCCACCTTATTACATAAGTCTCATCCTTTATCACTGAACTATGTGGACTTTGATCATTTCCCCACTTTCCAAGAAAGGTACATAGGAAGCCTCTCTGAGTTTCAATCCTGTAATCCATTGGTCCTCGACACTTTGTGTCGGTTCACCCTCATCCCTCATGACATTAAACTGTGTTCTTTCAAACTATGTGGGTTTTGATCAATGTCTCCTAGGTAGGGTATGTAGGAATCCCCCCTAAGGTCCAACCCCCAAAAAACTGGCAATCATCAGTGTCCCATTTGTTGGGACACACATAATTGGTTTGTACCTTAGTGGTGTCAGACAAACTCTCAGGCTACTAACCATGCATAACCCCCAACATGTCATCGGGTCATTGTCCTTTGCGTACACCTCGATTCCATGACCCATACTGAACTATGTGGACTTTTGTTACCCTCCACAAGGATACATAGGAATCCTCTTTGAGTTTCAAACCCAACATCACCATCATCATAACATCAGTTCCATCCCATTCCTTCTATCCACATCATTCAACCATCCATCATCAATCATGATTTCGACCCAGGCCACCACATCCCGGTGGGATCATGCTATTTCCCTAGGTAGATAACCATGAATAAGACCCACACTATCTATAACCATCCCACCAAGAGTTTCCCTCTTGCGATGGTCCGCTATCCATGTGTAATCCCCAACATGTATTTGGGTTGTTTTTCATTTTGTACACCCCAATTCATCACCCCTTAAAACTATGTGGGTTGTGATCCATTTCTTCTATACAAAATACATAGGAAACCACCATGAGGCTCAATCTCAGTCAATGGTAATCTTGGGTGTCCCCCTTTCTGGGGTTCGCTTTCCCTAATCCTCCCTAAGTGATGTCCAAATCATCCTTCACTCTGTGATATCTTCCCTCTATGGGACACACCACCTCAGATCCATCCTCATTAGGCATTCTGATCCATCCATATGGTAAACCTTCAAGGTTCTCTGACCTAGGTATTTTCCAATCTAATCTGTCCCTATGGGATGTTCGAATCACTCTCATTTTGTCATTGTTGGATGTTAAACTCGTAGCTTACCTTATGTTTAACATGATATTCCTGAATAAAACCTCGAAATACATGCCTCTGGTGTAACTGTCTCCACTATAAATTAAACTCGTGGCATACCCTGTGTTAAACATGGGAAGCTAAGGAAAATCTCAGGGACATACCTATGGAATATAATACCTCGTATTCAACATGGGATTCCATGGGCTTCCGCGCCCTCAAGAAGCCCTATCCTAAGGGGAAGAAACCCAGACACATCAATGTTTTAGCGTCTAGACACACTAGTGATGTCCAACGTGATTACTCCCCCGATCGAAGGTTACTACCATAACATGACCCCTTAGAATGTCCTAATAGAAGTAGTGTAATTAAACAACGTCTATGAAGATATGGAACCAGGTAAGAGTTTCACGAACAACATCTTAATCATTAAGGGAGACCCAGACTAGGCGACGGATTTAGAGGAGGAATCCACAGAAGGAGATATTGACATCCCATTATCTCATTTCGATCAAGGAGAAAACATCATTGAATAAGAGATGTATTCCACCGGCCTTTGGAATGTGGGAATGCGTGGTAACAGCCAATGCATCCCCATAGATGGATGCATGCCCTGATTAAAGTGTTAGAAATAGAAATGGTAAACCTGATGTGAATTTTCTAGTTAATGTGGAGATTATTATAATTCAAGACATCAATAGATAAGTGTGTCACCAGATCCAGATTTTCAGTGCCAGGTCCTACCAAGAAAATAGTGGGCCTGGCATGAAACTCATCAGAGATTGGGGTAGTTGAACATTGGGAATCCTGGTCTGTGATGTTTTCATCATGGATCCTTTTACAAATCATGGTAGACAGAATGGAACTAGGGAACTGGATGTCACTTTCCTCTTTTTAATGCTAATTGTTGAATCTTCATGCTTTGTAGGACCCAATCTGCTATGTCAGAAACCAATAACCACCCACCCACTGACGTAGGGGTCAGGGAAACACCAACATGACAATCATATGTAGCTCCATATCTTCGGTGACGGCCTCCACATCCACTGTTACTGGAATCACATGACATATCTCACCATTTGAAATCATTCAGAGGAGGGTGATCAAAGACATCGTCCGAAGGTATGAGGAAGAAGGGATTACCCAACCCGGGATATGGCCCGTCAAGACCTAGAGGCTTCTACGCCTCATCGTCTCCACCACCCCCAAGGGCCACGTAGGGATATGCTGCTCCCCAATCCAACATACAATTGTTTTGGGAGTCTCTCCATAGAATTATTTAACAACTCACTCCATTAATCCAATGAGGTGGGGGAAGCCCGGTCCAACCTGGTTGTGATCTCGTTTCAGGGTCACCAAGTAGGGATCCCACTAGTTTGTGTCAACACCACCACCCAGTCCCACAGGTTATAGAGCAGGTGAGTTACACACCTGCACCACCGGCCCCAGTCTGGTTAACCTGACACCTATATCATGTGTGAGATGAGGAGGACGCCCGCTAGGGGTGTCATCATCGATGGATATAGTGACCCATTCCACCACTGATGCATACTATTAATGCCCCACTTATACTAAATATGGTCATGTATATGCCCGACCAAGATTGAGGCCTCAAACACCCCATGGGTAGGTTGGGACGACTCTCTTGGTCACTAGTAGTGATAGTACCCATCGTGAGGTGACCCAGGGTGATGAAATCTAACACAGAGGTCCTCCCTATTCCACCATCAATAAAAGAAAATTTCCTCCTCACTCCCATGTTCGGTATAGAGGTCATCTCCATTACACCATCAATCTGAGGGAAGGCTCTCCCTACCACACTAACATCCAGCACAGAGGTTTCTTTCGCACCTGTGATCCCAAGTATGGAGCAGTTACTCCTGTCGCAGATCGCCAACATGAAGATCCTTCTTTCCTGGTCAACCATCATCATATAGGTATTCCCCATGTTCTTACTGCGGTCAATGAAGGTTCTCCTCATCCTGAAAATCAGAGAAGTGGAGGTCTTCCCTACTTCATTGGCATCCAACACAGAGTTCTTCCCTATGTTCAGTTTGACCGGTACAAATTCCCCCCTCATAGCATCACTGCTAAGGGAAAAAGCATGGAAGTAATGTTAGTGATCCCACTAGCTCTAGAAGAGGACCTACACACTCTAACACTTCCCATAGAGGTCACCCTTGCGCATCAGCTGGTAGAAATAAAGTCCCTCCCTGTGTTCCTTTTGACATTTTTTCAGGTGCCCCTCGCACCCCAACTCACCCAGGAATAATTCATATCTACCCCTGTATAAGTTCGGATTAAGGGCCTCCTCATTTCAAAAACCTACCCTATCTTGAAGAATAATCTCAGGGAAGGATGGAGGGTCACTTCCACCAAATGAATAATACTGAGAAGTTTCAGACCACAATTAAACCTGTTTGTTTCTCTGGCTCTGAGGCGGAGTATGATTCGGTGGTGGAAACCTCACCCCAACCCTCTGTGTCAAGGTTTAGGTTAGAAACAAGGCATATAAGCCTCATCCTTATAGAAAGAGAGGTCCACCAGATCCCTGCCTCCTCCCTATGAAGATACATCTTGGAGGAGGAATGTTTTTCCTCTTTCTAGGGATTGGATATATAATCCTCCCTATCATCAACTAGATCATTCTCTACCTCCACTAGAGATTAGAGAGGGTTGTTCTGGGGACCAAATGAGGATGAGAAGCAACATGAACCACCACCAATGACCGCATCCCATGCATGGGAAGCTATGATCACTAGTCTGTCATACTAGGATGTGGTGGATTAGTCATTACATTCTTTAGATGACAGCCCAAGATACTACAGTTTGTAAACTCATGTATCATACTCTTCACCAGTAAGCCTATTGTCGTAACTGTCTGCTTCAATACCATTATTGATCCCTCAGCCACCACCAGTCGATGAATGGGGAAACAAAGGGCAGGATACCGAGTCTACACCGAGGATATTTTGGGACATCCTTGCATAAGACCATTTCCCATAGATTTTATCACTTGTTATAACCACAAACTTCAGTACGCTGGAATCACTTGCCCAGGAAGAGGTCATGTGCTTCCCCCAAACTCTTTGGAAAATAAACATCCATCTCCTTCATCAATTGGTGGCTTACCCCAAGATCCAAGGATACATTGAAGACATTATCCAGCAATGTCGCATGGTCGACTTGGTTGTGCTCCCCGGGGATCAATGCCCTGAGTCGCTCGTCTGCCATCGTACCCTTCAAAAATGATGCATTCAGAGATTTACAATGCTCCACCAAATTATTAAGGATTCTTCCCCAACATTCGGACCCATGGTTGGGGGCAGTATGCTACCCTTAATTTTAGTTCTATTCGTAGCTAGCCTGACTTACCTAGTGATATTGAGGATATGCCTATAGGTATAATTTCAATTAACATGGTCAAACTATTAGAGTAAGAGACCCTGCTAGATCTCATTGAAGAGAACAATCCCATTAGGGCAGTTCCACACTTGTTGGATCCTTTGGACAGGGTTACTCACCAGCAAATAAATTTACTGGGACTTCACGTACCTTCTGAGTCATTATCGATCAGTCGGAACCCCAATAAGGGTAAAGAGAATACTGGGGTCATCAAACCCTCTAACCTGTTTGGCTCAGTACAAAATATGGAAGATGAACTCGAAAAGGCCGTGTTGTGTCAACAACTTGTGGAACATAATAAAATGGTCGATGGCATTATCCCTGAATTTGCTGCTAAATAATGAATATAGTATGGTAATCATCAACCAGGGATGCAGCGGTAGTTATAGCCTCCCCCCAGAGAGTTTCCTCCTGGTGAATTTGATCGTCTTTCCCACATGGATAGGGTAGAGGCTGGTGTTTAAGGAAAGAGGGTGCGATATGCATCACCAAATCTACCCGAATTGTGTGATAACTGTCTTTAGGACCCAGCTAAGGTTCCCCCAACCACTCTATAGGTCATTACTCCAATATTTCTATAGGTTATCCCACCAATCGCTCCATGATCCACTGTGCCCGTTTATCATGTTGAAGAACCTGCAAATGCACTGGTGGTCAGTGATCCTCATCAAGATAGGAATCCCCACCAAGAGGATCTAATGGTCGCTCTCATTTCCTACCTCGAGGCCCTAGAAACTCGACAGGTGGAAATACCTCCAAATGGAAATCCATATCTGGCATGAGGGGATGATATTCCAACACCCCCTAGTTTCAAAAATCCAACTTTCTCCCCCTTTAATGGGACGGGTGACCCAGTGCAGCATATAGACCACTTTATTACAAGGTGTGGACCTATGCTGGGAACTCTAGTATAGTAGGAGGCCTCCAAGCTCTGGTGTTTTTTACATATGCTAGAAGGGACCACGTTTGTCTGGTACAACCTACTATCCATTGGGTCAGTATTTGGTTGGTAGGATCTTTGAAGGAAGTTTCTTTACTAGTTCAGTTCCACCACTCGAAAGATGAGTATTTCATACCTCTTCAAATGAAAGTAGAGGCCTAATGAGCACATCACAAATGTAGTTGCTGGGTGGAAAGGCCTCACATACTCCCTTTCTATGCCGATGACTCAAGAGCAGCTGTTGATAATGTGTGTGGGGAATGTCAAAAATGAATTGGTCACTTCTCTAATCCCTCAGAACTACCCAGGGGATTTAAGGAATTTTTTGAAAAATCTGAGTGACTAGAGGAAGAATTACAGATTGCCAAGAAGGCACGTCCATTGCCTCATGTAGTTCCCATGAGAAGGTCTGATAAAGCTGAACCCACTGTGGTACCACAAATAGAGGCCCCCAGGTAGCTGGAGCTATTACTAGTAGAACCACCTCCATAGCCTCACCAAGGACCACCCCTTTAGGCGCATCCTCTAGCCCAGGAACACCCACCTCAGAATTAGCAAGTACCCTTGCATAAGATGCCGCCACCACCTAGGAGAGATAATCTAGTTCCACCCCTCCAAAAGGCTTCTCTAGCCCCTATTCAGGGCCATAATCCTAAAGCCCCCTTTCCAGATAGAAGGAACCAGACCTACTAATTTAATGAGGCTCAGGTCCTTGGTTATTTCTGAATCACCTTAGACTAGGGAATACTATGATTTCTAGAATACCATAGGCTCAAAGAGGTGGATCTCATTAATCTCTCTAATTAATTCCCCTATCACTGGATCCTTGGGAACACTCTTAGAAAGTGTTATATGTTTAAATAATGGCTCCAAGACCAAGTCAATAACAACATAGTCAGGTTAGGTCCAGCCCCGACATAGGTGGCATGAATGTTCATAAATACTGACAGATATATTCAAAGCGAAGGTGAGTGGCAGCAGGTTCCTAATCTCGAGACCAAAAAATACGATGACTGGATGGCCCGCAAGGTAGTGGAGCATGACCATTGTGTTATCCATATGAATTTGATCAAACCTGATCCTTTAGAGTTTACCACATTACCTGTAGAAACTACTTCTGGTTCAACATCTAAGTCATTCTATTCCCAGAAGGGAAAGCATCGATGACACAAGGGAAAACAAAGTCCATCACCGATGCCATCATCATCTCGTACTCTCAGCGATTTCATGACCCTAGAGATGGAATTTTCCCCATTAATCCATACAGTTATGGATGATTCTTCAAGTGGTGATCCAAGGTACACTTTGGTCAATACTGTGGAGCTAGTAAACCCCTACATGGTTCCTAATGATGAGGTAGAGTGAATCAGCACTCCAAAGGGGCCTAAGTCCCTCCAAATCACCCCAAAGGGGCTCCTTCACAAAGATATCCACACGACGTTCCTATTTCTACTAGATCACCACCATGATAGTCTTTGTGGAATCATGTCCTGACGTGAGTCTGACACCAACCTACAACCCCTCCACGGTGTCATCGGCCTTCGCAACCCGCTTCGCGGCGGTCATTTCGACGATCCTCTTTGCGGCGTCTCACACCCTCTGCGAGGCTGACTCTTGTTGGTAGAGTGGCTCCTATCCATGTCATCACTCTTCTCTATGGTGATTTCTGTGACCCTCAATGAATGTGGTTGTCCATAATTAGAGTTCTCACCCCCCCCCCTTCCAAACAACTTTTACTCCACCCTTTCAACTTATGAGCTCACATTTTGCAAAGACCTTCAAAAAAACCATAAATGGATCGCCAAAGGTACTTTTCCTCTACGAGTTGTACCAATTTTTGTTCTTTACATCCTCCACCTATGGTGGAGATGCCCTTTGTGAAGGCATATGACCTTTATAGGGGAAGGGGACTCTTCGGGGTGCTTGAGGTTTCGTGAAGCGTAGAGCCTTTGCAAAGCTCTCTCCAAAGAAAGATTTTTTTTCTATGGCGAAGGTCTAATCCATTAAAGTTTCCCATTTGTGAAGACCCTATTCTTCATGAAGACCAACCTATTCCTCAATCCATTTCCATTTGTGGGGCCCATCTTCTTCCCAAAGAACCCAGACTTCATCAAACCCATCCTCTTCGTGAAGCACCTCTTTCCAAAATCTCTTGCTTCACACACCCCTTTCCCATATGGATCTCCAGGTTTGTACAAAGTGATTTAAAGGTCCCTTAGGTGATTCATATTATGTTGATTAGCCTCATTATTATTCATATAGGCGTGATAATGGCTATTTCTTCTTCTCATAGCTACTTTAATGTGAGCCCCATAATGGATCACTCCACAACCCAGTCTCCACACGGAATTGTCAGTGCTTTCCCTTCACCAAGGGTTATAGTGCGGTGGTTATGTATTTTATAGGAGTGGGGAGTGAATCCTCATCGTCCAAGATATAGGTCGTTAAATTTCGAAGCATCATCATCCCCAGCACATGATGTTAAACTGTATCCTCACCTCATGCGATATACATGGGGTGCCCTACCACGGATATTTTCCATGCCCACTAGTCTCCACGGGAGTGAGATCTTCCTCACAAGGAATGAGATCCTCCTTTTATGGAACGAAATTAGTCTGTGGGGGAGGGAGACTATCCTGGTGTAAGATCCTAGCCTTTCTTGTACTAGGTATCACCCTTTCACCTCCTCACTTCTTCCGTGCGTAAAGACCAGAGGAGATATGGGCACATAGGACTCTTGATTCCCCACCCCTCCCTTTAGGATTTATTGCCACTGGGGAACCCCTTGGAATAATCCCTTGTTTCCTATTTGGGATGATAACCATGAATAATCCCCACTCTACTACTCATATCTGCAACTTTCACGATGTGGTTGTCAGGTCTTTATTGCCTCGTTTCTCACACCGAACATGAATCACATGGTCTTAGAGTAAACATCGACCATGATGCCCTATTTAGGCCACCTTAGTGCATAAGCACCATCATTTATTTCCAAACTACATGGAATTTTATACTTTCTACACTTTCCAAGCATGGTATGTAGGAAAACTTTCTAAGGTTCAAGCTCATCTTTCATCAGTCCCAACCACTTTGCGTCAGTTCTCCCTCATCTCGCATGACATTAAAAGGTGTTCTTTTGAACTATGTGGGTTATGGTCTCTGTCTCCTAGTAAGGGTACGTAGGAAGCCTCCCTAAGGTCCAACCCCAAAAGACTATTAAACTTCAGTTTCCCATTTTTTGGGACCCACATCCTTGGTCCATCCCTTAGTGGTGTCAAACCAACTCTCAAGCTGCTAACCACGCGTAACCCCCATCATGTAGTCGGGTCATTGTCATTTGCATACACCCCGATTCCATTCCCCATCCTAAATTACATGGAATTTTATTACCCACCATAGGGATATGTATGAATAATCTTTGAGGTTCAAACCCAACATCACTGTCATCTTCACATCGGTTCCATCTCATTCCTCCCATACACTTCGTTCAACCATCCATCATCCATCTTGATTCCTACCAGGGCTGCCACACCCTATTGGAATCATGTCATTTCCTTGGGAAGATAACCATGAATAAGTCTCACACTATCCATAACTATCCAACCAATATTTTCCCTCTTGTGATGGGCTGTTATCCATGCGTAATCCCCATCATGTCTCAATTTTATTATCCTTTGTGTACACCCTGATTCATCACCCCTTAAAACTGTGTGGGTTTTGATCCTTATCATCTATATAGGGTACATAGGAAACCTCCATGAGGATCAATTACAAGCAATGGTAAACCTTGGTGTCCCCCTTTTTGGGGTGCACTTTTGCTGATCCTCCCTCATTGGTGTCTATATCAGCCTTCAAGGTGTGATATCTTCCCTCTATGGGACACACCACCTCTAATCAGTCCTCATTGAGAGTTCTGATCCATCCATCTTGTAAACCTTCTAAGTTCTCCCTCCTAGGGATGTACCAATCTGATCTATATCTATGGGATTTTCTAATCACTCTTGTTCTATCTTCTCTAGACATAAACTCGTGGCTTAAATCATGTTCAATATCAGATGCATGAGTAAAACCTCAGAAGACACACCTCTGGTGTAACCATCCCCACTAGATGTTAAACTCGTGGCATACCCTATGTTAAACATGAGAAGGTGAGGAAAACCTCGGGTCATGCCTATCGAATATAATACCCCGCACTCAACATGGGATGCCTCATGTTTCCATGGCATCGAGAAGCCATATCATAAGGGGAAGAAACCCAAACTTATCAGTTTTTTAGAATCCATACATGCCAGTGATGTAGACGGGGGGAGTGTTGCGTGATTCTTCTGGCTCAGTCTTCATCTCCTTTAGTTCTTTTTATGGCATGGGAAACTCTTTGAGTGCGGAGGTCCATGCACATGCTTCTGGTCTCATGGTGTGTAGATGGGGTAAGTTGACAGTTTCAGAGATTGAGACGGACTCGGAACTCCTTGTGAAGGCCTTGAAAGGGACCAGTGGGGTTCCTTGGGAGCTCACTTACCTCATCAGGAGATGCAGGATCAGAACCTCACAAGGAAATCTTATCCACCATAGTTGGAGGGAGACAAACTTTGCGGCAGATTCCCTTGCTCGCTTGGGTAGGCAGGACGAGTCTCTTATCATTTACGATTCCCTTCACTCTCTTCCTCTGGAATGTGCATCTATTGTGTTGGGGGATGCTCTTGGGCTCCACCATTTCCAACCCCCCTGAGGGGATGTTGCCTTTCCTTGTCCTTTATTTTTTGAATAAAAAAATACACTACTACTAATATACATGCCAGTGATGTACAATGTGAATACTCCGTCGATCGACGGTTACTTCCCTAACTTGACACCTTGGAATGTTCTGACAGTAGAAGTGTAATTTACTGGCCTCCATGAAGATATGTCACTGGGGAAGAGTTTCATGAAAAACGTCTTAATCTTTAAGGGAGACCCGAACTAGGCAATGAATTCTGAGGAGGAATCCATAGAAGGAGAGGCCAACATCCCATCATCCCATTTCGATCAAGGAGTAAATTTCCTTGAATAAGCGATAGATGTCACCTACCTTTGGAAAGAGGGAATGAGGGGAAAGAGCCAGTGCATCCCCACAAATGGATGCACGCCCTGATAAAAGTGTCAGAAACAATTTGTACATGGGAATCCATGTGACACTCCTATCATAATATATTATTCTTCCCTCTAAGTCTTCCCAAGTAATTCCAACATCGGTATACATGTATCACTCTTATCATAAATTATTTATTCATATCAAAGGAAGTAAGTCCAAGTATCATGATAAAATAATAGACACTCATCAGCTAAGTCCCAAAAAATATGTCTGGGCACCCCAATAATAATATCTAATTAAGGTATCCGAATATTAACCCCATGTATTACATATGGTAATCCCAATAACAATAATATACCACATCATATATGGCACATTGTCTATAAACCAGGGAGCACCTCTAGCCATCATAGTCACAGAAATATTTAATATGTGAATGTATAAATAAAATAGAGAGGGTTTCTGTATGTCTAAACCCACCAATACTCCCACATACATGTGGATTATACATTTGGTACATGTTCTAAGGTGACACCCACTACCATCTCTACATAAACCCAACATTATATCTTAGTGTAGGTCAAAAAATATGGTACACAATGAATTCCCTAAGTCAAAACACTTTAGATCCATCCTACATAGGATCCTTGAGGTCTGAACATAAATGAATTCATCTAACTTGTGATCGTTAATAGTAAATGTAAAATAATGAATCCTACATGGGATCCTCTAATGGTAATTACAAAGATTAATCCTACCTAGGCTCCCTAGAATGATACATAGGAAAAGGTGTCCTATATGTGACCTTGGATAAAAAAGAGCATTGGTAGAGTAATCCTACATGGAATCATTAGAATAATAAATAGGTATATGGATCTAAAAAGGGATTCCCTAGGTTATCATGTAAGTGAATAAATCCCAAATTGTACCCTCAGAAATACTAATAAGGTAGAGGAATCCAAACGAGATCCTCTATGTGAAAACATAATAATATGAATCCTATTGGGGATCCTAAAAAACAAATAATCTCCCAACCTCATAAGAAAGAAGGGAACATCTCTACAGGGATGCATCCTCAAATAAAGAGCTATAAAAACATTTTTCAGGAGAGATAGATCATGGATCATTTTATATAAAAGGTCTAACTCTTAGGAGATAACTGAATTTGATTACTATAGTAAGTACCCCTATGTTTAAGAAAAATCCTAATGCTCCTCATGATTCCTCAAATCACCACTAGGGTAGTACCATCCCGATATATATAGAAAAAATATCAAAATGGACTAGTCAAGTGTCCAATTATAATTTCATGTAATAAATATGTAAACAACCCTCAAAAGGGTAGAAAGGGAGGAGTTCATGACTTTTAAAACCTTGGTACACGATGTCTACCCCCAAAACCCCACTTGTGTGATAGAGATTTCAGAATGGGAAACCCCTCAAATCATCTAAAACCCATATTTTCTCCTCAAAAGCTAAAGATCGACACTCAATGTTTCCTAATAAATGATAATAGGGGTTTAAAAATTGAAAATTGTAAAACTACAATGATATAAGAAAGGATATAAAAATGGCGTACCTTTTGGTGTAATCTGTCGAAGCTTATCCAATGTCGATGGCCCAAGGATGTCGCATGACAATCAAGCTCCTGTTGAGCTCTGCGTTTGTACCAACCTTATTCCCCTAATCTCAATATATCAATATACCTATCCCAATACCTTTATATCTCAGTATTTCAAAGGAGAATTCCCATAGGGGGTATACACAATAACCCAGAGAAGGAAATGAATGAAAAGAAAAGAAAAGAAATAGAAGAAAAGAAAAGAAAAAGGGGTCCGAGCCCAACCCCATTTCCCGACCTGAGTTTATGAATTTCCTATGAAAAAACCCCATTTCAAACTCAATGGAGGAGAAATAATATCAATTTGACACACCATTCAAAAGATAAATTTGAACGAACATGTGTGAATAAATTAATATTTAATTAATTAAATATTCAATATCAATTATTCTATGGAAATTAAAATGGTTCATAATTATAACAAATCCATATCCAAGGGTAAATACACTATTTTTGGACCAATGGGGTTGTCAGAATAATGATATGAGATTATATTATTAGGTTAAAAGACCATTTTACCCCTTATAAGCATCTAAAAGTAAAAACTAAATTTTTTTCCAAAATTTTCAATTTAGAACAACATGGATCATTATAACCTCCCGACCATAAATCTTATCATCCCCAATAATCCTTGGTGGTAAAATAAATCCATGTGCTCATCCCAATCATCAGAACAAAAATGCATACTCGACTATCTGATGACCTAACTCACAACATCAACAACTCTACCATCAATGAAGATGTTTAACAATAACTTATTTGGTACTCATCACCTTAGGAGAATGATTATCATCACCTTAAAAAACTATACAGAAATCTCAATAGCATATGCTCTATCTATCACAAAATTTTAACTAAAATGAGTTTCTCCACCAAAAAAACAACCAATGGTGCACTCCACACCACATAAATTATCTTATACCACTCCTAAAGTACATCCTAAAAAGGTTTATTCACCAAACTAAGAAATATATTTAAAAATAATATAAGATAAGTGTATAACTAATTCTTTCTAAGCATACTCATTACAATGTCAAGTTATAGGGAATGACCCTATCTAAACAAGGAGTACTCTCTAATTCCATAAAAAGGTGTGTAAAGGTCCCCCAATCCATACACACATCAAAACAGGTTTTAATTTTTTAGCCAACTTATAACACCACTTCTTCCAAAAAGTAATATCAAATTCTAAACATAAGTTAATTGTATTGTGGTACCCAATTCATTTCAAATATATCATCTACCACATAGAGACAATGTAACACCCAGGGTTTTTATGAACATTTTCTGGATAAATTAAATTTCTATGATGTCTTTTGTTTCACACTACCCCAAGTAAAACCTTTTTTATCCTATAACAAGTTAATATTTCACTATAAGAAACATTGGCTTAGCCTGCATTACATGCAATACTAAGTTTCTATAAAACATCATTTAATTATTATAATTATTTTAAACAATATAGTTATACCCTAGAAAATAAACATAGTAATATAAATAGTAAGAAATACTTATTAAATATGATTTATAATTTTTTACATAAAGGAAACATATTGATAATTTAATATATAATTTTATGGTGTCTTTATGTTTTGAAACATACTATTTACACATAATAACTACTTTTTATGCCCTTCTGTAAAAAATAAAAAATAATAATTTTAGAAACTTAAAATTTTAATTTTACATAATAAAATTCATTTTTTAATTCGTAATATTTTTTTTTTCTTAGTGTGAATTTTTAGTATTTTAAAAAAATATTTCTTTTTTAGATTACTAGTGAAAAATATGGAATTTTAATTGAAAACTATTTTTTCATCTAATTTATTTATATATTTAAATTATATTTTAATTTTATTTTAATGTATAACTAGATAGATTTTACATCAATTAATAAAATTTAGTTTATTGGAAACAATTTCACATTTAAATTGGAAGTAAAAACCATTCAATCATTTTAACTTTTTCACATTAAAAATTTATCCTCTCATCCCATTTGTGGGATTAATATTAAATTAATCTACACCACTTCTATTATTATAATTTGGAAAAATGGATTCCATATTTGTAATAAGAATAATTTATAAGTTATAATATGGTCAAATTTGATTTTTACAAAAATAGTAGTGATAGAAATTAAAATTAATTACAGCGATTAAGGTAAAAATGAATTTACTTAGTGGGTAGACTTTAAATATAAAAGGATAGAAGAACTAGAAAATTGTCTAAGATCAATTTTACAGACATAGATCAAACATATAATCCCTTTTATAGAATATGTACCATTATTTTAGGAACTTTTTTAAGGGATACATCACAATAGTGTTTTCATTTTTATATTTATAAGAATTTCACTCCTCCTCCACTATAAAAGGGCACTTAACCCCCTCACAACATCAAAACTACAAATCCATTTTCCTTGGATAAAACCTAAAAAACCCTTCTACCAAATTCTATTCTTTCATCATAGAGTCATCATGTAACACCCCGAGCTTCCACGATACGCTTCCCTTTCAATAATGCAATAGCTTGCATTGTACGGAAGTTAGAGATTCTAACACACTGTGACCAATCAAAATAGACATTATGAATAGTAATACCCACTTTTTGAAATTATATATATTTTATATTTCAAAATGGACTTCATTTTTTTATTCGTAATATCGAAAATACCCAAAGTTGAATTTTTTGTAATTTTCTGAGAACTTCCAATTTTTTATGAATAGTGAAAAATACTTAAAACAAATTTTTTAATAAAAATAATTTATAGTGATAAATTATATTATTGAGTGGTTTTAAAGTATAATTAGAATATATTTTTACCATTTTATCCAATGTTGGTCATTATAATTAATTTAACATTGAAATTGGACATAAACAATTGTCAATCTTTTGATATATATTGTTTCTTAAAAACAAGCTATTTGTTGTGACAGCGGGAATTAATTATAAAATTAATTAATGAAACTTATATGTTTGGAATTTTTTAAAATAGACATCATTTTTGAATTTGGAATATCAATTATAGCTTAGGGTTAAATTTTGGCATTGTTATGAAAAACGTCAATTTTTGATGAATAGTGAAACCACTAAGTGGTAGTTAAAAAACTGATTTTTCGTTTAAATGAAACATTACCACTTTTGTGATTTGATTTTCAAAAATCCGACATACATGGTTGTCATTAAGATGTAAAATGTGGTTCAATGGGATTAAAATAATTTTTTTGGTGAATAGTAACTTTTAAGTTTAATTAATCGTGATTAAAGGTAATTAGTGAAATTTAAGGTAAAAATGATATTATAAAAATATGAAAATACCTTTACACTTGTCCTAACCATATTGTATGAGTCTTGGACGACCAATAAAATCCATGGGTCAACTTGGGGACCCCATGGATCCACTTTGGTAGGAAAATGACATTAAAAACTTTTTATTTAATGTTAAAATAAAAATGTCACAAACATGAGTTCTTTTACTAAAACAATTTATCAATGGGGTTATACAAGTAATATTTTTGACTATAAATATTCATTATAAAGATAAAAAAATTTCTACACTATGATATTTTTTTTATAATTTTTAGACATTAAATAAATTAAAAAATTTATGACACAATGATGATGCAGCGATTACCCCATTAATTAACGATTTAAAAAAAATGAAAAGATAATGTAAAATCTAAGGCATAAACTTGTCAAAACCCTATTGTATGAGTAGATTTAGAACCCTTATCACCTTATCCTCGAAAGATATCATTTTGGGACCTTTAGAATCCGAAAATCATTTCATAATAAAGTAACATTTCAATCTTTCCAAGAGTGCCCCTTCTCTCCTCTTATAAAATGCCCCCACGTCTACCACCTTATTCACACATTAAAGCCATTTGTCTCGGCCAAAATCTACCCAAATACTCTCCCAACTTCCCTCTATTACTCCTAGAATCCTCACTTTGGGCATAAGTCTTCCCAAGGAAGCCTTTGGCTCAAATCAAAAAGAGTTACCCAGTTTTAAGGTAATGTCTTCTCTTATGCTATTTTGTTTTATTTTGCTTCTCCAACCCCCTAAACTCTTTTTATTAATTTCTTTTGTTACAAAACCAGTATCATAAATATACTAGGATGTTGTTATAAGAATTATTCGAGCTACACTTACATACACCTACATCTAATGGTTAAATAACATACTGTTTCTGTGGATGGAGAATTTTTGCCTCACGAAATGATGATTGTTCAACACTCATATAACACCTTAAAATGTGGCCATTAAGATGTAACTATATTTATATATGATATATAATATGTTTATTTTTTACTTAAGCTTATGTATATTTCATTTATTGCATACCTTTATGGTTTCCATTATGGGTAAACGTGATATTTTCATTTTAGGAAGTGCGGACTACCGCCCCCTCAAAGTGATTTGAATCATTAATGCCATATGTGAGATGTATAAAGGATGGAGTAAATGGTATTATACATTATATTATACTGGAATTATATTATACCTTTATATAATTATAATTTCATTCCATTAAATACGAAATAGAAATGAAAGTAGCGTTCATGCGTACGTACGGCTTACCGTCTCCATGAACGGTGCATTTCATTTCTTACCTCTAAATGTTATGTAATATTATAAATTCATGTATATAGTAGATATATATGATATATATAATATCTACATCATGAATATAATTCTGGATATAATGGATATTTCACCACATTAACAACTTGTAATTATAAAAAGGTTATTTTTGACTCAAGTACCAAAGATCGACAAAACGACCGTTATTAACTTAAGTAATTACATAATGTTCATAACATTGTAATAAGTGATATAAAAGGAATTATGAACATGAAAAAGGTTCTTAATCAAAAATAAATTAACTCTAGTTTATTATTCAGGAGGTTAAATAATGATCAAGTCAAGTCGGACACGAGGTAAGGGAACTTCTTAACCCAATTTCCATTCTTTGGGTTAATCTCCTACTTTAAAATTATGTCATGATATTATTATGTCATATCTTTTATTTATACTTTAGTTATGTGTAAATATAGTGAATACACATAATATATCTATTTTATTTATAAAATGATCTTTGTAAGGGACTTCATCTCAATCTTCATTCATTGAGGCATATTTTGTTTTATACACAAATTTCTTTTATACGGTGTATAAACCCCTTTGACTTTTATGTTTATTAAAAAGGAATATTTTTATACGAATCATTTTACTAAACGACAAAAAGGAATGTTTTTTTGTCGTACGTATGCGGTGACAATGACTTCTCTTCCACCGTGACCATTATTTGAGTTTCGGCTTCCTCTACAAGCTATAAATTTTTTTAAATGAAAAAAAAATACCATGTTTTACTTTTCTTTTCTTTTGGTATTGAAAATGGTATGTATCAAACATTGTTTACGAGTTTTAATATATGAAAATCCAGTGCAAATGTATATGTATTTAACGCAATCTTAAAAGTGTTTTCAGAAAACATGACTCTTGAGTGTGGTAGACAGGAAGGGATTGGGTGTGGACCCATCATGGCCTGTAATTCGTCGAGCAGTCTCAGAATTAGTTTTTTTTTCAGAAGCTTGCATAATGTTTTCAGAAAAACACTGGAGTATATTTGAGAAATTTTAAAAGTAAGTATCTTCTAAAAAAATTGCATCGGCAGGTCTCATGAGACAAACTAGTGTCTTGGAATGAGGCCTTGACAAAATCTTATTTGTAGTCTTGGCACGAGGCCTTGGCTACGTGGTTATGATAGTCTGGCATTATGCATTCCATCATTATGAAAGTTTTTATTGATATTGAATGTGGTTATTCGACCAATAGAATATCCATGTGAATAAGTAGATGGAATTATCTCATTTTACATTTTCCATATTATGTTGAAGTTCAAGTTTAAAAGGCTTTTGTTTTAGTTATACATTATCTTAAATGTTTATGTTTATTTATGAAAGCTTCTGCTATATTGTTATCCTTACTGAGAATCTGAGCTCACCCCTTTCAGTGTTTTAATTTTTCCAGGACGTGAAGAAGTATATTATGAATGAACTGCAGGGATAGTATGAGGGGATATGAAGACAAGATGTTGTAGTAGTTTTGTTTTACTTTTTGATGTAATGTAAGACTTATGAATGTATCTAGTGTTTCCAAGGCTACTAAACTAATAGGTCTTTCAAGACTTGATCTTTTGTGATCATGCCAATGTTACGCAATAATACACCGACTCTGGGTAACTAGGGTAGGGGCATTACAGTTGGTATCAAAGGTAGTTTAGTACTAACCTTGGAAGCTAGATTTAGATAAACTCTGATTAGAGAACATAGCCCGAAGATAGACTTTGAGGATTAGTATAGAAGAACTTCCTATAATTTTGTTATTATAGATATTTTGTGAGTTTTCCGAGAAATACATCCATGTCTGGATACGAGAAGGTAGAGGCGGCTCTGGCACAGATGTACCTAGGGGTAAAACCCAAAAACACCACTTTGAGCTAGACTCGAACGGGAACTGGTGCACGACAATGGGCCTTGTTTCACTCTTGGTTATGACACTCCTGAGGGATATGCTTAGGATAATTCTCATTTTCTTTACGAACCATTATGAAAGGTTTATGAGTATATACTTCCTCAAAGAAAACATTTTATGATTATAGTTCAATTTATGTTAAGTGTTTTACAAGTATGGAATTATGTATTTTGATTCATAAAATAAAATATTTTATGCCATTGTTTAGAAATGGCGCCTAGTGGGAGGAATGGAAACCGTATCAATGCATGCACTCCATGTAGGGATTTCCCTCCTGCTCAAGATAATTATAATAGAGTTGGTGATACAAGTGGTGCTGATCAACTTATTACCATACTGGGACAACTCACTCAGGTTATGAATAATAACCTTACTCATATGGAGCACCCTAATCTGCAACGTGGAGGATCAATGTTAGACCGCTTCATGAGGCAACAACCACCAACATTTAATGGGGGTACAAATCCATTAGTAGCTAAGCAATGGATAAACTCCTTAGAGAAAATATTCCACGCATTGGGGAGTAGCGAAAGGGAGAAAGTTTTCATGGAAGTTTACCGCCTCACTGGAGATGTCGATCAATGGTGGTCGCTGATTCAAAACACAAAGGAAGATGAAGATGTATCAAGTATGGAATGGAGGGAGTTTAAGGAAATTTTCTTAGAAAAATACTTTCCACATGACCATCGAGTAGATATGGAAAGGCAATTTCTGAGTCTGAGGAAAAAGGAGGATGAGAATGTCGTAAAGTATGAGGCTAACTTTAGAAGGTTAGCGAGGCATGCTGCAGATTATATACGTAACCCAATAAGTAAGATTGATCGTTTCATTGATGGGTTAAAACCGTTTCTCCGTCGAGCATTAGTATCACAATCTTTCTCAACATACGAAGATATAGTCTCGTGTGCTATCAAGACAAAAAAGGAATTCTCTAAATCTTATGACAATAAAGTAAAGAAAGAGAAGAAGAGAATGGTGGAACAAGAGACAGATAAAGGGAAAAGGGGAAAGAAGGATTTTCCATTATGCGATAATTGTGGGAAGAATCACCCCGGTACTTTCCTAAAAGGAATGGGAGTTTGTTATAAATGTGGAGAGAAAGGTCACCAGGCTCGTGATTACAAGGGAAAGAAAGAGGCTATCAATGTTGAATGCTACAATTGTAGGGAAATGGGGCATTATGCAAATGAATGTCCTAAGATCCAAGGAAACTTACCTCAGAAAAGGCCAAGGGATCAAGGACAATCTTATATTGTTACTACAGTTGAAGTCGAATAATTAATATATTGGTGCTTTTGGAAACAAGGATTATATTCTGGTTATAAGAATAATGTGATATATATAAGGATTGTACTATAGTACTTGTTGTTTTCATTAAGGTTTTAATATGATGAAGGTAATCATATTTTTACTATGTGACAATAAGAGAAATTTTACTTTGTTTGGGGAATCTAATGTTACAATTGATTTTGGAATTTAAGGACCTTTTAGAGAAAGTCTGGACGGAGGTATTTTGGATAACTATAAAGGTTGGAATGGATTAAGTTGAACTTTGGATAGTATTGTTTAAGGTGAAAAAATTTATGAAGATTATTTTTGGAATATTATACTACTATAGTTTAGGAAAAGGACAACTTGCATGTTGGGGGATAACCTGTCATGTTGGACAAAGCTGCAGGAATCGAACCCACAACCATAGTGCGACAGGCCTTTATTACCTACCACTAGCCTACAGGAAGTCTCTGGTTATTACAAAATAGTTTTCCTATTCTAAATGGTATGTGTTAATATTTGGAACCTTCTACAATTAGGATAAATAGAATATTTTTGAGTTCTGTTATCATTTGGAGTGAAAGATGGGTTTGTGGTAAAAATTTATTAAAGAATGAAAGTCTACATGTAAAGACCCATAAATTTCAAGGAAATTTTTTTTCTTAATTTTCTTTTAAATTTTACAAGAACGAAGTTTCTGACAGCACCTGATTCTGAGGCCCGGTGTGCCCGGAATCATTTTCCGAAGTTTGTCTTGGGTACGTTCAGTGAACGAACGAGCGGGTTTTTCTAACTTTTGAACCGGTGCTCGGAATCGAATTATGAGGGCACCAATGGAATCGCAGCGCCGGTATTTGCTTAGAAACGCCTCTTCCGGAGTTGCATTTTCTTGGGTGTGGTTTTTAATTTTTGGGGATAAGTTAAGAAATAAAATAAAGTGGTGCGACAACTTTATTTTTATTTCACTTAAAGCCGCTTAAAGCCACTTAAAGCTGATTAAGCTGAGTTGAAGCAGATAGGGTGGAACCCAAAATATCCTACCCTCTTAGTAGGATATTTTTTAGGTGGGGCCCGCATGAGCCCCACCGTTTCTTTTCCGCTAAGTAACGCACCCGCGAAAACTCTTTTTAATGAAAGTCAACTGGGGCGTTTTCTTAAACAATTAAACGCTCCTATTAATTGGACTGTTAAGTCGTACCATTAATTCACCGAATTAATGGGTCGTTACTTAATTTGTTTTTCAAATTTTTGGCATGTTAATAAAATAAGACCAACACACCTTTCTTCTGGGGTACGATTTGTTGAGAGGATTTGGAGATTATGTGCCTTCATCCCCCTTCGCGAAGAATGCGAAGAACGTGAAGAACGCGAAGAACGCCGCCCTCCGACGAAGGGCGACGAAGAACGCCCGACCCTCGGAGATCGACGCGACATCGACGCTTCTTCCACGAAGTTCTTTCCCCACAACAAATATTCGATCAACTGCTTGAGGTGGGAGATTTAAAATATTTTAAATTCCTCTGTGGTTTTTATCCTCAACATGGATTTAATTGTTATAATTAAATCTGTGTGTTTCTTTAACCCTCGGAGATAGTCGATGTGACGCCCTTCCGCGACGATGCGACGCCCTTCTGCGACGCGACGATCACCTCCTACCGCGACGGTCAATTCCACGACGTACTCGCACTCGTCCGACGACAACTACGAGGCAGGGGTCGTTTGAAAATAATTCTGCCTATGTTTGTTTTTCCTCCAATGCAAGAATATTATTGCGGGTCGTGGTTCATCAATTGTTGGGATTTTATGGTGTTGTTTCAAACCGCTAACGCGGTGGGTGCGGACCAACGAACAAATCCTAAACCACTGCCCTTTGTTCTTGGTGTGCGGAACGGCGGACGATGACAAAACGGGTCGCAGAGACGATTTTTTGATTCCGCAGTGAAGAACGGGACCCTGGAGGAGCTACGGCGCAGAAGGAAATGGAATCGGACCACCGGAGCAACTCCGGTTGCCCGAGGACTCCACCGGCGGCGCGGGTCGCCGGCGCGGCGGCTGACCAGACCCACGACCACGCGGATCCGGCGAGACACGGGACGCGGCTTTGCTCCATCCGCTGACCCAGCGCGGCCCCACGCGGGGCCGCGACTCCTCTTCCCACGGGTACAGCACGCCCCGCGGTTCCCTCGCTCGGCCTCTCAGCCGAGCCGAGCCGAGCCGACCCGCTGGGTCGGGTCGTGCCCAGGCCGGGCCGGGTCGCGCCCAACCGGGTTGGACCCCTGACTCAGGACGGGTTGACCCGGTTTGGGCCGAACCAGGGGGGGTTGGGCCGGGTCGGTCCGGGCCCAGACCCCCCGTTTCCAGACCTTTTTCGGTCTTTTTCTCATAACTTGAGCTACAGACATCCAAACGATGTTCTGTCAGCGGAGATACGATCCTTGGATCGAGACGGTCGTTTCGGTATATCACACTCAAGGTTTCGGAATACTTAGGGTTCGGCCAGGTTGGTTCGTACACAAAACCAATCGGGCCCTCGGAGCGGAAACGCTCATATCTTGAGCTTCGGACGTCCGATTGATGTGTCGTCGACTTTGTTGAATTCCTCTAGGTGAGACGGATCTTTTGGCATACTCCACTTGAGGTTTGGATGCAGGTGGTGTACGGTCGGGTTGGTTTTGCCTTAAAAACCAATCGGGCCCCTGGGACGAAAAAGCCAATAACTCTAAGACCGGGCGTCCGATTGACGCACCGTCTGCGACGTTGAGTTCCTATTGACGATACGGAACTTTTGGATACATCAACTTCTGACTATGTATCAGTTGATGTATCAGCCTCTCGGCTCATGGAGCGGACCCTCTCGAACGAGCTTGCTGTGTGCGGGAACCCTAGAGCTGGCTGCGACTGCTACTGTGACGACGACGACTGTGCAAAGATCCTCAGTGGATTCGACAGCGACGACTACAGCACTCAGCGATCCTTTGTGGGTCAGTGCTACCAATCCTGTGTGGGTCCGATCTTGTGTGGGTCAGCGCTCAGCGGTCCCTTGTGGGCCAGCACCTACAGATCCTGTGTGGGTCCGATCCTGTGTGGGTCATTGCGGGGGTTAGTTACCTATCGATCATGTGTGGGTCCGATCCTATGTGGGTCATTGCGGGGGTTAGTTACCTATCGATCCTTTGTGGGTCATATCCTTTGTGGGTCATTGCGGGGGTTAGTTACCTATCGATCCTTTGTGGGTCAGATCCTTTGTGGGTCATTACGGGGGTTAATACCTATCGATCCTTTGTGGGTCTGACGGCTTAGATGAATCAGTGGCAATATCTGGTCATCTTTATCGTCATATGAAGAAGTATACATGTGTGAGCTGAATCTTGTTTTACTTTCCTTTGTGGATTGTGTTGTGCTATCCTGTGTGGATTTACATTTTGCTTTCCTGTGTGGACTGGGTTGTACTTGAGCTCGGATGTTGGAGCCGAGCGAGAATTGATGACTTATGTATATGTATGGGCATATACCTAAGTCGTGTCGGATGTTACTTCATGATTGTATCTTTCCTTTGTGGTTTATCCTTTGTGGATTTTGGGAGACCTTCGGGGGTCTCGGGGTCCATACTGAGTAGCTTATACTCACCCCTGCACGGGCTATGCCCGCACTACGTTGTGTTGGTTGCAGACGACGGACAGCGCTGATCGTGGTGGAGGCTTACGGAGCAGGACAGTACCTGGAGGTGGACCACTGGGTGGGACGTACTCGGAGCGGTTGGCTGGACCCGAGGAGCAGTGGAGGCTATCTGTACCCACCCTTCAGGTGGGACTTCCAGTGGACGGCTCGACGTTGCGGCTTTACTTTTCAGTTGATGTTTTCCCTTTCGAGTTTTACTTTACTTTCAGTTTGGGTTTGTATTCTGGCCCACTTACTTCTGCACTTACTGTTGTACCAGTTTTTACTAAGTGTTTACTTCTGCCTGCTTACTCTGTGGTGTTTGTCGGTTACTTTACAAAGGTAATGCCTTCCCTTTTTCTGGGATTTACGCCTTGGTGCTAGTCGCCAGCCCCTGGCCTATGGAAGGCGGGCTTGGGGTAGTCACGGCACGGGCCCCAAGGATGGGTCGTGACAAATTTGTATCAGAGGAGTTCGGTTCTACCGCAGACTCTGGTCTTTCTTCTATGTGAAGCAATAGTGTTAAGCGTATTGGGTGTGGTTATCAGTCCAGGGAGTCCAGTGTTGGTGCGGCGGCCGACGTATCCGTACACCAGGACCCTGACTTCTGATTTCCGACTTAATGCACGAAAAAAATTGATTGCATGTGTGTTCAAGTTTTCTTTGTGATTACTTTGTATCAGCTCACCAGTTATACTGTTCTGACCGTGGTGCACCTGTTTCCTTTTCGGGATGGCCCCACGACGGCAGCCAGCTAGGGTTCCGAGAGTTGTACCTGACGACAGCCCGTCGAGCGACGAGGCCTCGGTACAGGGCCCTATGACAGCTGAGGCACCGGCGGTACCTTTACCCTCCGATCCACCGATGCTTCTATCTCCAGCTGCTGACGATGCACGTCGTCTTAGTGCACTGTATGAGTTCCAGCGCCAGTGACCGCCCAGGTTCCGCGGGGAGACGGACCCCCAGGCAGCCGAGGACTAGCTGGAGGCAGTTGTATGAGTTTTCAGGCTAGTGAGGACACCAACAGACCTCATGGTGATCCTCGCAGCGAGCCTACTGCACGCAGCAGCGGGCCGATGGTGGAGCTTGATGCTCCAGGTTCATGATGAGGCATCTCTGCTCTGGAAAGACTTTGAGGGCCTCTTCCACTCAGAGTTCGTCCCGGCCACCCTCCGTGCGGTGCGCATCCAGGAGCTTCTTCAGCTGCGGCAGGGCAGCTTGACGGTCGCCCAGTACTCGGCGAGATTTACCGATCTCTCGCGCTACTCGACCGACATGGTACGGGACCCATTCTTCCGGGCCCGGACCTTTGAGCAGGGATTGAGACACGAGATCAGGGCATCACTGATCTCCCTCAGCATTTCAACTCAGGCAGGAGTACTGGAGAGATCCCTTTTGATCGAGATCTTTCTTGCTAAGACTTCTCCAGCGACGAGAGCTACCGCGGGGCGGCACGTAGCAGAGTCTTCCGCAGCAGGCAGTCGACGGATGACTCAGGGGTCTAGGAAGACCAGACCCTCACGTAGAAGGCCTCAGGACACTGGCCCAGCAGTGCGGGGCACACAGCACGGAGCCAGTCTTTCGAGAGGCAGGCAGTGCTACACATGCGGCGGACAGGGTCACATGGCTCGTGACTGCCCGACCCACCGTGCTGAGGATCAGGAGACGGTTGAGGGGCCACCCAGGCAGAGGCATAGGGTTGACTGTGGCGGTCCGCAGGGAGGATGAGGATAAGGCAGAGGAGCTGGCCGAGCATCAGGTGGTGGGCGGTGCTTTGAGGCTCTACCACCACCACCACCAGGAGGTCCACCCAGACCACAGGGAGCTGGCGGGCAGAGACAGGCACAGCTCCAGGCAACGAAGGCCTACGACCACGGAACGCCCGAGATGATTCGAGGTACGATCTGTGTATATTCTACCCTTGCTGCAGTTTTTATAGACACAAGAGCGAGTCACTCTTTCATAGCCGCTGCCCTTGTTCGGAGCTCGGAGATTCCGACAGAGCTGTTGGCTCGATCCTTACGGCTAGAGACTCCTACGGGAGCAAACTTGACGATTATGCACTGGTTTCGGCAGTGTGAGCTTACTCTAGGAGGTGAGAGCTTTGGCTTGGATCTTCTTGTAGCGGTGTCGAGGCCTTACGGCGTCATCTTGGGCATGAATTCGTTATCTACAGTCCATGCACAGATTGACTGTATTAGGCGCAAGGTGCGATGTGTACGCACCGACGGGAGTAGGTTCACCTTCACCGACGAGAAGGGAGCCTTCACAGTACAGGATGGACTTCCGCAGAGGAGAGGACAGCCCATCACTCATCAGTTGTCTAGCCTCATCCTAGGATCAGTTGACGTGCGGAGTCCTAGTTTTCCTACAGTGGTGGATCAGTATGTGGACGTCTTTCCCGACGACGTTCCAGGGCTACCTCCTCGCAGAGAGGTAGACTTTCATATTGACCTGTACCCCGGGACCGCCCCGATATCGACTCTAGCATATCGGATGGCCCCCGCTGAGCTTCGATAGCTACGGGTATAGTTGGAGGACTTTCACGGTAAGGGATTCATCCGACCCAGTGTTTCACCCTGGGCTTCCCCGATATTGTTCGCCAAGAAGGCGGATGGGATCTTGCGACTGTGTGTCGACTATCGTCGCATGAACCAGGTGACAGTGAGGAACAAGTATCCTCTACTAAGGATTGACGACCTCTTCGATCAGCTCAAGGGAGCACGGTGGTTCTTGAAGATAGACCTCAGGTCAGGCTATCATCAGCTCAGAGTTCGAGACGAGGACGTGCAGAAGACGACCTTCAGATGTCGGTATGGCCACTATGAGTTCTTGGTTATTCCATTCGGCATAACCAATGCTCCAGCTATGTTCATGGGCCTCATGAACAGAATCTTTCAGCCATAACTTGATCGATTTGTCATGGTCTTCATCGATGACATTTTGATTTACTCGACGACTGAGGAGGAGCACACCTACCACTTACGGGTTGTACTAGACACACTCCGAGAGCACCAGCTTTATGGAAAGCTCTTGAAGTGTCAGTTATGGATACGCGAGGTCCACTTCTTGGGGCACGTCATCTCTGAGGTGGGAGTTGCAGTGGATCCTGCGAAGATCAAGACAATGCTAGTTTGGGAGCCACCCAAGAGCGTGACGGAGGTGAGGAGTTTCTTGGGACTAGTTGGATACTATCGTAGATTTTTGTCGGACTTCTCCAGAGTTTCGGCGCCACTCTCAGCTTTGGAAAAGAAGGGGAAACCATTTTTGTGGTCAGACAGATGTCAGCAGATCTTCCAGGAGCTGAGATAGAGATTGACCAGCGCACTTACCTTGAGGTTGCTTGAGGAGGGAGTAGGGTACGTAGTCTACTGCGATGCATCAGGGACCAGAATTGGATGTGTCCTGATGCAGGAGTGGGTAGTGATCACCTATGGATCACGTCAGTTGAGGTCGCATGAGCAGAACTATGCTACCCATGACCTAGAGTTAGAAGTAGTGGTCTTCGCCCTGAAGACATGGTGACACTACCTGATGGGAGAGCTCTTTACAGTCTTTTCTGACCACCAGAGTCTCAGGTACATCTTCTCGCAGAAGGACCTGAACCTGAGACAGCGGCGATGGCTCGAGTTCCTCTAGGACTATTACTTTGAGATAGTCTATACTCCTGGGAAGGGGAACGTGGTAGCCGATGCTCTCAGTAGGAGGACGGGTATTCAGCTACTTGAGGAGGCGATAGAGAAGCTAGCCTATTTGAAGATATCCTTCGTGGATAGAGATGGAGCAGCCTTCCTTCAGTCTCTCATAGTCACCCCTCCACTACTGTAGTGGGTCAGAGAGGCACAGCATGGGGACGCTGACTGTGAGACGCGGCGTGCACAGATATCCTCAGGACAGGCACCTGATGGCTTCTACTTTGGAGCAGAGCACGACATCCTTTTCAGAGGACGTACCTTGGTACCAGTTTCTTTACGAGAGGAGGTGCTGAGAGATTTTCACACTTCTCCTTTGGCGGTACATCCTGGAGTGGCGAAGATGTACCAAGATCTCAGACGACAGCACTGGTGGCCAGGCATGAAGAAGGTTGTGGCAGAGTTCTTTTCTCGATGCCTCACCTGCTAGCAGGTGAAGGCAGAGCACTAGGTACCAGCAGGCTTGGTACAAACCTTATAGGTCCCTGAGTGGAAGTGGTAAGGGATATCTATGTACTTCGTGACTGGACTTCCACGCACTTCCAGAGGTCATGACTCCATTTGGGTGATTGTCGATCGACTCACCAAGTAGGCTCACTTCTTACCCATCAGAGAGTAGGGCTCAATGGAGATATTGGGGCGTCTCTACTTTCAGGAGATTGTACGGATTCACGGTGTGTCATCATCTATCGTCTCTGATCAAGATGCTCACTTTACTTCCCGTCTTTGGAAGGGGTTTCAGGAGGCGTTCGGGACGCAGCTACGTCTGAGCACCGCCTTTCACCCTCAGATGGATGGTCAAACGGAGAGGACCATTCAGACTCTCGAGGACATGCTCCGCGCATGTGTCCTAGACTTTGGTCGCAGCTGGGAGGACCACCTACCCTTGGTGGAGTTTGCGTACAACAACAGTTACCAGTCCACCATCGGGATGGCACCATACGAGGCATTGTACGGCAGGCCTTGCAGATCTCCTTTGTGCTGGACAGACCCTGGGGAGTCAGCACTTGTGGGACCAGATATGGTCCGGGCCAGGACAGAGAAGGTCCGGGTCATCCAGGAGCGGATGAGGACAGCTCAGAGCCAGCAGAAGTCTTATGCTGACAGGAGGCGGAGGCCACTAGAGTTCGAGTATGGCGACCACGTCTTCTTGCATGTCTCACCTCAACGTGGATTACGGAGATTTGGCCGAGGCGGCAAGTTGTCTCCACGCTTCATCGGACCATTCCAGGTCCTCAGCAGGGTTGGAGAGGTGGCTTATCGCCTGGCTCTACCACCTCAGTTACACTGGGTGCACGACGTCTTCCACGTATCTCAGCTGAGGAGATATGTGCACAAACCGACGCATATCATTGACCATGGGGAGCTAGACGTTGATGATGGGGCGACTTTTTTGGAGATCCCTGTGGAGATCAAGGATCGACAGGAGCGGGTCCTATGTGGACGGTCGATTCCTCTAGTGCGCATCAGATGGCAGCACGGAAACCTCCAGAAGAGCACTTGGGAGCGGGAGGCTCAGATGCGTGCTCAGTACCCACATTTGTTTCCCTAGCTTATGATGTATCTTTATGGGGACGTAAATCCCTGAGGTGGGATTGATGTAAAGACCCTTAAATTTCAAGTAAATTTTTTTCTTAATTTTCATTGGAATTTTACAAGAACGTAGCCTCTAACGGCACCAGATTCCGAGGCCCGGTGTGCCCGGAATCATTTTCCGAAGTTTGGCTCGGGTACGTTTAGTGAACGAACGAGCGGGTTTTTCTAACTTTTGAACTGGTGCTCAGAATCGAATTCCGAGGGCACCGATGGAATCACAGCTCTGGTATTTGCTTAGAAACGCCTCTTCCAGAGTTGCGTTTCCTCGGGTGTGGTTTTTAATTTTTGGGGTTAAGTTAAGAAATAAAATAAAGTGGTGCGACAACTTTATTTTTATTTCACTTAAAGCCGCTTAAAGCCACTTAAAGCTGCTTAAGCTGAGTTGAAGAGGATAGGGTGGAACCCAAAATATCCTACCCTCGTGGTAGGATATTTGTGAGTTGGGGCCCGCACGAGCCCCACCATTTCTTTTCCGCTAAGTAACGCACCCGCGAAAACCCTTTTTAATGAAAGTCAACTGGGGTGTTTTCTTAAACAATTAAACGCTCCTATTAATTGGACTATTAAGTCATAACATTAATTCACCGAATTAATGGGTCGTTACTTAATTTGTTTTTCAAATTGTTGGCATGTTAATAAAATAAGACCAACACACCTTTCTTCTGGGGTACGATTTGTTGAGAGGATTTGGAGATTCTGTGCCTTCATCCCCCTTCGCGAAGAACGCGAAGAACGCGAAGAACGGGAAGAACGTCGGCCTTTGACGAAGGGCGACGAAGAATGCCCGACCCCCGGAGATCGACGCGACGTCGACACTTCTTCCGCGACGTTCTTTCCCCGCGACAAATCTTCGATCAACTGCTTGAGGTGGGAGATTTAAAATCTTTTAAATTCCTTTGTGGTTTTTATCCTCAACATGGATTTAATTGTTATAATTAAATCCGTGTGTTTCTTTAACCCTCGGAGATCATCAACTCGACACCCTTCCGCGATGACGTGACGCCCTTCTGTGACGCGACGATCACCTCCTACCGCGACGGTCAATTCCGTGACGTACTCGCACTCGTTCGACGACAGCTACGAGGTAGGGGCCGTTTGAAAATAATTCTGCCTGTGTTTGTTTTTCCTCCAAGGCAAGAATATTATTGCAGGTCGTGGTTCATCAATTGCTGGGATTTTAGGGTGTTGTTTCAAACCACTAACGCGGTGGGTGTGGACAAACAAACAAGTCTGAACCCACCGTCCTTTGTTCTTGGTGTGCGGAACGGCGGACGATGACAAAACGGGTTGCAGAGACGATTTGTTGATTCCGCAGTGAAGAACGGGACCCGGGAGGAGCTACGACGCAGACGGAAATGGAATCGGACCACCGGAGCAACTCCGGTGGCCCGCGGACTCCACCGGTGGCGCGGGTCGCCGGCACGGCGGCACCGGTAGCCGGAGGTGGCGCCGGCAGCTGGAGGCGGCGGTGCCCCGGTGCGCCGCCGGATGGACCCGCCGCGGCTTCAGCAGCGGCGACGGCGGCCGACCAGACCCGCGACCGCGCGGGTCCAGCGAGACACGGGACGCGGCTTTGCCATGTCCGCTGACCAAGCGCGGCCTCACGCGGGGCCGCGACTCCTCTTCCCGCGGGGACAGCACGCCCCGCGGTTCCCTCGCTCGGCCGCTTGGCCGAACCGAGCCGAGCCGACCCGCCGGGCCGGGTCGCACCCAGGCCGGGCCAGGCCGCCCTAGACGGGCCAGGTCGCGCCCAACCTGGTCGGACCCGGACCCGGGTCGGGTCGACCCAGTTCGGGCGGACCCAGGGGGTTGGGTCGGGTCGGTCCGGGCCCAGACCCCCCGTTTCCGGACCTTTTTCGGTCTTTTTCTCATAACTTGAGCTACGGACCTCCGAACGACACGCCGTCAGCGGCGATGCGATCCTTGGATCGAGATGGTCGTTTCGGTATATCACAATCAAGGTTTCGGAATACTTAGGGTTCGGCTGGGTTGGTTCATACATGAAACCAACCGGGCCCTCAGAGCGGAAACGCTCATATCTTGAGCTTCGGACGCCCGATTGACATGTCGTCCACTTTGTTGAATTCCTCTAGGTGAGACGGATCTTTTGGCATACTCCACCCGAGGTTTGGATGCAGGTGGAGTACGGTCGAGCTGGTTTTTCCTTAAAAACCAACCGGGCCCCTGGGACGAAAAATCCAATAACTCTCAGACCGGGCGTCCGATTGACGCGCCGTCTGCGACGTTGAGTTCTTGTTGACGATACGGAACTTTTGGATACATCAACTCTGGACTATGTGTCAGTTGATGTATCAGCCTCTCGGATCATGGAGCGGACCCTCCCGAATGAGCTTGCTGTGTGCGGGAACCCTAGAGCTGGCTGCGACTGCTACTGTGACGACGACGACTGTGCAAAGATCCTTAGGGGATTCGACGGCGACGACTACAGCACTCAGCGATCCTTTGTGGGTCAGTGCTACCGATCCTATGTGGGTTTGATCCTGTGTGGGTCAGCGCTCAGCGGTCTTGTGTGGGCCAGCGCCTACAGATCCTGTGTGGGTCTGATCCTGTGTGGGTCATTGCAGGGGTTAGTTACCTATCGATCATGTGTGGGTTTGATCCTGTGTGGGTCATTGCGGGGGTTAGTTACCTATTGATCCTTTGTGGGTCATTGCGGGGGTTAGTTACCTATCGATCCTTTGTGAGCGAGATCCTTTTGTGGGTCATTACGGGGGTTAGTACCTATCGATCCTTTGTGGGTCTGACGGCTTAGATGAATCAGTGGCAATATCTGGTCATCTTTATTGTCATATGAAGAAGTATACCTGTGTGAGTTGAATCCTGTTTTACTTTCCTTTGTGGATTGTGTTGTGCTATCCTGTGTGGATTTACGTTTTGCTTTCCTGTGTGTACTGGGTTGTACTTGAGCTCGGATGTTGGAGTCGAGCGAGAATTGATGACTTAGGTATATGTATGGGCATATACCTAAGCTGTGTTGGATGTTACTCCATGATTGTATCTTTCCTTTGTGGTTTATCCTTTGTGGATTCTGGGAGACCTTCGGGGGTCTCGGGGTCACTACTGAGTAGCTTATACTCACCCCTGCACGGGCTATGCCCACACTACGTTGTGTTGGTTGCAGACGACAGAAAGCGCTGATCGTGGTGGAGGCTTGCGGAGCAGGACGGTACCTGGAGGTGGACCACTGGGTGGGACGTACTTGGAGCGGTCGGCTGGACCTGAGGAGCAGTGGAGGCTATCTGTACCCACCCTTCAGGTGGGACTTCCAGTGGACGGCTCGACGTTGCGTCTTTACTTTTCAATTGTTGTTTTCCCTTTCGAGTTGTACTTTACTTTCAGTTTAGGTTTGTATTCTAGCCCACTTACTTCTGCACTTACTGTTGTACCAGTTTTTACTTAGTGTTTACTTCTGCCTGCTTACTCTTTGGTGTTTGTTGGTTACTTTACAAAGGCAATGTCTTCCCTTTTTCTGGGATTTACGCCTTGGTGCTAGTCACCAGCCCCTGGCCTATGGAAGGCGGGCATGGGGTAGTCACAACACGGGCCCTGAGAACGGGTCGTGACACTACATGAAAATTAAGTATATTTCCTTACATTCTTAGTAAATATCTTAAATAAATTCCTCAACTCTATGAAATGTAACATAAAACAAAAACATTTTTGGTTAAATTTTCCAACTGGGGATTCAATGACCATTTAACCAATCACAAGTTTGTGATTTTCTTATGGTTAACTTTATCCTAATCCTGTTTTCTACAACTCTCCATCAGACCTTGATGGTTTGTTTTTCCTCCATATCCATATTTTCATAGAATCCTAGTATGGGCTATCTCGGGTGACCTTTGTACTTATCTTTCTTTCTTTTAAAGTTATATTTTTATTAACCTAATTTTCAATGTGGGTTTTCCACAAAGGTATGTTCTATTTTCAACCTTTTATTTTCAAATAAAAATTTCAAATTGTGAGGATGCAATTTATTGAAGGAGGGGAGAATGTAACACCCTGAGCTTCCACGATACGCTTCCCTTTCAATAATGCAATAGCTTGCATTGTATGGAAGTTCGAGATTCTAACACACCGTGACCAATCAAAATAGCCATTATGAATAGTAATACCCACTTTTTGAAATTATATATATTTTATATTTCAAAATGGACTTCATTTTTTTATTCATAATATCGAAATTACCCTAAGTTGAATTTTTTGTAATTTTCTGAGAACTTCCAATTTTTATGAATAGTGAAAAATACTTAAAACAACTTTTTTAATCAAAATAATTTATATTGTTAAATTATACTATTGAGTGGTTTTAAAGTATAATTAGAATATATTTTTACCATTTTATCCAATGGTGGTCATTAGAATTAATTAAAAATTGAAATTGGACATAAACAATTGTCAATCTTTTGATATATATTGTTTCTTAAAAACATGCTATTTGTTGTGACAGCGGGAATTAATTATAAAATTAATTAATTCAAATTATATATTTGGAATTTTTTAAAATAAACATCATTTTTGAATTTGTAATATCAATTATAGATTAGGGTGAAATTTTGGCATTGTTCTGAAAAACGTCAATTTTTGATGAATAGTGAAACCACTAAGTGGTAGTTAAAAAACTGATTTTTCGTTTAAATGAAACATTACCACTTCTGTGATTTGATTTTCAAAAATCCGACATACATGGTTGTCATTAAGAAGTAAAATGTGTTTCAATGGGATTAAAATAATTGTTTTGGTGAATAGTAACTTTTAAGTTTAATTAATCGCGATTAAAGGTAATTAGTGAAATTTAAGGTAAAAATGATATTATAAAAATATGAAAATACATTTACACTTGTCCTACCCCTATTGGATGATTCATGGACGACCAATAAAATCCATGGGTCAACTTGGGGACCTCATGGAGCCACTTTGGTAGGAAAATGACATTAAAAACTTTTTATTTAATGTTAAAATAAAAATGTCACAAACATGAGTTCTTTTACTAAAACAATTTATCAATGGGGTTATACAAGTCATATTTTTGACTATAAATATTCATTAGAAAGATAGAAAGATTTCCTACATCATGATATTTGTTTTAGAATTTTTAGACATTAAATAAATTAAAATATTTATGACACAATGATGATACAACGATTACCTCATTAATTAATGATTTTAATAAAATGAAAAGATAATGTAAAATATAAGGATTACACTTGTCAAAAACCTATTGTATGAGTATATTTAGAACCCTTATCACCTTATCCTAGAAATATATCATTGTGGGACCTTTATAATCCGAAAATCATTTCATAATAAAGTAACATTTCAATCTTTCCAAGAGTGCCCCTTCTCTCCTCTTATAAAAGGCCCCCACCTCTACCACCTTATTCACAAATTCAAGCCATTTGGCTCGGCCAAACTCTGCCAAAATACTCTCCAAACTTCCCTCTCTTACTCCTAGAAGCCTCACTTTGGGCAGAAGTCTTCCCAAAGAAGCCTTTGGCTCAAATCAAAAAGAGTTACCCTATTTTAAGGTAATGTCTTCTCTTATGTTATTTTGTTTTATTTTGCTTCTCCAACCCCCTAAACTCTTTTTATTAATTTCTTTTGTAACAAAACCAGTATACTAAATATACTAGGATGTTTTTATAAGAAGTATTCGAGCTACATTTATACACACCTACATCTAATGGTTAATGAACATACTGTTTCTGTGGATGGCGAATTTCTGCCTCACGAAACGATGATTGTTCAACACTCATATAACACCTTCAAAGGTGGCCATTAATATGTCACTATATTTATATATGATATATAATATGTTTATGTTTTACTTAAGCTTCTGTATTTTTCATTTATTTCATACCTTAATGGTTTCCATTATGGGTAAACGCGATATTTTCATTTTAGGAAGTGCGGACTACCGCCCACTTAAAGTGATTTGAATCGTTAATGCCATATGTGGGATGTATAAAGGATGTAGTAAATGGTATAATAAATTATATTATACTGTAATTATATTATAACTTTATATAATTATAATTTCATTCCATTAAATATGAAATATAAATGAAAGTAGCGTTCATGCGTACGTACGGCTTACCGTCTCCATGAACGGTGCATTTCATTTCTTACCTATAAATGTTATGTAATATTATAAATGCATGTATATACTAGATATATATGATATATATAATATCTACATCATGAATATAATTTTTTATATAATGGATATTTCACCACATGAACAACTTGTAATTATAAGAAGGTTATTTTTTACTCAAGTACCAAAGATCGACAAAACGACCGTTATTAACTTAATTAATTACATAATGTTCATAACATTGTAATAAGTGATATATAAGGAATAATGAACATGTAAAAGGTTCTTAAGCAAAAAGAAATTAACTCTAGTTTATTATTCAGGAGGATAAAGAATGATCGAGTCAAGTCGGACACGAGGTAAGGGAACTTCTTAACCCAATTTCCATTCTTTGGGTTAATATCCTACTTTAAAATTATGTCATGATATTATTATGTTTTATCTTGTATTTATACTTTCTTTATGTGCACATATAGTGAATACACATAATAGATCTATTTTATTTAAAAAATGATCTTTGTAAGGGACTTCGTCTCAATCTTCATTCATTGAGACGTATTTTGTTTTATACACAAATTTCTTTTATACGGTGTATAAACCCCTTTGACTTTTACATTTATTCAAAAGGAATCTTTTTATACGAAGAGTTTTACTAAACGACAAAAAGGAATGTTTTTTTGTCGTACGTATGCGGTGACAACGACTTCTCTTCCACCGTGACCATTATTTGAGTTTCGTCTTCCTCTACAAGCCATAACTTTTTTTAAATGAAAAACAAATACCATGTTTTACTTTTATTTTATTTTGGTATTGAAAATGGTATGTATCAGACATTGTTTACGAGTTTTAATATATGAGAACCCAGTGAAAATGTATATGTATTTAATGCAAGCTTAAAAGTGTTTTCAGAAAACATGACTCTCGAGTGTGGTAGACAGGAAGGGATTGGGCGTAGACCCATCATGGATTGTAATTAGTCGAGAAGTCTCAGAATTAGTTATTTTTTTCAGAAGCTTGCATAATGTTTTCAGAAAAACACTGGAGTATATTTGAGCAATTTTAAAAGTAAGTATCTTCTAAAAAAATTACATCGGCAGGTCTCATGAGACAAACTAGTGTCTTGGCACGAGGCCTTGACAAAATCTTATTTGTAGTCTTGGCATGAGGCCTTGGCTACGTGGTTATGATAGTCTGGCATTATGCATTCCATCATTATGAAAGTGGTTATTGATATTGCATGTGGTTATTCAACCAGTAGAATATCCATGTGAATAAGTAAATGTCATTATCTCATTTTATATTTGTCATATTATGTTGAAGTTCAAGTTTAAAAGGATTTTGTTTTAGTTATACATTATCTTAAATGTTTATGTTTATTTATGAAAGCTTCTACTATATTGTTATCCTTACTGAGCATATGAGCTCACCCCTTTCAGTGTTTTAATTTTTCCAGGATGTGAAGAAGTATATTATGAATGACCTGCAAGGATAGTATGAGGGGATATGAAGACAAGATGTTGTAGTAGTTTTGTTTTACTTTTTGATGTAATGTAAGACTTATGAATGTATCTAGTGTTTCCAAAGGTACTAAACTAATCGGTCTTTCGAGACTTGATCTTTCGTGATCATGCCAATGTTATGCAATAATGCACCGACTCTGGGTAACTGGGGTTGGGGTGTTACACATCACTTTTGGAATAAATCCAATCAGGGAATCCTTTTGGGGAAAACCAAAATGAGTAACCCAAAAAAAAGGTAACATCATTCCACAAACATTTTTGTGTTATTTCTTTCTTCAGCCCCATAATTAATATTATTCCATGATTATATAACAAAATAATTATCCTAAATATAATGATATGTTTTTAGGTTAAGGGTTTAACATACACTCACACAAAATTACATCAAATGAGATAGAGAATCATCGTTCGTGTGTATGACAGTCTACTGCCTCACAAACCGATGCCATTCGTTCTTCTATTACCGCCTGTCAAAGTTGGTAATAATGATGGAATTGCTATTTTTATAAGATATATATTATTAATATGATATAAATTATATTAATTATTTCTTTATTATTATTGAATTATTATATAACATATACCTTAATGCTTTCTATTTTCCGAGAAAATGAAAACCTCATTTGTGTACTTTTGGATTACAGCCTTCTCAAAGCGATGTGATTCATTCACCCTTTACATGGAATATATAAATATGGTTTTAATAGAAATATATGATATATATTAAAAAATAATTCTACTGTAATGATAATATATGTATATATGTATATCATTTACTTTTATTTATTTCAAATATACGATAAGAAAATGAAAACAACATTCATGCATACGTAAAAAATATCGTCTCCATGAATAGTGTATTTCATTTACTTTTTCTACATTTTATATATTATTATAAATAAATACATAGTGAATGTATATGATATTTATGTCTTGGATCATTATATAGAAGATTAATTAAATATATAAGTAAGTGGACCAAAATTATAATAAGTAAAAACATCTATGAAAAAACAAGTGATTATTACCCGAAACATAATATTAACATCGAATTTCCAATAAATGGGTAATATAAAGTAATATGTCAATCATATATGGTATTATATATATGATTTTTTTTCTATGAAATATTTATAATAAACTTATATTTATTATATAGGAGGTTTTAATGAGTGCGATGAGAGCCAAGACACAGGGTAAGAGTATTTCATTTCACTTTTTATATCTATGAGATACATGCCATATTCACCACTCGTTTATTTTGTGTGGTGTACATAATACTGATGAATTTATTTTTTTATCCTTATATTTAAATTTTTGGGTATTTACATATCCATTTTATGATCTAAATTTCATCATTTTATACGGCTCAAAGTTACCAAATTGAAAATGTAACTTTATCTCAATTTGCCTTCTTTGAGACACATGTTTTGTTATGAAATTATATTATTTTTAAAGGTTTATATAATTACATTTGAAATGTTATATCATGAATCTCCTTATTTACATATTGTTTTAACTTCATGTAATTTTATTCACAGATGAGTATTTTTATTCAATGTTACCAAAGGAATAATAGTTTATTGCTACAATCTCATCATTATTCGGATTGTTTACGATTATGATTCCATTGATGAAATATTAGGATCCATATATGAATAAACCTCATGAATTTTATTTTCAGCTATTTATTCATGATATCTTCATGTATTGGTAACATTTTAAAATCTTTTTTACTTAATATAAATAAGTAAATGTTCATAATAATATCCAACTTTATTTCTCCCTTCAGTCGGAAAAATGTTTTCTTTAAAAACCTTTTTTTATAAAAATGATTTCAAAAATGTTTTTAAATGATATTATGATCTTACCATAAAAAATGATTTCAATTATTTCCAAATATTCTTTTATAATTTTTAAAATCTATTTTCAAATATTTTTTTCAATTTTTTTTAAAAGTGTTTTCAATGAAGAAAGGATATTTTCCTTTGGAAATATTTTTAAAAGATCTTTCAAAATTATTCTATATCGAAGATGAAACGCATTGGTGTTACTCATAACTTTCTGTGGATATGATCTAAGGGTTCTATTAATATTATTTATCTGAATATTTTATTTTTTGATGACATAATGTTTATGAATATCATTTCTCTTTCATGGGTTATATGTTTATGAAACCCAATTCTCTTTAATAGGTTATATGGCTATAAAACCCATTTATATTTCCTAGGTTACATGATAATTAAACACGCTTATTTTAATGGGTTATACTTTTGTGGAATGATTATGAAACCTATCTATTTTCCATATGTTATGATATAGGGACATTTTTATGATACACATTTAATTTCATGGGTTATGACATGATTAATTATGATCATGTGGAACACATATATATGATTTAATTATGTGACAGGTGGGAACTATATCTACTTCCAAATAATTGGGTAAATATTTATATCTCATGGGATAGATGTGGTTGTTACAGTGAGTGAACTCGATTCAGTAAAGTAATTTGTCCACTAAGATGGTCCTGGGAGATAACCTTGACTACTAATATGGTCATGGGAGTGATAAATTAGTACCAAGATAGTTTTAGGAGTGAAACCCTTCAACTAAGATGTCCTTGGAATTAATACTTGAATACTAGGGAAATAATTTTATATGCTTATGTGTCTGACACAATTCAATGTATTATTCCTATGTTGTGATTTCATGACTTTTCTATTCACCTCCTTATGATTCATGTCTTATGAACTGCCAATATTTATGAAATTAATCTTGATTATTATATTTGATTTGTAGGGTAATATCTTATAATCTTATGATCATGTTCTCATACCCTTATTCTCATGATTATTCTTATATATCTCCCTTGTTTACCCTTAATGAGAATTTGATATCACCCATTTTTATTCTTCCTTTCCCCAGGTTATAAAGATATATATTATGTTTCATGTTTCTAAGAAAGCTTCTAGTAATGGAGAACATATTGGGAGATTATGTAGATAACTTATGTATCAATGTTTATGATTCAATGTTTCCAAATTCACTAAAATAATAGGGTCTTTGGGTGTGTTTTTGGTTAATGTATTGAGTATTTCATAAAAAATGATGTAATGCCAATGTATGAAAATAGAGGGTCATTATAGTTGGTATTAGGGAAAAATTTTATTCAAAATTTAGAATCTAGGATAAAAAACCTTAGTAAAATCCCTGAGGGAATGTCTTTGGGTATAATTATAAGGATGTGGGAAATTTTTGGAAATTGTCCTAGAATTTTGGTGAAGGATAGAGTGAGTGGGTTCCTATAAATACGTCTATATCTAGATACTATAAGGGGATCTGTCTCTAGAAAATATATACATAGGAGTTAATAACCCCAAAACACCGTATTAAGCTAGACTCGATTGGGAATGGGTGCACGAAAATGGGCCTTTCTTCACACCTAGTTTGAAACTCCTGAGGGATATGATTTTCGAATTAAAAAACTATTTACGAACAATCATGAAGGATTTAAATAGATATTAGCTGAGAATAACATAGGATAAACCTAAGGTGTCATAGTTTAAATAAGGTGTCAAAACATAGGCATCATTTAAGTTATTTCAATGATTATATAGTTTCCACACTATTATTATTATTTGTTACTCTAGGTTTTTTTATTTTAGTCAACAGATAAAACCGAAAGAAACTACATTAATGATGAGTTCAATAGACAATGAAATGATTTTCTAACTAATAATACAAATTATATGGGATTTGGGATGTGGAAACTCATTGTTATGATCAAATAACTTTCTCAATATATGAATCATACTGAACATATAAATGAGAAAAGGAGGTAATAACATTCTATTAATTCCTTAATGTGAAAAAATACACCTTCTTATAGTGTCTCTTCTGATCCACTAGTTTCTGAATAATTTATCTGTACCACTAGAAATATATTTTACAGTTTGGAACATGAGAAATTCATTCTAGTTATTTATCATTTATAATGAAAAGGGGACCAGCGGTGCACTCTAATCAAGAATACTAGGAAACAAGATGAAATTGAATCCATGTATTATGACGAGTTCAAGAATATATTCTTTAATAAGTAATTACCTCGTATTATTAAAAAAAATGGTGAAGGATTTTCTCGAGTTAAGTAAAAAGGATGATGAATCCCTTAGTACCTATGAAGTTAATTTTACATGACATGCAAGTTATGATTCTGGTATTATTATCCAACCATAAAGTAAGGTTGAATGATTCTTTAATAGATTAAATACAAGTATCATAATGGAATTATCCATAAGAGACTTCAAAATCATTGAAGATATTATGAATTGTGAAATCATGTTTGAAATTGATGTTGGAGTTTTATATCAATCTCATGGTTTTGAAAAGTAACGGAAGATTTAAAAGGAAAGTATAAAAACCATGGATAGAAGGAGATAATCTATCCTTTATCATCTAATCATGGGAAGAATTATAGAGGAAATTGTCTTAAGGGGCATAAAAAATGTTTTATGTGCTATCGGGAAGGTCATCAATAATTTTATTTCTAAAATGGTGGGAAGAAGTTAGCTAATAATGTGAATGGAGAAAAAGATGCACCAAATACATCTCTCCCACATCAGTGATTTAAGTATAAAGAGAATGAGCATTATGCTGACCAGTGGCCAAAACATAAGGTTAATGATGATTGATGTCAGCAACCTATTAAGCTGAGGGACAAGGGGAAATCTCATGAAATCACTATTTCTGATGAGGGGTGAAATAACAATGTGGTGAAAGGTAAACTAACCATTGACTCTAGAAATGAAAATATCTTATTTTATTCTCTATATACCAACTCTTTCATATCTAAAGAATTTTATAAGGGTATTATGATTCCACCAAAATTATCAGATTTGGAATTAGTAGTGAAAACCCTTAATGGTATAATGATTTCATATATATCTTATGATTCCTATCTGGCTGATGTTGGTGGGAATGTGCTTCCTAAAAATATTTTCATTCTTCCTCTGGTTGGGTTTGGTGTCATCTTATACTTGGATTTTCATTCTCTACATAAATACCACATAAATTATCAAGGAATAAATGTTAAATTTTATATTTCCAACCAATCTATGATCACATATCAATTTGATGATGATTATGAACTTCCTATAAAGATTATGTATAGTGTATGGGTCTTAATTCCCATTCATAAGGGTTGTTTATCTGAAATTGTAGGTGAGAAACTTGAAATCAATTATATGCTTATTTTTTATAAATTTTTGGATATATTTCTAGAATATTTACCTATAATTCTACCAAAATTTGAAGTTGAGTTCTCAATAGAACAAATAATTGGTGCCACACCAATTTCAAAGACTCATTATAGAATTTCCCCAATTGAGTTGCAGGAATTGAAGAATAATCTCAAAGAAAACCTTGAAAAGGGATTCATTCGGACTAGTGTGTCACCTTGGGGTGCACCTATTCTTTTTGTGAAAAATAAATATGGATCAATGAGACTATGCATTGATAATAAAGAGTTTAAAAATATCATGATCAAGAAAAAGTATCCTCTTCCCTGTATTAATTACTTGTTTGATCAATTGCATGGATTTTAATACTTTTCCAAAACTGACCATCATTATGGATGTCATCCATTTAGGGTCAATAAATAGTATATAACCAAGATGGAATTATTTATAATTTATGGACACTATGAATATATAGTGATGCCTTTATCTTACTAATCCCCCTATTATCATCATGGATTTGGTGAAAAAAGTCTTTATAGATTACCTTGATCAGTTTGTGGTAGTATTTATAGATGATATTATTATCTATTCAAAGAGAATTTAAGAGCCCAGAGACCACTTGATAATTGTAATAAATACCTTAAGGAAGGATAAACTGCATAAAAAATTTACAAAGTGTGAATTTTGGCTACAAAAGGTTTCATTTTAGGGTCATATAATCTCAAGAGAGGGTATAACAGTAGATCCATGTAAGACTAAAGTTACTAAATTTTGGAACAAACCAACCACAATGACACAAATATATAGTTTTATTGGTTTGTCTAGGTATTATTAATTTTTTGTGTCCAATTTCTCATGAATATCCAATCTTATGACCAATTTTACTCATAAGGGTGCCATGTTCCTTTGATAGACAAATGCGAGGAAAATTTCAAGGATCTAAAGTGAAGTTTATTCATCTTACCTATGCTTATATTACCCTATAATGGAGAAGGTTTTATAATCTACAATGATTCATACAATAAAGGATTAGGATGTTTTATTTTGAATAATAATATGGTTATATCCTATGCCTCGTGATAATTGAGGGTTCATGAGAAAAATTACCCAACTCATTAATTAGAGTTAGCTATGAAAATTTTTATATTAAAGACATGGAGAAATTATATTTATAGAGAAAATTGTGATATATATACTGATCATAAAATTTTGAAGTATATATTCATAGATAAGGAGTTGAACATGTACCAGATAAGTTGGTTAGAGATGATAATGGATTATGATTTCTCAATACATTACCACCTTGGTAAAGAGAACAAGGTGGCCAATGATTTGAGTCAAAAAAATCTTGCTCGCATATCCATGATGAGTATAAAAAAAAGATCCAATATTTCTAGATTTTCGTAGTATTGATCAAGAAATACTGAAGGAAAGGGAAAATAATATCATGTTCAATTTAATGTTCAACCATCTATCCAAGTAAATATTAAAGTGGTAAATAATAAAGATGTAGATCTTGAAATGAAGGCTAAAAATGTTTCTGATATTGAACTTGATAAGTATGGAAGGGTGCGGTTCTGGAACCATGTATGTGTTTCATCAATACCATTTTTTAAGAATAAACTGTTAAAGTAAGATCATAGTTATTCATTCTTGACTCATCCTGGAAGTAAGAAGATGTACAGATACTTGAAATAATAATTTAGGTGGGATGGCATGAAGTGAGATATATCAAATTTTGTATCTCGGTTCTTGTTATGACTGTAAGTTAAGGATAAAAGACATAATTCTAAGGGGATGTTTCATCCATTACCCATACAAGAATGGAAATGGAAGAAAATAACTATGGATTTTGTCATTGGACTCCCCAAAATATATAAAGGAAAAAATTATATATGGGTGGTATTCGATCAACATACTAAGTTAGCATACTTCATCACAATTATAAAAGAATTCTCTCTGTATCAGCTTACCATGATATACATTAATGAGGTGATAAGGTTTCAAAGAGTACCCCATTCCATTATATCTGGTTGGGATCTGAGGTTTACCTCAATGTTCTGGTGAATTCTTCTACAATACCTTGATAAAAATTTGAGTTCCATCACTACTTATCATCCTCATATGGATGGTCAGTCTAAAATAATAATTAAAACTCTAGAAGATGTTTTGAGATATTGTTCATTGGATTTCAAAGGTCATTGGGATCAATAAATTCCTCTAGTTAATTTATCTTACAACTATAACAACTAATCAAGAATTCATATTGCTCATTATGAATCCCTATATGGAAATAATTTTATAGATACATCATGTTGGAATGATGTTGGATAAAGAAATATATTGAGACTTAAGATCACTAATGAAATGGTATAGAAGGTTAGAATCATTCTGCATCATATCAGGGAACATAGAGTCAGAAGAAAATTTATAATGATGATATTTAATGTGATTTTTAATTTCAATTCAGTAAAAAGGTGTTTCTAGAAACTTATCCCTAGAATAAGGTTTTGAGATTCATGAAGAAAGGGAAACCAAGCCCTAGGTATATCGGTACATTTGAAATTCTTGATCATATCCAGAAATTATGCTATTTCTGGGTGCTTACACCAAACCTATCTTAAGTCTTTGATGTGTTCCATGTATATCTCTTAAGGAATTATATACCTAACCCTTCACATGTACTGAACTCAGAGGTCATACTTCTAGAGTTGGGTCTTTTATAAGAGGAACAACCAGTTGAAATTTTGGAATGTACATATAAAGTTCTATGAAACAAGACCACTAAACTGGTTAATGTATTATGGATAAATCAGAAGATATAGTAATCTAAATGAAAACTTGGTGATATTATGATGTATAATTATCCTCATATTTTTTTATCATAATGACAAATATTTAGGGAGAAAATTTCTTAAGGGATACAGAATGTAACACCCTGAGTTTTTATGAAAATTTTTATTCATATAATTTAAATTTCATTGAGGTATTCTGTTGACTGATAGATTAATTTAAACTCTTTCTACTCTACAACAATTTAAACTCACACTACATGAAACATCATCTTATCTTGCATTACACAAAACACTGAGTTTCTACTAAACAACATTTAATTAGTATAATTCTTTTAAACAAGAAAGTTATAACATAGAAGATAAAACATAGTAATATGAATTATAACAAATACTTTTTAGATATGATTTATAATTTTTTTAAATAAAGGAAACATATTTATAATAAAATATATAATTTTCAGTTAAGTCCTTATCTTTTAAAAAATAATAATTTCTAAAAAAACTTCTTTTTATTTCCTTACATGAATAGTAATTAAATTGATTTTAGAAAATTTTAGAAATTTAATTTGATAAAATTAAATTTATTTTTGGATTTATAATGTTAGAATTATGTTAGGTTGAATTTTTTTGATATTTTAAAAATATTTCATTTTTGGATGAATAGTGAAAATACTGAATTTTAATAGAAAAATGCATTTTCATATAATTTATTTATATAATTTAATTACATTTTAATCATATTTTAAATTATAATTAGATACATTATATATAAATTAATCTAATTTATTTCATTTCAACCATTTTTATATTACAATTAGATATAAAAACATGTCAATCATTTGAACTTTTTTACTTTAAAAACTGATCATCTCATCCCGTCTGCATGATTAATTTTAAATTAGTTTCAATCAATTCTATTATTATAAATTTTAAAAATGAATTACTTAAATGAAACATGAATAATTTATAATTTATAATAAGGAAAACATAGTTTTTGACCAAAAATATTAGTGAAATCAATTCAATTTAATTATTGGGATTAAGGTGAAAGCAAGTTTACTTAGTGGTTAAACTTTAATATTAAAAAGATAAATGACTTAGAAACATGTAAAAAATTCAATTTATTGCCATATCACGACCATATAAAACCTTTTACTAAATATGTACCATTATTGGAGGCACATGTTTTAAGGTATGCCTCTCAATAGTGTTTTCCTTTTATATTTACAAGAATACAACTCCTCCATTATAAAAGAGAACTCACCGCACCCTCACTTATTAAAACCAATTAATCTTTTTGTCTCAGAAAAAACTACTAAAATATAATCCTAAATTATTTTACTTTATCCTAAAGGCCCCACTTTAGGAAGAAATCTAACCAAGGATTCCCTATGGTGCAAACAAAAGAGAGTTACCCACAAAATAAGTAACATCCTTCCACATGCACTTTTGTTTAATTTTTTTTATCCACCCCATAAATTATAATTATTATATGATTACTTAATAACCTTAGTATCCTAAATATACTAAGATGTTTTTATGTTATGTTTTTTATCTACACCCTCATACACACTCCCATAAAATGCGATACACAATCATCATTCGTGTGTACGATGAACTATCGCCTCATGAACTGATGTTGTTCTTTCTTCCATTACCACCTTTCGAGGTTGTGAATAATGATTTAATTATTGTTGTTAAATAATTTATATTATATTTATGATTTATCTATACTTATTTAAATATTATATAACACATAACATCCTTCTTTCCATTTTGTGAGAATACAATAACTTTGTTTATTGATGTGTGGACTACTGCCTTCTCAAAGTGACGTGATTCATTCACACTGTATAAAAAATGTATAAAGAATGGTTTTAATATCAATATGTGATATATTTTAAATAATAATTCTACTATATTTATAATATAGGTATATATATGTATTTATATTATTTAATTGGGTTTCTTTCAAAAATATGATATGAAATTGAAAATAGTGCCCATGCGTATGTACGACCTACCCTCTCCATGAAAAATGTATTTCACATAATTTATATATAATTTATATATTATTATAAATACATAAATACTAAATATATATTATATTTATTTCACAGTTATCATTATTGATATTATTAAATCTTGATATAAGTAAGAGGATAAAAAATATAACATGTCAAAACAATTAATGAAAAATTGGTTATTACCCGAAACATTACATTAAAATGAAATTGTTTATAAGTGGGTAATATAAAGTCATAATTAAATAACATATGGTATTATAAACATTAATATGGTTATATTATAGATTTATAATGAACTTATATTTATTATATAGGAGTATTGAATGAGTACGGCAAGATTGATGACATAAGGTAGGGAAATTTCATCTCGCTTTTTATATTAGTGAGATACATTCCATATCTACCACTCATTTAATTTTCCTGATTTATATAATGATGATGAATATATTATATGATCCGTATATTTACATTTATGGGTATTTACATATCCATTTTATGATCCCTATTTCATAAGGTTTTATGGTTCAAAGTTACTGAATCAGTAAGGTAACATTGTCTCAACTTCCCATCTTTGAGACACATGTTTTGTTATTCACTAGTATTATTTTATGAGGTATATGTACTACCATTTTACATGTTATATCATGAATATAATTATTTTATTGATATTTTAAACTATATGTAATGTTATTATCTCATGGTGATTTTGATTCAATGTTACCAGAGGGATAAGAGTTTATTACTACAATCTCATCATTGTCGAGATTGTTTATGATTATGATTCCATTGATGAAATATTAGGATCCATATCTCAAGAATTATCTATAATTTTTTCATCCATTGGTTATTCATGATACCTCCATGTATTGGTTCCATTTTTTCACTCTTTGGTAATTAATATTATTAATTAAATGTTTTCAAGAAAATCTGACTTTATTTGTCCCATGGGTCAGAAAACTATTTTCTTCCAAAATAATGTTTTCTAAAAATGTTTTAATTTTTTTCAAATAATATTTTTATATTTTTTTAAAAATAAAATAGATTCTAATGATTTTAAAATCCTCTATAAATATTCAAGGTTATTTTCAAATAAAATTTGTCAAAATGTTTTATGTTTTAAAAAGAGGTTTTCAAAGTAAAAAGAATATTATCATACATAAATGTTTTTAAAAGATATTAAAAAATTCCATCTAATATGATATATATTTTTGTTACTTATTCCTTTAGGAGGATATAATCTAAGGGTTCCATTCATATTATTTCTCTTAATGGTTTTTGTTTTGATGACATGATGCTTATGAAATGTGTTTCTATTTCATGGTTATATGTTTATAAAACTTATTTATCTTTCATGGGTTATATGTTTATAAATACTATTTCTCTTTAATGGGTTATATTGTTATGAAAAATAGTTATTTTCATGGGTTATTATTTGATGAAATGATTATGAAACTTATCTATTTTACACAAGTTGTGATATGATTACATGTTTATGATTCCCATTTCATTTTATCTGTTATGGTATGATTGTTTATTATCTTTTGGAACACATGTGTATGGTTTAAATATGTTATGGGTGGGATCTATATATTTATATAATTAATTGGTTAATTATTTATATCACATGAGATAGACATGGTTGGAAATGGGAGTTAAATCAGTTCAGTTAAGTACTTTGTCCTCAATGATGGTCTTGGGAGTGAACCTTGACTACTAAGATGGTAGTGGGAGTGAAACATGACTTTCATGATGGTTTTTGGAGTGAACCCATTCCACTAATATGGACTTGAAATTAATACTTGAGTATTATGGAAATCATTTTATATGCTTATGTGTCTTCCACAATTCAATGTCTTATTCATATGTTATGATTTCATACCATATTTTCTTCATTCCCTTTTGATTCATGTTTTATGAACTTCCAATATTTATTTCATTACTATTGATTATGATATTTGATATATAGGGTATGATCGTCTAATGTTATTGTCTTGTTCTCATACCCTTATGCTAATTATTTGTCTAACATATATCCCTTGTCTACCCTTACTGAGTATCTGAGCTCACCACATTGTATTTTTCCATTCTCAGATTATGAAGATATGTAGTATGTATGATGTTTCAAAGAAAGGTCATAGTTATTGAGAACATAGTGGGCGGTAATATATATCACTTATGTAACAGTTTTTATGTTTCCATGTTTCCAAAGGCACTAAACTAATATGGTCTTTGGGTGTGTTTTTGTGTAATGTATTAAGTAATCTGAAAAAATGATGTAATGTCTATGTATAAAAATAGAAAGTATCTATAGGCATTATTTATTTAACCAAACTATCAGTTAACCATTCCCATAACAAGTCCTGAAAACATCATTCCTCTACTTGAATACAACCACTCACCAATTAATGATTTAAACAACAACACATGAAACCAGTGTATACCTTTACCACCCAAATCATACTCTGACAATATTTCATTCATAATAATAATATGATTGTGATACATGAAATTTCAGTCTCAACAAGCCATAGGCTTCCCTAGAACTCCTCTTCAAAGTCATGCAACTCACCTATGCCACAATTTATTCCATGAAAGCCTGTCACCTGATATCATTCCAGTCACGAGCATATATACTTGTTATAAATATATAATAAACAACAACAAAATATGTTATCAAGGTTAGTAACACAAAATTTACTACCCATAAAAGCCATTATAGATACCAAATCACCCCAGGTGCTCCTTCAAAAGCCTAAGGCTTCTCACCAAGCATATATGAAAAAACATGAGCACTAACCATGCACCGGTCTTGAAATGATCATATGACCAATCTATTGACCTAAAAAACATCTATAAACTCAGTAAAACCATAGACATGGGGTTACATTGATCAAAATTAACATCTATCTACAAGTATTTGAGTCAAAACTATGGTTCTATAAGTCCCCCACCTAGCCTTATCGATAATGTCTCACAAATGGGTCATTAGGTCTAACCAACTATCCCTAAAGATCAAATCCATACATTAGAGTTAAGGATATAACTCAATTATGGGGTTTATAATAATCAGGTATCATTTTACTAGGGCCTTGATTCTCTTCAAGATCCCTTATAAAGAACTACTTCCTAGAGGTCATGATACTGGTATAAAATAGATACTAAATAGAAACTCACCATGAATCTACATATGGTAATACCCCCTCAAGGTATTGTTCAGTAAAACTTTCTTAGTACCTATCAATATAGTAATAAATGATTCGGCATGATAACTATAATTAAAGTCATAAACAGCCGTATTTTACCTATGAGTGGCAACAGTTCTCACTCAACATTGTATTAATTATCTAATTCATACCACACATATAGTTCGGTTTAAGTAGAATTTCATTCCATGATATCCACCAAAAAAATTGTATAGGTTGTTAATTAAACATTAAATAACCAAAACTACGTGACAACACCCTAAAATGGGTCCAACATTTAGGCTTCATCTGCCCTATCAACCTACTAGGGTCACTTCACCTCCCATGCGTGAGGAATGAGTCATCAGCCTCACCATTAAACACCTCAACATAGATCCACATCACTTGACATCAAAATGATATATATATATATATATGAATGTCAGATAAATTGAGAAGAATTACACCAATAACATATACTGAAAAATACCATTTATGTTTTTGGAAACTTTAAACAATTGGCCTCTATCATTAGTAAATTCACACCCAAGCTGGCCAACAACATATTAATCTTATGTTCCAAATATGATGCATCAGATGATTCTTTTATTTTCTGTCTAAGAGTAAAAATCCATCACTAAACTCTTTCCAATAGGAAGAAGACCATAAATCCATAATAACTCATCACTCCATACAGAAAGTGCATCACTTAAAGAGAAAACCAAATACAAGTGTAACATTGTAGATCAGAACCACAATATCATAACCATGGAAACCAAGACTTATTACTAGAAAAAGTTTTCTCAATGCACTAGTCTAACATACATCACATGTTATGACACATTCCTAATACTCTTGTATACCATATCTAATATAGTAAATCATAAATAAGGGAAAACCTATGATACTAAATTTTAACATCCTGGCTAGGATGACACTAAATTAGTGCCCTAATCCAGTTCACCATAATCCCTCAAGCTCACCTCCATATATGCTAGAGGATTCTGACCAAAAGAAATTGTCTAAAGTGAGTATAGTGGGGATACTATTCCCTTATATCATAGTAAAGATAATTAAAATTACTAGATATCATCCATATAATTAATAAAAAGAGTAAGTAGTAACTAACTGAAATAGAAGCATTTTATAATATTAAATTAAATTATATAAAAGTTGAAACAATTGCGTCATACATATAATATAAGTCACCCACTGGGATGACCATAAATAGAGGGCTATATAAAATAAACTAAAATAAAAGTATAAGGATATACAATTAACTCTGATCCATACCACAACCTGGTCTCCATGAAATTTTGATCTATAATTTCTGGATCATAAGAATCAAAAAGAGTGGCTCTACTCAATCATGAAACATTAGGACTTATCCCAATCCATTCTGGAATCTGTTATCAAACTAAAAAACATAAATAAGATCTGAATGAACCCTGAGGTGCACATAGAAGGGTGAGAAATAATCTTATTAGGCCACCCCAATGATGAACCAATAAATTTTATTTTATAAGTCAAGGATCATGAAAATTTCATAACCTAGCTGAGAAACTATTGGAATAATAAATAAAGTAATAACATAAAATGAAACATAGTTGATCCTTGTTTATATAATCCCAATTGACCATATCTCCTTCTACCTGGGTTCAAAAGTCCATTGGCCTATTCCATAACATAAATCTATAAATATATATATATATACATGAATATGAAATTGACCCAATACATCATACTAAAGTGTCCACGAACAACATTATAAAAAATCAATCCACAGTTGATCCAATAATCTTAGATCTGATCGACTAGATATCCTATGGATAGGGATCTGAGTTGGGTTTCATATCACTAATTTCATGTATCATTATGTTGATCCTTGGGCTTGTAATCCTGATTGAAAATACTTACCTTAGATAGTTCTGAAATGTCTCTTAGTAAGCTACATCATCCTAAGGGGATACATGTATGAAACATAGTTTCACCCATACTTTAACCTAATCAATATAATGAAGTATTCCAAGTAAAATATAGAAATCATATAAATAAGATACTTTTACCTCAAATGAAAAAAATTGGAACCAAAGAACATAAATAAGGTGTTCATGAAAAAAGGTATTCAAGAATAAAATAATTTCACCTTCCCTATGTGTTCTTCTATGGAATTCCTTCAGGGTAATATAGTAAAACTCTAAGAATATATAATCCATCTACCCTATGAGTCTGTACAAGGAATTATTTATGGGAATCCAACTATCACTCCTGGAATAATATAATCATCTATCTTTTTAGTCCATCTAATGAATTCTTATAGTTGAATCCCAGTATCACTCTTAGAATAATATAATTATCTTCCATATGAGTTCGTACAAAAAAATCCAACATGGGTATCCAAGTATCATTCTTAGCATAATATAATTATTCTACCTATGATTCCATCCAAGTAATTACTACATGGTAATCCCAGTATCACTCATTCCATAATATAATTATATACCATTTGATTTTGTCTACGGTGTTCCTATATGGGAATCTAACTATCATTCTTGGAAAAATATAATTATCTTCCCTGTGAGTCCATCCAAGGAAATACTTCATGGGAATCCAAGTATCACTCTCATAATGATATAATTATATACCCACTCTATATTTCTACGGAATTCCAACATGGGACCCCAAGTATCACTCCTGAAACAATATAACGATATTCCATATGAGTCCATATAAGTAATTTCTATAATGTAATATAAAAATCACTTATAGAGTAATATATTTATTCATATCCTAGGAACTATGATTGGGTATAATGATAAAATAATATACACTCATAAGCTAGGTCACAGGAAGTACCTCAAGACACCCCAATAATAATATCTCATAAAAAGGTTTTGAAGCCAAACCCCATGAAGTTCATTTGGCATCTCAATAGTAATAATATACTACATCACATCTAGCACATTATCAAAAAACTAGGGATCACCTCTAGCAATCATAGCCACATAAACAATAAACATGTGAATTCATAAATAAAAGAGTGAGGGTGGATGCATGCCTAAACCCAAAACTACATCCAAATACTCTTGGATTATATATTTGGTATGGGTTATAATGTGACACTCACTATAATCTCTACCCAAACCTGATATACTATCTTAGGTTTATTCAAACATCAATTAAAACATTGTGTCCCCTAAGTCAAAAACTGGAGATGCATTCTACTTGGGATCCTTGAGGTCTGCACATAAGTGAAGGCATACTACTCGGGATCCTTAGTAGTAAAGTATAAAATGAGTAATCCTACATGATATCCTATAATGGTAAGAAAATAGAGGCATCCTACATAGGATCCTTGGAAGGACACATAGGAAAAGGCATCCTACATGGGACCCTTAATAATAGATAACATAAGAAGAGGCATCCTACACAGGATCCACAGAATAGTAAATGGGTAGAAGGATCCTAAAATGGATTCTCTAGGTCATTATGTAAGAGAAGGCACCCTACAGGGGATGCTCACTAAAAGTAATAAGGTAGAGTCATATTACATGGGATCCTCTAGGTTAAAATGTAAGCAGAGGTATCCTACAAGGGATCTTGGGAAACATCTAACCTACCGACATCCTATGTAGTGACCTTTACCCCATCAGCCTAAAGACGATGTCGTACTAAATTACATTGTCATAGATACAAGTAATCACATCATGGATAGTATAACAGTTTAGTATTATTGGTAAACTGGATACATAATTGAGTCTTACATTACATTTGAATACACAAATTTCAACATAATTTTTATTGGATAATACCATTATTCCCTCTAGTATATCCTTTCATATCGAAGATATCACACATCATAGATTCATGAGAAAGGATTAAAAATATGGTTGAGTTCAAATTCTCAAATGGGATATGTACAATAGAAGCTATCATGAATTAATAAGAATACTCAATATGGAAAGATAAATAATAAAAAACAGATTCCATTTAAACAACTTTAAAATCATGGTAAGATAATGAAAAATCAATATGAAAAGGTAAATAAATAGGAACACATTCCATTTAATCAACAAGATAATAATGAAATGCTTCCATAGATTATAACAAAGTGAAAATATCATTCATAAAAATAACTGATTTTAGAATGAAGGTAATGATTAATTATTGGATGTCATGTTTCCTAGGAACATCATACCTTTAACATCAATATTTTTCCTCAAGATATTGTAAAACGTGATGGGTAAAAATAAATATGATTATTTTTTAGACCTTTCAAAAGACACTTATTATCAAGATATTTCCTCTAAACTGTTTGAAAATAATTGGGTACAAACGCAAAGGGTTTGTGGAAAACTGATGTTTTCGCACGATACTACTGATTCATCAAGGGGGTTACATTAAAAGGCATCCCAAATCATGTATTTAATGTCAAAATAATTAATTTTATATGGAATAATTTATTTAATTCACAAATAACATGCCTTATCATTAAATATCTATATTGAGTAAAGGATATAAATTTATCAATATTTCCCCAATTAATCAAATAACTATAAAAGTTAACACCATATGTAAAAATGGATTACATTCTATGAAATAATTATTTCCATGATAGTTAATGTTGGTATTTAGGGAAAATTTAATGGTAGATGATCATAAGAAATTGAATAATCCAATGGAAAGTTAATGGCTACAAAAATGAAACAAGGAAGTGAATGTCAATACTATCCTTGGTCAAAATAGTTATAAACCATCTAGAGGAAGAATAAGAATGATATTAACATATTCCCACTGGATTAATAATAAATGGTTTTTTTTTCATTGATGAATATAAATCCCAAAAAAACATATTTTAAAAAATATTAAGGAAAATAACTTTTTCATTTTGAAAAATATTTTCATTGAAAATTAATATTAAAAACATTTTCTTTAAAAATACACCCACAAAATTTCAAAGGAACATTCAAATAAATGATGATCATGATGGAGAGAAATTGAATATATTTCATAAAAGTAAAAAAACAACATTCCTTTTTCATTATAAAAAGGTTGGGAAAATGATTTTTTGAGAAAAAGACAAGAAGATTCCTTTCACATATTCGGTAAAAGAAAAACATGAATTGTTTTGAAAATGACATAATATTCCTTTGAAAATATTTTTTAAATAATTAAAATGGGTGAAAATTCCTTCAAAAATTATTTTGAATATTTTAAATAAAATTTTTAATACATTTTTAGAAAACATTTTTTTGGAAGAATACGAATTTTTTACTAAAGAGCGAAATGAAGTTGGATTTTCTTAAAAAAAATCTAAAACATTTTAAGTACCAAAGAGTGTAAAAATGGAACTATTACATGAAAATATCATGAATAAATAGAGTATAATAAAATTAAAAGTGTTTATTAAGAAGTGGTCAAATAATTTCCTTCAATATAAATTTATGAGTAAACAATATCGATTAGAATAAGATAGTGAAATAAACCTTTATAATGATCATAACGTTGATGTGAGAATTAATAAATGATAGGTTATGTGTATCAACTGTAAATACACATAAAAAATATTAGTACAATATAAGGTAATAAAAATTAATTACACAAATAATCTTAAAATGACATAATCAATGAATTAGAATATTAACTCATTAAACAGAAATTGAGTTAAGAAATCGTGTCCCTTATACTTATTTTTGGATGAATATTATTTAACCTCATATATAGTGGTTTTAAAAATGTAAATAACTTATAAAATAATCATAACCATATTTATTATATCATATATAATAATATTATAACACTGTACCACTCATTTGTTAGTAATCTTTCATTATTTTCATTGTTTTAGGTGTTAATTTCCTTATTTTCTCATTCATTCCCTATCATGATTGTTCCATTTCATGAAAATATTATATAGTTCTATAATTTTCAGAGTAATAATAATGTCATAATTATTATATTAATTATTTAATTATACATATGTATCATCCATCTTGTTTGGTGATGAAAAGAGATTCATATCACTTCTTGAAGGTGGTAGTCCAAATGTACATGATCGATGTTTTCACCTTAAGGTGAATTAAAAGGAATGAAAGAAAATGATGTATATATTATCTTTCCATAAATATTAATATGTCATTAATATCCTAATTATGTTAGGTATATCACAGATAATCATTAAATTTCTCATTATCACCTTCATGTGAAGTGTTAGTGAAAGAAGAATCATATCACTTCACGAGACGATTTTCCGCCGTACACACTAGAGACTATATCATATCTCATATGGAGTGGTAGGTGAAAATAAATATACGATATAGTTAGTACAGAGGTATAAGTATTTTATAAATATCATATATATAATTTATACCCATCATTATACCTATCCTTGATAGGTGGTAATGGAAAAACGAATGACACCGATTCGTGAGGTGGTAGTCCACCGTACACAAAAATGATGATTTCATAACCCATTTGGTGGATGTTTACGAAGATATAGGCCATCCAAATAAAAACAATGTCAGTATATGTGACATCCATAGGTTATTATATTAGTTTGGTTGTGAATAATTGATGTATGTGGAGAAGTAAATAAAATGAAGACGTTTGATGAAAAAAAATTACCTCTCCTTCAGATATCCTCTTTAGTTTTGAAATCAATCCTTCAAAGGTTGGATTTTTACCAAAACTAAGGCTACTCGGATGAGGGTATGGATATTGGGATGTGATTTGGGTTGGGAATAGCTGAACCAAATAGGTGTTAATGTATGAATAAGTGAGGGTAGTGAGTGCCCTATTATAGTTGGGGAGGAGTGACACTTTTGTAAATACCCAAAAGTATTCACTATTGGGAGGTCAATAATACCTAAAGTGGATAAAATATTGATAATTAATGGGTTGGAATGATTATATAGTCAAGCCACACCTCCAACAAATAATAAAATATATGTTTTAATCAATTTATACCTTAACTTCTATGTTTCCTTATTTTTACCATTTTGATTTGTAACTATAGTAACTAGTTTCATAACAATGGTAATTTATCCATTAATGATAAATTAAATTAATAATTATTAGATAATATGAAAAAACATCAAAATTAACTTAAATAGATGCACATGTAAGATGCATAAACTCAACTTTAACCTTAACCACGCTAAGAGGGTTTTCACTATTTAGGGATAAATATATTCATTATAAAATAACAATTGGTCCTTAAATGAGAAATATTTAATATTTATTACCATTTAAAAATAACATGGTAGAATATAGTATTTTAGTAATTTTAAATCATTTAATAAAATATAATTTATCATAAAATAACGTCGTTGTAAATTTTGACATTATTCATTTAAATTCAATTTAACAATATCATGAAAATGATGGAATTTGAATTTATTATTTTCACACCTATTTAACATTATATATTGATCGACAGAAATAATGGAAAGTATTAATTTATTCAATTTACTTAACTTTTCATTTTTTAGTATCAGTTATTTTATTTTTTACTAACTAAATAATTACATCATTTTAATTTCATAATTATTTTAAGTAACTAATTAATCTCTAAAAATTAAAGATAAATTATTATAATAAAAAACTCACGGATCATTGAAAAGAATATGTATAACTGAACCAATGTTGTTTTTTCCATTCCCTATTTTTTAATACATATTAAAAGGAAGAATGATATCTTTTTTGTTGTTTTGTTTACATAACTTATTCTATGAGTAATATTTAAAGGAATGTGGAAAGTAATTTCTATGTTTTAGATAATTGGATATAAAAAGTAGAAATAAACTCATTCAATGAAATTTAGATAATATTTTAGTTAATTTTCACTCTTATCATTCCAGTTTAATCCAACAATGAATCAATCTTTACCATACTGTGGTAAATAAATTTTTACTACTTTCACTATTCATTCTGGTAAACAATTAAGTTAACATTATAAGATATTATAAATTATGATAATTAAAAATATGGAATATATTTTTCTAAATTCAATTAAAATAATTGGAAAAGGTATTTTATAATTAATCTCATAGACATGATGAGAAAGTGAGTTTTTAAAGTCAAAAACTTTATGAGTTTACAATTTTTTTATATAAAAATTTAATATTAAATTGATTATAATGAAACAAATTGGATTAATAGATTTATAATTGAAATAATTGTACTTTAAAACCAATTCAAATTATAATTTAAAATTATAAATTATTTTAATGAATATGTAGTTTTCAATCAAAATTCAATATGATTCACTGTTTATCAAAAAAATGATATTCTCAGAAAAATACAAAAAAATCACCATACGATAATTTATATATTATAATTTAAAACGTAATGGTATTTTTCATATAAATTTTAGAACATTGTTAAAAATTAATTATATATTATGTGAAAAGGGGCTACTAATCCAACTTTTAGAAAAAATAATAATTTTTTTCAGAAAACATTTTTTTCCAAAAAATTATTACTATTTTATTTATAATAAATAGATAGCTTGTAAAAAAATTAAACTATATATTTTCATAATTTAGCTAATCCTATTCATTAACTCAATTCTAATGTCTAGGAGATAATTATGATATTAAATTATAATATTAATAGTATATTATTGTTTGGTAAAACTCATCCTTTTGTGTAATGTAAGATTTCAAAAAAACTCATTCTTCCATGTAACACCATATAAAAAAAGTTTTAATTATACCATAAGATAAACTAAATGTTGTGTTTCTCGTACTCTATTGAATAATATTTCATTCTTTTAGAATTTTCAAAGTCTTATATTTTCCACACATTAAATAAATTTCATCTTCATAATTTAAAATTGATCTTGATAATGAAAGTCTTGAAATTTGGAAATATTATTGTTAGAAAACCCATTTTATTTTTTTTTTAATAGAATACCCTTTAATAAGAGAGAATGGGAAGTACAACAGTCAAATATAGTAACAAATAACATGGTTTCTACATAGGATATCATTGGTGTAAAGTGGTGATATGGACATGGAGGAAAAAAATAAATAATTATAGAGAGTGATTGAGGTAAATGATCACAATAAAATGAATGATAAATTGAAATTTAATGGGATAAAAACCATAAATTTTTAATGATTTAATAGACAATAAGATTCATCGGATATTAAGGTAATATGATACCATTTTCTGTTTCAAGATCCTTTTCCCTAAAGTTGATGAATTATTTTACTATCTAATAATATAAGGAGATATATGTCACGACCCGACCCTACCCGGGCTCGAGTCGCAACTACACCAAGCCCGCCTCCATAGGCCAGGGGCTGGCGACCATTGCTGAAGGCACAACAACTCGGGGAGGCCTTTGCCTAAGTACTTGTACACACACACGCAGCACACTCAATGCAACAGTGCGGAGTAAAAGAAAAGACAAGCAAAGAAAAGGGAAACTGATATATAAATACCACAAATGTGCATCGACCTCTAAACAGTATAAGTAAAGTACTGAAAAGGAAAAAGGGGCAAAACACGCATCCAACCAGAAAAGTGCCAAAACCCGGCAACAGTTAAACAAAACAAATATCTGACGGGTCTCCCACCTGGAACCCGACTACGATCACCGCACGTGGTCCAAGCTCCCGAACTCCTATGCTCCACTGAAGTCACGCCTAACCTGTCCGTCGTCTGCAAGGGCACACCAAGTGCGGGCAAAGCCCAAGTAGGGGTGAGTATAAAAATACTCAGTAGGATACCCCGAAGGCTCGAGGGAGCAACAAAGGAGGTACCGAAGGGTGAGTAGTAGAGCGAACAGGGAAAAGTAAAGGATCACAATAGAGAGGGAAGTAAGGAGTACAATAAAGATTCCAGCTCAACCCAACAAGAGGAAAGAAGGTACACTTGTCCAAACACAAGGAGCTGGAAACGGTGAGAAGATGAACTTCTCATCGAGTCTTCACTACCTATATCAGGAGAGTAGACTCGTCCAACCATGAGAAGCTAGACATGGAAAGCACGTGGCATACCCTGCGCGTCTTCGCCTCTCCCAGAAGGATAGTAACCAAACCCAAGAAGTGGGTACTAGAACAAGGTATATACAATTCCATATGCTCAAACAAGATCGTAAGGGGATCTCCATCCCGTAGCTCAGCCCAAGAAAGAGTAGCCAACAGTCCCATAAGTAACACCATCGATGCCCAGCATCCCGCACGCCTGCCCCGAACTACAAGTCAAGTGCTCAATCACCGCACCTCGACACTATCCGCTCTGGGCGGCACTGACTCGCCCGCACGGTTTTAGGTCGCGTTACAAGGACGCGTCTCGGTGGGGGAAAGCGCTCCTCGTACTTGATATTTCTGGGGGAACGTCAACCACAACTCATCACTGCCCCGCAGTTGAGAGGTCTGCTCAAAGTCGACAGGCGACCCCCTGCCCAGCCCCGCTAGAGGGTCCCTAGAAGTCAACGGGTTCCCACTACAGGGAGGCCCGGAAAGTCGATGGGTGACACACTGCCCAGTCCCGTAGCAGGGTAATCTATTGGAGGGTGACCCGGCTAAAGTCGGAGATGGGACCACTACCCAGCCCAGCTGGAGGTAACCCGGCATCGGGGACCACTGCCTAGCCCAGCTGGAGGTAAGCCCGGCATCGGGGACCACTGCCCAGCCCCACTGGAGGTAAGCTCGGCATCCGGGACCACTGCCCAGCCCAGCTGGAGGTAATCCCTGCATCGGGGACCACTGCCCAGCCCCGCTAGAGGTAAGCCCGACATCGGGGACCACTACCCAACCCAGCTGGAGGTAAACTCAGAACTGCTCTGGCCATCCCTGCTGGATGGTACTACTCGGTGAACACCGTTGTACTGGCCATTCCTGCTGGAAACAACCTCATCCCTGCTGGAACAACCTCATCCCTGCTGGAAACAACCTCAGCCCTGCTGGTAACAACCTCAGCCCTGCTGGAAACAACCTCAGCCCTGTTGATAACAACCTCATACCTACTGGAAACAACCTCAGCTCTGCTGGAAACAACCTCAGCCCTGCTGGAAACAACCTCAGCCCTGCTGGAAACAACCTCAGCCCTGCTGGAACAACCTCAGCCCTGCTGGTAACAACCTCCTGGGTAGAGGATCGATGCCCGCGTAAAGTGTTGGTCACACCGAATCCACAAGAACTCTACCAGGGAACACAGGGTGACGAGAGAAACTCCCCAATCCTCACAAGGCAATCCTGCTCCAATCCGCTGAGTTACTATCGAAGCGGACCGAGTCAACTCACCCCAGAAAGTGGGGAAAACACCCACACTGTATGAACACCCGTAGTCGCAGACGGTGTCGCATTCTGGTGAGAGGGGTACGGTACTGAAACCCCTCACAGCTGAAGAAGCAGAGGAACCAAAACATCTATGCCGGCCAAACCATCTAGAACAAGACCAGGGGGAGACCACTCAACCCTTCTAGTCAAACAAAAGAGCACCAGGCCAGGGGAAACTCCACCATACTGGTCAAAAAAATGAGCACAAAGCCTGGGGAAAACTCCACCCTGCTGGTCAAACAAACGAGCGCAGAGGGACCCTCTACGTCGCAAAAGGTCAAGAGTACGTAAAACAGAACATGGAACACACGTGGGGACCACATGACATGTGGCCCCATCTCAGCCCTAACCAAGTGCACAAACATTCTCAGGTACAAACCACACGTACCTCCAAGCGCTCACGTATACTCCCGGAGTATACCTCATTCCAGCCCAAAGGCTATCGTGCACACGGCACCCAGCGTCAACGCGAAGGCGTGACGTAACAACTCCACCTCAAAGGCCCAGGCACGACCAACCACAACTTGTGAACCATTTATATCACTCTCCCAAGAGTGAGCGATCACACACCAAGGGTCTGCTACAAACATGGTAGGATGAACCACCACTAGAGCACCTTTTATTCCACATTTAACAAGATCGCGCAAGAGGCTCCGCACAACCAAACGGATCGCACCGTTGTAATCCTCGTGGAAAAACACACGAGATCGACTACTTACTCGCCTCCAATGGATATCCGATGGAAAAGTCACCAACACTGCCTCACGCCCGAACGACGTCCCGTGATCCCAAGCCTCGGCCCTGAAAACAGTCGGGCGCATCGCACCATTTCGATCCCCTCGGGAAAACATGTCAAAATCACTACTTACATGAGTGCAATGAATATCAGGAGAAAAAGGTGCATCCCGGCGCACCGCACACGAGCGGTGCCACGTGGGACCTACATCCCGGTCCCGAAACTCAAAAAACGGATCGCACCGTTGCGATCCTCTCAAAAAAGTACACGAAATGGACTATCCACTTGTCCAAAATGGTCGCCCGGTGATTAAGATGAAAAATCACCGTCGACGCCCAAACGGCCCACGCGTGGCCCACACCATCGTGCCGAAATTACAGTGGGCAGACTACGCCAACGTGATGCCCTCGTAAAAACACCCAACATCGACTACTCGCACGCTCCGAACGGACATCCGAGGAAAAAGTCGCTAAAAGCTGCACGCAGCTCAAAAGATGGGTCGTGGGGCCCACGCCTCAACTCCAACTTAAACGCCCAGAACCACCCTGGAAACCTCCGCCTCGACGCCAGAGTTCCAACGCCACTGATGGCGCTTAAATCGGACGTCGGACGCGTCCGCGCCGTCCAAAACAAGATCCCCCGAAGGAAACGAAAAACCACTTAAAGACACGTCGTGCCTCCGAGCCCCTCGTTTCAGGAATTAAAATTCCCCAAAACCATCTCAAAAACTTCTCCTCGACCCCAGGAAGTCTCTGCCGTAGACGGCACTCAAAACGGACACCCGTAGTGGAAAATACGGGTGTTCGAACACCGAGGGGGCAAGGACCCTGGGGCTGGACCGGCCTGGACAGGCCGGTCCGCCCAGCCTGGGCCGGCCCGCGGCTTAACCGCGCGGTCCGGCCTCGGACTCGCGGTCCGCGCGTATACCGGCCACAAGGTCTGGTCGCGGAAGCCGCGTGAAGACCCGCACGGCGCGGGTCTTTGTCGCCGCACGGGGGTCGCGCGCCGCAACCCCTGCGGTCGCCGCTCCCTGGCGACCGTCGCCTCGCTGGGCGCTCCGCCTGAGCCCCGGCCTCCTCCGGACGCCACCCCCCCTCGCCCTCGACAGAAGGCATGCCACGCCCCGGCCTCGTCCAGCCGCTCCACCGGACACCCGCGGCACCGACCGAGCACCCCGCTGTCGCGCCGTCTGCCCTAGCCGCGCCACCGCTCGAACCCGCCGGAAACCGAAAACCCGCCAACTTCGGCTGATGATTTCGGACGCCACGGGGCTCGGAATTCGAATATGAAAGATGCGTTGGAAAGGGAATAAACTCTACTATGCAACCATGGGATTTTCTCGATAATCCGACAGATTTTCGATACAAATATTTGAGCTCGAAGTAGGTGCAGTGAAAGGAAAATGCAAACGACAAATCCTACCTCGATGGGCTTCGCTCGAAGCTTCACCGCTATCCGTCGGAGCCGATTTTTGCCGGAGAGGAGGAGGTGATGGAGGGGAGATTCCTCCTTCGCTTTGGGGAGCTTTTTTCTCCAGGGGAGAAGAGGGGAGGAAGGGGATGAGTTAAGTGTTTAAATAGAAAATGCTTAACCACCCGCCCGTCGGTCCGAACCCGAACCCTCAGCAGGGTCGAGGTTAAGCCTCCCCTAGGGTAAACACCACCTCCCGAGCACAACGGATCTCTCGGAATTTTAATCTAACACCCCGTTCAAAAGTTATAAAATTTAACGTCTGAAGCCGCTAAATTACGGAAACGCCCCTAGGACCATTTTTCACAGACGGGTCGTGCCCGCAAAACTTACACCCCTCCTAGGGTAAAAGGCACGCTCCGAACTCAACGGTGCCCTTAGTTTCCCAATCTGAGCCACCGTTTAAGAGATACCTATGTTTCAACATTAAACAAATTAAATAAATTTATTTAATCCGTTTAACGTTCCAAAAGCGGGCGAGGGGTCCAAACATCCCGCGCCGACACGTTTTATGTCGTTCTTAGGGTAAACACCCCATTCCGGATCCATCCATACACTCGGATCTCTGATCCGGATCTCTATTTGGGAGTTATACCATTTATTTAGTGTTTCCAGTGTGAACACACTGAAAATTTAATTCCGGCCACTCTGGGGCTCGGAATCGCACGCCGTCTGAAGGCGCTGCTCTGGAATATCATCAAGAATATTCCAAAGTCTTTCACAGAAAAAACCGGGTTCTTAAATCATTCCCTACTTAAATATTTTCGTCCCCTATAAGAAAAACTAGGGAGCAACACAGGGTACTAAGCCTACACCTGTCTTTCCCATACCCAGGAGAACCCACGAAGAGCTCTGCGTCACCGCACATAGACCAAAGGATTGATCTATTCATGCTAGGTCGGCCCTTGCCGACGTCGTGCACCCACTGCAGACTTTGGGGTTAGGGGTGGTAGGGCACCTCGCCATCCCTTTGCACGGTCTCAAATGGCCTGAAGGCTCACGGGGGTAGCTCACCTCTCCGACCGAACCCTTATGTTGCACACCGTGACTGGAATCACCGTCCGCACCTGGAACAAGGCCTAGTGATTCCCTCCTTCAAAATATCCATATGGTGGAACACCCAAGGATATCTGGTCATGCAAGATTCCACAACTGAGGCTATCTTACATGCTTGGAGAGAAATGAAGTCAACCCCATCAACAAGAGAAAAAGGTCCCACGCCTTTTCCTTACCAACACAGGGTTACACCCGACGCCCTGCGTCACCCTGGTAACACCTCAAACAAGGAGCAGGGAGAAAATCCTTTCACACGCAGAGCCTAACAATTCTACTACAAAAAGTAGAAGAGTCACAAGGGGTACCTCTCACCACCCCATGCTCTGCAGGATCGTAGACATCCAAAGCTCGCGACTGTCCGTGGTCCCAACCGTCAGCTCCCGGAGCCTGGCGTGGACCGCCTAGTGGTGATGGGGAGATCTCGTAAAGTCGTCCCCCACTACCAGATCCTCCCGCTCCTCTGCTAGCAACACCTCTCTAGGTACTACTCTGATCACGGCGATGCCTCTGTCATGGTGGTGCGCCTGCTGCCTGCCTGAAGCTCCCAGCAACTCGGGTCGGGCAGTCTCGTGTCAAGTGACCTCACCCGTCACAAGCATAGCACCGAATCTATCTGGGCTACACTGGTGCCCTCCTGCGCCACTATGGTGTACGACCACGCCCCTGAGTCCGGTTGTCAGTAAGCCACCTGCGTTGAGGTTCTGCTTGCCGACGCCCACTAGTTGCGGCAGACGTCTCGGCTCCAATGTGCCTGCTGCCACCACCAACACAAAAACACGAAAGGAAGACCTATCTCACCAGCGCCTGATCTAGCACCCCGGAATATGTGGAAATGCCCAAGGGTACTATGAAAGAACAAATCTCTCGGTGGAGACCCCGCTCAAACTTCCACGCTCAGATGTTCTCATCATGGAACAAGTCCGGGTATAAGCGTGCACGGTCTGCAAAACTAGTCGCGTACTCGGCCACCGTCATCCCTCCCTGCTGAAACTGTAGGAGATCCTGAATCCAAATGGAGAGTAAGAAGGAGGGGAAAAACTCCTCACGTAACAACAACCGAAAGTCGCCCCACGAAAGAGACGGCTTGTCAAGAAGCTGAGTCACCAGACTCCACCAATGCCAAGATACTCCACGAAAAAGGGTGGCGGCCAAGGCCTCTCTCTGATCTAAAGTGTATGCACAAGCCTGAAAAGGCGAACCACTGTCTCGAGCCAAACCTCTGCTGCCTTAGGGTCTGGGTCACCACTGAACCTCAGTGGTCTCTGCCGCTGGAACTCACGGAGCGCGCTCAACCTGCGCTCAAGCTCAACATGCTCTGCTGAAACTGTCTTCTGCTCAACAGGTGGGGGTGCTACTACCGGCCCACCCGGAGAAAAGGGGCTCGCATGATGGTTCATGGACTGTGGCCTCTTAGCTCACAAGGTCGTCGTCACGCACCAAAGCTGGTATCTTGGATGGATGTCTTCACGAAGACATCCTGAATATTATCAAGGAGTGTCGCGGTCAGATGAGCATAATGTATATACCAACAAAAACAACGATGGGGAGCTAACTCAAGAAGGACAGTCAAGTCTCAGTCCTATGTGATGCACAAACCAAATTTTCCCTGCAACAAGTGTCTCAGCATGCTGAGTCGACAAGCGGGTTATCAAGGTCCTGGTGAATGGATATGTCGGCCGCCGCACCATCACTGGAATCCCTGGCCTGAGAGCCGCTCTCGAGACACATTAACACTGTTGCCCTATATCCCAACCAATTCTTCTTTTAGGGACGCCTGCAAAACGTCCCAAGGAACAAACCACCTCTGATACCACTTTGTCACGACCCGACCCTACCTGGGCTCAAGCCGCAACTACCCCAAGCCCACCTCCATAGGCTAGGGGCTGGCGACCAGTGCCGAAGGCACAAAAACTCGGGGAGGCCTTTGCCTAAGTACCTGTACACACACACGCAGCACACTCAATGCAACAGTGTAGAGTAAACGAAAAGACAATCAAATAAAAGGGAAACTGCTATATAAATACCACAAATGTGCATCGACCTCTAAACAGTACAAGTAAAGTGCTGAAAAGGAAAAAGGGGAAAAACACGCACCCAACCAGAAAAGTGCCACAACCTGGCAACAGGTAAACAAAACAAACAGCTGATGGGTCTCCCACCTAGAACCCGGCTATGACCACCACACGCGGTCCAAGCTCCCGAACTCCTATGCTCCACTGAATTCATGACCAACGTGTCCGTCGTCTGTAAGGGAACACCATGTGTGGGCAAAGCCCAAGCAGGGGTGAGTATAAAAATTCTCAGTAGGATACCCCGAAGGCTCGAGGGAGCAACAAAGGAGGTACCGAAGGGTGAGCAGTAGAGCGAACAGGGAAAAGTAAAGGAGCACAACAGAGAGGGCAGTAAGGAGTACAGTAAAGAGTCCAGCTCAACCCAACAAGAGGAAAGAAGGTAGACTCATCCAAACACAAGGAGCTGGAAACGGTGAGAAGATGAACTTCTCATCGAGTCTTCGCTACTTATAGCAGGAGAGTAGACTCGTCCAACCACGAGAAGCTAGACATGGAAAGCACGTGGCATACCCCGCGCATCTTCGCCTCTCCCGGAAGGAGAGTAACCAAACCCAAGAAGTGGGTACTAGAACAAGGTATATACAAGTCCATATGCTCAAACAAGATCATAAGGGAATATTCATCCCATAGCTCAGCCCAAGAAAGAGTATCCAATAGTCCCAGAAGTAACACCATCGATGCCCAGCATCCCGCACGCCTGCCCCGAACTACAAGTCAAGTGCTCAATCACCGCACCTCGACACTATCCTCTCTGGGCGGCACTGACTCACCCGCACGGTTTTAGGTCGCGTTACAAGGACTTGTCTCAGTGGGGGAAAGCGCTCCTCGTACTTGAGAGTTCTAGGGGAACGTCAACCACAACTCGTCACTGCCCCGCAGTTGAGAGGTCTGCTCAAAGTCGACAGGCGACCCCCTGCCCAGCCCTGCTGGAGGGTCCCTGGAAGTCAACGGGTTCCCACTACAGGGAGGCCCGAAAATTCGATGGGTGCCACAATTCCCAGTCCCGTAGCAGGGTAATCCATTGGAGGGCGACCCGGCTAAAGTCGGCGATGGGACCACTGCCCAGCCCAGCTGGAGGTAACCCGGAATCGGGGACCACTGCCCAGCCCAGCTGGAGGTAATTCTGACATCGGGGACCACTTCCCAGCCCCGCTGGAGGTAAGCCCGGCATCGGGGACCACTGCCCAGCCCAGCTGGAGGTAAACTCGGAACTACTCTGGCCATCCCTGCTGGATGGTACTGCTCGGTGAACACTGCTGTACTGGACATTCCTGCTGGAAACAACCTCAGCCCTGCTGGAACAACCTCAGCCCTGCTGGAAACAACCTCATCCCTGCTGGTAACAACCTCAGCCCTGCTAGAAACAACCTCAGCACTGCTGGATATAACCTCAGCCCTACTGGAAACAACCTCAGCCCTACAGGAAACAACCTAAGCCCTACTGGAACAACCTCAGCCCTGCTGGAAACAACCTCCTGGGTAGAGGATCGGTGCCCGTGTAAAGTGTTGGTCACACCGAATCCACAAGAACTCTACCAGGGAACACGGGGTGACGAGAGAAACACCCCAAGCCTCACAAGGCGATCCCGCTCCAATCCGCTGAGTCACTATCGAAGAGCATCGAGTCAACTCACCCCAGAAAGTGAGGAAAACACCCACACTGTACGAACACCCGTAGTCGCAGACGGTGTCGTAGTCCGGTGAGAGGGGTACGGTACTGAAACCCCTCACAGCTGAAGAAGTAGAGGAACCAAACCATATTTGTCGGCTAAACCATCGAGAACAAGACCAGGGGAGACCACTCAACCCTGCTGGTCAGACAAAAGAGCACCAGGCCAGGGGAAACTCCGCCCTGCTGGTCAAACAAACAAGCACAAAGCCAGGGGAAAACTCCACCCTACGGGTCAATCAAACAAGCGCAGAGGGACCCTCTACGTTGCGAGAGGTCAAGAGTACATAAAGCAGAACATGGCACGCACGTGGGGCCCACACTACGTGTGGCCCCATCTCATCCCCAACCAACCACATAAACATTCTCAGGTAAAAACCACACGTACCTCCAAGCGCTCCTGTATACTCCCAGAGTATACCTCATTCCAGCCCAAAGGCTATCGTGCACACGGCACCCAGCGTCAACGCGAAGGCGTGACGTAAAAACTCCCCCTAAAAGGCCCAGGCACGGCCAACCACAACTTGTGAACCATTTATATCACTCTCCCAAGAGTGCGCGATCACACGCCAAGGGTCCGCTACAAACATGGTAGGACGAACCACCACCGAAGCACCTTTTATTCCACATTTAACAAGATTGCGCAAGAGGCTCCGCACAACCAAACGGATCGCACCGTTGTAATCCTCGCGGAAAAACATGCGAGATCGACTACTTACTCGCCTCCAATGGATATCCGATGGAAAAGTCACCAACACCGCCTCACGCCCGAACGACGTCCCGTGATCCCAAGCCTCGGCCCCGAAAGCAGTCGGGTGCATCGCACCATTTCGATCCCCTCGAAAAAACATGTCAAAAGCACTACTCACATGAGTGCAATGAATATCCGGAGAAAAAGGTGCATCACGGTGCACCGCACACGAGCGGTGCCACGTGGGACCCACATCCCGGTCCCGAAACTCAACGAACGGATCACACCGTTGTGATCCTCTCGAAAAAGTACACGAAATGGACTATCCAGTTATCCAAAACGGTCACCCAGTGATTAAGATGAAAAATCACTGTCGACGCCCAAACGGCCCATGCAGGGCCCGCACCATCGTGCCGAAATTACAGCGGGCAGACTGCGCCAACGTGATACCCTCGGAAAAACACCCAACATCGATTGATCGTACGTTCCGAACGGACATCCAAGGAAAAAGTCGCTAAAAGCTGCACGCAGCTCAAAAGACAGGTCGTGGGGCCCACACCTCAACTCTGGCTTCAACGCCCGGAACCACCATGGAAACCTTTACCTCGATGCTATGGTTCCAACGCCGCTGACGGCGCTTAAATCGGACGTCGGACGCGTCCGCGCCGTCCAAAACAATATCCCCCGAAGGAAACGACAAACCACTTAAAGACATGTCGCGCCTCCGAGCCCCTCTTTTCAGGAATTAAAATTCCCCGAAACCATCTCAAAAACTTCGCCTCGACTCCAGGAAGGCTCTTCCGCAGACGGCACTCAAAACGGACACCCGTAGCGGAAAATACGGGTGTCCGAACACCGAGGGGGCAAGGCCCCTGGGGCTGGACCGGCCGGTCCGCTCGGCCTGGGCCGGCCCGCGGCTTAGCCGCGCAGGCTGGCCACAGACTCGTGGTCCGCGCGCAGACCGGCCACGAGGGCCGGTCGCGGCAGCCGCGTGAAGACCCGCGCGGCGCGGGTCTTTGTCGCCGCACGGGGGTCGCGCGCCGCGACCCCGTGGTCGCCGCTCCCTGGCGACCGTCGCCTCGTCGGGCGCTCCGCCTGAGCCCCGGCATCCTCCAGACGCCGGCCCCCTCGCCCTCGGCTGAATGCACGCCACGCCCCAGCCTCACCCAACCGCTCCACCGAACACCCGCGACGCCGACCGAGCACCCCGCTGCCGCGCCGTCCGCCCTAGCCGCGCCGCCGCTCGAACCCGCCGGAAACCGAAAACCCACCAACTTCGGCGGATGATTGCGGACGCCATGGGGCTCAGAATTCGAATCTGAAAGATGCGTTGGAAAGGGAATAAACTCTACTACTCAACCATGGAATTTTATCGATAATCAGACAGAGTTTCAATACAAATATTTGAGATCGAAATAGGTGCAGTGAAAGGAAAATGCAAACGACAAATCCTACCTCGATGGGCTTCGCCCGAAGCTTCGCCGCGATCCGTCGGAGCCGCGCCTTGCCGGAGAGGAGGAGGTGATAGAGGGGAGATTCCTCCTTCTCTGTGGGGAGCTTTTGGCGCCAGGGGAGAAGAGGGGAGGAAGGGGATGACTTAAGCGTTTAAATAGAAAACGTTTAACCACCCGCCCGTCGGTCCGAACCCGAACCCTCAGCAGAGTCGAGGTTAAGCCTCCCCTAGGGTAAACACCACCTCTCGAGCACAACGGCGGTCTCGTAATTTTAATCCGAGACCCCGTTCAAAAGTTATAAAATTTAACGTCTGAAGCCGCTAAATTACGGAAACGCCCCTGGGACCATTTTTCACAGACGGGCCGCGCCTGCAAAACTGACACCCATCCTAGGGTAAACGGCATGCTCCGAACTCAACGGTGCCCTCAGTTTCCCAATCCGAGCCACTGTTTAAGAGATACATGTGTTTCAACATTAAACGAATTAAATAAATTTATTTAATCCATCTAACGTTCCAGAAGCGGGCGAGGGGTCCAAACATCCCGCGCCGACAAGTTTTATGTCGTTCCTAGGGTAAAAACCCCATTCCGGACCCATATGTACACTCAGATCTCTGATTCGGAGCACCGTTTGGGATTTATCCCATTTATTTAGCGTTTCCAGTGTGAACACACTGAAATTTTAATTCCGGCCACTCCGGGGCTCAGAATCGCACACCGTCTGAAGGCGCTGCTCTGGAATATCATTAAGAATATTCTAAAGTCTTTCACAGCAAAAACTGGGTTCTTACAATATACTTACTTTATATTTTGTTATTTAATTAGAAAATTTTCATTCTTTGGTTGTGCTTTGATAAATTTCCATTTAATCTCTTATTTGAAAATAATTAAATTTTTCCTAAAGCACTAAAATTTACTTTTAATAGATCGTTAGATCCCTAAAAGAGTGAAAAGTATTTCTGTATGTCTAAAACTATTTTCCAAAAATTATATGGCTTGAAAAAGTTATCCAATATAATAAATTAATCTCTAAACCGAAAAGTAACATTGATGGATCATCATTAATATATTTTTTTCAAATAGTTTTCCTAGAAACAATGACACATTAACTAAGACATCATGTAGGCCATTGGTAGGTGTGAAACCATTATCACCCTTTAGTCATGGGTTCAAGACCTGCACCCTTTCCAAAATTGATGTGTTATCACCTAACATAAAGGTTTTCCTATTTCAAAAACTATATTAATATAATTATTATAATGTTCATAAAAAAATATTATGTGCATCCTTGAAATAAAATTAATCACTGAATAAAAATTTTAATATGATTCTAAATATTTGTTTTAATATTTAATAATCTCATTTGACTATTATTACAATGTTATTAATCATAGGTACTCACAATTAGAGTGGGAGTCTACTGATGAAGCAGATTATTTTGGTCACAACTCTGAACACGATTTTGGCGATGATTGAGTTTTGTGACTTCTTTTGGACGTGTAACTTCCCCCATTTTTTGTTTTCATCCTTTATATTGTGATTTTTTCCTTTTATTTATTTTAAAAATTAGAGGCTTGACCTATAACGTTTTCGGAAACGTTTCTACTAAAACATATGATTTCCATAAATTTCTCCCTGAATTTCTTTAATTTTGGTAGACTCCCTTCACATAAAACCAAAAAAGAGGTGTTTAAGACGTTGAACTTATGATAAATGTTAAAATAGTATACCATTATAGTATCCATAACACTTAATATAATAAATATATATATGATTCTAACAAAATCCAAAGAGGTCTCATGATTCTTAAAACCAAAATAATATGGTTAAAAATACTTCAAAATTTAATTTTCTTTAATCCGAATACATTTAAACTTTATCTATTTTATTTCCACATAAGTCCTTCCATTGTTTAGGGTTTAACCCAAGTTATTAATTCCCATTATTTATTCAAATACTTTATTGTGGTTTTTAAATAAAATTTTAATTATCCTAGGAATATCCCCCATGAGTGTCAAACCTGTTAGATAGTAAGGCATGTTGTTGTGTACCGAGTAACACTTGATTGAATCCCTACACACCCTTTTTTAGTATTACCCCTAGGAACATCTTTGATAGAACCAATTCCTCTTATTGTATCCAGAAAAAGAATTATTTCTAGGAAAACCCACATAATCTCTATCTTAGAAAAACTTTAGGATATACTTTTATATTTGTCCTCAATTATTATAATAGGTTTATGATATCTAATATATGTTTTCTTAAATGTAGTTTCCAATGTTACTACTAAACTTACTCAGATACCATCTACAGTGACCTAACTCTAGTAGCCCAGATCTGGTTCCATACAACATTACATTGGCATAGATACAAATAATATCATCATGAAGGATCGAATGGTCTAGTAGTCTTGATAAACATGATATATAACCCAGTCTTACATTAAATTTGAAGACACAAATTTCAACATATTTTTTTGGATAATAAAATTATTCCCTATTGAATATCATTTCTTATCAAACATAGTACACATCATGGATTCCTACAAAATGAAACAAAATAAGATTGAGCTCAAATGCTCATTAAAGGTTAAGTATAGCAGAATATATCATGAATAAATAAGAATAATCAATATGGGAAGGTAAATAAATGAACAATAATTCCATTTAAATAACATGATTATCATTCTAATATTTTTCAGAATAAATATATAATGGTATATTACTAATAATTCATAGGATTTAATCAATAATATGAGAATAAAATTCATTCATAGATTATTGCGTAGAGAAAATGTCCTTGATAAAAATAAACGAATAATGCATGAGGGTAATGCTTAATTATTGGTCTTCATATTTTCTAGGCACATGACACCTTTTCCATCAATATATATCCTTAAGAGGGTTTAAACCATGATTCATATAAACCCATCTGATTTGTTTCAAGAAAATTAACAAGGAACTTACTTTCACGATCTATCCACCAGATAGTTTAAAACCACTTGGTTACAAACATGAAGGGTTTGTGGCCAACGAATTTCATGTCATGAGACAACTTGTTCATATATGGTATTACATTAACCAATCCCCAACCTGTATATTTCATTTAAAAATCATCCCTTTTATATATCATAATCTATTTAACTCATAATCATTATGCCTTATAATTAATATCCATATTGAGTAAATGATAAATATTTATAAATATTTCCATAATTAATCAAATAACTATCAAAATAGACATCGTTTGTAAAAATGGTATATATTTTAGAAAATAATTATTTCTTTGATCAATAATGTGGGTGTTTAGGGTATATTTAATATCCAACGATTAATGGAAAGTGAATAATCCAAGAGGATGTTAATGAATTCAAAAATAAAAGGAGGATTTTATTGTCAATATTATCCTTAGTCAAAATAATCATAAACCATACAAAGGAAGAACAATGATGTTATAAAAATATAATCATTATAGTAAGAAAAAAGTTTTTTTTATTTATGAATATAAATACTATAAAATATATAGATAAAAACATTTTTGAGAAAAATATACCTTTTATTTTTAATTTTTAGAATTTATATTCTTTGAAAATCACTTCTAAAAAAATTTCTTTAAAAAGATAATCATAAACTTTGTAACACCCCAAGATTTCATGGTACTCTTCTCTTTGAATAATACAGCAGTGTGTGTTGTACGCAAATTCGAGTTCTAACACACACCACAACCAATCAAACTAGCCGCTATGAATAGTAATACCCACTTTTTGAAATTTTATACATTTTATCTTTCAAAATGGACTTCATTTTTGGATTCTGAATATCTAAATTAGCTTAGGGTGAATTTTTGGTACTTTTCTGACAACTTTCATATTTTGATGAATAGTGAAAATTACTAAATTTTAATTAAAAGAAAATTTTTAAATCGAAATAATTAAGAGTGATAAATTTTGAATTTGAGTGTTTTTAAATTATATTTAGAATATATTTTTACAATTTAATACAATTTTTGTCATTGGACATTATTTTACATTTAAACCGGACATAAACAAGTGTCAATCTTTTGATAGTTATTGTTTCTTAAAAACACGTTTTTTGTTTTGACAGCGGGAATTAATTTTAAATTAATAAATTCAAATTCTATGTTTTTAATTTGGTAAAATATAATTCATTATTGAATTCATAATATCAAAATTAGCTTAGGGTAAATTTTTTGTATTTTTCTGAAAACTTTTAATTTTGGATGAATAGTGAAAACACTGAGTTATAGTTTAAAACCGAATTTTTATTTAAATAATTATTTATTTTATTTAAATTATTTAATGTCAAAATAAATAAATAATACCTATATAAGTTCAATTTAATTCATTGGAGTCGGTTTATAATAATTTTAGATATATAAAAATTTTATTGAACTTTTCACCGTATTTTACCCACCTCCTAGGAGATTTTACAAATTCGCATAAAACTTAATTTTACCGCTTCTGTGAGATGAATTTCAAAAATCTGAGAGACTAGGTTAATATCAAGGAATAAAACTTGGTTCAATGAGATGAAAAAAAATTTGGTGAAGAGTAACTTTTTACTTTTATTTACCACAGTTAAAAGTAAATAGGGTAATTAAGGGTAAAGATGATATTAATATTACCCTCACACATGTCCTAATTCTATTGTACAAGTTTATCTCAACCAAAAAAAACCTTAGGAATAAAATATTATCATTTAGGTCCACTTGTATTAGATTAGGAAATTTATTATTATTTAATTCAAAGAAGAGTTAAAAGAATTAAAATCAAAGTTTAATGACTAAAACATTTTTAATATAGGGTTTTGAATAAGATAAATTTTATTATAAATATTCATTATAAATCTAAAAATATTTCCTACATCATGGTATTTTATTTATAATTTTTAGACATTATATAAATAAATTTATTTATGACACAATGATGATGCAGTAATTACCTTATTTATGAAAGAATCAAATAAATGGCATTATAAATATTAAAATAAATATAATTTCAAAGTTTTTATGACATCCACGAATTTTCTAGGTGAATATGACATGTTAGGATTGATTAAATATATTTTTTTTGAAGTAATAATGTTGTTATTATTTTAACAAAAAAACAAATACCAAATAGTGTCAAAATTGACATAAAATAGTTTTTAAAACAAATATTATATTATTAATTGATATAATGTTCCTAAAAATATAAGGTTCGGAAAAAACACATATATAATAATACATATGACATTAATGAACCAATTGGGGTTCTATTGGTAGTGTATAGTAAGTTTATTAACCATATAGTGTAATAATACAAGAAGACACGGTAAAAGTTATATTATTTAACTTAGAGTTAAATCTAAATGATAAGGTTAAAATGGTAACCTAAACTTGTCTAAAACCTATTGGTTGAGTTTTTTTCAACCTATACCCACCTTATACTTTAAATAATAAACTTTGGAGCCATTATAAACCGAATATGAATTTATTATAAAATAATATTTTATGTTTTTCCTAAGGTGCCCCTCACCCCTCTTATAAAAGGGCACTCCCCCTTTTCTCTAATTCACACATTCTAAGCCATTTGGCTCGGAAAACCCATGCCCAAATACCCTCTAAAATATCCTCCCTTCATCCTATAGGACTTATTTTGATCATAAATCCAACCTAAGGAGCCCTTTTGTCAAATCAAAAGGAAGAACCCGAAGAAGAGGTAATGATTTCACCACCCTCTTTCAAGTTCCTTTCTTCGTCCACTTCCTTTTTCTTTGTTTTTTCCATTCTAAAATAATAACTCCAGTATATTATATATACTTTGATGTTATTATAATTATGGTACAACCAAATTCATTATTATATCCACCCTTTGAATGACATGTCACCATACGTGCGTACGTACGGCTTACCGTCTCCACGTCGTGGTGTAATTTTTATTCAATACATTTTTATTTGGATGGGTATATAATGATGTGTATTTGATGTAAATAATAAATATAACATGAAAATTATTCTGTATATATTATATACCATCCAATTATATATTATATTAATATCAAAATAAGGATATTTTCGCTCGTGCGTGCGTACGGATTACCGTCTCCACGATGTGATGAGATTCATTTCCAAGTTCACCATTCATCGACGATTATAAAAATATATATTACTAATAAGTATGTAATATATGAAATAATAATGCTACTGTAGATATATATATTTATATATATAAGTATTTATGTACTTACATATATCTTATTCACTTACTTCCGTTCAATACTATATGAAAACGGAAACAACGTTTATGCCTAAGTACGGACTACCGTCTCCATAAACGGTGTTTTCCATTTCATATATACGTCTATTATAAATTTTTATATTATAAATATATATGATAAATAAATAATTTTTTATATTCTGGAATATTTAAATCATGATCTAAGTGATACAATCAAGAGTAACAAGTTAAAACACGTACGATAAAGAAAGTGATTATTACCCGAAATATTAATATAACATGGAAATTATTATTAAATGGGTAGTATAAAGTCATAAATTAATAATGTATGATATCATAAATATTAATATGGTTCTGTTATAATTTAATAACATACTATAGTCTTCAAACAAGAGTCTAAACGTACCCTTGAATAAAGGAAAGTGCAAGGTAAGGGGTTTTCATCTCACTCCTTATTCCCGTGAGATTCATGCCATATTGCCACTATTACCTTTTGTGTGGTGTATGTACTGACCATAATTGTATTCTTTATGTAATACACTTTAATTTATGTGTATTTACATATTCATTGTATGATACCTCTTTCATAGAGTGTATGTTTCGTAAGTTACCAAATTGGTAAGGGTTAATTTCACAATTTCTTTATTATCCAAGGTTGTTTTTACGTAAGTATCTGCTGGGACATATTTATTATCCATGTCCTTGTTTTATGAAAGTGTTTTCAAAGGGATTCTTTTAAGGGACTTTTTACTAAAACATCATTTCAAATGTTTTAAATATTTATTCTTCTAAATATTTCTCATTAATGTCCATGTCTTCAAAATGGTTTTTAAGGATTTATTTATATGGACATGAATGTTTTTAAAATGTTAATTCCTTTCAAAATTTTCAAAGTGGTATGGGAAAATTTGATTCAAAAATGTCTTTAAATGATATATTTTCCAAATTGTGTGAATTTTAAATGTTTTCATGAAAAAGGGGTATTTCTCTCAAAGAGTTTTACAAATCATTTTCATCAACGTCAAAATCCTTTAATGGATTTTAAACTTGTTTTGAAGTTGATTTATTATGATATAAATATTACATATTTTATTTAAGGTTTTGTGATATTTTTGACTATGTATGAGTCATTTTTATGCCATTAATGGCTTATGATTAATATTTTGGCACTTCGTATGCTAGTTTTAATACGTATTTTTATGTTATATTTCATACTCTTCTTAAGATGAATGTGTTGGACTAGTTTGTTCTGGGTTGGGGACCGGTAAAAGTAAGCCCTCCGGGTTGGGGTCCGGTTATAGCAGACCCTCCGGGTTGGTGTCCGGTTATTAGAGGCACTCCGGGTTGGTGTCCAGTTATTAGAGGCACTCTGGGTTGGTGTTAGGTTATTAGAGGCACTTCGGGTTGGTGTCCGGTTATAAGAGGAACTCCGGGTTGGTTTCTGGTTATTAGAAGCACTCCGGGTTGGTGTGCGGTAATTAGAGGCACTCCGGGTTGGATTCTGGTTACAGAGGCTCTTCGTGATGGAGTCCGGTTATAAAGGCTCTCCAGGTTGGGTTCTGGTTATAGTTATCCCTTAGGTATTGGCACAAGGCCTTGACACAGAAATTAAAGTTCGGAATTATGAATTCCATCATTATGAAAGTGGTTATTGATATTGCATGTGATTATTCGACTAGTAGAATATCCATGTGAATAAGTAAATGGAATTATTTCCTTTTATTTCTGCCATATTATGCTGAAGTTCAAGTTTAAAAGGCTTTTTTTAGATATACATTGCCTTAAATGTTTATGCTTATTTTTGAAAGTTTCTGTTTTATTGCTTACCCTTACTGAGCGTTTGAGCTCACCCCTTTATATGTTTTATTTTACCAGGATTCCAAGAAGTGTATTGTGATTGATATAAAGGGCTAATCCAAGGGAATAATGGCATTCATAAAGGATTATTTATGTTGTTTTTTATGTAATGTAACATTCATGTATCTAATCTATTTTCCATGACTGCTAAACAGATCGGTCCTTCGGGACTTGATTCCTTGTAATCATGACAATGTATTAAAATAATGCACCGACTCTGGGTAACTGGGGTTGGGGCATTACAGTTGGTATCAGAGGAAGTTTATCAATAACCTTGGAAAGTAGATTTAGATAAACTCTGATTAGAGCACATCTCCCTAAGATAGACTTTGAGGATTAGTATAGAATAACTTCCTAGAATTTTGGTATTGTAGAGATTTTGTGTGTTTTCCAAGCAATACATCCCTGTCTGGATACGAGCAGGTAGAGGCGGCTCTAGCATAGATGTACCTAGGTGTAAAACCCAAAAACACCTCTTTGAGCTAGACTCGAACGGGAACTGGTGCACGACAATGGGCCTTGCTGCACTCTTGGTTATGACACTCCCGGGGGATATGCTTAGGATAATTCTCATTTTCTTTACAAAACATTATGAAGGGATTATAAGTATATACTTACTAAAAGAAAACATTTTTATGATTATCGATTATATCTATAAACTGTTTAATTTATGTTAAGTGTTTTACAAGTTCGGGATTAGGTATTTCTATTCATAAACTAATCTAGTGTATGCCATTGTTTAGAAATGGCGCCCAGTAGAAGGAATGAGAACTCTAGAAATACACATGATCCAAAGAGTAAGAAGGATCATATCTTTCATGGTCCTAAGCCAGAATTTAGAAGGGAAATAGTCTCCCACATATTATTATCATATGAAGAAATAGTATCATGTGTTGATAAGATAAGTAAAGAATTCTCGGAGTCCTATGGCTTTAAAGGGAAGCCGGAGAAGAAAAGGATTGTAGAGAGAAGGACGGATAAAGGGAAGAAGGTAAAGAAGTATTTTCCCATATGTTATAACTGTGGAACGAATCACCTTGTAAAATTCTTGAATGGAATGGGATTATGTTATAAGTGTGGAAAAAAATGACACCAAGTACGTGACTACAAGTGTAAGAAAAAGGTTTCAAATGTACAATGCTTCATCTGCAAGGAGTTTAAACACTACACGAACCAATGTCCCATTCATCAGACCATGCCGCAAATTATTCTATTGGATAATAATCAAGTTATGATACTACCACAAATGAAGATGAGTGACTAGTATTCTTATGCTGTTATTTTGGAATTATTTCATTTAAGTGTTATATCAATGATGTTCTGGAAATAAATAAGGATTGTACTGTAATACTATTTCATTGAGGATTTGAGATTTTATGGTACTAAGAAAAGTGACTCTACAATGAGTTAAACTTTTTGGAAATTACATGGCTGAAGGAAAGATAAACCTTAATATGGTCCTAATATTGAGGTTCTGATTTTGGAATAATATATGGTTGATTTGGGTAAATTATATTGGATATTATTGAATACCTTGAAACTGATTAATGATTTTTCATCGTTGGAGTTTACAAGATTTTTGATAGAAGGAATATATTCAGTGTTCTATAAAGAATAAGGGAGCATGAATGTAATCAATAAGGTTTTATGGTAATTCAGGATGTTACCATGTTTTAAAATAATACATGGTGAAGGTGTTCGCATGTTATTACATGGAAAAAAGGATCTTCATTGTGTTTAACTTCTTATAAATTTTGGACTGTGAGTTTGGATATTAGTGTTTTGGATAAGTCTAAAGTTTGGAATGGATTAAGTTTGAAAGGTTATTTTTGGATTTTTATAAAAGGACAACATGCAGACCGTGTGACAACCCATCGCGTCGGACAAAGCTGTGGGAATCGAACCCACAACCATAGTGCGATTGGGATTTATCGCCTACCACTAGACTACGTGAAGTCCCTGGATTGTATAATGTAGTTTCTTTTTTTATGGGTCTGATATGTGAATTATACATTCATTATATTTGGAACCCTATACGATTATGATAAATATAGTATTTTTGAGTTCTATTATGTTCTGTAGTGAAAGACGAGTTTGTGGTAGAAATTTATTAATGGATAAAACTCTAAATATAAAGTAAGTATATCTCCTTATGATTTTATCCAATCTCATAAATAAATTCCTTAACATTAAGAAAAGTAACTTAGAACAAAAATGTTGTCCTAGATGGTACCTTAGATCATCACAAATTTATGGATTTGGGATTATTGGCCTTTTAATAGCCATGTCCTCTACCACTCTCCATCAGATATTGATGGTTAGATTTCTCTTCCATATCTATATTTTCCTACATGGAACCCTAGTATGTGTTATTTTCGGTAACCTTCAAACTTACCACTCTTTATTTTAAATAGAGGCCTCATTAATCCATTTTTCGATGTGGGATTTCAACTAAGATATTTTGAAATGTCAACCCCCAGTTTCCAATACCGAGCATAAATTGCGAGGATGAAATTTATTTAAGGAGGGGAGAATGTAACACCCCAAGATTCCACGATACGCTTCTCTTTGAATAATACAGTAGCGTGTGTGGTACGCAACTTCGAGTTCTAACACACACCACAATCAATCAAATTAGACGTTATGAATAGTAATACCCACTTTTTTAAATTTTATACATTTTATCTTTCAAAATTGACTTCATTTTTGGATTCGGAATATCGAAATTATCTTAGGGTGGATTTTTGGTATTTTTCTATTAACTTTCATATTTTGATGAATAGTGAAAATTACTAAATTTTAATTAAAAACAACTTTTTTAATCGAAATAATTATTCGTGATAAATTTTGAATTTAAGTGGTTTTAAATTATATTTAGAATATATTTTTAAAATTTAATCCAATGTTGGTCATTGGACATAATTTCAATTTAAACCGGACATAAACAAGTGTCAATCTTTTGATAGTTATTGTTTCTTAAAAACACGCTTTTTGTTTTGACAACGGGAATTAATTTTAAATTAATAAATGCAAATTCTATGTTTTGAATTTGGTAAAATAGACTTCATTATTGAATTTGTAATATCAAAATTAGCTTAGGGTAAATGTTTGGTATTTTTTTGAAAACTTTTAATTTTTGATGAATAGTGAAAAACACTGAGTTATAGTTTAAAACCGAATTTTTATTTAAATAATTATTTATTTTATTTAAATTGTTTAATGTCAAAATAGATACATAATACCTATATAATTTCAATTTAATTCATTGGATTCGGTTTATAATAATTATATATATATATAAATTTTATTGAACTTTTCACCGTCTTTTACCCACCTCCTAAGAGCTTTTACAAATTCACATAAAACATAATTTTACCGCTTCTGTGATCTGAATTTCAAAAATCCAAGATACATGGTTAATATCAAGGAGTAAAATTTGGTTCAATTAGATGAAAATAATATTTGGTGAATAGTAACTTTTTACTTTTATTTACCACGGTTAAAAGTAAATAGGATAATTAAGGGTAAAGATGATATTAATATTACCCTCACACATGTCCTAATTCTATTGGAAAAAATTATCTCGACCAAAAACAACATTAGGAATAAAATATTATCATTTAGGTCCACTTGGATTAGATTAGGACATTTATTATTATTTAATTCAAAGAAGAGTTAAAAGAATTAAAATCAAAGTTTAATGACTAAAACATTTTTAATATAGGGTTTTGCATAAGATAAATTCGATTATAAATATTCATTATAAAGCTAAAAATATTTCCTACATCATGGTATTTTATTTATAATTTTTATACATTATATAAATAAATTTATTTATGACACAATGATGATGCAATAATTACCTTATTCATGAAAGAATCAAATAAACGGTATTATAAATATTAAAATAAATATAATTTCAAAGTTTTTATGAAATACACGAATTTTCAAGGTGAATATGAAATGTTAGGATTTATTCAATATATTTTTTTTGAAGTAATCATGTTGTTATTATTTAAAAAAAAACAAATACCAAATAGTGTCAAAATTGAAATAAAATAGTTTTTAAAACAAATATTATATTATTAATTGATATAATGGTCCTAAAAATATAAGGTTCGTCCAAAAGACTTATATGATAATATATATGACATTAATTAACCAATTGGGGTTCGATTGGCAGTATATAGTAATTTTATTAACCATATAGTGTAAGAATACAAGAAGACACGGTAAAAGTTAAATTATTTAACTTAGAGTTAAATCTAAATGATAAGGTCAAAATGGTAACCTAAACTTGTATAAAACCTATTGGTTGAGTTTTTTTCTACCTATCCCCACCTTAGACTTTAAATAATAAACATTGGAGCCATTATAAACCGAATATGAATTTATTATAAAATAATATTTTACGTTTTTTCTAAGGTGCCCCACACCCCTCTAATAAAAGGGCACTCCCCCTGTTCTCTAATTCACACCTTATAAGCCATTTGGCTCGGCCAAACCCTGCCCAAATAACCTCTAAAATATCCTCCCTTCATCCTAGAGGCCTTAGTTTTATCATAAATACAACCTAAGGATCCCTTTTGATCAAATCAAAAGGAAGAACCCAAAGAAGAGGTCATGATTTCACCACCCTCTTTCAAGTTCCTTTCTTCATCCACTTCCTTTTTCTTTGTTGTTTCCATTCTAAAATAATAACTCCAGTATATTCTATATACTGTGATGTTATTATAATTATTTTACAACCAAATTCATTATTCTATCCACCCTTTGAATGACATGTAACCATATGTGCGTACGTACAGGTTACCGTCTCCACGTCGTGGTGTAATTGTTATTCAATACATTATTATTTAGATGGGTATAGTAATGATGTGTATTTGATGTAAATAATCAATATAACATGATAAGGATTCTGTATATATTATATACCATCCAATTATATATTATATTAATATCAAAATAATGACATTTTCACTCGTGCGTACGTACGGATTACTGTCTCCACGACGTGATGAGATTCATTTCCAAGTTCACCATTTATCAACGATTATAAAGATATATATTACTAATAAGTATGTAATATATGAAATAATAATGCTACTAGAGATATATATATTTATATATATAAGTATTTATGTACTTATATATATCTTATTCACTTACATTCGTTCAATACTATATGAAAACGGAAACAACGCTTATGCGTACGTACGGACTACCGTCTCCATAAACGGTGTTTTTCAATTCATATATATGTCTATTATAAATTTTTATATTCTAAATATATATGATAAATAAATCATGTTTTATATTCTGGAATATTTAAATCATGATATAAGTGATACAATCAAGAGTACCAAGTTAAAACATGTACGATAAAGAAAGCGATTATTACCCGAAATATTAATATAACATGGAAATTATTATTAAATGGGTAATATAATGTCATAAATGAATAATATATGATATCATAAATATTAATATGGTTCTGTTATAATTTAATAACATACTATAGTCTTCATACAGGAGGCTAAACGTACCCCCAACTAAAGGAAAGTGCAAGGTAAGGGGTTTTCATCTCACTCCTTATTCCCGTGAGATTCATGTCATATTGCCACTATTACCTTTTGTGTGGTGTATGTACTGCCCATAATTGTATTCTTTATGTAATACACTTTAATTTATGTGTATTTACATATTAATTTTATGAAACCTCTTTCATGGGGTGTATGTTTCGTAAATTACCAAATTGGTAACGGTTAATTTCACAATCTCTTTATTATCCGAGGTTGTTTTTATGTAAGTATTTGCTGGGACATATTTATTATCCATGTCCATGTTTTATGAAAGTCTTTTCAAAGGGATTATTTTAATGGACTTTTTACTAAAACATCATTTAAAATGTTTTAAATATTTATTCTTCTAAATCTTTCTCATTAATGTCCATGTCTACAAAATGGTTTTTAAGGATTTATTTATATGGAAATGAATGTTTTTAAAATGTTAATTCCTTTCAAAATTTTCAAAGTGGTATGGGACACTTTGATTCAAAAATGTATTTAAATGATATCTTTTACAAATTTTTTGAATTTTAAATGTTGAAAAAGTGTTATTTCTCTCAAAGAGTTTTACAAATCATTTTCATCAACGTCAAAATCCTTTAATGGATTTTAAACTTGTTTTGAAGTTGATTTATTATGATACAAATATTACAAATTGTATTTAAGGTTTTGTGATATTTTTGACTATGGATAAGTCATTTTTATACCATTAATGGCTTATGATTAATGTTTTGGCATTTCGTATGCTAGTTTTAATACAAATGTTTATGTTATATTTCATCCTCTTCTTAAGATGAATGTGTTGGACTAGTATGTTCCGGGTTGGGGACCGGTAAAAGTAAGCCCTCCGGGTTGGGTTTTGGTTATAGCAGACCCTCTGGGTTGGTGTCCGGTTATTAGAGGCACTCCGGGTTGGTGTCTGGTTATCAGAGGCACTCCAGGTTGGTGTCCGGTTATTAGAGGCACTCCGTGTTGGTGTCCAGTTATTAGAGGCACTCTGGGTTGGTGTCTAGTTATTAGAGGAACTCCATGATGGTGTCCGGTTATTAGAGGCACTCTGGATTGGAGTCCGGTTATAGAGGCTCTCCGGGATGGAGTCCGATTATAGAGGCTCTCCGGGTTGGGTTCCAATTACAGTTATCCCTTAGGTCTTGGCACGAGTCCTTGACATAGAAATTAAAGTTTGGCATTATGCATTCCATCATTATGAAAGTGGTTATTGATATTCCATGTGATTATTCGACTAGTAGAATATCCATGTGAATAAGTAAATGGAATTATTTCATTTTATTTGTGCCATATTATTCTGAAGTTCAATTTTAAAAGGCTTTTGTTTTAGTTATAAATTGCCTTAAATGTTTATGCTTATTTTTGAAAGTTTTTGCTGTATTGTTTACCCTTACTGAGCGTTTGATCTCACCCCTTTCTATGTTTAATTTTCCCATGATTACAAGAAGTGTATTGTGATTGATATACAGGGTTAATCCAAGGTAATAATGGCGTTCATAAAGGATTATTTATGTTGTTTTTTATGTAATGTAACACTCATGTATGTAATCTATTTTCCAAGACTTCTAAATAGATCGGTCCTTCGGGACTTGATTCCTTGTAATCATGCTAATGTATTAAAATAATGCACCGACTCTGGGTAACTGGGGTTGTGGCGTTACAAACTTATAATGGAAGAGTAAAATTAATTATATTCATGATAGAGGGTAATCTTTTACATGACATAAAAGTAAAAAAAATCCTGTTATAGTGTAATAATGTTAAGGGAGAGCCTTATTCATAAAATTGTAAGAATATTCCTTTCACATTTGTGATATAATCCAAATAGAAATTGTTTGGAAAAAATCATAAGTTTCCTTTCATTTTTTCAAATTACGAAAAATTGGTGAAAATTTATTTTATAAATCACTTTTAAAAGGTTAAAAACATTTCTGGAAACATTTTTAGAGAACATTATTTTGGAAGAAGAGCGATTTATGAATAAAGAAATAAATGAATTTAGGTTTTGTTAAAAATAATTTCTAAAAACATTTTAAATACCAAAGTGTTGAAAAATGGTACTATTAATTAAAAATATCATGAATAACCTATGTATAAGTAAATGAAATGTTTTATTATGAAGTCATCAAATAAACACATTCAACTGAAATTTAAGAGTAATCTATCTCGATTGGAATGAGATTGTGAAATAAACCTCTTTAATGATCATATCATTGAAGCGAGAATTAATTAATGAATAGTGTATGTGTATTGACTATAAATCCACATAAAAAAAGTTTAAATAAAAAATAATTTAATCAAAATTCATTATATAGATAATATTATAATGATATAATCAACGAATTAGAAGATTAACCCAATGAACAAAAATTGAGTTAAGAAATCCCTAACCTTACACTTCCTTTTGGTTGAACATGCTTTAACATCCTAATAGTTATTTTAAATAGGTAATTAACTTATAATATAACCATAATAATATTTATTAGATCATATATGGTCCTCTTATAACATCTTCCCACCCTTTTTTAATAACCATTTATTTTTTTATTTTTTTGTGTGATAATTTCTTTGTTTTCTCATTCGTTCTTTGTCATGAATGTTTCCATTCATGTGAAAATTATATAGATCTATCATATTGAATATAATAATCATTTAATAATTATAAATTTAATTATTTAATTATACATATATTTCATCCATTTTTTGTGGTGATGAAAAGAGAGTCACATCGCTTCATGAAGTCAATAATACACATGTACAAGGATGATGTTATCACCATTACATGAGTGAAAAGGAAAGAAATAAAATTATATATATATATACACATATATTATGTTTAAAAAAAGATAAATATTTTATTAATATCATAATTATTTCATTTATATCACATATAATCCTTAAATTTATCTTTATTTCCTTCCATGTAAATTGTTAGTGAAATATAAATCACATATCTTCGTGAGGCGGTAGTCTATCGTACACAGTAGTGAAATTATCATATCTACTATGGAATAGTAGGTGAAAATATATATATGGTATAACAACTAAAGTGGTTAATTATGTTGTAAATATCATATATTTAATTTATATCTCTAATCATACCCAACCTTGAGATGTGGTAATTGAAAAACAAATGACATCGGTTCACGAGGTGGTAGTCTTCCATACACACGAATGCTGATTTCATAACGCATTTTATGTATGTGTGTGTGCAGTTGTAGGTAATAACCTTAGAAAAAACAACTAATTATATGTAATATACTATGTTTATTATATCGTCATGGCTTGAATAGAATTTAAGGAGGTGGGTAAAGAAATAAAGTGAAGACACTTGTTCAAGAACATTACCTCTCATTCGTGTGTCCTCCTTAGGTTTACACTAAATCCTTCAATAGATGGATTTATGAATAAAATAAGGAATTTAGAATGAGATTAGGGATATTGTTAAGTTATTCCATAAGGTATTGGAAGAACAATATATGTGTTAAGGTTTGAATAAGTTAGGGGAGTGAGTTCCATTTTAAATTTGAGGAGGAGTGGTACTTTTGTAAACACCCAAAATTAATTCCTATTGGGAGGTTAATAATACCTTAAATAGATCCATGATTGATAATTAATGGTGTATAATGAAGATATGGTCAATAAAAACATCCAAAACTGAATAAAAAACATTTTTGAACATTTTTTCCTTTACTTATATGTTTCTTTATTTTTACCATTTTGGGTTTTTACTATGCTAACTAGATTCCTAACCATGTTAATTTATCCATTAATTATAAATTAAAGTGATATTTATTATTTAACTTGGATACACTAATTATACATAAGATCTATAATTTAAAAAATACTAATCACATGTGTTTTGGAAATTAGCTTTAACACAAGCGCAATTTATGTGCAAAAACACAACTTTACCCTTAAATGTGATAATCAAGCTTTTACTATTTAGGGGTAAATATATTCATTATAAAAGAATAAATGAAAAATTAATTTAGAGTATATATTATTTACTATAATTTAAAAATCACTTGGCATAATATAATATTCTTTTTAATTTTAAATCATTTAATAAAATATAATTTATCATAAAATAAAATTAATGTAAATTTTAACATTATTAATTTATTTGAATTTAAAAATATCAATTCAATGATTTAATTATAATATATCATGTTCACACCTCTTTAAAATGATAAATTCATCTAAAAAATACTAATTTAAAACAATAATTCATTAAATTTAATTCACTTTTATAATTTTTAGTATCATTTATTTTGACTTTTTTGTACATACCCTATTTTTTCCTAATATGTATTTAAAATATTTCTACATATATTTCCAGAGCTAGGCTTTGATACATCATGCAATTCCAAGTCCTGATGTGCCTAGAATAAATTCTACAAAAATATTAATTGTTTTTGTACTATGCATGAGTCAGGAATGGGATATCTCTTAAATGGTAACTTGGATCATAAATCTGAGGCCATGGTTGAGTCTGAAACATGGATTTTACCCTAGGAAGTGTATAACATTTTTCATCGTGAGACTTCTTTAAGAAAATATCCCCAGGGGAAAACCCATAAATAAAATAATTAAACTTAATTATTTTATCTCGAATGCCAAACCCAATAACTTTTTAATGGGGATAGGGATTGGAAATCCAAGTCCTCCATTGAGTTCAGAATGGTGTGTTTTACCTAGGAGCAACATAAAATGTGGAGGCACTAATGGTCAGTATCCTGCACTAGTTGGTGCACATTTTTGTTAAATTCTATAAGTATTGGATTAAGGGAGGGTTCCACCATTTCTACCAGATCTCTATCTCTATCTAACCTTTCTCTCTCCCTCTTTATTGTTCTGCCCTGATCTTCATTGGATATAGGATAAAACTCTGCAGAAACCTTGGTGGATCAAAGCAGAATCACATTGGGCGCGTTGAGGTCGAACAGATCGAATCTAGGTAGGATTCTTGTTAAATTATCACAACTCCAATTGAATTCCTAATTTTTCATTCTGTTCATTATTAAAATTGATATTTTGAAGATTATTATGATGGAAAAACGAACACGGCCATCATCAGATATCCATTTTTAATCCCATCTTTGAGTGTTATTCATATGTTCTTCATAGTTTTAGATGATAATTAATCGACACATTGAATCCTTAATGGATCGACAAGAAGAGGTGAGTTCTGTGAAGCCCTCTTTACAAGGATCGTAGATATGTTCATAGTTTCAAAATTGGGTAACCGGAGGAGTCTCGGGGGTCCGCGAAAGGGACCACCGGAAAACTACTGACGACAATGATTGGCATCGGCAAGCCAGTGATGTGGAGACGACAGCTTCGGTTCTCCAGCATAGCAGGTCAGTCAAGTGGGGGAGCTGGGGTATGAGATGAGGTGGAGCCAACCGAGGAAGAGGAGGCCAGAGTAGGGATCTATGGTTGGCTGGTAGGTAGAGAAGTTAGGATGGAGACCAGAGATGGGCAGAGAATGCGAGGTGAGGCTGGGTGACACGGGTAGGGAAACCTGGGGGCAGGTTGATGATGACGCGGGGGAGCGCGGGGTCCTAAGGTCGCATGGCTGGAGAAGACCGAGACCAGGGAAGAGGATCGGTGGGGTATTGGTAGGCGGGTCTTGTTGTGGATGGTGGGCTGGATCGATGAAAGAGGACCAGGCCAGCTTGAGTGTGCTGGTCCATGTGAAAGGGTCTAACTGGATCGGGCCGAACCGGCCCTGTTTTGGGCCCAAACTCTTTAAATGCCCATATCTTTTTACACGGGCCTCCAATTCGCTTTTAGTCTACGGAAACATGATTCTTGAGTCGAGTTGGACCATTTTCATCTATTTTTGTAATTTTTATTTTCTAGCCCAAATGCGGTTGGCGTGAAATGATCGATTTATCAATAATAATATTTAATTATTTTTATTTAGGGATCTTATATCGGACATACCATCTAAACGGGGGGTCTATTTGACACACCTTTAGTGGAGACACAATCCTTGTATTTGTGCGGACTCTTCAAGAAAACTTTTGGTTACTTATGTTAAAATCAAGTTGTGGGCCCCATGAGGGTCGGTTCGCACGTGTTACGGTGAAATGAAACTTTTCCACTGGTGATCTGTTTTGGATGAATGATCAATCCATCTTGTATTTTTTTCCAAGAGTATCATAATTTTTCAACATATATAAAATGTTTTGGGACTAAGGCATGGGCCCCACAAGACATCTTTCAAACGCAATGTAGGGACTTACGAATTTTTATTGGATGTCTGTTTGGGACGAATGAATAGTTGATCTTGCGTGTTTTTCTACATGGATTATAATGGTGTGATCCATTTATATCAGAAAAGCCTTGTTTATGATCTCATTAAATGTGGAAATATGAATGGAATATCGATGGAAGATCATTTTGACGTGTTTGAAGAGAACCCACAACTTGGTTCATCTTCAACTCTGGTGAGAGTGAAAAATATTTATAAAGAGATGCATCAAATGTTTTGGAGCCGTTTGAGGATTCATGTCCTCAAAATCACATTTTCTCCCTTCGTATCAACAATGAGAATCATGATCTCATTAGCCTATTGGCAAAGCATTCTATATACTCTGTAGGTACACCGATATTCTTAGGGATACTTGATCGTAGTTTAGTATTTGGGAATGAATAGGTACATGGCTAGGTGATGAGGTAGGGTCACACTATGTGTGGTCCCCTTGCTTGTTGTGTACTACTTTAGGAATTCTTCTGTCTCTCATGTCTCCTTTTTGACTCATATTATGGATTGCATATAGCCTATCCTGAGTGTTTTTTAATGTAGAATTTGATGGTGTCCTCCATAGTGGCTTCTGAGTACAATGCGAGATGTTCTGGGTGTGACACCTATTTGAGGAGGTTCTCGATGACTACAATAGTGTTCCTAGGTATTCTTTTAAGAGGTACCATATAGCAGGGATATAGAGAGTTCCTCATCATTCTTCCGAGAGGTACCATCCAGTAGGGATGTCCAGAGTTTGTCAGTGCTTCCCGAGAAGTACCATCTAGCATGGATGGCTAGAGTTCCTCAGTGTTATTCCAAGTGGTACCATCTAGTAGGGATGGCCAGAGTTTCTCGATACTTTTCCGAGAGGTACCATCCAATAGGTATGGCCAGAGTAGTTTTGGGTTTACCTCCAGCTGGGAAGGGAAGTCATCCCCAATGGAAGTTCCAGTTTTACCTCTATTTGGGATGGGAATTAGTCCCATATGTATGTTTTGGGATTCCCTCTAGTAGGGATGGGTAGTGGGACACATCGATAACTCTTGTCTGGAAGTACACTCTAGTTGGTCTGGTTAATGGGTCCTCATTGACTTCTAAGTGATAATCACCCCTTGAATTACTAGGGTATGAACACCCAATGATGAGTGGAATCCTTCATTAGGACTGGGCATAGATCCTCGACTTTGAGGCACAACCTCTGGACTATGAAATAGTGACGAGGTGTTCTCGGATGTGACTTTTGACTCTCAAGAATGGGGGACACTTTTCCCAATGAGACACATCCTTGTGAGGTGACCTGAAATCATGCAAGCAAAACAGTGCCACCCAAAGTGGATAGTATCAAGGTGTGGTGATTGAGTCCCTTTGACTTATAGTTTAGAGCATACATGTAGGATGATAGGAATTGATGGTTACTTCTAGAACTTTTGGTCACTCACTTTTCCTTGGATGATCTTTTGAGATGGAGATCCCCTTAATCTCTAATTTTAGTTTCTTTGACATGGTATATATATTTATATACATATATCATTTCTATAGTACCCACTCCTTGGGTTTTGGATACTCTCCTTCTAGGAGAGGCGATGACTGATGAGGTATTCCATGTTCTTTCTGTGTCTATCTTCTCATGGTTGGACGATTCTACTCTCCTACTATAGGTTGTGAAGACTCGATGAGAAGTTTATCTTCTTACTATTTTTAGATCCTTGTGTATGGATGAGATTACTTCACTCCTTTTTTGGGTTGAGCTTCACTTCTTTTACTATACCATTTTCTCTCTAATACTGTCATTTCTTCAGTTATATCTCTCTACTTCTCCTCTCTTTAGTACTCCTATTGATACTACCTCAAGCCTTCAGGTAAACCTACTAAGTATTTTTTTACTCACCCCTTCTTGGTCTTTGTCTACACTTGGTGTGCCCTTATAGACTACAGATAGGTTGATTGTTACTTCAAATGATCTAGGGATACATGGTGCTTAGAGTGTGTGTGGTGTTCTTAGCTTGTGATTTAGGAGCAAGAATCAACCAGTTGTTTTACTTTTTCACCTGTTTCTGATTTATGGCACCTTTCTAATTGGGTGTGTATTTTTTCCCATTTTCCATTTCATCTTAACTATTTTGTACTGGTTCTAATTAGAGGTTGATGCATGTTTGTGGTTTATATATATTAGTGTTGTATCTTGTTTTATTTTCCCTCTACACTTTTTCATTGAGTTGACAGCATGTGTGTGTATAGTTTCATAGGAATAGGCCTCCCTTAGTTTATTGGGGATTCAACACTAGTCACCAGTCCCTAGACTATGGAGGTGGTCTTGGGGTAGTTTTGACTCAATCACTGAAATGGGTTGGGTTATGAAAAAGTTGTATGAGAGCGAGGTTTGAACCTTGGGATTTTGTTCATAAATTTCCCTAAAAAGGACTTAGTTGGGTTTAGGGAAATAGTGTCGAAGTGTCTCAAGAGTGGCTCTCAGGCCATGGAACCTAGTGATAGTATGGGCGGTCGACGTATACATTCACCAGGACCCTGATTACACCCTTGTCCACTCGACACCCTGATACACCTATTTTAGGGAATAATGGTACATGAATCATATAGGATTGAGTCTTTGATTGTCCTTCTTGAGTCAGCTCCCCATTGTTGTTGATAAATATATATTCCCATCTGACCATGCTACTCCTTGATAACATTAAGGATGTCTCTATGATGATATCCATCTAGGATACTATCTCTAGTTCATGATGAAAATCCCATGAGTGTTGAGGCCTCAGTTTGGGACCCATCTTGCAAGTCCATTTCTTCAAGTGGGTAGGTAGTAGCACCTCCACCTGTTGATCAGCAGACAAACCCAACAGAGCGGGCTGAGGTCATACATAGGTTGAGTTCACTTCATGATTTCTAGTGACAGATACCGCTGAGGTTCCACGGTGAGCCAAACCCTCAAACAGTAGAGGTTTGGTTAGAGTCAGTGGTCTTCTTCTTCAGGAATTCACGGACATCGACAGATTAGATGGTGGATTTGGAAATCATCTTTTTTCAATGGAGCACCAATACATTGGTGGATCTTGGTTACTCAGATACATGATGTGTAGACACTCTCATGGGATGACTCTCATCAGCTATTTCTTGAGGAGTTATACCCTTACTTCTTGCGCTTTGTTTGACTTCATGAACTCCTTTAGTAACAACATAGAGGGATGATGGTGACTAAGTATGTGACTAGGTTAACAAACCTTTCACACTACTCTCTATGAATGATCTTTAATAGTTAATTTCGACCATGGAAGTTGGAGAATGGATTCCACAAAGATATTTATTCTATCATTGTACCCTTGTGCCTTCTAACCTTTTGTGAGGTTCTAGAGAGAGCACTAGTGACAGAGTGATTTCTATTAGAGGAGTGCAGCATAGCTAGTTATGGAAGTCAGCACGAAAGAGCTGAGATGTCTACCGTAGGAAGTAGAAATCATTCGACAAGATCTCGACGCAGAAGTCCTCCACATAATTATTCTTAGGAACATAGTCATATGGGGATGATGTAGCATAGAGAATGAGGACAGACTAGGGAGAGCCGATTTTATTCTTGTGACGGGCGAGGTCACTTGGCACGAGTCTACCCATCCAGATGTGATTAGCTTTTTAGGAAGCTGGTAGATGCACCACCACATTAGAGGTGGTGTCATGATTAGGGATCTCATAGGCGAGGAAAGGGTGGTCCCCATGGAGGTGATGTTGGCAAAGGAGAAGAAATAATTGTGGTTGGTGGATGAAATTAAGAGGTCCTTCCACCACCACTAAGCGGACCATGTCAGGCTTAGGGATCTATCGATCGGGTTCACGGTCAACTGTATATTCTAGATGTCTATGATATTGTAGGACGTGAGATGATAATAGGTATACTCAGTGTCTTTTATACCTTTTTATAGTAGATCTTGTTAGAAACTATTTGAGTAACTCTTTTTTCCGTACTCCTTTCTTGAGGTTTTACCAGGGTGATATAGGGCATCAATGTAACCCTATGTCGGTGTTGTTTGATGTAGAATTGAAAGCAAGAGTAAGAGGGATCCTTCTTCCACCAGATGTGTTATTGTGATGTGAGAAAAATCATGAGGGAGATTCAGTCCCACCCAAATTGGAAAATATGTAGGTGTAATGGAAGAGTCCCTCTAAATCATGTATTCCAGGCGAGGTTGTGTGATGGGGTGTCACAACATGTCCTACACATGCCGGTGGAGTTTTTATACTCGACCACCTTTTCCTTGGAGTTCCACTAGTGGGATCAGTAGACTGTTAGTTTTGGGTATTACTCTCCTTCTAAGAGGGGAAAATAAGAATGGGGTATGCCACATACTTTTCGTGTTTAGCCTCTTGCAGTTGGATGAGTTTACTAACCTAGCTTGTTCATTGGTACCTTGTACTCACAACGTCAAAACATGATACTATAGTTATAAATTAGAGTTTGAGGTGATAGAGACCCCATGAATAGAACTACATGACTCACTAAGCGGTGTTGGCAGTAGTAATCTTCTCCCAGAGAATGTAGAGACGCAACCTTCTAGGAGAGAGTTTTGTGGTTCGTTTAGACCAACATAGTCTCAGGTATGCCTTTATCAATAGATACTATAACCTAAGGTGGAAACACTGGTTGAAATTCCTATAGGATTACTAATTCAATATAGTCTATACACTGGGAAAGGGATACATTGTAACAGATTCCCTTAGCAGGAACTCTCAGGATCTCCTAGCATGGGGAGTTTCAGTGTATTTAGATTTCCTATAGCTGACCCTGGTATAGCAAAGGGGTACAGTTTTGTTCAGTTGATGGTGTTGACTCCTTGGATTCTTTAGCATGTAAGAGAGTCTCTTTTTCGAGACATTGATTGTGAAATATTATGTGTCCAGATATCCATGGTTTCTTCACTAGATGTATATTATGAAGGAGGGAATAACAAGACCTTATTCCATGGACAAACAGTGATTCCATTTGTGACATGAGATGTTGAGTTTCGGTTGGGGAAGTGAACAATACCCCAAGTTTCTTTAGGCCTTCGGGGCTATTAAAGGAGATGGTGAGGTTGCCTACCACCTTACCCTACCCCCAATAGCTGGAGTGGGAACACGACACCTCACATGTTCCAACTGGAGACGTGTGTGCACATACCAATTCACATCATTAGCATGATAAGACCTTATGAGGATGAACCATTCCTTTGGTTCGTATGTTGTGGCAGCATGGGAACGTGGAAGTTTTCCTGGGAGTGGGAGATCCATATGTGAGCTCAGTCTCTTGAGTTGTTTTCTGTAGTTTTTCTTATTATGGAAGAAAATATTGAAGGAGGGAATGAAGTAGAGACCATGTTTTTTCTTATATGACTTTGAAATATTTCTACATATATTTATAGGGCTAGGAACTGACATGACGTGCAATTCCGACACCAGGTGTGCTGAGGATAAATTATACAAAAATATTAAGCGTTTTTCTACTATGCACATGTCGTGAATGAGATATCTCTTAAATGGAATCTCATATCAAAAATATGAGGCCACGATTGAGTTTTGAACATGGAGTTTACCCTAAATAGTGTATAACATTTTTTGGTGTGGGACTTCTGTGAGAAAAGTTCCCCAGGAAAAAATGTAAATAAAATAAATAAACACAATAATTTTATCTCAAATTCCAAACCCATAAACTTTTGAATGGGGACTCAGATTGGAAATCTGAGACCTCCATTGAGTTCGGAATGGGGTGTTTTTCTAAGGAACGACAAAAAATGTGGAGGCACATACGGTTTGGATCACATGCTCTTTGGCACACATTTTTGTTAAATTCAATAAGTATGAGATTAAGGGAGGGTTCCACTATTTCCACCATCTCTCTCTCTAATATATCCCTCTCTATCTAATATTATTCCCTATTCTTCATCAGATCACGGAGCAGACTCCACTAAAACCTCAGAGGATCAAATTAGAATCGCACCAGGCACATCGAGGTTGAACAAATCAAATCCAGGAAGGATTCTTGTTAAATTTTCACACCTCTAATTGAATTCCTATGATTACTTTTAATTCATCATTAAAATTGATATTTTGAACATAAATATGATGGCCAAATGAACTCTAACATCATACGAGCTCTGTTTTGAATCCCATATTTGAGTGTTATTCATCCATTCTTCACGTTTTAGCTAATTATTAATTGACACATTGTAACCTTGATGAATCAACAAGAGAAGGTCGGTTCTATAAATCCCTTATCACAAGGATCATATATATGTTCACGATTTAGAATTTGGGTAACCAAAGGAGTCTCGGTGGTTTGCAGAAGGTACTACCACTAGTAGTGGGCTAATGATGTGAAGACGGTGGCCACAGGGCTCTACCATAGAAGGGTGGTCAGTCGAGATGGAGTTCGGCGCTGGGAGGAGGTCACGAGGGGAGTGGACCAGCATAGAGAGGAGGTTATGAGGCATGGTTGGGAAACATGGTCTAGGAAACTTGGGGCAGGTCAGCGTTGATGCGAGGGGAGTGTGGGGTCCCGAGGTAGTCAGGTTGGCACATACCAGGAGCAGGGAGGAGGACCGGCTGCATGTTTAGTCGGTGTTGATAGAAGCTGGTTTAGGACATGGGTTACATGGCAAGATGAGTCATGGCTGGTGGGTCGGACCAGGAAAATAGGACTGGGCCAACCTGAGTGGGCCAGCCCAGGAAGAAGGGTCCAGCCAAATCGGGCCGGACCAGCCCTATTTTGGGCCCAGACTCCTAAAATGCATGTATCTTTTGATTTGGGCCTTCAATTATCATGTTGTCTGCAAAAATGTGATCCTTGAGTCAAGACAGATCATTTTCAGTGGTTTTGAGAATTTTAATATTCTATCCCAAATGTGGGTGGCGTGAAATGCTCGCTTTTTCAATTATACTATTTATTTATTATTATTCATGGATCTTATATCGAACATACCTTCTAAACGGGAGTTCCTCTTGACATACCATCAGGGGAAACACAAACCTTGTCTCCATACATACTTTTCAAGTCAAATTTTGGGTGCTTAAGTTAAAGATAGGTTGTGGGACCCACAAGGGCCGGTTCTCATGTGTTGCGGTGAAATGGAACTTTTTCAATGGTGATCTTTTTTGAACGAATGATAAGTCAAACTTGTGTGTTTTTACAAGAGGATAACAATAGTGTGATCAATATAACTTGTTTCGAGACTGAGGCATGGGCCCCGTGGGATGTCATTCAAGTGTAATGCAATGAATTAAAACTTTTCCATTGCATGTCCATTTGGGGTGAATGAATAGTCGATCTTACATTTTTTTCATAAGGATCTCAATGGTGTGATCTATTTGGATTTGTGGAGCCTTGTTTGTGATCTCATTAAATGTGTAAATATGAAAAAATATATATGGAAGATACTTTTGATGTTTTTGAAGAGAACCCACAACGTGGGCCAGATTTGACTCTGGTGAGAGTGGAGAAGATGTATGAAGAGATGCGGTCAAATGTTTTGGAAATGTTTGAGGAGGCATGTTAGTGAAATAACATTTTCTCCCTTCATATCAATAATGAGCGTCATGTGCTAATTAGCCTATTGGGTGAGAATTCTATGTACTCTAGAGGTACATCAACATGCTTAGGGGTAATTGATCACAGTTTAGTACCTAAGAATGGCAGGGTACACTGCAAGGTGATGAGGCAGGGTCACGTGATGTGTGGGCCCCACGCACATTGTGTATTACTTTACAAATTCTTCTATCTCTAATATCTATTTATTTTGGACATGGATGCTGGCCCAAGAGTAGCCTATCCTGAGTGTTTTTTATGTAGAACGCTATGGTTTCCTCCTTAGTGGATTATTAGGTATGATGTGAGATGTTCTAGGTGTAACACATATCTAGGGAGACACCCAATGACAACAATAGTGTTCCATGGAGTTATTTTGAGAGGTTTCATCCAATAGATATGGATAGAGTTCCTCAGTTCTTTCCAAGAGGTACCATCCAGCAGGGATGGCTAGAGTTCCTTGATGTTTCCCAAGAGGTAACATCCAGTAGGGATGGCCAAAGTTCCTCAGTGTTATTCTAAGAGGTACTATCCAGAAGGGATGGCCATAGATCCTTGATGCCTTTCCAAGAGGTACAATCCTATAGGGATGGCCCAAGCAGTTTTGAGTTTACCTCAAGTTGGGCTAGGAAGTGGCCCCTTATAGAAGTTCTAGATTTACTTCCATCTAGGTTTGGAAGTTTTCCTCGATGGTAGTTATGTTCTTCCCTCTAGTGGGTATGGACATTGGGACTCTTCGATAACACTTATCGGTAATTACCCTCTATTTGGGCTGGGGATGTGGGTCCTCATCATCTTTCAGGTGATAATCCCTCTTGACATACTAGGGAACGGACACCCGATGATGAGTGGCATCATCCAGAAGGGCTAGGAACGAATCCTCAATATTGAGACATGACCTCCCGACTATGCGATAGTGACATTTCGTGCACTGATGTGACTTTGGTCTCTCAAGAAAGAGGGACACTTTTCCCACAAAGACGCATCCATGTGATGCAACTGAAATTCTATGTGGGTGAGATAGTGTCGCCCGAAGAGGATAGTATCTTGGTGTGGTGATTGAGTCCCTTTGACTTGTAGTTTAGAGAAGACATGTGGGATTCTATGCATTGTTGGTTACTTATGTAACTATTGGAGAATCACTTTTTATAGGTTGATCTTTTGAGATGAAGATCCCCTTACTCTATATTTTGGGTTTCTTTGACTAAGTATATATATTATCTTGTCTCCAGTACCCAATCCTATTTTGGATACTATCCTTCTAGGAGAGGTGAAGACGTGCAGGGTATTTCACATTATTTCTGTGTATATCATCTCATGGTTAGATGATTCTACTCTCCAAATATAGGTAGAGAAGACTTGATGAGAAGTTCATCTTCTCATCATTTTTATGTTCTTGTGTTTATATGAGCTTACTTCACTCCTTTATTAGGTTGAGCTACACTTATTTTACTATACCTTGTTCTCTCTTCTACTGTCATCTTCTTCGGTTATGTCTCTCTACTACTCCCATATTCAGTACTACTCTTGATGCTCCCTTGAGCCTTTGGTGCATCCTACTAATTATTCTTATACTCACCCATGCTTGGGGTTTTCTTGTACATAGTTTTCCCTTGTAGATGATTAACAGGTTGATCACATCTTCAGATGATCTAGGGATATGGGGTGCTTGGACTGCATATGATGGTCATTGCTTGGGATTGTGGAGCGAGACTATCCCTACTGCTTTACTTTTTCACATGTTGCCGGGTTTTTAAAATTTTCTATTTGGGTGTGTATTTTTTCACCTTTTCCTTTTCAGATTTACTTTTTTGTACTGGTACTGATTAGTGGTTGATGCATGTTTGTGGTTTATATATATCAGTGTTGTATCTTGTTTTATTTTCACTCTACATTTTTTTCATTAAGTTGAATGCGTGTGTGTGTGTGTAATGTTTTGTATACAATGGACTCCCCTAGTTTGTTGATCCTTCATCATTATTCGCAATCACCTGGCCTATGGAGATGAGCTTGGGGTAGTTGCATCTCGAGCCCTGGTATTAGTCGTTTGTGACATTTTTTTCTAAATAATTACTTCATTGGCATTTATTAATCATTTTAAGTTAATAATTCATATCTAAAAATTAATGAAAAACTATTATGATGATAATAAAATCATTTTTATAGAAAATTAAAATTTATAACTTAACCAATGTTGTTTTTCCTTATCCCAATGTATTATATATTTTAAATTGAATAAATTTGTATTTTCTATATTTTTCTTTAGATAACTTATTATATGGATCATTTTAAAAAAACATGGTAATAAATTTATGTATTTCATAGAATATTATGTAAAATTTCAAATTAATATCATGAAATAACTTTTAGATAATATTTTAGGTTATTTTTCTTCATCATTCTAGTTTAACCCCTCAGTAAATCAATTTTTACCGTAACTCCGATAATTAATTTTTTTTTCAATTCACGATTCATTTTGATCATAAATTATGTTTAAATTATTATAAAATATAAATTATTATGATTCCAAATATGGAAACCATTTTCCCAAATAAAATTAACATTAGTGTCAAAATTTAATTTAAAATTAATCCCACAAACATGATGAGAAAGCAAATTTTTAAAGCCAGAATGTTCAAATGTTTATAATGTTTGTATATCAAATGTTAATGTGAAATTGATTACAATGAAATAAATTTTATTAATATAAATATAATTGAACAAATTTTACTTTAAAAAATATTTAAAACAAAATTTCACATTATAAATTATTTAAATGAAAATGTAGTTTTCAATTGAAATTTAGGATTTTTCAGTACTAATCAAAAAACGAATATTTTAAGAAAAATACCAAAAATTATCCCTAATATAATTTTGATATTAATATTTTAAAAATAAATTTTATTTTTTCATATTAATTTTATAAAATAGGTAAAAATAAGTATAAAATATGTGTGCAAGGAGATATTAATCTATCTTTTAGTAAAAAATACTATTTTTTCAAAAACATATAGTTTTATTTTAAATTATTATTATTATAATTATAATAAATAGATATAAAAAAACATGTATAGAATATATATTTTCATAAGTTCAGTTTATTCCTACCATTCCAAGGTCTAGGAGACTATTATCGTATTAAATAATAATATTAATAGTACATTGTTGTTTGGTAAAACTCATCCTTGCATGCAATACAAGATTTAAAATAAACTTTTGATTTCATGTAATGTAAGGTAAACACAATGTTGATTGTAAAAAAATATAAAATCATTGTTTCATGTAAAACATTCTATTGAATAAGGTGTTATTAATTGAGAAATTTCATGTTGTTACATCGTATGATAGAATGGAATATCTCTCAAGGGAGGAATCCTCAAAGAAAGAGCTATAAAAACATTTGTTTGGATAGATGGATCAAGGATCATCTCATATTAATGGTATCACTCACTGGGGAAAGATAAATTACTTTACCAAATTAATTATCTATGTATATAATAAAAATCTAGAAACTCCTCCTTGGAGTCATGAAATCACCTCAAGTATAGTACCATCACATTTCATGGTGTGTACCCTCGAAACTCTACATAGGCTTGTACTCTAGTCAGGAATGGAATGTAAAACACAAGTATAAGGTATGTTAGTCATGTAAATGGTTTTTACCCTACATGGGGTATCTAACTATGTACTTCACATGGACTGTACTTGTTTATATCCTTTCTAAGTACTTCTTCATGGCGTGCAAACCACATGGGTTCTGATTGTGTGCTCTACTTGTCAATGTGCCCCAACATGGGTGGGCTGGTAGGTAATTGACTACACAACTGAGTCCTAGTACACATTTTTTATACCCCATTAATATTTCAGACTTCTAACAAGATTATATTCTTAAATTTTAGGAACAAACAATGTTTGTTCCTGACCTACATGTTGTTTGATCCAAATTTTTGAATAGGAAACCCCTCAAATCACCTGAAACCCCTATTTTCTCATCAAAAGTTATAGATAAACCCTAAAGGGGTTTTAAATTATGATAATAGGGTTTTAAAACATTAAAATAATAAATATATGGGTATTAATGGAATAAATTAAAAATATCCTACCTTTCGGCGGAATCTGCTAAAGCTTCACTTATATCCACAATCCATGTTGTCACACGATGATTTGACTCCTCCCAAGCTCTATGGTAGTACCTCCCTTCATATCCCTTTCTCTATATATCTCTATATATCCCTCTACATTTATCTCATTGTTTCAAAGAAGATGAATCCCATAGTGGGCATATGTGAGAATCCATGGAAGGAAAAGAAATAAAAGAAAAGAAAATAAAAGAAAAGAAAAGAAAAGAAAAGGAAGAAAAGGAAAGAAAAAAAGGAGTTTGGGCTGTGCCCTAATACTCGAATTAGTTTAATGCCTCACCTAAGAAAAAAACATATTTTAGAATCATAAGAGGGGAAAAAGCTCAATCTGATTACCTATAAAAAAGTTATATTCAAAAAAATGTATGCAAATAAATTAAATTTTAATTAATTAGATAGGAAATATTAATTATTAACTGTAAATTTGAATAGTTTAGAATTAAAAAAAATAAAATCCATGGGTAGGAACCCTATATATGGACCAATGCAGTAGTTAGAATAATTATTTGTTATCATATGTTAGGGTAAAATGAACATTTTACACCTTATAAGCATCTCAAAGTGAAAAAATCAAATTTATTCTCAAATTTCCATTCTATAAAAAAACGGTTCATTAAAAATATGCTTGTTGGAAGGGGAATATTTATGATTTTATAACTATATAATAATGTCTAAGAACCACTGAAAAAAATTATTGAATGGGACATGTTTTTACCCTAACTCTATTATACACCTTTTCACCATTCTGAAAGGGTAGGGCTACAAGAACACACTTAATAGGGTATATAGGATCCTATATCCTGTATGTGATGGGTTTTATAACTGGAATTATTTATGAATATTTAGTAAAAATGAAAACAAACTTTCATATTCCTACTAATCTTAGATCTGGAGATGATGCTTGAAGTAGGTATATTAGGTTTGGATTCTCCCAATATTTGGATTTATCATTCATAGTAGACAATAATTCTAAAAGTGATTCACTATCCTCTATTGCTATATTTTTATCAATGATTATTTATAAATTGGTTTTATTATTTATATATATATAATTTTATACATGTTTAATCATACATTTTTTATATTACTAATGAGTTGAGGCACCATTGGTGGTACCCAACTGAGTGTTATGTGCTTATACCCTATGTAGTGACCTCAGTGGACATGTCACCTCTCTTTTGATAATTTTAAGGTATCTATAGGTACTAGTAGGTATTGGTTCACCTTAGGGGGCTATTATTTTTTGTTATTGAAGAGATATTAGTTCCCACATCACATTTGGATCTACTAGAGGTGGCCATAGATTTTGTTCGACTATTCTCATGTTCCTCCTGGACAGTCCTTAGTCATAGGACATATTTGGACTAATTTATTTACTTTGTAATATTTTATACTATGAGTGTAATTTTTTATATATTTTTTTGTAAAAATGATGATTTTTGGAAATATATATTTTACAAATAAATTCATGTTCTTTGTTATCTTGTGTTACACATAACACCGAGTCTTAATGAACCACAACAAACTATTAATTTTATTATTTAAACACAAACATTATTATTATACATTAAACTTATCATCATGAATATGATTTCTTTTTTAAAAAAATGTTTTATGTTTTTAAATAAATAAAAAAAATTATTTAAAAATTTCTTAATTTTTTTAGTAAAGTCTTCATATGTTTCAAAAATATTATTTCTCAAAAATGATATTTCTAAAAAAATAATAAAATTAAATATTGAAACCTTCATAAAATTTGTTTTAAATAATAAAATTAATTTTCTAAATCTATATTTAAGAATTAGTTTTTGGTTAATTTTTTATATATTTATGAAAATATGAATTTTTTGATGAATCGTGAAAAATACTTGTTTCATATTGAAAAATTCCTTTTTTATTTAAAGAATGTATAAGGATAATTTTTTTTTAAAATGGTTATGAAGGTAAAAAAAAAGGTCAATTATATATGTATTAATATAATTTAGGTCATTTTAATCAATTTCATATTGAGTTTTTATATAATTATTTTTAAACTTTTGATCATTTTCCCATTGTAAAATAACTTTTTAGCCACGACTAAATGTTTAATTTAAAAATACATTTTCCACTTCTATAAATCAAAATTTTAAAAATAGATTCAAAATTTTTAATATGAATATTTTTTATAAAAAAATCCATTCATCATAATTTTTGTTCGATGTAAATAGTAAAATAGTAAAAAAAATTAATTACCATGGTTAAGGTTAAAACGAGTTTACTGGGGGTTAAACTAAAAATATATGGGGTAATGTGACCTAAAACTTGTAAAAAACCCATATGATGGACATTATTAGACCTCATTACCTATAAGGTTCAATAATTGACAATTTTAGAGCTTTTTGGAATTTGTAAAAAAAATGGGTACACTTTATTCTTTTAAAACATTCAATGTATGTCCTCTCCCCAACTTATAAAATGCCACACATAGTCCAATAATATTCAAACAAACAAAACCCATTTTTTTGGAATATAATAAGAAAAATACCTTACCTAAATCCATAGTAACATTCTAGAGACCTTGGTGAGATTATAAATCCAGTCTTGGGAGGATTTAGGTTAAACTAAAGAGGTTTCCCGTAGAAGATGTATTATTTTAAACTATGCATTTTTTTTACTTATTTCTAAAAACCCTTAAAATATATTTAATTTTTTATATATAATACTGTAAAGACCCATATTTTCCATAAATTTTTTTTAATTATATGGAATTATTATGAGTTTGAGAAAATTGACGGCGCATGATTTCGAGGCCCAGAGTTCTCAGAATGAATTTATGAAATTTTTTTAAGGTACTTTCAGTAAACGCATGAGCGGTGTTTTCTAACTTTTGAATTGATGCTCAGATTAAAAAGCTGAGGGCACCGTTGAATCTGTAGTGTTGGGATTCTCTTGAGGGAGGCTTCACTTCGACCATAGTAGGTCTGGAGAAAATGTTGATTTTTGGGAATTTTTAAAGGAATAAACAAAATAACTATGATATTTTGTTTCCTTTCTTTTTACTCCAATGGAAAAGTGGCAATATGGGACCAGCGATGTGTCAATCCAATAAATGGCTTGACCATTCAATCCTAACTAATATAAATGTTGGGGAATTAGGAAGGTTCCTAACTAAGGAGCCCCCATTAATTCCCAACGTCATTACTTACCCTCCCCCTCTTATATTTATATAGATCTTAGGGAGAGGTATCAGCACAAATTCACCAAGAAATGAAGTGTTGATAAAGTTCTGTGATGCCAAACCCTTGGAAGACAGAGCTGGTTCCGAAGAGCGGTGATGAGAGACACTGAAACCTCGAACCGGAGATCGATGATTGAGAAACGTTGTTGGAGGCTAGTTGCGGGAGACGACGAACACCGACCCACTTCCTCAATCGTGGTCATTTCTTAATTTTTATTGAGGTAGGGGTTTTATTCTTGTTTAATTCAAGTGTTTTTCTTGAACCCTTCAATCCTCTTTCATGATTACAAGCTAACACAGAGGGCCCGGGCCTAATGAACCCGGCCTGAACCCTCTAATACTTGGCTACCCTTGTTCCCTCCATGGAAGAACGATGGAATGACGGTACCGATCAACTAAGAAGGAGGTGGTGCACTGACGCACTCCGCAAGAGGAGGCAGCGACACTAAGCCATGGTGGTCATTGGAGTGGCTGGCACCGAACGGACGCGGAGGAGGTTCGGTGCACCGTCGCACGCCGCCAGTGAGCAAGGGGTCATGGCTCGTTAGCCGCGATCATCAGAGGAGGTGGCTAGCACATCTTCCAGCCACTGATGAAGAGGTAAGTGCAACCAGTGCGCCATCAGTGGGCAAGAGTCCATGACCAAACCAACTGCAAAGGAGGAACCCACCGCACGGGTTCCACGGCGACCGGGCGGCGACCACGTGGACCACCGTTTAACAAGCCGAATGGGATTTGGGACATTATGGAGACCATGGGGTCTCACCCCCCCCCCCCCCCCCCCCCCACCAGCTTAGGTGGACTGTGGGCCGCACCCCATGTGGGCCATGCCACTTGCGGTCGGGCCGCCAGCCCAGCGGGCCGCGCGCCAGCAGGCCGCGCCCATTGCGGGTCGGGCCACCCCCATGCGGGTCAGGCTGCCCCTTGTGGGCTGGGTTCCCCCCCCCCCCCCCCACCCCTTGAGAGCCGGGTCACTCCCCCCTTGAGGACCAAGTCAGGTCGACCCAGGCCGGGTCAGTCCGACTGGGTCGGACCGGACCCAGAAACACTTAAAGGGACATATCTTGAGAACCAAACATCCATTAGATGAACATTCTACAATGATGGGACCCTTGGAGTGAGAAATTCTTTTTGGTATACTCCAATAGTGTTTTGGAGACAGTTGGAGTACGACCGGGTTGGATCGAACCTGAATCCAACCGGGCCTTCGGAACTAAAATGATTATAACACACATACTGGGCATCTGATTGACGCACCGTCTATCACGTTGGAACCCTTAAGACATAGTGTTCCTTTGGGTTACTCCTTTGTGGAGATTAGTTGCGGTCGAGGTATTAATGATATATCTAGGGGAATATTCTACAAAAATCGAGTGCACTAGGTGTGTGGAATCCTGTGGTTAACTATAATGTAAAGAAAAAACATCAATCCTATGTGGGTCATCATCTATCAGTCCTGTGTGGGTCAGATCCTATCAGATCTTGTGTGCATACTGATCCTGTGTGGGTCAGCGCATACTGATCCTGTGTGGGTCAGAATCAATGCTTCTTAACAGAATAAGATGATCTAGCTTATGAATAATCATCTATACTTATGTAATTAAGTTATACTTGAGTGTTAGACGAGTCTTTTAATTTCATGGTGTTTTCTATGTGGTAATTCTATCTTCATGGTGTTACCTATGTGGTACTTCTATATTCGTGGTGTTACCTGTGTGGTACTTCTACCTTCATGGTGTTGTCTTAGTGGTTTTACCTATGAGGTACTTCTACCTTTATCATGATGTCTTTGTAGTGTTACCTGTGTGGTACTTCTATCTTCATGGTGTTACTTTTGTGGTACTTCTACCTTCGTGGTGTTATTGTTGTGGTATTCTTCCCTCACGTATGAGGTGAGTATATCTTGATAACTTAGGTATATGTATGGGCATATACCTAAGTAGAGTTGAGGTCTTTCTTTGTGGTTTTTCCTTTGTGGAAATCTAGGAGACCTACAGGGGTCTTAGGTTCTCTACTGAGTATCGTTATACTCACCCCTTCATGGGATATGCCCACACCTTATTGTGTCTTGTGCAGATGACATACAACATTGATCGAGGCTGAGGGAGCCAGGACTGGACGGTACTCGGAGGTGGACCATTTGGAGTGACGTGACGTACAGACTACTGATCGTGAGTTGTACCTACCCTTCAGGTAGGATCCTCAGTGGATGATCCACGAGCTTCTTTTCACCTTTCAGTGGTATCTATACTTTTCAGTGGTATTTTACTTTACAGATGGGCTTGTATTCTGACCCCTTTACTTTCAACACACTTTTACTGCAAAAATTTACTTCATGGTTGATTCTTGTTGTGTTCTTGGACTATGTGTCTATATAGGTTAAAAGGGAATGCCTTCCCGTTTTTTGGGATATGCCTTTTTGGTGCTAGCCTCCATCCCCTGACCTATGAAAGGCGGGATTGGGGTAGTCATGACACGGGCCTTGAGGGGAAGGTAGTGACAAAGTGGTATTAGAGGATTCGTTTCTACTGAAGAACAATGACTCTGATCTTTTCTAAGTGGCAATATTGTTAAGTGTTATGAGTGTGGTTTTCAGTTTGTGGAATCTAGTTTTGGTGTGGTGGCCGACGTATCCATACACCAAGACCCTGAATTCTGATTTCTGACTTAGTGCACAAAAACACTATTTGCGTGTGTTTTTGAAAAGTCTTTCTTGTGATCTCTTTGGGTTAGCTCACCAAGTATAACTTATTGATCGTGGCACACCTATTTTACTTCAGGATGCCACCACATAGATCGCCAGCTAGGATTCCCGAGAGAGTACATGATGACGGCCCACCGAGTGATGAGGCCTCAGTGCAGAGCCCTCTTATGGCGTTTGCACCTTCAAGTGGTGTACCAACAGCACCACTACCCATTGGGAATTTGTTTCCATCATACCAACTATTAGAGGATGAAATCCGACTGAGCACATTGCATGAGTTCCAGTGGTATAGGCCTCTGAGGTTTCGAGGTGAGATGGACCTGCAAGCGGCTGAGGACTGATTGGAGGCTGCGGCTAGAGTTTTTTTCTTAGTTGGGACACCAGCTGACCTTATGGTGATCCTAACAGCCAGTCTTTTTCAGGCAGCAGCAGGGAGCTGGTAGAGCTTGATGCTATAAATACACGACAAGGTGACCCTCATTTGTGCGGACTTAGAAAGCCTTTTCAGGGTAGATTTTATCCCAGTGACCTTACACTCTGTGCATATACAGGAGTAGCTGCACCTATAGCAGGGCAGCATGACTGTGGCCCAGTACTCGGTTAGGTTCACTGATCTCTCCTGCTACTCCACAAACATGGTATGGGAACCATTTTTCAAGGCTTGAACCTTTGATCAGGGTCTCTGATGGGAGATCAGAGCATCGATGATATTGCTCAGCATTCTGAAGTAGGCTGGGGTGCTAGAGAAAGCACTTTTGGTGGATATCTTCCAAGATGAGCAGGCACTGACGATGAGAACCACCACCGGACATTAGGTAGTAGAGTCATCTGAAAAAGGAAGTAGACGGATGACTTAGGGGACCAAGTAGGCTAGGCCATCTGTTGGATGACCTTAGGATATTGGTTCAGTGGTGTGGGGATCACGGAACAGAGGAGGGAAACTAAGGAGCAGACAATGCTACTCGTGCGGCGGGCAGGGTCACATGGATTGCGACTGCCCAAACCGCCATATGTATTACCAGAAGACCATCGTGGGACCACTGAGGCAGAGGCAGATATTTGATCGGTGAGGTCCGTAGGCAGTAATAAAATGTGGTAGAGGAGCTGGCCATGCAGCAGGCGGTGGGTGGGGATTCGAGGTTCTACTGCCACTACCTCCAGGTGGTCCACCCCAACCACAGGAAGCAGGTGGACAGAGACGATCTCAGCTCTAGACAGCAAAGGCCGACAACCACGATTCTCCAGAGATGATAAGAGGTATGATCTGTGTCTACTCCACCTTAGTTGTAGTACTTATAGACATAGGTTTGGGTCCCTCTTTTATTGTGACTTCCCTCATACGGAGCTCAGAGATTCCAGTGGAGTTGTTGGCTTGATCCTTATGGATAGAGACTCCTACGGGAAATGATTCAATGATTACACACTGGTGTCGGTAGTGTGAGATTACTCTAGGAGACAGGATCTTCGGTTGGGGTCTTCTAGTAGCGACATCAAGGCCTTATGACGTCATCTTGGGTATGGAATTATTATCCATAGTCCATGCTCAGATTGACTGTATTTGGCACAATGTGTAGTGTTTCCATGAGGATGGGACTAGGTTTTCTTTCACCAGTGAGAAGGGAACCTTTGTAGCACAGTATGGACTTACTCATAAAAGGGTGTAACCGATCACACATCAGTTATCCAGCCTTAGCCTTGGGTCAATTGATGTTGAGAGTCTGAGTTATCCTGTAGTGGTGCACTGGTATACTGATGTCTTTATTGATGTTGTTCTGAGAGTAACTCCATGGAGAGAGGTATACATTTACATTGACTTGTACCCCAGTATGGAACTAATATCTACACCAGCATATCAGATGGCTCTCATGGATCTTCGTGAGTTACGGGTACAGTTGGAGGAATTTCAGAGGAAGGGGTTCATAAGGCCCATTGTTTCTCCATGGGTAGCCCCGATTTTGTTCACCAAGAAGGAAGATGAGAGTTTGAGACTCTGTGTGGACTAACAGTGCCTGAACCAAGTGACCGTGAAGAACAAGTATCCACTTCCAAGGATTGATGATTTTTTCGATCAACTAAGGGGGGGCTTGTTGGTTTTCGAAGATAGACCTCAGATCAGGCTATCATCAGCTCAGAGTACGAGATGAAGATGTGAAAAATATTGACTTCAGATGTTTGTATGGCCACTATGAGTTCTTGGTTATGTTGTTCAGTGTGACCAATGCCCCTGCAGATTTCATGGGACTCATGAACAAGATCATTCTTCCATACCTCAATTGCTTTGTGGTGGTCTTCATCAATGACATATTGATATACTCAATGACGGAGGAGGAGCATGCCTATCATATGCAGATAGTATTGGACACACTCTGAGTGAACCAGCATTATGGTAAGCTCTTGAAGTTCTATTTATGGATATGAGAGGTCAACTATCTAGGAAACATTATCTCTGAGGCTAGATTTTCAATGGATCCAGTGAAGATCGAGGCTGTTCTAGCTTGGGATCCACCCAGGAGTGTGACTGAGGTGCGGAGTTTCCTTGGGTTGGTTGGGTACTACCAAAGATTCTTAACTAACTTTTCTATAGTTTTGGAACCTTTGTCAGCAATGACAAAGAAGGGACAGCCCTTTGTGAGGACGGAGAGATGCCAACAATGTTTTCAAGAGGTGCGGCAGAGACTGAAAAGTGCCCCCATCTTGAGGCTACCTGAAGAGGGCGTTGGGTATGTAGTCTACTGTGACACATCAGGAACTGGACTTGGATGTGTCCTAATGAAGGAGCGAGAAGTGATCTCCTATGGTTCATGACAACTGAGGCAACAGGAATAGAACTACGCTACCCATGACATGGAGTTAGCAGTAGTGGTCTTCACCCTAAAGATGTAGCGACATTACTTAATGGGAGAACATTCTACATTCTACTCTAATAACAAGAGTCTCAGGTATATCTTCTCTCATAAGGACCTAAAACTGAGACAACGGTGATGGCTAGAGTTCCTCCAGGACTATAACTTTGAGATAATCAATACTCCCTGGAAGGGGAATGTGGTAGCAGATGCACTCAGCAAGAGGTCTGGTCTGCAGTTGCTAAGTGAGGCGACATAGTAGCTAGCCGCGTTGCAGATATCCATTGTGGATATAAAGGGAGCAACATACCTCTAGTCTATGACAGTCACTCCCCTACTCCTTTAGTGAGTCAGGGAGGTGCAACTTGGGGATATTGACTGTGAGGCTCAATGTGCTTAGATATCCTTAGGATAGGAACCTGATGGATTTTTTGAAGTTGGAGAGCATGTCATCCTATTTATAGTATGTACCATGGTACTGGTGATGCTACGGTATGAGGTGTTGTAGGAGTTCAATACGTCCCCTCTAGTGGTACATCCTGGTGTGGCGAAGATAAACCGGGACTTCCAACATTAGAACTGGTGTCCAGGGATGAAGAAATCAGTGCCAGAGTTTTTTTCTTGATGCCTCACTTGTTATCAAGTAAAGGCAGAGCATTAGGAACCAGCAGGCTTAGCACAACCACTAGAGGTGCCGGATTAGAAGTGGGATAGAATCTCCATTGAATTTGTGACAGGGCTTTCACGTACATCCAGGGGACATGATTCTATTTGGGTGATTGTTGACTGACTCGCCAAGTCGGATCACTCCATACCTATCTGAGAGTAGAGATCAATAGAGGGATTGGGATGCCCCTACGTACAGTATATTGTGTGAATTCATGGGGTTTCATAAATTATCGTCACTAAACGTGACACACCTTTTACTTCTCGGTAATGGAAGGGATTATAGGAGGAGTTTGGGACTCAGTTTCATTTTAGAACTACCTTTCATCCTCAGACGGATGGTCAGATAGAGCGGACCATACAGATGCTGGAGGAAATGCTACGTGCTTGTGTCCTAGATTTTGTCCATAGTTGGGAGGATCACTTTCCCTTGGTGGAGTTCTCATACAACAACAGTTATCACTCCACCATCGGTATGGAACCATTTGAGGCCCTATACGGTCAACCTTTCAGATCAACTCTATACTGGATAGACCTAGGGAAGTCAGCACTTATGGGTCCAGAGTTGGTACGGGCTACCACTGAGAAGGTATGGATCATCTAGGAGCGGATGAAGACTACACAGAGAAGACAGAAGACTTATATTGACAGGAGGTGGATTCATTTGATGTTCCAAGAGGGGGACCACATATTCTTATGAGTCTCTTCTCAACGAGGTTTACGAAGATTTGGCCAAGGTAGAAAGTTATCACTGAGGTTTATCGGACCATTTCTGATACTTCGGAGGATAGGTGAGGTGGCACAACTCTCGGCACTTCCACCGCAGCTGGATAGGGTGCACGTCATCTTCCATGTATCCCAGCTGAGGAGATACGTGCATGAACCATAACACATCATCGAACATGGTGAGCTGGACAGTGATGATGGGGTGACGTTTATGGAGGTTCTAGTAGAGATTGAGGATCGATAGGAGCGAGTCCTTCATGGGTGGTCAATACCTCTACTGCTCATTCGTTGGAAGCATGAGAACATCCAGGAGAGCACATGGGAGCGGGAGGCTCATATTCGCGCTCAATACCCCCATTTTTTTCCTTCGTCTATGTTGTGGATTTTGGGGATGTAAATTCCTAAGGTGGAGAGAATGTAAAGACCCAGATTTTCCATGTAAATTCTTTAATTATTTAGAATTATTACGAGTCTGTGAAAATTGATGGCGCGTGATTCTGAGGCCTGGAGTGCCTAGAATGAATTTCTAAACTTATTTTAAGGTACGTTTAGTAAACTCACAAGCGGCGTTTTCTAACTTTTGAATTGGTGATCAGATTAAAAATCGGATGGAACCGTTGAATCTGTAGTGTCAGGATTCACTTAAGAGAGGCTTCACATCAACCGCAGTAGGTCTGTAGAAAAAGTTAATTTTTGAGACTTCTTAAATAAATAAACAAAATAGAATTTTAATTTTTGTTTCCTTTCTTTTTCCTCCAACAGACAAGCGGAAACGTGGGACCAGCAACGTGTCAAGCCAATAAATGGTTAGACCTTTCAATTTGAATTAATAGCAACGTTGGGGAATTAGGAAGGTTCCTAATTAATGATCCCCCATTAATTCCCAACGTTGTTACATACCCTCCCCCTATCCAATTTATATGAAGCTTGGGGAGAGGTTTTAGCACAGCTTCACCAAGCAACAAAGTACTGATAAAGTTCCGCGACATCAAACCCTTGGAGGAAAAAGCTGGTTCCGGCGAGCGGTGATGAGCGACACTAAAACCACGAGTTGTAGATTAACGAATGATACAAGTCATTGGAGGATAGCTGTAAGGGACAATGAACACCAACCCACATCCTCAATCATGAGGGTTTATCTCTCGTTCTTGAGTTAGGGGTTTGATTATTTTTTAATTTAAGTTTTTTTCTGGAACCCTTTAATCCTCCCTCATGATTACAAGCTAACACGGAGGGTGCAAGCCTAACGAACCCAGCCCAAACTCTCCGTTACTTTGCTACCCAAGCACCCTCCTTGGAAGACCTCCTGAACAGTGGTACCGACCACTTATGAAGGATGTCGTGCGGTGACACGCACCACAATAGGAGGTTGCAGCACTAAGTTGTGGAGGCCATCCGAGCGGCCGACATCGACTGGCCACGGAGGAGGTGTGACGTGCCATCACGTGCCTCCGGTGAGCAAGGGTTCATGGCTCGTTAGCCACAGTGGTTGGAGGAGGCGGACGACACATCGGTCAGCTGTAGATGAAGAGGGTGATGCGACTAGTAGCCACCAGTGGGCAAGAGGCCGCGGCCAGAGCCATGACGGAGGAGGAACCCATCGTGTGGATTCTCCAGTGACCGGGAGACACCCACGTGGCACTTCCATTTCACAAGACAAAGGGCCTCTGGGCTTTTTGGGAGACCAGGTGGTCTCACCCCCCCCCCCCCCCCCGCCCTTCTAGCTCGGGCGGACAGCGGGATGTGCCCCTATGGGCCGCGCCACACACGGTTGGGACACCTTCCCCTGTAGGCCACGCATCATGCGGCCGGGCTGCCTTCCCAGTGGACCGCACCCCTTGTAGGCTGGTTTTCCCCCTTACGATCTGATACACGCCCCCCTTGCGAACCGAGTCGGGCCGGGTCGGTTCAATCGGGTCGGGCAGGACCCGGTCCCAACCGGACCCAGAAACACTTAAAGGGTCATATCTTGAGAACCGAACGTCCTTTGGACAAACCATCTGCGACGCTGGGAACCTTGGAGCAAGATGATACTTTGGGTATACTCTACTTGAGTTTTGGATATTTTTGGAGTAATGCCGGGTTGGATCGAAACTGAATCCAATTAGGCCCTCATAACTAAAACACTTATAACTCACAGATCGGGCGTCCAATTGACGCACCGTCTATCACGTTGGAAACCTTACGAAATGGATGTCCTTTGGGTTACTAATTTGTAGAGATTAGTGGCATCTGAGGTATGATAGATATCTCAAGGGGTAGATTCTGTGGAACTCGAGCTCACCGAGTTTGGGGAATCCTGTGGCTCGCTATAACGTGAAGAAAGAACATCGATCCTATGTGGGTCATCATCTATCAATCTTGTGTGGGTCAGCTTCAATCAGATCATGTGTGGGTCAGCACTCAATAAACCTGTGTGGGTCAACTCATATTGATCCTATGTGGATCATATCCTATGTTGGTTATCGGGGGTTAGTACCTATCAATCCTGTGTGGGTCACAAGGAGTGCATCTTAAAAGAATAAGATGATCTAGCTTATGACTAATCACCTATACTTCGGTACTTAAGTTATAACTACATGTGAAATGAGTATGTTAACTTTTTGGTGTTACCTATGTGGTAATTCTAGATTTTTGGGGTTACCTGTGTGGTACTTCTACCTTTGTGGTGTTATCTGTGTGGTACTTTTATATTTGTTGTGTTACCTGTGTGGTACTTCTATCTTCATGGTGTTATCTGTGTGGTACTTCTACCTTCGTGGTGTTGTCTTAGTAGTGTTACCTATGAGGTACTTCTACCTTTATAGTGATGTCTTCGTGGTGTTACCTGTGTGGTAATTCTATCTTCATGGTGTTACTTGTGTGGTACTTCTACCTTCGCGGTGTTACCTTTGTGGTATTCTTCCCTCATGTATGAGATGAGTATATCTTGATAAAATAGTTATATGTATGGGTATATACCTGAGTAGAGTTGAAGTCTTGCTTTGTGGTTTTTCTTTCGTGGAACTCTAGGAGACCTACAGGGGTATTGGGGTCCCTACTGAGTATCGTTATACTCACCCCTGCATGGGTTACACCCACACCTTGTTGTGTCTTGTGCAAATGACAGACAACATTGATCGAGGCTGACAGAGATAGTACTAGACAGTACTCAGAGGTGTACCATTTATCATGACGTGATGTGAGGACTACTGATCGTGAGCTATACCTACCCTTCAGGTAGGATCCTTGGTGGACGATCCAGGAGCTACTTTTCCCCCTTTCAGTTGTATCTGTACTTTTCAGTTGTATTGTACTTTACAGTTGGGCTTGTATTCTGGCCCCTTTACTTTCATCACACTTTTACTACAACAGTTTACTTCATGGTTTCTTCTTATTATGTTCTTGGACTCTGTGTCTGTACAGGTGAAAAGGAAATTCCTTCCCGTTTTAGGGATACGCCTTTCTGATGCTAGACGCCAGCCCCTCGCCTATAGAAGGTGGTCTTGGGGTAGTCCCAACATGGGCCCCAAGGGACTGGTCATGACAAATACAATGGTATCTCATATATACTAATATTTAATAATGTTAATGGCATAACTTATATCCTTCTCCTCTTCCATCAAATGGGAAACTAAATAGTCGATTCTATGAATGGTGGACTAACGCCTCACAGACTATTGTTATTCATTTTACATCACCAGCTCTCGCTGCGTGATATAATGATGGATTTAATTTTCATATATCATATTTATGATGTTATTTTTCCTGTGTATTTATAATACCACATATAACTTCTTACCTTCAAACCCATTGGAAAACAATAATGTCACTCATGTGTATCGCGGACAACCACATCATGGAATGATGCAATGTGTTTTTCATTTCTGTTTTACTTGAATGGTAATAAGGATAGGTTAAATTAATATATACATATATATATATATATTGAAATAATTATACTTATATAATTATTAATTAACATGTAACTTCTTACTTTCCATTCCATAGGGGATACGATAATGTTGTTCGTGTGTACAGTGGACTACCACCTCACGAAGCGATGTAGAGTTTTCACTAATACTTTTAATAAAAGGAAGTAATGGTAAATTTAGGGAATATATATGATATATAAGACATAAAAAATATTTTAAAAGATAATATATTATTTTCTTTTATTTAATTTCATCCATTGAGAAAGTGGAATCAATATCCATGTGTACGTTCGGCCTACCGGCTCGATGAAAGGTGTACTTCATTTTCTATCTCCAAATTTTATTGATTAATATATGTACATATATAATAAATATATATGATGTTTATATCTAGTTCACCAGTATTTTAATTATGGAACCATGATAAAAATAAGAGTAATAAAAAATTCAAAAACCTACACGAACAACAAATTAGTTATTACCCGAATCATGATTTTAACAAGTAATTGTTAATAAATAGGCAATAAAATGTCATAAATAAGTCATATGTGGTATTCTATATATAATTTTGGTTCTTTAAGAGATTTATAATAAAAAATATTTATTATATAGGATTTTTTAATTTATACTATGGAAGTTGATACGTAAGGTAAGAGATTTTTTTCTCAATTTGTATTTCTTGGGATATACGTTATGTTATGCACTTATCTTCTTCTATGAAGTGTATATACAGACATTTGAAATTTAATATAATAAATGTATTTATTCCCATTATATTTTAAGTTCAATTTAATGTTATTACTTCATGGGGATTACAATTAAAAGTTAAAAAAGTAGTGAGGGTTTTTTGATGAAATCTCAACATTTATCAGGAATATTTATATTTATGCTTCAAATGATAAAATATTATGAACGATAATTCATGAATTTTATTATCCTCTTGTTATTTCTTTAGAATATGTGTTTTAACTTAGTTTTATTATATTTATGTACAAATTATTCTAAACAATGTATTTAATGAAAACCAAATTTATTTCTCATTATGCTAAAACATTTCATTGATTCCTTATCCATGATTTCAAAAAAAATGTATTAATATTCATCAGGGATTTTATAAATTCATTTTTAACCTCAATTCATTTTTTAAAAAAATTATAAGGAATCTTCAAGCATTTTTGAAAACAAGGTCCATTTAGCATTTACTAAATGTTTCAATTGAATATTTGTTTTAACATGTATGACATCTGCTATCATTATGACCACTTAATGTTTAAATTATTTAGTTATAAGATTCAAAGTTAATTTCCAAATAAAAGGATATCCCAAATGTTCTATGAATTTTTATTTTTAAAATTTTATTTTCAATGAATGTTTATTTTCCTCAAGAAATTTTTATAGTGTCCTTTCAGAATAATTTTCCATATAATATGACATCCTTTGATGTTAATTATGATTTATCAAGTATTGGATCAAATGATACCATTCTAATTCTTTGTTTAGATGATTTATTTTTATGATGGAATGTTTTTTATGAATCCCATTACATTACTACGAGTTATGATAAGATGAAATTTTTAGGAAACCTATTTCATTTGATAGGTTATGATATAATGAATGTTTTATGATCTCATGGAACACAAATTTATGGATTATGTGATGGGTGAGACCTATATCTCCCTCAATTTTATTGGGAAATGAATAATTTTCTATGAGCTCATATTGTAAATGGGAAGTTATCCCAAGCATAAATTGAGGGTAAACATGAGGTTATCTCAAGCTTAAAGTAGGTACATGATTGGTTATCCCAATACTACTGTATTATGAATTTCTTGGTGTATATTCTTGAAATAAGGTTTCTATGTTTATGTTCTTTCCAGAACTCTATGTCTTATGCTAATGTTATACTCTCATGGAATATGTTCTCTGATTCCTTTATGATTTATACCTTATGTACTACCGAGATTTATTTCATGAATTAAGTTTATGATCTATGATATACAGGTTATGATATTTTCCAAATTTTATTCTCATGTTCTCATATCCTTATGCTCATGTTATATTGATATTCCACTTTTTTCCCCTTATTTAGAATCTGAGTTATCCCTTTTTTATGTTTCCTTTACCCAGGTTAGGAAGAAATGTATAATGTATGATATATCTATGATGGGTGCGAGTTTTGAAGAGTTTTTTGAGAGATGATATATCTCACTTATGAACCAGTTGCTTATGTATCCATGTTTTTAAAGGAACTAGACCTAAATTATTCTAGAATGGATTGTTTTGTTATGTAATTATATTCATTTATTGAGATGTAATATTTATGTATGGAATTTTGGGTCTCTATAGTGTGGGAATTCATTTAGAGATAATTATGGTTTGAATTAATTTCTGCTAATTCTCTTATAACCTATTTTTTCATTTTATTTTTATATTTCTGACTAACAGATGAGTCATTCCTAGTTTTCAGTATAGAATAACCATGACTTATATTTTCAATTATATCACCGTAATATTGTAGTACCTATTATACTTTAAATAAATAATATTTTCATTAAATGTAATAAAATGAAATAGTTACCTAAATTGAACCATGATATAGTTTACAATTCAAGATAAACATTAATATATCATAATAATAAAATGTGAAATATAAATAAAAAACTACAAGAAGGGTAAAATCACAATTACATAAATTGATAGTAAAAATGATTTATTTTAAATATTTTTATTATTGTTTTAAATAATAATTTTATTTATTCTAATAAAAATTAATTTAATAAATTTAATGGTTATAAAATAAATAATTAATGGGATGTGATTAAAATCATTCGATATTACATGGCCTTTTTCAATGAATTATACTTTTCTATATATTATGTATTTTTATCTTAATAAAAAAATTGAAATTTTTTATTAGATTATTATAATAAAATGTTTAAATTTTTAGTCTATTATATTAGTTATAATTTAATTTTAAATTGATATGAAATAAGGTTAAGATCACAAAATAATAAAGTCATTTTCTTTAATAAAAATAGTTTTTTTCATTATATTATATGTTTTTATTGAAAAGTTAAATTCCAATTTTTTTTTAATTTTAATTCAATAAAATAGAATTAATTTGAGGAATCAATACATTTACATTTGGTTATAGTTATTTTTTGGAATTTTTATGAAGAATATAATTTTTTTAATGAATAGTAAAAATATAGTTTTTACGAAGACTTTAACATTTATGATATCATCACAATTTAAGCTTGATTAAAAATATATAAAACACTTTTATCTCCCAAAAATGTACTTACTGTGGAAAATAATGAATTTAAAAATATTAATTTTAACATTGAAACTTATATTTTACATTTTAAAACCTAAATTATATTTTATCTAAAAATAAAACTACTATTGGATCTTTGTATTTTATTGAGTTGTTGGAATGTGATATTCAAGTTTTTCTTGATTTAAATTTCCAATAACCCAAATTTTTTAATAATAAACCAAATAATATATGTTAATAAATAATATTCAAAATAAGTTTTCCTAAATGATAAAATAATCAATATTTATCCCAAAACACCCCTATCCTCTAGTATAAATACCCACTATCCTTTACCTTGGAAATTAACTTCTTATTAACTTATTAAATCCCAAGGTCAACCAAATTATCATATCCTAAGTCTATTAGTATCCTTAGGGTTGTTCTGGATTTACCCAAACCCAAGCCTTAAACATTTTATCAAAGGAGTAAATCTTCCATGATGAGGTAACCCTAATTATCGATCACTGTTTTCTTTCTCTTCTTCTCTCTACTCTCCCAATTAATTTCCCATTTAATATATTTTTATAATATTTCATATATAATTATATAACATATAATTTTTTTATTATACTATTAAAACCATTTTAATCTATTTCTTTTATATACTCTCTCTTCGTCTCTTTTGAGACTTCCTGAAAATTAACGACTTCATCCACCTACAAAGACATTGTTAGTGTTTTACTTATCACTTCCTACATGGAGGGTCAGTTTATATTATGTAATATAAATTTAATTTAATTTATTATAATAATATTATTAAGTAATATAAATATAAAATTGAATAAAACAAATCAAAATCCTAAAATAAAAAAACAGAATAATTTAAAAGAAAACATATATTTAACCATTCTCTCTTCAAATTAAATAATAATGAGTAAATTAAAATGTTTATAAGAATTAAATAATTACTAAAAGTAATATAAATCAATTTTGGGTTCATGTTTTAATAAAAAAAATATTATTATATACAAGGCATAAACATTTAAAAATAATCTCAGCCATAAGGAATGGGTTTTTCACCTCAATTTCAATTCATTGAGAGGTGATTCTTATTATTCACCAATTTAGTTTTATATGGTGTAAATACTACCCTAATAAATTATTATATATAAAATAATTCTTTATTCATTTTTGGTTCATTTTAATTAAATATATTCCAATTTATTATCCTTCGATCCATACCTTACCTAATTTTTAAGTGTTATTGTTAACTTATTTTACTTTAAAAAATTTATAACCTTTATTCATGAACTTGTTCATTATAATCATGGTTTCTTCCACCCTATTATTATATTATATTTTTTTATGTATTTTTTTATCATTAATACAAGCATTCATTTAATTTCACTTCCCTTTGGTTCACAATTCATCAAAAAAAATTCACATGGACTCACCCTAATCTCTTCTTCATGGTTAATAATATTTCTCTTCCATGTTTATAATCTTTAGATTTTTTCAAGACTATTCTCTTATATATTTTAAATACTTTCTATATTAATTTTATATTATCATTAACTATATTTACAAAAGTTTTAAAAGGAATATGTTTTTACATTTCCCTCATTGTTCATTTTTTTTTGACTTCCTTAAAAAAGTGTAAAGAGATTCTCATTTTTAGAATTTACCACAAGTGCTCAATTTCACAGTCTGTGTATTTTCATCTTAGACTCCACATTTATCATTTTTGACATAATTTATTTTCAAGGATTCAATATTTATAATTATTTCAAAATAATGGTTTTGAATTTCCTCTTTTCACTACATGAAATGTAATTTATGAAAATGACTTATAAGTTTGTTTTTATAACAAAATTAAAAAATATTTATGATATCTATTTTTATAATTTATCTTCTATTTTCCTCTAAAAATGTAATGACTCGGATTTTCCTGATTTTATTTTTTCAAATTATTTTAAAAAAATTCTAAGACCAAACATTGAGATGACATTCGATTCCAATGCACGGTGTTCCAAGAATGATTTTTTAAAAAATACTAAGATTTTAATAGCAAGTGTGCATGAATTTTTTGAAAAACTGCAATAACTATTAAACTAGTGATGGGATCATAAATCTGAGGGCATAATTGAGCTTAGAGAAGTGGCTTTATGCTAGGTGTAACCTAACATTGGTTGGTGTAGGTCATCTTTAGAAACAGTCACCAAGGGCGTAACCTTAAATAAAATAATTAAATAAGAATTATTTTATTTTCAAATCCAAATAAATCATAAACAATAACTTGAATTGGAAATCTGAGACCACCGTTGAGTTCCTTAGGGGGTGTTTTCCATAGGCAGGGTCTAACGTCGACTAATGCGGGTCGAAGGTGAAAGCTAGATTTTGGACGTAGACGTCATTAAAATATATAATGAAAATATATTATTGAATGTTATGGGTTGAAATAGAAGAGGTTTCCCTTTTTAATAATCCATGTTAGAGGAATTTAGTTTTATTATCATAACCCTGGAATTCCCCTGAGGTAAGGAGAAAGAAACTATCTCCGGATGATGAAAGCGGATGAATCGAGGATCGACGATGACACAGAACACCGTTATTCTTCAACTATGGATTCAATAATTGTTTTAGGGTGTCAGTATCTTTGTGATTTGTTTTACCCTTCATAAAATCAAACAATGATAGCAGACTAACCCAGAAACATGTTGATATGTGGTTCGGTCATTCTTGCAGGGTGGATAATTATTGCGGGATTAAAGGGAATAGATCTGGGTGATTATTTTGTTGTTAGTTTATTCATGATCCCACTAACATTAAAAGATAAAGGAAAAATTAACATGGAAAAGATCCATTATTTGGGTGCTCATGTGATTAATACCCCCTAAATTTATTATGTTTTTCATTAATTCTTCACCCTTTGAAACCCTATGCAAACAATCGATCGTTGCACCCACAATCCATGACGCAATGATCCAAGACCAAAGTTTGTGATATGTGATGATATTTCGAAGATGTGATGGGACTACAGCAGGCAGGCAGTGGGTAACAGTAGAGGACATGATGAATAGAGGGCCATCAGCAGAGCTTCCGATGGCGAGGGTCGTGCGCAACCAGGAAGGAGGTCAGGTTCTGGCGGGGTGCAAAACTGTGGTCCAGCGGGATCATCCCAGATGAGGAGAATGTGGTGGTGGTTGTGGAATGATGCAGCTTGAAGCCTTGTCAGAGGAGGACCCTATGGCAACGGGATCGTACGACCAAGAGGATGAGGCAAGATGATGACACAATATGGTCTGGTGCCACGTTGGCTGGGGGAACCGTCTGGCTAGGTAGTTGGGAGACCGCATGGACCTGGGGGACATAGCTAGGGTGGGTTGTATCTGGTGGAGCAGAACCGGCATGCACAATGTGGGTCTAGAGGACCAAAATGCTCTGACGGCCCAGTGGTCCAGATCAGTTTGGTCCAGCACAAACCGCTCGGGTAAGGTCAGGTTGGGAGAACCAGGTAAGATGCAGTTGGTTTGGACCCAAACCAGACTATAACCCTTTTTACTAAATTGGTCATATCTTTCAAAATGTGTGTTTTTTATGAGATGTTTCTGATTTTGGGACCCTTGTTACGAAACGTTCCTTTTGAGATACTCTATCTTAGTTTTTTTGGAAGTTGTATTAAAACCTAATTAGTTTATGTGTAGGTTCTCCCAAAACAAGCGCACTATGAGAAGAATCCTATGGTTTGTTGTGACTATGTGACTTGGGGGGACTATTTGACCCATTGATTCCCCATGCACCATCAAAGTACTGTGTACCATTGACACTCTGTGTAGCATCAATGCTCTGTGTGGCATCAATGCACCATGCGCCATCGATGTCTCAGATTCTATCACCGCTTCGAGTGTCACCAATGCTCCGTGCTCCATTGATGCTATGTGAGCCACTAACGCTCTATGAAACATTGAAACTCCATGCACCATCTACGTTACATGTTCTATTGACTCTACAAGCTCCACTCAAAAATACAGTGTCACCTGGACTAAGGGATATATATCGACATAAATTGGAAATCCTTCTATTTATGATTTAGACTTATACCTATGTGAGCTGACTGTATTGACTGTACTTTGTGTGTTTCCTTTGTGGTGTACTTTATGTGTTTCCTTTTTAGTGTACTTCGTGTGTTTTCTTTGTGGTTTACTTCGTGTATTTCTTAGTGGTGTACCTTTGTGGTTTTAGGGTCCCTATTGAGTATCTTATTACTCACACCTACATGGGCTATTCCCGCACATATCATATCTTATGAAGATGATCAATGATTTTTTAGAGTCCTTGGTGGATCAGGGCCAAGTGGTGCTTAGAGTGAGGCCCAATAGATGATGTGTTCTTGAGCGACATCAGAAAGATGTTTATTTAACTACCCTTAAGGTAGGGTTTTCTGCGAATGAGATTCAGGAGCCTGTACTCTCCCTTTTTGGTTGGGCTTGTATTCTAGCTCAATTTACTTTTTAGTTTTGGTACTTTCATACTCCATCATTGGTATCTTAGTGTAATGCATGCTTGTTTACTAAGGGTTTTCAGTTCATCACTTTTGGGATTGGCGATGGGTGCGTGTGTATAGGTACTTAGTAAAATGCCTCCCATTTGTGGGATATTCCTACTTGGTGCTAGTCGCCAGCCCCTGGACTATTGGAGGTGGGCTTGGGGTAGTCACAACATGAGCCCCGACAGATGGGTCATGATAAAGTGGTATCATAGGGGGTTGGTTCAACCTAACTGACCAAGATTATTTGATATTGGTTTGGGGAAACTATGTTATGTTTTTTGAGTTTAGGTTTTAGACCAGGGACTCTAGTGTTGGTTCGATGACCGATATATCCATATATAAGGACTCTAAATTCTTCTTTTTGACTTGGTACAGGAAAATACTTGTTTTAGGGAAAAATATAAATGATACATGCATCATATAGGATTGAGTGTGTTCCCATGTCATTATTGAGTAAGTGTGAGCTCACCAGGTAAACTCTATTGACTATGGTTCATCTTGAACTATTTCAGAATGCCTCCACATTGGCAGCCAGCTAGGATTCCAATGCATGATCATGAGGATAATCTTCCTAGGGATGAGGTGTCAGTATAGGGACCAATATCATAAATAAAACCTCTCTGTGGTGTACCAGTTATACCACCACCCATAGTGTAATAGTTTCAACCAGTGTTACTGGTAGAGGATACATACAGGATGATTGAATTTCATGAGTTCCATAGGAAGTGATATCCCCAGTTCCAGGGTGAGCTAGACCCCCAGGAAGATGAGGATTGGCCGGTGGCAGTTATGTGTGTCTTTCTCCCAGTGAGGATTCCTATCAACCAGATGGAAGTCCTAGCTTCAAGTCTTCTACATGGATCAACATAGAGATGGTGGAGATTAGTGATGTCATTTATTATGACGAACACCCCAGTAGTGTTCATGGTATTCATGAATGGGATAATTCATCCTTACATGGACTATTTCATCATGATCTTCATTAATGAAATCCTAGTGTACTCGACATCTGAGGAGGAGCACGTGATACACATTAGGATGGTCCTGGATACACTCTGAGAGCATTGGATTTATAGGAATCTCTCAAAGTTTTAGTTTTGAATACGATAGGTCCAATTTATGGGATACATCAATTTAGAGGTTGGAGTTAAAGTAAATCTAGCAAAGATTGAAGCAGTGAATGCTTGGGAGCCACCCAAGAGTGTTACTGAGGTGTGGAGTTTCTTAGTGTTGGCTGGGTACTATCGGAGGTCTGTACCTGACTTTTCTAGGGAAGAATCACCCTTGATGGCCTTGACACTGAAGGTGAATCATTTTTTTGGGAATATAAGTGTCCAAAGTTCTTTTGAGATCTAAGGAAAAGGTTGAAGATTCCTACCATATTGAGTTTACCAGAGGAGGGTGTTGAGTATGTGGTGTTATGTGATTAATTAGGGACTGGATTTGGTTGTGTCATGATGTAGGGGAAAGAGGTTATTGCATATGTTTCATTCCATTTGAGGAAGCATTAGCAGAACTACTCTACCTATGATCTGGAGTTGGTAGCGATAGTCTTTTATTGAAGATGTGGTGACACTACCTGATGGATGAGCGGTTCACCATCTACTCTGACCACAAGAGTCTCAACTATATCTTCTCTCAAAATGATTTGAACTTGAGATAGATTCTTTGTCTAGAGTTCCTCTAGGACTCTGACACCAAGACTGTATATACTCCTAGGATGGGGAATGTGGTGGCAGATGCTCTCAACCGTAGATCAATTTCATAGCTGCTAAACGAGGCATCAGAGCATTTAGACTCATTTTAGGTGTCATTTGTGGATAGAGATGAAGCATCTTATCTTCAATTGATAGTTGTTACCCCTCCACTCTTACAGTGAGTTAGGGAGGTATAGTTTGGAGATACTTACTGTGATACTACAAATTCTTATAGGTCCATAGGGAATTCCCTTGATGAATATTCGAAAGGTGGGGATCACATCTTTCTATTTAGAGGGAACACAGTAGTTCCAGTGACGTTGAGGGATGAGGTCTTGAGGGAGTTCCATACTTTCCCTTTGTTAGTACATCCAGGATTGGAAAATATGTATCAGGACCTCCAATTTCAGTTTTCTTGGATGGGGATGAAGAACGCAATGGAAGAGTTCATTTTTCAATTCCTCTCATGTTAGCAAGTGAAGGCAGAGCACTGGGTTCTCGCAAGATTTACCCAAACACTTGAGGGGCTAGAGTGGAAGTGGGATGGAATATCAATGGACTTCATGAAGGATTTACTATGCATGTCTTGGGGACATGATACCATCTGGGTGATCATTGACCGACTCACCAAGTTAGACCACATCCTACTGAGTTGTGATTAGAGTTCAGTAGAGAGATTGGGATTTATCTACGTGCATGAGATATTTTGTATTCATGGAGTGCCATAAAATATCATCTCAGATCGTGATTCTTGATTTACATTCTGATTATGGAAGGAATTTTAAGAGGTGTTTGGGACACAATTTCACTTAAGCACAACATTTCATCCCAATATGGATGGACAGATGAAGAGGAACATCCATGTTTTCGAGGACATGCTACGTGCTTGTATCCTTGACTTTGTCAGTAGTTTAGAGAACCACCTACCTTTGGTGAAGTTTTCATATAAAATAGATACCACTCCACCATTCGTATAGAACCATTTGAGGCCCTGTACAGGTGACCATGTGGGTCTCCACTATGTTGGATATACCTAAGAGAGTAAGTACTCATGGGTCCAAAGTTTGTATGGGATACTAACAAGAAGGTTTAGATTATATAGGAGTGGATAAGGACTATAAAAATCCATCAGAATTCATATGCTGATAGGAGACAGAGGCATATGGAGTTTGAGGAGGTATAACATGTGTTCCTTGGGTCTCAAATCAATGGGGATTGTGGAGATTTGGCAGCGAAAGTGATTTATCTCTAAGATTCATCATCCCTTTTCAGATTCTAAGTTGAGGTGATGAGGTGGTGTACCACCTAGCTCTACCCCCGCAGTTTCACTGGGTTCAATATTTCTTATAGCATCCCGCATTTTTAATACATAACTTTTCATTACATTTTACAAACAGAGGATCTTTAAAGTCTAGTGTCTTGGAAATTCGGAATAAAAACATGGAAACTTAAACACTCCTTTAAATACCCTTGAAAATATTATTGAAAATTTCATCCTATGTACAATTACTTCATCTCATAACCTGGATACATACAATCAAAGGAATGGGTGAGAAGAAGGCTCGGTAAGGAAAGCAAGGGAATTAGTTTAATTGTGATATCAATAAGAACTTAATGAAAAACATAAAGACATGAGCAATGGTAAAAGAGGAATATAATAATGAAAATAACATGAATCATCACATGAATATGTGGCTATGATATTTCATTTATACATTCATGAACATATCACCAAGGTCAATCCCCAAGGTGTCATAAAAATTACCAAGGTTATTCACCAAGGTATCGTGAAACTTGTCATATCTAGAGATTAATTCTTTACCCAATGAATTGGAGCGCTATCAGGGAACACCCTTTATATATCTTTAATTTCATGTGAGCCACATATATCATAATCAAAAATTTCATAAATAACCCATAGATAATAAAATAAATGGGTTCATTTCAAAATCGTCACGTTTTAAAAGTTCTTAAAAATAAGATCGTTAAGTCATTTATAACCCATGGAAAGGGAGTGAGGTTTACATGTATGTCAATTCTAGAATCAAATATATCATTTTTTTATAACTATTAACACCCATAGAAACGAAATATGTATGGGTATTCACATATATAAAATAAGATAATTTCTTGAGAGAAAGAGAGAAATTTTGAGATGAAATTTCTACAGCATAACGGCTATATAAGTTGGTTTTAGAAAATAATAAAAGAGTGGGGACAATAGTATCCCATCCATAAATGGATCATTTTTTAGTACAGGGATAGAATAAAAAGAAATAATTTCATGGTGTGAATATTTTAATGACACACCGTATGAAAAGGAAACATGAAAAGAAAAAGAAAGCGCAATTTCTTTTACGAAAATTCGGCAGCCTAACGACGTCACTTAAAAATTTAGAAAATCAATTGATGAGAGTGGAAAGGGTATCTCATCATTTGTAAAGGAAGTGTACATTAGTAAAGATATAGAAGAACAATCCCCCACATAATAAAATGAAACTATAAGATATAACATAAAGGAAGTCATGACTTAAAAGAGGGTGAAAGTTTCCCTTACCGATTTGGTAACATTCGAAACGTACACCCCATGAAAGAAGGATCATATAAAGAATATGTAAATACCAATAAATTAAAGTATATTAAAAAAATAGTACAATAATTGGCAGTACATATACCACACAAAAGGAAATATTGGAAAATATACCATGAATCTCACAGGAATAAGAAGTGAGATGAAAATCCCTTACCACATTGTATTTAATCGAATCGTATGACCAAAAATTCCTAACCACCAAAAGAATCACAAAATGACATGAATATAAATAGAATAATGATAATATATATCCAATGGCAGTACACAATAGACCACATGCTATAAATAAGTGTAGAACAATGGAAATCTCACAGAATTAAAAGTGAGATAAGAATCCCCTTACCACGTTGTAATCAATCGAGTCGTATGACCAAAAGTTAATAACCACCAAATGATTCACAGAATAACATGAATATAAAGATAATAATGATAATATATATCAAATGGAAGTATACAATAACCACATGCAATAAATTAGTGGCGAACAATGGAAATCCCACAGAATTAAACGTGAGATAAGAAACCCCTTACCTCGTTGTCCGACTTGACTCACTCGTATGTTCCTTGTTCTTCCTGAATAATAAACTTAAGTTACTTTATACTTTCTTAAGAATATTTTTCAATTTTATTATTTCTTTTATATTACTTACTACCTTGCTATAACAATTAGTTAATTATTTGAGCTCATATCGTACATTTTGTCAATGTTCGGAACTTGATTTAAAAATGAACTTGTTATAATTATAAATTGACCATGTGGTCAAAATTCCATTATATACAGAATTATATTCATCATTTAGATGTCATATATATCATATATATCTATTATATATATATATATATATTTATAACAGTACATAACATTTGGAGATAAGAAATGAAATGCATCGTTCCTAGAGACGGTAAGTCGTACGTGCGCATGAACGCAACTTTCATTTCTATTTCATATTTTAATGAAATGAAGACATAGTGATTCATAGGTATATTATAATTTCAGTATAATATTTATGTCATATATGTTACAAAATTTCATAAATTATATCCTTTATACGTTCCATGTATGGCATGAACGAGTCATATCACTTTGAGGGGGCGATAGTCTGCACTTCCTCTAATGAAATTATCGTGTTTACCCATTATGGGAACCATAAAGGTATTCTATAAAAAGGAAAATAAAGAAGCATAAAAAAACAAAAATATAATATATATATCATATATAGATACATTGTCATCATAATGTCCACCATGAGAGGCGGTAGGAGATAATTGAACAATCATCGTTTCGTGAGGCAGTTGTTCGTCGTCCACTGAAACAGTATGTTCTTTACCCATTAGATGGAGGTGTGTGTAAGTTTAGCTCGAATACTTCTCATAACAACATACTTGTATATTGAGGATACTGTTTTTGTTATAAAAGAAAGGAATAAAAAGAGTTAAGGGGGTTGTAGAAGTAAAATAAAACAAAATAACTTAAGAGAAGACGTTACCTTTAAATCGGGTAACTCCCTTTGGTTTGAACCAAAAGGGTTTCTTGAAGTGCTTTCTGCCTAAGGTAAGGCTTCTAGGATGAAGATAGGGATCTTGGGAGCTTATTGGAGCAGAGGTTGGACGATCCAAGGGATTGAGAAGTGTGATAAATGGGTAGGAAGTGAGGGCTTTTTATAAGGGAGAGGAGGGGCTCTTTTGGAATGTTTGAAAATAATATTTTATTATATAATGATTTTCAGTTTCTAAAGGTCCAAAAATCATTAAAGTTGAAGATAAGGTGGACCATGTTTGAAATAAAATCATCCAATAATAATTTGACATGTTTTGAATATTTTTTTATTTTTTTTTTCTTCTTATTTATTTAAATCATCCATTAATGACGTAAAAATTGCATCATCATTGTGTCATAAATAATTGTATTTATTTGTTGTCTAAAAATTATAAAAAAAAACTCCATGATGTAAGAAACCTTTTTATCTTTCCAATTAATAGTTATAAGTGAAAATATAACTTATATAACCCCATTTAAAAATTCTTTTATTAAAACAATACATGTTTATGACATTTTTTATTTTTACTTCAAATAAAAAGTTATTAATGTCATTATCTTACCCAAGTGGCTCCATGGGGTCCCAAAATTGACCCATGGATTGTCTTGGTCATCCATTACTCATCCAATAAGGTTAGGACAAGTGTTAAGGTAATTGTTTTATTATTATAACATTATTTTTACCTTAAATTACCCTAATTACCTTTAATCGTCGTTAATAAAAGTCAAAAGTTACTATTCACCAAAAAATATTTTCATCTCATTGAACCAAATTTTACTTACAAATGACAACCATGTATGTCGGATTTTTGAAATTCAATTTACAGAAGCAGAAAATTTCATTTAAATGAAAAAATCAGTTTTTTAACTACAACTTAGTAGTTTCACTATTCATAAAAAATTGAAGGTTTTTAGAAAAATTCCAAAAATTAAATCTAAGATAAATTTGATATTCTGAATTCAAAAATGATGTCTATTTTACCAAATTCAAAACATATAAGTTTCATTAATTAATTTTATAATTAATTCTCACCATCAAAACAAAAAAGCATGTTTTTAAGAAATAATAAACATCAAAAGATTCATACTTGTTAATGTTCGATTTCAAAGTGAAATTACTTCTAATGGCCAACATTGGGTTAAATGGTAAAAATATAATCTATTTTCACTTTAAAACCAATTAAAAAGATAATCTAACCATATAAATAATTTAGATTAAAATAGGGTTTTGAATTAAAATACAGCATTTTTTCACTATTCATTAAAAATGAACATTATCATAAAAATATCAAAATTTCATCCAAAGTAAATTTTGATGTCCCAATTCTAAAGATGAAAATTATTTTCTCAAAAATAATATGTAAAAGTGAAAAAAAACTATATTTAAAAAGGGTTCTCCATTAAAAGGCGGTAAATCACCTTTTTAAAGTAAATTATGCTTAAATTAGATTCATTTACATTTTAAGCCTTTGAATTTTATTGGATGAATGTAAAAACATTTAACAAACATATATTATCATATTTAAGTTAGTTCTATTAATTCCCTCCAATACAACGACTAGGTGTTAACTACCATTTAAAATAATAATATTATATTATTAGTGTGCAACGTAAGATTTCAAAGAAACCCATTGTTGCGTGTCAGGTATGTCATTGAATATAGAATCCCCTTTAAAAAATTAAAATTTAATTAAAAAATATTAATAAATATGAAAATTTCGTATTCTTTATTTTCTTGGGATGTAACATTCTTCCCCCTTTTGGAAATTGCATCCTCACAATTTTAAAATTGGGCTTGGAAACTTCATTGAAAGTCCCACATCGAAAAAAGAGTCAGTAAAACTATCAATTTAAAAGAAATAAAGAGAAGAGTTTTTTTAAAAAAATATTTTTTAAAAATAAAAATGGTTTAAAGTTTTTTTAAAAATACACCACAAAGGCGGTATCACGGATGCCACCTTTGGGTCTCAGGTGAAAGGCGGCATCGTCGATGCCACCTTTCCCCTCAAACAAAAAAAATATATTTTTTTTAAAAAAATATTTTTATTTTTATTTTTATTTTGTTTTGTTTATATATATATATATATATATATAAACAAAACAAAACAAAAAATAAAAATAAAATTTTCAGCAGAATTTATCCGCTATTTAAAATCCAGCAGTACTATTATTACAGCAGTTAGGATTCTGACAGAAGCTCTAACCCAGGGCTCCCTTTTATAAAAGAGTTTACCCTGGAAATCATTCTGCATTTCCGATGTGGGATTTTGGTTCTCCCTTTCCTGTGCAGAACATTCTGCATTTCAGATGTGGGATTCTGTTTCAAGTACGTGACTTTGAAAGACTATAAAATTTAAACTATAATACCAATATAAATGAAACTTAAAACATGGATTAAACATATAAAAAATAGTTCAAAACAAAAAGAATTTTGTAAAAAAATGTTGATAAAAAATGATTTATAAGTTTTCAAAACCACCTACTTGAAAATTAAAAATGTTTCAAGTACGTGACTTTGAAAGCTTGTAAAATATAAAATACAAGACCAATATAAATGAAACTTATTAAATTGATTAAACATATAACAAATAGTTGAAAATTAAAATAATTTCATAAAAAATGTTGACGGAAAATAATTTATAAGTTTTCAAAGACACATACATCAAACTTAAAAATGTTTCATGCACGTGACTTTGAAAGCCTATAAAATATAAACTATTAGACTGATATAAATGAAACTTAAAACATGGATTAAACATATAACAAATAGTTTAAAATAAAAAGAATTTCGTAAAAAAACTTCATGAAAAATAATTTATAGGCTTACAAAACCACCTACTTGAAACATAAAAAAGTTTCAAGTATGTGCCTTTGAAAGCCTATAAAATACAAACTATAAGACCGATATAATTTAAAGTTAAAACATGAATTAAACATATAATAAATTATTTACTTATTAAATTAATAATTATAAATTACTAATTTATAATTACTAATTATAATTAATAATTAATAATTAATAGTTATAATGAATACTTATAAGGAATACTTATAATGAATAATTATAATTAATAATTATAATGAATAATTATATTAATAATTAACTAATTAATTATTATATAATAATTTTTTATAATTACTAATTAATAATTATAATGAATAATTATATTACTAATTAACTAATTCACTATTGTATAATTAATAATTATATTACAAACTAACTAATTAATTATTATATAATAATTTTTAGTAAATACTAATTAATAATTATAATGAATAATTATAATTTATAATTATATTACAAATTAACTAATTATAAAAAGGGAATTGGATCTATCTTTCTCAAAAAATTAACTAATTAACTATTATATATTTAATAATTATATTACTAATTAACTAATTAGTTATTATATAATTAATTATTAATAATTAATAATTAGCTAATTAAAATTTCTATAATTGATAATTATATTACTAATTAACTAATTCATTATTATATAATTAATAATTATATTACTAAGTAACTAATTAATTATTTAATAATTAATAATTATATTACAAATTAACTAATTATATTATTAATTAACTAATTATATTACAAATTAACCAATTAATTATTATATAATTAATCATTAATAATTATTAATTAACTAACTAATTGTCATACAATTAATAGTTATATAATTAATAATTATATTAGTAATTAATAATTAATAATTAATAATTATAATGAATAATTATAATGAATAATTATAATGAATAATTATAAAGAATAATTATATTACTAATTAAGTAATTAATTATTATATAATAATTTTTAATAATTACTAATTAATAATTATAAAGAATAATTATATTACTAATTAACTAATTAACTATTATATAATTAATAATTGCATTACCAATTAACTAATTAATTATTATATAATAATTTTTAACAAATACTAATTAATAATTATAATGAATAATTATAATTTATAATTATATTACTAATTAACTAATTATAAATAATAATTATAATTTATAATTATATTACTAATTAACTAATTATAAAAAGGGCATTGGCTCTATCTTTCTCAAAAAATTAACTAATTGACTATTATATAATTAATAATTATATTTCTAATTAACTAATTAGTTACTATATAATTAATGATTAATAATTACTAATTAACTAATTATAAATTATATAATTAATAATTGTATTACTAATTAACTAATTAATTATTATATAATTAATAATTATATTACCAACTAATTAATTATTAAATAATTAATAATTACATTACTAATTAACTAATTAATTATTATATAATTAATTATTAATAATTAATAATTGACTAACTAATTATTATACAATTAATATTTATATAATTAATAATTATATTATTAATTAAATAATTAATAATTAATAATTAATAATTATAATTAGTAATTATAATGAATAATTATAATTAGTAATTATAATGAATAATTATAATTAGCAATTATAACGAATAATTATAATTTATAATTATATTACTAATTAACTAATTAACTATTATATAATTAATAATTATATTACCAATTAACTAATTAATTATTTTTATAATAATTTTTAATAATTACTAATTATTAATTATAATAAATAACTATAATTTATAATTATATTACTAATTTACTAATTAACTATTATATACTGAATAATTATATTACTAATTAATTGGTTAATTATTATATAATTAATTGTTAATAATTACTAATTAACTAATTGATTATTATATAATTAATTATTAATAATATTATTTTAATAAGTAAATAATTTATTATATGCTTAATCCATGTTTTAACTTTAAATTATATCGGTCTTATAGTTTTTATTTTATTGGCTTTCAAAGGCACATACTTGAAACATTTTTATGTTTCAAGTAGGTGATTTTGTAAGCTTATAAATTATTTTTCATGAACATTTTTTACAAAATTATTTTTATTTTCAACTATTTGTTATATTTTTAACCCATGTTTTAAGTTTCATTTATATCGCTCTAATAGTTTATATTTTATAGGCTTTCAAAGTCACGTGATTGAATCATTTTTAAGTTTGATGTAGGTGTCTTTGAAAACTTATAAATTATTTTCCGTCAACATTTTTTTAGAAATTCTTTTTATTTTCAACTATTTGTTATATGTTTAATCCATGTATTAAGTTTCATTTATATTGGTCTTGTATTTTATATTTTATAGGCTTTCAAATTCACGTACTTGAAACATTTTTAAGTTTCAAGTAGGTGGTTTTGAAAGCTTATAAATCATTTTTATCATCATTTTTTACGAAATTATTTTTATTTTCAACTATTTTTTATATTTTTAATCCATTTTTTAAGTTTCATTTATATTGGTCTTATAGTTTATATTTTATAGTCTTTCAAAATCACGTACTTGAAACAAAATCTCACATTGGAAATCCAGAATGTTCTGCGTAGGAAAGGGAGAACCAGAATCCCACATCGAAAATGCATAATGATTTTGATCGTACCACGATTCACTGTTTTATTCCACCCTTACACTGTAGTTTTAAACTAGTTTTGTAATGAATATTCCAAATATAATAATAAATTGAACTTCATGTTTGAATAAATCAATTAATGTTAATCAATATTATAATGGGCAATGTTACTTGTTTTTATTGTTTCAATGTAGGTGGAGGTGATTTGGAGGGCCTTTGATGAAGTGGAAGAAAAATGGGCCAAAATTGCATGGATCCATGGACATTTGTCTGCTGTTTTGCATAGTACATGAAATCCGTGCATCCAAATGGGATGAAGTTTTGTGGTCCTGTCCAAAACTTAATAGGATACATTTCATATTAAGTAACCCAATGCTGATTCAGCTTCTATGGGGCCCATCCGAACTGATCTGTCCAAGCCACCGAATTTGGACCAAGTCAAATGTGGTGTTTTGTATTTTATCAATATCTTGAACTGTAGCTTTCCAAATGGTTCCCAACTTTCGGTGGAGATAGTCAAGAGGTAGGGCTACAACTTTTCTATTTTCTCCAAAGTGCGATAAGACTGTCTGAAGGACAAAATGCATGGTACAAGTGGATTGAATAAATTTGTGTGCCTAAAACCACCTTCCAATTTTTCTATAAAATGGCACCTTGGGCTCCCCATTTGCAAGTTCGGCCAAGAGGCAAGGTGCTGCCATTTTGGAGTCCCCAAGGAGTCTTCTAAACATCCCTAGAGGTTCACGAGGCTATGGGATGTGCTACTTCAAAATCTCCTTCTTCTACCCCTCCCATGGGTTTCTAAACCCCTTGTGATCACCCGGGGAGGAATGTGATGTAATCCCGAGCTTCAAAGTTGTATTATTTTGAATGATATTTTTAATTATAGGTTGTATGTTGTTTTTCCTCATCCTCTATTCTTATTTTATTGAGTTATGTACTGGTATTTCATGCTCAACTCATATGATCATGTTTGGGGGTACCCATTCATGTGATGTTTCACACACCGTTCACCACTTTCTTTTCCCCCTTTCAATTGCGGTGCTTGTGTGATTCATATTGGTAAATAGAACTCACACAAGATCTGTCAAGGACATGTACATTTATGTCATGGTATCACAATGAAATAACATGCAAACCTGTAGAGCACATCGAATTCTTCATGTGTTGCCTTGGGGAGTTTCGGTTATGATGTCGAACACAAATCACCCAATCATCGGCGGTGTCCGGTGAATCGTTATGTGTTTTCGACTAAACCCTAGGAGGTATCCTAGTATAAACTCAGTAACATTATGGTTCTAGGTGTTACAAACTTTGGATTAAAATATCATAACCCCATCCCTTGAAGCGATGAAGGATGAGCATCACGAGACTTCCCCGGGTTGATCACGCTTAATCAATCTTGTTCATTTATACTTTATTTTATCGCTTTCATTTTCTATTTTCATCATTAATCATAAAACCCCCAAGTTTCACAAAACCTAATTCACCTTCTACTTTCATAATCAGAACCCTCTTTTTAAATTAATGATCTAAGGCTCCGTCGAGAGATGACCTATGGTTGCTGCTATACTGCAGAAATTCTGGTCAAAATTAAACAACTAATTTGACGCGCTCGACAACGCGGTCAGATTTCCATGGTAAGATCTCTTATAAAAGGGAGCCCTGGGTGAGAGCTTCTGTCAGAATCATGACTATTGTAATGGCAGTACTGTTGGATTTTAAATAGTGGATAAATTCTACTGAAAATTTTATTTTTATTTTTTGTGTTGTATTGTTTATATATATATATATAAACAAAACAAAACAAAATAAAAAAAATTAATTTTTTTTTTGTTTTAGAGGAAAGGCAGCATCCGCGATGCTGCCTTTATGACGTATTTTTAAAAAAAAACTTTAACCCAGCATGTTTTTTAAAAATATTTTTTTTAAAGCATATAAAAAAACAATCTGAAAGAGAAGTATAAAGGTCACCCTAGTTAACCCATACTAGGATTCCATGTAGGAAAACATGGATATGGAAGAGAAAACAAATGGTCAAGTTCTGATGGAGAGTGAAAGAAAACATGATTAGGAGAAAGTTAACCAGAAAAAATCACAAACTTATGATGTGTTAAACGGTCTTTGATCATCGAGTAGGAAATGTAAACCAACAACGTTTTTGTTTTACATTCCTTTTCGTAATTTTGAGGAATTCATTTAATACATAGAATAAAAATATAAGGAAATATACTTAACTTCAAGTAGAGTTTCATCCTTTAATAAGTTTCTACCAAAAACTAATCTTTTCTCCAAACAATGAGCATTCAAAAGGACTTGGTCGCATCAAAAGCACCAGAATCTTTTTCTAGAGAATCACCCAATCCAAAAAAGAAGAACTATATATTTCCCTTGTCTCTAGACATCAACTAAAACCGAAATGGTTAGTACTATATCATATAATCCCCAAAAAGGATAATCCTTTATAAAAAGAAATACTACTATTAATCTCCAAAATTCAACAAAAAGTACCCAAAGTTCAAGAAAGACTATTCAATACACAACTTCCTTAAAATTATTCAAAATAATCCAAACTAAGATTCAAACCCAAAACTCAGAAGGATTTAATCACATAGTCTTCCACAATAAATCTTAACATTTATCTCCAAATAACATCGACTACTATTAGAGTCTCATACTAAAGTGTAATTAACCTAATCACATATTCTCTATGGTAGGTTAATCATTTTCCAGAAATAACCCAAATCACCATATATCCACAAAAAATACATAGATTCTTACAAAATAAAAATTTCAACCATTCCTCCACAAATGAAATCCTGTAGTATTTTATTTTCCTTAGGCATATAGTATTCCAAAAGAGAAAACATCTTCCAAAATAACCTTTATCATTTAATCACCAAATCATTTTCCTATACTAAGGATATCCATTTGATAAAACATAAGTTCCCAAAATCAACTTATTCTTGATCCATAAAATCATTTAACTAAAAAGAATAAGTCATACTAATCAGGGACTTCACGTAGGCCAGCGGTAGGTGATAAAACCCAATCGCACTTTGGTTGTGAGTTTGATTTCCACAGCTTTGTCTGACGTGACGGGTTGTCACACAGTCTTCTTGTTGTCCTTTTTATAAAACTCAAAAATAACCCTAAAATGTTTTAACCTAAAATATTTTCTTATACCTTTCATTTTCATCCCAACACATTAAGATAGTTCTGCTCGTATCCAGACATGGATGTATTTTCTTGATAAACCACTTACTCCATACTCACCAAAATACCAGGAAGTTTTCCTATATTTAAACTTTTATATAGGGTTCTTCCTATAGTTTTCATAGCCTAATTACCATAAATAACTAAACTATCCTTTGATACCAACTATAGCATCCCACCTTTTTAATACATAACTTTTCATTACATTTTACAAACAGAGGATCTTTAAAGTCTAGTGTCTTGGAAATCAGGAATAAAAACATGGAAAAATAAACACTCATTTAAATCCCCTTGAAAAGATTCTTGAAAAGTTCATCCTATGTACAATTACTGCATCTCATAACCTAGAGACATACAATCAAAAGAAAGGGTGAGCAGAAGGCCCAGTAAGTAAATCAAGGAAATTAGTTTACTTGTGATATCAATAAGAACTTGATGAAAAACATAAAGACATGAGAAATCGTAAAAAAGGCATATCATAATGAAAATAACATGAATCTTAACTTGAATATGTGGCTATAACATTTCATTTAGACATTCATGAACATATCACCAAGGTCCATCCCCAAGGTGTCATAAAAATTACCAAGGTTATTCACCAAGGTATCGTGAAACTTGTCATCTCTAGAGATTAATTCTTTACCCAATGCATTGGAGCGCTATCAGGGTACACCCTTAATGTCACACCCGAACTTTTAAATTAATATTATTTTATTATTTTATCAGACTTTGAAACTTTCTATCGTGTTGCGGGCTAATCCCGTTTGAAATTTTTGCATTTGGTTGATGAATGAATGCTTTGCCCTTGATGGAATCTGATGCATGGGCAGAGCGTGTTCAAAGCCGCGTGACTTTTCTCGGGTCACCGTGCGGCCTGCCTCAAGTACAAGACAAATAAATAAAGTGAATTTTAATGAGTTGGTTTAATAATTATAATAAAGGTGATTATTGTTGTTATTATTATAATTAATAATATTATTATTATCATGTTTATTATAATTATTATTAAGTTTGTGAATATTAATGTTATCATTATTTATGAATTATTTATCTATTTTATTTCATTTTCTTTTATTCATTTCTTTTTTTCCTCCCATGTCTTCCCCCCTCTTGCTCTTCTCTCTCGGACTCGCGCGGCACATCTCCCCACACCTAAAACCCTATTCGTGCGGCCGACCCCCCCAACCATCATCTCCCGCTCGCGCTACCCCCACCGGCGAGGGGCCTTCGGTGCGCTTCCCACTCTCCAACCCATCGCGACCCCCCCTCGATCTGCTCCTCTCCTCCCCCTCCAGCCGAAGCAGCCGACACACACCCCCTCAATTCCGTCGGGTTGCACCATCTTCCACAAACCCTACCATTGAACCGCCAGCCTTCTTCCTCCTTGTGCCTCCATCGTGATCGGAGCCTCCTCCCGCTCTTATCTCTGGCTGCATCGATCGGCTACCACCAAGCCACACCGTTGTCCACTTCGCACCGAACCACGTCACCCCCCTTGCTGCTTCGCACCACTCGGAACCGCGCCTCCATTTCTTTCAGGATGAGATTTCTAGCGCAGTGCACCTCTGGTGGCCCACTCTCTTGCTCAGTTGGCCATCTACACCTTTCTCGTAGGTTTGTTTTGCTTCGATTGTTTTCTTCTTCCAAATGGAAGATTTTCGGTTTGGGTTTCATATTTTATTTGGTCCATTTTTTGTGTGATTTCTTCGATACTTTGTCTTTAGGGTTCATCCTTGGTCCCTTTTGGTGTGAATATGGTGCAATTGAAGTTTCGCACCGAAATTCGGGGGGTTTCGACATCAAAGGTTGGTTTTTCTGAGTATAATTAGTATTTGGCTTATTATTTTTCTTACTTGGTTAATTTAATGTGTTAAATGATTAATAGGTGAGGTGCGAAGTGTGTTTTTAAAAAGATTTCATATGCGTTTGAATTTAAAGTATCATTTTGAAATGAAATTGAGTACTTTTCAGGTTTAACTCTTTTCATGTTGTTTGATGTCAATTTATAAATCGTGAAATTGGTTATTCGGATTATGTACGTGATGTGAATGATGTTTGGAAAGGTTTTTAGTGTGTGTTTTCTTTATTAGATCATGAAATATCTGTAGATTATGTTTTAGTATGGTGTTTTTGTGCACCTTGGTAATGTTTTATAAATTATGAAAATGACTAATTTCATGGTGCAAGTGACGCGAAAATAGCTTTTGAAAGAATCTGATACGCATTTGTGTTGGAATTGGTTTCTTAATGTGAATTTGGGTGTACTTTTCATGTAAAATCTTGTTGCACCACTTTTAGGTGTTTTATAAGTTGTAAAAATGGTTTATCTAGTTTTTCAAGTGGTGCGAGTCATGTTTTCAATGGCACTTAAACAATGGAATGCTTGTTTTGAAATTGGTTACGGTTTATGTGATGATTTGAAATGGACTTTGGAAATGGTTAAATTGATTATGTGCTTTCATTTTATTATTTTAAATGAGTTTTATGAGTTATACAAGTAGTGTGAAATGTATTTTCAAATGGTTTAGTGTACATTTGGGGTTAAAGAGTGTTTTTGTTGTGATTCTTTTTTTAGCGCTAACTTTGAAGTGTTTAAAAATTGCTTAATTGTTTTATTAAATTATATTTGTAGTGCGTTGGGCCTTGCTTCGTTGGTTTTGGGCCGCGCGTATCGAGGCATCCTACATGTACATGCATAGGGTAAGGCATATATATATATATGCCCTCTTTGTACATATTCCCTCATGGTGCGGGGAATATGTGGAATGCAGCTAGGGGTGTGTATATATATATATATGTATAAATGCATGTGTGTGTATGCACCAAGTGTCGGTTCGAGTGGCCATCAACAAATAGCAACAAGTTTGAGGTAGGTCCTCTATGCCTATGCCTTTAATTTGAGATTCATAATTGCTTGCTTGTTTTAAAAATATGTTTTACACTATGCTATATACACATGCTATGGAATCTGATTGCGGTTTCTAGAAACTATTATGCCTTTGTTTTGGAAATTGAAATTTATTTCAAACGTCGTTGGTCTTAAGTGTCTTTTCTTGAAAATTGATTTCTTAAGTGGTTTTGAATTGGTAAGGTGTATTTCCAAAGGTATTTGGCCTTTTGCCCAGTTGATTGTAAAAAGTGTTCCCTTTATGTAATTAATCCCGTTTGGCATCTTAAGAATGTTTTATGAAAAAGAAAAACCTCTCTTGAGGCACACCCCCCTTGGTTTTAGAAAAATGATTTTTTTTATGTTGAATGTGCTATCATGTGCCTAATTTGATGTTTATGCATTGTGTGACGTGAAAGAGGGGGAATGCACTCAAGGAGGGAGAGCGGTGGTGAGATGTTGAATGAGTTTTAGAAAATGAAAGTGTTATGTACATATATGTTTGCTTGATAAAGAAAACTCACCACCACTTGAAATAGAGCACAATGGGAAACCTGGGTATCTAGGTGGGTGACCAGGACTAGTACGCTAGATGACACGGCAGGGGTTCATCCCGGTTTTTCTAGCAGGATTGACGCAACAACACTAACTAAAACATATGAATTTCTGAGGGTCGTGGTCTTCTAAGCCATGTTTTCTGAGGGTCGTGGCCTTCTAAGCCACGTTTTCTGAGGGTCGTGGTCTTCTAAGACATGTTTCACCGAGGTACGAGGTCTCTAGGTTCCCACTTGTTCTATCTACCTATAGGGATTACCCATGGTTCTCATTTGTGACATGCTTCTAGTGATGTAACTTTCTTTTCAGTTGTTTCATGCTTGATGTTTGTTTGTGAAAACCATATTTTAATCCAAACCGATTTCTTTTGATTTTTTTTAAACGTTAATGCATGCTTGGAACCTATATTGAAAATGTAGTGGGAGTGAAATGCTTTACTTGAAAATGAAAACTCATTACTTGAATTTGAAAAGAATGAAAAAAATTATTTTATTATACCTTATTTTCAAACTGGCATGATTGGATTTCTTACTAAAGGCAGGGGCATAGGAGGTGGTTATATTTTGGCATTCCTACTGAGCATCTCGGTGCTCATGCCTAATTTTCTTTTCAATTTCAGGTTTCATCCTTGGGTCGCTTTTGGGAGCGAGTGTGGTTTACGTTCCATGTTGACCCACGAGGTCACTTGAGGTATGTCACGTCGCTTCTTTAATTCCTCTTTCCGCTGCCAAGTTGTTTGGTCTTTTTTTCCTTTATTTTTTTTCTTTTTTAGTTTCTGTTTATTCATCCTTGTTATGGGCCAAAATCGTTCCCAACTGGTTTATTTTGATGCCCGGCACTAGTTTCTAGCCCGTGGGGATCAAGAATGCCCTTCGGGCCATGTTGCGGACCAGGTCGGGCGTCGGGTCGGATGATGACCCAGATTGGTTCGTGACACTTAATATGTCTTTACTTTCATATGAGCCACATAGATCATAATCAAATATTTCATAAATAACCCATAGATAATAAAATAAATTGGTTCATTTCAAAATCATGATGTTTTGAAAGTTCTTAAAAATAAGATCGTTAAGTCATTTATAACCCATGGAAAGGGAGTGAGGGTTACATGTATGTCAATTACAGAATCAAATATATCATTTTTTTATAACTATGAACACTCATAGAAACGAAATAGGTATGGGTATTCACATATATAAAACAAGATAATTTCTTGAGAGAAAGAGAGAGAAATTTTGAGACGAAATTTCTGCAACATAACGACTATATAAGTTGGTTTTAGAAAATAATAAAAGTGCAGGGACAAGGGTATCCCATCCATAAATGGATAATTTTGTAGTATAGGGATAGAATAAAAAGAAATAAGATCATGGTGTGAATATTTGAATGACACACCACAAGAAAAGGAAACTCGAAAAGAAAGAGAAAGCACGATTTCTTTTACGAAAATTCGGCAGCCTAATGACGTCACTTAAAAATTCAAAAAATCAATTGATGAGAGAGAAAAGGGTATCTCATGATTTGTAAATGAAATGTACAGTAGTAAGGATATAGAATAAAAATCCCCTACATAATAAAATGGAACTATAAGACATAACATAAAGGAATTCATGACTTAAAAGAAGAGGGTGAAAGTTTCCCTTACCGATTTGGTAACATTCGAAACGTACACCCCGTGAAAGAAGGATCATATAAAGAATATGTAAATACCCATAAATTAAAGTATATTATACAAAGAGTACAATCATGGGTAGTACATACACCACACAAAAGGAAATAGTAGAAAATATACCGTGAATCTCACAGGAATAAGAAGTCAGATGAAAATCTCTTACCACATTGTATTTAATCGAATCGTATGACCAAAAATTACTAACCACCAAAATAATCATAGAATACCATGAATATAAACAGAATCTTGATAATATATATCCAATGGTAGTACACAATACACCACATGCTATAAATAAGTGGCGAACAATGGAAATCTCACAGAATTAAAAGTGAGATAAGAATCACCTTACCATGTTGTAATTAATCGAGTCGTATGACCAAAGGTTAATAACCACCAAATCATTCACAGAATAACATGAATATAAAGATAATAGTGATAATATATATCAAATGTCATTACAAAATACGCCACATGAAATAAATTCGTGGTGAACAATGGAAATCCCACAGGATTAAAAGTGAGATAAGAAACCTCTTACCTCGTTGTCTGACTTGACTCGCTCATATGTTCTTTGTTCTTCCTGAATAATAAACTTAAGTTACTTTATACTTGATTAAGAATATTTTTCAAGTTTATTATTCCTTTTATATTACTTATTACCTTGCTATAACAATTAGTTAATTATTTGAGCTCATATCGGACATTTTGTCAATGTTTGGAACTTGAGTCAAAAATGAACTTTTTATAATTATAAATTGTCCATGTGGTCAAAAGTCCATTATCTACAGAATGATATTCATCATTTGGATTTAATATATATCATATATATCCAGTATATATATTTATTTATAATAATACATAAAATTTGGAGATAATAAATGAAATGCATCGTTCCTGGAGATAGTAAGTCGTACGTACGCATGAACGCTACTTTCATTTCTATTTCATATTTTAATGAAATGAAAACATAGTGATTAATAGGTATATTATAATTTTATTATAATATGTATGTCATATATTTTACATAATTTCATAAATTCTATCCTTTATACGTTCCACGTATGGCATGAACGAGTCATATCACTTTGAGGGGGTGATAGTCCGCACTTCCTCTAATGAAATTATCGCATTTACCCATTATGGGAACCATAAAGGTATGATATAAAAAGGAAAATAAAAAATCATAAAGAAAACAAAAATATCATATATATCATATATAGATACAGTGCCATCATAATGGCCACCATGAGAGGCGGTAGGAGATAATTGAACAATCATCGTTTCGTGAGACAGTAGTTCGTCGTCCACTGAAACAGTTTGTTCTTTACCCATTAGATGGAGGTGTGTGTAAATGTAGCTCGAATAATTCTCATAACAAAATCCTTGTATATTGAGGATACTGGTTTTTTTATAAAATAAAGGAATAAAAAGAGTTAAGGGGGTTGGATAATTAAAATAAAACAAAATAACTTAAGAGAAGACGTTACCTTTAAATCGGGTAACTCCCTTTGGTTTGAACCAAAAGGGTTTCTTGAAGTGATTTCTGCCTAAGGTAAGGCTTCTAGGATGTATATAGGGATCTTCAGAGATTATTGGAGCAAAGGTTGGATGAGCCAAGGGCTTGAGAAGTGTGAGAAATGGGTAGGAAGTGGGGGCTTTTTATAAGGGAGAGGAGGGGCTCTTTTGGAAAGTTTGAAAATAATATTTTATTATATAATGATTTTCGGTTTCTATGGGTCCAAAAATCATTAAAGTCGAAGATAAGGTGGTCCATGTTCGAAATAAAATCATCCAATAAGAATTTTACATGTTTTGGATATTTTTAAAATTTTTACCTTCTTATTTATTTAAATCGTCCATTAATGACGTAAACACTGCATCATCATTGTGTCATAAATAATTTTATTTATTTGATGTCTAAATATTATAAAAAAAATATCATGATGTAGAAAATATTTTTAGCTTTCCAATTAATATTTATAGTCGAAAAGATAACTTATATAACACCATGTAAAAATTGTTTTATTAAAACAATACATGTTTATGACATTTTTTATTTTTACTTTAAATAAAAAGTTATTAATGTCATTATCTTACCCAAGTGGCTCCATGGGGTCCCAAAATTGACCCATGGATTGTATTGGTTGTCCATTACTCATCCAATAAGGTTAGGACAAGTGTCAAGGTATTTTTTTTATTATTATAACATTATTTTTACCTTAAATTACCCTAATTACCTTTAATCGTCGTTAATAAAAGTCAAAAGTTACTATTCACCAAAAATTATTTTCATCCCATTGAACCATATTTTACTTACAAATGACAACCATGTTTGTTGGATTTTTTAAATTCAATTCACAGAAGAGGTAAAATTTCATTTAAATGAAAAAATCAGTTTTTTAACTACTACTTAGTGGTTTCACTATTCATCAAAAATTGAAAGTTTTCAGAAAAAATCCAAAAAATCCCTCTAAGCTAAATTTGATATTCTGAATTCAAAAATGATATCTATTTTACCAAATTCAAAACATAGAAGTTGCATTAATTAATTTTATAATTAATTCCCGTCGCCAAAACAAAAAAGCGTGTTTTTAAGAAATAATAAACATCAAAAGATTGATACTTGTTAATGTCCGATTTCAAAGTGAAATTACTTCCAATGGACAACATTGGATTAAATGGTAAAAATATAATATATTTACACTTTAAAACCAATTAAAAATATAATCCAATCATATAAACAATTTAGATTAAAAGGTAGTTTTGAATTAAAATACAACATTTTTCACTATTCATTAAAAATGAACATTATCAGAAAAATATCAAAATTTCATCCAAAGTATATTTTGATGTCACAATTCTAAAGATGAAAATTATTTTATCAAAAATAATATGTAAAAGTAACAAAAACTAGATTTAAAAAGGGTTCGTCATCAAAAGGCGGTAAATTGCCCTTTTAAAGTAAATTATGCTTAAATTAGATTCATTTACATTTTAAGCCTCTGACTTTTATTGGATGAATGTAAAAACGTTTAAAAAACATATATTATCATATTTAAGTTAGTTCTATTAATTCCTGCCAATACAACGGCTAGGTGTTAACAACCATTTAAAAATAATTATATTATATTATTAGTGTGTAACGTAAGATTTTAAAGAAAACTCGTTGTTGCGTGTCAGGTACGCCATTGAATATAGAATCCACTTTAAAAAAAATTATATTTAATTCAAAAATATTAATAAATATGAAAATGTCATATTCTTTATTTTCTTGGAATGTTACATGTCTTCCACGTGTCACAACTTAGGAGGTACGCGCATGATCTATCGCACGCCATCAACTGGGGGGAGATGGACTTTGGCGATGAGGAGACTTTTATAGAGTACTCGTTATAGATCAAGGATCAACAAGAGTGGATCCTTCATGGGAGTCATATTCCTCTTTTTCGTGTTCGGTGGAAGTATGAGAATCTCTAGGAGAGCACTTGGGAGCCGGATGCTCAGATTCGTGCTCACTACCCTCACCTTTTTGTTGAGTATATCTTGTTTTGGATTTTGGGGATGTAAAGCACCAAGGTGGGGAGAATTTAATGACTCGGATTTTTCAAGATTTTATTTTTCAAAATTATTTGGGAAAATTCTGAGACCAGGAGCTGAGACGGCGTGCGATTATGAGGCCCAGGGTTCCCAGAACAATTGTTTGAAAAATATTATGTTTTTAATAGAAAACAAAAATGAATTTTCTGAAAAAAGAGAAATAACTCTTAAACGAGTAACCAAATCAGAAATCTGATGGTACCATTGAGCTCATAGTAGTGGATTTACACTAGGTGTGACAGAACATTGATCAACATGGGTCATCTGTAGAAAAAGTCACCAGGGGCGTAACCATAAATAATATAATTAAATAAAAATTATTTTATTTTGAAATCTTAATAACTTATAAATGGGAACTCATATAGGAAATTTGAGACAATTGTTGAGTTCGTAATGGGGTGTTTTCCTTAGGCGGGGCATAACCCCGACCAGTGCGGGTCGAGGGTGAATGTTAGATTTTTGATGTAGATGTCATTAAAATATCTAATAAAAAATTATTGAATGTTACATTTTGATGTTGTGATAGTTTCCCTTTTTAATAATCCATTTTAGAGGAATTCAAGGTCATCACTATATCCCTGGAATTCCCCTAAGGTATGTAGAAGGAAGCTATCTCCTGATGATGAACGTCGGCTGATCGAGGATCGACGATGACACGTACCTCCAATCTTCTTTAATTACTGATCCAATCATTGATGTAGGGTGTCAATATCTTTTTGAATTCTTTTCCCATTCTTAGAATCAAATAATGAAGGAGGGCCAACCCACGAATAGGTTGATCCGCAGTTCAGTCATTCTTACGGGGTGGAGATTTATTGCGGGATTAAAGGGAATAAATGTTGGTTATTATTTTGCTATTGGTTTTTTTGTGATCTTGCTAACATGAACTGATCAAGGCCAAATGAAGGAAAAGATCAGTTCATTGGGTTTTCATGTGCTTAATACCTCCCCCCTAAATCTATCATGGTCTTCACGTGTTCTTCACCCTATGAAACCATATGTGAAAGATCGATTGTTCCACCCATGATCCATGGCGCAACGATCCGAGACCGAAGGTTGTGATCCCCCGACGACTTTTTGGAGGTGTGATGAGAGAACATTAGGTAGGTGGTGGCTCACAGCCGAGGGTACGATGAATAGAAGGCCATCAGCAGGTAGCCAGTGATGGGGACAGTGTGCGACCAGGCGGGAGGTCGGGTTCTGGTGGGGCGCCCAGCCATGGTCCAGCAGGATTGCGCCAGAGGAGGATCCCCTGACAGTGAAGACCACAGATGCGGTGGGATGTGGCTCAATGTCGCGTTGGAGGAGGAACTCCTGGTAGCGGCGCTGCAGGCCTAGGAAGATGAGGTGGGCCGGACTCACAACATGGTTTGGCTCCACGTTGGTTGGGGGAACCAGCTGGCCACATGGTCGGGTGACCGCATGGACCAGGGGGACGCAGCCTGGGTAGACCACATCTGGAAGAGAAGAACCGACCTGCACGACATGGGACGGGCTGGTTCGGGCCAACCCAGACGGACCGGGTTGGATCAGGTCTGGCGAACCAGGCTGGGTTGGGTCGGACTTGGACCAGACCAGACCCTTTTTACTAAATTAACCTCATCTTTCAAATTGTGTGTCCATTTGATGAGCCGTTTACAACATTGGGACCCTTTCAACGAAGAGATATTTTTGAGATACTATAAGTTAGTTTTTATGGAATTTTGTTTACAACCTAATAGCTTGAGGAGTAGGTTCTCCCAGAACAAGCGTGTTATGAGTGAAATCCTACGGCTGGTTGTGACTATGTGACTTTGGGGACTGTTTGACCCATTGACGCTCCATATGCCATCGACACTCTGTACGCCATTGATTCTCATTGCCCCATCGACACTCCAGGTGCCATAAATTCCCCATGCACCATCGATTCTCTATGTGCCTTCGACATCCCGAATGCCTTCATCGCTCTGGGAACCACCGAAGCTCTGTGCGACATCGACGCTCTGTGCACCACTGACACTCCATGCGCCATCAATGCTCCATGTGCCATCGATGCTCCATGCGCCATTGATTCTTTGTACGATTTCGAAACTCCTAGTGTCATAGTGACTAAGGGATCTGTGGACTACAACTGGAAATCCTTCTCTTCATGATTTAGACTTTTACCTATGTGAGTTGACCGTATTGACTGTACTTCGTGTGTTTCCTTTGTGGTGTACTTCATGTGTTTTCTTTTTGGTATACTTCATTTCTTTTCTGGGTGGTGTACTTCTTGTATTTCTTTGTGGTGTACCTTTGTGGTTTTGGGGTCCATATTGAGTATTGTTTTACTAACCCCTACACGGGCTTTGCCCAGACGTGTCGTGTCTTGTGTAGATGATTGATGCTTTTATGGAGTCCTTGCTGGATCGGGGCCAGGTGGTGCTTTGAGAGAGACCCGATGGATGAGGTGTAATTCACCAACTCCAGACATTTGTTTCAATACCTACCCTTTAGGTAGGGTTCTCTGCGAACAAGATTAAGGATCTTGTACTTTCCCTTTTTGGTTGGGCTTGTATTCTAGTTCCGTTTACTTTTCAGTTTTTCACTTTCATACTCTGTTGTTGGTATCTCAGTAGTATGCATGTTTGTTTACTTGGTATTTTCAGTTCAACACTTTTGGGATTGGATATGGGTGCATCTGTACAAGTACTTAGGCAAATGCCTCCCATTTCTGGGATATGCCTACTAGGTGCTAGTCGCCAGCCTCAAGCCTATTGGAGGCAGGCTTGGAGTAGTCACGACATGGACCCTAGGGGATGGGTCATGACAGAAACACAAAATAATAAATCTTATTTGTAGTTTTGTTACACGTGTTATGCTCTAAATACCCTTATTAATTTATAATTCATACCTCACCTTATTGATTTGGATATGTTCCCCATCACAATTCATCTTTCTCTAAAATTAATTTTTATACTTCATGTCGATAATTTTTAATTTGATGGATATATTATATATCACATCCATTATTTCTATATTATGTTTTATAGTACTAACGTAACTATATACCCATTACTCTATATGATGTCGATTTAAAGGGTTCTTATCAAGAAATTTATTCTATTTATTTCATAGGGAAATATTAACAATCTATATACTTATTATTTTAATTTATATTTTTATTTATTACTATGACATGTTGGATATGTATTTTATTTTTTCTTAATTTCTTCATATGATGAATGCATTGGAATTAATTAGTGATGAATGTGGTCTAGAATTATATATCCTCTCGATGAATTGATAGGTCTCATGAGACAATATAGCCTTGGAATTTGTTGTAAACATGACCTATTTATATATGATGTATTTACATGAGGCCTTGAAGGTATTTTTATGATGCATGACATCATATATTCCATCACTATGAAATCAGTTTTTCCATTTGATTATTTATATTGTTTTATTATACATGGATATTTTGTATACTCATGATATTAGTAATATGGGATTGTTTAATTATTGATTGTTATTTTAATATTATTAATCACTTGTTTATTCGTTTATAAGTTCCAATGTGCGATATAACTTAATAAGAATTTGATCTCACCCTTTCTTATGTTTACCTTCTCTGGGTAAATGAAAAAGGGTATTACATGTGATGTCTCTAGAAGGGTTTCACCTGTGTTGAGTTTTGCAGGAAATGTTGAAGGGTTATTGCAAGATAATAAATCCCTAGTTTAATTGAAAAAAATCACACTGTATGGGTTCTATTTGTTAAAATATTTTTCTAACTCTCTAAAATTCTAAACATATATGATCTTGGGTAGGTAAGTGAATCAATACTTTTATTGACATTGTAATTATTGATATTTAGGTTTGTGACACATCAATTAGTTTGGTTTTATCACAAGATTTAGTATTGCATGCCCATGGAATCACAATAATCAATTTTTTAAATCATTCCCCAAACATATATTGATACTCTCAATGTTATTCTCAATAGCTTTGGTATTAGGGAGAATTCATGGGGTAGTACCACACGTGATCAAGGTGTTATATGGATATTTCAATAACAAAATTTAGAAAGTGGTATCAGGGAAGGATTTGTGGTTATTTGGGATATGGTATTCTGAGATTTAGTAAGGATATGGGACTATTGGGACTTGATAAGTAACCCGTAAAAGGGCATTATAAACCTCTTTATGGAAGAATCTCAAGTTAGCAGGGGATTTCAAGTTAATTAGTTGGCAGTATAGGAATGAGTGAGGCATTTGTTTGTATATATTAAGTATGGTGGAATGAAACTCAAGAAGTGATTTTGTGGATCAATTTGGAGTCAGCCTATTGGTTCATACGTCATGTTAGGTGCTAAAAAATATATAAATATTAGATGTGATTCCATATTACATGTCTGCTTGTGGTTTTTATATTATAGTCATGTTGGGGCGCAGCGGAGGTGCGTGGTACCTCAAACACACAAAACATGAGCAAGAACGGAGGAACACAAGATTTTTAACGTGGTTCGGTCGTATGACCTACATCCACGGGAGAATCAGGGTCACTTCTATATTCCCTTCTCTCCGGATAATCACGGAGGATACCAAAATTACACATACACAGCAGAACTCTTCCGTACAAACAATGGGATTTTCATCCCGCTTAAATAGAGAAGGAAAACCAACAATTTCCTTCGGTTTGTTGGAGGGTAGCTCATCTACCCTTGAGAAGTCCTTCCGCCGCCTGCTGCAGGTCTATGAAGCCTGCTGTGCTTCCACCTTGACTGCCCACCAAAGAAGACCGCTGCATGGAGTAGTTGTCGACAAATCCTCCACTGAAAACTCTCCAAATTGGGAGTGACCCCCACAAATCTCCCTCTCACGACCAATTTGGGGTAGACGCTTGACCTGTAATCTCCTTGCAGGTGTTGAAAACTTCATCCGCAAATCGAACACGTTTCTTCACACCAGACGACGTGGCACTTCCACCATCTTCACTCGAGCTCGGGCTGACTGTGGTCCCCATCAAATGATACAACCCTTGGGACTCCTTCCCAGTAAACATCGTTGCATCCCCACGTGAGACTTCTAACGCTCCACCTGCTATGGAAATCTTGAACCCTCTCGCATCGAGCATACTCAATGATATCAAGTTCCGCCTCATCCGCGGAACAAATTTCACGTCAGCCAGTTTACGAACTCCTCCATTGGGTGTCTTCAATTTCACCGTCCCGACTCCTCGAACCTCGCATGTTGACCCATCACCAAGTCTCACCGAGTCTCGCACCTGCTGAAAAGTATCAAATGTACCTCTCGTCGTACATATGTGTGCTGAGCTCCCCGAATCCAGAACTCATCCTTCTTCCTTTGGATTTTGAGCCCGCTCGTTCTTCCTCTTTAGAAATCGGCATTCCCGCTTCATGTGCCCATATCTTTTGCAGTAATGACACTGCACTTCTTCCCGTTCAACTCGCTCATGTGAGTATGAGCTTCCCGTTGTCACGCAGATTTCATCATCTGCTGATAAACCTGTGATGTTTACATCCTCCTCTTCAACTTTCTTCTTCCCAGCAACGTACCGTTTGCGCTCTCCACAATCACTTTTATAGTGACCCTTCTTCTCGCACCAGAAACACGTGATTTCGCTCGGATCACGTCCCCTGGATTTTGGCCGCCATTCTTTACCTCCTGACTGTCGATGTCGGCTCCTCCCACGCTGATTATCTCGCATCGCCATGATTTGATCACCTGAATGCGTCATGGGTCTTCGAAATGCTTCCGAATCTTGAAGCGACGCCATCACATCGTCCAGCTTCAATGTCTCCTTCCCCACGAGCAATGCAGTCACAAGCCCATCAAATGAGCTTGGTGGTGATGACAAAAGCAAAAGTGCTTTGTCTTCCTCTTCAACCTTCACATCGAGCCCCAATAACTGCGTCAGGATCTTGTTGAATTCATTGGTATGATCCAACAAATTCGCTCCCTCGTCCATGCGCAATTGGTACAGTTTCTTCTTCAGGAACAACTTGTTGGTGAGCGACTTCGTCATATATCGCTGCTCCAACTTCTTCCAGATCTCCTTCGGTGATGTCTCATCCAGCACCGAATACTTTACCTCATTCGCCAGACATAGGCGAATCGTGCTAACGACCCGCATCTCGAGCTCTTCCCAATCATTGGCACTGGTTGTCTCGGGCTTTTCTCCGATCAACGGTCTGATCAGGCCCTGCTGCACCAAAAGATCTTTCACCGTGCTTTGCCACAAGCCGAAATTATTTCGACCATCGAACTTCTCGATGTCAAATCTTGGAAGTGCTCCGCCACCCGTCATCGTCGTTGTCGCAAAACGCGATCACCACCGTCGATGTCACACCCTTTAATCACCACCTTAAAGAGCACGAATTTTCAAAAACTAACCATACGGATGCGTCCGGAACGGTCGAAATAGTCGGAATCGACTCCTGAATCGTCGAAATTGGACACCAATTGTCCGAGATATGGTCAAAACATGTTCAACGGTCCAGACCGCTCGCTGACGTGGCGCTGACGTGGCGCTGACGTGCCGATGACGTGGCACGCCGGAATTCCCGCCGGAATCTCGCCGGAATTGTTGCCGGCGGCGTGAACAGTGCCTTCTTCTCCGGCACGGGGTTACTGTTCACCCGCGGGTTTGACCGAACTTTGACCGGCCATATCTCCTTCGTTTCAACTCCGTTTTCCTCACCGTTTGCGCCGTTGGAATCGTCTCGCCGCCCTCTTCTCGAATCTGGCCTCGGAAAAATTTTCCGAACACTTTCAATTTTCCGGCCACCGGAAAATTTGACGTCGTCCCGTCGGTTCACCTCCGTTCGCTCCGACTCGCCTCTGATACCACTTCTTGGGGCGCAGCGGAGGTGCGTGGTACCTCAAACACACAAAACATGAGCAAGAACGGAGGAACACAAGATTTTTAACGTGGTTCGGTCGTATGACCTACATCCACGGGAGAATCAGGGCCACTTCTATATTCCCTTCTCTCCGGATAATCACGGAGGATACCAAAATTACACATACACAGCAGAACTCTTCCGTACAAACAATGGAATTTTCATCCCGTTTAAATAGAGAAGGAAAACCAACAATTTCCTTCGGTTTGTTGGAGGGTAGCTCATCTACCCTTGAGAAGTCCTTCCGCCGCCTGCTGCAGGTCTATGAAGCCTGCTGTGCTTCCACCTTGACTGCCCACCAAAGAAGACCGCTGCATGGAGTAGTTGCCGACAAATCCTCCACTGAAAACTCTCCAAATTGGGAGTGGCCCTCACAAGTCAGAACCAACTGAGGTTTGTTTTAATTGAAAAACGAGTAATACATATATATATATATATTGGTGAATCATAGGTTAATATGATAAAATAATTTGTTCCTTTGACTCATATAGGTCTGTTTATTTTGTTTTTTGATAGCTATTCAACCACGTATGATGCTTTGTTTTCTAAACTTGCCTTTTATTCTTCTTATATTCTGACCAATGAGAATGTTCAATGAATTCTTCTTATATTATTTACCAAGAATGAAAATTTATTCTTGATCAGTATTATTTGTTAATAATATAGATGTTTGTTACTTATTATTCAGTGCCCAGTATGAAACTTGTATTTCTTAGGAAAAAAGTCTTGTTTTTGAGCATTTGTTTTGTTTTATAATATCATTATATTTCCAAGAATGATGATGTCTAGTTGGTAAGCATGTTACTTATTTCATATGTATTTGTCTACTACTGTAAATACTTTTTTAGGTGAAGAAATAAAATGTGCTAGTTTTTTCTTATTTGTTATGTCCAAAGGGAACCTGTGTTACCTGATATGATTTTTTTTATAAAAATGAGCACTAAGGCATTTATATTAAAATAAAAAAGTTTACAAGAGGCGAAACAAAAGAGTTTTACATTTGTCCTTGAGGAGAAGAGGAACCTTGTCGTCAGGAAAAGCATGCAAGTGAGTACAACCTTCCGCATTGAATCCTTTGTTGGCCATTCCATCCGTAAGATAGTTTGCCTCCCTGAAAGTGTGAGTGATGAAATAATTCAAAGAGTGGACCATGTCAAGACAGTTCACCCATTTAATAACTAGCCTCCAAGAGAGATTCCTCCGACCCGCTCTTACGGCTTTCATGAGAGTGGTGGAGTCACATTCAAACTAGATACAATTCCATTCTTTTTGGAGGGCCAAATCAACCACCATTATGAGGCCCATCATCTCCACTTCCAATGTCATGATATTTCCACAAGGGCCAAACATTTATTCGACGACATCCCAATTCTCATTCCTGAAGATCGCACCATAACCCGAGGGGCCTGGATTACCCCTTGAAGCTCCATCGGTGTTGAACTTTAACTAGCCTGCAAATGGAGGTGTCCATAAAACTTCCATAGTATAATGAGGGGATGGGAAATTACCAGTGATATTCAGTCACCATGGACCATCATATCATCAACTGATTTGCTGCATTTTTCTGAGTGGAGATCATTTTCAGCGTGAATGGCAGCAAGAATGGAGTCCAGCGTGCGTCCAGCATTGAAACCAGTCCTGCTGTGCACCGCTGAGTTCCTGTAGCTCCATATGCAGTGGATGAGTTTGGAACAGAAAACCTGGAAGAGAACCTTCACCTTCTTGGAAAGAGGAACATTAACCATGGCATAGAGAAGAGATTGGATAGATTTAGAATGAGGGAGATGAAGCCCAAAAATTTGTTTTACTGCCATCCATAAAGAAGAGGTAGCCGTACAACTCTTAAAAATATGGTCAACATCCTCTCTGTGTTGCTTTCAAAGGGCACATCGAGAGCATAAGGAGATACCATCCCTTTGTAGGTTGTCATCCACTGGTAGCTTATTGAGATACAGCCTCCATAAAAGAGTGAACCATGTGGGTGTCATCCATTTTTTGTTCAGTTTTCCAACCCACTGCTTATCGCTGCTAATCAGATGCTGGTAGAATCTTTTTTAGTAAAGCAAGCCATTGGAAGACCCTTACCAGATAAGAGCATCCTCCTGATTAACAAAATCATAGTTGGCAACCGTAGTAACAATATCATTCGCCACCATTTCCATATTGTCTAACAGCTCTTTAATCATGATGCTATGATCAATTTAATTATCCTCCAAGTTAACACAATTAATTAGGGGCTCACCATTCTAGTTATCATACCAAAACCGCAGGGAAGAGTTCATGTTCACCATCCATTTGGAGTGACCAATAATTTTATAAAAGATGGACTTTATCCCAGACCATAGAGAAGACTCCAGATAGTTGATTTTTCCAGCAAAAATCTTTTCTATAAATCTGGATCTTAAAAATTAGAGGGTAGTGGATTTGTTGTCGATCAGCTTAGAAACAAATTTGTCATGCAGAGATTGATTAAAGGCCTCCATGTTCTTGATGCCAAGTCCTCCATGTCTGTTGGGTAAGCAGTACTTTTTCCATGGGGCAGAGATTATCTTCATTTCCATAATATTTCCACTCCAGATAATGTTTTTCAGCATAGTTTTAAGCTTTCTAATAATAGACACATGCCAAAGATATACCATAAACGAGTAAACCAGCTTTGAGATGACAACATGATTCACTAGACAAATGCACCCAGCCATTGAGAGGGACTTCCCCTTCCAAGATGCAAGCGTTTTTTTCTGATTTGATCCAAAGTATTTGAGAAGTGTAACTGTTGGGGCTTTCCCTAAAATATTGGGATACCCATGTAGATAAACGGTAGATTATCCTCTTTTATTCCCAAATCAGTGGTGAGGTGGGTCTTCCAAGAAGCTGAAATTCCCTTACCAAAGTAGATAAAGGATTTTCTCCAGCTGATGACTTTCCTAGAAACATTCTCATAATGATGGAGTGATTTTTTAATATTGCTGATTTTACTTCTGTCTCCCTATGTAAAAATGACAATGTCATTAGCAAAGAATAAGTGGGAGGGAGCAGAAGTACCTCAGGCGACTCTGATTGTTGAAAAATCACCCCTTTTCACCATGTCAAGGAGAAGCCAGCTAACATAGTCTTCAGATATAGAAAAAATAATGGCTGAGAGGGGATCCCCCTATCTCACCCCCCTGAAGAAAGTAAAGTAACCCTATGGGGATCCATTGATGAGTATGGAGATGCGGGATGACTCAAAAAGAATCTTGATCCAATGTGTAAATTTCATGCTGAAGCCAAAGCTGCGCAACACCGTGTTAATAAAGCCCCAGTCTATTGGGTTGAAAGCTTTGGTGACATCCAGTTTGAGATCTATATTTCCACCTATGGTTGTTTTCCAAAGCATATTGACTCACTCTGAGGATGTGAGCAAATAGTACAGTATGTTCCATCCTTTCTCAAATCCAAATTTATTCCAAGAAATAATTTTCTCCAAGACACGGGCAAGCCTGCTTGCAAGAATTTTAGTAATAACCTTGTAAATAGTGTTAAAAAGAGAAACTGGCCTGAACTGGCTAATCTCACTAGCATTCTCAACCTTAGGGATAAGGGCAATAAACTGGGCATTGAAGCCTTGAGAAAAATTCCCATCCTTAAAGAAATGCTGGACAAGGTGACAAACTTCTTCTTGAATGGTTTCCCAATATATATGAAAGAATTGATTAGTGAATCCATCCGGTCCTGGAGAACTTTCCTTCTTAATACCAAAAACAGCTTCTTTAATTTCAAATTCCTTGGGAAAAGAGGTAAGGGAGATATTATCCCCCTCCATAACAATATTTGATATGATATTCTCCCTTATCATTTTAGTCTTTGGAGGGCCATTGAAAAGATTCCTTTAAAAAGAGACAATATGGTCTGAGAGCTCCTTCCTTTCCTCCAAAGTACGATCCCCATCCTTGAGTAAAGCAAGGGGCCTATAATCCCTTCGGACCCTATGAAGAGTATGGAAGAACTTTGTATTCCTATATCCATCTGAGATCCATCTAATTTTAAAGATATCTTTTCTATTGATGTCCCGAAGCTTGAAAAGGATCCCATGATTGGATGTGATTTTAAATTCCTGCCTCAGGCCCCCGCCAAAGTGATCTTTAGTCATAAACTCCAGTAAGTCATGTAAGAGGTATTCAAGTCCATTAATTTTAGCATCCATTTAGTTAAATTTGTTCTTGATCCATTCCATCATTTTCATTTAAACCAATTTGAGTTTAGAAATGCAGAAAAGAGAGTTGACAGCACAAGCCCTCGGGCCCCAAGTATCCTGCACAATTTTGGAGCACTCTAGGAGTGGCCCATGCATTATTGAATAGGAACGGAATTGGGTGCTTTTTTCCCTTGTTAAGAAGACTCACCAAAATAGGATGATGATCAGAATTAGGCATAGCCAATGTGACACAGGATATGGGCTTCCAAATTGCAAGAGAGGCCCCATTGGCAAAGGCTCTTTCAATTCGGTTGGCCCTCATTCCAGTAAGCTGACGCCTATACCAGGTAAACTTGTCCCCAACAAGATTAATTTTAGTCAGGCAGGCCTCATTGATACATGCTCGAAACTCAACCATGGATGTGGTATTAACAACTGTTCCCAGCTTCTCATCCGCATGTAGAATGGAATTGAAGTCCCCAATTATGATTCATTGGTCCACAATTAAGTTTTCTAGGTCCTGAATTCGGTCCCATAGGCGCCTCATGCCAAAGTAGTTACTGTGGGCATACAAAACGGAGTAGAACATCATCCGTCCCGACTCTAGATAACTACAGGTGAGTATTTGGTCATTCTCATAAACTATAGCTAGATTAGTAACAGATGTATGGATAAAAAGCCAAACTCAATCCGAAGAGCCTTCAGACCGGCTGCATCCAAAAAGGGAGTAGCCTGCTCTACTAAAGTGGTTACCCGAATTAAGAGAGGTCGTTTTAGGTTTAGATATACCTAAAATTTAAGGTTTATACTTACCTACAATCATCCTGATGGAACCCAAAGTGTCAGGGTTGGCTAGCCCCTGATAGTTCCAAAAAAGTATCCTCATTGATGCTTGGCTTTTGGGGTAATTCCCCCTTTTATTGAGTTATCCAAGCATTTAGAATTCCTAAAAGACCTTGTTGAGGAGGAAGGGCCTTCAGTCTTAGATTCTTTGAGGACATCCAAATGTTGCTGCTGGGTGCTGGCAGTCTCATTCTTTTCCTCAGAATTCTGGGAAGATGAGTTAATCACTCTAACCTATGATAAATCCCTTGCTGGGTCAGCTGGTGCCTTAGCAGATTTGGTGAGATCAGCCAATGAGTCCATCTTCAGGTGAGGACAGTCCCTGGGATATGGTGCATCTTGACTCTGAATATCAATTTGTGGCTTTCCCAGATTGCAGTCCAGCCCCCCTGACCTATGTGCAGAAAGAGAGTTTGAAGGGAGTTGTTCAAACGTCAATTTTTCCTAGATGTCAGAAGAAATAATATCAAGAATGTAGCCTTCCACCTGCACTGAAATAGAAACCAATAATAAATCAGATGGGCAGTCTAGAGTCGCTTTCTCCTCTAGGCGATGAAGATCATTACGTGGGCTTCCCTTACTCCACATTTGCTCGAGCTTCTGGTCCTCTGCCTCAGCTAAATCGGCCCATAAAGAGGTGGTGGCCCCATGAAATCCGGATGTTCCTCCCTTCACCAGACCAGCGCCTATGTCTTTCCCCTTGCAAAGCTTATCAATTCCTTTTCCTCGAGTAACGTCCCTCTAGGTTGAAGTGGTAGGGGCTGGTTTTACCAGTTTTTGTAGAACATGACAGTTATTGACCAAGTGGCCAACCATTTTACAATGATAACAAAATTTGGGGATGTTCTCAAACTCATACAAAACCTCCAACTGATGATCCTCCGTGGAAAGAAAAATTAGACCAGGAGGTGATGCTTCCATATTGATTTCAATGAGGACCCTCGCATACAAGCCAAGATCTCCACTGATAGAGAACCGATCAACTTTTAAGGGTGTGCCAATCCCTGACGCAATATCGGTGAGTTTTTAGGGTGCCAGTACACCCATGGAAGACCATGGATTTGTGTCCATACCAATGTCATGGAGTGCGGCTGCTTGAAAGGATTGAAATTGTCATACCACTCTGAGAGCTGGAAAAAACATGGTCTGAGATTAATGTTCCCAATTCGCCAGACCGCATCGAGATCTACCTTCCTCTCTAAAATAATCTAAAAATATCCTTTCCTGATCGAAACGAGTCTCCAGCTCGAGAAACCCCAGCAATGGGAGACCCTACTTTTCAGATCTATGTAGGACCAAGGTTTCATGACTTTCTAATATGAGGTACGACCTAACACCGAGAATTTGGAGAGGTTCATTCGCTGCTTGAGAGCTTCTGGGTCATCCGCCTTCGAAACGGAGCAATCGAAATGGAGCCATCCACCAGATGCGTAAGAACAAGAGATTTGGAAATGTCTGATGCAGTTGGCATGGCTAGGGATTCTACAAATGAGATGGATTTTCGAGTAAGGATGGATCAAACCCAGCCTCGATTCCCTTCGTTGTGTTCCCTGAAATGAGTAACTATAAGGAGTCTAATTGTTCCATCTGGTGAAGAAGCTATTTATAATATTATATTTTTTAAAATGAAGAAAGTGATTTTATTTAATGTGTTTTGAATATATATCCTTTCAAACTATTTTTCATGTCACCCTATATTTGTAAAAAAATGGTGTTTTAGAATGAGGATTTCAATTTCTGATTTTGAAAATGGAATGAAGCTTGGGGAAAAACTATTCTACCTTTATATATGATTTACATTATAAAAATGATAGTTTTCCAAATAGAATGGTAAATTAATGTTAAAATTTAATTCCATTTTGGTTTTAAAATGATATGGGAATTCAATTTATTTCAGATTTGTGACCTATCTTTTAAAAGTCACGAGACTTTCTATGAAAATAAAATTTTGGTAGTGTTCTTACTTCAAATATATTTCTATAATAAAATATATTTTTTTTATCAAATATGGTATTTTCATAAATAATTTGGTATGGAGTTTTAGGGGAGAATGGTCTCATAGAACCATTAGGAATGTATCATTTGATAAACTGGAATTGAGTGGAAGTTAAAGAATATATATCCTTACAGAACCCTATGGTGGGGAGTGCCTCATTTAACGACACAAAATTATATCAATGAAGTTTCCATTCTTATAATTATGTTATATAGTATAAATAACATAAAATAACATAGATAACACAATACAAAATTCATAAATGAATAATGGGTGAAATAAGAGGTATTCATAAAAATTAAGAAACCTATAACAATGGAATAGTAACTTGATCATTGGAATTGTAACATGACTATTAGGAATAGTAATATGAAAAATAGAATAGTAAACTCACCAATGAAAGTATAAATAAAATTTGGGTATCTTAAAAAAATGAAAAAATGATATATTTATATCTGAGATTAAGAAAATAAATGTTTTAAAAAGGATAAATTAAATGTTGGTATTTTTGTAAAACATAAATGTTTATTTACAATTTTATAATCAATATAATGATTAAAAAAATTATTTTCATAAAATATATTCATAGATTAATTTTTCTTTTTTGCTTATGATTATAGGATAATTTTATGAGACCATAATTAATTTTTCAAAGTGTTATAAAATCAGTTATAATTTTAAAATTTGTATTTTTTGAATAAATATTGGCTTTAATAAAAATTCAATTTCTCATATTTATAATTTTTTTCCATAAAATGGCGTCCATTTTTGAATTCTACATGTCAAAAAATGGTTTGGGTAAATTTCAGAGATTTTTTTTAAATAGATGAATTTTTTATGGATAGTGAAATATAGTAATTTACAATATAAGCTAAATACATGAATTATTGAGTCATTGATGATGAATGGATGTGGTAAGAACCATTTAGTTCGAACTCACATGAACTAGTTACTATAAATAGTTACAATAATCCTCACAATTTATAGTCTTGTTCCAAAATAGTAATAAAATGAATGAAATAATAATAAAACACCCTTCTTCTCCACCATGAATACCTCCCCTCACCACCACTTCTCCTCACACATCAAAGCCTTGAATATTTATTTAATTCTTCCAAATTACTCTCCCAAACCTATTACCTACATCCTGGTATTTTTGGTCTCACCAAAAGACCCTTCTCATGTTCCTTAAGGGGGTTCTGAAGGAGAAGAAGTTCAACAACCAAATCCTCTTTCGTTTAATTTTATTTTATTTTCAATTTATATTCTTTTCTTAACCACTCCTCAACTCCTTATACCAAATTGTAATGATAAATCTAATATATTTTATTTACTTTATTGTTATTATGTTATTGGTATCCACCATCAATTATTTTCTCTTCCCCTTTTGTTCTAAAAATGAAAACATCGCCCATGAGGTGTCCATTCACTACCTTCATGGGTGATGATTTTTCTTTTTCTAATACTGCATTCAAGACTGGTCATAAAACCATCATAATCGTTAAAAAATATTTTAAAATGTATATTACAACTTATTTAGTGTTATATAACCATTATATAAACATAATATTAATTAATAAACATAACCAGTTCGTAATGATTGAAAAACCCCAAAAATAATCTAAATAGTTATCATTAACGTTTTATCTAATGAATCATCCACATATCGCAAAAAATGATATATAAGACCATATAATATTCTAGATGTCCATTAATAACATATAATTTTAATTCTGAATAACTATTCTCATTTTACATGATCTATCATACATATATACAGGTGAACTAATCATTAAATCCAATGAAACAAACACTCCCGAACAATGAACTCAAATCTTAATTCTCATAAAAAAGTCCATAAATGAATTAATAAAATTAAAATAAATTAAATAAATGTATCACAGGTTATTAATTAAATTATTAATGAATCTAATTTCATATCTAGGACATTAAGTGAAAGTGAAGAACATTTTCAGACATAAGGTATGGTATTCTCTCCAAACGTCTATTTTTTTCCTTTAGGTTACACTTTTTATCTCTGTACCATAGTGCAATTCTTAATTATTCTTATTTACTCATCCTACACTCTGTATGTATGTTCGAACGATATTTTCCTATCTCAATTCATACTTATTTTATGTGGAAATACATATTTTTATAAGGTTCCCTTCTCAATTCTTCCCGATAAGGAAGCCCGATTAATAGGAACTTCCCAATTTCTTACCCATTTTTAAGTACCATCCATAATATATTTTAAGCACCAATTATTCTTCCAAAATCAATAATTTTACCATTAAAATATACAATGGTTCATTTCTGGTTTTATATAAAATATTATGCCTTTTCCGCTTTAAATGCTCTTTAATATTTTCCTTAAACCACACATATATGTTTCATTTAAAATGTTTTCACTTTATTTTATGACAACTTATCATGATATATACCTATTTTCTCTTGTTAATTTCTAGGTATAATTTAAATCCATTCTTTCAGGGACACTATTAGGATATTCCCTTTTGTTATGCCTTATGACATGATTATCATACCCTATTATTTATATAGGTAACCTTTATGCTTGATTCTTCATGTGGAACACATATTCATGAATATTTTTTATGGATGTGACCAGATAGCACTCCAAAACACTGGGTAATGTTTAGTCTCATGATATGTCATGTTGGGATAGGGATTAAACCTAATTCCTTTATGGTACTTGGTCTTCCATGTGCATTGGCCTTGGAAGTTAGACTTGACTCATGCTCCCCCAAGTGCAATGGTATTGATAGTTAGCTTAGAACCATGCTTATGTCTTGTTGTATATTATTTCCACATTAATATAATTACATGATTATATGATCCCTTGTTCTATATGTTATGATTCCATATGTTTCTTCATGTTTCAGGCCATTTTATGTCATCATGTTATGACTTCTAACCCATGTGTTATTCTTTATTCCTATGTTTATTCCCTTACTGATATTTTTATCTCATCCATTTATTAATTCATTCCCCAGGTCTTCCTATGTAGATGTAATAGCTAAAATGAACTTAGTATCTATTTATGGAGATTAAATAAAATATGTTTTATCTTAGTTTCATGATTTCTAATTATGTATGTAATGTTACAAAGACGTTAGACTTTAAGGTACATGGATTGTAATTGATGTTTAATTATTCATAAAATCATGTAATAATATGTGTAAAAGGATCAGATCACTATAGTTGGTATCATAGGACAGTCTAGTTATTTTTTATAATAGGACTACATAACATTAGTAAGAACCCCAGGGACAATTCTATCATGATGGATAACTTAGATTGAAAATTAGGGAATCACCAGACCAGATATACTTTCCATTTATAAGTTTATCCTTTTATATTAAATATTTTTTTTCTATTCCTTTATTAGATAAGTATTCTGATCCCCCTAATTGTAATTCCATTTTTTTAATTAATGACTACAAATAGGAGAACCTGTGCCAGAAGTCAATGTGATAGGAAATTTGAATATTTCCCTAATTAAATGAAAAATTTGATCAGAATGGTAGCTCAAAAATTCCTGATAGTACTTTCTCAACTGGATAAAGTTATGAATAATAACTTGAATTGGGTGGACCATCCTGCTTTTGCTAATAAATACAGGTTTTGGTTTAATATTTAATGTGAAAAAGGTCCCCCCATATTTAGTATATATTTTGATCCCATCATCATAGAATAATGGATTAACTCCTTCAAGAAGATATTATATCTCCCTCAATGCTTAGAAGAAGATATTGTCATGCTTTTAGTCTATCGATTTGATGGGGAAGCTGATCATTGGTGGACACTGATTAGAAACACAAATTACAGGTAAAAAATTGATTCCACAGATTGGGATGTATTCAATACAATATTTTTCAATAAATATTTTCCCAGAACTCTCAATCTTTAGATGGAAAGGGAGTTCATCGGGCTGATAAAAGAGGAATATGAGTCAATCGGGGTGTATCAGGAGAATAATACATGGATTTCATGATACACCTCATGATTTTCATGAACAATTAAATAAGGTTAGATTACTTATTTATTATATTAATGTTGATTCTGTGAAAATCTCTAGAGGTTCGAGATATTGATAGCTATCAGGAGATTGTCCGTTGTGCCCTTAAGGATCAAATGGATGTCATTGATTCTCAGTGGTCATGTAGGCCTAGAGATAAAAGTAGAAAATGAATTTTAATATAGGATTATAAAAAGATAAATCTCAATATATATAGAAATCCCAATATCCCACATATCAAATTTGTGGGAAGAAGCATCATGGGAATTATCTAAAGGGGATCAAGAGATGCTTCAAATGTTGAAGAGGGGGCATCTAGATAATAATTGTTGAATGGATATGAAGGATATGAAATTATTTTAAGAATAAATGAAGGTTCATATCAACAATCATCATATAATTAAGTGTTTAAACAAAAAATAACATGGTAATTATGAAATATATTACCCTAAACCAAGGGTTTTTTAGGAAATCAACAACAAAAACAACTAAAGCACCTAGGAATTGAATATGCTATCACCACTACTAAGGTGGATCCCAGAAATGATGTGGTGATAGCTACATTGGTTATTTATTTAGGAATATATAATTTAATATATGATTCTGCTTCTATGAATTCTTTCATATCTTGAAAGTTTAGTATAACTAGCCAAACACCACCTCAAAATATGAAGGTTGACTTATCTACTAGAACAACAAATTGGGAAATTATTGCATCCAATGTATATAACTCCTCCTAAGTTAATGCTTTTGGATTAAACCTCCCAAAAAATTATATCTTACTTCATTTGGAGGCGTTTGATTCAATATGGGGCTTGTATTGACTATATTTACACAAATCCAACATCAACTATCAAGAAAGGGAGATCAATCTTCACATCCTGAGGAATCATCCAATTATATATAAGTATAAGGAGGAGAATGAATATCCATCAGAATCATTATCAAAATTGTGTATATTATTCCATTATGAGCAAGAATATATAGTTCAAATGATTGAGACAAAGGAGAGAATCAATCTTGAAGAGATGCCCATTGTGAGGGACTAAACTGACGTATTTCCTAAAGAGTTGTCTAGTCTTCCTCCTGACCGAGAGGTTGAGTTCTCAATTGAACTTATTCATGGTCTCTAACTATATCAAAGAAACCTAATAGAATGGACACCATTTAATTGGTAAGAACTGAAGAAGCAGTTACAAGATAATATGTACTAGGGTTTTATATGCCCAAGTGCTTCACCAAGGTGTGCGCTAGTCCTCTTCGTCATGAAGAAGGATGGATCATTATGCCTCTTAATTGATTATTATGAGCTCAAAAAAAATCATGATAAAGAAAAATTATCTCATTCCATGGATAGAATAATTTTCAATCAACTACATGGGTCCATGTATTTCTCTAAGGTGGTTCTTCGGTTAGGATATCAGCAGTTAAAGGTGAAGAAGGAATATATTCCCAAGACTTCATTTCGAATGAGGTTTGGACACTATGAGTTTATAACGATGACCTTCATACTCACTAATGATTGAAAAAATTGCATGTAACTAATGAATAGATCCTTTAGTGATTAACTTGAAATTTTTTTGGTAGTCTTTATTAGCGATATCCTGATATACAACAAGAGAAAGGAGGAACAAGAGGATCACTTGAATACCGCGATAAAGAATTTATGAATGGATAAAATATATGAAAAGTATAGTAAATGAGAGTTGGGGATGGAGGATTTATCATTGTTGTGGCATGTTATCACTAGTAAATGAATATGTGTAAACCCTTCTAAGATAATGGAAATTTAGAAGTGGCCCAGGCCATCATTTATAACAGAGATCCATAGATTCCTTGGTCTAGCTGGGAATTACTAAAATTTTTTGAAGAACATATCAAAATTGTAAAACCTAGTTAAAAATATTACATACAAGGGAGTAAATTTTATCTAGACTAATGAATGTGAAGACATCTTAAAAATCGGAAAAAAGGCTTATCAATGCATGGGTACTCACACTTCTGACAAGTGGGGTACTCTTTGTGGTATACAACGATGCTTTAATGAAGGTATTAGTCTATGTACAGATGAAAAATAATAAAGTGATAGCCTATGCCTCAAGGATGTTTAAAATTCACCAGAAAAACAATCCCAAGCATGATCTGGAGTTGGAAGCTCTGATCTTTGTGTTGAAAATCTAGAGGCATTATCTCTATGGGGAGAAGTGTGAGATATATAATGATCACAATAGCCTCAAATATATATTCACATAGAAGTATCTTAATATGTTACATCAAATATGGTTATATCTCATCAAATATTTTAACTTCTCTACCTACTACCAACATGGTAAGAAAAATAAGGTGGACGATTATATAAGTTAAAAGAATTAGGCATCTTTATCAATGATGAGAATCAAGAAGGATCTGATATTCTTTGACCATTAAAGGATGGACATGGGAATCATTAAGGAAGTAACATCATCAATCCTTTCTCAAATGATTTCTCAACCATACCTTATAGGGAAAATAAATTATGGTCAAATAAATGATGATGGAATTCAAAAAAAGGTGGAAGCAATGAGTAAACGGAAATCCTTAGTGTTCAAAATTTATGACAAAGGAGTTATATGATTTGGGTCATGACTATGTGTACCATATAGTATAGAGATAAATAAATATCTTTTGAATGATGTACAAGGACCAACTTTATCTATTCACCCAATGTGCACCATGATGTATAGAGATCTCTAAGAATACTATTAGTGGGATAATATGAATAAGGTGATCACTGAATATACATCAAACTGTTTGGTATGTTAGCAAGTGGTGGTTGAAAGGAAAATGTATAAAGAGATGATGAATCCATTACCCATACCAACATGGAAGTGATAAAACATCACCATAGACATTATAATTGGACTTCCAAAGACATCCATAGAAAATAATGTTATATGGGTCATTGTGGATAATCTTACAAAGATAGATCACTTTATCATAATTCCATAGGAGTTCTCACTTGATCAAATTACACAAATACACATAAGAGAAGTGGGGAGTCTTCATGGAGTAACAATATTGATTATATCCAATTGAGATACTAGATTCACCTCCATGTTTTGAAAAACTCTCCAATATTATCTAAACACTGAATTAAACTTCTGTATGACTTATAATCCTTAAACTGATGGAAAATACGAGTAGACTATTCAGACATTGGAATACATGTTTCTAACTGTTTATATGGACATCAAGTAAGTATGTGACCAATATATTCTTCTGGTCGAGTTATCTTATTGGAAAAATTTGCACTCGAGTATACAAATGTCTCCATATGAATCCCTTTACGAGAAAAGATGAATAACATCATAATGATGGGATGAATTCGGTGAACGTAGGCTACTATGACCTGTAATGGTCAAAGAAATTGTAAAAAAGGTGAAAAACATTCATGAAAACATAGAGGAAGCCTAATGATTATAGAAGAACTATACATAAAATCATTAACGGAATTGAGAGTTTGAGGTTGGAGACATGGTATGCCTCCACATATGTCTATGGAAGGGGATCTTGAGATTTGGGAAGAATGGAAAGTTGAGACCTAGGTACATCGTATCCTTTGATATTCATGATCATTTATGAGTTGTAGCCTATCAAATATCCCTCCCACTTACCATGTCTTGAGTACATGATGTATCCCACATACCCATCTTTAGGAAGTACAAATCATATCCCTCACATAATGGAATATAGAGGTTGTACAGTTGGAAAATTTATTCTCTCATGTGGAGCAGTCGACGATGATCTTGGATTGTAGAGATAACATTCTACGCAAAAATACTAATCACCTAGTCAATATACTAGTGGAACCATAAGTATGATGATGCAACATGGGAATTAGAGGAAGTAATGAAGGATAAATATCCTCAGATGTTTTCAACATAGAATGTAAAATGAAATTTGTAGTGTAAAATTTCTTAAGGGGGGAAGAATGTAATGAACCAAAATTATATCAATTAAATTTCCCTTCTTATAATTATCTTATTTAGTATAAATCACATAAAATCACATAGAGAACATAATATGAACTTTATAAATGAATAATGAATGAAATAAGAGGTATTATTAGAAATTAAGGAATCTATACCAATAGAATAGTAACTTGACTATTGTAATAGTAACATGACTATTAATAATAGTCATCTAGATAATAAAATAGTAACCTAACATATAAAATTATATATAAATTTTTTTTATCTTATAAATAAAAATTTGATATATTTTTATATCGGAATAAGTGAAAAATGTTTTGAAAAGGATAAATTAAGTGTTGGTATTTTTATGAAACATAAATGTTTATTTACAATTTTATTATTAATATAATGATTCAAAATAAATTTTATTTTTATAAAATATATTAATATATAGATATTTTGTTTTCTTATTATTATATTAAAATTTAATAGGACCTTAATTAATTTTTCAAAGTGTTATAAAATCAATTATCATTTTAAAATTTCTATTTTTGGAATAAATGAAGACCTTAATTAAAAATTAAAGATTAAAAATTTAATAAATTATTTTCATAAAATGGAGTACATTTTTTAATTATACACATAAAAAATTTGTTAGGCTAAAATTTTGGGATTTTTCTAAAATAGTAGAATTTTTAGTGAATACTGAAATATGGTAATTTATAGTATAAGAAAAATACATGAATTATTGAGTCATAGATTATGTATGTTTGAGTTTTGAACACTTTAAGATAGAACTAAATTCACTATTTACTTTACTTATTCAAAAATAAATAACACTATTGATAGTCTTCAGCCAAATAATAATAAAATGAATAAAATAATCACAAAACACCCCTCTCCTCCACTATAAATATCACCCCACATCACCCCTTCTCCTCATAATTCCAAAGCCTTTAATACTTATTATATTCTTCCCAATTACTCTCCCAACCCTCTTAAACACATCATGACCTTTCTAATATCACCAAAATACCATTACAAAGTTCCTTAACAAGGTTCTCAAAGAGAAGAAGTTTAAGAGGTAAAATCCTCTTTCGTTTTCATTTATTTTCTTTTCAATTTCATTTCATTTCTTATCCTATCCACATCTATACCTATCCTAAAGTTACATGATAAATCTAGTATCTTTTATATACTTTAATTTTATTATGTTATTTTTATATCCACCATCAATTCTCCTCTCACCCATTTTTTCTTCAAATGAAAACATTATCTGTGAGGTGTCGATTCACGACCTTTATAGACGATAATTTTTTATTTTATAATACCAATATAGAGGTAGGTAATAAAATAATTATAATTGTTAATATAAATTTTAAAATTTATATTTCAAATTATTTTGTGTTCGAGAACTTGATATTAATTAATAAAATAAAACTAGTTCGTGATGATAAAAAAACACCAAAATAATCTAAATGATTATCATTAACGTTTTATATGATGAGTCATCCTCATATATGAAAAATGATACATTAGAGAATTTAATCATATATAATTTCATCAATAACATATAATTTTTATTTTTGATAACTATTCCCATTTTACATGATCATTCATACATGTATATAAGTGAACCAATCATGAAATCCAAGGAAATAGACCCTCCAAAATGATGAAATCAAATATCACCACTCCTCAAAATGGAAATAAACTATCTTAATAAAATTATAATAAATAAAATACATTTAAAATAAGTTATTAATTAAATTATTAATGAATCTAATTTCATTATCTTGTACATAAAGTGAAAGTGAAGAACACTTTCAGACATATGGTAAGAGATTTTCACCAAGCCTCTATTTTTTTACTTCGGGTTATGCTTTCTATTTATTTAACCCAATGAAATTATTAATTATTCTTATATATTCAACCTAAAATCATTTTTTATGTTCCAATAATGTGTTCCTATATCAATTATTATTTATTTTATGGGTAAATACATGTTTTTATAAGCTTCCCATCTCAATTCCTCTTAATAAGAAAGCATGATTAAAGGAAACTTCCCAGTATCTTACCCATTTTTGAGTACCATTCATAATATATTTTAAACCATCAATATTTTTATAAAATAAATAATTTTATCATGAAAATAAACTTGGTTCATTTATTTTTTTATATTAAATATTATTCTTTTTCTACTTTAAATTCTGTTTAATATTTTCCTTAAACCGCACTAAAATGTTTCATTTGTAATGTTTCTTAAACACTATTTTTAAATTTTTTCACTTCAGTTTGACATATCTTATAATTTTATATGTATATTTTACCTTTTGGAAGTCCATGTATGATTTAAATCCATTTCTTAATGAACACCATTAGGATATTCCCATTAATTTATTCATTATGACATGATTTTTGTACCTAATTCTTTCCATGGGTAACCAATAAGCTTGATTCTTCATGTGGAAAAAATATTAATGAAAATGTTATAATTTGTGCACTTAGATATAACTTAAATTATCTGAGTAATATTTAGTCTCATGATATTTCAGGTTGGTACAGGGAGTAATCCAGATTCCTTTATGGTACTTGGTCCACCATGTAAAATGGTTTTGGTAGTTAGCCTCGACTCATGCTCCTCCCTATGAAATGGTCTTGACAGTTAGCATTGAATCATGATTATTTCATGTTGTATATTTTTTACAAATTCCTATGATTCCATGATTACTTGATACCATGTTCTATATTTTATGTTTCCATATGTTTATTAATGTTCCAAGCCTTTTTATGTCAGCATGTTATGCCTTCTAACAAATGTTCTATGCTTTATTCCTATCTTTCTTCCCTTAAATTGTTTTTTATCTCATCCATTTGTTCATGTATCCCCTAGGTTATCCTATGATGATGTAAGACCTAAAAGATAATTAGGAACTCTTTATGGAGATTAAATAAAAGTTTTTTTTATTTTTGTTTCATGCTTTCTAATTATGTATCTAATCTTCCAAAGAAACCAGAATTTATGATCCTTGGATTGTAATTATTGGTTAATTAGTATTTAAATCATATAATATTTTTTTAAAGGTTGTGTTATCTATACCTCAGTTTTCCTTTATATGGTTTATGGTATATTAGGAATCAATGTAATTTTTTTGGTTAATGTATTATTTTGGTTTTATAGGCCACACATCGAAATCATGTTGGGACATTTTACGAAATTTTATAGTATCAATGATTGATAGTTTTTTAGTTATTAGTATTTTATGACTTTAAATAGTTATAGATGTTTAATTTCATGGTTTTTGGTGATTTGGGTAAGTTTTGGAAGCTAAAAATTAAATATTAGTTGAATGCTTAAGATATTATTTAAGGCGTGTTTTGGGTCTTATATGAGTGGTATGATCATCATTTAGAATTTCAGGATTGATAAATGTGGTTGGTCTTGGTGGATTGTGGTGGATTTGGAAGCTGTGTATTATTGGTATATTGATGAATTAGATTATGTATTGGAGACTTATAGGGAATAATTATTTATAAAAACATTATCTTGAAATTTTCATGGATGAGAAGTCATATAGTTTGGAGTTTGTAGTGATTTGTGTTCTAACTACAATGATACAGGTTATTAAACATGAATTTTTGGATGGGATCATTTTAATATTAGTTCTAATTAAAGAATAATATTTTATTTTGCAATTAATTTATTGAAGTTTAAGTTTTAGAGTTTATTTTTGAGCAATTTTTGGATAAGGTTTTAGGTTTCAAAGGAGTATCATAAGACAGGATCCAAGTTTGGGTGTGTTTGGGGAAAGTTATGAAAACAAGGCTGGTGATTTGGGTATTACTAGAAGTATGATAGAGTTATGTAAAAATTCAGGTGCCTAACAAGTGGCTATATAGCCACTAGAGTTCCAATGGAAGTCTGATGTGAGGGTGTGGGGAATTGATACTCTAGTGGGCACCACAGTAGCATTTTAATAAATTATTATTAATAAAATTTGAATAAGTTATTCTTCTACATCCTTAAAACCTAAACCATACCTCAATACCTCTCATAATCTTATGAAATAACACCCTTATTACGAATTTATTTACCTCAATTCATGTTATATCAATCCTCATGAAGATTAAGAAAATTTTAGAGTGTTTTAATACATGTTTACGGGTCGTTAAGATCTCTATCACCCTCACCCCTACACTCCTAAACTATTTCCTATTATTTAATAATTTAAATGAATTCCCTAATTTTTTATCTCACCAAATACGTGGTGAAACCCATTACATTGATTCCTCTTATTATTAATTGGGTTACATATGATCTTGGTAAGTTATTCCTAATTAATTACTCATTATTTTGATAAATCCTCATTTTACATTGATTTTTATAGGGACATATTGATTTTGGGATTTGATTTAGGGAATATTAGGCCTAAATAATTTGGTTTCTCCCTTTTTTTTTATTAATATAATTTTATTTAGTTCTACATTGTTTTTGGCTGGGTAAAAATTAATTTTTTATAATATGATATTGTTTTTACATATAATACAAAGTGATGGTTATGGTATGCTAATTTTATGATTTTAGGGGATGTTGGGATGGTGTTAGAGATGGTCTAGAATTAGAAATATCTCCTTCAGTATTTATAGGTGGTCTAAACTCACTATGTGATTCATGGTCCTGTAACATGCCTTCCATAAGTTTTTGTAAATAATAAACAATCCAATTTTTATTTTGGGGATATAAATTAATGGTTTTCAATTTTATTTTAAAATAATGGATTAAATGATTTTCATTGATGGTTTTATGGTATTATTTAATGATAAATGTTTTCCCCTTGATAGAATTATGAAATCCATTTACCCAGTTTGTGCGTAGGGTGTCTCTCTAAATATTAATCACTGTCGATAAATTTTCTTAATATGTTAGTAGAGAAACCCATATTACATTGCATATCAAAAAATTATCAATCAATTTTTATGGGAACATACCATACTTATATTTATTAGTTGATTTAAAATAATTAAATATTTTTTGACAACAAAAAAAATTATAAATGGGGATATTCTCTTTGTTCTAAACCTTATGGGTTGTTAAATACTGGTCTTCGTGAAATTCCATGAGTCCCACATAAATTTTATAGTGTGAATCACATATTTCTAAATAAATCATAAATGATATATAAGTGAAATAACCATAGATTAACTATAATTAAGAATAAGATTCAGTCGAGATGTGGCAGTTAGGTTTTCTAGGTGGGAATATATTATTCAACAATGAATGTCTTATGGTTTAGTAAATACCAAACATTGACTCATGAAAATTACTTGTTAGGATCATATAAGGATATGTCCAACACAAAGAACAATGTGAATTTGTGTAAGTTTACTTTTAACCCAATTTCATATTTTATCCCTTTATCACCTCATCACTTATTCAATGAGTGGATATCTCCCTTTTTATATCTCATTTGGTTGGTATGAATATATAACATATGAAAGAAATATATTAGAACATTAGGATTTATTGATAGGGTTTCCAACTTTTTAGCATGAATACTTCCCCAATGTATTGTGGTTATTATCATACAGAGACAACATCCTTCTTATTATCAAATGGAGCATTAGAAAGGGTATATCCTTGGGATAATTATCCTTGCACCAACTAAGGACAAATACCGCAATAAATTTCTAGTATTTAATCTCTAAATAATAAAATATTCAACCTACTCCTTATTAATTAGATCAGTAATAGAACTCTGGTGTACCTCCAAGATGATATGGATGATATTCTTCCTCACTTGAAGTAATAAAGTTGCCTGTATTAGTTTCATAAACCATCATTATTGTCTCACCTTTCTTAAAACTTATAAATTAGTGTGTTATAGGATGATTTTATCAATTAATTCATCCTAGATTTAATCTTCATTAATACAGGATAAAAAGTCTTCTAACCTTCTTCTCTAACTCCCAGAATAATCACTTTCTTCTAAACTACAACACTTTATTATCCCTTTTAATTCATAATATAATCAAGTGAATATAAAGTTGGATCCATCTCTTTTTATTCTTATTAAGTGAATAAGAACAACAATAGGCCTCTCTTCCTTTTTCATTGACACTTCAAGTCCTCGATTGGTAAAGAATATTGGTGGTATCAGTTTTTTATTTTCAAATTATAGAATATATTTTTTATACATATAGTCAAGATATCATATCTTTCTTCCTTATTAATGTCATATTTTATATTCAAATATCCTTGTGAACATGGAATCTCAAATTTTTAGAATAATCAGTTATTCATTTTTCATGTATTCTCTCCAATCAAAGTAGAAATTTTTTCTTTTTTTTTTCTTTTGAGGACATGGCTTCTATCAACATCCCTTTTCCTCATGATAGGTCATAACATAAAGGTATTAATCACTACCAAAAATCATAGTTTTAAAATTCCTTTATAATATTTATCCATATGTTCATGGCTATTAGGTTGGAATGGTTATAATGAAGAAAAATACATGGGGGGGGGGGGTGGGGGTGGGGGTTAATTGTGAACTTTAAAACATTGATAGATTCAGATAACCTCTCTTTTCTCTATAGTGAATGTTTCCTTATCTCAAAGACGAGTGATAAGTATACATAAATAAATGAAATGAATAAAAGTATTTATAATGGTTTAGAAAAAATGAACCTATAGTCCACTCCACCAATGCTCAACTCCATGATCTTGGTGATTTTCACTATCAGATCCAATTATACTACAACCTTTAAAATAAAAAATGAGTGCAAGGATTTGACAAATTTCAATACTTTTACAGGGCCTTATGGTTATTTTACAGGGAACCACAAATCCATATCTTAGTTCAAGAAGTTGACACTTAACCAATACTGAGTATGAGTGGTCAAAACTCCACAAAATAAATTGAGATTGATTTTGTTTGAGAATAGATGTTGAACATTATAGTTCAAACAATAACTGATAGATATATCAGATATTTAACATCGCATCAGCTTCACAAGAGAAAAGAAAACACCAGAAAAATGTTTAAACATGTATGTCTCCAAAGTGCATCATCACCAAATTCTTTTTCATTCTCATAGAATAAGATGTTATAATTAAATATAGTAGAAGAGGCAATAATAATAATGAGTTGATCAAATAGATCAAAACATGTATGTCTCCAAAGTATATATATAAGGGGAACAACATACAACAATTACTTATGTATATACATCCTATTCTATATCATGTATATATTTTTTCGGAAGAATAATGTTTCAATATTTATACAGCAGATCGAAAAAATCTAGGTCAAACCAGCTCTAGAAATATCTCACAATAAATCATGAACATTTGAATTCAAAATCATTCAAGAGAGTTGTAACTTCCCATAAGAATAGAAATGATTTACTTTAGTGAATAGAATACTTTAAAATAATCATAACAAATATTTGAATCGATCATAAAACATCATTGAATAGATATTTTCTTCCATCAAGACCATTTCATAAATCTCAGATAATTTCCCAAATTTAAAAATCTATCATTGAAGAGTAAAATATAGGGTTCCTTCACATGATGAAAAAACTCCAAACATAGGGTTGATAGTGTAGGGTTGATCTCAAAAGTAGGGTTGAGGTAACATACATTTATTTCTTTAAATTTAGGGTTCTTTGTAAATATAGGGTTGTTCAACCCTAATTTCCTAGTAGCATAGGGTACGTAATCCATGCATACTATTTCAAATGTAGGGTTTCTAATCCATACATTATGATTACTAATGTAGGGTATGAATAGTGTTTCTTGAATACATTTAAAAAATCCTAAATACTTCAAAAAATATTCCCATTAGATCAATGAATTGAATATAAATCCAGAATAAATATTCTGATGAATAATAATTTCATGAAATTCACTTAAAAAGTAAAATCATTAGTAAAATAAATGTAGGAATTTGGGAGAATAAAAAAAAGATTTTTTTGAATCAAAACAAGCTCAAAAGTCTCCTCCTTTTTGATGGTCATAAAACACATGATAAAATATATAAAATTTAATTTTTTTTGAAAGAAACTAAAAATAGCCTCATTTTCTCTATAATATTTTTATAAAAATTTTATCATAAAGGAAAATTTTCCCCAATATTCATTTATAGGATTTTACTTACAAAAAATTTTTCTAGAATCAATAATAACTTATCCTCTATGTGAATCAAAACTAACTTCTCCCATATGGTAAGATTTACAACATTTCAATATGATGATAACATTAAAAGTCCCCCATAAAGATAATAATGAAATCTAAACCTATAAACTTATCCCACTTTTTGTGAAATCCAAAAGATAATATAAGTAAGATAAATTTCTCACCCTAAATCAAGATTTCTTAGAAAGATAATGATTTTAAAAACAAGGAGCATATTAATAAAATGTTTATTTACATAAAAATCTCCCCTCTAAATAATAACATATAGAATATTAAATGAATTAAAATTATTATAAAAGTAGTAAAATAATCTTAACTGACTTATACATATGTAATACTTAAAAATAAAACTATTATTGTTATTTTCATGTTGATGAATTAATATATTTATGAGATAAGTAAATATTAACTCCAATCCTATGAAAAATAACATTAAATATTAAAATTAAATTACTAAAAAACTTATAACAAAAAAATTCACTAAAAATATATAACATTGATTTTAAATAAAAAAAATAAAGGTTAAGGAGTATACTGTTCGTCTGAACATTCCAAACATCAAATTTTTTATCTTAATGTATCTAACACTGTTAATAATTCTTATAATATTTTTTGAACATCTATTATTCTTTGATATGAAGAATATGAACACTGTTCAAGTAGGAAAAACATCATTTTTTCAAGATATAGCTTAGTAATAACTTCTATTTTGAGTAACTCCATTTGAATTAACATTTCTACCTTGAATTATTCTAATTCTACTTTGAATATTGAACAAATTTTGTTTTTTTGATATTACTTTTTAATGATTCAAAACCTATTTCTCATTTATATCCTTTGTATATCTCATCATACAACTTTCTAGACACATCCAAAGCATATTTTATCTTTATATTTTCTTTATTTAAATTGTTGAATTTTAACAAAATGCTTTCATAAGATATTTGAGAAGTAGAGACCTCCAGTTCTTCATAACTTTGAACTTAATTATATATTTTAGAATATTTTTCAAATGAATCTTTAACATACGAGACAAAATATTCTTTTAACAAATCAGAATGATTACCATTTATCCTTTTAGAAGAACAATTTTATTTTGAACATGAAGTCTTTGAATACTTCATATTTCCATGCCTAGTTTCCCAGAAGATTTGGAACAATATATTTTAGAGAAGAAGAAGGATAAATAGAAATATTTTAATAAGAAGATGAATCAATTAGTTATGACATAATTCAGATAAAAATTCATTTTAGTCTAAAAATTACAAAATAATAATTATAGATTTTAATTTTTTTGAAACAAAAGACTACATAAGAAAGATGGTCTAATTTTGATAAACAAACAAAATTTTAAGAATGTGAAGTACAAAGGTTTCAAAATGATTTAAAGATGGAAAATAAAATCTTTTAATAATTTAAATAAATACTGTATTTTTCAAAAAAATCTAATACAAAGTGTTAAATATATTTGAAATTATTAACAAATCATTTATATAATCAAAATAGACTAATAATTTATTTATGGAGTAAAGGAAAGACATTTTCAAAAATTTAAGAGATATATTTCTCCTCAGTTATAAAATAGTTAATACAACAGAAGCTTATAGATATTTGAAATTGAAATACTTCCTACATCAATGATTTTATTACTGAGGATTTTTTTGATACGGAATTACTTCATAGTTGTTCACTACTTTAGTAGATACTTTTCATATATAATTCCATAAACCAATCATGAATTTAATGATATATATTATTGGTGTAGTCTTGTATGTCTTAAAATGAAAGAAAGTTTTAGTACACATATCCTTTTAGGTCCATCACTGTTAAAAATTATGTTTTTAGGTAACCAAATATGCTTATTCTTATTAGAAATTCTACTATTCAAATCAAACAATTATTTTGAGAAATAAAACTTTATAAATCCCTAAATTTGAGGTTTTATAAATAAGTAACAATTTTCATAATTTCATTTAATACCATAATAAAAAAATTTAATAGTAGACATGTTTTTTTGATTTAAACCAAGAAAAAAATAATTATTATATATTTTTTTTCGTCTTTCACCATTACTTCATATTCCAAGTCATTCTTTCAGTATTTTATTTTTACAAGGATTTGATTTAAATATTTTTATCCTTTTATTAAAATAATATAGGCATGTTTTAATTTAACAAATTCAAGAAATAATTATTTTATCTTAGTATCATGAAAATAAGAAAATAATTTTCAAGAAATAGATTTTAATTAAATATTTTTTTGACAAATTTTCTTTATATAATAGAATAGTTTCATAATATTTTCAAATATTTTTATGATATTTATTTAAGGTTTAATATTTATCTTGTATCATAAAGTAATACTTACTTAATTCATCATAATATAGTTTTCCACAACTTGAGTTTTAAGAGTAAGAATATTATACCTCATCCGTATGAGGTATAAGATGTACCATTTTTATTTTATGCTTTTCCTCAGAATTAGTATAAGATTAATCATTTGAAAAAGATTTATTAATCCATAAAGATTTTAGGATTTTATTTCATTTTATCTTATGAACATATTTACTGAAATCTTTCAATAAATGACAATTATCCTTTGTATGCACCTTTTCCTTACACTCAAAGCATACATTTTCTTTAGTCCATTTGTTTTTCTTTCAATAAAATTTATCATATCCTTAAGAATGATCTAATAATTCATTGTACAAATATAGATGAATTTAATTAGATGATTCATCCATGGTTTTTTTATATATATCCCCTTTACGATGTTTATGATTTTCATCTTTAGCCTACATCTCTTCTTCATACATCGTCAAAGTTCCATTCAACTCCTTCAAAGCTAAAAATTTTACAGGTGAAGATTGACGTATAGATGGAGATATTACCTTCCACTTTAAGGGTAGTACTATGAGTAATTTTAATTATTAATCTGATTGTGAAATTTGATATCCTAAAGATACAACATTATTGGAAATCTCTTCCAATCATCCATTCATTCGAGTAATAGTTTCATCCCTATACATTCTAAAAGTATCGAATTTTATTTTAACAGTAATGTACCTTAATTGTACAAAATTTTAATTTCCTTCATAATAAACTATAATAATCTACGATATCTCATATGCATTAGGACATTGAGATACTAAACTGAATTCATCAGAACCGAAACCACAAAAATTAGCATTCATGAATTTTTAATTATGATCATATTTTGTTTCTTGTTTGCAACTCCAATCATACAAACCTTCCATAGGAATAACATATGGTTTAACAACCTTTAAATAAACCCTTATAAAAATATTTTTCAAATAAATAACCATAAAATATTCCCATCATCCATAATTTTCACCATTAAAATAAGGATCACAGATCATTAACATACCTTCTCTGGAATCAACTATTTTAAGATGTCTTCATCAGAATATTTAACTCCGGCTTGTTAGAGACAATAGATATTCAATATATCCTTCAGATACCACTTATGGACATTGTAAAATAATTTTCAAGAATAAAATATACCAATTGATTCTTTCCTTTAATAAAAATTCTTTGGTCATAATGGTGATAACGAAGGCGAAGACACAAGAAGGGGTGAGGGTGAATTGTGCACATTAAAACATTTGATAGATTTTGATAACCTCTATACATAGTGGATAGAACATTTCCTTCTCCCAAATATTAGTGAGAATTGGGAATAAATAAAAGAAATGAACATAATGATTTATAGTGGTTCTGGGAATAAATATCCCCTAGTGAACTCCACCAACGATCAACTCCATAATCTTGGTGATTTTCACTATTAGGGCCTCTTATGCAAAGAACATTATATGAAAAACCATGTGTAGGAAGTTGGTACCATACAATTATTTTACATGTCCATTTGGTTCTTTTATAGGGAACCACTAATTCATAGAATAATGCAAGAATTGGAAACCTAAACACAAGTCAGAGCAACCAAAACTCCAACAAATCAATAGATTTCAATTTTTTTTGTGAAAACTTGTTGGAATTCACAGTTTTAGCAACAACTGAAAGATGTTTTCTGATATTCAATGTTGTAAAAGATTTAAAAAATCAAATAAAACACTAGACATGTGTTTAAACAGGTATATCCTGAAATTGATTCTTCATCAAATGATTTTTCATTCTCACAAAAGAAGATATTACAATAAAATACAGGAGGAGTGAAATCAACAATAATGAGTCGATTAGATAAATAAAAACATGTATGTATCCAATGTATATCTTTGAGGGTAATGACACACAACTATTCCTTATGTATATCTCCTCTTCTATATCATGTATATATTTTTTACTTCATGAATAATGTATTAATATTTATACAGAAGGTAAAATATATTCAAGTTAACCCAACTCTAGAAATATCACACAATTAATAATGAATATTTTAATTCATAATAATTCAAGAGAGTCATAACTTCTCATAAGAATAGTAATGATTTACTCCATTGAATAAGAGACTTTAAAAATAATAATGATCCTTTGAATTAGTTGTAAAATATATTTGAATAGATCTTTACACTCATTAAGTCCATTTCATAAATCATAGATAATATCATAAATTTAAAACTCCTTCATTGAATTGTCAAACACAGGGTTCATTCATGTGATGAAAAAACTCCAAATGTAGGGTTGAAAACATATGGTTGATCTAAAATGTAGTTTTAATGTATCATATGTTTCTTTCTTCAAATGTAGGGTTCTACATAAATGTAGGGATATTTAACCATACTTTCTTGACAGTGTAGGGTATATGATCCATACATACTTTTTCAAATATAGGGTTGATGATCCATACATTACACTTAATAATGTAGGGTATAAAAAGTGTTTCCAGAATACATTAAAATACTTCCATAATACTTCATCAAATATCCCCACATGATCAATGACTTGAATATAATTACAGAATAAATATAATGAAAAATAATAATTTATTGAAATTTAGTAATAAATTAATCTCATTAGTAACATAAATTTTGGTGTCTTTGAGAATAAAAATCAAAAATAAATTAATGAAATTATTGAATCAACACATGCTAAATAATGGATTCATGGACTGTCATGTGTAAAAACATCTTATGATGGGGAAATCATCTCAACATCCTGTTATCTTTCTTGGAAGTAACCCCTTTGAAAAATGTTTTGGATTGTGATCGTGTGATTCATTATGATGTTTTATATATGAAGAATAGATCACCAACACCATCTAATTTAGTTTCCAATTAATTAAAAATATAATATTTTGAACATATAAAAATCCAGGTTTCAACATTCTCAAAATTCTGCTAAGTACATAATTCTTATATAGATGATGTTTATAGAGATGGTGGTTAAAAATCCTCTAGATTATTGTGATAAAAATTAGACTAATGATTCTTATATAAATTATGTATACGTAGTTAAGGGTTATACATATAATAGTTACACTGTAACCTGATTATATTTACTCATCTCAGATTATGCTTACATAGGGATAAAATGATTCATATAAGGATCTAAAATCATGTAAATAAAGATGGATTTTGATAAAAAATATATTTAATTAGTTCTTAAAATGTTGAATAAATAGACTTCAAACTCAATTATTATTTTTATATAGATTAAAAACCTTCTTAAAAAGTTATATATCAGGCATATTTTGTCTTATAGAGGATTGTTACACATCCACCGATCATGTCTTTACAACATGAGATTGTTCTAAATACCATCCTAAAAAATATAATTCTATAGTATCCCAAAACTCAATCAAAACCTCTTCAAATAAACTCAAGGAATTCCAAAACACATATATGAACATTAAAGTTTTTCTAAATTATATTTATTTAATGGATTGTCTATACACTCGGTTTATCTACTATCTTATGAAGCATTACATCCAATGAAAACTTCCATATTTGCTGGTAGCTTCCATCACCCATCTAATTATGTAGACAGAAATTCCACATATAGTTTTTATGTCATACATTATGAAAAGATCACTACCATCTTCAAAATATAATTACAGAATCATTCAAGATCATTTTCATAGGATCTTGTACTCATGATAATCACAAGGATGAAATTCGACAATTGTTATTAATAGATTCTTCATAGAGAAATTGACTACAAAATTTACCTCACTCTAAGGAACAAACTCTCTAACTTTATCAATTTTTAAATAAAAATATTTATAAGAAATTACAAGAAGTATAATATATAAATGACTTTTACCCTTAGACACTCTCTATAAAACATATAATACTATAACAACAACTCCCAAAACCAATCAACTTGTCCATCATGAGATTGAATCCCCTTAAATAAAATGGAAACAAATCATTCTTATTTTTTATTTATTTTAATCATAAACAATATTTGATGATTATGTATTGACTTTGTTTTCATTGGTTTCATCCTTTGAATATTTATACATATACCTATGGATTTTTCTCAAAGTCAACATTATATTTTAGGTGTTATAAGACCCTGAAATTAATATATTAAAAATACTAATATATATAAAATAATGAAATAACATATTTTTTTAATAAAAAGTTTCACTAAATATTGAATCCTATGATAGAAAATATGAGACCATGGATGTTTTGTGGATTTTTTTTGGATTTTACAAGGTAAAATATAAAGTTAGTCGATGTTAGGTGTTCGGTTTAGGGAATACTTTGGTTGGATCAATAAGTATTTAATTATTTAATTTAATTAATTAACATAAATATCCAACAAACCTAATCCCTATCTATTTAAATGTATTTTTGAAAAATCCACAAGGTTATCCTCATATCCTTAGGATATTAGAGAGGTGGAGGAGATCTCTATTGTTTTTGGAAAATTGGGAACGTGGATCAAAGATAACGATCAAGGGAATTCTTGAGATGAGTGGTGGACAAAATGGGATCTTCACTATCATCACTAGTGGATTCATTCTTCACCAATGATCAGTCCATTATTGATGTAAGGATCTTTATTTTTATACCCTTTTATTTTATTTAACAAGCAAGGATTTTTGTATCATCATTTTTATCTATGAGTTACATTATTCGCATGATTCCAATTTTAAATATTGTTATTTTACCTTTTTGTTGATAATATAAATACACATGTTATCCCCCTTACATCTATAATTTATGATATCTGGTCAGGATTTCATTACCCAATGATGATATCACCTAATACATGGGATTTCCCCCCATTCGTTGTTTGGGTTTTTCATCATTGGCCCAAAAAGTTGGTGATTCAATATTTCCAGGTTGGATTAAAGTATGATCAAACCCATAGATTCATAAAGGACTCATGAATGATATAAATATTATAGTTTTTTGATGGATCAAGGTGTTTTTTAGGATGTGCCTAATGGATAGAAGGATAAAGACCTCGAATGGTGGAAGAATTCATGAAAGTTATCGACCCGATATCCAAAATCTTGTTTTTCTTCCAATGGAGTTCAGGAAGCGATGATCAGAGATGATATCCTCATGATTCAGACATTTCAAGTGAAAAATGTAGTTGTGAAACCATTTAGAATCATGTATCTGGTATCTTAATTAAGACCAAAGTATATTTCTATGAAATACCTGACAACATGCCATGTATCTCAAAGGAACACATACAGTGTAGTCCACGTTCTCATGGTGGCTAGGGTTTCATCCTAGGTTAAATGTTATAATCCGTGTAACTGGGCCCAAATTTTATGTGATCCAACCTAGCCAACCAGTTCATGTACTGAAGGCACAAACCCAATAACATGGCTATGTATACATTCCATATCCCAGTAGTGACACATCGTGTGGTGGAAAATGTCTAAACAAGCCATGTATTGTGAGTACACGCCTAGAATCCTGGGTGCACATACACATAGTGTGACCCATTGTTCATGAAATGTAGAGATACATAGATTCCCAATAAAAATATATGTGAGGGTATTCCCATGTTTCTAGGAAAAGTCATACTCCATGCGGCCATATATACAAGACATTTACTTTGTCAGGAAACTTCAACTTGGCATATATCCTAGTTTAGGACTCAGATTTATGCCCATGAGTGGCATATCCTAAGTAATATTTTACATGGGGTGTGATTGTGGCATTTTTTTACAGTTATTGATACAAAATGAGGTGATGTATGTGGGATTATTCTTTCATCAATGCTTAGACAATGATTGTGTTCTAGTATGATCATTAGATTGTTTCTAGGGTTGGTACTCCATGATCTTTCTAAGAAGTGGGTCCCCCACTGAACCTTTATAAAGGTAGAGATAGAACTCCACAATTTTATAGAGGGAATGTTTCCTCTATCTATAGATTGGAAACCTTATATTTGAACTCATGAAATGAGTGGGTCCTTCATTGTAGTATGTCTCCCTCAGTTGTGTATGTAGTGCGAGGTGATGGTCCTCTATATTCTTGACAGGTTATGTGTGATTCTTGTCTACAAGATGGGACCTTTTTGGTTTCAGGAAGACTCTTTGTTCTTATATGGTTATGGATATGGAGACCCCATTTCTATCTTTTCTTTATTTTCTTCTAATCATATATGATTATGGGTTTCTATACCATCTTACTTTTTTTTTGTTGATCTAGCTATTTTTTTCTATTTATTCCCATTTTTTGGGTGTCCTACTAGGAATGTATATACTGACTTTTTTTTGGGATTTTACCACATATTTTGGGTCTTATACAAACAAAATACATATTGGTGTTGACATTGGTGTACCTAGTTTTATAGGAGCATAGTTCTACTTGGATTTTCTGGCCATGTTCAGTGGTTAGTTTTATAGATTTTGAGTCAGTCTCTCTTAAGTCATTCATTTTTCTTTTTTTGTCAAGTTGGGACCAAAATTATGGGTTTTCATGTATTTTTTCCCTTTATAACTTTTATATTCCCTTGTTTTACTTTTATGAATTTTCATAGAGGTCATTGGTTGAATTAATTACAATCTAGATGTTTCAGTCTTTTAATATATCTTTATAATATTTAATGGAATTCGATGTGTACATGCATAAAAGTACATTTTTCTAAGGACTCTAATTTTAGTGATATGCATATTGAGTGCTATAATATAGCCCCTAGACTATTGGAGGTCAGCTTGGGGTGTCACCATCATCTTACTATTGTCCTAGGAGGGGTCTCATTGGGATGGGTCATGAAAAAGTGGTATCAAAGGTCATTTTTTCTCACATTGGGATTTGGATTTGTACATTTCATGAGGTTTTAGTTCATAACTTATGGAAATGATTTGGGAGTTTTTTGAGTTCGACTCTCAAGCAAGGGAACCTTGTTATGGTGTTGAAGTTGATGTTTTTATGTACAAGGACTCTGACTACCAAATTTTTGACTCAACAAGTCAAGGCATCAGTTATAGGGAACCAATGGTGGATGCATCATATAAGATTGGATCTTTTTAACTTTCATGTCATTCTTGAGTTACCTCCCTAGATATGGTCATCTAACCATGGTACGTATTATTAACTTTTATGACACTTCCATGATGAAAGATAATTATGAAACCAATATAGGGTCCTGATTTTGACTATTTGGGTGAGGATGCTCAAGAGAAGGGTCATTGTCACATAAAACTCAGTATCAAGGATCTAGTTTAGAAGGAATGTTTTGAGTTGGTTTCTATAGAAATGTAGTGAGTATAATTTTTACCCATTGAGTAGCAAGTGAACCCACACCAATTGGGTCATTTTTATGTTTTTTGTTAATTGATGTGGACATCCGATTCAGCTATTAAGGATGATGATTTTCATATACTGAAAATAATTATATAGTTCTAAGATTAATGGAACCAAAATAATTGGGTCAGATAGACCCTTAGGTAGTAGAGTCTTGGATGGAGTTAGTAGTTTGAGTTTCCTATTTTTTAAACATTTCAACAGAAGTGATGGTCGTATTAGAAACCAACTTCATTCAAAGGGAAGTGATTATTTTTTTTGGTTACCCAATAATTATTTTAGGATACACACTATTTGATAGAGTTTGTGAACCTATTCTATAATGAGTTTTATCACTCTTCTACACCCCCAGTTTAGATACATTAGCTTCTTAAAAATCCTTTGGCTATGGTGGCCTTCTTATGAAGGTATAATTGTGATGATATAGATAGCAGTAGACATCATAGATATAATTCATCTGTAGAATCTAGTAGGTATTAGTCATTAGGGTCATAGTGTAGGAGGCATACTTATTATTGGACTTGGATGCATGGATCTGCAGTGTAGATATCACATAGTAGACTCTTTAATCTTGGAGATTTTCAATTCATATGTCTTTTAGAATACTCAAACATCACATTCATGGATGATATGTTTCCTATGATGAGAAGGGTTTTCTTTATTAGGACTACTCAAAATTTCATTCTATATTTGGAGGATACACAATAGAGTATTATAATCGGAGGGATCTAGACTTGTTACAAGGTATGATCTATGACCCTTTATTATTTTTCTTTAATTATTTTTTTGTAACTACTGCATTGTTATTTTTTTATCCCTATGTTATTAACATATGACGTGGCTTCAAGAATGAAAGGAAGATTGATGCTTCAACCAGAAAGATGCATTCTCTTATGACGTGATTTAATGTCATGAATGTTGGTCAGTGAAACCTAAAGCAGACAATGTCTTGGTGTGGTGGGTGATTTCCTTTGATTTTTATGTTGAAGGTCACCTTGAATGTGCTAGGTTGTTGGTGGGAACCTTGGTTTTTTGGGAACTGGTGGGAAAATGGAAGGAGAGATTCATGATTTTGAAGCTTATGATCTAGAGTAATCATAGTAATATGTGGTATGACACATGAATTATCTACATTATCTATATAATTAACTTGTCTCTCCTTCCTCATTACATCCCTTATTTATGACTTGGAGATTTTATTGGAGCATCAAGATCAAGCTTCATATGTAAATAATCCTACAAAGGAAGTGTCAATGATGAACTTCCATTCAAGTAGTGTGCCTTGACTCTTGTATGAGAGATATTCTCTTGGGATATTTTTAAAGAAGCAATGAGACCTTATGTTTTTTCATTAAATTTGTCTATGTTGGTAGGAGTTTGAATTATACATCAACTAGAAACTTGGTACTGGAATGTTATCTTCTGTTTCATTTCAGATGGGACCTAAAAATCTCTAGGAGTGGATAGTGGAATTATAATACCATTTTGAGAATGATTTTATTATACTCAGTGTATCACCTCGGGAAGCATTATAGTTGTTCCTTAAAAAGTTAGATGATGGATTGAATATTTTCATTGTTTATCATTCTATGAATAAGGTAATTATCAAGAAAAATTACCCCATGAAAAGGATTGAAAACATTTTGGAACCTTTTAAAGTTGTTTTTTGGTTTTAGAAGATGTTTCTCAGTACCAACCACTATCAGGTAAGTGTTCATGAGCATGACATTTTGATGATAGCATTTTGATGTTGCTATGGGAATTATCAATTTCTCATGATACATTTCTAGGTGACTAATTACCAAATTGTATTCATGGAATTGATGAATGAAAATTTTCAATCATATTTGGAATGATTCATGTTTTCCATTATCAATGACTTTCTCATATACAAAGTAGTAGAGTAGGAGCATGTAGTGAATTTGAGGATACTTTTGGACTTACTATGATAGCACCAGTTATAAGGTAAGATCTAAATTTTTTAATTTTATTGTTGAGAGGTTCAATTTGTGGGTAATATATTCTATGATCATGGTGTAGTTTTGGATTCATTGAATATTTATGTATTACTTCCTTGGTAACCACTAAATATTATGTTATAGATATAGAGTTTTCTCAATTTGGTGAGGTACTACCAGAGGTTTCTGGAATAATTTTCAATGATTAAAGATCCTTTCAATGATGTGATACGGAAATGGTAGTTTTTACCTAAAATAATCAGTTTCATATAGCCTTTGAGAAGTTTAAACAAAATATTATCATTGCTTCCTTTTTAAGACCACTAGAGAAGGGAATGAAATATGCAGTTTTTACAATTACCTTGGAGCATGGATGGGATGCATGATGATTCAGAAGGAAGTAATGATATCTTATGGGTTGATGCAGATCAGAAAACATGAGAATAATTATGAAACCCAAAACTTGGAGTTGGTAGGGGAAGTCTTCACCCTAAAGATGTGAATAAATTAGCATCTGGGTGAGAATTTTATTATTTACTGAGACCACTAGAGTATGAGGTACATATTCACTCAATGAGATATCTACATGAGATAGAAGAATTGGTTAGAGGTCCTATAGGACTATGAATTAAAGAGAGTCTCTACTCCAATAAAGATAAATTTGGGGATAGATTCCCTTATAAGGAAATCTTAGTCTCTCTTGGAAGAATAGGTGTGAGAGCATTTTTCCTCATTGTATATAACCTTGATAGAGGGGAGGGGTGAAACATATCTTCAGTCGATGGTAGTGTCTCCAACACTTCTTCAGAATTTGAGAGATGATCAATTGGTAAATTTAGACTATGAGGTATTATGTGATTGGATATCCTCATCAGATACACCAGATGTATTTTGGAAGGAGAAGAGGACATCAGGATTTTTCAGAGACATATGGTAGTTTTGTTCACATTGAGCAAGGGTTTTTTGAGATGATTTAGTTTTATAATTCACCTAAGGATATGAATCTATGTGTGGAAAATATGTATAAAGAAATTAAATAGAAATTTTGTTATGTTGTCATGATGTATATCATTTCTAAGATTGTATCTTGGTGACCTGAATGTATATCTATAAAGGATAAACATCAAGTTCTAGCATGATTTAATCAACCTCTTGAGACCCAGGAATAGAAGTGGGATGGCATATAGATAAACTTTATGGCATAGATTTCATAGAAAAAGATATTCCATAATTCTACCTAGGTTTTTGTTGAATTACTTACCAAGTAATCACACCATCATTCCATCCAGGAGTAGTGTTTGATTGGGAGTTTTAGGGAAGTTGTATGTGTGTGAGATTGCCTGTATTCAATGGGTACCCACAAATATCATCACATAATGTGATTCTAGAATAATTTCAAGATTTAAAAGGGAATTACAAGAGGATTTTGGCACCTATTTGAGGATGATAATAGTGTTTCACACCCAGAAATATGGACATAATGAACTGACCATCCATATTTTGGTGGATTTTCATATATCTTAGGTTTCAGAATTCAGATGGATCTTGGAGGATCACTTATAATTGGTCAAGTTTTTTTATAACAAAAAAAATTAATATTCTATTGTTATGGAACCATTTGAGGCCCTATGTGGGAGACCTTACAAGTCACACTTGTGTTTGGAAGAGAATTTCAAGACATCTCTTAGTGGGGCAGAACTAGTGCAGGAAATGATAGAGATGACTTAGGTTATCCTTGAGAATTCAAGGATAGGTTAGAGATATTTGAAATATTATATAGATCGATGTTGTGGTCCTTTGTAGTTTGTGATGGGAGAAAATTTTTTCTTGATAGTCGCCCTATATTTAGGATTACATATATTTTTCTTAGGAAGAAAGCTATCCCAGAGGTTCATCGGGCCATTTGAGAACTAAAATAGGGTTGGAGAGGTTTCTTACCACTTTGACTTTCCCCAAAAGCTGGACCGAGTGCATGACATATTCCATATGTCACATTTGAGGAGATACATGGATGATCTATTGAATTTAATTTATAAGGGTGAGCTATAAATCGAGGATAAATCCACCATCTTTGAGTACCCAGTATAAATCAAGGATCTATACGAGTAGATCCTGTATAGAAAAACTATTCATCTTGTTCATGTGATATGTGGAATGAGAGAATTCAATAGAGATCATAAGATCTTGAGAGGTATATTTTGGTTCAGTTCCACCAAACCTTTTATTTATCTTTTGATTTTGGGGATGAATATCCTTGATGGAGGGGATAATTTAATGACTATAATGTCATATTTTTGGTCCTTTGAATATATATATATATATGTATGTATTTTCCATTGGAGTTGGAAATATGTTTTGGGTTTTATAGGACCCCAAAGTTAAAATATAAAAAATATTAATATATATTAAGTCACACATGTCCATATTTTTAGAATTAATGGTTTTCCAATTGATTGGGACCTCATATGGGAAATATAAGACAATTGTTGTTTCTAAAATATCAGGTTTACCCTAGGCCCAACATAAATCTTTTTGAAATTGGGAATTCAGTTGAGGAAAACCATTGGAATGTTTCTTAATAAATTTATTAATTAATTTAATTAATTTACTTAAATTATGAAAAAATATAATACCTCTATATTTAAATATCATTATGATAAATCCCTAGGGTTAGTCACATAGCCCTGAGAGATTATATAGACAGAGGATAGATTTTTTGGTGTTGGAAACATGGTAACATAGATCAATGAAAATGATCAAGGGAATTCATGAGATGAATGAATAACACAATGTGATCTTTAACATTATCTCTAGTAAATTCATTCATTACCAATGATCAGTAAATTCTAGAGGCATGTCTCATTATTTTTGTATTTCTAGCCTTTTATTTTATTTTACCTCTATGGATTTTTGTATCTACTTTGTTTTCTACAATTTACATTCATCACATGATCCTAGTTTTCAATAACGATCTTGATCCAATTTGTTCATATCTTATATGCACATAAGTTCCACCATTTTCAATGAAATTTATGATCATTTTATAAGATATCATTGGTTAATGATGATCTATGTCCATTTTTTTCCTTTATCCCTACTGTTCTTTTATTTATTCATATTTGGCCCCTAAGGTCAAGGATTCAACATTTTCATGTCATATAAGAGTGTGATCACACCTCCAGATTCATGGAAGATGTGTGGATGACATAGGGATTAGATTTTTGTGGATGGATTGGGGGGGTTTTGTGGGATACTAGGGAGTAAAACTAGGATCAGTATCCCAAATGGCAGAGGATGACATGATGGTTTTCAATTAGGTATCCAGAATCAAATTTTTTATCCACTAGAGGCCATTAAATGATGATCATAGATTATATCCTATAGATTCAGCCATAAAAATTGAGAAAAATAGTGGAGGAAATGATATGAATAGTAAATATAATGTCCACATGAATACCAAGTTAATTTCAATGAAATCTGTGACTAGACACTGTGTATCTTTGAGGAGAACATATTGCATAGTCTGAGTTCTCACTACGGCTAGGGGTTAATCCAAAGTTAAATATCACACGGTGTGTGGTTGGGGATATTCATGGAGTGATCCTACCAAATAATCCATGTTGTGAATCGAAGGAACACACCTAATACCTTGTATAATACATGTTGTGTCCCAATAGGGACACACCATGTGGTGGAAAATGTCTAGTTGAGACATGTACGATGAGTACACGCCCATGACTCTAGGTGCATGTACACTCCATGTGACCCTATGTACATACTGTGAGGAGCCTCATGGATAGAAAATCCTTATCAAGGTGAGGAAATTCTCATTTTCTATTAAAATTTTCTTCCCATATGAACCTATGTACCCGCTATGCACACTTTTTAGAAACTCCTACCTTGTGTGTCTCCTTTTTATTGAGTCATATTCAGGATCATGAGTAGCCTATTATGAGTATTTTTTTATATGGGATGTGATGGTGGATTTTTTAAATTATATATATGATGTGATTTGATATAATAAGGGCAATTTATTCAATGAGTCTTAACAAGTGATTGTGTTCGAGTGTGATCATCAAAGTGTTGGGGTCGACACTCCCATATCTCTCCAAGTGGTGAGAAAAATATTTCATTTATACAGGAAGAGATGTAACTCTCCCACATTGAATATGGTTCAGGTTATCTATATTTGGATTGGAATCCCCATCTTTGAGCTCAAATGGTAAGAGGGTCCTCTATTAGAGTATTTCTCCCTCAGTTGTGATACAGAGTGGTGTGGCGTGGGTCCTCCATATTCTCAAGAGGTTATGTGTGATGCTTGGATAAGGGATGGAACCTTTGGGGTTACAGGAATAATCTTTATTCTTATCAAGTTGTGGATATGTAGATTTACATTATCCATTTTATTGGGTTTCTACAGAGCATATTTGACGATGGTTTTATTTACCCTCATACTTTATGGGTTGAACTTACTCTTATTATTTCTATTTCTTCCATTTTACTTTTTGGTGCATCCTAATGTGTATATATATACTCACCTCTGCATGGAATTTACCACATGTGTAATGTATTATGTAGAAGACAAGTGGATGTTGGGTCGGAGAGTGATGGCAAGAGGGGGGGTGAATTGCCTTTTAAAAAATAATTAACAATTTAAAACAATTATCAAAGTGCAGTGGAAATAAAAGAGGCAAGACACAAAACTTGATAACGGAGTTCGGCTTAAACCAAAGCCTACGTCTCCGCTCCCAACTCAACCGTTGAGAGATTTACTACCGCTTGCTTTTTAATGGTTTTATCAAGAAACCCACTAGACTTTAAGGTAGTCTAGAACCTATTACAGCTTGCTTTTAATGGTTGAGCAAGAACCCACTAGCCTTCTTACAGGTGAAGGCTAGCTCACCTTTGACTCAAGCCTTTTAAAGGGAAGTCTTGACTAACCTCTTCACACCTTGAAGGTGGTGTGAAAACCCAAACAAAGAGAGGATGAGAGAAACAGGGGTTTGTAGGCACAAACCCAAATTGATGCTCAAAATAATTAAAACAAGAAAAACCGTAATGTAGAGAAGTCTTGGGCGCCAATGGATTGATTGGAGTTGATGAAGAGCACTCCCAAGCTTCTATGGTGGTGCTCCTTGGATGTGGAAATGAGTTGGAGCAAGTGGGGTTCGTTGAAGGAATGCGCCGGAGGTTCGCCAAATGATTGAAAAATGTTCCCGTGGGCTTTATTGTGTTTCCGGGGCTTCCTAGTCCTTTATTTATAGAGGGGGAACCCTCAAATGGCCTTTGGGGGTCTTCGGAGCCGTTGGAGAGGCCTTCGGAGCCGTTGGGAGTCAAGTGGACAAGTCTGGTCAAAGACCAACGTCTAGTTTGACTGGCTCCACTGGCTGACCAGTGCTTGGCCACCGGTTGGCCGGTGCTTGAAAAAACGAGAGGCCTTCTTCCCAGGCACCACCGGCTAGCCGGTGAGGAGGCCACCGGTTGGCCGGTGAGGAGGCAGTAGGTGTCCCTTCTGTCTGGGCTCCACCGGCTGGCCGGTGATGGGACACCGGTTGGCCGGTGGTCTGGACAGAGGGGATGCCTTCTGTCAAGAGTCCACCGGCTGGCCGGTGGTCATCCACCGGTTGGCCGGTAGACTGAAATCAGTCCATTTTTGCTTTCAGCTTTCTTGGCCCAATTCCTTGGCAACCTGAAATCATGCCTATCATCCAAAAACACTTAAAACAAGATTAGATAAAAAAGAGAGTGATTGTGATCATGAAAATTAAACCACGAGGGGTACGAGAGGTACAACAATCTCCCCCTATTTTGATGATCACAATCACTAAAACAAGCAATGTAAAAGATTGAAAATCAATAGTATGAGAGAAAGATTTCTCCCCCAATAAACCAAGAATTTCTCCCCCTTTGTGATTATCAAAATAGCACGGGGCATAAAACTTGATTGAGGGAAAGGTTGAAAAACAAGATAGAGTTTTTAAACCAATTGAAATTTTTGAAATTGAAAGTTTTGAATTGAAAGTTTTGAATTGAAAGTTTTGAATTGAAAGTTTTGAATTGAAAGTTTTGAATTGAAAGTTTTGAATGAAAAACGCAAAAAGTCTTAAACGATCCTAACTCCCCCTAAATAAAAACAACAAATCATCGGGGAGAGGATTTTAGAACCGAGACAAATTTTGGTCCGGTGAGACTCGCTAAAAGGGATTTTTCAATCCACACGTGTCTAGTGGCGGGTCTTCTCCTATGAAATTCATCATTAAAGGAAATGGTTTTGGGCCTTCCATACCGGGCATTTTTGCAATTGCACTCATAAATTAAGTGCCCGGGTTTTTTACAATAGTTTCAAAATTTATATTGGGAGCTCACCCTTACAAAAATAGTTAGAGCATGAGAAGAGGAAGCTTGCTTGGAATAGCCAAGCCCTTGGGTGGTTCTAGATACGCATTGGGAACCAAGGAGCTTCGAGAGGTTATGTTCACCTTCGGTGAACTTAGCTAGGGATTTCCTTAAATCCTTGATTGTTAATTCCATAGAATCAACATCGGGAAGGTTTTGGATCTTGAGGGACAACTCCTCCTTTTCTTTGAGAAGTTGTTCCTTTTCGGAAGAAAGTTTTTTGAAATTCTTTTTTAAAGCAAAAAATTTGGAAGAAAGTTCGTGAAAACCTTCCTCCAATTGATCTCTAGCATGTTGGAGATCCTCATAAGATAAATGATTGAAATAATTTGAAGAACTAGAGGATGAGGAGTCGGAAGAGGATACCTCATGAAATGCCATTAGGCATTTTTTACCGTTGTCACTTGAGGAGGAGGAGGAGGAGGATGTGGAGCTATCACTCCATGTGGCCTTGAATGCCTTCTTCTTTTCCTTTTGCTTGGCCTTTTTCTTGTTGAGTGGACAATCGGGCTTGTAATGGCCTTTCTTGCCACACCCGTAACATGTTACCTCGGGCTCGGATTTTTCATTGGGTTGAGCCTTGCGGGATTTCTTCTTCTTGTGCTTCTTCATGAATTTGTGCATTTTGCGGGCAAGATTCTCCATTTCTGAATCGCCGCTTGAAGAGGAAGACGATGAGGAGGAGGAGATTTCTTCTTTTTGAACTTTGAAGGTGATGTTCTTTGGAACATTGATGAGATTGCCTTCCTTTTTAGCTTGCCTCCTCATGGTGATCTCGTAGGTCATGAGGGATCCGATGAGCTCTTCGACCGGCATGTTCTTAATGTCTTTTGCTTCTTGGATTGCCGTGACTTTCGGTGCCCATGAGCTTGGTAGGATCCAAAGGATCTTCTTGACCATCATTTCTGCAGAAACATCATCACCAAGGGACTTTCTCCCATTGCAAACATCAGTAAAATGAGTAAACATTTCAGTTATATTTTCAGATGGATGCATGGTAAAAGACTCAAAATCTTGACGGTACATATCCAATCGAGTATCCTTGACTTTGTTGGTCCCCTCATGGGTAACCTCCAAAAGTTTCCAGATTTCATGAGATGAAGTGCATGTGGAAACTCGATTGAATTCATTACGATCAAGGCCGCAATGAAGAGCGTTCATGGCTTTGCCATCAAGCTTGAAATTTTTAATATCGGCTTGAGTCCATTTGGATTCATCGGGAGAAGAAAGGGAATAACCATGCATGACAATTTTATAAATAGGATAACCAATACTTCTAAGAAAAGTGGTCATGCGGGATTTCCAATAAGTATAGTCGGTTCCATCAAAGAATGGAGCACGACCCAAAGAATAGCCTTCGGGAGCGAAAGAAGTTGAATCCATCACAAAGGATCTTGAATTTGAAACCAGTGAAGGTATTACTCAAATTCTCCCTCTGATACCAAATGTTGGGTCGGAGAGTGATGGAAAGAGGGGGGGTGAATTGCCTTTTAAAAAATAATTAACAAATTAAAACAATTATCAAAGTGCAGCGGAAATAAAAGAGGCAAGACACAAAACTTGATAACGGAGTTCGGCTTAAACCAAAGCCTACGTCTCCTCTCCCAACTCAACCGTTGAGAGATTTACTACCGCTTGCTTTTTAATGGTTTTAGCAAGAAACCCACTAGACTTTAAGGTAGTCTAGAACCTATTACAGCTTGCTTTTAATGGTTGAGCAAGAACCCACTAGCCTTCTTACAGGTGAAGGCTAGCTCACCTATGACTCAAGCCTTTTAAAGGGAAGGCTTGACTAACCTCTTCACACCTTGAAGGTGGTGTGAAAACCCAAACAAAGAGAGGTTGAGAGAAAGAGGGGTTTGTAGGCACAAACCCAAATTGATGCTCAAAATAATTAAAACAAGAAAAACCGTAATGTAGAGAAGTCTTGGGCGCCAATGGATTGATTGGAGTTGATGAAGAGCGCTCCCAAGCTTCTATGGTGGTGCTCCTTGGATGTGGAAATGAGTTGGAGCAAGTGGGGTTCCTTGAAGGAATGCACCGAAGGTTCGCCAAATGATTGAAAAATGTTCCCGTGGGCTTTCTTGTGTTTCCGGGGCTTCCTAGTCCTTTATTTATAGAGGGGGAACCCTCAAATGGCCTTTGGGGGTCTTCGGAGCCGTTGGAGAGGCCTTCGGAGCCGTTGGGAGTCAAGTGGACAAGTCTGGTCAAAGCCCAACGGCTAGTTTGACTGGCTCCACCGGCTGACCGGTGCTTGGCCACCGGTTGGCCGGTGAGGAGGCAGTGGGTGTCCCTTCTGTCTGGGCTCCACCGGCTGGCCGGTGATGGGACACTGGTTGGCCGGTGGTCTGGACAGAGGGGATGCCTTCTGTCAAGAGTCCACCGGCTGGCCGGTGGTCATCCACCGGTTGGCCGGTAGACTGAAATCAGTCCATTTTTGCTTTCAGCTTTCTTGGCCCAATTCCTTGATAACTTGAAATCATGCCTATCATCCAAAAACACTTAAAACAAGATTAGATAAAAAAGAGAGTGATTGTGATCATGAAAATTAAACCACGAGGGGTACGAGAGGTACAACAGTGGATTGGTTGTGAAATTTTTGAACTTGGTGTTAGAGGAGTATAGTGGTACAGGGTATTACAGGATGTGTTTTTGTGGATATTCTTATAGATTATGATTTAGTATCCCTTTAGCCTTTCCTTTTCAGTTTTTGTAAGGTTAAGACCACATTTCTAGTGGGGAATGTATTTTACCCATTTATAGCATTTATATTACCTTTCTATACATTATTGTATTTTTTTAGAGGTTATTTCTTGCATTAATTAAACTCTATATGTTTCAGACTTTTATTTTATCACTTAATTGTTTCATGGAGTTGGTGTGTTCATCTATACAATTAAATTAGGAGAAGGCCTAACATATCAGTGATATGCCTACACGACACTAGTCACCAGCCCCTACTCTATTATAGGTGGTCTGGGTGGGTCACCGTCATATTACTGCTGGCCTAGGAGGGGTCCGAGTGGGTTGAGTTGTGAAAGATTACATCACTTTATGCTTTAAGGAATATTTCCATCCCACATTTACTTAACAAAAACAAGAATCCTTTCTTGAGGGATCTATGAGTCATCTTATAAATATAATTTGGGACTTCCAACTACTTCTAAGAACCTCATATACTTCTTTATCATGTATAGTTATTCCTTCATTGATAAAAAATACAACAAACACAAAGTGGGTTCATCAATCAACACCTCTGTATTTATTTTCAGTACAAAAAATAATTTTATGCTCTCTCCCCCTTACTGAAAATAATAAAAAATAATATGAGAGTGGATGATATCTCATCATAATTAAGTAATAAGCCATCAATCAACTCACTTTATGTTTACTTGATCCATCCTCAATCTATAAAACAAGGGATTTTGGATTTATGCATCATGGTTTTCCATTGATCAATATAAAATGATACCAACTCATAAATATTACCTTAAAACCTTTGGAGGCTATTAAATGTGTTCAAGATGATATCGAGTGACACCAATTGATAAATTTATTTACCTATAGAATAACAAACCGAGTCCCAATACTCAACTCATCTCTCTAGTAAAAAATAATCAATTATATTTTGAAACTTTTGGATTCAATGAACAACCAATAACTCCTAAATATTCTTCAATTGTCTTATCATTGATTAATTTAAAATATCTCCCTTAATATAATAAATTTTACTCTCACAAATAGGTATTATAGAATATATATACATCCTTTTTAATGAATTTTTTCAATAAATTTATTAAAATTATATATTTTTATGTTAATTATAGTGTACAAGTGGCTTCTCAAGACCAACACCCCCTCAAGGTATGATACTCATATTCACTTTATCAAGGTAGAAATTTTTTTCATATGTTCATTTTAATTATAAAGGATAAATCATAAAAATATGGTGACCCCCTCAGTTATAGAATATTCATCCCATATTACATCACCTCATCAGTTCTCCATTTGAGAACTAGAATCACTTTTAATTCATTTCAATTTAAGTATACAAATATGAAAAAAATAATATGGAATAAGGTGAAACATCTTTTTCTCCTTAATGAGAGAAAAAAGGCTTCAAATTTCTTCTCAACCATGACACTCTTCCATTTTTATCACCATGACAAGATGAACTCTTTATGCATGTATTTATAGATATTAAATAAGACTTGAAAATCAAGGATAATTTTGTTCTCTCATTGTGTGGGATATTCCATTTAATACGATTCATTAGGAACATGCATCACATACTAAAGAATTTATGTTCTTCATGATTTCTTCTTATCTTGGTGTGATTGTGAGATAATTATCTTAATTATGTTCATCCCTCTTTCACTTACCACATGGTTCCTAATGATATATTGTGTTACCTTCCTTTGATAACCTCTCATGAAATTTTATTTCTTCTTCATGTGGAATCTTTTATTTAAATTTGGATTTTTCATTATCTTATTCTTATATTTATATTTCTTTCTCTAAAATAGCTGGACAAATTTACAAAAATACTTTAGGAATTTCCTATTTTTTCTTAACATGGTTTTTCAAAAGAGTTATTCTTCAATCTATCCTTTTTAATTTTAGTTTGAATTGATTTTTTATTATATTTAAACTTTCTTCCTTTGAAAACATTCATCTATGGATTGTGTTCATGAATCTATGTTATTCCCTCTTTTCGGAAAAAGAATAAGTTGATAATACTTTTGGTAGTACTATTCTTTTGATTCTTGTATTTTTTAATCTGTTTTTATTTTATTTACTATCCAAGTATACTTAATCTTCCTTATCCACAACCTTATTGAGAATATATTGGTTTCTAACTTTCTTGATATATATTCTAAAATTTGTCTCATATTTCTTCAATACTTTCTATGGCATTTATTTAAATTTTATTTTGATACATTCTTATTTATATTTTATGTTCATGTATAATTCTCATGACCATATCCATTGAATATTACGTATATATTTTCATGTTTTTCTAATCTGTTTAGAGTGTATAGATTATTCCATCTCATATATTATTCTTTCTTTAGATTAAGCTTACCCCCTTTATGTTGGATCTTATTTTCTTTTATAGGATGAAAAATTATTCCTTCATTCTAAATCAATATTACTAAATATTTTACAATAAAAATAATATAAAATAAAAAACAAACCTTTGTTTACTTTTTTTAAATAAACATTATCTAGTTTTTTTTGTGATTAATAGCATTCTATTTTTACCATATTTCTCAACTAGTTGAGCTTCTTTTGATGAAAATGTCCTTTTTTTTATTTATTCCAACCACCATGGATATATTTGTGGGTGCTTATAAACTTTTTCTCATCCACATTTATAATGATTTTATATTTAAAAATATAATGTTAGTAAAAATAGAGTTTATAAAATTAATGTTTTTATGATATGGATGATAAATTTTATTATAAGGCCACTTTATACTAATAATTAAATTATCTTAGAATGTTTTTCACCATAGGTTTTTATTTCAATATAAGAATCCTCACCAGTAGGTTTTTCAACATGATATTTATTTTAATCTTGTTGTGGAGACATGGGTTTAGTTGTTTCCAGGTTTTTAATTTACACTTCAATATCTAGGAATTTCAGATTGAGAATTTATTTTTCATTCCATACCATATTTAGTTTTACTTCACTTGATTTCTTGATTTTAACAACCTCATCACCATGCATTATATTCTTATTTTGTAGTAGATGGTTAATCTCTTTAATACTGTTAGATTTAATATATAATTTTGAATATTTTAAAACAATTACCAATTTTAATATATGGGTATTATACTCAATCCATTTATCATCTTATTATCTTTCTTTAATTACATTGATCCATTCAATTTCAAACTAAGTGCATCTTTTTTCAAGCTCCAAAATCATTGCCCATGAGACTCTTACTTGTTTATAGAGACTAACACATGTTTGTATACATTCATCAAAATAATTATCCATAATTTCCTAATATTACTCATGGTGGTAGATATTATCATTTATACATATAAAAATACAAAAAATATATGAGACAACTACTTTAGGGTAGTAGTACAAGATGTCTTTTACAACTCAAATTTATTTATCTTTTCAATTCTCAAAATTGTGATCTTCCCTACTAATACATGGGTATTCTATAGAAAAAATTTGGAAGGAGTTATTTGTTACCCATTATTACTTTATATATAATTAATTACATGGTGCATAAATGTTTTACATCTCTTTAGTAGTTAGTTTCACCACCAGTTCTTCTTCTATGATTTATTTTTCTTCAATAGGATTTATTCATGGGGAAACTAGTTTTTCATCCAATTATTTAGGAGATATGGATTTTCATCATGAGTAAATTTAAGATATAAATAATCTGTAAAAATATTAATATTATAAATACTTTGGTTATATTTAATTTATATTCATTTTTCACTTCTTTCTTAGATGATGCATTTCTCAACCTCCATCCATCACTTTTCTTCACGTTCTTCATTATCTTGCAAGAAATATCTTCAAAATTTTCTTTGATAATAAATTCACAAGATTATTAAAATATAAACTTCATATATACTTTGAAAATAGAAATTTAATTCTTTAAAAGAACTTTATATATGAGAATCCAACATAGGTGTGATCAGATACAAGACCAATTGTTAGGATCAAATAGGGATGTTTCCAACACTAAGGGGGGGGGGTGAATCAGTATTGGTATAAATTTAATAAATATCACTTTTTTATCACTATATAACCTATTAAATAATATATTGAGAATATATATCTCATTTTATATCTCCCTTGTTAGGTAAGATGATATATAATAGGAAATAAACACAAGAAAACACCTTAAATTTTTAACATGTTTTTTTTTCAGGATTACTACATCCCTCATGCATCATGATTATTATTCCACATAAACATATTATTTATTATTATAAAAATATTCATGAGTAATGGTATTTACTTAGAATTGTTATCTATGAATAGTCCAATTAAAAATAAAATAAAGAATTATTTTTATATAAGCTCTATAGAATATATGATTCAGCTGGATCGTTATGAAGTTGATCAATAATAGAGATATGGTGTCCCATTTGTACAATATAGATGATCTTATTCATCAATTACAATATTAAATTATCCTCCTTAAATTTTAAATGTTTTCCATGGGGTCTCACCTTTATTCATAATTTAATAATAGATTATTGTAGGGAATCTTTCTAAATTACTTCAACATGGATATAATCATCATTAGTTTATGCCAAAAGACATTCTAATATACTTTTTAATCGTATTTAGGGGCCAAAATAATCACATTATTCAACACTATAATAGTTTATTCTCCCTTTGACTTTATATATCAATCAATGACATGTAGATTCATACCTCCATATTCTTATTATTTGGTGCTCAATAGTATCATTGGGTCTCTCTTCAATTTTTGTGGATACTTATAGTCTATAACAGAAACATAGTATTGGTCCTCTCAATTTTTTCAATTAAACTTGTATAATATCTTTTTTTTCATAAATAGTTGAGAGCTCATCTCCTTATTTATTCATCTTCTCATATTTTATATTCACACCACATTATGATTATCGAATCTTAAATTTCCATAATCATAGAATATTCAAACTCCCTAAAATCTATCCATTTAAATAATTTTGTTCCCTTTTATTCACATAATGAATTGAATTATTTTCTCTTCTTTTTTCCTCATGATATTTTAAATATCATGGTCTACTTAACCCCACAAAATCCACATTTTCCAAATAATTTTGAATTATCATCTACATGTACATGGATTCATCCACTGTGGCATGGAAAATATTCTTATGGTGTATAAATCATCTCATCGTCCCAACATCCTCCTTGGATATTCCTACTTTGAACATGTCTTATATCATGATCTTATAATGGATCATTATATGTAATTAATAAAGAATAGATCATCAAAATGTTCTGATATAGTTTCCCTTTAATTCAAAATATATTATTATGAATATCTCAAAATTTATGTTTCAACATTATCAAAAAATTTATAAATACACGATTCTTACACAAATCATGTTTATAGAGATGATGGTTAAATAACCTCATGCTTACCATGACGTTGGTTTTGAAGATGAAGCATATATAGATGATGTATACATGAATGATGGTTATAAAAATGTTGGTTACAAAATATCTGTATCATGTTTACAAAACTTGTATGATTCTTACATAAGTATATAATTGTTTTTACTTGGATCTGAAATCACATATAATCACCTTGAACCTAGTGAAAATGATGTTTATGAAACACTTAAAATGATGCATCCATAGACTTCAAATGTAAGGATGGTGTTTATTGAAATGAAAACCAAGCTCAAACTGGTGGGGGTCATGTATAAAAAACCTTATAGATGATGTTTATGCATCCTCATATCATGTATATATTGAATAGTATTTTAAAAAATATCAACCTTGAAATTATAATTCAAGATTATCCTCAAAATCAATCAGAACCACTTCAAAAAAACTCAAAGAATTACCAAACACTTATATAAACTTGAAACTTCATCCAAAGTTTTTTACTTCAATGGATGGTCTCTAAAATTTCTTTAAATATTGTTTTCCCAAGAATGAAATACAATAACAATTTCCCCATTAGCTAACAGATTTAAGCATATATAAAATTATGTTGAAAACAATTCCACATATAGTAATTAGATTTTAATTAAATAAAAAAAATAATCATCACAATCTAATTCCAATGTTATCCAAGTTCATTTTCATAGGACCATGTACTCATCAAAAGGATTAAACTCCACAACTTGTATTCACTACTCCTTTACTATGATATTGACTCCAAATTTAACCTAAATCCATGGAAAAAACCCCTTTATTTTATCAAATATACATTATCAAAATATTTATATGAAATATCAAGTCATGGAACATTAAAATAGATTTTCCACTTAGATATTTTCCATAAAATATATAAAAACTTGGTATCAACTCACATAACCAATAATATTTCCCATCAAGTGACTAAACCTTCTAGAATAAATTGTAAGAACATCCTTCTTATTTTTATTACTTTTCCATATAATTAGTGGTGGTATATAATATCACTTTCAAGAATTGAGGAATATTTTCAATCCTTGTTTACTCAACACAAAGTGATATCCTTCTTTGGAACTCTATGAATCATCTCATTAATATTATTGGGGACTTTCAACTACTTCCAAGAATTATGTACTTATTCATCATGTATATTGAATCTATTATTGATAAAAAAAATAAAAAACACAAATATATTTCATCATTAATATGGTTATTTTATTGGAAAATAGAAGTTTTACATAATTAAAATCCTCAAATTGGATGTGGTTTTCTTTTGGAAAATTATCTCAAAATTTAGTTTACTATTTTTATATCCCTTTTCATCTTTAATTTCTTTAACCAAACTATGTTTTATATGTCCTAAAAATTCCCTATTGGAAACATGGTTATTTTAAATAAAGATATATAGCCTCAGTTATAGGATTTAAATTTTAAATTGAGGTATGGGTTTTATATTAGAAATATGAAACTATTCAACTAAATGATTTTATATTTCACAAACATATTCCCCTAGTTATAGGATATAACTTACCTCAGTTATCCCTAGAACTTCCACTTATATTCCTTAGTCAATACCCATGATAGTTTTTTCCCCTAGTGATAATTAATATAATAAAATATCCACATCCCAATTTGTCACCTCTATTTTTATATAATGATTTCAATTTGTTATATCTTGTGTTCCACTTGGATTGTAACTAGAATCATTTGATATATTTCATATCAATTTATAATGTGGTATAACATGATTTATTTTCATAATGGAAACTATGTTATCATTTTCCATGACTATAAAAAATTATAGTGGGGTAAACTGATCAAGGTTGCAGTTTTGTCATGTGACAAACACGTTATTATCCAATTGTAGAAAGGAAGTTGAATGATGTTTTGATTAATTTTTCTTTATTTTGTATAATTTTTTTATCTTGATTATTTAGTTTCTTTTAGAAGTAAGAATTTTTTCTCATGTAACTATTATTTATTTTATGATCATATCTACTGCTTTGATAACTGATATGCGTATAATAATTGATATATTATTGATACTATAACTGTATATGAAGGTATGCCAACCATTCATCTATAGGATTGAATGGGATAGGTTTTTTACCCAGACTCTATTAAATTTCATTCCCCCATTCCACCAGGGATGGTTTGTAAGTTCACACTATATTGAGTATACATGATCCTATATCCCACATGGGAAGGGTATCACACACAAACTACTTTATTGTTGTTTAGAATGGACAATAATAAGATTTACTTGTCCTACTCATAGCATATCATGGGATGAGGCTTGAAGTAGGTATGATAGGTAATGATCCTCCCATTATATAGGCTTATAAATATTCATTAACTCTAATTATAAAATTTCTTCACTATCCATTGATGTCTGGATGAATATTGGGAAATTGATGTGGGGAAAATACAAAAAACACAAGTTTTGTTTTAGTGTAAAGGAAAATAAGGAAAGCGAAATTTTTATTCCTAGATCGCATGGCTGCTAATGTTCCATGTGATTATGTTAGTCGATCACATGACCTTGAAGATAGTTTATAGGACACCTTAAAGACAAGTGAGAGAGAATCTATCTATTATAGTGTTCTCTTGCATATTTTATTTTTCATGTGATGTCATGGGTGCCTGATTGTATAACTCGGAATTGATCAGGTGGCCAAATATTTATCATATAGTCTATTCACATGGTCCCTTTCTTTATATGATGGTCGTATAGTCAGGCGATCACCCTATAAAAATAGACTATGAAACCGACTTCAAGTTGATGATTTCTATGATAGACCCCTCTCATGATTGTTACTTGTCATGTTACTCACTAGGGATTTCATTGATGACATGAATATTAGTCACACACAACACATTATCCCGATAATTTTTTTATAAAAAATATTCAAATGCATTAAGCCTGAGTATGTGGCTCACTAACCATTCAATGTGGCATAAATACTGGAGGGGTGACACCTATAAACACCCATGACACTCAAAGGGGAGGATATTATAGACAAGGAAAAGAAGATACTTGAAGAGGAATTAAAAAATGAATAGTTATAATGAGAATAAAATGAAAAGAATTTTCCCATTTAAAATTAGGTAAGTGAATATTGGAGGAATTTAAGAGAAATGATTGCCTCTTCCCAAAACACAAAAATAGATAATGTGATGCTTGATTGAAATACCACTTTTACAAGACTAGAATATAACATTATCCATCATCCACGTGATATAATGGAGTACACATGGTCCAGTGATTATTTTATATGATGACCCAACCAAAATATCAGTTTCATGGTTTCATAGATTCTATTACCTTTAAATCTCACATGAACCTAATTTTCCTTTACATGACTATAAGACCTCATAGTTATTACATGATCACCTAAAACCCTTTCCAGCACCTGAATCATGATACTTCATTTCCTTTATGGGATTACCTAACTCCCATGGGTGTATCTCTAACCACTTAAGCTCTTATTTTTCTCGTTATACCAGAATTTCATTCCCCATAATGTTCTTTCCAATATCCCTTAAATTAATGGGAAATATCCTTATTATTGTGACTGTGATTCATCACCAACTAGTAGATATGGAACATATGAACTATGAGGACTCGTATTCTTGTTATATCCAGGATATTATGGACACCCTTCCAAGTTTTGATCCCCATAATTTCATTGTATATATCTTGTATTTCCAAGTGTCTATATTCCTCATGATGAACATGATTCCCCCATATAGATTTCACATTACATTATTCCTTGTGAGAGATCGTGATTATTTTCTCATGGAGCATATTCTCCATTGAATTCATAATCACATTTCATACAAGAATTCATCAGAGAGTAAGACTCGTTAAAATTTAATCATGATCCATTTAATTGTGTTTGATCTTACAAATGACTCCAGCATTGACCTCCACCTTAGGTGTATGTCCTGCCAATACATTCATCTATTTGAAAGAGTTATTCTCTCAAATTAATTATGAACTATGATATGAGTTTTCATGACTCTATCCCTATATCAAATATTATAAGACTATCATATACATATTATCATGTTATGTATTCCCACACAACCATATCCCCAATGGATACTACCATGCCTTACATATACCTTCCACATTATCATATCCCTTGTGGAAATTAATGTGCTTGACACATGATGTTAAACTAAATGGTTAACACCATAATATTATAATATTACTTATGAAATAATAGATATATTCTTATGGATCCATATCCTCCACGAACTCATAAAACATTTTCCCATAGGGAAGCCTCAGTGTGTATACCCCACACCTTGTCCGAATGGCCCGAAGGCCTTAATTTTTATTGATTTTTCATAACCCCCATTTCAAGGGATGAGGGGGAACCCTTACAAGGACCATAGGCTCAGAGATTACAAGGCCTGTAGGCTTAAGAGATTACATGACCCAAAGGTCATAGGTAATTCAACCAAACTATCTACAAGGAACTGACCCTCCCCAGCATCTGTGTCATGATAGTAGCTCTCCACCTTTACACGGTCGTCTGTCTAGGCTTCTCGTGCATGCACAGGCTGGTACCGATGGAATATCCATACCCTCTCATTCTGAAAATCCATTTGGTTCTGCTCTGGTGAGTGAACCTGCTTTGAATCCTCATCTGGGGCTGCTCCTTTTTTGTAGTGTGTCTGGGGCAACTGCATGTGGCCCAAAGGCCTTGAGGTGGCCTGAGGGCCTTAAAGGTGGCCCGAAATCCCTACTGACTCGAAGGCCTGGGTGGACCGAAAGCCTTAAGGACTCCAAGCCAAAACCAATGGCCCAAGGTGAATAGTTCTAGCTGCTACAGTATGGAACAGTACCTGCTATAGTAACTGCTACAGTGTCTGCTACAGTACCTGTACAATGTATAGTTCTGCTACAGTACCTGTACAGTGTACAGTTCTACTACAGTCCCTGCACAGTGTACAATACTGCTACAGTTTTGCTATAGTGCCTGCTACAGTGCTTCTACAGTATCCGGAAATATGCCTCTACCTGGTTTTGAACCCGTGTCTTTTGGATGCACTTAAGTATACCCCACACCTTCATTTAGTGTGTTTGATCTTTTTCTAGATATTGTTTCCCACATTGATTATAGATCATGAGGGATTAGTGATTTTAAATTTCACTAAAATTAGCATGATAAACATTTTACCTATATATATCCTTCCCAATTGACATTAAACTGTGTGATATAGTCCTATTATACGATATAAAACTATGCCATTTTAATTATGTAGGATTTTATTCTAGTCATATTAAGATATGCATAATGCCTCACCAATGTTAAAACCCATTATTATTAATGTTTTTATTGTCAATTTCATTAGGGAATATTCCTAATGAAATCATCCATGTCCTTAACTCACCTATCCATATTACCATGAGTCCAGAAATCCCATATGTTAGGTCCATACTCCCCATAGACTACATTTTATCTTGATATATTTGCATACAAAATCATGCCCCCACTTAGAGGGATATATTCCTTTAAGGTCTCACCATGTCCTCCTCATTGGTTTATAATGCTAATACGGGTCATCTTTACCTAGTCAAACTCCCTATAATATCATATCATCCTTACCAGACCATACCCCTGATGAGATTTATCTTAAAAAATCCATATTTCTTAAGAAAAAACTCATAAAAGTTGGTATATATTCACTATGATTATAATAAAAAAGGTTTTATCATGCGTAATTCCCACACTAAACATTTTAAGGAACATTTTTACAAGAAATCCATAACACATGACTTTAAATTGAACATATTGGTCCCTGTTACATGATATTAAAATATAAAACTTGTCCCAAACTATGTGGGTTATGATTCCTTTTCAAAGGAAACATATGAATCCCCTTTATGTTCCCAATACTGATACCATGAATTCTAATCTCCATCCTAGACAATAAAAAAACCATGAGTTCCAAGTTGTAGGGATTCAAAACATAACAATCCCTAAACCAACATCACTAAGTGATAATGGGTAAAAATTTGGATAACCTCATATATATTCAAATGGTGTCACTAATAGGATTCCTCTTACATGTATAGAAATTCACATTAGTGAATGTTAGAAAATAATTGTTAATGTTAGGGTAACTAGTCCAACATCAAGATCGGGGAATGATTCCCATACATATATCAAATATACAAGAGAGTACTAAAGTATACCATAATTCCCCTATCCCCAATGGGGGGTCATGAGATCAACCTACCATCCTCTAGACCAAATTGTGATACTATTTGTAATTGGTAAGGAACCTCAATGACCACCTCCCTTTGGAAAGAAGGATCATATCCCATTATAGATATAAAATCCAATGGGATTTTTAATCAAAAACACAAAATGGTGATCCCTACCTGAATGATTTTGAAACCATACTCAACCTCCCACAATCAATCATTGGTATATTGAAACTATGATTTCATTCAAAAAATAAAATAGTGAACTTGATAAGAAACTTTCAATAATTAAACACAATAGAATTTTACACAATTTAGGCCATTTAGTTTCATACATTCTATACAAAAAAAAATGGTGAAATTGATGTGAAACATTCAATTAGATGCATAAACAACCACTTTCCCCATGAACATCTAATTAACATTGTTCCTTACTTAAGATGTTTTATCAACTAGTGTCCTTGTCTACTGTTTCCTTTGTGACTGTAGAAACCTTTATCACAATGTCCACCTCAACCCAAGGTAATTGAATCAATAGGAAAGTGATATTGTAGTTCATCTGTATACACTACCTCTATAGACCACAAGAAAATTTCAACTACTTGATACCATTAGAATCAAGTGGAAAACATAATGTTCATGGAGTACCACTAACACTTTACGATCTCAACACTCAAGGATATACATGGGGGGTATTCTTGAAATAAAATATACAGGCCCAACTCATTCAAGGAAGGACATGATGAAGGCAATGAATGTTGTCTCCACTACTAACCACTTTAGGAGACTATCCCCTAAGCATGAAAATAATAAAATTACTTACCTTTGGAAGGTGAATCACGAAGTCCACCATTATTGCATATTATTTGTGGAGTCTCCCAGAAGGGATCCTATCAACCACCACCAGTGTCATTCCATAACCACCCCTTAGTCACCTTCTAATAGTGTCACCTATTATATAAACTGCAAGGATAGTAAGTGAATGTGCAGAAGATTGTCACCTATCTACCATTCATGGTTCTGGTACTCTTCTAATGTGTATAGTAGCACTCAGTTTGAATCCTTGGCGAGGATACTTTTTAATTTTTGATTGTTTTTAGTTGATTGTAATTTGATTGGTGGGGGGGGGGGTGTTTGTAGAGATTAATTGAAATTGATTAATGGATGGTGTTTGATTTAAAAAATTGATAAATACTGGGGTGATTTCATTATTGGGGGTTTAATCTTATGATATCCTTGAGCTTTGATTTATATTGCATTAAATTAATACCCACATCACAAGATGACTTTGATCGGAATTCCCACGTGTTAAAGATTTAATCCAAGCCGTAACTTAACTTAGGGTTATAATCATTACCATTACTTGTTTATGGTAGTGTAGTTGTGGTTCCAATAATCCATGGAATCCACATACTCAACAAAACATGTCATTAATCCATGACATATTAAGTTCAACATACACAATATTAATTTAAAGAATATTCATTTAGTGAAGGCCCACAATCACTTAATATCCCCAAATTATGAATCACCCTAATGAGAGATTTACTCATCCATTTGGATGGTTAATAATCTAGTTATAATTTTATGATGAAGAATTAATAAGTGATGAAAAATAACGGGATAAGAAAAGAGTTGTGCGTCAAACACACACACACAAATAGTGAAGGGAATTAAATACTAACTTTATATTGAATGAGAAAGCACAATAAGGGAAGAGGATTAAACTATATTTAAACTATTTTAAGACCAATAATATTATTTAACAGAATGTGTATGAGAATAATAGACGAAGATTAAGAAACTTTAACTTAAATAGAATTACAAAAACTAACACTTACACAATTACAAACGAAGAACAACACAAAAGTAAATGAAAACAAAGAGAGGATGAAAGGTCTCTCAAGTGAAAACTTGAGTATGGAAGGTCCTCCCAAGCCCTTTTCAAGACACTGGTTGTGTAAATATTTTCTCCTCTCTTCTAAAATTCCAACCCTTATGAAAGGAGAGGAGGGAATGTATTTATAGCCCATTGTGGTGGACTGTTTTCATTCCAAAACTACCCCTCCACTTGGCTCGATGATTTGAACATCCAGAAAGATGAATCTCGAGATATATACTTATTCAAAGCTATATATAATAGTGTTGGACCTCTACTCTCAAACCTTTGAGGAATTTTGACTTAGTGAGAAAAAGTTATGGCGATTTTAGTAAACAATTATAAAGTGTCCATTTCTATCCATGATTTTTTTATGGTCAAAATGTGAATGGATTTTTGAATAGGACAATGCCTTAAAATATGAATGATTTTTTCCACAAAGTAGGAAAACTGTATCTTCTATTTCACACTGCAACATCTCAACTCTAATTGATGTGTAGATCAGTAGAAAAGTCAATTTTGGTGTGCTGATTTCATTTCCCAGATAGAATGGTGGGATATACATTAAAGATTCATTTGGGACCCTTGTTTTTTGGAGTTGGGAACATAAAGTTTTATCCATGATTCCTTGCATTGTCACCCGAATGTTGGAGGAGAATAAATGAATTTGGACTTCCTGATTAAGCCCATAAATTCAATCTTCAGGGCTCATCCAATTTCTTCACAGATTTTGTAGGCCTTCTTGTGTTGTCTATATCACCCTTCAAATGGTATAATTGGCCAATGATTCCTTCTAATGATATGTGGGAAATTGAATTATTAATCCTAGAAAACAAGAACCACACTATTTTTATCATTAGGGTTATAGGTATTATTAAAATATTATACTTACATGAATCGAGATGAATTTAAATAATGCTCAAAAATTATATTTAATATTTAAACATTAATATTTCACACAAATTATGCACATTTCATATAAATTCAGTAAATATAGTATATAAAAAGTTTTGAAAATATTAATAACAACAACTCTTCCACACTTAGTCTTGTGCATGTCCTCATGTGCAAAAAATATAAAAAACATGACAAAATCATTTTCAATCACCAACAAATATCAAAATTTTGTTTTTCCCAATCAGGGGAGGTTTAGACAATTTCACTCATCCATATTTAATTCCACCACATGTTGTTACAAAAACAATGATCTAAAAACAAATCATTTTTTTCATACTAAAATTTAGAAATGGAAAATGGTGTCACAAAAAACATACTTTTCTCAAGATGATAAAATTAATTTATGGTGATTCACTCATTCACCAACAAAAAGTGAAAACCCAAGAGTTTTTAAGAGCTCTCAGCATTCACTCCCTATGATAAAGTTCTAAAAAATAACGAGTTATTTTTAGGGGTTTTTCTGTGGCTATAGGATAGTGGGAACATGATATCTAAAAGATAAAAAAAAGGGGGTAAAACACCAACATGGAAAAAGCAATGCACAATTTATTTGAAATGAGACATGAAAGGAAATAGAAAAACATATTTACGAGGGAATGAAAATTTGAAATAAGACACAAAAGAGGAAGGAAATTTGATGTGGATGAGAATATGAAATATTTACAAACCATGAAACTTCTCCCAATGATATAAGTGTTCATTTTTTTCTTTTTCTTTTTTTTTGTATTTTTTTCAAAAGTTGAACTTGAAACATGTAACACCCCGAGATTTTATGAAAAATATTATTTAAATTTCATTAATGTCTTATGTTGTATTCTACACCAAGATTACCTTGCGCTATACGCAACACCGTATTAGCTTGCAGTATACGCAACACTATTCTTGGATCGTGTTACACACAATTTTGATAATAGTTATTCTACGCAACATTGAGTATATATATATATATATTAAATGTATAAATGAAATATGGTTGGATTCTGTTATACGAAACAACGAAGGATTCTTTCACAACACGCAACCCTGACTTGGCTTGCATTACACGCAATCACGACCTTCCTCGATAGCGTGTGTTGTACGCAATACCGGGTTTTAATAAACAATGTTATATTATTATAATATTGTCATGAACTAGCCGTTATGAATAGTATTAACTAAATTTTTAATTTTATAACATTATTATTCATCTTACACATTTCTAGAACATGTTATAAGAATAAAATAATTTTTTCGGGTAAAATAAGTATTTTTCAAAAAATGCAGTTTTACCGCCTTTTGTTGGCGCACCCACTTTAAATATAGTTTTTGACATGTTTATATGTTCAATTTGACAAAATAATATTCTTATTTTGAATCAGGATGTAAAAATTTACATTAGATAAAGTTTTGATATTTTTCCGACAACTTTCATATTTTAATGAATAGTAAAAACACGCTATATTAAAAACAACTTTTTTCATCGTAATATCTTATGTGGTTAAATTATAATATTGAATGGTTTTAAAGTATATTTAGAATATATTTTTACCACTTAATATAATGTTGGTCATTGGACACAATTTTGCAATTAAACCGAACATAAACAAGTGTCAATCTTTTGATAGTTATTATCTCTTAAAAACACGCTTTTTGTTTTGACAGCGGGAATTAATTTTAAATTAATTTCTGCCACTTCTGTGTTTTGAATTTAGAAAAATGGATTCCATATTTGGAATCAGGATGTTCAAATTGTGTAAATAGATAACTTTTATTTTTAGACATTTTGAATAATTACTGCGGTAAATATTTTATTTACCATGGTTAAGGGTAAATCCGGTAAATAAGGGTTAAAAAATAATATTATAATAATATTAAATTACCCTAAAACGTGTCTTAACCCCATTGGTTGATACATGGTCGACCATGGGCATCTTTGGGTCGATTTTGGGACCCCATTGATCCACTTGAAAGTGATAATGACACTTTATTTTAATTAAGTTAAAATGAATACAAAATTGACACAAGCATATATATTTTAGCACAACAATTGTTACATAGGGTAATATATGTTGGATTTTAGATTATAAATATTAATTAGAAAGATAAAAAGATTTACTACATAATGGTTTTTTATTTGTAATTTTTAGACTTTAAATAATTTAATTTATTTATGACACAATGATGATGCAGTAATTATCTTATTAATGAAATATTGACATAATTGATGTTATAAACACCAAAATAAATGTAATTTGAGACTTTTTATGAATTACACTAATTTTATAGGTTACTATGATATATTATTGTTGATTTAATCAACTTGTTTCGAACATATAATTCTGTTATGACTTTCACAAAAATCATATATCAAATAGTGTCAAAATTGACACAAAATAGTTTTTAAATAAAATATTATATTATTAATTGTTATTGTATTCCTAAAAATCTAAGGTTCGGCCAAATGACTTAGATAAGGATATATATTTTAATAATAAACAATTTGGGGTTCGTTTGGCATGTTATAGATAGTGTATTAACCATATAGTGAAAGAAAACAAAAAGACATGGTAAAAGTTAAATTATTTAACTTAGAGTTAAATCTAATTGATAAGGTTAAAATAATACCCTAAACTTGTCTAAATCTTATTGGTTGATAGGATTTCGACCCATCCCTACTTTAGCTTCGAAATAAGACCCTTTGGAACCATTATAAACCGATTTTGACTTTAATATAAAATAATATTTTGAGATATTCCTAAGGTGCCCCTCTCCTCCCCTATAAAAGGACACCTCCTCCCCCTCCTCCTCACACCAATTTGAGCACTCAAGCTCGGCCAACCCCTGAAAAAATCTCTTCTCCACTTCCCTAGCAACATCCTATAGGTTCTGGTCTTTCTCAAAGACCAATTCTAGTGCCCTAAGAGGAGGTCTCAAAGAGGCACTTCAAAGAAGAGGTAATTACCGTTACCAATTCTTTCGTCTTTATTTCTTCTTCCACTTATTCTTCTTAGGTTGTTTCATTATGAAGTAATAACATCAGTATCACTCATATACTGATATGTTATTATAAGTATGAAACAACCCTATTTCACCATCTATCCATCCTACAGAAAAAGAAATCACCGCGCGTGCGTACGTACGGAATACCATCTCCACGCCGTGGTGTAATCTATTTTCCACCACCACCTTACATGGATGGGTATAATGGTGTAAAGAATAACTGTACATAGTTATTACAACATCATATTGATTCTGATATATTGTATAATCCACTCCAATTAAATTCAATATTTATAGAAATGATATCATCGCTCGTGCGTACGTACGGACTACCGTCTCCACGATGCGATGAGATTCATTCTCCATGTTAACCATTTAAGAATGATTATAATGTATATATAAGAAATAATAATGAAATATATGACATTATAAAGCTAATGGATTTATGTATATATATATACATATGTATGTCATCTACTTACTTCCATTTCAAGACAATAAGGAAAGGAAAACAGCGTTCATGCGTACGTACGGACTACCGTCTCCATGAACGGTGTTTTTCATTTTATTTATCTACCTATTATATATATATATATACTGAATATATATGATATATAAATCATATTTTATATTCTGGAAGTGAGTAAATCATGATATAAGTAATAATGATGTCAAGAACAACAAGTCAAAACACCTACGATAAATGAAACGATTTTACCCAAAACGCTTCTTTAACATGGAATTTACAAAAGAACGGGTAATATAATGTCATAAGTGAACCATATATGATATCATAACAATGAATATGATTCTGTAATAAGTCAATAACATGATTTAAATCATTATACAGGAGGTTCGGACACTTACAAAGCAAATCGGACCTAAGGTAAGGGAAATATCACAATCTCATTTTTATCCGAGATTGTTTATTCGTAAGAATTTACTGGGGTGTATTTTATCATCCACATCCATGTTTCCTCAATATGTAATATTATTTCCATCCACCTACAATTTTTTAAATCCAATTTTACCCTTCGATGAGTTTTTAGTAAAGGATATGAAAGGAATCTTTTTTTCGTTTTTCGTACGAGGTACTTTTTGACTTTTCCGACAAAAGTACGAAGAATGTTTTTTTTAACTTAAACGGAACGAACGGATTTTTATGGTTTTATAAAGCCTTATTTTCATGAAGCTTCCTCCAAAAGATTTCATGACTATTTTTAATAAAATCTCTTTCTTTTAAAATTGCATGATGTTTTGTGAAAAGAAATTGATTTTGAAGAAGAAAGGATATTTTCCTCAAGAATTCATTTCAAGTGTTTTATCAAAATTATTTTCCATCTAAGATAATAAAGGGTTATGTTTCTATCCATATTTTTACATTGATTTGACTATGTTGTGATGGGATTATGTTTATGAATTCCTTTATCTTATATGAATGGTTTTATGATGTCATGTTGTTTAAGAATCCCATTTTTATTACATGGGTTATGAAATGATGTATGATTTATGATTTTGTGGCACACATAAGAATGGTATCATTATGAGATGGGTGGGACCTATATCTCCCTCCAATGCATTGGGTAAAGATTTTATATCTCATGAGATAGACAGGGCTGGAATGGTAGGTTATACCGGTTCAGTGAAACAGGACTGAAACGAGGGTTACTCGATTCAGAAAGGGACTTTGTCCACTAAGATAGTCTTGACAATGAGTCTTGACTAACAAGAAATGATTCTCTATGATTATGTGTGAATGCCACAAAGTTTCATGTTTTAAGTTATGATTATTGTGATTACATTTCACTGCCATGATTTACCCCATGTTATGAAATTATGATCTCTTTTGCAGGTTAAGATTTTCCAAAAGTTATGTGCTTATGTATATGATGTGATTGATATTTCTTTTGTTTACCCTTACTGAGCATTTGAGCTCACCCTTTTATGTTTTCTTTTCACCAGGATATAAAGAAAGGTTTTAGGTAAAAAAAAGGGAAGATCTTTATGGGAGATATTGAAGATCTTTCACCTCGATTAGAAGATTACGTTCCGAGTTTCCAAAGACACTAAACTATTACGATCCTTGTGTGTGTGTTTTTGTTATGTACTAAGTATTCCGCAAATGTAATGTAATGTCCATGTACGTCAGGATACGAGTCTCTACAGTTGGTATCAGAGGAAAGGTTTAGTCAACCTTTGGAAACTAGGATGCGAAAACGTTAGTGAGATCCCTAGAGAAATTTCTAAGGTATGTCTAGGGATGTCCCTAGGGATAAGTATACGTATAGGTTATAGTAATAGAATTACGCTAACGATCATAGAATCAAACCTAAGATGTTGGATATTGAAGGTACTCCCCCTTTATTATGTTGTTTTCCCTAGCATGATTTTTGCCTCTCACACTATTATTTTTGGGTTTTAGACGATGGCTGGAACCCGAAGGAACCGTGTTGATCAATGCAATGGACAATGCAATGATTGCCCTCCTGAACAAACAAATGTTATGGGAGATGGAGTGCAAAATCTTATTGCTATACTTACACAAGCTATGAATCATTCTGGACTTCCAAATGAGCAGAGAAGGGAACAATATTCTATTGAGTCCTTCATGAGGCAACGTCCACCTTCTTTCAGTGGGTCTTCTGATCCACTTGTGGCTGAACAATGGATCAGTACTACTGAAAAGATATTTTCAGTTCTTCAATGTTCTGAACATGATAAAGTCATCTTAGCAGTGAATCGTTTGGAAGGTGAAGCTGATCAATGGTGGAATCTTATCAAGAATACGAGGCCAAGAGATGAAATTGAGTCCATGGAATAGGACGAGTTCAAGAACTTGTTTTTCAGTAAGTATTTCCCTCGTATTCTTCGAACAAAGATGGAGAAAGAGTTTCTTGAACTGAAGCAAAGGGACGATGAATCTGTTTGTACCTATGAAGAACATTTTAAAAGACTTTCAAGGTATGCTTCTGGGATTATCATCCAACCTGAAAGTAAAGTTGATCGATTTTTCAGTGGCTTAAAACCAAGTCTTCGAAGGGCATTAGCTATAAGAGACTTCAGTAGCTATGAAGAAATTGTGCGTTGTGCTATCAAGGTAGAAATGGAAGTTGGTGTTACATATCCATCTCATGGTTTTGACAAGAAACGAAAGATGGAGTTCAAGGAGAAATCTCAGAATAATGGTGAAAAGAAGATGAATGTTTCCTTATGCATAAAGTGTGGAAAGAAGCATGGTGGAGATTGTCTTAAAGGGACTAGAAAATGTTTTAAGTGTGGAAAAGAAGGTCATCGAGCAGCTGAGTGTCGAAGTAATGGAAAAAGGGTTTCTAATGATGTGAATAAAGCAAACACTGCAGAGAACGCACCACCAACACTTCAATGCTTCAAGTGAAAGGAAATGGGGCATTATGCTAATAATTGCCCTAATCCAAGGGTTAGTGATGATCAACATGAGCAACCACTGAAGGCAAAGGACAAAGGGAAATCACATGCGATCACTATTGGCAATGTTGAATATGACAACGATGTGGTGGAATGATTAAGTGTTTATGTAATGGGATTCCAAAATAATGTTGTATCATTGAGTATTGCAATATTTATTGATGTGGTATTCAAAGTGATTGAGATATTTTTTGGAAATAAGATGATATGCGCATAATGAAGACGAGAAAATGAAATGTTTAATAGTATTCATGAGCTCATGATTGATATAAGGACTAAGTGATATCATGGTTTGAGTATATAGAATTTTGAGGATTTTGGTATGTGGAAAGTGTTAACTTTTAACTGCACTCATGTTTTCACTAAGGTATTCAAGAGAATACACGATTAAGGACTTTGAATGTTTGGAATGTGACCAACAAGACATATCTTATGATATGTGGGGATCAACGACAGTATTAAATCTCTGGTAATCATTGTCACTATATTATGAGAGTGGACTGCAGTATTATGTATAAGCCTAAAGATTAGACTGGATTATGTTGGACATAAGTTAGTTTAAGGATAGAAGATTTTCGATATTATTGATGGGATGTTATAGTAACGTAGTTTTAGAAAAAGGACAACCTGCAGGACGGGCGACAGCCCATCGCTTCGGACAAGGCTGTAGGAATCGAACCCACAACCGAAGTGCGACTGGCCTTTATCGCCTACCACTGACCTACAGGAAGTCCCTGTTTAGTAGAGACTAGTGTTATTATATTAAGCAGTATGATATATGAAGTATAAGACCATTTTAGGAACCATATATGATTAATCCCACTATAGATCGACTTATGTATATAAATTTTGCTAACCTTTTGAGACAGATGGAATGACCCGTCATTCTGTCACATGATCTGCTAACACTTCACGAATAACAAATTCAACTTCATTTATTTAAGAGATGAAGTGGAAATTGTTAAAGGCACGAACAACAGTGAGATTGTAACAAAATCATTTAAGTATTTATTTTAATTCATCAACTTTAGGGAAATGATCTGGAAAACCAAAAATGTTGTCCTAGTGATCTTATATCTGATGAATCAGATGGTACCCTAGATCATCACAAATTTATGGCTTTGTGATTATTGGCTTTTTCATAGCCATGTCCTCTACCACTATCCATCAGAACATGATGGTCAGATTTCTCTTCTATATCCATATTTTCACCTATGTGGAAACCCAGTGATTAGTTTATTTGGGTAATCGTTAAGTTTCATACTTTTGTTTTTAAAGATAAGTTTTGGTATTCCTTTTTACGATGTGGGTTTCTGTCAAAGAAACTTTCAAATAGTAAACCATTTATAACCCCGACGAATTTCGAGGGCGAAATTCATTTTAAGGGGGGTAGAATGTAACACCCCGAGATTTTATGAAAAATATTATTTAAATTTCATTAATGTCTTATGTTGTATTCTACACCAAGATTACCTTGCGCTATACGCAACACCGTATTAGCTTGCAGTATACGCAACACTATTCTTGGATCGTGTTACACACAATTTTGATAATAGTTATTCTACGCAACATTGAGTATATATATATATATATTAAATGTATAAATGAAATATGGTTGGATTCTGTTATACGAAACAACGAAGGATTCTTTCACAACACGCAACCCTAACTTGGCTTGCATTACACGCAATCACGACCTTCCTCGATAGCGTGTGTTGTACGCAATACCGGGTTTTAATAAACAATGTTATATTATTATAATATTGTCATGAACTAGCCGTTATGAATAGTATTAACTAAATTTTAAATTTTATAACATTATTATTCATCTTACACATTTCCAGAACATGTTATAAGAATAAAATAAATTTTTCGGGTAAAATAAGTATTTTTCAAAAAATGCAGTTTTACCGCCTTTTGTTGGGGCACCCACTTTAAATATAGTTTTTGACATGTTTATATGTTCAATTTGACAAAATAATATTCTTATTTTGAATCAGGATGTAAAAATTTACATTAGATAAAGTTTTGATATTTTTCCGACAACTTTCATATTTTAATGAATAGTAAAAAAACGCTATATTAAAAACAACTTTTTTCATCGTAATATCTTATGTGGTTAAATTATAATATTGAATGGTTTTAAAGTATATTTAGAATATATTTTTACCACTTAATATAATTTTGGTCATTGGACACAATTTTGCAATTAAACCGAACATAAACAAGTGTCAATCTTTTGATAGTTATTATCTCTTAAAAACACGCTTTTTGTTTTGACAGCGGGAATTAATTTTAAATTAATTTCTGCCACTTCTGTGTTTTGAATTTAGAAAAATGGATTCCATATTTGGAATCAGGATGTTCAAATTGTGTAAATAGATAACTTTTATTTTTAGACATTTTGAATAATTACTGCGGTAAATATTTTATTTACCATGGTTAAGGGTAAATCCGGTAAATAAGGGTTAAAAAATAATATTATAATAATATTAAATTACCCTAAAACGTGTCTTAACCCCATTGGTTGATACATGGTCGACCATGGGCATCTTTGGGTCGATTTTGGGACCCCATTGATCCACTTGTAAGTGATAATGACACTTTATTTTAATTAAGTTAAAATGAATACAAAATTGACACAAGCATATATATTTTAGCAAAACAATTGTTACATAGGGTTATATATGTTGGATTTTAGATTATAAATATTCATTAGAAAGATAAAAAGATTTCCTACATAATGGTTTTTTATTTGTAATTTTTAGACTTTAAATAATTTAATTTATTTATGACACAATGATGATGCAGTAATTATCTTATTAATGAAATATTGACATAATTGACGTTATAAACACCAAAATAAATGTAATTTGAGACTTTTTATGAATTCCACTAATTTTATAGGTTACTATGATATATTAGTGTTGATTTAATCAACTTGGTTCGAACATATAATTCTGTTATGACTTTCACAAAAATCATATATCAAATAGTGTCAAAATTGACACAAAATAGTTTTTAAATCAAATATTATATTATTAATTGTTATTGTATTCCTAAAAATCTAAGGTTCGGCCAAATGACTTAGATAAGGATATATATTTTAATAATAAACAATTTGGGGTTCGTTTGGCATGTTATAGATAGTGTATTAACCATATAGTGAAAGAAAACAAAAAGACATGGTAAAAGTTAAATTATTTAACTTAGAGTTAAATCTAATTGATAAGGTTAAAATAATACCCTAAACTTGTCTAAATCTTATTGGTTGATAGGATTTCGACCCATCCCTACTTTAGCTTCGAAATAAGACCCTTTGGAACCATTATAAACCGATTTTTACTTTAATATAAAATAATATTTTGAGATATTCCTAAGGTGCCCCTCTCCTCCCCTATAAAAGGACACCTCCTCCCCCTCCTCCTCACACCAATTTGAGCACTCAAGCTCGGCCAACCCCTGCCAAAATCTCTTCTCCACTTCCATATAAATATCCTAGAGGTTCTGGTCTTCCTCAAAGACCAATTCTAGTGCCCTAAGAGGAGGTCTCAAAGAGGCACTTCAAAGAAGAGGTAATTACCGTTACCAATTCTTTCGTCTTTATTTATTCTTCCACTTCTTCTTCTTAGGTTGTTTCATTATGAAGTAATAACATCAGTATCACTCATATACTGATATGTTATTATAAGTATGAAACAACCCTATTTTACCATCTATCCATCCTACGGAAAAAGAAATCACCGCGCGTGCGTACGTACGGAATACCGTCTCCACGCCGTGGTGTAATCTATTTTCCACCACCACCTTACATGGATGGGTATAATGGTGTAAATAATAACTGTACATAGTTATTACAACATCATATTGATTCTGATATATTGTATAATCCACTCCAATTCAATTCAATATTTATAGAAATGATATCATCGCTCGTTTGTACGTACGGACTACCGTCTCCACGACGCGATGAGATTCATTCTCCATGTTAACCATTTAAGAATGATTATAATGTATATATAAGAAATAATAATGAAATATATGACATTATAAAGCTAATTGATTTATGTATATATATATACATATGTATGTCATCTACTTACTTCCATTTCAAGACAATAAGGAAAGGAAAACAGCGTTCATGCGTACGTACGGACTACCGTCTCCATGAACGGTGTTTTTCATTTTATTTATCTACCTATTATATATATATATATATACTGAATATATATGATATATAAATCATATTTTATATTCTGGAAGTGATTAAATCATGATATAAGTAATAATGACGTCAAGAACAACAAGTCAAAACACCTACGATAAATGAAACGATTTTACCCAAAACGCTTCTTTAACATGGAATTTACAAAAGAACGGGTAATATAATGTCATAAGTGAACCATATATGATATCATAACAATGAATATGATTCTGTAATAAGTCAATAACATGATTTAAATCATTATACAGGAGGTTCGGACACTTACAAAGCAAATCGGACCTAAGGTAAGGGAAATATCACAATCTCATTTTTATCCGAGATTGTTTATTCGTAAGAATTTACTGGGGTGTATTTTATCATCCACATCCATGTTTCCTCAATATGTAATATTATTTCCATCCACCTACAATTTTTTAAATCCAATTTTACCCTTCGATGAGTTTTTAGTAAAGGATATGAAAGGAATCTTTTTTTCGTTTTTCGTACGAGGTACTTTTTGACTTTTCCGACAAAAGTACGAAGAATGTTTTTTTTAACTTAAACGGAACGAACGGATTTTTATGGTTTTATAAAGCCTTATTTTCATGAAGCTTCCTCCAAAAGATTTCATGACTATTTTTAATAAAATCTCTTTCTTTTAAAATTGCATGATGTTTTGTGAAAAGAAATTGATTTTGAAGAAGAAAGGATATTTTCCTCAAGAATTCATTTCAAGTGTTTTATCAAAATTATTTTCCATCTAAGATAATAAAGGGTTCTGTTTCTATCCATATTTTTACATTGATTTGACTATGTTGTGATGGGATTATGTTTATGAATTCCTTTATCTTATATGAATGGTTTTATGATGTCATGTTGTTTAAGAATCCCATTTTTATTACATGGGTTATGAAATGATGTATGATTTATGATTTTGTGGCACACATGTAACAGCCCGAGATTTTATGTAAAATATTCTTTTTATTTCACTAATGTCTTGTGTTGTACGCTACACGAAAAGGATCTTGCACAACACGCATCCTTGACTTGCCTTGCATTACACGCAATCGCGACCTTCCTCGATTGCGTGTGTAGTACGCAATAACGAGTTTCACTAAACAGCGATATGCTATTAAAATGTTATTAAAACTAGCCGTTATGAATAGTAATAACCACTTTTTGAAATTTTGTAAATTTTATTTTTCAAAATGGATTTCATTTTTGGATTCGGAATATCGAATTTAGCCTAAGGTGAAATTTTGGTACATTTCGGATAACTTTCATATTCTGATGAATAGTGAAAATTACTAAATTTTAATTAAAAACAACTTTTTTAATCGAAATAATTAATATTGATAAATTATTAATTTGAGTGGTTTTAAAGTGTATTTAGAATATATTTTTACAATTTAATACAATGTTGGTCATTGGATGTAATTTCACATTTAAACCAGTTATAAACTAGTGTCAATCTTTTGATAGATATTGTTTCTTAAAAACACGCTATTTGTTTTAACAGCGGGATTTAACTATAAAATTAATTAATGCAACCTCTATGTTATGAATTTGGAAAAATATACTTCATTTTTGAATTCGGAATATGAAATATAGCTTAGGATGAAATTTTGGCATTGTTCTGAAAAACATCAATTTTTGATGAATAGTGAAACTACTAAGTGGTAGTAAAAAAAAAATTAATTTCTTCATAAATCTTAATTTTACCGCTTCTGTGAATGGAATTTCAAAAATCCGAGAGACACGGTTGATGTCAGTAAGTAAAATTTGGTTCAATGAGATGAAAATAATTTTTGGTGAATAGTAACTTTTTACTTTTTTTTACCACGGTTAATAGTAAATAGGGTAACTAAGGGTAAATATGATATTACTATTACCCTAACACATGTCCTAATTCTATTGGATAAGTGTAATTCGTCCAAAAACAACCTTATGAATATAATATGACCATTTAGGCCCACTTGGATTAGATTAGGACATTTATTATTATTTAATTCAAAGAAGAGTTAAAAGAGTTAAAATCAAAGTTTATTTACTAAAACATTTTTAATATGGGGTTATACATAAGATAAATTCGACTATAAATATTAATTAGAAAGCTAAAAAGATTTCCTACATAATGATATTTTATTTATAATTTTTAGACTTTAAATACATTAATTTATTTATGACACAACGATGATGCAGTAATTACCCTTTTAAGGAAATATTAACATAATTGATGTTATAAATGCTCAAATTAATGTAATTTGAGACTTTTTATGAATTACACTAATTTTCTAGGTTACTATGATATATTAGTGTTGATTTAATCAACTTGGTTCGAACATATAATTCTGTTATGACTTTCACAAAAATCATATATCAAATAGTGTAAAAATTAACACAAAATAGTTTTTAAATCAAATATTATATTATTAATTGTTATTTTATTCCTAAAAATCTAAGGTTCGGCCAAATGACTTAGATAAGGATATATATATTAATAATAAACAATTTGGGGTTCGTTTGACATGTTATAGTAAGTTTATTAACCATATAGTGAAAGAAAACAAAAAGACACGGTAAAAGTTAAATTATTTAACTTAGAGTTAAATCTAATTGATAAGGTTAAAATAATACCCTAAACTTGTCTAAATCTTATTGGTTTATAGTATTTCGACCCATCCCCACTTTAGATTCTAAATAAGACCCTTTAGAACCATTATAAACCTATTTTTACTTTAATATAAAATAATATTTTGAGATATTCCTAAGGTGCCCCTCTCCTCCCTTATAAAAGGACACCTCCTCCCCCTCCTCCTCACACCAATTTGAGCACTCAAGCTCGGCCAACCTCTGCCAAAATATCTTCTTCACTTCCCTATAAACATCCTAGAGGTTCTGGTCTTCCTCAAAGACCAATTTTAGTTCCCTAAGAGGAGGTCTCCAAAAGGCGCTTCAAAGAAGAGGTAATTACCGTTACCAATTCTTTCATCTTTATTTCTTCTTCCACTTCTTCTTCTTAGGTTGTTTCATTATGAAGTAATAACATCAGTATCACTCATATTCTGATATGTTATTATAAGTATGAAACAACCCTATTTCACCATCTATCCATCCTACGGAAAAAGAAATCACCGCGCGTGCGTACGTACGGAATACCGTCTCCACGCCGTGGTGTAATCTATTTTCCACCACCACCTTACATGGATGGGTATAATGGTGTAAATAATAACTATAAATAGTTATTACAACATCATATTGATTCTTATATATTTTATAATCCACTCCAATTCAATTCAATATTTATGGAAATGATATCATCGCTCGTGCGTACGTACGGACTACCGTCTCCACGACGCGATGAGATTCATTCTCCATGTTAACCATTAAAGAATGATTATAAAGTATATATAAGAAATAATAATGAAATATATGACATTATAAAGCTACTGGATTTATTTATATATATGTATGTCATCTACTTACTTCCATTCAAGACAATAAGGAAAGGAAAACAGCGTTCATGCGTACGTACGGACTACCGTCTCCATGAACGGTGTTTTTCATTTCATTTATCTATCTATTATATATATATATATACTGAATATATATGATATATAAATGATATTTTATATTCTGGAAGTAAGTAAATCATGATATAAGTAATAATAATGTCAAGAACAACAAGTCAGAACACCAACGATAAATGAAACGATTTTACCCAAAACGCTTCTTTAACATGGAATTTACAAAAGAACGGGTAATATAATGTCATAAGTGAACCATATATGATATCATAACAATGAATATGATTCTGTAATAAGTAAATGACATTATTTAAATCATTATACAGGAGGTTCGGACACTTACGAAGCAAATCGGACCTAAGGTAAGGGAAATATCACAATCTCATTTTTATCCCAGATTGTTTATTCGTAAGTATTTACTGGGGTGTATTTTATCATCCACATCCATGTTTCATCAATATGTAATATTATTTCCATCCACCTACAACTGTTTAAATCCATTTTTACCCTTCGGTGAGTTTTTTAGTAAAATGTATGAAAGGAATCTTTTGTCGTACGAGGTACTTTTTGACTTTTCCGACAAAAGTACGAAGAATGTTTTTTTTAACTTATACGGATTGAATGGATTTTTAAAACATTATTTCCAAGAAGCTTCCTTTACAAGTTTTAAAGTTTATTTTTAATCAACTTATTATATTTTAAAGTTGTATGACATGTTATGAAAGGAAAAATGTTTTTGAAGAAGAAAGGATATTTTCCTCAAGAATGAAGTTCAAGTGTTTTATTAAAATTATTTTCCATATAAGATAATAAAGGGTTCTATTTTTATCCCTATTATTACATTTATTTGATCATGTTGTGATGGAATTATTTTTATGAATTCCATTATCTTATATGAATTTATTTATGATGTCATGATGTTTCAAGAATCCCATTTTTGTTACATGTGTTATGCGATGATGTATGTTTTATGATTATGTGGAACACATAAGAAAGGATTCATTATGAGATGGGTGGGACCTATATCTCCCTCCAATGCATTGGGTAATGATTTTATATCTCATGATATAGACAGGGCTGGAACGGTAGGTTATACCGGTTCAGTGAAACAGGACTGAAACGAGGGTTACTCGATTCAGAAAGGGACTTTGTCCACTAAGATAGTCTTGGCAATTAGTCTTGACTAACAAGAAATGATTCTCTATGATTATGTGTGTATGCCACAAAGATTAATGTTTTATGTTATGATTATTGGGATTTCATTTCACTACTATGATTTATCCCATGTTATGAAATTATACTCTCTTTTGCAGGTTAAGATTTCCAAAATGTTATGTTCTTATGAATACGATGTGATTGATTTTTCTTTTGTTTACCCTTACTGAGCATTTGAGCTCACCCTTTTATGTTTTCTTTTCCCCAGGATATAAAGAAAGGTTTTAGGTAAAAAAAAGGGGGAAGATCTTTATGGGAGATATTGAAGATCTTTCACCACGATTAGAAGATTACGTTCTGAGTTTCCAAAGACACTAAACTATTACGATCCTTGTGTGTGTGTTTTTGTTATGTACTAAGTATTCCGCAAATGTAATGTAATTTCAATGTACGTCAGGCTTCGGGTCTCTACAGTTGGTATCAGAGGAAAGGTTTAGTCAACCTTTGGAAACTAGGATGCGAAAACGTTAGTGAGATCCCTAGAGATATTTATAAGGTATGTCTAGGGATGCCCCTAAGGATAAGTATACGTATAGGATATAGTACTAGAACTATGGTAACGATATTAGATTAAACTAAAGATGTTAGATATTTAAGTTACTCCCCCTTTATTATGATTTTTGCCTCTCACACTATTCTTTTTGGGTTTTAGACGATGGCTGGAACCCGAAGGAACCGTGTTGATCAATGCAATGGAAAATGAAATGATTGCCCTCCTGAACAAACAAATGTTATGGGAGATGGAGTGAAAAATCTTATTTCTATACTTACACAAGCTATGAATCATTCTGGACTTCCAAATGAGCAGAGAAGGGAACAGTATTCTATTGAGTCCTTCATGAGGCAACGTCCACCTTCTTTCAGTGGGACTTCCGATCCACTTGTTGCTGAACAATGGATCAATACTACTGAAAAGATATTTTCAGTTCTTCAATGTTCTGAACATGATAAAGTCATCTTAGCAGTGTATCGTTTGGAAGGTGATGCTGATCAATGGTGGAATCTTATCAAGAATACGAGGCCAAGAGATGAAATTGAGTCCATGGAATGGGACGAGTTCAAGAACTTGTTTTTCAGTAAGTACTTCCCTCGTATTCTTCGAACAAAGATGGAAAAGGAGTTTCTTGAGCTGAAGCAGAAGGATGAGGAATCTGTTGGTATATACGAAGCAAATTTTACAAGACTTGCAAGGTATGCATCTGGCATTATCATCCAACCTGAAAGTAAAGTTGATCAATTTTTCAGTGGCTTAAAACCAAGTCTTCAAAGGGCATTAGCTATAAGAGACTTCAGTAGCTATGAAGAAATTGTGCGTTGTGCTATCAAGGTAGAAATGGAAGTTGGTGTTACATATCCATCTCATGGTTTTGAAAAGAAACTAAAGATGGAGTTCAAGGAGAAATCTCAAAATAATGGTGAAAAGAAGATAAATGTTCCCTTATGCACAAAGTGTGGAAAGAAGCATGGTGGAGATTGTCTTAAAGGGACTAGAAAATGTTTTAAGTGTGGAAAAGAAGGTCATCGAGTAGCTGAGTGTCGAAGTAATGGAAAAAGTGTTTCTAATGATGTGAACAAAGCAAACACTGCAGAGAACGCACCACCAACACTTCAATGTTTCAAGTGCAAGGAGATGGGACATTATGCCAATAAATGCCCTAATCCAAGGGTTAGTGACGATCAACATGAGCAACCACTTAAGGCAAAGGACAAAGGGAAGTCACATGCGATCTCTATTGGCAATGTTGAATATGACAATGATGTGGTGGAATGATTAAGTGTTTATGTAATGGGATTCCAAAATAATGTCGTATCATGTAGTATTGGAATATTTATGTATTTGTCTAATGTGGTATTCAAAGTAATTGAGATATTATGCACATAATGAAGGGAAAACGAGAAAATGAAATGTTTAACAGTATTCATGAGCTCATGATTGATATAAGGACTAAGTGATATCATGGTTTGAGTATATAGAATTTTGAGGATTTTGGTATGTGGAAAGTGTTAACTTTTAACTGCACTCATGTTTTCACTAAGGTATTCAAGAGAATACACGATTAAGGACTTTGAATGTTTGGAATGTGACCAACAAGACATATCTTATGATATGTGGGGATCAACGACAGTATTAAATATCTGGTAATCGTTGTCACTATATTATGAGAGTGGACTGCAGTATTATGTATAAGCCTAAAGATTAGACTGGATTATGTTGGACATAAGTTAGTATTGTTTAAGGATAGAAGATTTTCGATATTATTGATGGGATGTTATAGTAACGTAGTTTTAGAAAAAGGACAACCTGCAGGACGGGCGACAGCCCATCGCTTCGGACAAGGCTGTAGGAATCGAACCCACAACCGAAGTGCGACTGGCCTTTACCGCCTACCACTGACCTACAGGAAGTCCCTGTTTAGTAGAAACTAGTTTTATTATATTAAGCAGTATGATATATGAAGTATAAGTCCATTTTAGGAACTATATATGATTAATCTCACTATAGATCGACTTATGTATATAATTTTTTCTAACCTTTTGTTTGAGACAGATGGAATGACCCGTCATTCTATCACATGATCTGCTAACACTTCACGAATAACAAATTCAACTTCATTTATTTAAGAGATGAAGTGGAAATTGTTCTAGGCACGAACAATAGTGAGATTGTACCAAAATAAAGAAAGTATTTATTCCAATTCAAATTTTCAACTTTAGGGAAATGATCTTGAAAACCAAAAATGTTGTCCTAGTGATCTTATACCTGATGAATCAGATGGTACCTTAGATCGTCACAAATTTATGGATTTGTGATTATTGGCTTTTCCATAGCCATGTTCTCTACCACTCTCCATCAGAACATGATGGTTAGATTTTTCTTCCATATCCATATTTTCACCTATGTGGAAACCCAGTGATTAGTTTATTTGGGTAACCGTTAGGTTTCATACTTTTGTTTTTAAAGATTGGTTTTGGTATTCCTTTTTACGATGTGGGATTCTATTAAAGAAACTTTCGAATAGTAAACCATTTATAACCCCGACGAATTTCGAGGGCGAAATTCATTTTAAGGGGGGTAGAATGTAACAGCCCGAGATTTTATGTAAAATATTCTTTTTATTTCACTAATGTCTTGTGTTGTACGCTACACGAAAAGGATCTTGCACAACACACATCCTTGACTTGCCTTGCATTACACGCAATCGCGACCTTCCTCGATAGCGTGTGTAGTACGCAATAACGAGTTTCACTAAACAACGATATGCTATTAAAATGTTATTAAAACTAGCCGTTATGAATAGTAATAACCACTTTTTGAAATTTTGTAAATTTTATTTTTCAAAATGGATTTCATTTTTGGATTCGGAATATCGAATTTAGCCTAAGGTGAAATTTTGGTACATTTCGGATAACTTTCATATTCTGATGAATAGTGAAAATTACTAAATTTTAATTAAAAACAACTTTTTTAATAGAAATAATTAATATTGATAAATTATTAATTTGAGTGGTTTTAAAGTTTATTTAGAATATATTTTTACAATTTAATACAATGTTGGTCATTGGATGTAATTTCACATTTAAACCAGTTATAAACTAGTGTCAATCTTTTGATAGATATTGTTTCTTAAAAACACGCTATTTGTTTTAACAGCGGGATTTAACTATAAAATTAATTAATGCAACCTCTATGTTATGAATTTGGAAAAATAGACTTCATTTTTGAATTCGGAATATGAAATATAGCTTAGGATGAAATTTTGGCATTGTTCTGAAAAACATCAATTTTTGATGAATAGTGAAACTACTAAGTGGTAGTTAAAAAAAATTAATTTCTTCATAAATCTTAATTTTACCGCTTCTGTGAATGGAATTTCAAAAATCCGAGAGACACAGTTGATGTCAGTAAGTAAAATGTGGTTCAATGAGATGAAAATAATTTTTGGTGAATAGTAACTTTTTACTTTTTTTTACCACGGTTAATAGTAAATAGGGTAACTAAGGGTAAATATGATATTACTATTACCCTAACACATGTCCTAATTCTATTGGATAAGTGTAATTCGGCCAAAAACAACCTTATGAATATAATATGACCATTTAGGCCCACTTGGATTAGATTAGGACATTTATTATTATTTAATTCAAAGAAGAGTTAAAAGAGTTAAAATCAAAGTTTATTTACTAAAACATTTTTAATATGGGGTTATACATAGGATAAATTCGACTATAAATATTAATTAGAAAGCTAAAAAGATTTCCTACATAATGATATTTTATTTATAATTTTTAGACTTTAAATACATTAATTTATTTATGACACAACGATGATGCAGTAATTACCCTTTTAAGGAAATATTAACATAATTGATGTTATAAATGCTCAAATGAATGTAATTTGAGACTTTTTATGAATTAAACTAATTTTCTAGGTTACTATGATATATTAGTGTTGATTTAATCAACTTGGTTCGAAAATATAATTCTGTTATGACTTTCACAAAAATCATATATCAAATAGTGTAAAAATTAACACAAAATAGTTTTTAAATCAAATATTATATTATTAATTGTTATTTTATTCCTAAAAATCTAAGGTTCGGCCAAATGACTTAGATAAGGATATATATATTAATAATAAACAATTTGGGGTTCGTTTGACATGTTATAGTAAGTTTATTAACCATATAGTGAAAGAAAACAAAAAGACACGGTAAAAGTTAAATTATTTAACTTAGAGTTAAATCTAATTGATAAGGTTAAAATAATACCCTAAACTTGTATAAATCTTATTGGTTTATAGGATTTCGACCCATCCCCACTTTAGCTTCGAAATAAGACCCTTTTTAACCATTATAAACCTATTTTGACTTTAATATAAAATAATATTTTGAGATATTCCTAAGGTGCCCCTCTCCTCCCTTATAAAAGAACACCTCCTCCCCCTCCTCCTCACACCAATTTGAGCACTGAAGCTCGTCCAACCTCTGCCAAAATATCTTCTTCACTTCCCTAGAAACATCCTAGAGGTTCTGGTCTTCCTCAAAGACCAATTTTAGTTCCCTAAGAGGAGGTCTCCAAAAGGCGCTTCAAAGAAGAGGTAATTACCGTTACCAATTCTTTCATCTTTATTTCTTCTTCCACTTCTTCTTCTTAGGTTGTTTCATTATGAAGTAATAACATCAGTATCACTCATATTCTGATATGTTATTATAAGTATGAAACAACCCTATTTCACCATCTATCCATCCTACGGAAAAAGAAATCACCGCGCGTGCGTACGTACGGAATACCGTCTCCACGCCGTGGTGTAATCTATTTTCCACCACCACCTTACATGGATGGGTATAATGGTGTAAAGAATAACTATAAATAGTTATTACAACATCATATTGATTATTATATATTGTATAATCCACTCCAATTCAATTCAATATTTATGGAAATGATATCATCGCTCGTGCGTACGTACGGACTACCGTCTCCACGACGTGATGAGATTCATTCTCCATGTTAACCATTAAAGAATGATTATAAAGTATATATAAGAAATAATAATGAAATATATGACATTATAAAGCTACTGGATTTATTTATATATATGTATGTCATCTACTTACTTCCATTCAAGACAATAAGGAAAGGAAAACAACGTTCATGCGTACGTACGGACTACCGTCTCCATGAACGGTGTTTTTCATTTCATTTATCTATCTATTATATATATATATATACTGAATATATATGATATATAAATGATATTTTATATTCTGGAAGTAAGTAAATCATGATATAAGTAATAATAATGTCAAGAACAACAAGTCAGAACACCAACGATAAATGAAACGATTTTACCCAAAACGCTTCTTTAACATGGAATTTACAAAAGAACGGGTAATATAATGTCATAAGTGAACCATATATGATATCATAACAATGAATATGATTCTGTAATAAGTAAATGACATTATTTAAATCATTATACAGGAGGTTCGGACACTTACGAAGCAAATCGGACCTAAGGTAAGGGAAATATCACAATCTCATTTTTATCCGAGATTGTTTATTCGTAAGTATTTACTGGGGTGTATTTTATCATCCACATCCATGTTTCATCAATATGTAATATTATTTCCATCCACCTACAACTGTTTAAATCCATTTTTACCCTTCGGTGAGTTTTTTAGTAAAATGTATGAAAGGAATCTTTTGTCGTACGAGGTACTTTTTGACTTTTCCGACAAAAGTACGAAGAATGTTTTTTTTAACTTATACGGATTGAATGGATTTTTAAAACATTATTTCCAAGAAGCTTCCTTTACAAGTTTTCAAGTTTATTTTTAATCAACTTCTTATATTTTAAAGTTGTATGACATGTTATGAAAGGAAAAATGTTTTTGAAGAAGAAAGGATATTTTCCTCAAGAATGAAGTTCAAGTGTTTTATTAAAATTATTTTCCATCTAAGATAATAAAGGGTTCTATTTTTATCCCTATTATTACATTTATTTGATCATGTTGTGATGGAATTATTTTTATGAATTCCATTATCTTATATGAATTTATTTATGATGTCATGATGTTTCAAGAATCCCATTTTTGTTACATGTGTTATGCGATGATGTATGTTTTATGATTATGTGGCACACATAAGAAAGGATTCATTATGAGATGGGTGGGACCTATATCTCCCTCCAATGCATTGGGTAATGATTTTATATCTCATGAGATAGACAGGGCTGGAACGGTAGGTTATACCGGTTCAGTGAAACAGGACTGAAACGAGGGTTACTCGATTCAGAAAGGGACTTTGTCCACTAAGATAGTCTTGGCAATGAGTCTTGACTAACAAGAAATGATTCTCTATGATTATGTGTGTATGCCACAAAGATTAATGTTTTATGTTATGATTATTGGGATTTCATTTCACTACTATGATTTATCCCATGTTATGAAATTATACTCTCTTTTGCAGGTTAAGATTTCCAAAATGTTATGTTCTTATGAATACGATGTGATTGATTTTTCTTTTTTTTACCCTTACTGAGCATTTGAGCTCACCCTTTTATGTTTTCTTTTCCCCAGGATATAAAGAAAGGTTTTAGGTAAAAAAAAGGGGAAGATCTTTATGGGAGATATTGAAGATCTTTCACCACGATTAGAAGATTACGTTCTAAGTTTCCAAAGACACTAAACTATTACGATCCTTGTGTGTGTGTTTTTGTTATGTACTAAGTATTCCGCAAATGTAATGTAATTTCAATGTACGTCAGGCTTCGGGTCTCTACAACACATAAGAATGGTATCATTATGAGATGGGTGGGACATATATCTCCCTCCAATGCATTGGGTAAAGATTTTATATCTCATGAGATAGACAGGGCTGGAATGGTAGGTTATACCGGTTCAGTGAAACAGGACTGAAACGAGGGTTACTCAATTCAGAAAGGGACTTTGTCCACTAAGATAGTCTTGATAATGAGTCTTGACTAACAAGAAATGATTATCTATGATTATGTGTGAATGCCACAAAGTTTCATGTTTTAAGTTATGATTATTGTGATTACATTTCACTGCCATGATTTACCCCATGTTATGAAATTATGATCTCTTTTGCAGGTTAAGATTTTCCAAAAGTTATGTGCTTATGTATATGATGTGATTGATATTTCTTTTGTTTACCCTTACTGAGCATTTGAGCTCACCCTTTTATGTTTTCTTTTCCCCAGGATATAAAGAAAGGTTTTAGGTAAAAAAAAGGGAAGATATTTATGGGAGATATTGAAGATCTTTCACCTCGATTAGAAGATTACGTTCCGAGTTTCCAAAGACACTAAACTATTACGATCCTTGTGTGTGTGTTTTTGTTATGTACTAAGTATTCCGCAAAATTAATGTAAAGTATATGTATGATAAGCTTCGGGTCTCTACAAAACAGATCTAAAAATCATCTCCCAACCCTTGTTTTATCTCCTCACGATACAAATTTTAATAGTTATAACAAGATAAAAGGTTGAGGAAGAGTGATTTTGACCCACCCAAGACACAACCCATTCTTATTTTCATTTGTTTTTATTTTTTTTTGATTTTTTTGAACACTTTTCAATATCATTTGTACAAGATAAACATATATACATTCCCAAAACCCATTGAAGGACAACCTCTCCCCTATACTTAAATTGATGATTTCCCTCAAGAATATGACAACATGGTTAAAATCACCAAAAGGGTACCCAAAATGAAATCCATTCCCCCCACACATAAATGTAAAAAGATTATGCAATGAAAATCCTTGTTGATATTTGGTGGGATTAGGTATTAGACTTGTAATGTGGCTATCAACGAAAAGGTTTTCATAGGCTCGAATGGGATTTCAAAAGGAGTATTAATGTATGGTTAATGGGAGGAAATTTAGATATTACAATTCTGTTGTGGTTTAGAAAATTCCTCTATAATATTAATTCACACTAAAGTAAGAAATTTAGCTCGAAGGTCTTCAAACTCAAGATTCACAAATGGGGGTGAAAAACAAACATTTTGAAAAATTGGACTTTGGTGGCCTTGGCATAAAAGCCAATGTTGTTCCTCATGGGTGGGTAAAATCATTTTCCAAATAAAAAAAGTGAGCATTCAAAAATTTTTGTTTTTGACACAATATTCCTTATCCAAATTTATGATGAAACCAAAAAATTTTTGAGATGAAACCATATCTTTGGTCTCCCCAAAATTCTTGTACAAAATCTTATAATTGGATGGTGAGTACGTATGACTATGAATTTTTCATATATATTTTTTAAATGATTTTTTTTAGTTTTTTAGGGTTTTTTATGTTTTTGATAAAGACACGCCCACAAAAAAGATAAAAGAGTAAATAATAAAGTGTGATGAGGAAAGTGGGTTAAAAATGAGAATGAGGGAGGAATAAGAAGAAAGAGAGAGAGTGAGGGAGAAGATGAGTTAAAGGGAAACAGGTTCCCCTGGTTTGGATTTGGTGGGTTTCCATCTCTATCCAGTGGTGGGTCAACTATAGAAGTTGGGGATCTGATGGAAGTTGATGTGGTTCCAGGATTGTGTGTCCTCTCATAGTGACGCTTTAATTGATGTCCATTAACTGTTAATGTCCTTTTTGAAGAGGGGTCTTGGACTTGCACATCACCAAATGGGTAAACATTAGTAATAACAAAAGGCCCTTCCCAACAAGAATTAAGCTTACCTGGGTGAAACCAAAATCAAGAATTAAAGAGAATTACCTTTTCAACTTCATGAAATACCTTTCACATGATGTGTTTTTCATAGAGCACCTTATCCCTTTCATTGTACAGATTGGAACTCTCATAAGAATCAAGTCGAAGCTCCTCCAGTTCATCCAATTGCAATAATCTTTCTTAACCAAATTTTTCAAAATCAAAATTACAAGTTTTCACAACCCAAAATGACTTATGTTGGATTTAAAATAGAAAATTACATGCTTTAAAAAAACTAGCAAAGAAGAAGACATCCCAATGGGTGTTTTATAGGCAGTTTGATAAGCCCAAAGTGCTTCACCAAGTCTTTCAAGCCAATCTTTTCTAGTGGGTTTTATAATTCTTTCAACCACTCTTTTCACTTCTCTGTTAGAAAGTTAAACCATGCCATTTGTTTGGGGGTGATATACAGTTGATGTTTTATGTACAACCCCATTCTTTTTCAAAAGAGATCCCATGTTTCTATTACAAAAATGATCTCCAAAGTTACTTATCAAGGCATATGGTGTGCCAAATCAGTGGAAGATGTGCATCTTTAGAAACTCACTAATAGTATGTGAATCATCCTTTCTAGTGGGTTTGTCCTTGAACCACCTAGAAATATAATCAACCACAAGAAGAATGTATGGTAATACATTGGAAGGGGGAACGGTACCATGAAATCAATGCCCCAAACATCGAATATTTCACAGAAAATTAAATTATTTTGGGGAATTTCATTTCTTTTTGAAATTGTGCCAAAATTTTGGCAAGTGGGACATGATTGATAGAACTCATGTGATTCCTTGAGGAGTGAATGCCAAACTAATCTAGTGTTTAGGACCTTTTGGGAGTTCCTTTGTTGTCTAAAGTGGCCACGACTAGGCATTGAGTGACCAAATTATAAGATTGAAGAATGTTCATTTTCATCAACACATCTCCTAATTACCATGTCTCCCCAGTTTTACAAAGTTTATTTTCTTCCCAAAAATAGTATTTTGAATCACTTTTCAACTTCATTTTTTTTATTTTGAAAAAGTTTCAGGAAAAACAACAGAAACTAAGTAATTTAAAATTGAGGCATACTATGGTATTTTTGGAGTGAGAGAGGAAAGGTGCTTAGTTGTAAATTTTGGATCAATTATTTTAGAATGAGAATAATTAGAAATTCTACTTAGGTGATCATCCACAGGGTTTTATTTTCCTGGTCTATATTTGATTTCAAGGTCAAACTCTTGGAGCATTAGGATCCATCTTATTAGCCTCGGTTTGGAATAAATTTTCTTGAGTAAGAACTTTATATTATAATGTTCTATGAAGATGATGATTTTGGAACCTAAGAGATAAAACCAGAATTTATCTAAGGCAAAAATCACTGCTAAAAGTTCATTTTCAGGTTTTTTTTCTTTTCATTTTCTAGGTCAACATTTAAAGGGGGGTTGGAGGACTTATCATGAGGCATAGTAATTTCCTTTCCCAATCTATGTGAAATTTTACTTAAATTACCCTTGGGGTTGGGTAATAGTTGAGTTGGGAGTTGGGAAGAATTTTATTATTGTTTCTGGATTAGGTGGGATGCAAGTTGACCAATTTGGGTTTCAATGTTTTTAAGGCTAGAATGGGTGAATGAGGCAAGATCTTCCACTGCACTTTCCCATGGTTTCTTGGAAGAAGAGGCTTGTCCTGGATTGGGATTACCTTGATTTTGGTTCTTGGGAAAACTATTTTATTAGTTTGGGAATTGAGAATGCTCACTAGGATAGTGGAATCCATGAGGAGGAATAGGAGGATTTATCCTTTGAGGTTGAAGAAAAAAAGGGTAAGGTTGTTAGAATTTACAAACACCTTGACCATATTGGAATTGGTTTGGGTTTTGATGATGGTATTGAGGGGGATGAGAAATGGGATTCCCATATCTCATGTTAGGGTTATATATAGAAGAGAAGGGCTCAGAATGGGGTTGGTTTAAGTTTCTAATGAACTGACCTGATTGTTGGGGGTTGGTGTTCCTCTGATCATATGCTGCATTGAGCTCCATTGGTCTGGATAAATCAGATGGATCCTCTTGAAGTTGTGGACATGTGTAAGTTGGATGTGATGGGGAGATACATATTCCACAATTCTTGAGAGGTCCAGGGAACAAATATTATGGAGAAGATGAGGTTAGGCCTTTGGTAGCCACAACTAGTTGTCATACAAGACTTGTAAGTTCACTCATCCACTCTTTCATCTTGTTTGGCTCTATAGATTGACTATCTTGGGATTTTTTGACTTGAGAATGTTCTCAAGTATGGAATTGTTGTGTGTTTGCAGCCATGTTACTTATGATATCTCTTGCAGCTACAAGAGTTTTATCAACAAGAGCACCACCACTTGCAGCATCTATGATAGTTCTTTCTAAAGCCAATAACCACTCATAAAAGTACTGGATCAAGAGTTGGTTAGGTATTTGGTGATTTGGATAGGTTCCAACATGCTTTTTGAACCTCTCCCAGTACTCATGAAGTTATTCATTTGTGAATTGACGGATACCACTCATTTACTTTTGGATGGAAGCAGTTCGAGAAGCAGGAAAGTATTTCTCTATTAAGAGTCGCTTCATGTCATTCCCTGTGGTTATGGAACCAAGAGATAGGTAGTAAAGCCATGACTTAGCAGTGTCAACTAGGGAGAAAGGTAATGCTTGGAGTTTGATTTGTTCCTCAAAAACCCCTTGAAGCTTCATGGTAGAGCACACCACTTGGAACTCTTTAAGGTGGAGATGTGGATCCTCACCGACTAGCCCATGGAAATGTGAAAGAAGATGAATCAAACCTAATTTGAGTTCGAAGTCAGCCTATATGTTTGGATATTGAATACCAAGAGTTTGGTAATTCATATCAGGGGTAACAAGTTCTTTATGTGTTTTTTTCCTAGGATTGTCCATATCTAATTCAATTGGTTGGACAAGGACATGATCTTGAATGATTAGATTATCTCTTATGTTCCTCCTAAGTTGGTGAAGTGTTCACTAAATTTTAGGGTCAAACAAATCCAATGGATTGTCTGGGAGGATATGGGCCATTTGTGGATATTTTGGATCAAAGAGGAATATGAGTTTTTTTTCATTTATGATTTTTATGAGATGGCGGGTTTTTCTTTGTGTTTTTTTTTGAAAAAAAAATCAAAATTTTGTTTTTTTTTTGTTTTTTTACAATAACCAGAAACTAATGACTATTTAATTACACGATCCCTAGCAATAAAACCATTTGAAATCATGGTTTATTTTCACCTATCAACCGTTCAAAGTTTCAATGCTCTGCTAATGTGTATAGCATCACTTGGGTCTAATCCTTGACGATGATACTTTTTAATTTTCAATTGTTTTTAGTTGATTGTAATTTGATTGGTGGGGGGTTGTTTGTAGGGCATAATTGAAATTTATTAATTAATAATTTTTGATTTAAAAAATTGATAAATATTGGGGTGAGTTCATTATTGGGTATTCAATCTTATGATATCCTTGAGGTTTACTTTATATTGTATTAAATTAATACCCACTTCACAAGATGACTTTGATCAGAATTCCCAAGTTTTAAAGCTTTAATCCAAGAAATAACATAACTTAGGGTTATAATCATTAACATTACTTATTTATGGGCACAAGAGCCTCAACCCAGTTGGTGAGGACTCACTAGGTGCATCCAAGAGACCCGAGATCAAATCCGGGTGGAGGCATATTTCCGGATACTGTAGCAGTATTGTAGCAGGCACTGTAGCAATACTGTAGGAGGAACTGTTCGGTACTGTAGTAGTCAAAAATATTCATCTATTTGGGCCTTCGGGCCACCAGTTTGGTCCTCGGGTCCTGCAAGGCTTTCGGGCCACCCAAGGCCTTCGGGCCAGTTGATTCTCAAGGCCTTCGGGCCACCTTAAGGCCTTAGGGCCACCCCAAGGCCTTCGGGCCACATGAATACAGGCCCCAGACACACTAAATAAAAGGAGCAGCCCCAGAAGAGGATTCAGAGCAGGTGCACTCACCATAGCAGAGCCAAATGGATTGTCAGAATGAGAGGGTATGGCTATGCCATCAGTACCAGCCTGTGCTTGCACGAGAAGCCTATCTAGATGGTCATGCAAAGGTGGAGAGCTACTATCAAGATGCAGATGCTGGGGAGGGGCAGTTCCTTGTAGACAGTCTGGTTGAATTCCCTAATACCTTCGAGTCATGTAATCTTATAAGACTACAAGCCATGGTATCTTTGAGCCTACAAGCCTTGTAAGGGTTCCCCTTCATACCTTGAAAGGGGGGTTATCAAAAATCATTAAAAATGAAGGACTTTGGGCCATTCAAGCATTATTTATTTATGGTAGTGCATTTTTTGTTCCAATAATCCATGGAATCCACAAGCCAAAAAAAACATGGTATATTAAGTTCAACATACACAATATTAATTTAAAGAATATTCATTTAGAAAAGGCCCTAAATCAGTTAATATCCCCAAATTATGAATTACCCAAATGAGAGATTTACTCAGCCATTTGGGTAGTTATTAATCTGGTTATAATTTTATGATGATGAATTAATAAGTGATGAAAAATAATGGGATAAGAAAAGAGTTGTGCATTAAACACACACACCAAAACAATGAAGAGAATTAAATACTGACTTTAGATTGAATGAGAATGCACAATAAGAGAAGGGTATTAAAATATATTTAAACTATTTTTAGAACACTAATATTATTTAAGAGAAGGTGGATGAGAATAATAGATGAAGAATAAGAAACTTGAATTTAAATAGAATTACAAAAACAAACACTTACACAATTACAAACAAATAACAACACAAAAGTAAATGAAAACAAAGAGAGGAGGAAAGGACTCTCAAGGGAAAAAATGAGTATTACAGGTCACCCAAGCCTTTTTAAAGGATTTGGTCATTCTAATATATTCTCCTCTCTTCTGAAATTCCAACCATTGAGAAAGGAGAGGAGGTAATGAATTTATAGCCCAAGGTGGTGGACTGTTTTCATTCTGAAACTACCCTTCCACTTGGTTCGATGATTTGGGAATCCAGACCACTGAATATCAAGATATATCATTCTTAAAAGTTTTAGATAATAATGTTTTCCATCTAATCTCAAATTTTGGAGGCATTTGGACTTAGTGAGAAAAAGTTATGGCGGTTTTAGTAAATATTTATAAATTGTCCATTTCTATCCATGAGTTTTTGATGGCTAAAATGCGAATGGATTTATGAATAGGAATATGCCTTCAAATCTAACTGATTTCTTCAACAAAGTTTTCCAACTATATATTATCTTTCAAACTGAAAGATATCAGATCGTATTGATGTGTATATCGGTATAAAATTCAATTTTGGTGTGCTGATTTCATTTCCCAGTGAGAATGGTGGGCTGGACTTTAAAGCTTCATTTGAGACCCTTGTTTTTGGATTTGGGCCATGAAAATTTTATCCATGAATTCTTGCACTGTCCCCTGAATGTTGGAGGGAAATAAAGGAATTTGGACTTCATTATTGAGCCCAAAAAATTCAATCTTCATAGCTGGTCCAATTTCTTGATAGATCCTATGGGCCTTCTTGTGTGGTTTATATGACCATTCAAATGGTAGAATCCGCCAATGCTTACTTCTAATGATTTGTGGGAAATTGGACTGTTAACCCTAAAAAATAATAACCACACAATTTGGATCATTAGTGTGATATTTATTATTAAAACAGTAAACTAACTTGAATCTGGATGAATTCAAATAGTGCTAAAAAATTATATTTAATATTTAAACATTAATATTTCACCCTAATTATGCACATTTCATATAAAATCAGTAAAGAGAGTATATAAAATGTTTTGAAAATTTTAATAACATTAACTACCCCACACTTAGTCTTGTGTATGTCCTCATGTGAAAAAAATATAAAAAACATGACAAAATCATTTTCACTCACCAACAAATATTAAAATTTTGTTTCCCCCAATAAGGGGAAGTTTAGACAATTTCACTCATCCATATTGAATTAAACCACAAGTTTTTATAGAAACAATTTTCAAAAAACAATTCATTTTTTTCATTCTCAAATTTAGAAATGGAAAATGGTGGCACGCAAAACTTACTCCTCTCAAGATGATAAAATTAATTTATGGAGCTTCACTCATTCACCAACCAAAAGTGAAAATCTTAGAGTTTGTAAGAGCTCTCAGTTTCCACTCCCTGTCCTAAATTGCTCAAAAATCAAGAGGTATTTTTAGGGTTCTTTCTTTGGTTATGTGATTGTAGGAATATATTATCCAAAAGATAGTAAAAAGGGTGTAAAAAACTAATATAAAAAAATCAATGCACATTTTTTTGAAATGAGACATGAAAGGAAATGGAAACACATATTTACGAGGGAATTAAAATGTGAAATAAGACACAAAAGAGGAAGGAAATATAAAGTGGATAAGAAAATGAAATATTTACAAACCATGAAACTTCTCCCAATGATATAAGTGTTCATTTTTTCTTTTTCTATTTTTTGGTATTTTTTTCGAAAGTTGAACTTGAAATAGATCTCACACTCATCTCCCATCCCATGTTTTATCTCCTCACAATACTAATTTTAATAGTTATAATAAGATCAATGGTTGAGGAAGAGTGTTTTTTGACCCACCCAAGTCACAACCCATTCTTATTTTCATTTTTTTTATTTTTTTTATTTTTGAACACTTTTCAATATCATTTTTACAAGATAAACAGATATACATTCCCAAACCCCACTAAAGGACAACCTCTCCCCCACACTTATATTGATTCTTTCACCCAATCATATGATAACATGGTTAAAATCAACAAAATGGTACCCAAAATAAAATCCATTCCCCCACACATAAATGTCAAAAAATTTTGCAATGAAAATCCATGTTGATATTGGGTGAGATAAGGTATTGGGCTTATAATGTGAATATAAAAGAAAAGGTTTTCATAGGCTCAAAGGGGCTTTAAAAAGGAGGATTAATGCATGGTTAATGGGTGGATATTTGGATATTTTAATCCTCATGTGGTTTAGAAAATTCCTCTATCATATTAATTCAAACAAAAGTAGGAAATTTAGCTCAAAGGTCCCCAAACTCAAGATTCAAAAATGGGGGTGAAAAACACACATTTTGAAAAGATGGCCATAGGTTTCCTTGGAATAAAAGAAAATGTTGTTCCTCATGGGTGGGGAAAATTGATAGTGCTGTCGTGACACGTCAAATTGATTATATTTTTAAGGTTGATTTATAGCCTAGGGCAGACCCTAGGTCATCTCTCAAGGAGCGTTGGTGGGTTCAGAGTGTGTGTTTTTAATAAGAAGTGCTAAAAGAGGGGTGGCTTTAAAACAGTTTAAAGAAAATGAATTGATTTAAAGAAATTAATAGTTGATAAAAATGGTGTTTTAGAATTATGAGATAAAAGGGTTAATTTTGAGTTCACTACACACTTTCAAGTTCATCATTCTTGGAGATTAATTTAAGGCTGGAGTAATTCTTTGGTTGAAATTAATTGGAATCCCGATTAATTCCTAAGCCATTATTTCATTGCTTAAAGAACCAAAACTTGACATAACAATCGTATTTTCAAGGTCGAGAACTTATGCATGGAATAAGAGCTTCAAAATCAGATTGAAATCTCAAGAAAGTGGGTAAGAAAAGGATTCTTGTGTTACCCAATCGGAACAACACAAGTCACACACTCAAAACCTCACACCGATCGGTTAGAAATTAAGAGCATCTCATCCGCACACATCAAAAAAAGCATTCAAATATAAAATAATGTAAGATACATGGAAAGAAATGTTTTAACACCAAAATTACTCCAAACCAGTATCTAATATATGCGTTGGAACTCCCTTGACATGTGTGTAGCTCCCTCACAATGAACGCCCACCGTTTAGCTCGACATCGGGTGGAGGAGGAAGCTCGGGTTGAACTCCTTATTCATTGTTGATCCCCCTATGAGGATAGGGGCCTCCAGAACCTCCAAGGTGTTTAGGAGACTCCTATAGGACTCCCAATTGGCAGCACTTCACTCCTTTGCTGAACTTGCAAATGGGGAGCCCAAGGTGTCATTTTATAGGAAAATTAGAAGGTGGTTTTAGGCACACAGATTTTATAAATCCACTTGTACCACGCGTTTAGACCTTCATAATTCCTTATATAGCTTTGTAGAAAATATAAAGGTTGTATACCTACCTCTTAAATGTATCCACCGAAAGTTTGGTACCATTTGGACAACTACAGCTCAATATATTGATAAAATACAGAACACCGCATTTGACTTGGTCCATATTCGGTGTCTAGGACTGATTAGTTAGGATGGGCCCCATAAAAGCCTAATAAGGATTGGGTTCTTTAATATGAAATGTAACCTATTAAATTTTTGACAGGTTCAAAAAATTTCAGCCCATTTGGATTCACGGATTTTGTGTACTATGAAAAACAGTGGACATATGTCCATGGATCCATGCAATTTTGGCCCATTTTTCTTCCACTTCATCAAGGGCTTTCCAAATCCCCTCCACCTACATTGAAATAATAAAAAAAAGTAACATTGACCATTATAATGTTGATTAAAATTAATTAAATGATTCAAACATAAAGTTCAATTTATTATTATTTTTGTAATATTAATTACAAAACTAGTTTAAAACAGCAGTGTAAGGGTGGAATAAAACAGTGAATCGTGGTACGATAAAAAATCATTTTCCAAATCAAAAAATTGAGTATTTAAAATTTTTTGGTTTTGAAGCAATATTATTTATCCAAATTTATGAAGAAACCTCAAAATTTTGGATATTAAACCATGTATTTTGACTCCCCAAAATGGTTGTAAAAAAATTGAAAATGGGAAGGTGAGTAAGTATGACTTTGTATTTTTCATTTATTTTTAAATGATTTTTTTTTAGTTTTTTAGATTTTTTTTAGTTTTTGATAAATAAACACCCACACAAAAGAGAAAGATCAAATAAAAAAGTGTGATGTGGAAAGTGGTTAAAAAATGAGAATGATGGAATAATAATAAGAGAGAGAAAGAGAGAGAGAGAGAGTGACAGAGGAGTTAAAGGGAAAGAGGTGCCCATGGTTTGGATTTTGTGGGCTTCTATCTCCATACAGTGGTGGGTCAAATGCAAAAGTTAGAGATCTAATATAAGTCAATGTGGCTCCAGGATTGTGTATCCTCTCATGGTGATGCTTTAACTGATGTCTATTAAATGCGAATGTCTTTTTTGAAGAGGGGTCTTGGGCTTGCACTGCACCAAATGGGTAAACATTAGTAATAAAAAAAGGACCCTCCCAATGAGAATTAAGCTTACCTGGGTGAAGCCAAAATTGAAAATTGAAAAGAATTACTTTTTCACCTTCATGAAATACCTTTCGCATGATGTGTTTGTCATGGAGTACCTTAACATTTTCTTTGTACAAATTGGAACTCTCGTAAGAATCAAGTTAAAGCTCCTCCAGTTCAGCCAATTGCAACAATATTTCTTCACCGGATTTTTCAAAATCAAAATTACAAGTTTTCATAGACCAAAATGGCTTATGTTGGATTTCAATTGGAAAATGACATGCTTTACCAAAAACTAATTTAAAAGGAGACATCCCAATGGGTGTTTTATAGGCATTTTGATAAGCTGAAAGTGCTTCACTAAGTCTTTTAGACCAGTATATTCTGGTGGGTTTTATAATTCTTTCAAGCCCACTTTTAACTTCTCTAATAGAAAGTTTAGCCATGGCATTTGTTTGGGGGTGATATGCAGTTGAAGTTTTATGTACAACCCCATTCTTTTTCAAAAGAGATTCCATGTTTCTATTACAAAAATGGGTTCCTAAGTCACATATCATGGCACGTGGTGTGCCAAATCAGTGGAAGATGTGTGTCTTTAGGAACTCACTAATAGTATGTGAATAATAATTTCAAGTGGGTTTGGCCTTGACCCACCTAGAAACCTAATCAACTGCAAGAAGTATGTATGATAATCCATTGGAAGGGGGAATGGTCCCATGAAATCAGTGCCCCAAACATTGAAGATTTCACAGAAAATTAACGGCTTTTGGGTCATTTCATTTCCCTTTGAAATTGTACCAAACTTTTGGCAAGTGGGACATGATTGAAAGAACTCATGCAAGTCCTTAAAGAGTGAAGGACAAAATAATCCAGAGTCTAGGACCTTTCGGGAGGTCCTTTGTGGTCCAAAGTGGCCACCACCAGGCATTGAGTGATAGAATTCTAAGATGGAAGAATGTTCATTTTCAATAACACATCTCCTAATTACCATGTCTTCCCCAGTTTTCCAAAGTGTATTTTCTTCCCCAAAATAGTATTTTGAATCACTTTTCAACTACATTTTTTTTATTTTGAAAAATTGTTAGGAAAACACCAGAAACCTTACAATTGGGGAATACCATGGTATTTTTGGAGTGAGAGACGAAAGGTGCTCAGTTGGAAATTCTGGATCAATTATTTCATAATGAGAAGAATTATAAATTCTACTTAGGTGATCAACTGTAGAGTTTTATTTTCTTGGTCTATCTTTAATTTCAAGGTAAAAATCTTGGAGCATTATGATCCATCTTATTAGTCTCACTTTGGAATCACTTTTATTGAGTAATAACTTTATAGAATAATGGTTTGTGAAGATGATTATTTTGGCACCTAAGAGATAGGGCCGGAATTTATCTAAGGAAAAAACCACTTCTAAAAGTTCCTTTTTAGGTTTCTTTTTCTTTTCATTTTCTAGGTAAAAATTTAAAGGGGGTTGGATGACTTATCATGAGGCATAAAAATTTTATTTCCTAATATAAGTGAAATTGCACTTAAATTACCCTTGAAGTTGGGTAATGGTAAAGCTGGGAGTTGGGAAGAATTTGATTGTTGTTGTTGGATTAGGTGGGATGCAAGTTAACCAATTTGGATTTTAATGTTTTTAAGGCTGGAATGGGTGAATGAGGGAAGATCTTCCACTGAACTTTCCCATGGTCTTGGAAGAAGAGGCTTGTCTTGGATTGGGATTACCTTGATTTTGGTTCTTGGTAAAGTGATTGTATTGGTTTGGGAATTGGGAAGGCTCATTAAGATAGTGGAATCTAAGAGGAGGAAGAGGAGGATTGATCCTTTGAGGTTGAGGAGCAAAAGGGAAAGGTTGTTGTAAGTTACCAACACCTTAACCATATTCTAATTGGTTAAAGTTTTGATGAGGGTATTGGGGGGATGAGAAATGGGATTCCCATATCTCAAGTTAGGGTTATATGCAGAAGATAAAGGCTCATAATGGGGTTAGTTTAAGTTTCTAATGAAATGAACTGATTGTTGAGGGTTGATGTTCCTTTGAGCATATGCTGCATTGAGCTCCATTGGTCTGGATGAATTGGATGGAGCCTCTTAAAGTTGGGGACATGTTTCAGTTAGATGAGATGGGTATCTATAGATTCCACAGTTCTTGATAGGTCCATGGAACAAATATTATGGAGAAGATGAGGTTGGGGATTTGGTAGCCACAACTAGTTGTCGTACAAGACCTGTAAGTTCACTCATCCAATTTGTCATCTTTTTTGGATATATAAATTGAATATATTGGGCTTTTTTGACTTGAGCATGTGCTCATGTATGGAATTGTTGTGTGTTTTCAGCAATGTTACTTATGAGTTCTCTTGAAGCTGCATGAGTTTTATCCACAAGAGCACTGCCACTTGCGACATCAATGAGAGTTATCTCCATATCCAATAAACCATTAAAAAAGTATTGGATCAAGAGTTGGTCAAGGATTTGGTGATGTGGACAAGTTGTAAGAATCTTTTTGAACCTCTCCCAGTACCCATGAAGTGATTCATTTTGGAATTGACAGATACCACTTATTTTCTTTCAGTTGGAAGCAGTTCAAGAAGAAGGAAATAATTTCTCTAAGAAGATTTGCTTCATATCATTCCATGTGGTTATGGAACTAGGAGGGAGGTAATAAATCCACGACTTAGCAGTGTCAGCTAGGGAAAATGGAATGCTTAGAGTTTGATTTGTTCCTCCTAAACCATTGAGGCTTCATGGTAGAGCACACCACTTGGAACACTTTAAGGTGGAGATGTGGATCCTCACTGGCTAGCCCGTGGAAATGAGGGAGAAGATAAATCACACCCGATTTGAGTTCGAAGTCATACTCTATGTTTGTATATTGAATACCAAGATTTTGGTAATTCATTTCAAGGGAAGAAAGTTCTTAAATTGTTTGTTCCCAAGGATTGGCCATATCTAATTCAATTGGTTGGACAAGGATAAGTTCTTGAATGAGTTGATTATCTCATATGTTCCTCCAAATTTGGTGAAGTGTTCAATCAATTTTACATTAAAAAAAATTAGAGGGATTTTTTGGGAGGATACAGGGTATTCAGAGAGATTTTGGAAGAAAGAGGAAGATGAGTTTTTCTTTGTGCTTTTTTTTTCCAAAATTTTAATTTTTTTTGTTTTTTTTTCAATTACCAGAAACTAATGACAATTTAATTGAACCATCCCTAGAAATGGGTCCATTTGAAAGTGTGGAATACGATCACCTATCAACCATTCAAGGTTTTGGTGCTATGCTAATGTGTATAGCAGCACTCGGGTCAAATTCTTGGTGATGATACTTTTTAATAGTCGATTGTTTTTAGTTGATTGTAATTTGATTGGGGGGGGGGGGTGTTTGCAGAGATTAATTGAAATTTATTAATGGATGATGTTTGATTTAACCATTTTATAAATATTTGGTTGAGTTCATTATTTTGGATTTAATCTTATCATATCCTTGAGCTTTGCGTTATATTGCATTAAATTAATACCCACTTCACAAGATGACTTTGATCAGAATTCCCTACTGTTAAAGCTTTAATCCAAGCCATAATTTAACTTAGGGTTCTAATAATTACCATTACTTGTTTATGGTAGTTTATTTTTGGTTCCAATAATCCATGGAATCCACATGTTAAACAAAACATGTCATTAATCCATGACATATTAAGTTCAGCATACACAATATTAATTTAAAAAATATTCATTTAGCGAAGGCCCTCAATCACTTAATATCCCCAAATTATGAATCACCCCAATGAGAGATTTACTTATCCATTTTGGTGGTTAATCATATGGTTATAATTTTATGATGATTAATTTATAAGGGAATAAAAATAAATGGATAAGAAAAGAGTTTTGCGTCAAACACACACACACAAAAAGTGAAAGGAATTAAATACTGACTTTAATTTAAAAGGGAAAGCATAATAAGGGAAGGGTATTAAACTGTATTTAAACTATTTTAAAACTACTAGTATTATTTAACAAAAGTTGGATGAGAATAATAGATGATGAATAATAAATTTACATTAAAATAAAATTACAAAAACAAACACTTACACGATTACAAATGAAGAACAACACAAAAGTAAATAAAAAGAAAGAGATGAGGAAAGGTATATCAAGTGAAAACATGGGTATGGAAGGTCATACCAATAATTTTGAAAGGATTTGGACATTCCAATATATGATTCTCTATTCTGAAATTCCATCCCTTTGGAAAGGAGAGGAGGGAATGTATTTTTATCCCAAGGTGGTGGTATGTTTTCATTCCAAAACTTCCCCTTCACATGGATTGATGATTTGGACTTCTAGACAGCTGAATCTTGAGATATATACTTCTTCAATGTTGTAGATAATAATTTTTTCCTTCTACTCTAAAATGTTGGGGGAATTTTTACTTATTGAGAAAAAGTTATGGCAGTTTTAGTAAACAATTATAAACTGTCCATTTCTATCAATGATTTTTTGATGGCCAAAATGTGAATGAATTTTTGAATAGGAAGATGCCTTCAAATATGAATGATTTTTTCAAAAAAGTCAGCCGCCTATATTCCCTCATTCAAAATACAAAATATCTGCTCGTATTTATTTTTAGATCAGTAGAAAAGTCAAATTTGGTGTGTTGATTTCATTTCCTAAATAGAATGGTGGGCTGGACTTCAACACTTCATTTGGGACCCTTTTTTTGGATTTGGACCCTGAAATTTTTATCCATGACTCCTTGCATTGTACCCCGAATGTTGGATGAGAATAAAAAAATTTAGACTTCTTGATTGATCCTAGAAATTCAATATTCATGGATGTTCTAATTTCTTCACAGATTTTGTGGGCCTTCTTATGTGGTCCATATGGCCCTTGAAATGGTTGAATTGGCCAATGATTCCTTCCAATGATATGTGGTAAATTGATTAAGTAATAATACAAAATAAGAATAAAAAAATGTGGATCAGTAGGGTGATATTTATTTTTAAAACAGTAAACTGACTTGAATCTGGATGAATCCAAATAGTGCTCAAAAATTATATTTAATATTTAAACATTAATATTTGTCACAAATTAAGCACATTTCATATAAAATCAGTAAAAATATTATATAAAATGTTGTGAAATTATTAATAACATCAGTGTGATCTAAGAACCAATGAGATCTTATTGGGTAAAACACACTGTGGATCACATGGAGTGGGCTCATATTCCCATTCCCACTAAATAATCCCACTGACAAGTTCCTATGGAAACCAATGAGCATCCTCATTGCTTTGATTTCCCATACTATGTTTGATAGTATATTTAAAAAGAAAAAATGTGCAAGAATATATTGCCACACCCATGAAAGAATCCCATCAACATATACTGATAGAATAAAGAGGACAAGAGTGGTTATATAATCCCACTTCAATCGAAGATGTCTTCTAATATATCCAAGGGATAGAGAATGTATAGGAATATATTTAAATGCATACCCTTCAAAATTGATATAATATACAAGTAGTGATGGAGGATATTCTATGAAATATTTTTAAAATTAAATTTAGATAAGAACATACTCTTATTATAATAGCCATAGTAACATATCAGAAAAATCAATATAACTAAATATATACTTTGGTGTAATATCATATTCTTGCAACCATCCAGGAAGATTATCAACATATATCGGTAAAGGATAAGGCATATGGAATGGCTTATATCACCATTCTTATATGGGTTCAAAAAACTATCTTGAATGTCACTATAGGGTAGGTATATATTCCCAATTAAGAAATCCATCAGTATATTCCAAAGGCAACACACGACTGGGCTCATATACCAATACTAATTGGGGCTCATCATTCGAGTTTAAAAATCACCTTAGGAAAGGTGTATATTCCTGTCAAAGAAAGAAAATGTCATATTCCAAAGGTAACACTAGACTAGGATCATATCCAAATCCTAACCAGGTTTTGTTAAACCACTTTGAAAATCACCTATGGAAAGGATTATATTCTTATCAAAGAAATCCAATGACATATTCCAATAGAAAAACGGGGCTAGGATCATATCCTCATTTATACCTGGTTCATAAAACTAGTTTATAAATCTCCTTAGTAAAGATTATATTACCTTCAAACAAATAAAGTTTCATATTCCAATGTAAAACTAAGATTGGTTGCATATCCCTACTTCAACAAAGGATAATCAAAATTTTGAAACAACAACCTTAAGGAAAACCCAGATTCTTTCCAAAAATCCAATAGCTACCCGATATATTTGATGAAGCTCACATTTTCATATATTTAATACAGTAAATAATTGTTTATAATCCCACAATAGTGTTATTGGATGGGTAATTGTCACGTTTTTAGGTTTTAGTGTTATTTTGATCCTAAATGTGAAAATCGCCTAATTCTGGATTTTAGACAGATTTTTACACCAAGTGTATTTTAGTCATTTAATGAACAATATATGTCCAAATTTTGTGATTAAAATTTTTTTATAATAATTATTTTATTTCCTTCAACTTTTTCTTCTGGACCAGGAGCTTATTTGTCCATCTAAATGGTCTAAAAAGTCATTGATGTTGGAAATTTTTCCAGGTGGATAGCATGGACCCCACCAATGTAACAAAACCAAAACTCGGGATACACACATCCAAATGAGGTTTTTCCACCTGGGATAGCACGCTGATGGATGGTTCAGGCTCTACAACAAATTTTGGGATGTTTGGAATTCATTAAGGCAGCCATTAAACAACATACTTTTGGAGGAACCTTCCTAGAAACTTCATCTAGAAACAGAAACCAAGAATGAAAAATTCATAACTTCTTAATTAGGTTTAAAAATGAGCTGAATGTTTTAGGGTAAATAGCCAACATATTTTTAAACAACATTCATTAAGGGTGGAATGCGTGAATAGGTCATTTATGGGGTCTACAATGCGTCAACTTTTGCAGGACGAATTATGCCTATAAATGGAGGCCCTCACCTCCTTCCTAAATCATCCCATTCTTCATCCATTCCTTCAAGGCACTAAGGAGTAGATCTCCAACGAGGGAGGCCGGCCAAAAATCTTACCCATTTAATTTCTATTTATTTATTTTATTTATTTTTGTTTTAGTTTTCAATTGTAATTTAGATTTCAAATAAATTCATGCATTGTTTTTATTATTGTGTCCACCCATCCACCCTCTTTTCTTCCTCTCTTCTTACCATCGTGAAATATAATACTCATGATCATGAGTAAATAATCCAAGGAATATCCCAAGGTATTAATCAGGTTCTCGAACCTAATACCATGTTTTTAATATTCTTTGAGTTAATTCTAAGGATAATTTATAATGGGTGTAATCCTCACAGTGGTTGTCTAAAGATTAACTTCTTAAACTACAACCATTTTCCCTCGATTGAGGAGGTGGATGGAGGGTATGATTGGCGATCAATAAGTATAATTTTCATTCATAACCGGGGTAGACTAAGGTGTGCACACATATGATGGAGTGTGTTCACTAAGAATATTTGAAGCTGGCCAACGAAGGTGCTCCCTGAAAGTTCTCTCGGGAGAACTTCCTTTATTCTCTAATTACATTCTGTTTAGCATTGAATGTAAACTTAGAATTAAATTTTAGTTTATTTTGATTTATGAAATCTATTTATTTTTTTAAATTCAATTTATTTCATAAAATATAAAACAACAAGAAGAATTAGATTAGGTGAACTAGAATAAGTGATTGAACTAACTTCAACGCTCCTCAAGTGAGACGACCCTGGTCAGACACTGTGCTGCATTAGGAAAATAAATTTGATTTTTCCATGCCCTATGACAGGCATACGTCAAAACTTGCACCATTTTCGGGGAGATAAGTAGTTATTTCGATCACTTTTTCAAAATTCACATTTTTGTAAATATTTTATTTTATTTTTTTTCATTAAGAAAAATCTTTAAAAAAAAATCCTTTTTTTCATGATGTATTCAAATTCAAATTTTTATGCATGGGAAGATTACTCGAAGGTGCAATATCAAGAACCAGAAATTGATTATCATGATCTAAATGACCGGGTTGAAATGATTAGTAATAATTTGGATGATTTGGGGAGGAAAATGGAATGGGGATTGGACTATGTTCGTGAAAGGATAGAGCAACCCGGCCCTGAGCCGGAGCAAGAACCTGAGATAGTGGTGGAAGAAATTTCACCACTCATCATTGAAGAACCATATGAGGTAAATGTCAGGGTACCTAAAGACTCATTAATCCTCACTCAACCAATTATACCCGATATAGATGAAAAGGAGGATGACTTTCCTACTGAGACAAATGTGGGAGATCAACAAGAATTGGATAACTTTTGGAATGAATGTGAGGGGTTACTTGATCTCCCCAAGCCTTCCAAAGAAGAAGAGCCAACACCACTGAAAGAAGACCCCACCCAATTGGTGGAATTTGAAGTCAAGATGGAGGAGACCGACTACCTACCTCCATCCAGTGATAATCAACTCCAAGAGGAACTTTCAACTGAAGAAGTGATTGAACTAGAACCAACTCAGGGAGATGATCCTTCCATGAACTCTACCTTCTCTGATTTCATTCAATCCAATTTGAGCATCACTCCTTATAATTTTGAATTTTCAGATTTGATCAATCCTTACATTGCCTTAAAATAAAATGAAAAAGAATATGAACCTGTTGATGAACACTTGATTCTCCCTAAAGATATTGAATATTAATTAGAGGGAGTACAAGAAGAGAAGAATAATGTTTCACAAGTAGCAACCAATTAAGAGGATGATACATAATTCATCCTATCCCCGCCATGTAAGCTATACCACAATGCGAATGGGGAGGATTTTGTGTACTCTATACATGGAGTCCTCCTCAAGAAGAACACATACGTGGATGATGGGAAAATCCACATGTGGTGGTTCAAATCAAAGAAGCTTCATCCACCAACATATTATGGATAAAAGCTGGTACTGCCCTCTGGAGGCAGTAAAAGATTCCAGGGTCCACTTGGGGGATCATACCAAGATTTATCTTTACATGATTTCTAGTAATTTACATTTAAAATTCAGTATTAAGAAATAGTCTAGCATGTGGCCCCCTCTCTATTTTCAGTTTGAGCTTAAATGAAATGATACTTGTGATTAATTGAGTAATTTTTCTTTTGTAGGATCATAAATTCATAAGGAAGCCCTGAGAATTAGAGGAAGAGGACCAAATATTTATTTCAAAAGGGAGATCAATTTATATGATTATCATTTAAAATCCTTTAATTTTTTGGTCCAAAACATATTTTTGAGCTTTAATGAATATTCTTATCACTTTTAACACATCAATTGATTTTGAAAGAGTTGAAATGATTTTTTAAATAATGGATTTTAAATGATTGTTGATATGAATTATTTTTCCTTGAAATGGATTTTCATGCATTTTAATGAGTTTGACTGATTTTTGAAATCCATGCCCATGAAACACTAACTCAAAATATATTTCCAATCCTGTTAGGTATTCTAAACCACTTTTACATATTCTTCCTAATTCCCACACTTTCTTGAGGGAAACTTGAATTTTGTGTGAGAACCAAAATTTGTGAATAATTCTCTTTTGAAGCATCGGATTTCATGGAATGTATTTGAAATGATTGAGGCATCTCTTTGGATATCCACACTTTATCTTGAGACCCACCTTTACATTTATCCTTCGTAAGCCCTTGGATACCATGAATTGCCTTATAGGTTTAAGCCACATTACAAGCCAATTTTTCCTTACCTACCCGCACTTTTAGTATTTTTGCATGGATATTTCATGTTTGAGTGTGGGGGAAGGGCCTTTCGTGTGCATTCATTGGGATGTGTATCATTTATGGGTAGTGTGAAGTGTGTGTCAATATTTTGGGTAGTGTATAATAAGATAATTGGACATGTGTTGTCATTTCATTGTGCTTTATTTGTTTCATCCATTTCTCCTTCAAAAAAAGAAAAGAAAAAAAATAGATATGAGCATGAATTACTAATTGTAAATTATTTTATGACTCATGTACCACTCAAAAATCAAGGTCATGAATTTTCATTCATTAATTGTACTCAATTTTCAGCTCATCATCCATGAAAAAAAGAAATAAAAAAATGAAAAAAAAGCTGTTCCTTTCTAGAGATTTGAACAAAAAAGGAGAACTTAAAAGATATCATTCATTATAATCACTTATTAGGTAATGTAACATGTCATAAAAGGGTGTGGTGTTGTTTTTCATATTTTACAGTGAGATTGAGTGAGGAATTTCCTGTGTTTTCAATTAAATTAATCATGGATTGTACTTAAAAGACCAACCTCCTCTTTCTAGCCTGATACTTTTTTCAATCATTTTCCAATCAACACTAAGCCACAAAATCATTTGATCCTTCAATTAAAGCCCTCATGATTAAATTTATTTTCATGTTTCACTATGTGGAGAAATGTCAATTTTCACAATCTTATGGTGATACATTCAATTTTCAAGTATGAGCATAACTCTAGAATCAATTTCTCTTGAGTGAAGAGTGACATAAAATTCAATGTGAGGTAGGTTTTGATTGGGCCATGGATTGATTTATGAGGTTAAACAAATTTTAATTATTGAAATAAAAATAAGAGAGAATTATTATTCATATATGAGACATGAGGTAATTCTATTTTGGATAAGATCATTGATATTTTCTCATTTTTGATTATTGTGTGGATTTTGATTTGGATATAAGATGATTGCCCAGGAGTGCAATGTTTAAGTATGGGGGAGTGATGAAGCTCAAATTTTCATATATTTCATACTGTAAATCATTTTTTATAATCCCACCATAGTGTTATTGGATGGATAATTTTCATGTTTTTAGGTTTTAGTGTTATTTTGAGCCTAAATGTGAAAAATGCGTAATTCTAGATTTTAGACAGATTATTACATCAAGGGTATTTTAGTCATTTAATGGAAAATATATGTCCAAATTTTATTATTAAATTTTTTTTATAATTATTATTTTATTTCCTTCAAATTTGTCTTCTGGAACAGGGGCTGATTCGGCCATATAAAGGTTCTAAAAATTAATTGAAGTTGAAAATGTTTCTGGGCGGACAGCATGGACCCCACCAATGTAACAGAACCCAAAATCGGGATACACACATCCAAATGAGGTGTTTCAACCTGTTATAGAACGATTATATATAGGAACGGATCTCCAACAAATTTGGTGATGTTTGGAATTCACTAAGGCGGCCATTAGACGACATATTTTTGGAGGAACCTTCCTAGAAGCTTCGTCCAGAAACAGAAACAGAGAATGGAAAATTCATAAATCCTTAATCCGGTTTCCAAAGGAGCTCAAATTTGGAGGGTGAACGTACAACATATTTATAAAGAACATTCATTAAGGGTGAAATTCTTGAAGAGGTCATTTATGGTGTCTAAAATTCGTAAATGTTTGGTGGATGAATTCTGCCTATAAAAGGAGGCCCTCACCTCCTTCCTAAATCATCTCATTCTCCATCCATTCCTTAAAGGCACCAAGGAGGAGATCTCCACCAAGGAATTCCGGCCAAAAATCTTACCCATTTCATTTTTATTATTTATTTTATTTATTTTTGTTTCAGTTTTCAATTGTAATTTAGATTTCAAATAAATTCATGCATTGTTTTTATTATTCTGTCCACCCATCCACCCTCTTTTCTTCCTCTCTTCTTACCATCGTGAACTATAATACTCATGATCATGAGTAACTAATCCAAGTAATATCCCAAGGGATTAATCAGGTTCTTGAACCTAAGACCATGTTTTTAATATTCTTTGAGTTAATTCTAAGGATAATTTATAGTGGGTGGAATCCTCACTGTGGTTGTCTAAAGATTAACTTCTTAATCTACAACCATTTTCCCTCAATTGAGGAGGTGGATGGAGGGTGTGATTGGAAATTTCTAAGTATACTTTTCATTCATAACCAGGGTAGACTAAGGTGTGCACACATATTATGGAGTGTGTTCACTAAAAATATTTGAAGCTGGCCAATGAAGGTGCTCCCTGAAAGTTCTCTCAGGAGAACTTCCTTTCTTCTCTAATTACATTCTGTTTAGCATTGAATGGTAATTTAGAATTAAATTTTAGTTTATTTTGATTTATGAATTTCATTTATTTTATTAAATTTAATTTATTTCATAAAATATAAAACAACAAAAATAATTAGATTTGGTGAACTAGAATAAGTGATTGAACTGACCTCAATGCTCCTCAAGTGAGACGACCCTGGTTAGCCACTGTGCTGCATTAGGAAAATAAATTTTCTTTTGCCACGCCCTACGACACGCGTACGTCAAAACTTACACCGTTTCTAGGTATATAAGTAGTTATTTCTATCACTTTTTCAAAATTCACATTTTTGTGAATATTTTTTTTCATTAAGTAAAATCTTTAAAAAAAATTATTTGTTTTTCATGATGTATTCAAATTCAAATTTTTATGCATGGGAATATTACTTGAAGGTGCAATATCAAGAACCAGAAATTGATTATCCTGATCTAAATGACCGGGTTCAAAGGATTAGCAATAATTTGGATGATTTGGGGAGGAAAATGGAATGGGCATTGGACTATGTTTGTGAAAGGATGGAGAAACCCGATCTCGAGCCGGAGCAAGAACTTGAGATAGTGGTGGAATAAATTTCACCACTGATCATTGAAGAACCAAAGGAGGTAAATGTTGGGGTACCTGAAGACTCATTCATCCTCACTCAACCAATACTACCCGAGATAGATGAAAAGGAGGATGACTTTCCTACTGAGCCAAATGTGGGAGATCAACAAGAATTGGATAAATTCTGGAATTAATATGAGGAGCTACTTGGTCTCACCAAGCCTTGAAAAGAAGAAGATCTAGCACCACTGAAAGAAGACCCCACCCAATTGGTGGAATTTGGAGACAAGATGGAGGAGACCGACTACCTACCTCCATCTAGTGATAATCAACTCCAACAGGCACTTTCAACCAAAGAAGTGATTGAACCAGAACTAACTCAGGGAGATGATCCTTCCATGAACTCTACCTTCTCTGATTTCATTCAATTTGATTTGAGCATCACTCCTTATAATTTTGAATTTTCAGATTTGATCAATACTTACATTGCCTTAAAAGAAAATGAAAAATAATATGCACCTGTTGAGGAACACTTGATTCTCCCTAAAGACATTGAATATTCATTAGAGGGAGTACAAGAAGAGAAGAAGAAGGTTGCACAAGTAGCAACCAATGAAGAGGATGCTCCATAATTCATCCTACCCCCGTCATGTAAGCTGTACCACAATGCGAATGGGGAGGATTTGGTGTACTCTATCCATGGATTCCTCCTCATGAAGAACACATACATGGATGATGGGAAAAGCCACATGTGGTGGTTCAAATTAAAAAAGCTTCATCCACCAACAGATTATGGATAAAAGCTGGTACTACCCTTTGGAGGCAGTAAAAGATTCCAGGGCCCACTTGGGGGATCATACCAAGATTTATCTTTACATGATTTCTAGTAATTTACATTTAAAATTTAGTATTAGGAAATATTATAGCATGTGCCCCCTCTCTCTTTTCATTTTGAGCTTAAATGAAATGATCCTTGTGATTAATTGAGTAATTTTTCTTTTGTAGGATCATAAAGGTAGAAGGAAGTCCCGAGAATTAGAGGAAGATGACCAAATATTTATTTCAAAAGGGAGATCAATTTTTATGATTATCATTTAAAATCCTTTCATTTTTTGGTCCAAAACATATTTTGATCTTTAATTAATATTCTTATCACTTTTCACACACCAATTGATTTTGAAAGAGTTGAAATGATTTTTTAAATAATGGATTTTAAATGATTGTTGATATGAATTCTTTTCCCTTGAAATGGATTTTCAAGCATTTTAATGAGTTTGACTGATTTTTGAAATCCATGACCATGAAACACCGAATCAAAATATTTTTCCAATCCGGTGAGGTATTCTAAACCACTTTTACATATTCTTCCTAATACCCACACTTTCTTGAGGGAAACTTGAATTTTGTGTGAGAACCAGAATTTGTGAATAATTCTCTTTCATAGATTTGGATTTCATGGAATGTATTTGAAATGATTGAGGAATCTCTTTATCTATCCACACTTTATCCTGAGACCCACCTTTACATTTATCCTTTGTAAGACCTTAGATACCATGAATTTCCTTATATGTTTAAGCCACATTACAAGCCAATTTTTCCTTACCTACCTGCACTTTTAGTATTTTTTCATGGATATTTCAAGTTTGAGTGTGGGGGAAAGGCCTTTCGAGTGAGTTTATTGGGATGTTTATCATTTATGGGTAGTGTGAAGTGTGTGTCAATATTTTGGGCAATGGATAATAAGAGAATTGGGCATGTGTTGTCAATTCATTGTGCTTTATTTGTTTCATCCATTTCTCCTTCAAAAAAAGAAAAGAAAAAATAGAGATGAGCTTGAATTCCTAATTGTACATTCTTTTATGACTCATGTCCCAATAAAAAATAAAGTGCATGAATTTTAATTCATTCATTATATTCAATTTTCATCTCATCCTCCATGAAAAAAAAGAAATAAAAAATTGAAAAAAAGCTCTACCTTTCTGGAGCTTTGAAAAAAAAGGGAGAACTTAGATGATATCATTCATTATAATAACTTCTTGGATCACATACCATTTATTAAAAGGTTGTGGTGTTGTTTTTCATATTTTCAAGTGGGATTGAGTGAGGAATTTTCTGTGTTTTCACTTGAATTAATCATGGATTGTACTTAAAAGACCAACCTCCTCTTTCTAGCCTGATACTTTTTTCAATCATTTTCCCACCAACCCTAAGCCACTGAATCATTTGAACCTTCAATTAAATCCCTCATGATTAAATTTATTTTCATGTTTAACTCTATGGAGAAATGATAATTTTCACAAACCTATGGTGATACATTCGATTTTCAAGTATGAGCATAACTCTAGAATCAATTTCTCTTGAGTGAAGAGTGACATAAAATTCAATGTGAGGTAGGTTGTGATTGGGCCATGGATTGATTTATGAGGTTAAAAAAATTTAATTATTTAAATAAAAATAAGAGAGAATTATTATTCATATATGAGACATGAGGGAATTCTATTTTGGATCAGATCATTGATATTTTCTCATTTTTGATTGTTGTGTGGATTTTGATTTGGATGTAAGATGATTGCCCAGGAGTGCAATGTTTAAGTGTGGGGGAGTGATTAAGCTCACATTTTAATATATTTAATACTGTAAATAATTGTTTATAATCCCACCATAGTGTTATTGGATGGTTAATTATCACATTTTTAAGTTTTAGTGTTATTTTGAGCCTAAATGTGAAAAACGCCTATTTCTGGATTTTAGACAAATTTTTACATCAAGGGTAGTTTAGTCATTTAATGGAAAATATATGTCCAAATTTTGTGATTAATTTTTTTTATAATCCTTTTTTTATTTCCTTCAACTTTGTCTTCTGGACCAGGAGCTGATTCGGCCATCTAAAGGGTCTAAAAATTCATTGAAGTTGGACATTTTTCCGGGCGGACAGCGTGGACCCCACCCATGTAATGGAACCCAAACTCAGGATAAACACATCCAAATCTGGTGTTTCCACCTGGTATAGCACTATGATAGATAGGAACGGATCTCCAACAAATTTGGGGATGTTTGGAAGTCATTAAGGCGGCCAATAAATGACATACTTTTGGAGGAACCTTCCTAGAAGCTTCGTCCAGAAACAGAAGTCGAGAATGAAAAATTCATAACTCTTCCATAAGGTTTCCAAAAGAGATTAAATTTGGAAGGTGAACGACCAAAATATTTATCAATAATATTAATTAAGGGAGTAATGTGTTAATAGGTCATTTATGGGGTCTACAACGTGTCAACCTTTGGGAGATGAATTCTGCCTATAAAAGGAGGCCGTCACCTCCTTCCTAAATCATCCCATTCTCCATCCATTCCTTCAAGGAACCAAGGAGGAGATCTCCACCAATGGAGGACAACCACAAATCTTCCCCATTTAATTTTTATTTATTTATTTTCTTTATTTTTGTTTTAGTTTTCAATTGTAATTTAGATTTTAAATAAATTCAGGCATTGTTTTTATTATTGTGTCCACCCATCCACCCTCTTTTCTTCCTCTCTTATTACCATCGTGAACTATAATACTCATGATCATGAGTAACTAATCCAAGTAATATCCCAAGGGATTAATCGGGTTCTCGAACCTAAGACCATGTTTTTAATATTCTTTGAGTTAATTGTAAGGATAATTTATAGTGGGTGTAATCCTCACTATGGTTGTCTAAAGATTAACTTCTTAATCTACAACCATTTTCCCTCGACCGAGGAGGTGGATGGAGGGTGTGATTGGAGATCGCTAAGTATAATTTTCATTCATAACCGGGGTAGAATAAGGTGTGCACGCATACGATGAAGTGTGTTCACTAAGAATATTTGAAGCTGGCCAATGAAGGTGCTCCCTGAAAGTTCTCTTAGGAGAACTTCCTTTCTTCTCTAATTACATTCTATTTAGCATTGCATGGTAATTTAGAATTAAATTTTAGTTTCTTTTGATTTATGGATTTCATTTATTTTATTAAATTCCATTTATTTCATAAAATATAAAACAACAAAAAGAATTAGATTAGGTGAACTAGAATAAGTGATTGAAATGACTTCAACGCTCCTCAAGTGAGAAGACCCTGGTCAGCCACTGTGCTACATTAGGAAAATAAATTTTCTTTTTTCCATGCCCTACAACAGGCGTACATCAATATTCCTACAAATGATAGGAACTAGGTGTATATTTCTAATACCATTGATTAATGACAATACTAATATCCCTTATAGACTATATAGAAGGAGTCTCATATCCCTTCTCCCATTCCGATAGTCCATTGGTATATTCCAATATGTAATGAACCTCTAAATCATGATCAAATTCACACTTCAACAATGGATATGTGACATATTCTAGTAGCCACTCAATGGAATCCCAATGTAACAACTGATTATTTGAATGATTATCAGTATACTTTGACAACTTCCCAGTATGGATCCTATATTCTTGTCACACCCATCAGCCATTGTCATATTATGGAGGCCACTGTGCAGCATTCCCATACTCCTACTTAACCACAAATGGTAGGCCAACATAATCAAACCATGACGTAGTATGAGGTTTATATTCATAACCAGATGAATTCAAGTATCCTTTAGGGAGTAATACATATATTTTAAGTGTCTCAAGGATTTTTTGACTCTTCACTCAAATTGAAAAGTGATAATTACCCTAATAGACCCCCTATATGTAGTATAGAGATAGATTAGTGGGATCATGCCCTGAAATACGCCATGGAAAAACATACCTTGGTAATATCTCAATAGTAAAAGGATATCCTCAAATTTTCAGGGAATCTTCATATAGATACGTGTTCGGAACACCGGGGTTACCGTATATAGTTCCCCATCAATTACCAATAACTTGTTGTCCTAGTCAACAGGTGACCTAGAGAGGAAACCTCTATTGTCTAATTAGGTGGAGGAATATGCCTATGGTTATGAAGTGGTTGGAATTGATATGTGGAAGGAGTTGGCCAAGAAAAATCTCTTGACTATGTTCGGTCTCATCTCAACTTCCAACTATGATGTCTTAGATAATCTAATGAAGGTGTACATGCCTTACCTATGAAAAAATATATGGGAAATAATTCAATGTAAAAAAGATAAGAAAAAACTATATAAAAGGTATGTGGATCTCCTCTAGAATGTTAACATATATTAGGTTTTAGATAGACGATACTTTATCTATGGCCCGTTACTCAAGATCATAAAAGCATTATAGGAACCAATTACATGCTTCCCACTATAGCTTAATGGACCTCCAATATATAATATTTGAAGCCTTATCAAATTTATGAATATGAGTGTGGGGTAATTATGGATCCTTACACTTTAACCCATCTCTAAGATAGTAATTTCCCCAGGAGATGGAATCCTATAATTTGATTATTGTAGAGGGGGTCATCGGGCCCAGAAACACATGCATCGGTTGGTCGATCCAATAGATCCATCCTATATCTAAGACACAAAGGCACCATGAGAAGATAGTGTGGGCCACTGATGGGACCCTAATCTAGGACTCTTGATTAAATGAGAATATACAATGAAATAGAAAGATAAAAACTAAATCTTCTAGGAATCTCTCTATAGAAATTAGTTCACTGCCTCCGCTGTCACTATACATAGGTCCTGCATGGGTGAAAATGTTTCTAATTAAGATGATCATATAGGAATCCAAAATGGTCACCATCCAAGATCAAATTTATTATGTAGGGATGGAGAAATTTTTAGCATAACCTCCACCCTGTGGGTCATCAAAACCCCAAAGGGTCTATAATAAATTGAAGTTGGATCCAAATCAACCCTATCCCATTTGGATAAGGGTATTTTTTACCTCAACTACTACCCCAAGAATCCCTAAAATCCTCAAATGTTCTGGGAAATACTAGTAGTAGTTACATATCAGTCCCAACCCTTATAGATGGGGTAATTACTACCATATCCTTAAAGGATATTGGTTTTAAATATCCTAGATCATGGCTACCAATAGATTGAACCCTAGACATCCTTACTTATATGCAACACACATCATTAATTCAAGGCTCATTTGGTGAGGGTATTCAGATAATCCCTTAATATTATAATTCAAAAAACAAAACCAAGAGAACATATAACAAGTATGATCAAAACCTACAAGGGTCTTACTCTAAAATGGACTATTGGGGAAAAGGGATAGGGAAGAGACACTGATATAACTCTCAATGGGGATGTGGGTAGTGAAAAATCACTCCATTACTCATAGGATGAATATATCATACCAAAAACATCATATTTATTTGGATAATATCATCATTTTTAATCAAATATTCAATAACTAATGATATAAAAACATCACAAGACATAATAATTAAACAATACACCAAGGTATGGGCAATAATGATGCACATGATGAATCCATGTGGACTCGAAATTAGAGGAGGAACCCAAAACTTGAACCTCCAAATGATGTGTATATATTAACCTTGATGAAATTATTCCAAGGATAAAGGGAAATTTCATTCAACATCTCACTCACCACCTATAAAGTTTAAAATATCCTCTATATAATATAGGATAACATAACATCAGGATTAGATATTAAATATGAAGCTACTCAATGAGGAATTACTAATGGGAAATATTCCCACTAGGTAACGTCTTCAAGAGGAATCACATAACCCTCATCTCACCCATTAGGGGAAAGTTAATTTTCTGTCAATAGTGTAATATGGATTCCAAGTTGGCTCTAGATCTAGAAATATGGTTTATTTGAATTAAATTATTAAAGAATACCATGCTTTTACTCCTTTTTGGAGACAACCTCCTCCAATATGGGATGATAATACGATCCCATTATGAACTAGAAATATATTTTTAATGAATTTAGTGTGACTGCATCAAGATTTTATTACTTCCCATGCTCATGGGATTTCCCAAACAATAATACCCACATATATACTCAATACCGTATAGTCTCAGGCCACTTGGATGAAAGAAATGGAAGGGCGTTGTTCCCCTGTTTAGCTCAAGAGAAATCCATGGCCTGAGTGGGTAGATGACACTCCACACCCTCCTTATTTATAAAATTATATATTATTAAACTTAAATGAAAATAGGGATATAAAGTAGCATATCACATTTTTTAATTCCCAATTTATCCCTATTACTGGCCTTCAAGATCAAAATGAGGCAACGAAACTGACATGATTTTTGTAGACTCAGGTGGGTCCAGCTATTATTTTCTATAAAATTCTACCATCAGGGTAAATCATAGTCTAGTAAGACCTTCACTGTAAAAGTAATTTATCAATTCATCTTCATTATAAGGAAAATTATGATCATTAGTCTCAACAACTGAAAATATTATTAAAAGGATAGAGTCTCACACATAATCTCTATATGGAATGGTCTAACGTATTCACTATGCATTCCACTCATGTTGGAGTAGTTTTTAGAAATATATTTTTGGAACCTCTATGTCGAGTTTAATACACAATTTATCCTAATGAAATATATAGGTGGATTAGAAGAGTTTGAAAAAATGGAGCAGTTCTTAGAAGATACTATTTAGTGAAACATGGGTAAATCTCATCCCAAGCCTATTGCACAAAGGAAAAGGCCAGGATTAGAATAAATTACTTTTTTCATACTAAAAATAGTACTAGTTCCCACTAAGGAACATAGGCAGGTTCCACATCACCTAGAAACTTCTTCCAAGTATTAATATGAAAAAAATCTCCCTTGACCAGAGATAATGAGAGAATAGGGTCTCCCATAATTCAAATAAGGGAAGAAAAAAAAACGTTCCTTTCAAAATGAAAATGTTCCTAGATATTTCTTCACAATCAGGGAAAATAGTATCCTCAAGATTTTAGAGACTAAGAAACCCAGTGAGGATGATCTAAATGATTTCCATGACTATTTCCATTTTCATTAGAGGATGGGCCACACTGTACAAGACTACATTTTTTTAATGGAAATCCCCTAGGGCATGGTTGATTCCATACATGTGACACTAGGAAAATACCCAATGTAGGTGGCCAATGTGTCTACATCCCAATCAGAAGTATAAAGTGTCTAGAAAGAAGTTTCATCTAGGCATGAATTATTTATGATAACCGATTGACTTGAAAAATTGTTGATCAAGAACATTCCATTCTTATAAAAAAAAATTCATCAACCAATCATCGTCCTGAAACCACCCTCTTCATCCAATGTGGTGTCACTAAAAATTAATTATAAAGTAATATATAATTGTTAGAATTAAGAAAAAAATCATAAGATAAAGATTTTCATCTGACTCCCAAATTTTCTTCTGAATATTGAAGAAAAAAATCTACATCATCTAGGGCATGATAACCACCTTGTAAAATAGAACCCTCATTGGATGAAGATATTATTTTTGTTTTAGTTAAAATCATTAACAAAGAACACCCTTTCTCTAAAAATTAATATATATATATATATATACGAACCCAATTTTCCAATACCTAACCAGGGAACTAGAGGACGATATCACATTATTTGAGGGCACATGGGTACACACAGTTATGTTTAATCTTAATATCACAACCACATCCTCACTGAAGTTGTATATCTATTTTTTACCCATAGTAATGTGCTTTAGTGAGCACAAAAAGAGCATGTATACCCCCATAATCTTTCAATATCTACATAGGCAAAATTATTCCAGATGGATATATGGTAGGTGTGTATTTGTTTACCCAACCCCGATGGGTAGGAAGACCAACTTGGGGCAATCTACTGTTGATAACAATACCCTCAACTTTTTCAGCAGTACATGAATTTTCTCCCTCAAGTTATTTCCCCCCTAAGAATCATGATAAAGAGAAACCCCGTAGTGGGAAGAATAGAACTCATGTGAAGAAGTATGACATATTGAAAATTTTAAAGTATTTCCCAGTAATCTCTCCATCCTATACGCTCTTCGTATTTCATAAGTTCAATGGGAGAAACTAATCTAGGACCTCCAGAGTCCTTGTGAGATTGATATAGAAGTCACCATAGTTGAGTTATATTGAATAGAAAAAGCTTCTATATAATTTCATGATACTACCACCTTTATAATTAAATATATAGAAGAATCTATTAAGATACATAGAAAATTTCGGTACATTTCATAAAAGATTTTATATGGTTGGGATTTGATTTTATTTGGTTGATAATGGCTATGGGATTACTTCTTTTTTAGTATTAACTCTATGATTTTTGGGATACAGTGGGGATAATTTACCCCCTATAAAGCTGACCAATCAAGGGAACACAAAATATAATCAAAATCTCGTCAAAATAGTCATTCTCAAAGCCCAATTCAGGGACCTAGGTTCTAATACTGTTATATTGGTCATCGAGTTTGATATAGATTGCAATGTTCTGCTTAGGAAACCTTTTCTTCATAGCCACATTATTCTTCCAACAAAATTTACCCAAATCCTTAAGTACCCTATTAATGGAAATGTTGGCATGTTTTTAGGGGTAGTTCCCCTTTTAAATCTTCTGAATCCCAATATTCTAAGGTAAGTCTATGCATGGGGGAAGGAAATCAACATACAATGGAAGGTGATATATATATCTCCACTCCCAATAGCTTATGAAATTCCCCTTCAATATCCTTGAGAATTATTGAAAATTAATATGCATTTACTATCAACCCAATAGAGTATACACTATTCCATATCTATATAATAGTAGAAAAACCCAGAGAAGTCAATAACCTATATTAGATTTCCCATCTTCCATCACTATCTGGATTGGAAGATTACCCTATATCATTACTAGAAATTGAAAACACACCCACAATATTTCATGTAGTTCTAGATGTCAATGTTTCATCACCCCCAACACTAATAGAAAAAAAAAGGAAAGAATCTACGAAATACTCTAGAAAATTCTTCTCGTGTCTTGTCACTCCCAAGGCTCTGGGGTGGCCCATTTTCCCTCACAAGTGAAAATAATTTCCCTATATTATCTTCTATCCCTGAAGAGGATTCCATTGATATAGAGACAAAAGTTAATGAATATGACCTGAGAAACACACCTATAATAATTTAGGAAAGCATATACATCACCATATATGTGCTCAATATGGTAAATCTGGGGATAGAACATGACCCATGTCCTATATTGATCAGTGATTCTAAACCCCTGGAAGAGCAAGAAATGTATATTTAATTCTCGAGGAAGCATTTTTATTTGTTCACTTAGAATAATATAGAGTTTTTTTGGGTTGGATTCCAATGTGGATACCCATCACATGGGATTCCTAGAGGACCATAGAGGTTTCAGACCAGTATCTAGGAGAATACTCCCCTCTCATGCCACAAAGGTGAAATCAGAATTTGAAAAACTTATCATATATAGATTTTCCTAGAGTTTAAATAATTGAAATTGATTTAAAAAATAGTTCCCATTAAGAATAATAATCGGTTAGTTGGGTATTCATAAATTTTAAGTATCTCAACTAACATTTTATAAATGATGAATTCTCAGTTCCAATCATAGAGCTCCTCATTAATACAACTACAAAATTCCAAGAACATTCCTTTACGAATGGGTATTTTTGGAACTATCAGATCAAGATGGCCCATGGAGATGATGAAGAAACAACTATAACAGAACCTCAAGGGATTTTATTCTACCAATTCTTTCCCTTAAGATTATGATTTAAATATTTTTGGCACAACCTATCAGTATTATATGTATCACATATTCAAACCCTTCATATAAGGAATCACAGAGCATTATATTGATTACTTGGTGGTTAAATCTAGATAGAATTGTTGTCACTTTAGCAATATTCAAACAATATTCAAAATATTGTAGTAACATAGTTTAAAGATGAATCCTCTAAAACATTCCTTTGGGTTAATGTTAAGGAAACTACTTGGATTTGTGATACACCACCACAAATTTTTTTCTTCTGAAAATAAAAATACATTCATAATGATTCCACCTCTTCAAAACCATAAGGAATTGATAAATATTTTGGGACACCTCACTTATATTTTGAATTTCATATCCAATATTTCCCACATGTTCCTCCCCTTTATGTAGTTAATGAAGAAGGGGGTCACCGATTAGTGTGATGAATATTTTCAAGAACAATCTGAGAGCCTCAATAAAGATCTACCACACCCTCCAGTATTAAATCCATTATTAGATGTGAAGCCAAAAATTATATTTATCCAAATTATGCTAGTACTAAGAAATGATATTATGGTGTCAAGAAACATTTAAATGTACTCCTTTTTGTAGTAAAAAATGATGGGGTGCTGCCTAGAGCACTGTGAAGTCCACTTGGTCCCATGTATTAAACTGCTCAGTTATATTTTTATCCTCCACATTTTGCCTATGTTTTTGGAACAATGGGTGGTTATATTGAAATAGTATGAAATTTAATTCATATAATAATGTAATAAAAGGGTGGGATCTAAATGATTTCCCAATAGCCCAATGTACCCTAGATAGCATTCCAGTAAATAATGAGATCCTAGAAAAATAGGTGTTTAATACCTGTGACACTCCCTAAACTTGGGATTTAAAATTTGATAGGGAATTGCAAAGACCGATTAGGAAAAGAATATAATGTCCAAATTTTAATAGTGTTGGCTTATAGATTTTTCATATTTCCCCAAAAAAGGAAATTCTCCCCTACTATTTATAATTTTTCTAAGGATACAAAAAACAAAGAGGTGGAGTACCAAGAACTCATCATATGATGGAACTAGACCTATGGCTACCAATATACTATCTGAATGTCAAAGGTGATTTGGAACTAGTGATCAAGTAGATCAATGGTGAATATGACATCAAGATGGAAGAATTGAACCCTCTCATTGTCAATGTGAGGGGTCTAATGATGGAATTCCCTTCTAAACCACACATCATGATGTACCTCATGCATAGATTTCCCATCCTGATGTATTGTTTATTGTCACTACAATCCTAGTCGATACTGATCAAGATTTTTTTTCACATTCCATGATAAAGGTGGTTTCACTAGTCAATGTATATGAAAAGGAAGAGATCAATCAGGCCAGTTCTAGCTTAATGAATGATGATCTAATATCTTTTATTGGATATATAAACCCCATAATTGATTACCTCTAAAAAGGGAACCTCCCATCGAATTGATCCAAAATGGAAAATATCTGAAGTTGAGTAGTGAACTTCAGCTTTTTTCAAGGGTTGGATAAAAAGAAGTTTCAATGTAAATGAGGATTCACCATAGACCTACTAAGATTTATCAAAGATGGAGATACACCCACCACAATATAGGAAGTCTATATGGACCCCTGTAGTAATCATCAATCCAGAACCAAGCTCTCCATCAAAATTAGGATGCTTGGTTATTTTTTGATGACAATAATAAAAGACTGTGTAGAATTCTCCATGATATTCCAAATATGTAAAATACATGAAAACATAATCCATAATCCATCAAAGCTATTACACACTGCCGAATACTATTGGTTATTTTTCATATTAGGAATGGATGTCGTGGGGTTATTCCCCTAGCTATAGCTAAGCAGTTTAAGTTCAACATTAATGACACTGACATATTTTTCCAATGGTATGAGTCTATACCTATCAATTAATTCTAGAAAAATAACACTATCAACTTCATGAAGTCTAATATTATAAACATATTTGGTGTCCCTCACACAATATAAATGGATAATGACACAAACATATATTGTTTCAAGTTGAAAAGGTTGTATTAAAAGTACATAATTGAGTCTAACAATTTTCTTCATTATGAGGAAAGAGAAAATGGGAACATAGAGACTTTTAATACTACTATATCACATGTACTATATAAAAAGAAGAAAAAGATAACAAATCATGGTTGGGAATGATACTAAATGATATGTGGGTATATCATACCACAACCCTCAATTCTACACCAATAACCCCGTATTCTATTTCCTATGTAATATAGGTAGTGTTTCCCATAAAAGTATTGTTAACCTCGCTCAGAATTACTATTTGCGGTAAAATCTCATAAGATGAACAATAAAAGAGTTAAAATTAGTTTATGAGATGATGTTTCATATTTTTTATAATCTATATGTCTATCAAAATCAATTTGTGTGGGCCTTCAACAAGAAGGTATTCCCTTGATCATTCCTTTACAGAGAGATGGTATTCATTCTAATAATCACAATAATTCTTGGGAATACTCCTTTAATGCTAGAACTAAATTAGTAAGGACCTTACTCTACACACAATGTTCATTACAATGAAGCTTACTCATTAGAAAAGATCTATGAGGAACACATCACACCCCCAATAATGAATGATTTCTCAAGAAATACTTTTTGCAATTCTTGTGTAAAAAATTATCTAAGTTGCATGAATTTAAACTACCCAAAACCCATGTATTTATAGTAACACTGTAAACTTCCATGAACCCATGTTCTAAATGAAATTTTTTAAACAAAACAACACCTAAGTAATGGTAGAAAAACCTTAAAATGTATAGTTTATGAGTCCTTTTCACATGATGCTAAACTGTAGGACAATTGGACTATCCTACAAGACCTTAAACTACATAGAGTTAGCCACCAAATGGGGCCCATGACCCGTATAAGAGTGAAATCATTGAAAAGGAAATTCCATCTCCTCATATATGAGTTATATTAGTATGAGGATTTTATTTTCAAATAAAAATATTTGGATTGATTTCCATTCCTTTCAGACATATAGGGATGTCTATATCCTTTAATAACATTCCGGATAAATTTTTGAATAGAATATATATTGAGTGGCCTACTATTTCGCACTATAATTTAAAATAAACCCATCTTGTCTTGATTATAGACCCTTTAATCAACTATAGTGGGTTTCTTATTTACATATGATAGAGAAAAGGTACTCACACTTTAAATTTTGATTTGACCCATGTAAAACCATATGTCCTTACCACAAAATATTAAACCATATAGTCACTATATCCACCACATGATGTTAAAATACAAGGTCAAGGTCCATCATGCATGAATATAAACTGCTCAGAGTGGCCAATTTGTTATCATATATTTTACTCCTATACGAGACCTTGATATATATAAAAGCCTTTGAAACACAATTAGCATGTTCCATAGATCATAAGTGCCCCCTATTCCACACATATAATCTAAATCATTTCCATAAATCATACTTAAAATAAATATGAGTAGGATTGATTCCCATATTGGTGGGATACATAGTGACATACAAGAACCTTACTAAGAACCCATATATCATCCTCTTAATTGATATGGAAATTCATCCCTCCTTTGTATAATCCAGATTAGTGTACACTACTAAAAATTATTGTTATAGCCATAGATTATGAATACTATTATTATAGCATGCATATAGCCAAGTTCCATTAAATAACCATTCTATTATGATCCCCCATTTAATGTTTCCATAATTATACTCACAATGCTTCCTCCATATGACCCTACTAGTCTAACATGACCACCCAACCTCCTAGTGATCCTCCTCCTCCAACACAGCTCTTACACCGCTATTGCACCTACCCGTCAACACGGCTCCGACATAGTCTCCCCACCTCCCTATAATTGTGGCTCCGATGTAGCCTCCCCACCTCCCTATGATCCTCAAACTCTAATTTGGCTCGATGCGGCTCCATTAAAACCAACCCACCTCCTAGATATCCTTATCCTCTAACATGGCCACCATAGCTCCCCGATTTCTCACTCAAACCCAGTACTACCCTTGTGATCCACTCAGTCATGTAACTTTTCACTAACCCAATTCGGTTGATCCTAGAAAAATACTCCCATATTTTATTTCACATAATAAATCCAAACATACTACTATTCTATAAAATTACATCTACATAACTAGTTAGGGTTCCCATCATAGTGAATTTTACTGAGATTATTGGTAACATGGTTCTTATTTTTTTCTTCCCCAATATGCCACTGTAAATGGGTTTCTATTTACGCCCTTCAACCCTATAAAATTATTTTTATTCTTTTATAATACGTGTTTATTTAGATGGTCAACCATATTTATTTAATAAATATACACTTTCATTATTTTCTCCCTACATCATAGACTTATTTGGATCCATTTGTATTATTGTTCCAAAATTTTAATTTTCAAATGTTTATACATTCTCAGACTATTATAGAGGTATGAATTGGTTATATTTCATATTCATCCATGTTTATATTTATGTAAGTTTATAGTGGAGACTAGAAATCATGTTTTTTATTCCCTTTTCCAATTCGATCATACCCAACTTGTAATAGTGCCGATATTACTTAAACATTAATGGTATATTTATGTTTCTAGGAACAAATTTATGTTTTTTTATATCATCTAAGTTTATTTGACTGAACGTACTGAAATATTCTCATAGAACTTATAACTTATTGTACATAATTTTTAATAATTTTTTCCCATTGAAAAAAAACATTTCTATATAACTTTTTATGCATATATCAATAATAGCACAAGTACTTATTATTTTACAAATGTATTATCATATGTGACAAGTGTGTAAACATTTTTCAATAAGAAAACTAATTAAGACACACAATCTTTTTATTTTGTGTTCTTAAATGGGAATCTATAAATAAAATTAATTTTTTCATGCCATTACAGTCTAAAAATCTAGTCTATAAAGTAATTATTTTTTGGTATATGAAGTTTTTCATACATTGTTTATAGTTTTATAAATCATTATATTATATACATTTTATATTAATCAATATTATAGTATTTATTTTATATGGTACATAACTTTACTTTTTGTAATATCATGATTATTATTTTTTACATTGTTTTTTCACTTACTATGATACATGACAGTGTGACATGTAATTCAAAATTTGGAAACAAAATTTGTATATAAATGAGGTGTTTTTTTATTCTTGAATAAGTATTAGGGGTTAATTTTTTTAATGGGAAAGAATATCATTTTAATGAATATTCTATAATTTAACTTTTTATTGTATATTTTAAATTTATAACTATTTCATTATTATTTAGATTTGTTATGTGTTAATAGTGGCTACTTTCATGGGGTAAATTATTTTAGTTTTGATATTTTTACAAATATTATCCATTTTTAATGGAATTATCGTATGAAATAAATTCCTCTAATAGAATAATATAATTATATTTTCATATATAAATATTTTTGAATAATGTGTTTATATGTGTATTCATGTTAATTTTTGGGTGGATTCATTTTACATTCACCCTTTCCACAATGTTTAATAATTGTAATTCCTGTTTTATAATATTTTTTTTAATTGGAAATAATTATTCTATAATTTTTATTATTACTATAGAAATTTATTATCTAAGACATGGATATAATTATTAGACATCCATTTTTATTTATGTTAATTTACATTGGTTGATACAAGTTATTTTTTATTCCTTTCTACATTCTCATCTTACCCACCTTGAGATAGTACTTATATTATGTAGATATTAGAAATATACTAAAAACACATGGACTAACTGTGATATTTTCATATCACCAAGGATTATTTGATTAATATATTTTAAAAGTGTCAATAACACATATCACATATGATAATTTCTATTTTAGAAGTGTATCATGATAAAAAAATCATTTCCTTCCACTTATTTAAATAATAAATTTTGAAAACCCATATTTTATGTTATTTTTGTATTCAAGAATGTATGTTCTTCATAAAGTAATTTGAGAAATGAATGAAGGTATATATTTTATTTTAAAAATACTATATTAATGAAATTTATATATTCAATATTTTATATTATTAATAAACTAGTTTGATCAATATGAGTAGGTATATATTCAAGGTAGTGTATCTGTTATTAACTCAATACATATCCTTTCATAACTATTATTTTTAGGATGGGTTGTGATTGATAATGTACGATTTTTTCGAAAGGTATATATTCTTAATAAATAATTCATTTTTGGAACCCCTATTTTATGTATTTATATATTTAATAAGGTATGTTCTTAACAAAGTTCTATAATAAATTCATGTAGGGATATATTTTCTTTAATACTACTATTTGTATGTTATTTATATATTCAAGCCTTTGTATTCTGGATAAAAAACTATGATCGATCTAAGTGGGTATATATTCAAGAATTTTTATATGTTATTGTATCTATATATGTAATTTCTTAACTACTATTTTTCATCCATCTATAATTTTCTCAAAATATTATTCACATTTTAGTAAAACATTTTTTATCAGTTTTCTATAGCCAAACAACCCATTAACTCCATGAAATTTACTTTTTATAGGAAAAATATTTGAGTGTCAGATTAAAAATATTATTCCTCTTACATGAAAGGTAACATAACTATATTTATTTTAACTTTACATGTCTCACAAACCATACTTAATGGTATTTTATTCATATTAAGGTTTCAATGATCAGTATTCTATGTCTATTCAGTTTTTTCTTCATGTTTGGATTTTTTACAATTTAGGATTCTCTAAAACTCCACATCATCTTGATAATTTTTTCACGTCCTTGTAGGAAAAACTTTTTAGGGATAAATTTGACATTATAATTATTGACAAAAATATTCCTAACTAAATAGGGGAAATTATACTTTTTATTAAGAAAAAGGGAAATATTTTCATAGAATTAGTAAAGTGATAGGTGTTACAAATATTTTTCAATAAGTGATATTAAATAAAACCTAAGGCATACCCATCTATGATCTCACTTTTCATTGTTTAGTTGTCCAGACTAGGGCTAAAAGTGGGTCTTCAAAATTTGTGAATGCTACTGTCAAAGGATGGGTGGATCATTTTGGATGTTTAAGAACTCGACTGAGATTACTAGGTGCCTTTAAAGGTTTTTATGTATAAAATGAGTACATATATATACTTTGAATACACGTCCTGAAATATATATTTTGATACATTTTTAATACACCTATAGGTATATATATACTTTGAATATTTATATTCTTATATATATTTTGTACATTTATAATATTATATATATTTTAGATAAATTAATTTAAAGTTAATCTTATATTATTCTTTCAGAAAATTATATTATATATTTTTTCAAATATTTTTTCTTTATTTTCATAACCTATTGTATCACATGAAAATGCATAGGGGGATCTAGGATAATGATTTCCCTTTTATTCAAATCAGGTGATTACCAATACACGAAGTTCTTTTATATTATAATTTCACTAAAATTTATCATTTAAACATAATTAAATTATTTTTACCAATCACTTACTTATAATTCCTTCTCTATTTACATATTTATGTTTCTAAAACTCTAATAATAACATATTAAACTATGATATTTTGGAACAACACAGTTGTATCACCAAGAAATTTGATATATGTTTCATGTGACCATAAATCATATGTGAGTAAATAATTTGAATTATTGAGTGTGTGTTGTGTATTTAGTATTCTTCTTTGATTGTTAAATAATCCTTGATTTTATATTTAAATTTCATTTATTTTTTTTGAGAGTTTGAGTATAATTACTCTTAATTTTATCATTTTATTTAGTCGTAGGTAAACACTTGGATAATATCTCTATAGGAAATAGAGATAATTCACTATAGTTTAGTGTTAATATTATACTTCTAAAATAGTATAAGTGGGGAATATTATGGTTTTAGGAAATAAAATGAGTGACATATACATACATATATATATATATATCCAGTAAAGAAGTTATTTTCTTGGTAATCGAACAACGAATTAAACTACTTCCATCCAAATTTTAATAACCTTTGTTTAATTTACATTATTCCCCCTCCTCCACATATGTGTAGTCCAACCAAACAAAATCATGTCCTCAAAACCCTGATGCCTTTCCAATATAGTATATAGCTTACATTCTTCAATTCATTTTCTAATTTATATTTACATTCTTCATATATAAATTCATCTAGTTTATAGTTTATCTTCTTCCATTATGAGTTTGATAAATTCCATAAATAATTCATTATAATTATCTTGGATATTTGTAATATTTGAATTTACATGTTTTGCATATTAAACTAATTTCATTTAATAAATAGATTAATTGATATGAAATTTTAAGTACTGGTTCACACACTATTATTCAATGACAATTCATAATTTTTTATTACTTATAGCCTGACCAAAAACTTTTCAATGCCTTTATTGACTTTATTTAAGCTTGATATTTGTATTTCATAAGTTCCCACATGGATTCTGGATTCATATTATTTTTTTCACCTGAATTCAAAAGTAATAACATTATATTTCCTTACTTTTATCATGAAATTATTTTGATGATTCATCTATTCAATGATATAATTGTTTTTTAATAGATCACTTATCACATGTTTTTTCCATGGATTCCCATTTTTTTGAAGAAGGTAGTGCCTTGTTCAATGACCAAAGCAAAATTCCATGGATTCCCATGTATCTTTATTAACACAATCTATTACCGATTTTGATGTTGTCATATCAAAATTCAAAAAATATATTACTTTATGGGATAACATAACATAATTTGTTTTCTATTACTATCCTATTTTAAAAAAAGATTATAAAATTATTTTTGGAGGTCTACAATCTATGTATGAATATGAATTTTTTCTAAAAACATTAAAAAATGTTCACTTTCATAGAATTTATCTCAGTAGAGGAAAAATATTAATTGTAATTAATTATCTATTAATCCATTTAATAACACGTACTATATGCTGTTTAGTGATTCATAAAGTGGTCATCAAAATTATTTTTTTTATTATTTAAAAATATTTATTCAATAAAAATATATTTTAACATTTATTTTGGACCTTAAAAATGAGTTTTATGTTATATTTTTTCATAAATATTCTTAGTGTTATAATTGGTTCTTGACAAAACATATTTGGCCTTAGGACACTAGGTTTCCACTAATTTTGTTTTCAAAGTTTTTTTATTTTAAAAAAATATAAAAATGAGTTTTAATTAGATATGTTTCTTATATGATCTAATGTTAATTACTTTACATTTTTCATTTCATAGTTTCTTAATCATACACTTAAATTTTAAGATTAAATTATTTAATAATGAAACCATCATTGACATATAATTACAAAATGAAATGTATTTTTTTTTTATTTTGTTCTAAAATGTTTTAAAAATTTTAATTGAGTAATTAGGTTACATGAACTTTTTTAGGAAACAAAAATTTATTCACAAATTAGTTTCTAAAATAAATTTTGAAATTATAACTTGAGTAATTTTCTGTTAATTTTTTTTCAAGATGTTTTTAAAATGTGGTAGTCTCTACCATTTTTTATTTACAGTTCCCTTTTAATTCCTTCTAGTTCACATGATTACTGAATACTTATTCTCTTAGAGAAGCTATGGGTATATAACATAAGAGGATTCCATTTCTTCTTTGAGTTAGATAACCTATTACTTTATAATGGACTTGGTATGTGTTCATATGTGAATTATGGACTACTTATTGATTTAAATTTTTTCTATGTGTTGCTTTTATTGGTAATTAATATAAGTAGTGATAAATAGATTTTTTGTGATATGTAGAATGATGATCATTACCCTAAAATTGAGATATAATGTTCGAAATAAGTATAGAAATGTTTAAACTTATGAAATGGTTGTGGAAAGGTTAATATGAAATTAATAAGATTAATGGAAAATAATTTCATGATTTTAGATAGGTAAATAAGCCTAAAAATTAATAAATAATGGGAATAATGGTATATTTAACGCCAATTATGTTTTATTAAATTTTATATGATTGAATTATATGTTTCAATATATACCCATGATAATTTTAATATTAGCATGGTAGTTTTAAGAGGAAACTTTCATGCTAAAATGGTCATTTACGCATGTTTATTTTATTGTTTAATAGGGTAATCATGTCAAGCTTATTTTTTTATTTAAAATCATCATTGAAAGATTTATAGGTATTATTAGGATATCATTAATGTATTATAAAAATATAAGAATAGTACTTTAATATTATAAATTGGTGAATCAACTTATATTAAGAACATAGAGTGCTTGGGGTGTGGGACATATTCTTGATCTTACCAAAGTGTATGATTGGTATCCTTTAATTAGTTTTTTAAATCCTTGGAAATTGTTTAATTTTAATATGGTATTGATTTTAAGGGAGTAAACATTTAAAATAAATGTTAAACCAGAGTGTTTGATGATGTCCTTTAATTGGGTCCGTTAAGGTGTGAGTTATGTGATGAATTTTATTGAAACGAATCTAGAAATGAATCATTAAATGGTTACATTGGAATAATAATTGGTTAATGGTTTTGTAATTAACCTTGACATGAAATATGGGATATTTAGACCTTGTTATAGGTTCTTTTTGTGTATTAGGTTGCATAAATTGTGATCTTTAATATAGATAATGAATTTTTATTTCCATGAGAATTTCACATGATATACAAGGGGAATAAAATTACAACATGAGTTTTCATGGGAAATAAATAATGTAATACATTTTTTAGTGATGTATGATATTTTTAACAATATCCCCATTGTTCTATATTGTAGATATGGTAATAGTGACCTATATGTGTCTTATGGTGGTAAGAGTTTTGAAATTCCATAGTATGGAATAATTAGACATAAAGGTAATTGAACTTTTTTTTGCATTTCAACATTATTAATATATTGTCATACAAACTACTTGATTTAATAGAGGTTAATGTGATTTTTATTAAGGATTATGTTCTTATGTACAATACAAAACACATTTTTTCATATAAATTGAATTAATGATGTGTGAGGTAATAGAATGTGGCCTTTATAGTTGGGAATTGATTTCTAGAGATAGTTTGAAGCTTAGTCCAAAAGATTATGAATTATTAAGGAGTGTTTTTCTCTACACATGATTCCATTAACTCTTTTAGTTTCATTTCTAATATATTAGAGTATATGAAATACCTTTGTGTTTTCTTTGACTACTTCACATTTGTGGGATTTTTAGTATATTATCTCTAGAATGAATTATTAAAAGTGAGTGATTGATGGAATTATATAATAAAGATCATAACACAATAAGAATTATAGATTAATTTTTTGTTACATAATGCCTAAAACATGACTAGTGGTCTGTGTGAATCATGATTTTAGAATTACTTAGGATACTATATATAGTATGAAATCATCTCATTTCATCCATTTTAAGTTGTCATAAAATAGTTAAAAATTATTTGATGATTCATTAGAGGTATTTCTAATAGTTATGAAAATCATTTAAATGATAAATTATTTTTTCATAGGAATCTGAAGGATGTGATTATAGTTAGAAGTGGTAGAATTTTGAAGATATGAGTGCTGGAATCTAGGGAGTAGATGAATTTCATAGGATATATGGTAGTATTTTTCTTTCTGGGATTTAGAGGATATGAATATGATCTAAAAGTTGTAATTGTACTTTTTCCATGGTTAAAAACATGGAACTAGAATTTTTTTTATGTAATATATAGGATATATCCAAAGTTATAAACCATGGTTTTAGCTTCCGATTTCCACAATTTTAACCATGTTATTGGGGAATGATTTCCTTGTTTTAATCATGGCCTCAACTATAAGTTTCCATGGTTGAAACCATATATATATCCTTGAATTTACACAGTTTAAACCACATTATCAAAGGACAATTTTCATAGTCAAACTCTGGCTATATTGATATAATTCCACATTTTAAACTATGGAAATATATTGCATAATACCAAAGTATATACAATTGAAGTTTAAAACCATAGTTGTAAGGAATTTAGTAGCCACCATTTGTGAAACCAATGCTATAAAATATTTCCATGGTTTTTTCCTACATCCAAAGTTTAAAACCATTTTTGTAGGTAAATTTTATAGTTGTGGTAGTAGATTTCAATGCAAATTCTCTAATTTATGAACCAATGGTTAGGAGATAATTCCCCAATGAATTTTCCCTATATATGATCTAGATCTATTCATGGGACCATTTTCTATATAATAACATCAAATGTCTTGATACATTTCTATACATGGTATATAGTGACTCCCAAATATCAATCCTAGGTCCAAACAAGATATTAGAAAAATTTGTCTATCCCTGTACACAAGCTGGATCTATGCTAGGAACTTTTTTTATGGTGAACCTCCTTGGATAGATCTCTTCACCAAAACCTACTTCATTGCTCAAGTTTTTGAATCAATTGAAACCTTAAATATCCCTTTGAATGAATGTTCATATCAGGTTTCAATGGACCCTCTATTTTACTATAAATATAATCTCTTGGAACTTTCATAAGAGCCATGTCCTATCAACTAGAGGCATATTTTCCATCTAAAAAGGTTTATCCAATCCCTAAAAGCCTTAGAGGTATTGTTGTGAAATTCATTACCCAAACATTAGTTGTGATCATCCTCATCATTTCATACCCATTTAATCAACTTTAGTTTAAACATTTTTTATGATTTAAACAATCCATGATCCAACTATTCATGATTATTTTACGTCCTCGACATTAAGTCACTATATGGACTATCAATTTTTGAAGTAGGTATGTCTTATCTCATTATTAAACCTTTTAGTGGTCCTCATTATATGATATTAAACTACATGATATATGTTATAAGCATCATTAAAATAATTTCAATGCTCACTTTCATTAAAGAATCCTATAAACTATCTCCAGGGTGCACAACCCTCCTTCGATAACCTTTTATTCATACCCTACTTCATTTCTCTTATTCTATAATCTTCAAATAAATTCCTCGGCCCTTTGAAAAGAGTATACCTGGATTAAAGGTACCCTCTATATGAATATTCATAGAATCCCTTTTTTACTTCCATATGATCCTAAAAATGTCAACCAAATACATATTTTCATTTCAAAAAAGGTAGTTTGATATTTATGACCCCTAGACACATTTAAGTGGAATTCATTACTCCCGCATGATTCATGATCATTCTTATCTTGACTACCACATTTCATTATTCTCAGTTCAAACTCTTTGATTAATATTCAAGTGGATTCAACATCCTTGATTTTACACCCCCAAATAACATAACTGTTTTCAGAGTAGGGATTCAGTACCTCATTCTTGAACATGTTGGTGGACCTCATAGTGTTCCCTTAAACTGTACGATATATGGATTGAGATTTATGACCATAAACCGAATGAACCATTTCTTTGAGTAATCCCATGAACTATCTTCACAGTTCCAAAACCCTCCTTAGATAATCATTTATCCATACTAAAATTTATACTCAAGTGTTTGAATCTCTAAAAAATTTCCATGTCCCTTAGAAAAGAGCATACTCAGCATAATGGGACCTTCTTTTTGACTATCCATACAAGCCATTAGAACATGAATATGATCCCCCAATTTGTAAAATATATGTTTTTAATCCCTGATAAAAGGTTCTTCCCATCCCTATGAGTCCTCAAAAAATTAATGTGGAACTTTTCACCCCAGCATGATGTGAGATTATCCTCAGTGTGTCTACCCAATTTCATTATCCTCGGTTCAAACTTATTGAGTCATTATTTACAAAACTCATAATCCAACTATATAAGTGGATTTTATATTCAGGTAAACATGTCACCAACTAACAAACCCTTATTTTAAATAAGGATACAACATGCCAAAACCCTTATTAAATACCAATTCTCCATAAACTAATCTTGGATGCATGGTGCCATGACCCTTCTTGAATAATTATCCCAATGACCTGAGAAAGGATAAAGGTTTCTAGAACCCTTCTTGAATACTCATCCTACATGACCTATTAAAGTATATAGGGTCTCATAATCCTTCTTTAATACTCATAATCTATAACCTAATAAAGGATGTAGGGTTCTAGAACCGTTCTTGAATACTCAACCTCTATGAACTGAGCAGGGATGAAACGTTCCTGAACCCTTGTTGAATACTCATTATCCATAATCAGAGAAAGGATGTAGGGTTCCAAAACTCTTATTTAATACTCATACTATATAACATAATAAAGGATAATGGGTGTTATGGAACTTATTGATTATTATTTCTCCAACACACTTCATGTCTTGAGTGTCTCGGATTAACACAAAACTTACATATCCCATGAAAAGAATGATTTTATAACTTCAAGGGGACCTATATTGGACCATTCATATAATCCCATGGAAATTTTGTATAATCCCCAAGATTGTTAACTAGTGGTGTATTTTACTTTCAAAAAGGTCCCTCAAATCCTTGTGATCCATAAAAAAAATACAGTGGAACTCATTACCTCAATGTGATCCACGATTATCCTTAGAATGTCTTAGAAATTTCATCACATGGATTCATGATATTTTAGAGAAAACATCCCAATTTCCCTAAGTCTATCAATTATGATGTAGTTATTTTTATAGAATATAAGGTCTAAAACATACTACCTTGAACTTTACCTTTCCTCAATCAAATATGATTGATCTAATATATCACCTGCATTAGTTTGAATTTCATGATCTTGAAGTTCCTAAATAAAGAGGCATAATAATCATCAGATTATAATCCCATAGATATTAGTATCATTAAACTTTGTGTTTCTTCTCTATAAAAACACACCTTGAGTGATATAGGAAAAATGAAGCACTCACAAAAATGAAGGAGACATAAAACACATTTGGACAAAAGTGTAACACCCCGAGATTTTATGAGAAATATTGGTTTTAATTTCTTTGATGTATTGTGTTGTATTTTACAACAAGATTATATTGAGCTATATGAAACACCATATTATCTTGTAGTATATTCAAACACTATTCTTGGCTTGTGTTGCATGCAAGAGAGACCTTCCTCAATAGCATGCGTTGTACGCAATACTGAGTTTCACTAAACAACGATATATTGTTATAAAATTATTGTGAACTCTACGTTATGTATAGTATTAACCACATTTTTAATTTTATAACAATATAATTCATCTTACACATATTCTAGAACATGGCATGAGAACAAAATAATATTTTCGGGTAAAATAAGTATTTTTCAAAAAATGCAGTTTTGCCGCCTTTTGAGGGCACACCCACTTTAAATCTAGTTTTTTTACCCTTTTATAAGTTAAATTTGAAAAAATAAACTTATTAATTGTAATAAGGATATAAAAATTAACTCTTTATAATTTTTTAATATTTTTATGTTAACTTTCATATTTTGATGAATAATAAAAATACGCTAAATTTTAATTAAAAACAATTTTTTCATCAAGATAATTTATATGGTTAAATTATAATATTGAATAGTTTTAAAGTTTAAATAGAACATATTTTTAGAATTTAATATAATGTATTTCATTATCATTAATTTTACATTGAATTCATAGGTAAAATCATTTCAATCATTTGCAATTTTTTAACTTTTAAAACTCGTTTTCTCAACAGTGGGAATAATTTTAAATTAACTAATGAAACTTTTGTGTTTTGAATTTGTAAAAATGGATTCCATATTTGGGATCATTAGGTCCAAGTTATGTTAATATGTTACTTTTTATTTTTTTGATATTATTAATAGTAACTACGGTAATTTTTATTTACTACAGTTAAAGGTAAATCGGGTAATTAAGGGTAAAAATAAGATTATAAAATTATCATAACAGCTGAAAAAATTCTATTAGATGAATAAAAGTCTACCCATATCACCTAAAGGTCATAATAGATTCATTTCATGGAATTTTGACCATGAAAATGATGTAATTATTATTAAAACCAAATAAAGTGACAACATGTCACTCTCTTATATCTTATAACTGTAATAATTTTAATTTAGTGATTAAATTCATAAAACTTAAAAAATAAATATTCAACATAAATATAATAAAATTATATACATCATGTGAATTTATTTAGAATTTTTAGGGATTAAATAATTATCATTAATGGGGACACAATAGTGATGTAGAAATTATTTTATTGATTGAAATATCAAATAAATGGTTTTAAAAATATTAAAATAAATATTATATGAACTATTTAATGCGCTAAAAGTTTTTTTTAGATAAATATGACATGTTATGAATCAATTAAATATTTTTTTTCTAATATATCCTCTGTTTGTATTTTATTTAAATTCAAATAAATGAATAGTGTCAAAATTGACACCATTGTTATTTTATAAAAATAACATATTATTAAATTGTTTAAAAATCAAAAAAATATTTAAAAATTATAAATTGAAATTTATATGGTCTAAAATATCATAAAGTATCCAATTATGGACAATTAACAACACATAAGTAATTATTTATAACAATTTAAATTTTAGAATATTATTACCACAAATAAAATTAAATAGATTAAATAAGGATAAATGAAGTTGATAAGGTTTAAAATAAATTAAAAACATGTCTAAATTTTCTTGGATTATGATATTACTAACCTATATCATCTCATCTTATAATTTGAATCATTTTGGAAGTTTTTATGTGGGTTTTGGGTTTATTATAAATTAATATTTTAGAGGTTTCCAAAAGTGCCCCTCTCCTCTCTTATAAAAGGGCACCTCCTCCCTATTCTATTCACAAAATTTTGAGCCTTAAATCTCGGAAAAACCCTGAAAATATCTCTTCTAAACTTCCCTAGAAACATACTATAGGTCCTGGTCTTCTTTAAAGACCAACTTTAGTGCCCTAAGAGGCAGTTTATAAGAGGCACATCAAATAAGAGGTAATATCCTTGACCGATTCTTTCAAATTTATTTCTTCTTCTACTTACTATTATTTATTTGTTTCATTTTAAAGTAATAACATCAGTATCACTGATATACTAATATGTTATTATAAATATTAAACAACCCCATTTCACCTTCTATCTATCCTACGAAAAATGAAATCACCGCGCGTGCGTACGTACAAAATACCATCTCCACGCCGTGGTGTAATCTGTTTTCCACCACCACCTTACTTGGATGGGTGTAATGGTGTAAAGAATAACTATATATGGTTATTATAACATGATACTAATTCTCAGATATTCTATCATCCACTCAAATACCATTCAATAATTATGGGAACGATATCATCGCTCGTGCGTATGTACGGATTACCGTCTCCATGACGGGATGAAATTCATTATTCATGTTAACTATTGAATAATAATGAAATATATGACATAATAATGCTACTATATATATACATATATCATCTACTTCCATTCAAGTCAATAAGCAAAGGAAAACAACATTCATGCGTACGTACGACCTACCGTCTCCATGAACGGTGTATTTCATTCCATTTATAGATCCATTATATTATGAATATATATAAATAATGTTTTACATTCTTGAAGTAAGTAATCATGATTTGAGTAATCTTATGAATAATTACAAGTCAAAACATGGACGATAAATGAAACAATTTTACCCAAAATGCTGCTTTAACATGGAATTGACAAAAGAACGGGTAATATAAAGTCGTAAGTGAATCATTTATGATATAATAACTATTATTATGGTTATGTTACAAGTTAATAATATGTTTAAACCCAATATACAGGAGTTTTGGACACGTGCGAAAGAAATTGGACCTAAGGTAAGGGATAATTTTTCAATCTCATTTTTATTTGAGATTGTTTATATGTGAGTATTTACTGGGGTTATATTTATCATCAATGTCCATGTTTTCAAAAAACAACTTCATAAAATGTTTACTATTATTTCATGTATTTTTAAAGTCATTTTTACCCCTTTTAAATTTCACTACGATAAATGGAAGGAATCTTTCTTTTGTTTACCATACAAGGAACTTTTTGACATTTCTGACAAAAGTATAAGGAGAATGTTTTTTTAACTTATACAACATGATCAGATTTTTACGGTTTTATAACGCCTTATTTTCCTGAAGCTTACTCTACATGATTTTATGACTATTTTCAACAAAATACTTTTCTTTTAAAATTGCATGGAATTTTGTGAAATGAAAATGATTTTGAAGAAGAAAGGATATTTTCCTCAAGAATTCATTTCAAGTGTTTTATCAAAACTATTTTCCATATAAGATGAAATTATTTAGTATGTTTATGTTTCAAGTATAATGTCTCTGTTATTTACATGGTTTGATTTTTCTTATGATGAAATGATATCCATTTGTTTTATATGGATTATGTTATGATGGGATGATGTTTATGAAACCCATATTATTCTTTGGGTTTAATGAATGATTTATGTTTATTTTGTGGCACATGAAAGAATGATTTCATTATGATATGGGTGGGACCTATATCTCCCTACAATGAATTGGGTAAAGATTTATATCTCATGATATAGACATGGCTGGAACAACAAGTAAATACGGTTCAGTAATACAGGGCTGGAACGACAACTAACTCGGTTCAATAATGGACTCTGTCCACTATGATGGTCTTGGAAGCAATTCCTTGGCTACTATGGAAATCATATCATGTGCTTAATGGTTTTCCACAATTACATGTTTTATTCCCATGCTATTTTCTCATGATTTATGTTTCTTTATGATCTATGCCTTACGTACTTCCAAGATTTATTTCATAACTCAAGATTTTGATGTTTAAACTTTATGTTCATGTTTTTATGTTCAAATGTATATGGTTTGTTTTATTTTATCCATGTTTACCCTTACTGAGCATTTGATCTCACCCTTTTTATGTTTTCTTTTCCCCAGGATATAAAGAAAGGTTTTAGGTAAGAAAAAAAGGGTGTGATCTTTATGGGATATGTTGAAGATCTTTCACCATGATTAGAAGATTATGTTCTAAGTTTCCAAAGACACTAAACTAATATGGTCTTTGGGCGTCTGTTATTGTGATGTATTAAGTTTTCCTCAAAATTAATGTAATGTCCATGTACTTCAAGCTTTGGGTCTCTAAAAGAAGCTCGTAAGGGGAGACCTACTCAAAATTGAATTCCCTAACATCTAATATTTCATCATATAAAACATATACAAATGTAAGGGAGATAAAAATTAAGTGTTATAAAAGCTTTTGAGTCTGACTATATAGTTCCAAAAATAATCAAGCTATGATCATAAGGACTCCAACCTAGGAAATCAGTCCCTCTCTATAGCATACTAACCCAAGAAACTCCATGGAACCAAATAACCAATATATACTCAAAAAAACTAACTTTGGTGTATTGGTGATAGTGTTTAAATTCATAATCATCCATGAGCCACTACAAGGAGGAATTAATTATGGTTTGAGTGTTTAAGTTTTTAATCAGGTAAACATATTATTTTCTTTGATAATCATAGCATGTCTCAAAAACATATATGGTATTGAGTTATCAAGATATCATTATTATAATAAAATAATAATGTGAGAAAGATTGATAGAAACATAGAAATATCAAATGATTCTATCTATGGGTCCTAAAGTAAGTGGGATTAATCTTAAAATTCTAGATTATTTATCATAATCCTCCCTAAAAAGGAGGTTTTTAATGTATAAAACTACAATTGAATATTCACAGATGACTATTTTATATCTACTAACTTCTGATCAAGGGAGAGTGTGGATTGATGTAGTTGATCTTATGATTCAGTATCCACATCTCAAACTTATTTCAATGCATATACCATAGTAATAAATTAAAATTTTTCATTCTCCACCACACTAATGAGTGCGTGTTACACTGATACCATCTTCTCCATAGCTTTCAACATATAATGTAGGTGGGAAAACTCTGATTGGATCCAGTAAATATCAGAACTAATAGTAGAGACCAAATACCAATGAGTTGATATTTTTTTCCACGTGTTATGAATTTTTGTTTAAGGACTCATTTTGATGTTTCCTATATAAATAATTTTCCTCTTCTATTGATATCCTCAGTTTAATGTCCTTCTTATATTCTGTAATCACAAACACCTCCTTCAACATATCATGATGATCATGGTATTTGAACTGTCCATTGTTGAGGGTCATGAATATATACCAGAGGTGGACCAACTAGTCCTTCATCTCCTCAAAGGTGCCCATAGGGATCAAATTCTATAACCCCGCACTGCTTCCTAAATTATTGATGAAATATTGGATAACGTGAGACATAAATCATGATAAATCCTAGAATAACGATATATTCTGAGACTACGTTACTAGGAAAGGAACTCAAACATGCATCCCTTAGCGATACTGATGTGGAGAATGTTTTTGATTTAGATACATATGGTGGGTTGGAAAATGAATAAGGGGAATTAGGTACCTCAAATATGTAATGAATAATTGCTTTAATGAATAATAGGATGACTATTATCCAACAGATAGATCATGTGGTCTAAAAATAATATTCATGTTAACCACTAATGCTACAACTTCATCTTCTATGAAAGTGGCTACTTCTATCAGCTAATCATAAAATATATGGGTGATAGTAATACCTTATAGTGTTGTATGAATTTAGGCCTAAGAAAAGATAACTTCTAACCACATAGTTAAAAATTACCCAAAAATGGATTCAAGTATAAAAATAGGTTAGAAATATGAAATACTTACTTGATGATAATCCCAAATTTGAAGGAAACACTTAAACTCACATAGTGATGCTTATATCATATCTTGGTCATTAAAATAATAGTTTTCAATTTTATAATCCTCCAGGAGGGAACTCTTATAATCTTATTTGAAGGGAAAGAGCACTAGTGAATCATTAATAAACCCTAGATCTGACCCTATTCAGACATCGACCACTTCTAGTAATCCATAAACCTCTTCCAATGTTGGAGGTCTTGTTAGAGGGATGTAGGGTGTTTCTTTGTACCTAAAAAATGTTTGTATACTGGAATAGAAATGTAGGGGACATGTAAAATTCAATAGGTCAAGAGAAGATAGTAGATCAATTCAGGGGAAAAAAGGATGACTGAAAAGTGGAACACATTATTGTTTATTCTATGTGATAATGTTTTTATGACTTTTCATGTTTCAACGTTGTTATATTTTCTAATGAAGGAATTTCAAAAGAGGCCAACGCTAGAGGTACTGGTTCAGAAGGAACTAAAACTTGAGGTATTAGAGGAGGCACAAGAAGAGGAACATGTACTTTTACTTCCATATCAACAATCATTTCCTCCATCTGTTGCATGTGACCAGGAGAGGCCTGATCCTTGGCCTCCCAGTCACCATCATCCATACCATCCTCAGATGTCATGACCTAGGTAGAATACATCAAGGATTTTATAAGTGATAGGATATCTCCATATTCTTACAATATCTAAAATTGAATAGATATAAACATAATTTGATAACAATTAAATCATAGTTAGTGACGTGATTTATATTACCTCTCCACTGGAAGCATGCTAGATCCCCCATCTTTTTTTTGTTATTATGGTCAGTGTTATCATTCATCACACTAATGGTGTGTACATAACATAACCCTTTATTTAATGAATAACTATGTGGAGGTATCATAGAAATTCCTTGAACTAACTATGTTTTTGTTCCTATGAAATACACTTAAGAGAATCAATTCTTGAAAAAAACTCCAAATATAACTCTTCCTGACACATCAACCACCGGGCCTTGAAAAACGATGTAAAAAATTACAAATAACCCCATTTATGGAATGTACTGGGATATGAAAACATGACTTGTTTAGGAACCTTGAAGTCCAAGACATTTCTTTCACACACTTCAGTTTCTGTTTTCACTTCTATTGGTGATTTTCTCAATGATGGATGTAAATAAAAATGCCTATTCTCCCTCTAGGGAATATATGGAGCCACATATATTCATGAAAATAGAATATATATATTACTATAGTTTTTTTACCATTGGATCCTCTAGGACTTCATCCTTGGACACTGCTAGTAGCTCCTTGGAATTTAACACCAATACAACCAAATGCATGTATGAGTTCAACCAGATCCAAGCGTTAGTGAAATCATTGCAGAGAGAAATTTATATTGAAAGGGTGGAAGGTAACCTAAACATGGGTCTTATACCTGGTGAACATCATCCTAAATCTGAGAACCATTGGGTTCGGTTCAGAATAGACATGAAGAGATGATGAACATCTCATCTAAACACACCGAAACTGCCACCTGAACCGTCATGGTGTTAGCAACATAAAAATAACCATTAATTTTATTTTAATGGAGAGGGAACCATCAAAAATGGATATCAGATAAACCTATACCTTCATATCACCCTTTCCATCATCATTTATTGAACTGGTAGGTTCCCCATATGAAAAGAATATAAATTGGTCATACCAGTTTAGCTTACCAACTATTACCAAATCATTCAAGGTGGTGGGACTGACCCTACTGATTTCTTAGAGAATGGGTCTAAACTAAGAACCAAGGATAGCCAAAATGCAGAGAAAATTATATCCTCCCACATGGTCTTCCATCCATTCTCCTAGTACTTGAAATGGGCCAACTATTTTGAATGGGGCCCTTCCTCTATAGATGTGGTGAAGTTGACGATAAAGCTTGACCAACACTAGAATGATCAAAACAATATTCCTTCCACCTACCAAAACTGATACCATCATAAATGTGGATACTATTACTCCACCCTTCTCAATGCATGGGAATAAATTACCTCTTAGGTAAATTTATAGGAATCTATCCAAACGAACAAGTCGGTCTACTTGGGATACAATCATCCATCTCCAGTCATTGAAGTTACCTTGTTCGACTATTATCTTGTATACACCTTTAAACCCATGAGATTCTTGTTATGGGTATTTCAGGGGCATCTTGGACATGGGCTCATGAAAATTATTCTTAATGGAAATATCATCACACTTATTGTAGGGAATGTAATCTCTTATATATAAGTCCTTCCCAAAATATTTCATTGCCAATTCGATATGTTCCTTCTTAATAAGAGTCCACTCTTTCAAATCCCATCTAGATTAAGTAAGGAAATAATCGTGTATATGTATATATATATATTTATCTTAATATCATCACTCCATAATTCATCTCCATATCCAAGAGACTGATTATAATCTCACCATATAGCAGATAAAAAGTATTCATATCTGGGATCCATCAACTAACCAGGCCTTCCATCAAACATTTTTTTACAATATACAAGGGTATAGAAACCCAAACCTCTTCATATAAGACTATCTACTTCAAATCGGTTTCATACATCATAGCAGTATGTTGTACTGATAAGGGAAAGCTCAATTCCATTCCAAATCATCCATCATATCAGATATCCTAGATCAATAACTGCCCGAATATCTAGTTTGATACAAAAATCTACATAATTGATTATTAGATTGGGGTGTAAAACTCAATCTATCAATGGATACCATTAGAATCAATTGGTATAGTCTTAAAAATATAAACATTATATTTTACCCTTTAGGTGTGAAGTAACTCATGTATGAGAGGTTCACTCTGAATGTATTGTGGATCTTAAAGAACCAAGAGGGAGGATTGATCCCAACCCTAGGTGGTGAGATCTTGGAATCATTATATTGATTAAAACACTATAAGGGAAACTAATTGGTCTACATATACTCCAAAATATTCTTACCCATAAATATCAAATGATGATCCTGAGTAGACTAAATAACCCTATGTTGGTTTGAATCCATGCTATTGAACATGGTGTTCCATTGAACCACAGCCACTTCACATACCTTCCTAAATAAAAATGAATCAGGAGGAAATGTAAATATAATTTAATTATAATATTAAAGAGTTTGAGTTTAAAAAGTGGATCAAATGGAAAAAGATCCACAATATTTTGTATGCATCATGTGAAGCCAGTTACCCCTATAGAGACACATTATCACATGAACATAAAAGGTTTACATAGATAACACAACTATTGAATAATTATATGATCTCACGTCCCCCAAGTGATCCCATAAATCACATAATATTTCAGATATGTGTGACACATAGTCTAAGTAACTCCACATTGACTGGTTATGTGGATGGTTTATGCGACTTGACTCATTAGTGGTTTTTTATGAAGTCATCTCCCATAATAAAGATTTGGTGATTTGATTACATCTTATCATGATGTGAAGTATTCATGTGATGTATTATGTGATACTTTCACATAATTGATTTTTTTGACCTCTAGAAACATTATATATAAGAGAATTGGTTAGACCTATACTCTCATATTTATAAGACGATTCAAGGAATATGTAAGATTACTCAGAAGACTAACAAAAATATGGAAGACCAATGTAATATTGTAGGAATTTACATTCTAAAAATTGATACCTTCCCTTTCCTTCAAGGAGTTTATTATGAGGGGAGAATATTTCAAAACCTGCTAGAAGAACATTGGAAAATTAGAGTGGGGAAAATACTTGAAACCCATGTGTTATTTTATTGAAAAGGAAAATAAAAGAAAATTTTAATTCCTTGATTACATGAACACTAAAGGTCACGAGAATGGGTTATGATATCACAAAACCCCAAAGATGGGTTCACATTATGCATTGAGTAAAATCAAGGGGGAAGATATCTTTAATGGAATTCTCATGTGTATGTTGTTTTTGATGCAATTCCCTAGTTTTGAAATCATTTAAATCTGAATAGATTGGGAAACAAAATCTATATGATATGGGCCATTCATGTGGTCTATATTCTTTACATGATTCCCAAGGATTCATTTAACCACCCTATAAGAAATAGACAATGTGATCAACTCCATGGTAGGGTTATCCATTCCATAACCCACTCAAAATTTCTATCTCTCACGTGGTACACCAGGGATGTCACTAGTGATGCATGGATTGATCATGTAAAGCTCATGAGCTTGGGCCAATTTATGTGGATAATATTCCACCTCATTAATCTTTAGTATGTGGTCTACTCATTATGAAAATCATCATAGATATTGATGGGGCAATGCTTATACCCCCTAAAACTAGATGGAGAGGATATTCTGGAAAGTGAAATTAATATACATAGTGAGGAATTAACATGGGAATAGTGCTATATAAAATCATACAACTCCAAAGCCTCCAATTGAAAATTTTGTACATAAATTTCCATGTAATTTAAGATAAATGGATGAATCATTCCAAAACACATGAAATGATTATGTGAGGCATCATCACAAGACCACTTGTGAAATACCTGACTGTATGCTGATCTATTAATAACATAATCGTATATTGTCCATATAGTGTTGTGATAATGAGATGTGACAGAAAAACCACAATATCAGTTATGTGATTGCATGGATTTAATTCCATTGAACACTCGTTAGTCCCTCCTTTTCATTTACATGATCATGAGATCTCATGGTCTTTACATGAGCATGTAACCCCCATTCCTTTACATAAATCATGAGACACCATGTACTTTACGAGATCACCTAACTACCATGTGTTTCACTCAAACCTCATAATCTCCTAATATTCTTATTCTTTAATAAGGTTATTCCCCATAATGTTCATTTTAATATTCCCTCAATTCATGGGAAATATACCTATGATTTTAAATATGATTCCTCATACACTTATAAGAAAGGATCATATAAAATATGAGAACTATGATTCCTATTATAGTCAGGATATATATGATGAATTTTCAAGTTTTTATCACATAATTCCCTCATATATATCAAGTATTTTCATTTTTCCATATTCACCATAAAGGCCATTATTCCCCCATATAGCTTTAACATTACAATATTCCTTACAGGAGATCGTAATTATTTTCACGTAGAGTATATTCTCTTTGATATTCCTAATCAAATTTATTTTAGTGAAGCTCTAATGTGTAAGTTCCATAGAAATTTAATCATGTATCCATTGAGATTTGTATAATATTTTTTATCACATTTTTATTACACATAGAATAAATCACAAGATCATAGATATTTGTGATGATCATTCAAATGACATGATACAAATTCCCCATCATGGTATTTTCTTTATTTTTAAGTCCCAACAATACCTCCATCGCTTTAAAAGGTTCATACACCAAATGAAAATATGAACTATGTGGAATTTGATTCCTATTATAGAAAATAAATATTGGACACATTTTCAAGGTTTGATCAACTTATTATATTCAATAATTCCCTCATATAAATATTCTCATGTTATATCTTCCTATACGATCATATCCCCCGTAGAGACTATGGTGCCTTCCATACGGATTTGACATTTCAATATTCCTTTTGAAAATTAAAACCCTTACCAAATGTTTTTAAACATCACGGATAGAACCTTCACATTATAATATTTCATTTTTAAATCATATATCTTTTCCCATGGAGACGTTCAACCATGGAAATCAAAACCATGTTTCTCTTAGAGAAGTCATAGTGTGTAATCCCCACACCTTCATGAAGTTTGTTAGATATCATTCAAGATCGTGTTTCACACACCAAGAATATATCATGTGGTCATAGATAGTTTCTATTATAATCCCATTATCATGATACAAATCTCCCCATTAATATCATTATCACATGTTGTTAAGCTGCATGTTATGGTCTGGTCATATGACCTAAAATATGTCATCTGAATAATACGGGATTTAATTCTCATCATATTGAGATATATAAGACACCTCCTTCTATTTCAAACCTGACATAATTAAACATTAATAATAAGTTTCATCAGGCCATATTCCTGAAGAAAGTATCAATGTCTTCCAGTCACCTAACCATATTCCCGTATGTCTGGATGCCACATATGCTTGGGCCAGAATCCCCACAAAAAAACTTTTATAATTATATTCACAATGAAAAAATTATGAATCAAACTAGAGGTCTATATTCCTTCATGGTATCAAAATTCCCTTATCATTGGTCTATATTTCCTATGGGAGTCATCTTCATGGGGATCTACTCCCTATAACATCATATCGTCCTTACATAGCCATAATCCTGATTGGATTTATTATCACAAACCCATATTACCTATGAATTTTACTCATTCTCATTGGTCCATATTCCTTATAAGGGTTAATAGAATAATTCACCCATGTGTCTATCCCACACCAACCTTTTTTAGGTACATTTGTTTGGTACGTCCTTACTACATTATGTTAAAATGTAGAGATTGGTCCCAATCACATAAAATTAAAAGGAATGACTCATCCCAAACTACGTGGATTTTGATTCCTTTTACAAGGATATGTTTTAAACCCCTTTATGGTTCTGATCTAAATAAAATTAATGTTTAACCCTCTAATATATAAATAAACTCCAGAGTTCCTAGCTTCAGTTCTACAAAATATAGAAATCCCCAAAACTGCATCAAAAATTTATTATTGGAAACAATATGGAGAACCTACAACACATTTAAATGATTTCATTGTTAGGATACCTTTTACATGTATAGATATTCACATATTTAAAATTCAACAACCAACTATTAATAATAGGGTAACATGTCCCACATTGAAAATTGGTAAAGATTCATGAACATATCATAAATTTATAAGAGTGTCCCAGAGTAGGAAATAAATCCCCCAATAGGGTGTAATGAGACTAACCTCCCATCCTCTTGACCAATGTGAGTTCCTATGTGTAATTAGAAAGAAACCCCAATGACCAGCAAGCATTGGAAGGTAGACTCATAGCCCATTACAAATACAAAATTCATTAGGAGTTTTCATCAGAAACCAAAAATGGTGAACCCAAAATGAATTATTGTGAAACCATACTCAACATACTATAATCAATCATCCGACCATTGAAAATTCATTTACATTTAGAAACAATATCTTTTTTTACTATAGTTCTATCAATTATTTTTTTATAAAACTATTTTAGTGTATACAATTGTAAACGTGTAGAAAAGTTTAAGTATACACCAGTTATATATCTATTGTGTTGAGACACTATTGGTGGTTCCTTACTAATTAGTATGTGATCACACCTTGAATAAAAATCTCAAAGGACAAAAAACCTCTGTTATGATACTTTTTAGGAACCTACAAGTACTAGTAACCATTGAATAACCTTATTGAATCATGCATTCATGTTACATAATCTTGATTAGTTCCCACATTGGAGCTGGAGTGACCAAAGTTGATCAAATATATGGTTTAGATATTCTATTATTATTACATTAAAATAAATGGATATAAAACCCATTTGGATTAAATTATACTCTAGATTATTATTTTTACATTGAGTGGTACATTATCTATTAATAAATTCATTCATGTAATGAATTTTATTGTCAGATCGCATTCTTTTTCTATATCTTATAGACATTTTGGTTTGTGTTTTATTTTAGGTATTTCAAATATTTGGATGAGTCATGAAAAATTTATAGTAGTTATTGAACATGAACTATCTTTATAAATAGGTGGTTAAATAATTCCAAAAACATATATTAGGACATTTAGCAGTAGTATCTTTCCACAGGGGATCATGGAGAACTACAAGGGAAGTAGCAAATATGATCTAGGTGTCATATGGGTATATGGTTAAAAAATGTTATATATGAATTAGTGGTCATGGTTATTGAAGTTCCCTTTGGATGATGATTTTTTTTCATGAAAATTGGGTGATTAACAAACCCATTGAAGACTGTTGAGATATAGATTAGATTTTCTATGGATCATATTTGATATCCCTTTTTCCAATATTAATACTAATAGAGGTCCATTAATATATTGAAAAATTAGGATAATATGTTTCCACTACTTTTATATTTAGTATACATAATTCTAAGGAATAATTTTAGATATATGATGATTATAGAGAAGAGATTAGTTACAATCAATGAAAATTGATGAGGGTTAAATAATGTATTTTCAATTATATGATCTTGATGAGTTTAAGAAGAGACTGATTAGAGGATATTCAAATTTATAAAGGTTTATACACCCACTTAATATGAATATGAATATAAAATATTCTATATTTTCTATATATTAAATTATGTTTCTAAACTATATTAGTTTGATATTGAAGATAAATAATTATGATGAGTTTTAGTGATTATAGTGTTTACTGTAAATAAATACTCTATGAAGAAATATGAGAAGATAGCTTTGAGAAATATTGAAAAGATACTTGATAGAATAATGAAATTGTTTTTGGTTTTGAATCATGTACCCAAACTTATGTTTTAAGCCTGAAGGATTCAAAGGAAGATAGATTTGGAAAATTATCAAGATGATATAAAATAAGTAATGATTTATTTGACAGTTAATGAAATATTATTTTGGAAATTTTAGAAGTATTAAATTGAATTTATTGAGGTATTGGAGTTACATTAAAGTCCCCAAAATAGCAAGGCAGACCACAACTAAATGGTTCTTTATTATGGAACTGCATCCAATCAGTTGGGTTTCTAATTCCCATCCTCACCAAATTCAACCCCATTTCATGGGGAGAGATGGTTATTATCCTATGTTGGATTTATGGACGTGGTAGTAGGATCAGGAGCATGTTGAGTTCAGTATTGGATAAGTGGTGAGTTTATGATAAGAAGGGAGTGTTTTCCAACCACTTGTTAGGGATAAAAGGTGTAGGGTGGAACACAGTGTGGACAGACGATGACATGAGACCTTATCACACCATAGTGATCAATTTAGGTGTAGGGTAAGGCATGGTGTGGCTAGGTCATCGCGCAGGTCCTTGTCACATGGTAGTGATCAAATCAGGAATAATACAGAGCATGATGAAGTCTTCTAGTTGGAGGTGTGGGATCTTTGAAGAGTGTGCTGGTAGTTCAAGCATGGAGGGGGCACACAGTGTGGGACATGAGAGGATATATGAGTTGTGTACTAATATTGGGCATACGAACCAGGGTAATTTAGGTTATATTCTCATGATTTCAGTTCATATACCTTTGATAATCTAATTAGGGCATTTAGAACCATGTTCCTTGGTACTTGTTTCTTGTGGGACTATTTGCTATGTAATGGGTCTCCCTCTTACAAGAAAATATTGCTTCAATCCCAAAATTTAAAAAAATTACTCAAAATGGTGTTTTATATACTAAATTATCATTTTGGATTATGCTAAAGGGATTTATGGTAATCTGTTGAATTATTAAAGAAAATTGAGTTGTTTTGGATTGATTTAAATTATATAAATATGGTTTAATAATTTTTTAGTTAATTAATGATGTATAAGTAAATATGAGATCATATATAATATCTTGGAAAAATAAATAAATAGTCTTCAAGAGTAGATGTCTGGAAAATTAATGAGTTTACTATGATATTTAACATGAATATGATCATACGTAAGAGTGTATGGAAGTTTAAACTCTTATATTTAACATATTTTAGATGATACATAATATTTATCAAATCATACATAATATTTACCAAATCATACAGAATAGTAAATTCTGATTTCTTACTGAGATCTTCCTAATGAAATACTATAATATAACACATGAAGATTAACTAAGTGATACATAACACCACATAAATAATAAAAATGTAAAAAATGAGGTTTTGAATATATAATAGTAAATTATGAGTGTATAGAGGATATATAAGATAAAATATTTACCATGCATGTTTAATCCGACAATATGAAATATTAAATGTTCAATATATAAAATTGTATATTCATAAGAGTAACCTAAGGTTTTCATCAGATAAATAAGATATCTTTTGTTGTAATGCATGGTTAATAGGTTTTATGAATAAATACATAATATCAAATATGAAAACATTTTTTATTCTTCAATTATTAAATATCATGATGATTTGAATATTGAGCTATGATTCACTCTAATATTGTTGATGATGTATTAATAATAATATTTCACCATGATATAGAGATTCTCACAATAATATTATTTTCATGTGAGCATGTATACATAGAGAAGAATATGAAAAATTTATAGAATATAAATTTAAATGATGAAATTGATATTTTTGTAGGAATTAAATTAAAATATCAGGAATTTTTTAAAATATATTTTCTGATATATTATTGGATATTCAAATATGATGGTTTGGAATCCTTTTATAATGATAAAAGAGTGGAGAATTTCATGATTACTATTTTAATAATTTCAAAATATGAATATTATAAGGTTAATGAGGAAGGAGGTTTCCATGTTCCATTATTTGAATTATAAAATAATATCCCTATGATTATTGTTATGTTTATAAGGATAAGTAGAGTAAAAGAGAATATAGTTTTTTTGATAAACTAATATAGAGTTGATTTTTAATACTAAAGTGTCAAAGAGAAAAGGACCAGGTTTTTGAGAATCCAATGTTTTTTTACAACATGTCCTATGCATTGAATAATATTTATAATATGAGAATATATTAAGGTTGATGTGAAAATAATTATTGTTTATTATCATCTGCATCGAGGTAATATGCTTTTATCTACAATTACCAGAAGACTTACAACTATATAAGATAAAGACAACATGTATTTTATTTTCATATTATTGTATTGATTATTATAAATATTGAGATAAAGAGGATAATGTGAATGATGTTGTTTTTGAATATCCATTTAGTTTAAGACCATGGTTGGGGAAGAATATTGGTCGTTATGATGATGTTATATCATGGATAATTCTAAATATGTTGTTCATACATTGAGGATGGAATGAGGTTTGTAAATTAGAGAGATCTTGTATAAATAACCTATCAAGATAGTGTAAATATTTCAAAAGTTAACTTCAGGGTTAATGATGATTCCCCAATATACATATTATATTTTTGATATCAGTGAAGTTCTCTTATCCCATACTCAACCCTAACATAATAAGTACATAGTCACCCTCATTAGGGGAGAACCTCATAAAAATACTGTGTTTTTTCTATTCATACATTCTATATTACATGTGTTTTGAATGTGTTGATTGGTATGTATGATATCTATAAAAATAATAGTAATATTGGTTTTAATAATTAAAGGAGATAAATAATTTTTAAAAACATTGACCAAATTAATTCACTCCCTATTAGCATGACTATATGATCCACTAGGAATTTCACCTTTGTAAATAATAAATTGAGAATATGATAGGATTGGTGGGATCTATTATAGGAATATTCCATTGATTGGGGTTGTTTATTGAGAGTATGAACCCTATATGATTTGAATCAATATTAATGTTATGTTACTATTGGGAAATGATAAACCGTTCGTTATTGTGATTGCTTAATGGTAACTCATCCTCCATTGAGATGTTTTTAGTACTTCATGCACCTTGATATTGTAAGATGGTGGTATCTTGCCAATCATGTGATGTGATTTAAATAGTTTATTTTACACATGAGTAGTTTACTTAGTGGTGTATCATCTACCTTAATATTGTTGATGATGTTTCATCATCCACCTAGGGATTCATATCATTGGTATATCATCCACCCATGAGAGTTGTCTCAGGTAGGAATTATCTACTTGGGGAAGTAGTTCTATTAGAATATAATCCAACCAATGTTTTTATTACTGTTACCTCATCTACCAATTTATATTTAGTCCTGGTGTATCAACCACACTTAATAAATTGGTTATCTATCATCCACCTAGTAACCGAGAATGGTGGTGAAATTTCCACCTGTGAGAGTTGTCTTTGTGTTTCATTTTCCACTTGGAGACCCATATTGGTGGTTTGTCATCTAACAATGGTTTTTTTCTTAATGGTTCATTAGCCACAAGGATACTTGTATCTCTAATATACCTTCCACCTACATAGTGACATTGGTGGTATATCATTCACCTATCGATTAATGGTCTTAGTGCATCCTACACCTATGGAGTTGATTCTAATAAGGAAGTATCCTCCTATGGTGTGATGAATTCGTGTTTTATCATCCACCTATATTATGTAATGGTTGTATATCATCCACCCAACCATGGTTAGTGGTGGTTTATCTATCTATTGGGATTGGTGGTACCAAATTTTTCAGGGATATAACATTCATCCATGACATGGGATTTGTGATAGATCATTTACATGGATGGGTTATGATTGTGATACATCATTCACCATGAATATTTGATAGTGATATCTCATTCACCTTGTATATAATTTTTGGAGTTATATCATTATTCTTTGAGGTGTGTTCATTGAATGGGTATATCGTCTCATTCTTTCCTCAGACGAAGAATGTATGGTCACATATGGTTTGGAAGTTGTGAACTAAATAAATAGGTAATTTATTAGGTTATTTTCATTATCTAAACTTTATATTAATTATTCATGTGTATTTAAAAGAATTTAGTTACATCGTTGGTGGTGAAATATTTTGTTATACTCAAACACTACATGGGTGCCTTGGTACCCAATAAGACTATGTTTCATTACTTTGGTAGGAGAAATTAATGTTCTACTTTGGACTATTAATATGCATATAGAGTCAGTGTTTGGATAAAGGTCTAGGCAAGGACTCGTGAATAATTTTTTTTTATTTCTCATTTACATTTTTCTATATTTGAAATTAGTTGAATATGATATTACCTTGTTAGATCAATTTTTTTATATATGACCCATATTACATGTACAATATCTCATTTTTATATAATATGATATTGATATTTACCATCTGTTGGAATTTAGGTTTGATATATTTTGTTTTTCCTAATGTTAAATTCTGATCATTTCCACCTTAATTTTTCTACCACTATGTTTTCATGGAGATATATACATGGGGGTATAGTCTATCCACCAATTTATATCAATGATCTCCAAAATTCAATAACATCTGGAATATAGGGAGGCATTCTGGAGTTATGTCACTACCTAATTTGATCATGGTGGAGGTGATAAAGATTAAGGATGTTCCAAAGTCACATTAATGCCTTATTTTCATTTGGATTACTATTTAGGATATGTTATATGATAGATATGATTTTTTATAATCTTGGTAAGGAACATTTTTCTGGATGTAAATAACCCTCATATGAAGTAATTCCATGTTTCCCTAGATGGGATTATGATTTTTTATTTTTTCTGATTGCATTTTTTATTATGCTATGAACGATGTTTTAAGGTTAAATATTTATATATTTCTAGTTTATCTCCTGGTTTGAGTGGAAGGTGAAATGAATTAATGTATAATTTTAAACACATAAGGCTCAAATGAATTTTATATTATTTCCCAGGATTAATATTATTATTACGATGTAAGGATGGGTCTTTTAAAGTGTCAAAAACAATAATTATAATGTTTTTGATAACATCCTATTAGAAACTTACCATATTGACCATTGATTACTGACTATTATTTTTGAGATATCATGACTATTATGTGACCATGCATGATATTTTTCTGTTACATGTGAGTGGGTAGGTTAGGAAAGAATTAATTTTATATATGAGACCCTTGTATCATATAGTGTGTGAAGAGTGGTGAGGTGTATTGTATTATGATTACTTCTATATTTAATGTGGTAATATGAGTTGAGGATGACCTTGGAGTGGTTTTATTACATGGGAATTAGGATAACTAATATAAATGGTAACCATAGGATGAGTGAGTTATCTTATGAGTTTCCTTGTGGGTTATAAGGAAAATGCATCATGAGTGCTTTGTGAGCCATAAGATTTCTGGGCAGAGTATTTTGGAATTAGCAGGAGATCTTAGTAATGAATAGATTTGACTTAGGGTACTAGATATTTGAATTTTCTAGAATAATAACAAGACAAATTATTTTTATTTATCTATATTGGTTGATTTTTTTAGTATAACCCTTGAGGGTGGGGTTAGAAATGGCATGGTAATGCCTTCAGGGAATGGAAAAGGGTAGATTCTTGATGTTGTGGGATTGATGAAAAATAGTGATTTGTGTGAGTAATGTGTTTGATATAAATGAGAGGCATGGTAAGCTATTGGTTTAGGTGAATTTGACTTGGAAAAGAGGAATATTAATCATGTTGTTATTATCTTGGTGACATAGAGGGGACGAAATAGGGTGTACACCTGATTGGATTTTATTTGAAAAACAATGAGAGATGTTATAAACTATTGTGAGTTTCTATTGAATACACTCTTATTAAAGAAATAATAAAGTGATATTCACTAAAAATATGTTTGATGTGGATGTGTTAGACCTAATATCGGTTCGGTATGGATGATTTTAGTATTGGTTATGATCTTTCTACCTTAATGACATTTCCATTTAATGAACTCTTTTTAGGGAAACAATAAACAGACATTTTAACTGACATATTAAGTATGTGGGTTAGTGTAAAAAAAGTTCTAGTAAGAATGGATATTCCTAGTAGTGTTTAGGATATATCATCCTAAATTACATGTCCAATATACCAATTTGTATATTTTAAAAAATATCATTGAGATAAGGGGATTGAGTGGTGAAGGCCATGTGAGTCTCAAGGTTAGGTTACATTGAAGATTATTGATTCATAATGATTTTTCAAGATTCCTCCAAAGTAGGTGAGTTAGTCTGATTAGGATATATTCGATACTTCAATAACATATTTAAGTAGTATGTTGATGGATGCCTAAATGTCCTAAGGGGGACAAGGAATCCTTTGGTTTCCGTACGGCTAATAACTAGGTAGTATGATGCTAATGAATTGGTAGATAATCACTCTTGGGAGGTGATATGTTATGAGGTAACCCTAGTAATGTGTGAAAAAACTTGATATTATAGGGGAATAGTTAATGGATTTAGTAATTCTAACATGATATTTTGTCTACGTGAGAGAAATCAATTTTATTGAAATTGGAAAGTTTTCATTGAACTGTGAAAACTAAGGTGTCATGATGAGTTTGGGTTGTCATGAAGATCAGTTCATGTTATTTTAATAGTGACTTATTAGTGTCATGGGGTGAGGTGAATTATGGATAAATAGGATTTATGGAACACCAAGGGATGATGAAATAAATGTTATCAAGTGCTACATGGAATGTGTCTCAATCTTGGAGTGTGATGCACAAGAAAATTATGAAACCACTAATGAAGAGATGATAGTTTATCGAAGGTAGGATCATAGGAGTCACATTATGGAATTTTAATTCACAATTATTATGATATCTTCATTTAGATTGGGTGTGTAAATAGATGATTTATTATTCTAGAAAAAATTTCTGAGGAATACTATAATGTTATATATCCTTGAGAGACACTTGTGGTATGGGCCTATCCGAATGTAATGAGATTTGATTTTTAATTTCAATGTTCATTTGTTAGTGGGTTTCATGAAAGTTCCTTCTCATGAATTAGTGGTGAGAAAATTTAAATTTAAGGGAGTATTCTATGGATTATTTGTGCATGTGGTGCTCATTTTGAGGGATTTTCAGTGAACGTCGAGAATGAAATATTGGAATACCTAACATGTAGGTGGGTCTAGTTATGTATCAATGCTTGGATATAAATGGTTTAATTATTTTCTATATATGTGAAATAACCAAATATATATATCGATCTTTTTGTGGTTGGATAAACTTTGCATGTGGGGTGACTACCATACATGAGTTTTGAGTCATAGTATATATGAAGAACTAGGCATGTCTTTTCGAAATGGACTAGAAGGGTGACTACGTCCATAGGATGTTGGTTTTCCTTAAAATAATGATGAAATGTATGGTATAGTGAGGTTAAATTTTATGAGTATATTATCAGTTCTAGGACTATATTTTCTAATGAGAATGATCAGGAGGTGATTTAGGGTGGAGTTGAGTGGGTTATCGTCTGATTTATATTAACAACATCAACCATTGGTGTATGACAATGATAAATTTGTAATTTATTTAATTTTACCATATTGGGAATTTTTTTTGGATTAAGTGGTTAGTTTTATTTCCATAGTTCATGGGTACATATATTTGGAGGTATACAGTGCAATAGGATAAAAACTTTCACATCTGGAGCACAATTGAGTATGATGGCTCCTGAATCCATAATGACATGTTAACCAATGGATGATTAATGTGTATAATAGAATAGATTCAGATGCATCTAAGAATTGGTTTGTTCACCCAATAATTTACAAGACATATCATGAAATATCCAAAAAATATTGGTGGACCAAAATGAAAAAGTACATAGTAATGTTTGTTTCAAAATTCATTACCTATTAGTAGGTGAATACTGAGCATTAGGGACCCAAATTACCTCTTCAGCCATTAACTATTCTTGAAATTAACTGAGGTGATGTGAATTTGGATTTGATGATGAGATTTATGAGTCCATCTTATGGTAGTGATATAGTAAGGGTTATTGTAGACTACTTAAAAAATGCCTAAAATTTATTATTGATCCAAAATATCTCTTCTATTGATGATTTGGAAAGGATATATGTTTGAAATATAGTGTATCTTCATGGGTAACCAAATAGAATAATTTATGATCAGTATGATCAATTTATGTTTTAATTTTAGTGCATTATATAGAAGTAATTTTCGATTTTATCATTTCCTAACATCCTCAGATAGATGGGTAGCCTGAGCATACACTCTAGGTGTGGAGGACATATTTTGGGCATGTGTTATTGATTTTGGTTTTAAAAGGAGAAACATGTCATTATTTTAATGTTTATAAATAAAATTTTTGTAAGATATATATTCATATTACACTTTTGGGGACATGTTTAGAAATCCATTCCAATAACCACTGTGCTAGTTAGAAGAAGGAGGTCAGTAGTTCATAAGATAAGTCATGTCTTGGATATGTCATATAATATTTGGAAGATAATGAAGTTATTAATAACCAATTAAAGAATTAATAGATTCTATGATGACCTAAAAAACAATCATCAATATTTCAAGGCGATATCATGTGTATTCTTCAATGTGACACTTTGGTCTAGAGAAAAGAATATTAAGAGATAATAGAAGTTAAAAACCTAGATTGTGGTTTTGTTTGAGGTTTTCAAGAATATATATTTTGTGGTGTATCAATTAGTGATTCCTCATAGATACATTGTTATTCACTATTTATTCCATTTATCTCAACTTCCGTGATACTGTCTTGATCATTTTTAGATGATAAGTGTTAATGAGATTGAGTTGAATCTAGATGCATGTTTTAGAGAGATACCAATTTAGATAGTAGATCAGAGTGAGAAAAATATACATGTGAAGATAACCCCTCTATCATGAATGTAGTGTTAACATGGGAATATCCAAGAGGATACATGGGAGTGGGAGTCTTATATGTGGGTGTAGTGGTTGGATATTTTCATCTATGGGGTTTGGGATGATCAGCAGTTCAAATTAGAGATGATATTCTATATGGGGGAAGGATGATACTCCCCACCTCCATACATGATATGTTTCTAATCAGAACATCACCAAAAATCATGAATTTTGGTGTTTTTAGGGTATTTTAGGTGTTTTTGGGGACTCTAATGTTGGTTTTGGGAGTCTGATTTGGCTTCCAACTGAAAATTTTCTATTGGTGGATTATTAGGTCCTAACACCGGGGGGTTACACCATGATGAGGTGTTACATAAGATTTAAAATTTTTAGCTGGTCTAGGTACTTGTCATAATATAGGATGGATGAACCATGTTTTGGGATATGTAAGTGTAACATTAGGGATGTGGGATAGTCTCTATTAGTTATATAAGGTTAGATCCTTCCATAGGAAGTAGGTCATGCATATCCCATTTGATTGATATATGAAGGCTTGATGGAGGGAGAGGTCTCATGACATAGGGTAGGAGGGATACATCATGATGTTGGGCCACTAGAGGAGTGCTACTATAAGAAAGGTGTGGCCACACATTTAATACACGGGGCTCTAATTTTCAGATCTATGTAGTAGTATGTCGTTTTGTAATGGCCAGAGGCGTTGCAATGTAGTGGTGGCCCTAACATGGTAATTTCAACATGACCATTATGGTCATGCCACAATGTACCCCTTATTAGTTATTTATGATTAAATAAAAATTTATTTTAATTTATAAAAATTAATCAAAACATACATATTCATTATTTCCCAAACAATAGAGACTCGATCCCTCTCCCTTTATTTTCTTTCTAAATATGCTTGGATCTCTAACATCTTGTCTCCAAATAAATGGTTTCTTATTGTATGATGTTTTTTCAAGTAAGGATAACTATCATCTTCAATAAATACTTAATTTTTGTAGTTTAATTTCTATATATCATTGGCTATGGATAAATTTTAGTGTTATGTTATGTTTATACACTTCTTTAAATTGAGTCCAAATCAGCTCATAATTTTTGATGTACTAAACCCCATAGTCTAGTGATTTACTAATTGTATTTACATTAATTTCTTATGTCATTTGAAATATGGTTTGAACCAAATTATGTGAATTCCCAAGGAAATAAATTATTTTATTTATTTTCAACCAATGGTATTAATTCAACACATTAGACCCAAGAGGGGTCCCTCAAGTAGTGTGCATTGATACCATTGATTTCTAATGACTAATTTATTTTTTGGTAGAATTTTGAAACCTTGACTTTGAACCTATAAGTAGTGAACTACATTTGAGACCTAATCATAGGATCATATTATGGTGTCCTTTTCTGTCCCTTGGTAAATAAATACTTGATAATGTGATAGGTTAGGGGTGAGGTTCTCGATCATAATAAGAAAAAAGACACAAGAGGGGTGGGGGTGAATTCTATTCTTTTAAAAACATTTGTATAATTTAAAATTAATCCCACTATGTGATTTGATAATAAATGGATTATTCTATTCTTCAAATATATTGGGCGATGAAAAAACAAATAATAAGGGAACAATAATTTTTATAGCGGTTTGGGACATAAAAAAATCATATTCCACTCCACAAACTCTCTCTTCATGAGCATGTTGATTTTAAGTAATCTAATCCTTTTACCAGCAACCCAAAAATCTATGAACATGTAGTTAAAAACTTATAACATGTCCTGTTATTTTATAGTAAATCATGATATCCAAAAAATATTATGAGAATCTAAAACTCCACCATGATTAAGTTTGAGCATTCATAACTTCAAATGAATAATATAGGATGTATATTTTTAGGTATATTCATCAAAAAGTGGAAGAAGAAACTAATATATGATGGATCATTTTCTTTGGATAATAATATCATCAAGTAATTATATCTCTAAAGTGATACTTATTGCATAAGATCTTAAAATAAATTAAATAATAGAAGAATAACCTTTCAAAATAGAAGAACGAACACATAGAATTAGATCATAACATGTATGTCTCCAATGTGTATCCCCAAAAGCTTCGATGAATGACTATAGATAATTAATAGAATATAAGAATAATAGTAGCAACAAAAACAATATTTTTATATAGACCCATCAAATTGATAAAGTGACTCATCTTCAAGAATTTCAGAAAAATTGAGAGTCCTTAAATAATATTTGATTATGATGTTATCTATTGATTCACATTCTATTTATATAAAGATTAAAATTACATATATACTATTTAATGATAAAATACATTAATAATAAATAAAAATTTGTATTTTATTCTTGGTTAAAAATGTAACGCCCCGAACCTAGTTACCCAGAGTCAGTGCATTATTTTAATACATTGGTATGATTACAAGGAATCAAGTCCTGAAGGACCGATCAGTTTAGTAGTCTTGGAAAATAGATTACATACATGAATGTTAAATTACACTTTATAACATACAAAAAAACATAAATAATACTTTATGAATGAAATTATTCCCTTAGCTTAACCATTCATATCAATCACAATACACTTCTTGTAATCCTGGGAAAAATAAAACATAGAAAGGGGTGACCTCCGATGCTCAGTAAGGATAACAATACAACAAAAACTTTCATAAATAAGCATAAAAATTTAAGTCAATGTATAAAAATAAAACAAAAGCCTTTTCAACATAAACTTCATCATAATATGGAAAATATAAATCAAAATAATTCCATTTACTTACTCACATGGATATTCTACTAGTCGAATAATCAAATGCAATATCAATAACCACTTTCATAATGATGGAATGAATAATGCCAAAATTTCATAACCACATAGTCAGGGTCTTGTTCCAAGACTACAAATAAGATTTTGCAAGGCCTTGTGCCAAGAAACTAGTTTGTCTCATGAGACCTACCGATGCATCAGGGAGCTATAGCGAGCTCCACCCATCACTTACTAAGTTCAATGAATTCCTCATATGAAAAGGTTTAAACATAACATAAACATTCGTATTAAAACTATCATATGAAATGTCAATACTTTATCCATAAACGCTGAATTTTATAAAAATAACACATACACAGTCAAACATATCAAAAAACCTTCAATAAAATATAGAAGATTTGTATCATAATAAATCATCTTCAAACAAGTTTAAAATCCATCAAAGGATGTTGACATAGATGAAAATGATTTGTAAAACTTTTTGAGAGAAATATCCATTTTTCAGGAAAACATTTAAAAGTCACAAAATTTAGAAAGGAAGAAATTTAATAAAATTTTTGAATAAAATTTTCCCATACCACTTTGGAACTTTCTAAAGTAATTAACATTTTAAAAACATTCATGTGAATATAGATAAATCCTTAAAAACCATTTTGAAAACATGGACATTAAGGAGAATAATTTAGAGGAATAAAAATTTAAAACATTTAAAATATTGTTTTAGTAAAAAAAGTCACTTAAAAGAATCACTTTGAAAACTCTTTCATGAAACATGGACATGGATAATAAATATGTCCCAGTAGATACTTACGTAAAAACAACCTCGGATAATAAAGAGATTGTGAAATTAACCATTACCTTGCACTTTCCTTTGGTCGAGGGTATGTTTAACCTCCTGTATAATGACCATTGTATGTTATTAGATTATACTAGAACCATATTAATATTTATTATATCATACATGATTAATTTATGAATTTATAATACCCATTTAATAATTATTTTCATGTTAAATTAACATTTTGGGTAATAATCGCTTTCTTTATCGTACATATTTTAACTTGTATTATTGACCATATCATTTATATCATCATTTAAATACTTCCATACTACAAAACTTAATTCATATATCATATATATTTATAATATAAATATTTATAATAGATAGATATATGAAATGGAAAACACCGTTTATGGAGACGGTAGGCTGTACGTACGCATAAACACTGTTTCTGTTTTCATATCGAATTGAATGGAAGTAAGTGAATAAGATATATGTAAGTAAATAAATACAGACACACACACACACACACACATATATCTACAGTAGAATTATTATGTAATATATTACATACTTATTAGTAACATATATTTTTATAATCGTCGATGAATGGTGAATGTGGAAATGAATCTCATCACGTCGTGGAGACGGTAATCCTTACATACGCACGAGCGACAATATCATTTCGTTAATGGTGTGTAATTGGGTGGTATATTAATTTTATAGAGACATTAGCATGTTATTTTCATTATTTGTATACATATTAATCATCATTATATCCATCCAAATAATATAGTGTTGAATAACAAATTACACCACGACATGGAGACAGTAAGTCATACGTATGCACGCATGGTGACATTATCATTCATAGGATGGATAGAATAATGAATATGATTATGAAATATATATAATAACATCATAGTATATATAAGGCACTGGGTTTATTATTTAGGTATGGTAATAACAAAGAAAGAGTAAGTGGAAGAATAAAAGAACTTGAAAGAGGGTGGTGAAATCATTACCTCTTCTTCGGGTTCTTCCTTTTGATTTGATCAAAATGGCTCATTAGGATGGATTTATGACCAAATTAAGGCCTGTAAGATGAGGGTAGGGTAGTTTGGAGGATATATGGGCAATGTTTGGCAGAACAAAATGGCTTTGGAGGTGTGAATTTGAGATAAGGGGAAGTTCCCTTTTATAAGAGGGGTGAGGGGAACCTTAGAAAAAACATAAAATATTATTTTATAATAAATTAATTTTTGGTTTATAATGGCTAAAAAATGAATTATTTAAAGTCTAAGGTTGTTATGGGTCGAAAAAAACTTAACAAATAGGTTTTAGATAGGTTTGGGTCACTATATGAACCTTATCATTTAGATTTAACTCTTAGTTAAATAGTTTGACATTTACCATGTCTCTTTGTATTTTTATATTATATGGTTAATGAACTTAGTATAAACTTCCAAGAGAACCCCAAGTGGTTAATTAAAGACATATATAATAGTATTTAAGCCCTTTGTCCAAACCTTATATTTCTAGGAATATAATACCAATGAATAATATAATATTTGTTTTAAAAACTCTTTAATGTCAATTTTGACACTATTTGGTATTTTGTTTTTTCTAAATTCATAACGGAATTATTACTTAGAAAATAATTAATTAAATAAATCCTAATATGTCATATTAACCTTGAAAATTAGTTGAATTCATAAAAAGTCTCAAATTTTATTTATTTGGGTATTTATAATATCAATTATTTTAATATTTCATTAATAAGGTAATTACTGCATCATCATTGTGTCATAAATAAATTAAATTATTTAATGTATAAAAATTATAAATAAAATATCATTATGTAGGAAATAGTTTTATCTCTCTAATTAATATTTATAGTCGAATTTATCCTATGCGTAACCTTATATTAAAAATGGTTTAGTTATTAAACTTTGAATTTAACACTTTTAACTCTTCTTTGAATTAAATAATAATAAATGTCCTGATCTAATCCAAGTGAACCTAAAGGATCATATTTTATTCCTAAGGTTGTTTTTGTATGAATTAAATTTATCCAATAGAATTAGGACATGTGTTAGTGTAATAATAATATCATTTTTACTTTTAATTATCCTATTTACTTTTAACCATGGTAAATAAAAGTCAAAAGTTACTATTAACCAAAAATTATTTTCATCTTATTGGACCACATTTTACATACTAATACCAACCGTGTATCTCGTATTTTTGAAATTCAACTCACAGAAGTAATAAAATTATGTTTTATGTAAATTTTCAAATGCTCCTAGGAGGTGGGTAAAAGACGGTAAAAAGTTCAATAAAATTTTTATATATCTAAAATTATTATAAACTGACTCCAATGAATTAAATTGAAATTATACAGGTATTATTTATCTATTTTGACATAAAATAAATTTAAATAAAATAAATAATTATTTAAATAAAAATTCAGTTTTAAACAATAACTCAGGGTTTTTCACTATTCATCAAAAATTGAATGTTTTCAGAAAAATACAAAAAAATTCACTCTAAGATAATTTTGATATTCCAAATTCAAAAATGAAGTCTATTTTACCAAATTCAAAACATAGAAATTGAATTATTTAAAATTAATTCCCGTTGTGAAAACCAAAAAGTGCATTTTTAAGAAATAATAACAATCAAAAGATTGACACTTATTTATGTCCAATTTCAAAGTGAAATTACTTAAAATGACCAGCATTGGATTAAATGGTAAAAATATAATCTATTTATACTTACAAACCATTAAAATTTATAATTTAACACTATAAATTATTTTTATTAAAAAAGTTGTTTTCAGTTAAAATATATTATTTTTCACTATTCATCAAAATATGAAAGTTATCAGAAAAGTACGAAAAATTTATCCAAACTAAATTTTTAAGTCCCGATTCTAAAGAATATTTTAATTTTATTAAATTGAATATATAACATTGTTAAATATTGGTGGAAATTAGAGACACATAACTGGAGGAAAATGTAATTATTTTTAGGGAGTGATTGAGGTCATCAGTCATAAACAATTATATAATTGAGGGCCTCAAAGCCATGAATCTATGATGATTTAAAATATCATCGGTTCAACAAAACATAAGGTATTAGGATAACACATTTTTAGTTTTTAGATCCCTTACCTAAAGTTTAAGAATTAATTTCTTCATATAATAAGAGAAATATATATATATATATATATGTACTTGACAAGTAGAGTTCTATCCTTTAACTAATTTCTACCACAAACTAACCTTTCACTCTAAAAGATAATAGAACTTAAAAAAACATTATATTTATGATATTCATATAGGGTTACAAAAAAATGAATTTATAATTCACCTATCAGACCCTTTAAAAAAAGGAAATACATTATACAATCCAGGGACTTCACGTAGTCCAATGGTATGCGATAAATCCCAATCGCAATATGGTTGTGGGTTTGATTCCCGCAGCTTTTTCCAACGTGATAGATTGTCACACGGTCTGCGTGTTTTCCTTTATAAAAATCCAAAAATAACCTGAATAGTAGTATCCAATTTCAAACTTAATCCATTCCAACCTTTAGACTTATTGAAAATACTTCTATCCAAACTCACACTCCAAAATTTATAGGGAATTTAAACACAATGAAGATTATTTTTTTCACGTAATAACATGTGAACAACTTCATCATGTATTATTTTAAAACATGGTAACACCCTGAATTACCATAAAAACTCATTGATTATAGTCATTCTCCCTTATCCTGTATATAATACTGGATATATTCCTTATATAAAAAAATATTGAATATTCCAATAATGATGAAATAAACAAACTATTAATCAGTTCTGAGGAAGTCAAGAATATCTAATATAATTTATCCAAATCAACCATATCTTATTCCAAAATCACTACCTCATTATCAGGACCACATTAAGTATTACATTTCCTTCAACCATGTATTTTTTCAAAGAATATAGCATACTATTAAGTCACTTTTCTTAGAATCATATAATCTCAAATCCTCAATAAAATAGTACTGCAGTACAATCCTTATTTATCTCCATAATTAATATAACCAATATATTGTTGATACAACACTCAAATGAAATAATTCTATATTAACAACATAATAACACTAGTCATTCCTCTTCATATGAGGTAGTATCACAACATGATTATTATCCAATAGCATCATTTAAGGTATACTCTGATGACTGGGACATTGATTCGCGTAGTGTCCCAACACCTTGAAGATGAAGCATTGTACATTGGAAACTTTTTTCTTACACTTACAATCACATACTTGGTGTCCTTTTTCTCCACACTTATAACAAACTCGCATTCCCTTCAAGAATTTACCAAGGTTATTCTTTCCACAGTTATCATATATGGGAAAATCCTTCTTTTCCCTCTTCCCTTTATCCATATTTCTCTCTTCCATCCTTTTCTTCTCTTTCTTCCCTTCAAATCCATATGACTCATAGAATTCTTTACTTATCTTATTAACACATGATACTATTTCTTCATATGTTGAGAATACATGAGAGACTATTTCCCTTATAAATGTTGGATTAATACCATGAATGATATGATCCTTCTTACTCTGTGAATCATATGTATTGTTGGAGCTCACATTCCTTCTACTGGGTGCCATTTCTGTACAATGGCATACACTAGGCCAGTTTATGAATTACAATAAATAATTCCAAACTTGTAAAATACCAAACGTAAATTGAACAGTTTATGGATATAATACATAATCCTAAAAATATTTTCTTTGAGGATGTATATACTCATAAATCCTTCATAATGATTTGTAATGAAAATGAGAATTATCCAAAGCATATCCCCCGGGAGTGTCGTAACCAAGAGTGCAGCAAGGCCCGTTGTCGTGCACCAGTTCCCATTCAAGTCTAGCTCAAAGAGGTGTTTTTGGGTTTTACCCCTAGGTACATCTGTGCCAGAGCCACCTCTACCTGCTCGTATCCAAACAGGGATGTATTTTCTTGGAAAACTCACAAAATATATACATTACAAAAAATCTAGGAAGTTCTTCTATACTAATTCTCAAAGTATATCTTAGGGTAATGTTCTCTAATAAGAGTTTATCTAAATCTAGTTTCCAAGGTTATTGCTAAAATTCCTCTGATACCAACTGTAACGCCCTGACCCCAATTACCTAGAGTCGGTGCATTATTTTAATACATTGGTATGATTACAAGGAATCAAGTCCTGAAGGACCTATTAGTTTAGTAGTCTTGGAAAATAGATTACATAAATGAATGTTACATTACACTTTATAACATACAAAACAACATAAATAATCCATTATGAATACCATTACTCCCTTAGCTTAACCCTGCATATCAATCAAAATACACTTCTTGGAATCCGGGAAAAAATAAAACATAGAAAGGGGTGAGATCAAATGCTGAGTAATGATAACAATACATTAGAAACTTTCATAAATAAGCATAAAAATCTAAGGAAATGTATAAAACTAAAACAAAAGCCTTTTCAACATAAAATTCATCATAATATGGAAAATATAAATCAAAATAATTCCATTTACTTACTCACATGGATATTCTACTAGTCGAATAATGACATGCAATATCAATATCCACTTTCATAAGGATGGAATGCATAATGCCAGACTTTCATAACCACATAGTCAAGACACTGTGACAAGAATACAAATAAGATTTTGTCAAGGCCTTCTTCCAAGACACTAGTTTGTCTCATGAGACCTACCGATGCATCAAGGAGCTATAGCGGGCTCCACCCGTCACTTTCTAAGTCCAATGCATTCCTCATATGGAAAGGATTAAACATAACATAAAAATTCGTATTAAAACTAGCATACAAAATGTCAATAATTTATCCATAAACCATGAATGGTATAAAAATAACACATACATAGTCAAACATATCACAAAACCTTCAATACAATATGGAAGATTTGTATCATAATAAACCATCTTCAAACAAGTTTAAAATCCATCAAAGGATGTTGACATAGACGAAAATGATTTGTAAAACTCTTTGAGAGAAATATCCCTTTTTCATGAAAACATTTAAAAGTCAGAGAATTTAGAAAGGAAGACATTTAAAGACGTTTTTGAATTAAAGTGTCCCATACCAATTTAAAATGTTTGAAAGGAATTAACATTTTAAAAACATTCATGTCCATATAGATAAATCCTTAAAAACCATTTTGAAAACATGGACATTAATGAGAATGATTTAGAGGAATAAATATTTAAAACATTTAAAATGATGTTTTAGTAAATAAAAGTCCCTTTGAAAACTCTTTCATGAAACATGGACAAGGATAATAAATATGTCCCAATAGATACTTACGTAAAAACAACCTCGGATAATAAAGAGATTGTGAAATTAACCATTACCTTGCACTTTCCTTTGGTCAAGGGTACGTTTAACATTTTGTATAATGACCATTGTATGTTATTAGATTATACCAGAACAATATTAATATTTATTTTATCATACATGATTCATTTATGACTTTATACTACCCATTTAATAATGATTTTCATGTTAAATTAACATTTTGGGTAATAATCGCTTTCTTTATCATACGTATTTTAACTTGTTATTCTTGACCGTATCATTTAGATCATGATTTAAATACTTACATAATATAAACCTTGATTAATATATAATATATATTTATAATATTAATATCTATAAAAGATAGATATATGAAGTGGATGTTGTGTAAAAAGTTTTCTTTTGACTTCTATATTTTGTTTTGGAAATCAAAAATGTCTTTTTAATCGTATCGTACTGAACATGCTGATCATACTGAACATGCTGATCGTAAAAAATATGCTGATCGTACTGACCATGCTGATCGTACTAAACATGTTGATCGTACTAAACATGATGATCGTACTAAACATGCTGATCGTACTGAACATGATGATCGTACTGAACATGCTGATCGTACTGACCATGATGATCGTACTGAATATGGAAATTGTATTAACTCTGCTACTCATTTTTTTTTTCATTTCATACTTGTTTTGGTACTTTGTCAAAAACACATGCTTCATTTAAATCATACTCATGTTTATCTTATTCATATATCTTGTTCTAATCATTACGATGTCGTTGAGTTAGTTACAAACTAATCAAAACGATGTCGTTCTTTCTGTTTAAATATGACCGTTATGATGCCAGGTGTCCAAGTCCCTCCGAGTTTTTCGGAGAAATATGACCGTTGGAGGAGATGTGACCGTTGGAACCCGAGGCCTATAAATAGGAGGTCATTTGAAGCTGAGAAAAAACAACAGACAACTAAGAACAAGCATGATACAACTGTGATACTTTTCTTTTATCAATTTCTAGAGAGAGATGTTGTGACTTCTCTCATGATTTGTTCTTTGTGCGTCCGATCATCGTATCGAGGGCTTTCAAGTGATTGAAAGACAAAGGTTCCGATTACCTACAAAATTGAGGGCTGCCGGGGATAGGCAGACATACGGTCCGATCATCGTATTGAGGGCTTTCAAGTGATTGAAAGACAGAGGTGCCGATTACCTACAAAATCGAGGGCTTCCGGGGATAGGCAGACAGACGGTCCGATCATCGTATCGAGGGATGCTGGGGATAGGCAGACAGACGGTCCGATCATCTTATCGAGGGCTGCCGAGGATAGGAAAACGGACGAACCGATCATCGTATCGAGGGCTCACCAAGGTGTTGGTGAGACAGACCTTTTCTCCTAGGTGAAAGGATAACCCTTCTCTTTGGGTTAAAAGAATTGTAATTCTTTTACATTTCCGCTGCTAATTGCATTAGAAAGGAAATTGTTTTTGTTTCCTTTTGTATCTCTTATACATTTTTAATTGTTTCAATTACATCCATTCTATTACATATTGTATTGATTGATTCAATACGCTTTAAGGTAGAATCATTCATCTTTATATTACGCTGATTATTGTGTTCATCTTGAATACAATTGTTTTACATTTGATTAGTATTACAATACTTCATACCTTTTATATTCAATACAATCGTGGGTGTTTGTATTTTTATGAGTTTAAGACTTTTTAAACTAATCTCTTAAGTGTTTAAATCAAAGGTTTTTAAACCTACAATTCACCCCCCTCTTGTATTGTTCCATCTAATATACATATACATCTACTTATTCGATCCAACAATTGGTATCAGAGGAGGTTTTCCACTAATTTGTATTTCTTGTTCTATTTTTACTGACTACACTAACGTGTGGAGTGGAAAAGTTTTTTTATTAGATGGAAGGAATGAATATTGGGTCAATAGACAATCTAAATCCTTCTAGACCACCTATCTTTGATGGAAATGATTATGAGTATTGGAGAGATCGTATGAAGACGTTCGTTATAAATACTGGCATAGACAATTTTATTATGGTTACTGGAGGTTATAAAATTCCTGACAAAGAAGTCAGTACTTTCACTAACTAAGAGAAGCAAGAATATCAACTGAATTACAAGGTACACAATACTTTATTATTCTCTATGACCAGGAATATATATAGTCAGATATCTTCATGTGAAGCAGCCAACTGTATTTGGAAGAAATTGGAAGTCACTCACTTTGGAACATCCAAGGTTATAGAAACAAGGAGAGCAATGCTTCGTGCAGAGTATCATGGGTTTGTTTTTCCTTATAGAGAGATAGTATGTAAAGTGAAACAAAGGTTTATGACAATTGTAAACAGATTACAATCAATGGGTGAAAAAGGTCTTGATGATGAAGCTCTTGTTGATAAGATTATAGATATAATGCCAAATGAATGGGAGTCAAAAAGGATAGCTATTGATGAAAATAGAAAAGTTTCCCAGATTACTCTTGATGAACTCTTTGGAACTCTTCTACAGCATGAGACAATAATGAAGAGAGATGATGATTTCAACAAGAAGAAGAATGGGAATGGAAGTGTAGCCTTTGCATCTAAAGCTAAAACACCTGAAAGGCTTACAAGATCCAAAGTCAAGAAAATTGTTATATCTGATTCAAGTGATTGTAAACTTTCGGATAATGAGTTAGCCAATCTTGCTCGAAGGATGAACAAGATTGTGGGAAAGAAAGACTTCCAATATAGATTCAAAAAGAAAGATAATAAAGATAAGAAAGATTCAGAGGTAACTTGTTATGAATGTAAGAAAGCAGGATATATAATGCCTGATTGTCCTTTACTGAAGAGGAAAGACAGAAAGGAGAAACACTCTGAAAGAAACAAGAAAAGGTTTTATAATACAAATAAAGTATTGAAGGAAAATGATACCTGGAGTGCAAGTGGTAGTGATTCTTCAGATGATTCTTCAGAATATGAGTCCTCAGGACATAGAAATATTGTACTTTTATCCATATTACCAATTGAAGATCATTGTCTCATGGCTAAGGTACACAATGCTGAAGCTATTAAAAATGTTTCTTTGAATGAAAATTATACTTATAATGGATATTATGAATCTTTAAATGATGAATATTCATCATCAGAATATGATACATTACCTTCTTTTGAAGAAGTATCTAGATTCGCTAAATTACTTGAAAATGAAAATTCTAAACTCAAGAAGAAGCTTGAGAAAGAAAATTCTATAATTTCAATCTTGACTAAAGAATTATCGGATCTTTCTAAAGATCTTGATGTGAAAACTTTTGATTTTGAAAGTATCTTAAAAGCCCTTGAGAAAGTTTAATCTGATAAGGATAAAATTTCTAAGGATCTTGAAAATGTAATTTTAAAGAAAAATATTTTAGAGCCTAACTCTAGTTCAAATTCAAATGTTTTGTAAAATAAGAATTTGGTTTTAAAATTAAAGTCAGAAATTTTTTCTTTGAAATTTTTTTTGTCAAACTTTACTCATGGAAAGGAAAACTTTGAAAAGATGTATTCTCAAATTATACCTTTGAGAAATCGTTCTAGTCTTGGTTATACTCATTCCAAACCTGTTTTTAGTAATAACTATTTTGTTCCTCAAAAAAACTCTTTTTGTTCTAAGTGTCAATGTGGAGGACACTAGAGAAGAGATTGTTCTCTTAACAGAACTCAATCTTTAGGATTTCATAAAGTTCATTTTGCAAACAAATGTGGATTCCTAAAATTCTTTTATCTAACCCTTCTGGATCCAAACAAGTTTGGATTCCGAAAAACTAATTGTTTCTTTTTCAAGAAAATGAGAAGTGTACCAATAAGAATATTTGGTACATGGATAGTGGTTGTTCCTGACACAAGACCGGAAACAAAGATCTCTTTGAAAAGGTTATCAAAACAAAAGGTGGAAAAGTAACCTTCGGAGATAATGCTCAAGGAAAGATTGTTGGTATAGGTAATATCGTTTTTCTTGGAAAAGTTCTTACTCAAATGTTTTGTTTGTTAAAGGTCTTAGGAACAATATCATCAGCATAATTCAATTATGCGATGAAGGTTACCTTGTGAATTTTAGAAATGATAAGTGTCTAGTTCACAATTCCAAGGATGAGTTCATTCTATCCGCTCATAGGCAAGAGAATGTTTACACTATTGACTTATAAGACATTAGGAGGCAAAACATACCCTTCTTAAGTGCTATAGAAGACCAATCATGGCTATGGCATAGGAGACTAGGACACTGTAATCTGAGAAACCTTAGTAAACTTTCAAAGAAAAGACTTGTGAAAGGACTACTGAATCTTAGATATGAATCTTCAAAAGTTTGTGATCCTTGTCAATTTGGCAAGCAACATAAAACTAGCTTTAAATCAATTAATGAAGTTTCAACTTCTAATGTATTACAGCTAGTGCATATGGATATTTTTGGTCTTACAAAAACTGGAAGCATTGGAGGAAAATACTATGTATTTGTTTTAGTTGATGACTTTACTAGATTTACATGGGTCTACTTTCTCACAAAGAAATCTGAAGCCTTTTCCTATTTCAAAACTTTTAGAGCCCAAGTTAAAAATGAGAAAAACCTACCATTGATAAATATTCATAGTGATCATAGTGGTGAATTTCAAAATTCATATTTTGAAACGTTTTGTAGTAAGAAAGGTATTACTCACAATTTATCAGCTCCAAGAACTCCTCAGCAAAATGGTGTTGTTGAAAGAAGAAATCATATTCTTCAGGAAATGACTCGAACCATGTTGAGTGAATACTCAATTGCTAAGCACTTCTGGGCTGAAGCTGTTAGTACTGCCTGTTATACTATAAATCGTGTTTTAACTAGACCATTTCTTAATAAAACTCCTTATGAGTTATGGACTGGCCGAAAACCTAAAGTTTCATACTTCAAAGTTTTCGGATGCAAAGTATTCATTCTGAATACAAAATATAATCTACAAAAATTTGCACCAAAATCTGATGAAGGAATATTTATAGGCTATTCTACAATCTCTAAGGCTTATAGAGTTTTCAATAAAAATACTTGTACTGTTGAGGAAGCAATACATGTGAAATTTGATGAATCTGATCCTTTTGTTTTCAACCAACCCAATCCTACATCCTCGTATGTGTTTTCTAAAAATGTTTATCAACCGTTATTAGAAGATCACTCTGATGAGGAAAATGTTCAAGAAAGTATTCCTAAAACATTTACCACAGAAGATTCTCTACCATATGTTGATGAACAGGTTTTACAAAACCCAAATCAATTGTTTCTTAGGAATCATCCCAGTTATAACATCATTGGTGATGTAAGTCAACCTGTAAGGACCAGAAATTCCTTAAGAAATGAAATAGAACATCTTGCTTTTCTTTCCCAATTTGAACCTAAAAGTCCAAGTGAGGCCTTAGGTAATGATGATTGGATCAAAGCAATGCAAGATGAACTAAATGAGTTTGAGAGGAATCAAGTCTGGACTTTAGTTGATAGACCTAAAGAAACAACTGTAATTGGTGTAAAATGGGTTTTCAGAAACAAATGTGATGAAAATGGAATCATTGTAAGAAATAAAGAAAGACTTGTTGATAAAGGCTATAATCAACAAGAGGGAATAGACTATGAAGAAACATATGCTCTTGTAGCTAGACTTGAATCTATTCATATTCTATCATCCTTTGCAGCATATTTAAACTTCAAACTATTTCAAATGGATGTAAAATGTGATTTTCTAAATGGTTTTGTTCAAGAAGAAGTTTTTGTCGAACAACCTCCTGGTTTTCAAGACCCAAAACATCCTGATCATGTTTTCAAACTTACCAAGGCTCTATATGGTCTTAAGCAAGCCCCTAGAGCACGGTATGATAGACTTATAGGATTTCTTTTACAAAACAATTATACAAAAGGTACAGCATATCCAACTCTTTTTATAAAAATGGAAAATAATTTTTTTTTGATTGTTCAAATCTATATTGATGACATCATATTTGGATCAACTCAGAAATCTTTAACTGATTCTTTTGAAAATTTAATGAAATCTGAGTTTGAAATGAGTATGATGGGTGAGTTAACATTCTTTTTAGGTTTTCAAATTTCTCAAAAACCAGAAGGAACATATATATCTCAACACAAGTATATAAAAGATTTACTCAAAAAGTATGGTTATGACAAGACTAAAAGTATTATCACTCCAATCGGTACCTCAAATACACTTGATCCTGACGAAACTGGGAAACCAGTAGATCAAACAATTTTCAGAGGTATGATAAGAAGTTTTCTATACTTGACATCTAGTCCACCAGACTTAATGTTTTCTGTATGCTTATGTGAAATATATCAATATAATCCAAAAGAGTCTCACTTAAAAGCCGTAATGAGAATCTTTTGGTATTTAAAAGGCACTATGGATTTAGGTCTTTTTTACTCTTCTGGGAATGATTTTGTTTTAAAAAGTTTTTCAGATGATGACTTTGGTAGTTGTAGAATGGATTGAAAAAGTACATCTGGAACATGTCATTTCTTAGGAGATTCTCTGGTTTCTTGGTCCTGCAAGAAACAACACTCAGTAGCACTATCCACTGCTGAAGCTGAATATGTAGTAGCTGGAAGTTGCTGTGCTCAAGTATTGTGGATGCAACACACACTCACTGACTATGGATTGAGTTTTTCCAAAACTCAAATTCTTTGTGATAACACTAGTGCCATAGCTCTTAGTAAGAACCCAGCACATCACTCTCGTGCAAAACACATAGATGTTAGAAATCACTTTCTTAGGGATCACACACAAAAAGGAGACATCGTTTTACAATTTATCGGAACACAAGAACAACTTGCTGACATTTTTACAAAACCATTACCTTCTGATAGGTTTGAGTTTATAAAACAGAAGCTAGGAATGATTACATTAAAATAATCATTCATATCCACTTCCAGTTTTACTTTTCTCCTTACAGCAAACAACTCCCTTTGAAAGGGGGAGGACATTTCTTGCTATGTTTTTTTCCTTTTTAACTTACAATCTTTAATTATTTACTCTCCTAGTATGTGTTTTTGTTTTTTTGTTTATCGTATTGACAGTTTTATTTTTATACACCTTTATTTCCATCGTACTGTCCGATGATGGTAATGATTTTCTTTTCCATCATATCGACCGATGATGGTAATGATTTTCTTTTCCATCGTATCGACCGATGATGGTAATGATTTTATTTTCCATCATATCGACCGATGATGGTAATGATTTTATTTTCCATTGTATTGACTGATGATGGTAATGATTTTCTTTTCCATTATACCGACCGATGATGGTATTGTTTTTCTTTTCCATCATATTTTCAGTTCATGGTAACGAGATTGTTTTCCATTGGCTTGTCAGTTAATGGTAACGACTTTTTTTTCCATCGGTATGACGATTAATTTTTTTTACTTCGTACGTTTGTGTTTCATTTTGAACTCTATTAAAACCAACAAAAACCTTACGTTCTATGGAAGGTACTTTTCATTTTTTTTCTTTCTTTCATTTTAATCCTAACCATTGATCTGTTTTCCTCTAATCCAGACCGTAGAAGATCAACAGTCATCCCTATATTGCCTATAAATAGCCCCCTCCCCAAACCCACATTGATTTTTCAGGTTTTGAGGCGAAGCTCTGCTCCACTGTTTTTAAATCATCGTATGATCTTTCATCGACAGCATCCCTATGTCCCAGTCTTCTGCCAACACTCCTGTTGATATGTCTTCAAAGGCTTTCTCAGAAAAAGACCTTTTAAGGGAAAGGTTAGTCTCCCACGACTTCTATGATTTATATTATTCTACTATCAAGAGGATTATCTTGTTTCAAGGATGGGAGCATTTTTGTGTTGAAAATCCTGTTTCTCAAGATCCGGTTCTCTTTGATGAAGTTTGTCAGTTCTATAAAACTGTATCTTTTGACAAGAATATGACTATCAATTTTTCTGTGTACGATAGAAAGTCATCTATGTCTGTGAAACAAGCGGCTCATTTTCTAAATGTCCCAATAGAAGGGGATTCTTTCTGTCCATCTCATAAACTACCAAAGGAAGTCGGTACGTTTAATAGAGAAAGCGCTGAGAATTCTTTGTTTGTTATAAATAAGGAGAAGAGAAAAGTGGCTCATCTTTCTCCGGACAATCGGTTTGTGACTTTATGGATTCAAGGTTTTCTTATCCCAAGGAGAGGGGATAGAGAAACTCTAAAAGTTTCTGATATCTTCATGTTGGACTATCTTGTCAACATGAGAAAAGTGAATCTCATGGGGTATGTTTTCAAAACAATTAAGAATGTAAAGTCAGGGGCAATCAAATCTCATTTGATTATGTATCCAGCCATTCTTACAAAGTTTATTCTCGAGAGTATGAAGTTTTGAAACATCCCTTTCAAAGGAAACCTGATAGATCTAAAACCATCCTGGATTAACAAAAGTACTATGAAGAAGTTGAATGTTTGTTTTGATCAGAATTCAAAACTTTTTGTTAAGGATGTCGAAGTTGAATCTCATCAGAATCAATCAGCACCTATTCCAGCCAAAGACATTCAATCTACTGGTATTACTCAAAAGTCTGATCCTCAAACCAGTTCAAATCCTAAGAAGAAGCCAATGTATAGTAAGGAGGTTGTAGCCAAATGGAGAAAGGATAAGGAACAGAGAAAGGAAGGTGATCCAAAGTTTGGTCTTGAATCGGTTGAGGCTTTTGCAGAAAGAATAAGGGTAGAAGAAACCCTTAATGCTGAAAAGAAAAAGAAAACTTTTTTGAAAAGAAAGGCTCAAGACTTTGATATCTCTAAAGTCTTGAAAATGGTTGAGGATGCTAGTGCTCAACTGACAGAAGAAGTGCATCAAGAGCCCATCGTACAGAGTCTTCCTAAGAAAGAAAAAGGAAAACAAATGATGGAAGAGATAGAAGAAGTGGAAGAGGAGGAAGGAGATTTTATTTTAGAATTCCTTCAGAGTTCGAAGAAAAGTAGGGAGGAATCAGTTCAAAAGCTGAGTGAAGGTGTTTAATAAATCCCTCATGCCGATCAAGCACGAACTCCGGATAAGATTTCGTCCCAAGAAAAACAAGGTGCTGAATCCTATCACATTGATAAAGTTGTTGTCATTAGTGATAAAGTGGAAGAAGAAAGAAAGTAGAAAGAAAAATTAAAAGGAAAATAGCCAGTTGTAGATTCAAGCCGATCAAATGAAATAGCTTCGTACGATGAAGATACTGATTCAGAACATACAATCTCTCTCAAGAAGAGTGATTACATTGTTCATGTTTTGATAAGGGTTGAGAAGACCATTCCATATTTCTCTAGGCTGGAAGGAAAGATTGATTTTATTACTGACAATCAGAAGAAGAAGTTTGGCTCTGTACAAGAATTGAGAAAGAAAGTTTTGTCAGTCGAAGCCGATTTGAAAGTCCTTTCAGAAAGTTCAGCTGCCCATAAGAAGGCCTGCAACAGGATGACCAAGTGGTCGTACAAAACAGAGAGCTCAGTCAATGATCATGAGTTAGCAATTGAAGATATAATAAGGTTGTCAAATGAGCTTGCAATTGCTTTCAATAATCTGGAAAAAGAAATAGTTGAAAGGTTGAATATTTTGTCTTCTCAACGAGCCGATGTTCCTTCAGTAAAAGACTTGCATGATATAATGAATGCTTTTCAATCTGAATTCTCGAAGGTTTCATCTTTCAAAGATGAAATGGTTTTGTTGAAGAAACAAAATTCTGTGTTATCCAAAGATAACAAGAATTTTCAAAACAGAATTGATACTCTTGAAGAAGTTATCAAAGTTAAGGAAGAGACAATCAGAAATCAGGATCAACTGTTTTCCAATCAACAAGACCTTCTCAGGTCTCAGGGTGATGCTATTTCTGAAGACAAGAAGGAGATAAAAAAGATGAAGGCAATTCTTCATGAGTTGATCAAAAAGGAGAAGGAAAGAGAAAACAAGTGACTTGTATTTGTTTTCAAGTTTGGTCTTGATTGTTATTGTAATGAAATTTCTTTTATCCATTGTCTTGTATTCTTTTTCTAACTCTTTCAGATAATTCAAGTTTACCCCTTTATTTTTGTAAATCACAAAGGGGGAGAATGTTTACAAAGGGGGATAATGATCACAAAGGGGGAGAATGTCTATAAAGGGGGAGAATGTTTTATAAAAGGGGAAAATTCTTTACAACACTTAAAGGAAATCTACGAATACAATCCATAGGAAAGTACACCTAAGGGGGAGTTAGTTGTATTCAAATTTCTTATTCAGAAGAGTTTCCAATAACTCAGGGGGAGATAAGTATTTCTTGTTATATTTACTTTGTGTGTTGTGTTTTCCAAAAAGGGGGAGATTGTTGAGTCAAAAGTTATCTTTTGACTTCTATATTTTGTTTTGGAAATCACAAATGTATTTTTAATCATATCATACTGAACATGCTGATCGTACTGACCATGCAGATCGTACTGAACATGCTGATCGTACTAAACATGCTGATCGTACTGACCATGCTGATCGTACTGAACATGCTGATCATACAAAACATGCTGATCGTACTAAACATGCTGATCGTACTTAACATGCTGATCGTACTAAACATGTTGATCATACTGACCATGATGATCGTACTTAATATGGAAATTGTATTAACTCTTCTACTCATTTTTTTTTCATTTCATACTTGTTTTGGCACTTTGTCAAAAACACATGCTTCATTTAAATCGTACTCATGTTTATCTTATTCATATATCTTGTTCTAATAAATACGATGTCGTTGAGTTAGTTACAAACTAATCAAAACGTTGTCATGCTTTCTATTTCAATATGACTGTTATGATGCCAGGTGTCCAAGTCCCTCCGAGTTTTTCGGAGAAATATGACCATTGGAGGAGATGTGACCATTGGAACCCGAGGCCTATAAATAGGAGGTCATTTGAAGCTGAGAAACAACAACAGACAACTAAGAACAAGCGTGATACAACTGTGATACTTTTCTTTTATCAAGTTCTAGAGAGAGATGTTGTGACTTCTCTCATGCTTTGTGCTTTGTGCGTCCGATCATCGTATCGAGGGCTTTCAAGTGATTGAAAGACAAAGGTGCCGATTACCTACAAAATCGAGGGCTGCCGGGGATAGGCAGACAGACGGTCCGATCATCGTATCGAGGGCTTTCAAGTGATTGAAAGATAGAGGTTCCGGTTACCTACAAAATCGAGGGCTGCTAGGGATAAGCAGACAGACGGTCCGATCATCGTATCGAGGGCTATCGGGGATAGGCAGACAGACGGTCCGATCATCATATCGATGGCTGCTGGGGATAGGCAGACGGACAAACCGATCATCATATCGAGGGCTCACCAAGGTGTTGGTGAGACATACCTTTTATCCTAGGTGAAAGGATAAACCTTCTCTTTGGGTTAAAAGAATTGTAATTCTTTTACATTTCCGCTGCTAATTGTATTAGAAAGGAAATTGTTTTTGTTTCCTTTTCTATCTCTTATACATTTGTAATTGTTTCAATTACATCCATTCTATTACATATTGTATTGATTGATTCTATACACTTTAAGGTAGAATCATTCATCTTTATATTACTCTGATTATTGTGTTCATCTTGAATACAATTGTTTTACATTTCATTAGTATTACAATACTTCATACCTTTTATAATCAATACAATCGCGGGTGTTTGTATTTGTATTAGTTTAAGACTTTTTAAACTAATATCTTAAGTGTTTAAATCAAAGGTTTTTAAACCTACAATTCACCCCCTCTTGTATTGTTCCATCTAATATACATATACATCTATTTATTCGATCCAACAGTGGAAAACACCATTTATGGAGATGGCAGGCCGTACGTACGCAAAAACGTTGTTTCTGTTTTCATATTGTATTGAACGGAAGTAAGTGAATAAGATATATGTAAGTACATAAACAGAAACACACACACAGATATATATATATATATATATATATATATATATATCCATTAGCATTATTATGTCATATATTACATAATTATTAGTAATATATATTTTTATAATCGTCGATGAATGGTGAACGTGGAAATGAATCTCATCGCGTCGTGGAGACGGTAATCCGTACGTACGCACAAGTGAAAATATAATTTTCTTAAAGGTGTGGAATTGGATGGTATATTAATTTTACAGAGACATTAGAATGTTATTTTCATTATTTATATACATATTACTCAACATTTTATCCATCCAAATAATATAGTGTTGAATAACAAATTACACCACGACGTGGAGACGGTAAGCTGTACGTACGCACAAAAGATGACATTATCATTAATAGGATGGATAGAATAATGAATATGGTTTTTCCATATTTATAATAACATCACAATATCTATAAGGTACTTGAGTTATTATTTTGGTATGGTAATAACAAAGAAAGAGTAAGTGGAAGAATAAAAGAACTTGAAAGAGGGTGGTGAAATCATTACCTCTTCTTCGGGTTCTTCCTTTTGATTTGATCAAAAGATATCATTAGGTTGGCTTTATTACCAAAGGAAGGCCTCTAGGATAAATTTAGGATAGTTGGGAGGATATTTGGTTAGGTTTTGGCCGAGCCAAATGGCTTTGGAGGTGTGAATTTGAGAGAAGGGGAAGTGACCTTTTATAAGAGGGGTGAGGGGCACCAAAGGAAAAACTTAAAATAATAAATTAATTTTTGGTTTATAATGGCTCAAAAATGATCTATTTAAATGCTAAGGTGGGGATGGGTCAAAAATCACTCAACCAATAGGCTTTATATAGGTTTGGGTCACTATATTAACCTTATCTTTAAGATTTAACTCTTAGTTAAATTGTTTGACATTTACCATGTCTCTTTGTATTTTTATATTATATGGTTAATAAACTTACTATAAACTGCCAAGGGAACCCCAAGTGGTTAATTAATGACATATATAATAGTATTTAAGACATTTGGCCAAACCTTAATTTTTTAGGAATAGAATACCAATTAATAATATAATATTTGTTTTAAAAAATCTTTTATGTCAATTTTGACACTATTTGGTATTTCGTTTTTTCTAAATTCATAACAGCATTATTAATTAGAAAAACATTCATTTAATCTATCATAATAAGCCATATTAACCTATAAAATTATTGTAATTCATAAAAAGTCTCAAATAACATTTATTTGGGTATTTATAATATCAATTATTTTAATATTTCTTTAATAAGGTAATTACTGCATCATCATTGTGTCATAAATAAATTAATTTATTCAATGTATAAAAATTATAAATAAAATACCATTATGTAGGAAATATTTATATATTTTTAATGAATATTTATAGTCGAATTTATCCTATCTGTAACCCTATATTAAAAATGGTTTATTTATTAAACTTTGAATATAACACTTTTAACTTTTCTTTGAATTAAATAATAATAAATGTCCTAATCTAATTCAAGTGGACCTAAAGGATCATATTTTATTCCTAAGGTTGTTTTTGGTCGAATTAAACTTATCCAATAGAATTAAGACATGTGTTAAGATAATAATAATATCATTTTTACCTTTAATTACCCTATTTACTTTTAACCGTGGCAAATAAAAGTCATAAGTTTCCATTCACCAAAAATTATTTTCATCTTATTGGACCAAATTTTACTTACTGATATCAAATGTATCTCTAGGATTTTTTAAATTAAACTCACAGAAGCAGTAAAATTATGTTTTAAGTAAATTTTCAAATGCTCCTAGGAGGTGGGTAAAAGACGGTAAAAAGTTCAATAAAATTTTTATACATCTAAAATTATTATAAAATGACTCCAATGAATTACATTGAACTTATATAGGTATTATGTATCAATTTTTACCAAAAATAAATTTAAATAAAATAAACAATTATTTAAATAAAAATTCAGTTTTAAACTATAACTCAGTGTTTTTCACAATTACCCAAAAAATGAAAGTTTTCAGAAAAATACCAAAAATTCACCCTAAACTAATTTTGATATTAAAAATTCAAAAATTAAGTATATTTTACCAACTTAAAAACATATAAATTTCATTTATTAATTTAAAATTAATTCCCGTTGTCAAAACCAAAAAGCATATTTTTAAGAAATAATAACTATCAAAAGATTGACACTTGTTTATGTCCAATTTCAAAGTGAAATTACTTACAATGACCAGCATTGGATTTAATGGTAAAAATATAATCTATTTATACTTCCAAATCATTAAAATGTATAATTTATCACTATAAATTATTTTGATTAAAAAAGTTTTTTTTCAGTTAAAATATAGTATTTTTCACTATTCATCAAAATATAAAAGTTATCAGAAAAGTACCAAAAATTTATCCAAACTAAATTTTTATGTCCTTATTTTAAATAATAATTTAATTTCATTATATTGAATATATAAAATTTTTAAATATTGGTTTCAAAAAAAGGTTATCTATTAAAAGGCTGTAAAATTGCATTTTTTTTGAAAAATACTTCTTTTATCTGAAAAAATGAATTTGTTCTTACATTATGTCTAAGAAACTCATAATATGGATTCCTAAATTATAAGGATTATATGAAGTTCAGAATTCAGTTAATACTATTCATAACTGCTTTTGAACGACTGGTTTGGTAAGTTGTGGTGCACTTTAACTCATTGTTGCGTGTAGTGAAAGTTATTGAATTAATTTGAAGAAATAACGTACAATAAAATCTTGGGGTGTTAAATTATTCCCTCATTAAATAAATTGCATCCTCGTAATTTGAAATTGTTCTTAAAAAATAAAAGGTTGAAAATAGAAAATACCTTTGTGGGAAAACCCACATCAGAAATTGGGTTAAACAAATTTAGTCTTAAAAAGAGGAAAAGGGGAATGGAAAAGTCACCACCAATTTATGATATTGATTTTGATAACATTGGTGGAAATTAGAGACACATAACTAAATGGAAAATGTAAATATTTATAGGGAGTGATTGAGGTAATCAGTCAAAAACAATTATAGAATTGAGGGCCTTAAAGCCATCAATTTATGGTGATTTAAAATATCACCGGTTCAACAAAACATAAGGTATTAGGATAACACATTTTTAGTTTTAAGATCCATTACCTAAAGTTTAAGAATTAATTTCTTCATAGAATAAGAAATATATATATATATATATATATATATACATGATAAGTAGAGTTCCATCCTTTAACTAATTTCTACCACAAACTCATCTTTCACTCTAAAAGATAATGGAACGTAAAAAAATATTCTATTTATACTATTCATATAGGGTTCCAAAAAAATGAATTTATAATTCACCTATCAGAACCTTTAAAAAAATAAGCTACATTATCCAATCTAGGGACTTCACTTAGTCAAGTGGTAGGCGATAAATCCCAATCGCACTATGGTTGTGGCTTCAATTCTCACAGCTTTGTCCGACGTGATGGGTTGTCACATGGTATGCGTGTTGTCATTTATACAAATCCAAAAATAACCTTAACAATAGTATCCAATTTCAGACTTAATCTATTCCAACCTTTAGACTTATCCAAAATATTTCTATCCAAACTCACATTCCAAAATTTATAAGGAATTTAAACACAATGAAGATTCTTTTTTCCACGTAATAACATGTGAACACCTTCATAATGTAATATTTTAAAACATGGTGACACCCTGAATTACAATAAAACCTTATTAATTACATTCATGCTCCCTTATCCTTTATATAATACTGTATATATGTCTTATATCCAAAAATATTGAATATTACAACAATTATGAAATAAAAAAACTATTAATCAGTTCCAAGGAAGTCAAGAATATCTAATATAATTTATCCAAATCAACCATCTCTTATTAAAAAATCACTAACTCATTATCAGGACCATATTAAGGATTAAATTTCCCTCAACCATGTATTTTTCCAAAAAGTGTATCTGTTAGGTCCACAAGGCTGAATACCCTGAGAGGGGGGGGGGGGGTGAATCAGGGTATGACTAATTTAAAATTAATGCCCGTTCTGATCTTGTTTTGCTGTTAAGAAAAACAATCTTCTCTCTCTTTCCTGTTGCACAATATAAACAAAATGTAAAGCAAGCACAAGACACATCAATTTTACTTGGTTCACCGCTAAGGGCTACGTCCAAGGATCATACGCTGACAGGTTTCCGGTCGTACCAAATTCCACTATACTTCACTAGCTGTGGATTACAATGTTCGGGTGCAATCACTCTGTCCCAGGCTCACTGCCTTTGCAAGGTTTAGGGTCAGCTCACTGATTTCCCAAGGGTCACTCCTTATTTCTCTCTCTCTGGCTCACTGCTGGGGGAGAGGATCACCTTCTTCCTCTTCCTATGCTCACTGCACTTAGAAGGGATCCACTCACAGTTTATAGACCTGTAGGTCTCTTCATTTGCATGAAATAATGCATCTTCAACTATTGATAGATGCTCTGTTGAAGTCCAACTTTCATCCATTGATGAATACCACTTTGCCTCTGGCCACTGGGAAACTACCTTTGGAAATTACCTTTGCAAAGTACCCTACTTCGCGAGGCTCACAATTTCACGAAGCTCAAACAAGCCTTCACGAAGCTCCTTCCTTTTTGCGAAGCTCTCTCGCGAAGCACTCTCGCGAAGAACTCCCGCGAAGCACAAGCCGTCGCAGAGCAATGTCCCTCGCGAAGCTCACTAAGCCAACGCAAAGCTCACAACTTTTGCAGAGCTACAATAGCTGCCGCGAAGCTCCTCTTTCTCGAAGCACACTGGCTCCGCGAACCACCTTCACAATACAAGAGAAAAATACTTTCTCTAAAAATTCTCTCTACTTCTCTCGAGGGGGTCGGCCTTTATTTATAGGCGATTCCACCAACCCTTGAACTTTTTGCACGAAGTCAACGCCACGTCATCTCAAATCGCGAAGCTCCAAAGTTTCCGCTGGAATTCTTTCAAAATCGCGAAGCACCACGGCAATTTTCCGATCGCGAAGCTCGTCATAATCGTAGAGCATTACCATCAACATTCCTTGGCACCTTCGCCACGAAGCTCCCTCGCAATGCCCTTCATCGCCGCGAAGTTCCCTTGCAAAGCCCTTCACCGCCGCGATGCGCTTCAGCCTCTGCCGTTTGCAAATCTTGTCATAATCGCGAAGACTCACCGCCTCCATTCTTTTGGTCTTCACAATTTCCAAACCATGCATCCTATATTCACAAAATTCAGGCCTTTACCATATTAAATTATGATCTTCATGGAAATCCTATTTTCGCGATGCTCACCAAACTTCCAAATTTTGGACCCCAAAAATTTGGAAAACACTGGGAAACGACGTCACCTTGTACTGCTCTTTTGTACCGCCTCCAGATCGTCCTTTCCTTTTTCATCGTTCTTTGTCAACATGGATTGTCTACAAATTCTCTGGAACTCGACAATTCTCCATGGAAACTTTCTTTGTCAACAAACACAATCAACCCAAAAATACTGCAATGTTACCTTGAGGGATTTTTTCCCAACAGTATCTTACTATTAAGTCACTTTTCTTAGAACCATATAATCTCAAATCCTCAATAAAATAGTACTACAGTACAATCCTTATTTATCTCCATAATTCATATAACCAGCATATTGTTGATACAACACTGAAATGAAATGATTCTATATTAACAACATAAGAACACTAATTATTCCTCTTTATCCGAGGTAGTATCATAACTTGATTGTTATCCAATAGCATCATTTAAGGTATACTATCATGACTGAGACATTGATTCGCATAGTGTCCCAACGCCTTACAGATGAAGCATTGTACATTTGAAACTTTTTTCTTACCCTTGCAATAACGTACTTGGTGTCCTTTTTCTCCACACTTATAACAAACTCCCATTCCCTTCAAGAATTTACCAATGTGATTCTTTCCCCAATTATCAAATATGGGAAAATCCTTCTTTTCCCTCTTCCCTTTATCCATCTTTCTCTCTTCCATCATTTTCTTATATTTCTTCCCTTCAAATCCATAGAACTCAGATAATTCTTTAATCATCTTATTAACACATGATACTATTTCTTCATATGTTGAGAATACATGAGAGACTGTTTCCCTTCTAAATGTTGGCTTAATACCATGAAAGATATGATCCTTCTTACTCTTTGGATCATATGTATTGCTGGAGTTTAAATTCCTTCTACTGGGTGCCATTTCTATACAATGGCATACACTAGGTCAGTTTATGAATTGCAACGAATAATTCCAAACTTGTAAAATACCAAATGTAAATTGAAAAGTTTATGTATATAATCCATAATAATAAAAATAGTTTCTTTGAGGAGGTATATACTCATAAACCCTTCATAATGATTTGTAAATAAAATGATAATTATCCTAAGAATATCCCCAGAAAGTATCGTAAACAAGAGTGCAGTAAGACCCATTATCCTGCCCCAGCTCCCATTCGAGTCTAGCTCAATGCGGTGTTTTCAGGTTATACCCCTAGGTAGATCTATTCCAGAGCCTCCTCTACCTACTCGTATCCAGACAGGGATGTATTTTCTTGGAAAACTCACAAAATCTCTACATTACAAAAATTCGAGGAAGTTCTTCTATACTAATCCTCAAAGTATATCTTAGGGTAATGTGCTATAATCAGAGTTTATCTAAATCTAGTTTCCAAGGTTATTACTAAACTTCCTCTGATACCAACTATAATTCCCCAAAACCAGTTACCAAGAGTCGGTGCATTATTTTAATACATTGGTATGATTACAAGGAATCAAGTCCCGAAGGACCGATCAGTTTAGAACTCTTGGAAAATAGATTACACACATGAATTTTACATTACACTTTATAACATACAACACAACAAAAATAATCATTTATGAATGCCATTATTACCTTAGCTTAACCCTGTATATCAATCACAATACATTTCTTAGAATCTGGGAAAAAATAAAACATAGAAAGGGGTGAGGTCAAATGCTCAGTAAGGATAACAATACATCAGAAACTTTCATAAATAAGCATAAACATTTAAGGAAATATATAAAACTAAAACAAAATCCTTTTCAACATAAACTTAATCATAATATGGAAAATATAAATCAAAATAATTCCATTTACTTTCTCACATGGATATTCTACTAGTATAATAATCACATGAAATATCAATATCCACTTTCATAATGATGGAATGCATAATTACAGACTTTCATAACCACATAGTCAATGCCTTGTGCCAAGACTACAAAGAAGATTTTGTCAAGGCCTTGTTCCAAGACACTAGTTTGTCTCATAAGACCTACCGATGCATCGAGGATCTATAGCGGGCTCCACCCGTCACTTACTAAGTCCAAATCATTATACATATGAAAAGGTTTAAAAATAACATAAACATTCGTATTAAAACTAGCATATGAAATCTCAGTACTTTATCCATAAAACATGAATGGTATAAAAATAACACATCCACAGTCAAACATATCACAAACCCTTCAATACAATATGGATGATTTGTATCATAATAAATCATCTTCAAACAAGTTTAAAATCCATCAAAGGATGTTGACATAGATGAAAATGATTTGTAAAACTCTTTGAGAGAAATATCCATTTTTCATGAAAAAATTTAAAAGTCACAAAATTTAGAAAGGAAGACATTTAAATAAATTTTTGAATCAAAGTGTCCCATACCACTTTGAATTTTTTTAAAGGAATTCATATTTTAAAAACTTTCATGTCCATATAGATAAATCCTTAAAAACCATTTTGAAAACATGGACATTAATGAGAATGATTTAGAGGAATAAATATTTTAAACATTTAAAATGATGTTTTAGTAAAAAAAGTCCCTTAAAATAATCCCTTTGAAAACTATTTCATGAAACATGGATTGGGATAATAAATATGTCCCAGTAGATACTTACGTAAAAACAACCTCGGATAATAAAGAAATTGTGAAATTAACCCTTACCTTACACTTTCCTTTGGTAGAGGGTACGTTTATCCTCCTGTATAATGACAATTGTATGTTATTAGATTATAACAGAACCATATTCATATTTATTATATTATTCATGATTCATTTATGACTTTATACTACCCATTTAATAAGGATTTTCATGTTAAATTAACATTTTAGGTAATAATCACTTTCTTTATCGTACGTATTTTAACTTGTTATTCTTGACCGAATCATTTAAATCATGATTTAAATACTTGAATAATACAAAACTTGATTCATATATCATATATATTTAGAATATAAATATTTATAATAGATATATATATGAAATAGAAAACACGGTTTATGGAGACGATAGGCCGTACGTACGCATAAACGCTGTTTCTGTTTTCATATCGTATTGAACAGAAGTAAGTGAATAAGATATATGTAAGTACATAAATACACACACACACACACACAAAAACACACACACACAAAAACACACTTATATACCTCCATTAGCATTATTATGTCATATATTACACACTTATTAGTAATATATATTTTTATAATCGTCGATGAATGGTGAACATGGAAATGAATCTTATCGCGTCGTGGAGACGGTAATCCGTATGTAGGCACGAGCGACAATATCATTTTCTTAAAGGTGTTGAATTAGATGGTATATTAATTTTAAATAGACATTATAATGGTATTTTAATTATTTATATACATATTACTCATCATTATATCCATACAAATAAAATAGTGTTGAATAAAAAATTACACCAGAGAATGGAGACGGTAAGCCATACGTACGCACGCATAGTGACGTTATCATTCATAGAATGGATAGAATAATGAATATGGTTATGAAATATTTATAATAACATCATAGTATATATAATTTACTTGAGTTATTATTTTGGTATGGTAATAACAAAGAAAGAGTAAGTGGAAGAATAAAATAACTTGAAAGAGGGTGGTGAAATCATTACCTCTTCTTCAGGTTCTTCCTTTTGATTTGATCATAGGGGATCATTAGATCAGATTTCTAACCAAAGGAAGGCCTATAGGATTACGTTAGGGTAGTTGGGAGGATATTTTGTCAGGTTTTGGTCGAGCCAAATGGCTTTGGAGGTGTGAATTTGAGAGAAGGGGAAGTGGCCTTTTATAAGAGGGGTGAGGGGCACCTTAGAAAAAACATAAAATATTATTTTATAATAAATTCAGTTTTGGTTTATAATGGATCCAAAATGAATTATTTAAAGGATAAGGTGGTTTGGTTCGAAAAACACTCAACCAATAGGTTTTATACAGGTTTGGGTCACTATATTAACCTTATCTTTTAGATTTAACTCTTAGTTAAATAGTTTGACATTTACCATGTCTCTTTTTATTTTTATATTATATGGTTAATAAACTTACTATAAACTTACTATAAACATCCAAGAGAACCACAAGTGGTTAATTAATGACATATATAATAGTATTTAATCACTTTGGCCTAAACTTAGATTTTTAGGAATAGAATACCAATTAATAATATAATATTTGTTTTAAAAACTCTTTTATGTCAATTTCGACACTATTTGGAATTTTGTTATTGCTAAATTTATAAAAACATTATTAATTAGAAAAAAATTCATTTAATCAATCCTAATATGTCATATAAACTTATAAAATTAGTTTAATTCATAAAATGTCTCAAATTATATTTATTTGGGTATTTATAATATCAATTATTTTAATATTTCATTAATAAGGTAATTACTGTATCATCATTGTGTCATAAATAAATTACATTATTTAATGTCTAAAAATTATAAATAAAATACCATTTTGTAGTAAATATTTTTATCTTTCTAATGAATATTCATAGTCTAATTTATCCTATGTGTAACCCTATATTAAAAATGGATTAGTTATTAAACTTTGAATTTAACACTTTTAACTCTTCTTTGAATTCAATAATAATAAATGTTATAATTTAATCCAAGTGGAACTAAAGGATCATATTTTATTCATAAGGTCTTTTTGGTCAAATTAAATTTATCCAATATCATTAGGACATGTGTTAGGGTAATAATAATATCAATTTTCCCTTTAGTTACCCTATTTACTTTTAACAGTGGTAAATAAAAGTCAAAAGTTACTATTCACTAAAAAATATTTTCATCTTATTAGACCACATTTTACTTTCTGATATCAACCATATATCTCAGATTTTTTAAATTCAACTCACAGAAGCAGTAAAATTATGTTTTATGCAAATTTGCAAATGCTCCTAGGAGGTGGGTAAAAGACGGTAAAAAGTTCAATAAAATTTTTATATATCTAAAATTATTATAAACTGAATCCAATTAATTAAATTGAGCTTATATAGGTATTATGTATCTATTTTGACCTAAAATAAATTTAAATAAAATAAATTATTATTTAAATAAATATTCGGTTTTAAACTATAGTTGAGTGTTTTTCACTATTCATAAAAAATTGAAAGTTTTCAGAAAAATATCAAAAATTCACCCTAAGATAATTTTGATATTCAGAATTCAAAAATAAAGTCTATTTTACCAAATTCAAAACATATAAATTGCATTTATTAATTTATAATTAATTCTCATTGTCAAAACCAAAAAGCGTATGTTTAAGAAATAATAACTATCAAAAGATTGACACTTGTTTATGTCCAATTTCAAAGTGAAATTACTTAAAATGACCAGCATTGGATTAAATGGTAAAAATATAATCTATTTATACTTCCAAACCATTAAAATGTATAATTTAACACTATAAATTATTTTGATTAAAAAAGTTGTTTTCAGTTAAAATATAGTATTTTCACTATTCATCAAAATATGAAAGTTATCAGAAAAGTACCAAAAAATTATCCAAACTAAATTTTTATTTCCCAATTCTAAAGAATAATTTAATTTCATTAAATTGAATATATAAAACTGTTAAATACTGGTTTCTAAAAAATGTTCTCTTTTAAAAGGCGTTAAAATTGCATTTTTTTTAAAAATACTTCTTTTATCTGAAAAAATGTTTTTGTTCTTAAATTATGTCTAAGAAACTTATAATATAGATTCCTAAATTATAAAGATTATATAAAGTTCAAAATTATGTTAATACTATTCATAACTGCTTTTGAACGGCTGGTTTGGTAAGTCGTGGTGCGCTTGAACTCAGTGTTGCGTGTAGTGAAAGTTATTGAATTACTTTGAAGAAATAACGTACTATGAAATCTTGGGGTGTTACAAAAAAGATCCATAAATATCAGTAGATAAATTATGATATTCAAATCACTCAACACTTTTGAAATTTGAATTCAATAACCTAATGAAAATTATAATATACCTTAGAAATAAGAACAATATAAGTTGATGTTAATGATACTTTGAATAAGTAATTAAATCACATTAAATGAGATATTTATTCCAATGAAATTTTTTCTAAAATAATGATAAATATCTTGAATTCAAATTCCACAAAAAAAAATCTTTAATTAATATATTGATCTGCATACAATATCTTCAAAAGTACTATTAAAAATGTCTCGGTTTTTCCAAATGTTGGGTTAACCAACCATATGATTCAAATGTAGGATTCATTACATATGTTTGGATCTTAAAACCAATTTTTATCTTAAAAATTGGGTATAAAAGTAAAAATTTTATATAACATTATGTTCCCCTAGCTAACATTGTCCTTAAACATCAGGTTCTGAACAATGATTCGAGTCATCCATAAAACACCTAGAATATATAAAAATAGATCAACCCAATTAATTTTTTAATTTTAGAGGAAATAAACTAAATATTCAAATATGTATATTCTAGAAATTAAATTAAATTTACTTCATTAGTAAAACATATGATATTGTTTTTAAGTATCAAAATCAATGAGAAAACAAATGAAATTTTAGGAACAAAATTTATATTCCCAATAGATCTATTACATTCTTGATTCATGGGGTGGGGCAGTGTCTTGCTAGCATGAAACCGTTTATGCCTTAAATAATTATAAATTCTATATTACTACTCATAATTGATGAACTATTCATTATTTGGATTTTTTGGTGGTTCTATCATTCAACCTTGTGATTTTGGTGGTACCTCATCAACCTTGAGCTCATAAGAGGGTGTGTATTATCCAACACATGACGAGACATTAGTCTTGTATATCCCATATGAGTAGTTTCCGTAGTGGTGTATGATACACTTTTAGATTACCAATGGTGGTGCATCGTCCACCTGGGAGTTCATGTTGGTGGTATACTATCCACCTATGAATGTTGTATTGATGGTGAATTATCAACTTGGGGGATTGGTACTAGTAGTATAACATCATACTAGAGGTTTTTATTTGAGGTAACTTATAAAATTAGATATTTTTATGTGTGTTCTATCATCCACCATTAATATATTTGTTGTATATCAAGCTCCAATAGATAGATATCAGTGGTGAACAATCCATTTGGTAGAGGTGTCTTGGTGGGTATCAACAACATGGACATCGATATTAGTGGTATTTTGTCAACTCATGGGGTTTTTATTTGTAATAAATCATCCAATTCGAGAATTTGTTTAGTGTTATATCATCTATAAATAGAGTTCCATTGATGTTACATCATACACCCATAGATTGATTGCGGTAGTGCATCATCCACCCATGGAGTTGATTTTGGTGGGGGCATTGTCCACCTATGGTGTGTTGAAAATGTAAAGTATTTTCAACCAGATTTTTGTAATAATGTCATATCATGCATCTGGGAATGGGTAGTGGTATGTATCATCCACTCAAGATTGGTGATTTGTTATTTTTTGGGTGATGTCACTTCCATCCCTGACTACATATTGGTAGAGGATCATTCACCTAGATAGAATGTGATTGAAACTAATCATTAAACTTTTATATTAAATTATGATATCTTATTTACTCTTTATATTATATGAGGTGTGATATATCATTTATCCTCAAGGTGTGTTCTGGCTATGAATATTTCATCACATTATAGAATATGTCAAAGTTGGTATGGTCACACGTCAGTGGGAAGTTATGCACTCCACAAGGCGAGATGCAATTTATTTATTTATTATATCTACACATCATATAGATCATGAATTTTTATTCATTAAACATGTTAATAAAAAAATTGGTGTTGAACCAATATTTGTACTCATTACCTACTTGGTCTCCCCAGAACTAGAGTGGATGTAATGTTTTAGGACTCACCTTGGAAGGAGGACCCTACTAATTTGGATGGATGAGGTAATATGCATATTTAATATTGGGATGTGGGACTGGAAGAGGACTTAGGACCAGTTTTTTGGATATCTCCATTACATATATTTACTTTTTCATCTATTTGTATATGATATGACCATGGGAGATCTTGTCTTTGTTGTATGTCCAGTATTACTTGTACAGTAGATCATTTTGATATTTATGTATTAGAAACAAAAAATGTGTGCCAAAAAATTATCACGGAATCAAAAATACGTTCCTCACTCATATAACTCAATAATAGTGTTGGAAAAAGAAATTTTTTATAAAGAAATCATAAATGGGATCTCTATATGCTGTATGATTTCTTATATTATAAGGGATTAAAATTTTCATAAAAATATTTCTCAATCGGATGATGTGGTGGTGGGAACCTCCCACCGGGAGTGGGTAATTTATTTCACCAACTGTTGATGAAAACATGTTTCAAAAATATAAAACCCATTTTGATAGTCTTGTGGGAAATTTTTTGAGGCCTGAAAGTCATTGGAGAATATGAAATATAAATCCTTTGTAGCTACATTTCTTCATCATGAACTCATATTTCTTTGGTGGGGTAAATGAATTATTTTGGATCCAAATATACAATTCAAGCCTAGAAGTCATTCATGGTTGGAGTTTTTTTCCTAGTAGACTGATGGGTTATATTTGGAAAATGTGGTTCCTTTACAATTGAATATCATTTGTGGTTGTTAGAAGGGAATATTTTACAGGTACAAAACACTTGGTGACCAAAAATGGTATATGTTCCCATATATACATATAAGGTGATTATTAGGAATTTTCTATAAATACCTAGAACAAAGATTGGGAAGAAAATGAGAATCTTTGAGAAAAAAAACATTAAGTATTTTCTCCTCTAGGAATGGTTACCTTCCTGATGGACATAAAATAAAACCCATGTAATGATTGGTCTTAAATTATGGGGTAGAGAGGAGGATCATCATGAAATAGCTTCATGATAATACCCCACACCGACCCACACATAAGAATACTATATGGCCATCTCTATATGTCCTTCATGATGGACTCTCGAAAAGAAACCTTCACAAGTTACACTTATAAGACCACATTAATGAAGGGACCCCATTTAGACCTCTATCTGAAGTACTTCCATAAAGACCCATTCACGACATACTCTTATGAAGACCCCTTAAAGAATGAATATTATGTACACACCTTAGTTAAATACATCCATTAAGATCCCTTCATGAAGGAGTCCCATGGTGACCCATTTACAATGGAAACTAATATAGGACACTTTATGAAGAACTATGATAAAATAACACTTCACAGTGTGTTGATCACATAAATCCCATCACGGGAAGATCCATTAAACCGACTTCCATGAACCAAATGATTTTTTATGATCCCAATATTATGAAAAAATTGTGGTCATGAAGTAGATAATAGACTCTTCCCAATGGTCCCATATCATGAAAACATTGACATCTGGTTTTACTTCTAGGTTTAATACCCAAACCTTTCTCACTAGGTCATATAACAAATGATTTTAGACCTTCCCATTTCCAGTTATCAATGGACAGGATGAACCCCAATGGGATTCCTACTAAGTGTAAGTTTCAAATATTCCCACTAGGCCATATATATTGTGAGTATATACCTCTTCTTTTATTGTTACCAACATATAGGATGAACCCCTCTAGGCCTCCAACTAGGTGTAAACCCCAACCATTCCAGTCATCATCCCTTGTATAGTAACCAAAATACAGGGATGTAGGCAACCATATATTGGCATCCCATGATGTGTAATCCCCAAACATTCCTTTCATTATTACTTATCCAATTACTTGTTAAAAAGTTTTGTACATCTATATATGGTCCTAAAAATCGGTGTAATCCCCAAATCATCTTTCCATTATATAACTCATCAATCTGGATGGGCACATCCAAGTTGCATATGTGAATCCCCTAAACGCATCCTTCATACTCTCAAGAAAAGAATAGGTTTACTACTAGTTTTACATCCAAACAATCCCCTCTTTAATTCATTTACAAATAAGATAGATTAAATAGAAATTTATTACCATGTATAAGTCCCAAATCTACCTCTTCATGAAACCTTTCACCTAATAATCCACTACACATGGATTTAAACTACATTGAAGCAGTCATGGATGCATGACCATAAAAGTAACCACTATGGTCCTTGTTACAGAACCTTAAAAGATATGACATTTCCTATTAAAGGATGAAAATTAAATGGGTTCTGATTTCCCTTCATAGGGATACATAGGAAGTAACTTTCTTAGGCCATATTGTATCTTCATAAAACCTCCTTCCACCTTTAATAGGAGGCCAACACCTTCATAGATTCCATTAAACTCCACACTAATAACCTATATGGATCTAAAATATATAATGGATGAATAATGGGGTAAAATATAAGATAATATAATTCTAAAATACAGTGTTATCTTAGATTCATGTTTTTAGTCAATCAGTTTCTTAAGGGTAATTGGTATATTACTAGGATAGATTTGAAAATATATCATAAAATTTTATGAGATTGTCAGAGTAGGAAATAATTTATCCCAAAAGTTGAGATGAGTCTAACTTCCCACCCTTTCAACCAATTCACAACCCAAATCATCACTATTAAATTCCCAACAATTTCCTTCCTTTGGGAAGCTAGTTGGGACTAACCAAAAACACCTCGGTCATGATAAAACATAGGAAAAAATTTGATGTTAATCCTTAGGGTTGTCTAGAATTTATCAATTATATAAATTATGTATGATACTATTATATTTTGATGATTTTATCCTCTTAAATTTATTACCTTGTGTTTGGATTGTTATTTATACATGAGGGTACATTCTCCCCTCTTATTAATATCGACCACAACTAATAGTCAATAATCTCTTATGTAAGGGGAGGTATACTTGGGAAATTTTGTTTCCTTATAAGGTAATGGTGGAGGTGAACCCTATTGAGGATGTTACAGTTTATATAAAATAAAAACACTAAGTTATTATTTCTATTTTCCTATAAGTCACAATGTATAGAAAATTTTCATTTCACTATAGGATCAAAAACACCATTTTTTTACCAACCCCATCCCTTTATTATTTAAATATGATAACTAGTCACGCTATAGGCATTTACACCACTAAAAAAGGAATAAGGATAAAATAAAATTCTAATTTTTCACTTCCCCATGGTCTATTATAAGCTATGTAATGAAACATAACCCCTAAAATCAATATTTTTATACCCCACTTCAAATATAATTTTACCTGGCTCACCAAACCATATGTAACAACAAATTATGGTATAAAATTTTGTATCTTAAAATTACTTCAATAATTATCTTTTGACTCAAATACAAATATCCTTCCATCCATAAATGATTATATTTTCAATAAATACAACATGGAGATTCCTTCAAAACTCCTAGATGATTTGTGAAAAAACCAAGTCATGTCATCATTCCAATATAGAAGTTATCTAAACACCACGTCATTAGATATAATTATGTTTCTGATTTTTATATTACTCTCAATTTAAATATCCATTCTATAATGAAAATATCTTAATTAATAGAAGATTAGAAATCCTATGCTCTAAATTCACTTCATGAAGGCTTATTAACTCCAACTATCCAACCTAATAACCAACAAATCTTTAAGGGAACACCAAATTATATCTTGTTGTAACCAACTCACTATCTTTTGTAGAAGGATTATTTTTTAACAAATTTAAATGATTATTCTTATGAAAAACCCTCAAAATATAGATTTATGGGGATACAACACAAAATAGTATGAGATAATATAGATTGAATTATGCACAAGGTTAGTTTAATTGAGGGAAGATTACAATAATAGATGATAGCTGACTTCAATAAGATATGATAATTCCAAATAAATTAAATCTACTAGAGGGATGGAGAATCTATAAGTTAGGGGTAAATTAAATGTATCCGACTTCTAATCGGAGGAGATAAAAACTTTAAAAAATAATTCATAAGAAATTAAAAGTATTCCTTACAATCCATTCCAGCCTACATACCACCAAGTAATTGATGTATGCCATTATTTACTTGATATCCCACTAGCCACTTGCTGAGAGGATACTATAAAACTGATTTCCATCAATTTTTTAACCCAATGGACTCTTTTAGAGTAGGTAATATCTTCCAACAAATTTCTATGAATGTTTTTTACTGTATTTTCATTTTCAGCAGTACCCATATATGTTTCCTTTTATCTTGTAATAAACTCCAAAAACCATAAATTTTAAACAATTTTATCCACATTAAATTATTCAAACATAAAAAATAAACTTCAATACAGACCTAAAATTTTGTGTTTTTATAAATCTCAGCACTGTAGTGTTTCTAATCCATGATATGTATGTTGGAATGTCATTTGAAAATTTATCTATCCACTGTGCTCTCATATATTTCTCTCTCTCTCTCTCTCTCATCTACTCTGAGATACATCCATGCTACCACTTGAATCATACAAAAGGAAATTTCTTCCCTTTAAATAGTTTATTGATAAAATACTCTATATACATTGGCCACTCCTCAAATAACCTATCCACCAATAACTCAATATCATCATTGTCAATCTTGTGTTAGGTGTTCTGTTGATACATCTTAAGCTGAGAAAATTGAACAATTATTACATTGCACAATGTCATAGAATAATTTCCTATAGATACAATACTATAGTAATATTATATAATATCCTGAATAACCATAAAAATAATGGCTCTAAATTCCCTTTATTCCTTAGTAAACTATGTCCCAACCATGATAACAATCGCATGAATACTGGGTCACCTATTGTGAACTCTAATGGTCATCCCCTATAGTTTTCAAGACATCATAATCTTCTTTTTTTGGTAACCAACTAATTTTATTTCAATCTAACACACTCCAAAGTCACCTACAAGGGACTTAGTATAACGATAAAAAAATCATCTCCCTATAAATAACATAAAAAATAATTTCCTAATAAACTATAGAGATCCCCTATTGGTTCTATTTGTATCTATACCTAATAGTTTTTTTGTCAAAAATAAACTCTTATAGTGCATATTGGTCCCACCATAAACTTATAGTATATGGAACAAATGAAATAAACATGTCCTAATGAATATTATTTTCCATATTTGACATCCCATTAGTGTAAGGGTGATAATAAATTCTCAGCGTATGCTGATTCCCCATAACATTTTAAAACCCCTTATATAATGGGTACATGATAGGAATATTATCATTTAATACAATACTTATAGGGATTATATTAAATAAAACCATCTCTTGTATGTATAATATTACAAGATCAACTAATTAATTGATATTTCTAAAAACTAGGATATGTGAGACCATATTCTATCTTTCCATGACAGTATATACCATGTCTCTACCTCAAGGTAACCATGAAATCCATATGTCAAATTCAAATGTAACTTGATATAATTTATACATTTGTATGGGATTTTTTGACAAATTATTATAGGTCTAAGATGTTTAGAGTTCACAATATGATATTTGAGTAACTTTAAAATGTAGATACAAAAAACTCTATTCATGGAATGAAATCAAAACAAATATCACATATCATTGTATATGTTCATAGAAATGGGATTTGCCACCCACAATGAGGCACTAGAGTTATGAATTATCTTAGAACTCATATACATCAGTAATAACACCATTAAATAGATGTATAATAATAAATAATTATCCTGAGTCCAACCCATTCCATGCTCCCCACCATATAATGTTTCTTGTATAAGGAATAAAGTAGAGTCCAATTCATGACTAGAAATCACCCAACATAAAATTTTGGAAGTAATACATAGATAAAATAAAACTATTATATGTTACAGTATCATTTACATGTAAAACTCTTAGTATTGAATCATTAGTTACCACTCAAAACATCATTAACACATTCCCAACACTCACGTTTTCCTACAAAGAACATATGAAATGAAATTTTCATTTATTGAGGTATATACCATCTTAGAATAAAAAAAATATGAACTTAATCAATTTATTTAAACATTCAATATTCTAAATAATATCTTGATAATATATATACCATGCTATTTTTATCTGTATATACCACAAGTATATTTCTGAAAAGAGAGTGGCACAAAATTTTCAATAGTAAAACAACAATAACAAACTCTAGATTAGGTGTTTAGTGATTCTGCGCATGGGGACTCAATCGATGAGATCCGTATGTAACTAAAATATCATCATACATCAATATTACTCTCATAACAATCCTATATTAATAAATGTATACAATATAATGCTTACTTGGTTCAAGAATGTTCATGATCGATATAGAACCGTGTCACCCTATTAGCACTAAAAATGAAATCTCACACCAATCACTCCATTTTAATTTAATCCATTTCATGGTAATGGTCAATATTGTAATTTCTAGTAAGGAGAAATTTTGATTGAAACATTGAAACAATATTCCAATGAAAAAGATCCAAATCTCAGACAAATTATTAGGAATCCTAGAAAAATTCACTACCTCCACCTTATTTGGATTCATATAATTCTAGGAATATTATATCCCATTAGGAAAATTATATACCTCAAAAATTAAGAATTTACACAACAAGAGTTTGTTTAATGATTATTTCCTTAATGTATACTCAATATATTTGTAAATTCCTCCCATGCTATTATTATGTTTGAAAATATAAAAAAATATTATTCTTGAGGACCACTACAAATGAGTAAAAATATTTCTTAAATATCCTATTCAAGAGAACCATAAACACATCCAGTGATTTCATCTGTCCGAATTACATTAGCAATTACTCAAAAAAACCCATTATTGTTCCTAAACATTTTCCATGAAATGTTCAGAGCTAATAGATATAGATAATGATATCCAAATTTGATATCAAACTTAGAGAACCAACGATCTCCCCTCAACTAATCAAACTATTCATATATCTATGGATGTTTATACATGTTCATTACCATAACATATTTTTTATTTTGGAAGTCTACACATAGCCTAAAGCTATTATATTTCTTATTTGTGAATAACACTAGAGCACCCCATAGATAAATGTTTTACTGTATAAACTCCTTCACCAATATATTATCAAGGGAAATATTTATATTTCTCAATTTTTTTGGTTTTATGTGATATGAAGGCATTGATATGAGACTTCCACTTGTAAATAGGTATATGGAAAAGTCAATTTTCCACTCTCTTCGCTATCAAAACATAAACATGGTAAATGAATACATCTTAGTAGTATTCCACTTACAAAGAAAAGATAGGTTGAACTTCCACCTCAACCAGCTCAATGATCTCATATCCATTGGATAAAAAGTGGTATTTGGTAGCAAAGTTCATGTTCTACAAAACCTTGTTAAATACCCTACTCTTTAATAAAAATGTATTCATCACCTAGTAGATAAAAAACAAAATACATATTTAGTAATAATTAATGAGATATTATAATTGGGACATATAATCCATGCTAATTATTATTTTAATATTGAAAAATTATATAATGAAAAGTTTTCATAAATTCCTACAGTCACTCACTACCATTATACATTCAAGGAACATATTATTAAGATTATCCCCATTTCTGAGAGGATTTTATAAATTCAAAAAACCTTATGATATCTTAAATACCATCCCTAAATGTGAAACTAAATGGGAAAAATAAAAGATTGTATAAAACCCATGATAAATAAAACATCAAATAATATTGGTGTCACTAATATCATACCTTTCACTATCAATAATCTATACCTACCATTAATTGGATTATATTCTAAATTATAAATGATGGTTTGCATCTAATCCATGATGCTTCCCATTGGAATTTTGAACAATATATGGAGTTTTAACCTATTATAGCTTCCCTTTATATAATACTTATGATCCCCATCAATGAACTTAACCCGATAATCCTGATCATAGAAATATATTGGTCTTAGAGGAACCCCATAACCAAGATCCAAAAGATCAAGTCTATTCAGATCCCTTCCCACAACCTAAATGAGGTATCCTCTTGTAATATTGTATGTTACCAATAAATACACATTAATATCACTAACTAAACATACTTAAACATGATGATAAAAAATTTCCAAGACTACCATGCTAAAAGAACTCCAAATATTATATCTCTTGAGGAATAACTAAATAAAATATACCTTTACTTCTCAATATTCCATTAACCTAGGATCCCTAATCAAGACTCAAATTCATGATACTAAAATATATACTTATGGTACTTGGAAGGAAGACATATGAATATATCCTATACTCTAAACAATTCTATTATTAAAGATAAGTTTTTCATTTTCTATTAAAAATGTCCCCAAACAAAACAACCTAACATGGATTGGTAATAAAGCACTCAAGCCTATCTAAAATTACTAAGTCCAAATGGAATAATATTCTAATAAATACGGAGAAAAATTTAGTAAATCCATAAATTATGAAATATAATCCATCACTCATAACTCACTATTATTGATCTCCAAAAATATTTTTTACTCGATAAATAATTATATTAAATAGAAGGAACTACTCTTATAAAAATTTCATAGAACTATCATAGGATAACACCACATGAACCATGAGTTGTACCAATTATTCCCCACCTCAATATTGGAACTTGTAACATGATGGTATCCAAAATTAGCCTCTTATACTCTAGTATTTAAAAATAATCTTAAATCATTTTCACTTTATTTAACTAATAATTATTTCATTATAGTCTAGTGTAGACCTGAAAAACCAAGGAATGTTTCCTCTGAAACTTTCAAGTGATATCCTCCATTGCGGTTTACCCCTTGGAATACACCATTTATAGTCTAAATCACCCATGAAAGGATCACCAATATTTGGTCTTCCTAAGTACTATTATCCATGGTATAAGGAACCTGTTTGGACTTTTTTATTATAAATCCACTAGAAATATCTATAGTGGAATATAACTATAATTTTAAACACTTGATTCATAAAATTTATAATATAAATCCTAAAAATTTCAACCCAAATTTAAATAAAAATGTATATACACATTTGTGAATCCTATTATCACACTTAAATGTTTTAAGGATAATAAATAACACCTTAAAAAGAAACCCTCAAATATTTCTTTCTCATCCACAATTGAGGAAATACACTTACCCATTCTAGTGATATAATGTACACCACATGTGTATATTCATAATAAAATTATAGTCAAATCATTAATTACATAGAAAAATGGTCACCATTTGTTTTAATAAATTAAATATCACAACTATTTTGTTTTATAAAACATAAAATAAATTATTATTTAAATTTAATAAATTGAAACACATTTTGAAAAATTAATTTTGCATTGACACACAAAAATGCACAAGTCATGTGAACCCATGAGCAATTTATGAGGCATTTACACACACCTTATTTCCATGTGGGGTCAAGAGTAGACCAATAATCCTATAATATCTTCCATTACACTTTATGAAATTAAAAAATTATTTTGGATAAGATAATTAATAACAATCCCATCTCCATGGTAGCTTGGATTTCTATTATATAGATGTTTTTTGGGCATAAAAAAATCCTCTATCCCATGATATGACCCACCTATTTCCATATATAAAGCCCTAAAATAATAACATAAATATACTCAATACAAATCTGGTTATTTTTTGTAATGCCATTAGTATATGACATATTTGAGTAACTCGACCAAGGGAATTGGATGTGACCTCAGTAATTCCACATAAAATGCCAGAGGCCTCCAATTTGTGATAATGTAATAATCAATACATTTGATATATTTTTAACACGATATGATAACCTTATAATAATACCAAATTGAGAAACCATAAATCATAAAATAGTAATAATAGGGAATAAAAGTTATAAAACAATTATTCAGTTATTAGATAACTTTGTAACAAAGAAATGAAACCCATGTCCATACATACATCGGTAGCCATATGGTGATCTCTAAAGAGGTACAATCATATACATGAATAAAAATATAATATAACAAAAGGTTGGGGATGTTATACTAAAAAATTAAAATGCCTCACCTTTGTATTTTTTCTTCACCTAGTTAAGCTTCCCCATGTAAACCACTAACCATAGGGACCTTTCCCTTAAATATGTCACAAATAATAAATTATACACATCAACTGAGGTGAAGGTGTAGGGTGTGAGTAAAAAAAAGTAGGACACCACCAAAAGTACCCAAAAATAATATATAATTGATATGGTTTCATTAGTAGAATTATATATAGAAAAAAATCTAGTAAAATAATAAATTCATGTAATTAATCACTTACCATGTTATTATAAAGTTTGAACCAAAATGTTTTGGTATATATCGATGAAATTATCATTCATGCCATTTTCGTACTAGGAACATCAAACATGGTGGGACCATAGCCTCTACGTCAGTAGATCTAGAAATTGGTTGACATTAAATTAATTGGTAGATGTGTAATTTCAATAATATATCTAGAAAAGTTATGGTTTCAATGTAATGTATCATACCACTTTGTAGAGTATTAGAATATTTTGATATGTTGTAACATACTATATTAATTAGGAATGGACATCCAAACAATGGGTTTTTGAAAACTGTTATAACATAGAACAACCAAATCAACAAAAAGATCATCCATGTTATTATAAGGGTATAACAAGGCTAATCTCTTAGGAAGGATTCATTACAAAAATCATCACCAGGTAATCATGAAATAAATCAATAAGTGGAATTAGGGTTTGATAATATATTTTTTAAACAAAAATACATCCCTTGTGTCTTATAATAGTTATTCCCTATAATGATATAAACCAAAATTGTAATAGTCCACTATACAAGCTTTACCCCCAATTAAATGAACAAAAATCATTAGGTAAAAAATTCATGTTTACTACTTCGTAAAACCTGATAATTTCATCACCACTCAGAAAATTACACTAGAAACATGGGAAGACTTGTAAAAAATCAATAAAACATATCACCCATGGTTCCTATCAATTTATTTCATTCCAATACACATATAATGGTGTCTATTATAAAAATTATCATATATCTCAATACTAACATAAATTAATGATGAGTCTTAAATTAAGGTAGTGTACAGAAGTATTCTTCCACCGATTCAAGCTAAACATCTATTTTATTATGTCCAAACTAGTTCTTTATATCATTTTCTAGAGCCATTATGCCGACATAATCTTCATCTATTATCACACATGACAAGAAAAAACTTATAAATAATGAAGATTTTAATATAACACCTACATCATGTTTTTCAGAACTGATTTTATGAAAGTTCGTATGTGTATTTGTCTTAAGACACTAAAATTGGAATTCCTACTAAAAATCCCCCCAAAATACTTATTTAGGATAATTCACCCCTAAAATATAAATAAAATGGATATTGAATCCTCCATGTGGTTAAAATTACAATGGAAGGATCACTACACCAGAAGATGATTAATTCTAATAGAAGATATAAATTATAGAGGAATTCAATCCAAAGATGGAAGAAGAAGATGTTTGGGAGTGGGAGAACTTCCCATATATAATTCCATAGAAGAGTAGAGGAAAATTTAAAAAATATTTTCCTATAAATTAAATAATACCCTGTAATTAATTAAAGATTATAGACTATTAGGTACCCGATGTCTAGTTATAGATACTCTGTATCCCATCGACCAACAAACGGATGACCAATGGTTGTCTAACGGTCATCCATTATGTTTCAAAAACCCATTTTTAGCTCTCCAAGTTCCCAATACTCTTTTTTTTGATCCACCAATCAACTTTAGAAACTATCAAGATTATATTATTTAAATTATATTAAATTATTCAATCATCAAAAATTAACTTTGAGATATTAATAAATATTTTGGGTTGTCATATTATCTCATTTGATTATCCAATAATGAATATCACAAGAAAAATTAGTCTTAGAATAAAAAATATCTTTATCATATTTATAGTAAAAAAAGATATCCATGACCATACAATTCTGTAATGGGGGAATGGTCACTGAATAAATTGTGGATCATACACCACTCATTAGAGTATCCATTGATGGATAAAATTAATACCATTACATAACACCACATATTACTAATTAAACATCGGTAAGAAGAATATCTAAACACCATGCATCAATATATGGTAGATCATGTGTCACTAATTATATGTTTCATGAAAACTAATATCTATAACCAACTGAGTAGTCTATGGTAAACCACACAATATAGAATGTTTCTAAGAAAGTAATACATAAAACCCATGAAAACTAATTTTTAAGGGCCATCATAACCACGGTCATATATTTATTATCTCACCAAGAAGAACTCAATGTATTGGTAGACTATTGTGTTATATTTTAAATAATAATAAACTATCCCAGAATCAAACATTATCATATTGTACATAATTTTACATTTTAATGGATAAGTGAGTAACATCATCTCTAAACTACACAAGTTTGATCTATAAAATGACCCATCGCCAATATCACAATATCATGGAGGTAAATATATAAGTATTATCTATTATGATCATTATACTAGTATAGAAAACATCCTTACATTATAGTATCTTTTTATAGAGAGATATATATATAGCCATAGTCCTGTAATAAACTATTAGACAACTCACTCATAAATAAAATATAAACACCGAGAACGCTACAAACCAATAATTAATAACTCAAGAATTATTTACTAAATATAATATATTATACAATGTGTTTGATTCTATAAGGTCATATTGAATTTTCTCTAGCCTATGAGACTAATCTGAATCAGCCCATTGAATATCATTATTAAAATCATTATTTGAAAAGTGCATTGACTTTACCATGTATAAAATATTATTTTATATTTTTAATTGAGATGAAAATTTAAAAAAATCTATATTAAAATCCCATTATATCAAACATGGGAAAAATATATGTTGTTTTTCTTATATATTTTTGGGCTCAAGCCATCTTTAGTGTATCCCAATTGGTTAAAAATTATAATTTTTTTATTTATCTCTTTTTCTTTTAAAAACATCACTATTGGGGTATTTTTTTGAAAATTTTATAAAGGTTGATATTCCTGGATGTTAATGATATAATAGGTAATTTGGGATATTATAATTTAATTATTTATAGAGTAGATTCCATATTTCTAGTTGAGGCCATGATATATGGCAAATATAGAGGGGGTTGTATGACTGATCAACACAATATATGTGATACATGCATGAAATATATCAAAGAACTAATCATCAGGATAATTTCATAGTAGAGAATAACCCTTTACTAACAAAATTACCTCAATAACTTCTATTCCCATAGCCCCACCACCCCTTAAATGTGCGTGTGTGTGAAATATTATCATTGTAAATCAATAAAAAATATAAGTTGTTCCTAATAGTGATGTGCTGTGGTTCATATAGTTAATTCAAAACTGACTATTATTTCCTTGATTCCAGCCCCAACTGTAGATGGAATTAATAAATTCTACATAGTTTAACTAATGATACACACTCAAATATATTATATCTACTAGTTCCCATTAAATAAAAACAATATGATATAATGAAACTAAACTAAAAAATTATCTTTTTGAAGGATTAACTACTCATCAGAGAAAATACACACATGATGAAACTCGTTCGAAATTGAATCCTTAATCATATTTAAATATACAATTGATCATATCTCAATTAATTGACCAATGGCCTAAATTTTATTTTTCATGTAACAACTGGTTGAAGATATTTAATGTCAAAAATATAATCAACCAACCTAAATCCATATAATTATAATATTTGTTCCTCTATCTACCACAATTCTTGGGAGGAGTCTTTGTTCCCATGATATGTCAGCTTTAGTTAGATGACTTTCTCTAGTGCTGACATGATGTACTATTACTGCACAATAAAGTGAATAACGAGGAGGCCAAGTGTTGACCAATATCTATCCCATTCTCAACATAATAAATTTATTTAATTAATATTAATATATATATGAACTAGTAATTTAACTATACAATATAATCAAATGAATTTATCAGGATAGAAAATAAAAAGAGTGAAGGAGGTTCCAAATTCCTACATTGGGAGGGAAACTATTGTTCATATCATCCTTTGAACATTAGGTCGACTGGGGAAATATCCTAAATGACTAAATTGTGAGGGATATATTTATATTTATTTAAAATATATACCTATTAAGTGTCTATAACATACAAATTCAATAATTCTCCTATAGAAAAAAATGAACTTCCCTAATAAACAACATGTTAGTATATTTTCAATCCAAGGTTTGACTTGAAAGATATATCTATTTTTTTATTAGAGACTCTTGCTAAATTAATTTAAATTTTATAATTTTAATTACTCCCAAATTTAATATAAATCTTCTTTAATATTAACTCGACAAATAAAACCATCCATACCATCACTTAGGTCAAAATATGAGTTCAATTAGTTTAACATAAAACATCACTTTCTAAAAAATCAAGACCACTATATTCTATAAACCATTAATGTTTTTCTCACTCAAAATTTAAAAGAAATAAAAAATATAGAGATGATAAATGTTTCTTAATTCAATAGTGTAAAACTAGTCATATAAAAACAATTATTATTGTGAAAACTCGGAATTGTTACACATTCTCTATATCCGTGGAGGTATTACTAGATGGTTGATGTATCATACATGCCTAAATATTTTATTTGAACCCTCAATATATTTTTCCATAAGTCCTAAATTGTAATATCAATCACCATAGGTAGTCACATGTTCCTTGGGTATTAACCATTTTATGTCAAAAATGATTTATCCATCACTCACATTAGTAAGATATGGACTATGATTTCTTCCAAAAAATCATCATGATGTACCATATTATGGGATCTCCAGGTTGAAAGAAAATATATATAAATAAAGTACAAATAAATATGAAATAGACTTGATATAAAACATTTAAACCTAAAAATTAAAAAATTACAATAAAACAAATATAATTAATGAATGTCCATTACATAGACCATAATATTAATTTATAGGATTAATAAAATATATATAAAAAGTATTTGTCTAAAACAAAAGGGAATGGAAAATAGATCATATCCATTATAATGTATAACCTAAAAAAATTCTAAAACCATCAAAGTAACTCTATCTTCATGTATCCCTAGTATACATCCCATATATCACCACTAACCTATCTCCTTATAAGTAACTATATTCAATCGCCAAAGGAATATGAATCATTACTTTACATGTATCATGAATAAATAAATCAATATATTTACTAGAGTGTGTATGTATGGAGATTATTTAAACCTAGTAGAATACCACCAAGTATTCTATATATTTTCTTTCATAAAGAAATACAAGCATGATAGATCTAAAAAATATAAAATAACTAAAATATCATGAAAAATGGTTTTCTTATATCCTGTTAAATAAATCTAAATTTAGTAAAATACATAATATTGTGTATTATTAATAATTTAAGTAGAAATAAGGAATATACTATAACAAATAGATCCATCATATTAACAGAAATGCAAATTGATAACCAAAATTTCTCAATTAAATCCTAATAGTTTCCCCTAGTAGTTAGAGTAAAATTATAACTTGGGGTACACATTTATTAGTGTAAAAATATAAAAAATGGGGATAGTAAAAGATAAAACATTATTAATAAGAACTATCACCATAATATCTTAATTAGATAGCTATAAAATCTTTGAGAAATAAAAAATAATTTATTAATTCTATAAAATAATAATAATACCACTTATGTAAAACCCTAAACACCATATCATAAAAAACACATTTCTCATCAATATCTAATAATTTATTCCCTATATATTCATGAAAAAAATTAATATTAGAGACTTAATAACTAGACATAATAAAATCACACTCATCATCAATGTAAATATTTCTCTATTTAAAGCCATTAGTAGTAAAAAATTTACATAATAAACAATGTGTATTATAGAAAACATATATATTTTAAAAATAAAAGGTAAATTCTCTAAAAAAATTAAATAATATAAGGAGGAATTAGAACCATGAATAATTATTAAAAAAACACTAAGCATAGAGATTGTGGTAAGGACTGAAAAGGTATTGATAGACCTACTGAATACCAAGGAAAGTGACGTGATTCCATTTAATAAGAGTTCATCATGACTAATGGTTATATACATGCACACTAAAAATTAGAATTCAAAAAATTTTACAATCCTCTACTACATAATCAGTCTACCATGGATGGTTAATGAAGATAATAGAAAGAGATATAGATGTTAAAAGATAGAAATGGAAGAGGAATACATGAGGAGGAATAACCTAAAGATTCCTCTATAAGAGAACCATTAATGAATCTAAATATAGAGGATGAAGATATAATTATTGAATGGAATCCTCATAGTGGAAATAGGATATTTCTTAGAGAATATAGGAGGTAATAGTGAAAATATTGAAGATGTGAATTTATAAAAATTGAATTTTTAGAGAAATATATTCCTTAAATAGAGTCTTTTAACCGTGAATTTCCCATTATCCAAATTTGTGTAGCACACATTGTCATTTTTTTTAAAAAACTTGAGGCCATGGATTTTGGGAATTTTCTAATATTTCAAAAATTCTCACATATAATTTATAAAGGCTAGAGAAATAAATAATGAATTAAATAAACACATTTTATCTATATCATGAGTGTCACATTAGCAACACCATTCCAATTTCTATAACTGACAATAGGTTGGTTGGAATCGCTATAAAATTGATTGGTCATTTATTACCTCTTCATATATTCTCATTACAAGGTTTTTATTGTACTTACCATGTTTCCAAACAACATAAATAAGAAGAATTGATTTAACTTGTAACACTTCATTATGATGATCAAGAATATGAAAAGGTTTCTCTAAAATAGGGTCATCATGCTCCAAATAAATACCTTTCCAATTGGGAACATTATAAGGACCGTGATAGTAATTTAATAATTGTGATGAAACAACACATAAAGAATAAATTTGAATTAATATGTTAAATTTATTTTATATACCACCTACAAATGACTTTAAATGATCTCAAATAGAATAATATTTTATACAAAAATATTGAATTTAATCCTAAATATATGATATACAAGATTAAGATGAACTAGATGAAACACCTAATCATCCACCCAAAATTAAAATTTCCATTAAAAAATACATTTATAATATTTTAAATGAATTTGAGGTGTTGTGGATACTTTATGAATCAACTTGCTCTTATCAATAATCTCATGTACAATGCTATATCTAAAAAAATAACTTTTACTTAATTAAACCCATCCTAAGGGGTCCATAAAGGATAGCTATAAAATTCTTTGAAATAATTCATATTGATTGAATAATGATATATGTTTTTATATGAATCCTTTTTAAAGTTAAATTGGATCTCACAAGATCCTCCAAAGTCAAGGTCATAATAGATAAAGAATATCTTCAAATATTGGAATAATTAAACAAATGATATCAATTATTGGCCACTATATAATGCACTTCGGGAAATGTAACAATCTCTTACATTTAATTCTTTACATAATTTTCCACTTTAAAACTTTACATAACAGGATGAAATAATCTAATTTTATAAATTGACCAACAGTCTCACATATCACATTACTTCCATAAGGATACCAAAGAAATCCAATAAAAAATTCCATGGAAACCTCATCCCACATCCATATAGGAATAATAAGTATCTTTAATCAAATAAAAGAATAATAATGCTCAATATTAACTTGTTGATAAGAAAGGAAATGATACAAAAACATAATATTATCATAACTTATCCTATGAAACAATTAATTAATATTGATATAATAATATATATTAGTTTCCCCAAATTGAAAAAACCAATTAGAATGCTGAAAATATTTTATCACCTATGATATCAAAGAAATATGTACAATAAGAGTCCTCATAAAATTATGATTCTAACTAGGGTACTAAGACCCTTCATCGATTGTCTCCCCACAATTTAAAATTAATCTCATGTGCTCAGATTAAAAATCAAATGCCTACACTTTTAGAAATTGATCAATTAATGATGTTTTGACTCACAAAATCAATAAGAATGCTTGATTCTTTTATCCCTTCACAACCAAATTCCATTTAAAAATTATACTCATCCTTCTTCATTCTTCTTAAGTCTATTTCACTGTATATAGTGATATGTTCTTACTAAGATCACTGAAAACTAATTTCCATTTACCATTATTATAATCAAAATAAAATAATTTGTTTTTACATTCCCAAAATTTTATTTATCTAAGAATCAAATATTTTTGTAAATATATATAAAAATATACTTTGGAAATTTTTATATATTTTTGAAGATATCATCAAACTGATAATATTTCCAGCATTTTAGAGCATTCATCACTAGTACCAATAATATTTCCAATGTGGGGTACTTATTCTCATGTGGTCATAGTCGAAAAGAACCATATTCCACTACATGACCATTCTATATGAGAAACCAATCTCATACCCAACACATTACCAAATATGTTGTAACCTTTTTCCAATATGGGAAGAATAAATGTGACCTTTTAAATCATTCTCTTATTGAGTTTATAAAAACTATTTCTTTCCTTCTATAATATATTAATGTATTACTCCATTTCATGCCGAATTAGTTAAGATAGAATCCAATTTTTGTGAAATTTCAAAGAAACATCATATAATAACCAACCAACCCCATTAAATGTTAGTTTTAAAAGTATTCTTGGGATTTTACTAGGATTTCATAAATTTAATATCCTTTAGGATAACTAATTTACCCTTCTTAGAAACCAAAGTACCCATGATGTTTAATTAATTAATATTGAATTTGAATTTTGATAATTTACCATGGATCAATTTTTTAACATAATTTCATGAAAATATTCATGATCCTCCTTTGACATAGGTTAAACTTGGATTTTTTTGAAAAAAAAATAAGTAAAGTGTTAATGTTTTTATTTTGGATTCAATTTATAAAATAAATAAATACTAAAAGATCAAGTTTATATTAAAATAAAATACCAATATATTTATTATTATGATACCATCTCTTGAATAAATTCATAGGAAAATTTGAATCCTTTACCCTCAACATTTTATGTCCTATAAATTGGTTAATTTTAGAATAAAACCTTTCCCTTTTACGTTTTAAAAATATGTCATTGATTATATAAAATGTCTATTTATTCATTATAGTCACCAGGTTGAGCTTTTGATAATTAATACAAAGGATAAGACTCCCATATTAATATTTAGTAAATAAAATTGGAGTATCCCCAAGAGAAACATTCAGGTAGATGAAATAGCTTATTTTTAGATCTCATAATGGGAATTTCATGAATTTATAATTAAAGATACTTATACGATTTTATGGTAATGAAATGGGAATCATCCATAGTAGAATATCATTTGAGAAATCTACCTCCCAATTTGGAGTAAATTAAGGGAAATCAGCATGGAAAACCTATTGATATTTACTTAAAATGGAATGATGTTTATTAATTTAAAACCCTACTATAACATTATAAAATAATATTGAAAACTTATATATAATAGTTTAAAAATATATTAAACAATTTACACCACTATACATAATCTGGGATCATACATAGCTTGAATGTTTATAGTATTCCCTTCAGGTGAGTGGAATTCCGATTTATAATCAGAGTAATAAATATTGTATTATGAGATATTGATCTTTTATCTTACGATGGTGATACCAAAAAATTTAATTATAGGACTTGATCTACTCAAACAATTTCATCATCTCAAATCAACATAATGAAAGGATACTTGAACACATAATATTTCTTTTTACACAAATGTCTTTAGATATCCATGGTATATGAAATAAAATAAACTTCAAAATATAGCTATTTAAATTGTTTATGTGATATAAAATAATGTGATCAACTGTATATTATAAATAAAGAAACATATAAGACTAAATAAGAAGGGTTACTCTAACAGTTATAGGCCCAACCTCAAATTTCATAGGTTTATAATCTATAACATAAAATTCCCCAAATTTATAATGACCATTAGATATAATATCAGGATAAAATCCACTATAAATTCAAAACTATATTCATAGAGGCTAATTTATCCCTACACATATCTATGTGTGACTCTCTTTTACCTTAGAAGCATCATATTACAACTGAAAACTCATTGAATTATTTGAACCATCAATGTTTACCTATAAAGGAGGATGATTATATAATCTCTGTATATAGACCAAGATTACACACTGAAAACATATCTTTAGATATTCCATACATTATTTCCTCTATAGGATCTGTTTCCCACATCAGTAACACAAAAATGGTCTTCTTCTAGATTAATTAGAGGAAATAGTGTGGGATAGTTGTTCAATACTTCCTCCAAATTCCTACCTATGTTTCTAAAAATTTCTTATCAGTGTTGAAGCAGTATTATAAATTCCATCAGCTATGAAAAAATAATTTACCATTCCTTTAATTCATATTATATAAATAAAAAATCATCATTTATTTTTTAATACATCAATATATGGGCCTAATTATCAAATAATAACCATTTATTTGTTATCGAGTCGTAGCACCATCTCAAAGCGATGAGCATCCCATGGGTCCTTTGATACAATCTTGGATGAAAACTGCACTAATTTAGTAAAATATGTTGTTCACTCTATCACCATATGACCACACTACTAAAAAGCATCAAATTATATATACTTTTATATATTCAATGTCTCTATATTACATTGATGAAGGAATAGATCCACGAATCCCTTCCAGGTGATATTTTTATGTTAATTATCCTATAACTCAAATTCTCAAAAATTATTATTTAAATATTCTATAATATAGGTGAAAACTATTCTATTAGAAGTTTCATATGTCTAAATAAAATAAATGATTCATTTAATATTATCCATCCATTCTTCATATTTTTGGGACCCCTAGTCAATGTGAAAGGTAGGCGAGTTCTTCTTAGAAAACTCTTGAGAATGATCCATAAAATGGTCCACATCCAATTTTCCTTTAATATGAAAATATAGGATATGTAGAATAAATATATCAACTAAATCATGGTCAATAGAAAGATTAACATCCACAGTCTCTATTTAGGGATTTTACAGTACTTTTTTTGGAGGTGGGATTATATAATATTCATTAAATCTATACATTTATCAAAATATTTCCATGCATATCAAAATAATATAAACCCAATCATAACTCAATAAATATTCATAATAATAAGATAATTATGGAAAATTATTATAAAAAATTAATTAATTAAATTAAAAGGCATGTAGAACCATAGATAGAAGAACCAACATAAAAAATAAGGGTTTAAAAAAAATACATGCTTATAAATTCATGGTTTACAAATAATGTGTTTGATCATGAATCCCAATGTAGATTTTCTAGAGTGTTTTGTGTGACTCACATACATAGTCATCATCCAAAAAATAAAATATCTATAAATTGCAGTTTATTTAATTTTTCATATATAAAATTTTAATTTTCCAAAATGATTTATATTAATTCTACATAAATATTAATAAAATAGGATTAAAAAATATCTTTGAAAATAATTGTTAAAATAAATATTATACACAAATCACTTACCCAAATTCCTATAGAAACTTACAAATTTTTCGTATAGGTTTTTTATAGATAATTATTCACAACATACCCCTTGAGTTATGAAATCCAATATCCCATATTCTCTTAGTTTTACTAAATAATATATCTGAATGGGGATTTTATACCATGTTTTATGGTGTCGTTATTGTTATTTTATACCAACACCTAATCCAAAATTCATTGATATCTAATATATGTTCCCCATTACTATAGGTTTTGTAACGACCCAAAATTTCATTAATGAAAATTCATCTTGATCTAATTAAATTTCTTATTATGGTTATATAAAATGTGAACTTCATTGGTTTTATGTTTTTGGATTTTAAAATACCGTTATGAATTGTGACCATTTCTAATATAGACATTGAATAGTGATCACATGATTAGTATAAATATAGGGCTTTAACAAATCCAATTTACTCTAACAAAGGAAGCGATGGCCTCATCCAGTAGACATTCCCCATATGAAGCCCATTTTTTGGAGCTCAGAAAGGAGGTGGTGTCATTGGGATTCGCTCTTGACCAAGCCCAAGCTGAGATTGAACACGTTAAGCTTGAGCGGAACCGACGATGGGAGAAGTGAAAGTTAATAGAGATTACCACCCGAGCGATGTTATCCGAGCCACCCCAAGAGCTTGTCACCATCGCACACCTAAACCTTCAGTATTATGAGGGTGTTATAAGGGGTTATGTAACAAGACCCTAGAACTATGAAATTGTACATTATTTCTTTTATAAATAATGTGCATTCATTTTATTATTGTTACTTTGTAAATAGTTTTTAAAGCACAAATATTATTTTTGGTTAATATTCAACTAAGAAATAAATTTTCATGAATTGATGGATTTTTGAATTAAATAATATTTTAATAAAATATTATTATTAAATTAATTTTTATTAAAAATAAATTATCACATAATATTATGAATATAATTGTAATTTTTATTAAGGTTTGAAAACTGTTTTGGTCAAAACCTTTGAATTTTCGGTAAATGTTAGTTTTTATTTTAAAAGTAAAGTATACATCACAGAAAGGAAAGTGTACATACATGTCAATGTGGTAGTATGTACACTATATATAAGAAATTAGGTGTAGAATAATAAAGTATACATCACATAAAGGAAAGTGATACTAGAATCCCTTATCTTAAACATATTTGTGTTGTGTGGTATTTATAATAATGTATAATGGGTTTAATCATGATAATTACCTAAAAAAGAACAATATTAATATTAATTATATCATATATGATCCTATTATAATATCTTATGCCTTGTTTAATAAAAACCATTCATTATTTTAACTATTTCGTGTGTTAATTTCCTTGTTTTTCGAGTATGTTTTAACATTTTATTTTCCATTCTTGTTAAATATGTCATGGTTTAATCATATCCAGAATTTTAATCATGATTTTAATGTAATATATATATATATAGTATTTTTATATTTATAGTATTCTATAATATTTGGTGGTTTTAAATGAAGAGCATCATTCATGGAGACTATAGGCTGTACGTACGCATGAATAATACTTTCATTTCATTGTTGTATTAAAATAATGAAAGATAAATGATAAATATGTATATTATAATTCCAGTAAAATATATATGTTATATATGTTACATATATTTTTTAAAACCATACTTTATAAGTTCCATGTATGTCATGAATGAGTCATACCACTTTGAGGGGGAAGTAGTCCACACTTCTCAAACGAAATTATTGTATTTACACATGATGAAAAGCATAATGGTGTGTTATAAATAAAAATCACAGAAGAATAAATAAAGATCATATATTATATATAATAAATATATTAAAATAGTTTCCATAATAATTTCCATCATGAAAGGTGGTAAGGGAAAAATGAACAATCACTGTTTCATGAGGGAGTTGTTCACCAAACACAGAATCAGTATGTTTGTTACCCATTAGATGGAGGTGTGTATATGTGTAGGTATAAAACATTATATAAAAACATCATAGTATATTTAGGATACTATTGTTGTTATATAAGTATGTAAAAAAGATATTTTCAGGGGTGTAGAATGGAAATAAAAATAGAGAGTTTGAGATAAGACATTACCTCTTAATCAGGTAACTTCTTTTAGTTTGAACCAAAAGCTTTATTGTATTGATTTTTGACTAAAGGGAGGCTTCTTGGATTAGGGGAGTGATTTTGGGAGACTAATTGGGATGATTTTGGATGATACAATGTGTCATGATAGTTGTGTGGAATGGGGAGATGTGGTGACCTTTTATAGGGAAGGAAAAGTACTCTCATGGAATTTTTGGAAACAAGTTAGGCGTACACGTGTTCTTACCTAAAAAAAGCCATAAAAAACCAACCAAACTCAACAATTTAAGGATAATGGAATAATTATGGACATAAAACTAGTGTTGTAAAAGTGTATAGGAAATATTTTTTGTTAAATATAAGGTTTAGTACATTTTTATTCTTAATTACACATTAATCACTGTAAATAATTTTAGTCACTTTGACTAATAATTTTTGTAAAAAACTAATTTGATCTTATTATAGTCAAAATATAATTATTATTACAATTTTTATGCCTATTTTCTGAAATTAAAATCACAGTACTGTAAAAATTAAGATTAATATTAATTTTGTAGACAGATAGTTTAACTGGTTTTAGTAGAAAAATGTTCAAAATATTATTGAGTTTTTATATTCATTTTCAATGTGAAATTGATTATAATAAAATAATTTGTATTAATAGATTAATTCTTAATCTAATTTTACATTATTAAAAATTTGAAATATTATTTAACATTAATAATTATTTAAATTTTTAGGATGGTCAAAATTATGATTCCAAATTGTCTCTCCCTTAAAAAGGTAGTAAAATTGACCTTTTAAAAATATAGGTTTTATGTGTGAAATAGGGTTTGTTATGATATTATGCATAGAAAAAATAATGGATAAATATAAAAATTGTTTTATTGGATATATAAAATATTTATTTCATTAAAAACATTCACTAATTATAATTAAGTATGTTTATTATGACAAAACTCCATTAGAATCAAAATAATAATAAAATTTATTTTTTATATCCAATTAGTTCTTATTTTAATTTCTCATTAATTGGTAATACAATAATTCACTTCATATAAATGATAAATTTTTATAATTTAGTTATTAATTTTCATAATTCCATCATAACTTCTAGGTTATATCATAATATATTAAATAATAATATTTTAATAACACATTGTTATTTTGTGAAACACGCTTTTACGTGTAACAAAAGTTATCGAGGAAGGATCTCTTGTGTGTAACACAAGATATCTCAATGTTGTGTGTATTACAAGAAATATCATGTATTTAATTAATTTAAAATAGTAAATATATTGTAGAGTTTTTGGATATTATATTCCCTTGCATGTTTGGTTTTGTGTGTCATACATGCAATTAAATACAAAGTTGTGACTTAGAATTTCAGGGTGTTACATTCTCCCCACATAAATTAAATAGTGTCCTTGTATTTTAAAATTGATCATGGTGATAGATTTATTTATACATTTTATGTTTGAAATCCATCATTGTGAGAATAGATTGTAAAAAATCCTCCAGAAAACAGAGAATGGGATGTATATGTGTCACATGGACCACCATTTAACTAGGCCTTTATGTAGAAGAATATTAGTGGAAAGTAGAGACACACACTTGGAGGAAAAGTGTAAATATTTATAGGGAGTGAATTAGGTCATAAATAAAATAAAGGTAATGATTAATAGAATGTTGAGGGCCTCAAATACATAAATCTAAGATGATTTAAAAGACCATTGGTTCAATAGAAATTAAATTATTAGGACAACCATTTTTTTTCAAATTCATTTTCCTAATGTTGGGTAATTGTTTTACTAACCATGAATATAAGGAAATATTCTTGTTGATAGGTTTAAATTTCATATAAATAATCCTAATTTTTTTGTTCTTTGATCAAGTTCTAATTCATCTAAAAAATCTATTTTGATGCTTGAAGCACTAAAATACATTTATAATGGATCTTAAAGCCCATAAAAGATTGAAAAGTCAAACTATTTTTATTTAAATATTCAAAAACCAATAAGGTCAATAGATTAATCTCTAATCCTCAAAAGTGATACAAATGGTTCATTATTAATATTTATTCTTCAAATTCTTTAACTAAAAACAATGAAAAATCTACCAGTACATTGTGTAGATCTGTGGTTGGCATAAAACCCTTATCACCCTTTGGCCATGGGTTCAAGACTCGCATCCTTGCCAGATTTTATTAGTTTTCACCCTACATATAGGTTTTCCTTTTATAAAAACAAATTAATATAATTTCCAAAATAAATATGATAGATATCCTTGAAATTTAATCATTAAATATACTCTTAACTAAGGTTTTCAATTCATCCTCAATACATAAGTAATTCAACTTCTTATTTTAACACAGATCTATCTTTGTTCTAGATATTATCCTCTAGAAGAGGGTATTGAATTGGGTAATGCCTAGGTTCCCCAAACATATAACAATTAACTATAAAGGATTTTCTAGGATGATATTCAATTCCTTCCATTTTACTCTTCATTTTTCTTCAGAAATCATTTTATTTATGTCCTTTTTCCTATATGTAAAGAATTTCCTTATTACATTGATACAATTTCCTAGGTTCATCCTTCCACACTTCTCACATGTCATAAATGGATCCTTCTTTTATTTATGGTCTCCATCACTCGGTCTCTTAGAAACCTCCATGATTCTCTTATTTGGTGTGATTGGGAGTTAATAAAGGTATATATTGTTAAGATTATTTTTGGAAAATTGATTTGGAATAAAAAAATATCCTTCACTTCTATAAACAAATAATTTAGTTTCTGATTTTCATAAACTTTTCCTTCATGTTCGACGTTAACTTAATTTCTTCAGGTTTTATCCATTAACTAAAACCAAAACAAATAGTTTGAACAACAATAGTTATAGTGAGAAAAGTGTATAATTATATATAATATATATATAAATCATGACACCTTATACTAAAATTTAAAACACTTTTGGTTTGACCTTGATTATTCATTTTAATTATCTATTCAAATTATTAAGAATGGTTTGTAAATAAAACATGGACTATAGTAATAATATCCCTCAGGAGTGTCAAACCACGTGTGCATTAAAGCCCACTGTCATGTACCAGGCCACCCTGAGTTAGGCCCGAAACACCTTGTCGAAGTTGTTATGCCTAATTATATATATTCCATAACCACATCCACATGTAGTATATAGAAAATGATGTATTTATAGGAATACCTACATAATATATATGTTACTAAAACTCTAGGGTGTTATTATATACTTATCTTGAAATTATACCTAAGTGTTATGTTCTATTACCTATGTATTTCTTAATCTATTTTCCATGGTTTCTATTAAACATACTTTGATACCAACTATAGAGACCTATCCCTAGATAGCTCAGAGCTGGTGTCTGATATCAATTACAGTTTCATGATTACAAGGAATCAATCCTCAAAGGACTGATCAGTTTAGTAGTATTAATGAACCAGATAACTAAATGAGTATTGTATTACAAATGAGTATACTAACTAAAACATAATTAATTTATTATATCTAAACAAATAATATATATGATAACTCTAAACTATCTAGTAAATCTATAAATATATTTCATAGTATTCTTCTTGAATACCTGGGGAAATAAATAAAATAAGGGTGATATCAAATTATCTATAAGGGTATATAATTCAGAATAAATAATGAATCAATGAGAATAAATTAACATAGAAAGGTAAATAAATGATAAAAAATCTATTCAAATAATTATATAATGCAAAATAAATATGTCAAGGTTAGAAAATAAAAAACATTCCATCTAAATAACTGAAAATAAAATGTATCTGAAGATATGTTGACACGAAATCTCTTGGATGAATAATAAATAAATCATAAAAATGAAATACATCCATATATATGTGAATGAAATATCTCATGGATGAATAATAACTGAATATAAATGAGGGAAATGTTTTATTATTGGATTCCATGTTTCTAAGGTACATGGTACCTTTACCTTCAAAACCATTCCTAAGACGGTTTACAAAATATTGGGTAAAACACATCTAAGGTGGATATCCAAATTAATCATACCATGAGACTACCAATTCATAGAGGGGTTATCTATAACTAGGACACACCCATGACGTACTATTCCAAAACATTCCTCAAATAATGAATAATAAATTTAACAATGTGCCTTATAAAATATCTGTATGGACTAAGAGATACATATTTAAAAATATTTACTCAAATAATAAAATAATTTTCACTTTATACACTATATTTAAAATGGTATACAGTTTAGGCAATAATAATATCCATGATAAATGAAATGGATAATTAGGGGGAAATTCAATGTTCAATGATCATATGAGATTGAAAATTTTAACTGGAAAAATAAATCAAGGAAGTTAATGTGAATACTGTCACTACAATGATCAGTCAATAACTATCCATAGGACAATTAAATATGGTATCAATACAACATACCCCAAGTTGAGTAAAATACGGGGTTCTGTCATTACTAAATGAAATAGTATAAAAATATATTTTAAAAACATTATTGAGGAAAATATACTTTTGTTTTTAAAATCCTTTTGAAATTAATTTTTATTGAAAATCAATTTTTAAAAAATTTTATTCAAAAATTAATCTTTAAAAAACTCAATGGATGATTAAAAGTAATGACGGTGGCTAAATCTATATATGTTGTACAAGGTAAAAAGAATATTCCCTTTTAATTGTAAAAAAGGTAAGAAAAATGACTTGTTTAGAAATTGAAAAGAAGATTACTTTGAAAAAATTAGTAGAAGACAAAAAGGGTAAAAATTTCTTTACTAAATCATTTTAAAAACATTTTTTAAAATATTTTAATAAAACATGGTTTTTAGAAGAAAACGTATTCTCTGACTAAAGAGAGACGTGAAGTTGGGTTTTCATTAAACAATTTTTAAAACACTTTGAGTGCCAAAGATAAGAAAAATGGTACTAATATTTTAAAATGTACATGAGTTACAAAAGAATAATGAAAGGGTTTTTGAAAAATTATTATATAATTTCCTTGAATGGAAATTCCAATAAAAGATCATTAATACTAGTCTTGAGGGAAATAATCTTTAAACACCTCAAAGTATCCCATACCACTTTGAAACATTTTAAATTATAAAACTTATGAAGGAATGATATTAAATTAAATTTTAATATTCCAAGAAGATAAAAGGTTTAATGATATAATATAATAATATGGTAAGAAGATACACCACACAAAATATGTATGTAGTGAACATGACATTTATCTCACGGATGTAAAAAAGTGAGATGAGACCCCTTACATCTGAATAGAAAGTCCAAAAAGTAATAATCATCATTTGAAACACCTAAATATCATGAATATAAAATTATTCATGATATTACATGTCAATGTGGTAGTATGTACACCATATATAATAAATTAGGTGCACAACAATAATGTATTCCTCACAGAAAGAAAAAAGAGACAAGAGTCCCTTACCTTAATTTTTTTTTGTGTTTGGTGGCCTTTATCCTATTTTAGAGTGGGTATAAACATGTTAATAACTTATAATATAACCACATTAATATTTATTATATCATATATGATCCTATTATAATATCTTATTACCTGTTTGTTAATAAACTTTCATTATTTTAACTATTTCGGGTGTTGATTTCATAGTTTGTTGAGTATGTTTTAACATGTTATTTATCCTTATTATTAAATATATAACAATATAATCATATAAAGAATTTAAACCATGATGATAATATATTATATATTTAGTATATATTTATTTATATTAGTCTATAATATTAGGATATTATAAATGAAGTGCACCATTCATGGAGATAGTATGTCGTACGTACACATGAACACTACCTTCATTTCTTTATCATATTAAAATAATGAAAGATAAATGATAAAAATGTATATTATAATTACATTAGAATATAAATTTTATATATTTTACATAGTTTTATTAAAAAACATCCTTTATAATTTCCATGTATGGCATTAATGAGTCATATCACTTTGAGGGGGGTAGACCACACTTCCTCAAACAAAATTATCATATTTACACATGAAAGAAAGAATAAAGGTATGTTCTAAAAAATCCCAAAAGAATAAACAAATTTAAAATATCATATAAAATATATATATAAATAGTGTTTCTATCACAATTTCCACCATGAGAGGTGTTAAGAGAAAAATTAACAACCATCATCTAGTGAGGCAGTAGTTCCTCGTACACAAAAACAATGTGTTTTTTATCCATTAGATGAAGGTGTGTATATGTGTAGGTCAAAACCATTACATAAAAAAATACTAGTATATTTAGGATAATTTTATTTTTATATAATTATGTAAAAATGACATTTTAGGAGGTGGATAATGGAAATCAAACTTGAGATCTTGAGAGAAAATGATGCCTCTTAATTGGGTAACTTCTTTTTGTTTGAACAAAATGATTACTTGGATTGATTTCTTCATAAGTTGAGGCTTCTAGGATGAGAGTAAGGATGTTGTGAGACTACTTGGGAGTGTTTTCAGGATCCAACATGTCTTGAAAGGTGTGATTATTTCTCAGATCTATAGACCTTTTATAGGGAAGGAAAATGACTCACTCGGAATGTTTTGAAACAAGTTAGGTGTACACATGTTATTGCCTAAAAAAATTCATAAAAAAATAAGAAAAAATAAATAAATGGAGGTTAAGTTCTGGAATAGGTACATACAATGTGTTTCAGGAAAGTTTCTCGGTCATTTTAGTCCTTAAATATAAGGTTTAGTCCATTATAATCCTAATTACACCTTAATCACTATAATCAATTTTAATCACATTACCTAATAATTGTTTTAAAAATAAGGTTGAAGTAATTAGCCTATAAATATCATCCTCATTAAAATGGCGTGTTTACATCTCTTTAAATTAAAATCACAATAGCATAAAAATTAATATTAATGCTAATCTTAGAGAAAAACGGTTTAACTGGGTTCTGTAGAAAAATGGTCAAAATATTGTTGTATTTTTCTATTCAATTTCAATGAGAAATTTATTATAATAAACTAAATATTATTAATATATGAATTATTTATATAATTTTAACTTATAAATAATTTAAAATATAAATTAACATTAATAATTATTTAAATTAAAGGATAGTTTCTAACTAAAATGCAGTATTTTTCATTATTTGGAAAAATGTGGTTTCTTAGGAAAACACAAAATATTCACCCTAGTATAATTTTGAAATGATTAATTAAATAATGAAGTGTATTTTATCATATTAAATTCATAATAGTGTAAAATTTAATATTTTAAATAGGTTCTCTATTAAAAGGCGGTAAAATTTCCTTAATAAAAAAATATGTTTTTACGTGTGAAATAGGGTTTGTTCTTATCTTATGCATATCAAACCTAATGGATAAATATAAAAAATATTTTATTAAATATACGAAATTTATATTTCATTAATATAATTCATTAATTTTAATTAATTATTTCTATTAAGATAAAACTCCTTTGGAAGCATAAAAATAATAATATTTCTTTTTATATCAAATTGGTTCTTATTTTAGTTTCTCATTAATTGGTAACACAAGAATTCATTTTATATAAACTATAAATTTTTATAATTCAGTTATTACTATTACTAACCCCTAACATAACATCTAGGTTACATAATATTATATTAAATAAAAATATTTTTATAATACATTTTTATTTGGTGAAACTCAGTGTTGCATGTGATGCAAGCTATCGAGGAAGGTCGCTCATGCTTGTAACAAAAGCTATCGAGGAGGGTCACTATTGTGTGTAACATAAGATATCTCAGTGCTGTGTTCATTATAATAATTGTCATGTGTTGAATTTATTTAAAATAGTTAATATATAGTAAGGTCTTAGGATATTATATTCCCTTACACATTTGGTGTTTCATTTCATACATCCTATTGAATACAATGTGGTATAATATAATTTCTAGGTGCTACATAGAAATAGTTGAATATACATCGAATAAGATTGTTTTTATTGATTAAATATTAATTCTTCTCAATAAATTACTACCTTAAATAAGAGAACAAGTTGGTTGATGCTTTGAGTGGGTAGGATCATGTGATATTATTCTTGATATGGTACATCAGAGATCTAATATTTTTGGATTTTTAAAGTATAGGCCCAGAAATATAAAAATATGGGGATAAATATTATTTTACTCAAATGATTGTTTGACCATATATTCATGTGAAGTTTAAAAAGGTATATAAATAATATATAGAGCTATAAAATAAAGTGATACACATCTATTTTAAGGAAGTACATACTTAATCATTCAAATTTACAAAAACTAGATGTTGTACCAATATAGTTAGATATTTATTCTGAAGAAAAACGTATATAAATATTGGATCATAGAGATAAAGCGTTATGGAATAATACTTCTCCCATGGTTAAAGCTATGTAAGGGAATCATAAATTTGAGGAAGCTACATGGGAACCAAAGGATGTGATTATTCATAAATATTTTCATTTTTTATACCATATTAATGAAGTTTCAATGGAGAAATTGATTTTAAGTAGGTTATAATGTAACATCATGATATTTTAAATGTATTTTTTTAATAAACTTGAATCATTTGATATCTTGTTTTACACACAACCCTGAGCCTAAATAAACTCTGATATAGTATACCATTATAACCTAGTCATTGTATTAGAGGATATTAATTGGATTGACCACATTATAATATATATATATATATATATATAACGATTCCTAAATTAAATTATATTGATTAATTTATATAAAGTAATAATTAAGTTTTTAATGAAATCAATTATTTATTAAATGTCCTATTTAATAAAATAATATTATTTTTCTATATGCAATGTATTTTTATCTAAAAAAGAATGTTGGTAAATAGTGGAAAATGATTTTAATGAAATTTAATTATAATGTATCTGGATAAATTAATAATCATACAAACATTAGTTATCAAATGCTTATGAATGAAGAAAAAATAATTTAAAGGAAAAATAGAATTATTCAGAATTTTTTTTTCTACATGTAAAGTGTTTTTATCTAAATAAATTAAATAATTAATATATATATATTTTATCCAATTAAATTTTTATATTATATATACAATCATATATTTTAACATTCATTTTAATTTTTTTACTTGGATATTAATGAAAGTAAATTTGGTTTTATGCTTATAATGAATTTATTATAAAACTATCTTTCATCACGTTTTGTGCATTTATTTTAAAATGAATTTATACCACTTATAGAAATTGATTTTGATGAAATACATGGAATATTTATAATCATAATTTAAAATTTTGGTAATGATTCTACTTTAATTTTTGGTCATAATAAATAGTAAAAAAGTAATTTTTCACTACAATTAGGGTTCAAATGGGTTTACTAGGAGGGTTAAACTATGTGATAAGGGTAATAATGCCACATAAATTATACCAATTCTTATTATTTAACAATATTTAGACCCTATTATATCCTACCTTTTAAAAAAAGACCATTTTGAATCATTATTCTTGAGAAATACACTAATTACATATAAAGCTTTTAATTAATTCAAAGTGTGACATATGCTCACTTATAAAAGGTAACATCCTATACTCCAATATTATATAATTTTCAGCATTATATATGAGCCAATACATACCCTAATTCATTACTATATACCTTCTTTTCAACTTAGATCCCATTTAATTCATCTAAGACAAATATTTTAAGGCATAAGGTGCAATCCAAAGGAGCTCTCTCAAAAAATACATAAAAATCTTAAAAATGATATTTTAATTTTATTTATGCTTCCAACTTCTATATAACTTTTATATACATCATTAAATTAGGAATATGGTATCATAAATTTACTATTATTTTATTATTTTTATGTAACAACCATTTTCTTCCTCATTTCTGTCAAATGGGAAATGAATGTATCTCTCAAGTGTATGTGTCGACTAATTCCTACATGTAGTGATATAATTAATTTTACATAACCACCTAACACTAATGTATATAATGAATGATTTAATATATATATATATATATATTATTTTGGATATAATTATTATTTTTTAATGATAAAATTGAAATTTATCTCTCTTTTTTAATTTTTTATAGATTATGAAAAAAACGTTCATGCATACAAATAGACTATAGTATTCATGGTTATAAATATGTGTATAATGAATATATATCATATATATGTCAATATTAACATTTTTTATTTTATTTAACCACGATTGTGGTATAAATATCATAACTTATAAATTGAAACATACATCAAAACAAAAGAGTTAACACCTAGAAACAGTGATTTTAATAAGGAATAATTAATAAACATTATAAGTGGATGATATATGATATTATAAGTATGTATCTGGTTTTTATTGAATTATATTAAATTTAAATTTATTATATGTGATTTTAGAGAACATAAAAAATCAATTTAGTAATGAGGTAAGAGTTTTATGCTACAATATCATTTTTACAAGGATTGTTTATGATAAAAAAAATTATGACAAAATTATATGATCTATCAATAAATAATCTCATGAAATTTATTAAACTATTTTCACATCTAGTTGTTACATATTTCAATTATTTTTCCTCTTTCTATGTACTCAAAAGTCTGAAATTTATTTTTTAAGGATGACTGTATTTGTTTTACTATTTTGTCACGAATCATTTACTCCATGTCTATAATGTATTTAAAAATATTTCAAGAACATTTTCACTATTACCCAATAAATTTTTAATTTATCTTTTACATATGTTTTAGATTCTTTAAAATTGTTCAAAATGGATCTTCTTGCTATTTTCCTAATGATATAATTTTTACATAAGGTGTGAATGAAATATGTTTTTAATGTATAACACACAAACTAATTTTCCCATAGTCAGGACAACTCTTTAATTTGAATATTACTTTAAATATTTCCATGGTTATTTTCAAAGAAAAAATTTTCCCATTTATTTGGGAAAATTTATATTTTAAAAAATTGATTTCAATTTGAAGAGGGTATTTTCCTCAAGAAATATTCTAGTAATATTTTATTGGAATTTTATATCTATGATAACATCCATTCATGTTACATATGCTTCCCTAAGGATATTATTCTTTGATAACTTCCTTATTATTTCTCTAGATGATTATTTATGATGATGATGAAATATTGATTAATTTTTTTTTCATTTTCAATGAGTTTATGTATGATGAAATTATAAATGTTTTTATGGTTTTGTGAGATACATATGAATATATTATGATTATTTTATAGGTTGGTCTGTTATATTTCTCTAATATATGGTAAATATTAATGTTTTATAAGATCAAAGGGTACATAGGTAGTTAGTCAATCCCAAAATGGGTACACCAGAAGTTACCCCAAGTAAAAATTAGTTACACGAGTGGATAACCTGAGAGTAACTTGTGATGAATTTCATGGTGGGTATCCTTGACATAAGAATTATATGATTATTATTATGACACACTATAGGAACTCTTTTATGAAATCAACATATTCCAATTTTAGGCTCTCATGGCTCATGCTATTTTTTTATTTTATCATTCTTGTCTTATGAACTTCCAAGCTTTATTCCACGACTCACAATTGTGATCTATTAGTTAGTGGGTATTATTCAAAAATGGTAATCTCATGTTATCATACCTTCATGCTCATGTAATTCTTAAACATGATCATTTATCATTATCTCCCTTGTTTACCCTTATTGAGAACCTAAGATCACCATTTTTTATGATTTTCCCCTAAGATATGAAGAAAGGATTTATATTTGATATGTTTAAGAACTTTATTAGTTGAAAATAACTTAATGGTATATGATACTATTGTTTTATGTACTAGTTGTTTACATAACCATGTTTCCCAAAAATCTAAAATTTTACATATCATGATTGTATCGTAATGATATGTAATGAATATTCATATAATAAGACGTAATATTTTTGTAAGAAATGATTAGGTCACCTCAATTATCTTCATATATGAATTTAATATGTAGAGTAAATATTATCACCTTCATGGATGGATTTAAACACTAAATTGATATTCAAAACCTTCATGTGAGGGTTTAAACCATAGAGTTATTTTTTATAGCATTCATATACATGTGTTCCTACCTATAGATATTTAAATTTATTTGATTCTTCTAATGAAAAAAATTATAGAGTACCCACTATCGAGATTTAAATTAATGAATATCATTCTATCCAACTAAAATATATAAAGTACCCAATACAAATTATAGAAAAAACATAATATATCCTACATAATTAACATATGAAAGATTCATTCCTACTAAAATGTTTATAAATAAATGTCATGAATACTCTTAGTAAAATATATTCATCCCACAAAGTTGATAGGAGACATAATTTATTGATTTCTATAAGTATATATTTTGGAATAATTTCCAAAATACTCTCAAATCCATAAAAGATTCCCAAAATAGATAAAAAGATCTTATTTGAGGGGATATGATCTCTAATACTTTCTATTTCATTGTAATAATTATTAGTAAAACACACACACTAACACATATTAGTCTAGGGGAGTAACCAAATGAATAAGTTCATCTTTACTCATATTCTATTTGTATTGTTTTTTATATTTATAGAAATATGTTTGTGTAGGAATTTTTCATTAATATCTTGGGATAATGGAGTATTCAAAGGTGTTAAGTTATATTTATTTTTATTTTTCTCGAAGATATAACATTGGGTGTTTTTACATATTTCTCATAAAATTTAATTTATAGGCTATTATGATATATGCAAATGACATGAAAATTGATATTTGTTTCCTTCATTTCATTATGATTTTTATATTGGTGCTTTAAATTTTAATTTTTAAAGGGTAATGTCTAATATATGTTAGTTTAATTCCATTAGTGGTAGTCTTGAACCCCTTTCCTTTTGGATTTAGTCATGGGGTTATACTCACTCTTGTTTCTTGCTCATGAAAAATTCCATTTTATTCGATTCATGATAAATTTCATGTAGAGAGATGATATCCTTATATTATTTATTTTTTGTCTTTATTATTATAAATTTATGGGACTATATTTTGTGTTTTTCAGTATTTTTGATGATATATTTATATTATTTAAGTTCATTCATTATATTTCCTATAGATTGGATAGTCGTGGATTTTGTGTAATGCATTTTTTAGAAATTATTCAGGTTTTTTACTTTTTTCTCGAACATAGAGATATTTATGCTGTTATTTTGGATTATTTTGTATTTAAATCAAGACTCTAGAATTAACATAACATAAATACAATATTTTTTGAATTTTTTCAATGTATTCTTTCCTTTAGAGTAAATATTTTGGTTTTTATTACTTGTTTTGTAGAAAATATTAATTACGTTTTTTATTCCCTCTTTATGCAATTCACTAGACCTTGAAATATTAGAGGTGGACTTGGGATCACAATCATAGTTCTGAAACTAGCTCTGGTGGGGTCTAAAAAAAGTCTTTCCATGTCACTCACTCATAATTACATGATGATTGACTTTGGTTTATTCCATTACAAATTTATAAGAATAGTTTCAATCTAGTGTCAAGAAATAAATACTGGAATATAATTACTCATAGTCAATACATAATAATTTATTGTATGAAGGATAAATGATCTCAAAAAAACCTATTCCCAACATCTATTATGAATCATGATCATTTTGACATGATTTTATTAGGTCATATTTTTTTATTTATTTCATTAAACTCTATGAATTTATAGGTATACCATAAGTAAATAAAGATCCAATTCGGGGTCAAACATCACAGGGATTAGAAAAATATTAAATGTTAACATAACAACTACATTATTGTTATGTATTTCATAAATAATTTTTTCTTTGACCAACATATCATTAAATGTGGAAAAGTTTTTGTTTGACATCATTCTAATGGCATACTTTATCTGTGTAACTTACCCATGTAAATTTATTTAAAGAATATCATGATTGTTAAACAAGAAACTCATCATCTATTTATTAAATCAATAATCCAAGATAGAAATTCTCATTTCTAATGTCTATTATACAAATATATTTATTTTAATATTCTACTAACATTAGAATCAAAATGATAGTCCCAATATCTCATTTCTCATCTACATATATTGAAATAATGAAAATTTTAGATTTTGTTCTCTTTATTAAAACACGTGGACATATTTGATCCTTTTTATAACCCAGATTCATAAAATACCTACTCATATGGTTATACCAAAATCACGATGATGGATTTAATACACTTAACACTTTGATCAATTTAATGGAGTAAACCTATTGATATCCTAAACATGATACACACATCTCAAATCTGTTACGGATTTTTATATAAACATCCTTACCAGTGTTACCATATAGAATTATAGTCAAACTATCTATCAAGTATAATTAAATTTTTTCAATTATAACCAATGTAATAGGATACCAAAAGGTTTTAACATCCATTAAATATGAATATGTTTCATCATGATCAATATTTGACGTTTTTAAAAATCCAAGATAAAAAACCATGCTTTATTCTTATTAACATTATTTTCATTTTTAATCTATATAGATAAATATTTATAAATGGAAAGTTTAATCACATTTATTATTTTCAAAATCAACCCAAAAAACTCTAGTTTACTATTTGAGACTTATTCAAATTGAATTGAAACATTCAATTCATTACAATTTCATATATCATGACATCCATCTAATGATTTAGGTTTAATATCATTGTTAATAAAATCAAGTGATACATAATATTAGAACTTGTAATATAAATTTTCATTATACATTCCCAATTTATTATTGTTTTATTATAATTTATAGTAATTATTTCATGATCATGATGATGTACTTCAGGAATGATATTTTCTTAATGAGTTTTTGTTTTGTGAAAAATAAATCCACACATTTATTTACTTACTCAACTAACATGGATTTATTGTATTTAAAAATAAAATAATATTATCATTTTAAAAAAATGAATTACCATGTAATATGAATGTGTTAAAAGTATTTTATAAAACTATTAGTCTTTTATTCTAGGAAATCTATTCAATAATGTGTATTTAATACTAGTATGTAAGAATTTTTACCCATTTAGAATTAGTGATTAAATGTAAAAAAATATTTTTTGTATTATGAAAAATGAAGATCTTTTTATATTTTACTTCACTCATATATATTCTAGGATCAAGATGAAAATAAGTATATTTTTTCATGTTTTTTATTCCAATGCTTATATAATCTCCTATATAATTTCAGAAACCTCTTTTCATAAAAATAAAAAATAAAAAATATTTATATAAATACATAACAAAGAATATTTCCATGGATCATTATTATCAATGTATATACAAATGTAACATAATTATCTAATTTTTTTGAGGTCCCATTTTTATTTATTATGGATGTGAATCAAGAACATATAAAACACAACCAAAGGTTCATAAAATTTTAAATTTTTGTTACTTAACCAAAATATAATTATAATGGTGAATATTCATGATAATTGAATATAAGTATTTGCAAAAAGTTTGTTTCTTGAAAAAATTCAGGTGCCTATATAGAACTAGAAATTTTTTTCTCGCGAGTAACAATTTAATAATTGGTTATAAATACAATATAAATGATTCAACTATAAAATATTGAGAGTGAACATAACAAAAAATATGTTCAATATTTATTAAAAATGACTTGAAATTAAAGTTAAAATTATTTTATGGATATTTAACATTATTATAATTTAAAATATTCTAAAATGGTTAATATGGATTTATTTTTTTAATATGATTATTTTGGAAAACAATCTCATAAATTTTAAGTTCTGAGTTTATAATAAGCACACATGGGGCTATCTAGTTGATGCATCAAAAAATCATAATATAATTAAATGATTCACATGATGGAATTATTTAATTACATATATAACCATGTATTTTCTCTATGGACATAAACGATTCAGTCCATCTTTTCAACAATACTGGTATTATAATATGATTTCTCTCAGAATAAGAAATACCTTATAAATCATTCGTTGTTAGCATATTTTAATTTACCAGAGTATGCTCATGTGTACATTTAATAATATTTCTCATCAAAATTTATTCTTAATTACATAAAGAATAATGGTATAAAATGATTTCAATAGATTCAATATACATCAGGTTTATCATGTTGGATTCAATTATGCATGTAATATCCACAATCTGGGTTTTATTTTCGATTTCATTTATTTTGATTTATTTTAATTTGAAATTTTAATTTTGATATCTAAATGGTTAGATATCCTCTAAAGTAAACTTTTATAGTGTTGTTGCATATAAAATTGATCTTTTACAATAGAGTTCATGCTTTTTTGAGAATTAGGTTATTTAAAGAGGATTTGGGAGAGAATTTTCTTTGTATATATAGTCACTTAAATGGTCCTAAAAACCATGTATAATGATCATGTATTCTGGGTTGTCATAGTTAGATGGTTCTACACAATCACATACACAATCTTATTTACCATGCATATCAACCATTCATTTTAAGAATGTGGGACTAGAATAACTTTCATGATTGGTTGAATGGTCCTAGGGCCCATACATTTTAGCTTGACATTCTAGAAATTTTTTTCCAAGGAGGAATGCAGGGATGACCATACAGTCTTTTTGACCATGCATGATAATCTTGCAGTTTAGATTAACTAACAAGGTTCCATCATTTATCATGAAATTAACTTTTATATACTCTCATTATTTATCCCAAACATTATTTAGTGATTATTTATGAATCCTATGATTTTTTTGGAATTTTATTATCTATTTTTTATATCATGCATGCATATTATGGTTTTGATATTTAATATTAATTAAAACAATGATCTTGATTATATGTCTGGTTGGATTTTATTTTGTCTTGGTTTCTCTATTGGATCCAAAAAACATGGTGTCAGGACCATGGATATATAGATATTTATATTGATGATATTTATTTATATTGTTATGTATTTCAGGATTCTTTCCATTGGTGTAGCTTTGAAACATGGATTTAGGATTTTTGAAAATTATGTTTTTGGTAAATCACTTCGATCCCTTTTATTAGTTTGGATAATTTTATTCGATTTGGAAATTAATAGTGATTAATTATTGATTTTGATATATGATATAGGTAAATTATGATTTTTTACAAGAAAAATGCATCTTCAATATATATTTGTTTATATTATAAATTCTAGTTTTATATCCAGGGTAAATTTGAAATAAAATTAGAAAATGAAAATTTGGTTATTGAAGGAAATTGATTTGATTAGTTTAATGATAGATGTTTTAATTTATTCTTTTAGATATGATTTAGATAGGAATTTATTTTTCTAATTTATTTTTTTGTTTAATTACAATTTGAACGAGCTATGTTGAAATGTGATTTAATTTTTTTTTCTCAAATTGATTACATGGAGTGTGTACATGTGTAAATTTTATTTTATTCATAAATTATTTTTGAATCCTATTATTTTCATAGGGAGTGAAGTGGTTACCTAAAGATAATATGCTAAGGAAAGCATCAGTTTGGATTACAAAGTTTGAAATGAAAAACTCATAATAACATGAGTTTTGGAAGTATAAATGGGGATTAATACCTTATAAAAACTAGTTAGTAATGGATATAATAAATTATTCTTGATAAATCCATAATATAAGGGATTTTGGTTGTAAAATTGGAATTTTCTCTTGGATTTTAGGAAAATAGGGACTTTACTATACATTTTTTCAAGAAAAAAAGAATTTTCCATTAGATTTATATTAAATGGTGATTTTACATTGGATTGTAAAAATAAAAATATATCATGTACCTTTTTAAAATATAATGTTTTTTATAAAATGAGTTTTAAAGAGAAAAAAATAATTTTTTAAAATTTTCAAATCATACTTTAGTCTGATTCCTTCAAAAAATTATAACTTTAATATAATTATTATATGTGATTTTGGTTTTGGATTGAATTGGCAAATCAAATATTTTGGTTAGATAAAATTATTTGATCATTATTGTTTTTTATGCATAATTAAATTCACCATTAATGGAAGTGAGTTGATTCAATGTTGAAATGCTACTAAAATTCAACTGCCCCCTACATGCATTATGATGGAAATATAAATAGGTATTTCTATTATGTGAGTATTGGTTAAATGAAATTTTTTTTGTAGTGACCTGTATAACCAATTTGAAAATATTTTTGATGATTTGGTGCGTTTAAGTGAAAAATATATTTTTTAGCGTGTACCTTGTTTAGTTTACTTTAAAATTTTCATTAATTTTGTAACAAAATAGTTTCTACTTTAATGTTTGTTCTAAATAAATTTTACTCAAAGGTATTTTACATTAATATACATTGAATATGAATATTTTCTTGAGGTAAATTCATTCATAATGGAATAGTTTCTCCCTATCCTCTATTCAATAGACTTTGAAGTTTGAGGAATGAATTTGAGGTAGTTTGGGGATTATCTGAATGGTAAATTTTCCCTATAATCCAAAATTAAACTAGGGATTAAATATAGGTAGTGATGAATTTTTGTTGCACGATAGCACTAAAATAGTGGGGTTACTATAGAAGGTATTCCATGGTGTATTGTAGTATAATTATTATTTATTAAACATGGGATTTTAGATAATTAATTAGAACATATGGCCAATCATAAATTACTTCTCCTCTGGGTTTGTATCAGAGTTGAATTTCAATTTTAGAGTGAATGTTGGTTAAAGGTTAGTCACCAATAAAATGTGTAGACCCAGGATACTTCAATCCAAAAGTTAGTTTGTAGGAAAACATTTATAGATAGAGGTCATGAATAGAATTTGGTAGTAAGGAGTGTGAAGCTTCCATAGTTATATTTGGTATATTGGTCCAAGGTTTGAGATTTAATGCTAGTGAACCTTTAGGATTTCAAAAAATATATATGTTCTTAGAACCACAGGGAATTTGTTCCATATAAGGGTTCCCTCTTAACACAAAAAGTGATTTAATCATGAAATAAAATTAAAATGTAATTAGAGGAGGGATAAACTTGATTCCATGTGGTCTATCGGCTCATATATTGAGATTTAGGATCTTAGGTCAACATGTTATAAAAATGATATTAACAAGATGGTCTAGAAATGACATTTTTGGAATTATATTTTTGTTTTTCTAAACCCATATTACTCAAAACATATAAGAGTTCATACATTATGTAAGACATGACAAGGGTTTAATATAGTTAAGATTAAATGCACTATGGTTGGTGTGGTAGGGGTTTCATCACATTTAATTATATAAAATAAAATGGGGTTTTAAAAAATGAAATTGACTTCCAATGATTTTTTTATTTTGAAAATTTATTTTTAAATGGCTGTTTTCAAATTTGACTGAATTTTTGTGACAAAGTGGTAAAGATTAAAATTATTCAAGTTAATATAAAGATAATAGTATATTGCATAAAAGTTAGGGTATTAATATGGAATCTAATAAGGACACACTAATAGAGGTGGATAGATCCTTGATGTTTCTAATGAAAAAACCATCATTATTGATGGATGGTGCTATGTTGAATCAAGAAGTGGAATTATTTTAAAATATTAATCATATTTTCTAGATTTTTATATAACATAAACCATGAAGGTCTTATTTGGGGATTATTTGTTAGAGGTTCCATCTTTTAGGTGGTGGCAGTTGATCAAGGAATTCGGAAATCATTAATATATTAACTGGATTTTTTTACCGAAGATCATTAATTAATAGTATAATTGAAATGATCTTAATCCCTATAAGGATAAAAATTTCCTAAATATTGAGTTGGGTATCATTTCAGTTATAAATTATGCACTAATATTTTCTAATCTTGTAAAGTACATGTTTGATTTAGTGACAAAGGATAACCTCAATGAATAGAGTTTTAATATGTTGTTATTACTAGTGATGTTGTCATTGGACATTCTGGTAAAGATATTTACTTAATTATATGTTGATATAATTAAGACTTCAGTTGAGGTGGATATAAGTGACACATTAAGGATAATTTCTTCTCTTCCATTGGCTGGTAGAGGGAATAATGTTTTTAGTGGATAGAAGATGATGTGAAAGGACTTCTATGTGAGATTAGATGAGATTTCCCCTCATGTTTATTAAGAGAATAAATTATTAGGGAACTTTATTTATAGATAAGTTGGAATCCAAAATTCTATATTTCAAAATCCTCCTCAGACATGTTTTAATTTTTTTTATGGTAGGAGATATGAATATTTTTTTGTTAATTTGTTCTGAAGAGTGAGTTGGTTAAAACTATTTAACTAAGTATATTATTAGATTTATTGATTAATTTTAAGTCAAAAATATGCTACTATGGTTGGTGATTTCTATTTTTAAAAACATATGGGACTATCCTTACTTTAAATGGATATTGGTATATTGATGTAAGTAGGTTAGGGATAATAGAAAGTATAGTGGTAATTATATTATTCCAATTGGTAGGATTGGTTCTTGGATCTTTATAGGGAACAAAAATCCACCTCTAATTCATAGGGTAATGGATTAGTATATAGATGAGTTTAAAATATGTTTCCCTAGTTCACCACTAATTAGGGATGCCGAATTCCTTATTAACTTTGTTCCTTGTAAGAATCATATTTTACTATCATCATACAAAATGGAATGAGTAGAGTTTTAGGAGGTAAAGGTGTAGTAGTATGAGATCGAGGGGAAAAGGTTTATTTTATTGAATATTTCCTATTTGGTAGAACTGGATCTATTCTCTATTAAAAAAATCACTAAATTAAGGGTGTGTATTACCTATCAAATTGTAAACTTGGTTAGGGTAAACAATAAATCCTTTTCACAGAAATAATTATTTTTTCGAATAGATGATGGAATCTCATTGGTTCTTTGGAATAAATTATTAGTTTGGTTATCATCATTTATGAATAAACGAGATGGGTATTTTTATAAATTATTTCTAGTTTTGATACAAACATTGTGATTCTTTTGTCATGTCTTTTAAATACACCAAGGAACTTATGGTTTTTATGAAAATTATGAACAATATTTTACATAAATATCTAGATTTATTTTCAATGGTTTTTTATGATATCCTTATTTAATCATGATCAGATGAAGATCATAGGAGGGGCCTGTAATTTGTTTAGATATTATCCATGAGAATTAGTTGTACACTAAATTCAATAAATTATATTTTTGAATTCAAGAGTTGAATTTCTTTATTAATGATGTTTTTTATATATTAAAATATATTGATCTTAAGATGTTTGGGGAGGTAATGTATTGGTAATTACTAAATAAAATATTTTAGATACACTATTTTCATTTTTTTTCAGTATATTATTTAAGATTCATCTGGAATGCTAGAAATTGGATTATCTCATGATTGTATTGAAATTGAAGCGGGAGAATTTTGAATGGAATGGAAATGGTAGGAGATGTTTGAGGAGTTTAAGGGGAGATTCACTTCATATCACGTTTTTTATCTCTCAAAATTAGGATTTAGTAATGAGGTATTTTGTAGCACAAAAGGATTTGTATTTCGATATGACTTGATGAAATAAGTTAATGTTTTGGATTATTGTTCTAGGTAGATTATATCCCATAATACTAATTAGCCTACCAATTATATGGAATTAGATTTCATTATCCATACTTGAAATATTTGGAAGAACTACCTTTTCTATGAGAAATTGATGGTTTAAACAAATCGAATCAATATAAATCATAATTTCTCAGACCATGAACTCAATATGATTCAGAACATGTGTGTAAGATATTAAAAAACATTTGATTTCTAGAATATGTATACATCCAAAAATGGAAATTTCATGGTGTATGCTTTGGGTAAAAAAATCCAACATGGTTAGTGAAGGAAGTGGTAGAGCAATAGAAGTTGATGGGTTTGTTGGAAAAATTTCATATATAGATGAATTAGGTTATAGATAGAGTTTTTCATATAATATTAGGATTTAAATATATGTTTATGAATAATTTGATGTGAATTTATTTTTATAAAAATACTATAGGGGGTACTAGAGATCATATATGTTGGAGTAACCATGAAAGTATATTCAGTTATGATGGATTTAGCTCAGTATTTCTGGGGATATATGTTCATTCATATGGATATAAGATAATATATTCTGAATTGTTTTTACTATTATAGTTTGGTTGTACATTTTGTAGAAACCGAGGTGTATCAAGATATTATACACCATTTTTATAGTTATGGAGGAAAAGCGATGTTTCTATTTTTTTTTGGCATCTTATAAATTTTCCAAAAGTGAAGGTCTAACACTAATGACCAACATGTTAATTTCTACCATTACCGGTTCCGAAATGGAAAAGACAAGAAATTTCTATATATTTAATGACATGATTATCAAACAAATATGGTAAAATGATTTCACATGGGTAGTTGTGTGAAATTGGTTCATTTCTTACTAATATGAGAAATATTTTAAATTGATGATATTGGAAAACATAATATGGAAGAAATTATTACACTTCATCGATTTACAAATTATATCATCTTAGATAAGGATCCTCGATTTAAATATAGAGTCTAGGTAGGTGGAAATGAACCCTTGTTACAAAAATTAATGAAGAAATAATGAAAAATTAAAACAAATAGATTTATGTGGTTCAAGAAGAATTCCCTACACCCATAAAGGTGGAAAAAAATCATTACATTCCAAGGATAGATATTGGAATTTAAAAAATATAAATCCACATGAATAATTTTAATAACAAAGTATATTATGGTGATGTAAAATAGTGTGTATTAAATGTTTGAGTTAAAACTTCCTTCAAGGTGAAATAAATTTTTAGATCCTCCACATTTTCATTAATGAATAAATTTGACCACTACATGTCCAATTACATCAAACATAAATCATATATTTTTATGACACCATGCGAATTTTCATTTATAGACTCTATGTTATGTATCAACCATATGAGAAATTTATAATAGAATCTTTTTGGAAACCAGATTTTCTTTTAAAAAAATTACATTGAGACCCTCCAACCCCTTGAACCTCCATACTTTCCAAAAAGGGATTTATTCCCCCTATAACCCATAATAAACCCAATGCTAAATTTGAATAGTATATTTTTTATTTAATGTAAAGTAGTGTTCAAATCAAATAATTATCCTCATATGTTAACATTCTCTCATATAGAGAATAATTCCAAAGATACCCTATCCTAGTAATGCTTTCCTATGATAGTCCTTGTCACATTGCTTCCCCAATCCATAATCATATATGATATCTTATTAAAAAATACAATGCTTTAATTTCTAAAGTATTATCATAGTATTCACCATGTGAAAAAGATTTATGTTTTAATGAAAATTCATTAATTCAAAATTTTCATCTTTTAATAATTTATTAATGAAATAGTATTTTAGATAAACATGTTTCATCATGGAATGGAATACCAACTTCTTCACAAAATGCATTCCACTACATATTAGAATAAAACAAATTCTCTCATTTCTCCCTACCCAATTACTTTAAAAAACTTCTCAACCATATCATATCTTTACTATCATTCTTAATGACAACTTATTTTATATTGATATTAGAAAATTCATCCATCATATATAATTAGTACCCCAAACTAATAGTTATTCCTCCATATATATAAAAATATCTTTTCTACATCACCACCCAAATATCCCAAAACAATAATTTGTTACAAAAAACTTATAAATATCCAACCAAAGAAGATATATTGGAAATATATCTAATACAATTAACATTAATTAATTACTTTTATTTAGAAAATATAAAATTATAGTTATATTTCTAAAGTCTATAAAAATAGTGTATAATAAATACTTTTGTTCCAACAGAACATAATCGTGGTATTTACATTTTCACTCATTTTCATGGAAAAAATTAATTACCATAACATATTTATTTTGTAATAAAACTTGACCCATGATTTTAATTTTGTATTTATTAATATTAATATTATTACCATTGAGAAATATATCATTATAATATCAATTTTTTTATGTTTTGGTTTGGAGATGAGATTTTGGTGAACTTTTGTTGGAAACGAGGATGAAAAAATGACGGGTTAGTCACTGTGGTTCAATGAAAACATAGTTTTAGTGTATTAAAATATGGTTTTATTTTATATTTTGAATGAATATGGATAAAAACGTATTGGTTTTTCAACCATGTCATGGATTTAGTCAAAATACATTTAGTTATGAATGAATATGGTTGTCATATTTTAAGGGAGAATAGAAACAATTCACCATTGGTTTTGGTTCACCCTATTCCAAAATAAATCATAAAATGGTTTAATAAGCCACAACATGTTTCAGTTAGTTTACATATAATTATAAATTTTTAATCCCTCCCACTTCATATTTTATTCTCACTATTCTTATAAGAACTAATAGATGGATGGGGGGTCACCTTGGTGGTTTAATGTTCTCATAGGATTGATCTACATGTTACTTCTTATTGTGGAATTTAATAAATGAGATTTTTGATATTTTTTTACTATTCTTCCTTCCATCATTTTTTATCTTCTCAAGGTTTTTTAAAATGATTGATGTATTTGTAAAATAAATTATTTATGTTTATTTCATAAAAAATAGGTTCATTAGATGTACAAAACATGAGGACATGGTAAATATTATATCTAAGTCACATCCTTCAAGTAAAGATTGAGGTAGGGTATTCAATGGTCTTTTTTATGCATTGAAAATGAATTTTTATTATTTGGTTAATATAATTATCTGTAATTTTTTAATCCTCTAAATATTAATGTAATAAGAACAGAATGTTTTGGATATAAAGAATAGTGGACGTGGAAATGAAATGAGATATTATATTAATTGAGAAAAATTATCATTCCACTATTGTGGAAATATATAAAGTGATGCATTGTTAATGAAATTATTTACTGTTCATGATGATTATTATGGGACTTAAAGGTTGTTAATAATATTCCAAAAAATTTAGAATGACGAAGATTATATTTTTATAAGGTGGGGTAATAAAAATTTTACATGTGAGTTTTTTTTTATTTTTTATGATATATCTGAGTTGTATATGGAGATTTTTGGTGGATATTTGGTTGAATAATTCGATTATTGAGGAACCATTTTAACCAATTTTTTCTAATCATGCATTTAATGTAGTTTTTAGGTTGGTGTATACATTTGTGAATATTTAATATATTTATTTTGTATATAATGATCATGTTATGTTATAGAATTTTTATACCCTTGTTTAATAGGTTATTTTAATGAATTACCCCCATGGGTACTCATAAAATGTTATAATTGAAGATTATAGTGACCCCGAAGCCAGTATCAAATAGTAAACCAGTTATAGAGAAGAATTACGGTTATAAAATGAAACTTATGAGAGGAATTACCCTCATAATCCTAGGAACATAAATAAAAATCTCTTGTAAAATCCCTATAAAAAATGAAACCAAAACCACAATATATATTAATGTCATATATAACCAAAGGGATTTAAAATAAAATACTAAATGAAACTCATATGGTAGTGACACTAACAATAATCATAATCTCCATGAGATAGTATAGCCCAACAAGATCACAAACACCGTCTTGTATGTCTATAAAAATAAATTTATATATGTGTGTGTGTGAGTGAGTATACAAGTGTGCTTAGTAGAATCATCCCCAAAACCACTCATAAAAATATAGAATAAGTATACTAATACCTTAGTTAATAATTAGTTGAAGCATCTCATCATGGATATCGAGTCAACTATAATTCATCTTCAGCAAGGATCACACTCTCTATATTAAATCCTAATATTATAATGTAAAAATAAAAGAATATATTAATAAGGGACCTCATTAACACTTTCACACCCCCAATGACATATGTTCCAGTGTTCCAATTGCTTATATACCCACATAACCACAACACAACCACATCCACATCATCATAACCACATACACAAAGCCACATTAATATGTAAACACTCCCACAGGCTATATGACCACATAAAAACCACATACCATATCCTCATCATAGTTGGGTAACATTAACATGGAGGAAAAAAACCTTATGACCTACTCCTCTCATGAAATACTCTAAATATGTATCACAACCTCTTGGGAATAATCATAACCACAACACATCATAGAAAATCTAATCTATGGTTATCATAGATCATCCATCATAACCTTGTTCCATTATAGTATATGCTACATCTGTAAGATATAATGAGAGAAGATGGAGTAGTAAGACATTAGTTCCCTCTCTTACTAACTACTAGGGAAAACAAAAAGAGACAACGTTTTATATAGGAATTTGTAAGAAAATATTACTCGGGTCGTGGTTTATAATAAATAAAAAATAAATATATTATTTATATATAAACCACCGACAAGACTGACTTAGGGGTTGACTCACAAATATGATTAAATTTATTATGATTACATTCTATAGCCACAATGACCCGATCACCGTCACACACCAACAACTATTTTGACAATTAATTGAAACATAATTCAATAACATGATTTCCAAAAAATAGCCACCTAAAAATATAAACATTATGTTTGGTCACATCAATATCATTTTCAAGTCTTACCATTACTAGTCACATTAGATTAATGATTTCATATTCATTACCACCCACTACATGTTTATTGTAAAAAAATCCATTTTCAATGTTAACAACCAACTTTATCACTTTATATTTACCTATTACACTGATGATTAATCCTATAATAACATTAACACATCTACCCATAAAATATCCAATTAATTCATCATTCTTGGTTTTAATTTTAGTTTAACCATTTATTTTTTCCCACTATGACATAAACAAAAAATACTATACTCATTTTCACATCAACTAACATACATCCCAAACCAACACCCATAACACCAATCTCTTCTAATGCCACACAAACCAAGCTAAACCAATACCACATTGACAATATAATACTAGCATAAAACAAAAAATAACAAGGACAAACACAATAATATAAGAGCGGTCCACCACAATAACACAACAAAAAACATTTCATCTCCTTTATTTTAATTAATCATTCAAATTTATTAAGAAATACTTATTTAATAAACAACATTATAACACAATGTTTCCAGGAAACAAATTTATTTCCATCCTTATCTGGTTATTCATTTATGAATAGTGATTTAAAAACACCAACGTCTACAAAAAAGGGCTTCAAAATATCAAATATAAATATAGAATCATCAATACATAAAAAATAGAATTGAATAATGTAAATGATATGTGATTTACTTACTTATTTTAAGATTACTTTTTTAGTTCATTATCTAAATTTGGTTAATTTTCAAACTACATAACCCCACCAAAACCAATAGAACTACACTATCAGGGAAAAATAGAAACAATAAAAATAGATAGAATAGTGGAATATAAAAAAATAAGGAGAGAAACACACCCTAGATAAAAATATCTCGATCAAACCAATCCAAGGATCAAAGAGACACTGGAGGATAACTAAATGGAACACATGACAAGCTATAGAGGCCTAATGTTTGAACTAAGTTGAAGCAATATGAGTTAATCCAAAAAACACACCAAAAAATATAATTAAAATTGGAAAATAGAGCATCACATCATGGAATCCTTGGTCACACCCTGAGAGTGTCATGATTTGGAATTCATCATGTAATCTCCCCTATATTACGAGGAGTCAAACTATATAGATTCCTTAAAATAAGAATTTTGTAGAAAAATTTGACACTTTACAACATAATTTTTAAATCTCCAAAATTCATCAATCAATAATTTGCCTCATCCTAAAACATGATAACTCCCTTGACTAAAATTGTGATTCATCACAATCAACTATAGCGCAACAACACCAAAAATTAAGAATTGTGAAAATCAACCATCTTGGAATCCATAGAGCAATTATTATAGTGACATTAGAATATCTAAAATGGAATATTAACCCCAAAAATATCAAGAATCACTACACCATATAAAAGTAGAAAACATTTCAAAATACCTCCCAAAAAAATAGAACAAAACCAAAATCTTAGGGATTACATACCACATAGTAAAATATATCTAGATTATATAACATTGTTGATCATTGATGGAATCATGGTGAACAATTGAAGCTGGTGGGCTGGGGATTAAAAAAATTTCATCATTATAATGATGTAACTACATCATAATTGGTTATATAATCCATGGAAAAGGTATGATGGTCTCATGTGATTTTTTTCAAAGCACAAATTGAATAAAGGAGTATGTTATTCGATGCAGGAGTGAATGCACCTGTAGTTTTTCACTGATGACTTTTTCTTATAGGATATACGGACGAACCCCTCTAGATAGCCCACACATGCTTCTAGAATATTTTCATACAATTTTTTTTTCAAATTATAGGTACTATCTTGAGCTTTTATTATTTCTTTGATGTCATAATGATCACCTCGATCACATAACATCGACATGTGATGGTGTTATTTGATCACTGGCTCAGTTAGAGAATTCCGCTCTCTAGGATTTTGAATGAGAGAGAAGATCTCAATTTAGGTAGATTAATAGTACATGGAATGATCCCCTCCTCCACTTATAAATTGGATGTCGAAAAACATGGTAAGGGTTCCCTGACCCTCATACAATTAACTTCCAATAAATTGTAATAAATAAATAATTATGATGAACTAATTATAACCAAAATATTATATTTATTTTATCAAATACATGTAATATATATGAAATATATTTTGGGATAAACCTGAGTCATTACCTCAAATTGTAATTCATAATAATTATAAATGAACCTTGAATATTAAAATAATATTATTTTATATAGTATTATTCCTTGTACTTACATAAAAAATTGTAAATAAATTTAATAAATAAATTCAATTCAATTATTCTATACTCAAATAATAATGAACTTATTTATTTATAAGTGATTTTTAATGCTTGGAAAACTCTCAAACATCATAGTGGGGCCCACCACGTCCTATATACATATTCATCACAATTAGAATGATTCTTAAATACACTATTATGTGTAACCCTCTCTGGCCTTATCTTGATAGTAATGAATATTATTCGCAGACAAAGAGTGGTTTCTAAAAACCCATCAATTCCCCTAAAGAGATAAGGAATAGTAATAGAAACAAAAACCATTCCAACGAACACACACTGTGTAATATTATCTATTTATCATATGATACCTCACAAAGAAGGATGTACACTTATGTTATCATCATTTCTTGCTTTACTATTTTTTTGATCTAAACGGATGGACTTAACATAGACTAGAATGGACATGGGATTATGAAGGAACTACCATCCTAATCCACTAGAATTTAGATATCACTTCCTAAAATTAGAAGTGACATATTCTTTCTTCATTATTCAAACAATTTTATACCACCATTAACATACAAACACAATATACATCTTCATGAATTTAACATTATGGATTAATCATTAAAGAAACGTTTGTGATTAAATTGAACACATTGATAATGATCTCAATTTAGGAGACCAACACAAGTGTTTATAGATATTAATATCCAATGACACCTGAAACATGTGGCATTCCTATTGTAAATCCTTTTCCCATGATCTAAACCACCAAATATCTCTAATTGTGAACCTCATGAGAAGAATTAAAAATCCTTATGAGCCCGTAGAACATGATAGATAGACATCATCAGTGTCCTAATAGTATGATGAATATGAACTATAGAAAATCACATAAAGATTACTAGCATAGTATCTCTTTGTCCTTATTATATAATGGGAACTACAGTAAACTTTTGATATGACATATAATATTACGAAATTACCAAAAATAGAGTGGAAACACAAGTATTAACACTATTCTAGTAAATCAAACGCACACAGACACACAGACTTATATATAACTATATACATGTAAGGGTAATCGATGTACATTCACAATTTGGGTCTAGGGAAACCACTTTACGCACTTCTACTTTCACAAAATCCAACTTCTAACAAGTCTAAAACTTCTAAATCTCACATGAGAATCATGATTTTGCTGATATATGTCTTTAATCAAAGGTTCTTCCCTGTTTTCCTCTATGTATACTCTAATAACTATGACTTCCCCAATCTGAGTAAAATTTATAAACAAATGATATACTTCAGTATATCCCTTTTTTATAATTTATAAACATGACATATTAGATATGACTAGTAATGTTATTATCATAATGATAAAACTTTACCACCTAGGTTTGATTCCAAGAAAAAAAATGAAATGTTTCTTATTTTACAAAACTTCATTTTCAACATCATATGCTAAAACATACTTTGCATTTGTAGATATCTATACCACTATCTTTAGGGATATTTTATTTCTCATTAACTTATACTAAAAAATATATAAGATTATATTGATCCAAGGATGATAAGTTTCTATACCCTAAAAACTAGTATCTCTTTCTCTCCACATACAAGGTACATACCTATTGTACCTGCTCAAGTATAACTGTATAGTCCTAATTGCTTCCCTTATAATTCCCCTAGATATAATTGACATTTTCCTATTATAATGTTTATATTAGAAAAATCATTTCATGTACATATCATGGAATATGTGATTGATCCATCTTAGAATCATATGGGATTAATCTCACCCATTTAATATCATCCTTTTATATTCATTTATTATTAAAGAGACTTATGCCTTGTAAAACTTGTAAAAATTATCTCTCTAATTGTTCAGACTTATATTTTTAAATATTCTACCATTATACATACTATTGCCTTAGAATAATAAAATGGTAGATCTACATTTATAAATATATTTAAATTTATTTAGGCATAATGACTTGGTGTCACTAATCGAACCTTATTAGTACCATTCTAGCAGCAACTATGTATAGTCACAGCTGAATACATATCATAGTATTCAAAATTATAACCCCCCTATACTATGATACATACAATCCATTTTTTGAATTTTAATTGATCTTTCAAATTATATCCTAATTCCATATACCATTTGTCAGATTTATTATTCTCAATGAATATTATATCACTAATAGTGGTGAATATAAAACGATCATTATAGTTTTATCTTTCCTATGTAGTATGTTTCTATAGAATATTACTTTCCCACAAGGATTTGTAAAACTTGTTCCTATATCAACTATTTGTGAATATTTGGCATTGACTAAACCCAAATAAATATTTCTCCCACTATCTCAAATAGATATGTGCACCGTTATATAGAAATATAGTCTATTACATGGACTATCACTTTTTTATCTAAGGTATTTCTATAATATCCTTAGAAAATATTAGGGTAATTAATTTAGATTCACATTGTGTTTTTCATGATGGAAGTTTGTTTATATCCTTAAGAATCACATTAAATAAAAATGAGATAATGGATTTCCATCATACTATAACTCATACTATGTCAATATGTAATGCTAATTTTCATATTTTTGTGGGATAACCATATTATTTGTGATGCATGCCTTAAAAAATAATGCAATTTTTAGAAATGAATATATATCTCAAAATTTATGGTCCTTATACGTATACCATGTCTCTAAAGTGTATAATAAAATGTGCATTTAGAAATTTTTCAACACTAAATTTTATTGATTAATGTTGACATGTAAGACTCATCCTTGATACTACATACTATCACTGTAACTTTTATGTGGAGAACATAATGTGTATTTAGAAATTACTGCATGGTACATTATAAAGGTCGATGAATTCTTGGTCAATATATTATTATGCACACCAAACCAAATATACTCATATCTTTCGAGAATGAATATAACATACTTCATTATATCATTATATTAACCCTTAAAGTAATCTTATGATGTATATTTATCACTAGATTACCTTTGGAATATATTACACTCTCTAGTTGAACTAATTCACAAATCATTATGGATTAACTTTATTTCTAAAAGTTTTTTTTCCAAAACTATGTATAGAAGTGTGTCGATAATACCTAAGGTTTTAACTCCAAATAATATAAAACAACACTAGTTATATCCTTAAAAATATTTAGTTTTATGAAAAAGTGTTATCTTCCCAAAATTGGGTGTATATGTCTCATATTTTATATTCATCAGGCATTGCCAATGATTCAAGCATTATTGAACTACTAGTTGATTACTTAAACATAAAAAAACATCATTTCCTGAACTTGAAAAATGTATCCTTGTTTCCAAAGAACAAGTTTGACAATTTTTTTTGTAATATTTAATAAATGTACAACTAGAACCATTTATTTGGAAATAATAATTTGTATAGTTGTCACTGTTGACTAAGGAACCACCGTTTCTTAGCCACTTCAAGAACAAAACTTACTTGTTCTAATGAATCTATACTTTATTGGTTACTGTATTTAAACACACATATATGATAGACATATTGTATTTAATACCTTATAATTATGAAATAAACCTAACTTCAAAATGATTAATATACCTGAAGAAGAAGTGACTACACATTTCTTATATTGAATTTAAACTTTAAATGATTTATTTCATTACATGTGAACCAAATAACTTGTTATTTAATACCTCTTTCCTTTGAAGGACATTGTGAAGGTGCCTTTGGAATCACTCTTTCCATTGTAATTTTCCCTTCTCTTCCAGCTTGATTACCATAAGAATTAAAGAGTTTAATTTTTTTGTTTTTATTTACTTTGAGAACATTACCCAAAACTTAATAAATAATTTTTCCATATTTTTTGTTTTTTTAATATTAAATTATAATGGAGTAAATTGGTGAAAAATATGTGATAAATGCATTTCTTGAAATATTATAATCATCCTTTGAATTTTCACCTCTCTAGTGTATCGTTACCCATTCATCACTTCACATTCTCCTTGGAAGCATATCATAGATGTGGCAATATGAGAAATCATCCATGTCATGTTGTTGTGTCCAAAAATCACATTGTAAATTGGTGATAATATTATAATATAACCATAATATGCATCATACATGAGTCTCCTATAAGAATATTTCTCACCCTCACTTTAATAGCAGTCTTAATAGGTATTGGGGACACCGGCCCCATAAATTTACACTATAGTGGTACTTTTCACAAGATCCAGTATTATTATTCAAAAACTCATGTCATTATGAAAATTATCTTTATCCATTAGTTATCATAGTGTACTTACAATGTTATATTCCATTTTCTACAAAAAAATAATCTAGAATTTTTTTAATTTTATCTTGATTATCTATTAACCATTACTAATTATATAAATCCTTAAAATTATATAACTATTTAATCAAACTTTATAAACCCAATATAATGGAATCAAAATACTCTATCTCCTGATAATTTTTTCATAAAATATCCTTGAAACTTCTTATCATTGTCTTCATGATTTTTATATTCCACTACTTGGAGAGTTTCTTGGTAGGTACTAGATTTTCCAATTGCATTAACTTGTATCCCCTTAAACAGGTGGGTGAAGTACCATATTCCAAAATCATAATAATTGTTTACTCAAAACTTTTATCTAATGTTGTAATAGTATATCATTAGCTATTTCTTTGCTACAAAATTCAATAAATTAACTCATCAATCTCATAATAACACCATAGATGAAGGAGGCATAATCGACATTAGATAACAAGAACACTGTACACCTGGGTTTGGTCAATTTCAAATGATTTAATGTTTTAAGACTTAAGAAATATTTGAGGGGTTTTTAACAAATCTTCTTGAATATTATCCTTTTCTATTAAATATTTTCAAACTATATTTTCTCACTCACAAATAAACATTAATTAATAAAATATATTCATATTCTCTTTATTATTTTTTGTATTTATTAATTTATTTGATTTATGCTATCATGAAAATGAATAAAATAATAAAAAAATCATAATGGAAATAAAATTACTCAAATGGTTTTGAGAATCTAATATCGGTTGATCCACTTAAAATCAATGGATCAACCATGACCTAGAGTAATCATACCTGATTCAGGCTTTGAATCATGATGCAGCTCATCCATATTATAGTGTGTCCACTTTTCTTCGGGATTTCATCTTGAATTGGAAGGGTCTGCGACTTACGGTATCATTGTCAACAATATATTAATACTCACATGCAGGTGATGGGGTCTTGGGAAGCAGAAATTATATACAGGAATGAATGACTGCCCAAACCCGTATACATATTAAATAAAAATTATGATGTGAAAAATGTTAATAAAACTAATTAATTATTTCAAGAATCACATAAATTTGTAAGAAAAAATTATGTTAAATTTGACATAAAAAAGTTTGTTCTAGGCATCATACCAGTCAATGGGTAATGTGAAATCATGATGAAATTAAATTGAAATAAATTTAAATTATTATAGATATTAAATAAATAAAATTATTTAATTAAATTCAAATAATTAACTTTCATTTGGTAATTATATTAATTTTATTTTAAATTGAAATTTATATTAGTTAATTAATTTAATTTAATTCCAAAACTAAATTAATTTTTCATTGTATGAAAATATTTTATTTTTGGATCCAAAAATTAATTAAATTGTTTTGGGATTTTATAAAAATTTACTCAGACCCTTAATCCCTTCTCAAGCACATTACGGGTAGTTTCATAACCCTGCGTGCCCGTTTCAAGCCAAAAAAAATCCGTACAGTGCTGGTCTCAGCCAGGACAGTTCACCTGAACCTATTCTAATTCTGGAAAACCATCCCTATCCCATTTGAGAGAAAATCAGGTCTAACAAGACCCATGGGAATCTAGGGAGGGGAACCTCATAACTAGGATGATGGCATATAGACCAGGGAGATATGGGACTATGGTTGGTTGGGCATTGCTTTCTATAGTGGCCATAGGGAGGAATCTTGGTGATCCGAATGGTTTTATCAGGCGATAGGAATGGGAAGAGGCTACTAATGGTGAAGCAGTGCTGGGAACAACCTTGATGGTGGTGATGAGGTGAGGTGATGTTGCTGAAATTGAGACATGACATCTTGGGCTCAACTAGATAATGATGTTAGGTAGTGCACTAGGGAACCAGAGGTAGGCAGTTACTAGGTATCGACAGTGGGCTCCAACTGTAGGCATGGTCTGGGAAATGATAGGTACGGCTTGAGAAAGGGAGGAGGGTGTTAGTGTCTTCCGAATATTTCCACAACAGTGGTTCCGGGATCGAATAGTGGTTTTTAGATCACCCAAATATCGAAGGAAAAGGGTCACATAATGAGGATGGAGACTAGGTGGGAGAATGGTAGGTGGGTTGCATCTTGGGAGGCTCCCATGAAGAAGAATCCCTTTCTCCCTTCTTACCCACATTTTTTCTTTTTCTATTGTTGAAAAACACACCCTCCACTAGCATAAAATAATATCCTAATAATAGGTTTGGAAGACCCAATATCACCTCAAATACTTGATTTTTTTTTTTTTTAATTTTTTGTGATTCCAAAATAGTATAATATATTGGATTGCTGATTAAAGGATTTCTGATGGACATATTCTAGATGATACTTGGTTGAAATAAAATGGGGTCCTCAGAATAAATTATTTATGTGATTCATAAATGTGCTAGCATAAAATAACATATACATAAAATACATGATATTCAATTTTAATACTCCAAAAATAACTGACGATCCATATAAAAATCTTCATATCACCAAAAGGTAGAAATATAATCTCGAATCGATAGGTTATTTTATTTTTTGGGACTGAAATAAATTCCTCTACATAAATTAAAATCTAATATAATTTTTATGGATTTAAAATTCAACATGATCACTCCAATACAAATTCATGGAATCAGGGCATGCAGTGGAAGCCAATGGGCTAGGGATTTAAAACTGTTCATCACCAGAGTGACGTAATTATGTTATCTCCAGAGATCTTAGCCGTAATATATGGTTGAAAATATCACATTAATTTTTCAAAGAAAAAATTTAATAAATGTGTATATCATTATATTCGGTGATGCATTCAACTACAACTTATAACTAATGATCGTTTCTAAAAGGATGTGAGTCCAAAACAATCTTGATCATCTACACACATTTCAAGAATCTTCATATATTCCATTCATATAATTACATATTCTATAATAGAGCATAGATGATTTCTTCGACATCACATTGATCACCTTGATCTCATGCCTTTGATCCATGAAGGCATTCTAGGATCGTTTTCTTAGTTAGAGAGTTTCACTATCTATTATTCTAGAGGATAGATATTCTCTCACATCAGATTGATGAATAGTCCTTAGAATGAGCTTATCCTTCTCATATATTATAGATTTCCAAATTACCCAGTTAGGGATCATCATCCACTGTATATTTAATGTGAAAAAAATAAGTAATTAAATAATAATTATGATGAACTAATTGTGTCATAATTATTATTTTTATTTTATCACATACTTATAATCTATATTAAATATTTTTTTTATAAACTAGAGTAATTAATTGAACTCATAATTCTTGATAATATTAAATGAACCATGAATAATAAATAATTTTTGTCTGTATAATATTATTCTAATATTTACTTAAACACTTATAAATAATTTTAATAAACAAAATCAACCAATTTTTTTATACTTGAATAATGAATTTATTTATTTATTGGTGATCTTTAACACTTGGACAACTCTCAGACCCCATGGTGGGGACCACCATATCCTATATATATCCATCAAAATAGGGAAGATTCTTGAATTGGCTATTGTGTGTGACCCTCTAGGGCCTTTTCTGAATAGTAGTTAATAATATTCATAGACCATGAGGGGATTCTAAAAACCTATCAAAAACACTAAAGATATAAGGAATAGTCATAACAATGAAAAAATTTCCAATGAACATGCACTAAATAATATTATCTCATTATTATAGGGTATCTCATAAAGTAGGATGCACACTTATATCATCATCCTTTATTTATTATTTTTTGATCTAATTGGATATATGTACCTTCAACAACCATGGATATAGATTTATTAAGGTACAACCATCCTAATCAACCATGCTTGAGATATCACTTCCTCAAGAGATAAATTCTATTTGATCATTAAAATAATTCCATGCCACCAATGATGCACCCAAAACAAGATACCACTCCATGAAATTAACCCAAGGGCTTTGTCCTTATCTCAAAATACACAATCAAATGGTATACATTAATAATGATCTCAAATCAGGAGACCAACACACATGTTTATAGATATGAATATCCAATAACACCATAAACATGTGGTGTTCCTATTGGTAGGTATATCCTTTTGATCTAAACTATTATATATTACCATGTATGAACATCATGAGTGGAAGTATCAATGATAATGATCCATTGAACCTGATAGTCAAAAATCATATTTTTATGGTCAGTATGATGTATGTAGAACATAAGTCATTACTTTAATATTATTTTCATAGTATCTCTAGGTCCTCATTATAGTCTGGGAACTTTTATAACATTTTTATATGGAAAATAATCTGTGGAAATTACCATAAATCTAGTTGATGCAGAAATACCAACACTATTATAGTAAAATAAAATCATGATTATATCAAAATAAAAACATTCAATTGTAACCAATGACCATTTAGAAGTTGGGACTAGGGAACCCCCTTTATATCACAAAATAGTAAAATAGAATATATGAATTAATATTCTCCAAGAAACTAAAGTCAATGTCACAAATATATTTCATTTAGAAACCCATGATGATAGCTAAAATTTGAGCATGAAACTCAACCCTATTTATCTTGATAACCTCTAAACTCCCTCTCAACAATTCAAATACTTGAAAAACATAAACATAATGTCTTGAAAATTTTGGGTCCTTATATTTCATACCTATCAAATGATTCTCATCCTTTTATAATTAAACTGAACATAAAAAAATAAAACAAAAAAAAACATATGTGGGAGATACCTATCAAACTAAAAACTCACCCCCACAAAAACATTAGTACAACATAGGGAAAGATCATCCTCAATTACATCAGTAAAAAAATAAAAAAATTCATAATTAAGTAATAATTTTAAAAACCATGGGATACTAGGAACAAAATTGTTAATTATATTCCCAAATACACTCCTCCAAGCCATTATGTCTCCATAATTCACAAGTTAAGGAAATGATTCATCTATGGAAAATTTCTCCAGATGTTATTTAACCTCAAATGAATTCTCTATGAACAATGTTTCATACTCAACATTCAAATCTCCCTAATCAATGGTTGGTCCCAACACATTGAAAGGCCATGTGAACTATGGAAAAAACCTAATTCCATGATTGAACCTAACTAGCCATGATGAGGAGAGAGTTTTAGGAAAACATGATAACCAACATCATACTCAAATGGTCTCTTTCTAAGATCAATATAAGATTTAGGGGAATCTTGAGTTTCCTTCATCCAATCAGGAATCACCTGAAACTTCTTGATCATTATTTAAACCAAATATAAAAAAGGATTCTTGAATCCCAAATACTAGTCCATTATAACAGAGACCTTAATGGTCACCCATAAAATACTTAAAATGGGTCCAAGATAATAGAAGAGTGTTTTCTATTATTAAAATATAACCAAACCTAGTGTAGGTGTCTCATCCATGAACCCTTAAAATCCTGGACACATGCACACAATATTTTATCCTATATTTATATCATCCACTTAGTCAGACTGTCTATCTGACAATAAAATGTAGTGATAAGGATTAGTTGAGAGCTAAAAGTACACTGATGACCTCTCAAAATTAGTGATGTAAAATGAGGATCTAAATCATAAGTTATCCTCATTCAAACACCATGATTACATATAATCTATTTAATATAAAAAATCTCCAAAAAAATATAAATGTATTTAGTCCTTAACTTCCATGAAATTATTTGATTCTATCACCAAATCCACAATTACCTAGATGACATAATATATTTCTAGTACTTTAGAAAAAATGAAAAAAATAAATCCATTGATCTGTCCTCCCACTTCTAATTAGGAATATACAATGGATAATATTAATCACGAGAAATATAATTATCATCATTTATCTACTTAAATACTAAAAAACATGACAAAAACTCTTCCATGGGACACTCTTTCTATAGAGAGGCATGGGCTACAGTAAAATCAATTCTAATAAGTGTGGTGAAAGACTTCTTCTACAGAGGTAACCTTCCATAGGTGGTGTGTGCAACCAAACTAGTGTTAGTTCCCAAGGTAAAGTCTCCCTCTTCTTAGAATTAGTACCATACTATTAGTCTTTACAATGTTTCTTATAATTTTTTGGCTATCATTCTGAACTCAAGATATTCCCCCTCTCTCACATGTTGGGTAGATTCGAAACAGAACAGTTTTGTAAAAGGAAGATCTATTCATGGGGCTATTTCCTTGGCCCCAGAAATTATCAGTGACATCAATTTTAAATATCCAGGTAGAAATGTATCCATTAAACTTTATATTAGTAAATATTATGATATAATGGAAAGGAGTTTTACCCTCAGGATTCTTGCAATCTCAGGTTTCTCTTATGGTTTATAGACCATCCTTTTCAAATCTTTAGTTCTCTATCTATGGCCACTTTATTTATGGGTAAGTAATTCATTTTATTCAAGGATGCCAAAGGTTTGAGATATCATGACCCTATTTCCCCCTCTCTATTGATCATTTCCCAAGATTCTCTTAGTCACTATCTTAGTCATTTCATTGCTGTTGGAAAAGTGGCCCCCTACTGCAACAAGCTCTCATTTGGGAGTATTTCTCACCTGATGTTTGGAGATGATACCATAATTTTTTCAATGTTAGTACAAGGTTTATTCTGGGGGTTAATGAGGATCTTGATCTTTACTGTGGGTGGAGTGGTAAAGTTTTTAATTGTGAGAAGGGTCTTTTCTTTTCACCTACCAAATTCTTGGAGATTCAATCTAAAATTCCAGAGTTCAGCCTTGGAATACACAAAGGCTCTTTTCCTATGATGTACCTAGGTAATCCAGTGTCCCAAAATTTCCTCCTTATTATACACTTCGATATGGTTATAGATAAAATCATTAGGTGAATCCTCAATTTTAAGAATATATTCTTATTTTTTTGTGGGATAATTATGTTCATCAACTTGGTTCTATCTTACATACCCATTCATATTTTATACACTCTCAAGGTTCCAATGAAATTGATCTCTAATATTGAATCTAGTTGGTTATCCTTTTTATGGGGTACTCACCTATATAATAAATGTCATTGGGATTCTATGAATAAGTTGGCTATGCCTATGGAAGTAGGGGGTGTCAACTTGAGGAGTGTTTCTGGATCCTTGAATGGTCTTTATTCAAGTTTTCTTGGTGGTTAGTTGAGGGGAGATCATTATGGGAAATGCACATGATAAGTACTTAGGGCCTTGAGTGGAGCTATTCTATATGTAAACCTTCTAGAATTTTTAAGATAATCCAATCATATCTTCCTCTCATTCATCTTTACACCAAGGGGATTTTTGAAAAAAGGGACATTATTTATTTGAATCATAACTCGTTGGGGTCAATTCTAGGCTTACCAAGCTATCCCTCTCCATCCATTTATTTCAGAGAGTCCAATGACTACCCTCTTCTTAATCGGGCCACTTATTATACAATCTAGAAAAAGTATTGTCAACATTATGTTATCTAGTGACCTTGACCAAATTGTGTTCAAGGGCTCATCATTAGGTACATTATCTATAATTGAATTCCTTATAATTAAATATCTAGATTCACTTTAGGACCATTAGGGTGATCTTATATGGTGGAAAAATATTCCTTCCAAATTTATTTTTATCTTATGGCATGTTCGGTATAGTGCGTTTCCCTGTGATGAAAATGTACAGTGAAGAGGTGTTAGTTTGGATTTAAAATGTTTATGCTACAGAGAGCCACATACTAAATCTACAGAGCACATACTATTCAATAACAACATGGCTAAGGCCATATGGAGCTCCAAAAAATAGCTTATAGTTTGGGCAGATTAGGTTTTCTTAGGAGACCTCTTCCATCATCTGTGGTTCTTGGCGATGGATAGACCATGTGTGGAAAGGAGTGTTAGAGTGGTTATTTTGATTAAAGGATGTTGGATTCTCTAGAACTAAAGGAATGAAGTTCGACACTCTAAATAGGTGCAATACTATTTGGGTTTCATTTTCAAAAGTTAAAACCTCATTCTGGATTTCGACAGGCTGGATAAAAGTTTAGTGGATACCCCATCTATTTCACTTATCCTCCCCTAGTACTCCTCCCCCTATTAGGATACTTCTACCTATGGAGCTTGGGTTAGATGGAAGGCACCCAATTCAGGGCTCAAGTTGAAAACTACTGGCTCAGGTTTCATGGGAACTATGCACCAGGGTGGAGTTATTATAGATAGTACTGGTTCAGTGATCGCTTCCTTTCCATCCTTCTTCGGCCTTTTCAATTCCCTCCATTTGGAGGCCCCTTCCATGCTTTCTGGCCTCCAACTATGTAATCAAAGGAGTATACTAATTTAGGAGTCTGAGACTGACTCGCCTTCCCATTATAATGCATGTTAAGGTAATGGTATAGTCCCTTGGTCCATTGTTTACCCCATCAGATGTTGTAATAGTCTCATGAATGATCATATATCTATTATTCATTCCTAGAGAGAGGGTAATGTTGTGGTGGATTATCATTCTTATATTTCATCTCATAATGACCAGTGTCTTATTTTTTCCAATCCTGGATCCTTCCACTGGAGGGAATACACCTTGTTCAAGTAGATTCTCATAGGCTTTACTACTTCATAACTCCATAATTTTTTCTTATAGGCTATTCATCCTGTTATTCTTTAATAAATAAAAAACCTTTTGTCGGGATATTCACTATTTTAAGGGATATTTGAAACTCATAGAGAACCACCACATTCATTACTTATGGAAAAAATAACTTTCCATAAACATCATTCGATATTGATCATCCTTAATCCATCACTTGGAAGATTATATAAAGATGTCATGATTATATCAAACATCAACCTCTAGAACTATAAAATATGACTCTCCAATTCCCACATCATGGAAGATGGAATGGTATAATGATATTGAAAAAATATTCCATCTTCTTTCTATACATAAATATTCAATGTTGTGAGTTCCTCCATTAATCTCCACCCATCTCTAAAATCTTGAACATTATTATCATGAGACTTCCAAATCAATGTGTTATAACTAATAAATTCTTTTATTTTAGTAAGAATTATTTTTTATAATTAATGCTTTATTTTTTTCCTATAGATAGGTATTTAATTTAATAAAAACATTACACATCATGGGTTGATTTGGACTTCTAAAACATGATACAGTAAAGTGATATAAAAATTAAACAATAATAAATTCACTAAGTGAAACTCCATGGGATTTAATTCCCCCAAAAATATAACCCCTTCTATTATGAATATAAAAATAATGATAAGTTATAGGAAAACTGGACATTATTAAAGGATGTTTATAAACCTTTATAAGAAGTGATTGATGAAGTGAGAATGATTATGCATTTGTAGGGATATATTATTGTATGAAATTTTGAATATTGTCCAATAAATCTCATATAAATCATGAAAAATAATCAATAAGATATTTGGTCATTATTATTATTGGTTATTAAGATTTAATAAAATATTAGTTAGGATTACGAAGGATGGAATCAAAATTGTATTTTTTTCGAAACTATAAATATATTTTAATTCTATTCAAATTATGTTTTATGATAAATTTATTAGTTTTAAGTAAATTTTATTTTCATGAAATATTATTTTAAAATCCTTTCAAAATGATAATATAAATTAATGAATCCCAAACTAATTTTTATAATTATCATTCATTTTACTCTATTGTTGGGCAAAAATCTCTCAAGGTATCATTGAAGCATTTTTGAGGTGATTGTGTTTGTTGACAAAGTGGACATCTATGTGGTGATTGTTGAAAAAGAAAAACAATGACATACAAATTTGTTGAAAAAGGGGATCTTAATGGTGTAATGTCGAGTTCAAGAACTATGGTCAACAATCCATGTTGGATTCAAGAATGCCGACAAAGGAATGAATGATCTGGAGGCGGTACAAAAAGAATAGATACAAGGTGGCGCCGTTTTCCAGTGTTTTCCAAATTTTTGGGCCTGAAAATCGTCAAATGAAGAAAAGTGGTTTTTGGAAAAGGTACTTGTGTGCTGTGTACTTGAAGTCTTGGAAACTTGTGCCCCATATGTTTTTCAAGATCAGGACATCAAAATATGGAAAAAGGAAAGAGTTTCACACAAGTATTGGGTTGGTCATGCAAGTGACTTGCGCGCCGTGAAGAGACTTACGCGCCAATGCCTAGAAGGATTGGAAACTTGTGTGCCATTTGCCCTTTGGGATCAGATCATCAAAATTTGGAAAAGGAAGAAGGGGTAACCAAGTTTTTAAGTTGGTCACGCAAGTTTCTAGGGGGACAAAAGACTTGTGCGCCGAAACATGCGCACCGAGGGGAGACTTGCGTGCCGTCATGTAGGGTGTTCAAATGACTATAAATACAGGACCAACCCTCCTCATTTGGAACAGAGTTCAACACTTAGAAAAATCAGAGCTCCCGTCGTGTAGGTGTGGAAGTCGCACAAGTGGTGTGTGGTCGTGCAGGTAGAGTTGTGTGCCAGTGGTTGAAGTTGTGCACCAGTTGGTAGTTGCGTGCCAATAGTGGTTTGGGCGTAAAAGGAGTTGCATTGCGCAAGTTTGGAGGAGTAGAGGCTTGTGTCGCCCAGGTAGTTGAGGTGGACATGTGTGCCATTTGTGACCTGCACGCCGATACTTGAACTTCGGATTAGACTTGGACGCCATGTAAGGTTGATTCACAGTGGTAATTTAGGGCTGTGTGAAAGCTGGAAGATTGTCTGATACCTTCGGTGCAAAGAGAGATTCATCTACGAGTGAAAGTTGGACTTCAAAAGAGCATCCAAATACAACATACGATGTATTCATTAGAGATAACGAAGAGACCTACAAGTCTATAAACTGTGAGTGGATCCTTTCCAAAGCAGTGAGAAAAGGAAGAGGAAGAAGGTGATCCTCTCCACCAGCAGTGAGCCAGAGAGAGAGAAACAGAGAGTGACCCTTGGGAAAGCAGTGAGCTGACCCTAAATCTTGTAAAGGGAGTGAGCCTTGGACAGTGTGACTTTTCCCAAACCTTGTAATCCACATCTAGTGAAGTTTAGTGGAATTTGGTATGACCAAAAACCTGTTGGTGTATGCTCCTTGGACGTAGCCCTTAGCGGTGAACCAAGTAAAAACTTTTGTGTCCTTTGCTTCCTTTACTTTATATTTATATTGTGCAATAGGAAATAGAGAGAAGAGTTTTTTTCTTAATTTCTAAACAAGATCAGAATGATCTTTTATTCTAAATTAGTCATACCCTGATTCAGCCCCCCTCTTAGGGTATTCAGCCTCGTAGTCCTAACATCTATAACAAAAAACCCCATTTTAATTAATAAGGTTTTTTATTTACAACTAAAAATAATAATATTTTTAAAATTATTATTATGAATTAAATATAATTTTTACTCATCACATCATTGTTAAATTAGTTTTAATTTTTGATAATTTCCGGAAACAATTAATTTTTTGGGTGAAATAGTGAAAATTTGAATTTTATGTGTACCGTAATTTGATGAAATCATTACAATGTGAGCAGGATTAAGAAATTTAGGAAATATTTTATTCATTAAATATTGAATTTAATTATTATATAAATCAATTTAAAAATATTATTTTTAATTTATAAATTTGAACTTTACATTTTAGAAACAAAAAATAGTTTTTGAGATAAATAATATTTTAGGATTCGATTCATTAAATAGGTTGGTCAAAATGTGAATTTGGAATTGGGAAGGATTTGAATATAAATAAACCATCTCATAAATAATAAATTAAATTACTTATAATTTTTTTCAGCTGCAATTCATTGGATTATATAATAAAATAACAAATTTTTTAACCCCTAAAACCACCCCTCCACAAGAATAAATTACCAAACTTTATTCCATTATTCTCAACTAAAAACCCATTGAACACAAATTTTCTCTCCCTATACAACTATAATTCCCACCCAACGTTTTCTTAATACTATAAGCAGTATCTCTTTATCTGAAATAATTATCCCCTCAATGTAATGAATCTATTCCTCCACCTTTTCAATTTATGTTTTTCTTTTGTATAAGCCTTTTGATTCTGAATTTATTTTGTTGTGAATTGTTTATAAAAAACCCTATTGGGTTTTCTATTATAACCTATGAATGAGAGATATACTTTCACTCTCATTAAACCTATTTCAATATTCCTTTTTCATACCTGTCTAGCAATAATAAATAAACCCTTTATGTTTTATGCTATATTTTCAAGTCATGAATACACAGTCATATCCTAATTCCGGGGTATTAATTTAGATGTATCATTTGACTATTAATTGGGTACATCAATTTATGAAACAAATATACCATATTAATTGGTTATAAATGATATTTTACTATGATTCTTGATTGATGTGGCACACATAATGTTATATATTTGAAGGATGCACCCTGATAGTGCTTCAACGCTTTGGGTTAAGAAGTTATCTTTAGAGGACATTTCCCTGATACCTTAAAATCATAACATGGTAATGTTTTATTATACCTTGGTCAAAATTATTTGCAATATTATTTTCTAAACCTTAGTTATGACATTTTTGGTTATTTATATGAATGTATTATGTTTTTCTTGTATCAAAATTTCCATTTTATGCCTCTTATCATTATGTCCATGTACTTATGTTATGAATTAAGTTTATATATACATGTTCTTTATTCATTATGTTTCACCTACGATGTTATCTTACATTTTTATCCCTTACTTTACATTATTCTCATCACTTTGATTTGATAATTCTCTCCATGGAATATGATACTATGAGATTATCTAGGATAGGATAGTAAACAATCCCTTTAAGGGAGGTGAAAATTTGTTTATTGTTTCTTTTATCTACCATGTATATCTTATACTACATACCTAGTTTCAATGATACTAACCCTAAAAATGACCTTCTTATTTATTTATGTAATATTTTTTTTCATGGATATATTTTTAGAATCATGAAATAAAAGGAGTGTCGTAATAGTTGGCATCAAATGATGTTTTAGTTATTTGTCAAAACAAATAATAAAAACCCAGAGTATGAACCCTGTGGATAATTTTAAATATAAGAATATTAATGAAACTTTTGGTGAAGTATTACAAAAGTGGTTTCAAATTAAGTAAATCCATGTTTATATATTTAAAATTGATGTTGGTCTGTAACAATTGTACGGGGTAATAACCCATAAAAGAGGGATTGGATATTAACTCAATTACCATACAGTGCACAAAAAAGGTATTATTGAACACATAGTTTGACTTAAATGAGATGTATGATTTTTTTATAATAATATTTTTCAAAACTAACATGAAACGATATAAAAAAATTTCAACTCTTTCTCTAAAAATAAAGAAAAAGATTGAAATATATGATCCAAGAATCCCAATGTAAGAAAAAACATAAAGTTAAAACTATAATTTGGGATTAATAACCTTAGTGATTATTAATCGTATTATCCTTATTATTTTATATTTTATTTTCTGATAATGGATTGAAATATAGGGGTTTATTTAAACAATGAATGAAATGGACAATGCAACAACGACATTCCCAATATGATGAAAGCTGATATAAAAAAGTTTCATGATGATATTATCCCATTATATGAATAATAATATGAAACATGTAAATAATCCATCCTCAAATAGGATGAAATAAATATCTATTTAACCACTCATACATCAATGAACATCATCCACTTTTCAGAATCTATGGACCATTATTTGAGGAATAGTGGATAAGTACTATTGAAAATATTTTTGTACTACACTATTATTAGAATGATAAGGTAACTTTGGATGTATATCATTTAGTGGAAGAATCCAATAAATTTGGGAAATTTAACAAGAACACTATGTGTAATGAATAAATTGATTCATGGATGTGGGAATATTTTGAAAATTTATTTTTAATTAAGTATTTTCCCCACACCCTATGAAAAAAGATGGAAAGGGAATTATGTAAGATAAAGAAAAAAGAAGATGGATCTATCAAATGTTATGAGATAAATTCAAATTTCTTGTGTGTTATTATTTAATATTTTTGATCTACTTCTATAGGAATATTAAACATTTTTGTGGGATGAGAACGCGTCTAAGTAAATATTTGAAAATATAGGAATTTGGGAGCTATTAAGAAACAGTAAGATGTGATCTCATGGTTTAGAGGGAATTTATATATTCATAGTGGTCTCATAGAGGGAATAATAAAAATAGAAATATGGATCAAAATATTGGGAATAATCCAAACCTTTATTTGGAGGGTAAGAATCTATAACTTCTTATAAGTGAAAACTCCTAGAAAAGGCACATAGGGAAGTATCTTCAAGGAAGTGGTAAGTAAAATAAATATGTAAATGCTGTCCCCATTGCATGAAATTTTCATATATATGGGGATCCTTGGAATATAAATGCTAATGATAGGGGGGGTTAATTTTCATCTTATGGTTCAATTCATCAAGTGTGTGGGGGGGGGGGGGGATTGTTCATTTTTCTAACCAGTTCCCAAATCTGATAATAGTGGGTGGAAACTACAATCAAACCTGGTAGAGTATGAGGGATCATGTTAATTACTTTTTTATCATGATAGATTAATTATAGACACAAATGATATAGTATAAGGTTCCCTTGTAGTTCACTCAATGATTTATAATACACTATCTTATTCTAGTTCAATGCATGCATTTATTTCTTTTAAGTTATCAAGGAACATATAATCAAAACAAAATCCATTAGAAAAATATTTATTTGTTAAAACACACATACAATCTATTTAACCTATAATATTATATAGGAATTTCCCTATTAACTTTGGTGATTAAAATCTCATCACAAATCTAGTAGTCATTTTGTTGGTAGATTTCAACATAATAGAAGGGATGACTCAGTTATCAAAGTATAATTCCAAGATAAATTGTATAAGTAAGGATATTTCCATTTTTAAGGGGGATAAAATCATTTTCAAATGATAGATATACTGACCTATGTTTTTTTAATAATTACCTCCTTCAACCTTCTTTATGGAAATGATTGGTAAAGAAAGGGAATAAAGGGAAAGTAAAAAATGATAAAATTTGTTGCCATTGTTCAAGAATACATTGATGTATTTTATAGATAGTTATCTGGTGCACCACCATAAATAGAGAAAGAATTATCCATTATAATCATACCTATATCCAAACCAATATCAAAGACCATGTATAGAATTGAATTCATTGATCGAGAAGAATAAAAGAATCAATATTAAGATCACTTGGATAAGGGTTTTATCCATCCATGTTTGCCTCCTTGGGGGGAACCTGATCATTTTGTAATAAAAAACATATGAATAAATGTGGCTATACATTGAATACAATTAACTTAAGGATTTCACAATAAATAAAAGAGTTACCCTCTTCTGATAATTGATTATTTATTCTAGTAGCTTCATTGAGATAAATTATTTTCCATGATTTATCTCGAATCAATATATCATCAATTGAGGGTGATTAAATAAGATATTCCAATGGTATTTCTCAGAACAATTTACAAACATTATGAGTTCATTATTATTCACTTTGGTGTAACTAATTATCTTATGATATTTATTGATTTGATTAATAGAATCCGTATGAACTACCTTGGGAATATTTTAATTGTCATTATTGATGATTTTCTAGTATATTATAAAATTCTTTAAGAACATGAGGAGAACCTAAGGGTTATATTAAAAATAATTTGTAAAGAGGGGATTTTTTCAAAAATAAATAAATTTTTTCTCTGGTTTAAACTAGGGGTATTCATGGAACATGTTGTATTGTGAAAATAAATCTATGAGGATCCATAAGAGACCAAGTCAATATAAGAGTGGCCTCATATAAAAATAGGAACAAATATTCACAGTTTGAAAAGCTTATCTGGGTACCGTATAATGATTTTGAAAAACATTTCACAAAGTTTGTATCCAATAACTATGATAACTTAGAAGGGGGTAAAGTTAATTTGGATGAAATAATATGATGAAATTTTCTAAGAATTGTTGATGGGATTGATTAGTACACCCATTCAAACTTTACCTTCAATTGAAGAAGGATTTGGTATCTATAGGGATGCATCCTTTAAATAGTTTGGATGTCACCTTATGAAAAATTAAAAGGTGACCACCTATTCATATTAACAGTTAAATCCTCATGGGAATAATTATCTCAATCATGACTTTGAGTTAGTAAATTTATTTCATTGTATAGATTGGGAGACACTATCTTCATGTGGAAAATGTGATATATACATATATCCCCAATGTATAAAGTATATATTCACACAAAATGAACTAAACATGAGAAAAAGGAGATGATTGGAACTTAATAAAGATTTTTATTTTTATATCCATTATCAACCTATATTCATTTGGTTCTTGAGCTATTAAATGGGTTTCCCTCATTGTGCTACCATTTTCACTTTTCAAAAAAAACTCCCAATGGTTCCCTCATATGTACCTGGATATATACCAACTTTCCATAGGCTGATGGTCATCTGGTTTTCAAGACAAACGAATCTTGGGGACTCACATTGGTCTAGGGGATGGGAGGTTGGGATCATATCTCCCTTTGGGGATGATTTTTTCCTAATATGAGACCCTATTATAGATTTAAGATATTTTCATGAATATCTTCCTAATCCTGATATGGGATAGGTTACCCTAAAAAAGATTCATTGGTTAATTATCTCTTTAAAAAGAAGAAAGGGAGTCTCATTGATGAACTGAGGGGAGTGCAGTTTCATTAGTGAATCCATCTATATGTATCTAAATTTCTTCATCCATTGTCTTAACGGTGAACAACTACATTTTGTACTAAATTCGAATGATCAAATGATTCAAAATGCGTTGCCACATAAGGTGGTGCTTAATATTATGAGGAGTGGATTGATCCATTATGAGGTGTCCTATGTATCTAGGTTATCATAAGAATCAAACCCCACTTAGTTCATTAATCCATTCCCGTTTAGTGTCATGAAGAGAGGACATATGTTCGAGTACTAAGACACTAAATATTTGATCTTGGGTATTAGGGAGACATCCTACATATCCTCATTTTGGTAGGAATCAGAGTCATCTTAGTTTGATAATTACCTTGGAAATTTCACAAGCTATATGCCCTTATATAAGGGGTGTTCATGCCACATCACTCATTGAGGATTACATACTAAAATTTCCCTAGTTGGTTGAGATTCATGATTCCATTGAGGTGTTAATTGTAATTCCCTAATCACATGTGATCTATGCTCAATATGTGAAGCAAGGGATGCTAGAATATTATCCTCACAACATATTTATATGGGAATCGTGTGCTAGGATAGTCACTGGGATGTATGGTATAGAGCTCAGACCATGAGAAGGCATCATATGTATACCATGTATGGAGGAAATCAGAATTCTAGTAGTTCATTTATCCCTTAACCAGTTGATTGGATATGGTGGATGATCACACTCAGAGGCATTATAATCTTTATTGAGGTTTCAGGAATTCTAGGGGCTTATACCAAGATGTATTCCCTATTGATTGGGGACATACTATATGATGACTTCAGCAATTAGGGCTTCTGCAATGAAGTTTTCCTTATAACCCTTGGGTGTATAGTGCGAATGACATGATCAGTGGAAATCCCTAATCCCACATTATCTATTCTCATTATTAGAAAGAAGGGTTATAAAGTGATTGATTCCATTGCTTTGGATAAGGGGCCTGTATACTAGGATCACCCTGGAAGATCTATATGGAACTCGAACCTTGAAGAGGTGGCCTACATATCCTTCATATTGAAGGAATTAGATTCATCATGGTTCCCTTAATTGGGGCTTACACATTGAGGTTTCCATTGTATTAGGGGCTTACACACCAAGTATGGATAAGGATATCAAATCCTGGTATGAAATTGTATCTTGGAATGCTTGTCCAGAAGGTGTTGCCTGAACCAGTTGAATTTTATGGGGGGGGGGGCATCATAAGATCCGGATAGAGTATTCTATAGACCATCACATATCGTGGTTGACATGTAAATAGGATATCATGAGTCATGGATGAAATTCCCTAACGACATCGCTTCACATTGGTATTCCCTGATTCTCTCACGAGACTTGGCTTCCATCACGCATAGTGTATTATGCTTGTCGCGTGACTACATTGGTTGCTCATCGATATATTACCTGAAGGGATACTAGTTTTTCATGTGATTGGTTTCTCTGAGAAGGCTACTCCAATTCTCATGACCTTTTCACTCGAGAGTTTCCTTTATGGTGTAGTCATATCATCATGGTAGCAGTGAATTTTTCATGCTCAGATGGGAAATTTATAGGCGTTACCACCCTGATTGTTTTTTGATTGGCACAGTTTATCTGGAATTCATCTAGGAAGGAGTCAGTGAAATGTGATGGTTCCACACTGCTTGGTGAGTATTTTTTGTGGGTCATCCTGAGTGTGACACCTTATTTTCAGTGGTTGGGAGTCTCTTCTATAAATGCATCCTTTATTGGATTATAACTGATTAATGATGAAATGTTTGATCATGTGGGATTGTCAATGTACTTTTCATCTCATCCAATGGATATGTCCAATGGACTTCTTGAGAGCTCAAATACTTTCCTAGAATAGTTTTTATGGTCAAAATGGCTTACTGAGGTGTCATTGATAGGTCTGGTTGACTTGTCAGGAGATGTCACGGGGATGCACTGTGGGAACCCTAGGCAGGTCATATGTCTTTCAACAACCATGAGAGCTCTAGACTCCTTCCTTTTTATCAGATTTGTTTTATTTTAAAATGGTTAGAGATTATTTAAAATTTCGTGGGTAATGTTAAAAATATTTACTCAAATTTTTTATGATGTCTTTCATTACCCATGTGGTTCATATGAGGATGTGCACACATGTCTTGGGAAAATCTATCAATTTTTCCTTAGATCTTAAAAGGGGAATCACATAGTTACCTAGACATACTCAAGAACATTTGCAAAATGAGGTTGAAAATCCAAAGGTACTTTTCAATATGTGGTGTACATGTCACTAGGTACTAATTGTGACATACAAATCGCCACTAGCACGCCACATGTCATTCATATATCGTGAGTAAGTCCCACATTCTACCTTTCGTCTCCTTTGTTTTATTTTAAAATGGTTCAGGGGTCTGGTGATTTTTCGTGCATATAATTCGGGAAATTTATTATTTTGAATGATGATATGGATCATAAACCATAAAAAAACTAGGGTATCTCATTTTGGATATCATTCGACAATATTTTTGGAAGAATTTCAGATGGTTGGACAAGAAATTTCCAAGGGCCAACTGTGTGTCATGGTGGCCCTCATTCATTTATCACCACATGGCTACTTATTTCCTAGAGATCCTTCGTAAGAGTAAGAAGGATTGTTTGAAGGGGGGTCTATATGATTCATTACAAAAAATGCGTTTTATGTGGAGTACTTATATGAACTTCAAATGGTCATGTGATCGTTAGTACCTTAGAGTCGCATACGGTCTACGTGTCTTGGTAACATTATCTTTCCCTTGATTCTATTGGGAAGGTAACACCTATGTTTAGGTATTTCTTCCTCTGTGAATTTTCAGATTCTCATTTGACAGGCATCAAAAAATTCCCACCCTTAGAAGTGTCATCTACAGGGACAAGGGATTAGTTCTGATGAAAACTAAATACCACACAAGTCTTTATCTATGTTATAAATCATTATCATAGGTGGTTTTTGGTCTATCTAGTGATGTTTGGTATTCCAACAAATGTCTTATATATTGGGGGTGGAGGAAAATTCATTCCTCTAGTCACCCCTTCTTCACACCACTCTCACCTTTTCTTCTGTCACGCACCTACATCGTATGACCGTGCAATGAACCCTAATCATGAGCCCCATTCATGAGTCTTTTCATGAGTCCATTTCATCAGAGCTCTTTCGAGAGACTATTTCTTCCTCAGATGCTTGTTCCACCCAATAGAAAACTAAACTTTGTTAATTTTTTGAGCTTCAACTATGAGGGTTGTGGTTGTTTTAAGGACTTCATGGGATCTACTGGCCCAATCATTCAATCAATTGTGACTAGTGTGTCCATGTTCAGTTCATGTGATCATGAGTCTCCAAGTGGGTCATGAGGTTTTCATGATGCCCTAGGGGGTTTATATACCTTGTGAGTCCTCATGGCGTCAGGAGATCTGCGAACCCCTTGTGGTATCAATTGATGCACCTTATTCTAATGGTCCTCATTATGATTTGAATTTTTTTGTATTATTCATCTAATTTTTTCCACATACTTATTTTCAGATGGCCTCCGATTCTCATCAAAATCCCTCAGTTGCATCCAATTAAAGAGTCCTGATTGACATAAATTTTAATGTTGATCCCCACTACCAAGTGTACACTACTAATTAAAGTCTAAAGGGATTCCTATAACTGGAGATTTGATACTACACCTTATCCCACCAACTCGATCTATATGAGTTTGGATTGCTATATAACTCTACAATACCTCTCCTGAACATTAATCTTCTATCTTTCTTGGTGTCTGATTCTCTCGACTATGTTCAAACAACAATTACTGAGGACATTCATCATGTTACAAATCAATACTAGGGTTAGAAATATCTATTGTCCAACTCTCCCCTTAGTTATTATGGTCACGAATTCACTAAAAAACCTATTTCTGCAATTTAATCAAGTATAATAAACTGATATCTAGACACTTCCAGCGGCAGCTGGTACTCAAAATGGAACCCCCATTCTGGAGGAAATTTTTCTGACGAATGGCCATGGACATTTTGGTTGAAGAAAAGATGAATAGAGTTTACTGGTTATCTGAACATGGTTTATCTTTACGAAGATATGTAGAACTCTTAATACATTGTTTACCTCAAGCCCGAACTTCTCCAGAAAATGTTTATTCATTAGTGTCTTTGTACCAACACATTCCATCTTCCTCGTAGTGAGGTTGGTTTCATATTATGGGATATCCATCAACTAAGTGGTATTACTCTGCTAGGAAAGATGTATAATTAATTCCTTCTTATTGAGGATGTATGGGATGATCCTTTACAGAACTCGATTTTGGTAAGGGAGATGCTTGTTTTTGTAAAGGATAAATTGAAGAGGGGGTAGATGATGCACAAAATTATTTATTTCACAAACTGGATTAGTATTTTTTGTGGAAGTGGGGATAGAAAAACTTTTATTCTTCCTTATTGGTGCCCTTCCCAATATGTCTTTTATAGTGTTGGCTCATATTGGGCCACTATTGAAGCTCGTTAGTACACCTCATGGGGCTATCGGGTGAACTGAAAGGTTTACTCAGACCTTAGATTGGATGGATTTCAAGCTATATTCCTAAACAGGTGGATTTTACTGTATAGGGACACATGCTCAGGAATCCATGTTAGCACATTGGTGATGGCAGCGTGACTTTTGGAATGGTGGTTCCAAAACCTAGTAGTAATAGTCCTTGCACGCCTCTACCAAATACCTGGCCACATCCAACAGGGAAACACTCCTTACAAGATCAGTGGTCCTCTCTAGTTCCTATTTGGCTACATAGGGGAGCACTTCCATTGTTACGTGTACTACAATACTTATAAGATCCCAGATGCCCCATCCCATCCTAGACTATTGAACATCATTGGGTTTGGGACTATTTCTCTAAGACCTAATAAGTTTAAAGGCCCTTAATGTCAACTTGATAGTTTGGAATTTTCTACTTTATGTGCATCAGGTGGTATGATTATTAATTATGGTAGTGGTTCTCTTGATTAAAGATCATATATTATCTCTCTTTGGGATGGGGTTCTCATAGCTAGGGTGGAAAAACTAATCATATTTGAGCCTTGAACACTGTATCGATTCACTTGAAAATTTGGAAATGTTAAAAGAGTTTATCCCACTACTTTGGATAGTGTCTGAGGGGAATGACATCTTGGAGTCATTTTTCAATTATGAAAGATACTATCACATGAAGATACTGAATCCAAGATCATACTTCCTCCTACTAATTCATGCTCATTCCTTATCCATAATTATGTCAAGGCTTGGGTAATAGCTTATCCCAATGGTGTGTTAGACTAGCTAGTCCATCATATGGATATGCCTATTTCATCGGCAACTCCTTTATCTATGGTGTCAATGGAATTTATTGATGACCTAGTAAAGGTTTCAAGGAAGTGACCCCACTCCTATTATGGTCATTTTGACATTATATTAGATTCAATTGAGGATATCTATTCTCCATTATATTCTATAGATGATACTCATGCTAAGATAAGAGCTTATGGGGATTACTTTATTCCTTTTTATTGGTTTGGATAATTATACCTCCATCCATCATTCATAATCATTTGGTTATAGGGGACCAAGTTATACATAGGATGATACGGCAAATGATTCATCCGTGATCAATGAAACCCCCTTGGAGGTATTCCACAATCAAGGGGAATGGATTCATTAATTATTTAATGACATGGCGGTGGATGGTTTTGACCATCATCCAACATATGAAATTATGAACCAAATGGTTTTGATATTATGAGATCTGGTCATGAGTGAATATGATGTGCCTAATTTTTTGGAGGAGGCTCCCCTTTCTAGGAAGATGAGGTAGACATCAGAGGCATTGGAGTAAGTCCATCAGTTTATATCTAAATTGCAAACATAGGTGGATGTGTGGACCATACAAACATAGTGGTATGAGGATAAAATTGGTCATTTAAAGTATTGTATTTTTATATCTTCATTCTTATTCACTTCTTCTCAATAGAGGATTGAATAGTTAACTACCTTGGTCAAGAATCTTCATCCTATAGTGGAAGTGGAAGAAGTGGGGAGAGAGGTACTCTAGCATTCTATCGATGCTTCTCGTCAGAGTCTTATTAACCTTTCTAGTGTATCTAATCAAAATTTGTCATAGTTTGACCCTTGTAATTCATCATATTTTGTTAGAATATTTATAGAGAATCCAAAATGCGGAGATTCCTTCTTTTATATGGTTTCAATGAATACGTGTGTTGAACATTTTATGATATTATATAGTTTCCTTTTATTTATGATGAGTATAATATTTTATTGTCCCAATATTAAGAGAATCACCAATGCTACCCATCCTTTTAATATCATCAAGTAATCCTAAATGTTTGGATTTGGAGATTTTTTGAGGGAATTCTCATGAATCCCACATAACATGGTTCCCCTTACTGATGAAACTATTCTAGTTATCTTGTAGAATATATATCCTAGAGGGAGAGTGCCCCATTTTTTTTAAAAATATGATAGGATTGATGAGGAGTGATTGATTTTTATAAGGCCATACGATGAGCCTTACAAGCTCTTATAGACTGAATTTTTGTTATGGTTTAGTTTAGGGTCTTTTAGCTCGAACATAATATTGATTTAGTTTAAGGGATTTTATATTAGAACAAATGTTTCTTTAATTTGATGGTCTATTATCTCAAACCTAATGTTTATTTTAGTTTAAAATCTTTTATTTCATACCTAATGTTGCCTTTAGATTAAGGTCTTTTAGCTCGAACATAATGTTTCTTTTACTTTAAGGTCTTTTAGTGCATACCTAATGTTTCTTTTTAGCTTAAGGTTGTTTATCTCATACCTAATGTTTCTTTTAGTTTAAGGAATTTTAGCTTTGACATAATGGAATATGGGGGTGGAAGATTTGGGATGTCTCCAAACACTATGGGGTGCTGAGTTCTACCATGGTATTTCTAGGGCTCACAAGGATTGGAGCTACTTTCTTTCTAAGAGGATATTCCTTTAGTTAGTAGGGTTAAATCCCTTATGCATTGAAAGCATGGAAATTTAAATAGAATCTACACTATTTTACAAGGTCTTATGGAATATTTAGGGGGTGAATATGGTTGAGGGAAAAATACTAAAGAAGATAGGACCACCTGGATAGTTGGAATGTGGGTGATGTAAGTCAAAATCCAAAAGTATGTGCCAGGTGATATGGAATGGGGTAGAAATGTCAGGTATTCTACTTAACACTATGGGTTTTCAGGTTCTTCCACGGGTTTTTTCAGGATCAAAAGGATTAGTAATCCCTTTATTCTATTCCAAGATGTCTCTAGTCGGTGGTTCTGAGCCCCTCTACATCAGTATCATGGATAAACTATGAGATCTCTTATCCGTTATAGGGGATTTGAAATATTTTAGAAGGATCAATCATCTATAAGATGAATTTGGGTTTGGAAAGAATACTATCTGGGAAAGGGTTCAGTAACCCTATGTAAACATAACTCTAATTAAAGAGTTTGTTCCCTATGCCTTGTGGATTTGAATCATGAGGTGTGGTCCATCAAAAGGTTCATCAATGAAGGGTTGCATTTCAACCTTAATAAAGGTTACAAAACACAATGATGAAACATCAAGGATATCAAATCATCTTGAATATTCTGATATGAATATTATAAATCATTGTCCAAAGTGATCTGGCCATGAGGAAGGTATGAAAAAATCAGACATCTAGGCTCACAAGAATTAGAAATCCTTTTATACCTGGCCATGATGTCTATGGTTAGTAGGTCTGAGCACTTATACGGTTGTAGCATGGCCGAACTGAGAGATATAATTTCTTTTTCATGGGAATTGAGTGTTTTTTGATGACCTGATATGATTTATATCATGTATTATGATTTATGGAAAATATAATATCCAAGAAGGGTTCGAGCACCCAAAAAAGTTATTCCCCCACCTGTCGAACATGTTCTAGTGGTGAGGAAATGTGACAAATCATTGCTCTATTTTTTTCCTAGACTAGGGGGGTCCGATGAGAATATCATGGAATTTAATAGTGTTTTGGAGTAGACCCTATGAGTTTTATGCCTCAATTATTTATTCCCTAATTTTTGTCTAAACTCTAATGACGAAGAGTTTAGCAAGCTATGACATGAATTTTTCTCTCGATTCCCTTCATGGGTTTTCAAACTGACATGTTTTGTGTCTCTTTCACTAAAATTTTATGAACTTGTGATTTGGACCATTATAGGATTGAGTTTAAGGTCATACAACATTGACCAAAGTGCAGGTAGTTTAACCACATGACCCTTATGGACCTAATGTTGGATATGTTACATAAGGGCCCAATTAGGATTCCCTGGGTAAAATTAGTCCAAAATCCTTATGAGGGAGAGTTGAAAGTGTTGTAAATCATGAATCAAGGTCCACAGGTCATGAGTGATGATATATAAAAATCATTTTGGCGATAACCTAAAACACAGTGGGGTGCTAGGTTCTACCATGGTGAAGTCAGGCTTATAAGAATCATAAATCCATTTATACATGTCCATGATTTCTCTGGTTGGTGGTTCTAATCCCTTTTGCATCAATCTCATGGTCAAACAGAGAGACCTCTCTTCTTTTTAAAGGTTAGTGAAAGGTTTTTTACAACCCGAGATGCTTGAGATATGAAGTGATGTGTATGGACTAAGGTGCTTAAAAAGACGATGGAAGCACCCTATTATTTGGTTGGTTGAGGTAAGGCTCTTATGGTACATTGATATAGATTGAAGATGGTTGATGGTTTCCCCAGTTTAACATCATGTAGTGGGGAAAAACTTTCCTCCATTCAGTTTTACTTCATGAGGTATGTATTTTCTTCCAAACATTTTATCATCATGTAGTAAGAATGTACTCCCATGAAGTTTAACGCCCTATGATAAGGACATACTTCAATGAAGATTAATGCCTTTTGGTAAGGACATACCTCAATCCAGTTTGACGTCATGTTTTAGGGACTCACTTCCATGTTGTTTAATGTATTGTGGTATTGACATACTTTCATGTAGTTTAACATCTCTTGGTAAGGACATACTTCCATATAGTTTAACATTATCTGGTAAGGAAATGGTAACCGATGTGAAAGTGTGGAAATGTAGTAGCTGGAACCAAAGATGGATAATTTGGGATCAATATGTATCTAATAAGAATGGGAATCATGACACACATAGTTCTAAATGTAGTAACCCGTGGAGGTCTGGACCATACGAAAGGAGGGGGGAATTTTTATATTTTTTTGTTGTGATTGGGCTCACTGTAAAAAATTTAGCCTCACTGCATATCCTGTGAGGCAAGAAATCAAGTCACACAAAGTTCTTGAATGGTAAGTACTCTATGCAGGTCTGACCCATACATAGATGTGGGCATTATTTCCATTGACCGTTGCAACTGTGCCAAGGTTTAGAGATCCAGACATCAGTACATGTCTTGTGATTAGGGGAATCAAGCTACATGTAGTTATTGATATTCCATTCATATTAACATCATGTTGTGATGTAAAAATAAAACATATCTCAATAAATGAAAATTTTATAGTTGGGCCAAAAGATAGAAGTCTATGAATCACTAAGTATCACATGAAGATGGGAATCAAATGACAGATAGTTCTTGAATAACCATGTAGTTTAATTTCTTGTGGCAAGGAAATTGGTTATGCAGTTTAACATCATGTGACAATGACTAAATGTATTATTTTTTTTGGTCATGCATCCAAGACCATTGTGGAAATGTTTTGTAGCTTTATTCCTTTCCTGTGAGGGTAACCCCTACTTCAATTCTTAAGCTCACATGAGTTATGGTCGGTGTGAAAAATATGGAATTAAACCAGTTTTACTTCAATAAAGAGACATAAGGGGGTACAAAAAGGGGAGTTTTGTATCATGTAGTGGTGGGATTAAGATATAGGATTGAGGTGTCCCTACATATTTAATTGTAAATGAGAATCAACCCATATGTAGTTCTAGAAGAACCATGTTGTTTAATATAATGTTGGAAGAATGTAAGAGAGTCGATGTGAATAGAGATGGATATCACAGGTTCGTGAAGTTTTTACCATACAATAAATATATTTTCCATGTAGTTTAATGTATTATGGTAAGGATGATAGATGTGGTGGTTTTTAACATATTTATTCCAGGATGAAAGGTTATATACAGTTTAACATCATGTGGTAAGGAAGAGTTTTGTACAGTTTAACATCATGTGGTTAGGATGAATGATGGGAAATACACTGATATGGAAACCCATATGCTCACATCCTTGAAAATGATTTCTCTATAAATATTGTATTTGTGGGATGTGTGGCACTCTCCCCATCAATTGTGGAAAAGAATGAGCCCCGTTGTGGTAGAACTTATGTATGTTGTAAGGTCCCACCTATTTGGGATCTAGATTTTGGGGCCTCTTTCTTGGTATCATTGAATTTATGAATACCAGCACCAATTCCCCTAGTAGGAATGAGTGGAGGTGAAAACTTTTATTGAAGGCTCATGCAATCCGATTCTGGTGTACCTTAAGGTTGTGAAGTGTGAGGAACTTGTTCCCATCAATCCATTCCATTTCATCTAGTAACCTTTTCAATTTCTCATCAACCGAGAGTTGCCTTCAGATGGCTACTCAAAGTAAGGGAAGATGGAATTCCATGGGTAACACTACCTCGGTCTCACACACTAGTGAGTATGGTGTTTCTTGTGTAGCAGAATGTGTGGTTGTACAGTAGGCCCATGAAGCATGGAGAAGTTTTTCTGGCCAAGAATTCTTCTCCATGTTCATCATCTTCTAGAGTATATTTTATAGAGTCTTATTGATGTAATTTATCTATCCATTTGTAGCCACATGATATCCACATGAGTGATTGGACTCTATATTGTACTCCCAGTACAACTTATTCAACTCTATGAAACATAAATTGGTTATCTTGTCCATAAATATTGTGTGAGGGACCCTGAACCTAGTGATGATATGGTACATTATGAATTTTAGGATGTTCTTTGTCCTGCCTTCCTTGAGGGGTATCCCTCAGCCCATTTGGAAAATAAGTCATTAGTAGAAAGGATGTACTTGAACTGCTTAGCTATGGCTAGGGGATATGGCCCCATGACATCCAATCCCAAACAGAAAAAACCAGGAATATAAAGCAATATGTATCAATTATAGAGGTTTATGGATGAAATTTTCATGGATTTGGAACACATGTAATCTCTTGGTGAATTCCATGTAGCCCATATCATGATTTCCAAGTAATATCATTACCTATTGATATAGTGAGAGGGCCCAGTCCCAAATTGACGGGTGTTAGAAAATCCCACATGGAATTCTTACAAAAAGACTTAAATATCTCCTTCTTCTATGAATCTAAGGAGGATCCCATCAAAGAAACACTAATAGATGGTTCTATTCACATTCGGTCTATCCTGCATGGTAAAGATCATTGCACGATTCCAAATCTCTTCCCTTCCGGCTATATCTGTAGGAAGAGACCCATTTTTCAGATAGTTGATTATGGGATTCATCTATCAAGGGGTGATTATTAGTTCATCTTTCTTAGGGGAGGTGTTGACCTAATTGATGTCTTTCATATCACATATGATTATTTTCAAGACCATTTTATGATTTGTGATGTGGAATTTTACTACATCATGATCAAGATCGACCAAGACAATGGCCGCATTAGCCAACAAGCAATTATGAGCATTCTGTGATCGGGGAACATGCTGCAATGTGAGCCCAAAAGGGAAATCTTCAATTATTCCCCTGGCATAGATTGTGAGAGGGGCCATTTATTCCTTTTTGAGGGCATATTCTCCATTGATATGCATTATCACTAACTATGAATCCCATTTGATTTTTTTGTAGTTTTTTTAGTTTTAGGGCTAGTTTCAAGCTAGCGATGAGAGCTTTGTATTCCTCCTCAACACTTATTCACCTTCAAATAGTGAGAAAGAGTTAGTAAAAACCACTTTTTCAGGAGCACCAAATACAATCCACAGGCCAACCCAGTTGAGCTTTGAGTTTTCCATCCTTATTCTGATAGGAAATTGAAAGGTTCCATAAAAATACATCTCCCATGTTCAGTGAGTGAAATGGGTATAAAATAGATATTCATAAATAAGCTTGGTGTATTTCGACATATTTTCTAAGGTAGTATGTGATGTGGGGAAATCAAACATGGATTTTCCTTTCACTAACTTCTATGACACAAACAAAATTTCATATTAATGAAGAATGACCATACATCAGACCAAGTGCCTAGTAAGCATTGGTTGTCCAAGGATGTACTTTAGAGGATCGATACAAGATCCCAATTGGACTTTGTGGTGCTTCAATTAATTATTCAGCTTTTTCACTGAAAAGATGGATTCAAGGCAGTTTTTCTCAACATCAGAGTATTAGGTATATGTACCAAGAATAGTTTGGCTGAGGTAATCGAGAATATTTTTTCTTCCCACATAAATCTATTGTGAGAGGAGGGAACCAATTGAGCATTCTATGGATTCCACATAAAATATAGGTGGATTCCCTTCCACCAGTGGCATCAGAACCTATGGGTGTAACAGGTATTACATGATACATTTGAAGGATTTTTTAAATTCATAATCTCATAGCTATGAAATTCCCTTATTAATTACCCTATTTAATGGGTGAACTTAATTAGAATGGTTATAAATGCACCACTGAATATTGGAAAGGTTCCCTTACATCCCTATAAATTCTTTAAGATTTCTTGGGGTGACATTGCTAAGATACCAATAGTCTTCTCTGGGTTAAACTCAATATCACTATTGAATACCACAAAACCCTCGAATATCCCTAAAGTTACCCCAAAAGTGCATTTCAATGGATTCATTTTCAAATATTGTTGTTGCAGTTTGTCAAAAATTGTTGGATGGTCCATGAAGTGATCACACCGCTTTCAAGATTTAACCACCAGGTCGTTGACAAAGCAATAAAATATCTTTACTAGAAATTTCTAAAAGATAGGGTGAATGGTTCATTGATATGTGGTTCCAATATTCTTCAAGCCAAAGGTCAAGGCATGATACTAAGAGATCCCCTAAGGCACTCTGATGGTAGTGCCTTCTTCATCCTCAAGGTCTATCATTATCTGATTGTACCCCAAGTACCAATCCATGAAAGTAAGCGCTTCAAAACCAACAGTTTCATCGATCAATAGATATGTGATCATCAATCCGAAATCATTCTTTGGGAAATGTCGATTATCATCTCTAAAATCAAATAACACCCTCTTTGCATTCTAGTTCTTTAAAGGGATATTGTTTAAATTCCATCTTGGGTATTTAACTTCATGGAAGAAGTTTTCTTTGATCAACTTGTCGACCTCCACCTCTATATTGGTGGAACGAGAGGGGTGAATCCTCCTGGATGCCTGCTTAAAGCCTCAATGCTCATTTGGTAGCCCAAGATGGTGTGTAGCAACATCAGGGTTCAATCCATGCATTTCTATGTAGTTCCATGTGAACACATATTGGTTCTCCTTTAGAAATGTGATGTATATCTCATTATATTCTAGGTTCATGGAGGGAATAATCAGTATAGGCCATGAGTCTTCCTCTTTTCCCATATTCATTTTCCTAAGTTCATAAATGGTGGTGGAGTCACCTTCATCTAATGTTGGAGGTGTGTGTCCTTGTGGTCTGATTCATCTTCTTCAATCTCAAATTATAGGGAGGAATTTACATATAGAGATAGAAATATGGTGGATTCACTATCATTATTAGGTTGATAGATTCTATGAGAAGATACATTTCATCACCTGTTGACTAATTCATTATAGAGAGATGTCGAATATGATATTCTTTGATGTTGTGACTAGGGACATGAAAGGCTTGGACCTTTGGGATTATATATGTGACCTTGACTAGGTTTATGTGGATCACCTAGTCTCCATTGACCATACTCTAAAGATTCACATGGGAGGTCCCCAATCCTTTAGGAGAAACAACCAGTATATCATCATCCACCATTGGTTGTTTTCCACCTTTTTTAGAAATCTTCTTCAATATATGTGGCCCCACAATTCACGAAGGGAGAACTATTACCATCCAACATTCCTACTTTTCCATTAATTGGATGCGTTAGATACTGGTGGAATGTTGAAGGTATGTCCATATGGATATAGAGATAGGTCCTTATAATAAGGATGCCATACATGGTGTCTCACTATATTATGATAAAATCAGTGTCTGATGTAAGACCCCAAAATTGGGGTTTGAGCTTGATTTACCCAATAGTATGGCTTAGTGGGAGACAAATCCCCTTATCCATCTCCCAAACATAGTATTGTTTGGACATGGATAAGATTGGTCCTAGAACTATTATCAATTATATCCATTTAGAAATTTCTATTATTGAGTCTTCCTAAGACATATAGGGGTCTAATGTGTCCTTGAACGTCTTCTTCTAGATTTGTATGATTGAATGAGATGGAAATGTGGCATTTTGATGTCATGGTATCCACTCGATAGTCATCATCCACAATGAATTCTATCTCGAAATCCTATGGGATTCAGAGGGATTCAACAAGCACCACCCTTAAGTTTGTTTGAAAGATAGAGTGCATTTATGGATGAGAGATTGGATGGGACTACCTACAGTAGTTTCAAAACATCATATTTTTCTTCCATTGGTCAGCACATACCAATATGGGTTTTCTCCTAGATGTGAAGATGAGGAGACCAGGTGTTTGTGGTGGAAGAACCTAGATCTTGTGCAGGGGTTGTGGGAGTATCTTTTACAAGTGGCATAGGTCGTTATAGCCTTACCCTTTATCTGGGCTAATTAGGATGAACCCCTTCGAGGCAGTCATCTAAGATAATTAGGTGAAAAAGGATTCTAGAGGGTTCTGAGATTCCTCTCTTCCCATACTAGGAACACTAGAGTGCTTTCCCATGCAACACATGTATTTTACATAGGTACATGGCCATACTTTTAGGTGAAACCACACCCATGATCTCACATGTACGCTTGATTCCTACATTTGTGACTTATTATTGCCCAGTTATGTACAGTAAACTCATGATCTGGGGAAAAATAATTATGGGAGAAGGGTTCTAACAAGTGTATCATGTTTATAGAACCAAATGAGAGTTCTTCTCCCACTGGGGGTTCTATTTGGTGGGGGCAGTGCTTATGTTTCAGATGTTATAGGTAATAAATTGGATAGAGTTAAGCCACACTTTGGAGGAGAATATAAAACTTCCTCTTATGCTTCCTTATACTTCCATTGGTCACACCCACCTTTGGGAGGCACATCTGATGTCTCCTCCTTGGGTGGGGTAACTATTGTAGGTTTGAGAAACTATGCATTCAAAGTAGCATGGTCTTGATCAATTGTCTTTTGAGTAATTTAGTTTTTGAAATTTCACACACGCTTGGTCATAACCGTCTTCCAATCACCTTCCTCTTAGGATTGGATCATGGATATGCAATACACCTCCTCTGGGGAGTTATCTAGAACTACTTGTCTTGAATCTATCATTCCTTGGAGGATGTATTTGAAGACTAAGTTTTTCTAGATGTTATGCCTTAGCCTTATATGGAAAGCTAAGTAATCAAAATGATTAGTGAGGTTAACCTCATTGGATTGCATATGTGTGAGAAAGTTTTTATCCATGGCTGTTAAGAAATAATCGGGGACTTGTTCATTCTATATGGAGTATGATGTATTCATAAATTCTTCAAATACAAAATGACCCTGATTCCTATGGGCTTCTGGATGAGGGAGATTTTGTGGTTATCACCACTTGACAATAGGTATTTGGTGGTTTAGGGACTACCAAGGTATTTGGATAGTTACTGATTCTATCTTGAGAGTGACATTTATAGCTTATACACTAGCTATAGTTTTTCATAGTGCTTCAGGTATGAGCCGAGTTTTAGATTCCGTCGGCTGTATGAATTCTTCTAGACATTTAGTTGTTTCAACAAACTCACAGAATCCATATGGATACTGCATTGGAATCAGGGGAATCTAAAACTCATCCCTACGATTTTTAGCATATATTTCTAGAACATTCTCTTATGAGATAACTATTTTGAGTGAGTTGGTTAAACCCTTCCACCATGCAATGAAGTTAGACAACAGGTCTTTTTCATGTTGTTTACATTTCGATGGGATGAAAATTTTTGTCTTCTGCAATGTATAATTGAATTGATAAAGTAATTAATGATGAAGGTCTTCCCATATTAATACAGATCATACTGATAGATGGATATACCAAAAAAAAGGTTGTCCATATTAGAGTTTGTAATAAAAGCTCAGATTTGTTGCCTCCTGTTGATATTGAGAGCCCATCATCAACCTGAATCAGGATAAGAAGTTTGTTAGATGTTATTCAGGGTCTCCCACACCATTAAAGGTAGAGAATGTAGGATTTATGAAATTGGATGGAGGCAATGTGTCATCCACCTAATGTGGATATGGCTTCCTCTTAGGCTTCACAGGTGTGCATCACCCATCGGTGGATTCCATTTTAGTAGATAGGCACTTGATAACGTTAAGAAGCTATAGGTAAACCAATTCCTTATCCCTCTCCCATTTATAGGGATCTGGTGGGGGTTGATGAGGGGACCCCACTTTTATCCCCTAACTATTTTAGATTCAACCCAAGACTGAATGATTGTCTAGGAGAGGGAGAGGTTTTTGCCGCAATAGAGGGAAGTCATGATCATTTTTGACTTCCTCACATATATAGACTGACTCTCTAGATTCAGAGTTGTTCTAATACTTGGATTCTAATTTCGATGGTGGATTGAACATGGGAGGGAGAAAATTTGTCTCTGCCTGAAGATGATAACCAATAGGAGTATTTCTTCTGAGTATCTCCTCATTGATTTGTTAGAGAGTTTATATTTCACTCTCATATTGTGACAATCATTCATCTAAGGAAGGAACCCCACTCCTCCTGGGAGGTGGTTAGGATGTGGTAGTACCCTTTCCTCTGTAAATATTCCATCATGGAGGTGGAATGTTGATATTTGGAGGTTCCGTGTTTTGGAGCCATATTCGGTACCTGGTGCATATAGCCTCATTTTGTGCATCTAAGTCACACTCCTCCTGTGGTTTGTTTTCCATTTCATGGCCTTATAGACTTTCTTATTTATCTATATATTCCATGTTGATTGTGATGACATTACAAAAGGCATATCAAGAAATAGTGGTTGTCACATTACTGTTGACACAACAAGATGATTTTGTACTATCTTATTTAGGGTCATTATTCGAACCCTTGGTTGTATTGGGCCATCTTTTTCTTACAGCCCCAGTGGGGTATGTAACGACCCAAAATTTTTGAATAAATCCCATTTCCTAATTTTGTGTGTTATTTTATTTTTGATACTCAACAAAACTGTTTCATTTGATAACATGAGTATAATTAAAATGAGACCGTTGGGTTTTGACTGTTATATGACCATTTGTCAGTATGACCACTGGAAACTAAACGTTTTGATTATTGTCTCTAAATAAAAGTAATCTTGGTTAATTAATATAGAAAGAAGATTTGATGGCCTCACCCAGTAGTCTTGGACCGATCGAAGCCCATCTAACAGAACTTGGGAAGGAGGTAGCACCACTGGGCTTTTCTCTGGACCAAACCCAAGCCGAACTTCATCGTGTGAAGCTAGAGCGAAATTGCCTTTGCGAGAAGTTCAAACTGATAGAAATTACTTCTCATGCAATGTTGGCCAAGCCTCCCTCAGATTCTCTCACCTTAGCAAACCTTACACTTAGGTCCTATGCTGGTGTGATAAGGGGCTATATAAGGAGACTGTAACTGCCTTATGTAATCCTTTGTTTTAAATAAAAATTGGGATTTCTTCTTATGATGAAATTTATGAATTTTCAAATGTCCGGATTAATATATCATGCATATTTTTGATGAATTTTAGAGAGAGGATATTTTAAAAATGTTTATGTAAACCTTAAATAAATAAAAATGTGTAATTATTATCAAAAAATGGTCTGCTACAATTATGTTCACTATGAAATTTAGAGTTTAATAAGATCAAATTGATTTTTGATGAATAGTAAATTATGAATAGTGATTTTATGCTTAGTATTAGCAATGTGACCAAATGGATTAGTAATCTCACTTATATAAAGAATTAATATAATCTAGGCACCTTGATTAAGTAATGTGATTCAATAAAATGGTTAAATAACGGTTTCATAAATTATTAGTCAAGTATTAGTTTTTTCGGGTGAATAGTGTTTTTTTATTAAAAATTTAATTAAAAATATTTAGAAAATTATTTTTATAAAATGGATTTCATTTTTGAACTCAGAGCATCGATATTATGTTAAGGTAATGTTTGGGGATTTTTCTGAAAAAATTGAATTTTCGGTGAATAGTGTATTTATTTAAAAATTAAATTAAAAATATATATAAAATTATTTTTATAAAATTTAGTTCATTTTTGAAATTAGAGCATCGATATTTGGTTAGGGTGAAATTTTGGGATTTTTCTGAGAAAGTTGAATTTTCGATGAATAGTGAAAATACAGTTTTTAAGTTACGAGTGTTTAATGACATCATTAAATGATGTATTAAGTATGCAATCAATATGTTCGACTTATGAATAGTAAGATAAGGTATGAGGTTTCCCAAGTGGCCAATACCATGGGAAAATACCATGGGCAAGCTCATGGTTTTTCCAAAACCACTAATGAGGTGTCCCTTGGCCATTAATGCCTTGTCCCCTCACTTTCCCTATAAATACCAAGCCATCCTCTCATCCATTCGACTCCCAACTCTTCCCCAACGAAGCTATGGTCTCATTAACTCCCAAGGAGTCCTCCCAATGTGCCCCCAATCCCTCATGGTCCAAACCATTGAGTTTTAAGAGTTATGTTTTAAGGTAAGGGATCCAACCTCTCTCTTTCTTTTCAAGTAATCTCTTTTATGTAATTCCTTTTATGCTCCATGTTCTTATGTGGGAGGATGTTCTTTTATATTCCTGTTATTTCCATTTTCATGTTCATATGATGAGATATCCCCTCTTGCTCTCATCATTTTGTTTTATGAATTTTTAAGTGGCGTCGTTATGTTGCCGAATTTTTAAGGGATTCGTTCACCTTTCTCATTTTTCAAAGTTCTATTTTCATGTCAAGTATTTCAAGTTCCTTTTTATTTTGTTGGGGTATGATATCTATATCTATAATACTGAACTCTTATGTTCATATGATGAGAGACCCTATTTGATCTCTTTAATTCAGTATTTTGAAGTTTTAAGTGGCGCCGTTAGGCTGCCGAATTTTTAAGGGATTCGTTCACCTTTCTCATTTTTCAAAGTTCTACTTTCATGTCAAGTATTTAAAGTTCCTTTTTATTATGTTGGGGTATGATATCTATATCTATCATACTTAACTCTTATGTTAATATGATTTGAGACCCTATTTGATCTCATAAATTCAGTATTTTGAAGTTTTAAGTGGCGTCGTTAGGCTGCCGAATTTTTAAGTGGTTCTTTCACCCTTCTCGTTTTTCAAGTTCTAATTCCATGTCAAGTATTGAAAGTTCCTTTTTATTATTTTGGGGTATTATCTCTATATCTATCATACTGATATTTTATTTTCATATGATTATAGACCCTATTTGATCTCATCAATTAATTTTTGGTTGAAGTTTATATGACGCGTTAGGCTGCCGAATTTTCATAAGAGAAATCTTATTTTTGTCTTCCTTTCATATTCTTCATTTCATATGGTATATTTTTAAATATCATTACCATGTTCTTAAATCCATTATATTCTGCCCCTCTACTGTTTTATGTGTCATTTATGAATGTTTGACTCATGTCCCCTCTCTTTTCAATGTTTTCTAAAACCCTGAAACGTAGCCGTTATGCTGCAGAATTTTCATCTCAAAATGCCTTTCTCTTTTCTCAAAATTATTTTATGTTATTAAGTGAATACTCAAAGATCTTATTTGTACAGGGGTATTCACATATATATCAAAATTTTCTATTTTAAATTCTGGGATTTACATACATGAGACCCGCTCTCCCCTTCCGTGGGATTAAAGTGACGTAAAGATCATGTCTTTAAAGAAGTTTTTAAAAAGTTATGATTATGAAATGAAACCCATTTATTTTATGCTATATGGGTTATTTATGAAATGTTTTATGATGATATATGTGGCTCACATGATAATAAAGAAAAATTTAAGGGTTCGCCCTGATAGCGCTCCAATGCATTGGGTAATGATGTAACCACTAGAGATTACAATTTCCAAGATATCTTGGTGAATAACCTTGGTAATTTTGAAATGACACCTTGGGGATGGACCTTGGTGATATGTTCATGATTGTCTATGTTAAATGATATAGTTACATATTAAAGTTATGAAAAATGTTATTTTTATTATGATATGCCTCATGATTTCTTTCTCATTCCTTAAAGTTCTTTTTCATGACATTGTTGATGTATATCAAGTTCACATGTTAAATGTTTCCCCTTGTTTCCCTTACTGGTCCTTCTGCTCACCCTTTCTTTTGATGTATTTCCCCAGGTTATGAGATGCAGTAATGAACCTTGGATGAACATAATGATAATCCTTTCAAGTGTTTAAGAAGAATGTTTTTTTTGTTTCATGTATTAAGTTCCTGGTTTCCAAGACACTAAACCTTAAAGATCCCCAGTTTTGTATAATGTAATGAAAGTTTATGTGACAAAAAAGTGGGATGCTATAGTTGGTATCAAAGGATGGTTTAGTTATTTGTGGAAATTAGGATATGAAAACATTAGGAAGAATCATATAGAAAAGTTTATATATAGGAAATCTTCCTGGTATTTTGGTAAGTATCAAGTAATGGGTTGCCAAGAAAATACATCCCTGTCTGGATACGAGCAGGTAGAGGTGGCTCTGGCACAGATGTACATAGGGGTAAAACCCGAAACCACCGCTTTGAGCTAGACTCAAACGGGAACTAGTACATGACAACAGGCCTTTCTGCACTCTTGGTTACGACACTCCCGGGGGATATGCTTCGGTAAATTCATAAGCTTAGTATGAACCATTATCAAAGGAACAAAGATAAAATAAAATAACTACTCACATAAGAATATATGATCATGGATAACCTAGTTTGGAACCTAGGGGATCACAAGTTAGGGTATACTTTTCTTCTAAAAGTTATCCTTCTATGCTTTAAGTTCCTTTTCATGATTATTGGCTAAGTATTTAAACCCCTAATTGTACTTTCTTTTTTTAGTTAATGGTGGGAAATGGAAGAACATGTCCCAACAACCAATGTGATAGGAAATGTGACGATTGCTGTATTAATATTACAGAGATGATTAGGAGATTAAAAGATGATTATTATTTTGTAAGACGTTCACTATTTTGGGAACCCTATTTGATCGAGGTAAATATATTACTACGGTATTTTCTTTGAGGAGTAAAGGTTGACTTATATTTTGAAGAATCGATGAATTTAAGGTGGACTTATATTAATTTAGGTTACTTATGGAAATTATTAACCTATCTTGGGTAAAATATGTTTAGGTTAGCTACTTTTGTTATAAGATGTCAGGAGTGGTTGATGTTGTTTGGAGATGAACAATGAAGTTTATTTTGGAAGACTATGTTATCAAATCCTTATTGTATTTGGGTTTCAATCTTAGTTTGGTTGATTTTGATGAATTTTAAGGACTGTTATTTATGGAATGGTCTATGATGAACTTTGGGTAGTACCATGGAACTTTGAAGATTTAAAAGCAGTTTCCATTCATATGGGATTCTTTCTTTTTGAAGAGTTGTTTTACCTTACCCTTTCTATTTTTGGGATAATGTTTAATGATAGAAGAAATAGATAGTTAATATTTTATAGATTATGTGATTCTATAGAAGATGATTCTTGTGTTTTGATGAGACCAAGTAGTTTTGAATGCTCATCGTTTGGAGAAAAGATTAGTTTTGGTAGAAACTTATTAAAGGATGAAACTCTACATGAAGGTAGGTATATTTCCTTATGTTTTTGTTCTATGTAGCAAATGAATTCCTAAAAATTATGAAAAGAAACATAAAACAAAAATGTGGTTGGTTTACGTTTCCTACTAGGTAATCAAAGTCTGTTTACACACATCATAAGTTTACGATTTTCTCGTGGTCAACTTTCTCTTAATCATGTTTTCTATCACTCTCCCCCAGAACTTGACCCACTGTTTTTTTCTTCCATATCCATGTTTTACTCCATGGAATCCTAGTATGGGTTAACTCGGGTGACCTTTGTACTTCCCTTTATTTCTTTTAAAGTAATAGTGTTACTGACTCTTTTCTGATGTGGGACATTCAATGAAATTTCAAAACCCAATTTTAAAAAATTGCGAGGATGAAAATTCTTAATGGGGGAAGATTGTAACGACCCAAAATTTTGAATAAATCTTGTTTCCTAATTTTGCGTGTTATTTTATTTTTGATACTCAATAAAACTGTTTCATTTGATAACATGAGTATAATTAAAATGAGACCGTTGGGTTTTGACTGTTATATGACCATTTGTCAGTATGACCACTAGAAACTAAACGTTTTGATTATTGTCTCTAAATACAAGTAATCTTGGTTAATTAATATAGAAAGAAGATTTGATGGCCTCACCCAGTAGTCTTGGACAGATCGAAGCCCATCTAACAGAACTTGGGAAGGAGGTAGCACCACTGGGCTTTGCTCTGGACCAAACCCAAGCCGAACTTCATCGTGTGAAGCTAGAATGGAATCACCTTTGCGAGAAGTTCAAACTGATAGAAATTACTACTCGTGCGATGTTGGCCGAGCCTCCCTCAGATTCTATCACCTTAGCACACCTTACACTTATGTCCTATGCTGGTGTGATAAGGGGCTATGTAAGGAGACCGTAACTGCCTTGTGTAATCCTTTTTTTTAATTAAAAATTGGAATTTCTTCTTATGATGAATTTTATGAATTTTCAAATGTCCGGATTAATATAGTATGCACATTTTTGATGAATTTTAGAGAGAGGATATTTTAAAAATGTTTATGTAAACCTTAAATAAATAAAAATGTGTAATGATTTTTAAAAAATGGTCTTCTACAATTATGTTCAGTACGAAATTTAGAGTTTAATAAGATCAAATTGATTTTTGATGAATAGTAAATTATGAATAGTGATTTTATGCTTAGGATTAGTAATGTGACCAAATGGATTAATGATCTCACTTAAATAAATCATTAATATAATCTAGGCACCTTGATTAAGTAATGTGATTCAATAAAATGGTTAAATAATGGTTACATAAATTATTAGTCAAGTATTAGTTTTTTCGGGTGAATAGTGTTTTTTAATTAAAAATTTAATTAAAAATATTTAGAAAATTATTTTTATAAAATGGATTTCATTTTTGAACTCAGAGCATCGATATTATGTTAAGGTAATTTTTGGGGATTTTTCTGAGAAAATTGAATTTTCGGTGAATAGTGTATTTATTTAAAAATTAAATTAAAAATATTTATAAAAATATTTTTATAAAATGGAGTTCATTTTTGAAATCAGAGCATCGATATTTGGTTAAGGTGAAATTTTGGCATTTTTCTGAGAAAGTTGAATTTTCGATGAATAGTGAAAATACAGTTTTTAAGTTACGGGTGTTTAATGACATCATTAAATGATGTATTAAGTATGTAATCAATATGGTAGACTTATGAATAATAAGATAAGTTATGAGGTGTCCCAAGTGGCCAATACCGTGGGAAAATACCATGGGCAAGCCCATGGTTTTGCCAAAACCACTAATGAGGTGTCCATTGGCCATTAATGCCTTGTCCCCTCACTTTCCCTATAAATACCAAGCCATCCTCTCATCCATTCGACTCCCAATTCTTCCCCAACGAAGCTCTGGTCTCATTAACTCCAAGGAGTCCTCCCAAGGTGCCCCCATGCCCTCAAGGTCCAAACCTTTGAGTTTTAAGAGTTACGTTTTAAGGTAAGGGATCCAACCTCTCTCTTTCTTTTCAAGTAATCACTTTTATGTCATTCCTTTTATGCTCCATGTTCTTATGTGGGAGGATGTTCTTTTATATTCCTCTTATTTTCCTTTTCATGTTTAAATTATGATTTATGCCCTCTTACTCTCATCATTTTGTTTTATAAAGTTTTAAGTGGTGCCGTTGGGCTGCCGAATTTTTAAGGGATTCATTCACCTTTCTCATTTTTCAAAGTTCTATTTTCATGTCAAGTATTTAAAGTTCCTTTTTATTTTGTTGGGGTATGATCTCTATATCTATCATACTGAACTCTTATGTTCATATGACGAGAGACCCTATTTTATCTCTTCAATTCAGTATTTTTATTTTTTAAGTGGCGCCGTTAGGCTGCCGAATTTTTAAGGGATTCGTTCACCTTTCTCATTTTTCAAAGTTCTACTTTCATGTAAAGTCTTTCAAGTTCCTTTTTATTATGTTGGGGCATGATCTCTATATCTATCATACTGAACTCTTATGTTCATATGATGAGAGACCCTATTTTATCTATTCAATTCAGTATTTTGAAGTTTTAAGTGGTGCCGTTAGGCTGTCGAATTTTTAAGTGGTTCTTTCACCCTTCTCGTTTTCAAGTTCTAATTCCATGTCAAGTCTTGAAATTCCCTTTTTATTATGTTGGGGTATTATCTCTATATCTATCATACTGATATTTTATGTTCATATTATGAGAGACCCTATTTGATCTCATCAATTCATTTTTGGTTGAACTTTATGTGACACCGTTAGGCTGCCGAATTTTCATAAGAGAAATCTTATTTTTGTCTTCCTTTCATGTTCTTCATTTCATATGGTATATTTTTAAATTTAATTACCATGTTCTTAAATCCCTTATATTTTTCCCCTCTACTGTTTTATGGGTCATTTATGAATGTTTGACCCATGTCCCCTCTCTTTTCAATGTTTTCTAAAACCCCAAAACATAGCCGTTATGCTGCAGAATTTTCATCTCAAAATGCCTCTCTCTTTTCTCAAAATTATTTTATGTTATTAAGTGAATACTAAAAGCTCTTATTTCTATAGGGGTATTAACATATATATCAAAATGTTCTATTTTAAATTCTTGGATTTATATACATGAGACCCGCTCTCCCCTTCCGTGGGTTTAAAGTGACGTAAAGATCATGTCTTTAAAGCAGTTTTTAAAATGTTATGATTATGAAGTGAAACCCATTTATTTTATGCTATATGGGTTATTTATAAAATGTTTTTTGATGATATATGTGTCTCACATGATAATAAATTCAAATTTAAGGGTGCGCCCTGATAGCGCTCTGATGCATTGGGTAATGATGTAACCACTAGAGATTACAATTTTCACGATATCATGGTGAATAACCTTGGTAATTTTCAAATGAAACCTTGGGGATGGACCTTGGTGATATGTTCATTATTGTCCATGTTAAATAATGTAGCCACATCTTAAAGTTATGAAAAATGTTATTTTTATTATGATATGCCTCATGATTTCTTTCTCATGCCTTAAAGTTCTTTTTCATTACATTGTTGATGTATCTCAAGTTCACATGTTAAATGTTTCCCCTTGTTTTTCTTACTGGGCCTTCTGCTCACCCTTTCTTTTGATGTATGTCCCCAGGTTATGAGATGCAGTAATGAACCTAGGATGAACATAAGGATAATCCTTTCAGGTGTTTAAGAAGAATATTTTTTTTGTTTCATGTATTAAGTTCCTGGATTCCAAGACACTAAACCTTAAAGATCCTCAGTTTTGTATAATGTAGTGAAAGTTTATGTGACAAAAAAATAGGATTCTATAGAGTATGATTGTAATATTTTTATGTTCATCCTATTATGGTTATATTAATAGTAACATTTAGGTAGTTTCTCGTCATGATTTTGAAATATTCCCCAACTAATAGGGGTTTTCTTGTGATAGGAGGAGTTGGGGGAATGCTGATCATTGATTGATTCCTTCAAACATGGAGAAGAAAAATTTCTTCCATGGGGGATATGATGATGAAAATGACCGTATACTTGTGGGGTGGAGGTCATTTGGGTTCCTAATTGGCATGAATTTGTCTAGTTATTGAGGATCCAATGGCTTTAGTCGAGGATTTGACAACTCCTTGGATGAATATGTTGGTATAAATCCCCCCATCCCAACGGGCTGGGGATGTTCTTGGATCACTAATAATTTCTCCATGGTTCTCCCATGGGATATTGAACTTAGTGAAGGTGATTAACATATAAATAAACCCAGAATAGTGGGATGGTGTTTTCTTGTAGTTTCTCTCGATTTGTCCCAAATCCTCTCTGGAATTGATGATCTGAGTGGTGGAGGTGGTGGTAGATGTTCACCCGGCCCAGAAAGCCGGGTCTGCTTCTTTATGGATGATACAATATCTACGATCATATCATATTTTATGTGTAATACTTTTGTTCATGTATGGGTTGGGTGTGACAATGACCCATGGTGAGGATCATTCCTTAAGGGAAGTTTTCTATGTGATCACAACTTCGGTCTTCGTGTTTGAAACACATTCATATTTATTTGAGGGTCCCATTTTAAATTTCAATTGGATATCCTCTCTCTCCAATAAAAATTTCTGGGTATTTTTGTAGTGGAAGCATTCTGTTATAGTGAACAACTGGCCAGAGCATTACCCGATCTCCTAATTTCGTCGGATTCTATAACATTGTAGGATTCCACATCTGAGGGGCCTTACTATTCCAAGGGACCAGAAAAGAGTAACACCCCATAATTTCCCCAACATCTAATATGGATGCATGACATGACTTAAGTGATCAGATTACAAATAGTTTTGATGGAAAGGTGACCAACATGTTGCATATTTGAATTGTGCTTTTACAATTTAGGAACTCAAGCCATAGATATAGTAGATAGGACCAGTCGAAAGTATATTATATTGATTTTCGGAAGGTGATACACGTATCCTGGATAAGGGAGATGTCGAGCCTTTAGTCGTTAATTAGTAGCCCACATATTCTAGAATAAATAATGCTTTCACTCTATTTCTAGCTCATCTAAGATATTATAGTCAGCATTAGGGAGGGTCCATAACATTATGGGGATGTTTTTTCAGATCACTCTCTCTATATGTAAATATAGTCCTCCTCATCATATACACACACCACTATCTGGTGAAACAATAGAATATGGCTATAATGGTCAATTTTTTATGAGAGTGGGGAGATGCTAAAAGTTGATAAGGAACCGTATAAAGTTGACCCTGATTATTCAATAACCTCTCTATACGAAGGTGTTTGAGTTTTGAATACCTCTCCATACAATGGTTTCTGGGAAAGGGGAGGATTTCCCTACCCATGGGAGTTATCGTAGTGGGTAGGTTGACCATAGAGGATGTTAGGAGTAGATTCCATATGATCCATCTCCACACTACCATTGGAAGTACAATCATGGTAAGTAACTTATTTTACATCCAATTCAAGAGAAGAGTTTATAGACCATTGTAGTGTCGATAATCTGTCTCAAACAACATCATAGAAACTAGAATTGATCAGATTAGGAAGAAAAACCACATTCCACATCATCATCGTAATATGCAGACCTTCCATTTTGGATTGTGTAGTGGTATTATCCTACTATACAATGGTTTCTGTAACTTGTATATAACAATCTGGTGATGAGGGAGTAAGATCATTCTATAGAGAAGCTAGTGGAATATGTCGATAAGTTATCTCATTGTTGAAAAGAATGTGAGCCTGTCCCATGGAATATTCCATTATCACTTGTTGAACCGTGATCAGGATTAGAATATGAGTCTGATTCTGATCCTAGGATATGTTTTTGGTCTTTCTTTGTAAGAACATGAATCTTCCATGAGGTGTGTTCCACTCTCACTTGGTAGAACCCAGTTGGATCAAGAATATGAGCATTTTATGAACATTAATTCCCCATTAGGAGAAACCAATAGTCCTCCAAAATGGGAGATGGAATATGAGCTTCCTCCAATGTAACCTTGGAATGATGTTGGTGCAGTCATTCATTGGAGGATGTAGGAATATGCACTTGGATTATGTGATCTTTCAGATTATTCCAGGTAGATTCACTAAAAGTAATGTCACCCTATCTTGAGGATTGTTCCATTCTCACATGTCTTGACCTAGCCAGAATAGGGATGTGTATGATCCTAGGACTTTGGAATATGTCGTTAGACTTCCTCGATTGGAATATGAGCATGTCCTGAGGCATGTTACCCTCTCACGTGGCTATCCCTAGAAAGAACTAGGATATGAGCCTGATCCTATGCCTTTGGAATATGCCAATGGAATTATTTGGCAGACATGTTCCCCAATCTCGAGGCTTGTTCCTCTCTCACCTAGTGAGTGCTAGTTGGAATAGGATAATGCTCCTGGTCCGATGTCTCTCCCTTCATCACAATATATCAATAATCCTCCTAGTAAAGATAAATAATGTGTGTTTGTTCTAGTATAACTACTTGTTTAGGATCATCATAGTGTTGAGCTATCCTGGATGTAGGTATAGGATTATGTTCTTATCCCTTCATCTAAAATAGTGTTGGAGTATGAAAGTGGAGTTCTTTAGCTATTTCTAAAATATATTGACATTTTAGCAATGTGTGTTCATGGATATGCGCCTACAATTTTTACATCTCCATGGTAAATTAGAATATGTCTTCGATTGAAGCGGGGATATGTTCCCACATATGTCCTCCTTATTCCATAATAATATATCGATGGGATTCATGCATGGGGGTAGAAGTATGAGCCTCCACCATGTCTGATGCAAATATATGACTGTAGACTTGTTCCAAATGATTATGGGTATGATTCTGCATGCTGGTTCCTACCTTAATATACCTGAAAATATCATCGGTAGGAGAAGGAATAGGTGACCTCTATTGGATATCCAACACCTTACTCCTCTAATGAGTCTTCCTTATTTTCCATGCATGGATATAAGAGGCGGTTGTGTGTCAGATGGTACCCTCAGCAGGTGATTGACGGTTACAAGTATGATGGTATTGGTGAAGTTAGTTGACAGGTTCCCTCCATGGTGGCACCAAAACCGAAAAAGAGTCTTATTTGGCCTTATGGTCCACCTTCATCAGATATGGAAGATTTCAATTGTGGCGCCCTAGGGATAACAACCTGAAGTTATTTGTTGTGGTGACAAGATCCACTGGATTCGAAGAAGCCTTTCATAGGTGATGTTGACTCACCGATCATCATTTTTGGAGAACTTCATGAGTAGCTTCCATGGTTGGTATTGTACCTTGTCGGTGGTACTCCCTTACCACCGTATTATCCATATTTTGTATGAGTTTTTGAGTAGGTGAAGTAGTGTTCTGACCCACGGGGGTTGTAGTCATGGATGGTTTATTAGAGAGAAAGATGGATGATGAAGATATTATCTTGAATCTGGCTATTGAGGGAAGTATCTATAATTATGAATATGAAAAGGAACAATGTTACCGATTAGTGTAGTATCTTAGGCATAATATTCTCAATCTGATATGCATGGTTAACTAATTTGTTATTTTATTCCCAATTAGTCCATCTTACTTATTTTTACTTTAATAAATGAGGATAAACTTATGAGAACCCTAGTAACAGAGGATCATTTGTAAGATTATTCTGGTCTTACTACATTTTTTGTATAGGATTTTCAATAAAAAGATATATGACACATTATAACGCAATTATCCTATTTTTCCAAGATTCTTGTCGGTTTTACCATTCTCTTTGCACATAGAGGAAAAACATTTCCCGACAGATAATAATAATTTATTTATTTCATTTGAGATATTCTTGTTGGGTTCACAATTTTTTATTTCATATAGGAGAAAACAAAATGGTCCAAAAGAAAATAACCAATCATTTTTCCATTGGAGAGATTCACGTTAGGTTCAAAATTTTTGTTTTCATATATCAGAAAATGAAATGGCCTTACAGATAATAACCAATAATTTTTTCATTGGAGAGATTTACACCAGTTTCACCATTTTTGTTTGTGTATATGGGAAAAAATGTCCTAATGGAAAATAACCAATGATTTTTTAATTAGAGAGATTGACATTGAGTTCACTTGTATTGTTTGCATATAGAGGCAAAAAAAAGTCCCAACAGACAATAACCAATCATTTTTTAATTAGAGAGATTCACATCAGGTTCACCATTTTTGTTTTTTCGAGTTATTAAGGTCGGAAATAAGTTTCACTTTTCAAGATACCATTTCCATTTTTCCTAGAAACTCCTAAGGGTTCCCCTATTTGTAGTTGGGTACAATCCTTCTTTCCAAAGGCCGATGATCATCTGGGTTGTCAGGCCTAGCGACATTTGGTGACTTGCATTGGTCAAGAGGATGAGAGGTCAGGCTCATTACACTCTTTTGGGGAGAATTTTTTCCAACTCTGAGACTCTCTTATATATTTAACACACATTCATGAATGTCTTCCTAATTCCGATACGGGACATGTTACCCTGACATAACGATTCACTGGTTAATTCTCTCATTAAACAAATAAATGGAGTATAATTGATGAACTTAGAGGAGTTAGGTCTCAGTAGTGAATCCATATATATGTATCTAAGTTTATTCATCCATTTCCTTAATAGTGAACAATAAATTTATGTACTGAATCCATATGACCACTAATTCTGGAATTTGCTACCATGTGAGGAGGCAGTTAATATTCTGGGGAGGGGATTAAGATGTTATGAGGCATACTATGTATCCTAGTTATCACATGAATAAAAAACACATAGTTAGTTAAACCTATGTAGTTTAGACACATGAATATAAGACATGTGTGTGTGTATAGAGACACCAAATGTTAGAGTGGGTCTTACTGAGATTTCCTACGTATCCTGGTTATGGAAGAAATAGATTTATCATAGTTCAATCATGACCTTAGGAATATCCCTAAGGTATATTCCTTTATATTAGGGGCTTTCATACCATATCACTCATTGGGTCTTAAATTATGAAATTTCCCGAGTTAGTGGATATTCATGATTCTAGTGAGGTTTTCATTGTAGTTCCCTATATCACATGTGAGTTGTGCTCAGTTTGAGAACAATATATGATAAATGATTAACCTCAAAATGTATGGATATGGGACTTGAGTGCTAGGATAGTTTTTGGGGGGGTTTGGTATAGAGACCGGGACTTGAGACAGCTTCCTACATATCCTAAGTATGGTAGGAATCAGATTTATCATAATACATTTATCCCCTAACCTACTAATTGGATAAGGTGGATGATCACACATGGGGACATTATGATCATCCTCAAGGTTTTAGAAATTATAGGGGATTAATACAAGAGGGATTACCTATTGATCGGGGACATACTATATGATGTCAGTAGTTTGGGCTTACACAATGAGGTTTCCCTTATAACCCTAAGGTGTATAGTGAGGATCACCTGATCAGTGAAACTCCCTAAGCCCAAGTAAGCCATGATATTTGGGAGAAACAAGGTTTATTAAGTGATCAATTCCATTTATTTGGATAAGGGGCTTAGACACTAGCATTGACCTGGATGTTCAATATAGAACTCAAACCTATAAGAGGTGGCCAACGTATCTTAAAAAATGAAGGAATCAATGTCGTTATAGTTCCATTTATCAGGGCTACACATTGAGGTTTCCTTTGAATTCAGGGCATACACACCAATGATGGATGAGGGTATCAAATCATCAGATTCCCTTATATCCTAGCCTGTTTTTCTATAATGTGTCGCATGTCCCAATTGACTTGTCTAGAGGACATCACAAGATCGAAATAGTTTACTTTATAGGACATCACATATCATGGTTGACTTGTCCAGAGGGTATCACAATTCTTGGATTTCATGCCCATAGGGTGTTGTGGAAGCCTGTAGGTTTGACCTTATTATCTCTTGATACTTGGCTGACATGATCAGGAACTGTTATATGAGTTAGAGGATGAATCTGAAGGAATTCACGAGGTTTGGTTGAAAAGTACGTGGGGACTTTTTCTAGACTACGGTGACACATTTAGGGGTTCCTTGTGACTTTTACTTGACATTTATAGGGGGCTTCCTATGACCTAGATAGCATGCCGAAATAAATTCACAAGATGGGTGACATATCTTGGTGCTTTCATGTGACTTTGGGTGGTTCTCGCAAAGCAAATCTGGGTTAGAGAACATGTTATGGTTTAATTATTCCTCCTCAAGTCTTTATTATGGAATTTACCTTGTTTATTCCTTAGTTTTATTCAATGTAAGTTTATCTTGAGTCTCGCAAGATCTAGTGGAAATGTGGGATATTCTTCACATGGCCTACCAGAGATCCTTCATGTGATCTATGAATGATCACATGAAGTAGATTATGCATGTCTCATTAATACTTTGACTGCTTGATGGTATATTACCTGATAAGGGACTGGTTGGTCACATGATCATTTTCTCTGAGAAGTCTTCTATGATTCTGAGGACCTTTGTTCATGAGAGTTTCCCCCTAGTATTAGATATATCATTGTGGTGTTGGTGTATTTTTCATGCTAGGGTGGGCAATTTATAGGCCTCTCTCCCTCGATTGTCCACTGATTTGAATGGCATATCTGGTGCAGATCCAGGATGGAGTCTATGAAGTTTCCTGGTTCCATATGGCTTCATGAGTCTTTTTCATGGGTAGTCCTGAGTACATCTCTTAATTTTCAGTAGTCGCAAGTCTAATTATTCAATGATTCATTTTTTTAGATTATTTCTTATTAATGAATATTTTTTTGATCACGTAGGAATGTTGAAGGAATTTTCATATCATACCATGATTATGAACAAGGGACTTCATGAGATCTCTATGCTTTGCATGGAATATTTTTTATATAGAAAATGTATTACCAAGGAATCTTCATGAGGTATGGTTGAATTTTCATGAGGTCTCATGGGGTTGTGCTTTCGGGGCCCTGGGTGTGTTGCAAGTCTTTCACTGACAAAAAGAGTTCTCTCATCCTCCCTTTTTATTCCATTCTATTATTTTAAAAAGGATAGGGGTTATGTGAGTTTCCATGAGTAATGTATATGATAATTACTTGATTTTTTTATGATGCCTCACATGACCAATATGGGGCCTATGAGGATGTGTGATCCTGTCGTGGAGAAATCTATCCGTTTTTCCTTAGAGCACTGAAGTGGAAGTGCAGAGTTTCCCAGACCTACCTAAGGACTTCCATGCTGTGATAATAACAATAAAAAGGGACTTTGTGAGATGATAGAGACCTGTAACTTGGGACTTTTAATGCCTCACAGATCTCTATCTTCATGTACTTCAGTGACCACGGGTAGCTTACACCTCCTCCCTTTTATCACGTTTGTTTTTTTTCAAATCTTCTAGGGTCCTTCGATTATTCCCAGATCACATCATGGAAAATAATTATTTTGAATGATGATATGGTGAATGATATTTACGAACCACTAAGGGTCTCTCCTTTTGAATATCTTTCATCCTTATGTTTGGTGGAATTTTGGATGGTTTTTCAGGATCTTTCCAATGAAAAATCACGTGACCTGGGGGTGCTCATTCGGTTGTTACCACATGGCCACTAGTTTTCTAGATATATTTCATAAGATAAAGAATTTTCATTAAAGGGGGTCTAGGGATTTGTTGTAGGTTAGGCGCTATGTGTGTATTCCTTTCCTGACTTTGAAATGGTCACATGATCATGAGTCCCTTAGAGGATAATGTGATTTGTATGTCTTGGTTACTTTCTCCATCTGTTGCTTCTGTGGGGAAGGTAATACCCATATTCAAGTTTTTATTCCTTTTTTGAATTTTTTTATTCTTATTTGGTGGGAATTAACACACCCTAAAATTGAAAATATAGTCTTAGATACACTAGGTGGGATAAATACAAGTGTTCTTGTTGTGATGAGAAGTATAGGATATCCATTTATAGAGGACCTAGTAAGTTTGGATGTGGGAATCATAAGGGAAGAGACCTAATAAGTCCTATCACAAATTATTTCACAACCTTCAGTACTATATAATATCAATAAAACCCGATGAAATGATCCTTTTATTTAAAAAAGATATAGTATTTGAAAAATTGTATGTTTCGAGAATTCCAAATTGATCAACAAGGTGTATTGAGATTTTGTACAAGGCTATGTATCCCATCTATTCCAAAGATAAAGAAGGAACTAAAAGAATAATATTGTATCTCTACATTTTCTATGCATATCTAGGTGAAACTAAAATATATATGGGCCATTTTGATCATTATAGGTGGGATAATATAAAAAGGAGATTTCCAATTACATTGCAAGGGGGTCTGTGTGTCAAAAAGTTAAGGTGAAGTGAAAACGTCCAAAAGGGGTATTGAAACAACTAACCATGCCTATATGGATGTGGTATAACATCACTATGTAATTCTTCATTGACATACCTAATACATCAAATGGAAACAAATATATATCATTAATAATAGATAGTTTGAAAAAATTTACTCATTTCATTACCATAAGAGATGATTTATCCCATTAGTTTCAAGTCCCACTCTTTATTCAAGAACTAGTGTCACTCCTCGGAGTTCCATTTTATATTTTTTCAAAACGAGATATAATATTTACTTCTACGTTTTGGAGGAGATTTCAAAAGGAAATGAAGACATAAGTAAACTTGAGAACAACCTATCACCCTCAAACTAATGGGTAGTCTGAGATTAAAATTCAAACATTGGAAGATATTAAAAGGGATAGTTAACTATATTTTAAAGGGAGTTAAAACCAACATTATTCACTTGTTGAATTTTCATATACTAATAGTTTATACTCATGTTTTAAAATGGAACCTTTTAAATCTCCCTATAAAAAGAGTTGTTGAACTCCGACATGATGGGATAAATTTGGAGATGGTAAACTCTTAGGAACATAAATTTTGATGGATACAATAGAAAATATACAATATATTTAAAACCACATCAAGCCCACTCAGTGTTGATTGAAGAGTTATGCAGACAATCGATGAAAGGACTTGTAATTTCATGTTGGGGATCATGTATTTCTCAAGATATATCTATGGAAAGGAGTGATGAGATTTTTAATAAATGGGAACTAATTTCAAGGACCATTAGAGAATTTAAGATTTAGGAACATTTTTGAAATTTTTTATTGACTATCACTACCTCCAAATCTTTCCAATATCCATGATTTCCACCATATGTCCCTATTGAGAATGTATATGTCTCTCTCAACACATGTAATTAATATTAATGGTGTGGAATTGTTACATGACTTTTCATATCAAGAGGAGAAAATCCTGATTCTTAGAAAATGGGATTAAGTGTTAAGGAAAATGAAAACTTGACTTGTTAATGTTTTATGGATAAATAAAAAGTTTTAAGAAGGTACTTTGGTACCTGAAGAATAGATAAAGGAAAAAAATCCCCATTTATTTTGAGGAAAGTGTCAAATTTCAAGGTTGAAATTTATTATGGAGGGGGTGGGAATATAAAAACCCATAAAATAATTTTTATTATTAAAAAATATGTAATATTTTTACTATTTAATTTTAATAACATAGAATTACTTTTACATTTCAAAATAATATAGCACATTAGGTGTCGATATGGACTCTTATTACTAAGAATTGTAAATGGATATAAAAATAAGAGCATAATAAATTTATTTAAAGATACTACATAGGATTGAATATTCCTATAATGATCTCTCCTTCTATAAAGACTGTAAAAATAAAGATAATAATTAGGAAAATAGTAGGCATTATGAAAGTATGTGTAAGAGCCTTTATATGTAGTGAATAATAAAGTGATAATTATGGTGTATTTACTGGGAAATATGGTTATTTGGAATTCTGAACATTAGAAAATATAGTCTATTCACATTTTTACCATTAATCAATAAAAAACTTAGTCATTATTATTGCTGGTTATAAAGATGTGATAAAATAGCCTTTAGGATTATGAAGGAAGAAACCAAAATTGTAATTTTAGAAACTATAAATATATTTAAATTCTGTAAAAAGTGTGTTTTATGATAAATTTAAAAGTTTGAAATAAAATTTATGTTAATGAAATAATATTATAAAAAAATTTAAATGATAAAATAAAATAATTAATCCCTATGTAATTTTTATAATTGTCAAAAGTTCACTATGTCATAAAACTGTTAGTTTAATTTTTTTTGAAATAGTTAAAATTATCATATTTATAGAATTATTTTAATAAAATAAATACCATTTTTTATTGAGTCAATTATAATTAATTTTTTTTTATTTTTGGTAATTTTATGATAAAATTTATTTTTTTGTGAAAAAGTGAAAATTACCATTTTACTTGTACCATAATTTTATGAAATCATTTTGATGTGATCTGGATTAAAAATTTATGAAATATATTTTATTCATATTAAAATTTAATTTAATATGTATAAAAATTAATTTATAAAAATTATTTTTAACATGTAAATTTATATTTTAAATTTTGGAACAAAAAATTGTGATTTTTAGAAAAAACCTTATTTTTGGATTCTATGCATCAAATGGGTAGGATAGAAGGTGAATATAAAATTGGGAAGGATTTTAACATAAAACAACTCTAACACACTAATTATTATGATAAAAAATTATTTATATTGTTTTTCAACCACAAGTGGTTATTTATATAATAAAATAAACAATATTTCAACCCTAAAAACCACCCCTCCACAAGTATAAATAGTCACCCTTTATCCCATTATTCTATACTAAAAATATTTTTACCATGATGTTTCTCTAAATATACCTATAAAAATCCATCACAATGTGTTAATAGACCTATAATAAGTCTCTCTTTATATCTATTAAGCACCCTCTCAAAGTCGTGGTTCTCTTCCTCTAGTTCTTCAATTCAAGTTATTCTTTTTATAATCCATTTTATTGTGAATTTATTACGATGTAAAGTGGTTATAAATATCCCCAATTGTTTGAATATTATTTTTTGTTAATGATATACTAATATTCAATACCATGAAACCCATTTCAATATCCCCTTTTCACACTCTTTATTATTTCAAAATCAACCCTTTATTTTCCATGCTATATTTTCATGTCATGAATACTGAACCCAATTTTAATTAAAGGATATTAATTTAGTTCAATAATTTAATTATTTATTTGGGGCATAAATATATGAAATAAACATTTCCTAATCATGAGATTGAAATGATATATACTTATGATTTCCTATCGATGCGGTAGACATATGTTAAACATATGAAGGGAACCCCCCCCCGATAGTGCACCAATGCATTGGGTAAAGAAGTAATCTTTAGAGATCACATGTTCATGATACCATGGAAGTAATACTTGGTAACATTTTATGATAACTTGGTAAAAATACTTGGTAATATTTTTTTAACACCATAGTTATGAGATTCGGTGATATGTTTATGAATATATCATGATTATGTTGATTTTTTATTTTGATGAAATGCCTCATATTATTATGTTCAAGAAATTACATTAAGCTTGAAGTTATTATATGAATGTTGTTATGTTATTATGATTAATGATGTTATTATATGAATGTTATTATGTTATGATTATTATTTAACCTATATTTTTTCCCTTACCAGTCATTATTCAAACACTTTTCATTCTATAAATTTCTCCATGAAATCATATTCTATGAGGCCATATTGGATGGGATAATAAAGACGAATTTTATGAGACCTGAAAATTTGTTTATGATTTCTTTTAGATACCACATATATCTTGTATTACGTATCTTTTTTCCAAGAAAATAAACCAAAATAAGTACTTTAAATTTATTTATATAATATTTTTTCCTGGAATTATGGTAAGAATCATAAAATAAATGTCGGGTCTCCATACAGTGTATTTGAAACCACATTCCTTATACAAAGAATATAGTACATATTGAAGTCTTTGTATTTCAATAACTCAATCCACCAACAATGACCTATATTTAAATATCATTTATATAAATATACCTCAATATATTATGATTGGTGAAAACTATACAGTGCTCACTAATGAGGTGACACATATATAACATCAAATAAAACATCACTTCCACCAACTCAACATCATGTTTTGTATAGTTATGCCTAAAAGGACATAATTATTGGAACCCATATGAGAAAAATACTCTCTAAGACATTATAGAACAACCCCATACAATATGAGAACTATAATAGAAAACCCAAAAAATGATTCATTCCTCTGGAAAGGGAATGACAGGGGAACTGATATGATTCTCCTTTTGGATGTAAAACACCACCTATCAAGGATTGATCTATATAAGGGTATTTTCTTTCCTGGTCAAGGATATCAAAGGAGATGTTACCCTAGAGAAATTTGGATCCAAAAACCTATAACAAATCATGATACCTAGACATCAATGAACCTCTATAATTTTATTAGGGGGTAAAAAAGAAATAACTACCCAAATATTCAAGGGATAAATGGATACACCCTACTAAAACACTACATGACTAAAGAAATTCATATCAGGTGTCCAAAACATAAACTTGTAAAACATCCCAGAGAGATGAAATTGAAGAAGAACGTCCATAATATAACTTAGATACTCAGTATGATCCTTTATAGAGTTTGAATGCATAAGGATTTTATCGATTAATACTTCTATTAACTGATATAAGAACTCCCAAAATGGAGAGTTTACTAAGAACATAAAAACATATATAGCGTTCATGACACAAAACAATATAAGAATGAATTTAAAGTGTCGATAACCACAATTGGAATTAGTATTTATGATATTGTCCTTACTTACTATCATATGATGATATCATGACTAAAAAATAGATCATTGAGAAATATATATGCCCCTTAAACTGATTGATAAAATCATTTATCCTCATAAGGGAATTAATGGTCTATACCATTACTCAATTCAACTACTAGTAACCTTTTAAAAACCATATTGTTATTTTCTTTCTTGGTGGAAAATATAAGAGAACCCACAAAAGACATGTTGGGATGGATGAAAGATTTTTTTAATATATTTTTAATTTAAATACGAAACTCTTATAATTTGGAACGTTCCATCCAATAAATATCCATTGAAATTAAAGAGACACCAGGCTGCAACTTGATCCAAAACTCAATGTCATGTCTAGGGGGTATCATTATAACTTCCTCAAGAGAAAAATCTATAAAATACTTTAAAACTCAAAGGTAAATCACTACATAAACATGCATGAAGAATAAACTCAATTCATCTTTCATAGAATACAATGTATTCCTACTCTTATGACCCATATAATGATCTCAATCACAAAAAACACAATGCATATTCCAAGCACACTGAATAAAACAACCTTCATCAAGAAGAAATTCGTAAAAACACATAAATAATAAAAAAATCCATAAAAATAATGGTTTTGTATGATTTAATGTATAATATAAATTAATCTCCCCATGACTGATGTTTCCACAATATCTTCCTAAAACAATGACATTCCTCCGACAAATCTAACTAACCCCTAATTGGACCGGGTAACAATAAGGGTATAGTGAGCCTTACTACATTATCCTATAGAGATCCCACCAAGGTGATTGTAGAAAAGGATTGAAAATAACTTGAAAAAAACAATGGATACGACTTGTTATAAGATGAATAGACCATACCTTACACAAACATTAGCCTTCCTAGAGTTGTAAACTCATAAGAATTGAACTAATCACAATATACACCTCTTTAATTATAGACCTAATGAGTATTACATTAACATTCATGATTTTACCCATGTCCCTGAGAATAAGGAACACCATAGGGATTTACTCCACTAAATCTATCACATATCTACATCATATACGTATGTTGACCTTACTACTACTACTGAAAAGTCCTAGAGGAAACTATTATTGTAACTGTATCAGAAAATGACTATCTAAATAATTTTTTCAATTTATAATATTTGAGAACTAGAAATATTTATAGCCCTAGACTCAAAATTAAAAGTACAATAAAATCATATTCCTAGTACAAGCACAAGAAATACCTACATAAGAGAAGTAAAAAAGAAAAAGGGTAAGGATAACTCCCTACAAATCGAAACCTTGACATACTAGGAAATTATAATTATCCATATACAAAATTAATTATCATGAATTTATGATTACTTCAAAATAAAAATGATTTATTCTACACATGAATATTATTGACCACACCAACCTTTTCAATAACCTCAAATTACATCGGTAATGAAAATGGTGTGGCATGGCACAAGACCTCTGGACACAACACTTCATCAAAATGTCATGGTATAACCTCCTCATCAATGTGAAGGTTGGGTGGAAATTTATGGATAATATTGAACCAAACACCAATGCCCCATATTATAATAATCCCCAACCAAACTGAGATATACTCATGATTTATATCCTCCTTCAACATCAAATATTGAAAGTCTACAGAATATTTTCTCCAAATTCATCACACAATACTTTTAACTCTTCATGATCCTAATAAATTGAAACTACCACTGAAAATAAGAACCTCTGAACTGAAAAATGGAAAAAGGTATCCAATTCTTCATCCATGAACATATCATACTTAAATAAATATTGGTATCCTCTAACCACTAATCTATATGAATATCAAATATAGCCTCTATATAATTTTTAAATCTATAATGATAAAAATAATATTATATCTTCCTATAATACTTATCCTCCAATAATAGTTGAACCCTCCTATGGTTGACTAAAGCCTCTCATTTCACCAAACTAACATGAATCACACACAAATGACACCCAAAACCATTTTTACAACATAAAATAAGGGAACTATTAATCTAAAAAACATGGATTTTAATTAATATCATCTAATCACATTAATATTAATTTCACATAATCACCCATTTTCAGTAAATGGAAATATCAAAACTATGTATATACCCTATAATCAGTCACATATTATTTAGTATGATTATTAAATTTAAGGACCTTTCCTCAGAAATAGGGGGTCAGAAATGCCAATTTCGTAGTTAATATCCCTTTTTATATCAAATGATATGTCTAATCTAAACGATTTATATACTAAAACCATGTCATCCTCACCAAAGTATCTCTCAAAACTACATTCTAACTATAATTTTTATCTATCATACCAATTTTTCATTATTTTCCCCATTGGCACCCATAATAGGAAAGAAGTTAGATTAACAGTGGCTCCCAATTCCCACCTCAAATAGGCCATATGTTCATGACTAACATCAATGTTATATGATCACACATATGGAATAAATTACCCAAATAATCCAAAGAATAGGAATAAAGACCACCAATCAACTCCAAAACATTAAATAAAACAAATCCCACTAAGTATGTAAATGTATTTCATAACTAGTGGTATCTAAAATAAAATAACAAATGTTAATACTATGGAGGAGACACCAACACTAATCATGATCTCAAGAAGCTAGTTAAGGATATATTAATCACCAACTCCTTCATAGAATCCTATAAAAATATATGAATATATATAATGGTTAGCTTACTATTATACTTAGTAGGGTCTTGCTCAACCCCAATTATGGAAATTTGGTAGAAGAATAATAATACCTTAATGAATAAATTATTGAAACAATTATTCACCTATATCGGGTCAACTACCACCCATCTCGAATAAGGATCACTATCCTAGTATTGTATCCAAATATAGTAATGTAAAAATAAATAGATATATCAACAAGGTATCTTAAAACCAATTCCTCACTAATCTAATTTCTCTCATGCCCCAAAGACTTATGTAATAGTTATCCCATTCCTTCTATATCCACATAACCACAATATTTCCACATCCAAAACATCATCATCACCACATACTGTATATCCACATTGTAACATAAACATTTCCATGTGGAATACCATCCCACAACAACTACATACCAAATTCTCATCATGTATATTAACATGAACATGAAGGATGTCATCCTAATTCCCAAATCCTATCATGAATTCCCCCCAATATGCATCAAAAACTCTAGTACATCATCATCACCACACAAAATCATTTTTATTCTAACCTATATCCACCATGGATCATGAAACATAACCTCATTCAATTATATCATAAGTTATGTATGTAATAGAGATCATGGAATAGGTAGTAGTTATCCTTCCATTACCTCTCTAACCTAGATGCTTGGGGGAAACCTAGAACCAATGTCCTCATGTGGGTGTAAATAAGAACATATGACTCAGGTGTTGGTTAATAAAAAATAACAAAGGAAAATACCTAGCATACAAGACCACACAAAATAAAGGAATAATATTTTACATGAAAATAGGTTTCAATTTATTACTATAACTTACCTTAGCCAAAGTGACCCTATCACCCCATACCAACCACGACTACCAAAAAATATTACAGAAATAAATTATATACACTACCACCAAAAAATATCAACATAACAATATTAACTTCCCATGTATTCACATCATTTTCATTTTCCAAACACACCATTACTATAAAAATTACATTAAATATTTCACATTAAATCCAGTCACTAACAGTTTTATGTAAACACATCTATTTTAAAAAAAAATTATCCATATTTACCACATATTATTTACACATAACACATTTTATTAATTCTAGTATATAATTAACCCATATAATCATTACAAATTCAATTAATTACTTATTCTTGATTTTAATTTCATCATCAAACTATATTTCCAAGAAACTATGAAACAACCAACAATAATAATACCCAACACTACATAAACCTAAATATATCCTAAACTAGTATCAATAACATCAATGCATTCCCAAGAGACTCCAACTAATTCAAAAAACCATGATAATAAAAATATGGCACCACCTTTATAATGACCATAATAAAAGAACCACCTAACTGATTTAGAAAACCACACTAATACCACAAAAAACAACATTTCATATCAATTATTTTAATCAATATCTTATGTTAATTCAAAATTACATACATAAATAACAACATTATAATTTCATATATCTATGTTATCAATTCATTACTATATTTATATGGTTATCTAGTTGCAGAAGGTTATTCAAACACTTACATAATAACAAATAGTGTATTTATATAATCAAATATCAATCAAGAAGCATCAAAACATAATAAATATTGGGAAAATATGTAAATAACATGTGGTTCACCCACTTCCCCTCAATTTTTTAGTCAGGTTAATTATATTATTTAAATTATTTCTAACAATAATCCCAATGAAAGAAAAATCTTGGTAATTCAAAAATTATAAAATAACATTAAATGATAAGTCTAAAACCCTTTACTTAAATTTATTCTTCAAATATCATAGTGAAATAATGGAGAAGAACACATTATAAAATCCAACCAAACTCAACGGTATCCACCAAAACACATAACCACAATATCCCCCCACTAAGACCAAAACCTAACTCAAATAAAACATAAAAAAATAAAATAACCAAGACTTTATAAAATCAAAATGGAGGAGAATAATAGATAAATATAGGAAAATTTGAGGATAAATACACATTAGATGTAAAATCTAATCACACTAAGAAAAATATCAAAAAGTAACTAAAGGATTTATAAAGGGAGATCAATATAATTCACAAGTTTCCTAGGTTTAAATGGATGTCGAATTAATAGGATAAAGTTTTAAAATCTACCAAAATTTTTAATTAAACATAGTAAATAGAGCTTCACAGTTTGATAGTCTTTGTTATACCACAATAGTGGCCTAATCTAGAATTCAATGTGAAATATCTTCCATATGTGGGGGATTCAAACAACTAAAATGAAATGGACCTAAGGAAGTTCATGCCATAATTAGACCCTTTATTCTTTAATTTTATATTTCCTAAGGATGATGATGTAATCATCAGCCTCACACTCAAACTTGATAACTCCTCAGACTCGTACCAGAGTGAAAAACCCACAATAATAAAATGACCAAAAAAATAGAAAAAACATGAAAATAGACATACAAGGTTTATGATATAGAGAGTATTTTCACTCCACAAATATCCTTCATATATTATTAACCACAAAACATCCCAACACACTCCACTAAAAATCACAATACACCTCTCTCAATTATACCTCACTGGCTAAATAGAACAAAACAAATATATCATGGATTTTTCACCAAACCCACAAGAATATCCCAATTCTATAACTAATGAGTTCATGAAGGAAAAAACTAGATTAAAAAGGAAACCCTTGTCTAAGAAATTGATCTAAAAAAACTCAAATTGTTCATGGGGTAGCCCATGATGAAAACTAAAATTTCAGTTATGAACTCGATTATACTTTATTGAATCGCCTCTAAACACTATCTCAACACCATAATAAATGATATACAAAAAGGATATCTATGAAAATTTTAGTCTCTTATAGTTATCTTTCAGTTGTTTTTTAGATAATTAATTACTATATATTGATGTGTTTCATGGGATGTGATATTCACGAAGAATGATGAAGAGGGGGGAAGTTGTAATCCCACCACATGTATGATTATTATTGGTGTAATGTTACTTACATGGTATTGTTTTTATATTTTGGGATATATTTTTTTCTATGGAAACATTTATTTATTTCATTTTTAGCTATACTATTTTTAGAGGCGTGATATATAGGATCCAATAGTTACTTTGGAAGTAGTGATGATATGATAGTTATAGGGATAAAGAGGTACATGACATGTGATAATTATTTGATTATGTCTATATTATTGTACTAAATTTAAGTTAAATTATATTTTTGAAAATTTAAATTAAATTATCTTTTCATATTTCATTCATTGATGGTTCCTTATGACTATTCACATGAAATGAGATGGGATGAAGGATAAACCTATTGAGAATAATCGTATACTAAACCTATTATTATATTTTGTTTTTCAGACTTATAGGATCATGTGTAGGGTGGTTTCATGCACAATTTTTTGAGGTATGTTATTACTTATATGGGAGTATGTGGATTCTCTTTTTCACTTTTATCTTTTATAGTTGGAAGATAAAAATATGGTAGGGTCAACTTATTAACATACTCACACATGTGACTATTTTTTATATTAATAACGATTATTGTATTTGAGGTTTATACCATATATTTTTGTTTTCCAATTTATATTTAAAATATTAATTACTCATGTATTAGGTGTTCATAGCCTTGGTTATAGTATCCACCTCATGGAATACATGAGGTGAGCTTTGGTGGTCACTCTTGATATCATTATTAGCTCATGTGTAGTTCAGGACAGGTTGAGTCATGAAATAATGACAACATAATGAGTTTTATATGATGTCATTTGTATTATCTAGTGTTTAGGATTTCATTAGTTAGTAATTTTATTATATTATTTAAACCTACAATGAAAAATGGACTAGAGAAACTATTTAGTGATCCATAGGCCCCTATGATCCATTGTAATGACTTTGATTATATACAAATTGTTATTAGAGGGATGGTGTATTTCTATTTGGGTATTTTTATTGGTTGAGGATCATGCAACATATAGTGACAAGTCAGGATAATTGAGTGTTTTGTTCCATAAATTGTTGTTTGTGATTGAATTTAGGTGGTGTAAGATTGAACATACACATTTTCCTTAGGATAAGATGTTTTTTCTTGTATTTTTACCACATGTATATTAAAATAAATTGTTATAGAAAGACATATTTTATGATGAACCTATGGTTTTTTACCATAGCATAGAAGTAGAAGAATAATATGTTTAGGGAGTTACTTTTTGGGAGATCTAGTGACATAACATATAAAAGTATGATTCTTCTATTTGAAAAACTCAAATATATAGTTGTTTAGAGGAATTAGAGAGATATTTCCAACATATTTATGTAATTTAGGTTTATTGGATTCCATTAATTGTGAGTTTATTATATATATTGTTTCATTAGTGATGGTTCTTGTATCTTCTTTTGAGTTTATTATATATAGGGGGCATCCGTGATGTGACCTATATTAGTGAGTAGTTTGGGGAATATTTTTTTACAAAAAACATTTTGTAAGATTTTAAATAGGTGATATTATCTATTAATCAAGTGAACTCTATTTCATAGTAGTATATATTAATGTTTATGATATTTATATAAAATTCACCCTAGTTTCGGGCAAGCAAGGAGTGGGGAGTCCACCTATTTTAGAGGGAACTATAACCTAAGATTTAGTAGAGGGCAGTCCTTTTCATTAAATACATATGTTAAGGTTCTTAATAAGGAACTGATTATTATAAAAGCATTTTTATGGATTAGTGGAAACTTATAGGATGATAGATGATATAGTGTAATTGGTAGTGGATCTGGATAGAGAGACTTATCAATTTTGGGGAATCTTAGTTAGTTGGGTAAGATCCATTATACACAGTTCTTAGGAGCCAGTATTTCAGGCCTCTTAAGTGTGGTTTGAAATATAATTTATTATTTTTGTGCATGAAAGTGATATTAAAAGTTTATATTTCTACCATACTAGGGGGTCAATGAAGAGCATAACATATCATGATGGTGATAAGGCTAACCCATAAACCATAACATTCAACTTAATAGCTGAAAAATTGGTAGTCAACCAAATCACTAGCACGTAGAGAAGGTGGTAGAGTGATGAAGCATGAAAATTCAAAAATATTATCAATATTTTCACAATTTAAAATCCCTTATTTTCCATAAAAACTTAGTAAAATCATTCATTTTTTATATTTTTATAAAATTGAAATTTATTTTTTAAATGAAATTAATTATTAATTTTAATGGTTTTATTATTATTATTTTAATTAAATAAAATACATACACTGATTGGGATAATGTGCTTAATGTGAAATAAAGTAACATTCACTGTTGTTTTTATTATAATGGTAAAGTCTTCATTAAATAATAATAATAATAATAATATGATTTTTTTTATTTTGAGATATAAGGCTATAAAAAATAATAAAAAAGGTTGAAGTGAACCTATGACAAAGGGGTCATGTAGTCAACAAATTAACTGAAGTAATGAATTGAACAATAATAAGTAAATAGACCTCAAGAATAGACTCTGTGTTCAATCATGTGACCATCCATGAAAAAAATTGTCAAAGAAAATAATTTTTTCACTTGTCTAAATTTATGTTTTCATTCCCTTTCATAAAGAAACTATAATATAGCCCCTCCATTTGACCATATAAACAATTCACAACTTATTGTACTTGTGAAATTCAATGATATCACACTCCACAACTAAACTATTATACCACTCAGGGTCAGTTAAGTAAATTCATGTATAATCATCCAAATCTATCAAAATAACTCCTCCACTATAATCGAACACACCTCCCCATCCTTAAAAAGGTGACACATCTCATGGTTTCCCAATCAGCTGTTAGATTAATATCAAATAGGCTAAAAAACTTAAATTCAACCTACCACTCTAGCCTCCACACATTCAATCAAATAGATGCATGAACTGATCCACAACTGATGGTTACCCATCATCCCACCCCTATCTCTTCAACCGCATCTGCACTGCATAAATTTTGTAAAACTAATGATTAATCATTCTAGAGAACAGTAAAACTAATAATATTACAATGGTCATAACTTAAAAGTGAAGAAGAATGATTGAATTTAGTAAATCTTAAAAGATTCACATATTGAATATGTGAAGCATTCATATATGGGTTTCAACATGAGATTTAATGACCTCAGTCCATTATGTTAAGTTGGTCATCACTAATGAATTATGAATTGATGAATATAGATGTTGAACACAACCAATATAAGATACAAAATAGGTGTTCTATTAATAATCCCCAATAGGGGTAGTCAAACACAAATCCTAGATATCCATAATTGAAGTTAATAAACAATATGAATAGTGATCTAAAAATTTAAGGATGTTATCTATGGGGAAATTGTTAATACTGAACCAGTAGATTGAGACAAAGTTTCATTTTTTAACTCATAACTAACCTTGAATATGAGAACCAAACAAAAATTGAAGAATATTAATGAAGCCAAATATCAGCTTCAAGACATGATTTTTTGTTACCTATTATGAGTTCAGAGTGATGATCGAATAATGGAGGGTGCCTTCAATCTTCCAAGCACATTGATTACAAGGGCTTCAAATGCCACACTACACATGATCGATGAAATTCCAAAGAGATATATGAATTCAGAGACACACTACTTCTTATACATTTTTGTATGGTGAAAATAATTAGAAAGGGGAGCCCATGTTTGCGGGAAGGAGTATGTTCAAAATTGATCATGATCATTAAAAATGAATAAATAAACTAATTCACCCATACTCTTTCTATTTCCCAATTAAATTTTCTCCATGATTTTCAGTAGATCTCTATCATATGTAGAAATTATCAAATAATGGAGGAGGACTTGACTCTTATAAGCACTATAATTTCAAGGTATTAGAAGCCACACTACACATAATCGATGAAATTCCAAAGATATTTACAGACTCAAAGGCATGCTACTGCTTATAAATTTTCTTATGGTGATATGAAGGATGAATGGGAGACCGTGTTTTCATGAAGGAGTTTATTCAAAATTTATCATGATCATTTAAAATTAATAAATAAAGTGAATCACCAAGACTCTTTCTAGTTTCCATAAATATTTTCCCCCTGACTTTTAGGTGATCTCTATCATATGAATAAATTGTCATTAAACTCCCACAACAAGTGATAAAAATATGTCGACCCAGCCTCATTAGTTGATGATCATACCATCCCAATGTCAATCAATTATATGCATGAGTTCACAAAATCAACCCATGTAGGCCCATGCATTTAATGTCCTATACAAATCAAGTCTAATGTCCAATCCCAATCCAGCACGTCCATCATCTTCTTCAAATGGACATGCTAAATAGAGCACAATTTCTACTTTAGCTATAAATAACAGAAACACTTCTACTATAATTTTTCTCAAATGGATGAAATATTAGTTATGGGATAAATTTATAAGATTACAAGGTTCATAAAGATACTCTCACCTAAACCCATCAAAACACTCTATGTTTGACACATGACGCACATATGAGGATGAATCATATTAGATATCATCACTGAAATTGATGGATATTTCAGTATTTGTAAATTTCATGCTATTAATGTAATAAAATTTAAAGTGCACCCAGGATCCTAGATCATTATTCTATAGGGGTTTAACTATTCACTAAGAGTGGAATTTTTTTCCACAATTACTTGACCAATAGTTGATCTGATGTTTCATTTACTACCATCCCATTTTTTATACTTCGATAACTCAAATGATGTCACACTATACCCTTAATGGTTAGGCCGAGAATATTACACCTTCCACTATAAATTAATTAATTACTTAAATATAAATTATCTTTTTTCAACCCCCATGAATTGTTTAACTATATTTAATAAAGTTTATTTTCTTTTATTCTACAAATTTGATCATTTCTTCATCTATTTTAGGTTTTCATCCACCAGAAACATAGTTATTATTCATTGCTACAATCCTAAGTAGTGTGAATAACCATGAGTGATTAGATTTATCTATTTACAAGGCTAGGTGATAATAGATAATGTATTGATTTTTTATTCCATATGATTAATATAGAATAACTGGGGGATAATTATCAGATGAGGCTTCACTTGACTATATAAAAAAAAAGGTATAAATAAAAATATTATTTAACTAATAATGAGATTTATATTCAAGGCTAGGAAAATTACTTAACAATTGTATTAAAAAAATCCAATTCAATAATTGATATCATATTTTCAAGCCACATAAAAAGAGAATAAAACACCAAAAACACATTCTTATCCAAAGAGATCCCAAGTACACAATTACTGAATTTATTTTGGGTTCAATGATTCATTTTTTATTACCCCTATTACAGTTCATTCATAAAACAATAATTATTTATAGGGTGGCCAATGTTGTGTATTGATATTTTTTAAAAATGAAATCAACACATGACCAAATATAGTTCATCTCACCTCACTGGTTTTGATCTGTATGTTTTGAAAAAAATACATTTTCAATACTTAGGACCTTAAAAATAATTAGATGCGAGGAAATAGAATATTTCACTATCCCATTGGAAAATTATCCCTCCATATCCATTTCATCCACTGGAGTCCCTGTGTAAAGCAAAAAAATGGATGAAAATATAGCTCAATTAAATAGGACCTTGATAGAATTATACACACCCTATGTCAAAAATGATAACCGTATAAAAAAAGAAATAATCAATATTACATTGCAAATATAACAATAATGATTTAAATCATATTAATGTTTCATGCCTATGAGAGAGAGGATCCTAACTAATATGTAAGAGAGTTTTATAATGTATGTAGTAATTTAAAACTGAGAGGAGTCTTGGTAGATAAAGTCAGTTGGAAGGTATTTCCATTATCTATTTAAAGAGTATCCAAAGTGTATGTTAAAAACCTCCAACCTTGATAATTACCACCATGGTTGAGCTAAATAAATTATTAATTCATAAATACTTTCTTACCTTAGGTATTTCATAATTTATGAAATAAATTTATGGAAACAAGAAATCTAGTGGAGAAAATATACAAACTTTTTTGGAAAATATTCAATTATTTGACAACATACTTCCTACATCAACATTTAGGTGACCATCATTTCTTGGTATTTTTTAATGGAGGATTTATATAAAATGACCAGAATATACTATATGCTTATTCTATAGGAGAAATAATAGAAAATTAAAATGTTGATATAAAAGAACTAATTGAGGTGCTTTCCCAAGATTCTAAAAAATTCAGTATATGGACAAAAAAACAAGATAATAATGAGGTAAAAAGTTATAAACTACCTTTACATGAAAATATAATTGATGTAATAACCTCTATTGTGATATATATAGCTATGAATAAGATAGGTTAAATAACACATACCACATCCCCAAGGGTTTTCTAACTTTTTCTCTATTAGGATAACTACTCTAAGGGTTTCCCTCAAGTTTAAGGAACCGAAATCTATGATTTAAGTTACCAATGGACTACCAATAGAAAATAAATAAGCAATAAAACATTCATAGAATATTCTAACCCCTAATTTTTAGTTGAGAACCAACAATGTAAAAGTCCATCCATCCAATAGATCTTATAACTATCACCCTTCCAAAGAGTAAAATATTATCCCTTAACAATCTATCATAAAGGATAGACACAAGAACCTTCCACATATAGCTTACTGGAACAACATTATGTGTCTCACCCTACTTGTTAAACTACACTCATTACTCATGGATCAACATTAAATGAGATGCAAGTACTATACAAATAGGTCATGTACACCATTAGTTATTTAATAACTAAAGGTATAGGTGAAATTCATACTCATACAGTTCCTATACCTAAAGGTAATGTTAACTTTATTTTATTGAGTATTTTAAAATAGATGAACAATAGTGAAGAAACCTCATCTCAAGCTGATGATAAAAGTGGAAAACCCACTGAACTTGAATAATCTGTCCCTGAGAATGAACCAAAAAAATAATACCAATGGAAAACCCCATATAGAAGATAATTCTATAAATTCCAAGGTGGAAGACCAATATGAACCCCAACATACCATCCCTTCTAGTGTAAAACTACCAAAGAGAACTATAACAGCCCTACTCTTTATTACACACTTACACATGATTTATTTCATAAACCCATCACTTGATATAACATGGGAGATCAAGAGGTCTAGTGTATTTGGTGCTTAGGAACATTACATAATGACTTAAAACATTAAACACAACATCTTTATTGAAAAATTCATTTACATTACAACTGCATTCCCTCGTACTTAGCATTGCATGGGATAACCTGAGGACATGAATAAGAAAAGGGTGAGCTATAAAGCCCAATAATGGAGTAAAAAAGTCATGAAATGACGAATAAAACACATTTTAGGCAATATTCATATCAACGGATCATAAAAGAAACATGAACATAAAGGCATGATAAAGCATGATTCTCACAACATGGAAATGTGGCAACAACACTTAACGTGGTATTAGAATGATCCAAGGCTCATTACACATGGAGAATGAGTAAACCCTAATCGCACTTGAATTAGAATGATTAAACCCTCATTGCACTTGACTTATCATGATACTAATCATTACCCAATACATTAGAGCTCTATCAGGGTGAACCCTTCTTAAACATTTCATTTCCTGCATAAGTGTGCCACAAGATCATTCAACATAGATTCGTTAAATATCATAATTTATTCCATGGTAAAGGAATGTGGAATTATTATATGAAACTATTCCATAAATAAGTAAATGTGAATAAATTATAATACACTTGATAAAGAAATGGCCATTGTATTCACTACACAATGATTTTGTCTTGGAAAATGGTGGTGCAATTTCGGCAGCATAACAACAGGACATAAAACTTCATAAAAAAGGTTGATGAGAGAGAAAAAGGTGTCTCATCATATTTACATGAAAATGGAATGTAAGGGGGTAGTATAGATACATTTCCCAACATAAGTAATGGAATTTGGATTCATAATACAAAAGAGTTTCTTGAATATAAATGATGAGACATAAATTCCATACGGAAATTCAGTATGGTAATGGGTGTACATGATAGGAAATAATGATAGAGAAAAGGGGTCTCTCATCATTTAACCAAAAATAGGGAAGTATGGGGGAGGTTAAAAATCATACCCCAACATTTATAATTGAAAATAAAATGGAATAACAATATTAATAAACTTGGATAAAATGAGAAAGGAAGGAATCCCTTACTTGGAAGTGTGATCCCAATGGCTTGGTAGGGGCTTGAGAGAGGATTCCTGGGAGGTTGGGGCTCCTTGGGAGGATTATATAGTGATGATGATAGAGGTTTGACAAACACCAAAGGTTTTGAGTGAAGAGGAAGTTGGAGCTTGGGTGGGTTTATATAGGAAAGTGGATGAAATTATTTATTATTTAGGTTTTGGACACCACACTTTAAACTAATCAAAAAAAAAAAAAAACAAACCAAAATATGCTTTTTGCCTATGGTTTTTTCCAAAAGGGAGTGGAAAACATTATTTTATAAGTAAAATGGCCGAAATTATTAAAATAATATGGTTTCGTATGTTGAGGTGTGTCACACTCTCAAGGAAATCAATTTAAAATGTTAAAATAATTTATATGTCTTGAAGGGTCCACTAAACCATTGTAAAATAAATCAAAAAACCTAAAATCATAGTATTTTAATGGTAAAACATATATTGTGTGAACATATTGTTTATATTATATTATTACATCACTATTTGGTCATTATGATTTCATAAAACACATTATATACTTAAACGATATTTAATTTTTACCCAAAAATTCAACTGTCTTAGAAAATTATGAAAAATTAACTGTTGGATAATTTCAATGTCCCGATTCCAAAAATAATATTCATTTCATCAAAATAATTTACTAAATATGTGATTTTTTTACTTTAAAAAAACCTGACTTTTATCGAAAATTCACGGGTTTCGAAAAAAATAGCTTTCAAACCTTAATACAAATCAAAATCATATTCATAATAATTATACAATCATTTATATTAAATAAAAAGTAATTTAGTACTAATATTAAAGTATTATTTAATTCAAAATTTCATTAATTCATCAAAATAAATTTCTTAATAAACTAAAAATGCTATTTTTTTCTTTAAAATATATTTAAAAAGTAACAATAATAAAATGAATGTATATTATCTATAAACAAATAATGTACAAAATCATAGTACTAGGGTCTTGTTACATAAACCCTTATAACACCTTCATAATACCGAAAGGTAAGGTGTGTGATGGATAAGAACTCTTGGGGTGTCTCAAATAACATCGCTTGGGTGGTAATCTCTATCAACTTCCACTTCTTCTGTAGGTAGTTCTGTTCAATCTTAACGTATTGAAGCTTATCTTGATATTGGTCAAGAGAAAATCCCAATGATGCCACCTCCCTTCCGAGCTCGAAGAAACGGGCTTCATCTGGAGAAATTCTAATGGAAGAGGCCATTTCTCCCTTTATCTGAGTAAATTGGATTTTTTGAAGCCCTGTTTTTATATTAATCATGTGATCACTTTTCAATGACTATATTTGCAACGGTCACAATTCCTAATAGTATTTTAAAATCCAAAAACATAAATCCAAAGAAGTTCATATGTTATATGACCATTTTACATAATAAGACATTTAATTATATCAAGAGTAATTTACATTAATAAAATTTTGGGTCGTTACAATATTCCCCCTTAATAAATTTCACCCTCGAAATTTCCTTTTCCCACACTAAGTAGTTCCAGGCAGATCTACTTCATCTCTTCCTCTGATTCCCACGTCGACTTTACAAAATTTTGGTTTCACCGCAACACCTTGACAATGGGCATTGTCTTATTTCACAGAACATTTTCTCTACAATCTAAGATCTTCACCGACTTCTCTTCATAATATAGGTCATTCTCCAATGGTAACACCTTTGGATTGAGTACATGTGATGGTTTAGGTATTTACTTTATCAAGAGTGATACATGGAATACATCATGAAGTTGAGATATGTTCGGTGGGAGTTCTAGTCGATTGGGCACCTTTCTAATGTGATCAAGGATATCAAAAGGGCCGATGTACCTTATAATAAGCTTTCCCTACTTACCAAATCTCATAACTCTCTTCCATGGTGATATGGGGTGGAATACCATGTATCTGACATCAAACTCTAGGTCTCATCGATGATTATCATCATATAACTTTTGTCGAATCTTAGTAGCTTTAATGTGCTGCTGGATAGTCTTAACCTTATCCACCATTTCTTCGAACACCTCAAGACCTAGAGTTTGTCCCTCCAAAACATCATCCCAACATGCCTGTGTTCTTCACCTCATCCCATACAAGGCTTTATAAGGAGCCATTTGGATGCTTGAGTGGAAACTATTGTTTTATGTGAACTCAACAAGAGGGAGACGTTGATCCCATCTTCATTTTAAGTCCATTGAGAATGCTCTCAACATGTCCTCAAGTGTTTGGATAGTCCGTTCAGATTGGACATTGGTTTGAGGATGATTAGTCGTACGTAAGTTTAGCTAATTATCTAGAGTATGATGAATATTATTCCAAAACATAGAGGTAAATCATGGATCTTCATCAGGTATAATAGATAGGGGTACTCCATGCTGCCTTACCATGTATCTGATGTATATATATGCCAGTTGATCCAGTGAAAAAATCCCCCAAATAGCAATGAAGTGTGCAGTCTTTGTAAGATGATCCACAACAACCTAGATAGGATTTTTTTCTTTGGATATCTTTGGAAGTCCAGTGATAAAGTACACAGTGATGTTCTCCCATTTCCCCGTTGGTATGGGTAATGGTTGGATCATCCCCTTAGACTTATGCCTCTTAACCTTCACTTGCTGACACACCAGGCACTTTGATGTAAACTCAGTGATCTTCTTCTTCATGTTATCCCGCCAATAATGCTCTTGAAGATCTCGATACATATTTGTGTTTCCTAGGTTAACGGAGAAATTAAAACTATGTGCATCATCAAAAATTTCCTTCTTTAACTCCTAATTTGATGGAACACATAGTCTTGACCCAAATCTCACAATTCCTCCATCATTGACATTGAACTCTGAGTATTTCCCTTTTCTAATAGTTTTCACCTTATTTTGAATTCCCACATCATCCTTTTGATCATCCTTTAACATTTCAAAAAAATACGGTTGATCAATCATTTATGAAAGGACTGGTGATGTTCCCCTCTTTATGATTCCCATGTACATCTTCATCAAGTCTAATAAGATTGGGTCCTTTTTAATTATCATCAATGATACAATCACAAGGTCCTTTCTACTTAGAGCATCTGCCACCTTGCTCTCTTTCCCAAGGTGATAATGAATTGAGCAGTCATAGTCTTTGATCAGATCTAACCATCTCCGTTGGCGCATGTTCAACTCTTTCTATGTGAATATATAATTGGGGATTTTTTGGCCCGTATATATTTCACACTTCTCCCCAAAGAGGTAATGCCGCCAAATTTTTAAAGTGAAAATCACTACGACCAACTATAGACCATGTGTTGGATAGTTTTTATCAAGATCATTCAATTTACTTGAAGCATATGCAATGAATTTTTCATTATGCATCAAAACACAACCCAATTCCTTCTTCAAAGCATCACTAAATACAACAAAATGTTCTCCACTTGTGGGTAATGTTAGCACAGGCGCAGTGATAAGCCTCCTATTCAATTCCTTGAAACTCTCTTCGCATTCATATCTCCAAGAAAACATTACTCCCTTTGAGTTAACTTGGTAAGAGGGTTGGAAAATCATGATAAATTTATCACAAATCAAATATAATATCCAACTAACCCCAAGAAGATATAGATATTTGTTACTGATGTTGGCCTTGACCATCCCTCTATTGTATCTATCTTGGAGGGATCCAAAAATATCCCATTGCTTGTGATGATATATCCCAAGAATGAGACCCCCTTTAACCAAAACTCACACTTTTTGTACTTTTCATAGATATTCTCCTTCCTCAATGTCCCTAGTACAGTTCTTAGATGCTCCTCATGCTCCTCCTTGGTTTTGGAGTATATTTGAATATTGTCTATAAAGACTACCATGAATTTTTCGAGGTAATCTCTAAACACTCTATTCGTCAAGTCAATGAATATTTCTAGAGCATTAATGAGTCTGAAAGGAATTAATATGAATTCATAGTGCTCGTACCTTGTACAAAAACCATTTTTGGGGATATCAACCTTCTTCACCCGTACATGGTAATTTCCTGACCAAAAATCTACCTTGGAGAATTATTGTGCTCCTTGTAGCTGATTGAACAAGTCATCAATTCATGGAAAAGGATACTTGTTCTTTATCGTGATTTTTTTAAGCTCACGATAATCAATGAAAATGCACATTGACCCATCCTTCTTCTTGATGAAGAGGACTGGTGCACCCCTTGGTGTAGCACTTGGAAGTATAAACCTTTTATCTACATTCTACTATAGTTATTTATACAGTTCCTCATATTCCACAACAACCATTCTATATAGAGTCTTTGATATTGGAAACGCCCCAGGTATAAGGTCAATTAAGAATTCAACATCTCTTCTAAGAGGAAGACCATGCAATTCATCGGGAAACACATAGGAAAATTCACTCAAAATAGGCATGTCTTCGAGGATAGTTTCTTCCTTACACTCAATCATCTGAGCCAGATACGCATTCCCATAGGGAAGTAATATCCACGTTTGAGATGATGGTGCTAAAAAAGATTTATCTTCCTCCTTGTACTTGTATTGAATCGGGGGTCGATTCTCAATATGAAGAGTGATTTCCATATCATGGAAATTTATGTTGGATCTATATAAGGAAAGACAATACATGCCAAGAATTGCATAAAAATCCACCAGAGGGAGTATGATAAGGTTCTCCAGAAAGTTTAGTCCACATATTGTGACCAGGGAGGAGTTATATTCATGGGATGAAATGATTTCCCCATTTTCCATACTCACTAACATCTTTACTTCCATAATTTATGGTGGTGTTGGAATTTTTCTACTAAAAATTCAGGATATAAAATAATGCATAGAACCATAACAAAAAATTACATTCATAGATCTTGAATGAATAACTAAATACTTGTCACCACTTTGTTTTTGGGGCTCACTTTGGCAGTAGTGCTGGAAAAATCTCACTGTTGTTGCCTTAGAGGTTGTTGGTTTCCTCCAAAAACCCTTGGATTAGGGAACTGATTTGGATGGTTCCCTAGTTCTTTATAGTTGAAGTAATAAACAATGCATTGAGGGTCAAATGGAGCATTACTCTCTTCTGTTTCAGCTGCGGGTTTTTCTTGTCGGCAGTTAACGGCTAGGTTCCCTTCTCTTACACACCTAAAGCATTTACTCGTCCCCTTCAAGCAATTTCTAGGGTGCTTCTTTCCACACCGTTGGAAAGTGGGGTGTTGGATTATCTTATCATCATTGGATTTATCCTTCAAACTGCCAAAATTGAATTCCACCTTACACTTCTTATGCCCATGATACCTCTGAACTTTGTCGATCTCTATTTCAACTTTGATGGCACATAGAATAATTTCCTCATAGCTATCGAAGTCATGTATCACTAGAGATTTTCATAGGATAGGTTTCAGCACACCAAATAAGTGTTCAAACTTGCATTCGGGGGTAATGAAAAAGCTAGAGGCATATCATGAAATCTTTGTGAAGTTTTCCTTGTACGCTCTGATGGATTCATCGTCTTTGTTCTTGAGGGAAAGGATGTCCCATTACATCTTAAGTCGGAGGGAGCAAGGAAAATAATTTTCAATTATTTTTATGGAAATCCCTCCATTCCAACTCCTCGATATCCTCCTCAGGATTCATATTTTTGATCAATTTCCATCACTAATTAGCTTCACCCTCCATACGATAAGCAGCCAAAAGTACCTTCTCTTGTTCAGAACATTGAATGATGGAGAAGATCTTTTCGATGGAGTCGATCCATTGTTCAAAAATTGAGGGATCAGAAGATCCATTAAATGTAGGAGGCCTTTGTCTCATGAATCTTTCGATTACAACTTGTTATTTCTTAGGGGGGGGGGGGTTAAATGTTTATCTTGACCCATGTTTCTATTCAATGTTTGAGTTAATAGAGAGAGTATAGCAACAAATTTCGCGATTATTGCTCCCATTGGATTCACCATCTCATTAGAACAGTCATCACATTGATCTTCACATTAGTTGTTAGTCTGAGTCCTCCTATTACCGGCCATTTGTAGGAATAAAAGGATAGTTAAGGGTAACACATAAAGGGTAATACATGGGAAAAATATATGACTTGTAAATAACTTTTATTTCCTTAACTTATGAATCTATATGATTCAATCTTTGTTATCCATGATCTACTTTCTGACATATATTATTAGGGGATTTTTTTAATTCCCTTAAGAATGGTTCATATTAAACTTATGAATTTACCAAATAATATCCCCTAGGAGTATCGTTACCAAGAGTGTTTCAAGACCTATTGTTGTGTACTAGGATACCCCGGGTGAAGCCCGAAACTCTTTATCATAGTTTTCACTCCAAAGTACATATGTGCCAGAGCCGCCTCTACCAGATCATATCCAGATAGGGATTTATTTGATAGTTAAACCAGTTACTCAATACTCACCAAAATTTGGGGTTGTTTTTATTATACTTAATCATATACATAAGGATTTCACAAGGGTTTTCTAATCCTAATCCAAAAAATAACTAAACCTATCTTCTGATACCAACTATAACAACCCTGCTCTTTATTATACACTTAATTATGATTTATTTCATAGAATATTCACTTGATACAACATGGGATATTGAGAGGCCTAGTGTATTTCTGGCATATTAACATTACATAACAACATAAAACTATAACACAACATCTTTATTGAAAACGTCCATTACAGGACCACTACATTCCCTCGTATGTAGCATTGCATAGGATAAACTGAGGACATGTATAAGAAAAGGGTGAGATATAAAGCCTAGTAAGGGAGTAAACAATGAATAACATGAAGAACACAATACATGTTAGGAAACATGCACATCAATGGAGCATAAAAGAAACATGGACATAAAGGCATGATAAAGCATGATTATCACAACATGAAAATGTGGGAACAACACTTAACATGGTATTAGCATGATCCAAGGATCATTGCACATAGAGAATGAGTAAACCCTCATTGCACTTATATTATAATGAGTAAAACCTCATTGCACTTTATTTACCATGATACTATTCTTTACCCAATGCATTGGAGCGCTATTAGGGAGCACCATTCATAAACACTTCATTTCATGCATAAGTGTGCCACAAGATCATACAACATAGATTCATTAAATATAATAATTTATTCCACGGTAAAGGAATATGGAATTAAAACATGAAACTCTTCCATAAATGATTAAATGGGCATAAAGGTGAATTCCCTTGATAGAGAAATGGGCATGGTATTCACTACACAGTGATTTTGGCTTGGAAAATGGGTGTGCAATTTCGGCAGCATAACAGTGTGACATAAGACTTCATAAAAAAGGTTGATGATATATAAAAGAGTGTCTCATAATATATAAATTAATTGGGCAGTAAGGGTGTCATATAGATACATTTCCCAATATAAGTAATGGAATTTGGATTCATAATACAAAATAATTTCTTTAATGTAAATGAGGAGAGAGAAATTCTTTACAGAATTTTGGCATGGTAACAAGTGTACATGGGAGGCATTAATGAGAGAGAAAAAGAGTATATCATTATTCAAACATAAATATGGTATTATGGGGGAGGTTATAAATCATATCCAAACATTTATAATTGAAAATAAAAGGGAATAACAATATTAATAAATTTGGATAAAATGAGAAAGGTAGGAATCCCTTATTTGGAAGTGTGATCCCAAAGGATTGGGAGGGGCTTTAGAGAGACTTCTTTGGAGGTTAGGGTGCCTAGGGAGGATTATAGAGAGAGGATATTATAGGTTGGATGAACTCCAAAGGCTTTGAGTTAAGGGAAAGTGGGAGCATGGGAGGGTTTATATAGGAAAGGAGTGGGAATTCTTTATTATTTAGGTTTGGGACACCACCCATTAAAATAATCAAAACCACAAACCAACCCATGGTTTTTTACAAATGGGAGTGGAAAAAACTATTTTATATTGGTAATGGACGAACTTCTTAAAATAATAGGGTTTCTTATGTGGAGGTGAGTCACACTCTCAAGGAAATCAATTTAAAAAGTTAAAATGTTTTATAATCCGTGAAGGGTCCACTAAAGAATTGTAAAATAAATAAAACAAACCTAAAATCACATTAATTTAAGGGTAAAACATATATTGGCCGAAAATAATGGTTATCGTATTTTATTACATCACTGTTGGGTCATTATGATGTCATAAAACACATTATATATTTAAACGATATTTAATTTTTACGCAAATATTCGACTGTCTCATAAAATTATGAAAAAATAACCATTGGACAATTTGACATCATTATTACAAAAATAATATTCATTTTATATAAATAATTTTCTAAATATGTGGATTTTTACTTTTAAAATAAAAACCGACATTTATAAAAAATTCATGAGTTTTGACAAAAAAAGATTTCAAACCTTAATAAAAATTACAATCGTATTCATGATATTTATACAGTCCATTATATTATATAAAAATTAATTTAGTAATAATTTTAAAAAATTACTTAATTCAAAAATACATTAATTCATCAAAATAGTTTTCTTAATTAACTAAAAATGCAATTTTTTCTTTAAAAACTATTTACAAATTAACAATAATAAAATGAATGTATATTATATATAAAAAAATAATTTACATAATCATTGAACAAGGGTCTCATTACATAAACCATTATAACACCCATATAAGACCAAAGGGTAAGGTGTGCGATGGTGATAGACTCTTGGGGAGGCTCGAATAACATCGCTCGGGTGGTAATCTCTATCATCTTCCACTTCTCCTGTAGGCAGTTTGGTTCGAGCATAACGTGTTGTTGCTCGTCTTGGGCTTGGTTAAGAGCTAATACCGATGATGCACCTCCTTTTTGAACTTTGAAAAATGGTCTTCGTATGGAGCAATTCTACTGGATGTGGAAATCGCTTCCTTTGTCTGAGTAAATTGGATTTGTTAAAGCCCTATATTTATACTAATCATGTGATCACTGTTTAATTTCTATATTAGCAACAATCACAATTATTAACGGTATTTTAAAATCCAGAAACATATATACAAATAAGTTAATATGTTATATAACCATTTCATATAATAATTCATTTAATTAGATCAATATTAATTTCCATTAATAAAAGTTTGGGTCATTATAAGAACAAATGCAGATACACTAAAATCATAGATTTTGGAGATATTTAAAATTGTATAAGTGGGAATTGATTTACTATAATAAATTAAAAAAATACCAATTTTTGTGAAATTTATCAAAGAAATGTGCACTAATAGGATGCAATTATAATAAAATGAAATAGGAAATCTTGGTTGAAATATATATTTCCCTTATTATGCCATAAATACCTAGTAAATTCTTGGATTTAGGTATATTAACTATCCCCTTCAGCAAAGGAGAACTCCACATTTCTAAATAAAGATGTGATTTGGGAGAATCTATTACATTAATTACATAATATATTTATTCTTTCCTACTGATAGGAGTGCCCAAACCCACCCAACTAGTTGTGAATATTTCCAACTAAACCAGATTCTATCTGGCTGGAGTTATAAAGGATGTAATGGTAAGTGTGCGATAATTTTTTTCCCTTTCTATCATTTACATTATGAATATGGAAGAAACATTAGGATTATTTCATTCCCCTATAATTCAAAGTATTCAATTTTTAAATACTAAAAAGATAGAAAAAAATGTTAATGAGGGAAGTCTTGAAATGCATTTTTGGGAAAATATAGTGAACTTTGATATTCTTGATTCAATGAAATTCCACCCTGATAAAAAATTTATTTTTTCATTAAATAACATTGAATTAACCTATTTTTTATAATAGGAGATAAAAATGTTTTATAATATCTTTCAATTAAAATAATCCTATAAACACTAGATTTATTTGATGCATCTATTTTCTAAAATGAACTAAATCTAAAATCTATTTTCAATTTTAAATAGTGTAATGAAACTGATTGAAATTATTTTGATGATGGACTCAAAACTATACTTGGAAGTTATTATTTATATGTGATGGATGATAACATAGATAAAAGTCATTTAAAAATATCATTTGAAAACCCCATAAACTAGAATAGAAGATGCTTCGTGCAAATCTAAAAATTAATTTTCTTGAAAAAATGATAATATCAAAATAATAATTTAAAATTACATAAAACCCAAAAATTAAAAAAAAATTATGGGATTTTTAAATAAAAATATTGGTAATTAAGTTGGACCTAATGATACATTTCAAGGATTATTCTTACAAACTCTATACATTGGAATTTTCTAGATTCTAATATTAAACAGGTGAGACAACCCAAAAGGATGATCAACCCGACACTTCACGATGTTGTAAAGAAGGAAGTAAAAAAATTATGAGTAGTAATCATATAACCACTCTTAAAATCTCAATGGATAAGTCCAAATTAAAATTTTCCAAATAAAATTCGATATATAATTATTCAAAATGAGTAAAATTAATTAGATCCCAAAAGGATTCAAAATAGTATGGGTGTATATTTACTAAACCAAATTAAACCATATTATAAGAAAATAAAACACCCCCATTTACTTTATAGACTAAATGTTAAAGGGGATGTTGGGAAAGAGGTTATAGGGATAGGGTCAATATCATTTATTAAATGGATTTTATGGACATTTTTATGTTCCAATGGCTCTAAAAGACCATTATATGACCAAATTAACCTTCCCCATTAGTAATTTTTCTTAGTGAATTATATCCTTAAATATATGAAATTTCCTAGGTCCATTTCAATGATTTTTGGTAATTATCTCATCATATTTTATTAAGATCGTCATATGAGTACTCCATGATAATTTTACTATCTATGGAACTTTATTTGGAACTTGTATTGAGAGTCTGAAAAAGGTTTGGTGAAAATTAACTGATAAAAAATTGGTTTTAAATTTTGAAAAATACCATTTTATGGTAAAAAAATGATTTTTTAGGATATATAATTTATATGTATATTATTTAACTAGACAATTCTATAATTGTTTTGATTTATACACTTAATTATCTTACCATTTTGAGACACAATCAGTCATTTTTTGAACATGGTGGATTTTATAGAAGGTTTATTGGGGACATTATCTGGATTTATTTTCCCTTAACTAGACTTATTGTGAAATAAAATGATTTTTTTTTGATTCATATATGATGAAATTTGATAATATAAAATATGGTATGATTAAATTCCCCATAATCGGACCACCTAACCATAATTCCCAGTTTGAGATATTGTGTAGTGTATTAAATATATATATATATATATATATGAGTTTTACTATCCCATAGAATGTATGGTAAAATGAAATTGATATCCTACACCTCTTAGACCTGGAAAAAACACATATAAATTACACAACAATAAAAAAAATATTTTTTATCAATCATTGTCTATTTAGCTAAATTTATGCCTTACTTATAAGGAACTAAAATAATGGTTTACTCTAATTTAAAAATACTGAGATATATGATGATAAAGTCCAATGAAAAAACCAAATTGGGTAGGTGGAAGTTTATACTTTAAAATATTGACTTGGAAATCAAGGATTAGAATGGTTATTAAAATATTGTTATAGAGTACATGATTATATTACCACATATTTCCAAATTAAAACTACCCACTGAGATGAATGTAGATAATTCCTCCTTAGTGAGATACTTTATAAAGCCACCCAAGTACCCTATTATGTTGATATTTCAATTTTATACTCCCATAAAACATACCTACCATACTTACCTATTATCAGACTTCAAATATAAAATCTAATTCATAATTTTATCTCTAGTAAGATCCATATTTATAGAATATTTATAATCAGCACATTATTTGGAGATGTATCCCTAAAGAAGAAATAAAATACGTACCAACATTTTGTCATAAAATTATATGTGGTAGCCCTTTTAGACATCACATAACTTCAAGGAAAGTATTAAAAAAATAAATTTTTGGTCTTTAATTTTTAATGGCATGAATATATTTTTCAAGGAATATCCAAACTGCCAATTTAAGGGTAAAATTTCAAAAATACACAAAATGCGACAAAATAATTGATTTTATATGAAATATATAATTTCTAGGGATAATAAATCCAAGCCTCATATCTCATTAATTTTTCATTTTCCTACATATGAATTGGAGTGGACTATTTTTCAATGTGGATTGAAGAAAATGGAATATTTAACTATTGATTATAAGGTTGCAAATAAATTTTCAAAAATAATAATTTTTTATATGTATGGAGTACCCAGTGCAATAATTTCTAACCAAGGAAAAAACATGTAAAACTAAAACAAGGAATAATTAATTAATAAGTAAAGATTTAACCATAAGACTTAATAAATATTCCACAAATAGACAAATAGAAAAACAAATCTATCTAATAGAGAGTTAAATATGATCATGAAAAAGACAATACACCACACCAGGAAGGACTAGATTTAGAAGACAAAGGACTCATAATGGGTTTATAGAACAACTTAAAAATCCCCCTTAGGGTATTACCCCATATATATATATATTTAGGGAAATAATTATGAATTTATATCTGAGTTGGAACATGAAGCCTGTTTGGCAATAAATAAGGAAAATTTGGAGCTTGGAAAATATTAGGAAGGAAGGAATCTATAGGTGAAGGAACTTAAAAAACTGATATGGGAATATTATGATAATTCTATATTGTATAAGTAGAATTAAATAAATTCACATGATAATATCATACAAGAAGTAGTATTTGATATTAGAGATGAAGTTATAATATTCTCATAAAAGATGCTGATAACACTAGTTAAACATCGTTATAAGTTGATTAGACAATACAGTGCGACAAAAAAATTTCCATTTGATGCAGTTGAGATCAAAGGAAGAGATTAAAATAATCTATTCAAGGAGAATAGTAAAAAGTGAATCATTTCCATGAAGGCTTCTGGAAGGAACCAATGGATGAGTCAAAAAACCTCTGTTCCCAAATTGAATAATGAACTTCCATGTTGTATCTTTCTGACAAACTAGTCTTAATGTTTTTTTCTTTAAATTTATCATCCATGATAAATTCATTATGGAATGAATTGTTATTGTTTATAAGATAAGTGTGGGGGTGAATATAATGTAACTTAGGTTGTAAATAATTTTTAATTTTTAATTTTTTTCTGAGTGGTTTTGGATTAAAATAAAATAAATCATAGTGTTTAAAATGTATTTTCAAAATATATACATAAACTATTTTGGCTTCCATTTTGAAATATATTGAGATTTTAGGCTTGGAAAGTTAGAGCAGAATGATATAATCTCTAAAATAAAATATTTTAATAGAGTGGAGGAAGTTCTATTTTTATGAAAGTTATTTAAATTAAATGATTACAGAGTCAATATTCCCCATATTTCATGTAATAAACATTAAATTCCTTCCTATTATTAATATAATAACTCTTATTTCATAATGGATATTTATTTATGAGAACATATAATTAAAATTACACTTCATAAGAACATTACAAATCATGTGTCAATATGGACTAGTATAACTAGGAAAAATGTAAGTTTATACTCATATAAGAATATTACATTCACTAAAAAACCTCTAAAGGGTTGAATTACCCCATTAAGATAAATCCTTATATAATTTCCATAGAAATAAAGATAAGTGTTCTGAAAACAATAAAATATTTTTAAGGGATGTGTAACCGCCTTTGTATGTATTTAATGATGAAGTGAGAATGTTGGTGTATTTATAAGGAAATATGTTTTTTTGACATTATAAATTTTGGACAATATGGAAAATGGAAATTATAACCCTTTATCAATAAGTTATTTTTTCACTATTATTATTGGTTATGAAGATTCAATAAAGAAATAGTTAATATTATGAAGGAAGAAACAAACAAGATATTTTATAAAACTTTGAATATATATAAATTATATAAAAGTTAAGTCTTATGATAAATTTATTAGTTTAAAAAATTTAAAATTTCAATAAATAATCTTATACGTCAATTTTAAAAAGATAATATAAATTAACAAATTCGAAAGTAATTTATATAATTATAAAATAGTTTATTATGTAATTAAAATATTTAATAAATTTATAATATATATAATAAATTTTTATTAAGTAAATTGGAATTATATTTTGGTGAATTTATGATGTTTTTCTGAAAAACTTTCTTTTTTGGAAAAAATGTAAAAATATTATTTTTCTATGAAATGCAATAATTTTTATGAAATAATAATTATGTTATCAAGATTTAAAAATTTTTAATCCTTATTATTGATCAAAATTTATTTATTTATTAAAATAATACACATTTAATTACATTTAGAAACACATGTTAGCATTTTGAAAACCATGATTTTATCTTTTCTAAAAAACTGTTTTTATGAGGAATAGCCACATCATATTAGAATCAAGTTTTCACACTTTTATAAATTTGATAATGTAAAATTTATTTTATATTTGGAATTATATGTTACATATTAGGTTATAAGTGAAATTTCATTTTTATTCACAAAAAACTATTGGGGGAAAAAGGTTACGATAGTATAGGTAAAATAATGTAAAAGGTTAAAATTAAAGTGTAAAGACATAATACCAATAAAAAAAATTAAATTAGAGGGTGAGGTATTTATTACGCCTAAAAAAATCTGAAATTTTATTATCTGCTAAATTATTGGAATTAATTCCACCCAAAAGTTGTTATCCTTAAGAATAAAATACCCTTTTCTAACCCTTAAAACAACCACTGAAGAAGTAAAAATACACCCAATTATCTACTAACTCTTCACACTAGATACAGTGAGTAAATATTATCTCTCAATATCCATCTCATGAGTATCTCTAAGTTGTTTTTATTTATTAAGTAGTCTCTCTCTATTTTTATGAAGCATCCTCTCAATGTAAGGGATCTATTCCTCCACATTTTCAATTCAAGTACTTATTTCATATTAGTAATTTTATTTTAAATTTATTATATTATGTAGTGTTTGTAAATAACCCCATTATTTTATAAGTGATATACTATTAATTTTATATTTCTTTTACTTATCAATAAACTCATTCATGATTCCTTTTTTGTACCGATTATGATGCTGAAATAAACCCTTGATTTTAAAATCTATATTTTCCTATCAATATTACCCAATATTAATTTAATTCAAGGGTGATCATTTAAATGCACAATTAAACTATATATTTGGAACATTGATGTGTGGAACCAACATTACCTACTCTTGGGTTATAAATGGTATGAACTTATGATATTAAATCGATGTAGAACACATAATATTACACATATAAAGGGTGTTCCCTCCTAGAACTATAATGTATTAGGTAATGAATTAATCTTTAGAGATGAGATATTTATGATACCATGGAACCATGCCATGGTAATGTGTTATGACACCCTATTCAAAATCCTTATTAATGTGATTTATGAAACCATTGTGATGATTTTTTGGAGTTAGGTTTCTGAATGTCACATGTTTATATTATGGCCACATTAACTTTTTATGCCTCATGTAATATGTTCATGTACATACATTAAGCCTCAATTTATTATGCAAATGATCTTATTTTATGCTTCATGATTTACATATCATGTCGTATTAAATTTTTTATGCCTCATTTGTCTTTATTCTCACCCCCTTTATTTGATAAATGTATCTAGAAAGTCCAATGTAGTGAGATAATATATCATGGGATAATTATGAATCCGACCATGAGTATTTAATATTTATTTATTTTTTTACTTTATAAACCATGCATGTATTATAATATATACATTTGTTTCCAGAAACTAAACATAAAAAGGTCCTTCATAGTTGTTTATGTAATATTTTATCAATGAATTGTGGTTAAAGTCATATAATAAAAGTCTGATCGCCATAATCAGTATCAAATGATGATTCAATTTTATTTTGAAATTAGGACGAGAAAACATTAGTATGGGACCTATAGATAAGCGTAAATTTAGGAAAACTTCTTAAAATTTTGGTAAAGTTTAAAGAGATTGGTTTCCAAGAAAAACAATTCTTATCTATTTACAATAATTACATGTGGCTCTAGAAGCATTTCACCTAGGGTTTACAAGACAAAAAATCGTCCATTTGGTTTTAATTTTATCATCAATTGGTGAATGAATAATAGGCCTTGATACAAACCTAGTTTGAAAAACTCAGGGGATTTTCTTTGGTTATCAGAGTATTTTTTGAACCAACATGAAAGGATAAATAGAAAGTGTAAATTATTCACTTAAAATAATGAAAATAATAAAGTATATGATACTAGAACCAATATGTTAGTGAAATTTAGGATTAAATAATTATATGAAATTTATTATCTTAGTGATTCTTAAAAGTTACCTCTTTTTAATTTTCACTTTTCTTTTTAATGAATGGATGGAATTAAATGGTCTTGTGTGAACAATGGTATTAATGGTAAATGAAATTATAGAATTAAAAATAATATATATACCCAATTAGAAAATTTCATGATGATTTTAACCCATGTTTTGAATAGATTAGATCATTCTTCTTCTCCTATGAGCGAATAACTAGTAATTGAAACCACCATGCATTAATTAAAACTAGCCTTTTTGGGACCCTATGACACTTTTATGTCGAAATAGTGGATCAACACTATCAAAAAGTATTTTATATATTACATTTATCTATGAATTATGAGGCCATATTTTTTGGGTTAATTTGGAGGGGGAATTCAATCCATGGTGGAAATTTATCAACAGCACCAAGAATAGGGTAGAAATTCATTCTGTAAAGTGGGAAGATTTAATAAAAATCTTTTCAATAAGTATTTTTCTAACACCATATGAAAAAACAAGGAAATTATGTTCCTTGAGGTAATATAAAATTAAGGTGGATATATTAGAATTTAGGAGATGAACTTCACAATCCTTCCATGTTACAGTCCAAGATTGGTCTTTGATTACAATAGGGAGATCAATCTCTTATTTCACCGGATGAGACCTCATCTATGAAAATCTATTTAAATTCATGAAATTTATAGTTATGAGGAAATATTATGATGTAACCTCAATTTGGAGATGGAATTTGGAGATTTAGAATGGTATCATTATAAAAACAAAAGGATGCATCAAAACCATGGGAATAATCATAACCAATACAAAGAGTGAAAGAATATAAAATTCACTTATGAAATACTATGGGAAAAGGAACTATGGGAACAATATTTAATGAAGTGTGATGTTCCAAAAATTTCAAAATTTTGGAAAATTTTAACATATTTTTTAAAAATATTTAAGAATGGGGTATCCTGATTCTAATGATAAGGCGATGATGGTGAAATTAAATTATGTTCTGTAATACTTTTTGATTAGGAATGCTGTTCACTTTTCCAATGAGTTCTAAAATATGTGAATGGTGGTGGTAAGACAAAATAAACCCCAATAAAGGATAAGAGATCAATGAAAATCCTTTTATATCATTCCAACTGAAGTTGAGGCTCTAAATAATTTTGTAGAAGGTACCCTTATAGTCAACTAAAAAGATTCTAGTTCATTTTTTATTATAGTTAAAAATATTCCATTATCTATTTTTTGTTTGAAAAGAACATAAAATAAAGTAAGTTTAATTTTGATACTTGATTTATCATTTAAAACTCCTAGAGGGTCTATTCCAGACACATGAGTATATAGAGACTCCCCTAATAACATTAGTGAGAATAATACTTAAAAAAAACTAGTAGTCATTATGATGGTGGAGTTTGACATAATAATTGGGATGGATTGTCTATCATAGTATAATTCCAAGAAAAACTATAAAATTAAGGAAATTTTAGATTTCTTGGGGGAACTTAAAAAACATTTTCAGAGGAGAGATATCAAATCCTTATTTTCATCAATAACTAGCAGCAATGACCTTTATTATGGAAATAATTGGCAAATAATTGAAATAAAGTGAAAATAAAAATTGTATAATTTTTACCCATCATTTAAAAATACATTGATGTATTTCATGTAGAATTATTTAGACCACCCCTAGAAGGATAGGTTTAATTCTCAATTAAACTCATACCTAAATCCAAACCTATATCAATGACCCTATATAGAATAGAATCCACAAAGCCACATTAAATGAAGATAAAAATAAAAGATCTCTTAGGGAAGGGTTTTATCTATCTATGTGTGCCTATTTAGGGAGAACCATATATTTTGGTAATGAATAATGATGAATAAAATACAAATATATAGTAACTATTGAGAAAATAATGGAATCATAATAAATAACAAATACCCTCTTCCAAGAATTGACGATTTAGTCAACCAGCTTTATGGAGCTCAATTATTTACTATTATTTTTCACTGATTGGGGTATTATCAACTAAGGATGATGAAATAATATATCCCAAAGATATAATTCCAATAAATTTATGAACATTATGATTTCATTTTTATTCCATTTTTTCAAAATAATTCTCATGTGATATATATAGATTTGATGGAAATAATCTATTGGGACCACCTAGATAAATATTTAGTGGTCTTTATTATTGATATTATGATATATTCCAAAATACCTGAGAAACATAAGGAAAACATAAGAGTTATATTAAAAAATTTGAGGAAATGGAATATTTCTTCAAAATTTATTAAATGCGATTTTTGGATATAAATAGTGTAACTCTAAGGACACATTGTTTCTTTTTAGGAATCTTTGTGGATCCAGTAATGACTAATGGAGTAGAGGAGTGGCCTCATCTAACAATGGTAACTGATATTCATAGTATCCTTGGTTTAGAAGGGTACTACATAAATATTTTGAGAAAAAAATAATGGATTTAAAATCAACTAACTTTGTTAACTAGCAAGAGGTTAAATTTCACATAGATGAAAAAATATGAATAAATCTTATAAGAATTGAAGAAATAGTTTATTAGTGAACCCATACTAATTTTACCCTTTGTAGAGAGTTATTTTTTATCTATAGTGATGAATACATTTATGGGATTCGATGTTCTCTCATGAAAAATGAAAAGCTGGCCAATTATGAATATCAAAAATTAATTTATCATGAGAATAATTATCCTAATAATAACAAAAAATTAGCTATAGTCATTTTTATTTAAATATATAGAGACTCTTTCTTTATTGTAAAAATAAAATATATATACATCCCACCAAAGAATGAAGTATATATTAAAAAAAAAACGAAATAAACATGAGGAAAATGAACTGGTTGGAGCTTTTTAAATTTTATGTTTCTTAAATTGATTATCACCCATTAAAAAAAATAGATTCAAATATGAATTGAATAGAAACAGTCTTCTAATTATTGAAATAATGATAATTGGAGTAGATTCATTAATGTCCAACCTAGTAAGGTTGGACATGGGAATCATAAGGGAAGATACGTCATCAATCCTATCCAAAATTAATTCCACAAAATCATCATAGATAAGATCAAGAACAATCAAAGAGGTTATAATTAAAAAATATATTAAGGATATAAAAAATGGGTAGTTTCCTTAATTAAATATTGATCAAGGAGTGTTGAGGTTTGGTATAAGGCTATCTACCATGTCTACTCGAGAAGTAAAATAATGACCTGATGGATTAATCTCATAAACCTACATTCAGTATTCATCCAATAATCACTAAAATTTAGAGGGACCTTTTTTTATAATTATTGGTGCTATATTATGAAAATTTATAGTTCATATTACATGTAAAGGTGTTGGTGGGTTAATGAGTGAATTCAGAGTGATATCTTCACAAAGGGGTATTAAAACGACTACCCATACCTGTATGGAAGTGGTAAAACATCACAATTTATGTTTTCACCATCCAACCTAAGAAATTAGAAGGATTGAATGATATATGGGTATTCTTTGATAGGTTGACAAATTATTCCTATTTAATTTTTATAAGAGATGATTTATCCCTAGAAATCCTAGCTTGACTCAATATTTAAGAATTAGTGGGACTACATAAAGTACCACTAATTAATTCTTCTAACCAAGATCTAATATTTATTTCTATGTTCAAGATGATCCTTCAGAAGGGAATGTATAAGGCCACAACCATAAACCTTACTTAACATTGAATTAAATGAATAATTCACATTGAGGATCTTTTTAGGTTTAGAGTTTTAGAGAATTAGAACATAACTATTACATCTCAAAAGATTTACAAAGTAGACACTTATACTAAATTTCCATAGAATAAAAAAAACTCTTAACAAGAAACATGTCTAGTTCCATGTTTTATATAGCATTACTTTCCCTTGATCCCATCCTTGACCCTATTCCACATTAAGTCCTATGAAAAACATTTCAAAAAAACTTGGGGTGAGCATAAAAATCTCAGTAAGGGATAAACAAAGAATGAAAATAGTTAGTTTATCAAAACAACAAGTAAACCATGTATACTTTAACAAAGTAGTACTTTTCACCTTTATGAAGTAGTAAAAACTCTTCACTGAATAAAGGATCATTACTTACCCTTTTGTAACCAAATGATTACCATAAAACCCATAAAAAGATCACATAACATATAAAGGTAACTTGGGACATAAACATACTTAAGTGGAATAACCATACGCTCGACTTCCACACATATCACTTAATGGAATGGCCATACGGACAACTTCCATACATAATTAATGGAATAGCCATACGGCCAACTTCCATACCCAATGCATTGGAGGTTATAATGTAACCACCCGTCCTGGTATTCATGGCACCACCCGTCATATGGTTCATCACGTAACCACTCGTCAAATGTCCAAGTACCATTATAAAATCATAAGACATAAAACAAATATAATGGAAAGAAAACATTTCCACACTTTGATCACAATATATCACATAAATATTTTGACATAAAAAATCCATTATAAAAACCATTTTCAATACCAAAATACATAAAAGAGTATATGGTATTTATTTCATTTAAAAAAAAACATTACGGCTTGTTCAGGAAGCCAAAGACCAAATAATACTCACGGTGGCGGAAAAGGTCATTGTCACCGCGTACGTTAAAAGAAACATTCCTTTTTGTCATTTTGTAAAATGCTTCGTAGAAAAATATTCCTTTTGTATAAGAGTAAAATTCAAAGGGGTTTATACACCGTATAAAAGAAAGTTGTGTATAAAACGAAATATGCCTCAATGAAAGGAGATTGAGACGAAGTCCTTTACCTCGGGTCCGACTTGACTCGATCGTTCTTTAATGTCCTGAATAATAAACTTGAGTTAATTTCTACTTTCTTAAGAACCTTTTTCAAGATTATTATTCCTTTTATATCACTTATTTCCATGTTATAAAAATTATGTAATCATTAAGTTAATAATGTTTTTTTTGTCGATATTTGGTTCTTAAGTCGAAAGTGGACTTCGTACAATTACATGTTGTTCGTGTGGTCAAAGGTTCATTATATCCAAAATGACATTCCTGATTTGGATATCATATATATCATATATATCCAGCATATACATGTATTTATAATATTACATAATCATTTAGAGGTAAGAAATGAAATGCACCGTTCATGGAGACGGTAAGCCGTACGTATGCATGAACGCTACTTTCATTTCATTGTCATATTAATGGAATTAAAACTAAATGAGAGGTATGTATATTTTAATTCCAGAATTATATTCATCATTTAGATGTATCATTCATCATATATATCGATTATATACATGTACTTATAATAGTACATTACATTTGGGGATAAGAAATGAAATGCACCGTTCATGGAGACGGTAAGCCGTACGTACGCATGAATGCTACTTTCATTTCTTTCTCATAATTTAATGGAATGAAATAATAATGATATAGAGGTATATTATAATTCCAGTATAACATCATATATAATAACTTTAAACCCATCCTTTATACATCCCACATATGGCATTAACGAATCAAATCACTTTGAGGGGGCGGTAGTCCGCACTTCCTAAAATGAAATTATCGTGTTTACCCACAATGGGAACCATAAAGTTATGGCCAAAATGAAAAATACATAAGCTTAAGGAAAACATAAACATATTATATATCATATATAAATATAGTGACATCTTAATGGCCACCTTTGAAGGTGTTAGAAGAATATCGAACAATCATCGTTTCGTGAGGCAGAAATTCGTCATCCACGGAAACAATATGTTCTTTAACCATTAGACATAGGTGTGTGTAAGTGTAGCTCGAATACTTCTTATAAAAACATCCTAGTATATGGAATATACTGGAGTTGTTACAAAATAAATGAATAAAAAGAGTTTAGGGGGTTGGAGAAGCAAAATAAGACAAAAGGACTCAAGTGAAGACATTACGTTTAAATCGGGTAACTCCCTTTGGTTTGAGCTCAAACGATTCCTTGGGAAGACTTCTGCCCAAATTGAGGCTTAAATGAGTAATAGAGGGAAGTATATAGACAAAATGGGCAGGGGTTGGCTGAGCCAAAGGCTTTGGGAGTGTGGGTAAGGAGGTAGAGGTGGGGGCCTTTTATAAGAGGAGAGGAGGGGCACTCTTGGAAGGTAATGAAAAGTCACTTTATTGTAAAATGGTATTCAGATTTAAGAGGTCCCATATTGATATAATTATAGGATAAGGTGATAAGGGTTCTAAATCCACCCATACAATAGGTTTTGGACATGTGTAGGTCATAGATTTTACATTATCTTTCCATTTTATTTAAATCCTTTATTAATGAGGTAATCGCTCCATCATCATGATGTCATAAATAATTTAATTTATTTAATGTCTAAAAATTATAAAAAAAAATATAATGATGTAGGAAATCTTTTTAGATTTCTAATTAATATTTATAGTCAAAAATCTGACTAGTATAACCCTATGTAAAAATTATTTTAGTAAAACTACTCATCTTTGTGTCATTTTTATTTTAACATTTAAATAAAAGTTATTTATGTCATTTCCCTAACAAAGTGACTCCATGGGGTCCCCAAGTTGACCCATGACTTGTCTTGGTCGTCCATGACACATACAATGAGGGTAGGACATGTTTCAAGATCATCTCATATTATTAAAACATTATTTTTACCTTAAACTACACTAATTACCTCTAATCGCGATTAAAAACATAATAAGTTACTATTCACAAAAAAATTATATTAATCTCATTGAACCACATTTTACTTCTTAGTGACGAACATGTATGTAGGATTTTTGAAATTCAAAACACAGAGGTGGTAAAATTTAATTTAAACAAAAAATCAGTTTTTTAAGTACCACTTAGTGGTTTCACTATTCATAAAAATTGAAGTTTTTCAGAAAAATACCAAAACTTCACCGAAGATATATTTGATATTACAAATTCAAAAATGAAGTCCATTTTAAATAATTCAAAACATATAAGTTGAATTAATTAATTTAATAATTAATTCCTGCTGTCAGAGCAAATAGCGTGTTTTTATGAAGCAATAAGTATCAAAAGATTGACACTAGTTTAAGTCCGATTTCAAAGTGAAATTAATTCAACGAACACTATTGGATTAAATGGTAAAAATATATTCTAATTGAACTTAAAAACCAATTCAAAATATTATCTAATAATCTTAATAAATTAGATTAAAAAGGGGTTTTGAATTAAAATACAACATTTTACACTATTCATTAAAAAAATGGACTTTATCGAAAAAATACCAAAAATTTACACAAAGTAAATTTTGATGTCCCGATTCTAAAAAGAGTTATATTTGGTCTAATAGAATTTATAAGAGTGACCAAAACTATATTTAATGACAGTTCACCATCAAAAGGTGAAAAGTGATCCTTTAGTGAAAATTAGGGTATAAATGCCTAAAATTGAATTCTTTCCGTATTTTAAGCCTTTATCTTTTATTGGATAAATGTAAAAACATTTAAAAAAATAATCATATTTTAGTTATTTCTATCCATTCCCACCAATACAATGGCTACATGTTAACTACCATTTAAAATAATATTATTATATTACTAGTGTGCAACGTATGTTTTCAAAGGAACTCATCGTTGCGTATCAGGTACGCTATTGAACATAGAAACCCCTTTAAAGTAAAATTAATATTTAATTCATAAATATTAATAAATATGAAAATTCTTTATTCTTTATTTACCTGGGATGTTACATCCTTCCCCCCTTTTGGGAATTGCGTCCTCACAATTTTATTCACTTATCAAAATAAGTGGGGGTATTTATCCCTCATAGCATTTTCAGATTCTCACGTTGCCTCTTCAACCATATGGTTTTTCCACAAATCCTTTACCTTGTGAATTACCTTATTTCACAAAACTTTCTCTCTTCGATCAAGAATCTAGACTGGTTGTTCTTCATAAGATAGGTTCTCTTCCAGCTGAACTACCTCTGGACTCAAAACATGAGATGGATCTGACATGTACTTTCTCAACATCGAAACAAGAAAAACATTGTGTACCTGAGATAAACTCGGAGGTAAAGCCACTCAGTAAGCAACTGATCCAACTCTCTCCAGAATTTCATATGGTCCAATGAACCTTGGACTCAGCTTTCCTTTCTTACCAAATCTCATCACACTTTTCCATGGAGAAACCTCGAGAAAAACATGATCACCTACCTCGAAAGATGGATCCTTCCTCCGGTTATCCACATAACTCTTCTGCCTGCTCTGAGTTGTTCTCATGTGTTTCTGAATCAACTAAACTTTTTCTGCCATCTCTTCTACCAATTCTGGTCCCATCAGCTTCCTTTCACCCACTTCATCCCAAAATGATGGAGTTCGACACCGCTTCCCATATAATGCCTCAAATGGTGCCATCTGTATACTGGAATGAAAACTGTTATTATAAGAAAACTCAACCAAAGAAAGATGTTGGTCCCAACTTCCCTGATAATCCATCAAACAAGCTCGTAGCATATCCTCCACGTTCTAAATTGTTCATTCTGACTTCCTATCTGATTGAGGATGAAAAGCTATACTAAAATTTAATTCAGTACCCAACGACTTCTGAATGCATTTCCAAAAGTTAGAAGTAAACCTGGGATCACGATCAGACACAATGGAAAGAAGAACTCCATGTAACCTGACTATCTCCTTAAGATACAAACATGAAAGTTGATCTAGGGAAAAAGTATCTCGTATAGCAAGGAAATGAGCAGATTTAGTCAAGCGATCAACAATAACCCAGATTGCGTTATTAACTCTAGATGTCCTTGGTAATCCCACAACGAAATCCATGGATATATTTTCCCATTTCCACTCTGGCACTGGTAAAGGATGAAGCATCCCTTTCGGTAACTACCGCTCTGCTTTAACCTGCTGACAAGTCAAACACTTCACAGTAAAATCAGCAATATCCCTTTTCATTCCATCCCACCAGTAATACTCCCGCAGATCTTTGTACATCTTAGTACTGCCAGGATGAACTGAAAACGGAGAACTATGAGCTTCACATAACAACTCTCTCTTCAACTGTGAAACACAAGGCACACACAATCTCTTCCCAAATCTCAAAACACAATCACTATCAATGTTGAATTCATGCAACTTACCTTTCTGTACCAGCTCTACCTTTTTCTACAACTCACTGTCTTGCTTCTGTGCTTGCTTGATTCTGTCTGATAGAGAATATCTCACTGATACCTGAAACAAAACAGAAGGACATCCTGCACCAACAACTTCTATGCCAAAGTTCATCAAATCCTTAACCAAAGGATCAAGTTCCAAACGCAACATCGTTAATGAAGCATTTCTTTTTCGACTCAAAGCATCAGCAACTTTATTGGCTTTTCCCAGATGGTAATTAATTGTACAATCATAATCCTTGATTAATTCCATCCATCTCCTCTGTCTCATGTTCAATTCTTTTTGAGTGAATATATACTTTAAACTTTTGTGATTAGTATATATTTCACACTTTACTCCATACAAATGATGCCTCCAAATTTTTAAATCACAAATAACAGCAGCTAATTCCAAATCATGTGTAGGGTAATTTACCTCATGAGTTTTCAACTGACGTGAAGCATACGCAATTACCTGATCATTCTGCATAAGGACACATCCAAGTCCCTTCAACGAAGCATCACTGTATATAAAAAACTCACCATTCCTGGAAGGAAGTTCCAAAACTAGAGCATTCACCAGTCTTTTTTCCAACTCCTAAAAACAATCATCACATTCTTTTCTCCAGATAAACTTAACACCCTTCGGAGTTAGCTTAGTCATTGGAATAAATAATCATGAAAAATTTCTAACAAACCTTCGGTAATAGCCTGCCAAACCAAGGAAGCTACGAATCTCAGTTACATTTTTGGGTCTTATCCATTCTTCCACAACCTTTTTTTTGCAGGATCATCAGTTATCCCATCTTTAGAAACAATATGACCAAGGAAAGAAATTTTTTTGTAACCAAAACTCACACTTTCTGAATTTTCCATATAGTTTCTTTTCTTTTAAGGTTTTCAAGATAACCCTAAAATGAATTTCATTCTCCTCTTTACTTTTAGGAAACACCAAAATATCATCAATAAAAACAACCAACATTTATCACCTGATTCAACTGATCCATCAATGCAGTAAACAGCTCAATTCTGATTCCAACCATCTTTGGTTACTGATTCGAAAGGTCATTATTCTCTGTATGCCTTCCTAGAAAAGCTTCTTTGTTTCCTCTACGAAAACCATTCTTAACACTAAAATACCTTAGGTGAAGCATCATGGTAATCTTTAAATTCTATATCATTTCAATCATACCATAAATTAGTTTATAATTTAAAAATTTTCTAACTCCTAAAGTTGTCTAAACCGACCTTTGATACAAACTATAAGGCCCCGACCTTAAACATTACTTAACATTGAATTAAATGAATAATTCACATTCAGGATCTTTTCAGGTTTAGATTTTTAGAGAATTATAACATAACTATTACATCTCAAATTATTTACAAAGTAGACACTTCTACTAAATTTCCATAGAATAAAAAAACTCTTAACAAGAAACATGTCTAGTTCCATGTTTTATGTAGCATGAATTTCCCTTGATCCCATCCTTGAACCTATTCCACATTAAGTCCTGTGAAAAAAATTTCAAAAAAACTTGGGGTGAGCATAAAAAGCTCAGTAAGGGATACACAAAGAATGAAAATAGTTAGTTTATCAAAACAACAAGTAAACCATGTATACTTTAACAAAGTAATACTTTTCAACTTTATGAAGTAGTAAAAACTCTTCACTGAATAAAATATCATTACTTACCCTTTTGTAACCAAAATATTACCATAAAACCCATAAAAATATCACATAACATATAAAGGTAACTTGGGACATAAACATACTTAAGTGGAATAACCATACGGTCGACTTCCACACATATCACTTAATGGAATAGCCATATGGACAACTTCCATACATACTTAATGGAATAGCCATACGGCTGACTTCCATACCCAATGCATTGGAGGTTATAATGTAACCACCCATCCTGGTATTCACAACACCACCCGTCATATGGTTTATCACGTAACCACCCGTCAAATGTCTAAGTACCATTATAAAATCATAAGACATAAAACAAATATAATGCAAAGAAAACATTTCCACACTTTGATCACAATATATCACATAAATATATTGACATAAAAAATCCATTATAAAAACCATTTTCAATACCAAAATACATAAAAGAGTATATGGTATTTATTTCATTAAAAAAAACATTACGGCTTGTTCAAGAAGCCAAAGACCAAATAATACTCGCGGCGGTGGAAAAGGTCGTTGTCACCGCGTACGTTAAAAGAAACATTCCTTTTTGTCATTTTGTAAAACGCTTTATAGAAAAATATTCCTTTTGTATAAGAGTAAAAGTCAAAGGGGTTTATACACTGTATAAAAGAAAGTTCTGTATAAAACGAAATATGCCTCAATGAAAGGAGATTGAGACGAAGTCCCTTACCTCGGGTCCGACTTGACTCGATCATTCTTTAACGTCCTGAATAATAAACTTGATTTAATTTCTACTTGCTTAAGAACCTTTTTCAAGCTTATTATTCCTTTTATATCACTTATTTCCATGTTATAAACATTATGTAATCATTAAGTTAATAATGTTTGTTTTGTCAATATTTGGTTCTTAAGTCGAAAGTGGACATCTTACAATTACATGTTGTTCGTGTGGTCAAAGGTTCATTATATCCAGAAGGACATTCCTGATTTGGATATCATATATATCATGTATATCCCGAATATACATGTATTTATAATATTACATAATCATTTAGAGGTAAGAAATGAAATGCACCGTTCATGGAGACGGTAAGCCGTACGTACGCATGAACGCTACTATCATTTATTTGTCATATTAATGGAATTAAAACTAAATGAGAGGTATGTATATTTTAATTCCAGAATTCTATTCATCATTCAGATGTATCATTAATCATATATATCTATTATATACATGTACTTATAATAGTACATTACATTTGGGGATAAGAAATGAAATGCACCGTTCATGGAGACGGTAAGCCGTACGTACGCATGAACGCTACTTTCATTTCTATCTCATAATTTAATGGAAAGAAATATTAATGATATAGAGTTATATTATAATTCCAGTATAAAATCATATATAATAACTTTAAATCCATCCTTTATACATCCCACATATTCCATTAACGAATCAAATCACTTTGAGGGGGCGGTAGTCCGCACTTCCTAAAATGAAATTATCGTGTTTACCCACAATGGGAACCATAAATTTATGCCCAAAATGAAAAATACAGAATCTTAAGGAAAACATAAACATATTATATATCATATATAAATATAGTGACATCTTAATGGCCACCTTTGAAGGTGTTAGAAGAATATCGAAGAATCATCGTTTCGTGAGCCAGAAATTCGCCATCCACGGAAACAGTATGTTCTTTAATCATTATACGTAGGTGTGTGTAAGTGTAGCTCTAATAATTCTTATAACAACATTATAGTATATGGAAGATACTGGATTTGTTACAAAAGAAATGAATAAAAAGAGTTTAGGGGGTTGGAGAAGGAAAATAAGACAAAAGGACTCAAGTGAAGACATTACCTTAAAATCGGGTAACTCCCTTTGGTTTGAGCTCAAAGGCTTCCTTGGGAAGACTTCTGCCCAAAGTAAGGCTTAAAGGAGTAAGAGAGGGAAGTGGAGAGACAAAATGGGCAGGGTTTGGACGAGACAAAGGCTTTGGGAGTGTGGGTAAGGAGGTAGAGGTGGGGGCCTTTTATAAGAGGAGAGGAGGGGCACTCTTGGAAGGTAAAGAAAAGTCACTTTATTTTAAAATGGTATTCGGATTTAAGAGGTCACACATTGATATAATTAGAGGATAATGTGATAAGGGTTCTAAATCCACCCATACAATAGGTTTGGGACATGTGTAGGTCATAGATTTTACATTATCTTTCCATTTTATTTAAATCCTTTATTAATGAGGTAATCACTGCATCATCATGATGTCATAAATAATTTAATTTATTTAATGTCTAAAAATTATAAAAAAACTATAATGATTTAGGAAATATTTTTATCTTTCTAATTAATATTTATAGTAAAAAATCTGACTAGTATAAACCTATGTAAAAATTATTTTAGTAAAACAACTCATCTTTGTGTCATTTTTATTTTAACATTTAAATAAAAGTTATTTATGTCATTTCCCAAACAAAGTGGCTCCATGGGGTACCCAAGTTGACCCATGGATTTTCTTGGTCGTCCATGACACATACAATGAGGGTAGTACATGTGTCAAGCTCATCTCATATTATTAAAACATTATTTTTACCTTAAACTACTCTAATTACCTCTAATCGCGATTAAAAACTTAATAAGTTACTATTCGTCAAAAAATTATTTTAATCTCATTGAACCACATTTTAATTATTAATGATGAACATGTATGTCAGATTTTTGAAATTCAAAATTCATAGGTGGTAAAATTTCATTTAAACGAAAAATCAGTTTTTTAAGTACCACTTAGTGGTTTCACTATTCATCAAAAATTGAAGTTTTTCAGAAAAATACCCAAAATTCACCCTAAGCATTATTTGATATTCCAAATTCAAAAATGAAGTCCATTTAAAAAAATTCAAAACATAGAAGTTGCATTAATTAATTTAATAATTAATTTCCGCTGTCAGAGCAAATAGCGTGTTTTTATGAAACAATTAGTATCAAAAGATTGACACTAGTTTAAGTCTGATTTCAAAGTGAAATTAATTCCAACAACCACTATTGGATTAAATGGTAAAAATATATTCTAATTGAACTTAAAAACCAATTCAAAATATTATATAATCATCTTAATAAATTAGATTAAAAAGGGGTTTTGAATTAAAATACAACATTTTACACTATTCATTAAAAAATGGACTTTATCGAAAAAATACCAAAAATTTACACAAAGTAAATTTTGATGTCCCAATTCTAAAAAGAGTTATATTTGGTCCAATAAAATGTATAAGAGTGATCAAAACTATATTTAATGACTGTTCACCATCAAAAGGTGATAAGTGAACCTTTAGTGAAAATTAGGGTATAAATGCCTAAAATTGAATTCTTTTCATATTTTAAGCCTTTATCTTTTATTGGATAAATGTAAAAACATTTAAAAAACATATATAATCATATTTTAGTTATTTCTATCCATTCCCTTCAATACAACAACTACATGTTAACTACCATTTAAAATAATATTATTATATTACTAGTGTACAACGTAAGTTTTCAAAGGAACTCATCGTTGCGTATCGGGTACGCTATCGAACATAGCAACCTCTTTAAAGTAAAATTAATATTTAATTCGTAAATGTTAATAAATATGAAAATTACTTATTCATTATTTACCTGGGATGTTATAGAATTAATACAAAACTAAACCTAAGCACAAACTATCATCCACAAACTAATGGGTATTCAAAGAGTAAAATTCAAACACTAGAAAATATGAAAAGGAAATCACAAATTATTTTAAATGGATTTGGGAAAAAGTAATTTAACTTAATGAATTTTCCTATAATAACATTTTCCAATCAATTATTTAAATGGAACCTTTTGAATATCTCTTCAGAAATAGGTATAAAACTACTCTATGTTGGGGTAAAGTTTGAGAATCAAAAGTGTTGGGACTATAAATTATGAGGGAGACAACAGAAATGATACCAGTGACCCTAAATCATATCTAAGTTGTGTAGATTAAATAAAATTGTTAAAAAATAATTTGAAGAAATGAACTGCAATTTCTTATTACAGATCATGTATTTCCAAGATATCATCATGAAAAGGATTTATAATTTTCAAAAGAAAGAGAAATCAATTATAAGTTACATTGGACCTTTTGAAATTATAAACCATATTTTAGTGATTTCTTATTTATTAGAACAACCTATAAATCTTTCTAAAGTCCACAATGTCTACCACTTGTGTGTTTGAGAATGTATATCTCTGAGCCAACATATATACGTGATATTAAGAGTGTGAAATTTAATCTCGGCCTATCATATCATGATGAACCGATCCAGATTCTTGACAAAAGTGAAAAAGTGTTGGTAAACAAGAAAACAAAACTTATGAAAATACGACAGATAAATGAAAAGTTTGTAGAAGATACCTGAGAGTATGAATAAGCAATGAAGGAAAAAACAACCCCACTTATTTTTAGGAAGGTTTCAAATTTATTGGGTGAAATTTCTTAAGGGGGTAGAATATAATGGACCATAAATTCCATTGTGTTATTAAAATATATACTATTTTTTACAGTGAATATTTTATTAAAAGAAAAAAAATTACATTTAATATGAACATTACACATCATGTGTTAGTATGGAAAAGTATAAGTAAGAACAATATAATGATATACACATAGAAAAATATAACAATAAAAAAAATCCATAGGATTAAATTCCCCCATAAATATTTCCCCTATTATAATGGATATAAAAAGAGATAAGTGTTATGAAAAAAAGTACATTATGAAGGGAAGTGTAAAAACCTTGTTAAGTAGTGAATGACAAAGTGAGAATGATGGTTTGTGTATAAGGAAATATAGTTTTTTGGTATTATGAATATTGGAATATATAATGGATGTATATTATTTTATTTAATAAAAAATATAGTTGGTTATATATATTATTATTGTTTATGTATATACAATAAAGTGACTATTAGGACTACGAAGGAAGAAACATAAATTTTATTTTGGGAAACTATGAACATTTTTAAATTATATTTAAGTATTTTTTATGAAAAATTTAGAATTTTAAAATAAATTTTATTTTTATAAAATAATAAAATTATTTTTTAATTGGTATTATAAACTAATGAAGCACTAAGTAATATTACTAATAGATATATAGTTTATAATGTCATAAAAACTGTTCATTTTCAATAAATAAGGATATTAAATTTAAAATATAAAAATTTAATATTTATATAATTATATATATAAAATAAAAATATTTTTTAAATTAAATATATAAAAAATTATCTTATGGTGGATTTATTGTAAATTTATTTAAAAAGTTGATTTTTTGGGTAAAAAGTGAAAATACTAATTTTATGAAATACGATAACTCCAATGATATAATAATGATATGATAATGATTTATGATTTATTAATGATTAAATTTTTTTATCTAAGTAATATAATAATAAATAATGTTCAACATTTAGAAACACATTTTTAGTATTTTAAAAACCAAAATTTTATCTATTATAGAAAATATTTTTTTCGAGTTATATGTGTATCAGATTAGAAGTAAGGATTATAAAATGTATAAATTTAACCAAGTATAATGTATTTTTTTAATAATAATTTAAAAAATATTTAATAACCTAAATTTAATTATGATGAATTTTTTTTCATGGTACGAAAAGAGTTATCATTGTATAAGTAAGATAATGTAGATTGATAAAATTAAAATCTAAAAAAATGAGAAAATTAAAAATGGAACTTTTAAATGGGTGAGTGGTGTATTTATCATCCATTACAAAACATATCATTTTTTAATATTAATGAAATTCATTGAAATTAATTCCACCCAATGTGGTTGTCCTTATTAACAAAAAAATCATTATTTTATCCCTTAAAAATACCCTAACTAATGTATAAATACCACCCATTACCCTATAACTCTGCAAAAAAAATCCATTGAGAATTAAGTATATATAAATTCCCCACTAAATAGTTTTTCAAAGTTGGTTCTAAGGTACCAATTATTCTCTGTCTCCCTTTGAGAAGCATCCTACCAAGGTAAGAGATATGTTCCTTCACGTTTTCAATTCAAGTAATTATTTGGGATACCAATTTTGATTCCCATTTTATTATGTTTTAATGTTAATATAAAAATCACCAATATTTTATATATTATATATTTTTTATGATAAATTTATTTTCCATTTAATTGAACCCTTTTTAGGATCCTTTTGCATACTCGTTACATTGTCGAAATAAACCCTTAATTTTCTAAGTCGTATGTTTATGTACCTAATACCCAAACATATTTTCATGTAAGGTAATTTATTTAGTCATATAATTATAATATTTATTGAGGAAATACATATATTAAAATCACATTCACTACTCATGGGTTATAAATAATCTGATTTTATGATTTTCAATTGATTTGGACCACATAATATAAGACATATGAAGGGTACACCAGAATAAAATCACAATTCTTTAGGTAAATAAGTAATATCTATAAATGATATGTTCTTGATAGCATGGAACCATTCCTTAGTAATTTTTTATGATACGTTGGTCCAAATCCTAGGAAATATTATTTACGGCCCAATATTCATGATCTTTGTTTATATTTTTATGAATGTATCATGCTTATGTTGAAATATCATTTCTAAGTTTTTAGTCATGTTATATGTTCATATTCTTATTTAATACCTCAATTTATTATGTACATGATGTTATGTTTTCACTATGTTTCACCTATGGAGTCTTATTATATGTTTCTATCCATTACGTGGCTTTATGATCACTACATTAATTTGATAAATTTCCCAAGGAAATCTCATGCAGTGAGATGATATATGATGGGATAATCAGTATGCATTCCAAGATGATTTTATTTTTATTTTTATTTTCATTTATGTACCTTTTATCTCTTCTAAACTACACCCAGTATCTAATAAAATAAACCTAAAAAGGCTCGTTAGAGTTATTTATGTAATTTTTTTTCAAGTAATTATGGTTAAATTGTGGATTAATAAGGTGAGTCACCATATTTATTATAATTATTTTATTTTAAAATAGGAAAATAATTGTAAATAAAAAGTGAATTATTAAAACCAAAATCATAGCTTAATGGAAATAGAATAATGAAATAAACCTCTAAAAACGGGACTTTAATCATTGAGTATCACTCTAGGTATCCCCCTAAAATATGATTAGATATCATATATGAAATGGATTAAAACAACCATGTGGGATATAATATAAAATCCTTATGAAATAAACTTAACCACATGTGTGTGTGTGTTATAAATAAAATAAGAGTTAGAGAATCATAATATCTAGTATCCCATAATTTATTATATGAATTGACTATTATAATTAGTCCAAAGGGATACATTCTATTTTGGGATGGTTTAGTTCTACATTGACATGTACTCATTCAATATGTTCTTTATAGAAATATCACTTAGAAAAGTTATTAAGTGTTAATTTGAAAGGATTTTATATTGGTTAGGGAAATTCTATACTTGAATGAATAAGGGGCAGAAGATATATCTTAGTGTCATTTATAAAGTATCAAGGATGTTTAAAAATGAAAATTGGAAAGATAAATTAGGTAAAATGTATTTAGGAAGTTCCCAATTGTTATAATATTTATTCTACAAAGATCCATTACATTTACATCTATATACTGGAACTTGTGTGTGATTTGAAGTTCAAAAGTGAATTTAATACCTTCTAGATAAAAAATAATCAAAATAATATTGGGTTTTGTGATTTTTATTTTCATTCGTGTGTGTACTTATATCTAGATAGGACATATGTCTTTTTTAATAATGGAATTATTTGTATTACCTTGAAAATTTTCACTTGATATCATATCAGAGGAGTTTTTTATTTGTTTAAGATGTGTTATTTCAAAAAAATCTATTTATAATGGATATTTAATTTTTAATTTTTATTTTAATTAATAAAATTACCTAGTAGTCAAGTAATTAATCTGTAGAGGAGTGTTTAATCATTAAAATTCCATAATTTTATCAATATTTTCACTATTAAAACTCTCTTATTTTCTATTAAAACTTGGGAAAATCATAGAATTTTTATAATATTGGATAGATATAATTAATTTTCTAAATGTATTAATTTATTAATATTAATTATTTTAATTATTTTCAAGATTTATATGAATCCATATATTCATTTGGATAATTATATTAATTTTCTACAAGGTGATTTTTATTGTTGTATTTACTAATCAAATAAAGCATTCACTAAAATAATTATAATAATTTCCCTCCGCAATTTTTAGATCCATGGTAAAAAAATAATAAAAAGGTTGAAGTGATCATGCGATGATGTGGTTGTGTGGCCAATCAATTAACCACAGTAATCGACTGCATGGTATGAAGGGAAGAATCGTAAAAAGAGACCCCATGGGTATTCAAGTGACCATGTGTAAAAAAACAGAAAATGAAAGATGTTTTCACATGACCAAATTCATCATTTCAATCCCTTCCACCAATCTAAAATAATAAAAAACCTCAAAGTTATCATATGGATAAATCTCAACCAACCAAATGTGTATAATTAAAAAATTTAGCACTCCATTACCATCCTACCATGCCTCTCATGGTCAGTGAAGCTACCAAAAGTGTAAACATCTACAACTACCATAATAAATCCCCACTCCAATCTAACTCACCTTTGTTGCCTTCAAGTAGTGACACACCTACTGGTTGATCATGTAATTGTAAGAAAATATAAAATTTATCGTACCCCATAAATTCAACCTACTCCTATAACCTCAACCTAGTTGATCAAATGACCATATACAATGATCCATAATAGACAACAACCCATTTTCCCACCATCATATCTTATAACACATCTAACATGAACCTCTTGTATAAAACAAATGATCAATTGACCTTGAGTACTGCCAAATTGAGAAGATGACCAAGGTTCCATCACAGAAATTGAAGGCAACTAATTGAAGTTAATGAAGCTTCATGGATTCATAGGTCAAAGATGTGTGTCATTAATGGATGGGATTCCATGTTAAATAAAAGTACCACGATCTATTCGGTGAAGTTGTATGGAACTTATTAATTATAAATTTAGTAATTATGATACTTATGTTGGAATATGTAGAAGAAATACAGGGTTCTATATTCTATACCGTCTTTGGGGTTGGATGAAATCAAAGCTTTGAGAACTATTATGGAATTCAATGAGGAATATGAACCGATATGAGACAATTTGGAAATGATATATTGGGGAATTATCAATTCTCAAATAAGAGAATTATATAGAATTAGATTCATCGATTCATGTATGGGCTTAATGATGAACACCATCCAAATTTAAATAATTTTATTGAAGCCCAAGATCATATCAAAGGAATGTTTTGTTTTCTATCTGATATGTGTTCCATATATAGATTTAATAATGGTGGAGGACTCAACTATTTTAAGAGATCTCATTTAAAGGTTGTAAAAAACTACAATGTGCATGCTGAATGAAATTAAAAATATAGAACCCAACCCAATGGAATTATTCCACTTAAAAATTTGAGTCTGGTTCGAAGATTAAATGGGGTCCCATGTTTTCATGAATGAGTTCATCCAAAATTGATCATGATATTTGAAAAAGAAGAATGAAACTGAAGCACCCATACGTTTAGTTATATGATTAATTTTCCCCAAGCCTTTAACCATCACTCAATTACACCAATAATATGTTCTCAACTATAACAACTAGAAAAATAAATACACTTGTCTAACCTCCATTGTGGAAGACCAAAAAAAGCCCATGTCAAACAATTTCCAACCTAATTTCACCATCTTTACCCAAGTATGCCCATAAACTCTAAGTCCTCAACTCAAGTCCAAAATACAAACCAGATTTGGCACATGAATCATCTATGTCATATAGGCATGTTTTGAAAAGAAAAATTTCCACTATATCCACGAAGAATCAAAACACTTCTACATTGATTATTCTCGAAGGGTACATATCTCAATCATGTGAAGATTTATTGATCTTGGAAGAATCATGAAGAAGTTTTCAATTAATCCATCCAGACCAACTAAGTTAGACATGTCTCATTATTCTAATGAAGAAGAGTACTAAATATCATCACTAAAGTTGAGGAATATTCTCGATGTTTTGAATCCTAAAATTCTCAAGTGTTAAATTTCCAAATGTGCTAAAGATCTTGGATAATTATATCATAAGGGGGTGAATTGTTAACTAATAGAGGATATATTTTCTAGAATAACTTGATCAAGAGTAGAGCTACTATTTATTTTACTATTTTTTTATTTCATTATACTATAATAAATACAACTATGGTACAATATAACTATAGTGGTTAATCTAATGATAATATTGTTTCCCTAGTTGACTAATTCTATAATAGAATGTTAATTATCTTATATCAATCTATTATGAATTGTTTAAATATATTTAAATTTATTCGATGCACTTGAATTTTTCTTTGTTTCTCTGTAGCATTCAATCACATTCCACTTGGATCTTCTCCATTGTTGTGCTCATAATCATTGTGATGAACAAGAAGTGATTGGAGTTATCCAATTACTATTATTGGTGATATTTTAGATTATAATCATGATTAAATATCTATTGTTAAGTAGAAATAACTATGAGTGGGTAATCATATGAGGTTTAATTTTAATATAGAGATAATAGAGGAGAGAAATTGAATAATTAGTTAATGTTTAGGGAGGGGATATTCGTGGTTAGTCCACTTCCATAACAATTTATTTAAAAATAAATCCACTCAACTATTGATTTCATATTTCAAACCCACTAAACAGGATAAGAAAACATATAAGAAACTCTCCTATATAGTGAGACCCTGAGTCCACTATTACTATACATAATTCAAGATAATTTTTTTTTCTAGTGGAATCATGACAATTCATTTGTTATTGAGGTCAACCTAAAAATATTACCAATCCATTTTTATATGTTAATTATTTTAGGTGAAGAGGTGGTTGAAAATAAGGGAAACATTATAGATGGGAAAAAGTATCGCACACCCAAAGGGTATCCTTTATTGAGTATGACATCCTAAATTTATATAATAGGGCACAAAGTGTGTTATATAAGGTGTGTAATCAAAATTTGTTTGAAGAAAACATTTTTAAGGCAACATGTGGAAAATGAAATTATGTGATAGAACAAAACTATTTCTAAAATGAAAGAAATTTGAGGATAACTCTATATTCCAAATACCATATTATTAGAAATCATCACTGATCTAATATCAAGGTCTGATTTTGTTTGGTTGAGAATAAATAAATAAAACAAACATCATCCATGAAAATAAGTAAAAATAGACCACACATAGATAACTCGTTCAAGTGGAAAGTAAAAAAATAAAGGATAAAAATGAATCAATAAATTACTAAGATGAATCTATAGAGACTAACAGTGATTTAGTCAGACGAGGGATGGAGGAGATATCATCATCCCTATTATACAGAAGTGGGGAAATAACCCACCGAGTAGAAGAGCCCCATACGGGTGGAGGATTAAAAAAATAAAGAAAAGGAAAGTAAAAAATGATTAATGTAAAAGAGTAAATTTTCCCTAAAAACTAGTCTACATAGTTTGTCCAAACCATGTGCCAACCCCACGACTTGCACTTCCAAGGAAACACACCTTGTACGATTGTGCCACATATTTTACCTAACTGTGTGACAACCATGCAACGAATAGTGATTAGGTACTACCTAAGTGGCACTAACTGTGTCCAATAGGCACAAAATATGGTTAAACTACATGCATTTAGTGCAAAACATACTTCCCCTCTGGTTACGGGTTTAGAAAAAACATGTTCCCTATTCAAAACATCCAAAATATTGATTTTTTGGGGACTGATGCTCCAAAAAATCATCGAGACACTCCTAGAACCCCTTTTACCTTTACCCAATTCTTTAAAAAAACAAATTGAATTATTCAAAATATCATAATTTCTTTCTAAATCTTTGTTCAGAGGACGGAATATCCACTAAATTCCAAAATTCCAATCCCCATAGAATTCTACCATGGCTCAAAAACATGGTTTATTACAAGTTATCATGGTATTTTGTTAGGATAAAAGGAGTAAAATGATTAAGGGAGTTTAAAAAGTGCAAAATTAACTTATACGGGGTAGGCTAGGCACACCTTGATAGGGTAGAGTAGTGAAGCTGGTGGTAGGGTTCCTTGAACATGGTGGTACAACATATAGGAAAATAGCGGTGTGTGAAGAAGTTGTACAAGAAATATTATATATGTAGGTCATGAAAATAGTGTTTTGTGATTACTTATATTGATGGATAACGAAATCTAACTTACCATAAAGGTTATATACTAGGAAAAAATTCAATTATTTAAAATAATAAATCCGGAAAAGTGGCCCTCGGTGAAGTTGGTGTACAGAGGGAATCCCCTTGATTAGAGTGAAAATATGGAGGGTTTGTGTGACCGATTTTTTTATAATAATATATAATATTATTATAAATATTATATAATCATAATAATTATATTATTAATTATGATTTTTTCATTTTTAGGTTCTTACAGAAACATCTGATTGAAAATTTTTCTACAACATCATGGCCCCAAAATTAAGAGAACCTATTCAAGAACAATATTTAGTGCATAAATATGACTCATGTATTAGTCCCTAGGCCTCATCATCTAATGTATCTCATATATAATATTATGTAATAAAAATATTCCATCTGATACATTTTTTTCAATAAATAGATATCTTATACATTGTATTTTTCATCATAGATTCCAATGGTGAATTCTGTCTAGCCATCTATGTCTATTTTAAAGAAGATATTTTCATATTTTCATATTCAAATATATGGTACCAATTATGGTGTTCATGTGTCATTAATGGAGTTATTCTAGTTTTGGTACCCTCCTTATCTTTGTATTTATGTAAGGGTGTGGTTACCCCCGTTTAAAATTTATAGATATGGTTGGGACTCCCACACACACACCTAGGGTGCAGATCTTCTATATACATAGTCTGTATTCACCTACCCTGGATCTCAGGCTGAATATGGGTTCTTCCCCAAGGTTTGGTAATTTATTGACCGTGAAGAAAAAAACAGAAAAGTGTGGGTCCCCCAATAATCTACTGAGATTGAATTGGGATTTTGGCTACAATTTGTTCAGATTTGTGTAGTTGTGGGTATACTTTCATCAATAGTTGGATCCTATTTATGGATGGGTTAAAACATGTGATCTTTTTGGAATTATTTTGGGTTGTTACTCACTAGTATACCTATTATGTTAGGGTGTATTCTCCCACAAACTATAGACTAAATGGTCCAATGATCCCTTGATTATAATTCTGGTTCTTAGGATGAGCAAGATTTCCTCAAGGATTTTGGGAGAGGTGTGGCTATAGTAATGGATGAAAAGTGTGGGATTCTTAAAGAATTGTGATTTTTATCACCCTAGGTGTTTCCTTTGAGATTTAGTTTATAATTGGTGATCAACATTATAATCTTTGGTCCCTTTATTTTTTTGGGCTTCTATGTTTGATTAGGTGGTATGATACTGAGGTTTAGATCTATGATGATTGGGAATTATTAATCTCTCAGATACTTCTAGTTATTGATCATATCTAAATTATTTTTCCTTAAATTCATTTTTTCTCTCATTTTTATTGTGATCTTGAGTTTACTTTATGTTATAGACTTTCCTCTTCCACGTCCACCCGATCACCTCCCATACCAAGAGTTGATTTAACTTGTTTCTTTGTGTTTCCTTTGTGGTTTTTTAGGGTGTCTTACTGGGTATGTTTCTACTCACCCCAACATGGGTCTTATACCATGCCCTTTTTATATGCATAGAAAAATTATTGTTTTATATATAGTCTCAATAGTCATGGTGTTGGCATGGCTTGTTCAAACCTGACATAAGGAAATACACAGATATGAATTATGCATCACAGTTATTTGTGATGGTGGTGGTGTCCATTGTGGTTGGTGATTAATTCAAGATAAAAGGTGGCATGAATGAGCTTCTCAGTTAATTTTATTTAATATACAGATAGAATATTCTATTTCCCCTAATTTATTTTCCTTTTTGGTAATATTTTTGAATATGATTTCCCATTTGTGTATTGTTTATAGTTTAGTTGATTATTTATTTATACCATTCCAGTGTTTTTATTTATTTTATTCATATGATATATAGGTGTGTGTTTGTGTGTGTTTCATGTTGTTGTAGGATAAGGACTCCAATATTGTGATATATAACTACTCGGTGCTAGTTATCAACCTCTTTCCTGTTGAATATGGTCTTGGGGTGGTACTATTAACTTACTACCATCCTTAGGGGGGTCTAGTGGCTCAGTTTTTGTTCGAGTTGTATCAGAGTATCTTTATCCAAGGAATAAATGTAGAAGTTATTAGTCATGTGAGGATTACTTTTGAAGTGATAGTGAAATTATTTCAACGGGTTATTGATTTCATTTATTAGACTAATGATACCATATTAGGTGTTAAATATGACATATAATTTCATCAAGACTCTAATATTCTATCAGTCGGCCCAAAAAATCTAAGAAATAGATTATAGGGAATATCCAAGTTGGTTATTGCATCATATAATGATTAGTTTTGATCTCTCATATCCTTTATATGTCATCTCATCGAGATATGACCTAATACTTTTGGGTTCAAACTATCATATTAAGGGAAGAACCCATTGATAAAAATATTTTATTATAGGGAAGGTTCATGAAAATACCGTACTTTTATACCGGCCTTTTTTCCATTAGTTAGTGAGTAATGAGCTATTCTTTCAATGTCTTGATTGATATATTCACTTTTGTGGTGATCGTGGACTATTTCCCTACCATTTTTCTTAATTTGTATACTTCTTTTGGAATAGATAGTAGTTTCCACTAAGTTGGATCAGACTACCCCTGTGATGGATATCTAGTGTGTGTTAAAATAGTAGACACCTCATGGGATTGATATAATTTTGAACATTGAAAAATATATATTTTCTTTCATTTTAAGCCTCACATTTATATCTAGATTTGTGTTTTTAATAGAAAAATATTTATTCTTATTACAAAGCTTCTTATGTGATATATTTGTCCATTGTAGGGAATGGATTTTATAAATTCACAATGGGACAAATCTATCGAGGCTCGTGTTTAATGTTTTCTATCTAATGAACTTTTCTCAAAGGTTTGACCATGACCTAGTGTGCATTGAGAACCATAGACCTTGTGAGCTATTCCCCACATATTTTTCAGAGTTTATTTGTTCAGGCTCAGTGGTTTAGGTGAACAACCCATGGGGATTCGTTATCATGCTCTTGTTTTATTTCCCAAAACACCACCACTAGGTAGTTCTTATCAAGTGTGGAGTGTAGATAGTAAAAGTGACAGGATGATTCCTGAGATAGATTCCTATGGATTGGAATCATTTGGCATATTTAAAGTTAAAATTCATATCTATTATTCATGAACCCACATACTAGTCAATGTTGGCATGGAATAATAATATTTAATTCTATGTTAGGGTGTTGGAGATTCGAATTGGATCCCGAGTGAATCCATGTTTAACTAGGGTGTTTTATATAATGGTAAAATTAATTCACTCATTCATTCTAGTGAAGTGACCATATCCTTTCTAGAGAATGAGTTCCTTTAAAAAACTCCTCATGATAGAGAAGATGGTAAGTGGTAACCACCTCAGTAAGTATTGGTTATTTTTATTGATGTTGTGTGGTGATTAGAGATTGGGTTGGTGGGTTGGGTCCTTTTTTCAATAGTAAGTGAGACCCTCCGATAGGGTGTTGATAATGTTTAACTCATTAGTAATTAATATAGAATACAAAAATGGTAGTGAGTGTATCATGGTGTATTATTTTTTTGGATGAGGGGTAATTATGGAGTAATATTCGGATGATTTTAATAGCACACACATGGTTATCTTTTATTGGAAGAATGATTTACGAATCAGTTTTAATTATAAGGATTGTGTTTGAATGTTTCTGAATGGGATTATGAGCACAACTATGGTATTTTTAGTCTTGTGGAATGTGATGACCTAAGGTTTTATACATTAAATTTACATTACAAATGAATAAATTTCCTATTAAGTGAAGAAGTTACAGAAAATTCATGCACTCTTTTGTTATTTCTGACTATAATAATTTATATCCTATCATATTTAAAATATTGTTAAGAAATATAATTGTTTATAGTATATCCATCCTATAGTGACCATTATGATTGGTATATATTAAGGGTAATCAAAAAATATAATAGAAATAGGAGGACAAAGAGATGGTTGTGACTATTAGGATTATAGCCTATGAATCCCACTTATCAGAGCTTCTAGTGGACATGGAATCACTAGGAATTTCCATTGATCAAAACCAAGAAAAGGTCAAACAACTCAATCATGAGAAAAATAATTTATGGGAGAAGTTTGATCTTATCAAGATCCCAACCCAAACCATGTTTGCAGTACCACCCCTAAGAAAGTGTGACCATCACACCCCATACCCTTAGTGGGTATACTGGTTTAATAAGGAGTTATATATCAACACCCTAGTAGAATTATTTTTAATTTTGTAATTTTCAACAAAATAATGATTATATTTATCCCTTTTCATTATTATAATTTCCTATTAGTTGATGAAAACTATATTTTCATATGAATATAAAAAAATTTCATTTTTTGAAAAATATATGCATTTAATTAAAACAACCTTTTTTATAAATCCATGATTTTTAAAATAAATTTTATTTCAATATAAAATTATTAATAAATAATAATTATATAAAAATAATAATACAATTTACTTGGGTCTAATATAATCATTATAGGAGTTAGAAAATATTTATTATTGTAAAAACTAGTATTTTTTTAACAAATTCAAATTTTGATTTAAAATTGTAAGTTATCAAATTTAGTGCATTATTTTGATAAAATAAATAAAATTTTGAAATAATAAGGTCAAAATCATCCAATGGTGAGTTTTTAATAATTTTCTAAGATAACTGATTTTTTGGGAAAAAATTAAATAATGTATAAATATATGGTATTCCTTATGTCATCGTAACAATATATAAGTGATTTAATAAATAGTATAAAGGTAATACATGAAAAAAATGTTTTCACTTTAAAATAATGTGTTTTAGCTTATTTTATTAGTTTTATAAACCCTTAATGAATCCCTAAAACCCAATATTATATTTGGATGTTTTAAGATAATTTTTCATAAACATGAGTCACTTATACATTCCAAAGGGTATTATTTTAAAGATTTAGGTTCTTTACCATGTAATTTTTTTAAAACAACTCTTATTAAGAAGAAACCATGGAAAAAATCATCAGAATGTTTTTGGTTTTTCTTAATTAGTCATATATATTCCAAAACCTAATTTTGAAAATTAATAAATACCCCCTTATCTTTTTCAATAAATAACCACCCATCTTCACACCAGTCATTTATACCAATTTAGAATGAATTTACTATCCCTATCTATCTCTAAATCCCCTGAAGGTGTCATCAGTCTCTTAAGAACCTCCTCCCAATATTTTTGAAATGCGCTCTCAAGGTAAAAGATCATCTCCTTCTATATTTAAGAACCTTGTTTATATTAGGCCTTTTCATTTTCAATTTTTCATTTTTGAGATAAGTTTTTACAAAACAATATTACTATCCTTATTATGTAAAAGTTATTATATCCTCCTTTAAATATAATTAAAACCTTCAATGAATCTTTATGTAACCATATTATATTTCCAAGATTATCCTATGATTTTCTAGGCCTCACATTTGGGTAATGAATACCCCTCCCCATTTCCACTGAAGGGTATTCAACTAGATGTACATATCCGTCATCGATTTGGGAATTCCATATTTTTAACCCTAACAACATAATTGTGGGATTAAAAAATTTTACTCCTAAAGTTGAATCTATGGAAGTTGGTGAGATCAAATTAGTCTAGTAGAGGCATGGTAAATGACACTTATTGCCGAGGATTTTTTTCCCAGATGATGAAGGTTGAACTCGAGTAGCTATTTTTGGGATATTTATTCCTAGAATGGTGAAGAAGTTGTACCACATAGTTGATATATGATAGATGTCCCCACACTCTGTTATTTTATGAGTGAATCCCACTGTGATATTGTCGACTATATGGTCATGTGCAATCGAACATTCTCAGGTGATAGAATTTAAGGTTTCCCTGAAGGTGGTTAGCATGTACACCACTCTCTAAGGTGTAAAGTGGTTTTTTATATAGTTTTCATGGTGAATAAAGAAATGGAATTCTTGATGTGGTAATACCCAAAAGAAATGTGTCACATAGTGAGGTATGTCCTTTGAATATTTATGGGAATTACCATATCATGTCATATCTTTTAATATTGTGAAGTAAGAGATTTTTTCTGGAGTTTGTGGTGTTTGGTCACCTCAGTAGGTGTTATCTTAGGGTTTAGAACCAATACAGTGGGTTAATCTAAATAGTTAGTGTTATCCACTTTTGATTGTGTAAGATTGGGCCACCCAATATTATGTTTTTTGATGTTGATAGGTTGGTATGGGTTAGTGAGGTATTAATAGTGATCTTTGGTAGATTATATGAAAGTGAGATGTGAACACAACTAGTATAACATCAAAAGTGGGTATGAACCAATCAGAGATCATGTTCTGGATGGGGAATCCTCATAGGTTTTCATATAGTATTTTCATTAGAATAATCATGTTTCTCTTGTCCTATTGGATAATAAAAATGGTTCTAATTTCATTGGTAGTAGGAGGTGGTAGTGAACCTAATTTATTATGAAGTATAATTCTAATTAGAATGTCATTCAATATTAGAGTAAAATTTTGGTGGAGTTCTCAATGATGTATATGGAGTTGATGCGTTGTACTGATAAAAATGACAACCTATAACTCTATATAAAGGTAGGTAGAATAGCATTCCATCCATTGAAAACTGTGATGATGAACCCTTTTTATTATGGGTGTTATGGATCATGGCTTCATTTCATACCATGCGGCATGACAACCCACATTTGAGGTAATATTTTTGGTGTCGATTCTTGGAAAGACTTACATAGACTAAGTGCATCTTTTCATTAAGGTCATTGTTTATATGAGATAGAGTTTATGGAATCAATGATAAGAATGGATGTTCCCTACAGGGATGGGGGTGAACCGAGATCTCTTAGGGATAAACCCCTAAATAAGATGGAAGTGACTATAAAGGTGTATTGTTTACATATGAGGTTTCACAAGTTCTCTAACATATCATCTTCTATTAATCATTTTTTAGGAATGACATGTTTTTAGTTTTGGGGGTGTTGTTAAGGTTCAATTTTCCCATTCAAGAATTAGTTCAATTTTGAAATTTGGAGTCTAAATACCTTCTTAAAACTAAAATAGTAAATTTACATTATCATATGATCATTGAAAAATTATTTAATTGTTATATGGGTTTTTAGGTATGAATGCTATACCTTGGAGTAGCTCGTATGGAATTGTGAGTGAATTGAGGCCTTGATAAAAATATATTAAGAATAAAAATATTTTTTATCCCACATGGTCATATTTTTTATGGAACACAGATTCCACTTCAATAGATTATAAAATGGGAAAACCAAAACCTTTGTTTGTGTATATATTTGTGGTTTTTACCCAAGGTGTAATGTTATTTTCATTCACTTTGGGTTCCATAATGTTTCGTAGTCATGGAATTATTTATAGTGATATTAAGTGATCAATTCATTAAATTATTTAATTAATTCATTAACCTAGTAAACCTATATTAAAACGTCATTTAGAAAAATCTCTTTTATTTTCTGCACAAACATGAGAGATTTGATAGGATCCACTTGTGGTGGAATCCTTGGTTAGTGATCAAGGAGGAACTATAAATGAGCTAAACAGAAATTGAAAAAAAAATTGTGAGCTTGTTATTCAAAAAAAATTGAACCTTTCTCAAGGTAGTTATTTTTTATTATTCTTATTAACTATTCTTTATAGGACTATAATTGATATTATTTATTGAAATTAGATGCCACTTATGTCTAATTATTGTTTGAGTTCATTTTTGGATTATCTATTATTTTCAAAATATTATTTTTTTTTCAGTAATATTGATCATAATCTTTCATTTATTTTATATTAAAATAGTTTTTTGGTTATTATTTGGTATTTTTTACAAAACTAAAAGCACAGCCTTCCTGAAAAAATGAATTCCTTGCTGGATTGAAGTGAATAATGTGTGATTTGGTGTAACATATATTAATTATTATCCTTTATCTCATTTTTATATCTTCACTTCATCTAATCTCTCCCTCTCTATCATGTGGGGGGGAGGGTCGGTCAGCCCCCGCGGTGGACGGAAGAGTTGAAGATGGAACTGGCTAAAATGAATATCATTGATGGTGTGTGGTGTGGTGAGTGTATCCAGTGTAATCCGTTGCGGTATTTGGAAGATCTTTATCACCTTGGAAGTATAAAATTACAATGTAGGAAATATGTTTCTTGGTGATTGGCAGCATGACCTCCATGAATACTAAAATATGAAATGTGGTAATCAAAGTTATATTTTCGCATAGCGATGTTTCAAATTTTGGGATTAAATGTTTTTATATTAGGGGATAAGAAGATATAACTTTATAGAATGATTATATGAATATAATTAATTAATTAAATAAAAATTTTAAATATTAAAGGAGGAAATAATGCCCTTACAAGAAGTAATATGAAGCAGGGAACCCCCCCGAATAGGGACAAAATGTGGAGGAGACTCCCTATTTATATATATATCTAAATAGAAAAAACAATAGGATTAAACCACAGTGGAATAATAAAAATATACTTATTATTGTCATTATTTACACTTGTTTCATTTTTAACCTTAAAATGAAATGTTGAATTGAAGATCTTTATATAAAACATGGACCACACATCTATAAACACAATTCAGAACTCATATTTAGTACCTAAATATGAATCGTGGATATAGAACATGGTCCTATCATGTAATTACTATAATTTATGACATGATTAAATGCATAATTTTAATTTGATTTGAATTTTCAAAAAATATATATCCTAACGTAATGATGTTTCAACACAGATTGTAGTGGTGTGGTCCATTCATCTATCTGAGGCCATTTGTGGCATGATATTGGAATATTATTGTGAATATCTCTCTAGGGATGTGTATGGGGTTTGGTTGTGAACTTTTGGGTGATGATGTGGTTGGTCCTCCCTATAAATATAAATTTTTATTATGGATAATTCTCCCATTTGAAATTTAAAAATAGGGTTAGTACTCTCCCACATACACACAGGTCACAAGTCCCATATTTCTGGAATTGGTAATCCCCCATCATGGATCTTAGGAAGTGTGGGATACTACGCTCAAGTTTTGTGTTAACGCAAACAGTTATTCACCCTCCATTGAGTTACAGTTCCCCTACTGATCTCGTGAGGTTGATTTGAGATATTATCGAGGATTAGTTTTGGTCAATAGAGTTGCATGTAGAATTTATTCTACAACTAACCCCTCCTTGCATATAGTTCAAATGTGTGATATTAGATGTGTAATTTGGGGTTGGTACTCCCTTTTATAGATGTTATGTCGGGGTTCAGTTCCCCAACATCCTACAAACATGAGGGTATGGTCTTCAATTGACTAGAAATCTATCTTTTTTTATGATCATGTTTTTCTTCATGGATTATGGAAATGATGTGACTATAGTAATGAAATAGAAGTGTGGTATTATAAGAAAATTGTGGGTTTTGGGCACCCCAAGTGTTTCCCTCATGATTTGGTTCAAATCTTGTGATTTAATATAGGAATTTTGGCCTCTTCAAATTTTGGAGCATCTAAATTTACTCATGTGGTGTGACTATTGAGAGTTGGAGTTAAGAATACTAGGACTTCAAAATGTACATGAGACATATACTAATAGAGAATATCTTTATTATTATTCCTTAACATTCATTAGGTAACTATTTAGAACTAGGATCTTAATATGACTTTGCCTTTTCATATTTCTTATTTATTTTCCTCCTAGTCACCTCTCATGCCAATAGTTGAGTAGAATTGTTACTTTATCTTTAATTTTTTAGTTTTTGGGTATAGTAGTAATTATGTTTATATACTCCCCTCTATGAGCATTTTTCTCACACTTGTCTTGGCTTTTCATATGAAATACTAGTTCTCAGATGATCTATATAGATATAGAGTAAACATTTATTTATTCATATATGACACATTGTGAAATTTGGTGATGCATTATAGGGCATAGTGATTTGTGATGGTGGTGGTTACTGTAATAGAAGGAGAGTCATCCAGGATTATAAGAGGCTTAGAGGATCTTCTCAGCTATTTTACTTTCTATTACTTTTATAATATTCCATTTCCCCTTCTTAATTCATTATGATTTTGTATTTGTATATAATGTATCATACATGTATTGCATGTATTTTAGCTAATTATATATATTTATTATATTGGTGTTTCTATATATTTTATGCATTGGAAATGTATTTATCTATTATAAGTTATTAAAGGATAAGGCCTATTATATTTGAGATATTCATGATTATTGATAGTAACAAACCCCTATATTATTATATGAAGGCTTGAGGTGACAAATTCAGATTATCACTAGCCCCAGAGGGGCTCTGGTGGGTCAGATTATGTGATATAGGATTGATGTGGAATGAATGGAATTAAATTTTGTTATAGGTTCTTCCGGAGGATGTAAGAATTTGAATATAAATTTAAAATTATTCAACAACTAATTGAGTTTAGGGATTTTAAATTTTCTCTTATACATTTTAAATGATTTTTTTTAATTTATTTAATGTAAATATTAGTAACTCATATAACTAACAAGAGATAAAAGAAAGATAATCCTAATTGATTGGATATTAAGAAGAGTTTAAGATGAATTGATATAGAAAATTATGTTAATAAAAAGGTGTTAATTATGATAATTAGTATTGGGGAAATTGGTTTAAATAGATTTTATAAATCTAGAAGTTGAAAATTAGATAATGAAGTTAGAAAAAGTTTGGTTCGCTTTTTTGTTTAAATGTATTAGGTGAAACCTCTTTATACATAATTTCTATTTTTGATGATGATTGTTGTGAGTGTTAATAGTTGTTATTATTATTATATATATTTATTATGATGGAATTTACATGGTTATGTGGTAGTGGTATGACTAGTTGAGGAGTGGGGGTTGGTAGTAGTTGTTTGAGATACAGTACAGTTTGATATATAGATGTGGTGTAGATGATTGGATGTGAAAGTGGATGACTGAAGAAACCCTTATAACTATTGTGTTGTGATTATAGTTTTTTATGTAGATTATGGTTACTTGTATATTGTTGTGATCATTTTATATGATTTATGATATAGATTTAATTTTTTGGAATTGTGTTAAAAAGAATTATTATCATATGTTGTGGTTTTTGGAGGGATGTGGTATCCATTATATTGACAGTTTATGAACAATGTAGTATTACCAAATCATGATGGTGAGGTGGGATATTTTATTCCCACCACAAGTATGGTTTTTATTATTGTTGTAGTACATCCATGAAGTTACTATTTTTATCTATTTGGTTCTTGATTATGTAAATAATTATGGGTTTTATTGGATCTACACTATCATTAATGGAATGGATAGAGAGGAAGTGGTTTATTTATTGTTTGTGGTAATAATATTTGGGTGATGGAGACTATGAGGTGCATGACATGTGATAATGATTTATTTATATTGATATTATTATTGAATTTCTTGTTAAATTAAATTATGTTTATTTATTTCTATCATGACCCAACCCACCAAGACCCAACCTGATAGGGTATTAATCTAAGTGGGACACCCCAATCCCACCTTAAAAAACGTTTAGGGCTAGTGACGAAAACCACTATAGATTAAACATAAAATAAATTCCTTGACCTATAACAAATTATAATATTGATGCATCTCCAATAAAAAAATAATATCAAAAACACAATCACACACACACACCCACACACATACAGACACACACATATATATAACATAGCTATATAACAATGCATGACTGAGAAATTAGTTATCTAGTAAAATGTCACAAATGCTAAAACCCAAAATGTTATTTAAAAATTTAAAATAGAAAAAAACTAGGAATTATTAAAATATGAATGGGAATACACCTCCTTATTACATGGTCTTGTGGGAAAAAATCCATCAACAATCACCCCCTTCATAAACCAACAAAAAACACTATACAATAACTCTATAAACACCACTAGCTCCATATTTTCAAATTTCATCAACAAAATATACAATGTATTCACATTCACAATACACATGGGAAAAAATATCGTGCATGGGTGAGTCAAAAATAAAATATAAAACAAAAATTAGTATCAAAACCATACTAAGAGTAGTTAGACAAAACACAAAGGTAACTGATATGATCTAAAATAACGACTATCATGAATCAAGGGTACCCCAAACATTATAGTTCAACTTCTTTATGAATAATAACTCACATGTATCCATAGATACATATAGAATTATAAAATTCAATAACTCACAAAGATCAAAACATAGATTAAAGTCACATTGTGATTACAGCCAATATTAGGAAGAGTCTCTTCTATGGCTTAGCTTCGCGGTAAATGTACCTTGAAAAGGAACATGGAAAACCTTTAAAAGGATCATAATAGTTTAAATATTACACATCCTTCATGTACACATCATAATTAAGCATAATTTTTAATAGGGGACCTTAATGTCACTAGAAAATACCTCAGCTAATAGGGTTACCAACCCATATGAAGGATTCATACCCTGAAATGTGTCGTGTGAATCGGCATAGAGTATTACCAACTCCATGAGTGGATAATATGTTACCTAACACTATGAGGGGTTACCTAGTCTACTATATAAATAGATGACCTATACTAGGGAGACACTATATTTTTGAGAGGGTTCTAACCTCATGGATTCTCTATAATTGTCCTCTCTCACTCATTATCTCAAAGTAGGTATGTAGCTCAAACAATTCAAATTGAATAAATATAAACCCTAGAAGAGGAAGGTATTTATAAGATCTTATTATATGAAAAAAAACTCTCCACATGTACTACTAGTACATCAAAAACTAGCACCTAGGTAGAAATATACAAATAATACTAAAATCAAATTAGTACATGGAATGTCCCTTGAGTATACACAGTTTGTTGGATCACTACAGATATCTGTTCATACAATTTTGACTCCCAATCCATGATAATTTTATATAAAATTTATATTCATAAATATAGAAATTATGTAGCATTACTCAAACTAAATAGAATGTATTATGGATAAATGTAGTGTCACTCCACTAGATAAACATATTTTATTTGAGAATAACATGAGATATAGGACCACATAGCTACTTGTCGGGTGTATCCTACACATATCAATAAAAAATTTCTAAAATAAAAATTGGGTGTTATGTGGATCAAAATTTTTGGGTTCTATTTTTTAAATTAGTGAGTAAAAAGATACACATAGATTTACATGGTCCTATGATTCCTGGCATGTATCCCAAAGTCACACTATGCCAGATATTTTGTTCTTAGTAAAAACCCTAGCTATCATGGTTTTCGTAACATTTGGTTATTATCTCAGAGAAACTTTTCATATGAAATTAATGATGATGTAGAAATTATAAATGGAATCATATAAGGATTATAACATAGAATACATTTCTTGTAGTTGAAAAATATTCATAATTCCAGAATATACATTTTCCCTCCATGGACACCATTTCCAATCTTCCTACAACTATATCTCAATTTACAAATGAATTTTATGACCCTATCACACATTTTCATCCCGTAAATCTACTAATTAATTTTTTTATTATCCGAAAACTAAAATCCAATCCTTATGTTAAGAATCTAGAGGATGGAAATCAAGGAATTATGGTCTATGGGAAGCCTAACCACCTACTTCCACATCTATACTTTTGTTACACAAAGGATTTTGGAATATGGGAATCATGAGAGTTTTTAAGGGGTTAATCATTTCTTCATCAATTGTTAATAAAATTTCACTATTTCATGTTTTATTTCATTGTGTGATGACCAAAATATCTTCAGAATAATAATAATTATAATAATTTTACTATTAGTAGTCAACGTAATTAACTCATGATTAATCGACCAATAGAAAAAGAAATTGGGTCAGTGTCAATAATTCATAAAGAAAATTCATAATAAATTATGAAAAAATAATCTAACAAAAAATATTTTTAAAATTAAAAAATATTTTCCATCATTTTTTAAGATAATAAAATATTATTAAAAAATTCCATTATCCACCAATATTTTGAGTCATTAGTAATAACATTTATCATGATAAAACAAGAACCCAAAAATCATTAGTAGGAATCCCTTGAAAAAATTCCCATTAAATATTCATTCAAATAAAACATATTTTTAAAAAATTATTCATTATTACATATCATATTATTTATCAAATAATTTAAAAGGAAAGTATAATATTAATTTTTTTATAAATAAACACTCATTTTTTCCATAATGGAATAATTAAAAAATATTTCATATCTCATTATTTAATATATTTTCCATATTTACATTGAGAATAATTTTAAAAAAATTATCATAGATAGATTGATTGAATCTAATAATAATGAGGATAATTAATAATTATAAGACTTCCTGGCTTGATTGTAAATTTCTATCATTTTATAAGAAAGTCACATTATGAAATCACCATTTTAACCAACACAAAAAATAATATGATGAACCTGAGGAACAATTCTTCATTATGTTGAATGGGATAGATGGACCACTAAGGAGTTCCAAAAATGAAACTAGAGGGAGTGAGGTGAGATTTTTCATGAATTTAATATTCACGAACAACCACTTTTACAATGAAATTATCCATCCACATAATAAAATTCCCCTTAATTTTCCATTAATTCTCATAAATGTATTCACCTCATAATGACTCACATCATGGCTTGTTTAAACAATTAAATATAACTAGTACACAAATATCCCAAAATCCCATGTCATCTCTATATGGACACCTCAATTAAATATTAACAAATCCCCCCCCAAATAGTTTTCCTTAATTTTACAAATTTATTTATTTAAAATAACCTAAAAATACTTGATTCGTGTATTAACACTTAAACTAATAATTATACCTTTCTTCGGAAAATTATAATATTCCAAGAAAAATTGAGGTACCAAAAATTCAATCTATGAATGCGTTTATGAGTTATTAATGTACACACTCATGGGATACATATTTATTTATTTAATGAATATTATTATCCAATAAAATTTAACTAGTGTAGAAATTCTATAAAATCCCATCCAATGGTCAGGAACACATTCCATGTTCAATATGACCAAAGTAAATTTTTTCTATGGTCAAAAGTTATATGGTAAATTTACCCTTTAAACAATTTAATATACCTAGCCTTCAAAGTTAAAAAATAATTTAAGTATCTCCTATAAAAAATAGGGCCTCTATAATTTCATTCAATTAGTATTTATAATTCATTTTCACTTGACACATGAGGGGTTTGGGGAGGGGCAACAAATAATATCTATATACCCTCCCTATTATTTTATATTTTCATTAATAATTTAAAGACTATTTGGAGGGTGGTGTTGTGAATCATTACATCTTGCATGAGTTTTATTAGCTCAGAGTAAGTGGAATCACTTTTTATTGTTTGAATTTTGTATTTGATGGATAGTGTTATTATTTGGTATTCTTTTTACATGATCTTGTATATATTCCTTTATGTATTTAGAAGTTTATTTTCATTTATCATGATGTTTTTTATATTTAATTTTGTCTATTTATACTTAAAAATAATAATACTTCTAATATTTAGATTGTAAAACCTTGGTGTTAGTCACCATTCCATGTCATATTTAAGGTGGTATTTGAGGGTCACATTTGATCTTGTTGATAACTTAGAGGGACTATAGGAATGGTTAGGTCATGGCCTATTTTATGTTTCATTAACTTTCAAAAAATCTATGGACATATTGAATAGTACGTTTATTTATTCACAGTTCAATCAATCAATTAAAATAGTGACATATTTATTGTATTTAGAGTCATAATTTGTGTTATGTTTTTCACTTAACATTTTTTCATATATAGATAAAATATGTTTCTGTTAAACTAGTTATTTTTTTTACTTTAATTATAATTTTTTATTGGTTACTTAGCATATAAGTGTGGTTAAGTATGTTTTTAGAATTAAAAAATAATGAAATTTTTAAAAAGTGATAATTTATATTTTTTAAATTTATAAAATTATTTCATTTATGAAATGATTCCATCTTGACATAGATATCCATTGTTCTTTGTAAAGAGTATATTTTATTAGTGGATATAACATTTTTTATGTCTATAAAACTCATTAATATAATTTATAATCTGATTTTTTTTCTAATTTTTACTTAGTGTCCATATATGCGTTTTATTGAAAACATGGGGTTTGGGATGTATTTGTTGATAATAATTATAAAATGTGTTGGAAATAATTGCGTTTACATGGATATGGTTATCATACATGAGTACGACACTTCGTGAAGGCTATATTATATGAATATACAAGGATGTGAAACCTAAGGATGATAATAATATATTAGGTGATGAAGTATTTGAGCCACTAAATTAGTCATATGGAGGAATTTTTTATGAAATAAATAACTACCCTAATATATCTACATATCATGGATATATAATATAAATAATAGAGATTATTTAATATCGATTTTAAAGATGTTGTATAAGATATTATATGTAGTGTAAGCTTTCACTACATTGTTTGGAGAAGAATGGGAGTGTTTTAGTGAAGTAAGAGCATATCATACCACAATGGTGTATATCACACCATAATCCATGTCCTATAATAATAATGTTACACTACGTAAAATTAAATCTAAAGAGACCATTTTATAAGTGTATATGCCACACTAAAAGGATGACAATGGATAAATAAATGAGTTTAGTGTCAGAAGAGTGTTTTTTTGTGGAGGAATGGGCTACACCACAAATTCATCAACATAAGAATAATTGAGTGTTAGGTGATTTGATATGTTTTAAAGGAGTTGACCACACCAGAACTAGTTTTTCATAAAGGCACACCAAGTATATATAAGATTAAACATCCCCAAAATATAAATGCATAAGTATAAATAAAGATGACATAAGATTATATCAGATTATAACACATCTAGTTTTCTATGAATGTATGGTTGACTGAATCACCCAGTTATGGGAACATCATACCAAAATTGATCAAGAGAAAGAAAGGATCATGCCATGACATGGTGGTTACACTATTAATGGAGCATTTAAAAAACTGTTTGAGACCTATGGTATTTTGAAATACGATTCCATTATAGAACTGGAGGACCATGACATTATATCACTGTATTTTTAATATATTTGAAGGGATCATGCATTGATCATCATGGAATTTAAATTGAGATTATACTATATTTTTTAGAATTTGAGTTTGATTAAATAACATACCATTTTAAGGACTCTTGTTTTTTATATATTACTTTTGTATGTTGTATGAATTATTTTCAAAGCTACGCACTGAGACGACATGAGATTCGGAGGAAAAGTGTTCATGAAATTAATTTTTCCAATATATTAAATATCAAATGTTCATAGTTTTCCTAAAAACGTTTGTTAAATTATAAAAGGGAGATGAAATCAGAAATCAAAATCCACCATCTATTTTAGAGCATAGATTTTACCCTAGACACAACTTAAATATGGATCACATCGAGCATTCAATTAAAGTGTCCTCGTAGGTTAATTAATAAAATAAATAGCTTAAATTATTTTATATTAAGTGACATAGTGACAAATTTTTCTGTCTATAAATATAAATCTATGATAAGATATTATGGTTAGCTACATAACACTAAAGCCATTGAAGAGAGTGCTAGAGGATCATTATTAGACAAACATCCATCAAATCATGGATCATTGATTAGTTTGTTGTGGGATTCAAGGATCCTTGTTACAACAATAATGATGATTCATTATTCATTAGCAATTTATTCTCTTAGAGGTAGGATGGTTATATTTTTTGGATTTATCCCCAATTTATAATCCTATGAAAAAATCAAATCAATCAACCAACAGATTGATTCACAGTTTAATTTTATTTCATGTTAGGATTAATTATATATGGATAAATGGGAAGATTTTTATTTTATTATGGATCTTCATTCATCATTCCAATAGAAAATGATCTATGATAACCATAACACAACCTGGGTTTGTTATAGTTTCATTGTTTTCTTGGTTTTCTCCCACCATTATTCATTATTTCATTGTCAACGTTCATTTTTTCTAGTGGTTCAAAAAATATCGAATAATCAACTATTGTGCACCTATTTCCTGATGTAACAGATTTATATCACATATCTAGGTTTAGATCAATGATGGGATCGAGTTATAGTTATGGAAACAATAGATTGAGGATAGATTTGAGACCCCTGGTTCGATCAGGAAATTCAATTACGATGGGAAACAATGAAGATAGTTTTCCCATGCATTTTGGTGGCCATATTCAGAGGAGCATCAATGGTGAGGTCCAATAAAATATGATATGTGATCTTTGGGTTGGATCAGAGGTTTAAGTAGAGGCAACTATGGCATGAAATAAGAGGGGGAATAACTTGTGGGTCTATGAAATCCATTAGTCCACGAAATGTTTTCCGGAATAACACACCATGTGGGACCCGCATTGTGGTACTAGGATTCTGTGGAGAAGATATATATCTCATGGCATGTGACAACTGTAACACAATGTGGGAACCTTACCTAGCTAATTGGCATGTACCTTAGAGGGTACACATACATTTCTAAGAGTAAATAGGATCAGAAAAATTGTGTACTCAAACACAAACATAAAATTTTGTTCATGAGTAGATACGTAACATGACATGGTTAGAAGTACATAAGATTAGATATTTCATGTAAATTTACACGTTCATGGACACAGTCATGAGCTATGATACATGTGTTGGACCTAGTGCCAAAGGGACATGTTGTATACTACCAGAACATGTTTTGTACTCGTTCAGAGATATCTTAGAGCCCTTTTCCTCTTTATCTTGGAAAATTTTCCCTAGGGTACATTCCATGATCCATTCCATGAGGGTTTAGTATGGAGTAACATCCAATGCATTGATTGGGGATCCCCTCTAAGGAATTTATTCCTTGGATAGAGAAGTGGTAACCCCTCAATGAGGTCTAGAGAGAGATCTTATGTCATCATAGTTTCCCTAGGTGGGGTTCTCAGAATTTTCATGAACCACACTACACATGCACTAATCCACCACCTAGAGAGTTAATCTAGATTGGGTTTTTAGGATATCCCATGGCCTTGGGTGTGATCCCCATCTATGTATCATTCTCTTAAGATGTCTTGTGTGTACTTATTATGGAGATATATGATGATCATGACATATCGGATGAACACCATCAGTGTTATTTGAGTCATGGAGTGTGTTCTTCCAGATGAGTGCTACAAGGATCCTTTGATAAAAAAATCCTAGGTTAGAAATTGTGGTTGTCACATTACCTTGATATTGTGTTTCTATATTGAGTTTATCTAGATATTATCTTTATATGTGTTGTGGACATATAACTATGAAGACCTGAATTTAAATGTCAATTTTGTATTCTTAGTTATTTCTTTGTGTCGTATTGGGTACTGTTATACTCACCCCTATATGATATTTTCATGCATGTGTCTTGTCTTGTACAGAAGAATAACCTTTTGATGGATTCCAAGAGGGACCAGGATAAGGAAGAGCATAGTGAGCCAGATGGACCAAGTTTGTTTATTGAAGTTACCTTGAAAATAGCCCTCACTAACATTATAGGTTAGAAATTTTTTATTTTCTTTAGGGTGGGCTTTTATTTTGACCTTTTAATTTCTGGTTCTTGTTGTTTTAATCAAATAGTGGGAATTTAGATGTATGAATGTGTGGTTATTAATTTTTTTTACATTTTATTATTTTATGGGTTTGGAGATCTATGTGTGTGTATATGTACATTAAGCTAAGGACTCCCATGTGTGTAATATGCCTACATGGCACTGGTTACCTACCCCCAACCTATTGGAGGCGTGCTTGGGGTAGTCACAACTTGGGACACATTCAGATATGTTATGAATGTGTAGTATCAGAGGAGTTCTTTCTACCTTAACACCATTGTGGTGTAGTGACCGACATATCCATACACCAGGACATTAATCACCTTCATTTAGACTTAGTAAATTCTGTCACTAGTTACAGGGAAAACATTTTTACATGCATTATATATGAATGTTTTGTGCTTTTCTTGTCTGTCCTGAGTTATCTCTCTAGATATACTCACTGATCATGGTATATATTATTTATTTTAGGAAGCATCTACAATTTTTTCCAGTTAGGATTTAGCATCAAAATGATAAGGATGATCCCATTAGATATGAGTCTTTGATACATGGACCTGTTCAGGAGCTGTTACCTCCAGTTCATGCACCAATTATAACACCACCTGTCGAATAGAAAATGAAACAATAAGTAATGAGTATGAGGTGAAAATTATGAGTGTGATTCATGAGTTTTATGGAAATCAACACCTTTCAATACAAGGTGATTCAAATATATAGACAGCTTAATACTATCTTGATTTGGTGATGTGAGTCTTCCAACTTGTAATGACACCTGTAGATTGGATGGTTGCCATAACAGTGAGTCTTCCCAATGGATCTACAGAAAAATGGTGGGTCTTAGTGACTAATTCATATAATGAGGAGACTCTAGACTGGAAAGAGTTTGAGTTACTTTTTAGAGAGGAGTTTTATTCATCTACATTGATGGATGTGTGTATCGACGAGATTCTACAGCTTTAATAGGGTAGTATGAATGCAGATGAGTATTCATTGAGTTTCACCAATCTCTCTCGATACTTGATAGATATGGTTCATAATATGTTCTTTCATCCTCTGACCATTGAAGGAGGAATATGGATATAAACTTGAGACAACATTATACCACTATGATTTCATACCTATATCGAGGTTCTAGAGAGTGCATTGGTGTTTGAGAGTTTCGTGGATGATTAGACACATATAGTTAGTGTAGAAAGTGGGAACATAGGAGACTAGTTTTCATTATTAATTTTACAATAATATACTCAAGGGCATAGATTTTTGAGACATTTTAGGAGGCTAGCCTAGGAAAGGGGTTTTATAATTCATACCTCATCGGATGGGTCTAGTCAGCCTAGGGATAGGCATTTATACTATTGTGATGGTATAAGACATCTCATATGGGATTTTCTAAACTATCATATAGTTAATAGAGAGATAGTGAATGGCATGCCTATGTAGATGAAGTATAAGGTTAAATAAGGTCCTCAAGATGGTGTATGTGGAATAGGAGCTGGGAGAACATCTAGAGGTGGCAGATGTTATAAATTTTTTCCACCGCTACCCCAAGGTGGTCCCTACCAGGCTCAGGGATCTAGGGGAAAAGGGGGATATTGGTGGTTGATTTTTATGACTTAGAGGCTCCTAATGGTTGATACAAGGTGTGGTATTTTCATTTTCTACATATATGCCGTATTAATATACCCAATTACCAGTCATTCCTCTATCTACACTTATCTTGTTCGATACATAGATATTTTGGTTGAGCCGTGGGACTAACCCTTGTGCTTGGAGACTCCTATTTAATGTGACACATCCATCACACACTTTTTTGATAGTGTGACCGGATTCTTGGAGGCGATAACTTCTTTTGATCAATTTTTAGTAGTGATGGATCCTTATCATGTCATTGTAGTTATGGACTAGTTATCTACATTTCATACATAGACAGACAATTTTAGGAAGAGTATTTGGTGTTTCTATAGTGATGGAATGAGGTTTTACTTTTAGGGTGAAAAGGATACCTAGGTATAGTACGATGGAATCATGTTTATAAATGTTTATCCAATTACTCATCTATTAGGAAGCATGACCCTAGGTGTTGTAGATTCTATGAGTTTTTTCAGTTTCCTATTATGGTGGTGGAGTATGAGGAAATTGTTTCTAAGGATGTACTAGTATTACTACCCCATAAAGAGATATACTTCCCCATTGACCTAAAACTCAGAATGAACTCAACTTCTAGGACAACATATCAGATTACTCTATCAAATCTATTCAAGCTAAGTGTGTAATTCGATTACTTGAAGGTGAAGCGATTTATTAGACCCAGTGTTTCACATTAGGTAGTACCATTAGTGTACACCATGAAGTATGTTGGGATATTAATGTTGGGTTTTGATTACCATTGTCTAAACTAGGTGGCCATAAAAAAATTATCCACTATCAAGGGCTGATGAACTCTTTGATCAGTGGATCAGGGCATGGTGGTTCTAAAAGATTTACCTTGGATTAGGCTATCACCATTTGTGTTTATAGGAATATGGTATATCGAAGATGGATTTAATTTTTTTCTTAGTCCCTATGAGTACTTGGGGATGCCATTTTCTTTGATGAATGCTCCATAAGTTTTTAGGGGACTCAAGAATCGGGTATTTTGGCCTTTCTTAGACTGGTTTGTAGTAGTCTTTATTGGTGATATACTAGTTCACTTGGAATTCAAGGAGAAGAATAAGACACACATGATGATGGTTCTAAACATAATATGTGAGAACAAAATTTATGGGAATATATCAAAGTTATATTTTAGGGTTTAGGAGGTCCACATTCTGTGGAATTTTATCTCAATAGATGGAGTGGTAGTGGACTAGACAATGTTCAGGGAAGTGTTAATTTCGGAGCCACCAAAGTGTATGATGGAGGTGTGGAAATCACTTGGGTTGGAAAGTTACTATTGGATATTTTTACCTAATTTCTCTGTGATATAAGATCCCATAAAATATATTACCATAATGTGAAATCCATTCGTGTGGAAAAAGATAAGCCAGTGGGATTTCTAGGAGTTGAGGAAGATATTGATGATTTCTCCCTTCTTAATATTTCAAGAAGAGGGTGTGGAGTATATAATTTTATGAGATGAATAAGGGATAAGGATTCCTTCTATTATGATGTATAGGAAGGAAGTGATTGAATATGGTTCACATCAGTTGAGACCACATTTGTAGAACTACACAACCCATGATGTAGAGTTAGATGTGTTAGTTTTCACGCTGAATATGTTGCGACAGTACCTGATGGGAGAGAGGTTTATTGTCTATTATGAACATAATAGTCTCAATAATATCTTATCATATAATAATATTAACCTGATATAGAGTGTTTTTGTAGAGTTCCCCTATGAATATGACTCCATTATTATCAAAACCTGCAAGAAGGAGAATGTGGTAGTAGACTCTCTCAGTATGAGATCTTGTTCGTAGTTATTGGGTGAGATGTTGAGGTTGTTGTCCTCATTACATTTATCGTTTGTGTATAGAGATGGTTTATATTACCTCCAATATATGTCTATTACACCTTTACTTTTATAGTGAGTCTAGGAGGCACACCTTGTGGATACCGACTATGGGACCCTACGTACTTAGAAATCCACTAGACATGCTCTTGACAGATATTATGATGGTTGGGAGCATGTTTTACTTTTAAGAGGACACTTGATGGTACTAGTGATGTTGTGGGAGGAGGTTTTGAAATATTTCCATGAATATCCCATAGAGTTACATCTAGGTTTGGAAATGATGTTCCAGGATCTTCCACGTCTATTTTAGTGGCTAGGGATGAAGAAGGGAGTTGTGGAGTTTGTCTCCCAATTCCATACATGTCAAAAATTGACTACTGATCACCAAGTTCTAGTAGGTTTATATCAACACATTATTGTTACAGAGTGAATGTTGCATGGGATATCCATGGACCTCAGGATGGGGTTACCACATATTTCCTGGAGACACAAATCCATCTGGGTGATCATAGATCAGCTCACCAAGTTAGCCCAATTCTTAGTTATTCCATAGCAGAGTTTAATAGAGAGAATGTGATGACTCTATGTGTTGTAGATAGACCTTCATCGTGGAGTTCCATCAATGATCATTTTTTTGTCACGATGCTTCCATCACATATTTGTTATAGAAGGGATTTCTGGAGTCCATTGGGACTCAATTGCGTTTGAGAACACCATTTCACCCCCATAATGATGGTCATACGAAACTAACTAATCATGTCTTGGAAGTTATGTTGTGGGATTACATGAGAAAATTTGTACATAGTTAGGAGGATCAATTACCATTGTTCGAGTTTTTCTACACAAAAGTATACCATTCTATCATTGGTATGACACCATTATAATCCTTGTATGGGTGACACAGTAGGTCTCCACTATGATAGATTGGACCATGAGTGTCATCACTTATGGGACCAAATTCGGTGAAATCCTATAAATATAATTAATAGATCATTAAATAGGGTATGAGGACTATAAATAGATGTCAAAAGTCCTATTAGGATTGATAATATAGGACTTTGAGATTTGAGGAGGGAGACCATTTTTTCTTGATGTCCATCCCTCAATGTGGATTTCAAATATTTGGTCAGGGTGGAAATCTATCTCAAAGATTAATTGGCTCTTTATAGATACTATATAGAGTTTCCTAGGTGGCATACCACTTAGCTCAACCACTATAGTTATAAAAAGTACAATTCATCATCCACATGTCAAAGATGAGGAGGTAAGTGCACAACTCATCCCATGTTATCGATTGGGATCACATGGACATCAAGGATGGGTCTTCCATCGCTGAGTACATGGTAGATATCAAGGATTGGAAGGAGAGGATACTTTTTGGGAGATCAATTCCCCATGTGTATGTATATTGTAAGAACTATGATCATCGATAGAGTACATGGGAGCAGGAGACCTAGATGTGTGCTCTATACCCACATCTCTTTATGTATCCTTTTGTTTTCTCTTTCTGAGCCCTAAATCCCCAAGGTGTAAAGAATGTAACAACTATGATTTTTCCATATATTATATTATAATACTTTTTGGATTATTTTCTCATCAAGGCGTTGAGGCAACATGAGATTCTATGTCCTAGTGTGCATGGAATTGATTTCTGAAATACATTAAATATATTAAATATCATATATGGGTTTTTTTTTCTAAAAAGTGGAATAAATTATAAATAGAGTTTCATATCAGAAATACGAGACTTCAATTCTGTTTAGATTATGTATTTTACCCTTTGTGCGACTAAACCTTCGATTGTATCATATGTTTGAGTTGATTACCATCATGGGTGAATTATTAAAACAATTTAATGAAGTTATTTTTTATTAAGTAACACAATGAACTATTTGTTATCTATAAAAATAAATCTATGAAGACATATCTAGATTGGCCACCTAACCCTAGATATGTTGGATAAAGTGTTGGAGGATTTTTCTTGGATGAACATCCACTAGATATTGGATCATTTATCGGTGTGCATCAGGATTCGAGGATATTTCCAACAATAATGATGCACATTCATGATTCATCAGTGATTGAACCACATTGAGGTAAGACTGTTTTATTTTTTTGGATTTAACCCACTTTTTTATCCTATAACGAATGAAAATAAATCAAATAGTGGATTGATTTTTGGTTTGATTATATTGTGTGTATGAGTTTCATTGTGTGAGATTGTTGGGGGAAATTGTTTATTTTATTTTGGATCTTCATTACTCCTTTTAATATAAATGGATCATGTAAAACCTGAAAATAGATAAGGTTTGTACCTATTTTTCTTGTTTCATGGTTTTATTCCACCATTATTCATTCATTAATATCCTGAATTTGTTTTTTTTTGTGTTTTAAAAAATACAGGATAATTAATCATTGTGCACCTGTTTCTTAGCATCATAGATTGATATCGCATATCCGTGTTCAGATTGATGAATGAATGAAGATTTGATGATGGTGATGAAGTATTGAGGGTGAATTTAATACCCTAGTTCAGGAGTGGATTTCAATGGTGATGGGGACCAATGATGATTTTCCCCTGGGTATTCGTGGCTAGATTTCATCAAGTGGTTATGGTGTTTTCTGGTCAAACCAGATTCGTGATCTCCAAGAGGGATCAACAGTGGAATTAGAAGTATTGGTGGTGTGGTACATACAATGAAATAACCCATGAGTTCTAAGAATCTTCACAGTACAAGGCATTTATTCCTTTATTCCATGTTGTGTGGGACCACAGTGAAATTATAGGTTTCTATAGGAAAGATACGTATCATATGGTATGTGACCCTTACCTTGCAGCTCAGAGTGTACCCCACAAGATACACAAACATGACTAGGGGAACACTATTTTGGAAATGTGATGTACTCAGACACAAATGTGGCCATGATTCCATAGGCATAGCATTATACATGGATATGGTCAGGAGTACATGGTCTTGAACACACCGTGTACGTAGTTAGGACCATGGACATATAAATGGACACTCACATAGACACAGACATGGGCATGGGTCATGATACACAGGTAAGACCCGGTGCTGAAGGGACACACCATGTACTACTTTAAATATTGAATACATCCTTGGTCTTCTTCATATTATATGTGTTCTTTTAGGGTATGTTTCATTGATCCATTCCCCAAGGGTTTAGTATGGAGTCACATCTTATACATAATATGGTGATCCACTCTGAGTAACTTCATTCTTGGATAGAGTTGTGGGAATTACTCAATTATTCCTAGAGTGAGATCCTTTATCATCATATTTATCCAAGGTGGGGTTCTCAAAATCATAGTGTCCAACACCACACAAGCATTGATCCCCTACATTGTGGGTTGATCCAGATTGGATTATTATTATACCCCATGGCCATGGGTGTGATTTTCATCTATGTATCATCCTATTCATATTTCCGACATGTACGTCTTATAGAAAGACCGACTAATAACGACATATCGTATGAATGACATTTTTTTTATTTGACTCATGGAGTGTATTCTATAGGATTAGTTCTATATGGAACCTACAAGAAATAATCCTAGGATGTAAATTATGGTTTTGAATTTACCTTGACATAATGTCTCTATGTTGAGTATATATAGATATTCATTTTATACGTTTTGTGAACATATAATTTTGATCAGATGTATATTATTGTTGATGTTATATTCTTATTGATTTTGGGGTGTCCTAGTGGGTATTTTATACTCACTCCTATAGGGAATTTGCCTAAACATGCCATGTTTTATGTAGATGACTGATCTTATGAAAGAGTCCTATAGGGAATAGGACCAGGAGGGGCTTAGTGAGTTAGATGTATATAGGTGTGTTCATGTAGTTAACTTAATAGCAATCCTCATGGGATATATAGTATGGACTTGTTCTTAGTTTCATTGTGGTGGTCTTGTATTTTTCACATCTTCTTTTCAGTAATTATTTTCATACCCTAATGGTGAGATTTTAGATGTATTCATGCATGGTTATAATTTGTTTTAGATTTCAACATCATTTGGGCTTGGAGATGTGTGTTTGTGGGTGTGTTTGTGTGTTTGTACATGTACATTAGGCTATGGCATCCCATGTGTGTGGTATACCTACTCATCACTAGTTTCCATCCTCTGACCTATTAGAGGTGGTTTTGGGGTAGTCATGTAATGGGACCCATTGGGCTGGGTCATGATACCAGAGTGGTAGATACCATTCCATAATCTGGTTAAATTTGAGGCAGATAATTCTATTATTAGGAGCACCGTGTTTTGATCTCGATATTTCCAGAAAATAATAAATATTCAGTTTGAATAAAAAATGGAGAATATCTGACTCAAGATTCAGGGAATTAACCCAACATGAAGATGAACATTTAGAGAAATCTAATTGGGTGATGAATATGGAGTAATACCTATCAGATAGAAAAATTAAATTGATCCCAACTAATAATGGAAGGTTTAGATTCTTATGTACTTTATATACACTTCGTACAATTGTTTCAGAATTGAGAAGAAGGATAATATATTTAACGTTATAATTTTGATAGAAAAAGATGAAAAGAATATAATTGAAACATCACATATCTATTGTTAGGATATTAAATAGCTTAAAGAATAAAAATTTCTACCGATATATCCTATTGTTGAAGAGAATGGGAGAAACATGATTTTTTCTATATGGAATAATATTAATATAGAGGAGGTATTTTTTATACTATATACATTAAAAATATAAAGAATAGAATATCCCATTGAGAGACCATTCTAATCTGGATTTGGACAAAAAATATTCAACTCTTTTTAAAGTGTTAATCTCACCCATTTTTTGTGTTTTGGAATTATAATGAAGTAGATCATAAAAAATAATCTAATTTAATCTCAAATATGTAAGGTATTTCAGCAGCCCATACAGATTTTTAGTAGAACCACATGTATTTAAAATATGGAATATACCATCACATATATAAACATATAAAGACTTCCAAGAGTTGGTATATGGAGTATACGAATAGAGACATACCATTGAGTGGGAAACGAGCATGTCTTAACCCTTTATAATGTATGTGTTCCTTGTAAATTATTGACTGTGATTGCAGTATGTATCCATAAAAAGTGAGTATAGTGGATTTTTCCACATCAACACATCATTAATTTGTAATTTAAGAAATACCTCAGCATGGGTGAATCATGTAAAATATTTATGTTCTTTTTGTTTTTTTACTTATGAATCTATGTTCCATATTTGATGCGATTTAAGGAGAGGGAAGAGAGATTGAATAATGTTCCAAAAAATGTGGGAGAAAGATCCAAAAAATCATTAAACACAATCAAAATGATAATTTTTAATTCAGTAACACCCTGATCACCACCCACTCCTACTTAGTGTGCATATATTCAAATTGGTCCAAAAAAGTGGTATTATATCCAACAGGTTTTGATTTAATGTCGAATATTTAAATGTGATTTATATATATATATATATATATTTTAAAAGGTTGGGGCCAAAGCCTCATTTATTATTAATGAAAAGCAAATACCTCTTTTAACTGGGAAGAGGGAGACCCATTACATAGCCCGAAGGCCCAGTGTGCATTTAGCCCATTAGATGGCCTGTAGGATAATATTTATGGCCCAAATCCCATTCTGTGAATAGTACTGCTACAGTACCCGCGTTGCTATAGTACTGCACAGTACCCACCACTGCTAAAGTACTCTGTCGCCGCTACAGTAACCTGCCACCACTATAGTGCCCACCGTTGCTACAGTGCTGCCACTGCAACAGTGCGCTACAGTACCCTGAGCCCAATGGGTTTTGAACCCCCATATTTCATGTTGATATAATGGGTTCTTACCACTAAGTCAAACCCCCAATTTTTAATGTAACCAAATATTATAAAGGTTGAATAATCTTAATAGATTAATATTCATTATATAACATAATGACCCATTCCAAGATCATTTTCTTCTAATTCTTTAGAAACTAGGATACATAGGAAATTGGTCCATAAGTAAACTAAATCATTTTTTCTAAGTTATTCATAATTAGCACCCATATTAGACATATAATACATCACTAAGGGGGAAGAAATCATATTAAAAGGTGAGATCAGATTTTTATTAATGATAAAAAAGGGAGATATCAATGATCATATAAGAATAACATAGTCATAAGGGTATGAGAACATGATATTACCATTTGAAATTTATAACCTATATATCAAATATCATAATCTTGATTTATTGCATAAATCTTGGTTTTTCATAAGACATGAACCATAAAATAATCAAATAAAATCATCCATGAGAACATAACATTATCCTAAGAAATAGATTTATTGAATATACATAATCATAAAAAATAATTTCCTTAGTATACTAGTCTCTTTTCCAAGTCCATCATAGTAGAATGGCTTCACTCCCTAAATAATCATATTTATAATAGTTTACTCCCAATTATATCATTGTGGACAATAAACCTTGCTAAAAAGTGACCACTCCCCATTCCAATCCTTTATTTCTCAATATATATCAATGTTTACCAAATTTATTAGGGGGAGATATTGGTCCCACCCATCACAATTTATAACATAGCCACCCATCCTTAATTATAACATAAAAACAATCCTAGTTTATAACATAACCACCATCCTTGGTTATAACATAACCACCTTCCATGGTTATAACATTACCACCACCCTTGGTTTATAACAGAACTATCCATCACATAAATAAAACCATATATATGTGTTCCGTAATCTCATAAAACATTTATCATAATAACTCATCATAACCCATGAAATGGAACTAGGTTTCATAAACCTTTCATCATAGCTTATCTTATGGAAACAGAACGTGTTTCATAAACATTTCATCATAACATAACCTATGGAAAGGAAATAGCTTTCATAGACATCTCTTCATTAATATCATTGAAAAAATCCATATAAACAATAAAGATGGTACCAATGGATCATATACCTAGTAAAATATAAGAAAAACTAATGGTTTTTTTCTTTTATTATAAGATATTCCATAAAAATGTTATTCAAAAATTCTTGAGGAAAATATCTTTTCCATTTTGAGATCACTTATTTAAAATTTAAAAATTTCTCAAAAATTCAAGAATACTTTTCCATTGAAAAAAATACTTGTGAATAAATCTTGCAATAATTGATTTTTTATGATAGGGAAAAAATTGTTTATATCATACATGTTAAGTCAAAGATTCCTTTATCATAGTTGGTAAAAAGTAAAATCTACCTCATTCAAAAAATGAATCAAATATTATTTAAAAAAATTTAAAAATGAAAATGGGTAAAATTTTATTTCAATAATCATTGAATAATAGAAAAACTTTATTTACAACTTTATTTAGAAAATATGGACATGGAAGGAAATGGTTTATAGAATGAATTTTGAAATAAAACAGATTTTAATTAAAAACATCCATTCCATATCTTGAGTTTTTAAAGTGAGGAAAATAAATGGAAAACATGTATGTTATAGAAATTACTATATGAGAAGAAAATTCATTTTTTCCTTTAGATATATATAATAATATTTCATTATAAAAAACATAATTATAAACACCCAAAATAAAAATGGGATTATATAATAAATCCTTTACCACATTAGAATGTTTTATATCATAAGCCCCATAAAAGAGAAAAAATAGACAGATATGTAAATACCAATAAAATTTATATTAATAGATATAAAATAAATTCATGGGATGTATGTACACCAAATAAAGATAAAATTGGTTAATAAGGCATGTGTCTTGTAGAAATAAACATGAGATGAAAATCCCGTTACATGGTTTAGTCACTTTTGTATAATAATTACCAAGAAAGAAAAACATTATATAAAGAATTAAATATAAATAAAATTAATTAATTAATTATATAACATTTCAAAAGGTATATATATACACATGATAAAATAATATAGGTTCAATACATAACATACGCCCCAATAAAGACAATTTGTGAAAAAAATATATACATCAACTCTCAACTTTATTCATGCATGTTTGCACCCCCTGTATGATAAATATATGTTTATTATATATATATATATTAAGTATACAAACTCATATATATCATAACATATATGATTTACTTATAACATTTTATGACCCTTTTATTAACAATTATTGGTAAAAGTAACTCTCTTGGGTGATAACTGCTTTGTTTTTCATACATGTTTTTCATTTAGTAGTTTTGATCCTTATACTTTGATTATGGTTCCATAATCTCCAGAATTTTATCTATGATATAAATATAATATAAATTAATTATATATTTAGTTATATACATCTATAAAATTTTATATATAAAATAAACTACATTATTGTTGGAGACGGGAAGTCGTACGTACACATGAACGTTGTTTTCATTTTCTTGACGAATGGAATAAAAGAAATATAAATAGTAATTCACCTTTATAGAATATTTTTTACATAAAATTTATCATATATATTCATTAAATAATCCCTTATTACAATACATGATATGATTAAATGAAAAATGCATCACATCGGTCTATGAAGGTAGCAGTTCATGTGTACATATGAGTGATGTTATCATTTTCCCCCAGATTATAAGGCAAGAAGGTAGATTTGATGTTATATTTCCATAAGTATAATTATGTAATAAATACAATATATTAATGTAAAATAAAACATAATATATATCCATTGGATATGGTTAGACAAACCAAATTACATCGATTCATGAGGTCGTAATCCGTCATACACATGATCGGCAATTTCATTTCCAATTTTATGGAAGATCAGAAAGATGTAGGTTGTGTAAAAAAATAATAAAATATATTTATATGGGAGATATTTATATTATTATATCATAAATTTTGAATAATATTTGAATGATTTCGGGGAAAAATTTTATAACACATGTTTAGGAGTTATACCTCTTCTTCGGAGATCCTCTTTAGGTTTATACATAAAGGCTTCTTAACAGAGTTTCATAATTAAACAAAGGCCTATAGGATGTGTGGAGGGAATTTTGGAAAGGATATTAAAATTTTCTGGGACCAAAAATGTTTTTTGGTATTGTTAAGAGTATATTATTTGGGATTTAATATTATAATATCGGAAAGGAACCCACTTGGAAAATACGTGGAAATTTACCAAAAGAATCCAGAATGATAAATTCATTACCAAACATTTCTTAAAAATTACCATATATTAAAACCATGTATATGATAAGGTTTTAATATAGATATAAAAAATTATTTATATATGTTTAAATATAAAAAATTCCCTAGCCATTTGTTAATCTACGGTAAACTAGTTTTAACCTTAACTGTGGTAATTAATTATTTAAAATTTTTACTATTCTAGATGGAAAAAAATTAAGATTATATTATTGTATAATATTAATTAAGATAATACAAAATATTCATTATTTTAAAAAAATTCCATTAATAACAGTGTAATAATTTAACTAAAAATTATTATCATTGAAGTGATGAAAAATTAGTTTTCTGTAAAGAAAATTTTCATAAGTATAGAAAGTTTTATTTTCAAATGTCAACATTAATTTTTTCAAAAGTGCATAATTTTTTTAATCATATAATAATTTAAGTAATGTAACTTTAGAAGTACTTAAACAATATTGAATGTTTTTAATGATTTTAATGAAAATTACATCATCTAATAAAAATCTGTAGTTTTACTATTCACTAAAAATTTAATCTTTTAAGAAAATTATAAAACAATCACCATAAGATAATTTTTAGATATTGATTCAAAAAATTAAGATAATTTTTTTCAAATAATTTTTTTAAATGTTTCAAAAATAAGTTTTATTATTTTTTTAGAATTAATGGAAAACCATTTTTGTGGAAAAAAATAATTTTTTGAGACATAAACAGTATTTACTAGAAAATATTTTTTATTTATATAAAAACTTTATAATTTTTTTTTAATTTTTTTATTTTTATTTATCCCACCAAATTCAATGGCAACGTTGTAATGATAATTTCTTATTAATATTATAAATAGTATAATTCTATTCATTAAAACTCTGTGTTGCATGTAATGTAAAAAAAAATAAAGAAATTAAATTTATATGAAAAAATAAGTACAAAAAATATCATTTTCTATAACCATTAAATAAATTTGTCCTCATAATTTGAACTTTATCTTGGTAAATAAGGGTTTTAAATTTGAAAATTACTTTGTGGAAAACCCAAATTGTAAAAGGGTTGATAAAACTTCCTCCTAAAATTAGGGAACAGGAAAATATGAAGGTCATCAAAAAATAACACAAAATAGGTTACCAAATAGGATAACATTGGTTTGAAGTGAAAATATGGGCATGAAAAATAAAAAAAAATTCACAAGGATTAATATATTGTGATAGAGAACATGGTCATCAAAAAATTAACCACCCAAAAACCATAAATATGTGATTAGTTAAAATACTATTGATTCATCATAAATAAAGGTAATGGGAAATCATTTTTGGTCTTAAGATCCTTTTCCTGGAATTTGAGGTAAATTTTACTATAAATATTGAGAACACAAGATAATATAATTACTTTATTTATTTCTATTTAATAATCACAATATCATCATTTGGTTGTGATTTAATAAATTTCCACCTCATATCTTACTTCAATAAATTATGATGAATTGTTTATTGCTAGATAACTGAAAGATCATAAGATTCACAAAATAATAATTATTCATTCCTTCTATTTCTATTTATCATGAAAACCAAATAGATAGAACGAGTTTTCCAGAATAGATAAGTTATTACAGGATGAATTATACATTAATCTCAAAAACATCATCTAAACATAAACTTAAACCATTCCATAAATTGATAACCTTAAGACCCTTCCAAAATTCAAAAAATTATAAAAAAGTGCACTAAATTCCCAAAATTAACTTAATAATAATAACCCAAATATCATAAAGTATATCTTAATTGCCACATAAAAAATATGTGAATACCATGGTCATATATTATCCTGAAACATGTTAATAACTATAAAAACCATGAAACCTTATTGAAAAAATATATACTTCCCCATTCATTAAATAAGACAACATTTTGTCGAATATATTCCATAAATTAAAAAATAACGTAAAATCCTTCAATGATAACATAAAGCACTTTTTCATCAAATCATTAATCAGTAAAAAGATCATAAATACTATCCAATTTAATTTATCCATACCAATCATCTGTTTATCCAAACATGACACTATTATCTCAATATTAGGAAAATATTAATGTTTATCTCTCCCTTAATCATGTTCTTTCCATAAAATATCACCTTTACATTAAAACAATTTTCTAGTTCATGAGTACTATTAAAAATATTATTGAAAATAATTAACAATACTTTTCAATAGAAAATTCATTATATAATTCATGATTCATATTATATAATTCATCATTTCCAATATATAAAAACTTCAATCGTTCCACTTTAGACCTAAATAATTAATTAGGATTCATCATCTTATTCTTTAATACCTACTTACTTTCATAATCCATTTGTATTATCTTCATCATCAATAAAAAATAATTTATTTATACAACCATTATTATCCTACTCATAAGCCTACCCCTTAGGAAATTTATTTTCATAATTCAGAAAATAATTACATCTATAACACTAAAGTTTGGTTTTTGTATTTGATTGAACCCTATATTCATTATTTTCATTAACTTTATTCTTCATATTAATTATATTGTCTTTTTTCCTCAATTTCATGATTTCCCATTGTTGAAACATTTTCATTTTCATTTCAATAATTAAACTGAGTATCTGTTACTAAACTTTTTGAAAGTAGGAGGAGGAAACTCTTTCCTCCTACCATTTTAAATACCCCTAAAGCTTCCAAGAAACTTCATCTTCCTTTTCGTAATACCGAATACTTTAGGCTTTATAGGTTTCATTTCTTGTTTTAGTTCACATATAATTATCTCTTCTTAGATTACAAACTCCCTTTGGGATAATTCCATTCAATGACTTGGCTTCAGACCACAAAATAATCAATTGACTTTTCTTTTGGGTATAATGACTAAAATAGAAGTATACCTTCAAATTCTTGTAAATATTTTCTCATAGTTGCAAATGGATTCATCATATTTTTTCCAAATCTCAATGAATTCCTTCTCCGTTTTGGATTATAAAATATTAGGGAATTACTTGAGAAAAAATATTCCCTTAAAATCATCCCATTACATAGATTAAATTTAAACATATTACCTCATATTCTTAATTTGACTCCAATATTGATCTTCTTCACCTTTCAAATGGTAAATGACCAGGAAAAATATTTCGTGGTTCAATCAATGAATAATGGAAAATATATCTTCCACCAATTTCATCAATTTCTCAGAAACAAGTGGATTAGAACTTCCATAAGAGGGTGGACATTTTCAGATAAAATATTTAGTGAGATGATTCTCACTCCTTGGTAAATTCAAAATTTCAACATGACCCTTGTTAACACATATATCTTGAGAGAGTTTAATGATATCTCCAAGTTCTAATAATTGTCTAAAACCAAAAAAGCATAGTGTATGAAATAATAAACATAGTGGGGAACCACATAATACTAAAAAATAACATATATTGTGTCTAAATCATTACACATTATTTTAAATATATGACACTTTAGGCTTAACCAAGATCATTCATGGTCATTATTCAAATCATTGATGATGGTTTGTAGAGTGTTTGTGTATTTCCAAAGAATATCCATCAGGGGTGTCAAACTATGTGTGCAGTAAGTCCCATTATTGTTCATGAGGTAACGATCGAGTCCATATCAATTCACCCTTTTCTATGTTATTAACCCTAGGTCAACTATTACAATGCTACATATACTTATAATATTCAGATAGGGATGTAATGGACCATAAACCACTCTCTCTATCATTCACCAAAATTCCAAGATGTTATCCTATACTTAGACTTATACATAAACATATCCCTACGAATATCACAAAAGTTTTCTCATCCTAGATTCTAAATTATAACTAAAACTTTCTCTGATACAAACTATAAATTCCATAAAGTTCTCATACATAAATAGAACATCTTAATATATTAATATTCATTACATAACTTAACAAACATCCCCATAATCATTTAGGCCTAGTGCATTTGGAAACAAGGATACATAGGCAACTAGTTTATAAGTGTACTACACTATCTCTCACAAAGTTATTCATAACTACCACACTTAATATACATATCACACATAAGACCTTTATTTATAAAATTCGGAGAGGAAACATATGAAAGGGTTACCTTTGATGATTATTAAGGGTGAACAAGTGAGATAACCACGATCAAATAATAATAACATGGGTATAAGGGTTTGAGAACATGATATTTATATTTTAAATCCATACCCTATATATCAAAGATCCTAATATTAATACATTTCATAAGTCCTAGTTTTTATATGACATGAATCACAATGGAATCAAAGAACATCATCTATGATAATATAAAATTGGAATAAGACATAGATTTTTGGCATTCACATAAGCATAGAAAATCATTTCCACATTATTAAATACTCATTGAAAAGGATATCATAGTGTAATGAGTTCATTCCACAAACCATCATAGTAGTCATGGTTTAGTCCCAATACTACCATAGTGAACAATTTACCTTACTAAAATGTTATCACTTCCTTTTTTTGTCCTATTTACCTCATGCAATATGAATATTTACCCATTTAATTAGAGGGGATTATAGTTCCCACCCATCATAGTTTATAAAATAACCACCATCCATTGGTTATAACATAACCAATGTCTTTGAGTATAACATAACCACCATCCTCGATTATAACTTAACTACCATACGTTTTTATAATGTAACCACCATATTTATTTTATAACAGAACCACCAGTCACATTAGTAAAACAATACATATTTCTTCTACAAGATCAAAAAAATATCATAACCACACATCATAACCCACGAAAATAAACCAATTTTATTAAATATTTCATCATATTATAACACATGAGAAAATAATAGGTTTCATTTACATTTCATCATTATATAAAATATAGAAAATAAATGGGGTTCATAAACATCTCTTCATAAAAATCATAACATATAATCCATCCAAAGTGATAATAATGATGGTATAATTAGATCATATCCCTATAAAACATAATAAACACCAATGTTTTTTTCATTGAGGAATATAAATTCAATAAAAACATCATCAAAACATTATTGTATAAAATATTATTTCCATTATAAAATAACTTCTTTAAAATATAAACGTTTCTGAAAAATTAAGGAAAATATTTTATTTTAAAATAACATTCAAAAAAAGTAAATGGATATCAAGATAATTGGGTACTCATAATGGATGAAAATTTTGTTCATGTCATACACATTAAAACAAAGATTCCTTTCACATATTTTGTAAAAATTCAAAACCACCTCATTCGAATAAATTTCATGAAGTATCCTTTTAAACCATTTTTTAAAAATTAAAACATGGGGAAAATGTCTTAAAACAATAATTTTTGAATATTAAAACATTATTTAAAACATTATTTGAAAACAAAAACATAGAAGAGAAATCATTTTCTACCAAAGAGATAAATTAAAAAGGTTTTTCATAAAAACATTTTTATCCTCACTCGAGTTCTTAATAAGGGGATGATAAAATGAAAGAATTTATTGTATAGAAATAAAAATTGGATAATAAAATTCTTGAGTTTATTGATAAATATATCATAAAATTTCAACATGAAAATTTTAGTCATAGACAACCCTGATAAATAATGGAATTGCAACATAAAACTTTTACCACATTGGTAGCATTTGAATCATAATCATCATGAAAGATGGAACCATATATGGATACATAAATACCAATAAATTTAAAAATAATACTAATAAAATAAATTAATGCGAATTATGTACATCCTATAAAATAAATATGTGGTGAATAAGGCATGTAACTAATAGAAATAAAAGTGAGATGAAAATACCCTTACATGGTTTGGTAAATATTGAATCGTAAGCCTCATAAAAGAATAACATTGATTGAATATTAATATATCATTAAGATAAATAAATAAATTATATAGAATTTAAAATTTTATGTATATACACTTGATAAAATATGAAAGGTTTATAATATAACGTATGTCCCAAAGAATACAATTTGAAATAAAAAACCCTTACCTCAAGTCTCGGCTATCTTTATACATGTTCAAACCTCCCGTATGAAAAATATAGGTTAATTATATATCCATTAAAGAAAAATAATAATATTAATGATACCATTTGTTATTTACTTACAACATTTTATCAACTATTTATTAATTTTTTTTGTTAAAATCACTATTTTACATGATAAATACTTCATTTTACATGTATATTTCAGTTTTGTAGTTTTCGTCCTTCTAATTTTATTATGGTTAAATAATCATAGGAATTTAAATCATGATATAAATATAAAATATATTATGTTATTAAATATTTATTGTCATTAATAAAGGTTATATCTAGAAAATGAATTGCAATGTCCATGGATACGGTAAGCTATGTATACACATGAATGGTGTTTTCTGTTTCTCAACAAATGTAAAAAAGAAAGGTAAATATTAATTCAAATTTATAGAATAATTTTTATATAATATATATTATATATATTTATTAATTTTATCCTTATAACCAAACATAAAAAAATAAAATAAAAAATGTATCATATTGCTTAATAGAGGCAGTTGTCCACATGTATGGAAGAGAAATGTTATCATTTTCCAACAGATTGGAATGAAAAATGGTAGATGATATCTTATAATTATATAAGTATAATTCTATAATAAATATCATATAAATATGTTAAAATCATCATTTTATTTAGATCTAAGGGGTGGTGATATAAACTGAATTACATCTGTTCTTGTGGCGGTAGTCCTCCATACACACGAGCGATAGTTTTGTTTTCCATTTTATGTAAGAGGAGATGGATTGTGGTTATTAAAATTAAAAAATAAAATTTAATTATGTGGAATATATTTATGATATTATATCATAATGTTTTAATAATATTTTAATCAAGCTAAATAGGAAATAAAATGAAAAATATCGGTTAAGAGATATACCTCTTCTTCAGAGAGCCTCATTTGGTATATACATAAATACTTCTTATGAGAGTTTCCTAATGAAAATAAGGCCTCTAAAAATGTAGTAGGGTAATTAAGGAATTTATTTGGGTATTTATTGCAAATAAAAATATATTTTTGTAGGGTAAATAGGAGAGTATAGGGGATATCCTTTTATAAGCAAGGAAAGGAACCCACATGGAAACTACATGGAAATTTCCCAATTGAATCCAAAATGATAGTCATTCCCAAGATAAATGATTAAAAATAAATATATATTAGAAATTATTATTGGATAAGGTTTTAATATGTCCATAAAATAGTATTTTTATTAGTTTAACTAGAAAAATCACCCTTATCTTTTGGCTTAACCCCATAGTAAAATCGTTTTAGCAATGACTATAGTAATTAATTTTTTACTATTTTTCTTATTAATTATGAAGAAAATTGAATTTTACCTTATTATATAATATCAATAATTATAATTCCAAAAATTGACTCAATTTTTCTAAATTCCATTCACATAACATAAAAATTTTATTTTAAAATTAAACCCATAAAAGTAATGAAAAACAGTTTTCCAAAAAAAATATTTTCATAAGTATTAAAAAAATTAATATAATGTCAACATTAATGTTATTAAAATTACATAAATAGGATTAATAATAAAATAATTAAACTTATTTTACTTTTAAAATATTATTAAACAATCTGTAACCTTGTAAATTCTATAAACAAAAATGAGAGGTTTTAATTAAAAACATAATTTTCATTATTCATCAAAATTTAATAATTTTCTGAAAATTATTCAATATTAAACCAAATATAATTTTAAAATTTTTATTTAAAATATTAAGTTAATTTTTTCAAATATTTTTTTTGTAATTTTCAAAACCTAATTTTTATAGTTTTTCACAAAAATTAGTATAAACATTTATGTCAAAAAGATTTATTTGTTTGAAGCATATAAAGATGTTACTAGAAAATATATTTTATTTATCGAAAACCATTATAAATATTTTTAAATTTTTTTATTCATATTAATATCCCAGAAATAAATGGCCAGGTTATAATGGGTATATTGAATAATAATAATATTATTATATTTATATTATTATTCATTAAAACTCAGTGTTGGTTCTAATGTAAATTATCAAGGAAATTAAATATATTTGAAAAAAAATCATAAAATATCATGGTGTTACAAGTATGATGGGTGAATGTAGGATATCTTTTTTATACTAACTTAAAATGAAAATAGCATATAATTCATATGATATTATGTTAATTTAAAAAATCAAAGTGAAAGAATTTTTATTTTATGGAAAAAGAAGATATTTGTTACATCTATGGAAGGTTAGGTATATAACAAATCCTATCATTGTGATATTACATTTTAAATGTTGAAAAAACTGGAAGTTATATATGAGAATCCCATGGATGTAAACAATGTTATAGAATTTACCCCCATGGAAATTTTTAAATCTCAAGAAGAAAAATTATCTAAGTATAAATATAGTGAGAGTTTAATAATTTAAAAAGTATGAATTTGAGTTATAAGAAGAAAACTTGGAAAAAGAACACACCCATTGTGGTAAGAGTCACTATTTTTTATGAAAACGTTTTTTATAATGATGTTAATGGAGATAAATATCAATATAGATATTTATATTCCCCCATGGAGATATAAATATATAGTGATACTATAGAATAAATTAAAATGATTTAAATCCATCAATTTGAAGGATTTTTATGCAGTAACCAATAAGAGATCCAAGGCTCGTATGATGTGGTGGATTAACTATATTTCATATATAAGGTGAACTATGAATTCTTAGTATATCTTTTTATGGAGAATATAATATTAATAAAGTAATATGTGTATTTGAATGAATATATTATAAATATTAGTAAAAAATGATGGTTAAAAGAGGCCTACATAGATAACTTTAGCCAAAACTAGGGAAAAAATGGCCACATATAATAATGTAAAATAAAAGAATTATCTACCTCAAAAAATATATTGAAGAGAGGATAAAATAAAATATACAATCTATTTCAGGGATGAATCATATTGGTACCCAATTAAAGTATAATAATTTGATGATCAATGTCTTCAAATTGAGGTTGAAACATATAATAAAAAGAATAAAACTCCTACCAAAATATCCACAAGAAGTGAAGTCCCCATATATAGAAATATGAAATATTTAATAAGATATAAATTTCTTGATTAATCTCTAATAATAGGATCTAAAAGTAATTTCGTTATGTAGTGATACAACTCTAGAAGAATAATATACACCAAGGATGTGTTCCTAGAATCCTAATGAATCAAGGGTGTAAGAAGATATGTTTTTATAATATCTCATCCAAGTAAATACAACAAATGGCATGTTATTAACATGATATGTTTTAAATGTACTATCTATGGACATGTTTTGTGGTTTTATGTTACGATTATTGATGGGGATTTAAGTAATAAAACCCATATTATAATATGGATAAGGAACAGTAGATCTACCCATTTTGAAAAAATAGTGAATCAATGCTTGAAGAAATATTCACCAACGGAAAATAAGTCTACAGTGACTCTAATTGATATTAAGGTGGATAAAAATAATTCCTAGGTGGTTTAAAAATTTTATAAAAATGAAATAGGATAACCCTAGTGTATTAGACCACTTATAGTGGAGGAAACAAGTAAAGGATGAAATAATTAACTAATATTAGAAGAATGATACACAAGTGGTATTAGTCTTGAAATAGAGTTAAAGTCTAATCCAAAATAGTTGGAAAATTCTAATTTAACAATTTTAAATTAAAATTATAACAATGGTTTTTTCTATATAACCACAAGAAAGTACATGAATCATGTTATAAGAAAAGTGTTGGTTCATCATGACCAACCACATTCACATACTTTATGATGACATGAAATTCAACTTTTCCCTATGTACTTTAATGGTTTTGGATATTTATTGAATTTATATTGATTTAATGTGAGGCACAATCCTTGGGATGTATATTCTAAAATAGATAAATGAAAATAGTTTTTTTTATATAAATTAATACTAATTTAAAAGCATATTTTGGTATAGAAATTAATAATATGAATTCAAGTGGTACCATACTAAATCTATAATTTCAATTGGTGTTATATCTAAATAGAAATTAAAGTTTTCTTAAATACCTAACAATGTTTTTAAATGTTTTCAAGATAAACATAATGATAAACAATCAATATCTGGATATATCTAGTGGTATCTATCCATGAAATAAAGAATATGTCATCTTGGGTGAGAAGCAATGAAATTATTGAATGAAAACTAGATTTTTCTATAATTAAATTCTAAAATTGAAATATCATATAATTATTTTTCAAGAATCTAAATACTGATAAAATTTTAATCCCCTAGTATATATTGAAACGTGTTAAAATAGTATATAATGTGTTCATGAGTTGAATGAATTTATAAGGATAATGATGCTGAAATTTCAAAGTCTTATTTCCACATCTATAATAAATTAAGTGACTTGTGTTAAAGGAATATCATGTATATCATATGTAATAATGATTTTATATTAACAAGTGATATCAATTGATATAATAAATCGTATGAATCAAACAATTTTTTCATTATTGGTTATTCATGGAAGTTCTTGTGTAATTGTGATTTAGATCATAGGGTGTATTTTTAATAAATTAAAATTACACGTTTCATGAGTTTATTAAATTAGGTGAGTGAAATGGAGAATATAAAAGTTATTAACAAATACCCTTCTTTCCAATATTTAGTTCCAACACATTATTCTTGGAATATTTTTTGATGACTCTTTGATAAGTTGAAAATTTACTCACTGAAATCATTGAGATAATATACCTATAATTGAAAGAAAATAGAGATTAAAAGAAAATTTTAAAATTATTTCCAACATGAAGTAGCATAAAAATTTCCAAATAGCATTAAAAAATTGGATATATCCAATATGTTTTCGATATATAAAAATATATGTAAATTATAAGCTTTTCTATAGAGAATCCAATAAATAGTAAATAGACCAAATGTGTAAATATTGGAAGGAGTTATAAGTGGTTGAAATTTACAAAAATCTTTTAAAGTTTACTTTTAAGTTGTTTATATATCCAAAATGATTGGTTTCTACATCATATTTTAAAATGGGCTATACAGAATTTTCATTCCATAGGGAGAGTTTTTGCACTCTTAAATTCGGAAAGATGTGTTTTAGATTCAAATTGATGGGATTTTGATCTTATATCAAAGTGGTTCGAGTTTATCTAAAATATGGTTCAAGGTCTATGTTGAATAAGGAGGAGTAGAGTTGAATAAAATACCCTTATAGTGTTATATTATATAGGGTAGAAAATGAAAATAAAAATATGAAATAAGGAAACCCAACTCATTTCATTGAAAAAGGTGGAGTGATCATAATACACCATAAATATATACATTTCATTAATGAATCTGGATTTAAATGGTGGAGTAAGATTTATCGAATCATTTTTAATATAATTAAATTGGATAAAATGTTACCACTATAAGGTTGTGTATTGTATTTGTTGACAGTAATTGTTGAATGTGTTTAAAATTAATGGACTAACATAGTGATCATTAATATATTTCATGACTACACTTTTTTAAGGCTACATGACAGTGATAAACATATTATTGGAGGTTAATAATATCCATATTTGATCCAATATGGAATTATTGGATCCACTATAGTGGTCATATGGGGTGTTTTATGAAGATAGGATCAAATTATTTGATATATCAATGTATCGAGGACATAGAACAGAAAACATGAAGATTGATGTGTATGGAATTTAAAGATGATATATAATATAATATAAGCTATGTGATATTTCCTGAAGTCATTTAGAGAATCCTGGAAGTGTTTTGGTGAAGGAATAACACATCATGCTCAAACAATGTCAATAAAACCATAATGTATTTTATTTAAGAATAATCTCATACTGGATAAATATTTTTTATAGAATACACTCTGATATTATATTCCGTGTCATAAGAATGACTATAAATTAATAAATGGATCAATAAATGGTAGAGTATTTAATTATAGAGTAAATGACCATTATACAACATATTCTATGTAAGAATAATCTAGAGCTCTAGATAATTGGATGCATCATGAAGAAACTCCTACAATTGGTCTTTTGTATGAGTAAACCATGTCTATATAACTGTAAACTTCACTTAAATATAACTGAATAAGAAAAAATCATATTTATGTAAGATTAAATTACACCACAACACATTTCCTACTATGAATTTATAACTGATTAATCATGCCTCAGTGGGAACATCATTCCCCAACTTAAAACAAATAGGAAAGGATTTAACTAAATCATGATTGTTTCATCTTGAGAGGAATGTTTTTGTAAGAATGTATTAAACACCTATAGAATTATGTAATTTTTTGAAATGTAAAAATTGGATGAATTCATCATAATAGGTATGAATTTTATTAATATTTGACGTTATCATGTTTTTTACCTTCATGAACTTTTAATTAATATTATACAGGATTTTATAAATCTATAGTTTTATTGGAGAACACACCAAAGTAGGAGATATCACACCACAATATAGGTAAAGTGTAGTTCGACCATTTAGTAAGAAGAAAAGACATGGTGTGATATATTTGTTTCAATAAAATAATAAAGATTCATTTTGAATTGAAAAATTGAAATATTTGGAATGAGATTTGTAAAATTGCCTCGACTTAAAGAGGCAAGTTTTAACCACTCTAAATGAGTAGCACACATAAAATAATCCTGGTAAAATAATGAAATATAATTTATGAAAACCACTAATGGATGGGTTAGAGTGTTGGGGGATTTATAAAAACTGTATATAGTAGTACTATAATTAAAAAAAGGATGAAATATTTTCCTATCTTTTTTTGAGAGAAGAATGAGAAAAGTGAAAAATATAAATATTTAGTATGGAATAATATTTAGAGCATGTATTACTACAAATGTATTCATTAAGAATATATATAATTTACCTTCATGTTGATATATAATTCTAATTTATATTTTTAATAATTATATCCTACTATTTACAAGATGTTAATATCATTCGACTTGAGAGATTTGGAAGCACAACAAAACAGTGAAAAATAGAACAATTAATCCGGACTGAAAGATAGTGTTTTTATAACCTATGTTGATTTAAGTAGACATGTGTCTTTAAACTATTTATGGATCCATGTACTCTATAAATTAATTAAGAACTCCATGATGAAATATGTGGGACATAAGTAGAGGGATATCCCCTTGAGTAACTTATGAGTGAGCCCTAAACCACTGTAATGGTATTGCTCATTGTAATGGAGTGAAAATTACTATAACATTTATCCAATAAAAGTGATTATAATATATATTTTTTAAATTAAAACATCATAAATGTTATCTCCATGTACATATCCCAAAATAGTTATGTTCCCCGATTCATTCACACCTATTTTTTGTTTGGTTGTAGACCCATATTCTAATGGTGGGTGATTGTTAAGATGAAATAATGATTATTTGAATTATGAATTTAATTGGAGAGGATTTTATCTTAGATAATCCACTCAAGGTACTTATTTCCTAGTATGGGTCTCACTTATATATTTAATACATATTACTAAAATCATTCTCAATTACCATACAAGTTACCCTTATTGTGAATGTGGTTGATTGATACTACACATTGTTGTGAAGACTATATGTATCATTGGTTATGCACCTATATGCATGAGGGGTTCTTCAACATCCCCCTATTTACTAGTTATACTCTTTTTATAGACAAATATCTATAAACTCTAGAATTTATCAATATTTCAGAAGGTGGTAGATGTGGAGGAGTTTTGATTATGCCTATGAAATGGGTAGGGTATATATCCATACGAATTGAATAGAACCCTACTTTGTTTGATTCCTCTTAATGATTCATTCCATAACTTTTGTTTTCATTTGACAAGGAACAATACATTTCCTTTTTATTTCATGAAATAATAACTAACGATGTGACTTTAACTATCATGCATACATGACCAAAGGAGTTCCTCTTATGGTCATATGTCTAAAACCATCATGTCTTACAATTTATGTTCATATTACTAAGAATTATTTTAAGGATTATAGATTTGTGAAAAATATACTAATAGATAAGAGGTACCATTAAATGGTTGTTGTTTTACTTATGAATGAGATGTCATTTATGGTCCAACCCGATGGACGAATTGATAAAATCTTGGTTGGGTTTTACACTGATTAGTATCCAATTTTTGTCCATGGATTACTAGTTTCACAAAAGGTGTGAAATTAAGGGATTAACTAGGATCTTGTCGAAAATGGGGATGGTTCAAAATATCAATGTCAAGTGAGTCTAGAGGGTTAATCCATAAAATCATCCACTAGGTCATTAAAATAGAGAGTCCTCAATATCCTAGGAATACATATTTGAATGTATCTCAGGGATATTATCTATTACAGAAGAAAACTATGGAATATTTCTTATAGTATTCCATATTCTCATTATCAAATGAATACATGATCAAATAGAAGCATAGTGGTTTTAGTAATTTCATTGTGTAGTTTGGGATTCCATACCGGAATGGCCCTAAGGCCTTCATTTTTTTTTATTATTTTTGATAATCCACCTTCCAAGGGATGAGGTGGAACCCTTACAAGGCCCGAAGGCTCAGAGACAATTAAATGACCCATAGGTCTTAGAGGGAATCACCCAGACAAGACAACTTGAAACTGCTCCTCCCCAACATGTGTCATGATATCAGCACTCCACCTTCGCAGGGATGGTCAGCTAGCTATCCTATGCAATGCTGCACAGGCCCGGTACCGTTGGAAAAGTCATACCCTCTCATTCTTCCAATTCCGGTTAGCTATGATCTAGTGAATGTGCCTTCCCTGAATCCTCCTATAAAGCCTTGTCCCTTGTAATCTTACTGGTACATCTTCATTCTTGTGGCTCGAAGGCCTTGGGTGGCCCAAAGGCCTTAAGGTGACCTAAAGGCCTTAAGTGTCAACTGTCCTCAAGGCCTTGGGTGGCCAGAAATCCTTGCACGAACCAAGGACCAAACCGGTGGGAATTTTTAGTGATCAAATCATGGAAATAATTATGTACATGAATTGGAAAGTGGGAATAAATAAAAGTAGGTCATATAAGTCAATTCATGCCAAGTTATATGAACTAGGATAATGAGAACCTAATTGGGTGGACTAGGTGTCAGGGAAAATGTTAAATTAATTGGGTGTGGATCTGATTATAATTTTCTGGGTGTCATGTTGAAGAGATCTTGGGGTAGGAGGATGATCCAAGATAGAGTGCCTTAGGAAATGGGTACCAATAAATGTCCTTTGAGTTATGGAAATTTTCCATTAAAGGATAGACTAGGTGTCGGGAGGCCACACTTTGTTCACATGGGAACCACCCTTAAATTATTTTCCCTATTCTTGATGATATTTTTGTGATTTTGTATCTTAGATTACTATAATCATAAAATGATACAAATACCCTTCTATCCTCTTATTTTCCTTATATTTTTATCTAAAAACACCTAGGGGTTTTTGAAGGGTCTGGGTGCATAGATCAAGTGATTCATGAAATAAGATGTTAATAGGGCTCCCCCCCCTTACATTTCGGCGTCAAAACAAGAGGTTAGGGTTCTATATATAAGAAATTGGAGTTGGGCAGCCATGAAAATATTGGTAATTATCTTAGTCACCCTTTCCCTTGAACAAGGTGCATAGAATGATGTTTAGAACGTGGCATGTGCATGAATCTTGTAATTGGGTGCGAGCACTACGGGAAAAATGAGCAATTGCGACGGGTTATTTGCGACGGGATTTCTTTCCCCGTCGCAAAAGAACTGGCGCGCGTTGCACGCCAAATCGCGGGAAAACTATTTGCGACGGGGGAATATTCCCGTCGCAAATAACCGGCGGCGGTAAAAGGTATTTGCGACGGGAATATTCCCCCGTCGCAAATAGTATGTCGGCAGGTGGTTATTTGCGACGGGTCCCGTCGCAAATAACTATTTACCCGTTGACCGTAATAAATGTCGGCTAAGGTATTTGTGACGGGTCCCGTCACAAATAATACTATTTGCGATGGGAATCCCGTCGCAAATGGACCCATCGCAAATAATCTAACCTATAAATACCCCCATCCGTTTTTTTCAAAACATTCTCAAATTCCATCTTCTTCTTCTCTCAAAGTTATATTTCTAAAGTTCAGTTTTTCTTCAGTTTAATTTTTTTCTCCGGAGCTGATATTAAAGTTTTGAAGAACGATCAGAGCAGATCAATTTTCAAGGTATTTATGTTCAATTTAATTTAATATTTATTTTTAATTTTTTATTAGTTTCAATTATTCTTAATTAGTTGTAATTTAATTATGTTTATATTGTTTTATTACTTAATAAATTTAAATTATTAGTATTGTTCATAGTTAATAGTAATTAGGAATAATTAGTAATAATTTTTAATAATTAAGAATAAATATTAATAATTAGTAATAAATACCAATAATTAGGGATAATAACATTATTACATTATTAGTCTATTTTATTATTAATATTAAAATAATATAATTTTTTATATATATACAGTTCTATTTTCATCTGTGTGTTTGCTGTCTTCACATGTATTATTTGTATGTGGAGATAGAAAACGCACAGATGAAAGGAGAACTGTATATAAATTAGAAAATTATATTATTTTAATATTAATAATAAAATATACTAATAATGTTATTATTTGTAATTATTGGTAATTATTTCTAATTATTAGTAATTATTCATTTAATTACTAATAATTAGGAACAATTACCAATAATTATCAATAATTAGGAATAATTAGTAATAATTACCAATAATTAGTAATAATTACCAATAATTAGTAATAATTACCAATAATTAGTAATAATTACCAATAATTAGAAATAATTACCAATAATTAGTAATAATTACCAATAATTACCAATAATTAGTAATAATTAGTATTAATTACCAATAATTACCAATAATTAGTAATAATTCGTATTAATTACCAATAATTAGTATTAATTACCAATAATTAGTATTAATTATCAATAATTAGTATTAATTATCAATAATTAGTAATAATTACCAATAATTCGTAATAATTACCAATAATTAGTAATAATTAGCAATAATTAGTAATAATTACCAATAATTAGTAATAATTACCAATAATTAGTAATAATTTCCAATAATTAGTATTAATTACCAATAATTAGTAATAATTACCAATAATTAGGAATAATTACCGGTAAATAGTAATAAATAGTAATAATTAGTAATAAATAGTAACAATTAGTAATAATTAGGAATAATTACCAGTAATTAGTAATAATTACCAGTAATTAGTAATAATTAGTAATAATTAGTAATAATTACCAATAATTAGTAATAATTACCAATAATTAGTAATAATTACCAGTAATTAGTAATAATTACCAGTAATTAGTAATAATTACCAGTAATTATTACTAATTACCCGTAATTACCAATAATTAGTAATAATTAGTATTAATTACCAATAATTAGTATTAATTACCAATAATTAGTATTAATTACCAATAATTAGTATTAATTACCAATAATTAGTATTAATTACCAATAATTAGTAATAATTACCAATAATTAGTAATAATTAGTAATAATTACCAATAATTATTAATAATTACCAATAATTAGGAATAATTAGTAATAATTACCAATAATTAGTAATAATTACCAATAATTAGGAATAATTACCAATAATTAGTAATAATTACCAATAATTAGTAATAATTACCAATAATTAGTAACAATTAGTATTAATTACCAATAATTAGTATTAATTACCAATAATTAGTATTAATTACCAATAATTAGTATTAATTACCAATAATTAGTAATAATTACCAATAACTAGTAATAATTACCAATAACTAGTAATAATTACCAATAATTAGTAATAATTACCAATAATTAGTAATAATTACCAATAATTAGTAATAATTACCAATAATTAGTAATAATTACCAATAATTAGGAATAATTACCAATAATTAGGAATAATTACCGGTAAATAGTAATAAATAGTAATAAATAGTAATAAATAGTAATAATTAGTAATAATTAGGAATAATTACCAGTAATTAGTAATAATTAGTAATAATTAGTAATAATTACCAGTAATTAGTAATAATTACCAGTAATTAGTAATAATTACCAGTAATTAGTAATAATTACCAGTAATTAGTAATAATTACCAGTAATTACCAATAATTAGTTATAATTACTAGTAATTAGTAATAATTACCAGTAATTAGTAATAATTACCAGTAATTACCAATAATTAGTAATAATTAGTATTAATTACCAATAATTAGTATTAATTACCAATAATTAGTATTAATTACCAATAATTGGTATTAATTACCAATAATTAGTATTAATTACCAATAATTAGTATTAATTAGCAATAATTAGTAATAATTACCAATAATTAGTAATAATTAGTAATAATTACCAATAATTATTAATAATTACCAATAATTTGGAATAATTAGTAATAATTACCAATAATTAGTAATAATTACCAATAATAAGGAATAATTACCAATAATTAGTAATAATTACCAATAATTAGTAATAATTACCAATAATTAGTAATAATTAGTTATAATTTGTAATAATTAGTAATAATTACCACTAATTCGTAATAATTACCAATAATTAGGGATAATTACCAATAATTAGTAATAATTAACAATAATTGTCAATAATTAGTAATAATTAGTAATAATTAACAATAATTAGTAATAATTAGTATTAATTACCAATAATTAGTATTAATTACCAATAAATAGTAATAATTACCAATAATTAATAATAATTACCAATAATTAGTAATAATTAGCAATAATTAGCAATAATTACCAATAATTAGTAATAATTACCAATAATTAGTAATAATTACCAATAATTAACAATAATTATCAATAATTACCAATAATTAGTATTAATTACTAATAATTAGTAATAATTACCAATAATTAGTAATAATTACCAATAATTAGTAATAATTACCAATAATTAGTAATAATTACCAATAATTAGTAATAATTACCAATAATTAGGAATAATTACCGCTAAATAGTAATAAATAATAATAATTAGTAATAAATAGTAACAATTAGTAATAATTACCAATAATTAGTAATAATTACAAATAATTTGTAATAATTACCAATAATTAGTAATAATTACCAATAATTAGGAATAATTACCGGTAAATAGTAATAATTAGTAATAATTAATAATAAATAGTAACAATTAGTAATAATTAGGAATAATTACCAGTAATTAGTAATAATTAGCAGTAATTAGTAATAATTAGTTATAATTAGTAATAATTACCAATAATTAGTAATAATTACCAATAATTAGTAATAATTAGTAATAATTACCAATAATTAGTAATAATTAGTAATAATTACCAATAATTAGTAATAATTAGTAATAATTACCAATAATTAGTACATTATTTGTATATTTTATTATTAATATTAAAATAATATAATTTTCTATATTATATACAATTCTCTTTTCATTTGTGTGTTTTCTGTCTCCACATGTAATATTCGCATTCTTTTTCAAAATTATCAACCTACTCGCCAATGGAGAGGTGAAAGTGAATGCAAATATTACATGTGGAGACAGAATGTTAAACACACAGATGAAAGGAGAATTGTATATAATATAAAAAATTATGTTATTTTAATATTAATAATAAAATATACAAATAATGTAATAATGTTATTATTATATAATTAATGTTTATGAAAAAATTATATTAGTATTATTAAAATAATAAAAAATAAATATAATATTAAAATTATCAATATTTGTAACATGTTTTGCTTTATTATCAATATATTCAATCTTTACTTTAGTGTTTTTTCTAATAAATTATTCAAAACCAGTAATTCTTTTATATTTTATAGAGAAATATGGAACAACGAGGTCGTCAACAATCATTATTAGGTGACCGCATATGGATAAATCAACGTAGAAATCCAAACGGTTCTGGTTTAAATCCAGTATATGTTGAGGGTGTGGAGACTTTTTTATCATTTGCGGAATCAAATTCAGAATTTGTTTCAGAAGGAAAAATAAAATGCCCTTGCCGAAAATGTGCATTGAGAACGTTTGACACGTTTGACAAAGTGGGAGAACATCTCTTGCGTTTTGGTTTTCAACCAGATTATGTTTTTTGGTATCAACACGGTGAACGCAGTTCCAGAGCAGGTGATACCAACTTGATTCCGGATCCATCCCGGTTTCAAGATTTAGTACATGATGTTGCAAGTTCATCTCTTCAGCATACAGAAACTCCGGATGATATAGCTTCAAATCCTGAGTTGGCACCGTCTGAATTTTATGAGTTGTTGAAATCTGCTGAGGATGCATTATATCCTGGCTGCAAGATGAGCAAATTAGAAGCAGTTTCAAAATTTATGGCTATCAAATCAGATAACGGAATGTCAAACACCTGTTTTGACCAGATATTTTCTTTGCTGAAAACACTGTTACCCAAAGGAAATGTTTTACCTGCAAATTACTATGAGAGTAAGAGGCTAGTTCGAAATTTGGGACTTACTTGTCAGAAGATTCATGCATGTTCAAATGACTGCATTTTATATTCTGGGGAAAATGAGTCGTTGGATAGTTGTCCTACATGTGGGCAACTGAGATATAAAGAAGGACAACACGAGAAGTCTTGTTTGATTCCTGTAAAACAGTTGAGATATTTTCCGCTTACATCCAGACTTCAGCATTTATTCATGTCTAAGAATACAGCGATAATGATGTCATGGCATAAAGAGAATATTTCAACTGATAAAAGCTTGAATCATCCAGCCGATGGTGATTCATGGAAACATTTTGATAGAGTGCATCCATCCTTTGCTTTAGAAGCTAGAAATGTTCGACTGGGCATTTCCACTGATGGTTTCTGTCCGTTTGGATCTTATGGTAGTCAATATTCATGTTGGCCTGTTTTTTTAACTCCGTACAATTTACCTCCATGGATGTTGATGAAGGAGCCATATATCTTTTTGACTTTACTAATTCCAGGACATCCGAAGAAAAATATTGATGTTTATTTGAAGCCATTGATTGATGAATTAAATTTATTGTGGAGTACTGGTGTCAGTACATATGATGTTGCAACGAAACAGAATTTCATACTGAGAGCAGCATTGATGTGGACAATAAGTGACTTCCCGGCTTATGGGATGTTATCTGGCTGGAGTACACATGGTCAGAAATCATGTCCTTACTGTATGGGAGAGAACAAAGAATTTATGCTCATTCATGGAAAGAAACCTTGTTATTTTGACTGTCATCGCAGATTTCTTCCAGCTGATCATCCTTTTCGCAGAAACAGATCTCATTTCAGAAAAGGAACAGTTGAAAGGGATGGACCTCCAAAAATGCTATCAGGTTCGGAGTTAAAATCAGTTGTATTTTCATTACCTCCCATCACTTTTGGTCCCACAATAAATCAACAGAAAATTTCTGGTTTTGGGAAAGAACACAATTGGATTAAACGTAGCATATTTTGGGATTTTCCATATTGGTCTGATCTGTTGGCCCGACACATGTCAGATGTCATGCATATTGAGAAGAACTGTTTTGATAATTTGTTTCATACAGTTTTGGATACGCCAGGAAAGAGCAAAGACAATGTAAATGCACGTTTAGATCTTACCCAAATTTGCTGGCGTCCAGAATTGGAACTATTTGAGAATGTCAGAACAGAAAGGTTACTGAAACCAAAAGAAGCTTATACACTGTCTAAAGAAAACCGTTTATTATTTTGTCAGTGGATTGCAGATTTGAGACTTCCAGATGGTTGTGCTTCTAATTTGGGTAGATGTGTAAAGAATGGTCATATTACTGGATTAAAAAGTCATGATTGTCATGTTATAATGGAGAGACTTCTACCCATTGGATTAAGAGGTCTGTTGAATTCTGTGATTTGGGATTCCATAACAGACATGTCTCATTTTTTTCGGGAAATTTGTGCGGCTATGGCAGATTATGATGCTCTAGGAAAACTTGAAAAAGATGTTGTTGTAATTATATGTAAACTGGAAAAAATATTTCTGTCGTCTTTCTTCGACTCAATGGAACATTTGATGTTACATTTTCCATATGAAGCCACATGTGGAGGTCCGGTACAGTTTCGATGGATGTACCCATTTGAAAGATGCATGCAAAAATTGAAAAGAAAAGTACGTAACAAAGCATCTGTTGAAGGATCTATTGCAGAAGCTTATTTGCAAGAGGAAATATCTTTTTTCTGCTCCCATTATTTTGAATCTGAGTATCCTTCAAAACACAACCGAATGGGACGGAACGAGAGGAATATTTATGAATTCGACAATCAATTATCTATTTTCAACCAGTCAGAGCTTGGTTTTGGTGGAGTTTATGAACGCTGGATTTCAGATGATGAACATCAGAGATCTCATACGTATGTTCTGCTCAACTGTGAAGAGATGACATCAGTTGTACTGTAAGTGTTTATATCACTTATTCTATCATTTATGTTACAGTAAATAACTTTGGTTTTTATAGGTTGTATGATAATCATATCAAGAAAAAAATTCCACAAATTACAGCAGCTGCTCTCGAAGAACGTCGACGGAAAAATTTCTCTCAGTGGTTTCAAAAACTGGTAACATAAATTCTTTATCTTTTAGCAACTCATTCAATGTATAGTTTACTATATTGATAATTATTTCACAAATTTTCAGGTGTCTCGACATGCTGATAAAATTGACAAACGGCTGTGTGTATTGAGTAACCCACCTTCCAAGCTTGTTAAAACTTATAATGCATATGTGGTGAATGGATTTCGATTCCACACACATGCATATGGGGAATCGAAAAAAACAATGAACAGTGGAGTTAGCTTGAGAGGATCTCATCATTGAGAAAATGAAGTTGACTTTTATGGCATACTTGATGAAATCATTGAACTCTGTTATCTTGAACAACATTACATAACCATGTTCAAATGTCGGTGGTTGGATACAGAGAGAGGCGTGCGTGTTCATCCGACTCATGGAATCATCGATATTAAATGTAAAAGTGTTCTCGCAGTCAATGAACCATTCTTATTGGCTCAACAGGCATATCAAGTTTATTATGAAAAGTACTATGCAACATCAAGAGACTTGACTGATTGGTGGAGTATAATAAAAATCAAAATTTGAGACAATCAGTTTAGTCAAAGTGAATGTGCTTTCACTGATGTGCAAAGAATTGATGTTTTTCAAGAGAGTACTCAAAATCAATATTTTTTACAAAGAGACATGAGTATCGATGACGACACCCCACATTTAAGAGTCGGTGATGACGACGATGTTAATGATGTCAAATATGAATTTGAAATGGTAAGAGATGAAGCAATTGTAACTCAAATAGATATCGATGATGTTGAGGAGGAATATGAAGATGAAATTGACATATATGAAGATGATGATGAAGATGAACATTGATAGCATTCCATGGTATTTATATACAATCATAATATGTATATATGTATATATGTATATATAATAGTAATTATCAATTATTTTCTAACATTAACATTTTCTGTTTCAGATGGACGAGGCCACATTTCGTGAGTTGGCAGATGCTGACCTGACTTTCGATGCGGATGCGTTGCTGACAGATGACCCTCAGCCAGCAAGAGCTCCAGGGAGTACGCGGAGGGGGCGCGGTCTTGCACGATTGATGATTCCTGACCCCGTCCCCGAGCGACGTCCATGTCTTGGGTTTGATCCACGCACACGGAGGTGTGATAACCTGTGTGATAACCTGTGGATTTGACTAAGATTTCATTAATCTATTCACATAATAAATTTTTATTATTTTTTTAGTTTTCCGCATATAGCAGTCGGACAGGGCAGCGCTATTTTGCGCAACTATTTCTCTCTGCCGTGGACCACATGGGAGCAGATTCCCATTGATGTGCAGCAGGCCATGTTCGGCCATTGGTTGGTACGTACGTAAATAAATAATTTTTATTTTGAAAATTATTTCATTTATAACTTGATATTTTGATTTATTTGTAGGGTTTATGGTATCCGATCGAGGATACCATGCGTGACGCCATCCACGAGGCATGGGAGGTGGCCATGCGTGATCGCCTTCGTCAGTTTTTGCACAATTTAAGAAAAGCTGCGATGAAGAAAGCAGGAGTTTCAGATTTTGAGGAGTCATGTAGAGCAAACCGACCAGAGTATATTTCATCCCATGTATGGGATGGATTATGTGCGCACTGGTTGAGTGGTGCCTTTCAGAGGAGATCATCGGTGGGGAGGCAGAATCGGGGGAGACAGGAGGTGACTCATCGAGCTGGGAGTCGTTCTTTCAGTACTCATAGAGAGAATCTGGTACGTACATTATTTATAAATATTTTATATAACTATAAATATTAACAGTTTATTTTTTATTCTTATAGGCTGTCGAGCACCCCGATATTACAGAGTACGACGTATATCGGAGGATGTATAGTGATCCTGCTACTGGGGAGCTCAGAGGTGATCTTCAGCATCACATCGTGGTCAGTATTATTTGTTTTCAAGTTTAAAAATTAACTGCATATAATATATTCACAATTTTAATTTTAAATTGCAACTATAGGAGTCATATGAGGCCGCAACGTCACAGGCCCGGCCCAAGAGTCAGGCCGAGTCATCAGATCAGACCACTGCCCGTCAGTTTGATGAGGCGGCATGGATGCATGCCACCCAGTATGCCTTCGAGAAGGGCCGAGTAGTTGGTATCGGCTCTCGACTGACTCCCGGAGATTATTATGGCAGTGCTGCGATGTCGGCGTCCAGCTCGAGAGGAGCTTGTGCATCTTCTTCTACTACACAGTATGAGGATCAGTTGCGATCTCAGACTGCACAGATAGAGAGTCTCCGACAGGAGCAGGAGAAGATGCGTCAGCAGCATGAGGAGGAGCGTCGACGCCAGTAGCAGTTGTACGAGGAGAAGACGAGTCGGTGGCAGCAGCAGCATCAGGAGCAGATGGAGTACATGCACCGACTCACTCATGCTTTAGGGATGGAGTTTCCTCCACCACCATCTGCAGATCCCCCACCTCCCCCCTCCTTCATATTAGAGTTTGTATTTATGTTACAAAATTTGGGAAATCATAATATTTTTTTTTCTATTCTTAGTTTTTGTCTCATTATAAATTATTAATAATATTATATTTTTAAATAACAATATTAATATGAATAATAAAATTATTTATATTTTATAATATTAAAATATATATATATATTAAATTTTTATAATATTATAATTTAATTATATTTTTTGTAATACTTGAATTATTTTAATATTTGAATGTAAAATAATTCTATTATTTTTATATTAATTAAAATAACTTATTAATATTTTTTTTTATTTATGAATTATAATTCTAATATTATTATATTAATTAAATCATTTATTAATATTCTATTATTTTTTATTTTTGAATTATAATTCTATTATTATTATATTAATTAAAATAATTAATTATTTTTTATTTGTGAATTATAATTCTATTATTATATTAATTAAAATAATTTATTAATAATTTATTTTTTTTATTTTTTTTATAGTATTTGCGACGGGATACTATGCCCGTCGCAAATACTAGTATTATTAATAGTTTTTATTTTTTTTAAAAAAATAGTATTTGCGACGGGATACTATGCCCGTCGCAAATACTAGTATTATTAATAGTTTTTTATTTTTTTTTAAAAATAGTTTTTGTGACGGCACCGTCACAAAAACTATTTTAAAAGTTTTTTTACAAAAATACGGAATACTATTTGTGACGGGGAGAATGGTCGTCGCAAAAAAAGGCTTTAGCGACGGGCCCGTCGCAAATAAGTGTTGTTGCGACGCCGTTTTCAGCAACGGGCTATTTGCGACGGGACCCCGCCGCAAAAAGACATTTGCGACGGGATCCCGTCGCAAATACCTGTTTTTCTAGTAGTGGAGACTTGGTGTCTATGAACAAGGAAAATATATATTCATTTGGGATCATGTTAATTTGTCACCTAAACATGGTTATGAAGATTAGTTCATAAATATGGCCAATTCATAGACTTTTTCTGGGTGCGAGTGTGGTCTCAAAGAAAAATCTTTCATAAAAAGTATAACTTCAAATGGATGAAAATGTTTATTCATAAGTCTTTTTTTATCCATAATATATCAAATCAATTATTACAATGAAATTTTTTTCCCTGGATATAGGTTTTAAGAAAAAAAATATTTTATGAGGAAAAAAAGTGATACTAAAATTCTACAAAAATAAATATGAATATTGAAGTAACCAATTCTCTAATAATGGATGATATCCAAGGCCGACTCTCTGTGGGAGGTTTTCACCATGATATAACTAATTTGGGAAATATTTATGAGGATATGTATCCCTTTGTGTGTGATAATTCCAATTGAACATATCTATACAATTTTTTAATTCATATCCATGTATTCTACTCATTCATCTCCAAATTAAATCATATCATTCATGTGTAGCTTATATTCTGTTCTACAAAGAAAAGTGTGTGCCACATTTTATGACCCCTAAAGAATGATCCTAGTAGAATAATTAGGTGATTTTTGTTTTAAATTATACAATTTTTCACATTTAGTGTGCGATAAGGTTATGGAAGAGAGATTGAATTCTATTTCATCTAGAGATAGAACATGATCTAATAAAGGGGTGAATAAAATAGATGGGAAATGTTTTAATTCAAAACCAATTGGATCCCCCACCCACTTCAGGAATCACATATTTGACATGGCCCAAATAGTTTTTAAATATTCTCACAATAAATTAATGAATTTAAACGTTTTTATATTTTCAACTTAATTAAATATAGTTTTTAAGGTAAAAATGACTTATTTTTTTGAAATACTGATGAGTTTATTTTTATACTAGATTGTTTTTATTGATTTTATTCTAGAAAAAAAATGTTCTATTTAATTTTGGATAATTTTATATTTTAATAAAAAATAAGACATTCTTTTTAAATAGTATACTATTACAAAAGAACAATACTAAATTAGAAAAATATTTACTTTAATCATGTCAAATTACATAATACAACACATGCAAGTTAAGTAAATTTTTATTTATAATATAAAAAAATAATTTCAATGGAACTTGATGTTTTACCACTCATAAATTTTTATAAATGTTTATTTTTATCATTTAATAATATATTAATGGTGTCAATCTATATTTTAACAACCAAAGATTTTATGAGAATTATTCATTTTAATTTAATTGATGTCTTATGTTGTATGCTACACCAAAATTAGCTTGTTCTATACGCAACACCGTATTAGCTTGCATTATATGCAATACTATTCTTCGCTTGTGTTACACACAATTTCAAGTATGTTTTGTAGAAATTATTCTACTCAACATTAAGTATAGATTTTGTTTAATGTATAAATGAAATAAGTTTTGATTATGTTATATGAAACAAAAAAGGGATCTTTCACTACACGCATCTTTGACTTGGCTTGCATTATATGCAATCGCGACCTTCCTTGATAGCGTGTGTAGTACGCAATATCGGGTTTCACTAAACAATGATATATTGTTATAATATTATTATGAACTAGCCGTTATGAATAGTATTAACTAAATTTTTAATGTTATAACATTATTATTCATCTTACAAATTTTCTAGAACATCGTGTGAGAACAAAATATATTTTTCGAGTAAAATAAGTATTTTTCAAAAAATGCAGTTTTGCCGCCTTTTGATGGCGCACCCACTTTAAATCTAGTTTTTTGACATGTTTATAAGCTAAATTTGACAAAATAAAACTATTATTTGGAATTAGGATAAAAAAATTAACTTTGGATAAATGTTTCATATTATTGTGATAACTTTCATATTTTAACGAATAGTAAAAACACTCTATATTTTAATTAAAAACAACTTTTTTCATCATAATAATTTATATGGTTAAATTATAATATTTAATGATTTTAAAGTATAAATAAAATATATTTTTACCATTTAATATAATTTATGTCATTATAAATGATTTTACATTGAATTCATAGGCAAAATCATTTCAATCTTTTGCAATATTTTAACTGTTAAAACTCATTTTCTTAACAACGGGATTAATTTTAAATTAATTTCTAAAACTTATTAGATTTGAATTTGGAAAAATGGATTCCATATTTGGAATCAGTAAGTCCAAATTATGTTAATAAGATACTTTTTTTAGTCATTATGAATAGTAACTACGGTAAATTTTATTTACCATAGTTAAAGGTAGATCGAGGTAATTAAGGGTAAATATAATATTATAAAATTACCCAAACACTTGTCCTAATATAATTGGATGATTATATTTTACCCTAAACCATACTTGTGTCAAAATTAAATCTAATGGAACCCACTGGTATTTGATTACTACCTTTTATTTAGTTTATTTAAAGTAAAGTGAAATGTCTCACTCAAACTTCAATAATTAGATTATTTTTAATATATAGTTATATAGAATATAAATTATATTATAAATAATAATTTTAAAGCTATTTTTTTTTCTTTATCATGGTAATTTATTTGTAATTTTTAATAAATATTTTATTACATTAAAATCTTATACATTAATGATGTAGAAATTATTTATTTAGTGAAAAATCAATAATATAGTTTTTACTTAAATAATAATACCTATCCAAAGGACCATAAACTTGACCAAAACTTATTGGTCAAGTATATCTATACCCTAATCATCCAAGGGTATATTTTTGGACTATCTGGGGCCTTATAAAATCGATTAGGACATTTATATTATATTATTTTAAATGATGTCAAAGGTGTCACCTTCATAATTTAATAAATATAACAATTTAAATGTTGTGATTTTAAGATGATAAATTGGAGTAAAAATATCATTATGAAAGGTATTATATTTATCTTCATCATAGGATTTTAGTTTTAATTTTTATGCAACTAATATGTATATTAAATGATTATACTAAAATGATGTAGTAATTGTTTTATTAAGAGAAATATCAAATAAATGGTTTTATAAATATTAAAATAAAAATTATATGAACTAATTAATGTTCTCCACAAATTTTATAGATTAATATGACATTTTAGGAATCTATTAAACATTTGTTTCGAATATATCCTCTATGTGGATTTTTTTTAAAATTCAAATAAATGAATAATGTCAAAATTAACACTATTGTTATTTTATAAAAATAACATATTATTAAATTGTTCAAAAATCACATAAATATTTAAAAATTATAAATTAAAATTTATATGGTCTAAAATGTCATAAATTACCCAATTATGGATAATTCACAACACAGAAGTAATTATTTATAATAATATAAAATTTAGAATATTATTATCACAAATAAGATTAAATAAATTAAATAAGGATAAATCAAATTGATAAGGTTTAAAATAAATTCCCAACATGTCTAAATTTTATTGGCTGATGATATTACAACCCTATATCATCTCATCTTCTGATTTAAGTCATTTTTGGAGGATTTTAAGTGGGGTTTTAATTTATTATAAATTAATCTTTCTTAGGTTTCCAAAGGTGCCGCTCTCCTCCCATATAAAAGGGCACCTCCTCCCTCTCATCTTCACAGAACTTGGAGCCTTAAAGATCGGACAATACCTTCCCATTTATCTTTTCCCCTTCCCTATAAACATTATAGAGGTTCTGGTCTTCTCAAAAGACCAACTCTAGTCCCTTAAGAGGAAGCTTAAAAGAGGTGTGTCGAAGAAGAGGTAATCTCTTCTACCGATTCTTACAAGTTTCTTTCTTCTTCAACTTATTCTTCTTTAGTTGTTTCATTATAAAGTAATTACATCAGTATCACTAATATACTGATATGTTATTATAAATATGAAACAACCCCATTTCACCTTCTATCCATCCTACAGAAAACAAAATCACCACGCGCGCGTACGTACAGAATACCGTCTCCACGAATACGATGAGATTCATTTTCCATGATTAACCATTAAAGTATGATTATAAAGTATATATAAAAAATAATCATGAAATATATTAAATAATAATGATACTGTATTTATGTACATATATGTTTCATTTACTTAATTCCATTCAATTCAATAAGGAAACAAAAACAGCGTTCATGCGTACGTACGACCTACCGTCTCCATGAACGGTGTATTTCATTCCATTTTTCGATCTATCATATATATTTATATGATGAATATAAATTATATATATAAATAATGTTTTATATTCTATAATTAAGTAAATCAGGATATATGTAACAATATCAAGAACAACAAATCGAAACACGTACGATATATGAAATGATTTTACCCAAAACACTACTTTAACATGGAATTTACAAAAGAACAGGTAATATAAAGTCATAAGTGAATCATATATGATATCATAACAATGAATATGATTCTATAATAAGTCAATGAAATTATTAAAATCATTATACAGGAGGTTTGGATAAATACAAAGCATATCAGACATAAGGTAAAGGATATTTTTTCAATCTCGTTTTTATCTGAGATTACTTATACGTAAGTATTTAATGGTGTTATATTTTTCATCCATGTCCATAAAAATGTTTTTATAAAGTTTTTAATATTCTTCCATGTATTTTTAAAGTTATGTTTACCCCTCTATGACTTTTACTTTATGTTATGGAAGGAATCTTTCTTTTGTTTACCATACGTGGTACTTTTTGACTTTTCCGTTAAAAGTATGAGGAGAATGTTTTTTCAACTTATACGGAATGAATGAATTTTTATGGTTTTATAACACATTATTTTCATAAAGCTTAATATTCAAGATTTAATTATTATTTTAAACAAAATACTTTTATTTTAAAATTTCATGGCATTTTGTGAAAAGAAAATGATTTTGAAGAAGAAAGTATATTTTCCTCAAGAATTCAATTCAAGTGTTTTATCAAAACAAATTTCCATATAAGATGACATTATTTCATATGTGTATGTTTCAAGTATAATTTCTCTATGATTTACATGGTTTCACTTTTCTTATAATGAAATGATATCTATTTGTTTTATTTGGATTATGTTATGATGGGATGATGTTTATGAAACCCATTTTATTCTTTGGGTTAAGATGAACGATTTATGTTTATGTTATAAACATGTAAGAATGATTTAATTATGAGATGGGTGGGACTTATATCTCCCTATAATGCATTGGGTAAAGATTTATATCTCATGATATAGACAAGGCTGGAACGGTAAGTTAATCCAGTTCAGTGATACAAGACTGGAATGAGGAGTGAACTCGATTCAGAAGGGGACTCTATCCACTAAGATGGTCTTGGAAGCAATTCCTTGGCTACTATGGAAAACATATCATGTGATTAATGGTTTTCCACAATTACATGTTTTATTCCCATGCTATTTTATCAGTATTAATGTTCATTTATGATCTATGCCTTATGAACTTCCATGTTTTATGTCATTGCTCAAGATTTTGATGTTTAAACATTATGTTCATGTTTTAATTTCAAATTTATTTGGTTTGTTTTATTTTCTCCATGCTTACCCTTAATGAGCATTTGATCTCACCCTTTATATTTTTTCTTTTCCCCAGGATTTAAAGAAAGGTTTTAGGTAAGAAAATAAAAGGGGAAGATCTTTATGGGAGATGTTGAAGATCTTTCACCAGGATTAGAATATTATGTTCTGAGTTTCCAAAGACACTAAACTATTACGGTTCTTGAGTGTTGGTTCTTGTTTTGTATTAATTATTCTGAAAAAGTAATGTAATGTCTAGGTACGTCAAGATATGGGTCTCTACAGTTGGTATCAGAGGAAAGGTTTTTTTAACCTTTGGAAACTAGGATACAAAAACTTTAGTGAAATCCCTAGAGATATTTCTAAGGTATGTCTAGGGATGTCCCTAAGGTTATGTATAAGTATAGGTTATCATCCTAGAATTATGTTAACGATCATAGAATTTAACCTAATATGTTAGATATTGAAGGTACTCCCCCTTGATTATGATTGTTTCCTCTTACAATATTCTTTTTGGGTTTTAGAAAATGGCTGGAAATAGGAAGATTCACTATAATGGAGGATATAATGGAAAATGGAATGATATTATTCTTGAGAAACAAAATGAAATTGGATCTAGAGGTCCACATATATTTATTATGCTTAATCAGAAATCTCATAATATGATCAATAATATCAACTTTGGTAAGTTTCCCGACTCAGCTAATAAGAGAAAGATGGAGTTTCATGATGATTATAGAGGAAAGAAAGTTCAATTTCCCTCATGTAAATCATATGGGAAGAGGCATCAGGGAGAATTTTTCAAAGGAACTGGAAGATGATTTGGGTGTGGAAAATAAGGACACAAAGCCAGTAATTGTAAAGGAAAAAGTTTAGTTAACACCATGGACAAGGATAATGGTATTTCTAAGACATCAACACCAGTTAAATGTTTTAAATGTGGAATATACTGGAATTATGCAAACTAATTACCTAAGGGAAAATCACATGAAGAGAATCAGAATGGTCATATGGGTAGTATTTATATTGATTATTATGAAGAGACTTCAAATGATATTTGAGATGAAAGAATTGTTCAAGATCGGTCAACGGTTTAAGAAGGTAGTGGAATGATTACATGTTTATCAAGAGTAATGTTGTATAAGTAATCTCATGGTACTATGGAATAAAGAAACATCTAAGGATTGTTACACTATTGTTTTTCCTTATGTTTTTGAAAGTATATGTTGAATGGTACCAGTAACCATGAAAGGTTATTCAGATATTTTTGGAAAGCACCTAATATGCACATAAATAAGGGATAGGGCGATAATGAAATGTTTGATATTATTAACGAGATCATGACTGATATAATGACAAAGTGATATCATGGTTAGAGTATATAAATTTTTTGGGATTTTGGTATGTGGAAATAGTTACCTTTTGAAAGCATTCATGTTTTCACTATGGTTCTATGATAATTTATGTTTCAAGAGAATACATGATTAAGGTATTCATATGTTTAGAATGCGATCAACAAGATATATCTTATGATATATGGGGGATAAATGATGGTATTCACATTATTATTAAATGACTTTTCTAGTAATCATTTTCTTTATACTATGAGATTGGAAAGATGCATTTTGGATAAGTCTAAAGATTGGAATGGATTATGTCGGACATCAAATACTATTGTTTAAGGCTAGAACTTTTTTCGATATAATTATTGTAATGTTATAATAGTGTAGTTTTTGAAAAAGGACAACCTATAGGACGGGCGAGAACCCATCGTGTCGAAAAAGGTTGTAGGAATCGAACCCATAACCGAAGTGCGATAGGCCTTTATCACCTACCACTGGCCTACAAGAAGTCCCTAGTTAGTAGAAATTAGTTTTCTATTTCTAAGCGGTATGGTAGATGAAGTATAATTTCATTTTTGGAACTATATATGATTAATCTCACCATAGATAGACTTATGTATATAATTATTGCTAACTTTATGTTGGAGATAGATGGAATGACCTATAATTCTATCACATGATCCGCTAACACTTCACAAAAGACAAATTCAACTTCATTTCTTTAAGAGATGAAGTTGAAATTGTTCAAGTCATGAACAACGATGAGAATGTACCAAAATCAAGTAAGTATTTCATTAAATTCCAAAAAATTCTTCAAAAAATGATCTTGAAAACCAAAAATGTTTTCCTAGTGCTCTTATATCTGGTGAATTAGATGGTACCTTAGATCATCACAAATTTATGGCTTTGTGATTGTTGGATTTTTCATAGCCATGTTCTCTACCACTCTCCTTCAGGACTTGATGGTTAGATTTCTCTTCCATATCCATTTTTTCACCTATGTTATCCTATATGGAAACCCAGTGATGACTTAATTTAGGTAACCGTTATGTTTTATATTTCACTTTTTAAAATTATGTTTTAGTATTCCATTTATGATGTGGATTTATATGAATAAAACTTTCAAGTAGTAACATTTATAACCCCAACGAATATTTAGGGTGAAATTCATTTTAAGGGGGGTAGAATGTAATAACCCGATATATTATGAGAATTATTCTTTTTAATTTCATTGATGTATTTTGTTGTACTCTACACCAAAATTAACTTGTTCTATACGCAACACCGTATTATCTTGCATTATACGCAACACTATTCTTGGCTCGTGTTACACACAATTTCAAGTTCGTTTTGTAGAAATTATTCTATGAAATATTAAGTATAGATTTTGTTTACTGTATAAATGAAATAAGTTTTGATTATGTTATATGCAACAAAAAAGGGAGATTGAATTACACACAACTTTGAATTGGCTTTCATTACACGTAATCGCGACCTTCCTTGATAGCGTGTGTAGTGCGCAATACCGGGTTTCACTAAACAACGATATATTGTTATAATATTATTATGAACAAGCCGTTATGAATATTATTAACTAAAATTTTAATGTTATAACATTATTATTCATCTTACACATTTTCTAGAACATCGTGTGATAACAAAATATATTTTTCGAGTAAAATAAGTACTTTTCAAAAAATGCAGTTTTGTCACCTTTTGATGGCACACCCACTTTAAATATAGTTTTTGACATGTTTATAAGTTAAATTTGAAAAACTAAAATTCTTCTTTGGAATTAGGATATAAAAATTTACTTTGGATAAATTTTTCATATTATTCTGATAACTTTCATATTTTAATGAATAGTTAAAACATGCTATATTTTAATTAAAAACAACTTTTTTCATCATAATAATTTATATAGTTAAATTATAATATTGAATTATTTTAAAGAATAAATAAAATATATTTTTACCATTTAATATAATTTATGTCATTAGCATTAATTTTACATTGAATTCACTGGTAAAATCATTTCAATCTTTTGCAATGTTTTAACTTTTAAAACTCGTTTTCTTAACAACAAGATTAATTTAAATTAATTTATGCAACTTCTGTTATTTGAATTTGTAAAAATGGATTCCATATTTTGAATCACTAAGTCCAAATTATGTTAATAATCTACTTTTTATTTTTAGTCTTATGAATAGTAACCACGGTAAATTTTATTTACCATAGTTAAAGGTAAATCGTGGTAATTAAGGGTAAATATAATATTTTAAAATTACCCTAACACTTGTACTAATATAATTTTATGATTATATTTTACCCTAAATCATACTTGGTTCGAAATGTAATCTAATGGAAGCCACTTGTATTTTATTAAGACCTTTTATTTAGTTTATTTAATGGAAAGTGAAATGTCTCACTCAGAATTTAATAATTAGATTATTTTTAATATATAGTTATATAGAATATAAATTCGATTATAAGTAATAATTTTAAATCTAAAATGTTTTTCTTTATCATGGTAATTTGTTTTTAATTTTTAATAAATATTTTATTACCTTAAAATCTTATACATTAATGATGTACAAATTATTTATGTAGTGAAAAATCAATAATATAGTTTTTATTAAAATAATAATACCTATCAAAAGGACCAGAAACTTGAAAAAACATTATTGGTATAGTATATCTATACCATAATCATCCAAGGGTCTATTTTTGGACCACCTGGAGCCTTATAAAACTGATTAGGACATTTATATTATTTTATTTGAAATGATGTCAAAGATGTCACCTTCATAATTTAATAAATATAACAACTTAAATGTAGTTATTTTAAGATGCTAAATTCGAGTAAAAATATCATTATGAATGGTATTATATTTATCTGCATCATATGATTTTATTTTTAATTTTTTATGCAACTAATAAGTATATTAAATGATTATACAAAAATGATGTAGTAATTGTTTTATTAAGAGAAATATCAAATAAATGGTTTTATAAATATTAAAATAAACATTATATGAACTAATTCATCTTCTCCACAAATTTTATAGTTTAATCTTACATTTTAGGAATCTATTAAACATTTTTTTGAATATATCCTTTGTGTGGATTTTCTTTAAATTCAAATAAATGAATAGTGTCAAAATTAACACTATTGTTATTTTATAAAAATAACATATTATTAAATTATTTAAAAATAACATAAATATTTAAAATTTATAAATTGAAATTTATATGGTCTAAGATTTTATAAAGTCCCCAATTATGGATAATTCACAACACACAATTAACTATTTATAACAATTTAAAATTTAGAATATTATTACCACAAATAAGATTAAATAAATTAAATAAGGATAAATCAAATTGATAAGGTTTAAATTAAATTCCCAACATGTATAAATATTATTGTCTGGTGATATTACAACCCTATATCATCTCATATTAGGATTTAATTGATTTTTTGAGGTTTTTAAGTGGGGTTTAAATTTATTACAAATTTATATTTCTTGTGTTTCCAAAGGTGCCGCTCTCCTCCCTTATAAAAGGGAACCTCCTCCCTCTCCTCTTCACAAAAATTTGAGCCTTCAAGATTGGAAAACCCCTGACTATTTCTCTTCTCACCTTCCCTAGAAACATTCTAGAGGTTCTGGTCTTCTCAAAAGACCATCTTTGTCCCCTTAAGAGGAAGCTTAAAAGAGGTGCGTCGAAGAAGAGGTAATCTCTTCTACCGATTCTTTCAAGTTTCTTTCTTCTTCAACTTATTTTTCTTTAGTTGTTTAATTATAAAGTAATAACATCAGTATTACTAATATACTAATATTTTATTATAAATACGAAACAATCCCATTTCACATTCTATCCATCCTATGGAAAACAAAATCATCGTGCGTACGTACGTACGGAATACCGTCTCCACGAATGCGATGAGATTCATTTTCCATGATTAACCATTCAAATATGATTATAAATTATATATAATAAATAATAATTAAATTTATTACATAATAATGATACTATATTTATGTACATATATGTTTCATTTACTTAATTCCATTCAATTCAACAAGGAAATGAACACAACGTTCATGCGTACGTAAGGCCTACTGTCTTCATGAACGGTGTATTTCATTCCATTTTTTGATCTATCATATATATGTATATGATGAATATAAAATATATATATAAATCATGTTTGAAATTCTCTAATTAATTAAATCATGATATATGTAATAATATCAAGAACATCAAATCGAAACACGTATGATAAATGAAACGATTTTACCCAAAACACTGCTTTAACATGGAATTTGAAAAAGAACTGGTAATATAAAGCCATAAGTGAACCATATATGATATCATAACAATGAATATGATTCTTTAATAAGTTAATGAAATTATTTAAATCATTGTACAGGAGGTTAATATACATACGAAGCATATCAGACATAAAGTAAGAGATAATTTTGCAATCTCATTTATATCCGAGATTGCTTATACGTAAGTATTTACTGGGGTTATATTTTTTATCCATGTATATAAAAATGTTTTTATAAAGTGTTTAATATTCTTCCATGTGTGTTTAAAGTCATGTTTACCCCTCTATGACTTTTACTTTGTGTTATGGAAGGAATCGTTCTTTTGTTTACCATACGTGGTACTTTTTGACTTTTCCATTAACAGTACGAGGGGAATGTTTTTTTAACTTATACGGCATGAATGGATTTTTACGGTTTTATAAAACCTTATTTTCACGAAGCTTACTATACAATATTTCATGATTATTTTCAACAAAATCTTTTTCTTTTAAAATTACATGGCATTTTGTGAAAAGAAAATGACTTTGAATAAGAAATGATATTTTCCTCAGGAATTCATTTCAAGTGTTTTATCAAAACCATTTTCCATCTAAGATGACATTATTTCATATGTGTATGTTTCAAGTATAATGTCTCTATGATTTACATGGTTTCACTTTTCTTATGATGAAATGATATCTATTTTGTTTATATGGATTATGTTATGATGGGATGATGTTTATGAAACCCATTTTATTCTTTGGGTTATGATGAATGATTTATGTTTATGTTATGGCACACGTAAGAATGATTTCATTATTAGATGGGTGTGACCTATATCTCCCTTGAATGCATTGGGTAAATATTTATATCTCATGAGATAGACATGGCTGGAATGGTAAGTTAATCCGGTTCAGTGATATAGTATTGGAACAAGGAGTGAACTTGATCTAGAAGGGGACTTTGTCCACTAAAATGGTCTTGGCAGCAATACCTTGGCTAATATAGAAATCATATCATGTGATTAATGGTTTTCCACAATTACATGTTTTATTCCCATGCTATTTTATCAGGATTAATGTTCATTTATGATCTATGCCTTATTAACTTCCATGTTTTATGTCATTGCTCAAGATTTTGATGTTTAAACATTATGTTCATGTTTTAATTTCAAATGTATATGGTTTGTTTTATTTTCTCCATGATTACCCTTACTGAGAATTTGATCTCACCCTTTACATGTTTTCTTTTCCCCAGGATTTAAAGAAATGTTTTAGGTAAGAAAACAAAAGGGGAAGATCTTTATGGGAGATTTTGAAGATCTTTCACCATGATTATAATATTATGTTTTGAGTTTCCAAAGACCCTAAACTATTACGGTCCTTGAGTGTTTCTTCTTGTTTTGTATTAATTATTCCGAAAAAGTAATGTCATTTCCAGGTATGTCAAGATATGGGTCTCTACATATTTTGATCTATAAATCTAAATTCAAGGAAAAATATTTTTAAGATATTTTGAACTAAAAAATGAAAATAAAAAAATGACCCCTTTGATGTTTTTTCATTTGATAAGGGTGAATTTATTTTTGGTATGTCATAATTACTCTAGTACATTTCGTAATAATATTATGATCTTGTGAATACTTGATAATAAGTAAATATATCCAAAAATAATAGTTTTTATAATTCATAGTTTTATTTATGTTTTGAAACTTCATATCTTCTACATTATTTGAATATTTTCTTTTATTTTTACATTTATAAATTTTTTTTAATAACACAATACATTATTATATTAGAATGAATAATATTTGGATTTATTATGATAATTTTATTTAAACCAAGTTTCAAAATGAGATATATTTATTTTTTTAAATTTTTCTTTCAATGATGCTTCGGGTGAAAGACTGATTTAATTCCCTTGTCATGAATTTGTTGGAAAACCATTATCAAATCATGAAAATTTGACTTAATATATAAAAAAATAGACTTCAAACATAATATTATGTTGTATATCCAAATAATTACATAAAAAGTTTTTAAAAAAATATTTTTAATGAGTTCACTTTTTGGGGTTGTGTGAGAACCTAAAAAGGACGCAACTAAAAAAGGGACCTTTTCCTTATTAGACATCACCACATCATTCTACAAAAATTGTATGAAATTAGTTCCATGAACCAAATGTAATCTCTAGTTAATGGGACATTCTTTCTTCTTTAGTTCATATTTAATAATGTTCTAAAAACAATATGAAATTTTATTCCAAACCTTGATGTATCCTTTCAGGCCAATCTTAAATTCATTGAGACCAGGGATTATAATTTGATATTGGAAATTTATCAATGTAATTTTATTCATTAATTTCAACCTATAATGATTGTTTATAAAAATTATTATCATCCTCTATTTTTTCATTAATTTCCATGACATTGACATTATTTTTTTCCTTAGAGTTTAAAAGTTGCTCCAAATTGGTTGTAGGGACTCAAACTGCTTATTTAATTACAAAACACTCATTGAATATTTATGTAGGGCCTTAAAATTATGGTCAAAAATATCACACATAGATTTATTATCCTTCATGAATGGCCCAATGTCCTTTATGTTTTGTTCATTTATGATAATACCCCTTTTAAGGATTGAATGAGAACCCTAACATTACATTTCCCATAGGATTCATGACATTAAATGACTCAAATGTCTTAAAAGAATACATACCAGACTATGACTACTTGAATCTACCCCTCCCCAATATCTGTATCGTGTTCATATCTCCACCTTTTCATGGTTGTTAAGCTATCTATCCTATGCGAGGATGGATTGTTCTTGTACTGATGGAATGTGCCATACCCTCTCATTCTTCGAAATCTAATAGCTCTACTTTGGTGAATTCAACTATCCTAAATCCTCCTCTAGAGTTGGTTCCCTATAGAATATGTTTAGTTTTCATCTAAAAATTAGGTGGCACAATGGAATTGAGGTGGCCCGAAGGCCTTAGGAATTCTAAAATGATAAGGATCCTTAAGGTAAAGTGATTCATATATCTTCCCCTTAAATCCCCCGTAGTTTTTTTGTAGATCTATTCACCATGGGGATTTGAAAGAGGGGATAATATTTAATACTTATGTACTCTATACTAGAATTCCTAAATTTTCCTCCTTATAAAATTAGGAACCTAAACCTACATTTTGTATTCAAAATAAAACAAATCAAGAGAGATACTACCATAACTCAAATCAGCATATGAAGAAGTTTTAACATCCTCCTTCCAGTCCCTTCCTAGTCTTTCTTGATAAATGATATTACTACTCAATCAAATTTCTTCTTATTCTTATTGTGTATGATCTACTACCTTAATATAGGACCAATTTGGAATATTCCTAACACTTAGAGGGGGTGAATTAGGGATTGGATTTTTTAAACCAATTATACCTTTTTATCCACATACCTCTTGACCTGGTAAGATCATGATTATCTTATTCTTTTTTCCTTGTCGCATGAAATAATAGAAAGAAGTAAAAATATCCACAAGATATTTTTACAAGTTTCACTACTCAATAAGAGCATCTACATACTTTCCATGTATGGTGATGATGAATACATGGATTCTCCACTATAAGGCAATAATAGTTATAGTTATTTGGATATAAAAACAATCTTTTATCCAATGTGAGTCTATACACATTGGAGAGAGGAATTAAACAATCCTTCATAGTGTGAGTCCCCATGGTTGTGCCCATATTTACCCTACTGGTAAAAGCGGTCGATGTAGTACATGTAGGGGTCGAATCCACATAGACCGAAGAAGTAACCTTGAGACACTATGATTTGTTGATGGATTGGCTTTGAAGTGGACAACTTTGAGGTAGATTTTAATTGGAGAACTAAAGATATAATTTAAATAACATATAATAAAAAATGATGTGAACTAAACAATTATTTATGGTGGGTTGATCTTAGGGTTTTTCTTGGGGTGGATTGGATGAATTTCTTTTCTTAAAAAATTTCATGTCATTAATTCAAGACATATCCAAACAATGTGATAATTCTTCCAAATCATTCACCAATTTAATCCCTACACAATTCCAAGGCCAATCACCAATTCACTTTTAGGATCACTTTAATGAGCACTCAAAGGAAATAGATCGTACTAGAACTCAAAATGTGTCATCGTTAAAGTTGGCAAAGATGAGAAAGAATGTAACCCATCAAATGGAAATCCTAAAATAACGAATAGATTTAAATATTAAGTAAATGAAATAACATGCAATCCCTGACCTTGATACTCCCTTTGATCAACCCTTAAGAGGTTATCCCTCCATTGATGCTATTCTACCAATGGAAGCGGGATGTAGACTTATGGGGGTGGAATTGAAGAAGAAGAAAATTATTAAAAGAACGAACACTCCACTATTGTGTGATTGAAATCACAAGTGCTGGTGTGAATAATTTCACACCTTGATTCAATGGTATCAACGTGTGAAGAAAAATGAAAAAAATGAAGAAGAATAAATTTTATTAAAATAATAAACGTGAATGAAAAACATACATTAGAGAAATTGACAATGCGATTACAAAACGAAAGCGGGAAATTACAATTGAAAGAAAAGAACATGGATTCAAAGAAAAATGTTATATGGTTATTCCCCTCATCACCAGCTCCTTATATAGGCATATTAGGAGCCTTATGTCCACCCCCAACAAAAAATTCACCCCCAACAATTAAGAGAGTCAAAAGGAGGGTGAAGAATCAAAAGGAAATTAACGTTACAAAGTTGACCACAAAACCAGGCAGATTCATCCTCCATTTTAATGTGTGCGTTTGAAAATTCATAAGGCTGAATCCGAAGGTGTCATAAATAGAACATATCTTCGTCCATGTGTTTTATAAAAGCTCTCAACATTTCAGGAAATTTGTCTTAGCCGTTTGGACTTTATGGTCGAAATGGTGGGACGAATTTCTGTGCATTAATTTCGGGTCCACCATTTAAATATCAACTTCAGATCCCCTAATCATCATGAAAAAAACAGAATTAGATCCGTCCACAGTTGAATAAAATGATCCTCATATTTTTATCTTTCTACTGTATACATTTGAGCTTCATTGGGCTTGGTTTCTGGGCCCCACATTTGTTTGATGGGCCTCAGGCCCATTATGCTTTTTCCAGCAAGTTTCTTCCTTCGGGTGCAAAATTCTCCATTTTCCTTTGGGATTCATCCATCGGACCTAAAAGATAAAATGTTCCAAACAAATTGATAAATCATATACCAAAATTTCAAATTCATAAAATGAATATAATGTTGTCCACAAATAAATGAATGATTGGGCCCAAATTTTCATTTTAAACATGAATTGCATTTATGATGAGAAAAGAAGTTCTATTTATGTAATGCACTAAAAACAATGTTTATGGACTTTGGAACAATTAATATAAAGATATTAAAAATTAATATTATCCACTTTTAGTGACTAATCACACCCCCCAACTTGAGTTTTTCTAGTCCCGAGCAAAATAAATTACAAATATGAAATTCAAATCCCCTTTTCCAAAAACATTTAAATACACGTTGCTCACCCAAAGACCTCATACCAAAATAATTATGGAACCCATCAAAATAATTTAAAACAAGCTAGGTCCATAAGCATATCCCTATCCCAAGCCCATTCCTTTGTTCAAATTCATCGCCACATTTCATCCAATTCCAATTAAGCATGATAAAGTGTTGTGCATCACAAAAGATATGGGGCCCATTTTATTGTTCAAGGGAAAAAAATGGAAGCGCTAGGTGGGAATCACATTAAACCTTAAGATGAGTATCCATTTTTTTTGATTTTTTTTTGATGATTTTTTTATCCACAATAGATATGAAAAGAGTAACTCTGGGCAAGACAACTATGGATTCATGATCCCCAAGTGCCGAACGCCACACATATTGTCAATTTCATGCTCTACAATAGAGATATAAAGCCTAACTCTGGGCAAGAAAACTATGGAGTCACGATCCCCAAGTGCCGGACGCCACGCATTTGGACAAAACATTGCTCTATGTGGTCATTTTTTTTGTTTTGTTTTTGTTTTTGTTTTGTTTTTTTTTATGGATACTCAAATTAAACTAAAAGTGACCCCAGAACCCTATGCTATAATGAATGGGACCCAAGAACGCAAATTTACACCCACAATCCAGTAGACGTACATTGTGTCATTTTTATTAAGAGGATGAAAATGTAAACATTGAAAAATTACATCGGACAACCGCACTTTCCAAAAACTATGCTCATGAACTTAAACTTGCATTAAAATTAGAATCAAGGCATGCACAATTTATTTAATATCCAATTTTAGAGTTTGCAATGTGTGTTATCATGTTTATGGTTAATGGAATTTTTCTTTTCATGCATGTTTTTATTCACAAAAAAAATCATTTTTTATCTCCCCCCAACTTAGAATAACACTGTCCCCAGTGTTTAAAGAAAAGAAAAGTTAGAAGGGGGGTGTAGGATTTAAAAGAGTAAATGGTAATCATGGAATGAATTCACCTAGTGGTTGATGATGATAGTGCATGCCACAGTCTCCCTTCACTCCTGGATTTGAGTCTCAGCGGCTTGGATGGTGGTGAATGGATTCTCCATATGACTTACAACATGTCCTTTTATTTTTTAACCTATAAAAACATAATAATAAACAAAACAAAATAAACTGATGATACATTGTCTTCTTTTTAGATTTCTGGGTAAGGTATTACTCAGAGATCACGCCACGTGACACGGATGAATATGGCGCTCCCCTTTCATACCCATCCTTACTCATAAAAGAAGAACATGTCAAAAGTCTATGGTAATTTATTATATGAAAAATAAAATGATTCAAAATGATTAGAAAACATGAAAACCATGGGTTTCCTCCCATGCAGCGCATTTGTTTAACGTCGTCAGCTCGACTTGAACCCCCCAACTTATCCAATTCCAACTTTTAAAATTTTAATGAACCCATCTTTCTCCACTTCAACTTGATTGAGATTGATTGGTTTTTTGAAATTTTTTCCATATGAAATCCTATTTTCTACAATGGTTGGTAAAACTCAAGGAATATCTAAAATGGTTGATCATGTTTTATCTGGAGTATTTACTAAGATTTCAAGGTTCATTCCTATATTATTGGATTCATGAGATAGATAAATGATAACTAAAAGGTCATGTTTGTACCCTATGATGGGATGCCTGAGTGGGGAAGTAAGGACATTGATTTTAAGTTCAGTTTGGATAGGAAATTCAAAAATAGATAAGGAATTAGAATCAAAATCAATTTCATTTTCAAAATTTCCCAACACAATTGGTTCCCTTTGAATTGAAGATTCAACACCAAAATTTTATAGATGAGTTTCATAAATGGGTATGGGTTTGATGTTTGTGATTTCTCCTAATGGTTCAGTGATTGGTGTTTCTAAAAAATAATCATTGTAGAAATATTCCGAACATTCAATCTCTGAAGAAAAATTTCCCTCTTGTGAATTCATGAAATCAATTTCATCCTGATTTAAACACTCGTTAACAATTCCCTCATGTTCATTATCTTGACTTTCAATAATACCTGACCAATTCTCTTCATTTTCCAACTCTGTTTTCCAAGATTCTAAAGTGGGTTCGTCACTAAATTCAAATATGTTATGTGGGTAACAAGATTCTTCTATAAGTGATGTGGAAGGGATAACCTGAGTTGGAGTGGGTTCCAAAAATGATTCAATGCTTTGTAGTTCTACTCTAAGTGATGAAACTTCTGAATTCATTTTATCCATTTTTCACACAAATGTTCAATAATTTTTTTCAAAATTAGGATTGATATATTTTTGGACATCATGAACTTCATTAAGTTTGATCTCTTCAATCATCCTCGAGAGGTATGGAAATTGATCCTTTAAACAATCAGCATCCCATTTATTGTACATCTCATCTAGTGTGGTGTATTCAATCAACGTCTGGTCAATGAATTTTCCAATGTGTGGTGATTCCAAATATTGATTTTCTAGTTGATTATATACTTGGTCTATCAATGGGTATTGTGGAGGATAATCCATTTGAGTTGATTGAAAATTGGTTTTGGGATTCATTGGACACACAGAAACAGAAAGGGGAATAGAGAAGAGAAATTAGGGTGAGAATAGAGAATTTGGGGTGAGAAAAGAAGATGAGTGTCTAAGGTACTTACTTGGTCCCTGACAACGGCGCTAAAATTTGGTTGCGCCCAAATTTACCCTACTGGTAAAAGCAGTCTATGTAGTACATGTAGGGGTTGAATCCACATGGACCGAAGAAGTAACCTTGAGACACTATGATTTGTTGATGGATTGGCTATGAAGTGGACAACTTTGAGGTAGATTTTAATTGGAGAACTAAAGATATATTTTAAATAACATATAATAAAAAAATGATGTGAACTAAACAATTATTGATGGTGGGTTGATCTTAGGGTTTTGCTTGGGGTGGATTGGAGGAATTTCTTTTCTTAAAAAATTTCATGTCATTAATTCAAGACATATCCAAACAATGAGATAATTCTTCCAAATCAGTCACCAATTTAATCCCTACACAATTCCAAGGCCAATCACCAATTCACTTTGAGGACCAATTTAATGAGCACTCAAAGGAAATAGATCGTACTAGCACTCAAAATGTGTCATCGTTAAAGTTGGAAAAGATGAGAAAGAATGTAACTCATCAAATGGAAATCCTAAAATAACGAATAGATTTAAATATTAAGTACATGAAATAACATTCAATACCTGACCTTTCTACTCCCTTGGATCAACCCTTAAGAGGTTATCCCTCCATTGATGCTATTCTACCAATGGAAGTGGGATGTAGACTTATGGGGGTGGAATTGAAGAAAAAGAAAATTATTAAAAGAACGAACAATCCACCATTGTGTGATTGAAATCACAAGTGCTGGTGTGAATAATTTCACACCTTGATTCAATGGTATCAACGTGTGAAGAAAAGGAAAAAAATGAAGAAGAATAAATTTTATTAAAATACTGAACGTGAATGAAAAACTTACATTAGAGAAATTGACAATGTCATTACAAAACGAAAGTGGGAAATTACAATTGAAAGAAAAGAACATGGATTCAAAGAAAAATTTTAGATGGTTATTCCCTTCACCACCAGCTCCTTATATAGGCATATTAGGAGCCTTATGTCCACCCCCAACAATAAATTCACCCCCCAACAATTAATAGAGTCAAAAGGAGGGTGAAGAATAAAAAGGAAATTAACGTTACAAAGTTGACCACAAAACCAACCAGATTCATCATCCATTTGTACGTGTGAGTTTGACACTTCATACGGCAGAATCCGAAGGTGTCATAAATAGAACATATCTTCTTCCATTTGTCTTCTAGAATCTCTCAAAATTTCAGGAAATTTGGCTTAGCCGTTTGGACGTTATGGTCGATGTGGTGGGACGGATTTCTGTGCATTAATGTGAGGTCCACCATTTAAATATCAAATTCAGATCCCTTTATCATCATGAAAACATCCGAATTAGAACCGGACACAGTTGAATAAAATGATCCTCATATTTTTATCTTTCTAATGTCTAAATTTGATCTTCATTGGGCTTGGTTTTTGTGCCCCACATTTGTTTGATGGGCCTTAGGCCTATTATGCTTTTTCCAGCAAGTTTCTGCCTTCAGGCGCAAAATTCTCCATCTTCCTTTGGGATTCATCCATCGGACATAAAAGATAAAATGTTACAAACAAAGTGATAAATAATATACCAAAATTTCAAATTCATAAAACGAATATAATGTTTTCCACAAACAAATGAATTATTGGGCCCAAATTTTCATTTTAAACATGAATTGCATTTAAGATGAGAAATGAAATTCTATTTATGTAATACACTAAAAACAATGTTTATGGACATTGGGACAATTAATATAAATATATTAAAAATTAATATTAGCCACGTTCAGTGACTAATCACCCCATACGTTTTAGGGGAAATGGAAATCCTATTTTCCTAAACTGGTGATGACCTAGTCCATCTTTCACCTCCTGGCTATTTCTTTATACTGCCTATAAAGAAATTCTCTTACTCTAGAAAAGGTAGGTTTTAATCTTAATATTCTTTAGTTCTATTCATTTGGTTACTAGAAAAGTATTAGGCAAGAAATTATCTTCTTCTCTTCTATTAATTCAGTGAAAAACCAAATGCACACTTCTTCTTCTTTCTTCTTATTTAGTGTATCAACTGAATGCACTGGCACTTCTTATTCTTCTTTTCTAGAATCCCAAACACTTTTGTGATTTTTTGAACACTAAATATAATATTACATGGCATCATTAGAATCATAACAACCCTACATAAAAGTTAATCTTCAGTTGGGAAAACTCTCTTTAATCATCATCTTCTTCTCTTCTTCTCTTTTTGATGCAATTCATATTTGGTCAACTGGACTACACCCTCTTTATGTATGCATGTAAGCATGCATAACCTATTCTCTTATTCCGTTTTCTCTTCTTCCCTTTTCACTTGTTTTGGGTGTTTTTAATTCATTCTCATGACTGTGTGAATGTTGTATTAACAAATAAAACACACCATTCCCTTCTTCTCTTATATTGGTTGTGAGAAAACCCTAATGGGTAAAACCTTTTCATGCCCACAAAAAACCTATAATATACTTCCTTTCTTCTTTCATACTTTGAAAACACATTAGGCCTTGGGTTTTACTAAGAAACGCACATACGTACATGCATGTGCGTACTACACAACCTCTTGAAATCTCCTTCTTCGCCATAAACAAATCCCACCAAATAGTATAAAATTATCATGTAACCAGATGATATTTACCCTTGTGAAGGCCGTGGGATCACAATTCTTCCTCATGGATGGGGTACATGGATCTAACTCTTCAAAAATAATAGTGAGATTGAAACTCAAGCACTGGGTCACGGTTAGATGGCCTTATTAAAGCGCGACATGGGTTTGGAAAACCAGTCAAGTGTTGGAGGTAACCCTTCTTCACATAGAGACTACAGTTCTTCTTCAAGGTAGGCTTGAAGAGTGATTATCACTTGTTGAATGTCAGTGGGATCCTATCATCACAAATCCAAAAGGCTTGTGGATCTTTTCATTCCCATAATGAAATGGAAGCTCGAGGAGATTCTCTTTTTTTAAAAAATAGAGCTCTCAGGAACAAGGGAGAAACATCTTCTTCTGAGCTCAGTTCTTCTCTCTTTATAGGAGAGGAATAATTCCTTTCCAAATTAAAATATCCTTGCAATATTCTCTTCAAATATCACCCTTGAATCAGAAAATATCCATTCTTTGAATAATCGTGATCAATAATTTTAATGATTTTGAAACCTGTGTGAAGATATCCTGAGATATATGGTGTGTTTATTTTTAAAACAAAGGACAAAATTTTTTCATGCATGATTTATAGATCATATTTATCTCGTTTTAAATCCATTCTCGAATAAATGTGGCCACGGAAACTTCATTTTCCTCATCCTTATTCATAATTCTCCATTTCATTGCATGCATGAAAATGCAATTTCATGCATGATTTTGTGACTCTCATGCAGCAAAAATACAGTGTATTGGAACATTATGATGGATGAAAGAATGATGGAGGTTCAGTCTCCTGCTCTGGTGAGTAATAGCAGCGGCGTCAGGTGCTGGGGGAAGAATATGATGGTTCGGGGGCTTCCAATGGACCAGGTTCGAAAGTGCACGACGCTGATAAGATTGGTGGAAAAAATTAGATCACAAATCTTGGATGATATGGATGGCCAGGATTACTCTTGTATTTTTAAAATATAAAAAATATCTTCTTCTCTTTTCCCATGTCAAAACTGGAACACGGGTGGATCACAGTATATAAATCAATCTGCTCCATCGATGGTCCAGATTACTCCTTCTCCCTCCATGGTACTGCCCTATAATGTGTTCTCTATGTGCGCACTCTACAACCACTCTCTATGTGGGATTCAGCCCAACTATGCATGGGATTTTCCTTGTGCGCTCTTATGGGCCTACCAATGGAATTCATTCCACCTATGGGTGGACATAGGGGCTTCCATTGGGTGCAGTTAACACTGTGTCCCACATGTGCCAAGGGTAGAGGCTGTTAGATTGGAAAGTGGGCTAGCCCGAGTTTTTTTAAATAAGTACACAAAAAATGTGTTAACATAAATGTTACCATGAAATGAAAATCTTGGACACCTTTGTAGTTTATACCAATTCAAGGACACCACTCTTTAAATGTTAATCCCAAATGGCAATCCCATGCACACTTCCTTCTCCACTTAATTTTATTTTTGGAACATGAATCCAAAAGCAATTCAATCATCATTAAAAGGATGCTAATTAAATATTGTAAATAATGTATCACTTTTTGATAAAGGTTATTTGAATTTAGGATTAGTACATCAATCATTTAATTTGAAACAACATTGAGAATTTCCCAAGTGTGTCATCCAATTATATGAATCTATAAAAATTATACAGTCATCATCACTTCAACCAATCTCTTTGAACATATGAGTTCCTTATTCATATTGACCATTATTTACAACTGTTTATAAAAAAAAAACTCATACACAAAATTGGTCCCAACAATCCCCCTCGAATTTGTTGGTAATAATTCAATATTCTCTCTAAATGAATGCGTTAATGTCAAAATATGAATCTTCTCTCTCCCCTTTACTTTTTATACAAACTTTAATTTCACTTCCTCTCCCCCTTGTTGACAAGAAATACAAAGTTCATGGTAGAGAGGGTATTAGTACATACTTAAGAAATGTGCCAGCAATTATTTTACTCTATGTCTACATGATCTATTCTTGGTGTAGAAAACAAGAGGATTTGATTTAGAAGAAAAAAGTCTTCCATTACCCACTAATCATGATACCTCATGAGATGAGTAATCATATACATGTACTCATGTGTTTTCCAGTTTCATTCCAGGATGAGGATTATAGATGTGATATGAATCTTTCTAGTAACAATCATCTTGAACTCATGCACTCACTTAAACAAATAGATCAAAAATATTCAAGTGCAATAGGTAGGATAAGTGACCTTGAGGGACTTCCATTATTCTTATGTTACTGATTAATTTAGTTACTCCACATTTGAAAAATGATCTTTGTTTTGTGTAACCAAGTATGATATATTTGATAAATGACATACCTTTTCCAATGAAATGATCTTCAAAAAATCTTTATTGTAATTTAATATGATACAAACTGATGTTAATATTAAATGAAATAATAAGTCTTGAAGCTTCCTCATATATCTCCCCCTCAAAGGAACACTTCTCATAACTGATTCTCAAGTTCTCACCTTGAGATATTTCTTTACCATAAATTCCCTATGATATAAGAACAAATAAAATACACAATTATTTATTGGAATAAGGTGTATCCTCTTTAATTCATTAATGTGAACAACATGGTTGATATAGTTTTCTCAACATAGATTCTCCATTTAATCCAATATTCACATTCACGCACTTGATATTAATTTATGATTGTGGTTGTGTGGATATGATCACTTCTTACATTTATTTGTGTGTGAACCTTCTTTATTCAAGAGCATTAAAAGAAATAGAACCTCCTAGTGCAACTTTCATATTATTAAGGAATTCTTGTTGAGCTGGAATAAATGCAATGCAATTTCTAACAATATGACCAACCTTTTCTCACCTCACACGCAAAACTTATTTATCATGTGGAATCATTCCATTTAATTTTTTATTATCCTTATCTTGTGCATACTAAAATTTCCTCATTCTTTCCAAGGTCTTATCACCATTCTTTCTTGGAATCTTCTTGGTAGATTTTGTTTTTATAACATTCTTATGATTATTTACCAAGTATGCTTCTTCACTCCTAGCTAGATTTTATGGTCTTATTTTCATATCAAATTGGGATATAAGTTGAGATGAATATGTTCCAACCTTGTGACCACTTCCCTTTCAAACATCACAAATTTTTTTACGCATTCCAAATATGATTGCAGAATACAGATGCTTTAGGATCTGTGGATATTTCATATTCCTCTATGGCTTTCTCCCCATTGAAATTTCATACCTTTGTGCTTTTACATTTAGTGGATTGTGCTAACAATATAATTCACAATTCCCAAACTTGTTACAACACCAACATTGACCCATAAATATTGACTTCTTGATATCTTCTACGTAATATTGATGGACAGTTTTCTTGATGTGTTGTGATCCTTGTGGGGAACCATCTTCCAACATCTTCTTCCTATCCACCCTAGTCATGGTGGTAGGTATCTCATTACCTTTACTCATCCGTACTTGTTTGTAAGTTTTCTTATGACCTGAACTTTTTGTGGAAACAAATTTAGAAACATGAGTACAAGATGGTATGGATGTACCTTTACTTTCTCAGCTACTTATGATAGATCATTTAGTGAAGTCATGATCTTCTTATCACATGTTGAAGGTCATTCAACCTTATAATCCTTCAATGAACATTGAGTTCCTTCAGAAATTGTTTCCTTCTTTTGTAAACTCCCAATATTTTTCTTATCAATATTTTTCAACAGAGATTCCATTTCAAAAAATTTCATATTGAGGATGAATTTATGATCTTCACTCATAATCATATTCTCTTCAAAATCATTCTTCATTCCTTCAACTTCATATTCATAAAAATTCACTTTTTTTGTAACAAGGAATCAAGATATACTTCAGTGATCATTTTCAGCACATCGTCAAGTGCATGGATATTACCTTTTAGAGTCTTATTGAATTTATCATACTATTCAAATTATTTGATCCAATTTGAGGAAATCATTTAAAATTCACTCTTTGTTTATTGAAAGGCTTGAACCTTCCTAGAGAGCTATAGACATTCAATAATTTTTTCTCAAATGACTTTCTCCAAAAAACTAGTTTATTCTTCCTGCTGAGTGATATATTCATGCATACATTTAAATACTCTACATACAATAGATGCAGTTTATTCAAGGATATTTTGCAGAATATCTCTTAATCTTTCAACTGATAATTCTTGAGGGGTTGTAGATTGATCATCACTTATGCTAGCATTTTCATCACGCTAATATTTTTTAAATGTACAAACACATACCTCCAAATTACTTAAGGTAAGAAGGATACCCATATTATTGGTGGAAAATTGATTTACATGATCATTGCTTTCCAAGACTGATATGTCCTCATTTTTAGAAATGCATGGATATACAGATACTTCCTCTACTTTATACAAGATGGAAATATTCTTCCTCTTTCTCTTCTCATTATTTTCATGCTCATCATAGTCATGGTAGATATAGAATTCTGATCAGAGATGACTGACTCTTCACCAAAACTGCACTTCATTTTTAACTTAGGAGATGATAGCTTCACATTAGAGAATCCAAAAGAGGTGTTCTTTCCACTGATACCAATTGAGAGGACCAGTTTGGGATATTCCTAACACTGAGAGTAGGGGTGAATCAGTGTTGGGGAATTTTTAAACCAATTACTAATTTTTATCATTGTATCTCTTGACCTAGTAGGATCTTGATTCTCTTATTCTCTTTTCCCTATCACATGAAATAATAGAAAGAATTAAAAATACACACACAATATTTTTACAAGGTTCCCTACTCATTAAGAGCAGCTACATCCTTCCCATGTCTAGTGATGACCAATACATGGATTCTACACTATACTGTAGTAACATATATATTTTTTTGGAAAATAAAGTAATCCTTTACCTAGTGGGACTCTCTATACTTTGGAGTGGGAATGAAATAATCCTTCCCAGTGTGAGTCCCTATACATTGGAGGGGGTAGGGAAACAATCGTATCTCCCTGAACTAGAGATGACCTAGTCCAAGTTATAGCTCCTTGCTGGTTCTTTAAACTACCTCTAAAGATAGTCTTCTTCCATATGAAAATGGTAGGTTATAATCTTGATCTAATTTACTACTCTTTTCTTGGTTACATTAAAATAATTATGAAATAAACCCTTATCTTCTCTTTTATTTCTTCAGTGTAAAACTTAATCCACACTTATTCTTTTTCATCTTATTTAATGCCACAATTTAATGCACTAGCACTTATTATTATTATTTTATAGAATCAAAAACACCTTTTGGAATGTTAAATAACTAATGATCAACTTACTTGGAATCATAATAATCAGACTTACCATGAATAATAATTAATATTCAGTTGGGAAAATTCTCTTTCTTCTTCTTGTTCTTCTTCTCTTATCCTCTTCTTGATGAAATTAGTATTTTTTCGAATATATTTCACCATTTTTACGTATTCATGCATGAATTAATAGCCTCTTTTCTTCTTCCCTTTTCTATTCTTCCCTTTTCACTTGGTTTTGGTGTTTTATTTCATTCCCATGAGTGCATGTGTGTTGTATGAACAAACCAAACACAACATTCACTTATTCTCCTCTCTTTCTTGTGTGAAAACCATAATGGGTAAAACCCCTTTCATGAACACACATAGCCTCTCCTATAATTCCATTCTTCTTAATTTATTTGAAAACACCTGAGGCCTCGAGTTTCGTTAACTAAAGAACATACATGCATTCTTGTGTGTACTTCATGTCCTCTTAGAAACTCCTCCCCCAAAAAAAACATAGTCCTGAAAACAATATAAATGTATCATGTAACCAGAGGGTATTTAACTTTTTTAAGTACATGGGATCACAATTTTTATTTGTTCATTAGTTTCATGACTCTACATCTTCGAAAAGCTCATCAAGAGTGAAACACAACACTGGATCACGGTTATATGGCCTTCGCAATGCACGATGAGGGTTTGGAAAACCAGTTGTATGTTGGAAGTAACCCTTATTCAAATAGAGAGTGTGGTTATTCTTCATGAGATTATTCAAGATTTATTAGAAATTGTTGAAATTCTATAGGATCTTATCTTCATAATGATTGAAGTATTTTTAATCTTTGCTTTCCCTTTGCGAAATGGAAGCTCGATGAGATGTTGTGTTTCTTAAAATGAGAGCTCTAAGGAACAAGGGAGCAGCTAATTAAACTCAGCTCGATTCTTCCATTTTTATAGGCAAGTAATACTTTCCTTTAACATTTAAATATCCACACAATATTCTCTTCAAATATTGACTTTCAATCAACCAAGATCCATTTTTTGAATAACCATGATCTTCAGTTTAAAAGATTTTCAAACCCATGTGATGATATCTTGAGATATATGGGGTATTTCTTTTTCAAATGAGTGATAAAATCTCTTCATTTATGCATTCAATATTTCATGTATCTCATTTTAAATCCATGATAAAATCCATGTGGGGTTGCAAACTTCATTTTCCTCAACCTTCTTCGTACATCACCATTTATTTGAAAACTTGAAAATTCAATTCAATGCATGATTTCATGACTCTAAAGCATCTAAAATATAGTAGAGTGGATCATCATGGTGGCCAGAATCTTTATGGAGGTTTGGTGTTCATATCTAGTGAGTAAAAGTGGTGGATTAGGCCACTGGAGGAATAAGATGATGGCATCGGGGCATCAGATTGCCTTGGTTCAAATGCGGGTGGCACAAATGAAATGGACGACGATGATTAGATCATAGAGCACAGATGATATGGATGGTTGGGATTAGTTTTTCATTGTTAAACTATTAATAGTATCCACTTCACATGTCCCACATGAAAACTGAAATGTTAGTGGAGCATGGTACCTCTCCATAATACGTTCCCTGTGGGTTCCCTCAGCGCCCACTCTCTGTTGGGACTTTCACCCAACTATGCACGGGATTTGCCTTGTGTGCTTCTATGGGAATACTTATGGCTTGCATGCCACATAAGAGATGACCTGGTGGAATCCCTTGGGCATAGTTGACCCTATGTTCTGCATGTGCCTAGGATAGAGGCTTTTGGGTTGGCTAGTGGGTGGGGCCCAATTTTTTTTAAGTAACATGTACTCACCAGTTCATACACACGACATATTGAGTTAATGGGGTTTATTTCAAAAGAAAATACTATTTTTACAACTTACCAAGTAATAGTAATGTTTATTAATTTTTAATAAGATGGTATCGGTACATATAAATGTAATTGGAGGGGATAAAATCTGGACACAACATAATAATATTTGAACATATATTGGATACTGGAAAAGAATTTTCTATTTTTGGAGTAACTTTGCAAATAATTTCCAAATACATTTATATCATGCTTATCTGCCATTGTTGGAAGAGGATTAATTTGAATAAAAAATGTTAGAACCCAATCTTTAATTTCACAATAGTCTATGAACTGCTTGTTTGTAGAAGTTTTTGAGCTAATAGATTTTTTCGAAGTGCGCAAGGACCAAAAGGTCATTGTAATATGTCTTCATCTTCATTGTATAGAAAATGCATTCTGTAGATGAAAAAAAATTATATAGATTAATTAGTAATGTATATTTAAATATAAAAATAAATTCTAACAATTAAACAGAACAATGTAGTAGAAATTATAATAAATGTTCTACAAATGCACAATATACTGGATAGTAACAAACTCTAAAAAATTCAAACATTATATTATAAAAAATCTAGTCTAATATGGTGTTTTCTACAGTATTTCAATATTTATTCATTGTAAAGTACACAAATAGAAAACAATAACGAAAAGAGGTATAAAACATGGTGTTTCTGTACTTAATAAAACAAATAGGTACTGTAAAATGATGAGGTAGAAAACATGTAATATAAATGTCAGCAATTTAATACACCCTATCAATGAAATAATTCTTGTCCACATTTCAGTGAAACAATATTTGATACATACAAACAATTTAGCAGAACATTGAACTAGGAGATGATACATGCTAACAATGAATACCATCATATTCTAATAAAACTGACTATTCTTTATTTTCAAATTTCATCGAACATAGGATTGGAAGATGGGGTGTGACCTATTTCATCAATGTACAGGTTTAAAATCCATTACCATTGAAACATGGTGTTAAACTAAAAGTGACTAATAGGGTGTTTATATATTGCATACCAAGATGGTGCTTTTTACAGTATGAAAATAGGAAATTGAATTTATAGGAGGCAACAACCATGTCGTTTTTGTACAGTATAAAAATTCAAGAAATGTAGATTGAACACATAGAAAAAAGGATAATAAATTTCTGAATTATTTCAACATAAATTTCAATTACTGTTTTTGTATTGTACATAATGTAATAATAATTTCAATGCAAATAGAAATTCAAAAAATAGTAATGAAACAAAATAAACATTGAACATATATGTTTACCATATGTTTGCAACATCACATTTCAGTTTATTTTTCTGTTTTCCTATTTACATTTCCCTTTGTTATGTTGTGTAATTCAGTATATTGGCTTATTATAGACTTTCTATGTCAAAATATGTGGACATTATCTTGTAGTTCATCCTCATTATCAAAATAACATGATAAAATTTTCTACATAGAAAATATTTTTAGAAGATTTGAATCTATAATATGCAGCAATTGAAATCATTGAAGCACATATCATAACATTAACAGTTTATTGTTATTTAACAGTATATAGGTGTAGATTGAAAGGAATGTTTAAAAAAACTTAAATACAAAATTTAAATTTATTTATAGCAGTTGTTGTTAAAATATTGGAAAGAATTAAGAACTTAGTATAGATAACAGTTATATAAGAGAATAAAAAATTGAGACTTATGTGCTAAAATAAAATTTTTTTTTGAAACATGATCAAATAATAATAATTTTTTTTGGTTTCATGCACCATGTTTTCATAGAATACCTATATATATTAAAAAAATACTGTGAAATGGTGTGGAATAATGTGCTTATATGCCAGAAAATGAATACAAACATTCCAATACAAGTAATATACAATATAAAACACTATCTTAACTTCCAGTTTACCTATATTTTGAATTCATTGGAATTTCTAACATTATGGTGTGTTTGTTAACATAAGGATTTTTTTGGTTTCATTCACCATGTTTGCACAGATATACCTGTGCAGAATTAAAAAATTAGGTGAAATGGTGTTAAAAAAGCTGCCTATATGGTACAAATGACAGCAAACACACCCATATAGTTTAAATGGTAAAATCCTTACTCAACAGAAGGATCATGTTTCTGTGATGAAAAAAATAAAATAGAGCAACAGATGAGCCATAACATGTTACCTAAAGCTCCATGGAGTATATAATGGAGGGGTACAATGAACGATAAAATCTAACAGAACATATGGGTAGATATAAAGATTATGGATGAGTTAAAATATGAAAAAACACATCAATCATTCCACTATAATATATGGACATGGTTATTGAATATATGATTACATGGTTATTGAAGCTATGAGTACATGTAGAAAAAATGGACATTCAGTGGGAATAATGGAGGATGAAAAGTGAAAGCATATAATAGAATCATATTTTTCCTGATTAATTGATAAACAGTGATGTACGTTACAACATTATATGTTTTTTCATAAATTTGTAAAATCAATTTATATGTATGGGTAGTTTTCAAGAAATTAATAGCTATATACATTCTCTAAAAAGTGATTAACCTATATTAACATAGAAAGGTCTGTAGTTTTTTTATGGAATGTACAAAAATGTGTTTTAAATAACTAGTTAACCTAATATGTGTGTGTAGTGGAGATGTAACAGATATGCTAAAATAAAAATTTATTTCAAACATGATCAAATAATATAAACTAACCAATTCTGAAAATAATTTGTAAAGATCCACATCTCCAAAAAATTTCACTGCTCTCATTACAATGATAGGGTATTTCTCAAAATTTTAGTCTAACTCCACCATGTGACCTTGTATATATGATCAAGATGATCCACATCTCATATCATATATGTGAATTTTAAATTTTCTTAAAAAACAACCTATAAATGAAGTAATGAACTATTCAAATTATAATTAATTGTTGTAGAAGTTTTTAAGACGTCATCACAACAGTAGTAACCAAAATTTTATATGAAAATATATAACAAAATTTTGTACGATTGATAAATCATAAATATGAATAGACTATTAAAATAAGAATTAATAAAAGGGTGTGTGAGGTAATAAAAGCTGCAGTTTTTTAAATGATAATCCCTTTATACCTTCCATGATGGTGTATTTATAGATAATCTAGTGTTACTCCATGTTGTCCCCTTTTATGCAGGATCAAAACCTTATAATAATATTGATAATATTGAATATATTTAATTCATAAATTAGTCATACATAATATTTTAGTAAAACTAGAATAAATATTGAGATAGTTAAAATAATAGAAGAAGAAAATGATAATCACATTGTACCTTTGTAATAAATCTTCAACTTTGAGATCTTCCATCACATTTTACAGTATATGAACATAACAATTGAAAAAATTAGAAATGAAATGTATGCAAATTAGAATAAATAGTTATGAAATCTTAGAATAACAATTTATGCAGGACATCTGAGATTTTTTAAGTTGTTATGTGCTATTTCTATACAGTCAACCATTTATGTACAATAATGATTAAAAATTAGAATAAATACTAATGAATATTGAAATACGAGAAATGAAAGTTGGAGTGACACATTGGTAATAAAAATAAATATGATTTAATGCATGTTTTTTCCTGAATGGACTTTTTGTGCTATGCCTTCCCATATCCTTAGAGTTTATAAACTCAAAAATGTCATTGAAGTCCAGATTTAGATTGTGGTCAATGATAAATAGTTTATTGTGTGTGTGATCAATGAATGTATTTATGTTGAGATAGAATTCATAATTATTATAATGATTTAAGATGTATAGAAATAAAATTAACAAAAAGTAGAAAATTGTCCTTCCCAATGTGAATATTTTCTATAGTAGTGATTTTAAGTCTTCCTTTCAATCTTCTAATGCCCTTCTTTTCCATTGAAGTTATTGAAATTTTTTCTATAATATCTCAATGAGGTTTTTCTGAATTTATTCATAGACATGAACTATAATTAACCAAAAATAAATTTTTTCTATTATATTTATGTTGTGAAAAATCATAGGACATGGTATATTATTATTGGATATTATGATAATGAAGTGATGTAGGAGTTTTTATAACATTTCAAAAATATTATGAAACTTCATATTTTGTTAGGGTAAATCAATGAATGAGAAACATGAAATAATATATTACATCAATCAAACTTCATAATAATCCTATGAATAATAACTAATAAGATGAATAATCTAAACAGTAACATTTTCAGGAGTAAATGTTGTAAAAAAATTTAGTTTCATTATAAAAATATCTATATTCATCTATACTAATCCATAAGGGAATGAGGAACATAAATTGGTAGTAAAAAAATTTAGCAGTTTTAAAGTGGTAAATTAAGAACAAAGCATACTGAGGAAAAAATAATTTGGTGTGGTAAATATTAACCTGACCTATTCAAAATTACCTACCCACTCTTCTTCATATGAAATCTTTTCAATGATGCTAACCGAAGTAGAGAAATTATGTGTAGTTGTTGGGTAAATGTTTTCAGTATCATAGGGGACTACTTCAAGGTATTGATAAAAAAGAAAATTAATGAAACAATAGTTTCTGATAAGAAGAAGTAACAAATAAAATAAATTATATCATATGATATAATTCAAAACAAATAAACCCTAACCATGGAAAATATGGAACTAATGAAGACAATAAATTGAATGAAATATATAATACCAGATTAAAAATAGAGGATGATTTGAGGGTTTCTAGGAGAGGCTTATAGTGTTGATGGAGGTAGGGTTACGTAATGGCTTCGATAGAAGCATCATTGGAAACTTGTTTTATATGAAATATAGTATCGATCGATGAATAGATCGAGCAGTAGGAAGTCATAGAGATCAGAGACAAAGACAAAATAGAAGATGAAATAGAATAAAATAAATAGATGAAGATAGATATTTGACATCAACTTCATAATACTTGATAGCATTAAATTGAATTAAAAATAGATTAAGACAAATTGAATTTGGTAGTTTCTATACTAAATGTCAACAGTCTCAGGTTTTTGTTTTTAAAAGCACGATTGAATAGAGACCTTTACTAGGTAAGCAGAGGGGTAACATGGTTTCTGTTCCCTGAGTGGAGTCATTCACCCAAGCTATATGGCTTCAACATAGGTTCCTATAAGAAGAGGATAAAAATAAAACTCTATACATTATCATAAAATTCACAATGGAGGAATAAATGGTCAAAACATTTTGGTGGATTCATAAAGAGGACGATTGAAGGAAATTGAATACCTGATCATAAGAAGGAACTGAATCATAATAGAAAAGCTGCATACTGTGATTTTATCCTCTCTTACCCCTGGAAGAAGTTAGTTTCAGATCAATGAAACAGAATTGTAACCATCAAGACAAGAAATAAATACATGATCTAGTATATTTTTTTGGTTGTAGTGTAATTGAAGTTAATTTGGTATTAATAGGGATTTGATGCAGGACAGAAAAATTAGATAAAAATATAACTTCATATAAATAGAACATCATAAATATAATACAAAAGATAAGCATGAAGGGAGAGGAGGAAAAGTGAAAGGAGAAGTTTGAGAGGAGGTAAAATTAAATTTCATTAGAGTAAACCGGATAAACAAAAATCAGTATCAAAAAAACTGATTGACAACTCACTATAATACAAATAAGAATAAAAAAACAAATAGACATGTTTTAGAAACTTAACTATCAACTATGGAACCCTTGTAATCACTAAAGGGAACATCTTGAAACAAATTTGGAACCATTTTCAATCTCCAATGGGAAACATACATGTTTCAAATTTACCTTAACTGTCAAATCTGAAACCCTTGTAACCATTTTAGGTAAACATAAATGTCTCACTTCTATTTAGACATCCCAAATAATTGAAAATGTTTCTAAACATAAATTTTAAATCAATCTAAACATAATTTTTCAATCACCCATCACCTCTTACAATGAGTTGTCAATCTGTCTGAACAAAAATGAGTTTTTGTGTCATGCCCTTAACTAATTTAGTTTCATACCCGATCCTGGTAAGGTAATGAAACCTATTAGAAAGTTCCATTATAGTAATTCGAATACCCATTAAATAGTAAAAAAAAATACCGAGTGACAAGTCACTATAATACTTTACCAATTATAACAAAAAAACATACCAATATAGTGACCTTAAGGTATGTTTTTTACCCATTCCTGGGAGTTTTCATAACGTATGTTTTTTAAAACATAATTTATTCTGAAACACCAATGTAGGGGAGTGATTATTGGATTATTACATTGTATTGGAATCAATCTTTGCACATTCACAATTAGAGACTTGAAGGTGATGATAATAGAAAATTATACCACAATGGATCTAGTAGGATAAATAAAGTGAGACATAATGTTTTCCCTAGATAAATCTCAATGGTCTGACCCCCCTTGAAGCACAACAGCCAAAAACATAGAAGCACAAGGTATAGTGGTAAAACTCACTAGTTAGTGATATATGAATGGGGGAATCCAATAGTTAATATTACAATTGTAGTTTAATTAATCTGTAAACATAAAAACTAATAGGTTGATATGTGATCATCTACAGAGGTTTTAAAACAAAAGTTCAATGACACAAATGAATGATACTATGAAAACAATTCATCATATGCACAACTTTGAGCCTGATACATGAAATATATCTTGTAAAGGAAATCATTAAGTCAACTATGCATGTTTCCAAAGATGATAAAAAACTATGAAAATTATATTTAATATTCATGAATGAAATGATAAGAAAGAATTGTATCGAATGAAATCAGGTAGACATACCGAAACATCCCAACACTCTAATGCGGTGGTGGAAATCTATAAAAACCATGGTAAAAATAATAAATAAAGAAACATTGAAAAAATAGAATAAGGATTGGGTGTAATTGGAGGATCAAAATTTGAAATGTATAGTATTAATTTTTGAAAAGTTCACGTGTAAATGGAAATATTTATTTATGGACTGAAGGGAAGAACACAATTCTTTAAGAGTACAGATTTGGTTCCCAATTAAACCTAGTGGATCCGTATTTACTAATTCCTAAAGGAGAATGTATCGAAATACATTGTGATACTTTTGTATGAATAGAGTTAAAGGGAATGCTTAAAAGAAGAGTGAATCAATAGAGAAAGTTTTGAAGGAAAACTCACCTTATTCTGGATGTGTTCGGAGTAGGTTCAATTTTCCCGACATGTAAATGTCCACCTGGTGTGGAGATATGAAAATAAAGAGGAAGATAGATCTTTATGATATGCACAACTGTGAGCATGATATATGAAAAAATGAATATTATAATGAAAAAACATGCACCTTATAGATATTAACCCAGTTTATTCACTTCACTGGGTGGGAAACTCGAATCCCAGAAAAGATTACGTTATACAAAACCACAACCCCACAACCTCTGAAACCTGGCTGCTAAATCTACAGTCAGTCCGCTCCCAACAGATTTTCTGTAAAAAACAACGCCTTCCTACTTAACCCCATAATTCTCTTCCAAGAATCTATAGGTAGCCTCAATATTAGCATAAGTGTTATGTTCACTTGGCTGATAAAAACACTAATTTCATGTGTTTGAACTGTTCTTTGATTATTATTATTTTGGAAGAGGCCTTTGAAATTCAACACATTTCTCCTTCTCCCATTGCATCTAAATAACCTATAAAAAATAACGAAAATTTATAAAGTTTGAAATTATTTATCCTATTTATCCATATGAGAAATAAAATGCACCTTTCCTAAAGACCGTTTGTACCCAGAATAATCATATCTGCAAACAGCCGTCAGCTAGTAGTTATGTCAGTCTAGAATTTTTTAAGTAGAAACAAAGAAAGGTTGGATCAGGAAAGCTGACCCCATCAAATTTATTCAAAGATGAAGGCTGAGTTCACAGAACAACTCGTACATTTGACCCATATCTGCAGCGTTGACATGATTTTATAGAATATTTAGGGAAGCATATGTGTTCTTCATGCACTATGCCATAATTTCATTCTTCTACTTCGTGCGTAGCATCTAAGAATCAATAGTGTACTTCTAAGAATCATCTGATATCTTTAACCTCCAGACGGCCTTGTCGATGACCACCGTATATGACAGGGGGCTTGGCAGGGAGAACACGAACCTTCGCCATCATCGAAGATGTCACTATCTCCATAACCAATCCCCCACTGCCCAAAAATATTCAATAATAGAAGAACAATCGAAGGTTAAACTAACTAATCAGGGAACATAAATTTCATTATCTAATCCATGTCACAAAAAGTAGGTCGTCGAAGATGGTGGAGGATGATTAGAACAGGGAGGTGGAGATTAGGGTTTTGCGAATGACTCACCAGAAACCAATGGACAACTATATGAGGTAATAGAGGTGGTAAAGGAGGATTTGAGTAGTGGAGGGAGAGGAAGGAGATGGAAGAGGTGGGGATAGAGTAAAAAGGAATTGGTTTTCAGCGGTAACCCTAGCTGATGGATAGGGAGAGGCTACGGGTGCTAGTTTTCCACCGGAGAAGCATGAATTGGATCACAAATTTGGAGGGAGGATTGGTTTTTTTAGTGACATGGGTGATTAGATAAATGAAACATAATAGAATATGGATGTGAAAAAACATGAGCATGACACGTGGCATAAGGAATTCCCAGATTAGAATATATAGTTGAGGCCCCAAAAAAATGTGGTATCATAAATGTTTACATGAAATGAAATTCATGGACACCTTTGTAGTTTAGACACATGCATGGCCACATCTCTTAAAATTCCAATCCCATGCACAATTCCTTCTCTTCTTCATTTTCTTTTTTGAAGATGAATCTAAAATCACATCAATCATCCATAAAATGATTCTAAATCAATGTTATAAACAATTTATCACTTTTTGATACAAGTTATTTGAATTTAAGATCAGTACATCAGTTGTATGATTTGAAATGACATGGAGAATTACCAAAGTGTGGCATAAAATTCTATGAATCCATAAAAATTCTCCCTGAATCATCACTTCAACCAATCTCCATCAACTTCAGAGATCCTTCATCATTTTGACTATTATTGACAACTATTGGAAACAAATAAAACTCATACACAAATGTGGTCCCAATAGCTTCCTCCCTCTTCATTGGTATCTTTTCATAGAACCTCTTCTCATAATATCTCAAACCTATTGTGATATAATAACAGAGACAAAGGTCAAGTAAAGAATGATAATGAATGAATGTAAATGATTAGTATAGAGAATTTGATATAGGATTTGTTTCCATATATTTATCATGTTGACACACCAAAATAGAAGAGTATAATATGACATGAATATAGGTTCACAATTTTAATTTATTCATCAAAACTGTGATGTTGAGAGAGTTATAAAATTTATGAAAAATTAAAAATAATCCAGTATATCAGGTATTCATAAAAAAGATAAAAAACTATATTTTGAAGGAGATTTCACCAGGGGAAAAATATGTATGGATTTACTAATATTGGGCTTTATAATATTTCAAAAAATATTAATTATTTACTTTATAATAATTAAATTATTTTAGAAAATAATTTTTTGGAATCAAAGTTAATTTATAAATATTTACTTTCATATATTATGATCCATGAATTCCCAAAATATTAAGGGTTTTTAATGAAAAATTAAAACTTTAATAAGGGAAAACTATTTAGTTCATCAAGAAAAAAGTCCAATAGATATGAAACTTAGTCCTATATACTAGATAAAAAGTAATTTAAAAATTCCATTTGTTTCTAAATATTCAAGAGAATTTACTTATAAAAATTCAACAAATCTATAATAACATGAATTTGAGAGGAATATGGATTATGAAAATTTAATCTATAAAGTAGATACTTTAGCAAGAAAAAAAATTTAATAGTAAAATTCTTGATTTTTTAGCGAAATCATTGAATATAAGATTTTGATTATCTTTTCATAGATTCAACCCATTTTGATAACGAAGAACCCAGTGGATTTCATTGGTTTTATTTTTTTTCAATATGCTAGTAAATATGTCTTGGATTGTTGGAGACTTGGGGTCTTTGTGTATTGGGTGATGTGAAGGAGACCATAAATGAAGAGGTTTAGGTATTCGAGTACTAATAAAGTGGTTTATAAGATTGGGAGACATATTTTTGTATTTATCTTTAGAAAATAACCCAAAAATGTTATAATTATTGAGGTGGTTTCAAAATATTTTAGGATAAGTTCATTTGAGGCTAGACGTATTGTATACTATAGTCTTGAGAAGGTTGTTCAAGATGGATATTGAGTAAAAATCTAGATAACTATGTTCAAATAATTAAAATCAAGATATAATATTGAAACTATATTGAAGGATTGTTGATAATGAATCATTCTATATAAAATTAAAAATATTCCTTAGAAGAATATTTGTGAATGTTGAATTTAATGCCATAATTTAAGAAGGTAATAAATATATATTGAACAATTCCAGGAGTATTATTACATGAAAAAAATGAAATTTGAAATTTTGATGAAGAGCTTTAGAATTTTTTTATAATTTCTAAGTTTATTTAATGTCATTTAAGTTGATTTATCATGATTTTTAATTCCTTGAGAATAATGAAAGATACTCTGAACTCATCTGAATAATTTTGGAATTTGATAATTGAAGTTGAAAAATAGATAAGTCCATAACCTTACCAAGTTCTATAATATTATTTTTTGGAATATGCATAAGATATTTTCTGAAGATAATACTCCAAATTTACAAAGTCATATGATCAGTGATGATGTTTATTATCTGATTTTGATGTAATATATTATCTAGTATCACTAAAGAATTTTGTTATGTATTCAATTTTAATATAGGTGTAATATTCTAATAATAAGATACGTAATATATCACTCGGAGTTGGATACTGATATTTGTAAAGGCATTCTAACCATAAGATATTTTAATGACGCCTAATATATTTCTAAATGTTGATTATTGAAGGGAGAAAAGGTAAAGACCATATGTTTTTGTGTAATGAATTCTAATTTATACATAATAAGCTCTCAAGTAAAATATTCCAAGTTATAATACTTATGAGATATATACGGATTATAAAATCCTATAAAACTATCATTTTCTAGGGAAAATATTTAAATGTAAGACCCATATATAATACTACACTATGTTTCATAATGTTTTTAAAATTATTCTTAAAATTTTATTTTTAGAAATATTTGGGGAGATGGAAAAAATTTAGAGGGTAACTCTGGAAAATAATTAAGTCGATGTCAAACCTACTCTAAAATTATTTAAATTCCATAATTTTTCTAAGGGTTTATGATTATAGATTATAAAGTGAAATTTAGATCATGGAGGATAATTTCATATCATTAAGTTTATTTTAAAATAAATAATAACTCCAAATATTTTTTTAATGTAAATAAGAGGCATCCACGCTGTAGAGAACAGGACCATGTCATGATGACTATAAAATGCAAAGAAGTTGGAGGACACATCAGGGCATTAGGAATTTCAATTGAGATGCTTTAATATGATAAATAATGAGAATCAATCATGTTATAGAATGATAAAACATTTTTTACTAATATTTATACAGGCCAACATGGATTAAAATGCATGTAGATTTTTTTGGTGAAAATGAGACTATGATATTTCAAGATGTCACATGGAATATTAAAAGACCAAGTCCTACATGTTTTTTTGAATGAGAATTGAGAGTAATACCAAAAGTTCACAAATAAAAGAATATTTCTATATTGAAATTATAGAATTATAATTCATCAGAATATTGAAATAATATTTTTGTAATTTTTTACAAGAATAAATATATTGTATAAGAAGAATAGGTTGTTATTATCTAGAACCTGGTGTCATATTTCAAAATAAAAACTATTTTAATTGAAGAAAAAGAATTCAATTAATTCATGGATAGAATAACTTTTTTATCAAGGAAGGAGATGAATATGGATTTAATGGGGCCAATTAATGTCATATGTTATCCTCATATGATAGAATATAATTTCAAATATTAGGGAAGCCGACAAAGTTTTTTCTATGTTGAGTAATGATAATAAGTGAGAAAAAGGAAAAAAAATTATTCCCAATTATATCATTATATCTTTAAGAGAAGAAGTAAAAAAATCATCATGCATGAAACAAAATATATCATTCAGTGTAATTTGAAGTCCTTGATGATCGAGTCGAAGTAATAAGGTTAATATATATGTTGTTCTTGAAGAAAGAACCAGTGGAATACATTTTCAATGAGTAATAAGATATTATTTTGATGATACAGTGACAACCAAATTATATGTTAATTTCTTGTTTATGTAATTTCAGAGAACCCATTATACACTAGTGGGATCTATTATAAAGAACCATTTAGGATACTGTAAACTAGAGGTATCCAGTACAAAGAACCAATCAAAAGACATTATTGAATTTTTCTAAGACAAACCATTGTATTCACTTAGATAATATTGTGGATATTACTATCTCAAACTCAACCCATGTGAAGGTATCCACATTTGGACCAAATTTTATAAAAATATTAAGGGTTTTTGCTTTCTGAAATACTTTCATTATGAATGATGCGATTGAAATCATAAGAAGATCTATATATTATCATTAATAATAACATTGGTTTAATTATTTAGAGGGGATAATTTAATAGGGTAAAAATAATTTGGTAATAAAATTCACCCTAATTAAACCCCTATGTCACTGGATGATCCTTTTGAAACACAATAAGTGGTATAATAGTCAAGTTTTCCTTTGATTAGATCTAGTATTTTATTTTCCATCTATTTTTATTAGTTATCTAAAATGTTCAAATTTAAATATTATTATGAATTTACACATATATAAAATAAACATCAAATCAATTTTAGTACCAATATGTAGATTTCAAATAAAACCATAAAGAACCAATAAAATAAAGAGCCTATGTAGAGAAAAAAAGAGTTTAAAGAAGAAATAGTGTCAACCACTATATAAAATTAATAAATTGGTATTTATTTTTATTAAAACTGCTTATTATAATCAGCTTTGAGAGTTAAAATCAAGTTGTGAAGAGGATAATGAAAGTATTACTATTATTAAAGGCATATACTTTGAGGTTAAGGACCACATTAAGAGGTTACCTACTAACTTTTTTCACTCATATATTTGAGTTAATATAGTATTTACAATATGAAAAATAATATCTGGTAATGGATGAAATGTACATGAAGAAATCATTATAAATAAGTCTTGGGAATGAAAAACTCTCATCAAATAAGTGAGATCCAATGAGAAATCCTTAATTACCTATAGTATTAAATTATCCAAGGCTAAAAACATTTCTCAACATAATACTGATGAGAAGGATAAGATTATGGACATATTAGAATAGATGATCAATTCTATATAAGACATACACATGGATTTTTTTGGTGTTAAGGATTCTTAGTTGGAGATCAATGAAAAGATAATTGAAATCCTTGATAATTCCTTGTAACAATTTAGAAAAAGTCATGAAAATTATATCATGATGATTAAGAGATGTTTTTTTTCGACAAAATGAAAGTAGTGGAGGAAGAGAAAAATATCCTCAATATGAAATTCCATGAGCATAATTTCAGATTATAAAATTTGGATATTGATCATGTTATATTTTAATAAAATTGATAGAATTAGTCATTCTAATAGTAATTATGGCAAGATTCATGTTTCGAAAAAGACTCATAACAATCGAGGGAATGGATTAATATCATTTAAATATATATCCAATACACGATTATAGAGAAATTTAAACCATAACCTAAAAATTGTTTTATGTTATAATATTCTTTCATCTATTAGTATAAGATTCAAATATAAATCTAGAAAAATATGGGTAAATATTTATGCTGAAAAGCCTACTACTAATTTTGTGGTGGATGTGATCATGTATAAAAATGATATTATCCCTAATAAGATCCAAAAATAATGTTTTTTCTACCAAAAAAATATAAGAAATAAATTCTAGCCAGATTGCAACTAAGTGGAAGAGAACCAAAATTAATTACTCCATGGTAGTTTTTTTAAATATATGATAAAAATCCATTGAATGTTAGAAAAAAATTCAATACCTACATATAATATAAGTAATAAATTAATTTGTGTAGACCTAAAGCTAAGACCAATCCTACTATGAAAAAAATGTTTATAGAAAAAGAGAAATATATTCAAATGCATCATATTAAATATCTTTAGAATTTATGTGAATACCATAGAAAACGTGTTCAAATTAGTTAGGAGTGAAAGTAAAAATATAATAATCATGAACCATAATATAATAGTTTAAAAATTCCAAAAAATTATAAGTTAAATAAAAATAAAGGAATGTATATCATAGAGTATGCACAAAAGAAGATGGTGGAGAAAATTACTCCCAGGAAAAATATTATGAAGGATAATATACCAATAAATTTAATATTCTTATACTATGAGAGAAAGGTGTACATCATATACTATATAAAATTATCCATGAATATCATGTCCTAATTAAGAAAGATTGAATCCATGAAGAAATCAATCCAATAAAGGAATAAAATGATTGGTTTGTGGACTACATTCAAGATGGAGAGTTTGGGAGACTTTCAAGGAATGAAAACCATAAGGCTAATGAACATATTTTTGGAAGTTACCAAATGCGTGGGCATATAGATAAAAATATCATGACCTTGACAGTTGAATTGAATAAAATATTGAAAAACAATAAAGCACCTCTAACTCCAAGTGATAAGAATAATATTTTCAATGAGGAGTTTAAACACATAATAAAGTAGATCATCTACCAAAGGAATACTTGACCATATTGATACCATTATTAGAATTGACCAAAAAGACGGATCTATCATTAAGTAGTTTGTGCACCTTACTAGATAAGGTGAATGACACATTTCCAACAAAGTTGAAAACTAAAGGTAAGAAGAAGTCTGTACTATCCAAGGATGTTCATGTTTTGAGATACAATGGATGAGTTAACATGAAGAATTCTCACTACATTATAGCCGAGAATAAGAGATTTTCGAGGTTGAGAAAAAAATATAATCCCAATTCTCTCATTAAAGATAAGATATAAAAATAACCTTATTACCCATTTTTTAATGTTTTTTCATGCATAAAATTTAAAGTGGTGTATAAAAGTGGAGAAATGGATCAGTGTAATAATTAATATATAGTAGTATAAGAGTCATACATAGGGGTGTTGTTGAGGAACCATTGGAAAATCTAAATATCTAACAAAATATGAATGGATATCACTTTGAAGTAAACTATCCTACATGAATAATAATGAATGAATCCCTTGATGGGGAGATGGAAAGAAGTGATGCTTCAGACGATATAACTTTATGTAAATCTGAAAAATTTGGATAGTTCTTTACAATGATAATAATGAGGTATGGAAATCACTATTTTTATCTTTTTTGATAATATCAATTCTAATTATTAAGGGGGTGGTTCATGTTGAGATAAAATGGTGGAAGATACATTATTTAATTTTATTTGTTTAATTTTTTTTAAATATTAGTGAAGGTTATAATCTTCTTGAAAGTAAATGTAAACTTCCCAAAGAAAGTGAGAACTGGGTTGTTATCATTTACTAGATCGTTTATGGAAACATTGGATGTCTAAGATAATCACTCTTCATTTTTACATTGAGTTGACTCACTTAGACTTAGAGTTGATTGATTGATGCCCCACTAATAAGTAAAACATGATTCCATCCATCACACAAGGAAACCAAATTTCATCTATCAAGAAAGGGGATAATAAATGAGAGAATATATAAACCTCAATGGGTAGATAAAAGAAATAATTTTCAGAGATGATCAGACTTTATTGTACATTGACACCTTTTTGTTTATTGTCATCAAGAGGGTTAGAAAGGAACTACATGGAGATAAGAATAATGATTGTAGAAATTTTCATAGTAATTTATTTTTATATATTTTAAGGTATTGATAAAAATACAAAGTGGGTGGTATATAACCCAGTGGATTGCATTGGATATATTTTTTTATAAACAGTCGTGCCAATACATATTGGTCTCTTGATGTATTTGGTCACATGAAAGATCCAATGAATGATTATTTTGAGGTATCCCATGATTGATGAACTAGTTAATTAAATGCGGAGAATGAGCTATTACATTATATTTTGGAAGAATCTCATACATTTTATAATTTCTGATTTATTTTGTAAAGGATTCATGACATGTTTTGTGGAATATGAAATAACTATTTTCAATATTTTTGAGTAGGATGGTGAACCATGATATTGAATAAATAGATCGATATATGTGTTTAAAGCACTAAAATATTAATATATTGTTGATAATAAATTCAAGGATTGTTGATCATTATGTCTTCTATATTTATTAAATAATATTCCTTGGATAAAGAATTGTGAAGGCTAAATTTAAATCTATAATTTAATGAGATGATAAAAATATATATGTAAAAAACCTTACTAATCTACATAATATTCTCCCTATAAGATATAAAAGACACACTTTTAGTTCATTCTATAAATTTTAGAAGGAATTGTATCACTAAGGATGCATAATATTCTCTAATTTTTATATAATATATTCATTGAAATCCCTAAAAAATATGGTATATATTAATCTCTATTGAAAAAGTAATATTCTCTAAGGAAGATGCATAAGATATTTTATTGAGTTGTATACTGAAATTCACAAAGACATTATTTGAATAATATATTTCAATGATGAATAATTTATTGGTCATAGTTGCTACTAGAATTGAGAATATTGAATAACATTACACTAGTGTGTATGAAATTATGAATTAAATGTAACAAATCTCAAAGAAGAAATATCGATGTAATAAACCATATGTTTTTTTGTAAGTATTATAAAACTATACTCAACTGTCATCTTTTGGAAATAATTTTAAAAGTAAAACCACCTATGAAAGACTACACTCTGTTGTATACAGTTTCTAAAAGGATGCATAAAATTTTACACATATATATATTTGTACAGTTTAGGAAATTATTGAATATAGTTCTAGAGAATAATTCATTCTATAGAAAAGATTCTTTGTTATGATTTTGACATCATAATGTATCTAAGAAATGATTAGTAAAGATGAAAACGTTATATTCACATTGATGGGAATAATTTCATTCTATAAAGCTGATTTAAGATTTTGGAATAAATCAAAATATGATTACAAATGTTAAAGAGAGGAATAAAAAATATGGGTAAGAGAACCATTCCATTTTGACTATTAACCAATAAGAATTTAAAGGATATGTATTGGCAGTAGAAATTTAATTTGAGACACTGTCCAATGATAAATAGAGAGACTCAGTGTAAGATAATAGATTTTATTATCTAGAAATGAATCTTTAAATATCAATAAAAAACTATTTTATCCTCTAATGGAATTTATTAAAGGTTTAAGTAAGGGTTAGGAGTGTTGGGGGATTGTTTGGAGACCATATATTGATTCTTTAAAGAAACAACATGAGGTTTATAGTTGTTGAAAAATCAGTAGAAATTGTGTGGCACAACTATGCGACCATGTTAGAGGAAGTGCATGGTTAGTTTAACCATACACAAGAGGCCACATAACCATATGGGGGGATATAGTAAGCTATAGAGTGGTGCACAAGCTATGCATAGTATTAAAAATCCAAGTGCTAGCCTACACACGTAGTGCCACTTGGTCAGTGACCTTGAACAGTTGGTACACTTTTTAGCCAACCGTGTGGCCGAAAAATGAATCCCATTAAATCGGTGAAATATTTATTTCATCCCTACCTTCCTCAAGGTTTAAACCTCATTTTCTCTTATTTTTTTCATAGTCTATCTCCCCACACATGAATCTCTCCCTCTTCTCACCCTATGCATTTTTATAACTCTTTCATTTGATCTCAGAATAAATAGTCATTTGTCACGTTTGATAACTACCAGTAAGCCCATCATTACTCTTCCTTTCCATCTTTATTGATCTAACCATATGGAATGTTAAATATGTGTGTGTTAATATTCTATATTTTCATGTTACTCATCTATTTATATATTTTCTCCCATTCAAGTTTGACTTTGAGGTTAATAATGGATAAGGAGTATCCTACCCATCTGAGGTAGATGGTTTAATGATTTTCCCTAAAATTATCATGAAGTACACATTGTGTTGTTATTCCATGAAATGGTATTTCCATGCTCCACTTTTTAAAATTATTTTTTCCTCTATTAAATTTTTATTCCTTGACCTATGTGACCCGTGAGGTTTCACATCACCATTTTAAGACAATAATGTCAATTAGAACAACCCCATGGGTGTGTTGTTAAATTGGAAAAATGACTAAATGATACTTATGAAATCAAATCACCTTATTTGGTGTGTTAATTTCCCCCTATATTTTTGATTTTATAATTAATGGAATGAAACATGGAGTAAAAAAAATTCAATAGGGAGTGGTGATCGAACATCCCTAGGACTTGTTCCATCTTGTCCATGGTAGAGATAACCCTTTTAAATAAATGACCAGCTGAATTAAATTTATCTTAAATTGCATGGTTAGCCTATGATATCCTGACCATTCATTATGATATACTTAGGGGGATACATGGTTTTTAACATGGAACTCCATTCATGGACTCATTGGGATTGTTTAATTTAAATAAATTAATAAATTGATTATATCACATCGTGAAAGATACATGGATTATCAAAGGAATTACATGGATGGGAACACTAATCGAGTGGATTTATATTATGACATGAGTGGAATTTGTGTTCCCTTAATGGAATTAAAAGGGTGGGATCAAAGAGAAGTTTATTATATTACACCACGAGTGACACTTGGGTTTCCTATGTGGAATGTCAAGGATGGCCTAAGAGGGAAATAAATTTAAACAAAACCTAAAATGATACCAAGATTCCAATTAGAAATTATATGGATATGACTGTATGGTTATGGGTTCATAGTACACATATATTGACACCTATGTTCCTCATATATAATTCCATGTATTGTATAAGGTTTCCATTTTATTAATTTATTAATTTTTATAAGTGATGTATCTAAAAAATTCAACGAACATACTTGGATTTGTATAATGATTTACCTATATGATAGAATTCCTTTATTATTTTGTCAATATATAAATTATATGGGGTGTTTTCATCTATTATTCTAATATACTCCATGGGGGACTCCTTGGATATGATCTGGGTCCCTATCACATTTTATAAATTTAATCATAATTGGTAATCATTCAGAGATATTCCATCCAAGGCTAAAGCATGGGCTATCAAATATGTTTCATGTTTGAAATATAGTCTGAAATGTGAGTTATATATCTCCTTAAGAGATTATATTGTTACATACACTCTAATTCAATATATATTTATGAATTTTTTGACATTAGATGCAATTGGTTGTAGCCTACTAAGTATATCTCAAACCCAATTTGGGTTGTTGATTGGTACCCAGATAGACTTAATAGATGCGGGTAGGGATAAGTGAAAGTGGCCTACTATGGACTCTATATTTTTTGTAATAGGATGGATTATGGGATTATAGTACTAATATTATTACCACGATTTTTTTGGAGATAGATTTTGAGATTCTTTTCCTCTTTTCAATAGAATGTTGCATATGCGTGTTTCATTAAATCCCATGTATTTCATTTTTGTATTGCATGACATGAAAATAATTTTTTTTGATATTAGATATGGTATTGAAATTGTTTATACCTATATTTCCTTTATAATTGGATGATTTACTTTTCCAATACATTGTTATTATATCTATTTACACTGCTTATTCTTTTATTACACCATTATGTTGCACTCTAATCATGAGTGTATAGTATCCCCATTGTATCATCATAGACCCTTATTTCTAGTAAGAAACTTTTAGTTTATGTGGATGTTCTTTAGTCCAAGTAACTCTAAAAATAGGTTACATTTCAGTGAACAGAAATTGGAAAGCTACAAGTGGTGTCAGAGCTTCTATTTCATTTTGTCTCACTATTTTAGATTGGTAGACCAAAGACATAGAATGTGTTGTAATTTTTTAATAAACCTTTTCATTGTAGTATCAAACCCACGTAAAGGTAAAAGATAATTTACTAGAAAATGGAATTATTGTTGTGTTTTTTTCCTATTACAGATGTATTCACTTCACTATTTGGTAACACACATAATATGTGGTGTTTGTTATTATAATTATTATGTATTTTTACCCTTTTAAAGGAAGTGTTGTTTCATGAGTTATAGTAGACACTTGAGGATTCACATTCTAGAAATATTCCATTCCACATCTATTTTACTACATACAATGTATGTAATATATTCTGGTTCCTTTATTGATATATATTTCATCTAAAAAATGATTCTATAGGATAAATGAGATAAATAAATAGTCAATTATAGTGTCTACGTCAACCTAACTTGTGTTCTCCCTTGTAGCATGATGGTGGAACCTTAAATTGTAAAATTATTTATTGTTTCTACCATGTACTTATAATTCATATGAGAATAAATGTTTGTGGTTTTTGTTAAATGGATTCCAATTTCAATTTAAATAGTGTGTGTGCCTTGATTAATTTGGAATGATGATCCTTGTGATTGAACCATTGTAAGAGGTTGGCCATAGTTATATGATGTTCCATTTGTAACTTATAAATATTATGAATTTATAACTTTTGAATCATAACTTATATAACTGGTCGATGATATATATATATATATAAACTATTAAATTGTCATTCTTAAATTAGATGGTTTCCCTAAAATGGGGTTTCTAATTCCAACATAAAGGGTTGGTTCTTCTAAAAAATTCAATTGAAACTCCATATAATGGATTACTTGATGTGAAACAGAGTTATTGGGTTATACTTGAACTTAGTAGTGGGAAGTAGGAAGTGTCTCCTATGGTTCCTTATAGGCATAAACTGTTCCAAAACCTTGGTTTATGAGTAGGAAAATGGGTGTAACTCTTATATAGGAAGGTTTGTACCTATCATATTCTGTTATATATGATCCTATCTATTATTAAACCATATATGATGTGTTCTCTTATAATTTTTAGATCTATGCTACCTATATGTCCATGATTAATGCTATAGTAGGGTGGAAAAAACAATGCTATAGAGGTTGTGGGCCTTGAGACACAATTTTAACCACTAGTATTACCACTTTCAATAATTCATCTTATACCTGATCATGGAAACAATGCATAGTTTTGATAGGGTTTTCTATGGATCATACAAACTATACATGGATCCCTATGACCTTCCCCTACTTTGGCATAGTTGAAATTGGAATTTCATTAGCAACATCAACCCACATTTTTAGGGTACGGTATTCTATATGCTTTAGAGTCATTGATAGAGGTCATGATGAATATTCTAGAGCATCTTGATACACCTCCTGAATGGAGAGTGAATCTTTCTACGTATATGATATGAGATTTTTTCAAGTGATGGTGAGACATTATTACCTAAGTATATTATCATAGATATATGGTTCATAGGGTTTTATAGACAACCTTGTATGATTAATTAAATCTTAATACATTTGGGGGTTGGATAGTTAGAGAGTTTATGCACATAGACCAGGGATATTTATTTGTTATAGACTAATATACATTTTTCACGGAGCTCCATCACTTTTCACTAATCCTTCTTGGTGATGATTTATTTTGGTGTAGGTTATTTGAGGATGCTCTTAGGTATGAAATCTGATCACATGTGAATGTATTCTAGTTGAAGGTCGTATCTAGGATAGTGAATCAAGAACTAATTATTGAGATTAACATAGGATGGGATAAAGTTGTGATCTTGGTTGTTTTGATTCCTAAACCTAGAACAACTTCGTCCAATGGTAGGTGGTTTCTCTTGGGTCTTTTTCATGGGAGAATCAGTTGTCAGTGTGTTCACTTGGGTATTCCAGTGGTATGGAATCAGTTCATTTGGCAATGACATATGAAGCCCCTATGTATCTAGGACCCAATCGAGTGTTAATCTTGTGGAAATATGGGCCATATTGAGTTATTTTTCATAAATTTTCTTCGATTGTCTAGTGAGATAGGATATACACCAAATCCACTTTTAGGAATAGGGTTATTTTCCCCTTATCAGGCATGGAGTTGGTGTATTACTATAAAATCATGATGAGGATGTGGATGTGGTTGTGGTCGGGGGAGCTAGAAACAAGATATGCATAACCATCAAAGTAGGCCAACCAAAGGTAGTCAGACTATATCTTAGGTTTGCAGGGAGAGACAAATATATATAGTGTATCTGATCTCTAAGGAGTAGAGTGCTAGTCCATCTATGGTTAGAGGTATGATTTTATTAGCCTCTACTCTAGTTTCTTCATTACTTGATATAGGTGTTTCCTAATCCATCACCAGCTATTGTGGAGATTATTGAGCATAAAATTCAATATATTTATAGCATAATCACACTCGATGCTCCATTGGGAATTAAATCTGAGAGTATACGCCAGTGCAAGGAGAGCCCCCATGATATAGGAAGGTGTCATTTCTTATGGGAAATATTTTTCCACATGAAGACAGGATCTGAAATCATTATTAGGAGGTAATGGTTCATCCATTTTCATGATGATGTAGATTTATATCACTAGAGGGTGTCCTTGACATCATTAAAGGGAAGTATTTATATTCATAAGGTTTAATGGGATGTCCAGGATTGTTGAGATAGACCCGAGCATCATGGGTTGGGTGGGATGACAGCCCAAATACCTATCCTTTATAGGGATGATTAAGAAACACATCAGGATGATTTCCCCCTTATTTTATATTATTATAGAGACATCATCATTGATGAATTTTTAGAACGACCTCCCTTGAGATATGTAGAGTTTACCATTGATCTAGGGCTAGTAGTAGCATCAAAATCCATCCTATTTAATGGATGTATACTACTGAGTTGAAAAATATTAGAATATAGATATAGGATTTAGAGGATAAGGTATTTATATGACGTAGTACTCCACCTTGGGGTTCACTCATAATTTTCAACAAGAAGGAAGATGGGACCCTCAAGCATGGAATGGATTATCATCAGTTTCACTAATTAATTGTTAAGAAATAGTATCCACTATCTCATATACATGACCTCCTCTAATATCTTATGGATTGAGGTTTTTCTCCATGATCAATGTTTTGTCATAATTCCATCATTTTAATGTTTGAACATCTGATATACCACGTAGAACATTCCACAGTATATATGAATTGTATGAGTATTTAGTCATGTAATTTGGTCTCATGAACACACCAAATGTTTTTATATCTCTGATGAATCAGGTTTTTAATCCATATTTGGGTTCATTTGTGGTAGTCATTGTGGATGAAATCTTGGTGTGCTCGCATACTCAACAAAAACATGCCCAATAACTTGATATAATTTTGAATGCCCTGAGAGAGAACTAGTTATATTATAATATTTGTAAATGGACAATTTTGATCAACAATGTCCCCTTCATGGGTCACATCATATCATAATAAAGACTATCCATAGACCCATAGAATGTGAGGACCATGGTTTCTGGGAGAGACCCCAGAACATTTTAGACATATGAGGTTTCATAGGGTTGGATGTATATTAAAAGTTCTTTAAATGGTGTTTTTTATTTCTTATAGAACCACGCATAGGATTTACCATGAAATGTATAATTTTTATATAGTATACAGGGTTTTAGATATCCTTTCAGGGGATAAAATGGATTTTTACTTCAACCCTAGTACTGATTTTACATGAGCCTAATAGAAGCTACACAATTTATTAAAATGCATCAGGAATCAGGATGGGAGTTGTTATGATATAGGTAGATTCATTATTTGAATACAATTCTCATTAGTTGAGGCCTCATAATTGTAATTACATTATAAATGATCTTAAGTTAGAAACTCTGGTCTATTCCTTGCATTGTTAGAGGAATTACTTGTTTTGAGATAATTTTTTGGGGTTTATAGATCATAAAATAATTAAATACATATTCACATTGTATGATATAAACCTAATATAGATAATGTGGGTTGAATAGATACAGTACTTCTACATAGATATTAATTATAAATTGGGGCAAGGTAATGCCATTGTCGATTCTTCGAGATGGAAAACTCAGACACATGCAATTTGTGAGGTCAGTAGATAATTACAGTTGATGGAAATGTTTTATGAGATGCATCTAGAAGTACATAACCATAATTGATAGTGTGTACTAGAAACTTTAGTAGTGTTATCTTCACTTATTTATATAGTGAAGATAAGTTAGCTTTTGGATATTGAGGAATTTTCCCAATGGAAGAGTGTTTTAGGTGGGAACTCACCACCTAGTTAGGTTTTTGATGAGGATGATATATTGATTATTCATTGGAATGTCTTAGTTCTAGAAGAAATATGAGAAGATTTGATATGATACTATCATGAATCTACTTGGCTGATACATCCTGGTCTTAGTATATGTATCAGGACTTAAACCTCTAATACTAGTGGGTGGAGACAAAAAGGGAGATAATTGGTTTTATTAATTAGTGTTCCACCTGTTAGTAGGTTAAGGAAGAACACCAATGACTATAAGGGATTTTACAACTATTAGACATTCTAGAGTGAAAATGGGATGATGTCATGATGAATTTCCTAGCATGTTTACATAGTTCACCTTAGGGATTTTATTTAGTATGTGTAATAAAATACAGATTCACAATGTTAACTCACTTATTTATCAATAAAAGATACATTTTTAATTGATAATATAGGGAGGCTATATGACATAGATATCATATGACTCTATGGGTTTCCATGTTTTATTATATTAGAAAGGGTATTATTGGTTCACGTCACAGTTCAGGTAGTATTTTCATAGGGAACTAAGTTCACATGTACTCCTGAGTATAGCCTTTCACCCATAAACTAAAAGAAAGTTTGAGTGTATGGTATAGGTAATAGAGGAAATTCTCTTAGATTTAATCCTCAATTATTGAGGATTAAGTGAGAAACGCATATGACTCACTAAAGTTTATTATTATAATAGATTCTGAGTGACTAAACTAATGACTCTTTATGAGGACCTATACAGTAGTCCATGTCATTCACCCCTATGTTGGTTAGAGGTAGGAGAGGTAGTTCTATAGGGACTTCATCTCAAACATAAGTCATCATAGAAACTAAATATTATCATGAAGTTATGGCTACAATTCAGTATAGCCAAAATTATTAATTCGATTGCTGGATATAACCTCTAGAGTTCGTGGTTGGGGATCAGGTGTTCTTGTTTGTTTTAATTGGACTGGGGAAGTGATAGTTTAGACAACAATTTAAGATACCACCTATGTTTATCTGACCATTTAATATCTTATATAGATTCAGTCCAATAGCCTATTAGTTATAGTTTACTTAATGTTAATATGCTATAAATGATTTCTTCCATGTTTTATAACTTTTTCATTATCATTAAAAACCTTTTGATAAATTTTAGTCTGATGAGGTTGAGTTGGAGGTGGCTAATACTTTAGAGATTTATCAAGTGTGTATCATTGATCGTAGCATGCAGTATCAGTATTATTTTTTAGTTACCATTGTTCAGTTAATATGGTATTATGGTCGTGTATAGGATGATACTTGGGAGTGAGAGAGTGTCATGTGTTCTCAATTATTGGAACCATTCTAAGAGGAATGTTTACCATCCTACTAAGGGAAAACCAGGAATGAGATGTTTTAAAGAGGGTAGGTTATAAGATCCTGGATATTTTAATCAGTTATATACACTTTACATTTTTGTATAAATATTATTTTTACTATAATTTCAGTACTTAAAGGTTTAAGGAAGAGTTCGGGAGCATCTAATGATTTTTTGGAGCTTTAAGGTCCAATATTTTTAAGAAATAACATTAGGGACACTGTTGATGCATGGTTAATCATAATCGGGTAGCTCAACAGTAATGTTCAGTAATAAAAGGTGCATGATTCCTTTAACTATGAATAGGAGGTCATGAAACCGTGTGGGGTGCTATTATAAATAATTAGTTAGTGTATGGGTTTCACATAGGTTTCCAAAACTATGCATATATCCCTCACAAGTAGTGTTAATTAGGTAGTGAGCCCACATGGTTGGTGCACGGTTTTACTAAACCATGTGGTCAAACTTTTCATCTCCTTTAAATAGGTGATAATTAAATTTTAGCCCTACCTTATCGAAGGTTTAAACATCCTTTTCTCCTCTCATTTTTGTATAGATACTCCCCCAAATGTGATGAACTCCCTCTTCTCCAACTAATATTATTTATAACTCCAATGGTTGACCCCATAATCAAGTGTTGTTTAATGCATTGGATATCCACCAAAATGCCCTTAAATCCCATTTATTCCTTTGTTTTTTCGTCTTTACACGTCCAATATCAAATATGTGTGATTTAACATTACCTATTTTTAGGTTATTCATATATTTATTTAATTCCCTCCATTAGATCCCAATTTAGTGGTTGATAGTGGACAAAGAGTCTACTACCATTCTATGTTATGTGGTTTAATGATTTCCCCAAAATATCTAGTGATTTATACATTGTTCTTTGGTTTCGTGTGATTGAATTTCCATGAAAAACTTATTAAAATGAGTTTTACCTGTATTAAATGTGTAGGAATTGACCTGTGTGACTTTTGATTCTTGATACCACCATTGGAGGCCAGTAACCACAATTATAACAACCCCATTTGTTTTTTAAATTATATAAATGAATAAACTTTGTTTATATAATCATATCACATTATGAGGTGAGTCCATTTACCCTTGTAATTGGATATTATATTTAATATAATTAAATTTTAATTGAACTAAATATGATAGGGAGTGTTGATCCCACATCCCAAATCTATTCTAGTTCTCGTGCATGCTAGAGTTTACCCTTGTAAGGAAATGATAAACTAAATTAAATGTACTATTAAATGGCATAGTTAGACTGCAATCACATGAGCATTAAATTTGATATGTCAAAGGTGATACATGAGTTTCGACTTGGAGTGTCATTAAAGGACTCAATGGGATTATTGAATTTAAATGAATTAACAATGGTATTATATCACATTATGGGTTATATATGGGTTCTCATATAAATTCCATGGATGAGAATTCGTTGTGGGTGAATTTGTATTATGATATGAGTGACACTTGGGTTCCCTTCATGGAATTACAGGGAAGAGGTCAAAGAGAAGTTTATTTTATTACACCATTAGTGATACATGGGTGTCTAATATGGAACGCCAAGGACAGACTCAGAGGGAAATTAATTTATACCATTCATGGAGTGAATCCTAAATTTCGATGATGAATTAAATGGATATATTTATATGGGTGGATTTATAGTACACCTTGAATGATACATGGGTTTGTCATATAGAACACATAGGATGGGATAATGTTTCAAATTTATTTATTTATTAATTAATTTAAGTGACGAGTCTACCATGTCAAATAAAATATTTGGATTCGGTTAATGCTTTAATTGCATGAAGAAATTATTTTACTATTTTGTAAAGTTTTAAATATTATGGTAAATTTTCACCCCTTATACTGATGTGATCCATTGAGGACTTTCTATCAATGAGCTGGGTCTTGATCCCTTTTATAAATTAAATCACTATTGGTAATCATTCAAAGATATTCTGGATTAGGTCAACGTAGGTGGTATCAAACCAGTGTCTGATTCAAAATCTGATCCGACATGTGATTTATATATTTCATTCATAGTTTATATTAATAATTGAACAATAATTTTTTATATATTCATTGACTGTATGGAACTATAAATAGTTTGTTTTGTAATACTGATTATATCTCACACCATATTTGGGTGGCCTATTGGTACCCAAATAGACTTCATGGTTGTAGTTAGTGACAATGAAAAGGGGCCTACCATGGATGCCTAATTTTCTATGCTAGTATGGAGTACTATATCTGAGGAATTATATTATTCTTGAGATTATATTGGAGATAGATTTTGAACCTTTTTCCTTTTTTTATGTATAACATGTTGTAGATTCTTATTTATTTGTATCCAATTTATTCCCTTTTTTATAGCTTATCCTGATCATCATTTTGTAAGTGATAATCGATATGTTCCTTCTAATTATTATTATATAATGACTTTTATAATTGAATGATTGAATTTTATGTTTCATTATTAATATATGTTCTTTTTCTGATTATTAATTTGTTACATCATTATGATTCTACCTAATCATGAGGGTATAGTCACCCCATCATATCATCATAGACCCTAGCTACAATTATAAAGCCTCTAGCATATGAGGGGGGATATTGAGACCTAGTGGATTCTAATTTAGGTTACTTTTTAGTGAACCAGACCAGAGGCACTGCACTCACCCACACTATGGTATGAGATAACACACTGTGTTGATATTAATATAAGACAACATGGATTATAATTTGCACATATTTTTTAGAGAAAACGAGATCATGATATTTCTAGATACCACAAGGATTATTAAATGAATATGTATTGTGGGTCATCTTGAATGAGATTTGAGCTGAAGGACACATCATCACTAATATATAATATTTATACATTGGAATTATAGAAATAATATTCATTGTAATATGGGAAATATATCATGGTGATATTGTTTAGGAATAAATATTTATAAGAGGAAGAGGAGGTATATATTATTTAGAACCTGATACTATATTTCAAAAATAAAACTCGTTATGCATCAAGGAAGAAGTTTTCAATGGAATCCAAGACAGAAGAACATCTATATCGAAGAATGAGAAGAAGTATGAGACAACTCATATCCTATGATATCCTAATATCATAGAATATTGTTGAGAATATTGATGAAGACAACATGATTACTACCATGTAGAGGTATTAAAATATGTGAGAAGGAGGAATAAAATATTTCCCTATGATATTTTTATTTCATTAGGAGAATAAATGATATGAAGGTAAATGTCAATGAAACACTATAGATCATTTAATGGAAGTCAATGAATATAAAGATATAGTTTATGGAATAAGTATTTTGTGCATGTTGTACCAAATAATAGAGGAAGTTGAAGAGTATTTCATTGAGGAAGAAGATCATTTTTTTGTTAAGTAGTGACATCCAAAGCAGTCTTGATTATCATTTCCAGGGAGTTCAGGAAGTCCCATTATACACTAGGGGGATCCATATATAAGGACTAGTTAGGAGACTATAAATTAAATGGATCAAGTATAAATAACATGTCAAAATACAATAAGGTATTATTAGAAAATACAAAATTATATTTACTTTTATAATAAAGTGTATTCCAACATATCAGACTTATCTTAAGCACCACAAGGTAACGTAACTACATTAAGACCCAACATTTAAAAAATATATTGTACTTATATTTATTTCTTTGTATGATGATTTTAGTGTGAATACAATGTGTGAAATCCTAATAAAATACATATTTTAGATTAACCAAAATTAGAGGTTCGATTATTAAGAGGGGATAATTTAAAAGGGTAAAATGAATTTGGAAAAACAACTCACCTTGATTCACTCCCCTCTCTGGTGACCACAAGATCTTATTGGGGTATAAAAATTAGATTCATTAACATCATAATTATTTTAACAAATATATATATATATAATGTTTATTAAATATATTTTTTCATAATTAAAACCTCCTAAGATATGTTTTAATATAAAGATTATTTTATCAAAATACATAATGTTCTTCAATAAATTTATATTTTTATTATAATTTCATATTCAAATTATAAAAAAATATACCACTTGTATTATCTTTCAAGAAATATCGTTTTTATTGAAAAATATAAATATTGTTTTGATGAAAATATATAAAATTGTTAATAAATGTTAAAGATAAAATAGAAAAAATATAATTTCATTAAATATTGAAAAATATATTATTATTTATACTAAATCTACATTATTTTATATAAAGTAAACTAATAATCCATTTTGAAATTATTTAATAAATTAAAATACATTCTTAAAAAAGTGTATTTAAAACAAAAATGGTTTATAATTACCTAAAAGAAATTTTATTTGGTATAAATTTATAGATTTTAACAAAATTAAAGAGCCCGTGTTTTTAATACTGTTACTTTTGAATATATTGTTATTTTTTGAGAAATAATATATATATATATAAAAGTTTATTTGAAGCATATTATTATGAATTTTAAGTAACATTTGATGAATGTAGATTGTTAAAATCGTAAATAAACATTATTTATAAGAAGTGTAAAATAAATTTATTTTCTAAATAATTTTTTTTGATGTGTGAAGATAATAATGAGTTTAAAGTTCATTTTAAAAAATTAAAATTTACTTAAATGTAAAAAACATTAACCATCAACTCAACCCATAAAGGGCCAGATCAATCATCTCATGTAGGAACAAGCTCAACCTTGTGGAGAGCCATTCCATTCATCCCACTTGGAGGTAGAGTGGATTCCTATATGATAAAGTCAGTGAGTACATAACTCCAACAAGGTGCTCACCCGGGTGAGTGCATGGTTGTGGGCATGTGTGCATCGACACGACCCATGGGCTCAATGTGTGAGAAGATTATGTCAAAGTGATAACTATGGTTCCATGGATCTTGTAGTTGATGAAATAGAAAATTTAATATTCATGTTATATACTGATTTAATTTTTTATGTTGGAATGAGAAACACAGGTATTGTTAACCCATTTCTAAACATATGCTCAAATCTATGTTGTTAAATCTGATCAACATCAGACATTTGATCTCCCTAATAATCATATTCAATATCACGCTAAACCTATAATCCTATTTTATTATTCTTCAACCTATAACAGAATCATGTCCCTCAAACTATTAATGTATCACCTAGGGACATCCAAACACAATACCACCATTTTTTTCTTCTTTACATGAGGGATATATACTCATTAGACCACAAAACCATGAAACTTTTCAAAATTAAATATTTACCTCAAACAGAACCCCATTGATGACTACTCCAACACTTATTTTTCTTTTATCTATTGTGATATCATCCTCAAACCATTCACATAAACATCATGTTATATAATGCATAATCCTTTCAAGACACAAAATTTAGTTCCACATCAACAGTTGTGGCATCAATAAATACCAGCAGGAGTTGTTATGTTCTCCTAGAATAATACTCGATGGAAAAAAATCAGAAATATTTGTGTACATAAAGATTTATAATTATAACAATCATAATTGAAAACCATTACATATTTTCAAATCAATTTTTATTTCTCAGTTCAATATTTTACTCCTCTTTATGTTATTCAAGTAGCAATGATGAGATATATATATAAATACTCTCCACCATTTTTTAATAATAAAAACCATTATGAATATCATTTTTTATAGAAAAATGGGCCTTACATACAAATATAGTATATCTTAAAAGATTAATATTTGTTTCATTATACAAATCCCAAATTAGGGACCACAATGGTTTACTATATTTGGTAACTTGGATACATAAAAAACTAATTCATAAGTGAACTACATCATCTCCCTCTATGTTCTTCACAACTAGAACCATTCTTAAAAACATTATATGTAATACCATTCTTCATAACCTAGGGAATGTAAATATAATAAAGGGTGATATCAAATTTTCAGTAAGGGTAAAAAGGGAGATATTAATATTATATGAGTGTAAGGGTTTGAGAAAATGAGAATGACATTTGAAAACCATACCATTAATATCGTATATCATTGACATGAATTTTTCTAAAAACAATGTATGTTCATAAGACCTGAATGATAAGTGAATCAAAGAACTTAAGCCATTATAGGGAAAAACATCATAAGACATAGATTTTTTAAATGCACAAAAAATGTAATATCAATTCCTTAGTAGTCAAGGCTCATTTACATGGTTATCATATTGCATTGGTTTCACACACTAATCCATCATAGTATTCAAGGTTCACACCCAATACTATCATAGTGGAGAGATTTCACTCCCCAGACCTTTATAGTAGTCAATGTTCACTCCCAATACTATCATAGTGGGAAAAATATGTTACTAAACTATGTTCACTCCATATTATAGTATAGTTTATATCGTGATTAATCAATATTTACCCAATGGATTATAATAATATATAGGTCCCAGACATCATGATTTATAAGTTAACCACATGTCATTGGTTATAACATAATCACTATCCTTGGATATAATTTAAATATTATACCTTGTTTATAACCTAACCACCTTTAGTGGTTTTAACATAACCACCATATTTGGTTATAATGTAACCATCATCCTTGGTTAGAATATATCTTTCATCATTAGTTTATAAAATAAGAACCCATCACATAAATAAAACCATACATATGTGTTCTATAAGATCATTAAACATTAATCAAAACTACACATCATAACCCATGGAAAGAAACTAGGATTCATAAATATTTCATCATAGAATAACCCATGGAATATAAATAGTCTTTATAAATATTTATCTTTATTATAATCCATGGAAAAGAAATTGGATTCCAAAAAATTTCTTCACAATAATCATAAACATAAACCATCCAGCGAAATATTAAGGATAATACCATTAGATAATATCCCAAGTAAAACATAATAAATTATGAAGGTTCTTATTATTGATTAAGATAAATTCCATAAAAATATCATTGAAACACTCTTGTGGAAAGTATCCTTTCATTTTGAAATCAATTTATTGAAATATAATAATTTCCCATAAATTAGGGAAAAACATTTATCCACATATATCCTTGAAAATTTTTAAAGGAAACTTCAAATCATTAAGTAGTCATGGTGTTGTAAAATATCATTCACACTATACACATAAAAACAAATATTTCTTTCACATTTTCAGTTAAAAGTCAAAAGTACCTCATTTTGGAAATTATAAGAAAATTATGTTGAAACTGTTTTTAAAATTTAATACATGGGTAGAAATTCATTTATAAAATTAATTTATAATACTAAAAACATAATTCTAAACATATTTTAGAAAACATAGACATGTATGAAAAGGTATTTTTGACCAAAGAGAGAAATAAAGACCTTTTTATCAAAAAAGTTATTATCATCTATTTAGTTTTTAGAGAGAGTAAAATGATAGGAAAACATGTATTATATAAAAATAACCACATGATAAGAAAATTCATGAGTTTATTGGGTGGTATATCATAATATATCATCATCATAAACTTAATCATAAATAATCTTAATAAATAATGAGATTGTTAGATAAGAATTTTACAACTTTGGTAACTTTTGAATCATAAGCCTCATGAAAGAAAAAACCTTATATGGATATTTATATCCCCTAATTTTCTTGAAAATTATCCTATAATAAATTCATGGGTATTATATACACAACACAAAATAAAAAAGTGGTGAATATTTCTTGTGTCCCATAAAAATATAAGTGTGACAAAAATCCAATACCACTTTGGAAAAATATTTAATCATATGACCCATAAAAGAATAAAATAAAATGAAACATAAAATATCATTAAAATAATTAAATTTATTAAATAACATTTCTAATGATTTGTATGTACACCACAAGGAACAAATGAGTGGTGAATAAGGAAAATGTCTTCCAAAAAAAAGAGAGACTAGAAACCCCTTACCATAATTCTCAACATTCATCACACACGTTCTAACCTCTTATATGATAAATATATGCTTATAATAAATATATTTTATAACCCTACTCATATGTAATATTTCATATAAGATTCACTTATTATTTTTTATAACCCATTTATTAGAAATTAGTTTTAAAATCATAGTTTCAGGTTATTACTATTACATTTTTTTATTATGTTCTGGTTTGCTAGTTTCAATAATTATGATTTTATTATGATTCCGTAATATAAAAAATTTCAATAATGATATAAATATAATATTAATTTTTTATTTATGTGTTCAGAGTAATCCATAAAATTTAGATACATAAAGTGAATTACATCGTTCAAGGAGATGGTATGTTGTACGTACGCATGATCACTAATCTCATTTTATGGATTAGTAGAATAAAAGAATAGAGAATATCAATTTAACTTTAAATAAAAGTTTTTATATAAAATATATCATCTATTTTCATTAAATATATAATTATTTTCATCCTTGAAAAAATAAAATGAAATATGGATCACATTGCTTCCTGGAGGTGGTAGTCTGCATGTATATGCGAGCGATGTTATCATCTTCCAACGAATTGGAAGGTAAGAACTGTGATGTGATATTATAATTATATAATTATAATTTAATATAAATATGTTATATTAATCATTATATCTAGTTATAATGGTGATGGAAAATGATTTATATCAATTCATGAGGTAGTTTTTCATTGTACGCATGATCGACAGTTTCGTTCCCATTTGATGGAAGAGAATAGAGACGTAGGTTATGGCACTAAAATAGTAAAATATATGTATATTGAATATATTTATTTTTCTATATAATCATGGTTTAATAATATTTTATGGATTTAGAAGAGGAAATAAAATGATAATCCATGGTTAGGTACCTATTCTTCAGAGAGCCTCTTTAAGTTTATACCTAAAGACTTCATTGGAGAGTTTCATAATAAAAAAATGCCACTAGGATGTGGGGATGGATTTAAGGAAATTATTTTTTCAGGTATTGGACTAATCAATTTTTTTTTCAAGTGTGCATAGGAGAGGAGAGGGGATGTCCTTTTATAAGTTAGTAAAGTAACCCACCAGAAAACTACTTGGATGTTTCCCAAAATAATCAAAAATGATAAATTCATTCTGAAGAAAAATGAATCCAAATGATTGTAAATTAAAAATTGGGATATTATAAGGTTTTAATATTTCCTTCCAATATGATTTAGATTTGGTTTTCAAATATACCCTTATGTCTTGTTTTAACCCTTGGTAATCTTGTTTTAAACATAACAATGGTAATTAATTTTTTAATATTATTACAATTCTTTATGACAAAAAGTAAAGTTTCCATACTATCTATTATTAGTTTTCATGATACCAAAATATAGAATCCATTTTTCAAAATTTCATCCACACAAGTTGTATAATTTAATTTAAAATTAAACTTGCAGAAGTGATGAGAAAGCGGTTTCAATAGAGAACATTTTCATAAGTATATAAACTTTTAATTTCAAAGTTCAACGTCAATTTTATTCAAATGGAATAAATTGGTTAAATAATAACATAATTTAACTAATGTTAATTTTTAATCGTTTTTCAATAATATTTAACTTTAAAAAAATAAAATGAAAATGTAGTTTTTAATAAAAATATGTATTTTTACTATTCAATGAAAAATTAATCTTTTTATAAAATTCAAAAAAATTAACCATAAGATGATTTTACATTTTTATTTCAAAATATATGTTAATTTTTAAAAATATATTTTCTAAAAGTTCAGAAAATAAATTTTATTATTTTTCCATAAAAAAATAGTAAAACCATTTTTGTGGAAGAGTGTATTTTTTTGAAAAATATACGGTCATTACTAGAAAATTTATTTTAATTATATTAAAAATTTATAAAAAAAATTCAAAATATAGTTACTCCAGTTAATAAAATAAAATTTAATAGATATGATATAATGGTAATGTTTAGATAATATTATTATTAGTATATAGATTCATAAAACATCATGTTGTGCGTAACACTAGCCGTCAAAGAAAATAAATTTATTTAATCAAAAAAATCATAAAATATTAGGGTATTATATTCTACCCCCTTAAATAAAATTGATCCTTGAAATTTGAAATTTATATTGGTAATTGAGGGTTTGAAATTTGTAAACACCTTTTTAGAAAACCCACATTGTAAAAGGGTTGATAAAACTTCAACTTAAAAATAGAAAAAGGGAAAATACAAATGTCAACTTGAAATAAAAAAAATTAGGTTTTCCAAATAGGATAAAATTAGCGGGAATAGAAAATATAGACATAGAAGAGAATACTTATTCCCAATTATTAATAGATAATTATATATAATATTTTCCTGATTAATTTTACCACCATAATACCATAAATATGTGATGAGTTAAAAGATTATTTATTCCTCAAAAATCAAAGTAATAAGACAATTTTTTTGTCTAATGGTCATTTTCCTAGAGTTTGATGGAATTTTTACTATTATGATAGAGAATACTATAAAATATACTTACCTAATTTCTTATAATTTCATAAACGCAATCTGATCATTTGGTTGTACTTCAATCAATATACACTTAATCTCTTACTCCAAGAAATAAAATTTGTTTCCCATGCCTAGAGCACTACTGGATGATATGATCTATAAAATAATTATGAGGTATTCCTTATATCTATAGATATTATAAAAACCAAATGTATTTCCCAATTTATTCATTACGAATAAATATTTTATATGATGATATAATACATTAATCCCTAAAACAACATCCAATGTTTAAATTAAACCATTATAAAAATGGTTAACCTTAATACACTTCCAAAATTCAAAAAGCTATAAATAAGGAAACTAAATATCTAAAATAAATATAAATTTAATCCCCCAAAAATCATAAATTATAAATTAATTGTCAAATTCAAAATATATTATTACCTTGGTCATATATTCTACTGAAACATGGTAATAACTATAATTACCATAAAACGTCAATGGAAACATAAATTCTTCAACATTCCATAAATAAGACCTCAAATTATTGAATATATTCCATAAATAAAAAATTTCTTAAACTACATAAATGGTTACATTAACCACTTTGTCTTTAAATCATTAATCAATTCTAAGATCATCAATATTATCTAATTTACATTATCTATATCAATCATATCTTTATCAAAACTAACCCCAATTATCTCAAAATTAAAAATATGTTATGTTTTATCTTTCCCTTCATCAATTGTTTTCTATAAAATATCATCTTTCCATTAAATCAATTCTCTAGGTAATCTGTGAGATTCAAAATATTCTTAAAAATATTTGATGAATATTTTCAACAGATCAATCCTTATATATTTCAGGGTTTATATTATTTAATTCTTGAGTTCCAATACCTAAAGTCTTAAAATATCATACTTCATTCTTAAACCATTAACTATGCTTCATCATATTACTCCTTAATACCTCTTTCACTGCATATTTAATTTTTAACCCCTCTCAATATAAAAATCATTACTTGAAAAACATTTTTTATCCTCTTCTTGATAATTCCCTCTAGAAAACCAATTTTCATAATTACCATAGCTATTTCATCTATATAACTGAAGTGTGGGTGGTTTATTTTGTTGAACCCTATCTTTTTTCCTTTAATTTAATGGAAAAAATTACTTCAGTAGTATTTTTCTTGATGGAATTGTTTCACATTGTTGAGACATTTCCTCATTCCTTTCAGGTATTCACCTAAGTTATCCTTCACAAAAATTTGGAAAGTGGGAGGTTGAATCATTTTTCTCCCATCATTTGACCTACCACTAGTGATTTCATGAAAATCAGTCTTATTTTTCTAATCATAAAAACCTTTAGGGTTTCTATCTTCTATTTAAAAATTCTGTAAACAACGAATGAATTATTAATAGCATCCAAACTACCTTTTGATAATACCTTTCAATGACTTTGTTTCAAAACACTAAACAATCAATCGATTATTATTTTAGGGAAAATTATTAAACCTAAATCATACCTTTCATGTCCTATAAAATTTTCCTCATATGTACCAATGGGTTTATAATCCTTTTGGTTAATATTAAAAAATTCCTTATCCATTTTTCACAAGAATACCTAGGAACCGCTTACTAGAAAATATTACCTTAATCTCACCAAATTCCATGCAGTCAATTTTAATCTCTTCTCTTATATTATTAATAAGATTCTACCATTGATTTGCTTGCCCTTCAAAATGATAAATAAAAAGGAAATACTTTTCATGGATTAATCCTATAATAACTGAGAATATATTTTCTATAAAATTGATCAATGTCTTAGTAAGTTGTGGCTAAAAAGTTCAATTTTGGGGTCTTGAATATTTCTCCAAGGGAAGAAAATACCCCTACAATCACTTCTCAAAAGGAAGCAAGTACTTCTACAAGTCTTTCAAGGTGAATGGATGCAAATTGAGTTGAAATTTTCCAAAAAAAATTAAAGGAATTCACGTTTTCAAAGATTTTATAGTGGCTCGTGCACCATAACCAGGAAAGGTCCATAGAATTCCTGGATCACAAACCACCAAGTATGAGAAACGATCAGTGAACTGCTGGCCCGCTGATCAATGGCCAGCGAACAAGGAAAACCATAAACTGAGTCACCGACAATCTCATGCATGTGAAGATCATACACATACTATTCTGAAACCCCATCAGTTCATGGAAAAAAACTAATGGGTAGGGTTCTGCGAACCATTATAGAGAACCAAAGCCTTCGCAAACCCGAAATTGACAGAGTTTCCCACGGGATAGGATATCTCTTCATGGGCCTTCACAGATGGTGTCGCGTTCCCAATAGATACAATTGCCTCAATGCTCTATAAAAGGAGTACATTAGAATGATGAATGAAGAACGATGAAGGATTTAAGGGGACTCATAGGATTGAATAAAGAGTTCAGAGAAGAATTTTTCTTCTATATTGATTCATCGGTGATGCCTGAAGGATGAACCACTCACTCTGTAGGTATAGCCTGCCAATAACCATAAAACGGGAGAATTGAATAATAATAATAGAACCATGAACCTAACTGGTGAACTGAGAACCGCATACATATCATGGATGAATTTCCCATGAAAGATGATCCCCTCGAACCCTCCTTTAATATGGTGCTCCGCATAGTGTACCACTGAACAGACTGAGCCTATTTCCATGTACTGCATCAATATGTGGATGGAACCCAAAGCGGCATGATGGGATACTTACCACTATGGTGCGCAATTGTCTATACCCATGCTCGTATACCTCATCGGTACGCATACAACCCCTCTTCCTATATACTACTATGGTATGAAGAGCCTCCCCCATCCCATATAAGAAACCAATACATGGAATGGGGTGTTTTGGGGTATTATTTTCTCCGTTTCCAACCTCACCCATCCATTACCATCCAGTCCTCCAAGATTCCTCTACTAAGCAGTCCCCCAACATCAGGCCAAAGCCTCCTCCAAAGCCAGCGACCCGTATGATCAGACCATCATGTTCATCGGTGTGCCCCTTTGAGTCTTCATACCCATGGTAAGTAGAGTCACGAAGGCTCTTCCCATAATGGTTCGGGCTTCAGGAGTGCATGTGGGTCTACATTCCCATGGTAACCTAGAGTCCAACCTTGGGATGCCGATGTGAACCACCTCGTTCTATTAATTAAGGGTGATCACTAGATTTTCAATTTAATGAATAATTGTGATCAGTCAAATGGGTTGTGTTCACTCCCCCCTTTGATGAGGAAGAAACTCATCCCATTTCCAAAATGTGCTCCAAGGCCCTCCCACTGAGGTAAGTCCCCAGTCATCTGAGGTATAGCCGTATAACCATCAGTGTATTTTCACATTGAAAGGTTCATCACTCCTCTCCCTCCCCCACCATCGCCCTGGCCTCATCCTCCATAGGCTCTCCCTCCCCCTCCAATATGGAAGGAGTCATGTGCATTATTGAATATTTCACATCCTCTTGTTTCTCACACCGAGCGTGACTCACGTGGGCTTAGAGGTTTGTGAAAATTACATCATCCCCGTGATTCTAATCTATAAGAACTCTGATTCCTAACCAAATCAAGATATATAGGATACCTACCAGAGGTCCCGAGCTCCAAAGGGGTCCCACCCAAAAGGGTTCACCCAACCACACCCCCTCAAATGGGCAGCTTCCACGTGTAAGCCCCACACAATCCGAACTATGTGGGTTCTGATTCCTATCTTGAGGGAGCATTGGAAACCAATCTTATTGTTCTGATCCTGACATAAAGTCACCTTCCATCCCCCATGGATGATGATAAACTCCAAAGCACCATATTATGTGGCTCAAGTCTGTGTCAGCTTCATAGAATCAAATATATGCATGGCTACAATGATCTTTCAAACCATGGGTAGCCCGTGGACACACTCTTCGGGAATGATCCAAGGATCCACGAACATATTAACATGACTTAAATCTCTAAGAGAGTCTGAGAATAGGCAACAATCCTCCTCTGGAGGTGTGCGGTGATCCTGACCTCTCATCCTCTCGACCAATGGAGTCCATAAGTGTCTTTGGATGAATCATCAATCAACAAGAACCTGCCTTTGGAAAGCATGTCCATGAATCATGGAAACCAGGGTCATTGGGAATTCTAGGCTCCACGAATAAACCTTTTTGAGACCATATGAGGAAGTTATTTCTAAGGAGGATCGATTTCCCAAGTACTTGACCCCATGCAATTTCCTGCTGGGATCATCTGATAGTGGTACCACCTTTGTAGTATGAAAGAGGTGAATTTCCCAGTCCCTATGGGGTTTATCCAACCTTCCATAAAGGATAATGACATGGAACAAGTTGAAACAAAAGGAATAGTTAATTTTATAGGAAACCATATCTATAAAAAATGGACAGGTGATAATCCTCATTGGACCATTCCCACACCACCGGAAATGTGCCACCTTAGAGGCGGAACAAAAATGGTGAACCCGACATGAATCATTAACCAAGGTTGCGGTTCTACACCAATGATAAAAGACAAAATGATATTACATGTCAACCATTTTTTTCACCCCGGTACACATGAAACATGACACCTCAGAGGTGGAAAAAAATGGTGAACCCGACATGAATCCTTAACCAAGGTGGCGGTCTTACCCCACTCAAACCCCTTCTCTCTGCAGTAAAAGGTAAGGGGAAAGGGGACAAAAAAATCACCAAATATGCATGTGTTTAAAAGAATTATAATTTAATGAGGTTATGTGGTTTATATGTAATATATGTATGTCGCATGTTCCCACAGAGCAACCTTCGATCCAAAAGACATCTCGATGACCAATGCAGACACATACACCGACGATCATGTAGGAAGTTGGGGTCCCAATGAAGAGTATGACCCCCTCTCCTACCCAACATCTTAAATGATGGGTATCCAACATATTGATCAAATATATCCACCAAAATGGTACTCTCCCCACATTGGAGGATGTAAGATAAGCCCTTTAGTATGAAAAAGAACCCCAGCAACCTCTTCAGCCGTTGTCGGCACCCTAGCACAAGGCAACACCACTGGTCATCTCAAACCATTTTGGGAGCCAGTCCCTAGAATGTCACAATGAATACCTCTATTATTTGAGGTAGGAAGATGAAGTTGATGATGAAAACATCATCTCAACAGCACATGTGTCCTACACATGGCCGCCCACCAAGGAGCATCGTCACCATCACTGGATGACCTAGCCTCCTCCTTCCGAAGAGTATCTTATGTCGAGGGCACCTACCAATGTCTAGGAGACCCGGGACCCTCGAGCTACCTACCAACGTCAGTGAATATATAATCAGGAACATGCTATAACCATGGTTCCTGAGGGGAAACTCCACTGTACTAACGTGATGACATTTAACAGGCAGAAAAATGACTCTTCCCTCCACCACTCAAGCCCACCACAGAAATAGGGTGACACAATACAAGCACATGCATGTTCATTCTAGTTCTCGTCAGTTATACCATACATATAGAGTGACAAACTATAGAAAAATGCAATTATCTTCCAAGATACAACAAGCCCACGATCCGAATATAGTGATAAACAAATATGAGCAGATTCAAATTCTTGTGGATGAATACAAAGCCCGTGAGACAAATATAGCAGAAAACAAGAAGACAAAAATCCCCGCTCGTGAATATAAAGCCCACCAGTCAAATATAGTGGAAACTAGAGAAGAAAATCGGTGGCAGACTCATTCCTCTATCCCGACATAGGAGAACATTCTGTATTTACTAGCAACTCATGGAGGACTGGAGCAGGCGCAAACTCCTTATCTGATAACGGAATGGGAATTCATACACATTCCAGACAAAGATGTATCTCAGAATATCTTGGAAATGATGGAAGATCAGACATCGATTCTAGACCATATCCTCCAAACATGCCAAGATATCATTACATCAGTGGAAAAGGTGATAAATCGGGCCCACAACTCAATTTCCTCGAACAGAATGACTCACTCGCAAAATGAGTTAGTCACTCCGGAGCAGTTATGCATCCCTACTCCAATCCTGGAGGGTCTATGGAAATATCCTTTGATACAAGGACAACAGAATCGGGAAACAATAATTGTTCCAACAGGGGGATGTCGGTGCAACCTGGTGGCTGCTCTAGGGCAGGCATATATCCTTTCAAAAAATCAATATGTCTATCAGTGTATCCTAACAGCATCGCAGGAACAAAAAAGATAGGGACACATATATGAAGTCCATTACCAACAGCATATGGTCCTAGTTACCCATAAGAGAGTGCCCAAAAATGAAATGTGCCAAAGTAAACAAGAAAATGAAGAGCACATACATGATCTTGCTCTATAGGAAGCTAGGGTTCTTGACGCCCTGAAACATATATCAACAAATGCTCAAGACCCTATAATTACATTACCAAATTAAGGAAGTGGTAGTAGCATTTGCGAAGGTGCTTCCCGCAATATCTCCACCAGTAGCTCTAGAGGTCCTCCATAGAGAACCCACATGGTCATACTCTGTGGGCTTGGAATGACTTATCACAAGAGCCTATCTCTTGATACGCATCAGGGTAGCTCTCCCCTTGACCTGATGTTCAGACAGTAAGAGGGTCCTCCCCTTTCTATTGTCTGCCCTGATGGTCCTCCCCATAGAATACGTTGCATATATGCTTCTCCCTATATCTAGACATCAATTCATAACGTTAGTCCTAAACATGATGAAATTCATTACAAAGGCCCTCCCTACAGTGGCAGTTACTTTGAAGGTCCTCCCTATAGTAACGTTAAGCAACGAGAAGGTCCTCCCCTCATTGTAGTACATCTTAAAGGCCCTCCCCTGTATGTGCACCACAAAAATTCCCCCTGCATCCATGTATCAAGTCATGATGGTAGTCCTTTACATGATGATAGTCATTTCAAAGGCCCTCCCCACAATGACAGATGATGTGAAGGTCCTCCCTTCTGTGATATAAAGTAGCAAGAAGGTCCTCCCCTTACTGTAGCCCACCCTGAAGATTCTCCCTAGGGTATACATTGAAAATTAATTTCCCCTGATCAGGCATCAAGTATCAATAGTAGTCCTCTCCATTGTAGCACAAATTATGGAGGTCCTCCCTGCAATCAAAATTCATGCTAGAAAAATGTCCTCCCCTTGCCGGAACAAATATGAGAAATCCCTCATATGATGAGGTGCTTGGAATGGATTCATACACATTAGGCACTCCATCTATAATGAGTGATATTATTTCTCAACCAGAGGATGGCCTGGGGCCACACTCATCTTTTGAGACACCCTCGTAGTGTTAGAAAATCAATGAAGCTCCCACTAGCCTGACTTCTTGGAATGAAATTTTTAAGAAGTAGTCGAGCTAGGCATATCATGTAGAGGAGCCTCCGGAATAACAATAGCATGATATGTTTCCTGTTAGAAGAAAATTACCTAAGGATAATATAGCAGTAATGTATTGGTCTACAACTAATTCTCACTTATATATACCTGGATAGTTGTCTGGGGAATGAACTCAAGACATTCGCCTCAACATATGGGGAAGCCTTCACCAGTTGAAATAAAAATTCTTACCCTAAGAAGGGTACGTGGACCATGTCCGCATGATAGGGGAGATTCACCATCTAATCAACCTAAAATCCCTCCTGTCTAAAAGGAAACAAAAATCAGAAAGGCTGAAGAAAAAACATAAACTATCCCTCCTCCATGCACTGCATAAGTTATGTCACCTCATTCGAAATTCCCTAGATAGAGTTCACATTCAGGGATAGGTAGAACATGAATCTCTACACTTCAATCCATGTCCCATCCAGTAGGCCCCATTCGAAATGACATCATACAATTCCATTACCCAAAGGCAGTAATCAAGTGAAACCCCTACTTAGGAAAGATGGGATACTCATAAAAAACTGTCTCGGAGTAAGTCTCAAAAGCGTAAGGGCTGAAGAGATCAAGCTGTAAAAAAGCTTCTGAGTCAGGCAACCAAGAACATCTAGAAGGATTATCGACTTAGGAAGGCAACCAGAAAGAAGTTCTCATGTCTTCAAAAGACCATAGACTCTGTGCAGGACCCATTCTATACTCGTCTCAAACCCATATGGGAGTACATGAAATTGAAAGGGTGTCAATAGAGGTGGCTACTACTGTGATATAGGAACAACCCCATCCCACAGGGCTAGGGGATTTTTTTAAATCAAAATGCCCCCGTAAGACCAAAAAATCCAAGCCATAACGCATCAATGGAATAATGGGAACAACCCTAGCCCACAGGGCTGGGGGAATTTTCACCTCATCTCCCTGCGAAACAGACATATTTCTTCTTCCTTCTAAGAAGAACAATGGACCGGGGAGTTACCCATTCCACCCCTTCTCGTGGTTCTCACCCTCTAAGACAAAGGTGAGTTACAAGGTCAAACTAGGGCTCCCTTCGGGTCAATATTCACCGAGAAACCTGATGAATACCAAAAAATGGAAGGATAAAGTCCAAAAAATGATAGAAATACGTCATACCTTTTGGCACCAAATACACCAGCCCCGATGCAGTATGCCTCAATGAACGTGGTAAACGTCAAATCCATGGATATCACAAGAAATGACGCAGATGGGGAGGATGCGAATAAATATGGTTTCCTCCCAGAGTCACCCCACACCGATCTTGATGGTGTGCATACTTGAAACTAGAGAGTGGCCCTAAATTTGGGTGCCCCCTCATCTAATTTTCCATTACCTCACCCACGAAACTCCCACAAGGAGAAGAATAAATCCAAGGTTTTCTATGAACCCCATCCTCCCACACCCCCCTGAGAATGCACAATTCACCGTTGAGGAATGGTTCTCCAAGAAGGAGGAATAAATGAAAGAGCTTAGGCTAATTAATGCCAAGCTGCATCGAGAGAGATACCTTTCCAGATGTGTTCCCCCTGAAGAATGTCTGGAGGTGCTCCTAGAAGAGGTTTCTTTTCCATAGACACTAATCTCAATGAATGAATCCAATATCAGAGGACCATTCAACCTGGCCCTATAAGAACATCATGAATTCCCCCCAATATGAACGCAACTAGAATATATTCATGTAAACCCAAAAATGATACCCTAGGTTGGGTATCAACCCCAAATTCCAACAACACCGACATGACCTATTTTGGTAACTACCACACCAGCTCAAGATCAAGCCCAACCAGATATGCATCAAGGGATCCTGAACACTGTCTATAAATTAACATCTTGAATAGAAGACATGGAGGGTCGGTTCTCTCTAATACAACCAGAGTGCAAACCCTACCCTAATTGGGGAAGCAATATTTTTCCACCCCCAAACTTCATAAACCCCATATTACCAGTATTCAATGTCTCAGGGGGAACTTGAATAACAGTTAATGAACTATGCCTCTTACTATGACCCCATGATGGGAACTCTAGAGAATAAAGAGCCGGTAAAAATCAGGTACTTCAAACAAAACCTTCAAGGCTCGGCCTTCATATGGTATACTAGTATGCCGGCCAATTGAATCATAGGCTGGGAAGACCTCTGATGACAGTTTCTCTTCCAGTTCAGTTCAGCAATTTCTAAGATGGTGGCCAATGATTTCTTGAACTGAAATCATCAAGAGAATGAAAGAGACCCTGAATTCTTTTCTAAATTGAAATTATTAACATATTTTCTGAACCAACCGCTCCCCCAAGATGAGATGCTATTCATGTGCATCGACAACCTTCGGGATGAATTGTGAACACCACTCATTGGGGTGAAATACACACGTGGTATTAGAGACTTCTCTACCATTTCCCAAAGGATAGAAGACTCTTTGTAACAAACCAACATCATGTCCCGAATGTCCCCATCTTCCCATGGGAAAATAACAAGAAAATATAAATCATATTTTTTCATGCTTAAGCCACCCTCAGAACTAGCTCCATTTTTGAGGCCCCAACTGAACCGTGAGAGACCCCCTAAACACCAACAACCACCCGCACCTAGAAAAGATGAGCAAAGAGGTTCAATAATAAATCCGTTTGAAGAACTAAGAAATAAATTTTACTCATTATAAGATTAAAATGTCCAAAGATACTTCATTGTCGCTATGAATTACAATTTACTCTGGATACCAGAGCCAAAGTGAGCTGATGAAGTGGGTCTCAAAGACTATCCAAATTATTGTCCTTGTCACCAGATACTGGGACACACTCTCTAGTAATTCTTCATTTTCAAGGATCTACTATTAAAGATTGAGGATTATGGGAAATTCAAGTTAGTCCCACCACTAGCACAAGTGACATATGTTTCCACCTCAGACTCAATAGTGTAAGTGGAATGGAAAAAAATATCCAGTAAGAAGGAGCAAAGGTTTGAAAATTGGATGACCCAGATGACCGGAAATCATTTCCATGGAATCCTCTAGGTGTAGTTGAAACAACAAATTGTGCTCCCAAAAGCTCCTGATACAACACAACCATCTTTTTAGGCCCCACAGTCCTCTAAGGGACATAAGGGCAGAAAGAAAGAGAAATAAGATGAGCTAACACCAAAGCTGAAGTATGTGTTGACACTTTTGGACTTCATGCCAATAGTCTTAGTACAACAGAAACTGCCTTTACAAATGGTACAATGGGCACCACCATGCCAAATGACACCATCAGAAGAAGACAGTTAGATAGAAATAGTGTTGGTTCATGAACAGGTCTTCAGCTTCATTAATGTCATTCATTTGATGGAACCCTTCTCAGATGAACACTATGGCAACAAAACCGAATTCCCCACACTCAACAAGAGAGCTGGAGGAAGAGGTCAAAGTGGTTAGAGGTTTCCTAGAAGGCATGATCAAGGCAAGAGTAAAATTCCCAGCCACACCACAAATCAACCCGTTAACATCGCAGAAACTCACAGAAGGACCCTCCATCAAACACAATAAGAACTGAAATTCTCCTTCACCCCTATCAAATGAAATACAAGCCCAATTATCTTGGAATATCCATTAGGGGAAGAACAAATATCAAACCTCCCAAGGTATGCAAGCAGACTAGCTCAATCCAACATCAAAATGATTGCAACCCCAATAGGTCTGATAACAGAGGTCGAAACATCTATGTCCAAAGCTCGTACCCCTAAAGTTTCTGTGAAAGAGAAAACTCATTCTGGGAAGTGCCAACCTTTAGAGAATAAGTATGATATTATAAAGTCGCTAGATTTAGTACCAGAAAAGATGTCAATCCTATATGTGTTAAGCCTATCCACGAATCTTAGGGAGGAACTCATCAAAACCCTACAATGTCCCTAAAAGTTCGAGGCTGAAGTAGTAGCAGCTAAAGTCTACCAAATGAAGGCCATTCCCGAAGAATGTCATGATGTCATATCCTTCACAAACATCGATGAATACGCCATCATATAAGGGAACATAAAACCCTTATATGTGTTCGTAAACATAAAAAGAATTAATGTCCGGAGGATATTCATCGACAATGGCTATGGAGTTAACCTCCTCCCACTGTGGACTCTTTTCTAGATGGGCTATAATGAGGAAAGCTTACGACCCTATACTACGACTCTACCGGGATATGAAAAAATTGAGTAGAAACCATTGGGGATAATCAAGCGTAAAACATAGCTTGGAGATCTCATGTCAGATTCTAAATTCCTGGTAGTCTGTAAAAGTACGGCCTTCAACATCCTGTTAGGGAGCCCTTTTCTACATTAGCATGCTACAATTCCATCAGAATACCATCAGTGCGTCAAATATTTCAGTAATGGGAAAAATTGGACATTTCACGCAGATAAATCCCTGTTTGAGTCATGTGAGTCACATTATATCAATGTAGGGTACTATGAATTGGAAGAAAAACATATTTCAGATGACAACATTGGTTGGATCAATGCCCTGAATGAATTGTAAATGGCTCCCACTGACCCCCTCTGGCAACTTGGGGAAGAGTATATACTACCCATCAACCAAGTTGAATGCATAAGTGCAAGTCCAGATGCAGACACAATTGTCTGCATGATCTCTTCCACAATCACCAAGTCCAAAGACAAGGAAGAGAGGGTTGACTCTCATGATGTCCAGAAAAGCCCTATCAATGATGCTCCAAGCCTGACCTCGGTAAATCTAACTACCCTTGCCTCACACACTAAATCAAATTTTTATCCCAACATTGGAGAGTTTCTCCCAAAAATCATCTCTCCATCAGTAGAGGATAAAGGTGAACATGATGAAGAAGATGACGAAGATTAAGAAGAGGAAGAAGACCTCAAATATTCCCCTCCTTCATTCGAAGAAGGTGTCTCCACCAAAATCGATGAACTTAGGGAGATAAATATGAGCACCAGAAATGACCTATGACCCACTATGATCAGTGTGGATATGCCTGTTGAGTAATAGGAGCAATACAACTCATTCTTAAATAAGAATCAAGAGGTGTTTTCCTAGAACTACACCAAAATGACATGCCTCTATCCTGAGGTCACCACTCATCATCTAGGATTACTAGAAGATCATCGGGGCTATATGCAGGTAGTCATGAGGACCGTCATGAGGCATAATACGAAAATAGAGGCTGAAGTTGATAAGATGATTAAATCCAAATTCATACAGGAGGCCCAATATCTAGTATGGCTAGAAAAAATTATCATAGATAAAAATAAGAATGGATAGATTAGAATCTTCATTGACTATAGGGACCTTAATCTGTATTAGCCAAAAGACGATTTACGAATCCCGATCACAGAATTGTTGATCGATGAAATATCTGGATATGAAGACCTCTCTTTCATGGAATGCTATTTTGGATACAATCAAATCGGGAGGGATAGAAGTGATGAAGAAGCTACCACTTTTAGGACCCCTCAGGGTGTGTTATATTATAAAGTTATTCCCTTTGGTCAGAAAAATTCCGGCACCACATATCAGTGCACCATGCATCGCATCTTCAAGCCCTTCTTAGGAAAATTAGTCAAGTGTTATGTCGATGATTAGGTGGTTAAATCATGATAGGTTTCAAACCAGATGGTTAATTATGAAACTGTCATAAAAAATTGTGATAGCATAGTTTAAATATGAATTCCCTATAGTACACCTTTGGCGTTACCTTCGGAAAATTCCTTGATCTCATCGTACGCCATCATGGCATCAAAGTTAACCCCGAGAAGACAAAATCCATCCTTGGCATGTACCCACCTCGAAACCTCACTGAGTTGAGAGGTCCTTAGGGGAACCTCACCTAAATTTGGCACATCATAGCCAACCTAGAACGTAAAAGTTTACCTTCCAACATGCTCATGGATAAAGGAGTTATGTATGAGTGGGTTAATTATTGACAATAAGCATTCGAAAAAATAAAATGATATCTCCTAGACCTATGGTGCTGATTCACCAAATTTAGGGGAGAGTGCTCATTTTGTATGTAACCTCCCTAGAACAGTCATTAGGCACCTTCCTCACACAAAAGAATGATTTCAGCAGTGATAACATACTCTATTAACTTATCCTAACAATGATTGATGCTGAAACTCGATATTCAAAAATTGAAAAGAACATCTTATCCCTAATCTTCTTAGTTCAGAAACTCTAGAATTTCTAGTAGCACCATGAGTTCCACCTGGTTTCCCACTGCATCCCGCTCAAATATATCCTCAACGGTCCCATACTAAATGGGTGCTTATCACGATGGGAAGTACTCCAACAACATTTTGACATACGGTAAGTACCCCAGAAGGCCATCAAAAGTCAAGCGTTAGTAGACTTCCTTGCCGATCAACCCTCAGAAGAAACAAAACTGTTTAACGCGGAACTTCGGGATGAAGAAGTGTTTGTCATTCCATAGGATCCCCAGACATGGGAAATTTTTTTCGATGGTGCTTCCTGATGGCTGATAGGGAGAAGGATGGAGGGTCCCAAGCTCAACAAAGTAGGGATGAGAATTATACTTGTATCCCCAAAAGGCCATATTTCCTTACTCTTTCCAACTTTTGGTAGGGTGTATAAATAATGAGGCACAATATCAGGCCCTCATTACTATCCTAGAACTGTCACTTCATGTGAAAGCCAGAAACCAAAAAATAAAGGGAGATTCAGAGCTTGTCATCAAACTTGTCAATGGTGACTATGACATTAAGAAAGAAGTATTGGTCCCCTTGATGAACCATGTTCGAGAACTGATTGAATAATTCCTATCCAAAAAACGTTGAATCACTTCCCTTGGTCACAAAATGCCCAAGCCGATGCTTTGACAAATGCTACCACAAACTTGCCCGATCCAGACTGGGATGAAATAGTCATTAGCATTTCCCAACACCAGATAGTCTTTCCATTTATACTAAGAAATACACAGAAAGTAAAGGAAATTAGCCTCTCTCTGATCCTTATGGTCACAAAACTTGTTGGATGACGCCCATTACAAATTACCTTCATAATAGAGAACTCCCACCATATAGGGCTGGAATGGAGCAGGTCTGAAAATGGGTAGTCAATTTTTCCTTGTACACTAGGATAAATCAAGAAAAGGTTCTCTACAAACAAGGCCTTAATTAGGTTTTTCTAAGGTGCATTAATGGAGAAGAGATTTATGCTGTCATGAAATATGTGCACGCCAGAGCTTGTTGAGTGCATCAATCAACAACCAAGATCTCTCACCAGATCTGGAGGCTCGAGTATTACTAGACCACAATGATATAGGATTATGCTATATTCACCACAATGTGCCATTCCTGTCAAGTTCATGTTTATTCCATACACCAACCCCTGGAGTTACTTCATATAGATAAGTACGCATGTCCATTTTCTTCTTGTGGGAGGGATGTTGTGAGAGCATATCCTCCCTCCATATCCAAACTATTAAAGTCCATACTCACAGTGACCGACTTCTTTTCCAAATGGTCGAAATCCATACCCCTTAATGAAGTTGGGGCCAAAAACATCGATAGATTGGTGAAGGCCAACATCATTACCAGATTTGGTGTCCCACATACAATACTGATGGATAACGACACCAAATTCTACTCTACTGAGTTGAACAAGCTATACTAGGATAATGGAATTAAATCTAATTGTTTGTCCCATTACCACAAGGAGCCCAATGGGAAGATAGAGGATTTTAACAATACTTTTTCCAAAATAATCTGAAATATGGTCGATAAGGATACGAAATCATTGCCAAAGAACCTCCTTCATACTTTTTGGGATTATTATACCTCGAACCACACAGCCACCTAGGTGATCACGTACTCACTATTGTACAGAGAAAAGGCAGTTATGCCTATTGAAATCCAAGTTCCATCACTTCATGTGGCCAGTTGTGAACAATTGTCCATGGAAGAGAAATCCTAGAGATGTTTTGATAACTTGGAGTAGCTAGATGAAAAATGGTTGTACACTCTTCACAATTTGCAAATCTAGCAAAATCGGATTGCACGAGCCTTCAACAAAAAGGTTTTCCTTTGATCTTTCCTCGAAGGAGAAGTGGTGTTAGTCCTCAGAACCCTAATGATACTCAAGATGATTCCCCCAAATATCGAACCAAAGTGGGAAGGACCATAATTCATACATATATTCTATTCCAATGAAGCATACACCCTAATATCAATGGATGGATATCTCATCACGTCTCCCAAAAATGTGAAGTTCTTAAAGAAATTCTTAGAATAATAAAACTGTGTTATGATCCAAGCTCTATGACCCTAAACTATGAGTTTTAAATCCATGTTACAATCCAAACTCTATGACCTTAAACTATGAGTAACAACCAACCTTGTTAAGGTCCAAGATCTATGACTCTAAATTATTAGTTATAAATTCAAGTTACAATCCACACTCAAAGACCTTAAACTATGAGTAACATTCAACCATGTCAAGGTCCGAGCTCTATGACCCTAAACTACAAGTTATAAATCCATGTTATGGTCCAAATTCTAGGACCTTAAACTATGAGTAACAACCAACCATGTCACAGTCAATTCTCTATGACCCTAAACTATGAGTTATAAATCCATTTTATGGTCCAAACTCTAAGACCTTAAACTATGAGTAACAACCAACCATGCCAATCTCCATGCTCGATGGACCAAGACTATGAGTTTTAAAGCCATGGTATGGTCTAAACTCTAATACCTTAAACTATGAGTAACAGTCAACCATGTTGAGTTCCAAGATCTATGACCCTAAGCTACGAGTTATAAATCTATTCCATTGTCCAAACACTATGACCTTAAACTATGAGTCATTTTCCTTTCCACATGACATTAAACTATAAGGAACTCGTCCATGAAATATGACATTAAACTATGACTCATGTCCTCCATATAAGATGTTAAACTGTATGGAAGAAAGCATCCTAACTACATGATAATAAATAGGTTGATCTATCACAGAACTATGTATGGCTTGATTCCTACCCTCGTAGGATGCCTAGAGATTCCTTGATCCTCGATCTTGGCCCAGCCCTCACCATAAAAAATGTCTCCATCATTCCCCCTATCTACCCATATCCATAATGGAACCCATTATCACTCCTTGTTTATCACATCAATTATAACTCACATGCGCTTAGGATCAGTGGTAGGAATTATCTTATGAAAGAAAACTGTAGAGTAACATGGTAGACATGGAAACTATGATGGATAGAACAAAAAATGTCCTCATATATGTATTGAGCTAGATTGTTACAGGGAACTTTCTGAACTACGCATGGCTTGATTCCTGGATCACAGGATATGTAGTGATGCCCAGATTTGGCATCCTGGTCCAGCCATTATCATCAAAATATTCCCTCACATGTCCCTGTATATGGATTGTGCCACATTAGTACAAGGAACTTTCAGAACTATGTATGGATTGATTCCTACCCTTGTAGGATATGTAGTGATGCCTAGATTTGGAATCCTGGTCCAACCAATCATCATCATCAAAAAAATTACCTCAAATGTCCCTACACATCAAGAAAACATTTGTAGGGAACATTCAGAACTACGTATGGATTGATTCTTACCCTCGCATGATACATAGTGATGCCCAGAATTGGCATCATGGTTGAGCCACTATAAAAAATTCCCCTCTCCCCGTGTGAAGGTTAGACTAATATGGGGAGCCCATGAAAGATCCTAATCTCATGAAAATAAATAGTGAAATTCCTCAAGAGTTAGGTGTAGTCTAGTCCTTAGTGTTACGAGATACCACACATACCCCCACTAATTAAAAGTCCAAAGATCTTGCTTCCCCCTTTACATATGAATCAAATCTATGTAGAAGTTTCAATAGTTTTCAATTAATCACGATCTAGAAATTACCTCCATTCCCAGACACAAATTTCCCATTTTTAAAAATCCATACTCTGAGAAAACATGGATCCCCATAATCATTCAAGGTCATCTGATACGGAAGGCCAGTGTCCTGTGGACACCTTTGTTTGACTATGCACATCATTCCCTAGAGGCTCTGCAATTTTTTCCCAAAAAAAATGGCCATCAATAAAAGGAAAATTCATCCCCAGGAGGGTCCACACCTATATTAGTGTTCCCAATAGCTTCCAAGCCACATTTCATCCCTCCTCATTCATGTTTACCCTAGGACTATGGTTTACACCTTCTATCATCACTCATGTATAAGGAATGCTGGAACATCCTGATAGTAGTTAACCCAAAACTATTACAGATATTTATGACCGTATAATCATCCTCACTGCATGACTCTAAACTGCACAACTCCATGTCCTCACCGCACGACATTAAACTGAGAGGCCCAAAGTTTCCTTGTTGTACGATGTTAAACTTCATAGCATTGATTTACGTTTAAAGTTTCCTCTAATGTTGATTTTTATAATCTTTGTAAATGATGAGGAATCCTCACAATCCCTTATTTATCACAATGAGAATAGCTCACATGAGCTTAGGGATCTTAGTGAGAGATCCACCATGACATTATGAGAAAAAAGGCCATGAATTTCATCCTAATAACACGACCCTAAAAGGCATGTAATGGTTCCCTTCCCTGAGAGGAACCCCACATCCTAGCCATGTGACATTAAATGACTAGGTATCCCAAAGATGGAATAACGGCCTCACCCTACGTATGAGTTCGATATACGTAAGGGACACCCGATTAAATGAGTGAATTGAATCCCAAATGACCTCAATATGTTTGGATACACTCTTACCATATTTTAAACTTCATGCTCCGAGTGATCTTGAATCTATATAACCCTCCAATTCCATCTGATATAGAAGGCCATTTTCCTGCAGACACCTTTGTTTAACTATGCACATCAAGCCCCGGTGGCTCTGCATATGTTGCCCACAAAAATGGCCATTAATCATAGGAGAATTATTTCCTAGGAGAGTCCTCTCCTATCTTAGTACACCTAATGGATTCCAAGACTCATTACACCCCTCATGATTCAAGGGCCCCCAATGTCATGGTTTACATCTTCCTTCATATACACATTTGGATATATCAGAACATGCAAGACTGATCAATCTCTAGTCCCTTTTGAGGTTTCTAGAGATACCCTATATTTATCCGTGAAGTTGATCCACATACAAAAGAATAGTTCCCCCACTCATTTCCAGTTTTCCCCAAATAATTTTAGTTAAAATTACCTTTTTCTTTTTAGGTGCACCCCTTTTCAAAGGTCACATTTCGTATTCAGATATTTATCAATCTCCATAATCCTTAATGGCCATCAGAGATGGAAGGACATGTAAACCTTCTTTTGGATATTCCAATCATGCCCTGGTGGATCTGTATATGTCTCCCAAAAAATGGCCATCAATCAAAGGCCAATTCATACCTAGGAGAGTCCTTTCCAGATTCTGTACGCTCAAATGGAAATCATGCCCTATCACACCCCAGATTTGGAAAATTTATAGATAACAGATTACATACCTTATTATTTCTAAATTCCCATGAAATAGAAAATATTTCTAATTAAACTAACCATTCTCCATCTCTCCCCCATGAAAGTGAGAATTGTGTGGGAACAGTTTCCCACTCAAAGACAATATGAATGTCTCTAATGTTTTCAGACACCATTACTCAAGCCAGCCACCCACTATAGATCCTAACATCAAAATAAATTCAAAATGTGGCATAACCCTACTTGGACATCAGAAATAGAAGTCCAGTGTCCTACAGACACCTTTGTTTGACTATGAACATCATTCCCTTATGGATCTACATATGTTGCCCAAAAAATGGTTGTCGATCAAAGGAAAATTTATCCTCATGAGAGTCCTCTACAACTTCGTAATGCCTAAAGAGGGTCTCAAGGATCATTTATATCCAAACTCAAAAATATAGGGTCAATAAAAATACATAGTCTAGGTATTAAGGATATTAGACCATTCATGACTATTAGTCTCAAGTCAAGGCTATGTCCCTTTAAGTTTGGTCAAAACTGTTTGACCTAAAACATCAGTAATAAGTTTGATTAGCAGGACTGTGAACTTTTAGTGAAAGAAAACACCATACATGTAAGAGGAAAAATCCACTGAAGGAACCTCTGCGTAAAATTCAAGTATTGTTTCATTAAAAAAACATTGATCCCTAAAAAATGTATAAAGCTAGTTAGGTTGAAATCCCAAAAAGGGAGGCCTAAGAAAAAACTGAGTTACTTCCAATATTCCCGTGCCAAAAGGATTAGAAAAAAATACGGTAATATTGAAAAATACACAAAAGTTCATGAGGTATTCCATAAAACCTCAGCAATAGTTGAACTACCCTCACTGAGTCTTGCAGCTCAGGAAAAAAGTAGAGAACAATTTGATTATTTCAGTTTACTAGTTTCAAATCATCTTTTAAAATTAATACCTAGTTGAGATGATGTTTATATTATTGATTAATAAATTGAAATGATAGGAAAATTCAAAGAAGAACCATTGAAATGAAAATTAGTTTCATTGATTTTGAAAAAAATGGATGTGTTTCCTCAGTTTAGAGTCTCTCCAAACTATAAAAAAGTGGTAAGAGTACATATAATTATTTGGGACATAACAAGGCTTGATTTTACCTTTATATAAGTATGGAAAGTGATTATTGTGGCCCATCAATAGTTTTCTCCAAAGAAGCTCTCTCCTCTATTTCGGCTTTGACCATTAGACACACCTGCTCCATAATGACTTTGTGGTCCTTCCCTTTCTTCTAGATAGCTTGATAGTTGGCACATGAAGATTCTAGTTGATCCCTCAACCTTATTGTGCGGGCTTCTCACTCCCGCAACTCTTCCTCTTAGGTGTTCACCAAATCACGGGCCTTCACCTCCTCACCCATGAGATGACCAAATTCTTCTGAAACATCTCAGAAGGTCTCCACCTAGTGATGTGAATAATTGAACTTAGGTAGCTTGTACTCATATAAATAAAGGTCTTCCCAGTCAATGACTATTTGGAATATAAGGAGGTGTATGTTTCGGTAATCAAATATGCCAAAACCCAGCTCGTTGAATAATCACTGAATATTATCACCCTCGTCAGAACAATTGGCCATGGGTGTCTCCATGGGAAGAGAAAATAACTAGTGCCATGCCTCTTTTCGCATTGCTTGGTGCCTTACTACAGCACCAGTACCTTGATCCTCCCCAACTGAAACATGTATATAATAAGGAATCATAATCACAACATCAGGGAGGGACCTAATACATGTCGCCCATGATGGGAGACTCTATTTTCCCTTAGATGAACCAACTGTTGGAGCCATATGTGGAGGACTAGCCACAACTTCCTGGGTGGTTGGTGATGCTAGTGCCAACCCCATTGAGGTCTTGGGTGGTATCCACTGGAGGGGATAATTTTGAATCACTCCCCCAGGAGATAGGTTGTATAGATGAGGCCCCTCCCAGATGTTCCTAATGTCAAACTGAGCAGCTTCTTACCACAAGGGTAGGAACATGTGGTGTATCCTTCATGTCTGTTGCAGGGACAGAACTAAAAGGTGTAGCTATTCCAATCTTCACAATAGAAGAAATATTAGGCATTATCGTTGGGGAAAGGATGGGGTATGAAATATTTAATGGTTTTCGAACCCACCGAAGTAGTTCTTTCTGCATCCCATTGGGGTAACAATACACCCATAGTCAGGAATACTCTAGTGACAGGAAAATATATTTTGTCAAGTTAGAAATGATAACTTCTATAGTAGCACCTTAATGCATCATCATGAGCCATAATTGGAGAAGAAAAATGGGGTGATATTCTCCCCTTAATTGAACTGCTGGATGTAGTGTAGTCTATTGAAGGAATCCTAATTTACTAGAAAAACGGTAGGGGATGTATGGATCACAAATGACTAATCGATCTATATGAGCAGTGAGTATCCCATCCCAAAGTGTGATAATGTACAATCATTCCTCCAAATAACTATCCCTGTCACCTCTCAATGATCCTCTAGGGGTGAGATGTGGTGGAAACGATAAATGATAAGCGTTGTTCAATAGCACAACCACATCAATAACACTTGGAGTCTTATGATGAACAAAAAAAATATTGAGAAGGGCGGGTTGAAAGTTAGAATGAGAAACCTTTTCAGTATGTCAGTGCTCATAACAGGGGTGGTGTTCTACCATCCACCCGTATATAAATTTAAACGATCTACTGAGATTATGTGGGGGGATAACTTCCTGTATTATTTTCAACAATTCATAATGCTGGTCCAAGGTAGGAGGGTCTAAATTAATTAGATGACCCTCTTCCAGCATGGCCTCCATCATCAATGTATTGGCCCAAACACAGATATATATGTCACGGGAATGAAAAACCATCTGCTAAAAAACATGACAATGAAACCTACTAGTCAAATCATAGGTGATAAGTTTGGTAGAATCTCATATCTCCATGTGTTATATCTCCCCACCTCAAGGGGAACACAATATCACCCGGGATTCTGGTGGGACGGGTGAGATGGATGAGTTCGGCTGTGATGAGACCTCATCTTGGGTATGTTCATCTTCAATAATAATCCAATCCATGCCTCAAATGGGATAATCCAGTGATCTTGGAGTGGATGGTCATGTAATCCCTCTGTCATGACTAATAAACTCCTTATCAAATAGGACACATGGTCATTGTCATTCCAAGTAGCAGTTGTTGGGAGAAACTCGTCATACATCTCTCCAAGGATATGGAGTCCTCAAAGCTGGTGGATATCCTATAGGCTCATACATACCTCTCCATGTAATAATTTGATGGTGTTGGTGATTGAACACCAGCAGCTCTGCAATTCTAGAAGGATTTCACTTGGGGAGAAGATTGAAAACTATGAAAACTAGGTAGCCTGATACAAGTCCACCACCTCCAACAGGTCAGGGGACTCCAAACAGGTCTGATGTACCCAGAATGCCAAATACCATTCATCAGAGAAGCATCCTCCAGCCTGAAGATCCCATTTGGTTCTCCACCCACAACTGGGATTTTCTTGGGTGATACTGATAATGGGTTGTTACTCTCAGGTGCTTAGTCTTGGTACACCAATGCGACACTCACTGATTCCATGATTCCATGTCAAGCCACTTAGTATAAAGATGCTCTATTGAATTGGAGCAGTGATGAATTCTACTACTGGGGAAATGTTGGCACGATCATTAACTTTCGATGCCTATAAGAGGATGAAAGGAGTATCAGGGTCAGCCAACGACTGAGGAATGTCATCGAGGAGACCAAAACCATAAAGTGGAAACTACAGAGATAGTGGATAGGCTAGAAGCTCTGGTGTCATGAAATCCATTAATAAGATATCACAAGGAATGATGTGGGCCGGAAGATGACCCTAAATATTCCCCCACCACGATCACCCTTGTTTTTGTCACTTTTATCATAGCCTATTAAGCAACCATTGTAACCTGCACAAAAAGATCCAGAAGCCGACAAAAAGTCAGTCTAATAAAAATTTGTTGGATAAAGGCTATAGAAGAATGGATAAAGGACTCAAAATATCCCCACATAAGTCTATGCATATTGTTTCTAGAAATGGTATGTGGTAGCCACATCCCACATACTACATAGTGTGCGGTAGCCACATCCTGCGTACTGCATAGTGCGCAGAAGGCACAATCCACGTATTGCATGATACATGGATGTAACCCCACCAATATATATGGTAAGAAAGTGAATTTCAATATGTACAACCATAGTATGTGAACTATCCATGAGTTTTTGACCCACATAACATTGTCCAGTGAATAAAAAGGTTCATGGAAAGTGGATACCACAAACCAGGGCCTTGATTAAGTTCATGATCATGAATTGTGGATTAATGTTTATGTTTAGCTTATTAATTCTTAATGTTCGATATGAGGACACACCATCTGCGTAGCATATTCCTATGCGTAATATGTATTATAGTCTTAAAGTTCCACAATGTTGTTTGCAAGATCCAAAATATGGTATGCAGATAGAGAAATGGAGAGAAGATCAGTTTTTAGTACATATGAAGCGGTTCATGAACATGAATTTCACAAGGAGAACGGTATGAAAGAGCAGAGGAAGCATGGGTAATAAAGATCACTTTTCACCTTGAGAAATGGTAAAAGACAAATGAAATGAGACCCTATTATAGGTGTGGTCCCCTTCTACCGATTCCTTCTGTTATATCACGAACCATTTCAGTTCAGGACCGATTCTACATCGGAATAGTCCCCTTTTTTTCTGAACGGACCCCATTCCAATGGGGGGAATTTTTAGGATCCTAAAAATTCTTCATAGGGAAGAAAATACACCCAAAATCACTTTATAGAAGGAAGAAAATAATTCTACAAGTCTAGAAAGGTTGAATGGACTGAAATTGATTTTCAATTTTCAGAAGAAACTTGAAGGAATTCATGTTTCCAAATCATTTCAAGTGGCTCATGCATCATCATCGAGAAAGGTCCACGGACTTCCGGGATCACGAACCCCAGATACGTGAAATGATCCGCGAACCAAAGGCCCATAGAGTGATGACCATCAAACAAGGAAGACCACAAACCAAGTCACCGATGGACTCATGCATGTGAAGACCGTCAGCGTACCATTCCAAAAACCCATCAGTTTTCTGACAAAGCGAACAGGTAGGGTTTCAAAAACAATTATCGTGAACTGAAGCCTCTTCAAACCCCGGATTGATAGAGTCATCCATGGGTCATGATATCTCTCTTTGGGCATCCACATATGGTGTTGCGTGCCCAATATATACAGTTGTCTTGATGCTCTATAAAAGTAGCACAGTATAAGGACAAAGGATGAATGATGAAGGCTTTAAGGGGACTCAGAGGTTGGAATAAAGAGTTCAGAGAAGACTCCAGATTGCATATTTATTCATCGGTGAAGCCCGAATAACAAACCACTCTCTCCCTAGGTATAGCCATTCACGAACCATAAAATAGGGGAATTGAATAATAATAATAGAAATGCAAACCTAACTGGTGAACTCGAACCACATACTTCTCATGGATGAATTTCCCACAAATGATGATCCCATAAACCCTACATCAATATGGTGCTCTGTGTTGTATACCACTATGTAGACTGAACCCGACATTGTGTACTGTATCAATATGTCGATGGAACCCAAAGTCATGTGATGGGATGTGTACCACTATAGTACGCGATTGTCTATACCCATGCCAGTGTACCGCATTGGTATGTGGACAGCTCTTCTTCCCGCATACCACTATGGTATGTGGAGCCTCCCCCATTCTTCATAAGAAACTTTTATGCATAATGGGGTGTTTTCAGTTATTATTTACTTTGGTTCCAACCTCACCCTTCCATTATCTTCTATTCCTCCATGATTCCTCCGCTAACCAGTCCCCCAACATCAGGCCAAAGCCTCCTCCAAAGCCACCGAACCCATATGATCAAACCATCAGGTGCATCAGTGAGCCCCTTTGAGTCTACAAACCCGTGGTAAGTGGGGTCAAAAAATCTCTCCCCACAATGGTTTGGGCTTCGGGAGTGACTGTGGGTCTACATTCCCATGGTAACCTAGAGTCCAACCATGAGATGCCGACATGAACCTCCCAGTTCTAGGGATTAAGGGTGATCACTTTCTTTTCCATTTAATGTGGAATAGTGATTAGTCAAAGAGGTTATGTTTGCTCCCCCCTTTGATGAGGATGAAACCCCTTTTCCATAATGTGCTCTAGGGACCTCCCATAGAAGTAAGTCCCCAATCATCCAAGGCTAGACCATGTAGCCTTCAGTGTATTTTCACATTGAAAGGTTCATCACTATGTGCCCTCTCCCACCATCACCTCAACCTCTTCCATCACGGGAACTCCCTCCCCCACCAACAGGTGAGGGAGATTTGTGTTTTATTGAATCTTTCACATCCTCTTGTTTCTCACACTGGGCATGACTCATGTAGACTTAGAGGTTTTTGATGATTACAACATCCACCTAATTATGAACTATGATAACTTTGATTCCTAACCAAATCATGATACATAGGATTCCTACCAGAAGGCCCGAGCTCAAAAGGGTTCTCATCTAAAAGGGTCCACCCAACCATGCCCCCTCAATTGGGTAGCTTCCACACGTAATCCCCATACCATCCAAACTACGTGGGTTCTGATTATTCTCTTAAGGATACGTAGGAAACCCATCTTATGTGTCTGATCCCAAAATCAAGTCACCTTCTATCCCCCCTTGGTGACAATAAAATCTAGAGTGCCATATTATATGGCACAAGTTAGCATCGCCTCCGTAGCATCAAATATATTCATTCCTATGATGATATTTCAAACCAAGGGTAGCCCGTGGACACACTCTTCGGGAATGAACCAAGGATTCATAAACATATGAACTTGACTTAAATCTATAAGAGAGTCTGAGAAGAGGAAACAATCCTCCCCTGGAAGGGTGTGGTGAGCCTAACCTCTCATCCTCTCGACCAATGGAGTCCTTAAGTATTGTTGGCTGAATCATCAATCAACGAGTTCCTTCCTTTGTAATGCAGGTTCATAGATCATGAATACCAGGGCCGTTGGACATTCCTGGTGTAACGACTAAAACTTTCATTAATGGAAATCCCTCTTGATCTAATTAAATAACGCTTTATGAAAAATTCTCATATAAAATGTCAACTTCTTTGGTTTTATTATTTTGGATTTTAAAATACTATAATGAATTATGATCCTTTCTAATATAGTCATTTAACAGTGATCACGTGATTAGTATAAATATAGGGCTTTAACAAATCCAATTTACTCAGACAAAGGAAGTGATGGCCTCATCCAGTAGACGCGCCCCATACGAAGCCCATTTGTCAGAGCTTGGATAGGAGGTGGCATAATTTTGCCTCTACCTTGACCAAGCTCAAGCCGAGCTTGAACATGTTAAGCTTGAGCGGAACCGCCTATGGTAGAAGTGGAAGTTGATAGAGATTACCACCCGGGTGATGTTATCCGCACAGTCCGTCACCATCGCAGACCTCACCCTTCCGTCTTATACAGGTGTTTTAAGAGGTTATTTAAAAACACCCTACTACTATAGTTATGTACATTACTTTTTTATATAATAATTAATATACTTTCATTTTATTATTGTTACCTTGAAAATAGTTTTTAAAGCACAAATAGTATTTTTAGGTAATGTTCAACTACGAAATCTATTTTGATGAATTAATGGATTTTTGAATTAAATAAAATTTTAATAAAATATTATTATTATTATTAAATTAATTTTTCTTACATATAAATGATCATATAATTTTATGAATGCAATTTTAATTTTTATTAATGTTTGAAAGCCATTTTTGTCAAAACCCATGAATTTTCGATAAATGTCGTTTTTTATTTGAAAAGTAAAAATTAACATATTTTGAAAATTATTTAGATAAAATGAATAATATTTCTGGAATTAGGACGTCGAAATTATCCAACGGTGAATTTTTCATAATTTTCTGAGACAATCAAATTTTTGGGTAAAAATTAAATACCGTTTAAATATATAATGTGTTTTATGACATCATAATGACCCAATAGTGATGTAATAAAATACTATAAACTTTATTTTCGGCCAATATATGTTTTATCATTAAAATAATTTGATTTTGGGTCTGTTTTATTTATTTTACAAAGCTTTAGTGTACCCTTCAAGACTTATTAAACATTTTGTCTCTTTAAATTGTTTTTCTTAGGAGTGTGACTCACCTCCACATAAGCAACCCCATTATTTTAAGAATTTCATACTTTGGTCTTATAAAATATTTTTTTTACACTTCCCTTTTCCAAAAACCATGGGCAAAAACATGGTCTGGTTTGTGGTTTTGATTAGCTTAATGTGTGGTGTCTCAAACCAAAATAATAAATAATTCCCCCACCTTTCCTATATAATCCCACCCAAGATTCCACTTCCTCCTCACTCAAAGACTTTGGAGTTCATCCAACCTCTACCCTCTCCTCTCTATAATCCTCCCAAAGTTCCCAAAGCTCCCAATAAGCCTCTATCAAGCCTCTCTCAAGCCTTTGGAAGCACACTTCGAAGTAAGAGTTTTTCCTCCTTTCTCATTTTTGTCCAATATTCTTTAAATTTTTATTCCCTTTTAATTTCAATTATAAATGTTGGGGTATGGTTTAAAACCACCCCCATACTTCCCCTTTTATGTTTTAATAATGGGAGACCCATTTGTCTCTCATTAAATACCTCCCATGTACACTCGTTACTATCCCGAAATTCCAAAAGGAATTTCTCTCTCCTCATTTACATTCAAGAAATTATTTTGTATCATGAATATAAATTCCATTACATTTGTTGGGACATGTATCTATATGACCCTGTTATTGTTAATGTAATTTAAATATGATGAGACACACCTTTCTCTCTTATCAAACATTTTTATGAGTTCTTATGTCATGCTGTTATTCTACCGAAATTGCACCACACTTTTCCAAGCCAAAGTCATTATGTATTGAATACCATGCCCATTTCTATATAAAGGGTATTCACCTTTATGAAAATTTACTTATTGTTTAAAGAGTTTCATGTATGTATTCCACATTTGTTTATCTTGGAATAAATAATTATGTTGAATGATTCAATGTTTTATGATCCATGTGGCACACTTATTCATGAAATGAAATGTTTAAGAAGGGTGTGCCCAGATAGCGCTCCAATGCATTGGGTAAAATATAGTATCATGATATGTCATGTGCAATGGGTGTTTAATCATTATAATTCAAGTGAAATGAGGTTTTACTCATACTTGATGTGCAATGAGGGTTTACTCATACTCCATGTGCAATGAGCCTTGGCTCATGCTAATTCCATGTTAAGTGTTGTTGCCACATTTCCATGTTATGATTATCATGCATTATCATGACTTTATGTTTATGATTCTCTTGTGCTCTATTGATATGCCTATTTTCTAACATGTATTGTATTCCTAATTTTATTCCATGATTAATCCTTTACTAGTCTTTATAGCTCACCCTTTTTTTATGCATGTCCTCAGGTTATCCCATGCAATGCTAAGTACGAGGGAATGTAGTGGTCATGTAAAGGATGTTTTCAATAAAGATTTTGTTTTTCATGTTTTAAGTTGTTATGTAATGATCCTAAACCCCAAAGGCACTAGACCTATTGATCTTCTATGTTGTATAAAATTAATTTTAAGTAATAAATCATGTTTAAGTGTGAAATAAAAGCAGGGTTGTTACAGTTGATATTAGAGGATAGGTTTAGTAATTTTTGGGATTAGGATTGAAAACCCCTAGTGAATAATTAGAGACAAGAATAAGTATAATAAAAACATCCCTATGTATTGATGTGTATCGAGTAAGTGGTTTATCAAGAAAATACATCCATGTCTGGATATTAGGAGGTAGAGGTGGCTTTGGCACAGATGTATCATAGGGGTAAAACCTGAATACACTGCTTTGAGCTAGACTCGAATGGGAACTGGTGCATGACAATGGGCCTTGATACAATATTGTTTACGACACTCCTGAGGGATATGCCTGGGTAAATTCTTAAACTTAGTATAAACCCTTATTAAAGGAATTAAAAAAATCCCCTACGAATACATGTTAGAAAGTAGATCGTGGATAACATAGATTGAAGCATATGGATTCTTAAGTTAATGAAATAAAAGTTAATTATAAGTTATCAGTTTTTTCCTTAGATTAATCTTTATGTGTTACCCTTAACTTTCCTTTTATTCTAGCCAATGACTGGTAATAGGAGGACTCGGGCTAACAACTGATGTGAAGATCAATGTGATGATTGTACTAAGGAGATTCCCAATCCAATGGGAGCTAGAATCATGAACTTTTTCATGATTCACTGTCATATATCTCAAGATTTGAAAAGAAACATGGGTCAAGAGGAATTTTCAACCCCACCCTAAGAATGAACAATTTTCTATCGAGAGTTTCATGAGACGAAGGCCTCCTAATTTTAATGTATCATCTGATCCCTCAATCGATGAACAACGGATCAACTCCATTGAAAATATCTTCTCCATCCTTCAATGTTCTGAACAAGAAAATGTTCTCCTAGCTGCTCATCGTATGGAGGGTGAAGCTGATCAACGATGGGCTTTGATGAAAAATAAAAAGCCTGTGGAGGAGATTGAGGAGTTGGAATGGAAAGATTTCTTGAAGATGATTTTCAATAAATATTTTATGTGCAGCATTCAACTTAAGATGGAAAGGGACTTACTTTACCCCAAGAAAAAAGATGATGAATATTTTGGAGCGTACGAGGAAAACTTCACAAGGATTGCATGATACGCCTTCAGCTTTGTCGTTACCCCCAAATGCAAGGTTGACCGCTTCTTTGGTAGGATGAAACTGAGCCTGCGGAAAGTGCTAGCGATCCGTGACTTTGACAGCTACGAGGAAATTATCTGATGTGCCCTCAAGGTTGAAATGGATATCAGAGAATCTCATGGTTATCATGGGGATAAGAAGCATTAGGTGGATTTCAATGCTGGTGGTCCAATAGATAAATATAATGGTGCTAAGAAGATCCAGCACCCCACATTCCAAAGGTACGGAAAGAATAACCCTGGAAATTGCCTAAAGGGGATGAGGAAATTCTTTAGGTGTGGAAGAGAAGGGCACCCAAATATTAACTATCGGTAAGAAAGACCCGCAACTACGAAAGAGGAGAGGAATGCTCCATTAGAACCTCAAAACGTCGTTCGTTTCAACAACTGCAATGAACAGGGGAATCTTTCAAATTAGTTCCCTAAGCCAAGGGTTTTAGGAGTCAACCAACAACCTCCAAGGCAGCAAGGGTGAGATTTTTCCATCACTACTGCCGAAGTGAACCCCAACAATGAAGTGGTGTCAGGTACGCTAGTTATTCATTCAAGAATAGTGAACGCAATTTTTTATTCATGTTCTACGCATTCCTTTATATCTTTAATGTTTAGTAGAACAATCCCATCACCACCACAAATCATGGAAGTGAAGATGTCAGTAAGTACGAAAAATCGTGCAATCATTTTATCCCAGGAATATAAATCCTCCCCTATCATAATCCATGGATTGAACTTCTTGGTGAACCTCGTCATACTCCCTCTAGTGGGATTTGATGAAATTCTTGGCATGGATTGTATTTCCTTATATAGATCCAACATAAATTTCTATGAGAGGGAAATAACTCTCCATGTGGAGAACTGACCCCCAATTCTTTACAAGTGCAATGAGGAAGATGAATATTATTTAGCTCCATCATCTCAAACATGGATATTATTGCCCTATGATTATGCATATCTAGCTCAGATGATTGAGTCTAAGGAGGCAACCATCCTAGAATACATTCCTATTGTGAGGGAATTTTCTGAAGTGTTTCTCGAGGAATTGTATGTCTTCCTCCTAAAAGAGATGTTGACTTCTATATTGATCTTATACCTGGGGAATTGCTAATATCCAAGACTCTATATAGAATGGATGTTGTGGATCTTGAGGAGATAAAGAAACATCTATAAAAAAATCTGGATAAAGGGTTTATACGCCCAAGTGCTTTACTATGGGGTGCACCAGTCCTCTTCGTCAAGAAGAAGGATGGTTCAATGAGCCTTTGCATCGATTATTTTGAGCTCAACAAAATCACGATAAAGAAGAAGTATCCTCTCCCACAAATTGATGACTAGTTCGATTAGCTTCATGGATCATAATAATACTTCAAGTTGGATTTGCAGTCGGGATATTATCAAGTAAGGGTGAAGAAGGAAGATATCCCCAAGACTGTTTTTCATACAATATACAGGAACTATGAATTCATAGTAATGCCTTTCAGACTCACTAATTCTCTATAAATCTTCACGGACTTGATGAATAATGTCTTTAGAGATTACCTTAAAAAAATTTTGGTAGTATTTATAGATGATATTCTGATATACTCCAAAACCAAGGAGGATCATGAGGAGCATCTAAGAAATGTACTAGAGACCTTGCTGAAGGAGAGGCTCTATGAGAATTACATCAAGTGTGAGTTCTAGTTGAAGGAGGTCTCATTCTTGGGCCATATCATCACAAGCAATGGGATATCTGTGGATCCCTCTAAAACAAATGCAATTGAGGGGTAGATGAGGCCAACATTTGTAACAAATATTCGTAGCTTCTTGGGGTTAGCTGGATATTATCAATGATTTGTGAGAAATTTCTCATAATTTTCCAACCCTCTTACTAAGATAACTTGGAAGCGAGTATAGTTTTCTTGGAGTGATGAATGTGAAGAAAGCTTCAAGGATTTAAAAAGGAGGCCTTTCACTGTGATCGTGCTCACCTTACCCACAAGTGGAGAACTTTTTGTGGTATTCAGTGATGCTTCGAAGAAGGGCATGGGATGTGTGTTGATTCAAAATGACAAAGTCATTGCCTATACTTCCAGGTAATTGAATGTTCATGAACGGAACTATCTAACACATGACCTCGTGTTGGCTGTAGTGATACTTTCTTTGAAATTTTTTTGGCATTATCTCTTTTGGGGAGATGTGTAAAATATATACGGATCAAAAAAGCCTCAAGTATATATTCACACATAAAGAGTTGCACATGCGCCAACGAAGATGGTTAGAGCTGATCAACGACTATGGCTGGTCAATCCATTACCACCCAGGAAAATCGAACAAGGTGGTGGATGCCCTAAGTAGAAATGACCTAGTGATTCTATCATTGATGAGAATTGAAAAGGATCCAATCTTCTTAGATTTGATGAATATGGACATGGGAATACTAAATAAGGGAACATCATCAATCTATTCACAAAAGATTGCTCAATCGTCACTTTTGGAAAGGATAAAGGATGCTCAAAAGGATGTTGTTGGATTTCAAGAAAAAGTGGAAGCTATTGTAAAAAGGAAATCCTCAGAGTTTAATGTTAATGAAGATGAATTGTGAGATTTGTGAAAAGACTATGTGTTCCATCAAGTCCAGATCTAAAGAAGGATCTTTTGGATGATGCACATAGTTCCAATTTCTCTATTAACCCAGGAAACACAAAGATGTATCGAGGTCTCTGAGAGAATTATTGGTGGGATAATATGAAGAAGGAGATCGCTGATTATACATCAAAGTGTCTGGTGTGTCATCAAGTGAAGGCAAAGAGGCGGGAGTCTAAGGGGATGATGAAACCATTTCCCATACCAGAATGGAAATGGGAGAACATCACCGTGGACTTTGTCACCAGACTTCCAAAGACATCCAAAGCCAACAATACAATCTGGGTTATTGTGAATCTTCTTACAGAGGCTGCACACTTCATTTCTATTCGAGAGGATTTCTCATTGGATCAAATGACACATATATATATCAAAGAAGTGGTAAGGATGCATGGAGTACCACTAAATATTGTGTCTAATCGAGATCCAAGATTCACCTCTAAGTTCTGGTAGAGTCTTCAACATACTCTGAATACTGAACTGAACTTCAGTACGACCTATCATCCTCAAAATGATGGTCAATCAGAGTGGACTATCCAAACACTTGAGGACATGTTGAGAGTGTGCTCAATTGACTTTAAAGGAGGATGGGATCAAAATCTTCCTCTGTTTGAGTTCTCTTATAATAAAAGTTTCCACTCGAGCATCCAAATGGCACCATATGAATCCCTTTAGGGGAAAAGGTTTAGAACACCGGCATGTTGGGATGAGGTTGGTGAGCGTAAGCTACTTGGACTAGAAATGTTTGAAGAAATGGTGGAGAAGGTGAAAACCATTCAACAACATATCAAGGCAGCCCAAAGCTGAAAGAAGATTTATATAGATAACCGTTAATGAGACATTGAGTTTAAATTTGGAGACATGGTATTTCTATGCATATCTCAGTGGAATAAGGTCATGAGGTTTGTAAAGGAAGGGAAGTTAAGTCCAATGTACATCGACCCCTTCGAGATTCTTGATCGTGTCATGGCTGTGACCTATCGACTAGTAGTTCCACCTACCATGGTCAAAGTACATGATTTCTTTCATATATCCCTCTTAAGTAAGTACATACCAGACCATCACATGTACTCTCTTCAGAGGTGGTACAGTTATAGGATGATCTTTTTTATTAGGAGAAACCAGTGAAGATCTTAGATCATAGAGAAAACATTCTACAAAATAAGACAATTCCCCTCATCAAGGTGTTGTGGAAAAACAACAAGTTTGAAGAATTAACGCGGGAATTGAAGGGAATGATGAAGCAGAGTTACCCACATCTATTTCAACGTGGGAAAAGAAAATTTCAAGGGTGAAATTTCTTAAGGGGGGAAGATTGTAACGACCCAAACCTTTATTAATGGAAATCCCTATTGATCTAATTAAATGTATCTTTATTTAAAATGTTTATATAAAATGTCAAATTCTTTGGTTTTATGTTTTTGGATTTTAAAAAACTGTTAAGAATTGTGACCATTTCTAATATAGTCATTGAACAGTGATAACATGATTAGTATAAATATAGGGATTTAATCGCCGACGGCCTTGCTAACATAGGAGTCTCTCATGAGATCACTTGGAGGAATGATCTCCCTGAGTATTTGATTACTTTTTTTTATTAGAGATTATATAAAATGTCCCTCATTTCGTCTCATGTAATTTTCATGCTGCCTTTATTTTGAATAAATTGCAGGGTTCTGGTCTTTTGACAAGAACTCATCTTCAAAAAAAAATATAGGGCTTTAACAAATCCAATTTACTCAGAAAAAAGAAGAATTGGCCTCATCCAGTAGACATGCCCCATATGAAGCCCATTTCTTAGAGATTTGAAAGGAGGTGGAATCATTGGGCTTCCTTCTTGACCAAGCTCAAGTCGAGCTTGAACACATTAAGCTTGAGCCGAAATTCCTACTAGAGAAGTGGAAGTTGATAGAGATTACCACCCGAGCGATGTTATCCGAGCAGTTTGTCACCATCACACACCTCACCCTTCAGTCTTATGTTGGTGTATTAAGGTGTTATTTAACAAGACCCTAGTACTATGGTTATGTACATTATTTTTGTATATAATAATGAATTTAATTTTATTTTATTATTGTTACATTGTAAATAGTTTTTAAAGCAAAAAATAGTACTTTTAGTTAATGTTCAACTAAGAAATATATTTTGATGAATTAATGGATTATTGAATTAAATAATATTTTAACAAAATATTATTATTATTATTAAATTAATTTTTATTAAATATAAATTATTGTACAATTTTATGAATGCAATTGTAACTTTTGTTAAGGTTTGAAATCCATTTTTGTCAAAACCCTTGAATTTTCGATAAATGTCAGTTTTTATTTTAAAAGTGAAAATTAAAATATTTAGAAAATTATTTAGATAACATGAATATTATTTCTGGAATCAGGAAATTGAAATTTTCTAATGGTGAATTTTTCTTAATTTTCTGAGACAGTCAAATTTTTGGTTAAAAATTAAATACCATTTAAATATATACTGTGTTTTATGACATCATAATGACCCATTAGTGATGTAATAAAATATTATAAACTTTATATTCAGACAATATATGTTTTAAAATTAAAATAATGTGATTTTGGGTTTTTTGATTTATTTTACAAAGCTTTAGTGGACCCTTCAAGACTTATTAAACATTTTGTCTTTTTAAATTGTTTTCCATGGTAGTGTGACTCACCTCTACATAAGAAACCCCATTATTTTAAGATGTTAGGAATCTGGCCTTATAAAATATTGTTTTCCACTTCCCTTCTTAAAAAACCATGGGCAAAAACCTTGGTCAATTTTGTGGTTCGGATTAGTTTAATGTGAGGTGTCCCAAACCTAAATAATAAAGAATTCCCTCACCTTTCCTATATAATCCCACCCAAGATCCCACTTCCTAATTACTAAAAGCCTTTGGAGTTCATATAACCTCTACCCTCCTATATATAGAATCCTACTAAGGTGCCCCAAGATCCCATGAATCCTCTCTCAAGCCTTTAGAAGCACACTTCCAAGTAAGGGTTTTTCTTCCTTTCTCTTTTTTGTCCAGTATTCTTTAAATTGTTATGCCCTTTGAATTTCAATTATAAATGTTGGGGTATGGTTTCAAACCTCCCCCATACTTCCCTATATATGTTTTAATGATGGTATACCCATTTATATCTCATTAAATTCCTCCCATGTACACCCGTTACTATGCCGAAATTTCGTAAGGAATTTCTCTCTCCTCATTTACATTCAAGAAATTCTTTTGTATCATGAATCTAAATTCCATTAAATTTATTGGTACATGTATTTATATGACCCCATTACTATAAATTTCATGTAAATATGATGATACACCCCTTTCTCTCTCATCAACCATTTTTATGAGTTCTTATGTCACGCCATTATGCTGCCGAAATTGCACCCCGCGTTTCCAAGCCAAAGCCATTGTGTAGTGAATACCATAGACATTTCTCTATCAAAATTATTCACCTTTATTCACATTTACTTATTATTTAATGATTTTCATGTATGTATTCTTCATTTTTTTATCATGTAATAAATGATTTTGTTGAATGATTCAATGTTTTATGATCCATGGGGAACAGTTATGCATGAAATGGAATGTTTAAGAAAGGTGCTCTCTGATAGCGCTCTAATGCATTGGGTAAAGTATAGTATCATGATACGTCATATGAAATGGTTGTTTACTCATGCTAATTCAATTATGATTAGGGTTTACTCATACCTCATGTGCAATTAGGGTTTACTCATTCTCTATGAGAAATTAGCCTTGGCTAATGCCAATTCCATTTTAAGTGTTGTCACCACATTTCCATGTTATGATTGTCATGATTTATAATGCCATTATGTTTATGCTTCTCTTGTGCTCTATTTATATTCCTATTCTCTAACATTTATTTTATTCCTCATGTTATTCCATGATTAATCCCTTAATGGGATTTATAGCTCACCCTTTCTTATGCATGTCCTCAGGTTATCTCATGCAATGCTAAGTACGATGGAATGTAGTGGTCATGTAAAGGAAGGTGTTGATGATAATTATTAAAACATTATAAAGTAAAGTATCATTTCCACTTTGAAATCACTTCTTTAAAAACTAAAAATTTACCAAAAATTGAGGAAATAATTTCTTTGAAAATATACTTGGAACCATGTAAATAAATATTTAAGTAATTTAGTGGTCATGAAGGATGAAAATAACATTTATTCCATACATGTTAAAACAACTATTCCTTTCGCATTTTTGGTAAGAAGTCAAAAGTAACTTGTTTCAAAAAATGGTAAGAAAATTCCATTAAAAATATTTTTTAAAAATTAATTCATGGGGAAAATATATTTAAATATTCATTTTAAAATTTTAAATAATTCCTTAAAACAAATTTATAAAACATCTATGTGGAAGAAAAATGATTTTTGACTGAACAGAGAAACAAATTATTTTTTCTGAAAAAAATTCATTTGGTCTATTTAGTTTTAAGAGTGATGAAATTGAAGGGAAAAAATTTATTCTCCAAAAATAACCATAGGATATAAAAATAAAAGATTTTATGTAGAGGTAGATCATAATATTACATCAAAAAAAACTTAATCTTAAATAATATAGATAAAAATGAGATTAAATCATAAAATGTTTACCACTTTGGTAACTTTTTAATAATAACCATCATTAAAGAAAAATAATTTATGGATATTTATTTATTGTTATTTTAAAAGTAAGTATCATTAAACCCATTCATGGAAATTATATACAATATACAAAGGAAACATGTGGTGAATATTTCATTCGTCCCATAGAAATAAAAGTGAGTTGAAAATCCCTTACCACTTTGTAAACTTTTTAATCATAATATCCATTAGATAATATCATTAAATGAGAATCTAAATATTATAAAAAAATTATATTCATGATATAATATTTCAAATGTGTATTATATGCACAACACCAAATAAAGGAGTTATGAATATGTCATATGTCCCCTAGAAATAAAAGAGATACTAGCAATCTCATACCTCAAGTCTTGACTTTTTCATGCATATTCAAACACCAAGTAAAATAAATATATATTTATTATAAATATATTATTAAACCATATAAATATTTTTCATTCCATATATTATTTAATTAAAATGTTTTATCACCTGTTTATTAACAATTCTTTGCTACAATTACTTTTTTGGGTGATAAATACTCTGTTTTTCATGTATGTTTTGGTTTAGTAGTTTTGGCCCTTATATTTTGATCATGGTTCCTTAGTCTATAGAATGTAAATAATAATATAAATATAATGTAAATTAATTATGTACATTTTTATATTAATCCAAAAAAGTCATATATATAAAATTAATTACACCATTCATAAAGATGTTAAGTCGTACATGCGCATGAATGCTGATTTAATTTTTTTGATGGATAATAAAATAAGGTTAAATATTAATTCACCTTTAAAAAATAATTTTTATTTAATATATATAACAAATATTCATAAAATATTTCCTTATTACCATCAATTAAAATTGAATAAAAATGTATCACATCACTTTATGGAGGTGGTCGTCCACATGAACGCATGGTCGATGTTATCATTTCCCAACAGATTGGAAGGAAGAAAGTTAGATGAGATATTATAATTAAAAAATTATATTTATGTCTTATATATTATATAAATATGTTAAATCCATCACTTTATCCAACTGTGATATGTGGTGATGGAAAAAAATTACATCGGTTCGTGAGGCGTTAGTCCACCATACACATGGCCGATCATTTAGTTTCCCATTTGACGGAAGAAGAGATAGATGTAGGTTAGGAATCTAAAATAATAAAATCTAATAACTTTTTATATACATATGTTATTGTATCATTATGGTTGAATAATATTTAAATTTGGTGGTAGAATAAATAAAATGATAATGCATGGTTTTGAGTAATACCTCTTCTTCGGTGAACCTCTTCAGGTTTATACCTAAATCTCTATTAAGAGAGTATATGTATCAAACTATGAACTCTAGGATATGAGGATTTAAGTAGGTATATTATTTTATTTGGTATCTGATTAACTAAATTTTTTTTATTGTGAATAGGAAAGGAGAGTGAATGTCCTTTTATTAGTAGGGAGATGAAGCCACATGGAAACTACTCGGTAATTTCCCAAAAGAGTAAAAAATGATAGTTATTCCCCTAAAAAAATGTTTACAAAATGAAATATATTCTCACTTGGTTTAGGATAATGTTTTAATATAGTAATCCAATAAAAATTATAAAAGATTAATTATCAAACATACCCTTATCATTTGGTTTAACCCCATGAAAAACCCATTTTAACCATAATCACAGTAATAATTTTTTTACTCATTATAATATTAATAATTAAAAATATTAAGTTGACCGGTTATATAATATTAATTATTATTATTAAAACAAATTTATAATCCATATTTTTATATTCCATTAAAATAAGAGTAAAATTTTAGTTTCAAATTAAACTCGTAGAAGCGATGAAAAGAAGGTTTTCCAAAGAGATAATTTCCATAAGTATAGAAAGATTTAATATCCAATATCAACATGAATTAGACTAAATTGAGATAAATTATTTTAATAATAAAATAATTGAACTAATTTTACACATAAAAATTTCATAAAATATGTAGCTTTTTGAATTCTTTAAATGAAAAGGTAGTTTTTAATAAAAATTAGTATTTTCACTTTTCACAAACATTTTAATCTTTTTTGAAAATTCTCAAAAGATCACCCTAAAATTATTTTTTAATATTTATTTAAAAAATAAAGTTAATTTTTTCAAATAAAGTTTCTAATTTTTTTAAAAAATTAATTTTTTCATTTGTTCACATAAATCAATAACACGATTTTTGAGGAAAAATGTATTTCTTTGAGTCATATAAAAACATTACTAGAAAATTTCTTTTCTTTATTTAAAACCATTATAAATGTTTTTAAAATGTTTTTATTCAAATTAATAGAACCAAATTTAACTTATAAGTTATAACTTTCAAGTTTGAATAATAATGTTATTAGTATAGTATGGTTCATTAAAACTCAGTGTTTGTGTAATGCATACTATAGAGAAAATTAAATTGATTTGAAAAAGAACAATTCATAAAAACATGGGGTATTAAACTTCGAAACATTTATTAAATACTCAGGTATTCTAATATACATGATAATTTACCTAATCCCCAACCCTGTTGGTGAGGTCTCTCAAAGTGCATCCATGAGACCCAGGTTCAAAATTAGGAGGAGGAATAATTTTGGTATTGTAGCAAGAAATATATTTGGTACTGTAGCAGTTACTATAGTAGGTACTATTCTGTATTGTAGCAGCCAAAACTATTAAACTTGTGCCATAGGTTTGGGATTGGAGTCCTTAAGGCCTTTGGGTCACCCAAGACTTTGGGTTAGTAAGGATTCTGAGCCACCTTTAAGGCCTTCAAGACCCCTCAAGGCCTTAGGGACACATGATCAGTGCAATTCCCTAAATAGACTCTACAAAAAAAGAGCATCCCCCAAGGAGGATTCAGAGAAGGTGCACTCACCAGAGCAGAACCAATGTATTTTGAAGAATGAGAGGGTATGGCTATGCCATTGGGACCAGAATGTGCATGAATGGGAAGCTTGGCGAGATGTTCATGAGAAGGTGAAGACCTACAATCATGATGCAGATGATGGGGAGGGGTAGTTCCTTGTATTTATAGTCTGGTTGAATTCTATAAGACATTCGGTTCATGTAATGTCTCTTATGACTACAGGACATGTAATCTATAAGCCTATGGGCCCTGTAAGGGTTCCCCTCATCCCTTTAATGGGGGGGGGGGGGTTATCAAAAATCCACAAAAAATGAAGGCCTTCGGGCCATTTAGGTAATATAATTGACAATGTATATATAGAAATACATTTTTTTATCATCTACAGTTTGGATAAAGATAATATTTTGATCACATCCATATCATTCTATGTTAGATATATAAATATATATAATTCTTATAAAGAGTATGAATTGCATAAAGAAGATATTTATTTTTAAAAATGAGGCTATATAGTTAAATTAAGAATTAAATACAACGGACTTTTACAAATCATCCAATGTAATATTTTCTAGATCACGACTATTTAAATTAATCCCCTTAGTGGAAAACATTAATTTTCTCCATAAGCCTCACACTATAAAACTAAGAATCTCTAGAAATATGGTGGTGATCTTGTAAGAGGAAAAATTTTGTTTTATTTATCCATTATTGGGTAAGTAAATAAATTTTTACAATGATTTCATTTAAAAAACATCTATGTAAGTAAAATTCCATTTCAAAACTCATAATCCATATTTTTTATGAACACTTATGTAAGGTAAATATGTTTTTAAATTATTATTTTTTCATAATGCCCTTATTATAAGGTAATTTGTTTTCTAAAACCTCTTTTTATTTTGGAAAAATGATTTTTTTAATAAATAATTATCATAATTTAAACTCTTCAATTAGATGAGTGTTAATTTAGGATTTAATTTCAATTATTATCTAAAAAATTACACTTTAATTTTTTACATGTTCTTAAAATAGGGTTTTTTCCTAACCTCATGGATGATTTTAAAACAATAATGGTTATCATTTTTTTCTTTTATTTAAGTGAATGTGATTCATGATTATAGGTATTTCCACGAACAATAGATAACATTGCAATTTCATGATTTTAATAAAATCATTTGTTTATGTTCAATTATCCCTTAAATAATTTATCAGCATTTATTATTTATATATCATGGATTGTTAATAGTATTTATAAAATATATTATTCTCTTAAAGGTATCTGTTGAAAACATTAATGAGATACAAAATTATTATCCTCTTTTAAAATAATTTTTATAGTTTTTCAAAGGATATTTAAAAAGATAATTAATTAGAAAATAAGGATTTCAACAAAAAATTGATGAAATATTCCAAAAATGGGTATTGATTTCGAATATAAGTAATGGGGAGTGAAACCACAACCTACAAAAGGGAATTCTTATCCCAGAAGTCATATTTTAAATAATTATAGTGGCCACATAGATTTCAGATGTTTTCTGAGTATCATTAAATTACATAAATAGAAAGTAATTTTAATGTAAGTTATTTAAAATTTTCAAGGATAAATCCATTTCTATTTCATAGGATATTATATTTTTAAATAAAATATTCTTTAAAAGTGATATGTATTTTAAATGTTTTTGGAAAATATTCTATATGGATTTTTATTAAAAACCCTAGAATCATATTTTGAACATTAATTTATTAAATCAAATGTTTTTTATCAGATATAAATTTAAATGTATTCAAAATAGTTTTATAGTATTTATAAAAAAGGGATTTTACCCATGGTTTTAAAACCCCTTACTAAGCAGTTTTTTTCTCACCCTTCATTATTAAATGTTTTTCACATTATTAGTTATAAGTACATGATCATTGGTTTTTGGTATCGACTAATATTATAGATTGAGTAAAGATAAATAGGTATTGTAGAATTTATATAACTATTATATATTGTGATATTTTCCTAATAATATAAAATGTAAATCGAAAAGATCCTTAGGCATGTAAATGACTATATATTTTCTATTTAAAAATTTTATAAAAAATATTCTACTTGTTTTTATCCCTAGATCCAAGAGTTCAGGTCTCAATTTGTTTCATTTGGAATCATATAATTGGTGTAGACAATTTATATATTAAGATATCGCGGCTAATTTTAGTGATATGGTTTTTCTTTTGAGGTTCCATTTAAATTGGTGAATCTTTATAATATTTAATTCCTTTGATCATATTTTTCCAAAATCTAAAAACTGAAATTCATAATTTTTTTATAATACAGAAAAAATAATTATGATGAAGAATTACTTTAAGGTTTTTTAATGTAATATCCCAAAAAATTATCAATTTTTTTAATTTTTTTAATTTTATGGACTTTTCAAAATTAAGAAAAAGTAAGATATTTTTAAAAATAAAGATTATTTTATGAAAAAAAAATAACTTTTTTAATCAATATAAGTTTTGGTTATAATTTAACATTTATATTATAAAAAATATGACACTAGTATTGTTTTCCAAGAAATAATAGTTCTATTTAAGAATATGAATTTTTTTATGAAAATACATTAAATTTTTAATAAATGTTATTGTTAAACTAGTTAAAATGTATTTTCATTATGTAATTAAAAACATATGATTATTTATGAAAAATATAAATCATTTTTTATAAAGGTAATTAATAATCCCTTAAAAAATTATTCCATTGATTGTATTCATTTATTAATAAATGTTTTTTTAAAATTAAAATGGTTAATAATTACTAAAAATAAATTTTATTTGTATTGAAATTTATAGATTTGATAAAAATATAAGACCTCATGTTTTTAATACTATTATTTAGGAATATATTGCTTTTTTCAAGAAATAACATATATATATATAAATTATTTTGTTGCATGTGATTATGAAATTTAATTAACATGTGAGAAATTTAATTTTTTGATATTATAAATAGAATTTATTTAAAAGAAGATAAACATAAATGTATTATTGAAATAAAAAAAATTATGTTGTGAAAACAATCATGAGTTTAATGTTATTTTTAACTAATTAAAATTAACTTAAGAGTTAAAAAAATTGTCCAACCATTCAAGACTTCAAGGGCCAGCTCAATACACCCATGTGGTAGGAGTCTCAATCATGGGGAGAGTTATCCAAATTATCTCGCATGGAAACATAGTAAAAGACTCTGTGAGAAGGTCGTTTATGTTAGAAAAATAGGTTGGCAGAAAGAGAAGATGGATAGGACCTTGATGCATGAATTGAATTCACTATCCAAAAGGATTTGATCCACCCCCACATTGATGGTGTAGGTTTATTGGTGGAAGTATCCCTCGAGGATTTTACAAAGGATTGGGAAAAAAACAAACACCAATTTCTGATTTCCCCACTGCACTAATATTTGGAGAACTCTGGATAATTTCTAGAATTAAAATAAATTAATGATAAGAGATCTAAATATTACTTATTTATAGATTATAAATGGTGCAAATTGCACTGGTTCGGTCAAAGAACACATTGGTTCAACCGAAACAAGACAAATCTTGGTGAGGTAAACACCACTTTGATCACACCATTTTGATCATAGAACACATTGGTTCAACCTACATGACACAACTCTTGGTGAAAGACACACCGGTTCAAATTTGAAAAAATTATATTTAGTTTAATAAATAATTGGGATAAATTATAACAATAAAATATTTTTTTTAGAAAATATTTAATATATAAAAATCCCCCACATTTATTCATAAATATTAATTATCCAGATCACAGGTGATTCATTATAGAAAATAAAGGTATCTTTTGATTTAAACCTTTACTTAGTATCAATATCTCAATGTTTTATCATATTTATAAGTTGTTGAAACATTAAACTTATTAACCTTTAAGATAAACTAGAGAAATCATACATATAATGAACTTTCATCCAACATATCATTTTGTACCACTTTTAAGGACATGTGCTTGTATCCTTTTCATAAACTCTCTAAGTAGTAAACCCATTAACTCCTGTAAGAAGCGGAACCACTTCTATGTTCAGAGAGAAAAAATATTACAACGTGTATCCATTATTAGAGAACACAACTCATTGAGTCTTAATATTTTGTTAAGATTTTAAAACTCAACCTATTGTCATAACAGAAGATATTGACACCAAAAATTGGGGTTATAATCGTCAATATCAACAATCATCTTTATAACATGTTTTTACCAATTAAACACTTTGATTAGGATCTACCTAGAGAAATTGTTGGGTTTCCATTACTAAAATGATTTATTCTATGAGATTTAACCACATATCATTATTAGTTGCATGAATAACCTCTCTAGGTAGATATTTTGTAAACGGATCCCCAAGGTTTTTACACGATCTCACATAAATAATTGTTATGGTACCATCTTGTAACAAGTCTCTCACATAATCATGTCTCAAACTTATATGTCTAGACTTTCCATTGAACATGAAACTATATTCCCTTGAAAACGTTTATTCACTATCACAACTGATAGATATTGGATGCATCAGAATTGGCCACAATCTAATATTCGATAATAGATTCTTAATCCATTTATCTTCCTTTCCAATGTCTCTAAGGTGATAAACTCTGACTCCATGGTCGAATGTGAAATACATGTTTATTTCTTGCTCACCTAAGAAACAGCACAACCTCCAAGAGTAAACAATCATCCAGAAGTGGATTGGTTACCACCAATACTGGTAATCCAACTTTAATCGGTGTATCATTCTAATATAGCCGAATAACCATTATACTATAAACATAAATATTTGGGTTTTTAAGTATAAAAAATTATCTTTATATATATCCAATGATCCGCACTAGGATTACTAGTATATCTAATCATTTTACATACTAAAAAAGAAATATAAATTCTAGTGAAATGCATCACATACATTAAAGAACCAATTACAATAGCATATTCAAGTTGTGCTATAGCTCTACCCATATTTATGAAAAGATTAACACTACAATCAAATGGAGTATTGGAATCCTTGAATCAATGATGATCAAATTTATTTAACATTTTTTATATGTAATGAGACTGACTCAAAGAAAAACCCCCCAAAGTGTTTTCTAACTTTAATAGCCAGAATAGTATCAACTATTCCAAGATCCTTCATTTTAAACATAGAAGATAAGTAATTCTTTGTCTCGACTATACCAATAATATTGGTTCCAAAAATTAACATATCATGAACATATAAACACACAATTACTCCATATTCTTTTTTAAACTTTTAATAAACACATTTATCTATGTTATTATGAGAAAATATATTAGATAAAATAATAGAATCAGATTTCTCATTCCATTGCATCAGATGTTGTTTAAGACCATAAAGATATTTCGCTAGTTTACATACCTTGTTTTCATTACCTTGTAAAACAAACCCTTCTGTTTTTTCCAGGTAAATCTCTTCATTTAATTATTCATTTAAGAAAGTAGTTTTCACATCCATTTGATGAATATACAAATGATTAATTAAAGCTAAATCAAATAATATCCTTATTGAAGTAATTCGAGCTACAAGGGCATATGTATCAAAATAATCAATCCCTACTTTTTGTCTAAAACCTTTTGCAACTAATCTTTCTTTAAAATATTGAATTTTACCATTGGAATCATATTTCTTTATAAATACCAATTTACTACCAATAGGTTTTGACCCTCTTGGTAAATCCATAATAACCCAAGTATTATTCACTATAATAGAATCCATTTCATCATTATTTTATTCCTTCCAAAAAGAAACATCTCTAGAAGACAAGGCCTCTTTATAAGTATTTGGGTCATATTCTATAGTCATTACCATATGATAATTATTCAGAAGATGATTATTTTGATCTCCTTAAATAAGAAAAATTATGGAATCAGGAGAAATAAAATCAGGATGTAGATGTTTCTCCTTCCTAATTCATGTACTCTGTTTAGGTTCAACTTGAGAATCATCATAATTCTCTACTATTTTATTTGAACTTGATGGAGTACATGTGATAGGAATATGAGTAATTAATTCCCCCACATCATATTTATAAAACTTATTTTCAAAAAACTCTACATCCCCCAATTCAACAATTATATTAGCTCTTAAATCGATAATTCAATATGCTTTTCTATTTTGTTCCTATCCAACAAAAACACCTTTAATTTACCTAGGACCAATTTTAGATCTTTTAGGATCAGAAACTCTATAATATGATAAACACCCCCACACATTGAAATAAGAAAGAATAAGTATTCTTCCTCTCCAAATTTCATAAGGGGATAACTTAGTTTTCTGAGATGCAATCCAATTATGAATATGACTTGCAGCCAATAAATCATTACCCCATAAATTTAATGGTAACTTTGATTTATTAATCATGCAATTTACTATTTATACTAAAGTACGATTTTTTCCTTTCAGCTAATCCATTTTCGAAGGTGTGTAAGGATCAATTATTTGGGGAATTATACCATTTTCTTCACAGAACTCATTAAACTCATTCATAAAATATTCACCACCTCTATAAGAGTGTAATACTTTGATCTTTTTGTCTAATTGGTTCTTAAATTCTTCTTTATACTTCTTAAATACATTAAAGGCATTATCCCATGTTTTAGGAAGATATATATTTATATATCTACTGCAGTAATTAACAAAAGTAATAAAAATATCTTTTCCCACCACATGTTAAAAATTAATTTAATTCACAAATATCAGAATACACAAAATCTAATATATCAGAATTTATTTCAACATTATGAAAAGCCTTCATAGCTATTTTAGATTATACACATGTTTCACATTTATTAAAATAATTTTTAAAATTAATCAGGTTTAACTTCTTCATTACTTTTAATGAATTAAAATTAACATGTGCTAAATGATTATGCCACAAATTGGAATATTCAATAAAATAAGTAGAAGATTCAATCATATTATTAATAGATTGTTTATGCATCCCATAATTTGAATAACATTTCCCCACAAACGTGCCTCCATTCGACAAGATAACCTTGTTGAATTTGAATGAAACCTAAAATCCCTTTTTACACAAAAGGTCAACTGAAACGAAGATCTTTCAAATTTTGGGAACATAAAAGACATCGAGAAGTGTCAAATTCTACCCAGAAGTAAATTCAATATCCATGATTCCTTTTCCACTAATGTTTATTCATGAATTGTTTCCAAGATGTACTTCATGTGTGATAGTACAATTGTCAAATGTTTTGAATATTGAACGATCCTTGCACACATGCACCATTGCACCAGAATCTAGCTGCCATCCCATTTTCATCAAAGTCATATTAACTTCGGATATCTTTGAGACGAGATTTTCTTCAGTCCGCATATTTGTAGCAGGTTTGTAAACTTTATTTCGAGAGAAACATTCCCTTGCAAAATTTCCTAGTTTTCCACAGATGATGAAATATCTATTATTCTTGGAAGGATTTCCTTTATTCTTAAATTGTTGACTCTTTTTCTTGACATGTATAGGAGAATTTGGTTTTGGATTTCCCTCAAAAATATTAACCTTGGTTTCAAATTGCGAAGCTATACCCACATCTCTCAAAATGGATTATTATTCAATACAATGAATCTTTTTCAATTTCTCCAAGGAAATATCATCACATTTTTAATAAGTGACTTACCAAAAGCTTTCCACATTGGTGGAAATTTACAAATAATTGCACCCACTTGAAAAAATTCTGGTATATTGATCTTAAAAGAAAGACGTTTATTTTTTATAACATGATGCTCGTGAATTTTCTCTAATATGGGATTGTTGTAAACAATATTTTAGTTTAGATATTTTTCAATAAGAAATTTATTGGTACCCTTTTCCTCCACTTTATACTTGTGTTCAAGTGCTTACCAAATATCATGAGTAGTCTTCATTTGGAATAAGTAGTCATAGCGACGATTTGATAATGTATTGAGAATGTGTCCTCGAAACGATACACCATCATATTCACATTTATTATTCATTTCACAAATGTGCTTGAGTTGAGTCATGTCAACGGGTGTGTCATTAGCATTTTAAATGAGAAGATCGGGTATGTGGGGGAGATTCGGTTCTAGAATGTAAGAAATAATCAACACTATTAGAAGAAATTTCATCTTTTATTTCCACTGGGAGAAATTTTTTCCATCAAAATTGTCAAATTTGACCATATCTCAGCTCATGACTATGAGACATTTGGAATCCATCTTCTAGGTTCTGCCTCTTTCAAACCCTTTTCATTGTTAGAAAAATAGGTTGGTAGAAAGGGAAAACTGATAGATCCATGATGTGTGAATTTAATTCATTATATAAAAGGGTTTGATCTACCCCCATGTTGATGGTGTAGGGTTCTTGGTGAAAGAATCCCTTAGGGGTTTCACCAAGGTTTATGAAAAATTGAACCCCAATTTCTGATTGCCCCACTACACTGATGTTGGGAGAACTCTATAGAATTTATAGAATTAAAATTAATTAATCATAATTGATCTCATTGTCACTTATTTATAGATTAGAAATGGTGATGATTGTATTGGTTCAGTCAAAGAACACATTGGTTTTACCGAAACAAGACAACTCTTGGTGAGGGACATGCCGCTTCGATCTCACCATTTCTATAAAAGAACACATTTGTTCGACCAAAATGACACAACTCTTGGTGAGAGACACACCCGTTCAAATTTGAAAAAAAAAACAATCTATTTATTTTAATAAATAATTTGGATAAAATTATAACAATAAAATATTTTGAATAAAATATATAAAATATATAAAATTTTAGCTCATAGCACAATTAATGTGCACACCTGGGTGAGCGCATGGGTGTGGGAATGAACTTTTTGGTAAAGCATGTGAGACCAGCGAGTGTGAAGAGTTCATGTAAGTAATGACCACAGTTCCATGGATTGAGTGGTTGATGACATGGAAATTAATATATTCATGAACTCAACTAAGTGAAGTTCTGATATGGGATTGGGAAACATGGTACTATTCACCCTTTTAAAAAAATATGTTTCAACATCGACATTCAATAAGATTAACATTGTCCATATAATCTCCTTGAGTATCATCATCAGCCTTGATCTAAACCTAGCTAAATTAATGTTTCTTCTTTAGCCTCTGACACAAGTGTCATCCTCAGACCCTCCGTGTATCACTTGTGGGAATCCAAGCATGATACCACCACTATCATATTATTTCAATGAAATATATTTAATTAACAAACCCCTGATAATTTACACATGGAATTTTTTCCCATCTTATACCCATTGACGACATATCCATCACATAGTTTTATTTGATCTACAGCTATAACACCCCTCACTATTCACATCGACATCACAACAAACAATGCGTAATCCTTTAAGGTCACTAAAATCAAATTCATGTTGATAGATGCAACCCCAAGAAATACTGGTTGGATATTTCATGTTCTACTTGAATAATTATCAATGGAAACAATCAGAATGAGCTATGTATAAAAATATATATAAATTTAACAATTATAATTAAAAACCATATATATTTTCAGCGCGATTACAATTTCTTTGTCTATCATTTATCACCACCTCAGGGTACACTTGTATGGATGATCAGTTATATATATATATATATATATTCTCTGTCATTATTCAGTAAGAAGATCCTTCATGAATATCATTTATGACTTTTCCTAAATACTAGGGTTGTCTGATATATTCACTAATATATCTATAAAATTATAATTAAATACTAGGGTGTATTAAAAATCATCCCATTAAGTTTTATCCAGATCACAACTATTTAAATGAAACCCCTCATAAGAAAACATTCATTTTATCCATAATCCGCACACTATAAAACTATGTAATTCAAGAAATATGGGGGTGACCATGTAAGAGTAATAGTTTTGATTCGATTTTCCACTATAGGATAAGGGAATATGATTTCATCAGGATTTATTTTAAAAAAAACTTTTATGTAAGGGATGTTCAATTTAAAAACACATCTTCCATGTTTTTCATAACCCTTCTAAAAATGTAACATGTTTTAAGTTCTTATTTTATGTTCCTAATAAACTTATTGTAATGTAATTTTATTTCTAAAACTTCTACTTATTTTTTTAGAAAACCAAGTCTATAAGGAAGATTTTTTTCTATTTAAACCCTTATTACAAAGTATTGTTATTTAAGGATTTACTTTCAATTATTTTAGAAAACCACCCATTTTAAATTTTTAATGTTCTTGAAAAATGGAATTATATTTTCTAAATTCAATGATTATTTGAGAATGATAAATTTTATCATTTTCCTTCTATTATTTCAATGAATTTCATATATAATTATAGGTATGGATATTCACTATATTTACCACTGACATTTCATAGTTTTATGGAAAACATTTTTATAAGATCAATTATTCATTACACAAAATATTTATGTCTATTATTTATAAAATATATATTTCCCCTACTAATTATAAAATAATGGTATTTTCTTAAATGCAGATCTACCTAAATTTTAGGAGCTATAAAATTATTTTCCTCTTTGAAACAAATTTATAATGTTTTTAAAACTCTATTTTAATTTACTATTAATGAGAAAGGAATGTGTTGAAAAATAAATATATCAAACATTCAGAACTTGGGTATTCATTTTGATGATGGGGAATTGGGAGTGAAACTAAAACCTAAAAGGGGGCCTTCTATACCAAAATTGATATTTTCAATACTTCTAGTGAAAATAGGGTTTTCTTAATTTATCCAAGTATAATCATATTCTATAATGAGGTATTAATTTCAAAGTAATGCATCTAATTTTTTCAAGGAGAAATAAAAGTTTATTTCATAGGCTATTATATTTTGAAAAAAATGAGTTTTCAAAGTGATATGTATTTTAAAAGTTTTTTTATAGTATTACTTATGTATTTTTCTTAGATAAACTAGAATCATATTTTTGAAATTTTATTTATTATATCAAATATTTTTTATTTTATATGATTTGATTTTTTTAAAAAAAAATTACGGTATTTAAAAAAAAGGTATTTTACCCCTAATTTTAAAATACATTATTGAGAAATTTTATGCTCACGCAACATTTTGAAATTTTTTTCATAGGATTAGTGTTGAGTACAAGATCTTTGGTATTTCATCTTGATTCTAAGTCTAGAATAAGTGAAGATGAATGGTTGTGGTCAAATTTTTATAGCTATGATATATTATATGATTTTATTAACCCTTGAAAACCTAAACCATAAATATCCCTGGGTGTGTAAAAGAATATATATTTTTCAGTTTAATTTTTTATAAAAAAATTAATATAGCATGTTTTTAGAACCAAATACATGATAATGGGATTCAGGTTATTATAGATTCATAATTCACATGGTACCTAAATTATTTTAATTAAAATTTATAACACATTTCCAAGTATTTTTATAAAAAATCTATTTACTATCATGAGTATATTTATATTTTTACCCACTGAACATGGAGATGTTATTGACATATACTTGTAACCAATAATAAATATTTTGAAGATATTGTATAATGTGTGTGTGAAAGCTTATGATATATCTAGAAATAAATTTTTTTATGTTTAAACATTTGTTATGAATGATATACGATTCATCAACTTATGAAATGACATATTGAATGCTGTAAAAAAAGAAAAATATCTTTTTCTATTTGAATTCAATATTCATATTCCAAAAGATTAAATTTTGGTTTACTTTTAAATTTATATTACATTAATTATTTCTATACATGTATCATCCATAAAAAATCATCAAAATTTGATAATTTTTTATACAAACAAGAATCACTTTAACATATTTTGGGGTTAATATCAATAATATAGTTGATGGTTTGAATTTGTTTCCCCTAAAAGGATCAACATATTTCTTAAAATAGAATTTATTTTATTTTTAATTTAGAAATTAATTGTATAGATAAAAATATATTATATTATTTTTCATCTTGGTCAATGAATTTTTGAAACATTTTTTATTAGTAATGAAAATCAAGAAAAAATATATATGGGATATTACAAAAAATAATTTTAAATATTACGGGAAAAATTATTATTTTTTATAATTTTGTAACTTAATGGATGATAACATGATGACTTGAATTTTTCTTGAGATAATATGTCAAAATCAATGAAAAGTTCTATGTTCTTATTTTTGATGAAAAATTTAGACAAAAAAAATTCCATCATGTGAAATAAATACTAAATGTTTCACATTATTATTCAAGTAAATTTTAAAATGGGTAAATAAAAAATATATCAATCTAAAATAACTTAAAACCTATAATTATAAATTCTTTTTTCATGATTATATTCATATATCCAATAAAAATTTACTCTCAAATATTTTTGATGAAAACTGCAATTCACTAATTTTACTTTTATCGATAGATTTAAAAAAAATCAGGAAAATAATTGCATCTGTGAAATTAAAAAATGCACATTCCATTATTTATGTACTAAAAAAAAAATTTTACCCATAGTTTTTCACATGTATGTTTGTTATGATTGTTCATTTTCCCATAAAAGTTTTATTTAGTGGGCCTATTTCACATCGCTTGAAGTATCCCACTAAAATAATAATGTCTAAAATGTTATATTATATAAGTAATAATAAACATAATAAAGACTATATTCTGAAGATTTATTTGGGATAGGATTTTATGTTTTTATTCAATATATTTATTTCATGTCACTATGAGATATAGTCACCCAATAAAAAACTGAAGTTGAGAATAATGACCCTATTGAACCAACATTTCCATCATTAATACAATAAGAGGGGATATATAGATCATATTCATTGTGTACATTAAGAAGAGATTATTAGGGGTTTTCTCATCTCATTGTATTACTAAACTATGATGTGGTTGATGATTATATCATATAAGTAAATTTAAAATTACATTTCCATTGTTATATATGTAATTATTTACTTTAATTTGTTGATATATTTCATGTTCAAAGTCTACCAATAAATAATGTATCTCCTAATATCAGTTAGTTTTTTATGGTTTGAATAATGTATCATGTGATTATGAATAAATGGGTTTTAAAATATTTATATTTATTTTTAATACTTGTGTAATGAACATTGAAACACAACATGGTGGTGTAACATTAAATACAACATTAGTTTTTCATGTTAGTTAATCATACATGAAACCTTGGTTAGAAAATATATCTTATTATGGGGATGTTGAGAAAATAATAATATTTTATTACTATTCACATAATAGAGCATTTTTTTAAAAATAAAATTGATTTAATTAAATTAAATTACTAGGTATACAGTTAGATGATTTTAGATTCAATGAAATTGACACAAATTAGTAATTTCATACTAATGATCCTTATATTCTGACTCAATATTTAAACAACGCATTCAATATAACTGACCATTTAAAACCACAATTTGATTTTATTAATGATATTATTCAAATATATATATATTTTTTATGAAGGAATGGATTGTAGTGATGTTTTAGATAAACATGTTGGTATTAAGAAAATATTTTCATATAATGATATGGATGATACAATTGTGAGAATATATTGTGAATAATAAATTTTATTAGAGAATGAATAGCATTGACATATGGTATGTCTTTATTTTTGTTATAAAATTCGTTTATCGAATGATGAATTCTTACATAATTGAATATTAGTGTTGGAATATTTAAAATCTTTTAGTTTGTTTCTAAACATTAATCATCAAATAATATTATCACTATAAGAGATAATAAAAAACCATGGTGTGTTATTTTCAATATATAATATGCTATTAAAGATATTTAGTAATTGAATTTTTATCAATTATTAAACACTATTAATCATTATATATTTTGGTTGATATTTTAATTTCATCATATAAAATTCTATTTTATTTTTTACTCTTAATTTTTCCTTTTATTAAAATATTTTTTTAACAAATTTTTTTATCCTATTCATACACTAATATTTATCTGTAATAATTTTTTAAAGTTTATTATTAATATGTTTTTTAGGTCTTATAATAAATATATTTTATTTTTTAATATCAATAATTATTATAGAAAATTCATTGTACTTATTAGGTTATCATATCTAGTAGTGGTGTATCAAAACGATTCACTTTAGTCCACTAAATGAACTCCATGGCCCTCTAGTGATATGACCTACTAGATCGCCCGTTAATTAATCACTATATTTCCATAAAATGCCTTGATTTAATTCTCCCTATGTGTCTCTCTGTTATCCATGACCCTTACTCTTATTGTTTTCATAGAAAGATGACCCACCTATACAAACAGAACCTCTTGGTTTCCCTCTTGATTGGGAGTAAATTCACTCTAACTAAGGTGGGAAAATTCATCCAATTGGCCTCCTAAAAACAAAAAAATCACCCCTTCAACACTTAGATTGTTATCCAAAAACATAGGATACTTGAATCTGTATATCTATTGAGTCAAAAAAACCATTAAAAAACCATTAGCATCTTGGTGTGATATCCACTTTCATTTAAAATAGTTATCCCATAATCAATCATCTCTATGGAATGAAAATCATCATTGTTATATATAATTACAAAATTTCATAACTCGTACCAACAAAAAACATATTGGAGAAAACCATATAATTATCTTTTTACTAGCACACTATGGAGAGACTCTACCAATCATAGAATATTGATACATACCTTTTTAATGTTAACTCTTGTATACCGAGTCTCCAGGGTGTTACCTCACACTATGACATGAAAAATATTTATGCAGGATCCTTAAATTTTACAAAAAAGTAAATAATCTTATAAATATTCCTCACCAATAAAATAGAAAATATTTTTTATTATATAGATTTACCATTCATGGTGTGACACTGATCATCATGGTGTGATCACACTATCCAATATAAAATAGATCAGAGCTTAAATCCCATGATATTCCCATCAAAAAATTAGTTTCTCTCCATGATACTAATATTTAGAATATTTTTTATATAATAACATACTCTTGAAGTCAGTAGGGTTTTCATGTAATGAGTTACTATGATGTAGAAAGAACCAATATATCTCCTTCAAAAATCTTTCAAAATGCATTCATCCTTCAATATGACATAGTAAGATCCTTTGGAAGATCCTTAAAACATCGATGACAAAAAACACAACATAAAAATACTCCAAGGGTATTTTTTTCAATAAATAATAAAAAACAAAAAATTCTCTACATTATGAGACATGAAAATGAAATCAATCATGAGGTTTTTGAAAGGTGATTTCAGAGCCTTTGGATTGATGAGATTATGTGGAATAAAAAAATAGCCCAAAAATCACTTGTTAAGACCTTAAATACAATTCCTGAATATTAAAGTAATTCCATTGAAACTACCTCACTAAATTACCTTACATATGAATCTAGTCCAATTTCCTTTTATATGTGTTGTGAATTAAATAATAAAGTATAATGAATTATAATCAATCATCATTAACCGGATTTATATATTATTTATATTTAATCATTTTCACATTTTATACAAATAATAATTTAGAATATTTTTTAAAATTAGATTGCAATGATAAATTTATTTAATGAATCTGACTAATGCTCATGTTGTCAATGGCCTCAAATAATGACTACACCCCCACATTTGAACCAAAAGTGAAATTCCTCCCAAAATAAACACATTAAATCATCCCTCACACTAAAAATTGAAATAGTTATGATATAATATTAATATTGAAGGGTGTCTAAGAGAAAATTTAGCCTAAAATGTGTCTTAAACCTATAAGAAAATTCATTGATTCTAAGGGATAAACTATAATTGATGTAAAAGCTAGGTCCAAAGATAATGTCGTTTATCCAAATTAGAGACTTAATATATTTTTTTTAAAATAATGAACTCCAAATAATTAAAAATTAAATAATCACATGTTCTAGTTTACATGATAAATTAATGTTTCTCTCAATAAAGTGAGAGTATTAGGATGAATATTCCAAAATAGGATTATACACCTCTCAAGAAAAGGAATAAGGGTTTATTCTCACGGGCAGGGATTTCAAAAATTGGTCAAACTCGTAAAAATGATTGAAAATAAAAGTTAAGGAAAATTATTCATATAAAAAATAATTTAAAATCCATTTGATCAAAAATAATGAATAAATTTTAAAAATCAACCATGTGTGAACGAAAATGTGGATATTATTTTAATCTTAATGTTTCCTAAAAAAATCCAAAAAACAAAAAAAAAATCCTAAACAACTAGTGAGACCTATTTCCCCACACTTATTTTTGTCACCCCTTATTAATTTCCATGACTTTACTTCTCTTCTTCTACTATCTCTCTATATGTTATAATGAATCTATGAAATCCCTTTTGCCTTATTTTTAAGGTGTTTTCTAAATCTATGATTTCTCCAATATTGTCTTTATTTTGAGGATGATATCAAATGAGCGATCACTTATGAGTATAATGTAGGTGTTTGATAGATTTATCATTAATAATATGGGTGTTTTTACATGAATTATTAATACATGCATGAGGGTTGACTGGGTGAGACCCTTAAATAATTAATTTTCATATTTAAATTTCCAAAATAATATTATGGGATTCTTTTGGAATTCCCTTGCTTATGATTATGTATGATAAGTTGGGTAAGGGTATTTTACCACTTATGCTAGATAAGATTGTTATTAAATTTAATTACTTAAATTGTTTATATTGATTGCATTGGATACATAGAAACTAGAAGGAAAGTGTCTGAGGATCGAGGTGATGATGTTCAACTGGAATAAGGTGACCTAGTTTTTAGGATTTGGGTGTGTCCTGGGATATATGAACCGGTGTTGATCACTAGTTTGAGGCTAAATGGTCATCGATTTGAAGGTATGAGATCATTTGGATAAGGTAATGGCCCGCATGACTTGATTTGTTGTTGACCATCAACTTTTAGTGATATGGTCAAAGGAGAATGAGGTTTTGGATAACGATTTTAGGTTTTAATGGTTGTTTCCACTCACCATTTCTTTTCTACATACCATTGGAGTCATGTGCATGTAGTTAGGAGTTATTTGAAGTTGTGTTGATCACTTGTTGTGGTTGGAGGAATTTTAGATACTTCAGATTTGGGGATGGTTTTGACCATCAATTATGTTAGAGGTTCCCATCATAGAATGTCATGTGGATTTTGATGAAGCGTAGGGAGATAGTTTTGAGACCATTGGTTAGGGGATGAGGCTCACTATTATAATTGAGGATAATGGGTAAGGATTATTGGAGGATGGATATCATTTTTTTAAGGACATCAAAAGATGAGTTGGAAATGATTTATTTATTGGAGGATGAATATCACCATGCCTTGGGATATTGGTATGTTGAGTCATTGTGGAATTTTTTATTAGAGGTTTTAGGGACAAGGGACTTATTGTTTGGGTGTTAATTAAGAATCCATATACTTTATTGGATGTCATGAGGTGTTGGTTGTTGTTTTTATAGGTGTAACTAAAGGGCTCACATTGTATGATATTCATTATGGGACACTTGGGAACTAATACATGGGTCCTCTCCACTACAAATATATATATTCATACATGTATCATATTCCATATAAATATTTATGGCCACTTATTCATAGATATTTCTATGTTGTATAAATCAAGTTAACTCTTCCTTATGGCTATGGAGCATAAGGGGATAGAGAAAATTATTAAACATGAGTTTGTTTCCATTCTATTTATATTCTACCTACACCTGCCTAATTATGGATGTAACATAAGCACAAATTTTTAGTGGCCTACTGATTTAATACTCAAACCCTACACGCTCCCCTCAGGATGTGAGAGGACTATATTTTTTGAGAATAAGTAAGGAATTAGGCTCTGGATATAGACCTTAGTGATCGTAGATATACCTTTTTATGGGATGGGTGGTAGTAAACTAAGTGGTTCCTCTATATTGAGTTGAACCTTATTTTGATCTTTTCTATGCTATATAAATGTACCTATATAATTTTACATGGGTGACCTTGGCTTTAAATTTTTTAGTATGCCCTGGTATGATATGTTGTATTCATCTAAAAATAGTAATATGCTTTTTGGATATTCATTATAGTTATTATTATTATGATTCTGATGAGTTTCATTTGATTTTTCGTCAAATATAGTCCTCCTTCTGTTATGTAAAATAAATGTGGACCATTTTTATTATCAGGACTAGAGAGTATTGTCTTCACAATATCACCTCATCAAACCCTAGTTTTTAGTCATAATACATTATCATATGAGGATCCACGCATAAGTTCTAGTGTCCAACCATCTTGGAGCAATGTTGAGTGAAAAAACATGTTGGGATGACAAAAATGGTGTCAAAGGTGTTTCATTTTCATTTTTGGACTTACTATTTGTTCAATGGTATATCAGAGAATAGGATGTAGATAGAATAGGGTAAAGAGCATGTGGTTGGCTTTTTGAAGCCCCATCAATTGGGGATAGACCATATTTCTAGGGTCCATAAGTTTATTTTCTATATTTTTCTTTTAATGTTGATCAATTTTCACCTTGAGTGGCACACATGGGGTGAGATGTTTATAATTAATATGGTTTTGGACCTTGTCCTGGTAAGGAAAGAGAGGATTGTTATATATCATGGTAGGTTCATAGGACCATATGATGTGTGTTCTTCTTGTGATCATCATTGGGAATTGGGAATGTGCTAAGAGGGGTTGGGAATTTTAAAGTGTTAATAATGAAGCTGGATAGTTTTTTCCTTCTTATCTTTTTTGGTGGAATTCTACTTATCCAGCCCAGGAATGTGGTTCCCGATGACATCGATATGTGATTATATATGCATGTGATATATGGGACTAACCCTGATGAGGGTAGGTAGAGATGAAAAAATGGGGTTATTTGTTTACATTTTTCACAAAGAAACTAAATAGTGTTTTCTTATAGAGATTTTTTATTGGCATTCTACTCAGGTACTGATCGTACCATGATTCACTGTTTTATTTTACCCTTATACCAATGTATTAAACTACTTTTTTAATGAAAACTAAAAGTATAATAACAAATTTAAATCCATTTTTAATTCAATTATTTTGTGTTTAACACTGTTAAAAAGGTGAATGAAACTTGTTTTTATAATTACAATGTAGGAGGAGATGATTTGGAGGGCCCGTGATGATGTGGAAGAAAAATGGGACAAAATTACAAGGATCCATGAAGACCAATCCATTGTTGTACCTATTTAGAAAATTATGTGCTTCCAAAAGGTCTTATATTTATTTATTCTGGTCTAAACATTAAATGGATACAACTCATATTAAGTAAACCAAGCCCAAATATGCCATCAAGGGGCCCAAATGACCAGATATGTCTAGAACACTGAATATGTGCGAAGTCCAAAGTGACGTTCTGTAATCTGTCCATATCTCCATATACACTTTTCCAAATGATTCAAAAAATATGATGGAAATCGTCAGTAAGTGGGGAAACAACCTTTCAGTTTTGTAAAAAGGGAGATTCAATTTTTTGATGGATGAAACGCATGGGACAAGTGGTTTTAAGAAATATGCGGGCCCAAAACCACCTTCAAATTTTCCTATAAAATTGATCTTTGGGCTCCCCCTTAGAGAGTTAGGCCAGGAGTAAAATTTCTGCCATTTTGGATTCCCAAAGGTGTCCTCCCATCATCCCTAGATGTTTTGGAGGCTATGGGAAGTTCTACATCAACATATTCTTCTTCCCCCCCTCCCATAGATTTCTAAACCCCTTGTGATCACCCGGGGAGGAACGTGATGTAATCTTGGGATTCATGTTTGTATTGTGTTGAATTATATTTTTAATTCTAGGTTGTATGTTGTTTTTAATCATCTCCCATTATTATTTAATTGATTTATATACTGGTTTGTTATACTCAGACTCAAATTATCATGATTGGGGGTACCCTTTCATGTGGTGTTTCACAAAATGTTCATCCCTTTTTCATCCCGCATTCAATTGTGGTGTTTGTGTGGTTCATATTGGTAAATTGAACTTTCATAAGCACTGTCAAGGTCATGTAAATTTATTTCATGGTATCATAAAGAAATAACAAACAAATCTAGATAGCACATCGAGTTCTTCGTGTGTTTCCTTTGTGAGTTTTGGTTATGATGTCGAACACAAATCACCCAATCATCGGCGATGTCCGGTGAATCACTATGTGTTTTTGATTGAAACCTTAGAGTTATAATAACATAAACTCATTAAAATTATGGTAATAGGTGTTAAAAACATGGTATTAAAATATCTATACCCTTTCTCTTGAAGCGATGAAGGATGAGCATCACGAGACTTCCCAAGGTTGATCACGTTTAATTAATCTTGTTTATTTGTACATTGTTTTATCACTTAAATTTTCTATTGTCACATTTAATCATCAAACCCAAGTATTATAAAACCCAATTTACCTATTTTAATTTTATAATCAAAACCAAATTTTGTAATTAATGATCTAAGGCTCCATCGAGTGATGACCTAGTGTTGCTTCTATACTGCATAAATTATAGTCAAAATTAAACAACTAATTTGACGTGCCCAATAACACGATCAAATTTTGGTGCCATTTACGGGGATCCAAGATCATTTTTTATCTTTATTAACTTTAATTTATTTAATTTAATTCTTAATTAGTTCTCCATTCAATACCCCACTCCCATTTTATTGTTTTTTTTTCTATTTCTATTTTTTGTTGTTTTTTTGTGTCCTTTCTCTCTCTCTATTCTTCTGCTTCGACATATCTCTCTCTAAAATTTTTTTGTATAACATTATATTCTAATTTCACCCTTCTTAAGTGATTTTATCCATATTCAATCAAAAAAAACTTCAAAACTTTTTTGTGTGACCCAATCAGAAAAAGAAAACCTTCTTGAATTTGACACTGAAATTTAAAAGACACTTCACTCAAAAATTAGGGAATTTAGATTAGGTCAATCAATTAAAATTGGGGAACCTATTTTGGAACCTCAAGTGTTCCTAAACCACTAAAAAAGTGAACCAATCAAACAACAGGATTCATGGTTGCAAATAACCAAACTTTAAAAGAACTGACCACCCAGGATATGGAGTACCATCCCGAATACATCCAATATCCTGAGGAAGTAACCAAATTTGAGATTAGATCAGGCCTCATCCACCTTATTCCTAAATTCAATGGTCTTCCTAGCGAGGACCCTCATAAACACCTTATGGAGTTTCACATAGTGTGCTCCACTATGAAAACCCAAAATGTGTCTTAGGGCTTAATCATGTTTAGGGTATTCCCTTTCTCCCTTGATGGTGTAGCCAATGATTGGCTATACTATTTACCTACCATAATTAGGGGCTCGAATGACCTTAAAATACACTTTTTATAGAATTTCTTCCCTATCTACCGAATTGCATCAATTAGGAAATAAATTTATGGCATTAGGCAATCACAAGAAGAGACTCTTCATGAACACTAGGAGAGATTCAAATGACTTTGATCAAGATTCCCCCACAACCAGATTAGTGAACACCTATTAATCTAATACTTCTATGAGGGAGTTATCCCCATAGATCATGGAATGATTGAGGTAGAAGTTGGTGGTGCCTTGGTTGATAAAACTCCTTCCGTCGCTCATGACTTAATAGCTAATATGACTCAAAATGCACAACAATTCATTATATGAGCTATTGCACCAACCCAAGGACTTCATGAGGTAATTCATTCATCCCTAGAACAAAAGGTAGATAATAATATTGATGAGATGCATACCCTTCTACGGAAATATTCTCAAGCACAAGGTAACTCACAATCTCCTCATATTCCGTCACATTGTGGATTTGTTCTGATAATACCCATTTTTCTGATCAGTTCCCACAACTTTAAGATTCACCTAAGTCTTGTGTAGCCTTGTTCCCAGGGAATCCATTCTAGTAATAACATCCCTTCAAGATGGAATAATTAAGAACAAATCCAAACCATGGGTGGAAAGCACAACCCCAGTACCAACAAGGAGAAAACTCAGGCTTCCTCAAGAAGAATATGTATCAATAAGGCCAAGGTATGCAACCTTTTTATCCTTCAAATTCTCAAAACAATCATCTACCTCATCCCAAATTTGAACCAAGCCATGAGGATATGGTGAAAAAAATGGAAACCTAGAACCTCCAGTTTCAACAGACCACACAATCAGAAATTCAAGACCTACAAACTCATGTGGGGTAGTTGGAAAACACCATCAGTGAACCTAATATGCAAGGTTTTGGACAACTACAATTTCCAATCCGAAGGACAATGGTAATGTATGTGCAGTTACACTTTTTACAGGTAAAGAAGTATCTCCTTCTACTGATTTTGTACAACAGGTATGCCCCCCTCTTGAAAACTCTCCTTCCCAACCCAAAAAAAATTCATTCAATGAAAAACAAGAATAAAGGGTAATAGAATTATCATTGACAATTCAAATTACAATACATTCCTATTCCTATCCCCCAAAGACTCTCTATATATAATAAGAATTTTGATAATGATTTTTATAAGGAAATATTGGATACATTTAAAAAGGTTCAAGTTAACATTCCTATAATGGATGTAGATAATCAAATCCCTTGATAATCCAAATTTCTGAAAGATCTTTTCACACATAGAAGGAGACCAAAGGAGAATGAGATAGTCAACTTGGGAAGGAATGTCTCGACCTTGATTCAACCAACAATTCCAACCAAATTCAAGGATCTGGTCATATTCACAATATCGTGTACCATAGGGGATACCTTCTTCTCTGATGATATGATAGATTTAGGTTCTTCCATTAATATAATTCCTCGCTCCATGTATACTTCTCTGCAGGTTGGAGAGCTTCAACCAAAAGGCATTGTCTTACAACTTGCCAACTAAAGTACTACGCATGCAATAGGAGTGATTGAGGATGTCTTTATAAGAGTGAAGAATCTCATCTTCTCCGCTGATTTTTACATTCTTTAGAAGGAAGATACATGAATCCAAGTACATGTTCCTCTCATACTTGGGAGTCCATTCTTAAAAACAGCAAAGGCGATCATAAATGTTCACAATGGTATGTTCTCTATGGAGTTTAGATGAGAAAAGGTATGTTTTAACATCCTTGAGGCTATTTAACACCCCATTGAAAAGCACTACACTCTTCCTGTCTATTCGATGAAAGTGATCGCAAACGACGCACACACAAAATTCTCTCCTCAAACCATACTCTGATTCATTTTACCCTTATTCACCCATGTAGGATTTGAGTTTTGATTCATGTTTTGACTGTTGTGTGGGTTCCGAAAAGTTTAAATTTTTTTCTTTAATTGATGAGTGTATTCATTCTGTGGTACCCATGATGGTCGATGATTCTTCAAATCTCATTTCAATAGATTCTCTATCCTTAGAGAATAAACATGATCACATAGACAGTTTCATGGACCTGATTCCCCCTAAATCCCGTCCCTCAATCAAAAAACTCCCAGTGTTGGAATTAAAACCACATACTTCTAATTTAAAATATGCTTATCCTAAGGGTATTGACCAATTGCCTATAATTATTTCCAATAAACTCTCTCCATAGTAATAATCAAAACTTCTTAACTTTTTGAGAGAGTGTAAAAAGGAAATATGATTGAAATTGGATGATATTCTTGGGATTATCCCATCTATTTGTATGCACCATAAACTTTTGGATGATGAGGCTAAACTGGTAATAAAATCTCAATGCATGTTAAATCCCACTCTCATTGAAGTGGTAAAATTGGAAGTCAGAAAATTACTTTTTGTAGGGATCATTTATCATATATCTGATAGAAAATGGGCTAGCCCAGTGAAAATTGTGCCTAAAAAATTGGAATAACAGTTGTGTCAAATGAAAGAACTGAATTGGTTCCAACAAATGTGAAAAATAGTTGGAGAGTCTGTATTGACTACCATCGATAGAATCAAGCAATGCAGAACAACCAATTTCCTCTATCGTTCAGTGACTAATGCTATAACGATTGGCTAGTAAGTCACATTATTGTTTACTTAATGGATATTCGGGTTATTTTCACATCTATATAGCCCATAAGGATCTATAAAAGACAACATTTACCTCTCTATTTGGAACATTTTCAAATAGAAGGATGCCTTTTGGTCTATGTAATTCTCCCGGTACTTTTTTGCAATGTATATTGAGTATTTTTTCTAAGTACCTAGAGAATTGAATGTAAGTTTTTATGGATGATTTCATAGTTTATGGAACTTACATTGATGACTGTTTCGCTCATCTAGGTTCTATCTTATGACATTTCATAGAAGAATATCTTGTATTAAATTACAAGAAATTCCATTTCATGGTTGGATGGGGGATATTTCTTGGGCATGTTATTTCAAAAGATGGAATTCAAGTGGATAAATAAGAAATTTATTTAATTTAAATCCTTCCATATCCAAAATGTGTTTGTGAGGTGCGATCTTTCTTGGTTCATGCTGTTTTTTACCGCTGATTCATTAAAGACTTCAGTAAGATTTCACTTCCCTTGTCCTAGTTATTACAAAACAATTCTGAGTTTTTGTTTGATGAAAATTGTTAAGATGCTTTCAATTCATTAAAAATGAGTCTCACATCACCTCCCGTCATCCAACCACCAAGGTGGGATCACCCCTTTGAGCTTATGTGTGATGCCTCTAACATTGCAATTGGGGAAGTTTTATCCCAAAGGGTTGAGAAGGATCCTCATTCCATTGAATATTCCTCATGTACCCTTGACCATGCCCAGAAAACTACACAACCACTAAAAAATAACTTCTTTTTATTGTGTTTCCATTGGAAAAAATCTGTTCATATCTTATCGAGTAAAAAATCTTTGTCTTTTCTGATCATGATACCCTTTGTTTCCACCTAAAGAAAACTGAACCTATGCCCCGCCTCGTACGGTGGATGCCCCTCCTCCAAGAGCTTGACTTTGAGATTAGAGATAAGAGTGGGTGAAAGAATTTGTAGCTGACCACTTTATTAGGTTTTATCCACCACTGGACCACCATATTGACTCATCCCTTCCCATTGGAGAATTATTTCCTCATGATAACATTTGTGATGTTGTGGACCTTATCCCCTGGTATACGGACGTTGTGAATTTTCTAGAAACATTTCAGGCCCCCACTAATTTCATCACTTCCCAGTCCCAGAGACATAAACAAGATTCTCTATGGTACATTTGGGATGACCCATATTTGTAGAGAATTTTTAGGGACCAATTATTTTGTTGGTGTGTCCCCGAGCATGAGTTCACCTCTATTTTTACCTTCTACGAAACTTTGGAATGTTGGGGTCAATTTGGCTCTCAATGTATAGCTTGGAAGGTCTTTGACTTAGGACATTGTTAGGCAACATTGTATAGGGATGACCATATATTTTTCAAGTCATTTAGTCACTGTCAATTCATAGGGAATATCCCTAAGAGGAATGAAATTCCCCAACAGTCTATGTTATTTTCTGAGATTTTTGATGCATGCGGAATTGACTTCATGGGGCCTTTTCCAAATTCATTTCTCTTTTTTAACATCTTATTAGTTGTTGAATACGATTCTAAATGGGTGTGAGAAAAGGCTACCAAGAACAATGACTCTTGAGTTATTGTTGATTTTTTAAGCTTCCATATTTTTAGTAGGTTAGGTTTGTCAAGATTCATCATTAGTGATCAGGGTTCACATTTTTTCAACCTTAACATGAAAAATTTACTTCGTAAGTACGGGTTTGATCATGAAGTATCCACTGCATATCACCCCAAACTAACGGAAAAATAGAAATCTCAAATCGGGAAGTTAAGAGAATCTTGGGAAAATGGTACAACCCAATAGGAAAGATTAGAGTTTTCACTTGGATGATGCACTTTTGGTGTACTGTACAACTTTTAAAACTAAAATCAGAATGTCACCATACAAAATTGTGTTTGGAAAAGCTTGTCACCACCCAATGGTGGTAGAACACTGTGAATATTGGGCTGTTAAACCATGTAATATGAATCTTTCAGATGTAGGTGAGCATAGGAAGCTGCAGATTCAAGAGTTGTAAGAAATTTGACATGATGCATATGAGAACTCCAGGATCTATAAAGAAAAGACAAAGGCTATCCATGATAACATGATTCATCAGTAGAAGTTTCATATTAGAGAGAAGGTTCTCATGTATAATTACATGGTAAAGCTCCTCCCAACTAAGCTTCATTCCTCTTGACTCGGTTCTTATACCGTTACTGATGTTTACCCTTTTGGTTCTATACTGTTTTTTCATGAGTAGAGTGGAAAGAGGATTACATTTAATGGTCAATGTCTCAAACACTTCTATGAGGATTTTCCAAAGCATCTTGTGGAGGAAATCCAACTGATAGATTCTACATATGACAACATATAGCATACTGCTCCTTATCCCTACCTTTATTTACTTGTATATTTATTTAAAACACTTTCATTGAGGGAAATGTAACTTTTAGGTGTGGGGGAGGGTGACATATCATTGTTAGGATTAAAAAACAAAACAAAAACAAAACATAAAATTAAAAAAAATGTTTTTTCATTTTTTATTTCAATTTCCTTATTTTTTTTAGATGAGAATTGATCTTAAAAAGAATATACAAACTCATTTTTCATTCTTTAGTCGATTGTGTGGAAAATTAAATTATTTTTGGAAAAATGTTATTCAAATGAATATTGATATGTAATATTTTTCTAGAATTTTTATTTTCAAATAATTCTTAGGTGTTTAATGGGTTTTTGAAACCCATGACTCATTAGCACTGACCAATATTTTAATCCCTTACCCGAGAGATATTCTAATACCTTTATTGCAAATTCTTCCATTTAATCACTTTCTTGAGAGTCTTGGGTCATGTAGAGAAACTAGAACTTTCCTTGATTCTATTTTAATCCATAAGATTAATGTATGCTACATTCATGATAGAGGCAATCGTTCATTGAGAATCCCTTTGTACAATTAACTTCTATATTTTGCCACCTTGAAATTTTATCCTTTTTAAGCCTTAGAAACATTGAGATTCCTATTAGGTTTCCACATTAGAAGCTAATATATCCATACCTACCCATATCTTGTGTATATTCTTGTTTTATTTTTATCATGTGTGGGGGAGAGGGTGTTTCCATGGGAATTATGGGGAGAGAATTAATATTATTGGTTGATATAAAGGGTTCCTACAATTTCCTTGGGCAATGGGTTCACAAGACATATTTCATCATAGTTATACATATGTTTCCCTCTTTATCTCAATAAAACTATACATTAAAAAAACAGTTATGTACATTAAAAAATAGAACAGAAGAAAAAAATGGAGAAAAGAGGATGTTTACTCATTATTATTCATAGTTTTATTGTAACCCACAAAAAAGGACAATAGAGAGAGTGGGTTGGAGGTGATACACTTTGTGAGGGGTTGAGTGTGTACATTCATTGTGAACACTTTCTGAATTGTGACATATTTTTTACATAAGATATTAAACACTCCTCTTATGCCTCATATTTTTAAACATTAAATCCTGTTAACCCTTGAACCTCATAACAACATGTTGGAAGTCCTCTTGAGTAGCACACTAGTTTCTGCCAGTAAAGAAATGAAAATCTTGGAAAGCATATGGTAAGATCACATGAAATCTAGGAAAAGAGCATAAATACACTTTCATAAGTTCCTTGAGTGAAGAGGGAAACTATTTAGGTGAGGAAGGGTGTGAAATGTTGAATGGATGAACAAATGAAGTTGAAAAATTTTGAATGTTAGAAAAGAAAAATGATACAAAAATTGATTCCATAAATGAGACATCATGAATTTCATTTAAAAATAATATTGGATGTTTTCACACCTTTTATTTAGGAATGTGACATGATTAGGATATTATACTTTTCCCAAAATTGTAAATGTTTAGGTTTGGGGGTGTGATCACACCACAATTCACTATTTTATTTTACCCTTATACTAATGTATTAAAGTGATTTTGTATTAAAAATTACAAGTATAATGAAAAGTATCACTCCATTATCAATTAAATTATTTTTTTAACACTGTTAAAATAGGTAAATGATACCATTTTTGATAATTAAAATGTAGGAGGATATTGTTTGGGGGACCTGTGATGAAGTAAAAGAAACAATTAGCCAAAATTGCATGGATCCATGATGACCTGTTCACTATTGTGCCAGTTTAGAAACATTAGTACATAAAAATGGGTTAATATTGTGTTTTTTGGTCCAAAATGTAATGGGATAAAACTCTTATAATGTAACCTAATCCCAATTCTACCATCAAAGTGCCCAACTGACCAGATCTTTCTAGAACACCGAATATGTGATAATTCAGAAGTGGAATTCTGTAATCTGTCCATATCTCCAGATCCACATTTCCAAATGATTCCAAACACTTTATGGAGATATTCAGGAAGTGGGGCTACAACATTTAAGTTTTGTCAAAAGTGATATTTGAATTTCAAATGTTTGAACCGCATGGGACAAGTGGTTTTAAGAAATCTATGTGCCAAAAACCACCTTCCAATTTTCCAATAAAATGGATGCTTGGGATCCCTCTTAGAGATTTCGTCTAAGAGGTAAGGTTATAACATTTTGGAGTCCCAAATGTGTCTTCCCAACATCCTTATAAGTTCTGGAGGCTATGGTAAGTTCTACTTCAACATTTTCTTCTTCCTCCCCTCCCATGGATTGTTAAACCCCTTGTGATCGCTCGTGGAGGAACATGATGTAATCCCAAGATTCATGTTTTTCTTATGTTGAATGATCTTTAAACTTCCAGGTTGTACATTGTTTTTCTTCATCCTATATTCTTATATAACTGATTTATATATTGGTATGTTATAATCAAACTCAAATGATCATGTTTGGAGGTACACTTTCATGTGATGTTTCACACACCGTTCATCGCTTTTTCTTCCCTCATTCAATTACGGTGTTTGTGTGGTTCATATTGTTTAATTGAACTCACATAAGAACATTCAATGTCATGTACATTTATGTCATGGTATCAAAAAGAAATAACATACACACCTGGATAGAATATTGAGTTCTTCCTATGTTGCCTTGGTGATTTTTTGTTATGAAATCTAACACAAATCAACCAATCATCGGTGGTGTTCGGTAAATCATTGTTTGTTTTGGACTAAAAAAAAGGAGGTATCCTAGCATAAAATCAATAACATTATGTTAATATATATTAAAAACTATTTATTAAAGTATCTATACCCTTTCTCTTGAAGCGATGGAGGATGAGCATCACGGGACTTCCCTAAGTTGATCACATTTAATTAATCTTGTTTATTTCTACTTTGTTTTATCACTTTCATTTTCTATTGTCATATTTAATCATCAAACCCAAGTATTATAAAACCCCACTTCCATTTTTTAATTTTATAATCAAAACCACATTTTTTAATTAATTATCTAAGGTTCCGTCGAGAGAGGACATAGGGTTGCTGCTATATTGCAGAAATTCTAGTCAAAATTAAACAACTAATTTGACGTGCTCGAAAACGTGACCAGCTACCCCAAATTTAGATACATTATACATGATATCATAATCTTTTATGGTTATTCAATGGGACATGAGTCTAGATGATACACGATTCCTGACTCTGATATGGTTATGTAAAGGTCCTTAAAGCCGGATGTCATGTGACAAGGGTGTGGTGGGGGACTCTAATGGAGGTTAGATATGATGCCTATTAAAGATTTACCTCTTAGTAATATATATATATAGTAATTGTTGTTTGGAAATGGTATTGGTATTCATTTTAATTACACCTATATGGATTCTAGTGCAGGTTTGGGAGGGATGAGATATGGTGCTGCATGAGCATACACCGGATCAGACCACAGATGATTGGGTTGATCATGAGCCACTAGTACACGCTCCGATATAAGTGAGAGAGCTATAGAAAATAGAAAATTTAATTCCAGTACTTGATAATCAACTCAAGTAGAACTTCATTAGAGTTAAACAGGGTATTGACAAGGGAGATTAGTGAGATGATCCATATGTGGCGTACATGACTCATGTTTCCTATCATAGCACCCACCAGTATTCTAGAGTGAGGGTGGATGTTAAGAAGCAGAGAATTGGATAGAGTTCATGTAGTATATCATTTATCATCTCAAGAAACCCCATGTAAAAGGGTGAATCTAGATACTTAAATAATTAGATGAATGGAAATGCGATGGGGGTGTACAGGTTTGGGGGGGATGAAATGAAAGATTGTCTTGGAAGTATTTTGAGGCCAGGTTCTTTGGGAACTTTTTCCCAATGACGTTGAGGGAGGATGGATCCCACAAGTTCATTAATCTACAATGGGGGATACGTATATCATGGGTTATGTGTCAAATTTCACATACCTGTTTCGATTCGCACCTAGTATGGTGAGTGATGACATCACTAGGGTTTGGTGGTTAGAGGATGGTTTGGGTCACATCATCAGAGTGCAAGTAAGAATCTCCATGATAAATTTTTTTTGTGGTGGTGTATTAGTCAATGTTAGCTGAGGGAAATTTTTTGGAATATTCATATTCGATCTGGGTGATGGATTCATGTGAGTTTAGCGGTGGTTTTTTAGGTATCTGAAAGTGAGACTGTGAGAAGTTTTCTCAAGGTAGTCAGGACAAAGACTTGGGTAGACCACCAAGTAGTGGGTCTTCAACATTATTCTTAAATTATTGGATACTAGGGAATATTTGGACCCAGCATTATCAGACTCCAAAGGAGTACCGAGAAAGTGGTCAGATGGGGAATCTGGAGAGGTTCTGTAGGAATATATCCTAGACACCTGAGATCCAGAGACTGAGTCAGACTCAGGTATCTAAGATAGGATCGGTAGTGGTTCAAAGAGCTGGTAGCTAGGATTAAGTTTCACATGAAGTTCATGAAATTGATAGGGAGACCCAAAAAAGTTTTCATTGACTGATAGTTGATGAATCTCCATAGAGAGGTCGTTCCTTAGTTCGTCATGTGATAGAAAAGGTTAATACTATTGGACTACCATGTTTAGAGTGGGACATTATGCTGATGAAAGTTATAGGTACCTATTGATAATGGAGTGGTGGAGTTTAATTTTATTTTTTCATATCCATATTTGGTGCACGAGGTTCATGGGTATTGTTTTTTGATTGACCAAGATCTATTCAATATATTGACATCAGTTATGATGTGTGATGTGTGTGTATATATGTGTGTGAGTGCGTGTGGTGTGTAGGCTCCATGATTTTTTATGGAAATCATATGATGCCAGATATTAATGAGGTTCACACAAATCAAGAATATCATGGGAATATATATATATATATATATGTCATGTAGGTTTTTTAAAATTTATTGAGATGTAGGATATTTGGGCATCTGTTGAGATGCTGTTTTTTAATAACTTTTATGTATGGAACATGTATAAGATGGGTATTTTGTGAGATGTGATACTTAATGGGCATTAGGTATGACACAGTAATGAATTGAGAACCTGATGAGGAGCATGAATGATGGTATGCCATTGTATGACTTATATATTTTTTTGGGGTTAGTGGGCCATCTGAATGTTTGTTTTTTGGTCTGGAAGAGACCAGGTAGGTAATTACTAAGGTGGATAATTCCATAAGAGGAATTATCCTATGGATTAATAACTGAGGTAGATCAAGTTGATTTAAATGGTATGGGTTTATTTGGTACAATATATGGGTATATAAATATATATTAGGGATGATAAATGGTAATCTAGGGAGATTGTGACATCTTCGGTTTTTTAGCGGGCTGAATTCCTCATCATTTTTAAAATTATATGTTGTGTGAGTTGGATAACTTTTATTTTGGGAGTTAGAACCAAATTCAAAGAGATATATTAACCCAATACATTTTTTAGATGGGGTTCAATGCCTGAGAAGTGACCCAATGTTTTTATGGGTTTTTGGGTTTTTTAGGGACCAAAACCCCATTTAAAAAATTCATATACAGAGGCACAAGGTTATATTTGACTTTGAGGCCTTAAGAAGAAACTATGTGGGGTTTGTGCAGGACTTCATTGAGGGTGAACACAGGTTTCACATGGTTTTTCAAAACATGCATCCTATCCCACAAACGTAGTTCCACTTAGGAAGTAGGTGTGCAAGGTTAGTGCCTGGTTTGGCTAAAGCATGTAGCCTACTTTAAAGGGGTGACCACATAGACAATGATTTCCCATATTTGGCACATGGTTATCCAGACCATTTGAATTAACAATGTATATTTTTCAAAATTTTTAAATCTCCTTTTTTATTCCTTCCTCCTTTAAGACGATTTCTCCTCTTTCACCTCTATTTTACATATATAAAACCTCCAATAAGTGGGGATCTCTATATTTTCTCCTTTCCCAAGCTTTGATACATATCTCATCTATGTACTCCAATTCATGATCTATCTGGTTCATTATATTTGTTTTGGTAAGGCCTTTAATACTCAAGATTAACTTCTTCGGTTATCTATCCATAGAGTTGCTAATTTTGTGTGATACCTTCTACCCTATTTTCATGGAGTTTTTCTAAATCTATGATTCCACTCACCTCGAATCATGTTAGAGGATAATATCATATGCACGAGTGACTATGATTTTAGGCTAGGTAGTTCTGATCATTCTTCTTAATTTTACTTGATTTTTTGGGTGCATTCTAAAAACATACATGAGGGTTGAATGAGTGATACCTCTAAATAATCAATATTCATATTTAAATTGTTAAACTTATATTGGTGGATGCATTTGGAAATAACCTAGATTATGATTATATATGCTAGGGTAGGTGAATGGATTTTGACCACTTGGGCGGGATATGATGGTTATTGAAATAAATTAACTAATTTTCTTATGTTGATAGTACTGTTTCCTTGGTAACAGGATATGAATGGCCTAAGGATTGAGTTTATATTGATAACCATGACTAAGGTGTCACAATCATTACTCAAAAGGCATAGCCCAGGATACTTATGGTTTTTTTGATCACAAATTTGACAAACATGGACAACAGATTGATGATATGAGGTCACCAGGATGAGGTTATGGACCATGTGACTTAAGATGGTGTTGACCATCGGGAGTTTAAAAACATGGTTGTAGGGGAACAATGTTCTTTATAATGTTCATTTGTTTTTTTGGGTGATTTCTACTCATCTTTGTTGGCTGACATGCTGTTATAGTATTTTTCACAATGATAGGACTCGGTTGAGGTGGTGTTGACCACTCATTGTGGGAGGAGACATCATATATATTGTGGCCTAAAGGATCATGTTGACCATTAGAAATATTTTAGATTCTCACTATAGGAACCCATGTGGATGGTGATGGACCAATAGAATATGGTGTTGAGACAATCAGTAGGGGAATGAGGCTCACTATTATACTTGATATTGATGGGCCAGGATTATTGGAGGGTAGATATTAGTGTGACTTGGTACATCAACTATGAAGTTGACGATGATTTATTTATTAGAGGACGGACATCATTGTACCTTAGGATTTTAGGTTTCTGAGGTAACATGGACATTATGAGGGGAGTTATGAGGGACATAGAACTTATTTTTTGGCTGTTTGGTTAGGACACCAAACACTTGATTGGATTTCATAGTGTTCTGGGTGATATTTCTATAGGTGGAACCAAAGGGTTTACCAGGTATGATATTCATTATGGGATGCCTGAAAACTAATCCATGGGTCCTTGCCACTGTAAATATTGATATTCATACATGTACTACATTCCACATATATATTTTTGGTCACATATTCAGAGATATTATGGTGTTGGTCAAAGTATGTGAACACTTCCTTATGGTAATTGAGCATAAGGGATGTGGGTTAATTATAAAACATGACTATGCTTCATTTTTATCTATATTCTGTATACACCTACATAATTATGGATGTAATACAAGAACATATTGGTGGTGTTCTGCTAAGTTCATACTCACACCATACATGGCCCATTTAGGATGTGTGTAGACTTTATGTCTTTGTGATCTGGTATGGGATCAGGATCATGGGATAGAACATAGTGATCAAAGATGTACCTTTTCAAGGGATGGATGGAAGAGGACCAGGGGATTCCTATGAATCAATTTGGACCTTCTTATAAGATTTTACATGATTCATAAATGTACCTCTATGGACATCCATGGGTGAACCTGCTTGTCTACTATTTTTTATGACATTATTTGAAATGTTGTACTTGTCTATAAATGGTATTATGAATTTTGGAAATTTGTTACCATTGATTTTATTATTATTCTAATGATTTCCATTTGATTCTTCAATTAGTATAGTACTCATTATTTTGTGTTATATATATTAATAATTATTATTATCACCACTAGAGTGTGTATAATCCCCACTATAACCTCATCATACCCATGCTACTAGTTGGTAGCCTTTACTGTATGGGTAGGCACACCTAGGGCCTAGCGTCCAACTGTTATAAAGAACTATTGAGTTGAAAACTAGGTGAGGACTATATAGATGTAGTCTTAAAGGTATCCTAATTTTTTTCCCAAAATAAAAGTTCATAAAAACTATTTTCTCTTTTATTTAGAGAAAAAGATATGATATTGGTTTGCGATTTTACAAAAAAACAAATGTAATAAAATAATGATTTTAAAATATATTGATAAAGAAAATTATGGGTTAAGGGTTGGATTTACATTTTTAATTATATCATAATATTGAAAATGGTATTATATCTATTATTATTAATTTATAAATGAAATTCTACATAATAAATTCAAAAAAAAACTATTAGTTGAAGTTTATATTTCAGACTATACAAACAGTGATCACTACTTGGTCACATTCCCTTCTAAATTGTATGAAATTTAGTATCCCTTGAGAAAACTACCAAGTAAATACCCAATTGGGTTTTGGTGTTCCCAGGTAACTCATTCGGAAAAATATTCTTCAGCAAGAACAATAGTAATTATTAAACACTACCTCCAAACATAGCATACTATTTTTAGACAAACTACACTGAATGGAGGGATATTAATTATTATAAATCTAAGAAAAAATAGAATAAAATATCAAGAACCCCAATGATTATAAACTCTATAACCTCTAGCACACAGATTCCACCACATATTCTGGCTCTTTTAACCCATGTAAACATGTGGTTTCCTCTGATTCCCCCTATTCCAACCTATGAGATATTCTCAATTTTAGATATTAGAATGTTTTCATCTCTAATAGAGATTTGAATACGATTTATATCAAAAGATATTATTTTGATATTACAAGTTTCCTTACCTATTATTTCATTAAAATGAATCTATAAGGAATAATACTATTGATTTCATTCACACTAACATGGTGTATTAAAATCTAAACTTGAAGTCTTGACCAATCCCTTGAATTATGCTAGTTTTCATCCTTTGGTTGAATTTTTACCAAGGTATAAATGACACAAATTATAGGATATTCATAAATATGAAAATCCAAAATGAAACCAATGTTGAGCTCAAATGACACTAATTCCTAATATCATCCCACATACACATATAATATTACACTAACACATAGTAAAATCATACATATGCTAGCTAGATTCACATGTATACTCATTTTTAATTTTCATTTTTCATTACATGGGTAATGATATTAGAACCTATAATGGACTATGATGACAAATACTCTTAGACAAATTACACATATGTTTATCTCCTTTACTATTTTTATACTTTCTTAGGGTGTATAAATTCATAAAAATCCACCACTAATCTCCACTTCCTTGAATAAATTTCTCATCAATCATTACATACAATATCATGTCAACGCTCTAGCTCCTTTATAATAATAAGATAAACAATAATTAGTATCAAGGCATTAATTTTTATTTAAAAATAATGTATAATTTTTCATTCCAAATTATTCCATTTTTAGAAATTTTCACACAATCAAGTGATTTGACACTTTAACTCTATAATGTATAACAATTCACCTAATAAATAATTATTAGGGAATAAGTGAAATTAAATATAAACAAAATATCATTAGTTAATGGACTGTGTCAATTCCCCCCACTTAGTCATTATAATCCTAAAAAATTTAACATAAAGATGATTACAAAAGAAAAATTAAAATACTAATCTAGTATGAGTTTTGGTTTCATCACTATGTCACTCAAGTTATCATTCCACATAAATGATATTACTATCATTTTCCTCATTAAGTAAATTCAATTAATTCCCAATTATTTTATCCTATCATTCATATTTATACCTAAATTCATGAAATGTTTCACTCAACACTCAAGTATGAATTTTTAATTAATTTTCCCACTCCATGTTTATGAAAGATTCACCATAGGCTTCATGAATTTCTTCATCATCATAAAATTAGTCAAGTGTTTGTGAATATATTTTTATTTTCTAGTTTATTATGAGGGTTTACGTTTTTGTGATGTAATGAGAAAATTATAATATATATTTAGATGGTTTGGATCTATGTAAAATCACCATGCATGGTTTTAATTTTTCGTAAAGAATCTATATCCTCCTTTCATACTCTTCCATTAATTTAGTTTTACCCTTTAGTGTTTTGAAAAGAAGACATGCACCCATGGTTTATTTGTACTCTTGAAGGAAAAGAGGGAATCCAAAAAATTATTCTAGAAGGAGTAATATTTGTCTTATCTCAGAAGAGGAATAATTTTACTCTTTTTATGTGTTCTAGGTTCTTTCATTCATGGTTTAAATAATTTTTCATAACTAGGTCTTACTAGATTAACATCATAGATTCCAACGTATTCTAAAAAATTTCAACTTCAAGACCATTCTGATTTTCCTCAAACTCTTCTTCGTCTACTTGGGTAGTCTATCTTATAGATCTCCAGTATAAATTATATATTGATTTCTTTTTTACCCCTTTATATAATTCATTCAACTTTTTATCTAGACCTAGTTTTAGTATTACTACTCTATAATTCACTTTTAGATTTGACTTTTCAAAGGGGAATAGATTCCTCGTTCACTTAAAATAGTGGTGGACTTCCATTCCCAGCCTCATATGATATATATGAAACTTTTTAATCCTCTTCCTTCATGATTTCCTTAAATAAAGCAACACTAAATGTGAATCAATTTTCACTTAAACTCAAACATATTCTAAAAATAGTTTTTTCCCTCTCACACTCTCCTTTCTTCCCATAATTAAATTTAACATAGAACATTATTTTGCTTATAGATAAAGGTATATATGGATTTTTGGCCTATAATATGGATTCCTAAACAAATAATTCTTTGCTACTAAGGGATATAAGGGATTAAATGTTATTTTAATGCTAGATAAATAGTTAAATTTAAAAAGGAGGATTTAATTCAGAATAATGCATCAAAACTTTTTAGCAAAAATTCCATGAAAAGTCCAAGGTTTTGATTACATTACTCAACAAGTTATGGTTATACAATAAATCCATGGTAATGTCAATAAAAATTTAATTTTAAATAATATGACAAAGTATTTCCAGAATCCTATCAAGAAAATGATTTAAAATTTAGAAGTGTATATCAAGGTAGGATTTTCAAAAAATAGTTATCCTTGCATGAATTTCATATACATATAAATTGAAAACAATTTCATTAATACATTCATATATGGTGATTATATGGATCAAATCAGTTCTTTAAAATATTAATAGTTTTAAAAATTTCTAGGGAATTCAATTTAACCTCAACATGTTACAAATATTGAAAAAATTACCATAAAAATTAAAAAAATACAACAAATTGAAAATCCAAAAATATAAGTCCCCCCACACACACTTAAAGGATGAAGATTATTAAATGTATGAAAATAAAATTAAAAGGAATCAAAACATAAAATAAAATTTTAAGGAGGGGTATATCTTGATTCATCTACTTTGATAAATAGGTTATAATAGTGTGATATCTTACATGGGTTCTTAAGGTAAATTTGAATGGAATATCTTCATCATGTTTAGATTATTAATGAAAATGTTATTTAGTCCTTATTTCATAAACATATAGCACCCAAAGTATATACATTAGATTATATAAATGGTCCTTCCCATATGGAATGATGTTAAACTTGAATTAGATGAAGACTTGAATTTTATAACATCACTTGGTCTCCAAGGTGTAATTCTTTCTATTGAATCAACTTATCATGATCCACTCATGTTCTTTATTTATAAATTATATAATTATAAAAATTTTATCTTTTAATTTCCTCTAACCCATACACCTAAAATTTTATTTCTTTTCCAACTCTGACAAAGTATTGAATCATCTCTCTAAAATCCCCATATGCTCTATATTCCAACTCTATCAGTGGGTTATTAGTTTTGTCTATAAATGAATTAGTAGGGTATCATTTTTAACGGTGTTTTATAGACTATCATACAAGACCATATGGTTAATTTTACACTTTACCAACTTTTTCTCAAGTAATCATTATAGTATATTCCAAAATTCCATTGATATCATTACTTTAAACATTATCTTCTCCATTTTATTATATGTGATAGGGTGGAGATGTATTTTTACGTACTCCATTAATTCTTATAAAATCACTTATATTCCTATTAGAAAATTTATTCTCCTATTCATTGAAGATGGACTTTGGCACTTCTAACCTAAAAAATATTTTAACACTAACAAAAACATATGCAGAATTATCATTATCAGTCTTAGTGGTCTTAGATTCCACCCATTTGGAGACATAATAAAAAACATGAAAGTTGTAAGAATTTTCAAATTTCATGAGAAAGGTTCCAAAGAAATCTATTCTCAAGAATTAAAAATTTTCACAAAAACAAATTATCATTTGATGATTTTTTTAATATTTCCAAAAAATTAACATTTCTAACATATTTTCGAAAACCCATGTGAATATTTAAACTATATATTCTAGTAAATTCCATATTCTAAAACATTACTTGTGGTCCTATAAGTTTCAAACTAGTGTCAACATTATAGAGAATGAAAAAATTCCAAAAAAATGTATTTAATTTTTTGTAAGAATATTCTTATCACATGATTATTATATATTTTACACTTGTAAGGATCTTCCCAAATTTATAATTTTGATTCAAATTTAATCCTCTGACCTTTTTGGTGTTAAAATGTAATGGTTCCTGGTAATTAACCAAATAGGTAACTATGGGAAAATACCAAGTTATCTCTTCTTAAATCAAGTATAACTAATCTCTTATAATGTGATCATTCATTGGTTATTGGCCATGAATTTCTACTTCAAAAGTGTAGGTTAGTATACTTAGGTGATTTACCATATGGTTCTTATCTTTTATCTTGTATTTTATTTCAATGTTGAACTCATATAGAAGTAACATACATATAATTAGAATAGGCTTCATATTTTCATTCATTGTTATGTCCTCATAGCTAAATGATTAAAAAAACTATGACATTACTTCAAATAAAATAGGATCTAAATTTAACTAAAATAAAAAAACACTGCTAAGAATTATTTTTCATTGGTTGTATAGTAGAACTGTGTATCATCTAAGGTTTTTAGAGCCAAAGTAAATGGAAAAAGATTTCTCTTCAATTATTTAGGAAATAAATTCTCCTAAATCTTGGTTGGAATCATTATATAATAACTCAAAAGGATACTCCTAGATTTATAGTGGCATTAATATGGGTGATTAATATACTATTAAATTCATCAAAATCATCCTTTAATTAATCATTAAAATAAAATTTATCATCATTAAAAATTAATCTAGATATGGGAAGAAAAATATTTCTAAAGTCCTTGATAAACCTCCTATAAAATACTAAATGTCCTAGTAAATATCTAACATGTTTCCAAAAAGAGTGGTAATATAAGGAATTTATCATTTAAATTTTATATTTATCTACCTCAATTAATTTTTTTTAAAATGATATGACCTTACACATTCATTTTTACCATGAAATAACACTTCTCAAAGTTTAAAAACTTGTTATTTTCAATGAATGTTTTCAAGAACTTTCATATTTTTTTAAAAAAATGATGAATTGTATTCCTAAATATAGTGAACTTTTATAAAAATACTACTAATAAATATATGATATGATGTGAAAATATAATTACCATGAACTTATGAAATATAAATGGGGAATTGAAAAATCTAAATGGTATCTTTCTATAAGAAAAACTTCTGAAGAATCAGGTATAGGTAATCTTCTCTTGGTCAAATGGATATGTGATCACCTAAAAATATTTTAAAATCTATCTATATAAGAGAATTAGTGATTTTTTCCAGTGAATACTTCTATCCTATTATCAATAAAAGGAATTGGTAAATGTTATTTTTTAGTGACATGATTTAGTTTCCCATAATCTATACAAAATCTCAAGTTTTTCTTAATTATCATAGGCAAAAACTATTTTTAATCATTATCTACAATGGTTATTAAATAATATTAGGAACAATATGGGTATGGATGACCCATTTTGAGTCAAATATTATTTAAATGAAGTCTAATTCCAACCACTTAACTATATCTTTTTTAACTACCTCTATGACGGTGGTATTTATCCCCCTTTGGGACTACCCAATAGGTCTGGAATCTACCTCATGAAAATTTATATATAATTGGGTTTTGGTAATACACAGAATATCAACTAAATGTCAACCTATTTATTTCAAATTCTCTCTCAAATTTTTAAGAAATTTTAGTACTTGATTTTTTGAGAAGTTATTTATAATTTTTAATAAAAAACTTTCCCTATCCCTGAGCTATACATATTTCATTTCATTGGATAGTGGTTTCAGTTCTATATTAGAAGGTTTCTAAAAAAGATAAAATCAAATTTTGGTTTAATACTTACATAGCATAAATTTCCTATAAAATTTAACATATAAGTTTACTCATCAATTAGGAATCAATTAAATCTATAAAAGAAAAAAACCTACCACATACTATTTATTAAAAATAGATTCCTTATAATTTTCAGTATCACTATTCTATATGAATTTTTGTTTATCATCAGGTGATTTACTAAGGGTAAAATTTTAGGTAGAATAGAATGGTATTCAATGGGTTCAGTATCTTTATAGTGGTAATGTTTAAAGATTATATGATCAATTTATGAGTTCTTTATGAATTAAAAATGTTGAAATTGACTATGTTGTCTCCAAACTCCAAAACTAATTTCCTTTCATATATATTTATGATTACATTTGTTTTATTCAAGAAGGGTCTCTTAAAAATGATGGGTGAGTGTGTTTGTATTTTTTATTCATTTTTGATAATTAGGTTGAAGTTATCTTGGAAAATAAAGTCTTACACTCTAAATAACAAATATTTTAATATTCATGCTAAAAAATAGTCGATCAGTTTTCAAGATGTACAACCAATCTAGCGGGATTCAAATCTAATATCTTTAAAAGATATAAATAATGAGTGAGGAATTACATTTATTGAATCATTTATATCACATAAAGAAAAAAATTATATATCCAATGTTTCAAGGTAGAGAAAGTATTCTTTCATCTTGAAATTTTGTTGGCAGTTGTGGAGTGATTTGGGAAGAAAAACACCCCCCAAATTTAATTAATAAATTCTCTTAAAGCCTTTTATTTTTAGTGAAAACAATCTTAGGTAATTTAGCACACATTAGTATTTTCTTGAGATATTATAAGAGATGAATATTAATTTCCACTTTGTAGATAGTATTTAGAATTTCTCTTTGAGGTTATTCTTCTTGAGTATTATTAAACTAAATCATTATTGATGGAAATGGATATTAAAGGTATTTATTCTATCTTTGATACATTTTCCACACTATCTCTTAAATATTTTTTATATGTTCATCTTTCTCCAACTCCCATTTTTTTCACCAAGTAGTTGTTGTATCTCATGAACCTATCTAGGATTTACATCTCGGTTTTCTTCAGATTCTAGTTAACTTTATTCCGATTCAAGGATGATATTAGGTTGAATCTCCATAACACTTATCTAGGTTATCGTACTCACATTTTCGTTTATGTTAAAAAAAATTAAACTGGTAGTTTTGTTGTGTTTCTAGAAAATATTTCCATAATATTTTCAACCAATTTTGTCAACAAGTCTACTATATTCCTCATCTCATCAACCTAAAATCCTTGTTATGATTATATTGGGGTGTAAACTAGTTAATGGTTGTTCGATGGGTTTCTTTTAATGGAAATAGGGTTGATGTTGGAAGTAAATTTGGTTACAATACTATTTGTATGATTTTTGAAAAGGTATTAGTTTCTAAGATTGTTGGTTTTCTTGTTGGTATGTTGGATGTTATTATAATTGGTTTCGATTGGGTGTCATGGTTTTCTCTAGTTGATTTTTAAATCCAAACTATTCTGGGGGTTTCTCCTCCATCTTAGATTTTATTTATGAAATTTCATAGGTAGAAAATCTACTGCACAACTCTCTATTCTCTACACCGGAGTAAATTGATCGTCAAAAATAGTAGGCGAAAAGCATAAACCACTTTCCTAAATAAGTGATTTTTTCACCTATCTATTCTAATTACATCTATCCAACAAGGCCTGATAGCACTTAAAGTCTATATTCAAATAACATATATGGGTTAAAATTTCTAAACTCATGGATGCCTCTTGTAATTGTACCTCTTATGATAAATTATTGTGGGTTTTTAGAAATGTTTTCAGTGATTCCAATGGATTCCTCTATAGATTCAACCAAAGATACTCTATATTATGAATCGAGTAAGATCTTATCTATTTCTAGGAGGTCGTAGTAAATGAATACTAGAAATTGGTTGTAACACCCCAAGAATTTACCAATATATTTAAAATAAAATGCATGAAAAACTGAGTTTCTACAAAAAAAACTTTCTTACAACCTAACCAATAAACATAATTTTGTAACTTCTGTAATTTGAAATTTGAAAAACTGACAGACACGGTTGCGTTCAGTAAGATATTTAGAGCCCGAAAAGACAAACATAATGTTTGATTCATAGTAACATACCCTTATGAATAGTAATGAATAGTAAATCGTCCAAAAAAATAAAAACTTCACCCATGATTGTATAAACACAGTTTATAAATCTTATAAGTGAGAAAATGAGCATAGTTTATGTATTGGTATTTTTGTATGTCATAAATATTTTAATTAAAATTTTATTATTAATTTAACAATTTAAAATTGAATATTTTTTTAACAAAAGGTAATCATAAATTGTTTCTTTATTTTATTATGGTTATAAGACAGTTTTATGGGACCATGAATAATTTCTCAAGGTGTTATAAACTGAGTTATAGTTTTAATGTTTTTTTAAAATAAATTATGAATTTATATAAAAATTAAAATAAAAATATTTAGAAAATTATTTTCAAAAAAATGGATTCAATTTTTTAATTCTAAACATCGAAAAATGGTTTGGGAGAGTTTTTGGGATTTTTCTAAAATACATGAATTTTTCGTGAATAGTAAAAATATAGTTCTGACTTATCGGCAAGTTTAATGACATCATAATGATGTAATAATTAATATAAAATTATGGTATAATTATTTATGGTAAAATATGACATTAGTTGTTCCAAGTGTCTAATACCATGGGCAAATACAACTTGCAAGCCCATGTTTTTTTAAAAACCACTAATGATGTGTCCCTTGAAATTAATAAAAAACTCCCTCTCATTTACTATAAATACCCACTCATTCCTTCATTTTCATTCATTATAAACTCATCATCCTCTAATATCTGGTGTTTTTACCACCCTAATAGTCCTCCAAATTTTTCCTCAAGTCCCCAATGTCCTAACCATTATTTTTTTGGATTTAATCTACAATGTATGGAAATCTACCACCCTTCTCTTTTTCAAGCATTCATTTTATGTTATTCTTTTTAATTTATTTTGTATTATGATGGGATATGTCATTAAATATCCCCCCTTAATTTCCATATTATGTTGGAATTATTAGAGACCATTTTTTCTCTCATCGACATATTTTATGAATTTTTAAGCAACGTCGTTAGGCAGCATAATTTTTCTTAAGGGAGTTCTCAACCTTTCTTTTATTTTGAGTTCATTTCCTTTTCTTTCCTCTCCTAATTTCATCAAAATGTTATGATGACTCAAGTATATTACATGTACTATAATTTTATCATGATAAGATAATAATTCTTCATCATCTCTCTTTTCATATTCTTTTATACTAAAAAAGAAAACACTATCTGAGATGTGCTAATTTACCACATTCTGGGATGATGCGTTTTCAATTTCTATTACCATATTCAATTACAGTCATTAAAAAATTATTATAGTTAAACGAGACTATAATATATTTTTTATGTCTCATCTATGTTTTTGTAATCTTTTTTTACACATTTTTTGATTTATGAATAAAAATGAGTTTGGGGTGTTCAAAAACCGCCAATTAACCCAAACAGTTATCATTAAATAATTTATATAATGATTCATCTTCACTATAAGTAACTAAATTAAATTTACAACCATGTTACCTTATGGATGATCACTAATAACATATAACTTTAATTCTATACAATAGTCCTCATTTTACATGATTCTCCTTTCATGTATATAAGTACATCGATCATGAAACAGACAGACCCGAACAATGAAATTGAACCTCTTAACCCATAAAAAGGACATGAATGAACTTAATATGGTTATAATAAATCAATTAAAAGTATAAGAGAGTCTGTAAATATTAATTAATTAATTTAATTTGGTTATCCAGGACACTAAGACTAAGTGAAGAATACCATCCAACTTAAGGCAAGGGTTTCTTCATCTCACTTCTGTTTTTATGAGATATTTTGTATTCCCTACTACTGCTTGTGTATGGTGTATGTATAATGATATTGATGTTTAATATAAGGAATATATTTATTTTAATGATATTAAATTTATCATTTAATATTACTAATTTTGGGTCATATGATTCCATTGATTACAAAGATGTAAGTACTTTCTAACAGAACCTCCATTTTCCATCGAGTAGCTCTTATTATATATGCAGAAAAATGATATTTTTAATTATTATTATGTACTCCTCATAAATTATGTGTGAATTATATATATGTGTGTGTACCAACCAAAATCCTAATTTCATTTATGGGGAGTTATATTTTTGAAAGGATCTTTCAAAAATTATTCATGAAATAAAAGCTCGGTTCAAGGAACTTCTCGGATTCTTATCTAATTTTATGTTCACTCTATAATCTATTTAAATCCATATATATATTTCTAAAATCACTAATTTTAATTTTAAAAATATATTTCGGTTAATTTCTTATTTTATGAAAGAAAACATGCCTTTTCACTTTAAAATCCCTTTAAATAATTCCTTAAACCACACTAAAATGTGTTATTTCTAAAGCTTCTTTAAAAACTCGTTTTCAATTATTTCACCTAAATAAGACTTTATTTATGCCTCAAATATATTTTCAATGATATTCCCTTTTATTTTTTGGGATAAACATGCTTACAATCTGATTTCATGACAAATACAAATGATTTTCCAAAAGAACTCTTCTTTCCAAAGTAAAAAGGATTTTTCTCGTCTCACATTAACTTTTATGAGATATATTCTTTGTTCACTAATTAATTATTACTTGGGGTGTATGTAATGACCTTTGATATATCCTATAAATAGTTTCCTTATTGTCATTATATTTTAAGGGATTATTATTTTAATGTTTCAAGGTGGTATGGGAAACTTTGGAATGTTTAAGGATTATTTCCTCAAGAAATTTTCAATGGTTTCATTTAAAAGTATCTTTATTTATGTCAACATAATTTGATAAATCTTTGTATTTAATAGATATTTATATATTATGATATTATCTAAAAAATATTTTTTAAGGGTTTCTGATTAGATATAATGTGGATGTTCTATCTTGATACCATTCACCATATTACTCTGAATGATTAGTGTTTACGTTTAATTACTGAGGAAAGTTATTTACATTTCATATGTTAGATTAAATTTGAATCTATATGTGGTTTAGGTTTATCCCCATTAAAAAGATAAATTAATTGAACATATTATAAGATGGGTGGGCCCGCATATCCCCTCGATGCATCAGTAGGTTTCATGATAAAAACTAGGTTATGACACGAGGCCTTGAAAAATGGTTATTTATGATCTTGGCACAAGGCCTTGACAGTATGGTTATGATATTACGAATAATAATTTCCATCATTATGAAAAAATTATTGATAGTTCATGTGGTTATTATACTAGTAGAATATCCATGATTATGTTTTATTATGGCTTTATTTATTCGACTCTTGTTCCTACCACAACGTGTTCAAGTAAATTATTAAAGTCATGTGTTTTTGTTAATCACCATGCCAATTATTAGTGTTTTTGTTATCTTCCTATATATTTGTTACCCTCATAGAGCATTTGATCTCACCCCTTTCTTATGTTTCATTTTATCAAGACATGAAGAGTTTTATTATGACTGACTTGCAGGGATAAACTTAGAGTTGTGGATGTTCCAAATAAAACTTATATGTTGTATTTATTTTCAAGTTGTAATTTTGAACATATGTATGTATCTGATTTCTAAAATCTACTAGACTACTCGATCCTTTGGGATTTGATTCCTTATAATCATGTCAATGTATTAAAATAACGCACTAGATCCAGGCTTCTAGGTTCGTGGCATTATAGTGGTGATTATCTACCACATCATGTGGGAAACTGGAAAAAAATATTGAATCTACTCCAACACTAATAGAGGGTCTCACTATTTGATTTTAGGATGGAATACTATCCTTCATGATGGGTTTTCTACAAGAAGTGGGGAAAATATTTAGAATAATATCATTTATATATCATCCCAGTCTTGGATATCTTCTATTTTTAGGTTATACAACCATTATTTTTATACTCAATCAAGAGAAAAAGGGAATTCCCTCAAGTTTACTTAATACCCATCCACAACCTTTGGTTTAGGTGTGAATTGAACATGTGAGAACTCTTTCTCATGTTTATTAGGGTCTTCACCAGCAAGACTATGGAATTTTGGAAATAGTTTTATCAAACCAGTTTTTAATTAAAATCCATTATATAGACAATGAATAAAAATTTGGTTATGTTGATTTAAACACATAGTACCACACGTATCTATGATGGTCTTTTCTTATGATTGAAATCCATGATGATAGGAACTAAGTGAAAAAATTAGGTTTCACTAGAATCTGTAAGTTAAATTTCCTTGATGTTTAATTGTAAATTCCTTTTAATTTTAGTTCAAATTCAAATAGTTGGAGACTGGTAGATCAGTTCTTGCAAATTAAATCTTATGTTTTTTTCTTTGTTTGTCACTTTTTTTGTCTTTTCTCAACAAAAACTGTGTTTTATTTTTTAAACTTTTGAAACTTGTTGAGTTTAAATTGAATTCCCAAGAAATTTTTGAAACTATACCAATGAAAAAGAACTACTTTTATAAATAAACTCACCTTAGATGTAGGATAAAATTAAAGTTTTTCAATTTTAAGGTGTGGAAAATTTAGAAAAAGACAATTAATTTTTAAATCTCATATCATGATATACAATCCCATATTTTTAATCAATTATCTAAGGGGAAATGAGAAAGTGAGTTGGAACAAAGTATATTTAGAATCTATTTGATCTAGAAAGTGAAGTGTTTAATGTTTAGGGCATCTATTTTCTTAAAGATATAATTCAATGAAGGTTAAAAAATGGCCACGATATCATCTAAGGCTGAACATGGGATTTTATCACTATTAGAACTGAAAGAATGCACCCATTTCCTCTAAAAACTCAAACCATCATAAGACATCCAAAATAGAAATGCTATAATTTTGTATGAATAAAAAGTCGAAAATTATATAAAGAGGGAAAGGGGGAAGAAATAACTTATTGATATTGAAGGTATATAATGTATACTACCAAATAATATGATGAAGAGTGGAGGAATTCCATAATAGCGTTGAAAATGAAATTGGATAGAATATACTGAAATATGTGAAGTATTTATAGTAAGTGGTAAATAATTAGAATATGAAACTATAAAAGGAAAATATCATAACACATCATATGGAGGAAAATATTACCTATTTTAGGGGAATAAAGTTCTCAGTCTTACTAGAGGAAATTTCTATATCCCTCTCGACCATAAAGAGTAGAAAAAAGAAACTGTAACCTACTAAGGGGAAAAAAGAGGGGAAACTTTTTCTACAATTAAAATTTAAAGGGTCTTAGGTTGTCTCACCAAAACAAAGTAGGTGAATGTTGAATTAATGGAAGAGGAAAAAAGAGTAGATCAATTATGGAATGAAACTAAGAATCTTTCATGGTTATTTTATATAGGGCCGATCATTATAAATCAACCTAATAGTTCTATCATTAGAAACCACCAACCTAAAGCCTAAGAAAAAACCAAAAAATACCTCTTGAAATATAGATATACTTAACACTTTATTCATAGATGAAGAAATTAATCAAGACTATGGTGAAACATTTAAGAACATGGCATGAGAAATAACATTCTTGAAAATCAAATATGAGTATTGAGTGAAAATTTTCTTTGAAGGATGTTGAAAAATATTATGAGTGGATAAAAGAAGTTGGAAATAATTAAATGTAATTAATAATGAAAGTTATATTACTATAATTTTAGATCTAGGATATGTTGAGATACATGGTGATAAAAATTCATATCACATTAGCCTAATATTTGGCCTTTTCTTTGGAAATCATTTTTATGTTTTCTTGTCTAGGAGTCCAAGGATTAAATATATGGTAATTGACATAGTAAATAAAACAATACGATTTTATTAATATTCATCTTACAAAATTAGTTAATAATAATAATATATTTAATGAATTATAGTGATTCTGGGAAATAATGTTTCAAATTACTTGATTGTATAAATATTTATTTAAAGAGAAAAAATAGTAATTTAATTTTCTTACATTATTTTTGGATAAAAATTAATTGATTTAAACTAATTATAATTTATATTCTTGTTATAAAGTACCTAGAAAATATATGTGACATTGGATTACATTATTGATAAGACTGTTGATCAAGGAAGTAGTGATTCATGGAGGATTTTTATGGATTCAAATTCTCTGAGAAATCAAAATTAAATGGAAAATAATTTAAATATAGGTGATATTTTTCCAAGTGTATAGGTCATAACAGCACTGCAAAGGTGTCATTATTCATTCATGAGGAAAGAAAATGCAAAGGTAATATTACATTACATGTCAATATTCCCATCATAGTTGTGATTTTACTCTATATAGGTGACATCTATTGGGAGTTTTTTGGGAGTTGTTTGGAATAATTATCATTTGATCTCAGCATAAGAGTCGTTTTTTCTCTATAATGTTATAAAACATCCTTTGTAGGTGTAACTCCTACCTTTGATAAATTTAATCTGAAATATGAAAACAAAAAGGCTTATATAGAGTCACTATGACATTGATATGATGTTTTTAGCCCCCATATTTGTAATATTACAATTAATAAGAGTCTTACACATGCATTTTGTTTTATAAAATTGTTTTTAAAGAAACATGAAAAAAAATTAATATATGTAGATCTAAATGAAATTTTAGTCCTCAATAAAGAACGAAAATTTATAAAATATAAAATATATAATATCATTGATGTTTGACCAATAAAAAAGATAATAAAACAACGTGTTTTCAAAAGAAAAATGTGTTAAAATATTTAGAATACATTATGCACTAGAGACTGGAGATTTTAGCCATGTTGGAGTTATTCTTATTTAATTTTCTATTTTCTTAGTTTTGAATCACATTTTATTCCATATTCTTTTATGTCACACTTGAAATATAAGGTTAAATCAAAATTGATTTCATATGGTTTGATTATCATTTTTAATTGTGGAACCATAATGATTAAATGAATCACAAATATTTCTTATTAGTTTATATTGGTTTATTGTGACTATTTAACCCTTTTAAGGAATTTTTTGTGTAAGTTGTGAACTTTTCCATTATTTACTACTTATACAGATAATATTTTATTTACCTTCACTTGTTTTAGTTTTTTAGGTATCATACTTTTTTAGGTGGTGATTTTCTAGAAGTTTCTGTCATGTGTGTATAAGTAGTGTTTTACATAATAATTTCCCAAAATTACCAATACATTTTTAGGGATTTACATGGTATTTTGGTGTTAGTTTATTAACTTTTCTTACACAAAAAAATGGAGGATAGCCAATTAGTGACTAGTGTTACGAAAATCTATACCATAATCATAAACTAAGGGATATTTTTGAATCAATTAAGGCTTCCATCATTTATCAATTAATTAGAAAAGTGGTAAAACAATTTTAAAGACTATAGTAGCATTGAAAAAAATACAACCCCAAAACCATAACTTTTGATCTATTTTAAAATATTGGTTTCAATACACTTATTTGTTTTGAAAATCAAAAAATAATAACATTTTATTTTCTAAAATTAAAAGTGAAAACTAACATTTGTTATTTCATATTTAAATGATGTCCTTAGGTTACCATTAATACTACATCATAACCTTGGAATAAAAATTCCTTTTCTACACCCCATGATAGGTGTGTGCTAAAACCCACTATCATATTTAGGGAAGTAGTGCCAAAAAATTGTAATCATTTGTTAAAATATATTTTTAGTGGTAATCTAAGGTTGTATACTAGAGAGAAGTGGAAAAACTAATTTTTACTTTTAAAAAAGGAAAATGTATTTTCTTAGTTTTTAATTTTTGAGAACAAGTGGATGAAATGAAACAATGATTTTAATACAGACTGAAAAAGAAAGTGATGGGTTCAGTTTTGGATTTCCTTTATCAATTCAATTATAGTATTTAAAATGGTTTTAGCTATATTCATGTAAAATTATCAATGAGGTACACCTCAATTATATTATTAATCACCCACGGATGATGGTTATGGTAGATACATTTCAAATAGTAGAAAATTCTTTTTGAACCTCCCTTTTTGTGTGTATAAGAAGTCAGTAAAGAACCACCAAACTACCAAGGTAATATTCAATCAGGTATTGTAGTTCCTCAGAAATTCATAAGTAAATCCATACATATAATACATACCAACAATTTTTAGACACTAACCACTAAAAATATCCTCCTCCTTCAATAAAAACAACACTATATAGAGGGATATTAAATATTATAAATCTAAGAAATAAATAATGAATATGTTTAAATATTGAAAAAAATTGTATAAAAATGTTCAAAGGCTTACTATGAATTGAAATCAAACAATAAGAATAAGTTTTTATTCATTAAAAATTGAGGGTTAAAGTAATATAATTGAAAACCTTACCTTCCCAAATCACTTAGGATTTACCCCTCCATTATAAGGGCAGAAGTGAGGAATTGGGAAGGATTTTTCATTTAGAACTGTCAAAAATGGAAAATAAAATAATAAGAAAGTCATAAAGATCTAAATATTTTTCCTCCATCATATAGTGTAATCTCACTTAGATGGATCCTAATTCCATTATAGACTTGTAATTTTATCCTTTATTCCTCTATTCAAACCTTGATATATTTTCTCTTTTATATTTTATAATGCTTCCCTCTTTCTCAGGTCTTTGGATCTCCTTCTGATATGGAGCTGTCATTTTGAGTGTGCATGTTTCCTTAGGTGTGATTTTATTATAGATAATTCTCATAGAATGATCTTATTAATTTAATTTATGCTTAAATGGTAGCCTACAACTTCAAATTTTTGTCCCAATAAATCCCTAATCACATTTTTATTTTCACCCATTGTATGAATTTTTGAAAAGGTAGGAATGAAACCTATGTTGGAAGATTCACACTTATGGAGAGATAAAATGACACCTATGTTGCGATCATAGGTAAATTATACACAAAATATTCACACATAATTCCATAATATGAGTCCTATATTAAAGAAATTCACACCTACACTGGGAAGAATCATATGTCTGCTCATTTCCCTATTCTATTTTTCCTTCTATGGGATATGAGAATGAGACCTACGTAGGGATATATTGATAGGTACACTCAGCCTAATGGATCCTATATTCAACTAAATTTCACTTTTAAAAAAAAATTATTAGGGATGATGAATCCTCAACAATCCTCTAAGAATCACCACATCCATGAACAATTTTTTTTATCATGATTTACATCTAATGTCACCTACATGCACCCATGCCTTAGTAATAATAATATAAATGATAATATATGGAAATCCATTCATTTTTCTTTAAAAACTCATGAATGGAAATTGAATTCTTATTTTTTCCATTAAAATAAATTTTTAAAAAATATGGGGATTTGAAACATTTTTTAAAAAACATATTATATTTCAAAAAATAAATAATTTTGAAGGAATAAAATAAATTTTATATCAATAAAATATCATGAATTTATGAACTATTTTAACTTCCTTTGGAATAATTGTGTAAGTTTTTAAGAGAGGAGAAGTTTCCAATGCAGCTTCCACCACCATGAAGTCTTTGTAAAAGGTAAGACAATATTGATCATTTTGTGTCAGAGTTAATTATTTATGGGACATTATAAATTAATCTTGAAACTCAATGAGATACTTAGTTAAGGATTTTATAAGTGGTTATTCATGGACCTATTCTATGTCATCAATGACCTCATTAAAATCCTCTTTTACATAGTTTTTTCCTAGAAACATCTCTTACATTCCTTGAAAATAGTTATATAGTTTCACTAATGGTGGGTGGTGAGAAAAACATATGATTCAATATTTATTTAATTACATTTTAATTTATTTGAAATCAATAAATATTTACAAAGGAAAAATAAAATGTGATATATTATATATTGTTGGGGGTGAATTCCTCAAGGAAACATTAAAGTGTTTATGGTTTTATTATGTTTGTTGAAAAAGCAGGTGGGAAAGGTCACTTATGGAGTTCCAATATGGTTATTGACTAGGTATGTTGAAAAATATTCTAAAAAAATGAATACATGATCTCTAGGAAGTACATAAAGTTTCATGTACAAGGTGGTGTTTTTTCCAATGTTTACAAAAAATTTGGGGTCCAAAATTTAAAGGATGGCACAAGTATCATGAAAGTTGTCTTTCCATGAAAGTCTCATAAAAATATGGAAAATTCATGAATTTTGTAATGGTTGTGTGCTTCTCAAAGGTCTAGTGGTTCACATACTTTTTTCTTTTCATAAATATGTTGATCTATGTGAAAGAAGGTTGTGCACAATAGAAATACGGTAAAACACCATGACTATGAGAATCTTCATGAGTGTGAAAATTCCACTGGTGGTTCATTAATATAAAAATGATCATGAACAAGAATTGGGAGCTTCGCAAAAATATAGTGGTGATATTGGATGATTTTTGAAATGGAGGTAACTTCTATAAATAGACCTCTACCCGCTCATTTGAAATGAGAAAGCCATAATGAAAATACAAAGGCTCAAAATTTACAAAGGTGACTTTATAAGGATATTATTATGAAAAATTTTGTAAAGAAAGTTAGTTTTACAATTCAATGAAATCGAATTAGAAGTTGTAATCATCTTGAAAGTGTTGGGCTTTGAGAAGTCTATTTAATCATCGTGAAAGGTGTGAGCTTCATAAAAGGGTTGATATTCACGAAGTCTATGTGAGTTTCATGAAAGGAATCAGCTTTTTAAATGATATTTGAGCTTCATGAAAGTGTTGAGAATTACAAAATCCATGTGGTTCACAAAATAAGTTTATTCTTGTGAATAATTGGGAAGTTTGGAGGAGGTTGAGTGAAATTTTTGAAATAATTAAGCATCATGAAATAATTGAAAATGGGTTTCCTAGTAAATAAATGATAAATTGGTATTCATCTAGTAGATAAAATTGGATCTTAATGATGAACCAAATAAGGTGTAAAACATATTGATTCATGTTTTAAAAAGGACAATATTCTAAAGGATAGGTGGGAAATATTTATTTGAGACAGTATTGAGATTTTATTTTTTGATTGGTTGTAAACTATGAGGGATAGTGAGTCCACTCTGAAAATTTTAATTATAAATCACATTAATGGATTTCGTACATAGGAACATTTCCTTTGTATTCCTCTTGGATATATCCTAGTTGTATTGAAGAAAGTAAAAATACTATTTCTCATTAATAATTTAATTTTTACTCATTCATTATTATAGGAAATAGAGAGAAGAGAGTTTTTTATCAAAGAAACAAGATCTAAAGAGGTAGTTGTTTTAATCTCACATACCATGATTCACACCCTCCATCAGGGTATTTAACAATTTTTTGGAAAATAATTGGTATCAAAGGGATGGTTAATTTAAGTTTTTCTATCAAAGGGGTTTCATTAGAGGTTATTAATCATAAATGGATTATGATCATCAATGGGAAAACATTTAGAATATAAAATAATTGGATGCATCACTTATTTCAAACATTAGTAATGAATGTCCTTACAGATAAAATGAATTGTATTTTAGCTAAAGTGGAAAGTCGTTTGTTATCAGAAGCTGAACAAAGGGAACTGGATATTGATGAAAAAGGAATCAATGCATGGGGGTGGCTATCCAATGAAATCAATATAAATGTGATATCGAGTAAATAATATCATTTTATATGGTAAATGTTTCTAAATATTTATAAGGGAGACTCAGAAGTTAGATAAGCAAAGTTTTAGTTTCTATTGAAGAAGTATGAGGATCTTGGAATTCACCATAATGATTATGTTGATGCATTCTTTGATCAGGTGAATGTTTTTTTGGAATAAATGCATGGTCTTAGAGAAATTATTGAAGATAGAAAGACTGTTAAGTGCATATTAATAATACATCCACCTTAGTTCAATCCAATTGATTCTGTATTAGTATATAAGTATCTAAAGGAGATGATGTTGGATATATTGTAGATTACAATAGTTCCATACGAGATGAGAAATGATGATAATGAGTCAATAGAAAATTTCAATTCCATAGAAGTGGTAATAATGGCCATGAAAAATAACATTATTGAAGATAGGTATCAAGAAGAAGAAACTGATTAATTCATGGAATTCCATTATTCAAATTTAAAAACAGGAAAAGTAATGTTCAAAAGGAAACATCCACTTACATTATTTCGATGTAGAAAGGCTTCAAATATTGTAGTATGGTTCCATAAAAAGTATCAATATGATGATGAGGGTGAAGTCAAAATTCTTATAAATAATTATTCAGCTTATGTGAATGGTAAGAAACATTTTAAGAGAAATTTATTTAAAAAATATACCTTCATAAGAAAATTTTAGATCATAATAATCTAAGGTTTAAGGGATGGAAAAATTAAAATATCGTAGAGAAAATGATATGGTAGAAGTTTTAGGCAGCTCCGAGACAAGGGAATAAAGTGATAATGATGAATAATAATTTTAGTGAAGAGTTTATCTCCAAGATGAATTAGAAACCTCTCTTGAGGAGATATCTATTTGGATAACTAAAACAAGAAAAGAAATTATATTGGTTCATGATGAAAAACATTATATGTAGTAGATGAAAGAAGATAAGTCCAATATTAATGAATAAATTGAAAAAAATAACTCTACAAAGCAAGAGAACTCAAAAAAAGGAAGTTAATTACAAGATCAAAATAGAATAATGAAAAAGATAAATCAATGATTTGAATAATATTATAAAAGATAAAAGAAAATTTATCGGAGACCATGAGGAGGAGGTTTTCAATCTATGATGAAATATAAAATATCAATAGAAATGCTTGAATCTAGTAAATAAGGATACAAAGGAAATAGAAAAAGGAAAAGTGGACTTTAGAGTTATAGTGAAACATACAAAAGTGTATTAGCATAATAAAATGATATATTAGAACAATACGTCTAGTATGGGGCTTAACCACAATTAGAAGTAGTAATGGTTGAAGTCAAAGCACATGCACCCACTTAAAGGAAGAAGATTGATTTGGGAGTGAATCAGAACCGTAATATCCATAAAACCTTGGAAAACCCCAATGATGTTATACTAACACATAGGAATTCACCTTTAATTAGATGTTATTACTATTAGAAAATGGGACACTCACAAAATTTTTATTCCATGGAAAAGAGGTACCAAAGGGAACAAGAGAAATAGTGGTTTCAAAAAAGAGTGAAATATTTAGAGAATTATTTTGATTTTAATTGTTTCTAGTGTACAAGATTATGAAACATTCATAGATATTATTCATTTACAATTTTGAGAAATGTACTATATAATTCTAAAAGTGTTTATAAGAAAAAACTCAATATATCATTGAATGAGTTGAAATAAAAAATCAATTTTCAACTCTACAATATGAATTTGGTCAATCGTACTCTAAGTAAAATCTGGATTATCAATCCATAATGACTATAAAGTCAAATATGTGGATCAAAATTAATATAGTTGTGAAGACATTGGTTTTGGAGATTTTCCTTAAAGCATCAGATCATTATATTTTATGGATCCTGGATAGTGGATTCACATCCCATATATAATATTGTTACATGCATCAAATACAACAAGGAAGGTGTTTCAAAATTTGGAAATGATGAAGGAAAAAGGATTATTGGGTTTCAAAAATCCAAATTTGGGGGAAAAGAAATGAGACAAGATGATGACTTGGTTTTCAAAGTTATTAGTCTAAACGTACTTAGTGTTAGTAAACTATGTGACTGAGAGAATACTAAAATATTTAATAAGAATATGTGTATCACAAAGGGGAGATATGGTGTAATTTTATTACATGGAAAAGGAACCAAGGGGAAGCCCTTCCTTGTGAGTGGAGTGGAAGATATCTATCATCTATCTATAGTGAACGAAAATAGTTTTTGGCATAAATAGATTGGCCATCTATGTCAATTATCCCAAGAAGATATGGTAAAATTTTATTCCATTCAATATCTCCCTAATCTATCATGTGATCATACCCAGATGTGTGATGTCTGTAAATAAGTTAATATTATCAGAAATACATACAAGGAAAAATAACAAAAGTAAAAAAAATTACTTGAATTGTTGAATGCATATGTGTGTAGACCCGTCTCACAAAGATCCATTCATGGAAAGAGGTAATATATTCTCTTAATTGAAGATTTTAGTAAAATGGAATGGTTATTTATCATTTCCCATAATTATAACATATTTAGTTGTATAAAACATTACTAGAGGACTCCTAAAAGAATTCTAGGCTAGAAAATAATGAATTTTTCTGCTGAAAATGGTACAGAATTCACAAACATACAAGTGGAAGAATATCTTGAGAAACACAAGATAAAATATAATGTTTCAGTAGTGGTAAATCCTTTAAAAAATGAATTGGTTTAGAGAATAAATTGGTTCATAAAATACATGGAAAGAATAATGTTGATTTAAATGTTCCTATAAGATAAATTGTGGCAAAAAGAATCCTTGACGTCGGTCTACATATCTAATAGGGCTCTGTTGCATCCAAAGGAAGAAAATACTCTATACAAGATGTGTTATAAAATTAATACAATAATAAAACACATTTTAATGGTTGTAAGAAAGTTTTTTATTCATAATAAGAATATACCCAGAAAATTTGAGTCTTGTGGATATGATGGGATATTCCATATCTTTTCCAGAAAAAGAAAATCATATAAAAGATTAAACAAGGGATTGGGAGAAGTATTTGAAATCAATGATGTCACTATAGTATAGAATGAATAGAATATTGAACATTACAACATACATTTCTATGATGATAGTAATAAGAAGGAAATAAAATTTGGGGGAGTAGAAGTGGAAAATGATGATTCGGAAGAAGAAACTGATGATGAAAAAGAGGAACTCAAATCCGTATCTGCATGGAAGTTGAAGATTCAAGCTGAAATTAGAAGGATAAATAACATTGTTGGTTAGGGAGAACTAGTTCAAACATGGAGAGTGAAGTATTTATATTATACATCCTACATATCTCGTGTAAAGCCTAAATGTTTTGGTGATGTAGATGGAGATGAAAACTGGGTTCAAGCCATGAATAAAGAGCTTTACCAAATTGGGAAGAACAATACATGGGATATTATTTTGAGACCAACATATAAGAATATTATCGTGACCAAATGGATATTTCAAAATAAGATGAATGAATACCATAAAATGATCCAAAACAAAGAAAGACATGTGGGAAAAGTCTACTCTCAGATAAAGGGTATCAATGTTTATGAGACATTTTCACCTGTTTCAAGGCTAGAGACAATCAGATTATTCTTATGTATAGTATAACAAAGAAGGTTCAGTGTTTTTTTGATGGACACCAAGATAGTGTTTCTGAAAGTAATTATGTAAGAATTATTTAATATCAAGAATAAAACAAGTTTTCTCATCCATACATATGTGAATAGATTTTTTTGAAGATAAAGGTGCTATATGGGTCGAAATAAGCACCAATATCATGGTATTCAAGCCTAGATCAGTCTATGAAATAGATTTGTTTCATTGTGGTGGAGCAGATTAGAATATTTATGCTAATAATGACTGTAATCAAAGGAAAATGGTGTTTTTGTTTGTTTATGACATAATCTTGGGTGAATCACATGAATCATAGTGCAAACAGTTCACAAAATTCATGAAAAGTTAGTATAAAATTTCAATTATTGGTGAAATGAAGTTTTTTCTTGGTTTATAAGTTACACAATGAAGTAATTGCACGTTTATTTCACTATATAATATTCCAAGGAGGTTTTGAGAATATTTAGAATGGATAAATCCAAGTATATGATGAATCTAGTGACCACCCTAATGAAAATATCTTGATATAATGAAGTCAAAGTGGTAAATTTCACAGAATACAGGAATATCATTGACACTCTATTATATATGATAGTGACAAGACATTATATTATTTTTTCACATTCCAAGAAGTAAAGTACCAATTTAATCCCAAAGTAATTAACTTACATTCATTAAAAATAATACTTCGGTATATCAAGGGGGTTGTGGATTTCATTTTTCTATAAAATGAAAAATATCAATAAGAGTTATTAGGCTATACAGATGTAGCTTGGGCTGGTTTAGCATATGATAGCAAATTAACATCAGGTTGTGCTTTCTATCTTGGAGGAGTTTTTCATTTATTTCTTAATAAATAAACAATATTTCATATCATGGATCACCATATAGACTGAATATATTGTGGCCACTCAATATTAGACATAGTTATTGTGGACGAAGCAACAAATCAGTGATATTGGAGTTCAAGTGAAGTCTTAGATCGGAATCTATTGCAATAATTAAAGTGATAAAAATCATAGAAAAAAAATTACTTCCACCACTCAAGGATAAATAACAATGAAATTAAGTATTTTTTTGTCAAGGATAAGGTGGATCACGGGCTTGTGAAGTTTGAGTATGTTCCTACAGAACTAAATGTTGCGGATATTCTAACCAAGGCCTTACCCAAAGTGGCATTTGAGAGGCATCAATTGGATCTTAGAGTTCAATCGGCTCACCAAAATTGAAAAATTATAGATGAAACACCATCTCTCCTAGAGGTATGGTGTTTTTTCCCTTATGTGCTGATATGTGTTCTTTACAATGCTAAATCCATAGAGGAGTGACCTTTGGTTTCACTGACAATGGGAGAGAAAATATATTGATCAATATCAAGGAGAATATAATAGAGGTAGTAGTGAAGTAGATATATTTTTATATCTTACGATGCTAAAGATGATCGATCAATGGTTATATATCATGAAAGATGAGGTTTTGGAAGAAATAAGTTGACTGTTTTTGTAATAAAGTGTTATATTAATGAATTTTCATACCTCTCTTATTTCTCAAGTCAAGAATGGCCCATTTGGGATTAGATTTCTTGTTGATTAAATCATTGATCGATACCTAAATCAAAAAAAGAATGTTTTCATTTAATATGAATGAATTTTAAATTAGTTTCAATGAGTGAATAGTTGTCCACAAACTCAAATGGGGGATTATTGTGCAAAAATCCCTCAAGGTAACATTGTGGTGTTTTTGGGTGGATTTGTGTTCGTTGAAAAAGAATGTGGACAATGTTAGTTTTATATTTCCAACATGGATTTTGACTAGCTATGTTGAAAAATATCTAAGATAAAGGAATGGATTCTCTAGAGGGGGTATATAAAGGTTCATGTACATAGTGGGGGTGTTTCCTAGGGTGTTCCAAATTTTTGGGGTCTAACATGTGGTGGATGACTCAAGCATCATGAAAATTGGATTTCCAAAAATTCCTCAAGAAAATATATAAAAAAACTCAAATTTTCTAAAAGTTTTTAGCTTCATAAAGGTTGAGTGCTCTATGAATATTTGGTGCTTTGTGAATTCATGGAGCTTCTCAAAAGAAGGTTGTGCATGATAAAATGATGGTAAAACTCTAACTTTAAGAAGCTTCATGAACAAGGAAATTTACCCAGTTCTTTGCGATTTTAGGGTGGTTCTCAAATAATATTAGAGCACTTCGTGAAAATATGATGGAAATCTTGGAATCTTCAGGAAAATGAGGAAACACTTATAAATACGCCACTACCCCCTCACATGAAAAGAGTAAGCCTTAACGAAAATCCAATGTCTTTGAATTCACAATGGTGTTTTGTGAAGGTTATTATTATGAAAATTTTCAAGAATAAATGAATTTTGTAAAGTCTATGAAATCCAACCTAATGTTGTAAGAATTGTTAAATTGTAGAGCCTCATGAAGGATATGTAATCTCTATGAAAGGGGTGAGATTTATGAAAGGGTTGGGCTTCATGAAGGCTAAGTGAGCTTCATGAAGGGAGGGAGATTTGCAAAGGCTATGTAAGCTTCATGAAAGGGGTTTGATTTTCAAAATTCATGTGGTTAGTGAAATTAGTTTATTCTTATGAAGAATTGGGCAGTTTTATAACGTATTTGTGAGCTTCACGATAGAAGTAGGCATCGCAAGAGGGTTAAAAGAGAGTTTCATAGTAAATATATGATAAATTGGTATTCATTAATTGGATGAAAGTGGAACTTAATGATAAACAAAATGAGGATTAGAACATATTGAATCATGTGATAAAAAGGAGAATCATCTGAAGGACCAGTGAGCACACATTAGTTGATACAGTAGTGAGATTTCAATTTATGATTGGTTGTGAACTAGGAGGGAAAGTGAGTATGATCATAACATTATAATAGTCTTCCACTTTACTAGATTTGGTGTATAGAAAAATTTCTTTTTTTAAGATCCCATCCTTTTTATAGATATTTCCTGATCTTGTTTTCATGTACTCTTTTACCATGTATTTGTTATATCTCATTTTCAAGTACTCTTTTACCTTCTTCCCTATGGCTGGGCTTCACTCTTTTTTCTCCTTATCAATGGTGCTCTATTTTTTATGATGATAATTGAATGGTAAACCCTCTCAGCTTCCCATACCCTTATCTAACCTCTGGTTCCACTACTCCCCTCCATGTTAGATATGGATCAATGGTAATTGCGAGGTTTTGGGATTTGTGGGTTAGTAGTTGAAGGTTTTCCAGGAACCCCATCTTGATTTTTACCTATTATGGAGGCTCCGTTTTTCATCCACATTAGTGATGATGCCTTATTGTTCACACAACAAACAAAACTCTTTCCTTACCTCATGTTCCTATGCACCTCTCCCAATCATATATGGAGAGGAGGTAACATAAAAGGATTTTTGAGGAATTGTTCTTGGTCTTCAATGTTTCATATGTGTCATAAGTTTGAGTTATCTATCTCTTGTGAAGTTGTTTACTCATTTGAAGTGTTTTTTCGGTGTTTCTTAATCAATGTAAATGAAAAGTTTTGTCGGTTTATTTGTTGTGGATCGTTCTTTTAATGTTTTATTTTTTTATTGGGGTATGGTGACTGATTGTGTTGGTGGCCGTATGCAATGTCTACGATGGTGCTGTGATGATGATTTTCAGAGTGACTAAAGTTGTTTTGTTATTCTATTTTGAATCGGTCTTAGGGATTGTGTTGTCGATTTGTATTCGTTGTTATTTTGGTCTGTAGAAATTTGTTTTGGTGTTTTTTAGTTGTGATGAGGGACTTTGTTAGTCTTGTTTCTTTGGATAAAAAGTATGTTGAAGGGACGATGATGAAGATAGTGGTGAATGGAAGATAATTATGGTGGTGGTGACACATGATGATGGTGGCAGTTTCTCAAGTGTGACGAGACTTTCATTGTGCGGGTTTCCCTTAGATCGGGGCTTCCTTAATGATGTGGTATTTATTTTTTTGTTGAATTTGAATTTATTTTTTGAATGTTTAAATCTGGATCCCATGCATGATTTTATAGTTACCACTCAATCATAATGTGGATATTTTGAAAACAAAAAAAAATAGAAAATTCAGTTAGTTTGGGCACACGGTTTAGAAAACCATGTGGGTTTAACCCCAATTTTACCACACTAGACCCTAAAATTTTTCCTTTGATTTTGGATCCTCTTGGAGATATTCCAGGAATTTATAATATCTATTCTTGACTAATTTAGGATAGGTTTGAAGAATCTGCACCTCCCCCTGTAATAGATTATCATTGTGATTAGTTTCCACACCCTCTCCCATCTTTCTCTCATGTTTTGGTGGTATGATTTCCTTTGTTGGTGATGGTTAAGATCTAGTTTTTCATGGATCTAATATTTTTTTATCATGGTTCTGGGTTTTGGATCTATATCACATTCTTTATTGTCCAATTGTACATTATACTTCATTTTGGGGATTTATGTTTGTGGGTATATGTCAATGATCTTGAGGTAGGTGGTCTAAATAGAAAATCCCATAGTTTTTATTTAATTGTATGTTTTTAATTATTAAATTTAATTTTCAATGATTGGGAAATTTCATCATATATTTAATTTATTAAATTTAATTTCCATGTGATAATTAATTGGGATAAAATAGGGTAAATTGAGATCGGTTGAATTGTGATCATGAAATTAATGGGTTAATGGGATTTTTAAATTTATTTAAGTGTTGTAATATCAAATTGGTTGATAATGGGAATCAATTGATGTTTTTAATAACCTTGAATAGTAAATGGGGTTTGATTAAATGGTGAAATGTGGTTTAATAATGAATTTTTCATATTATTCCATGTGAATAAAGTAAACGATTTTGATTGGTTTTATAGTTGAAATTGTATACCATGATGTAATTTTTTTATATGATGGTTAATTTTGATTATCCATGTTGAATATTATATGTATGATAACTATGAATGATTGAAAAATTCGGTATGTGACATGAAATAATCCTCCAAATACTCATGGGGTGCAAGTCATGATGTTCTATAACCAAATGCATGCATGTGAATATTATTTTATGCAACAGGGAATGATTCTCAAAATAAATTTAAGGTGTGGGATAGGGACTGAAATTTCAAATACCCATAGGGTGCAAGGCACGACGTTCTATGCCCATGAGATTGGCATTGGACTATGGTTCCAAATGGTTGTGATATGAATTTAAATTAAATGGACAATGAAATACCATGTGATAATGAATTGTGATTCTCTATGTGATATGTGATATCCCTTGGGGATGTTTTAGATTCTGGTTTAGGTCTAAGGTGGCATTAATGGGTTGGGTGCCTTGGAGAACCTGGGAAATTATGTTTTTAATCAAAGAATAATGAAATGCGATTACTATTTAATTTATTGATTGTAATTTGTTCTCTATATAACTACACACATTTGTATTGATTGGATATTGTTTTATAAATCTTTTTTATGGACTATTGAGTTTTAATAACACCCTATATAGGCTACCCGACCAGTACCCAAAAAAATTCATGTTTGTAGGACATGATAAGGGAAAGAGACCTATGTTAAATGGTTGAGTTAGGATGGAGCATGGATAAGGAAACCAAATGTGATGTTGAACCCCAATTGGGGTGTTTTCAATGTGTCTGTATTATTAGATTTTATTTAGACACCTGACACATGTATGGCCTGACTTGTTTACTATTTTAGTATGGTTATTGTATTTCTGTTTTGGTCATCATCTGATACTGGTATTATTCTTATTATGGAAATTTTCATTTTTTGTAATTTATTTCCACTGGTGTGATACTTTGATAAATAGTGTATATTATCCCAATATTATATATTTTTTTCTTTACTATTATTCAGAAACCTCTTCATATGGTGAGGCACACTCGAGGTCATGTAACCAACCATCTTGGGTCACCGGTGTGTGGAACCTTAGTTAGTATGTTACAAAGTTGTAATAAATGAGTTTTCTTTTAATTATCTTGTATTAATATTTTGGAAAAATAAAAAGGGTACTAGGAAGATTTTGTCCTTGGACATGATCTCGTTCATGGGAGTAGCGAACCCGTGTGTGAGGAAAAACCCCAGTACCCAGGGTGGGATTGTTGTTACCGATGTGTTTTGTTATTGTTGAATTTTATTTCACCTTGATTGGTACACTTGTTATGTGATGTGATTATTTTTTTGAAGATTTTATGATATTTTACTTGTGGAATGATATGGGATGATAGTTGAGTAAGAATCCATCATTATATTCACTTAGGGATTATTGTGAAATGCATTATTTTAGGCACACATAGGAAAAGACGTTTTTGGGATGATTAGGTTATATAAAATTTCTTTTATTTCTTGTGTAATTAAATAAAAAATATGCCTAATATGAAATTGAATTTTGTAGATGAATAAATATGTTAAAAATGGGAGTCTAATGAGACACATGAATAATGATAATTTTTTACCATTTCTAAACCATGACCTAGATTTAGGATGGTCAATGGTAGTGATAGAACCTTAGTTTTGACCGTGTGGAGGGATTTGATGGGAATAACTTTTTTTGGATTATTTTGAATCCCTCTAATGAAAATGTTTTGATATTGTGTAATATGTGATGAGACAAGGGTTTTTAATTTTTAAGATATATCTTAGGAATGATTCTTGTTGAGAGGATGATAGAAAGTTATAGTTAGAGATAATCCACCAGTAGTGGAACCTGAGGCACTAATAGTATTGGGTGAGGAAGTTAGAGAGTAGTTCCTTGAGAACATTTCTTATTTTATGTGGTTTATAAAAAGAGACCTCGGGTGGGCTATGGAGTATATGTCTAATTTGACAGGGGAATTTCAATATCATTACCCTCCAACATTCGTCAAAGTGGGTGGGCCTGAGGTAGAGGAGTTCTTGATTGAGTCTATATAGATGATTATTGACCACATAGAGACTACTACTTAGAAAAGAGTCAAGTTGGAAGCTTATGCATTGCAAGGATCAGTTAAGTGATGTTTGGAAAACCATATGTGGGATTGATATCTCGAAAACATACTATGGAAGGACTTCCTAGAGATTTTCCTAGAGAACATTTATCGAGAGACACTTAGATAGGAGTGAGTAACATAGTTTATTAGGATGACCTAGGGGAGTATATCTGTGATAGACAATGTTTCTCTCTTTACCAACTTATAGTGGTTTTCTCCAACACTGGAAGAGGATGAGATAGTTATGGAAATAATTTTTCTAGATAGGCTTAAATCTGAGATTAAGTCATAGGTTAACATCATTTAGTTAAATAAGTTTGTCGAAGTAGTGGATCGGGCTCTCATATCTGAGGGGAACCTGATAAAATATTTTAGTAGAGGAAAATTGGTTTCTACATGATGACTAGGAGGTATATATTCTTTTATTAAGAATCATATTTATGTGAATTTTGACCAATGTTGTAAAAATAAGAGTAGTCAGGGGGAAGGATCACTTACTTTGGATCTTAACCAAGATCTCTGCCACTAGTGTGGTATGCTTGGTCACTATCATAGAAATTTTCCCAATCCACTGGTTGTGTGTTGATTATACAGTAGGATGGTACACCTATAGAGTTTCTATAGGATCCCATGACATATGGGTAATGATGGTTTATCTAAGAATAACCAGAGTATGGTAAGGGTTCTTTTACACTATGTTAGTTTGGTAGTTAGAGATCTATGGGTCATGGTAGTCGAGGTAGTGGATGAGGTACTTCTGGGAAAGGGAACTCATATCACAAGAGTGTTTTAGGTTAGTGGAATCAGATAGCATCACAGGTCTATCACCCTAATAATTTATAAAAAAAAATAATTTAATATTTTCTTTATTTTTAATTTCATCTAACACCGAATATAGCTTGTGTAATATGAAAGAACCAAGTCATTATTTCTTAGAACACAACACCAATTCAATTTTCTACTATATGAAAAACATAGATTAGCTTACAGTACATGCAACACTATGTTTGGCATGTGTTACAAACAATGTCAAGTTCCTTTGATAACATTCATGACATACAAGACCTAGTTTTACCAAACTAAAATGAACAATTAATAATATTATTAAAATTTGATTATTAAAATGTTTTTTTCATTTTCACCTAGCCATTGGAATGGATTTTATGAATACAATTCAATAAATAATGAAAATATGGTTTACACATGTATATAATAAGATTTATTTTCTGACCAATTATCTATAAATTGAAATAAATCCCTTTTGAAAATATAGTATTTCTTTTACTGAAAAACTATATTTATGCAATAAAAAATGTTTAAAATTAAAAAATAAATTAAACCACTATAGATAAATGATATTAATGATATATATATATATATATATATTTAATGTTAAACTTCTGTTTTTCTATACAAGAGATAAGAATAAATCCAATTTTATACATATGTATATATATATATATATATTAAAAGTTAATCTTACAACCTTTTAATGGCACACCTATTTTAAATATAATTTTTTATTATTTTAGAAATTTTATTTTGAAAAATAAACTTAATATTTTCAATCACAATATCAAAATTTAATTTCATTAATTTTTTTATTTTTCTTAGAAGTTTCATTTTTTTAATGAACAGTGAAAAACACTGAATTTTAATTAAAAATTTCATTTCCATCTAATTTATTTATATAGTTAAATTATATTTTGAATTGGTTTTAATCTATTTCTGGATCATTTATACATCTATTAATAAAATTCATGTTATTATAATAAATTTTTCAATGAAATGGGATATTAAAGAATTTCAAACTTTTGATCTTCTTCACTTTAAAAACACATAATTTCATCTTGTATACTGGATTAATATTAAATTTATTTTTGTCAATTATATGATTAGAATTTGGAAAAATGGATTATATAATTGGAATCATCATAATTTTTAATTTCAATTAGCATTAACTTAATTTTTTACCAAAAGGATTAGTGAAAGTAATTAAAATTAATTACATCAATTAAGGTGAAAATGAGTTTACTTAGTGGTTAAACATTAACATAAGGGGAAAAATAATCTAGAAACATGAAAATATCCATTGGATATCCATATTTCGACCATATTCTCCATTGGATCAAAAATTAGCCCTTATTGGAGGCACATTATGTATCGTATTCCTCTCAATAGTGTTTACCTTTTTATATTTAAAATAATTCCACTTCTCATCCACTATAAAAGAAAACTCACCCCCCCACACTTATTCACAAATATAAAGAACTTTTTCTCAACCAAACCCATCAAAAATCTCTTCCCTTCTTCCATCCCTTAATCCTAGAGTATTCACATTAGGCATAAATCCAACCAAGGAATCTGTTTGGTGAAAACCAAAAGAAGTTACCCAAATAATTGGTAACATCCTTTATCATGCACTTTTGTTTTATTTCTCTCTGCAACCACACAATTATTTTTATTTTGTTGTGATATAGTAACTTAAGTATCCTAAAAATATTGATATGTTGTTACGTTTATGGTATGATCTACACTAACACATGCTTCCATCAAATGGGATATACAATCACTATTCACGTGTACAGCTGACTACCACCTTGTGAATCGATGTCGTTCATTCTTACATTACCACCATTAAAGGATGTGAATAATTATCTACTTTATATTTTTATATTATATATATCATATCTATGATGTTTTTATAATTTTTTGGTTATTATATAACACAAAACTTCATGATTTCTATTTTGTGGTAATATGATAATTTGGTTTGTGGATATGTGGACTACCACCTCCTCAAAGTGTTGTGATTCATTCACTATTTACAATGAATGTATTAAGGATGGGTTTTATAAATTTATATGAAATATATGACATAATAATTCTAAATTAAAGATAATTTTTATATATTTTTATATAATTTACTCTTGTTTCATTCAAATATGAAGAGAAAATGAAAACAATGTACATGCATACCTATGAACTACCTTATCCACGAACGATGTAATCCATTTCATATTTATAAAATTTATAGATTATTATAGATACTCATATAATGAATATATATGATACATATATCATGTTTTACATTACGTAAATTATTAAATCAGGATCTAAGTAACATGAAAAAGAATAACAAGTCAATACATGAAAGAATAACAAAGGAGTTATTGCCCAAAATATAACTTTTACGTGGAATTTTTAATAAATGGGTAATATAAAGTCATAATCAAACCATATATGGTATTATATGTAAAAATATGGTTCATTGGTATATTTATAATAAACAAATATTTATTATATAATAGGTTTTAATGTGTATATACTACCATATCACATGTTATATCATGAATCCCCATTGTTTCATAATATCCAAAGATTCAATTGATGTTATTATTTCACATATCTCGCGATTCAAAAGTTACCCATGTAGTATGGGGATTTCTAGTATTTATTTTTTTACATGATACTTATTCCTTTTGAACCGCTAATTTCTTTTATCTGGGTGTATAATTACCATGAATGTATAATATTATTGTTATCGTTAAATTTATGGGTATTTTCATATCAATTTTATGATCTCTATTTCATGGGGTTTTATGGTTCAATAGTTAACAAATTGGTAAGGTAATGTTGTCTCAGTTTTCCGTCTTTGAGACACATGTTTTGTTATGAACCTATATTATTTTATGTTGTGTATATACTTTCATTTTACACATTATATGATGAATATCCTTCTTTTAATGATATTTTAATATTCATGTAATGTTATTATATCATGGGGACTTTGATTCAATGTTAGAGAAGTGTTAAGATTTTATTTCTTCAATCTCATTGTTTATAGTTATTGTTTACGATTATACTTATATTAATTTAATATTATCATCCATATCTTAGGAACTCTCATGAATTTTATTCTCCTATGGTTATTCATGAATATCTTCATGTATTGGTACCATTTTTACAATATTTATTTCTTAAGATAATTAAGAAAATATTTTTTTGAAAATCTGACCTTATTTCTCTCTTCCCGAAATATGTTTAATTCAAAAAAAAATTCAAAAAATAATGATCTTTTTAGTTTAATTTCAAGGAAATAGTATTTGAAAGAAAATTGGTCTTCAAAGCTTCTATATATGTTTTCAAATCTATTTTCAATGTAATTTTTTCCAAAAATATTTAATGTTTTAAAAAGTTCTTTTAAAGTAGAATGGATATTTTCCTCATGAAATTTGTTTAAAATATATTTTAAAATTATTGTTTATATAATATGACATCCATTGTTATTACTCGAGACTTTATGGGGATATTATCCATGGTTTACATTCATATTATCTCTCTAAATTATTTATATTTTTATGGAATGATATATATGAAAACCATTTCTATTTCATGTGTTCTATATTTATGCATCCTATTTCAATTAAATGGGTTATTTTCATATGAAAACTCCTTCTTTTCATGGGAAATTATTTGATGAAATGATTTTGAAACCTGCCTCTTTTCCATAGGTTATGATATGAGGACATGTTCATGATATCCATTTCATTTCATGGGTTTAGATATTATTATTTGTGATCTTTTAAAAAATGTTTGTATGATTTCATTATGATATGTGTGGGACCTATATCTCCCTCTAATGAATTGGGTAAATATTTGTGTTTCATGAGATAGACATGGCTAGAATGTGGAGTAAACTTGTCTCAATAAAGGACTAGGTTCACTATGATGGTCTTAGGAGTGAACCTTGATTGCTAAGATGGTAATGGGAGTGAAGAATGAATACCAATATGGTCTAGGGAGTGAACCCATTACACTAAGATTATCTTGGAATTATGAATTAACTACTATGTAAATCATTGTTATATGATTATGTTTCTGTCACAATTGCATGTATTGTTCCTGATTTATGATTTAAGGGCCTATGTTCTTGATTCCCTTATGATTTATGTATTGTTAACTTCAAATTTTTATTCCATGACTCTTAATTATGATCCTTGATGTGAAGGGTATGATCATATAATATTACGATCATGTTCTCATACACTTATACTCATCTAAGGCTTACACATCTCCATTTTTTTACCCATATTGAGCATATGATCTCACCCCTTTATTATATTTCCTTTAACTTGGTTATGAAGAATGATTTATTTAGGATTAATAAAGTAGTAGATATTTAAGGGGGATGTAGAAGATATTTCACCATGATAGAATATTATTTTTCTTTGTTTCCAAAGGCACAAAACTTTTGTAGTCCTTGGTCATGTACATTTTTAATGTTCTGAATATTCATAAAACATGATGTAATATACATGTATGTTAAGCCCGAGATGCTATAATAGTAAAGAGGGATAAGAATGTTTCATGAAATTCATCCTACACTTGTGGATAGAGAGGGTCGACTGTATATAGTTAGATGTATTATTATTGTATCTTATATGTTTTCTAGTGCCTTATTTTATATAGGTTCCTCTCATTCTTTTATATCTATAAAACTTGTGAATTGGTTGAGTCTAGAAGTGGAGTTTTCGAATGGGTTTATGATGATCGATTCACCATTGGGTGTACGGTCGAGAGATACCTGCTTATTAAAGGGTTTCTCTCTTGTGGTTGTGGAGTATCATTCCCTTTGGGATCTTTACATTATTGATTTTGTAGGCTTATACTAGATTTTGGGAATAGATAGGTTGGTATAATATTGATCCCACCTTGATTTTTACCATTGGAGAGTAACCTTTAGGTCTCCTAATCAAGACATATATGTAAATCATAGTGAGTGGGATATTTAGACTTTTCATGAAAGGCTAGTTCATTAGAGACTGGGGGAGCTCCCCACCCATGTTGCAGGTCTATTATTAGATGACATGGGTGTGAAGCATGATGTTTTTTCACCTATAGTGGGCACATTCAAGGATGTTTTCCTAAGCACTTCTCGGGTCTTCCACTAGAGAGAGATTTGGTATTTACAATTGATATCATGTTTGGGATTGAGCCAATTTCTATTATACTATACACAATGGTATAAAGGGAGACTCAAGATCTTATGAATCAATTGGAAGATTTGATGTATAAGGGTTTTATCCATCTGAGTACCTTGTCTTAGGGTTATCCAGTCTTTTTTGTAGAGTCCTAGAACTTTTGTGTTTATTACCGAAAGTTTAACTGGATGAATGTAATGATATGGTATCCACTTCAATATATCGATGATCTATTTTACCAGTTGATAGATGATTGTGTGTTCTACAGGATCGACTAGAGATCAGGGTGTCATCAGTTGAGAATGTGACATTCTGATATATCTCGGACAGATTTTAGAAGTATGTATATCCTCTATGAGTTCTTTGTGATGTTGTTCGAGCTGATGAACACACTAGATATATTTATGGCCGTGATTAATAGAATATTCCACCCAAACCTAGATCAGTTTGTGGTAGTATTTGTGGATGAAATCTTGGTGTACTCCAAGACTCAGGGTGATAATTCCTAGAATCTTGACATTATCCTATATACATTGAGAGGAAATTGTCTATACACCACTCTATCTAAGTTAGAATTCTGGATCGATTAGGAACATTTATTAGGTCACATCATCTTAGAGGATAGTGTGTCAGTGGACCCTGAGAAATTTCAGCTAGTTGCTTCTTGGGATCAGCCTAATTATGTTTTTGACATTCAAAGATTTCTGGGGTTAGCAATCTATTATCATAGTTTTATCAAGGAATTTTCTGGCTTGAAAGCACCTATTTCAGGATTTAACAAGATGGGGATAAAGTTTTAATTGTTTGGATTATATGAGAGTGTCTTCTAGATGTCCAATAAGTGCCTTAAAATGGAACCAATATTGATCCTACCTGGGCCAAGGGAGGAGTAAACAATGTTTTATGATTCTTATGGGATTGGGATTGGGGTGGTGTTGATGTATGGATGTTGAGTTATAGAATATGGATCATGAAAGTTGAGGCCACATGGATAGAATTACCCTAATAATGACCTCAAGTTAGCTATAATTGTTTCTTCCTAGAAGTTTTGTAGGCATTATCTATTGGGTGAAATGTTTACTATTTATATCGATCATAAGATCTTAAATTAGTTCTTTTTCCAATGATATATGATTATATAGTAGAAAATTTTGGTTGAGTACATAAAATCATTTGATTTTGATCTCTCCTGAATAGTTGGGAAATGAAATATTGATTCTGATTCTTTGAGTAGGAAAACTCTGACTTGGGTAGTTTATAAGTCTAGTTATTTGTTAATGATGATAAATTTTCTGGATGAGATTCGTGTTGTTGTTCAGGTGGTCCAGGAATAGATGAAGTTCGTATCGGTATTAGTAGATTCCACACTTTTGAGCTAGATCGGGGAGAGGTATTATGAGGATACATAGTTTTTGGCCTTGAGGGAAATCCTTGAAGTTGGGGAGACACCTTCATATTTGACTATATATGAGGATGAGATTGTCTTATTTCATGAACGTGTTTTTGTGCCTACGATTCTGTGATTGGAGATGATGGATTAATTTCATGCCTCGAAGTGGGCGGTGCATCCAGGTTTCATCGAAATTTATCATGAAGTACATTGACATTATTGGTACTAAAGAATGAAAAAAGATATTTTAGGGTCCTTGAAATGATTCTAGACCTATCAATTGGTGATGGATGAGAATTAATCTCTTGGTGGTTTACTACATCCATTTCCCATTCTAGACTGGAAGTGGGATGTGATTACTATGGAATGTTTGAAGGGTCTTTTAAGGACTCCTCAAAAGAATGATGTTATTTGGGTGGTTCTGGACTGACTAATGAATGTAGCACATTTCTTACCAATATGTGATACCTCCTCAATATATCAGATGGGATACTTGTATTTTTTAGGAAATAGTTAGTCTATATGGGATGCCATGGAGTATTGTTTCAGACCATGAATTTATTTTTTTGTCACGCTTCAAGAAAGTCTTATAGAAGGCCCCTGGTACATAGGTTTTATTGAGTACTCCATTGCACCCATAGATAGAAAATTATTTAGAATATATTATATAGGCGCTTGAGGATATGCTTCAGGTATGTGTCCTATAATTTTATGGGTATTGGGAGTAGCAACTACAATTTTTTGAGTTAACCTACAATAACAGCTATCATGAAAATACATAGATGCAACCATATGAGGCTCTTTATGGTAGGCCACATAGATCACCTCTATGTTGGATAGAGGCAGGTGAGTCAAATTAGTTGGGACTGAGTCTCAAGTTGGAGACATCAGAGCATGTTCAAATAATTTGGAAGGGTATGTGTATGGATCATAGTAGGAACAAGTGGTATGTGGAAAGTCATAAGTGACCCTAAAAGTTTAAAAGGGGTTTTCGTGTTTTCCTTTGTGAGTCGCCAACATTGGGTCACTGTAGGATTCAGAGACAAGGAATTTTGGCACCCAGGTTTGTTGGACCTTTTGAGTTTGTGGAGAGAATCAGGCTGGTGGTGTACTAATTGGATCTTCCACAAAGGTATAGTGTTATGTAAGATGTTTTTATTGTGTCATAGATTCGGTGGTATCACCCCAAACCTTATCATGTGATCAATGCTGATGATGTTCATCTTGAGATCTATGAGTACTTTGAATAGAATCTAATGCATGTCTTTGATCATAGTGAGAATATGTTGGAGGGAAATACCGTGATGATAGTTTTAGTATTTCAGAAACATGGGAATGTTTTGGATGAAACATTTGAGGGAGAATCATATGTACATGCTCAGTGACCTGATATTTTTATCTCAAAATCTTAGTTGTTCTTTGGAGTAAAACTTGAGGATGAGCTATTATAACATGGCATGATTGTAAGATCATGAAAATTTTCTAGAGATTTATTAATCTAAAATTTACATATGATTTTATTTTTTTATATACCTTTTTAGGGTTTAATTTGGGGATCTTTTGGGGGAATTGGTATATTTTTTAGGGTTTTTGGGTAGTTCATGGTTGGCACACGATTTTCTCAAACTGTGCGTCCTTTCTAATAAAATAAAGAAAATTCTAAATAGAGTGGGATTTCATGGTTTAAATATAGTTTAGAAAACTTTTCTCCCTCTTAATAGTAACTATGTAATTCATAAGTGAGGCATATGGTTCAGGCACACGGTTTGGAAAACCATGGGCCACAGCCCAGGAAATAGTTCACCCAAAAATTAATCTCTTAAAAAATATTTTACCAGTTTTGAATCCCATAGTTTTAACCCTGATTTTACACAACTTGACCATAACCATTTTCATTTGATTTTAGAGCCTCTCTGACGGATCCCAAGGCCTTCTCAAAATCTATTATTTGTGAATTGAAGATTGGATTTATAAATCTACACCTCTCCTGATAAGAGATTCTCATCCCAGCTAGTTTCCTCCCACTCTCCCATATTTCTATGACATCTTAAAGGGAAATTTTTTTCAATTGTAGATGATTTAGATATAGGTTTTCATGGATCTAATTTTTGGATCTAGATATCATTGATCATTTTGAAATTGAACATTATACTTCAATTTGGGGATTTCCATTAGTGAGATTCCATTAATGATCTTGATGTAGGTTGTATAAATTGAAAATCCCATAGTCTTGATTTAATTACATGTATGTAATTTTGAAATTTCAATTTCCATGATTGGAAAATTTCATCAGAGAACCCATTGATTAAATTTAATCTCCATGTTATATTGAATTTGGTTAAACATGGGGAAATTTAGATTGGTTGAATTGTGATAATGAAATTTATGGATTAATTGGATTTTATAATTGGTTAATTGATGGAATATTGAATTGGTTGGTAATGGAAATTGAGGGATTTTTATCATTACATTGACGATTTAATGGTTTTTGATTAAATATCGATAGATTGTTTAATGGTGAATTTTACATATTATTCCATGTGGTTAAATTAAATAACAATGATTTTATTTAAAGTGTAAATGGTAGACATAATGTGAAACGTTCATAGAAGGATTTATGTTGATTAATCTTGTTAAATTTGATACATTTGATAAAAGTGAATGATTGTGAAATGGGGTGTGGGACACAAACTAATCCTCCAAAAACCCATAGAGTGCTAGACATGAAGTTCTAGACCCAAATGCATGAATGTGAATATTATTGTATGGGATAGGGACATATGCTCCAAATACCCATGGGGTGTGGGACTAAGACTGACACTCTAACTACCCAAGATGTGCTAGACATGACGTTCTATACCCATGATATTGTCATTAGACTATGGTTCCAAATGGATATGATATGATTTTAAATTAAATGGGTAATAAAATACCATGTGATAATGAATTTTGATTCTCTATGTGATATATTAAATCACATGGCGATAAATCAGACTCTATCATGGGGATGTTGTCGGTATTGATGGGTGGGGTGTCATTGTGAACCAAGGAAATTATATGGTTAAACAAAAAAAATTAATTGTTATAAAAATTTAATTATGACTAGTAATTTATTCTTTATACAACTACCTGAAATTTTATTGACTGGATATTATTTTAGATGTCATTGGTGGTGGACTACTGAGTTTTACTCACACCCTACTCTTGCTGCTTGACTGGTTCCTGAATAGACTTTATGTTTTCAGAATAGAATAAGGGCAAGAACCCTATGTTAGATGACTGGGTTGGGATGGAACATAGATGAGGGAACTAGGCATGATGTTGAGACCTTCATGGAGAGTTGTTAGTGTTACATTATTTTTGTGTTTTATTTAGACACTTGACACATGTTTGTCATGACATATCTATGGTTTTAGTTGGTTATTATATTTCTATGTTTGTCATCATGTGAAACTAGTACTACTTTAGTTATGGTTATTTTCATATGGTAATTATTATGTATTTCCATTTTTATGCTACTATGATAAATATTGAATAATCTCCTCATTATGTATATTTTACCATCACAGCTAGTCATCAGCCTCTATCATATTGGTAGGCACACATGAGGTCATATAATGGACCAGGTTTGGGCACCGATGTCTGGAACCTGGGTGAGGACATTTCAAATTTGTTTCTCCTTGGATATATCCCAGTGAGGGTGAACCAAGTAAAATTTTTGTGTCTCATGCATACTTTAATTTCTTCTCAAACATTGTTACCAAAAGAGAGAGAGTATTGTTTTGTTAAACTATGAAATGGGATCTTAAGGGGATGTTGTTTTAATCTGCCACACCCTAATTCACCCCCCCCCCCCTCATGGTATTAAACCTAGTCAAGATAACATCTAGTATCTCTTGAAATTTTTCATAATTGATAATAATAATTTCATAGGTTGTAAATCAATAAATATTTATAATCATAGAATGAATAGAGGGGGGAGACTAGGGTCGTCTCTCTTGATGAGTTTTTTTAATTACTCACTTTTCCAAATAACTTTTTTATATTTTATAATATTTTAATTATTTTAAAATAAATTTAAATTCTGGGGAATTTTATTTTATGTGACAAAGAATGAAATAAAATACAGTAAAAGAGATGTAGAAACCCAAAATGTTATCTGGGAGACAAAAATATCTTAGGGGTAGTTGTGAATTCTTCATTGTCCTTTTTGAATTATTTAAATTCATTAAAATAACCAATTTAGTACCACTTCCTTGATAAATAAACTCTATTTAAATATTATTACTTAAAAAATGTGGATATATTCAATTCATATCAAGCCCCCACCATATCCATAGTTAAAAGGTGGTGACCACTACTCAATCGTGGAATTCAATTCCCAAAAACATGGTTCCACCATATTTAATTCATCCATTAATTCACAAAACTCTAACATATAAATTCTTGCATGAGAGAAGGGGGAGGATATATTTTATAGAGGAAGGGTAGGGTGAGCAATAAAGTAGTGAGAAGTTTCAACCTACCATCCAAAATCCTAATCATCCTACTTCCCGCCATGAAATTGAATTAAAAACATTGAATAATAAAAGAATGGGAATCTAGAACCACATCATCCATAAATGTCATACCTCAGTTTTTTGTCCATAACCATATACATTATTTTGCATAGTGAGAGGATGAAAAAATAGGGAAGAAAATAGTGTAATAATAACTCTAATATAATATTAAAATTACTAAGAAGAAAATTATAGAATGAAAACTTGCACTAATTCACTGATGTCATCAAGAGGCCATATGTGTAAAATATTCCAAATGGAGATGATATTGTTTTATATAAATAGCAGTGGATATAACTTATTCACATAATGATATGTAGTGGGAATGGATGAGAGGGAGATTCTTCCACAAATCATGCTTCCATATTATTACTTCACGTTTATTTATCCTCCCCCGATCACTTGTCACCTATTTTTAATGATTGAATATCATATGGAATCATAAAGGGATGATTATGCGTTAATGGGAGGAGTTATGACTATGTTTTGGGTGAAAAATATTTCATTTTAGGATTATTATGCGTTAATGGATGACTAGAACCTTGGTATATTTGAGAGATTATATTTTTGGGAGCTCATATGAAGTGTGGGATGTCGAGATACTATTAAGAGAATGTGTTCTATGCCACAGAGGCAGACACATCTGTGGAATATATATAATGGGTGCTATGTTTATAATTACATGAACCTTATTTAACTCTTACATGGCATGGAATGTTATCTATATAACCATATGAAAACTCAGTTTATTCTTCCATATAATGTATTCAATATGATGAAACTTTTATTATTTTTATTCTTTTCTTCCACATATCTTTCTAGTATAGTTTCACTAGAAGTAATGGATGTGTGTCCCTGGTTAATCTTACATCAGTTTCATTTCATCTAATATACTCTAATATGACCCTTATCATAACTAATTATTCTTATATAGCTTGTGTCTATTTTGAAACAAACTCAAATTTTTGCATTATAATTTCACACATCACTCAATAATTTCATTTTAATCATAAGTGGCTACTCAAAACCTATTTAATCATACATGATCCAATCAAAAACCTATATTTAATTAAAAAAATATCATTATAATAGTATTCTTAAAAATTAATTTATAAATAAATTAAATAATTAAAATCATAAATTTATTATATTTTTAATTAATTATAATTATTTATTTAACCTATAAAAAATATGATTAATTATAAAATGATAACTAATATGTTGGAACTTAATATATTGAAAATTTTATAATAATTATGCTCCCAAAAATCATCCTATAGGAAACCCACATGCCTACAAACAATAATATGAATGAGGCATTCGCTCATCTTCTAATATCATTCCTAAATCTATGATAATGATCATATCTATATAGGGATTACATACCATGAATCTAGAGTTATCCATTAATTGAAACATCATTGGGGATATCAATTTCCTGAACAAATGAGGTCCAACCAAAAGGAAAATCCTATAAAACTAAATATTCAGAACTCCCATAAATAATATCATGAATTTTGTAGAGTCAAATGGTGAAAAAACACCCAAAAATCCTTCAATAGAACCCATGAATCCCTCATAGTTATCAAGGTAATTAATGAATTCTAGATTGAACTCATTTTCTATGGTTATCTCAGGGTTTCAATGAACTTATGTTAAGAGGATCCTACTCGATATCATAAACTAGTCTAACCAACCCATCACCCAAGGAAATATTTCTCATTTGGATCTTATATTATCATAACACAAAGTTGTAGGAGATAACATACAAGTTAATCCTAAATAAGAAACTCAAAAAATAACACATGCTTTGAAAAATAAGTCATTCTCATTCAAAGGTAAAATAGACCAAATAATTTATAAAAACAAATCCTCATCGATCTCCTTTAAAATTAATATCAAAATACCTATCAAAATTTCTATAAAAGTCATAACATTACAAATTTACTCATGATTGGTTCTTGTCCAAAATCCCATAATGATATCCCCTTTTTTAAACACTTTTATTTAAAGCCCCAATCTTAAGAACTTATTTTAAATTAAGCCATCTTCCCTTAAAATCCTTTTTAAATTAATTCATATAAAAGTTAAATTTCAAATTAAATAAAATTTTATTTATACAGATAAGTTAAAAGATAACACACACAAATAAGAAAATCTCTAAAATTGGTCACCAACACTCATTCATCCATGGTACCAGAAATAAACCATTTAGAAATATATATGGTCCTTGATGAATATTAGGCCAATGTAATCACATCTCATTAAGGTGATGTTATCAAAAAATACCACAAAACAAAATAAAAAAAATAATTACACAAAAAAATAATATCGAAAAATTATGAAGATATAAAATATGTAAAAGATGCCTAACACATGTGGTGAACCAAATATTTAATTTGGGATCACACCAACCACCACTAATCCAATGAGCATATATCTCAAGCACAAACATGAATACATTAACCATGAAACCATTTAAAAAAAATTTTAATTCTATAATATCAGTAAAAAACTTACAAGGTGGAAAAACAATATAAAAACCATGAGAAATGAGGTGTGTTCCACTATTATCATACACTTGGACCTATGTAAACAAAACCCCAAAATTTATAACTTCAAATTAATGGTCTATTTTATCCAAAATTGATGAAATCCCTAAAAAAATGTATGGAAACAAACCTTAAGATGTGGGATGTGAAATAGTGATATTCCAAGGTTCATGAGCCTCCTCTACAAAATGTACCTAAAATACCCATATTTACTATTCAATTCCACCATAATCTAGTGGAAATGAATTCCCAAGACCAAGTTGGGCCAAACCAAAAATTAAATCAATAGAAGGATAAGACCAATTAAGATATGGGGGAGGATCTTACCTAAGATCAGTGTAATTAAACACTCTTATATAACCTTATATTTATGGGTGAACTTGTAATAGAGGATGAGAAAATGGGGTGTATCCTCCATTTCATGTGGTTTTCCTCATAAATAAACCCAAAGGTGGTTCATATGTAGGACCCCATGACACCCTGAGAGGGGAGGGGTGAATCAGGGTGTCAAATTTTTCTCTTAATGTGATGGATCTTGTCCCCGCGTTGGTAGGAACTATTCAAACATGTATGATGGATATGGTCAGCAATCAAACATTCACATGCAATGAGTCGACACAACGCTTTTACTTGGTTCACCACTAAGGGCTACGTCCAAGGAGCATACACCGGTAGGTTTTCGGTCATACCTAATTCCACTATTGTTCACTAGTTGTAGATTATAATGGTTCGGGAACAGTCACTCTATCCCAGGCTCACTGCCTTTACAAATGTTTAGGGATAGCCCACTGCGTCCCTCGGGTCACTCCCATTGACTCCCCCTGGCTCACTACCTTTGGTGAAGTCCTAGTCAGTTTATATATGTGAGGGTATCTTCAACAGATTCACATTGAAGTCTTTTACTCTACTTAGCATGAGAATCTACTTACATCAGATTCCTGATTTGATGCTCATTTGAAATCAATCTTCTACTTTAGTGCAATACCTGAATGCACTAAATCTCCTTCTTCTCTTCCTTCAATTCCCAATACTGACACCTGAGTGTATCTTTATATTTCCCTCTCTCTGTTCAGATCTGAGTTTAGTTTCAAAATCATTCTTATCCTCTTCTCAAAGAACAACGAGGGTGTTAAACACTAGTCATGTGTGTGTGGTACTACTTCTCTTCGTAAAACCAAATGGTTCACTGTTCTTCCATCTTCGCAAAGCAGATTTGAGAGTGCTAAGCACCTGTCAAAGGCCTATGGGACCCCACAAATTTTTTGTGCACCCTTCCCGATGCCTTGCGTGTAAAATTTAAACCATGCGTGTAAAAATATATTTTTGGCACAAAAAAGGCTTTTTTCCCAACTCTTCTTTTCGCGCCGAACTTCTCTTTTTCGCACAACACATTCTTTTTCGTGCAACACTTCTCCTTTTCGTGCACCACTCTATACCTCAATTTTTTCATGCATCAGAGCTCAGTATTTATCTAAGTTTATAGCCGCTCCCAATAAGAGGGGTTCACCTCGTATTTATAGGCATTTTTGACCTTGCGTGTAAAACCCCTTACTGCGCATAAAACTGTCTCTCAGTTCTTTAGATTACGCGCGCCTTCCTTTTATTTTTGTGCACCACCTGGATTTTTTGAACACCACATGACTTTGTCATGTTTCGTAATTTTGAGCATGAAGCCTCTCTTGCGCATAAAACATCAAACCCACATTTTTCACACAACCATCTTTTTTCGGACAAGTTTGATTTTCCGCACGCATGGCGTGAACATCTTTGATTTTTCACGCGCCTCTTGCCTTTGTTGATTTTCAGTATTTCTGATCCGAGACACTTCTTGCACGAAAACCTTTACCCCAATATTTCACACACCACACTATTTTTCTTGCACAACTCTTCTATTTCATGCACATCCCACCTATTTCGCGCACCACTTCCTCTTTGCACGCACCTCCTTTTGCAAACAACCCATGTCTTCATTTTCCGATTTTCAGGCCCAAAAAATTGTCAAACACTGGGAAACATCACCACCTTCACTATATGCTTCGGCCATAACCTTCATGCTTCTTTTCTGTGGTTTGGATTCTTAAACAACTCTTCTTATTTCTTCACAAACTCCACTATCGTGATATATATCTTTTGGTAGATTAGCATTAGGATCATCATATTTTGATACAATGTGAAGTGCATGGCCAACTCAAAATTCCAATCCCTTCCACACTGTATTCTTCTTCAACTGTCATTCTCTACTTCATGCAAATCATACAATTCTATTCTTCCAGAAGTCGCTTTCATGGTTCTCATGAAATCATGAATAATTGCATGGTCTTCATCAAATCCCCATTCTTCTTTAATCATCCTCAAATGGATTATACCTCACCATTCATAACTATTATAAAAAATGTGTCACTTTTGACACAAGTTCTTTGAACTTATGATCAGTACAACAATTATCTAATTTTCCATTCCTCCATTTCATTTCATTGGAGTACTTCTTGATATCCTTCATTTTGATCTTCATTGACAAATATTGACAAAAAATACAACCTTATACACAAAGTGGTTCCAACATCATATGGGGGAAATGGAAAATTCCATTTTGCCTTGGTTTTTGAAAATAGGGTTAGGGAATACCTTGTACCATGTAGCCCTCCACGAGGTACCTAGTGGCTCACTGAGTAACTGATGCAAGGCCATTTCCCTCTTCGAGTACTAACTAATCGAACAACCCAACTAGTTAGATCCCCAAGTAACCATTATTATTGGATTGGGTACCTTGAGGCATGTTACAAACACCTCCTCTTTCCATTGATTTTCGAGCTACAAAAAAAAATTCATGAGTTTTCTATCCACCTTTTCATCTTTTAAACCACCCACTAAACACATGAAAATTTCTTAAATCCTCCCTCCATCAATCTAACTCAAAAAAAATTAATTTTTTTTATCAACCAAATAATGGAAATCTGACTCTTCTTCTAGTTCATTAACATATAAAAGGTTAAAGTAATTTTAAACCCCTCACCATAATTCTTCTCATCCTATAGAATCCATGGTGACTATTTTATGATAAATATTAACTTATATCCATAATAAATCCATCAATGACTCATCACATTATATATTTGAACACCTACAGCACATCTGATGCCCAACTCTAATACCTAAGTATAATATTTATTAAATCCTCTTTAACCAATCACCAAGACTTGCACTAGACTTTTTAATCACTATACCCTCATGAGAATTGTTTTGTTTTGGGATTCTTTCCACTCACTTAGAATTTAATCCTTCTCACCCACTCACCCTTCTCCAAATCAAAAATAAAATATCAGAAATGTTCATGAATGGACCATAAAATCCAAAAATATAAATGGTAAACATATATGTATATTTATTTTGCATGCCACTATAAGAACTATCTACCAACAATGGATTCTGACTAATTGTCATGAACCAGCCCGAGTCGACCCTAAACAGGTCACCCAGGCCAGCCCATGACAAGTCCTGAGAGGTGTTCCTGATCTTCCCTGAATGGAGACAAGCATTGAGGTAATCAACAGAGTACACAATCGAATTATTTCACCCAAATATAATCAGTCAAACAAACAACAGAAAGAAATGAACAACCGAAAATACATTTCCATAAAAAATTGAACTAAACATTATTTATACAAGAAATCGAAAGTATAACTAAAAAAACAACTCAACCGACCAAAACTGACAACCAACTAACTCCATGTGACCCCATTGGTCACTCTCCAAGAAAATGATCACACATCGCACAAGGTTATCGAACTCAAGATGCAACCTCTACAAGGGCTAAAAATAGAAGAAGACTATACATGTGAGTATTAAAACTCAGTAGGTTATCCTGATAGTATATTCCCAATGCACATATGTTAAAACAAAATAAATATCAATTTAAAGTTTTAAATACAAGATACAAAATTATTTTTTTCAAATGAGGTTCCATGCTATAATAATTATCAGACAAAAACTTGCTTGTTTTATAAATAAGAATGCAAGTAACAATTTTTCAAAGACGTGCAACTTCAAAATGAAAATATTTTTCAAGAGGGCTACTTTAAAGAATGTACACTTTTAAATATCTCATATACACTAAAAAATTTACCAACAAAACACATTGTATGTTGACGGTGAGTACAAAATAGTCAATGAGCACAAGTCACAGGAACACCCCTAGGCACTAGTTAGTTGTGAGCCTAATACACCTCATATCTCGGTGAAGGTAACCGAAATAAATATATGTTCTCATGCACACGATCCACTAGTAGGGATCATACCCATAACCTAGTGGTCCCCCAAAAACATAATCATCATCATAGTTTAGTTAGTCTTATCATCGTCAAACTTGCTACATGAAACATGGGCTAAACCCCACAGGATCACTAGCATACTAGTACACGTCTGCCCACCTAGATACCCGAGTTTTCCCATTTTGTGCTCAAAAAAGTTACACATATATAAAATACCATTTTATCATAAAGATTTAATTTAAAAACGATACACACATCAAACAGTCCACACACATGTCTCACATTTCTTTCACAGATCAATAAACCGCCTAAATTTTCATAAAACAATTTCAAGATGTATAACGAGGCCATGCATGTGAAATCGATTCAAAAATCATCTTTTATGGAAAAAAACCCATCAATACAAAATCAACCCAGATTTGGAAGACCCAAAACTGATTAATAAATCAATTTCATGAACCATAAAATGGATCCAAAAGATTTAACATGTAATAAACATGGAAACCATTTTTACAAGAAAAAAATACCAAATAGGCCTTTATGCCTTCATAAAAACTAGCATTTAAAAAAGGTATTCATTTCAATTTTATTAAGGAGGTTTATACGCACCATTTAATGAACCAAACCAATTTCATAAATCCCTTAAAAAATCAGGTTACATATTCAAAACACAACCATTTTCATAAGGATGTAAAATGGGCCATTTTCTGGCAACTCAGGCCAAAACATGTTGTAAAACAAAACCCATTTGTTTGTAAAACTAAATAAACATTGGAAAGCCATGTAACGGCCCAAAAATAACATTTTTAATTTGTAAAATACATTTATAAATCCAAAAAAATAATTTTTAAATCACACATGACACATAAAATCCAACCACGTAATTTACTGAACACATGACATGCACTTTCAAACAAAACAATTTTTTTAAGCACTTAACAAGGAATAAAACACCAATTGCATCCCATATTTAATTCAAGATACTGGAAAATTTTAAAAATAAGCTAAACCAAGTTATAAACCTCACAAAACCCGTGTGAAAGATAACAGAACATTTAAACAAACACTTGGTGTACACTTTTATGACAAAACAACACTACCTTTCCCAAAACAAAGCCTAAAAACTATTTTGCACACCAAGAAAATTATCCAAAGGATGAAAAACAGTAATAAAAATATATATCAGTTATGTAAAATGTGAAAATGTTGAATAATAAATGATAAAGTCATGTGTAAGGGATATCTTACCTCAAATACTTGGTGTAATGGAAACACACACCCAATATCACCATCTGAGGGTCCCTAAACCCTAAACCTATGAAGACCAGCCCCAAATGAACAAAACCAGCCTAAAAAATCATGGGATAAGATAACCGTAGGCCAATCATGACTAGAAGAAAATATAAACCCAATAAATAATGAAAGGAGGAAGAAGAGGGATGAGAAATGAGAAGGAATCTCACCTTGGAGACTAGAAAACTGTTCATCTCCCCTTAGATATGCACCCATTGAAAAAATGGAATGGATTGAAACTGCATAGAAAGGATCAAAATCTCTGGAAGAACTAGTGGAAGAATACATGTGGCAAAAATAGATTTAATTTAATGATTTATGAATGAGACAAAATACCTCTGGTAAATCTGGATGATTTGAGAACCATTGAGAATATTTTCCCTAATTCGAGACAAGATGAGCTCCAAAGAGATATAATAAAACATGGGGGTTCGGATAGGGTTCTTGGTCTGGAGTGGGAGGTGGAATCACCAAAAATTATAAAAAATATATAACATTTAAAATAAACAAATCATTTGTCTAAACCTAAAAATGGGCCCTCGGGCTGGCCCAATACCTGAATAAATAACCCAAATTCACCATGCTTATGAATTTATAAGGGGTCCAAATGGATATTTTAGTTTTAAAATGTAATTGGAGGCTATGTGGGAAGTTTAATTAGTGAGAAAATTTGAAAAATTAAGGAGTTATAAAATAAAAAAAAAATTGTTTTTAAATCTAAAAATGGGCTCACAGTTGGCTCATATCATGAAGTAACCCCCCCCCCCATCTCAAAAAACTCCTAAAAATGAAATGGGGAACAAAAATTAGGGTTATTAGACATAGTTGAAACTTCAAAACTCAAAATTCATCTATCCTAAGACCTAAGAAATGTATAAAGATTTAAAATGAACCGGATCAAAATAAAGACATGAAAAAATAGGTGTGAATATTCTCCACACCATTAATGTTTTCCACCCCCGGAAAGCCACAACACATTCTAGCTGATTGATCAATGCCTAAGGATTCGTTATCAATATGGTCCAGCCTTCTAATCCAATGACACTCCATCCATCATTAATGTAACTTAAGCCTCTTACCTCAACCAAAATTACAACTCTCAACCACTTCCCAAGAATCAACCTAAAGATTGAGTCACTACCACCCCGACCAAACCAAGAACCAGATTGTTGGGCCTTCTCCCAATGAACTCAACGATCACCCAAACCAAAGTTCACTCGTGAAATACAATGACTTGGGGGGACGGTGGAATATGCTCCCCACCATTAAATCAGAACTACCATCTGACAAATCCTTAAAGGTAAGATCTTCGAGACCCATAGTGGGTCTCCCCACCATTAAAGACCAACTAGATATGAACAAAAAAGAATTCAACATGAAATTGAATTGGGGATCACCCAAACAGTCCCACAAAAACTCTCCCACAACAACCTACGAACACATGTTGATAGGGTTACAAGATGAACATCTATACCAACCACTCCCAAACAGAGGGGACAAGAACTGGGCCAACACATTATGTACTAATCTAGACCTCCACAACTCGGGGAGGGGAGGGAAGGGGACACAATAATTAGGCCAATGAAACCAAAAAATAAAAAAAGGAACTACCCAACACTCTCCATCTATGAATAGGTAAAACCAAGACCGCACCCGATTTACACAGGTGGTCCACACATGGACATTGATCAGAAACCCACATCCATGAAGGCATAACCATAGAAAATGAGGGAGGGGTAAGTCCACTATGCTCATTGCAATAAGAGGAAATTCACAATAATGATGAACCAAAATAGAGTAGAAACTACCTAACCAAAATGGTAGAGGAAAGATCCTAGTTAGACACTCCACACCTCTAGCGATTTCCTGACTACGTGAAAAGCTTCACTCCGAGGCCTATGGCTAGAGCCCTATTTCTTGAAGCATCTGCTACACCAAAGTCAGGTGATAAGGATTAAAAAACCCCCAAAAAACTCACTTTCCCAACAATACAACTTTATATAAATAGGAACTCGTAGATACATAGCTCCATTCTCTCTCACTCCAAACAAGGATCAGAATGAAAAAGGAATACATTGAAACACATCAACGTCACCAAACAAAACTGCTATGTCCAAAATAATTATCATGACCTAGAATCACATTAAATCAATCCCAAAAAGATCTATATTACAAAAAATGGATCGAGGCATCATCTAAAGAGCTGGATTTAATATTTGAAATGAATCATTAGGTTGATCAATAATAAATATTTCCAATGGAGAACTATTCGTGGCCACATCACAACATCCAACACATCTTTAGAAACCCATTGAAAAATACTCCAAAACAGAACCACCAACAAGATCTCATCTCAAGACACAAAAAGAGTATGAATTATAGATCACAAGGAAGAATAATGAAGAAACAACTCTTCTAATATGTAGAAATAACTAGCCACATAACCATAATTTTATAAACAAATGCCCCAATTATTCATCTCAAAATACTTTTGAAAAACAAACTAACTTGGTGGGTTTCCACATTCACCAAGGGTGTTTCATCAAGTCATACCCACATGCACATTTCCATGCCACCCCAAGAAACCGACCATAATGCCATATAGGCCATCCTTCTAGATATCAATAAAACCATGCATGTGAGCAACCATGAAAACACCAAAGGATAAAAAAACAACATCATTCCAAAAATCATGTAACATCAAAAGGAACACCAACCACTAAGACAAAACCCTTTTCACATTTCACAAAACAAACCACACCTCATCAAGAACCATTTTAATAAAAACATAATCCTTTTAATTTTTAGAACATTCAAAACAAAAAATATACTCCAAAAACCCCCTTCCCATTTTCTAAAATTCATCAAGGTATCTTTTCATAATCTGATGGCCATTGAGACCAATACCCTTTCTAGAAAAACACCAACCGCTAAAAACCAATTTCCAAAACCAATTAATTAGATTCAAACACTTTTAAATATCCCAAAACACCCAATATAAAACAATGATTCAGAATCACCTTAAAATGATTCACACTTTCAAAACATTTTATTCCAAAAAACCACAAGTTTAGATTGCGGATAATCCAATCCCGTTAAATTATTTCCACTTCCTCCTAAAAAATTGTTTTCAAAAAAACACAAGCTTCCAAAACCGCTTATATATTTAATTTTTCAAAAACCCCTTTTCCACATTTCAAAATCCAATACTTCCTTTAAAACCCATTTCCTAAATTCTCACAAAAGGATTTTCAAAACAAAAAATAAGAATTTAAGAAAGTTACAAGATATGCACAAAAGGGAACTAGTGTCGGTGGATTATTTGACCATAAGGTTGGCGGCCATATGTCAAACACATTACCAACACGAAGGTACTTATTAAGACTATCCCCAAGCTTCAAATGGCTTGCCAGGCCCTGCAAGATCATGAATTTCATTAGCCAGACTCTCCTTGTCATGAAAAATGGGGGTTCAAAACCCATTGGGTGCAGGTAATGTAGCAGTATTGCAGCGTACTGTAGTAGCAGCGGGTACTGTGCAGTACTGTAGCAATGCCGGTGTTGTAGTATTACTATTCACAGAATGGTATTTGGGCCAAAACAATGGGCCTACAAGCCATGTAATGGTCTAAATGGCCACTGGGACTTCGGGCTATCTAATGGGTCTCCCTCTACCCAGTTAAAGAGGTCTTTTCTTTTCTTTATTAATAAATGAGGCTTCGGCCCCAAACTTTAAAAAATGGCTTGACAGGCCCTTCAAGATCATGAATTTCATTAGTCAGACTCCCCTTGTCATATCCCAACACCAAAAAATTTACAAGTACAAAGGACACTAATAAAACCAGACTTCCCCTAGAAACCTGAGGATCAGAACAAACAATAGTTCGCGACGCTCTTCCTGCACTTATGTCTCATGTCTTAAAAATCCTACTCTATATACCTTGAGATCCCCCAAATAACAAGGGTGCTCTAAAAGGAAAGGTATGCTAATAGTTAACCTCTTTCGATACCATTTTTCCACAAACCAGCCTGAGTCGACCCTGAACCGGTCACCCAGGCCAGCCCACGACAAGTCTCGAGAGGCGTTCCAGATCCTCCATGGATGGATAAAAGCACTGAGGGAATTAATAGAATACACAAGGGAACGATTTCACCCAAATATAAACAATAAAAAAAACAGCAGAAAGAAATGGATAACCCAAAATATATTTACATAAAAAAATTGAACTAAACATTATTTGTACAAGAAACAAAAAGTACAACTAAACCCAAAACTCTACTGACCAAACCTGACAACCAACAAAATCCATGTGATCCCATTGGTCACTTTCCAACACAATGATCACACATCGTCCAAGGTGATCTAACTCATGCTGCAACTTGCACAGTGTTTAAAAATAGAAGAAGATTGTAGGCATGAGTATTAAAACACATTAGGTTAGACTGATATTCTACTCCCAATTCACTTTCATTAAAATAAAAGACACATAAATTTAAAGATTAAAATACAAGATATAAAATTATGTTTTTCAAATGAGGTTCCAAGCAATAATAATTATCAGACCCAAACTTTCTTGCTTTATAAACCAGATTGCTAGTAATAATTTTTCAATGAGGTGAAACTTCAAAATGAAAATAGTTTTCAAGAGGGATGCTTTAAAGAATGTAAACATTTAAATAAACCATATAGACTGCTAAATTTACCAACCAAACACACCGTATGCCGACATTGAGTACAAAATAGCCAATGAGCAAAAGTCATGGGAATACCCCTAGGCACTAGTTAGTTGTGAGCCCCAGGTACCTCATATATTGGTGAAGGTAACCATAATAAATATTTGTTCTCATGAACATGAGACACTAGTGGGGAGTATAACCATAACCTAGTGGTCCTCTTCCAACATCATCATCATCATAGTTTATTTAGTGTTGGAATCATCAAACATTCTACGTGAAGCAGGGGCCAAACCCCACGAGATCACTAGCATACTAGTACACGTCTACCCACCTAGATACCCAAGTTTTCCATTTTTGTGCTCAAACTAGTTACACATCAATAAAATATTATTTTATCATTAAGATTCCATTTAAAAATCATCCACACATCAAATATGCCACACACATTTCTCACATTTCTTTCATGGATTAATAAACCACCCAAATTTTCATAAAACAAATTTAAAAAGTATAACAAGGCCTTGCACATAAAATCCATTCAAAAATGGTCTTTTAAGGACAAAAACCCATCAATAGCATATAAAACCGGATTTGGAATCCCCAAAACCTATTAATATATCAATTTCATGAACCATAAAATGCCCCTAAAAGATTAAACATGTAATAATCATGGAAACCATTTTTACAAGAAAAAATATTAAATAGGCCTTTATGCCTTTCTCAAAACTAACATTTGAAAAAGTTATGAATTTAAATTTTAATAAGGAGGTGTATAAACACCATTTAAATCATCAAAAAACTATCATAAATCCCTTAAAACACTCAGGTTACGTATTCAAAACACAAACATTTTCATAGGGGTGTGAAACGGGCCACTTCCCGGCAACTCGGGCCAAAACATGTTGAAAACCAAAACCCATTTGTATGTAAAGCCAAATAAACATTGGAAAGCCATAGAATAACCAAAAATAGAATTTTTCATTTGTCCAATGCATTTATAAATCCTAAATGGTAATTTTTAAATCACACATAACACATAAAATTAAACATGGCAATTTACCGAACACATGACATGCACTTTTGAAAAAAAAAATTTATTTTAAGCACTTGACAAGGAATAAAACATAAATTGCATGCCACATTTAATTAAAGCTACTGTAACATGTTCCGAATAGCATAAAAAAGGTTATAAACTTCACAAACTAGGTGAGAAATTTAACAGAACATTTAAACAAACACTTGGTGTGCACTTCTATGACAAAACATCAATACCTTTCACAAAACAAAGCTTAAAAAACTGTTTTTCACACTAAGAAAATTATCCAAAGGATGAAAAATAGTAATAAACATATATATAAGTTATTTAAAGTAAGAAAATGATGAAACTTAAATGATAAAGGCTTGTTCAAGGGATACCCTACCTCAAATCCTTGGCCTAATGGAAACACACACCCAATATCACCATCCAAGGGTTTATAAAACCTAATCCTATGAATACCTGCCCCAAACGAACAATACCAGCATAAAAAATAATGGTATAGCATAACCTTAGGTCTATAAAGACTAGAAGAGTATATAAAACAAATAATTATTGAAAGGATGAAGAAGATGGAGGAGAAATGAGAATGAATCTCACCTTGGAAACAAGAAAACTCTTCATCTTCTCTTTGGTATGCACCCATAGTATAAATGGAATGGATTGAAACTCCTTGGAGAGGCTCCTAAGGTCTGGAAGAACTAGGGGAAGAAGATTTGTGTGAAAAATATAATTAATTGAATGATTTATGAATAAGAAAAAATATCATTAGCAAATATATATAATTTGAGAACCATTGAGAATATTTTCCCTAACCGAAGTCAAGATGAGCTCTAAAGAGATATAATGTAACATGGGGTCTTCCTAGGGTTCTTGGCCTCGAGTGGGAGGTTCAATCACCTAAAGTTATAAAAAAATTAATAATATATAAATGAAACAAATTATCTGTTTAAAACTAGAAATGGGCCATTGGGTTGGCCCAATACCTGAATAAATAATCCAAATTCACCATGCTTATGAATTTCTAAGGGGTCCAAAAAAATATGGTAGTTTTAATGTATCATTTTATGCCATGTGGGAAGTGGAATTAGTGATAAATTTTGAAAATGAAGGAGATATAAAATAAACAAATTTGTTTTTTAAATCTGGAAATGGGCTCATTGTTGGCCCAAAACATTAAGTAACCCCCCATTCTCCAAAAACACCTAAAAAATCAATGTGGAACCCAAATTAGGGATATTACACATAGATGAAACTTTAAAACTCAACATTCATCTACCCCAAGACCCAAAAAATGATCAGGATTTCTAATGAACCAGATCAAAACAAAGATATGGAAAACCGGGTGGACACTAATGGTTCTATGAAAAATAGGAACCATCTTCCATATTTACCTATCAAGCATTAAAAACCCTTACATTAATGATTTCCATATCTGGTTTCTCTAGCTATACACCAAACAACTTCACAATGAATCTAATCCACATTGTCCTCTCTAATTATGCAAAGAATACAATATGAAATACACATTCCAAAATACCAAGGCCATTTCTAGTCTACACACTAAAAACCAAGAAAAGATAGTTATAAACCACTGGTTTTCTAATTAAAGATAATAAAATCATTCTTTACCAAAAAACTGATTTTAGTTTCCTCAAACACCCCTATTAAATCAAAGGGGTTCTCTCAATATCTAATAAACATGAAACCATCATACTTATCCAACATATTTTCGAAAACAAACTCTTGTTTCAAAATAATATTTAGAAATAGTTTTTAAAATATCATTTCTAAACTTACTTAAGAACCCTAACATTTTTAATCACCAATCCTCGCTATTAATTTTATAAAAAATTATCTTATGAATTCCTCATACCACCAGTGAGTTTTCATTTTCAAAATTGGGATTTCCTTGAAACTCTAGACTCCCAAAATCAAAAAACTATTATAGATTACAAATTAAAACGAATCAAATAAAGAAAATTACTTATAATCTATATTATTAAAATTATTCCTTACAATCAATTTGATAAAACATAAAGTAGATCATAAGTCTCTTAAATTAATAATAAATCTATAAAAGAGAGTATATCAGAAAAAACACCTATAAGTACACAAATCATGACTTAGAATTCAACTAAAATGATGATTAAATAATGAAACTAGTTCCATGTTAATCCATATGACTAATTTTGTGTGTCATCCATCATTCACTAGGATTCTCGATCAATATATAATTCAACATTATTTTCAACTATTAAACATTATACATACCTTAATAACATTGTTTTTGAGAAAATCAATGTGTTGAAGTCCTAGTATAGTCATGGGGAGAATAATCCTATGAATAAAACCACAAGTTTCATGCTTTAATAAATCATAAATCATCATTGTCCATTGATATAAAAGAACATATCCTAAACCTTTATTCAAAAAATAGGGAGCTAATTGTGCATCCCAAATTTTTGAATATAAACTATAATATCTACATGATGAATCAAAATATAATAGATTATATGCATCATAAATGTTTCATAATATGCTTCATCAAATATTATTTCACACACTAGTCATATATATGTAGTATAATATGAAATCTAAAATGAAAACAATGCCCTCCAGACCAACTAACATGTCTTTTATATCCAAATACTCAACCTCCAATACCATTATCATCTCAAGACATACATCCAACTACTAGCTATAACACGTTCTTGGAATGAAACATGAAGGTATACCTATATACATCAAAACCCATGTAGTGTACACAGGTAGAGGGTGAGTCCAACAACCTAGTAAGATTCCATCACCGTACTCGACACAAAAAGTGCTAGTGATCAAGATGATAGACATGAAAATATTAGGAGAGTGAAACTTGGTGATTAATTAAACACCGTCACCTATAAATATAACTCATTAATTCTCATGAAATTCATATTTACGTACCATTGTGTCTTGAAGATTCATGTAGAAGGAATACTCAAACTAAAACTTCACATATCCGGACAGAATACAACTTTTAGTAATCTTCAAAACATATAACCTCATGAAAAAATGATGTATAGCCCAAAATCTAAAACATCTTATGAAATATAATTAAAAAATGGGTCTTACCATATCAACAAAGACTCATCTATCATAGTCTTACCAATCCCACATGTTATCTCACTGCCTGTTATATAATGAAAACATAAAATATCTTTAGAAATATTGATGGTATAAAGAATATCAATAATGGGAAATAAAATAGGGCCCAACCATTATTGAAAAATGTCAAAAATTAATTAATACCAAAATGGGTAGCCAATGGGTGTCTAAGGAATCAAATAAAATCATAAAAACATTCCCATAATAAAACAAACTAGAAACAAAAAAACGGGTCCCAACCATATGAAATATAAATCCCAACACTCATGTCTTTCCCCATATCCTATCACTGGTCCTTACTATATTTATCTATTATAATAATTATTGTTAAAAGTTTTATCTATCAGATATTTTGAAATTCATCACATGGGGTATATCCCACTATATAATCATTTATCTCTCAGGCTGCACAATAATCGCTCAGATCACATATCAAAATCAATAAAACATAATGTGTGTGTCATGGACATGTTTTAACCTCTGATGTATCTCTAGGATGATATGGTTCATATATATCACATTTATCTAGAAATACACTGCTATGATTTTTCCACCATCGTACCTAGAGAATCATTGTAAAGACCCGTAAAATTCAATGGAAATTTTTTCTTAATTTTCTTTGGAATTTTACAAGAGCGCGGTTTCTGATGGCACCTGATTCCGAGGCCTGGAGTGCCCGGAATCAATTTCCAAAGTTTGGCTCGGGTACGTTTAGTGAACGAACGAGCGGGAATTTCTAACTTTTGAACCGGTGCCCGGAATCGAATTCTGAGGGCACCGATGAACTCGCAGCACCGATATTCGCTTAAGGAGACCTTTTTTGAGGTTGCGTTTTATGCGGGTTGAGAGTTAGTTTTTGGGAATTTAAAATGAAGTTAAATAAAATGTGGAAACACATTTTATTTTTATCCAAGTTGGTTATAACTTCCCAAAGGGAGTTAGGGGTGGGACCCACATCCACTTAACCTCCCTTGAGAGGATTAAGTGTGGTGGGGCCCACACGAACCCTAACACTTCATCTTCCCTTTAAACTCCCTATAACTCCACTTTAATTAATCTTGAAAACTTGGGTTATTAAATGAGTTGAGTTGTTTCATTTCAAACCTTTGAAATTCAAAGTGGTTTAGTTGTGTAAATAAAATAAGGCTTTAGCTTATTTTATTTTTGTTAGATTTCTCTTTCCACCTTGAGAGAATTTGGGAGCTTTCTTCTTCTTCTTCAACCACGACGAAGAACGCGAAGAACACTTAAGCTCCGACGAAGAACGCCGCATCTCTTCTTTGTAGCCGGTGTGTTTCCGAAGATCGACGACGCCGCTTCTTTCGATCTTCCTCCCGTGTCAACAAAAGGAGACGCCGCTTCCCCCTCAAACTTTCTCCGTCAGCTTACGAAGCTTCTCCAACGACGTACCTCTTCGGACGCACCTCGACGTCAACGGAATCGACGTTCGATTCCTGCGAGGCCCGACCTTCACGACGCTTGTCTTCCGCGGATTGTTGACATGCTCCACACTTGAAACCGAGGTAGGGGTTTATTTTATTCCTTTGTTCATGATTTATACCCGTGATTATTTCTTCGTGAAATTTGTCCAATTGTTAGCAAATAACGCGAGGGGGCCAGACCGCACGAACACGGCCGACCCTCCTCCTTTTTCATGTTGATTCTGTTGTAGATTGAAACGGGTGTGGCGCGGTGCCATCGCACCACATAGGATCATACGGCATGAAACGTGCGGTGAGGTCACGCAGCGTCGTAAAATAATGCAAGGACGCGACGCCATCACGCCGCGTAGAAGAAACTCGGAGACACCGCGGCCGGAGCGGGGCGGCGGCGGAAGGGCGTGACACCATCGCGCTGTGCCGGACAACGAAGGTTGTGGCCAGTTCTGGGCCGCGGCGGAACGAGAAGACTGGCAGCCAGCCGGGTCGCCGGTGTCGGAAGCCGGAAGGGGACCGGGCTTTGCCGGTCCCGTTGAGGAAGAACCGGCCGGCCAAGTCGGGCCGGCCGGAAGGGAGGAAAACCTGGGGGAATTAATTCCCCCGGCCAGCAAATAAACGGCCCCCATAATGAGGGGGGGGGGGGGGGTTCACAAAGGGGGGTGGGGGGGGGGGGGGTAGGAGCCCCACATTCCAATCAACTCGACCTTCGGCCGAGCTGGCAGCGCGCCCAGCGCGCTGCCTTGCGCCGAACCGGCGCGCCTGGCCGGTCCGCCAGGCCAGATCGGGTCGGGCCGCGCCGGGTCGGTCCGAGCCGCGCCGGGCCTCACCGGGCCGTGCCGGGCCGGGTTGACCCTGTCCAGGGCGGTTCGACCCGGTTCGGGCCAACCGGGGGGTCTCGGGCCGGGACGGCTCGGGCCCGAAACCCCCGTTACCGAGCAGTTTGGATTCAAATGCCCATAACTCGGGCTAAGGACCTCCAAACGACGCACCGTCAGAGGAGATGCGATCCTTGGATCGAGACGGTCGTTTCGGTATATCGCACTCAAGGTTTCAGATTACTTTAAGTTCAGCCGGGTTGGTTCGTACACAAAACCAATCGGGCCCTCGGAGCGGAAACACTCATATCTTGAGCTACAGACGTCTGTTTGATGTGCCGTCAGCTTTGTTGAGTTCCTCTTGGTGAGACGGTTCTTTTGGAATACTCCGCCCGAGGTTTGGATGCAGTTGGAGTATGGTCGGGTTGGTTTTTCCTTAAAAACCAACCGGGCCCCTGGGACGAAAAAGCCAATAACTCTCAAACCGGGCGTCTGATTGACGCGTTGTCTGTTGCGTTGAGTTCCTGTTGACGATACGGAACTTTTGGATACATCAACTCTGGACTTTGTGAAAGTTTATGTATCAGCCTCTCGGCTCGTGGAGCGGACCCTCCCGAACGAGCTTGCTGTGTGCGGGAACCCTAGAGCTGGCTGCGACTACTACTGTGACTGAGACGACCACTGTGCAGAGATCCTTAGTGGATTCGACGACGACGACTACAGCACTCAGCGATCCTGTGTGGATCAGTGCTACCGATCCTGTGTGGGTCCGATCCTGTGTGGTTCAGCGCTCAGCGGTCCTGTGTGAACCAGCGCCTACAGATCCTGTGTGGGTCCGATCCTGTGTGGGTCTTTGCGGGGGTTAGTACCTTTCGATCCTTTGTGGGTCCGATGACTTAGATGGATCAGTGATCATCTCTATCGTCTACCGAAGAAGTATACCTATGTGAGCTGAATCCTGTTTCTTTCCTGTGTGGATTGTGTTTTGCTATCCTGTGTGGATTTCGTTTTGCTTTCCTGTGTGGAATACGTATACTTTCCTGTGTGGACTGAGTTGTACTTGGGCTCGGAGGTTGGATCGTATTGGAATTGATGACTTAGGTATATGTATGGGCATATACCTAAGCAGTGTCGGTTGTTACTTCGTGATTGTATCTTTCCTTTGTGGTTTATCCTTTGTGGATTTTGGGAGACCTTCAGGGGTCTCGGGGTCCCTACTGAGTAGCTTATACTCACCCCTTCACGGGCTATGCCCGCACTACGTTGTGTTGGTCGTAGACGACGGACAGTGTTGATCGTGGTTGAGGCTTGTTGAGCAGGACGGTACCTGGAGGTGGACCACTAGGCGGGACGTGCTCGGAGCAGACGGCGGGACCCGAGGAGCAGTGGAGCTATCTGTACCCACCCTTCAGGTGGAATTTCTAGTGGACAGCTCGGTGTATCGGCTTTTACTTTACAGTTGTTGTTTTCCCTTTTGAGTTGTACTTTACTTTCAGTTTGGGTTTGTATACTGGCCCATTTACTTTTCCGCACTCCAGTTGTACACTGTTTTTACTTAGTGTTTACTTTTCAGCTTGCTTACTCTGTGGTGCTTGTTTACTTTACAAAGTCAATGCCTTCCCTTTTTACAGGGATTTACGCCTTGGTGCTAGTCTCCAGCCCCTGGCCTATGGAAGGCGGGCTTGGGGTAGTCACGGCATGGGCCCCGAGGGCGGGTCGTGAAAATTTGGTATCAAAGGAGTTCGGTTCTACCGCGAACTCTGATCTTTTCTATGTGAAGCAATAATGTTTAGTGTATTGAGTGTGGTTATCAGTCCAGGGATTCCAATGTTGGTGCGGCGGCCGATGTATTCGTACACCAGGACCCTAACTTCTGATTTCCGACTTAATGCATAAAAACATTTATTGCGTGTGTGTTTCAAGTTTTCTTTGTGATTACTTTGTATCAGCTCACCAGGTATACTGTTCTGACCGTGGCGCACCTGTTTCCTTTTCAGGATAGCCCCACGACGACAGCCATCTAGGGTTCTAAGAGTTGAGCATGATGACAGCCCACCGAGCGACGAGGCCTCGGTGCAGGGCCCTTTGTTAGCAGTGGCACCGGCGGTAGCACTACCCGCCGAGCCACCGATACATCCAGCACCAGCCGCTGACGATGCACGTCGCCTCAACGCACTGCATGAGTTTCAGCGCTAGCGACCTCCCAGGTTTCGTGGGGAGACGGACCCCCAGGTAGCCGAGGACTGGCTGGAGGCAGTCGTACGAGTTTTCAGGCTAGTGAGGACACCAGCAGACCTCATGGTGATCCTCGTTGCGAGCCTACTGCACGCAGCAACGGGCCGATGGTGGATCTTGATGCTCCAGGTGCACGATGAGGCATCTCTACTTTGGACGGACTTTGAGAGCCTCTTCCGCTCAGAGTTCGTCCCAGCCACCCTTCGTGCGGTGCGCATTCAGGAGCTTCTTCAGCTGCGGAATGGCAGCATGACGGTCGCTCAGTACTCGACGAGATTTACCGATCTCTCGCGCTACTCGACTGACATGGTACAGGACCCATTCTTCCGGGCCCGGACCTTCGAGCAGGGATTGAGACACGAGATCAGGGCATCGCTGATCTCCCTCAGCATTCCGACTCAGACGGGAGTACTGGAGCGGGCACTTTTGATCGAGAGCTTCCTTGCTGAGTCTACACCAGCGCTGAGACCCACTGCAGGGCGGCACGTGGCAGAGTATTCTGCGGCAGGCAGTCGATGGATGACTCAGGGGTCCAGGCAGACCAGAACTTCAGGCAGACGACCTCAGGACACTGGCTCAGCAGTGCGGGGCGCACAGCGTGGAGCCAGTCTTTCGAGAGGCAGACAGTGCTACTTGTGCGGCGAGCAGGGCCACATGGATCGTGATTGCCCGACCCGTCGTGCCGAGGAGCAGCAGACGGTTGAGGGACCACCGAGGCAGAGGTAGAGGGTCGACCGTGGCGGTCCGCAGGGAGGAGGCGGACGAGTAAGAGGAGCTGGCCGAGTAGTAGGTGGTGGGTGACGCTTTGAGGCTCTACCACCACCACCACCAAGAGGTCCACCCCCGACCACAGGGAGATGGCGGTCAGAGACAGGCACAACTCCAGGCAGCAGAGGCCTACGACCACGGCGCGCCCGAGATGATTCGAGGTACTATCTGTGTCTATTCCACCCTTGCTACAGTACTTATAGACACAGGAGCGAGTCACTCTTTCATAGTCGCTGCCCTTGTTCAGAGCTCGGAGATTCCGACAGAGCCGTTGGCTCGATCCTTACGGCTAGAGACTCCTACGAGAGAAGACTCGACGATTACGCACTGGTGTCGGTAGTGTGAGCTTACTCTAGGAGGTGAGAGCTTCGGCTGGTATCTTCTTGTAGCAGCGTCAAGGCCTTACGACGTCATCTTAGGCATGGATTGGTTATCTATGGTTCATGCACAGATTGACTGTTTTAGGCGCATGGTGCGATGTGTACGCACCGACGGGAGCAGGTTCACCTTCACCGGCGAGAAGGGAGCCTTCGCAGCATAGGATGGACTTTCACAGAGGAGAGGACAGCCCATCACTCATCAGTTGGCTAGTCTCATCCTAGGAGCAGTGGACGTGCGAAGTCTTGGTTTTCCTGCAGTGGTGGATCAGTTTGCAGACGTTTTCCCGACGACGTTCCGGGGCTACCTCCTCGTAGAGAGGTAGACTTTTATATTGACCTGTACCTTGGGACAACTCCGATATCAACTCCAGCATATCGGATGGCCCCCACCGAGCTTCTAGAGCTACGGGTACAGTTGGAGGACTTGCAGGGCAAGGGGTTCATTCGACCTAGTGTTTCACCCTGGGCTTCCCCGATATTGTTCGCCAAGAAGGCGGACGGGAGCTTGCGACTTTGTATTAACTATCGTCTCCTGAACCAGGTGACAGTGAGGAACACGTATCCACTACCGAGGATTTATGACCTCTTTGATCAGCTCAAGGGAGCACGGTGGTTCTCGAAGATAGAACTCAGGTCAGGCTATCATCAGCTCAGAGTTAGAGACGAGGACGTACAGAAGACGACCTTCAGATGTCGGTATGGACACTATGAGTTCTTGGTTATGCCTTTCGGTGTAACCAATGCTCTAGTAGTGTTCATGGACCTCATGAATAGGATCTTTCAGCCATACCTCGATCGATTTGTCGTGGTCTTCATCAACGACATTTTGATTTACTCGACGACTGAGGAGGAGCACGACTACCACTTGCGAGTTGTACTAGACACACTCTGAGAGCACCAGCTTTATGGTAAGCTCTCGAAGTGCCAGTTCTGGATACGTGAGGTCCACTTCTTGGGACACGTTATCTCTGAGGTGGGAGTTGCAGTGGATCCTGCGAAGATCGAGGCTGTGTTAGCTTGGGAGCCACCCAGGAGCGTGACAGAGGTTTGGAGTTTCTTGGGACTAGCTGGATACTACCGGAGATTCATGCCAGACTTCTCTAGAGTTATGGCACCACTCTCAGCTTTGACGAAGAAGGGGAAACCCCTTTTGTGGTCAGACAGATGTCAGCAGAGCTTCCAGGAGCTGAGATAGAGGTTGACCAGCGCACCTATCTTGAGGTTGCTTGAGGAGGGAGTAGGGTACGTATTTTACTGTGATGCATCAGGGACTGGACTCGGATGTGTCCTGATGCAGGAGCGGGCAGTGATCGCCTATGGATCATGTCAGTTGAGGCCGTATGAGCAAAACTATGCTAACCATGACCTAGAGTTAGCAGCAGTGGTCTTCGCTCTGAAGACATGGCGACACTACCTGATGGGCAAGCGCTTTACAGTCTTTTCTGACCATCAGAGTCTCAGGTACATCTTCTCTCAGAAGGACCTGAACCTGAGACAGCGGCAATGGCTCGAGTTCCTCCAGGACTATGACTTTGAGATATTCTATACTCCTGGGAAGGGGAACGTGGTAGCCGATGCCCTTAGCAGGAGGATGGGCATTCAGCTACTTGAGGAGGTGACAAAGCAGTTATCCTCTTTATAGATATCCTTCATGGATAGAGATGGAGCTGCCTTCCTTCAGTCTCTCACAGTCACTCCTCCACTACTGCAGCGAGTCAGAGAGGCACAACATGGGGACGCTGACTGTGAGACATGGCATGCATAGATATCCTCAGGACAGGCACCTGATGGTTTCTCCTTTGGAGCAGAGCACGACATCCTTTTGAGAGGACGTACTATGGTACCAGTCGCTTTACGAGAGGAGGTGCTGAGAGAGTTTCACACTTCTCCTTTGGCGGTACATCCTGGAGTGGCGAAGATGTACCAGGATCTCAGAAGACAACACTGGTGGCCAGGCATGAAGAAGGTTGTGGCAGAGTTCGTTTCTCGATGCCTCACCTGCCAGCATGTGAAGGCTGAGCACCAGGTACCAGTAGGCTTGGTACAACCTTTGGAGGTCCTAGAGTGGAAGTGGGACGACATATCTATGGACTTCGTGACTGGACTTCCACGCACTTCCAGAGGTCACGACTCCATCTGGGTGATTATCGACCGACTCACCAAGTCGGCTCACTTCTTACCCATCAGAGAGCAGAGCTCAGTGGAGATCTTGGGATGTCTCTACGTTCAGGAGATTGTACGGCTTCACGGTGTGCCATCATCTATTGTCTCCGATCGAGATGCTCGCTTTACTTCCCGGCTTTGGAAGGGATTGCAGGAGGCGTTCGGGACAGAGCTACATCTGAGCACAGCCTTTCACCCTCAGATGGATGGTCAGACAGAGAGGACTATACAGACTCTCAAGGACATGCTCCACGCATGTGTCCTTGACTTTGGTCGTAGCTAGGAGGACCACCTACCCTTGGTGGAGTTTGCATACAACAACAGCTACCACTCCACAATCGGGATGGCACCATACGAGGCGTTGTACGGCCGACCTTGTAGATCTCCTTTGTGTTGGACAGACCCTGGGGAGTCAGCACTTGTGGGATCGGAGATGGTCCAGGCCACGACAGAGAAGGTCCAGGTCATCCAGGAGCAGATGAGGATAGCTTAGAGCCGGCAGAAGTCATACGCTGACAGGAGGCGGAGGCCACTAGAGTTCGAGGATGGCGACCACGTCTTCTTTGGGGTCTCACCTCGACGTGGTATACGGAGATTTGTCTGAGGCGGCAAGTTATCTCCGCGCTTCATCGGACCCTTCCAGGTCCTCAGCAGGATTGGAGAGGTGGCTTATCACCTGGCTCTACCACCTCAGTTGCACCGGGTGCACGACGTCTTCCACGTATCTCAGCTGAGAAGATACGTGCACGACCCAACACACATCATTGACCATGGGGAGCTTGACGTTGATGATGGGGAAACTTTTACGGAGGTCCCGGTGGAGATCGAGGATCGACGGGAGCGGGTCCTACATGACGGTTTATTCCTCTAGTGCACATTAGATGGCAACACGGGAATCTCTAGGAGAGCACTTGGGAGCGGGAGGCTCAGATGCATGCTCAGTAACCTCATTTGTTTCCCTAGTTTTGATGTATCTTTACGGGGAAGTAAAGCCCTGAGGTGGGAGTAATGTAAAGACCCGTAAAATTCAAGGGAAATTTTTTCTTAATTTTCTTTGGAATTTTACAAGAGCGTGGTTTCTGACGGCACATGATTCTGAGGCCCGGAGTGCCCGGAATCAATTTCCGAAGTTTGGCTCGGGTACGTTCAGTGAACGAACGAGCGGGAATTTCTAACCTTTGAACCGGTGCTCGGAATCGAATTCTGAGGGCACCGATGAACTCGCAGCGCCGATATTCTCTTAAGGAGACCTTTTCCGAGGTTGCATTTTATGCGGGTTGAGAGTTAGTTTTTGGGAATTTAAAATGAAGTTAAATAAAATGTGGAAACACATTTTATTTTTATCCAAGTTGGTTATAACCTCCCAAAGGAAGTTAGGGGTGGGACCCACATCCACTTAACCTCCCTTGAGAGGATTAAGTGTGGTGGGGCCCACACGAACCCTAACACTTCATCTTCCCTTTAAAATCCCTATAACTCCTCTTTAATTAATCTTGACAACTTGGGTTATTAAATGAGTTGAGTTGTTTAATTTCAAACCTTTGAAATTCAAAGTGGTTTAGTTGTGTAAATAAAATAAGGCTGTAGCTTATTTTATTTTGGTTAGATTTCTCTTGCCACCTTGAGAGAATTTGGGAGCTTTCTTCTTCTTCTTCAACCACGACGAAGAACGCGAAGAACACTTAAGCTCCGACGAAGAACGCCGCATCTCTTCTTCGTAGCCGGTGTGTTTCCGAAGATCGACGACACCGCTTCTTTCAATCTTCCTCCCGTGTCAACGAAAGGAGACGCTGCTTCCTCCTCGGACTTTCTCCGTCAGCTTACGAAGCTTCTCCAGTGACGTACCTCTTCGGACGCACCTCGACGTCAACGGAATCGACGTTCGATTCCCGCGAGGCCCGACCTCCGCGACGCTTATCTTCCGCGGATTGTTGATGTGCTCTGCACTTGAAACAGAGGTAGGGGTTTATTTTATTCCTTTTTTCATGATTTATACCCTTGATTATTTCTTCGTAAAATTTGTCCTATTATTAGCAAATAACACGAGGGGGACGGAACGCACGAACACGGCCGACCCTCCTCCTTTTTCATGTCGATTCTGTTGTGGATTGAAACGGGTGTGGCGTGGTGTCGTCGCACCACGCAGGATCATACGACAAGAAACGCGCGGCGCCGTCGCGCCGTGTCATAAAATAATGCAAGGACGCGATGCCGTCGCGCCGCGTCGAAGAATGTCGGAGACACCGCGGCCGGAGCGGGGCCGCGGCGGAAGGGCGCGACGCTGTCACGCCGTGCCGGAAAACGAAGGTCGTGGCTGGTTTCGGGCCGCGGCGGAACGAGAAGACCGGCGGCCAGCCGGGCTGCCGGTGTCGGAAGCTGGAAGGGGACCGGCCTTTGCCGGTCCCGTTGAGGAAGAACCAGCCGGCCAAGTCGGGCCGGCCGGAAGGGAGGCAAACAGGGGGGAATTAATTCCCCCGGCCAGAAAATAAACGGCCCCCCATAATGAGGGGGGGGGGGGGTTTCACCAAGCGGGGGGGGGGGGGGCAGGCGCCCCCCGTTCCAATCAGCTCAGCCTTCGGCCGAGCTGGCAGCGCGCCCAGCGCGCTGCCTTGCGCCGAACCGGCGCGCCTTGCCGGTTCGCTAGGCCAGGCCGGGTCGGGCCGGGCCGCCCCGGGCCAGGTCGGGTCGGGCCGGGCCGCGTCGGGCCGGGATGCGGTGGGTCGTGCCGTGCCGGGCCATGCCGAGCCGGGTCGAACCTGTCCGGGGCGTGTCGACCCGGTTCGGGCCAACCGGGGGGTCTCGGGCCGGGACGTCTCGGGCTCGAAACCCCCGTTACCGAGCGGTTTGGATTCAAATGCCCATAACTTGGGATACATACCTCTAAACGATACACCGTCAGCGGCGATGCGATCCTTGGATCGAGACGGTCGTTTCGGTATATCGCACTCAAGGTTTCAGAATACTTTGAGTTCGGCCGGGTTGGTTCGTACACGAAACCAACCGGGCCCTCGGAGCGGAAACAGTCATATCTTGAGCTACGGACGTCCGTTTGACGTGCCGTCAGCTTTGTTGAGTTCCTCTTGGTGAGACGGATCTTTTGGCATACTCCTCCTGAGGTTTGGACGCAAGTGGAGTACGGTCGGGTTGGTTTTTCCTTAAAAACCAACAGGGCACCCGGGATGAAAAAGCCAATAACTCTCAAACCGGGCATCCGATTGACGCGTCGTCTGTTGCGTTGAGTTCCTGTTGACGATACAGAACTTTCGGATACATCAACTCTGGACTTTGTGACAGTTGATGTATCAGCCTCTCGGCTTGTGGAGCGGACCCTACCGAACGAGCTTGCTGTGTGCGGGAACCCTAGAGCTAGCTGGGACTACTACTGTGACTGAGACGACGACTGTGCAGAGATCCTTAGTGGATTCGACGACGACGACTACAGCACTCAGCAATCTTGTGTGGATCAGTGCTACCGATCCTGTGTGGGTCCGATCCTGTGTCGGTCAGCGCTCAGCGGTCCTGTGTGAACCAGCGCCTACAGATCCTGTGTGGGTCCGATCCTGTGTGGGTCTTTGCGGGGGTTAGTACATATCGATCATTTGTGTGTCCGACGACTTAGATGGATCAGTGATCATCTCTATCGTCTACCAAAGAAGTATACCTGTGTGAGCTGAATCCTGTTGCTTTCCTGTGTGGATTGTTTTGTGCTGTCCTGTGTGGATTTCATTTTGCTTTCCTGTGTGGAATAAGTATACTTTTCTGTGTGGACTTAGTTGTACTTGGGCTCGGAGGTTGGAGCGTATTGGAATTGATGACTTAGGTATATGTATGGGCATATACCTAAGCAGTGTCGGTTGTTACTTCGTGATTGTATCTTTCCTTTTTGGTTTATCCTTTGTGGATTTTGGGAGACCTTCAGGGGTCTCGGGGTCCCTACTGAGTAGCTTATACTCACCCCTGCACGGGCTATGCCCGCACTACGTTGTGTTGGTTGCAGATGATGGACAACGTTGATCGTGGTTGAGGCTTGCTGAGCAGGACGGTACCTGGAGGTGGACCACTAGGCGGGACGTGCTCGGAGCGGACGGTGGGACCTGAGGAGCAGTGGAGCTATCTGTACCCACCCTTCAGGTGGGATTTCCAGTGGACAGCTCGGTGTTGCGGCTTTTACTTTATAGTTGTTGTTTTCCCTTTCGAGTTGTACTTTAATTTTAGTTTTGGTTTGTATACTGGCCCATTTACTTTTCCGCACTCCAGTTGTACTCTGTTTTTACTTAGTGTTTACTTTTCCGCTTGCTTACTCTGTGGTGCTTGTTTACTTTACAAAGGTAATGCCTTCCCTTTTTGCCGGGATTTACGCCTTGGTGCTAGTCGTCAGCCCCTGGCCTATGGAAGGCGGGCTTGGGGTAGTCACGGCACGGGCCCTGAGGGCGGGTCAAGACAATCATCACTTGTTTCTTCATGTATGATTTCCCATGCGGAAGAGAATAACCAAAGTGCGTCTAAACACTAATTAGGAAAATATATTAGTGTACACAGCCCCACTAATAAAAGTAAACATACTACTCAATATAAACATCATAGACCAAGGATATCAAAGGTTTATCCTCTTATGGGATTCATATATAAATAAACAATCTTTTCACATGATCCACACTATCCCAAAGGTTATGTTCTGAGTCTTCCTAACTCACACTATCGAAATCTAGAATCACCCCAGGGAATCCAATACTCCTACTAATAATACTAAAAAGGAAGCATCACATATTACCCAATACCATTCCAATATCCGTACAAATAATAATACATATACGGACCTTAATTACCATTAATATATCCATAAATATTAATCAATACATCATGGGGTGTATCTCTCCCATTAACTGATGAGGTACAGTTAAGTGGGAACTATAACACAAACTAATAATCCCAAAAACACATAAATAATATCAAGAATTTCCCAAATTCCAATGTTGAACACACACACAAAATGCCTCATCATAACCCATGACTCCCTCCAAGTATTTATGGTATAAAATGTCTCAGAATCAACTCATTTTCTAAGGGTATCTCATGATTCCAATGAGAATATGTCAAAGGGGAACCTCCATGGAATATTAACTCAGTCAAAGTAACCCATCACCTAAGGAAACATTTTTCCTTTGAATCATATGTCATACTGCACATAAAGTCAGAAGAGATCAAATTTATGAAAAACATAAATAAGAATCTCACAAGAACACACATGCTTTGAAAAAATTTCTATCTACCCCCTAAGGTAAAATAAAACACATCATCTATTAAAACAATTTTTTATATCCTTGAAAATAAAACATAAAATAAATTTCAATATTTATTTAAAATTTCACTACATGTTATCTTTAATTAAACTTCTCCCTAATCCAAAGTACTATATCAAAAAATTATTTTTAAAACCAATTTATTTTCTTAAAATCCCATTCTAAAATATTTCCAGTGTATCAAAAAAAGTTCCCTTGAAATTTTTTATTAATATATTCTCTCAAAAATATCATTTTCTTTAGAAATTGAGTTAAAATCCCACTCACACTATCAATAAAATCCATAAAATGGGTCATTGAATCAAATTTGACCATGGAACCACAAATAAACTATTTTTTAAAATATAAATACCTTTTGGAGTATTAGACCAATGCAATCCCATCCCATTTATAAAAGTGTGTAATATAATATCACACAATATGATAAAAAATAATAATAACAACTTACAAATATAATGTCACCAAATAATCAAGGTACTCAAGATGTAATGGCCACTAACCTCATATGAAAAAGCATATATTTAATACTAGATTACACAATCTTCCATCAAGACAATGAGAACACAAATTAAGCATAAAATCTATTTTTAAACCATTAAACAAAATTTTAAAACCAAATTCAAATTTCAGTATAATAAATTAAAAACACATCGGGGGTCGTAATGATACTAAAACCCTGGGCGATAGGGTACGGTCCACTCATGTTAGGAATTCAAACCTAAACAAAAAAATCCCCAATTTTTATACTCAAATTGATGCTCAATTTTATCCATAGTGGCTAAAATCCTTAAATAAATCTATGATGAAACATAAAATGAGATGAACAACATGAAACAAAGACAATCAAATCCTCCTAGGCATCCTTTACAAACTGCACGTGAAATCACTATATTTATAATGTGCTTCCACCATGATCTGGTGGAATCAAACTCCCATAACCTAGCCACTCCACACTAAAAAATTAGAAGAAAATATGGAGAAGAATATGGAAAATATTACACAAGATTGGTCTGAAAATACACCCATAAACAACAATGAATCATGGGTAATTGGGGGAGGTGAGGGGAAAAGGGTATGGATCCCTTTTTCTATATGAGTTTCTATATAATGAATTATGAAGGGGGTTCACATGGGGAAAGATGAAATTCCCTTTTTTACATTATTTTTTAAAATAGACTGGAGCCAACTAAGAACCTAGTAGCTCTCCACCAAGTACTTAATTGATAATCAGGTACCATGTGAAAGGATAATTTCCACTAGATGGCCGAACCTATGGAACACCCCTTATAATGGACTAAGATTTTTATAAACAAATGTTACATTATTTATATTAATATTCAATATATAATAATAATTTACAAGCTAGAATCGTAATGTTTTAGAGTCATTAGAGATTAGATATACAATATTCTTATTTTATGAATGATACTTAATATCACCCAAAAAGATATTCTAACATAGTACTCTTCATAGGTATAACCTACTAAAAGAATTCTTCATAACCTATGGAAATGGAACCCATGAAAAGGGTGATCTTAGATTATCAGTAAGGGTAATCATGGTATATATTAATTGATGATCATATGAAATCATAAGATAAGTACAATGGAATGAGATCTTTACCATTACTTATGAAGTTCATACCCAATCTAAAAAAGATCATAAAAATGATTTATGTTATGAAACATTAATATTTACAAAGGCATGAATCATAAGAATGAGAATACAACATAAATCAATTAGGAACCTTAAGTTCATGTCATAAATGTTTGTGTGGAACCAACATATATATATAACCCATTTCATATGTCAAGGTTAACTACTAAGACAATTGGGTCAAGAATCAGAACATGTTTCCCCAAGTGGATCAAACATATAGACTTATTTATCATAATCGATCAAGCACTTTAACTTGTTTCCCATAATAGATCAAGCACTTTGACCTATTTCCCATAACTATCTCATGATATATAATTCATACCCAACACATTTGAGGGGGATATAGGTCAAACCCATCACATAATAGAAACCATAAATATGTGAGGGAAAGTTAGGGCTGTTTTCAGTTGTTATAAAATCTCTTTCAAAAAATATAAACCTAATAAATGTAGTAAAGTAGTGACCAAGGTTGTCCCTTAGAGAGACTTACCTATAAAGGTTATTTTTTCATGTTTTTTTAAAATTTTAACTTTAAAGTTTTTAATTTTTTTCATAAGGGATTAAAACTATAGGATAGATAACAAAAAATATATTCAAACCACATAATAAATTGAAAATAGAAATAAAACAACTAAAAAATGAAATATAGCAATAATAGATTAGATGATAAAAAGAAAGTAGCAACCAAACTAGTGATTCCTATGGATCAGTCTCTCTTCAAAATTTATTAATTGTTTTCACTGATGTAACTCTCTTTAAGCAAGATAGAAATTTCAAATCCAAAGTCTCATTTAGTTTATTAAAATGAGACTATGACTAAGATATTCAAAGAAGAAATCCTTTACAAAGGAGTCAGACAACATTCTCAAAGATTTATGAAAACAATGACACATACAACATAATTGTACTTTCAATTCTTCGGTAAAAGATTATGAAATTTAAACAACATGAATCTTCTTCAAACTCCAACTCCCCTCAAATTAACAAACTATATTCAATGTTCATCACACTCCAATCAGAAATATAATGTACAAAAAATGGAAGAAAAATGTTTAAGAAAATGTCAGAATAATAAAAATTCAATCATTAACCACATTTTCAAAATCCAAGATAATAGAGAGAATTACAACTAATAATTTTAATGAAATGAAAACTCAAAAATACATCACCATGTGAATCCACTAGATTCGGCTACTAGGAGATTATTTGAACATAACTGAGGAGAAATAGAGAACTGTGATCTATATATTTATCATCTTTTTGAGTAACATCAACTTACAAGAATAAATCTGGTTTTCTAACCCATTTTATATTCTTTAGATATCCAAATATCTCCCTAGGTATTGTTATTTCCATCTATAAATTCATTAATCCAATTTTATAATTAATCTAGTTATTTATTAAAAAAATTCTATCATCCAGAATTGATCACTACTCTTTCTTTCCAGGTGACAGCTATTGGCTTTCATGCATTAATTTCTTTTCAGAATAGCATGTGAAAATATATTTCCTCATGAAATAAACAAATTGTGTGCACATGCTTCTACATCATCATACACATGGACCTGATTATACTCAATAAGATTCGTGTATCAAATTCTTGTACTGAAATGTGACATCAAAACAAATCACAACCCCAATCTTTCCATGTCCTGAAAAAAATATTTTCTCGGAATTGTCTTTTATATACTTACGTTAAACTCAAGTTTCCCTTCAAAAAACATGAATGTCAACTTAAAGTTACCAAAAACCTCAATTCATAAATTGATTCAAATACATTATGTGAATTATTTAAATAGTTTTATAATAGGATCATTGAGAATTATCTAACCCCTTCATCACTACAACTCATCCTGATTCACAATAGAGGCAGTGGTCAAGATCACGGGTAGCAACTGCATCGGATGTGATTCATAATCAATGATTCATCGACAATTGAAAATGGAGGTTCTAGGTAGATCCACGGTGGCCTAATTCAAATTTTCCTCTTCAAGATTAGTTGTATCTCGAGTCTTCAATGATATTACTTGAGCTCATATCTCCTAACGATTTCGGAAGCTTCGATTTCTATAGTAGTGACCTTGAGCTCGATGGTGGGTCAACCCGAATCTGAAAAAAAAGTTCGGGTCAGATGATAGTTCCTGTATTGACAATAGCCTCAGTCCCTAGCATGAACTAATATCTATCCTTCAGGATTATTGGCTTCACCAGTTTTGGAAAACTCTATGGTGTGAAATCAAGTAGGATAATTATCCTATGTGAAAAATATCTTTAGAAGGATTCTCCTATGCGGGAATCAAAAATTATATTACATGAGTCATAACCAAATAAAATTATCTTATGCATCCAGGATAACTTCTCTTCTATACAATATATTTCCAAATTATCTTACATACACAGATACTTTTCCTATGAGTCTACACATCCAAATTATCATAAAAATGTCCCCAAAATATTCTTAAAGACTTAGCAAAAAAATAATTAATGTTACACAACTAGATTTCATTTACACACATCTTCTTCTATAAAAAATGATAAGTTAAACTAAAACATAAAATAATAATTATTTTATTGTTAACCAAAATAAGAAAAACTGAATAAATTAATTTATCATAATGACTAAATTATAAAACATAAAATTAAACATTAAAAAAAATTTATAATGAAATAAACTAATAAAATTGTAAAAGGATCAACACATTCATTTTTTCAAAAAAATTAAATTAACCATTTTTGACAAAATAATTGACAGTTTACTAGTTGATAATAAATAAATATTAATAGAATAATAAATCAAAAATTGTGACAATAAATATAATTATGTAAATAAAAAACTATATTAATTATCTTTTTAAAATAAGTAAATATTAAAAATTTAAAAAATAGTGAAGAATAATTAATTATAAAAAATTAAAAGAGTTAACAAATGATTTGAAGTCACTGATTGTTAATTCTTTTATGAAAAGAAATTAAAAACTTTTCTTTAATTAAAAAAATAATTTTGAAAAACAAGGAAATTAAAATCAGAAAATTCAAACAACTAAATTGAACAAAAACGCTCAATTTATTGTTTTAAAATATTATTAAAATTTAAATAATTAACTCAAGGTTCAATAAAATTTATAATTAAACATAAAAAATTAGATTAAACATATAATTAAGTAATTTATTAATTTAACACAAAATTAACTACAATTGAAAATTAATTAATTAAAAATTGTTTAACCAAATAAAATACTATTAAATTAAACATATTTTGTGGAAAATTAGTACCAAAATATAATACCATCAATTCTCCCACTCTAGGAATTTTCTTTTCCTCAACAAAAATAATAATAAAATTCAATGTATTGAAATAAATCTTTTATTTTGAAAAACTCAGTATCCTCACAAAATCTGTGTTCTAAATAATTTTACCCCTTGTATTTTTATTAAGAATTTAAATTTTTTACCCCCAAGAAATTATGTATTTTTAGTACAAAATTGATTCCTATTTTTCAAAAAAAATTGACCCTAAAAATATAAATTCAAATTAAAATCATTTAAAGTTTCATTCAACTGAAATTAAAAACTTTTCTTTACCCCTGGGATAACCAACTCACATAAATTAGCAAACAAATAATTTAGACACACTATTTGGAAGAGATAACTTAATAAATTAGAAATATAATCAATAACTCATCTGGTATCTTAAAGAATAAAATAAAATGTTCAACCTAAATTAGTATTTTTATTACATAATTCATTTGAATGGATATATTATGATTTTGAATCCATCTTAAATAATTTAAGGGAAATGATAGTTTTAAAAACTTCAAACAATTCTTTACCAGAGTGAACAACTTTTTATGAGGGAAATGAAAAATTAATTACTCAATTATATTCTAAGGGGTAATAAATAATTAACCTCCTTAAATTTGTTAAACAACATTAAATATTCCTATTAAATCAAAATCAATGAGAAAAATTTATTGATACTTGAAAAAAAATTAAAAAAATGTGGTTTTTATGTGTTCAAATTGTGGTACAGTTCAGCACATTCAACGAACCTTACCTCAAACTAAAGCTTAACATTATCCCTAGTGTTTAATTTAAGGTAGAGAAACTTATTTTTTCAATATTAAATGTTCAAGACAAGTTTGAATATTTATAAGATAAAAAAAATTTTCAAAAGGTTTAAAAGAAATCCCAATGTAGATTTGACACACAATAATTATATAGAAACATTTTTCTATATGCATATAAGTATAATTACTGGTTACCACTTAATAATTTCAGCTCAATAATATAATATTTATATTATTGCATGTTCAAATAAATGTGTAGAATAATTTTCAGTAAAGAACAAGATTATCCATCACTAATACACATTCCAAAATAATCCATTTAGTTGCAGAAAACAACAAGTTCAAGCTTCAAAATTCAGTATGAAATAATTCCTTTTTCAAAAACATTTAATTTAAATAATGTTTAAAAAGGCAGTGGAAGGAAGATAAAATAAGAGAATGAAAAACAAGTCTGTATATCCACAAATAATCCCCAAAATTAGAAGATTTATTCCACTTCAGATCCACTAAAATTTCCCCCCTTTTACTTTTTAGATGTCCCTCTAGTCAACTTGAAAACTCCTAAAAATGTAAACTGATTAACATTAGATTCACAAAATTATGGCTCAAGAAAAATAAAATAACAGTTTATAAAGTAAGGGTGTTGATCCAAATGTTTTTTTCAACTTGTAACTTCTATTGATTATTGAAAATTATATGAAATATTCTTCAATAGGAAAGATATGAAGAGCAACCCTAAATGGACCCCTCATGGTGAAAAATATGAAAATATACTCCCATTAAGATCACTTTATTCCCAACAATAAAAAATTTGAGAAAAAAAATTCTAACACATCGATAGTTTAGTACCTTCAACCAAATTTATTCGAAATAAAAACAAAATGCAAGGGAATAAAAACATATTTATTCAATTTTATTAATCTTCCAACAAAAGTAACTCCTCCCCTAGAGGTTTCGTATTATATTCTCTAAAAATGTTCTACCAATGTCCAATAACTATAAATGGAACATCCTTTCTAGGATTTAGAATCTACATATCACCAAAATAGAAAATGTGAGTAATAATAAAATGTACATCCCATTTAGTTTGAAATTTACCTAGTAAAAGATTTAGCATAGAGTTGTACAGCCACACCGTTTCTTCAATCTAAAATTCCTTATTCAAAATAATCTTGTCATAAATTGCTTTGTTTTTCTCCTTAAAATCCTTTCATTTTCATAAACTTTATTTCTTATCTCCCCCAACTCTTGCAAACAAAACTTCCTCTTTTTTCGAGTCTCAAAAATTATAATATTACAAGATTTCACAACCCAAAAAGTTTTATACTCAATATCCAAGGGAATATTACAATATGTTCTGAAAAACAATCCTATAATGTGACATACCAATTGGAGTCTTATAGGAATCCCTGAATACACAAAGAGAATCCTCAAGCCTCAATATCCAATATTTCATGTTCGAGTAAAGCATTTTCTCAAGAATATGCTTAATATCTCTATTATAAACATCATATATTCCATTTCTTAGGTTGATAGGGTGTAAAAACTTTATTAATTACCCCATTTATTTTCCAAAAACCAACAAGAGTACTATGATTGAAATGAGTTCCTTGGTTTATGAGAATAAATATAGGCATCCCAAATCTACAAAAAAAACTACTCTATACATACAAGGACACCACTCTAGAATTATTGGTTCTAGTTGGAATAGCTTCAATCCACTTTGACATATAATCAACTACAAGAAGTATGTACATGTATCTAAGTGAATTAGGAAAAGTACCCATAAATTATTATACCCAAACATGAAATAAATCTCAAAATAAAATAGGTTGTTGTGTCTCCTAAAGTATTGGAAAAATGATTCCCTGGAATTGAAAAGAATAATAAGTCCCACAATAATCATGATAATACTTGAAAAATGGTGATCCAATATAACCCTTAATCTGACACATTTATAGTCGTACTCTATGTTCAAAAGTGGTCACCATAGCTCAAACTATGAAAAATATCAGAACTGAATGAATTTCATAATATGGGATATATCTAAAAATAATTTGATCACTTCATGAATTCCATATGTAAGGATCATCTCAGAAATCATTCCTCGATTCATAAATTATGTTAGAAACTTGTTACATGAAAAATTAATGTGGGAAAATTTCAATAACTAAGTAATTCATGATATTTTAGAACCATGTCCATTAGTCAACATCAGCAGAATACAACTTATCCCTAGGAAAAAATCTGTCTAGTTGGTTCAATGAAAGTTTTATATTGAAATAAAATCAGAAATTATCCTAGTCAAATGATCATCCAAATTGTTTTCAATTCCATTCCTATATTGGATCTATATATCAATTTCCTAGAGTAATAAAATCAATCAAACTGGTCTCAGTTTTGATTCTTTATTTTTCAGGAGATATCGGATAATAGAATAATCAGTGATAGCCATAAATTTTGATCCCAAAAGATAATATCTAAACATAACAAGGGAAAATAAAACATCTATAAATTCCCCATTGGTTGTGGAGTAATTCAATTGAGTTGCATCTAAAGTCCTAGAATCCTAAGCCATGACATCTGATTTCCTTTCAATTTTTTCCCAATGGAATCCCTAAAATACAAATCTGAAGAATAATTCCTCAATTCAAAAGGAAAAATCCAATTACTTGATTAAACTATTAGTACGGATACAAGATTCTGCTTAAGTTCATTGAATTATTCCTGCCACTTTTCATCAAAGGAAAAAGGAATTTCTTTCCGAAGTATTATTGTCAGGGATAAAGTAGTTTGGATGATGTCCTTTAGGAATCTCTAATAAAACCCAGCATGTTCAAGATAAGATATAATATCTTTAACAGGCATAGGTAAAATCAATGTACATATAATATCAACCTTATACTTTTACACCCAAATTTCATTCTTAGACACTTCATGACCAAGCACAATTCCACTTTCAACCAAAAAATTCCATTTTTAATAGTTATGAACAAGGTTCATCTCAATGAAAACTCTAATCAACAATCCTAAACTCCTCAAAAAACACTCAAAAGATGGATCATGTAATTTAAATCCATCTATAAACACTTACATGAATTCCTCTAGAAATTTAGAAAAATTTCTAAGAATGAATATTTGAAATATAATGGGATAATTAAAAAGTATGAATTGAATTCTCCGATAATTAAAAGTACTAAAATGGTATATAAATTTTTTTAACCTATACCACTAGAGCTATTTGTATCTAAAAGAATCCATAAAACAATCTATGAAGATATAATGATATTTATCATATAAAAATCCAAGTATTTGTTCAATAAAGATCAAGGGGAAGTGGTCTTTCCTAGTCCCTAAGTTTAGCAACCTTTAATTAATGCATACCCTCTAGATGATGGGTAACCTAGAAAGAAATAACACAACAAAATAATTTTTAAAAATTTTGATTCCATCCATTTGAATAAAGTTTTGAACTTAACATACCCATCAACTATCAGAAATTGGGTGAATAATACCCACAACCAACATGGTTGTAACCTATTTCTTAACTACTTCAAGAAGGGTAGGATTTAACCTCCTTTTAAAATGACCGGCTAGTATAAAATCTTCCTCTAGAACAATAATATCCATGCATATCAAAGAACTAATTCTAGTAAAATCATTTAAAGACCATCATATGGACTTCCTATTCTACTTAAGGGCCTCTAAGAGTATATTTTCAGGTTCATTGGACTTCCCACTTGCAATTATGACATGAAATTGTTACTTTCCTTCCAAGTAGGAATATTTCAAAATTTCTAGAAAATGTTTGAGTTCATGTGTGGATAGGATTCCCTTTCTATAAAATAAATATTCTATGGTTTATTAAGTTCTTTTTCATCAACTAAAACAACTTCAAGAATATATTAATTACAAACTCTGAAACAATATGAGGTGAATTTTAAATGAAATTATGATTATAATATAATTCAATTTTATCTATAAAATCAAAATTTTCATTATAACTTCATGTTTCAAAAATTTAATAAAAATCCTCTTCCAATTTAATATCACTTTCAGAAAAAACATCATTCTAGACATCTTTAGAAATTACAAAATAGTGTATAATTTTCCAAAATATGTATTCAATTTCAAATACATCCTTAAACAAAATTTCAAAATATTTAAATTTAAAAACTTATTCATATGAAGATTATTCATTTCCAAGTGAATTTATATTTTCCAAAGAATCTATAGGTTGGTTATCTTGAATAAAATCATGAAATAACTCTATGGAAAACTAGTCAATCGTACTAACATGGAATGCATAATGATCGTACACCTATTGTTTCATTGATTAAAAAATTATAAAATTGACCATATTTCCTCCAAAATCTAAAGAAAACATACCTTTATGAACATTTATTATGGCCATTGAAGCTTTCAATAATGGTATTTCTAAAATTAGTGGTGCATATTAATAGAAATGACCATCTTCGATGTCTAAAACATAGAACTCACTAGGTAAAATTAAATATTTTACCCTTATAATCACATATTCTACAAATATAGCTTATTTAGATTAGTTTATTTTACCTAGATAAATGAGAATTATAGATTTAAGTATCTCTACAACATGTATATATGAAATGAAAGAATAAGGAATCATATTTATAAAGGCTTCTAAATATAAAAATTCATTTTAAAACTGTTGATTTAAACTAACACATAGGATAGATAATGTACCTGGATCCCTGAAATTAACAAGGATATGATGTTGAATAATGGAAGAAACATTTCTTCCCAATTTAACTTTCTGAGAACCCTTGAAATTCCATTTCTTATTACAAATCTCCTAATAAATGTTTTATAATGAATGATCTATTTCATGGTATCTAAAAAGGGGATGTTAACCTATAATTTCATTAATGTTTCAATAACTTCTTAATACATTTCATTTTCAACATTGTTCTTAAAAGGTGGTATTCCCAAAGGATAAGGCAGAAGCTACCTATACATTTTAAGATCATCATCAACTCTATTAATCCACTTTTTTAGATCCCATTATATTAACAAATTCCCAAAAAAAAAAATTTATGCAGGATTTCCATCTTCTTTTTTCATTTTTTTCATCAACTAGTCTGTGGATAGATAGTTATTTAATAGGTTCATCAGGTGATTTAATAATAGTAATGGGCGACAAAACAATTTCTTAATATTGTACTATAACTTCTTCATGTGATTTTACATTTTTTCAAAAGTTCGGACATTTTTTCAGGTTATTTTAAAATGTTTTCATCTAGGTTTTTTGGAATCATAGTTCCACTTCTCTTGACTATTACAGTAACATTCTCTCTTCCTCTTAGATTCACTTTATATTGGGATGAAAAATTATGACTTCATTGATTCGTCAAACTACAAATTTCAATTTAAATATGACCCAATTTTGTCACCATGTTTTTTTAGTAAAACGTTTTTATGAAGTATCTTATTTATTTTCAATCATATACTCATGGTGCGCATAATTTATTTTATTTTTTTGTTTTGTATATTATTGATTCTAAAAAATAGGCAAATTCCCTATAGAACAGTTTCAAAATTATTTTTGAAAATACCTTGGTTTTTGATAAACTTTTTGTGGAAAGAAATTTATATTTGGTTGTTCATTATGTAGAAACCTATTTTTATGTTAGTTGTTCCAGCCTTGATTGAAGTTCTAATTCAATTGAAATTTACTAGATTAAAAATTTTGGTCTGGGAATTAGTTATTTACACTTTTCTAGAATTTTTTTCTTAGAAATATATAATTTCAAGATTCATAATTTTCTTGCATCAGTGTGCATTGATAATTAAATTGATCAGTGGAAGAAAAAATCACCTACTAATTAGTGGAACAGATCCAAATGCATCATGGAATTTTTGGTGATGGGGGAAGCAAGATTTCAATTTCTTAAACCTCTCCGAGTACACATAGAGAGTCTCCCATTGGAGATAACTAATGAAAAATATATCTTTCCTTAGTTAGGCAGTCCTATATGTTAGGAAAAACATTTCTAAGAAGATCCTCTTCAACTAATGTAAACATACAATAGTGGTGGATTGTGAGAAGTAAACCACTATTTGGCCAATACATCTAAGTGAAATGGGAAATATATCATTTTTATTTGATCCTCACTTAACCCTTGTGGATTTATTGTGATACATGCCATGTGAAACTATCGTAAGTTCTTGAGCGGGTCCTCCCCCAACAGACTGTGAAATTTAGGTGGATGATGGACCACTCTTGATTGATGTTTGAAACAAAGAGTGATCTTAGGATAACATAGAAAATTTTATGGTTTTCTAAATTAATATTAGTGAGCTCATTTAGAGTCTTACGATCGTCCATATTTTCTATGTTTGGATAATTTTCAGTTTTAAAAGAATTCATTTTTTATGATTCTTTTTGTGATGTTTCTATTTTCTCTACATTCTTAAACTCTACAAGATGTTTATTTTTTAGTTTTTCTACTATTTTATTTCTATGATTGCATAAATTTTAAATTTTTTAAATTTTATAAGTTCTTGTAAATAGATGGAATTTTTTAAAAGACAATAATTTTTTCTAACTTTTTATTTTTTTCAAGAAGAATAATTCTTATTCAATCCCCATAGCAGCCTCCCCGAAAATGTCTCTAATAGAAATCTAGGGTTTTTTAGTCATTTAAAAACCTTTTTCAAAAAATATAATCCTTAGAAATATAGTAAAGTAATTACTAGGGTTTCCTCCTTGGAGTACATCCAAATATGGGTTATTTTATCTTGTTATTTTTAATTTTTTTGATTTTAAGTTTTTAATTGTTTGTTAAGGGATTAAAACTACTAGATAAAAATAAGATCCAAACCACAGAAGAAATTTAAAATAAAAATGAAACCACAGGAAAACAATATATATAAGCATATTTTTTTATGTCAAAAATAAATTAACAGCCTAACTAGTGATTTCTACAGATTAGTCTTTATTCATCATTTTTAATGGTTTTAATAACTATAAATTCCTTAAAGAAAGACCAAAGTTTCACATCTTTCATCTCATTCAGTTTATTAAAATGAAACTATAACCAATATCTCATAATAATAACTCATTTTTTAATAATTCGATCAATGTTTTCATTGATCTCTGAAAACAATGTCATGGAAAACACTTATTGTACTCTCATATCATTGAGCAAAGATTGTCAAATTTAAATAACTTAAATATTATTTAATCTCAAAATCAAATTGAATGAAAAAGTCACTTTCAAGGTTTATCACAGTCATTAAATAAATATTATGTACGTAAAATGGAAGAAAAATGTTTAATAAAACAATATAATAATAAAAATTCAAAAATAGATCACATTTTCAAAATCCTAGATTCTATAGATAATTACATTTAAAAAATATAAATAAATAAAAAATATAAAATAAATCACCATGTAAATTCATGATGATCTTCATATTCATCGACATTTAGAATAGTAGTTGATTTATAGAATATATTATAATTATACTTCTATTTTATCCAATTCTAACATTTACAAATATCTCTATATTTCTTGATGTGTCCATATCCAATTTCATGGATCCTATCATTGAATTAATCATGTTATTTATTGAAAAAATTTCTATCATCTAGAACGGATCACCATCCTTTATTACTTGGTGGAATCTCCCAGTTGGCTTGTATTAATTTATTATCCATCTAGAATGTGAAAATATATTCCCTATTAAAATAAACAACTTGTGTGCATGTGTGTCTATATCATCATGCACTTGGACCTCCATATACTCATTAATATTCCTACACCAAATTCAATTACTAATATGCTACATTAATATAATTCACAAGCCTAATCTTTCCATTTCCTGAACAAATCTCTACCTAGAACCATCTTCCCCAGATATATCCTAATATTAGGTTTCCCTTAGATTAACTTGAATATCATCTCAAAATGATGAAAACCTACCATTGATAAATGTTTTCCAACATCTCACATGTGTTCTTCAAAATGTTTCATAGAAGAAACATTGAAAAGTTTCAAACCCATTCATATTCATCCACACACTTTAAAACAAGATTATAATCCAAAAAAAATTCATGAAAAATCAAAAAATAAAACAGAGGATTTAAATAAAACAGGAAAATCCAGCAAAGTTTTTCATATCTCATCAGTTCAAACTCTATCTACACACACCTAAATGAACCCATTTAAAATTTCTTATGAATGGTTCCTGACCCAATTATCCAAAAAACTTTATATAGTGGTCCCTTGAACTATAAAAACTCAGATACGTGCCCAATTTTTTCATCCAAAATTAGTTCTTCCATTATGGTACACACCTACAAACCAAAACAAAATAGAAACTTGAATCAAATGAGGGTGACTTCAGCTTGGTTCTCAATAGTGGTGACTTGTCCAGGCTTATTATATTCACATCGAGGAATGGGAGAATCCAAAATCATGTTTGGCCTCAATATATCATGATTATGATCTCTATCTAGTTGAAACTGGACCAAAATTGGTTTTAAACATCCGTTACATTGATCTTGCTCACTAATAATTATGACTCAGCTAGTTCTCAGTGGCAGTGCCGGTCAATATCATAAGTAGAGGCCACGCTAATTCTAGTTCATAGTGGATGCTTTATTGACAATTGAAAATGAAGGATAGGGATGGATCTATGACATTCTGATTAAAATCATCCTCTTCAAGATCGTTCATATCTTGGGTATTCAATGGATATGATTGAGAATGGATCTCCTAAAGATGGTGAAAGATCCAATTTCTATAGTGATGGAATTGAGCTCGATAGTTGATCAATCTAGATTTAGAAAAGAAATTATTATCCAAATGATAATTCATGTATGGATAATGGCCTCGATCCCCGATGTGAATCGATCAGTCTCCTTTTTGATCATCTATTTCAATAGTTTCAAAAAACTATTTGGTGTGAAATTTCATAGGATAATTATCCTATATGAAAATATCTTATGTGGGATTCTCTTACACAAACATCCAAATTATATTATGTGGGTCATGACCACCTGAAAGTGTCTAAAACTTTGTGGAAATCTTGTCTTGAACGTAATCTATTTCCAAATTATCTTACACATATAGAAAATTATCTTATGAATATGTACATCCAAATTAAATTACACACGTCCCAAAAAACTTCTTATAGACTCAACAATAGAATAATTAATATTATGTAGATATTATTTCTTTTACACAAATCATCTACCAAAAAATGATAAGTTAAACTAAAAATAACAACAACAATAATTTAATTTTGAACCAAAAAGAGGAAAAATAGAAAAAATTAATTTATCATCATGGTCAAATTAAAAAACATAAAATTAATAATTAAAAAATATAATAATGAACTGATAAAATAAAATAATAAAATGATAATCACAATAATTTTTTGAAAACATTAAATTTAACAACTTTAAGAAAATAGTCAAAAATTTACTATTTGAAAATAGATATATATATATTATTAAAATAATTAACCACTAATTATGATAACAAATAAAATCATTTAAATAAAAAACTATACTAATTATCTCGTTAAAAGAATAAAATATTTATAATTAAAAATATTAAAGAGAAATGTTAGTTAATTAATTCCTTATAAAAATTAAAAGAGTAAAATAACAATTTAAAATCACTAATTACTAAACCATTGAAATAAAAAAATTAAAACAATTTCTATAATTAATTAAATAATTATAAAAATAAGGAAAATAAATATGTAAATTCATAAAATTAAATTAAAAAACTACAGTAAATTAATTATTTTAAAAGATATATCAAAATTAAATAAAAAATAAAAGATTAAAAAATTAAAAATTAAACCCGAAAAACATATATTAAATGTATAATTAAGTAATTTATTATTTTTACACCAAAATAACAAAAATTAAAAATCAATCAATTAAAAAAAAAATTTTAAAAATAAAATAAAATAAAATAATACATATTATGTATAAAATTAGTACCAAACTATAGTCACATAAATGTCCACAATATCATAAAACATTTATCACATCAAAACCCATGAAAAGAAATGGGTTTTATAAATATTTCTACATAATATAAGCCATGGAAAAGAAATTTTTTTCAAAAAGATCTTTCATCCGAATAATAATACATCGAGAGAAATAATAAGGATGATATGCTTCGATTATAAACATTGAAAATAATAATTATAACCAATGTTTTTTTCCATTTATTAAGATAGATACCACAAAAAAATTAAAACATTCTTGAGGGAAATATCCCTTTAAATTTAAAAAATCTCTTTTTAAATTCCAAAAACCGTTCGTGTAATAAAGAACCCATTTAAATGAAAATAATCGTTAAAACTTTTAATTTATGCTTTATGTAATATATGATTCATTATGGTGATAAATTTTGTTTCTGATGAATAATTTAAAAAAACATTCCTTCCAAATTTTTATCAAGAAAGTCGCAAAGTACCTTGTTTGGAAAACGATAGAAAATTTCATTCTAACTATTTTGTAAAAATTAAAACTTCGATAAAAATGATTTTAAAAAAATATTATAATTGTAAAAACCTTCTTTAAAACATTTTTAAATATTTTTTAGAAATCATGGATGTAGAAGATAAATATTCCATAGTGTATACTTAAACATATACAACCCCTAATATCGATGACATTGTGATATAAAACTCTTACACATATGGTAAATTTTTAATCATAAACCCCATGAAATAAAGAAATTTATATGGGTATGTAAATCCCATAAATTTATTATGATTATCATAAAATTAATTCATGGGATTTTTATGTACCATACAAAAGAAACAAGTAGTATATAAGGAATGTATCACATAGAAACTAAAGTGAGATGGAAATCCCTTACCTCAAATCTCACCATTCCTCATTCACAGTAAAACCTCTTGTACAATAATTATTGATTTATTATATATTTATTACATTACAATATTCATATATATAATTATATTTCTGATTTATTTTTGATATGTAATCACCTGTTTTTTAATCATTTGTTATTTAAATAATTGTTCTGGGTGATTATTGCATTGTTTTCAAAATATGTTTCAATTTGGAAATCAAATTACTTATAAATTGATAATGGTTCCATGATTTATATAATTTTAATTATAATATAAACATCATATATATTCATTTTATATATATTTATAATCATTCATAATATGTAGAGATAGGAAGATGAGTTAGACAGTTCAGGGAGATGGTATGTAATACGCACACATAATCATTGTTTCAATTCTTCAACTGATAGAATGGTAAATAATAATTCACCTATAAGAATCAATTATTTTATCATATAAATCATATATATTCATAAAATTCATCTTCATTATCATCCATGACAAATATCAATGAAAAAAAAATCGCATCACTCCATGAAAGTGGTAGTCCATATGTATGCACAAACGACATTGCCGTTTCCCAAAATAATTGATGGTAATATGGTTGATATGATATTATTATTATAGAAGTATAATTATATCATAATTATCATTTTTATACGCTAAACCCAGCATTATAGTCATCCATAAAATATGGAAATGAAAAATGAATTTTAACGCTATGTGGAGACGGTAAGTTGTACATATGCATGAGTGATACTTCCACTTCTTGTTTGATGGGAATATGGTGTATAATGGGGTTCCAATAATCATAATAAAATATAATAATATTTAGGATACTTAATTTTTTATTTTATGATAAATATAATAGATTTAGAATAGGTAAAGAAGAGTATAAAAAAGAAATCAATTGATTGGTTCAATTCCCTCTAATTCATAATGAATCCTTTAGATCACCTCTAAAGGGATCTGGGGATGGTTGTTTGGGAAGATCAGAACCCCAAGAAAGTGTTTATGGAATATCAGAAGAGAATTTTTCATATTATGGTCAATTTATAAGGTTCAATTTGGTGTAATAAAGAGAGGGAGGAGGTTTCCTTTTATAATTGAGATGAGGGACACTTTTGGAATTTATGAAAATATTAAATTATAATAAATTCATTCCCAAGAAAAATAACAAAAAAATGGAAATTAATTCAAAGATAAATCTGGATTGGGTTTTAATCCCATAAAACCATAAAATTTATACAACTTCTGGTGTAATTTTAAACCTTATCTTTTTGATTAACCCTTAGTTAAACTATTTTAAATTAAATTACACTAACAAATTATTCAATATTAATATGTTTTAATTTTTACATATGGGTGAAAATTGGACAAAAAATGGAAAATTCAAGAAATTTCAGACCATATAATAATCAATTTTTGTTATTTCAATATTTTAATATTTTTAAATAAATTAATAAAATATTATTTTAAAAAAATATCATTATTTTCATTTTTGACACCATTCAGTTAACATAACTTTAAATACATCAATAAAAAAGGGTTACTATAATATAATTCTTCATAACAATCCTAATATTTCATATAAATTTATAAAATTCATGGGTTATATTAAATCATTCAAATTTTATCATATTAAATATTTTTAAAATCATTTATTATATTTTTTCATTAAATGTAGATATAATACATTAGTGTTGTTTATGAAATTAAGGCCATTATATAATTACTAAAAATTTAAAATAAAATTATACCATGGAAAATAATTTTATTAAGATAAAAATAGATACTTATATTCATTCATTACATACTCTTTTCCCTATACTGACACATAGTATATATTAAAAAGAAAGAGAGTGACTATTTGTAACTTTTAATGTTAATAATATATAAGTCATTTTCATGTAAAATATTCAATTGATCTAATAAAATTAGAAACTAAGCTGATAAATTTATAATTTACTTCATAAAATATGAATTAAGAAAAAAAAATATGGTCTTATCACTTATATTTATCCTAGATTTACCTGATTTAAAATTTTTACCAAGATGATTAAATTTATCATGGTTTCTATTCATATTAAACAAAAATAAAAGGGGTATAATTTCCAAATTTTATCCTTGGGAATATAAATATGAAATTTAATTATCTAATTTTAAATTTATTAATTGAAAAAAATTAATTTTAATTTAAGTGTTCAAAATTGGATACTAAATTAATTTGATAAAAAAATATTTTTAAGCATAAAACTGGATTTAATCTTATACTACGTTTAGAAAATTATCTATTTCATGTTTAAAACATTTGATCAAATAAATAATATATAACTTTCATTAAAATCATTCCCCAATAGTAATTAATTTAATTTTTTGTTATAAAATATATTATACGTATAATTGTTTTTTGGAAAAAATATCACTTTTGTTTTTAACCAATTTTTTAATGATAATCATTTTGAAAATAATGAGTTAATATTTTATATTTATAGACCATATATTTTTCATAATTTACTTATTACTATTCATACCTATTAACCCAATGTCTTGGAAATAACACAATATTTTGATAATGTTCATCGGTTCTTCTGAACATGTTTTTGTATACAACACAAGAAATTGAAGAAATAGATTATTTAAAGATAAATATTTCATAAAAATATTGGGGATGTACACCTCTTATAGTTACATCAATGGGTGCTAACTAATACACCACTGGGAACCCAAGTAAATGTTGCAGCCACCTCCTCTTACCTTTCATTTACTAACTAATCAAAAAAAATCAACAGTTTTATATCAAATTTTCAATCTATAAAATATCCCATTAAACACATGAAACATGTAAAAAGAATCCCACCATAGATCCAAAACAAAAAAATGAAATTCACATATCTACCAAATGTTGGAAATATTACCCTTCTTATTATTCACCATCACAAAAAGGTATGTGTCATTACAAAACCAAAACACAATTTCTCTAAACCCATCTCCTTTTTGGAAATAAAAAAAAATATTTTTAATCTATTCATTTATAGATATTTTATGAGATGGCCTAGGGTTTTTGATTTACTATATATATTCAAGTTAAAATAGGAAACTATTTTTATTTTTTTTGGTAGTGTGATCAATTTTTGGAACCATTGTTTGGGAGATAGTGTCAATTATTATTTCTTGTTATTATTTTTCATTTTTATCTTCATATTATTTATTTTATCATTTTATTAAAATTTTGTATATTTTTTCCTTTTATATTATTTTTTCATCATTATTTTTCAATTAATTTCCATTTAAATTTTTAATCAAACCATTTAATTTTATTTGTCTCTATTTTATTTTGTATTCATAAATAGAAAAATACCTTCCCCACTCACAGTTCATAGAATTACCCCCTCTCTAAAAGGTAAATTACTTTATATAGATCCAAAAATTGAAAAACACTTCCCAAACACTATTTTCCATCATGGGTATATCAATCAACAATCATTGAGAAACCAATTTTGTAACCACAAGTGGTCCCAACATAAGATTAGTGTTCCCCAAATCAAGAAAATAATCACATAACTGGTAAAAATAAAACATTAAAATAATTACCCACCCCTTATATGGGGTAATTACTTGTGAAAAATAAAATTCTAGAGGAAGAATCAGACATTGATATTAGGCCTAATTTTATCCATATTATCTCAAAATTTCACAATCTTCAAAGTGGCAAACCACACAAATATCATAAGGAGTTTCATATAGTGTTATCCACCATGAAATACCAAGGTGTTCTTAAGGAACCAAAAAAATTTAAGGATTTTACTTTCTCCCTTAATTGTGTAATAATAGATGCTTATGGTGGTGGTGCTACATTGGAGAAAATTTATGTTGTCACTCAAGAATTAAGAGAAAACATGGATCAGAATTCCAAATAATTCAATAAATGATAAATATAATTCACACAATGAGAGAATTAGGTAATCTTATCTCAAATAAAATGAAAAATGAATGATAAAATTAATGAAATTCATAAACCTTCAATATAATTTCCTCAAGATTATGCTAAGTTATAGTCCCCACATTTTCTTTGTAATTATGGTATTTTTATTGATAATGACTATTTATCTAATCAATTATACCAACTTTAGGATTTATATAAGTCTTCAACACCATTATTTATTAGGATACCATTTTAAAAAGCACTCCCTTTCATGAAAAGAAAATTTTAGGCCAAATCCTAATTATAGGTGGTAAGCATAACCATAGAATTGAAAAGGAGGAAATTTCAAATTTCCAAATCAAAACATGTATAATAGGGGAAAAGGTAAACAAAATCATAATCCACTATCCCAAAAAACCATTATCTTACCCCCATATAAGAATATATCTTTGAGGATATGGGGATGAAAATGGAATAAAAAACATTACTTCCAACAGACTGCACAATCAACATTCTTAGACTTCTAAAATCAATTGGTATAATTAGAAATGGCCATTTGGTAAATCAAGATAAAAATTTCACATAATCTAACATCTAAAAATATTGTCAATAACAAAGGTAAAGGTACTTTATATTCCATTACACTTCATAAAAGTAAGGATATATATCTTCCCTGAGTTCCATTCAAGACATAAGTATAATCCTTGAGAACACATATTTCTAATCACCAAAAGATTCATGTTAAGATAAAAATTATAGAAAAGTGATCATTGATTAGTCACCTAATACTTCTATTTTTCTTCAATTTCTCAAAATTCATTCCCAATAAATAAATAAATTTGATAATTAAATTGATATATATATCATATATATCTTAAATAATGGAAAATTTAATATTCCTATCTTATACACGGACAAAAACATTATCCACTATAATAAATTTATGAATGAAAATTCAACACTCTAGTTGTGACTCAAGGGAAATGAGATTGTTAAACTTGGATAGAAAATCTTAGACTCGATTTAACTGAGAATTCTTATTGAAATTAGTTCCCTAGAACTAATTGATTTTGTACCTTTGATTTCCAAAATATAAATAAATATCTTATCACATAATGATTGTTCTTTCTTAACATTTATATGATAATTTATTTAGAGAATTCATCTCATTGAATTTTTATATTAGTTCCCCCAATATAATGAAAATCTATAGATTTTATGATAGTATTCATAAATATTTCCAATTGTTCAGATAAAATCATTTTGATTGGTCGTAGTTTATGTTTGAATATCAATTGTAGGAGGCTCATTATATATTGACACTTCTTCTCTAAAATTTTACAATTAGTAATTTTTAAGGAGGGGTGTTTTGAGGATAGACTATCCAATAGTAATTTTTCAAGTTTTATGTGCAGTAATATATGACTATCTATAAACATGTGTGTTCGTATACAGATTTGTTTTTGTTATAAATGTCTATCATGAATTGTGTAATTTGGTGTATAAATGAAAACAGTGACAAAATATTCCCATATAAATGTACCATGGGTTCATCAAAGTGGATATGGTATTAATTGTAAAAGTTAGGAAATTATTTTCCAATCTATATTAATAGAGATCTATAACTCTGGATATTTGATTAAAATATAATTATTTCATTAAATCTATGTCCATGGAAGTTTATATAAATAATCACTTAAGAATGAAAAATGATGATACATCAAGAATATAGGGTGATGACATAAGTAAGCATCCTATTTGATTAGATATAATTATATAAAAGGATTATATTACATAGTATAATTTATAGGGAGATTTTTAGATTTGATGGATTAACTTTATTATCAATGGGTGTCTTGAAATGATTTTAATAACTAACATCATAATTTAGGTATGTTCACCTAATGTAATTGGGAAATATTCCAAAAGGGTCATAGAAAAAGTTAATCTATAATCTCATTGAATTCTATTGAATTAAATTTTATACACTAAATTTACTATCATATTATAAAAACACTTCTATTTATTTGAAATTAATAATTTATTTAGTGCACAAAAGAAAACATAATACAACCCGTATGATTGATAAGTCTTGTTTATTTTGGAATTTGGTATATTACATGACAACATAAAATAGGGAGAACAACATATTTATTGAAAACATCTTTAACATGCTAAAAATACTCCTTCGAAATTAAATCTATATGGGATAACCTAGGAAAATACATAAGAAATGGGTGATATATAAATATCAGTAAGTTAATAAGCATTGAATAAGTGATATAAGTTAGAAAATAATAAAATCAATGGGTAATAAATGTAAAATGAATAATAAGGTATGATATATCAGTATAATCTTGACATAGGAAATGTGGCTACAACTTAAAACATTTAATCTTAAACATAAGTAAAGGATATAACCTCTATGTAATCAAGGTGTAAAAATTCCATAAGGTAATTATTTTCACTTCCTATCCCAAAATTATGTATCATGATACTAAACATTAGCCAATGCATTGGAGTGAAATATATGCACACCCATTATATTTATTTCATTCTCATGCTTAAGTGTGACACAAAGATCATAAAACATGGATTCATTCATCGTAATAATTTATTACATGATTAAGAAAATTGGAATACATACATTTATGTCCCTAATAAATAAGTATATATGCATAAATCTTAATAAAATTGATAAAAAATGGGTATGGTATTCACTACAAAATTGGTGTGCATTAGAAAATTGTAGTGACATTTGGGCAGCATAAATGCGTTACATAAAAATTTATAAAAAGGATTGAAGATATAGAAATGGATATCTTGTCATTTGAAAATTAATTTTACACTAATTTGGATATGGAATAACATATAAATTCATAATGAATTGAAGATAAAAGAGATAAGGTAAAGAAGATACTTGAATAAAGAGGAGAAAGGAAAAGATCCCTTACGAAATTTTGGCATGGTAATGGGTGTACATAGTGGATCATGGGTGGATTAATGATAGTGAAAAGGGGGATATCATAATTTATACATTAAATTTAAGGTAAAATAATATGTAATAGCATATCGCAACAAATGAAAATGAAATTTAATTGACAAAACGTAAAAGGAGTTTTTGAATGGATGTGAGAAGAGAGAAATACCTTATGGAATTTCAGCATAGTAACAGATTAGATGAAGGTAAAATGAGAGAGAATAAATTATAACTCCTTAAAATAACAATAATTGGATATTTGATAGTTTTTATAAATAAATTACTTCATAAAAACCTGCAACTAAATACAAAAACTCCAAATAAGGTTCTTAAATTGAAAGAATTAGAGGAAGGTAAGGACAACTTACATGAGTGTGGGACTCCAAAATTTAGGGAGGAGATTATTGAAATAATGGGGGGAACCTTGGGAGGACTTTAGAGAGCGTATTTCAAAATATGGAAATTCTCTAAGTATTTTAAGTGAAGAGAAATGGGATCTTGGGATGGTTTATATATGAGAAGAGTGGGGTTTCTTTTTTATTTTGGATTTGGACTCAACATAATAAAATATCTGTTGGTCGGAGTAGTTTACTCAAGAGGGGAGGGGTGAATTGAGTAACTATAAAAAAATATTGTTATAAAAATATTATTTTAAAAGAAATGGTTTTCCACAAAAATAGATACAGCCCAGTTAATCAAGGTTATTCTATTATAAGAGTTTGACTGTTTAAACAACTTTTTAGAAGATTGATTAATTCTCAGTAAGCTTAATATGTATTATTAATATTACTTTTGAAGTTATCCTACTAAGAAAAATCAGTTATAACTTCTTTCTAAGACTAACTATCAAAGTGAAATTAGAGTTTTCTGGATGATGCAGTAAAGCAGTAAAACAAAGAAGACTAAATTTAAATAGCATAGTGGATATGAAACAAGTAGTTCAGTCTCAAGCCAAGACCTAATCCACTCCACTTGGTGATCACCTGCCACAAAAAAGTTTATATAAATAAACTTTGATCCACACCCTGGATCGGGGTTAACAACAGTACACACACTGTTCAGGTCACACATGGACCTATTCCACAGTTTTTATGGGTATAAAAAAACAATAACCAGACCACACAGGGACCAATTCCACAATTGTCGTGGGTAAACAAAAGTAAAAGGAGTTTGGTGTAAGGATTTAGAAATCCTTCAGTTTAGCACATGAGTTAGTGTGTGTGTGGAATATACATAGTACACACACTGCTCAAAAGTTAAGTAAAAGAATCACTAAGAGAGAGTAGATATTATTTTAGAAAGATCTAGTGATTTGAATTGCAGCTCTGGACTCCTTCGATTTAGCATAAATGCTTCTGAGTCATTCTCTGGTTTTTGTCTTGAAAAATGGAGTTTCGCGATTCAACTTGTGTTCTCCATGAGCTTTGATAATGTGAATATGTTCTATGGATTCTTTTATACTTTGTATGTTCTTCAGCAGAGTCGGATTGCATGCATGTGAAAATGCTTTCTTTGAAAATCTTTCAAAGTGTTCTTCAAGTTCATGCTCACATGCTAGTTTTCTATTCAGTATCATGTGCTATGGTTGTTGGGAACTCTCCACACTTTATCTTCGAATTCATGAGTTTTAGCCGATACGTTCGATGTGTTTCATACCTCATACCTCGTACTATGTCTAGAATGGAACATTAATTATTTCAGTGCATTAAAGACATCAAATATGACTGTTAAACATTAAATTGAAAGATGAAAAAATAGTTTAAGAAATGGTGTCACAATATGTTATGCAAATAATGTCCCTTTAACACGGTGTATGGGTGTCACCGTGTCTTCTTCACAGTGCCTTGCTTACGGTGTCTGGATTACGTTGTCTTGCTCACGGTGTCTTGCTCACGTTTTCTTGATCATGGTGTCTTGCTCACGGCGTCTTGATCACAGTGTCTTTCTCACAGTGTCTTGCTCACGGTGTCTTTCTCACGATGTCTTTCTCACGGTGTCTGGCTAACTATGTCAGGCTTCACGGTGTCTTGTACATAGGAAAATAATAGTATTCAGACTTAAATAGTAATATGCATGAAATGGATTGATCTTAACCATTATAAAGCATGAGTGAACTTGAAACATAAATACACATTATTGGACATAATTTATAGGATTTAAATTGTTTGAATGAGATTTTGAGATTATTATTAAGATTTGTGATCATTAAAACATGATTAATACATGAGGAGTCCAACAATCTCCCCCTTTTTGATGATCACAAATCATGTACAGTTAAAGTGTAAATTAGATGAAACTACAGAGAAAATAATCATATAGAAGAAAACATATAACTTCTCCCCCTTTTGGGATTTTCAAAAAGTTAAAATAAGATAGGGTAAACAGTGCATATTCCATTAAGAGTAAACAATTTAGTACAAAATAAAATAGAAAGACAAAAATCAATGACATCCCCATCAAAAAAAGTAAGCACTGGTCTTCTTCAGGGATTGGCATTCACTTTTCCTTTATCAGCAGCAGAAGAGGAAGCCATGGGGGCAGTGGTTGATTTAGAAGAAGGCAAAGATGTGTTAGATAGTGAGGGTAAAGGGAGACCTTCGAAGACTGGGGGAGCCAAGGTAGGAGATGTAGAAGATCGAGGCAGTTGGTGATCAATAATCCCTGGACTGATCTGACTGAGAGCTTGGCCAACAGACATGGTAGTCAAGGCTAAGGCAGAGGTGAATGTAGGCAGTCCAGGTATGAGAGGAGAAGCTGATGGAGTAAAAATTGTTGTAATCTGGACATGAAAGTAAGGTCTCAAGAGTTTCATGAAGTCTACAATAATTTCTCCACCATACTGCATAGATTTTTCAAAGTCATCTTTGTTTTCCATGAACTTGTCCAACAATCTGGTAAACTCGATTATCTTTTGGACTTGATTTTTGAAGGCTTGAGTTACAGGATGAATCCTAAGATTCTCTAAAATGTATTTTAATTGGTTTCTCATATCAGTCTTGGAGAATATTCATTTGAAATAGATTTACACTTTCTTATAAATATCCTATTGGGAATCATTTGAAATATGGGAATGGATTTACACAAGGTCAAGAACTTTATCTCTATTCTTGACAACTTCAGATAAAGAAGTCACACTGAAGCCACTGAAAGTAGTCTGAAGCTCTTCTTTGACAATAGATTTGAGCAAAGTACTGTCCAAAGAAGGTCTAGAGGATTCAACAGAGGTATTAGAGGCTTTGACAGTAGTGGTCAGATATTTGAGCTGATTAAATATCCTTTGAAGATAGCCAGTGTACTCATCAGTTAGTTTATTTAGGTTCACTACAAGCTCTCTCATTTCATTAAACAACTGTTTGTGCCTTTTTTCAATCTTTTCATCAAATGATAATAGGTAATGGTGAATCTGAGACACAACATCTCAAAAAATTTGAGAAACAATAGGTTCTAGAGAAGCAGCAACAGGTTCTGATATAGAATGCAGCTCTTTCTGCATATCTTCAACCATGCTTCTCAGGGTTGTGACTTCATTACTCAGCAACTTATTTTCAACTCGAAATTCTTGAATCTCATGGATCATTTTGGTTTGTATCTGCCAAATAATCTTCTCCAAAAGTAGTGAGGCATCTCTCCCACTCAAATTTGTCAAAGAACAAGGCTGGGAGTTCATAAGCTTCTCAACTCCAGATAAAATAGTATCTCCAAAATCCTTCAAATCAACCTTACTGAAAAAAGACAGTTGTTCAGGTAAAGGTTCATGTGCAGGAGTTGGTACAGGGGAAGGTTTTGGTTCTAGTTCTTTCTCAGGGGAAAAGTTAGAAACTAACTTCAACTGAAATAGTGAGGAGAGATCAAGCCCATTTGCAGTAACCTGTTGAGACTCACTCACATCATAGAAGCTAGAGAATTTGTACTAATTGGCCACAGGGCTGGACTCAGCCGGATGTGATGTTTCAACAGTCTCAATATTTTGGGTTTCCTCCCCCTCAACAGATGCTTCCTTTTCAGGATTCAGAGGTTCAGGATCTTGGTCTAAATCCACAGGTTCATCTCTATGTTCCTCATTCATTTCTTTCCTAGCCAACTGAAAGGATATCTCCATCCTCTCTTCAGCAGAGGGTATTATCTCAGAAATAGGTTGTTCCTTAGGGAGTTCATTCATATTTTATTCTTCCATAATAGGGAGTTCATATAGATTTGCTTCTTCCATAATAGGGAGTTCTTTTAGATTTTATTCTTCCATAATAGGGAGTTCTTTGAGATTTACTTCTTGTACACCAGGGAGTTCTTCTACAATAGGCTCTTCCATAGCTTGCTACTCAGATTCTGGGACCACTAATTCTTTTTCAGCATCGGGTTGGATTTCTAGATTGACATCATCTCTAGGGGTAGGAACTTCTTATTCAAGAACAACAGGAGGAACAATAGTATTTTCTTCTTCAACAATAACTTCTTCCCTATGAGGTACTTCATCTTCTTCTTCCTCTTCTTCTGAATACTCACCAAGTTCATCTGGTTCCAAACCAGGATCATAAATTTCTTTCAGCCTTGATGGTTAATCCACAGGATTAAACTTCTCATAAACCTTATCGTTGTCTTCCACCCACTCCTTTTTCATAGGATTCTAGTTTATCTTCATTCTCCTGATGATGGATTTAGAGAGATAGTAATCACAGTCCATAATCACTTATTCATTAGGTCCAACTACTCCTTTTTCAACAAGCATGGCTAATATCAGCCGAGAGTAGAATAGAGTGGTGGATTTGGATGTAACCATGATAAACTCACACATATGGTGAATATTGTACTTGAACAGGTTAATTTTGTATCCATTCATCATAAGATGAATCAAGAACACATCTTGATACTTTAATACAACAAATCCACCTTTCCTTGGACTAACCAGATTTTGAACAAACTCAAACAACATCCTTGTTTCCCCATCAAGTTCAGCATCTATGGCCCTTCTCTTGGTGCCATTCCCAGTTAGGGTTTTTAGAGCATCTTCAAGGTCAAAGAAATCAATTGTAATTGGGGGTTCTCTCTGATAATCATCACAAATTCCTTCGTGAGGTGTCCTAATACATGCATCCCAAAACCTCAATGAGAAGGAGAATCTTTGGCCATTAATCCAGCTCCTCACAACATAGATTTCACTAGAGTGAAAAGAAAAATGTGTGTGCTGGTAGAACTGAGCTATTAACCTTGGATAAATGGGTTTGTTTTCCCTTGAAAACCATTCTAACTAGCCTTGTTCTTTTAACACTTTTAGAACTATATATTTTCTGGAAAAAAGTCATTCGGGCCAGATTTATTTCTCAGTAACAACACTGTGATTTACCAAGTTTGTATTCACTGGTCCTTCGGGCGTCAGCTTAGGTGCTATCTTCTTTTTCTTTGAGCTGCGCTTCTCAGGTGTGGATGAATACGGTCACTTCATTCTTGGAATTCACCGAAGGTCGAGAGAGAGAGAGAGAGGGTTTCAAGGTTGAAAGGGTTCAAAACAAGTGAGTAAGAGAAAGTCCGGGTGATAAACCGAGTGAAACTCTTAGTTTTATCATTTGGGAATGTCAAACGTCACAAAAGTAAAAATGCGGGAAAGTAAAAGAGGTGAAATAAAATTTACCGTGATACGGGTTTAAATAAAATCATACAGAATTTTCACAGTGAGAAAGTGAATGATTAGTACGGTGAGATAGTGAGCAGTTGTCATGGTGAGACAGTAAGTGGTCATTACGATGAGATAGTAAGTGAACGTTTTAGTGTGAGTTACAGTGAGACATTAAATGTCAGACCGTGAATACAAAGTGCTAATGGTGAGACCATAATCATGAGAGACAATAACTGAGAAACTATAATCATGAAACAGTAAAGTATAACATAGTAAAATGTTGAACAGTAAGACAAGTAAGATATCTATTTGAGATTTATCATGCCAAGATCATTTATGTTGTAGTCTATTCACTCATAATTTAATGGTTTAGTGAATATATCATCAAGTTGATATTCAGTACCAATGAATTCCAAGGGTATATTACATTTTTGATAATGATCTCTCAAAAATTGATGTCTTACATCAATATGTTTTGTCCTAGAATGTGAAACATGATTTTTTGAGATGTTAATAGCACTTGTGTTGTCACAATTTATTGGTACATGTTTGAATTGATATCCATAATCTAGTAATGTGTGTTTCATCCACAAAATTTGTGCACAACAACTGCCAGCAACTATATATTCAGTCTATGAAGTATATAATGCAACAGAATTTTGTTTCTTACTACACCATAATACTAGTGACTTGTCTAATAGGTGACATGTTCCATAGGTTCTCTTTCTATCTAACTTACAGCCACCGAAGCTAGCATCAGAATAACTAACTAGTTCAAATGAATGTCCTTTAGGATAGAACTGTCCTAGATTGGGTGTATGCGTGAGGTATTTTAAAATTATCTTTACAGCATTTAAATGAGATTATTTAGGACTTTCTTGAAAACAAGCACACATACACACACTAAACATAATATCCGAATGAATAGTAGTTAAGTAAATTAAACTTCCAATCATTCCACTATAATTGGTTTGATCAACCGATTTTTCATCTTCATCAAGATCCAACTTATAGGTGGTACTCATGGGAGTGTCACTGCTTTTAGTGTTATCCAATCCAAAACGTTTTAGAATATTTCTAGTGTATTTAATTTAATTTAAATCAATTCCATCATTATTTTGAAAGATTTTAAATCTAATAAAGAATTTTAGTTCACCCATTAAACTCATTTAAAATTCGTTTTGCATCATTTTAGAAAACTCAATACATAATGAATGTTTTGAAGATCCAAAAATAATATCATCTACATAGATTTTAACAACAAAAACATCATTAAAAATTCCTTTTTAAAGAGCGTAGGATAAGCTATTTCTTTTTTAAAACCTTTGGAAATAAGAAAAGTACTCATTCTGTCATACCAAGCTCTTGGAGCTTGTTTTAAAACATATAAAGATTTTGATAGTTTAAAAATATGATGGGGAAAATGAGGATTTATAAATCCGAGGGGTTTTTCAACAATGACATCCTCAGCTATATACCCATTTAAGAAATCACTCTTAACATCCATTTGATATAGTATGAAATTTAGATGTTCAGCATAGGCAAGTAGGATTCTCATGGATTCAAGTCTGGCTACTGGAGCAAAGGTCTCCTCATATTCAATTCCTTCTTCTTGACTATAGCCTTGTGCAACTAATCTAGCCTTATTCCTAACTATATTTCCAGCTTCATCTACTTTATTTCTAAACACCCATTTAGTGCCTATGATGAAAGTGTCCTTGGTTCTTTCAACAAGTTTCCAAACATTAGTTCTTTCAAACTGATTAAGTTCTTCTTGTATAGCCATTACCCAAAATTCATCATTGATGGCATCATCGATATTTTTAGGTTGAAGTTGGGACAAGAAGTCTTGATGTTCAACCTGATTTCTAAGATAATCTCTAGTTTGTCTCCCTTTCTCTAAGTCTCCTAAAACAGTATCTAAGGGATGGTTTCTAAGGGTTCTAACCTTTCTAGAAAAAGAGGGACTTGTGATTTCAGGTTCATCAACAGATTCAGGTTCATTATGACTCAATTGTACAGAATTTCCAGAATTGGAAGTTTTCACAGATTCTTTCACAGAGTAATTTTAGGATTTTGAGTTGATGTTCAGATTTGATACATCATCCTCCTAATTTTCAAGGATGGTTCTAGGCTCATGTGGATCTGTTTCATCAAACTTGATATGAAAAGATTCTTCCACACATTTAGTTCTCTTATTGAATACTCTATAAGATTTACTTAATATTGAGTAACCTAGGAAAATTTCGTCATCACTTTTTGATGAAAATTTTTCAATATTATCCTTAGTGTTGAGAATAAAGACTTTGTAACCAAAAACTCTAAATTAATTAACCATAGGATTCCTATTTTTCCAATGTTCATACGGGGACTTTTTTGGGAATTGTTCTAATCAGGACTCTATTGATTATATAGCATGTTGTATTTACAACTTCATCCCAAAAGTAAATAGGTAAGTCATATTCACTAATCATTGTTATAGAAATTTCTTGTGGGGTTTTATTTATTCTTTCTACAACACCATTCTGGTGAGGTGTTCTAGGGGAAGAGAAATTGTGACTATAACCATTCTATGAGCAAAAGGATTCAAAATCTTGATTTTCAAACTCACGACCATGATCACTTCTTAAATATTTAATTTTAAGGCCACTAAGATTTTCTAAATACTTGGCATACTTAGTAAAATAAGAGCAGGCTTCACTTTTGTGATCCATGAAGAAGGTTCAGGTATATCTAGAGAAATCATCTACCAGAACGTAAACATAGTGCATCCCATTTAAACTAGAAACTCTAGATGGTCCAAACAAATCCTTGTTAACCAATTAGAGAGGTTTAGAAGTAGAAAATTCATTATTTGATTTGAAAGAGATTTTGTGTTGTTTTCCATTTTGACAAGGATTACACACTTTGTCATTTGGAAACTCCAGTTTGGGTAAGTCTTTAACTAGGCATTTTCTAGTTAGATTTCTAAGGGAGTGAACATTACAGTGTCCTAGTATCATATTCTAGAGCCAAGATTCTTTATGAAATACACTTAATCATGAAACATTTTGAGAAGTTAAAGAATCTAAATTAATAGAATAAACGTTCTCATTCCTTGATGAATAAAATACTAATTCATCTTTAGAATTAAAGACATTACATGCATCATTTTCAATTTTAACATGATATCCATCATCGCATAATTGTGAGATGCTGAGAAAATTATATTTTAAGCCATTAACAAACAGTACTTTTGAAATTTAAATCAAATCAGAGTTACCAATATGGCCTAATCCAATGATCTCCCCTTTGGCATTGTCACCAAATGTGACATGTCTTCCATATACTTTTATCATATTCTTGAAGCATGAGTAGTCTCCTGTCATGTGCCTTGAAATCCCATTGTCCAAGTACCATAGATTCTTGCAGGATCTCTTTAAGAAACATTCCTATAACAAGATCAAGAAAATACATATTTTGGTACCCATACTTTTTTGGTTCCAGTAACATTAGTAATAAGTTCTTTAGGAACCCATATTTGTATCATATGTTTCCTATAATAATTATGTAAAGTGTTTGAAAAATAAACTGTATTTGGTCCACAAAAACTTGAAACAGTAGAGTATGTATCATGACTTGAGCTAGTTGAGTTGTGCCCAGAACTTGGAACAAAAATATATGTCCTAGATTTGGAAATAAAATTCGTTCTACCAAGGTTTCTTTTACCAGGTTGAAAACCAATGCTAGTATTATATTTAGGGGCAATTTGTTTCCCTATAATTTGGGTAAGGGTATTTTTCCCATTGGTAAACTTTTCTTAGTCACTTTTTAATTTCTCATTAGATATTTTTAATTCATTTTTTTCTTTGAGCAGTTGATCATTTTTCTCCTTTTCAGTAGTAAGTTCAGATTTAACACTTTCAGTGAGAGCATGCTATTTATTCAATGATTTATATTTATCTTTTAATTTATTGAATGTCTCCATGTCGCAATATTAAAACATTTCTTCATTAGTTAGATTTTCAAAGTCACTTTATTCTTCAGAGTAGTATGAATTATGTACAGAATTTTTCAGTGTTACCTCAGATGTGTTTGTCATAAAAACATATTGGATTTGTTAGCTTCTTCATCATGTGATGTCTCTGAGTCACTTGAACTATCCTTAGAGGCACTCCAGGTTGCCTTCATTGCATTTTTGTACTTCTTGTCCTTATCCTCATACTTATTCTTATACATGAGCTTTGGACAGTCATCCTTTATATGTCCTTTTCACTTACATTCCTAGAATACAATTTCATCAGTTTTTTCACTTCTTTTCCAGTCCTTTTTTCAGTTTCCTTTTTTATCATACTTTCCCGTGAAGTTAGGTTTTCTGAAAAAGTTCTTATATTTGTAAATTTTTTTGAATCTTCTAGCCAGTTGATCCATCTCCTCATCACTATTAGGTGATGATTATTCAATGGTGGAACTTTCTATAGAAGCTTCCAGTTTCCCATTGTCTTTGTGCTCCGAGAAGGTGGTCTTGAATGCTACAGATTTTCTCTTTGGTTCATCCTCATCTTCTTTGTTGACTTTCAGCTCTTCCTCGTACATCATCAGTTTCCCAATGAGTTATTTTACAGGTAGCTTAATGATGTCACCTGATACTCTAATAGAGACAGAGGTTCCCCTCCATCTTTCAGGTAGACATCTAAGGATTATCAAGATCTGTTCTTTGGTAGTGACTTCTCTTCCTATAGAAATAATTGTGTTAAAAATATCGTTGAACCTGAGATACATGTCAAAAATAGGCTCATCGGGTTTCATCGTAAAATTATCATATTTTATAGTATAATTATTAAGCATCATTTCTTTTACACTAGATGTTCCTTCATGTGAGACAAATAAGGTATCTCAAATTTCATGGGTAGTTTTACAGGAAAAAATCCTATAAAATTATTCATCTCCTAAGGAATAGTACATATCATTCAGGGCTTTGAAATTGTTATTATAAGAATGTTTTGTAGGTTAATTCCATGTAATTCTATCAGTCATAAGGAGTTTGTATTCATCTATAATGGATGACCAAATTTCAAAGCTCATACTCTCTAGATGCATTTTCATTTTAATTTTCCATTGAGCATAATTTGTTCCATTAAAGAATGGGGGTCTATTGGTTGCAACACCTTCCAATCTACTATCCATACTAACAAATTACTTTAAAATAGCTAGAAATTTAGACTTAACAGAAATTTACAGATCTTTAAAATAAAACTACAATCACAGTTGAGTAAGATTACATAGAGTCCTAATAAAGTTCCTCAGATACCAAATGTTGGTCAGAGTAGTTTACTCAAGAGGGAGGGGTGAATTGAGTAACTATAAAAAAGTTTGTTATAAAAATATTATTTTAAAAGAAATAGATTTCCCCAAAAATAGATACAGCCCAGGTAATCAAGGTTATATTGTTATAAGAGTTTAAATGTTTATACAACTTCTTATAAGATTTATTAATTCTCAGTAATCATAATATGTATTATTAATATTAATTTTGAAGTTATCCTACTAAGAAAAATTATTTATAACTTCTTTCCAAGACTAACTATCAAAGTGAAATTAGAGTTTTCTGGATTATGCAATAAAGCAGTAAAACAGAGAAGGATAAATTTAAATAGCACACCAGATATGAAACAAGTGGTTCAGTCTTAAGCCAAGACCTAATCCACTCCACTTGGTGATTACCTGTCACCAAGAAGTTTATATAAATAAACTTTGATCCACACCCTGGATCGGGGTTAACAATAGTATACAGACTATCCAGGTCACACAGGGACCTCTTTCACAGTTTTTGTGGGTAGACAAAAACAATAACCAGGCCACACATGGACCTCTTCCACAGTTGTCGTGGGTAAACAAAAGTAAAAGTAATTTGGTGTAAGGATTTATAAATCCTTCAGTTTAGCACAGGAGTCAGTGTGTGTGTGGAATAAATAGAGTACAAACACTGCTAAAAATGTAAGTAAAATAATCACTAAGAGAGTGTAGATATGAGTTTTGAAAGCTCTAGTGATATGAAGTGCAGCTCTAGACTCCTTTGATTTGGCAAAAATGATTCTGAGTCCTTCTCTGGTTTTGTCTTGAAAAACAAGGTGTCGTGATTTAGCTTGTGTTCTCCACGAGATTTGATAATCTAAATATGTTCTCTGGATTCCAGTGTACTTCGTATGTTCTTCAGCATAGTCGGGTTGCATGCATGTGAAAATGGTTTCTTTTAAAATATTTCAAAGTGTTCTTAGTGGTCATTCTCACACGCTTTCTTCTTTTCAGTATCGTGTGTTATGGTTGTTGGGCACTCTCCACTATTTATCTTCGAATGCAAGTGCTTTAGATGATAGGTTCCATGTGTTTCGTACCTCGTACCTCATACTATGTCTACAAAGAAATATTAATTATGTCAGTGCATTAAAGGCATCAAATATGACTGTTAAACATTAAATTGAAATACTTTAAAATAGTTTAAGAAACGGTGTCACAGTATGTTATGCAAACGGTATCTCCTTCACATGGTGTCTGAGTGTCATGGTGTATTCTTCACGGTGTCTTGCTTATGGTGTCTGGATTACGGTGTCTTGCTCATGGTGTCTTGCTCACAATGTCTTGCTCACGATGTCTTTCTCACAGTGTCTTGCTCATGTTGTCTTTCTCATGATGTCTTGCTCATGGTGTCTTGCTCACGGTGTTTAGAAAACTGTGTCAGGCTTCACGGTGTCTTGTACTTAGGCAAATAATAGTATTTAGACTTAACCAGTAATATGCATGAAATGGATTGAGATTAACCATTATAAAGCAGGAGTAAACATAAAACATAAATACCCATGATTGGACATAATTTATAGGATTTAACTGGGTTGAATGAGATTTTGAGATTATTATTGAGATTTGTGATCATTAAAACATGATTAATACATGAGGAGTCCAACAATATCTAAAAACACAAACCATCCCATTGTTTTTGTCAATGGTTTCTACCAAATTAGAGTGGTTTTTATTATTTTATAATCCCATTTTTTAAAAATATTAAACTAATTCCCTTACTTATGTAGAGGTGAGTCACACTCTTAAATAAATTATTTTAAAACCTTAAAATATATTATAGGTTTTGGAAGATTCCAAATGGATTTACAAAAAAAATAAATTTTTAAGAAACTATATTGTTTCGGACTACTGTTTTCATAAGAAATTTAAATTTTTGTTTTTGAATGCTTATAAATTGGTAAAATGGTTCTTTTCCCCTACTAAATGAACTTGGATAATTTTTCTCACAACTTCATTGGTCTCTGAATGAGCTGTTTACCATAGGATAAGAGTTTGGTAGAAATTCGAGCCTTTCAAATTTTATCCGAATAATTAACATTTAATATTATTAAATTAAATGTTAAATTATCCTCACAGGATCATTCATCTATATATTTAGAACAGAGAATTGTATTGAGATTATGTCTCTACCCTTGAGTCTTTAATGGAGTGTTTTTCCTAGGGGGAATAAACTCGGGTTGGGCACTATGGTCGGCCCGAGCCCCTTTTTCTTTTTTTTTTCTTTTCTTTTTTTATTTATTTTCTTTTTTCCTTTCTATTATTTCCTCATTCTCACACATGCCTCATATGGGGATCCTCTAACACCATTCGACCGAGGGAGAATAGGGAGGGAGAAAGAGAGAGAGGGAAGGTAAGAGATGTACATCCACGAGGCCCTCGACATGCTTGATCAATGTGTGGTGACCATGGACCATCAAATCGACCCATGCTATGACGATTTCCAACATAAGGTATGCTTGTTTACTATTTTAATAGTAAAGTCTCTTTAAATGTGTTTTTACATGTTTTTATAGACACAAATTTCTTTCTTATGGCCTCTTCAGGCCCGACCTATTTCATTGGGGGTGAAAACGGGGGTTTTGGATGATCTAAGTGTTTCTTATTTGGGGAAACCATGTTACATGATGTGTTGTTTGGGGTGACACATATTGTGTTATATTTTTTTCGAGGAAGATGATGTTTCAAGGGGTACACGATGTGTATTGGGTATAAATTCTATGTATTGGTACTCGTCTGTGTAGCCGAGTACCCGAGCATGTCTACCCATGTAAGGGTATATGACCATGTAGAGTACATTGTCAGACCCTGTGTAGGGTAGAAAGCCGTGAGTTTTCCATTTGGAGAAGTTTTTTCATAGATCGCTATGGTGAAACTTGTGGAGTGGTTTGAGGAATCTTGATGTGTGTTTTGGAGTTTCAATCGAAATGGTAAAATTTCTCTTTTGGTTATCAAAAAAAGTCGTATCTTGAAGGAGAGACTTGAACGTGAGTGGTTGATTGGGTTTTCAGACCAATATAGTTGAGATCCTGACCTGATATGAGAAGTGAGATATCTCATGTGACATATTCCTTGAGAACATTCCCATTATGAGACATGCCCTTCTGGACTATGATGATGAGAGACTTATTCCTTCTAAGGGTCCCCTAAGGGATTCCTTTCCTTACATGCTGATATAGAGTCTCTTGTAGGATCCATGTACTTGTGTATCATTTAGAGGATGATCATTGTAGGATTCCTCTATTGCTTATCGTTTTAAGGATCCTGAGCTGGATACCTCCATTCCCTTGGTGCTTTTTTGGATCTCGTGTATGATTCCTCCTTTACCATTATAGTTAAGGTTCCCATGTAGGATGACTTCACTTGTGTTTACCTAGGGGATCCTGAGTAGGATTCATCTTAGTGTTCAACTAGTGGGGCCCATTAGGTTCCTATTTCTTGCCTGAACCATAGATTTTATGCTGAGTTTAGGTAGATATGGTGTACAAGCATCACCTAGAACCCGTGTCGAACTGGTAAGCCCATGGGGCTGTGGTAAGAGTGTTGGGTTGGGTGTTCGGGACACCCTCACTCATTTTTTTATATCTTGAAATATGTATTGTTTTTTCATTCATGGATACTAGAAGTGTTTCCTGGTTAGTGGTTTTTGAGCCTAACACAAGGCATCTTTATTTCTTTTGGGATGCATATATGTTCTCCCTAGGATTCGTAATGCCTATTGGGATACTTAAACATTCTTTCCTTAGATCCAGCTTTTGAGCCGTGTTATTTTTTATATTTGTTACATACCCATATATATTACCTGTGAGTTGGTTGTTGAGCCTTATTATATATATATATATATTGTAATGTATATTTTTTTGGGTTGTCCAGAGGTGATTCTTGGCTTTTGGCTATTGATCCTTACATGTTGTTTCACCCTGAGCGATACTTTGATTCCCGCTATAGGAATTCTTTGGACATACTAAGTGGGCCATTGATTTATATCCTAGAGTGGGATAATAGATAAACCTTTAGTGACACCTGGATCCAATTGAGTGATTTAATGGATGGACTCAACGGTTGGAAATGCTACCCTGAGTGACACTTGAATCTGGTTGACATATTCTATAAACAGACTCAGTGGGTTTGTGTTTCCACCTTAAGTGATACTATAATCTGATTGACAGATGTCTTGTATAGACTCAGTGGTCGTTTAATTAATCCTTGAGTAAATCATGGATCTTTTTGAGGGATTCTATGATAGTCTCAGTGGATTGATGACTTGTATACCTTGATTGACACCGGGATCCAGTTGAGGGATTCCAGTGATAGACTCCATGGAGGTTTGTGCTTATGCCTTGAGAAATACATGGCTCCAATTGAGGGATTCCTTGGATGGGATCATTGGATGATTATAGTTATTATCCATGTGATACATAGATTACCACTGTAGGAATCCCTTGGATGAGCTCAGAGGGTTGATGACTTCCATGCCTTGAGTGATACTTGGTTTTCCAGTTGTAGGAATGTGTTGGACGAAATCACAGGCTAGATGTCCTATGATTGGAATGATGGTGCTCTTGTGGATTAGATACTAGACTAAAGGGGTAGCATGGAATCTCCGCAAATGTCCTTATGTTTTTTCTGGAATATTTCTTTACAGGATTTACCCTCAGTATTCAGAAATACATGTTTTGATGATTGGAGGTGAGTACGTGTGAACCTAAGTGTAAGAAGAGTACACCCTTGTGGTAATGTACCATAATTAGAGAATTTTCCATCATTGGACGAAATAGGTATATGTCTATCGGGATTATGGACCCATATATCAACTTAATGGTACAAAACCTGAGTGAAAGGACGTCCAGCTGAATACCCTTGCAAATGATGTCCAGTTGACCATGATTATTGACCCGCAGTTCAACTACTATTTTGGTTTCATGTTATTGATTCACATAAAAATGAATATTCATATCTATGTAAATATGTGTTGGTATGGTAATATACATGTTTACTTAAATAGTTATGAACATCTATGGTGGCACTTACCAATAGACATAGAATAGAGAACCTGGTTTTGACTGTAGTTGCACATTTGGATTTCTTCCCTTTGTAGTGTCTCAGTGAGGCTGATCACTCTACTTTGGAATATGCTTTTAGTAGCATATTTATAGGTTTATTTTTAGGGTGACCTACTTTGACTCTTTATCAACCCTTCACGTCCACCACAGTGTATGTGTAGAACTAATTTATGATTTTTAGGATGAGCATGAGTTGCATGGTGGATAGGGTTGAGGCCCAATGTTGCATGATTGAACAGAGCTGCTCGAGTGGTTCTATTGATCGGGATAGTGTAGTTTGATAGTGTCTAGAGATAAGGTACATGGGTTGGAATGAAGATAGTAGAATAGCCTTGTACATTTACTTTTAGTTTCTCTAATACTTGTATCTATATGGTCAGACCAGTGGGTGACCGGTGTTGTTTTGTATTAAATAGTTGTTCAAGATTTTAATGTATTTCATTTTTTATTACAACATGTTCTATTTCAGTTGTTTATTGATTTCAAACTCTGTTTAAATTCCATTATGTATGATAATTATCTATTTTTCTGATGTTTCTTACTCTGAAATGAAGGAATTGTCTCTCCATAATCACAATCTGGGCCCCCATTTCTAGTCGGTATCCTATGGTGTATGGGTAGGTACACTATAGGCCTTGTAACCCACGTGCTCGATGCACTAGTTTAGTGGCATCCGGGTTGGGAAGTTACAAAGAGGAAACATAGGTGTTTTACATTTCTTTTCTTTACTATTTGGGATATGGTAGACAGGGGTATTAGGAATGTGTCAGAACCTGTGATGGATATCAGACTGGTGCATTGATAACACTTTTTCTGGTAGGAATTACTAGTTACTAGGGTATGTTATTTTTGTTCTGATATATGATGTTACAGTTGTACATGATTTTCTCCTTTAGAAATGCACATGTTGTGTGTGGATGTTATGATTTATTGTGGATCATTGTCTCTTGGAAATTTTCAAGAGGTCGGAGATGGATTCTGACTATTGTTCAGCAATATAAAGAGGTGTGTCATGCATTGTTTTTGTAATGTAGGATTCACAGCATATAGGCCTGATAGTGTGTGATTTTAATAACGAATGGGGCCTTTGGGCCTACTTAAACATATATTTCACTTTGATGGCAGGTTATGTAGATATACACTGAGGTATTTTGTTGGAAGGCTGGTGACTCAGTCTTTAGTAAAAGGAGGTGCAGTAACCTAGTAGGTCGATATAGAATTTGATTCCCTTTTGTTGTGACCATTTTGGATGTCATTTTTCAGGTCTTCAATTATCTATTCGAATCATTTATTTTGATGCTGATAGATATCAAACCTGTTCTTGGGAACTAGACCTCCATGGGGTATTTCTGAATACAGATGCCCTATGTGTGTCTATTAATATTCTCTAATGCATTAATTTTGTGACCTCTATGGATTAGTTCCTTAGGAGGATTCTTGATGAGAATCAGGGCCCTTGTAGTCTATGTATTCAGCTTTGACCATCATTGGTCATTATGATCTTCACTTACTTTTTAGATGTTTGGATAATTTGTGGGTAGGTGTTTAGACCTTGTGACCTAGTTATAAGGCTTTTTATTTTGGGCTAGGTGTTCATACCTAGATACCCTTGGTTTAGACTCAAACCCTTGTAGGTCGATGTCTATTTTGTTCAAGAGAAACCTATGTGAGAGGTTGGCCCGTGTTCTTATGGTTCCTTTTTTGGAATTGAGCTTGGTTTTATGCTCATTTTTTAATAGAGGCACGTCGGTGCTTGAGTTCAGCATTATAGGCATGCTGATGCCTTCAACTTTTCAGGAAGCACCTTGGGTGGTTGATTACTAAGATTGGTATGATGGGCAGGACTATTCGGGTGCCTGGCCTGGTCCAAAAATGTTTCTACTGTTGCCAATGTAGTTAGAGTGTATATAGATTCTCCTGACTAGACCATCATTGTGTGTATAGGTCAGGTGATAAAGATAAACGCTAGTTACCCTTGGTAATTTATGAATTCAAATAGTTGAGTATCTAGGTGTGAGACCTTGACCAATGTTTTTCAAACATGATATGGACCTGGATCCCAGATTTTGTGTTAGAATGTCCCTCTAAGGTAGAGGTGACATCGTGAAACATTGGGGTACCATGAGACGATTTACCTGTTGTTGAATAATGGTCAGGTTTTTAAAGTATGTGAGCATGGCTTGGAGAGAGTTGTATACGCCTTGGTGGAATATTAGTGTACTCATATTAGAGATGATCATGCACTATCTTGATTTATCTTGAGTATGCTGAGGGAGTGTGGACTCTAATCCAAGTTCTTTTTTTCTTTCTAAAAGTTATTACCTGTTGAGGAAGGGAACCTGTTAAGGTTGCACTCAGGGAGTGGTGTAAGGTAATCCATATGGTTGAGATTACACCATTGGCCATTTCAGGGTGGTGGCCCTCATTTTTAGTTGAACTTTGTAGTTTTCTATGAGTTATTTTTTTGGAGTTCGTTCTTGAAATGACGATAAGGATATTCCTATACTGGGGAGTACCAATTTGGTCGCAGTTAAATGTCTTTCATGTAGGAGATAGTTGTTGATGCTGTGAGACTGGTTGTTGGATAGTCTATATAGCTTGGTTGTAAAAATGCTCTGGTTGAGACCATGACTAATGATCTTTTCACTAGGATTATTGGGGATGATAAGTTTTATGGTGGGGAGTTTATAAAAACTCGTGTTCTTCCGGACTGTTGTTTAGAGCATAAATTTATATTTTTTTGTGGAATACTTGTAAAGGGTTAAAATTGTCTTTTACACTATTAAATGACCTCTTATATTTTATATAACCACTCCTTTCATCCCAAAATGTGGTGTTTAACCTAGTACATGAGTTTGGTAGGAATTTGATCCATTAAAATTTTAGTGAAATAATTAATATTTTATATTATTAAATTAAATAATAAATTTTTTGCATAGGTTTTTCTGCCGTAACTCTTGAACAAATCTTCATATTGATATTCTGTCTTCTTTTTTAAGTTTGGAATGGAGAGTTTTTCCTTGGTGAGGCATAAACTTGAGTCAGGTGCCAGGGCTAGCCCAAGACCCTTTTTCATTCCTTTACATTTCTTCTTTTTCTTTTTTTTTCTTTTTTCCATTATATTCTATCCTGCTTATCATGCATGCCACTTGTGTGGATCCTCATATTCCATTCAACCAAGGGTGAAAAAGTAGGGGAAAGATAATGAGGTAAGGGAACATAAGTAACATTGTGAATCCCTTGACGTGCTGCATCGACGTGTGGCGACGGTGGACAGTCCAATCGACCCCAGCTTTGGATGTTTTTGATCAAAGGTTGGCCCATTTACATTTTCAACATAGATTACCTTTAATTGTATTGTTTCATGTTTTTATAGACATAAATTTATTTCTTGTGTCTTTTTAAGGCCCAAAATGTTGTTTTGGGGGTAAAAACAGGGGTTTTGGATGATCTGAGGCTTTCCCATTCGGGAAAACCACATTACAAGACATGTAGTCTAGGGTGACATTCCATATGTTATTCCCATTTGGGAAAGAAAAAGTTTTAAGGGGCATAAACCATGTATGGGGTATACACACCATGTACTAGTACATGGTCTTGTAGTCAAATACTTGGGCATGTTTACCCCTATAGGGGTACACGGTCGTGTGGAGTACATGGCCATGTCCCATGTAGGTTTTCACGCTTTGTAGAAGTACAAGGCATGGCCTCGTATCTGACCAGACCAATCAAGGGATACGAACATGTACCCCATGATGGGTACACACCATATACCCTCATTACACGCTGTCTACCTAGGGTGTTTACATTCCCACACTGGCAAAAGTACAAACCCATGTGACGACCTTGGGGTACACACCCTTTATGGGCTCTACACACCGTGTAGTCCTTCCATGTAACCCTTTGAGGTTTTTACATGCCTTTTGTCCATGGAGTAAGAATTGGAACCATGAGGAGTAAATTATGAGTAGTTTTATGTGTAGATCATGATGGTAAAACCCAAAAAGATGTTCAAGAACTCGTGATGGGTTTTTTAGGGTTTCTATCTAAATGGAGAGGTTCTTCCTCCAGTAATCAAACTCAATCATATCCTGGGGGAGAGACTCGATTTTGATGATAATTTCTGTGTAAGAACCAACCTAGATGAGATATTGACCTGATATGAGTTGTGATATATCACTCGTTACTTATTCATTGATTATTTTATCCTTGTGAGATGTGCCCTTCTGTCCTATGAGGTCATGAGACCTCTTACTTCTAAGGATCCCATGAGGGATGGCCTTTCTTACATGCTGATCTAGGGAGTCCCTTGTAGGATCCTTGTACCTTTGAATTGTTTAGAGGATCCCCATTGTAGGATTCCTATATTTATTATCATTTTGAGGATCTCAATTAGGATTCCACCATTTTCTTTGTGCTTTTTAGGATCCCGTTTTCGATTCCACTTTTACGGTTATAGCTAAGGATCCTATGTATGATGCCTTCTCTCGTGTTTTCCTATAGGATCCAGAGTAGTATTTATCTTAGTTTTTTATTTAAGAGACCCAGTAGGTGCCTATTGATTGACTGACACTGATATTTTACATTGGTTTTGGGTAGAGATGGTGTTCGAGTGTCACCCAGATCCCATACCAAATAGTAATCCCATGGGGATATGGCAGGAGTGTTGGGTTGGGCATTTGGGCCACCCTCATTCATTTGTTTATATCCTAACAAAGTTATTGTTTTTGTAGTGATGGATTCAAGAAGTGCTTCTTGGTTACTGGGTGTTGATCTTGACGCGAGGTGTCTATTTATTTTGGGATTCCCATATGTTCTCCCTAGGATCTGTATTACTTATTGGAATACTCATACATTCTTTCATGGTATCTAGCTTCTGATCCATTTTATTTCTGATATTTTTTTGTATACAAAGAGGTATTACTTAGGATTTGGATATAGAACATGATTAAATATATTTTTTTAATATATTTTTTTGTTGGGATATCCATAGGTGATTCCTAGTATCATTCTTTTGACCTTTATGTGTCGTTTCTCCCTGAGCGATACTCAAAGTCCCCCTGTAGGAATTCCTTGGACAGACTCAGTGGGAAGTTGATTTATAACCCTAAGTGGGATGATAGTTAAACCTTGAGTGAAACCTGGATCCAATTAAGGGATGCTAGTTATGTAATCAATGGTTTGATATGTTACTATAAGTGAAACTTGAATCTAGTTGAGAGATTCCTTGAATGGACTATGTGGGTTGGTGTTTCCACCTTGGGTGATACTCAGACCTGATTGACAGATGTCTTGGATGGAATCAGTGAATCATGTTGATGGATTCCATGATGGTCTTAGTGGATTTATGACTTTTATACCTTGAGTTACACCTATATCTTGTAGAGGTATGTAAGGGATGGACTGAATGGTGGTTTTTGATTAATCCTTGAGTGATACATTGATCCAATTGTGGGATTCCTTGGACAGGCTCACTGGATGTTTATAGTTATACCCAAAGTGATACTTGGATTCATGTTGTAGGAATTACTTGGATTGAATCAAAGGGGTGATGAATTCCACAACTTGAGTGATACTTGGTTTTCCCAATGTATGAATGCCTTAGATAGACTCAATGATTGATTTCTTATGATCGGAATGATGGTGCTCTTCTAGATCATTTACATGACTCAAGGGGTATCATGGAATCTCTCCATATGTCTGGATGTTTTTCATGGAATATTTATTTATAGGATTGACCATTAGTATACAAAAATAATTTCTTTAGTGATTGTAGGTGAGTACTTTTGAACCCAAGTGTAGGACGGGTGTCCCCCTGCTGTAATGTACATTGCTCAGAGTCTTTTCCAATGTTGGCTGAAGAAGTTATACGTATATTGGGATTACGGACCCAGATATTTACTTAATGGTACATTACTTGAGTGACACAACATCAAATTTAATTCCCTTTCACAAGATGTCCAATTGAATGGGATTTTGAACTCATGGTTCGAATTATATTATGATTGCATGTTATTAATTCACATACCAATGAATATTTATAACTATGTATATATTTATAGTTATGGGGATATTCATGTGTACATATATAGTTATGGAATCCATGGTGGCACTTGCCCAGTTTATAGGGACTATGGACCCTGGGTTCGAATGTGGTTGCACATTTGGTTTACTTCCTTTTGTAGTGTCTTATAGTGGCTAAGCACTCTGCTTTTGCATACAATTTTAGCAGCATGGTTATAGGTTGCATGTTATGGTGGCCTACTGAGATTATTTCTCACCCCTACACTTGCACCTTGGTGTATGTGTTTAACTTATTCCCCTTTTTAGGTTGATCATGAGTTGTATTGTGGATAGGGATGAGGCCCAGTGTTGCATGATTGAGTAGAGCTGCTCGAGTGGTTTTACTGATTGGTCTGGTGCAGTTTGACAGTGTCCGGAGATCTCGTACATGGGTTGGCTCAGAGTTAGTAATAGATTATGAATATTTACTTTAATTTTCTCTTGTACTATTATCTGTATGGTCATCCTAGTGAGTGACCAGTGTTCTTTTTTATTTCATAGTTGTTCAAGATTTTACAACAATTCATTTATTATTACATATTATTCTATTTCAGTTGTTTACTACTTCCACACTTAGTTTACCGTTTGATGTGTAGGATAATTATCTATTTTTAAATTATTTATTACTATGATATGAGGTAATATTTACCCCACTATCACACCCTAGGCCCTCGTTGCAAGTCATAAGCCTCTGGCGTACGGTTAGGAACTCCTAAGGCCTAGTAACTCACCATCTCGGAGCACCGGTTTAGTACCATCCAGGTCGGGACATTTCAAAAATAAACATAAAGTAACATAATTTTAATGTTAAAAAAATTATTTGGTCATGTATCCCATTTATAATAATTATTACATCACTTTTGGGTAATTATGATGTCAAAAAACACAAATTATATTTATAAAAATTTTAATTATTACCTAAAATTTTGATTATCTTAGAAAAATATGAAAAATTCACCATTGTATAATTTAAATGTTCTAATTACAAAAATAATTATCATTTTACCTAAATAATTTTATAAATACTTTTAATTTTTAATTTTAAAATAAAATCAGCATTTATTAAGAAATGATTTGTTTTTTTATAATAAACTTTTTTGAACCCTTATAAAAATTAAATTTGACTTCATAAAAATTATATGATCATTTATATTTGAATAAAAATTATTAAAATATTATTTATTTCAAAAACACATTTATTTATAAATCCACTAATTGAATTTGAATATTAACCAAAAATACAATTTGGGATTTATTGTATCAAAATATAGATCATTTAAAAAGTAATAATAATAGGATAAAAATATATTCCTTATTCTATAAAACATAATGTACATATTAATATTTTAGGTTCATGATACATATCCCTTTAATAAAATAGAAAACACCCTCAGATTAAGGTTCACTATGGTGGGACTTTCCTGCGGTGGTTCAGTGAACATGGCTTGGGCAGTGATCTCAATGATATTGAACTTCTCCTATAAATGGTTTCACTTGTACTATAGTTCTTGTATCTAAACTTATACTTGGTTAAGGTAAAATCCTAGAAATTATGTCTCCCTCTGAAGCTCTAATAAATGGTCTTCATTAGGTATGATCCCACTAGTTGAGGCAATCACTTCCTTTGTTTGTGTTAATTATATTTTTTAAAACCCTATATTTACTCTAATCATGTGATCATTGTTCAATGAATACATTATCAATGGTAAATATACTTAATGTTATTTTAAATCCAATTTTTATATTATAAAATAAAATAAGATCATGTGATTTCTATAACCATATTATAAAATAATACATTTAATTAATTAAAAAGTGAAAAATATATTTTTAACAGTTTGGTTCATTGCAATCACCCCCCCCCCCACACTTAAAAAATTTCACCCTTGAAATTAAATTTACCTACACTAAATTAGATGAGGGTAACATTGCTTCATCACCTCATCTGGTTCCCATATTTCTTCTTCAAACTTGTGGTTTCTCCACAACACTTTGACAAGGACCATTGTCTTTTTTTTAACTTTTTCTCTACGGTCTGAGATCTTCATGGGCTGCTCTTCATAGGAGATATTAATCTCTAATTATACCACCTCTTGATTTAGTATATGTCTGGGGTTTGTTATGTAATTTCTCAAGAGGGATACATGAATACATAATGTACTTAAGATAGGTTTTGTGGGTGTCCTAGTCGATAATACACTACTATGATGTAATCAAGGCTCTTAAAGGGGATGATTTATCTTGGAATAAGCTTTCCCTTCTTCCCAAATCTCGTCACTTTTTTCTACGGAGATATGAATAGGAATACTATTTCTTAAATATCAAACTCTAGGTTTCATCAATGATTGTAATCATAGATCTTTTATCAAATCTGAGTAGCCTTGATGTGATATTGAATGGTCTTAACCTTTCCACCATTTCCTTGACCATTTTAAGACCTTGAAGTATTCATTAAAGAACTTCATCCTGACATGTTGGTATTCTACACCTCTTACCATAAAGGGAATCATTATGAGATAATTGGATTCTTGATTGGAAATTGTTTTTAATAAGAGAACTTGACTAGAGGAAGATGTTGGTTCCATCCTCCTTTTATGTCCATAAACCCTGCTCGCAATATCTCTTCTTTTGTATGAATAGTCCACTAATATTTTACATTAGTTTTAGTATTATAGGATGTAATAAAGTTCATGTCACAGTTTTGGGCATGTTTGAGACTTTTCGCCAACATGGAGGTGAATCTTGGATCTCAATCAGATACAATAAATAGTGTTGCTTTATGCATCCTTACCACTTCTATGATTTATATATGTGAAATTTTATCTAATAATAATTCCTCTAAAATTTCTATTATGTTAGATATATTTGTAAGAAAATACACAACAACACATATATCATGGATTTCCTTAGATGGATTCAGAAGTCTAGTGACAAATTCCATTGGGGTTTTCTCCCAATTCCATTTGGGTATGGGTAATTGTTGCATCATCCTTTTGCATTTTATCCTTTCTTCTTTCACTTTTTGGAATACAAGACATCTTGATGTATACTCCGTGATATACTTCTCCATATTTTCCCACCAATAGTATTATGAGAGATCTCAATGAATATTTGGGATTCCTGGGTCGATAGAGAAGGTTGAGCTATGTTCATCATCCAACAGATCCATCTTTAACATAGGATTTTATGGTACACATATTCTTAACCCAAATTTCGCAAATCCTTCTTTATTAAAATTGAATTTAGAGTATTTCTCTATTCTTATAATTTAAACATTCTAAGTAATTCTCATATTGTAACACACTGAGTTTTTATAGACCTATTTTTTTGAATAAATTAAAAATATCAACTCTCGATGAACTAATTCAAAGATTCCATTCACACTAAACTGACATGTCATACGTTACACACAACACTGAGTTGGAGTACTATACATGCAACATTGATTTTAAACCAAACATCATTTTATTATTTAAATAAGATACACATAACTTTGCTTTAAACTTATGTATATAAATAGTAATAACTAATTTTAAAATATTTTGTACAATTGTTTTATATCATGAAGAAATATTGATATTGAAAGATATGATTTTTCGTAAAGTATTTCTATGTCTAAAAATAAAATTGTTAATGTCTTGATAAAATTAATTTTAGCCACATTTAAAAATTTAATTTGATAAAATAAACATCCTTTTTTAATTTAGAATTTTAAAATTAGCATAGGGTGATTTTTTAGGATTTCTTAGAGAAACGTCATTTTTAGATGAATAGTGAAAAATACCGATTAAGAGGTAACATCTTATCCCCTTTGAGAAGAAAGCCTCTCAAGGTGTCCTTTTTTGCATAAACCAAAGGGATTTACCTGATTAAGAGGTAACATCTTCTCCCAAGATCCTTTCCTTTATTTTCTTTCTTCACCCCCTCCACTCTCGTTATTCCATTATTTTTCAAAAACACTAGTATCATACATATAATAGTATTTTGTTATGAAAAGGGTTCAACCAACACATACACACACCTCTATCAAATGGATATTGAACATATTATTTCGGTGTATGGAGAACTACTACCTCATGAAGTTATGATTGTTAATTTTTCATTTACCACAAATCATGGTGGCCATTATGATGGAAACTGTATTTATATATGTCATATATTGTATTTATTATTTATTTAAGCTTATGTATTACATTTACTACACACATCTCTTTACTTTGGATTTTTTTCATACGAAAATCTCATTTGAGTATGTGTGGACTACCTCCCCCTCAAAGTGATGTGATTCATTCACACACCACATGGAATGTATTAAGGATTGGTATAGTGAACTTATATGATATATTTGTGAAACTTTAATAATGATTAATATATATATATATATATATATATGTGTATTTATTCATATTTCGTTTACTTACTTTCTTTCAATACAACAATAAATATGGAAACAACATTCATGTGTATGTATGAATTATCATCTCCTGGAACGATGTTTTCCATTTCATACATATTTATGCAATAAATTATTATAATATAGATATAATTTATAAAACTAGTATTTATATCATGATAAAAAAATTTAAATCATTATACTAGTATAATAAAAAACGATATAACAAATTAAGACACATGCGAAGAACAAAGAGAATATCACCCAAAGTGAAACCTTAACATATGATCGTTAAAAAGAGGGTAATATAAGGTCATAATCAAACCAGTATGGTAATAGAAATAATAATATGATTATGTAAAATATTTACAATAAACTTATATTTATTATATAGGAATCGTCTATAAGTAAATAGAGAGTCAAGACACATGGTAAGGGGATTTCATCTCACTTTTAATTTCTATGAGATACAAGATATGTTCGCCACTATTTCATTTTGTGTGGTGTATGTACTTAACAATATTATATTCTATTTAAATTTTAATTAAATTTATGGGTATTAACATGCCCATTTTATGTTCCTTATTTCATGGGGTTTATCTTTCAAAAGTTACCAAATCGGAAAAACAGTTTTTTCTCAATCTGCCTTCTTTGTGATTCATGTTTTGTTATGCACCTAAACTCTTTTCAGAGGTGTATATATTTAAATTTTACTTGTTATAACAATAATATCCTTATTTTAATGATATTTTAAGTTCATTTAATTTAATTTTCTTTCATGGAGAGTATAATCCCATGTTTCCATGTTATAAGTGTTTATTGAGACAATCTCATCGCCTTATGAGATTATTTATGTTTATTCTTCTATTGATGAAACATTATTATGAATAACTCAATAATATTCAGGAGCTTCCTTATCATATTATTATTAATTATATCCTCTATTATTAGAACCATTTTCCCACTCTTTGGTACTTAAGATAATGTTTTTTATGTAAAATATGACTATCTCTCTCTTCAGTCAAAAATCTATTTTATTCAAAAACCATGTTTCAAAATTGCTTTCAAAATTATTTCAAAAGATCTGTGAAAATAATTTTCAATGAAAACGTATTTTAAATATGTTTTAATGATTGAAAATCGTCCATTATATTTTTCCAAATTTATTTTCAGGGAAATAGGTTTTCAAATAGTTATATGTTATAAAATAAATTTTCCAAATAAGAAAGTATATTTTCCTCATGAAATGTTTCTAAAAGATCATTAAAAATTAATTCCCATATAAGATAAAATAAAATGGTGTTACTCATGCCTTTATGGGGAAATTAATCAATGTTTTCATTCATAGTAATTTCTTGAATGGATTATTTATTTGATGGCATGATGCTTATGAAGCCCGTATATCTTTCATGGGTTATATGATTTTTAAAACCACTTCTTTTCATAGGTTGTTCTTATGGTGAAATGATTGTAAAACCTACCTCTTTCCACAAGTAATCATATGTTTACATTTTTATGATACCCATTTCATTTCAAGGGTTATGAAATGAATATTTATGATCTTATGTAACATATATGTATGATTTACCTTTGTGAAGTGTAGGACCTATTTCACCCAAAAATGTATTGGGTAAATTTTTATATCTTATGAGATAAACTAAGATAGTATTGGGAGTGAAAATTGACTAATATGATGGCTATGTCAGTTAACCATGGCTACTAATATGGTATGATGAGTGAAATCATGCTACTATGATGGCCATGGGAGTGATCCATGACTACTATGATGGTATGGGGAGTGAACCTATACTACTAACATGGTCTTGGAAGTGATGCCTCGGCTACTATGGAAATCATTATATTCTTATGTGTTTTCCACACTTCTATGTTTTATTCCTAAATTATTCTTTCAGGTATTATGATCTTTATTTCATTATGATTCATGTCTTATGAACTTACGATATTTATTCCATGAACTCTATTATGATCTTTGATATGTAAGGTAAGATCTTATATTTTCTTGATCACATTCTCATACCCTTATGATCATTTTTATGCTTACATGTTTCTGTTGTTTACCCTTACTAAGCATTTGAGCTCACACCTTTTATATTTCTTTTAACCAGGTTATGATGATATGTACTATGTTTGATATTTCTAAGAAGGTTTATATTCAAGAATGACCTATTATAAGATGGTGTAGCTCCCATATGTACAAGTGTTTATGTTTCCATGTTCACAAAGGCACTAGACTAGTATGGTCTTTTTATGTCTATTTGTGCAATGTTTTGTATATTCTGAAAAAAGTTATATAATGATACTGTTTGAAAATAATGTTTCAATATAGTTGGTATCATAGGAGAGGTTTAGTTAACCTTTGGAAACTAGGATGAGAATGTTGAGTCAATAAGGTTTTCCTTATGAATTTTCCATTCCTTCTTGTTTTGAAAATCACAAACACCTTATACTTAAGCAAATATTATTTTTACCCCCATAAGGAAAATTTACTTCTTTAAGGAAATTTAACATAACCTAGATTTTCTTATACATAGCCATATTTTCTTAAGTACAACAACCGGATTCATACCCAAAATCCCGGAGCCATATAATGAAAAGATTTGGAGCATTCTATTTTTAGGATTTGAATTCTGGATGTGATCTGTAATGTAGTTCTAATCCGAATTCTGGACTCTGAACTCTTAAGTAGTTCAACTCCGAACTCTGAAGACGTTCGACTCCGAACTCTTAAGCAGTTCGACTCCGAACTTTTAAGAAGTTCAACTCCGAACTTTTAAGAAGTTCGACTCTGAACTCTTAAGTATTTCAACTCCGAACTCTTATGTAGTTCGACTCCGAACTCTGAATAAGTTTGACTCCGAACTCTAAAGTAGTTCGACTCTAAACTCTTAAGTAGTTCACCTCCGAACTCTGAAGAAGTTCGACTCCAAACTCTTAAGTAGTTCAACTCCGAACTCTGAAGAAGTTCGACTCCGAACTCTAAAGTAGTTCGACTCTGAACTCTTAAGCAGTTCGACTCAGAACTCTTAATTAGTTCGACTCTGAACTCTTAAGCAGTTCGACTCCGAACTCATAAGTAGTTCGACTCAGAACTTTGCAAGTTCAGATTCCGATCTCTGGTGAAACCAGACTCCGAATTCCTATAAAACAGAATCCGAATATTTCTTAACATAGACTCCGAATTTCATTTTGGTTAGACTATGAACTTTTGACTTGCTTACAATCCGAAATATTTATTAGATTTTACTTACATATGCTTCATTTCAAAACGATGTCGTGCATTCAGTTATACATGGTATGTTATAAAACGATGTCATCTATTCTATTTCTAATTAACCGTTGGTTGAGTTAGACATGTACAGGTCCCTCCGAATTTCATGGAAAATATGACCATTGGAAGAGGGAGAAGACTGTTGAAAGTTTTCCTATAAATAGGAGCTCATTTGAAAGAGCTCAACAAAAAGTTGATTGGTCTAGAGACCACACACTGTTAAGGTGATTTCTATAGAGAGAATCTTTTCATGCCTTGTGCATTCTGAACTTCTCGTTCATATTTCTTCGTGCAACAAAGGATGTTGGTAATTAAATTTGAGGACTTCTAGGGATAGCAAGAAAGAGGTTCCCACTACATTGAAGTTCGAGGGCTTCCTTGCTGAGGAAGACAGAGTTTTCAACTACCTTGAAGTTGAGGGCTTGCGGGGATAGAAAGATAGAGATTCCTATCTTCGTATCGAGGGATTATCCTGGTGTGGGTAAGACAGACTTTCTTGAAAGTATAAATCAAGATAAATTTATCCAAGGTTGTTGGATACCCTTCTCTTTGGGTTAAAAGAGTTATTGTTTGTTACTTGTTTTTTCCACTGTATATTGTATTATAAGGAATGTATAACCTTCTTATACTTCCTTATACTTGTACTCTGATTAGTTTAGATTCTATATGCTTTAAGGTAGAATCTTATATCGTTAACTTTGGTTCTAATTCTCCAGTTGGTGATTAGAGGTGTTGTGAATTTTCTTTGTTTAACTTTGTTAAACATATTTTTTTTTCTTGTCTAAGGAAAACATAGTTATCCGTAACTAACTTTAATGGTTCCAAAGGAATTTTTAAAGTGTACAATTCACCCCCCCCCCTCTTGTATTTTGAGCATCTACATTGTTATTTCGATCCTACAATTGGTATCAGAGCAGGTCTCTGAAATACTTGTACTCACGTATAAGTTTTTCTTACTCATTTTCTTTTTGAACTTTATCATTCCGAACTTTATCATTATGAACTTTGTCATTCCAAACTTTGTGGTTAAGAACTTTTTCTACTAACTAGTTTGGTTGCCCAAGTTGTTTTAGAATGGAAAGAATCAATTTTGGTTCTATTGACAATATAAATCCAAAAAGACCACCAATATTTGATGGTAATGACTATGAGTACTGGAGAGATAGAATGATGACTTTTGTTATCAACACTGGAGTGGACAATTTCGTTATGCTTACTGGTGATTATAAAATTACTGATAAGGAAGTTAGAACTTTCACTAACCAGGAAAAGCAAGAGTATCAACTCAATTATAAGGTACACAATACTTTACTATGTTCAATGACTAGAAATATATATAGCCAAGTTTCTTCTTGTGAAGCAGATACATGTATCTGGAAGAAGTTATAAGTTACACACTTTGGCACTTCTAAACTAATTGAGACTAGGAGAGCTATGCTTAGAGATGAATACCATGGATTCAATTTTCCGTATGGAGAACCAATCTGCAAAGTTCAATAGAGGTTTATGACGATAGTCAATAGCTTACAGTCTGTGGGAGAAAAAGGTTTAGATGATTAAGCCCTTGTAGATAAGATAATTGATATTATGCCCAATGAGTGGAAATCAAAGAGAACAGTTATAGATGAGAACATGAAGCTCACTCAAATTTCTCTTGATGAGCTATTCGGAACTCTTCTCCAACATGAAACAAGAATGAAGAGAGATACTGACAGCATCAAAAAGAAGAATGGGAATGGTACTGTTGCTTTTACAACAACATCAAATCACATGAAAGCTAAGAATCCTGAGAGAGTAACCAAATCCAAGTCTAAGAAAGTGGTTATTCAATCAGATTATAGTGAAAGTGAAGTCTTAGAAAATGAGTTATCAAATCTTGCTCGAAGGATGAACAGGATAGCCGGCCAGAGAAATTTTTAATCCAAGTATAAGAAAAAGGAAAGGAAAGAAAGGAACGATGTAGAAGTTACTTGTTACGAATGAAAGAGATCTGGACATATTAGACTAGATTACCCTCTACTCAAAAAGAAAGAAAAGAAAGAAAGACATTCTGAAAGGAGCAGGAAGAAGTGTTACAAAACCAAAGCTAAGAATGTTCTGAAAGCAAATGACACATGGAGTGCCAGTGGTGGTGACTCTTTAGACGAATCTTCTGATTATGAATCTTCAGGAAATAAGAATCTTGGTCTTATAGACAGATTACCTATTGACAATCATTTCTTTATGGATAAGGTACGAAATGCTGAATCATTGACCAATTTATCTTTAAATTTTAATGATAGTAAGTATTATAACTCCTTAGATGAAGAATCATCTTATGATAAAGAAAATACTTCACCTACCTATGAAGAATTTTCTAGTTTTTCTAAACTTCTTGAGATTGAGAACTCTAAACTCAATAAGAAACTTGATAAGGCAAACTCTAGGAATTCTATTCTTACAAAAGAGATATCAGATCTTTCTAAAGATCTTGATAGGAAAAATGCTAATTTTATAAGTATTTCATAAAATCTTGAGGAAGTAAGTTCTGAGAGGAACAAACTTTCTAAAGAGTTAGAAAAGGTAATTTCTAAGAAAAGTGTTCTCGAGCCTAGCTCTAGTTCTAAATATAATGATTTTGAAGATAAAAACATGGTTATCAAACTCAAGTCCGAAATTTTTTCCTTAATGAAGTTTTTGTCGAACTTTACCCATGGTAAAGAAAATTTTGATAAAATGTATTCTCAAATACGACCATTAAGAAACAAATCTGGATTTGGTTATACCCATGCAAAACCAATTTTTAGTAACAACTACTTTGTTCCACAAAGTGCCGCATTTTGTACTAAGTGTCAATGTGGTGGTCACTGGGAAAATAATTGTTCTTTAAATAAAACCCAATCTCTAGGTTTTCATAAAGCCTATTTTTCTAAGAAAGTGTGGGTTCCTAAAATTTTGTTGTCTGGAAATCCCTGATCCAAGCAAGTTTGGATTCCGAAAGTCTAATTCTTTTCTTGTTTTCAGGAAGATAGAGGAAGTACCAATAACAATACATGGTACATGGATAGTGGATGTTTCCGGCACATGACTGGTAACAAAATCTATTTTGAAAAGATTATCAAAACGAAAGGATATATCATTCTTCAGTTTATCGGAATGCGAGATCAACTTGCTGATATTTTCACAAAATCATTACCCTCCGATAGATTTGAATACATTAAACAAAAGTTAGGAATGATAACTGTAAGGTAATCATTATTCATTAACTTCTTGTTGAACAATTCTCCCAAAAGTAATAAACTCCTCTTTATTAGGGGAGTACATTTGATTGTTAGTGTAACTAAATATTTTTTTTTTGTAGTGAGTTTTTTTCAATCTTTTCGGAACTGAACTTCCGGAATGGAAATTTCTGAAACTAAAATTTCCGGAATGGGAATTACCGGAACTGAAATTTTCAGGACTGAAATTCTCGGAAGGAGAACTTCCGGAATAGAAATCTTCGTACTGAAAACTTCTGGAATGGAATTTTTGTACTGATAAGTTTCGGAATGGAGAGTCTCGTACTGAATTTTTTGTAATGAGGTTTTCGTACTGGAACATTTGTTTTTTTTATTTATTTCTTCAAGAAGAATATTACCAATTATGAACAATATTTCTAGTCAATCCATAAGCTATTATTTTCTTACTTATAGTTTTGTAATCAAATTTTTCTAACTGGTATTTTCCATATTTTTAAAAGTTCAGATTCTAGTTTTTCCTCAAATACGGATGTTTTCATTAAAACCCTCAAAAGATCGGAGTCAAGTTTTCCTTGCGGGATTGTTTTCAACCGTCAGATCAGGTCAAAACCTTTTTAACCATTAGATGGCTTTTGGAAGACCAACGGTCACATTCTTTGCCTATATAAAGTGGACCCCGAGACTCATCCCACATCCTTTTTTCCAAGATTTTGCGTCTCGAAGCCCTGCTGCTCTTCTTAAGGCCGCTTCCGAACTTTGTAAAGTCGATCTGAATCTCTAAGATTTCTTCACTCCGAATGTTTGTTGAAGAAACTTCTCAAGATATGTCAACTATGAAACCAATCTCAAAATGGTTAGTCTTCAGGGAAAGATTAGTTCATCCGGATTTCTATAATCTTGATTCCCTTATTTCAAAGATTATTAGACTGAATGGATGGGAAGATGTATTCATAGCAAAGTCAGAGAAACAGGATCCAGTTTATACTGATTTTTTGATAGAGTTTTACGAGTCTTTTTCCTTTCTGATGGAAGATGGCATAGAATGGTTTTATTTCAAGTCTTATGGGAAGACTTATAATCTTTCTTACACTAAGGTCGCGAGCCTGGTTGGTTTATCATATGAAGGAGAAGCTGAATTCTTCTCTCACAAACTTCCTGATGTGCAAGGGAATTTCAATAAGGAGAAGGCACTGAAGTGTCTTGGGCTTAAGGATGATTCAACTATCAAGATTGCTCGTCTCACTCTGAACAATAGAATTCTTCAGCTATGGTTTCAAGGATTTCTGGTTCCAAGAATAGGTAATAAAGACAATTTAAATAAGAGTTATATATATGTCTTAGATTTCTTGGTAAATCTAAGAAAGATAAATCTGATGAGGCTTGTCTTGGTTATGATCAAGAACATCAAAGAAGGAAATTTAATAGCTCAGATTATCATGTTCCCTGCCTTACTATCTAAGCTGATAGTTCGGTGCTTAGAATCCTTCAAGGTTTCCTGCAAATCGAAGATCCAGAATTGAAAACTCATGTTAGTTAGTGATGATACTCTCAAGAGGATGAAGATGGGTTTTTCCACTGAATCCGGAGAATGTTATCCTCTGTGTGTGGAAGAGGTTGAAGCAGCTCAGAAAGAATCACAGAACCCGGAACCATCCAAAAAGAAAAGGAAGAAGAGAAAGGTTAAGGTAGTAGTTGCTGATGAAGAAATTTCCAAAGATAAGGAAACTAAATCTGCACCTCCCAAGCCGAAGAAGTAGAAAATATATATGGATGAAGTAGCAGTCAAGTGGAGGGAAGATAAAGAAATGAGGAAGAAAGGGGATCCTCAATTAGGACTCGACCCTTCCAAGGCTAAATCCTTAAAAGATAAAGCTGCTGAGGAGGTATAGAGACAAGCGAAGGAAAATAAAATGAAAAAGAAGATTTCTGGAGCTGAAGTGGTGCAATCTTAGCTGAAATCTAAAGAGTTGTCTTCTGGAATGCTTTCCATTCTGGAAACTTTTAGTGTTGAACCTTCTTTACCAGAAACTCCAGCTAAAAACTATGTCACTCCGAATAAATCTAAGGGTAAAGTAGTTGTTGAAGAAGTTGAGAAGGAAGTTGCTGAAGTAGTAGAGGAAGAAGTTGAAGAAGAAGAAGAAGAAGAATAAAGTGAAGATTTGGATACCCTAATCAAGAAAGTACAGGACTGAAAAGATAAGGCTGAGGAAGGTCAAGAAAAACAGAAACCAGATGAACAACCGATCGTTCAAGTTTCTGAATCTAAGGACGTATCTCTTATTGTGGAACTCATTCCGAAATCTGATAAGGGGAAGCAAGCTCTCATGGAGACACCTATAAAAGATCTCTTCAGGAGGAAAGAGGTTGGTGGTACCTCTAGAAGGAAGCTAGTGCAAGTTGAAGAAGAGCAATCTCAAAGAGAAATTTCTGATTCAGAATCATCATCTCATGGGCATGATTTTGTGGTTCAATCTCTAAAGAAGTTGGTGGACACAATTCTGATTCTTCTAACAATAGATTCTAGATGCCAGATTCTGCAACAAACTATGAATCAGAAATCGGATTCTTTATCCATGGTCATGGATAAGTTTGTGAAGTTGAAAGCTGAACAGAAAAGTTTTCTGATCAATTATGATATACATATAAAGTCTTGCAGTAAGGTAACAAAGTGGTCTAAGAGAGTTGAATAAGACTTGACTGTGTATGATAATTTTCAGAATGACGTGAAAGAAGCTTTTGACACAGCAGATAAAAAGGTTATGAATCTTGAAGATGAGATGATTATTGAGCAGAGTACCTGGAGTCAACAAGTGAAGGAAATGAATGACAAGGAAAATTCTCTAGCTCAAAATCTTATAAATGATAGAAATCTCCGGATTGAGCTTGAGAAAAAATTCATTCAGCAAGATGAGTTTTTAAAGTTGCAGAAAGAAGCCTTGGAGGCTCAGGCAGAAGCTTTAAAAGTCCAAGAAGAAAAGGTAAAAGCCTTGGAGAAGCAAGGTGAGGAAGATCAAAGAGACTTGAAGAAACTCAAAACCTTTTTAAAGAAGCTCATTCCGAAGGAAAAGGAAGACAAATAAACCCACTCTGATCTTTTGTTGTAGTTGTCTTTCCTTGTAAATTTTTTTCCCAACTCTAATGAATTGGTTATCTGGTTGGTTGTATCTTGTTATATACTAATGTTTTAGGTACCATACTTTGTTTTCCATTCCCTTCAATTCTTTTTGAAAATCACAAAGCAGGAGAAGGAAAAATAACTACTCTTAAGGAGGAGAAAGGAAAAATTAATAAGAGAAATATCCTTAAAGAAAGGGGGAGTTTCCCACTACGAAGTATTTCATTCTTACAATAATGAAAAATCCACTCCAGAAACTCAGAATTCAATCCTTATAGTTTCAATGCCTAAGGGGGGGTTAGTTTTATTCACTTTTATCTAAGAACAAAGGGAGATAAGTGTTTAATTTCAAAGTCTAATGAAATTTTTCAAAATCCTTATATGATTTTTCGAAAGGATGATTATGCTTTCCAAAAAGGGGGAGATTGTTGAGTCAATAAGGTTTTCCTTATGACTTTTCCATTCCTTCTTGTTTTGAAAATCACAAACACCTTATACTTAAGCAAATATTATTTTTACCCCCATATGGAAAATTTACTTCTTTAAGAAAATTTACCCTAACCTAGATTTTCTTATACATAGCCAAATTTTCTTAAGTGCAACAACCGGATTCATACCCAAAATCCCAGAGCCATATAATGAAAATATTTGGAGCATTCTATTTTTTGGATCTGAATTCTAGATGTGATATGTAATGTAGTTCTAATCCGAATTCTGGACTCTGAACTCTTAAGTAGTTAAACTCCGAACTCTGAATAATTTCGACTCCGAACTCTTAAGCAGTTTGACTCCGAACTTTTAAGAAGTTCAACTCCGAACTTTTAAGAAGTTTGACTCCGAACTCTTAAGTAGTTGGACTCCGAACTCTTAAGTAGTTCGACTCCGAACTCTTAAGTAGTTTGACTCCGAACTCTTAAGTAGTTCGACTCCGAAATCTGAAGAAGTTTGACTCCAAACTGTCAAGTAGTTCGACTTTGAACTCTTAAGTATTTCAACTCCGAACTCTGAAGAAGTTCGACTCCAAACTCTTAAGTAGTTCAACTCCGAACTCTGAAGAAGTTAGACTCCGAACACTTAAGTAGTTCGACTCTGAACTCTTAAGCAGTTCGACTCCAAACTCTTAAGTAGTTCGACTCTGAACTCTTAAGCAGTTCGACTCCAAACTCTTAAGTAGTTTGACTCCGAACTCTGCAAGTTCAGATTCTGATCTCTGGTGAAACTAGAATCTGAATTCCTATAAAACATAATCTGAATATTTCTTGACATAGACTCCAAATTTCATTTTGTTTAGACTCTAAACTTTTGACTTGCTTACACTCCGAAATATTGATTAGCTTTTACTTCCATATGCTTCATTTCAAAACGATATCGTGCATTCAGTTATACATGGTTTGTTATAAAATGATGTCGGCTATTCTGTTTCTAATTAACCGTTGGTTGAGTTACATGTGTACAGGTCCCTCTGAATTTCAAGGAAAATATGACCGTTGGAAGAGGGAGTCAACCGTTGAAAGTTTTCCTATAAATAGGAGCTCGTTTTAAAGTGCTCAACAACAAGTTGATTGATCTAGATACCACACGTTGTTAAGGTTATTTCTAGATAGAGAATCTTTTCATGACTTGTGCATACTGAACTGCTCGTTTAGATTTCTTTGTGCGACTCCAGATGTTGGTGATTACATTCAAGGACTTCTGAGGATAGGAAGCAAGATGTGCCGACTAACTTGATGTTTGAGGGCTTCCTTGCTGAGGAAGACAGAGGTTCCAACTACCTTGAAGTTGAGGGCTTGTGGGGAGAGCAAGATAGATATTACGATCTTCATATCAAGGGCTTATCCTGGTGTGGGTAAGACAGAACTGCTTGAAAGTATAAATCAAGAGGCCTTTATCCAAGTTTGTTGGATACCCTTCTCTTTGGGTTAAAAGAGTTATTGTTTGTTACTTGTAGTTTTTCTACTTGTTTGTTTCCGCTATATATTTTATTATAAGGAAAGTATAACATTCTTATACTTCCTTATAATTGTACTCTGATTAGTTTAGATTTTATACTCTTTAAGGTAGAATCTTATATCGTTAACTTTGGTTCTAATTCTCCAGTTGGTGATTAGAGGTGTTGTTAATTTTCTTAGTTTAACATTGTTAAACTTAGTTTTTTTTTCTTGTCTAAGGAAAACATATTTATCCATAACCAACTTTAAAGGTTCCAAATGAATTTTTAAAGTGTACAATTCACCCCCCCCCCCCTCTTGTATTTTGAGCATCTATATTGTTATTTCGATCCTATAGAGAAAACCTTGGTGAGAACCCAAATGACATGTCTAATGATAAGAATAGGGAAGAGTCAAATTATATGAAAATTTCCTGGAATTTTTGTGAAAGAGAGAGTGAGTGGTTTCCTAGTAATAAATCCTTTCATGGATACAATAAGTGGATGTCGATCTAGAACAGATGTACCTAAGGGTAATAACTCTGACAAGATGTTCTGGGCTTGATTTGAGCTAATCAGGTACACAACAACGGGCCTTGCTCCACACCTCATTTGACACTCCTTAGGGATATGCTTTGTGAATTTAAAAATTATTATGATCCATTATGAAATATTTAATTTTAATTTGTCTATTAATAACCTAGGATAAACCTAGCATGTCATATATATAAGATGTTTTCATAATTTAGACATCCTAAAAGTGATTTTTCATAATTATGTGGTACATAATTATGAATATTTTTTATTACCTTATGCTTTGGTTTTAGTCAATGGCTGGAACCCAAAGAAATCGTGTTAAGGGAGATTATGATGGAAAATGCAACGATTGTCCTCCTAAACAACCAAATGCTATGGGGACATGAATGAAAAACCTCATAGCTATGCTCACACAACTTTCTCAATCTATTAATCATGGTGTACTTATAAATGAGAAAATGAGGGAACAACATTATGTTGAGTATTCCATGAGGCAACGTCCACCTTCTTTCAAAGGGTCTCCTGATCCACTTTTTATTGAACAAAAAATTAGTACCACTAAAAAGAAATTATCCATTATTTAGTATTCATAGCTTGGGAAATTCATTCTGGGTGTTTATTGGTCAGAAGGTGAATCATATAAGTGGTGGAATCTAATCAAGAATACAAGTCATCAAGATGAAATTTAATCCATGGTTTGGAATGAGTTGAAGAAATTATTTTTTTCAATTAGTATTTTCCTATTATTCTACATACAAATATGCAGAAATAGTTCCTTGAGTTAAAACAAAGGTATGATGAGTTTTTTGGTACCTATGAGTATAATTTCATGAGACTTTCAATGTACTCTTCAAGAATAGTCATACATCACGAAATTAATTTTGATAGATTCATTGGTTGATTAAAGCCAAGTCTTATAAGTGTGTTGTCTATAAGAGACATTTGTATCTATGAAGAGATTGTGTTTTGTGAAATCAAGTTTGAAATAGAGGTAGCAATCACTCATAAATCCCATGGATTTAACAAGAAGAGGCAGATGGAACTTAAAGTTAACTCTAAAAACCAAGGAGAAAAGAAGATGAAATTTTCTTTATGCTCTAAGTGTGGGAAGAAGCATAGAGGAGATTTCATTAAGGGGTCTAATAAATGTTTTAGTGTGCAAAGGAAGTCCATCGGTCAAATTATTGCTGAGGTGATGGGAAGAAGTTGGATCAAAACTCTAATGGGGAAGCCACACAGAATGAACCTCCCATGATTCAGTTCTACAAGTGTAAGGAGAATAGTCATTATGATAACTATTCCCAAACCCAAGGGTTAGTGATGGTGATCAAAATCAGCAACATCTTAAGCTAAGGGACAAGGGTAAATCTCATGGAATCTCAATATCTGATGAGGGGTACAATAATGAAGTGATTAAAGGTACACTTGTTATCCACTCTAGAACTTCTAGTTTCATAATTGATTCTGGATCTACCATCTCTTTCATATATAATGAATTTTCTAAGGGTGTTAAGATTCCTCCAAAAAAATTACAGGTGGAATTATCTATGAAACCCCCTAATGGTACGATGATTGAATCTCAATTTTATGATTCCTCTCTATATGATGTTTGATGGAATGTACTTCCTAAAAATCTTATCATTATTCCTTTGGCGAATTTTATGCCATCATAGGAATGGATTGGATTTATCTGCATAAATCCCACATCAATTTTCACGGAAGGGAAGTTATGTTCTATATTTCAAGCCCTCCTTTAATCAGCCATCAATGAGATGAAAATTTGGAACTTCCTATGGAGATTACATCCAGTGTATGGCTCTTAATTACCATTCAAAAGGCTTGTTTATCTCAAATGGTTGGGGAGATGATTAACATCGATTATATGCATGTTATTAGGAATTTTTTGTATTTATTTATTTAATAGTTTCCTAGTCTTCCACAAAACCTGAAGTTAAATTCTCAATAGAACTTATACCTGGTTCCACACCAATTTCAAAGACTCCCTATAACATGGCACTGATTGAGTCATAGTAATTGAAGAAGAAACTCCAATAAAACCTTGATAAGGGATTCATTTATCCATTTGTGTCACCTTGGGGTTCACCGGTTCTTTTTTTGAGAAAGAAATATGGATCAATGAGACTCTTCATTGATTCTCAGGAGTTGAACAATGTCACAATCAAGATCAAGTATCATCTTCTATTTAATGATGAATTTTTTTATCAACTGCATAGAGTTCAATAATTTTCCAAGATTGACCTGCGTTCTAGATATCATCAATTGAGATTCAATAAGGTGGTTATATCCATGATGGATTTCCAACCCAGGTATGGTCGTTATGAATATATAATGATGTGTTTTGGTATTACTAATTCCCCTTTTATATTCATGGATTTAATCAATGGATTATTTAGAGATAACATCAACCATTTGTGGTAGTCTTTATAGATGATATTATTTTCTTTTCAAAGATAATGTAAGAGCATGTAGATCACTTAATAATTGTACTGAATACTATAAGGAAAGATAAGTTAAATGAAAAATTTATCGTCTGAATTTTGGCTACAAAATGTTTCATTTTTAGGTCACATAATCTCAATATATGGTATAGAAGTGGATCCATCAAAGTTAAATGCTATTTAAAGATGGCCTAGACTAACCATAGTGACTAAGATCAATAACTTTATTGGTTTTTCTAGATATTGTGGATGGTTTGTGGAGAATTTCTCACTACTATATAATCCTTTAATCATGTTAACTCAAAAGGGTGTTGAATTCATTTGGATAGATGAATGTAAGAAAAATTTCCTGGAAATGAAAAGAAGGTTGGTCAGTGCACATGTGATTACATTACATTATTATGGAGAAAGGTCTATAATTTATAGTGATTCATCCAAGAAGGTATTTGTATGTGTTATTATGAAAAATAACATAGTCAAATCCTATACCTCGTGATATTTGAAGATTTATTAGCAAAATTACCCAACTCAAGCTTTGGAGTTAGCAGTGTTAATTTATTCATTAAAGATATGGAGGAATTATCTTTATTGGGAAAAGTGTGATATATATAGGGATCATAAAAGTCTGAAATATATATTCACATAGAAGGAGTTGTATATTCACCATAAAATATGGATATAGTTGATAAAGTATTATGACTGCTCAATACATTACCACCCTATGAAGGAGAACAAGGTGGAAGAAGCTTTGAGTCGAAAATATCATACACACTTATCATTGTTAAAAATCATAAAAGATCCAATACTTCTATATTTTCAAAGGATAGATCTATAAATCATAAATTAAGGGGTAAAATATTTTCTTTCTCAAATGATTTTCAAACCTCTATCCAAGTGAATATTAAGGAGGCATCAAAGGAAGATGAGGAACTGCAAAATAAGGTCAAAAATGTTCCTAAGTTTAACCTTGATTCAGATGGAATGATAAGGTTAAGGAACCATGTATGTGTTACTTCCATGCCAGATTTGAATAAGGGGGTATTAAAGAAAGCTCATAATTTTTCATTCTATATTCATCTAGGAAGTATGAAGATGTACAGGGACTAAAAAGAATAATTCTGGTGGGATGTCATTAAGAGATATATCATGGAGTTTGTATGTTGGTGTTTGGTATTCCAGAAAGTTAAGGTTAGAAGTAAAAAGACTAAAACGATGTTGAATCCATTACCCATACTAGAATGGAAATGGGAGAAAATCACTATGGATTTTGTCATTGGAATACTGAAAACCTCTAAATGGTTTATTGATATATGGGTGGTAGTTGATCGCCTTACTAAGTCAGCTCACTTCATTGCTATCAAATAATATTTATCTCTTGATCGGTTTGCAAGAATATACATTAAGGAAGTGATAAGGTTGCATGGAGTACCACATTCTATTTTATTAAATCAGGATCTGAGGTTTACCTCAAATATTTGGCAAAGTCATCAGAAATCACTTGATATAGAATTAAGTTTTAGTATCATCCTCAAACATATGGACAGTCTAAAAGAAAAATTCATAACCTAGAGGATATATTGAATTATTTTTCTCTGGATAACAAAGTTGTTTGAGTTTAACACCTTTATCTAGTTGAGTTTTTTTACAATAATTGATTTCACTCAAGCCTTCAGATGGAACCTTATGAAGCCCTCTAGGGGAAGAAATGTATATATCCAATATGTTGGGATGAGGTTTGAGAACTAAAGTTATTAGAACCTGAGGGCTCTGAACAAATTGTCGATAAGGTTAGAACCATTCAGCAGCATATCAAGGAAGCTCAAAGATGGTCGAAACGTTATGCTGATAACCATTATCATGATCTAGAATTTGATTTTAGTGAAAATTTGTTTCTATGAATCTCACCCTGGAATAAAGTTATGAGATTATGAAGAAAGGTAATCTAAGACCTAGGTATATTGGCCCCTTGGAAATTTTTGATCGTATAAAGATGGTAGCTTATTTCTTAGAACTTACACTAAATCTTTCTTAAGTCCACGATGTGTTCTACGTATTGCTCCTGATGAAGTACAAACCCAACCCTTCACATGTACTAAACATAGAGGTCATACCGCTTGAGTAATATCAATCTTATGAAGGGTAATCTGTTGAAATTCTGGACAGACCAAAGAAAGTTCTATGAAACAATACCACTCTTTTGGTCAAGTTTTTTTTGGATAAATCACCATCTAGCAGAAGCTATGTGGGAACTTGAGGACATGAGGAAATAGAAGTATCCTCATTTTTTTACTTAAGTTACAAATATCAATGGAAAATTCATTTTTAAGTGGGGGTATAATGTAACATCCCTAGATTTTATGGACCTACTTTTTTCAAATAAATTAATATTTTCATCTCTCAATGCACTATGTCAAATATTTCATTCAAACTAAACCGATTTTCTATACGTTACATGAAACACTGAGTTGGGGTATAATACACACAAAACTGAGTTTCTACAAAACATAATTTTATTGTTTAATTAAGATAATCATAACCTAGTTATTAAACATAGTTATGTGAATAGTAATGACTACTTTTCTAATATTTTCTATAATTTGTTTATATAAATAAAACAAATAGATAATGAATGATATGATTTTTGGTAAAGTCCTTCAATGTCTTAAAAATTTATTTTTAATGCCCTTCAAATAAAATTAATTTTATACACATATATAAATTTAATTTTATAAAATAAGCCTCATTTTTTTAATTTAATATGTCATATTTATCTTAGGGTAAAATTAGGGGATTTTTCTGAGAAACTTCATTTTTTGATTAATAGTGAAAAATACATATTTTTAATTCAAAACATCTTTTAAATTCAATTTTTTTAAAATATATTTTAGTTTTATTTAAAATATGAATTAGATAATATATTTATCAAGTAATACAAGTTTTTTCATTATAAACATTTCCAAATTAAAATTGGACATAAATAATTAACAAACTTTTGATTCTTTTTACTATAAAAATCCACAGTGTCATCATGACAGTGAGATTATTTTTTTCAATTAATTTCTACCAATTATGTGATTAGAATTTGGAAAAATGGAAACCATATTTTTAATCATAATAATTTATTATTTCTAATAAGTTTAACTTTTTTGACCAAAATGATTAGTTAAAGTGATTAAAATTAATCATAGCGATTAAGGCAAAATTATGGTTAATTAGGGACTAAACCTTATCATTAAGGGCCCAAAAGACATATAAAATTATACAAAAACCATTTTATTTCCATATTTAGACCCTATCATCAATTTTATTGACCATGGTCCATTATTGAATCAACTTACAACCTTAAAAACGTTGTTGGAATTATCTCTTCCAATATTTAAAAGAGTGCCACTCCTTCTCTATAATAAAAGGCCACCGCCTATACCCATTCCTCACACCTCTAAAAAAATTTATGTTCTTCCATGATATACCCAATTATCCTCCCGAAAATTATCCCTTTTATCTTTAATAACTCCTTTGTGATTAAATACTCTCAAGGAATCCTTTTGACATAAACCAAAAGGAGTTCCCCGATTAAGAGTTAATGTCTTCTCCCAAACTCATTTCCTTTATATTCATTATTCACCACCTATAATATATTTATTTGATTATTGTGTTAAAAAACTAGTATCATACATATAGTATGATTATTTTATGCAAATTGTTCAACCTACACTTACACAAACCTCCATCTAATGGATATTGAACATATTGTTTCTGTGTATAGAGAACTACTGCCTCATGAAATGATGATTGTTCATTTTTCATTTACCAACTACCTTGGGGTCCATTATGATGTAAAAACTATTTATATATGTCATATATTATATTTATTATTCATTTATTCTTATTTATTCCTTTTATAACATAGATATCTTTACTTTCCATTTGGTGTTAATACTATAATCTTGTTTGAGGAAGTGTAGACTACCGCCCCCTCAAAGCGATGTGATTCGTTCACACACCATATGAAATGTATTAAGTATGGGTATAGTGAAATTATATGATATATATAATATATTAATTCTACTGTAATAATGTTACATATACATACATACATACATACATACATATGTCCTTTACTTACTTTCTTTCAGTACATCAATAAATAAAGAAACATCATTCATGTGTACGTACGACTTATCATCTCCATGAATGGTGTATTAAATTTCATAATTATTTATGTTATAAATTTTCATAATATAAATATAATGTATATAACTGATATTTATATCAGTTTATATGTTATGGACAATGAAATTAGTATAAGAACCAACAATATAACAAATTAAGACACATGAGAAGAACAAAGTGAATATTACCTGAAGTTAAACCATAAAAGAGGATCGTTAACAAGTAGGTAATATAAGTTCCAAATAAAAACATATATGGTAATATATATAATAATATTATTCTGTAAAATTTTTATAATAAACTTATATTTATTATATAGGAAGCTTGTATGAGCACAGAGAGAGTCAAAACCCGATGTAAGAGGATTTTATCTCACTTTTAATTTCTGTGAGATACAAGATATGTTCGTCACTCTTTAATTTTTTGTGGTGTATGTACTAACCATGATTGTATTCAATGTATCTTTTACTTATATTTATGGGTATTCACATGCCCATTTTATGATCCTTCTTTTATGGGGTTTAACTTTCAAAAGTTACCAAATCGGTAAAACATATTTGTCTCAATTTTCCTTCTTTGAGATTCATGTTTTGTTATGCACCTAAACTCTTTTTCAAGGTGTATATAATTCAATTTTACATGTTATATCACAAATATACATATTTTAATGATATAGTAATCTTAATTTAATTTCCTTTTCTTAAGTGGAGAGTTTGATCCTATGTTACCGAGTTATAAGATTTTATTGAGACAATCGCATTGCTTTCTGAGATTGTTTATGTTTAAGCTTCCCATAAGGAAATATTTTGATCCATATCTCAAGAATATTCATGAATTTACTTATATTATATTTATTAATGATATCCTCTATTTTTAATACCATTTTTCACTATTTAGTACTTAAGATAATGCTTTTATGTAAAATCTTGTTGTCTCTCTCTTCGGTCAGAAATCTATTGTTTTCAAAAACTATGTCATTGAAAATGTTTTCAAAATGATTTAAAAAGATCCTTAAAAATAATTTTCAATGAAAAAATATTTTAATTTTTTTTTTCAATGATTCCTTTTTAATTTTTAAAATCATTTTTTCAAGAAAAAAGGTTTCCAATTTTTTTATGTTAAAAAAAAATTGAATAAGCAATGATATTTTCCTCATGAATTATTTTTAAAAGATCATTCAAAATTAATTCCCATATAAGATAACATCTGTTTGTGTTAGTCATGGATTTATGGGGAAATTATTCAATGTTTACATTCATATAATTTCCTTCAATGGATTATTTTTTGATGGCATGATGCTTATAAGACCCATATCTCTTTCACAGGTTATATGCTTTTGAAACCCACTTCTTTTCACAAGTTGTGATTATGATGAAATGGTTATGAAACCTATCTCTTTTCATATGTTATGATATGCTTAGATGTTTATGATACCCATTTTATTTCTTGGGCTATGATATGATTATTTATTCTCTTATGGCACGTGTATGAATGATTTCTTTTTTGTAATGGGTGGGACCTATGTCTCTCTCTAATGTATTTGGTAAAGATTTATATATCATGAGATAAACTAAGATGGTATTAGGAGTGAACCTTGACTACGTTGATGACCACGGGTGTGAACAATGACTACTAATAAGTTATGAGGAGTGAACTCATGCTACTATGATGGCCATTCGAAGGAACCATGACTACTATGATGGTATAGGGAGTGAACCCATACTACTAAGATGGTCTTATCAATTATGCCTTGGCTACTATAAATATCATTATATTCTTATATGTTTTCCAAACTTCCTTGTTTTATTCCTACGTTATTCTTCCATGGATTATTCTCTTTATTTCATTATGAATCATATCTTATTAACATATAATATTTATTCCATGATATCTATTATGATCTTTGATATACAGGGTATGATCTTCTATTTCCATTATCACATTCTCATACCATTATGCTCATGTTTATGCCTATATGTCTCCTTTTTTTACCCTTACTAATCATTTAATATCAGCCATTTTTTGTTTCCATTCCACTTGGTTATGATGATATGTAATATGTTTGATATGTATAATAGTGTTGTTAGTCAAGAAGAACCTAGTGGAAGATGATGTAGCTCACATTTGTTCCATTTTTTATATTTCCGTGTTTCCCAAGGCACTAGACAAGTACAATCATCATGCATCTATTTGTGTATTGTTTTGTGTATTCTACAAAAGTTATTTAATGTTAATGTTTGAAAAGTGATGTTCAATATATTCATAATACCTTTCAAAATATTTTAACCTATCCAGAAGGGAAAGTTTAGAAATCACTTGTTAACAGATTGATAATGTTCCAAACTTTATGATTCCCATGTCCATCCTTTCTAAACCTAAGAAGACAGGATCCCTTCCAATTCTCATTAGTGATATAACTGATGGATCCTTTATACATGTATCATCCTCCACATTATTCAATTTACCCAGAAGGTAGTTGATTGATAAATCATTGTCCTTGATCATATATAACCATCTTCATTGGCACGTATTAATATCTTTCTATGTGAATATATACTTGGGGAATTTTTGATCAATATATATTTCACACTTCTTCCTAAAGAGAAAATGACTCCATATTTTTGATGTGATGATTACTGCTTCCAACTCTGGATGATTCATTGGATAGTTATGTTTAGGTACTTTCAACTATCTTAAAGCATGGGATATGAATTTTTCATTTTTTATTAACACCAATCCTAATCCATTATTCTACGTGTCACTAAACACCATAAAAAGTTCTCCATTTGTGGGTAGTGTGAGAAAATGTGTAGTGGTAATCCTCCCTTTAAACTACTTTAAGATCTCTTCACATTTATCATTTCAAGTAGACTTGACTCCCACCCAAGCTATCATGGTAAGAGGGTTTTTCAATCATGGGAAAGTCTTCACTAATCAACGACAATACCCAATTAACCTAAGAAAACTATGAATATCTCTCACAGATGTTAGCCTCGCCCATCCTTTAATTACTTCTATCTTTGAAGGGTCCACACATATCTTATTTCTTGAGATAATAAACCCCAATAAATAGACTTCCTTCAATGAGAATGAATATTTTCTATACTTTGTGTAAAGATTCTCCTTTATTAGGGTCTTTAGTACAATGCTCATATACGTCTCACGATACTCCATTTGCTTTATGTATATTAGAATATTATCTATAAAGACTACCCTAAATTTTTTAAGGTAATATCTAAAGGATCTATTCTTAAATTATATGAAAATTTCTCAAGAATAAGTGGGTCTGAATGACAACTCTATGAACTCATTGTGCCCATACCTTATTGTTGACGCTCCTTTTTCATCACAGAGTCCAAAGGAATGTAAAGGGAAATGACTTAGCATAAATTGATTTCATCCTTTGAAGAAAATATCAAAAATTGACAAAGGAATGAACAAGGGATCAAAATCACATGTCTCGTGCAAGTTCTATCACTGTCGCGCAAGTCCACTTGTGCGCCATATGGTGGTGGCGCAAGTGACTTGAGCGACCTATGTAATAACTGCCCAGAGTCTTCTCCAGCCTATAAATAGACCATGTGGGCCCCTCATTCGAAAAAAGTATTTTTTCCAGAAACTCAGATTTGAGCTCCCGACGCCCTAGTCTCTTCTCAAAGCTTCTGAAGCACTTATAAGGTAATTTATTACCTAGAACGGAAGATCTAAAGAGGGGGAGGAAGGCTTAAGTGTTGAAACTCATCAACACTTGCGCGCCTGAGTGGCCATCCCTTAAGGGAAAAGGCCACACTTGCGCGACGCCTTGCTCCTTCAATAGAACTTGTGCTCCCCTCTTCTGGAATAACCTCAAGAGGATTATAAAGGCTTTAATCAAGAGTCACTCAAGTATTACCCTGCTGGTTAACCATTGCGCAAGTACAACATGTGTCGTGCAGGCATACTTGTGCGACCAGGACTTGCGCACCCACGCAGTACCTGCGTGCCTGCTAGGACTTGCGTGCCCCTGCCTTTTTGGGTGCCCTTCTTGCCCATTTCACCCCTCTTAAGCCATTCCACCCTTCCTATTCAAGATTCAGTCTTCAAGATAGTCTTCAAATCCATTTATGGCATGATTTCTTGATTTGAATTCCTTATCTGAAAGTAATTCTGTGGAATATCTCTCAAAACCTAGTGGTTTACACATCTTTATGTCACTAAACATTGAGATTTCATTCATTCAACCTCATCCTTTAGGATGAGAGAATCCTTAACATGGGTATCTTTTTCAGGAATAATCCCCAGTCATAAGTCCTCTAATTTGGGCATCCTCTTTAGGAGTAAGCCCCAGATCCCCTAACATGGGCTTCCTTTTCAGGAGTAAGCCCCAATCTCAAGTATGGGCCTCCTTTTCAGGAGTAAGTCTCAGTCATAATTCGTAACTTGGGCATCCTCCTTAGGAGTAAGCCCCAATTCTTAAAGTTCCCAAATCTGGGCATCCTCCTTAGGAGTAAGCCCCAGTCCCCTAATTTGGGCATCCTCCTCAGGAATAAGCCCCAGTCATAATCCTTGACCTGGGCCTCCTTTTTAGGAGTAAGCCCCAGTCTCAAATATGGGCATCCTCTTCAAGAGTAAACCCCAAGTCCCTTAATTTTTCAAATCTCTTAACCTGGGCCTCCTTTTCAGGAGTAATCCCCAGTCCCTTAATTTTTCAAATCTCTTAACCTGGGCCTCCTTTTCAGGAGTAAGCCCCAGTCTTAATTTCTCTTAACCAGTCCTAATTTACCTTTGATCTGGGATTCCTTTTCAGGAGTAAAACCCAACAATAAGTCTTCTCCTAATTTGGGCCTCCTTTTTAGGAGTAAGCCCCAATTTAGAGTATTCAAAATCTCTATGAAGCACATATACCTTTATGGACCATGTTCCTAGATTTCTTCCCTAATGTAAATCATAACCTTCATTTATCTAGGCATTCATACATACATAATCCCCACATTATTTCTTATGATTGCTTCTTTCATGGCACAATTGTCTAATTTTTACCAATACCTCTTGTTTCTCACATCGAGCATGACTCACGTGAGCTTAGAGTGTAAAAGTAATTGTGACATCCTTCTTTGAGCCATCAATCATAAACATCAAACTCCCTTATTCGAACTATGTGGGTTCTGATTTTTTTTCTAAACAAAGGATACGTAGGTAGCCCGTCTACGGGTTTGATCCCAACTCTAAAATAATCCATGTCCTTCTGAATGACAATAAACCTCAAGTGCCCCACTGAGTGGCTTTAAAACCATCATGGTCATCATAATGACCAAGAGACTTCTATATAAATGTGTCGAAGGGTACCATTGACCAAGGATCTCTAATAAATACATATGATTCTCTATCGATGAAGAACCTCGAATACATATAAAAGATTCTCTAATTTTCCTACATATTTAATCATTGATTGTCAGATCTGAAGGAATGCTCATTCTATACTTGGTAATGTAATAAGGATTCACGAACATAACTTAGATCTATAAAGAGAGTCCCGAAGTAGACAATAATTCCCCTCAAAAAGGTGTGATGAGTCTGACCTCCCATCCTCTCGACCAATGCAAATTCCTAAGCCTCATCAGTTCACAAACTAATGAGCACCTACCTTTGGAAAGTAGGTCCGAATGGATGTGGAATCATTGGATGTTTCCAGTTCTATGAAAAAACCCATTAGAAACCGATCAGAATGTTTGAACCTCCCATCAAGGCGGTCATCCCCAGATTCTGAGGGAAACAAAAATGGTGAACCTGACATGAATCCTTAACCAAGTTAAAATGATGTTTTGCCTATTTGTTAGGACCCTATTTAAAACTCAATGAGAGGGCCAACAAAAACAATCATTGTCATATGTGCTCATCCAAAATATGTAGTGGATGAATTTAACTTGATTACGTATCTTATATCAAACAGGAACTCTTTTCCCAAGATCTTCTGCATTTCTAGAATGGCTGCTCTCAAGTTCATACATGTGAATACAACAGCTGGAAAATCCACTACTACTACTCCTGCTGGATCGTCGTTCGCTTTTAGGATGATATCACCTACTCAGTGTCTTCAACGCTGGGTATCAAACACACTTGTTAAGGTGTACCGTCAACACGGTACCATCCCAACTCTGGAGGATGCCCGACAAGCCCTCCAAGTAAACAACTCACATCGGTCGTCCAGATGACGACGACCAGTGATCAAGAAGCAGGCGGTGCTGACTACCGTCTCCAACTGTTTCGGGTCATTATCCCCAGAACGTAATCACCATTCGCTCCCTTATTCCGGGGAGGTGAATGAGCAGGTCCCTCAGGACCTTAATTCAAACAGACAGGAGTCCTTCCTGAGGGCTCCCACCAACAATCGCCGCCAGACTCGTGCGGTAGTGTCCCCTCAACATGATGAGGGTACCGACTCCAGGCGTTCAGCTCAGGTTCCTCGAACCCGAGCAAGCAAGAAAAACCACCAGAGGCAGAATCTTGTCAAAAGTGAGCAGGTTCTCATCTCTGCCATCTCCAGATAAGTCCACCAACCTAACTTGGTGGCAAGCAACGAGCAGGCACACACACCTACCCGTTTTAATTCCGCTATCCAGCAGACTCGTCTGGCAGCATCACGCCAATCCCGCCAGGAAATTCCGGCGGAGTACTATAGGCAAGAACATACACCTGTTTATACATCATCATCTAGTCAGCAGGATCTTCTGACTACATATGATGGATCTCGTCAGCCATGTTTGGCGAAGTGCAATCAACAGGCACATACACCTGCTAGTATTAATCAAGGCTACCAATAGTCTCGCTTGGTAGCATTCGGAGAAGTCAGTCGAAAAGCCCCGACAACAAATAAGAGGCATACTCAACTCTCTGCCCCCACACTTGAGTACTTTTAGGATTCACTAACACAAAAAGGAGGACACGAGTAGGCACATACACCTTCTCCAAGCCCAGAATGGACGTATATTCCCATTTCGGCAGCTGAAGTCACCAAGCATATTTTATCAATGGTGAAAGAGCAGAAGAAAATCCCTGTTCATATTCTGGATGCCTACCAGGATATTATAACAACTTCAGTGGAATCTCAGGGAAAGACACATAAATCTAGACCTACCAGTGGAGTGATACATCAACAATTCACTCCGGAACAGACACACACATCTGTTCCAGTCCAAGAGGGTTGTGGGGCATACTCCCCCATAGCATACGGACAACCAAGTTAGGCACATACACCTGATTTGAGTTGAGATCGTCAGCCTAACCTGGCCATATTTCCTGATCAGGCATATACACCTGCTCAGAGTAGCCACTTTCGTCAACAAGTGGTTTCCAAGGTGAGTAAGAAGGCGTCTAAGAAAAAGACCCTCCCAACACAGTCAGGAGATCAAGAGCCAATATGTAACAAGGCCTTGCTCGATGCTGGAGTTCTTGAAGCCCTGAGACAATTATCCGTTGAAATTCAAGATTCTACTCCCTCATTTCCCAATAGTGGGAACATTAATTCCAAAGGTCTTCAACAGACACTTCCTCATGAAGGCTTGCTTCATGACAATTCGGTCGATCTCGAAGTTTCATCTTCAGATGAGAGCCACAGGAACCCTCTGTGTGGTCAAAAGACCAAGGAGCAAGAGATCTCATCTTTTGTTGTAACCCATTATGGTGGTCCTCCCCATGATGATGAATTTCTCTGCGAAAGTCCTCTCCGCAGCAATGATGCACATTGCCCGGAAAATGCTCCAGTGGACAATGTAGTGCCGAGAAAGCCCTCTTATCTTGAGGCACTTCCAAATGCGAAACTAGTCATTTCTGAAGCTTCATCGCTAATAGGTGAAATAATTTCTCAATCAGAAGATAGACCAGGGTGTAGGTCATTCTCCGAACCACCCCTAAGTCATGCATCTTCTAGTTTGATCAATTATTTCTCTACCAATCCTGTTGAATCCAATGAAGCAACTTGGAAACACCAACTCTGGTCAAATCAGGTAGAAGAATCTTCATCAAATGATAAGGAGGAAATGATGAACATGAGAAAGCAACTGGTGAAAGGTGAAGTGCTAGTCATGTTTTGACCACTGGCTGACTCTCAGTATAATATTCCAGAAATGTTGATGGAAGATAAAGTTCCTGATATTCATCTCAACATATAAAAAACTCTTTGTCAGTTGAAAAAGAAATTATTATCTTATGATGAATAATAAAATCATCTTAAGATAATAGAAGGGTTACAATGTCAGATTGATTTGGCGTCTCTATCAGTCTCTCGATATCTGAAGGCTGAAAAGAAGCAGAGAGCCCTTCAACGTTCATGCCTTGGCACACTAAGAAGATTGCGTCAGTTAATTACCAATTCCCCATCTAGTATTCGTGTCAGAGGATGGGGTGTTCATAGAGCACTACATTTCACGGTGCTCTCCAGTCAGCAATGCCCACTGAAAATGGTCTCATGAAATGTTATTGCCCATGGCCAGCCACAATCATTGGGCTTTGTTTATAATCAAAATCTTGCCCAAGAACAGGCTTCAACTAGTTCCTCTCAAAATTAAGAATACAGAGAACAAGTTGTCGAATTACTCTCACATCAAGCAAATGAGAATATTGAGCAAGCCTCTCGTTTGGAGCAAGCACGTCACCAAGTGACAGAAGTGTCAGAAATCATCCAATAGTCTTTTGAACTGGGTGATAAAAGCAGATACACGTTAATGCATCCAGCTAATTTTCGGACTAAGGTTCGCAAGATTAGAAGGACTTTCAAGAAAGTCTCAGACATAGCATGTCAAGAACCACCCCAGCTCTCCAGACATGGGGCTCTTTTAAACCAACCCTTGGAATCAACAAAAAGGATTTGGGGAGTTGAGTGAGAATAGCAAGAAAATCCCCAGTCCACTGGACTGGGGACTTTTTCAAATCATCAATCCCCTCCTCAGAGAAAGTTGGTCTTTTCTCTATTGGGGAAGAAACCTCAAGAGTAACGAAGAGCCAAATTATCAGGAGATTCCCTCAAAATTACGGTTCATCAAGAAGTTCCTGAGGGATCGAATCAACAAAAGGCAATGTATCATCAAAGACATGGAAGAAGACAATATCACAGAAATGATGATAGAAGGGATGCGATGAGTTATGCATCAATCAATTTTATAAATGTCGTTGTTGCTGATCCACTAGATGAGGCTCACTCAGGGGACTCAGATTAAGAGGTTACTGCTCAAGAAGATGTATGCACCGACACAAATGAAGAAGGTGTGTGTACACGAAGTCAAAGGATTAATCAGAACCTAGGTAATCCTTCGAGTAACCCACTTCCCCCTCTCTGAAAATGATCCAACAAAGGGAAGGGAAAGAACCAGGTTACATATCCTTCCTTTGGAGAAGGCCAATCGCTCTCACTAGAGCAGAGGTTTGCACAACAGGAGGAAGAAATGAAGGAATTAAGAAGGCTAAATGCAGAACTACTTCAGAGTAGTCTTCTTCTTAAGAATGCTGGAGTCAGTCAGCCAAAGGAATTTGTTGCAGCTACTGAGATGGATCAAGAATATCCTCCTCTATCAGTACACCCTCACAGGTCTAATCCTATGGGTCAAGTGCAACAACATTTGGCAGTATTACCATCAGTTGCAGCACCAATCGCCACATCTTTCCAAGCTCCAGTCATTTCACCTACCCAAGTCCAAGTTCAACCGGATGTTTCTCAAAAGTTAATAACTACTATTGAGTCATCAACAGATCGGTTAGAAACTATGGAAGGGAAGCGTGGACAAGTTCAACCAGAAAAGAAAGTTTACCCTGAATGGGTAGATTCAATTTCTCCTCCATCCTATTTTGGGAACCCTGTATTCCCTATTTTCAATGGATCAGGTGATACTGAACAACATTTGACGCAATACGTGTCTTGTTGCGATCCTATGATGGGAACTCCGGAGCATCAAGAAGTAGTGAAACTCAGATGCTTCGTTCGAACCTTTCAAGTACCAGCTTTTGTTTGGTATACAAGCTTGCAATCCCGATCAATTATCGGATGGGAGGATCTTTGCCAAAAATTCCTCCTTCAGTTCAACTCAACTTTGTCAAAGACAACATTTTTCGATCTTACAAACTATAGGCAAAGGGAGAATGAAAGGGTTTCTGATTTCATTGCTCGATGGAAGGGATTAACATATTCCTTGAGTTTAGCACTCCCTCAAGAAGAATTGTTGCCAATCTATGTGGAAAATCTGCGTGAAAAATTACGCATGCCGTTAATCCCTGTGAAATACACAGGAGGGTTTCAAGACCTTACTTTAATCGCTCAGCAGATTGAATATTCCCTTATACAGGCTAAGGCTAAATCTCGTGTAATTCCATCAGCTCCAGGAAGGAGAATGGGTAAAGCAGAAACTGCTACAGTTATGCTTAAACAAGCACCTGTACATATTTCTACCTCAAAACCTTCATCTTCTCAAAGGGCTCCACCTTCTGAGCGCCAACAACAAAGGCCTTTTCGTCCAGATGATCAAAAAGATCAAAGGCGAAAACAATTTGAGGATATGAAGAGCAAAACATACTCTTTCTGAAATGAACAAGTTCCTGGTTATTTCATTTCAGCTCTGGAAAACAATTTGGTTCAATTTCCAATGCCCAAGAGTCCAAACAAGAAAGGAGATGAAGACCGTCCCAATTATTACCCTTTTCATCAAATGTTGGGACATCTCATCCAGGAGTGTTTTGTCTTCAAAGACCTCCTACAAAAGATGGTCGACTCGGGACAAGTAACATTGAAAGGCTCCTCAGACCAGGTAGCATGTGTCACTGCTACAGTTCCAGAGGAGGAAGGTGAATAGGAAGAAGTCAAAAGCAAAAATGCACAGAAGTGTGATGATTGGATGGCCAGAAAGACAATCAATCGAACTCATGCTATTGTGAGAACACAATTAAAGAAACCAATTGTGCCTTCTGCCATGAATATTACGGCAAAACCCTCTTTGTCAGAGGGAAAGTCCTCAAAGAAACAGCATGATTCAAAGAAAGAAAAAGAATCAGAAGAAGATGAGTATGTGTCAAAGCCTAAGTTGTCTTTGACTTTGGCGGACTTCATGCCATCTACTTCAAAGCCACAAGCACCGCCCCACCAAACGGCACAGCCTAAACAGGATATTTAGGCAGAGTCTTCATCAGATGAAGAGTTAATCTTTGGTTCTGTTAATATGATTCAATTAACAGATCCATATGCCAGTCGCAGTTTCGATTTCAATGAGCCTGAATTCCCTGTATCAAATAGAGGAATCAGAGGAAGTTCCAGGGGCTCAGAATACATGGGAAGACGTGGATCTTTCAGAATCCACTATTCCAATTCTACCCCTTCTAGAACTGTGTACGCAGCAGAAACTCGTGGTAGAGCCCTTCAGTGAGCTCAACAAGAATAAGCAAGTTCTTCTACCAATAGCAAATTCAGTCCTAGCACAGTTATTTGGGAAGACCGATTGAAGGTTCCATCTTCTTCCTCTCAGTAAGTAAATGGATCTAATCGGTCTAATCTTCTAAAACCAGGAATATTTCCAACTCCTTTCCCAATAAAAGATGCATCAACTTCCAAATAATCTGTATCCAAGGTACTTGCTAAACCATATATTCCTATTGGGAAATGAGGACCTCTGGATAAAAAGTATGATATATTTAAACACTTGGCCCAAGTACCAGCCAAGTTATCAATTCTGGATGCTCTGAATCTGTCAAAGGATCTTCGGGAATCACTTATTGAGGCTTTGTCAAATCCTCAGGAGTTTGAAACTGAAATTATTGCAGATGAAGTCTATCACATAGAGAATAATCCTACAGAATGCCATGCAATAATATCTTTTACCGATGAAGATGGAGATGATGTTGTGCATGGACATATTAGACCATTGTACTTGTCTGGAAAGGTCAATGGCGTGGATGTTCGAAGGGCTTTCATTGACAATGGTTCAGGAGTCAACCTCATGCCCATTCGTACACTTCGTCGATTGGGCCTCATGGAATCTGATTTATCTCATTCCACCATGATTCTACAGGGATATGATAAAAATGAACAGGAACCACTAGGTGAAGTTACACTCAGAACTCAGTTTGGAGATCTTGTATCCAATTCATATTTCATGCTTGTTGATCAAGACTCAGCCTTCAACATCTTTCTTGGAAGACCCTGGCTACATCAACATGCGGTTATCCCTTCATCATACCATCATTGTCTCAAATATTGTTTTGATGGTCAAGTTGGGACATTGTATGGTGATAAGGCCTAGTTCAAGACATGTGAGTCTCAATACATTGAGGTGGAATTCTATCACATAAAGAAAAGGGAGAAATCCATAACAAAGGAGATTACCAAAGTTAATGATCCATATGGTTTGGAAAAAATTCCAGTAAATCCATTTACACATGTGAGTACAGATTATATGTTGCCTATCAGTCAAATTGACAAGATAGACCCAAATCAAAATACTCTTATGGAAATATCCATAATTTCAATTACGGAAATCGAGCCATACAACATGGGAGAAATTGGTAATCTACCAAGCAGTGATGAAAGCACAAATGGTGACATCTTCATTTCATCTGCTGAATTCCAACAAGTCTATGCTTCGCCAATTAGGCTAGAAGAAGTTATAGCAACATTGGAGGTGAACAATTATGTTGATTATCAATCCATCATCTCCTCTTTATTACCCAAAGAAGACCCTTCATCATCAATCGGGTCAGAAATGGAAGCTTCTTCTTCAAGATATGCAAATTTTGACATCTCTTCGGATCATGAGAATTATACTTTATCATCTACTATGCAAGTAGAAACGGAAGAAATAACACATGATGAATAAGAAGAGGAAGATCTTAGAGATGCTCCTCCAGCATTTGAAGAGGGTATCTCTTCCCCTGTGGATGAACTCAGAGAAATAAATCTGGGTACAAAAAGGAGATCCACGCCCCACTTTAATCAGTGCGGCCATGACTCTTGAAGAGAAAGAGATGTATATTTTTTTCTAAAGCAAAATAGAGATATATTTTCCTGGAAATATACGAAAATTTACGGGCATGATCCTGATGTTTCTACTCATAATTTGGGTTTACCTAAAGAACATCGAGGATTTAAGCAAGCCGTGAGAAGAACAAACCCAACTTATGCTTCCAAAATTGAAGCTGAAGTGGATAATCTTATCAAAGATAACTTCGTCAGAGAAGTTCAATAATCCAAATGGTTGGCTAATATTGTCCCTGTAAAGAAAAAGAACATACAAATTAGAGTTTTCATCGATTTCAGAGATCTTAATCGGAATTTTCCTAAGGATGAATTCCCAGTTCCGATTACAGAACTTCTAATTGATGCAACAACTGGCTATGAAGTAATTTCCTTCATGGATGGATATTACATATATAATCAGATCTGAATAGCCCCAAAAGACGAGGAATCTATAGCCTTCAGAGCCCCTCAAGGTGTGTTTTGCTACCGGGTAATGCCCGTTGGCTTAAAGAATGTAGGTGCAACTTATCAGCGTGCCATGCATCGTATCTTCAAACCCTTCTTAGGGAAGTTTGTTGAATTCTATGTAGACAATTTGGTAGTTAAATCCAAACAACGTTCTAATCACTTGGCTGACTTAGAAGTCACATTCTGTAAGCTTCGACAACATAATTTGAAGATGAACCCCTTAAAATGTGCTTTTGGGGTAACCTCAGGAAAATTTCTCGGCTTTGTTGTATGCCATCGTGGTATTGAAGTCGATCCTAAGAAGACCAAGTAAATCCTTGGTATGTCACCTCCTCAAAATTTGAAATAATTAAGAGGAATTCAAGGACACTTAGCCTATATTCTGCGTTTCATCGCCAATTTAGCAGGCAAAAGTTTACCCTTCACCAAATTGATGAAGAAGGGAGTCACTTATCAGTGGACTAAAGAATGTCAAGAATCATTCGATATTCTCAAGAAATACCTCTTGAGTCCACTGGTACTCATGCAACCTATTGAAGGAAGACCACTTATCCTCTACGTGACAGCTCTAGAGAGATCATTGGGTGCCTTCCTTGCTCAAAAGAATGATGCTGGGAATGAAAACAGCCTCTACTATCTCAGTTGAACCATGATTGAAGTAGAAACCCAGTATTCAAGTATTGAGAAGTGCTGCCTAGCATTAATCTTTGTAGTTTAGAAGTTGAGACCCTTCCTGCAACATCACGAGGTCCAATTGGTATCTCGCAATAACCCGCTCAAATTTATCCTAAGTCGTCCAATGCTTACAGGACTTCTAGCAAGGTGGGAAGTTATTTTGCAGCAATTCAACATTCAGTATGTGTCTCAAAAGGCGATAAAGGGCCAAGCTCTGGATGATTTCCTAGATGAAAATCCTTCAGTGGAAGACACATCTTCAGATATTGAAACCCCTGATGAGGAAGTCTTCTCTATTCAAGAAAGTCCTTAGGCATGGGAAATGTATTTTGATGGTGCTTCTAGAAGTCCAACAGGGAGGAAAATGGAAAATCCTAAATTCAACAAAGTTGGATTAGGAATTGTGCTCATTTCTCCAGAAAAGGCAGTGTTACCTTATTCCTTCTTATTGTGGGAAGGTGGTACCAATAATGAAGCATAATACCAATCTCTCATCGTAGATTTGGAATTAGCACTTCAAGCACAAGTGAATCACATAAAGGTGAAATGTGATTCAGACCTGGTAATCAAACAAGTCAATGGGGATTATACCATCAGAAAAGAAGAACTAATCCCTTTTATGATTACGTCAGAGAATTAATGGAGGAATTCCCTTTGGAACTGACATTTTCTTATGTCCCAAGATCACAAAATTCTTTAGCTAATGCATTGGCTAATATAGCCACAACTCTGGTAGATCCAAATCGAGACGAGACAACCATCAGTATTGCCCACCGTCATGCAATTTCACCGTATGTTCGGATTAGAACAGAGGAAATTAATGAAATTTGTCCCATTCCTGAACCATATGGTCATACTACAAGATGGATGTCACCTGTCAGGGAATACCTTCAAAATGGAACACTTCCACCTGATAGAGCTGAAAAAGAGCAAATCCGGCAATGTGTGGTTAATTTTACTCTTTATGATAGCCCAGATCACCTAGAGAAAATTCTCTACAAAAGTGGTTTTGATGGAGTTCTCTTCAGATGCATTGATAGTGAAGAGACAATGGCTGTCATGAAAGAAGTGCATACAGGAGTCTGTGGTGCCCACCAGTCTGGACATAGACTGTCTGATTATATTCGAAGGCTTGGATAATTTTGGCTTCCAATGATACGAGATTGTGTCGGTTTCACAAAGAAGTGTCATTCATGCCAAGTACATGCCAACTTCATTCATCAACCTCCAGAGTTGCTTCATACAGCTAAATACTCATGGCCATTTGCCACATGGGGAATGGATGTGGTGGGACCTTACCCTTCAGCTACGGCCAAGCAGTTTAAGTACATTCTTACTGCTACTGACTTCTTTTCCAAATTGGCAGAGGCAATAACTATCAATGAAGTCAGTTCAAAATGCGTTGTTATCTTCATAAAGTCTAACATCATTACTAGATTTGGTGTCCCTCATACCATATTGATGGACAATGGCACCAATTTCTATTCATCCGAGATGAAGAATTTGTATCAAGAATACAACATCAAATCCAACCCTTCATCTCGGTATCATGCAGCGGCCAACAGCTAGATATAATCCTTTAACAAGACTCTTTCAAATATACTGGAAAAGATGGTAGATAAAGATAAGAGGTCATGGCCTGATAAACTCTTTCATGCTTTATGGGCTTATCGGACTACCACCTGCACTTCAACTTGGTCAACTCCATATTCATTGGTATATGGAACGGATGTCATCTTTCCCATTGAAGTTCAATTACCCTCGCTCAGAGTTTCCATTTGTGATCAATCATCTACAGATGAACAATCTCAAAAGCGATTGAATGAATTGTAACAGTTAGATGAGAAAAGATTGTGCACTTTGCACCACTTGGAAGTCTATCAGAATCGAATAGCATGAGCTTTTAACAAAAAAGTTCATCTTTGTTCATTCACTCAGGCAGAATTGGTATTAGTTCTCAGAACTCTAATGATACCAGTAAAGAAACCTCCCAAGCCTGAGCCAAAATGGGAAGGACCTTATTCAATACATAAGGTATACTCCAATGGAGCTTATTCATTAATCTCAACGGATGGAGAACTCATCACTACTCCAACCAATGCCAAATTTTTTAAGAAGTATTTTGTATAAACTGCAAAGTGCCTTTCTCATCCTTGTTATATGAAGTTAAACTATATAGCAATTGTCCATACATATGACCTTAAACTATTTGTACTTTCGTCCCACACGACGTTAAACTATGAAAAAGTTCCCTAAATGGTCCAGTATGACCTTAAACTGCAACTAGGTCCTGTATGACCTTAAATTGCATTATCAACGGTCCATGCATATGACCCTAAACTATTTGAAAGTCCCTTACGTCCAGCAAGACATTAAACTGTGACATCCTAACTACATGACGCTAAACTGTATAAGAGTCCCTTACATCCGGAAAGACGATAAACTATATAATCATCAAAGGTCATGTATGACATTAAACTATTCTCACTTTCATCCAACATGACGTTAAACTATGGGGTAAAAAATCCCCAATGCGTCCAACATGACGTTAAAATGGTGTACTCTTTTGTCCTCCCTACATGACATTAAACTGCATAGTCCCCCTTTCGTCCAACATGACGTTAAACTCTATTGTCCCCATCATCCTAACTACATGACTCTAAACTATACAGAAAGTCTGTGATATGTCTTACATGACATTAAACTATATTTTGTCCCTGCTGCATGACACTAAACTGTGCAGCACCAATAGTCCTAACTGCAAGACTTTAAACTGCATAGTCCCTTTATATGTCCTACATGACATTAAACTATGCATCGTTATGGTTGTTTTTACCTCTTGTTTCTCACACCGAGTATGACTCACGTAATCTTAGAGCAAACCTCAACCATAACACTCTCTCTGGGCCGCTAACCATGTGTAATTCCTAACATCATTTTTTAGGTCATTGTCCCCAAGAACAACTTGATCATTAATTCATTCTTTAATTGAACTACATGGACTTTGATCCTTGCCTTCTAGGCCGAGTATGTTGGAAACCTCCCAAGGTTCAAGCCCAAAACCAATCTCTTCACATCGGTTCATCTCCATCTCATACGATGTTAATTCGTGAAACCGCCCTTAGAATCAATATCTTTACATTGGTTCACTTTCTTCCTTGTTATACGACGTTAAACTATACAACACTTTTTTCCAATATGACAACAAACTACAAATTTCTTTGATACCCTCGCCTGAGAGGGAACCATTATTTTCATTGATTGTTTAATCATGTTTCAGTTCAAAGACTAAGTGCATACATGGCAATGCCCGAACCTTTTATCTTGGGTTAAACCATCATTTCACTGAAGTCCCCTTTCACACTTCGCATGTACGAACCAAATTTGTACAGAGGGTATTTCTAGAACTACATGGGCTTGATTCCCATCCTTATTGGATATGTAAGAACATTCGAGTGTCCCTCGAATCCATCCCCAAGTCTTTGGGCCTAACCCCAAATTCCATTTTCAGTCCCTTGGCTGAAAAGTCCCCATGAAAACACACATTGTGTATTTCTTACAATGGTCCAAGCTCTATGACCCTAAACTTAGATCTCTAATCCTTTTCTCCCACATGACGTTAAACTATAGTTTAAGAACTATGTATGGCTTGATTCTCATCCTTATGGGATACGTAGTGAAGTCCAACATTTCAATTCAGGACCCAGACACAACATGATTATGGTAAGCATTGATCTATGTATCTTTGTATACATTGAACAATACCAATATTTATGTGTCATAATCCTAACCTTAAATATTTTCAGATCCTCATAACCCTTTTCATGACTTCTAGTCACAAAAATGTCAAACTTCTAAGAGTTCTTTTGTCTGACTATGCAGCATGTGCCCATAGGCGGCCTTGCATAAACAGTCTACATAACAGACTTGTTATCCAAAAGATACTATTATTTGACTATGAAACCAATGCCCTTAGGTGTCTCTGCATAATTCAACCCCCTAACGGGTTTTTCGGATAGTGGTAACTTCATTCTTGGGAATAATGCCTCTTTTTTCCTTATTTTTCTTAAACGACAGTATATAGGGATCCGCAAAAATAGCCATCCTTAACATATTTGTCCCATATCCTTTTTCATGATCTGAAAGTATTCAAGTCTATGGTTTATATTATCCTTCCCAACGTTTGGGTCAGACCTTCGTAGGAGTGATACTCATCCAGTTCTTCGATAATCTTATTTGTAAATATCTTCTCCATATTCAAGTACCTCTTTCCATATAGCAGACTCTATACTTTGGAAGATTTGAATCTCCATAAACTTTCACTGGCTTTTAGCACTAGGAAAGTAAATTTCTGAGAGTTCTTTTGCCTGACTATGCAGCACGTGCCCATAGGCATCCTTGCATAAACAGTCTACATAACAGACTTGTTATCCAAAAGATACTATTTTATTTAACTATGCAGCCAATGCCCTTAGGTGGCCCTGGATAATTCAACCCCCTAACGGGTTTTTTAAATAATGGTAACTTCATTCTTGGAAACTACTTCTTCTAATTCCTTTTAGCTCTTTTTCATATCATTCCTCAGATTCAAATATTCTTAAGTCATAGCTTATATATTTTCCCTCATACTTGAGTATGGTAATATGTTTTCAGATGAATTTTCATGAAATTGAGTCAATTCTAATCCATTTAGGTCAAAGCTATTTCAACCTTAAACATTAGCCTTTTTTTATGTCTGATGTGCATGACTTTAAACTGCCTACAAAAGACAAGGGAACTCTGAATAAAAGTCAAGTTCCCAGCTCACTAAACATACATTTTGTATGATTTAGATAACATTGAGCAATTAAAAGGTTTGAAGTTTGTTGGGTTATTTACATTAATCCTAGTAAAAATCAAACTATGCTTAATTGGACCATTGGCTTAGGTAAAATCTAAAGCATGTAGAAAAATAGAATGCAGGTACAAATTATTGAAGATGAAAGTGTTTTTCATTGATACATAGGAGATAGAAGGACATCCACAGACTAGAGTCTCTTCTATTTTTCAAAAATTACAAGAGGCTTTCAACATAACTCTTCATTTGATTTATGGAATCCTGAGCTTCATCAGAAACCACCTGGAATTCATTCATTAAACTGGATGCAATAAGAGATGCAGTGATACCAGCTCTTCTTGGAACAATTGTAAAAGGATGTTCTTGAGTGCGGTTTGAGAAAATTTTCTGCTGATCAAACAGTGACTCTGTTTCTTTCCAAGAGACTTGGAAGATGGATACAAGGATTTGAGAATGGAGCATTGGAAGTAAAGAGCCATTTGGAGAGAGTACTCTTTTCAGATATTTCTCTAATGCCATGTTTGTCTTCTCTCCACCAATCGTCAGCAAATTTTTTTTTCAGCCCATGGGTTTTCCATTTTCATATCTGCAAGGAAATGACATGGAGGAAGAATTTGAAAGTTCACAACATTTTTGTTGCTCTTAATGCACAGCATAACTGAAATAGAGGAGTAGCAGTGCAGCTGCATTTCAAGCATATAGTTCTTTACATCTGGAACATTGACTCCTTGAAAATGACCATGACCATATAGAGGCAGATAGATGCTCTGTGGGAAATTAAGATGATATTTCTTCATGTACTTAGCCAAATCTGGGAGAATGTTATCGCAGATATCATAGTAATCATGGCCAATGATGTTCATCATGTCATCAATCCGCTTTCTATCTAGTTCATCAGCCGTTCCAATTCCCTTGGGAGCCATTGAATCTGCACAAAAGTTGAATAAACTAAATGGGTTTATTTTTCATAAAATTTGTGAAAGCATTCGAGAAAATGGAAAAGGCATTAAGGCGCGCAAGTCTAAACTTGGCACGCAAGTGTTCATGTGTCGCACTAGTTTTTGACATTCAAGTATAAACTGCACAAGTACAAACACCTATACAATAGCATGACAACAAAGAAACATCGGAAAACAGAGCAATCTGCACGGCTAAAGTGACCTACGTGGTGAGAGCTCGAAGGTTTGAAATCTGGAAATCCAGATGCTTTGTACAGAATTGAGTCCCTCTATTTATAGACGCGTCTAGAACCCTGTGCGTTGTACCCCTACGTGTCAGGCCCTGCGTGATGCGCACTTGCACGCCGCCCTCTGCGCCATCAAGACTTGTGTGCCACCTTTCCTTTGGATGTCTTCTTTTCCTCAGAGTCACATCCTCATTTATTTAGGATCCAACTCTGAGGGGGGACTTTTGTTGACGCTCCTTTTTTGTCACAGAGTCCAAAGGAATGTAAAGGTAAATCACTTAGCACAAATTGATTTCATCCTTTGAAGAAAATATCAAAAATCGACAAAGTCATGAACAAGGGATCAAAAGCACATGTGCCACAAAAGTTCTATCACTGTCGCGCAAGTCCACTTGTGCGCCATCTAGTGGTCGCACAAGTGACTTGTGTGACCTATGTAATAACTGCCCAGGGTCTTCTCCAGCCTATAAATAGACCCTGTAGGCCCCCCATTCGAAAAAAGGATTTTTTTTCTAGAAACTCAGATTTCAGCTCCTGGTTCCCTAGTCTCTTCTCAAAGCATCTGAAGCACTTATAAGGTAATTTCTTACATATAACGGAAGATATAAAGAGGGGGATGAAGTACTAAGTGTTGAAACTCATCAAAACTTGTGCGCCTGAGTGGCCATCCCTTAAGGGAAAAGGCCACACTTGCGCGACGCCTTGCTCCTTCAATAGAACATGTGCTCCCCTCTTATGGAAGAACCTCAAGAGGATTCTATAGGCTTTAATCAAGAGTCGTTAAAGTATTACCCTACTGGTTAAGCATTGCGCAAGTACAGAATGTGTCGCGCAGGAATACCTGCGCGACCAGGACTTGCGTGCCCACGCAGTACCTGCGTGCCTGCTAGGACTTGCGTGCCCCTGCCTTTTTGGGTGCCCTTCTTGCCCATTTCACCCCTCTTAAGCCATTCCACCCTTCCTATTCAATATTCAGTCTTCAAGACACTCTTCAAAGCCATTTATGGCATGATTTATTGATTTGAATTCCTTATCTGAAAGTAATTATGTGGAATATCTCTCAAAACCTAGTGGTTTACACATCTTTATGTCACTAAACATTGAGATTTCATTCATTCAACCTCATCCTTTAGGATAAGAGAATCCTTAACATGGGTCTCCTTTTCAGGAATATCCATAGTCATAAGTCCTCTAATTTGGGCATCCTCTTTAAGAGTAAGCCCCAGATCCCCTAACTTGGGATTCCTTTTCAGGAGTAAGCCCCAGTCTCAAATATGGGCCTCCTTTTCAGGAGTAAGTCCCAGTCATAATTCTTAACTTGGGCATCCTCCTTAGGAGTAAGCCCAAATTCTTAAAGTTTCAAAATCTGGCCATCCTCCTTAGGAGTAAGCCCCGGTCCCCTAATTTGGGCATCCTCCTCAGGAATAAGCCCCAGTCGTAATCCTTGACCTGGGCCTCCTTTTTAGGAGTAAACCCCAGTCTCAAATATGGGCATCCTCTTCAAGAGTAAACCCCATGTCCCATAATTTTTCAAATCTCTTAACCTGGGCCTCCTTTTTAGGAGTAAGCCCCTGTCCCTTAATTTTTCAAATCTCTTAACCCGGGCCTCCTTTTCAAGAGTAAGCCCCAGTCTTAATTTCTCTTAACCAGTCTTAATTTACCTTTGATCTGGGATTCCTTTTCAGGAGTAGAACCCAATCATAATTCTTCTCCTAATTTGGGCCCCCTTTTTAGGATTAAGCCCCAAGTTAGAGTATTAAAAATCTCCATGAAGCACATATACCTTTATGGACCATGTTCCTGGATTTCTTCCCTAAAGTAAATCCTAACCTTCATTTATCTGGGCATTCATACATACATAAGCCCCACATTATTTCTTATGATTGCATCTTTTATGGCACAATTGTCTAATTTTTACCAATACCTCTTGTTTCTCACACCGAGCATGACTCACGTGAGCTTAGAGTGTAAAAGTAATTGTGAAATCCTTCTTTGAGCCATCAATCATAAACATCATACTCCCTTACTTGAACTACGTGGGTTCTGATTCCTTTTCTAAACAAAGGATACGTAGGTAGCCCATATACGGGTTTGATCCCAAATTCAAAATAATCCATGTCCTTCTGAATGACAATAAACCTCAAGTGCCCCGCAGAGTGGCTTTAAAACCAACATGGTCATCATACTGACCAAGAGACTTCTATATAAATGTGTAGAAGGGTACCATTGACCAAGAATCTCTAATAAATACTGATGATTCTCTGTCAATGAAGAACCTCGAATACATATAAAAGATTCTCTAAATTTCCTATATATTTAATCATTGATTGTCAGATCTGAAGGAAAACTCATTTTATACTTGGTAATGTAATAAGGATTCACGAACATAACTTAGATCTATGAAGAGAGTCCCGGAGTAGACAATAATTCCCCTAAAAAAGGTGTGATGAGTCCGACCTCCCATCCTCTCGGCCAATGCAAATTCCTATGCCTCATCAGTCCACAAACTAATGAGCACCTACCTTTGGAAAGTATGTCTGAATAGATGTGGAATCATTGGATGTTTCCGGTTCTACGAACAAACCCGTTAGAAACCGATCATAATGTTTGAACCTCCCATCAAGGCTGTCATCCCCGGATTCTGAGGGAAACACTTATATGAAAAGGGGTATTGGGGATATCTTCCTTCTTCACCCTTACTTGAAAACATCCTGACCGAAGAAACACCTTAGAGGAGTACTAATCTCCACATATATTATCAAACAATTTATCAATATAAGGAATAGGGTACTTGTTATTTATTATGGTCTTTTTGAGCTCATAATAATAAATTCTAGGTCACATTGACTAATCCTTCTTCTTGATGAAGAGAAATAATTCACTTCATAGGGAAGAACATGGGAGTATGATTTGTTTACCTAGTTTCTTGTTCTCTAGCTCCTAAAGTTCCACAATAGTTGTTATATATAGATTCTTGGATAATGTAATTTCCCAAGGTATAATATCGATTGAAAATTAACCCTCTTGGCTAGGGGGAAGACCAGTAAATTTATCGAGAAACACATCAGTATACAATAAACATGTCTTTAAAGATGGTTCTTTCCTTCGACTCGATAATTTGAGAATGATGTGCTTTCTCATTGGGAAAAAATATTTGTTCTTGAGATGATTGTGATAGAGAAGATTCATCCTCCTCCTTCAACTTTTATAGAATTAGGGATCGATTCACAATACGAAGAGTGATTTCCTTCTCGTGGAAATTTATGTTGGCTCTATATAGGGAAACGCAATACATGCCTAGAATTTCATAAAATTCTAAAAAAGATAGTATGACAAGGTTATCTGAGTAGTTCATACCAAAGACATTGATAGGGGAGGAGTTATATACTTGGGATGCAATAATATCTCCATTTTTTTGTTTTCACTGATAGATATACTTCCATGATTTTTGGTTGTGTTTGAATACTTCTACTAAACATTCATGATATGAAAGAATTAGTTGAACTATGTGTGATAACACAACCTTCAACTTTTCATTTTGGATATACATTATCCAATATAGAATTAGGGATGAGTATTTTTTTACAATTAATCACATAAATGGTGAATACAATTACATTAAAGGGATAACTTATAAATTACATTTATTTCTTTAACTTATGAATTTCTAGGTTTCAATCTATATAATCAATGATCTATTTCCTAAAATATATTAATATGGGAATTTTTTTGTTTCCTTAATAGTTATTCATAATGAGAATATGAATTTTACATAGTGTATCCCCTAGGAGTGTCAAACTAGATGTATAGTAAGGCGTGTTTTAATATACCAGGTTACCCCATGTTAGGCCCAAGACACCTTGTCGGAGTTGTTGCCCCTAGGTACATATTTTCCTAACACAAGTATATTTGTTGTATCAAGATAGGGATATATTTTCATTATAAACTAATTAATCCAAAATAAAAAAATTTAGTTATTCTTTCTTGTACATAGTCTTTTACCTAAGTCTTTCTCTAGAGTTTTTTAATCATAATACCAAAAATTACTAAACTTTTACTCTAATACCAACAATAACAACCCTGCTCTTTATTTTACATTAATTATTGATTTATTACATAAGTTACACTTAATATAACTCAGATGGTCGAGAATTATAGTTTATTTCGGAATTAGTTACATTACATAACAACATAAAATAGGGAATACAACATCTTTATTGAAAACATTTTTAACATGCTCAAAATACTCCTTCGAACTTAAAACATCCTGGGATAACCAAGGGATATACATAAGAAAGGGATGAGATATAAATCCCATTAAGGGAATAATAATAGCATAAGAGACACATGTTACACAATAGAAATATTGATGATTAATAAAAGGAACATGAATAATAAGTCATGATATAGCAGGATAATCATAACATGGTAAAAGTGGCTACAACATGAAACATTAATTCATAAACATAGGTCAAAGATAAACCTGCCAAGACATCGTGGTTGAAAAATTACCATAAATTAATTATATTCACCTCTATACCAATATTATTTATAATGATATTAAATATTACCTACTATAATGGAGCACTATTTCAGCACACCCATCATATTCATTTCATTCTCATGCTTAATTGTACCATATAGATCATACAACATGGATTCATCCATCCTCATAATTTATTCAATGATAAAGGAATGTGGAATAAATATGTGTAAGTAATAAATAAATAAGTATATTTTCATAATGGTGAATACCTTTTATAGAAAATGGGTATGGTATTCACAACTCGATATGTTTGGCATGGAAAATCCTTGTGAAATTTCAGTAGCATAACTGTGTTAACTAAAAATACAGAAAATGGATTGATGAGATTGAAAGGGTTATATAATAATTTTGAAATAAATTTTATAATAAGGGGATATGTAATTACATATCCCATCATAAGTAAATCATGATAAAATGAATACGGTAAATAATATACTTGAATAAAGAGGATAAAGAAAGATATCTCTTATGAAAATTCATCATTGTAACGGGTGTACATAATGGATCATGAGAAGACTAATAAGAGTGAAAAATGGTATCTAATCATTTATAAATTAAATTTAAATTATGGTTAATGTGGAAGAACATATCCCATCAAAGGAAAATGTAATTTAATAAACATAACATGTAAGGGTTTCTGGAAAGAAAGTGAGAAAAGAGAAATCCCTTAAATTTAGGCATTATAACAGTTTAGGTGAAGGTAAAAATGAGAGATAAAAAATGATCCCACATTCAAATAACATCCACTAGATAGTATTTTATGTTTATAATTAAATTACACATAAAAATGTTCAATTAATAAGAAAAATTCCAAAGATGATGCGTGAATTGGAAGAAAGAGAGGAAGGTGAGGATCCCTTACTTAAGTGAGTGGCTCCTAAGGATTGGAAGGGGATTGTTGAGAGAATGTGGTGACTTTGGAAGACTCTATATAGAGGATAGAATATTATAAAAATTCTATAATTATTTTTTTGATGATAAATGGTATATTTAGTGGTTTTATATAGGAGAAGAGGTTAATTTCTTAATAATTTAGGTTGTGGACACTAAATAATAAAAAATCCAAAACCACAAATCAACCCATGACTTTTTCCCATTGGTTATACAAAATGGGAGTGGTTCTTATTATTTTATAAGTTCAATGGATGAACTTTTTATAATAATGTCCTTGATTATGTGGAGGCGAGTCACACTCTTGAAGGAATAATTTAAAAACCTTAAAATATATTATAGGTTTTTGATGATTCATAATGGATTTAAAAAATAAATAAAATAAACTTAAAATAAAATTTTATTAAATTTAAAATATTTATTTGGTCTCGGATTTAATTTATAGTAATTATTACATCACTTTTGGGTCATTTTGTTGTCATAAAACCCAAATTATATTTATATGGTATTTATTTTTTACACGACGATTTGACTATATTAGAAAATTTTGAAAAATAAACCATTGGATAATTTTTATGTTCTGAATCAAAACATAATATTAATTTTATCCAAATAATTTTAAAAATATGTCAATTTTCACTTTTAAAATAAAATCTACATTTATTAAGAAATGGTGTGTTATTTGACTATAACATTTTTCGAACCCTTATAAAAATTAAATTTAACTTCATAAAAATTATATGATAATTTATATTTGATAGAAAGTATTAAAATATTATTTATCCTAAAAATCCACTAATTTTTTTATTCCACTAGTTTAATTTGAATATTAACCAAAAACAAACTTTTTAAGTTATTTTATCAAAAATAAATATCATTTATAAAGTATCAATAATAGGATGAAGATATATTCATTATTCTATAAAAAATAATGTAGATATTAATATTTCTAGGGTATTGTTTTATATACCTTTAATATAGTAGTGAACACCCTAATAGTAAGTTGTGTAATGGTTGAACATTAATGGGGTGGTTTGTAGAACATGGTTTGGGTTGTGATCTCGATGAGCTTGAACATATCTCATAAAAGGATTCAATCATGCTTAATTTTTTGGATCTAAATTTGGGATTAGTCAAGGGTAAAGTCCAAAAATTCTATCTCCATTAAAACCTATGATAAATGGGCTTTATAGGGTATGATCTTACTAGTTGAGGTTATCACTTCCTCTGTTTGTGTCAACTGGATTTTTTAAAACCTTATATTTATACTAATCATGTGATCATTGTTCAATGGATATATTATCAACCGTAAAGATACTTAACATTCATTTAAATATAATTTGGCTATAAAAAAATAAAATAAGTGCATGTGTTTCTTATACCCACATTACAGAATAATACATTTAATTGAATCAAAATAGATATTTTTATTTATAATATTTTAGGTCATTTCACATATATTGTACTAGTTTCTATTCAAGTAAATGTTGATCATATAAATTAAATCATGAAATATTCATGTTTATAATATGTGAGTTTAATTTTATCTCCTATTTAATTATTCATAAGATATTAAATAAATAAATATTTATTCACCAATATATTGAATTGAATAACATAAATATTTATTTGGATATGTTAATATTAAAATAAATATTTCTTCATGATTTTGATGAATATACTATTTATTTATTTTAATCAATAAATATTTTATTATTATTCAAGGTTTGATAAATTTCGTGGGAGGAATTTTTGGTCAAGTTATATTCCTGATGGAAATGATATAATCTATATAATATACTTTATATAAATATTAAAATATTTATTTAAGAAATGGTATTGGATATATGTCATGTCATGGATATAATAATAATATTATTATTATTATTATTATATGACATGGGAAATAACTTATATTAAATAATAAATAATGGTCATTTTGAAATTATCATTGTTTAACCCTAATTATATATTTGATGTTATATTATTTTTTTCTTAGAGAGTAGTATTATACACAACATGGAAATGTTCTATATAGTGGATAAACTTGTTGAATTCTATCAAGCCTGAATAGATTTTTTAGCTTTCCTCGCTCTCAATTAAATAGAGATAACAAGAGATATTTTTTGGGACTGTCATTGAATAAAGTGAAGCGCATGAATCTTCCACACTATCACTAAATGTTCTAAAAATTAAATTCATCGATTCATTGAGTACGTATGGATATTCCTATACTAATAATAGATTATAATCTACACTATAGAGAACAACACAATAAGAGAGGTAATGGAAATTGATCAAGAGGATTAACATGGATAGAGTAATTATTATTTATATTTATTAAAAATTAAATGTGAAATATTATATCTTGATATTACAAGTTATATGGATACTATGAATTTATATCAAAAACAAATCAATATCGGTCTTCCACACACTTCTACTCATGTTCCCCAAAACCATTAATGCTAACCAAATGCAGGGATCTAGAAATATTTATTATATATTTCCTGATTGGGGAAACATTATTTTTTTATTAAATTCTTCATTTAGGATCCCATAATAAATTTATTCTCACTATATGTATTCTTCTTCATAGGTTAGAGAGAATCAAACAATGAGTATCATGGTTTAACTTGTGAACCAAAGAATTTTACACCCAACTATATTGATCAAGGTCATCCTTATGCAAGGGAAGAATTTTATCTTCCATTTAAACTTATACATATTTTATGTGGAAGATATCAAAAAGCATTGAAATTCTCCTCTTATATATTGAATAACACTTCAAAAATTAGTGAAAATAACCATCAATGTTCACATTGGAATATTTTGAATGGACTTTTATGGAGAAAATAAAAAATTCAATATTATTGATGTAATAAAGCACCGAGATGAGAATCACTCCACTCATCTTCCATCATTGATAAAAGATCTACTCAATGATACACACTCACAAAAAAAATTGGACAATAATTATGAATTTTCTTCACTCTTTTAAATAATGGGTATTGTTTTTTTATTGTATGAGTTTAGAAAAATGTAATGTTAATATTATAATTAATGAATGTGTTCATTACAAGGTTAACATGACCATTAATGATTCTATAAATATCATTTTCATTGACTTAAATCCTCCCATATTCATATATTATTCATTATGTATCGTATTTTTATGATCTGTGATGGTTTAAATGGTGTGTCATTAAAACATTTATTAAAATCACACTTCATATGTCCCTGATATTGCAAAAAGATGTTGAGTTTGAGTATTTTGACCAATTCATTGATACATTCAATTAACTGAAAAGGATTCTTGGGTCCCCATACATCATGAAACTATTAAGGTGTTATATCCCCTTATAACTCATTTGTAATGGATATAACGATAACAACCCATACTTTACATACATTGTTATTACTTCAGAATTTAAGCATATTTATTACAACATATAACAAAACCAGGAAAGGACCGTATAGGTATAGAGTCTTTAGAAACTAGGAAACACAAACAACTGGTTCATAAAGCATCTACTTTGCCTCCCATTTATTTCATCATATCTAGAGTCCCTTTTGGCATATCCTACTTAATAACCTTCTTCCTGACCTGGGGAAATAAAACATACAAAAGGGTGAGCTCAAATGCTCAGTAAGGGTAAACAAAATAAATATCAATCACATTATATATATAAGAACATAACTTTTGGAAATCTTAACCTGCAAAAGAGATCATAATTTCATAACATGGGATAAATCATAGTAGTGAAATTTAATCCCAATAATCATAACTTAAAAAATAAAACTTTGTGGAATACACACATAATCATAGAGAATCATTTCGTATTAGTCAAGACTCATTTCCAAGACTATCTTAGTGGACAAAGTCCATTTCTGAACCGAGTTCACTCCTCGTTTTAGTCCTGTTTTACTGAACCGGTTTAACCTGCCGTTCCAGCCATGTCTATCTCATGAGATATAAAATCTTTAACCAATGCATTGGAGGGAGATATAGGTCCCACCCATCTCATAATGATACCATTCTTATGTGTGCCACAAAATCATAAACCATACATCATAGCATAACCCATGTAATAAAAATGGGAATCTTAAACATCGTGACATCATAAAACAATTCATATAAGATAATGGAATTCATAAAAATAATTCCATCACAACATAATCAAATCAATGAAATAATAGGGATAGAAACATAACCCTTTATTATCTTAGATGGAAAATAATTTTGATAAAACACTTGAACTCCATTCTTGAGGAAAATATCCTTTCTACTTCAAAAACACTTTTCCTTTCTTAACATGTCATACAATTCTAAACTAAAGAAGTTGATTAAAAATAAACTTTAAAAATTGTAAATTAATCTTCTTGGAAATAATGTTTTAAAAATCCATTCATGCCGTATAAGTTAAAAAAACATTCTTCTCGTACTTTTGTCGGAAAAGTCAAAAAGTACCTCGTACGAAAAACGACAAAAGATTCCTTTCATATCTTTTACTAAAAACTAACCGAAGGAAACAAAATTGGATTTAAACAATTGTAGGTGGATGGAAATAATATTACATATTTAGGAAACATGGATGTGTATGATAAAATACTCCCCAGTAAATTCAGAAGTATAAACAATCTCAGATAAAAATTGAGATTGCGAGATTGTCCCTTACCTTAGGTCTGATTTGCTTTGTAAGTGTCTTAACCTCCTGTATAATGATTTAAATAATGTTATTAACTTATTCAGGAATCATAATTATTTTTATGATATCATATATGGTCATATTCGTATCTTCTTATTAGTAATATTTCATTACTACTTGTTATTCGGGTGTTTATTACTTTTTTGTACTTATGCGTGTTTTGTCGAATAAATTATTATTCTTATTTTTAGGTTATAGATACCTAATTTACAGAATGGTATTATTGTAATATATATCATATTAATTCATTCAATTCATTTATATAATCATTATGCAATAAAGATCATGTAGAACGAGTCGCATCACATCATGGAGACAGTATTCCGTACGTACGCACGAGCGATGATATCGTTCCCATGATCGTGAAATTGTAATGGAGTGTATATATACTATTTAAGAATCAATATCACTTTACAATAATCATATATAGTTATTATTTACACCATTATACCCATCCAAGTAAGGTGGTGGTGGAAAATAGATTACACCACGGCATGGAGACGGTATTCCGTACGTACGCACGCGCGGTGATTTCGTTTTCCGTAGGATGGATAGATGGTGAAATAGGGTTGTTTCATACTTATAATAACATATAAGTATATGGTTGATACTTATGTTATTACTTCATAATGAAAAAACTAAATAAGAAGAAGTGGAAGAAGAAATAAAGTTGAATGAATCGGTAACGGACATTACCTCTTCTTTGAAGCGCCTCTTTGCGACTTCCTCTTAGGGCACTAAAATTGGTATTTGAAAAATACCAGGAACTCTAGGATGTTTCTATGGAAGTGGAGAAGATAATTTGGCAGGTTTTGGCCGAGATTGATGGCTCAAAGTGGTGTGAGGAAAAGAGGGAATAGGTTCCCTTTTATAAGGGAGGAGAGGGGCACCTTTGGAATAACTAACAATATTATTTTATTATAAAGTCAAATTAGGTTTTCAATAGCTCAAAATTGATATATTTAGAAGCTAATGTGGGGGATGGGTCTAAATCCCCTCATCCAATAGAATTTATACAAGTTTAGGTCATTATATTAACCTTATCCTTTAGTTTTAACTCTTAGTTAATTAGATTGACATTTACCATGTCACTTTGTATTTTTATATTATATAGTTAATAAACATACAATATACATCCAAAAAACTCTCAAGTGGACCATTAATGATACACCTATCATGATATAAGTATCTTGGCCGAACCTTAGATTTTTAGGAATATAATAACAATTAATAATATAATATTTGTTTTAAAAACTATTTTATGTCAATTTTTATAGTATTTAGTAAATGATTTTTTTGAAACTCATAGAAGAATTATTAATTATAAAAAAGTTAATTAAATAAATAATAACATGTCCTACGAACCTATAAAATTATTTTAATTAAAAAAAAGTCTCAAATTAAATTTATTTGGGTATTTATAACATCAATTATGTCAATATTTCATTAATAAGATAATTACTGCATCATCTTTGTGTCATATATATATTAAATTATTTAATGTCTAAAAATTACAAATAAAATACCATTATGTAGAAAATATTTTTATATTTCTAATGAATATTTATAGTCGAATTTATCTCATGTATAACCCTATATTAAAAATTATTTACTTATTAAACATTGATTTTAACTATTTTAACCCTTCTTTAAATAAATTAATAATAAATATCCTAATCTAATCCGATTGGGCCTAAATGGTCATATTTTATTCATAAGGCTGTTTTTGGTCGAATTACACTTATCCAATAGAATTAGGACATGAGTTAGGGTAATAATAATATCATTTTTACTCTTAATTACCCTATTTACTTTTAACCGTGGTAAATAAAAGTAAAAAGTTACTATTCACCAAAAATTATTTTCATCTCATTGAACCAAATTTTACTTAATGACATCAACCGTGTCTCTATAAGTTTTGAAATTCCACTCATAGAAGCGGTAAAATTATTTTTTATGAAAAATTCAGTTTTTTTAACTACCACTTAGTGGTTTCACTATTCATCAAAAAATGAAAGTTTTCAGAAAAATACCAAAATTTCACCCTAGGATAATTTCGATATTCCGAATCCAAAAATGAAGTCCATTTTGAAAAATAAAATTTATAAAATTTCAAAAAGTGGTTATTACTATTCATAACGGCTAGTTTTAATAATATTTTAATAGCATATCGTTGTTTAGTGAAACTCGGTTTTGCATATGACGCAAGCTATCGAAGAAGGCCGCGTATGCGTGTAAACCAAGCCAAGCTAGTGTTGTGTGTAGTGAAATATTCCTTTGATGAATTATATAACATAAAAACAAAATATTTCTCATAAAAGTCTCGGGTGTTACATTCTACCCCCCTTAAAATGAATTTCTCCCTCGAAATTCGTCACTTGTAACAAACAGATGAGGATACCTCTCCCTCATCATACCCTCGAGCTCCCATGTAGATTCTTCTTATTGGTGGTTCCTCCATAAAACTTTTACCAAGCGAGTGGTCTTATTCCGTAGGACTTTTTCGCTAAGATCCAGAATCTCTATTGGCTGTTCTTCATAAGAAAGATCTTGTTCCAACGGTACAACTTCTGAGCTGAGTACATGTGAAGGATTAGGTATGTACTTTCTCAGGAGAGATACATGGAACACATCGTGAACTAGAGATAGATTCGGTAGAAGCGCCAATCGGTAAGCTACCTTCCCAACACGATCTAGTATTTCGAAAGGATCGATATATCTAGGGATCAACTTTCCCTTCATTCCAAATCTCATGACCCTCTTGCAGGGAGATATTCATAAGAACACTTTATCACCCACTTCAAACTCTAAGTCATTTCTTCCGTTGTCGACATAACCTTTTTGTCGACTCTGAGCTACTCTTATGTGTTGTTGAATAGATCTGACCTTTTCTGCCATTTCATCAACAAGATCAGGTCCAAATAGCTTTCTTTCCCCAACTTCATCCTAGTAAGTTGGAGTCCTGCATTTCTTTCCATAGAGAGCTTCATAAGGAGCCATCTAAATACTGGAGTGAAAGCTATTATTATAAGAAAATTCCACCAATCGTAGGTGTTGATCCCAACCACCTTGTAAATCTATAGAGCAAGCTCTCAACATATCTTCTAGAGTTTGAATTGTTCTTTCATACTGACGGTCTGTCCTAGGATGACAAGCAGTGCAGAAACACAACTCTGTATCCAGAGTATGCTGAAGACTTCGCCAGAACTTTGAGGTAAGCCTCGGATCCCGATCAGATATAACAGAAAGTGGTACTCCATGGAATCTTACCACTTCCTTTATATATATCCTGGCAAGCTGATCTAGAGAGAAATCCTCTCTAATATCAATGAAGTGTGCAGACTTTGTAAGATGATCAACTATGACCCAGATAGAATTATTGCCTTTGGATGTTTTAGGAAGTCCTATGACAAAGTCCATAGTGATTTTTTCCTATTTCCATTCGGGTATGGGTAATGGTTGTAACATCCCCTTAGAATTCTGTCTCTCAGCTTTAACTTGCTGACAAACCAAGCATCGAGAGACATATTCGGCAACATCTCTTTTCATGCCATCCCACCAGAAGTACTCTTTCAGGTCCTTATACATCTTTGTGCTTCCAGGATGAATAGAGAATGAAGAACTATGAGCCTTATCCAGCAGCTCCTTCTATAATTCGGGGATGGGAGGAACACAAACCTGATTCCTGAACTTTATTATCCCATCACAATCAAGGTTGAATTCAGGAACATTTCTCACCTTCTTTTGTAACTCGACATCTTCTTTATGTGCCTCTTTAACCTTCACATGTATAAATGGTTTAACATTCATTTGAGAAAGATAAGATTTTTCCCCTTCCATTAAAATTCTAAGATCCATCCTTTGTAAATCCATAAATATTGGATCTTTTGTGATCCTCATCATGGATAAACTAGCATGGTCTTGTCGACTTAATGCATCTGCCACCTTGTTTGCTTTTCCAGGGTGGTAATGCATTGATCATTTGTAATCCTTAATCATCTCCAACCATTTTCTTTGGAAAATATTCAACTCCTTTTGTGTGAAAATATACTTTAAAATTTTATGATCAGTATAAATGTCACACCTTTCTCCATAAAGATAATTCCTCCAAATATTTAATGCAAAGATTACCACAGCTAACTCCAAATCATGAGTTGGGTAATTTTTCTCATGTAGTTTCAACTATCATGAGGCATAAGCTATGACCATATCATTTTGCATAAGAACACACCCCAATACCTTCTTGGATGCATCACTGTAGATCACAAACCTTTCTCCACTACAAGGCAGTGTGAGCACAGGTGCACAGGATAACCTTCTTTTCAACTCCTTGAAATTCTCTTCACATTCCTCCGTCCAAACAAACATAACTCCTTTCCGAGTCAACTTGGTGAGTGGATTAGATAATCGTGAAAAATCATTCACAAAACGTCGATAATATCCAGCCAAACCAAGAAAACTTCAGATCTCAGTTACTATTGTTGGTCTCGACCATCTTTTGATAACCTCTGTTTTTTCTGGATCCACAGATATCCCCTCTTTTGAGATTATGTGACCCAAAAATGAAACTTTTTGAAGCCAAAATTTACACTTGGTAAATTTGGCATAAAGCTTCTCCTTTCTCAGGGTCTTTAATATAATTCTCAAGTGATCATCATGTTCTTCCTTGCTCTTTGAATAGACAAGAATATCATCTATAAAGACTACCATAAACTGATCAAGATAGTACCTAAAGACTCTATTCATCGGATCCATGAAGATAGCAGGGGCATTAGTAAGACCAAATGGCATCACTATAAATTCATAGTGTCCATACCTTGAATGGAAAGTCGTCTTTGGTATATCCTCCCTTTTGACCCTTAATTGAAAATACCCTGAACGAATATCAATCTTGGAAAAGTATTGAGCTCCACATAGTTTGTCAAATAAGTCATCAATGTGTGGGAGAGGATATTTGTTCTTGATAGTGATCTTCTTAAGTTCTCGATAATCAATGCAGAGTCTCGTTGATCAATATTTCTTCTTAACAAAAAGAATAGGTACTCCCCAAGGTGACGCACTAGGGAGTATGAATCCCTTATCAAGATTCTCTTGGAGTTGCTTCTTCAATTCCTGCAACTCAATTGGGGCCATTCTATAAGGTGTCTTTGAAATAGGCAAAGCACCCGGTACAAGTTCTATTGAAAACTCTACATCACTATTTGGTTGAAGAACCGGAAATTCCTATGGAAAAACATCGTCATACTCCCGTACAATGGGCATATTCTTAATCGTGAGTTTCTCACCAACCATTTGAGATAAATAACCTTCATTTAGAGGAATCAAGACCCATAAGATGGAAGAAATTTCCACTAGAAGGTTATGTTCATCCTTGCATCGATAGACGATCATAGATTGATCTGGAATATGAAATGTGACTTCCCTTATTTGGCAATTGATATGAGCTCCATATAAAGAAAGACAATCCATTCTAAGAATCACATCAAATTCCACTATCGGAAGGATCACAAGATTTTCAGGAATCACTTTCCCACAAACTTCAATCGGAGAAGAATTATAAACTTTTGATGTGACTGTTGTGCCATTAGGTGTTCTCACAGCTAACTCAACATCTAATTGTTGAGGTAATATGGTGATATCATTAGAAAAATATTAAAAAATAGAAGAGTGGGTGGATCCAGAATCAAATAAAACATTTTCAACTTTAGAGTGGATGGTAAGTGTACCTTTCACCACATCGTTATCGTACTCCACATCGCTGATAGAAATTGCATGTGATTTTCCTTTGTCTTTAGCCTTAAGAGTTTTTTGACATTGACCATCATCATCAACCCTTGGATATGGGCATTGATTTGCATAATGCCCCATCTCCTTGCACTTGAAACATTGAAGTGTAGTAGTTTCATTCTGTGTATCCCTTCCTTTGTTTGCATCATTAGACATCTTATTCCCATTATTTCGACATTCAATTGCCCGATGACCTTCTTTTCCACACTTATAACATTTGCATGTCCCCATAAGATAATTTCATCCATGTTTCTTTCCACACTTTGAGCATAAGGAAAAAATCATCTTCTTTTCAGTTTGGTCTTTAGATTTTCCTTTGAATTCCATTTTCCTCTTCTTATCAAACCCATATGACTGATGGGTTACTCCAATATCCATCTCAACTTTGAGAGCACATCGAACGATTTCCTCGTAGTTATTGAAGTCCCTTATGGATAACTCCCTTCGAAGACTTGGTTTTAAGCCACTAAAGAATCGAACGATCTTACTCTCGGGTTGGATAATAATACCAGAAGTGTACCTTGTAAGTCTTGTAAAATTTACTTCATAGGTACCAACAGATTTATCATCCTTTTTCTTTAGTTCAAGAAACTCCTTCTCCATCTTTGTTCGGAGAATACGAGGTAAGTACTTATTGAAAAAAAAAGTTCTTGAACCCGTCCCATTCCATGGACTCAATTTCACCCCTTTGCCTTGTATTCTTAATAAGATTCCACCATTGATCAGCATCACCTTCCAAATGATACACTGCTAAGATGACTTAATCATGTTCAAAACATTGAATAACTGAAAATATCTTTTTAGTGGTACTGATCCATTGTTTAGCAACTAATGGATCAGAAGAGCTGCTGAATGAAGGTGGACGCTGCCTCATGAAGGATTCAACAGAATTTTTCTCCTTCCATTGCTCATTTGGAAGTCCTGCATGATTCATAGCTTGAGAAAGTTGTGTGAGCATGGCTACAATATTTTCATTCCAACTCCCATAACGTTTGGTTGCTCAGGGGGACAATCATTGCATTGCCCGTCGCATTCCGCATTAACACGGTTCCTTCGGGTTCTAGCCATTGACTAAAACCAAGAAGAATAGTGTGAGCAACACTAATTATAATAGGAAAACCACATAATCAAGAATAAAATTTCACAATTAAGGTATTATCCTAGTTTATTCATAGCCATTTCTAAAACACTAATATTGTGTTCTATGCTTAGAAATATCCTTAGGTTTCTTACCAAGGATTTCACATCCTAGTTTCCAATGGTTGACTATACCTTTCCTCTGATACCAACTATAACGACCCATACATTACATACATTGTTATTACTTCAGAATTGAATCATACTTATTACAACATATAAAAAAACTAGGAAAGGACCATATAGGTATAGAGTCTTTAGAACTGGGAAACATAAACAACTGGTTCATAAATCATCTACTTTGCCTCCCATTTATTTCATCATATCTAGAGTCCCATTTGGCATATCTTACTTAATAACCTTCTTCCTGACCTGGGGAAATAAAACATACAAAAGGGTGAGCTCAAATGCTCAGTAAAGGTAAACAAAAGAAATATCAATCACATCATATACAAAAGAACATAACTTTTGGAAATCTTAACCTGCAAAAGAGATCATAATTTCATAACATGGGATAAATCATAGTAGTGAAATTTAATCCCAATAATCATAACTTAAAACATGAAACTTTGTGGAATACACACATAATCATAGATAATCATTTCTTATTAGTCAAGACTCATTTCCAAGACTATCTTAGTGGACAAAGTCCATTTCTGAACCGAGTTCACTCCTCGTTTCAGTCCTATTTTACTGAACCGGTTTAACCTGCCGTTCCAGCCATGTCTATCTCATGAGATATAAAATCTTTACCCAATGCATTGGAGGGAGATATAGGTCCCACCCATCTCATAATGATACCATTCTTATGTGTGCCACAAAATCATAAACCATACATCATAGCATAACCCATGTAATAAAAATGGGAATCTTAAACATCGTGACATCATAAAACAATAAATATAAGATACAGGAATTCATAAACATAATTCCATTACAACATAATCAAATAAATGTAATAATAGGGATAGAAATATAACCCGTTATTATCTTAGATGGAAAATAATTTTGATAAAACACTTGAACTCCATTCTTGAGGAAAATATCCTTTCTACTTCAAAAACACTTTTCCTTTCTCAAAATGTCATACAATTCTAAACTAAAGAATTTGATTAAAAATAAACTTGAAAACTTATAAAGGAAGATTCTCTGAAATAATGTTTTAAAAATCCATTCATGCCGTATAAGTTAAAAAAACATTCTTCTCGTACTTTTGTCGGAAAAGTCAAAAAGTACCTCATACGAAAAACGACAAAATATTCCTTTCATATCTTTTACTAAAAAATCACCGAAGGGTAAAATTCGATTTAAACAATTGTAGGTGGATGTAAATAATATTACATATTGAGGAAACATGGATGTGGATGATAAAATACTCCCCAGTAAATTCGGAAGTATAAACAATCTCGGATAAAAATTGAGATTGCGAGATTCTCCCTTACCTTAGGTCCGATTTGCTTCGTAAGTGTCCAAACCTCCTGTATAATGATTTAAATAATGTTATTGACTTATTCCAGAATCATACATATTTTTATGATATCATATATGGTCATATTCTTAGCTTCTTATTAGTAATATTTCATTACTACTTGTTATTCGGGTGTTTATTACTTTTTTGTTCTTATACGTGTTTTGTCGAATAAATTCTTATTCTTATTTTTAGGTTATAGATACCTCATTTAAAGAATGGTATTAGTGTAATATATATCATATTAATTCATTCAATTCATTTATATAATCATTATGCAATGAAGATCATGTAGAACGAGTCGCATCACATCGTGGAGACGGTATTCCGTACGTACGCACGAGCGATGATATCGTTCCCATGATCGTGAAATTGTAGTGGAGTGTATATATACTATTTCAGAATCAGTATCACTTTAAAATAATCATATACAGTTATTATTTACACTATTATACCCATCCAAGTAAGGTGGTGGTGGAAAATAGATTACACCACAGCGTGGAGACGGTATTCCGTACGTACGCACGCGCGGTGATTTCGTTTTCCGTAGGATGGATAGATAGTGAAATATGGTTGTTTCATACTTATAACAACATATCAGTATATGGATTATACTGATGTTATTACTTCATAATGAAACAACTAAATAATAATAATTGGAAGAAGAAATAAATTTGAATGAATCGGTAACGGACATTACCTCTTCTTTGAAGCGCCTCTTTGAGACTTCCTCTTAGGGCACTAAAATTGGTCTTTGAAAAAGTCCAGGACCTCTAGGATGTTTCTATGGAAGTGGAGAAGATAATTTGGCAGGGGTTTTCCGAGCTTGAAGGCTAAACGTGGTGTGAGGAAAAGAGGGAGGAGGTGCTCTTTTATAAGGGAGGAGAGGGGCACCTTTGGAATAACTAAAAATATTATTTTATTATAAAGTCAAATTCGGTTTTTAATAGCTCCAAATTGATATATTTAGAAGATAAGGTGAGGATGGGTCGAAATAATCTCATCCAATATAATTTAGACAATTTTAGATCATTATATTAAAATTATCTTTTAGTTTTAACACTTAGATAATTAGATTGACATTACCATGTCACTTTTTATTTTTATATTATATTGTTAATAAAAATACCATATACATCAAAGAGACCCCCAAGCGGTCCATTAATGATACACCTATCATGATATAAGTATCTTGGTCGAACCTTAGATTTTTAGGAATATAATAACAATTAATAATATAATATTTGTTTTAAAAACTATTTTATGTCAATTTTGACACTATTTAGTAATTGATTTTTGTGAAAGTCATAACAGAATGATTAATTCGAAAAAAAGTTAACTAAATCAATACTAACATGTCATATTAACCTAAAAAATTAATGGAATTCATAAAAAGTCTCAAATTACATTTATTTGGTTATTTATAACATCAATTATGTGAATATTTCATTAATAAGATAATTACTGCATCATCTTTGTGTCATAAATAAATTAAATTATTTAATGTCTAAAAATTACAAATAAAATACCATTATGTAGGAAATATTTTTATATTTCTAATGATTATTTATAGTCGAATTTATCTCTTGTATAACCTTATATGAAAAATTATTTACTTATTAAACTTTGATTTTAACTATTTTAACCCTTCTTTAAATAAATTAATAATAAATGTCCTAATCTAATCCGATTGGGCCTAAATGGTCATATTTTATTCCTAATGTTGTTTTTCGTCGAATTACACTTATCAAATAGAATTAGGACATGAGTTAGGGTAATAATAATATCATTTTTACTCTTAATTACCCTATTTACTTTTAACCGTGGTAAATAAAAGTAAAAAAGTTACTATTCACCAAAAATTATTTTCATCTCATTGAACCACATTTTACTTACTGACATCAACCGTGTCTCTTGGATTTTTAAAATTCTACTCACAGAAGGGGTAAAATTAAGTTTTAGGAAAAATTCAGTTTTTTTAACTACCACTTAGTGGTTTCACTATTTATCAAAAAATGAAAGTTTTCAGAAAAATACCAAAATTTCACCCTAGGCTAATTTCGATATTTATAATCCAAAAATGAAGTCCATTTTGAAAAATAAAATTTATAAAATTTCAAAAAGTGGTTATTACTATTCATAACGGGTAGTTTTAATAATATTTTAATAGCATATCGTTGTTTAGTGAAACTCGGTATTGCGTACGATGCAAGCTATCGAGGAAGGCCGCGTATGCGTGTAAAGCAAGCCAAGATAGTCTTGTGTGTAGTGAAAGATTCCTTTGATGATTTATATAACATAAAAACAAAATATTTCTCATAAAAGTCTCGGGTGTTACATTCTACCCCCCTTAAAATGAATTTCGCCCTCAAAATTCGTCACTTGTAACAAACAGAAGAGGATACCTCTCCCTCATCATACCCTCGAGCTCCCATGTAGATTCTTATAATTGGTGGTTCCTCTGTAAAACTTTTACCAAGCGAGTGGTCTTGTTCCGTAGGACTTTTTCGCTACGATCCAGAATCTCTATCGGCTGTTCTTCATAAGAAAGATCTTGTTCCAGCAGTATAACTTCTAAGATGAGTACATGTGAAGGATCAGGTATGTACTTTCTCAGGAGAGATACATGGAACACATCTTGAACTTGAGAGAGATTCGGTGGAAGCGCCAATCGTTAAGCTACCTTCCCAACACGATCTAGTATTTCGAAAGGACAGATATATCTAGGGCTCAACTTTCCCTTCTTTCCAAATCTCATGACCCTCTTCCAGGGAGATATTCGTAAGAACAATTTGTCACCCACTTCAAACTCTAAGTCTTTTCTTCGGTTGTCGGCATAACCTTTTTGTCGACTCTGAGCTGCTCTTATGTGTTGTTGAATAGATCTGACCTTTTCTGCCATTTCATCAACAAGATCAGGTCCTAATAGCTTTCTTTCCCCAACTTCATCCCAGAAAGTTGGAGTCCTGCATTTCTTTCCATAGAGAGCTTCATAAGGAGCCATCTGAATACTGGAGTGAAAGATATTATTATAAGAAAATTCCACCAATGGTAGGTGTTGATCCCAACCACCTTTGAAATCTATAGAGGAAGCTCTCAACATATCTTCTAGAGTTTGAATTGTTCTTTCAGACTGACCGTCTGTCTGAGGATGATAAGCAGTGCTGAAACTCAACACTGTATCCAGAGTATGCTGAAGACTTCTCCAGAACTTTGAGGTAAACCTCGGATCCCGATCAGATATAATAGAAATTGGTACTCCATGCAATATTACCACTTTCTTTATATATATCCTGGAAAGCTGATCAAGAGAGAAATCCTCTCTAATAGCAATGAAGTGTGCAGACTTTGTAAGACGATCAACTATGACCCAGATAGCATTATTGCCTTTGGATGTTTTAGGAAGTCCTGTGACAAAGTCCATAGTGATGTTTTCCCATTTCCATTCAGGTATGGGTAATGGTTGTAACATCCCCTTAGACTTATGTCTCTCAGATTTAACTTGCTAACAAACCAAGCATCGAGAGACATATTCAGCAACATCTCTTTTCATGCCATCCCACCAGAAGTACTATTTCAGGTCCTTATACATCTTTGTGCATCCAGGATGAATAGAGAATGAAGAACTATGAGCCTCATCCAGAATCTCCTTCTTTAATTCGGGGATGGGAGGAACACAAACCTGATTCCTGAACTTTATTATCCCATCACAATCAAGGTTGAATTCAGGAACATTTCTCACCTTCTTTTGTAACTCGACATCTTCTTTATGTGCCTCTTTAATCTTCACATGTATAAATGGTTGAACATTCATTTGAGAAAGATAATATTTTTCCCCTTCCATTATAATTCCAAGATCCATCCTTTGTAAATCCATAAATATTGGATCTTTTATGATCCTCATCATGGATAAACTGGCACGGTCTTGTCGACTTAATGCATCTGCCACCTTGTTTGCTTTCCCAGGGTGGTAATGAATTGAGCAGTCGTAATCCTTAATCAGCTCCAACCATATTCATTGGTGCATATTGAACTCCTTTTGTGTGAAAATTTACTTTAAACTTTTATGATTAGTATAAATGTCACACCTTTCTCCATAAAGATAATGCCTCCAAATCTTTAATGCAAAGATTACCGTAGCTAACTCCAAATCATGAGTTGGGTAATTTTGCTCATGTATTTTCAACTGTCGTGAGGCATAAGCTATGAACATATCATTTTGCATAAGAACACACCCCAATCCCTTATTGGATGCATCACTGTAGATCACAAACCTTTCTCCACTACAAGGCAGTGTGAGCATAGGTGCACAGGATAACCTTCTTTTCAACTCCTTGAAATTCTCTTCACATTCCTCGGTCCAAACAAGCTTAACTCCTCTCCGAGTCAACTTGGTGAGTGGATTAGATAATCGTGAAAAATCTTTCACAAAACGTCGATAATATCCAGCCAAACCAAGAAAACTTTGGATCTCAGTTACTGTTGTTGGTCTCGTCCATCTTTCGATAACCTTTGTTTTTGCTGGATCCACAGATATCCTCTCTTTTGAGATTATGTGACCCAAAAATGAAACTTTTTGAAGCCAAAATTCACACTTGGTAAATTTGACATAAAGATTCTCCTTTCTCAGGGTCTTCAATATAATTCTCAAGTGATATTCATGTTCTTCCTTGCTCTTTGAATAGACAAGAATATCATCTATAAAGACTACCACAAACTGATCAAGATAGTCCCTAAAGACTCTATTCATCGGATCTATGAAGATAGCAGGGGAATTAGTAAGACCAAATGGCATCACTATAAATTCATAGTGTCCATACAATGTACGGAAAGCCGTCTTTGGTATATCCTCCCTTTTGACCCTTAATTGATGATACCCTGAATAAAGATCAATCTTGGAAAAGTATTGAGCTCCGCATAGTTTGTCAAATAAGTCATCAATGCATGGGAGAGGATATTTGTTCTTGAGAGTGATCTTGTTAAGTTCTCAATAATCAATGCAGAGTCTCATTGATACATCTTTCTTCTTAACAAACAGAACAGGTACTCCCCAAGGTGACGCACTACGGCGTATGAATCCCTTATAAAGATTATCTTGGGGTTGCTTCTTCAATTCCTGCAACTCAATTGGGGTCATTCTATAAGGTGTCTTTGAAATAGGCAAAGCACCCGGTATGAGTTCTATTGAAAACTCTACTTCACGATTTGGTGGAAGACCCGGAAATTCCTCTGGAAAAACATCGTCAAACTGCCGTACAATGGGGATATTCTTAATCGTGAGTTTCTCACCAACCATTTGAGATAAATAACCTTCATTTAGTGGAATCAAGACCCATAAGATGGAAGAAATTTCCACTAGAAGGTTATGTTCATCCTTGCATCGATAGACGATCATAGATTGATCTGGAATATGAAATGTGACTTCCCTTCTTTGGAAATTGATATGAGATATATATAAAGAAATCCAATCCATTCCAAGAATCACATCAAATTCTACTATAGGAAGGATCACAATATTTGCAGGAAGCACTTTCCCACAAACTTCAATCGGAGAAGAATTATAAACTTTTGATGTGACTGTTGTGCCATTAGGTGTTGTCACAGCTTACTCAACATCTAATTGTTGAGGTAATACGGTGATACCCTTAGAAAAATATTCAGAAATAAAAGAGTGGGTGGATCCAGAATCAAATAAAACATTTTCTACTTTAGAGTGGATGGTAAGTATACCTTTCACCACATCGTTATCGTACTCCACATCGCTGATAGAAATTGCATGTGACTTTCCTTTGTCTTTATCCTTAATAGTTTATTGATGTTGACCATCATCATCAAACCTTGGATTTGGGCATTGATTGGCATAATGCCCCATCTCCTTGCACTTGAAACATTGAAGTGTAGTAGTTTCATTATGTGTATCCCTTCCTTTGTTTGCATCATTAGACATCTTCTTCCCATTATTTCAACATTCAATTGCCCGATGACCTTGTTTTCCACACTTATAACATTTTCTTGTCCCCTTAAGGCAATTTCCTCCATGTTTATTTCCACACTTTGAGCATATGGGAAAACTCATCTTCTTTTCAGTGTGGTCTTTATATTTTCCTTTGAATTCCATTTTCCTCTTCTTATCAAAACCATATGACTGATGGGTTACTCCAATCTCCATCTCAACTTTGAGAGCACATCGAATGATTTCCTCATAGCTATTGAAGTCCCTTATGGCTAACGCCCTTCGAAGACTTGGTTTTAAGCCACTAAAGAATCGATCAATCTTACTCTCGGATTGGATAATAATACCAGAAGCGTACCTTGAAAGTCTTGTAAAATTTACTTCATAGGTACCAACAGATTTATCATTCTTTTGCTTTAGTTCAAGAAACTCCTTCTCCATCTTTGTTCGAAGAATACGAGGGAAGTACTTTTTGAAAAATAAGTTCTTGAACTCATCCCATTCCATGGACTCAATTTCATCCCTTTTCCTTGTATTCTTAATAAGATTCCACCATTGATCAGTATCACCTTCCAAACGATACACTGCTAAGATGACATTATCATGTTTAGAACATTGAAGAACTGAAAATATCTTTTTAGTGGTATTGATCCATTTTTCAGCCACTAATGGATTAGAAGTCCTGCTGAATGAAGGTGGACGCTGCCTCATGAAGGATTCAACAGAATGTTGCTCCTTCATTTGCTCGTTTGGATGTCCTGCATGATTCATAGCATGAGAAAGTTGTGTGAGCATGGCTACAAGATTTTGCATTCCAGCTCCCATAACGTTTGGTTGCTCAGGGGGACAATCATTGCATTGCCTGTCGTATTCCGCATTAACACGGTTCCTTCGGGTTCCATCCATTGACTAAAACCAAGAAGAATAGTGTGAGCAACACTAATTATAATAGTAAAACCACATAATCAAGAATAAAATTTCACACTTAAGGTCTTATCCTAGGTTATTCATGTCCATTTCTAAAACACTAAGATTGTGTTCTATGCTTAGACATATCCTTAGGTTTCTTACTAAGGCTTTCCCATCCTAGTTTCCAAAGGTTGACTATACCTTTCCTCTGATACCAACTATAATGACCCATACTTTACATACATTGTTATTACATCAGAATTGAAGCATACTTATTACAACATATAACAAAACCTGGAAAGGACCATATAGGTATAGAGTCTTTAGAAACTGGGAAACATAAACAACTGGTTCATAAAGCATCTACTTTGCCTCCCATTTATTTCATCATATCTAGAGTCCCTTTTGGCATATCCTACTTAATAACCTTCTTCCTGGCCTGGGGAAATAAAACATACAAAAGGGTGATCTCAAATGCTCAGTAAGGGTTAAAGAAAAAAGAAATTCAATCACATCATATACATAAGAACATAACTTTTGGAAATCGTAACCTACAAAAGAGATCATAATTTCATAACATGGGATAAATCATTGTAGTGAAATGTAATCCCAATAATAATAACTTAAAACATGAAACTTTGTGGCATACACACATAATCATAGAGAATCATTTATTATTAGTCAAGACTCATTTCCAAGACTATCTTGGTGGACAAAGTCCATTTTTGAACCGAGTTCACTCCTCATTTCAGTCCTGTTTTACTGAACCGGTCTAACCTTCCGTTCCAGCCATGTCTATCTCATGAGATATAAAATCGTTACCCAATGCATTGGAGGGAGATATAGGTCCCACCCATATCATAATGATACCATTCTTATGTGTGCCACAAAATCATAAACCATACATCATAGCATAACCCATGTAATAAAAATGGGAATCTTAAACATCGTGACATCATAAAACAATAAATATAAGATAAAGGAATTCATAAAAATAATTCCATCACAACATAATCAAATCAATGTAATAATAGGGATATAAATAGAACCCTTTATTATCTTATATGGAAAATAATTTTGATAAAACACTTGAACTCCATTCTTGAGAAAAATATCCTTTCTACATCAAAAAAAAACATTTCCTTTCTTAAAATATCATACAATTATAAACTAAAGAAGTTGATTAAAAATAAACTTGAAAACTTGTAAAGTAATCTTCTCGGAAATAATGTTTTAAAAATCCATTCATGTCATATAATTAAAAAAAACATTCTTCTCATACTTTTCTTGGAAAAGTCAAAAAGTACCTTGTACGAAAAACGACAAAAGATTCCTTTCATATCTTTTACTAAAAACTAAACGAAGGGAAAAATTGGATTTAAAAAATTGTAGGTTGATGGAAATAATATTACATATTTAGGAAACATGGATGTGGATGATAAAATACTCCCCAGTAAATTCAGAAGTATAAACAATATCGGATAAAATTTGAGATTGCGAGATTGTCCCTTACCTTAGGTCTGATTTGCTTCGTAAGTGTCTGAACCTCTTTTATAATGATTTAAATAATGTTATTGACTTATTCCAGATTCATACTTATTTTTATGATATCATATATGGTCACATTCTTATCTTCTTATTAGTAATATGTCATTACTACTTGTTATTCGGGTGTTTATTACTTTTTTGTTCTTATGCGTGTTTTGTCAAATAAATTATTATTCTTACTTTTAGGTTATGGATACCTCATTTGCAGAATGGTATTAGTGTAATATATGTCATATTAATTCATTCATTTCATTTATATAATCATTATGCAATGAAGATCATGTAGAATGAGTCGCATCACTTCGTGGAGACGGTATTCCGTACGTACGCACGAGTGATGATATCGTTCCCATGATCGTGAAATTGTAATGGAGTGTATATATACTATTTAAGAATAAATATCACTTTAAAATAATCATATATAGTTATTATTTACACCATTATACCCATCCAAGTAAGGTGGTGGTGGAAAATAGATTACACCACGGCGTGGAGACGGTATTCTGTACGTAAACACGCGCGGTGATTTTGTTTTCAGTAGGATTGATAGATGGTGAAATAGGGTTGTTTAATACTTATAATAACATATCAGTATATGGGTGATACTTATTTTATTACTTCATAATTAAACAACTAATGAAGAAGAAGTGGAAGAAGAAATAAAGTTGAATGAATCGGTAACGGACATTACCTCTTCTTTGAAGCGCCTCTTTGAGACTTCCTCTTAGGGAACTAAAATTGGTCTTTGAAAAAGACCAGGACCTCTAGGATGTTTATAGGGAAGTTGAGAAGATAATTTGGCAGGGGTTTTCTGAGCTTGAATGCTCAAATTGGTGTGAGGAAAAGAGGGAGGAGGTGCCCTTTTATAAGGGAGGAGAGGGGCACCTTTGGAATAACTAAAAATATTATTTTATTATAAAGTCTAATTAGATTTTTAATAGCTCAAAATTGATATATTTCGAAGCTAAGGTGGGTATGGGTCGAAATACTCTCATCCAATATAATTTAGACAAGTTTAGGTCATTATATTAACCTAATATTTTAGTTTTAACTCTTAGTTAATTAGATTGACATTTACCATGTCACTTTGTATTTTTATATTATATAGTTAATAACCATAACATATACATCCAAGCGACCCCCAAGTGGTCCATTAATGATACACCTATCATGATATAAGTATCTTGTCCGGACATTAGATTTTTAGGAATATAATAACAATTAATAATATAATATTTTTTTAAAAAACTATTTTATGTCAATTTTGACACTATTTAGTAATTGATTTTTGTGAAAATCATAAAAGAATTATTAATTCGAAAAAAGTTAATTAAATCAATAATAACATGTCATATTAACCTATAAAATTAGTGGAATTCATAAAAAGTCTCAAATTACATTTATCTGGGTATTTATAACATCAATTATCTCAATATTTCATTAATAAGATAATTACCACATCATCTTTGTGTCATAAATATATTAAATTATTTAATGTCTAAAAATTACAAATAAAAATACCATTATGTAGGAAATATTTTTATCTTTATAATTAATATTTATAGTCGAATTTATCTCATGTATAACTCTATATTAAAAATTATTTACTTATTAAACTTTGATTTTAACTATTTTAACCCTTCTTTAAATAAATTAATAATAAATGTCCTAATCTTATCAGAGTGGGCCTAAATGGTCATATTTTATTCCTAAGGTTGTTTTTGGTCGAATTACACTTATCCAATAGAATTAGGACATGTGTTAGGATAATAATAATATCATTTTTACTCTTAATAACCCTATTTACTTTTAACTGTGGTAAATAAAAGTAAAAAGTTACTATTCACAAAAACTTATTTTCATCTCATTGAACCACATTTTACTTAATGACATCAACTGTGTCTCTCGTATTTTTGAAATTCCACTCACAGAAGCAGTAAAATTAAGTTTTATGAAAAAATCAGTTTTCTAACTACCACTTAGTTGTTTCACTATTCATCAAAAAATGAAAGTTTTCAGAAAAATACCAAAATTTCACCCTTGGATAATTTCGATATTCCGAATCCAAAAATGAAGTCCATTTTGAAAAATAAAATTTATAAAATTTCAAAAAGTGGTTATTACTATTCATAACGGCTAGTTTTAATAATATTTTAATAGCATATCGTTGTTTAGTGAAACTCGGTATTGCGTACGACGCAAGCTTTCGAGGAAGGCCGTGTTTGTGTGTAAAGAAAGCCAAGCTAGTGTTGTGTGTAGTGAAAGATTCCTTTGATGATTTATATAACATAAAAACAAAATATTTCTCATAAAAGTCTCGGGTGTTACAATAACTATGTTGTTGGGGTAATTTTTTTATCATGTTACCCTTTAGATTATCTTTAAGCAGCTCGAGGATAAGCCCCACCTGATATGGTATATGTTCCCTCTCCATCAGTTTTGAATAGATATTTGATATAATATTGGTGAATGAAATATGATATTTAATGAAATTTATAGGATTTTCCAACTATTGGAAGTACATATTAACTAAACCCTCTATATTTGAGAGTTCTTCCTGGATGAACACCTTTATTATGTAATGGACCTTTCCCCTTAGTTTGTAGATGTTGTGAATTATTTAGTTTCTTCCAAGGTCCCTGATAATTTTAGAAAATATCAATTCTTAAGGCTTAAATATGTGTCGTAATGTTACATTTAGGAATATTTATACATGCATAGGATTTATATTGACAATGTTATTCATGAGGGTTTCCTTGACCATGTGTTCCATTAATTTTTTATATTTTTCCACCCCTTGCCTTATGGGGTTACTTCATCTCTAAAGGTATATCTAGAAAGTTATTTTATTTTTTAAATTTAATATCCTACATTGTATAATGGTTCTCATTAGTTTTCTTGGTCACACTCATGATTTCAATTTATAGGGAATATCTCTAGGATGAATGAAAAGCCCCAATAGCCCATATTATTTTATGAGATATTCTATGCATGGGGAATCAAATACATGGATCTCTTCCTAAATTATTTTGGATTTTTATTCATATTATTATATATTGACTATGACTCTAAATGGGTATAATAAATGGAAATGACAACTGGTGACTCAAAAGTTGTTTTTTAATTTATGGGATCTCAAATTTTTAGCAAGTTTGGTTTACTATTATTTATCATTATCAATCAGGGTTCCCATTTAAATAATCATAACATGAAAACCATTCATTTTGATTATGGGTTTGTTAATAAAGTATCAACTATAATTCATACCCCAACTAATGAAAAGAATAAAAGTTTAAATCAATAAGATACGAAAATTAATCAAAAAATGGTACAACCCAATACCAAAGATTGTTACAGGCGCATAGAAAAAACATTTTGGGTATATTTTATAGACTATAAACCCTCCATAATAATTTCACCACCTAGTATTTTCATTGTAAAGTAATTTAATTTCACCATGTTTTAAATAACCATATATATTGTGGCATTAAAAAATGTAAAATTAATGTCTCATGTGTAGGTGAAAATATAAAATTCTTGATTAAGGAATTTAGATAAAATTAGAGTAATTCATATGAGAAGTCTTTCATCTTCAAATAGAATAAAAATGGTATATATAATAATTTCATTCAGTATTAGAAGTTCCATATTAGTGAATATTTCCTCATTTATAATTATAGGATAAATATACTCTCAAGTAGACTCTATTCTTGATGGCACGGTCTTTACACTTCTACACGTGTTTATCCTTTTCATCTGATATATATTTTCAAAGTTCTAAAAGGGTGAAGTATTAAAATTAATATGTAGTGTAATAAACACTTCTATGAGGATTTTATAAATCATATACTTGAGGAACTATAGATAAATGATTTCACATATGTCACCACTTTTCATGATATCTTTGTTATGTAACTTTATTTATTTATTCATTTATTTAAATTTTTTACATTGAGGAAATTGTAATTTTCGTTTTTTGGGAGGGAAACACCACATAATTTGGATTTTTTTCAATAAAAAACGAAAATACTCATGTTAGATGATCATTACTTGTGTGGAATATTTTGAAAATACATGTTTTATTTTTATAATATAATTGATAACATTGAAATTATAAATAACATTTTATCATCAATGATTTATTTTAGTAAAAATAGATGTTTATAAAGGATTTTATTGATTGTGTATTTATAAAAACTTTTATATTTTGACACCATTATTTAGGATATTATTATAAGAAATTGTGTAATTTTATATCTCTATAAATTCTCTCACACAAACAAAACTTGTCAATTTTTAGTACTCAATTTAATGTATAATCATGTTATGTAATTGTTTTGACTTTCAATAGTGGTTTTCCACAAATTTGTTACTCATCCGATTAACTTCATAACTGTAATGGATGGACCTATATTTTCATATTTATGGTCTAGTTATTTTATATCCTTAAAAATATTTATATAATATGCAAATAAGTTCTTCAGTGATGAAATGTACAACACATAGGAATATCAAGGTCTGGATTTTGAGTATTACTTATGGTAATTATTAATTCAATGGGTTTGGAAAATTGATTTCAAATTAAGAGAACAATTTTAGTGAAAAATAATTTGGAAATTGAAAACGTTTTACATAAACTATATATATTAAATGAATAGTTTAAATAAAAACATGATCTAACTATCACACACACACTAATAAAATTATTTTCATAGTGGGATCAAAACATTCTCCACCAAAATTAGTATTATTAATCTCACTGAATTTTTTTATTCAATTTATATGAAATTTACATTCAAATTTATCAATATTAATTCCTTCGTGTGATTATATATTCACTATATTTTCTATCAGGGATTTATAAATTTGATAATGTATATCTTAACATCATTTTCTTGAATAAATAAAAGGAATCATTTCCCTAGGATGAAATGGTTTAGCTATAAGGGAATTATTTTTCTATGATTTATCAATTTCTTTTACAATTAAACATTTATTTTAATTTTTTTGGGGGGTTTTTAATCCTATCATTGAAAATATTTTCATTCTAATTATATTTTAAATATTTTTGGTGAAAACATGATAAAAATAACCATGACACATTCTAAGAAACAGGATCATTATGTGTATGTTATTATGATAAAATTACCTACAGTAATCAAAATATTAAAATTAAGTTTATATATGATTAATTTATTATTGGGATTCAATTAATTTGACTTGATCATTGGTTGAATACAAGTTTGTGGCTCTTAAAGTATGTACACAATGTGAAAATAATCTAGGTGAGGAAGATTGGGGCGAGCTTCAATAAATTGGGCATATCTTAGGCTATGGAATTCCAATAGGTTTGATTAAAATTTCATTCAAAATTTAACTCCAATTACCACATATACTAAAAATATAGAGTCATGATTTGGTGATTAATTTTTTCATCCATGTGATTACAGTGGTATAGAAAATTATTCCATGATCAAATAACCTATATTATAGATCATTGACTTCTTTTGCTGAAAAGATACATAAATCAAAATTTAAATCAAACCAATACCATATGAGGTAGGTATTTTTGAGTAGAGAGTGATAAGAGAGGATTTGGGATGTTTCATATTTACTTCACACTCTAAATAAAAGAATCATGTTTTTGGGTACCCATTCACATGATGATTCATTCCCCATTCCTTTTCCCCTTTCACAAGAATTGATTTTGTATCAATTGTATTGGTTGATCAATTCCATATAAAAAACTCATGGTCTTGAAATATTTTTCATGTAAAAATTCAACAAAACATAAAAATATAGGTAATATTTTTATTTCATCATCTATTTTCTTAATGAGTTTTGGTTAATAAATTTGAGGAAAACCACTCAATAATTGGTGGTAGTCAACGAATCACTTTACATTTCTAACCAAATACTTGGAGGTATCCTAAAAGTAATTCAGATAAAAATATAATTTTATAAGTTATTAATAATGTATTAAATTAATTAACCCTTTCCCTATAAGTGATGTTATATTATCTTCAAAATAATTTCCTTGGGTGATTATACTCTCATAGAACTGTTTCAATTCCAACACATTACATTTTATATTTCTTCTTTTCAACATGAACCAAAACCCCACTTTTTTTCAAATGAATCAATTATTTATAATTAAAAACTTATTTAAATGATATTAATCTACGGATACTATGAGATATGAAATGTGGTTCCTACTTTAATATATAAATTTTAACAAAATTAAGTAACTAATTTGATTTGTTTAATAGCTCAGTCATCTATCACTCAACATCTCCATCCAATACAATAGAACACATCATCAAAAAAATTGTTATCCAGAACATGTTAATCCATGAGAATAATCTATCTAGTCTATCATAATGATAAATGGGAAAATATCACCACCTTCATGAATTCCTCATGTGGAAATATTCTCTTAGTTAATAAGCTATGGTCAGTTAAACTAGTCAATAGAGTGACACATTGATCATTGGTTTTTTATAATTTAGTGACCCAATAACAGTTGCATATAGGATAAAAAAAACCTATTATAAACCCACACGCTAGGAACACTATCCACCTGTATTTAATATTAACTGAATCATCAGAGTATTAACACATTATTGTTGTGTCCAATCATATTATTGATCATATATTCTTGTAACAATCCTTTCTTCACTACTACAAAATCAGTGTTTAACAACATTGATATTTATCAGTGCTAGAAAAAAGTGCTAAAAATGGTATCTTTATCAGTGATAAAGAAAGTGATGATATGTTTAACAATTTATCTGTGCTTCATTTTAAGTACTAATAAAGGGTTACCTTTATTACCCATTTATTTTTATCACTGATAAAGGATATCCTTTATCAGCACATTATTTTTAGAGCTAATAAAATGTTCCCTTTATCAACGTTGAATTTTTAATGATCATAAAGGAGTTATTTATCAGTACCTTTTTAGCACTGATAATGGTTCGAATAGATAAAACGTAATGAGTAAATAAGTAAAATATAAAAATGAGTTTATTAAAAAGAATACTACAAATTTTATTAAATATATAATTACTAATGAAAATGAATAAATTGATTATACTATATATAAATTATAATTACTAATAAATTTTATGTATTAAATATATAGATATGAAAAATAAAAAATTTAAAAAATTAAAATAAAAAAAATAAGTAAATTGAGAAAAATATTAAACATCGTATTAATTAGATGATTATTGATAAGGTTAAAAAATATTATACACTAAATATGTAGATATATTTTAATGTATATAAATATGATTTATATATTAAAAAATTTTTATGTGATTTACATCAAATAGTCATATTTTTAGCGAATAATGGTTTCTAATTAAAAATTAATATGAATTAATAATATGGACTAATTGCATAGAGTAATGGACATATAATTGATTGTCATTTGATTTTTCAATTTCACATAGATCAAATGTGTTTTATATTTATTTCACATATACATAATTAATGAATTTTTATATAAAATGCACACACACAATACTTATCCATTTTTTTAATATTATTAATGTGTGCTTATTTTTAATTCATTCAATTCCACTCATCATTAACATGCATGCACTTAAGATTTGATATTCATTAATAATGTTAAAAAATATTTCATAAAAATTATTTATAAAAAAATTATTTATAAATAAATATATTCAGAAATAAATATATTTTTAAAATTTAAATAATATATTCCTAAAATTATATATTTATAATAATAAATAAGTAAATATTTTAAAAAATATATTTATATAATGATAAATAAATAATTACACATATTTAAATAATTATTATATTTATAATAAATTAACATAACTAATGAATATATTTAGTCTATTTTTATTTATATTTATTTATTAAAATATGAACATATATATATAATTATATAAATATATATAATGATATAGATATTATTTTTATAAAATATTTATATAATTATAAATAAATATTTATATATTTAAATATTTATAACATTATAATAAATATGTTTAGATGAGGAATATATTTACTAAATTTATATTTATATATATTTATTAAGTATATATATATTTATGAAACATTTTATTTATAATTATGTTTATATATCCGTTATCATCGCTTAAGTAGTAGGCTCTTATAAAAGAAATCTTTATTAGTTATTTATTTATCATTGATAAAGATGATCCTTTATGAGTGCTAAAACTGTAGCGCTATAAATATGGATTTTATTCGTGCTTATTTAGTGCTAATAAAGACATACCTTTATCAGTACTAAAAAAGAACTGACAAATATTTCATTTATCAGCGCTTAAATAATAAGCACTGATAAAAGGACTCTTTATTAGCGCTTTTAAAAAATCTTTTTAAAAGTATCATGATCTAATTAAAAAAACTAACATATTGAGAACCCATCATGATATCAAAATATTTAAATAGAATCCATCCATTATCACTGCTCCTCCTCATTGAATCAATGCTTGAATCGCACAAACCAACTTGAATCACAAAAACCCACTACCTTTAGTTTCTCAAACATTATCTGATATCTAGTGTTCAGTTGTAGTTTCAATTTCTGAATAAAAATTTTAGATTTATATCTGAGGGTCTGGTATTTTCATCAACCTATTGAGGTAGGCCTATGTTTTCATTTTTAGGTTCTGATTTTCTTGATGTATTTTCTATTTCATGATCTAGATCAAAGGATTTCTGATTTTCCATTGTAGGTTCAGATTTTATTTTTTTATTTGTGCTCTGATTATTGAATTATGTTTTTCTTTTTTTTATGATCCATTTTTAACTTGACTATTATTTTTGGATATCATATTTTGGTCTTTTTAAATTAATGTTTTGGATCAATTTTCTTCATTTTCTACATATATACCCCAAATTTATTCATTTTTTTGAATCTATTTCCTCTATAGGTTCTGAGAAAATTTATTTAGCAAACCAATTCTCAGGCTTATGGTGTTGTGGAGAAGAAACAGAAGATAATTTTATGCAATTCATGTAAGGGAATTTATTTATTCAAATCATCTTTTAATATTATTATTTAAGGGTTTTCCCTTAAAGATTTATTTTATCATAATTTTTTTAGTTTATCTTAAAATAAATCTTAGTACGAGTGATACCATATTTATTTATTTTCAATGGCTCCCGATTTTCAAAATTAGTATGGTTTTGTAATTAATTTATTATGTTATGATATTTTATTGTAAATGTTACATATAATTTAGTTAATTTAAGTTTATTTTATAAAGATTTATATATAAATGTATGTATATATATATCTCTCAATCTATTTATATTAGTTTTCTAAGCATATAATTTAAGTATGATTTTATAATTATTTATTGACAAACTATGGTTCTTGATTTCCAAATAAGGATGGGATTATATTTAATTTCATTAATAAATATTTTTAAATGCACATTTTTTTGTCAATTATATGTATTATAAATTCCATGATATATATATATATATGTGTGTGTGTGTGTGTGTGTCTAAATTTGTATGTGATAGATGTCGTAGGGGTTAGTGAGTTTTTATCCTTTGTTTCTGATATATCTTATTGATGCGTATTATTGCTTTATATGAACTTATTTATGGACCTCCCTAGAATATCAATTAAATTTCAATGCATATTAGATGGCCTCCCTATAATCTTTAGGTTGCTATATAATTTGGTGTTCCAAAAAAACATAATAGAAGTATCAAATTCGATATATTAGAAATCATTTTTAGATATTCATCATTTTAGGTCTATATATACGTTTCAGGTCTATATAAACATTTAATTAAATGTAATATAATTTATACATAAATAACCAATAGAATATTGTAAACTCGTGTATGTATATTTAAATAAATTTAAATTTGATAAATAATATACATATATATATATATATAATTATATTCCAATAAAGTTGAGAATATAATACATATAATATATATATATAATATTTAAGTAGATTTTTTTTAGTTATCTATGTATTGAGTGATGAGTGACCTCCATTTTATAGTTTCTGATGGTGGAAGGCATGAACCCCATTCTAGTTTATTGCTTATCGAGGTAAGTGTGAATGAAGTACACACCTCCATTGTACACTTTTTCCAATTATATAAAACCCTGTTATCTTTTTAATAAAATAATACCTTAAAGAACAAAGTTTCACTGAAAAACATATATAGAAAATCCTCAAATAATTATTTTATTAAAGTTTTATTCAGATCTTTGGGGAAAAATTCGAGGATAAAAATGAAAGCGATTTATCAATAACTCTGCCTCCACATCAAATCAAAAAAATTAATTTCAGTAACATACACTTGTTTGATTAAATTACACCATAGGAACCTAAGACCCCAGTCTTCCCAGCACTTCAGTTGCGTATTCTGATTCTCCCATCTCTACCCCCTCCATTTCTTTCCCACCCTTCACTCTATTGCTTCTCTGGTTGTGTGGAGCTTTGCTCTGGAAGGAGTTGGTGGAAATGGAGGTGTCGAGTAAAAAACTGGTTTCAATGGTGTAATTATCACAAATGTGAGACATTTCCCCTTTTATTGAACATAATAAATTAAATGGGAGGCATTTCCCCATATACATTATTGTGTTCTCTAAAAGGGGTAATGCCACCCATATTTTAGAATTAAACCATTGAAACTAGTTATTAACTAGACACCTCCATTTCTAACAACTCCTTTCAGAGAAAAGTTCCACAAAACCAGAGATATAATAGAGTGTAGGGTGAGATATAAATATAGAGGGAGGAGATGGAAGAATAATAATATTCAACTATAGTGCTGCATAGCCTGAGGTTCTTGGGTAGCTATAGTATAATTTCAAATGATGAGTGTATGTTATTCAAAAGAATTTATTTTATTTTATGTGGAGGAAGATTTAATTATGGATTGAATTCATTTTTAACCTTGAATTCATCCATAATGAATTGAATAAAACTATAATAAAATAAGTGGTTGAGGATTTTGTTATAATATTTTTTCAATCAAAACGTCATTTTTTAATAGGTTTTATTTTATTAAAAAAATAGGTTTTTATATGATTGAAAAAATATATCTATGGATCCATGTACTTTTTCACACTTATGGAAATGATTGATAAGTCATTTAAGATGTTTTTCAATCATCCACACCTCAATTCAATTCATGGTGTGGCCATTATGACTCAATGTGTCCTTTAGTAGTTTAAAATTGTTAGTTTAATTTAAGAAAATCAGTCACTAAAAACAAAGAAATCATTCTCATATTTTCTTGATAATTTAGGACATTGATTCATGAGTCCATTGGGACATATAAGAATCAGTATCATATCAAATAGGTATATGATGTGATCGGTATAGGTCAATGAACGTGTTTCAAGTTCAAAAAGATATTTTAGTAAGAAAAAGAGATGCTCAAAAATGAGAAAACTCATTCATATTGAATTTATAATTTTGTAAAATTATCCAAAAGTCATTTGAGAAGTGTAGGAATCATTCGTACCTCAATATAACACACAGTGTGACTAATATGACTCCAAGTGTGAGTTTTTATTTATAAATGACATCTATTTTAATAAAAAGGAAAACTTGCCTACTCAAAACTGAGAAAACACATTTGGATTGTTTTGATATATTAAGAAAATGATCTATAAGTCATTTGTGACATGTATGAGTCAACTGAACCTCAATTTGAAGAATAGTGTGACTGATATGACAATGAGTGCATTTTTTCAATATATAAGTATCATTTTAGTTTAAAATGTGCATCACATCACCAAAACATAGCAAACGAGCCAATTTTTTTCATATTCATTTAAATTATGTATTCAATTAAAGATTAACCTTTCATTGGTACATCAAAATTATTTCATATTGGTCCCAATGTAGACAATTTTTTTATGTTAGAGGGGATGAAAAATAATGGATTCGAATTCTTGATAGTGGAACCAAATCCTTCAAACCTTTAAAAACTAAAGAGAGTTCAATGAGAATGTAATTTTTTTTAATATATTATATTTTTCCTCATAATATTATATGGTCTCTACTAAATTGACATAATATAAATAAAATATTTGACTACTCATGCAGAAACTTTCTTCTACACATGTTGATGTAACAAAACCCTTAAAGGAACAAACTATAATGATGAAAACCATTGGAAAGATGTAAATGTAATATTATTATATACGTTCTCTATTTTATTGAAAAATTATATATTGAAATATTGATTTAATTTTTATTATTCATCATATATTTTGTTTATTTCAGAATAATTTTTTCCATGTTTCATTCCTTTACAATAAGAGGAATTAAACTATCTCTTCTCAATCACATAGGTAATCTTGATGTTTTTATAGTAAAATCATTTTCCATATAATTAATATATTGTTTCATATTTATGTTTAATTTATTTCTTTTTAGTATTACTCAAATAATAATTTTTTTCTTATATAGGTGGATTCTTTGGTTCGAGTTGTGGTGCTCTGTCCATATTTCATGGCTTTCTACACCAAAACATCAACAGACTTCCTCTCCCCTAAAACCTTTTCACCCCTCTAGTGGTGCATTTATCACTTTAATTCATTTTCCCTCCACTTCCTTTATAGGAATAGCAATAATGCTTCCTCTAATCAATTACATATGTAATCTGGATGTTTTCATAGTAAAATCATTGTACATAGAATTAATGTATTGATTCATATTTATTTTAATTTATTTATTTTTAGCACTACTCATATAATAATTATTTTTTATTCAGGTGAATTCTTTTGTTCCATTTGTAATGATATATAGATATTTTGTGACTTTATTCACCAAAACATCAACAAACTTCTTCTCCCTCAAAAACTTTCACCCCTATTGTGTCATCCTTTATCAATTTCCTTCGAGTTGCCTCTACTTCTCAAACATAGAGGTAATCTTGATATTTTCAAATTAAAATCATTATACATAGAATTAATTTATTATTTCATATTTATATTTAATTTATTTATTTTTAAATTAACTCATAATAATCTTTTTATACCAGTGGATTATTTTTTTGAGTTGATGTGGTTTGTTTGAATTTGCTCATACAGTGTAGGTAGTTCTAAAAAGAAAGTTATTTGAAATTGTGGTAATAATGATTGTTAGGATTGTTTTGATACATTAGGACATGTAAAAATCATCCATAACTTAATCTGACACACGATGTGACTAGTATAACTCTATATACTTCTTTCTATTTATAATTGACCTTAATATAATTAAAAAAGACAACTGACTCAATTTGTATGTTATCAGTATAAAATATATATTTGACTTTAAAAAGTTTCTCTCATAGAAAACTGATCAAATGTTCTCATATATTCTTGATAATTTAGGGCATCAATTCATATATTATTATTGATGTGTTGGAATCATTTTTTTGTCAAACTGATACAAGATGTGATCTGTATGAGTCAAAGTGTGTGTTTCATGTTTAAAATGGAATTTTGATGAAAAATACATGTGTAATACTAAAAACCAAGTAAACACATTCACATTTTTTTTATCCATAAGTGATTTAGAACGTTTTGGAATCTACTAAACCTCAATCCGATAAATGGTCTTACTGGTATGACTGTAAGTGTGTCTTCATTTAAAATTGACATCAATTTTAGAAAAAAAGAAATTGACCTACTTAAAACTGAACAAAAACATTCATATTGTTCTCAAACATTAGTACATTGATCCATAACTAATTTTATATGTTCATGAATCGGCCTCACCTTAATCTGATGTAGGGTGTTATCATTATGACATCAAGTGTGTGTTTTTATTTAAATCAGCATCAATTTTAGTAAAATTTCAAAATGACCGAATAAAATCCAAGAAAATGCATAATAATTTTTTAAATACTTTAGTACAATGATCCATATGTAATTTTTTATGTGTAGGAATCAATTTTACCTCAATCTGACATAGAATCATATATGCATGTGTCAAAGTGCATCTTTCAATTTTAAAATGACATTTTTGTAAAAAAGTAATGTGACGTACTCAAAACTAAGAAAACACATTCATATTGTTTTGATAATATATTAAAACGATCCATAAGTCATTTGAGACATATTTTAGTCAACCGAACCTCAATCCAAAGCATGAGGTGACCGATATGGCTCAAAGTGTGTCTTTTTAATTAAAATTTTAATCCATTTTAGTAAAATGGAAAATTTTCTTATTGAAAACTAAGAAAAAACATTCATATTGTTTATATACTTTAGTAAAATGATCCTTATGTCATTTTTAATGTGCAGGAATCAGTCTCACGTCAATCCAATACATGATGTGCCTGGTATGACTCAAAGTGTCTGTTATTATTTTAAAATTGACATTTTAGTTCAAAAAGTGTTACTCACTAAAAACCAATAAAACATGATCATGTTTTCATGATAATTTATAAAAAATGGTTCATAATTCATTTTTGATGTTTAGGAATCTTTTTCATGTCAAACCAATACATTATTTGATCAAAATGTGTCAAAAGTACATTTTCCAGTTTAAAATGACATTTTAGTAATAAAAGGAAATTGATGTATAAAATATCATGAAAGAACATTAATATTGCTTTGAAACTTTAGTAAAATGATTCCCAAGTCATTTGAGAGGTGTGTGAATTAAAAGAACCTCAATCTGATGCACAATGTGACTGCTATAACTCGAAGTGCATCATTTTATTTAAAATTGACAACAATTTTAGTAAAATTAACACTTTCTATTAATTTATTTCTTTATATTATTACTAACATAAAAAAAATTATTCTATTGGTGAGTTATTTTGTTTTAATAGTGGTGTTTTTTTCAGAAATAAAATTAGTCAGGTCAGGATTAAAAGACAAAGGAACATTGATGTTTTTGAATGTATATAATAATTTTTCTTTATTTAATTGTATAAACCAATGTTTGAAAGGTCAATAATGTAGTGTTTTTTTATTTTGTTTGTATTGTAAGTTTCTTTTAATTTAAATCTTGTATCGGTACTTTTTTTTGATATATGGTGTGTTTCTGGTGCTATGGTGTGCTGTTACAAAAAACTGTAGTGGTGATGCAGTGTGCTATTATAGAAAACCATAGTATGTCCCTTTATCAATGCTTTTAGAAGCACTGATAAAGGTGTACATTATTAACGCTCCTATGGGAATAGATAAAAGGTCATTTATTATCACTTTTATAAGCATGAAAAAAATATACTTTATCAATGCTTCTATAAGAGCTGAAAAAATACCCCTTATTAGCACTTTTATAAGAACTAATAAAAGGTGTCTTTAGTGACTCTTAATTAAGGCACTGATAAATTGTAACTTTATCAACGATTTTAAAAGTGCTGATAAAGGTCCCATTTATCAACATTTTTTAATGCTTTTTAAGGACCACATTATCAGCACTTTTTTAACTCTATTAAAAGACCATGTCTTTTAACATCTCTCGTGTAGTCAGCAGTTTTCTTACGCCAATAAAGGCTATTTCTAGCATAGTTAAAGGCCTATTTTTTTAGTAGTTCTGGGATCATAAAACTCACTATAAGTTCATATTATACTAAAATTATTTAAATTTCATAATTTTTCTTTGATATGAAAATTATCATCAACACTTAATGTAATGGAGAGTGATTTATGCATATGTGTCCTAATAATTTAACTTATGATTGTAAGACATGTTTGGAGATCCTTGTGTATCCACATCACAAAAAATATCACTGGAATATGCTTCCACATTTCCACATCTAAATTTTTTTTTTGAAAAAAAAATCAATCACTAGGGAAACAAATGACCCAATAGAAGAAATAATTATTCTCTACGTGATAAAATGAACTTAACGGAACACTCAAAAATATTAGGGATAAGTTTTCACCAAATTAATTATTCAAATATTTAAAATTAAAAAACAACCTTTAAAAGGTATCATGTGACTAGAAAGATTTCACCATCATAATCTATATGAAAATATAAGTTAAAATAATTTATCATTTTCCTCAAATGGATAACAGGTAAAAATAGTTAATATAATTCTATTTCTAGATAGACATAACTATGTGGTGACCCCCATGGTGAATCACATGGTGAGATTCAAGAAATAGACATAGAAAGGGAACATTTCACCTATTACACATATCAATGAGAGGGATATAGAAATGTTTTTGGTCATTATTTGGAAACCTAATTCAAGTCCTAATGTCACCACTAATTCAAATCATTCCCAATATGGGTCCAGCCAGAATCTAACCCATGCCTAACCCCAGTCCCATCAACATTTATCACTTGTTAGGATCGTGTTTGTCCAACTCACCATAGATCACTAAAATGATAACTATGTGTTATTTATATTTATTCATATATAAATAAGTTGATTTTCTCTAGATAAACCAATGACCAAGGTATATTCATCCCAATTAAAATATCACATCATTATAGACTTCAAATCACAATGTCCTCAACACCAGTTTCCATTATTCACATCCTACCTTTCCCTCTACATTTTATCTCAATCCTTCATCCCAAACTATAAAAACATGTCAAATATAGGTCTAGCTATACCTTTTAGTAGTTATGGATCTCCCACCCCCTCTATGATGTCAGAATCATGATACATTTGGGCCGGTGCAGCCAATTTTGAGCACAAGGATGATTCAACAAGTTTATGAAAATCAAGGTTAAATTAATCAACGTGGATGATAACCAACTTTTTTTTATGATAAAAAATAAAATGATAATAATTAATATATAATTACTTTTATAAACCATATATTATAAATTATAGGTATTTATTAAATTCCACGGAATAATTTAGTAGGGGGGGTTTAACAATACAACCTAAAGAGGGTTGTCATCATATCATTGGCCCTCCTTGATCCTTAGTCACCATAGAATGTGTGTAAAAACTATTTTAGGTCCTCTCACTCATGGGAAAACATGCATATAATAAAAAACGGAATGAAATTTAAATAAAAATTAATTCTCATGGTATAACTATTTATATATATATATTTGATATATTTTCTGCTTATTTAAAAGTATATGGAAGCCCCTTTTTTAGAGACATTTGATGTGCTTTTCAAATTCTGAGAGAAAATTGTCAGAAATTTTATATCCAATAAAGAACCATTTTCAAATTTTTACCTCTTTTATGGTGATTAAATATTTATATTATCATGGTGATATCTCAGTAGCATTTTCTTCATATAATTATATTCAAATTTTTATAGATGGAGTTCTAATTTTCTCTTTTTACTCCGACTGAATTTTTAATAACTACCTTCAATCAGATATATTCTTTTTAGTGATTTTGTTTTATTTTAAGAGTTATTTTTAGATATCTTCTATTATTGAAAGACATAACCATGCACACTTTATTTATAATGGATCACTTTTTTAGACTTGGTCCCATGGTTCTTTCCACTAATTTTTGATGTTTTCAAAATTTAAAAATTCAGGTCTCAACATTTTATATTCTCTAAATAATTTTTTTACCATTATCCATTTGATTACTTTTCAGGCATGATTATTTGGGAAAAATATTATATTTCAATGTTAGTTCATGAATTCACCATGTTTTTATTCATTCAAAACCCCCTTCAAATTCCTAAAATATGGTATCATTGATTTGGTATTTTTTTAATACATAATGGTGAAATATTATAGTAATATTATTCTACTAAACATAAAATTATAATTTTTTTCACTAAAAAAAAGGTAAAAATATTTTTAAAATAAATGGATATGTCATTGTTTTATATCTAAAATATAGAAGTAAATACCAATAAAATTAATATTTTGAGTAGAAAAAGGTAACTGGTTTCATTTAATAATGTTTTAAAGATAATGTCTTGAATCATACTGTCACTATATATCTTTAACAAACTTTATGGGAGAACCTAAAACCAATTGTGCATTAAAGATAGGTAATAATTAAATATTTCTTCTAAAAAAATCCATGAAGTAGAGACACATACAAGGAATTTTTGTTTCTAATCATTTTAGTGATTTTAAGGATTTTTTTCATTTGTTATCTAGCGTGGGTGTTGACTTTGAGGATGAGGTAGATCTTTAGTAACTTAAAATTTTACCTAATACTTGTGAAAATTTATGTGTTTCTCTAACAGATTTTGATTTTAATGATGTTATAAATATTTTTTTTTCAATAAATTGTTTTCAATGAATAATTTAAGAGGCAAACTGAAGAATTATTTTTCCAGAAATTTTGGCCATGGAGAATATGGATGGAATCTTGGAGAAGAATCTGGAACAATGAAACCACGATAAAATTAATTACCGAAGAAAATCAATGGAAAATCAGAAGGAATTTTAATATCATCACTATGGTAAATAAGGTCATGTTAATAATTTATATTATCAAATAAGAATTAATACGTAGTGAAGTAAAATAATCATAATAAAATTGCATATGGTTATGACAGTGTTAACATTAATATAGGGAGGGATCAGATTATTGATCATGATTCTATTAATTTTTCTTATGATGATTCTTGTTAGGTTATTGACAATGATTCCTTATTTCATGTGACTTGGAGGAAGGAGTTATTTACATTTTATGGCTAGGGTAATTTTAGGATTTAAATATGGTTAATGATGATTTTGTTAATGTTGTTCGTTATTAACTGTTTGTTTTAAACCCATCACTATAAATAAGTTCATATTGAAAAATATTCAGAATTCCTGAAAGGATAATCTAAATATCATTTTTACTAGTGTTCTCATTAATAATGGTTTTCTATGTATATTTAAAAATGTATGGTATATGCATTATAAGGGTTCCTTGGTTTTTATTGATGTTAGAATCAATCATGTTTTCATTGGACCATAACTTCTATTACTTTTTAGGTTTCTTGTGTTGTTGGATATAGAAACTCTTCAAAATTGTTAAAAATGATCATTAATATTAGCATGAAGTAACTTTTTTTCTTAAAAAAGATAAATATGCTTCTAGGTTTAATGGATTCAACTTAGACACATGAATTTTGTTATTATCTGAAAAATATTGAAGGATTTGTTTCTGCAATCATCCATCACACTAAAATTCATAGTTATTTGAGTTGGTACATTATAATTATTAAATTATTATGAAATTTATGATTTTTAATGGAATATATTTTTTCTTGCCTTTTAATGAAGACTTATATTGTAGTATTTGGGTTTTTTTTAAGAAAAAATATTCTTTTGTTGTATGGTTTTAAGAATTTTTAGATTTTATCTCAGATGGAAATATTTAAGAATATTAAATATATTCACTAATAATGAGGGTGAATACTAGTGTAGTTTTTTTTGAGTATTATAGGTTGAAAGGTATTCAATTTTAAAATATTCCCCTTTATATGCCTCATTTAAATTATATAGCTAAATATATGAAAATTACTTCAATGTAAAGAGTTGAATGTTTACATTATAAAGATAAGTTTCATAAATATTTTAAGAGTGAATCTTATTTTAATATTATATATATTATCAATTTATTCCCATCATTTTTTATAGAAAAATAATCCTAATATGTTTTTCTATGTAAATGATATTAAATGTGATCACTTACAATTTTTTAGATATAAATCCTTTTCCCATGTGGAAAACGATGAAAGATATAAATTAAATGGAAATACATGATTTTGAATTTTCCTTGGTTATGTATATAATGATTTTTGGTATATATTTTATTATATTTTTTTCTAAAAATATTATTAGAATTAATGTTGCATTTTTATAGTGTATCATACTATTGTAGATATTCATAGGGGAGAAAATCTAAATCTTCCAATTCATATGGTTTTTTTAGTATTGAGTTATTTTTTAATTCATGTTTACATCACATTATGGATTTTAATGATCATGTTATTGTGTAGAATGATTTTTAGGATTAATATGTTTGAATGGATTTACTAAATATACCTAATTATTATAATTATCAAGTTATAAGGGTTATTATTTAACCTTTTATTCCACTAAGGTGATCACCTCTAACTCAAACTTCTTATACTAGTATTCACTTGATGACTCAATGGGGATAAGTAATAATTTTTTTGAGGTGATGGAAAGTGATCAGGAGTATAAATATGTTACCCCAAAGGATGATGATATTTTTTACTCAAATACTCACTTCATCCTTATTTTTTAAAATCACATAACACTCATAATATAATTCATATCCTAACATTAAGGTTTTTGAATTATTTTTGTTATGAAAAAAATATATTATAACATTAATTTTAGATAGTTTTAGAATAAAAATCCAGAGGAATGAGTTTTCTGTAAAGATTATATTCATTGAATTTAAATTAACTATACTGGTACATAACTAACTTCATTGGAATATTTCAAGAATTTATAGTTTTTTTATATAATTAAAAATATGACTCATTTGTAGTTAAAAATAATCCAGAATGATAAGGAATCTAACTTATATGATCATAAACTTCCTTGAGGTACATTTTTGTTTAAGTTTTGGCTTAAGTCGTATTATTTTGGTAAAATTAATGTTTACCAGGTTTATGAGGAGGCTTGGGTGTCTTTTGGGGTTTAGGACACAAAAGGAGGGAGAATAGGGTCATATTGTGCATGTTGCATGGTTGGTTCATGCTGAGTAGTGACCGAGTGCCTAGACCTTTTCATGCCTATATGAGCAGTGAATGGTTTTATGAAACCATGCAAAGGGGAAGGGAAAATCGAGTGGGATTTGATAGATCCATCCCTCATGATCATCGCATGGTTTTTCAAAATGTTTGGGTTTCCCAGGTAAAGGTGCATCCTGGTCCCCCTCTTGCACAGAGGGTGGCACATGGTTTGGCCAACTGTCTGCCCCTTTAAAAGTTGGTTTTTACCATTTTTTTATTCTCGGTGCTCAAGAATTATTACTTAGAATTTTACTCAAATTTTCCCCCAGAATCACTATTGATGAACCTAATTTCCCTGGACGTACAAAGTGTCGATCTCCCTCATTTCTAAGATGTTTATAGTGTTTTTGGTTGAGGATCGAAGCTATGGGTGATTATAACACTCATATTTCTTCTACTTTTTTGCATTCGGGATTGTTTATCCATTCTTCTTCTTCAAAATTCCTAATACCATCATTTTCCAGTGGATCTTTGGTTGGTGATTCAAATGGTTTTTGAATCCAAATCAAAGTATAGGGTTAAGTGAGTATTCATCTTTGAAATAGTGGTAGGTGGTATACAAGTTATAACCCATTCTCTTGTTGGTTATTAGTGTGTATATGGTTTTAATTTTGTTTTTTTTGTCTTCCCCATTTGGTTTTCCTTGGTAGAAATGATAAATTTTTTGGTAAATGTTTAATTGAACCCCTCATGATCTTTATTCGATGCTTTGAGGCTGATTTGACCTGATTAAGGGCCACCCATGGGGTGTGGCACTTCTCTAACATGGAAATATAAGTGATAAGTGTATGATTTAATTTTTGTGACATAGAGTCCATAATAAATGTGTTGTCATGTTTTCTTGGGTTATAAAATGAATCTAATGGTAATTTTTTTGGTTTCTAACTTGGCATAAGGGGTTTATTGGTATATTGTTAATGGGTTAAATGAGCTGTAGATTATAAAGGGTAATTTTTTTGATTGGATAAGGAATGTAAATGATAATGGGGTTATTTGGGCCAAGGTATGTAACAGATAATTTTTACTCAGGATAAGGCATAATGATGGATTATGTGTTTAATGTAAAAGATAATATTTACTCATTTAATGGGTTAAATGATTTATGGATTATAAAGGGTAATTCATACATTGGTTTTATGCCCCTAATTATTTCATTTGATGAGACAACCTTGACTGAGGATCTAAGGTAAGAATTATGTAATTGTTTATGAGATGTTTTCTCTAGTGAGATAGGGAACTCGATATATCTCATTATACATAGTAGTAGTTTTTCTTAGGACGATTTAAAATAAATGAATTTTATAACCCATGGAATAAAAGTTTAAAATGGTTTAAGTGAACTTTTATATCTAATGACACCTAATTTTCCTTTTGTATCTTCTAATTGATTGTTTTGTGAATGAATACATCATATTTTTAGTATATATATTTTATAGAACCCATTAGTAGTGGCCTACTATGTTTCACTCATACCCTACTTGAGCTTCCATTATGTACCAAAATATATTTCTTGGTTTCAGGTCTAGACAAGGGAAAAGGCCCTATCCTAGAAGGTCGAATTGGGAATGGGATGCACATGGATGAGGGATCCAGACATGGAGTCAGGAGCTATTTTTTGGATTATTATGTTTATATTTATTTTTGGTTTTCCTTAAACATTGATTTGTATAAAAATACATTGAATATTTACTATTTGGTTTTAGACTTATACCTAGTTTTGGGAGGTGGTTGGTTATGCATGTTTATTGTTTATTGTTTACTTTCATTTCCTTTATTTCATAATTTATCTATTGTGTCTTACTCTCATAAAGAGGGTATATTCTGCCCATTTAATTTATTATACACATGCTTATAGTAAGTAGCCTATGGGGTATGGGAGGAATGGTTGAGGTCATATGGAGACCCATCTCATGGCATAATTTAGTGGCATATGGGTTGGGGATGTTACATGGATGTTGAAGTATTTCTTGTAAAGAAAACCATAATTTCAAATACCATAATAAAAAAAGTTGCAATTTTTATCTTGCAATCTATTTAAGTATACAATATAATATTTTATGGAGAGTTCTTCAAATTGTACTTTTTTTTGAGTTTTTTATAAGATTTTGATTTAGAGATATTCCATATAAAACAATTATATTTTTTTGTATTCATTATATATATTAAACTTAGAGATCATAGGATTATAATAAGAAATAAATATTTGTATTTGATCCTCAAATATTGTAATCCTATATTTTGTATAAGTATAACCATTACTAATCAGGTTGATTGATGGATTTTCATAAGAAGAAAAATTTGATCTTCAGGTTTTTAAAAGAAGACTCATACCTTCCAACAATTTTAAAAATATGTGTGTTTTATGTACATTGTGAATTGATAATAAAATTAATTTTTATAACCCTTATAAATTTTATATAATAAAATTATATTAAAATTTAAATCATATATTTTTTAAAAAAACTAATAATTCCATTCCCAATTGTTTACATTCAATCTAATTAGCGAGTTCAAAAATAATTTACTATGGTATAAGTTTATTTTAGTAAAAGTTAAAAGTAAATTTAAAAGCCCAAAAAACTAAAAAACTATAGGAAAAACTATTTTTCAGAGGAATATTGAAAATCCCAAGTCCCACACAGTATTATTTTCCATTTTTGGATCTAATTTCCTAGAATAATGCTCTACCATATTAAAAAAATAATAGGTATTTACAGAAATTTCATTCCCTCTACATATAAAATGTGTCTTCCACCACCACTTCAATTCCACCCTAAAAATTATAATTCCTATTGAGTAAATTAAATTTTTTATTATCCCATGATTATATTACACTTCTATAATATTATGGTCAAAATAAGCTGGCATAAGTATTCCATTTCCAAAAAGTGCTTCAAGAGAAAGTTCAAATTCTCAACGTAAGTTCTAATAACCCTAAAAAAAGTTAATTTTTTATATTTATCATCCAAAAATAACTAAACCATTAAATATATTATATTATTATTATTTATAAAACAATATATTTTCATTATTATAGAATATACACTATCCACCTTTTCAATTTTTAGTTAGAAAAATGAAAATTTCATTTTTTGTATATATGTAAACTATCACCACTACGAAGTGACTTTTCTCAATTTAATTCACCACCTTAAATGGAAATATAAAATAGGGGAATTATTATATTTACAAAATTATAAATATATTAAAAAGATAATTCAAATTCTACTTTCCTTCTATAATATGGTAAATAAAAACATCATCCACATGTACGTGCGAACTATTGACTCCATGAGCGATGTGTTCCATTTTTCAAAACCATAATACAAGAATGGTTCTAAAACATATTTAATTAAAATATATAATATATATTATGAATATATATTATGAATATTTTTATGAAGTTATTCAAAAAACTGACAATCATTGTGAAATAATCTGTTGTTATCAATAAATTCCCCTAACAAGCTCCTTGGGGATCTCATTCTCTCAAGCCATACCCATAGCTCCCATAAAATGAACCTAGTGACGTATAAATAGTTGTAAGGAAATGATTTAAATATATTTTATAATCAATTAATGATTAAACTACTGTTAAATAATTGGGTTCGACGTCCCATTTATGGGTCATTTGTGAAACAAATGAAGTTACAATATTAGATAATAGAAATAAACAAAAAATAACTAAATAATGTATAATAAATGATTATAACCAAAGATTAAATAATTTAAATGTATTAATAATGTTTTTCAATTATTAATTAATATTGTTATGTTTATTATGTACGAGGATGAAGTTCTTTTTTAGAAGCTTATAATTAATTTAAGGGTTTTTCATAACTCAATTTTCTTTCATTGAGATTTAACTATTATTATTGAAACCCATTCTTCTAAATATAATTATTTTATCCTATTATTGAATAAATTTTTTATTACACATTAATTTTTATAATTTACTATTCTCTCTCATTAACTCTTTTTTAAAGGATTATTACTTAAATGATTTTAATATTTATAAGGGTTTTCATCTTGATTTCCATTTATTTAGACATATTTTAAACTTATGCCCCAATTATTATTTTATATGATTTACCTAATAAACCATTCGATTATATTATAATTATTAAAAAAAATTCCTTCATGATATTTATAATTATTTTCATGAATCCCTCCTTCTAATTATTTTGATTTAATTGCTACCAAATTTGTAATTGGTTTATCATCTCAATTTATGTTCATTGAGACATCATATCCACCAAATGTTTTATTTTGAATAGGGTATATACTTCCTCGGTATTCTTAATTATAAATTCTTTAAATTCATGGAATTTAAATATCCATCTCATTTTTTATCTTTCCACTGTTTTGATTCAAATTTTACCAAAGATAAAATGGTCATATTTCAAATATCATTTTGAATTCAAGATTTATTATGAGTGAAAACCAATATAGAGAATATTTATGATGTTTATCTATATCATAACCCACTGTAATTATCTTTTAATCCAGTTATTATATAGTTTTTACAAGTCCTATGTCAATTTTATTTCTCTTGGTAAATAATTTAACAAATGTACCACATGTGTGTGAAATAGACCCAACCTCTTCTTTACGGTCTAAAATGTTCCTCATATATGTCCATATTTATTTTATAGATATCCTTATCCATACATAAATAATTTATTAAGGACATTCTATACTATTTTATTTTATTTAAAATAGTTTGAATATAATATTTTAATTTTTTTCACATGTATTATTATGAAAAAAATCCTCCCTTTTAATGTTTTTGGTGTCAACTTATTCTTTCACTATTATGAGGGTTATTTATTAAGAAGAATAATTTTCATCATTTAAAATAATTTTACAAATTGTTTTTGTTATTTATGATTTGGAAATGAAAATAAAATATTAAAATAATTTTCAATAGTAAAAGTTCAATTTTGAAAAGGAATTATTTATTTTAAAACAGGTTCTAGAGGATTATTCTTTAAAGAAAGAAGTCTACAATTTCAATATATATTCTCAAAGAATGGTTTTGAATGTATATTTATTAAAAAATGTGTTTTTGGGGAATCCATTTTAGTTTTTAATGGTAATTTTTAAAATGTTGTGTCAAAATATGTATTTCATTTTAAAGAGATAACTTTTTAAAGAGATTTCAAGCATTTAAAAAATGGATATTTCTTATTGGTCTTCAATGTGATTTATCCAATAATAATAAAAGGATTTTTCAACTATGTCAACAACCTTTGACATTCCTTATATTAGACTTATGATTTGTTATTGTGATACAATCCACCTTCATTCTTTGGATATCCTATGATAAATATTTTTTATGTTTTCATGAAACATGTTTCTTTACCACCAGATATATGCTTTAACAATACCATTCACATTATTTTTCATGATGGCTTATGATCATGTTGTCCATATTATTGATTGGGAAAGTATTAAAATATGATATATTTTTATTTCAATGTGGATGTTGATTGATAACTAATGAAATATTATTTTTCATTTTATTTTCATTCATTTATATCATATAGTGAATGAATAAGACATAGTAAGTGATGGGTGAGGCCAAATATTTGATAGCCCCACGATGCATCATTATGCCTCATGAGACAAACTATACTTGGTTTTTGGTATATTCCAACCCAATTTTTTATAATTTCTGGGTATGAGGCTACCATGGTGTGTTTATAATGTCTTGGAATGAGGCCTTGATGTTAAGATTTATGATGTTAGGAAATATTCATTCCTTCACTATGAAAGCATTTATTGTTTTCTATGTGATTGATTATATTATTATTCATGGATAGGGTTCAGATTGTGTTATTAGTAATATAGAATTATATGATTTTCATTTATTATTTCCAAACTATCCTTTACTTGTTTATTACATGATACATTCTCATGTAATTTTTCCCTTAACAATCATATAATATCACCATTTTATTTTGTTACTTATCATAAGGAAACCCAAAAGTGAACTTTGAATAATTTAAAGTACACGACAGAGGAAATAATAATTTTCTCTTTTTAATTTTCATTTTATTTCATATTTTTGAATATATTATGAGAATCATGTTTGTATCTAGTATGTAAAACCTATAAAATATTTGATCACATGGGAGGAGGTATCATATCTCTTATACTAATTTACTGATGTAATCACTAGCTCCGGGTTACTAGAATCATGGTTTCTATGGTTGGTATTAGATAAATTTTAATATAATCCTTGGGATCTATATTTAGGAAAATATATACTAGAAAACATCGCCTTATGAAAAACTCTAGGGATACATTTAAGTATAGGATAACTTCAGGTTCTAGGTGCAGTGGAAGCACATTGGTGGTTGTACCCATCTTTAATTGTAGAGTTAACAACAATCAATCTGAGATCCATCATGATAATAAAATGCCAGATCTTCATAACAGAACGAAGAATGAAAAAGAAAGATGGGAGTCCCGAAACCATAGATATGATCATCATATATTGGTTATAATTAATTTAATTAATTGAAAAGAATTAACTTGATGGAATTCTCTCTCTGCTGATGCTTCCGGTCATGATCCGATGTGATCCGTTATTGCATCATAGAATTAAAGTTTAGGATTCCTCTAGCGGTGATCCACACATGCTCCATGTATCTCTAGATGTTTCTGAAGGGATCTATGGGTGTTATCGCTGAAGAGCCTTTGCTTGTAATGCCCTCATTCAATCGCCTTGATCCAGTGGATGAGGATCTCTCTCTCTCAAAGCTTGAGAGCGTTCTTGGATTTTTTGCGCACAACCACCACACAAAAAATGGCTAGGCTAATGAGAATTATATAATTGGGATTTTAATTACATAGAATAATAAAATGAATTAATTACTCGAAAGTATTTATTCATTTCATTTAATTCGTAGCAATACCCCATGTCTAATAATAATAGTTGACTATTATTATAAATTTACATGCACCAAAAAAATTACACAGAATATTATTTAATTAAATAAATAATATTATTTCTCATAAATTCTCAGAAAAAATACACGACGTGTTCTTTTATTTTACCATTTTTCTTTATTTCCTCCACCGCATTTATTAGAACTTGAATAATGGCTATTTATTTCTAAAATAAATATCACCACATTACTCACTAATAAATATATTATTTCACCCACAATATATTCTCATGAATAACTAGTATCTAAATAAATTCAATCAGGAATCCTTAAATATTTTTTAAACCACAATCGGGAATAATCTTTATTTAACGTTTTAAATTAATATTTAACTGAGATACTTGGACACACTTAGTGGGTAAACCTCTAGGCCTCTTTCTCAATGACATTAGGCAGAGACTGCCTAAATTCCAAAGTTAGTGTATAGCAACATTCCAAGGAACCCTTAGAGAAATAACTTAATGCCGCAATGATGTGCCACCTTCTATGAACGCTTACCTTGTAATATATTCCCTTTTTCTCGATATCTCGAATAATGTGGGTTTCATGCTAGTGTCATCAACCCATGTGCTCGATTATTATTTCTTTGACTTTCTAGAATTGAACTCGCCCATTCCATTCCATGGCCATGGATTTATTTAGAATATATAAATTCCATTCAAGGTCCTGAGATATCTACTTTTTATGGAACAGAAGATACAAATCCTTTCTCTCATTATCTATTAATGTTGTATCACCCATGTCGCACCCAACATATCCTACCTTGCTGCGAATAGCGTGTCATCACAGTTTATGTCAATACATCTAAGTGTGCGAGTTGTAATACCCATTAATAATAATATTATAGTCTAAGGACCAATACATACGTTCGTAGATAGGAACATCCAATGACATTATGAAATGTGAATTTCCTACTGGCGGGTCTCGTTCTCAAAATATCCTCTGGGATATTACCAAGGGTGCACACCATGAGAAGGTGACTTAACATTTTATGAGTCCTCACCTCTAATGGTTTGTATTATTTATGTCCCCCAAATATCATCATCTGTCCATAGAACATATATTTAAGAACATTGTTATGGAACTTCTGGGTTCTAATCATAGTAGGGATCCACTGTGACCATTTAATACAAGAGCAATCTTTAGGACATTATCACATGCATTTTTGTGCAGAAGAACAATCAAAATGTGATAATATATTTATTAACTAATAAAGTAAAAAGTATTTGGTTCTAGGCCACCAACTCCAACATACTACCACTTAGACTATAGCCAACTACTAACAACTTTTAACCCTCTAACTCTCACATGATATTCATGCATCTGCTGAGATAGGCCTTTAGTTAGGGGGTCCACCACGTTCTCTTTGATGGACACTCTGCTCATGAAACTTCACCCCTTTGAATGAAATCCCTCAAGAGGTGATACTTTCGGAGTATGTTATTTTTCCATTGATGTGACCTTGGTTCTTTTGCAAGAGCCATCGCTGCAGTATTATCACAATACAACATGATAGGATATTTACTGCTAGGCACCACATCAAGCTCCTGGACAAAGTTCTGAATCCAGAAGGATTCCTTGGCTACATTAGAAGCTGCTATATATTCATGCTCTATTGTAGAATCAGTGAAAACTGGCTGGTTTGAACTCTTCCATCTCATAGCTCCTCCATTGAGACAGAAAACATATCCAGATTGCAACTTCAAATCGTTCTTATCTATCTAAAAACCAGCATCAGCATACCCTCTGATGACAAGTTCTTCCTCTCCTCCATAATCCAGGAACATATCCTTAGATTTTCTTAGATACTTAAGGATAGTCTAAACAGTAGTCCAATTTATTCTCCTAGATCTTCTTGATATATGTCTACCATGCTCAGTGCATAGGCAACATCAAGCCAGGTACAAAAGATGGTATACATGATGGATCCTATAGCTGAAGCATATGGGATCTTACACATTCTATATTTCTCTTGTTGTGTCTGAGGACACATTTTCATAGAAATATGTAGTCCATGTGACCCTAGAACCAATCCCCTATTAGATTGTTCCATACTAAATCTCTTTAGTATCTGGTCAATGTATGTATCATGACATAGTCCAAGGAGCCTCTTGGATCTATCCTGAGTGATCTTGATCCCTATAATGTAGTTTGCTTCACCCAAGTCCTTAATGGAGAAACACTTGTTCAACCAGTCCTTAACTGACTGTAAGACTAGTACATCTTTTCCAATAAGAAATATGTCATCAACATATACTACTAGGATAATGACCGCATTCCCATTAAACCGCTTATAAACACATGGCTCACATTTGTTCTTAATGAAACCAAATTCCTTTATGGCTTCATCAAATCAAATGTTCCACAACCTAGAAGCTTTCTTTAATCCATAAATGGATTTTTGAAACTTTCAAACCCATTTGTATTCACCTGGGGTCCAAACCCTTCTGGTTGTATCATATAGACATATTCTTAAAGGTTACTATTAAGGAATGGTGTTTTGAAATCCATTTTCCAAATCTCATAGTCATGGTAAGCTGCTATGGAAAGTATGATTCTTATGGATTTAAACATGGAAACTGGCAAGAAGGTTTCATCATAATCAATTCCTTGACATTGTCCGAATCCTTTAGCCACTAGCCTTGCTTTATATGTGATAACTTGACCTTCCATGTCTAGTTTTCTCTTGAATACCCATTTTCATCCAATTTTCTTTACATCAACTGGCCCATCGACCAGAACCCAGACTTGGTTCTGATACATGGCATCCATATCAGAATTCATAGATTCTATACATCTTGCAGCTTATGAGCTTTATATTGCTTCCTTTTAGGATAGATGTTCATCGTTGTACAACAATACTGATTCCACATCCTCAGTGACTAGGAAACCAAATCTCTCTGGTTCCCTCACCTCTCTTGATCTCATACACAGTACTTGTGTTTCTAGAACCTCTTCCACAAGGACTTGTGGAACTTGTTTCTCTACCAACTCATGTGTATCTTTAGCATCAACTTCTTCGAATTCAATCTTACTCCCACTATCCCTTTTGAGGATGTGCTCCCTCTCGAGAAAGATGGCCTGTCTAGCAATAATCAATTTCTTTCTTGAAGGGTTATATAGGTAATATCCTTTCGTTTCCTTGGGATATCCTATAAATATAAACTTCATTCCCAAGGGTGATAGTTTGTTCCTTGAGAAGGACCTAACAAATGCCTCGCATCCCCATATATGTGTGTGCGAGAAAATGGGTTTCTTTCTATTCCATAAATCAAAGGGAATTTCATTAGCTGCCTTAGTTAGTACTCGGTTTAATGTGTATATAGCAGTCTGTAATGAATATCACCAAAAGGAGAATGGAAGATCAGTATGAATCATCATCGACCTCACCATGTCCAACAAGGTGTGGTTACTCCTTTCACTAACACCATTCCAGTGCGGTGTATAAGGAGGAGTGACATGAGATAGAATCTCAGACTCCTGTAGTAGATCAATGAACTCTTGGTTCATATATTCTCCACCTCGATCTGATTGAAGCATCTTTATCTTCTTACCAAGATGATTCTCTACTTCATTATTGATTTCCTTAAATTTCTTTAAGGATTCTAACTTATACCTCATTAAGTAGACATATCCATATCTACTTAAATCATTAGTAAAATTAATGAAGTAAGAATATCCACCTCTAGATTCTACTAGAAATGGTCTACACACATCCGTGTGAACCAATCCTAGAATCTTTGATAGCCTTCCACCATATCCACTGAAAGGTGGCTCAGTCATTTTACCTTGTAAACAATAATGAAATCAATCAAGTGGTTTTAGCTTTGTAGAGTATAAATAGCCATCTTGGAGTATCTTTGTCAATCGCTTCTCGTTTACATGACCAAGACGGTGATGCCACAACTGGGTGATGTAAGAGTCACATGAGTTTGTTTCGTTATCGATTTTCAATGCTAGGTTTTTATAATTTAATACATACAAACCATTATTTAAATGCTCCATACCATAACATACGTTGTTCTTATAAAGGAAGCAACCCTTATTTCCAAACATGAAATTAAATCCATCCATATCCAAACATGATACAGAAATAATGTTTTTGGGAACACTAGGAACATAATAACAGTTATGTAAATCCAAAATCATCCCAGTTGAAAATGAGAGGTGGTAATTTCCATTGGCTAATGCAGCCAGCCTCACACCATTGGAAGCTTGAAGATCCACCTCTCCTCTGGAAAACTTTCTATGTCTACTTGGTTCCTACATTTGAATACAGATGTGAGCCTGACAAGGTGTATCTAATACCCAATGTGTAGAAATTGAAATATTACACTCGATAACAAATGCACCTTTAGCATCCCCACACTTCTGGGTGCAATTCCACTTTCAGTGGCCTTGCTTGCTGCATGAAAAACATACTGCCTCCCATTCCGTTCCCTTCCTCTGAATCTTTCACTTCTTGGAGGGACGGTGCTCAAGGGCTTCAGACTGTTTATAAGTCCTTGACCCCTTTTCCTTGTCCTTACATTTCTTATTCACCATATGTTTTGTGGGTTTTTTACGCCCCATTTCCTTATCTACCTAGTGAATTAAGGTCAAAAGTTCTGATAGACTCTTCTCATTGTTTCTCATGTTATAGTTGCCAATAAAGCAAGAGAGTGTCTTGGGCCGTGATGAAAGGATGAGATATATACGCAACTCATCCGGGAGCATAATCTCTAAGATATCCAGGAGTTTAATTTATCCAATAAGCTTGACTACATGAGGCCCAGCTAGCATAGACTCTCCAATCATAGTTGTAAATAAATCATTGGAGATCTCATATCTCTCTTGTCTCACCTTCTCTTGATAGAGATCCTTAAGGTGAGACATCATGCTATATGCGTCCATGTTTTCTTGTTTCTTAAAGATCTCATTAGACACGGTCGATAGCATGAAACATTAGACATCTATTGAATCATCAATATGTTTCATTTAGAGAGATAGTTCCTCATTACTGGTCACTTTTCTAGACGCAACTGGAATAGGATCTTCCAGCACATACAATTTCCTCTCATGGTGAAGGATGACTCGTAAACACCTCTGTCATTCTTGGAAATTGGTGCCGATTAGAAGGTTTTCTTTCTCGAGTATGGTTTTCAATGATATGTTTTAAGTCATTTTTCTTTATGTTTCTACAAATTAAGATGAGAAAAGGTTTAGTACTTTATCAAGATAAAACTAAGATAAATAGATAAATTAATATTTATAAGTATCCCACTGTTTTATCAAAATCCAATAGCCCCCACCATTGACTTCAAAATATTCTATTGCATGAATATTTTAGTGGAAAGGTTCCATATTTCCCTTCGCATTACCCCAAATAGGGTTGGTCAATAAACATTAAGGGTTTTAGGTAGGAATTCCAAATGCCAAATACATTAACTCCTAGCTCCTTGATCCTCTAAGTGGACTCCCCAATATTGAAATCCTTTTGTTTTTGGATTTCCTCAACCTTTGACTCTAAGTCACACCAAGTCCTTCAGTTTTTGTCAACCCTTGATGCGAACCAAGTCATGTCAACCCAAAACCTTGAATTAGAATTCCCTAATAATTGAAAGCACCCCAACTAGGGTTGGTCAATCACTTTGAACTATGTTTCGATTCTAACTATGATTATGGAAGGCTATATCGAGCTAATATTTCTTTGAGGGATTTTATCCTTATACGTAAATTTTATTTTCTTTGATTACATGCTTATTAATATTAAGTGGGATATACTTAAGTGATTAACCATATCTAAGATAATATTTTATGCATAATCCGGTCTTATTTTAGTTCCATATTGCACTGTTGTTTAATTAATTAATTATGTGATTGTGACAACACACCCACAATAAATTAACCATGAAACTGATAGAAATAAAATAAATGGTATGATCATGAGCTTATTATATTGGTTTGTTTATCTAGAGGTTGATAAACTAACCCAAGACCTAGTGGAGAAACACCTCGAACCTTTTGGGTTCGTGTTTACAGCATTCCACATGTCCACCTTTGTATCTCCTTGGATTGGTTTCACCTTGGATCATAACTTGAGCCGCCTCCACTAGATTAGGAGCTCTATCCATTACATGTGCTTTTATCTCACAAGGAGGTGAGGGGTAAAATGGGGTTTTACATAAAAGAAACCTTGGATGCACAGACCCTACAAATTAATGAGGAGAAGGCTCACAGGCTAACAAATTTTATTTAAATAAATAAATTAAAAGAAACCATTCACATAAAAAGGTCTTGATCTAACTCATGATCATTCATACATGCAACGATATATATGCATAAATAAAACTAGAATTCAATTCTTTAATCATTATTTTTTAAGATAAATCATGCTCGAATCAATTAATTATCTTTAATTAATTAATATTTTTATCTTAAACCCTTTTTTGAATTTCCTTGAGATTCTCATCCATCATAATTTTAAACAAATAAATTCATTTAAAATTATCTTGGTATGTAACTTGTACCTTAGAGGCAACCCGGTAAATTCTCATTCGTAACTACCCAATGAGTAGAAATGAACATTATGTAGATGTTAAATTAAACACATATAAATTAAACACCTATCATGTGTTGTTTCTAAGCTTTATTCCTGCACTATGTTACACATCTCAAGGGTTTGTATAATATAATAATAAATTTTAATAAATCTGTGTAATTTGAATGAGTACACGGTGTGTAGTTCCGACTATACGACGTGAACTTTTGTTCACCATCCATCCAAAGTACATGCCCAGGGACATGGCGTGTAGATGTACTTCAGAAATATTTTAAGTACACGATGTGTTTAGTGGGACACACACCGTGTAGTATCTGCATTACACGGTTTCCAGCCGGGCAAGCCGTATATGAGGTACACGGTCCAACCGTAACCTGAAGGGACTACACACCATGTTCCATGGGCCACACAGTGTGTAATCTGGAAACCATGTGCCACCTATTCCAGGTCAACACATGGAGTCTTAAAGACTTATATAGGATATATTTACACGGCCTGATTTGGCAGACCAGCCCAATGCATTGAACCTAGACTACACGGCGTGTAATTTTAAATACATGTCATGTATTCTGGTGTTGTACGACTAGGAATGTTTGGAACCTCCAGATGAGATCCTTTATTTTATTTTAATCAAAATTAAAAGAAAAAATCATTTCTGTAAGGTGAATGAGAAATGAGATAGGAGGAACAGATCTCGAGATTCAGATTTAAAAAATGATTAACTTGAATTGAAACAACTAAATTATTAAATACGTAAATCACCAACGATAAACTAAATAATTATAATCAATTATATGACTCCCTCTGATTCCACTTGTAGGTTCTGGGTGCAGTGAAAGCGCATTGGTTGGTGTACCAAACATTAATTTTAGCATTAAAAAAGATCAATCCAAGATCTGTCATGATAATAAAACACTGAATCTTCATAATAGAATGAAGAATGAAAAATAAATATGGGAGTCTCATAACTATAGATAGGATCATCATATGTTGGTTATAATTATTTTAATTAATTGAAAAGAATTATCTTGATGGAATTGTCTCTCTGTTGATGTTTTTGGTCATGATCTGATGTGATCTATCATTGTGTTATTGAATCCAAGTGTAGGATTAATCTATCAGTGATCCACACATGCTCAATGTATCTCTAGACTTCACTGAAGGGATCTCCCAATGCTAGCGCCAAAGATCCTTCACTTGCGATGTCCGCCTTCGATCGCCTTGATCCGGTGGAGGAGGATCTTTCTCTCAAAGCTTGAGATCATTCTTGGATCCATTGTGCACAACCACCACACAAAAAATGGCTAGGCTAATGAAAATCATATAATTGGTATTTTAATTACATAGAATAATAAAATGAATTAATTACCCAAAATAATTTTTTCATTTCATTTAATTATTAGTAATAACCCATGTCTAATAATAACAGTTGACTATAATTATAACTTGACATGTGTCCACCGAATTACACCAAATATTATTTAATTAAATAAATAATATTATTTCTCATAAATTCCCATAAAAAATTCAAGGTGTGTACATTTAATATACATAGTGTGTACTTTTATTTTTCCATTTTTCTTTATTTCCTCCACCACATTTATTAGTCCTTGAATAATGGATATTTATTTCTAAAATAAATATCACTGCATTAATCGCTAATAAATATATTATTTCTCCAACAATATATTCTCTCGAATAACTAGTGTCAAAATAAATGTGATCAGGTATCCTTAAATAATTATTAAACCATAATCGGAAATAATATTGATTTAACTTGTTAAATTAATATTTAAATGATACTTGGAGACACTTAGTGTGTGACCCTCTAGGACCTTTTCTCATTGGTATTAGGCGGAGCCTGCCTAAAGTCCATGGTTAGCATCGAGAAACATGACAAGGCACCCATATTGAAAGAAGTTAACACTGCAATGATGTGTCACCTTCTACGAATGCTTACTGTGTAATATAATCCCTTTGTCTCGATATCTTGAATCAAGCAGGTTGCATGCTAGTTCCATCAACTCATGTACTTGGTTATTCTTTCTTTGACTTTCCAAAATTGAAATCACTCATTCCCTACCATGGCCATGGATTTATTTAGGCTATATCAATTCCATCAAAGGGAATGAGATATCAAATTTCATTATTGAAAAGAAGTGATAAATCCTTTCTCTTATTGTCTATTAATTCAGTATCACTCATGACGCACCCAACGTATCCTACGTCACTGCGAATAGTGTGTCATCGCAATTTTTGTCAATAAATCTAAGTGCATGAGTTCTAATACCCATTAATAATAATCTTAAAGTCTAAGGGCCAATACACATGTCCGCAAATAGGAAAATCCAATTACACAATGAAATGTGGATTTCCTACTGGCGGGTCTCATTCTCATAATATCCTCCTAGATATTACCAAGGGATCACACCATAAGAAGGTTCCTCAAAGTTTTATGAGTCCTCACCCCTAATGGAATGTATTAATTGTGTACCTCAAATAACATCATCCGGCCATAGAAAATATATTCAAGAATAGTGTTATAGCACTTCTGGGTTCTCATCATGGCAGGGATTCACTACGACCCTTTAATTCAACAGTTATCCTTAGGACATTATCAAATGCATTTTCTTGTAGAGGAAAAATCAAGACATGATAAGGTATTTATTAACAAATAAAGTAAAAATTAGTTGGTTCTAGGCCACTAACTCTAACAAAAACATCCTAAAATTTTAGTGTAGTATGGAGTGTGGTATTACCTATTAATGAAATCTTAATCTTGATAATACAAGTGGATGTAGGCTTTAGCAGAAAATCTCCTAGGGATAATAACCCTGAAAATATAATTTTGTATCAACTCCATCTTTATATAGTGCATGATAATTAATCCTAACTACATACCTCATTTCACACTCATTAGGGATATGGTTTGGTCAATTTACATAAACATTATGAACCCTTATGAGGGAGTTGAATTTATTCAGTTTATAGAAACTAATAAGAAATAGACATGGATAACCTATATTAAAACATAAGGATTCATAAGATAGTTAATTCATGAAATTTAAAAATTTATTATTCTATAATTATATTTTTGATTTTATGTAATAATTAATTTTCCTATACCTTAACAATCCTTTATTAATGTAATGGATATATGAAGTATAAACCTAGTAAACAATAATTTTTATGGGAAATGTGGTGATTTTACTAATGAGAATCCAAATGAGATATGAGTTGAGGTGATGAATATTATTATTATTACAAACCAGTTATCATGAATTATGATTAACAATGCGAACATAGTTGAATTCCCAAACACACCAAAAAAGAGAAATATGGATTATCATGTATTTTTGGACAAAAACATGATGAAAGAAATAATATTAAATTCTCAACATATCCAAAATGATGGAGGATGCAATTAGGAAACAAAAATCAAGGGAATGGAGGATGTTTTATATATGGGAAAAGAAGACATCGAGAAACTAATTACATTGGAAAAATAAAGAGTTCAGTCAATATTATAGAGGGAATTAAAGTTAATCATATGGTGCCACTAATAGTTCAATGTTGTAAATGTTGGTAATTGAGGCATTATCCAAGTCAATTCCATAACTTAAGAGATAAATAGGGTGGTGAGAATCAACAAGCTCCTTAACTAAAGGAATAAGGAAGGGTCGATGCTATGAAAACCACCAATTTGGATCAAGATAATGGAGGTACAACTATCCACCACTCTGGAGTTGATTATTTCTTATTGGAGTCTTATTTTAGGAAATCTTATATATTAAATAATTTTTCTAAGAATATTAAATCACCACCCCTATTTTTGATTTTGAATAGTTATAGAAAACATATAGTTTTATAATGATTATGGGAATGTGCTTGGGACAAATATTATCATTCTTATATTATATTAATTTGGTTTGATTTTTGGAAATTGATTAGTTCTCTCCACATAATGAAGAAATTAACTCTAATAATAATAAAATCACATTTTATATCCACCTAAAATAATCTATTAATGCAAGGATAATTATGATATCATTTTGGAAGAAATTTCTATAATATGGGTCTTGATACCAAATAATAAGGTACTTTTAGATCAAATTGTTTGAAATAAATTAAATATTTTATATATTATTATTATTAATTAATAAATGAGTTTCCTATAATTACCCATGTAAGAGAGGTCCATATATCTTTAGAAATTATATTTTAACTATTTTTTATCTTATGTATACCCTTCACTATATTCATTAGAAAGTAATAATTAATTTTAAAAGGAAACAATTTATCTAAGGGGAATGTTTCACCCTAATATTATTTTAATTATAATTTAAATAAATACTATATTAAATCGATTATCACACATAAAACATTGAAAGAAATTAAATCACAATACATTTTATTTATAAAATACTATATTTTTTAAATGAGACATATATAAGACATCTATTAAATTGGTGGGTATAAATAAAAGTAATCACATTTAAAAATATATACAGAAATAAAAAGGTCAATTTTTATACCAGTTAATTGGTAAATTCAATTAGTATATATTAATAATTAATATGATTATTTTATGATTATTTTTATGATTATATTTCTTACCTTTTTAGGCCAATATATTTTTATTTTAAGAAAATAAATATATTACAGTTTAAATATGATAAACTATATTGTTTATGTGAATACTATATTAATAATTAATTAATTAGTGACTGCTAAAAATTAATGATAATAATAGTTAATATCTAAAAACAAATTTTCCCATTAATAATAGTTTATCATTATATTTTATAAATCCATTGAAAAGTTGACTTCCTAAATTTTTTATTTATAATTTGATCAACTGAACTTAATTTTTCAGTTAATCATAACAATATTATCATAATGTGACTTTTTTATATTTTCCTAAAATGGTTGATTTTTAGGTGAATTGTAAAAAATCCATATTTTACCAATATTGTTTCTTTTACGACTATATCATTATATAAAAAGGACTTAAAAGTTTATAAAACATTTTTTTACTAAAATATGAATTTGAAGAGAAAAATTATTCCTTTAAAAATAATATGATTTATTTTCAAAATCCATGTTTAATATTTTGATACTTATGTAATATTAATTTTAATAAAAACTATTTTTTGTACATGTATTTTAACTAGTAACCCAAAAGGTGGAATTAGGTATTTGATTTATTTTAAATCCAAATAAATATTACAATTTCTATAATAAAAAAATTAATTTCAGGTAAATATACTAAATTTATAATTTCATCCAAAACATAATTATTATTCTTAAAAATACACTCTTTCTAAAAAACAGATTTTATGAGGAAGGTGGACTATTATTAAAATTAATTTTTCTCAACCTTAGAAATTTCATTTAATAAAATTATATTAAAGAATAAAATAATAATTTTAAAATTAGTTAATAATTCCAATATTAATTTTGTTCATTAAAAATAATTTCTGAGGTTAATAATGACTTACCATTGAAAAAGTTAATTTGGGTAAGTATTTATAGTAAAGAGAAAATTTAAAAACAAACAAAAAATTTCTCTAGAAAATATATTTGAGAGGATTATAGACCTTAAATTGTCCCAAATTCCCTTATTTTTCATTTTTGAGAAAAATTCCTTGAATATTTCCTTTCCAATATTCAAACAAAAAAATTTGTATTTACTAAAAATTTATTCTCTCAACTTATAGAAGGAGTCTTCCGCCACCCCTTCAAGGAAACTAAAAAAAATATACATCCCCCATTAGATTTATTATTCACCTATAATCCCCTTATACTAATATAATATTCTAGTCAAATAAGTTATTCTAAGTCAATTATTACCACAACTTACTTCATGAGAAAGTTCAAATTCTCAACGTAAGTACTAATCTCTCTCTAACATTTTTCATATCTATATTTCTCCTCCAAATATATCTTAACAATTAGAAAATGAAGACAACAACATTATTTATATATTTTTATGTTTTTATGTTTATATAATAGACACTATCCTCCTTTTCCCTTCTTCATTTTCCCTTAGAGAACCAAAAAACAACGTTTGTCTGTGTGTGTGGATTCCCGCTTCCAAGAAGCAATATGTCTCATTTTCCTTTTCAACCTTTAATGGGTGGTTAAAAATTAATATATAATGAATAAGTCTTATATTTATATAATCAATAATATTATTGAAATATGAATATATTTCTTCCTTCCTTTCATTCTATGGGAAATGAAAACACCCTCCATGTGTATTTACAGACTACCGCCTCTTTGAGCAATGTGTTCCACTATTCATGACTACCCTATATGGATGATTATAAAAAATATTTGATGAATAGATTTAAAATATAATGGGTTAATATATATCATTAATATGGTTATTAATTTATTAAATAAAAAATCATGGTCATTATGAAACAATACATTGTTATCAGTAAATTACCTTAAATAAGCTTGTTAGGGATCATATTCTATCAAACCATGATAATGGATCCCCTAAAATGAGATTGTGGACATATAAATAATTTAAAAACAATAATTTAAAAACAATCATTTAAATATATTTCTCAATATTTTAAAAATAAAATTAAAATAAAAAATTGGGATCAATTCTACCATTACATAACATGTGTGAAAAATTGAAATCGCAACATATAATAATTGAAATAAGTGATAAAAAACTAAATAATGTATAATTAATTAATATAAAAATGATTAAAATGGGTTATAGATAAAAATAAGGTTATTAAATGAGTTATTATTATTGTTATTTTTATTATATAGGATTCTAAAGAACTTTCATGGAAGCCTATAATTAAGGTGAGGGTTTTTCATAACTCAATTTCCTTTATTTGAGTCATAATTATTATTCTTTAACACCATTTTTATAAGTTGAACTATTTTATCCTATGATTGTATGAAATTTTCTTCAAAATTAATTTCTATTTATTTATAATTATTTCTCATGAACTCCTTTCCAAATTATTGTTACTTAAAATATATTGATACTCTTTTGGATTTTTGTCTCAATTTCCTTTCATTGAGGAATGTTTTCATGTTAAGAAATTGTTCTTATTTTATATGGTGTACTTAATACACCCATTGGATTATATTGTCATTATTAATTTTTTTATCATGTTATTTAAATGTGATTTCATGAATACCTAATTCCACTTCATTTAATTTGATTGTAACCAAATTTATAAGGGGTTTATCATAACAGTTTTTTTCCATAACACTAATGTCATATCCACCACTTGTTTTCTTTTGTGTTGTGTAAACACTTCCTTCGGGTTTTTTGTATTGTACTTCTTAAAAATTAATTTTTTTCAGGCATAGAATGAAAGAATATAATTCCCCATGAACTCAAGGTGTGTGAAAGTAATGAACAATGAGAGAGTCATTCCAAAAAATGATTTTACAATCATTAGTTGCAGAACCCAAACTATTGTAAAGGATAAATATCTCTTAAATTATCTCATTGCTAGATAACACATCAACCGCACAATTCCATTCTATCTAGGTATGTATAACATGAATTTTCTTATTGATTTAAGTTCCGTAATATCTAATGATATAAATAAATTCCCAAGGTAAATCTTACCTACCTTAGAGAAATATAACCAACACTGTAGAATCAGATTCAACTTCTACAATTTGGAAGTTTAAATTCCAACACAAGGAAAGACCAGTATCCATGGATTTTTCCTCTACACCAACGAAATCACCTACAAAAAGAAGGAGTTAAATCCCATAATCATTGAACCCATGTTATCTCTCACCAGACCACCCCCTCCAGTCTCCCCATAAATGCATGTACCAACATTATAGAATTCTTCCTTATAAATAATCCTTTTAATATTTAAAAAAAATCAATTTTTTTTTATTATTACTCATTTTTAAATGAAAATAAAATATTTAATTATTTTTTAACAGGACAATTATGATTTAAAAAATAAATTCTTGATTTTGAATGGGTTTTTGGAGGCTTTTGATTTTAATAATGAATCTTATAATATTTTTGTGTATTACCAAATACTGTTTTTGAAAGAATATTTCATTTAGAAAATATCTTCTCAGAAATCTTTTTTGCTTTTTGTTGTGCACTGTGTTGCATTTGTTGCCAATAAGGTGTCAAGGATTGAATGGATGACAAGGAGTGTCAATATGTGAATGACAAAGGAAGTGGTGGTGATGGTGATGTTGTCAATAAGATGTCAAGTATTGAATGGATATGTGAATGAAAAAGGAAATGATGGTGATGATGATGATTGGAGAATGACCATGGTACTAAGAGGCATGTCACATAGGAGAATCACTAAGTGGCATAAGAGGTAATGGTTGAAACATTATCCATAAAAATCAGACAATTGAAGAGATGATCTTAAGTTCGAAGATCTTGTATCAAGAAGATACAATGTCACAACATTGTTAGAAGTCCATGCATTGTCTTCACAACGCATGAGGAGATAAATAAGTGCCATCCACTATCAATAAGTGGATGAGGAATGAAGTGAAGGAGATCCATCCACAACCTATAAGTTGATGAAGTGAAAAGATGAACCATCCACAACTACTAAGTGGATGAAGTGGTTTGAAGAATACCATTCATTATCTCTTAGTGCATGAGGATTTGAAGATGATCCAACCTCATATACGATTGGATCAAATAAGAACATTGAAGATCAAGTGATTTATGATTCAAGAGAAACAGTTGAAGAAGAACCTTTGGGAATTCCCTCCTAAGTAGAGAATAAATGTAGAAGAGGAGATGAGGAATTCTGAAGAAGAAGAGAAGGTGAAGAGGAGGAGAATGGCTTGAAGTAGACTTGTTCCTACTTGGTTATTTAACTAAGTATACAAGGTGGAGTTTATGCAAAAATTATGCCAACTATTGGGCCAGCCTTAGAGCCTCAACCCAAGGCACATGTGGGACTAGTTCACCACGCCCATGGGGAAACCACAGGGGCCACCCCAATATAGGTCAGGGCATGTGTAAGCCCGAGCCACACGGAGGTCAAGCCCGTGCAGTGTGGGTGCCTAGGGCATGCCTGTGAAGGATCATAGTGGGCGCTAGAGCGCGCCTGGATGAGCATAGTGGGTGATAGAGCACACTCGCAGTAGAACTAGTGTGGGGCGGCATCAGAGGGGGGAGAGGATAATTATGAGCTGAGAAAGGGAGGCGCTGCTTGTTAAACCGCGAGAAATTCGCGGCGCGTTTCGATGTGGGATGTAATTTTTAAGATGTGGATCTAATCATGGCTGTTCATCTGATCTCGCATCTGATCTCAGCCGCATGATCCATCTGGCCGCACCACATTATAAAAGGAACCATGTTGAACATCAAAATCTGAAGCCTCACTTTTAAATGACATATTAATCATATGGATAGAATATTTGGAAAGAATGAGAAATGAAGAAAATAAACATGCCAAATCTAGTGCAAAAGAAAACCAAAAGATTTCACATGAAGATGAAGTTCTGTTTGTGAGGTGCAATAAAGCTGGTCATATTAGTAATAAATGAATGACACACATTCCTACTCAAAAATAATTCTTCAAGAGAATGAATATTGCACCAGGAGATTATAGTGCTCAGAAGGAACTTATAAAGAGAGGAGTCACACACAAAGAAGTTGAAGAGGTGTTAAGATCCACACCAGCACAAACATCATTAAAGATCAAATGTGCAAGCATGAAGAATGGAGAAAGTGGAACATCTCGGTTAAGAGAATCTTCTCAACCTTGTTGTTCAAACTGATGAACCAATGAGGTTCCATCTTATTCCCTAATCACTGGTATATACATGTACTTACATTTCAAGGAATTGAAGATGATGATAACTCTCAAATTGAGAATGTTATAGACAGAATGGAGTGCACCCCTTGAGGGGGAGCCAATCTGTAGAAGATAATATTTTGGGATTCATATCATCTTGTGAAAAATAAAGGTATTCCAATCACGCTTTCATCCTTTGTTTCATAATTATATTTAACATGTCAATTAAGGGGGAGTAATTGATTGAAGACAAATGGATGAAAGGGGGAGATTTATCTTTGCACCTGAAGTCTCTAATGAGTTTGGTGAAGTATGTGTAGGATTTAGAAATTCATTGATATATCTGAAAACTTTCAACCCCTTGAAGAATAAGCATGATCTCACATGTATAGTGAATTGTGGACAATATTGAATTCCTTGGTTACATCACTCTTGTTTTCTACACCGGGTTAGCCCAAGTAGACTTAGAGTTGATTTACTAAAGGCTCATTGCTAATGTGAACATGTGACATCATCGCTCTCTTAGTGATTTTCAAGAAGATGTTATTCAAAGGGAGGAAGAAATATTTTGAAGAGAACAACACCACTCCTTTGAATTTGGTTGCCAATAAGGGGGAGAAAATCTTGGAACACATATTGACCCGTTCATATGTGCTCTAGAGATATTGACAACAAATACAAAGGGGGATATTGTTGTGCACTGTGTTGCATTTGTTGTCAATAAGGTTTCAATGATTGAATGGATGACAAGGAGTGTAAATATGTGAATTACAAAGGAAGTGATGGTGATAGTGATGTTGTCAATAAGAGTCAAGGATTGAATGGATATGTGAATGAAAAATGAAGTGATGGTGATGGTGATGATTGGATAATGACTATGGTACTAAGAAGCATGTCACATAGGAGAATCACTAAGTGGCATAGGAGGTAATGGTTGAAACATTCTCTATACAAATCAGACGATTGTAGAGCTGATCTTAAGTTCAAAGAACTTGTATCAAGAAGATACAATGTCACAATATTGTTAGAAGTCCATGCATTGACTTCACAATGCATGAGGAGATAAAGAAGTGCCATCCACTATCACTAAGTGGATGAGGAATGAAGTGAAGGAGATCCATCCAGAACCTCTAAGTGGATGAAGTGAAAATATGAACCATCCACAGCTACTAAGTGGATGAAGTGGTTTGAAGAAGACAATGCATTATCTCTTAGTGCAAGAAGATTTGAATATGATCCAACCTCATCTATGATTGGATCAAAGAAGAACATTGAAGATCAAGTGATTTAGGATTCAAGAGCAACGGTTGAAGAAGAACCTTCGGGAATTTCCTGCTAAGTAGAGAATAAATGTAGAAGAGGAGATGAGGAATTCTAAATAAGAAGAGGAGGTGAAGAGGAGGAGAATGGATTGAAGTAGACTTGTTCCTACTTGGTTATTTAACTAAGTATACAAGGTGGAGTTTATGAAAAAATTATGCCAACTATTGGGCCAGCCGTAGAGCCTCAACCCAAGGCACATGTGGGACTAGGTCACCATGACCATGGGGAAACCGCAGGGGACAACCCAATAGAGGTTGGGCCGTGTGTAAGCCTAAGCCACGCAGAGGTTAAGCTCGCGCAGCGTGGGCACCTAGGGCATGCCCATGAAGGAGCATAGTGGGATCTAGAGCGCGCCTAAAAGAGAATAGTGGGCGATAGAGCACGCCCGTAGGAGAACCAGTGCGGGGCGACACCGGAGGGGTGAGAGGAGAATTCTGAGCTGAGAACGGGAGGTGTTGTTTGTTAAACCATGAGAAAGTCACGGCGTGTTTCGATGTGGGATGGAATTTTTAAGATGCGGATCTAATCCTGGCCGTCCATCTGATCTCACATCCGATCTCAGCCGCATGATCCATCTGGCCACGCCACGTTATAATCCTGAACGTCCGAGATCATTTAATGCTGATTCAATGGCTCAGGTGACAAACCGAGGTTGTCTTCAACCTCCAGACACCCGAGCTCCACCCGATGTGAACCAGTCGTCGTCACCACTGCCGATCCACCGTGATCGACTTCCTGACCACTGTTGAAGCTCAAATCAAGTGCATGATGATCATTTTGACGAACCGAATACATGCATGCATTAAAAGTTTCATGCATGCAACGATATGAAGAAATTTGAGGGAGCCCGAGGCAAACAAAGTTGTCGAGGGTGCACTTCCCATTCGATGTATAAGGAAAGGCATTGCATGCATTTGTAAATGCATGGATGTGATGCGCACACCAAGAATGAAAGATCTCGTGGTTGAAAAATAAAAAGGAAACAATCGGGATTCTAGCATACTGTGTTTCAAATTTTGAAGCTGGAGATCTCGGGCATTCAAAAGCCCGATATTCATGGATCTTTATCCCCCTCCTCGCCTACAAAATGAGAAGACCAAACTGAGAAGAGGTTGTTGATCATCTGAGAGAAGATCCGTGAAGCTCTGAGCAATGCGAAGAAAAGATCCGCGCACCACTTGCACGGTAGAGCAGACTGGAGCCACCCGAGGCTTCGAGAGAGCCTTTTGCGCAACCCCTGCATGAAAGAAGTAAAAAAGGAGGCCTCCCTGCGTGCTCCCCTGCACGAAAGGGGAGAATTCGGGCCTTGATAGGCCGCTTCCCGCAACACTTGTGCGGTAGAAAGTGGCCGCACCTCGTGCGCCCTCTGTGCCCATGAACTCGCGTGGCAGGAGGAAGCCACTGCGCCACCTGCGCGGTAGGAGGGAGCTGTCACACCTGTGCAGTAGAAGGAGTTTTCGTGTTACTCGCGTGGTAGAAGCTGCCACACCCTGTGTGGTTGAAGGAAAGAGTTGGACGCATCCTTTATGCGCCCTCCTTTGAAGCGGTGTAGAAGTGGAAGGCCACACCCACTTGGGTTTGTGTGTGTGTGCACGGGTTGAAGAAGGAAGGTCGTGTGTGCAAAAAATAAAAGGTGGCCCAAAGGAGCACACATGTGGATGAAGGGTGCATGCCCAAGGCCCTACGGGTTGTGTGTGCTAAACAAGTGAAGATTCCATTACCTTAGAGTGTGGGAAAGTAGAGTATTCACACTTTGAATAAGAAGAAGAGAGTAAAGTGTGTGCAAAGAAACAAGAAGGTCATAGCCTTGTATGTGCACAAGTGAAGGAGGCCATACCTCTTGTGTGTGCCCAAGTGAAGGAAGAAGATACATGCATATCCATGCATGTATGAATAAGTGAGCAAGTGGGTGAACACCTTGAGAAGAAATAGAGAAGGATAAATTCACACTAAAGAACAAAACACAATTTGGTGTGTGTGAGAATGAATAAAGGAGTGTGACTCAAAGAAGAAGGTGTGTGTGCTAAAATAGATTACACCCTTTAAGGGTTTATCACAATAAGAAGAAAAGGGGAGTGCATGCATTATTTAATGCACATGCACACATAAATAAAGAATCATTTGTGTGTGTGAATTTGAGACGTCCAAGAACAAAGGTTCTTGAAGATATTTGAGATTCCATGCAAGTCATGCATGATTATTGAGAATCCATGCAATCAGTGCATGAAGATTCAGAGATTCCATGCACTCAGTGCATGAAGTTGAATTGAAGAGAGACTGAAGCCAGACTGAATTTAAAGACATCATTCATATGATTTTTTAGTAGTTGAGAAGACCAAGAAGATTGAGTGGGCATACTCAGTGCAAGAACATATTTTCCCATCAAGATTCTTGAAGACAGAGGCCGGGTCATCCTTAGAAGAAGGAGATAAAGCCTGAACAAAGAAGAGGATTCCTAATCACCACAAGTGATCAGAAGAAGTGAGCAAGGCCAGCAGACCTTATCCAAGGCTGTTGAAGACTCGTGAAGAGATTCAAAAGAAGAAGAGCTACTCGTGTGACTCGAGGAGCCAGGAGAAGACCCCCTGTGAGACTCAAGGTGGAGAAGTCTTCGGTGGAAGCTGAAGCAGGCCAGTGGGACTCTGGTAACACTATGGGATACAGTATAAAGAACCTCCTGTGGGAATCATGAGAGATACAGTGTGACTCTAAATCGACTATTATAATTACTAACCGAATTATAGTGGAGAAACCATGTTGGGGCATTTAACCAACATGGAAAGGATGTAGGCCTTTGGAGCCGAACCTTGTAAATCCTTGTGTCCTATGTCTTTACATTTACTGCATCACTCTAGGAAAGGCTGAGAGATACAAGAAGAGTGGATCGAGGCCTTAACATTCCATAGAGGTTTAATTGATAAAGAATCAATTAGTAAAAACTTTAAAAGGATCACTGATTCACCCCCTCCCCCTCTCAGTGATCACACTGATCCAGGCACTTCAGTTTTAATGGATCATTTTTAAATTGATATATTAAGATCAGAGTGTTTCATTTTAAAAAACACTTTTTATAGAGATTTCAAGTACTTTATAAAGGGGATATTTATTTTTTCTCTTACAAGTAATTTATCTAATAATCTTGAAATCATTTGTTTCATTTATTTCAACATATTTTGACATCCCTTATGTTATACTTGGGATATGTTCTTATGATACCATCCTAATTATTTCTCCATAAGGCTTATGATAGCTATGTTTTAATTATGTATTCATGAAACTCATTTATTTCAAATTGGGGATATAAAATAATAATATCCACCACATTTTTCACTAATTTTTTTGATCAAGTTTTATATATTATTGACTTGGTAAAGTATGGAAATCCAATATTTTTTTTATTTAAATATGGATTTTTATTTATTAATATGGAAATTTGATTAAGAATTTTATTGGATTTCATTTATTTAACATGGGGAATGAATTGAACTTATTTTGTGATGGTTGGGATCCCATATTAGATAGTCCCCTAATGTATTGGTAGGTCACATAAAGAAAACTATCCTAGGTATTGGAGTATTTCTTCACAATTATTTATAGGTTCTTAGAATGAGGACTCAAAGTTATGCTTATAGTGTATTGGCATGAAGAATTAATGATAATAAATTTATAACTAGAATTTATGTAAAATTTCATTTCTTCATGAGTAATGGGAGAATCATATATGAATTAATCTATAATAAAATTCAAACTATTCAATATCATGAGATGAAATATCTTGTATCTTTTACTAATGTAATAATTTAACCACTACCTCTGGGTTACTGAAGGTAGGGTTTCTATATTATCAATATTGTTGTAGAAAAAATTCTTATATTGACTAGAACGTATAAAATTTCAAGGAAATAAGTTATATCATTAAATAAAGAATAAAAGGCTGAATTTTGGGAAAATTGTTTAGTATGAAAAATCTATCAATAATTTATTTGTAAGAATATATACATCAAAGTTTTGTTCTATATAAATTCATGTTGAATTTGGAAAAAATAAAAATTACACTTTTCATGACATCAACAAGTATCGAGAGAAAGAGAGATATGAATAGGGAGTAATCTCAAGCATTTGAATTCATTTATGGTGAAACCATTTCCTAAATACATCAAGGGTGGATAAAAATTAAGAATATTATACAATACCATAGAGAAAAGAAATTATTAGATTGTTAACTTATAGAAAACAACATTTATGTAATTTTGAAAATATGGGAATCTAACAGGACACATATTGATGATATGAAGCATATTACCAAGCTATTTATTTATGATTTTATCAAAACATTGATATAGTATGAATGTATCTTAAAAATAAATGCAGATAAAAAAAGAATAAAAATGGATATTCTTTTACATCTATCAGATCTTTAATATATAGATCTTGTTATAATAAACCAAGTACATTTAAAGGGTATAGTAGTGATGAGCTAAGTGTAGGTGAAATATCTTAGTTCACAAGAAGAATGAATCAATATATGGGAAAGAAAAAAATATATACATATAATTGGGAATATGGTAATGAAACTTATGATATGATGGAATCATACTAATCAATTTTCCATGAATATAGAAATTTAGACCATGTTAAACTTGAGTATCCAAAGTCCAAATGTAATGATAGGATATCATAAATAAAAAATTATTAGAGAAAATATAATAAAATAATGAAGGCACTTGATATATGGGGTTTTGGTGAAGGGGATAATGCTTTCAAAATCTCATTATAATTTAGTAATAATAATATGAAGATCACTAATTTTTAATCTAATTCTCTAAAATTTGGAAACATTCTCATGTGAAATATTACTTCCGAAGAACTCCCTAATCGGAATCCTGACATGAAATGTTTTTATTATTAAATTGATATTGAATATGAGTTTTATTATCCTATAGTTTAAGAGATGTTAATTGGAATTACTACTCTTAAAATAGGGAAAAGTGTAAATTATGAATGTGAAAAATATAAGGATTACATTTCAAAACTTACTAAAAATTACAGTGAAATTAAGGATGAGATAGTTCAATTAAAGGATGAATAATTTAAAACATCATATGATCTTATTAATATTAAGAGTATAAATGAAAATCTAAATTGTAAATGGTAATATTTAGAATAAAATTTAATAAATATAATGATCACTTGAAAGGAAACGAGTATTGTTAGTTTCTAGGAATATTATTCTAATTATGATTATTGGAAGATTAAATTTTTTGAGAAAAAGTAAAATAATTTGAATATAAAAATAAAGACATTAATTTGAATTCATATATTGAAATATTGATGAAATATCTTACAAAATACACCATTGGAATAAAATAATTTGAAAATATGTATAATCTGCTGAGGCCCAAAATAAATACTTCAATAATTAGAAGTAAATATACCTAATCTTTAACATATCAATAAGTTTAATTTGTTCTAAGTCAATTATCATTAATTCAGCTTGAAAAAGAGGCGGAAATTGAAAAAAGAACTATTATCTAAATGTAACTCAATATTTCAAAAGAACATAATCATTAATTTTAAGATATTTGACTGCTTATGAGTTCCAGAAAACTAAACAAGTATGGATTACAATGACCATTTTTTAAAAATACAATTAGACCAAAGTAGTTCTATCTTTTACATGCATAAATTATAAATAAATAAAGCCAGTTTATATCAATAACTTAATACCAATCACTAGTACCTAGAAGCTATATCTTTATATTTACTTTAACTTACCCACTTTTATAAGTTTATATTATCTAATGTTTTTCTTTAAATATTAAAATCTTTTTTTGGGGGGTCCTTTTAATTTTGATAACTTTTTAGTACATTGTATTTTTCTTATTTTCAATTATTTTTTAACATGTGATATGAATTAATTTAGATTATTTTACCATAACTATCTTTGTAAGAATAATATAAAACCATTAACATGTTATATAAATTATAAATATTTTTTATCCATTTAATAATATAATTTATTGGTTAATTTTTATAGAATCTATAATTCTAAATGTTTTACTTATAATTTTTGGTATCCTTATTTTTTATCCAATATAAAAAGTTTATCCTTTTATAAAATTATAATTTTAAAATAAGAAATTAGAATTTTAATCTTTGGAGATAAACTATTTTTGAATATTTTAGTATAATCTTCTTTCACATGATTTATCATGGATCATTGGAGAAGTATGTCTATCTTGATATTAGTGGTAACCTAATGTAATATAAATACACTTGTGGACCCAAAGCCGTTTTTTTATATTCATTTCAAAGAACTATGGTTTTCCTGTGGTTAATTTTCTGGACACTATTACATTTATATTTCTCAAATGGAATATTCCAGAGAAATTGAGTCCAGATAAATATTTAGATAAAGGATGTTTGATCATGATAGAATAACCCACATGAATAGTTGTTAAAAGAATTTTTCCATTACCATGTATGGGATAACCCTGCACTAATAGGTTAATATTATAAATCCTTCTATCAATGATTTATCTATTAATTTTATTGTTTTAATATTTTTTTTATGTTTGAGAAGTTAAGAAACCTAATATTACTATTTTTTGGAATTAAGTTGGATCTTTTTTTTGAATATTTTGGTGGATCTCATCAAATTACCAGTTTAGGGTGAGTCCTTATTTGTTTCACCCAAACATCTGGACACCTTATAATAATCTTTTAAATAAAAATTTGGAGATACTCTTTTTGAAGTTATATAAGGTTTTTAAAAAATGTACAATTTTTATCCTAATAGAAGGACTGTTATTTACTAGATTCAATATTTTATTTATATGAAGATAAGTGAAAAATTTCCAATGAAAATTCAATATGTCTATCACTTATATTTTTGTTTCAACATGAAGAAGTTTAATATTTTAAAGTTGTTTTGACTAATATATAATCTATTAACATGGGAATGGTAAAGCTAAATATTTTAATTCTTTCTTGGATGTTCAAAAGAGTTTTTGTGATTCTATAAGAGATAAGGGAATTGAGAATGAAGTACATCATGAAATGTTCAAAGTTAATATGAAAAATGTTGAGAAAAAATCTTGAATGAGTATAATATATTACCTTGAGGGAATTAAGTTTAGTAAAAAATCATCAGAAATTTTAGAACTAGATGCCCAAAAATCCATTAAGATGATAGATTAAGAGAAGATACTGAAGACATAAAAATAGAAGATAAAAATCCTTGAGTGGCATTTTGAAAAATCTATAACTCCAAGGAAGAAAAAAACGGATAATGTAATGTGAAAAAGAAAATTCCCATTTTGAAAATATTTACTAAAAATAAAAAATAATTCTAGAAATTAGTAAAAACTCATAGTAAATATTGGAAGGAAACATATGAAGAAATATGGATGTAGCAAGGGGAAATAGTTTCTAAACAACCTTACTTTGGAATCAATAAAGATAAATATAAATATTTAACGTAAAAAACTTGTTAGAAACTATTTGATGATATGAAGAAAAATAGATACCCTTTGAATGTGAGATCCAATCAAGTATGGAAGAGTATTTTACTCTTATTTTTTATTTAAGAGCATATTGTTGAAGAACCACATATCCTAATCAAGATAGAGTTCTAAGTAAAAGGAAATGAGATAGTGATGGAAATTAAAGTTAAATATTTATTACATTATTATCTTCATTGTCACACCCATGATCATTTTTTAAATTCATTATTCATTTAATATTCATTCCTGATTTTTTTTGGGGGTTTACCACTCATTTTGGTGAAAATTGTGGGTTTTGAAAATTTGGGCCAAACCGTGAGCCCAATTCCAGATTTAAAAACAAATTTCATTTCTTCTATAACTACTTCAATTTTTACTATTTTATACCCATTACACTTCCCAATTGGCATACCCAGATATATTAAAATCACCATATCCCTTTGGAACACATAGAAATCCAAAATCTTGATGGATTTGGGTTTTTGATTAAGGTAATGGGCCTGCCCGTAATCCCATTTCCTACTTTAAATTGTTTTTTTTAATTTCAATATCTCATTCGTTTTTTACATTTTTTTGGTGATTCAACCTCCCACTCGAAGAAACACACCTCAGGATCACCCCCTTGATTTCGTTTTCCTCTTTGGATCTCATATACCCCGCGGATTAGGGAAATATTTCTCAATATTTCTCAAATATATCAGATTTGATGAGGTAAAATGATTCTTTCATAACTCCATAAATTTTCAGTCTCTTTCCCCAAATTCGGTCCCAAAATGACCTAATATAAATCCTTCATTCCTCCATACCATTTTTGGGTACTTTAAGATTCAAATATTGGTGGATTGGGTCCGATTTCCTCAAGTTTTTTCAAGTAAGAAAATTCCTTCTTGGTTCCTTCTATCCTCTTTTAGTTTTATTTCCTCTTTATTGAAGTTCCTAATATCCAGAAGCTAGGTTTAGATCTTAAGGTCTGATTTGGTGTCATTTGGGTCAATTATTGTTGTTTAGTTCTGGAATTATATTCCTTGTGGTGTAGCGGTGGTGCGCTTAAGGTTTCGGACCAAGTTTTGAGGGTTTCGACTCAAAAGGGTAGGTGATTCCATCTGTAGCCATTTTATGATGAGTTAGATTGATTTTTTTATTAATTTAGAATGTTTATAATCTGTTTTTGTGCCGTGAAAACTATTTTTTATGTATTTGGTTAAACATTTAATTTTTAGTTGCATTTTAGCTTGAAATTGGATATTTTTCATGTCTGACTCTTGGGGTAATGTTTGGGTTTAGTTTATAATATATGAAAGTGATTTATTAGTCTTTAAAGGGGATTTAAATTCTGGGTTGTTAATTACTTATTGTCATGTGGGCTTTGAAAAGCATTTTTTGAATGAGTTTAAGGTGTAAACCATGTTTTACTTCTTGAAGGTGATTTATGAAAACGTGTGTTTTTCATGTGTATATTTGTGGTATTATTTGATGTATTGTTATAAGACTTAGGGGTGGTTTAATAATTGTTTTAGGGCTGAAAATTATGTTTTGGATTGGTATTGGTATGATTTTGTTTTTTAATGAGGGGTTTGAAATGGGTTTAGTGTGCAAACAATGGTTATACCTCTTGGGTTTGTTTTATAAAAATTGCAAATGTTTTATTTGGTTAAAAAAAGTTTGGAAAGGGTGTATATGTACTCTTTGGGTGAGTTTGTTTACCTAATGTGGATTTTTGAATGGTAAAGTGGTGATTTGAGATGTCAAACCTTTTTAGAATGTTTCATAAATTGCGGAAATATTTTACTAAATTGTGTTTTGTGTGTGAAACATGAGTGTGGGATGTTTCGTGTGAGTTTATTGATAAAATGAATTGTGAAGGTGAGAAGGGTATTATGTGACATGTGTGTGAGTTGTTATATGGGTTGAATATATTGTAATGGTTTTATAAATATTTTTAAAGGATTTGTGGAAGTGTTAAAGAAATGTGAAAAGTGTTCTAGGCAATTTTGGTGTGAGTTTTATTTCAAAATACATTTGAATGAAAAGTGGAATTTGTGACTTGTGTGATGTACATGGGGATGTTTGGATAATGTGTGATGTGGAAGTGATATTTTCATGTGAAAACTATATTTCTTGGATTGTTGAACTTGTTTGAGCACAAAGGGAAAACCCGGGTATCCAGGTGGGTGGATGTGTACTAGTATGCTAGTGAATTCGTGGGGTTTGGCCTCAGTTTCACTTAGCAAGATTGACGCTTACAACTATAAATAATCTATGATGATGATGATTGGGTACCACTAGGTTATGGGTATGATCCCTACAAGTGGATCGTGCACGAGAAAAGATATTTTTTGTGGTTACTCTCACCGAAATATGAGGTACCTGGGACCCACAGCTTGCTAGTGCCTAGGGGTTATTTCCTATTACTTGTCCTCATTAGATCCTTTGTAATTACCGTCGGTATACAGTATTGTTGGATGGAAAATTAAGTAGCTTTTTTATTTATTTTAAAATTGTTGGTCCTTTAAAATTAGCCCACATAAAAATAGTTTTCATTTATTATTGCATCCTTTAGAAAATTGTAACAAGCATTTCTTATTTACAAAACTTGCAATGTTTTTTGTCATGAAATGTTTATCACATGGAATCTCTTAGTGGTGGTATCCTACTGGGATTTTTCTCACACCCTACTTACACCTTTGGGTTTAATTAGACTTTCTTATTTTATGTCTCAGGTTTGGGTTCAGGTTTTATGCCTTTGGTTCGTGTTTTTAGCAGTCCATCATGATGTAGTGTCATCGAGATGGCTTGAGGGCGGTGCCTCTTTCCATGTGGAGGTTCTTGGGCTGTCTTTTCATGGGTTTGTACATTTTTAATGGTCTTAAAACATTATTTAAATTTGTGTAATTCAATTCTGAATTTAAGTAAAAGAAGTTTTGTTTTGAAAAATCCAGATTTGATTTCTTGGATTCTTTTGTTGTTTTAAGTATAAAAACTCAGGTAAATCGTTCCCAATTTTTAGTTTTTTATACCCAAGAACTTGTGCCAGCCCATGGGGATCAGGAATGCCTTTCAGGCCTTGTCACGGGCTGGTTTTGGTGCCGGTTTTGGGGGTGATCAGATTTGGTTCGTGACATTCATCATGAAGATAGATTACTTAGTATGGGGGAAATTGAATTCATTTCAGTAGAGGTTATCCCATATGAATTTTCTTCAACATAATTACCCATTCTAATGTTCCCTTAGTCAGTGAAGATATTGAAATTTTTAAATAATTACAATGAGTTCAATAATTTCAATAATTTCTTGAACAAATTTAATTTGAAAAAAGGAAGCAAGTTGTTGATGACCCTTATCCCAAATGACATTCATTGTTTACTTCAAAAGTGTGAACTATATATCCTTATGTGGAGATCAGTTCATTGAAAGTAAAAAAATTATAATATCTAGATCAACATTATCCATATCAACTAAATTTAAAGAAAAGTAAAGAATAATATAAGAAAATGATTATAATGGAGTCAATTTTGAAAATTATGAGGATGTCAATGTTGTGGATTTTTAATTTAGAGATAAGAAATCCCTAGAAGTTAAACCTATTGATGTTAGAGAAAAAGACAAGTAGAATAGATCATTGAAATCTACCTCTAATTAAATATCATAAATAATAATATGAAATATAGTTTCTTCACTATATGTCCCCAATTAAGATTAACTGTTGAGTGTGGGGGTGAATCAAATCTTTAATTTTATGAATTATTTTATTTTAATTTAATCACATGAACTTGTTAAGGTTCATGATCCAATAAATTAAATCTCATTCTCTCATATTGTAAGTATATATAACAATTGAAAGAACAAAATGTAGTATTTACATGTTTTGGTGAAAATACCAACTCATTTCCATGTCGGCTAGACCCAAAAACATGGATTTTCCTCTATAATCTTATCATAGATTATAGTGTTTTAGGAAAATGTTGGTTATACATTTTTTTATTTGATCCTACAATTTATCTTGGTTCTACTTCCCTATAATCAAACTAATCGACCATAGTTAGTTAGACCCCACAAATATCTTCTCTTCTTCTTGATTGGTTAGATACCTCAACCTTAAGACTCTTTAGAAACTGGTTAGACAACAAAGTCACAAGACCCTTCTTCTTATTTATGTTGATCCTTTGGTAGAAAGGACTCTTCCTTCTTTAGAGCTATCTTCCTCCACAAGTGTACTAGATCTTATCTTCTCAAGTACAACTTCAAGAACTTGAATATCCCCTTGGAATAATCATATTTTTCTTGAAATTCATTCACACCAGATCTTTAATGATATGATTCCCCTCACCATACATAATACTCAAACATGAAATATTATCTAAAATAATCTACTATATTTTGTTCTCAATTAGTCTCATCCTTCAATGAATGTTGAAATATTCCATAATAGTATCAAATTATCAAGAAATAATTATTCCATCTTATGATGAAGTCTTATCCTCAATTGAATGTGTTAATGTTATACACACAATAAATATTATTGTATGCTAGAATAATCTTACACACCTCGATGATACTTTTGTTTTTAAATTTTTAACTATTTCCCATTCAAAATCCGTAAGTGTACTTCAGGTGTGGATGATAGAGAGAAACATGTAAGTAACATTGAAACACAAGCATACTGCGTTTTATATTTATAATTATTATTATTTTATTTTCAATTTTTTTGGATCATTCTTATTCCAAACTGAGGAAAGATGGTTGGAACATCTAAATGCATGAACCAATGTTGTATAATATGCTTGAACTATTTTCCTCACACAAACCCGAATTGGTATGTGGTATCTCAGGGCTTTCTTCTTCTACTATTTCATGGAAATAATATATGTAGATCATGTTGATATTCTCTATGAAAGAAAATGGATTTTCATGAACTCAAATAATGTTTCACATATGCTAGTACATTATAGATCGATCTTGGTCATGTGAGGACGTTGCATGAACATATCATGAAATCCTCTATTTTCTTCCTTCACAAAACATGCTGAATATTGTGATCATAAATATCGTGCCATAGGAACTCTCTTATTTTATACAAAATATAAGTAATTCTTATTGATCATTCTATTTCCTTCGCAAGAAGGGGTCAGATGAGATCCTTCTACGTTTCATGATTGGATCACTTGGGATCTTCTTCTTCATTGAATAACCTAGAAGTTTCAGTGATGATTTGTTGCATTCATAGAAAATGATAGCTTTTCTCAAACTCAATTAATAATAACTACTACCCTCATCCTTTCCTAGGTATTTATAGATGAAATCTACTACCACTCCTATGATTTTTATTCCAAGTCAAGGTTTATTAAATTCTTAAATATCCCAGGATATCATTTATTTTTTAATGCTAAGAATCTTTAGAATATCATGGTTATTCAAATATGAAATGATTATTCAATTTCATGATCGGCTTCGATTGATCATGAGACACCATAGTGGAAAAAACATCATGAAAATTAGGTTATTCAAGGCATGAACTTATTGTGTGTATTATTCATTATGCAATGTTGTGCGGATGTTCATCATGGATTAACTTTATTAGTTTCTTCATGCAATGTATCAGAGAATATCTCTTATGTAAAACTAGTTCATGTTTCTTCTTCTAACATACGCATGCATGAAAGATAGTGATTTCATGGATGGATTTGGATGGTAGAGTGTGTTTAATTCACCAGGATTGATCATTATAGATGGATGATATGTCATTTTATCTAGATTACATCCAAATATTTTGAAGGCCTAAGGTTTTAGATGATACAATGTCTTGATTGGATGCCATAGATGAAATAAATAAGTTGGGTTACATTCATTACACATAATTTAATGTGAATGAATAATTTAGAATACTCATGTGTCCCAAATTGATTTTTCCTTAAACCACTAGCCACATAATAATAATTTTTACCTCATTAACTACTTGATTCAACACTAGAGTTTTCACCTAAGCACACTATCACACACAACAAGGGGCTTGCACACTTGTGTTCCCCTGCGTACTACCCGTGTGCATCCCTATGGGTGCTATTAGTCCCCATGCTCTTATGTGCTCTTTTGGGAAGTTATATATCCTCACACACATACATTTCAATCATGGTTGGATAGGTTGATCTTCCTCCCAAGTAGTTGACCCTAGGACCCAAAGGTGGTTGTGGTGGGTCCTTGGTTGGCCAAGGGCTGGACAATTTTTTTTCTAAGGCCCAACTGAAAAATAATTAGATTTGATATATGTATAAAATATCCATTCCATTCTCAAATTTAATCAAAAATAATATTATAAAAAATTCATCATGAAAAAAAGTATTTTTAATGGCCGTTAAAATTACATAAAATTAACTTCAATTATTCTTCTTCTAAAATACTCAATTAATTATTCATAACTCCTCATGAAATAATAGGGATATTGCATATCCTTTAATAGAAAAAAATTATTAAAATAAAAAATATTTATATGGAATTCTTTAATTCCACTTCTACAACTTATTTTAAACAATGTCTCATTATTAACACAAGTTATTGACATTAAAGAATAGCTCAAAAATCATCCAAATTTATATGCCACATTTTATCAAAATTTCCACTACACCTGAATTATTTAAGTTATAAGACTCACACTCAATTAGTATAAACCAATATAGAACCTCAATAAACCTATGTAATTATAATGACGTTTTATCAATAATGAAATCCAACACCTGAACATCATCATTTCATCATATTTTTCTTCCACATATATTGAATTTATAATACATTGACAATAAAGACAATATTCATTATTTGATCCCTCACATGGGATTTTCAATCCCCCCCTTATTTATTTTTTATACTTATTCACTTATAATGTCAATATTTTTATCAACGTGGTTGAAAATAAATGAAAAGTTACAATACGGACCATATTATCTTCCCCAATATTCTTCTCATGTCAGCAGGAGATCCTATTCACCTCTATTTAGTTAAGTCCTCATACCTATCCACTTGTGAGGGAAGGATAAAATCATATGTTTTTCTATGATATAATCTATTTGAAATTGAACCCTATTTCTACATGGGAAACCCTTTTTATAAAAAATTATGTGTGACCATGTTGATCAATGTTGTCCATAAATCATCCACCATGTGATATCAAACATATATGAACCATTTCTTCATGTTATGGGATTCTAAAATAATCAAATCATGAAATATATTAAACCTACACATATCAAAACGGCCATATTAAAAATATCAATATTAAGAGATATATATCCCCCGCGTTAGGTAAATATAAACACTCAACTGATAATAATTATAAATTCATTTAGAATGGGAATTTTGGAGTGATTTTTATACCACATCTTAGAATTTTTGAAATTTGTTCAAAAGTTCCACATTCATTATGCAGTGAATATTAAAAATCATTGAATCGTAAATTATCCCCCTCAATGGTTGCATCCATCTTCTTTAATTATATACATGTTAATACAAAAGAATATATATATATAAGGAAAGAAGGAGGTACCATTTTGTTCCTCAATAATAGCATTCATGATAAGAAATTCTTCTCAAACCAAGACATTCTTTTCATCAAATATCAATATGGATAAGATTTATTTTGAATCTTCATTTAAATTTGAGCCTCATCTATTTGGATAACTTCTTTTTTACCTTGAACTAGTTTTTGTGTAATACCTTTTTCCACCACATTATTGTAGATCCTCAAGTTTTCAGGTTTGGATAAAATCTCGTCAACTTTCTCCCCAATTTCTAAAGACACTTTATTTCTTTAATAATTAGCAAAAAAAAATCATCTTCCTCTAATTTATTAGCTAATTTCAGTTGATTAGGAAATAAAAACTATTTAGTATTTCCTTAAACTATCTATCATTTTATAAACTTAACAAGAATTAACGATATTTTATATTGCAACATTTTCTCTTTCATGACATAGGTAATCTCTCTAGGCAGTCTTGTCGTGAATTTCTCAGCAATGTATCCTTCCTACATTAATCTACAGTAAACTTATTCTAAGAATACATATATGTTTTGAATAAGTAAGTGAGATTTATTGTTATTCACAAAATTATTTCCCTAAGAGTTTTTCTCATATATTCACCATAAATCCCACTTAATTCATGAATGTTTACTATAATTGAAAATTTATACCTGCAAGAGTAAACTTTTTCCCATTCCTTTCACAAAATCAAAAAAAACTCTAGGTTTATATCTTCCTCCATGATTTGTATTCTATCAAGATGGTTGTTTTTGTTATACTTATTCAAAATTATCTTTATTTTTCCAAGGGTAAAGTTATTTCATTCACATGTTTTTTTCTCCATATGGTGTAAGAAAGAGTCTCTTACTTACCATCTTGTTCTAAGTAGATTAATATAAATTTAAATCACTTATATTAAATTTATTTACTTTTTTGTTCTTCTTCAGGTTAATGGGTTTTCTCTTCATATTCATAGATGATATTTTCGTGATTGTTATATACTAGTATTGATTAAAATAGTTACTACTTCTGTTATAGTACTCATAGAAATATTCAAATCATATAAATCTATTATATGTATACTTATTCATTTTTTTAATTTTATTCTCTGATATAGGTATTCTATTTTCTTCTGCCTTTCTCTCCCTAAATGAATACCATTTTTTATTTTTATAAATTTTCCTTTTATGACAACAATTATATTACTTGTGTATAATTGTCTAATAATACTAATAATAACCAATGAATCTTATTATATTATTCTATGATGTACTTTGTATAGATTTCACTAATTAAGAACATTGATTATTTTTAGTAGATACACCACCCTTTTTGATATATCTTGGGGAATTATTCTTCATAAATATTTTCATATCCACCCTTGATGTGGAGTGTTTATTAGTATTTCTACCATCCATAATTTCCCAAAAAAATAAACAAATGAACCAGGAATTGAAATGACATTAGTATATAATGTAGTTTATGGGTTATGGGATACCTTATTATTATAGGATGTTTCATTAGATTTGAGGATGATCTCATACTCTTCTTTAATTAATGAATCTTAATGAAAACATGTGTTCCAACATCCCTAGATCTTGTAATAGGGAATGTTCTAGCTTATGGTGATTCATGATTCTTCAATCTCACCTACAGCTCAAAACACATCATGTTGAGGGATTTCTCATCATAAACTAATCTTAGCCTATTTTATAAATCCTCTTTTATATTATTTATTTATTATTCATGAATTTTCTACGATTATTTTAATGATTTTTCAAGATCATATACCCTGTTTAATTTATAATACCATTAAGCAGGTTGGAAAATAATGGAAACTTTGTACAATTTTTAAAGTGCATGAAAATATTATAAAAATACAACTTTAAAAATAAATATATCTCTTAAACATTAATTTTTAGTTTTCTAATAGATTTACTTATCTTTCCTTGAAAAGATAGATTATTTCATAATTTTTTTTACAAGTTTTGTGAGAGTTATTCACATGTCATCCTTTTTAGAAAATGAATATTCCATTGCATTTTCCGATTTTATAGCTACAATTTTTCATCTTGAAGAACCATGATACCTCAAACAATAGAATTTTCAAATTATTTATGAACACTCTTCAGATGTTATTTTATTTTAGAATGAATATTATTATTTAAAACATCATTATCATATCTTGAACAAGTTTCATTATAAGAATCTTAATTGAAATAATTATTATAACATATACCACTATTATTACCTTTAGTTAGTAGTTCCCTTGACTTTATAATAATATTCTTCTTCTACTTCCAAGCCTATATTTTGTTCATATTCTTATTAGTATTGATAGAAATATCCATATTTCTATCCTTGAGAGTAACCTTTTGTCCATATAATGTATCTCACTAATTTCTTAAAATATACACTTCATAAAAGCTACCTTGGATCTTCAGAGGGAACCTAGATCTGATACCACTTGTAAAACCATAAATTTGATTGACAACTAAAAGGGGGGTGAATCAGTGGTTTACTTTTATGAATTTTTTTCTTTCAATTAAACATCCAGAACCTTCCAAGGTTATCTATTCCTGAAATTATATATAACAATATCTCCTCGGATTAATTAATAATTATAAAAATCAAATTACACAATATTTACAAGGTTCAGAACAAAGACCTACTCATTTTCACTTTGGTTAGACCCACCCACGTGGATTCTCAACTATAATATTTTCATAAATTAAAATGGTTTAGAAAAAATAGTTTATACACTAAAGTATTTGATCCTCTAGTTGATCCTAGTTCAACCCCCTATAATCTAACTCTTCTACCTTGGTTGGTTAAACCCCCTAATCATATTTTATTCTTATAAATTTTTTAGAAACCCCAGTGTCAAGCCTCTTTAGAAACTGATTAGATTCCCCAATTAATAGATCATTCTACTTCTTTATTTTGATTCTATATTAGAATGTACTTTTCATCCTTCAGAGTTAACTTATCCACAACAATATTATATTTTCTCCACTCATGTAAAACTTCACGATCATTAACAACTTCACAAAATAATCCTATTGATATTGAAACACATTCACACTAGATCTTAACTAATCTAATTCCTATCATCTTACTAAATACTCTAACATGAAATATTATCTAACAATAATCTTTTGGATTCATTCCTCGAATAATCTTAAACATCAGGGAAAAATCAAGTCATTATATGTGGTGTCAAATTCTCAAGAAAAAACTCTTTTTTATTTGGATGAAGTCTTATCCTAAATAGAATGTGTGCAAGTGATTCACAAAATAAATATCATTTCATGAAACAATATTCATTCAAAACTCAATGATACATTTCATCACTAGTCCCCAACATTAACTCGCTTCAAAATCCTAAAGTGAACATCATGTGTGGATGATGAAGTGCATGATGCAAGTTATAGTAAAACACCAGCATACAACAATATGTATTTATAATTATTATTTGTTTTCCTTTTTGGGTTAAAGATTTATTAAAACTCATGAAAAATGGTTGGACAATATTAATCCATGCACCCATATTATATAGAATTCATGAATTTCCTCCCTCACACAAAACCAAATTGTTATGTGGTATCCTTGTGCTTGATTCTTTTTCCCCTTAACATAAATAGTATATATAGATCATGTTCTTATTTTAGAAAGAAGATGGATTCATGTGACCTCAAATAATAAATTTATTATGCCAATACGTGATGGATTTATCATATTCATGTGATGAATTCGCATGAATGGATCATGAGATCCCTAAATGTCTCCTATCATAAAACACACTTAATGTGGGGATCATAATTAGCATGTTGTGAGATGTCCCTTCTTCTTTATGAAATCCATGTACGGATCACAGATTATTCTTCTTCCTTCATAGGAAGGGATCATGTGAGATTATTATTCTCCACATGAATGGATCACATGGGCCATTATTCTTCTTCACATAACCTAGGAGGTTTACAGATACTCAATTTACTTTGACAAAAATGATATCTCTTATCAACCTAAAATAACAATAGTTAATACCCTTATCCATTCCTCAGTATTTATAATGGAAATTCCACCTCTCTCAACTAATTTAAATATCTAGTTAAGGTACATTTAATTCCTAAATATATTAGGATCTCATTTATTGTTTAATATTGAAACACTCAATATTATCAAGATTATGTGACGGTGAAGTGAATAAAAAATCACATGATAAGTTTTTCATTTATCATGTGACATCTCCATGGATAAGAAATCATGAAACCAATGGTTTTGAGGAGGTATATTCTTACATAAATTATTCTTCACATGATGTCATGATTATATTTGGTATGTCTTTGATTGATCGGTTTCTTCATGTCCTAACAAGGTGGTAATATTTCATGTGCATGCAACACATGATTCTTCTTCAAGCAGACTCATGCATGCAAGAAAAATATTAAAATCATGGAACATGACCTTAGATTTTGTTTTGTTCTGGAAACATTATCACTGAAGATGTTTAACATGATATTGTATCAACATCTCACGAAAATCCTAGAAATTCTAAAGTGTAAAGAAGAAGTGATGTCTTAATCGGATGGTGTAGATGAAACGAATCGAGAAAGAAACATTATTTACACATCATTTATGGTGGATTAATAGTATAGTTCACTAACAATTTACACATAAATTTTACATTCATCTATATCCCACTTAAGAATAACCATCATTCCACTGTCTACTTGTTTCAGCACTAGGCATAACACCCAAACATATTATTACACACCACAAGGGGATCGTACTCTTGCGTTCCCTTGTATTCCACCAATGAAAACCCATTTAGTCATTATAAATCAACCATGATTCCATGAACTCTATATGTTCACAATGTATCCTCACACTCATGTATTTCACCCATGGGGGGACAAGTTGACCTCCCTCCCACATGGTTGACCCCTGGTCCCATATGTGGTTAAAGTGGGCCCTTAGTTAGCTTTGGGTTCACAAGTATTTTCCAAATTACCACTTAAAAAATACCTATATTTATTAATCAATCTTATAATTTCCATGACATTATCAAATGTATTCAAAACTAATATTTTCAATAATTCATCAGGAAAATCATTATTCCTCATGGTCTATAAAATTCCTTCAAACATACATAAAATCTTATTCTTCTGAAATCCTCAAATAATTATTCAAAACTCCTCATGAAATAATAGGGATATTGTATAGACTTCTACAAAACATTTATTCATATTAATAAAAAATATTTGCATAGACTAATTTAATTTCTCTACATTATCATGTCATAAAAAATGTTTCATCATTGAAATTAATCTTTGATATAAAATAATAGATCAAAAATCATCAAAATTGATATGCCAATATGTCTTGAACATTTCTCTTCATTTTAATTCTTCATGTTATCACCCTCACACTCCTTTTTCCATAAACCAAGGAAGACACTCAATCCACCTATGGACATACATGTATAGTTTATAAATCATTACATAGAATGCCTTAGAACCATTATCTCCTCTTCCAATTTGTCCTCATATATTGAAATTATGATATACGGAAAATAAAGACAACATTTACTCATCAATATTTCACTAGGGGACTTCATTTATAATTTTTTTTAAAGAAGTTGGATAGTTTCATAGAATATTTTCCAAAACATAATTCCATAGTGAATTTTTTCTATGATTGAGTTATTAACACTCAAGCTGCAATGTGGCATAAACAAAAGGTTTATAATTTTTGTAAATTAACGGTGATTTAAAAAAAATATTTTCATAGCTGGAAGATGAAATATTTTTCTATGTATTATAAATATCAAGATAAAGATATCAATTCCATAAACAAGCATTATTTTTCATTTAATGAAAATTTTAATTTTTAAGAAATAGATCAGAAGGGATTGAATACTTTTCAAATAATCTTAGTGAGAAGATTAATTCTATTTTGGAATTATTTAATTACTTAAAGAAGCTAGTTGTTACTCAAAATTTCCTATAAGAGTAGAGAATATGAAATCCAAATGTTCAAGAAGAAAGACTAGTAAAGCATGATCCGGAGATAGTTTTACAAGAATAAAAGATAGTCTCTCTAGAAATGAAGATAGTCACTCAATTGGAGAAGTCAGCTGAACAACATAAGTAAACTAATAAGTTAAATAATATGATTCATAAACTTATTAAAAAGGATTAAAACTTAATTTTAATTAACTCAGTGCTTGTAAAATATATCATTATATAATATAGTAATTTACCATCACATGCATAAACATCAATTACTACTAAATTGATGATTTAAACATTTTAAATCTAATATTTTTGAATTTATTCATCTTAAATTTTCAAAAAAGGAAGGAAATTTATTGTTTTTTATTTCATGTTTTTTAAATTTAAATACATAGGAGGAAAAGTTCCTTGAATTTCTTATTTTTTCCAAAAATTTAGTTTTTCATTAAAGTTTATAGAATCTATTACTCTTATTTATTTCATTATATATTTATTTTATTTTTTAGAAAAATAAATTAAGAGATATTTTAGAATGAAAATTTTAGAAAAAAGGAGAAATTATAAAAATTTATTTTCAAGGATTAAAAATTTTATAATTATCTTATCAAATGATGGAAAACATATATTTTTAAAATGGGAGAAATTAAAATTTTATTTTCATTATTTTACAAAGGTAAGAGATTTAAATTTACAAAATGAATGTTAATTTAAAAAAAATCATTCATGTTTGTGTATTTAAACAATGGGGTAATATTGAGTAATAAACAAAATTCATCCTTAGTTTTAAAAATCAGACAACAATCATGATATAGTTGATATCATAAAATTGAGGATTTTGTTTATAAGTTTTTTTATGAAAATTTAAAATCTGAAAGCCTTAATTCTGGAGGATTTTAGTATAAAATACTGGAGGATAATATTATCTTTATACAGTATATTACTTGGATTTAATATCATTATAGCAGTGCGTAACTAACTTCATCAGAAGATATATATTGTTTTTGAGTTGATCAAATGATAAATAGGATTCCTCTGATGTAGTTAAAACTGGTCCTGAAGAATGAAAAATATGAGAATTGAAGGTTTTATTTTAAATTAAACTACATCATTGAGTACTAGAATAAGAAGAAATGAACCTTTGATATTTAAATCTCTAGATGGCTATAATGGCTTATTTTCATGAGATAATTTCAAACTGTGTTTTCTATTTTACTATTTCTTATAAGAGTTTAATTGAGAGTTTTTCATTATAAAACTCACATAATCTTTCTATATTCATTATGTATCAAATCATTTTAGATATTTGGATACTAAGAATAAAGAATAAATTTTATATGATCCATTGAGAATATAAGTTTTTGGGTTACAGAAGTAGAGTTATTGTTGATCAGGTTGATCAAGGGATTATGATAGGAAGATATATCCAAGATTCTTATTTGTATGATGTTTATAGCTACCTTCTTATGGGTTTAGTGGAGGACTTCATGTGGATTGGAAGATAGTCCTTTCAATAAGTTAAATTCCAAGATGCATGAATCAATTTTACAATTCCCCTTATTCTTTAGGTTGAAAGGGTGATTTATAAATTCTCTTTTAAGGGGAACATTATTGATAAATAAATACTCCATGATTTTTTTATTTTCAATGTGCCTATAATAGTGAGTAGTTTTTTTATTTTCATTGAGAATTTTTTTTAAGTTTATTAAATTCTAATAGATTGAATTTCCTAAACTCTTACTTTTTGTACTCTAATATTATGTGGATTTATAATGTGTAGGTTGATTGAAACTTTTTTCCATTTGTTTAATTACATCAGGTGGATAAATAATTTAATTCACACTTTTGATTTGATGAATAAACCTAAAGGATATAGCTATTTGAATAATTAGATGAATTATGAGATTAAAAAATAATAATATTGTTTTTTCCATGATATAAGGTTAGGATGGTAGTAAAAGGTTATAATATGATGAAATTTATTGATTCTAAAGAACTTTTCTCTCCTCACTCTAATGAAAGTATATTTTTTTGGTGGTATATTAATATTGGTTTTATATAACCATTTTCAGTTATATAAAACTAAATCTCCATCAATTTAGTTGTTGAAGTGTAAATAAAACCATCACTAATTAAATAATAATAATGATTTGATAATAAATTTCCACTAATTCTATTTTTGGGAAAAAAATTCATAAAAATCAATAATAAAACTCTAATTTCACCCAAAATAACCCCATTTATCCTCCATATCTTGATTATATCTGTAAATTACCTCCGGTGACATTTCTCAAACATCCACCTCTGCAAAAGACATCCTTTGGTATCACAACACCGAATTTGGACTCCTGATGGACCATCCTTCTCTAATTATATTGGATCTTGTTTTCCTCTAGTAACATATGATTCTCCCTCTAATAACCATCTTAGGATTAATACATGTGTTTACACCTATTGTGACTACTTTGAATAGTGTTGATTTTTCCACACCTTATTTTATTTTGTTATGTTTTATAAATTTTTATTTTTTACAATGATATAATTGGATTTTAAATTGAATTGTAATTTATGTTACCTAATTTAACATTTTCTATTTATATTGTGAGAGAAAACATACACCATAATCAATATTTTATCATATAAATTGTTTTCTTAAGTTACTGATTTTTTTTAAATAATAACTAAATCAACAATATTCTATGTTTTTTCATATCTAAGAATGTATTTTTTCAATGTATAAAAAATATTTGGTGAGTATGTGTGATTTTGAAAGGATTACATCTAATTATTTACTCCCACATATATTTTTTTTAGTTTTCTATATATGTTAAATATAAATTTTGTTTATATCTTATAATACCTTATGATATAATATTTTTATTATTAGTTTAATAAGGGTGTTATATAAATCCACCATTATATTTTAAGCATTATTTTATTTGAAAAATATATTGTGTTTTATTTAAATAGTTATTTGTCTACAGTTCATAAATGGATAAAAGTTATGTGACTTTACCATTAAATACACCACAATATCTTAAGGGGTGGAATTTTTTATATATTTTATAATTAAAAAAGAATTTTTTGATTTAATGATTAAATTTATATGTCATGCTTGTAATTTTAGATTGTGGTTGAAAATACATGAAGTATATGAACACTTTATATTGAAACAGTTTCTTATTGGATTTGTGTGATGGATTTTTCTTGGTGAATCAAACATTCCAAAAATTTTGATCTCCTTTCAACATCATAATCACCAGGTTGTTTACCTAGTAGTAGAAAATTAAATTTAGAACTTAATTATTGATTCTTTGGGAAAACCAGAAAAACAAGATAAAGACCCTAACATGTTAATAGATTCTCATGCCGATTCTGTGAAGATTAATATAGGCGACAAAAAAACTAATAAATAAAATCATTTTTTCAAACTTATAGAAGAAGGAAATTGAGAGATATAAATCGGGTGTAGAAAATATTCAATGTTTTCCTTTATACTAAAATCTTTCCATATCAGGTGTTTATGTTTAATTACAAAAAAATTAAGGTCCTTGATATTAAATTTATTACACGATGATTTTAGTAAATGTAAGATCCCATTATAATTTTATGATATAAAGAAAGTTATTAACAAGTTGGGTCTCAATTATATGATGATACATTCATTCCCCAATGATTTTGTTTTATATAAGGGAGAATATTTTGATATAGATGAGTATAAAATATGTCATAATTACAAAATGAAATCAATGAATATTGATACAAGGTTAAATAAAATTTCTATTGTAAAAAATAATTGAAATAAAACTACCACAAAGGTTTTATGTTACTATAATATGAATCAAAAATTGAAAATATTATACATATAATCTAATATCATAGATAAAATTATTTGCAATGTTATGAAAAACAAAAATGATAGGTTTATGTGACATACAAAATTTTAGTAGCATGGAAATAATTTAATTATATTAATAAAACAAATTCTTTACACACCATAGGAATGTTATTTTAGGATCATATACTGATGGATTTAATCAATTATATGATTTAAATAACAGTTATAGCAATTGGGAAGTAATTTTTAACACTTAAAATCTACCACCATGTATTTGTGTTAAAAAAAATTCTTTTATTAATTTGATTATTTTTTCCTTGAAAATGAATTCTTGGAAATGAAATTGATGTGTACCATTAGCCTCTAATGTAGGAATTACAATACTTATAGGAAAATGTTGTTTATAAATATGATTAATCAAATAAAAAAATTAAAATTCATGTCACTCTCATATAGACCATTAGTACCTCTCCAAGAATTGGTAATTTGTCTAGTTATAATACTAACAATGGCCTAGCATGTCTAGTTTATAACATTGATTTTAGCTCTAAAATGATACCTTATTGTAGAAAATTTTGTCTTATGTGTCATAGTTTATTCATGGATGCATCTCATGTATTTGTATTTCATATTTCATGATTTTATGGAACAATATATTTAATTCCCTTCCAAAATTATTCTCTAGTTTATAAAATTTGATGCAATTAACAACTATTTTTGGATAATTTGGAAAATACTATTAGTTGACAAATAGTGGGAATAAATTTGGTACCACATTAGATGGGATTTGAACATGTAAATGGTAGGTAAATGGGTTTATTTTTAAAACTTCCTTATTAGTAACTATAATTTTTATGCCATAATATTAATATTATTAACATTGAGAAGAATGTTTATTATAATGTAATGTTACAATACTTAATGAGAAGGGAAATATTAAGGATCATCTTAATTCATATAAATACTTATAATAAATGAATATAAAGTGTTTTGTAAGGTAAATTGATAATGTTAAGTATCTTATAACAATTCTTTTCATTTCAAAACATTGAAAAATTTGTATTACTTCAAAGACTTTAAAATATAAAATTACCTAATGGATATTCTAATAAAATTTCATGATTTATTGACATAAATTATCACAAGGTGTATGGATTTAAAATTTAAGACTCACATGTTTTTATGGATTAGTTATTACAATTGGAATTTTATAACTTGTTACTTGATAAGATAAATATAATAATTGAGTTTTAATATTCTTTAGATAACTCTATGAGAAAACTTTAATCACTGATGAGATTGAAAATTTATTGAAAATTTTTAATGGGAACTTTATCACATGGAAATGATATATATTATATAATTTTTTACTATAATAATTAAAAAAACATTTAATTTGGATGAGGAAGCTAGATTTAGAGGACCTTTGAACTATCCAATGATATATCCCAAGAAGAGGTATTTTATTTTTAAATTTTCCTAACTATAGAATTATTTGTTTTCAAATCATAACATATGAGTATTATTATATGTTGATTCATTATGTGCCTTTAATATTTAATGTATTATGTGAATAAAAAATCACAAAAAGAATCCTCTATTACAAAAGGTTACTTGGAGAAAGATTGTCTCATATTATTTTAGAGGTTTTTGGATGTGATTAAGATAATATTAAATCAAGTTAGACATGATGAAGATAACTAAAATAATATTAATTTCCATTATGAATCATAAATATTTAAAATGTTTGGTCATACCATTGTAAATATGTCCTCATTTTCAGTAACTCATATAGATTTCATACAAGTAAAAAAATCTAACAAATAGTGATATCATAGTACCATTCATTAGATAATTGAAGACCCAAAAAATAGATGACTTCATATTCAGGCTAAAAATGAGAAATAAATATAGAAAATTCTATAATCCAATATATTATTGATTGGTTTTACTTATTGTAAATTAATAATTGGTTTCATATTTATAATATGGTGATAATTATCATTTATAAATACTAAAATATTTTATCCACTTGAATAGATCATGAAAATTGATATTCCTACTAAATAGTCTGATGATTTTAATTATTTAGTGCATGTTTTTTTGAAGTAGTCTTTGAAATTTGATTTATATAATATTAATGGTTTCAATATTCATATATAATATAACAAATAAGTATTGAAAACTCAGAATTTTGGTATCTTCAAAAAAATCATAGATTTGGGTTATTAGGGAATATTGATATACATTATCAAATTAAATTATCGTGAACACTTTTCTGTAATTAACTAACCCAATAGAACCCAAAATATCACCCAACATGGATCTCCATGTAGCATAAAGGGAATAATTTATACCCATGGGTTGGAAACTAGTACTTAGGTATCAAGAAAAAAACATTAGGAATGATTTCACCCATTAAATCAGATTAGACACCCAAGATTCCACTGGGAATTCTAGCATTACACATCTATATATTGGATGTCCATTCCATCAAAACAAATAGATAAAAAATAGAAGATTTAATAAATCAGAGTAGATTTCAGAAAAATAATAATAATAAATCATGAAAAATCCATTCACATTGATCAGAAATTAGATATATAAATATAAATAACAAGCACGAGGAAGGTATGGTCCTATAATTTTAAAATAAGAATATCCCTAAAAACATAAATTAAAACCCAATCAACTAAAACTATATCCTTTTGAACCAAGGTAACTCACTAATCTAATACTGACCATCAATGGTATAACATATTCAAAAATATTAGAAAAACCAGACCAATAAACCAGAGAGAAATCATAAGAGTTTCATTCATTGATTGGTGTATGATAGGTGTGAGAAAAACGCACCTAGTTGGATTTCACTAAATTGTTTATTATATTTCCTTTCAAAATATCATTTCATTAATTCAAGTTTGAAACATATATAGAAACTATGGTTTTCATAATTGATATAGATAAAAACAAATATCATGAAATAATTCATTTTTATAAAACAACCCAAATGCCCTTTATTTTTTCCAAAAAAATTACAAAAAACCCATTTTTTGTATAATATGGCCCCCTTTCATTTCAAAATACACTTTCCAACCCATTTGGAAATTCCATTTCAAATTGAACCAAACCCATAAATTAAACAAATAATAAACACACATGGAACCCAATATACATAAAACATTCTAAAGTAACATAATATAGAAATAATTCCAATAAAAATCAATCAATCAGTAGGGGATAAAAATTAACTATATAATGGAATCCCTTAATTCATCCTAAAAAAAATACAGGATCATGGGAAACTCTTAGGGCTCTAAATATAACAATAATGGGCTTGGTTATCATATTAACTGGCCCAATATTTGACTCATAAGATGATATTCAATCTGAAATTTCCCTTAGGGAGTGTCGTGGACCTACCAATATCATCCCTTAGTAGGGTACAACTCACATAGGGTGTTGGATAGCCTTCACACACTAGCCAACATGAGATGTATCCCTCGTTTCCATTAAAAACCAATGTTCCCATGACATGTTAATATGGAATTAAGAAAACAACATGCCAATTAAACATAATTTCATCAAAATAGTGTTGTTATCGTAAATACCGCCTCTTATTCTACATTGTCATAAGGAATGTCCCTTTTTCACATCCATACATAATCATCAATAAATAAAAAATATATATTTATTCCTCTAACAGGGTGTGAATCCATAACATGCCATAAATATAAGGGGTTCAATTGAGGTTCTCATAAATTAGATAAAAACATCAAAAAAGTGATAACCAAAATTTTAAAATATTCCCAAGATACCGAGACACATTACCCATGGTCTTATGCCATTTTAAATTAAACTTCAAAAATCATTTAACACTCAATAGATGTAAAATCTAATTAGGAAATAAATTTTAGAAAATAATACAATTATATCCATTATAAACATTTCCATAGGAAAATCACATTTTTTGGTCAATTTGTGACACAAAGGGGGTAAACCCCTTTAAAACCATACACTAATTTTTTTAAACCTATTATAAATTATATAAAAACACTTTGAATTCAAATAATACTTTAAAACCAAGAAAAATAATTTAATACGTTAATTCTCAGTGACCACATGTTGAGTTTTTTTGGAAATTATGATAATGATAAAATATATATTTAATTTTTCAAAATAAAGCATATAAAACCATAAATACTTCAATAAAATATAATTTAAAAGAAATTTACATAAAAATTATTACCTAAAATTAAGATAAAGTATTCTCAAACACATCATGTATATCGGTGAATGCTCAATATGGAAAGAACACACCACCCATAATCCTTAACAACTAATAAATAGTAATAAAATCTACCCCAAACCCTATATTCATAAAATAATAAACATTAGAGTTCTCATGGTATATTTTAAACTATAAAAAAAGGCATACTGAATAAATATGAAGAGAAAACAACACCAAATGAGGGATTACCATTATAGAAGCACTAGAAATCATGGGGAGAAGGAAAAAAACAAAGTGGGTGGTGGGAATTAACCCCCCTCTCACGAAAATTAGTTCTTTAAAGCTAATAAGATAACAAAGGGGTAAAATCCACTTAAAACTGAGATAGGTAAAAATAATATGTTCTTTATTTAAATGAAATATTGACAGACCCCACAAATTGGCTGGATTATTTACCAAACCATGCATCAACTATGTGTGTCACAACTCATGAAATGTTAAGATAAATCATTTTCATGCCTTATTAATATTAAGTAAATATATATTATATATTATTGTTCATTATTATAATATTATTTATTTTTTTAATCAAAAGGAAAAGGCCATTATTTCTATCCAAAATGGGTTTCCATGCATTATATGGTTTTATTGAAAAAATTAATTTACAAATAAAATAATTTGAATTTGAAAAAAAAACATAATTTTTCAAATAATCATGTCAATATTATCTTCGGCTTATTTTTTATAACTTTCTAAAATGTTGATTTTGAAAGAAATAGTAAAAAAATACTATTTTTTATTGAAAACTGTCTTTTCTTTTTATGTATTTACAGAAAAAAAAATCTATTCTAAATTATATATAAAATTTAATTGATCAATTATTATTAAAAATAATCAAATAAATTATCATTGGAATCAATATTATACTTGAATTTTGTATAAAAACCCTTTTTATACTTAAAATACATTTTTATAAATAACCATTTTTTGTCGTTTTTTTGTGTTTAATTTTAAATTAAGTTTAAAAACATATATGAATTGAATTTGATAAAATGGATCCAAATTTGGAATTATATGGGTCAAATTTTTTAAATAATTTCCATTTATTTTTTTCATTATGAATAGTAATTGTAGTTATTATTTGTCACTATGGTAAGGGTAAATTAGGTAATTAAGTTATAAATAATATTATAAGGACTAAAAACAAACCTAACTCTTTTATTTAATATATTTTATCAATTGGATTAGAAGCTCCACATACCATATTCTAACTTTTGGAAATCTTGTGACATATTTTCTTTGAAAATGACATATATGTTATAATAGGTAATGAAAAATACAAAATAACATTCTCTTGCATTTAAATTTATATTATATTTTCACAAAAGGATATAAATACGTTTTAAATGAATATTAGTAGTTAATTGTATCATAATGAAATTATTTTTATGATTTTAATTTAATTTTAATTTTTACTAAGGAAATAATTACCTTAAATGCTTACACAATGTCAGCATAATTCTTTTAAAAGTAGTAGAAAATTAAAGCATATGATTTTATAAACATAAAAAGTAATATTTTTTGGATAAATTATAGATTCACATGAATTTTTTAGTTATAAATAAATTAGTATTGATAGTTAAATGGATTACATTATAATTCAATTTGTGTCAATTTTTCTTCAAAGTCAAATTATGTGAATAGTTCGAAAAATACATTAATAGTATTTTATTTTAAAAATATTTTATTAAATTATTAAAAAATTAAAAAAATCATTCTATAGGAAAAATAATAATAATAAATTATCATTAATTTCATCCATTTTATATTTATTATCTAACTATTATCATATATGTAAATTTATAACCCTTTTACATTGAATAAGGTGTTACTGTAGTTAATGTAAAAATGGTTAATGTAAGTTTTAATCCAAAAGATAAGATTTAAAATGATATATAAACCTTTAAAAAATTGATTGGATTATTATATTACAATTATAACCTAATTATACTATAATACATGTCATTATGGAACCATTTTACATGAGTTAGACACATATTATATCATAATATTTCATGTATTTCAAGAAGTGCTCCACCCCTCACTTATAAAAGGATACCCCTCTCCTATCCTATACACACTTCAAGAGCCTTTTAGTTTAGTAAATCCCAACAAAAAATACGTTTCTGAAATACCTACCATTATTTAAAAGGTTTTATTTTTTATAATACCAACCTTATAGGGATTAATGAGTAAATTAGAAGAGGTTGTCCAAAGAAGAGTTATAGCTTTTAACTAAATGTTTTAGTTTTATTTTTTTATTCTACCTCTTTAAAATATTATTAAACCATGATGAAATAATAACATAATTATCTTACATATACTTATATTTAATTATGCTGATGGAATAACTTATATTAATATCCTCTTCAATCAAATGGGAAATGAAACCATAATTCAAGCGTATGGTGGACCACCACCTCATGAATTGATATAATTCATTTTTTGTCACCTCCTCTCATAGATGGTTATAATTATGGATTGAATTTTTATATATTATATTCAAGAAATATTTATACTTAATTTAAAATCACATACCATCTATTTTCATACCTTTACATCCATTGAAAAATGATAATGTTGGTTATGCATATGTGTGGATTACCACCTCCAAGAAGCGATGTGATTCATTTTTGTGACCATATAAAATTGATGGTATATATAATTTAATTTAAATATATAATATTATATTTTTTTATAATAATTATTATGGAAAAAGAAAATGATACTTACCTTATATTCCTCATGTTCGTTCAAAAATGAAAATGTTACTCATGCATACATACGACATATCATGTCCATGATTGTAACCTTATTCATTTTTCATAACAGTAATTTACATTTGGTTTTAAAATTATAATTAATGATAAAAAATTATAACTAAATTATGATTATTATTTTTTAGATGATTAATCAGTGACCCCTTTGACAATGGTAACCATACCAAATCCATTATGAAATTATGAACTCGATATCCTCAAAACACTAGACGTAGACATAACAGATTAAGTAATTAAATATTTTATTATGATAAATTAAATATATTTTTAATAAAAAGGTAATAAACCTAATAAATTTTATTAAACAATAAAATAATTAATATAATTTTATTATAGTTGAGTTAAAGAACATACAAGGAAAGTCTGGACTCAATGTAAGGGATTATGTCTCAGTTTCCCTTTATTGAGGCATATTATAATTTTATGGTAATAATTTTTTTTATATGGTGTATATCTTTCAATTTTACATGTTATATCATAAATAATTCATAAGTAATGGATTTTTAAGTTATAATTCATGTTACTTCTTCCAACGAGTTTGATTCAAAAGTTATTAAACTGGTAAGGGGTTTCTTAACTCAATTTTCTTTGATTGGGTTATATCACTTCTAAACTAATTATATCATGTAAATATTAAATGTGAAATATATTTTTTTATTTATTTATTATTTCCACTTGTTTATTTGGATTTATATTTGTTACACATAATCTTCTCATTGATTAATTATTAATTTAATGACCCTATTATTATTATAGTTTTCTTGCCTCACATTTGTTTACTTGAGACATATTCCATATTTACCACTTATTTATTTCATGTGGTGTATATATTGTTCCTTTGATATTTTATATCATGAATCCATTTATATTAATGGTATTTAAATTTTCATTTGATGTTGTTTCTTTTATGGTGATTATGATTCAATGATACAAAATCGATAAGGGATTTATTTTCCAATCTCATTTTATTTCAGGATTGTTTATGTTTTAATTGAAATTAAGGAAAAATAAATGATACTTGTCTAATAAATCCTTATAATTTTATTATCATCTATTCATTCACGTAATTTTCAACTAATAGTACCATTTTCATCTTTTGGGTACTTAAAAATATCAAGAAAATGTTTTTAATAAAAAAAGTCTTTATTTTGTAATTAATTATGAATATTTTTTATCAATGTCTATTTTTTCTATAAATTATTTCAAGAATGTTTTAAATAATCACCAATTATTATTTTAAGCCATTTTACCTGGGATTTATTTTTTAAAAATATTTTAAAATGAATCTTCTTATTGTTTTCTAAATGTGGAACTTTTGAATTTTTATCGATAATGTAAAAGGAATATTTATTTTTACAAACACAACATGAATTTAATTTCCCACCATCATGATTTAAAAATTGATTAAATATTCAATAAAATTTTTTAATATTTATTTACAAAGAAAAATATTTTTATAATATTCTAGTAATTTTATGTTTTCAAGAGTGGATTTAAAATTAGATCAAATATTTTCATCTTGAATTTTTTTAGTTAAATTTTAATTGTATTTAAATTCAAAAATGTTAACAAAACATTATTTTACATATTATTTACCAAGATATGTTTGAATAATACCATTATTATTTGTTCTCTAGATGAATTAAGATTGATTCAAAGTGTTTTTCCTGGAACCAATTTCATTTTAATGGTTAAATCAAGATTTAATAAGACAATAATTATTGTTATGTTGAAAAATTAAATATTTAATGTGTTATGTATATGTTATAATTCTTTGAATTTTTTTATAATGATGGGTGAGACCCATGTAGATTGAAATGATTGGTTAAGAAGATATATCTCTCTAATTCAATGGGTAAAGGGACAGAGTCAACCTATTATAGGTTTCTCAAAAGATATTTTTTGAACTTACCATGTTGGTTATTCCATTTATAAGATTGATTTGGTGAGTGATATGAGAATAATTTTCCAAGTTACCAAATGGTTTTTTTATTCTTGCATAAACCTTTAATATATCCATTTCTTAATAACATTTTTCACATGGGTCATAATTATTTAATTTTATGACTCTTATCTTATGAAAAATCTTTATGAAAAGTATCATATTTTATGATCCATGTTTTTATTTTATAAATTATCTTATTTTAATATAATTCACTTTTATTATGTCATTATACTCTTTTTGACATATTATTCTCACCGATGGAATGCAATTTTTAATTCTTATGTTTTCACATAATCATCCTTTGAGCTCACTATTCTTATGTTTTCCATTTCTCAAGGTAATAAATATTGATCTTAAATGAGCTGTGTCTACAAATAATTCATGTGTGAAGAATATTATGGTATTTATCAAATAACTAATGTGGAATAATAAATGATGTGTATAAGGGAGAAATTTTAATTTGAAGACATGAGTATCATTATGTAAGAGCTTGTCCTAATTTTATAAAACTATAAACCTAAAAGGTCCTCGGGTATGTATGTGATCAAATATTTATATTATATTTTGTAATTTTTTATGTTTTAAATTAGTTCATGTTTATTGGAATCGAAGCCATAAATTTAAAGATTATGTTTTTAACACTAGAATCGAGAGTGCGGTTTTGGTTTTTTGGATGTTTTAGTCAGTATCAGAGAAAAAGTTTATCTAATGTTATAGATTATTATGTTTTCATGTGATGTTAACTTCAGAGTTATAGATACCATCATAGGTTTATAATTTTAAGGTTGATAATAATTTCAATTTCATCAACTCCCATTTTTATGTTTTAACTAATGGAATTAAAAATAATAATTAATGATATCATGGGAGAGGTTTTATTGGATTTAGGTATAAGTAACTCATAGATTTAATGTAATGGTTTATTTTAGAAGAATACTATTACATTTTTTGGTTCGTTAGCTGAATGTTATGAAAAAACCTTTTAGTATAAAAAATTATTTAATATTAAGGTTATTTAATTAATTTGGAATGTAGGGTCATTTATTTATTGAATCATCTAAGTTGGGATTTCAATGTTATTATTGAATTTTAGAGATTAATATATTATTAATTCATATGAAGGTTTATAAATTTTGAATATTATCTTATCTTTTGATAACCATTTTATTTTTTTCAATATCAAAAGTTTGGAAGGATGGATTGTTATACTTTTGTGGATTATGTGATTTGGACATGAAACATTCATCTTGAATACTCATCATTTGGAGAAATGATGAGATTGTTGTATAAATTTATTAAATGATGAAAATATAATTTTTAATTAACTATATTTTCTTATGTTCTTATTCTATAAGGTAAAGGAATTATTCAACTCTAGGAAAAGTATCTTGAAACAAAAAATTTACCTTATTACCTACATTTATAATGAATTTATGGTATTTTTCAAACATCATTTATCTATGATTTTGTGTCCATTTACATTCTAATGATCACCTAATTAATTATAATAAATTTTTTATATAAGACTCCATAATTATTCTAAAATTACATTTTTACTCCATATCCATATTTCCTTTTCCAACTAATTTTATCCTCTTTAGAAACTCAGTTATGTGTTATTCTAGATGAACTTCGTATTTCCCTTTCATTCTTATAGAAAAGAAATTTCATTTTCCATTTTTATAATGTGGGTTTTCAATGAACATATTTTTAAATATAAAAAATATTTTCCTTTCATGTCCAAACATTTTAGTTTCCTCTCCTTCAAATTTATTTGGAAAATGTTTTAAAAACTTTCTATCGGGCACAAGAAAAAATTGTAAAAATAAAATTTACAAATGGTGGATAATGTAAAAACCTAGAAAATTTGAGGATAAATAATTTTAATTTATATTAATATTAATTAATTAGATTTCATATATTTATATTCATTATAATAATATTAGGTAATTTCATTCAAAATGTAAAGGGTTTATTTTTATCCATATTAGTTTTTCTTGCATTATATTGTTTTATTTAAAAACATTATTTAAAAATTATATAATTATAATTTTATAAAATGAAATTAATTTTTTAAATAATGATCCAAAAATTATATTAAAAATATTTTTTTATAATTTTATAAAAAAAATTATTTTTCAATGAATATTAAAAAAAATAATTTTTATTAAAAATTTTATTTTATTTTCAAGTATTTATAAAGTATAATTCTATTTTGGATTAGTTTTTGAAATTTCATTAGTTAATTTTTATTAAAAATAATCTAATAAATGTTATTTTAATCAAAATTATACATTAATTTGGAAAAAAAACATTCTAACACTTAAAAGAGTTTTTTTCTAAAAAAATTATTTTTTGTTGCATTTTATGGGTTTAATTTTAAATGAAAATTAAACAAATAGAAGAATTTATTTTTAAAATTTTTTTACCATATTTATAATCAGTATGTAATTTTTTTAATAATATTCTTTTATTCTTTTCATTTTGAATAGTTGTTGTAGTAAATATTTCTCACCTCTATATGAGTAAATCAGGTAATTAAGGTAAAAAATAATATAATAAGGAAAAAATGAACCTAAAATTATTTTGGATCTAGTAGGTGAGTTTTTTAGAATATAATCATCCAGAATTTGAATTAATGAAAATTTAGTGGCATTTTTCCTTGAACATGACTTATATTTTTTTGGGAATAATGAAAATATTTTTATGATTTGAATTTATTTTTAATTTTCAGTGGTTAAATAATTATATTATAGGATTTCACAACACCAACCAAGTTCTTCTACAAGTAGAAAAAAATTAAATTAAATGATTTTTAAAAACATCAAAAGTAAAAAAAATAAAATGGACGAATTATGGGATCCCATGAATTTTATAGTTATTAATAGAGTATTATTTATGTTTAAATGTATTATATTCAAATTACATTTTATCCAAGTTGTTTTCAAAGAAAATTATATGAATAGATATTAAAATTACAATAATAATATTTTATGTTAAATATATATAATTAAGATTTTTAACATTCTTATAAAAATAAATAAGAAAATTTGGATAAAAATGGCTGTAAATTTAATCTTTATAAAATTTATCATCCAATTTTTAACTTATAAATAAATTTTTAACCCTTTTACATTGAAAAAGTTGTTATGATAGTTAAGGTTAGAAAAAGGTAATAGAAGGGTTTATCCAAGTGATAGGTATTAGAAATATTTCTAAACCTATAAAAATTTTATTATAAGAATATATTATGACCATATAACCCTTATATTTTAAATAATTTTATTGTTTTAAAAACTTCCATGAGTTAGAAACATATTTTATTATCATATATCATGTTTTTCCAAAAGTTCCCCTACATTCACTTATAAATGGAAACCTCGTCTCCTCTCCTCTACATACTTAAATAACCTTTTTCATTCATTAAAATCCTAACAAAATAACTTTAAAAATCACTCCCTATGTCTTAGGGATATTATTTGGGGCATAATTCCAAAATTAGAGGGATTGAGGTGTAAAGAAAAGGAGGTTATCTGAAGAAAAGGTATGTATTTTAACGAAATGTTTTAGTTTTATATATTCTTATACCTCCTTCACATATTATTAAACCATGATGAAATAATGACATAAGTTTATTACATATATTGATATGTTAATTTTTTAATATCGTAAACTAAATAAATCTTATCTTCCATCAAATGGAAAATAAAACCATTGTTTGCGTGCATAGAAAACAACCGCCTCATGAACAGATAAATTTCTTTTTCAATCACCACAACTCACATCTGGTTATAATGATGGATTTCATATATATATATACATGTATATGTATATATATATATATTCATGAAAAATTATAATTCTTTAAAATAATAAATAATCTTCTTTCTTACCTTTTTATAAATTGAAAAATGATAATGTCATTAGTGTGTATGTGTAAATTACTATCTCCACGAAGTGATGTGATTATTTTTTCATCAATATATCACATGGATGGTACATATAAGTATATTTAAATATTAAATATTATATTTAAAATATAATAATCATTCTATAAATTTAAAATGATATTTACCTTCTTTCCCTCACGCTCTTTGAAAAATAAAAACGATGCACATGTGTGTGTTTGACCTACCATCACTATAATTGTAACTTAATTAATTTTTTATAACAATATTTTTTAATTAGTTTTAAAAGTATAATTAGTGTATAAAAATGATAATTATTTCATTATTATTATTTTATATATTATTGAAGAGTGACCACTTTGACCATGGTAAACATATTGAAGCCGTTTTGAAATTATAAACTCACCATCCTCAAAACTCCCGATGTGAACACAACCAATTAATTAATTAAATATATCATTGTAATAAATGAAAATTGATTTAATTATAAATTAATAAACCTTTAAAATTTTCTTATATTATTAAATAATTGATATAACTTTGTTATATATTATTTAAATGATATACCTAGAAAGTTTGGACTCAAGGTAAGGGATTTCATATCAATTTCACTTTATTGAGGAATATTTAATATTGTGAACATAATTTCTTTTATTTGTTGTAAATATTAAAATTTTAAATGTTATATCATAAATATTTCATACTTAATATAATTTTAAGTTACAATTCATTTAAATTATTCCAAAGGGATTGATTCGGAAGTTACTAATACAGTGAGGGGTTTCTTAACTCCATTTTCATTCATTGGGTTATGTAACTTATAAATTATGTATATTTTCTTGTGATTATGTGTGAAGTGAAATATTTTTATATATGTTTTAATTAAACTTTTTTATGGATATAAATTTTTATCAAATAATCTCTCTATATATTAATTCTCAATTTATTGATATGATCATTGTAATGGTTTTATCATATCACATTCGTTTATGTGAGATATATTCCATGTTCACCACTTATTTATTTCATGTGATGTATATATTTCCCCATTGATATTTTATATTATGAATCCCTTTATATTAATGGTTTCTAAATTTTCATTTGAAGCTATTTTTTATGGGGGTTATAATACAAAAGATACTAAAGTGGTAAGGGATTTATTTCATAATGTCATTTTATTTCGGGATTATTTATATTTAAATTATAATTATAAGGAATTATATGATATATATCTGATAATTCAATTTAAGTTTCTTTTCCTCCGGTTATTCATGTAAATTTCATGTAAAAGTACCATTTCCCTCTCTTGGGTACTTAAAAATATCAATAGTTTTTTTAAAGAAAAACAGACATTATTTTCCTCTTTAGTGAGGAATATTTTTTTCCATTTACAAGTCTTCAATAAATGTTTTCAAGAATATTTTTAATATTAACCTATGATTTTATAAATTCATTTTTACCCATATTTTATTTTTACAAAAAAATAAAATAATTATTATTGTCATTTTCTGAATGTGATACTTTTTAATTTTTACTGATAATGTAAGAGGAATATTTGTTTTAATATACATGGAATAAATAGAATTTCCTACAACCATGACCAATAAGTTATTTTAGTATTCCTTTACAAGTTTCCATGGTTCCTTTTAAAGAAATTTTTCCCTAATATTGGACAATGTTTTAGTTTTTAAAAATTATTTTCATAGTGGAATGGGTATTTTCCTCAATAACATTTTTAATGATTTGTTAATGGTTTTTATATTAATCAATAAAAAAAATACATGATTTTAATTATGATAAAATTATGATATTTTATAATTATACTATCATTATTCTTTCTATTTTTGGATTGTGATTGTTTCAAATAGATCTTCATGGAACCCGTTTCTTTTTCTGGGGTAAACCAAGATATTAAAGAAAAAAAGTTATTGTTTTTTTGGAAAATGAATGATTTAATGTGTTATGATTATATTATTGTTCTTATACATTTTATACAATTATGTGTGATATTGATATAGTTTATGGTGATGGATGAGCCTAATATATCCCTCTAATGTATTGTGTAAAGGGATGGAGTTAACCGGTTAGAGTTTTCTCCAAAGTGATTATTATAATTTACTAGGTAGGTTATTAGATTTTTAAGATTGATTGTAAGAGTGATATAAAAATTTGATTCCAAGTTAATAGTTCATTTTATTTATGGATTCAAAAATTTCTAATGGATCCTTTTATAAAGGATATTATTTTCATGGATCATGATTGTTTACTTAAATGACTCTTGTATTATGAAAAACCCTTATTTCATGTACCATTTTTTATGTCCATTTTTTATACATATAAATTATTATATGATATAATCATGTACTTTAATTATTTAATTATTCATTTATACTCACTTATTTTTCACTGATGACATTCAATTGTTAATTCGTATTCCTACCATTACTGAGAATTTGATATCTCCCTACTTATGTTTTACTTTTCTCAAAGTTATGAAGATTGATGTTAAATAAATTGTGTCTATAACTAAATCATGTGTGAAGATTTTGATGGTAGATATTGAAGACTTATTTTATAAAAAATGGTTTGGTTTAGTGTTAAAAATATGAATTTGAGGACATGGGTATCATTATGTAAGAGTTCTTCCAAATTCTATAAAACTATAAACCCTAAAAGTTATTTTAGTATACAAGTGATCCAATATTTTCATTTTATGTTATATATTTTAAATGGTTTAAATTAGGCCCTTCTTAGTAGTATCAAATTGAAAAACATAAAAAATAGGCTTTTAACACTGGATCTAAGAGTGCGGGTTCAGGGCTATTATAGTGCGGATGGAAATACCTAAGAAAAATATTCTTTATTAGTTTGTCTATATGGTTTCTAAATTATTTTCAAAAAAATGTAAAATAATCATGTTAAAAAAATATATTATTGTATAATTTTTTTCGTAGTTTTCACTAACCATTCACAATTAATTTTCCAGTACACATACACACAACATGTCTTATATAGTTTATGTTAATGTTCGAATGGTTTGGACCGAACCCTGTGCAATATGTGTAGGCCAACCATGTACTAAAAAATTTAACATAAAAATTCCTTATGTAAGGTTAACAAGACAATTTCCCATAAACCAAGAACATTAACCATGCATAGAGGAAAATTTTCTAGATTCTAAGAAATTTTAAATAAAGCGCTTTGAAAATTTAAAATTAAACCGAAACAAGAAAAAATCAATATAAAATAATTTAGAAATAGTGATATTTGGGTGTCACAATCCCACTATAGCACTTTATACCCCAAAAAATTGGTTCATTTTAGTAGAACATAGTAAATCAAAAACTCAGGCCTTTTAAAGAGGAGGGAGGGTCAAAGAAACCCTCAAAAAAATCCTAGAATATGGAAAACACATCACATGCTCAATTCATAAAAATGAAAATAGAAAATAATAATCTTTCAAAAACATATCCCATTATAAACAAACTCATAACAAATAAACATGTAATTCTCAGAAGGTGGAGACCAACTCTAAGTCTCCCTACTATTTTTAATTTATCTAAAATGGTGAAATAAAATAAATAATGCCTTGATAGAAACATAAAAGATTATTCTTCCCAAAAAACCATGATTCCTCAAATCATGGTATCCATAAAATGCCATCAACCCCAACCAATTACAATGAAACCATCTCAAATCCATAAAATTACCAACCCAAGGAAGCACCTGAATGACCATAGAGACAAATACACCAAATCATCAAATCTGATATTACTAGGAAGGCAGAAACACAATAATTGAAACATTCCTAAATAAGAAAAAGACATGGGTTTTTGATATTCAATAATAATATTAACTAAATAGGTGAACTATGATATCATACTTGGGATACAATCCCACAATAAAGCGAAAAAAGTTCTAAATGGATATTAGAAAGTTCATAATCTTAATCAGTTCCACATTTGAACTTATCAATTGAACTATAGACACTCTAGACTCACTGACATCCAATCAACCAATACCTAACTAGTGAAATCATCATAAGAAACCATCAATACAAAAGATGAAAAATTGAAGCACTTAAACAACTACCAAAATCACCATCTCACAAAATAGTAACCATAAGAAACAAGTGTGAATAAAAAAAGAATATAAAACCACTCTAAACTCTTAGAGAACAAATAAAAAAATATATAGTCACTCAAAACCACTCTAGAAAACTAAACCAACTGTATTCCTATAACTATCTAACCACAACACAACCTCATTAGGATCTTGATTACTATATAAAATAATGAATATAGATCAAGAAGTCCTAAATTAATATGGTTTTAAATCCACTCCCCCAATTGGTTTATAAGAAAATCTAACTCTTAGAAGAGGTATTATTAAATTTCAATATTATTCACATAATTTTATATCCTTGGAAATATATTTTTACCTTATCTCAAGACCTTTCTCTGGGAGGAACAACTAAAAACCCAAAAATATGAAAATAAGACATTCATGTTTCATAAGACAAACTAAAGATTCTTAATACACCAAGGTAAAATAAATAAAAACAAACACATAAAAATATATACTTCCCTTAAAACACACCCTTTCTAAAGGGGTTAAAAATAAATTTTCAATGAAACTCACATTAAAAAAAATTCCCTTGAAAACATTTCACATTAATTAGAAAAATTCCTAAAATCCCTTTCCATAAATCCACCAAATTTAAAATAGTGTTCAAAAATATACCTATATCCTTTTAAAGCATCTAACTTATTTATAAAAAATACACATTTTATTTCAAATAGCTTTCATAAATTATAAAACTTCCTATAATTATTCATAGGGAATTCAACCACTTCAAAAACATTTAAAGTTAAATTAATTCCTTTTATAAAGAAATCTTTACACTCTATTTGAAAAAACTAATTCATTTTATAAAATCATCAATTGATTCTAGAACATAAAATTTAAATTAAAGATAAAAGGATACGAGAGAAATTATTTAAATAATTTGAAAATCACCAATAATTCTTTCATTTCCCACAAAAATTGTTTTTAAATCAAATCATTCCATAAAATCCTATTTTCCTTTAAAAATAAATTTTTAAGAAACAAAACTGACCTTTCCACAACCCTGAGAAAATAATAATGGATTAATAAATCCAACAAACACCATAAAATAACATAAACCCACCATAAAAACCCACTAATCATCTGCTTACCCACGATAGTCACTATCATAGTCAATTCAAAAAGTAAGGTATCCTAATCACCAAATCCAAAGTGAAATAAGAACTATAAATGGTTTGGGAACATGGGTTTTCCAGTCATGCACCATCAATAAAAATGTGTCTATCATGGATACATGACCATTTTTATGGGATTTTCAGAGTTTTATAAACCATTTGAGTTAATCGTTCAACTCTTGTTCTGATCTCATTTTCCTCCCTAAAATGTCAAATAGGCCCCTAAAATCACTCTTATACTCAGTGAGGATAAAAATACCATAACCTAAAATATGAAAAAATAAATAATGATCATAAAGGGATTATTATTAAATATAAAAACCAAAAATAACCATGGAAACTCAAGGATTGAGAAGATAAATAGATCATGTCGCTCTCCCTCACCTACCTCTCAAGTTCTGACACTACTATCTGTATACTATATTTTTTCCAAAATAACAACAAATATCCTCAAGATCTATGACAGTAAGGAACCTAGGCTTTGATACCATTTTGAAATGAACTGAATCTCGATAATCTGACATTTCACCTAAACCGTCTTTCCACATGGCTCGAAGGGTGTTCCCAGTCCCCTACCATTGGAAACTTGTTCTAGGGAATCAAGGACAAAACATTCCAAATTATTTCACCCCATAAATCAAATTAACCATCCAATATTACACCCATAAATCCATGTTGACCCATACATGAATTAGACATCAACACCATTAAAAAAATAGATATAAAATAGAATAAGTAAAACCATAGAGTGACTTGTAATAGTATAAAATAATAATAACTCAAACAACATCCACGATTAATGAACATAAAGAAGACATATATATATATAAATCATAAAAATAAGGAGGTTATAGACATTGAATGAAAATCCCAAGCTACTAAAACCATTTCCTAGTGACCCATGGTCAATCATTAATCTAATATCAACCATAAATGGTCTAACCCCATCGCAAATCCCACAAAGACAAGACCAGGGAACCTGAGAAAAAAAATAAGAGATGCATACACTAAACTGTGTCTACTGGGTATGATAAGAACACACCCACTATGATTTACCTAAATATTTTGTTCCAATTATTTCAAAAATACTATTTTATTAATGATAAATTGAAATATAAATAAAATGTATGGTTTTCATATGTAATTTAGACACAACAAAATATCCTTCCAAAATTCAATTTTATAAAACAAAACTAATACACTTTTTTCTTTCTGGAAATATTATACAAACACCCCATTTAAGTACAATAAACATCACATTCATTTTAATATACACTTTACAAACAATTTTTTAATTCCAATTTTAAAGTGGACCAAACCAATAACTGAAACAAAGAATAAATACGCATGGCACCTAATATAAAAAAAACATTCCAAAGTATCCAAATAGAGAAAAAATACAAATAATAATCAACAAATGGGTATGGGATAAAAAAAGTATATAAAAGTATCCCCTATGTCATCTTAACAATGATATATCATCATAGGATACACCTAGAGATCTTACTAGAATCATAACAAACTTATTTCTCATATTCACTTGGCCCATATGTGTCTTCTAATAAGATTTTCCATCCATTATTTCCATCAGGGAGTGTTAGGTGCCTACCAAAACCAACCCCTAATAGGGTGAAATTCTCCTAGGTTAAGATCAAAATTGAAAACACAAGAAAAGTAAAAAAGGCATCCAAAACATCCATTTTAAACCCATGTTCCCATGAAAATTCAAAGTGGATGTGACAAAACAACATTCCAAATAAACATCATTGTATAAAAATAAAATAGTTAAACCTCACCACACCTCACCTCCTATAATATATCAATAAATATACACCTTTCACATTCATGAATAGGAATCAATAAAAAACAATATAAAATTTCCCCTCAGTGGATCTCAATCCAAAACATGCCATCAATAAAAGGGGGTTCAATCAAGGGCTTCATACATTTGAGAAAAAAACTTCTTAAAACTTATAACCTTGACATTAAAATATACTCATAATGCCAGGATAAATTACCCATACTCATAAACCAATTTAAATCACTCTTGAAATTTTATTTAACACTAAATTTTTATAAAAAAATTAAATCAATTTGAAAAAACAACTCAATTCCACCCATTTTAAAAAATTATAAAATAAAACCATTTGTTTTCTCAACTTGTAACTCAAACAGATTCAAAACTTTTTTAACCTTACACTGGGTCTAAACAAGCCTCTTAGGTATTAATTAAAAACAATTGGTATCCAAACAATAATTGAAAATCAATATAAAAAAATTAAATACTTTTATACCAAGTAACCACACCTTTAAAATATTTATCAAAATTCCTATAAATATCACATACATATTTAATATATTAGAATAAATAATTTAAAACCATAAATAATTTAATGATAAGGAATTAAAAGTAATTAAAAAAACTTCCTAAAATTGGGTGTAACCATTCCATAACCATTCTGAAATACATTACCTACAAAATTAAATACTCAACCAAGAAATAACACACCCTTAATAAGCCCTAAAAACCAAGAACTCATGTTATTAACTATCTTAAACCCTAGATTGGCTAAATAGTCCCATTAGGGTTCACAAGATACATATAAACCAAGGGAAAAGGTATATAGAGGAATAAGGAAGAGAAAAAAGACCAAAGTAGGCCTTACCATAGAGGGAGTGCTTGATATAAATGGGAGAATACCATAAAATCAAAGATGGTAGGGGAAAGGAACCCCCCTCCCTGACCCTATTTTCCATGGTTTTTCTGATCCCAAAGGAGAAGAAATGAGAAAATCGCCTTAAAAATAAGGGAGGGAAAAAGAGTATTTCCCATTTAAGATTAATGTTTTTTAGACTATATAGCATACCAAAGTGTTACTTAACTATTTGGATGGTGTTTCCTAAGTAAACTAACCATGCATGGTTTGTTCACATGGTTTCTAAATCATGTTACAACTATGCCAAACTACTCTATTAAATATAAAGATCCTTATACAATATTAATGCATGATTTCCAATAACTATGTACAATTTATGCACCATTACTCATACACACAAAAGGACTCACATGATTTATGTTGGTATTCACATGGTTCGGACAGAACTGTGTGTTGCCTATGCGGAAATATTATTCACTTAACAAAATTTACTGAAAAACTCCTTGTATAAGGTTAACTGTACATTTCCCTCAAAACCATTCTTGTTAACCACACATAGTGTATATTTTTTAAGATTCTGTAAAATTTAATATGAAACACTCTAAAAATATTAATTTCCCAAAAATAATATAAATTAACAAAAAATAAAAAAAATAGTGTCATGCAGGTGTCATATTTCAGTTGTGTTATTCAAATGAAAGTTTATTTGAAATTAATTATTTATAGTTTATTTATGTAAACATGGATCATTTGATTAGTACTTGTGAGAATGAATAATTTACTCTATATATGTTGGCACCATAAGATAAAATGGTGTTCATGTTGATGATGGAGTCAATAAAGGTTGGATTGTTATACTTCATATGAAACTAAGATACCTTTATAATATAGTTAATGAAATTAAAGAATAGTTTAATGATAGTGAACCCTACTAAAATTAAATGATAGATATTTTTTCCCATGATGACGTTGAAATTGTGATTCTTTCAAGAGAGGATGAAGATGAAGACATTATATTAATGATAGATGACAGTAATAAATTATTAATGAAACTATTCTATGTTAAATCAACCTTTATATTAGTAAAAAATATTTTTTTTATTATAAAATATTTATTCATTCTTTAATAGATTTTTTATCATAGATGTTTTTCACTTTAATTTCAAAAATACTATTGTTCAAGTTTATCTTGCACAATTTTTTAATAATATAAAAATAACTAAGCCAGCGCTGACTGTGAATAGTATAGAAGTTAAATTAATTTAATTTATGAATTTATTGAGTATAAATTCATAGTATAAGGGTAAAATAAAAAGGCCTGTATTTTTTATTATATATAATTATATTTAAATTTTTACAAAAATAATCTTCAATTTTTAGAAATAATTTATTGTTTAAGTACCAAAAATGATTGAAATTTTTTTTTTTTTTATTTTCATTTTTATTATATACTTTTATAATTTTAGATATTGTAACTATTTTCACTATTTATTGTATTTTATGAATAATTAAAAGGATGAAATGGTTTGAAAAATCATATCCAATGTACACAGTTATATGGCACTCACACAGTGCTAGTGAAAAACCCTATTCCATTAGTTACGCTTACAATATCTATAGGTATGCTTCTCATGAATACAGGGATGCTAGTGGACATGAGTGTTGGGGAATCATGTCAGAAATAGTATTATCTTCATTTGAATAATCATATTGTGTCACCCATACCGACATGATCATGATGGTAGGTGAGTGTTATTATATCATTATGAAAAACATTATTTATTCGATAGTTATAATAACTATTAAATTTGTTTTTTAATAGATATAGATAATCAAAAAACTAAGAAAACATAAAGACAAAGGATATGTTGATGTTGAATAAGTTGAATGTAATTATTTCATTTGATAGTTTCAGGGTTCCTGTTATTGATGCATGAGGCATTTTAAGGCATTTTTGGGATATGTATAATCAAAGTCACTGAACCTCCCCATCACATGTTATTATTGAAGGAATGTTTTGATTAACAAAAAGAATGATATAATTAATAATCCAATAAAGTTAAATGAAAATAAATATTAATAAAATATTATTTAATTTGACATTACTATAAATATTATTATTCTAATAATTTTTACATTTCTTATCTGTATATGGTTTTTTAGTTTGAGGTACATAACACCATTATGTTTGAATGGACTTTGACAATATTAGGGGAAAATTGAAATATTTCAACTGTAGATTATGATGTGGGTTTAGTAATAGCTCATTAATCCATCGAAAAATATATGATAAGGTTACAAAAAAGATAACTATAGATAAGTAGAATTATTTTACGGATAATTTCTCTACTAATTCATACTAGATGTTTTAAAATGTGATTTTAGATTTCTATGATTTTATTAATCAAATTAATTTTTTTCTTCCTTAATTATATTATATTTCATATTAATATATATTCATTTTTTCAAGAAGTTTTGAAGAAAATATAGTGAGTATATAGAATCAGATAATCCCAAACATAGCAGGGTCCAAGATTTTATCAAGTAGAAGATCAAGAAATGTAATATTTTAATTATTATAACATATATATGTGTACAATTTTGAATTATTAAGATTTTATAATTGTAAATTTTCAACTTTAATGATATAGGATTTTAATTTTGGTCATAAATTTTGGTAAACTAAGATATAGTTTGATGTTCATACAAAGTTAGATTGGATATATAAAAATTAACCTTCTAAGAAAATAGGGGTAAACTAATTTAATTACTACTTGATTTTACTAAATCATTTTATTATTTAATATTATTCAATGTGTAGGATAAAATTGTGGAGGTATGGGATGAAAATACCTTATCATAATCATCTATTTACCATAGCTATGTTATAGACCACGTTTTTGGAAATGGTAATAAAAGTCATGTATGGTTGATGGATTCTAGACCATCCTCATAATGAATCTTTAAGAGATCCTTGGTGTCAATATTTCAGATACCATCTCCTAGCCTAGGTCCTTGTGATATTCATGATCCAACATCATCGTAAAAAAATTGACATTGGAGACCAAAATACAGGAGCCTCGATCTTGCATGAGGGATCAAGATGAGTTGTTAGCAAAAGTGGGGGATGATTTGGATATTTTTTTGGGACATGATAGGGAGTATTCTGGATGAAATTTCAACCATGATATGATATTCTCAGTATGAAAAAATGGTTCCATTTTATTTTTTTATATTATTGTTTACTATAATCTAATTAATGTTTTTAAAAACATTAATTTTAGGTAACATGGGCTGAAATTTGTTAGGATAATGAGGAGTTTCTATCATCTCAAAGCATCCACAATGACATGAATGCAATTCATGATGCTATTTGATTCAATATTTGTTTTTATTCCTATGAATCCCCCATTTTTAGGAATTTTTTTATATTTATGGGTCTCTTACATGCACATATGTTTGATGTTACATTTTATTTATTTATGAAATATTGTAATCTAGTTTGATTTGTTTTTATGATTATAATTATGTTTATTTTACCATAATATTTTAGTAACTGTGTTTTTTAAATTTATATTGTATAGGATCTCAAATTTAAGGAGCATGCCATATTTCCATCTTTTATTGTTAGTGGTGGTTTAAATAACTATTAATTTGGGAAATCCATTTAGTATAATATATATGGTGGTTAAAATAGCTGTTATATTCTGAAATTTTTTTTATATTAGTTTCAGTATCAGAGTAACGACAGTAAAAAAAATTTATCTTATAAAAAACACTAAATTTAGTGAAAAAAGTATAATATTTTTTACTTTCATTGGTGGAGTTTTTTAACATCTCAAAATAAATTTTTTTATAGGTTATTTAAACTACTATTAAATAACTATTTCATAGTAGTTTTTCTAAATGACTATGTATGTATGGGAAAAATCAATTGATCTAAAACAAACCATAGATCAAACCAAACCAAACTTAAACAGTAGTTTTCTATTAGGGTTGTTTTGTTATAATTGAGTAGACCCTTATGGTTTCTAATTTGTTTCAAGTTTCAAATCAAACTACCCTTATTAAACTAAACCCTACATCTTTAAATAATAATAATTTTACATTTTTCTATCATCGTAACCCATTAATCTATATCTTAACCCTAACCATTTTTTATATTTTATTTTGAATCACCATTATCAATTTAATGCCCCCCACTCTAGAACACCCTCCACATTGAATCCAAGCCACCATATAGATAATTATATATAAATTCCATTCCAATTTTCATAAAATAATTATAAAATTTCATGTATCTATATATTTAATGTCACTATTAAAAATAGTTTAATCTACAATAAAAATTGAACCAACCAAAAAATAATTGTTTAGAAATTTTCTAATCTAAACCAAACTTCTATCAAGTGGTTTTGTTTTTAAATATAAAAACTAAACCATAAATTGTGTTTTAGTTAGGTTTGAGTCAAACCCAAACCAAACCAAACTACCCCCACCCTTATCACTACCAATAAAAATAAACCACTATATTTAAATTATCAATTACACTAAAGGTGGTGGTTTAATAAAACATCAAAATTTTGTTAACGACAAATAAAACCACCAAATATACCAAAACTTTGTTGTTGTTATCTATAATTTCTATATTTCATGTTTTCAAAAATTTCATCCATTTCAGTTGCACTAGATATGGCTATAATTTTGGATGTATAGATTTATAAAATTGATGTGAAGGTAACTTTACTCTATAGTGATTCATAATAAGATATTTATATAGACCTTCCATGCTTCTTTTTGAAAACAATTAAAGAAGATTATGTTATAAAGTTGAAAAAGAGTTTATATGGTCTAAATAAATCTCTAAGGTAGTCTTATAAGAATTTCAAATAAATTATTATTTTAGGAAATTAAGAAGACATATTTTTCTAATTGTTTTATTTTTTTTAGATTTATTGATGATGATTTTAAAATATTACTACTTTATATGGAAATTTTTTTTTATTGTTATCCATTATGATTCTACAATTAACATACTGAAGAAAGATAATTTTCAGTATATGTTGATAAAAGACTTCAGGGTAGTAATATAGATTCCTCCCATGATGATCCCCCATATTATATTGTCAAAAAAATTATGGTTGTATTAGGAGAGATACAATAAAAATCTGCTTATAATATTTTATATGGATAGTTCTAAAGTGGCTAGTATACATATTTCTTTAAATTTTAAGATCAACACTAGTAAGTCGTCTCCTAATGATGATGATAGAGAATAGTTATAGTAAATACCTTATTCAAATATTTTTTCTAGTTTAATTTATTTGATGGTATGTTCAAGAGAGGATATAAATCATAAAATTAGTGTGGTTAGTTTTTTTTCTATAAAATATATGTAGATAACATTGGATACTAGTGAAATATATTCTTTAATATCTTTATGGTACATCTGATCAGAGATTGTTTTTTCCATGAGAAGTAAATAATTTTTTCCCTTAAGGATTTAGATATAGTATAATATATGGATTCAAGGAATTCAACTTTATGCTATTTGATAACAAATGTAGGGGATATTATATCTTGATTCTATAGATTATAAATATTTATTTCATTCTCTAAAAATGAGTCTAAGTTTATTATATCTATATATACTTTCTATGAGTTTTTTTTGATAATGACCTTTATTAGTGGGATCAATATTAATTGAGATAAATATATTTTATTCTATGATAATCACGGTGATGTTTTTTTTGAAAATAATCCAACATTTCATAGATAATAAAAACATATCAATGTTAGGAATCCTTAGATCCATGATATCATTGATGCTAGATAGTTTGAGATTAATATGATCCAAAAAACTATAATGGGTAAAAAAATTTATAAATATTTCAAAACAAGTTATGTTTGAACATTTTTAACTAATTTCATGGTTATTGGTGATAACAGGTTGAGTTACTAGGGAAGATTTTTATGGATCCTCACTTCCCTTAAGCCCATGTGTAATTAATAAAAAGGGAAGGTGATATTTTTTAAAAGTTACTCATATGGATGATCTATGATTTAAATATTTATTTTTTTATACATTTTTATAACTTTTAAAAGGAGTGGTAAGTCCTTTCTCCTGTGGAGGAGTGAAATGGTTTTCAAAGGTACAGATAAAATAATCATTTCTTCGGCATCCAAAAATTATTTGGATTCACGATTTGACCAATTTGATCGAGATTCAATTTGAATCTGATCTTTTTTATTTTTCAATAATTTTTTCTTCATATTTTTATCATTAGATTCACACAATTGAATTTTTGATTTTATCTTCTTTCTCAAATTTCATTTTTTTATTGATATGTGTTAAGTTCATATTCTCTGGTGATTCTGTATTTTTTAAGAGTACTATTTTGAATAACCCTTCCATTATTGGGATTCTAAACCATTTATTGATGATTTGATTTATCTTAACTTTTTAGACTAGGTAATGTAGTTTTTCAGACAAAATTTTGAGTGATTTTCATGTTAAAAATTTCCTTGCATGTATTTTATCTTATGAAAGTATTTTTATAAAAATTCATGTTTTTTTTCATAATTATATAGGAAATAAATTTTTTATTTTCACTACATTCATATTTTTCAATTTATTATATTTCCATTTTTTCCCTGACCAATCACTTTCCAAATAAAAACTCACTTAAAGGGGAAATCTTGGTTTCTTTATAGGTAAAATAGACTCACTTAAGGTCTAAAACGTCAAAATATGAAATCTCACCCTCAAGTAAAACATATTGTTCCAAATAATACTACACTAAAAAATTCAATTTGACATACTATTTTTAGGATTTTTTCCCACTTATTTCAGAAAATTTAAAATATTTTTATTTTGTTTTGAATATTTTCATGGTGTATAATTAAAATATATATGACACAAACCAACCCATCAAGACTCGACATGGGAATATAGTAATCCAAGTCTGTTACCTGAAACCATCCTTCAATAGGTTAGAGTCTAAAAATAAACACCAATAAGATATATCACAAATATGAGAGGCTTTATCCTAAATACCTTCATATAACCACATATCTATGGAACAAAAAGTAACAATTAAAACCCAAAAAAAATATAACTAACTAAAATATAATATGCATGAGATACAATGAATAACCCAGGAGTTAAAAAATGTAATATAAATTAGATAAGGAAAAGATACAAGGATCAAATCTTATTAGAATGAATAACATAAATCAAGTCAAATAGTTAACTTCATCACAAGTCTATAGTAATAAGAGCATCAGTAGTAGTCCCTACCAAGAAACCATAAGCTCCATCTCTATTAGCACCATGTCTGTCAATTCCACCATTTAACTATGAGTCATATGCATAGGCACAACATGTGTAGGAACTATACCTAGGTAGGGATGAGTACAACATACCCAATAATATTCCATGAAAACAAAATAATGTATAAAAACACCATTTTTTCAAAATAAAGGAAAATTTAGATACTCTTTAAAGATAAAGGAAAATGAAGGTAATGAAGTTCTCAATCCTAGCTCTAATCCTTTAAATAGTTGCCTAAAGTAATTATATAACATTAAAAACATTTAAAATCCTAATGCATATAATCGCGAACCAAATAAACTCTTTGATATATAAATGGGGGAACCACACCTCTCTAAGGTGTGTGTCTGTTCGTTGAGGGAGTATCGACCCTTATGGGGGACCCACACCTTATTGGGGATGATAGTGTCAATTGAGGGAGTATTGAATCCAAGATAATCCTCACCCCATATCATAGGGGAGAATATACCCTTTATATTATATATGGAACCTACACCTTATATTAAATCAATTGATTACTAACCCCAACATACAATTTGTTTATTTTTCTTCAACTTTCCAACATCTCTACAAAGATAAAGAACTGCAAATATAAAAAAAATATTCCAAACATATCCCATAATGATCAAAGGATGCATGTAATCTCATTTTTAGTGGAAAATAATTCAGACAGAACTATTTATGTTCCTTGTTATGACACATGATTAAGAAATTATGGAAACAACACAAGATCATAGTACACGACATGTGTTTGAAGTACACTACATATAGTAATTGGTCTGAAATTGGGCATACAATTCCATCATCTGTTATATGTGAATTCAACCAACACATAATTCTCAATGTTTTTTACAACTTGTGGGTCCTTCAAGAAATATTTACAACTCCATATGTTCCACATGGTGTTTGGGTACAAGGAATTGACAAGTAGTGTACTATGTTACACATTGAGCAATAAAGTCTTGTGATATATAGTTTGTGATATTTATAATATTTCATAACTTAAGTGTTATAAACTATAAAATAAATAATTTATATCTCAAATATACATTAAGTGTTTAATTTATGGGAATATATAGTTTAAATAGTTACATACATCACATGAAACCAAAAGGACTACACATCGTGTAGTCAGAAAAATTGTAGAATGCTAAAACCATTAATCATTTAAATGCCACACTGTAAATACTTACATCACCTCTGAATCGGATAATGAATTAAATTCCATATAGTCCTAGTGGATTTAGTTCTTCTATCATCCCTAACTATATAAATTACCATTAATTATTTTTCTCTTTCATCATTTTCTTCCCCTGCATCAAATCTCCATCCAAACCCTTTTTAGAATCCCATCACAATGCACTAGCTCTCTGAAGACTCCCAAAAAATTTCTCTCATACATAGCATACATACATTGTTGTTTATATATATTTACATATTTTGATATATTTTATAGGATTTTATTGAAACCTTTCTATTATATGTATTGGAAAATAGCTCATTGATAGATAAATAGAGGAGGTTGCACGCGGGTTTGGTAGTATGACGTGGGGAGTTAAGAATTTATTTATTTATTGTGTATTTTTTTTCTACAATTCATATTTTACATTATAAAAAATATTAATTGGTTTCATTTTCTTAATTTACCCTTTATTAGATTAAATAGATACTAAATAATTCTCTTTACCATATGATGCCCCTTTTAATTATGTCATCTTGAGGTGATTGGGAATGTGACATGGATCATGTAACATTCATATTTCAGTATAATAGTCAAATATTGGGATTGGTATGTTAAAAAATGGAATCAGAGTGTGAGAAGGAAGTTGGGTTATAGGTGAAAGTATGATCATTAGAGATTTAGTAGTAATACATCAATGGAATTTAACAACCCATTCATGGTCGACACACACAAAATTCCATAGGAAGAGTGGGATTAAGTGGGGGTTTTCAACCCTTTAAGGTGTTGAATTTTTTTCTTTTTTTAACTAGGTGATGTGTATTAAACTATATTATGCAAGACAAGTCGTAGTTATTTTGAGTTATATGAATTAGGAATTATTTACAATTATGGGATTCCCTTTATGATAACTATTTTCCTTCCCAAATAGTTTCATATAGTAATCTTATTTACTAGAATATTCATTGATGACTTTTATTTTGGTATGGTCTCATTTGATTATATGTGATATGTATATGATTATTTGATTTATTTTAAAACATATATATATACATATATATATATATATAATTATGTGTATAATAAATGAATAATATTTTGAAAAAACTAGGATATTGATTTTTATATGACAGGTATAATATATTAGCAAAAATAATTAATGTATTTTAATTATTTTAAATGAAATGAGGGATTTTAAAATGTTTTTTTTACAAAATCATATAGTAAAAAATTAATTTAATTATATATTTATAAAAAAAATAATATATTTAAGGTTTTGAAAGTTTATTTGAAATGACGTTTTCTATAATATCATCAAAGGTGATGGTATAATGTATTTTCATTGCTGTGTTTAAAGTTTTTTGGAAATAAATGTATTTTAAATTATTATTTAACCTTTTGATAACCTAAAGAAATTATAACATTTATTGAGTGATTTTTCATATATGAATTGTACTATTTGATAAATGAGACATTATGTGTATTCTGGTTTGAAAATATATTATTATGGAATTTAATTATTTGAATGAGCTTAGATCTTTTGATAAGAGTAGTAAAATGGGATAGAGATCTTGTCAATTTAAAAGTCACCCAAAATAAGTTTCATTTATAAAACTAATTATTTTTTTATTTTGGACTCCAAATTGGTGTGGTGACTTTTCATTTTATGTAATAATTTTTCTTCTTTTTAATGATATTGATACACGAAATTTGGATAAAAATATTCTTGATAAATAAAGGAACATTCATGAACTATTTATTTTTTTTATTTAAAAGTTTAATAGTCCAATCAACCGGTTATTTCCAAATACAATTAATATTGTAAATAAGTAATAGTTTTCTATTAGGCTATGTTTTAAAAATGATTGAAATTTGGTTTAGATTAATATTTGTTTTTATTTAGATAATAAATGATCGGTTTGTTCTTAGACTAGTTTTATATACCCATAATTTGAAATTTATCCTTTTTGACAAAGGTTTTTGAATTTGTTTTCACAAATTTTTTTTCAAATGTGATATAATATGATATTTTAAGTGATTTTAATGTGTTTTTATCTTATTTAGGGTTTATAAATGATATTATAAATAATTTTTTTGGTTATGATTTAAAAAATGTAGGTTAATTATTTTTTTTGTTTGATGTTTTCTAAAAAAAAAATAATGCTTTCAATTGTGAAATATTTAGAAATTTCTTCAATTAAAAGATTTTATGTGTATGGTCTAGGTTTGAAAATATATATTGCAGTTATTATTTTTTGGTAGAGTTTGTATAGATTTATTTATAGTAAAAAAATGTTTTTAAAATTTTATAAAATTAAAAATTCCTTATCACTTTTAAAATCATGGATTTTTTTCATTTCCTAGATTACCAGTAGGTGAACACTCTATTCTGGCATCCATTAGGTCAGGGGATCACGACAGACATTAAGGTGTATATAAAATATTCAGAGGAATTATGTCTAAATCAACCTATCACCTACTATCATACATCAATATACAACATAATATGCATAAAATGTAAACAGAATATTATTAAAGATGAATATATGTATAAATTTCCAAGATACAATGTGGGATAATAGAAATAAAACACCATAGACGACCCTAACATCCTAAAAAGTTGTAATCCTAACCACGATAACATGAGGGTGGCCTTTATCATGTGATCTCCACTAAACCATCTATCCACATTATTTTTTGATCCCCCATCCCCAATATCACTACCATACACATCTTCTAATTTCCATGGACACAAGAAAAGAAATGTGTAATTTCACATGAGTGGGTGAGTATAAAATTGCCCAGTATAGTTTTCCTAAGTAGGTAGATAACCCCATAACTATATAGTGTCTACACGCATCAATGGAAGGTAAAGTTTATATAATCTGGAATCACCTAAAACCATGAACATGAAAAACTATGATTTATCCTAATTAATCATCTTAAAACTCACCTTTTTCATGCTCTCTAAATAATAATTTTTATCATCAGCGAAATAGTAATCATATCTCACTACCCATCATATAAATTTAAACTAATAATTCAACCTTGTTTAACCATTCATGACATGGTGGAGGAAATACATGTCTCTATTTATCTCAACAACATTGGAGGAAATACACATCTTCCAAATTCACCCACTAGATTAGTGAAATTACTAAGTGGGGGTGAATAAGTGATTAAAATTTATTTTTATGTTTTCCCTTTTTGAAAAAAAATCTTCAAAATTTTGATTGATTTGACTTAATTGTAAAATATACACATGAGCATACAAAATAATAAAAATATATACTTATAAGGTTTACCTCTCAAAACAGAAAGGCAAATCCTTAGTATGACTCTGAATCATCGATGATCACATGAACCACTGTTATCAGCCTATAGATTACCATGAGTATAGAATATCCTTGAAATAATTTTACACTAAGTCTCATAACTATGAAAGTTCTTCTAGTACCATTACAATGAAATATCATTTAATTCCAACAATAAGATTCTTATAATAAACAAGACATCTATTGATTTTTTATTGTTGATTCCTCTTCCTATTCTTCCCTGAAAATACTACAATTCTTCTTATTCTGTATATTTTTTGTCCTATTATTTTTTATTATTGATGATCTCTAATTATATTCAATTTATTTCATATCCATTCTCCCCTCTATACTTTTTTATGACATAGTGGTATTATATGATTTGACAGTCAATTTCTAATTGGTAACTCCTTATGACTACAACTAAACTTCCCCCTTTCTTTTTCAAACCATTGTATTATAAAACACCTTATAGTCAATATTTATTTTTTTAGGTTCTTTAAAGATCTATTTGAGTATCCCCATTTTTCATAAAATTTACACATCATAAAATTCATTGAAAATCATGAATACCCCAATAAAAATGGCATACACCATGGAATATTGTATATTTTTTTGGAAACCTTTTCTAATCACAGATTCTGCAATGGAATCTTGTGAACCATTATATTCCAATTAACTTGAGCCTCTTGAAAATCACTATAAAAAATCTTGGCACTACGACATAAATCCCACTTTCTAATTGGATAGATATTATTTTTTTTACACTACATAATCCTCCATAGCATGTAGTTCCCAATTTCAAACATTAAAAAATTTCCCACTCAGTTTACTACTTGGGAATAAAATACATTGATATTTCTAGGACATATCAAATATTTTAGTAGGAATATACCATGATGTGGTGATCCCTATTTCAATTAATAAACACCTAAAACTCATAAAGCTCCATGGAAACCTCTATGTAATATTCTATATCTTTTTTCCTATAGGGAGAAATTTTTCCACAACTCCTTGTAACATTATCAATATAGCGTTTCTCTTACCACTTCCACATTGTTTCAAGTTCTATACAGTATTATGGATTATTCGTTAAAAAACCATTTCATTGGCTGGACAACATCAACAAACCACGGGCATCCAAAACACTTTTGTTATGTCCAACCAAACTATTTAAAAATTCCTAAATTATCACCACACCTTTTTCCATATACTTTCATGGTGTGGTGATGTCACCTTCCTTTGAAACACATTAAAACTCTCATATTTAATCTCAATATAACTTACATGTTCTTCCAATATTTCCAAAAACAAGGGACGAACTTAATCCCAAATGAAATATCCCAAAACACCAAATTTAAAACATTATTTATGTGTTAACAAAAAAAATAAAACATAGACATCATATTATATTCATCTCCTATTCACTTATTATTCAACTGAGGGATAAAAACAACCAAAACAACTCATGGGATCAAAAATATTCCCCTTTGGATTTTTCTCAACAAACAAATAACATAGACAACTTTCAAGCGCATCACACTTCGAAATGGATCATTATTTATTAATTCTATACTTGTGTAAGTTAATTTGGTGTAGTAAAAAATATTATTATGTTTTAAAAAAATAGTTAATTACATTTAATTCCTTTAGAAACTTTAAAACTTCTTGAAACCAATTGAGGCTTCAAAAAGAATTATAATTTCAAATAAATTCTTCATTTACATAGAAAAGTATTCACCAAAAACATTTTCATTTCCAAAAAAAGTATCCTATATATTAACAATAACAATGAGTAATACCTTATTATCATATTTGATATATATATTATTTTATAACCTTAATTTAAATTTCAGGACCCTTCTCTTGGGGCATGTGTCATGACTACCCCAATCCTGCCACCCAAAGGTCAGGGGCTGGTGACTAGTGTTGGAGGCATCAATCAGTAAGTGGGAGAAATTTTCCTAAATATATGTACGTAAACACACACCCAACCACATACCAACACACTAAATGGGAAATCAAGTATACTAAACTAAGACTGAGTACAAAATATAACTGATAACAAGTGGACCGGAATACAAACCCAACAAAAAGGACTGAAATAGTAAAGTACAAAAAGGAGATCTGATGGAAATTCACAGAAAATCCCACCTAATCATAAGAGTAGTAAAGATACTGGAAACCGGAGCAGTATGTCTGGTCAACCTGGTCCTACTAGGCCCCACCTAGTCCTAGGCCATCAATTCCATCGTCCTAACATCCGTCAGTCCCATCTCTTTGAGCACCTCTATCGATACGTCGATCTTCTGCACAAGACACAACTCTTACGGGTGAAGCCCATTCAAGGGTGAGTATAATAATTCTCTGTAGGGAGCCCGAGACCCCCAAAGGTCTCTCAGTAATCTATGAAGGAAAACACCACAAAGAAAATACCACAGAGGCAATACCACCAAGGAAGGTCTCAAACACATAGCATAGAGTGAAATATGCGGCTCACACTAGTAATGTTCTAGGGTAGTGAAAGTAGTATCATCAGTAATATCACTGAACTTCTCAACTTTTGGATAACTCATCCTCTATTGCGTACAGTGGTCCTATTAGGTCACACAGAGTCACTTCCCACTAACCTTGGACTTTTGTGGTATTTGTATCTAATTAGAACTATGGGTATGATGGGTCACACAGAGCTGCTTCCCACCTTGGTTGAACTGAGGTGATTTTCCTTTTGAGTATTTTGGGTCTGCTGGGTCACACAAAGTTATTCCCCATTGTGGGCATGTTGGGTCACACAGAGCCGCTTCCCACTTGGTTGTCATCGAGCAGTCATTAGGTCTCAGCTAACCACAGGGTTATGTACGTAGCGTTCTTGGGATAACCTATAATCAATCCATTCATTGCATCTCTATGTCCATGAAATTCACCAAAAATCATACCAAAATATTTTCCTCATCAAAAGGGTCCCAACGCTGCAAACGTCCCGTCAATCGGATGCATGGTTTGTAAGATATGGGTGTTTTAGTCAATAGGGGGCCGGTTGCGATGGGGCCCAGTCCAAACAGGTTAGACCGACCTGACCAGCTCGTCCCAAGGGTCCCACATATGCTGATTTAGATAGATGGACTTGACCTGACCTGGTTCGAGTCAGGGTCGGTTTCATCCAGTCTCGCCAGTGGGCAATGCCCAACAGATCTTGTTGGGCCTAACCCAGTTTGGCTAGGGGTCCATCTCACCGGGTCACCCGGCAACCTAGTCTAATCTAGTCCAGCCCGAAGGGCACGGGTCCGGCCTGCCGGTGTGGGTCCGGCATGTTGAATGCAGGACCGACCCGTCCAATTGGGGGCTCGGCCCACCAGCTGGAGATTGGCCGCTGGAGTGGCCGGTGGTGCACTATCCAGTCGGGATGTGGGATGTTGCGGGGCCTCCACCTCCATCCATGGTCAATGGACCATGGATCCTCCAACCATCTGGGAGGCCTAATTGCGGGCCACCCCTCCACGCAATTCCTTTCCTGGCATCACTTCCTCCGTCATCGCAGCCTGATGGCCATAGTCTCTAGTCATCATGGCACGCCGCTCCTCCAGGCTGCCAGTGTGGCCAGCATCCCTTTGTCCAAATTATAGTCACATGGCTAGTGTGTGTTGTCGGAACCAGAACAGTTGTAGATCCTTTAGTGGATCACCGGATGCGCACCGGTGGTCCATTATTCACATTGCTTGTGTCTATGGTCCTCAAAGTTTTCCTTCTTCCCTATGAAGGACTTAAATCACCCTTGTCATTGTTTTGAGAATGCAGCCTCTAAGAATACATGAGCAGAGGTGCTTAGGCACTGTTCGTGTTGGCTCGATCCCTCCATGTTAAAGGTTTAAACAAGGGGAATATCTGGGGATTTGAAGTTCAACCATTTGAAACAATTTTGAATACTAGATAACGAAAACCCCAAATAAAGTCACCCTCCTAAAAAAACATACAGATCACGGATCGACCTGTTTTTTGGTTGAACTATTTTCATCGTTTCTTAGAAAAAGAAGAACATGGAAAAACATTGAACTAAAACTCAAACCCCTACCTCGTTGGCATTTGATGCTGAATCGTTCATCCTCTAGATTCCAAGGTGTTGATTTCATCACTTTTGGCTCTGTTGTTCGAGGTACATCAAAAAAGATGAAGATTCACTGAAATTTTTCTTTCTTCATTGAGGAGGAGATTTAATGGAGTTTTTTCAGAGAATCCTCCAAGTTTAATTCCCAAACTCCACACGTTGTATTACTATGAGAAAACAAAAACTGCAGAGACATTGCATCCATTAATAATTCTCATTAAATTAGCCTCATTTAATGAGCCCCATTTAATGGACCATTAAGATAATAGTGTCATGGTTTTAAATGAGCCAATATTGACCCTCCACTAATGTGCCTTGTCTCTGGCTCATCATTGGATTGCAGCATTTTCCTCTTCCACTCAATAGTGAGAAAGAAATAAAATAATTGTTTTAAATTATTTTATTATTTTTCTCAAAAATTCTGAATAAATAACTTTTCTACTCAGCCCTTACCGGCCGATATTAGGTCATTTATTGGAGAATATCGGTGTTCTGAGTTCAATGGTTCACTTGTATTTTCGATCCGAGCACTGGTTCCGAAGATAGGAAAACCTACTCAAACATTTACAGAACATACCTAAATAAAGTTCAAAATTCTATTTCGAGATCTTCGGCCCCCTGAATCATGTTTCTTTAGAGCGCAAGATCTTATAATAATTTCATATAATTAAAAAAAATACATGGAATTTATAAGACATTACATTCTCCCCACATTAGGTATTTACATCACCAAAATCCAAAACAAAAACTAAACAAATAGATGGGGGTACTGATCACGAATCTGAGCCTCCCCCACAAATGTGCTCTCTTGGAGATTCCTGTGATGCCACCAAACTCACACAAGATTAATCGAACACCCATTTGGACATGCTCCTCTCGATCCTCCATCTCCAACAGAAACTCTTCAGAAATCTCCCCAACGTCAATGTCCAAGTCACCCCAGTCGATGATGTGAAATGGATCATGCACGTACCTACTCAGCTATGACACATGGATAACATCATGCACCCGGTGCATCTGTGGGGGAAGGGCTAGGTGTTACTCTACCTCGCCAACTCTTCTTAAGATCTAAAAAGGTCTGATGAACCTCAGATATATTTTTCCACCCCTGCCAAATCTTCATAATCCACATTGTGGTGAGACCTGAAGGAACACATGGTCTCCCTCCTTAAACTTCAAGGGTTTATGTCTCCTATCAGCATAAGAATTATTCCAATTTTGTGCCATCTTCATCCACTCCTGGATGATTTTCACCTTATCAGTGGTATCCCGTACCAACTCCAGACCCATGAGTGGTGACTCCCTTGGGTCTGTCCAGCATATGGGTGATCTGCAAGGCTTCCCATATAAGGCCTCAAATGGTTCAATTCTGATGGTGGAGTGATAGCCTTTTTTTTATGAAAACTCCACCAAATGTAGGTGGTCCCCCCAATTATGACCAAAGTCAAGTACACAAGCACATAGCATGTCCTCCAGGGTCTTTATGGTCCACTACATCTGACCATATTTCTAGGGATGAAAAGATTTGCTCAAATGTAGTTTCATCCCGAATTCCTACTTTAAACCCTTACATAACTAAGAAATAAAGTTGGCATCATGATCTGAGATGATCATCAAAGGCACCCCATGAAGCCTCATTATATAATTGACGCAGAGGAGTCTTAAGCCCTCTATCGGTCCCTGATCTTGGATGCGTTGGAAGTGAGATGACGTGGTGAGTTGTTCAGTGATCTTACAAATAGAATCATAGCCCCTAGATGTATGTAGTAACCCCATAACTAAGTCCATCAAGATGCCATCCCATTTCCACTCTGGTACCTCAAGTGGCCAGGACAAGCCTGCTGGAACCTGATGCTCAGTCTTCACTTGCTAACAAGTTAGGCATCATAAAACGAATTCAACCACTGCTCTCTTCATCCTTGGCCACCAGTACTGACTTCATAGGTCCTGGTACATCTTCACCACTCCAAGATGTACTGCGAAAGAGGACGTATGGAACTCCCTCAACACCTCCTCCCTCAACATCACTAGTACTATGGTGCACCCTCTGAAAAGGATGGTGTACTCCCCACTTATTGAAAATCTGTCAGGATCTTGTCCTGAGGATAACCAAGCATGTCGGGCCTCGCAGTAAACATCCACTAGATTTCCCTCCCTAACATGTTGTAAGATTGTGGAAGTAACAATCATCGACTGAAGATAAGCTCCTCCATCATCATCCATAAAGGATATCTGCATCGTGGCTAATTTCTCTGTTTCCTCACTCAGGAGTTGCAAACTGGTCCTCCTGCTGAGTGTTTTGGATACCATGTTCCCCTTCCCATGAGTATAGAATACCTCTAAGTCAAAGTCCTGGAGGAACTCTAGTCATCGCCATTGTCTTAGGTTCAGGTCCTTCTAGGAGAAGATATACCTCAGACACTCATGGTCGGTGTAAATTATAAACTTCTCACCCATCAAGTAGTGCCACTACATCACCAGGTAAAATACCACTGATGCTAACTCCGAGACATGGGTTGCGTAATTCTACTCATGTTTTCCCAATATTCATGAGTAGTGGGAGATCACCGCTCTCTCCTTCATTCAGACACAACCTAGTCTGGTCCCTGATGCATCTAAGAAAACTATGTACTCAACGCCCTCCTCTGGTAGTCTCAAGATGGGGGCACTAGTTAGTCTTCACCTCAACTCCTGGAAACTCTACTAGAATTTATCTGTCAATATGAAGGGCTTTCCCTTTCATTTCAAAGATGATAAGGGTGCTACTACCTTGGAAATGTTGGGTACGAACCTATGATAGTTACCATCAAACCCCAAGAATATTTGTACCTCATTCACACTCTTTGGTGGGTTCCAAGAAAGAACTTCCTCTTTCTTTGCTAGATCTATCACAACTCTATCCTCTGAGATGAACTGTCCTACAAATTGGACCTCTCGAATCAAGAGATGGCACTTCGAGATCTTACTGTAAACCTAGTTCTCTAGAAGTGTATCCATAACTATCTGCAAGTGTGTATCATGCTCCTCCTCTGATGTTGAGTACACCAGGATGTTATCGATGATGACTATGATGAACCGATCAAGATAATACTGGAATATCATATTCATGAGGCCCATGAACTCTTTTGGGGCGTTGGTCACATAGAAAGGAATCACCAGGGACTCAAAGTGGTTGTACGGTTACTTGAAGGCTATCTTTAATACATACTCATCACATACCTGAAGCTGGTGATAGCCTGATCTAAGGACAATCATTAAGAACCACTTCTCTCTCTTCATCTGGTTGAAGAGTTCATCAATTCTTGGTAGTGAATACTTGTTCTTGATGATCAGCTATTTTAGGCACCAGAAGTCCACACACAACCTCAAACTCCTATCTTCCTTCTTGGAAAAAAGCACTGAGGCTGCCCATGATGAAATTTTGAGCCTTACAAACTCATTCTCCTTCAATTCCCGTAGCTATAACCTCACCTCTCAAATCTCTACAGGAGCTATCTGATATTTTGGTATGGATATCAGTCTCATCTTGGGGTACAAGTCGATTCAAAAGTCTACCTCCCTTTGAAAAGGTAGTCCCAGAATATCCTTTGGAAAAACATCCTCGTACTCATCCACCACTACATAGAAGGTTGGACTCCTCTCATCCACTACCCCAAGGGTGAGGCTATCTAACTGGTGAGTGATTGGTTGAATCCTCCTCTGAGAGAGTCTTTCTTGCACTACAAGGGTTTCTTTCTCACTGATGAAGGAAAACCTGGTCCCATCACCACAGACACGCTACACTATATGCCTAAAATAGTGAATATGTGCATGGACTCTGGATAGCTGGTCTATACCCAAGATGACGTCGTAAGTCCTCGACGCCCCTACTAGAAGATCCCATCCGAAGCTCTCACCTCCTAGATTAAGATCACACTGTTGGAACTAGTGTGTAATCATCTACTCCCCTCTCGTATGAGTCTATAACCATAAGGATCAAGCCAACGGCTCAACCAGAATCTCTAAGATCAGAATGAGAGACATGGAAGGGAAGGAGTGACTAGAATTGTGTCTATAAGAACAACATCTAGGGTGTAGAAGACATATATTGTACCTCAGATCATCTCTAGAGCATTATGGTCATAAGACTCTGCTTCCTGGAGCTGATCTCACCCCTATCCTCCTACTAACTATGGTCAGGGTGGACCACATGGGGGTGTTGGTGGTAACACCTAAAATCGTCTCCCACCTCCTACCGCTCAGCCAGCTCCCCTACTACATATGCTACTCTATAGACCTCCTCGCTCGAATCGCTGTCGCTACCTCGGTGGACCCTTGATCGTCTGCTGCTCATCTGTAAGGTGGTTTGGGTAGTCACATGCCATGTTTCCCTACCCACCACATGTGAAGCACTGCCTAGATCCCTACTGAATCCCCCGAGAATGGGATCCCTGTACTGCTGACCTTGAGTCATGGGGTCGGTCTCTAAAATACTTTTCCCGCTTGGGCCCATGTGTCTGTTTTCTGCTACTTGCTAAATATTTTGTTGCCTGGGGTCTACTGGTGGATCTAGTTACTAGTTCCTACTCTATCAATAATCTCTCCAAAAGAAGGGCTCACTCTAGCACCTCGTCCTAGGTAGGGATGCTGAGAGACAACACTGATGCCCTGATCTCCCGCCTAAGTCCCTCCTCAAAGGCTCAATCCCTGAAGAAAGGGTTTTTCACCATGTTTGAAAAGTAGCAGGAAAACTCTGTGAACCTCATTGAGTATTCATTAACCATAATGTTTCCCTTATAAAGTTGAATTATCTCCTAGATGCGCAAAGAGAACAAGGTTGCAGGGAAACAATCCTCCCAGAAAAGCTGCTTGAAGTCTCTCTAGGCAAGGGTCGCCTCATCGTGTGTCTGGGTGGTCAAAATCCACCATCTCCCAACTGAGCCCTATCAAAGGCTCACTGTCAAGATCACTATCTAGTCAAGCAGTGTCCTCACTAGGATGAAAACCCTCTTCACAACCTCCAGTCGGTCCTCAGCGACCTGAGGATCTATCTCTCCCCTAAACCTGGGAGGTCACTGTCTCTGAAACTCATGTAGGGCACTGAGCCTATGAACTTCCTCTATCAGAACCGCCAGCAACAGGTGCTAACCATTAGGTGGTGGTAGCACTAGTGCACCACCTAGTGGGGTCATATCTAGAACTGGTCTTTGAACTAACGCCTCATCACTAGGCGGGATTTCCTCGCAACCTCCAATCGGGATCCAAACTAGTAGTCCACGGAGAGGCATCCTGAAATAAATCAAGATGTTCCACAGTTAAAAGGTTATACCTGGTGATATAAATTTTATTCAAAAGAACATAAGTAGACTCTTATATAACCAATTTTTTCATTTATTGAGCTTAAAAACATAATTCAAGGTCCTGGTGTATAGATACGTCGTCCATCGCACCAATACTAGACGCCCCAAATCTGAAAGTTGGACTCGCAACACATAACATTATTTCCCAAAAAAAACAAAGACTCCCTGTCTTTGATGGAGAACTGAGCACCCTATGATACCACTTTTTCATGACCCAACCCCTGGGGCCCATGATGTGACTACCCCATGCTCTCCTCCCAAATGCCAGGGGCTGGCGACTAGCACTGAAGGTGTCAACCTGCAAGTGGGAGGCCTTTTCCTGAGTACCAGTATGCACACTTTCACCCAACCACATTCCAACACACTGAAGGAAAAAAAGTATACTAAAACAATATTGATTACTAAAATGAAACTGAAAGCAAGTGGGCCAAAATACAAACCCAACAAAAAGGACTAAAACACCAAAGTACAAAAATGAGATCGGATGGCCATCCACAGAAAACCCCACCTGATTGTAAGAGTAATGAAGCTACTGGAATATAAAGTAGTATGTCATGTATGCTTGGTCCTACTAGGCCCCTCCTAGTCCTAGGCCACCAAGTCCACCATCATAGAGTCTGTCAGTCCCATCTCCCTGAGCACCTTTGTCGATACATCAATCGCTTGCACCAGACAAAACATGTGTGGGTGAAGCCCATGCAGGGGTGAGTATAACAATACTCAGTAGGGACCCCCAAGACCCCCGAAGGCCTCTCGATAATCAACGAAGGAAAAGACCAAAAATAAAATACTGCATAGGAAATACCACAAAGAAAGGTCTCAAACACGTAGCATAGAGTAAAAGACAAAGCTCACACCTGGTATGTTCTAGGGTAGTGAAAGTAGAATCTTCAGTCATATCATCGAGCTCCATAGCTTCTAGAGAACTCCTCCTCTATCGAGTACAGTGGACCTGCCGAGTCACATAGAGATGCTTCCCACTAACCTTGGACTATTTTGGTACTCATTGCAAATGTGCATCGTGGGTATGCTGGGTCACACAGAACTTCTCCCCTCTATGTGAACATGTGATGCTCAAATACAAGAGGGGGTGAATTTTATGTTTAAAAAATCCTTTGTAACTTTTAAAGATGGTTATGTTTTAACAAGGTTAAACAAGATAATTCACAAGACCTCTAAGTTATAATAACTTCCTCAATTCTGGAAAAGTGATTCCGGAAATGAAACTGAACAAAAGTTTACAATAACTGAGATTCTACATTAAAGCGTATAGAATCTAAATAAATCAGAGTACAAGTATAAGAAATTTATACTTTCCTCAACAACTATAATACATAACGAAAAACAAAAAAACTAAAAGTAACAATTAGTAACTCTTTCAACCAAAAGAGGAGGGTATCCAACAAGCTTGGATAAAGGTCCCTTGATTTATACTTTCAAGACATTTTGTCTTACCCACACCAGGGTAAGCCCTCGATATAATGATCAGAGTATATCTTCTTATCCCCGCAAGACTTCAACTATCAGGTAGTCGGCACCTCTGTCTTTCTGTCCCCGGAAGCCCTCGATTGTACACAGCTACAATCGGAGTCTCATGAAGCAAGTCTTCACGAAGCAAAGTTTGAACAAGTCGTTCAAAATTTCTGCATGAAGCTTGAGAGTTTATAAGAGCCTCTATCTCTAGAAATCACTTCAACAGAATATAAGCACAGTTGTCAAATGTTAGTTCTGAACTCTTTCAAATGAGCTCCTATTTATAGGCACAGCTCCAATGGTCGGCTCCCTCCTCCAACGGTCATATTCTTCCTTGAATTTCAGAGGGACATGTACACGTTTCACTCAAACAATGGTTAGTTGATAACTGAAATCATGAAATCATTTTATACCAAAATGAGTGTAAGAATAACTAAAGTATGATATTTAGAATGTAAGTGAATGAATGTTTGGAGTCAACCAAAAATGAATTCAGAGTCTATAATACACAGATGTTCTGATTCTGCTTTCTAGGAATTCAGAACCTGAATTTTATAGAATTTCGGAGTCTGAATTTAAAGGAAATTCGGAATCTGGATTTAATAGAATTCGGAACTAGAACATACAAAGTTCAGAGTTAGAGTTCATGGGAATTCAGAGTCAGAACTTATAGGAATTCGGAGTCTGAATTCAGAGAACTCGGAGTCAGAACTCATAGAAGTTTGTACCAAGAATTAGTAATCAGAATTCAAAGTTAGAACTTTGAAGAGTTCGTATCCAGAATTCGTATTCAGAATTCAGAGTCAGAACTTTGAAGAGTTCGTATCCAAAATTCGTATTCAGAATTTGGAGTCAGAACTTTGAAGAGTTCGTAACCATAATTCTAAATCAGAATTCCGAGTCAGGACTCAGAGAGTTGGTAACCAGAATTATGATTCATAATTTGGAGTCAGAACTCAGAGAGTTCGTAACCAGAATTCTGAGAATTCGGATCCTAAAACAGAATGCTTCATATCTAGGTAATTATAGTATTCCGAGTTTTTAGTTACAATCCTAATTTTACACTTAGAAAATTTATGATATGAACAATGAAATATAGTTAAGGGTAAATTTCCTTGGGTAAGGAAATTTTCCTTAAGGGAGTAAAACAGGGGTAAAAAGAAATATTCCTTGAAATAAGGTGTTTGTGATTTTCAAAACAAGAAGGAATCGTGAATTCATAAAGAAATCTTAATGACTCAACAATCTCCCCCTTGAAAGAAGGAATGTAAAAGTCATAAAGAAAACCTTTTTGACTCAACAATCTCTCCCTTTTTGAAAATCACGAACATCCTTATGAAAAAGAATATATGGTCTTAGCTAAAAAAAATTCTAGACGTTGAAAATAAAACTTATCTCCCTTTACATATGAACAATGGTGAATACGACTAACTCCCCCTTAGGCTTTGGAACACTAAGGATTGTATTATAGATTTATAGAATGAGAATTTTCATTTGAATGTGGAAATCTTAGTAGTGAGAAAGTCCCCCTTAAATAAACTCCCCCTTACTTAGGGATATATCCTCTTATACTTATACATCTTTTTCCTTCTCTCCTTTAGAATTCTTTTTCCTTCTCCCCCTTTGTGATTTTCAAAAAGAGTTTGAGGGAATGGAAAAAATGGTAACTGAAATATTAGTATAGACATCCAAATAAGACAAGAAACAAAAATTTCATTACGATTGTAAGAATTAGTATAAGGAAAAAATTACAAAAAAAAGATCGGATTTTGGTCTATTTTGTTTCTTTTTCCTTGGGCATCATCTTCTTCATGATTGTCTTCAGCTTTTTAAGCTCTTTATGATCCTCCTCTGCATTCTTTTCTAGGGCTATGATTCTATCCTCTTGAGCCTTCAGGGCTTCTTCCTAAGCCTTTAGCAAGTCCTCTTGCTTCACAAGTTTTTCTTCCATCTCGGTCTGGAGATCCCTCTCTGTTTTCAAACTTTGGACAATATAACACGTTTTTTCATTCATATCTTTGACATCTTGAATCCGAGAATTTTGTTCAAGAGTTAGATTTTCCTGAAAACTGTTTGTAAGATTCTTGATTTTTACATCTTCAGTATCAAAATATTCTTTGACATCTTCTTGAAACTGATCAAGATCACCCAAATCTTAAACGATCTTCTTTGACCAGATGGTCATTTTCCTGCCAGATTTTCTGTGGGCATAATAATTGATAAGGATATTTTTGTGATCATCCTCGATCTTAACACACCTATCCATGACCATGGATACAGAGTCAGACTTTTGGTTCATGTTGTATTGAAGCATCTGGCATCTAGAATCAATTGTTGGAAAAATCGAAATGGTATCTACCATCTTCTTCAGGGATTGAACAACAAAATCATGCCCTAAAGAAGATGACTCTGAATCTGACAATTTACTTGGAGATGGTTCTTCCTCTAGCTCTACTAGCTTTCTCTTAGAGGATCCTATATCTTCCTTCTTCCTCAAAATATCTTTGGTTGGGGTATCAACAACCACTTGTTTACCCTTACTGATTTTTGGAATAGCTTCTTCATCAGGAGATTCATGCTCACTTTCGGATAACTGTACAATCTTATCTTCACCAACTTTTTCCTTCTCAGCTCCAGCTTCAATATCCTCAGGAACAATGAATCCATGTTTATGACTCTCTTCCTCGGATAATTTATTCACTTTCTCTTCATTACCCTTTTCATCAGCTCTAGGAGTAACAAGTTTTGAGTATCCGGCTTGAGAAATCCGGATTGACAACTTCTCGGAAGCACTTTCCTTTTCCTGATAATCTTTAACTTTCTTAATCACATCATCAGAGCCACCACTATTCTCAGATTCTTGTACTTCTTCTGCAGCTTTCTTTTCTTTCTCAATCTTCTCTTGTGGATTTTCCGGAGTCATAAACCTCTTACCTGGAGTCTCAGGTAATGGTTCCACCAAGAAGGACTTCGGAACAGGGATATTCTCAGATGCAATTTCAGTATCCCTTAGAAGGGATTGACAAATTTCAGCCTCTGAAATCTTCTTTTTCATCTTATTTTCCTTGGATTTCTTTTCTAGTTCATTAGCTGCTTTTTCTTTCAAGGACTTAGACTCAGCAAGATCCAAACTGAACTATGGCTCCCCTGCTTTTCTATTCTTCTTATCCTCCCACCATTTGGCTAAGACTTCATCTGTGTAGGCCTTCTATTTCTTTGGTTTAGGAGGTTCATATTGGGATTCCTTAGACTTGGGGTTTTTGTCTTCTACTTCCACTTCCTTCAACTTACTTTTCTTTCTAGCCTTCTTAGATGGTTCAGCTTCTTCTGGATTTTTCGGAATGGATTCTCCCTCATCCTCAGGCAGATCATAAAATTCTCCTATCACCTTGGAGAAACCAACCTTCATTCTCTTGAGGGTTTCATCACTAATAAGCATCACCTTGCAATTCCTCGGCTTGGAATTGCATGGGATCTTGAAATATTCTAGGAACCGAACTATCAACTTTGAGAGTAGGGCAGGATACATAATAAGCTAAGATATCATATTCCCATTCTTGATATTCTCAATCGTAATGAGGATGTTCTTCATGAGGCTGACCTTCCTTAGGTTTACCAAAAAGTCTAGAATGTACATGTCACTTTTCTTCAGGGTGTCCTTGTCACCCTTTCCCAGTATGATGAGACCTTGAATCCATAACTGTAGAATCTGATTGTAAGTAGATAGATGGGAAATCTTTGTTGTCATTACATCAGTAAGACCAAGGTATTCCATATATTTCACCTTGATGAAGCTTCCTTGAACCTTTGGCAACTTGTGAGAGCAAAATTCGTCTTATCCATCATATGAGATCCCCACCAATCTCGTATCCTTGGTGTAAGATAGTTTATATGTCTTTCCATAACTCTTGAAGGAGAATCTTTCTCTTCCTTCTTCCTTAAAGAAGCAAACTGATTCATAAAATTCTATGTGTAAATTCGGATAGACAACATCCTGAGATCTTGTCTCTGAAATAGCTATACTTTACCATCCATTGAGCTTGATGTTCTTGGATATAATAGAGTCATACTTATTGAAGAAGTTTGGGTGAAATAACCTCTCCCAATATATTTTCCATTCTGAAATCGGCTTGACAGTATACATATCTTGAGAGGGAACTTCTGCAGACATTCGGACTGGATCACTTCTAAAGAATTTGGAATGGGATTTTTTAGAGAGGAAGAGCTTCGAGACGCAAATGCTTTGAAAACCGATATGGGACAACCATCGGGGATCCCCTTTATATAGGTGATGAAGTGATGGTTGAATTTATCATTTGAATCTAATAGATGATAATTCTTCATATCTGATCTGATGGTTGAAATGATAGTTGTATGGAAAAAATTTGTTGAATCTGATCTTTTGATGTTTTAAAAAGAAAACATTCGGATTTAAGGAAACTAGAATCCGAGAAATTTTAAAAACAAAAGAAACTAATAGCAAGTAAAAGGTAATTATAAAAAACTAAATAAAGAATCATACCTTTCAGATTGCTTGGAAGATTATTTGTACTGAGTAATATTCTTCTTGAAAAAATTTGGATTAAAAAAAACTTGAATACGGAAAAAAAACATCACTACGAAAATTTGAAATCCAAAAAATTCCATTATGAAACATTCAAGTCCAAAGATTTTCATTATGAAAATTTCAGGTCTGAAGATTTCTATTACAAAAATTTCAGGTCTGAAGTTTTTTCATTATGAAGATCTCGAGTACAAAAATCTTCATTATGAAAATTTTTGAAAAACTGACTATTAAAATGTTCATTACGAATTTTTTAACAATAGCAAATATACTCCCCCTATGAAAAGGAGTTTATTGCTGTAAGGTGATTGGAATTCAATAGGTAGTTAGTTAAGGAGGATTACCTTACGGTTATCATTCCTAACTTCTGTTTAATGTATTCAAATCTATCAGAAGGTAAAGATTTTGTGAAAATGTCAGCAAGTTGATCTTGCATTCTGATAAACTGAAGAATGATATCTCCTTTTTGTGTGTGATCCCTAAGAAAGTGATGCATAATATCTATGTTCTTTTAACTAGAGTGATGTTCATGGTTTTTACTAAGGGAAATGGAAATTTTATTATCACACAAAATTTGTGTTTTGGTAAAACTCAATCCATATTCTGTGAGTGTGTGTTGCATCCACAACACTTGAGCACAGCAACTTCCAGCTGCTACATATTCAGCTTCAGTAGTGGAAAGTGCTACTGAGTGTTGCTTCTTGCAAGACCAAGAAACTAATGAATCTCCTAAGAAAATTAAAAGTTTTGTATGTACTCTTTCTATCCATTCTACATCCACCAAATTCAACATCCGAAAAACTTTTTAAAACAAAATCATTTCCAGAAGTATAAAATAGTCCTAAATTTATGGTTCCCTTTAAGTAGTGAAAAATTATTTTCACTGCCTTTAAATGAGATTCCTTAGGATTGGATTGATATATTTCACATAATAATACTAAAAACATTAAGTCTGGATGACTAACTATCAAGTAAAGTAGACTTCCTATCATACCTCTAAAAGTTGTTTGATCTACTGGTTTCTCAGCTTCATCAAGATCAAGTGTGTTTGAGGTACCAATGGGAGTACTTATACTTTTAGTGTTTTCATATCCATAATTTTTAATAAGATCTTTTATATAATTATGTTGGGATATATAGATTCCTTCTGGTTTTTGAGAAATTTGAAAACCAAGGAAAAATGTTAACTCTCCCATCATACTCATTTCAAACTCAGATTTCATTAGATCTGAAAATGAATCAGTTAAAGATTGCTGAGTTGAACCAAATATAATTTCATCAATATATATTTTAACAATCAAAACATTTTTCTTATCTTTCTTTATAAAAAGGGTTGGATCTGCATTTCCCTTAACATAGTTATTTTGAAGCAAAAATATTGTAAGTTTATCATACCAAGCTCTAGGGTCTTGTTTAAGTCCACAAAGAGCTTTGATAAGTCTAAAAACATGATCAAGATGTTTTTTATCTTCAAATCCAGGAGGTTGTTCAACAAAAAATTCCTCTTGAACATAAACATTAAGGAAAGCACATTTCACATCCATTTGAAAAAGTTTGAAATTGAAGAATGCTGCAAAGTAAAGTAAAATACGAATAGATTCAAGTCTAGCTACTGGGGCATAGGTTTCTTTATAGTCTATTCCTTCTTGTTGATTATAGCCTTTATCAACTAATCTAGATTTATTTCTAACAATGATTCCATTTTCATCACACTTATTTCTGAAGACCCATTTTACTCCAATAACATAATTTTCCTTAGGTCTTACAACCAAGGTCCAGACTTTATTCCTTTTGAATTCATTTAGTTCATATTGCATGGTTTTTATCCAATCATCATCACCAAAGGCTTAATCAGTACTTTTTGTTTCTAATTGGGAAAGTAATTCTAGATGTTCTACTTCATTTCATAAGGAACTTATTTTCCTTACAGGTTGATTGACATCACCAATGATAATATCACTGGGATGATTCTTTAGAAAAAACCAGTTTGGGTTTTGTAAAACCTGTTCATCAGCGTAAGGTATGAAATCTTCTAGGGTAAATGTTTCAAAAGTATCTTCTTGGACATTTTCCTTATCATAAGGATCTTCTATCATAAGTTGACAATCAGTTTTTGAAAACACATTCAAGGATGTAGGTTGGGATTGTTTAAAAACAAAAGGATCAGTTTCATCAAATTTAACATGTACTGTCTCTTCAATAGTACAAGTGTTTTTGTTGAAAACTTTATATGCCTTAGAAGTTGTGAAGTAGCCTAAGAAAAACCCTTTATCATATTTTGGTGTGAATTTATGTATATTATCTTTAGTTTTCAGAATGAATACCTTGCAACCAAAAACCTTAAAGTAGGAAAGTCTAGGTTTTCTACCATTCCATAACTCATAAGGAGTTTTATTAAGAAAAGGTCTAATCAAAATACAATTTATAGTATAACAAGCAGTACTTATAGCTTCATCCAAAAAATGTTTGGCTACAGAATACTCACTCAACATAGTTCTAGTTATCTCTTGAAGAATTCTATTTCTTCTTTCAACAACACCATTTTGTTGAGGTGTTCTGGCTGCTGAGAAGTTGTGAGTAATTCCTTTTCTACTACAAAAAGTTTCAAAATTAGAATTTTTAAATTCTCCTCCATGATCACTATGAATAGTTTTCAATGGTATAATTTTATCATTTTTAAAATGGGATCTAAAACTTTTGAAATAAGAAAAATCTTTGGACTTCTTTGCTAGAAAATAGACCCACGTAAATCTAGTGTAATCATTAACTAAAACAAATACATAGTACTTGCCTCCAATGCTTCCAGTTTTTGTTGGACCAAAAATATCCATGTGCACTAGCTGTAATGCATCGATAGTTGAGACTTCACCGACTAATTTAAAACTTGATTTATGTTGCTTTCCATACTGACAAGGGTCAAAAACTTTTGAAGAATCAAATCTAAGCTCTGGTAGATCCTTAACTAGTCCTTTCTTAGAAAGTTTTCATAAGTTCCTAAGGTTACAGTGACCTAACCTTCTATTCCATAATGAAGAATGATCTTCCAGTGCACTAAGTCAAGGTAGATCTTGGCTCCTAAGGTCTTTTAAGTTTAGTGTGTAAAAATTCTCTTTCCTATTGGCAGAAAGGATAAATTATTCCTTGTAATTGTGTACTAAGAACTTATCATTCCTAAAATTCACAAGGTAACCTTCATCACATAACTGACTTATGCTAATAAGATTGTGCTTAAGACCTTTAACAAATAAAACATTTGAAATCAAAGTTTTTCCAAGAAGAATGATGTTACCTATACCAATAATTTCTCCGTGAGTATTATCTCCGAAAGTTACTTTTCCTCCTTTCATCTTGATAATATTTTCAAAATAGTTTTTGTTACCAGTCATATTCCTGGAACATCCACTATCCATGTACCATGTATTGTTGTTGGTACCTTCTTTATTTTCCTGAAAACAAAAGAGTTAGACTTTCAGAATACAAACTTTCGTGGATATGAAATTGTTAGAAAAAAAATTTGGGTATCCACATTTTTTAGAAAAATAAGCTCTATGAAACCCAAGAGATTGAATTTTATTCAAGGAGCAATTTTTCTTCCAATTCCCACCACTTTGACATTTAGAGAAAAAGGGGGATCTAGAAGGAACAAAATAGTTGTTCTTGAAAACTGGTTTTTGGGGAGTATAACCTACTCCAGTAGTGTTTCTTTGAGGTTTAATTTGAGAATACATCTTGTCAAAATTCTCCTTCCCAGAGGTAAAGTTTGCAAGAAGCTTCTTAAGATAAAATATTTCAGATTTTAGTCTGATGACTAAATTCCTATCCTCAGGAATCATTTCCTTAGAGTTAGATTTTTCCTCAAAAACTTTTATCTTTAAAATACCATTCTTGAGATCTTTAGAAAGTTCTTCCTTAACAGAATGTTCTTCCTCAAGGTCTTTAGAAAGTTTTTCTAAAATCTCATCTTTATCTCTAAGATCTTTAGAAATATCTGAAATCTCTTTTGTAAGAATTTATTCCCTAGTATTTCCCTTGTCTAATTTCTTAGAAATTTTACAATTTCTTGCTTCAAGTAACTTGGAAAATATAGATACTTATTCATATAAAGTTATTTCTTCATTTTCTGAGGATGAAGTATCTTCATTATAAGTACTATTTTTGGAATAGTAATTCTTATCAAGAGATAAATTTTTTAAATCCTCAGCAGAGCGTACCTTGGCTATAAGACATGTATTAGGGAAATAAGTAGTAGCAATGAATCACATATTCTTCTGTGCTGATGAATCATGTTCAGAAGATTCACTTTATGAAGAGTCTCCACAGTTATCACTCCAAGTATCATTATCTTTAAGACTTTTCTTGTGCTTTGATCGATAGAATTTCTTCTTGTTTTTTCTGAATTCCTTTCCTTCTTTTCCTTCTTTTTCAACAAAAGAAAATCAGGTCTTATATGACCTATTCTTTTACATTCATAACATGGAACTTATCCATATTTCTTATCACTATAGTCTTTCTTCCTATACTTATTCTGATGGTTCTTCTGAGCTATAATCTTGTTCATTCTCCGAGCAAGATTAGTGAGTTCATTCTCAGACATTTATGTGTCACTAGATCCTGATTGAATAACATCTTTCTTTTTCTTTGATCTTGTTACCCTTTTTGGGGTCTTGACATTCATATGTTTAGAAGTGGTTGTAAAAGAAACTCCTCCATTCCCATTCTTCTTCTTAACATTTTCATCATCTCTATTCATTTTGGTTTCATGCTGAAGAAGAGTTCCAAACAACTCATCTAAGGAAATCTGAGTGACTTTCCTGTTCTCATCAATTGATGTCCTCTTGGACTCCCATTCATTTGGCATGATATCTATGATTTTTTTTACAAGAGCCTCATCATCCAAACCTTTTTCTCCCACAGATTGTAATCTATTCATGATATTCATAAACCTTTGATTTACTTTTCTTATAGGTTCTCCATACGGAAAGTTAAAGCTATGGTATTCAACTCTCAACATAGCTCTTCTAGTTTCTATGACTTTAGATGTACCAAAATGTGTAACTTCAAGTTTCTTCTAGGTACTGTTTTAAGCTTCACACCATGATACTTGACTATAGATGTTCCTAGTCATGGAAAATAGCAAAGTATTTATGGCTCTGAAGTTTAATTGATATTCTGATTTCTCCTGATTCGTAAAAGTTCTCAATTCCTTATCTGGAATCTTATAATCTCCAGTTAGCATTAGATAGTTGTCAACTCTAGTATTGATAAAAAAAGACTTCATCCTATATTTCTAGTACTCATAATCATTTCCATCGAAAACAGGAGGTCTGGTAGGATTTATTTTATCAATAGAACCAACATTTAAACCTTCCATCCTTAAGAAAATCTTTGGCACAAAAACTTTTTAGTAGTATGAGTTTGTAAACAAGAGAAAATATCCTAAGTAAGGAACTAGATATTGTTTCTCTAAGAAAGAGTGAATCCGTACTATGTGATTCCAAAAAACATATTTCAAAAAATTATTAATCCGGAAGTTCAATTATGAATATTGAATTCTGAAAACTTTGAGCAGGGAAAAACTTATATGTGAATATAAGTATTTCAGAGAACTTCCTCTGATACCAATTGATAGATGGTATGTGAGTATGCTATACTCTATAATAAAAAATTTAGGATCGAATATGTAAACATGAGATGATTAAATACAAGTGGGGGGTGAATTGTACATTTAAAAATTCCTTTGGAACATTTAAAGATGGTTATGTTTTAACAAGGTTAAAAAAGATAATTCACAAGACCTCTAATTTCTAATAACTTTCTTGATTCCGAAAAAGTGATTCTAGAAATGAAACTTAACAAAAGTTTACAACAACTGAGATTCTACCTTAAATCATATAGAATCTAACTAAATTAGAGTACAAGTATAAGGAATTATAAGAAAGTTATACTTTCCTCAATAACTAAAATACACAGCAGAAAACAAAAATACTACAAGTAACAAGTAGTAACTCTTTTAACCCAAAGAGGAGGGTATCCAACAACCTTGGATAAAGGTCCCTTGATATATACTTTCAAGAAATTCTATCTTACCCACACCAGGGTAAGCCCTCGATATGAAGATCGGAGTCTGTCTTGCTATCCCCACAAGCCCTCAACTATTAGGTAGTCGACACCTTTGTCTTCCTGTCCCCGGAATCCCTCAATTGTACACCGCAACAATCGGAGTCGCACGAAGCAAGTCTACACGAAGCAAAGTTTTAACAAGTCGTTCAAACTTTATGCACGAAGTGTGAGGGATTATAAGAGCCTCTCTCTCTAGAAATCACTAAAACAGAATATAAGCACAGTTGTCAAATGTCAGTTCTGAACTCTTTCAAATGAGCTCATATTTATAGGCACAGCTCCAACAGTCGGCTCCCTCCTCCAACGGTCATACTATTCATTGAATTTTAGAGGGACCTGTACACATGTCACTCAAACAATGGTTAGTTGATAACTAAAAGCATGACATCATTTTATACCAAAATGAGTGTAAACATAACTAAAATATGATATTCGGAATGTAAGCGAATGAAAGTTTGGATTCAACCAAAAATGAATTCAGGGTCTATAATACAAAGATGTCTGGATTATGTTTTATAGGAATTTGGAACCTGAATTCTATAGAATTAGGGAGTTTGAATTTAAAGGAAATTCAGAATATAGATTTACTAGAATTCCGAATCAGAACTTACAAAGTTCGTATTCAGAGTTCATGGGAATTCGGAGTCAGAACATATAGGAATTCAGAGTCTGAATTCAGAGAAATCAGAGAAGTTCGTATCCAGAATTTGTAATCAGAATTCGGAGTTAGAAATTTGAAGAGTTCATATCCCGAATTCGTATTCAGAATTCAGAGTCAGAAGTTTGAAGAGTTCGTATCCAGAATTTGTATTCAGAATTTAGAGTTAGAACTTTGAAGAGTTTGTAACCAGAATTCTGATTCAGAATTCGGAGTCAGGACTCAGAGAGTTCGTAACCAAAATTATAATTCAGAATTCAGAGTCAAAACTCAGAGAGTTCGTAACCATAATTCTAAGAATTCAGATCCTAAAACAGAATTCTTCATATCTAGGTAATTATAGGATTCCAAGGTTTTGGTTACAATCTGAATTTTACACTTAGAAAATTTATGATATGAACAATTAAATCTAGGTAAGGGTAAATTTCCTTGGGTAAAAAAATTTTCCTTAAGGGAGTCAAACAGGGGTAAAAATAAATTTGCCTTGAAATAAGGTGTTTGTGATTTTCAAAACAAGAAGGAATTGTGAAGTCATAAGGAAAGCTTAATGACTCAAAAATCTCCCCCTTGAATGAAGGAATGGAGAATTCATAAAGATAACCTTATTGACTCAACAAGACAACCACTTCTAATTGGGTTGTCGTCGAGCAGTCCCCCGGCCTCAGCCAATAGCAAGGTTCCATATATAGGGTTCTTGGGAGAACGGCTCCTCAAGACATTAATATCAACTCTATATCCATGAAAGTAACTAGAAATAATTTCATAATATCCTCTTCATCAAGAGGGTCCCAACACTACAAACGACTTGTCAATCAGCCGTGCAGTTTACAAGACGCAGCAGCACGCTGCGTCTGGATCCACCTCTGCCCTACGAGATGCTGAGGGGCCACCACCTCCATCTATAGTCGATGGGACGTATCTCCCCTAACCAACCAGGTGTCCCAGTCATGATCCCCCCCTCCAAGAGATGCCCCGCCCGGCTTCGTGTCCTCCACTGCCGTATCCAAATGATCATGGTCTCTAGATGTCATGGCACACTTCTCCACCCAACCGCTGGTGTGGATGGCGGCCCTCCATCCCGCTGATTGGCATGCGGTTGGTGTGTACCAAAACTGCCACCGCATACTGCTGGCGTAGCGATTGATATTTTAGCTGACCACCAGATGTGCACTGGTGGTTCGTTCTTCACTCCACCTACGTCTATGGCCCTCATATTTTTCCTTCTTCACTACAAACTCCTTAAATCACCCTTTACATCATTTTGATAATGTGTCCACCAAGAACAAACAAGTAGAGGTTCTTGGGCCTTCTTCTTGTCGGCCTGGGCCATCCACATTAAGGGTTTAAACAAGGGGAAGATCCAGGGATTTGAAGTTCAACCATTTGTACCATGTTTTAATCCCGGATAATAAAAACAAAAAATAAAGTCACCTTCCCACATAAACGTACAGATCACAGATCAACGTGCTTGCTGGTTGATCTATGTTTTTCATTTCATAGAAAAGGAATAATGTGGAAGAACTTTGAACTAAAACTCAAACCCCTACATCGTTTCCATTCTATGATGAAGAGTCCATCCTCGAGAGTCCAAGGTGTCAACATCATCACTTCCAACTCATTTCTTTGAGGTGTGTTGAAGAGGATGAAGATCCACCAACATTTTTCATTCTTTTTTGGGGAGGAGATTCATAGGAGTTTCGTTAGAGAATACTCCATGTTTAATTCTAAAACTCCACATGTTGGATTATTAAGAGAGAAAAAATCATAGCGATGTTGCACCCATTAATAATTCTCATTAAATTTTCCTCATTTAATGAGCCACATTTAATGATCCATTAAGATAATATCAGCATGGTTTCAAATAAGCAATTTTTTACCCTCTATTATTGTTCCTCGCCGCTGCCTTGTCTCTACACCAAAGCATTTCCTTCTTCCACTCAATGGTGAGAAATAAATAAAATAAATTATTTTATCATTTTTCTTGAAAATTTTGAAAAAATAACTTTTCTGCTCGGTCATTGACGGCCGAAGTTAATTCATTCCTAGGTGAATTCCGGTTCTCCGAGTTCAATGGTGCCCCCAGATATTCGATCTGAGTACCAGTTCAAAAGATAGAAAAACTCACTCACACGTTTATGAATGTACCTAAAAAAAGTTAAAAATTCTGTTTCGGGCTCTCCGAGCATCAGAATCATGGTTCTTCAGAGCATGAGGTCTCAAAATAATTCCATATAATTTAAAAAATACATGGAATTTCCAATACATTACATTCATTAACCTAAAATCCTTTTGGAAAATGTCTAACACAGAATTCATAGATATCAAGGCTTTTTTAACTCATATAATGGCTTATTCAACCTAAGAAAACCATTCATATCATTCCCAAGAAATAATTTGTCACAATATAAACCTCATCATCCATCTCTCCATTTAGTAAATAAAACTGGAAATAGATTTTTAATATCTTATATTTCCTTAAATATGTAATATAAATAGATATTATAATGGTGTCAAGTCTTAAAACTACTGTAAAGGTCTAATCAAAATCAATACCTTCATCCATAGAATACCCCTTCCACAAAACAATTTATTTATTTCTCTAAATTTCTACACTTTTATTCATCTTGTTTTAGATCATCCATTTTTATTTAATAAAATTAATATATTCAATCTTGGGTACTATATCCCAAGTCTTTTTTCTTAATATAGTCTAACTCTTAATTTGTATCATCAATCCACTCTTAATTCTTTGAGGATTCTTCAAAATATGTTTGCTCAACCAATGAAAATAATATGGCATGAGATATTTTTCTTAAAGTTTATCTAGTTTGAACTTGGTATACATTATCTACAATGATTTATTAGACCTCTTCTTATCATATTATCCTTGTATGAGATTATTGATTTTTATCCTCATCGCTATATTTGTCTAAATTAATGTCTTCATCCTGAACTCCTTCATAAATTTCACCATTTTCTAAAACGTTATCCAAGTGTTTAATAAAAACAAAATCATATTCATAACCAATGGAACTTATCACTTCTTGTGTTTCTTCCTTATCTAAAGGTTCTTATATTTTAACATCAGTAGAAATAATTAACTTCTATTTCATCTTGTAGTATCAATTATATCCTCTTCCATTTGGATAATAACTGAGTAAGATTCCATTAGCACATTTTCTATCAAATTTTCTAACATTTTCATCTTGGAATATGATAATGAAGGTACAAAAAAAATCCTTAAGTATTTAAGACTTAATTTCTTCTTATGATACATCTCATAGGTGGTCTTTTAATAATTATTAATGTATAAGCATCCATTTTGAATTTGAAATATTACTCTAATGTCTTTTCTTGAAGAGTACTAAGAAGTATCATTCTATATCAACAAGGTTCATGTCATCTCTACTAATCTTCTACTATTCTATTCATCCAAACCATTTTTTTGGAAGGTGTATGGTTCACTGAGTTTATAGTGAATACCATTATTCATAAGAAAATATTTAAATCTTCCATTAGTGTACTCAAGACCATTAAGTGTTTGGATATTCTTAAAGGAGTACCCCCCATATTTATCATCACTTTTTCTAGAACTATTGAACATCTTAAAATCCTTAGTTATTTTTTCATAAAAACAATTCAAGTAATGTGTGTAATATTTCTCATGTTTCTTTATCCAAAATGTAAAAACCTTCTTTTACATACTTTAATTTCTTCTTTCACACTTAGGTATAATTAATTTTGAGCATCTCCCATATGAAATAGATTACCCTTTGTCTATTATAAACATGTCACAATCATTAAATATTATAGGTTTTAAACCAAGAAACCATATTTCCTAAAAATCATACCATTTTCATTTTCACAGTGCTTAGAAACACTTAAGAGGTTATATTTGAGCTCATCGTCATACAAGGTATTCTTAGAATTTAGTTTCTCTTTTCTAATCATCGATGACCTGAAATATTTTATTATGAGTGACCCATAATTCAAAAGGTTAATTGATCCATATTTTCAATCTTAAAAAGTATTAAATAGTTTTAAGTCCCATTTTATGTGTAAAAAACATCCATTATCCAATGTCCATGGTCATTCCCCTTTTGAAGCATTAATTGAAACTTTTAAAATAAGAGATTTTTTATTTACTTTATCCTTACTATATTAAGACTTATGAGTATTTTAATTAATTCATAGTTTGGTTGGTGTAATGGTGATATAGATATCAAAATTTTTATTAGGAAACTCTCATGCACCACAAACTTCTTCTAAATGTTGAAATCTAATATAAATCCTTAGTATGGATTTTTCTATTTTCTTGTAAACATTTATTCTTTTATTTGGTTGAATCCCCCTAAAATTAATCCTATCAACCCTTTTAGATACATATAAATTATTATGGTTGAACCAAAACATTATTTGTATATTCCCAAATCCTTTATAGTGCCAACAATCCTTATCCATCCGGATTCTTACCTGGGCCACCACATCCTAGTGAGATCATGTCACCCACTTTCTCCCCTCTCCTAGCAGTAATCAGGTACCTAACCACATGTTAGCCCCATTATCAGCAATCCCTCAAGTGGTTTCATCCATATAATCCACATCCATCAGTGTTATGATCAGTCTGATCCATCTCCACTAGATGTTAAACCTATGGCATACCCTGAGTTAAACATGGGAACCTAAGAAAAACCTTAGAGACATGATTATGGCATATAATTCCCCGCATTCGATGTGGGATGACTCAAGATTCCATACCCTCGAGAATCCCATTCATAAGGGTAAGAAACCTAGACATGCCAGTTTCCCAACGTCCATACATGCCAATGATGTCCAACGTGACTACTCCCTGGCTGAAGGTTGCTTCTCTAACTTGACCCCTTGGAATGTCCTGATAGAAGAAGTGTAATTAACCAATTTCTAGAAAGACATGGAACTGGGAAGAGTTTCACGAACAACGTCTTAAGTATATAAGGGATACCCATACTAGGTGACGAGTTCCGAGGAGGAATCCGCTGATGGGGGAATGAACATCCCATCATCCCATTTTGATCAAGGAGAAAACATCCCTGAATAAGCAACGGATGTCTCCCACCTTTGGATAGAGGGAATGTAGGGAAACAGTTGCATGTCCTCCTCTAAATAATGGACAGACGAACGCCTTGGAAAAAGCATCAGAAACAGAAATGGTGAACTTGATGTGAAGTTATTCTCCTCAAATATAGAGATTAGTAGCATTCGAGACATTAGTGGACTAGTGTGTCACCAGATCCATGCATCTGTCACTAGCTACTACCAAGAAAAAAGTTGGCCTATTGTGAAACTCACCGGGAAGTGGGGAACTTGAACATTGGACATCCCAGTATACAACATTGTCAGCATGGATCCTTCTTAACAGCCATGGAAGATGGAATGGAATTGGGGCACTATTCGTCAATTTCCTTCTTACAGTACTAATGGTTTAATCTCCCTACCTTCCAAGACCCAAGTTGTTGTATCAAGAAACCGATCACCACCAACCTACTAACGTTGGGGCTAGGGAAAATTCATAGCGACAATCCTGTGTGGCTTTAGGGAATCCTCCATGTCCACAACTTCCTGGTGCCCACACCCCATCTCCCCATCTGAGTTCATTTAGTGAAGGGTGATAAACGACCTTGTTCACTGATAAGAGGAGAAGGGGATAATCCTGACTCAGGATATAGGCCATCCAGACTTAGAGGCATTTGTGCCTCATTTCCACCACTGACCCCATGGGCTGCGCAGGGAGCCACTGCTCCCCACTCCGATGCACCATAGTTTTGGGAGCCTCTCCCTTGAATTCTTCGATGACTCCCTCCCCTATGCCGATGAGGTGAGGGATGTCTGGGATATCCCAGTTGGGATCCCGTTCTAAGGGCTCCCAAGGAGGGCCCCCTCTAGCTTGCGCAACACCACCACTCGACCCCATGGGCTGAGGAACAGGTAAGCAATGTGCCTGCATCTCCATCCCCAGTCTAGGCGACCCGACGCCAGCGTCCAGCATAGGTAGAGGAGCATTCTCGCTAAGGGGAGTCAATGTCAATGCCTACCGTGGCTCGTGCCACCACAAACTTATAGCAGCAGTCCCTTGTTTACACTGAGGATGGGTGCTTATATACCCGGCCTAGATCGAGCCCCCAACCGCCCCACAGGCTGGCTGGGTCGACTCTCCCAGTTTTTGGTGCAAGTAGTGCCCACCTCGGGCCGACCCACCCAATGACACCCAATACAGAGGTCTTCCCCATACTACCGCCATTGAGAACGTGGGTCCTCCCTACTCCCAATTTTGGCATTGAGGTCCTCCCCATGCACCTTCAATCTGGATAAAGTTCCTCCCCACTACAGTAAAGCTCAGTACGAAAGCCCCCTTCATACCCAAGACCTTAGGTGCGGATTCTTTCCTCCTATCATAGGTCACCAGTGTGAAGATGTTATACGTCTGGTCAACCTATAGTGTGGGGGTCTTCCTCATGTCCTTACAACCACCGACAAAGGTCCTCCTCGTCCCAGCAACTTGAGAAGCGGAGGTTTTCCTCACTTCATAAACACCTAGCACGGAGTTCATACCAATGTTCTATTTATCCAGTATGAGGACTCTCCTCACACTAAAACTGTTAGGGGATGCAAGCGTGGAGGTCCTACCCATGTTCCCGCCAGCTCTAGTAGAGGTCCTACCTGCTCCGGCACTTCTCGCAGAGAGTCCCTCCGCACATCAGCCAATGGACATAGAGGTCCTCCCCGTGTTCCCTTTGACATATTTACAGGTTCTCCTTGCACCCCAGCTCAATCAGGCAGAAGTCCTCTCTGCCCCAGAACTAGTTTTTCCAAAGGACCTCCTCAAGTCATAAATCTACCATGTCCCGAAGAACCATCTCGAGATAGGAGGGTGGGACACCGCTGCCATAAAAAGAATGTTGGGAAGGTTCATACTAAGATTAAACCTATCTGTTTCTCATGTTATTAAGGTGGAATATGACTCAGTAATGAAACCCTCACCTCAATCCTCCGTTTCCAGGGTTGGGGCAGGAACAAGGCATGTTAGCCTCATAATTTTGGAATGTGAGGTCCACTGGATCCCTGTCTCCCTCTTCAGATACATCTAGGAGGATTAGGAATTGGAATCCCCCCAGGGTCTGGTCATTCAATCGCCACCATCATTACTAGAAGCACTCTCTACATCAACTAGAGATCACAGAGAGTTGTTCTACGAACCGATGGCAGATGAGAAATAGCATGGTCCACCGCCAGTAGCCATAGTCCCTTTTCTAGAAATTATGTTTTCCAACCTATCTTATCATGATGTGGTGGTTAAGTCACTAAACTCTTCAGAGGATAGCCCAAGATGCTACAGCTTGTCGGTATAATCATTGTATTCTACACCGGCCAGCCTACCATCTTAATGGTCTACTTTAGTACTCCTACTGGTTCCCCAGCCACCTCCAGTTGATGAGTGAGGAAACCAAGGTCAAGGCCCCGAGTCTGGGATGAGAATCTTGTGGGAAATTCTTATAGCAAACCATTTCCCAAAGTTGTTTTGGCCAGTTGCAATGCCATATTTTAGGGCACTGGAAGCAGTCACACGGGAGGAGGTTGGATGTTTTCACCAGACCCTATGGCTGACTCACTTTCTTCTTCGTCATCGATGAGCGGCCTACCCCAAGATTCAGGCACACTTCGAAGGAATTGTTCAACAATGTTGTTTGGTTGATTTAGATGCACTCTCTGTGGCCCAGCACCCTGAGTCACCAAGATGCCATTGGACCCTCTAACAACGATGCTTCCAAATCTTTAAGGTGATCTGAAGTATTATCAAGGAGGCTTCCCCCATGTGTAGATCTTTGGTTGGGGGAAGTATGTGACCTTCCATTTTAGTTCTATCTGGCGCCATCCTGACTTTCCAGGTGATATCGAGAATATTCGTCCAGGATGAGTCTCGATTAACATGGACAATCTATCGGAAGAAGATATGGAGATAGAACTCTTTGGAAAAAAATTACCCCCGAGGGAGTTCCACAACTTTTAGACCCATCAGGAAGGGTTACTCGCCAGTAGAGAAATTTACTCGATCTTCTTGTGCCCACTGAGGCATTGGTCCTCAGTAGAAATCCAAATAAGGGAAAGGAGAACCTCGGAGTCGTCAAACCCTCCGACCTATCTAGCTCAGTACAGAATACGAAGGATGATCCCAAAAACATTTTGTTGCGTCAACAGATCACAGATCATAAGAAGATCGTCGATCACATCTTTGTTGAGTGTTCTGCAGAGCGACAGTCATACTACAATGATCCTCGGCCGGGGCAGTAGGGGCAGGAACAACTTCCCCCCGATGAATTGCTTCCAGGTGACCCTAACCATCCTGCCCACGCAGAAAGGGTTGAGGTTGTAAATTATGGAAAGAGGGCGTAGTATGTGTCACAAAATCCATTTAAGTGGTGGGATAATCCATGGGACCTAGCCCAGGTTCCCCCAGCTACTCCGCAGGTCATCCGACTAGCCGCTCAATGAGTTGTTGTGTCTTCTTATCACTTTGAAGAACCTTCCAATGCACTGGTGGTCATGGATCCCCATCAAGATAGAAACCCCCACCCATATGATCCCATGGTGGTGCTTATTGCTTGCCTCGAGGCATTGGAAACACGACAGGTGGAAATTCCACCTGATGGAAATCCATATCCAGTGTGGGTGGATGACATGCCATCACCCCTGGGTTTTGGAAATCCCACCTTCTACCCCTTTAATGGGATGAGTGACCCACTACAGCATCTAACCCACTTCACTTCAAGGTGTGGACCCATGTTGGGAACTCTGACATAGCAAGAGGCCGCCGAACTCTGATGCTTCATACAAACATTGGAAGGACCTGAGTTTTTCTAGTACAGCCAGCTACCCATCGGGTCAGTAGCCGGCTACAAAGATCTTCATAGGAAATTTATTTACCAGTTCAGTTCCACCACTCGAAAGATGAGTATTACAGACCTCTTCAAGTGTAAAAAGAGTCCCAAAGAGCATTTCATAGACTCTGTCACCCAGTGGAAAGGACTCACTTTCTCCTTGAACATTCCACTAACTCAGGAACAGATGCTGACAATGTGTGTGGGAAATTTCAAGACCAAACCGGTCTCTTCTCTCATTACATGGAATTACCCTCGGGGATTCCACGATTTCTCTAATAAGGCCCAGCACCTTGAGGAAGTCATATAGAAGGCCAAGCAGACACGTCCACTGTCTCCTACAATTCCTATGATGAGGGCACCCAAGGCTGAGCCCACTATGGTGGCCCAAATAGAGGTCCCCTGGAAACTGGAATTATTACCAATAGAACCACCTCCGCAGACTCGTAGAGTCCCTCCACCGTAGGAGCAGCCTCCGACCTAGTAGCATGCACCACAATATTAGTAGGTTCCCCCGTGTAAAGAACCGCCACCACCTAGGTGAGATAACCAGGTCCCACCTCCTTGGTAGGATCCTCTAGCCCCTCTTTAGGTCCAGGATCCTGAATCCCCCTTCTCGGATAAGAGAAATTGGACCTACTCATTCAACAAAGCTCATGTTTTCGACTATTTTTGAAGTGCCTTGGAATAATGGAGTTTTCATTTTCCTGAATGCAAGAGACTAGAAGGGGTGGATCTCACTTATCACCCAAACTACTGCCCCTTTCACCAGATCCTAGGGCACAACCTTAAAATGTTCAATTTTTTTTAAAGACTACCTTCATGAACTTGTTGATAACACCATTTTCAGGTTAGGCCCAACTCCGACACATGTGGTATGTCTATTAGTGAAACCTAATAGCAGCAGTGACAACGAAGGCGAGTGGAATTAGGTTTCTAATCATGGGTCCCAGAAGTTCGATGACTGGATGGCTCATAACACAGTCACTCATGCCCATCATATTATCTGTGCACATCTAAATCGACCTAATCCTTCAGAAGACTTTGCATCACCTGCATCTATTACATATACATCAATGGATCATCCATACTCTTCCCAAAAGATCAAGCATCTACGACACAAGGTAAATCAAAGTCCCCCACAAATTTCGTTGTCATCTTGTACTCTCAGAGACTTCATTCCCCAAGAAATGGAAATTCCCCCCAGATTCTATCTAGTATTGGATGATTCATCAAGTGACAGCTAAGGGTACACCCTGGTTAATACTGTAGAGCTGTTAAAACCCTAAATGATTTTTGACAGCAAGGAGCACTAGGTAGATCCTATTAATGTTCCCAACTGTCACTAGTGTCGACAAAGCCGCAGATATATGGGTCGTCAGAGTCCCTCAGTTAGCACTTCTAGCTAGGTTGTTCATGCCATAGAAACCAGATAGTAGGCCTAGCGAAGAACTCAACACACAGAGCCTTCTCATCTGATGTCATCAGGTCTTCCATCACCTCTATTTGTACTACTAAATTAGGAAGAACCGCCCCCAACTGCACCGTGATCAGCCGCGCTCCATTACGGATTGGTATCAGTGATTTGGTCCTCATCCGATAGTCACTCAATAGGCTTCGATTAGTGATCAGTGGGACGTTCCCAGCACCAGTTAGCTATCGGAGTAGCCGGAAGTTCCCTCCATAGCTCATGTCATAGAGCGAACTTCTGTAAGTAGAATCACATGCCTGGCATGGAAGTATGATTTCCCCAAGCATCTTGCTATCATTTTAGAAAACCTCTCTATCCTTGAGGCTCTTCACCTGCCAGCTGGTATATGTGAAGCCCTCATTGAGGCTTTAAGAAGTCCACTCTAGTTTGAGATGGAGTTAGCCGCAGCAAAAGCCTTCCATGCTGAGGGAGTCGAGCATGATGAATTCCAGGCCATTATATCATTCTATGTAGAAGATGAAGGCTCTCCCATACAGGGTCACATATGACCATTGTACATCACCAACCATTTTAATTTCATGGAGGTTTGTTTCTATCTTGTTAAAAAAGGCTTTGTGACCAACCTAATCCCAACTCGGACACTGTGAAAACTGGGTTTGTCTGAGGATAATCTAAGTCCCTCTGACCTGAAAATTCAAGGATATGACAGGATGGAACATAACCTGGTTTGTAATATTCACCTGAAGACCAAGTTCAATGGCCTAGTTTCTAGCACTGAGTTCATGGTTGTATCCCAAGACACCACCTACAATGCGTTGATGGTCAGGCCATGGCTCCACCAGTATGCGGCGGTCCCTTTATCATATCAACAATGCCTTAAGTACTCCCTTAATGGTTGATTGGTCATACTCCAAGGTGATGTGTCTCCCTTTTCCTCTGTTGAATCCCGCAATATGGATGTTGACTATTACAATAGCATGGACAAGTAGATCCAGGATAATAATGTTGAGCATGCTACGGTTATGACTGACCTGTGGATAGGTCTGGATTATGCCTATATCTTTCCAATCCAATGATTGGAGGCTACAACCCTGGACATGGGACAATGCTTTGTTGTTTCTAGAATGAGGGGGGATCACATTCCCAAGTCTAAGCAATGCTGGAATATCACCTCATACTTCTACATGATTAAGGTTTGGGTGATCCCAGAGCCACCTACTCCCAAAAGATATCGGGATGTTTACCTCATGTAAACAACAATATGCCATAATTTCTTGTTCCTCTAAGCTAGGATAAACCGGATCAATCCAATGCATCACTATTGATTCGATATCATCAAGCGTGGCCTCTTGGGCCAAAGACTAGATGGGACCAGATCAACAGCTTTCATCGCCATGGTTTCGACAGCACGGGGGTTCCCCGATATAGTGTCCACCGCCGCTCAGGCTAGTACCAGTCTCCCATCGGGATCTGTCGACTCAGAGGAAACTCCTCTGGCTGAGGATACCTCCACCATAAGTGAAGAAGAGGATTTAGAGTATGCTTCTCCAACCGTTGAAGAGGGCGTCTCCACCACAGTCAATGAATTGGTACAGGTGAACCTCGGTAGTAAGGCGGATCTGAAACCCACATTGATCAGTATCGCTACAACTGTCAAAGAGAAACAACAATAAGTGTACTTCCTGAAGAAACTCTATGATGTATTCTCCTGGATTTATGATGAGATTTCGGAACTAGATCCCCAAGTATGCATCCACCTCCTCAGTCTCCCATTAAATCACCACGGGTATAAGCAACCTCCCAGAAAGATGCACCCTTCTCATGGTGCCATGGTCGAGGTTGAGCTAGATAAGCACATCAGATCCAATTTCATCAAGGAGGTCTAGTAACCCATATAGATATACAACATTATACCAGTCAGGAAGAATAATAGACATATCAGATTCTGCATCGACTTCTGAGATCTCAACCGTCAATATATAAAGGATCATTTTCCTCTTCCTATGATGGAATTATTGATCGACTCTATAGATGGGTTCCAAGCCCTCTCCTTCATGGATGGGTACTATAGGTATAACCAGATCAGAATGGATCTTGAGGATGACCATTTTACGGCCTTTATGGCACCATAACGTACTTTATGTTACCAATTAATGCCCTTCAATCTAAAAAATTCAGGTGCCACCTATCAGTGGGTGATGCATTGCATATTTAATCTAATCCTCAGAACATTGGTGGAATTCTATGTGGATGATTTGGTGGTAAAATCCCTCTAGCATCAGTACCATCTCAAAGACCTTGAGAAAGTGTTCAGCTTCCTCCGTTCTCACCACCTGAAGATGAACCCATTGAAGTGTTTCTTCGGGGTCACCTCTGGAAAGTTACTTGGCTTCTTTTTCAGATATCAGGACATTGAGATCGAACTGGAGAAGATTAAGGGAATTATCCAGATGTCTCCCCCAAGTAATATTTGGGAAATTCTAGGCTTCCAAGTCCACTTGGCCTACATAATCTGATTCATTATGAATTTAGCCAGCAATGGTAATCCCTTTTCTCGGCTCATGAAGAAAGGAACAGTTTACTAGTGTGGTGAATAATTTCAGAATGCTTTCAAGGAAATCAAGCAGTATCTGCTTTAGCCTCTGGTCTTGATGCCACCGGTTTTCAGAAAGCTGCTTGTCCTTTACGTGACTACCCTAGAACGATCCCTCGGTGCCCTTCTCGATCAGAAAAACAATGAGGGAACTGAGAAAGGTCTCTACTACCACAGCCACATGCTCCTTGACATGGAGAATAGATACACCCCTATCGAGAAAATCTTTCTTGAGCTAGTATTCACAGTATAGAAATTGTTATATTACTTGAAGCACCACGAGGTACAGCTGGTGTCCTGAGTAGATCCGCTGAAGTACATCCAGAACCACCCCATGTTGACAGGCCATCTATATTGGTAATAAGTGATTATCCAGTAGTTCAAATGGGTTTTTCCCTTAGAAGGATATTAAGGGGAAAGTGTTAGTGGATTTCCTCTCCACCCATCCAGCTCTTGTGGACCTATCTCTGGACCTTGATTTTCATGATGAGGAAATAATCTCGGTAGAAAAAGTTGTCCTGTGTTGGAAAATTCACTTTGATGGTGATTCCTGGAGCCCTACCGTAAAAAGGATCAATAACCCCAGACTCTACAGAGTAGTCTTGGGTATCATCTTCATCACTCCAGCATAAAATGATTTTCTATATTCATTTCTGTTGTCAGAGGGTTGTACCAACAATGAATCAAAGTACCAGGCTCTCATCACTAGCCTTGAGCTGGCACTCGATATTAAATTTCTCCAATTTCATGTGAAAGGGGACTCCAAACTATTCATCAAGCAAATCAACAGTAACTACGCCGTCAGATATCCAAAACTCATACCACTTTTGGAATGCACCCTCTAGTCGATGGCCCAGTTCCCATCTCATCTAGATGTTACCCATGTCCCTCGATCCCAAAACGGTCAAGCTAATGCTTTGTCCAGCCTACCTACATCTCTTGTGAAGAACAATCAAGATGATTTTGTTATCCACATGGCACACTGCAGATTCATCACCCTTGTCACTTTAGATGATGATGATATCCTGCAAGTAAGCCACCATACCACTGGAACCTCTATTTTAGGACCCCCAAATTCCCCAGACGTAGTGATTGAAGTAACTCCAGACTAGAGGACCCCATTTGTCAAGAACCTCCGACATGTTAATAACCCGGAAGATCGGGCCAAGTGCTAGAAAATCCGACATCGCGCATTGTATTTTACCCTCCAGAGTGGTCCTATTCTTGGGAAGATCCTCTATAAGTGTATATTTGATGTGTTTATCCTCTGTTTCATTCAACGAGTTGATATTTCTCAAGTCATGTAGGAGGTTCATGCTAGTTCCGTTATGGCTCATCAGACTGGGCAGAAATTATCTCACCAGATCTAGAGACTGGGGTATTTTGGTCCCTCCATGATTCGTGACTACATTGAGTTCACCAAAAGGTGTAATGCATTCCAAATTCATTCCAAATTTGTGCATCGGCTACTAGAGCCTCTCCACACTACCATGTATTCTTGGCCCTTTGTGGTCTGGGGAATCGATGTCCTGGGACCATATCCACAGGTGACAGCTCTCCAGTGTCGGTTCATCCTGAATGCTATGGATTTATTTTCCTAGTGGGCAGAAGCAGTTCCTCTCAAGGAGGTCATGGCCCATTCTATCATTGACTTTGTGAGTTCCAATATCGTCTACCAGTTTAAAGTCCCTCACACCATCATCACAGATAATGGAACAAAATTCCAGGCATCTCAGTTGAAGAAATTGTATGCCAAGTACAACATCCATTCCAACCATACCTCCCGCTATCACGCACAAGTAAAAGGGTAGATCGAGGCATTCAACAAAACTGTCTCTAACATTATGTAGAATATGGTTGGTCATAACAAAAAGATTTGGCCAGAAAAGCTCCCTAATGACCTATGGGATAATTGGACAACGACTCACAATACCACACTGGTGAACCCATACTCCCTGGTGTACAGATCAGAGGTCATCCAACCCATCGAGATTCAATTGTCTTCATTACACACAGCTGTCTAGGATCAACCAGAACTATATAACATAGCTGAAATCCATATAGATGAATTGGAAGCACTTGATGAGAATAGGCTATGTGCCCTATACAATCTAGAAAGGCATTAGAACAAGATATAGAGAGATTTCAACAATAATCTTCGCCTCCATTATTTCTTCTAAGGTAACTTGGTGTTGGCCCTGAGAACACCAATGATACCTGGTAGGAAACCACCCAAGCTGGAGGCCAAATGGGAAGGACCTTACATCATTCACAAGGTTTACCCCAATGGTGTGTACTCCCTAATAATAATGTGTGGTGATGTATAACTCCCCCCACCAATTCCAAATTCCTCATGAAATACTTTACCTAAGTAACAAGGTCCTACATGACCTTAAACTGTCATGTCCCACATGACATTAAACTTTATATCATCCCACAGGATGTTAAAATGTATCTGGTCCTACATGACCTTATACTATTATTTCCCATATGACATTAAACTATATGTCATCCCATAGGACGTTAAACTACACCTCAATAACTACGTATGACTCGATTCCCATCCTCATGGGATATGTAGGAACGATTGGACACCTTGTCTTGAGTTTTTTCCCCAAAACTCTTCTCTTTGATTACCCCCCCCCCCCCCGAGTGTATTTCTCTTGGAGGGTCCCTCATGGTGTAGTGCAGGCTTCTTCACCCTCACTCATGTTGGGATTACGATGATCATGCTATGTGCCCTTCCTCATTCTTCTATCCTCCCACGTCTTCACCGCTTGACGCTAAACTACATGGCCCTTTTCAGAACTACGTGTGGCTTGATTCCCATCATTATGGGATATGTAGGAATGCCTAGACATTTCGTCCATTAGCCCATCCCAACTTCAAAATATTCTCTTGGGTCGAAACACGTGGTGTGGCATAGGATTTTTCCCTCATTCACGTCGATTTCATCATGGTCGCACCATGTATCCCTCTCCTTGGAGATCTATTCCTCTTCCGATGTCATCCATGGTGCCAAGCTACATAGGCATATTCATGTTTTGTATGTCCCATAATTTGGGTTTCCATTATTTTTCAAATCCAAGAGGACCTCCAAAAGGAATGGATTCTAGGCCCTGGGGCTCTCCTACCATTTCGGGCCAACGTCCCCAAGGATTTAAAGCAACAAATTGATACAAGTCTAGCATTGTGAATATGGTCAGCAGTCGAACCTCATTTTTAGTTCTCATTTTAGGTCACACGATTTGGATGTTGTGTTTCAAACATGGTAAACGACTATCCTCCATCATCATCACCCTCCCTATAAGTCCCAAATGTTGGGTGTAGTGAATCATTTTATTCAGCTAACTCTTCAAATATCCATCTGCTTCTGGCAGGAGCATCGATCTGGTCTGCACTAAACCTACCTAATTTTCTTCTTTCACTACCATCCCCTCATGTGTGGGGGATATCTCGATCCTGTTACCTATTTCCCATACTGAGCATGACTCAGGTGTTCTTAGGAGCTTTGGTAAGGCAATGCCCTCATGAGGGGTCATGTGTCTATGGTTGGCTGGGACTCCCATCCTTAGGTCCCTCAACCCTTTTGGCCCCCTGGCCAAAGTTATCATCTAGGATTATGTAGTGTGGTATGGACTTACATCCACATTCATGTTAGGATATTTTTTACAAGACACATATATCACCTTGGGACATCCCTCCTTCATCTATTATCTTTTCTGCAAGCACAGGTCCCATCGTGCTTCACGTGTCCCATCATTTGGGTTTCCACCATATTTCACATCCAAAAGGACCCCTGAACCTCATAGATGATAGGACCTAGGGCTCTCCTACCATTTTGGGCCAACATCCACAAAAATTTCAGGTGACAAGTTGATACAATTCCCATGTTGCGAATTCAGTCAATGATCAATGCTTAATTGTTTTCCCCCAAACTCTAATAACACGAATATAGATATTGTGTTGTGAACATGGTAAATAGTTATCCTTTATCATTAATGTTGTTTTGTGATTTTCCACAGGCGTGATGGTTCTCCCTCTCCACTCACCTGTCCCATGCATATGACATTAATCTAGGAATCTACATTCTGAGCCCTATGACCTTAAACTGATAGAACTATCGTCCTCACTACATGAAGTTAAACTATGAATTGGTTGGGACATCCAATCTTAGATCCTCAATATTTTCGTCCCCCGGGCCCGATTTCTCATTTGGGATTGTACGGTGTGTTATGGGATTATTCCCTCATTCACGTCGGGTTGGTAACATCTGCACGACATACCACTTTCCCCTAATAAATCTGTGTCCCCTCTCCTAAACTCGTCTTTTCATGTCAGTTGCTCTTGAGTTGGGCCCCTCGAACCTTATTGAAAGTTCATTGATTAGCCCAAGAGCACTCTACTTCAAGACCTAGAGTGTCAAATTCTACCTCAATATGCTCTCGCCCATTTTTAAGCTTCATGTTCCCCTTAATTTGGGATTTCATCATCTTCCACATCCAAAATGGCCCCTGGACAGTACAGATGCTCGGCCTAAGGGATCTCCTATAATTTTGGGTCAACACCCTCAAGGAACTCGAATGAGAATTTGATACAAGCCTCAAGTTGCGAACATGTTCATCGGTCAGCGCTCATTTTTCATTCCCATTTTAGGCAACGCGGTCTAGATGATGTGTTTCAAACACATTCAATAGTTATCCTTTATTATCATTCCAACCCCATCAAGCCCTAAATGTCGATTCCATGATTCACATCCTTTTTCACTCCATCATGTCTAAGTGGAATCTCAACACTCTTGGTACTATTCCCCAGTGCGCATTTTCACGTTAGGAGCAAAAAGCCATGATGATGTGTAATTTGGGGCTCTGCACCAATTTCCACTTTACGTTTATTCCATGGGTTGTGAAGACCTATTCCGCCGTTGTTTCCCACACCAAATTTGATCATTTGGTATTAGGGATTAGATCAAGGTCTGCTCTCATTTGGAAGAGTTTCACTTCTCTATGGTCTAAGCTCTAAGACCTTAAAATAAGATCTCCTTACTTAGAACTTTGTATAGCTTGATTCCCATGCTTATGGGATACGTAGGAATTCCCAGACATCTCTTATTCTAGTCCAACTCAAGTTCCACTAATTTATCTCCTCGGTTCATACCTTTAGGCCCTGAATATTATAGTATTTCATGGCGTGACGTGTGTGGGATTATGTCCTCATTCACATCGAATTTTTAATAGTTTCACCACGTACTCCCCTTCTAGGATCTAGTCTCTCCTACCTATTGTCCTACATGATGTTAAAATGCACCCTTAGTACTACATATGGATTAATTCCCATACTCATGGGATATATAGAAACACCTAGATGCTTCATCCATGGGTTCATCCCCATATTCTCTGACCTTTTCTGGCCCCTCGGCCCTAGGTTTCTCCCATGGAATTGTGTATTGTGTGGACCTCATATTCATTCATAGTGAGTACGCTTTATCACGCCATGCACGTTCTCCCTTAAAACCTCATTTCTTCTTTATGTGTCCAAGACATATGATGTTAAACTATTCCACCTGGTCCCACATTACTTTAAAATATTGTTTCTTTATTGGACGATGTTAAAATTCAAGGATTGGTCATATCATACGACCTTAAACTATGATATTATCATTAGGGACACACGATGAAAAACGACGCAGCATTTTGATGTCCTCACTCAGGGGGGGGACATCGTGTTGGGTATTGTTCATCCACCATACCATTTTTCAATTCCTACATGTGGCTTGATTCCTATAGTGACACCAGGATTCTATATCCTTGGTTTATCACTCCACAAAAAAATATTCATGTATCCTAAAGGGAAAAAAGATATATTAAATGCTTCTTCTTTTGGTGTGTGGACCATACACGCAAGACCATATAATCCTTGGCATTGGTACCTTACCATGCCATATCCATAACTACGTATGACTTGATTACCATTATCATGGGGTATGTAGGAATTCCAATGCACTTTTCCTCGGGCCCAAACTAACTTTCATTTTCAGTCCTTCGACCTAAGACCTCCCCAAGGAACTCATGGTGATATGGACTCCAGGTCCTCATTCACATCAGGTTTTATAATTACCTCACCATGTGTCTCCCTCGTTCCTTACCATCTCTGGTCTGAGATCTAAGAACTTAAACTAAGATATCTCTACATACTTTATATAAGGTTTAAAGACAACATTCCCAGAACTATGTGTGGCTTGATTCTCATCCTCATGGGATACGTAGGAATGGCCAAAAATTCCGTCTTTGGGTCCAACCCCAAGAATCATAAATCCTACCCCTTATTTTTCATCCCTTTAGCTAAAACTATTTTGGGTAACCATGTGAATGTAGCTCGACCCTGAACAAGTTTAGGATACCCCCATAATAATTATGGGATCCTCCAGTTTCCTCTCTAGAAAGGATTCCTCCCCTACCAGCATTGCCCTCTAACTGCGTTGTGCTTTAAGAGATCAATGCTCATCCACATGGGATATGTAGAAACATCTGAGACTTTCACCTCAGGCCCATCCTGAGGGTCATTAATCCTTCTAGCCCCTCAATCCTTATCTCTGTCTAGGTCATACAATGTTTAAATATTCCATTCATCACTCACATCTGTATGATGTGGTCCATATTATCACCAGAGAGGTCCTATCGGGAAGTAGGTATGATCACTGATCATACTAATGAACCCACATAATGTGTTTCCACCATGGTGGCATAATTTCAATAGTTTTGGACTCCATTAGAACAACCAATCACTCCACCCTCCACACTTTGTGTTCCCTTTATTCAGAACTTCTTCCTCTTTCACGTCTAAAAACACCCTAACGGTATGGATGCTCGGACCATGGCTTGCCTACTGTTCTGGGACAACGTTCTGGAAGAATAATCGATAAAACTTTGAGTTAGGCCCTATGTTTCAAACATGGTTAGCAGTTGGCCCTCATTTTTTATCCCCATATCAGGCTAACACAATAGGGATGTTGTGTTTCAAACATGGTCAATAGTTATCCTCAATTTACATTCCATCCCTAAAGTGTTCTGAATTTTACGTATTGTGATTCACACCTTCCACTCCCCTCTGTTCGGATTGATTCAAATGTCCCTGGAATTACCTCACTCATGTACTAGATCACGCTGAGTGATGTATGTTGGTTTTTCTAAAAACTTCATTCTCCAGTCAGACCTCCCTTTTTCTTCCTAAAATCCTGGATGCATCATTTACACCCCTGAGGCCCAAAGATTGTTTGGCACTCCAACATTCAAAAGAAGTAATGATGTGACCATCCCTTATTTCTCACATTGGTCATGACCCACATGAGAATAGGTATGGATCACTAATTATTTAATGATTGTGGTTGGAATTCATTAAAATAAACAAGCAAGTAGTTCTTCCATACACACAGTTCGGAATAAAAAAGAGAGATAGGTTTATGTGTTCGGACAAAACAGGACCCTTAAGGATCATCTTCATTAATGGGATGCTCCAATGTTGTCACCTTCTGGCTTGTAGCCTCCAATATTTCTTCCCACTAATTGAGATCCCTCTCTTCATCAGTAGCTGTAGATCATAACTCATTATCCATAACGTGTTCTCGCACTTCTTCGGCCTGGAGCTCAATAATTTGGCGACCTGCCTGCACTACCTTCCCCTAGGCATCCGCCAGCTGGGCCCTCAACTGTTCGATGAGGTTAGAGAGGTTTATAATGAATTCCATCCTTTCTTTGTCTTGATCTTTGAGGAATCACACTTCTTTCTCATCTCTAAGGAATTCATGAGTATTCACCAGCTCCTTTTGGCACCAAGAAATGTTGAAGCATTGGTTGTTCTCTTGTATTTTTTCATGCATGTAATTATGGATCATTATATGAAGACAGTGATCATCCACCCCCCCAGCGCAGAGAAAGCATAGCCAGGTGTGAAGTGAGTCCATCCTTCTTAACCATTCAACCTGTGAGTAGATAAAAAACATTTGATACACTTATAAACCTTGTGCCGCATAATGTGGCTCTCCTCATCCATGTCTAGGTTAGAATCATCTATCTCTTCAGGGTCTACGGTTCTAGACTCTGGAAAGTAAAAAAAGAGTTCAACAGTAGGGTTCCCTTCTAGAATTCTTTCTCCTTTACCAGCTTCACCCTCGCCGGCATGGAACTCCACCCTAACAACATTACCTCCCATGACTGTGGCCTCCGGCTATTGTGAGCACTGTGGTGAGTTCAGATTGAATGGTTGGATCTACAGGAGCTTGCGTAATCACTGGCATGGCTCATGTAGATGTTCCCAAGTCAATGGCCTATCAATCCTCCAACATTGTGATTACTGCAATGGGAATTGATATCTTGGTCAGCTGAGCTTCCCAATAAAAATTTATATTTGACAAGAATAATGACTTACAAGAGCCAACCTATGTAGCATCCAGTACATGTGTCATGGTAGGAGCCACCCCTACAGGAGATCCCTCGACACTAGTAAGATCAATCACCGGCACTAGTTCTTCCTGAATGGTGGGAATGGAAGGAAACTCAAAGGCTTCCATTTCACCCCTTTCCTCTAGCTCATCACCTCCTACTCTATCCCTAGCTGGTTCCTTACCTTTCTTGGTTTCGAGGATAGGTTCTTGAGGAGGCCCTCTTGCCTCTAGGGGAACATCTTCACCTCCTTCAGGGAAGGATTCCAGGATTCCATCGTCCCTATGATCCTAAACGTGGTGAAATTTGGTTGATAAGTTAAGATCATGATAAGGGAAAGGCTAGCGGAGATAAGGTTAAACTCACCTCGAGCTTCTCGGACAGTTCCATGTTAGATCCTGAAACCTCTCCACTCTCACGGGGGCTTCGCTGGAAAGCAGTTGTTTATGAAGTTTCTTCACCACCGAGGCCTTAAACCTCTTCCTCCTCTTCATCTTCTTCACCTGCTTCTTCATCATCTTCTTTCTCCCCCCCCCCCACTCCCCCTCTCCTTCTTCCTCTATATCCTCACCTTCAGAGGGAAGCTTTTATGGGTCATGTTCCTAGCTGAGCATCACTTTCACTAGGAGGAGAAGCTCTTCATATCACCCCCACTGGCATGCGTACAAATTCATGGCTATTAGGTATGCATGATGGTAATGAAAATTTACCATATCCACCACCTGGATGCGCCCTATGTCTGGAAGGTCTAGCCTAGTACACACCAGCCTCCGCCACAGCTCTTAGGTGGATATAGATTACTGCAGAATCCTCCAGAAAGACTAGAGATATGGGAAGATATCATCGAAGGTTGTCTTGAGTAGGTTCCTAGGCTGCTTCCCAGGAAGTTCCCTAGTTGACCCACAAGGCCGCCCACAGGACAACCCCTCCTCAGAAGGTGGAGGCATTCTCTCACCTTGCGGTTCTCTTGCCAATAAATTTCCAGCATGCGTTGTGCTAGACACCTGGCTCGTTCTTCGTCTCATCTCTCCCGTGTCACTTTTCCTAACTCCCCTCTCTTTGGGCTTCGCACTAGCTGCCTTGATTTTATAAACATGTTTCCGTAAAATCGCCTTGGGATACGTTTTTTTCTAGTGTTTGACATACTCTATAGACAAGACGACACTGACATCGGTGGGGGGGAGAGTGATGACTTCACCTAGGCCGGCAGTCATGAACATGAGAAACAGTTGGAAAATAATGAAGGGGTGTTTCTCTTCCCAAACCTCTATATAAACTTACTTTGGCATTCGCTGCATGCACCTGAACTGCCTGGAGAACCTAGTCAACACATACGGTTCGCAAAGGATTATTTCATCAATCTGGGATACCAACACACCACCCCTAATGTTTTGCAGATACTCCCTCTATTCCAATGGGCCCTATCCGTCATCTACCATTTGACCAACTGGAGTCTGGAATGGGTGAAAGAAGAAATGGGTATGGCTTCCAATCTTGAGCTTGATCCCTTCTTCTCTGAGCGTTAGTTGGTGAAATCCAGCAATGTTCAAGAGGGATGGATACATACCATCACCTAGAGGGTGAATAGAATTCGGAAATTCTTACCCCCCATAGTGGGTTGTGACCCAGCTGTGAAGGATCTGAAATGGTCGGCATATTCTTCTGGGCATACTTCCCCTTGATATGTTCCCCAAAATGATGTATATCCTAGCTAATACTGGCACCCCCATGTTATCCATGATCTTAACCACTATGATCCCGGTCATCACAAATGTCCTTGGGCAAACCCCCCATCCTCGTATCCCTCACTGGAAACATTCACCCACTCAATAATGCAACAATAAACTCAACATATCGTACATTTGGGTCTTGACTTTCATTTATGCTGAAGCTCCATGATCGATACTCTCCTGCCTCCAAGACCCTCTATTATGCTCCCTCTTTTCCCCTCTGAGATGTGTTCGGGCATTTCTTCCATTGTATTGGAATCTTTAAAACCTTTCCCTAAATCAGTAAAAGACTAAACCATCCTAGATAAGATATTCCCTTCAGAAAATATTTTATTTTCTACTCCTCTTTCACTAGATCTAGCAGATGCCATGCCAGGATGTGGGTGCACGTCCTATCCCCACCATACATTCTTTGTTGGGAGGAACTCATCATACTGGTACCCCTCCATGGGGACTTCCCCAATGTAGTGGACATTCTACAGACTGATACCTTCCTCCCCATGGTGGAGGTGGAAGGTTTTGGTGTCATGAGACCAACGACTAAACAGTTCTGGTACCAAGCCCTGCTACTAGTAGAAGTGAAATTGGGACGTCCAAATAGCTTTAAAGAGCCTGATAGATTGAAAAACTAGCCTTAACTCCTTTCATGTCTAATGTACCTAGTACACACATCCCATTAACTTGTAAATTTACCTCCGAACCTGAAATCACACTCCTTCCAACCCTTCATCTCATCAATAATACTGCTCCTAAAGGTACTTGCATAAAGAGTCAGGGATTCCTTGGGGAATAGGTTTCTCCCTACGATGGTCCTAGTCTTTGTATTCAGGAAGTAGATGGATATGTTATGCATTTCCCTGACTGGAAGGCTCTTTTTTGTAATGATGAATTATGGGAGACTATCCTCACAGGTCACCCATGACCGCAGCATATCAGTTTCGAAGCCAGGCATCAGCACCACCTCTAAAATGTCAACGTTTCATGTCGGCAGGCTATCACTCATGACATAATATTTTTTAGCTTGTGTAAGAATGCCAAAAATCATGTGATTATCAGAAAAAACCCTCCTTGCATGAAAAATATGGGGGTTCATGATCATCTAAGTCCTCCTTGCAGCTGTAGTGGCCTCCCTCTCAGCATCGGTCTGTTGGGCAGCCATTTTTGTCAGGATTTTAGAAACTCCAAGGGATTTGTTTGAAAGAATGAAAATCAGCATGAAAAATAGTTAGGTGTGCTAAATAATTCCACAAGAATTTAGTGGAAGAAAACAAAAGTATGCAGTGCGCAAGTGATCTCCATGAGCGCCAAGCACAAGATCGGCTGTGGAAACTTGCGCGTGGATCGTGAAATTTTTCACGCATGAGAGCTGAATGCCTGTCATACAAAAAAATTCAAATTAGGGACCTATGGGGCCTCAACGTATTTATAGGCACAGACCATGTCTTCCATGCAAGAAAAAGTGGTTTTCACACCCAAAAGACCATTTTATGTGCATCGTGTGTGCGCTTCCCTACTTTTCGACGTGACCCTCAGAATCCGACCTTTAGGTCCCCCTTTAGCTCTGATTCTAAGGGGGGCATTCTTTGATGCCGAATTTTTAATAAGGCTCAAATAGGGATAATAATTAACAACAAAGTCATTTGGGGGTGAGTAGAAGATTCCATGACCTGAGAGGCACTTACGCGCAAGAATTATGGGATGCGCGCAAGAGTTCATCTAGTGCGAAAACCCTTGTGCGCCCAATGTGACGTCAAAGGTAGGCTTCCACAAAGACCCACCAGAATCTTCCAAAGGAATTGGCACACAAGATTCCAAGAGGAATCAAAAAATTTCTCCATCACGCAAACCCTTGCATTCCCAACGCGACGTCAAAGGGACCCTTTCGCGGTAGCGCACTCGAAAAATCACTCAAGGCATGAGCGCAAAGGGAGAGCGTGCACGCAAGTTACCCAATGGCACAAAAACCCTTCCATGCCCAATGCAATGTCAAACACCCTCTTGTGCACACCCTTTGGGGTTTTCAGGTATAAATTGAAACGAACCCCCGACCCTTCGGGACAGTTACCAAAGATGAAGCGACGCTCTGTCGTGTGAAAGACACATCTTCCGCGACCGCATGAAAAATACTATGGCCTCAAGGTAATAGATCTTGTATGAGAGGTCTTACAAGGGTCATCGTTTGTGTGGGCCCTCTTGGGCTTGATCCTCTTCCATTTCATTTTACCCTAAGTCCTTTTCACGCAAAATATCCCTCTTGCATGTGAATTCTCTTTACATTAGGCCGATTTTGCATGCATCCTGCTAGTTTGCGCATAGCCACCCCATCTTTCATGAAAATTACCATATTTCATGTGTCCCTCCTTGTAGGCTCCATGTGTTGTCCTTGCCTTAGGGAAACATTTCCTAACCCCTCTTATGCATGAAACACCTGTGTCATGCACCTTTCTCCCGTACAACCCTCCTGATTCATACAAAGTGAATTCAAAGTACCTTTGGTGGTTCTTTACATTTCATTGCATAGCCTTATGCTTCTTTCGATAGGCATGATAATAGCTATTGATTCTTCACATATCCATGATACTGTGGTCCCCTCAATGGATCGCTCCATGACACCCCCTCAACCTTGCATTACTGATGCCTTCCCTTACCCAAGGGTGGGTGGGTATCAGTTATGTAAGTCCTAGGGGTGAGGAGTGAACCCATCTCGTCCAAGCTGTAGGATGTTAAATTGTGAAGCACCATCATCCTAAGCACATGAAATTAAACTATGGCATCACCCTATGCATTATATGCAAGGTTCCCCATCTCAGACATTCTCTATGCCCGCTCGTCTCCACGGGAGTGGGATCTTCCCCACATGTAATGAGATCCTCTTTACTGGAGAGGATCCTATCCGTGGGGAAGAGAAACCATCTTGGTGTAAGACCCTAGCCTTTCTTGTGGGAGGTAGTACCCCTACTCCTCATTTCTTATCCCTCTAGGATTTTTCGTCATCGACTATCCATCCTTGAGTAATTCCCAATCTCAATCTCCATGGGATGTTAATCATGTGTAATCCCTAGTTTCCTCATTGAGCCACTAACTACATGTGAGTCCCATTCCCCTTCCCATAGACACAAATTTCATGATGTGATCTTCAGGTCTTTGATGCATCTTGTTTCTCACACTGAGCATGGCTCATGTGGGCTTAGAGTAAGCATCGACCTCGACATCCTCTCTGGGCCACCTTATAGTGTAATCCCTAACCATTTCAAACTATGTGGCCTTTGATCCTTGCCAGGGCAAGGTATGTAGGATTCCTCCCTAAGTTTCAAGACCAACACCTATTGGTCCCGGCCCATTCATGTCGGTTCACCAAACCCATTCTAAACTATATGGACTTTGACCCTTGCCAGGACAAGGTACGTAGGATGCCTCCCTGATGTTCAATGCCAACACTTATTGGTCCTGACCCCTTCACGTCGGTTCATGAAACTCATTCCAAACTACGTGGACTTTGATCCTTTTCAAGGAAAGGTATGTAGGACGCCTCCCTAAGGTTCTATCCCAACACCTATTGGTCATGAACCCTTCATTTCAGTTCACTAAACTATTTTTGAACTACGTGGACTTTGATCCTTTCCAAGGAAAGGTATGTAGGACGCCTCCCTGAGGTTCAATCCCAACACCTATTGGTCCCGAACCCTTCATGTCGGTTCACCAAACTCATTCCGAACTACATGGACTTTGATCCTTTTCAAGTCAAGTTATGTAGGAAGCCTCCCTAAGGTTCAAGCCCCACACCTATTGGTCCCAACCCCTTCACGTCGGTTCACCAAAATCATTCCAAACTACGTGGATTTTGATCCTTTCCAAGGAAAGGTATGTAGGAATCCTTCTTGAGGTTCAAGCCCAACACCCATCAATCCTAACCGCTTCACGTTGGTTCAAACCCATCTTGCACAATGTTAAATTGTACGCCCCCTTTTTGTCTCACAAGAAATTAAATTGTACCCCTTCAAACTATATGGGATTTGATCCTTGTCTCCTAGGAAGGATACATAGGAAGACACCCTGAGGTCCAAACCCAATCGACAGTAAGCTGTTATAATCTCTATCCAGTGGTAATCTATTATGAAATCCAGTAGGAGGTAATTCGTTGTGTTCCCCATTCAGCGGTAATCCATTGTAGTTTGAAATCGATGGTAATTTATTGTAGTCCCCTTTGTTGGGACCCACATATCTGGTCTGCCCCTCGAGCATCAGACCAACCTGGGCTACTAACCACAGGTAAGCCTCAGTATATCATTGGATCATTTTCCTATGCATGAACCCTAATTTTATACCCCATCCTAAACTATGTAAACTTAGACTCCATACCACGGGGATACATATGAGGTCTCTTTAAGGCTCAAGATCAACATCATCATCGCCATCGCATTGAATCCATCTCAATCTCCATCCACTCTCAACCTTCCTTATCCATCCTGATTCTTACCCGGGCCGCCACATCCCGATGAGATCATGTCACCAACTTTATCACTGCTCCTTGAAGAAATCGGGTACCTAACCACATGTTAGACCCATTATCAGTAATCCCTCTAGGGGTTTCATCTATTTGATCCACTTCAATCAGTGTTATGATCAATCTAATCCATCTCCGCTAGACATTAAACCTACGGGATACCCTAATTTAAACATGGGAAGCTGAGGAAAACCTTAGAGACATGTATATGGAAAATAATTCCTTGCATTAGATGTAGGATGTCTCGAGATTATGTGCCCTCGATAATCCCTATCAGAAGATTAAGAAACCCATATGTGCCAGTTTCCTAGAATCCAGACATGCCAGTGATGTCCAACGTGACTACTCCCCGACTGAAGTTTGCTGCCCTGACATTACCCCTTGGAATGTCCTAACAGAAGTAGTGTAATTAACCAGCATCCATGAAGACATTGCACTGGGAAGAGTTTCAAAAACAACATCTTAAGTATATAAGGGGGACCCAGACTAGGTGACAAGTTCTGAGGAGGAATCCATGGAAGGAGGAACCAACATCCCATCATCCTATTTTGATGAAGGAGAAAACATACCTGAATATGCGATGGATGCCACCCGCCTTTGGAAAGTGGGAATTAGGGGTGGCAACTACTCATCCTCCTATGAATAATGGATGGATGTGCACCCCGAAGAAAGCATCAGAAACAATAAAATAGTATGAGATAAATCGAAATTAGTTTAAAGCATTTTATACAAATGTAAACAAATAAGCAGATTTTACCAAAAAAAATATATACTATAAATTTGGTGATCAAGATATTTTTTTCTCAAAATAAAGTTTTTATTTAAAAATAATATAAATATTTTACCCAAACACTGATTTAATGATTCCACTCAAATTTCCATGAAAACCCAGACCTCCCAAAAATTGATGTGATCATTGTGACTTTTTTCATTGATCCCTTCCAAATAATTTATTTAAAGTATCTTGGCATATCAATTTCATGAATCCAAACACACTACACACACACATGAATAAATTATACCTCCCAAAACAATCATGTGATCATGGTGACATCCATCCATAGTATAATTTCTCAATACACAAGAATACAAGCAACCCATTCCATTCTAATAATTCCAAAAAAACACTTTGATTTTCAAAAAAAATACTAATTAAAAAACCATTAATTTTAATATCATATGGTGTAACCCATATCCCCAAAAACAATAATGATAACAACTATACAATTTTCCAGAAAAAGTATCAACAGATTTATGGTAATAGAGTTTCCATTTAAACAAATAGGAATCATTTAGGAGCATTAATTCCTTCACATTACAAGAAATATAGAGAGTTTAAAAAACTAACTAAATTTTATGATCAATTTCTCCACATAAAATTGAGAGGCTGAGTTTTCCCAAGGAACCATGCAAGCCAATTATCCGATGGAGAAGAATCACCCAAATCTATATCTTGAAGGTGTCTAGTTTGAATGTCATGTCCAAGAGATGAAGATGAATTTTTTTACGGGATATATAGAGTCTAAAACACAATAAAAATCATCCCATATAGATTAAAAATATCCCCATAAATACTCTCCACTTGAATTGGTAGTTTTATAAAAAATATTTTTGACTAAAACCACGTTGTGGTCTATTCTACAACACCTGTGGTGATCTCCGATCTATTCTCACCATGGAAGCCCCATATGGAATGTCGTGCAAACACAATACATTTTGGACCCATCGTGTATTGGACCACGGAATGGTGAGGTATCCTATGTCCATTTTTCAAATGTAGACTCCCAAAATTCCATGACAATGACCACTGAGTGACCATAACCTCCCTTAAGAATTTTGGTGTGCCTATTTTGTATAGGTTCACTAGGTTATAGGTGGAGTGGAACCATGTGATGGTGGGTGATATATTAAAATTTATTTTAATTTTTCAATGTATAAAACCCCAATAGAGGATATTTCACTTTAAGTAAATAATCAATTTATTTAGATTGGATTAAATAAAATACCATGTCTTATGATCTTTCTTATATGTGGATGTTGATAATCTGAAAAGTCCCTTTTGGATTTCCTTCATTGTGTTGTGATGATCCAAAGATATAAACCCTCTATAAGTGATCCACATGTGATCCTTTGATCTCCAATAACAATCAATCAACTTCTGGGTGATAGCATGGTGAATTGATAGAATTTCATTTTTTATGTTATTTAATTGTCATTCAGTCTTGAAAGAATCTCTCTTTCATTTATCATTCTTGAGAGGGAGAGAGAATGAGGTGTCGAGAGTGAATTATTTATGCTCAAAAATTATATATTTTTTATTAAAAAACAAAATTTCCATAAAGGAATATTCATAGATCTTGGGTTTAGGTTAAGAAATATTTTAACTTAATTCCAACCCTTAAATTAAAATCATATTCTTAATAAACTCAATTCTAAAAAATATATATTATTATTATTTTTTTTGATGAACACCAGCATACTCATACTATAAATATTATTTATGTAATGACATAAGCTAATGGGGCCTTATTGGCTAGCGAAAGACTAGGATTCCATAACCCCAAGACCACCTCTATAGGCCAGGGGATAACAACAAGTGTTTAGAAGGCTTACCTAAAATGTGTCACCTTTTATTAAAGTACCTGTATTCACACATGAAACTATCTTTATGTGGAAGTGCATTGAAATATTAATAAAATAAATTAACATCTAGAGTAAAAAATCATGTAGTAATCTTTAGGTAATACAATAGAGTCTGATAATGTAATACTAAAAGTAAACAAAAAAATACACGCCCACATAGAAAATATATCCCAACCTAACAACAACTGGAAGAGAGAATATCTAATAGATCTTGTCTCCTAATCTCTAAGACCCAACCACATTATGTGTTCTTTGCACTAACTTATCCCTATTCTCCTATAAAATCATTGTTGATGTGTTTTTTATCTTCATAAGACATGACACATGTGGGAAAATCTCATGTAGGGGTGATAATATACATACCCAGTAGGAATCCTTGAAAACTAAAGAAGGAGTAATATGGAAACGATATAAGTATTCAACTCAACCCAAAGAAATAGGAAAATAAAACCCAATAACACACACACATATATATATACTCATATAAGAATCCCATAAGAGGGAGAAAGGGGATCTCTATCTCACTGTCCATTACGGGATGATGATTCTGGTTGTATTTATAAAGGTTCATCATCGATTCCCATCATTTCACGTGTTTTTTCAAACAGTTCATGGGGAGGGCCCGCACCTCACCACTACTCCATGGATAGAGGGATTAACAACTCAAATTGTATATCATTAATTCCCAACATTATGCACAACCATATAAGATACCATGGGGAGGGGCCCACACCCTGACACTACTATATACCATAGCCTAGGGATCCATTACTTTGAACCATGAATCTCACATAACCTCACCAGAAAAAGTGTGGAGGGTCCCACCCCCCACAACTTTGTTCCACGTCTAAGGGATACACAACTCTCATAGAGGAACTGTATGCCTATGGATCTTGAATTCAAGGGAGTGCTACTCCATAGTTATAGAAATTTTTACCCATAGTAGAAAGGGGTTATTGAACCTACTTATTTAAATAATATGGGCGACATGCACCATGGGGAAACAGTGGAGTACTGACCACATGGATAGAGGACTCACACCCTAATGTGATAATTAAGTACCACCTCTTCCTGTAGTAAGATTATGTTAGACCTGCATTCTGGTGAGATAATACAACACTATCTCCATGGACGGAGTACTTGTTCCCTAGTGCGATATGGGAGTACAAACACTTCCTAAGTAATGAGTATGGAGGACCTGTACCTTGCTGTGATAGGGGAGTGCCATATCCATCTGAAATCTCTTATGACAACACCTAATCACCACCATCTTATAACATCACTTGAAGAATAAAAATTCTTTTAATATCTTTTATCATATCTCAAAAGAAACTATGAAGTCTATATCATGATCAATGCAGAAAAACATTCAGGATAGGTGACTCACAAGCCAAAAATCTGAGTCCAAAAAAAGGAGATATGAGAGAATGAAGTTCTAAGAGGGAAGTACGCAGTATGTATGTGGGTTCACATAGTGTGTGACCCCACCTCATAACATATACATGTATCCTATAGACACAGTGTGGAATCAATTTCACACTAAATGGTATGTATAGGTCATACATGACATGTCTCATCCACTCAGGACTTTTCATTCCCATGTACATTGGCCTATGCATGTGCGCCTGTACGTGTACATCCATGCTTGGGTACCTTTTTTTTCTTTTGTACTCCCAAATTACATGGTTTGTTTGGAAACATGGGGTCACAGGTTTGTGCCAATTGGAACATGGTCTAGATCTTTGGGTAAGGTCGCAAAGTTTTTAGTCATCGCCACATGGCATTTGATCATTAACTCTACCCCAAAAACATGCCATGTGTTATTCTGAACTATAAGAATATTACTCACAATTTTCACAAAAAAAAACCAATATCTTCATGTGTTTATCTAGATACACATTTTTTTCATTGAATCTAGCCATCGAACTACCCAAAATTAATGGGGATCACCTTTAGTTATTGCTTCCCGGACTCTGTTGGCTAGAAATATTATTCCATTGATCCTCACAAAGACTGAACGCTTACAAATGTTCCTCTTATCACCTTTTTACCACAAAAAAAATATGTTAGTCACCTCTATATATCAATTCTATCACACCATTGGGTATAAATCAGAGTAATGTTATTCCCTTAATTCCCACAATGTCATGTGTCACCCACCGGTAGCTACCACTTGATCCCATCACCTCTATGAATCCAAGATCCATGGAGCATCACCTATAATCCATTATCCATCCTAATACAAACTAAAATAACCAATTAGTTTCTCTCATGTCAATTTTTCATGAATCCAAGGGTTTAATCATGCTCGAACCCACCCAAAAATGTCAAACCGTGACCCCATAGGCCAATGGTGGTGAACGTGAAGAACAAAGGGGTATGAAGCACATAAACAAAGTGAATTAATCATTTTCCAATATTTCCTATACAAATATTATAATTCATGGGTTAAATGGGTTTTATAATGTGAAACATGAGATATTTATAGAATCAAAAAACTAATTAGCAACATGGCTCATGTGAATGGTGTGCAATAGCCAAAATGGATAAGAAGATCAAATTCATGCCTTAATAATTTAATCAAGATGGGGGAAACATCAATTGAATTTTCCTTCCTTCATTATGGATCGATCATTGGTGAATAACGCATTTTCCAGTGATGATAATGATCTGCCACATCTACCTCCACTCGATTCACCTCGATCTGATCATTGAGCGTTGTTCGATCAAGATTTTCTAATGAAGGTCTTTAGTGATACTCTCAATTATTCCAAGGCTTATGTGGATAGACATGGATAGTTTTTATAATGAATTATTTACAGAGAATTTAATTAGGTCATTTAATTAAACAAATAAACATTTTATCTATTAATTTTAATTAAATGAACCTGCTAATGGTTGCCTCAACCGGACGTCCGGCGTCGACCATCCTTAGGTAATGCCTAGGGTAAAAACCATACTCTATATTTAAATGTGGTCTAATATTTTTTATATAAGTCCCTATTCAGGAGAAATTCCATTATTTATGAAAACATACATGTGCATGTGATATTAATATATTTAATATTTTTATAATATCAATTCTAGGATCATGAGGCCTCAGAATCAAACGTCATCTCAACACTTGGATTTGAAAAATTAAAATATTTAAAATTATTAAAAAGAAAACAATTGTGTCTCTAAATTATTCTATCCTTCAAATACTTTCATCCAAAAAAATAAAAAACTAAACAAAATGGTGGGGAAACTAAGCATGCATCTGGCTCTCCCGCCCCTCGGAGCTCTCCTGTATGATCCCAAGCCCCAATAGCACATCAACCAAAAGAGTAGTCCATCATCACAGGATCCTATCCTACTGATCTAGGATATACATTGGGTATTCTTTTAAGGTGGATCCATATTTGATGTCCATCTCACCATGGTCAATAATTTGCATACAATCATGCTCATATCTCCTCAGCTGTGCACTAGAAATACATCATGCACTTACTCTAACTATGGGGGTAATACGGGGTGGTAAGAAACATCACCAACCCCCTGTATGATCTCAAATAGCCTAATAAACCTAAATGATGGATTTACACCTTGTCTAAATCTCTAAAATCCTCATCATGAGGAGACTCCAAATAAAACATGGTCTCCCCACTCAAACTCAAAGGCATGTGATTTTGATCACACTAAGATTTATGTTAGATCGGTGATATCCTCATGCACTCAAGGATTACCTAAACCTTCTATATCATCTCTTGCACTATCTCTGTCCCAAAAATTGATGCCTCACCAATCTCATTTTATTATAAGGGTTACCTATAGGGTATCCCATATAGGGAATTGAAATGGTTCATTCCAAAAGTAAAGTGATATCTACTATTAAAATCAAACTCTACCAAAGGTAAGTAATCCTCCTAGCTCAAACTGAAGTATAACACACAATACCTCAACATATTATATAAAAAATGGATAGTGTTCTTGGTTTTTCCATCCTTTTGGGGGTGAAAATCTATAATAATATTGAATTGGGTCTCCAATTCCTCTTGTTTGAATCTATACAACCGTAATGTGAACTATGCATCATAGTTAGAGACAATCATCAAGGGGGTCGCACATTGAGATGAAGTGGCCCAGATGCTACAGCAGATCGCCCGTACTGTTAAAGAGGGAGAAGGGTGGATTTCAAAAACCTGGGGGTCCTGTCATATTGTCAACCCATGCCAGATATGTCTTTCCATCAGGCGAGATTTTTTCCTGGCAAGTATCTAACACCACGAGGTGAGCAATGAGTGCTGCCATCGGATCATCTGGGTGGGGGTTCTGGTATTGATGAGGGTCCCAGACCACTAATGCATTGGTATGTTCTTCAACATGATAAGCAGGCCTGGCGGATCGTAGAGTGGCCGGAGTGATGACCTGCGGGGCAGCTGGGGGAACCTGAGCTTGGTCCTGGGGATTATCACCCCACCCAGGTGGATTTTACGACACATACCGCACCCTTTTTCCATAATCTCTAGCCTCTATTGTAATACCATGAGATTTTATGAGATATATTCTTTTAAATTTCGTTGATGTATTTTGTTGTACGCTACACCATGATTATCTTTCACTATAAAAAACATTGTATTATCTTGCAGTACACGCAACAATATACATGGCTTGTGTAGCACACAATTTCAAGTTCTTTTGATAGAATTTATCTCACAAAAAATGAGTAAATATATTGTGTTCAATGTAAAAATAAGTTTAAATTATGTTATACTCAACACCAAAGGAAGCTTTCACTACACGCAACACTGACTTGGCTTGCATTACACGTAAGAAAGACCTTCTGCGATATCTTGTGTGGTACGCATTACCGAGTTTCACTAAACAATGATATATTTTTATAATATTATTATGAACTAGCCGTTATGAATATTATTAAACAAATTTTTAATTTTATATCATTTTAATTAATCGTACACATTTTATAGAACATGGTATGAGAACAAAATCAATTTTTCGGATAAAAGAATTATTTTTCAAAAAATGCAGTTTTTCCACCTTTTGAGGGCGCACCCATTATAAATCTAATTTTTGAAAAGTTAATAGGTTAAATTTGAAAAAATAAAATTCTTCTTTTGAATCAGGATATAAAAATTTACTTTGGATAAATATTTGATATTTTTCTGATATTTTTTATATTTTGATGAATAGTAAAAATACACTAAATTTTTAATTAAAAACAACTTTTTTCTTCGAGATAATTTATATGGTTAAACTATAATATTGAATGGTTTTAATGTGTAAATAAAATATATTTTTACCATTTAATATAATTTTTGTCATTATAATTAATTTTACATTGAATCCATAGGTAAATACCTTTCAACATTTTGCAATGTTTTAGCTTTTAAAACTCATTTTCTCAACAGCGTGATTAATGTTAAATTAATTACCGAAACATCTATGTTTTGAATTTGGAAAAATAAATTTCATATTTGGAATAAGTAGGTCCAAATTATGTAAATATGATACTTTTATTTTTTGGCATTATGAATAGTAACTATGGTTAATTTTAATAACCACAGTTAAAGGTAAATCAAGTAATTAAGGATAAAAATAATATTATAAAATTACCCTAAAACTTGTATTAATATAATTTGATGATTATATTTCTTCCTAAAACATACTTGGGTGTAAATGGAATCTATTGTAACCCACTTTTATGAGAATAAGACATTTAATTTATTTTATTTAAAGAAAAGTGAAATTTGTCTCACTTAAACTTTAATAATTAAATTATTTTTAATATAAGGTTATACATAATATAAATTCGATTATAAATAATCATTTGAAATCTAAAATGTTTTTCTTTATCATGGTAATTTATTTGTAATTTTTAAGAAATATATAATTACCTTTATAGCTTATACATAAATGATGGAGAAATTATTTATTTAGTGAAAAATCAATAATATAGTTTTTATTAAAATAATAATACCCATAAAAAGGAACAAACACTTCAAAAAAACTTATTGGTCAACAATATCTAAACCATAAGGATCCAAGGGTCAAATTTTGACCATTATGAGCCTTATAAAATATATCATGACACTTATATTATTTTATTTTAAATGACGTCAAAGTTGTCACATTCATAATTTAATAAATATAACATTTTAAAAGTTGGGTTTTTTAGAAGATAAATTAGACTAAAAGTATTATTATTAAATATGTTATATTTATCTTCATCATAGTATTTTTATTTTTATTTTTATGCAACAAATAATTATATTAAATAAGTATACAAAAATGTTGTAGTAATTATTTTATTAAGAGAAATATCAAATAAATGGTACTAACAATATTAAAATAAATATTATATGAACTAATTAATGTGCTCCACGAATTTTATAGATTAATATGACATGTTAGGAAATTTTTAAATTTTTTTCGACTCTATATTCTTTTTTTATTTTATTTAAATTCAAGTAAATGAATAGTGTCAAAATTGACACTACTGATATTTTATAAAAATAACATATTATTTTTTTAAAAAAAATAAAAAAAATATTTATAAATTAAAAAATTAAAATTATATGGTCTAAAATTTCATAAAGTTTCAAATTATGTAAAATTAACAACAGATAAGTAAGTATTTATAACCATTTAAAATTTATAATATTATAACAACACATAAAATTAAATTGATTAAATAAGGATAAATAAAAATGATAAGGTTTAAAATAAAATCAAAACATGTCTATATTTTATTGGTTTATGAGATTACAACCCAGTATCATCTCATATTTTAATTTGAGTCATTTTTGGATGTTTTTAAATGGGGTTTTATTTTATTATAAATTAATATTTTTGAGGATTCCAAAAAGTGCCCCTCTCATCCCTTATAAAAGGGCACCTACTCCCTCTCCTATTCACTCAATTTTGAGCCTTAAAACATGGGAAAAACCTATCCATTTACCTTCTCCAATTCCCTAGAAACATACAATTGGTCCTGGTCTTCTTTAAAGACCAACTTTAGTGCCCTAAGAGGAAGCTTAGAAGAGGCACGTCGAAGAAGAGGTAATATCCTTTACCGATTCTTTCAAACTTCTTTATTCTTATACTTCCAATATATGAGTTGTTTCAATATTAAGTAATAAATCCAGTATCACTTTTATACTTATATGTTATTAATAATATGAAACAACCATTTTCAATATTCTATCCATCCTATAAAAAATGAAATCACCACGCATGCGTACGTACGATTTACCGTCTCTGCATCGTGGTGTAATCTATTTTTCATCACTAACATGCTTGGATGGGTATAATGACGGAATAAAAAAAATTATATTATTATTTTAAAGTTATATCGATTCTTAAATAATATACACCATACACTTAAATACAATTCCATAATCATGGGAATGATATCGTCGCTCATGTTTACGTACGGCCTACCGTCTCCACGATACATGATCTTCATTGAATAATGATTATATAAATAAATTTAATGAATAAATATGATATATATAATACTAATACCTCTATTTAAATTATATAACTATAACATAAAAATATGAATAATAATTTATTCGGCAAAACATACATAAGAACATAAAGCAGTTAACACCCAAATAACGAGCAACAATTAAATGTTACTAATAAACAGATAAAAACGTGACCATATATGATATCATTAAAATTAATATGATTCCTCAATAAGTAAATAGATTTATTTAAATCATTATACAGGAGTTTTGGATATTTACAAAGCATATCAGACCTAAGGTAAGGGATAATTATTCCAATCTCATTCTTATCTGAGATTGTTTATTCGTAAGTATTTATTGGGGTTATATTTATCATCCTTGTCCATGTTTTCTAAAAATGTTTTCATAAAATGTTTACTATTATTCCATGTATGTTTAAATAAATTTTTACAATTTTTTACTTTTACCAAATGGTATGGGAGTAATCTTTTTTTGTTTACCATATGTTTTACTTTCTAAATTTTTCAGTAAAAGTATAAGGAGAATGTTTTTTTAACTTATACGACATAAATAGATTTTTACGATTTCATAACACCTTATTTACATGAATCTTACTCTACAATAGTTAATTATTATTTTCAAAAAAACTATTTTCTTTTAAAATTCCATGGCATTTTGAGAAAAGAAAATGAATTTGAAGAAGAAATGATATTTTCATCAAGAATTCATTTCAAGTGTTTTATCCAAACTATTTTCCATATAAGATGACATTATTTAATATGGTTGTGTTCATGTATAATGTCTCTATTATTTACATGGTTTGATTTTGATTTTGATGAAATGATATCCAATTGTTTTATATGGATTATGTTATGATGGGATGATGTTTATGAAACCCATTTTATTCCTTAGGTTGTGATGAATGATTTATTTTTATTTTGTAGAACACATAAGAATGATTTAATTATGAGATGGGTGGGACCTATATATACCTCAAATTCATTGGGTAAATATTTATATCTCATGAGATAGACATGGCTGGAATGGAAAGTAAATCTGGTTCAGTAATACAGGGCTGGAATGACAAGTAAACCTGGTTTAGTAATGGACTTCATCCACTATGATGGTCTTGGTAGAAATGCCTTGGATACTATGGAAATCATAATTTTTACTTATTATTTTTCCACAATTACTTGTTTTATTCTAATGTTATTATTTCATGATTAATGTTCCTTTATTATCTATGTCTTATGTACTACCAAGATTTATGTCATTGCTCAAGATTTTGATGTTTAAACTTTATGATCTTGTTTTTATGTTCAAATGTTTATGGATTGTTTTATGTTCTCCATGTTTACCCTTACTAAGAATTTGAGCTCACCCTTTTTATGTTTTATTTTCCCCTGGATACAAAGAAAGGTTTTATATAGGAAGACAAAAGGGGAGATCTTTATGGGAGATGTTGAAGATCTTTCACCATTATTAGAAGATTAAGTACCGAGTTTCCAAATAAACTAAACTAATATGGTCATTGGGCATCTGTTTGTATCATGTATTAAGTTTTCTGAAAAAATTAATGTAATTTCCATTTATGTCAATCTTGGGTCTCTACAGTTGGTATCAGAGCAAAAGAGGTAGGAATGAATATGATCCTTGGGAACTCTCACGTGTGAGCGTTGGACAAAGCATGGCTCTCTACCCAAGGGCTTCATGAGGAAATAGCTGCCACTTGGGATAGTGGTGTGTCCCACCCAGGGGTTGTATCCTCCCATGGTGTGCTCTGATAGGTATCAATTCTAGTCCACTGAAAATAATTCCATACTGCTACAGTTGGTATCAGAGCGATGGTTTAGTAAACCTTTGGAAACTAGGTTGCGAAAACTTTTGTGATATCCCTAGAGATATTTCTAAGGTATGTCTAGGGATGTCCTAAGGGTATGTCTAACTATAGATTATAGTCCTAGAATTATCATAATGTTCATGAATAGCCTGGGATTAATCCAAATATGTTAGAGATTGAAAGTACTCTCCCTTGATTATATTGTTTTTTAGTATGATTTTTGCCTCTCACACTATTCTTTTTGGGTTTTAGATAATGGCTGGAACCCGAAGGAAATATGTTAATGATCAATGCACTGGTAAATACGATTATTTTCCTTCTGAATAACCAAATGTTATGGGATATGGAGTGAAAAATCTTATTTCTATACTTACATAATCTATGAGTCATTATGAACTTCCAAATGAGCAGAGAAGGGAACAATATTCTTTTGAGTTCTTCATGATGCAACATCCACATTATTTCAGTGGGTATTCTAATCCACTTGTTTCTGAATAATGGATTAGTACCATTGAAAAGATATTTTCCATACTTCACTATTCAAAATATGAAAAATCCAATTTGGCTGATTACCGTTTAGAAGGTGAAGCAGACCATTGGTGGACTCTAATTAATAATACAAGGCCCTAAGATGAAATTGAATCCATGGAATGGGATTGTTGTACCTCTCGTATCCCCTCGTGGTTTAATTTTCATGATCACAATCACTTTCATGTTTATCTAATTGTGTTTTAAGTGTTTTTGTGGATAAGCAATTGATTGCCAAAGGATTGGCCAAGAAAGCAAGAAGCAAAACTGGACTGAAATTCAGTCCACCGGCCAACCGGTGGCTACACCACCGGTCGACCGGTGGACCCTGGGCAGAAGGCAGAGCCACTGCCTCACCACCGGCCAACCGGTGGCTGCAGCACCGGTCAGCCGGTGGCACCTGCACAGAATGGCAAGCTACTGTCTTGCCACCGGCCAGCCGGTGGCTCTGGCACCGGTCAGCCGGTGGCCCCTGGCCAGAAATCCTCATCCTTTTTCAAGGCACCGGCCAACCGGTGGGACTGTACCGACCAGCCGGTGGAGCCAGTCAAACTAGCCGTTGCAGTTTGACCAGGCTGGCCCACTTGGCTCCCAACGGCTCTTTAAGCCTCTCCAACAGCTCCGAAGCCTCCCCAAGGGTTCCATGCCTATAAATAAAGGCCAAGGAAGCCCCGGACACTCCCCGGAACTAATACCAAGCGCTCGGACACATTGTTGAACATTTGGCGAACCTCCGGCGCTCCACCTTCAAGGATCCTCAAGTGCTCCAACCAATTTCCAAACCAAGGAGCACCTCAAGAAGCTTGGGAGAGCAAGCTACATCAACTCCATCATACCTTGGCGCCCAAGTCTTCCTCAATTACGGTTTTTATAGTTTTATTTATTTTGAGCTTTAAATTTGGGTTTGTTCCTACAAACCCCAAACTTTTCCCATCCCCTCTTTCTTTTGGGTTTCACATCACCACTAAGGTGTGAAGAGGTTCACAAGATTTTCCTTTAAAAAGCTTGAGACATAGGTGAGCTATCCTTCACCTGTAAGAAGGATAGTGGGTTCTTTCTCAACCATCAAAAGCAAGTGGGTTCTTGCTAAACCACAAAAAGCAAGCTGTAATAGGTCCTAGTGCTACCTCAAAGCCTAGTGGGATTCTTGCTAAAACCATTGAAAAGCAAGCGGTAGGAATCTCTCAACGGTTGAGTTGGGAGCGGAGACATAGGCCGGGTTTTGGCCTAACTCCGTTATCAATTTCTTGTGTGATTGCCTTCTTTTATTTTCCGCTGCACATACTTTGATTTTTTAATTTGTTAATCATTTTTTAAAAGGCAATTCACCCCCCTCTTGCCATCATTCCCTTGTTTTCTTCCGGCCTAACAATTGGTATCAGAGCGGTAATTTGAGTAATACCTTAAAAGGTTTCGAATTCAAAGATCCATTGTGATGGCATCTACCTCTTTCGCCCCCGAGGGCTACTCATTGGGTCGGGCTCCATTTTTTGATGGGACCGACTACACTTATTGGAAAACCCGCATGACTACCTTTCTTAGAAGCATAGGATATCCTATTTACAAAATTGTCATGCAAGGTTATACTTTGTCTACCCCCGACGAATCCAAATGGACCCCCGCCGATATTAGAAACTTTGAGCTTGATGGTAAAGCCATGAAAGCTCTACATTGCGGCCTTGACCGAAATGAGTTCAATCGAGTATCTACTTGCACCTCCTCTCATGAAATTTGGAAACTATTGGAAGTGACCCATGAGGGCACTAACAAAGTTAAGGATACTCGGTTAGACATGTATAGACATGACTTTGAAAGCTTTTCCATGCATCCAAATGAATCTATTACTAAAATGTTTACACGCTTCACTGATGTTTGCAATGGTAGAAAATCTCTTGGTGATGATGTTTCAGCCGAGATGATGGTCAAGAAGATCTTATGGGTCCTTCCGAGCTCATGGGCACCAAAGGTGACGGCGATCCAAGAAGCTAAGGACGTCAAAAATATGCCGGTAGAGGAGCTCATCGGATCTCTCATGACTTATGAGATCACGATGAGGAGGAAATCTCAAAAGGAGGGCACACCAATCAAGACACCAAAGAACATCGCCCTCAAGGTACAAAAAGAAGTAAGCTCCTCCTCATCATCATCATCTTCATCTCCTTCATCTTCAAGCGGCGACTCGGAAATGGAGAATCTCACCCGCCAAATGCACAAATTTATGAAGAATCACAAGAAGAAGAAGAAAACTCGCAAGGCGCGAAATCAAGAACCCACCGCAAGATCCGAGCCCAAGGTAAAATGCTACGGGTGCAGCCAAAAAGGGCATTACAAGGCCGATTTCCCACTCAACAAAAAACGGGCCATACAAAAGGAAAAAGGAAAGAAAAAGGTCCTCAAGGCGACATGGAGTGACACCTCCTCATCATCCTCCTCCTCCTCCTCCTCAAGCGACCAAGGTACAAAATGCCTAATGGAAAAACATGAGGTAACATCTTCCGACTCCTCCTCCTCTTTTTCTTCAAATTCCAATTCTTTAAATCATCTATCTTATGAAGAACTCTCACACGCTAGAGACCAACTAGAAAATGGTTTTCATGAGCTTTATTCAAAATTCGTTGCTTTAAAAAAGAATTTCAAAAAGCTTTCCTCCGAAAAAGATCAAATTATCAAAGAGAAGGAGGAACTCTCCCTAAAAATCCAAAATTTTCCCAATGTTGATTCTTTGGAATCAACCATCAAGGACCTTAGAGAAACTCTAGCGAAGTTCACCCAAGGGGAACAAAATTTGAACAATTTACTTGGTTCCCAACGCGTTTCCCGAACCACCCAAGGGCTTGGCTATTCCAAGAAAGCTTCCTCCTCCCATGCACCCACTGTTTTTGTAAGGGGGAGCTCTAGTTATAAATTTTGTAACTATTGTAAGAAACCCGGGCACCTCATTTATGAGTGTGATTGCAAAAATGCCCGGTACGGTCAACCCAAATCTATTTTTTATTCGGACGAATTTTATAGGAGAAGACCCGCCATGAGACAAGTATGGATTGAAAAATCCCTTCTTGCGAGTCTCTCCGGGCCAAAATTTATTTCCTATCCCCGGTGACTTATTGTTTTTATTTAGGGGGAGTATTTTCAAAACCTTGTCTTAGATTCAAAACTTTCATTTCAATTTTTGGTTCAAAATTTTCATTTCAATTTTGATTCAAAACTTTCAATTCAAACTGTTATTCAAATTTTTCAATTTAATTTTCAAAAATTCCAATTGATTTAAAAATCTTGATTTTCAATTTTCCCTCAATCAAATTTTTATGCCCCGTGCTATTTTGATAATCACAAAGGGGGAGAAATTTTTTGATTGATTGGGGGAGAATCCTTTTCACCATGCTTAGCATTTCCTTTCAATTTCAGTATTTTACATTAATTGTTTTGGTGATTGTGATCATCAAAATAGGGGGAGATTGTTGTACCTCTCGTATCCCCTCGTGGTTTAATTTTCATGATCACAATCACTTTCATGTTTATCTAATTGTGTTTTAAGTGTTTTTGTGGATAGGCAATTGATTGCCAAAGGATTGGCCAAGAAAGCAAGAAGCAAAACTGGACTGAAATTCAGTCCACCGGCCAACCGGTGGCTACACCACCGGTCGACCGGTGGACCCCAGGCAGAAGGCAGAGCCACTGCCTCACCACCGGCCAACCGGTGGCCGCAGCACCGGTCAGCCGGTGGCACCTGCATGGAATGGCAAGCTACTGTCTTGCCACCGGCCAGCCGGTGGCTCTGGCACCGGTCAGCCGGTGGCCCCTGGCCAGAAATCCTCATCCTTTTTCAAGGCACCGGCCAACCGGTGGGACTGTACCGGCCAGCCGGTGGAGCCAGTCAAACTAGCCGTTGCAGTTTGACCAGGCTGGCCCACTTGGCTCCCAATGGCTCTTTAAGCCTCTCCAACGGCTCCGAAGCCTCCCCAAGGGTTTCATGCCTATAAATAAAGGCCAAGGAAGCCCCGGACACTCCCCGGAACTAATACCAAGCGCTCGGACACATTGTTGAACATTTGGCGAACCTCCGGCGCTCCACCTTCAAGGATCCTCAAGTGCTCCAACCAATTTCCAAACCAAGGAGCACCTCAAGAAGCTTGGGAGAGCACGCTACATAAACTCCATCATACCTTGGCGCCCAAGTCTTCCTCAATTACGGATTTTATAGTTTTATTTATTTTGAGCTTTAAATTTGGGTTTGTGCCTACAAACCCCAAACTTTTCTCATCCCCTCTTTCTTTTGGGTTTCACATCACCACTAAGGTGTGAAGAGGTTCACAAGCTTTTCCTTTAGAAAGCTTGAGACATAGGTGAGCTATCCTTCACCTGTAAGAAGGATAGTGGGTTCTTTCTCAACCATCAAAAGCAAGTGGGTTCTTGCTAAACCACAAAAAGCAAGCTGTAATAGGTCCTAGTGCTACCTCAAAGCCTAGTGGGTTTCTTGCTAAAACCATTGAAAAGCAAGCGGTAGGAATCTCTCAACGGTTGAGTTGGGAGCGGAGACGTAGGCCGGGTTTTGGCCGAACTCCGTTATCAATTTCTTGTGTGATTGCCTTCTTTTATTTTCCGCTGCACATACTTTGATTTTTACATTTGTTAATCATTTTTTAAAAGGCAATTCACCCCCTCTTGCCATCATTCCCTTGTTTTCTTCTGGCCTAACAGGGATGAGTTCAAGAACTTATTTTTCAATAATTACTTTCCTCATATTCTTAAAACGAAGATATAAAAGGAGTTCCTTGAGCTTAAGAAAAGGGATAATGAATCTATTGGTATATACGAGGAAAAGTTTACCAGGCCTGCATGGTATGCATCTGGCTTTATCATCCAACCTGAAAGTAAAGTTGATCAATTCTTCAGTGGCTTAAAACCAATTCTTCAAATAGAATTAACTATAAGAGACTTCAGTAGCTGTGAATAGATTGTACATTGTGCTATCAAGGTAGAACTGGAAGTTGGTGTTACATATCCATCTCATGGTTTTGAAAAGAAATGAAATATGGAGTTCAAGGAAAAATCTCAGAAAAATGGTGAAAAGAAGATGAATGTTTCGTTATGCTCAAAGTGTGTAAATAATCATGGTTGAGATTTTCTTAAAGGGACTAAAAAATGTTTTATGTGTGGAAAAGAAGGTCATCGAGCAATTGAGTACTGAAATAATGGGAAAAAGGTTGCTAATGATGTGAATAAAGAAAAAACTATAGAGAACACACCACCAACACTTCAATGCTACAAGGGCAAGGAAATGAGGCATTATGATAACCAATGCCCTAATCCAAGGGTTAATGACGATTGACATGAACAACCTATTAAGGAAAAAGGACAAAGATAAGTCACATGCAATCATTATTGGCTATGTTGGGTATGAAAATGAAGTAGTTGAATGATTAAGTGTTTATGTAATGGGGTTCCAAAATAATATTGTGGAATCTCATTTAATAGTATCATGGAATATTAGAATATCTATATATTGGTTTATTGTGTTTTTCAATAATTATATGGCACCAGTAACCATGAAAAGTGATTGAAATATTTTTGGAAAGTAGATGATATGCACATATAGAAGGGATAAAGAGAAAATAATTTGTTTGATAGTATTAATGATCTCATGACTGAAAAAAAAGACAAAGAGATATCTTGGTTTGAGTATATAGTTTTTTTTTGTATTTTTGGTGTGTGGAAAGAGTTAAATTTTGACCGAATTCAAGTTTTCATTAAGATTCTATAGTAATTCATGTTTCAAGTGAATACATGATTAATGTATTCACATGTTTGGAATGTGACAATCAATAACTACCTTATGAGATATGGGATGCAAATGTTAAGTAGATTTAGTTCACCTCCTTCTAAATTTTTATATTTTTTTGTTTTTGGAAGGATTTTAATGTTATACATTTATGAATAGTATAAGTTATTTTTTGTTTTAAGATTAATTTATTATTTCACTATAGGTGGACTTATGATTATTTGATAACATGTTCTAACCTTTTTGTTGAGATAGATGGAATGACCTGTCATTCTATCGCATGATCTGCTAACACTTCACAAATGAAAAATTCTACTTCATTTCTTTAAGAGATGAAGTGGAAATTGTTCAAGGTGTGAACAACTGTGAGATTGTACCAAAATCAAGTAAGTATTTCTTCTAATTCAAAAATTTTTCAACATTAGGGAAATGATCTTGAAATCCAAAAATGTTACCCTAGTACCCTCTTATCTGTAAATTAGATGGTCCCTTAAGTCGTTGTGGATTCATGGCTTTTTAGTAGTTAATGTTCTCAAAACATTATTCTTTATCACTATCCATCATAACTTGACGGTTAGATTTCTCTTCCATATCCATGTTTTCACTTCCCACCTATTTTATCCTATGTGGAAACCCAGTGATGAGTTACTTTGGGTATCTGTTATGTTTCTAATGTACCTTTTAAAAATAAATTTTTAGTATTCCTTTTTATGATTTGGGTGTCTATGAAAGAAACTTTGAAGGAGTAAACTATTTATAACTTCGATGAATTTCAAGGGAGAAATAAATTTTAAGGGGGGAATAATGTAATACCCTAAGATTTTATGAGATATATTATTTTTAATTTCTTTGATATCTTATGTTGTACGCTATACCAAGATCATCTTGCACTATAGGAAATACCATATTAGCTTGCAGTATACGCAACAATATACTTGGCTTGTGTTGCACACAATTTGAAGTTCTTTTGATAGAATGCATCTCACACAACAATGAGTATATATTTGGTTCAATGTATAAATAAGTTTGTATTATGTTATTTTCAACACCAAAGGAATATTTCACTACACGCAACACTGACTTGGCTTGCATTACACGCAAGAACGACCTTCCTCGATAGCTTGCATGGTACGCAGTACCGAGTTTCACTAAACAATGATATATTATTATAATATTATTATTAACTAAACATTATGAATAGTATTAACCACATTTTTAATTTTATAACATTATAATTAATCTTACACATTTTCTAGAACATGGTATGAGAACAAAATCAATTTTTCATATAAAAGAAGTATTTTTCAAAAAATGCAGTTTTCCCCCTTTTGATGGCGCACCCATTTTAAATTAAATTTAGAAAATTTTATAGGTTAAATTTGAAAAAATAAACTTCTTATTTTGAATCAGTATATAAAAATTTACTTTGGATAAATTTTTGATATTTTTCTGATAACTTTCATATTTTAATGAATAGTAAAAATACGCTAAATTTTTAATTAAAAATGACTTTTTCATAAATATAATTTATATGGTTAAATTCTATTATTGAATTATTTTAAAGTATAAATAGAATATATTTTTACCATTAAATATAATTTATTTCGTTATCATTAATTTGACGTTGAATTCATAGGTAAAAACATTTCAATAATTGCAATGTTTTAGCTTTTAAAACTCGTTTTCTCATCAACATGATTAATTTTAAATTAATTACTGAAACATCTATATTTTTCATTTGTAAAAATATATTCTATATTTGGAATAATTAGGTCAAAATTATGTTAATAGGATACTTTTATATTTGGGCATTATGAATAGTAACTACGGTTAATTTTATTTACCATAGTTTAAGGTAAATCGGGTAATTTAGGGTAAACATAATATTATAAAATTACCCGAACACTTGTCTTAATATAATTGGATGATTATATTTCACACTAAAACATACTTGGGTCAAAATTGAATCTATTGGAACCCACTTGGATGAGATTAAGACATTTAATTTAAATAATTTAAAGAAAAGTGAAATATGTCTCACTCAAACATTAATAATTAAATAATTTTTAATATAAGGTTATATAGAATATAAATTATATTATAAATACTCAATTGAAATTTAAAATGTTTTTATTTATCATGGAAATTTATTTTTAATTTTTAAGAATTATATAATTACCTTAATAGCTTAATCATTAATGATGTAGAAATTATTTATTTAGTGAAAAAACAATAATATATTTTTTATTAAAATAATAATACCCATCAAAAGTCCAAAACACTTGAAAAAAAATTATTTTTCGAGTATATCTAAACCACAATCATCCCTGAGTTAACTTTTTGACCATCTGGAGCCTTATAAAAGATATTATGACACTTATATTATTGTATTTTAAATGATGTCAAAGGTGTCACCTTCATAATTTAATATATATAACATTTTAAAAGTTGGGTTTTTTAGAAGATAAATTAGACTAAAAGTATTCTTAACAAATCTATTAGATTTATCTTTATCATATTATTTTATTTTTAATTATTATGTAAAAAATAAGTATATTAAATAATTATTCAAAAATGTTGTAGTAATTATTTTATTAAGAGAAATATCAAATAAATGGTTTTAAAAATATTAAAAAAAATATTATATGAACTAATTAATGTTCTCCACGAATTTTATAGATTAATATGACATGTTAGGAATCTATTAAATATTTTTTTGAATCTGTCATATGTTTGTATTTTATTTAAATTCAAATAAATGAATAGTGTCAAAATTGACACTATTGATATTTTATAAAAATGACATATTATTAAATTGTTTAAAAATCAAAAAAAAAATTAAAAATTACAAATTGAAAACTATATAGTCTACGATTTCATAAAGTATCCAATTATAGAAAATTAACAACACATAAGAAATTATTTATAACCATTTAAAATTTAGAATATTATTATCACAAATAAAATTAAATAGATGAAATAAGGATAAATCAAAATTATAAGGTTTAAAATAAAATCAAAACATGTCTAAATTTTATTGTTTGATGAGATTACAAAAGTCATCCTCTCCTATCTTATAAAAGGGAACCTCCTTCCTCTCCTCTTCACTCTATTTTGATCCTTAAAACTTGGCCAAACCCTATCCATTTCCCTTCTCCACTTCCCTAAAAACATACTAGTGGTATTGGTCTTCTTCAAAGACCAACTTTAGTGCCCTAAGAGGAGGTTTATAAGTGGCACATCGAAGAAGAGGTAATATCCTTTACCGATTCTTTCAAACTTCTTTTTTCTTCTACTTGCTCTATATGAGTTGTTTCATTATTAATTAATAACTCCAATATCACTTGTATAGTAATATGTTATTAATAATATGAAACAAACATATTCCATATTCTATCCATCCTATGAAAAATTAAATCACCACGTGTGCGTACATATGACCTGCCGTCTCCATGCTGTGGTATAATATGTTTTTCATCACCAACATACTTGGATGGGTATAACGATGGAAGAAATAGCTAAATATGATTATTTTAAAGTGATATTGATTCTAAAATATTATACACCATACACTTTAATACAATTCCACAATCATGGGAATGATATCGTCGCTCATGCGTACGTACGACCTACCGTCTCCACAATGTGATGTGATTCATTCTACATGATCTTCATTGAAGAATGATCATATAAATGAATTTAATGAATAAATATGATATATATTATACTAATACCATTCTGTAAATGATATAACTATAACCTAAAAAGAGGAATAAGAATTTATTCGACAAAGCATGCATAAGAACATAAAGCAGTTAACACCTGAATAATGAGTAACAATTAAATGTTACTAATAAACAGATAAGAATGTGACCATATATGATATCATAAAAATGACTATGATTATTTAATAATTCAATGATATTATTTAAATCATTATACAGGAGGTTTGGATATGTACAAAGCATATCAGACTTAAGGTAAGGCATAATAATTCCAATCTCTTTCTTATCCAATATTGTTTATTCGTAAGTATTTACTGGGGTTATATTTATCATCCATGTCCATGTTTTCTAAAAATGATTTCATAAAATTTTTACTATTATTCTAGGTATGTTTAAAGAAATTTTTACTCTTTGTTGAATTTTACCACATGGTATGGATGAAATCTTTCTTTGGTTTACCATACGAGGTAATTTTTGAATTTTTCGGTAAAATTATGATGAGAATATTTTTTTAACTTATACGACATAAAAAAAATTATGGTTTCATAATGCCTTGTTTCCATGAAGCTTACTCTATAGTATTTAATTATTATTTTCAACAAAATTCTTTTCTTTTAAAATTTCAAATCATTTTGATAAAAAAATGATTTTAAAGAAGAAAGGATATTTTTCTCAAGAATTAATTTCAAGTGTTTTATCAAAACTATTTTCCATCTAAGATGACATTATTTAATATGGTTGTGTTTCAAGTAAAATATATCTATTATTTACATGGTTTGATTTTTTTTATGATGAAATGATATTCGTTTGTTTTATATGGATTATGTTATGATGGGATGATTTTTATGAAACCCATTTTATTTGTTGGGTTGTGATGAATGATTTGTGTTTATTTTGTGGCACACGTAAAAATGATTTCATTGTGAGATGGGTGGGACCTATATCTCCCTCCAATTCATTGGGTAAATATTTATATCTCATGAGATAGACATGGCTGGAATGGAAAGTAAATATGATTCAGTAATACAGGGTTGGAACAGCAAGTAAACCCGGTTCAGTAATGGAATTCATTCACTATAATGGTCTTGGTAGAAATGCCTTGGCTAATATATAAATAATAATATGTGCTTATTATTTTTCCAAAATTACAGGTTTTATTCCAATGATATTCTTTCATGATTAATGTTCCTTAATGATCTACGTCTTACATACTTCCAAGATTTATGTCATTGCTCAAGATTTTGATGTTTAAACTTTGTGATCATGTTTTTACGTTCAAATATTTTTGGATTGTTTTATGTTCTCCATGTTTACACTTACTGAGCATTTGAGCTCACCCTTTCTTTTTTTTCTTTTCCTTGGGATATAAAGAAAGTTTTTAGATAGGAAAACAAAAGGGGAGATCTTTCTGGGAGATGTTTAAGATCTTTCACCATGATTAGAATATTATGTTTTGAGTTTCCAAAGACACTAAACTAATATGGTCATTGGGAGTTGGTTGGTGTCATGTGTTAAGTTTTCCGTAAAAGTAATTTAATTTCCATGTACGTAAATCTTGGTTCTATATAGTTGGTATCAGAGAAAAGGAGGTAGGAATGAATCTGATCCTTGGGAACTCTCACGTGTGAGCGTTGGACGAAGCATAGCTCTCTGCCCAAGGGCTTCATGAGGAAATGGCTGCCACTGGGGATGGTGGTGTGTACCACCTAGGGGGTGTAACTGCCCATGGAGTGATCTTATAGGTATCAATTATAGTCCACTAAAAATAATTCTAGCCCACTATATCTATCATGTCTACATGGACAGGATCGTTTGGGCTATCCAGAGACAATTCATCGTGGGACTGTTGTACCTGCCCCTGCTGCCCTGGCCAAGGATCACCATAGTCTGGTCGTCGCTCTTTGGTGCATTCTGCAAGGAGTTCATCAACCATCTTATTGTGCTCTATGAGTTGTTGATGCAACATGTCCTTTTTGATATAATCCTCTGTCTTCTGCACTAAACCAGACAATATATAGGGTTTGACAGCCCCACAATGCTCTTTGACCTTATTGGGATTCTGGCTGAGGACTAATGCCTCAGTGGGCACAAGAATACCCAGTAGATTTCACTGCTAGTGAGTAACCCTTCCAATGGATCCAATAATTGTGGCACTCCCCTGGGGGGTAAGTTATTTTCAAGGAGTTCTAGTTTGTTATCCCCCTCCGATAGATCGGCCATGTTAACCTTGACTCTACCTGGAGGCATATCCTCGATATCTCCTGGAAAATCAGGCTACCACCATATAGAACTAAAGTGGAAAGAATAATACTTCCCCTAACCACAGACCTGAATGTGGGGGGAAGCCTCCTTGATAATCTTGTGGAGAACTTTAAATCTCTGAACGCATCATTGATGGAGGGTCTAGTTGCGACCGGGCGACTTGGGGAGCTGGGCCACAGGGAGTGCAGTCAAGTCGACCATACGGAATTTTTTGTCAATAACTTTGAAGTGTTCCAAACTCTTGGGATAATCAACTCACTCATAATAGTGATAGAAGTGCATCACCAAGAGGTTTTGGTGAAAGCATGCGACTTCCTCCTGAATAAGCAATTCGGGTGCACTAAAGTTTATGGTGCAATTGGATAGAACATTTCCAGGAAATGATCTATTATGAGGATGTCGTAAAATCTCCTCAACTCATACTTGGAATCTGGAACTTAGTTTCCCCACTCATCATCTGGGGGAGGTTGTGGGATCGATAGTGATACTGAAGTAGACCAATGAGACAGTAGGCCGGCCAGTGGAGAATGCGGCAAATGATCTGACAAGAAACTACATATCGGGATGTCCTGTGAAGAATGTGATGACTGATCTATGACATATCGGTTGGATGGGCTGGCAACTACAGTTTTTGGTGTAGGGACTGTAGTTACTGATGGTGGGTGAGGCTGTTGTTCATCCTCCATCGGTCCCTAGAAAAGCTCTATGTGGTCTGTGGTTGAAGTAGAGAATGATCCTGTTAACGATAGGGATGACTACACGGACATACCCTGGGAGGGGTCCAAATATTCCTCCTCTTGGATGTAACTGTTGAGGGAAGTGGGAATCGGGTGGAACTCACATTCTAGAAGGATGAGGCTGATATGTCGTGTTCCTGTCCCGGCCCTCGACATAGAGGATCGAGGTGAGGGTTACATTGTTGAATCGCATTCCTCCTCGGAATCCAAGAAGAAAATAGGCTTGATTTCAGTCTGAATCTTCTCATCACTCCTTTCATGGCATCGATGACCCGCCCTCCAACCCCAGGATATCTCTTTGGTACATGGTAGATTTTTTGCTGGAGATGGACCTTCGGCCAAATTGATGTTGGGGCAGAGAGAACTTTTTCCTGGGTGAGCTGGGGTGCGAGGAGCACCAAGACTGATGTCGAGGACCTCCGTTCCCACTAGCCGACGCATGGATAGAATCTCTGTGGGAAGTTCTGGAGTGGGTAGGACCTCTGCAGGAGCTAGCAGGAGAAAGGGTAGGGCCTCCATGCTTATTTCCTTTGGCAGTGTCGGTGTGAGGAGGGTCCTTATATTGTTCGAGCTGGACACGGGTAGGACCTCCATTTTGGGTGCCCATGAAGCGATGAAAACCTTCGCTTCTCCTATTTATGGGATAGGGAGGACCTTCATCGGCTTCTTTAAGCACATTGGGAAGACCCCCATGCTGACGGTTGACTGGACATGTTGCATCTTCACACTGGAGACCTGTGAATAGAAAAACGGATCAATACCTGAGGTCATGGGTGTAGAAGAAGCTTCCATACTGGGTGTCAATGTAGTGGGGAGGACCTTCATTCGAATTGAAGCTGGAATGGGGATGAACTCCACACCGATCTTGGGAGTGGGATGGACCTGCGCTCTCATTGGTGAATGTATGGGGAGGACCTTCGTATTAGGTTTCATTGTTGTGGGTCAACCTGTGGTGGGTGCTACCAGCATCGGTGACCAGGAGAGTCAACCCAACCTTCCCATGGGGTGGTTGGGGGCTCAATCTAGTCCAAGCCTTCATGTTCCCCTACTCATTATAAATATTTGGTTGATTATATGAATCAGCATTGGCACGGGCCACGGTAGTCATTGACGTTGACGCCCCTCGACGGGAATCCTCCTCATCATGTGCATGATGCTGGCATCAGGTCAACCTGACTGGGGCTGGTGGTGCAGACGCATATCTTACCTCCTCTTTAGCTCATGGGGTCAGGCGGCGGTGCTCACGCGGCCTAGTGGGAGCCCTCTGTAGTGGCCCCTATTACGGGATTCCAGCCAGGTCAGCCCAAACATCCCTCACCTCATTGTCATAGGGGTGGGATTCATTGAAGCATTCTGAGGAGAGGCTCCTAAATGGTTGTGCATCGGAGTGGAGAGTAGTGTCTCCCAATACGTCCCTTGGGGTCGATGGTAGTGATGAGGTGTAGAATCATCTAGGTCTCATCAGGCCATATCCCGGGTTCAGATAACCCCCTCTTCCTTGTATCGTCGAATGATGTCATTTATCACCCTTCTCTGAATGATTTCAGAAGGGGAGATGGGGCGTGGGTTCCCAGTAGATGTGGGCATGGAGGCTTCCTTGGGGAGATTAGGTTTTGTGGGATTGTCGTGTTGACATTGCCCCTGCCGCTATATCGGTGGGTGGGAGGTGTTCGGTTTCCTGCCATGATAGCTCAGGTCCTAAAAGAAAGGAGATTTAACCATTAGTGATGAAAAAAGGGAAGTGACATCTAGTGCCCCAACGTCATTCAATCTTCCATGGTTTGTAAGAAGGATACACACTGACAATATCATGGATTAGGATTTCCAATGTTTGACTACCCCAATTTATGGTGTGTTTTAAACTAGGCCCACTATTTTCTTGGAGGGACCTAGTGCTGGATACATGGATCTGGTGACACGCCAGTCCACTGATGTCTCGAACACTACTAATCTCCACATTAAGGAGAAGAATTTCACGTCGGGTTCACCATTTCTGTTTCTGGCTCTTTTTTTGGGGCTTGCATCCATATTTTTTAGAGGACGCTCACCTATCATCCTACATTCCCTCTTTCCAAAGGTGGGAAGCATCTATCGCCTATTTAGGGATGTTTGCTCCTTGATCGAAACAGGATGATGGGATGTCAGTTTCTCCTTCTGTAGATTCCTCCTCGAAACACATTTCCCATTCTGTGTCTCCCTCATATACTTAAGATGTTGTTTCTGAAACTCATCCCAGTTCCATGTCTTCATTGATTCCGGTTAATTACGCTTCTTCTGTTAGGACATTCCAAGGGGTCCATCAAGGGCAAAAAACTTCATTCCGAGGAGTAGTCACATTGGAAATTACTAGCGTGTCTAGACGATGGAACACGAACATGTCTAGGTTTCTTCCCCTTGTTATAGGGCTTCTTGAGGTTGAGGAATCCTGAGTAATCCCACATCAAATGTGGGGAATTATATTCCATAGGCATGTCTATGAGGTTTTCCTCATCTTCTCATGTTTAACACAGGGCATGCCGTGAGTTTAACGTCTAGCAGAGATATATTGGACTGATAATAACACTGAAGGGTGTGGATCACATGGGTGAAACCCTTATAGGGAACACTCATGTTGGGGATAACATGTGTTTAGTATCCCAATTGCTACTAGGAGGAGCAATAATGTGGGTGACATGATCTCACCGGGATGTGGCAACCCGGGTAAGAATCATGATGGATATGGATGGTTGAGTGAAGTGGATGGAGAATGATATAGAACCATCATGAAAGTGATGGAGACCTTGGTCTTAAACATCATAGAGGCTTCCTACGTATACCTTTGGTAGGGAATAAAAGTCTATACAGTTCGGTGGGGTGATGGGACACCTGAGGAGGCGACCTGTGAGAATGGATGAATGGATGGGAAGTGGAGGATGTGGAACCTCTAGATTGGGGAGTGACCTTCCCAAAAAATGTAGGCTCAAGGGAAATACCACAATGGGACATGAATAATGGCCTTGAACCTTAGTTAGGCTTCCTATGTATCCCCAAAGAAAGGAATAAAAGTTCATGTAGTTCAGGATGGGGTTATAGAATCGGGGTGTGTGCAGAGGAAAACGACCCGATGACATACTAGGGATTTTGTGTGGTTAGCTGCCCTGGCCGGTATGATGCCACAGGGGTGGACTGGAGATTTGAGTCCAGAAAAAGGGGAATACAACAACTTACCGTTGATTGTAGACTACAACTGATTACCGCTGGTTGGGTGTGACGACTTACTTCTGACTGGGGAACACAACGGATTATCATATATTAGGGTTGACAATGGCTTACCGTATAATGGGGTTGATAATGGCTAACCGTTGAATGGGTTTGAACCTTAGGGAGGGTTCTAATGTACCCTATCTAGGGGACAAAGATCAAATCCCACATAGTTCTAATGGTTGCAGATTAATTTCTTGAGGGATAAAAGGGGGCGTACAGTTTAACGTCATTTGGGACGAAGGTGAACTGGCATGAAGGGGTCGGAACAAGTAGGTGTCGTTCTTGAACCTCAGGGATTATTCCTACGTACCTTGCCTTGGAAAGGATCAAAGTCCACATAATTTTATGTGGGGTTCAGTTTAATGTCATGCGGGATGAAGGCGAACTGATGTGAAGGATTCGGGGAAAGTAGGTGTTGGGATTGAACCTCAGGGAGGCTTCCTACGTACCTTTCCTTAGCAAGGATTAAATTCCATGTAGTTCAGAATGGTTTGGTTCTTACACACTAAGGCGGACTAGAGAGGATTTCATGGTCGATTCTTATTCTAATCCCACATGTTTCATTCTCGGTGTGAGAAACAAGAGGCATAAAAGACCTAACAATCATGTCACGAAAGTTGCGTCCATTGGAAGTGGAGTGGGGCTTAAACGTGGTTAGTGGACCAAAAAGAAAATAGGGGTGTATTCCTGGTTAGAATCCCAGAGAGATGGATATTGATACATACAGCAAGATGGAGGCCTGATGGTGAAAAGGCCCCAAGGGAGAGGGATGGGATAACGAAGGTCCTTATTCCCCTCTCTCCTCTAGTATTTGGAACCGAATAAGAAAGGAGTAGCAGGGGTGATGCCTCTGGTAAGAAAGGCTAGGGGCTTACACCAAGATGGTTTCCCTTCCCCACTGATAGACTCCACTCCAGTAGAGAGAATCTCATTCCATCTGGGGAAGATCTCACTCCCGTGGAGACGATCAGGCATAGAGAATGTCTGAGACGGGGCACCCCGCGTATGATGCATGAGGCGAGGCCATAGTTTAACATCATGTGTTGGGGATGATGGTGCTTGGAAGTTTAACATCATGTAGTTTAGAAGAGGTGGGTTCACTCCACACCCCTAGGACTTACATAATCGGTGTGCTTTAACCCTTGGTGAAGGGAAGTCACCAGAAATGTCGTGGCGAGGGAGAGTTATAGAGTGATCCACTAAGGGGTCTACGTTAGTGTCGCTATGAAAAGAAGAAATAACCATTGTCATGCCTATGAAAAGAATCATGAGGCTAAGAAACACAACATGAATCACTGCCCAAGGGACCTTGAAATTACTTCGTACAAACCTAGAGGGTTATACGGGAAAAGGGTTTGTGGAGAAAAGGGGTTCACAGGAAGAGGCCTTGTGAAGCTCTAGTGCTCCATGTAGTGGAGGGGCTTCACGAAGTGGTATTATTTGCGAAAGGGTGGCCTATCCTTGGAATAGGGTATTGGTGCATATGGAGGGTGATTTGCGAAGTGGAAAGGATTTCTCAGAGTAAGGCTCTGCGAAGCAAGGCTACCCTAATAAGATTAGCACTACAAATCCATGTGCTTCACGAAGCCTAGTGATCCTGCCTTAGCATAGTGTTTACATGTGCATGGAGGGTACATCGCGAAGCATGAGTTTATTGAGAATACCCGAGTCCCCTTGAGGATCTACTTCATTTTTAGTGGCTCGTGGGCTCTGTGGAGGGAATCTCGGCTTGAATAGGGGTCGTATTTGATCTAAGGGAAGGGTACTTTTCAATGATCAAGTACCTGTAAGAGCTCATTTTTCTCAAAGCTTCGTAGATCTTAAGGTGCTTCATGATTTGAGAGAAGAGAAGGCGAATGGTCAGGGTATCCTACCTTTGGGATCTAGGGGATCCCGATATTTATTGGTAAAGGGTAGCGCGAAGTATAGATGACTCCGTGCAATTCCACGTGGCACTCTGTGATCGTCCGAGGACTGCGTCAAGTTCATCGTAACCATGGAGCTCACTGGCATCCCCTCCTTGGCATGTAGATCTCTTCGTGGCACCCGCAGAGGCTTCAATCAAGTTCCTCGGGCTCGTAGAGGTTGATTCGGCCCCCTCTGCAGTGTGAGGCTTCTGGTCTATTGTGTCATAACCACAAACCATCCTTCATCGTTTCTCCGTGGTGACCACGGTGAGGGGATCTAGCTTCGCATCGGTCGTGGTGCAGGGCTCTGTGAATGGTCTTTGTGAGGAATCCCCTTTGAAGTTTATTTTCTCTTTACAATGAATTTCCTCTGCCCAAATTTTGGAACCAATAGATATAAGTACATTATATAGTTGTTAAAGGACATACATGGAAATTCTTAGGTCAAGCTATGGGATTTACTCACAATTTCCAATCATTGAGGATTATTAAAATGTTATGCACCTAATTTATTTCATATGGTGTATATATTGACCATTTTTAATTGTTATATCATAAAGATTTCATAAATAATGTTATTTTAATTTTCAATTCAAATTATTTCATCCAAATGGATTTTTTGTGAAAGTTACCTAGTGGTAAGTGGTTTCTTAACTCAATTTTCATTCATTGGGTTATAATTATACTTCATTGACATTGTCATGCCATGATTTTATATGAATTCATATTAGAATTTTTTATTCTATATTTCCAAAAAAAAATTATTTGGATTTACATATGTTCAAATAATCACTTCATTGATTAATTATCACTTTAGAAGTTATGTTCTTTTAAAGGGTTTTCTTTGTCACAATCACATTTTCTAGAGGCATATTTCGTGTCATGCACCATGATTTCATTGAATGGTCTACCTAATACCTCAGGAATGAATTTTAAAATATTTATTAAAGAAATAAATTTTATTTATAAATCTATATCATAATTTTTATTTAAATTACATTTTATTATAAAGTTACCAAAGTGGTAAAGGCTTTATGTTACAATTTAATTTATTTTTGAGATGATTTATCTTCAAGGTTCCTTTGGAGAAATAATATTCTATTATATTCTTTAATAATTTATATTTTATTCTCCTATAGTTATGAATTTGGTTTAAAATTTGTTTTTACTTTTCCTCCCTTATTTATTATATAAACATCAAGAATTTTTTTCATAAGTGAAACTAATCTTGTATCTTATTTTAGATCAATAATCATTCTCTTCCATATCCATGTATTCTAAAATATTTTCAATAATGTTCTTTTATAAATATAAATGGTTTCATAAAGTTATTTTACATAATATTTTAACTTTTTTAAAATTATTTAAGTGTAAATTCATTAACATTTTCCACATGGGTCACTTTTGAATCTCTTTAAAAAGAGTTTTAAAAGAATGATTATTTTTAATGTTTACAGTATGAACAGATTTTCCCAACATCATAGAATTAATTTTGTTTGAAAATTAATTTATGATTTTATAAAGATATTTTCAAATAAAATTATTTTCAAATATTTCTTGTTTTTTTAGTTTTTAAAAGTGATTTTTAAAGTAGGAAGGGTATTTTTTCTTAATAATTTTTTTAATTCTCATTTAGTGGGTTTTTTATTCACCAAAAAAACTTGATGTTAATTTGGATCCACTAGTGATATGTAGTAATTATACCATAAAATGTATTCCTCTAGATGTGTTATAATTGTTTCAATGATATTTTTAAATAATCCATTTATTCTTCATGGGTAGATCAATCTATGAGTGAACAATGGTTACTGTTATATAGAAATATGAAATCTTCTAATTTTTTTTCTCATTCTATGGTACTTGGACATGTGTATAGTTGATTAATAGACAGTTTTATTATAAACCAATTATGGGTAGTTCTATTATAAACCAATTATGGTTGGTTCCATTTTAAAACATGGATGGGTGGTTACTTTATAAACTAAGGAATGATGGGATAGTTATATCCCTCTAATACATTGGGTAATGTGATAGAGTTAACTGGATGGAAGTTTCTCATAAGTGAAAATAGAGTTATGTTACTCCTGAGTGAAAATGTATTTTATTGGTTATAGGTTACTCTTAAGAGATATAGGAATTATCCTATTAGGTAATTCTATAATGAATATTTTATGTTCCAAGTTACTAACATGTTTTCTTTATGACTTCATCAATTTCTAATGAATCCATGGATAAAGGATTGTTTTCAAATTTATCATTATTGTTTACTTATATGTATCTTATATTATGTCACATATTTATTCTATATCTCATGATTTATAATCTATATTTTATGGGTATAAATTCTAATATGTTATGCTCATGTACTTTAATTATGTCATCATACCCATACTCTCATCTTATGCTCAACTATGGAATTTAATTGTTAATGGTTAATTTTACACTTACTGAGTGTTTCAGAACACCCTTCTTATGTTTAATTTTTTCAAGGTTATAAATAATTATATCAAATGATTTGGGTCAATAAATTTTTCTTATGTGAAGAATTTTATGGGAGATGATTAGATTTTCATAAACCATCTATTTATGAATCCAAGTTAAAATGAAATATTTTAACATTATTCTCTAAAACTCTAAACCTAAAAGTTACTTGGGTATGTAAGTGATCCAATAATTTTTTGGATGATGCAAATTTAGATGGTTGAAATTGGGTCATGTTTCTTGATATCAAATCCAGAAATTTAATTATTATATTTTTTACATTGTATCGAGGAGTACATATTTGGGGCTATTATAGTTGGTATCAGATCATGATTTAGATAAATTTTGAAATTAGGATGTTCTCATGTGAGGTAAACATAATATTTATAGATACCATCAAGATTTTATAAGGTTAAGGATGATCATAAGTTCAAAGGCATAATCACCTTCTATTGAGGTTTCAAGTGATGGGATTTTGAGGTGATTAGAATCTTTTACATGGATTTAGATAGAAAACACTATTAATATTTAAATAATCATTTGGGTACTTATATGATTCTATGATAATTTAATTATGGTTTATCGTATAGTGTAACATAGATATTATTGATGGTTTAACTGTGATTCATAGACAATGTTATATTTATCGAGATATTTATGATCAAGTTAAGGATTACCTTTCAGGTTTGTATTTAAATTTATTTCATGATATTTCTTTGAATTTTACTACATTATAATATTATATAGCATTTTATCATGGTGATTAAATTATATTTTTGAATATTTTCCATTGGTTTGAGGTATACATAACCCTTAGGCTTAATATTTGATTTATCATAAAGAGTTATTTTGAAATAATACTATTAAATTTTTTGGTATGTAAGCTGAAAGGTATGAGATAACCTTTGATGTTAAAAAATTATTTAATATTGATGTTATTTAGGATAATTTCAATATATAGTTATTTATTTTTGTAATGATTTATGTTGAACCATTGGTGTTATTGGGGAAATTTTAGAGTTAAATGTATTATTTATTCATATGAAGGTTTACTCATTTGGGGTATTATTTTATACTGTACAGACCATTTTGGTTTTAGTAAAGATATTATAAATTTTGTGTTATCATTTTACAGATTATGTGATCCAATATACTATTATTTTTGTACTTTAATCATGAAAAAAATTTGTAAACTAATCATTAGGAGAAAAATATGAGATTATGGGGAAATTGATTAAACGATGAAATTCTACTTTTAAAGTAAGTATATTTATTTTTGTTCTTAGTCTATATGGTAAAGGAAATCTAGAACTTTAGGAAAAGTACATTGAAAAAAATTTTCCTATTAAATTATTTTCAAATTAATTGATGGCCTTTTTCACAACTAACTGATTTATGGTTTTTTGGATATTAACTTTTTCATGACCATTCATTTTCTTTTCATCAACACTCACTGAAACTATCCATCATCATTTAAACATTACATTTTTCTTTTATTATCATATTATCATTTTCCACAAAATTTCTCCTATTTCAAAACCTAGTTATGTGTTATTCTATATGTCTTTATATTTACCTTTCCTAATTTTAAAAAAGAAGTTTTATTATCCTTTTTATGATGTGCATTTTCAATAAAAGTATTTCCAAATTTCAAAAACATTGATTATCAAGATTAAGTTAAAATTTTGATGATGTGATTTATTATAGGGGGTAAGAATTTAATATCTAGATATTTCAAAAAGAACACTTTGTTTGATAGTGTATACAACATGCAACTCCGGGCTTAAACTAACTATGAAATATAAATATTTAAACATTATAGTTATAACTTATCCATTAAATTGGTAGGTATGAATGGGATTAACTAAAATATAAAATATATATAAGGTTCCTACTCAATAAAAATATAATAATTAATTCTTATAAAATAAGCAATCAAATATTTAGTAATGTTATTTTATGCATCAAAAATATGTTTTCTTCAAAAATGGTTTTTATTTATTTTTATGAGTGAATATTATAATCAATTTCTAGAAATTTTAGCAAATTTATTTGATAAAAGGATATATATTTTTAATTCATTATCTTAAAATTATATTAGGATGAATATTTTATAGTCTTCCAAAAATTATGATTTTTAAATGAATAGTGAAAATATAGATTTTTATTTAAAACTCTCATTTCATTTAATGTTCTTACAAAGTCACTTTATATTTTAATTTAGTTTTTAAATTTTATTAGTTCCTTTTTGTTAAAAATAATTCTATGAATTTTATCATAATAAACATTATAGTTTAATTTTGTTTAAAAACATTTTGATACATAAAAAGGTATTTTTCAGGAAAATCATTTTTCATCATGTTTTGATATGATAATTTTAAATTAAATTAAGTCACTTTAGTGAATTGAATTTAATAAAATGGATTAAATATTTTGAATCATGATAACTAATATTATCTAATAAGTTGAACTTAATGTTTTCAATATGAATAGTAACCATAGAAAATTTGTGTTACTACATTAAAGGTTAAATGTGTTAATTAGGGTTAAAACTATGGTAAAAAGGATTGAAATTATTTCAAAAATTCACCTCAATTTCATTATATGATTAAATTTTATCCATAATCATCCAAAATTCAAAAATATGACCTTATTTATTCTTTTATCTTTGATTTTAACCATTATAATATTAAAGTAAAAGATAAAGACAAAAAATCACTTTATTTATTTTAATATATATAATTGTTTTTTATAGGGATAAAGAAAAATTATGTCCAGTTATAAAATTTTATTTTAAAAATTATTGAATTTTTTTTCATGTTAATTTATTTTAAATTTTTAGTAATGAAATAATTACCTTAAATGCTTATACAACGCCAACACATTGCATGTGCAAGCAGTAGAAAAATCAAGTAAATGATTTTAAAAACTCTAAAAGTAATATTTTTTGTGTGATTTAATTTTTACCAATAATATATTAAATAAATAAAACATATTATATATTTTTTAAATGTATATATTTAAATTACATTATTTTAATGTTGTTTTAAAAGTCAAATTATGTGAATTGTTCTTAAAATGAAATTAATAGTATTTTATGCTAAATATATTTTATTAAAATATTTAAAAATTATAAAAATATAAAAATATGATAATGGGATTTTAAATGGGATAAGGTATCATCCCATTTCCATTTATGATCAAATTTTTACCTTATATGTAAAATTATAACTCTTTGATATTGAAAAATTCATTATAACCGGTAAGGTTAAAATTGGTTAACCAAGGGGTTGAGTTATGAAATAAAATTTTAAATGATATAAAAACCTATATAAATTTTATATAGTGATAAGGATACTAAAATACCCCTTTATATTCTAATACATGTTATTTTTTAACCATTTGATATGATTTATACACATATTATATTATAATATTTCATGTATTTACAAAAAAAATATTTATAACAAACAATATTTTATTAAAGAATTTAAAATTCATAAAATAATATAATAAGAAAATTTAATGTTATATTTTTTAAAATATCATCCATGGTATATTTATGAATCATTTTTCCTTTTATAGTAACTTTCTTTACCCCTAAAGAGTAAAAAACATTGATATCAAAGAAATTATCAAAAGGGTTGACCGAGGTTAAAATTGAGATATATGGTTAAAAACATAACCAAAACTTTTAAAAATAGTATTTTATGAGATAAGTTAGAATAAAAATTATCTTATACTATATTTCTATCATTTTTAATCAATTTTTCACTGAAAAGGTATTTATATTAATTTAATAATTTAAGTAATTCCAAGAGTGCCTCTCTACTCTCTTATAAAACGGAATCCATTCTCCTCTTCTCTCCACACAAAAATAACCATATATTTCATCCAATACCTAACCAAATATCTTCCTATAATATATACCCATACTCTATAGATATTTTTTTTTCAAAATACCAATCTTATAGGTATTAAGGAGTAATGAAAAGGTGGTTGTCTGAACAAGATGTATAGATTTTAACTAAATTTTTTAATTTTATTTCTTCTTATACCTCCTTAAAATATTCCTCAACCATGATTAAATAATAAAATAATTATAATAAATAAAATTATATTTTATTATGTTTATTTCATTACATATATCCATTTCTCTTCCAACAAATGGGAAATGAAATCATTGTTTGTGTGTGTGGGGGACTACCGCCTCGCGAAATGATATAATTCGGTTTCCATCCGCACCTATCATGGATGGTTATAATGAATTATTTAATTTATATATATTGTATTTAAAAAATAATTATAATTATTTAGTAATAATATTTCATATATTTTCAGACCTTTCACATCATTTAAAAAAGATAATGTTGTTCGTGCATACCTGCGGATTACCACCTCCACAACGCTATGTGGTATGTTTTTCATCAACACCTCAAATGGATGGTATAAATAAGTATAATTAAATTTATAATATAATATTTATTATATAATAATATATATTTAATGATAAAATAATTTTTATCTTCTTTATCTCGTGTTTTTTGAAAAATAAGAACATTAATAATGCATACGTATGACCTACCATCTTCATGATTTTAACGTAGTTCATTTTTTATAATACTTTTTAATGGTTGGTATTAAGATTATAATTGATATATAAAATTATAATTATTTCATTATTATTTTCATTTGGATTATTTAATAATCATCACTTTGACCACATTCATCCTACTAATTTTTTTTGGGATTATGAACTGAATATCCTCAAAACATCTAACGTATACATAGTTGATTAAGTAAGTAAATATGTCATTAAAATAAATTAAATTAATGTTTATAGTATAAGGTATTAATCATATAAATATATTATTAATAAATAATATAATTTATATAATTTTATTATGAAGGTTTCAAAGGACATACATGGAAATTCTAGGTTCATATTATGGGATTTTGTCTCAATTCCCCTTCTATTGAGGTATATTTTAATGTTATACACCTAATTTATTTTATATAGTGTATATTTTCACCCTTTTTACATTTTATATCGTTAATATTTCATACATAATGGTATTTTTAATTTACAATTCAAATTATTTCATCTAAGGGGATTTGACTTGAAGGTTATCCTATAGTAAGGGGTTTCTTAACTCAATTTTCATTCATTGGGTTATATTTCTACTTCATTGACTTTTTTATGCTATTATTATTTTTTAATTTATCTTTAAATTATATTTTTATGAATATACAATTTTTTATGTTTATTTACATATGTTCTCACAATAACTTCATTGATTAATTATCACTTCAAAAGTTACGATCATTATAAGAGTTTTCTTTGTCCTAATCTCATTTTCTAGAGACTCGTTTCAAGTCATGCACCATGAATTCCATGAATGGTGTAATTACTATCTCATGAATGAATTATTACATATTAATTGATGAAATTAATTTTATTTATATATCTATATCTTACTCTATATTTAAATTACTTTTGATTCAAAATTTACCAAAGTGGTAATGGCTTTATGTTGTAAGCTCATTTTTCATCAAGATTGATTATATTCAAGGTTACTTTGGTGAAGTCATATGATGTAATTTTATTAAACTATATCCATTTTATTCCTATATTGTAATGAATGTTTTTTACATGTTAGTTTCCATTTCATCCCTTATTGATTAAATAAACATCAAGAATGTTTTTTGAAAGTGATATTAATCTTGTGTAGTCTTTCAAATTAGGAATATTTCAATTCCATATAAATGTTTTATAAAATATTTTTAAGAATTTTATTTTATAATCATAAATAAGTTCATAATTTTATTTTACCTAATATTTTACATTGTTTAAAATGGTTTTAAAAGAAATTTTTTTAATTTTTTCTGCATGGTTTACTTTTGAGTCTCTTTACAAAATTTTAAAAAGAATGTTTATTTTTAATATTTATGAAATGAATTGATTTTCCCACCATCATGACAATTATTTTCTTTGAATAATTATTTTTATTTTTACAAGTTATTTTTCAAAAAAAGGATTTTCATAATATTTTTTTAATGTTCACTTTTTAAAAATTAAATTTAAATTGTAAAAGATATTTTTCTTCAAGAATGTTTTAAATTATATTTTAATAGAATTTCTATTCAACAATGAAAAAATATTGGATATTAATTATTCTAAAGTAGGGATATTCCAAAATTATATCATTCTAATTATTTCTCTATATTTATTATGATTGTTTCAAATATATTTTTATGGAACTCATTTTTTCCATGGGTTAATCAAGCTGTGAATGAAAAATTATTATTGTTATGTTGAAAAGTGAAAGATTCTAATTGATTTTCTCATTATATGGTACTTGGGAATATGTATGGATTATTTAAAAGTGGTTATCTTATAAATTAATCATGGTTGGTTTTGTTATAAACCAAGGATGGTTGATTCTGTTATAAACCAAGGATGGGTGGTTATATAATTATCCCAGGATGGTTGGGTCATTATTTCACTCCAATGCATTGTTTAATGATATGGAGTTAACTGGATATAAGTTACTAAGAGGTGATAGAGTTATTTTACTTCAAATAGATGATTTATTTTTATGGCTATAGGTTACTCCTACGATATTTGGGAATTATCTAGTTAGGTAATTTTATGATGAATGTTTGATGTTCAAAGATACCAATATGTTTTCTTTATTCTTGCTTCAAGTTATAATGTATCATTTGACCAAGGATTTTTTTCATGTGGATCATGATTGTTGAATTATATGAATCTTTTCTTATCTTAAATCTTTATTCCATGTATCATTATTTATGATCCACATTTAATGGGTATAAATTATCTTATTTTATGCTCATGTACTTTGATTGTCTCATCATACACTTATAATCATCTTATTCTCACTGATGACATTTAATTGTTAATTACTACTTTTACCCTTACTAATAATTTTAGATCACACTTATTATGTTTCCTTTTTTCATTTTATAAAAAATGATGTCAAATTATTTTTGTATAGAACATTTTCATTTGTGAATAATTTATTGGAGTTGATATAGATTTTTAGGAACCATTTGTTTATGTATCTAACATTTTATGAAATATTTTCCCCTAATTATATTAAACTATAAACCTAAAAGGTAATTGGATATGTAAGTGATCCAATAGTTCCTTTTTATGATATATATTTTTGATAATTTAAATCGGGCCACATTTATCAGTATCAAAGCTAGAAATGTAAAGATTGTGTTTTTAACACCAAATATGGGAGTGTAGATTCTAGGATGTTAAAACAATCATATATATCTCCAATCTAAGATAACCATCTCTAGTGTTCCTTTTATGATAACTAAAATGTCCAACTAACTTGAAATAAATATCCATTACTAATAAACCATGTTCACATTAAGATATTTTCATAAAAATCCCAACTACATCGATATCCTTAAACAATTTACTAACATAAACTACAAACCCCATTAATGAATCATTAAAACTCAAGATATTCTTGACACCTCAATAAAAGTCTATAATCCCCACTCAACACATTATTTCATATCTTGAAAATATTAATCATCTATCCATAGGGGGAGATAGGATCTCCCCACTTGTAATGAAAAACTCAAGGATTCCATGAAACAATGATTGTAATAAATGTCCTCACTAATCATTCTCATGTGTTAACACATAACTCAAGGATCATTGAAACTCACTAAAGACTACATTGATGTACCCATATAATCTCAACCATGTCAAGGATCGTAAGATAACAATGAATCCCAATGAACAAACCATCCTACCCAAAAACCCTACACCAAGGGTATCCAAGGGTGCGCCCATTTTCCATATAAGGGTCAACCCTAAAAGAAAAGTAATTTAAATACACATATTAATGAAAAAATTTACCAATGGGAAAAACCTGCAGTATAATTCAATTCCATCCTATTAGAACATCTTCTCAATACCTCACTCATATCGATGCAACATCACAAAACAACTCCAAGAAATACCAATATATTATGATCTTTTATCTCCCTGGAAACCACTTCTAACTAATAATAACCACAAAAGATCATAAAATTCATACACCACTCAATTCTATAAAATATTTTCATTAAACAACTTAAAGCCACAATCCCATTATGAATTATGATTGAACATGCCTCTACATTTCTACCAAATAAAAAACATCATTCATCATTTTTCTTAACTATCATTACTCTGAAGCTCGATGAACATGATCTCATGACCCCATAATCTATTCTAACCAATCTAAAATTTATTCTCCACTAGACTCGATCATTCATGTTTACCTCCATAACAATAGTAAATTTTTGTCAACTCATCATCACACTATGATGGAAGATAATTTCTAGGATGGTATCACATTCACACACTTCTCTTCGATCCAATATTTATAATTATATATAATTTATAAAGATACATTCCACCACATTAGTGAAGGATGGTTTTTTCCATGAACAGATAATGCTAAATGATCTATCCCAAGCTCTGACAAAACATCTAATTAGAGCATAGATACATTGACAATGCTACCATAAGTCATGTTCCCATTTTTTCATAATCCTCACAATAATATTAATATTTTTTTTCAATATATAAATAAATCCAAAACTATAAAAGTTCCTTGTTATGAACGATAATCTGGATAGTACATTTCCATGTGGAGTCTTCCCATCTAAAAACTAATATTAATGCACCATTTACTTACCTTTAGATAATTTTTCATGTATGTTATCCATAATAATTCCTATTATGGAAGGATTTACTCACAAGTGTGTTCATCACCACTATAGTTACCAACTCTTACTACACTACTTAAGTGCTACTCTAATCCCAAATATCCTACAACATAAAAACACCCAATATTGGAACCTTAATTTTCACAAAATAAGTGGTATGGAACTTGAATCCATATAGAATTCCATAGGTTCTCAAATATTAGGCATTAAATAATTCGAAATCCAACCATCTAAAATAAGAATTAATAGAAATATTGAAAACATCAATAAATTTCCTTGTCATCCTGTATGGGATCAACACCACCAAGATGATAATTTGATACTGTTGTAGTCCTTTCAAATATATTATATAGAGTTATGCCTTAACATATAATCTCATTCATATATATCATCTCACCATCATAATCATAGATGAAAAATGAAATATCTAAATATTATCAATAACTTTCCATAGTATCCCATAATATATCTCAACCTCATACGCATGGTAAATGATGAGGATGCTAAGAACCCCTCCACCAGTCTAGACTACATAGAGAATTCATGGATGAGATAAAATAAAACATAAAATCACAAAATTATATCACAAATTTATATGATGTGTGATATCCCCCTTTACATTCATAGTTCATATACTAAGGTATCATACATGTGTCATCAATAAGAGTCATTCTCAGAAAAACAACATACATTTCATCCTTTAAAAAGTCCTTTATTATGACTATATGTACTAGAGATCCATATTAAGATCATTTATAACTATCCTAGCCAATCCCCACATGGGTTGATCTCTATACTCCATATTATCACATTAAATACAAATTTTCACTTCTCAGGTTACCAGTAGGTGAACTCCCCAAGAAAACTCCACTAGGACATGAGATAATAACTACTGTCGAGATATCCACACAATCACAGGAGGAATTAATTATAAATCAACCTTTCACCTGATATAATAAAATAAAAATATACCATAATATGCATGAAATATAATAATAATGATATAAGAAATTCATATATAAAAATCTCAAGGGTATAAAATGAGATAAGACAAATGAAACCCCAGGTACAACTCTTACATCCCAAAAAGATGTAATCCTAATGTTGAAAACACGAGTACGGTTGTCATCATGAGATCGTCACTCCACTAGATATCCATATCATTCATTTATCTCCCAAACTCCTGATCACCATCATCTACATTCATTGATCTATATGTAAATAGTGTGAATAATGTGAAAGTTCATATACAAGGATGAGTAAAACAATACCTAGTATAGAATTCCTAGGTAGTTATTCCACATTGTAACAATATAATGTCTACATTCATCAATAAAAATCAAGGTGTAGAAAATATTAAGTCACCTACCACCATAAACAGGCATAACCACAATAAATATTGATCAATCAACTCATATCTCATTTTCATCACCCTCGCTAAATAATAACGATTTTCATCAAGGAAAAACAATCATATTTTATAACCATTCATACAAATTTATCCCATCAATTTATCTTAGAGAAGATTTTCATAGGAAAGTTGAGGAAATACATATCTTTTCCTATCTCAGTATAACTAAAGGAAATACATATCTTAAAATATCTCAAACATACTATAGTAAATACACATCTCTATAACTAATAGTATATACATGTGAAGAAGCTAATGTAAATATACATATCTGGGGATATAGTTGTATACTATAATACTTGAGTAAATATAAATCTATAGGGTTTCATATATATATATATATATATATTCCTCTTAAATCCTAAATCATTGGGTAGGAGAACATATAGTATTGGGTGCATCATCTTCCACCTCAATCCCATATTTATAGATGAGGAAGAGTATCTCTACATAAGAAAATTACCATCCATCACATTCTCATGTCAGAGATACTGGAGGAATTAACCATATACACCAATCACATTCATTTTTACTCATATTAGGGATACTAGAGATATTTCCCATCTATATTTATCATAAACTGGTGATGTTTACCAAATTACTCATATCCACTATCTTCTATAAATGTTTAATCTACCACATCCTAGAGCAATAGGTGATTATAAATAGATAAAAGAAAAAGTATCCATTATTACCAACCCAAATTAGTTTAAAAGTGTTTTATTCAACACCAACTCACACAAACCTTAGTTATAGGTTGATTGTAAAATAGATACACCACCATATCTCATCATCATTAATATCCACTTTTCATATCGTGCATCACATCTCAGAGTAGGTGAGTACATATAATAAGTCACATCATATAATCAAGGATCCCCTTATCATTATATCAAGACTCTCTATGTATAAATTTGGATACTATAACATTACCAATAGATCTCACTTTATAAGTCTATATATTGTGAATAATAATTCAATCATCACTCTATAATAAAACCTCTTCAATAGGTTTCCATATTATCCATGAAAATTAAAGTATGTATAATAATTCAATAATGAATATTGTTGTTATTTAATTATTCTATTGAAACATATTAACTTTATTGATACCACTTTATTCACTTGGATATCCATTAACTCTATATCAATTAATTGTTGTTACCCCCACTGCTTTATCCAATCATTCTCCTCGATCACCTGAATCTTTATTCAAAAGATTCTACTATCTTAGTCCATAAGATTAAAGCCAACATTTCTTATAAATATTATGTTGAATATATTATTTCATTCAAAAAAAGAACTAAAATGAAGCATGATAAATTTTATTGAGATAGAATATTATAGTTCAAGATAAATGTTAATACATTATGATCATACAAAATGAATCATTATTTAGAAAAGAACAAGTGTAATTAATCTATATGTAAATAAAAATACCATGAACATAAAATATTTATCCTCGTGGTTTTTCAAGAAGATAGGAAACCCAATTTAAATTATTGAAAGATTAAAAAACACAATAAATAAGATAGATATTTTTATAGATAATTAAATAGGATGAAGGATTTTAGTGATATTTTTAAGGATATATATCGTAACGAAATATGATAATCATATATAAGGTTATTGGAAATATTGTCATTGGATATATCATTGTTAGGTATGAATTTATCCAATAGGTATATTGAAGATGTCTAATATTTAGTAGATAATTGAAAATAATATGATCCACAAAACTTACAAGATAGAATGAACCACCAGATGTTTATTTTCTATCATCCATTAAACCAGCTCAATCTGCATCTGTATATCCCAATAACTCTGGCTAAGATTTTCCATTACACATTAAACTAAAATCCACCATGCCCTTGATATCCTGAAGTATTATTTTCACTAAAATAAATTGGGTTTCCTTGGGAATTCTTTGATATCTTACACCATGGCATATTTTGGATTGAGAAATGTATGTGTCATTCTTTCCTTATATTACTTATAAACTGAGGGAAAATAGCATTTCACAGATAATCTACATTTAAAATTCATTTTTCATTAATTATATAAATTTATTACATTGAGCTTCATATTATACACCAAACATTATGTGATTGACATATACTAGTACCATTAACCTTTGATTATTGTCGTGGTTGACATATAGATTGTAATTAACTCCACCACACTGAAAAAATGAGCTACTTCAGAAATTGATCTAGTCTTAAATATCAAGATCTTGGTGCTTTAAAAACCCATATAGATCCTTCTTAAGCCAAAAAAACTCTATTCTCATCTTCATGAATGGGAAAACTCTCTGGATTCTCAATATAAACTTCTTCTTTTAGAACCCCATTTAGAAATATTGACTTGATGTCCATCTGGAAAACCATGAACTTTCTTTTCACTACTATGGCCAATAATAATATGATTATCTCTAACCTTGAATTATTTCAAAATGATTCATCAACATTTATACCCTCTTTCTGGGAGTACCCTTTTCAAACTAGTCATGCCTTGTTTCAATTTACCACACCATCTTCAGTCATTTTGTCGCAAAAGACCAATTTAGTCCCAATGATATTATTATTTGTTGGTCTCGAAACAATATACCATATAACCTATAGTATTGTATTTATATAAATAATTAATACCAATTTTTCTACTGATTTCTGATGTTGAATTACTCTTCTTAATGGGTAGACCGATTATTTAAAACACTTTTAATATTCTCTTGCAACTTCTTGGTATCCTGAAAACAGACCGCTAATATCATATTGTTATAACAAAATAAATAATCATGAAATCCATGAATGTTGAAGCTTATCTCCCAGTAAGTCTTCTTAATGTTAGACAATATAAACTTTCATCCTTTCTATACCATTGAGATTTTTCATCTGATTAGTATATGGAATGCTCCCCATGTGATATGCAACTCTTTCAGTTGTCAGGACCATTGTTTATACCCACAAACATTCCTCCTCTCCCGCATCATTTATTCACATGTGATTGTGGGTTTGAGAAAAATCTCAAACATAATGAAATTTTATAGTTGTACCTACCTTCAATGAGATTTTCATTGGGTAAATTTACCACATAGCAATTAGCCATCAACAAAACTGCTAAGCCTACTGAGTCAGAACTCAGTGGAAGAAACAAGATATGAAGTTAATAAAACTATAACTATCCATTACATTTAATAACTTCAATATATCTCTTGAATATATAGAACATTAACTCATTTCAATTAATTCTTCTATATTTATTCTTATCTATAAAAACTGATTTGAATCTGTCGATATTCTGGAGCACATCCAATTACCACTATGGATCTTTTAATGCCACTTCCCCTTGGATTGTTTCTCCCCTTAAACCTAAAATAAATAAACATAAGTTAATAAAATTTGTACACATAGGGATATGGGAATATCTATAATCTTCAATAATAAGATTTCGTTTGGTCTGGATGGATCAACCCTTTGATACTTTCTTTCAAATCATTGAACTCTTTCTATGCTTGTTCCAACTTCCCATCCAACCTTAACTCTTTTGGCCATATGACTAAACATTATTTACCTATATTCTAATTCTTAATCTGATATTTAGGTTCTATATACTTTGAATTTTTTAAAATTTGGGGTTTATACCCACTATTATAAATTTCCTTCTTTAAGGATCCTCCAATACACCAATTTTAATGACTCATTCTTTGAGTATGAGTATTTCCAATTGTTATGTTCTGTTGGATCTTTATTTATTTTAGATATATTTATTTATCCTTCACATATCATATTGTTTCTTGACATTTGGGTTCAATGAGACATTATTTATTGATTTTTATTTTATTAGTTATCCAATTCACATCACCCTTTCTTGTTGGGGTTGAGTCTTTGACTAATTTTACATTCTCCTTAATCATAACTGGAGCATATCATCCTTTTTTCTTCTAGGTTTATTAACATTATTTCCATGATAGATTCTATGAGTGTAATAGAGGAGGTTATTAATATGCGTTTATTTTATCTCATTATGATTACCTTGAGGCTATAAACCTATTTTTCAGTTTAACATGTAGTCTTCCAATATAGGGCATAGTTGTGGATCTCCTTCTGAGTTTCTTTTCCTTATATTATTTATTTTTACTGAAATGTATTTCCAAATTACTGTTATTAGAAAATATAAAACATATTACATTAAATACATAGTTCATGTCATCATTTCTCAATTGAGATATTTATACAGCTATAGTTCTTCTTCTAACATTGAGATTATGGGATTATTGACATATATGCATGGTGTGTCTCAGCATTCCACAATAGTATCATTTCTTGACATACCTTCTTCTGAGAGACACTTATTTCATATTTCTAAAAAATTTCTATTTATTCTCATATTTATATGTATTTATATCTTTGCCTCATGAAATATATTCCAAATCCTTAATACAAAAACATGATGTATGACCATGTATCCCGTAGAAGTAGAACATTTTTCATTACTTCCTGTAAAATCTTTTTTAGGTTTGTCATTATTGCCTACTTGATTTTTCCTATTTCTAGAACTATTCATCTCTCTCTTCCTATCTTGAGTGGGATAGGGTTCATCATATCCAATACCGATTTTTCCCAAATTTGATAGCCTTTGGAATGAGATAATTTTTTCATGTTATTCATCTACAACAACATAATTTATTTTCATTTCTTTATTACTGGATGAAGGATAATTAAATAATAAATGTAATGCATCCTTCAATTTGAGTTTGCCTTTGGACTCATATTTCTCTACTTCTTTCTTCATAGATTCAAGCTTATCTCCTAATTTTTGAATCTTTATATCCATCGATTAATGTTGATAATTAAATTCTCTCTTGAGATTTTTACCACTACTCAACTCATTTTCCAATTCTCATGCCTGCTTATCTATAATGTCACATTACTCCTTTATTTTATGTTTTTACTAAGAAATAGAATCAATATAGAATATATTCTATTGTTGTAGCCTTTGGTTCTCCTAAACTAGTTCAACTAGTTGTGTAGAAAGATCATAATTTCTAGATTTTAGATTCATAATTCTATATGAGTTCATATTCTATCTCTTGTCATCAACTTTGAGTTTTTCTATCTTTGTAGACATCTTTTTCAGTTCGTCATATTGGGAATCATTCCTCTCCCTTAGATCTATGGCCACTTCTAGAAGTCTTTTATTTAAACCTTTCAACGTGTTGAATTAAATTTTCTACACTTGGATCTAGATATCTTTATATTTATTTTCTTCATCCATTTTCTAGTCCAATTTCTTTGTTTTGAGGAAAACTTACACTTATGGTATTCTTTCAATTTCTTCATTATCAGTAGTACCAACATCATTGGGAATATCAGGTTCTTCATTCATTACTTCGGAATCATTGAATGAGTGAATAGTTTCACTATCTGATTCATCAGGGTATTTCTTTAGTACATTGTTAGTTTCAATCACCTGAATCATGCTCTTTCTATAGAAAAATTCACTCTGAGGAATTCCACTTGACATATTATTATTATTTGAAATTATTCCATTTTCCATGGAACACCAACATTAGAGAATACTAAATATTTAACTTTAATAATTGGTTGAACCAAGTCAGATCAATCAAATATGATAAAATAAACCTTCCCTTCGATACCAATTGTTAGTTCCAAAATGGGCCTAGACACCCTAAGGGGGTGAATTAGGGTATGGATGTTATGGTTGAAATTATTCCTTCCCCATTGTATCTTGACCTCTTTATTATAAGGGTCTCTTCATTTTCTCTTTATTTTTTATATTTATCTTATCCTTTCCAACTTTATCTAATGATCATGCATGGAAAGTAAACCATTAAAGAAAACACATGGACACATATATTTTTACTTAGTTCACCATCACTCGGATACATCCAAGGAGCATACAACGTCCATGTGCCAATGTACTGAATACACTAATTCTCACTGTCAATACATGGTTTGGAATAGATCACATCTATTCCCAGTCTCATTAACATTATAAGGTTTAGGGTCAACTCACGAATTTCCTAAGGGTAACTTCATATGTATCTTTATTTGGATCATTATCAGTGGAAAGGATTATCATATTCTTATTACTTTTCTCACTGCTCTGGAAGGGATCCATATATAGTTTTTGGACTTGTAGGTGCCTTCATTTCCATGAATTCACACATCCTCACTATAGGTAGATGCCTTGTTAAAGTCACATTTTCACCCATAGATAAAATCAAATTTTTGGATTAGTTTTTCAAAATTACTTTCATGGATTCTTTAATCCTCTAAAAACTACCCTACTTTCTTTATGAACTGACTTTCACCACATGGGGTGAGTTCTTAAAGAACCACCTCGCCATCTTCAGACTTCCTCTTATTCTATAGATCACTAATTCTTCTATGGACCTCTTCTAATTTTGTGGACCACCTCATCTACCATAGAACCTTCTCTTCTGTGGACGGATGATGCCCCGTGGACCTCCTTTACTATGAATCTTATTTTCATTTATGGTCTACTATGCTCCGCAAAACCCCTTCCCCAAAATAAATTTCATAGAATGATTCTATTTTCAAGGAATCCTCCTCATGAATCTCTTCTCCTTCATGGAATTCCCCCTCGTGAACTACTTCATATCTCCCAAAATTCTTCCAAAATCGATGATCTTTACAAAGTAATTATTTATAATTAATCATGTGATTAGCGATATTTATATAGGAAAATATATCTACATAACCCACTAGTGTGAATTACCTAAAAACTCAGTGTGGTACATCTGTCACTGTGGATTATGCTATGTAATCTATATGGTGCCTTTCTTCCCTCACGGTGGTCGTTTCTTTCTAAAAACAAATCACCACCTCTCAGCCGCAAATTATGGCCTTCCTGAAAACTTCAATTCTCTCACAAACTGTGGGTCGCACGCAAATAGTTTTCCTATGTTACCTGCAGAGTACGCTTCACGATCTGCATAGTGCTTCATGCATAAATCATTCCTTTATCATTCTGCAAACCTCTTTTATGGTCTGTGAATTGTGTATCATAGACCTAAAACTGTGAACTCATTTGCAGAAAACCTTCCTTTTCCAAAAACAAACTCCTTATTTTGAGGCCTAAAAACTTTGAAAACACTAGAAAATTGTTCCACCTTAAAAACATGTTTCAGCAATACTTACCAAACTCATTTGTGGTCATCTTGATTTTTCAAATAAAACAATCACCCCAAAAACACATAGAGGACATCTTAATGTATTTTTTCTCAACACTAGGACTCCCTAACATTGTCCCATTGGTGATTTCCTCGTGATACATGTTTATCCCTTTCATTTTAAATTTTTTCACATTGATTATTTGTTGTATACTATGTAACTTCGTTAACTTTTATTTCTTATACTATATGTTTACTTGTTTACTTTTGGAAAGGATTTTTTTATAGGAAAATACATGATATATTATTTCATAAAATATTATAAAATTGTAATTTCATATTTGTATTTTAAACATGAAATTATGGTTTTTCAATTAAATTGAACATATAGAGTAATTAGAGGGAAACTACTGGGATTTTACTCACAACTTACAAACACACCATGGTGTGTGTATAGATTTCCTTCTTCTAATATATTTTGTAGGTTTGGATAAAAAAAATTATATTATTGGGATTATACCATATCATGGTGATGGAGTGATATAGGTAGTGGGATGAGGGATTGTTCATGAGACATGTGTAATTTGGAATATATTTCTTCTGGTGAATTTTTATTGGGTCTCATAAACTTTATTTACATTTTATGTAATACATAATAAAAATTATATTTGGTTGGTCTTAGTTTTGATTAATTTATTCTTTATTAGATGATGTAGAGTGTAAATTGTTCCCTTTACCCTATGATACCCTTGGAACTTATGCCATCATAGGTCAACCAAGAATGTTACTTAGGCCTTTTGGAATGATGGTTTAGGTATAGTGGTCAAATATATAGATTATTATGTTATAACGATGGATGGTAGGAAACCCAACCACATAAAAATGGGTCCTTATTCTTGTTCATTAAGGAATTTGGAAAGAAATTGAAGGGGAGGTATGGCTTGATGATCAAGGAAGAATTAACAATGGACAACCCATAGCAAATCCATTATCCAAAATATTTATATTTTTCTATTCATCATAATTAATCAAGTATGTGTCAACAAAAATATTTGGTAAAAAATAATAATTATTCATCTCATGATATTTATGTATTCACCATTTATATTAAAAAAAATTAACCATTTTCATATTAATGTTAAAATTAATCATCAAATAATTAGAAACACATGATATAGAAAATTGTGGAGAGTTATTTATTCTTTCTTGTGTGTGACATTAGTGATAAATCTCATAAAATCATAATATATTCAAAAATTATTCTTTAAAATATTCATTTTATTATCAAAAAAACATTAATAATATTATTTATTGAAAAATATTTTTATGGGAGGGAGATTTGAATATATTGGGAATGAGGTAAATGTAATAATAAAAGTCCTAACTCACTGGTGATTAAATTGAAGCTTCGACTGAAATTCCATGGCTCTCAATCATTATGGTTTCCATCAAGAGGATTGGTCCTTCAATAGTAGAATAATGAGTTGACTTTTTTAAAATTTTCCACGCACTAAGGTAAAATAGGGGAGATATTTCTTTTTTCATTTATTTTTAATTTCCAGTAGAGGTGGTTATTCTTTTGGTGGAGGAATTATCCTGTTCATAATTCCACTATTAAATCTATAATAATTTCTCCTCATAAATCCTCTCATTAATCCCCCTCATCTTGAATTGGTAAATCACCTTAAAATATTTTCCCCATAAACCTTTAATATTTCATTTCATCACCACTAGGCCACCTCAATTCCAAATCAACAGTACTCAAAAAAATAGTTTTTATAATTCAGTGATTTAAATAAAGACACTAATTCTCAGTCTCTGGGTTTAAAGGATAACCATGAATATTACACCTCTTATAGGTAAATCCCTTTATTCTAAACACCACAATGATATAAAAATTTTCATTTTGGACTCTATTTATTATATACAAATTTTTCCCATGTTCACAACTAAAAAAAATATTATATATATATATATTATTCTTAAAATATCTGTATTGCTAAAATAAATTCATCGACTTCCAAACCACCCTTATGAATATTATGAAAAAAATTTAATTAGATTTCCTACAAAAAAATTCCACTATAACATCTATATATTTATGGATTTTAGACTTGAAAATAAAAATTCAAACAAAGATGTGAGAGTATTGAGATCACATATAATTATAATATTCTTACAAGCTATCTTGATTACTCTCATGTTTCCACATGACATGAACTAAAGAAATCACTCACCCACAAATTATATTCTCCTATAAATCATCAATAGCTACTAGTTATTTTATAAAGGTAGAATCATCCTCAATATCCAACTCACCTCAATAGAAAATGTGTGATGGATCATGCACATACCACCTTCATTGTTCCATGTTAAAAAATTTAAGCAATCATTCCTAGCTGTGAGGGAAATTATATGTGATAATTAACCTCTCAAACTCTGATCAGAATCCAAAATGTTTTGACGAATCTTGAGGATAGATTTTTACCCTCTCCAAACCTCCTTAAATGACAACAAGTTTAAACCTTCACAAACACATGATCATCATCCATGAACCCCAAAGGTCTTAATAATCTATCTGTATAGAGAATGTGATAACTCTAAGTTGTCCAAATATACTCATGGATCACCATTATCTTCTCTATCATCAATTGTAACAACTTGGGACCCATAATTTTTCACGCTCTAATTTTAATCTAGTAAATAGGTGACTTGAAGAGTCTCCCCTACATGAACTTTAATGGTGCAATTCTTATAGAAAAATAGTTACTGTTTTTGTACAAAAACTCCACTAATTATAGGTGATCATCTCAAATTCTAAAAAAATCCAACCCATAATAGAAAAAAAATATCCTCAAGAACATTAATGGCCCTCTTAGTTTGACCATCCATCTAAGGGTGGAATGTTGTACTCAAACATAGTTGGGTCCCAATATTCTCTAATAAACTTCTTCATAATCAAGACAGGAACTGAGCATTTTTTTTAGAAATGACATTCAAGGTTACCCCATGAAATGGGAATATCTCATATATATAAAAATTCCCCATGATTTCTAGTAAACTCTACTAGAAAATAGAAAATAAGTGAACCTGGATTTCTATCCAGAAAATGATTACCCATAAAACATTATGATCCTTCACTAATTGTAAATGTATAGTCATGATATCCATTTAAGGTTTCAGTTAACCTTTAAAAACTAGTATGAGAAAACTTTCTGATATCCATAGGGATATGTTTAAGGATATGTTTAAGGATAAGTCAAGTTATAGAAAAATATCTTGGAATTTTGGTAAGGAATAGAGCAAATAGATTCCAAGCAATTACACCCCTCTATGGATACTACAAGTGGATGTGGCTTTGGCATAGATTTACCTAGGGGTAATAACTCTAAAAATGGTGCATTTGAATTTTAATTGATCATCACCCAGTGCGTAACAATGATCCTTTCTTCACGCCTAGTTTTACTTTAGAGGATATGTATTGTAAATTCATAAACTCTTTATGAACCATCAAGAAGGATTTCAGTATATAATAACCATAAATAACATAGGTTAAACCTAAGGTGTCAAATTTTGAAAAGAATGTATCATTATTTGGACATCCTATAAATTATTTTTCATGATTACATGGTTTCCCACTATGATTATTATTACTCACACTATGATTTTTGGTTTTATTCGATGGATATAACCCTAAGGAATCGTATTAATGATGAATGTGATAGAAAATGAAATTATTGTAACTTAGAGAAACTAGATATTATGGGGTCTAGAATGAGAAATTTCATTGTTATTATCACACAACTTTCTCAAGCTACAAATTGTGTTGAAATAAAAAATGAGCAAAGGAGGGAAAAAATTATGTTGATTCATTAATAAGGAAACATACACCTTAATTTAGTGGTTTCGTTGATCCAATAGTTTCTAATAAATAGATCAGTTCAATTGAAAAGATATTTTCTATTTTCCTGTTTTCAGAGCATGAAAATTTTATTTTGGTTTTTGATCATTTGGAAGGAAAAGTGGATAAATGGTAGACTCCTATCAAGAATATGAGTCAAAAAGAAGAAATTGACTCTATGGAATTGGATGAGTTTAATAACTTTTTTTCAAAAAGTATTTTCCTTGTATTATTCACACACAAAAATAGAGAAGGAATTCCATGAGTTAAAGTAAATGGTGATGAATATTTTAGTGCATATGAGGTGAATTTTACAAGACTCTAAAGGTATTCTTATGTTATTATCATTCAACCTGAAAGGAAGTTTGATCGATTATTAAAAGGATTAAACTATAAATGTTTTTGGTCATATGTTACATCATTAGTTATGAATAAATAATTCTATATTATATCAAGGTGAAAATGGTTATTATAGTTAACCATCAATCTCATAGTGTTGATAAGAAAAGAAAGAAAAAATTCAAAAGAAAGTCTAAAAACCAAGGAGTGAAGGGCATGATCTTTCCTTCATGATCAAAGTGTGGAAAGAAACATGAATGAAATTTTATTAAGGGGGATGATAAATTTTTTAAGTGTGTAAAATATTTCATCAAGAAATTTACTTCTGAAGTGATGGGAAAAAGTTGACTACTTATGTGAATAGAGATAAAGCTCCACATAATACACCATCCACACTCCAGTGTTTCAGTTGCAAGGAGTACAATAATTATGCTAACTAGTGCCCCAATCTAAATGTTAATGATGATGATCAACATTAGAAACCTATTAATCCAAGAGACATAGGGAAATATCATGTGATCATTATTTATGATGAGAGGTATGATAAAAACATGGGGAAAGATAAACTTACTATCCACTATAGAATTTCTAATTTGTAACGCCCTGACCCTAGTTACCCAAAGTCGGTGCATTATTTTAATACATTGGAATGATTACAAGGAATCATGTCCCAAAGGACCGATCAGTTTAGCAGTCTTGGAAAGTATATTACATACATGAATGTTACATTACACTTTATAACATACAACACAATATAAATAATTCTTTATGAATGCCTTTATTCCCTTAGCTTAACCCTACATATCAATCACAATACACTTCTTGGAATCCTGGAAAAAAATAATACATAGAAAGGGGTGAGCTCAAACTCTCAGTAAGGGTAAGCAATACAGTGGAAAATAACATAAATATTAAGCATGGTGAATAATTGAAACTGTATGCCTTTACCAATAATAAACATGAATACTTTTATGGTAAGAATATGATATGAGTAAATAATACCATAACAAAACATAATCATGGGTATTCTACTAGTCGAATGACCACATGAACCATCAATATTATTTCCATAATGAGGGAATATATAATTCCAGACATTCTAAAAATTTTTCCCAAGGCCTCGGCCAAGACGTCTAAAAATGATTAAGGCCTCGGAAAAAACCATAAATCAAATTAGAAAAAGGCCTTGGCCAATTCTATATCAAGTTGTCTCGTGATACCTACTGATGCATCGAGGAGCTATAGCAGGCTCCACCCATCACTTACTATGTTTAACACATTCCTTATATGAAAATGTTGAAACACAACATAAACATTCGTATAAGAACTAGGATACGAAATGTCAATACTTTAACCATAAACCATGAATGGTATAAAAATAACACATCCACAGTCAAACATATCACAAAACCATCAATACAATATGGAAGTTTTGTATCATAATAAATCAACTTCAAAACAAGTTTAAAATCCATTAAAGAATTTTACATAGATGGAAATGATTTGTAAAACTCTTTGATTGAAATATCACTTTTCATGAAAACATTTAAAAGTCACACAATTTTGAAATGAAGATATTTAAATAAATTTTTTAATCAAACTGTCCCATACCACTTTGAAACCTTTTAAAGTAATTAACATTTTAAAACATTCATGTCCATTTAAATAAATCCTTAAAACCCATTTTGAAAACATGGACATTAATGATAATGATTTAGAAGAATAAATATTAAAACAATTAAAATAATGTTTTAGTGAAAAGTACCTTAAAAATAATCTCTTTGAAAAATATTTTATGAAGAATGGACATGGATAATAAATATTTCCCAGTATATACTTACGTAAAAACAACCTCGGATAATAATGAGATTGTAAAATAAACCCTTACCAATTTGGTAACTTCCGAAACATACACCCCATGAAATAAGTATCATAAAATTAATATGTAAATACACATAAATTTAAGTTTATTACACAAATAATACAATTATGGGCAGTACATACACCACACAAAAGGTAATAGTGGCAATATGGCATGAATCTCATGGGAATAAGGAGTGAGATGAAAACCCCTTACCTTGCACTTTCCTTTAGTCGAGAGTACGTTTAACCTCCTGTATGAAGAATGTAGTATGTTATTAAATTATACCATAACCATATTAATATTTATGATATCATAATTTATTCATTTATTACTTTATACTACTCATTTAATAATAATTTCCATGTTAAATTAACTTTTCGGGTAATAATCGCTTTCTTTATCGTACGTGTTTTAACTTGTTACTCTTGATTGTATCACTTAGATCATGATTTTAATACTTCCATAATATAAAACATGATTTATATATCATATATATTTAGAATATAAATATGTATAATAGACATATATATGAAATGGAAAACACCATTTATGGAGACGGTAGTCCGTACATACGCATAAACGCTGTTTTCGTTTTCATAACGTATTGAACGAAACTAAGTAAATAAAATATATGTAAGTACATATATATATATATATCTAAATATATATATATATATATATTATAATTATTATGTCATATATTAAAAACATATTAGTAATATATATGTTTATAATTGTTGATGGATGGTGAATGTGGAAACGAATCTAATCGCGTCGTGGAGATGGTAATCTGTACGTATGCACGAGCGAAAATATCATTTCCTTTAAGGTGTGTAATTGGATGGTATATTAATTTTACAGAGACATTATCATGTTATTTTCATTATTTATATACATATTACTCATCATTATATCTATAAAAATAATATAGTGTTGAATAAAAAATTACACCACGACGTGGAGACGGTAAATCGTGCGTACGCACGCATGGTGACATTATCATTCATAAGATGGATAGAAAAATGAATATAGTTGTGAAATATTTATTATAACATCATAGTATATATAATATACTGGATTTATTATTTTATAATGGAAATAACCAAGAAAGAAGAAGTGGAAGAAGGAAGGAACTTGGAAGAAGGTGGTGAAAACATTACCTCTTGTTCGGATTCTTCCTTTTGATTTGATCAAAAGGGATCTTTAGGTTAGCTTTCTGATAAAACTAAGGCCTATAGGTTTAATTGAGGGAAGTTTAGAGGATAATTGGTGAGGTGCTGGCTGAACCAAAAGGCTTTTAAGGTATGAAGAATTGGTTAGAAGTGGTGTCCTTTTATAAGGGGAAGGAGGGGTTCTTTAGAAAAAACTTATTAATTTATAATAAACTCATATTCGGTTTATAATGGCTCCAAAGTGGATTATTAAAAGTATAAGGTGGTTATGGGTAGAAATAATTTCATAAAATAGAATTTAGACAAGTTTTGGTCACTATATTAACTTTATCTTTTTGATTTAACTCTTAGTTAAATAGTTTGACATTTACCATGTCTCTTTGTATTTTTATATTATATAGTCAATAAACTTACTATAAACTTCCAAGAGACCCCCAAGTGGTCCATTAATAATACACCTATCATTATATAATTTTTTTGTCCGAACCTTAGATTTTTAGGAAGATAATATCAATTAATAATATAATATTTGTTTTAAAAACTCATTTATGTCAATTTTGACAATATTTAATAATTGATATTTTTGAAAGTCTTAACAACTTTATTAATTCGAAAAAAATTCATTTAATAAATCCTAACATGTCATATTAACCAACTAAATTCGTGGATGGAATCAAAAATTTCAAATTATATTTATTTTAACATTGATAATACTAATTATTTGATTCTTTCATTAATAAAGAAAATACTGCATCATTATTTTGTCATAAATAAATTTAATTATTAAAGGTATAAAAATTAAAAATAAAATACCATTATGTAGGAAATATTTTTAGATTTATAATTAATATTTATAGTCTAAAATATAACATATATAACTCTATATAAAAAAAAATTTGCTAAAAGATATATGCTTATGTCATTTGTGTATTTTCTTTAACTTAATTAATATAAAGTGTCATTATCACTTACAAGTGGCTCTATGGAGTCCCAAAATCCATCCAAATATGACCATGGTTGGAAATGTATCAAAAAATATGGTTAGGACACATTTTAGGGTAATTTAGTATTATTATAATATTATTTGTTTACCCTTATTTACCAAATTTACCCTTTAACCATGGTAAATAAAATATTTACCGAACTAATTATTCAAAATGTCTAAAAATAAAATTTAACTATTTAAACAATTTGGACCTCCTGATTCTAAATATGGAATCCATTTCTATAAATTCAAAACATATAAGTGGCAGAAATTAATTTAAAATTAATTCTCGTAGTTAAAACAAAAAACGTGTTTTAAAGAGATAATAACTATCAAAAGATTGACACTTGCTTATGTCCGATTTAAATGTGAAATTACATACAATGACCAAAATTGTATTAAATGGTAAAAATATATTCTAAATATACTATAAAACTACTCAAATTCATAATTTATCACTGCTAATTATTTCGATTAAAACAGTTGTTTATAATTAAAATTTAGTAATTTTCACTATTCATCAAAATATGAAAGTTATCAGAAAAGTACCAAATATTTACCCTAAGATATTTTCGATATTATGAATCCATAAATGAAGTCCATTTTGAAATATAAAATGTATAAAATTTCAGAAAGTGGGTATTACTATTCATAACGGCTAGTTTGATTGGTTGTGGTGTGTGTTAGAACTCGAAGATGCGTACAACACACGCTACTGTATTATTCAAAGAGAAGCATACCGTGGAATATTGGGGCGTTACATTCTCCCATCCTTCAATAAATTGCGTCCTTTCAATTTATGCTCGATATTGGAAACTTGGGGTTGACATTTCAAAATATCTTAGTTAAAATCCCACATCAAAAAATAGATTAATGAGGCCTCTATTTAAAATAAATAGTGGTAAGTATGAAGGTTACCAAAAATAACACATACTAGGGTTACATGTAGGAAAATGTGGATATGGAAGAGAAATCTAGCCATCAATATCTGATGGAGAGTGGTAGATAACATGGCTATGAAAAGGCCAACAATCACAAAGCCATAAATTTGTGATGGTCTAAGGTACCATCTAGGACAACGTTTTTGTTCTAAGTTTATTTTCTTAATGTTGAGGATATTATTTATGAGATTGGATAAGATCATAAGGAGATATACTTACTTTATAATTAGAGTTTTATCCCTTAATAAATTTCTACCACAAAATCATCTTTCACCCCAAAACATAATATAACTCAAAAATACTCTATTTATCCTAATCATATAGGGTTCCAAATATAATGAATTTATAATTCACATATCAGACCCTTTAAAAAAAGAAACTACATTATACCATCCAGTAACTTTACATTATCGGGACCATATTAAGGATTACCTTTCCTTCAAACATGTATTTTAACAAAATTGTAGCTAAGTCACTTTTCTTAGTACCATATAATCTCAAATCCTTAATAAAATATTACTACAGTACAATCCTTATTTATCTCCATAATTCATATAACTAGTATATTGTTGATACAACACTCAAATGAAATAATCCTATAATAAAAACATAAGAACACTAGTCATTCTTCTTCATCTGAGGTAGTATCATAACTTGATTATTATCCAATAGCATCATTTGGGGCATACTCTGATGATTTGGACATTGGTCTGCGTAGTGTCCCAACTCTTTACATATGAAGCATTGTACATTTGAAACCTTTTTATGACCCTTGCAGTCACGTACTTGGTGTCCTTTTTCTCCACACTTATAACAAACTCCCTTTCCCTTCATGAAAGTTATAGGGTGTTTCTTCCCATAGTTATCACATATGGAAAAATTCTTCTTTTCCCTCTTCCATTGATCCATCTTTCTCTCTTCCATACTTTTCTTCTCTTGCTTCCCTTCAAAGCCATAGGACTCAGATAATTCTTTACTTATCTTATTAACACATGATATTATTTCTTCATATGTTGAAAAAACATGAGAGACCATTTCCCTTATAAATATTGGCTTAATATCGTGGAAGATATGATCCTTCTTCTATTTGGATCATATGTATTATTGGAGTTCACATTCCTTCTACTGGGCGCCATTTCTATACAGTGGCATACACTAGGTCAGTTTATGAATTTCAAAGAATGATTCCAAACTTGTAAAATACCTAACATAAATTGAACATTTTATGGATATAATCCATAATCATAAAAATGTTTTATTTGAGTAATCATATATTCATAATCCCTTCATAATGGTTTGTAAAGAAAATGAGAATTATCCTAATCATATCCCCCGAGAGTGTCGTAACCAAGATTGCATCAAGGCCCATTGTCGTGCACCAGTTCTCGTTCGAGTATAGCTCAAAGTTTTGTTTTCAGGTTTTACCCCTAGGTAAATCTATGCCAGAGCTGCCTCTACCTGCTCGTATCTATACAGATATGTATTGCTTGGAAAACTCACAAAATCTCTATAATAAAAAAATTCTAGGAAGTTCTTCTATACTAATCCTCAAAGATTATCTTAGGTCTATGTGCTCTAACCTGAGTTTATCTAAATCTAGTTTCCAATGTTATTGCTAAACTTCCACTGATACCAACTGTAATGCCCTGAACCTAGTTACCTAGATTCGGTGCATTATTTTAATACATTGGCATGATTACAAGTAATCATGTCACAAAGGACCGATCGGTTTAGCAGTCTTGGAAAATAGATTACATACATGAATGTTACATTACACTTTATAACATACAACACAACATAAATAATTCATTATGAATGACTTTATTCCCTTAGCCTAACCCTACATATCAATCACAATACACTTCTTGGAATCTTGGAAAAAAATAATACATAGAAAGGGGTGAGCTCAAACGCTCAGTAAGGGTAAGCAATACAACGGAAAATAACATAAATATTAAGCATGGTGAATAATTGAAACTGTATGCCTTTACCAATAATAAACATGAATACTTTTAACGTAAAGAATATGAGGTGAGTAAATAATACCATAATAAAACATAATCATGGGTATTCTACTAGTCAAATGACCACATGAACCATCAATATTATTTCCATAATGAGGGAATGTATAATTCCAGGCATTATAAAAAAAATTGTCAAGGCCTCGGCCAAGACTTCTAAAAATGATTAAGGCCTTGGCCAAAACCATAAATCCAATTGGGAAAAGGCCTCGGCCAATTTCATGTCTAGTTGCCTCATGAGACCTACCGATGCATCGAGGAGCTATAGCAGGCTCCACCCATCACTTACTATGTCCAATACATTCCTCATATGAAAAGGTTGAAATATAACATAAACATTTGTATAAGAACTAGGATACTAAATGTCAATACTTTATCCATAAACCATGAATTGTATAAAAATAATACATCCATAGTCAAACATATCAAAAAACCTTCAATACAATATGGAAGTTTTGTATCATAATAAATCAACTTCAAAACAAGTTTAAAATCCATTAAAAAATTGGACATAGATGGAAATGATTTGTAAAGCTCTTTGATTGAAAAATCCCTTTTCATGAAAACATTTAAAAGTCACACAATTTAGAAAGGATGACATTTAAAGACATTTTTGAATCAAAGTGTCCCATACCACTTTGAAACCTTTTAAATTAATTAACATTTTAAAACATTCATGTCTATTTAAATAAATCCTTAAAACCCATTTTGAAAACATGGATATTTAAAAAATTTAAAATAATGTTTTAGTAAAAGTCCCTTAAAAATAATATCTTTGAAAACTATTTTATGAAACATGGACATGGATAATAAATATGTCCCAGTAGATACTTTCATAAAAACAACCTCGGATAATAATGAAATTGTAAAACAAACCCTTAACAATTTGGTAACTTACGAAACATACACCCCATGAAAGAAGTATCATACAATTAATATGTAAATACACATAAATTAAAGTGTATTACACAAATAATACAATTATGGGCAGTATAAACACCACACAAAAGGTAATAGTGGCAATATGGCATGAATCTCACGGGAATAAGGAGTGAGATTAAAACCCATTACCTTGCACTTTCCTTTAGTCGAGGGTACGTTTAACCTCCTGTATGAAGACCGTAGTATGTTATTAAATTATACCAGAACCATATTAATATTTATGATATCATAATTTATTCATTTATGACTTTATACTACCCATTTAATAATAATTTCCACATTAAATTAACATTTCGGGTAATAATCGCTTTCTTTATAGTACGTGTTTTAACTTGTTACTCTTGATTGTATCACGTAGATCATGATTTAAATAATTCCATAATATAAAACATTATTTATATATTATATATATATAGAATATAAATATGTAAAATAGACATATATATTAAATGTAAAACACCATTTATGGAGACGGTAGTCCGTACGTACGCATAAACTCCGTTTCCGTTTTCATAACGTATTGAACAGAACTAAGTGAATAAAATATATGTAAGTGCATATATATATATATATCCAGTATAAATATTATTTCATATATTACAAACATATTATTAATATATATTTTTATAATCTTCGATGAATGGTGAATGTGGAAATGAATCTCATCGCGTCGTGGAGACGGTAATCCGTATGTACGCACGAGCGACAATATGATTTCCTTAAAGGTGTGGAATTGGATGGTATATTAATTTTACAGAGGCATTATCATGTTATTTTAATTATTTATATACATTTTACTCGTCATTATATCCATCAAAATAACATAGTGTTGAATAAAAAATTACACAACGGCGTGGAGACAGTAAGTCGTACGTACGCACGCATGGTGACATTATCATTCATAAGATGGATAGAATAATGAATATAGTTGTTCAATATTTATAATAACATCAATTTATATAGAATATACTGAAGTTATTATTTTATAATGGAAATAACAAAGAAATAACAAGTGGAAGAAGAAAGGAACTTGAAAGAGGGTGGTGAAAACATTACCTCTTCTTCGGGTTCTTCCTTTTGATTTGATCAAAATGGATCCTTAGGTTGGCTTTATAATAAAAATAATGCCTCTAGGTTGAATTGATGGAATTTTAGAGGATAATTGGTTGGGGTTGTATGAACAAAAATGCTTTTAAGGTATGAAGAATTGGTTAGAAGTGGTGTCCTTTTATAAGGGGGAGGAGGGGCTCTTTAGGAAAAACTTAAAGTATTATTTTATAATAAATTCATATTCGTTTTCTAATGGCTCTTGTAACAACCCGAGATTTTATAAGATATATTGTTTTTAATTTATTTCATATCTTCTTTTGTACTCTACACCATGATTATCTCGCGCTATACGCAACACCGTATTAACTTGCAATATACGCAACACTATTCTTGGATCATGTTACACACAATTTCGATAGTAGTTATTCTACACAACATTAAGTGTATATATATATATATATATTCAATGTATAAATGAAATATGGTTGTATTATATTCTAGTAAACAATAGAGGATTCTTGCACAACACGCAACTCTGACTTGGCTTACATTACACACAATCGCGACCTTCCTAGATAGCGTGTGTAGTACGCAATACCGGGTTTCACTAAACAACGATATATTGTTATAATATTATTATGGACTAGCCTCTATGAATATTATTAACTAAATTTTGAATTTTATAACATTATTATTCATCTTACACATTTTCTATAATATGGTATGAGAACAAAATAAATTTTCCGTGTATAATATGTATTTTTCAAAAATTGCAGTTTTCCCGCCTTTTGATGGCGCACCCACTTTAAATCTTGTTTTTGACATGTCTATAAGTTCAATTTTAAAAAATAAAATTATTATTTGGAATCAGGATATAGAAATTTACTTTGGATAAAATTTTCATATTATTCTGATAACTTTCATAATTTAATGAATAGTAAAAACACGCTATATTTTAATTAAAAACAACTTTTTTCATGGCAATAATTTATTTGGATAGAGTATTTTTTTAATTGGTTTTAAAGTTTAATTAGAATATATTTTTATCATTTAATACAATTTTGGTCATTGTAATTAATTTCACTTTGAAATTGGACATAAACATGTATCAATCTTTTGATAGTTATTGTTTCTTAAAAACACGCTATATGTTTTGATAACAGGAATTAATTTTAAAATTATTTAATTCCACTTATATGTATTGAATTTGGAAAAATAGACATCATTTTTGAATTCGTAATATCATATATATATCTTAGGCTGAATTTTTTGTATTTTTTTGAAAAACTTTAATTTTTGATGAATAGTGAAACCACTTAGTGGTAGTTAAAAAACTGACGTTTTCATTTAAATGAAATTTTACCACTTCTGTGAATTGAATTTCAAAAGTCCGAGAGCCACGGTTAATATCAAGGACTAAAATGTGCTTCAATGAGATGAAAATAATTTTTGGTGAATAGTAACTTTTTACTTTTTTTACCACGGTTAAAAGTAAATAGGGTAATTAAGTGTAAAAATGATATTATTATTACCCAAACACATGTCCTAATTCTATTGGATAAGTGTAATTCGACCAAAAACAACCTTAGGAATAAAATATGACTATTTAGGCCCACTTGGATTAGATTAGGACATATAATATAATTTTATTTAAAGAATAGTAAAAATAGTTAAATTCAAAGTTTAATAACTAAAACATTTTTAATATAGGGATATACATAAGATAAATTCGACTAAAAATATTCATTAGAAAGCTAAAAAGATTTCATACATAATGGTATTTTATTTATAATTTTTAGACATTAAATAATTTAATTTATTTATGACACAATGATGATGCAGTAATTATCTCATTAATAAAATATTGACATAATTGATGTTGTAAATACCCAAATAAATGTAATTTGAGACTTTTTATGAATTACACTAATTTTCTAGGTTAATATGACATGTTATTATGGATTTAATTAACTTCGTTCGAAATAATCATTCTGTTATGATTTTCACAAAAAATCAATTACCCAATAGTGTCAAAGTTGACATAAAATAGTTTTTAAAACAAATATTATATTATTAATTTTTATTTTATTCCAAAAAATATAATTTTTGGCCAAATTACTTAGATAAGGTTATATATATTAATAATAAACAACTTTGGGTTTTTTTGTCTTGTTATAGTAAGTTTATTAACCTTATAGTGTAATAAAACAAGAAGACACGGTAAAAGTAAAATTATTTAACATAAAGTTAAATCTAAATGATAAGGTTAAAATAGAAACCTAAACTTGTATAAATTATATTGGATGAGATTATTTCGACCCATCCCCACCTTAGCTTCCAAAGGTGTCCCTCTCCTCCCTTATAAAAGGGCACCTCTTCCCTCTTCTCTTCACACCATTTTGAGCCTTGATTCTCGGCCAACCCCTGGACATTTCACTCCCCCACTTCCTTAGAAACCTACTAGAGGTACCGGTATTCTCAAAACACCAACTCTACTGCCCTAAGAGAAAGTTTAAAGGAGGCACTTCGAGAAAGAGGTAATACCTTCTACCGTTTTCTTCAAGTTCCATTCTTCTTCTACTCCCTCTTCTTTATTTGTTTCATTATGAAGTAATAAAATCAGTATCCCTCATATACTGATATGTAATTATAAATATGAAACAACCCTATTTCATCTTCTATCCATCCTACGGAAAACAAAATCATCGCGCGTGCGTACGTACGGAATACCATCTCCACGCCGTGGTGTAATCTGTTTTTCCACCAACACCTTACATGGATGGGTATAATGGTTTAAATAATAACTATATATGGTTATTATAACATCATACTAATTCTGATATTTTATACCATCCACTCCAATTCTATTCAATAATTATGGGAACGGTATCATCGCTCGTGCGTACGTACGGACTACCGTCTCCACGATGCGATGAGATTCATTCTCCATGTTAACCATACATGAATGATCATAAAGTTTATATAAGGAATAATAATGAAATATATGAAATAATAATGCTACTTTATTTATGTATATATATATGTATGTCATCTATTTAGTTTCATTCAATTCAATAAGGAAACGAAAACAACGTTCATGCGCACGTACGGCTTACCGTCTCCATGAATGGTGTATTTCATTCCTTTTATCGATCTATAATATATATGTATATGATGAATATATATTATATATAAATCAGGTTTTACATTCTGGAATTATGTAAATTAGGATATAAGTAATAATATCAAGAACGACAAGTCGAAACACATACGATAAATAAAATGATTTTACACAAAACGCTGCTTTAACATGGAATTTACAAAAGAACATGTAATATAAAGTCATAAGTGAAACAAATATGATATCATAACAGTGAATATGATTATGTAATAAGTCAATGACATTATTTAAATCATTATACAGGAGGTTCGGATCCATACGAAGCATATCGGACCTAAGGTAAGGGATAACCTTTCCAATCTCGTTCTTATCTGAGATTGTTTATTCGTAAGTATTTGCTGGGGTTATTGTTATCATCCAAGTCCATGTTTTCTAAAAAAAATTATTTATGTTTAATGTAATTTTTACCCATTTTGTCTTTTACTACATGGTATGTAAGGAATCTTTCTTTTTTTTACGTTACGAGGTACTTTTTGACTTTTCCGACAAAAGTATGAGAAGAATGTTATTTTTAACTTATACGGCATGGAAGGATTTTTATGGTTTTATAAAGCCTTATTTTCATGAATCTTCCACCAAAATATTTCATTACTATATTCAACAAAATCTTTTTCTTTTAAAATTTCATGGAATTTTTTCAAAAGAAAGTGATTTTGAAGAAGAGAGGATATTTTCCTCAAGAATTCATTTCAAGTGTTTTATCAAAACCACTTTTCCATCTAAGATGACATTAATTCATATGAGTATGGTTCAAGTATATTTTCTCTATGATTTACATGGATTCAATTTTATTATTATGAAATTATATCCATTACTTTTATATGGATTATGTGATGATGGGATGATGTTTATGAAACTCATTTTATTCTTTGGGTTATGTGGAATGATTTATGTTTATGTTGTGGCATAAGTAAGAATGATTTCACTATGAGATGGGTGAGACCTATATCTCCCTCCAATGCATTGGGTAAGGATTTATATCTCATGAGATAGACATGGCTGGAACGGTAAGTTAATCTGGTTTAGTGTTACAGGACTGAAATGAGGAGTGAACTCGATTCAGAAAGGGACTTTGTCCACTAACATGGTCTTGGAAGCAATGCCTTGGCTACTATGGAAATCATAACATGTGCTGAATGGTTTCCATAATAAAATGTTTTATTCCCATTATATTTTATCATGGTTGATGTTCCATTATGATATATGCCTTACGTACTTCGATAATTTATGTCTTTGCTCAAGATTCTGATGTTTAAATTTCATGTTCATGTTTTTGGTTTCAAATGTTTATGGATTGTTTTATGTTCACTATGTTTGCCCTTACTGAGCATTTGATCTCACCCTTTTTTATTTTTTCTTTTCCCCGGTATATACGGAAAGGTTTTAGGTAAGAAAAAAAAGGAATATCTTTATGGGAGATGTTGAGGATCTTTCACCAAGATTAGAAGATTATATTCCAAGTTTCCAAAGACACTAAACTATTACGGTCCTTGTGTGTCTGTTTTTGTTATGAACTAAGTATTCTGCAAAAGTAATGTAATGCACATGTACATCAGGCTTCAGGTCTCTACAGTTGGTATCAGAGGAAAGGTTTAGTTAACCTTTGGAAACTAGGATGCAGAAACTTTAGTGAGATCCCAATATATATTTCTAAGGTATGTCTAGGGATGTCCCTAAGGTTATGTATACGTATAGGTTATAATCCTAGAATTGAGCTAAAGATATTAGAATTAAACCTAAGATGTTAGATATTGAATGTACCCCCCTTTATTATGTCTTTTCCCTAGCATGGTATTTTCCTCTCACACTATTATTTTTTGGTTTAAGACGACGGCTGGAACCCAAAGGAACTGTGTTGATCAATGTAATGGAAAATGCAATGATTGTCCTCCTGAACAAAACAATGTTATGGGAGATAGAGTGCAAAATCTTATTGCTATACTTACACAAGATTTGAATCATTCTGGACTTCCAAATGAGTAGAGAAGGGAACAATATTCTTTTGAGTCCTTCATAAGGCAACGCCCACCTTCTTTCAATGGGTCTTCTGATCCACTTGTTGCTGAACAATAGATCAGTACCACTGAAAAGATATTTTCAGTTCTTCAATGTTTTGAACATGATAAAGTCATCTTATCAGTATATCGTTTGGAAGGTGAAGCTTATCAATGGTGGAATCTTATCAAGAATACGAGGCCAAGAGATGAAATTGGGTCCATGGAATGGGACGAGTACAAGAACATATTTTTCAATAAGTACTTCCCTCGTATTCTTCGAACAAAGATGGAGAAGGATTTTCTTGAACATAAGCAAAAGGATGATGAATCTGTTGGTATATATGAGGCAAATTTTACAAGGATTGCAAGGTATGCATCTGGATTTATCATTCAACCTGAAAGTAAAGTTGATTGATTCTTCAGTGGATTAAAACCAAGTCTTCTAAGGGAATTAGCAATAAGAGAATTCAGTAGCTATGATTAAATTGTGCCTTGTGCTATCAAGGTAGAACTAGAATTTGGTGTAACATATCCATCTCATGGTTTTGACAAGAAACGAAAGATGGGGTTCAAGGATAAATCTCAGAATAATGGTGAAAAGAAGATGAATGTTTCTTTATGCTCAAAGTGTGGAAAGAAGCATGGTGGAGATTGTCTTAAAGGGACTAGAAAATGTTTTAAGTGTGGAAAAGAAGGTCATTGAGCAGCTGAGTGTCTAAGTAATGGAAAAAGGGTTGCTAATGATGTGAATAAAGAAAAGAATGCAGAGAACGCACCACCAACACTTCAATGCTTCAAGTTCAAGGAAATGGGGCATTATGCTAATAAATTCCCAAATCCATGGGTTAATGATGATCAACGTGAGCAACCACTTAAGGCAAAGGATAAAGGGAAGTCTCATGCAATCACTATTTGTGATGTTGAGTATGACAATGATGTTTTGTAATGATTAAGTGTTTATGTAATGGGATTTCAAAATAGTATCATGGAATATCATTTATGGTATTGTAGAATTTTGGAATATCTATGTATTGGTTTTCAATAATTATATGGTACTCGTAACCATGAAAAAGTGATTGAAATATTTTTTTTTTTTTTGAAAGTGGATGATATGCGCATAATGAAGGGATAATGAGATAATGAGATGTTTGATAGTATTCAGGAGCTCATGATTGTTATAAGGACTAAGTGATATCATGGTTTAAGTATACAGAATTTTGGGATTTTGGAATGTGGAAAGAGTTAAATTTTGACAGCACTCATGTTTTCACTAAGGTTCAATGGGTATTCATTTTTCAATAGAATACATGATTAAGGCCTTTGAATGTTTGGAATGTGACCAACAAGACATATCTTATGATATATGGGGATCAACGATGGTATTGACATGCTTGTTATACGAACTCTCTGGTAATCGTTTTCACTTTAATATGAGATTGGACAGCAGTAGTTTGGATAAGCCTAAAGATTGGAATCGATTATGTTGGACATAAGTTAGTATTGTTTAAGGCTGGAACTTTTTTGATATTATTAATGGAAAGTTATAATAATGTAGTTTTAGAAAAAGAACAACCTACAGGATGGGTGACAACCCGTCGTGTCGGACAAGGTTGTGGGAATCGAACCCACAACTGAAGTGTGACAAGCCTTTATCACCTACCACTGGCCTATAGGAAGTCCTTGTTTAGTAGAAAAAAGTTTTATTATATTAAGCAGTATGATATAAGAAATATAAGTCCATTTTAGGAACCATATATGATTAATCTCACTATATATGGAACTATGTATTTTTGATAAATTTTTCTAACCTTTTGTTTGAGACAGATGAAATGACTCATAATTCTATCACATGGTCTGCTAACACTTCACGAATGACAAATTCAACTTCATTTATTTAAGAGATGAAGTGGAAATTGTCCAAAGAACGACCAACGGTGAGACTGTACCAAAATCAAGAAAGTATTTCTTCTAATTCCAATTTCTTCAACTTTGGGGAAATGATCTTGAAAACCAAAAATGTTGTCCCAGTACCCTTATATCCGATGAATCAGATGGTACCTTAGAACATCACAAATCTATGGCTTTGTGATTGTTGGATTTTCCATAGCCATGTTCTCTACCACTCTCCATCAGAACTTGATGGTTATATTTTTCTTCCATATCCATATTTTAACTTATGTTCTCCTATATAGAAACCTAGTTATGAGTTACTTTGGGTAATCGTTACATTTCATACTTTAGTTTTTAAAATTAAGTTTTAGTATTCCTTTTTACGATGTGGGTTTCTATGAATAGTAAACGATTTATAACCCCGACAAATTTCAAGGACGAAATTCATTTTAAGGGGGGTAGAATGTAACAACCCGAGATTTTATAATATATATTCTTTTTAATTTCTTTCATATCATCTGTTGTATGTTACACCATGATTATCTTGCGTTATATGCAACACTGTATTAGCTTGTAGTATACGAAACACTATTCTTGGATCATGTTACACACAATTTCGATAGTAGTTATTCTACGCAACATTAAGTGTGTGTGTGTGTATATATATATATATATATTCAATGTATAAATGAAATAAGGTTTGATTCTGTTATATGAAACAACGGAGGAGTCTTGCACAACACGCAACCCTGACTTGGCTTGCATTACACGCAATCACGACCTTCCGTGATAGCGTGTGTAGTACGCAATATTGGGTTTCACTAAACAACGATATATTGTTATAATATTATTATGGACTAGCTGCTATAAATAGTATTAACTACATTTTGAATTTTATAACATTATTATTCATCTTACACATTTTCTAGAATATGGTATGAGAACAAAATAAATTTTTCGTGTATAATATGTATTTTTCAAAAATTGCAGTTTTCCCGCCTTTTGATGGCGCACCCACTTTAAATATTGTTTTTGACATGTCTATAAGTTCAATTTGACAAAATAAAATTATTCTTTGGAATCATGATATAATAATTTACTTTGGATAAAATTTTCATATTATTCTGATAACTTTCATATTTTAATGAATAGTAAAAACCCGCTATATTTTAATTAAAAACAAATTTTTTCATCGCAATAATTTATTTGAATAGATTATCTTTTCAATTGGTTTTAAAGTGTAATTAGAATATATTTTTACCATTTATTCCAATGTTGGTCATTGTAATTAATTTCACTTTGAAATTGAACATAAACAAGTATCAATCTTTTGATAGTTATTGTTTCTTAAAAACACGCTATATGTTTTGATAACGGGAATTAATTTTAAAATTAATTAATGCCACTTCTATGTATTGAATTTGGAAAAATAGAAATCATTTGTAAATTTGAAATATCAAATATATCTTAGGCTGAATTTTTGGTATTTTTATGAAAAACATTAATTTTTGATGAATAGTGAAACCACTTAGTGGTAGTTAAAAAACTGACTTTTTCATTTAAATAAAATTTTACCGCTTCTGTGAATTGAATTTCAAAAATCCGAGAGACACGGTTAATATCAAGGACTAAAATTTGGTTCAATGAGATGAAAATAATTTTTGGTGAATAGTAACTTTTTTACTTTTTTTACCACGGTTAAAAGTAAATAGGGTAATTAAGGGTAAAAATGATATTCTTATTACCCTAACACATGTCCTAATTCTATGGGATAAGTTTAATTCGACCAAAAACAACCATAGGAATAAAATATGACTACTTAGGCCCACTTGGATTAGATGAGGACATTTAATATTATTTTATTTAAAGAATAGTTAAAATAGTTAAAATCAAAGTTTAATAACTAAAACATTTTTAATATAGGGTTATAAATTAGATAAATTCGACTCTAAATATTCATTAGAAATATAAAATTATTTCCTACATAATGGTATTTTATTTATAATTTTTAGAAATAAAATAATTTAATTTATTTATGACACAATGATGATGCAGTAATTATCTCATTAATGAAATATTGACATAATTGATGTTATAAATAACCAAATAAATGTAATTTGATACTTTTTATGAATTAAACTAATTTTATAGGTTAATATGACATGTTATTATTGATTTAATTAACTTTTTTCGAACTAAACATTCTGTTATGATTTTTACAAAAATCAATTACCAAATAGTGTCACAATTGACATAAAATAGATTTTAAAACAAATATTACATTATTAATTGTTATTTTATTCCTAAAAATATAAGTTTCAGAAAAATGACTTAGATAAGATTATATATATTAATAATAAACAACTTGGGGTTCTTTTGGCTTGTTATAGTAAGTTTATTAACCTTATAGTGTAAGAAAACAAGAAGACACGGTAAAAGTAAAATTATTTAAGTTAAAGTTAAATCTAAATGATGAGGTTAAAATAGAAACCTAAACTTGTCTAAATTATATTGGACGAGAGGATTTCAACCCATATCCACCTTATCTTCGAAATAAATCAATTTGGAGCTATTAAAAACCGAATATGACTTTATAATAAAATAATATTTTTCATTTTTCCAAAGGTGCCCCTCTCCTCCCTTATAAAAGGGCACCCCTTCCCTCTTCTCTTCACACCATTTTGAGTCTTGATGCTCGGCCAAACCCTACCCTTTTCACTTCCCCACTTCCTTAGAAACCTACTAGAGGTACTGGTCTTCTCAAAAGACCAACTCTAGTGCCCTAAGAGAAAATTTAAAGGAGGCACTTCGAGAAAGAGGTAATACCTTCTACCGTTTTCTTCAAGTTCCATTCTTCTTCTACTCCTTCTTCTTTAGTTGTTTCATTATGAAGTAATAACATAAGTATCCCTCATATACTGATATGTTATTATATAAATTAAACAACCCTATTTCACCTTCTATCCATCCTACGGAAAACAAAATCACCGCGCGTGCGTACGTACGGAATACCGTCTCCACGTCGTGGTGTAATCTGTTTTCCCACCAACACCTTACATGGATGGGTATAATGGTGTAAAGAATAACTATATATGGTTATTATAAAATCATACTGATTCTGATTATTATATCATCCACTCCAATTCTATTCAATAATTATGGGAACGATATCATCACTCGTGCGTACGTACGGACTACTGTCTCAACGACGCGATGAGATTCATTCTCCATATTAACCATACATGAATGATCCTAAAGTTTATATAATGAATAATAATGAAATATATGAAATAATAATACTTCTGTATTTATGTATATATATATATATATATATATATATGTATTTCATCTATCTAGTTTCATTCAATTCAATAAGGAAACGAAAACAGCGTTCATGCGTATGTACGGCATACCGTCTCCATGAACGGTGTATTTCATTCCTTTTATCGATCAATAATATATATGTATATGATGAATATATATTATATATATATAATTTTTTACATTCTTGAATTATTTAAATCAGGATATTAGTAATAATATCAAGAACGACAAGTCGAAACACATACGATAAATAAAATGATTTTACCCAAAACGCTGCTTTAACATGGAATTTACAAAAGAACGGGTAATATAAAGTCATAAGTGAAACATATATGATATCATAACAATTAATATGATTATGTAATAAGTCAATGAAATAATTTAAATCATTATACAGGAGGTTTGGATCCATACGAAGCATATCGTACCTAAGTTAATGGATAACCTTTCCAATCTCATTCTTATCTGAGATTGTTTATTCATAAGCATTTGTTGGGGTTATTGTTATCATCCAAGTCCATGTTTTCTAAAATTGTTTTTATGTATTTTTAATGTACTTTTTACCCATTTTTTCTTTTACTACATGGTATGTAAGGAATCTTTCTTTTGTTTACGTTACGAGGTACTTTTTGACTTTTCTGACAAAAGTATGAGAAGAATTTTATTTTTAACTTATATAGCATGGAAGGATTTTTACGGTTTTATAAAGCCTTATTTTCATGAAGCTTCCTCCAAAAGATTTCATGACTATTTTCAAAAAAATCCTTTTCTTTTAAAATTGCATGAAATTTTGTGAAAAGAAAATGATTTTGAATAAGAAAGAATATTTTCCTCAAGAATTCATTTCAAGTGTTTTATCAAAACCATTTTTCCATCTAAGATGACATTAATTCATATGTTTATGTTTCAAGTATAATGTCTCTATGATTTACGTGGTTTCAATTTTATTATTATGAAATTATATCCATTACTTTTATATGGATTATGTGATTATGGGATGATGTTTATGAAACCCATTTTATTCTTTGGGTTATGTTGAATGATTTATGTTTATGTTGTGGCACAAGTAAGAATTATTTCATTATGAGATGGGTGGGACCTATATATCCCTCCAATGCATTGGGTAAAGATTTATATCTCCTGAGATAGACATGGCTGGAACGGTAAGTTAATCTGGTTCAGTGTTACAGGACTGAAACGAGGAGTGAACTCGATTTAGAAAGGGACTTTGTCCACTAAGATGGTCTTGGCAGCAATGTCTTGGCTACTATGGAAATAATAACATGTGCTGAATGGTTTCCACAATAACATTTTTTATTCCCATTATATTTTATCATGGTTGATGTTCCATTATGATATATTCCTTACGTACTTCCACGATTTATGTCTTTGCTCAAGATTCTGATGTTTAAATTTCATGTTCATGTTTTTGCTTTCAAATGTTTATGGATTGTTTTATGTTCACTATTTTTTCCCTTACTGAGCATTTGAGCTCACCCTTTTTTATGTTTTATTTTCCCCAAGATATAAGGAAATGTTTTAGGTAAGAAAAAAAAGGAAGATCTTTATGGGAGATGTTGAGGATCTTTCACCAAGATTAGAAGATTATATTCCGAGTCCAAAGACACTAAACTATTACGGTCCTTGTGTGTCTATTTTTGTTATGTACTAAGTATTCTGCAAAAGTAATGTAAGGTCCATTTACATCAAGATTCAGGTCTCTACAGTTGGTATCAGAGAAAAGGTTTAGTTAACCTTTGGAAACTAGGATGCAGAAACTTTAGTGAGATCCCTAGATATATTTCTAAGGTATGTCTAGGGATGTCCCTAAGGTTATGTATAAGTATAGGTTATAATTCTAGAATTTCTCTAATGATCTTAGAATTAAACCTAAGATGTTAGATATTGAATTTACTCCCCCTTTATTATATTGTTTTCCCTAGCATGGTATTTGCCTCTCACACTATTATTTTTTGGTTTAAGACGATGGCTGGAACCCAAAGGAACCGTGTTGATCAATGTAATGGAAAATGAAATGATTGTCCTCCTGATCAAACCAGTGTTATGGGAGATGGAGTGCAAAATCTTATTTCTATACTTACACAAGCTTTTAATCATTCTTGACTTCAAAATGAGCAGAGAAGGGAACAATATTCTATTGAGTCCATCATGAGGCAACGTCCACCTTCTTTCAGTGGGTCTTCTGGTCCATTTGTTGCTGAACAATGGATCAGTACAACAGAAAAGATATTTTCAGTTCTTCAGTGTTCTGAACCGGATAAAGTCATCTTAGCAGTATATCGTTTGGAAGGTGAAGCTGATCAATGGTAGAATCTTATCAAGAATACGAGGCCAAGATATGAAATTGGGTCCATGGAATGGGATGAGTTCAAGAACATATTTTTTAATAAGTACTTCCCTCGTATTCTTCGAACAAAGATGGAGAAGTAGTTTCTTGAACTTAAGCAAAAGGATGATGAATCTGTTGGTATATACGAGGTGAATTTTACAAGGCTTGCAAGGTATGCATCTGTATTTATCATTCAACTTGAAAGTAAAGATGATCGATTCTTCAGTGGATTAAAACCAAGTCTTCGAAGGGCATTATCAATAAGAGACTTCAATAACTATGATGAAATTGTGCGTTGTGCTATTAAGGTAGAACTAGAAGTTGGTGTAACATATCCATCTCATGGTTTTTACAAGAAATGAAAGATGGAGTTCAAGGATAAATATCAGAATAATGGTGAAAAGAAGATGAATGTTTCTTTATTCTAAAAGTGTGGAAAGAAGCATGGTGGAGATTGTCATAAAAGGAACAGAAAATGTTTTATGTGTGGAAAAGAAGGTCATCGAGCAGGTGAGTGTCGAAGTAATGGAAAAAGGGTTGCTAATGATGTGAATAAAGAAAAGACTTCAGAGAACGCACTACCAACACTTCAATGCTTCAAGTGCAAGGAAATGGGGCATTATGCTAATAAATGCCCTAATCCACGGGTTAATGATGATCAACGTGAGCAACCTCTTAAGGCAAAGGATAAAGGGAAGTCTCATGAGATCACTATTTGTGATGTTGAGTATGACAATGATGTTGTGTAATGATTAAGTGTTTATGTAATGGGATTTCAAAATAGTATCATGGAATCTCATTTACGGTACTGTGGAATTTTGGAATATCTATGTATTGGTTTTCAATAATTATATGGTACTGGTAACCATGAAAAAGTGATTGAAATATTTTTTTGGAAAGTAGATGATATGCGCATAATGAAGGGATAAGGAGATAATGAGATGTTTGATAGTATTCATGAGCTCATGATTGTTATAAGGACTAAGTGATATCATGGTTTGAGTATACAGAATTTTGGGATTTTGGAATGTGGAAAGAGTTAACTTTTGACAACACTCGTGTTTTCACTAAGGTTCAATGGGTATTCATTTTTCAATAGAATACATGATTAAGGCCTTCGAATTTTTGGAATGTGACGAACAAGATATATCTTATGATATATGGGGATCAACGATGGTATTAACATGCTTGTTAAATGAACTCTCTGGTAATCGTTTTCACTATAATATGAGATTGGACAGCAGTATTTTGGATAAGCCTAAAGATTGGAATGGATTATGTTGGACATAAGTTAGTATTTTTTAAGGCTAGAACTTTTTTGATATTATTGATCGAAAGTTATAATATAGTTTTAGAAAAAGGACAACCTACAGGACGGGCGACAACCCGTCGCGTTGGACAAGGCTGTGGGAATCGAACCCACAACTGAAGTGCGACAGGACTTTATCGCCTACCACTGGCCTACAGGAAGTCCCTCTTTAGTAGAAACCAGCTTTATTATATTAAGCAGTATGATATAAGAAGTATAAGTCCATTTTAGGAACCATATATGATTAATCTCACTATAGATAGACTTATGTATTTTTGATAAATTTTTCTAACCTTTTGTTTGAGACAGATGAAATGACCCCTAATTCTATCACATGATCTGCTAACACTTCACGAATGACAAATTCAACTTCATTTATTTAAGAGATGAAGTGAAAATTGTCCAAGGAACGACCAACGGTGAGACTGTACCAAAATCAAGAAAGTATTTCTTCTAATTCCAATTTCTTCAACTTTAGGGAAATGATCTTGAAAACCAAAAATGTTGTCCCATTACCCTTATATCCAATGAATCAGATGGTACCTTAGATCATCACAAATCTATGGCTTTGTGATTGCTGGCTTTTCCATAGCCATGTTCTCTACCACTCTCCATTAGAACTTGATGGTTATATTTTTCTTCCATATCCATATTTTAACCTATGTTCTCCTATATAGAAACCTAGTTATGAGTTACTTTGGGTAATCGTTACGTTTCATACTTTAGTTTTTAAAATTAAGTTTTAGTATTCCTTTTTACGATGTGGGTTTCTATGAATAGTAAATGATTTATAACCCTGACGAATTTTGAGGAAGAAATTAATTTTAAGGGGGGTAGAATGTAACAACCCGAGATTTTATAAGATATATTCCTTTTAATTTCTTTAATATCTTCTGTTGTACGCTACACCATGATTATCTTGCGCTATACGCAACACCATAATAGCTTGCAGTATACACAACACTATTCTTGGATCATGTTACACACAATTTCGATAGTAGTTATTCTACGCAACATTAAGTGTATATATATATATGTATATATTCAATGTATAAATGAAATATAGTTGGATTATATTATACGAAACAACGGAGGAGTCTTGCACAACACACAAACCCAACTTGGCTTGCATTACAAGCAATCGCGACCTTCCTCGATAGCGTGTGTAGTACGCAATACCGGGTTTCACTAAACAACGATATATTGTTATAATATTATTATGGACTAGACGCTATGAATAGTATTAACTACATTTTGAATTTTATAACATTATTATTCATCTTACATATTTCCTAGAATATGGTATGAGAACAAAATAAATTCTTCGTGTATAATATGTATTTTTTAAAAATTGTAGTTTTCCGCCTTTTGATGGCGCACCCACTTTAAATCTTGTTTTTGACATGTCTATAAGTTCAATTTAACAAAATAAAAATATTCTTTGGAATCATGATATAAAAATTTACTTTGGATAAAATTTTCATATTATTCTGATAACTTTAATATTTTAATGAATAGTAAAAACACGCTATATTTTAATTAAAAACAACTTTTTTCATCGCAATAATTTATTTGGATAGATTTCCTTTTCAATTGGTTTTAAAGTTTAATTAGAATAGATTTTTACCATTTAATCCAATGTTGGTCATTGGAATTAATTTCACTTTGAAATTGAACATAAACAAGTATCAATCTTTTGATAGTTACTGTTTCTTAAAAACAGGCTATATGTTTTGAAAACGAGAATTAATTTTAAAATTAATTAATGACACTTCTATGTATTGAATTTGGAAAAATAGACATCATTTTTGAATTCGGAATATCAAATATAGCTTAGGCTGAATTTTTTGTATTTTTCTGAAAAACTTTAATTTTTGATGAATAGTGAAACCACTTAGTGGTAGTTAAAAAATTGACTTTTTCATTTAAATGAAATTTTACCACTTCTGTAAATTGAATTTCAAAAATCTGTGAGACACGGTTAATATCAAGGACTAAAATGTGGTTCAATGAGATGAAAATAATTTTTGGTGAATAGTAACTTTGTACTTTTTTTACCACGGTTAAAAGTAAATATGGTAATTAAGGGTAAAAATGATATTATTATTACCCTAACACATGTCCTAATTCTATTGGATAAGTGTAATTCGACCAAAAACAACCTTAGTAATAAAATATGACAATTTGGGTCCACTTGGATTAGATTAGGACATTTAATATTATTTTATTTAAAGAATAGTTAAAATAGTTAAAATCAAAGTTTAATAAGTAAAACATTTTTAATATAGGGTTATACATAAGATAAATTTGACTGTAAATATTCATTAGAATTCTAAAACGATTTCCTATATAATGGTATTTTATTTTAAATTTTTAGAAATTAAATAATTTAATTTATTTATGACACAATGATGATGCAGTAATTATCTCATTAATGAAATATTGACATAATTGGTGTTATAAATACCCAAATAAATGTAATTTGGGACTTTTTATGAATTACGCTAATTTTATAGGTTAATATGACATGTTATTATTAATTTAATTAACTTTTTTAGAACTAATCATTCTGTTATAATTTTCACAAAAATCAATTACCAAATAGTGTCAACATTGACATAAAATAGTTTTTAAACAAAATATTATATTATTAATTTTTATTTTATTCCTAAAAATCTAAGTTTCTTCCAAATGACTTATATAAGGTTATATATATTAATAATAAACAACTTGGGGTTCTTTTGGCTTGTTATAGTAAGTTTATTAACCTTATAGTGTAAGAAAACAAGAAGACCCGGTAAAAGTAAAATTATTTAACTTAAAGTTAAATCTAAATGATAAGGTTAAAATAGAAACCTAAACTTATCTAAATTATATTGGATGAGAGGATTTTGACCCATCCCAACCTTAGATTCTAAATAAATAAATTGTGAGCTATTAAAAACCGAATATGACTTTATAATAAAATAATATTTTTAGTTTTTTCAAAGGTGCCCCTCTCCTCCCTTATAAAAGGGCACCCCTTCCCTCTTCTCTTCACACCATTTTGAGCCTTGATGCTCCACCAACCCCTGCCCATTTCACTTTAACACTTCCTTAGAAACCTACTAGAGGTACGGGTCTTCTCAAAAGACCAACTCTAGTGCCCTAAGAGAAAGTTTAAAGGAGGCACTTCGAGAAAGAGGTAATACCTTCTACCGTTTTCTTCAAGTTCCATTCTTCTTCTACTCCATCTTCTTTAGTTGTTTCATTATTAATTAAAAACATCAGTATCCCTAATATACTTATATTTTATTATAAATATGAAACAACCCTATTTCACCTTCTATACATCCTACGGAAAACAAAATCACAGCGCGTGTGTACGTACGGAATACCGTCTCCACGCCGTGGTGTAATCTATTTTTCCACCAACACCTTACATGGATGGGTATAATGGTGTATAGAATAACTATATATGGTTATTATAACATAATACTGATTCTGATATATTATACCATCCACTCCAATTCTATTCAATAATTATGGGAACGATATCATCGCTCGTGCGTACGTACGGACTACCGTCTCCACGACGCGATGAGATTCATTCTCCATGTTAACCATACATGAATGATCATAAAGTTTATATAATGAATAATAATGAAATATATGAAATAATAATGCTACTGTATTTATTTATATATATATTTATGTCATTTATTTAGTTTCATTCAATTCAATAAGGAAACGAAAACAGCGTTCATGCGTACGTACGGCCTACCGTCTCCATGAAAGGTGTATTTCATTCCTTTTATTGATCTATAATATATATGTATATGATGAATATATATTATATATAAATCATGTTTTACATTCTGGAATTATGTAAATCAGGATATAAGTAATAATATCAAGAATGACAAGTCGAAACACATACGATAAATAAAATGATTTTACCCAAAACGCTGCTTTAACATGGAATTTACAAAAGAACGGGTAATATAAAGTCATAAGTGAAACATATATGATATCATAACAATGAATATGATTATGTAATAAGTCAATGACATTATTTAAATCATTATACAGGAGATTTGGATCCATACGAACCATATCGTACCTAAGTTAAGGGATAACCTTTCCAATCTCATTCTTATCTGAGATTATTTATTCGTAAATATTTGATGGGGTTATTGTTATCATCCAAGTCCATGTTTTCTAAAATTGTTTTTATGTTTGTTTAATGTAATTTTTAACCATTTTTTCTTTTACTACATGGTATGTAAGTAATCTTTCTTTCTTTTACATTACGAGGTACTTTTTGACTTTTCCGACAAAAGTATGCGAAGAATGTTATTTTTAACTTATACGGCATGGAAATATTTTTACAGTTTTATAAATCCTTATTTTCATGAAGCTTCCTCCAAAATATTTCATGAATATTTTCAACAAAAAAAATTTCTTTTAAAATTTCATGACATTTTGTGAAAAGAAAATGATTTTGAAGAAGAAAGGATATTTTCCTCATGAATTCATTTCAAGTGTTTTATCAAAACCATTTTTCCATCTAAGATGACATTAATTCATATGTGTATGTTTCAAGTATAATGTCTCTATGATTTACATGGATTCAATTTTATTATTATGAAATGATATCCATTACTTTTGTATGGATTATTTGATAATGGGATGATGTTTATGAAACCCATCTTATTCTTTGGGTTATGTTGAATGATTTATGTTTATGTTGTGGCACAAGTAAGAATGATTTCATTATGAGATGGATGGGACCTATGTCCCTCCAATGCATTGGGTAAAGATTTATATCTCATGAGATGGAAATGGCTGGAATGGTAAGTTAATCTGGTTCAGTGTTACAGGACTGAAACGAGGAGTGAACTCGATTCAGAAAGGGACTTTGTCCTCTAAGATGGTCTTGGCAGCAATGCCTTTGCTACTATGGAAATAATAACACGTGCTGAATGGTTTCCACAATAACATGTTTTATTCCCATTATATTTTATCATGGTTCATGTTCCATTATGATATATGCCTTACGTACTTCCACGATTTATGTCTTTGCTCAAGATTTTTATGTTTAAATTTCATGTTCATGTTTTTGCTTTCAAATGTTTATGGATTGTTTTATGTTCACTATGTTTTCCCTTACTGAGCATTTGAGCTCACCCTTTTTTATGTTTTCTTTTCCCCAGGATATAAGGAAAGGTTTTAGGTAAGAAAAAAAAGGAAGATCTTTATGGGAGATGTTGAGGATATTTCACCAAGATTAGAATATTATATTCCGAGTTTCCAAAGACACTAAACTGTTACGGTCCTTGTGTGTCTATTTTTGTTGTGTACTAAGTATTCCACAAAAGTAATGTGATGTCCATGTACATCAGGCTTCGGGTCTCTACAGCTCCAAAGTGGATTATTCAAAGTATGAGTAGGGGATGGTTAGAAATCATTTCATCCAATAGATTTTATACTGGTTTGGGTCACTATATTAACTTTATCTTTCTGATTTAACTCTTAGTTAAATAGTTTGACATTTACCATGTCTCTTTGTATTTTTTTATTATATAGTCAATAAACTTACTATAAATTTCCAAGAGACCCCAAAGTGGTCCATTAATAATACACCTATCATTATATAAGTTCTTTGGACGAACCTTAGATTTTTAGGAATAGAATATCAATTAATAATATAATATTTGTTTTAAAAACTCATTTTTGTCAATTCTGAAAATATTTAATAATTGATTTTTGTTAAAGACTTAACAACTTTATTAATTCGAACCAAATTTATTTATTCAATCCTAACATGTAATATTAACCAACTAAATTCTTTTATGGCATCAAAACTTTCAAATTATATTTATTTTAACATTTATAATACTAATTATTTGATTTTTTCATTAATAAAGAAAATAATTCATCATTATTGTGTCATAAATAAATTTAATTATTAAATGTCTAAAAATTAAAAATAAAATACCATTATATAGGAAATAGTTTTATCTTTCTAATTAATATTTATAGTCAAAAATAGAACATATATAACCCTATGTAAAAAAATTTTTTCTAAAAGATATATGCTTATGTCATTTTTTTATTTTCTTTAACTTAATTAATATAAAGTGTCATTATCACTTACAAGTGGCTCCATGGGGTCCCCAAATCAACCCAAAGATGCCCATGGTCGGACATGTATTAGCCAATAGGGTTAGGACACATTTTAGGGTAATTTAGTATTATTATAATATTATTTTTTTACCCTTATTTACCAAATTTATCCTTTAACCATGGTAAATAAAATATTTACCGAAGTAATTATTCAAAACGTCTAAAAATAAAAGTTACCTATTTACACAATTTGGGCCTCCTGATTCTAAATATGGAATCCATTTTTCTAAATTCAAAACATATAAGTGGAAAAAATTAATTTAAAATTAATTCTCGTTGTTAAAACAAAAAGAGTTTTTTTAAGAGATAATAACTATCAAAAGATTGACACTTGCTTATGTCCGATTTAAATGTGAAATTACGTACAATGACAAAAATTGTATTAAATGGTAAAAATATATTCTAAATATACTTTAAAACTACTCAAATTCATAATTTATCACTATTAATTATTTTCATTAAAAAAGTTGTTTTTAATTATTATTTAGTAATTTTCACTATTCATCAAAATATGAAAGTTATCAGAAAAGTACCAAAAATTCACCTTAAGCTAATTTTGATATTCTGAATCCAAAAATGAATTCCATTTTGAAATATAAAATGTGTAAAATTTCAAAAAGTGGGTATTACTATTCATAACAGCTAGTCTGATTGGTTGTGGTGTGTGTTAGAACTCGAAGTTGCGTACAAAACACACTACTCTATTATTCAAAGAGAAGCATATCGTGGAAGCTTGGGGTTTTACATAATGTATTATTTGACTCTGGATCTACCCATTATTTGATATCTTATTAATTTTATAATGGAATTAATATTCCACCCTAAAGATTAGATGTTGAATTATAAATGAAATCCCCTGATAGTACAAAGATCTCATCTTAAGTCTATGATTCTTCTCTAGTTTAAGTTCATTGGAATTTACATCCTAAAAATCCAGTTATTCTCTCTCTATTTGAATTTGATGTTATCTTAGTCATGCATTTTATTTATCTACATAAATCTCAAATAAATTGATAAATAATGGAATTCAAATCTTATATTCCAAATCAACTTATGATCATCTATCAGTGTGATCATAAATATGAACTTCCAATATAAATCACATACATTGTATGGGTCTTGATTCCTATTCAAAATGGGTGTTTATCCCATATAGTTGGGGATAAACTCAATATTGATGGTATGAAAATTGTAAGAGAATGTTTTCGTGTATTTCAAGAAGATTTTTCGAGTCTTTCATTGAATCATGAAGTTGAGTTCTCAATAGAACTCATACCGAGTGTCGCACCTATTTCAAAGACTCCCGATAGAATGGACTTGATTGAGTTGCAAGAATTAAAGAAGAAACTCCCAAACAATATTGATAAGGGATTTTTTCAGAAAATTGTGTCATATTAGGATGCACCTATTCTTTTTTTAAGAAGAAATATAGATCTATGTAAATCTATATTTATTAGCAAGAGATGAACAAGATCATAATCAAGAACAAGTATCCCCTACCCCATATTGATGACATGTTTGATCAAATACACAGAGCTCAGTACTTTTCCAAGATTTACCTTCCTTATAGATTTCATTAATTGAGAGTTAATAAAGATTATATATCCAATATAACATTCCGCACAAGGTATGGACACAATTAATATATAGTTATGTCATTTGGTCACACTAATACCCTCTATATATTTATTGATTTAATGAATAGTGTCTTTAGATATTACCTTGATCAGTTTTTGGAAGTCTTTATAGAAGATATTCTGATCTATTAAAAGGTAAAGAAAGATCATGAAGATCATTTGGGGATTACACTGAAAACCATAAGGATAATTTGTATGAAAAATTTATAAAGTGTGAATTTTGGCTATAAAAGGTTTCATTTTTGGGTCATATATTCTCAAGATAGGGTATATCAATGGATCCATCAAGGATTGTGGTTGTTGAGCATTGGCCCATACCAACCACTATGTATGAGATTCAGATTTTTTTTGTTTGGATGGATATTATCGATAAATTGTAAACAATATCTCTTAACTTTCAAATCCACTCACAAAGTTAACTCATAAGTAAGACAAGTTTCTTTAGAAAAATAAATTTTGGAATATTTCAAGGAACAAAATAGATGGTTAGTCAATTCACCTATTCTTATATAATTCTATAGTGAAGAATTATTTTAAATCTATAGTGATGCATCTAATAAGGTATTGGGATGAATTTTCATGCTGAATGATATGGTGATAGATTATGCCTCATAGAAATTAAATTTCCTGAAAAAATTACCAAAATCATGATTTGGAGTTATCTATATTAATTTTTTCATTAAATATATTGAGAAATTACCTTTAAGAAGAAAAGTGTGATATATATACTGATCATAAAACTTTAAATTATATATTCACACAAAAGGAGTTGAAAATGTGCCAAAGAAGATGGTTGGATGTGATTAAAGATTATGAGTGCTCAATAAATTACCACACTAGGAAACAAAACAAGGTGCCTGATACTTTGAGTCAAAAGGCTCATGTAAGCTTTTCCATGATGAGGTTTACAAAAGATCTAGTATTTATGGATTTTCAAATCATGAATCTAGAAATCTTGAATAAAGGTAATAAATCGTATCTTTATCAAATGAGTGTTCACCTATCTATCACAATATATTTCTCTTTATATCATCTTTATAGGATATATAGTAAGTATTTTGTATGGTTTCATGGATTACCACATTCCATTGTACCTTATCAGGATCTGAGGTTTACCTTGATGTTCTAGTGATGTATTCACCAAGATTAGGATATAGAATTGAGTTTTATAACTACGTATAATTGTTATACAAATGTTTATTCGGAGAGAAAAATTCTAACCCTATAGGATATTTTAAGATATTGTTCTATTTATTTCAAAGGTGGTTGAGATAGACACCTTCCTCTCGTTGATTTTTATTACAATAGTAAATTTTACTTGAGAATTCATATGGATCCTTATAAATCCCTCTATGGAAAGAAGTGTATAAATACAATGCATTGGGATGAAGTTAGAGAAATATATTAGGACCGGTTCTAGCTGAGTAAATGAAAGATAAATTAATATCCATTCAACAAAACATTAAGGTATTTCATAGTCGACATAAAATTTTTGTTGATAATCACAAGTGTGATCTGGATTTTGAAGTTGGTGAGAAGTTTTTACAATGAATTTATTCATAAAATAAGTAATTATATTTGGTAAGAAAGGAAAGTTTAACCCTATGTATATTGGGCACTTGTATATTCCTGATCGAGTAGGTATGGTTTTTTTATCGCTTAGAGCTTCCATTGATTCTCTCTAAATTCCACAATGTCTTCCATGTCTCTCCGGAGTAAATACATACCTGATCTTTCACATGTATTGAAATTATAGGTCCTACCACTAGATCATGATCTTTTATACAAATAAAAAAATGTGGATATTTTTGATAATAGAGAAAATTTTCTATAAAACAATAACACTCACCTTGTCAAGGTTTTATGGTGAAGCCACTAACTTGAAAAAGCTATGTGGGAACCAGAGGATATGAGGAGGTTGAAGTATCCCCAATTTTTAGAATCAATGTGATGTAATTTTTATGAAAAAATTCATTTAAATGTTGTTATAATGTAATAATCAAATATTTTAAGAAATATTTTTTTCAAACAAATTTAATTTTTTTCGATATCTTGGGTTGCACACAACACATAGTTTTAACGTAATGCAATAAACAATAAATATTATTATGTAAACATGATTTTTATAAGCTAGTAATTAAAATTTGTGGTATTAATATTACTAAACAAATTTTTTAAAATAATTATTAATGTTTTATATAAATAAAACAAATTTATAAATAAGTACTTAATTTTCTATAAAGCCTTTATATGATTCAAAACTACATTTTTCTCAAAAAAATTATTTTTATTGATTTATGTAAACAAATAATAAAATTAGTTTTTGAAAATTTTAGAAAATTTATTTAAAAATTTTTAATTTGTTTTTGGAACCAACATGTAAAGGTTATCATAGTTTGAATTTTTGTGATTTTTCTAAAAAGTTTTTTTTTAGTGAAAATACTAATTTTTATTAAAAACTACCATTTCCTTTAAAAATTTTAAAAGTTGAATTTTATTTTAGGATGGTTTTAAAATTAAAATTTGTTCAATAATATAATAATTAATCTAAATAATTTCATTATAATAAATTTCTTATTTTATTTTAATAATAAATCTTTTTATACTTATGAAAGCATTTTCTTTAGAAAACCATTTTTTTCATCGCATCTGTAGGTTTAATTTTAAATTAAATTCTACCACTTATGTGAATTGAATTAAAAAAATATTTCATATTTTTAATAATAATAGTTAATATTATATAATAATATCTACTTAATTTTTAGTAATAATGAATAGTAAAACCAGTGAAAAATAATTTCATCGATTAAGGTTAAAATAGGTTTTCCAGGAGGTTGGACTAAAATAATAAGGGTTAAAATGGACTAAAAACTTTTAAAAATACTATTTTATGATAGTATTTAAACATTATCTCATCTAAGTTTCAATAATGAACTATGTTTTTTCCTTATCATGTATAAAACATGGGTATAACTTTTTATTTTCAAAAATTCCAAGTGTGTTATCTCCCAAAATTATAAAAGGGAACACCCTCTCCTATCTTATTCACACTCCCAAATCCTCTTTGTTCATAAAATCCCTTTAAAAATCCATTAATTACTTACTTATATCATCCTATAGGCTTAATATTTTTTATTAAACCCTTCTTAGAATGCTTTAGGTGTAGACATAAAGAGGTTCTCTTAAGGAGGTGTATAGTCCTTAACCACGAATTTTTTTTATTTCTTCTTCTAACTCAATAAAATATTATTCAACCATAATGATATAATAAAATTATTATATCACATATACTTATATTTTAATATTTTAATGTAATAACCATTATCCATCTCATATTCTATCAAATGGGAAATGAAACTGCCGATCGTGTGTACGGTGAACTACCACCTCACGAACTGAAGTAATTTGTTTTCCATCACCACCTGTGATGACTAAATATAATGTTGTATTTAAAATATTTAAATTATATTTATGGAATAATTATAATTATTTAATTATAATATCACATATACCTTCCAATCTTCCAATCTTTTGGAGATTGATAACATCGCTCCTGTGTAGGTGGGGACTACTGCCTCCACGAAGCTGTGTAATATGTTTTTCATTTTCTTTTGAAATGGAAGGTAATAAATATATATTAAATTAATATATATGATATATATTATATATAAATTATTTTATAAACATTAATTAATATTTTACATTCTCTTGTTCCATTAGTGGAGAAAATGGAAATAATATTCATGTGTACGTACGACCAACCTTCTCCATGAACGGTGTAATTTATTTTCAATATATAAATTTAATGGGTTACTATAAATAAATATATAGTGAATATATATGATATATATATCATTTTTAACATTTTATATATGATTTAACCAAGATAAATTTAAAATTACTGAAAACACAAGACCAAAACATACATGAAATATGACATAGTTAATACCCAAAACGTGATTTTAACAAGGAATTGTTAATAAATGGGTAATAGAAGGTCATAAGTAAATAATATATGGTATTATATACATTATTATTGTTAATTAATATGCATATAATAAACCTATATTTATTATACATGAGGTTTGAATGTGTACAAATAAATTTGAGACTTGAGGTTAGGGATTTCTAGTCTAACATTTATTTCTAGGACACTTTTACCGAATTCAACACTTTTTTCTTTTATGTGGTGTATATACTACCACTTTGACATGTTATATCCTTAATATATTTATTTTAAGGATGTTTAAGTTTTTAATTTATGTTATTCTTTTATGGGACTTATGATTCAAAGGTTATCAAAGTGGTAAGGGTTTTATATTATAATCTCTATGTTATCTAGGATTGTTTATGATTATACTTCCAATGATGAAATATATGACCAATATCTAAAGAAACTCATGAATTTTTTTTTCTCATATTCTTATTTAATGAAAATAAACATTTTCTCCTCATTTTTCTTTCTCTATTAATTCAATTTTCCAAAATAGGTTTTTTTATAAAAAAACAGATTTATTTCTCATGAAATATTTTTTCTTCCATATCCTGGTTTTTCATAAAAATGTTTCAAAGAAAGTTTTTAATAATATAAAAATATTATTTAAAGACTCTTTTAACCATATTTTACTTTTTTCTAAAAAATATTTAAGGCAATCTTCTTTTTATTTTCTGAATAAGGTTCTTTTAACTTTTTATCAGAAACATTAAAGAAATATTTATTTTAATGTTTATATTATGAATGGTATTTACCATTTTCATGACCACTCAATGATTTAAAACTTATTTAATTTGATTAAAAGGTTATCTTAAAAGAAAATTCATCCTTTAATTTTAGGAAAATTTTATATTTTAAATAATTTTTTTCAAAATTGAAAGGTTATTTACCTCAAGAAATGTTCCAAGTGGTATTTCAAAATAATTTTACGTCTAATTTGAAATCCTTTAATGTTACTTAAGCTTTTCTGGGGATATGATCTAATGATACCATCCTTATTATTTCTCTATATGATTTATGCATGTGATGAAAATATTTTTATGAAACTCAGTCTTTTTCCGGGGGTTATGCTATGATAAATTGATGAAATGACTATGAAACCAATTTATCATCCATGAGTTATTATATAATGAAATATTCATGAAACCCTTTTATTCTTCATTGTAAATTCTATGATGTAATGTTTATGAATCCCTATTTCCCTCGGAATCTGGGGATGACCGCCTTGATGGGAGGTTCAAACATTCCGATCGGTTTCTAACGGGTTTGTTCGTAGAACCAGAAACATCTAATGATTCCACATCCATTCGGACCTACTTTCCAAAGGTAGGTGCTCATTAGTTTTTGGACTGATGAGGCTTAGGAATTTGCATTGGTCGAGAGGATGGGAGGTCGGACTTATCACACCTTTTTGAGGGAAATTATTGTCTACTCCGGGACTCTCTTTATAGATTTAAGTTATGTTCGTGAATCCTTATTACATTACCAAGTATAAAATGATCTTTCCTTCAGATCTTACAATCAATGATTAAATATGTAGGAAATTTAGATAATCTTTTGTTTGTATTCGAGGTTCTTCATCGATAGAGAATCATCTGTATTTATTAGAGATTCTTGGTCAATGGTACCCTTTGACACATTTATACAGAAGTCTCTTGGTCATTATGATGACCATGCTGGTTTTAAATCCACTCAGTGGGGCACTTGAAGTTTATTGTCATTCAAGAGGACATGGATTATTTTAGAGTTGGGATCGAACCCGTAGATGGGCTACCTATGTATCCTTTATTTAGAAAAGGAATCAGAACCCACGTAGTTCGAGTAAGGGAGTATGATGGTTATGATTGATGGCTCAAAGAAGGATGTCACAATTACTTTTACACTCTAAGATCACGTGAGTCATGCTCAATGTGAGAAATAAGAGGTATTGGTAAAAATTAGACAATTGTTCCATGAAAGATGCAATCATAAGAAATAATGTGGGGCTTATGTATGTATGAATGCCCAGATAAATGAAGGTTAGGATTTACTTTATGGAAGAAATCCAGGAACAGGGTCCATAAAGGTATATGTGCTTCATGGAGATTTTGAATACTCTAACTTGGGGCTTACTCCTGAAAAGGAGGCCCAAATTAGGAGAAGACTTATGATTGGGTTTTACTCCTGAAAAGGAATCCCAGCTCAAAGTTAAATTAGGACTAGTTAAGAGAAATTAAGACTGGGGCTTATTCCTGAAAAGGAGGCCTAGGTTAAGAGGATTTGAAAAATTAAGGGACTTGGGGTTTACTCTTGAAGAGGATGTCCATATTTGAAACTGGGGCTTACTCCTAAAAAGGAGGCCCAGGTTAAGGGAATTAAGGTTTGGGTCTTACTCCTGAGGAGGATGCCCAAATTAGGGGACTAGGGCTTACTAATAAGGAGGATGCCCAGATTTGGGAACTTTAAGAATTGGGGCTTACTCCTAAGGAGGATTACCAAGTTAAGAATTATGACTAGGACTTACTCTTGAAAAAGAGGATGCCCAAATTAGAGGACTTGGGGCTTACTCCTGCAGAGGATGCCCAAATTAGAGGACTTATGACTGGGGATTATTCCTGAAAAGGAGACCCAGGTTAAGGATTCTCTCATATTAAAGGATGAGGTTGAATGAATGAAATCTCAATATTTAGTGACATAAAGATGTGTAAATCACTAGGTTTTGAGAGATATTCCACAGAATTCCTTTCAGATAAGGAAGTCAAATCAAGAAATCAGGCCATAAATGGCTTTGAAGAGTGTCTTGAAGACTGAATCTTGAATAGGAAAGGTGTAATGGTTTAAGAGGTGTGAAATGGTCAAGAAAGGCACCCAAAAAGGCAGGGGCGCGCAAGTCCTGGCAGGCACGCAAGTACTGCGTGGGCGTGCAAGTCCTGGTCGCGCAAGTATGTCTGCGCGACACATGGTGTACTTGCGCAACGGTTAACCAGAAGGGTAATACTTGAGTGACTCTTCATTAAAGCCTTTAGAATCCTCTTGAAGTTCTTTCTGAAGAGGGGCGTGAAAGATCTATTGAAGGAGTAAGGCGGCGCACAAGTGTGGCCATTTTTCCTTAAGGGCTGGCCACTCAGGCACGCAAGTGTTGATGAGTTTCAACACTTATTCCTTCCTCCCCCTCTTTAGATCTTCTGTTCTAGGTAAGAAATTACCTTAGAAGTGTTTCGGAAGCTTTGAGAAGAGACTAGGGCACCGGGATCTCAAATCTTAGTTTTTAGAAAAAAATCCTCCCGAATGGGGGGCCCACAGGGTCTATTTATAGGCAGTACAAGACCTCGGGTGGTTATCACTTATGTCGCGCAAGTCACTTGCGCGACCATAATGTGTCGCGCAAGTGGACTTGCGCAACTATGAGGAAACTTTCACGAATTATGGGAAATATTCTCATTGTTCATACCTTTGTCGATTTTTGATATTTTCTTCAAAGGATGAATCAATTTGGGCTAAGTCATTTCCCTTTTCCGGTTTTTTAGATTCTGTGACAAAAGGAGCGTCAACAAAATTCGCCCCTCAGAGTTGGATCTGGAGAGAATAGAGGATTCGACTCTGAGGAAATCGAGAATCACAAGGAAATTGGGGCACGCAAGGTAGGGCGTGCAAATGAGCTTTGGGCCCTCAAGGCCTGACGTGCAGGGATATGACCCTTTATCGCACAGGGTATGGCGCGCAGGGTCCCGACCACGTCTATAAATAGAGGGCCTCACTTTCGTACAAGCATCCGGATTTCCAGACATCATACCTCCGAGCTCTCGCCGCGCAGGTCACCTTAGTCGTGCATGTTGCTCTATTTTCTGGTGTTTTCCTTGATGTCGCGCTACTATCAAGGTATTTGGGCATGCGCAATGCTACTTGCGCATAAAATACTTGCGCGGCACATCCATACTTGCGCACCTTAATGCCTTTGCCATTTTTCTGAATTTTTTCACAAATTTTATGAAAAATAAACCCATTTAAGAGTTAGTTTATTCAACTTTTGTGCAGATTCAATGGCTCTTAGACCCGGAATAGTTAATGAACTGGCTAACAAGCGGACTGATGACATGATGAATATTGTTGGCCATGATTACTATGATATCTGTGATAGCACTTTCCCAGATCTGGCTAAGTACTTGAAGAAATATCATCTTAATTTACCACAGAGAATCTATCTGTCTCTGTATGGTCATGGTCATCTATAAGGAGTCAATGTTCCAAATGAAAATAACTATACACCTAAAATGCATATGCACTGCTACTCCTCTATTTCGGTTATGCTGTGCATTAAGAGAAACAACAATGGTGTGAACTTTCAAATTCTTCCTCCATGTCATTTCCTTGCAGATATGAAAATGGCAAACCCATGGGCTGAAATGTTTTCCACTGTCGGTTGGTGGAGAGAAGACAAACATGGTATTAGAGGAATATCTGAAAAGATTACTCTCTCCAAATGGATCTTTACTTCCAATGCTCCATTCTCAAATCCATGTATCCATCTTCCAAGTCTCTTGGACAGAAACAGAGTTACTGTTTGACCAGGAGAAAATTTTCTCAAACCGCACTCAAGAACATTCTTTTACAATTGTTCCAAGAAGAGCTGGTATCACTGCATCTCTTATGGTATCCAGTTTAATGAATGAATTCCAGGTGGTTACTGATGAAGCTCGGGATGCTGTAAATCAAATGAAGAGTTATGTTGAAATCCTCTTGTAATTCTTGAAAAAGAGAAGAGACTCCAGTCTGTGGATGTCCTTCTAACTCTTGTGCATCAATGAAAAACACTTTCACCTTCACTCATTTGTACCTGCATTCTCTTTTGCTACATGCTTTAGATTTTACCTAAGCTAATGGGCCTAGTAAGAATAGTTTGATTTTTACTAGGATTAATGTAAATAACCCTACAAACCTCAAACCTTTTAATTTCTCAATGTTACCTAAATCATACAAAATGTATGTTTAGTGAGCTGGGAACTTGACTTTTATTCAGAGTTCCCCTGTCTTTTGTGGGTAGTTTAAAGTCATGCACGTCGGACATACAAAGGCTAATGTTTAAGGTCGAAATATCTTTGACCTAAATGGATTAGAATTGACTCAATTCCTTGAAAATTCATCTGAAAACATATTACCATACTCAAGTATGAGGGAAAATATGTAAGCTATGACTTAAGAATATTTGAATCTGAGGAATGATATGAAAAAGTGCTAAGGCATTAGAAGAAGTAGTTTCCAAGAATGAAGTTACCATTATTTAACAAACCCGTTAGGGGGTTGAATTATGCAGGGCCACCTAAGGGCATTGGCTGCATAGTTAAATAAAATAGTATCTTTTGGATAATAAGTCTGTTATGTAGACTGTTTATACAAGGCTACCTATGGGCACGTGCTTCATAGTCAGGAAAAAGAACTCTCAGAAATTTACTTTCCTAGTGCTAAAAGTCAGTGAATGTTTATGGAGATTCAAATCTTCCAAAGTATATAGTTTTCTATATGGAAAGAGGTACTTGAATATGGAGAAGATATTTCCAAACAAGATTATCGAAGAACTGAATGAGTATCACTCCTATGAAGGTCTGACCCAAACGTAGGGATGGATAATATAAACCATAGACTTGAATACTTTCAGATCATGAAAAAGGATATGGGACAAATATGTTAAGGATGGATATTTTTGTGGATCCCTACATACTGTCGTTTAAGACAAATAAGGACAAAAGAGGCATTCTTTCCAAGAATGAAGTTACCACTATCTGAAAAACCCATTAGGGGGTTCAATTATGTAGGGCCACCTAAGCGCATTGGTTGCATAGTCAAATAATAGTATCTTTTGGCTAACAAGTCTGTTATGTAGACTGTTTATGCAAGGCCTCCTATGGGCATGTGCTGCATAGTCAGGCAAAAGAACTCTCAGAAATTTGACATTTTTGTGACCTAAAAGTCATGAAAAGGGTTTATGAAGATCTGAAAATACTTAAGGTTAGGATTATGACACATAAAGATGGGTATTGTTCAATGTATACAGAGATACACAGATCAATGCTAACCATAATCATGTTGTGGCTGGGTCCTGAATTGAAATTTTGGACTTCACTACGTATCCCATATGAATGGGAATCAAGCTCATACGTAGTTCTTAAATTACAGTTTAACGTCATGTGGGACAAAAGGATTAGAGATCTTAGTTTAGGGTCATAGATCTTGGACCATTGTAAGAAATACACACTGTGTGTTTTCATGGGGACATTTCAGCCAAGGGACTGAAAGTGGAATTGGGGGTTAGGACCAAAGACTTGGGGATGGATTCGAGGGACACTCAAACATTCCTATGTATCCCATAAGGATGGGAATCAAGCCCACGTAGTTCTAGAAATACCCTTTTTACAAATTTGGTCCGTACATGTGAAGGGTGAAAGGGGACTTTAGTAAAATGATGGTTTAACCCAAGATAAAAGGTTGGGGCATTTCCATGTATGTATGTATTCTTTGAAATGAAACATGATTGAAAAAATCAATGTAAATAATGGTTCCCTCTCAGGTGAGGGCATCAAAGAAATTTGTAGTTTAATGTCATACTGGAAAAAAGTGTTGTATAGTTTAACGTCGTATAACAAGGACGAAAGTAAACCAATGTAAAGATATTGATTCTAAGGGTGGTTTAACGAATTAACATCGTATGAGATGGAGATGAACCGACATGAAGAGATTGGTTTTGGGCTTGAACCTTGGGAGGTTTCCTACATACCCAGCCTAGAAGTCAAGGATCAAAGTCTGTGTAGTTCAATTAAAGAATGAATTAATGATCAAGTTGTTCTTGGGGACAATGACCTAAAAAAATGATGTTAGGACTTACACATGGTTAGTGGACCAGAGAGAGTGTTATGGTTGAGGTTTGCTCTAAGATCACTTGAGTCATACTCAGTGTGAGAAACAAGAGGTAACAATAACCTTAACGATGCATAGTTTAATGTCATATAGGACATATAAAGGGACTATGTAGTTTAGAGTCTTGCAGTTAGGACTATTGGTGTTGCACAGTTTAGTGTCATGTAGCAGGGAAAAAATACAGTTTAATGTCATGTAGGATGTATCACGGACTTTCTGTACAGTTTATTGTCATGTAGTTAGGACGATGGGGACAATAGAGTTTAACGTCATGTTGGATGAAAGGGGGACTATGCAGTTTAATGTCATGCAGGGAGGACAAAAGAGTACACCATTTTAACTTCATGTTGGACGCATTGGGTATTTTTTTTTCCACAGTTTAACGTCATGTTGGACGAAAGGGGGACTCTGCAGTTTAATGTCATGTAGGGAGGACAAAAGAGTACACCATTTTAACGTCATGTTGGACGCATTGGGTATTTTTTTCCACAGTTTAACGTCATGTTGGACGAAAGTGCGAATAGTTTAAGGTCATATGCATGGACCGTGGATGGTGCAGTTTAATGTCATACAGGACAAAAGTGTAGTTTAAGGTCATACAGGACCTTTGATGATTATGTAGTTTAAGCTCTTTCCAGACATAAGGGGCTTTTATAGAGTTTAGCGTCATGTAGTTAGGATATCACAGTTTAATGTCTTTCTGGATGTAAGGGACTTGAAAATAGTTTAGGGTCATATGCATGGACCGTTGATGATGCAGTTTAAGGTCATACAGGACCTAGTTGCAGTTTAAGGTCATACTGGACCATTTAGGGAAGTTTTTCACAGTTTAACGTCGTGTGGGACGAAAGTACAAATAGTTTAAGGTCATATGTATGGACCGTTGCTGTATAGTTTAACGTCATATAGCAAGGACGAAAGAGGGACTTTGCAGTTTAATGTCATGTAGTGAGGACATATTAGGGAATTTTTTTTCATAGTTTAACGTCGTGTGGGACGAAATTAATACAAATAGTTTAAGGTCATATGTATGGACCGTTGCTATATAGTTTAATGTCATATAGCAAGGACGAACAAAAAAGGTACTTTGCAGATTATACAAAATAATTCTTCAAAAATATGGCATTGGTTGGAGTAGTGATGAGTTCTCCATCCATTGAAATTAATGAATAAGCTCCATTGGAGTAGACCCTATGTATTGAATAAGGTCCTTCCCATTTTGGCTCAAGATTGGGAGGTTTCTTTCCTGGTATCATTGGAGTTCTGAGAACTAATACCAATTCTCCCTGAGTGAATGAACGAAGATGAACTTTTTTGTTAAAATCTTGTGCTATTCGATTCTGATAGACTTCCAAGTGGTGCAAAGCGCATAATCTTTTCTCATCTAACCGTTCCAATTCATTCAATTGCTTTTGAGATTGTTCATCTGTAGATGATTTATCACAAATGGCAACTCTGAGCGAGGGTAGTTAAACTTCAATGGGCAAGACGGCTTCCGTTCCATATACCAATAAATATGGAGTTGACCGAGTTGTAGTGCGGGTGGTAGTCTGATAAGCCCATAAAGCATGAAAGAGTTTATCAGGCCATGACCTCTTATCTTTATCCACCATTTTTTGCAATATATTTGAAAGAGTCTTGTTAAAGTCTTCTATCTGGCCATTGGTCGCTGCATGATACCGAGATGAATGGTTGGATTTGATGTTGTATTCTTGATACAACTTCTTCATCTCGGATGAACAGAAATTGGTGCCATTGTCCGTCAATATGGTATGAGGGACACCAAATCTGGTAATGATGTTAGACTTGATGAAGCTAACAATGCATTTAGAACTGACCTCCTTGAGAGTTATTGCCTCTGCCCATTTGGAAAAGAAGTCAGTAGCAGTAAGAATATACTTAAACTGCTTGGTCGTAGCTGAAGGGTAAGGTCCCACCACATCCATTCCCCATGTGGAAAATGGCCATGAGTATTTAGCTGTATGAAGCAACTCTGGAGGCTAATGAATGAAGTTGGCATGTACTTGGCATGAATGACACTTCTTTGTGAAATCGATACAATCTCGTATCATTGAAGGACAAAAGTATCCAAGCCTTCGAATCTGATCAGATAGTCTATGTCCAGACTGGTGGGCACCACAGACTCCTGCATGCACTTCTTTCATGACAGCCATTGTCTCTTCACCATCAATGCATCTGAAGAGAACTCCATCAAAACCACGTTTGTAGAGAATTTTCTCTAGGTGATCTGGGCTATCATAAAGAGTAAAATTAACCACACATCGCCGAATTTGTTCTTTCTCAGCTCTATCTGGTGGAAGTGTTCCATTTTGAAGGTATTCCCTGATAGGTGACATCCATCATGTGGTATAACCATACGGTTCAGGAATGGGACAAATTTCATTAATTTCCTCTGTTCTGATTCAAACATAAGGTGAAATTGCACGACGGTGGGCAATACTGATAGTTGTCTCGTCCCGATTTGGATCTGCCGGAGTTGTGGCTATATTAGCCAATGCATCAGCTTGAGCATTTTGTGATCTTGGGACATAAGAAAATTTCGATTCCAAAGAGAATTCCGCCATTAACTCTCTGACGTAATCATACAAAGGGATTAGTTCTTCTTTTCTGATGGCATAATCCCCATTGACTTGTTTGATTACCAGGTCTGAATCACCTTTCACCTTTAAGTGATTCACTTGTGCTTGAAGTGCTAATTCCAAACCTATGATGATAGCTTGGTATTCTACTTCATTATTGGTACGACCTTCCCACAATAAGAAGGAATAAGGTAACACTGCCTTTTTTGGAGAAAGGAGCACAATTCCAAATCCAACTTTGTTGAATTTAGGATTTTCCATTTTCCTCCCTGTTGGACTTCTGGAAGCACCATCAAAATACATTTCCCATGCCTGAGGACTTTCTTGAATAGAGAAGACTTCCTCATCAGGGAGTTCAATATCTGAAGATGTGTCTTCCACTAAAGGGTGTTCAGCTAGGAAATCAGCCAGAGCTTGGCCCTTTATCGCCTTTTGAGACACATACTAAATGTCGAATTGCTACAAAATAATTGCCCACCTTGCCAGACGTCCTGTAAGCATTGGACGACTTAGGATAAATTTGAGCGGGTTATTGCAAGATACCAATTGGACCTCGTGATGTTGCAGGTAGTGTCTTAACTTCTGAACTGCAATGATTAATGCCATGCAACACTTCTCAATACTTTAATACTGGGTTTCTGTTTCAAGCATGGTTCGACTAAGATAGTAGAGACTGTTTTCATTCCCAGCATCATTCTTTTGAGCAAGAAAGGCACCCAATGATCTCTCTAGAGCTGTCACGTAGAGGATAAGTGGTCATCCTTCAATAGGTGGCATGAGTACTGGTGGACTCAAGAGGTATTTCTTGAGAATATCGAATGCTTCTTGACATTCTTCAGTCCACTGGTAAGTGACTCCCTTCTTCATCAATTTGGTGAAGGGTAAACTTTTGCCTGCTAAATTGGCGATGAAACGCCGAATATAGGCTAAGTGTCCTTGAAGTCCTCTTAATTCTTTCAAATTTTGAGGGGGTGACATACCAAGGATTGACTTTGTCTTCTCAATATCGACTTCAATACCATGATGGCGTACAACAAAGCCGAGAAATTTTCCTGAGGTTACCCCAAAAGCACAATTTAAGGGGTTCATCTTCAAATTATGTTGTTGAAGCTTGCAGAATATGACTTCCAAATTAGCCAAGTGATTAGAACATTTCTTAGATTTAACTACCAAATCATCTACATAGCATTCAACAAACTTCCCTAAGAAGGGTTTGAAGATATGATGCATGGCACGCTGATAAGTTGCACCTGCATTCTTTAAGCCAAAGGGCATTACCCGGTAGCAAAACACACCTTGAGGGGCTCTGAAAGCTGTAGATTCCTCGTCTTCCGGGGCCATTCAGATCTGATTATATCCAGAATATCCATCCATGAAGGAATGTGCTTCATAGCCAGATGTTGCATCAATTAGAAGTTCTATAATTTGAACTGGGAAATCATCCTTAGGATAATGCCGATTATGATCTCTGAAATCGATGCAAACTCTAATTTGTCCGTTCTTTTTCTTTACAGGGATAATATTAGCCAACCATTTGGGATATTGAACTTCTATGAAGAAGTTAGCTTTGATAAGCTTATCCACTTCAGCTTCAATTTTGGAAGCATAAGTTGGGTGTGTTCTTCTCGCGGCTTGCTTAAATCCTCGATGTTCTTCTAGTAAACCCAAATGATGAGTAGCAAAATCAGGATCAAGCCCGGGAATTTCTGTATAGTTCCAGGAAAATATATCTTTATTTTTCTTTAGAAAAGAAATATACATCTCTTTCTCTTCAAGAGTCATGGATGCACTGATTAAAGTGGGGCGTGGATCTCCTTTTGTACCCATATTTATTTCTCTGAGTTCATCCACAGTGGTAGAGATAACCTCCTCAAATACTGGAGGAGCATCTCTAAGATCTTCCTCTTCTTCTTCATCATGTGTTATTTCTTCCGTTTCTACTTGCATAGTAGATGATAAAGTATAATTCTCATGATCTAAATAGATGTCAAAATTTTCATATTTTGAAGAAGAAGCTTCCATTTCCAACCCGATTGATGATGAAGGGTCTTCTTTGGGTAATAAAGAGGAGATGATGGATTGAGAATCGACACCATTTTTCACCTCCGATGTTGCTATAACTTCTTCTGGCCTAATTGGTGTAGCATAGACTTGTTGGATTTCAGCAGATGAAATGAAGACGTCACCATTTGTGCTTTCATCACTGCTTGGTAGATTACCAATTTCTCCCATGTTGTCTGGATCGATTGTCGTAATTGACATTATGGATCCTTCCATAAGAGTATTTTTATTTGGGTCTATCTTGTCAATTTGACTGATAGGAAACACATAATCTGTACTCACATGTGTAAATGGATTTACTAGAATTTTTTCCAAACCATATGTAGCATTAACTTTGGTAATCTCCTTTGTTATGGATTTCTCCCTTTGATTCATGTGATAGAATTCCACCTCAATGTATTGAGACTCACATGTCTTGAACGGGGCCTTATCACCATACAATGTCCCAACTTGACCATTGAAACAATATTTGAGACATTGATGGTATGATGAAGGGATAGTCGCATGTTGATGTAGCCAGGGTCTTCCAAGAAAAATATTGAAGGTTGAGTCTTGATCGACAACCATGAAATCTGAATTGGATACAAGATCTCCAAACTGAGTTCTGAGTGTAACTTCACCCAGTGGTTCTTGTTCATTTGTATCATATCCCTGTAGAATCATGGTGGAAGGAGATAAATCAGATTCTGTGAGGCCCAATCGATGAAGTGTACGAATGGGCATGAGGTTGACTCCTGAACCATTGTCAATGAAAGCTCTTCGAACATCCACACCATTGACCTTGCCAGACAAGTATAATGGTCTAATATGTCCATGCACAACATCATCTTCATCTTCATCAGTAAAGGATATTATTGCATGGAATTCTGCAGGATTATTCTCTATGTGATAGACTTCAGCTGCAGCAATTTCAGTTTCAAACTCCTGAGGACTTGACAAAGCCTCGATGAGTGCTTCCCGAAGATCTTTTGACAGATTCAAAGCATCTAGAATTGATAACTTGGCTGGTAATTGGTCCAAGTGTTTCAATATATCATACTTTTGATCCATAGATCTGTGTTTCCCAATAGGAATATATGGTTTAGCAGGTACCTTGGAAGCAGATGCTTTGGAAGTTGATGCATCTTGTATTGGGATAGGAGTTGGCAATATTCCTGGTTTTGGAAGATTAGACCAATTAGATCCATTTACTTGCTGAGAGGAAGAAGATAGAACCTTCAACTGGTCTTCCAAAATAACTGTGCCAGGACTAAATTTCTATTGGTAGAAGAACTTGCTTGTTCTTGCTGAGATTGCTAAAGGGCTCTACCACGAGTTTCTGTTGCGTACACAGTTCTAGCAGGGGTAGAATTGGAATAGTGGCTTCTAAAAGATCCACGTCTTCCCCTATATCCTGAGCCCCTGGAACTTCCTCTGATTCCTCTGTTTGATACAGGGAATTCAGGCTCATTGAAATTGAAACTGCGACTGGCATATGGATCTGTTAATTGAATCATATTAACATAGCCAAAGATTAACTCTTCATCTGATGAAGACTCTGCCTGATTAGCCTGTTTAGGCTATGCCATTTGGTGGGGTGGTGCCCGTGGCTTTGAAGTAGATGGCATGAAGTCCGCCAAAGTCAAAGACAACTTAGGATTTGACACATACTCATCTTCTTCTGATTCTTTTTCTTTCTTTGAATCATGTCGTTTATTTGAGGACTTTCCCTCTGACGAAGAGGGTTTTGCCACAACATTCATGGCAGAAGACACAATTGGTTTCCTTAATTGTGTTCGCAAAATAGCATGAGTTTGATTGATTGTATTTCTGACCATCCAATGATCATACTTTTGTGCATTTTTTCTTTTGACTTCCTGCCATTCATCTTCCTCTTCTGGAACTGTAGCAGTGACACATGCTACCTAGGCTGAGGAGCCTTTCAATGTGACCTGTCCCGAGTCGACCATCTTTTGCAGGAGGTCTTTGAAGACAAAACACTCCTGGATGGGATGCCCCAACATTTGATGAAAAGTAAAATAATTAGGACGGTCTTCATATCCTTTCTTGTTTGGCCTCTTGGGTATTGGCAATTGAACCAAATTTTTTTCCAAAGCCGAAATGAAATAACCAGGAACTTGTTCATTTCAGAAAGAGTATGTTTTTCTCTTCAGATCCTCAAATTGTTTTCATCCTTGATCTTTTTGATCATCTGGACGAAAAGGTCTTTGTTGTTGGCGCTCAGAAGGTGGAGCCCTTCGAGAAGATGAAGGTTTTGAGGTAGAAATAGGTACAGGTGCTTGTTTATGCATAACTGTAGCAGTTTCTGCTTTACCCATTCTCCTTCTAGGATCTAATGGAATTACACAAGATTTAGCCTTAGCCTGTATAAGGGAATCTTCAATCTGCTGAGCGATTGAAGTAAGGTCTCGAAACCCTCCTGTGTATTTAACAGGGATTAATGGCGTGCGTAATTCGTCACGCAGATTTTCCACATAGATTGGAAACAATTCTTCTTGAGGGAGTACTAAACTCAAGAAATATGTTAATCCCTTCCATCGAGCAATGAAATCAGAGACCCTTTCATTCTCCCTTTGCTTACAGTTTGTAAGATCAAAAACTGTTGTCTTTGGAAAAGTTGAGCTGAACTGAAGGAGGAATTTTTGGCGAAGATCCTCACATCCGGTAATTGATTGGGATTTCAAGCTTGTATACCAAACAAAATATGGTCCTTTCAAGGTTCGCACGAAGCATCTGAGTTTCACTGCTTCTTGCTGCTCTGGAGTTCCCATCATAGGATCGCAACAAGACATGTAATGCGTCAAATGTTGTTTAGGATCGCCTGATCAATTGAAAATAGGGAATACAGGGTTCCCAAAACTGGATGGAGGAGAAATTGAATCTACTCATTCAGGGTAAACTCTCTTTTCTGGTTGAACTTGTGCACGCTTCCCTTCCATGGTTTCTAACCGAGCTGTTAATGACTCAATAGTAGTTATTAACTTTTGAGAAACATCTGGTTGAACATGGACTTGGGTATGTGCAATGAATGGAGCTTAGACAGATGTGGCGATTGGCGCTGTAACCGATGGTAGCACTGCCAACTATTGTTTCACTTGACCTGTAGGATTAGATTTGTGAGGGTGTACTGATAGAGGAGGATATTCTTGATCCATCTCAGTAGCTGCAACAAATTCCTTTGGCTGACTGACTCCAGCATGCTTAAGAAGAAGACTACTCTGAAGTAGTTCTGCATTCAACCTTCTTAATTCCTTCATTTCTTCCTCCTATTGTGAAAACCTATTCTCTAGTGAGAGCGATTGACCTTATCCAGAGGAAGGATATGTAACCTGGTTCTTTCCCTTCCCTTTGTTAGATCCTTTTTGGAGAGGTGGAAGTGGGTTACTCGAAGGATTACTTAAGTTCTGAGTAATCCTTTGACTTCATGTACGCACACCTTCTTCATTTGTGTCGGTGCGTACATCTTCTTGAGTAGGAACCTCTTCATATGAGTCCCCTGAGTGAGCCTCATCTGGTGGATCAGCAACAACGATATTGATGACATTAATCGATGCATAACTCATCACATCCCTTCTATCAACATTTCTGTGATATTTTCTTCTTCCATGTCTTTGATGAGACATTGCCTTTTGTTGATTCAATCCCTCAAGAACTTCTTGATGAATCGTAATTTGGAGGGAATCTCTTGATAATTTGGCTCTTCGTTCCTCTTGAGGTTTCTTCCCCAATCGAGAAAAGACCGACTTTCTATGAGGAGGGGATTGATGATTTGAAAAAGTCCTCAGTCCAGTGGACTGGGGTTTTTCCTGCTGTTCTCGCTCAACTCCCTGAATCCTTTTTGTTGATTCTGAGGGTTGGTTTAAAAGAGTCCCTAGTCTGGCGAGCTGGGGTGGTTCTTGACATGCTATGTCTAAGACTTTCTTGAAATTCCTCCTGATCTTGCGAACCTCAGTATGGAAATTAGCTGGATGCATTAATCTGTATCCGCTTTTATCACCCGGTTCGAAAGACCGTTGGATGATTTCTGACACTTCTGTCACTTGGTGACGTGCTTGCTTCAAATGAGAGGCATGTTCAATATTCTTGTTTGATTGATGCAAGAGTAATTCAACAACTTGTTCTCTGTATTCTTGATTTTGAGAGGAACTAGTTGAAGCCTATTCTTGGGCAAGCTTTTGATTACAAACAAAGCCCATTGACTGTGGCCGGCCATGGGTAATAACATTGCATGAGACCATTTTCGGTGGGCTTTGATGACTGGAGAGCACCGTGAAATGCAGTGCTCCATGAACACCCCATCCTCTGACACGAATACCAGATGGGGCATTGGAAATTAACTGACGCAATCTTCTTAGTGCGCCAAAGCATGAATGTTGAAGGGCTCTCTGCTTCTTTTCATCCTTCGGGTATCGAGAGACTGATAGAGACGCCAAATCAATCTAACATTATAACCCTTCTATTATCTTAAGATGATTTTCATATTCATCATAAGATAATACTTTATTTTTCAACTGACAAAGAACTTTCCATATGTTGAGACGAATATCATGAATTTCATCTTCCGTCAACATTTCTATAATATTATACTGAGAGTCAGCCAGAGGCCAAAACATGACTGGCACTTCACCTTTTTCCAGTTGTTTTCTCATATTCATCATTTCCTCTTTATCATTTGATGAAGATTCTTCTACCTGATTTGAACAGAGTTGGTGTTTCCTTGTTGCTTCGTTGGATTCAACAGGATTGGTAGAGAAATCATTGATCAAACTAGAAGATGCATGACTTAGGGGTGGTTCGGAGAATGACCTACACCATGGGCTATCTTCTGATTGAGAAAGTATTTCACCTACTAGCGATGAAACTTCATACATGACTGGTTTCGCATTTGCAAGTTCCTCAAGATAATAGGGCCTTCTCGGCGCTACATTGTCCACTGGAGCATTTTCCGGGCAATGTGTATCACTACTGCGAAGAGGACTTTCGCAGAGAAATTCATCATCATGGGGAGGACCACCATAGTGGGTTACATAAAAAGATGAGATCTCTTGCTCCTTGGTCTTCTGACCACACAGAGGGTTCCTGTGGCTCTCATCTGAAGATGAAACTTCGAGATCGACCGAATTTTCATGAAGCAAGACTTCATGAGGAAGTGTCTGCTGAAGACCTTCGGAATTAATGTTCCCACTATTGGGAACTGAGGCAGTATAATCTTGAATTCCAATAGATAATTGTATGAGGGCTTCAATAACTCCATCATTGAGCAAGACCTTGTTACAGATTGGCTCTTGATCTCCTGACTGTGTTGGGCGAGTCTTTTTCTTAGACACCTTCTTACTCTCCTTGCAAACCACTTGTTGATGAAAGTGGCTGCTCTGAGCAGGTGTATGTGCCTGATCAGGAAATATGGCCAGGTTAGGCTGATGATCTCCTCTCAAACCAAGTGTATGTGCCTGACTTGGTCGTCCGTATGATATGGGGGAGTATGCCCCATAACCCTCTTGGACTGGAACAGATGTGTGTGTCTGTTCCGGAGTGAATTGTTGATGTATCACTCCACTGGTAGGGATAGATTTATGTGTCTTTCCCTGAGATGATACTGAAGTTGTTATAATATCTTGGCAGGCATCCAAAATATGAGCAGGGATTTGCTTCTGCTCTTTCACCATTTATAGAATATGCTTGGTGACTTCAGCTGCCGGAACGGGAATATACGTCCATTCCGGGCTTGGAGTAGGTGTATGTGCCTGCTCGTGTCCTCCTTTTCCTGTCAGTGAATCCTGACAGTACTCAAGTGTGGGGGCATAGAGTTGAGTCTGCCTCCTATTTGTTGTTGGGGCTTTCCGACTAACTTCTATGAATGATACCAAGCGAGACTGTTGGTAGGCTTGATTAATACTAGCAGGTGTATGTGCCTGCTGATTGCACTTCGCCAAACGTGGTTGATGAGATCCATCATATGTAGTCAGACGAGCCTTCTGACAAGCTGATGATGTATAAACAGGTGTATGTTCCTGCCTATAGTACTCCACCAGAATTGCCAGGTGGGATTGTCGTGATGCTGCCTGACGAGTCTGCTAGACAGCGGGTTTAAAACGGGCAGGTGTATGTGCCTGCTCGTTGCTTGCCACCAAGTTAGGTTGGTGGACTTCTCTGGAGATGGAAGAGATGAGAACCTGCTCACTGTTGACCGAATTCCGCCTCAGGTGGTTCGTCTTGCTTTCTCGGGTTTGAGGAACCTGAGCCAAACGCCTGGAGTCGGTACCCTCATCATGTTGAGGGCGCACTGCCGCACGAGTCTGACGGCGATTGTTGGTGGGATCCCTCAGGAAGGACTCCTGTCTGTTTGAATTAAGGTCCTGAGGGACCTGCTCATCCAACTCCCCAGAATAAAGGAGCGAATGGTGATTGTGTTCTGGGGATAACGACCCGAAACGGTTAGATACGGTAGTCATCACCGCCTGCTTCTTGATCACTGGTTTTCATTGTCCGGATGACTGATGTGAGTTGTTTACTTGGAGGGCTTGTCGGGCAGCCTCCAGAGTTGGGATGGTACCATGTTGACGGTACTCCTTAACCAGTGCGTTTGATACCCAGTGTTGAAGACACTAAGTAGGTGATATTGTCCTAAGAGCATATGACGATCCAGCAGGAGTAGTAGTAGTGGAATTTGTAGCAGCAGTATTCACAGGTGTGAACTTGAGAGCAGCCATTCTAGAAATGCAGAAAATATTGGGAAAAGAGTGCCTGTTTGATATAACAAACGTAATCAATATAAATTTAGCCACTACATCTTTTGGATGAGAACACATGTCAATGATTGTTTTTGTTGGCCCTCTCATTGAGTTTTAAATAGGGGCCTAACAAATAGGTAAAACATTATTTTAACTTGGTTAAGGATTCACGTCGGGTTCACCATTTTTGTTTCCCTCGGAATCCGGGGATGATCGCCTTGATGGGAGGTTCAAACATTTCGATCGGTTTCTAATGGGTTTGTTCGTAGAACTAGAAACATCCAATGATTCCACATCCATTCGGACCTACTTTCCAAAGGTAGGTGCTCATTATTTTGTGGACTGATGAGGCTTAGGAATTTGCATTGGTCGAGAGGATGGGAGGTCGGACTCATCACACCTATTTTAGGGGAATTATTGTATACTCCAGGACTCTCTTTATAGATTTAAGTTATGTTCGTGAATCCTTATTACATTAACAAGTATAAAATGAGCTTTCCTTCATATCTGACAATCAATGATTAAATATGTAAAAAATTTAGAGAATCTTTTGTATGTATTCGAGGTTCATCATCGATAGAGAATCATCTGTATTTATTAGAGATTCTTGTTCAATGGTACCCTTCGACACATTTATACAGAAGTCTCTTGGTCATTATGATGACCATGCTAGTTTTAAAGCCACTCAGTGGGCCCTTGAAGTTTATTGTCATTCAGAAGGACATGGATTATTTTAGATTTGGGATCGAACCCATAGACGGGCTACCTACGTATCCTTTGTTTAGAAAAGGAATCATAACCCATGTAGTTCGAGTAAGGGAGTATGATTTTTATGATTGATGGCTCAAAGAAGGATGTCACAATTACTTTTACACTCTAATCTCACGTGAGTCATGCTCGGTGTGAGAAACAAGAGGTATTGGTAAAAATTAGACAATTGTGCCATGAAAGATGCAATCATAAGAAATAATGTGGGGCTTATGTATGTATGACTGCCCAGATAAATGAAGGTTAGGATTTACTTTAGGGAAGAAATCTAGGAACAGGGTCCATAAAGGTATATGTGCTTCATAGAGATTTTGAATACTCTAACTTGGGGATTACTCTTGAAAAGGAGGCCCAAATTAGGAGAAGACTTATGATTGGGTTTTACTGCTGAAAAGGAATCCCAGATCAAAGGTAAATTAGGACTGGTTAAGAGAAATTAAGACTGGGGCTTATTCCTAAAAATGAGGCCCAGGTTAAGAGATTTGAAAAATTAAGGGACTTGGGGTTTACTCTTGAAGAGGATGCCCATATTTGAAACTGGGGCTTACTCGTAAAAAGGAGGCCCAGGTTAAGGGAATTAAGGTTTGGGGCATACTCCTGAGGAGGATGCCCAAATTAGGGGACTGGGGCTTACTCCTAAGGAGGATGCCCATATTTGGGAACTTTAAGAATTGGGGCTTACTCCTAAGGAGGATTCCCAAGTTAAGAATTATGACTAGGACTTACTCTTGAAAAGGAGGATGCCCAAATTAAAGGACTTGGGGCTTACTCCTAAAGAGGATGCCCAAATTAGAGATCTTATGACTGGGGATTATTCCTGAAAAGGAGACCCAGGTTAAGGATTCTCTCATCTTAAAGGATGAGGTTGAATGAATAAAATCTCAATCTTTAGTGACATAAAGATGTGTAAATCACTAGGTTTTGAGAGATATTCCACAGAATTCCTTTCAGATAAGGAAGTCAAATCAAGAAATCATGCCATAAATGGATTTGAAGAGTGTCTTGAAGACTGAATCTTGAATAGGAAAGGTGTAATGGATTAAAAGGGGTGAAATGCGCAAGAAAGGCACCCAAAAAGGTAGGGGCGCGCAAGTCCTGGCAGGCGCGCAGGAACTGCATGGGCGCGCAAGTCCTGGTCACGTAGGTATGCATGCGCGACACATGGTGTACTTGCGCGATGGTTAACCAGCGGGGTAATACTTGAGCGACTCTTCATTAAAGCCTTTAGAATCCTCTTTAGGTTCTTCCAAAAGAGGGGCGCGCAAGATCTATTGAAGGAGTAAGGTGGGGCGCAAGTGTGGCCCTTTTTCCTTAAGGGTTGGCCACTCAGGTGTGCAAGTGTTGATGAGTTTCAACACTTAGTCCTTCCTCCCCCTCTTTAGATCTTCCATTCTAGGTAAGAAATTACCTTAGAAGTGTTTCGGAAGCTTTGAGAAGAGACTAGGGCACCGGGAGCTCAAATATGAGTTTCTGGAAAAAAATCCTCCCGAATAGGGGGCCCACAGGGTCTATTTATAGGCAGGAGAAGACCTCGGGCGATTATCACTTAGGTCGCGCAAGTCACTTGTGCGACCATAATGCATCGCGCAAGTGGACTTGCGCGACTATGAGGAAACTTGTGTGACTTATGGGAAATCTTCTCCTTGTTCATCCCTTTGTCAATTTTTGATATTTTCTTCAAAGGATGAATCAATTTGGGCTAAGTCATTTCCCTTTTCCGATTTTTTAGATTATGTGACGAAAGGAGCGTCAACAATCCCAGTTACTTTATATGGGTTATGATATGATGAGTGTTTTATGATATTGTGGCACACAAATGTATGGATTATTTGATGGGAGGGACCTATATCTACCTCCAATTAATTTAGTAAATATTGATATCTCATGAGATGAATGGGACTATAATGGGGAGTGAACCCAGTTTAGTAAGGGGATTTGTCCACTATGATATACTAGGGAGTAAACCTAGACTACTACAATGGTTTGAGGATTTAACACATTCAACTATGATAGTTTTGGAGATGATCATTAACTAAAAAGTAAATGATCTTCTATGCTTATGTATATACCACAAATATATGTCTTATTCCAATGTTATGTTCTCATGGATCATGTTCTTTTATCCCATTATGATTCATGTATTATGAACTGAAAATATTTATGTCATGACTCGATTTTATAATCTATGATTTTCAGGGTATGGTTCTCAAATGTTATTATCACGTTCCCATTCCCATATTCTCATGTTATGTTGATATATCTCATTTTTACCCTTAATAAGAATCTGATATCACCCTTTTTTATGTTTCCTTTACTTTGGTTATGAATAAAGTTATTATGTATGATATGTCTAAGAAGGGTGCTAATTATGAATAACTTAGTGGTAGATGATGTAGTTCACTTATGAACCAGTTGTTTATGTATCCAAGTTTCCAATTTCACTATACCTATTTGATTCTGGTGTGAATCATTATGTTATGTAATGAATATTAATATACTAAGACATATTATCTATATATGAAAATTATGGTTCATCACATTTCACTAGAATTTCTTTCTTCATAATTATATTTCCCAGAATTTCATGTATTTGATTATTATTGGATTATATGTACAAACAATAGTTGAAGGATCTATCTATGTAAATAAGTAAAATAAAAAATTCATGTCTTTTAAAGGTTTTATGATGGAGCACAATAGTTCTATAAGTTCCGCAAAGCTGAAGAGTCAATGCTTTAGTATCCAATCCAAGTTGATCATGTTAAGTTGACCGTAATTTCATGGGAGTATGTTAAACTTATTTACCAGAAGGAACTTAGTATATGATCTTGGGGAACATAAATACTAAGTATGAAAGATCAATAGACTATAGAGGCTAATTGTGAATATTACTTTTACTTATTAATATGTTTATAATCTCTTGTAATTTTTAATTATAATGGAAAATGTAGTAGAAATGTTTCTCATATGAACACATGACACATTTTTTTGTTCACATAAATTATTTTGTTATTACATTTTTTTATTTTAGATTTTTTTGTTGGTTATTATCCCAAGGCTCTTTTTTTGGTGATTAAGGTGTCTAGTATTCCTACTTCAGATACACGAATTCAAGGGATTCCTTCTAACCGATCGAGTTCTATTAAGGGTTATCTAGTGATCATAATCTTGTGGGGTACTTCTATTGGTATAAGAGAGATACTATCCAATGGTTCTATTGGAATTATAGGTGTATTTAAATATTTCCAAAAAATATATCAAATTGGGGTTTTTATTATTGTGAATAAATAAGTATGCTTACCTTAATGAATTTCATTTTTAATGGGAGATCACTATCATTGAAAGAAATGTCATCGAATAGTCATAAATTCTAGGTTTATAGATTTCATGGAATATATTTTGAATTATAAAATATATATATGGAATATCATATGATTCAGATGGACCTAGAGGTTCCATTAACTAGTGATTTCTTAGATAAAATGTAAAAGGTTGATTGTTAATGGATGGATAGAAGGGAACTAGAATGGGAGAGGATGGATTTGGAACTAAATGTTTCCTTTAACATTCAGGAAAATAAAACCACGTAGGTAATGATGGAACTATAATATATATATTAAAAACCAAATACAATTAATAAAGTGTGTATTATTCAGCATTTGTTCAGTTTAATTTTTTCATAATGAAGACTAGTGTGGCAGATCATGTGAATAACTTAAATGTGGTCTACAAGTACCTCAAATTGATTAAGGTAAATTTAATAGATAATGTATTGGAACTACTAATACAATCCTCACTTTTGGAGAGCTTATATGAAATGGTGATTATTGTTAGTAACTCCAGTGGAAATATAGGTTTTTTTAAGTATATAAAGAACCTAATTCTGAATGAGTAACTTATGTGTAAAAAAGTCTAAGAATCTACCAGTAATTCTCTTAATGTTTATAGATGAATATGGTTACCTCAATGGAATACCAATCATAAGAAACCATTAGAGTATAATATAAGAGATAATATCCTAGGAAAGATGGTTGGTCCTGGTCTTATATGTTGGAAGTGTGAAAAATAGGACACTCAAGAAGGACTTTGGGTGCTGTAAGAAATTATCTGGAAGAATGTAAACTTCCAGAAGATAAAATTTTATTGTTATAATGTAATGAGGTAAAAAATTATTTCTCAATGTCATAATTCTATTGGATTCATGGGTGATTTAATCAGTAAAATCATTTCTTTCTATGGGAGAGCATATGTGTACTAAAAATTATGTTTCTAGATGTTTAAAAAAGGTATATTTAGTGTATGATAAAGATATTTAGATCATGGTAAAATGATATGTGAATATATGGATGAAGAATGGGGTTGTATTAATTTTAAATCAATTCATAAACCTTCTAATTTTGTGGAAGAACTTAATTTCTATAGGACAACTTGATGAATAAAACTATGGGACTATCTTTGTGAATGGAGTCTTGAAAGTGACTTAAGGGTCCATGGTGGTTAAAAAGGGGGTAAAGGGTGATAAAATTTATTGGATCATAAGAATGGATCCAATTTAATTGGTAATAATTTCATCATTAGATGATTCAGAGGTTTGGTATTTAAGGATCAGTCATCTCAATGAGAAGAACATGAAGTATCTAATGGATAAAGGAAGACTTAATCTTGATCACATTGATATTAGAATATGTAAAAGTTATGTGCTTGGTAAAAAAGGTGGGTGTCATTAAATTTAAATGGAAAAAACACCAAATCATAGAAGCTATAAATAGTTTACGTAGATAATTGGGGACCAAACCCTATTAAATATCATGGTGGTTCACTCTACTTTGAAACTTTCATTAATGATGCTACTAGGAACTTTTGGATTTACTTTTTGAAGAAAAAGTCTAATTTGATTCGAGATTTTTTCCATGGAAATCCATAGAAGAAATGGAATATGACTAGAAGTTTAAGTAAATTTGTTCAAACAAAGTAGGTGAGTACACCATACATAACTTCTGAAACATCTGCTAGATAAAATGGATAAGGCGTGAGAAGGTGGTTTTAATGACACTACAGTAGAAGGTGTGGATAAAAGGATGAATCAGACTTTAATAGATATGGCATGGAGCATGATGTGCCACTTAGGAATGGATAATGTAATTTAGGAAGAGTCACTCAAAAAAGTGACATATCTCATCAACTGGGGTCCATCATTAGTAGTTTGGAAGGAAAATATAGAGGTATTGTGCTTTGATAAATAATTAAAATTTGGAAATATTAAAGTCTTAAGAAGTTTTAAGTATGTTTCTATTGATACTAAGGATTTATACAAGTCAAGGAAAATCCATATCATATTTTTTCATTGGGTACGATGATGAGAGATTTGGCTTCCAACTGTGGGATAATGACTTTTTACAAGTCAATAGAAGCTAATATGTTCACTTCAACAGAAGGGTTCTAGAGAAGAAACAAAAAGTGGGACATAAATAATTGCAGTGTAAAGAATCATCCATAAAATTCTAAGTAGATCTAATTAAGAACACCATAAGGGATGAAATTATAAATAACTCAGATGTGAGAATCATAAGTTCATAGGTGATTCCAACATAAGTTATGCAAGAAATATCCAAGGTAGCTAAATCTAGAGTGGGATAAAAAAAAATTATGACTCCATAATTTAGTGAAGAGTTGCATAGTATAGTGTAGCTAACTGAGTTGAGGAGATATATCAGGGTCAGAAGACCAGCTCAAAGGTTTGGGGATAACTTGAATTTTCTACTCTTAATATATACATGAGAAATATAATTCTTGGATGAAGTAGTGTAACATACTCTCCTAACCCATTTTCTTAGGTCGGGTCGAAGGTGATACTGAACTTAGGTGAGATTCCCTATACACTAAATGTTGGAAATAAATGATGAGGGTTTAACATAATAATATAAGGGGGGGTCTTTTATCCCTAAACATGCACACACAAACATACATGAGAACCAATATGAAGATAAAAATAAAATTAATGAAACAGATAACTATATAATGATGCATGAGACACTATGAAACAACACAAAATAATAGACAAGAAAATATTAGAATAAGTAGAAACTAAAGAATAAAATATATAAGACTATAAAGTAATGATATTCTCATGAAACAAGGTAGAACACACTCAACTCCAAGACATGACTAAGATTATAATCTCTATCTCCAAACATCTATGATTACCACTTTCAAGGAGCTCCCCTAGTAAAGTATGAAACCTATCCCATTTAAGTATCATAGAAGAATATGTACACATATGCATCGGGGTGCATATTCAGGGGTAAGAATAACAACCTAGTACAAAACCCCAAGAGGATTTTTCCACATGTCATGAAAACTAAAATCATATTATCTCACAGTATTATAAAATAATATAAGGTAAATAGAAATTACTTTAAGGAATTTTATAAAAACATAAACAGATAAGCATATTTTACCAAATAAAATCTAAACTATGAATATGGGGATCAAAATATTTTTTCCCAAAATAAATTTTTCTTTCAAAATTAATAGAAATAGTTTATCCAAACACCAAGTTAATGATTTCTCTCAAATTCCCATGAAAACCCAGACCTCCCAAAACATTCATGTGATCACAGTGACTTTTTTCCATGATCCCTTCCTAATAATTAATTTAAATTATCTTGGAAAATCATTTTCATGTATCCACACACACACATGGATAACTTATACCACATAAAATAGACATGTGATCATGGTGACATCCATCCAAGATCCAATTTCCCAATTCACAAGAACACATGTGGCCCATTCTATTCCAAGAATTCCCATAAAACCTCTTGGATTTTATAAAATTTAACTTTTTCAAAAACCATTAATTTCAATCCCATATGGTGTGATTCATATCCCTAAAAATAATAATGAGAACAACCATATAGTTTTTTAACAAAGTTTCAAAATATTTATGGTAATCAATTTTTCATTTAAATAGGTAGGAATCATTTGGGATCATGAATTCCTTCACATTCCAATAAATATTGAAAGATGAAAAAACTGACTACCTCTTATGATCAATTTCACCACTTAAAATTGAGAGAGTGAGTTTTCTGATGGAACCAAGTAATACAATTATCTGATGTAGAATAATCACCCCAATCTATCTCATAAATTTGTCTAGTTTCAATGTCATAGACAAGATATGAAGATGAAGATTTTTTAGGTAAGATATCAATTCTGAAACCAAATAATAACTCTCCCATATAAATCACAAATATCCTCATGAATACTAAAAATCCCCATATGGCATTTTTTAAAAACACAATAAATTTTGGACCCAACATGTATTGAACAATGTAATAGTGATGTCTCTTATGATTGTGTTTCATATCCTGACCTCCAACGCACCATGCTATTGGCCACTGAGTTACCATGACCTCCCTTTGGAATTTTTGTGTGCCTGTTTTTCACAGGTGCACTAGGTTATAGGGGTAGTAGAAGCATGTGATTGTGGGTAATATATTAAAATTTCTTTTAATATTTCAATCTCTAAAACCCCAATAGAGGATCTTTCGAGTAAAATTTATAATCAATTTATTTGGTTCAGAAGAAAGAAAATACCTTTCTTTATGATCTTTCTTATATGTGGATGTTGATCATCTGAAAATTACCTTTTGGAATTCCTTAGTTATGTTGTGATGATCCAAGGATATAAACCCTCTAGTAGTGATCCACATGTGTGCCTTTGATCTCTATGAAAAAACAATCGATCTCTGAGTACTAGCAAAGTGAATTGATTATCTTTCATTTTTTATATTTATTGATTTACCTTCAGTATTCAAAGAATCTCTATTCCATTTCTCATTCTCTATAGGTAGGGATAATGAGGTTTCAGGATAGAATTCATTATACTCAACAATTCTATATATTCAATTAAACTGCACAATATCCATAAAGTACGATTCATATATCTAGGGTTTAAGTTGAAAAATATTCTAATTAAATTATGACCCTTAAAATAAAATCATTTCTTAATAAACCCCATGCCACAAAATTATAATATTATTAATATTATTTTGTGATTCATGCCATTATGCGCATATGATAAATATTATTTATGTAATACCTAACCAAATGGGGCCTTTCTGGCCAGCAGAAGACCAGGGTTCCATAACCCTCAGCCTACCTCTATAGGCAAGGGAATAGAAACAAGAGTTGAGAAGGAATAACTAAAATGGGTGGCCTTTTCTTAAAGTACCTATATGCGCACATGCAACCATCTTCATGCAGAAGTGCATAGTAATAATAATAAAATAAAGTAACATCTAGAGTAAAAAATCATGCTTGTAATAACCTCTATAGAATATAATAGAGTGTGATAGTTTAATAATAAAATTAAATGAAAAAATAAACACCCACCTAGAAAAGATATCACAACCTAACAACAACAGGAATATAAAATATCTAAGAGATGTTGTCTCCTGATCTCCAAGGCTCGAACACTGTATGTGGTCAATTCTCCCAAGTATCCCTATGCTCCACTAAAATCAACTTAGTTATTTTTTTGTATTCATAAGACATTACACATGTGGGAAAATCTCATGCAGTGGTGATAATATACATATACAGTAGGAATCCCTGAAAAATAAAGAGGGAGTAATAGAGATATGAAAGAAGTATTCAACTCAACCCAAAGAAAGAGGGAAATGAAACCCCCATAACATATATATATTCTCATATAAGAAACCAATATGATAGAAAAAGGGGATCTCTATCTCACATTTTATCTGAGGATGATGAGTCTGGTTGTAGATCCAAAGGTTCATCATCGATGCCCATCATTTCACATGTTTTTCTAGAGAAGTCATGGGGATGTCCCTCACCTCAACACTGCTCCAAAACTCAAGGGATTAACAAATCCAATAGTCTATCATTGATGCCCAACACCATGAACACACATATAAGAAACCATGGAGAGGTTCCCATACCTCACCACTATTATATACCATAGCTGAGGGAGCCATCACTTCGAACCATGAATCTCACATAACCTCACCAAGAAAAGAGTGCAGGGTACCACACCCCACAACTGTGCTCCATGAATGAGGGATCCAAAACTCTCATGGAGGAATCGTATGCCTCTGGAGATTGAAGGTGGGATATTTCCACTCCGTAGTTATATAACTTGTGCCCTATAGTAGAAAGGGGAGTACTGACCCTACTTGTTTGAAGAATATGGGTAACATGCGCCCTAGTGAGATAGGGAAGTACTGACCCTGTGGATAGCGGACTCACATCCTCATGTGATAAGGGAGAACCACCTATTCTTATAAAAATATTATGGTTTAACTGCATCATGGTGTGACAAGATAGTACTGTCTCCATAGATAAAGGACTTGTGACCTGGTGCGATAGGGGAGTATCACCACTTCCTAAATAATGTGTATGGAAGACTCTCACCTTGGTGTGATAGGGGAGTACCATATCCATATGAACTCTCCAATGTTCACACCTGATCATCGCCATTGTCAAAAATAACTTGAAAAAGCATAATTCTCATAACAACTAGCATCATATCTCAAAATACACTATGAAGGATACATCATGATCAATGAAGAAAAACATTCAGGATAGGCTACTCATGAGCCAAAAATCAGAGTCCAAATGAAGGAGATATGGGAGAAAGAAGTTATAAGAGGGAAGTACACAGTGTGTATGGGGGTTCACATAGTGTATTACCCCACCTAATTACCTATACATGTCTTTTATAGACATGTATTTGAATCCATTTCACACTACACAGAATGTACAGGTTATACATAGAATTTCCCAGCCACTCAAGACTTTCACGTGTCCTTCTGGTCATTCCTATGTATATCGGTCCATGCCAGTGCACTTGTCCGTGTACCTGGCCATGCCTGGGTACCTATTTTTTATTTTTTATTCCCATAGTACACAGTTTTTATGTCCATATGTGGTAATGGGTGTGTGCCAGTTGTCACACGGTCTAGCTCCTTGTGTAAGTTTACACATTGTATGGTCCCCACCACATGGAATTTGATCCTTAACTCTTCCCAAAAATACCCCATGTGTTATTTTGAAACTACGACGATTTTAGACACAATTTTAATTGAAAAACTATATCTTCATGTGTTTCTCTAGATCCACCTTTTTTGCATTGAATCTTTCCACCGAACAAACCAAAATTAATGGGTTCACCTCTGATCGTTGCTTCCCAGCCTCTGATGGTTAGAAATATTATTCAATTGACCCAAAAAAGCTAGTACACTTCCCAATGTCCCTCCTATCACCAATTGACCTCCAAAAAATGGTATTAGTTGCCTATATCCATCGATTTTGGCACTCTGGTGGGTGTAAAGTAGAATATGGTGATTCCCTTAAAGCCCACAATGTCATGTGTCGCCCACCGGTAGCTACCGCTCGATCCCATCACCTATCCAAATCCTAGATCCATGGATCATCACCTATAATCCATTATATATCCTAATACACACTAAAATCACCAATTAGTTTGTTGCATTTGAATCTTTTAGGAATCCAAGGGTTCGATCATGCTCGAACCTACCCAGAAATTTCAAATTGTGACCTCATAGGCCAATGATAATGAATGTGAATAATGGAGGGGGATAAAGAAAAAAACAAAGTGAATTAATCATTTTACAATATTTCTTGTATAAATATTATAAATCAAGTTTTAAATTGGTTATAGTGTAACACCCCAATATTTGATAGTATGTTATCTCATTAAAGTAATTTTATAGCTTGCGCTACACGCAACACCGAGTTTGAGCGCACCCCAACTTACCAAACTAGGCGTTCAAAAAGCGGTTATGAATAGTATTAAATGAATTTTGAATCTTATATATTCTATATAATTTTAAAATCCATATTATGTGTTTCTTAGACATAATATAAGAACAAATTCATTTTTTCAGATAAAAGAAGTATTGTTCAGAAAATGCAATTTTAGCGCCTTTTAATGGTGATCCCTTTTTAAATCCAATATTTGACACTTTTAAATATTAAACTTGACAAAATAAACTTTTTATTTATAATTGGGACATAAAAATTTAGTTTTGATAATTTTTTGGGGTTTTTCTGATAACTTTCATATTTGGGTGAATAGTGAAAAATACTAAACTTTAATTAAAAAAAACTTTTTTAATAAAAATAATTTATAGTGTTAATTATAAATTTGAATGGCTTGGAAGTATAATTATATTATATTTTTATCATTAAATACAATTTTGGTCATTATAAGTAATTTCGAATTTAAATTTGACATAAACACATGTCAATCTTTTGATAGTTTTTACTTTTTAAAAACCCGCTTTGTGGTTTTGACAACGGGAATTAATTTTAAATTAATAAGTGAAACTTCTATGTTTTTAATTTTCTAAAATAGACTTCATTTTTTAATTCATAATATCAAAATTATCTTAGGTTGAATTTTTGGAATTTTTCTGAAAACTTTCAATTTTTGATGAATAGTGAAAAACACAACGTTATTATTTAAAATCGACTTTTTATTTAAATAATTATTTATTTTATTTAAATTTATTTTAAGTCAAAATAGATATATAATACCTATATAAGTTCAATGTAATTCATTTGAGTCATTTTATAATAAAATTAGATGTAGAAAATTTTATTGAACTTTTTAACTTCCTTTACCCACCTTTTAGGCACGTTACCAAATTTGTATAAATCTAAATTTTACCACTTCTGTGAGTTGAATTTCAAAAATTTGAGAGATATAGTTAATATGAGTAAGTAAAATTTGGTTCAATAAGATGAAAATAATTTTTGGTGAATAGTAACTTTTGACTTTTATTTACCATGGTTGAAAGCAAATAAGGTAATTAAGGGTAAAAATGATATCATAATTACCCTAACACATGTCCTAAATCTGTTGGATAGGTATAATTCGACCAAAAACAACTTTATGAATAAAATATGATCCTCTTTGGTCTACTTGGATTAGATTAGGACATTTATTACTATTTTATTTAAAGAAGAGTTAAAAGAGTTAAATTCAAAGTTTAATAACTAAACCATTTTTAATATAGGGTTACAGACAATATAAATTTGACTATAAATATTCATTAGAAATATAAAATAATTTACTACATAATATTATTTTATTTATAATTTTAAGACATTAAATAATTTAATTTATTTATGACACAATGATGATGCAATAATTACCTTATTAATGAAATGTTAAAATAATTGATAGTATAAATATCCAAATAAATGTAAATTGAGCCTTTTTATGAATTAAAATAATTTTATAGGTTAATATGACATGTTAGGGTTTGTTAAATAAATTTTATTATAAGTGATAAAGTTTTTATAGCTTTCAAAAAAATCAAATACTAAATAGTGTCAAAATTGAAATAATTGAGTTTTTAAAACAAATACTATATTATTAATTGATATAGTATTTATAAAAATAAAATGCTCTTCCAAATAACTTATATAAGGTTATATATATTAATAATTAACCACATGGGGTTATCTTTTCTTGTTATAGTAAGTTTATTAACCATATAATATAAAACTACAAAGAGACACGGTAAATGCCAGACTATTTAACAAAGAGTTAAATCTAAAAGATAAGGTTAATATGATGACCTAAACCTATCTAAAACCTATTAGTTGAGAGGTTTTCGACCCATACCCACCTTATTCTCAAAATAATTTATTTTGTATCTATTAGAAACTGAAATTTATTTTATTATAAAATAACATTTCAAGCTTTTCCTAAAGTGACCCTCACCTCTCTTATAAAAGGGCACTTCCCCTTCTCTTAATTTCACACCTCCAAAGCCATTTGGATCAGCCAAAACCTACTCAAATACATTCAAAACTTACCTCAATTCAACTTATATTACTTACTTTTATCATAAATCCAACCTAATGATCCCTTTTGATCAACTCAAAAGGAAGCACCCGAAGAAGAGGTAATAATTTCACCATGCTCTTTCAAGTTCTTTTCCTCTTCCACTTCCTCTTTCTTTGTTGTTTCCATACCAAAATAATATATCCAGTACCTCCTAAATACTGTGATATTATTAGAAATATGGTACAATCATATTCATTATTCTATCTATCCTATAAATGACAAATTCATCATACGTGCGTACGTACGGCTTACCGTCTCCACGTCGTGGTGTAGTTTGTTATTCAAGCACTTCATTATTTGTATGGGTATAATAATGAGTATAACTGATGTAAATAATAAATATAACATTTCAATTATTATGTATATATGATATAACATCCAATTAAATAGTATTTCACCATCAATATAATGATATTGTTGCTCGTGCGTACGTACGGATTACCGTCTCTACGACGCAATGAGATTCATTTCCACATTCACCATTCAACGATGATTATAAAAATCTATATTATTAATAAGTATGTAATATATGAAATAATAATTCTACTATATATATATGTGTGTGTGTTTACTTACATATATCTTATTCATTTACTTCCATTCAATATGATATGAAAACGGAAACAGCGTTTATGCGTACGTACGGCCTACCGTCTCCATAAATTGTGCCTTCCATTTCATATATCTATCTATTATAAATATTTATATTCTAAATATATATGTTATATAAATCAAGGTTTATATTCTGGAAGTATTTAAATCATGATCTAAATGATACAAGTTAAAAACAAGTACGGTAAAGAAAGCGATTATTACCCAAAATGTTAATTTAACATATAAATCATTATTAAATGGGAATTATAAAGTCATAAATGAATCATGTATGATATAATAAATATGAATATAGTTCTAGAATAATTTAATAACATACTATGGTAATTATACAGGAGGTTAAACCTACCCTTGACCAAAGGAAAGTGCAAGGTAAGGGTTAATTTCACAATCTCTTTTTTATCCGAGGTTGTTTTTACTTAAGTATATACTGGGACATATTTATTATCCGGGTACATGTTTCATAAAAGAGTTTTAAAAGGGATATTTTAAGGGAATTTTACTAAAACATCATTTTAAATGTTTTAAAGATTTATTCTTCTAAACCTTTCTCATTAATGTCCATGTTTTAAAAATGGTTTTAAGGATTTATTTATATGGAAATGAATGTTTTAAAATGTTAATTCCTTTCAAAAGTTTCAAAGTGGTATAGGACACTTTGATTCAAAACTATATTTTAAATTACTTCCTTTATATGACTTTTAAATGACTTCCTAAAAAGGAATATTTCTCTCAAATATTTTTACTGATCATTTTCAACTATGTCAACATCCTTTACGGGATATTATTCTTGATCAAGGTTGATTTATTATGATACAAATCTTTCATATTATATTGAGGGTTTTGTGATATGTTTGACTATGGATGTGTTATTTTTATACTATTCATGATTTATGAATAAAGTATTGACATTTTGTATGCTAGTTTTAATATGAATATTTATGTTATGTTTAAACCTTTTCATATGAGGAATTCATTGGACTTTGTAAGTGATGGGTGAAGCCCTCTATAGATCCTCGATGCATCGATAGGTCTCATGAGACAAACTAGTGTCTTGGCACAAGGCCTTGACAAAATTTTATTTGTAGTCTTGTCACAAAGCCTTGACTATGTGGTTATGAAGTCTAGCATTATATACTCCATCATTATGAAATTAGCTATTGATATTACATGTGATTATTCGACTAGTAAAATATCCATGTGAATAAGTAAATGGCATTACTTGATTTATCTTTTCCATATTATTCTGAAGTTTAATTTTCAAAGGCTTTTGTTTTAGTTTTATACATTGCCTTAAATGTTTATGCTTATTTATGAAAGTTTCTACTATATTGTTATCCTTACTGAGCATCTGAGATCACCCCTTTCTATATTTTATTTTTCCCAGGATGCAAAGAGGTATATTATGATTGACCTACTTGGATAGTCTAAGGGATATTAATGTGGTCAATGGATACAACGTTTTTGCTATTTTTCATTTTATAATGTAATGTAAGTTTCTTGTATGTAATCTATTTTCCAAGACTGCTAAACTGATCGGTCCTTCGGGACTTGATTCCTTATAATCATGCCAATGTATTAAAATAATGCACTAACTCAAGATAATCGGGGTCGGGGCGTTACAATTGGTATCAGAGGAAGTTTAGTACAAACCATGGAAACTAGATTTAGAAAAACTTTGATTAGAGAACACTACCCTAAGATAGAATTTGAGGATTAGTAAAGAGGAACATCCTAGAAATTTGGTATTGTAGAGATTTTGTGAGTTTTCTAAGCAATACATCTCTGTCTGGATACAAGCAGGTAGAGGAAGCTCTTGAACAGATGTACCTAGGGGTAAAACTTGAAAGCACCACTTTGAGCTAGAATCGAACGGGAACTGGTGCACGAAAACGGGTCTTGCTGCACTCTTGGTTATGACACTCCTGAGGGATATTCTTAGGATAATTCACATTTTCTTTACAAACCATTATAAAGGATTTATGAGTATATACTTCCTCAAAGAAAACATTTTTATTATTATGGATTATATCCATAAACAGTTCAATTTATGTTAAGTGTTTTACAAGTTCAGAATTATGTATTGTGATTCATAAATTAACCTAGTGTATTCCATTGTTTAGAAATGGCGCCTAGTAGAAGGAATGATAATTCCATCAATACACATGATAGAAATATATATTAATAAGGATCATATATTTCATGGTATTGAGCCAACATTTAAAAGGGAAATAGTCTCCCACATGTTCTCATCATATGAAGAAATAGTATCATGTGTTTTTAAGATAAATAAATAATTATCTAAGTCCTATGTCTTTGAAGGTAAGTAAGAGAAGAAAAGGATGGAAGAGAGAAAGATGGATAAAGGGAAGAGGGGAAAGAAGAATTTTCCCATATGTGATAAATGTGGAAAGAATCACCTTGGTAAATGCTTCAAGGGAATGGGAGTTTGTAATAAGTGTGGAGAAAAAGGACACCAAGTACGTGATTGCAAGGGTAAGAAAATGGTTTCAAATGTACAATGCTTCATCAGCAAGGAGTTGGGACACTACGCGAAGCAATGTCCAAATCATCATAGCATGCCCCAAATGATGCTATTGGATAATAATCAGGTTATGATACTACTGAAGATGAAGAGGAATGATTATATTTATTATGTTGTTATTAAAGTATTGTGTCATTTTAGTATTGTATTAATGATGTACATGTTATAAGAATTATAGAGTATAAAAGGATTCACTACTGGAATTTTACCCTTAACCAACGGTTCAGAACCGTTGGTAAAGGTTGGGAAACCATTGGTATATTATATACCAATGGTTTCCCAAACTGTGACCAAGTAAGTCGTGGCTATAGGCTTATACCAATGGTTCTTGTAAATCATTGGTATATGTGTTAAAGTAAGAGATATACCAACGGTTTCACAAACCGTTGGTATATGTTACCCTTATACCAACAGTTTAGAACCATTGGTATATAGTGTACAATATATATCCAATGGTTTTGAAAACTGTTGCTAGAAGTTTATACCAATGGTCATAACAAAACCGTTGGTATAATATACATAAAAAGGCTATACCAATGGTTTTGAAAACCATTGGTATACATATGTTGTAGCTCCACAACAGCCAGCAGCCACCTCCAACCTGCAACTCTCCATGACCTACAAGAACACATACAACTAGAATCCAAAAGCCTACATGGGATGTTTAAAATTCATCAAGAATTTAGAAATTTAGAAATTTAAAATTCATTCCTCACTCAAAGCACAACACAAGAGAAAAATTCAAAATCCAATACATCCACAATACAATACATCCAGAATTGAAATGCAATAACACCCATAACACCAATACAAAATTAAAATCCAATACATCTAGAATCCAATACACATAACAATATTCAAAATTTAGAATTCATTACCAATACAGCCAGAATCCAATACATCCAAAATTTAGAAATTTAGAATTGAAAAGCAATAACACCCATAACAATATTCAAAATTTAGAATTCACTCCTCACTCAAACCACAACTCCAATACACACAATAGAAAATCATACATGTTATAGGAAGCACATGGGATGTTTACTCATGTTCTTGGGTTGACTATCTTAAAACCAACAGAAAAACTAGGGTAAAGTGGACAAGGATCATGATACCCATAAGATAGAAAATGGTAGTGGTCATGTTCTTAGACCTAGGATGAGTTATAGAAATCACATGGGATGTTTATATTCCTATAATGACTATGTATCCATGTATAAATGGTTCCTGGTGTGTTAGTGGGAAAAATTGTCCAATCTCGACATATGAGATGGGTTACTAGAATGACCTACATATTTTTCATATACTTTTCAATTGGAATAAGGGGTTATGTGGCTAATTGTAATTTGGTCTCTTGGGTGTGATGTGGGATGAATCCTCAGTTTGGGTAGTGGGTATGAATATTCAATTATGTCTTTGGTATTGGGTTCCCAAAGGGACTTTGGTTTGATCCTAGAATCCACTTTTTGAGGATGGGATTGGCGTATTAAATGTCACATGTCTTAGAAAAGGGGTAGGAGTTCCTCACCTGAGAAGTGGATTGTGTGAGGCTAGACCATGGATCCTTGAGATAAAGCATCAACACAATATGAATACGTTTGGTCGGTTTTCTGTATGCAAGTTGTTGTTTTCACTTAAAATCGTGTCCATTTCAAATAAAAGTGAGATAGTTTGAGTGGTGCCATCCACAATGTACCTCGGATTGAGGAGTGTTTGACTCTTACACGTCACAAATTACCCATAGATCGTTGTCATAAAGTATCAATATAATCCGAATGCGTTTGTTCGGTTTTCCATATGTCAGTTGTTGTTTTCACTTAAAATGTTGTCCATTTCAAATAAAAGTGTGACACTTTGAGTGGTACCAGCCATACCGTGCCTCGTATGGAGATGGGGTTCACTCTTACACATCAAAAATGACCCATGTATCCTTGTGCTAAAGTATCAACACAATCAGAATACGTTTGGTCGGTTTTTCGAATGTCATATTTTTTTACTTAAAATAGTGTCCATTTTAAACAAAAGAGAGACACTTTGAGTGATACCAGACACACCGTGCCTCAGATTGAGTCGAGGTTGACTCATACATGTCACAAATGACCCATGGATTGTTTTCCTGAAGTATCAATACAATCAGAAAGCGTTTGGTCAGTTTTCTGTATGCAAGTTGTTGTTTTCACTTAAAATCTTGTCCATTTCAAATAAAAGTGAGACAGTTTGATTGGTACCAGTCACACCGTGCCTCAGATTGAGGCAGGGTTGACACTTATACATCAAAAATGACTCATGGATCTTTTTCCTAAAGTATCAACAGAATCCAAATGTGCGTGGTCATTTTTCCGTATGCAAGTTGTTGTTTTCACTTAAAATATTGCCATTCCAAATAAAAGTGAGACAATTTGTGTGGTACCGGCTACACCGTGCCTCATATTGAGGCCGGGTTGATTCTTACACATCACAAATGATCCATGGATCGTTTTCCTAAATTATTAATGGAATCCAAATGCGTTTGTTCAGTTTTCCACATGCCAGTTTTCGTTTTCACTTAAAACGTTGTCCAATTCAAATAAAAGTGAGACACTTTGAGTGGTACTAGCCACACCGTGCCTCAGATTGAGGCGGGGTTGACTCATACACGTCAAAAATGAACCATGGATCCTTATGATAAAGTATCAACATAATCCTAATAAGATTGGTCATTTTTCCATATGCCAGTTGTTTTTACTTAAAAGGGTGTCCATTTTAAACAAAAGAAAGAAACTTCGAGTGATACCGGCCACACCATGCCTCAGATTGAGTCGGGGATGACTTTTACACATCACATATGACCCATGGATAGTTTTCCTAAAGTATCATCACAATCCTAATGCTTTGGGTCGGTTTTCCGTATGTTAGTTGTTGTTTTCACTTAAAATGTTGTCCATTTCAAATAAAAGTGAGACACATTGAGTGGTACCAGCCACACCATGCCTCAGATTGAGACAGGGTTGACTCATACATGTCAAAAATGACCCATGGAACCTTGTTCTAAATTATGAACACAATCAGAATATGTTTGGTCAGTTTTACGAATGTCTATTGTTTTTACTTAAAACAGTGTCCATTTTAAACAAAAGAGAGAAACTTTGAGTGATACCGGCCACACCGTGCCTCGGATTGAGGTGGAATTGACTCATAAACGTCAAAAATTACCCATGGATCGTTTTCATGAAGTATTAATACAATCAGAAAGCATTTGGTTAGTTTTCTATATGCAAGTTGTTTTTTTCACTTAAAATCATTTCCATTTCAAATGAAAGTGAGACAGTTTGAGTGGTATCGGCCACACCATGCCTCGTATTGAGGTAGGGTTGACTCTTACACGTCACAAATGACCCATGGATCATTTTCCTAAAGTATAAATAGAATCTTAATGCATTTGGTTGGTTTTACGTATGCAAGTTGTTTTTTCACTTAAAATCTTATCCATTTCAAATAAAAGTGAGATAGTCTAAATGGTAACAGCCACACCATGCCTCATATTGAGGCGGGGTTGATGCATACACATTATAAATGACCCATGGATCATTTTCCTAAAGTATCAACATAATCCGAATGCGTTTGGTCAGTTTTCCATATGCCATTTTTTGTTTTCACTTAAAACGTTATCCAATTCAAATAAAAGTGAGACACTTTGAGTGGTACCGGTCACACTGTTTCTAGGATTGAGGCGGGGTTAACTTGTACACTTCAAAAATGATCCATAGATCCTTGTGCTAAAGTATCAACACAATCAAAATACAATTGTTCATTTTTCTATATGCCAGTTGTTTTTACTTAAAAGGGTGTCCAATCTAAAAAAAAGAAAGACAATTAAAGTTATACTATTCACATCGTGCCACAAATTGAGGCAGCGTTGACTCATATATGTCACATATGACCCATGGATCATTTTCCTAAATTATCAACACAATATGAATGTGTTTGGTCGGTTTTCTGTATACCAGTTATTGTTTTCACTTAAAATGTTGTCCATTTCAAATAAAGGTGAGACACTTTGAGTGGAATCAGCCACATCGTGCCTCGGATTGAAGTGGGTTTGACTCGTACACATCACAAATGACCCATAGATCTTTTTTATAAAGTATCAACACAATCAGAATACGTTTGGTCATTTTTTCGAATATATGTTGTTTTTACTTAAAATAGTGTCCATTTTAAACAAAAGAGAGACACTTTGAGTAATATCGGCCAAACCATGTCTCAGATTAAGGTGAGATTGACTCTTAAACGTCAAAAATGACCCATGGATCATTTTACTGAAGTATCAATACAATCATAAATCATTTGGTTGGTTTTCCGTATACAAGTTGTTGTTTTCACTTAAAATCATGTCCATTTCAAATAAAAGTTAGACAGTTTGAGTGGTATCGGCCACACCATACCATGAATTGATGAGGGTTGACTCTTAAAAGTCAAAAATGATCCATGGATCGTTTTCCTAAAGTATCAATAGAATCCGAATGTTTTTGGTCAGTTTTCCATATGCAAGTTATTGTTTTCACTTAAAATCATGTCCATTTCAAATAAAAGTGAGACAGTTTGAGTGGTAACGGCCACACCATGCCTCAGATTGAGGCAGGGTTGATTCGTGCATGTCAAAAATGACCCATGGATCATTTTCCTAAAGTATCAATAGAATCCAAATGTGTTTGGTCTGTTTTCTGTATGCCAGTTGTTGTTTTCACTTAAAATGTTGTCCAATTAAAATAAAAGTGTGACACTTTGAGTGGTGTCGGACACACCGTGCCTCGGATTGAGGTGGGATTGACTCGTACACATCAAAAATGAACCATGGATACTTGTTATAAATTATAAACAAAATCCGAATACTATTGTTCAGTTTTCCATATGCCAGTTTTTTTTACTTAAAATGGTGTCCATTTTTAACAAAAGAAAGACACTTCACGTGATACTGGCCTCACCATGCCTCTGATTGAGGCAAGGTTTACTCTTATATGTCAAATATTACTCATGGATCATTTTCCTAAAGTATCAACACAATCTAAATTCATTTGGTCGGTTTTCCATTTTCCAGTTGTTGTTTACACTTAAAACGTTGTCCATTTCAAATAAAGGTGAGACACTTTGAGTGGTATCGGCCACACCATGCCTCGGATTGAGGCGGGGTTGACACATAAACGTCAAAAATGACCGATTGATCCTTGTGATAAATTATAAATACAATCAGAATGAGTTTGGTCAGTTTTCCGTATGTCTGTTTTTTTACTTAAAACAATGTCCATTTTAAACAAAAGAGAGACACTTTGAGTAATACCAGCCACACCATGCCTAGTATTGAGGTAGGGTTGACTCATAAACGTCAAAAATGAACCAAGTATCATTTTCCTAAAGTATAAATACAATCATAAAGTGTTTGGTCAGTTTTCCGTATGCAAGTTGTTGTTTTCACTTAAAATCATGTCTGTTTCAAATAAAAGTGAGACAGTTTGAGTGGTACCGACCACACTGTGACTCGGATTGAGTCGAAGTTAACTCATACACGTCACAAATGACCCATGGATCATTTTCCTAAAGTATCAGTAGAATCATAATGTGTATGTTTATTTTTACATATGTCAGTTGTTTTTACTTAAAAGGGTGTCCATTTTAAACAAAATATAGACACTTTGAGTGATACCGGCCACACCATGCCTCAGATTGAGGTGGGGCTAACTCATACACATCGCATATGACCCATGCATACTTTTCCTAAAGTATAAATAGAATCTGAATGCGTTTAGTTAGTTTTCCGTATGCCAGTTGTTGTTTTCACTTAAAATGTTGTCCATTTCAAATAAAAGTGTGACACTTTGAGTGGTACCGGCCACACTATGCCTTGTATTGAGGCATAGTTGACTCATACGCATCACAAATGACCCATGGATCCTTGTTCTAAAGTATCAAAATAATCCCAATATGTTTGGTCGGTTTTCCGTATGCCAGTTATTTTTACTTAAAAGGGTGTCCATTTTAAACAAAAGAAAGACACTTCAAGTGATATTGGCCACACCGTGCCTCAGATTGAGGCAGGGTTGACTATTAAATGTCACATATGACCCATGGATCCTTTTCCTAAAGTATCAACAAAATCCGAATTTTTTTGGTTGGTTTTCCATATGCCATTTGTTTTTTTCACTTAAAATGTTGTCCATTTCAAATAAAAGTGAGACACTTTGAGTGGTACCAGCCACACCGTGCCTCGGATTGAGGCAGGGTTGACTTTTACACGTCACAAATTACCCATGGATCCTTGTGATAAAGTATTAATACAATCCCAATATGTTTTGTTAGTTTTATGTATGCCAGTTGTTTTTACTTAAAAGGGTGTCCATTTTAAACAAAAGAAAGACACTTTGAGTGATACCGGCCACAACATGCCTTGGATTGAGGCGGGGTTGACTCGTAAACGTCACATATGACCCATGGATACTTTTCCAAAAGTATCAAAATAATCTAAATTTGTTTGGTCAGATTTCCATATTCCATTTGTTTTTTTCACTTAAAATGTTGTCCATTTCAAATAAAAGTGAGACACTTTGATTGGTACCGGCCACAACATGTCTCGGATTGAGGCAGGGTTAACTCGTACACGTCACAAATGACCCATGGATCCTTGTGCTAATGTATCAACACAATCCAAATACATTTTGTCAGTTTTCCGTATGCCAGTTGTTTTTACTTAAAAGGGTGTCCATTTTAAAGAGAGCTTAGATTGGGATCCAAGATGGCGAATTAAGAGTACGATTATCTCTGGAATCAAGGTAGGTGGTCCTTAGACTTTCGTGAATTGTCGTGATGTTTTATATATGTTGAATCGCCACTCGACCAATGTTGGGATGTCAGGTCGGGGGTTGTCCGAGGTCCAGGGAGGAGGGTGGGGGGGCTGTCCGGGGTCCAGGGAGGAGGGTGGGGGCTGTTCGGGGGGTTGTCCGTGGTCTAAGGAGGAGGGTGGGGGCTGTCTGGGGGGGTTGTATGGGGGGATGTCCAGGGGGTTGTCTGAGGGGCTGTATGGGGGTTGTTTGGGGTCTGGGGAGGAGGTTGGGGGGTTTTCCAGGGTTCTAGGGAGGTGGGGCTATCCGGAGTCTAGGGAGGAGGGTGGGGGGCTGTCCGGGGTCCAGGGAGGAGGGTGGGCGGGCTGTCCGGGGGCTGTCCGGGGGGGCTGTCCGGAGGGCTATCCATGGGGATATCTGGGGGTTGTCTGGGGTATAGGGAGGTGGTTGGGGCTATCTAGGGTCCAGGGAGGAGGGGGTTGTCTGGGGTCTAGGGAGGAGTGTGGGGGGCTGTCGGGGGGCTATCAGGGTGGCTGTCTGGGGGATTTTTGGGGGTAGTCTGGGGTCCAGGGAGGAGGGTGGGGGACTATCTAGGGTCTAGGGAGGAGGGTGGGGGCTATCTGGGGTGCTGTCTGGGGGTTGTCCGGGGTCCAGGGTGGAGGGTGGGTGGGATGTCCGGGGGGCTCTCCCGGACACAGGGGATGGTATTTACATATTTTCTAAGCAAATTATTTCAAGGTTAAAAAAATAATTTCAATATATCAACTACCAATCAGACCATAAATTTTCTAAATTACACTAAAAATTTACAATTTCATTAAAATAGATAAAAAAATAAATATAATGTGACCTACCTAAGCACACATATATTCAGGCACAAAAAAACAATAAACATAAAATGTCAGTAATATCAGTCAAAAATGTAATGGATCAATCTATCCCTCATCACTGTCATTATCATCACCATCATCATCACCCTCATCCACATCCCCATAGTTGTCCCCATCATCGTCCATGCCCTCCTCCTTGCCCTCGTACTCAGCCTTGACCTCCTCATCATTATCCTTCTCCACCTCAGCCTCCTCCTCACCCTCCTCTTCCACCTCAGCCTCCTCCTCACCCTCCTCCTCCTCTTCCTCAGCCTCCTCCTTTCCATCGTCTCGACCACCACTAGAACTTATACTTGGTGCACTATATATAGAACTCATAAATGAAATATATTCATCACAAATAGTTTTGTCCTCTAGTGGAAGTGTTGGACGTAAAACTTCCATCGGTATCTTAAATGCAGTGTTTCCCTAGAAGACTGTTCTACCATCTCTATGGCCCTTTTTTCACCCTGTACTATCTGTTCCTTAACCTCCTGCAACTCAGTGGAACAAAAAATTGTAACTGAGGAGTGCCAATACCCCGCCATAACTATACTCTTCCCAGGTCGGCAGTGTACTCTACCAGGGTGTTCATCTCTCAACACCTGATGTAAGTGATCATTTGGCCCAAAATTGTCAGGTTCTTGGGAATCAAGGGCCTCTAAAGCATCCTGTTACAAATATAAATAGATTATGAAGTTAAAAAAATAGAGATTAAAATTTTAAATCTACAAAGTAAAACTTACAATCTACTGCCGAGTTGGTTTATTAACCGCACTTCCAACTTTGTTCTTTCTACTCGAGAAATACAGTTTTTCTTGAGGCACACATCCTTCTATATTCAATTTATGCCTCTATAATGAAATTGAATATAGAAAACCATAATTAAAAATAGGATACCAAAAAAACATAGTAATTACATAACTAAAATTATATAACAACTTTAGTAATGGAATAAATTATGGAGGAAGCAATAGAAAGTGAAAGTCGTAAAGAAATATTATAAACTTTCATACCTACTGTCTCTCAGGATCTGGCATCGTAGTACGTCCCAATGTGTGGACGTATTTCTTAGCATAAATATTTCTTTTATTTCTTCCAGATGCATCATAAATAAAATTAATTAATTAGTATTAATGAAAAACATGAAAATTTTCATTTAAATATATCTAATTTTATTAATAACAGAAATTGGCTAGTCATCCAATGAGTAATCATCTGTCAGTACTGTTCTAATGGAAAATCATCCATGACAGGGACCGCCTCTAACTCTGTGACCACTCTATCATGCCATCAAATGTACAACTCATGATTATAAGCTCTCTAAATCTTTCCTAAATCCTTTAGACGTGCTAGCTGTGCACCCTCACCATTGAGGAAATTAAACCACAGCTGACACCAAAATATTAATTCATATAAATAAAAAAATAATATATTGAATTAAATACAACAGATTTTTTTACCCATATCTCTACCCAGGAATTATCCTTGACTTCATTTGGCATCTATCTCCATGAGAGCGGGCTGACAGGAATGATGTCAGAGTATTTGGAAAGCATCGCCAAAAAACTCCGACATTGCTGCCCTGATTTTTCAATCATCTAACTATCTTCATTGTAGTCCACCATCAACTGCGTGCGGTGGTTCCACACCAAACGCATGCGTGTACTCCCCCGCCCCCACCTCCTATCAGTATATGTATCTATTATGAAAGAAAAACAAATATTTTATCAATACATGTTATAATGAAAATAAATAATGGTGTAACAATTTTTTAGGGTTATATAAGTATACCGGCGGTAGTCTGATCAATGGGCGTCGCTGGATCCGCATAAACTGAAGGAACACCTTGTAGAGATGGAGTGGGTCCCAATGTACACTGCGCAGGGATAGACTCTGGTGGAGCAGTAGTCGAAGAAGATGGAATATAAAAGCCCAGAGAGAAGGAAGCATAAGTAAAAGAATATGACAGGGATGGCTGGACAAATGCTAGATGGGGAGTGGGAATCATCATCGGATATGGTACAGATGGGTGAGGAGGATCAGATGTAAAGGGTGGTGAAAACATGGGAGGGATAAATATCCGGTGTGTCCCTAACGGCACATCGGGATCAGAATGTGGGATGGATGGTATGTCAGTGGGAGGGGCATGGTCTAATCGGGTACGCTGACCAGATCATCTAGCTCCCGTACCACCCCCCCTCGTACGAACACCCTGAGTACTGGGACTACTACTAGGATACTCATCAAATAACTGTCTCCTAATATATGGATCTTGAAAAAAATGTTTAAAAAAATAATCACATGACATTATATAATATTTTAATAAATATATTTGAAATAAAATACTCACTGCAGGCACTGGTGATGGAATACCCAGCTCAGCCATGCGATGACTGTTGTCCATAATTTGTTTTAGTCTCCTCTCTTAAATTGGTTTCATTTTCCTACATTTGAAAACAAATATGGAAGTAAATAGAATAGGATAACTAATGTGTAACCCAAAAAAACAAAATAAATGAGAGGGAATAGGGGGATTCATGGATAATTTAACTAACCATTGTTTTAGGTGAGCTTGAACAAATATATAATGAAGTCAATAAATCATACAAGATGTAATAAATAAATTTAATTTTTAGTAGGATGATTATTTACTAAGTTTCATCAGTCTATTAAAATCATTGAACATTAATTCTACCAAATTCATAAGTGGTGAAGTAGTTGTCAAAATTAAGGAAAAATTTAATTTCTTTATTTCAGGTAGATGGTGCAGGTTTCAATACATGTTTTGCAGAATAATACAAACCATCATGTTCATTACCTGGTAAAATGTTAAATAGAGGTCTTAGAGTCATACAAATTTTATACAAATCATAGTTTAAGCATTGAAATTTTCACCAAGTTAGAAATGTTGGTTTTGTAGGTTTAAATACAGTTCAATTCCAAATTACAAAATGCAATTCAAAAAAAATTCCAACCAATAAACATTGAAAATTCACATAACGGTCAAATCGGATAGAACATATTTGTAATCAATATTAAATCAATTTGAATAGTACCAACCTTAACAATCCAACTCGAGGTAAACCAAAAGAATTGAGAACATGTATGGATGATTCTATATATTTTCCACCACAACTTCAGGTTCATAATCAACTCTGACAATTTAGCTATTAGAGTCATCAAAAGAAATAAATGGATTGGTTCCAATGGTAGTAGGGACAGTGTCAATTCCATCCTCACCATCATAAAAAAATATGTCTTGGAATTACTTCAACTATGACACCAAATTCAAGTTGAAGTAGGACTTTAACATAAAAAACTTTTTTATCCATTGATGTCAATACATATGGTTCTTCGGTAACAAGAGTGGGAGTCATATTAATTAATCGAAATCCACAATCATTAATAAATGTGCCTTGTATCATCATCAAATCAAATCAAACCAATGTCATTTCATCATCATGACCCGTCCATGTGAGTAATAATCCAATATTATTATTTTTTCAAAGACTCTATAATAATACACATTTTCAAATCATGTTATACTATCTAATGAACTAGCATAATACTATGTTGTGGAAGTAACCATAACACCATCATGTTGTGTTCTCATGTTCTTTTCTCGTTCAGTGATAATAAATTTGTACCTATTGATAACAATTGATTTACTGTCACGAACCGCGGTATTAGAAACAAAATCCAAAGCTCTTATTTCCTCAAAGATAGAGTCAGTAGGTAAACTCAATGCCTGAAATATAAATGAATATTAAATATAATTAAATATTGATTTAATTATTTTAAATAGTAATATATTTACCTTCAATTTTAACCAAGAAGAAAACTCTTTGCTATGAAAAGTCTCCCTCCGTATCAAAGATAATGAATGATGATTTCTATTTATCATTGTTTTATGTTCCCTGTAGATAAAAAAATATGAATATATTAACAGATATATATGTAAGATATACATATTAAATTTATTTACCAGATGTAGTCATCGAAAAAATCATAGTTAAACCAAACTGTGCGATGTGCCATCTTCCGCTCTTCAAGGCTTAATGTCTTCAATGTATATGATCCTGGAATTCATCTTGTTTGAGGAAGTGATGGAAAATTGGGTTCAATTTTCTCATACTATTCTTCTTCATTTCTCATTGGTCTGTTCATTCTTGAAGTAAGATCAGAAAAATACATTTAGTAGAAATCCATAAATTCTTGAGCCAAGTAACCATTCATGATAGAACCTTCGGGATGATTCCTATTTCAAACATAAGACATTAATGTGTAAATATTTATTTCAGTTGGATACATCCAAAAAAATAAACAGGTCCTTCAAGAAGTACTTTAGTGGGAATATGGACAGTCAGATGCAGCATGCATGTGAAAAATGATGGAAGGAATATTTTCTCCATCTCACACAAAATTAATGGGGCATCTGTCAACATTTTTTGCAAGAAATACTTAGACAAATTCTTATCAAAAAGATCTCTAAACAAATGGAACAACCGAATAACATTCACCCTTACATTATTGGGAAAAAGATGATGGATTTCTATTGGAATCAACTCATGCAGAAGAACGTGATAATCATGAGTCTTCAAAGATTTTTACTTCAACTCTTTTCTATTGACCCGTTTAGATATGTTTCTTGAATATCCATTAGGAACTCTAATAGTCTCTAATACTTCTATAAATTGTTTTTTTTTCATAGGTGTCATCGCATAATAATCATATGGAACTTGCCATTTATTTTCACTAATATGCACAGGATGCAATTATGGTCTGATGCCCCAATCCACCAAGTCACATCGAGATCGTAAATCATCTTTTGTCTTTACCTTAACATTTAGAAGTATTGAAAGCAACATTTCACATATATTCTTTTCAATTTGTATTACATCTAAGCAATGATGTACAAAATTGGTTGACCAATAAGGAAAATCAAAAAATATACTCCTCTTCCTCCAATTGTAACAGGTTTCAGTGGAAACATTCATTCTCTTTCTAGATTTAATTTGACTCTTCCGGAATGAAAAACTGAAATCTTTCAATTCATTAAGCACATCAGTTCCAGACATACGTTGAGGTGGATCATCGGTCTCTATGGTATTATTAAATCTTCGATGATTATTTCTATATGGATGGTCCATTGGAAAGAATTGTCGATGTGCCATAAAACTAAAACTACAATGATGTTTCAGTCTTATAGATCATGTATTCTTCATACAAATAGGATATGATAGTTTTCCCTTCGTGCTTCATCCAGACATCATTACATAAGCTGGAAAATCATCGATCATCCACATAAGCGCAACACACATCTGAAATATGTCTTTCAAATATGCATCGTTTCTGCACACACCCACATCCCAAAGAAGTTTCAACTCTTTTATTAAAGGTTGAATGTATACACCATTATCAATTCCAGAATTAGAAGGGCCAGATAAAAGTGTACTCATGAAAGTAAAAGGTTTTTTCATACAAAACCATGGTGGAAGATTATAAATGTGTATAAAAATTGGCCATGTGATATGCGAAGTAAGCATCTACCCAAATGGATTAAAACCATCGCATGAAAGACACATCCACACATTACACACGCCAGTTGAAAAATCAGGATATCGAGCATCAAATCTCTACGATGAAAATCCATCTACAGGGTGAACCAAGTCATCATTAGTCTTCTTTCTCTCGGTATCATGCCATCTCATTTTTATTGATATTTCATCAGACATAAAAATATTATGGAGTCTAGGGATCAATGTAAAGTGAAAAATTACTTTATGTGGAACACGGGATGGTGTTCCATCATATTTTTACTTCCAGTGGGATGTGCCACATTTTATACAATCATTTCATTTAGCAGTTTCCTCCCAGAATAAACTATAATCTTTTGGGCAAGCATGAATTTTGTTTCTTGAAAATCCATGTTCCTCAACTAACTTTCATGACTTATAGTGGTTTGAGGGAATATCTACATCATATAAAAATAAATCATTCAAGTAGGTAAGAATGTAATGGATTGATGTATTACAAATGCCATACATATTTTTCCCATGAAACAATCAGATTAAAAATTCCAGGTTTTTCATTTTATCGCATTGTCGATATACTGGAGTCGTGGCAGCATCATTCAATTTTTTCAACCTGAAAATATCATCATTTTAATTAGATGCATCATCTGTCCTCATATCGAAGTCTTCTTGAGTCAAAATCCTTTCTTTTTCATCATGATGAAAAAACAGAAACTGGTCATCTAACAAATTCTCCAATCCATTCCTTTCATTTTGATCATCAGTAATTTGAGATTTCATTTTCTCCCCATTATGATACCACACATAGTAGTTTGATTGAAAACCATATTTGGTTATGGGGTACATGACGTCTTCATGGCTCAACCAAGGTCTACCAACACAATTGGAACATGGGAATTGTATGCGACCACTATCTGAAGCATTGTGAAATGAAAAATCTAAAAATATTTTCAAATTGTTTTGAAAATAACTTGATATCCGATCGGTTTCATACATCCAACTTCTATCCATTCTATAAAAATAATTTTTATAAGTCATTTCATCATAATAAATTCAATAAGATTGAAGTTTAATCTAAAATATATTTAAGGAATAGTGACAGTGATATTTCTAGATAGTGAAATAAATGGAGAAAGGTTGAGAATAGAAGGATATCCTTATAACTAGATCTAGGGGTGGGGGTTGTCCAAGGGGTGGGGTGGTGTCCATGAGGGCTATCCAAGGGGGTGGGGGTGTCCAGGGGGTGGGGTGTCTAGGGGGTGGGGTAGAGTCTAGGGGGGGTTGTCCAAGGGGATGGGGATGTTCGGGGGGTGGGGGTGTCTAGAGGGGTTGTCTAGGGGGTGGGAGGGTTGTCCAGGGGGTGGGGTGGTGCCCAAGGGGGGTTGTCCAGGGGTTGGGGCTATCCAGGGGGTGGGGTGGTGTGGCGTCCAGGGGGGGCTATCAAGTGGGGGTGGGGGCTATCCAAGGGGGTGGGGTGGTGTCCAAGGGGGTTGTCCAAGGGGGTGGGGTGTCCAGGGGTGGGGGTGTCCAGGGGGTGGGGTGGTTTCCATGGGGGTTGTCCTAGGGGGTGGGGGTGGACAACTCCCCTCCCTCCCTGGATAGCCCACACCCCCTCCTAAGTGAAATTTGTATAAGCAAATCATCATCATTTTTCTTTTCCCATCCGACCATACCATACCACCCAAGGAATACCCTATAACTCAGAAATATCCTAATGTTATACACAATCCCATAGGACATAATCAATATATGGTCAATCTCATCATCCACCCTCATCCACATCCCAGCATAACACCCCTCTAGGTTGTAACCATACCCTATGGGCCACAAGGAACTCACGCAACAATTTCCAACTTACCCAACTCACTCAATAATATAACCCCAAAGAGTCACTCTGACCATTATCCCTTTCAAACATATTCCATGTACTACATGAATAAAAAAACAAAGGATGCCACCATATATCTTCTTATGAAGAGGTGTCACTACAAAAATTCTACCAAAAAACCACACTAAGACAACATCTTACATTTATCAATAGTGATAGCAAGATAAATAATAAAAATCAACGAAACAGGTTATCACATTATACATGAAATAGATGAATCATATTTATACTACACTATACATGAAATCCCCCATAAAACTAGATTCATTATACAACCAATACCTCTCATAATTGAGATAACATAACCCACAAAAAAACAGAACCAAAATTATTCAACACCTCAAATGGGTTTTCACTATCCATATAGCACGCTAGAATTCCTTACTATACAAAAGAAAAAGATTCACACTAGAAGGAACTTCTACCCAAGGCCCCCATCACATTAAATAATATAAAACCTCACTAGCATGATCAGCTCTTGCATAAGGGTCTTGTGGTAAGGGAACATGATAGGAGAAATAGAAATACAGGAAGAAGCAGACCACATGGATCTCATTTAGGTGAAATCAAAATAGATAACAAACAAAAATAGATACACTACATTCCACTTACAGATTATAAGTGTAGAAGTAAAGAATTACCTAATTGATTATAGAGAGAGCTTCGAGAGATACCTTGGGGTGAATAGAGAGTGTCGGGAGCGATTAGGTTTGTGGATGAAATCGTGGGGAGGGATTTTGGATGTGCTTCTATTTGGGGGAAACTTTCCCAAGGGTTTGTTAAAACCATTGTGAAAGAGTGTATTTACCAATGGTTTTTAAAAACCGTTGGTATATATATATATCTTTTCCCAATGGTTTGAGTAAATTGTTGGGAAAATCTTGTTCTCATCCCATTATCCCAACGGTTTCTTCAAACTGTTGGGAAAAATTAGGTATACCAATGGTTTATTCAAACCATTGGTATAAAAGTGTTGGGAAAACACAATTTTCTAGTATTGATTGTACTGCAGTACTATTTTATTAAGGATTTGAGATTGTGTGCAACCAAGAAAATTGAATCAATAGTAGGTTAAATGTTTTGGAAAATATATGGTTGAGAGAAAGATAAACCATAATATGGTTCTGATACTCAGGTAGTGATTTTGGAATAATATATGATTGATTTGGATAAATTATATTTGATATTCTTGACTACCTTGAAACTGATTAATGATTTGTATATTCCATCATTGTTGGAGTTTACAACATTTTTTGATAGAAGGAGTATATCTAGTATTCTATAAGGAATTAGGGAGCATGAATGTAATCAATAAGGTTTTATGGTAATTCATGGTGTTGCAGTGTTTTAAAAGAATACATGATAAAGGTATTCACATGTTCTTACGTGGAAAAAAAGATCTTCATTGTGTTTAAATTCCTTATAAATTTTGGACTATGAGTTTGGACTGAAGTATTTTGGATAAGTGTAAAGGTTGGAATGGATTATGTTTGACATTAGATACTATTCTTAAGATTAAATAATTTATTTAGATTATTTTTGGATTGTTATAAAAAGGACAACTCGGAGATCGGGCGACAACCCGTCACATCTGGAAAGGTCGTGAGACTTGAACCCGCAACAGAAAGGCGACAAGGGTAATCACCTACCACTGGCTTACGTGATGTCCTAGTTTTTATAATGTAGTTTTTTTAAATAGACTGAAAAATGAATTATAAATTAATTATTTTTGGAACCCTATATGAATAGGATAAATAGAATAATTTTGAATTCTATTATGCCCGAATGGCCCAAAGGCCTTCATTTTTTATTGATTTTTATAACCCCTCTTTCAAGGGATGAGGGGGAACCCTTACAAGGCCCGTAGGCTCAGAGATTACATGGCCTGTAAGAACTAGTTGAAGGATGAAACTCTACTTTTCAAGTGTTTTTTCCTCTTATTCTATGAATAAAATTATTATTAAACTTTAGGGAAGGGATCTTAAAACCAAAAATGTGTTATCCTAATACCATATGTTTTGTTGAATCGGTGATATTTTAAATCATCATAGATTGATGGATTTGAGGCCCTAAATTTTACACTTGTTTGTGATTGATGATCTTAATCACTCCCTATAAATATTTACATTTTTACTCCAATTATGTATCTCCATTTTCCACCAATGTTCTATTAATCGAGATCATAATTTGGGGGTGACTTTTTCATTCCCTTTCCCTCTTATTAAGACTAAATTTTATTAACCCAATTTTCGATATGGGTTTTCCACAAAGGTATTTTTCTATTTTTAACCTTTTATTTTCAAAGAACAATTTCAAATTGCGAGGACACATTTTATTGAAGGAGGGTAGAATGTAACACCCCGAGATTTCACAGTATGTTATCTCATTAAAGTAATTCAATAGCTTGCGCTACACGCAACACCGAGTTCGAGTGCACCCCAACTTACCAAACTACCCGTTCAAAAAGCAGTTATGAATAGTATTAACTGCATTTTGAATCTTATATACTCTATATAATTTTAACATCCATATTATGTGTTTCTTAGAGACAATATAAGAACAAATTCATTTTTTCAGATAAAAAAAGTACTTTTAGAAAATGCAATTTTACCACCTTTTAATGGTGAACCCTTTTTAAATCCAATATTTGACACTTTTATATATTCAATTTGACAAAATAAACTTATTATTTATAATCAGGATATAAAAATTTAGTCTTGATAAATTTTTGATGTTTTTATGATAACTTTCATATTTGGGTGAATAGTGAAAATACTATATTTTAATTGAAAACAACTTTTTTAATCAAGATAATTTATAGTGTTCAATTATACATTTGAATGGTTTGGAAGTATAATTAGATTATATTTTTATCATCCAATACAATTTAGGTCATTATAAGTAATTTCACATTTAAATTTGACATAAACACATGTCAATCTTTTGATAGTTTTTACTTTTTAAAAACCCGCTTTTTGGTTTTGACAACAGGAATTAATTTTAAATTAATAAATGCAACTTCTATGTTTTTAATTTTAATAGAATTCATTTTTGAATTTGTAATATAAAAAATATCTTAGGGTGAATGTTTGGTATTTTTCTGAGAACTTTCAATTTTTGATGAATAGTAAAAAAACACTACGTTATTATTTAAAACCGACTTTTTATTTAAAAAATTATTTATTTTATTTAAATTTATTTGTAGTAAATATATATATATATAATACATATATAAGTTCAACGTAATTCATTTGAGTCATTTTATAAAAAATTAGATGTATGGAATTTTATTGAACTTTTTAACCTCTTTTACCCACCTTCTAGGCACGTTAGCAAATTTGCATAAAAATTAATTTTACCACTTCTGTGAGTTGAATTTAAAAAATACAAGAGACTCTATTAATATCAGAAAGTAAAATTTGTTTCAATAAGATGAAAATATTCTTTGTTGAATAGTAACTTCTGACTTTTATTTACCACGGTTAAAAGTAAATAGGGTAATTAAGGGTAAAAATGATATCATAATTACCCTAACACATGTACTAAATCTATTTTATAAGTATAATTCGACCAAAAGAAATATTAGGAATAAAATATGATCCTCTTTTGTCCACTTGGATTAGATTATTCCATTTATTATTATTTTATTTAAAGAATAGTTAAAAGTGTTAAATTAAAAGTTTAATAACTAAACCATTTTTAATATAGGGATACAGAAATATAAATTAAACTATAAATATTCATTAGAAATATAAAAATATTTCCTACATAATTTTATTTTATTTATAATTTTTAAACATTAAATAATTTAATTTATTTATGACACAATGATGATGTAGTAATTAACTTATTAATGAAATATTAAAATAATTGATATTATAAATATCCAAATAATTATAAATTGAGACTTATGATGAATTACACTAATTTTATAGGTTAATATGACATGTTATGGTTGGTTAAATAAATTTTATTTTAAGTGATAAAGTATTTATGTATTTCAAAAAAATTAAATACTAAATAGTGTCAAAATTGACATAATTGAGTTTTTAAAACAAATACTATATTATGAATTGATATAATATTTCTATGAATCTAAGGTTCAACCAAATGACCTAGATAATGTTATATATATTAATAATGAACCACATGGGGTTCTCTTGTCTTGTTTTAGTAAGTTTATTAACCATATAATATAAAAATACAAAGAGACATAGTTAATGTCAAACTATTTAACTAAGAGTTAAATCTAAACGATAAGGTTACTATGATGACATAATCCTATAAAAAACCAATTGGTTGAAATTTTTTCGACCCATACCAACCTTATCCTCAAAATAATTCATTTTGGAGCCATTATAAACTCAAAATGATTTTATTATAGAATAATATTTCAAATTTTTCCAAAAGTGACCCTCACCTCTCTTATAAAAGGGCACTTCCCCTTCTCTTAATTTCACACCTCCAAAGCCATTTGGCTCGGCCAAAACCTACCCAAATACCTTCCCAACTTCCCTTAATTTAACCTAAAGTCCTTAATTTTATCATAAATCCAACCTAAGGAGCCCTTTTGATCAACTCAAAAGAAAACACTCGAAGAAGAGGTAATAATTTCACCACCCTCTTTCAAGTTCTTTTCTTCTTCCACTTCCTCTTTCTTTTTTGTTTCCATACAAAAATAATAACTCCAGTACCTCATACATGCTCTTATGTTATTATAAATATGGTACAACCATATTCGTTATTCTATCCATCCTATAAATGACAAAGTCACCATACGTCCTTACGTACGGCTTACCGTCTCCACGTCCTGGTGTAGTTTATTATTCAAACACTTCATTATTTGGATGGGTATAATAATGAGTATAACTGATGTAAATAATAAATATAACATTTTAATGATTCTATATATATGATATAACATCTAATTACATAGTATTTCACCATCAATATAATGATATTGTCGCTCGTACGTACGTACGGATTACCGTCTCCACGACGTGATGAGATTCATTTCCACATTCACCGTTCAATGATGATTATAAAAATATATATTATTAATAAGTATTTAATATATGACATAATAATGATATTGTATATATATATATATATGTGTGTGTGTGTGTGTGTGTGTGTGTGTGTGTACTTACATATATCTTATTCACTTACTTCCGTTCAATACGATATGAAAACGGAAACAACGTTTATGCGTACGTATGGTCTACTGTCTCCATAAACGGTGCCTTACATTCCATATATATATCTATTCTAAATATTTATATCCTAAATATATATGATATATAAATCAAGGTTTGTATTCTGGAAGTATTTAAATCATGATCAAAATGATACAAGTTAAAACACGTACGATAAAGAAAGCGATTATTACCCAAAATGATAATTTAACATAGAAATAATTATTAAATGGGAATTATAAAATAATACATGAATCATGTATGATATAAATAATATGAATATGGTTCTTTTATAATTTAATAACATACTATGGTCATTATACAAGAGGTTAAACGTACCATCGACCAAAGGAAAGTGCAAGGTAAGGGTTAATTTCACAATCTCTTTATTATCTGAGGTTGTTTTCATGTAAGTATCTACAAGGACATATTTATTATCCATGTCAATGTTTCATAAAAGGGTTTTCAAAGGGATTATTTTATGTTACTTTTACTAAAACATCATTTTAAATGTTCTAAAGATTTATTCTACTAAACATTTCTTATTAATGTCCATGTTTTGAAAATGGTTTTAAGGATTTATTTATATGGAAATGAATGTTTTAAAATTTTAATTCCTTTCAAAAGTTTCAAAGTGTTATGGGAAACTTTGATTCAAAAATATCTTTTAAATTACTTCCTACATATGACTTTTAAATGATTTTTTGAAAATGGGTATTTCTCTCAAAGATTTTTTCTTATCATTTTCAACTATGTCAACATCCTTTACGGGATATTATTCTTGATCGAGTTTGATTTATTATGATACAAATCTTCCATATTGTATTGAAGGTTTTGTGATATTTTTGACTGTAGATTTGATATTTTTATATTATTCATGGTTTATGGATAAAGTATTGACATTTCATATGCTAGTTTTAATACGAATGTTTATGTTATGTTTAAACCTTTTCATATGAGGAATGCATTGGACTTTGTAAGTGATGGGGGGAGCCCGCTATATCTCCTCGATGCATCAGTAGGTCTCATAAGACAAACTAGTGTCTTGGAATAAGGCCTTGACAAAATATTATTTGTAGTCTTGGCACAAGGCCTTGACTATATGGTTATGTAGTCTGGCATTATGCATTCTATCATTATGAAATTATTTATTGATATTACATGTGATTATTAGACTAGTAGAATATCCATGTGAATAAGTAAATGAATTATTTGATTTATATTTTCCATATTATGTTGATGTTTAAGTTTAAAAGTCTTTTGTTTTAGTTTTATACATTACATTAAATGTCTGTGCTTATTTATGAAAGTTTTCGCTATATTGTTATCCTTACTGAGCATCTGAGCTCACCCCTTTCTATGTTTTATTTTTTCAAGGATGCAAAGAGGTATATTATGACTGACTAATGGGATAGTCTAAGGGACACGAATTTTCTCAATGGAGAAAATGTTGTTTTTGTTTTTATTTTATAATGTAATGTAAGGTTTATGTATGTAATCTATTTTCCAAGACTACTAAATTGGTCGGTCCTTAGGGACTTGATTCCTTGTAATCATGCCAATGTATTAAAATAATGCACCGAATCTGGGTAACTAGGGTTGGGGAATTATAGATAGCATGTTCAATTTAAGAGATTTATTGAATTAACTAACTAATCGGCAACATGGATCATGTGAAGTGTGTGTGGTAGACAACAAGGGATAAAAAGATCAAATTCATGCCTTAATAATTTAATCAAGAGGGGAAAACTAAAATTGATGATTCCTTACTTGATTATGGATTAATCTTTGGTGAAGAACATTTTTTTCAATGATGATAATGATCCACTGCATCTTCTTCTTATTGAATCACCTTGATCTAATCATTGAACGTTGTTCGATAAAGATTTTCCAATGAAGGCCTTTAGATATCCTATAAATTTTTCCAGGGTTTATGTGGATAAACATGGAGAATTTTTATAATGAAATATTTTTAAATGATTTAATTAGTCCATTTAATTAAACAAATAAACATTTTATCTTTATTTTAATTAAATGCACCTGCCAACGGTTTCCTCAACCAGACATTCCACGTCGACCATTCTTAGGTCATGTCTAGGGTAAAACCCATGCTCCGTATTCAAATGTGGTCCCATATGTTTTATCTAAGACTCTTTTTAGGAGATATTATATTATTTATGAAAACCTACGTGTGTGCATGATATTAATATATTTAATAATTTTATAATGTCAATTATGGGATCACCAGGCCTCAGAAACAAAAATAATATCAGTGTCTAGAGTAGAAAATATTCATTAATATATTTAAAATTATTAAAAGTTAAAAAATATCATATCTACATTATTCCCTAATTCAAATATTTTCATCCACAAAAAGAAAAAACTAAACAAAAAGGTGGTGGTACTAAGCATGCATCTGGCTCTTCCACTCCAAGAAGCTCTCATGTTTTCTCCCATTCCACCATAGTACACCAACCAAAAGAGTAGTCCATCCTCACAAGATCAAATCCCACTGATCCACAATATCCATTGGTTACTCCTTGAAGGTGGCTCCATCCTTTATGTCCATCTCACCCCAGTCAGCAACATTCATACAATCATGCACATATCTTCTCAGTTGTGAGATAGGAAAGACATCATGAACCTGCTCCAACTATGGGGTTAAGGTGGGGTGGTAAGAAACATCACCAACCCTTTGTTTGATCTCAAATATCTTAATAAACCTAAAGGATAGCTTGCCTCCTTGGCCAAATATCTACAACCCTCATCGTGAGGATACTCCCAAGAAAACATGGTCTCCCCGCTTGAACTCCAAGTCCTATGATTTCAATCACCATAATATTTATTTCAGATATATTCTATCCTCATCCACTCATGGATCTCCTAGACCTTTTAAATCATCTCTTGTACCATCTTTGGCCCAAAAAGTTATACCTCGCCAATCTCATTCCAGTATAAGGGTGACTTAAAGGGTATCTCATATAGGGAATCAAAATGGGCCATGAAAAAAGTAAATTGATATCTATCATTAAAAGAAAACTCTACCAAAGGTAAGTAATCCTCCTAACTCCGGATGAAGTCTTACATGAAATCCCTTAATATATGCTACAACACACGGATAGTGCACTCAGTTTTTTCATTCTTCTGGTGGTTAAAAGTTGTAATAATCCTCAACTAGGTCTCAAATTACTCCTGTAGGAATCTACACAATGGTAATTAGAATTGTACATCATATCCTGAGACAACAGTCAAGGGAACCCTAGGAAGGAAGATGATCTCCCACATGTCCAACTACCCCAAACTCTCCACTGAACTCTACTCACTAACGGTAAGGAAGTGCACCAACTTGGTAAGTCGGTCAACTATCACCTAGATGGATTTTTTTTTCTCATTGTCCACATAATACATGTCACAAATTCTATATAAATTTCATCCCATTTCCACTATAAGATCTCGAGAGGCTTCAATAAACCTACCAAAACCCGGTGATCAGCCTTCACCTACTACCAACTGAGACACCAACAGACAAACTCAGCCATGCTCTACCTCATTCTATACCACAAAAAAACTACTGCTTAAAGTCTCTATACATCTAACCTACATTAGGATATACAGCCATAGTCGAAGTGTGAAACACCCTCATCACCTTCTCTCACAAGGTGACTAGAACCACCGTCCATCCCTAGAAAAGGATGACATGATTCCCTCATTTAGAGAATTAATCTAGTGAATAAATAGAGGGTATCTAGTCTTGTATAATCTCACAGCCAATGTATACTAACTAAAACTCCCTCACATGCTTTATAATTATAGGATTCAACACCATAGACTGAAGATAAGATGAAACTCTACCCTCCACCAAAGTCATCTGCAAATTAGCCAACTACTCAGATGCCTCCGCTACTAGATGAGAATAGGGATTCGCACTAAGGTAATCTTCCACCACATTTTCCTTCCTAAGAGTATACACTATCTAAATTCATATTCATATAGGATTTACAACCATCACATTTGTCTTAGTTTCAGATATCACTATGTGAATACATATCGAAGAATTTGATGGTCTAAGTAAACAACAAAGTTCTCTCCAAGAATATAGTGCCTCTACATCCTCAGAGTGAAGAATACCACTTCCAACTCCAAGTCATGATTCAAATAGTTTTACTCATGAGGTATCAACAACCTCAACATATATGTAGTCATTTCCTTCCTCTACATCAACATGCAGCCAAGCCCAGCTCTAAAGGATTCGTAATACACTATGTACTCCACGCCCTCCTCTGGTAGTCTCGAAACAACATCACTAGTCATATATATCCTCAAATCTTAAAATTATATCTGTAACTACTCATTCTTGGTAAACAGATTCCCTTTCTATGATAGGGTAGTAAAAAGGTGTGAAATTGTAGATAATTCTTCCATAAACCTCCTGTAGTACCCTACCAAACCAAGAAAACTCTTCACCATTGACACGCTCTTAGGTAGATCCCATTCAATCACTAAATTAATATTAAATTGTTATAGAGATAATCCATTATTAGAAATGAAATTCCCTCGAAATTGAACCTCTTAGATCTAGAACTGTCACTTAGATAGTTTAACATAAAGCGGGTGATCCTGGAGAAATTGTAAGATCATCCTCAACTGCTTTGCATGCTCCACATATAATAAAAAGTTGATGAGTATGCTTTCAATGAAGAAAACCAAAAAAATGAAATTATGGATGGATTATCCATTTCATCATATCCATAACCACAATGGAGGAATTTTTGACACTGAAATACATCACCTAGAACTCATAGGTGTCCATAATGACATCAGAATTCCGGATTCAGAATATCAGCCACAAAAACCCTCAATTAGTGGTATCCAGTCCTATGATTGATCTTTAATAACCATATTTTGTCTCATAACTTGTTAAATATGTCATTTATCCTCGATAATGGGTACTTGTTCTTTATCATGGCCTAGTGAAGATGACAATAATAAACAAAAATCCAGAAGCCCCTATCGGCCTTTTTCAAAAAAAATCAGAGCTACCTAAGTGGACACACTAGATCTAATAAAAACCTTCTCTATAAGGTCCTACAACTACACCCTCATCTCTTGGTTCTTAGTAGGGGTCATTCGATATGTCATAGAAAATATAGGAGTGGTCATGGGGTGAAATTCAATGAAAAACACTATCTACCACCTTAGATGTAGTCCAGAAATTTTCTTAGGTAATATGTCCATATAATAATCCATGAATTAAGGAATCCAAATTTTTTAATATCCCACTAAACCAAGGAATAAACTTAGAAAATGATGGGTGATAGTTTATAGCTCCCTGATCACAAAACCCACTCACTCTGCCATGAGATCTCTCTTACTCCCAAAGGATAGTATCATCCCATTATCCAGAGGCACCTGATATGTATGTGTTGATATTTAATTTATGCTCAAACCATATACAACTAGTCCATAGCTAATATGACTTCATAAGGACTCATCCTGATGACCAAGAGGTACCATGAAAAACTCTCTCCATGAAGCCATAACTCACACTTCCATTAGATAATTGATATCAAATAATCATTCCTTATAGTAACCTCATGCCAAAGTCATTGGGATAAAGTCTCAACTGGGAGCTCCAGCTCTCCCTCTAGGAGTAAGGAGAATAAGTAATAAATTGAACATGTGTCAACTAGTACTAAATCAAGAGCAGAATAAACACAACTCATACCTCTAATAATTCTGTGAGCTATCGGGTCAGAATCCTCCAAAGCCTACAGCTGCCTATGACCCCAACTACCAGCTCCATAATCCTGACATGGGACGCTTGGTGGTGTAGTGTAAGTACCACATAATGTCTCCCTCCACTAGCCGATCCTCCTCCTGAATCCCCACCTACTCCTCTACCAACTCTTCCTCTCTAGGGGATACGCTATCCATTCCTAAAAGAACCTTTATTATGGAGATTCCTCTATAGTATAAATCCATCCACTGTCTCCCTTACCTCCTCATAGAATTAGGTCGATAAATTATCTCCCATGTGACATATCCCATTATATACATAATTTCTCCCCTCTCTAGGATTCCTCGATCCTAAGAGTGGTCCCTAGGACACTTGACCATGTGCATGAGTCCAATCATGGGTACCCCTCTAGTGCATTAAAACCTTTTTTCTACCAACCACTTAAGAAAAATCATCCTTGGGATGCCTACTGATGGAACCATCCACATGGAGGCCCTTTGATAATAATCTCTTTATCACCAGCACCAACTCTAGCACTCCAGTATATGTGGGAATGAATAGGGGTACCACACTAGAATGGATATATTTGTGAAGACCTGGCTAGAAATTCACTTCCTGGAAGTAATCATCCAAAATCATGTTAATAGAGTACTACATAATGTCAGTAAACCTTGTATCATACTCAAAAAATTTCATCCCTCCATTTTATATCTCTAAAAGCTATTGAATCTAAACTAATATCAAGAATGAGGGTTATAAATCCTCATTAAATTGCTGCTAGAATTCAGACCATGAGTGTTCTAACTCATCATGAATCTACGTGACTAGACTCCATCAGTGCCAAAAAACTCCATGGGAAAGACTGGATACCAGTTCTACCATTTGATCAATCATGGTTTTTGAAAGTATAAAAACTCTAATAACCAACTCAAGCTAATCCAATATTTCCTAGGGGTCTAGGTCACCATGGAACCTCATCATCCTTTGGCACTGAACTCATGGAGTGTGCTAATCCCACGTGCCTCTTCACCCTTCTCTGCTGTTCAAATCTACTACTCAACAAATAGGGGTGATTCTACCTACCATCTTGTAGGAAATATCTCAAGAGATGACCCCTAAAATAAGGCCCCATCACTCATAAAAACTTTTTCAAGATCTTGATTCAGTAACCTAGATGGATGTATTCACAAAGGCATCATGAAAGTAATCAAGACATACCATGGTCATATGAGAATATATATATGGGGATATGACTCAAGAATGACATTCAATGAAATAAATCCTATATGATATATGTAACAATGTTCCTTATAAACAATCTCTCAATATGCCAAGTCAACAAGAAGGTATTCAGAGTCTTGGTGTATATATATGTTGGTCGATGCACTAGCACTAGGTTCCTGGCCCTGAAAGCCACACTCAAGACACTTTGACACTGTTTCTCTAAATTCCCAGCCAAACATCATAAGAAGAAAAACTCCAAACACCGCCCTGAGGTCAAACCACCTTTGATGCCACTATGTAAGGACCCAAACCACCAGGAATCTCCTAGATCGAGGAAGACTGGGTCGCCATAAACCCAATCCAACCTCCATATGCTAGAGGCTAGTGAAAAGCACTAAGAAGGCATAACTAAAATAGGAGACCTTTTATTAAAGTACCTATACACGTTCACACAACTATATTTATGTAAAAATTAATATAAATAATTATATAAGACATTAACATATAATGTAAAACATCCATGAATGTAATAACCTCTAGGGAATATAAAATAGTGTGATAGTCTGATCTAAAAAGTAACTAAAAAAATACATGCCCACCAAAAAATGTATGTGCCAACCTAAAAAAAACTGGAATATAAAATAGCTGAGAGATCTCAAATCCTGATCTCCAAGACTCATCCACTGTACATGCTCTATGAACCTGATTATTCCTATGCTCCTTTAAAATCACCACTGATATGTATTTTGTATGCATAAGACACGACACATGAAAGAAAATACCATGAAGGGGTTAGTATATAAATACCCAGTAGGAAACCCTGAAAACTGAAGAGGGAGAAATAGCGACATGATAGAAGTAGTCAGATCAACCCAAAGAGGGAAACAAAACTCAACATAACAGATATATATATTCTCATATTAGAAACCTAAATAATAGATGAAGGAGATCTCCATCTCAAAACCCATCCTAGGATGATGATTCTGTATGAAGCTTCAAAGGTTTATCATTAATGCCTAGTATTTTTCATGTCTTTATAAATAAGTCATGTGGAGGTCCCACACTTAGCCATTTCTCCACATCCTAAGGAAGTCACAACTCCAAAGTTCCATCATTCATGCCCAGCAAAATGCACAACCACATAAGAAACCATGGGGAGGGGCCCACACCCTAACACTACTATGCACCACATATGAGGAATCCATGACTCTGAACCATGCATATCACATAACCACACTAGGAAAAGAGTTGAGGGGACCACACCCTACAATTGTGCTCCATAGCTAATGGTGCCACAACACCCATGGAGGACCCGTACACTACTGGAGATTGAGGAAGGGGGAGTTCTACTCTATTGGTAGATACCCTGCACCCTATAGTAGTAAGGGTAGTATTAACCCTACCTGTGTGAAGAATATAGGGATCCCATGCCCTGGTGAGATAGGTTAGTACTAATCCCATGGACAGAGGACCCACACCTAGGTTAGAAAGGGGAGAATCACCACTTCTTGTAAGAAGAGTATGGAGGAACTAAACTGTGGTGCGATAAGGGATTATTATCTCTATAGATAGAGGACCCAGTCCCTAGTGTGATAGGGGAGTACCAACTCTTCCTGAATGATGAGTATAGAGGACACGTACCCACATGTGATAGGGGAGTACCATATCCATCTAAACACTTTGACGATCACATCTGACAACCATTATCTTCATACACCACCTAAAGAAGAGAAAATATTATAACATCATGAATTGTATCTCAAAATACACTATGAAGGCTACCATAACATTCTACAAGGAAAAATACTCAATATAGGCTACTCATGGGTCAAAAAATAAGTCCAAATGAAAGAGATACAAGAGAAAGAGTTTGTAGAGGGAAGTACAAAGCATGTATGGGGGTCCACATAACATGTGACCCCACCTCATCACCTAACCATGATTTATATGGACATGTCTTGGATTCCTTGTCAAATTACATGGTGTGTATAGCTTATACATAGTGTGTATTATCCACTTGGGTATTTCTCGTGTCTTTCTAGTCGTTCCTATGTACATCAACTTGTGCTTGTGCACCTGTCCTTGCTCAGGTACCTAGCCATGCCAGTGTACTGCCAAAGTATACAATTTTTATGTCCACATGGGGTCATGGTCATGTTCTAATTCACACATGGACTATCTTCATGGGTTAGATCACATTATGTGTGGGTCTCACCACATAACGTGTGATCCTTAACTCCGCCCGAAAACGCTAGCGTCGCAGAATATGAAGAAAAATTTGTGTGTTCTTCTACACTACATGTAACGTAGTCATGATTTTCATAGAATTTATGGATCTTCACACTATTCTCCAGATCCTCCTTCTTCATGTCAAATTTGACCACCAGACTACCCAAAATTGGTGGGGGTCACCTCCGGTCGTTGATTCCCAGCCTTTGTTGGTAGGAAATCGAATTCTATTGATCTTTATAAAGAATTAATTCCACCTGAAGAACCTATTTTCAACTTTTTACCACTTTAAATAGGTGGTAGTCACCTCCATCCATCGATTCTGACCCTTCAGTGGTTGGAAATCATAATCTAGTGATTCCTTCAAACCTGCAATATCACACATCGCCCACTGAACACTGTTACTCAATCTCTTCATATATATAGATCTCATATACATAAAGAATCACCTATAATTTATGATCCATCTCATTCCATCCTCATATCACCAATATCTCCATATCATTTGAATATTCCATGAATCCAGAGGTTCAATCCCACTCAAACCCACATAGAAATGTAAAACTATGACCCCACAGACCAATATTGGAGAACGCGAATAACAGAGTTGGGTGAAGCATATAAACAAAGTAAATAAATCGTTGTCCATACATTCTTGTCTAGTGATTACAAATTAGGTATTAATGATGGTGATAAGATGTGAAAAAAGTGAGATTTATTGAGTTAACAAAATAATCGTCCAGAGGGCTCATGTGATCGGTGTGCAGTCACCATCAATGGATAAGAAGATAAAATTCATGGTTAAAAGATTTAATCAAGAGTGAAAAAACACAATTGATTTTTTCAACCTAGATTATGGTACAATATTTGGGGAAGAATGCATTTTCCAGTGATGAGAATGATCAGTTGTGTCTACTACCAGTTGAATCACCATGATCTGATCACCGAGCGTTGTTCCATAGTGATTTACCACAGATGGTCGTCAGAGATCCTCTCAATTATCTTAAGTTTTATGAGTCTAAACCTTGATAATTGTTATAACGGATTATTTATATAGGATTTAATTAGTTCATTTAATAAAATAAATAAATAATTTATCAATTTATTTTAATTAAATGCACCCACCAATTGTCTCCTCAACCAGGCATCCGACGCCGACCAACCTTAAGTCATGCTTAAGGTAAACCTCGTGATCTAGATTCAAACATGGTATCAAATTTTCAATATGATACTCCATTTATATGATATTACATTATTTTTATAAAACTACTTGTGTGTGATATTAATATATTTAATATTTTTAAAATATCAATTTCGGGCTCACCGGACCTCGGAATCTTGTGTCGTCTCAGCACCTGGCTCTAAAAATATTCCTTAATATATTTTGAAATATTATAAGGTAAAAGAAATGTCTCTATAATTTACCAGATTGTAAATAAATATCCATCACCAAACATAGTCTTGGGATGTTCAAACTCCTTGGCATTTATTGAATAATCGAATAAATATTTTATTCATAAATAAATATTTTATTCAAAAATAAATATTTGAGATCTATAAAATTTGAATAAAATTATTCCTCAGTATTTAGAATAATATTTATTCTATTAATTAAATTCTCTTAATATTTAATCAAGATCAATGGGAATGCTTAGTGTGTGACTCTATAGGATTATTTCTTATTATAATTAAGTAGGCTTGCCTAAAGTCCATGATTAATATCTAGCAATGGGTTAAGGAACCCAAGATAAAGAAATTCATGTTGCAATTATAAAAAAAATATGAATGGCCATCGTGTAATACAATACCTTTATCACATTATCTCATCAAGAAGGTTGTACATCCATGTCACCAACCTATATTCTTGATATATCTTTCTTTGACTATTTGAAATAAACTCTTCATTACACCATGGACATGGAATTTAGGGAGACAACTATATTCCAATCAAAGGGATGAGATTTTAGCTTCCATAAATATAGAAGGTACAAATCCTTCTTCAGAATATCCATTAATAATATTTCATTCATGACATACCCAACATAACTTACTTCCCACCAATATATGGAGTGACAGTTTTCATCAAAAAATATTATTATGCAAGTCATGAAATGAATTAATGATAATGTTAAAGTCTTATGACCATTAAACTCTCTCGTAGATAGAAATATCTAATGACACCAAAACATGCAGAACTCCTACTGGTAGGTATGTTGTCACAATATCCTATCTTGGATATTATCAAGTGAAAAAAATATGAGAAGATGCCTCATATTCTAACGAGTACTCACACATTAAATTCTATGTAATATGTGTCCCATCATTGTATATTATCCAACCACTGAACATTTTTTAATAATTTTTTCATTGCACTTTAATTTTCTCATCATAGAAGGGAAGTGTTATGACCTTATCAATGAAATGTATACTCTAGAACATTATTACATAAAATTCATGTATAAAAATGAACAATATGTAATAATATGTTTTATTAATATTAAATACATTGAATATTCATGTAATAAAATTAAAAACAGTTGTTCATAGGATACCAAATCCAATAAACTTTTTTTTGGACTAGAGCCAACTGCCTATGACTTTCTATCTGCTAGACCTCACATGACCATAATGTTTCTACCTAGTCAATGTTTTATTCAAGGGGTCCACCACATAATTATTACATGGAAATATTTCCCATTTTAAACTCACCTATCTAAGAAAAATCCCCCAAGAGATAATACTTCTGAAGTATGTGCTTCATCCGCTAATGTGGCCTTGTCTATTTTGTGAGATCCATAAATGAAGTATTATCATAGTAAAGTGCGATTTTATTTTTACTTATAGGTACCACATCAAGATCTTGGATGAATTGTTGTATCCATACTGCTTCTTTAGCTTTACCAAAAGTTAAAATATACCTGAACTCTACTTTAGAATCTACGACCACTACCTTCTTTGAGCTCTTCCAACTCACAACTCCTCTAATCAAAGTAAATATGAATCAATTTTGTGACTTCATGCCATAATGATAAATTTGTAAAATATCATATTTAAAACCTCTAATGACTGATTCTTCATCTCCACTATAAACCAGGAATATATCTTTAGTATGCATCAGATACTTAAGGATAATCTTGACTACCATCCAATGGAAGTCACTTGGGTTTTCATGATATCTTCCTACCGCAATTAATGTATATCCAACTTATATCCTAGTATATAACATATCATACATAACTATCCCATTAACTGATATGTATGGAATCTTTTCCATTCTATTTCTTTCCTCATGTTTCTGAGGAAACATTTTCCTAGAAATATGAATTCCATGTGATGTAGGAAAAAATCCTCTCTTATATTGTTCTATACTTAATATCTTTAGTATATTGTCAATGTATGTACATTGAATTAGGCTTAGTATCCTCTTAGATATATCATTATGGATCTTAATCCCAAGAATATACATTTCCACACCCATGTCCTTCATAGAGAAGCATTTATCCAAAAATGCCTTGACAAACTGTGAGACTGGTATTTTGTTTCCAATGAGTAATATGTCATCAAAATATACTATTAAGAATATAACTACACTTCCACTAAACCATTTTTAGACACAAATCTCACAATCATTCCTAACGAAACTAAAATATGTTATGTCATCATCAAAACAAATTTCCCATGAGATAATTTCTTTAATCCATATATGGATTTTTTAAATTTTCATATCTTGTTAGAATCCTTTAGAATTACAAACCATTTAGGTTTTATAATATAGACATCTTACATAAGTTTCCTATTAAGGAAGTCTATTTTGACATCCATTTTCCAAATCTTATAGTCATGGTAAGTCAAAATGGTAAGTAGAATTCTAATGGATTTTATTATTGAAACTAGTGAAAAGGTTTCATCGTGGTAAATGTATTGATGCTATTTAAAACCTTTTAAAACCTATTGAACCTTATAGGTACTAACATGTAATTATATGTCCATTTGATTATTCAATACCCATTTTCAACCAATAGTAATTACATCTACTGGAGGATCTACAAAAATATAGACTTGTTTTTGGTACATGGAATCCATTTTGAACTTTTTATCTTCTTATCGTTTATCAATATCTATGCCACTTACTGCATCCTTATATGTTATGGGATAAATATTATCAACTAATAATGAGTCACCATCCTTGGTGACTATAAAAAAATATCATTCAAGTCCTCTAACCTCTCTATTACTTCTATATAGTACTTGTGTCTATGGAACTATTTTTCTTCCATGTGGCTTTGTAGAATCTATTCCTATACCGACTCTTGTATACCTTGATCCTCGAATTCATCAAATTATATCTCACTCCCACTGTATATTTTATATATGTTCTCTTTATTAATGATTATGGAATGTATTTACACTATTACTATTTTTTATGAGGGGGCATATAGGTAATATACCCCTATTTTCTTAGGGTATCATCTAACGGTACACTTTGTACCTTAGGGTCAAACTGTGTGGCCTAAAGAGTCCTTAAAACACTTCACTTCCACACACATGTAAATTATATAGCATGGTTTTTATTCCACTCTAAAATGTTTATGGAATTCTATTTATCGATTTAGTTGGTACTTGGTTTAGTATGTGTATTTTGGTTTGTGATGTGTATCCACAAAAGAATAATGTAAGAATCAAATGACTCATAATTGATCTCACCATGTCTAGAAATTTGTATTTCCTCCTTTCCCTTAAACTATTACATTGAGTTGTATAAGGATGTGTGAGTTGGGATAGGATCTTGAACTCCCATAAGTAATCAATGGAGTCATGATTAAGATATTCTCCACCACAGTCTGAGTGGTGTTTCTTAATCTTGTTAGTAAGATGGTTCTCAAATTCATTCTTTTATTTCATGAATTTAACCAAATAATCTGACTTTTACCTAATTATACATATCCATATCTACTGAAATCATCAGTAAAAGTTATGAAGTATGAATACCCACTCCTTTTTTAATAGAAAAGGATCTATATGCATCGGTATTAACTAATTAAAGAAGCTATTTATTCCCTTCACCTTTCCCACTAAATAGAGATTTGGTCATTTTTTCATTATAAAGATGTGTTGCATACACCAAGTGGTTTTAGTTAAAAATAATATAAATATCCATATTGAAGTAATTTAGTCAAAAAAATCATTTACCTGACCTAGCTGTTGATTCCAAAGCTAGGTGAGGTATCGGTCGTGTTATGTAACTTCATTATCGATTTCCATTACTCGGCTCATGTAATCCAACTCATAAAGTCCATTATTTAAATGATCATTTCCATAAAAATGATATCTTAATAAAATAAGTAAAATTTATTCCCAAATTTGGAAATAAATCCATACATACCAATTTGGGATATAGAAATAATTTTCTTGGTAATGGACGACACATAGTAAAAATCATTCAAAACAAAGATCATTCTGGTTAGAAACATGAGCTGGTAGTCCCCAATTTCTATAACATCAAGTTTAGATTTATTGGCTGGTCATAGATCAACCATCCCTTGGTCAATATATTCTTATCTACTTGGTTCCTTTATTTGAATATATATGTGAGGACCACAAGCTGTATCTAATACCCAATTTATAGAAACAGATAAATTTCACATGATAACAAACACACCTTAAGTATGACCCTGCTTATTTGGATGGGTGAATTTTTTCTTCCAGTGTCCCTTCTTACAACATGAAAAATAAACCACATCTTGATCCATTACTTTCCCATTGATATTTCTATTCTTATAAGGTCATTTCAATGAATCCTTGTCCTTATAGGTTTTTTCGTGTCCTCTATATTTTTTCACCATAAGGATGGACGGATTTTCATGTTTCTTATCCTAATATAATGAGAATAGGATAGTAAGTAAATCTAGGTGACACTTTTAAATGTTGTTTATATGAAAATTTACAATAAAGATATAGAATCTTTTATGTTTTGATGCAATAATGAGATCATTTCCCAGTTCTTTGAGGAGTTTAAACCCAAGAAAATCTAGGCACTCAATATAGCCAATGATATTTACTAAAAGAGGCTCATTTAGATAAATATGTCTAAGATTTATCTGAAGAGGATCCTTGGATATCTCAAATTATTCTTATCTATATATCTCTTAATAAAGGCCATGGAGATGCCTGAGCATGATATAAGCATCCATGTTTTCATAAGACTTTAGGAGATCACTGGATATTGATGATAGCATCAAACATTGAATATTGACTTTGTCATTTAAATGGTTTTTATAGATAAGGAATATTTTATCACTTGTGTCACACCTGAGTTTTAATTTTTCCTTGGTTCTAGCTCAGGTTGGGGTTTAAGTGAGTCCCTATTTAAATTGTTGATCTTTTATTGACAAAAATGGGTGTTTTGGGTTTGGTAGCATCTGCCATACGGGCAGAGAAAGGTCTAGAAACCGTGCAGCTTCACCCAGGTATCTGTGTGGCATGTTTATCTTCAAAAAATAAAATAAAAATTTAAAAAATAAAAAACGAAATTTAAAAATGTAAAATAAAAAAAAATGAAATGAAACGAGAAAAATAAATTAAAATAAAATGAAGAAAAAAATTTAACCATAATAAAATTCTTATTATTATTGTGTATTACTATAGTATTATTATTAGAAAATGTTTTTGTTATTTTCATTATTAAAATTATTATCATTAAAAATGGAATTAATGTTATTATTAATTTTAACATTATGTTATTACAATTATTATTAAGAATTTTATTATGATTATTATTATATTTATCATTATTATCATATTAATGTTGTTGTTGTTACAAATATTATTATTATTATTATCTTGATTATTATTATTTTTATTAGGTTTTTTATTATTTTTTAGGGTATCATTTCACCTTTCTATCCCCCACCCCATCCTATAACATGATCAGCTCCCTCCCCCTCTCCCATCCAGCATGTGTGACCCCCACGTAGCTATATCTGGTGCTCACCTTCTCTAACTGGTGACTTCCGAGCTCTAGAGGCTACCCTCCCTTGACAGCGCACCCCTCCAGCCAGCTGACTTCACTGACGCCACCCCTCCATGTCACCACACCACCCAGCCCACACAACCTATCTAGACGACCCCTCTCTAGTGCACCTCCTACTCCGGCACACCGCCCTCCTCCAATGGTGGCAGCTTCCCCCTCTAGTGGGTTTTCTTCCCTGTAACGCCCCAATCCCAATTACCCAAAGTTGGTGCATTATTACATAACATTGGCATGATCACAAAAGATAAAGTCTCGAAAGATCGATTAGTTTAGTAGCCTTGGAAACACTAGATACATTCATAAGTCTTACATTACATAATAAAGTGAAAAACTACAATAAAATCTTATCTTCATATTCCCTCATACTATCCCAGCAGGTCATTCATAAAATACTTATTCACATCCTGGGAAAAATAAAACATTGAAAGGGGTGAGCTCAGATGCCTAGTAAGGATAACAATATAGCAGAAACTTTAATAAATAAGCATAAACATTTAAGGCAATGTATAACTAAAACAAAAGCCTTTTAAACTTGAACTTCAGCATAATAAGGCAGAAATAAAATGAAATAATGCCATTTACTTATTCACGTGGATATTATACTAATTGAATAATCACATGCAATATCAATAACCCCTTTCATAATGATGTAATGCATAATTCTAGACTATCATAACCACATATCCAAGGCCTCGTGCCAAGACTACAAAGAATATTTTGTTAGGGCCTCGTGCCAAGACACTAGTTTGTCTCATGAGACCTACCGATGCATCGAGGAGATATAGTGGTCTCCACACGTCACTTATTAAGTCCAATGTATTCCTCATATAAACAGGTTTAAACATAACATAAACATTCGTATTAAAACCAGCATACAAAAGGTCAATACTTTCTCCATAAACCATGAATGGTATAGAAATAACACGTCCACAGTCAAACATATCACAAAACCTTCAATACAATATGGAAGTTTTTTATCATAATAAATAAACTTCAAATAAGCTTAAAATACATCAAAGGATGTTTACATATATTAAATCAAAACTATTTTAGAGAAACATCTCTTTTTTGAAACCATTTAAAAGTCACACATTTATAAAGGAAGTAATTTAAAAGAGATTTTTGAATCAAAGTGTACCATACCACTTTGAAACTTTTTAAAAGAAATATCATTTCAAAAGATTCATTTCCATATAAATAAATACTTAAAATCATTTTTAAAACATGGACATTAATTAAAAATATTTATAAAGATAAATCTTTAAAACATTTAAAATTTTGATCTTGATAAAGAGTACCTTTCACAAATTCTTAAAATATTCATTTTGAAATCATTTAAAGGTCACATGATTATAAAATAAAACATTTAATTTCAAAATATTTGTATAATATTGTAATGTAATCTTTAATGATTTTATAATGGCAGAAAATAGCCGCACCTGCCGTATAAGTTAAAAAAACAATCTTACCTTAATTTTTTCGAAAAGGTTAAATAGGACCTTGTTTGGAAAATGACGGAAAGATTCCTTTCAAACCATTTTATAAAAATTAAAACAAGGTTATAAATTAAATTAACCCATAGTCTAGTAAATAGTAAAAATGTTTTAGAATACATTTTTAAGAAACATGGATGTGGATGATAAAGAGGTCCCAGTTGATAATTACGTATAAACAACCTCAAATAATGAAGAGATTGTGAAATAAACCCTTACCTTGTACTTTTCCTTGGTTGAGGGTAGGTTAACCTCCTTTATAATGGTGAAATAATTGTTATTAAATTATAAAAGAATCATATACATTAATATGATATCATATATGATCTTTTAACATTGATTTGTTAATAATATCTTAGTATTATCATTGTTTCGGGTGTTAACTTACTCGTTTTATTTTATATATTTTGTTACATAAGTCGTGTTTTTTATGGATAGGTTGTATATTATTCACATATAGAATTATATCAAGTCCTTAAATGTTATTTTTAATCATCAAATGATAATTATAATTTCATGGATACGATGGAGATGAATCTCATCGCGTTCGTGGAGACGGTAGTCCATACGTACGCACGAGCGACAATATCATTCTTTTGATATTAAAATAATATATAATTGGATGTTATATCATATATACAGAATAATTATCATGTTATATTTATTATTTAAATCAATTAAATATCATTATCATACCTATCCAAATAATAATGTTTTTGAATAACAATTACACCACGACGTGGAGACGGTAAGCCGTACGTACGCACGTATGGTGACATGTCATTAAAAGGATAGATAGAATACTGAATATGGTTGTAACATATTTATAATAACATCATAGTATATATAATATTCTTTATTTATTATTTTAGAAAGGAAATAACAAATAAAGAAGAAGTTGAAGAAGAAAGGAACTTTAAAAAGGGTGGTGAAAACATTACCTCTTCTTTGGGTTCTTCCTTTTGATTTGATCAAAAGGGATCCTTAGGTTAGATTTATGATCAAACTAAGGCCTCTAGGTTTAATTGAGGGAAGTTTAGAGAGTATTTGGTCAGGTTTTGGCCGAACAAAAAGGCTTTGAAAGTGTGAATAATTGGTTATAAGTTGTGTCCTTTTATAAGGAAGAGGAGGGTCTCTTTAGGAAAAACTTAAAGTATTAATTTATAATAAATTCATATTCGGTTTATAATGGATCCAAAGTGGATTATTAAAATTATAAGGTGGGAATGAGTCTAAATACATTCAGAAAATATATTTTAGAGAGTTTTGGGTCATTATATTAACCTTATCTTTTAGTTTTAACTCTTAGTTAATTAGATTGACATTTACCATGTCACTTTGTCTTTTTATATTATATAGTTAATAAACTTACTATATACATCCAAGAGACCCCCAATTGGTCCATTAATGATACAAATATCATTATATAAGTCCTTTTTCCGAACCATATATTTTTAGGAATATAATATCAATTAATAATATAATACTTGTTTTAAAAAATCATTTATGTCAATTTTGAAAATATTTAATAATTGATTTTTTTTAAAGTCGTAAAAACTTTATTAATTAGAAAAAAAATTCATTTAATCAATACTAACATTTCATATTAACCAATAAAATTCGTGTATGTCATCAAAACTTTAAATTATATTTATTTTAAAATTTATAATACCAATTGTTTGATTCTTTCATTAATAAGGAAAATACTGCATCATTATTGGGTCATAAATAAATTTAATTATTAAATGTATAAAAATTATAAATAAAATACCATTATGTAGGAAATCGTTTTATATTTCTAATGAATATTTATAGTCGAATAGATAACATATATAAACCTATGTAAAAAAAAATTTTCTAAAAGATATATGCTTATGTCATTTTTGTATTTACTTTAACTTAATTAATATAAAGTGTCCTTATCACCTACAAGGGGCTCCATGGGGTCCCAAAATAGACCCAAAGATTACCATGGTTGTAAATGTATCAACCAATAGGGTTAGGACACCTTTTTGGGATAAATTAATATTATTATAATATTATTTTTTACCCTTATTTACCGGATTTACCCTTTAACCATGGTAAATAAAATATTTACCAAAGTAATTATTCAAAATGTCTAAAAATAAAAGTTACCTATTTACAAAATTTTAACCTCATGATTCCAAATATGGAATACATATTTCTAAATTCAAAACACATAAGTGGAAGAAATTAATTTAGAATTAATTCTCATTGTTAAAACAAAAAGCATGTTTTTAAGAGATAATAACTATCAAAAGATTGATAGTTGTTTATATCCGGTTTAATTGTGAAATTGTGTCCAATGACCAAAATTATATTAAGTGGTAAAAATATATTCTAAATATACTTTAAAAAAACTCAAATTCATAATTTATTACTATTAATTATTTTGATTAAAAAAGTTGTTTTTAATTAAAATTTAGTAATTTTCACAATTCATCAAAATATAAAAGTTATTTGAAAAGTACCAAAATTTTACCCTAGGCTAATTTCAATATTCCAAATCCAAAAATGAAGTCCATTTTGAGAGATAAAATTTATAAAATTTCAAAAAGTGGTTATTAGTATTCATAATGGCTAGTTTGATTGGTCACGGTGTGTTAGAATCTCGAAGTTGCGTAAAATGCAAGCTATTGCATTATTCAAAGGGAAATGTACCGTGGAATATTGGGATGTTACATTCTACCCTCATTAAATAAATTTTTTCCTCGCAATTTTAAAATTTTCTTCAAAAATAAAAGGTTTAAAATAGAAAATACCTTTGTGGAAAACCCATATCAGAAATAGGGTTAACAAAAATATAACTTTAAAAGAAAGAAATAGAAGTACAAAGGTCACCCAAGATAGCCCATACTAGGATTCTATGAAAACATGGATATGGAGGAGAAACAAACCATCAAGGTCTGATGGAGATTTGTAGAAAATAGGATTAGGAGAAAGTTAACTATAAGAAAATCACAAACTTCTGATTGGTTAAACGGTCTTTGATTCCCCGGTAGGAAAAGTTAACCGACAACGTTTTTGTTTTATGTTACCTTTCATAAATTTGAGGAATTTATTTATGAGATTTACTAATAATGTAAGAAAATATACTTACTTGTCATTTAGACTTTCATTATTTAATAAATTTTTACCACAAACCCATCTTTCACTCCAAAAGGTAATAGAACTCAAAAATATTCTATTTATCCTAACTGTATATGGTTCCAAAAATAAATTTATAATTCATCTATCAGAACTTTAAAAAAAATCTACATTATACACTCCAGGTACTTCATGTAGTCTAGTGGTAGGTGATAAATCCTAATTGCACTATGTTTGTGGGTTCGATTCCTGTAGCTATGTCTGACGCGACGGGTTGTCACATAGTCTGTGTGTTGTCCTTTTTATAAATATCCAAAAATAACTTTAACAATAGTATCCAATGTAAAATATAATCCATTCCAACCACTATACTTATCCAAAATACTTCTGTAAACCCTCATTCCAAAATTTATATGAAAGGTAAACACAATGTAGATCCTTTTTACCCCGTAATAGCATGTGAATACCTTCATCATGTATTCTTTTAAAACACTGAAACATCCTGAATTACCATAAAACCTTATTGATTACATTCATGATCCCTCATTACTTATAGAATATTGGATATACTTCATCCATCCAAAAATGTTGTAAACTCCAACAATTATGGAATATAAAAATCTTTAATTAGTTTCAAGGCAGCCAATAATATCCAATATAATTTACCCAAATAAACCATATCTTATTCCAAAATCAGTACCTCAATATTAGGACCATATTAAGGTTTATCTTTCCTTCAACCATATAATTTCCAAAAATTTTAACTTACTGTAGAGTCACTTTTCTTAGTACCATAAAATCTCAAATCCTCAATGAAATAGTACTGCAGTACAATCCTTATTTATTTCCAGTAAATCATTGATACAACACTTCAATCAAATAATTTCAAAATAACAACATAAGAACACTAGTCATTCCTCTTCATCTGTGGTAGTATCATAACTTGATTATTATCCAATAGCATCATTTGCGGCATAGTCTGATGACTGGGACATTGGCTCACATAGTGTCTAAACTCCTTGAAAATGAATCATTGTACATTTGAAACTATTTTCTTACCCATGCATTCACGTACTTGGTGTCCTTTTCTTCCACACTTATAACATACTCCTATTCCCTTAAATAATTTTCCAATTTGATTCTTTCCACAGTTATCACATATGGGAAAATCCTTCTTTACCTTCTTCCCTTTATCTATCCTTCTCTCTACCATCCTTTTCTTCTCTGGATTCCCTTCAAATCCATAGGACTCCAATAATTCTTTACTTATCTTATCAACACATGATACTATTTCTTCATATGATGATAATAAGTGGGAGACTATTTCCATTCTAAATTTTGTCTTAAGACCATGAAAAATATGATCATTCTTACTCTTTGGATCATGTGTATTGCTGGAGTTCTCATTCCTTCTACTGGGAGCCATTTCTAAACAATGGCATACACTAGATTAGTTTATGAATAGCAATACCTAATCCCAAACTTGTAAAACACTTCACATAAATTGATAGGTTTATGGATATAATCCGTAATCATAAAAATGTTTTCTTTGAGGAAGTATATACTCATAAACCCTTCATAATCGTTTATAAAGAAAATGAGATTTATCCTAAGCATATCCCCTGGGAGTGTTGTAACCAAGAGTGAATAAAGTCCCGTTGTCATGCACCAGTTCCCGTTCGAGTATAGCTCAAAGTGGTGTTTTCAGGTTTTACCCCTAGGTACATATGTGCCAGAGCCGCCTCTGCCTACTCATATCCAGACAGGGATGTATTGCTCGGAAAACTCACAAAATCTCTACAATACCAAAATTATAAGAAGTTCTTCTATACTAATCCTCAAATTCTATCTTAGGTCTACATGCACTAATCAGAGTTTATCTAAATCTAGCTACCAAGGTTTGTACTAAACTTCATCTGATACCAATTGTAACACCCCGACCCCAATTACCCAGAGTCGATGCATTATTACATAACATTGGCATGATCACCAAAGATAAAGTCTCAAAAGACTTATTAGTTTAGTAGACTTGGAAACACTAGATACATTCATAAGTCTTACATTACTTAATAAAGTGAAAAACTACAACAAAATATTGTCTTCATATTCCTTCATACTATCCCTGTAGGTCATTCTAAAATACTTCTTCACATCCTGGAAAAAATAAAACATTGAAAGGGGTGAGCTCAGATGCCCAGTAAGGATAACAATATAGCGGAAACATTCATAAATAATCATAAACATTTAAGGCAATGTATAACTAAAACAAAAGCATTTTATACTTGAACTTCAGCATAATATGGAATAAATAAAATGAAATAATTCCATTTACTTATTCACATGGATATTCTACTAATCGAATAATCACATGCAATATCAATAAGCCCTTTCATAATGATGGAATACATAATTCCAGGCTATCATAACCACGTAGCCAAGGCCTCATGCCAAGACTACAAATAAGATTTTGTCAAGGCCTCGTGCCAAGACACTAGTTTGTCTCATGAGACCTACCGATGTATCAAGGAGCTATAGAGGGCTCCACCTATCACTTATTAAGTCCAATTCATTCCTCATATGAACAGGTTTCAACATAACATAAACATTTGTATTAAAACTAGAATATGAAATGTCAATACTTTCTCCATAAACCATGAATGGTATAGAAATAACACATCCACAGTCAAACATATCAAAAAACCTTCAATACAATATGGAAGTTTTGTATAATATTAAATCTACTTCAAATAAGCTTAAAATCCATCAAAGGATGTTGACATTGATTAAATCAAAACTATTTGAGAGAAATATCTCTTTTTTGAAATCATTTAAAAGTCACACATTTATAAAGGAAGTAATTTAAAAGAGATTTTTGAATCAAAGTGTCCCATACCACTTTGAAAATTTTGAAAATAAATATCATTTCAAAAGATTCATGTCCATATAAATAAATCCTTAAAATCATTTTCAAAACATGGACATTAATTAAAAATATTTATAAAGATAAATCTTTAAAACATTTAAAATTATAATCTTGATAGAGAGTACCTTTCACAAATTATTAAAATATTCATTTTGAAATAATTTAAAGGTCACATAATTATAAAATAAAACATTTACTTTCAAAATATTCTTATAATCTTGTAAGGTAAGTTTCGACGATTTTATAACTGTGGAAAATAGCCGCACCTGTCGTATAAGTTAAAAAAACATTCTTACCTTAATTTTGTCGAAAAGGTTAAAGAGGACCTTGTTTGGAAAAAAAATAAAGATTACTTTCAAACCATTTTATAAAAATTCAAACAAGGGTATAAATGACTTTAACCAATAGTCTAGTAAACAATAAAAATGTTTTGGAATACATTTTTAAGAAACAATTATGTGGATGATAAAGAGGTCCTAGTTGATAATTACGTATAAATAACCTCGGATAATGAAGAGATTGTAAAATAAACTCTTACCATGTACTTTTCCTTGGTTGAGGGTAGGTTAACTTCCTGTATAATGGTGAAATAATTTTTATTAAATTATATAATAATCATATACATTAATATGATATCATATATGATCTTTTAACATTGATTTGTTAATAATATCTTAGTATTATCATCGTTTCGGGTGTTAACTTACTCGTTTTCTTTTATATATTTTGTTACATAAGCCGTGTTTGTAATGGATAGGTTGTATCTTATTCATATCCAGAATGATATCAAGTCCTTAAACATTATTTTTAATCATCAAATGAGAATTATAATTGCATAGATACTATGGGGAATGAATCTCATCGCGTTCGTGGAGACGGTAGTCTGTACGTACGCACAAGCAAAAATATCATTCTTTTGATATTAAAATAATATATAATTGGATGGTATATCATATATACAGAATCATTATCATGTTATATTTATTATTTACATCAATTACATATCATTATCATACCCATCCAAATAATAATGTTTTTGAATAACAATTACACCACGACGTGGAGACGGTAAGTCGTACGTACGCACGTATGGTGACATGTTATTCAAAGGATGGATAGAATACTTAATATGGTTGTAAAATATTTATAATAAAATCACAGTATATATAAGATACTGGATTTATTATTTTAGAAAGGAAATAACAAAGAAAGAAGAAGTTGAAGAAGAAAGGAACTTGAAAAAGGGTGGTGCAAACATTACCTCTTCTTCGGGTTCTTCCTTTTGATTTGATCAAAGGGGATCCTTAGGTTGGATTTCTGATCAAAACAAGGCCTATAGGTTGAATTTTGGGAAGTTTATAGAGTATTTGGGCAGGTTTTGTCCGAAAAAAAAGGTTTTGAAGGTGTGTATAATTGGTTAGAAGTTGTGTCCTTTTATAAGGAGGAGGAGGGGCTCTTTAGGAAAAACTTAAAGTATTAATTTATAATAAATTCATATTCGGTTTATAATAGCTCAAAAGTGGATTATTCAAAGTCTAAGGTGGGGATGGGTCAAAATCCATTCAACCAATAGATTTTAGATAGGTTTGGGTCATTATATTAACCTTATCTTTTAGTTTTAACTCTTAGTTAATTAGATTGACATTTTCCGTGTCACTTTTTATTTTTATATTATATAGTTAATAAACTTACTATATACATCCAAGAGACCCCCAAGTAGTCCATTAATGATACACCTATCATTATATAAGTCCTTTGGCCGAACCTTAGACTTTTAGGAATAGAATATCAATTAATAATATAATACTTGTTTTAAAAACTCATTTATGTCAATTTTGATAATATTTAATAATTGATTTTTTTTAAAGTCATAAAAACATTATTAATTCGAAAAAAAATCATTTAATCAATACTAACATGTCATATTAACCAATAAAATTATTTTATGTCATCAAAACTTTCAAATTATATTTATTTTCACATTTATAATACCAATTGTTTGATTCTTTCATTAATAAGGAAAATATTGTATCGTTATTGTGTCATAAATAAATTTAATTATTAAATGTCTAAAATTTATAAATAAAATACCATTATGTAGGAAATATTTTTATATTTCTAATTAATATTTATAGTTGAAAATATAACATATATATCTTTATGTAAAAATTGTTTTGCTAAAAGATATATGCTTATGTCATTTTTGTATTTACTTTAACTTAATTAATATAAAGTGTCCTTATCACCTACAAGTGGCTCCATGGGATCCCAAAATCGACCCAAAGATTCCCATGGTCGTAAATATATCAACCAATAGGTTTAGGACACGTTTTAGGGTAAATTAATATTATTATATTATTATTTTTTACCCTTATTTACCGGATTTACCCTTTAACCATGGTAAATAAAATATTTACCAAAGTAATTATTCAAAATGTCTAAAAATAAAAGTTACATATTTACACAATCTGGACCTCCTGATTAAAAATATGGAATCCATATTTCTAAATTAAAAACACATAAGTGGCATAAATTAATTTAAAATTAATTCTCATTATTAAAACAAAAAGCGTGTTTTTAAGAGATAATAACTATCAAAATATTGACAGTTGTTTATGTCTGGTTTAAATGTGAAGTTATGTCCAATAACCAAAATTGTATTACATGGTAAAAATATATTCTAAATATACTTTAAAACCACTCAAATTCATAATTTATCACTATTAATTATTTTGATTAAAAATGTTGTTTTTAATTAAAATTTAGTAATTTTCACTATTCATCAAAATATAAAAGTTATCTAAAAAGTACCAAAATTTTACCCTAGGATAATTTCGATATTACGAATCCAAAAATGAAGTTTATTTTGAGAGATAAAATTTATAAAATTTCAAAAAGTGGGTATTACTATTCATAAAGGCTAGTTTGATTGGTTACGGTGTGTTAAAATCTCAAAGTTGCATACAATGCAAGCTATTGCATTATTCAAAGGGAAACGTATCATGGAATCTTGGGGTGTTACATTCCTCCTCCTAATTTAGGGTTCTCATGATGGGATTCCTGTTTTATCCAAACCCAAGTTGTTTGGATTTTATTTTTAGGTTTCAATCCTAAAATTCTATTTTCAATTTTGTTTAATTAGGATGGATTTAGCTTTCTAAAGGTGTGGTTGAGGTGAAATTGTGGTTTCACACAAGTTTCAGGAATTTCTTCTTTAGTTGAGGTAGGTCTCCTAATGAATTACTCTTTAAATTTGATGATTTGTTGTTTTCATGATCTTCATACCTAGTTTTCATGCTAATTAGTGATTTATAGTTTTTAAAATATTTGTTTGACTTAAAATGAAATGGTTTAACTGTGTTTTTCATGATGAACGTATGATGAAATGATCGGTTGGATATTATAATTGTGCTTTGGATTTTAAGTGATAGTGGGTTTCCTTATATGAGTTTTCAAGTAGTCTTTCAGTTTTCAAAGTGTTATTTTTATGTAATGTTGGGTGTTTTCCATGAGAAAGTCCTTGTTGTGTCATTTGATATTGTTTTATAAATCATGAAATTGGTTTAAAAAATTGTGTATGGGCTATAAATTATATTTTTACATGGCATAGATGTGTGGTTAATTTTTTTAAAGTGAGTTTTGGGGTGTATTTTGATTTAAAATCTTTGAGGTGATTATTGAAAATATTTTATAAATTTTTTTAATGGTTTATTAAATTATAAAAAGGGTGTGAAACATGTTTAAGAAGTGTTTTGTGGTTCGTGTGAATTTAAAATGGATTTTTAACATGAGGGTGTTTTTTTTGGGTTTTTCACACAATATGTTGGTCAAATTAGCCGGTTGGCTTTTTCATGTAATTTATGATTTTTAGAATCATTTTTGATTTTATAAATGTGTTTTTGATGCCTAAAATGATGTATTGGGTTTCCAAAATGGGTTTTACACACCAATTGCTTGGTTGAATACCACATTTGACATTATAAAAAAAATTATAATTAAAATGGTGGTTTACATTGATTTAATGAGTTTCCAAATATGTGTATGGTTTGAAAAAATGGTTGTGTATGGCCATTTTTGTGAAAATGGTTATTTTATGAAAATTAATCAAGGCCTGATTGGCACTTTAAAGTGGTTTCTTTTGGAAAAACCCTTCAGGATAAAGTCTCTTTCCTTGTGATGGATAAATAGGTGGGAATTTACTTGGTTTGGGACTCCACTTGGGTAATAATTATTAAATGTAAGGGTCTGGTCTATGAGGTGGTTGGGGTGGTATCAGTTGTGTTATTTTGTGATGAAATATGTGTATGTATTATTTCTTGATATTGTTTTTCACACCCCTTTTTGAACATATCATGGGAACCTAGCTTAGAAAAGTGTAATTATGATAACGTTTGCTACACTAGTCTTGGTTATTTCACTAGATAGTGGCCCCAGACAGGTAATTATCTTATTATGATTGCTATGTAATTGGGTCCCTCAGTCAGTCCAAGTAGGGCAATGATCAAGCATTAGGGTGTTATGAAGTCATCGGGTAGGGCATACCTTCATGATGAGTCACATGTATAGTAGGTTCTGGTTCTCATCAGAGTTCCTAGTATTTCTCATGTTTCTCTGATGCTAGTACCTTTAGTGTCATTTCCCTCATTATGTGGGATCATGATCTTGTGTTTGGTTTTGGTATTCTTTTGGTAAACTTTTGAACATGTGTTTTAGTAAGTATTTCTATAAAAATGTTTTGGAAAGAATAAGCACTCTCCCCATTTTCATTGTTATTCAAAATAAGCCTTTCCCATTTGGTTCCCTTTTTACTACTCCTCTTAGCCTTATTTTAAATCAACAGGGTAATGGAATATGATGGTTTGTTTTAAAATGAAAGTGTGGAAAACCTGTGTTTATATTTTTTAATTCAAACCTATCAATAAATCTTTCTTTATTTAAGGGATATGCATTGGGAATAGTTTTAGTCGGGCCTACCTAATGAGTTTTTATACTCATGCCTATCGTGTTTTCTTGTTTGTAGTTTTTATTTTAAGTTTTGGATTGATTATATCACCCCACGTGATTATTGGTCATAGATTATAGAGTGACCCTCAGGTTCACATGGATTTGTTTTGGGTGTCAGGTTCAGTTTGGGTTTATTTTTTGTTACAGTTTGTTGTATCTTTAATTGTGATGTAAATAGTGTAAAGTTTGGAAAGTATTTTTATTTTGGTCTCCCTATAATTTATTTATTTTTTATTTATTTATTTCATTGGGATAAACCATTAACTTTATCTCTATTGATTACCTTAGCACTTTTTGCTATCCCGGGAGGATCAAGAACACCACTCAGGCCTTGCCATGGATCGGCTCGAGTGACAGGTTTAGGGTCGATCTAGGTTGGTTCAAGATAAAATAGTATCAGAGTAGGCCAACTCTTAAGTGGACCTTTCTTATTATAGTGCCCATTTTTACTTGGGGATTTCAAGGTCAGAGGAGTAGGATTGTCATAATTCAAGGTGTAGTAACTTGAAAGACTTCGTGAACCCTTTCTCGTTCCAAACCTTGAGTTACCAGGGGATGTCTGGGTTTGTTGGTTTATTTTGGTTCCTGTGGAGTGGTTGGTTTTGAAAAATGAAAATAGAGTTGGAAAAGTGACCCCCATGATCTCACATGGCCTGGAAAGCCATGTAGAGTCAGGTACATGGTCTTAAAGAACTCCTTATGACGGTGTCATGATTTTCATATGCCTTACAACCATGTGTCTGCATCACCCACTGACACTAGTTTTCCATTGTGAATTGTTTGAATCTTTCTTAAATCTAAAAAATTTCTTTGTAAAGTTTTGTTTTGGAATGGTGAAAAGTTAGGTTTAAAATAGTAATGAATTTTTTTTAACCAAGTTCCTTATTTCCAAGTTTCTTATTGTCTGTCCCTGTGAATATTTGATGGATCCCTAAGGTGTAGCTTTGAGTGGTGAATATTTGGTAAGTACTCTGGTTTATCAAACTATAGACAACATCCTTGAGTTTTGGAAGTTGAACCATCCTCTATTTTATGGTCAAGAGGATCCTCTCAAAGAGGATGAGTGGATGTGGAGGATTTGAGAGGGACTTCAGTTTCCTTACGCTTCCTGAGACAGTAAAAGAAAAGTTAGCTACATTTATGCTCGAACATCTAACTTTGAAATGGTGGAAGTCTATGTCTCAAAGAAATAATCAGGAATATCTTACCTAGGAGTTCTTCAAGTCATCATCCATCCAATAGTATTTCTCTGAGATGACAAAGGTGAGAAAGAGAATGGAGTTTTTTAGTCTTAGTAGGGTGTTGGATCGGTATTAGAATTATATCAACAACTTTTGGATCTAGTTCTCTGTGACCCAAGGTATGTTGCAAAAGATCCCATGAAGTCTCAACATTTTGAGTTGGGGTTCTGTCCTAAACTACAGTCAAGGGTGGAAGAACTCAACCTAACCACCTTCTCCAAAGTGGTGAGACAAGCCTTTTGTTCCAAAGTTGTGTTATTAGGAGGAATTGGGATATAGAATCCTCATCCGACTTTTATATGTGGTGTAGAGGGTTCCAATAAGAAGAATGGGATGCATCCTGATGCTGGTGGTGCTGGTAGGGGAATTAAAAGGCCCTCAGACCTCTAGTAGACTTCTCCAGAGTGCAATGTCGTGATCTGTCATTAGTGTGGTAAGTAGGCCCATAAGAGGTTGTTGTGCCTGATTGCTCCAAGAATCTGCCACACTTGTGGATGCATGGATCGCTTTCAGCAGTTCTGTCGGGTGTTTCCAAGAAGCATCATGAATCCAGACCTGGCTCTTCAAAGGTCACCTCAGCCTGTTCGCAGGAGTAGGGTAATGTTTGGGATCAGTTTGGGGTTTTCTCTTTGTAGTGTACCTTAAATTTAAGAGTCATATCTTGTGGAATTTTTTGGTGTTTCTTTCTTTTTCAACTATAAGTGTAGTTGTTGTTGAACCTTTTTTTAACTCCTATTTTAATGTAAGTGTGTTTTGTAAAATTTTGATTCGTGTGTTATGTTCAGGGGTTTCCAATGCCTCACTGTGAGGCAGGATTTGCTTTAAACACCAGATCTCTAGTCATAGGTCCCATAGTGATGCTAGAACGTAGTCAGGAGAACCCCAACAGTGTGATAAGGCTTTGGTCTGAGTCCTACTCTCATCATGGGAAAGGGAGACTATTAATCCCCTGGGTATAAGCCTTTATTAAAGGGTCCCTATGTGACCTACTTGTGTGAATCGAGTATGGATTGGTTTGTGTTTTTTCAAGGTTGTGAAGTTGTCGGTGTGTTTTTTTTGTGGTTTTAATGCATCATTAGTTGAGCCTTTCATTCTTTATTCATGTTATAAGGCTGGTTTGGGCATCATGAAAGTTCTATGTATTTTGGACCGATCAACTAGGGGTGTTAGGCTTTTGGGGGCGGGTGGCACTTATCATGGAGTCTATTTCCATCTCCTGAGTTCATTTTGTTAGCATATCTCTTATCGGTGGTGTTTTTATGACCTCTTAGTTTATCGTTATTTAGTAATCTCCTTGAACTATAAAGGAGTATCGGTTCCTGTTTTGCACTTCAGTCTGGTTATGGATTTCTAGGTGTAGAAAGTGTTATGATGGGGAGGTTAGTCACACTAGAGTTTTAATTTTTCCTTGGTTTCAGCTTAGTTAGGGGTTCGGGTGAGTCCTTGTTTAAAGTTTTGAGCTTTTATTTAAAAAAATGTGTGTTTTTGGTTTGGAGGCATCTAGCGCACAAGTAGAGTGCGGTCTAGAAACCATGCGGTTTCACCCAAGTAATTGTGTGGCCTTCACATCTTCAAAAAATAAAATAATAATTAAACAAATAATAAAATTTAAGTTAATAAGATAAAATAAAATAAAATGAAATTAAATGAGACAAAAATATTAAAATAAAACGAAGAAAATGTTTTAACCTTAATAATAATATTATTATTTTTTAGGATAACAATAATATTATTAATAAAAAATTTTTGTGTTACTGTCATTATTAAATTTATTATTATTAAAAACTAAATGAATGTTATTTTTAATTTTAACATTATACTATTATAGTTATTATTAAGAATTTTATTATGATTATTCTTAATTTTATTAGGGTTTTTATTTTATTTTTAGGGTAACTTTTCCCCTTTCTCTCCCCCTCCCCATACTATAGCATGACCATCTCCCTCCCTCTCTCCCATTTGGTGAGTGTGACCCCCCCCCCCCACCCACCTAGCTACCTTCGGTGCTCACCTTCTCCATCTAGTGACTTCCTCACTCCGGCGGCTGCCCTCCCTTACCAGTGCACCCATCCAGCCGGTTGGCTTCACTGGTGTCGCCCCTCATTATCGTCGCACCACCCAACCCCCGCGAACCCTACTCAACCACGACCCATCTGGTCAACCACTCTCCAGTGTGCAACCTCCTTCGGTGTGCCACCCTCCTCTGGAGGTAGCAGCTTCCCACTCCAGTGATTTTTCATCCTCCTCCCGATTTACGGTTCTCATGATGGGATTTCTATTTTAGCCAAACCCTACTTGTTAGGATTTGAATTTTAGGGTACAATCCTAAAATTATAGGTTCAATTTTGTTGCATTAGGTTGGTTTTAGATTTCCAAAGTTGATTTTGAGGTGCGATTGTGGTTTCACATGATTTTTGAGAATTTCTTCATCAGTTGAGGTAGTTCTCTTGATGAATTACTCTTTAAATTTGAATAATCATTGGTTGTTTGATCTTCGTACATAGTTTTCATGATAATTAGAGATTTAAGGTTTTTAGAATATTAGTTTGACTTGAAATGGAATGGTTTAAATATTTTTTTCATGCTAAACAAACGATGAAATGCTCAGTTGTATCTTATAATTGTGATTTGGATTTGAAGTGATGGTTTGGTTTCCTTAAATGGGTTTTCAAGTAGGATTTTGGTTTTCAAAGTGGTATTTTTATGTAAAGTTGGGTGGTTCTCATGAGTAATTCCTTGTCGTTTCATTTTATATTATTTTATAAATCATTCAATCAGTTTAAAAAAAATTATGGGCTACTAATTATGTTTTGATATGGAATAGATGTGCGGTTAATTTTTTTAAAGAGGGTTTTAGGGTGTATTTTGAAGTAAAAGCTTTGAGACAGTTATTGAAAATATTTTATAAATTTTTTTAATGGTTTATTAAATTATAAAAATGGTGTGAAATGTGTTTGATAAATGTTTTTGGGTGTGTGTGAATTTAAAATGGATTTTTAATGTGAGGTTTTTTTTTCGGGGTTTTGTACACCATATGTTGGTCAAATTTCCCAGTGTCTTTTTCATGTAGTTTATGATTTTTAGAATCATGTTTTGATTTTATAAAAGCATTTTTTATGCTTAAAATGATGGTTTGTGTTTCAAAAATGGTTTTCCCACACCAAGTTCTTGGTATAATACCTATTTGACCCTTGTAAAAATGTTTTAGAATTAAAATAGTGGTTTGAATTGATTTAATGAGTTTCCAAATTTGTGTATGTTTTTAAAAAATGGTTGTTTGTGGATATTTTCTTGAAAATGATTATTTTATGAAAATTAAGTGATGCATGATTATAACTTTTAAGTATATTCTTTTGGGAAACCCCTATTGTAGAAGGTATCTTCCCTTGTGATGGATAAATAGGTGGGAATGTCCTTGGTTTGGGACTCCGCTTGGGTAATAATTATTTAAGGTAAGGGGATGATCCATGAGGTGGATGGGGTGGTGTTAGTTGTGTGATTGTGTGATGAAATATTTCTATGTCTTGTTGCTTGATATTGTTTGGCACACCCCTTTTTTAACATAGCATGAGAACCTAGAATAACAAAGAGGAATTATAAGAATGTTTTCTGCAGTAGTCTAGGTTATTGCACTAGCTAGTGGACTATAATAGAGAGTTATCTTATCATTATTTCTATGGGATTGGGAACCTCAGTTAGGATAGGTAGGTAAAAGATAAATCATTAGTGCATTATGAAATCATTAGGTAGGTAATGCCTTCGAGATGAGTCACATGTATAGTATATTCTGGTTCTCCTCGGAGTTCCTAGGATTTTCCATGTTTCTCTAATACTAGTACCTTTATTGGAATTTATATAATTATGTGGAATAATAATCTTGTGTTTGGTTTTGGTATTCTTTTGGTGAAATTATGAATTTGTTTCTTTGTTAAAAATTATTTCAAGAAAAATGTTTTGGAAAGAATAAGCAATATTCCCTTTGTCACTATTATGAAAAATAAGCCTCTCCCATTTGGTTCCCTTTTTACTAATCCCCTTAGCCTTGTTTTAAATCAAGGGGGTATTGGAATATGATTTTTTTTTTGAAATGAAAAGTGTGGAAAACCTATGTTTATATTTTTTAATTCAAACCCATCAATCAATGTTTCCTTATTTAAGGGATATTCATTGTAAATAGTTTTAATCAGGCCTACCTACTTATTTTTATACTCATCCCTATAGTGTTTTACTATTTTTATTTTCTACTACAGGTTATGGATTGAATTGATCACCTCATGTGATGGTTGGTAGTAGATTAAAGAGAGACCCTTAGGGTTATATGGAGTTGTTTTGGGTTTTAGGTTCGGTTTGGGATTCTTTTATAGTACAGTTTTTTATCTTTAATTGTTATGTAAATAGTGTAAAGTTTGGAAATTATTTTTAGTTTGGTCATTATTTTATTTATTTTTCTGCCTTTTCTTATTTTAATGGGCTAAATCATTCCCTTTAACTCTATTGATTCCCTTGTCACTTGTCACTAGCCTGGGAGGATTGAGAATGCCTCTAGAGCCTTGCCGCAGATCGGCTTGAGTGACCGGTTCAGGGTCGACCCGGGTTGGTTCATGAAAACTTTCCTCCTTAGTGAGTGAATCAATTTGTGAGGATTCTAGCAGGTAATATTTACATCCATGGAATACCAAAACCTGAAGGCATTAAAAAACTCCTAAAATTTACTTCCAATGTGGAGTTTTTCTTCATCCAATATTGATTCTAGAGATAGTTATGATGAATATGTTTCTATTTTATTCTATAATTAAAAGAGAAGATTATTGGTATTTTTTCTTGATTACAAATTATATGATAAATAATTAATTAATTAATTTTATTATTTCTTGCACTATTTTATCAATTCCTGATAACCCTCACCATTGAACTCAGAATATCGATTCATAAGGACATTATAATGGAAAGGGTCCATTTTCCTCTTCACATAACACTAAAAACGTTTGGTCAAGATATTTGAATGTATTTAGGTAGGCAGGTCTTTTCAAACTATAGGATTGCAGCTCCTTGATTCGATGAGTAGATTCCCCAATCCTAAAATCTTGACTTGGACTTCCTCAATAATTGCCTCCAAATTACACCAAGTCTTGAAAGGGATACTCCTATTGATGTAAAATTTTAAGTCACCAAAAAACCTTTATAAAAAATCCCCTTATAAAAGTAAGTGTCCCAAAATGGGTTGGTCAAACACTTAGTTCTATTGGTTTCATTCCTAATCAATTAATGAAATGTGATGTCTAACTTAATATTTAAGTGATGGATTTAATTTTTCTTGTCGTGCATAAATTTTATCTTATTTTATCCTTTAAATATCATGTTGAGATTAAGTGGATGTTACTTAATTAATTTACTATGTTAGAAAAAAATAATTATGCATATCCATTTATTTAAATTTTTTATTTGAACATTAATTAATTTATTTATGTGATAGAAGTCTTGCATCCAAAAAATAAATAATCCATAGATAGAAATAATTAATTAATTAAACGAACATATCATGGTCTTACATAATGATTTATTTAATGAGAGAACATTAAATCAACCTATTAATTATAGAAAATAATTCCTTGTGATGGACTTGGCATGAGCTATAGCATTCCATTAGTCCACCTATTTATCACCAGAGTTGGCATCACAATGGTTCCATCTTGAAATACCTAAAGTCACCTGGTAATACTCCATTAATTACATGTATTTATAACTCACATAAAAATAAGGGGGAATAAATGATTTGTTAAGGGGGGATTACATAAATAACCATGGACACATTGTTCTTACCTAATAATGGAGGGAGTGATGACTTGTAGGCCATCATATTTAATTTAATAATAAATAATTTCAAACTCATGCAATAAATTAAATTAAAACATCTAATCCATACAACGGTCTTGGTTAAGCTCACAAATGACCATACATGGAATATATATTCAAAATTAAATGGATATCATTCATTTATTATTCATCATTTGTTATAAAGACAAACATGTTTGCATTTATTAATTAATTACTTAATTCACTTTCATCTTAATGACCTTCTGAATCTCCTTGAAGATAACCATCATCAAGGCATTAATGGAAAATAAATGAAAAAACCAATAGTTATAGATTTATTAAAATAAATTAATTTAACATTTAAAATTATTTAAAACCCTTATTAAATTGTCAAACACTTAAATTTTCAATCAATGAAATAAGTTTTTAATGATGATTTTTTTAATTTAAGGTAATTTTTAATTATTCCGTTAATTGGGAGACTACATAGTTTGTATTATCCAGCTACACACCATGTACGCCAGTTATCCTGTATCTAGGTTAAATATTTGGGGACTTAGTAGGATTACTTGACAAGACTATATGGCATGTACATGCTAGATAAACACCGTGTATCCTCTTTTCTTGTGCATGAGATATTCACTTAGGTCTTCGAAATATACCTTGAAGGGATCACACTACGTGTACAATTCATCTACACTCTATGTATCCCATGTGTCATGTGTCCATTGTTCTCACTGAATGGATTGGCATCTATTTTTAACATAGGAAATAATGAACTACATGGTGTTTACACTACATACACATCATTTATATCATAAATGCTCCCATATTCCAATCTTACATGGCTTGATCGTGTATAATGACCACATGGATTACATGATTTAAGCCAATAACCTATGAAAACTACAAGAAGTGTACACCTTCTACACATAGTGTAATCCAACATCTTATGTTCTAGGTTGGACTGATCTACATGTGGTGTGCAATAAATGCACTATGTGTAATTAATTTCTCAGCATGTCATGTATCCCTCCATACATCCAGGTGTAGTTTTCAAGGTTACATGGTGTGTACTCCAACCACACATTATGTAAAACAGTTTTACCAGCCAAAAAATTGGCACTTCCCAATGTCATATATAGTCATTTTTCATCTATTCTTATACCTTTAACAAAATTCCACACTAAATGAGGATGATTAATATTTAAATAACATGTTAATTAAGATTGGATTAAAGAGAGGATTATATGAAATGAAAACATTCAACTATGATTGTGTACAAAAAAAATCAAAAAAAATAATTAAAATTTTCAAGTGTGACCCTCTGATACCACTTATAGGTTCCTGGTGCAGAAGAATCATGTGGTGGAAGGAGATATAATAATTTTTTTTAATATTTCAATTCTTGAAACCCTAATATAGGATCTTGAAAATTAAATTTATAATTAATTTATTTAGATGGTAAGAAAGAAAATACCTTGGATTGGGATATTTCTTCGATGTGTATGTTGATCATCTGAAAACTCCCCTTTAGATTTAATTTGTTTTACTATGAGGATCCAAGTATATAATGCCTCTGACGATGATCCATATATTCTCCTTTGATCTCCAAGTGCTAGAGTGGTGAATTGATTGTCTTTATTTGTTTGTATTGATTACTTGTCCTTTGTTCAAGAAGTAATATCTCTTATGTTTCACATTCTTGAGAGGGAGAGAGACTGATGATTTAGGAGAGAATTCATTTTATGCAACAATTATTTTTATTACACTATATAATATCCATAAAGGAATATTTATAGAACTTGGGTTTAGGTTAAGAAATAATTTAATTATATGTCGGCACTTAAAATAATATCATATTCATAATAAAACCCAGACATAAAATAATAATAATAATAATATTATTATTATTATTATTATTATTATTTGGAATGTTCCAACATGTGAAAATTATATATATTATTTACTAGATTATAAATAAAAATCCATCACTAGACATGATCTTGGTCTGTTCGAACTCCTTGGAATTTATTGAATACCCAAATAAATATTTTATTCATAAATAAATATTTTATTCACCAATAAATATTTTAGATTGATAAAATTTATATTCATTGGTCTTGAGAATAATTTTTTTAAAAGGATTATGCCTTGTATAAAAGACCAAAGAACAATTATTATAAAATAATGTGGTTACAAAAGTCTAAAATATGGAATCATATCACAATCCTTATCACGAAGAGGGAGAAGATCAACTAGAAGATCATCAATCCAGGAAATATCTTGGTTGACTCCCTTATTTTCAAGTCCATATGCAACTATACTTGCTTCCCGATAAACATGAGTGATGATGAAATTGATGTCGAGAAGAGCACGGGTTCAATCCATCCAACGAGTAGTGATTGGCCACGCTAGATGTGTCACACCATTCCAAATCTCTTTCACAATGGTAGTGTAATAACATTCAATCCAAATATTGTTCCAACCATAAATCTTGGAGAAGTTAATGGCATGTATCAAACTTATAATTTCAGCCTCCAGAGAAGAGGAAATGCCATAGCTACCAAGAAAACATCCAAGGATCTGACCAAGGTGGTTTCCTAAGATAGCTCCACAACCTGAAGGACCTGGGTTGCCTTTATAGGTGCCATCCATGTTTACTTTTATCCATCCATGAAAAGGATCTCTCCAAAACACTTCAAAAGTGTGATGAGTTTTGAAAAAATACCATCAATCCTAGGAGGTCTCATAATTCCAAAATTATGAACATTATTTTCGTAGTGGCTCTTTTATATCATTGCAACTTCATGAATGGAAATAAGGATCCAAATCTGACCTGCATTATTTATAAATGAGTGATTTTTTGTGATTAATAGAATTTATATCATACCAAATCATGTGATGGATCTCAGCAATATTATAAAGGAAAAGGTTCTTAATTTTATAAGAACTTTATATCTTCACACATCTCTTTAGTTGAGAAATCACAGAGTCAAGAATCAACCACCTACAGTCAAAAATGTCAAAAATATGGTTCCAAAGAGCATAAGAAGTGGTACAAGAAAGAACAATATGATTAGAATCTTCTATGGGTTGGTTGAAGAGCACACATTTAGAGTAGATTTGAATACCAAATGACTAAAGGAACCTATTTGGGGGAACTCTATTCTGAGAAAGGCACCAAATAAGAGTGAATCTTGAAGTCTTTATCCTAGGTTTGTCAAAATGTTTAATCCAACAAATCTCACTTTCATAATTAAAAAAAATATATTTTAAAAAAATGAGTTAATAATAACATTATGAGAAGGCTCCCAAATTATGAAATCATCACTGTTTGAGAAATATTAGTTTTCAATGACATGTGTGATGGTTTCAGGGAGATGACCATTTTTATAATTTAGCATATCTTTAATATATTATCTGGTATTTTCAATAGTTTTAATAGGAGTAATCATAGAAATTAAAGGTGTTCCAGTCCAGTTGTCCATCTAGAAATTCATGGAGTAAATCCAAGAAATCATCCATCTAGAGTTATTCATAATAATAGAGAAATATCACTTGATGGGTGACCATATAGATGAGTTGAAAAAGTTAAAATTTCCATCCTTATGTTTTCCAAGAAATCTATTTTTGAGAGAAAAAATAGAATCATAATTGTGATGGAGAAGGTCCCAAGTGAGTTTGGATTAAGGTCCTCATTAAAGTACATAAGATTTTTTATGCCAATACCACCCTTTTCAATTGGAATATCTGATGACACCAAAACATGTGTAATTATAACTGGTAGGTCTATTCTCATAATCTCCCATATTATAGATTACCAAGTTTTAATTTCATAAGAATAAGCCTCATCTTATTATGAGTTCTCACACCAGATAGTCTATATGCTATGTGTCCCATCATAGAATTTTATCTAACCGCATAACATTATTTAAGAATATCATCTTAGAACTTGAAGGTTCTCATCATATCACGGAATTTCTATAACCTTATCAATGTGATGCATATGCTAGTACATTATTATATCATGGTCATTCAAAAAAATTAATAGTGTGTAATTATATTTTTTTATTTATATTCAATACATTGGATGTGCATACAATAAAATTACAAACAGTTAGTCCTTGGAAGTGTGTTTTTACCCACAATACACCAAGAAATGACCAAGCACTACCAACCTCTTCGAGTAACCAGACAAATCTATATAAACCCAAAAAAATAAAAAAGGCTTTAAAACTTAAGATAACATGGAAGGTACCTCAAACCTAGGGTGTTATATTCACCCCACCATTGAGATTTTTTCCCTCATAATGCTATAATAGATTCTTCCATTACTCATGCACTAACTTATCAAATTTTCATGTATCTTACTAGATTTTTCAATGCTACCATAATATTTTAATATGGTAATTCGATCCATAATCCCTGAAATACCATCATGTTTTCAAAGCATCCATGGTGGATTTAGGAAGAGGAATATAGAAAATTACTCCCACTTACAAAGAGGTATAATAATATATTATATCATATTCATTGGTCATTGATGCTCAACTCTGACCATTAGAAAAGTTAGGAATTTATGAATATAATATGAAATATTTTTTTATACTTGACCACCATAAATAATCCTTTATCACTTTGTACATCTTATTAATGATCGAGTGAATAACCCACCTACAATGGTGATATGATGAAAGAATTTTTTCTTAGAAATATTAATGCAAAAAGATTTGGTTTTGAAAATGAAATATCAATTATGGATCCTTGTTCCAATTTCCCAAAGTCACCCCACAGTTTAGGCTTGACCAAATGGTGATGCAATCAAGATAAGATCATTGATCCTCTTGACCTAATTTATTAAATCAATAACAAGCATGATTAGAAAGAAATATTAATTTTCATCATGTTATATATAGTCAATATTCATATCAATAACAAAAATCATCAAATTTCATTGGTCACATGCCTCTCTAAACACTTTAGTATAAGACTTCTGACTCAAATCATATGCCATGAAATTCCCTTACCTAGGTGTATATATTAAGTCAAAATCAAACATTTGGATATATTACATCTATCATTATTGACTCAAGTTCAGGTCTCACTGATAAAATAAATAATTCAAGCTCTTATGATTAGTGAAGACTATGAACTCTTCACCAAAGAGATAGTGGAACCATGTTCTCAAGGCTTGGAACACTACTATTAATTCTAGGTCATGTGTCGGATAATTATTTTCATGTTATCTCATCTTCCATTATATATAATCCAAAACATTATCTCCCTATATGAGAACACAAACCAAACCTGATCTATATTCATGATAATAAACAACATAACCATGACCTGGTATTGGAAAAATGAGGATGGGTGTCAAGTTGAGATGATATTTAATCTCCTGGAAATCTTTTTTATAGTTATCCTCCCACTTGAATATAATTACATTCCTTATTAATGAATTCTTAGAAGCATAAATCAATGAAAAATCTTAGATAAAGTGATGATACTAGCCTACAAATCCTAGAGAACTTTAAATATTTAAGACATTATTGGATGGATATTAAGAAATGATTGCTTCAATATTCATATGATCAACTAATATTCCTCCAAAAATGATATTCACAATGAAAAAAACTTCTTGAATCCATAAATTGAACATAAAAAAATTTATCTTAAAGATGAGGGTCAGACAATTTGATCAAAAAATATTTAATTTATCCTTATGATCATCCTTGTTCCAAAAATAAACCAAAATACCATCAATAAATACCAAAACAAAATAATCAAGGTACCTATGGAAGATATGGTTCCTAAATTATATTAAAATAGTAGGTACATTCATAAAACAAAAGAGTATAACCAAAAATTCATAAGGGCTATATCAACTCCAAAATATTATTTATGAAATATCCTCCTTCCTAACACTAATATGATAACATCTAAATTGTATATCAATCTCAGAGAACCAATTTTTTCTCTTCAGTTGATCAAATAGGTCATCAATGTGGGGGAGTTAATATTCATTCTTAATCATAACTTATTTAATTCTATGATAATCAACACATAATTGGAGTGAACCATCTACCTTGTTTACAAATAGAATTGAAATATCCCAAAGTGATGTGTTAGGTCTAATGAAGCCTTTTCTTTACAATTATTTGAGTTGGACATTTAATTCCTATAATTCCTTACGATCCATTTTTTATGATGGAAGTAAAATGGGACTAGTTCTTGGGAGTAGATTGATAGTAAATTTAATTTCCTTCTGAGTTTGTATCCTCAAGAAATCATTTAGAAATACATCAGAGTATTATTCCACTGTAATAGTAATAATCTTATTTCCAATTTCATTTATATCACCCAATTTCAATGTTTCTAGATATCTAGAGATAGTTCCATCAACTTTTACTAATGGTCCTACTCTACCATAGTTTAAATTCCAATCACCCTTGAATACATAAATAATATCAATAATTTATGTAATTGTCACTTGTTTATCCTAGTTGTCTATGTGAGGTTTAAATTTCACTAGAAAATAAATTAAAATGATCGGGTTAAAAATATATATCACTAGGACCATAAAATCCCTGAGAAATTAAATTGCATCAATGATAATGAAACATGCTAGGAACTTGAATTATCTACACTCCCACTACCTGAGGGGTGTCTTAATACTCATGATATGAGGAATTATCTCGATGTGAAATCCCATTTGTTTAACCCACAAGAAGCAAGAAAGCAATGTGACACACCACTATCAAACAAAATATTCATAATATTTGAGTTAAAAAGGATGGTACCTCACACCATGGAGGGACCTAGATACTCAGTTTTAATATCCTACTCGTCTCTATATAGCTATCGATATTACCTATATAATAGTTCTTTATCCCCTACTATGGTGTCGACTTGACAATCGAGTTGTTCCTGGAGTTATCATGGTTCACCTAATTCTGGGGATGAGAACTATTCTAATGATACTACTATGTCTAAATATATGAGTCCAAATTTTGATTTGATCCATCTCCTCTTATTTAATCCAAAGGCCTTCTAAAATACTCTTTAATATTCCCTTTATTTCAATAATTATTAAACTTCTTTGTATTTATAGTAAAATATTTCTTCCATTTATGAAGTGACCCACATTAAAAGGATATGAGTTCATTGATATGATGTGAGGCATAAGTTACTAATCTAGTAGAATAGATCTTTTATTCCCTAGTGCCTTGGGATTAACCCTCCCTCTTACATTTGTTTCCTATACTACAGTTCTTGTATGCACTTATATGGACAAAGGTGTCCCCTATACTTGGATTTCTTATCAGATCTCTATTTCTAGTTAGTGACTTGTTCACCATTTTATTATAATCCATAAGATAGGACATAAATATATTAGAGCATACCTCAAGTGAATTGATAGGACAAAGGTGTCCTTAGAATATTCTTGACTTTGGGGTTTTACTAGCTGCTACCTATAGTGAAAAGAAAACTAGGTGAGTGAATTGATAATCATATTTATTCACTATCATATTTCCCTATTTCAATAGGAAGAAATTCATCATCTTCTCCATCTGTAAAATTTGAGGATAAGACATCCTATTGAATAAATCCTTGAACCCATCCCAAGTAATGTCCTAGTCTAACTTGGGTTGATCCATTAAATCACACCACTATAGTACTCTAGAATGTATGTTTCTATCTTGATTTTCATCTCATATGGTATTATAAAGAAGTAAAATGTTCTATTTATCCTAATCATCCAAAATTATACTTGTTAATGTAATAAATCAACTTGGAATATCAGTAGATTCGACTTAAGTAACATTGATGAGTGATTCACATGAGAAGGTTCCTCTTACCATGGTCCCTTGTCAAAAACTTGGAATGCCCACAAAATAATCTAAATGAACTATTGGTTTAATTATGGTTTGGGTTGAATAGATTCTATGTTTAACCCTCTCTCTAGTTTCTGATTCTTTTTACTGGTGTAAATTTCATCCCAAAACCACATGAATAATATTCAATTAATTTCATTTTCAAACTTTCTAACCCAGGTTTAATCATATATATCAAGGTAACGCAATCATGATATCATAGTATCATAATAAAATTACCATATGAAAATTCAATCATAGTGTAATGTCTCTTTAATAATGCATGATTACTAACACTTATTAGCTAAACCCATGATGATGAGTTGAAAATACACATATAAGTGTCTTATAACACCTTTTTTACCTGGACTTCCTAGGTAACTTAATGTTCAACAAGAAAATGTTATATATTCCTTTTTATGTTGTCAATTTCAATTCACGACATGTTATATATCCTTTTACCATCCTGACTCAAGAAATAAATAGACTGATGCCATTTGTCACATCCCTTCCCAATCTATTGGCATGGGTTGGGTCGGAGGTGCTAATAAAATTATGTGGAATTACCTAGACACCAAAGGTTGAAGATAAATGTCAATTGATTAACACAAGAATATAAAGGGGTATGTTTTACCCATAAACACACACACATAACCATACATTAAAACCAATACAAAGATGAACATTAAAATAATGTAATAGATAACTATATAATGATGCATGATATACTATATAGAAACTCAAAAGAATCAATAATAAAATATCATAGTAAAAGTGGAAACCAATAAATAATATATAAGACTCTAAATAAGTTACATAGTTACAAAGGATTCACTACACTCAAATCCAAGACATGGCCATGTATTCAAGATCTATATCCAAATATCCATGATATACACTATCAAGGTGCTCTACTGGTGAAGTAAAAAACTTGTCACTTTATTATATCATGGATGAAAAAATCTACATAATTATTATGGTACATATGTAGGGGTGAGTAAAACAACCCAATAGGAAACCCTAAGATACTTTTCCCACATTACACTAATACTGAAATCATGTAAGCTCATATTTATATAAAATAATAGGTATTAAATCAAAAATATTTTATACAAATATAAAAAAATAAGATGATTTAACAAAATAGTTCTAAACCCTAAATCCAGTGATCAAAAAAATTCATAAATAATATTTTCTTTTAAAAATGAAGAAGAAAAATTTTATTTAGAAACCAATTCCATGATTACACTCACATTCTCCTACAAATCTAGACATCCCAAAATGTTCATGTGATCTGGGGGAATTTCATCCATGATCCCTTCATAATAGTTTATTAAAAGTATCTTTTTATATCAATTTCATTTATCCACACACACCAAACACACACTCTTGCATAACCTGGACCTCCCAAAATGGTTTTGTGATCATGGTGACTTCGGTCCAGGATTGAATTTCCCAATGCACAAGAAAACACACAACCCAATCCATGCTAAGAAGACCAATAATGCCTATTTGATTTACCAAAAAAATAATTTTTCAAAAACCATTAATTTTAATCCAATGTGGTGTCACCCACAACCCCAAAACTAAGAATGACAACAAATTGATGGTTTTCTAGTGCATTTTTAGTAGAGTTTTTGAAATATAATTTTCAATTAAATAGATAGGAATAATTTAGTGGAATCAAATCCTTCACATTTCAATAAAAGTGGAAAGAATTAAAAACTACCTACCTCTTATGATCAATTACACACCAAAAATCATGAGAAAGAGTTTGACCAAAGAACCAATCAAGTTGAATATCAGATGAAGTAGAAATTTCGGGATCTATCTCCCAAAGGTGTCTGATTCAAATTCCATGGCCAAGAGATAAAAATAGAGAATTTTTTAGGTATGATATCAAGTATAAATTTCCAAAAAAAACTCCCATAAATATCTCATGTGGCCTCATTAAGACTCATCACATGAAATGAACATTTAAAAAAATATTTTGATTGAAACCATAGAAAGTTCTGTTCTACCATGACTATGGTGATCTCTGATCCCGAACCAGTATAGAGACCTCCTATGGAATGTTTCAAAAACACAAGATGTTTTGGACCCACCATGGTTTGGACCATAGTGTGGTTAGGTATAATCTACCTATGTTTTTTACACCATGCTTAAGGCCACCAATCAACCATGTACTCCCTTGGGTGTTTTGGTGTACTTGTTTTTCATAGGTGAACTCCCAGTACACCACAACCTCTACCATGGTGTATTACTTCCCATGGTTTACAATGAAATTACCTATAACTTCCAACCTCTACAATTAACCTAGAAAAAGATCCTAAATCCAAAAAAAACATAAAAATGATTTAATACTTAAGAGAACATGGAAATTACCTTAAAATGAGGGTGTTATAAGTAGAAATGCTTAATTATTCCATGTAATGGATGTAATAAATTAATGAATATATGTATTCCTTAAAATCCAATGGAACTTGGGAGATGATGGAGATAACATGGGGAAAATGAATTTGAAAATAAGTAAGTTTTTTGATTGAAATAGGAAAATTATTTTAAGAATAGTTTTAAAGAACTATTGGTAGAAAAGGGATTTTAATTAATGGAAGGAGTTTATTTCTCATAAATATTCTCTTCAATAAGTTAAAATACAACTATAAATACATTGTTGATAATGGTAGAATAAGAAGATTTGTACTTAGAGCATATGGATATAAAGATGAATTTCATTCATGGAGATTTGGAGGATGAAATTTAAATGAGATAGCCATTGAGTTTCATAGAATATAGGAAATGAGACATAGATTGTAAATTAAAAAATATTTGTTATGGGTTGAAGCAAGCATGGAGATAGTGGAATTAAAAGTTCAATTGATTTATGTTAGAATAATTATTTGATAGGATCAATGAAAAATATTATTGTTACTGAAATAAATTGGATTATAGAATATTCATCATACTTATACTCTATATTAAGACATATTATTGGTGGATCTGAAGGATTCATGGTTTTAGGAGCTAAAGGATAATTTTTCTCAAAGAATTGAAATGAAGGATCTTGGACATGATAAAAATATTTTAGAAATAAATATTGAGAGATATGGTACAGTCAAAACATTAGTTATATATCATAATAAATATATTTGGATCATCATATAAAGATTTGAGATAACTAGATATAAACGAGTCTCAACTACTCTTATCGGACACTTAAAAATGTCCAAAATGTATGTACCAGCAAAAAAATAAGGGACCTAGCACATGGAGAATTTTAAATATATATCTTTAGTAAAAATATTGATATATGAAAATATTTTTACTTATTTTGATATTGTGTTTTTTGGTGTGAATGGTATTCAACTAATGTCTTATCTGGGAAAGTAACACTGGGAGGATCTGAAGTGGACCATCTATTAATTAAATGGAATGGAATACACAGCCTTGTTCTTTGAGAAAAAAACCCTTTACATGGATTTTTTTATACTAAATTTGTTAGAGAATTGGTCCTTGGTAAAAATAATCCTTTTTAGGGATTTTTTATGAAAACATTGTTGTTAGATTCAGATACCTAGAAGAGAACAAATTGATTTTTGTTGACTTGTAGAGAAACAATGATAATTTAGATTTTATGACTAAATATGATTGTTACTTTAAGTATAATTAAAGCTGTTTATGCAGTTGTTACAAAATATAATAAGGAAATGGTTGGGTTGATGTTATTAATGATAGAACTTGGAAGTATTTAGGAAGGTGGGATTTTATTTTGTTATAATCAGAGAGCAATCCACTTGGATTGAAATATGGTTTTCCATGAAAAGATTAAGCATATTGACCTGAATTATCATTTCATAAAAAAATTTACAATGGATAAATATCCATAGATATGAAATATAATGGGAAATAAAAATTAGGAAAACAAGTAAAATAAGGAGATAGTATAAGAAATTTTGAGGTAGCATTGTGCCTCAGTTGGACTAGGAAAAATAGAATGAGGGTGGAGAAACACTAATTTTTTTAAGGAAATGAAGATTTTAAAAAGTTTTGGGTAGTATATTTAGTTTCCATAAAATAATTAATCAAGTGGGAGATCATTGGGTAGTGAAGTCTGGTTTCAATTCATTGGAATTTCGTTCACTAAAATTATATTTACTAGAATTTTGTGCATTAGATGATTATTGGACTCAATGTGTAGAAAAAAAACTAAAGGATCTCTTTATAAGTATAATTACCATAAAAATTCACATATTATGATGTTACTGTGATAGAGAACTGGATACCTATAAGTTCAATAAATATAAAGGGTTACCGGTTTAGTATCCATGATGAGGAGATCATGTTGATTTGACTATGATTTTAGGGGAGAAAAATTAATTTTTTGACCAGATGGTTCTTAGAATATAAGTTAATGTGACCTCAGTACTAATTACTATCGATCAAGAAGTTATAGTAGAAACTTGTTAATATATACATGTACATAGTAATCTATTTGTAAACACTTTTAAATTGTAATTATAATGGAAAAGGTAGGAGTATTTTTTCTATTGTTCACATAGGACACATTGTTTGAAGCATGTAAATTTTTATGTTCTTCCATTTTTTTTATTTAATATTTTTTGTTGTGTATTCTCCCTAGGGTTGTATATTTGTGGTGGGAAGAGAATTTGGTCTTCTTACTTCTAGTACATTCAGTCAAGGGAGTCCTTTTAGATGATCGGGTTCCACTACAGATCATCTGCTGATATTTTTTTGATGGGGTAAATCCATTGGTGTAAGGGAGACAACTTCTAGTGGACCTATCGAAATCATGAGTAAAGATAAGGAAACGCAACACAAATTACACTCTACAACCTCAAGAGGTTTTCTCAAAACTATAGAAACCTGGTGTTCATCCTTCACCTACTCACAAGTAAGACATCATTATATAAAATCATCAACTCTACATTTTATGTTAGGTCACCAAAATTAAAGGTTGATATCTTAGTATAGATTTATAATTCCTAGATATACTTCCAAGGGATAAGTTTGAAATTCACTCAATACCTTATATCACATATCATTTGGAACTACTATGTACCATCGGAAGAGGATGGCATACTTCCTGCCCTCAAAGAATCATTTGGGTACATCACTTGAGGATATATTTGGAATCATAGGTTTGACATTGGTTATTTTGATTTCCAATCTCCTAATATATGTTCCTTTTATCTTATCTATTTCGGTTCATTCATTTTATTCATTAGGTTTTGGTTTACCTCACTTGATTTCCACCCACTAGAGTTTCATTCTGGTGGTCTCGTTTAAGTTCTATCCTCATCGTTATTTGAAATCTATTTTCATTTATACTTCTCTTTCATTGGTTACAATATAAAGTTTTTGTATTGGTGATTTTTCTCTCTTATTTGTGTATATTATGATTGAAACTCTATATTTTGTAAAAAAATTAATTTTTTTATAAAGATTATAAATTTTTTGTTGGTGATAAATTATATTCATTTATTTTTTAGTTTTTATGTACATTTTTTAGATACAAATTTTCATTTTTATAATTTTTTTGTGGTTATAATTTTTTTTATTTTAAATTATTTATTATCTAAAATTATAGTTATAGTTTTTTATGGTTGTGATTGTTTTTATTTATGACTATTTGTATATATAAATATTTTATCATTATAATTTATTGATGGTTAAAAAAATTAAAAATTATTTCTAGTTATAAATTGTTTGTTAATTTTTTTCATCATAATTGTCTTTGTTATAAATTATTTTTTATTTAAAAAATTCAGTAATAGATTTTTTCAGTTCCAATTTGTTTCTTATAAATTTTATTATAATTATAATTATTTTATATTATAAATTTTTTTGTTACAAATAATTTTTCAGTTATAAATTTTTTTAGTTATAATTTTCTTGTTATACATTTATTCTTGCATATATATTTATATTCTTATATGTTTTAAATTTATCTATTTATATATAAGTTTAAATGTTTATATGTTTTAATATATTCACATATTATATTATGATTTAATGTAACTAATGGATCATAATGGGGTAAATTCATGAATAACTAGTGATGAATATGAGAAATGGGTTAACAATTTCTTTAAATTTTCTAAAAAAAATCTAAAAATATATATATATTTATGTCCATGTGTGAAGTGTTAGAATATGATAAAATTATAGTAGAGAGAAATCAAAGACCATATGATTTTATATGGTTTTAATCATAATTAAACACATCGGATCTATCATAGTGAAATAAAAAATAAGTCAAGATCAAATGTTGATGAATATTTTCATCATGAGATAGAGTATCATTTTTAAGAATTAATTCATGATGGATGAGTTTATACCATTGAAAAAACAAAAGGTGTTTAATGGTTATATGGAGATGTTGAGAAACCACTATTCCTAGGTTGCACTAAATTTATAGTGTTATCAGTAGTACTAATATTAGTTAACTTGAAATAAATAAATGGTCGGATTGATAAAATTAATAATGGACCCCTTAAACTTTTGAAGGTACTACTTCCAGAAATAAACAAACCTCCATATTCCAATTATGATGGAAAAAATATTATACAAAATGTAATTGGGGTATAAATAGATACATGCTTCCCATTGTGACATTATTCTTTATAGGAATGAATATGAATGTTTTTTATGTCTTAAATATAGGAGATATTGATTTAAAACAGATAATAAATCGAACTCTGAGTCACTCCCAAGAACAATCATCAAACCTCCCACTAAAGAAATATGGTATCTTCCAAAAATTTCTCTTTTAAAGTGTCTATTTTTTAATTAAAATGATGAAAATAGAATAAAATGGATTAAAAATGACCACATATTTGAGGGAAAACTACATCACTATACATATTCACCACAATGGAATAGATTTTATAAAAAAATTACTAATTTTGGAAATAAATATAGATATATCTAAATGGGATTATAAAAATATTGAATGAATATGTATAAAATACCCAATACCCAATATAGTTTATGGCCTATTATGTTGGTATTTTATAAGTTCCCCTACATATATGTAAGAATAAAAAAATATGTTATAATGAGTTTGATTATTTCAAGAAAAAAATAGCCTGGAAGTGATATTGGTGTTTATCTATCACTATTGATTGATGATTTGAAATTTATATGGGTGATAGGTGTTATAATTTTTTATGCATAAAATAAAGAGTATTTCCTTTTATGTTTTATGATAATGTTCACTATTAATGAATTTCTTGTATATGTAAACTTATCTCGATGCATTTTCAATGGATATAATTATTTTTAAATTTGAAAATTGAATTAATATCATCAATTAAATAATGGAAAAAATATAATGTATATGGGATGGTATATATTTTTTGGAATGGATTTTATTTATCAAAGATTAAAAAATGAATTTAACATTTTATAGGAGTATAATTTTCCCATAAAACCATTTTAATCTGAAGAATATTTTGAAAAGGTGAAAACCATCGATGTCACATTTGTAAGGAAAGTAAGTTTTGGTCATCAAATAAATAAATGGAAGAAATGATCCAACTTATTCAATCTACCTTATTGGATATTTTTTTGAATTAAAACATAACATTTTTGTTATGCATGTTGATAAAAGAATATGTGATAGTTTTATTTGAAGTATGTTATATATAAAATAAAATTCAAACTTTAGATTTCATGAAACATTTCACTTAATTTCCATAGAAATAAATTTGAAGTTATCTCCAACTATGAAAGGAAATGGTATATATTTACATCCTTCTTGACACACATTAAGTAAGAGTGAGAAGGTATTTTTTACAATATATGTATGGTATTAATGTAGCCAATGATTATTATTAAAATGTGATAAATTTAGTTCCACTAAAGGATTTTAAGTTAATCAATATTAAATCTCATTACTATCATGTATTGATGAAAAATATGCTTATGGTTTCACTACATAAAATATCTTCAACACATGTCATAATTTCTATAATCATTATTTTTACTTTTTCAATTCCATTTGTAGGAAATAGATGAATCCAAATTTCTATAATGTGTTAGATAATAAAGTTATCTTCATACATCTTCAACTATAAATGTATTTTTCATAATAATTTTTTGATATATTGATTAATTTGGTGGTTAATTTGGTGTAAGAAAGAGGAATATGTGGGCCAGTTTAAATGCATTAGATATATAATTTTGAAAGATATATGAAATTTTTTAAGGGATATGTTAAAAATATGTTTCAACTAGAGGCCCCTATTTTTCAAAAATATAAATTGGAATACGTGATTGAGTTATGTAATGATTATTTTTATGATGTGGATCATGTTGATATCTTTATATATTGAAATTATATAGTTTATAGAAAAGGGATTTTTGGCTTAAAGGTAAAGTTAATTCCATGAGATGAAGTGATGTAGGCACACTTATACATTTTGAACAACATAGATGAGGTTCAACCATATTTCTCACCACATATTTTTTCATTGAAGGTAGAATGTCAAAAAAGAACTATAAATTTATTGATGAATGAATATAAAAATACAATTGTATCATGGTATAATGATAAATTTAACACTAATTTATCTTCATCAAAAGAAATGAAATGGTTAAATGGGGTAGCATGTTTTAATGTGATCACATGGGCAGATTTTGAGATTAATGGTTTCACATTTTATATAAAAAATCAGGATCATAAAAGTACCATTCCAAATAGTGGAGTAATGGTCATCGCTGAAGCATTTCATTTTTTGAGTGAAAATGATAAAACCCTAAATTATGCATTAATATCATATATTAAAGTTGTTTAGGATATATGGGAGATTCATTATGTTAAATTTTGATTACTAGAGTTTAATTGTAACTAGGTGATAGTAAAAGTGGTTTAAAACATGATGATTATAGATTTACACTCATCAATTTGAAAATATTTAGTTTTAAAGAGAAATAATTTATCCCGATGATGCATGAAAAGAATATATTTTATGTTATCAATCCATTAAATGATTTGTGGTCCATTTTTTGTAATGAGAAAAATCCATTTGGGTGATAAGGATGTGATGATGTTGTGGACTTCTGTGAGGATTATTCATCTATTACTTGATTACTTTATGAAAATAATGAATGTTATGCCCACATAGTCCATGTAACACCCCCAAGATTTTATGATATATTTATCTCTAAAAAATGATTTCTTTGAAATATTTCTTTATACATAATATCAAGTTTAAAGGAACTCCAATTTAAATATTTTTATTTAAATATGATCGTTATAACATAGATGTTAAAATTATAGGTATAAATAGGAGTAAAAAAATTATTAAAAATATATATAAAGGTTTAATATAATTTTAATTCATTTACAAATAAGTAATTAATTTCTATAAAAAACATTTTATGCTTCAAGAATACATTTTCTTCAAAAAAATAGTTTTATTACTTTTTATGATCAAATATTATAATTAATTTATACCACTTTTATTCATTTTATTTAATAAAAATGATATAATTTTCTAAATCATTATATTAAAATTATCTTAGGGTGAAATTTTTTTATTTTTCAGAAAAAGATTAATTTTACAGTGAACAGTGAAATACTAATTTTTATTGAAAATTTTATTTTCATTTCAAGAATTAAAAAGGTTTAATTTTATTTTAAAATGATTTAAAATTAAATTTGTTCATTTATATTATTAATAATCCATTTAATATCATTGGAATTAATTTTATGCTTTATTTTTCTATAAAAACCTTTTATACAAAAGAAGGCATTATTTTTCTGAAAAACCACTTTTCACCGCATTTTCCTCATTTAATTTAAAATTAAATTTCTACAATTTTATTAATTTATTTTGATAAAATGGAATAAATATTTATATAATCATAATTAATTTAATTTAATTTTTTTAACTTAATTTTAGTTCATTATGAATAGTAAACATAGAAAATGAGGTAAAATTTAGTTAAACTGATGGAGTAAAACTTTAAAATCCCTCTAACACTTTCCTTTATCATGTTTTTTGGGTTTTCAATGCAAATATATGTTTATTAGGTTCTATAATTTATTTTAAAACATTATTTTGAATTTTTTAACCCAAGATTGACTTTTGTGATGATAAGTTATATTTTATTCAAAATAAAAAACTATTTTTCGGTCTTTTTATTTAATGGAATGGTTGAAATATGCCATTTGGTTTCGGATTTATAAAAGATTATAAAACCATCCTTATATTATTATATAACCAAATAATTTTTTGTAAACAAATTTACTACTTTACTTCAAGGTAAAATGATTTTTACTCTTAAATCAGGTATTTTCCAAAAACACTATTTTTCATGCGTTTTGTGCCCTTATAATGAAATTAATTTCTACCACCAATAAAAATTAAATATGATAAAATTTATTCCAAATTTGGGATAAAAATTTCCAAAAAAAAATTAGTACTTTCTATTTTTATTCTTATAATTTTGTTATCATGGTAAAAATTTGATTCATCATAGTTAAGGTTAAAATAAGTTTAAATTGGTTTAACTAGAATATAAGGCTTAAAATGTATCAGTAAATTGTTAAATTGTGATTTTTTGAGTTTATTTAGACCTTAAAACATCTAACCTTAAAATTTTGGGTTCCTTGGTTCCACTTTACATGATTATGATGTATATATTATTCAATCTTTAAGAAATTCCAACTGTGTCATATCCCCAACTTATAAAAGGACATATCTCTTTTCTCTTGTTAACACCACATTGATACATATATACTGACCAAAACCTAACCAATTATCTTATAAAATTACATATTCATGAATTTTAGGTGCTTTTATTCTTAAAATATCATTCCAATAATTCTTATGAAGGGATTTAAAGGAGGTCAACCAAAGAAGAGGTAATCAACTTTCCAGACCTCTTTTAGTTTATTTATTCTTATCCCACCTCTAAATCATTGGTATTCATCATAAAATAATAAATTATCATAAATACACTAAAATTTTATTATGTTTATTTAACCACCATTATTCACCTTGTTTTCTATCAAATGGGAAATGAAAGTATTGCTTGTGTGTATGTGTGGACTACCACCTCCATGTAATGATACAATATATTTTCCATAACCATGTTTCATTGATGGTTATTATGATGGGTTTAATGTTTATATGTTACTTTTATGACATAATAATTCTTTTTTAATTATAATATCATAACTACCTTCTTACCTTTCAATCTATTGGAAAATGATAACGTTTCTAGTGAGTACGTGTGGATTACCACCTCCACAAATCAATGTGATTTATTTTAATTTTTGTTTTAATTGGATGGAAATAAGGATGGATTTAATGTATATATATGTTATTTATGATATAATTATGGTTCTTTAGTGGTAAAATAATATTTATATTTCCTTTCTTATTTTTGTTCGAAAATGAAAACAGTGTTCATGCATATGTACGGCCTACCGTCTCCATGAACGGTGTAAATAATTTATTTATCTCCACCTTTTATGGATGAATATAAATATGTATATAATTAATATTTATGTTATTTAAATCATTAATAAATTTTTTGAGATGATGTAACCATGATCAAATTACAATGACCAGAACTTTGGAACTGAAACTTTCATGAAAAATGAAGGAGTTATAACCTAGAACAGGGATTTAAATAAATAATTATTAATATATGGGTGATAAGATGTTATAAGTAAATAATGTATGGTATTATATATATAATTATAGTTCTGGAATACAAGTATAATAAATCAATATTTATTATAATTTATATTCAAATGTGTATAAATAAATATGATACTTGTGGTAAGGGATTTATGTTTTAATCACATTTTATTCAAGATTGTTTATATTTGAATTTTAATTAATGAAATTAAAAATAATTATCAAATAAATTAGTTAAATTTTATTATCCTTAGTTTATTGTTGGAATTTTAAATTAATAGTACTATTTTACTCTTTTGGAGTTTAAAATGCTCGGTAAATTTTTTTTAGAAAAAGAGACTTTATTTCCACTTTGGTTAGAAATTTTTTTCTTCCATGTTCGTGTTTTCTTTAAAATGTTTTCAAGAGTATTTTACTATTATTTTATTAATTTTTAAATTAATTTTTACCCATTTTTTAACTTTCATAAAAAAAATCAAAGGAATATTCTTGTCATTTTCTAAATGAGGTACTTAGGATTTTTTATTAAAAATGTGAAAGGAGTAATTGTTTTGACATGCACAGCATGAACGGAATTTCCCATCATCAGGACCACTCAAATATTTAAAGATTAATTTAACAAATTTCACATTTAATTTAAAAGAAAACATTTCACATGATATTTTGGAAATTTTTATATTTAAAATAATTTACTTCAAAATGAAAGTGTATTTTACTTAAGAATTATTCCAGAGATCTTTTGAAAAAAAATTATCTATGATATCATCCTTTGATTTTAATTATGATTTACTAGGATAATATCTAATGATATCATCCTTATTCTTTATATGGATGTTTTATTATTATTATTATGAGATTTTTATGAAACCAATTTACTTTCTATGAGTTATTCTATGATGATATGATGAATATTTTATGATCTTATAACATTTGTGTGAATGAATTATGATTATGTGATGGTCGGGTCTATTATTTCCCACCAATGCATTGGGTAAAGTAATATTGATATCTCACTATATGATGATGATGATTATGGAAATTATTTCAAATATATTTATTCACATATTGATGCATGAGTATGATTTCTTCTAGATATGCTCATATGAATATGTATGGACATGATTTCGAATAGCTTTGTTAATATTTTGATACATGAGTATGATATATTTCTAGTTATACTCGCAATATTTTTGTTTGAACATGACTTAACTTATCTATGTTCACAAGATGATGATTTCTTATGATTATGATGCAATATTCCTATGTTATGAATCTTAAATGATGATTACTTATTTGACACCCTTATTGATTGTACTTCTAGAAATGAATTGATTTTGGATCTTATAATCTAAAGTTTTCTAGGGATAAATATTTTATATTAATAATAGGAACTTGAATATGTTATCATTACCCTTAAGATCATTTTATCATTTAATTATTTATATATTCCATGTTTACCCTTCCTAAGCATCTCAGCTCACACTTTCTTATGTTTTCCTTCACCAAGTTTTGATAAAAATTTCTAAGTGTGATGAGTCTAAAAGGGTACCTTATATAAATAAGTATGTTTAAGATGATGAAAATTTTACTTAAATAAGATGTTTATGTATCTAGTATCCAAATGCACTACACCTTTATAGTCCTCAGTTGTGTATTATTGTGAAATGTATTAAATATTCATCTAAAATGATGTAATATTTATGTATGTTATTCTCAGGTTTCTTCAGTTAGTATCAGATCAAGGTTTAGTTAATATTTAGAGATTAAGGTTATAAAACTTTGTGTAAAACCTTTGGGATTATTCAAATTATAGAATAATATCCAAAAAAATTGGTAAATAAATGATTATTTGGTTTTTCTAGAAATACGTCTTTGTATATATACTACAGGTGGATGTGGTTCTGAAACAGATGCATCATGGGATAATAATCCTGAAAATAGTTGGTCGAGTATATATTAAACATCATTATAGTTCATGGAAAGTGTTTCCCTACTGTTCACTGAGTCTGACACTCTTGGGTGATATGCCTGGATTAACTCACATTTTCTTTATAAACCATTACGATGGATTTAAATATACGATGACCTAGGATAACCTAGGTTAAACTTAAGTTTTCCTAGTTTGATAAAAAAAATTCATAATTGAGGATGCATCATGAGTCTATTTTCCTAAATATTTGTTTTTTCACTCTGATTAGTGTAGATTGATGCTTAAATTATGTTTTTTGTTTTATTAAATGGCTGGAACCAGAACAAATCATGTGAAAAATTAATTTGATGATCAATGAAACAATTATCCTTAAGATAAAAAAATGGATTAGGATTTGGGATGAAATATATTGTGACTATTATAACTCAACTATCTCAAGATATGAATAGTAACATTGATCATTTGAGCTTGCAAATTCCCCATGGAGGGAATAACATTCCATTGAGTCTTTCATGTGATAATTCCCACCCTCCTTCTATGGGTCTTCTGATCCACTAGTTTGGTTAATAGATTAATTCTATGGAAAATATATTTTTTGTTCTTCAGTACTGAAACTATTTGAAATTTGTCTTAGTAGTCTATCACTTGGAGGGTAAAACTAATCAACGATGGACTCTTATCAAGAACACAATACAAGAAGAATAAATAAACTCAATATAATGGGTGGATTTTAATAGGTAATTTACAATAAATACTTTCCTATAAATCTTCTTACTAAAATGTAAATGAAATTTCTAGATCTAGAATAGGGGGATGATGAATCCATTGGTACCTATGAACAAAAATTTATAAGACTTTCATGGTATTATTCAAACTTTATAATAAACCCTGTGAGAAAAATTGATCAATTATTTAGTGGCTTGAGACCAAGTATTCAAAAGAAATTATCCATAGATACTTTGGAAACTATGAATAAATCATTCAATGCACTCTAAAGGTAGAAATAGAGAGTCATAATTCCAATTATTCTTTTGGTTTTAGTGACAAGAAGATAAAAATTGATCCCCATGGAAACTCTAATGGTAAATATCAAGGAGGGAAGAAATTTCAACCCCCTAAATTAAAAAAAAATTAGGGGAATAATTTAGGAAATTATCTAAAAGTAATTGGTAAATGATTTAATTTTTGAAATTTTTTACATCAAGCTAGTGATTGTTTATGGGGGATGAAAAGGTTTGAAAAAGAAATAGTGGTGAATACAGATTCAACCAAGGAAGTTTAATACTTCATATACATGGATATTATTCATTATTACAATAAATTTTCTAATCTAGGAGTTAATGAGGATAATGTAAATCAACAACCCCCTAAGTAAAATGATAAAGGAAAGGACTTTTCTATCACAACTGAAGTGGTTTAGGAAACTGATGTTGTGAAAGGTACACTTATCATCAACTCTATAATTAAAAATGTTTTATTTGATTTTGTATCTAGCCACTCTTTTATATTTGAAGAATTTTTTAAGGGTATCACATCACCACCTCAATGATTATATGTTGAGTTAGTAGTAAAAACTCATAATGGTATGATGATCACATATAAATTTTATAGATCCTCTCTGATAGAAGTTTGTGGGAATGTTCTTTCTAAAAAAATTGATTATCCCTCTAGTTTAATTTTATATTATTTTTGGAATAGATTGGCTCTATCTATATATATTCCATATCAATTTTCAAGTAACTGAAGTCATATTTTATATTCCAAAGGAACCTATTATCATTTATCAGTGCAAGGATGAATACGAACTTATAATGGAACTTATTTATATCTTGTGAGTTTAATTTATATCAATTAAGGGTATCTATCTTATATAGTTAGGTAGAAACTCAATATTTTATATATACCAATTTTATGGAAGTTTATAGAGGTTTTACAAAATATTTTCCAAGTATTTCTCGGGATCATGAAGTTGGGTTTTCAATAAAACTCATACCTTGTGATAGAACTATTTAAAATACACCTTATAGAATATCTGCAATTGAGTTACAATAACTGAATAAGTAACTCTAAGATAATATTGATAAGGTATTAACATGCCCTGGTGAATCACCCTAGGGTTTATCTAACCTTTTTGTAAATAATAAATTTGGTTCAATGCATATTTTCATTGACTATTAGGAACTTAACAAGATCACTATCAAGAACAAGTATCCACTTCCATGTATTTATGATTTTTTTATCAATTTGAGGAGGTCAATACTTTTCCAAGATTGACCTTCATTATGTATATCATCAATTGAGAGTTAATAAGAATTATATACCAAAGACATCCTTCAATATGAGGTATGGTCATTAAGAATTTATAGTAATTCCATTTGGACTTACTAATTCTCCTGTTATCATCATGGATGTAATGAATAGATTCTTTATAGATTAACTTGATCAGTTTTAGGTAGTCTTTCTAGATGATATTCTTATATATTCAAATAATATAGAAGATCATGAAGATCACTTGATAATTATACTCAATAACCTAATGAAGGATAAATTGTATGAAAAAGTTAACAAGTGTGAATTTTGGATTTATATTGTTTCATTCTCAGGTCATCTAAACTCAAGTGATGGTATTTTGGTGGATCCATAAAAGAAATAAGTTTTTGAGAAATGGACTAGAAAAACCATGGTTACTAAAATCTATAGTTTTCTTAGGATGGCAGGATATTACTAATTCTTTATGAGATATTTCTCGTGAATATCTAATCCACTCACCAAGTTGACTTAGTAGGGGGTTAAGTTTTTGTGTATAGATGAATGTGAAGAGAATTTTAAAGAGCTAATTAGAATATTGTTTATTGAAACTATACTCACACTACTTTGTAGTGTAGAAGGGTTTTTTATCAATAGTGATGCATCAAAGAAGGGACTAGGATATTTATTCATTCAAAATGGTATGGTGATTTCATATTCCTCTCATCAATTTAAAATACATTAGAAAATTGCCTCACTCATGAGTTGGAGATGGAAGTAGTAATTTTTGTATTAAATATATGGAGGCATTATATTTATATTTAAAGGTGTTACATATATATGTATCATAAAATATTGAAGTGTATATGGAAATAGTTAAATATGAAATAGATAAGATGGTTAGAATTGATTAATGATTATGACTTCTCGATACATTACCACCCTTAGGAGGCAAACAAGATGAATGATGCTCTGATTTTAAAGGATCATTCCTGTTTTCCCATGATGGGGATTGAAATATGTCCAATACTCATTGATTTTTATAAAATAAAACTTGAAATAACAAGGAAGTGGGATAGATCATATCTTTCTTAGAATAATTTTTAACCATCAATACATGTGAGGATTAAAAAGGTTCAAAATGAATATGTGGAACTTCAAAATAAGGTGATAAACGTTCCTTAGTTTAACCACTATTTTTATGGAATGATAAGGTTTTGGAATTGAGTGTATTCTCCATAAATAATATATTTGAGGAAATATATTTTGTATGATGCTCATAGTTTATCATTCTCTATTCATCTTGGATGTGTAAAAATATAGAGATATTTGAAAACGTATTTTTGGTCAGATAACATGAAAATAGATATTTCATAGTATATATCTCAATTCTTGGTATTTCAGCAAGTTAAGGTTGGGAGATATAATTTTGGGGGGATGTTAAAATTATTACACATACCAAAATGGAAATGGGAAAACATTAACATGAATTTTTTCTTCAGATTCAGTAAAAAATCTAATGTCCATAATGCTATTTGGGTTGTAGTTGATCACCTTATAAAGTCAATACACTTCATTTCTATCAGATAATTTTTCTATCTTGATCAAATTTAAAAAATATAAATTAATGAATTGGTAATATTTCATAAAGTACCACGTTCTATTTTATTTTATTCAAATCTCATGTTTACCACAAAGTTCTGAGGAAGTCTTTAGTAATATCAATATTTAAATTTTCATTTTAGTACTACTTATCATACTCAGATATATTTTCAGTATAATATAGCCATTAAAAATTGGAGGATATATTGATTTTTTTTCTCGATTTCAAAGGTGGTTAGGATCAACACCTTTCTCAAGTCAAGTTTTATTACAGCAATAGCTTCTACTCAATCATTTAGATGTCTCCTTATGAAACCATATATAGAAGGAGGTGTAGAACACCAATGTGTTGGAATGAAGTTGGGTAAAGAAATTTATTGGGAATTGAGAAATATAAGGAGATAGCAGAGGAAGTTAGATCCATTCATAATCACATAAGGGAATCTTAGAGTCGAAAAAAAATTATAATGACAATCCTCGATGAGATCTACACTTTGAAGTTGGTTATAAGGTATTCATAAAAATAGCTTCTTAGAATAAGGATGTAATATTTTGAAAGAATTAAAATATGATCCCTAGATATATCAATCCCTTAAAAATTCTTTATCATATCAGGATGGTAGTTTATCATTTGTCACTTCCACTAAATCTATCTCAAGTTCGCAATGTGTTCCATGTATCTCTACAAAGGAAGTACATACCTAATCCTTCACATGTTCTAAATTCATGGGTTATAGAACTATAATAACATATCTCTTATTAAGAAAAATTTGTGAAGATTATTGATCATAAATATAAAGAGTTTTGAAACAAGACCACTCACATAGTCAATATTTGGTGGCAAAACCATAAATTAGAGGAAGCTACATGGGAACCTGAAGAAGTGATGAGGAATAATTATCTTTAGTTTTTTGTATTAGAGTGAAAAAATTAAAGGGTTACATTCATATAATGGGGATATAATTTAACACCCAAGTATTTTAATTTTGATTTCTTTAATATCTATCTTTCCACATAACACTGAGTTTAAATGAACCATAATATAAATATTATTATTTAAATAAGACCATTATACTCTACACATTAAAATTTGTGGTATGAATAGGAATAAATATGTTATAAAATATATGTATAAAGTTTTTATATAATGTAAATTAATTGATAAATAAATATTCAATTTTTAGTAAAATCATTTTAAGCTTCAAAAATAAATTTCCTTCAAAAAAGGTTTTTATTAATTTTGTGAGAAAATATTATAATTAATTTATACAAATTTTACAATTTTTTTTAAATTATTAATTTTATGAAATAATCATATCAAAATTATCTTAAGATGAAATTTTGGGATTTTTCTGAAAAGATTGATTTTATAGTGAATCGGGAAAAATACCGATTTTTATTGAAAACTTTGTTTTTATTCCAAGAATTTAAAAAGTTAAATTTTGTTTTAAAATAGTTTCAATATAAATTTAGCTAAATTATATTAATAATAATTTATTTTATGTAATTGGAATTAATTTTATGCATTATTTTTTTGTAAAATAATTTTATACCTAAGAAAACATTTTTTCAAGAAAAAACACTTTTCATCACATTTTGTTGATTTAATTTTAAATTAAATTCAACCAAATTTTTTTGAATTTAATTTTAAAAAATAGATTTAATATTTTAAATTATAATAATTAATATGATTTAATAGGATCAACTTAATTTTTCATCAGTAAGAATAGTTTCAATAGTAAATATTTATCACCTTGGTAAAAGTTCTAAAATTGGGTTAAAATTGTGGGGTAAAGATTTAAAATATCTCTAACACTTTCCTTTATCCTATTTAATGGGTTATTTTTGACAAATTATATGTTCAAGGAGTTATATTATGTATTTTAAAACATTATTTTTAATTTGGGAACCCCAGATTGACTTTTGTGAAGATAAGTTATATTTTATTCAAATTAAAACTATTTTTGGGTATTTACATTTAATGGCTTGGATGGATGATTTCATTCAGTTTTTTCTTCCACAAAAAGACTAAAAAAATTATTTATGATTTTATTTAACCAAAAAAAATTCATGGAAACTAATTTATTAATTATTTAAATGTAAATTTATTTTTACTCTTAAATCGGGTATTTTCCAAAAAAAATGTTTTCATGCGTTTTTGTGTTATTACATTAAAAGTAATTTCTACCACCAATCAAAATTAAATATTATAAAATGGATTAAAAAATTAAATCATAATTTTTAAAAGAATTTATAATTCCCCCTTTATTTTTGGCTATACAATTATGTTATCATGGTAAAAATTTGAGCCATCACAGTTATGGTTAAAATGAGTGTAAAGTGGTTTAACTAGTAGATAAGGCTTAAAATGTATACAAAACTTGTAAAAATGTTATTGGTTGAGTTTATTTTGGACTTATAACATATTATATTCTAATTTTTGGTTCTTTGGTTCCACATGTCATGATTATGATATATATATATATATTATTTATTATTTTAAAATTCTAAGTGTGTCTTATCCCCAACTTATAAAAAGGAACCCCCACCTTTCTCTTATTTACACTCCTTTGATCCATATATCTTGAAACAATATTACCTAGTTATCTTATTAACTTCCCTATCCACTAATTTCATGTTCTTTTCTTCTTAAAATACCACTCCAAGGGTTCTTAAGAAGGGATCTAAATGGCTTACTAAATAAGAGGTAATTATCTTACCCGACCTCTTCCAATTATTTATTCTTATACATCTTATAAATATTTGGTATTAATTATAAAATAATATATTATATATACTAAGTAAAATTAATTGTTATTAAAATTATTAAACCACCATTATTCCTCCTTTTTCTATTAAATGGGAAGTAGAAGTATCACTCATCCATATGCGTGGACTACCACCTCCACATAGTAATACAATCCATTTTCCATCACCATATTTCATGGATAGTTATTATAATGAGTTTAATATATATATATATATATATATATATATATATTGTTTTTATAAAATAATAATTCTTCTATAATTATAATATCAAATCTCCATTCCTACCTTATAATCTTTTGGAAAATAATAACGATGCTTGTGTGTAGGTGTGGACAACCGCCTCCATGAAGCAATGTGATTTTTTCATTTATATTTTTATTGGATGGAAATAAGGATAGATTTAATTTATATATATTTTATTTATGATATAATTATAGTTATATAATGATAAAATAAAATTTATCTTTCTTTCCTTCTTTATTTTAGAAAATGAAAACAATGTTCATGTGTATGTATGCCCTACTGTCTCCATGAACGGTGTAAATCATTTTTTTATCTCTATATTATATGGATGATTATAAATATGTATATAATGACTGTATATTATTTTTATATCTAGAATAAAATTCTATATATGGTTTAACCATAATCAATGTGTAAGGACCCGAACTACCAAACCAAAACTTTCAGGAAAAATAAAGCAATTATCAGCCAGAATAGTGATTTTAATAAAGAATTGTTATTAAATGGATGATATTATGTTATAAGTAAATCATATATGGTATGATATATTTGAGTAAGGCTATTTTATACATGTATAATAAATATAAATTTATTATACAGGAGGTTATAATTCAAACAGTGAAATTTTTATTATTATATTACAGGCCTCTAAGATATATCACCAAGAGATCTAGTCATAGAATGTATACCCTCGTACTTTATCATGTGGATGGTGTCATTTACTAAGGGACAAATGATTGCCTAAAATTTTGATACATTAATATCTAAATCCAATAGTGGTTATTAATAGGTTTAGTTTATCCCTCCATCTCCCCTAACTCGCCATGAAAAATGGAAAAGGGATGGGATGACAAAAAATGGAAATTTTCTAATGGATAAATAAAGATAAGTAGCAGATAAAATTACAATAAATTAATTTAAATTTTTATTAAATATTAGCATTTTGTAAATTCATTACACTGATATAAAATTTTAATATATCATTTAAGGATTTCATACATTAGAAAGTAATATAGGGTAATTTTATCCTTGAGGGTGGTATGGATATTATAACAACTACTTTAGGAATGTATGAACACTTGTTCTACATAAGAGGATATGAGGTGGGTGTTAGTATTAGAAAAAAATTTAGTCTTCTTAGTATGACATCGAGGGAGGAATAATACATGGTAGAAATAGATTCCTTAAAGGATAAGCTACAAGTGATTAATCAATTAATAGAGGATCAAATTAGATCTTTTTTATATGTTATGTTTGTAGAAATGGTGAGACATATATGGAATGCATAGCCTACTAACCCAGATCCTCTATTTTCACATTCAGACCTGATTGTATATAATGAGTTACATTTTTGGGATCCCTGTGTACATATTTTATTTTATGGATTCATATATAGGGTGGTTGATTATGTACATCACCATATTATATAGTAGGGTAAAGTAATAGTAGTGATACAAGATATTATTGATCAAAATTCTCTAGTGACATAATCTATTAAGGAGGTTCCCAAAGTTGGAGATAGTATGGGTCATTTTTTACTCTAGTGATCTAGCCTTCTTTATTACTTGAAATATGTGGTATATGTTTTTTAAAATTTTAATTTACATTTTATTTCAAATTACTTGTAACTATTTATTATATTTACCATACGTATAAGTATCTAAAATCAAAGGAATTGGTGTAAAATAAAGAAAAGTTCCAGGACTCAACACCTTCTGATTCTTGTGAGGTTTCAGATGAGCTAACAAAATTATCTCATAAATATTCTATGTTGGTAAGGTTTTATGAGTTTCAAATGATTGTTAATATATACGGGTGAGACTATGCATTAAAAATATTTAAAAAATATATCATCAATTTTATTAATGATGATGATCTCTTTGTAGTCATATAGTAGTTTTTTTCATGTAAGTAAATTTATATTTCTATTTCTATTTATTTAAATAAATATAACTCATAATGACATAATTTATTACTTATCTAATTAGGCATATCTACTCTTTAAATCTGAAATAAGAGCACGTTTTTATCATTTTATGGATCCAGAATAAATTTTAATGGATTTTATATATAGAGAGGATGATGTTACAATTAATTATATATGTGAAAGATTATAAAATATATATATTGGGTGTTTGTTTCTTCCGTTCCTTGATAGGTAAAAAAAAATATAATTATGAACTAATATTAATTATAATATCCTTAATGTTGAACTTTTTATATTGTATTGTTTATTGGATGTTATGTTTATTCTGCCCACATGAAAGTAATAAATATTGGTAATTATCTTACTGGATGAAGTTCATAAAGGTTTTAAAAAAAATATTGAATTTTTAAGTTTTTTTCTATTTAATTAATTCTTTAATCATATTTTTTTCTTATTATATATGTTTTGGAAATTTATATTTGAAAATAAAAGTCATGAAAATAGTTTAACGATGTTTACTTATCAATAAAGAATCCAAATAAAATTAAATATTGAAAGTGTCGGAATGTAACTTTTATGCTAGTTAAAACTAGTTTTATCTTACATATATAATGTTTCTTATTTTCAAAGTTTTGCTTCATAACTACAGTTTCATTATCAAAAAGGATGTGTTGAATGTGGTTATTATGTATTAATATTAATTTTTGAGATTATCATGACAAAAACGATGATATATTTTCATAATCTTAGTCCCAATACAACTATTATGTTTTACACCAATATGTTGATTTTTTATTTTTATAAAATTAATTATTTTTTTAGGTTTTTAATGATGTTACAACATATATCTATAAATACATTAACCAAATTTTATTTTTATTTTCAAACTATACTTTAGAAGTGGTTAATTTTTGTATTTGAATTTAATATTTTAATGTATGTATATTTCACTTTTGGTTAAAGTTTAAAAAATTATTATTTTTCCTAATTGTCTACTATTGATTTATAGTGTTGTTTTCTAAATTTGTTTTACATGAATACATGTGAAAGTTCTTGAGTTGATTTATTTTATAATATTTTAGAAATATTAATTAAGTTTAAAAAAAATTATTTATAAAACAAATGTTGAAATCACATTTCAATGTTGGTTTTTAAAAAAATTGGCGTTGAAAAGTACTTTCAACATTGGTTTTTATATAAACCAACTTTAAAAGTCTAAAAAATGCATATTTTTTTAACATTAAACATAGATTCCTTTAGAAACTGATGTGGAAACATACTTCCAATGTTTTTTCTAAAGAAAATGATTTTGAAAGTTCATTTCAACATTAGTTTAAAATAACCATCATAAAAACAATTCATTTAACATCAATTGTATTGACATAACTTTTTAGTAAACTTTAAAATAAACAAACCAATGTTAAAAGTTTTTTTACACTTATAACCTAAGGTTCTACAAAAAATACCCTAAGAGGGAGGTGAATTAGGGTTTCATAAAATTTCTTATTCCCTCATGCATAGTTGGATCTTTTCTTTTCATTGGAAAAGACATTTTTAATATATCACAATCATCAAAACAAATCATATCCAAAATGTAGAAATAAAGAAGCACGGACACAAATAACTATACTTGGTTTACCTGTACTAGGATAAATCCAAGGAGAACATATCAATAATTTGTTGATATTCCAATTAACCACTACTCCATTGATATGTGATTACAACTTTAGGATAATATCACTACTTATCCAAGGTCCACGGCCTCTTCCTCTCTTTCATCTAGTGATTTCAAGGGGGTTATAAAGATATAATATGTATATGAGTTGAACTCAAAAAATATTTCAATCAATGATATAAAAGAAAATGGAAATGAACATTCTCTATGACACTCTGTTATTTTTTTCTAGATATTTAGAATTATGAATAGAAACTCTTACTTATAAGCTTTATATTTAATATAATTCAGCTAAATCAGCCTCACTCTGCAATTGTGGATATTCAATAAAGTCTGTATTGCTTTAGTTTACTTCCCTTTTCCCCTGATCATCAATGTCCTTATATTCTCTATGTGTTATTTCTTCAATGAAAACAATTACCATATATCTAAGGAATTTTAAATTCAAATTAAAAAAATAATAAACTCCCTCTTCTTAAAATCTAACCATTGTATTTTTTTCAATAAAATCATCACCATAAAACTCTATAAAGTCAATTGATGTTCAGACCACAAATACCAAGCAGTTAAAGAAGCACCAAAATAATAAAACTAGGTGTACCCTCTATTTTTTCAAACAACATGGCATGGTCTCTAAACAAAACACCCATGTAGGACACCCCAATAAACCAACCATGACATTTAAGTCTAAACACAATGATTTTTCACATCACTAGGTATAAACATGATTTAACATGGCTATCACCAGACTCGATTTCCTATGTTTTTATAACTCTAGATATCTTGATGAACAACATGAAAACCACCATGGCATGGTGCTTTTCAATTTCCCATTATGCATAGGTATTTTTTAAACTCAAAATAGATTCCATTATGACCATCATGGACCTCCCTATGATGCATATGGATAATTATAATGAAAAACCTATTCCCCGTGACATGGAACACCTTTTATCCAGATTTTAGAGTCATCACGATCTTGACCATGACATGGATCTCCAAACTTTGATTCCTATAAATAAAACATACACACCTCTTCCCAAATATATTACATATCACTATGGATTCAAGAATTATCCACTAATATTCCCTCAACCATGACCACAATGAATATAAAAATGATAGATATAATATTCTCTATTTATCATAGGTAAATTTTTCAACTAAAAAGTTGTTAACCATGGCATGCCCAACCTATTTATTTCATACCAAAATAATTATATTTTGAAATGACATGAAAAACATCCATAACACCTTCAATTTATCAATTTATTGATCCACTATTAAAATCTTGACTCACCATATAAACTCACCATATAATGGGGAATATTTCATTCAATAATCTTCTCAAAGATTACAAATTATTCCAAAGATAACTAACAAAATTATAGTTAATAAAAAATCTAATATGATATAATCTGAAGCTGCAGTAATCCCCCTATTTGGATTTTGGTTTTAAATTACCCATATTCCCTTCTAATTGTCTTACATAAAAAAATCCCCTTTTTATTTTGGTTTTCAATTCGACATATGATCTTTAAATGATATTGCAAGATAATAAAATCCCAAAATTTCCTTTCATACTACAATCCCTTTATAGTGTATTCATTCTCCCCATTTGGAATTAAAATTCAAAGGAGTCCTCTTTTCCAAATATAATCACTATAAACATTTATAATCATCCACTTTCCCACACTAAGAAAAGAGATATCAACAAATTAAATAACCCTATATGATTCAAATATCATTTTAGGAAAAAAGAGAAGAATTAACTACTTATTTATTGTCTATATCCAATGAGTAAACCTATGTTCTGGTACTAATTTTCCCATAGATAGTGTTTCCCCCTCTATTATGTCATCATAAAAAATATATATCCATACAAGAACAAATATAATCTATATAAAACATTAGTTTAATGAGGAGAGAGGTAATATGAACCTCCTTAATTTGAGGATTTTGGTTGAACTTCGATGTTCAACCAGTGTCTCTCAAACACATTCTCCACTAATGGTTTAGTAAACAAATATTCTAATTGTTTTGTTCCAAAAGATTACAATTTTACAATATTTTACTCTAATTTATTATTTATAAAATGGTACTGAATCTCAATATACTTCAAGTGAGAGTGTTGAAACAGATTCTTTATTAACACAGTGATACTCTCATTGTCATATTGAATTGTCATTGGTTTTCAAAACACTTAGCCATGGTATTCCAACTACTAATTCATGCACATCAATTATGTGTAGGCCTTGGTGACTGAAATATACACTACCTATTTTGTACTTAATGACACACAATCTTATTTTTTTATTTAGCCAAAGAATACAATTTCTTATAATAAAAAATTATCTACCACTTTTGGATTTAAAATTCACGATATCACTATCCCAATCCATGAATTAAAATACTAATAAATCTATATATTATCTATCCTTGAATAAAAAAATCATAATTTAATGTTCCTTGAACATGCCTCAAAATACTCATTATTGCTGTAAGATGTTATTCCTTTATAAACCTCTAAAAACCTATTTATAATCACATTGCATAGAATATATGAAGACTGGTTGTTGTAAGAAATATTAAAGTACCAATAATTATTCTATATAGAGTTTAGTCTACTCCTTTTTAATTCTCATATTTTCCAAGTTTAATTATAACTACTATTATAGTTCAAATGGGTTTACACGCAACGATTTTGAACTTATTTAGCAGTTTATTTGCATAATTCTCCTGTGATATGGATGTATTACCATTATATTGATGAAATTACATCCTAATAAAATATGTTAACTCTCCAATCAGTGATATTTCAATCTTATAATTCATTAATTTAGAAATTTTTTCCACTGAACTGTTTATGTTTCCTCTAAATATGATATCATCTATATACACCATCACCATAAATTGTTCCTCATATGAAATTTTCACATAGAGGTTTTGATAAACCTCTCCTCTCTAAAATTATGATTTTCTCAAATAAGAATCCAGTAACGTATACCAAGAATGAGGTGATTTATTTAGTCCATACAAATCCTTTCTCAGTTTCAAAACCTTTGAATCATTATCACCAAAAAAAATCCAACTGGTTTCTCTATATAAACTTATCCATTCAATACACTATTTAAAAATGATGTCTTTGCATCCATTTGAAATAATCTAAACTAACTTTGACTAGGAACCACTAATAAAAGTCTGATAGACTCCATTCATTCCAATTTTGTGATTTTTATTCAATATAAACATCTTAAACCTATGGATAACCTTTACTTAAGAGCCTCAATTTATTATAGACCACTCTACCATATTCATAAATACTGTTTTTGATGACCCATTTTATACATATAACAATATTATTTTTAGTTTTTTCTATAAGATCCCAAGTTTTATTATATCTATTTAGTCTAATTCTCCTTTCATAGATTTCACCCAAGATTCCTCCTTTACTAACTATTTGAAATAATTTAGTTATAAGTTCAATAATACAGTAGTGTGATTTTATTTTCCTCATTCTATATGTTCATATTAGAGTACATATGTCTCCAATAATATTGTATGAATCAACATTAACTCTTTTCATTATTGATTAATTCATCATTTTACTCTCTTTTTCACCTTGCTCTTCTACTGATTCAACTTTAGAATCATCATAAATAAAAATATTTTTAGATTGTTAATAATCAATATTTATATCTTAATCTTCTTCAAACACTTATTTAGGAACAATATTTCTAGAATTTTATTTGGATTCATACTCAACCACTTTCACATCACTTCGCTCAAAAATATTATTTATCCTTTTATTGAAACACTTATTGGACTTAATATTTGATGAGTAGCTTAAAAGTTCACCTTCTTCTATTGAAATTCCACATTTTCCCTAATTACCATATTCATAATGAACGAATAATTTTATTATAAACATACCAAGATTCTTTAGTGAGGTATTCCTTCCATGAAACATTTTTATGGCATCTTTTCTACTCTTTGATTGAGTAATGCTCTATTCAGAGTATATATAGTCACTTTCATGACTTGTTTCTACTAATGAAATGAGATATCTCTCTCTATAAACAATGTATTTTCTATGTTTTTACCAAATGGTTTCTTATTTATGTTATCCCGTTCTATTAGGGAGTTATCTCTAAATATACTTTATGTTTAATACCAAGATTTTAAAGGTAATTTTCACCCCAATAGGATGTGTACTCTTCTCCATTATTTAATATTATAATTTTCATAATTCTTATAGTTTCATTTTTTTAACTTATTAACTACTATTATACTATAATAATCAAAAAATAAGATGAAGTAATTCTCACTATATATTCTAGGCTAACCAATTGGACCACATACTTCGGTGTGGATCGGATTTAGAAAACCTGATGCCTACTTATTATTTTTGGAATACTAATTTCACACTATTTTTTATATCATACAAAAATCACAAATATTTTCTCAATCTCACTTAAAGTTAGGAATATCCATTACATCACTAGACTTGGAAAAGTTATCCATAATTTTTTTACTAATGTGGAATAGCCTCTATTTCCCAAAGATTTTTTATTCTTTCACTATTAGAATACAAGTATTATATTTATTATCTACCTGAAATAGATTTCTGTTTATCCTCCAACCTTTCATATAATAATTCACATCCTTCCCTTTGATACTATATCCTTTCTGATTGAATGATAATTTCAAGATTGAGTTATAAATCTAAATAATACTCCATAAATTATTATGATGTTCATAAATATAGAGTACATAAGTATTCCCCAATTCATATTCATCCAACTAGATCATTCCACCTCGATTAATCTTCAATTCTCTATCATATCCAAAATGAATTGTTCCATAAAATTTTTTGGTTAAATTATTCAATATATTTATATTACCTATCATATGATTTGAATACCCACTATCTATTTGTTACTATTCTTTGATGATTTCAAGGAAATTTCAGTAAAATTTTCATTCTTAGTCTTTTTATTTCCCTTATAAGATATTACTAAATGATTTAAGACTTTTTTAAATCTATTGTCACTTTATTCAGTATAAAAATCAAATCAAAATATTTTTATTAATAGGGATAAAACATATTTTTCAAAATAATTGAATTATGTTATCTTTTATCCATTTTACTTTAAATTTAATTAGAATATCTACCTAATATATTCTTAAAATCTACTTGTAACATCCTATGTTTTGGACCGGGTTGAGATTTCCTTATGAATTTCAAATTTTCATTTATTGGGTGACCTGGATCTTTATTTTGGGATCAGGATATAAATAAGAGCATTGGATCAGTTAAAAGTGATGTTTTTAGATGTATTTTTTTAATTATCAATAAGTGAATTAATAATTCAAATGAGTTTCAAGAGCATCATCCCAAGAGTACTCAAGTTTGAGAAAGGATCGTAAGTGCGTATGGTTTGTTTAAATCTATGCACCCTGTTGTAGGTGTGCAGAGGAGACCCACATGGACTATGCACAGTTTTCCCAAATAGAGAACCTATCCCACAACCTTAGTTCCACTTAACCAGTAGATATTAATAAATGGAGCATGGTTAGATTAAACCATGCGAGGTGTGGCTTCTTGGTAGAGGAGGCAGCATGGTTGGTGCATAGTTTTCCAAAACATGTGGCCTAACCATGTGTATCTTTAAAAAAGGTTTAAAATGAGCATTTCCCCATGATCTATTTCTTCCATCCCCCTCTCTTTCTTCCACCTTAGTGTGCACTAGGGAAAGCTGCTTGGTCTTCCTTTCCTCTTTTCCTCTAGTTTTCCAAGTATATCCTTTGTTCAGTGTCAGAATCGAGCATCATCAATCTTGATAGATGTGTACAAGTACACTATTTTTTCCTCTTTATCCATTTGTTGTTTAACTCTCTCTCTATGGAGTTATTTTTTGTGTGATTTAATTATCCTGATTTCCATAGTATTTTTAAAATCTTACCTTTTCTTCCATTCCAGCTCAAATCAAAGGTTAAAAATGGATAAGTAGATGTAATAAGAAAAATTTAGGCATTCCATATGTTTTCCCTCAAATTCTAATTTCCTATATCATATATCCATTATTTCATAAACTGAAATTTTTGAGTGTTTCTCTTAAAATATAAAATTATTTCAATGAAATTCCTAGACTACATTATGATGTGTTTTAGAGCCCCCCCCCCCCCTCTTCATATGGTTAGAGGTTATGACCTCAACCTAGACCACCCCTTTAGGTTGGGTTCACTAAATAAACCAATTATTGTCATTTTACTTATGTCTAGACAACCCTTTTGGTGAGTTAAATTAAATGTTATAAATTAAATGGTACACTTATGATTTGAATCACCTTTAGGTTTATTTAATACTCCTCTGGAATGAAATGCTTAATTTTAATTAAATGAAATCTTTCATGGAAATGTCAAGTTTTCTAATAAAACCACCCTTTGAGGTGTGTTTTCCTATAAATCAATAATTTAATTGATTGATGATGTGCATGGTGTTTGTCTTATGACATGGGTACCTTTCATGGATTTATAAATGATTATATATGAAATGTCCAAGTTGTAAAAATCAAATTTATTATTCCATGGATTGATCGTATGGATTGTGTTTAATATGTTAAAGTGTATTATACTAAAAATGATCCACTACCCCTTGAGAAATGTTGGTTTCCTCTTTATAGAACATCGGGATAAGGGCTCATAGGGTAAGTAGGATGACCTTACATTTTATTATTCCTTGAAAGACCTCGGTTAGGGTCATTAAGAATGATGTCTCACACCCCTAGGTCGAGGATGATGGGCATATATTCTCACATATCTTGGGTTTTTAGCAATTGTGTCTCAGTTCCCCTTGATTAGGATGTTGAGCATGAAGACATATCCATAAGAAGGATGACATACATGAATTTTGTATCATGTTTTCAAATATTAGGATTATGACCCATTTATTATAAAAACCTATATTATTATTATTACTTCCCCCCTAAGACAATTTGATAGGATGTACTTATTCATTCATTGGGTTATTATGAGCATGATGTCCCTTATAGGGTACGACTCTCCTATGATTATATAAGGATTCTTGAGTTACACCTCGGGTCCTAAATAGTATGATGTATTTATATATATGGATATATAATCTTGTAGATATTGATTAAATATATATAAATAAACAATTATATAAATATATAGGGTGACATGTTCATAGATATCCTATCTTAGGTGAAAGCATCTATTATCGGCCAGGTGTCCTTGAGGAACCTGATCCCAGCTTGTTTATGTTTTTTATTACATCACTGATTTACTTTTTATATACCTACACACTACTTTATTTTATATTCCCACACTATAATTTGTAATAGAAAAAATTGGTGGTAACCTACTAAGTATATCTCACACCCTGTTCGGGCCATCATTGCACTTCGGTACCCGAACAGACCTCCTAGATATAGGTTCATATTCATGGTTTGTGTTTTCTTGTTGTTACCCTTTATAGATAGGATGGATTATAGTAGATGAGGACCGAGATAGTTCTCATGATGATATTGAAGATAGTTTTGGTGTCTTATTTATTTATTTCCTTTTCGAGTCTTATAATGTACTATGTATACCTGCATGTATTTTATGTTAGATCATGTTCATGTATGATCATTTATTCATTCATTATTGATCTCCATTTATTATTATATTCTACAGCCTTTATTTATATTTCTTCTGTTATATTCATTATCGATACAAAGGGTATAGTCTCCCCACTATACCACCTTTGGACCCTCCCTCCTAGTCGGCAGCCTCTAGTATAAGGGGAGGCATCCTTGAGGCCTAGTGGCCAACTTTCTCAAGTCACTATTTTAGTGTCTCTTAGGTCGGGACACTACAAATGGTATCAAAAATTTTATTTTCTTATTTTGTTTTATTATTTTTGGGAAGAAAGATAGGAGACTAGTAATGTGCACTTTGTAATTAGCTTATGTCTGGGTCCAACCAACTCATGCATGAGGGGAAGATCAAGTTTCCATGGAATGTGAGTGTTATTCATGATGCTATTATTATAGTTGATTATTGATTCACCTTTATTGATTATCACACTTTAATTTATCATTAATTTATGGATTTATATTAACCTTGTCTCGGTATGGCAAGGAATTATTCCTACATGCATCATTATAGGTACGTAGAAATTCACATTACTTTCATATTTCATGCCATGTAGGTTGCATTGCAGATTTAATGATTTCTATTATACAGCATGCTTGTTTGTATGACATGCTTCTGTGATTACATGACTTGTTTATCTATACACAATGTTTAGCTGATTTATTCCACAATTTCCTATATTTATTACCTTGTGATAGCATTCCTAGTGATAATTTTGATATAATTTTGATTAAATAAAGAATCTACATCAACCTGAATGGTGTTCTACTATATAAATTGATGGTACCATTCTATTTAATCAATATATTATCTTATGTTTGATCCATGTACAATTGGTTTAATGGGATGAAACATTGATGGTTATGATTAAATAGATGCCAAATTTTTCAATCTATAAGGAGTATGGTCCCTTATAAATTGTTAATGGTAACCACATAATTGAACCATCATATATAGGTTATTATATTTTGAGAATAAAAGTGCTAATCAGTTTGCAGTTACATAAATTCCAATTGTAAATTATAAAGGTACGTACCTAAATAATTTTGGAATGGTGATACATCTAATTAGAATGTTGTGTGAAACATGGAATCTTGAATCATGGATCATAAATGGATGGTTAATGAGTTAACCTATTGGGAACATAAATTATAAAGAATTTGATTTTTTTTGACAAAATTTAAACCAGTACTTGTTAATTATAGTTAAAAATGTGATAAATTTCAAATTATAAATGCTTAAACCTATATTATTTAGGCATGAATACCCATATGACTAAATTCCCAAATGAATAACTAGACCCATATAGGATAGTTGGGTAATGTTTTTGTAATATGATCCCTTTGGGGGGTGTGATAAATCTGACTAAATCCTTTTGTACAACTAGACCCAAGTAATCCATATTGGAATAATATTTATAATTTAAACCCACAAAGGGTGTCTTTAAAACTTAAAAATATAAATTATGATGGGTTTCATTTTATTGAACCCAAATTAACATGATGGGACCCTCATAGTTCACCTTAATCTTTATATTCTTTGATACTTAACCCCATGAGGGTATTCTTATGTTAATGGAATAGTCATTTAACGTGTCTTCAGCTACTTATGTGGTATTACAAATAAACATATGGTGACATATTACCTGACCAATTCCTTTAATTAATAAAATTTGTGTTATCTCCTTTTTATCTTTATTATTATAAGTTTTTAGTTAATTAAAATTTCAATTACAAACTAAATATTGTTTTCTTCTATATATTGGAAATTGAAATTTTATTTAATAGATTCAGTTTTGAGAACTCTAGAATATAATAAATGGATAAAAAGGAAAGTATAAGATAATTTTCCAAAACTTTTATATGATATAAGATAAATAAATTGATTAGTGCATTTTTTTTTAAAAAATATTCGATATCCCTTACATACTAGCTTTTTAAATTCTTAATAAATGAGAATCATTTAAATAAATTAAAAGTAAAACCCAGTATTGGTATTTATAGAGAGAACCTCATTTAAAGGTCGGTTTTTATGTTTCTTTAGATTAGGAATTTAGATGTTCTCTGTAGACCCCATTTGAATTCTTCCTAGGTTGTGTTAGACCTAGAGGTTAGGTGGAAAGGCCTAGTGATCTTTTCAGGTGTGACCACGTTTTAGGATCAATGAATTATTCTTTAGTAAGGGGTTATCCCTATATAAGTAGCATCTTCATAACCTTTAAGAATTTATAAATAGTTGTGATAAGTTTTTTTATGAGAGGTGTTGTTTGGGTTCCATTTTTTCCAAGTAGGACTCCTAGAAATCAAGTGAAAGCCTTTAGTAAATGGGTTATTGATTGATAGGTTAAGACTTGTTAAAGATGTGAGCATTGTATAATTCTCCAGTTTATTAGGTTATACATCCCTCAGGAATGGTCGGGTTCTTCATAGGTTGTGTGACTTTGTCTCTTTTCTATAGACTATAATAAATTAAATTATATGTGGGTTCTTGATGTCTACATTTATGGGTAGGCTCTAGAGTATAGTGACTTGGGTGTTTTGAGTTCATTATGAACATTTTACCTTTAACCTAGAAATTGGTAGTTGTATTATTCCATTGGTTTGGGATGACATCACATAGAGGATCATGTGTTATGCCATGGTTGATCCGTGTTGGTTTTAGATTATATGTCTATTACTTAGGACGCACATGGACTTGACTCTGTGGGAGTGTCACGTGTACATATAAAGATGAATATAACCTAGTGCGCTTGTGAGTGGCTATATTTACTCTCTTATTATGTTTTGATTTCTAAAATCATTTTGGTCACATCTAGGAACCATGTAATATAGTGATAGAATGTGTTCCAGCATATGTTTTTTAGTTCTTATTGATGCGCAACTAGGACACTCCTAAGGTGGGGAGTGTCATGTCAATCATGAAGAGTGTGTCCTTCTAAGTAGAAGGAATGTGATTGTAAATTTCCATTCCAAAAATAGTCATAAATAGTTTAAAAATATAGTAATCTTGTTAAAGAATTGTAATCTTTAAAATTATTTCATGAGGAAGGCAGTCATTCGATGCATAATGTATTGTGGATTCCTATCTTCTAGGTGAGTTCCAAGGGATCTCCTACCTTAATGAGACTGGTGTGCCAGGTAGCACAATCATCTTTGCCTTGATGATGAGAGATCCATGGGAGAGTGAGTCCAATCTGAAATAGGGTGGTATAAGAGTGTACACCCACTACGTAAGGAAGGTTTGGTACATGCTAGTTATGTGGCATACATTTTGGATAACCAAATGGTGAGTGGCTGTGTGTGAGCCGAGGAATTGATGGTTTCAAATTTTGGCACTTTAGAGCATGGTGACCTAGGGATTGAGTAAAATAAAGGTAGTTTCCATGATGAGGTACATCTTGAATTCAATTTGGACACTATGAAATGTTTGAACCATTCTTAAACCTAGTCACTCATGGTTGGGAGATGTAGTTTTGGGAATTTTCTAATGATTTTATAGCCTGTTTTTTATATGAGTGTGGATTAGAAGGAGAAACATGTTCCTAGTGATAAAATCTTGGTGTAATCCTTATTTATAGGTGATTATGAAATCTATCTTGACTTCATCCTATGTATTTTAAGAGAGCCTTTGTTATACACCAAGATAAAAAAAATCAAATTCCCTTTCTATCTTGATGGATAGACTTCTTGGGTGTACGATCAAGGAACGATTTAGAGGAATCCTTATGGTTTATATCTTTCCATAGGAAATTGGTAGAAGAACTCTTGAGATAAGGATCTTGATAATGTAGGAATATTTTTTGGATAATCATTTGGGAACTTGTATGTAGTTTGATAAAAAAACTAGGAATAGTTCAATCATGGGACATCAGCATAAGTCAATTGTGGGTTTCGGTGAATATGATTAATGTGATCTCAAGAGGCCTCTTCTTAAGGGAATTATGATATATCATATAAAATGTTTCAGCCATCTAAACTGATCATTTTTTAGAACTATCAACTGAAGGTTGTTTGACTATATATTTTTTAAAAGGATATGTATGGTCATTGTGGAACCATTTTTTCTGTACATCGTGAAGTTAGGCGGGTGTCGGTAAAGGGTATTCGATATTTTAAGTAGAATAAAAAGGTACTAATCTTGATTTGGGTCAATTGAAATTGACCATTGAGATTATATTGAGGTCCATTGGTAGTTTCCTCATCTTTAATTAGGTGTATCATTTTTAGAAACATGTCAGGAGCATCGTTAGAATGCTACTTACTTACTTCGATGGGAAATTATGATGGTTCTCTTACCAAACTCATAATTGGTCACTCAAAGGTCAATACCTAAGTTGAGGAGCCCTTAGGAAACTTGTTAAAATAGATTTTTATAGGATCATTCCTTGATTTAGACAATCTCGGGTCATCTTTATCTGGATGTTTGGACTTGGTTGTGAGTATTGGCTCGAGTTTAATGGTTTATGTACCATATGTTTAGAATGACCCGTAGAGGTGATTTGAGTATTTAGAATCAAAATGCAGCCATTTGAGTGAAACTTCATGACATTAGTAGGTTAGCTGTTTTTTCTATTGTTTCCCAAGGCTTTTTGGGGATGATAATTTCTAAGGTGGGGAGACTCCAACATCTCGTGTTTTATATAGGGTTTAAATTTCCTTGGGAATTTTAATTATTTATTTGGTGGGTGATCCAAATATTTATTTGGGATTCAGAATGTAAATATGAGTTTCATATCACTTAAAAGTGATTTTTTTAGATGTGGTTTAAGGGCTAGGAAGTGTTTTGAGAATTCAAATGAGTTTCAGTAGTGTTGATCCCCAAGAATCCAAGTTTGGGAAAGGTTGTTAAGGGTGTGAGGTTTTACTTAAATTTTCTGGCCCTCTATGAGAAACTATATTCCCTTTTTTAGGTGTATAGAGGAGACCCACACAGGATGCATAAGGTGTTCCCAAATCATGTTTCTATCTTGTACACTTAATTCCACCTAACCAATAGCTACGCACATTTGGTGCATGGTTAGATTAAAATGTGCTACCTAACCATGTGGGGTGTAGCTTCTAGGTAGAGGATGTTGCATGGTTTTGCAAAAAATGTGGCCTAACCATGAGGCTCCTTAAAAAAGTGTTGAAATAACCATTTCCCCCTACCTCTATTTATTTCATCCCCCTATTATTCTTTCTCCTTTGTGTGCACCAAGGGAAACCACTCGATCTCCCTTTCCTCTTTTCCTCTATATTTCCAAGTATCTCCATCATTCATTGTTGGAATATAGAATTTTTTGTCTCAATGGATGTGTATGGGAAATATTTTGTATCCTCTTGAGCATTTTATTGTTTAACTCTCTCTCAATGGAGTTGTTTTTTGTGCAAGCTAATTCTCCCTATTTCCAGGGCATTCAAAAAATATTCTAATTTATTATATTCCAGCTCTAATTAAAGGGTGAAAATGGATGAGTGGCCTATAATATGAATGAGGTAGGTTCTCTATATGTTTTTACTCAAGTTTGTGTTGTTTATATCATATAGTCATTGTTCCTCACCCTATAATTTTCGAGCGTCACTCCTAAAATATAAAATGTTTTCAATGAAATTCATATACCACCTTACGATGTGTTTTAAACCACACTCTTGATATGTTTAGAGGTTATTAACTCAACCCAAACCACCCATTTAGGTTGGGTTTGCTAAATCACCAAATTATTGTTAAATTCCTTATGTCTAGACCACTTTTTAGGTGAGTTAAATTAAATGATGAAAATATAATGGCCTACTTACTCTTTGAATAACCTTTGAGTGTATTTAATTACTCCTCTGGAATGAGATGATTAATTTGAATTAAATGAACTATTTTATTGAAATTCCATTTTTTATAATAAAACTACCCTTTGAGGTGCATTGTCTTATAAATCAATAAGTGAATTGATTGTTGATGTTCATGGTTTTTTTTTTGTATGTCATGGGTTCCTTTAATGGATTTTTAGTTTGATTATATATAAAATGTCCTATTTGTATAAATTGAATTTATTATAGAATAGATTGGTTTTATGGAATGTTTTTAATATGTTAAAGTGGATTATACTAAAAAGTATCCACTATGCCTTGATCAATGTTGGCTTCCTCTTTATGGGACATTGGGCTAAGGGCTCATAGGGAAATTAAGATTACCTTACATTATATTATGAATGGAGGGACTTTGGTTATGGTCGTTGAGTGTGATGTCTCATAGCCCCAAGTTGAGGATGATGATCATGGAATCTCACGTCTCTTAGGTTGTTGGTCATGACGTCTGATGCCCACTTGATTAGTATGTTGATCATGGCATACACATCCATAAGTAGGATGATATACATGAATTATGTATCCATTTTTTAGATATTGAGATTATGAACCATTTATTATAAGAACATGACTTATTATTATTACTTTCCCCTGATACTACTAGATAGGATTTCCTTATTAATTCATTGAGTTATTATGGTCATGAAGTCCCTTATAGATTATAACTCTCCAATAATTATATAAGGATGCATGGGTTACGTCTCAGGTCCTGACTAGTATGACATATTTATATATATGTCTGTGTGTGTCTAAATACGCTTGTATATATAGTGTACATATATATAAATACACACCTATATATATATACATGGTGACATGTTAAGAGATATCCCATCGTAGGAAGAAGCAAGTATAGTCGGTCAGGTGTCCTTGAGGAACCTAAGCTTGACTTGTTTACATTTATTATTACAGCACTGATTTTCTTTTGATATACCTTCACACTGCATTAATTCATATTCAAGTAATGTATTATGAATTAGGCATCATTGGTGGTGTCCTAATTATTATATCTCACACATTTTTCAGGCTACCATTGCAATATGGTGCCCAAACAGACCTCCCGGTTGCAGGTTTATGTTCATGGTTTGTGATTTCTCATTGTTACCCTTTTTAGATAGGATGGAGTATGGGATAAAAGGACCAAGATAGTTCTCATGATGATATTATAGATAGTTTTTTATTATTTTATTTATTTATTTCATTTTTCAGTCTTACTATATACTATGTATGCATGCCTATGTGTTCTATTAGAGAATGTTCATTCATGATAATTTATTTATTCATTATTGATTTCTAGTTATTATTATATCCTACTACAATTTATGTTTTCTTATTTTATTATAATTATTACTAATCCAAATTGTATAGTATCCCCTTTATACCATATTTAGACCCACACTGCTAGTCGACAACCTCTCATGTGAGGGGGCGTGCTTGAGGCCTAGTAGCCAACCATCTCAAGGCACTATTTTAGTGGCTCTCGAGATAGGACGCTACACTACTACTTCATTCCCAAAATTCGAGAAATTAAAATAGTGCCTATAAAATTAATTTCTATTTTTTTAGGAAGGATATTTTCCAACTCTCATTTTCAAAGTCCCAATATCTTCTCCTATTAAATAACTTCCAACTTCACTATAATAGTACATAGTATGTTCAAGAAAAAAACAAAACATACAATATATCAATAGAAATATCTCAATACTATCATTTATCCATAAATCTCCTATTTCACATAAATTTTTTATTATTGGTAATTTCTTGATGGTTGAGAAATTTATACTTTATTCTTATCACCTTTTCTCTTAACATTGATTGAACCTATATTTCATGTACTAGCCTCATAACCAATACAATATTTACCCATGTAATTGAGTCTGAGTACTAATAAGTTCCTCTAAAATGTGTATTTCTCAATCTACCTTTTCTTTTAAAACTTTTTCTATGAATTTACCAAACTAAAGATTCTTCTTCAAAATATACTTTTTAATTTCCATTTAATCATCTTTTTTAAAGATATGATATCATTCTTAAGTGTTTTTATTTTATTAACTTTATCATTGATAGATATATTAAGATCATCAATGATCTTATTATGTTCCAAAATCTTCAATATTTAATTCATTTCTTATTCATATTTCACATGACTCTTTTCATATTATTTCACTAATTTTTCAAAATGATCAAATTATTCTTCAAGTTTATCAAAATAAATTGAATACTCTTTCAATAAAACATTAATTTTCATGTTATTATTTACCTAGAGTTCAAGATTCTCAACATCCCCTTCCAATTCCACCTATAGATGAATAACTCCATCTAGTATCCTTTTTTTATTCTACTTTAAATTTATTCTCATTATATATCATGGAATCTTTTATATCTAAGATAAACTCGGTTTCAATATCTTCTAATGGATATTCTTCACTATCTCCTTCATCCTTGCTGACCAACACAGTTCTCTAAAGCTTCTTTCCACTTGAAGATTTACAGTTCAAATTATTTATAGGGGAAAATTTATTCTTTTTTTATGATAATTAATATGCACCATAATCTCCATAAAATATTTTAGGAAACCTTTAATAAATGTTTCAAAAACTTACATCATAAAAACATGCCAAGGGAAACTTTCCTTCAAATATTACTCTCTATGTTTTAAAATTTCATAAAACTAGTGATAAGAAATAATCATTTACTTATTATTTAATTTTATCCTCCTAAAATTATAGATTCTCTAATACTTTTAATAATATATATTTTTATGGATTTTTTAAAGATATATTCAGTTTCACCCACATTTCATATATGACTAACTTGCTATATAATTCATCAATGTATAATTCTCCATGGTTTATTTCTTTAAGTGCTGACACTTTTGGGTTTCACATTAGTGGTAACATTATGATGGTTTTATTTATAACATTAGAATCCTTGATCTCATGACTAAGTCCTTGTATTTCACTAAAAAATCAATAAGATAATTAAATAATCCATCCACATTTTTACCTGACTTTCTCTTTAGATCATCAAATCTATTTTATAAAACCCATAACTACACTTCCTTCACTTTGATGTCGCCTTCATATAAGTTATATTGTTTATCCAAATTTACTTTGGAAATTATACAATCCATAACCTTCTTATAAATTTTATTAGATAATTCTTTTAACATGTCATTCTAATCCTTAGCATCATCATTTAAAAACTTCTTTTCAACTTCATTCATCGATATTCTGATGGAATCACTTACTTGAATTTCATATACTACTACTAAATAAGAATAAAACCCAAGAGATCTTAAATTTGATCTCAATTTATTATTACATATCAAATAATTACACCCATTAAAAAAGGGTACTCATGTTTCATTTATGATATTCTCCATAACAAAAAATTCATATTATAGATTCAGAATCATATAACTAGTGGTTATGATACCAATTGTTGTGCCTGAGGTTCCAAAAAAAATGCCCTAAGAGGGGTGATTTTGGGTCTCTTGAAATTTATTATTTTCTTAATATTAATTGGATATCTTCTTCATGTTGAAACACTTTGAAACTATCACAATGATCACAACAAAGTACAGCCTAAATGAAAAAATAAAGAATAATGAACATAGATATTTTTATTTGGTTCACCCACACTTAGTTATATCCAAGGAGAACATATCAATGTTGTGTTTATATGAAAATTAATGACTAATCCGCTGGTATATGATTACAAATTTAGGAAAATATCACTAATCATCCATGGTATATGACTTTTTCCTCCCTTTTAATCACTAATTTTAAGAGGGTTACCAGGATATAATCGATGCATAGTTTGAACTCACAAAGATATCAATAAATGATATAACACCAAATAGAAATGGGTTTTATCAATTATGCTCTATTCTTTAGTCTTTTATCTTCTATATTATGCATAAATTCTTGTTCTAAGTCTAATATTTAATCTAATTCAGTCAAATAAAATTCACTTAAAAATTTCAGATATTCAATGAATCCCACCCTAGTTTACTATACTTCTAATCTTCCCGTAAAATCAATTTCCTTATATTCTAAATGTGTGATTTCTTATGTACAGTAGATTTCCATATATCGATGGAATTTGAAATTCAAATTCAAACAAAAATTAACTACCACTTATTTAAATCCATCCATTGAATTTTATTCAATAAAATCATTAATATAGAACTCTATAAAGTCTATTAAAACTTGATACATAACTACCAATTAGTTTAATATGTTCCAAAATAATAAAACTAGGAGTAACCACTAGTTTTTCAAACACTATAGTGTGGTCTCTAATCAAAACACTCATGTAGGATACCCCAATAGGCCAACCATGTCATTTATGTCCAAAATCCATGGAATATAAATTCTCTAAGTGTAAATTCCTTTCAACATGTATTCCACCATGCTCACATTCCAATGTTATTTTAACTCTTGAAATTTAAATGAATAAAACACTTACCTCCATGGAATGATCCTTTTTAGTTTCCCATTTTTCATAGGTATTTTATAAACTAAAAACATGTTCCATAATACCAATTATGGGCCTATACATATTGCATAGCATTTATTATAATATAAAATGCTATTCTATATGGAATTGATTGCATATTCTTCCTATTTTAGAGTCACCATGATCATGAATATTGTGTGGAACTCTCCATTTTGATTCCCAAAAATAAAACATGCACACATATTTTCAAATATATTATGTATCAGTGAGACTTTGAGACTATTTCATAGAGATTCCTTTAACTATGGTTGCCACAGTGATGACCACATATATATGATCTTCATAATTTCTCATGGGTAAATTTATCAATAAAAAATTTATTATTTATGTAATTTACTTAATATCTCTTTCATACTAAAATAATTCCATTTTTAAATGTCCTAGAAAACACACACAACACCTTCACTCAAGATATTTCCTCATCCAGAACAGTAAATCCAAATTTTCCATGGTTTCATCTAGTGTTTTGAATGTTTCCTTCATAAATATTCTCACAAAATAAAAATTCTTCCTAGAATAACCAAGTAACTTAAAATCGAAAACAAATCCAACATGTTACAACCAATGGTTTAAACTATCTCATAATTATATCTCTATGTTTAGCCTCCTTCGCCTAGTGAAAATGTATAGGTTACAATTCCATTAAATAAAGGTAATCATCATATTCATCATTTACATAATTGAATCTCAATAAGGATAACAACTTAGATTCCTCCTCCATCAAGTGAGCATGGGATTTTATACTAAGGACATATAATATACATTTCTCATTACTGGAGTATAGATAATATCAATGTCGTAGTCCTGTAAAAATTCCAACAAATGTCTCTACCTCAAGTTCATATCTCTCTAATAGAAGATATAATTGAGTATCTTTCGATCTGTTAATACTATAATTTTTTTCTGGAAAGATAGTTTCTTCGTATATTCAAAGAAAACACTACTACAACAATATCTAATTCATGGTTCACATAGTTCTGGTCATGTGGTATCATATGGATAGACCAAGAAGAAATAATGGATCATCTAAATATTATCAAGAAACTAATCCCTAGCCTATAGGCATCACATTAGACCACATACTCCACTCCTTCCTCTAGAAACTATAAAACTAGGGCATTGTTCGAACTTTTCTTCAACTCCTTGAATTCTTTCTGAAAATACTCAAACCAAGAAAATAGTTCCCCTTTTGAGTATGGTTATTCATAAGGGAAGAATTTTAGTGAAATTATAAAAAAAATTAATGGTAGTATCCCCCCAACCTAAGGAAAATACAAACCTCAAACATAGCCTTGGGTGTCTCCCAATATATTAAACCTTCAACCTTTATATGATCAGCAATAACTCTACCCTCTAAGAATATATTCCCTAAAAAATGAACTTCCTAAATCCCAAACATTAAATTAAATATATTTCCATATAGTTGATGCTAACTAAGTAAGTCCGGTATAAGTCTTAAGTTCTTTGTGTGATCCACCACTAACTGAAAATAAATGAGGATATCATCTATGAAAACTACCCCACCGGTCCAGGTAAGGATAGAATATCTGGTTTCTGAGTCCCATTAACACTACATAAGTATTCATCACTTTGAATGATATCATTAAAAACTCATATTGAGTATAGATACACCTAAATGTTGTCATTGGGATATCCTCCTCCTGAACCCAAATGTGTTGATAACCATATTTGATATTAATCTTCAAGAGCCACAATTCTCATTTTTACCAATCAAAGATGAAGGATTTTGGAGGGATGTATAGCATCCTAATTATAGTGTAATAATAACTCCAAAACAACATTAAGACTATAATCTATCTATACATTTGGAATAAATATAAACTAAGAAAAATAATAGTGTGATTTACACCTATTGATCCAATATATCGAATATTTTCACAAGATTTTAATAAAGATCATTGAGAAGCATCTGAAATAATATTTCCTTCAAAGGTATCCATGGATTTTGGGAATCACTTAATGCTAGGTTATGACCTCTCTCAACACCATGGTCTCTTAAAACCATATTTAAAGGTGTGTGATAAGTAAGAGTTAGAGCGAATAACAGCTATAGAATTTCACCATTTCAAAAAATAATATAATGTTACCCATTATCACAAACCATGAGCCTCTATATATAGGCTAAAAATGGGGACTCTAATGAGTTTAAGTATTTCATCAATTCTCATCATATTCAATGAAATGTTTCATAAAACATTTCAAAATGACTTGTAAATTTGTGATTCATTATTTAATACTTAATAAATTTTAGGGGATTTCCAAAATCCTTCTAATAATCATCACACAATGATTATAACAGATTATAATATCTAATGTATAAGATGGTGGTCGAATTGATCATTAACATATAATATGATAATCTAATATACAGCCACCATGGAATAGTGTCTTACATTGTGTTGTGCTTCACATAAGGATAGAACATGGTGTAGTATAAACCACCATGTCATGGTAATCCTTTTAGTGAACATAACCATTAATATCCCACTTTTACTAAAAGTTTCACAGACTTAGTACACCTTCACATTGTATCATATCCTATGTAATAACATTTGAATCAATATCAAAAACCCCTTTTGGATGTCATCAAAAAATCCTTTTATAAAAGATATCATATATTTTCACTATATATTACATCATATGTAACAACTTATAAAAATCCATCTAGAACTTATTATGGATCTCCTCCCAAATACTTATGGGGTAGAACTCAATGTTTAATAAACTTAATCCTCATTTTCATGCTCACAAAGAGTGTCCCCATAATAATTTTTAGTATTGATAACAAATATATATCCTTGAATTGATAAATTTAACTAAAGAGTGTCCTAAATCTAAGATTCAATGCTACTCAATCTACAAAGGGATCTTGTGTGATCTCCAACTACACATGTATCTCTATACATGTTCCCACCAGCTGCATCATATGAGAGTATGAATTTTCATATGATCCCATTGTCTAAGACATTGAGTGACCATGGTACATGGACTATTTCAATACCATATAGCCTACTCAATCATTCTTGACTATCTGAGTATAGAATTAATGTGATGATGAATACATTACATTTCCTTCATCTTATGTAGATGAACACATCACATGCACGTCACCCAAATAAATAAGAACATAATATGTGCTATCTAGGTATAGTGGTTCACTTCCTAGTCTATCTCAATGTAGGTCCCAGGTGTTATACTAATTATATGAGAGGAAAAATACTATCTTTGTTAAGCTTCAATTTAAAATATGATCACTAACATACCCAACCACCCCTTAAATAGTTAAGACTAATGGATTGCATATGATAGTTATCAAACTATGATAATTCTCATGCTAGGCATCTCATCAACCTTAGGTTTGGGTAAATAAAAATATGAAACATTCACCCCTAGTTTACCAAAGATATAGTGTATGATGCTATATGTGTTATATACTTGGGGGATCATCAAATTCTCAAAACTCGTTTTATGCCTCATCAGCATATTTTTTATCTATATATGAAATTACACTCATGTTAACTTTAATATTTCATCAAAAAAATTAATACTCTAGGATGAAAATCAATTAGGTAAAACTTAAAGTCATACTTTGAGAGGTTAATTCGTGCAATATATGCATCCAATATGAAAAATAGATATTTCATTTTATGTTAACATTATATATTTTATATTCTTAAATACTTTTAAGAATATTAAAATGACCATAAATAATCACATGTATCCTCATATCATATATGATAGACTACAATATTAGTTGAGTGTTTACTTCACTTTTTTGGGTTTTTCTTAATTCATAACATCTCTATGTAATTTCTACTATATATCTATGTGACCATATAATAAAACACTCCCACAAAAATCCTTCAATGATTAGTAAGTTTGAATAATGGTGTGACTTAGGAATCATAGTAATAATGTTCAACACTTTGAAATGGAATTTAAACCCCTTTACTTCACAAAATAAAATGTTATGATGTCAATAACTTTTTCTTGTCTACTTAGAATTACTTTTAAGTTAATCATAATGATAATTCTTAAAACCTTTCCACCAAATGTTTTCCTTGAGATCATTTTGGTAACTAATTTTAATATTTATTTTATTTTATTTATAAACACATCCTAAATTTCTCTAGGATATAAAGTGATATTTATCTTATTACAGTAACTAAATAAAAATCTTTATATCTCTATTTATAGTCATACCTTAAACTCTTTTATGGTATTAAGTGACATTCACTTTGAATATTTAATGACATAATATTCTATTTTTTAACTTTGAACTTTTATAAGTCCAAAACATGCTCCCAATAGCCTCTAATAAACTATATTCTCTTTATAATATCATTCCATGTAATACAAACTCATTTGTGTTCAGAAAATAACACTTATTTCCTTTAGAGGGGATATTTTAAAATTAAATTATTGTATCCATATCATATATGTAATTATGTGTAGTTGGGTATTGTCTTAGTGTTTATCACCCCATAATACTACATCAAGCTTCGGGGTTCAAAACTCATTGGGCATAGGTAATATAGCAGAATTTGTAGTGAATTGTAGCAGACTCTAGTAGTGGAAACTATAGCACCAATGACACTGTAGAATTGGTCGATATTGTAGTAGGAACTGTTGTGGAAACAACACTATATCAGGTGTTGTAGCAGCCCTGGTACTGTTGAAACACTATTCATCGGAGGGCCTTTGGGTCAAAAATTTGGGCCTACAGGCCATGTAATGGGATCTCATGCCCACTAGGCCTATGGGCCATGTAATAGGCTTCATTCTCATTGGGCCTACAGATCATGTAATGAATAAATAAGGCTTTATAGATATATTATCCCCTTGGGGGACTATGTCCAACCTTTCTAGCCTATGTGTGAGGTGTGTGTGTGTGTATAATGTAATTTTACCCTCAAGCACCTAATATATATATGGAATTACATGTATTTATAGTGATAATATAAAAAAAATATTATTCTTTAAAATATGTCAATTTAAGGTGGTGGGGTCATATCCCTCACATTTTACCAAAAATATTAGATAACACTTATCCTAGATAAAAATATTTTTATTCTTATCTTCTTCTCAAACATGTTATAGAATTCAATAAATCATAAAACATGTGTAGTAAATCCATAATCTCATGTCATTTATAATAACACTTTATTTACAAAAAACCTCTCTTATCATATAATAGAAAAGAGATAACTATACAAATCCTTTATTTAGATTCATTTAAGATTAAATTATTTATTTAAATCCAAACCATTATTCAATAAACATTTTCCTCATCATATAAATTTGAACTATAATCTCCATCAATTATTTCCATTATTTTAAACTCATATGTGATCAAAACATTTGTAAATTATACATTTCGTATCAAATACCCTTCAAAATATAACAATTTATGTTTATAACATTATTACCTAAAATATAATCTCTATGTAGTTTCATAGACCTGTTCAGGTATCCCAAAAAAATCCATATTATGGAAACATTTACCCTCATTACTAAACCACCTTTAGGTTTTAATGAGTGGGGATGGGTATTGGAAAAGTAAAATCATCCTTATCTATCTCAAAATTTTACCCCCATATTACTCAATACAGTACTATAACTTAAACATCATATTCAATACTCATATATCCTTAAAACATTTATAAAATTGGGAAAACTTTTATTTAATTCGTTCTCATTGTCAGAATACTTACAACGGAATAAATATCATAGATAGGCCATACTATAAATGAAATCTTCATTCCACTAAGTTATTACTTACCCAATCATATTGATAACATGATAGGTGACTAATATTCATTTGGTAATATTACATTTAATGCCTTTTAAACCTTAATTTAAACTTTTTATACTTCGTATAATCATTTATATTACTTTGTTGAAAAATATCAATAGTAGGTTTCTTGGGAAGGGTTTACTCCAAAGCATAGAATTTTATTTTTCTTAAGAATAATTTTTATATCTATGTTCTTATATGAGAATATCCATACATTAATCTTGTTCTTTTTTATAAGATTTATCTCAAAGTAATATTCAATTATGATGATTCTATAACTATAACTAAATATTTTATAGGATAATTCTCATGTTTTACATTCATTTGATTAGTATTTTTATTAAATGTCTTTCCACTAAAATGATAAACCCTTTATGAATCAATCATATCCATTAGTGGGAAAATATCTATTTCTTATCATGACTTACACTAATTAGGAATGTAAATAATCCATGACTATATCTGATAGACAATCATGTTGATCATATCATATATGATTCTTGGATGGTTGAGTGGAAAACTCTTTATATTAATCTATCAAATGGATTCACTCAACTCTATTCCTCTTGTAGCCTAATGGTTAAGGTTTCCCGGTTAAGTGTAACATAAATGAAATAGAAAAAATGATTCTTATAATGTTTATGGTCAACTCATTACTTTGTTTTCTTACCCAAGATAATCTATAGGTACTAAAATTTCTCATGACCTACTCAGTTGGATGATTGAGGTCTTGACAGTTGTTTCTTTGGAAGGAATCAAGCACTTAGTATTATTAAATGGGGTTTAATATCACCATATTATCTTATTTTTTCCCTTTACAATTATTCAACCTTTTAATTATTTAGTCTGTAATCATATTCCTTTCACCAAATCAATATTTACAAACCATATTGATGTGTAAATCTTTATACAACTCATAGCTTCTGTTACTAACCCAAATTAAAATTAAACTATATTCATACATATCCAAATGCATCACATGCATAAGTTACTTGAAAACCATTCATGAAAATTATTAGTTACATAAAAAAAACCTACGCAAGATTAAGGCTAAAAATACAGGTAGTCTACCCCCTCTTTTCTGTACAAGGCATAAGTATCCAGGCCAATAAGTATTTTGACCTAAATTCCCTTTACCCAAGGATACTTTACTAAAGAGAGATTTCAATTTCATAACTTTTTAAACACCTAATATTAATTAACTATAATAAATCTCTTAATTCAATATCATAACCTATGAAAAAACTAAATCCAAAGTATAGGAAAACTAAATCATTAATCATGCCAAGCATGCAACTCCTTAAATGCATGTATAAAAATTTATATAAGAAGTTTAAAACTTTACACTAATTTATATGTCATAATTCATAATATAAATACTCTATATCCATGAATAAAGTATAGAATAAATAATTAAATTAAAAATTCATATATTTAACCATGAGATAAAAATTTTATGAACAATTCATAAATAAATTATAAACACTTTATAATTCTGGCATAGATAAATTTTAATAATTCACTACTATCCAATATAAAAATTTCATATTATCTTTTACAAGGTTTTAATATGAAATCTTTTATTCCAAATATATAATATTTTATGAAATAATTTAATTATAAAATAATAAAAATTTCATATGTTATAGAAACATTTTACATAGATTAAATATCACATACTTAATTTTATTTAAACCATTAATCACATCAGCATCCAAAACTCCTTTTGGAATGCCTTAAATTAATTTTCAAATAAGACCTTAATATAAAAATTTTATACTTTGATTTTTAAACAATTCATAAATTGGTATAAACACTTTTATACTCCCCTCATTTTAAATTTATAAACACTTTGTGTGTCCAGATCCATGGTGGAGTGGTACTCACCACTGGCTTCCACATCCAAGAGACTAGGGTTTGATTTCGGACTACCCTAGTGTGTTATTTATGGGTGGTGATCCAGGTAGGTGGTGACATAGGATGACCATGGTGCATGCTAACATATGCATGTTGACACAAGCAGGTTTATGTATGAATGGTGCCATACCCAGTTCAATGCTAATGTAGTGCATGGATTTTGGTCCATGTAATGGGGTTTCATTCCCACTTCACCCTTGGGATACTCTTTGTAATAAAATGGATGGTTGTATGAGTTATCCTTGGGAGGGGCTACGACCTATCCTTCTAGACTATTGGGGTGTGTGTATTTCATTTATATTGTACTTTGAATAACCTACCCATTATTTAATATGTAAATCCACTTTGAACCATGATCAAATATACCAAAATAATTTTGGTATGGTTTAAATCCCCTCCCCCAATTTTTTGTTTTCCATAGGTCCTATACTAGTGAAGGTTTTTAATAATTTTAATAAAAATATAATTTTATTAAAATTATAACCAATATGGAAAGAAACAAGGAATTTTTTTCCCTGTAGTGGAAATTCATTCCATTGTTAGACCACAACTATTTCAGATCTTGTTTTAGTCTAGCCATTATGGTGATAATTTCATTTTTTGTTGGGATTCATAATTCCAAAATGACCAGGTCTATGTCATGACTAGTCCCCATGTTGTATCTTGATTACATCATTGAAACCCCCAGACCATGGAATATAGAATCATCCTATTATGAACTATTTTTTAGGACATTCTATGAATGCTTGAAACACCTGTTTCATGAAACACTATATCATTTTCTACCAAAATTAAGAACCAAACACCCATTTTTATAAGTAATGTATCATGGTCTTAAATTCTCAAGAATATAAATGGTTTTTTTTTATTTGGATATGTCGTGGGACTTGGAAAACTTGTTTTTTTTTCTTTGTCCATTCAAAATTCAAACCAAACATGGATAGATTATCTCTAATACCAATGAAGTGTGTAAGAATATATATTCCTCCTATGAACACATACAATGTAGAATACATACGAACTTATCAAAGAACTTCATTACCCTAACTCATTGGGTTATGAAACTCTTTTCATCATCAATAGAGCTCTAGAATGAAGAACCACGCTTCTTCATGATTCATATGTGATAGTTCCCAAGAATCACTTAACTCTTTAACCTTTTCTATAATAAAACTAAATGGTATATGAGGGATTTATAACATCCAAAACATAGTTGAAGTATACCTATAAAACATCATTGATCCCAAAATCTATATTTATATTTGGAATGAATATAAATGAAAAATAATAACCAATTTCCTTACACCTATCAATCCTTCCAGTAAAATCTTTTCACAACCATTTGATCAAAATCACTGAGAAACAATAAAAATACTCCTTTATCTTGAGGTATCCATGGATCATGGGAATATTAAAATTATTAGGTAGGACCTCTCTCAACACCACATTATTTTAAAACCTTATTTAAATGTGGGAGATAAGTGAGTGCTAGATATATAATCACCTAGGGTGTTTCACGTTGTCTTGACATAATAGAATGTAACCCATTATCACAAACCATGATCCCCATATATAGTCAAACAAAGGGGACTCTAAATAGTCAAATTATTTAAAAATTATCATCATATTCAATTATATGGTTTAAAAAACGTTTCATAACATCTCATTAATTTTTTATTCATTATTTAAATCTTAAAAAATTGCATAGGACATTAAAACCCCTCATAATAATTTTCAAATGATTATTGTAACCAATTGTGATAATTGATGTGGAATATAGTTTTTGAATCAAGAATTATCATAAAATATGATAATCTCATAGATATACACCATGATATAGATTCTTACACCATGTCATGGTGCACATAAGGATAGACTATGTCATGGTCTAAACCATCACATCATGGTCATACTTTTAGCGCACATAACCATAAAAAGTGACCATTAATTCTTAGAAGAGGGTATTTTTTTACTTTTACTAGATTCAGGAAGTGATATTAAATAAAAATCCTCAAGATTCCATCTTCTTATTTTTTATGATAAGAACAATATATTCCTAGGGGGATACATTCGGTCTAAAAAATTCTTTCTTCAAAAGATCCTTTAACTACGCCTTCAACTCGCTGAGCTTGGTTGGGGATATCTGATAAGCTACCAAGGATATCTATGTGTTCTCATTATGTAAGTAGATACTATAATAAACCTCATGATAATAGATAATACTAGAAACATCATTAGGAAATACATCCATATAATCCCCCACTACTGTAGGAAACATCTCTTTCACCACATATGGGGTTTACAAATCCAAAATAAATAAATGATGTGTAATCAGATACATTCAGTTGAGGTCTAGTCCTGCTCATACTAACTGAGTATCCTACTTTCCAGTGAAGGTGAATCTCAACCCATCCACTCAATGACATATAACTCAATGAAATTAGAAATTTTCTCGGTCCTGGAATAGAGATAACTATTATATGACAAGAATAATGTTATAAGGTCTTATTTCTACCATGATGAGATCCTAGGAAAATATCTATCTACCAAGAGTGATCTCACGTGATAATAGAAAATTTTAAGAGGATGATCTCCTCTAGTAGAAGTCTCTAACCAAATAGGTTCATATGGGGGATCTAATGGAATCCTTAGATCATGAACAAAGGATATAGTAATAAATGTATCACTCACATCAGTATCAATGATTTTGAGTTCCAAAGTAGAAAATATAAAAATTCTACCTCAAACCATATTGGTTTCCACCTACTCTAAGACCTTTTTCATGAATATAACCCCTTATCTAATCTTCTACACCTTAATATTGATGTGTTTATCCTATAGGAGGTAATGGTGGGAGTGTATTGAAGTGTCTCCCACCCCTAGATACTTCTTCACCACCATCTCTTCTACCATAATCATATTTGGGAGGTCTTCCATATCCACATCAGGGAGTCCCTTGATCTCTATATTTACTATATTAGGGAGGTCAATCTATGATATTTCTATATATACCTTATGATGACTAACTAGTTAGGTACACATGATCTAGGTTTTCTTTTCCACCATAGGAAAAATTGGCATGATCTCCTAGTTGGGTGGAGAAAACATGGGATCCCTCTAAAACTACCTCATGGTTTTGTATATGTTCATGAATATGTATATTATGACAAGACCCCGATGGTTTTCACCAGATAATATTTGCTAATGAATATACTCACATAAACCCTGATCATTCTCTAGAATCTAGTTTTGATAAAACCAAAAAACTCTTGATCACCAAAGAATACTTAAAAACTCTATCATATGTGGGAATCGAAAAAGGTATGGTCCTAACTTGAATCTCCCATCAAAGGACTTGATCAAACTGATGATCACCAATATAACTATCACAGATCAATCCTGAGAGTGCCTCATGTGTTCTATTAACCTTGTTGCATACTGATACATAGTCATGATTTCTTATTGGAAGTCTATCATCTCCGAGACTCTCTTCATCCTCAGCATCGCTTGAAGGTTTTCCTATATGAATAAGCATTTGATATCCAACCAGGGTAAAGCAGCCTCATTATGAGTTTTTTTGATCAAATACCACTAGTAACCTATTTCATAATGAATAATACTTTAATTAAGAACCAACATATGGTCCATAAGTTTCTAAACCAGATAGAAGATACAATAAATGGACTCTAGAAAATCCTTCATTTCTAGAGGATTAAACACACCTCAAAACCTAAAAGGATCATGTCTCTAGGGGATCATCTCATATTACTCTGAATGGACTGCTATATATATTTTGGGTGGGTCTACTCCCTTACTATTAATTAGATGATTAAATATTTTCTCTGTCTTTGGAGGAAAAACTTCTCTATATGGTCCCTAAATTGAAGCCACTTCACTTATCTATTTAGAAACTAAAAGTTGAATTATTGGCATAAACCTAACATGGAGAGTTTTTAAGAGATGTATAACATCATTAACATAATATAAAAATAACTCTGAAACACTATGGATCACAGAATCTATATATACATTTGTAAGGAATATAAAACAAATTGTAATAATAGTGTGCCTTTCACCACGTTGATTTGGCCTATCCATGCTTCAAATAAGAATTTGATTGAGATCAATGATAATCAGTCGAAAAACTCCTTCTTATGGAGGTATATACAAATCATGGGAATCACCCAACACTCAAGTAGGATCTCTCACAATACCATGGTCTTCTAAAACCTTGAGTTCTATGGTGGTAGAGATACAATATCTAAGGAATGATCTCTGTTTAGAGGTGTCCTACATAACATTTTTACATAATGGATAGTCACACACTTTCATGAGAATAAAAAAACTTATATAGGCTATTAATAACTCAAAACATTTAGATGATATTGATTGGATCATTTCATAAATGTTCTCCTCATTTCAAAAATTTGAAATGATTTGTTAAACTATTCATTGATTTTTTAACATTTAAAAAATTATACAATATGTTCTAACTCCTCGCATTAATCATCACATGAATAATAACCAAATATGATAGAATTTGGAGTATACATTTTTAGGATCCATCAAATTATTTCATTATGTGATAATTTCAAGAACACGACACCATGGCATAGTGAATTTCACTATGTCATGGAGAACCTTAAAAGAAACCACAACAAACACAATTTTATGGGCATGCCTATTTTAGTGCACAACTTTATCAATCTCCCACTTGAACTAAAGACTCATAAACATTATGCACTTTCTCCTTATGTTACATCATATTAAAAAACTTATAAAATTATATTCAAAACCCCTTTTGTATATTTCCAAAAGTCCTCTTGAAAATGTAATCATACATTTTCATCACATGTTACATTATATGTAACAACTTTTTAAATCCATCCAAAAATTATATATCGACCCATACTTTTCATACATATATATATCACATCTTATTATGTTAATATTCATTACATGACATAATGATCAATTCCAAAATCATATAGGTTTAGTATTTTGGAAACTTGGATATATAAAAAACTAATTCATAATTATGCTATATCATCTCCCACTATGTTCTTCATAACTGGAACCCTTCATAGACATATCATACATAATATATTTATTTATAACCTATGGAAATGAAACATAAGAAAGTATTATCTCTAATTCTCAGTAAGGGTAAACATGGTAGATAACAATGATCACATAAGCATAACATGAGCATAATGGTATGAGAACAAGAGCATAAAATTTAAAAACCATAATATGATTATCATATATCATAATCTTAAATCATGTCAAGAATATTATAAGTTCCTAATACATTAATCATAAAAGAATAAAATAACATGATCAAAGAGAGCATAACTTTGGCATAATACATAAGTTTGTAGCATACACATAAGCATAGAAAATCATTTCCTTAGTGGTTAAGGATCACTAACAAGACTATAATAGTGGATTAGGTTCACTCCCCAGACCATTATAGTATTAAAGGTTCACTCACAAGACTATCATAATGGATATATTCCCTTACTGAATTGAGTTCACTCCCCATTTCAGTCTTATTTATCTCAAGAGATATCTATCTTTAACCAATTCATTGGAGGGATATCTAATTTTAGTCCCACCACTCAAATAATGAAAATAAAACATGTGTGTGATATAAGATCATAATACATTAATCATACCATCACTTTTGAAAATAAATAGGTTTCATAAACATTTCATCATGGAATAACACATGGAAGATAAATGGGTTTTATAAACTTTTCATCAATTCATCATATCATCACCTAGGGAAAATTAATGGATTTCATAAACATCTTATTATCCAAATAATAAAACACTGAGAGAAAGTATAAGGATGGTACCCTTGTTTTATATCCCAATAAATTATAAGTGAAATTAAGTTATATTTCCTTTTATGAATATAAATACCATTACAAGTTCACTAAAACATTCTTGAAAAAAATACCCTTTCTACTTTGAAAATCACTTTTCAAAAACTAAAAATTCAAAAATATTATGAAACTAATTTTCTATACTTAGACACTTATAAATTAATCATTCATTATTGATTGGTCATGGTGGTGAGAAATTTCATTCATTCCATATAAGTTAAAAGAAAACATTCTTTTCACATTTTTTGTAAAAAATCATAGAGTACCTTGTTCAAAAAATAAAAAGAAGATTCCTTACAAATAATTTTGTAAAAAAATAAATAATGGGTAAAAATGACTTAAAACAATCATAGTATAATATTAAAAAAATTATTAAAACTTTTTTTAGAATACACGGATTTGGAAGAAAAAATATCACCTAGAGAGAGAAATAAAGTGAGTTTTCTGTAAAAAAAAGTTCTTTCAGACTATTGAGTACCTAAAGTGAGGATAATGAAAGGAAAACATTAATTATCAAGAAATAAACATATTATAAGAAAATTAATGAGTTTATTGAATGTTAGATCATAATATTTCATCATAGAAAACTTAATCATAAACAATCCTGATATACTATGAGATTGTAGCATAAAACTCTTACCGGTTTTATAACATTTGAATTTTAAGCACCATGAAATAATAACTTCAAATAAAACATTAAATATAATGAAAATAGGGATAATAATGGTATAAAATTTCAAACGTAATTATATACACCTTGTAAAATATTATAGGTGTGTGACATAACATATGTCCCAAAGAAGATAAGTTGAGATGATAAACCCTTAATTCAAGTTCCACTTTCTTTGGAAAAATTATAACCTCCAATATAATAAATTTAAATTTATTATATTCTATATCAGAATAATTTAAATGCTTATAATATCATATATTATTCATTTATAACATTTCAATACCCATTTATCAATAATTCCTTATTAAAATCATCATTTTTGGGTGTTAACTGTTTCTTTTATCAAGAGTATTTTTGTTTGGTAGTTCTAATAATTGTACTTTTATCATGGTAAAATCATCTTAATAATGTTAATAATGATATAAATATCATATATATTCATTATATTTTTTTTAAGTCGTCTATAAATTTAGAGATAAAAAATAAATTACACCGTTCATGGAGACATTAGGTTGTGCATACACATAAACATTATTTTCACTTTTTTGGTATGTGGGAAAAACTAAATGTAAATAACAATTAAAATTTAGAAAATAATTATTATATAATATATATCATTTATATTAATTAAATATATTCTTATTACCATCCAATCAAAACAGAAATAAATCACATCGTTACGTGGAGGTGGTAGTCCACATGTACGCATGGACAACATTACTGTTCTCCAATAGATTGGAAGTTAAGAAGGTAGATGTTATATTAAAATTATAGAAGTATAATTATTTCATAAATATCTTATATAAACATTAAATCCATCATAATACCCATCCACAAAATATGGTGATGAAAAATTAGTAATATCGCTACGTGGAGATGGTAAGTATTACGTACGCACAAGCAATACTTTCACTTCCCATTGGATAGGAAATATGGTGTATAATGGTAATTTTATAATAATAATAAAAAAATGTAGTTATATTTAGGATATTTAATCTATTATTTTATGATAAATACCATATATTTAGATGAGTTAATGAATAATTAAAAAAGAAAGTGATCAGTTAAGCCGATTACCTCTTCTTTGAAAGAATTCGTTTAGATGTCCTCTTAAGAATCCTAGGGTTGGTATTTTGGGAAGACCAAAACCTCTAGAATTAGTATAAGGATTATGGAGAGGTATTTTTGTATTTTTTTTGTCAAGATAGGTGGGAAAAATGTGTGAATGGGTGAGGGGAGGAGGTTCCCTTTTATAATTGAGGTGAGGGGTATTTTTTGAACCACCTAAAAGATTAAATTATTACAAAGTCATTATAAATATAAATTATTAAAAATGGTCATATATTTAAATATAATATATGATTTGGTTTTAATCCCATAAAAAATATAATTTTTATGGGTTTAATTGGTTTTTTAAACCTTACCTTTTGGTTTAACCCCTTATTTAACCCATTTATACCTTAACCATGGTAACAATATTTTCACTCTTAAAGGGCTATAATTTTACCTATAAGGTAACTATTGAATCATAAATAGAAAAAATGTGAAATTTTCAACCATATATTATCATAATTTCCCTCTTTCAATATTTTTATTATTTGAAAATAATTTAATAAAATAGTATTTCCATAAAATATCATTAATTTCATTTATACACTATTCATTTAATTTGACTTTTAATGACATCAATACAAAGATGGAATTAAAATATAAGACTTTAAAATTTTCATAATATGTAATAATTATCTAAAAAATTCAAGATACACACTAATTTTCCTAAATTACATTATTTTAATATTTTTTAAATCATTTATTTTATTTTTATTTTTTGTTAATTGAATAAATATTTTAGTAGCATTGCATAAGAATTTAAGGTAATTGTTTCAATACTAAAAGTTAGAAATAAATTAACGTTATAAAAAATTATTTATCTTTCAAATAACCATTTCTAACTGAACATATACTCTTTTTTCCTTATGTAATAATTTAATAGATATTAAAGTTAAGAGAATGACATTTTTTACTTTATCTTTCACTGAAATATTATAAATAAAATTATCAGGGAAAATGGCCCAAAAATTATATATATTTGAGTATTGAAAGTAATGTTTTTAAATAAACTCGTACAATAGTATAAATTCAAGTTTTGGGTTGATTTTGAGACCTTCTTATATTAGTTTTAACCCTAATTAACTCATTTTAACTTTACATTGATAATAAAGATTTACTATGGTTACTATTCATTAAGACCAAAAGTAAAAGTGATATATTTACCAAATTTGGTCCTCATGATTAAAAATATAAAATGCATTTTTCAATATACAATTCCAATAAGTGAAAGAAATTAATTTAACATAAAAATGAAAAACGTAACAAAAAATAGTTTTTCAGAAAAAAAATCCTTTTAAGTATATAAAGTTTTTATTTCAAATTAAAGTGTAAAATTAATTCAAAGTACCATAATTAGATTTGTTTTTAATAAAAATTAACTAATTATGTTTTAAAACTAATTAAAAATGTAATTTTACTTTGTAAATACTAAAAAAGAAAATGTATTTTTCAATAAAAATCACCTTCTTAACTATTCATTGAAAATCAAACCATTCATTCAATTCTAAAAAACTAATTATAATCTTATTTTCATATTTTAAATTCTAAAAATATATCGTTTTTATCAAATAAAATTTCTAAAATTTCTAGAAATTAATTTTAATATTTTCTCATAAAAAGAAATAAAAATCATTTTTGATGAAAATTTATTTTTGAAGCATAAAATAACTTTACAAAAAATTAAATTCTCATTTACTAAAAATTAATCAATAAATTTTTATTTATTAGTTACTTTATATATTTATTTCATAATTAAGTTAATCTTATTCATTCCTACTAATTCAACTACTAAGTTATAATTATAATATTTCATAGTTTGGTGTTTTGTATCCTGTACACTATCAAACATAGTGTTTTTTAAAATGTTAGGGTATTACATACCCCCCAATCCACATTAATAAATTGCATCCTTGAAATTTTTTCTTGTTCTTATTAATCAAGGGATTGATATTTGAAAATTAATTTTTTTTAAATTCCAAATCATAAAAAGGGTTAATAAAGATTCCTCTTGAAAAGAGGGAAATATAAATACAAAGGTTATATATAATAACACATATCTAGGTTTTATGATTGGTGAAAATTAGTTGGAAGTGAAAATATGGCCATGGAATAAAAAATTAATATCCATATAATGACGGATAGTGACAAAGAACACTAATCATAAGAAATTTAATGATCATGAGAAAGTTAACAACCAAAAAACCATAAATTTATGAGGTGTAAAAATACCATAAATTAATCAAAATTGAAGGTAATAAGATAAATTTTTTATTTCAAGATCATTTTCCTAGAGTTGAGGAATTCATTTACCCTATAGACTAAGAACATAAGTAAATATACTTACTTGTAAAGTATAATTTTATTCTTTAATCAACTTCCATCATAATCTAATATGCTTATCCAAATGATGAGTATTCGAGATGATTTTTTCAGGCCTGAAGTACTAAAATAAACTTCTAACATATCAAAAAAAGTACATCAAGATATTCCTCCAATCTTTAGGAATTAATAAAAACCAAAAAAAATTATTATCATAAGGTAAGATAATTCCCAAAATGAATAAACCATTAAATTAATAAATACAACATTAATATATAAAACCCCAACAATAACACCCAAAGTTCAGCTTATATTATTCCATATATAACTCTACAGAATACTCTATGTACAAAAACCAAAAATCATAAAAACTTGATTTATATATTCTTCCAAGATAAATGTAACATTTTTCTCCAAAATATACCCAAAAATTTATATATAATAATTATATAATATCCAAAATTTTCTAATCATTTCCATAAATAACCTGAATCTTCATAAATCCACCTTAAAATTATATTTGCTTCCAAAAGATAATTAAACCTTTAACCCTAAGGAAAAATCCATATTACCAAAATTATTTTCATTTACCTTAGTCATAAAATGTTCATAAAATAAAATTAATCTTTATCTTTTAAAATAAAATCAAATTCATACTAACCAAAACATCACATAGGATAGTGGTTGGTGTTTCACCCTAGTCTACCTTCAGTTGTGGGTTTAATCCCCACAACCTTTCAATATGTGATGAGTTTTCACACATCTTGTAGGTTTTTTTTTTTCTAAAACTATATTAAAATAATTACTACAATTTTTCCAAAAATATATTGAATATCCTCAAAAATAATCTTAATATTTAAGAAAGTTTCAACCTCAAAATTTAGTTTATAACCTTCGGCTTACATCTTCAAAAAAATAATTGAATTTATCCAAAATAATATCACATGTTAAACCTAAGGGTTACATATACCTAAACACAATGAAAAATTTCCCAAAATATCATTAATCATCTTCATAAATCTTATAATGTAGTGAACTTCACAAAAATATCATGAATAAAAATTATATGTTAACATAAAAGGTAATCCTTAGCTTGACCATTAATATCTCTGAAAATATTTCATTTTCAATGAATTACTTTTAAATCATCAAGATTATCTATATCACATTATACAATAGATTATAATTATCTTAACATCATATTAACCCAAAGGGTTTTTTAAACCTTAATAGATTATTCTTCCTAAAACCTACAAAAATTTTCAATTCCCTTCAAAATCCCATCACTAAAAAAATTAAATAGGGGCGATGATACCTTTGAAGTTATGATAAACCTTAAACCTATAAACCCATGATGGTATACATAAATTTTAAGTTATCCTAACATGAAAACATATGTCCTTCCAAAATTAACACAATCCTTATTCATCAAATAATATCATAGACTATTGAGTATATTCTATAAATCTAAAAATACAATAAAATTAATTAAGGATGACCTAAATCACTTTTTCATCAAATCATCACCCAATTTTTACGTTACCAATACTATCCCATTATTTTTAATCATCTATTTATCCCAACTAAACATTATCGCCTTACCACTAAATCAATTTTATTGGTTATCAGAACCATTAAACAGACAACCATTAGAGATATTTCTTGGTGAATGATGATGGATCGAGATCAGATCAAGGATCATTATGAAAATAGAGTTTATGGATCTCATCAATGATAGAAATTCAACTATTCTTCATCAAAGATCGATCCAAAATCTAGGTATGATGTTTTTTTGTGATTTTCATCCTGTTTCTTAATCATGGATTAATGAGGATAAATTCCTTGAATATAATTGAAATGTGCATCGTCATTAGATTTAAAATTGATGGAATTATTTGTTTTATTCATTGATTTATCCCTCTTCATTTGTCACCTTCTTTAAAAAGGGATTGAGGAAAAATGAACAACATTCAATTTTCATTCCTCACATTTTATGGCTTATGTATTTCTCCCCAATTTCATTGCTCGATCACTATTGGTATTTCTTTTGACCATCGGTTTGACCGATACCCGGTTCATGATCATTGTGCGAATGTTTTTTGACGTAAAGGATCAAAAATTCAGGTATGGCACGTGATAGAGATTGTGGTTTGAGAATTGATCATGAAGGTGGATGGATCTAGGGAGAATGATATTGTGTCGAGGGTTCTTCATGTTCCTAGGTGGCGCACGGAGAATCAGTCAATGGGGTATGTTTTTGATCTATTTCGATGGTTAGATTTCAATGAGAAAGTGATGAAAGGGATTTATCGACCTAGATCTGAAATATATGGAGTGATTTATGGAAAGAAACGATGAATAAATGGTGTGTGGGGAAGAACATAGGAGAAACCTCTAGATCTTGAAAATCCTAAGCAACTCAGGGTGTAAATATGGATTACACACCGTGTGGGGCATGTACAATGATGGCTAGGGTTTCAAGATGAAGATAAGAATCACATGATGTGTGACCCCTGTCACATAGAATGTGACCCCTTCAATGAGGCTCAATATATACTTCAAAAAGTACATATACATGGGAAAAGGTACTTAGCCAAGTGTCACTTTGTGTAGTTAGACATGGACACGGCTTGGTCTACATGGGAAAAAGTACACAGCCAAGTGGTACGTCGTATACTTAGACACAGACACAGATTGTTGTACATGGTATGATAAATGGACCTGGACAAGAAAAATAGGTAGGGTTTCATGTGTCTTTACATGCAATGTACCTCTTCTATATGTTGTGTATTAGGAGACTTACATGCCATGTGAGGGTTTTCCACACAGTCAGACTAGGGGATAGTTGGACACACCATGTACCCCCTAGTTCACATCATGTACCCCTTGCAAGAGTTTTTGTAGCTCTTCATTTCCTTAGTTTGGACCAATATAGGTCAAGTGTGTTCCCTTGGTCCTTTTCATCGAGGTCATAATGTGGAATTACATCCACATCATAAGATTGTGATCCCCTCTAGAGGTTGAGTCTCTGATAGATTTGTCGTGTATATCTACGAGACTAGAGTGAAATCCTATATCATCCTTTATTCCCTAGGTGGTGTTTGTAGAATCATTATAACCTCCCTGAGTAGTGAATTGATCCTCAATATAGAAAACTATATCAGTAGGGTTTTTGGTATTGTCGACATGCGACCCCCTACGTAGCGAGTTGATTCAGATTGGGTTTGTGGTGTCCCTTAGTGATTTTGGGTGTGACCACCTATCTATGTATTAGGGTCTTCTTAGACCAGTGATATTTCTTGGATGGGTCCTAAAGACCAAGACCTCTCTGTTGAGTGTTTTTTATGATAGCCGGTTCATGAAGTGGATTCTCCCATAACAAACGTTGTTTCAAGAAGAATCTTGTGGCTGAAAATAGGTATGATAGTCTAGTGGTATGGTGTCTTTACTAAGTATATATGGATGTTTCTATTATAAATTGATTCTTATATCTTGTATTAAGTTAACTATACTTGGTGCTTCATTTTTAGTGTTTTCAGGGTTTCCTACTGAGTATTTCTATACTCACCCATGCATGGTCTTTTCCTACACGTGCCATGTCTTATGAAGATGAGGGCCCTTTTGAAGGTGTACTGGGAGGAGAGGTAGTGGTTGGAGTATATATAGATCATTTTAGACTGATCTATTTTACTGGGATCCTATATTTGACTTTAGTCCTCTCCCTTGGAGCTGGTTGGACTCTTTTCAGTTTTTATTAGGCTTGTATTTGGCCCCTTTTTTCCTCTTTCAGTACTTAACTATCATACTATATTGTGGAATCTTAGTTGTATGAATGCATTGGTTTCAGTTGCTTTATATTTTAGTATTTTGTGGGCTTGGGTATTTGTGTGTGAGTATAGGTAATTTTGGCTAATGCCTCCCATTTGTGGGATATGTCTACTCGTTGTTGGTCGCTAACCCCTGGCCTATGGGAGCCAAGCTTAGGGTAGTCATAGGTCAGATCTCGGTGGTTTAGGTTGTAAAAGAGTGGTGTTAGAGGTGTTTGGTTCTACACTTGGAATAGAGTTGGTGATTTTGGTTTTTGGAAACAGTTTTTAGTGTTTCGAGTTCATATTTCAGTCCAAGGAATCCAATGTTGGTGTAGTGGCTACCGTATCCATACACCAAGTCTCTGATCACCTACCTTTCAACTCAATACATATAAACATTGGTTGTTGGGAAAATATTTATTACATGAAACATATAGGAATGGTTGTGTTTCCTATTTCCTTCTTGAGTCAGCTCCCCAGATATACTCTCTTTCTCGTAGAACATCTTGTTTTATTTTAGGAAGCCTCCACATATATAGCCATCCAAGATTCCATTGCATGATCACAAGGATGATCTTCCTAGTGATGATGCATTGGTATAGGGGCTTGTACTAGAGGTATTACCTCCGGGTGGTTTACCAGCTATACAACCACCCATTGAGTATTATATAGCATTGGAAGTACCAGCTAAGGATACATGTAGGCTGAGTGTGTTTCATAAGTTTTAGGTGCAATGACCTCCTAGTTTTTAGGGTGATCTAGACCCTCAGGTGGCTGAGGACTGACTAGAGGCAGTCACTCGCTTTTTCTGCCTTGTGAGGATGCCTGTATATTAGATGTTGGTCCTCATAGTGAGTCTTCTCTAGGGATATTTGGGGTGATGGTGGATCTTGGTGACTCATTCCCACAATAATACAGCTATCTCCTAGTCATACTTTGAGTGTCTCATCAGGGAGGAGTTCTATCCATCCATGTTGTGATTGGTACACAAACAAGAGATTTTGTATCTATAGTGGGGAAGTATGACTATGGAAGAGTACACAAATAAATTTAATAACATCTCATGTTACTCCTTGGATATGGTGTGGGATTAGTTATTCAGAGCTCAGACCTTTGAGTATGGATTACACTGAGATATCAGGGCTTTAGTAGTATCCCTTTTCATTCCCACCTATGTTGGGGTTCTTGAGTGATCCTTGGTGTTGGAGATATTTCTGGAAGAGCATGTACTAATAGTGGGACCTAGTAGTGGGAACCAAATAGCTAAGACCTAAGTATTAGGAAAATGATAGTAGTCATAGTGATCCAAGAATATCATATGCTTTAGGAGGTGATCCTAGGACATAGGGTCAGTAGTGTTGGTCTCTCAGGGTGGCTTGAATCAGCCAAGGGATTATTGGTGTTTCTCTTGCGACGATCAGGGAAATATGGATTGGGATTTTCCTACTCATCATAGAGTTGATAGTGATATGGTTGAGGGAATACCAATATAGAGACATAGGAAGGAGTGGGGTGGTCCATAGGGTAGTGGATGTGGTAGAGGGTCCAGCAGGGTAGAAATATTTGTTCAGATGTTTGACTAATTACCACCACCACCCCCAGGTGGTCCGTACCAGGATCAGAGAGATAGTGGATAGGGATGAGGCCAACTATAAGCTATGGAGTCCAATGAACCCAAGGATCCAGGGATGATACGTGTTATGATCTATGTCTTTTCTACTTTAGCAATATTATTGATAGACACATGTGAGATTCACTCGTTATTTTCCACTTCTCTAGTTTGAAACTTAGAGATTTTGGTTGAGGCATTAGCATTACCCTTGCGATTGGAGACTCTGACATGAGGTGACTCAATGATTAATCACTTGTGATGACTGTGCAATATGAAAATTGGAGGTAATAGTTTTGTGTGGGATATCATTGTTTGAACAACGAAGCCTTATGATTAATCTTTGGTATGGAATGGTTATTCATAGTTTATGCTCAGATCGACCGATTTAGGAAGAGGATGTGGTGTGTCTGCAGCAACGGAATGAGGTTTTCCTTTATGTGTGAAAAGAAGACCTTGTAAGAGTATGATGAGATCAAGAATAGTATAGTGTAGCTAATTGCTCACCAGTTTTCGAGCATGAATCTTGGAACAATGGATGCTTCGGGCTATCGGTTTCCTGTGGTGGTGGTAGAGTATGAGGACGTATTTCCTGAGGATGTACTAAGTTTACCTCCCCACCAAGAGATAGACTTATACATTGAATTACATATTGAGATATCACTGATATCTTCACCATCATATTGGATGTATTCCAAGGAGCTTCAAGAGATGAGGGTGAAGTTGGACAACTTATAGGAGAATGGATTTGTTAGACCCGTCATTTTCCCCGAGGAAGCCCTAGTGTTATTTCCCAAGAAGGAAGATGAGAGCTTGAGGTTATGTGTTGATTATTAGTTCTTGAATCAGGTGAATATGAATAATAAGTATCCACTATCAAGGATTGAAAACCTATTTGATCAATTGAGAGGGCGCGATGGTTCTCGAAGAATGACCTCAGATCAGGCTATCACCAGCTACGATTATGGGATGAGGATATACCGAAGATGGACTTTAGATGTTACTACGGTCACTATGAGTACTTTTTAATGTCATTCAACATGAATAACTCCCTAAAAGTGTTCATGGGATTCATTAATTGGATCATCTATCCCTTCTTAGACTGGTTCTTGGTGGTCTTTATTGGTGACATCCTAGTGTATTTGGCATCAGAGGAGGAGCATGCAAGACACTTGGGGATGGTCCTGGACATACTCCAAGAGCACCAGTTTTACAAGAATATCTAAAAATGTTAGTTTTTTATTCTAAAGGTCCAATTTATGGCATATTTCATCATAAAGGGTGGAGTAGCAGTGGAACTAGAAAATTTTTATGTAGTGCTTTCTTGGGAGAAACCTAAGAGTCTTACTAAGGTGTGAAGTTTCCTTGGGTTGGTAGGGTACTATCAAAGGTTTTCACCCTATTTCTCTATAGTGGTATCACCCTTTACATATTTTACTTATAAGGGTAATCCTTTTATGTGTATGGAAAGGTTCCAGTATAACTTTTATAAGATGAGGTGGAGATTCATGAGTGCCCCCATCTTGAGATTTCTAGAGGAAGGTTTCGAGTATGTAGTGTTCTACGATGCATCAAGGATCGAACTTGAATGTGTTATGGTGAAGAGGTAGGTGATTATTACCTCTGGTTCATGCTAGTTGAGACCACATGAGTGTAACTACATCACCCATGATCTTGATTTAGCATCAGTAGTCTTTTCTTTAAAGATGTGGTGAAACTACCTAATGGGCGAACAGTTTATCATTTACTCTGACCATAATATTCTCAATTATATCTTCTCAAATAAGAATCATAAATTGAGAAAGGGTAAATGGTCATATTTCTTCCAAAACTATGACTTCGAGATTTCCTATACTTCTAAGAAGGGGAACGTGGTGGAAGATGCCCTCAACAAGAGATATTGTTCTTAGTTATTGGCTGATGCGTTAGACTAGTTATCCTCATTACAATTTTCCTTCATGGAAAATAATTGTGCTTCATATCTCCAGTCGATGGTTTTTACCCCATCAATTTTTTAACATGTTAGGGATGATTGGTGTGGAGATACTGATTGTGAGACCTTACATACTCAGATATCCATTATACGTGCTCCTCATAGATATTCTGAAGATGGGGAGCATACAATCCTTTTCACTAGATGAACGATAGTACCTTTGACATTGCAGGAGGAGGTATTGTAGGAGTTTCATACATCCCATTTAGTGGTACATACTGGTGTGGAAAAGATGTACTTGGACCTCTGACATTATTTTTGGTGTTCGGGAATGAAGAACAGAGTTGTAGAGTTTGTCTCTTGATTCCTTACTTTTCAGTAGGTAAAGGTTGAGCACCAGGTTCCAGCAGGTTTAAATCAACCCATTGAGGTTCCAAAGTTTAAGTGGGATGGGATATCCATGTAATACATGATGTTATTACCATTTATGTCTAGGGGACACAATTCCATCTGGGTAATCATAGACCGAATCACCAAGTCGTCCCACTTCCTAGCTATTCAGGAGCACAGTTCGGTATGGGTTGCCTCTATGTGTAGGGGATAGTTCGACTCCATGGAGTTCCCTTTAAGATCATCTTTGACCGTGATGATCACTTCACATTTCGGTTATATAGGGGATTGTAGGATGATTTTTGGACTCAGTTGCACTTGATCATGGTGTTTCACCCCTAGACTAATGACCAGATAGAGAAAACCATTCAGGTCTTTGAGGACATGTTGTGGGCTTTCATGTTGTACTTTGGTTGTAGTTGGGAGGATCACTTCGCCTTGGTGAAGTTTGCATACAAAAATTTCTACCATTCCATCATTAGTATGGCACCATTCGAGTCTTTGTATGGGATACCCAATAGGTCAACATTTTTGGGACTGATCTAGGTGAGTCAACACTCAGGGGTCTGGAGATGGTGTGAATTATTATAGGGAATGTTCAGATCATCTAGGATATGATGAGGATTGCATAGAGACATCATAATTCTTATGAAGATTGATGTGAATACCTATAGAGTTTGATTATGAACACCATTTGTTTCTGATGGTCTTACCTTAACATGGATTGAGGATATTTGTCCATAGTGGAAAGTTATATCATAGAATCATTGTTCTCTTCTAGATACTGCATAGAGTTGGTGAGGTGGTATACTGCTTAGATCTTCCACTACAGTTGGACTGGGTACACAACATCTTCCATGTATCACAGTTGAGGAGGAACGTGCATGACCTATCACATTTTATCGACTAGGGTGAGCTGTAAATCAAGGATGGAGCTACCTTTGTAGAGCACTCGTTGGATATTGAGGATCGATAAGAGAGGATCCTTTATGGGTGATAAATTCCCATTGTGCATGTCTAGTGGGAGCATGGGAATCTTCAGGAGAGGACCTGGGAGTGGGAGACCCATATGTGATCCCAGTACCCATATCATTTTTAGTAGTTTTTCTCTTTTTAGGGTGAAAATCCCTAAGGTGGGGAGAATTTGATGACTTTAATTTTCCATGTATAAATTTTTTAATATTTTATAGATTTTTTTTAGACTATTAGCTAATACAGTATTATTTTCTGAGGCTCGGTGTGCCCAAAATAAATGTTTTAAATATATTAATTATATTAAATAGTATGTAAATGATTTTTTCCTTAAAAGTAAAATAATTCCCAAATTGGTGCCTCAGTCAAAAATTTGAGGGAATCGTTGAGTTTAGAATGCGGGTTTTACCCTAGGAGTGACATAATCCTTGTCAGTGTGGGCTATTTGTGAAAAATTAATCTCAGATGTAAATAAATAAAATAAATTTATTTATTTATTTATTTATTTTATTTTGTCATAGATATTGTTTTATCCTTTAAGTATATGATTATAGGATTTCCTCAGGGTTGGTTTCTCAAAACCTAGAGATTCAAAAAACTATTGGACATCTATCTCGGTGAACGATGATGGATCGGGATAAAATCGTGGATCATTGCACCAATGGAGTTCATGGATCTCATCAATGATAGAAACACAATCGTTATTCATCAATGATCGATTCAAAAACTAGGTAGTTTGTTTTGTTTTGTGATTTCCATCCCATTTATTAATCTCATAAAAACTTGGATCAATTACAAAAAGAAAATTGATAAGAGAATCACTGGTAGATTTAAAATTAACAGAATTATTTTTTTTGTTTGTTGATTTATCCCTCTTAGTTTTTATCCTTCTAAAAAAATTGATCAAGGCCAAATGAACAATAGTTGAGGATCATTCCTCACATTTTATGGCTTATGGATTTATCCCCAATTTCTTTGATTGATCACCATTGGTATTTTCTTTAACCATCGCTTCAACAAATACCCAGTTCCTGATCATTACGCAACCATTCTTAGGTAAAATGGAATGAAAACACAAGTAAAAAATTCTATGGCTATTTCAGTTTGAGAATTGATAATGACAATGGTTGGATTGAGGGATAATGAGATCAGATCGAGTGTTCTTTTTTTTCACAGGCAATTCATGGAAAATCGGTCGATAGGGTATGTTTCTGATCCATTTTGATGGCCGAATTCTAGCGAGAAAGTGACAGTAGGGCTCAATAGACCTAGATCTGAGATCTATGGAGTGATTTCTGCTGATAAACAAGGTGGAAATGGCATGCGGTAAAGAATTTAAGAGAAACCTATAGATAAGGAAAATCCCAAGCAATACGGCGTGTAAATTGGGATTACATGTCGTGTGGGGCCCGTTCAACGGTGGCTAGGGTTTTAGGATGAAGATATGGATCACACGGTGTGTGACCCGTTATGAGGCTTGTCATGTACTTCAAAAAGTACATGGACATGGGAAAAAGTACACAGTCAAGTGGAATTTCATGTACTTAGACACAGACACTACTTTGTGTACACAGGAAAAAGTACACTACCAAGTGGCACGCCATGTACTTGGACACAAACACGGCATAGTGTGCACTGGATAATATATTGAAATAGATAGGAAACATAAGCAGGGTTTCATGTTTCTCTACATGATGAGTACCACTTATACACACTGTGTATTTTGAGACTTACATGTCATGTGAGGCTTTACAACATGGGTAGAATTAGGGATAGCTGGACATGCCATGTACCCCCCAGTGCATTCCATGTACCCCCTTGAAGAGCATTTATAGTTCTTAGTTTCCTTAGTTTTGACTATTATAGGTTGAGTGTGTTCCCTTGGTCATTTCCCTAAAGGTTACAATGTGGCATTACATCCACATCATAGGATTTTGATCCCCTCTAGAGGTCAAGTATCAGATAGAGTTATGGTGCCCCTCTATGAGACTGGATTGAAATACTCTATCATCATTTATTCCCAAGGTGGGGTTTGTGTAATCATCATGACCTCCATGAGAAGGGAATTGATCCTCCGTTTAGAAGACTTTACTATTAGTGTTTGTGGTACCATTGAAAAATGATCACCTACGTAGCGGGTTGATCCATATTGGATTCATAGTGCCCCCCGGCAATTTTAGGCATGACCCCCTATCTATATATCAGGTTCATATTAGACGAGTGAGATTTCTTTTCAAGGTACTAATGACCTAGACCTCTTTATTGATTTTATCTAATGATATCATGTCTCATGGAGTGGATTCTCTCAAAACAAGCATTGCATTTAGCAGAATCCTATGGTTGATAGTTAGTTATGACCGCATGGTGGTGCGGTGTCTTTATTGGGTATATCTGGGTGTTTCTATTATACATTTATTATTATATCTTTTATTGAGATGACTATAATTTTTTCTTCATTTTTAGTGTTTTTGTGGTGTCCTAATGAGTATTTTTATACTCACCCATTCATGGTCGATTCCCACATGTGTCATGACTTATGAATATGATGGTCCTTTTGATAGTGTCTTAGGAGGATAGGGAGAAGGTGGAGCGTAGATGGAGATTTTTAGAATGATTTGTTTTACTGGGAGCTTACATTTGACTTTATTCCTCACCCTTGGAGCAGATTGGACTCTTTACAGTTTTGTTTGGGCTTGTATTTGGACCTTTTTTATGCTTTTAGTACTTTATTTTCGTACTCTATTATGGGATCTTAGTTGCATTCATGCATTGGTTTCAGTTGTTTTATATTTAAATCATTGTGTGGACTTGTGTATGTGTGCATGTGTACATGTACTATTTTATAATGTCTCCCATTTGTGGGATATTCCTACTCGATGTTGGTCTCTAGCCCCAGGCCTATTAGAGGTTGGCTTGGGGTAGTCACAGTTTAGATATCGGCAGTTTTGGTTGTGACATGTCTCGTGTTGGTAGACATATGCACATTCGAGAATTGAAATGGTGTCATGCCGAAGAAGAGGTGAAGAGTCATGCTGAGAATTGAAGTGATGTCAAAGACTCGAGAAGGATGGATCCAAGAAAGTGATGTCGAAGAATCAAGAAGGATGGATCCAAGAAAGTGATGTCAAAGACTCAAGAAGGATGGATCCTAGAAAGTGATGTCAAAGAATCAAGAAGGGTGGATCCGAGAATATGATGTCGAGAAGACAGATGAGTGGATCTGAGAATGTGATACCGAGAAACTTGTGTAACAAGGTCGGATCCAGAAAAGGCCAAATTTCTAAATCAAGAGAAGTGGAAGAAGATTCGAGAAGATTCTACAATTGTTGAAAAAGTCTTAATTACTCTGAGATTTCAGGAGAAATTAATATTTGGGTGAATCTAAGTGAGCGGGAAAATATTTTGGATTCCTGCCTAAGCACACTTTGGAGCACCTATAAAAGGAGATCAGAGTACAAAGTAAAAGTGTGATGATCAAGTAGTGAGAGAAGCTCTGATAATCTAGAGAGATAAATAAGCGTTTTACCGACATAGTTTCATTGCAGTCTCAATTGAAATGAGAATTTTATACTGGTTGACATTGTATTGAGTTTCTCGGATTGAGAAAATTTGGAGTAAAGAATTCGGAGTGAAGAAGAAAATTCGGAGTAAAGAATTCAGAGTAGAGATTCGGAATGGGGAATCAGTACTGGCTGTCACCGTATTGAGTTTCTCAGACTAAGGAAGACTCGGATTGAAGAATCAGAGTGAAGAAGAAAATTTGGAGTGAAGAATTCGGAGTGGAGATTTAGAATGGGGAATCAGTACTGGCTGTCACCGTATTGAGTTTCTCAGACTGAGGAAGACTCAGATTGAAGAATCGGAGTGAAGAAGAAAATTTGGAGTGAAGAATTTAGAGTGGATATTCGGAATGGGGAATCAGTACTAACTGTCGCCGTATTGAGTTTCTCAGATTAAGGAAGACTTGGATTGAAGAATCCAAGTGAAGAAGAAAATTCGGAGTGAAGAATTCAGAGTGGAGATTTGGAATGGGGATTCAGTATTGGATATCACCATATTTAGTTTCTCAGACTAAGGAATACTCGGATTGAAGAATCTGAGTGAAGAAGAAATTTCGGAGTGAAGAATTCGGAGTGGAGATTCAGAATGGGAATTTTGGACTATAATTGATCTATCGCAAGTCCAAGAAGTCCTTGCCTTTCTTCTAGGTAAGGAAGTGAATATTTGTACTGAACTTTCTTACACTTGTGTATTTGAAAGTAAGTATAGGTAACAAAAGTTGTTATAAGAAAAAATACTTTTCCCTATTGTTCTAAGAGGGTGCACACACACTGGAGTGATTGTTTCACAGTGCTTCACAAGTGTAAGGGTATATCCTACTTTTTGTAATTCAAGGATTTTTTTCTTAGTGAATTGTATGGTGATGGATTATTTACAACCATACCAAGGACGTAGCTATTCTTATTGAATAGTGAACGTTGTAAATTTTTGTGTTCCTTTGGATGTGTGCTTGTTTGTTTCTCAGCAGGGAAGTGTATCTTTAACAGGAGACAAAGGTTGTTCTCATTTTAAGGGAACTTAAAAGAATTGAAAGGGGTACCACTGATTCACCCCCCCCCCCCCCCCTCAGTAGTTCATTACTCCAACCGAGTCCTTACAAGTGGTATCAAAGGGAGGTTGCATTTGTTTTCCTTGCTGATGGAGAATTTGAATTGTGTGAACAATAAAGGAATTCTGGTATTCTATGGGAATAACTATCACATCTGGAAGGATATAATGCTACCGTATCTCATGTTTATTAGTTATGAAGTTCTTGAAGCTGCAACAGTTGGGTTTCCCCCCATTGAAGATAATGTTCCACTTACACCTATTGACAAGAAGTTTCTTGAGAATTATGGAAGAGCCAAGAATGCTATATTGTCTTCACTTTCTGAAATTGAATTCTTGAGAGTAAAAGGAGTGGCCATAGCCAAAGGTATATGGGAAAAACTAAAAAATATATATGAAGGCAATAAAAAATTCAAGAAGGAAAAACTTCAAATCTCGAGATTGAAGTATGAAGACTTGAATATGGGAGAGCATGAATCTGTTGGGGATTTCTTCACCAAGGTAAATGATATTGTTAGTACTATCAGATGTCTTGGTGAAGAGCTGAAATAATCTACTTTTGTGGAAAAGATCTTGAGGATTCTTCCTGATAAATTTGATGTGAAGGTATCTTCATTAGAAGACAGAGATTTAGAGACTCTATCTCTTGATGATTTTCATATCACTCTCATTACTTATGATATGAGAAAGGAAAAGTCTATTAAGACCAAGACAAAGGTTGACATAGAATTATCTTTCAAATCCATGAATAAGGAAAAGTCTAATAAGATCTTGATTGAATAATATAGTGGTGACTCTGACTCTGAAAGCGAGGTATGTAAAAATCTTAATGATATCTTATCCTTGTTTTCAAAAAATGTTAAAAGAGGCACAGGGAAATACAAGGGAAAACTTCCCTTGAAGTTTTTTGAATGTGGAGGCATTGGCCACTTTGTGGCTAACTATCCTTGAAGGGGAAAATAGGAATACAGTGATGAAGAAGAAATAAAACCAAGAAATTTATGGAAGAAGCAGGGTGGAAAAGGAAAGTTGGAGAAAGAAAATAATTTATTCAAATCAAAGAAAAAAAGTTTTCTATCCATAAATGAAGAAGATGAAGAAAGTGATGATGAATCTGAAAAAGAAGTTGTGCATGGTGTGGAAAATACTTTCATTTCAATAGTGAATGGTGAAGATTTCAGAAGAAGCAGCTTGGAAGAATAAGAAACTTATCTTGAGATGCATCTGAAATAATAATTGAAGGAATGTTTAAGGAAGATCAGAAGGATGGAAAATATTAACAAAAAGTTGGAAGATGAATTTTTCTCATCATCCAATCAATACAATGATAAAAAAGAACTTGAGAAAGAGCTTAAAGAATGGAATAAGTCACTTGAAGATGAGAAAAATCAAAATGAGCACATGAGAGTTAAGCTGAAGGCAAAAGAGGAAGAATTAGAACTCATTCAAAGAAGCTCTCAGAAGTTGAATCAAAAAATATTTGTTTTCAAAACTCAACTACTGATCTTGGTGAAGGCTCTCAACGATCACATTCTGAGAAAATTCAATAGAACAATAAAGTGGTTTCTATGAAGAAGAAAGCTGAGAAAGTTACTTATGTGGCCAAGACTAGCATTACTGGGAACTTTGAAGTTTCAAGGAAACCTAAGTCTTACACCGGTGAAAAACAAGCAAAATCAGAGAAGGTATAATTCCAGTAGAGTAATCTTGCTAACAAAAGAATGGTTGGTGGGGCTGAAGAAAGATCAACAAAGAAGTATCAGAACAAAATCTTTAGAGGAAGGTACTCCTTCTATGGGTACTGTTGGTATTTTGGTGGATTTGGGCATACAGCGAATATGTGTTTGTTCAATAAACATTATTACCACTACCCCACAAGTTATGAAAGTCAGAGATTGAGGGGGAGTCAATATCCTCAAAGGAAGAAGAGTGAGAAGGTTTTATTGAAGAAAGTTGAGAAGAATGATGTCAAGACAGAAAATAGGTTCCAGCCTCTAGAGACCATTTGTGAAAGGTGTGAACAACCTGGACACCTTGAAAAAGTATTTCTTGTGTTGTTACTGGCTCAACAAAAAGTTATTAATTCTCAGAAGCCGAAGGTGAAGAAATAAGTGAAAGAAGAAAAATCTCTTGTTGTTGAAACTGCTCTAAAAGTTACAAAGGAAGAACGACCTTGGATACTTGATAGTGGGTGTTCTTCACATATGACAGGAGACTTGAAGTTGCTAAATAATATGAATAAGTTTAAAGAAGGCACAATGAAATTTGGCAATGATGAATCTTTAAAAATCAAAGTTGTTGGATCATCCATCATTGGGAAGGAAAAATTAAAGTCCAAGAAAACTCTGTATGTTGATGGGTTGAAGCACAACTTACTGAGTGTATCACAATTGTGGGATGAGGGTGACAAAGTTATCTTCAAGAAAGATTGATTTATTTTGAAAAGTGAAGAATATGGGAAGATTTTTACAAGAGGCCAACGAACCAAAGGAAATTTGTTTCAAGTTGAAAATTCACAAAACTCTTGTTACATGAGCATAGTGGAAGAAAATCAGTTGTGGCACAAAAGACTTGGACACATGTTTCAGAGAAATATGAGCAAGTTATCTCAAAGGGACAGTGTTTGAGATATTCCAGATTTGACAAGAAGAAGAGATTAGTGTTGCACTACCTGTTAGAAAGGAAAGATTACAAGTGTTGTGCATAAGAAGGTTGACATTTGTTCAAAACAAACCCTTGAACTAATACATTCTGATATATGTGGGCCGATGAGAAAACAATCAACAAATGAAGACAAATACTTCATCACCTTCATTAATTATTTTACTCGCATTACATGTGTTATGTTTATGAAGCACAAGTCAGATGCCCTGAAAATGTTTAAAAGATTCAGAAGTAAAGCTGAGAAAGAATGTGAGTACTCTATAAAGAAATTGAGAATAGATAATGGTGGTGAGTATAGAAGTGAAGAATTTGAAGAATATATTGAGAATCATGGGATTCAGCATGAATATAGTGCTCTGTATACACCTCAAAAAATGGGGTTGCTGAAAGAAAGAACAGAAGCTTGGTGGAAATGGGAAGAACCGTGTTACTTGAACATGGACTTACTCATTACTTTTGGAGGCAAGCTACAAGTACAGCTGTTTATATTCAAAATATATGTTTCTACCGGCCCCAATCAAACAAGACTCCATATGAACTTTTCTATGGCATTACTCCAAGTATGAAGCATGCTAAAGTTTTTGGGAGCCCATGCATCATAAAGAAGAAAGGTTGAAGTAGTGGAAAATTCGAGTAGAAAGGAAAGGACGGAATTTTCTTGGTTATGCTCTAGAAGGAAGAAGTTATAGATGCTTTAACAAGGAAATAGGAAGAATGGTGGATACATTTGATATAAAAGTCATTGAAAATACAGGGAAAGATAAGCATCTCCAGACAATAAGGAAGATAAGGAAGATGAAGTTGATGATTCTGATAAGGATGTAATGAATTGTAATCCTAATCAAGATGAAGAATTGGATTCAGCCATATCAAGTGATGAGGAAGGCACACGAAAAACTTATCCAAGGCTGATGAAACAAGTGCAATCTTAGAATATTATTGGTGATCAACATCACATAGTTCAAACAATAAGAACAGGTAATTCTATATCACATACTTCCTTGTATTCCAAAGTGGAACCAAATGATGTTAAAGAAGCCTTTGAGAATTCGGAATGGGTTCAAGCCATGAATGAAGAATTGGATCAGATTGAAAAGAATGACACATGGGAACTCGTACCCAAGCCTGAAAATAAGAACATTATTGGCACCAAATGGGTCTTCCGGAACAAGTTTAATGAAGAAGTTGAAGTTATTAGAAATAAAGAAAGATTGGTTTTTAAAGGCTACTCTCAGATTGAACGAATTGACTTTGAAGAAACTTTTGCTCCGGTAGCCAGATTAGAAAATATCTGAATCTTTCTTGCTATTTCTGCACAATGAGGCTACAAAATCTTTCAAATGGATGTTAAATCTTCATTTCTTAATAGTGATCTCAAAGAAGTTTATATTGAGCAACCATGTGGCTTTGTTGTTGGTAAGAATGAAAGTTATGTGTGCAGGTTGAAGAAAGCCTTGTATGGGCTAAAGCAAGCTCCAAGAGAATGGTATTCCAAATTGGAAACTTGCTTAAAGGAGATGAACTTAAAGAAAGGAAGAGTTGATAGCAATCTTTACATCAAGGAAAGGCAAGATCTTTCTCTCATTGTGATTGTCTATGTTGATGGCATTATTTTTGCTGGGAATGATGAAAGAAGCTATGAAAGGTTTGCTGAAGAAATGAAGAATGTCTTTGAGATTTCCATGTTGGGTGAAATGAGATACTTTCTTGGGTTACAAATTTTGCAACAGAAAGAATTAATTTTTCTCTCCCAAGAAAAGTATGCTAAGGAACTTCTTAGGAATTTTGGGATGGAAAACTCAAAACCTGTATCAACTCCTATCTCAGTGGGAACAAAGCTAAGCAAAGATGATGAAGGAAAAGAAGTTGATCAGAAAGAATATCAAAAACTGATTGGAATATTATTATACCTAACTGCATCAAGACCAGATATTGTTTTTTTTGTTACCTTATGTGCAAGATTCCAGAGTGCTCCTAAAGAATCACATCTTGTTGCTGGAAAAAGAATTCTCAGATACATAAAAGGCACAGTAGAATTCATAATCAAGTATAGTGGCTCAAATAACATTTATTTGTTTGGATATTCAGATGTAGATTGGGAAGGAAATGTTGATGATAAAAGATCCACATCTAGTGGAGTGTTCTTTATAGGAAAAAGTTGTGTTGGATGGCACTCTAAGAAGAAAAATTCTATGACACTTAGTATGGATGAAGCTAAATATGTTTCTGCAACCATGGACGCTACTCAACTTATCTGGATGAAGACATAGTTGGAAGATTTGTTATTTGAAGTGAAGTTTCCCTTGCTCTTGGGCTGTGATAATCAAAGCACAGTTAATCTTACCAAGAATACAGTCCAACATTCTCGTTCAAAGAATATTGACATCAAATATCATTTCATCAAAGAGCATGTGGAAAATAATGAACTTAAACTTGAATATGTTTTATCTACTGAACAAGTTGCTGATATTTTCATGAAACCTCTGCCAAAGGAATCATTCTCAAGATTGAGGTTGAACATGGGTGTCCAACCTCTTTCTCTTAAAGGCTAAGGTATATTGTACCATCCCCTCTCTCTTCTTACCTTTGGATTGTTTTTTCAAGGGGGAGAAGTTTTTTGTATCATAAATCTATTATTCAAAGAGAGATTTGTGGGTAAGCTATGAACTCAGTATTGTTTGTGTATGTGAACTATTCTAATTGTTTGTTGGAGTGGTTATAGGAAAGAACTTGAAGTTGTTTATAGGAAGTATAAAGCTGAAGATTTCATTTTCACTACCTATGGATGGCATGTTTTTGCTGTCAATGATTCTTGTTTCTTACAATGAGTTAGCTCACGTAGGCTTAGAATTATTGATAAGTAATCCATTTCTTGAGGTTTCCAAGTTTGGTGATTTATGAAAACTTGGTTGACAACAAAATCCAAAGGGGGATATTATTAAGACCAAGATGAAGGAAGAGATGGTTTGCATGGATTGTCTTTTTTTGATCCTGAGGAAGTTTTCATAAAGGAAAGACACCTTGAATTTCTAAGAATATGGAAGCAGGAATTTTGAGTTTTGGAACCGAGAATATTGAACATTCGGAACCTGGTGTTCGAAGACTTCGGATTCGGGAATTCAGAGTCTGGAAATTGAGAAGTTTGGAACTAGGAAACTGTAAATTCTCGAAAGATGGCTGATAGGAGATGTGAAGGCACTAATTGTGACGATGCTTTTCTGTTTTGTAACTCAAATTTGTGAGTATATACAAGTACTCACGATACAAGAAAAAGTTGGATCGGAGAAGTCGTATCAAGATCCAAAATTCATTCCGAGAATCAGGAAGATCCGTTCCGAGAACCTGAAGTCATACTGAGAATCAAGGAAGTCGTATCGAGAACCAAAAGTCGTTCCAAGAATCAGGAAGAGTCGTTCCAAGAACCAGAAGTCATACCGAGAACCATAACGTTGTATCGAGAACTGGTGAAGTCATACCGAGATCCATAAGAGTCATACCGAGAATTCAAAATCATCGGTATCGATGAATAAAGAGGTGTCATACTGAGGAAGCAATGAAAATCCATACCGAGAAGTGATGAAGAGTCATATCAAGAATTGAAATGGTGTCATGCCGAAGAAGCGGTGAAGAGTCATACCGAGAATTGAAGTGATATCGAAGACTCAAGAAGGATGGATCCAAGAAATTGATGCTGAAGACTCAAGAAGGATGGATCCGAGAAAGTTATTCCGAAGACTCAAGAAGGATGGATCCAAGAAAGTGATGTCGAAGAATCAAGAATAGTGGATCTAAGAATATGATGCTGAGAAGACAGATGAGTGGATCCGAGAATGTGATACCGAGAAACTTGTGTAACAAGGTCGGATCCAGAAAAGTCCAAAGTTATAAATCAAGATAAGTGGAAGAAGATTCAAGAAGATTCTAGAAGCATTGACAAAGTCTTAATTACTCAGAGATTTTAGAAGAAATTAATATTTGGTTGAATCTAAGTGAGCGGGAAAATATTTTGGTTTCCCGCCTAAGCACACTTTGGAGAACCTATAAAAGGAGATCAGAGTACAAAGTAAAAGTGTGATGATCAAGTAGTGAGAGAAGCTTTGATAATCTAGAGAGAGAAAGAAGTGTTTGACAGACAGAGTTTCATTGCAGTCTCAATTGAAACACAAATTTGATACTGGTTGACACTGTATTGAGTTTCTCTGATTGAGAAAATTCGGAGTGAATAATTTGTAGTGAAGAAGAAAATTCAGAGTAAAGAATTCAAAGTGGAGATTAGGAATGGGGAATCAATACTGGTTGTCACCGTATTGAGTTTCTCAGACTAAGTAAGACTCGGATTGAAGAATCGGAGTGAAGAAGAAAATTCAGAGTGAAGAATTCGGAGTGAAGATTCGGAATGGGGAATTAGTATTGGCTGTCACCATATTGAGTTTCTCAGACTGAGGAAGACTCGGATTGAAGAATCGGAGTGAAGAAGAAAATTCATAGTGAAGAATTCAGATTGGAGATTTGGAATGGGGAATCAATACTGGTTGTCACCGTATTTAGTTTCTCAGACTAAGGAAGACTCGGATTGAAGAATTGGAGTGAAGAAGAAGATTCGGAGTGAAGAATTCAGAGTGGAGATTCTGAATGGGGAATCAGTACTGGATTTCACCGTATTGAGTTCCTTAGACTGAGGAAGACTCAGATTGAATAATCAGAGTGAAGAAGAAATTTTAGAGTGAAGAATTCGAAGTGGAGATTCAGAATGGGAAGTTTGGATTGTAATTTATCTATCGCAAGTCCATGAAGTCTGTGCCTTTCTTCTGGGTAAGGAAGTGAAGATTTGTACTAAACTTTATTACACTTTTGTATTTGAAAGGAAGTGAAGGTAACATAAGTTGTTACAAGAAAAGAGACTTTTCCCTATTTTTCTTAGAGGGTGCACACGCACTGGAGTGATTTTTTCACAGTGCTTCACGAGTGTAAGGGTATATCCTACTAGTTGTAATTCAAGGATTGTTTTCTTAGTGGATTTCATGGTGCTGGATTGTTTCCAACCATACCAAGGACATAGCTATTCTTGTTGAATAGTGAACTTTGTAAATTTATGTGTTCCTTTGGATGTGTGCTTGTTTGTTTCTCAGTAGGGAAGTATATCTTTAATAGGAGACAAAGGTTGTTCTCATTTTAAGGGAACTTAAAAGAAGTGAAAGGGGTACCACTGATTCACCCCCCTCCCCCTCTCAGTGGTTCATTACTCCAACTGGGTCCTCAAATATTCCATGTATGTTGTATAGGATGTTATCCTAGGCATACTATGTTATGTTTTATTGGTGCTTATCCTTGACTTATGTTTATGATTCCATGTTTTAATTTTTTATCACGTTCTTATGTTTCCTTTATGTTATCATGTTATATCATGCCTTATTGTTCAAGATTATGATCATCACCCCTATTATATTAGCTTTATATGACTCTTGGATCACATGTATTGATTTAACTTGTGTTATTATTTATTTATTCCATTATTGGGATTTATATCTCACCCCTTTCTTGTGTACATCCCCAGGTTATCCCATGTAGTTTTAGAAGAACAATGAAGTTTTGGGAGCTTGTTAAGTAAGTTTTCAACAATTTAATTGTATTTTTGTTGAAATATTCTATTATATGTACCTAATTTCCAAAATATACTAGTATTAATGATATTTTGGGATTTTTTGTGTACCATTATGTAATAAATCCTAAATTAAAGTGTATTAAAATGTGGGTTTTCATAAAAATTGTGGAAAAGTAACAGGTTTTAGAAACATATTTTCATCATAATAATAAACCATCCAGAGTAGTACCCTTTGTTCATATACCAAATAAATAATAATTGAAATTAAGGGGTTTTTCCTTTGATTTATAGAAATACCATTACAATACCATTAAAACATTCTTGAGAAAAATACCCTTTCTAGTTTGAAAATGAATTTTCAAAAAACAATAAATTAAAAAATATTAGGAAAATAATTTTAATTAAAAATATCCTTGGATACTTATAAATGAATATTTATAGTATTGATCAGTCATGATGGTGGAAATTTTTTTCTTACTGTATTAGTTAAAAGAAAACATTCCTTTAACATTTTTATAAAAATTCAAAAAGTATCTCATTTGGAAAATGAAAAGAATATTCCTTTTAAACCATTTTTTTAAAATAAATCATAGGTAAAAATTAACTTAAAAAATAATATTATAATATAAAAAATATTCTTGAAAAAAAATTTAGAAAACATGGATATGGAATAAAAATGTTTTTCAATCCAAGATAGAAATAAAGTGTTTTTTCTTTAAAAACAAATTTGAGTGTCTCAAGTAATTAAAGTGAGGAGAATTAAATAAAAAAATATTATTAATAAATAACCATAGGATAATAAAATTCATGAGTTTATTGATAATTAGATCAAAATATTTCATCATCTTAAACTTAATCATAAACAATCATGATAAATAATAATATTATAACATAAAACCATTACCACTTTGGTAACATTTGAATCATAAAAACCATGAAATCATAACTTCAAATGAAACATTAAATATCATGAGCATAATTAAAATAATGATATAAAATTTCAAATGGTATTATATACACCTCATAAAATAATATAGGTGCATGAGATAACATATGTCCCAAAGAAGATAATTTAAGACGATAAACCCTTAACTCAAGTTTCACTTTCTTCAAAAGAACTCTAAGCTCCTATATAATAAATTTAAATTTATTATAATTATATATAAGAATAATTTAAATAATTATAATATCATATATTATCTATTTATAATATTTCAATACCCATTTATCAATAATTTCTTATTAAAATCGTCATTTCTGGGTGTTAATTGCTTCATTTATCAAGAGTATTTCAATTCAGTAGTTATGATCCGTGTACTTTAATCATGGTTATAAAATATAAATATTGTTAATGATGATACATTTATCATATAAATTCATTATATATATATATATATTGATTTATTCATAAAAGTTAGATATAGAAAAATGAATTACAATGTTCATGGATATGGTAGGCCGTACGTACGCATGAACTTTGTTTTCACGGTTCAAAAAATGAAATAAAATAAATTTAAATAACAATTAAAATTTATATAATCATTATTATAACATATACATCATTTTTATTAATTAAAAATATCCTTATTATCATCCAAGAAAAATGGAAACATATCATATCGCTTCATAAAAGTGATAGTCCACACGTACACGCGAGCAACGTTATTATTTTCCGATGGATTGTAAGGTATGGAGGTAGATGTGATATTATAATTCAAAAATTATAATTATATTATAAATATAATATATAAACATTAAACCCATCATATTACCCATCCATAAAATATGGTGATGAAAAATGAATAGTATCACTACATGGAGATGGTAAGTCGTACATACGCATGTGCAATACTTTCACTACCAATTTGATGTGAAAGATAATGGAATGGTGATTTCATAATAATAATAAAATTTTAGTGTATTGAGGAAATTTAAGTTGTTTTTATATGATAATTACCATATATTTATAGGATCTAAAGAAGAATTAAAAAGAAAGTGATCGGTTAAGGTGATTACCACTTCTTTAAATAAACTCCTTTAGATCTCCTCTGAAGGATCTTAAGGTTGGTTTTTTGGGAAGACTGGAACCTATATAATGTGTATAAGGATTTTGGGGAGGGTTTTTGGTAGGGTTTGGTTGATCTATATGTCACGAAATGACCAACCAAGGCCTGCCTGGTTGACAATAAGCCGAGTGTGACACCCCAAACCCGCCTCCAATAGGCCAGGGGCAAGAGACAAGTGTCGAGTGAACATATCTCCCACATGGGAGGCCTTAGACTAAGGTACCTATACATACAGAAACATCTCCAAATACCCATAAAATTTTTAAAGGTAAAATACAATGAATACCAATACATGTATACATTTATATCGCACAATCATAGTATGACAATAATACTGGAAAGCATAAAAGGATGAATACAATCCCACCAAAACTATGATATAAATCCAATATACTCAAAACAAGCCTTTAACAGTGCTATACTTTATCATTTTTAGACAAAAACACTGATAAATTATTGATTTTATAAGTGTTTTCGTTTTAGAGAAAATAAAGGTTAACCTTTATCAGTTCTTTATTTTTAGCACTGATAAAGGGTACCATTTATCAGCACTTTATTTTTAGCACTGATAAAGGGTACCATTTATCAGTGCTTTATTTTTAGCACTTATAAAAGATACCCTTTATCAGTGCTTTATTTTTATCACTCATCAAGGGATCCTTTATTAGTGCTTTATTAGCACTGATAAAGGTCTGAATTAACAAATTTATTAATTAAAAAAATATTTGATAAAAATGAATGAATTGATTATACTATATATAAATTATAAATACTAATAAATAGTATATTTTAAATATATAGATATATGCAAAATAAAAATTAAAAAAATTAAAATTAAACAAATTAAAATTAAAATTAATTAAATTGAGAAAAATAATAAACATTTTATTAATTAGATAATTATTGATAATGTCAATAAATAGTATATATTAAATATGTATATATATATATATATATATATATATTTGTGTGTGTGGATGTATATAAATATGATTTATATAATACAAAATATATTTTATATTAAATAGTCATATATTTAGTGAATAACGGTTTATAATTAAAAATTAATATGAATTAGAAATACTAACTAATTAAGTAGAGTAATGGACATAATTGAATGTTGTTTTATTTTTCAATTTAACATAAATCAAACATGTGTTATATTGATTTCACATATACATAATAAATGCATTTTTATATACAACACACACACACAAAAATCTATTTTTTCAAAGTGTACTTATTTGTAATTTATTCAATTTCACTCATTTTTAACATGCATTCACTTAATATTAAATATTCGTTAATAATGTTAAAAAAATATGTGTAAAAAAATATTTATAAATAAATATATTTATAAATTTACATTTATATATTTATAATTATAAATAAATACATTTTATTTTTAAAAAAAGTATTTATATAATTACAATTAAATAATTATATATATTTAAATAATTATTAAATTTATAATAAATTTATTTAAGTAATGAATATATTTACTATATTTATATTTTTATATATATCTATTAAATATATATATATATATAATTTCATAAATATATATATATATAATGATATAAATATTATTTTTTAAAAATATTTATATAATTATAAATAAATAATTATATATTTAGATAATTATAAAATTATAATAAATATATTTAAATAAATAATATATTTAATATATTTATATTTATATATATTTATTAATTATATATATAATTATATATATTTATATTTTTTATGTATAATTATAATTATATATCGTTTATCATTGCTTAAGTAATAAGCATTTATAAAAGGAATATTTATCAGTGCTTAAGTAATAAGCGCTCATAAAAGGAATATTAATCAACATTTTTTTAGAACTGATAAAGGTAGACATTTATCAGCACTAAAAAAACACTGATAAAATGTATCTTTATCAGTGATAAAACTTTAACACTGATAAAAATGAATTTTACCAGTGTTTTTTAGCACTGATAAATCACTATCTTTATCAGCGCTTTTTTGGAAGCGATGATAAAAGTTTCTTGATCTATTTAAAAAACATTAACTAGTCATGAACTCATGAAATATCTAAATCTTTATACAGAATCTGCCCTCTTTCGATGCTCCTCCTCGGTGAATCGTAGCTCCAATCAAGCCTCAAACAAATCCAAGGGTCGAATGAATCCAAGTCTCAAACATAAGTCTTTCTCTACTTTCTATCAAATGTAAGTCTTTATTTAATTTCTCTTGGGGAAATTGGGGTGTAAAACATCAATGGTTTTGTATGAGGTGGAGGATATTTTGCAACTGTAAGTATGGTGATTTATCCATTTTGGAGATTTTGTTGTGGAGATCATCCATTTTGATTCTTGGAATTTTTAGAGTGTAAAACACCTATACTGTGAGCCTTCCCAGCTTCACTCCCAGGTTATAAAAGCATCTATTTCCTTATCAATTGTAGTTGTGAATTAATATAGGGGATTTATGATCTACTCTTTTATTTACATGAAAGTGTGGATGAATAATGCTTTATTTTCATTGGATAAATAGTGGAATTAACTATATGGTAGAATTCCCATCCCATTTTACATCATTTATATAATTTTGTATGTATCAATTTCTATGATGGTTTTTGTGTAGCCTATGAGACTGCTTCCTGGTGTATTAAACTGACTAGTTATTTTCATATATTTTTTTGTGGATACTTTTGATAGAGAGTGATGTTTTATAGATCTGTTAATTTTGTGATTCCACTTTGATTTATGAGTGAAGTAATGGTATTCCACTTATAAAATGTAACCTCGTAGGACTTGTTCTTTCTCGATAGAGGCTAGTGTGTATGGGATAGATGTTGTAAGTCTTGGTGTGTTTTTCTCCCATGATTTTGATATATATTGTTAATGTGTATTACTAATTTATGCCAACTTATTTATGGACATCCCTAGAATCTCAAGGATGGGTCAATGTGTATTAGATGGCCTCCCTATAATCCTTTAGATGGGTAGATCTGATGTGATAAACTCCCTATAATCCTTAGGGTGGTTCGGTGTGGTGATATGACATCCCAATAGTCTTTATATGTTTTCAAATATTTGACATACCATTAATATTAAATTTAATAATTCCTTAGGTCATTGCACCACTTTTTCTAAAAAATAGAATGGAGGTTATCAAATTATATATGTTAGAAATTATTTTTAGGTATTCATCTTTTTAGGTCTACATGTATTGGTTCCACCCCTAGGAATCTCTGATTACCATCCATTTATATGAAATAACTCTTTTTTATTAAAATATTTATCAATACATTTTTAAATCTTATATTTGATTAAATGAGTGTTTATTATTATTTTTTATCATATTTGGGTTTCTTATTACTCCTTAATTGCCTATATTATATTTTCATTTGTTTAGGGTATTTAAGAATGACTTGATGTGTGTTAAACAATAGTTATTATTGCAATTTGTTTCTTAAGACTCATCCCCCATCTCTTTTATAGACAACTTTCATTCTCATCGGTTTTATCTCCCAAATAGTTATTGTATTTTGTTTCTTGAGACTCATCCCCCATCTCTTTTATGTTGATTATACTTATCTGAGCAGTATTCATCCCATGAATTACTGCCACTTAGAGTATTTCAAGAAACATAGGTTCATGTTCACAAGATATGGAGGATGTTTTTCAAAAAACAAAATTCAATGATAAATGTTCAGGAGATGAGCTGATGAGAATGAAAATTGTCTATAAATTTCAACTTTGAATTAATTAAGAGGATAAAAACTACCATGGTGGATTAATTCTTTTATTAAATCCAATTACCAATTTTCTTCAAAGCATACTGAAATTATTTGAAACAATAAAATGTTGGGTTTCCCTTATTATAATTTTCTATAACTTTCACTTTTGATAATGAATATATTATATGTATTTACATATTTATTGTAAAAAAATAATATTTTATGAATCCAATAGGATGGATATGAATCTAAAATGGATTCATTCTAATAATTTGACAAAAGACTATGAATATGGAGTTAAAGAGTTCATCAAGTTTTCAAGAGAGCAAGTATACGACCCTTCTCAAATCCTTTGTTTGTGTTTACATTGTTTTTATTCAAGAAAAATTAGTCCATAAGAGTTGGAAGAACATTTTATTTTTCACATAATATATCAAAGATATAAATTTTGGACTAAACATAGGGAAAAACTGAACGTGCACACTTATTGGGATGATATTGTGGTTTATGAATCATTTGATATGAATACTAGTGTAAATGATGATAGATATATCATGGAAGAAATGAAAATAGAAATTAAAGATGACCTTCATGATTCTCCAAAGTTGTTTGAGAAGTTAAATAGTTATACCAAGATACCATTCTATACCGGTTGTACTAAATACACAACATTATCAGCTGTATTGAAGTTGTATAATTTGAAATCAAGCAATGGATGGAGTGACACCAGCTTTATAGAACTACTTGACATCCTGAATGATATGATACCAGAAGAAAATGAACTACCCTATCGAACATATGACGCTAAATTAATGTTATGTTAAATGGGAATTATCTCTAAAAAAATACATGCTTATCCAAATTATAGCATATTTTTTATCAAAAACCATGAATCACTCATAAAATGCCCAAATTTTGGCGCAGATTGATACAATAAAAATTAATCAATTCCTTTGAAATTTTTATGATACTTTCCTATCATATATTGACAGTATCGGTCTCCCAAATTCTTGTCACAATGAATTCCTTATGGGTGAAGTGATTTTCAAAAGAGATGTTGTAACAATTACCTTGATAGAAAAGGATAAAGTACACCTTTATGTTTCACATAATATTGAACATGTTGATCCATATATCGAATCCCACAAAAAATCTTAGAGATTTTAATCCATTAAGGGATGAAGGATGGATATCAAATACACATAATCAACCATTTATAGGATGGTTATGAGATCAAATTTATTAGTAGTTATATAAAAATATGAATTCAATTTCCAAAAGACTTCAATGGTTAACTAGGGGACCTAATGAAAATTTTATATCTTACACTGGTTTTGTAATCAATAGTTATATGTTCTATACAAAATAACATGATGACAGTAGTATGATGCAAAACAGTGGGGTTACGCTTGTGGTTGAAGCGATGCGCATATCTGGTTCCAAGGATAAAAATCCAATTTATGAAAATATGTCATGTTTTTTCATTATCAAAAAAATATAAGAGTTGGATTATACAACATTTAAAATACTAATTCTCCATTTCAAATGGGTTGACAATATGGGTGCAGTGAAATTTGATGAAATTAGATTTTTGAAGCTGAATTTAAGTGTTTAAGGGGAAAATATAAGTCATTCATAATGGAACCACAAGTAGTGAAAGTATTTTATGTCTCAAATCCATAAAATAACAATTGGTCAATTGTCCTGATTGTGAGTAAAACAAATTCCAAGTAATATGAAAATTCAAAAAAGGATGACCCTTTCATTAGGAGATCATAATCAGTTCATATTGGTCCCAATGTAGAAAATTTATTATGTTAGAGGAGACCATAAATAGGGGATTTGGATTCTCGACAAAGGAATCAAATTCATAAAACCTTTAAAAAAGAAATATATTTCAATGAGAAGGTAAAGATTTTTTTTAATATACTATGTTTTCCTCATAATATTATATGTTCTCTACTTCATTAACATAATCTAAATTAAATTTTTGACTACTATTTAGGAAATTTATGTTACACATTATGATGTTACCATTCCCTAGTAAGAACAAACCTTTTCACCCCTGTAGTGTTTTTATTTATCATTTTCCTTTAAGTTCCCTCCACTACTCAATCACAGAGGCAATCTTGATGTTTTCATAGTAAAATCATTGTCCATAGAATTAATGTATTATTTCATATTTATGTTTTATTTGTTTCTTTTTAGTATTACTCATATAAAAATTGTTTTCTTATACAAATGGATTCTTTTGTTCGATTTGGGGTGGTTTGTTCGAAGCTACTCATGCTCATGAGAGATTGGACTTCAAGTCTACAACTGAGATAATAAAAACAAGGAACTAAATAAATAATGCATACAACCATCATAAAAAGGTAAATCCATACAAATTATTTAATTAATTTTTTTATCATTTTATCTACTATTTGTAAGTTAATTTCCTTATCATGTTTATCAAATACTTATTTAGTTTTTTCATAGATATTTTGGGAAGTCATATTGATTTTATTTTCTTAGCATAAAAACCTTTCTTGTTGAAATCTAGAATAGTATATTAATATTATGTGGTAATTTTGGTGACTTCTTGTGATATAATGAGCACATGAGATTTATATTATCTTTTGGATTTCAAAAATGAGAAAGGTTTTTCAGCTATGAACATTGAGTCAATATATATTTTTGGTATTTCAAAAAATAAATTTAATGAAAAGTCATTTTAACATTGGAAATTATGATTTTTTTTAGACTTTGTGACATTTAGGAATCAACTGCACCGCAATCCGATGCACAATGTGACTAATATGACTCTAAGTGCTTCTTTTTATTTAAAATTGATATGAATTTTAGTAAAATGGAAAAATAACCCACTAAAAACTGACAAAACACATTCGTATTATTTTTAAACTTTACAAAAAAATATTCATAAGTCATTTTTGATGTGTAAGAATCATCCTCACCTCAATCTGATACACGATGTTCTGTATGACTCAAAGTGTTCGTTATCAGTTTAAAATCAACATTTTAGTTCAAAAGGTTTCACTCACAGAAAACCAATAAAACACACTAATATTTTCCTAATAATTTAGTAAAATAATTCTTAAGTAATTTTTTATGTGTAGGAATTAGTTTCACATCAAACTAATACATTATGTGATTGGAATGAGTTAAAGTACGTGTTTCCAGTTTAAAATGACATTTTTATAATAAAGACAAGTGATATACTCAAAACCTATAAAACACATTCATATTGTTTTTATAATTTATAAAATGATCCATAATTCATTTGAGATGTTTAAGAATCTTCCTCACCTCAATCTGATGCACGGTGTGACCGGTATGACTCCAAGTGCATCTTTTTATTTAAAATAGGCATCAATTTTAGTAAAATGGAAAACTGACCAACTCAAAACCAAGAAAAAGAATTTTTATTGTCTTTATACTTTATTAAAAATATCCATAAGTCATTTTTTATGTGTAGGAATCGGCCTCACCTCAATAAAACCCACGGTGTGACCGGTATGACTCTAAGTGTATCTTTTTTTTAAATTGATATCAATTTTAGTAAAATGAATAACTAACCTACTCAAAATTGAGAAAACACATTATTATTATTTTTATACTTTATTAAAATTATCCTTAAATCATTTTTTGATATTTAGGAATTATATGGACCTCAATCCGATACACGATTCGCCCAGTATGACTCAAAGTGTCTGATATTAGTTTAAAATCAAAATTTTAGTTCAAAAAGTGTCATTCACTAAAAACAAATCAAACAAGCTCATATTTTCTTTATAATTTATTAAAATTGTTCATAATTCATTTTTTATGTGTATAAATTGGTTTCACATCAAATTGATGCATGATGTGATCAGAATGAGTCAAAGTACATGTTTCTAGTTTAAAATGACATTTTAGTTAAAAAAGAAAAGTGACGTACTCAAAACTGAGAAAAAATATTCAAATTGTTTTTATAATTTAGGAAAATAATCCATAATTAATTTGATACATTTAGGAATCATCTGAACATCAATTCAGTGCACAGTGTGACCGATATGGCTCCAAGTGTGTCTTTTTATTTAAAACTGACATCAATTTTAGTAAAATAGACAATTGACCTACTCAAAACTACGAAAATGCATTCATATTGTTTTTAAAATTTAAAAAATGATCCATAATTCATTTGTGACATGTATTAATCATCCTCACCTCAATATAATGCACAGTGTGACCGGTATGACTCCAAGTACGTCTTTTTATTTAAAATTGACATCAATTTTAATAAAATGGACAACTGACCTACTAAAAACTAGGTAAATTCATTTAGACTATTTTTAGACATTAAAAAATTATCCATAAGTCATTTTTGACATGTAGTAATCGTAAAAACCTCAATCTAATACACTATGTTTCTGGTATGACTCAAAGTGTCTGTTATCAGTTTAAATTCGTCATTTTAGTTCAAAAAGTGTCACTCGCTAAAAATTGATCAAACACGCTCAGATTTTATTTATAATTTATTAAAATTATTTATAATTCATTTTTTATGTGTATAAATAGGTTTCACATCAAACCAATACATTATGTGATCGAAATGATTCAAAGTGTGTGTTTTTAGTTTAAAATGACATTTCAGTAAAAAAGAAAAATGGTGTACTCAAAACCAATCAAACACATTCATATTTTTTTGATACTTTAGTAAAATTATCCATAAGTCATTTGATACATTTAGGAATCATCCTCACCTCAATCTAGCACATAGTGTGACAGGTATGACTCCAAGTGTACCTTTTTATTTCAAATTGACATCAATTTTAGTGAAATGGACAAATGAACTACTCAAAACTGGTCAAATACATTCATATTGTTTTTATACTTTATAAAAATGATCTATAATTCATTTTTGATGTATAGGACTTACATAAACCTCAATCTGATACACGATGTTCCTGGTATGACTCAAAGTGTCCATTATTAGTTTAAATTTGACATTTTAGTTCAAAAAGTGTCACTCACTAAAAACCAATCAAATGTGCTCATATTTTATTGATAATTTAGGAAAATTATTCATAATTAATTTTTGAAATTTACAAATTGGTTTCAAATAAAACCGATACATGATGTGATCAGAATGAGTCAAATTTTGTGTTTCCAGTTGACATTTTAGTAAAAATGACAAGTGACATACTAAAAACTATAAAAACACATTCATATTGTTTCTATAATTTATAAAAATAAAGAATACATCATTTGAGACATGTATAAATCATCCTCACCTCAATATAATGCATGGTGTGATCTATATGACTCCAAGTATGTCTTTTTATTTAAAATTGACAACTATTTTAGTAAAAATGGACAACTAGACTACTCAAAATCGAGAAAAAACATTTGGATTGTTTTTCTACTTTATGGAAATGATCTATAAGTCATTTTTGAACTATAATAATCATCTTCACCTCAATCCTATACATGATATATCCGTTATGACTCAAAGTGTCTGTTATCAATTTAAAATCGACATTTTTTTAAATGACATTTTAGTAAAAAAGAAAAGTGACATACTCAAAACCAATAAAATGAATTTTTATTTATTTAAAAATTTATTAAAATGATACATAAGTCATTTTATACATGTATAAATTATATTCACCTCAATTTGATACACGGTCTGAACGATATGACTCTAAGTGCGTCTTTTTATATAAAATTGACATTAACTTTAGTAAAATGGAAAAGTAACCTATTAAAAACTAAGAAAACAAATTTTTATTGTTTTTATACTTTATAAAAAGGATCCATAATTCATTTTTTATGTGTAGGAATTATCCTCGCCTTAATCTGACACATTATGTTCCCAGTATGACTCAAAGTGTCTGTTATCAGTTTAAAATTGGCATTTTAGTTCAAAAAGTTTCACCCATTGAAAACCAATAAAACATACTCAATTTTTATTTATAATTTATTAAAATGATTTATAATTCATTTGTGACATTTATTAAATGGTTTCATGTAAAACAGATACATGATGTGATCGTAATGAGTCAAAGTGTGTGTTTCTAATTTAAAATGACATTTTTGTAAAAAAAGAAAAGTGACATAATAAAAACAAGAAAACACATTAGGATTATTATAATAATTTATTTCAAAGATACATAAGTCATTTTAGATGTTTAGGAATTATCCTAACCTAAATATGATGCCTAGTGTGACTTCTATGTCTCTAAGTGCATCTTTTTATTTAAAATTGACATGAATTTTAGTAAAACGGTTAACTGAACTACTAAAAACTGATAAAACACATTCAGATTGTTTTGATAATTTATAAAAACAATTCAAAAGTCATTTTAGATGTTTAGGGATTAGTATCACATTAATCTAATACATTATGTGCCTGTTATGAATCAAAGTTTCTATTATCAGTTTAAAATCAATATTTTAGTTCAAAAAGTGTCACTCACTGAAAACCGATCAAACATGCTCGGGATTTATCTAATACTTATTTAATTAATTTTCATAGAGATAATTATTTAATTTGAACAAGAAATGGTGTGACATAGAAGAATCATCCACAACTCAATCTGATACGCAGTGTTTCTAGTAATACTCAAAGTTTAGTTTAAAATTAACACTTTTTGTTAATTTATTTATTTATATTATTATTAACATAAGAATTTTTTTCTTATATATGTGCATTATTTTTCTTGAGTGGGGGTGTTTTTTTTGGAAATATCATGAGTTTTGGTTAGGATAAAAAGACAAAGGAACATTTATATTTTTGAATGTATGTAATAATTTTTACATATGTAATTGTATAAACCAATGTTTTAAATGTCTATAATATAGTATTTTTTCCTTGTATTTGGGTTGTAAATTTCATTTCATTTAAATTATATATTGATACTTGATTTTATTGATAGTTGGTGGGGTTTCTGCTGATGTGGTGTGTTGTTACAGTACAATGCACTGGTGCTACAGTGTGTTGTGATGGCACACTATATTATGTCCCTTTATCAGTTCTTTTGAAATTGATGATAAAGGAACCCTTTATCAGCACTAAATAAAAATGCTGATAAATTATTCCTTTATCAATTCTTTTTTTGTGTTGATAAAATAAAAGGGCTTTTAATCTCGATCTGGTTGGTAGCACTTCTCTATCATTGATAAAGTCCATTTTTAGCATTGTTAAAGGCCTATTTTGTAGTAGTGGGACTAAAATAAAATGAAAAACCTAGTAAGAAACATGGTAAATCTAGATCATTTATTCTTTTTTTACTCCTAGTTAACCTAGGACCCCATTCAATGGACTTTCATATGCATAATACATGACATGTGTGGGCAGATCCCAAACAAGGTTGAGTATAACAACACGCATTATGACACCTCAAAATCTCCAAACAGAAAGCATCAATATAGTAGTAAGGTCATCACAAGGTAATTTCATTTAGAATATTAGAATATAATAATAACACCTATATATGCTCATTATAGACATTAAGTGTTAGGTTAAGGTCAAAACATCAAAGTAAGCCTAGGATTCTTCTCGAGATTACTAAGTTATGTTTATTTGGGAGAACTCACTCCATGTGGCTAGTAACATTAATGGAGATCATCTGAGAGGTCGTGCTTATTGGGCCTCCTTATAAATAAGTAAATTCTATAAATCAATATATATCTATACACATATAGGGGATCACACCCATGACTATGTGGGACACCTAAAACTCTAATTCAATTAAACCACTAAGTAGGGGGATCAACACTTGTGTATGCTGGTCATGAAAATTCCTAAAACCCCACTTAGGTAAGAAGATGTGATAGAGGATCCCACCCTAGACCTCATGGGGGATTCCTAAAACTCTATATGAGACTGATCCCATAGAGGGGATCATAGGCTATTCTTAGAACATGATGCTTCACTCTACCCTCATGGGGGATGGATCGAGGGAATGCACCCTAAGGAAAATGGTCCAAACTGAAGGGAAAAATAGCCTTAAAACTATATATAGGAAGTAAACATAATGTACTGGGAGTAAATGGTATGTATTTATTACCTCGGGTCTTCTCATGTGCTTTGGCATGTACCTATATACTTTAGGTCATGCTTGTGTACTCCGGTTGTACCCATGCACCTGGCTGTGTCTACGTACCTAGATGAGTCTGAGTATTGGTTCATGACCATATACTATGGTTATCCCCAAGTACCTGGACATGTATATTCCCATATACCCTGAGGGAATATGTTGATATTCCATTATTAGGTTACACATCATGTGACATGTGTCTTGTGTTGTGTGACATTTTATTTCTGTGAAACCCTAGCCGCCATAACAAGGGTACTACATGGTGTGTGTTCTTCAAACTACACGTCATGTAGTTAGGAATTTTCCAAAACCCATAGGTTCTTAACTTGTCTACTTGAAAAACTTACACCTTATATTTCATCAAAAATCTAGACCATGATTTTTGGATCTGATTTGACTGAGCCCTCCATCACTGGTGGCCGAATTTTGGCCATTCAACTTGCTCGAGAAATCAATATTGTAGCACCATGATGCCAACGCAATATCCAACCATGAATGAAGAATTTTGATATAATATTGATTCTTTATTGTTTCTATAACACATTGATCTCATCATTTATATTGAACCCAAAACCAATGGTATTGATCTGTTTTACCAAAGAACATTTGCACAACTGCTGATTATTGGGTATTAGTCAAACCACTAGCCAAATGGAATATTGGTGATGAACGCATGAATAAGAGGGGAAGAAATGAACAAATCGGAAACATGAAGAATGAATCTTGGATATTGATGATATTTTACTCAATTAATTGTTGTTATAGTATTGAATTAATAACAATTTATCCAATGATATCATATTCCTATTCCTAGGAAGATAAAACATTAACTGTAAATCATCTATTGACCCACAACTCAAACTGCTAGAATAATTGATTTTCATTAAATTTAGTATAATGAAAAACGAGATAAAATCAATAAAAAACATCCTGCCACAAGTTTGTATTGATCATTTATGAAGAATAGTTTTGAGAAATTGTCGTTGATGAGGTCCACATTCTTTGTTGGTGCACCAATTTCCAAAGTGCAATCCATTGTCAATAGTCCATGAATCTTCCTCTAATGTAACTCTATAAATATCTAGGGTTATGTATCTAACCCTAGGGATTTTCCATAATAGGGATTTTATAGATGGAGGCTTAGGTTGAGAAAGAAAATTAATTAATTAATTAATTTTATTATTTGTTTTTGTGACTGAACTTTACCAAAACATCCAGTGTCGATAAAGATTATATCACGCATAGGTTAAAACACACATTATGTATTTAATAGTAGTCTTAGATTTATGATATAATACATTTTTAGGGTTTTATTATATTATTTTGTAAAAAATCAATATGGGTGATATAATATATTTAATATTTTATTATATGAACATCAAGGCTCATCGGGCCTCAAAATCTCACATCGTCTCAGCCCATAACTCCAAAAATATTTTTTAATATATTCTAAAGTATTATAAGTCAAAAACAGGGACATTTCATTCTCCCAACATTATATTTTTTCATAAAAATAAAAAATCCTAGTCAAAATATGAGGTTATTAGCTCTCATATGGTTCTCCCACTCCTAGGTGCTCTCATAAAGGTTCCAGTGATGCCACAAGACACGAACCAAGGGAATATCTCACCCATGAAGGATTTTTTCCTACTGATCCTAGATATATACTAGTTAATCTAAAAAGTTAGATTCATCTTTGATGTCCAACTTTCCCCAATCGATAACATGTGACAGGTCATGTGCATACCTCCCCAGTTGCGAAACATGGAAGGCATTGTATTCCTAGTCTAACTGCGGTGGTGGGGATAAGTGTTACACTACCTCTTCAGCCCTAATTAGTATCTATAAAGGGTCAATGAATCTCAGATATAACTTTCCACCCCGTCCAAATATATGAAACCCTCACTGAGTTGAAACCTCCAGGAACACATGGTCTCTCTCATCGAACTCCAAAGGCCTATGTTGTCAGTCCTCATAAGACTTATGACAGATCTGGGAAATCTTAATCCACTCCTAGATGATTTTCACCTTCTTTTTTATCACTCAGACCAACTTTGGGTCAATGATTTATGACTCTCTTAGGTCAATCCAGCATAATGGTGACCTGCAGGTTCTCTCATACAAGGCCTCGAATGGTGTCATACCAATGGTGGAATGGTAACTATTTTTGTATGAAAACTCCACCAAGGGTATGTGATCCTCCAAAATGCAACAAAATTCCATCATGAAAGTCCAAAACATGTCCTCTAGAACCTAAATGTTTTTCTCAGTATGGTCATCAGTCTAGGTGTGAAATGTTATGCTTAAAAAGAACAGAGTCCCAAATTCCCATAGAAATATTCTCCATAATCATTATGTGAATCAAGAATCATGGTTCAAAATGATCTTTGAGGTAAATCTATGAAGATTCACTATCTCTTGTACATAAAGGTGTCTCAATATCTTTACTTAACTATTCTCTTTGATAGCTAGGATGTGGGATGATTCAGTAAGTCAGTTTATGATCACTTAGATGAAATTACATCCTTTAAAATATCATGGGATCTTTATCATGAAGTCCATAGATATTCCATCTCACTTCCAATGTGTCACCTCAAGGGGTTGAGCTAAAATCATTGGAACTTGGTGCTCAGTCTTCACCTATTGAAAAGTGTGGAATGTGGAGAAAAACTTCACTACACATTTATTCATCCCCAACCACCAAAAATTACATTGAAGGTCCTAGTAAATCTTCACCGCACCTGTATATACCTCCAAGGAGGTAATATGGAACTCCATCATCACCTCATCACTCAATATCATTGGTACCATCATTCATACTCATAAAAAGATGATGTTCTCCCTACATTCCTAAAATCCATCAGGAGCACATCCAGTGGATATATGAACATGCAAGGTCTCATAGTCATTATCTTCATGTTGATCCTCCCTAACTCATTGTAGAAGTTGAGGGGTAACAGCCATAAATTATAGGGAATCTACGCCATACTCATCCATTAAGTACAGCTGCAATGAAGTCAACTACTTCAATGCCTCGCTCTACATCTACAAACAAGATATCCTACTAAGAGAATCTTCCACCATGTTCTCCTTCTCGAGAGTATAAACTATCTCAAAGTAATGATCCTAGAGGAAATATAGCTATCACCTCTCTATCAGGTTAATATACTTATGTGAGAAGATATACTTGATACAGTTGTAGTAAAAATAAATGATAAACCACCCACCCATAAGATAGTTTTTCTACATCTTCAGGGTGAAGAACACTGATGTCATCTCTATATCATGGGTTATTTAGTTCTGATCATGTGGTATCAACTACCAAGACCCAATGGATATCACTTCCTATCTCTTCATTTGAACATATCCAAGCCTATTTCTGGATGAATTTTAGAACACTGTGTACTCAACACCCTCCTTTAGAGGTCTCAAGATGGGAGTTCTTGTCAACCTCTTCTACAATTCCTAAAAAAACTTATTAGAACCTCTCTATCCACGTGAAATGTTGAACCTTTCAGGTAAAAATATTCAAGGGTCCAAATATCCTATATATATTTTGAAAAAATCACCTATAGTATCCTACCAAACCAATGAATCTTTATACCTCTGTCATGCTCTTGGGTGGGTCCCAAGAAAACACTGCCCTAACCATCACCGGGTCCACTATTACTCCCCCTTTTGAGATGAAATGTCCCAGGAAGTGGACCTCTATAATCTCAAACTAACACTTAGAGAGTTTCCCATAACTCTAGTGCTCTTAGAGTATGTCTAAGACCATCCTCAAGTGTCACACATGCTCCTCCTCTGATGATGAGTACACCAGGATGTTGTTAATGAAGGAAACCATGAACCAATCTGAGAAAGGCTGAAATATTCAGTCCATGAGTCCCATGAACACATCAGTGGTGTTCATTACACTTAAATGCATTAAAAAGTACTCACAGTGATTGTTATGACATTATAATGTTGCCTTTGGTATGTTCTCATCCCAAACTTGGAGCTGGTGATGGATTGATATGAGTTCAATCTTTGAGAACCATCTTTCCCCCCTCAGCTAGTCAAAGAGTTCGTTAATCCTCGATAGTGGATGCATATTCTTCACATTCACCTAGTTCATGTGAAAATAATCTAAACACAACCTCAAGATCTCATCCACCCTCTTGGTGAGAAAATGGGGTTGCCTATGTTCACACACTGGGTATGATAAATCCCTTTATCTACAACTCCTCCAAATGCGCATTTAACTCATGAAGCTTTATGAGAGACATCTGATATAAAGTTTCAGATATCAGGGTAATACCTAGGTGTAAATATATGTAAAATTTTATCTCTTTATGTGGAGGTAATCCCAAAACATTCTTAGGTTTGGATGTCTTCATACTCCTCCACTACAATTGGAAACCAATGGATCATAACATCCACTGATTAAAGGATAATAAATGTTAACCAGTGAGTAATCAATTGTATCCTCCTAATTAATATATCGTTCTACTCTAACTGGGTTTCCTTCTCACCAATGAAGTAAAAACCTCATCTCATCTATGTGGACACATCGCATACTCTTCATAAAATAGTCAATCAGGGAAAAAACTATGTGTAGCTAGTCCATACCTAGTATGACATCATAAGGTCTCATCGATGATAAAAGAGATCCTATAAGAATATCTCTCCTCTAAGATTTAGGTCACACTTTTTTAGAAGTGTATGATTCTTGAATCTCCTTTAGAAGGAGTCTCCAAATGCAAGAGTTGACACAAAGTCTTAACTGAAATCTCTAGGACTCAAAATATGGATATAGTAAGTAAAGTGTGGCTCATACATATTTTTATCGATACTATAGATAACGTATAAAATTCATATATATTACCCCTAATCATACCTGGAGCATCTAGGTCATAGGACTCCACTACCTATAGTTTTCGTCATCCCTAACCACCATCTCCCAAGCCTATTGTGGACCACCTGCTGGTCGTGGTGGCAATAGATCAACACATATTCCACCTCCAGCTACTCTCCCTACTCCTTTACCATGTAATCCACCTTACATACCTCCCTTATCCAATCATTTCCTCTACCTTAACATTCTATACACTTTATCTCTATAAATTATATAGTAGGTCAAACAATTAAATGTGATATGTCCTTGACTATCATGAGAGTAGCACCACTTCTCCCTATGATAACTAGAACCATCCTAAGGGCCCTGAACTATTGAACATATTTCCTAAGATTTACTCCTAAAATTTCTTGCACATATAGATCCTTTCGTCTACTATCAGCTACCAACTACTGAACTTTCAACTCCTATGTGTTCACTTCTGTCACTAAATTTTGATGTATTGTTAGCTGGAAATATCTCTACTACCAAAGAATGTTCCATCACCCCATTATAGGTATGAATTAAAAGAGGTATTACACTCACCCATATATCTCTATGTAAGCCATTCTCAAAATTTCAAGATCAAAAGATCAAATCATGAACCATACCCATAAAGTATCGAAAGATGTTGGTGAACCTTAATAAATAGTCCACCACATTCATAATGCTTAACTAAAGCTGTAGAAGATCCTATGTGTGCACTATTCACAATGTAGCTGGTGAGAAGTACTATTTGAAAAAACACTCAACCTTTATCCATAAAAGTGTCATCTCATCATATGATAGAGTCACTAGGCCCCACTATCGCTCTGTGGAGTCATAAATATGGCTCACTGCTAAGACCACCATCTGATTTGTAGGTATCCTAATGAGGGGAAAACCCACATAAATGCCTCAAGCTAAACCTCAACTACCTAGGGGTATGGATCAACACAAAACCTAAAGGGACACTATCATTGAAAATAATAAATTGTGTTAATCATGTGAGCCTTATCCACTATTACTTTTGGTAAAATATGTTTCTTAATGAGTGGAGGTATGGCTGGAAAGCCACCCATGGGTACCACCTCCTGAACGTGTCCCTGTATCGAAGCATCGTCACTAGGTGGATCATCCTTGTGATCCTAATATGGAATACTAGCTAGAAATCATCATGGATTTATCCTAAAAATATACAATATGTATCATGATCAATATTATATCTGGGGAGATGACTCAATAAAGACATGGAAACCATAACTCATTCTTATATGATGCATATATCAATGTCTTCCTTGCAACCAATTCCTACATGTACCAAGTAAAGAATATGGTTATCAAAGTAATAGTGAATGGATATGTCAGTTTCCACATCAATACTGGATTCCTTAGATAAAGAGACAAACTTAAAACACTTTAACATCGTTTCCCTAATTCCCAAACCAAACTCACAGCTAGAAAATCTCCAAACTATGGTTTTAAGACGAACACTACTCTGATAAAACTTTATCATGACCCATCCATCGGGGCCTGAATGGTTGTAAATAAGCTAAGTGTGACACTCCAATCCCACCTCCAATAGGATAAGGCCTAGAAACATGCTCTGAGTAGGCATATCTCACAAATGGGAGGCCTTAGCCTAAGGTACCTATAAAAAAACACACACACACATATCCAAATACACATAAAATTATGAAAGTTAAAATAAAATTGATAACAATTCATGGATACATCTATATCCCACAATCAAAGTGTGGTTATAATACTTGAAATCATACAGGGAAAAATCAATCCCACCAAAACTATAACAGAAGTCCAACCTTCTCAAGGGAGGGGACTGTACTCAAATACAAAATCTGGTAAGAACCATGGTCAGTCTATCTTAGATATGATCCATCTACTTCTAGTCCACCTAGGACCCCATTTAATGGCATTTCATCGGTATAATGCTCTATAATTGTGGGCAGAGCACTTGCACGGGGGTATAATAATACCCAGTAGTACACCTTTAAATCAAAAAACATAAAGCATCAAGAGATTGTTTAGCTCATTAAAAGATCTTGGAAATCAGAATATGATACATATAATAATAACACCCATATATACTCATGATAGACACTAGGTCTTTGGGTAAGGTCACAAACACAAATCCAACCTAAGAATTTGATCAAAATTAATAAGTAATGCTTATTTAGGATAACTCACTCCACGTGCCTGGTAACACTGATGGCGATCATCCAAGAGGTCATGCTCATCGAGTATTGCCATGAAGAAGTAAATGATGGAACTCAAGAGATATCAATACATAGATAGGGTATCAAACCTAGAGCTATAGGGGATACCAAAAACCCTAACTAAATTAAACTGCTAAGTAATGGGATCAATGCTAGTGTATTTTTGGTCACACTGATTCCTAAAACCCTACTTAGTGAAGAAGATATGATAGTGGATCCCACCTTAGGCATCATGGTGTATTCCTAAAACTCTTTCTAAGAATAATCTCATGGAATAGATCGCATCCTATTCTCAATATATTATGCCTCACTCTACCCTCTTGAGGGATGGACTGAGGAAATGTACCCTAAGGAAACTTGTTCACATTGAAGAGAACAAGGGACTCAAATGGACCTAGAGGAAGTAAATTTCATTTAATAGGAGTAAATGGTGTGTATTTCCTACCCTAGGTCTTCCCATGTATTTTGGACTATTCCCCATCACTTCGGGTCATACCCATATACTTTGGTCATGCCTGTGTACCTGGTTGTCTCTAGGTACCTGGACGAGTCCGAGTATAGGGCCATGCTCATGTACTATGTCCGTGCTCATGTACCTAGTTGTTTATGTTCCCATTTACACCTAGGGAACACATTGAACCTATATAAATGGGTTACACATCATGTGAAACATGTCTCATGTCGTGTGATACTTTGTTTTTATGAAACCCTAGCTATCACAGCCATGATACTACATGGTGTGTGTTCTTCAGACTACTTGTCGTGTATTTGGGAATTTTCTAGTACCCACAGTTTCTTAATGTGTATGATAATTCCACTTATTCCTTGTATTTTACCACAAATATCACCAATAATTTATATATTTGAGTTCACTAGGATCTATCATTGCTTGGGGCTAGATTATGTCCATCTGAATCACTCGAGAAATCGATCCTGTAGCATTATGCCACTACAGCAACACCCAATCACACATGAATAATGTGGATCCAATACCAATTTATCATCACTAACATTGAACCTTGATAATATCATTGATATTGAACTCGAAACTTTATTATTGATCTGTTACGCCAAAGAATGGATGCACAGTGGATGATTACTAGATATTTGTCGAACTATCAGCCAAATGGAATGTTGGAAATGAACACATAAAGAACAGGGGATGAAACCTAAAAACCAAAAACATTTAGAACAAATATTATAAAAAAAATTATTGGACTCGGTCCATTTATATTTTAATAATTAATGAATAAAAATTTATCAAATGATATCAAATTCTTATTCCTAGGAATATAAAACATCAACCGAAAATCATATTTCAACCCAAAAATCAAAATGTTAGAAGAATTGATTTGTGTTCGATGAAGGATATTAAAAAATGAGATAAAATCCAAAAAAAATAATACCTCAATTTCAGATCAATTGTTGATGAATAATGGTTTTGGCCCATTTTTATTGACAAGATTCACGATCTCTTTTGGCACACTGATTTCCAAATCACAATCTGTTTTCAATCATCCATGAATCCTCCTCCAATAAAACTCACTCAATTCCTAGGGTTATTTGGATAACCCTATGGGTTTTTCATAATAGTTATTTTTTATATGGAGGATTATTTAATTCATTAAAAATAAAAAATAAATTTACTTATTTACTTATTTTATTATTTTCTCTTGCGACTGCACTTTACCAAAACACCTGATGCTGACAAAGATTATATCACTCCTAGGGTAAAACCTAAATTCTGAATTTAATGGTGGTATCATATATCCAATTTGATACTCCATTCATAGGTTATTATATTATTTTATCAAAACTACATGTTTGTGATATAATATATTTAATATTTTTATTATATCAACATAAAGCCTCTTCGGACCTTGGAATCTCGCACTGTCTCAGTGCCTTACTCTAAATATATTCCTTGATATATTCAAAAGTATTACAAGGGAAAAAAATATGGTACACTATATGTCTCAAAATGTGTGAAGGGGTGAGGGGGAGGTTCCCTTTTTATAATTTATGTGAGGGGAACTTTTGGAATTTCATAAAAGATTAAATTATAATAAATTAATTATAAATCCAAATGACTATAAATGGATATATATTCAAATATAAGATAGGATGTGATTATAATCCCATAAACCAATAGAATTTTGAAGTGTTTAAGTAATGTTTTAAACCTTATCTTTTGGTTTAACCCCTTAGTTAACCCATTTTAACCATAACCATAGTAACAAATTTTTAACTCTTAAAGGGTTATAATTTTAATTATAAGGTAAATATTGACTCATAAATGGATAAAGGATTAAATTTTCAACCATATATTATCCTAATAATACTATAAAATATTTATATAAATTTTAAATAATTTAATAAAATATTAGTTCCATAAAATATCATTAATGTCATTTTTTACACTATCCGTTTAATTTTTTTTGTAAAATGAGGACTTGACCAAAAGGAAAACTCACCTTTATTAAATGAAAATAAAATTATAGGATTCTAAATTCTAAATTCTTACAATAATAATTTTTTCATAAATAAATGAGATCATCCGGAACATCATCATGCCAAGTCAATTTAGTGGTTGTAACTCCTTTGTTATCAATCCCATCAAAAATAAGATTTTCCTCATGAAAACCATAAGTTTGACCATCAAAAATAAGATTTTCCTCATGAAAACCATAATTCTGGACAAGTGAATTATACCATATATGATCACCTATACCATAGTGGTTGAGTCACATTAAAACCATAAGTTTGACCATCCTTATCATTGAGAAGTTTCAATCACATTGATGATCCCAAGAATATCATCATCTAGAGATGTATTGATGCAAAAAGGTCTATAGAGACATCCCCTTTCATTTCCTGTATGATCTCTAAAAATAGAACCATACCCAGCAGGGCCTGGATTACCACTTGAAGCACCATATGTGTTCCATTGAATCCATCTAGGAAAAGGGGATACCCATAAGAATTCCAAGGTACCATGGGGGATAATAATTACCTATGATTCTAAATCATTTAATAATAGTAAAATAATGTAAAGAGTTGTAACAATAACCATCAAGAGAAATATTTTTCCCTTTAATAGCAATAAAAATATGTGCAAGAGAAATTTGAAGACAAAACAGAGTGCCTTAATGAATAAGCTTGTTGAGACTACTATATATAGCATGAATTAATTCCAAAATGGAAACAAGAAGAAAATTTTTCAACTGCTGATAGATCTTTATTTGAATAAAGGCTACTATATGACCACATATAATGAGGTAGAAAAAGTACCTAAAACATGTAAGATTCAATGGTCCATAGTTTTTTATATGTAACATAGATGAGAAAGAGGTGACTTATTTCATCCATATGTTGGTTGCACAGGACACATTTTGAGAAGATACAGATTCTAACTATTTGCAGAAACTCGTCAGTAAGTAATTTTGAGTGAAAAAATCTCCAGGAAATCATAAAGTGATATGGGAGAATCCAAGGACTATTGATATTTTTTTTCTAGCTATTGGTGTTCTCCAAAGTTTCATAATGATAGAAGTATTTTTTGGATAACATGCCATTAACCGCATGATCCCATACAAGTATTTCATCTTAATTGTTAAAATTATAATTCGAGACAACCTCTTTTATCTCAGTAGGAAGGGTATCAAGAGATACCTCCATTTTATCTTTAATTGAAATGTTAATATCTAAAGAAATATTATTGGAGTCTAAGCTAAACAGAAGAGGATTTCCAATCCAATTATCCATACTAAAATTAAGATAGCACTTAATGCTGAAAATCCAATTAGAATCAATCATGATAGAGGAAAATGAATTTTTTAAGGCATGCCAATTAGAAGATTCTTCATAGGCCTAGTAATAAATCTTTCTCTTAGAAAAGAAATAGGTTCAGATTTTTCATGGATAAGACTTCACATAAAATAAGCTTGTAAGTCATGATTAAATTTTCCAAGATTTTTAATACCCATCCCATCATACTCAATTGTTTGATAGAATTTATTCCAGGAGATAGTGTAAATTCTTCTCTTAAGGATACTTCCACTCCAAATAAGATTTTTAATAGAGATGCTAATTCTTTTCAAGAGGGAAACTGGTTAGTTGTGAACCATAAAATAATAAAATAATTTTGAGAAAATATTGGATTTAACAAGACTAATTTGACCTACCATTGAGAGAAATTTACCTTTCCATGAGGATTTTTGGTACCTAATTTGGATCACAATATGATAAAAATGACCAGCATGAGGTTTTCCCCAAAACATAGGAACACCAAGATAAACAAAGGGAATATTGCCTTCTCTAATCCCTAAGTCAATGATGATGCTCACCCTCATGGCTATATGTATCACTTTACCAAATAAAAGGAAATATTTGTTCCAACTAATTTCTTATCTTGAAACTTTTTCATATTTAAGGAGAGAATTTTTTAAGTTCTGTATGTTTCTCTTTCCTCCTTGCATGAAAATAATAAGTTCATCAGCATATAAGATATGGGTGGGGAAACAAGGCCTCTACTAGCTCTAATGGGTGTTATATTATTCACATACACCATTTTTAGGAGTAATCTACTCAAGTAATCCTTAGAAATAGATAAAATAATGGATTAAAGGGGGTCTCCTTGTATTACACCTCTTGATCAAGAAAAATACCCTTTAGGAGAGCCATTTATCAGAACTAAAATACAAGATGAATTCAGGAGAATTTTTACCCAATTAAAAAATATTTCATTAAAGCCAAACCTGGTCAATACATCACAGAAGAAACCCCATTAAAGATTATCAAAGGCCTTTTTTATATCTAATTTAATAGAAATATTACCTCTTATAGTGGGTTTTCTTCATAGATTAACACATTCAGAAGTTGTGAAAATGTAGTCATGTATAGTTCTTCCTTTAATGAAGCCAAATTGATTATAAGACACAATCATGTTGGAAATAGGAGAAATCCTATTCAAAATAAATTTTTTCAATAATATTATAAATGGTGTTGGTAAGATAAATAGTTTTAAAGAGGTGTATCTCATTTTTATTCTTGATTTTGGGGATTAGGGATAAGAAATGACCATTAATACCCTAAGTAAGATAACCACATTTAAAGAAATGAATAACCAATATGCAGACATCAATGTGAATAATATCCCAAAAATTTTGAAAGAAGTAATTCATAAAACCATTTGGACCAGGGGAGATCCCTAGGTTGAGGCTAAAAACATCCTCTTTGATCTCAAATCTATGAGGACTGGTAGAAAGATTTGAGTTTTCCTATTGAGTGATAATTTCTTTAATTATGTTTTCCAAAGATTAATTGGGAATACTCGGAGAATCAAGTATCATCATATAATAGGAAATGACATGTGATTCCAAGTCTTTTCTCTTTTTAAAGAAGTTCCCAATATCACTGAGAATATCCATAGGCCGAATAATTTTCCTAACACACTAAAGAGTGTTGAAAATTTTGGTGTTTTTTCACCATGTTTAAGTTATTTAACTTTGAAGGCTTCTCTCTATATTCCTTCCTTGATATTCAGTAAAATATTCAAGTCATGTGTGACCTTATTTTCCTGCTCAAGACCAACAGAAAATTCATTTCTCATGTACCTCTGTTGAATGGAAAGGATCAAAGAGTCAAGATAATAAATTTTATCATCAATTTGGATGAAGTAATTTTTACTCCATATTTTCATCTTTTTCTTGAGGATCTTGTGTTTCAGGATAGAAGCAAGAGCAACATCCTTAAAGTTGAAGGAGTTCCAATTTTCTTGAATCATACGTTTACACTTAGGATGTGTAATCTAAGAATTGTTGAATATAAAGGGGAAAGGAGTCTTGTACATTTTATAAATAAGATTTGATAAAATGGGGTGATGGTTAGAATTGAATTTGAAAGGTTTGAGAAGGAGATATTGAGGGATACATCATTTACAAAAGCTTTATCCAACTTGCTGGAAACTATTGAATGAAAATTTCTTTTATACCAAGTATATTTTTAGCCAAAAAGGTTGATTTAATAAAGAGAACTATCCTCTATGTAAGAATTAAATTCTCTGGTTGAAATAGAAGAGTTTCTCATCCCAATATTTTCATCAAGGTTTAAAATTGCATTAAAGTCACCCATGAGAGTCCATGGGTAGGTAATAGTGTTACTACTAGTCATAATTTCCTATCAAAGGGTCCTTATTTCTTGGTAGCTATTGTAGGAATATACAATGGAACAAAACTGGTTCATTACCTCATGTTGATATTTAAAAGTAAACATCTTCTTAGAGGATGTGATAGAGTTAATTCCCTCCATCCCATAGTGAGTAAAGACCTAGAGTCTTATAGTTTCATTATTTGACAAATTAGTTCCAATAAGTTGATAACAAGACTTATCAAGAGAGGAAATATTCTTAGAGAATATCATTTTTGGTTCGGACAGACCCAAAATATTAGGCTTATTCTTGCTTATAAAGAGTTACAGGGCTCTAATTATCTCAGGGTTAGAGATCCCTTGATAATTTGAAAAAAAAATCTTCATTTATACTTACGTTTTAGAGAAAGATCCCTCATTTTTATTTCCACCATATTTATTATTTTGGGTTGATTATCTAGTGATAGTGGATTTTAAACCATCCTTCATAGAGTTATATACCTCTATTGAGGGATGAGACTATAGTCTTGAGAAATCCAGAGTAGTGTGATGACAAGGAGATTTATTAGTAACAATGCAAAGAGCTCCAGATTCTAGATTGGAAATTTGTTCACTGGGTTTAGCAGAATAGATATATTGAGTGATTTTTGTTCCTTTATACTTACCACTGATAATTGGTTAAACTAATTCTATAGATGAATTTCTAGTAAGATAGGGATCTTCCTACATATATGGTATTCTAAAATAACAAGTTGAGTGAAGGTGATCTTGGTATCATCATTTTCAATCATTTCATCACAAGAAAAGTTTTGTCTAATGAAAATGGTATTTGAACCATATTTCATAGAGTTTACTTCCTCTGATGAGATTTGGTTATCTAAGTTTTGTAAGCCCATATTAGTTTCTTGATAAGAGGTTTTATCAGCAACAACTTTGAGAGAAACGGATTCCGATATTGAATCCTGAGTTTTCTATTCACTAAATTTAATAGAATTGTTATCTTAAGGAATCACCATGACTAAATTTTTTGTGCCTTTAGTCTTCCCACTGATATATGATTAAATTTCTTCCATATATGAAATTTCAATATGAGAAGGACCTATATACACAGGGGTAAATCTAGAATTATCAATTTTGGGGGAGTTAACCTTGATATCATGATTTTCATTGTCATCACAAGCAAGACTTTGATGACAGATGTTATCAATTTATAATCCCAACTACTACTTGGTCTGATCAGACATATCCTCATCACTAAGAGAAGCATCATTGGGTAAAATATCCACTTTTTCCTCTTTCATAGATGCAATAAGGGCCGCAACTAAGGACCTTCCATCTAGTTGAGAAGAAAGTACATTATTCTGCACACTAGTAAGTTCTAAGGGGGTAGCATAAATTAACTTAACAATATCCATAATATCATGGGATATATCAAGTAAAATTATTTCAACTTCATTCAAAAAAAATTTGGGATCAGAGACATCCTCTTTTTCTTCCTCATCTATAATAGAGGTCTAATTTTTACCCTTAACCTCTCTCACATCAAAGGTGCTTGGTTTCTTTTTATCCCATTTTCTAGATTTATCCTTTTTTAAGATAATTTTTTCCATGGAAATACCCTTGCCTATATTTCTTCTACTAACCTATTTCCAATCATCTATATTAGTTATAGGATTAAATTACTTTTGAATTTTATGGAAATTAGAAATATTCTTCCCAAAATTCCTACAATAATCACAGAAAGGAGGAACAAACTCATACTCTATTTTCACATCAATCATGAGGTCATTGGAAATGAATCAAATCACATCCAGAGGTTTTATATCAAGATCATCTTTAACCAGAATTTTATCATACATCCTCATATCTCAATTCACAGTGTGGTGATCAATCTTTAAAGGAATTCAAATACAAGTAGCAAGATCATTCAGAATTTTGGGATGCCAAAAGACCCAGTTTAACCCATGAATCCTAATCCAAGTTTGAGCTATTGAATTATTATGATTAAATTGATTAAATTTGATATTCCATTTTTATATCATCAGAGTACCATGCTTCAGATGGGCATTCCCTATCTTCCAAACTACCTCAATATCATCCTTCTTTTTCAAGAGGATGTGGTAAAAACCTCTATCTATTGGGATCATCTTTCAGTTAGTTACACCCCAACATTAAGAGATCCATAATTTTAGTTCATTATAGGACCAATTTTTTTCCCATTTGGAGTACATAATATGTCCAAGAACATAAAATTTTTACAAATTAATTCTCTGTTGAATCACTTATAGCTCAGCCACAACCAACAAAGCACCATCACCAGATTTCTTAAAGGAGGAAGGCCTGGGGAGATCACAAATATCAGCATACAATCTTTGTAGAGCTTCAAAAAAGGATATTCATTTGCTTTTTATTGATGAAGATACTTACTTTATGTTTAGGTTTTCACCTTGATGATTCTTAAAATCATCATCTTCATGAGTTTCATGATTGAAGGATCTCTCCCATTTCAGACAAAATAAATACATAGATCAAGAAGGAATCATATTTAAGATAATACATTTTTGAATTGAAAAGGAAAACTAGTGGAGTGGGGCTAGAGAATCTTTCCCGATAAAGCAAGATACATCGAACCAAAAAAACCCATTATTCATTTAATTTGAATTTTAATGACATCAAGAAAAGGATAGAATTGGAATATAAACCTTTCACACATTCATGATAAGTAATAATTATCTAAAAAAATCCAAGGACATGTTAATTTCTCTGAATTACATTACTTTTAATATTTTTAAAATCATTTATTTTATTTTATTAAGTTAATTTAATAAATACAGTATTAGAATTGTGTAATAATTTAAGTTAGTTATTTCATTCCTAAGAATTGAAAATAAATTATCATGATAAAAAATAATTTATCTTTAAAATAAATATTTATAATTGAACTTATAGTATTTTCTTCCTTATATAATAATTTAAGAGATATTAAAGTCAAGAGAATGTCGTTTTTGACTTTATCTTTTACATAAATATTATAAATGTTATTATAAAGGGATAATAGCACCAAAATGATATATATTTGAGACTTGGATGAACTTGGACGAAATAAAATCACCCAATAGGATAAATTCAAGTTTTGGGTTTATTTTTAGACCTTATTATATTATTTTTAACCCTAATTAAACCATTTTACCTTTAATGTTATAATAAAAAATTACTATGGTTACTATTCGTTATGACCAAAAGTAAAAGTGAACAATTTACCAGATTTGGACCTACTAATTCAAAATATGAAATCCATTTTTCAATATTCAATTCATATAAGTCATAGAAATTAATTTAACATAAAATCACATTGAAAATGTTTTTTAGAAAAAAATATCTTTTTAGTATAAAAATGTTTTTATATAAAATTCAATTATAAAATTAATTAAAAAGACCATAATTATAATTTTTTAATAAAAAGTAACTAATTATATTTTAAAATTAATTAAAAATAGAATTTTACTTTGTGAATAGATAAATATAAAATACAATTTTGTATAAAAATCAGTATTTTTCACAATTCATTGAAAAAAACAAACAATTTAGAAAATTCTCAAAAATTCATTATAGGATTATTTTGATATTATGAATTAAAAAATTATATCCTTTTTACCAAATACAATTTATAATACTCCTAGAAATCAATTTTAATATTTTCTCATAAAAATCAATAATTTTTTTTGAAGAAAACGTATTTCTGAATCCTAAAATGACTTTACTTAAAATTCAATGTTTGTTTACTAAGAATTAATCAATAAATTTTTTTGAGTGGTTACTTTATATATTTATTTCATAATGTGGTTAATAATATTCATACCCACCAATTCAATGGCTGGATTATAATGATAATATTTTATGGTTCATTTAATCTTGGTTTTTTGTATCATGTACGTTGTCAAACATAGTGTTCTTTTAAAATCTCAGGGTGTTACAACTTCTTCTAGATATCATCCAAAATACTTTTGGGGTATCTCTAAAAGTTTCATAAACTTTATACTCATTCGTATGACCACAAAGTGTAACCCCATGAGCATTTATATAATTGTTAATAATTATGAATTCCTAAATCCATAAATGTAAGAAAATAGTGGCCTTTAAGAAATAATTGGTACTACTGAAGATACAAATAGATCTGGTGTGATCTCCATCAAACACATGAACCAGTTGAATAATATGTTAGAATGAATACTCATATGATCCCTTTGTCCAACAAATTGAGTTACTATAAGACATGAAGTATGTTAATCTCATATATCCAAATCATACATTTTTTATTCTATAAGTTTAGATTAAATAGGTTGATGGATATATCTCATGTAATTCACCTTTATGGATGAGCATATCACATACTCATCACCCAATAGATAAGCACCATATATACTACCTATGTATGGATGTGTACTTCCCCAGTTTATCTCAATCAAGGACTCATATGTAATACTCATCATACAAGAGAAAAAACCCTATCTTAATTATATCTAACCAATTATATAGTCAGAAACATACCCAACCACTCCCTAATTAGTTGATACTTCAGAGATTTTGTAAGAAATGTATCAAAGTATGAAGGTTCTTATGCTAGGTATCTCACCAAACTCATGTATAGGGAATTAAAAATATAATATATGCACCCCTAGTATACCAAGTACATAGTATATGATACTCCATGCAGTATATACTTAGTGATTCATCAAGTGCTCAAAACTCATTTTGTGCCTCATGGGAATATTTTGTATCCCAATACAAGAATCCTACTCACAGTAGCCTTACTATTTCATCACTGCCTATAATTCTCCATGATGAACATTGGTTAGGGATAACTCAAAGTCATACTTTGAGAGGTCAATTATACTTTCACTTCATGATATATATATACACATACACATATAGCCAATGTGAAAGAATTATAATGTGGATATTGCCTCTTAGTATAACATGATAAATTTTATGTTCTTAAAATACTTTAGTAATACTTAACAAAACCACACATAAGTGCACGTCTAACATATTATATATGATATACTACCATATCAACCTTATGTTTACTACACTTTTAGGGGTTTTGTTAAACTCATTACATATCTATGTAATTTTTTTCATGCCTCTATGTGGCCATATGATAATACCCTATCACTATACTCTAGAAAATAACATCTATGAAGTGAGATAGTTTGAATAATGATAATACTTAGGAATTATATTCCTAATGTTAAAATACTAAAACAGATTCAAACTCATTAAATTCATAGAATTCAATGTTTTGATGTTAACAGCTTCTATTTTCAACTTATAAATCTTTATAATTATATCATCATCATCATTCTTGGAACCAATTCCATCAAAAATATTTCTTTAAATATTTTGGTAACCTATGTAAATATTTAAATTAAAATTTTATTAAAATATCTTATATTCCTTTAGTATGTAAAGTTACATTCACTTTGAAGACTTACATAATATTTTATTTGTTAAATTTTAAATTCTCTAAGTCCAAACATACTCCCACTAGCCTCTTATACACTATATCCTCTCAAGAATATCATACCAAGATACAAACTCATTTGTGTTTATGAAATAAATTTTATTTCTATTAGTGGGAATATTTAAGATGAGAACTCTTATTTTAATTTCATATATGGTATTTAATGTTTTTGGATCATTGTTTTGAAAAGAATATTTTATTCCTTAAAATATACCACTGGTGGTGGTGTGATAAAATCCTTTATATTTTAATAAACAATTGGATAAAAACTTTTATCTTGTATAAAATATTTATATACCTATATTATAAAAAAAATTATATAATCTAGTGAATCATAAACCATGAGTTTTTAATCCATCATCTAATATTATTCATAACAACACTTTATTAAACAAAAACTTTTCTTATCGAATGAGTGAATGAGATAAAAAAACATTTTTACTAAGATAAATCTGAGCATTATAAATTTGAATTCAAAAATTGATTCAATAAACTTTTATTTTATAAATAAAATGAAAACTATGATATCTATCAATTATTTCCTTGATTTTTAACTCTTATATATTTACAACACTTTTAAAACATATAGTTGGTATCATACATACTTAAAAATCAATGAATTGATTTCTATAGCATCAATACCTAACATGGACATTCCATGGAGTTTCCTAAACTCATTCAGGTATCCCAAATAATTTTTTCCCATAGAATTATTTTTTCCTTCTTGACACCACCTTTAGGTTTCAATGATCTTGACTTTCTACTTGAAGAAACATTATTAAACTTTCCAGTTAACCTTTATTCTTCCAGTTTGAACTTTTACCCACTTATATTACTGACATAACACCATAACCAATACATATCATTCCCAATTCATATTTCCTAAATACTTTGATAAACTAGGGTAAAAATTTCTTTAATTCATTCATCTTATTAGAACATTTCCAACTGAATGAATTCCATAACCAACACAATCCTTATATCATATATTTAATCTCACCTGATCATTAGAATACTCTATCACATTGATTATATTATTGGAGACTAAATTTCCTTAGGTAAATTTGTATCTAATACCTTTGAAACATTAATTGAATCATTATATGTTTATCATAATCATTTAGATTAAATTGTTGAACAACTCCAACAGTTGGTTACTTGGGAAGGGGTTGCTCTAACACATAGAATTTTCCTTTCTTAAGAAAAAATATTAAGCTTGTAGAAATCTAATAAGTTTCTTTCTTTAATATTCTCCTTCTCTAAATATTAATATAAAAGTTACATATGATGATGATGATGATATTTATATACAACATAACCTTTTATTATATGAGTATAATGTTTTACATATATTTAATGAAAACTTTTGTTGAATGTGATCACACTAAAATGTAGAACCATTTTTTATTTTTAAAACTTATTAATGATCCAAGATCCATATTTCACTAATAAAATTACCCCAATTTGGAATGAAAATCATTGCTTAGATTTTTATGCAGGAAACCATTCTAATCATATCATATATGACTCTTGGATAGTTGAGCGAGTAACACTTTTCCAAATCTATTATATGGATAAACTCAAAACTATTCCTCTAGTATCTTAACTCTTAAGGTTTCCCAGATAATTTTAACCTAAATAATACACAAAAAACAAGAAACCTAACTATTAGGATTAACTTATTATTTTATTTCTTTATACAAGATAATTCAGGGGCACCCTACTTTGTTGTGAAACTACCTAGTTGGATGATCAATGTCTTAATAAGTGTATGCTTTGGAAGGAATCTAACGCTTGTTATTTTAAAGGGGACTTAATATCACCATATTATATAATGTTATTCTATTTATGTGTGCATACTTATAATGCTTTATTTTTTAATTTTATTCCTTCCACAAAATAAATATGTTTGAACTATATTGATATGTAACTCTTTACACAACTTATAGCTTGTGTTATTAACCCAAATTAAAATCCAACTATATTCGTACTTATCCAAATGCATCATATGCATGAGGTACATGAAACATTTTCATATAAATTCTTGAAATTATATGAAACCAACAATCCAAACAAGAGTAATCTTGGAGTGATATATGTCTAACCCATGCTTTTATAAATAAGGCATTAACCTCAAAACCAATGAGTAGTCTGACCCAAATTCACTCTACACAGGGATACTTTACTCAAGAGAGATTTCAATACTATCATAATTCTAACTCCTAATATGTATAAACTATAATCAATTTCTTAATTCAATCTCTTGACCCAATACAATCCAAAGTCATATTAGAATAAAACTAAATCCATTATCATGTTTAGCGTCTAACTCCTTATATGCATGCATGATAATTTATTGAATGATTTTAACACTATGAATTAAAGAATACATCACAATTCATAATATAAAAAAGTTTACATTTATTAATAAAGAAGGGGATGGAAAAATAAATGAACAATTCATATGTTTAATCAAGATAGAAATAATTTATGTAAAATTCATAAATAAATTATAACCAATTTATAATTTTGACATGGATAAACTTAAATAATTCACTTTTATCCAATATGAAAATTTTACATTATAATTTACATGGTTTAAATATAAACTCCATTATATTCAAATTATGAGATATTTTATGAAACATTTTATTATTTATTAATAAACATTTCATATTTATGTAAACAATTTTCATATATTAAATATCACATATTTGATTTTATTTAAACCATTTATCATATCAATATCAACAAATATTTTTTGGAATGTATTAAATAAATTTTTGAAATAAGGAATTAATATAAAAATTTTATATTTATATATATGTGCTATTAATAAATGAATATAAACACTTTTATATTTTACTTTGTTTTTTAATTTATAAACATTTTATAAATTTTAAAACCATGTAAATCAACTTAAAACCTAGAAAAAACTATCAAAAAAAATTAGTATAGTTTAAATCCACCCCAATATCATATCGGGCCCGTGTCTATGAAATTTTTAGAGAATTTTAACTAAAATATAATTTCCTTTAAAGTTACTCTCAAAATGACTTGCACCATAGTGTGTTCCTTTCCATGGAAACAACTCTTCTCGAGGTAAGTCCACATCCATTTTAGTTGTCCAAGTCATTTCAAGCATTGAATTTTGGGATTTTTTTTCACCTAGTCGTGACATTTCTTTCTTGAATTTTAGGAAATAAAACCATTTTATAAAATAAATTTCTATTTTTGACTATGTCATGGTTTTGGATTGTCAAGAATAGAAACTGGTGTTTTGGTTTCAGCTATGTCATGGAATTTGGGAAAGTTTCTTTTCTAGTATTCTTCATCCATTTGAAATTTAAACCAAATGTTGATAGATCGACTATGATACTGCTATTGGGTTTTAAAGGGATAGATAACATTAAAAACATAGTGGAATAAAAATTCTAAACCCCTATTGATGCTACTTTTCATCACAAGGTCCACCAAATGGAAAAGGGGAATACCTTAAGCACAAAAAGGGTAACCCTTTGAAGAACATCAAAAATTGACAAAGTCATGGACAAGGAACCCATTTGGAGAAAGTCGCGCAAGTTTCCTACGCATCGCGCAAGTCACTTGCGTGCCCTATTCTTTTTTTATCCCAAGGTACCTGGTGGCCTATAAATAGCCCCTATGGGCCCCCCATTTCAAGGACGATTTTTCCAAAACTCAGATTCAAGCTCTGGTCACCCAAGTCTTCAACTCAACTCTTCCGAAAGCTTCTAAGGTAACTTTTTACCTAGAATGGAAGACATGAAGGAGTAAGATAAGGCCTAAGTGTTTATAATTCATCAACACTTGCGCACCTAATTGTCTAGACCTCCTTAAAAGTGGAAACACTTGCGCGCTGCCCTACCCTTTCAATGAAACTTGCGCGCCTCCCTTTTGGAAACAACTTAGGATAATACTAAAGGCATGAGTTAAGTCTCTCCCAAGTATTACCCTATAGATTCTTCATCACCCAGGTGAGACCATACCATGCAAGTACACTTGCGCATCCAAGACTTGTGTGCCAAATGATTTGCACGGCCATACTTGTGCGCCAATTTCATTTGTGTGCCTCTTTCCCATTCACCTCTCCTCTAAAAGATATTATCCCTCGAACACCTTTTCAAATCCATTCATGGCATGGTTCCTTTGTTGGCTTCCTTATCTGAAAGGAATTCTGTGAGAACCTCTCTCAAAACCTTGTGACCTACAAGATTTATGTCACCATGGTTATAGGTTTCCTATATAACCTCATCCTTTAAAGATGAGAAGATCTTTTGGTTTAGGGCATCCTCTTCAGGAGTAAGCCCCATGTTCCCTTGGTTTGGGCCTCCTTATCAGGAGTAATCCCCAAGTCTCAAGTCCCCTTTACCTGGGCCTCCTTCTCAGGAGTAATCCCCAGTCATAATTTCCTTTAACATTGGGCCTCCTTCTCAGGAGTAAGCCCCGAGTTATAAGTTTCCTTTAACTGGGCCTCCTTCTCAGGAGTAAGCCCTAGTCATAGTTTCCTTAAACATTGGGCATCCTCCTCAGGAGTAAGCCCCAATCTTAATTTCTTTTGATTTGGGCATCTTTCTCAGGAATAAACCCCAATCATAAGTCCCTTTTAATTTGGGTCTCCTTCTCAGGAGTAATCCTCAAGTTAAAACTCTAAATCTCCATAAAGTACAAATACCTTTATAGAACCTGATCCTGGGCTTCTTTCCTGAAGTAAGTCATGGTCTTCATATACTTGGGAAAACATACATACGTAAGCCCCACATCATTTCTCATGACTGAATCTTTCATGGCACCATCGTCAAATTTAATGATACCTCTTGTTTCTCACACTGATCATGACTCACGTGATCTTAGGGTGTAAAAGTAATCACGACATCTCTTCTTGGGCCATTAACCATGCATAAACCCTATATTTCTTTACCTGAACTACGTGGACTTTGATATTTTCCTTAAAAGTAGAGTACGTAGGATTCATTTATAAGGTTCAAGCCCATCTTTCATTAATTCTTTTACATCCCATATGACGTTAAACTATATTCTTTTTTAATATAACTACGTGGGTTCTGATTCCTTTTTAATGAGGATACGTAGGTATCCCATCTGCGGGTACGATCCCAACTCTAAAATAATCCATGTCTTTCTGAATGAAAATAAACTTCAAGTGCCCCATTGAGTGGCTTTAAAACCAGTATGTTCATCATAGTGACCAAGAGATTTCTATATAATATATTAAAGGATACCATTGACTAAGAATCTCCAATACATATGGATTATTCTCTATCGATGAAGAACCTCAAATACATATAAAAGATTCTCTAAATCCCATACATATCAATCATTGATTGACAACTCTAAAACTCATTTTCATGCTTGGTGAATTGATAAGGATTTGTGAATATAACTTAAATCTATAAGAGAGTCCCGGAGTAGGAAATAATTCCCCCAAAAAAGTTGTGATGAGTCTGACCTCCCATCCTCTCAACTAATGCAAATTCTTAAGCCTCATCGTTCCACAACTAATGAGCACCTACCTTTGGAAATTAGTCCAAATGGATATAGAATCATTGGGTGTTATCGGTTCTATGAATAAACCCGTTGGAAACTGATTGGAAAGTTTGAACCTTAAACAAACATGGTCATTCCCATTTCCAGAAGAAACAAAAAATGGTAAACCTGACGTGAATCCTTAACCAAGTTAAATGATGTTTTACTTATTTTTTAGGCCCCTATTAAACTCAATATGAGGGCCAACAAAGCAATCAATGACATATGTGATCATCCAAAAGATGTAGTCTGGCCAAACCTATCTTGATTATGTCTACTAAATCAAATAGTCACTCTTTTCCAAGATCTCTCTGCAACATAGAATGGCTTCTTCAAAATTCACACATGTGAATGCCTCGGCCGCTACTCCTACTAGATCCTTGTACGCTCTGAGGATGACATCACCTACTCAGTGTCTTTAATGTTGGGTCTCAAATGCATTGGTGAGGGAATACTGTCAACACGGTACCATCCCAACTCTGGAGGCCGCTCGACAAGCCCTCCAAGTTAACAACTCACCCTGGTTGTCCAGACAACGACGACCAGTGGTCAAGAAGCAGGTGGTGCCAACTGCCGTATCCAACCGTTTTGAGTCGTTATCCCCAGAACGCAACAATTAGTCCCTCCCATATTACAGGGAGGTGAATTAAGAGTTCACTCAAGGACTCAATTAAAGAAGACATAAACCCTTCCTGAGGAATCCCACCAACAATCGCCGCCTGACTCGTGCGGTAGTGCACCCTCAATATGATGCGGGTATCGCCTATAGGTGTTCGGATCAGGTTCCTCAAACCCAAGCATGCAAGACAAACCATCAGAGGAGAAATTTGGTCAACATGGAGCAGGTTCTTACCTCTTCCCCCTCCGTAGAATTCCATCAATATAACTTGATGGAAAACAACGAGCGGGCATATACACCTGTCCATCCGGATTTCACTGCCCAACAGACTTGTTTAGAAGTAACACATCAATCCCACCAGGAAATTTCAGCGGAGTACTATAGGAAGGAACATACACCTATTTATAATTCATCAGTTAGTCAGCAGGCTCATTTGACTACAACCAAAGAAGTCCTCCAATCAAATGTGGTGACCACCTGTAAACAGGTACATACACCTGCTTACACTCATCAATTTTTCCAGTAGTCTCTTCTACCAGTATTGAAGAAATTTCATCAATCATAATCAGTGGAGAACAATAAATAGGAACATACATCTGTGATTCATCAATATAACCAAAAGTATCATTTGGTAGCACTCAGAGATGTCAATTGGAAAGCTCTAATGACAAACAGGAGGAAGACACAACTTTCTGCCCCCGCACATGAGTACTGTCAGAATTCACTGACAGGAAAAGGAGGATAGGAGCAGGAACACACACCTACTCCAAACATGGAATGGACGTATATTCCCATTCCGGTAGCTAAATTCACCAAGCACATTCTGAAAATGGTGAAAGAGCAGAAGCAAATCCCTACCCATATTCTGGATACCTATCAGAATATTATAACAACTTCAGCAACATCACAGGGAAAGAAACATAAATCTATCCCTATCAGTGGAGTGACTCATCAACATGTCACTCCGGAGAAGATACATACCTCTGTTCAAGTCCAGGAGGGTCGTGGGGCATACTCCCCCATGTCATACGGATAATCAAGTCGGGCACATACACTCGATTTAAATGGAGATAGTCAACCTAACTTGACCATTTCTCTTGAGCAGGAACATACACCTGCCCATAATAACCACTTTCGTCAACAATTGGTTTCTAAAGTGAGTAATAAGGTGTCCAAGAAAAAGACCCATCCAACACAGTTGATAAATCAAGAGCCAATATGCAATAAGGCCTTTCTCGATGCTAGAGTTATTGAAGCCCTTAGACAATTGTATATTGCAACTCAAGATTCTACTCTCTCATTTCCATATTCTGGAAGTAACAAAAATAATTCGGAAGGTCTTCATCAAACACTTCCTCATGAAGGCTTCCTTCATGACAATTCGGTAAATCTCTAAGTATCATCTTCAGATGAGATCCACGATAACGCTCTACATGGCCAAAATACCAAGGAGCAAGAGGTTTCATCTTTTGTTGTAACCCATGATAGTGATACTCCCCATGATGATGAATTTAGCTATGAAAGTCCTCTCTACAGTAGTAATTCGCATTGCCTGGAAAATTCTTCAATGGAAAATGCAGTAACGAGAAAGCCCTCTTATCATGAGGCACTTGTAAATGTGAATCCAGTCATGTCTGATTCCTTACTGCTGGTAGGTGAAATACTTTCTCAATCAGAAGATAGCTTGGGGTGTAGGTCATTATCTGAACCACCCCTAGGTCATTCATCTTCTAATTTGACAAATGAATTCTCTACCAATCTTGTTGAATCTGATGAAGCAACAAAGAAGCACCAGCTTTGGTCTAATCAGGTAGAAGAATCTTCATCAAATGACAAAGAGAAAGTGTTGAATATGATAAAACAACTGGAAAAAGGTGAAATACCAGTCATGTTTTGGCCTTTGGATGACTCTCAGTATGATATTCCAGAAACGTTGATAGAAGATTGTATTCAATATATTTGTATCAACATATGGAAAACTCTTTGTCACTTAAAAGAGAAAATATTATCTTATGATGGATATCAAAATCATGTAAAGATAATATAAGGGTTGAAACGCCAAATTTACTTGGAATCTCTCTCAGTTTCCCGACATCCAAAGGTTTAAAAGCAGTAGAGAGCCCTTCAGCATTCATGTCTCGGTGCATTAAAAAGGTTGCGCCAATTAATTAACAATGATCCATCTAGTATTCATATCATGGGATGGGGTGTTCATGGAGCATTTCATTTCACTGTGCTCTCTAGTCAACAAAGCCCGCCAAAATTGGTCTCATGCAATGTTATTGCCCATGTCTGGACACATCTAACTAGTTTTGTGCGTAATCAAAGGCTTTCCCAAGAACAAGACTCAACTAGTTCTTCTCAAAGTCAGGAATATAAAGAAAAAGTTATCAAATTACTCTTGCATTAAGAAAATGAGAATATCAAACGGGCTTCTCATTTAGAGCATGCACATCAACAAGTGACAGAAGTGTCAGAAATAATCCAACGGTCATCTGAGATAGGTGATTTGAGTAGATGTCGAATGATGAATCTGGTTAATTTCCTAACTAAAGTCCACAAAATCAGGAGATATTTTAAGAAATTTTCAGATTTAGCAGCTCAAGAGCCACCTTATCTTGCCATACTGGGGACACTTTTAATTCAACCCTCAGGATCAACAGACAGGATTCGAGGAGTTGAGCATAAAAAATAGGAACAGCCCTAGTCCACCAGACTGGGGACTTTTTCAAATTCTCAATCTTTTCCTCAGCAAAATTCAGTCTTCTATCGATTAGGGAAGAAGACATAAGAGGAACACAGGGCCGAATTATCAGAAGATTCCCTCCAAATTATGGTTCATCAAGAAGTTCCTGAGGGATCAACCAAACAAAAGGCAATGTCTCATAAAGGACATGGAAGAAGACAGTATCGCAGAAGCACTGACAGAAGGGTTGTAATGCATTATGCATCGATAAATGTCATCAATTCCATTGTCACTAATCCCCCAAAACATGAGGCTCACTCAGAGAGATTAGGTGAAGAAGTTCTTGTTCAAGAGGTTGTACACATGGAAATAAATGAAGGAGGTGTGTGTACCAGAAGACAGAGGGTTGCCTAGGGGCAAGAAATTCCTTTGGGCAATGCCCTTCCATACTCCAAAAAGTCACATGCCAAGGAAAAGGGTAAAAGTTAGGTTACATTCTACCCTACCTCTGGATAAGGCCAATAACTCTTATTAGAGGAAAGGTTCTCACATCAAGAAAAAGAAATGAAGGAATTAAGGAGGTTAAATGCAGAACTACTTCAAGGTAGTCTTCCTCCTAAGCATGCTGGAGTTAATCAATCAAGGGAATTTGTTGCAACTACTAGGATGGATCAAGAATATCCCTCTTTACATGTACACCCTCACAGGTCCAATACTATGGGTCATGTGCGACAGCAACTGGCAATACTACCATCAGTGGCAGTACCAATCACTATGCCCGTTCAAACTCCAGTTATATCACCTACTCAGGTCCAAGCTCAACCAAATATTTCTCAGAAATTAATGACTACCATTGAGTCATTAACAGCTTGGTTGGAAGCTATGGAAGGAAAGTGTGCAAAAGTTCAACCAAAAAAGAGAGCTTACCCTGAATGGGTGGATGGAATTCCTCCCCCATCAAATTTTACGAATACTACATTCCCAATTTTTAATGGTTTGGGAGATCCAGAACAACACTTAACACATTTTGTTTCTCATTATGATCCTATGATGGTAACTCCTCAACAACAAGAAGCGGTTAATCTCAGGTGTTTTGTGCAGTCATTACAAGGACCTGCTTTTGTCTGGTATACAAGTTTGCAATCTTGGTCAATTATTGGGTGGGAAGATATCTGTCAAAGGTTCCTTCTTCAATTTATCTCAACATTTACAAAGATGAAAGTTTTTTTATCTTACCAATTGTAAGAAAATGGAAAATGAAATAGTTTCAGATTTCATTGCACACGGTAAGGGATTAATATATTCCTTAAGTTTAGTACTCCCTCAAGAAGAATTGTTGCCAATCTATTTGGAAAATCTGCATGATGAATTACACACACCGTTGATCCCTTTGAAATACACAGGAGGGTTTCGAGACCTTACTTCAATCGCTCAGTAGATAGAAGACTCTCTTATAAATACTAAGGCTAAAACTCGTGTAATTTCATCAGTTCCAGGAAGGAGAATAGGGAAAGCAGAGACTGCTACAGTTACACTTAAACAAGCACTTGTACCTGCTTCCACTTCAAAACCTTCATCATATCGAAGGGATCCACCTCCTGAGCATCAACAAAAATGGCCACCTCGTCAAGATGATCAAAGAGATTAAAGGTGGAAACAGTTTGAGGATTTTAAGAACAAATTTTATTCTTTCTGGAATGAACAAGTTCCTGGTTACTTCATCTCGGCTCTAGAAAACAATCTGGTTCAGTTTTCAAGGCCCAAAAGGCCGAACAAAGAAGTAGGTGAAGACCTCCCTAACTATTTCCCGTTTCATAAGATATTGGGGCATCCCATTTAGGAGTGTTTTGTCTTCAAAGACCTCCTGCAAAAGATGGTGGACTCTGGACAAGTAAAACTGAAAGGTTCTTCAGCCCAGGTAGCATGTGTTACTGCTACTGATCCAGAGGAAGAAGGTGAGTGGCACGAAGTCAAAAGTAAAAATGCGTAGAAATATAATGATTAGATAGTCAGGAAAATGATCAACCGAACTCATTCCATTTTACAAACATAATTCAATCAACCAATTGTGTCTTCTGTTATGTCTGCCACAGTAAAAATACCTTTATCAGAAGGAAAATCCTCAAAGAAGTAGCGTAATTTAAAGAAAGAAGAGCAGTCAAAAGAAGATGAACTCGTGTCAAATCCTAAGTTGTCTTTGACTCTAGCAGATTTTATGCCATCTGCTTCAAAAGCATGGGCACCGCCCCTCCAAACGGCACATCCTGAATTGGTTCATCAGGCAGAATATTCGTCAAATGAAGAATTGATCTTTGGTTCTATTAACATGATTCATTTAACGGATCCTTATACCAATGATAGTTTAGATTATGATAAGCCTAAGTCCCATGTATCTAACAGAGTAATTAGAGGAAGAAATAGAGGTCTAGGATACAGGGGAAGACATGGATATTCCAGAATCCACAATTTCAATCCTACCCCAGCTAGAACTGTATATGTGGCAGAAACTATAACGACCCAAAGTTTCATTAATGGAAATCTCTCATGATCTAATTAAATGTCTCTTTATGTAAAATGTTTATATAAAATGTCAACTTCTTTGGTTTTATGTTAAGAATTGTGACCGTTTCTTTTATAGTCGTTGAATAGTGATCACATGATTAGTATAAATATAGGGATTTAACAAACCCAATTTACTCAGACAAAGGAAGCGATGGCCTCATCCAGTAGAATTGTTCCATACGAAGCCCATTTATCGGAGCTTGGAAAAGTGGTGGCATCCTTGGGATTCACTCTTGACCAATCCCAAGCTGAGCTTCATCATGTCAAGCTCGAATGGGACCGTTTATAGGAAAAGTGGAAGTTGATAGAGATTACCACTCGAGCGATGTTATCTGAGCCACCCCAAGAGTCTGTCACCATCGCACACCTTATCCTTAGGTCTTATGCGGCTGTTTTAAGGGGTTATGTAACAAATTGTTAGTAATATGTTCATGTATATTATTTTTTTGTATATAATAATGAATATACTTTCTTGTAATTATTGATACATTGTAAATAGTTTTAAAGTGAAAATAGTGTTTTTAGTTATTATTTAATTAAGAATTCTATTTTATTAAATTAAGGGATTTTTGAATTAAATAATATTTTAATAAAAATATTATTATTATTATTATTATTATTATTAAATTAATTTTATTATATATAAATTATCATATAATTTTATGAATGAAACTGTAATTTTTATTAAGGTTTGAAAGCCATTTTTTGTCAAAACCCGTGAATTTTCGATAAATGTCAGTTTTTATTTTAAAAGTGAAAATTAAAATATTTAGAAAATTATTTAGACAAAATAAATGTTATTTATGGAATCAGGATTTCAAAATTATCCAACGGTGAATTTTTCATAATTTTCGGAGACAGTCAATTTTTTGGGTAAAAATTAAATACTGTTTAAATATATAATGTGTTTTATGACATCATAATGACCCAATAGTGAAGTAATAAAATAATATAAGCTTTATATTTGGCCAATATATGTTTTAAAATTAAAATAATGTGATTTTGGGTTTGTTTTTCTTACTTTTCAAAGCATTAATGGACCCCTCAAGACTTATTAAACATCTTGTCTTTTTAAATTATTTTCCATGGGAATGTGACTCACCTCCACATAAGAAACCCCATTATTTTAAGAAGTTAGGACTTTGGCCTTATAAAATATTGTTTTCCTCTTCCCTTTTCCAAAAACCATGGGCAAAAACCATGGGATGGTTTGTGGTTTGGATTAATTTAATATAAGGGGTCCCAAACCTAAACAATAAAGAATTCTCTCACCTTTCCTATATAAACCCACCCAAGCACCCACTTCCTCCTTACTCAAAGCCTTTATATTTCGTCCAACCCCGCCCTACTCTCTCTATAATCCTCTCAAGGTTCCCCAAGCTCCAAAGAAGCCTCTCTCAAGCCTCTCTCAAGCCTTTGGAAGCACACTTCCAAGTAAGGGTTTTTTCTTCCTTTCTCATTTTTGTCCAATTTTATTTAAGTTGTTTTGCCCTTTTAATTTCAATTATGAATGTTGGGGTATGGTTTTGCACCTCCCTCACACTTCCCTATTTATGTTTGAATGATGGGATACCCCTTTCTCTCTCATTAAATTCCTCCCATGTACACCTGTTACTATGCCGAAATTCCGAAAGGAACTTCTCCCTCCTCATTTACATTCTAGCAATACTTTTGTATCATGAACCTAAATTCCATTAAAATTGTTGGAATATGTGTCTATATAACCTCCTTACTTTCCATTACATGTAAATATGATGAGGAACCACTTTCTTTCTCATCAACCTTTTTTATAAATTCTTACGTCACGCCGTTACGCTGCCGAAATCGCACCGATTTTCTAAGCCAATGCCATTGTGTAGTGAATACCATGCCCATTTCTCCATCAAGGGTATTAACCTTCATTCATATTTACTTATTGATTATAAAGTTTCATGTATGAATTCCACATTCCTTTATCATGGAATAAATGATTATGTTTTATGAATCCATGTTTTATGATCCATGTGTCACACTTATGCATGAAATGAAATGTTTAAGAAGGGTGCACCCTTATAGCGCTCCAATGCATTGGGTAAAGTATAGTATCATGATACATCATGTGCAATGATTATTGACTCATGATAATTCACTTGAAACGAGGGTTTACTCGTGTTTCATGTGCAATGAGGATTTAATCATGCTCCATGTGCAATGAGCCTTTTCTCATGCTAATTCCATGTTAAGTGTTGTTGCCACATTTCCATGTTATGATTATCATGCTGTATCATGCCTTTATGTTCATGTTTCTCTTATGCTCTATTGATATACCTATTGTCTAACATGTATTTTTCTCCTCATGTATTCCATGAATATTCCCTTACTGGGCTTTATAGATCACCCCTTTTCTTATGCATGTCCTCAGGTTATCTCATGCAATGCTAAGTACGAGGGAATGTAGTGGTCATGTAAAGGAATTTTTCAATAAAGATGTTGTATTTCATGTTTTAAGTTGTTATGTAATTATCTTAATCCCCAAATACACTAGACCTATCGATCATCCATGTTGTATCAAGTGAATAGTTTATGTAATAAATCATGTTTAAGTTTTTAATAAAATCAGGGTTGTCATAGTTGGTATCAAAGGGAGGTTTAGTTATTTTTGGGATTAGGATTAGAAAACCCTAGTAAAGACTTAGAGACAAGACTAAGTATAATAAAAACATACCTAAGTTTTATTAAGTACTGAGTAAGTGGTTTATCAAGCAAATACATAGCTGTCTGGATACGAGTAGGGAGAGGCGGCTCTGGCATAGATGTATCCTAGGGGTAAAACCCAAAAACACCACTTTGAGCTAGACTCGAATGGGAACTGGTGCATGACAACGGGCCTTTTTTTACTCTTGGTTAAAACACTCCTGGGGGATATGCTTTGGTAAATTCACAATATTAGTATGAACACTTATTAAGGGAATTAAAAAAAATGCCCCTAAGAATGTATGTTAGAAAGTAGATCATGAAAATCCTAGATTAAAGCCTATATACTCATGAGTTAAGGAAATAAAAGTTTATTTATAAGTCATAAAATTTTGTCTTTGGATTACCCTTTATGTGTTACCCCCTAACTTTCCTTTTATTCTATCCAATGGTCGGTAATAGGAGGACTCGAGCTAGCAACCAGTGTGAAGATTAGTGTGATGATTGTACTAATGAGATGCCCAATCCAATGGGAGCGGGAATCGTGAACTTTGTCACGCTTCTCTCCCAGCTAACTTAAGCTTTGAATAGAAACACAGGTCAAGAGGAACATCCAAACCCCCCTAATAAGGAACAAGTCACTATCGAGAGATTCATGAGACAAAGGCCTCCTACTTTTAGTGGATCATCTGATCCCACGATCACTGAACAATGGATCAACTCCATTGAAAAGATATTATTCATCCTTAAATGTTCTGAACAAGAGAAGGTTCTCCTTGTGGCTTATCGTATGGAGGGTGAAGCTGATCAATGGTGGATTTTGATCAAAAATACAAAGCCTAAGGAGGAGATCGAGGCGTTAGAATGGAAGAATTTTCAGAAGATGTTTTTCAATAAATATTTTCCACGCACCCTCCAGCTTAAGATGGAAAGGGACTTTCTTTCCATCAAGAAAAAAGAAGAAGAATATATTGGAGCGTATGAGGAAAACTTCACAAGGCTTGCATGATACACTTCTGGCTTTGTCGTTACCCCCAAATGCAAGGTTGACTGCTTCTTTGGTGGGCTGAAGCCTAGCCTGCGGAAAGCATTAGCGATCCGTGACTTCGACAGCTATGAGGAAATTGTCCGATGTTCCCTCAAGGTCGAAATGGAGATCGGGGAATCATAGGGGTATCATGGGGACAAGAAGCATAAGATGGAATTCAATTCTGGCGGTCCGATGGATAAATCCAACGGTGCTAAGAAGATCCAGCACCCCACTTGCCAAAAGTGCGGAAAGAAGCAACCTGGAAATTTCCTCAAGGGGATGAGGAAATGATTTAGGTGTGGAAGAGAAGGGCACCTAGCTGTTAACTGTCAGCAAGAAAGACCCGCAGTTGTGAAAGAGGAGAGGAACGCTCCATTCGAACCTCAACGTGTTGTTCATTGCTACAAATGCAATGAACCGGGACATCTTGCAAATCAGTGCCCTAATCCAAAGGTTTTCGGAGGCAACCAACAACCTCCAAGGAAGCAAGGAAGATCTTTTTCCATCACTTCTTCCAAAGTGAACCCCGACAACGAAGTGGTGATAGGTACGCTAGTTATTCATTCAATAATAGCGAATGTACTTTTTGATTCAGGTTCTACGCATTATTTTATATCTCGAAAGTTTAGTAGAACAATCCCATCACCACCACAAACCATGGAAGTGAAGATGTCGGTGAGTATGGAAAATGGGGAAATCATTGCATCCCGTGAATATAAGTCCTACCATGTTATAATCTGTGGATTGAATTTCCTGGAGAACCTCATTATACTCCCTCTTGTGGAATTTGATGCAATTCTTGGCATGGATTGGCTTTCCTTATATAGAGCCAACATAAATTGTCGGGAGAGGGAAATCACACTCCATATAGAGAATCGACCCCCAATTCCATACAAGTGTAAGGAGGAAGATGAATCTCCTTTATATCCATCATCTCAAGCATGGATATTACTGCCCTATGAGCACGTGTATCTGGCTCAGATGATTGAGTTCAAGGAAAAAACCATCCTTGAAGAAATGTCTATTGTGAGGGAATTCGTTGAAGTGTTTCCTGAGGAACTGCCTGGTCTTCCTCCTAGAAGAGATGTTGAATTCTCAATTGAACTTATACCAGGGGCGCTACCAATATCCAAGACTCCATATAGAATGGTTGTCATAGAACTTGAAGAGCTAAAGAAACAACTACAGGAGAATCTAGATAAAGGGTTTATACACCCAATTGCTTCACCATGGGGTGCACCAATCCTCTTCATCAAGAAGAAGGACGGGTCAATGTGTATTTGCATCGATTATCGTAAACTTAACAAAATCACAATAAATAACAAGTATCCTCTACCATGGATCGATGAATTGTTCGATCAGCTGCGTGGAGCACAATACTTCTCCAAGGTAGATTTGCGGTCAGGATATTATCAAGTAAGGGTGAAGAAGAAATATTTCCCCAAGACTGCTTTTCGTATAAGATACGGGAACTATGAATTCATAGTAATGCCTTTCAGACTCACTAATGCTCCAGAAATCTTCATGGACTTGATGAATAGAGTCTTTATAGATTACCTAGACAAATTTCTGGTAGTATTTATAGATGATATTCTAATATACTCCAAAACCATGAAGGATCATGAGGAGCATTTAAGAACTGTACTGGAGACTTTGTGCAAGGAGAAGCTCTATGAAAAGTACAGAAAGTGTGAGTTCTGGTTGAAGGAAATCTCATTCTGGGGCCATATCATCACAAGCAATGGGATATCTGTGGATCCCTCCAAAACACATGCAATTGAGGGATGGTTGAGGCCAACATCAGTAACGGATATTCGTAGCTTCTTAGGGTTAGCTGTATATTATCGACAATTTGTGAGAAATTTATCACGATTTTCCAACCATATTACCAAGCTAACACGAAAGGGAGAAAAGTTTTCTTATAGTGATGAATGAGAATAAAGATTTAAGGAGTTGAAAAGGAGGCTTATCACTGCGCCCGTGCTCACTTTACCCACAAGTGGGGAACTTTTTGTGGTATTCAGTGATGCTTAGAAGAAGGTATTAGGCTGTGTGATGATTCATAATGATAAAGTGATATCCTATGCCTCAAGGCAGTTGAAAATCCATGAGCTAAACTATCCAACGCATGATTTGGAGTTGGCGGCGGTGATCTTTGCCTTGAAAATCTGGCGGCATTATCTCTATGGGGAGAAATGTGAGATATATACTGACCACAAGAGTCTTAAATATATATTCACATAGAAAGAGATTAATATGCGCTAGGGAATATGGATAGAGCTCATCAAGGATTATGACTGTTCAATACATTAACACCCTGCGAAAGCGAAAAAGGTGGAATATGCCCTAAGTAGAAAGGACCCAGTGATTCTATCAATGATGATAATTGATAAGGATCCAATATTCTTAGACTTGATGAAGATGGACATGGGAATCATAAATAAGGGAACATCATCAATCCTTTCACAAATGATTTCTCAACCGTCTCTTTTGGAAAGGTTAAAGGATGCTCAAAAGGATGATTTGGGAATTCAGGAAAAAATGGAAGCTATAAAAAAGGTAAAATCCTCAGAATTTAATGTTAATGAAGAAGGAATTGTGTGATTTGGGAAAATACTATGTGTTACATCAAGTCCGGAGATGAAGAAGGAACTTTTGGATGATGCACATAGTTCAAATTTCTCTATTCACCCAGGTAGCACAAAGATGTATCGAGATCTCCAAGAAAACTTTTGGTGGGATAATATGAAAAAGGAGATCACTGAATATACATCAAAGTTTCTGGTGTGCCAAAAAGTGAAGTCAGAGAGGTAGAAGTCTAAGGGGATGATGCAACCATTGCCCATACCAGAATGGAAATGGGAGAACATCACCATGGACTTTGTCACCAGACTTCCGAGGACATTCAAAGGCTACAATGCAATCTGGGTTGTTTTGGATCATCTTACAAAGACTGCACACTTCATTTCTATTCAGGAGGATTTCTCATTAGATCAACTGGCACGGATATATATCAGGGAAGTGGTAAGGCTGCATGGAGTGCCACTATCTATTGTGTCTGGCCGAGATACAAGATTCACCTCTAAGTTTTAGAAGATTCTTCAAAAAGCTCTGAATACTGAACTGAACTTCAGTACAGCCTATCATACTCAAAATGATGTCCAATCTGAGCGGACTATCCAAATGCTTGAGGATATGTTTAGAGCGTGATCAATGGACTTTAAAGGAGGATGGGATCAACATCTTCCTCTGGTTGAGTTCTCTTATAATAACAGTTTCCACTCGAGCATCCAAATGGCACCATATGAAGACCTTTATGGGAAAAGGTGTAGAACACTGGCATGTTGGGATGAGCTCGGTGAACATAAGCTGCTTGGACCAGAAATGGTTGAGGAAATGGTGGAGAAGGTGAAAACCATTCAGTAGAATATCAAGGCAGCCCAGAGTCAACAGAAGAGTTATGAAGATAATCGTCGACTGACCTTGAGTTTAAAGTTAGAGACATGGTTTTTCTACGCATATCTCTGTGGAAGAAGTTAATCAGGTTTGGAAAGAAAGGGAAGTTAAGTCCAAGGTACACCAGCCCCTTTGAGATTCTTGATCGTGTCGGGGTTGTGGACTATCGACTAGCACTTCCACCTATCATGGCCAAAGTACATGATGTCATTCATGTATCCCTCTTAAGGAAGTACATACCGGACCCTTCACATGTACTCTCTTCTGAGGTGGTATAGTTGGAGGATGATCTTTCTTATGAGGAGCAACCAGTGAAGATCTTAGATCATAGAGAAAAAGTACTACGAAATAAGACAATGCCCCTCGTCAAGGTGTTGTGGCGAAACCACAAGTTTGAAGAAGCGACTTGGGAATTGAATTAAATAATGAAGCTGAGTTACCCACATCTGTTTTAGTGTGGGAAAAGGAAATTTCGAGGGCGAAATTTTTTAAGGGGGGAATATTGTAACGACCTAAAGTTTCATTAATGGAAATCCCTCTTGATCTAATTAAATGTCTCTTTGTGTAAAATGTTTATATAAAATTTCAACTTCTTTAGTTTTATATTAAGAATTGTGACCATTTATTTTATAGTCATTGAACAGTGATCACATGATTAGTATAAATATAGGGCTTTAACAAACCCAATTTACTCAGACAAAGGAAGCGATGGCCTCATCCAGTAGAATTGCTTCATACGAAGACCATGTGTCGGAGCTCGAAAAAGAGGTGGCGTCTTTGGGCATCGCTCTTGACCAAGCCCAAGCTAAGCTTCATCATTTCAATCTCGAACGGGGCCATCTATGGGAAAAGTGGAAGTTGATAGAGATTACCACTCGAGCGATGTTATCTGAGCCACCCCAAGAGTTTGTCACCATCGCACACCTTACCCTTAGGTCTTATGCAACTGTTTTAAGGGGTTATGTAACAAATCACTAGTAATATGTTCATGTATATTATTTTTTTTGTATATAATAATGAATATACTTTCTTGTCATTATTGATACATTGTAAATAGTTTTTAAAGTGCGAATAGTGTTTTTAGTTATTGTTTAATTAAGAATTATATTTTATTAAATTAAGGGATTTTTGAATTAAATAATATTTTAATAAAATATTATTATTATTATTATTAAATTAATTTTATTATATATAAATGATCATATAATTTTATGAATGCAATTGTAATTTTTATTAAGGTTTGAAAGTCATTTTTGTCAAAACCCGTGAATTTTCGATAAATGTCAGTTTTTATTTTAAAAGTAAAAATTAACATATTTAGAAAATTATTTAGATAAAATAGATTTTATTTCTAGAATCAGGATATCGAAATTATACAATGGTGAATTTTTCATAATTTTCTAAGACAGTCAATTTTTTGGGTAAAATTTAAATATTATTTAAATATATAATGTGTTTTATGACATCATAATGACCCAATAGTGATGTAATAAAATACTATAAGCTTTATGTTCGGCCAATATATGTTTTAACATTAAAATAATGTGATTTTGGGTTTGTTTGTCTTACTTTTCAAAGCATTAATGGACCCATCAAGACTTATTAAACATCTTATCTTTTTAAATTATTTTCCATGGGAGTGTGACTCACCTCCACATAAACAACCCCATTATTTTAAGAAGTTCAGACTTTGGCCTTATAAAATATTGTTTTCATCTTCCCTTTTCCAAAAAAAATTGGCAAAAACCATTGGATGGTTTGTGGATTGGATTAATTTAATATAAGGGGTCCCAAACCTAAATAATAAATAATTCCCTCACCTTTCCTATATAAACCCACCCAAGCTCCCACTTCCTCTTCACTCAAAGCCTTTGAAGTTCGTCCAAACTCTACCATACTCTCTCTAGAATCCTCTAAAGGTTCCCCAAGCTCCCAATAATCCTCTCTCAAGCCTCTCTCAAGCCTTTGGAAGCACACTTCCAAGTAAGGGTTTTTTCTTCCTTTCTCATTTTTGTCTAATTTTCTTTAAGTTGTTTTGCCCTTTTAATTTCAATTATGAATGTTTGGTTATGGTTTCACACCTCCCTAATACTTACCTTTTTATGTTTTAATTATGGGATACCACTTTCTCTCTCATTAAATGCCTCTCATGTACACCCGTTACTATGCCAAAATTCCGAAAGGAACTTCTCCCTCCTCATTTACATTCAAGCAATAATTTTGTATCATGAACCTAAATTTCATTAAAATTGTTGGGAAATGTATCTATATGACCTCATTACTGTCCATTACATGTAAATATGATGAGGAACCCATTTCTCTCTCATCAACTTTTTTTATGAATTCTTACGTCACGCCGTTATGCAGCCGAAATCGCACCGATTTTCTAAGCCAATGTCATTGTGTAGTGAATATCATGCCCATTTCTCCATCAAGGGTATTCACCTTTATGCACATTTAATTATTGATTATAAAGTTTCATGTATGAATTCAACATTCCTTTATCATTTAATAAATTATTATGTTTTATGAATCCATGTTTTATGATCCATGTGGCACACTTATGCATGAAATGAAATGTTTAAGAAGGGTGCGTCCTTATAGCGCTCCAATGCATTGGGTAAAGTATAGTATCATGATACGTCATGTGAAATGAGTATTTACTCATGCTAATTCAAGTACATTGAGGTTTTACTCATTCTTCATGTTCAATTATGATTTACTCATGCTCCATGTGCAATGAGCCTTGGCTCATGCTGATTCCATGTTAAGTGTTGTTGCCACATTTCCATGTTATGATTATCATGCTTTATCATGACTTTATGTTCATGTTTCTCTTGTGATCTATTGATATACCTATTGTCTAACATGTATTTTACTCCTCATGTATTCCATGTTTATTCCCTTACTGGGCTTTATAGCTCACCCCTTTTCTTATGCATTTCCTTAGGTTATCCCATGCAATGCTAAGTACGAGGGAATGTAGTGGTCATGTAAAGGAATTTTTAAATAAAGATGTTGTATTTCATGTTTTAAGTTGTTATGTAATGATCCTAATCCCCAAAGACACTAGACCTCTCGATAATCCATGTTGTATCAAGTGAATAGTTTATATAATAAACCATGTTTAAGTTTGTAATAAAAGCAGGGTTGTCATAGAAACTCATGGAAAAGCCCTTCAGCAGGATCAACAGGAACAAGAAAGTTCTTCCACACATGGAAGATTCGGTCCTGACATAGTTATTTTGGAATACCGATTAGAGGTCACCCATTCTTCCTCTCAGAAAGTAGATAGACCTAGTTAGTCTAATCTACATAAGTTAAGAGTGTTTCCAACTCCTACCCCGATACGGGATGCATCTACTGCCAAAGCATCAACTTCCAAGGCACTTGTAAAACCAAATTTTCCTGATGGGAAACACAGACATTTGGACTAAAAGTATGATGTCTTGAAACATTTGGGCCAATTACCAGCCAAGTTATCAATTATGGATACCTTGAATTTATCAAAAGATCTTAGGTAGGTGCTTATTGAGGCTTTGTCAAGTCCTCAAGAATTTGAAACTGAAATTGTTGCAGCTGAAGTCTACCATATAGGGAATGATCCTGTAGAATTCCATGCAGTGATATCTTTTATAGATGAAGATGAAGATGATGTTGTACATGGACATATCATACCTTTGTATCTATCTGGAAAAGTCAATGACATAGACATCCAATGAGCTTTTATTGATAATGGATCAGGATTCAATCTCATTCCTATTCGTACACTTCATCGATTGGGCCTCTCCGAATCTGATTTATCTCCTTCTACTTTGATGTTGCAAGGATATGATAAGAATGAACAAGAACCTCTGGGAAAGATTACACTCAGAATTCAGTTTGGATACCTTGTGTCTAATTCGGATTTCATGGTTATTCATCAGGACACAGCCTTCAACATTTTTCTTAGAAGACCTTGGCTACATCAACATGTGGTTATACCTTAGTCATACCATCAATGTCTCAAATATTGTTTCAATTTTAAAATTGGGACATTTTATGGTGATAAGGCCCCATTCAAAACATGTGAATCTCAATAAATTGAGGCATAATTTTATCACATGGAGGTAAAGGAAAAATCCACGGCAAATAAGGTCACCAAAATTAATGCTCTAAATGATTTGGAAAAGATTATAGTAAACCGATTCATACATTTGAGTACAGATTATGTGTTTCCTATCAGTAAAATTGATAGGATAAAACTAAATCCAAACACTCTTATGGAAACTTCCATAATGTCAGTAACGGCAATCGATCCATACAACATGGGAGAAATTTTTGATTCACCAAGCAATGATAAAATCTTAGATAGAGATGTATTCATTTCATCCGCTGAAATATATAAATTCTATACTTCATCAACTAGATTAGAAGAAGTTATTGCGATACTAGAGGAAAATAATTATGTCGATTCTCAATCCATCATCTCCTCTCTATCACCCCAGGAAGACCCTTCATCATCAGTAGGGTCAGAAATGGCAGCCTCTTCTCCAAGATGTTCAAATTTTAACTTCTCCCATGACCATAGAAGTTCTACTTCATCGTCTACTATGAAAGTAGAAATAGAGGAAGTAACACATATTGAGAAAGAAGAGGAAGATCTCAGGGATGATCCTCCAGCATTTGAATAAGGTATCTCTACCACTGTGGATGAACTCAGAGAAATAAATTTGGGTACAACGCCCCACTTTAATTAGTGCAGCCATGACTCTTGAAGAGAAAGAAATGTATACTTAATTTATAAAGAAAAATTGTGATGTATTTTCTTGGAATTATACAGAAATTCCAGGTCTTGATCCCGATGTTTCCACTCATCATTTGGGTTTTCCATAAGAACATCGAGGATTCAATCAAACAGCAGGAAGAACACACCCAACTTATGCTTCCAAAATTGAAGCTGAAGTTGATAAGCTTATGAAGGCTAAATTCTTCATAGAAGTTCAAAATCCCAAATGGATGGATAATATTGTCCCTATGAAAAATAAGAATGGACAAATTTGAGTTTTCATTGACTTCATAGATCTTAATCGGCATTGTCCCAAGGATGATTTTCTAGTTCTGATCACAGAACTCTTCATTGATGCAACAGCTGGCTACAAAGCTATTTCCTTCATGGATGGTTACTCTGGGTAGAATCAAATATTAATGGCCCCAGAAGATGAAGAGTCTACATCCTTCAGAGCTCCTCAAGGTGTGTTTTGCTATCAGGTAACGCCCTTTGGCCTGAAGAATGAAGGTGCAACATATCAATGTGTCATGCACCATATCTCCAAACCCTTTTTAGGGAAATTTGTTGAATGTTATGTGGATGATTTGGTGGTTAAATCCAGACAACGTTCTGATCACTTGGCCGATCTGGAAATCATATTCAACAAACTTCGACAACACAATTTGAACATGAACCCCTTGAAATGTGATTTCGGGGTAACCTCAGGAAAATTTCTTGTCTTTGTTGTACACCATCATGGTATCGAAGTTGATCCTAAGAAGAGAAAATCAATCCTTAACATGTCACATCTTAGAAATCTAAAGGAATTAAGAGGATTTCAAGGACACTTGGCCTATATTCGGCGTTTCATTGCCAATTTGGCAGGTAAGTGTTTACCCTTCACCAGATTAATGAAGAAGGGAGTCACCTACCAGTGGACTGAAGAATGTCAAGAAGCATTCAATATCCTCAAGAAATATCTCTTGAGTCCACCATTATTAATGCCACCTATTGAAGGAAGACCACTTATTCTCTATGTGACAACTTTAGAGAGAGCACTGGGTGCCTTCCTTGCCCAAAAGAATGATGTTGGAAATGAAAACAGCCTTTACTATCTCAGTCAGACTATGATTGAGGCAGAAAATTGATATTCAAGTATTGAAAAGTTATACCTAGCATTAATCTTTGCAGTTCAGAAATTGAGACACTACCCGCAACATCATGAGGTCCAATTGGTATCTCGCAATAACCTGCTCAAATTTATCTTTAGTCATCCAATGCTTACAGGACGTTTGGTAAGGTGGGCAGTTATTTTGTAGTAGTTTGATATCCAGTATGTGTCTCAAAAGGAAATAAAGGTCCAATATCTAGCCGATTTCCTTACTGAACACCCATCTATAGAGGATACATCTTTAAATATTGAACTTCCTGATAAGGAAGTCTTCTATATTCAAGATAATCCTCAAACATGGGAAATTTACTTTGATGGTTCCTCTAGAAGTCCAACAGGGAAGAAAATGGAAGATCCTAAATTCAAAAAAGTTGGGTTAGTAATTGTGCTTATTTCCCCATAAAAGATAGTGCTACCCTACTCCTTATTATTATTGGAAGGCGGTACAAACAATGAAGCAGAATATCAAGCTCTCATCATAGGCTTGGAATTGGCGCTTCAGGAACAGGTGAATCACTTGAAGGTAAAAGGTGATTCAGATTTGGTAATAAAACAAATCAATGGGGATTATGACATTAGAAAGGAAGAGTTAATCCCTTTGTGTGATTATGTCAGAGATTTAATGGTGGAATTTCCCTCAGAACCAACATTTTCTTATGTACCGCAATCACAAAATGCCCAAGCTGATGCACTGGCTAATGTAGCCATAGCTCTGGCATATTCAAATCGGGATGAAAAAATCATCAGTATTGCCCACTGTCGTGTAGTTTCACCTTTTGTTCAAATCAGAACAGAGGAAATCGATGAAATCAGTCCCATTTCTAAACCTTATGGTCATACTACAAGATGGATGACACCTATCATGGAATACCTTCAAAATGGAACACTCCCACCTGATAGAGCCGAGAAAGAACAAGTCCAGCAATGTGTGTTCAATTTTACTCTTTATGATAGCCCAGATCACCAAAAAATTCTCTAAAAGTGAGGTTTCGATGGAATTATCTTCATATGTATTGATGTTGAAGAGACAATGGATATCATGAATGAAGTACATGCAGGAGTTTGTGGTGCCCACCAGTCTGTACATAGAATTTCTGGTCAAATCTAAAGGCTTGGATACTTATGGCCTTCAATGGTGCAAGATTGTGTTGATTTCACTAAAAAGTGTCATTCTTGACAAATATGTTCCAAATTCATTCATCAACCCCTGGAGTGGATTCATACAGCTAAATACTCCTGGTTGTTTGCTACATGGGGAATGGATGTAGTAGGACATTATCCTCCGGATACAGCTAAGCAGTTTAAGTATATTCTTACTGCTACTGACTTCTTTTCCAAATGGTCAGAGGAAATACCTCTCAAATAAGTTGGTGCTAAAAGAATTTTTAGATTTTTCAAGTCTAACATCATTATTATATTTGGTGTTCCTCATACCATATTGACGTATAATGGCACCAACTTTTGTCCATCCGAGGTAAGAAAATTGTATCAAAAATATAATATCAGATCCAACCATTCATCTCGATATCATGCAACGTCCAATGGTCAAATAGAGGCTTTCAATAAGACTCTTTCAAACATACTTCAAAAGATGGTGGATAAAGATAAAAAGTCATGGCCTGAAAAACTTTTTCATGCTCTATGGGATTATCGTACTACCACCCGCACTACTACACAATCAACTCCATATTCATTGGTATATGGAACAGAAGCAGTCTTGCCTATTTAAGTCCAATTACCTTCACTTAGAGTCGAAATTTGTGATTATTTATCTACAGATAAATAATCTAAAAAGCGATTGGATGAATTGTAACAACTAGATGAAAAAATATTGTGCACATTACACTATTTAGATGTCTGTCAGAATCAAATAGCACGAGATTTCAATAAAAAAATTCATCTTCGTTCATTCATTCAAGGAGAATTGGTATTGGTCCTCAAAACCCCAATGATATCTGGAAATAAGCCTCCAAAGATTGAGCCAAAGTGGGAAGGACCTTACCTAATACATAAGGTCTACTCCGATGGAGTTTATTCTTTAATCTCAATGGATGGAGAACTCATTACAACTCAAACCAATGCAAGATTCTTGAAGAAGTATTTTGTGTAACACAAATAAAATCTTTGTCCTTGCTGTAGGACATTAAACCGCATATCCCCTATATCATCCAACGTGACATTAAACTATGTTCCCTTCATCATCCAACATGACGTTAAACTTTGCATCGTCTGAGCTGCAAGACGTTAAACTGAAAGCACCCCATGTCTGTGACACATGACATTAAACGGTGATCGATGCATGCATAATTGTCTTTTAAACTCTATTTACATGCGTGCCCCGGGTAGCTAATCATGCATAATCCTCACACCATCCTTCGGGTCGCTGTCCTCAAGTACACCCCGATCGTCAAATCCCTCTCAATTGAACTACACGGACTTTGATCATTGCCTCCTAGGCCGGGTACGTAGGCAACCTCCTGAGGTTCAAGCCCAAAACCACTTTCTTCGCATTGATTCACCTTCATCCCATACAATGTTGATCCGTGAAGCCCCCGTCAACCATCTTATTCATATCGGTTCACTTTTTTTCTACATGACATTAAACTGTGTATGTCTCATCGTCCTAGCAATATGATGTTAAACTATACAGTTCCCCATTGTCCTTGATGTGGGACATTAAAATGCATAGAACTGGTCCATGCATATGACCTTAAACTATTTTTGCACCTTTTTTCCTATATGAAAATAAACTACAACAATCCATGATACCCTCACTCAAAACTTATTTCAAGAACTATGTGTGGCTTGATTCTCATCCTTATGAGATACGTAGTGACACCCAAGTCATTAATCTTGGGTCCAGCCATAATTGCAATAAATTCTTCTTTACCCCTCATATGTACGAACCAAATCTGTACAAAGGGTATTTCAATAACTACGTGTATCTTGATTCTCATCCTCATGGGATACATAGGAACGCTCGATCATTCCTCGAGTCCAGCCCCGATCCTTTGGGCCTAACCCCAAACTCCACTTTCAGTCCCTTGGCTGAAAAGTCCCCCTAGGAGCACATGATGTGATATGGAAAACCCTAGTCTTTTATTCGCATCAATTTTATAACAAATGCATGATGTGTCTCCCTCACTATGGTCCGAGATTTATGACCCTAAACTAAGATCTTCCATGCTCTCATCCTACATGACATTAAACTGTATTTCAAGAACTACGTGTGGCTTGATTCTCATCCTAATGAGATATGTAGTAACATCCAGAATCTCAATTCAGGACCCAACCGCAACATTATACAAATAATATTCATGATCTCCATAACCCTTTTCTTGACTTCTGGTCACAAAATGTCTGATACCTGAGAGTTTTTTTGTCGGACTATACAGCACGTGCCCTTAGGCGGCCTTGCATAAGTTGTCTACATAACGGACCTGTCATCCAAAAGATGCTACTATTTGACTATGAAGCTTATGCCCTAGTTGGCCCTACATAATTAAACCTCCATAATAGGTTTTTTAAATAATGGTAACTTCATTCTTAGGAGAAGCCTCTTTTGTCCCTATTGGTCTTAACAACGATATGTAGGGATTTGCAAAAAAACTGTCATCCTTAACATATTTGTTCCATACTCTTTTTAATGATCTGAAAGTATTATGTCGTATAATTTTTATTTCTCTAGTTTTACTCATACGATTTAAAAAACCATAGATACATTTTTCCTACGTTTGGGTCAGACCTTTGTAGAAGTCACATTTCTCCAACTCTTTGACAATTCTGATTGGAAATATATCCTCCATTTTTTTTTAAAGGTTGGGGCCGAAGCCTCATTTTTATTATTAAATCAAGAAAAGACCTCTTTTAACTGGGTAGAGGGAAACCCATTACATAGCCCGAAGGCCCAGTGGGCTTATAGCCCATTACATAGCCTGTAGGCCCAAATTTTTGGCCCAATTCACATTCTGTGAATAGTAACCCGTCTGCTACAGTACCGCACAGTACTGCCACCGCTACAGTGCCCTGCCACTGCTACAGTACCCGCTAATGAACAGTATCGCCACTACTACAGTACTGCTACAGTAACCTGCGCCCAATGGGTTTTGAACCCCCATTTTTCAAGTACCTTTCTCCATAAAGAAGACTCTATGATTTGGAAATTTTGAATCCCCATAAAACTTTCTTCAGATTTTAGCAATATAAAGTCAAATTTTTTAGAGTTATTTTGTCTGACTATGCAACATGTGCCCTTAGGTGGCCTTGCATAAGTTGTCTACATAATGGACCTGTTAGCCAAAAGTTGATATTATTTGACTATGCAGCTTATGCCCCAGTTGGCCCTGCATAATTCAGCCCACATAACGTGTTTGTCAAGTAGTGGTAACTTCATTATTAGGAAAGACTTCCCCTAATGCCTTTTATCTCTTTTCCCATGTCATTCCTTAGATTCAAAATTTCTCAAGTCATGGTTTATAATTTTCCCCTCCATACTTAAATATGGTAATATGTTTCCAAAAAAATTATCAATAATTGAGTCAATATCATTCATTCTGTCAAAGCTATTCGACCTTAAATATTATCCTTTTTATAGTCCAACATGCATGAATTTAAACTTCCAATAGCAAAAGACATGGTACTCATTAAATTGGGAACCTATAAAGGGTGCTCTGAACAAAAGTTGAGTCCCAGCTCGCTAAATGTAAATTTTGTATGATTTAGGAAATATTGAGCAATTAAAAGATAAAGTTGGTGGGGTTGTTTATATAACCTTAGTAAAAATTAAACTATGAAGGTACAAATGATTGAATATGGACTGTTTTTTTATTGATGAACAAGATTAGAAGAACATCCACAGACTGGAGTCTCTTATCTTATTTTCAGAAATTATAGAAGACTTTCAACATGACTTATCATCTATTTCACAACATCCCGAGCTTCATCAGCAACCACTTGAAGTTCATTTACCTGACCATCTTCACTCTCTTTAGCTTGAAGAAGTGCTTTTGGAATCTTTGATTTCTTTTATACCATCCTCTTGGACTTGTTATAATGAATTATGAAGTTGGTCAATCTCCCCAGTAACAGCATCTAGCTCTTACTGAAGGTGCAACTGCTAGAAAATTTTCTCCTTGATCTTTTGCTTCAGTTCCTTCAGCTTTGCAGCATGATCAGCCTCATCTTGGGACATTGCAGCCTGAAATTCACTAGTATTGATTAGCAATATAGCTCTAATCAGTTCCTGATGACACTTTTTCTCTTGCTCCCTCCTTCGAATGACTTGTTTCACTGTGACATGGATTTCTTGATATCCAAAACCACCAAGTCCCAGCATGATGAATAGGGATGAGAGTCATGGAATTTTCAAGGGAATCTCTTCAAGAGGAACCTCAGATATTATCTTCTATATATTTTTTCATGCCTTTCGATGTGATAATTGGAGCACCTTTTTCACCTCTGGGTCTGATTCAGCATCGCTATCACAAGGAAGAACATAGATAGGGATTAATGCACTTAAGGAAGTTCCATGTTCTACTTCTTCCCTGACCCTGGTTGCTTCCCCTTCTGTTACTGTTTGGGATGCAGCTAAGGCATCACCTGTAGACCTAACCATTGAAGTTGACAGCCCTGTTTGGTCAATTTAAAGTATGGTTAGTTTCAAATGATAGTAAAAGTTGATTGATTGTCTTGCAGGTTAAGTAAGCTACAAATATCATCATCTTTTACCTAACAGTAGATCAGCAACTTGTGAAGACTCCTCCCTATATTTCCTAGATTTAACAAGGGTTTTAGGATGGGTTTCAGGAGGTTCTGCCATGTTAAGTTTCACCTGAACCAGTGTTTCTGCAATAATAGGGTCGAAATCCATGTCTACACCCCTTTCAAGCATTGTTGCCTCAGTAGTCTCTTTAGATGAAACTGTACATTTTTAACCAAATAAGGTTAGAAGTGTAATCATGAGAATATTAAAAGGACAGATGATGAAACTCACATCTAGTTGATTCTATAACTAGATGTCCAAAATCTTCTAAATCACATGGTAATTTAATATGGTCTAAAATTTATTCAAATTACATGACAAGAGTCATCATTTTATCCAATGATGTCCCAGATCCCAATTTATTCTCACCAGTGGGAGCACTCGGCATGTCTTCTTCATGACTTTCATCTGGCAATCTCTGACCCCGGATAGCTTCTTCAGAGACAGTTGTGGGGTCAGCTTCGATGGTTTCCAAATGTTATGATACATGTGTTGAACCTAAAACATCACAGAATGTAAGTCAGTTGTTGTCTCATTTGAGGTTCTATAAAGTTTTGTTAATTTACCAGAAGCCTTTTCTATCCTGGCATCAGAAATAGGAGCGGTGTTGGGAACAGATGTCGGCTCATCTGCTCTCAATATTTCTTTAGGACCAGCCATTTCAGCAGGAACCTGCAGCCATTCTACAGTACCCTCCGTTGTACTCTAAGGATGTTCAATCCTTTCCCTTAAAGGAGAAACTGAATAAGCCCCTGAAATCCTGAGAAGTTTGAGCACTTTTTCATAAGTTAAGATTCATGACTACCAGAAAGACTTACCACTACTGATAAAGTGTTGGACTGTGGTCTTCTTTCTTCTATGCTTTTATTATTGGAATTTTTGGGTGGACTGGCATCATCATATCCGAAAATAGGTATCAGAGACAATAACACCCTTTCCAACTCTTCATCCATGGCTTGCTGGCCTGGAGATACTTCGCCCGGCTCATGAGGAGATTCAATGGCTCCAAGAGTGGTGCCATCGGGGCTATACCACGGTGAAGGAATTTCAGTGCTTCTTTCCTTTACAAGTTGTAGGATGAAGAATATTATTTCCTTGAATAACAAATCTTTGACTAAATTCAAATTTCAAAGCAAATAGAAATATGAGGAAAAAAAGGGAAAACTTACATCTTCAGGAGCCACGTAATCACACCACTCTTAGTATAATGAAGGACCAATCCCCTCAGTGGTACCATGGTCCATCATTTCCTTCACCCACTTGGTGACAGGAACTGACTTATCAGTGGCATATATGAGCATTTCCAGCTCTTTGATGTAAGCCTTCACTTCATTGGGGTTTTCCTCAAAACGGATGTCAGTGGAAGCCTGAAGATTCCCTACTCCCGGGATATGCATCCCTTTGCATAAGTCTATCCAGGTGGTTTTAGAATCACAATATAAACTCTGCCATGTCCGAACAACCTCTGGTCGTAAATATTCAGAATATGAACCAGAAGGCTGTGAGGAGGGTCCTACAATCTGGGACTTCAACTTCTTTCCAGCTCCTGCAATCACAGATAAAGGATAAGAAAATGAAACTTATTGCTATATAAAATAATGGAGACTAAATTTTCTCAATGATATAACTCACCATGAGTCGATGGAGTAGGTCTCTTGACTCTGGCATGCAGATTATATCTGGAATGAGGCCGCTTTGATGCATTTCGTGCCTCATCCCCATCCTGGGAATCTGGTGAATCAGCCCTGGGTGAGGAACCCGGTGAATCAGCTCCGGGTGAGGAAGAGTCGCATTCTAGATGAAAATATTCTTTCCTAATAGTTCGCTTCTTTGTCCCCACCCGAGGGACCGGATGATTCAGTACCCCTTCAGAGTATGATGCTACCCAGCTCTCAGCATACCATATAGTTAATCGACTTGCCACTCCAACATCTGGTAGATCAAATACCGCCCTAGTCTTCTCCATAGATGTCAACTATTGGATGCTGCTCTAAACTGACATGCATCGGAGGGGATACGGTAATTTTCTACAGACATTTTAATTGACGTGCGAATCTGTATGGAGCATAGGCCTTGCATATAATTTCCCCATCAATCCTCGTGGCTATTGTACCATCTCTACATGCCAGCATATATGACCTTAACTCCAGGATGGTTGTTCCATCATCAAAAAATCACCCTGTTGGTGTATTTCTATAAGGAAAGAAATGAAACTCCTTGAACATTCTCAACCTTATCTTGATATCATAATTGTTGAGGGATAAGGGAGAAATTCCAGAAAAGGCCTGAACAGACGTCCGGAAAGAACTTCTAGAAACCTATACCCCACTTTGTATAGAATATGTCCTGAAGTGAGTGGCGATCCATCCCAATAAAACTTGGAATGGTCCCACTATTCTTAGAGGAGACTTACCCAGATAAACATGAAGTAAGATCCTATGAATCTTTGCCAAAACTGGGGTGGCCAACCCAACCATATTCCTTTCAGCCAGCTTGGCTACAACGACAAAGGTCCCTGGCCTCATGCCTCTTTTCAAATCCCAAACTGGTAAAAAGTAAACACTGAGCCACAAGGCCAAAAAACCTGCCATATGGGTCTTTGATGGAATTTTCTGGTTCACTTTATAACCCCACCTATCAAACACTCCTGCTTCCATAATTGGCCAAAATGTGCCCGGAGAACCCCTCTTTGCTACTCTAGGGAAACTAGTAGGACGAGTGCAAGAAGGTCCCTCCTCTTTCTTCTTAATCAGAAACATGTCCATCCAATCCTCTGGATGGATATCTTTTCTGTATTGGGTTTTCGTGTTTTTGGTTTTCTTAATCTTGTGGAAAATTTTCAATAACTCTCGATCCAAAGTCGGAGTCTTCTCCGAATCATTCCAGGTCACCTTGGGGGGGATGAATTCATCATACATATCTCCCAAAATTAGAGCCACTGAAATCTTGTAGACATCCCACAAACTGATGCCTACTTCTCCATGAGTAAGATGGAAAGAATTTGTTTCCAAGCTCCAACGACTGATTAACTCCGGCACGAAATTGTTATTCCTATGAACATGTGTCTACCCAGCCCAGATGGCTTCATATATTGCATCTCCTTTCAGATCATCGAAAAACTCTACACAGGTTTGTCGCACCCAATATGCCCACATCCAAGTCGGCTTCACACCTCCTCCAGGATGGAAATCCCAACTCTTTTTCCATTCCTTAGATTGGTCCATCTGAGAATTTCGGAAAATAGAGGGATAGAAATACGGCTGCAGCTCAGGCTTGTGAGGCTTCAGATCTGGAGCACATGGGCTATGATGCATTATGAATGCCTTCTTCATTGTTCCAGCATTGGAAAATGATCCTGCAACTGAGACATTTTCCGAAGAGAAATTGGTGTAAGTCTGAAACCAGTAATGAGGAATATAATTCTTTACCTCTGTAACATTGACTCCTTGCAGATGACCATGGCCATATAAAGACAATTAGATACTCTGTGGGAAATTGGCATGATATTTCTTCAAGTACTTATCCAAATCTGGGAGATTGTTGTCGCAGATATCATAATAATCATGGCTGATGACATTCATCATGTCATCTATTCTCTTGCTGGCCAACTCATCAACTGATCCAATTCTTTTGGGAGCCATCGAATCTGTACAAAGATAAAATAATCAACTCTTAAGTAAGTTTGGTTTGTGAAATTTTGATGAAGGAAATCAAAAAAATGGAAAAGGCATTAAGGCGTGCAAGTACAAACTTTCCGCGCAAGTCAATCAGGTCACGCAAGTTTTGTCACCTAGTCATGGTGCGCAAGTCAAATACCTTCTGCAGAAGCACAACAAAAAAATGCAGAAGACAGAAGACCGAAAACCGGAGAACCTGCGTGACGAGAGCTCGAGATGTTGGAAGCGGAATAAGGTCGCGTGAGAGTGAGCCTGTATATATAGGCAATCCAGGCCACCTGTGTGCCATTCCTGCACGCTATACCTGCGTGCCCCATCATATGCACGCCATACCTGCGCTCCACAGACACTTGATTTCTCTGGCTTCACCTCATAGTCGGATCCTCTTTCCTTTTTGGATCCAACTATGATGGGGGACTTTTTTTACGCTCATTTTCATCACAAGGTCCACCGAATGGAAAAGGGGAATACCTTAAGCACAAAGAGGGTTACCCTTTGAAGAACATCAAAAATTGACAAAGGCATGGACAAGGAACCCATTTAAAGAAAGCCACGCAAGTTTCCTGCGTGCCGCGCAAGTCACTTGCGCACCACCTATGGGTCACGCAAGTCACTTTCGCGCCCTATTCTTTTTTTTTCAAGGTACCTGGTGGCCTATAAATAGCCCCTGTGGGCACCCCATTTCAAGGATGAATTTTCCAAAACTCAGATTCAAGCTCTGGTTTCCCAAGTCTTCAACTCAACTCTTCCGAAAGCTTCTAAGGTAACTTTTTACCTAGAATGGAAGACTTGAAGGAGTAGGATAAGGCCTAAGTGTTTAGAATTCATCAACACTTGTGCGCCTAAGTGTCCAAACCTCCTTAAAAGTGGAAAAACTTGAACTCCACCCTACCCTTTCAATGAAACTTGTGTGCCTCCCTTTTGGAAACATCTTAGGATAATACTAAAGGATTTAGTTAAGTCTCACCCAAGTATTACCCTATAGATTCTTCGTCTCCCAGGTGATCCCATGTCGTTCAAGTACACTTGTGCGGCCAAGACTTGCATGCCAAATGATTTGTGCGGCCATACTTGCACGTCAATTTCATTTGTGTGCCTCTCTCCCATTCACCTCTCCTATTCAAGATATTATCGCTCGAACACCTTTTCAAATCCATTCATGGCATGGTTCCTTTGTTGGATTCCTTATCTGAAAGGAATTCTGTGAGAACCTCTCACAAAACCTTGTTAATTACAAGCTTTATGTCACCACGGTTGGAGGTTTCCTATATAACCTCATCCTTTAAATATGAAAAGATATTTTGGTTTAGGGCATCCTCTTCAGGAGTAATCCCCAAGTTCCCTTGGTTTGGGCCTCCTTCTTGGGAGTAAGCCCTAAGTCTCAAGTCCCCTTTACCTGGGCCTCCTTCTTAGGAGTAAGCCCCAGTCATAATTTCCATTAACATTGGGCCTCCTTCTCAGGAGTAAGCCCCAAATTATAAGTTCCCTTTAACTGGACCTCCTTCTCAGGAGTAAGCCCCAGTCATAGTTTCCTTAAACATTGGGAATCCTCCTCATGAGTAAGCCCCAATCTTAATTTCTTTTGATTTGGGACTCCTTCTCAGGAATAAACCCCAATCATAAGTCCCTTTTAATTTGGGTCTCCTTCTCAGGAGTAATTCTCAAGTTAAAACTCCAAATCTTTATAAAGTACAAATACCTTTATGGACCCTGCTCCTGGGCTTCTTTCCTGAAGTAAGTCATGGTCTTCATCTACTTGGGAAGTCATACATACATAAGCCCCACATCATTTCTCATGACTGCATATTTCATGGCACCATCGTCAAATTTACTAATACCTCTTGTTTCTCACACCGAGCATGACTCACGTGATCTTAGGGTGTAAAAGTAATCACGACATCTCTTCTTGGGCCATTAACCATGCATAAACCCCATATTTCTTTATCTGAACTGTGTGGACTTTGATCTCTACCTTAAAAGTAGAGTATGTAGGATTCCTTTATAAGGTTCAAGCCCATCTTTCATTAATTCTTTTTTATACCATATGACGTTAAACTATATTCTTTTTTAATCGAACTACGTGGGTTCTGATTCCTTTTTAATGAGGATACATAGGTAGCCCATCTGCGGGTACGATCCCAACTCTGAAATAATCCATGTCTTTCTAAATGACAATAAACTTCAAGTGCCCCACTGAGTGGATTTAAAACCATTATAGTCATCATAGTGACCAAGAGATTTCTATATAATATATTGAAGGATACCATTGACTAAGAATCTCCAATACATATGGATGATTCTCTATCGATGAAGAACCTAAAATACATATAAAAGATTCTCTAAATCCCATACATATCAGTCATTGATTGCCAAGTCTAAAACTAATTTTCATGCTTGGTGAATTAATAAGGATTCGTGAACATAACTTAAATCTATAAGAGAGTCCCGGAGTAGGCAATAATTCCCCCCAAAAAGGTGTGATGAGCCTGACCTCCCATCCTCTCAACCAATGAAAATTCTTAATCCTCATCGGTCCACAACTAATGAGCACCTACATTTGGAAAGTGGGTCCAAATGGATATAGAATCATTGGGTGTTTCTAGTTCTATGAATAAACCCGTTGGAAACTGATTGGAAAGTTTTAACCTTAAACAAACAAGGTCATTCCCATTTATAGAAGAAACAACCCCAATTAAACCCAGAAATCTATCTATATGTTTCAAATGAAAATAAAATAAAGAACAAGAATTGGGTAACTTTAACCATGTCAATTCAGCATATCCATGCTTCAAACAAGAATTTTATCGAGATCACTGAGAAGTGGGTGAAAGAAATTTTCTTCTGGTGGTATCCACAGATCATGGGAATCACCCGATGATCAGGTAGGATCTCTCTCAACACCATGGTTTACTAGAAACTTGATCTCAAAGGTGGAAAAGATTCAAGAACTAAGGAATTTTTTCAATTTCAAGGAGTTCTACATGAAATTTCTTCACAATGTATATCTACACACATTCATGAGATTTAATCAACTTATATAGGCCATTAAGAACTAAAATTTTTTATCAAATATTGATTGGAACATTTCATAAATGATCTATGTGTTTTAAAACTTTGAAACACTCAGTTAAAATCCTTATTCATTGTTTAACATTTAAACAGACTTTCATGATGTTCTATCTGTTGGATTTGGTTCCCTAGAACCAACTTATATGTACTTTATTATAAACTTTATTTATAGTTTTGAATATTAATAAACTTGTTATCACATCATAATTTTTCTTATATGTAACATAGTGTGTGATAATGTCCCAAGAGTAACTATCGCACTAAAAGGTTATAACAGTTCCCAGCTATAATGAGAACCCAGAACTGTTGTAATAATATTCTTAAATATATCTTCTATAGCCATATTATATCATTTTATGGAAATAAACCGGATATCGTGGGTGGATACTCATAGGACTTTGAGGCACATTCTTATGTTTTACTCCCTTGGTAATATCCAGTAGGATATTATGAGAATGAGATCCACCAGTAGTAAATATACATTTATATGTGTCATTGGATTTTTTTATTTACAGATGTTTGTATTGATCCTTAGACTTTAATATTATTATTAATGAGTATTATGAGTCATGTACTTTAATGTATTGATGAAAACTGTGATTACATATGTTCACGGCTAGATAGGATATGTTGGGTGTGTCACAAGTAATATTTCATTAATGAATAATGTGATAAAGGATTTTTCCCTTCTCTTAATTAACATAAGTTAATATCCCAAGCACTTTGATGGAAATGATATAGCCTAAATAAATCCATGGTCATGGTGTTCTATAAACAAATTCAATTTTCAGGAAGTCAAAGTAAGAGACATCGAGCATATAGGTTGTGGCACCAGCATGTAACCTGCTTGATTAGAGATATTGTGATAAAGGGATTATATTACATAGTAAGAATCCATATGAGGTATTATAACATTAAGGTATTAACATATTTCTTTATGGGTTCCTTGGCTTTTTTCTAGATGTTAACCTTGGACTTTAGGATGCTTCACCTAATGCCACTAAGAAAGAGGCCTAGAGGGTCACACACTAAATGTATCCAGAATCTCAATTAAATGATAATATTATTAATTATTATTTAAAAAGTTGAATAAATATTATTCCCGTATATGGTTTAATAATTATTCATTTTTTTATCACATTTATTCTATAACTAGTTATTTTATAAAATATAATGTGATTAGAATATTTAATAAATATTTATTTTTTATTTAGTTAATATAATATTTATTTATTTGAGAATAATGTGGTGATATTAATTCAATAAATAAATATTCATTATTCAATTATTGATAAATATTGCGGAGGAATGGCGGACTAAGTTTAATAGTCAAGTGAAAAATAATAAATATTGAATATTATTTGATTAAATAATATTTAATTTAATTCTCAAGTTAAGTGCATGTCGAGAAATAATATTATTATTATTATTTAACATGGGGTTACATAGGGATTAAATAAATAATAAAGGGAACTTGTTCAATTATTTTATTTAACCGTAGCAGTATATAAACCCAATTATATTATTTTCTAATAGATCCAATTCATTTGTTTGGTTGTGCACAATGGATTTTAATAATCCTCTCAAGACCTATAGAGATCCATTATCCAAGAATGCTACCAAGAATAGAGAGCGGTCTTCCTCCACCTCTAACTCTCAAGTCAAGAGATATCCAAGAGAATGCTTTGGAAGTGGTTCTTAATGCAATGAAAGCGATAGGATCTATTGTGCTAGAACCCGAAGATTCCTATGGGGACATTCAGATATTTTTGGAACATGTGTGGATCACCACTAGAGGGAATCTTCCATTGATTCCTATAATGCAACGATGGTACAACACAGATTTGTTGTCAGATTCATCAATGAAGAAATAATTTCAACAAGGTAATTATTTGATTAATTAAATTGATTATAAATAATATGTGATGATATTATCTCTGGTTTCAGTGTTCTATCCATTTTCAATATTCTTTCATTCAATTCCATAGATCATGATGTTTATCATTTTTAAAATCTCATATTGATAATTGATCATGGTAATAAGAAAAGTTGGGAACAACCCATCACATGCTACTATTGTGTCTGGAACCTACAAGTGGTATCAGAGCATTCGCATAATTATTTATAATTATTTAAATACCATTAATTGATTTACACAATTTTAATTTAGGTTTCAATTCAATTTTAATCATTCTTTTAATCCAAATTGTGATATTTGTTACTTCCTCCTTCATTTCTTGTAGATCTAATCAGTATGATTAGTTTTATGAATGAAATAAAATTGAGGAACTCATCTAGAGGTTCCAAGGATTATAGTCAGATAACATAAGAGAACATTCCATGTAACTAGAGTTACATGCCATGTACTTGTGTTCAATGCATCATGAATTAATTTAAAAATTAATTCAAACCATGTGCATTAATGACACACACTATATTTATTTCTTACACTGCATGTTGACCAGGCCAGGGTGGCGCACAATCAACTGGAGTACACACCGTGTAGCCCATATACACAAAGTATAGTCCCTTTGAGTCATATACGGGTCGTGTATTACCATACATGGCATATCTTACCGGTGACCATGTAACTTAGGGACAACACGCCATGTAGTTGATTATACACACTGTGTGTTCCAATTTTCTAAGGCACAGTTTACACACTGATTCCATTGGTGTGTGCCTCAGATACATGGTGAGATATGTACACACCATGTAGCATGCTTGTACACACCGTGTACTTATACCAAATTACATAGATTTAAATTTATTTATTATACTGTGTAAACCTTATTCAACATGTGCTTGTGTGTGTTCATTAAGTTGGTAGGACATGCCATGTGATAGGTTTTAATATATATATATATATCTGTGTGTGTGTGTGTGTAAATGTTTAATTAATATCTGTTTAATGTCCAAATATATATGTCATATATGATTTGTATTACAGTTGTTAATATTTGTGAATTAAATCATAAAATGTTATAGAAAAATTATGTAATTCGTGTAATCATTAAGTTGATACTACTCATCATGAAAGTATATGATAAGTCGTGTATTCTATATGTCACAAAGAATAAACAGTGTATGAGTATAATACATGTTGGGAAGATTCGGACAGGTATTCATCGTGTTGCCTCCAAGGTACATTTATGTACATAGTTAATTTTAAATAAATTTATTTAATTTGTTTAAAATTATAATGGATGAGAATCTGAATGAAATTCGAATGAGAATTTTGATAAAATAATTGATTAATTACAGATTATAATTAATTGATTCGACCATGATTTATCTTAAATAAGAATGATTAAGAATGGAATTATAATCTTATTAAATTTATAATTCATTTCATACATATGGATGATCATGAACATAGACCAGACTTTTGTATGTGATTGGTTTTATTTAATTTATTATTAAATTAAACTGTTGGCATGCATGCCTTCTCTCCTCTTATTAAGTAAGGTCCTACATGCCCATGATTTATTTTATGTAAACCCTTTTCCCCTCATGTTAATGTGAGTAAAAGTATATGTAATGGATGGATCTCTCAATCTAGTATAGGTGGTTAAAGTTTGGAGCTGAGGTGAAACCAATCCAAGAGAGACACATAGGCGGATAGGTGGAAATCTATAACATGAACCTTAATTGGTTCAAGGTGTTTTTCCCCTAGGTAAACAGTTATTTTATCGACCACTAGATAAACTAACCATTAGTAAAAGCTCATGATCATAGCACTTCATTATTTTATTTTTTTCAAGTTTCATGGTTATTTCATTATGGATGTTTTTTTCACGATCGCGTGAATTAATGAAATTAATGAGCATACAAGATATAACTAAAATAAATTATCTTACACATAAATATTTTCCAAGACATAGTTAATCACTTAATTAAATCCACTTAATATTAATGAGTATGTGATAAAGATAATAATTGTAAATTTACAAATAAAGGATAAAATCCCTCAATTACATATATTAATTAGGTATAGCCTTCCACTAATTTAGTTAAAATCGAACCATAGTTCAAAGTGATTATCCAGAAAAAGTTGTGGTACTTTCAATTATCAAGGAATTGTAAATTTAATTTTTGGGTTGAATTAACTTAGTTCACATCAAGGGTTGAGTTCTAAAGAAGGAATTGGTGTAACTGAGAGGCAAGGGATGATAAAATACAATTTCAGGATTTCAGGATTGGGGACTCCACTCAATAGATCAAGGAACTATGAGTTAATGCATTTGGAATTTGTAATTCCTACTTAAAACTATTCAGGTTACTTGACTATCCAAATTTGGGGTAATGATAATGGGAATATGGATCCTTGCCGCTAGAATATCCAAGAAACAAGATATTCTGAAGCTAATGGTGAGGGATATTGGGTTTTGATAAAATAGTGGGAGACTAATAAATATAATATTTATTTATTTGTCTAAATTTTATCAAATAAAGTACTAAAATTCTACTCATATTATTTTTATAAATAAAATTAAAATTAATTCAAACATATCACTTTGATTCATACTTGATAAGGATAACCTTCTCACCGGAACAAATTTCCAGGAGTGGAAAAGGCACTTACGTGATATACTTCGCCATAAAAGGAAATTGTATGTGCTAGAAGAACTTATTCCTGATGCACTTGGTAATGAGGTAAGTGATAAAGAGTTATTACTCTATGATAAACATTTTAATGATTCCAAATATGTTCAATGTTTCATGTTATCATCCATATCCAATGATCTTTTTAAGTAACATGAGTACATGGATGTGTATAGCATGATGTCTCACCTTTGGGATCTCTATCAAGAGAAGGTGATACAATAGAGGTATGAGATCTATAATTCTTTATTTACAACTAATTCTAGAGATTTTGTGCTAACCGGTCTGCATGTAGTCAAACTTATTGGCTACATTGAATGCTTATAAATCTTAAGGATTAAATTATTAGATAAGTTGCATACAGATGTCATACTTTCATCACTGCCCGCCCAAGACCTTCTATAGATTTATTATTAATTAAAATAAGTGAAATAATGAGAATATTATTTTGAAACTTATTACTTTGATTCGTCAAGTGGATAAGGACATGGGGTGTGATAAACCCACATTCATTATTATGAACAAGAAAAGGAATAACAAGGAAAAGGGGTTAAATACTCATAACAGGTATAAAGCTCCCAAGCTCCATCTTTCTAAGAAGTGGAAGATCTAAAGGTAGGGAAATGAAAATGAGGCAATATGTTTTGAATGTGGAAATCTATGCCACTGGAAGAGTAATAATGCCTGGAAGCAAGGGGAATCTAAAGGTTCGTTCATTATCGAGTGTAATCTTTTAATATCTACACATTGGGTATTAGATATAGATTTTGGTGCTCACATATGTATCCAACATAGAAACCAAGTAGATTATGAAAAATTGATAGAGGAGAGGTGGATCTGCAAGATAAAAATGGTGTGAGGTTGGCTGATCTATCCATTGGTGACTATCACCTTTCATTTCCAATGGGAATTATTTTGGTTTTAAAAGACATTTATTATGTACCTACGGCTAACATGAACATAATTTCTATATCGTGCCTAGATAAATATGGGTTTATTTTCAAGTTTGGAAATAAAAGTTGTTTATTTTATAAGGACAACATATGTTATTGTATGAAACATTTAAATAATGGTATTTATGTATTAAATTATGAAAACTGAAAATTGGAAATTGATAATGAATTATGTTCACACAACTCATATAACACCCAGCTATGACATCACTATCTTGGTCATGTAAATGAGAATCATTTGAAAAATCTCTATCAAGATGGTTATTTAGACTCTTCTGATCTAAAACCACTTGAAATAGTTCATGCTTGTTTATAAGGAAAAATGACTAAACCAACATTTGGTGGACAATGTAAAAGGGTTGTAGAGCTTCAAGAATGGAGTAGAAAATCAACTTGGAAAAAAGATGAAGAAACTTTGATTGGATCGAGGTGGTGAATATCTTAACCAAGAGTTTATCAACTTTCTATATGAGTTTTTGATTCTATATCAACTCACTCCTCCTTACATGCCACATTGGAATGGTGTTAGTGAAATGAGGAACCTTACATTGTTATACATGGTAAGGTCAATGATGAGTCATAAAGATCTTCCATTATCCTTTTGTAAATATGCATTAAAAATTGTGGCATAGACATTAAATTGAAAGGATTCGGGGAGGATCCTACTGAGTATACTATTATGATCACCCCACGTATATATAAACTTTTTTTCAAGTTAGTAGAAGAGGGTTGGAAATCATGATGGATATTACTAGCTCATGGTTTTTTAAGAGTTTTTTAGGCTTCATAGCCACTAACAAGTTTACCTTTTGTGGATTTTAGTTTTCCTTTCTAGTTGTTTCTGTTCTATATGAAATTTCATGTATGTACTTGGGTTTTCTTTATATTTATGAGAAATATTTTATTGGTGTATCTGTCTTATCTATCTCTTATTTATGTTCTCTTATAGGGTAATGTATCCCATTTGTTTTTTATTATACCCTCATTACTAGTAGCTAACCTGGGGCCTTTTGGATGTGGGTCTTGGGTAGTCGTCATCCTCATTCTCACATTTCTAGCCTAGGATGGGTACTATTTGCAAGGATGGGTCCATGATAGACATGCACCCCATACCAAGGCATAGTGACATTTACTATGTCAGGAGAATCTTATAACAGACCATGGAAAACACTATGTCATGGTCATTATTTTTTTAATGTATAACTCCATCAAAACATGGCCTTGACTCTGAATCTGATATGGATGTTTATGGGGTATCATATTATGTTTGATAAGATGAACCCATGATTATTAAATCATATCTAGAAAATTTGAATCAAGTATGGAATGAGTGGAAACACAACTGACACATTATATGATTAATGTACCATCCTATTTAAACCCTTCAACCAATGACTTAGAGTTCTAAGTTGATTAACAGGTTATCATAGTCCTAGTAAAATGAAATTTTATCCACCCACACTAATCACTAGGTACTAGGGTCTATTAATTAATCTCAAGACTCCTTAACAATGTTTTCCAAAATGTCCCAAACCAATCCTCATAAAAAATACTAACTCCAAATTCTTTCCCCAAGACTCAAACAGCTTTGATAGCATTCTGACACAGCCTGAACCATCAAGGCCCCACTTGGGCTGATAGTCAGCTGATTGTATCACCTCGATACTACCTCTAATAGGTTAGGGTTTGGCCACAATAACCAAGAATTCATATCAAAAATATGAGATACCTTATCCTAAATACATGTATACTAGCACATATCTCCATAAAAATATAAAAATGAAAACCCAATAAATATGACCAATTAGAGTATAATATGCATGAGACACATTGAATGAACCAAAAATTAAATAGTGCAATGTGAAATAATAAATTGAAATATATAAGGACCAAAATACCACTATAATTACCTACCTAGAAAAACTCAAACAATTAAATCCACAACATGATGATGGAAAAAGGATCACCACCAATATTCACCATTTGGAAACCCTAAACTTTGACTCTACCAGCACTATATCTTCCAAAGAAACCATTAAACTATGTGTCATCTAAATTAAACCAACATGTTTGGGAACAAGAACCATGTAGAGGTGAGTATAACATACCCAGATGGAGAGAAACACTAAGTTATCTCAAAATAGAAAAAAACCCATGTATACTTTAAAGGTAAGGGGAATCAAATGTAAGGGAATTCTAAATCATGAATCAGCTCCAATTAAGTAGCTAACTGAAGGGAAGAATATGTCATTCAGAACATTTCAAGATCCAAAGTATTTGATCAATAACTAAGTCAACTCTATGATACCATAATGGTGGAATCTCACCTAGTTGGGGTGTGTATATTAGTCGAGGGAGTATTGGACCCTATAGAGGACCTGCACCCATCTACTCTATATGTCTTGCCTCACACTTTCTTCATCTATACAAATATAAGGATCTCAAACAATCCAAAACATTTTTTAGATAACCCCTATTGAATAAGGGATACACATCATCACATTCTATAAAAAAAATCACTCATAATGGACTATTTTTTTCTCAATTCTGACACATGGTTGAGAAGTTATGGAAAAAACTAAGACATAATACATGAAATGTTCTTGAAGCACATAGTGTGTGGGCCTCAACAATCAATTGGGAATATACTACCATCATCCAGTCCATGTGAAGTCGACCTACATTTCATGTTCATTGAGATACATGATGTGTGGAACCTTTATGTAAGTTGGACATGTACTACCATTGGATTTTATGTCATATATCAAAGTACATAGGATTTAGGTTATAATACATAATTTATAGAACCACATGGGTATATTGGTTTGTATAAAGGTTACATATCGAGGAATATCACAATGATACACAGTGTGTCATCTACTCTACATGGAATTTGGGACCAAGGTGTTGTCCTGGTATATACCTAGGTACACGTTGTGTGGAATATAACCCTTAATCTAATGACATGTGAAATTTATAATAATGTGTAACCCAAGTTTTTTAAAATAGATAATAAAATAAAGAAGACATCAAATATTCAAATCTCGATGCATAAATTTAATTCACTATCCAAAAGGGTTTGATCCACCCTCACTTGTTGGTGTAGGGTTATCAATGGAAATTTCCCTCAAGGATTTCACCAATATTTTTGGAATTATGAACACCAAATTCCAACAACCCCACAACACTAATTCTAGGAGAATTTATCTGGAGGATTTCATAATAGAAAAATTATTTGGTCGATATCACAATCCCTTTATTTGTAGATAAAAATCAGTGTGAATAACACTGATTTGATCTCACCATTTAAATAAAAAGATACCTTGATTTTATCAAAGTGAGAAAACTCTTGAATGGGGGCACCCATTCATATTTCAAAAATTCTAAATCCAATCATTGCGACTAATCTCATCATTATCCATTTTTTATAAAATATTTTATGTTATTTTATTTTTATTTATTTATTTATTTATTTATTTATATAATATATATATAACAAAACATTTTACTAAATATATATTTTAAAAATAATTTAAAATCATTTAAGAAAATATATTTTTTTATGGAAAACACTTCACAAGGCCCCTTTTTATAAGGGATGACCTTTGATAAATTTACCCCATTTCCAATGTGGGATTCCACATATTTTTCTACTTCATTAAACAAAACCAATAAATGTGGGTCCCATAATTATTTATTTATTTTATGAATAAAATTATAATATTCTCCCACTTTTGTTCATAAATATTAACTCTCCATATCACAAGTGAATCATTTATACATAATAAAGGTATATTTCAATTTAAACCTTTACTTGGTATCAATATCTCAAAGTATTATCAAATTTTCAAGTTTTAAAAAAATTAAACTTGTTAATATTTAAAATAAACCTGAGATATCATACATACAATGATTTTTCCATCAAAAATATCATTTTTTAGCACTTTTATAGCCATGTGCTTATATCCTTTTCATGAACACTCTAAGGAGTCAACCCGTTAACTCCTATAAGAAGTAGCACCACTTATAAGTTAACATAGAAAAAATATTACAATGTGCTTCCATTATTTAGAACACATGACTCATAAAATATTAATATTTTTTAAGAGTTTATAACTCAACATTTAGTCATAACGAATGATATTGACACCAAGTAGTTGGGGTTGTAATTTTCAATATCAACAATCATTTTTGTAACTTGTTTTTACGCATTAAACACTTTGATTAGGATCTACCTAAATAAAGTGTTGAGTTTATATTATAAAAATGATTTATTATCTAGTTTTTAACCCCATATCTGTATTAGTTTTATGAATTATCTCTCTTATTATATATTTTTTAAATGGATCCACAAGGTTTTTACACAATCTCACATAGACAATTGTTATGGTACTATCTTGTAAAAATTTTCTCACAGAATCATGTATCAAACTTATATGTATAGACTTTACATTGTACATGAAACTATATCATTTTGATAAAGTTTATTTACTATCAAAATTGATAGATATAGGAGGCATAATACTAGGTCATAATCTAATATCCAATAATATTTTCCTAATCCATTCAACTTCCTTTCCACATGGTGTAAAGTTGACAAACTATGACTTTGTGGTTGAATGTTAAAAACATGTTTGTTTATTTCTCATCCAAGAAATAGCATAGCCTATAAGAGTAAACATTCATCCATGTGTGGACTTATTATCACATATACCGATAATTCAACTCACATCGGTGTATCCTTCTAATATAGTCAAATAATCATTATAGTATAAACTTAAATCTTTGGTCTTTCTCAAGTACCAAAATATTCTTTTATATACTTACAATGATCCACACCAAGATTACTAGTATATATAATCATTTTACATACCTCAAAATAGATATCAGGTCTAGTATAATTTCATACATTAAAGAACCAATTGCACTAGCATACTCAAGTTGTGCTATGGATCTGCCTGTATTCATAAACAGTTTAACATTAGAATCAAATAAAGTATTAGCTTCCTTGAAACCAAGATGATAAAATTTATTTAACATGTTTTAAATGTAATGATACTAACTTAAATAATAACCCCTTATTTGTTTTATAACTTTAATACCTAGAATAGTATCAATTATTCCAAGATCCTTCATTTTAAACATAGAGGATAAATAATGCTTTGTCTCAGTTACACTAATCATGTTGGTTCTAAAAATTAACATATCATCCATATATAGACACAAAATAACTCCATATTATTTTTTAAACTTTTAATAAACACATTTAACCACATTTTTAAGAGTAAATCCATTAGATAAAATAATATAATAAAATTTATCATGTTATTGCTTCAGAGCTTGTTTAAGTCCATAAAGACAATTAACTAGTTTACATACTTTCTTTTCATTAACTTGTACAAAAAACTTATAGATATTCCATGTAAATCTCTTCATTTAATACTTCATTTAAGAAATAAATTTTAACATCCACTTGATGGACATATAAATGATTAATTGAAGCTAATGAAAATAAAATCATTATTGAAGTAATCTAAGCTATAGGAGCATAAGTATCAAAATAATAAATCCCTTCTTTTTTTATGAAACCTTTGGTAACTATTCTAGATTTAAAATCTTGAATGTTACTATTGTAATCATACTTATTTTTGAAAACCCATTTACAATCAACAGTTTTTTAACTTCTTGGTAAATCTATGACAACCCTTCTTTTTCTTACACACTTAAACATGATTTATTACATAAAATATTCACTTAATACAAGATATAGGATCAAGAGATCTAGTGTATTTGTGTATTAGGAACATTACATAATGACTTAGAACATTAAACACAGCATCTTTATTAAAAAAATCCTTTACATGACCACTGCATTCCCTCGTACTTAGCATTGCATGGGATAACCTGAGGACATGCATAAGAAAAGGGTGAGCTATAAAGCCCAGTAAGGGAGTAAAAAAAGCATAAAATGAAGATTAAAATACATTTTAGTCAATAGGAATATCATTGGATCACAAGAGAAACATAAACATAAAGGCATGATAAAGCATGATAATCATAACATGGAGATGTGGTAACAACATTTAACATGATATTAGCATGAGCCAAGGCTCATTGCACATGGAGCATGAGTAAACCCTCATTGCACATGAATCACGAGTAAACCATAATTTCACTTGAATTAGCATGATTCAACAATCATTTCACATGACGTATCATGATACTATACTTTATCCAATGCATTGGAGTGTTATTAGGGCGCAGCCTTCTTAAACATTTTATTTCATGCATAAGTGGCCACATGGATCATATAACATAGAATCAATCAACATTATATGTTATTCCACGATTAAGTAATGTGTAATAAATACATGAAATTTCCATTCAATATGTATATTAACATAAAGTTTAATACCCTTTATATAGACATGGGTATGGTATTCACTACACAATGATCATGGCCTGGAAAAACGTGGTGCAATTTCGGCTGCATAACGACATGACATAAGAATTCATAAAAATGGTTGATGAGATAGAAATGGGTGTATCATAATATTTAAATGAAATGGAAAGTAAGGGGGTAATATAGATACATGTCCCAACAAATGTAATGGAATTTAGATACGTAATACAAAATAATTGCTTGAATGTAAATGAGGAGAGAGAAATTCCTTATGGAATTTTGGCATGGTAATGGGTCTACATGGGAGGAATTAATGAGAGAGAAAGGGGATCTCTCATTATTCAAAAAATGAATAAGTAAGTATCGGTGAGGTTTGAAATCATACCACAACATTTATAATTAAAAATAAAAGGGCATGGCAATATAAGGAAACTTGGACATAAATGAGGAAGGTGAGAATCCCTTACTTGGAAGTGTGATCCCAAAGGCTTGGGAGGGGATTGAGATAGACTTCTTGGTATCTTGGGGTGACTTGGGAGGATTCTAGAGAGATGAGGGCAGAGTTTGGACAAACTCCAAAGGCTTTTAGTGAAGAGGAAGTGGGATCTTGGGTGGGTTTATATAGGGAAGGAGAGGGAATTATTTATTATTTAGGTTTGGGACACCACACATTAAACTAATAAAAAACACAAAGCATCCCATGGTTTTGCCCATGGTTTTTTCCAAAGGGGAGTGGAAAATAATATTTTATAAGGCCAATGGACGAACTTATTAAAATAATAGGGTTTCTTATGTGGAGGTGAGTCACACTCTCAAGGAAATCAATTTAAAAAACTAAAATGTTTTATAAGTCATGAAGGGTACACTAAGGCTTTGTAAAATAAATCAAACAAACCTAAAATCACATTATTTTAATGTTCAAACATATATTGTCTGAATATAATGTTTATAGTAATTTATTACATCACTATTGGGTCATTATGATGTCATAAAACACATTATATATTTAAACGGTATTTAATTTTTACCCAAAAATTCTATTGTCTCAGAAAATTATGAAAAAATCACCATTGGATAATTTCGACATACTAATTCCAAAAATAATATTCATTTAATCCAAATAATTTTCTAAATATGTGAATTTTCACTTTTAAAATAAAAACTGACATTTATCGAAAATTCATGGGTTTTGACAAAAATAGCTTTCAAACCTTAATAAAAATTACAATTATATTCATAAAAATTATAAGATCATTTATAATTAATAAAAAGTATTTTATTAATAATAATATTTTATTAAAATAATATTTAATTCAAAAATTTATTGATTTATCAAAATAGATTCCTTAGTTGAACATTAACTAAAAAATACTATTTGTGCTTTAAAAACTATTTACAAAGTAACAATAATAAAATGAAAGTATATTCTTTAAAAAATAATGTACATAATCATAATTCTAGGGTATTGTTACATAACCCCTTAAAACACCCACATAAGACCTTAGGGTAAGGTGTGTGATGGTGACAGACTCTTAGGGTGGCTTGGATAACATCGCTCGAGTGGTAAACTCTATCAACTTCCAATTCTCCCATAGGCAGTTTTTATCAAGCTTAACTTATTCAAGATCGGCTTGGGATTGGTCAAGATCAAATCCCAATGACGCCACCTCCTTTCCGAGATCTGAAAAATGGGCTTCGTACGGGGAAAGTCTAATGGATGAGGTCATCTCTTCCTCTGTCTGAGTAAATTGGATTTGTTAAAGCCCTATATTTATACTAATCATGTGATCACTGTTCAATAGCTATATTATAAATGGTCACAATTATTCATGGTGTTTCAAAATCCAAAACAAAAAACCAAATAAGTGCATAAGTTTTACATAACCATAAGAATACATGTAAATAGACCAAGAGGAATTTTCATTAATGAATTTTCGGGTCGTTACAATCTTCCCCCCTTAAGAAATTTCACCCTTGAAATTTCCTTTTCCCACACTAAAACATATGTGGATAACTTTTCTTCATCACTTCTTCTAATTCCCATGTTGCTTCTTCAAACTTGTGTTTTTTTCACAACACCTTGACTTGGGGCATTATCTTATTTCGTAGAACTTTTTCTCTATGATCTAAGATCTTCACTGATTGCTCCTCATAAGAAATATCATCCTATAATTGTACTACCTATGAAGAGACTATACGTGAAGGGTCTGATATGTACTTCCTTAAGAGAGATACATGAAATACATCATGTACTTTGGCCATGGTAGGTAGAAGTGCTAGTCGATAGGAACAGCCCCGACATGATCAAGAATCTCGAAGGGGGCAATGTACCTAGGACTTAACTTCCCTTTCTTTCTAAACCTCATGACCTTCTTCCACATAGATATGTGTAGAAACACCATGTCTCCAAATTTGAACTCAAGGTCTCGTTGACAGTTATCCACATAACTCTTTTGTAATCTTTGGGCTGCCTTAATATACTACTGAATGATTTTCACCTTCTCCACCATTTCTTCAACCATTTCAGGTCCTGGCAGATTATGCTCACCAACTTCATCCCAACACACCAGTGTTCTACACCTTTTCCCATAAAGGGATTCATATGGTGCCATTTGGATGCTCAAGTGGAAACTGTTATTGTAGGAGAATTCAACCAATGGAAGATGTTGGTCTCATACTCCTTTGAAGTCCATAGAACATGATATTAACATATCTTCCACTGTATGAATAGTTCAATCAGATTGGACATTAGTTTGAGGATGATAGGTCGTACTGAAGTTCAGTTCAGTGCTTAGACCATGTTGGATACTTTTCTAGAACTTTGAGGTAAATCTCACATAACAATCGGATACAATAGATAGTGGTACCTCATGCAGCCTTACAACTTCTTTAATTTAAATATGTGCAAGTTTATCCAATGAGAAATCCTCCCGAATAGCAATGGAGTGTTCAGCCTTTATAAGATGATCCACAACAACCTAGATAGAATTGTTTCCTTTGGATGTCTTCTGAAGTCCGGTGACAAATTCCATGGTGATGTTCTCCCATTTCCATGATGGTATGGGTAATGGTTGCATCATCCCCTTAGACTTATGCCTCTCAGCCTTCACTTGCTGACACACCAGGAACTTTGATGTATACTTAGCAATCTCCTTCTTCATGTTATCCCACCAAAAAAATTTCTTAGAGATCTCGATACATCTTTGTGCTCCCCAGGTGAATAGAGAAGTTTGAGCTATGTGTGTCATTCAAAATATCCTTCTTTATCTCTAGATCGGATGGTACACATAATCGTGACCCAAATCTCACAATTCCATCCTTTTTAACCATCAACTCTTAGGATTTCCCATTTCTGATAGCTTCCACCCTTTTCATAATTTTTACATACTTTCTTTAAGCATCATTTATTTTCTCCAAGAGGGGTGGTTGAGAAATTTGAGAAAGGATTGATGAGTTTCCTCCCTTAACAATTCCCATATCCATCCTCTGCAAATATAAGAATATTGGATCCTTCTCAATTCTCATCAATGACAGAATCGCTGGATCTTTTCTACTTAGAGCATCTGCCACCTTATTCACTTTCCCAGGGTGGTAATGGATTGAGCAGTCATAATCCTTGATGAGTTATATCCATCTTTTTTGATTCATATTAAGATCTTTCTATGTGAATATATATTTGAGGATCTTACGATCAGTATATATCTCACACTTCTCCCATAGAGATAATGCCGCCAGATTTTCAACGTAAAGATCACAGCCTCCAACTCCAGATCATGCGTGGGATAGTTTTTCTCATGTATTTTTAGGTTCCTTGAGGTGTAGGCTATCACTTTATCATTCTACATCAACACACAACTTAGGCCCTTCTTCGAAGCATCACTAAATACCACAAAAAGTTCTCCACTCGTGGGTAATGTGAGCACGGGTGTAGTGATAAGCCTCCTTTTCAACTCCTTGAATCTCTCTCTGCATTCACCACTCCAAGAAAACTTTACTTCCTTCTGAGTTAGCTTGGTAAGAGGGTTGGAAAATCATGATAAATTTCTCACAAATTGGTGATAATATTCAGCTAACCCCAAGAAGCTACGGATATCTGTTACCAATGTTGTCCTCATCCATCCCTCAATTGTATATGTCTTAGATGGATCCACTGATATCTCATTGCTTGTGATGATATAACCCAAGAATGAGACCTCCTTCAACCAGAACTCACACTTGTTGTACTTTTCATAGAGATTCTCCTTCCACAATGTCCCTAGTACAGTTCTTAGATGCTCTTCATGATCCTCCTTGGTTTTGGAGTATATTAGAATATCATCTATGAAGACTACCGCGAATTTTTCAAGGTAATCTCTAAAGACTCTATTCATTAAGTCCATGAAGATTGATTGAGCATTAGTGAGTCTGAAAGGCATTACTATGAATTCATAGTGCCCGTATCTTGTACAAAAAGCAGTCTTGGGGATATCTTCCTTCTTCACCCTTGATAATATCCTGACCGCAAATCTACCTTGGAGAATTATTGTTCTCCACGCAGTTGATCGAACAAGTCATCAATTAGAGGCATAGGATACTTGTTCTTTATCGTGATTTTTTTAATCTCACGATAATTGATGTAAAGGCGCATTGACCCATCCTTCTTCATGATGAAGAGGACTGGTGCACCCCATAGTAAAGCACTTGGGCGTATAAACCCTTTATCCAGATTCTCCTAAAGTTGTTTCTTCAACTCCTCAAGCTCCACAATAGTCATTCTATATAAATTCTTGGATATTGGAAACACCCTAAGTATAATCTCAATTAATAATTCAACATTTCTTCTTGGAGGAAGACCATGAAATTCCTCGGGAAACACTTCAGCGAATTCCCTCACGATAGGCATGTCTTCAAGGATGGTTTCTTTCTTGGACTCGATCATCTGAGCCAGATACGTGTGCTCATAGGGTATTAATATCCATGCTTGAGATGATGGAACTAAAGAAGATTCATCCTCCTCCTTGCACTTGTATAGAATTGGGGGTCGATTCTCCATATGGAAAGTGATTTCCCTCTCACATCAATTTATGTTGGCTCTATATAAAGAAAGCCAATCCATGCCAATAATTGCATAAAATTCCACCAGAGGGAGTATGATGATGTTCATGTTGAAGTTCAATCCACAAATTATGATAGGGGGAGTTATATTCATGGGATGAAATGATTTCCCCATTTTTCATACTCACTGACATCTTTACTTCCATGATTTGTGGTGGTGTTGGGATTGTTCTACTAAACTTTTGGGATATAAAAGAATACGTAGAACCTGAATCAAAAAGTGTGTTCACTATTATTGAATGAATAACTAGTGTACCTGTCACCACTTCATTTTCGGGGTTCACTTCGGTGGTAGTGATGGCAAAAGCTCACCCTTGCTGCCTTGGAAGTTGTTGGTTGCCTCCAAAAACCCTTGGATTAGGGCACTGATTTTCCAGATGCTCTGGTTCTTTGCAGTTGAAGTAATGAACAATGTGTTGAGAGTCAAATGGATCATTACTCTCCTTTATCACAGTCGTGGGTTTTTTCTTGTTGGTAGTTAACAGCTAGGTGTCCTTATCTTCCACACCTAAATCATTTCATCGTCCCCTTCAAGCAATTTTTAGGGTGCTTCTTTCCATACCTTTGGCAAGTGGGGTGTTGTATTTTCTTATCACGATTGGATTTTTCCATCATACCACTATAATTGAAGTCCACCTTACGCTTCTTATCCCCATGATACCCCTAAGGTTCTTCGATCTCCATTTCAACCTTGAGGGAACATTAGAAAATTTCCTCATAGCTGTCAAAGTCACGGATCTCCAGGGCTTTTCACAGGCTAGGTTTCATCCCACCAAAGAAGTAGTCAACCTTGCATTCAGGGGTAATGACAAATCCAAAGGCATATCGTGAAATCCTTGTAAATTTTGCCTCATACACTCTAATGGATTCATCATCTTTTTGCTTGAGGTCAAGAAAGTCCCTTTCTGGCTTAAGCCGTAGGGTGCATGGAAAATATTTATCAAAAAACATCTTCCAAAAATCCTTTCATTCCAACACCTCGATATCCTCCTCAGGCTTCATATTTTTGATAAATTTCCACCATTGATCAGATTCACCCTCCATACGATAAGCATCCAGGAGAACCTTCTCTTGTTTGAAACATTTAAGGATGGATAAGATCTTTTCAATGGAGTTGATCCATTATTCAGTGATTGAGGGGTCAGATGATCCATTAAAAGTATGAGGCCTTTGTCTCATGAAACTCTCGATAGTGTCTTGTTCTTTCTTATAAGGGTTGAACTTTCCTCTTGAACCATCTTTCTATTCAATTCTTGAGTTAACTGAGAGAGTATCATGACAAAGTTCATGATTCCCACTCCCATTGGATTGGGGATCTCATTAGAACAGTCATCACATTGATCTTCACATCAGTTGTTAGCCCGAGTCCTCCTATTACCGGCCATTGGATAGAATAAAAGGAAAGTTAGTGGTAACACATAAAGGGTAATACAAAGACAAAAATAGATGATTTATAAATTACTTTTATTCCCTTAACTTATGAATCTATAATCTTCAATCTATGTTATCCATGATCTACTTTCTAACATGTATTCTTAGAGGCATTTTTTTAAAATTCCCTTAATAATGGTTCATACTAAGATTTTTAATTTACCAAAGCATATCCCTCGGGAGTGTTGTAACCAAGAGTGTAGCAAGGCCCATTATCGTGTATCAGGATACCCTAGGTCAATCCCGAAACTCCTTGTCAGAGTTTTCACTCCTAGGTACATCTATTCCAGAGCCACCTCTACCTGCTCGTATCCAGATAGGGATATATTTTCTTGATAAACCACTTACTCAATACTCACCAAAACTTAGGGATATTTTTTTATACTTAGTCAAGTCTATAAGGATTCACTAGGGTTTTCTAATCCTAATCCCAAAAATAACTAAACCTATCATTTGATACCAACTATGACAACCCTACTTTTTCTTACACACTTAAACATGATTTATTACATAAAATATTTACTTGATACAAGATATAAGATTAAGAGATATAGTGTATTTGGGGCTTAGGAACATTACATAATGACTTAGAACATGAAACACAACATCTTTATTGAAAACTTCCTTTACATGACCACTACATTCCCTCGTAATTATCATTTCATGAGATAACTTGAGGACATGCATAAGAAAAGGGTGAGCTATAAAGCCCAGTAAGGGAGTAAACAAAGCATAACATGAAGATTACAATAAATATTTTTCAATATGAATATCAATGGAGAACAATATAAACATAAACATAAAGTCATGATAAATCATGATAATCATAACATTGAGATGTGGCAACAACATTTAACATGATATTAGTATGAGCCAAGGCTCATTGCACATGGAGCATGAGTAAACCCTAATTGCACATGAAGCACAAGTAAACCCTCTTTTCAATTTAATTATAATGAATAAACACTCATTTCACATTATGTATCATGATACTATACTTTACCCAATGAATTTGAGCACTATTAGGGCACACCCTTCTTAAACATTTCATTTTATGCATAAGTGTGCCACATGGATCATATAACATGGAATCAATAAACATCATAAGTTATTCCATGATTAAGGAATGTGGAAATAAATTAAAGTGCCATTAAATATGTATATGTGCATAAATCTGAATACCCTTGATAGAGACATGGATATGGTATTCACTACACAATGATCTTGGCTTGGAAAAACACGGTACAATTTTGGCAGCATAACGGCGTGACATAAGAATTCATAAAAATGGTTGATGAGAGAGAAATGGATATATCATAATATGTACATGAAATGGATAGTAAGGGGTCATATAGATACATGTCCCAACAAATATAATGTAATTTATATACGTAATACAAAAGAATTACTTGAATGTAAATGAGGAGAGAGAAATTCCTTATGAAATTTCGGCATGGTAACGGGTGTATATGGGAGGAATTAATGAGAGAGAAAGGGGATATATCATTATTAAAAAATGAATAGGGAATTATGGGGGAGGTCTGAAATCATACCCCAATATTTATAATTGAAAATAAAAGGGCATAGTAATATAAGTAAACTTGGACATAAATGAGGAAAGTGAGAATCCCTTACTTGGAAGTGTGATCCCAACGGCTTGGGAGGGGATTGAGAGAGACTTCTTGGGAGATTGGGGTGACTTGTGAGGATTCTAGAGAGAGGAGGTCAGAGTTTGGAAAAACTCCAAAGGCTTTGAGTGAAGAGGAAGTGGAAGATTGGGTGGGTTTATATACAGAAGGAGAGGGAATTCTTTATTATTTAGGTTTGGGACACCACACATTAAACTAATCAAAACCACAAACCAGCCCATGGTTTTTGCCAAAGGGGAGTGGAAACTAATATTTTATAAGTCCAATGGACTAAATTCTTAAAATAATAGGGTTGCTTATGTGGAGGTGAGTAACACTCTCAAGGAAATCAATTTAAAAAACTAAAATGTTTTATAAGCCTTGAAGGGTCCACTAAGGCTTTGTAAAATAAATCAAACAAAAATAAAATCACATTATTTTAATGGTAAACATATATTGGCTGAAAATAATGTTTATATTATTTTATTACATCACTATTGGGTCATTATGATGTCATAAAACACATTATATATTTAAAGGGTATTTAATTTTTACCCAAAAAATCGAATGTCTTGGAAAATTATGAAAAATTCACCATTGGATAATTTTGACATCAGGATTCCAAAAATAATATTCATTTAATCCAAATAATTTTATAAATATGTGAATTTTCACTTTTAATATAAAACCGATATTTATCGAAAATTCATGGGTTTTGACAAAAATAGCTTTCAAACCTTAATAAAAATTACAATTGTATTCATAAAAATTATATGATCATTTATACTTAATAAAAAGTATTTTAATAATAATAATATTTTATTAAAATATTATTTAATTCAAAAATCCATTAATTTATCAAAATATATTCCTTGGTTGAACATTAACTAAAAAAATACTATTTGTGCCTTAAAAACTATTTACAAAGTAACAATAATAAAATGAAAGTATATTCTTTAAAAAATAATGTACATAATCATGATACTAGGGTCTTATTACATAACCCCTTAAAACACCTGCATAAGACCTTAGGGTAAGGTGCGTGATGGTGACAGACTCTTGGGGTGTCTCGGATAACATGGCTCGAGTGGTAATCTCTATCAACTTCCACTACTCCCGTAGGCGGTTCTGTTCATGATTAACGTATTCAAGCTCAGATTGGGCTTGGTCAAGAGCGAAGCCCAATAACACCACCTCCTTTTCAATATCTGACAAATGGGCTTCATACGAGGCAAGTCTACTGGATGAGGCCATCACTTCCTTTGTCTGGGTAAGTTGGATTTGTTAAATCCCTATATTTATACTAATCATGTGATCACTGTTTAACGGCTATATTAGCTACGGTCACAATTCTTAATGGTATTTTAAAATCCAAAACATAAAACCAAATAAGTGCATATGTTTTACATAACCATAAGAAGACATGTAAATAGACCAAGAGGAATTTTCATTAATGAATTTTTGGGTCGTTACAAAATCCATAATGACCCAAGTATTATTCCCCATAATGGAATCTATTTCATCATTAATTGCTTATTTCCAGAAATAAACATCTCAAGAAGTCATAGATTCTTTATATGTCTTTGGGTCATATTCTATAGTCAATACCATAGGATAATTATTCAGAAGATGATTATTTTGATCTCCCTTAATAAGGAAAACTATATGATTAGGAGAAATAAAATTTAGATGTAGGTGTTTCTCCTTCCTAAGTCTTATACTTTGTTTAGGTTCAAATTAATAATCATTATTATTCTCTACTATTGTATTTAAACTGGATAGAGCACAAGAGATAAGGGTATGAGGAATAACATCCTTCACATTAACTTTATAATATTTATTTTTAAAAAATCTATATATCTTGATTCAGTTTTGACATTAGATTCCAAATCCATAACTCTATCATCTTTGTTATTTTCTTCATATCCAACCAAAATACCTTTAACTGCTCTGGGAACAATTTTATTTCTTTTAGTATTAGGCACTCTATAGTAATCTAAACACCCCCACACTTTAAAATATGAAATATTGGGTCTTATTTCTTTATAAATTTCATAAGGGGATAACTTGGTTTTCCTAGAAGCAATCCTATTATGAATATGAAATGCATCTAATAAAGCTTTACCCCATAAATTTATTGTTGACTTAGGTTTCTTAATCATGTAATTTACCAATTCTACTAAATTATGATTTTTTATTTCTGCTAAAACATTTTGTTGAGGTGTGTAAGGAGAAGTACTTTGATGAACTATACCATTTTCTTAACAGAACTCATTAAATTCAGTCATAAAGTCTTCACAACCTCTATCTAAGTATAATACTTTAATCCTTTTATTTAATTGGTTTTCAACTTTAGATTTATACTTATTAAACATATTGAAGGATTTATCTTTTATTTTAAGAAGATATGTGTGATATCCCAAACCAGATTCCATTAAATAGTGCCTCTATCTAGTGGGCCACATGGCCTCAAGCGCACCTCCCCATACTCTAGAGGCTTCCAACTAGCAGTAATCCTTTAAGTTGGTATAGTGGGGGTACTATACCCTTATGATCAAGGTAGTACAGTAGTGAAATAAATATATAAATAGTGGGAGCATAATAAATAACTGACAACAGAAGGTAAATCATCCAAATGAAATAAATAACCAATAAAAAAACATAACCAATATCATATAAAGAATTATGTAAAGTCGTGTATCTAACAAAATGGAATAGGTATTCATGGTAGCAAGCATGGAATACAATAAATGTGTCAAAAGAACAAAAAGAACAAAATTCTATCTTCAATAGCATCAATATCCATAACTACATTCTATGCTCCCCCGCTCCCATGCTATAATCAAATCAATAATTGAAAAGTATGTGGTTTCCCCTATCCCTACCTACATCCACATAATCTTCCTGAGTACCATCGGTGACCTGGTTAGGGTGTGAGATAACTCATTGGGACACCACCAAAGGTGTCTAGAAATATCTAATCAGTGCATATAATATGACAGTGTGTTGGTAATAATGGTAAGCAATTGTAAAATATGTAAAGGGATGGATCTAGTTCTTGATGGATGCTAGGATAACACTACCTGCTACGACTAAAGCTAGATAATATTTGAATAAGTAACCATGTGCATACATATACATGGTCTGTATACATAGTGACGTCTATAGCCATATATGTTGATGTCGCTACTAGACTAGACCCGAGGCGTAACTCAGGTATCTATGAGTAGTAGAATGATTCTCATTAGTATTAAGGGACGTAATGCCTAGTATCATAAGAAGACGGGACTCCATTCCCAATTTCATAACTGTAGGGTCACCATACCCGAATCATAATAGTAAGGGTCGCCATGCCCATACATCATATTAGTAAGGGTATCCATGTCAAGTATCATATCAATAGGTTTTCCATGCCTAAATATAAGAATTATAGGGTCACCATTCCTAAATCATAATTTTAGGGACATCATGACTGAATCATAACTGTAGGGATGTAATGTCATAATCATATAGCAGGGTCTCTATGCTTGTATCCTAATTGCAGGGATTTCATAACCAAATCATAACTATATGGATGTAATTCCCAAATCATATCACTAGGGTCTCCATTCCTGTATCATAATTTTAGGTTCGTCGTGCCCATGTATCATAACTAATATGGGTAACCATGCCCATTTATCATAATTCATAAGGGTCTTCATGCCCATATATCACAATATCCAAAGGGACACCATTCCCATATATATAAAAAGTAGGAGGGTCTCCATGACCACATATAACAATTGAAAAAGGGATGCCATGCCCATATATCATAAATCATAGGGGTCATCATGTCCATTTATCATAATAGTGATAATTTGTCAAAGAATTTAATATGAGCCAATAGGTATTCCATAGTTCAATAGCATTTAACTTTAATAAGTGTGTAACCATTTTCCTATTTAATCAAATGATGTAGGCATACCACTCACTTATATTCAATTAATTACTGTCATCATAATTAGGAATCACACAAAAACCATATAGAATATTATTTAGACATTAAGGAATTTATATTAACAATGAAATTTTTTTTATCACACCTCAAGGGGTGGCCACAATTGATGGGGACCTATTCTAACATAATAATGGGGGCTCTAGGTTATCTCTATTAAGGACAATGAATTAAATGTGGTCTGTGTGTATTTTTAGGGAAACGCGTGGAAAATCTGGCATGTGGAATCATGAAACATAGTATAAAGTATACAAAATTGGGGGATAATTATTATAACACATACCTTGTGCCTATAGAGGAGAACTCATCTAGTATCGGTCTTTGGTTTGGTCCAGATTGAAATAAAATAGCAAAACGGATGAATTCCTTGGAAATAGGGCATATGAGCCTACATCAAAATAAATCTGTCAAGGAGAAGAGAAATAGAGAAATGGGCCTATGGAATGAATAACTTATCGATGACTATACAACAAGACAATCAGATGTCTAATCAGAGTCTGGATGGAATATTTCTCCATAAACCTAGCTTGATGGGAGGAGGATCACAAATGGGAGGAAGAAGGTGGATGTCTACTGGAATGAAGAAAAGAAAATAGGGGTAAATGGTAATTTTTCCTAATTTTTAGGGGTCGCATAATTTTCCCACATGGTTGGAAAAACTGTGTGTCAACCATGCACCATGCACTGCCACAATACCCCCTCACATGGTTCATGTTCATGGTTTGGGAAATAGTGTGCAAACTATGATATTTCCCTCTGTTAAAAACTATTGAGCCCCCACATGGGCATGTGGCCTAATTTTAATGGTTTCATCAAATCTTGTGGCCCATTTTGGATGACTAAACACCCCACATGGTTAGGATAAATCTTGTGAACTGGGATGCACAGTTTCTACTAACCGTGCATCCTAGGGATTTCTTCCACCAATCGAGTTTTTGGGCTCCGAATAAGACCTAAATACTCTTGTTTCTCCCATATCCTCACTAGGAATTCATATTAGGTCAAAAAAAAGATTTAAATAAAAAATTTAAAGGATATGTACCTCATAGAAAAACCAGGTTCTTACAATCTTCCCCCCTTAAAGGAACTCATCCTCGAGTTGCCCTTCCAAGGGTGGTAGGATGCTATCTGAGAAAAACTTTGGCCACTAATCACATATATTAGCCTCTCGCTCCTAAGTCTTATCATATACATGGCCATGTTACCATAACACCCTCACTAAAGGGACAAAATAGCCTCGTAGAGCCTTTGTGATATGATCAATGATGTGTATGGGATACTCCTCAAAAGAATCATTGTCATCTAACTCAACATCCTCAAGCTCAAAAGTATGAGATGGTTCTTCATGATAATGATGAATCTGTGAAACATGGAATACGGCATGAATGGAATGGTACCTATGAAGTAATAAAAACTAATAGGCTACCTTCCTGACTCTATCCAATATCTCAAAAGGCCTGATAAATTGGGTCGATAGCTTCCCCTACCTATGTATCTATCTATTCCCAAGTATGGGTGAAACATGCAAGAAAACACAATCCCTGACCTTGAACTCCAAAGTTCATAAACGGATATTAGCATACAATTTATATCTAGACTAAGCAATAAAAATATGTTTTCTGATCAATTGTACCTTCTCTAAAGTCACCTAAATGATATGAAGACCTAGTATCACTACCTATCTTACCTCTAACCAACATAGGGGTGAATAGAATGGCCTACCATATAAGGCCTCATATGGATCCATCTGAATTATTGTCTGAAAGGTAATATTGTAGGAAAAATTGAAGAGAGGGATATGATTATACTAAAAACCACTGAAATCAAGGACGCATGCTAATATAATTTCCTCCAAAATCTATACCTTCTGTTCTGACTAACCGTCAATTTGGGGGTGAAAGGTTGTGCTCAGAAGCACCTATGTACCCAAATCTCTATGTAACTCCTACCAAAATCTTGATGTTAAACAAGAATCCCTGTCTAAAATGATAGTATGAGGGACTCTATGTAGATGGATAACCATAAGGAAATACATTATTCTCATCACATCAATTGGGAAAGTCTTCTAGATAGTAAGGGAGTGGGATACCTTTGTCAGTCGACCAACGACTACCCAAACCACATCGTTACCTCGAGGTGACCTCGGTAAGACAACCACAAAATCCAATACAACATCTTCCCATTTCCATTCTGGTGTTGGAAATGGTTGTAACAAGCCATCAGTCCACTTTTGTTCCACCTTCACCTATTGAAAGGTGGGACACCTAGCTATAAAACTTGTTATCTGACATTTCATTATAGGCCACTAATATCGGTGATTCATATCACGATACATATTAGAGATTCCTGGATGAACTACCCATTGAGAATCATGGTACTCCTACATCATCTCCTATATCATGTTGGCAGGAACCCAAAAACACCCATGTATAAAAAAGATGTCATTTCCATTGATAGACTAGTCTGAAGGTGGGTCCTTAGAGGAAATACTTTCCTATAGGACTAAACCTTTCGAATCTGAAAATTTCCTTCTCTTCACCCTATCCATAATTGAAGAGGTAACTGTTAAGGCTACAAGAAAATGTTTATTATGACTCTCTTGAAACTCCATATTCATATTATAAAGAAGTTTTATCAATTTCCATTCATTATTGGCCTCTTAAATGTCTTGTGACTGAGTTTTCCAACTCAGCGCATCAGCTACCACATTTCCCTATTCAGGTATATAGGCAAGATCAAAGTCAAGGGACTGAAGGTATTTTACCCATATTTTCTATCTAAGTTTAACATCACATTGTTTAAAGATATATTTTAGGATCTTTTGGTCTGTAAACACTACAAATCACTCTCTCGTAAGATAATGCATCAAACAATATAAGGCATGAATAAATTCTGCAAGATTGAGGTCGTTTTTTGGGTAATTATTCTCTTACGATATCAACTGGTGAGAACTGTATATAAGGAATCAATTCTCCTACATAATCACTACACCCATATTTATTCCTGATGCATCACAGAACACTGTATTGAATCTTCCAGGATCTGGAAGAATTAGAATCGATGAAGAAGTAATTCTTACTTCCAACTCTTGAAAGGCCTTATCACATGCTTCAGAGCATAAGAAATCACACCCTTCTTAGTAAGACTAGTAATATGTGTTTAAATGTGTGATAATTCATGTGTAAAATAACTATAGTATCTGTATATCCCTAATAAAATTCGTATATCAAATACTTTCTTGGGATGTTCCTAGGTAACTACAATACTTACCTTCTCTAGGTCAACTGTTGTTCTTTCCACTAAGATAATATGACCCAATAAGTGTACCTTTCCATTCCAAAATTGGAATTTACTAAGATTATAATTCATTTGGTTCTCTCTAAGTGTATTTAGAATAGTCGCAAGATGTTTTCCATGGTCTCTTAGAGTTTGAGAATACACTGAGATGTTCTTTACAAGGACCACCACAAATGAATCCAAAAATAGGTGGAAAACCTAATTCATCAAAGCCATAAAAATGGAAGGTTAATTTGTGAGATTGAAAAACATAACTAGATACTCATATAAACCATAAAAACGATTAAAATCCATATGTGGTATGAATGAAGTTCTAAGCACACCTAGTGATAACCCAATCTCAAATCGATCATCGAGAAAACCCTCAATCCTCTAAGCTGGTCAAATAGATCGTCTATATGAAGTAAAGGATATCGATTACTCATAGTAAGCTGATTCAAATTTCGGTAACCCGCACAAAGACTAAGGGTTCCATCCACCTTCTTGGTGAAAAGGACCAGTGAACCCCAGTGAGAAGTACTGGGACATATAAAACCCTTGGCCTCTAAATCCTCTAGTTGCCTCTTGAGCTCCTGAAAATTAGTAGTAACCATCATTTAATGAGGAATGGATATCAGTGCATCTATAGGAACTAAATCAATAGTAAACTATACCTATCTCTTAGGAGTTAGTTTTGAGAAGTCATCAGTGGAAACATCCCTAAAATGGTCGACTGTATGGGAAAATGTAGTCTAATTTAACCCCTGATCATCTATATAAAGGATAGAAATATAGTTGGTCACTCCACCTAGCCCAAGATGATATGATCCAACTCTGATTTCCTAGACATCCCATTCAACCTTTTGAAGAAAACTACCACCATCTGATGATGTAAACGATACCCTACAGCAATAACAGTCTGCATAGGCATGATGGGGGACCAACCAGTCCATCCCTAGAATGACATCGAATCCTATCATCTTGAGGATGAAAATGTCCCATAAGAAATGATGGATCCCTACCTCAATGGTTCATTACTTTCACTAGTGTATACTCTTTGATCGTAATCCCAAAGGAGTGTCAAGTGTCATTATGCCATGGGAGTATTGGACATTAATCCCAAGGTTTTCCATAATATCCACAGAGATAAAGGAGTGTGATACACTTGTATTGAATAAAGAAGAAACTATAGTAGAGGCTAATATAATAGTACCTCTAATAGTATATATACTGGAACCTTGATACTCTAGTATAGGATGCACTGAATAAATCTAGCTTTCTCCATGGCCTTGTGTTATAACCTAACTACCCTAAGTGGATCTGCTCTACTGGTGTTGTGTATCTGAATCCTATCTACCATGGACATGAAAACCTCCTCTTCCTATATGGATGGTAGTACTCTAGTTACCTGCCTGGTGAGGTTATCCTTATCTTGCTCCTATAGATGGGGCTGATATTTATCAGCTCCCACTAGGCACATATGGTAAGGTCCAACAAAAACAATAAATATTCCCCAAATTACCACATCCTTGACACTCAATGAGGTCTTTAGGACACTGGGGATTCTTATTACCTATCTTCTCACATTGGTTAAAACCCACATAACTATTAGTGGGTGTCACCAAGCTACCCTACTCATGCATGTCATCTTAAAGTGTCACTTCTGGCCGCTATTTGAACCACTTTCCTATCTTAGTTATAGACCACCCTAGCCCAAACCACTTACACTACAAAAAAAATAACCAAATTAGAGGGGGTATTTTTTATTTTAGAAGGGGTTATAACCCCCTATAAATACATTAGAAGCATTTATGAGGAATCATTGCTAATGTGTCCGCCGACTCTTGTTAGATGTGGTTTTGAAGAAGCATTGGTAAAGTAATGGGAAAATTAGCAGCGGTTAGATTAGAGGTGGTTAAAACCCCCTCTAATTTCATCACAAAATCTCATATTAGAGGGGGTTTTAACCCCTCTAATATATTTACCATAATAGATACGGTTGGAAACCACCACTATTTTAATAGTATGGTTACATATTAGATGAGGTTTTTATAACCACCTCTATTTAAGGATAAATTAGAGGGGGGTTTAACCCCCTCTAATAGAATACATATCTAATTAGTGCACCTTTACAATCCAAAAGTGTAATTTACTAAGTTTAGAATACATCTGGTGTTATCTCAATGTATTCATAATGATCTCAAGATGTTTTGCATGGTCTCTTAGAGTTTGAGAATACACCAATATTTCATCTACAAATGCCACCACAAATGAATCCAAAAACAGGTGGAAAACCCAATTCATCAAAGCCATAAAAATGGAATGTGCATTTTTTAGAACGAACTATGTGACTAAATACTCATATAAACCATACCAACTATGAAAATATATACATGGTATGTATAAAGTTGTAACATACACCCGGTGATAACCCAATCTCAAATCAATCTTAAAAAAAACCATTGATCTACTGAGATGGTCAAATAGATATTATATATGAGGTAAAGGATATCAGTTCCTCATTGTAAGTTGATTAAAATTTTGGTAACCCACACAAAGACTGAGGGTTTAATCCACCTTATTTTTGAAAAGGACTAGTGAACTCCAGTGATAAGTATTGGGCCATATAAAACCCTTGGCCCCTAAATCCTCTAGAAACCTCTTAAGCTCCTGCAAATCAGTAGTATCCATAATGTAATTAAGAATGGATACAAGTTCATCTCTAGGAACTAGCTCAATAGTAAACTCTACCTCTCTCTCAAGAGGTAGTTTGGAGAAGTTTTTTGGGGAAACGTCCATAAAACAATCGACTATAGGAGGTAATTTAGTCTGATGTAACTCCTAATCATCCATATAAAGGATAGAGATATGGTTGGTCACTCCACCTAGCCCAAGATGATCTGGTCCAGCTCTACTTTCCTGGACATCCCATTCACCCTTCTGAAGATAAATACCACCCTATGGTGATATAAACGATACCCTGCGGTGATAATAGTCCACATGGGCATGATAGGGGACCAACCAGTCCATCCTGAGAATGAAATCAAATACTATCATCTCAAGGATTAATATTTCCCATAAGAAATGATGGATTCCTACCTCAAGGGTTCATTCCTTACACTAGTGTATACTCTTTTATTGCAATCCCAAAGGAGTGTCAAGTGTCATCACTCCGCAAGATTATTGAACATTAATCCCAAGGTTTTACACAATAGCCCCAGAGATAAAGGAGTGATATTTACTTGTATCAAATAAAGTAGAAACTATAGTAGAGTCTACTAGAATAGTACCTCAAATAGTAGATAGCATGGCACCCTACCCCTCTGGTATAGGATGTACTGAATAAATCTGGCATGATCCACGGCCTTGTGCTATAAACAGACTACCCTAAGTGGGTCTAATCTACTGGTGTTGTGTATTTGAAGCCTTTCTACCATGGACATGACCACCTCCTCTTCTTGTATAGATGGTAGTGCTCTAGTTACCTACCTGGTGAGGTGCTCTTGATCCTGTTCCTATAAGTTTATCTAATATTGATCATCTCCCACTAGGTAATGATGGGAAGGTCCATCAAAAACACTAAATATTCCCCAACCTATCATAGCCTAGACACTCAATGGTGTCTTTGGGACATTGGGTTTTCTTATTCCCTAGCTTCCCACACTGGTGAAATCATATAACTAGAAGTGGTTGGAACCTGGCTAATGATACTCACATGTGAAATCTTAAAGTGTCGCTTCCAACCGCTAGTCAAACCAATTTCTTGTCTCAGTTATCGATCGCCCTATCCCACACCACCTACCTCCCTAGGGTTTTACTCAGTGATGGGAGTCTGATTCACTATATCAAATGTGGAATTCAACTGTAAAACATTTACATGAGATCGAATAGGATGCCTAAGGTCTTCCTCAAAACGTATCACTTTCACTGGATCATCAGCAGTATAAATAGGCGTAAAGTGATAAATCATTATAAAAAGAGATGAATATTCCATAATGGACATATAAACCTACTGCATATTCAATAACTCCATATAATAATCATCCCTCATGATCTCAAGGAAGAAATATTCATAGAAAAAATAATGGAAATCCCTCGAAATCGCTTCCTGATACTAACCTTCCTGGTTCAGAATATCACACCAGCATTTGATGGATCCATAAATCATATGAGAAGCGAGATTAAATCTACTCTCAGGAGGTATATTAAGGTGATAAAATATATATATATAAACATATCAATCCATAACTCTATATCTTGGGGGTAATATCCCCTAAAAAATTAGGTGAATGCGGCTGTTAAAACTCCTGTATCAACTCTCCCATAGAAGGGGAAGGTTGCAGAGCTACCTAAATGGTTTTCATAAGATTCAAAAAATATGCCTGAAACTGGAAATAATCACACACATTAGGGATAATAGGAGGTATCATAGGTGGCACTACATGAGGTATCACCGGTGGCTTAGGGCCCACCACTTCTAGAGCATGGTTTTTACCACCCTCCTGGTGCACAACTAGAGGAAGTCATGGTGGAATAGATCTAAAATGACAAACACACACCTAAAATATGATTGATCTTGGTAAATATAAAATATGCACTAATAGGATGGTTATAAGCCTCCCTATGTAAAATTTATACCCCTCTTCCTGCTCCAAAATCTAGGTCTGGGTAATTGGAATGATCATATAGAACACAAGAGATGCTACTTATTGCCTACTACTAAGGTCGGGTTTAGGTCGAGCTCTATGTTTCACTGTAAGGTTCCTAGTATACAGAGTTTAAATTATAATTTATATAGGAAAACACCCTTTAAATTGAAATTGGAATCCCTATTTAATGGTAACTATTTCATTTCAGATTTCAATTTCATTTAATTTCATTCTCATTTGTATAGAAATTACCTTTTAAAATTTTGAACTATATAGATCATCACTTACAATTTTTAAGGGCCCATACAACTCATAAATTGATGTGTGGTTTTTATTTAAGAACAACCACTCACTTATCAAATCCCTATATGAAATGTTAGAACAATTCACAAACATAGCAATTAAGCACCAAAACATGTTTTAGGAAATGCATGTAGAAAGTAAACATGGCATGTCATATAAATCCTATATGGTGCCTAAAATGATTCATGATAAATTCATCATTTTAATATCAGTAGAAGGATAAAATAAAATCCTTAATAAAAAAAATAATCATCGCACATCATGTGTGTCACCCAATGGTGAAATCAAATCTACTATAATAATAAAAATCTAGAACAACATGTCATATCCTAGGTTATCTGTCCTTTCCTTGTATGTGGGGTAGCTACTCCTAGGAACATCTCATTACTAAATTTTGAAACATTCCTAATCTCCTTTTTAATATTACCAAATGATAAAACAAAAGAAAATAAAGCTTGGATACCACTTTGTGACATCCCAAACCATATGCCACTAAACGGTACCCTGATTCAGTGGGCTATACGGCCTCAAGTGTGGTTTCCCGTATGCTAGAGGCTTCTAAATAGAAGTGGGGTACAAGGTGTTACAGTGGGGAGACTATACCCTCATGATCAGGATAACACAATAGTGAAATAAATAGATAAATAGAGGAAGCATAATAAATAACTTACAATGGAAGGTAAAGCATCCAAATGAAATAAATAAACAACAACAATTGTAACTAGTATCATATATAGAATGATGTAAAGTCATGTATCTAACAAAAGGGAACATGAAATCATGGTATCATACATGCAATACAATACATGTTTCAAAAGAAAAAAATACCCAAAGTCTATCTCTAATAGCATCATGATCCAGAGCTCAGTCTTATGCTTCCCCACTCCCATGATATAATCAAATCAATCATCGAAAATTGAGCAGCTTCCCCTATCCCTACCTTCATCCACATAATCTACCCAGGTACCATCAGCGTCCTAGATAGGGTGTGAGATAAACTCAGTAGGACACTACCAACGGTGTCTATAAATATCGATTTAATGAATATAATATGACAATGTTCATGTAATAATGGTAAGTAGTAAAAAAGATATAAAGGGTCAGATCTAGTTCCTAAAGGACACCAGGATGACACTACCTTCTTGGGACTAAAATGGATAATCTATAAAAAGTAATCATGTGTATACATATATATTGTTTTTATACATAGTGACATCTACTACCATATATATGGATACTGATACTAGCCTGGACCCGAGTCGTAACTTAGATGTCCATGAGTAGTAGCATGAGTCTCTCAAGTGTTAATGGATGGAATTCCCAGTATCACAAGAAGATGTGACTTCATGCCCAGTGTCATAATAGTAGGGTCTCCATTCTCGAATCATAACAATAAGGGTGATCATGCCTGTAAATCATATTCATAAGGTTCACCATGACTAGTATCATATCAGTAGGGTCACCATGCCTGAATCATAACTATAGGGTTTCCATGACTAAATCATAACTTTAGGGATGTCATGCCCAAATCAAAGTTGTAGGGACTTCATTACTGAATCATATCAGTAGGGTCTCCATGACTATATAATAATTGTATGGATGTTGTGCCTGAATCATAATTGTAGGGACACCATTCTCGAATCATATCAGTTGGGTCACCATAACTATATCATAATTGTAGGGTCTTCATGCCCACATATCATAACTAATAAGAGTCACCATGTTCATTTATCATAATCCATAAGGGCATCCATGCCCATATATCACAATATAATAATGGATTCCATGCTCATATATAAAAATAGTAGGAGGGTCACCATGCCTGCATATAACAATTGAAAAAGGGACTACATACCCATATATCATAAATCATAGGGGTCATTGTGCCCATTTATCATAATAGTGATAAGTTTTCAAAGTATTTAATATGATCTAATAGTTAGTCCATAGTTCAATAGAATTTCACTTTAACAAGGGCATAACCATTGTCCTATTTAAGCAAGTGATGTGGGATTACCACTCACTTATATTCAATTCATTACTATTATCATAATTAGAAATCAGGCCAAAACCATATAGAATATGGTTTGGACATTAATACAATTATATTAATAATGAAAATTTCATCGGCACACCTCAAGGGGTGGACACAATTGATGGGGACATATTCCAATGTGATAAATTGGGTTCTATGTTATCTCTATCAAGGATAATGAATTAAATATGGTATATGTATATTTTTAGGGAAACACACGGAGAATCCGGTATGGGGAACCATAACACATAGTATAAAGAATCACGACATTGAGGGATAATTAATAGACCACCTACCTTATGCCTATAGAGGAGCACTCATCCAGTATCAGCCTTTAGTTTGGTCTAGATTGGAAGAAAATGGAAAAATGGATGAACTCCCTAGGGCATATAAGCCTACATCAAAATAACTTCATCGAGGAGAAGAGAAACAGAGAAACGAGACTAAAGAGTGAATCACTTACTAATGGGTATCCAATGAGATGATTGGATGTCGAATCAGAGTCCGGATGGAATATTTCTCCACGGACCTAGCTTGATGGGAGGAGGAGCTCAAGTGGGTGGAAGAAGGTGGATTTATAATGGAATTAAGAAAATAAAAAAGTGGTTTATGCTATTAGAATTTTATGAGGGAATGGTAATTTTTTCTAATTTTCAGGGGTCGCACAGTTTGTCCACATGGTTATCCAAATTGTGCACCATGAACTTCCTCAATACTCCCCTCGCACAGTTTATGCACGTGGTTTGGGAAACCATGCACAAACCATGTTATTTACCTCTATTAAAAACAACGGATCCCCCTTGTAGGTGTGCAAATTGAGTTTCACAGTTTTATCAAATCGTGCAGTCCATCTCTTCCCGTTGAACACCCCACATGGTTAGGAGAAACCATACAGAATGGGTGGCATGGTTTCTACTAACTATGCAGCCTAGTGATTTCTTCCACCATCCGGGGTTCTAGGCTCTGAAAAAGTCCTGTGCACCCTCGTTTCCTCCATAGTATCACTAGGAATTCATATTAAGTCAAGAATAAAGATTTAAACCAAAAATTTAAAGGATTTTTACCCCCATAGAAAAATCAGGTTCTTACAATATATATGTAAATATCTACTACAGTCATAAAAAATTAGTAAAATACCTTTTTTCTCCATGATTTAACAAGACATTTAATTCAAAAATATTATAATGTAATAATTATAATATATCATAATTTCTATCAACACTTTGAAATGGTTTTTTGACTATATTAGATTCTACACATGTTTCACATTTATTAAATTCATTTCCAAAGTTAATTAATATTAAATTATTCATTACTTTTAATGAATTATAATTAAGATGTGCCAAAAGATAATTCCATAAATTAGAGGACTCAGTCAAGTAAGTATAATATTCAATCATATTATTAATAGACAGTTGATACATGACATCATTTGAGTACCCCTTCTCCACAAACATGCCTCTCTTCGACAAGATAACCTTGTCAGATTTGAATGAAACCTGAAATCCCTTATTATATAGAAGATCGATATAGACTGAATTCTTTTGAATCTAGGGTATTTACACCACATTTAGAAGAGTCAACTTCTTCCCAGAAGTAAATTATATTTTCACACTTCCTTGTTTGGGGACATTTGATGCATGAATTATTTCCAAGGTGTACTTCCTTCATAATAGTATTATCATTAAATTTATTGAACATCAAAAAATCCTTACACACATGAATCGTTGATCCAGAATCAAGACACCATCCCATATTCATCAAAGTCATATTTACTTCAGATATCATCATAACTAGATTCTCTTCCGTCAGCATATTTTTAACAGATTTTTCAACTTTTTTTCAACAGAAAAATTCTCTTGAAAAATGAAAAATCATTCTTTTTTATTCTTGGAATGATTGTCTTTCTTCTTGAATTGTTTAATTTTCTTTTTGAAATTTAAGTAAGATTTTGATGGTGTCTTTCCCTCATTGATATTAACCTTGGTATCAAATTGTGATGTCATACCCACGTCTCTCAATTTGGATTATTCTTCGATGCGAATAAGCTTTTAAAATTATTATAAGGAAATATCCTCACTTTTTTTAATAATTTATTTACCAAACTCTTTACACATAGGTAGAAATTTATAAATAATTTCACTAATTTAGAATATTTCTAGTATATTAATTTTAAGGAAAAAAATTTGTTTGGAATAACTTGGAGCTCATGAACTTAAAAGCGGGTTCACTTCTGTTTCATTGAGGAACATGAAAAGAAATTGAAGAGGAGGTTTAAATAAATTATCAAACAATAATTAACCATGGATAACACATAAGAAACCTATTAACCCAAAAAATATTATTATTTTTATTCATCGTAATTAATTGGGTATGTGTTAACACAAATATTCGATATAAAAGAACAATTCCCCATCTCCTGACATTTGGATATTCACCGTTTATAATCAATCCATTATTTTTTAAATCTTTATCATGTTATTTTAAAAATTAATAATAAAATTATTGGAAACATGCAACAAAAATTCATAAAGAAAGTAATTTAATTTTTGTTGTATGGGACATGAGTGATAAATCACATAAAAGAATTATATATTCAAATATTATTCTTTTGAATATCTAGTTATCATAATAAAAAATAATCATATTTTTTGTTGAGAAATATATTTCAGGTAGATAGATTTGAATATGTAGAGAATAGGTTGAATGTAACAATAAAAGTCCTACCTTCGATCACACCTTGATTCTCAACCATCATTTTCATCGGTACAAGGAATGGCCCCTCTGATGGGTGAAAAATGAGATGAATTGTTTAGAGTTTTTCTTACACTAAGGGAGAATATAGGATAGATTTATTTATTTTTTTATTTCCATTAGAGAAGATTTTTCTTTTGATGGAGGAATTAACCTCCTCATAATTTCATAATTGACTCCATGATAATTTCTCCTCTTAAATCCTCTCATTAAGTCTCATACTCAATCCTTGATCTACTGCCTTAAGATATATGCTCCAAAAATCTTATAAAATGAAATGTCATCACCACCAGGCCACCTCAATTCCACGTTACTAATCCTAAAATATAAATAATTATTTTTATTTGGATAATTCAATGATTTAAATAATGACTCGCTAATTCTTGTTACCGCACTACCACAGATCGGACCTTTAACAGTGCAAAAAAGGGGATTTAATAGTGCTAAAAATGAATTATTTTCCTAAGAACCATTAAAGGGGGGACTCCTTTATCAGTGCTATTTCTAGTGCTGATAAAGGCCCTATTGCTGCAGTGTACTGTAGAAATTACAGCACACTACAGCAAATACACCTGTATGAAAATACACCTATATGCAAATTCATAATTTAATTTAAATAAAATTTACATCAAAAATACAAAAAAAAATATTATATTATATACAATTAAAATAATTTGTTGTATGATTATATTAGCAATTACTATCAACAACATTCAAAAACATCAATGTTTCGTTGTCTTTATCACCCCCAACCCCCTCTCAAAAAATCTCGATCATGGTATCAGTTACCGAAAAAACCACCCCAACTTGAGCAAAAAAATCCACATATATATATATGAAAACAATTCTTATGTTGGTGATACTATAAAGAAATAAATTAAACATAAATATGAAACAATACATTAATAAAATGTCAATTTTAAATAAAAGGGCACACTTGAAGTCATATCGGTCGCACCATTTGTCGTATTAAGGTATGACTAATTCCTATACGTCAAAAATGACTTATGGATCATTTTTCTAAAGTATCAAAACAATACGAAGGTTTTTTATCATTTTTTGAGTATGTCACTTGTGTTTTTTACAAAAATGTCATTATAAACTAAAAACATGCACTTTGAGTCATACCGGTCACATAGTCACTCAGTTTGATGTAAGACTGATTATTACACATCACAAATGACTTATGAATCATTTTTATAAATTATTAAGATAATATAAATATGTTTGCTCAGTTTTTAGTGAGTGACACATGTGTTGAACTAAAATAACAATTTTAAGCTTATAACGGACACTTTGAGTCATACTGGACACACCGTGTATCGGATTAAGGTGAGGCTGATTCTAATATGTTAAAAATGAACTATAGATCTAAAGTATCAAAATAATCTGATTTTTTTTGCTTAATTTTGAGTATGTCACTTGTCTTTTTTACTAAAATGTCAATTTTAAATAAATGGACACACTTGGAGTCATACTGGTCACCGTGTATCGGATTGATGTGAGGCTAATTATTACATATCAAAAATGACTTATGGATTATTTTCCTAAAGTATCAAAATAGTCCAAATTAATTTTCTTAGTTTTGAGTTTTCACTTGTGTTTTTTACTAAAATGTCATTTTAAATTGGAAACACACACTTTGAGTCATACCGGTCACATCATGTGTCGATTTGATGTGAGACCAATTCCTACATGAAAAAAATTAATTATGAATCATTATTCAAAATTATAAATACAATTTGAGTTTTTTTTTCTTAGTTTTCAATGAGTGATACATGTTTTAAACTAAAATTTCAATTTTAAACTGATAGCGGACACTTTGAGTGATACCGAGAACATCATGTATTAGATTAAGGTTTGGATGATTCCTACGCATCAAAAATGACTTATGTATTATTTTAATAAAGTGTCAAAATAATTCGTATTTGTTTTCTGTGTTTTGAGTATGTCACTTTTCTTTTTTACTAAAATGTCAATTTTAAATAAAAAGATACACTTGGAGTAATACCGGTCACACCATGAGTCAGATTGAGGTGAAGTTGATTCCTACACATCAAAAATGACTTATGAGTCATTTTACTAAAGTATCAAAATAATATTAATGGTTTTGCTCAGTTTTGACTATGCCACTTGTCTTTTTTACTAAAATGTCATTTTAAACTGAAAATACGCTTTTTGAGTCATACTGGTCACATCGTGTGTTGATTTGATGTGATACTAATTCCTACATGTAAAAAATGATATATGAATCATTTTCCTAAATTATCAAAACAATCCAATCAGTTTTTCTTTTTTTCATTGATTGAAACACATTTTTAACTAAAATGTCAATTTTAGACAGATAACGGACACTTTGAGTCATACTGGGCATATCGTGTATCGGATTGAGGTGCAGCTGATTCCTACACAACAAAAATTACTTATGGATCATTTTACTAAAGTATAAAAACAATATGAATATTTTTTCTTCATTTTGAGTATGTCACTTGTCTTTTTTACTAAAATGTCACTTTAAAATAAAAAAGACACACTTGGATTCATACTGGTCACACTGTGCATCAGACTGAGGTGTGGATGATTCCTACACATCACAAATGAATTGTGGAACATTTTTATATAGTATCAAAACAATTAGAATTTTTTTTCTTAGTTGTGAGTATGTCACTTGTCTTTTTTACTAAAATTTCATTTTAAACTGAAAACATGCACTTTGAGTCATGTCAGTCACATCATGTGTTGGTTTGATATGAGATTAGTTCCTACACATTAAAATGACTTGTGAATAATTTTCATAAGTTATCAAGACAATATAAGAATTTTTTTCTCAGTTTTTTGTGAGTGACATGTGGTTTGAACTAAAATGTCAATTTTAGACTAATAACGGACACTTTGAGTGATATTGGGCACACCGTGTATCAGATTGAGGTGAAACTAATTGCTAGATGACACATATGACTTATAGATTGTTTTCATGAAGTATCAAAATAATATGAATGTGTTTGATATATTTTGAGTATATCACTTATATTATTTACTAAAATGTAAATTTTAAAAAAAAAAGACACACTTGGATTCATAATGGTCGCACCATGTCTCAGATTAAGGTGTGGCCAATTCCTACACATCAAAAATGAATTATAGATTTTTTTTTCTAAGGTATCAAAATAATATGAATGTTTTTTCTCAGTTTTGATTATGTGATGTGTGTTTTGAACTAAAATGTAAATTATAAACTAAAAAAATATAGTTTGAGTCATACTGAGCACACTATGTATCAGATTGAGGTGCGACTGATTGATCTGTGGATGACACCATTCAAGATAATGTTCGTGATGGATTTTTTGGGAATTAATAATTTGTATTCAACTATTGAAAATCACTTGGTAGATTCATCCTTATGATTCACTTCACATTTCAGGCAGCATGGGGTTTCCTCTTCCATACAAAAGGAATATGTTCTCTCTTTTATAGCTTGTTGTAGATAGTTAAAAGCAAAATATAACTTCCAAAAAGATCTGTGAAAAAAACTAAATAAGTATTGGATAAAAATGGTGAATAAATTAACTTAAAAATAGTAGATAAAATGATGAAAAAATTAACCAAATTAGTAGTAATTCACCTTTGCATTCAACTATTGAAAAATCCCTTAGTAGATGCATTCTTACGATTCACTTCATGTTTTAGGCATTTTGGTGTTTCATATTCCATAAAAAAGGAACATGTTCTCTATTTTTTAGCTTTTTGCATATAGTTGAAAGAAAAATATGACTTACCAAAAGATCTATGAAAAAAATAAATCAGTATTAGATAAAAATAATGAGTAAATTAACTTAAAATATTAGATAAAATGATGAAAAAATTAACTAAATTAGTAGGAATTCACGTTTGCATTAAAATTTTTAAAAATCCCATGGTAGATACATCCTTACAATTTAATTCACATTTTAGGCGGCATGGGTATTACTCTTCTATCCAAAAGGAATATGTTCTCTCTTTTTTGTCTTGTTGTAGATAGTTGAAAGAAAAATATAACTTCTCAAAAGATCTATGAAAACACTAAATAAGTATTAGATAAAAATGATAAGAAATTTAACTTAAAACTAGTAGATAAAATTATGACAAAATTAACTAAATAATTAGTAGGAATTCAACTTCTCATTTAACTATTAAAAAATAACTTGGTAGATGCGTCCTTTTTATTCACTTCATGTTTTAGGTAGCATGGGGTTTCCTCTTCCATCCAAAATGAACACGTTCTCTTTTTTCTGGATTTTTATAGATAGTTGAAAGAAAAATATAACTTCCCAAAAGATTTAAAAAAAAACTAAATAAGTATTAGATAAAAATTATAAGGAAATTAACTTAAACATAGTAGAAAAATTTATGAAAAAGTTAAGTAAATAAGTAGTAGTAATTCACCTTTTCATGATGTTTGTTTACATTCTTGCCCCATTTCCTTTTTTCCATTATCTTAGTTATAGCCTTGAAGTCCAATCTCTCAAAAGCATGAGTAGCTTCGAACAAACCACCCCAACCTGATTTTTTTGGTCCTGATATAAGTATATATAACATAATGTATTTGTGTTTCATTCATAACCATGGTGGAAAGTTATAATTTACCAGCATAACCGACCATGTACTATGAGTGCTAATTTGATAACCAAAATGATTCACTCTATCTATAGATAGTTAAAGAGGAATGTTTCTCAACTCGTTTCCAAATTCAGGATACCCGTGTTCAATTCTCTTCCACTGAGGAGGGTATATTATGTGATGATGTTTCCCATATTTATTTCTTGTATCTGCATTCCATGTTAATTGTCTTGTAGTCTCCTTACTTCCATATAGGCGCTTAAACCTTAGAATGTTTGGAAAGTGTCATACAAATTTCATAGGACTTGAATCATCTTTCTTTCATCATGAAGCACCACACTTTGGGAATTTTTAAGTGATTTGTGGTCCTTTCGAAATAGTATAAAGTAATTTAGATAGGAAAGTATTCTTTCAAAGATCATACCCATTGAACATAGAACTTTTTTATCATTATATGTTCGACAAGGAATCTCATTATATTTTGGGATCATATCATTCAAGAGATAAAGTATTTCGGTAAAACTAGTGTCACTCAATATATTGTTATCTTTTAAATTATACAGCTTTAATATGGCTGAAAATGTTATATATTTAGTACAATCAGCATACAATGGAATCTTTGTACAACTCTTTAACTCCTTAAACAATTTTTGACAATCACAAAGTTTATCTTCAACTTTCATTTTCATTTCCTCAATATAATCATCATCATCGTTCACACCTGTAATCACATCCTCGATATGATCTTCATCATTTTCCACACTTGTAATCATATCATATGATCCATAAAATACAGTCTTATCCCAGTCACTAACTACATTCAGCTTTTCCCCATGTTTAGTACAACATTTATAACTTTGATCTATTTTGTGAAAGATCAAGTGTTCTTACAACTCCTCTAGACTAGTTATTCTTGAATATTAACACCTTAAACATGGACAAAGGATTTCAGAAGGGTCATATGCATGATCTTTTGCAAATTTGATGAGATCTTTCACCCCATCCTCAAACTCTTTTGTCATACGATTGGTATCCATTCATTTTTTATTCATATCCATCCAATTCGATTCGGTAATATTAATATTTAACAAAATAAATAAAGCATAAAAACCATTTCATAGAAAATGTTCATCTTGTGATTAAAATATTACTATAAGGTAAGATTATTAATGGTTATGATTTTAAAGACATAGATTGGTTTATTAATGGTTATGAGTTTACTAATGTGGGCTATCATTAATCTTTTCTATATTATATGAACCTGATATACCATATCTTTCACTAATTCGGGTCCCAAGAGAGACCTATCCCCTATCATAACCCAACATATAGGTGATCAACATATGGCCTTTAATACAAAGCTTCAAAACTATCTATCTATATCAATTCTTGATAACTATTTTTATACAAAAATTAGAATTTCTTAGATTTAAAATTTTATCTATCAACGTTTGGAACAATATAATTTCTATATTTTGGTTTCCTAAAAATAAGACAATATTGGAAGATTATACTCTAATGGTCTCTACAAATAAAATACACAAGGTAATTACATGTTTTAAAAAGACATTGTGGTTTTAAATCTATGGGGGTATGAGGGATGATTGGAACCAAATGAGAAGATTGAGGAAAAATAAGATCACTTACGTGTGCATTGGTCTCTTTAGGAAGCCAGGAATAAGGCAAGAGATGGTATAAGGTTATCATTTATTTTACTTCAAGTTTGGGTGAAGGCCTTGGTGGCGGAATTGGGTGTGCTAATCAATGGCGGGTTGTCTTCTCCAATGTTAAGAAGTTTTCTTCCAAGGCTTTGCTTCAACATGGAAGGTGGTCAAGGCAGTTGGGGTAGATGGTTCAAATGGAAGGAACCTATCATGGGGCTAAAACTAAAATTGGATGGCTCATGTAATCCTTGAGAAATGAAAGGGGTCGGACTGATGATAGATAGTAGGGGGTCGTTTATTCTTGGCTTCAATTCCTTTTACGGGTTAGGTAATTCCATTGGAGTGGAGGCAAGGGTAATGGTCACTGGTCTTATGTTGTGTAGGGTCTATAATATTCAGATTTCAGAAGCTGAGTTTGATTCTGCTATGTTGGTCAGGTTCTTTCATGGAAATGATGAATCTCCATAGGAGTTGGCTTACTTAATCAGGAAGTGCAGAATTTTTGTCAACCAGGGTAATCATGTTACCCACACCTAGAGAGAATGAAATTTTGTGGCTGATATGCTAGCCAACAAAGGGAATCCAAGAGAGTCCCTTATCCTTTATAATGGTTTGGGGTCTTTACCGGACGAGACTGTAAGCTATTATAAAGGGTGATGCCCTTGTCCTCCATCATTTCCACCCCCCTTGAGTTGGGAGCGACCTTGTGTGTTTTGTTTTTTTTCAATAATAAAAAGTTAATTTTCATTCATATATCATTATAATTTAAAGACAAAAAAAATAGATAAACTTTAAACTAAGAAAATTATATTAATATAAATTTTAAAATTTTAAAAAATGTTTAAATAAAGAAATGATTGTAATTTTAATTTCTCTTCATTTTGTTTCGATGTGAGGTTTAGTAAAAGAAAAGAAATGCTTTTAATTTCTTTGCATCTTGTTTGGTGACAATTTTTAAAATAAAAGAAAAGAAATGTTTTGGGAATATTAAAAAAATAACCTTTATTAAAAATATAGTTTTTCAATACTCAATTATTCCAAATAAAAAAAATATTATAATTTTAAACTGTATCTTTGATTTTTAAATAAATATATATGCTTATTATAAATAAATATATATATATATATATATATTAAAAATATATTTATATAATTATAAATATATATATTTATAAATATCTTTATAAAATTATATATATATATATTTATATTTACGTTCATAAATATATATATTTACAAATTAAATTTATAATTATATATATATATATATTAATATTTTATATATATATTTAAAAATATATTTATAATTTTTTTTATTGTTGTTTATAAATTATGTTGAACAAAATATTTATATACATATAATCAAAATTATTTATATACACATAATTATTTATAATCAATATTATTTATACACACATAATCAAAATTATTTATATACACATTATCAAAATTATGAATTGAAAGTAATCAAAATAATTTATAAATTATTTGTATAATTTATTAATTCAAAATTATTAATTAAAGATAATCAAAAATATTAATTCAAAAAAATATATTAATTCAAAATTATTAATTCAAAATTATTATTGATTCAAAATTATTAATTCAAAGTAAATATTAATTCAAAATAAATATTAATTTAAAATTATTTATAGATTATTTATATAAATTATTAATTAAAGATAATCAAAATTATATATAATCAAGAGTATCTGTAAAGACCCGTAAAATTCAAGGGAAATTTTTTGTTAATTTTCTTTAGAATTTTACAAGAGCGCGGTTTCAGACGGCACCTGATTTCGAGGCCCGGAGTGCCCGGAATTAATTTCTGAAGTTTGGCTCGGGTACGTTCAGTGAACGAACGAGCGGGTATTTCTAACTTTTGATACGGTGCTCGGAATTGAAATCCGAGGGCACCGATGAACTCGCAGCGCCGATATTCTCTTAAAGAGACCTTTTCGGGAGTTGCGTTTGTTTCGGGTTGAAAGTTAGTTTTTGGGAGATTTATTAAAAAGTTGAATAAAAAGTGTGAATTCTTTTTATTTTACTTTTTGTAGGTTAACTCCTCTCAAAGGGAGTTAGGGGTGGGACCCACACCCACTTAACCTCCCTTGAGAGGATTAAGTGTGGTGGGGCCCACACGAAACCTAAACCTCTCATCTTCCCTCAAACTCCCTTAACCCCTCTTTAATTAACATGACAACTTGTTAATAAATGTGGAGTTATCTCTTATTTGAATTTCAAACCTTTGAAATTCTTTTTGTGAATAAAATAAGACTTTGTCTTATTTTGTTGGGTTAGAACTCTTAGCCATCTTGGAGTGGTTGAGAAGCTTTTCTTTCTTCTTCAACCTTGACGAAGAACACAAAGAACGCCGTTCTTCAACGAAGAACTTCTTCGCCGAAGAACACGATCTTTCCGCGACGCCATATCCGCGACGTGACGTTCTTCTTCCGCATCATCTTTTCCGCGACGAACGCCATCGACAACGACTCTTCCTCCGACGTCAAAGGAATCGACACCGATATTCCACGACTCCGTCAACGTGCGACTATCGAGGTAAGGGTTCTTGAGTTCGTTGTTTCCTTTTTATTTGACTTTCCTCAAGACTTGACGTAGAACGCTCAAGTTCCGACGAAGAACGCTGCTCCGCTCTTCTTCGTCTTCGGTGTCAACGAGAGAGAACACTGCATCTTCCTCGGACAACCTTCGTCGGCGTACAAGGATTCGCCAACGACGTGCCTCTTCGGACGCGCCTCTTCGTCGTCGAATTTGACGAACGACGACCGCGACGCCCGACCTCCGCGACGTCGTCTTCCGCGGAACGTAGACATATCTTCGAACCTTATACCAAGTAGGGGTTGTTGATTCAATATTTATTTATTTCGTTCTTGATCGTGGATCTAGCACGTCTAACGTGAGACACTTGATTATTTTTAAAGTTGCGTTATTATTTTAACGTGAGGGGGCCGGACCGCACGAACACGGCCGAACCCCCCCCCCCCCCCTCCATCGTTTGTTTATTCTTGCGGGTGGAAGCAAGTGGCGTGGTGTCGTCGCACCACGCGGATGATAGTACAAATATTTACGCGGCGCCGTCGCGCCACGCCAAGGAAGAATCTTCAAGAACGTGACGTCGTCGCACCGCGTTGAATGATTATCAAAGCACGGCAAAGGGGCGCGGTGCCGTCGCACCGCGCCGGACGACGAACGTCGCGGCCGGTTCCGGGCCGCGGCGGGACGAGGAGACCGCGGCCGGTTCCGGGCCGCGGCGGGACGAGGAGACCGCGGCCGGTTCCGGGCCGCGGCGGGACGAGGAGACCGCGGCCGGTTCCGGGCCGCGGCGGGACGAGGAGACCGCGGCCGGTTCCGGGCCGCGGCGGAAGAGAAGACCGGCGGCCGGGCCGCCGGCGTCGGAAGCCGAAGGGGGGACCGGAATTTCCGGTCCCGTTGGAGAAAACCGGCCGGCCAGCTGGCCGGCCGGAAGGCTTAAAACCGGGGGAATAAATTCCCCCGGCCAGCGTGTAAAACCCCCCTCTTAAAGAGGGGGGCGGTTCCATGAAAGGGGGGCAGCAGCCCCCCGGTTCCTTTAAATCAAACCGGCCCCCACGTGGGGGCCGTTTGTTGCAAAGGCGCGGCCTTTGTGCCGCGCCGCTCCAAATCAGCGGGGGCTTGCCCCCCGCGTGCCGACCACGTGCGGCGCCTGCCGCGGCCCGCCGCACCGCCGCGCCGCCGCCGGCCACCGCCGCCGGTCACCGCGCCGCCCCGGGGGGGGGGGGGGGGGGGTCGGGCCGGGTCGGCCCGGACCCGGACCCCCCCGTTTCGAACCAGAATTGGTTTTTGGCTCATAACTTGAGCCTCGGACCTCCGAATGACGAACCGTCTATGGCAACGCGATCCTTGGATCGAGACGGTCGTTTCGGTATATCGCACTCAAGGTTTCGGATTACTTTGAGTTCGGCCGGGTTGGTTCGTTCACGAAACCAATCGGGCCTTCGGAGCGGAAACGCTCATATCTTGAGCTACGAACGTCCGATTGACGCACCGTCAGTCGCGTTGTGTTCCTCTTAGTGAGACGGATCTTTTGGAATACTCCGCCCAAGGTTTGGACGCAGGTGGAGTACGGTCGGGTTGGTTTTGCCTTAAAAACCAACCGGGCCCCGGGGACGAAAATGCCAATAACTCTCAGACCGGGCGTCCGATCGACGCACCGTCTGTTGCGTTGAGTTCCTGTTTACGATACGGAACTTTTGGTATCCTTCGCCCGAGTTTTGGATACAGTTAGTAGAGGCCGGGTTGGATCGCACCCGAAATCCAACCGGGCCCCTGGAACGGGAAAGCTATTATCTTTCAGACAGGACGTCCGCTTGACGAACCGTCAGCGGCGTTGGTGGTTACGTTGAGTAACGGTCCCTTTGAGTATACCCTATGGGAGTTCGGGGTACAGTTGTGATACGGCCGGGATTGGTTCGCACTCGAAACCAACCGGGCCCCTGGGACGAAAAGGCTAATAACTCACAGACCGGGCGTCCGATCGACGCGCCGTCTGTTGCGTTGAGACCCCTGTGACGAGACGGTCTTTTGAGATACTTCTTTGCGGGACCTTGTGATACTTGGAGTATCGACCAGTAGCTCGTGGAGCGGACCCTCCCGGAGACGAGCGTGCAGAGTACGGAGACCGTGTAGCCGGCTGAGACCTGACGACTGCTTGACCGACTCGACTTGGAGTGAGTCGACTAGCCCAGTGGACGGAGCGCCCGGTATTTGGCGGCAGACCCACGGCGGACGGAGCGCCTGGTAGTTGGCAGCAGATCCGCGGTACTCGACAGGAGGAGTACCTCAGTAGGCTATCTGGGTAGCGCCCGGTATTTGGCAGCAGACCCTCAGCGGACGGAGCGCCTGGTAGTTGGCAGCAGACCCGCAGTACTCGACAGGAGGAGTACTTCAGCAGTCTTAGGTTAGTGAGCGGCGGCCTCGGAGTCGTGACAGGACCACTGTACACTCTAGAGACGGAGCTCTTCAGCAGTTACGGTTTCGATAATGAAAATCCTGGTTTGAGCTGAGACTTTTGACCTTTGTGATTCCTCATGATTGAAATGGGTTACTTGATAACTTAGGTATATGTATGGGCATATACCTGGGTAGTGGTTATCCGTTGATCTCATGATCCTTGTGTTTCCTCATGACTGAGATGGGTTACTTGATAACTTAGGTATATGTATGAGCATATACCTAAGTAGAGTTTATCTGTTGTGATCTTCTTGTGGTTATCCTTGTTGGTTTTAGTGAGACCTTGAGGGTCTCGGGGTCCCTACTGAGTATCGTTATACTCACCCCTGCACGGGCTATGCCCGCACCTCGTTGTGTTGGTTGCAGACGACGGTCAGTACTGGCAGAGGCCGAGTGTTCGAGGACTGGACGGTACCTGGAGGTGGACTATACGACGAGGCGGTACCCAGAGGCAGACCACTGGGCGGAACATACTCGGAGCAGACGGCGGGACCCGAGGAGCAGAGGAGCTATCTGTACCCACCCTTCAGGTGGGATTTCCAGTGGACAGCTCGGCGTAGCAGCTTTACTTTTCAATTGTTGTTTTCCCTTTCGAGTTGTACTTTACAGTTGGGCTTGTATTTCCGGCCCCTTTTTACTTTCCGCACTTTTAGTTGTATTCTGTTTTTGCTTAGTGTTACCTTCCGCTTGCTTACTCTGTGTGTTTGTTTACTTTACAAAGGCAATGCCTTCCCTTTTTACCGGGATTTACGCCTTGGTGCTAGTCGCCAGCCCCTGGCCTATGGAAGGCGGGCTTGGGGTAGTCACGGCACGGACCCCGATGGCGGGTCGTGGCAGTATCTATAATCAAAATTATTTATAAATTATTTATAATTATTTATATACACATAATTTATAGGCAGAACATCTGAATCTCTCCAAAATAAAAAACTAAGAAGACTCGTGCAGTTTTAACTCCACCAAATAGATGAAAACATGACATCTCTATCTCTAAAAAATGGTTGAACTCAATAAATAATTATCATACGTCAAACAGAAACAGATAAGAAGAGACCAAACACTAGCTTCGTGAGAACCTCCACCATTGGCATACCAAAAACTATACCAAGATGGGATCTAGAACGCGGGATAGGAGAACCGAATGATGGATTCAACAGGGAGCCATAGCAATATAAAAACCCAAGTAGATCGTACGCCACCTCCAGTATACCCCAAATCACCGTGAACTCGGTCAATAAGGGCCCAAACTAAAGTTAAACATGGCGGGTCAGACAGTAAGGGAAACAAAGAATCATGAATGAAGCCCCAACATCATGAAACTAAAGATCTTAAACAAGGTCGATTCGCACTATTCATGGTAAAGATCCAAAACAAGGTTGAGGAGCGTGGAGGTAAATACCTGGATGGAAGAAGATCACAATTAGATAGAAGAAGAAATAATCACATACCTTATATCTTGAGAGGATCGATTTGTCGAGAAACTTATGAAGAGCGACGACGAGGGTTCGGTTCTGCGAAATCTTGAAGGCTTGAGAGTGAGGACTCTATTAGGGTTGTATTTAAAAGATCGGGTAAGACTTTTATAATCATTTTCAAAAAAGCATTGTGAATTTGGGTATTTTAATTTTCATATTAAATTTTCCCTGTTATTAATTCTGCCATTTTAATTTAAATAACTCATGTAATTTCCTTTTTTTTAATCACTAATTTTGTTGATTGCTCGAGTTGGGATGTTACCTGGGGCATCTGCTTCTTTCCCATTCCTTTCATTGCAAGTCGTTGATGTATGTGGCCACCCATTTGATCGTGTTTGTCTACTCATTTTGAGCAGTTTCACTGGTCGCTGCTAGGTTTGCTTCGTGGCACGTTTTCCTTTGGCTGGGCTATTATGTGGTTAGGGATGGAAGGGGGTTTCATCACCCCTGTGGCACCTTCATTTGGTGGGAGATGCAGATCTGAAAATATTCTTCTTCACTGGATAACAACGAAAATAGATCTGAGATTTTCCCTCCGTTGCTCCTTCATCCGACGAAGGGATCTCACCAGCAGAGGATGAGGGTGGACGTGACCCGAGTGGCCGCAATTCTATCGAAACTGTTTGACAGCGTTCTTCCATGGGTGTGCACAATAGAAGCGCAGTTGCTGGTGGCCATTCGACAGTGTTCTTCCCACGACGAGACCAATTAGAGCAGCAGCTATTGGCATCCACGAAATCTTGAAAAGATCCGAATGGCCGGACTTTGTCCAGTACTGTAAGTCCATTTTTTCACCTGGTTCTTTCATTGTTATCTTTCTGTTTTCTAAAGCATTCATATTAGCTTCCTTTTTTGTGGATTCTTCCTATTTTTTCACTATTATTTGTCGATTTTTCTGTCTTTTGTAATATGGTTCGTTTTTGTTTGAGAAATTAATAAAAATGCGTGTGTGGGGTGGTGTTTTTGTCATGCAGTAGGTCCCAAAGGGATCGAAGCACATAAATACTTGTGTCATTTACTATTTTCTGCAATTTTGTATTATGTTATATAGTTTTGCATTTTTTTTGTCATCGAATTGAAAAGTTTCAGATTCGGTCCTAGCCGTTGTTTGGTTTTGCTTCTGTTTGCATCACCACTCAACCACAACAGGTGGTATCAGAGCCTCTCTGGCTTACTTTGTCTTTTGATTTGATTACTGCTTCCTGTTTTTTAATTTGGGTTTTATTGCTTATTTTCCACATTTCTTTCTCTGTTTAATTCCCACTTGTTTAATTGATTTTTGTTTGATATTGAAACCCTTGCCTTCATTTGAAAATCTATGTATTTCGCATCCCATCGTATGTGTATACCCCATAGTTGTCAATCTCGGATCGCGGCGCGACGCGATGCGGCGGGGTCCTATACCGGGATCGCGACGACGCGGATCGCGTCGCGGCCGCTTTTTTATCCAATCGCGGGCCATTTAATATTATTTAAATTATATAATTCTATACATATATATGTTGAAAAATTAAAATATGATAAATAAAAGATAAAAAATAATTAAAATAATGCATATATAACAACAAAAGAAAGAATTTTTTTAAAATGGATGCTGAAAGTAAAATTTCAAACACAAAAAAAAAAAAAAAACGGGAGGGACAAGTGGCGCGCCTGATGCACGGCGCAAACCAAAAAACAAACAAATAACAAAACCCATAAAATAAAATAGAAAAAAAAAGACTCGGGGGAGGTGGGGTCGCCCTCAAGGGGTCGGTGCGGCAGGGGGCAAGGGGGTCGCCGACGGCGTCGAGGGGTTGGTGCGGCAGGGTCGTCGTTCGCATCGAGGGGTCGGTGCGCAAGGGGCAGGGGGGTCATCGGCGTCGAGGGGTCGGTGCGCAGGGGGTAAGAGGGTCGGCGGCGGCGTCGAGGGGTTGGTGCGGCGGGGTCGTTGTTGGCGTCGAGGGGTCGGTGCGGCGAGGTCGTCGTCGGCATCAAGGGCTTGGTGCGGTGGCGGTGTTGTAGGCCAGTGCTATTTTTTTGCAAGCAAATACGTGTCGCGCTCGCGACCAGCAAAATTGCGCGCGATCCGCGACACCACGATTGCAACGCGACTCAGCGTCCAAGGGCGGCTATGCACCGCTCCGCTCCGCACCACCGCGATCGCGCCCGCTCCGGCGCTATTTGACAGGTATGGTATACCTAGTGAGATTGGTCGGTTCTTAGTGGCATATTCCTAACATTGTGCCCAACCACTATGCATCTACTCATCTAGATAAACATGTCTACTATGCGATACAAAATCGAGAAATTTGATGGAGACAACGATTTCAATTTGTGGTGAATTAAAGTGAGGGTCTTGCTCATACAACAAGGCTTAATTGATGCCCTATGTTGGCCTAAGAAACCCATCACGGTTGTTAATCAAACTAGCCAGAACATTTTTGAATACCAAGAAGTCCCACCTGATGTACTTGTTAAGGCTCATAGCTCCCTTTTACTTTCCCTAGGAGATAGGTCCTTAGAAAGGTTGCTTTCAAGTCCACTACTACCGACATTTGGTTAAAATTGGAGGAATTGTTTATGACTACTTCATTAGTTTATATACTCTATAAAAAACATCACATGTTTACTTTTAATATGAAACTTAGTAGTTCCATCAAATATCATCTTGACGAGTTTAATAAAATAATGTTAGATCTTTCCAATATAAATGTAGCAGTCGATGACAGGGATCAGGCAAGGATCCTCTCAATTTATCTTAACAACAATTATAGTTCTTTAGTCGAGACTATGATGTATGGCAGAGACTCGCTAACCCTAGAAGAGGTTAAGTCGGCTCTTCTTTCAAAAGAATTACAATCTAAGAATGGGTTAGGATTAGAGGGATATGGGCTTAATATCATGGGTAGAGCAAATAAGAGGGGTAAAGGGAAAATAGTGATAAGGGTAAAAAGTCAGTTTAAGACTCGGTGTGGTAAACTAGGTCACTTTAAAGGGGTTTGTCCTGAAAGAAATGGTTCAAATGGTAATGGTTCTCAATCCAATGTAGTTGCGCCCGGTTTTGATGATGCTGATGTTTTGTAGTTTATCTAGTGTGTTGTAGGGGCAGAGTTGTGGGTTTGACTCTGGGTTTTGTTTCATTCTTCATGTCCCAGGAGGGTTGGTCTTCTCAGAAGGTAACCAAGTGTGAAGATAGTAAGGTCTTGGGCAGTGGTTAGAGAAGCAGGTTTATGGGTAGATGTTTGACTGATCATTAGACTTCATGATGGTGTTGCTGGTATCTCTTTGATGACATTGGATGGGTACCTGGTAATTAGGTGCTTGAGGTTGTTGGTTTCCTAGATTTAAGGGGGGGTTTCCTTAATTTGGTAGCGGGTTTCCCTTGCTTTCTGGTTTTGTTTCCTCATGGTTACATGTTGGACTTTATGACTGGGGCTGTATGGGTAATACAATGGTCTAGGTTAGGATGTAGCTTCCCTTGTCGCACGGTTCTAGGTAGTGTCTTATCCTTAGGTGGAGAGTGTTTTCTTGGTATGTTTTAGATTCAGGTGGAGTGATTTTCTTGCTTGTTATGATCCTTGTGTGTGTGTGTTTTTTTGCCTTATTTGTTTTCATTTGCATGGACTATTTTCTTTGCTACTATTGTGTGCATATGGACTTTTTTTGAGTTTATGTCCATACCTTATATTGTTTTTATGCTTTGAGGATGGGTATTTCTCTGTTTATCGGTGTTCTTCAGGCACTAGAGCTGTCTTGGGAACCTCTAGTAGGGAGTTGAGGTATGTGAAACGGGAAACTCAGGTATGTGAAGGTAAGTTCAGTTTATGCAGTTGTGTTAGAAGTTTTTTATTCTAAGTATGTTGTAGTAGTATCTTAAATGTAATTGATGATGGAAAATGTGTGTCACGTTGACACACATTTTTGACATAAGCAGTGTATAGTTTGACTTGCACTGTTTAATGTTGGTTTTGTTTTTCTTAGGTTGTTTAGCATGATTTGCCAATTCAATTGATAGTTTAGGTGTAAGAACATCGCCACTTTTATATGAAAATGGTGGATATTTGTGAATTTGGGTATTTTAATTTTCATATTAAACTTTCCCTGGTGTTAATTCTACCATTTTAATTTAAATAATTCCTGCAATTTCCTTTTTTGTTAATCAATCTTTTTTTTCCTCCTTGAATTGGGATGTTACCTAGGGCATCAGCTACTTTCCCATTCCTTTCGTTGCAAGTCATTGATGTATGTGGATGTCCATTTGATCATGGTTGTCCACTCATTTCGGGGGATTGCGCTGGCCGGTGCTAGGTTTGCTTCATGGCACGTTTTCCTTCGACTGGCCTGTTACACTGTTAGGGCTGGCAGGGGATTTCATCACCCCTGCGGTGCCTTCATTTGGTGGGAGACGCATATATGAAAATCACCTTCTTTGCTGGATAGCAATGAAATATATCTGATATTCCCCCTTCGCTGCTACTTCATTCAATAAAAAAGGATCTTCGATGCGGTTGTGGTTCGATTAGGGGTGGTGTGCGGCTCGTTGGTGAGGCAGAACCTGGCAAGGGCGGCGGATCCAGGGTCTTGTGGTGGTCCGAAGCCCACGGCACCTGGCAGCTCAGCAGAGGAATCCCGCCGATAGAGGACAAGGGCGGACACAACCCAAGCCGCTGCGATTTTGTCGGAACCGTTAGACAACATTCTTCTACCGGTTTGCGCAATGAAAGTGCGGTTGTTGGTGGCCATTCGACAATGTTCTTCCCACGACGAGACCAATCAAAGCAACTGCGATTGGCATCCACGGAAGCTTGAAGAGATTCAGACGGCCAGACTTTGTTTGGAACTATAAGTCTATTTTTTCACCCAGTTCTTTCATTGCTATCTTTCTGTTTTCTAAAGCATTCATAGCAGCTTCCTGTTTTGTGGATTATTTCTATTTTTTTGCTGTTTGTCAATTTTGCTATATTTTGTTATCTGGTTCGGTTTTGTTTGAGCAATTAATAAAAGTGTATGCATGGGGTGGTGTTATTGCTGTGCAGTAGGTCTCAAAGGGACCAAAGCATGTAAATACCTATGTCATTTACTGTTTTCTTCACTTTTGTATTCTGTTATACAGTTCTGCTTTTTTTGTTATCAAATTGCAAAGTTCCAGATTCGATCCTAGTCGTTGTTTGGTTTTTCTTCCGTTTGCATCACCACTCAACCACAACAAACACTAATAAAGAGTAGTTTTATTAGTACTAGTAAGCGGTGATAAAACATATCTTTATCAGTGTTAAAATTCTAGCACTGATAAAGATATGTTTTATCATCTCCTTTTTAGCACTGATAAAACTATCAGTGTTAAAAAAGCAATGATAAAGACCTGATTTTAATAATATAAAAAATATAATTAAAAAAGTTAAATTTATATAATTATAAATAAACATTTCAAGAATTATAAATATAATTATAAATAAATATATTTAATATTTAATATATTTATATAATTATATATATATATATTTATTTATAATTATAATTATAAATTAATATATTTAAAAAATATTTTTATATAATTGTAAATATATATTTTTTGGAAAAAATGAGATCAAGTCCAAGTAATTGGCCTCCTGAATATTAATAGGAAAAATTACAATAGTCTAAAGGTTGGCATTTTAAATTTCTCTCTTTGAAAAGGAGGTGTCAACTCAACATAGAGGGTGTTTGAAAAGATGCAAGCATCACCACTCACCTCTTTGTTTTTAAGTCCATCATTAAGAGAGTTATCTTCAATAAACACATGTGTGATGATGTAATTCATTGAGGAGAGCTTGTCTAAGCATTTGCCCCATCTTGCAGTCAATTTCTGGATCTAATAGCCTGCACAACCATGGTAGAATTACACTTAAACCATAAATTGTTCCACCTCCTTTTACTTTCCATGTCCACTGCATTAATCAAACTAAGCATCTCAGCTTCTAAAGAGTGGCAATACCACCGAGTCCATAAAGGTAGCCCATGACATCTCTGTTATGATCTCTAAAAATAATCTTGAAGTTTGCAGATCTAGGATTACCTCTAGAAGCTCTATCAGAATTTCATTTAATTATAAATATATTTATATAATTATATGTATATTAGGTATTGGGGGTACAACTACAGTGAAACGAACACACATCTCAACCCCAATGGGCAAGTCATACCCCCCAGGGTTGATCCACCCATTAATGGCCCGTAGATCCATACAACCATTGCCCCGAAAGGCCCATAATAACAACCCATATGGCCAGATCACCATGGCCCATAATCTCCAAACTGCTTATCACCCCTGTCCAAGCATTGTCTGCACTGCACAACGCCTCTTTGCCCAATTATTTGTCGCATGGCAGATTGTCTTCATCAATCCAAAACACAATCATCATCACTGAATGAGCCTCTCCTACAAACCAAATGATGGAGGCCTCATCCCACCATCGTCTTATTAGGCGTCGTGGCGGTGCCGCCAATGACTGTCGGACCACCACCCCTGATTCTAGATGATTGGGGTACAATTACAATGAAACACACACACACACCATACACCCACAAGCTGAATGGGTAGGTCATAGCCCCCCAATGATTAACCTGCTCATTAAGACTTTATTTATTGTCTATATATTAGGCTTGCATTCCCCATACGTATCAGACCCATAAGCTAATTATATATTTATTTATGACCTGTGAAAGGCTCGTAGGGTCATATGAGTGCCTTCCTCGCGACCCATAGTCACTGCTTCCACTGTGCAGGCTTGCCTTCATCACTGCCCCACAACATACTGTAAGGGTTGGTGTCCTGAGAACCAACTGTTTTGTACTTTGATTACATGAATGTTCACTTATTATATATTATTCATTGTTCTGCATGACTATAATATAATAATGTCCTGGAATATTTGTTGCATTAATAAGGTCATAGCAGATCCCCGCTATGATGAGAACCTTGAAATGCTATAACAATATTCTTAAATAAAGTTCTACGGTTGGATGACATACTATGATAGGACACATAGTATACAGACCGTCATGTGCGAGTACTCGTAAGAAGACGAGACTCTCTCTCATGGAGTTCGCACTTGGTAATCTCTAAGATGGGAGATTATGAGAACAGACCCGCCAGTAGTAATTCCGCATGTCTTGGTGTCATCGGATATTGCTATCTGCGAGCGTGTGTAATGGTCCTTAGACTGGAAGATTATCATTAAGTCATGTCATGACTCGTGCACTTAGATTTAGTGACGAAAACCGTCACGCAGACAGTTGGCGGGAAGTAGGGTACTTTGGGTGCGTCACGAGTGACATGTTGTTAATGGATAAGTCGAGGAAGGATTTGTCTCTTCTATTTATGGAAGTTGATATCTCGGCCCTTTGATTGAAATAGAATTGTCGCATTAAATTCCATGGCCATGGTGTAAACGGCGAGTTTATTTCAGGTAGTCAAAGAACGACGGATCAAGCATATAGGTTTATGACACTTTCATGAAACCTGCTTGATGAGATATTGAGACAAAGAGATTAAATTACACAGTAAGCGTTCGTATGAGGTGATACGTCAATACGGCGTCAACTTCTTTCTCTTGGGTGCATTGACCCGTTGCTAGACAGTAATCTTGGACTTTAGGCAAGTCTGCCTAATGCCAACGAGAAAGAGGTCTAGAGGGTCACACACTAAGTATATCCAAATATCTCAAGTTGAATAAAGATTATTCCCGTACGTGGTTTAATAATTATTCAAGGAAGCCTAAGTTGTTTTAAATGATGGAGGAAAAATAAAATAAAACAGGTACACGCCGTGTATTATTAAATGTACACGCCGTGTAGTTTTATTTTGGAAAGGAAATGAATAAATGAAAACAAGATATACACACCGTGTACATTTAATGTACACGCCATGTAGTTTTCAATGAAAAACAAGTACACGCCGTTTATTTATTATTACATGCCGTGTAGTTTTTTCAGTCGGGATTTTGAGGATATAATATTGTTTTAAATGATATTTATTATAATCAGCGTGAGCGCATGTCAAGGAATTATCTATTCGACATGGGGGTTTTAAATAAGAGTCAATGAAATAAATAAAACGCGTAACGCGTTTATTTATTGTCATAACTCTATAACCCCCCACACCCGATTATAAATATCCTCACAACCCCAACTCTTTTCCGACACACAAGAGAATCGTTGTGCACAACATCTCTGGAGAATTCTTTCAAGGTTGAAAGTACCTCTTCCTCCAAGAACGCTCTCAAGACCGAGAGAGATCCTCTTCCATCAGATCAAGACGATCTAAGGCGGACAACGCAAGCAAAGGCTTCTCCACGCTAGCACTCGGAGAATCCTTTGGCGACGTCCAGAGATACGAGGTACACGTGTGGATCACCGCTAGAGGGAGTCTACACTTGGCTTCTGCGACGCAACGACGGATCACATCGACAACGTGATCGAGAACATCAACGAAGAAAGAACACCCAAAAGGTATTTCTTTATAATTAATTAAATTAATTATAATCAACCTGTAACGATCCTTGTTTGTGGTTCCGGGACAAACCATCTTCTTTGTCTTTTTCTGTGATTCGATCCGTGGAGACTGGCGTTTATCGTCGTATTGATCCTGGATTGATCATTGATAATGAAAAAAATCCAAGTGGGCACATCCACCCACGCGCTTCCGCTGCGCCCGGAACCTTCACATACTTCATCACCGCTATCACTGGTGTAAGAACACAGATCTTCATTTCAGGTATGAATCTTTATTTTTGGGTTGTTTTTTAGGAAAAAGGAAGAAAGAGAAATTTTCTAAGTACACGCTATGTACTTTTGAGTACATGTCATGTACCTGGTTGTCGTGTGTAGCCATGTACTGGTTGTGTAACGACCAAGTACATGGCCGTATAGGTGACCTAGAGACCACATAAAGTGGGGGCCGGTTGAGGCTAGTACACAACGTTTACATTAAATGAGCACTCCATGTACTTTTCTTTTTAATTGACGAGTTAGAGCGGGGTCGCTTCTCATCTCAAGAATTACCTTCTTCTTCCTGTGTTTTGTACAGGAGAGTGACGAACTGCCAAGAAACTTCGAGCTCCTCCCATTCCTCTATCTGAGCTTCGATTGAGATGCCTCTAGGTACGTTCGATTCCCACCAGTGAGTTCTCTCTTCCCCTAGAGCCTCTCTTCCTAATTTCTCCTCTCTCATGAGATATCGAGGGTGATCGTTTTTAACCTTTGTGTAGATCTATGACGTTCTAGGCTGATTCAAGGGCCTACGTTCAAGAGTGTTCATCGTACAACATAGAGGTAGGTGGTTTGTGCATTTCTTTGATTGTATTTGGATTATATATGCTTAAAGTGATGAATAACCATGATTGAGGTATTGTGTATTTTGGATTTTGACCCTTTTAATACCTGCTATGGTTTGGTTGATTGTTTTAGGGTTATTGCCTATGAATAAGATTGTATACCCTTGTTTATGGGACACCCCCATGGGTGCGTTCCCTTATTTGACTGTTTATAGCCGTTTGGCCCAGGTTGCCTATGAGGCATACCTTGTTTCCATGCCTTAAATTGTTTAGGATGGAGTTTGTTTGATTATATGAATTGCATGTGTTATGATTGTGAATGTTGTCCATGTAGTAGTTATAGATTACATGTGATTCCTTGTTATGATATGCATGTTGATCTTCCAATGGACCGTGACAACCTTGGACCAAGAAAACTGTGGGGGTTTCCATGTTTATTTATACAAGACCGTGAGAGACTTGGTGTATACTTTGACCTAGGTTTATTAACTATGAGAGCTACCTAGGAGGTCATTTATGAATATTTTATACTATGTTGACCCAAGGGGTATTGACCGTGAGAGCTAACCGAAGGTCGTGTATAAATTATTGATGCCTTGTGGACCCAGGGGTTAGACCGTGAGAGCTGTCCAGGTGGTCGTTTGTAAATGATTTTTTCTATATGGGACCAAAGGGGTTAGACCATGAGAGCTACCCAGAGGGTCATTATTTATTAATTTAATGCTATGTTAAACCAAATGGGTTAGACCATGAGATCTTTCCTAGAGGGTCACTTATAAAAGATTGATTGATTGTGACGAGTCTGCCAAGCCAAAGCACAAGCTTGGATTTGGTCTTACTAGATTATTAGATAGTCTTCTAAGATATCTATTTTGCTATTACACAGTGGATACAGAGCTTGGGATAGATCCAGAGATTCCATTATTCAGCGGTTTGAATAATTAATAAATGAAAATGAATGTAATTGGAAATTGTAGGATTGTTTACTTTTGAGTACTTCCTAGTTTATTGCTTCATTTTTTCATATTACCTGCTATATATATTCACAGATAGTTAGGCATGGATCTTTTGGCGATAGCCTACTGAGATTCATCTCACATCCTATTTGGGTCATGCTTTTGGTCCCAAACAGATTATATGGTTCCATGTATAGATAAGGGCAAACGCCCTTCTTCGTCAAGTATTTGATTATTGTTAGAGCTGGAGAGCATAGGATTAAGCTGAGGCTTGCAATGCTATTGAAGTTTACTATTTTTTGTATGGTTTCAGTATTTTATTTCCAGTATTGTGACTTGTTTGGATGCTTTCCTAGATACATGTGACATGCATCATTTATTTATATATGCGGCAATTGTTTATACTATTAGTCTTCCGCTGTTTACTTCTGTTGTATGGTATTACTACTTCCGCTACTATTTACTATTTATTTCCACTGTGTTACTCTACCAATGAAGGTATAGTTTTCCCACTATCACATCCAAGGTCCTCGCTGCTAGTTGGCAGCCTCCAGCATTTAGGAAAATGCGCTTGAGTCTATGTAACTAAGCGGGTACGTGGCACCTTTGGGCGGCACCTATAACTGGGACGTTACAAAGTGGTATTATAGGAGGTTTCTTTTTTTCTTTTTCTTACTATTTGGAGCCTATAAATATTGTTGGGAAAAAATCCCTGAAGGTAACATTGCAGCATTTTTGGTTTGGTTGTGTTTGTTGACAATGCAGGTTTCCATGGTGAATTGTCAAGTTCCAGAGATGTTGTTGACAATTCATGTTGACAAATAACCATGAAAAAGGAATGGAAGATCTGGAGGCAGTAAAAAAAGCGCAGATACAAGGTGGCGTCATTTTCCAGTGTTTTCCAAATTTTTAGGATCCAAAATTTGGAGTTTGGTGAGCATCGCAAAATATGGATTTCCTTGAAGATCTCATCAAAATATGGCATAGGCGTGAGTTTTCCAAAGATGGGATTCTTGATGTTGATTTTGCGAAGACATGAAGAATGTTTATGGTGTTCTTCATGATTACGATGAGTTTCGCAAACAGTGAAGGTGAAGAGCATTGCAGCGAAGCTTTGCGGCGACGACACAAAGGAATTGATAGAACGCTCCGCGATTACGACAAGCTCCGCGATCAGAAAATTTCCATGGTGCTTCGTGATATAGAGATAATTTTGGAGGAAATTTCAGAGCTTTGCGATTTGAGATGACATGGCGCGGACTTCACGCAGAAGGTTCGAGGGTTGGTGTAATTTCCTATAAATAAACACCGACCCCCTCGAGAGAAGTAGATAATTTTCCAAGAAACATTTGTTATTCTCGAATCATGAAGGAGGTTCATGGAGGCAGTGTGCTTCGCGAAAGACAGGAGCTTTGTAGTGGCTAATCTAGCTCCGCGAAAGTGGTGTGTTCCACGTTGGCTTAGTGAACTTCACGAAGGAAGTCTCTTTGCGACGGCTTGAGCTCTACGACGACCTAAGCTCTGCGAAGGCTTGAGCTCTGCGAAGGTCTGAGCTCTGTGAAGTGGTGTTCTCTGTGAGGCAGTGAGCTCTGTGAAGGTTTGTGCTCCGCGAAGAGGCAGAGACTTCACGAAGGCTTATTTGATCTTCGTGAAATTAGGAGCTTTGCGAAGTAGGGTTCTTTGCGAAGTTATTTCAAAAGGGTGTTTCCCAGTGATCAGGGGAAAAGGGGTATTCATTAGTGGATGAAATTTGGACTTCAATAGAGCATTTACATACAGTAGATGATTCATTCATTAGTGATAATGAAGAGACCTACAGGTCTATAAACTGTGAGTGGATCTGCTAAAGAAGCAATGAGCTCACTTCAATTGAGAGAGTAATAAGTTCTTAAATTGTGAATGGTTGTAAACCAAGAGGGGCAGTGAGTCCGCTTTGAACTTGTAAACAGCAGAGCGCTTATAGTGGATTTGGTACATCGCTGGTGTATACTCCTTGGACATAGCCCAGTGAGGGTGAACCATGTAAAATTTCTGTGTCATGTGTGTGCTTTAAGATTCATTTATACTCTGCAATGGGAAGGAGAGAGAAAAGAGGGTTTTGTATAACAAAAAAACAATATCAAAAGTGGCAGTAGTTTTAATTTGTCATACCTTGATTCACCCCCCCCCCCTCAGGGTATCTAGCCTAGTGGACCTAATGGATAGGGATAAGAATGAATATGTAGTTGGTAATAAGTTGTGCCCAAGAGTAGCTAACTCGTATACAGGGAAAATCCAATTTACCTTGATTATTGCAATTTTTTAGTTTTTCAATTGTTACAGTTGATTTGATTTCAATATTGGGTGATTCACCTGTATTGTGCTATTATGATTTATATCATTATGGTTCTATTTCTATTAAAACCCAATGAGATGAGGGTATTCCATCTCATGCATCATATAGGCATTTGTTAGAGATCACATGTCATGTCACTAGTACAAAAACCTTTTTTTACGTCGCCCTTTTTCACGTCGGTTATTATATAACTGACGTAAAACTACATTTTCGCTATTTTTTCACGTCGGTTATATAAGAACCGACGTGAAAAAACCCATTTTATCTAATTTTTCACATCGGTTATATAATAACTGACATGTAAAATCAATGTACATCACTTTTCCACGTCGGTTATTTAATAACCGACGTGAAAAATCGATTTTTATGAATTTTTCACGTCGGTTATTTAATAAATGACATTAAAAGGTATTTTTCACATTGGTTATTTAATAATTGACGTGAAAAAAGTTTACAAAAATGTTGTTAATTTCTTAAGCTTTAATTTGACAGGTCACAGAGCTCAAACAGAGTTACGAATTAAAAGTTATGACCTTTAGAAGTTGGTCTTCCTTAAGACATCGTTTAGAGATGATCAAATTCTAAAGGTCATAAATTTTAATTCGTAACTTTGTTTGAGCTCTACGAGCTGTCAAATTAAATCTTGGGAAATGAACTACATTTTTGTAAACCTTTTTCACGTCGTTTATTAAATAACCAATGTGAAAAATAACTTTTAATGTCGGTTATTAAATAACCGACGTGAAAAAAGTTTACAAAAATTTAGTTCATTTCCCAATCTTTAATTTGATATGTCATAGAGCTCAAACAGAGTTACGAATTAAAACTTAAGGCCTTCAGAAGTTGTCCTTCCTTAAGACATCGTTTAGAGATGATCAACTTCTGAAGGCCGTAACTTTTAATCCGTAACTCCGTTTGAGATCCGTGAGCTGTAAAATTAAAGCTTGGGAAATGAACTACATTTTTTTAAACTTTTTTCATGTCGGTTATTAAATAACCGATGTGAAAAAGTCATAAAAATCGATTTTTCACGTCAGTTATTTAATAACCGACGTGAAAACGTGATGAATATTGATTTTTCACGTCGGCTTTATAATAACCGATGTGAAAAATAAGTGAAAATTTTAATATCTTTTCACATCGGTTATCATAAAACCGACGTGAAATATAATTTTAGTATCCCGCGAACGCGAAATTTCAAATTTTTTACATCGCGGCATCAAAATTTTGAATTGCCACCTAAAATTTTTAATACCGCGTTTTCTCTTAGAATCACAATTATATGTTTCCATAATACACATATCATAATTTAACGATCATTTATTTCAATCATTATCATTCCCCCAAATCGACTCTTTTGATCTTCAACGTGAATCAATTATTTATTCTTTTCGGGATCTCGTCAAGGTATGTTTAATCATATATCCATGATTTAGGGTTTTTATATATGATTTTTTTTCTTAATTAATATACCATTTTACAGTAGTTTCATTCAACCAACATTGTTCCACCGAATCACCTTGTTTGATCTTCCACTCGAATCAACGATTTCTTATTTTCGCAACCTCGTCATGGTATTTGTAATTATTTTCCCATGATTTATATTTTCTATGAGTAATTTTCTTAATTGATATACCATTTAACGATTATTAATTTATTATAATGATGGATGGTTATTTATATCATGGTAAAACTACAAATTCCCCCACGAATTCAAAAATTCTTTCTAAGATGAAACTATGGTTGCCTCATTCACTCTTTCCTCGAAAAAAATATCAAACTTCTGATGGTCATAACTTTGGATCCGTAACTCTGTTTGAGCTCTATGACCTGTCAAATGAAAGATTAGGAAATTTTCTACAAGATGGTAAACATTTTTTATGTCGGTTATTTAATAACCGATGTTAAAAATAACTTTTAACATTGTTTATTAAATAATCGACGTAAAAAATGGGGTTTTAACGTCTGTTTTTTCAAAAACCGACGTAAAAAATGGCTTCATAACGCCATTTCCAGAATGTATTTCACGTCATTTTTTTAAAAACCGACGTTAAAAACCATAAAGCCCCATTTTTTATGTTGGTTATTAAATAACCGACGTAAAAAATCATATTTTTAACGTCGCTCGCAATAACGTCGCCTAAAAACCGACGTTAAAAAGCAAAAAAAAAACAACGTAAAAAAAGGTTTTTGTACTAGTGTGTACTCTTGTCATTCCATTTAGGGTGCATTACTGATTGCATGTTTTTTTGATAGATGTTGTGCTATATATGCATGTTGTTGTGATAGATGCCTTGATAGAATACTGGCTATTTTGATAAGGTATTGGAAATTGTAAAGTTTTATTTGGATGGATGCCAAACTTTGGTCCCTGAGGTGTTATGGGCCCTCTTAGATCAGAATTTGGTGGATCATGTTTGAACTTTAATTGAATTTTTTCAAGTTATGATGTGAAAAAGGATGATAAACTTTGATTCATGGGGAGTATGGGCTCTCACGGGTCATAATTTTTCATGCCTTAGACAAAATTTTAATTTTTCAGGGGTTCCGAAGAATTTTAGGCGGCTTACTGTCTGGAAACCCAGACAACACGTTGTGTGGTGTTATGAACACACGCCATGTGTTCTTCTATTCTGGAAGAAACAACCTTTCGTAAGTACATGTCGTGTACTGTATGTACACGATATGTAGTCTTTAACCGTGTGACTGACTGTGTAAGCAGAGATGCGGCGTTGAGAAACTTTGGTAGAACACTATGTGTACTAGGAGTACACGTTGTTCCGTAAAGACTGTGTGTTCGGTCGTGTGACTAACAACACGGGTGGATGAAATTTAGGTTGTACATGACGTGTCTCGTTTATACACACCGTGTAGAGTCAACCATGTATCTGACCGTGTGACCAACGACACGGGTGGATGTAACTTAACTAGTACACATCGTGTCTAGGGTGAACATGTCATGTAGTGTTAACTAGGAGAGAACCGTGTAGTTTTAGTCGTGTAGAGGAACTTGGGTAGGAGGAAAAAATTCAAGTACACGTCATGTCTCAAGAGGAACACGTTGTGTGTAAGGGTTGTTACACGACCAATATTGGAAGAGGTACATGCCCATGTAAGGATTAAAGGGAACACGTTGTGTGGTGGTTATACACGCCGTGTAACCCTGTTTAGTGAAACATGAATGTTTTCTTCTCCTATTATTTTCTTGAAATTCTAAGTTTCTTTCCTTAATAATCATGAACTAAGGTGTGCGCTTGACCTTGAAAAGTCATGCCACTGATATGTCCTTCGGTGGTACACTAGGTGCAAGGAGAGGATTAGACACCGGAAATGGTAGATCAAGGACTACCAGCAGATCCTCCCATCATGCCCGTTTTGGCACCAGATGTTATACCGAATGCAGGTGTTGATGCACAATTCTGTGAAGGCTTTATGAGGATGATGCAGACTTTCCAAGGAGCATCACATCCTGCCCTGACTATGGTAGAGTTGACGCGGGTGTTACAGTAGCAGCATCCTCCCACTTTTTAAGGGTATGGAGGACCACACGATGCCGATTCATGGTTGAAGTCCATGCTTGCTATCTTTGAACATTTGGAGAGGCCTCTAGAGAGGAGGGTGAAGCTTGTGACGTACATGCTATGTGATTCTTCCAAGAGATGGTGGGATGTTATCACATAGGTGGGACGTCATCGGGATATGGCTTGGGAAGAGTTTCAGAAGACCTTTTACGATTACTTCTACCCTAACATTGAGGGCCAATCAAGCCCGAGAGTTCATGAATTTTGGAGTTGGGCGCTCTTTCAATGATGGAGTACTCTTCTCGTTTTACAGAGCTCCAGTGCTTCGCACCTATTCTAGGAGGTGACGAGTTATCCTTGTCTAGGAGATTTGAGGATGGTCTTTGGTAGGACATCCAATAGTAGGTGAACGTTTTCAGGCTGACCTCGATGATGGCTATAGTGAACCAAGAACTGATTACTGAGCGCAGTCTAAGGGAGTTAAGAGTTGTGAGCCAGGGCAGTTCAGCACCCAGGGATGATACTCCTTCAACAGATAGCAGGAAGCGTCACAGGGAGCCTTCATGTGGTGTTTCCAGTAGCAGGTATGTATCCACAGGTAGCCAGGTGAGGTGCTACCAGTGTGGGAAGAGTAGGAACATGAGACCTTAGTGCCCAAGAGACCCAATTGAGTGTCGAGCTTGTGGAAAGATGGGTCATCTTCAGTGTTTTTTCTGGTTTTTATCACCAGTAGCTAGTTAGAGGGGATCAATTATGACTCCATGTTCAGGAGTAGGACCACCAATTTCTCCTCAGTCAGGGAACCAGAGTTTATCAGGCCATTTAGGCTGAGGAGGTAGTCATGGTCGTGGTGGCGAGATGGTAGGTTTTCAGCGACAGCAGGGTAGATCAGCTCAGGATAGTTAGGAAGGGTCACAGGGCCATGGTACAAGTTAGACTTTTGTAGTGGAGTAATCCCAATAGGTGAAGGATCCCAGACCCTCTATTGTTAGAGGTACGATTCTAGTTTCCTCAGTTTTAGCTTCTTCTCTTTTCGATACAAAGTGTTTCCCATAGTTTTATATATGTTTTCATTATAGAGAGCCTTGGGATCTGTATCTTTACTTCTGAGGATGTTATGACACTATAAACTCCGTTATGGATTAGGAAGGCTAGTGTACGTTAGTTTAAGAAGTGCCCTCTTGAGGTTGGTGAGTGTCACTTCTTGTGGGACCTCTATGTTTTAGAGATGATAGGCTTCGATGTCATTCTCAGAATGGACTGGTTGATCTCCTTTCAGGCCTTTTTTTATTGCTATCACCACAGGGTGAGTTTCACGTCACCATAGGGCATGTCTTTTATACACAATGGCAAATGGGATGTCCATGCGAGTAGAGCAGGACCCGAGCATCATGGGTTGGGAGGAATTACAACCTAGATTGCTAGTTTATATCTGGATGACTAGGGGACTTCACAGATGGACTTTACTCTAGTGGTGGATCATTTCAGATATGTATTTCCAGATGAATTTTTAGGTTTACCTCCGAAGCAAGAGGTTGATTTCTCTATTGAGCTTGTGCCAGGAGTGGCATCGGTGTTCATTACTTCATATAGGATGGATACACCAGAGATAAAAGAGATCAAGAAGTAGTTACAGGAGTTATAGGGAAAGGGTTTCATTCGACCCAGTACTTCTCCTTGGGGTTCGCCTATCATGTTTTCAAAGAAGGCGGATGGCACCCTCAGAATTTGTGTGTATTATCAGAAGCTGAACTAGTTGATGGTCAAGAACCAATATCCCTTTCTGAGGATTGATGATCTCTTTGATCAACTTTGAGGATCCCGGGTGTTCTCGAAGATTGACTTGAGATTCGGTTATCATCAGTTGTGTGTTAGACCATCAGATATACCTCTTACAGCCTTTCGAAGCAGGTATGGTCTATACGAGTATTTGGTCATGTTGTTTGGTCTCACGAACACGCTGATAGTTTTTATGTCACTGATCAACCGAGTGTTCCATCCTTACTTGGATTCTTTTTTGGTATTCTTAATGGATGATATCTTGGTGTACTCTCACACTCGACATGACCATGTCATCCATCTTGAGATCATATTGAGTACACTCAGAGAGCATCAGTTATATACCAATATCTCAAAATGCCACTTTTGGATGGACCATATTCACTTCTTGGGTCATTTAATCTCAGAGACAGGAGTGTGAATAGACCCAGATAAAGCGAAACCAATAGTTTCCTGGGATCACTACGGGAAAAATGACCTATACCCATGGTTCAAAACCATGGGTATAGCCCCCAAACCGTGGGTATAGGCTATACCCACGGTTTTGGGAACTGTGGGCTGGAACGACGTCGGTATAGGGGTCTCAGCTTATACCCACAGTTTTGGAGAACCGTGGGTATAGGGGGGTCAAAGTGTGCCACACCACTATTCCAGTGTGGCACACAACAGACCCCACGATTTTCAAACCGTGGGGTATTGAATTTAAAAAATCGCGCAGAAGGGGGGAATCGAACCCGCAACCCCGCAGCGCCTCAAACCAGCGCCCCACCACAAAACCAACTAATCTAACCCCGCTATTGATATATATGGATAATTTTATTTTAATATATTAATATAACAGTTATAATGGAAAAGAAAATTCCACCGGGTTTCGAACCCGCGCTTCCCGTTCGCTGCACAGTCACATCGACCAACCGAGGTACCGACATAATTGATATATCAGTATAATTTTATTTTCTTATATTAATATATATGCTATAATCGAAAAATAAAATACGTTGGGTTTCGAATCCGCGACCTATGCGGAGGTATGTGAGGAACTGACCAACTGACCTAAACATATTATACGATTTAATATTTCGTAGCCATAAATTTATATTATATCAGATCATCTTTTCACCCAAAAAAATTTCCCATCCTGCGGAATTTTTTGTTCCCGCCATAACGCGGGAATGATATACCCACGGTTTTTCAAAACCGTGGGTATAGGTCTTTGAAAAATATACCGCCTATACCCACGGTTTTCAAAAACCGTGGGTATACGTCTGCAGAAAAACACCTATACCCACAGTTTTGTTAAAACCGTGGGTATAGGTCTTCAAAAAAAACCTATACCCATAGTTTTTCCAAGAACCGTGGGTAAAAGGGACCTATACCCACGGTTCTCCAAAACTGTGGGTATAGGTCCTGATACTATCCCTATACCCATGGTTTCCAAAACCGTGGGTATAGGGGGGGCTATACCCACGGTTCTACACAAAATCGTGGGTATAGACCCATTTTCCAGTAGTGATATCTGAAAAACATCTTTATGGTATGGAGTTTTCTAGGTCGAGTTGGTTACTACATGCAATTTATACAGGACTTTTCACACTTAGCAGTGCCACTGACGGGTCTAACTAAGAAGAGTGAAAAGTACTTGTGGATAGATTCCTATGATTCAGCCTTTTTGGAGCTGAAAGGGATATTGACTTCAGCACCGATACTGATTTTTCCAGATCCAAGAAAGAGTTACACCGTTTACTGTGATGCATCAGGTATCGGGATGAGATCAGTGCTTATACAGGGGGGGAGTCATTGTGTACGGGTCTCAGCAGTTGAAGCCACATGAGAGGAATTACTCGACGCATGATCTCGAGTTGGCTACAGTTGTGCATGCTTTGTGTTTTTGGAGACATTATCTTTTGGGGGAGAATTTTGTGGTATACACTAACCAAAAAAGTCTCAATTACATCTTTACTCAGTGTGATCTGGATTTGAGACAGCAATGGTGGGTTGAGTACCTTCAGTCCTTTGACTTTGATCTTGCCTACACGCCTGGGAATGGCAACGTAGTGGATGATGCGTTGAGTAGGAGGACTCAGATACAGGAAATTCAGGAGGCCAACAGTGAGTGGAAGCTTGTGGATCTATTCTCTGAAATGCATTTGGAGGTGCACGATAGACAGGGGAAGACGTTTCTTTCTTCTATAGTTGTTACCTCAACTCTATTGGATCGAGTGAGAATGAGGCAGCTATCATATTATGAAGTCCTAGACCTACGGGAGAGTGTTTCAAGAGAGGACCTTACTCCTGGGTGGACCATAGGCGAGGAATAGGTCTTGCGTTTTCATGGACGCGTATGGGTGTCAGCAGACATGCGTGAGGAGTTGATGCAGGATTTTCATTCCTCAGTTTGGGCAGTTCATCCTGGTGTCACCAAGATGTATCGAGATCTACATCGTCAGTATTGGTGGTCATGCATGAAGAGGGATTTTTCTAGTTTTTTTATGAGATGTTCCACCTGTCAGTAGGTGAAGGCGGAGCATCAGTGACCAGTCGGTCTTTTACAGCAATTACCCATTCCCGAGTGGAAGTGGAATGATGTCGCGATGGATTTCATGATGGGTTTATTGAGGTCGCCTCGAGGGAATGATGTGGTTTGGTTGTTGTTTAAAGACTAATGAAGGTTTCACATTTCTTGCCGATTAAGGAAACCTTCAGTGTCGATGAGTTGGGAAGGTTGTACATCTGAGAGATTGTATGTTTGCATGGGGTTCTGTACTCTATCGTTTTAGACAGGGATGTCAGGTTTACTTCTCATATCTAGAAGGGACTACAGAGGGCTTTGGGTACACAGGTACTTCTGAGTATAACTTACCATCCCCAGACAGATAGACATTCTGAGTGCACGATTCAGGTTTTGGAGGACATGCTTCGAGTATGCATCCAAGATTTCGGGGGATCTTGGGAGAGACACATACCCCTAGTGTAATTTTCCTACAATGACAGTTTTTAGGCAACGATTCAGATGGAACCTTATGAGGCTTTGTACAATAGGTCATTCTGATCACCCCTATGTTGGTTAGAGGCAGAAGAGGCAGCTATGCTGGGACCTCATCTTGTCAAGGAGACAACTGAGCAAGTGGAGTTGATTCGGAAGAGGATTACTTTTGCATAGTCTTTCCAGAAATATTATATTGATCGACAGAGACGACCTCTAGAGTTCTAGGTTAGAGATCAGGTTTTCTTACGTGTCACATCGAGGTTGGGACACAAGAGGATTAGAATACAGAGGAAGCTTTCACCGAGATAGGTCGGGCCGTTTGAGGTTTTGGAGAGAGTCAGGTCGATTGCCTATCGGTTGCAGTTACCTCAGATGTACCAGACTATGCACGACATCTTTCATGTTTCTCAGCTAAAACGTTACTTCTCGGACTCGTATCATGTTTTTTCAACCTAAGGAGGTTGAGTTGGAGGTGTATGCATCTTTCGAGGAGCACCCTATATGGATTGTGGATCGTAACACGAAGGTTCTATATGGCTAGTTTATTCCTCTAGTACTGGTGATATGGCAGCACGAGCGAGTACAGGACAAGACTTGGGAGAGGGAGGCTGACATACGATCACAATGGCCAGAGTTGTTTATGTTGGATTGGTGTTGCCCGATCCGGGTGGGCCGAATGCTTGTGACACCGACAGGCCTGTAGCGGTGCAGACTTCAGAGTCAACTACACTGTAGCACTTTTGACTTCCAGCCGGCAGTCACTGTAGCGTTTTTGACAAAGTTGGTCGCCGGTCACTGTAGGAACGCGGACTAACTATTCGGAACAGTGGACCGTCTTCTTCATATGTAGCCCATTTCGGGCTAGAGTTTTTACTACTGAAATTCTCTGTAATTTTGTGCTCCCGACATAGTGATTTCTGCCTCTCCCGTGGACGTAGGGATTTTTCCCGAACCACGTAAATCGTTGTGTCCTTATTTGATTTCTTTCTTTCGTTTTCTCGATTCTGTCGTTGTGTCTCCCGACGATTCCACAATAGTTTAAAGTTTCTTCTTCGCCACCCTTGGAAGGATAATTCGAGAACGAATTGCTTTAAGGGGAGAAGTTTGTAAGAACATGAATCTTCATTTTAGGTATGGATCTTTATTTTCGGGTTGTTTTTTAGGAAAAAGGAAGAAAGGGAAATTTTCTAAGTACACGTCGTGTACTTTTGAGTACACACCGTGTACCTAAGGGTGTAATTTTGGCCCGGCGGCCCGACAGGCCCAACCCGAAAGCCCGAGCGGCCCGGCCCGACAAAGCCCGCATCGGGCCAGGCCAGGCTCGGGCCGTAGGTTCAGCGGGTTGGGCCTGGGCCTTTCCAAAAAGGCTCACGGGCCAGGCCGGGCCGGCCCGAAAACGCCCGGCCCACTGGCCCGCGTGAAGCCCAGCCCATGCTGGGCCTGCCTGCTATAAAAAAATTTAACGGGGAAACTGCGGGTAGGGGGATTCGATCCCCCTACCCCAAGCTCCCAAGGCTGCGCCTGTAAACTAATCACCAGCCTATATATATATATATATATATATATATATTAGTAATGCAAAACGGGCGGGGCGGGGCGGGGCGGGCCAAGCCCGCACGGGTTTGATCCCGCGCGGGTTTGTCCGCAAAAGCCCGCATATAATGCGAACAAAAAATTTCAAGCCCGCCCCGCCCCGCATAAACCCGCGGGTTGCCCGCGGGCTTACCCTCATTTACAAAAAAAAAATACTATTCATAATCATTTAAATATAGTATTTTTTATCATTCTTAAAGGTATTTGTGGGGAGAAGTATGAATTAACAATAACTAGAGTTTTAAAGGATGTGATGTAACATTTTTTTGTGGGTTAATGGTGGCATGCGGTGATGCCCGTGTGATGACGAACTGTTGTGATAGAAAGTAGGTGAGTGATCAGTGATGGGATGATAATATTGGTTGTGTGGTGATGTGGACAACTAAACCTGTGAATGAATGAAGTCTATCCAGGTAACGATCGGTTTCATAGGAAGCTATTAATAGTGTTTTCACGAGGTTCTATCATATTCTCTTAATAACAAAATAAAATTAAATAATAATAAAATTAAATCGACCTACAAAATATTATGATTATAATAACTCTTATAGAATTGATACCATGCGCAGGGGCGATGAATTCCATTTTTCGAGAGATGGGTTGACACATTATGTGAATATGGTTAATAATTACTATATAAATAATATAATATCATATTAAAACAATAAATATAGGCCTATTTAAAATTCACATGTGAATAAATGGTGAATTAATATGACCATTATGGTGAGAAATCATATGTCACCGTTTAACCATGATTTTTTTAGTAAAAAAACTAAAATGTTAAAAAAACATATATTGTAAAAATAATATATATTTTTTTAAATCAGGCCCGCGGGTAAGCCCGCACCCGCGCGGGTGCAACCCGCATTGGCCCGCACCCACACGGGCTCAACCCGCATTGGCCCGCACTCTAAACGGTTAAAATTTTTAGGCCCACCCCGCCCCACATCCGCCCCATACCCGCAAAGCCCGCGGGCCGTGGGCCCGTTTTGCATCGCTAATATATATCTGTATCTATACATATATACATATATATATACCTATATATATACATGTATATGTATACATATATATTTATCTATATAGGTATCTATATATATCTATATGTGTATATATATATATTTATATGTATATGTGCATATATTATTATATATTAACAAAAAATAATATTATATATATACATATTATTATTATTATATATAATTATAATGTGTGTATAAATATATATATACAACGATATATAATTATATATATAATAGTGTGTATATATATAAACAAAGCCATTAATAATATATATCAATTAAGTGTGGTTTTTAAAAATCCATTAATAATATATATATATATATGTATGTATGTATATGATTTAATAATATATATATAAACAATGTTATTAATATATATATATATCAATGATTTAATATTATATATATATATAATAACTTGTTATATATTAATAAAAAAATAACACACTCACCTAATGATGTTCGTGCAAGTCCCTCAACTTTATTGATTTTTTTAAGTATGTTGCAACATGTATATATTATATATACTATACATATATAAATCTATTTAAAAAAAAAATTAACTCACCCACTGCGACGCACCCCCCAACCTCTAATTATTATTTTTATAATTTTCTCATATTATATATATATATATATATATCAATCATTTAACATTATATATATATATAATAACTTATTATATATTAATAAAAAATAACACATTCATCCAATGATGTTCGCACACACCCCAAACCTCACTAATTTTTTTTAAATATGATGAAACTTGCATATTATATATATATATATATAAACAAATCTACTAATAATATATATATATATATATATCAATGATATGATAATATATATATATATATAAACAAAGCCATTAATATTATATATAAAGCTATTAATAATATATATCAATTAAGTGGGGCTTTTTTGACAAAGAAAGATGATATATTAACCACGAAGGTCAGCAGTTACACATTCATGCAACCAAGAAGGAAAGTGATCAAGCCAGAGGTGATTCACGACGGACGTGGTGAAAGAAGCCAGGTGATGGGGTGCTTCGTTTCCATCCCTTTTAATGAAGGAGAAGGAGCAGGTTGTGAAGCTTTTACTGAGAGACTGGATGTCCCTGACAACAGGGCCAAAAGAATGGAGGCTGCCATCATTAAGTCTGATAGCGTTGATGATGGTGAGACAATCAGATTCGATGTGAATATCTTCCCATCCTCGATCTTTTGCGAACATCAGCCCAACAAGGACACCGAATGCTTCAGCAACAACGGGCTCTCATAGAGCGTGGTTAGATTCATGTTTGGCAGCAATGATATGTGTGCGTGTGTGTCAATGATTTAATATTATATAATAAATTATTTTATATTAACAAAAAAATAACACACTCACCTAATGATGTCTGTGCACGTCCCCCAACCTCATTAGTTTTTTTAAACATGTTGCAACTTGCTTATATTATATATAAATTTATTTAGAAAAAAAATTAACCCGCCCACTGCAGTGCACCCCCCAACCCATAATTATTTTTTTACAATTTTCTCATATTATATATATATATATATATAATAACTTATTATATATTAACAAAAAAATAACTACTCACCAAATGATATTCGCACACCCCCAACCTCATTAATTTTTTTTAAATATGATAAAACTTGCATATATTATATATACTATATATACATATATAAATCAATTTAGAAAAAAATTAACTCACTCAATGCTGCGCACCCGCTAAGGGTGTAATTTCAGTCCAGACAGGGCTGGGTCGGGCCTGCCCTACAAAAAAATTAAAAAACGTTTAAAAAATGTTTTAAATTAAACAAACGCTTAAAAATAATTTTCATAAATAAGTTAAAAAAATAAATGTAAGAAAACGTTTTAAATAAATGATAAAAAATGTTTAAATAACAACACTTTAAACCCACCACCCACTGTTGCGCACCCCCCAATAACTCATTAATATTTTTTAATTTGTACATAATATATATAAATTCACAGACATATATAAATCTATTTAGAAAAAAATAACATATCCACCCACTGTAAAATGTTTTTATATAAAACGTGTTAAATGTTTAAAAAAAATACATGTAAAAAATATGCGTTCAAAAAAACGTTTTAAATTAAACGTCTAAAAATAAATGTAAAAAAACATTTTAAACAAGTGTTAAAAAATGGTTTAAATAAATTTTTAAATAAAAATGTTTAAAAAAGTTTTTAAAACAAACATTTATATTAATTTTTTTAAAACAAACACTTAAAAATATTTTTTACATTAAAATATGAAAAAAAAATGTTTTAAAAAAATACTTGTAAAAAGCATGTGTTTAAAAAAATTAAAAAATGTTTTAAATTAATCATTTAAAAATAAATGTAAAAAAATGTTTTAAACAGATGTTAAAAAATGGTTTAAATAAAAATGTTTAAATAAAAAAATATTAACAAACGCTTAAAAAACTATAAATAAGTTAAAAAAATAAATGTAAAAAATGTTTTAAATAAATGTTAGAAAAACATTTAAATAATAAGGCTTTAAACTCATCCACGACAGCTGTGCACCCCTCATTATTTTTTTACAATTTGCAAATAATATATATATATATATATATATATTCACAATATGTAAATCTATTTAGACAAAAAAACATATCTACCCACTGTAAAATGTTAATAAAAAATAAAGTAAACGTTTTTACAAAAAACATGCATTTAAAAATAAATGTAAAGAAACATTTTAAATAAATGTTAAAAAAATGTTTAAATAAAAAAAAATTAAGAGAATTATTTTGAAAATAATAAAATCCCACCATGACCCGACTCGAAAAAGCTCGGCCCGAACCAAAAAATCTCGGTCCGACCCGATGGTTTGGGCCGGCCCGAGGCCGGGCTCGGGCTGCCTCATGGGGTTGTTCGGGCCGGGCCGGGTCAGGACGGGCCAAAATTACACACCTACGTGTACCCAGTTTCCACATGTAGTCGTGTACTGGTCGTGTAATGGCCAAGTACATGGTCGTGTAGGTGACTTGGAGACTGCCTAAAGCGGGGGCTGATTGAGGCTAGTACATGGCGTGTACATTAAATGAACACATCATGTACTTTTCTTTTTAATTGATGAGTCGGAGCGGGGTCACGTCTCATCTCTAGAAATACCTTATTCTTCCCGTGTTTCGTACAGGAGCGCGATGAACGGTCGAGAAACTTCGAGCTCCTCTCGTTCCTCTGTCTGAGCTTCATTTGAAACACTTTCGGGTGCGTTAGATTCCCCCCTAGAGTCTCTCTTCCTAATTTCTCTTCTCTCATGAGATATTGAGGGTTGATCGTTTTAATTTTTTGTAGATTTACATCGTTCTAGGCTGATTCAAGGGCCAACGTTCAAGAGTGTTCATCGTACAACATCGAGGTAGGTGGTTTGTACCTTTATTTGATTGTATTTGGATTATATATGATTAAAGTGATGAATACCCATGTTTGGTGTATTGCGTATTTTGGATTTTGACCCTGTTTAATACCTGTTATGGTTTGGTTGACTGTTTAAGGGTTGTTTCCTATGCATAAGATTTTATACCCCTGTTTATGGTACACCCCATGGCTGTGTTCCCTTGTTTGATTGTTTATGGTTGTTTGGACCAGATTGCCTATGAGGCATACCTTGTTTCCATGCCTTAAATTGTTTAGGATGGAGTATGTTTGATTATATGAAATTCATATGTTATGCTTGAGAATGTTAGCCATGTAGTAGTTATAGATTACATGTGTTGTCTTGTTATGATATGCGCGTTGATCTTCTAATGGACCGTGAGAGCCTTAGACTAGGAAAACTATAAAGACCCGACCTTATTACATACATAATCTTGAATTTAGTCAAGAAAAAACTTCCTTTTACATTGAAGATCTCTCCAAGTTTAGAGCTTTAGAGAATTAGGACAAAGCATTCATAACATTACACATTGTTATAGAGTGGATACCATAAAAATAGTTTCCATTTTTTTCAAATTATAAAACATTAAAACTTAAAACAAGACTCCTTGACAATTATTCAACATTTAAAGTATCTTCCTTCCTTGTATTACACATCCATTAACCTTTGAAAAATCATTTAAAATCTTGGGATGAGCACAAAAGCTCATTAAGGGATGAAAATGAAGAAAAGATCATATTAGTCCATGAATACTCGTAACGTATGAAAACATTTTCAAAAGACATGCTTGTCACCCATATATAATTACTTTGTGTAACATGAGATTTACACAAAATCTACACAAAACATGAGAACATAAATATAATCATAAAGGTATCTCAGGGCATTACTTACATAATCTTGTAACCATTCTTGGCTACCTTATAATTTGTAACCCTCACGGCTACCTTACTTTGTGTAACCATCACAGTCACACTTGGAGTAACCATACGTCTGACCTCCAACTTACTCATACCCAATGAATTGGAGAGAGATATAGGTCCCACCCTTCATCATAAATAATTCCCAAGAACCAAAACATAATCATACAACATGAATAATTCCAAAAAAACATTTCTTTGGAATTTCGTAAAACCAAATTTAAAAAGAGGATTTTTAAAGAAAATCCCCTTATAAATATCATACAATTGAAGAGAGACTTAATAGAGTGGATGGAGTATGTATATATTCTGTAAATACACATAATAAAACATAATAAAAACATAACCCATCACACAAACAATTCGAATATCACATAAATAATGAAGTAGAAAGTTAACCCAAAGAATGGAAATCGGGTTAAGAATTCCCTTACCTCGGGTTTGTCTTACTTCAATATTGTTTAAAACTCATGTATAATGGTTAAAATAGTGTTATTAATATTTTACAGAAACATTTTCATGTTTATAACATCTTATATGATCATTTCATAACATCATTTCACCCTTAATTGTTAGTATTTTTCCCTTTGCACTGTTTTTGGGTGAGTTCTTAACATGATTTCCATGATTGGTTCATGATGGAAATTCTTGTCGATTGGAAGTGAAACTCCAAAATTGTAATGGAGTAGTATTTACATATATCCAGTAACATAAATTATTCCACTAATCATTTTTAATTCTTACATTAGGATGATTCATAAGTTAGAACATTAATGATGTTCGTTTAGATCATTTTAGTGGTTATTTGATAATAACAACCATGTTTTGTCTTATAAATCAGAAACATGAGTACAAAATAATTCCAGAACCATGGGTGAGTCATAAAAAATATATTATAACCTGGTTCAACCATATAAATGGTTTCATGACCAGACTTTAAATAATTAATGGAAATTGAAATCACATCGTCCACGATGTCGATAATTCGACACAAACGGACAATGTTTTTATTCTTTAAATAAGTCGGAGAGGAGAAGAATAATGATGAGTAATTTTCCATAAACATGATAACATATAGAATATACATGATTTATGGAGATTTCATGCCTCTTGGGTAAGGAGTTATGAAGAAAGAATAAGGAAAGAACTCAAAATAAAAGAATAATTGTGAAATCGTTTACAAACATTCGGCAGCCTAACGGCTACGCAACATGGTTTTAGAAAATATTAAAAAGAGAGGGGACAAGGGTCAAAAATCCATAAATGATTCATAATACGGAATAGATCATGAATAAGAAGTAAATAAGAATATGGTATGGAAACTTGAAAATTATACCACATAAAAGAGAACTTGAAAGGAAAAAGAAAGAAATTGAGAATTTTCGTACCTTGTAGAGTAACCCTTAGAACTTGAAGGTTGGGACATTGGGGGCTTAAGGAAACCTTGGGAGGACCACTATGAAGGTAAGGAGTCCAGAGATTCGTTGAGGGAGAATTGAGAATGAATTCAATGAAGGGAAGAGTTGGTATTTATAGGAAAAGTGAGGGATTGTTTTAATAATTTTCAAGGGACACCTCATGGGTGGTATTTGCAAAACCATGGGCTTGCCCATGGTATAAGCCACTTAGGACACCTCACATCTTATTTAACTATTCACAAGTCGAACATATTTATGACATCATTATTATATCATTAATGATGTCATTAACACATCGAAACTAAAAACTGCATTTTTTACTATTCACCGAAAAATCAACTGTTTCAGAAAAATTCCCAAAATTCACCCTAACCATTTATCGACGTGTAGATTTCAAAAATGAAGTCCATTTTTTGAAAATAATTTTCTAAATATTATTAATTTAATTTTTAAATAAAAGCATACTTAATTCAAAAATTAACAATTCTAATTCTGTAACTACTTCTATATCACAATGAAAAATTAACCTAGATGCTATTATCTTAAAGCCTTAATAAAATAAAATAATAATAAAATTTACTATTAATTAGGTTCATATCATTATTCATATTACTATTCATAAAAAAATTGGTTCTAATAGACTCCAAATAACATACTGAACACAATTGTAGATGAAAGTTTCTTGAAATTCAAAACATAGATGTGGAAAAAATTATGTTAAAAGGATAGTTATAAATATCTTCTTAAAACAAAGTTCCATGCATTTCTATTTATTTTTAGAAAAAATTGGGGTGTTACATTATCCCCACCTTCTTGAAATTACGTCCTCACAATTTTATTTACTTATTAAACAACTGAGGGTATTTTTCTCTCATAGCATTTTCAGACTCACATGTTGCTTCTTCAACCATGTGGTTTCTCCACAAAACCTTTACCTTGTGGATTACCTTATTCCGCAATAAATGTTCCCTTCGATCAATAATCTGAACTTGTTTCTCTTCATAAGAAAGGTTCTCTTCCAGCTGAACTGCTTCTGGGCTCAAGACATGTGATGAATCTGGAATATACTTTCTCAACATCGAAACATGGAAAACATTGTGTACCTGAAAAAAAATCGAAGGCAAAGCTACGCGATACGCAATTGTTCCAACTTTCTCCAAGATTTCAAACGGACCGATGAACCGTGGACTTAGCTTCACTTTCTTACTGAAACGCATCACACTTTTCCAAGGATAGATTTTAAGGAAAACATGGTCACCTACCTCGAAAGAGAAGTCTTTACTTCTGTTATCAGCATAACTTTTCTACCTACTCCGAGCTGTCCTCATGTGCTGCTGGATCATCCTCAATTTCTCAGCCACTTCTTCTACTAATTCTGCCCCCATCGACTTTCTTTCACCAACTTCATCCCAAAAACACTGGAGTCCAACACCGCTTCCCATACAAGGCCTCAAAAGGTGCCATCTGAATACTGGAATGAAAACTGTTATTATAAGAAAACTCAACTAAAGAAAGATGTTGATCCCAACTTCCCTGATAATACTTTGAACAAGCTCGAAGCATATCCTCCAAAGTTTGAATCGTTCGTTCTGACTGGCCATCTAATTGAGGATGAAAAACTGTACTGAAATTTAACTATGTGCCCAATGACTTCTGAAGTCCCTTCCAAAAGTTAGAAGTGAACCTGAGATCTTGGTCAGACATAATGGAAAGAGGAACTCCATGTAACCTGACAATCTCCTTGAGGTAAAATCGAGAATGCTGATCCAAATACATTGTATCTCGAATTGATAGAAAATGTGCAGACTTTGTTAGCCGATCAATAATAACCCAAATAGCATTGTTACCTCGAGAAGTCTTTGGTAGTCCCACCACAAAGTCAATGGATACATTCTCCCATTTCCACTCTGGCACTGGAAAAGGCTGAAGCATCCCCTTCGGCAATTGTCACTCTGCTTTAACCTGTTGACATGTCAAACATATCATGGTAAAATCAACAATATCTTTTTTCATTCCATCCCACCAATAATACTCCCAAAGGTCTCTGTATATCTTAGTACTGCCAGGATGAACAGAAAATGGAGAACTATGAGCTTCAGACAACAATTATTTCTTCAACTGAGAATCACAAGGCACACACAACCTTTTTCCAAATATTAAAACACAATCTTTATCAAGATTAAATTCTGGAAACTTACCCATTTTAACTAATTCTACCTTTTTCTGTAGCTCACGGTCTTCCTTCTGCGCTTGCTTAATTTTTTCTGACAACAAAGACTGCACTGAAACCTGAAACAAACCAGATGTATTCCTTGCACCAACAAATTCTAAGACAAAATTTATCAAATCATTAATCAAGGGATCATGTTCCAAACGTAGCGTGGTTAATAATGCATGATGTTTCCGACTTAAGGCATCTTCCACTTTGTTTGATTTCCCAGGATGGTAATTGATCGTGCAGTCATAATCCTTTATCAGTTCTAGCCATATTTTTTTGCCTCATGTTTAATTCCTTCTGAGTGAATATATACTTTATACTTTTATGGTTAGTATATATTTGGCATTTGGTTCCATATAGATGATGCATCCAAATTTTCAAAGCAAAAACCACAGCTTCCAATTCCAAATCAAGTGTGGGATAATTTATCTCATGAGGTTTAAGTTGTCTTGAAGCATAAGCAATTACCTGATCATTCTGCATCAAAATACAACCAAGTCCCTTCAAAGAAGCATCACTATAGATGACAAACTCACCATTTCAGGAAGGTAAGGCCAAAACTAGAGCATTCACCAATATCTTCTTCAGTTCCTGAAAACAAACATCACATTCCTCTATCCAAACAAATTTAACCCCTTTTCTTGTTAACTTAGTTATCGGGCTAGATAACCGTGCAAAGTTCTTAACAAACCGTCAGTAATAACTTGATAAGCCCAGAAAACTAAGAATCTCTGTAACATTTGTGGGTCTTGTCCATTCATCAACTACTTTTTTTTGGAAGGATCAACTGTTATTCCATCCTTATTTACAATGTTCCCAAGAAAAGAAATCTGTTGCAACAGAAAATCATACTTGCTGAATTTTCCATATAGTTTCTTTTCTTTTAATGTTTTTAAAACAACCCTTATATTTTTTTCATGCTCCTCTTTATTTTTAGAAAATATCAAAATTTCATCAATAAATACAACCAAAAACTTATCCAAGAACTCATGAAATACTCTATTCATAAGATTCATGAATACAACAGGTGCATTAGTTAATCCAAATGTCATAACAACAAATTCATAATGCCAATATCTAGTACGAAAGGCTGTTTTCAGGATGTCATCTTCCTTCACCTTCAGCTGATAGTAACCGGACCTCAAGTCAATCTTAGAAAAGTACTGAGCTCCATGGAGCTGATCAAACAAGTCATAAATATGAGGCAAATGATACTTTTTTTTAACAGTGATGTTATTCAAAGCTCTATAATCAATGAAAAGTCTCATGGAACCATATTTCTTTTTAAAAAACAAAACAAGGGCTCCCCATGGTGAAGTGCTAGGACGAATGGAACCTTTGTCAAGCAAATCCTGCAACTGATTTTTCAATTCAATAAGTTCTATTGGAGCCATACGATATGGGGGTTTTGAATTTGGCTTAGCATCAGGAACTAAGTCAATTGTGAATTTTACTTCTTGATCAGGTATGACACCAGGTAACTCATCAGGAAAAACATCAAGACATTCATTTACCACTAGAAAATCATTAATTTGAATAGTTCCCTTGTTTTCAACAATATGAGCAAGATAACTTTCATTTCCATCTTTCAATAGTTTTTCATCTTCCTGATATGTTATCAATTGTATGGGTTCATTCTTGTATACAAACTGAAACTCTTTCTGAAAAACAACTTCTTTAGCTCTACAGTCAATCTTAGCATGGTAATCAGAATGCTAGTCCATCCCCAGAATAACATCAAACTCGACTAAGGGTAAAACAACAAGGTTTGCAGGTAAAGTATTTCCACAAACCACAATAGAAATATTCTTAAAATTATTCTTTTCTATAACATTTCCCCCTGGTGTTTTAACAACAAGTTCGGGTCTCATTTGTTGAGGTGATATTTCCAATTTACCAGAAAATGTTTCAGAGATGAAGGAATGTGTAGACCCTATATAAAAAAAACTTTAGAAAAATCTGAGTGAACAAACAAAGTACCTGATACAACTTCATTGGATGGCCCAACATCTACTGACGTAGTCGCAAAGGATCTCACTACACCTTTCTGCTTGTAGTCTGGCTTCTTTCCATCATTCAGATCTCTCTTTGGGAAGACATTTTCATAATGACCCATTTCACCACATTTAAAAAACTTTACAGTTTGCTTATCAGGATTATTCTTAAGATAATTTTCATTGCAATCTCAGGCCATATGTCCAAACTTACCACATTTAAAACACTTCCCATTTTTGCTAAGACATTCCCTAGGGTGTTTCTTTCCACACTTTTCACAAACTGGAAATTGGATTTTCTTACCATCAGATTTCTTTGGTTGATTCTTACCCATTGTTTGCCAACTGGACCTCTTCTTCTCTTTGTTTCCAAAATGCACATGATCATCAGAAAACTCCATCTCTACCCTCTCAGCACATCAGACAAGTTTCTCATAACTTTTGAATTCACGGGAGGCCAACGCCCTTCGATACCTTGACTTTAGTCCTGAGTAAAAGCGGTTGATTTTTCTATCAAGATCCAGAATAAGATTTGGTGCATACCTCGCCATTCGGGTGAATTTTGCTTCATACACAGCCACTGAATCTTCCTCCTCCTATTTCAATTCAAGGAATTTCTTATCCATTCTTAGTCGCACCACCTTAGGAAAATATTTTTCAAGTAAAATACTTTTAAATTCATCCCACTCTAAGGCATCAAAATCCTCTCTACCCCTGATATTCCTTACAATTGACCATCATTGATCATTTTCCACTTCAAAACGATAAATGACAAGACTTACCTTTTGATTTTCTGAACATCCCATAACATCGAATATCTTTTCAAGGGCTTTGATCCATACTTCAGCTGCTACTGGGTCAGAAGATCCATTGAATGCAGGAGGATGTTGTCTCATAAAATGTTACACTACTGTCATGTTCTGTTGTGGTACCTCTATTGGTTCTCTTGAATGGATGCCACCACCATTTATTGCCTGCATTAGCTGATCCATTACTGTCACAAACTGCTCAGTTCCAATCCCTACCATTCCAGGCTGTAGTTCTGGAAGGATGTCATTCTGTCAGTGCCTCTCCTCTTCAGCATCCCTATTCCTTCTACGGACAACCATTCTGAACAAACATGTCTTAGATAAAGCAACATGGTAATCTTTAAATGCAATAACATTTCAAATTAAACATAGAGTGAAAATCATTTATGTTATTCTATTAACATCACCCTAACCCGTAAAGTTATCTAAACCTATCTCTGATACCAACTATAAGGACCCGAACCTATTACATACATAATCTTGAATTTAGTCAAGAAAAAACTTCCTTTTACATTGAGGATATCTCCAAGTTTAGAGATTTAGAGAATTAGGACAAAACATTCATAACATTACACGTTGTTACAGAGTGGATACCATAAAAACAGTTTCCATCTTTTTCAAATTATAAAACATTAAAACTTAAAACAAGACTCCTTGACAATTCTTCAACATTTAACGTGTATTACTTCCTTGTGTTACACATCCATTAACCTGTGAAAAATCATTTAAAAACTTGGGATGAGCACAAAAGCTCAGTAAGGGATGAAAAAGAATGAAAGATCATATTAGTCCATGAATACTCATAACGTATGAAAACATTTTCAAAAGACATGCTTGTCACCCATATATACTTACTTTGTGTAACATGAGATTTAAACAAAATCTACACAAAACATGAGAACATAAATATAATCATAAAGGTATCTTGGGGAATTACTTACATAATCTTGTAACCATTCTTGGCTACCTTATAATTTGTAACCCTCACGGCTACCATACTTTGTGTAACCATCGCAGTCACACTTGGAGTAACCATACGGCAGACCTCCAACTTACTCATACCCAATGCATTAGAGGGAGATATAGGTCCCACCATTAATCATAAATAATTCCCAAGAACCAAAACATAATTATACAACATGGATAATTCCATAAAAACATTACTTTGGAATTTCGTAAAACCAAATTTAAAAAGAGGATTTTTAAAGAAAATCCCCTTATAAATATCATACAATTGAAGAGAGACTTAATAGAGTGTATGGAGTATGTATATATTCTGTAAATACACATAATAAAACATAATATAAATAGAACCCTATAGGACCCCGGGACACCCTGAGAGGGGAGGGGTGAATCAGGGTGTCAACTTTTTCTTTTAAATTAAAGGATCTTGTTCCCACGTTGGTAGGAACTAGTTAAACCTGCATGATGGATATGATCAACAATCAAACATTCGCATGCAAAAGAGGTGACACAACAAATTTTACTTGGTTTACCACTAAGGGCTACGTCCAAGGAGCATACGCCGACAAGTTTCCGGTCGTATCTAATTCCACTAATCTTTATTAGATGTGGATTACAATGGTTCAGGCACAGTCACTATGTCCCATGCTCACTACCTTTACAATTGTTCAGGGATAGCTCACTGCGTCCCTTGGGTCACTCCCGCTAACTCCCTCTGGCTCACTGCCCTTGGTGAAGTCACACTCAGTTTATAGACGTGAAGGTCTCTTCAATAGATTTGCATTGAAGTCTTTGTCTCCTCTTAGCACGAGACTCTGCTTGCATCAAAGACTGGAATTGATGCACTAGAATGCACAGAACCACTGAACCAGATAATAAGAACGTGCATACAAACTTCACGGACAATTGCGCGCAACACCAACCCTTTTCACGCAAAACCTTCTTATCACGCACAAACTTTAATTTTCACGCAGAAAAATATTTCGCGCAAAACCCCCCTTTTTCGCGCAACTGAACCTTTTATGCACGAACCCAATTTTTATGCGCAAATCTTCATTTTTCGCGCATCCTGAAATTTTCCGCGCAACTCAGAATATTTCACGCAAGCCCCTTTACGTGATCCTTTTTCACGCATCAGACCTCAGATCTTCTCTAAGTCTTCAACCGTACGGAATGAAGGGGGTCACCTCATATTTATAGGCGTCTGAGACCCCCACGCGCAAAATCCCCTTCAGTGCGTAAACCTCTCATCTGGCGCGTAATATTTCACGCAGGTATCGTTTTCCGCACACCTCTCCAGAAATTTCACGCAGCCCATGCCTTTTCCATTTTTCGACGTTTTGATTCCGAAACACTATTTGCGTGAAAAACTTCGCTCCTCTATTTCGCGCACCACGCTGTTTTTCACGCCCAGCTCAAGTATTTTGCGCACATCCCTTATTTTTCGTGCACCACTTCCTCTTTGTGTGCACCTACTTTTGTAGACAATCCATGTATTCATTTTCTAATTTTGAGGCCCAAAAATTTGGCAAACATTGGGAAACAACACCACCTTCAATACTGTTGTCTGCTTGAACTGTATGATCACTTTGATGGCACATATCTAGAACTTCCACTGAGGATTGACAACAAACACAAACCAAACTCCAATTCATGCATAGAACAGCCATGGTTCCAAAAATCTCCCCCTTTGGTTTTGTTGGCAATCACCAAATAAATTCAAAAAGATCACCATCCCCATGAAATCCAAAAACATAAGGATCAACTTAGCCAACACTCTAAGTCTACGTGAGCAATGCTAGGTGTATAAAACAAGAGAGGAAGCTTGAATTGGGTTCCCGTGTTTTGGAATTCTCAATGACGCCCAAGAAATTTTCTTACAGTGTCACAAAAGCATTATATGTCCAATGAATTCCTTCTCATCCATCTCATCCTATCACTGACACTGAATTCGTTACATGACTGAACATGCCTGAATTTATTCCCCTGAATTTATTCCTTTCTCCCCCATTGACAATAAACCCAAAGGCTAGTAATTTATTCAATATTCAGCTCAAACCATACTCCCCCTAGATAATATCTCCCCCATAAACCTGCATCACAGCCATAAACAGATAGAAACAGTTACCATAATCGGGGAGAGGGGAATTTTGGAACCTCCTTATGCAGTAGGAGGTGGTTGAACACCGAGGTTCAACCGATGCTTTTCAAACATAGCTACTGACAGTGGCTTCGTCAGGATATCAGCTACTTTCTCATCAGTTCCCACGTGATCCATTCTAATCACCCCTTGATCAACTTTTTCTTTGATAAAGTGATACCTGATTTCAATATGTTTTGTACGAGAATGCTGAACATGATTTTTTGTAAGATCAATTGCACTCTTGTTATCACAGTAAATCAACATTGGTTGCTTTACCTCATCAAAAATATCTGTTAATTGTTGATTCATCCATAGCAGTTGAGTGCATGCCTTTGTGGCAGATATATACTCAGCTTCAGCAGTACTAAGAGAAGTACTTTCTTGTTTCTTGATCAACCAGCCAACACAGTTATTCCCAATAAAGAATGCTCCACCACTGGTGGACTTTCTGTCCACAACATCGCCAACCCAGTCAGTATCATAAAATGATGATAATTCATTGTCCCTTCCTACAACAAAGTATAATCCACAATTTTGAGTACCTTGAATATACCTCATGATCCTTTTTACTGCTGCCATATGTTCCTCCTTTGAATTACTCTGAAAGCAGGCTGCAAGACATGTGACAAAAACAATATCTGGTCGTGTCACTATCAGGTACAGTAGGCTCCCAATGATCCTCCTGTACATGGTGGGATCTACAGATGTCCCATCCTCATGCTTTCTAAGTTTGGTTCCAATTGCAATCGGAGTTGACATTGGTTTGGAGTCTTTCATATTAAACTTCTTCAGTAGCTCTCTTGCATACTTTTCCTGAGAGATAAAAGTGTAGTCTTTCCTTTGAGTCACCTGCATTCCCAAGAAATATGTGAGCTCCCCAATCATTGACATTTCAAATTATGATTTCATATTATTGGAAAATTCATCCACTGATTGCTGCATGCTGCCACCAAATATAATGTCATCGACATAAAATAGAACCATGAACTGATATTTCGGAGAATTGTTTACACAGAGATTGTGATCTACTCCTCCTCTTTTGAATTCCAGTTTCTTGAGGTAAGAATCCAGTCTGGAGTACCATGCCCGTGGTTCCTGTTTCAAGCCATAAAGAGCTTTCTTTAGCTTGCAAACCTTTGATTCATCAGAACCAAGAAGAAAAATCACTGGTTGTTCAATGTAGACTTATTCTTCGAGTACACCATTTAAGAATGTTGTATTGACATCCATTTGGTATACTTTATATCCTCTTTGGAGAGACATGGCAAGAAACAGCCTGATTGACTCTAGTCTAGCCACTAGAGCAAAGGTTTCTTCAACATCAACACCTTCAATATGAGAATACCCTTTACATACCAGTCGGTCCTTGTTTCTGATAACACTTCCATGCTCATCAAACTTGTTCTTGAATATCCATTTTGTTCCAATAACATTGTGACCTTTGGGTCTATGGACAAGATCTCATGTCTGGTTCATGTCAATCTGATCTAGCTCTTCATTCATGGCTTTGACTCAGGATTCATCTTTTGCAGCTTCTTCAAATGAGGATGGATCCACCACTGACAAAAATGCAGATGATGTGTTATTCCTCATCTTCCTTGTTTGTGTGGGTGCATTCCTGTCTCTAATTATGTTAGAAGGATCAATCTCTGCTCTTCGATTTCTCTTGTGAGGTTCAGTCACATTCTTACCATCCAAGATTTCCTCTTTAGATTCTTCATCTGAGTCAACATCATGATGTGACCCCTGTGTGTTTTGTACATCTTCCTCTATTTCTGTATTTGTATTTATTCCATGTTCACATTCATTCTCATCTTAAATCTCATCAGTATAGGTACTATTTGAATCATTTGGGGTTTTTCCTTCAATGATCTCAACATCATTGCTTTCCACAATCCTCCCCAAGCGTTTATTGAGACACTTATAATCTTTGTTGTTAACTGGATACCCAAGAAAAATTCCTTCATCAGCATTGTCACCAAACTTTTCTTGGTTTCCTTCTTTATTCCGAATGAAACATTTTCTTCCGAAAACACAGAAGTATTTCAATGAAGGCTTCTTTCCATGCCACAATTCGTATGGTGTCTTAATTTCTCCCATATAAAGCCCTGTTCGATTCTGAATGTGCACTGCAGCTTCAACAGCCTCCTTCCAGTAATGGCGAGAGATACCACTCTCAATTAACATAGTCCTGGCCATATTGTTGACCTGTCGATTCTGATGCTCAACAACTCCATTTTGTTGTGGAGTCCTCACAGCAGCTACCTCATGCTGTATTCCATGTTTTTCTAGGTAATTTTCAAACTCGATGGACGTGTATTCCCCTCCATTGTCAGATCGCGGGACTTTTATTGTCCGTCCAGTATCATTCTCGGCAATCCGGCGATAAGTTTTCATGCAATCAAGTACTTGTAGCTTCCTATGAATCACCATTACACAAGCCATTATGCTATAATCATCAATAAAAATGACGAAGTACCTTTTTCCATAGGTTCCAACAACATTTATTGGGCCACATACGTCTGTATGAATGAGATCAAGAAGATGTGATGCCCTTTTCTTCTTTGGCTGATATGAACTACAAACCAGCTTCCCACGAATACAAGCATCACAAGTTTTTTCCCGTTCACGTTTTAGAATGGGAATATCCATGACTATCTTTAGCTTAGATATCTTTTCCATGTCTTGTTGGTTAATTTTCCCTAGCCTTCGATGCCACAAATTATTTTCTTCTTCAACAGAAAAATAACAAGAGTTCACTTTGCTATTAACCTGATATAAGTTTCCATCTGTTCTACAACCTTTCATAAGAGAATTCCATGTTTTTCCTTTTATAGTGCAGCCTTTTTGATTGAAGGTTAATATGAGCCCTGAGTCACAGAGTTGACTTACAATGAGGAGATTGTGGCGTAGACCATCCACATAAAGAACTTCAATCTTCTTCAGCTCCCTGTTGGCGAGAGCAGTATTCCCACTGCCTTTAATCTTCAGAACACCGTCATTACCAAACTGTACTGTTCCATCAACCTTCTTTTCAATGTTCTTCAAAAGGTCAGCATTTCCCGTCATATGGGAAGAGCATCTACTATCAAGGATCCAGGTGCTGCTACTCTTTGTAGCTTTGAGGGCTACTTCTGCAAGATTGGATTTCTTGATCTTCTTCTTCTCTTTCCATGAGATATTGGATTAAGCATAGGATATTGATGGCCTTTTAATACTTTCTTCCACATAATCTGAGTCTTCATACCCATAATCTTCTTTAAGATGGGAAAAACTGTTTGTGAGAACAACATCATCAGAAGGATGAAAACTGGAATGTCTTTGAGTGTTGTATGAATTTCTCCTGTCGTACTGCTGCCTACAATACATAGCTTTATGGCCAAAGTTAGAACAATTAAAATAGTAACCATAGAATCTATTTCTTCTATAAGATGGAGGATATGAAATCGGTCTCCTTTGTTAACTTCCTAGATCTTCCCCATTCACGTAGCTCCTTGCCTCTTCGCAGTATGACAAGGTATGGCCCAGATAACCACAGAAATGACACTTTATAAGAGGAAATGTCTTTTCACTTGAATTTATCCTCACGCCTTCTTCCTTGGGAGAATAGTTGAACTGACTGTCATTTCTGAAAGTTTGAGGATAATTTTCAGTTCTTCTTTTAGTTTGGATTGAGGGTTTCTTTTTCAACATTTTAGGTAATGTTTCAGTATGTCCAACTTTCATCTTATCGTTCTTTTGTCTCTCTTTACTTCCAGCAGTTGATGTCTCATCTTCACAGCCAATTCCACTCTTTCCCATGTAAGTGGGTCTTTGATTACTTAAGATTTTTCCAACCCCATCTGAACCACACTTGGCTCTTGCTAGTAATTCTGCATCTGAGAATCTTCTGAAATGAATTTTATTCTTTCCCTCATTTGTCGTTGATTGACATTCAATTTTACTTCTAAGAGTAACAACTTCTTCCTCAAGTCCCTCAACAGTCTTGGACTTCTCTTCTAGTCTGGATGAAAGGTCATTTATGACCTTTTCTTGTTCTTCAATTTTAAGCTTTAGTTCCACTACATCATCTGTGCTTTCAAGGATTGAAGATTGAACTCTCACTAGTTCTTCTAGTCGTTCAATATCTGATTCAAGCTCATCAACATATTCTGATGATTCTTCCACCATTTTCTTCCACTTATTACATCTCTTACATTTATTCTGAAGCTTGGAAAAAGCATCCTTTATTTGAGTCTTTGAATAACCATTAGAAATAGTCTGATTATATCTGTCTTTATTGATCAAGGGTTCTGACTTTTCAACCATAGCCATCATGGAAGCATGCTTTCCTGTTTTAAATTCGGGTTCTTCTTCTTCACAAAAATCAGTATCATCATCTTCCTCTTCACAGACAAAAATCTTCCTCTGTATTTTCTTTCCAGATTTGAAGTCTCTCTTTTTGAAAAACCTTTTTCGAGGCTTCTCGATGTTCTCATCTTCACTATATTTATCATTGATCTTTCTTAAACATTGAGAGGCAATGTGCCTAACTTTTCCACAACGAAAACATGTGAGAGGTAACTTCCCTTTGAATTTCCCTTTTCCCTTCTGAAACTTCTTTGCAATTAGAGAAAGAATCTCTTTTTCTTCTTCATCTTCACTGCTACTATCTTTTGATATTTTCAGTTTATCCATGGCCTTGAATGTCATTTCCTTGCTCACACGAGTCGTAGCATCTTCTGGTTTGACTCTCATTTCGTATGCTACCAAGCTGCTCAGTAGATCATCCAGAGAAAGTTTGGAAAGATCTCTTTCCTCAAGGGATGACACCTTTGCATTGTACAGGGGTGGAAGTCTTCTTAATATTTTCTTTACAATATCAATATCTTTGATTTCTTCGCCTAGACCCTGAATTGCTCCAACCACTTCAGTAATTCGATTAAAGAATGAGTCTGCATTCTCGTCTGGGTGCATCTTCAGATCATCAAACCGATTGTGCAGGACTTGTAATTTTGCCTCCTTCACTTTGCTATCTTCTTCATAAATATTTTCGAGTTTATCCCACATAGATTTTGCTGAGGTGAAACTCATCACCTTTAGATAGATCTGATCAGAAAGAGCTGCGGTGAGTGCATTTTGTGCTTTAGCATCTACATCAAGAATTTTCCTGTCTGTGTCAGTCATAGCCAGGTCTGTTGGATCAGTGACTTGTATTCCTTGCACAGTGGAAAACATAACTTCCATTCCAAGAGATCTTAGATGAGATCTCATCCTGTTCTTCCAGATCTGAAAATTACTTCCATCGAAGAGAGGGACTCCCCTAACATTGATTGCATTCTCCATGGCGACAGATTCAATGCCAGCAACCTTCCTCTGATACCACTTGTAGGACCCCGAGACACCCTGAGAGGGGAGGGGTGAATCAGGGTGTCGACTTTTTCTTTTAAATTAAAGGATCTTGTTCCCATGTTGGTAGGAACTAGTTGAACCTGTATGATGGATATGATCAGCAATCAAACATTCGCGTGCAAAAAGGTGACACAACAAATTTTACTTGGTTCACCACTAAGGGCTACGTCCAAGGAGCATACGCTAACAAGTTTCCGGTCGTATCTAATTCCACTAATCTTCACTAGATGTGGATTACAATGGTTCGGGCACAGTCACTCTTTCCCAAGCTCACTGGCTTTACAATTGTTCAGGGATAGCTCACTGCGTCCCTTGGGTCACTCCCGCTGACTCCCCCTGGCTCACTTCCCTTGGTGAAGTCACACTCAGTTTATAGACGTAAAGGTCTCTTCAATAGATTTGCATTGAAGTCTTTGTCTCCTCTTAGCACGAGACTCTGCTTGCATCAAAGACCACAATTGATGCACTAGAACGCACAGAACCACTGAACCGGATAATCAGAACGTGCAGACAAACTTCACTGACAATTGCGCGCAACACCAACCCTTTTCACGCAAAACCTTCTTATCGCGCGCAAACTTTACTTTTCGCGTGGAAAAATATTTCGCGCAAAACCCCCCTTTTTCGCACAACTGAACCTTTTATGCACGAACCCAATTTTTACGCGCACCTCTTCATTTTTCACGCATCCTGAAATTTTCCGTGCAACTCAGAATATTTCGCACAAGCCCCTTTACGTGATCCTTTTTCGCGCATCAGACCTCGGATCTTCTCTAAGTCTTCAACCGTACAGAATGAAGGGGGTCACCTCATATTTATAGGCGTCTGAGACCCCCGCGCGCAAAATCCCCTTCGGCGCAAAAACCTCTCATATGGCGCGTAATATTTCACGCAGGTATTGTTTTCCGCGCACCTCTCCAGAAATTTCGCACAGCCCATGCCTTTGCCATTTTTCGACGCTTTGATTCCAAAACACTATTTGCGCAAAAAACTTCGCTCCGCTATTTCACGCACCACGCTGTTTTTCGTGCCCAGCTCAAGTATTTTGCGCACATCCCTTATTTTCCATGCACCACTTCCTCTTTGTGCGCACCTCCTTTTGCAGACAATCCATGTCTTCATTTTCCGATTTTGAGGCCCAAAAATTTGGCAAACACTGGGAAACAGCGCCACCTTCAATACTGTTGTTTGCTTGAACTGTATGATCACTTTGCTGGCACACATCCGGAACTTCCACTGAGGATTGACAACAAACACGAACCAAACTCCAATTCCTTCATAGAACAGACATGGTTCCAAAAAACCCATCACACAAACAATTCGAATAGCACATAAATAATGAAGTATAAAGTTAACCCAAAGAATGGAAATCGGGTTAAGAATTCCCTTACCTCGGGTTTGTCTTACTTCAATATTGTTTAAAACTCCTGTATAATGGTTAAAATAGTGATATTAATATTTTACAGAAACATTTCCATGTTTATAACATCTTATATGATCATTTCATAACATCATTTCACCCTTAATTGTTAGTATTTTTCCCTTTGCACTGTTTTTGGGTGAGTTCTTAACATGATTTCCATGATTGGTTCATGATGGACATTCTTGTCGATTGGAAGTGAAACTCCAGAATTGGAATGGAGTAGTATTTAAATGTATCCAGTAACATAAATTATTCCATTCGTCATTTTTAATTCTTACATTAGGATGATTCATAAGTTATAACATTAATGATGTTCGTTTAAATCATTTTAGTGGTTATTTGATAATAACAACCATGTTTTGTCTTATAAATCAGAACCATGAGTACAAAAGAATTCCAGAACCATGGGTGAGTCATAAAACATATATTATAACCTGGTTCAACCATATAAATGGTTTCATGACCAGACTTGAAATAATTAATGGAAATTGAAATCACATCGTCCACGATGTCGATAATTCGACACACGGACAATGTTTTTATTATTTAAATAAGTCAGAGAGGAGAAGAATAATGATGAGTAATTTTCCATAAACATGATAAAATATAGAATATAAATGATTTCTGGAGATTTCATGCCTCTTGGGTAAGGATTTATGAAGAAAGAATAAGGAAATAACTCAAAATAAAAGAATAATTGTGAAATCGCTTACAAACATTCGGCAGCCTAACGGCTACGCAACATGGTTTTAGAAAATATTAAAAAGATAGGAGACATGGTTAAACCATCCAGAAATGATTAATAATACATAATAGATCATTAATAAGAAGTAAATAAGAACATGGTATGGAAACTTGAAAATTATACCACATAAAAGAGAACTTGAAAGGAAAAAGAAAGAAATTGAGAATTTTCTTACCTTGTAGAGTTACCCTTAGAACTTGAAGGTTGGGACCTTGGGGGCTTGAGAAAAACTTGGGAGGACCACTATGAAGGTAAGGAGGCCATAGATTTATTGAGGGAGAATTGGGAAGGAATTCAATGAAGGGAAGAGTTGGTATTTATAGGAAAAGTGAGGGATTATTTTAATAATTTTCAAGGGACACCTCATGGGTGGTATTTGCAAAACCATGGGCTTGCTCATGGTATTTACCCATGGTATAATCCACTTGGGACACCTCACATATTATTTAACTATTCAAAAGTCGACCAGATTTATTAAATCATTATTATATCATTAATGATGTTATTAACACACCGAAACTAAAAACTGTATTTTTTTACTATTCACCGAAAAATCAATTGTTTCAGAAAAATTCCCAAAATTCACCCTAACCATTTATCGACGTGTAGATTTCAAAAATGAAGTCCATTTTTTGAAAATAATTTTCTAAATACTATTAATTTAATTTTTAAATAAAAGCATACTTAATTCAAAAATTAACAATTCTAATTTTGTAACTACTTCTATATCACAATGAAAAATTAACCTAGATGTTATTATCTTAAAGCCTTAATAAAATAAAATAATAATTAAATTTACTATTCATTAGGTTCATATCACTATTCATATTACTATTCATAAAAAAACAAGTTGGTTCTAATAGACTCCAAATAACATGCTGAACACAATTGTAGATGACAGTTTCTTGAAATTCAAAACATAGAAGTGGAAAAAATTATGTTAAAAGGCTAGTTATAAGTATCTACTTAAAACAAAGTTCCATGCATTTCTATTTATTTTTAGAAAAACTTGGGGTGTTACAAAAATTGTGGGGGTTTTCATGTTTATTTATACAGGACCGTGAGAGCCTTGGTGTATACTTTGACCTAGGGATATTGACCGTGAGAGCTACTCAGAATGTCATTTATGATTATTTTATACTATGTTGACCTAGGGGTATTGACCGTGAGAGCTATACGGAGGTCGTGTATAAATTATTGACGCCTTGTGGACCCGGGGGTTAGACCATGAGAGATGCCTAGGTGGTCGTTTGTAAATGATTCGTGTTATATGGGACCAAAGGGGTTAGACCGTGAAAGCTACCTAGAGGGTCATTATTTATTAATTTAATGTTATGTTAAACCAAAGCGGTTAGACCGTGAGAGATTTCCCAGAGGATCGTTTATGAAAGATTGATTGATTATGACGAGTCTGCCAAGCCAAAGCACAAGTTTGGACTCAGTCTTACTAGATTGTTAGATGGTCTTCTGAGACATCTATTTTGCTATTACATGGGGGATACAGAGATTAGGCTAGATCCATGGATTCCATTATTCAACAGTTTGAATAATTAATAAATGAAAATGAATGTAATTGGAAACTGTAGGATTGTTTACTTTTGAGTACTTCCTAGTTTATTGCTTCATTTTTGCATATTACCTGTTATATATATTCACTGATAGTTAGGCACAGATCTATTGGTGATTGCCTACTGGGATTCGTCTCACACCCTGTTTGGGTCATGTTTTTGGACCCAAAGAGATTATATGGTTGTAGGTATAGATAAGGGAAAGCGCCCTTATTCATCATGTACTTGATTGATGTTGGAGTTAGAGAGCATGAGACCAAGTTGAGGCCTGTGATGCTGTTGGAGTTTACTGTTTTTTGTACTTTGGTTTCAGTATTTTATTCTCAGCATTGTGACTTGTTTGGATGCTTTCCTAGATACATGTGACATGCATCATTTATTTATATATGAGGCAGTTGTTTATACTATCAGTCTTCCGCTGTTTACTTCTATTGTATAGTATTACTGCTTTCGCTACTGTTTACCATTTGTTTCTACTGTGTTACTCTACGAATGAGGGCATAGTTTTCCTACTATCACACCCAAGACCCTCGCTGCTAGTCAACTACCTCTAGCGTTCGGGAAAATACGTTTGAGGCTATGTGACCAACCAGGTACGGGGCACCTTTGGGAGGCACCGAGAACCATGATGTTACAACAGGAAACCCTGCCTTTGTCATTAACCCGCAACACAATAACTGTGAAACCCACCATAAATGTCATCGATCTACACCGTTGCCACTATTTGTAGCTCACTTCCATCAACCCGCAACATTTCCCCTTTTCAACGTCTTCAAAGACCATCACTTGTCGCCCCGTTTCCAGCTCGCAAGCATGCCGCCACCCTTCTGCCATCATTTGACGTCGTCCCAAAAGGTGCATCTCCATGGCACCCCACCTGTAACCAGCCTCCACCATCAGAAAGGGAATCCCCATCGGTCACCTGAGGTGGTCGTTCAATGTACAAACATGCTACCCAAGGATCCCATGGATGGATGGCAGTTTCAAAGAATCCTCTCAAAGGTGACCGATGAGCCGCTGCTCGAGGTTGCGCTGACCCCCATCGTCACCACCACTGGTTCACCATCCCCACACCACTACCGTTGGACCCTCCTGCAACCGTCGTCCATTGTTTGTCATCGATCGTCACCATTTGATCACGCGATACATGATGTCGTTGTCGTCGGTGCTAGATCGGACCGTCGACCTATGAAGGAGAAGACAACGCCTGCTCAAACGGATTCAAACCCCACCACACTAAAGCCTTTCTCTCGTCGCCAATGCATGTTGTACATCGGTGTTGATGTTGGGTCTTGCTTGCATCGGGACACCTCGCCGCCTCCCCGTTAGAGACAACCCACCCTCACCACCGTCGACGTCGAGTGAGGGTCTGCCATCCACCGTCCACCGTGCAAACTCGTTGCCCAAGGACCGCACAAACGGACGACAGGTGCAAAGTAGCCTCGCAATGGTGACCGATGAGCTACTGCCCAAGGTCGCGCCAACCCACATCATCGTCGCCACTGGTTCACCATCCCCACACCACCACCGTCAGACCCTCCTTCGACCACCGTTTGTTGTTTGTCACCGGTCGTCAGCCTTTGATCACGCGATGCACAATGTTGTCATTGTCGCTGCTGGATCGGACCGTCGATCTACGAAGGAGAAGACGTTGCCCCTTAAACGGACGCCAGCCCTAGCAAACCGAAGCCTTTCTCCCATCGCCCACGCTCATCGTACATCGACATTGGTGCTAGGTCTCACCTGCACCAGGACACCTCGTTGCCTCCCCGTCAAGGACACCCCGCCCTCACCACCTCCACCTTCAAGCGAGGGTCTGTCATCCACCATCCTCGCCAATGGCGAGGGCCACAAACAACACTCCCAAATTTAATTGGGGGGCAGAAGATGCAGCGACTGAGATTTGAACCCCACCCGCCTAGAAGTTATAAGGGGCTTAATGTACCACTCGGGTACACCCCCATGTGCTATATAATTATATATATATATATATATATAAGTATATATAATTATAAATATAATAAATATATTTATTATTTGAATATATTTACTATAATTATGTAGTTATATTTATTTATTTATTAACATATAATTATATATAATTACAAATATAATAAATATATTTATTATTTAAATATATTTACTGTAATTTTATAAGTATTTAAATAAATATATATTTATAATTCTAATTATAAATATATATATTAATATATTAATACATATAAATATAAATATAATAAATATATTTATTATTTAAATATGTTTATTATAATTTTATAATTATTTATTTGCAATTTTATAAATACTTTTTTAAAACATTATATACATTAAGTATTTTATAATTAACTATGTAACTACATGTCACACATACACATGTACATATGTTATATATATATATATGTACATCTCATGCACATGTGTATATATAATACACATACATACATCTGTACACATACAATATCTCTATATACACAGACACAAAACACGCACACACAACATAATATATACACATATATGTACATATACATTGATATAATATCAAAGGATGGTGCAGCTCACAGTCCAAGCAAATTGATAGTGACATCCTACTGCTAGAGAAGGAACTTCATCACCTCCAAAACAATAGCACCAATTCAGACTTTGCCACTAATCAAAACCAGGAAATTAACATTTCTGTGAAACACAAATCTCTTCTCTCATTTAAGGATAGCATGCATAAACAAGCTTTCAAAATCAAATGGCTATCTAATGGTGATAGAAACACCAAATTCTAAAACTCTCTCCAACATGTAAAAAAGGAAAGTAGACCTTAAACCTCCCTAAAATATGGGGACAACCTCTTGGATAATGAAAACGACATTGCTGGTCATGTTGTCTCCTACTTTGAATTTATCTTTAATGGACAGGATATAAACAAAGACCTTGCTCTTGATATCATCCTTCTTGTGGTCACTGAAAATGATACCACTATGCTCTTAAACATCCCTCTTGATCACAAAATAAAGACATTGTTTTTAGTCTGAATCCGGAGAGTGCTTCGAGTCCTGATGGTTTTAACAGTGGTTTTTACCAACATTATTGGGATGTCATACAAGCTAATGTTTGCAAACTTGTCAAATCTTTCTTTTCTAATGGAATTCTTCCCCATGGATTGAATGCACAATTCCTTTATTTGATTCCTAAGGTAGATAGTGCCTTTGAAATCCATCTTTTCAGACCCATTGCTCTTATCAACACTCTTTACAAAATTATTACCAAACTCATTGCTAACAGACTTAATACGATTACTGACAAAATTATCTCTTGGAATCAATTTGGTTTCGTTAAAGGAAGATCTATCCAGGACTGCATTTGTCTTGCCTCAGAATGCGCTAATATGTTAAACAATAAAAACAGAGGTGACAATATTGTCATAAAGCTCGACATTATGAAAGCTTTTGATACCATATATTGGAATTTCATCTTCAAAGTTCTTTAATGCTTTGGATTTAATAAATACTTTATTAATAGAATTAAAACCCTGTTCAATTCACCCACTATCTCCATCTTGGTCAATGGTTCTCCCAGGGGCTACTACAAATGCACTAAGGGTGTCAGACAAGGGGATCCCCTATCTGCCACCCTTTTCTCCACCGCAGAGGATTACTCAAGTAGATTAATCACTCACTGGGTGGATCAGAACAGGCTTAAGCTAATACATGTCTCTAAAAATGTAAACGCCCCGACACATATTTTATATGCGGATGACATTATCCTTTTCTTACAAGGTGATAAAAGAAACGTCTGAAATCTCAAAAGTGCTCTCTCTCACTACGAGGAGGTCTCAGGTTAGGTCATCAATTGGAACAAATCCTCTATCTTCTTTGGGAAAAACTTTTTAGCCATTAGAAAAAGTAGGATCATCGAAGAATTAGGTATTAAAGAAGGCTCTTTTCATTTCACTTACCTTGGTGTTCCCATATTTTGGGGTAGGCCTAAATCTAACTATTTTTCTAATATTGTCAATTAGATTCTTAAACAACTCTCTGCCTGGAAAGGAAAAACACTTTCTATGGCGGGGAGAATCTGCCTTTTTAAGTCTGTTATTGTTTCCAAGATGGTTTATTCTATGATGGTTTATAAATGGCATGTTGGGCTCATAAAAAAACAGCTACATTAAAAACTTTGTTTGGACTGACAACACCCTGGATAGGAAATTAGTAACCATACCATGGTCTAATTGTTGCAAACCTTTGGATAAATTCGGTATTGGCATAAAAAACTTAACTCTTTTTAATGAGGCCTTGCAGACCATACTTACTTGGAATCTAATTCACAACGAATCTCGTGCTTTGCATTCATTAAAAACAGGTTCCTTGAGTAGGTGAAGAAGGGAAACATGAATTTTTTGAATTCCTCAATCTTCCCTCCTTCAAAAAAGTGTACATGAAAATTATGACCAACTCCAGATGGATGGTCTCTAGGAACTCTTCTCTGGAGTTTTGGTTGGATAATTGGAATGGGGCTCCCCTAATTTTGATGATCCCTCATGATCAAACTCCAGAAAATATTAATAATTATATTCAGGAGGTTATTAATTCTCCTATTGATAGACTCCCTGAGACTGTTGTGCAGGTCATTGACAACTATCCTTTTTCTATCACGAATGATTTCCTAATTTGGGAACCTTCACACAATGGCTTGTTAAATTCTAAAAACTTTTACAATCATAATTTTAATTACCCTGAAAATGTTTTTTGCTAGATTAAAAACTTTGACAAGCCATGGATTAAACCCTCAAGATTTATTTTGATTTGGCATATTGCCCACAACGGGATTCCCACTGATACCTGTTTACAATCCTTTGGGATCCAAACTTGCTCAAAATGTCATCTGTGTAATCAACATAGAGAAGATGTCAATCACTTATTTCTTTCTTGTGTCACTACCACTTCTCTTTGTAACTATATTTTTGACATTTTTTTATTGCAGATGGTTGATTCTTGACTCAGTTTATGCCCAAATAAAGCGATGTATTGATATGAACATATCACATCAAATCAAGAATTTATTCCTTGCGGTGGTTGGTGAACTTTATTATGTGATCTGGTATGATAGAAATGCAATTCTTCACAACAATTTCTCATTCAATATTAATGTAGGTCGAATGTGGATCCTCATTGCCATGCGTGAAGTTGCTTTAATTCAGAAGGGTTATTTCAACCACACAGTGAAAAACTTTGTGATTCTACGGAGACTATAGGTTGATGGCATTTTCTGCCCTTTGAGAGGATCGTTTGAAGACTTCTGGCTGAAGGTTCCGGGCGCAGCGGAAGCGCGTGGGTGGATGTGCCCACTTGGCTTTTTGTCATTAGCAATGATCAATCCGGGATCAATACGACGATAAACGCCAGTCTCCACGGATCGAATCACAGAAAAAGACAAAGAAGATGGTTTTTCCCGGAACCACAAACAAGGATCGTTACAGGTTGATTATAATTAATTTAATTAATTATAAAGAAATACATTTTGGGTGTTCTTTCTTCGTTGATGTTCTCAATCACGTTGTCGATGTGATTCATCGTTGCGTCGCAGAAGCCAAGTGTAGACTCCCTCTAGCGGTGATCCACACGTGTACCTCGTATCTCTGGACGTCGCCAAAGGATTCTCCGGGTGCTAGTGTGGAGAAGCCTTTGCTTGCGTTGTCCGCCTTAGATTGTCTTGATCCGATGGAAGAGGATCTCTCTCGGTCTTGAGAGCGTTCTTGGAGGAAGAGGTTCTTTCGGCCTTGAAAGAATTCTCCAGAGATGTTGTGTCGGAAAAGAGTTGGGGTTGTGAGGATATTTATAATCGGGTGTGTGGGGTTATAGAGTTATGACAATAAATAAACGCGTTACGCGTTTTATTTATTTCATTGACTCTTTATTTAAAACCCCATGTCGAATAAATAATTCCTTGACATGCGTCCACGCTGATTATAATAAATATCATTTAAAACAATATTATATCCTCAAAATCCCAACTAAAAAAAACTACACGGCGTGTATTAATAAATACACGGCGTGTACTTGTTTTTCATTGAAAACTACACGGCGTGTACATTAAATGTACATGGCGTGTATATCTTGTTTTCATTTATTCATTTCCTTTCCAAAATAAAACTACACGGCATGTAATAATAATACACGACGTGTACTTGTTTTATTTTCTTTTTCCTCCATCATTTAAAACAACTTAGGCTTCCTTGAATAATTATTAAACCACGTACGAGAATAATCTTTATTCAACTTGAGATACTTGGATACACTTAGTGTATGACCCTCTAGGCCTCTTTCTCATTGGCATTAGGCGGGCTTGCCTAAAGTCCAAGATTACTGTCTAGCAACGGGTCAAGGCACCCAAGAGAAAGAAGTTGACGCCGCATTGACGTATCACCTCATACGAACGCTTACTGTGTAATTTAATCCCTTTGTCTCAATATCTCATCAAGCAGGTTTCATGGCAGTGTCATAAACCTATATGCTTGATATGTCGTTCTTTGACTACCTGAAATAAACTCATCATTTACACCATGGCCATGGAATTTAATGCGACAGTTCTATTTCAATCAAAGGGCCGAGATATCAACTTCCATAAATGGAAGGGACAAATCCTTCCTTGACTTATCCATTAACAACATGTCACTCGTGACGCACCCAACGTACCCTACTTCCTGCCAACTGTCTGCGTGACAGTTTTCGTCAGTAAATCTAAGTGCGCGAGTCATGACATGAGTTAATGATAATCTTCCAGTCTAAAGACCATTACACACGCTCGTAGATAGCAATATCCGATGACACCAAGACATGCGGAATTACTAATGGCGGGTCTGTTCTCATAATCTCCCATCTTGGAGATTACCAAGTGCGAACTCCATGAGAGAGAGTCTCGTCTTCTTATGAGTACTCGCACATGACGGTCTGTATACTATGTGTCCTATCATAGTATGTCATCCAACCGCAGAACTTTATTTAAGAATATTGTTATAGCATTTCAAGGTTCTCATCATAGCGGGGATCTGCTATGACCTTATTAATGCAACAAATATTTCAGGACATTATTATATTATAGTCATGCAGAACAATGAAAAATATATAATAAGTGAACATTTATGTAATCAAAGTACAAAACAGTTGGTTCTGAGGACACCAACCCTTACAAAGTCCCACTTGGACTAGAGCCAACTGCCTACGACTTTTAGTCCGCTAGACCTCACATGATGATCATGTTTCTGCTGAGTCAAGGATTTAGTCAATGGGTCTGCCACGTTGTCTTCCGTGGAAATACTGCTCACTGCAACTTCACCTCTCTGAGAAAAATCCCTCAAGAGATGATACTTCCGAAGTATGTGCTTTGTCCGCTGATGTGACCTTGGCTCTTTTGCAAGTGCCACCGCTACAGTATTATCACAATAGAGTGTGATAGGATCTTTACTGCTCGGTACAACATCCAGCTCTTGGACGAAGCTTCGCATCCATACTGCTTCTTTAGCTGCCTCAGAAGCTGCGATATACTCAGACTCCGCTGTAGAATCTGCCACCACACTTTGTTTTGAGCTCTTCCAGCTCACTGCACCTCCATTCAAACTGAAGATGTATCCAGTCCGCGACTTCATGTCATCTTGATCAGTCTGGAAACTAGCATCTACATGACCTCTGATGACTAGTTCCTCATCTCCTCCATAAACCAAGAACATATCCTTAGTACGCCTCAAATACTTAAGGATAGTCTTGACTGCCATCCAATGGCGGTCTCCTGGATCAGCTTGATATCTGCCTACCGCACTTAATGCATAAGCAACATCTAGCCTCGTACATAGCATAGCATACATGACTGACCCAATCGCGGATGCGTAAGGGATCCTTGCCATTCTCTTTCTTTCCTCATGTGTCTGAGGAAACATTTTCTTGGAAAGATGAATGCCATGTGACACTGGCAACAATACCCTCTTGGACTGTTCCATACTAAATCTCTTCAGTATCTTGTCAATGTATGTACTTTGACTTAGGCCCAGCATTTTCTTGGATCTATCACGATGGATCTTGATCCCAAGAATATATGCCGCCTCGCCCAAGTCTTTCATGGAGAAGCATTTATTCAACCATGCCTTAACTGACTGTAAGACAGGTACTTCATTTCCAATTAGCAATATGTCATCGACATATACTATTAGGAAAACGACTGCACTTCCACTAAACCTTTTGTAGACACAAGGCTCACATTCGTTCTTAACAAAGCCAAATTCTGTAACAGCTTCATCAAAATGAATGTTCCATGACCTTGATGCTTTCTTTAATCCATAAATGGATTTTTGCAACTTTCATACCTTGTTGGCATCCTTTGAAGTCACAAACCCTTCAGGTTGTGTCATGTAGACATCTTCCTGGAGGTTCCCGTTAAGGAAAGATGTTTTGACATCCATTTGCCAAATTTCATAGTCATGGTAAGTAGCAATGGCCAATAGGATTCTGATAGACTTCAGCATTGCAACCGGTGAAAAGGTTTCATCATAGTCAATTCATTGACGTTGTCTAAAACCTTTTGCAACCAGTCGTGCCTTGTAGGTGCTGACTTGCCCCTCCATGTCCAGTTTCTTCTTGAATACCCATTTATTACCAATAGGCTTTACATCAACTGGAGGATCTACCAAAATCCAGACTTGGTTTTGGTACATGGAATCCATTTCATAATTCATGGATTCTTGCCACTTGGCAACGTTTGTGCCTTCAACTGCTTCCTTGTAGGTAAGAGGATCATCATTGTCAACCAATAATGATTCACCATCCTCAGTGACAAGAAAACCATATCGTTCTAGTTCTCTCACCTCTCTCGTGCTCCTACGCAGTTCTTGTGTCTCTGGAACAGATTGTTCTTCCAAGGGGCTTTGTGGAATCTGTTCTTGTACCAACTCATGTGTATCTTGAGCCTCGACTTCATCGAAGTCTATCTCGCTCCCACTATCTCTTCTGGAGATGTTCTCCCTCTCAAGGAATATGGCGTGTCTTGCCACTGTAACCTTTTTGTCTGAGGGGTTGTATAGGTAATATCCCCTTGTTTCCTTAGGATATCCTATAAAGATACACTTTGTGCCTCGGGGTGCAAGTTTGTTACCTGAAGAGGCCTTAACAAATGCTTCGCTACCCCACACGTGTAAATTCGATAACATGGCTTTGCGTCCACTCCATAACTCTTATGGAATACCATTTATCGATTTAGTTGGTACTTGGTTTAGTATGTGTGTTGTTGTTTGTAATGCATATCCCCAAAAGGATAATGGAAGACTCGCATGACTCATCATTGATCTCACCATGTCCAACAGGGTGTGGTTCCTCCTTTCACTTACACCATTCCACTGCGGTGTGTAAGGAGGAGTGAGTTGAGATAGAATCCCAAACTCCCGTAAGAAATCAATGAAGTCTTGATTAAGATATTCTCCTCCTCTGTCTGAGCGGAGTTTCTTAATCTTCTTACCAAGCTGGTTCTCAACTTTATTCTTGTATTCTTTGAACCGATCAAAAGAATCTGACTATACCTCATTAAATAGTATATCCATATCTACTAAAATCATCAGTAAAAGTTATGAAGTATGAGAACCCACCCCTTGCTTCAACTGGAAATGGTCCACACACATCTGTGTGAACTAATTCTAGAAGCTCTTTAGCTCTTTCACCTTTCCCACTAAATGGGGCTTTGGTCATTTTGCCTTGTAGACACGCATGACATACACTAAGTGGTTTTAGTTCGAAAGAATCTAAATACCCATCTTGATGTAATTTTGTCAAACGTTTCTCATTGACATGACCTAGCCGGTGATGCCAAAGTTGGGTGTGGTATGAGTCATGTAAATTAACTTTGTTATCAATTGTCATTACTTGGTTTGTGTAGTCTAACACATAAAGGCCGTTATATAAATGTGCCCTACCAAAACAAATGCTATCTTTATAAAAGTAGCAACATTCATTTCCAAACTTGAATATGAATCCATCAGTATCTAATCTGGATACTGAAATAATGTTTTTGGTTACAGAGGGTACATAATAACATCCTTTCAAAACCAAGACCATCCCGGTAGGCAATTTGAGGTGGTAGTCCCCGACAGCTACAGCTGCAAGTCTGGCTCCGTTGGCTGCTCGTAGATCTATCTCCCCTCGATCAATCTTCCTGAATCTACTTGGTTCCTGTATTTGGATACAGATGTGAGCACCAAAAGCAGTATCTAATACCCAATTAGTAGAAACGGATAGATTGCATTCGATAACAAACGCACCTGAAGCTTCCCCTTGCTTCCTTGGCTGGGTGCAGTTTTTCTTCCAATGACCCTTCTTGCCACATGCGAAACAAACATCATCCTGTTCCTTTGCCTCCCCTTTGATCTTCCTTTTCTTGGAAGGCCTTGAAGAAGCTTTGGGCTTAAAGCTCTTCGCCTTCCCTTTCCTTTTATTCACCATAAGGACAGAAGGCTTTTCACGCTTCATGTCATTGTCCACTTGGCGAATAAGGATAAGAAGATCAGATATAGACTTCTCAATATTGTTCATGTTGAAATTAACAACAAAGTTTGAGAAGCTCTGGGGGAGTGATGCGAGAATGAGATCGGTACCCAGTTCTTCAGGGAGTTTAAACCCTAGAACCTCCAAGCGCTCAATGTAGCCAATGAGATTGACTACATGAGGCCCAGCTGTGGCACCCTCTCCAAGCTTGCTCTGAAACAGAGCCTTGGAGATCTCAAACCTTTCCTGTCTTGCTCTCTCCTGGTATAAACCACGGAGGTGCTCAAGCATGTTGTAGGCATCCATGTCTTCATGAGACTTCATGAGCTCACTAGACATAGATGACAGCATCAAACATTGAACGTCGAGAGAATCGTTCAAATGTTGATCATAGACTAGGAAATCTTCATCACTTGCCCCTGGGGCAGGAGAATCAGGAAGTGAGGACTCCAACACATAAAACTTCCGTTCATGGCGTAGGATAACCCGAAGGCGCCTAAACCATTCCTGAAAGTTACTGCCGGTGAGGATGTTGTCTTTATCCAGAATTGATCGCAGAGAAAATGTGGTTGATGTGTTTGTCATTTTGATTCTACAATTTAAAAGAGCAGATTCATCAGTACTTTCTTGATTACATTTTATGAGAAATAATAAATTTTATTAAGTCTCCCACTATTTTATCAATTCCCAATGGCCATCACCATTGAACTCGGAATGTCCAGTTGCTTTGACATTCTAATGGCAAGGATCCATATTTCCCTTCGCATAACCCCAACAAGGGTTGGTCAAGCTATTTAAAGGTATTTAGGTAGGCGGGTCTTTGCCAACTGTGAGCTTACAGTTCCTTGATCTGTTGAGTGGACTCCCCAATCCTGAAATCCTGACTTGGATTTCCTCAACTCTTGCCTCCAATATTACATCAAGTCTAGCAAGGGCTACTTCTCTTGATGTAATATGGTTAAGTCAACCCGAAACCTTTCATAAGGGCTTCCTTTATAAAAGTAAGTGTCCCAACAGGGGTTGGTCAAACACATAGTTTTATTGAGTCTTGCCCTTAATCAAGTAACGGAAGGCTTGGTCTGACTTAATATGGTATTTGAGGGATTTTATTCTTTATGTGTATCTTTGCATTATCACATGCTTGTTAATATTAAGTGATGCTTGCTTAAGTGATTAACCATGTTCCGATAATGTATACGCATAGACCGGTTTTTATTTTATTCCATCTTTGCATGCTTGTTCATTTTATTAATTATGTGATCGCGACAACACATGCATAATATATAAACCATGCAATCAGACAAAAATAAAATAAGATGGCATGATCATGAGCTTCTATTTGGTTAGCTTATCTAGCGGTTTTGATAAGCTTACCCTGACCTAGGGAAAACACCTTGAACCTGATGGTTCGTGTTTTGCAGCTCCCACCTGTCCACCTTTGTATCTTCTTGTGTCAGTTTCGCCTCGGCTTCGGGATTTGAACCGTCTCCTCTGGCTTGGGAGATCCTCCATTACATGGGTTTACATTAAAGAAACCATGGGCACGCAGGCCCTACATTTTATTGGAAGAAGGCTCGCAGGCCAACAAATTTAAATTAAATAAATTTAAATGAAACCATACACATACAAAGGGTCTTTGGTCTAGCTCATGATCATCCATAGTATGCAACGACATTTACGCATATTTAGAATTCAAATTCTTTTAATCGTTATTTTATTTAAGATAAGACGCGCTCGAATTCAATTAATTATGATCTTATAATTAATCAATTCTTTATCTTAAATTCCTTTCTGAATTTCCTTGAGATTCTTCTCATCCATATTCCTCGTACGGGTCTTTGTACATTGGAGGAAACCTGGTGAAATTCCATTTTTGGAAGGTACACGGCGTGTAGTTTATAATTACACGGCGTGTATTTTTCTTTTCACCCTTTGTCCAAAGTACACGCCGGGGCTTTGGCGTGTTTTTCTGTACTTTGGAAATTTTAGAGTACATGGCATGTAGATGAATCATACACGGCGTGTACTTCCTTGTTACGCGGTAACCGGCCTGGCGATCCCGTATACGCGGTACGCGACTTATCTTTGTACACGGTTTCACCTGGGTCGGAACGGACTACACGGCGTGTTGTTCCAACATACACGTCGTGTATTCCGGTTTCCACGCGTCGTTCTATTCTGGTCAACACGGCGTGATTAAAACTTAGGCATAATCAATTCACACGGCGTGGTTTGGCGGACCAGTGCCGGTTCGTTGAACCTAAGTACACGACGTGTAGTTTTAATTACACGCCGTGTAATCCCGTGTTGTACAGACAGAAAGAGCGGCTCCTCCGGATGAGTTCCTCGTTTTTATTTTAATCAAAATTAAAATTAAAAGGTCGTTTCTGTGATATGAATCGAGAAACGAAGGAGGAAGAATAGATCTCGTTAATTCAGATTTATAGAACGATTTATTTCGAATTGAATCAAATATGAATGCGTAAATTATCAACGAAAATTAAATAACTATAATCAACGTTGTAACCTCCCTCTGATACCATTTCAATGTTCCGGGCGCAGCGGAAGCGCGTGGGTGGATGTGCCCACTTGGCTTTTTGTCATTAGCAATGATCAATCCGGGATCAATACGACGATAAACGCCAGTCTCCACGGATCGAATCACAGAAAAAGACAAAGAAGATGGTTTTTCCCGGAACCACAAATAAGGATCGTTACAGGTTGATTATAATTAATTTAATTAATTATAAAGAAATACATTTTGGGTGTTCTTTCTTCGTTGATGTTCTCAATCACGTTGTCGATGTGATCTGTCGTTGCGTCGCAGAAGCCAAGTGTAGACTCCCTCTAGCGGTGATCCACACGTGTACCTCGTATCTCTGGACGTCGCCAAAGGATTCTCCAGGTGCTAGCGTGGAGAAGCCTTTGCTTGCGTTGTCCGCCTTAGATTGTCTTGATCCGATGGAAGAGGATCTCTCTCGGTCTTGAGAGCGTTCTTGGAGGAAGAGGTTCTTTCGGCCTTGAAAGAATTCTCCAGAGATGTTGTGTCAGAAAAGAGTTGGGATTGTGAGGATATTTATAATCGGGTGTGTGGGGTTATAGAGTTATGACAATAAATAAACGCGTTACGCGTTTTATTTATTTCATTGACTCTTTATTTAAAACCTCATGTCGAATAAATAATTCTTTGACATGCGCTCACGCTGATTATAATAAATATCATTTAAAACAATATTATATCCTCAAAATCCCAACTAAAAAAAACTACACGGCGTGTATTAATAAATACACGGCGTGTACTTGTTTTTCATTGAAAACTACACGGCGTGTACATTAAATGTACACGGCGTGTATATCTTATTTTCATTTATTCATTTCCTTTCCAAAATAAAACTACACGGCATGTAATAATAATACACGACGTGTACTTGTTTTATTTTCTTTTTCCTCCATCATTTAAAACAACTTAGGCTTCCTTGAATAATTATTAAACCACGTACGAGAATAATCTTTATTCAACTTGAGATACTTGGATACACTTAGTGTGTGACCCTCTAAGCCTCTTTCTCGTCGGCATTAGGCGGGCTTGCCTAAAGTCCAAGATTACTGTCTAGCAACGGGTCAAGGCACCCAAGAGAAAGAAGTTGACGCCGCATTGACGTATCACCTCATACGAACGCTTACTGTGTAATTTAATCCCTTTGTCTCAATATCTCATCAAGCAGGTTTCATGGCAGTGGCATAAACTTATATGCTTGATATGTCGTTCTTTGACTACCTGAAATAAACTCATCGTTTACACCATGGCCATGGAATTTAATGCGACAGTTATATTTCAATCAAAGGGCCGAGCTATCAACTTCCATAAATGGAAGGGACAAATCCTTCCTTGACTTATCCATTAACAACATGTCACTCGTGACGCACCCAACGTACCCTACTTCCCGCCAACTGTCTGCGTGACGGTTTTCGTCAGTAAATCTAAGTGCGCGAGTCATGACATGAGTTAATGATAATCTTCCAGTCTAAGGACCATTACACACGCTCGTAGATAGCAATATCCGATGACACCAAGACATGCGGAATTACTACTGGCGGGTCAGTTCTCATAATCTCCCATCTTGGAGATTACCAAGTGCGAACTCCATGAGAGAGAGTCTCGTCTTCTTATGAGTACTCGCACATGACGGTCTATATACTATGTGTCCTATCATAGTATGTCATCCAACCGCATAACTTTATTTAAGAATATTGTTATAGCATTTCAAGGTTCTCATCATAGCGGGGATCTGCTATGACCTTATTAATGCAACAAATATTTCAGGACATTATTATATTATAGTCATGCAGAACAATGAACAATATATAATAAGTGAACATTTATGTAATCAAAGTACAAAACAGTTGGTTCTGAGGACACCAACCCTTACACTGACAACCACCACTCCCAAGTTGGATCAAAATTAATGTGGATGACGCTTCTAAAAGAAATCCAGACCCAGCGCGATGTGGTGCCATTTGCAAGGACCACCTTGGTTAGATCCTAGAGTGCATCTTTGGCAGCTCTGGCATTGCCTCCTCTGAGGCTGAAATGACGAGTGTGATCCATGCTATCTCATTCGCCAAACATCAGGGTTGGAACAACATATGGATTGAAAGCGACTCATCTACAGTTGTGCAGACAATTTGGAATGGTGTGATTCATCTAGCTTGACCGATTACTACGTGCTGGATGGATTGTATCCATTCTCTTCAGGACATCAACCATATCGTTACTCATACCTATCGTGAAGCGAATATGGTTGTGGATGAACTTGCTAATAAAGGAGTAAATCAAGACACTATTTGGGTGGAGGACCTTCATGAAGATTTACCCCCTTCATGTGAAAGATTGTAATAAGATATCTTCTTTTAGACTCTGTAACCTTATTTTTAATAAAATCAATTGTGCATTGACCTTTTGGCCAATACTCCACTTTCTTCAAAAAAAAAACATGCATTTTTGTAATTAATGTATATAAATAAACATTAATTTTTGAATATACATATGATAATTTTATATATAGCAAATGAATATATGTATAAATAAATATTACAAAATGTTTAAATATATTTTTAACATTATTAATGAATATATGATAAAAATCCCTTTTTTATCATTGTTTTTTGTTTAGCGTTGTTAAAGTTCAGCGCTGCATACAACACGATCTATAGTAGAAGACGTACATAGCTAAAATAAACTAACTGTTTCGCGACCACCCTGAAAAAAATATTATTAAAGATTTGCAAAGTCATTTATTACAAAATTTTAGGTCGTAACAATATTGAAACACAATTCAATAATAATGGACGCCAAAAAATTTAGTGGAATCAAAGCAGTGGCCAAATTATGAGTATAAACGAAGTTATATTCGAAAAGAACTTGAATGTTGCAAATTAATTTTGCATTACTAATTAAGGTACCTACATTAGCATCACTCACTTTAAGGTTGACAAAATATTTCACATATTTAAGTATCATATGCATAGTAACATTGTCAATGAGTCAAATATCTTCAATATGAGAATTAAACTTGGCAGGAACGATTGATAATATTCATTAAGAAAATAAAATTAAATAAACACACATAAGAACTAAAATTAATAAAACATACAAACACACAAAATTTATTAAAACATCTCAAACTGATCGACAAACCCTTTCATAACCATTTACATTTTATCAACATGCTAACATCACGGTTTACAAAGAAATTGGTGATGTTAAAATTTATTATATTATCATCATGTTTCATGGACATATTTACAAAGTGCGATTCAACACATTTCTCATGCGTTGTTCGGCAACAAGAGCACAATGAACCAATTTAAATTACTTGTAAAACATTTTTCGCAATATTGTGGTTGTAAAAACAGCTTCAAAATGTAGAAAATGTTTTTTCTAACATATCTATTTTGATAATATGACCAGTAAATTCGTAAGTTTATTATTTTTATATATTGAAAATGAATCGGTCAGACGCCTTGTACAGGCTAAAAACCATGATACAGTCCAGCTGTCCCCCGTACAAGGAGATGGCGAGGGAACTCGGCGTCTGCCTCATCATCATCTTCTTCCATTCCCTTCATCCCCACGCCTTCGTCGGCAGGTTTAATCTCCAGAGAGGGAAAACACCCCCAATCCATCCACACAGAGAGGAATTTGTATATATTGATTTTTTTTAAAAGGAAAAGGAAGGGCCCAAGTCCAAATATATCGAAAGGCTATAAAAGCTAGGGCTCGAATGGATCTCTGGTTTCCAGACACTTCTCGACGGCGCTTTTCCCTTCCCGGCATGGATCCCGGCGGCTCCCTCTTTATTTTGATTCTTCTCTGTCTGCTCCTGAATGCCTTTTCGGATTCGGTGATCAGATCACAACTGGGACGCCCCATTCCCGGCGTCCGCACCGACGGGGGAGTCCCCGGACACGGAGGCCCCTTCTGCGCCGCCTGGAAGTTCGCAGTGGAGACCAACGACGCCGGGCCCTGGAAGACGGTGCCCCGGCCGTGCGTGCGGTTCGTGGAGCGCTACATGAAGGGCGTCCGGTATCTCTCCGACTCCAAGGCCGTCGCCGCTTACTCCCTGGCGTTCGCCAAGACCGTAAACGTCTCCGGAGACGGTAAGGACGCGTGGGTCTTCGACATCGATGAGACGCTGCTCTCCAATTTGGACTACTACGCCACCCGGGGCTTTGGGTATGTCACCGACCTCTAACCCTACAATTGGCGATGGACACTTTCTTTTTCACAGTTCACAGTTAGTGACATCGCAAGTCATTCTTTGATCTCAGTGGCGACACCTTCAATGAAGCCAGCTTCAACGAGTGGGCGAAATCAGGGCAGGCCACAGCCTTGCCCGCAAGTCTGGAACTGTACAAGAAACTCGAACTCCTTGGCTTTACCATATTTTTGTTGACCGGTCGGGACGAACCGCTGAGGAACATCACCGTGAAGAACCTTCATTCAGTGGGTTACACCGGCTGGAGGAAGCTCATTTTGAGGCACCTAACCAATTCCAGGATGAATAAGCTGATTTCTAGGGTTCAATTCCAGTGTTTCTAGTGATGGATTGTTTGGATCTGGGTGCAGGGGATCCCCGGCTCAAGGGAAAAAAGCAGTGGTTTACAAGTCGGAGAAGAGGAAGGAACTGGAAGAACTGGGTTACAGGATCCGTGGGAGCTCTGGAGATCAGTGGAGTGATTTGTTCGGTTTCTCCACGGCCCAGCGATCGTTCAAGCTTCCAAATCCCATGTACTACATTGCCTGATGAAAGCACGAACTGAACCAGTCGGGCGGCGGCGATGCGTAGCCGAGGTGTTCTTGAATAATCGCATGAACAATTGAGTGATTGGTTGACTTTTCTGTCTGGTTTTTTTCTTGATGTTCTTGTGCAATAATAAAAACGCGTTAATGGATACGAATCAGTCGATTAATACCCAACAATTGAGTACAGAGCGTTTCGATTGAGGGAATGAATCGCAACAGGAACGTATAGTTCATCGAGAACAAGACCTCCCACGGCGGCGGATGGCTTCAGGGGGAGCTCCGATCTCCTCCCGCCAGCGCCCCACAGAAGAGAGCCGCCACCGCGGGGGTCCTCGCGCAGTTGGGTCCGCCGCCCGGCACGGCGGAGCAGTCTGAGCCGGGCCGCTGGGACCTTCCCCCGGGGATGCAGTTGGACGAGAAATCGAACCCCGCGCCGGACCTGGCGCATTCCTGGCTGAATCCGGAGAAGAAATTGTCGGCCACGGTGAGGTTCAGGAGGTTCCTCAGTGCGCACAACACCTCCGGCACCTCCCCGGAGAGGTTGTTGTGCGCCACGTTGAGCACCTCCATGTCGCTGAGGCAGGAGAGCGTGTTGGGGAGGTGGCCCGTGAGGCGGTTGAAGCTCACGTCCAGGACTTGCGTGTTGGTCAGGAACCCCACCCCCTCCGGGATGCACCCCGTCAGCAGGTTGTTCAGGAACAGGATCTCCCTCAGCCGGTCGTTCATGGAGGCAAACCCGGAGGGGAGACCGCCGGTGAAGCGATTGTTGGCCAGATTGATGACGGAGGCGGGGGAGTTTACCAGGGAGGAGGGGATCTGACCGTCGAACCGGTTGTCGTTCACCAGAATGGCGTCAAGGTGTTTGTCGAAAAGCTCCCGAGGGATGGGCCCGGAGAAGGCGTTGAATCTGAGGTCCAGGAAGAGGAGGTTGGGGATGAGGAGCGTGGAGCGGGGGAAGGCGCCGGAGAAGCGGTTGTCGCTGAGGTCCAGCTCCCGGAGGGAGGAGAGGTCTTGGAAGCTCTCGGGGACGGCGCCGGAGAACCGGTTGCCGTGGAGGTGGAGGATCGTCGTGTCGGTGAGGAGGGAGAGCTCCTTGACCAGAGCCCCCTGGAGATTCGCGCCGTTCAGATCCACGCCCGCCACCACAACGCCACCCGCGGACCCGGCCGCGGCGGCGTCCTCCTCGAGTTCCGCGCAGAAGACGCCCCTGTAGGCGCACACGTCGGGGCCGGCCCAGGTCGACAGAACCCCCGTCGGGTCGTCGGTGATCGCGGATTTCCAGGCCTGCAGAGCCTTGTAGGCGTTGATGAGGTTGGACCCAGGCGAACTGGCCGGCGCCGGCGATGGCGCCACCCCCCCGCCGCCGCCTATAACGACCCCTCCCCCTCCCCCTCCCCCTCCTGTTCCTCCGCCGATGCTGATGCCGACGCCGACTCCAGCGCCAACGGTCACGGCGGCAGCGGTGGCGGTGAGCAACCAGAGGCGGAGGAACAGGAAGAAACCTAGACGGAGGCTGCTCTTGCACCCCATCTGCAAAGGCGAGTTCGGGTTTAATGCCCGTACTGCGCCCATCGAAACAACAGATGCGAGATCGGTGCGGCGCATTAAAGAGGGGTGAGGAGGATCGGCGGCCTTGAATGAGCTTTTGCTTCCCCTCTGGAAGGCAATTCCCGGAGGGGCCCTGCACTGCCATGAAATGAAACCTCCAACATCAAAGAGAGCAGTGTTGGGCCGCGTAGCTCTGTGGAAAAACGCTGGCATGTTACCCCTCCGCTGCAAGAGGGTAAAAGAAGGGTCGGCTTGTCTCTTCGCCTCCACTTCCCTGTGGTGGTGAGAATATCTCCCCGTGACGCCGGTGATGACGTGTCCCCATACGGCGGCCCTCGGTAATAATATATTGCTACTGTTGCTGATGATTCGCTCTGTGTAGGATTCCCTTCAAGTTAACGGCGACGTACGCATGGGACGGCATCATCATTCTGGACTGATTACCCACGGCGACTGACATGATATAAATAAATACTTCTACTGATCATATTTGTTGGTTTGTTCCCCATTCCCCGCATTTGAAAAGTTATTTTTATATAAAATGTTTAAACTATTTCATTAAAATGTTTTTAGGCATTAGTAAAATATTCATGCAAAATTATTCTCATTCAATTTTATGATGGAATTAAATGTTATGTTGGCCTCCACCTTGGTCGTTTTTGTATCATTGGGGTGGTTATTCTTCATCAAACCTTTGTGTTTGGCCCCTTGAGCGGTTGCTGCTTCATGCGTATTTATCTGCAAGGTTTTTGTTTTTGTCATGCTTTTCTTGACTGACCCACTCTTATTACTCGGGATTAACCTCCATTGTTGATCCCCTTGATCTTACAGTTTTGCTTCTACCTATGTGTTTTCTGATGTGTTTCTTCACCTTGTTATTTTGTTGGATCAGAGTGTCACCCTTGATAGCCAATATGCTTCCACCGTGCGTCCTGTGCTTTGATTCTCAAGTGTTTCATTTGCTCTCATAGGAGCTTCGAATCCTAGGGTTCTTGTCGACCATTTTGATGTGTTAGTTCATGGGAGATCCATTTGAAGTTCCTTTGGTGAGAGGGAAAATAGTGATCGAGACTTTCAAGCGAGGGAGATTTGGTGATTCGAGCCTTAACTGAGATCGCTCGTGTAATGATCCAAACACAATCATCTCATAATTACATGATTTATAGCAAATATTGTGTCACTTACATGACCGAAACCTTCTAGGTTTAAAGTTTTAGAGAATTGAGAAAAAAAATTACGTAACAAAACTCATATTTTTACCACCAAATGAACATTTTTCCACTAAAACAAACTCTTTAAATAATACGTTTGATTTATTCAAGGATAAAACCTCATAATAGGTTGATTACATCCCTCATCACGGAACACAACGTAAGGAAGAAAATTGTTTCTACTCATCCTTAAGCCCTATAAACATCATTTGAAAATGTCACAACCCCCTTCCCTCCAAAGAGTACCCCTCCTGGGCCGACAATGAGATAAGATGGTGGTTGTCTAAGTTCTGTCTCCAGTAGGCCCCGGGTTGGCGACTGACAATGAGGGTATCCTTGTGGCGGGACTTGGGCAGTCACAATCTCCCTTCTCTCATTGTCGACTCAAGAGGGGTACTCTTTGAGGGAAGTAAGTCAGGACAGAGTGACATCAAAATGGTAAACTCTGTAGCAACCACGAAGCCCAAACACCTCCTGCAAACCACGAGCTAGTAATATCCAGTCCGATCTCCAACCAGCTCCTACTAACTTGAAAAACAGTTTATATATACGTGGGGTGAGCATAACAATATACTCAATAGGATTCTTTTCGGAGCCTCTTGTACAAAAGATAAAAAAAGCATGCTAAAACACAATGAACAACAGTGAAACCAACTTATCACCTAAACAAGTATACTAAGTTCCCAACACCACCATATATCCATCACTCATCAAGTATCACATACAAGAGAGTATATAATATAACATCAATAAGGGTACTCCGCGCTTCTCCACTGGTTTGCCGCTCTGTCTCAACATCAAATGTCCTGATTCATCTCTCTCTAAAAGTAAGACAGCCTGCAGACACCTATGTTAAGTATCACAACACGCACCTCGTGCATCACATCACTATATATAGCAACTAAGTAGTTTCTGGAAGCCACTACAACCCGTATGATGTGCATCATACATCGAGTATTATACTTCAAGCCATCACAACTCATACACTGAGTAAGGTACCTCGAGCCATCACAACTCACACACATCATACCTATAATAATCCTTTGGATACTATATCCGGAGATACATGTGTGTGAAATAACCGCAAGTCATCACAACCCTCTGCACACATATATGTGAAAACTAACCACAGTGCATACCAACACATAATATTACCAAGAGAAGAGAGCGAGGCCAGAGCGGGGCCAGAGCGGGTAGTCACCCATCCATCATCCCATCAAGATGTTGGGGAAAACACATTTCTAAAGTTTATTAGATGTCAGTCACCCTAACCGATATGGGTGAAGTAGCATATGAAATCAAAAAATATACATGATATAATATAACTAACAATCATACTATGGACATAACCTAGTTTTAGTTTCAACTGTAGCTATCATCACTTGGACACCTGACTGCTACTATTAGGGACTAGACATCCTATAAGCACAAAACCATTTTAAGAAGCCACATTTAATTAATTCTTTTTTTACAGTTATCCTTTCATTAATTAAGTCATTAGACATTAATTAACCATCTAAATTACACATTATTATCCATCATAGTCAAGTCCATTCCACCCATGCATAATCCAAACCAAGTCCACAGTTTCTCAAGAGTAACATCTCATTTGTATTTCCGCATCACCGACTCCATAGGTTAAGTCATTTATCAAACATCATTAAACTTTCCATAATACCAGGTACTCTAGGAAGCATATTAAGTTATCATCAAGAGATGCAACCAAGCATATCCAGCCACCTAAAGCAATGGGGAAAAGAATGCAGATAAACAACCAACCCGACCATCATCCATTAAACATATTCATTACCAAGCAAGCATCCAACTTCAAGCACATCCATGGGTAAACCCATCTTCCACCCGTTCCATCATCTCCGGTGCCATCCTCAACACCCTCATGCATGTCTTGATGCATCTCGCTGCCACAGACGTCAACTGCCACCACATCATCTGGTCCTCTCCACCCTATACCCCATCAGTCATCCCAGGTTTAGCAATCCTAGGCTCACAAAACATCACATGGAAAAACACACATCCAGAGCACATCACAAGGCAACAAGAAAAAACATAGCCAACTGAGAAATCTAGGCAAAAAAACAAGGCATTCGGCCTTCACATGCAAACAAACTCTCACAACCCCCGGCATAAGACATTCAACCTTTATAAACAACAAGCACTCTCGGCCCCAAGTATTATATTTATCAAACAACTGTTTTTTATTCCATCTTGAATTAATCGATTCATTATTCTCAAGTTCCAATTACGGGCAACCTAATACATCAACTATAACTAGCTATCAAAATGTTTAAACATGCTCTCTAGCATAAAAAAAGTTTTAATAAATTAAGAGAAAAACTGCTCTCATTTAACATGCATTATTATTATTATTCTCAATTAGCATTAACATGCTTCACGTTCTTTATCAATTTCAAAAACACATGGAATAACATATTCCATTAAACATGCATACTTGCATCAATTTGATTACCATCAAATTGCAAGAAACACCAGATTATAAACACACCTCTTCTTTAATTCTTAAGAAAATTAATTAATCAATTTCGTCTTTACATTCTTTAGCATTTTCTAATGAAAGCAACATGCTAAATCGAGCGTAACAACATGCTATACAAACATAGAATACATGGAACACTATTTAGAAAATCAAGAGGCAAACCATTATCACAGTATCAAACATCAACATGAGATCACTATCTAATTCCATCTTTAATATGGTTAAATCATTATTAGGCTAATTTCACTATCATATAAAGGGATAAACCTTGATCAATTTACGATTGCACATAAATAAACGTAAAAGCAACGAATCCCCTACCTCAAAAGCATCAATGTTGTTCACATGAGAACATACTTACATTGTGAGTCCCAATCACTTCTCCCACAATAAGCTACATCCCTCCAAGGATGTCATGCCACAATCGCACCAACAAACAACAAAAAATCCATAAGTACATGGAAAGGAACCACCATCACATGGTAAGAAAGAAATAGGAGGAACAAGATCAAATAACCACAAAAGAACGAGGGAGAACTAACCTTAGATCACTGAAAATCAAAGATAGAAGTTGGGAATTGATTCCCTTTGAAGGGATCCCAATCGAATTGAGAAAATAATGTTGGGTGTTTGGGAACTTTGGTTGGAAAATGTAGTGTTTGAGAAAACCTGAGGTGCTGCAGGTTATAAAGCATGCTACATAGGGGATATTTACGATTTGGATCATCCATTTATGTCGTAAATGCGTCGAATTTTAAGTTTCACTGAAAAATGCATCACCTCAACCATTTCGACTCACAATTGATTTACGTCATAAATCTCTAGTTTACGATGTAAAGTCCATGGGCCGCATAACACAAGCCACAACCTACTTACACCATAAACCCCTTTTATGCTATAAACCCATACTTACACCGTAAGTTCTCCTTGCTTCCATATTTCAGCAGAAAAACACCACCAGACCTCCACTAAGCCTCTTAAGAGCTCCACAAGCTTCAGAAACATGCAAAGGGTTGGGCTAGACAGATTTGGTCATATACATAAGACACCTCTCAAACAATTCTCATCCTTGAGAATCCAAAACCAAATCTAGAGAGAAAATGAAAGGGTCGTTCGAACAGACACCCCGTGAGATACCTCTCAAGGATCTCACCATCTCAGGAGACCAACCACCTTATTGGAGGAATAAAACAAAAAACCAAACAACCACAACAACTAGCTCCTAAGCACTCTCCTGGGGGAGATACCTCTCAAATGAGAGCAGGGACACAACAAACAACAGGAGGAAACCATCTCATAACCCTGAAAAGGTTCAATAACCACAACTAGAATTACAACTAGAGAAGAGCTAAACAAAAAAATCTCAGGGTAATGAGCACTTATCTATGACTCATGTTACCATATACTCTCCTCCACGCCACTATGTTGCCACAAGACACGAACCAAGAGAATAACATGCCCATGCAACACCTCATGGCGGTCCTGAATCTCTATAGGCTGCTCCTTGAAGGTCACATCATCATCAACATTAATCTCTCCCCAATCAATGATGCGAGAGTCATCATGAAGGTAATGGTGGAGCTACGACATGTGAAAAACATCTTGCATATAGCTCGTATGTGGGGGAAGTGCTATCCGATATGCCATAGATCCAATGGGAGCCAACATCTCGAAATGTCCAACAAAATGGGGAGAAAGATTACTCTCATGACCAAACCTTCATTGCCCATGAAAATGAGTCACCTTCAGAAACACATTATCTCCAACATTGAACTCCAAAGGTCTCTTCCTATGATCTACATATGATTTCTGACAATCCTGCATTACCTTCATCCTTTTGAGAATCACCTAAACCATATCTATCATATTCTGTACTTGTCCTAACCTAAGAATTGCGGACTCTCCGATTACAGTCCAACACAATAGAGAACGACAAGGTCAGTCGTACAAAGCTTCAAACGGTGCCATACCAATGTTGGAGTGAAATCTATTACTGTAAGGAAACTCGGCCAAGAAAAAATGCCTCCTCCATGAATCTCTGAAATCTAAGACACAAGAATGCAACATGTCTTCAAGAGTCTGGATGGTGGGCTCTGTATGACCGTCTGTCTGCAGATGAAAACCAGTGAAAAGGCATAAATGAGATCCAAAATAATTCTAGAGATATCTCCACACCCCAAAGGTAAAATGAGGATCTTGATTAGATGTGATCATCCTCAGGACTCTGCGGAGTCTCACCACCTCCTCCAAATACTACCTTGAAATAACCTCTACTAAACTCAACTCCCTGATTTCTATAAAGTGGGATGATTTTGTCAAATGATCCACTATCACCCATATAACATTGAAGCCTCCCTGAGATTTCAATAAGTTGTTAATGAAGTCCATCAATATGTCCTCCCACTTCCACTATAGAACATCTAATGGCTAGAGCAAACCACGAGGAACATGATGCTCGATATTCACCTTATGGCAGACTAAACACCGAGATACAAACTTGGAAACTACACACTTCAACCCAATCCACCAAAAATAACCTCTAAAATCTTGGTACATCCTATATGTACCGCCAAGGGTGAGTTATGGAACTCATGAAGAACCACCTCACACATCGTCAAAGGGATGAATTTTTTTCTCTGAAACAACACCCGATGTTGATCATCCTCAGACCAACCATTAGGGGCATCTCCAAAAACAACTTAGTCTCTCCAGACCTACAACTTAGAATCCCCTAGTTGGGACTCATCCACCTACTGTACCAAAGATGAATGCACTGTCATCTGAAAAAGACAACTACTGCCTCCAACCTCTCCCATATTCAGGTGAATCATTGAGAGCCCTTCCATAACTCTCCATGAATATATAGATTCACACACGACATCACTACATAACTTATTTATCAACACATCAAATACAACATTTCCCTTTCTTGGTGTATATAAAATCTCAAAGTCGTAGTCCTGCAAGAATTCCATCCATCGTCATTGTTGTAAGTTCAAGTCACGTTGGGAGAAGACATACCTTAGGCTCTTATGATCAGTGAAAACCAAAAAACACTCACTGATGAGGTAATTTCTCCACAACTTCAAAAAAAAGACAATGACTACCAACTCGAGATCATGTGTGACATAGTTACACTCATGGGGTCATAACTTTTGAGACCCATAAGAAACAACTGACCTCCACTACATCAAAATACAACCCAAACTAAGACATGAAGCATCATAAAAAACCTCAAATTGAACTCCCTCTGTTGGAAAACAAAGAATTAGAGAACTGAACAACTTCTCCTTCATGTACTCAAAGCTGTCTGACACTGGTTGCTCTATAAGAACACCTGATCCATTCTAGTTGAAAATGTCAAAGGAGTTTCAACTTGAGAGAAATCAGCTACGGACCACCTATAATAGATTGAAAGACCAAGGTAGCTCCACACCTCTGCCACTATCTTGGGGGCTACCCAAGAAACCACTACCTTGATCTTCAAAGGATCTACAACTACTCCTTGCTAGGACACAACATGCCCTAAGAAAAAAACTTCACAAACCAAGAACTCACACTTTAAAAACTTTCCGAACAACTGATGACGATGAAGAACTCCCAAAATGGATTATAGATTCTTTTTATGCTCCTCATACGCAAAGTAAACAAGTATTTATTCGATGAAAACAACCATGAACCGATCCAATAACTCTCTAAACATCGCATTCTTCAAACCCATAAAAACTGTGCAAGTGTTTTTCACACTGAACGACATCACCAAGAACTCAAAATGCCCATGATGAAATAAGAAATATTTCTTTATAATATCCTCATCCTTTAACCACATATAATGATATCACGACCACATATCGATCTTATAGAATCAACTTTCTCCTTTCATATGATCGAATAAATCATCAATTCACGGAAGAGGATAGAGGTTCTTCTCTATCACCTAGTTCAAGAGAAGATAATCAATACAGAGATGAAAACTGCCATTGACCTTCTTCATGAAAAAATTTAGTGCACCCTAAGGTGACACATTTGGCCAAACAAAACCTCACTACAATAGATCATCGAGCTGTACTTGCAACTCTCACAACTCAGAAAGATCTATCCTATACAGAGACATCAAGATATGATACATGCTTGGCTGTAGCTCTATCCCGAGCTCAATATCCCATTGAAGGGGTAATACTAAAACATCTTATGGAAATGAATCAAAGTACTCTTCCACAACCCTGGGAAACACCGACCGCTGAATCTTCGATGAGATCAACATTAGCGCGACTATTAAGAAATACAAGGATAAAACATGCCTCTGACCCATCCAAGGGTCTTGCTCGCCGAAGAACACTACCAGCTCTCCATTAGCATCATAGAGCACAACCTTCCTCATAAAGTAATCCAAAATATATTACAATTAATATATACAATCCATGTTGAGGATGATGTATTATGGCTATATCTATAAACATAGGAAGTCTCCCAAAGAGCATTGCTACTCCAGCACTAACTCACAATTTCTACATACTTCATACAACTCAGATCGATCTCCAATTGGCATAGTCAACGCTAAGGAAATTGGAATCCTCTCCACCTCACGTCCCAATACATGGACAAGAGTAGGTGATACGAAGGATTACATAGCTCCTGAATCAGACAAAGCATGAACCAATGTGGAAAACAAGCAAAGGGTACCTCGAACGACATATGGATAGCCTGACGCTAACAATACTAAAGTATGAAGCTAAAAAATACCTACTCCATGTCCTCTCTAACATTGATGATGAACACATCCATGAATTCACTCTGCTCTCTAAGGATGATGAGCATCTCAGGGATTTCCTTTGCCCGCTCCATATCCTCTTTGCTGATCCCAAACTGGAACATCCTACTGCTGTTGCCTAGGCTGAAACTGCCTCAATGGAGGAACCTGAAGTGGAACACATGACAAACATTGAATACTAAGAAAGGTTGGGAATTATCACCACTGATGATCTCAGACTCTATAAAAAAACATGTGTTTGATCCCATGGAATAGGTCTGAGAGATGGCACCCCCAGAGAAACGAGATGATTAATGATGGGGCCTACTCCCAACTGACTGAAAACTCTTATGTCTAGGCAACTGGGAACTCCGAACCATATCTATAATTTATGATAAATCCTAACAAATTACCTCTATTGATGATCTGGTTTAGTCCAACATCCTCTCAAAAACCTCTTCTCTCACCAACACCTCAAGATAAGTCGACAACATAAACAGGGTGACCGGGTGTTGGATCTTTGGATGAAAATCCTCCTAAAAATTACTCACCCTAGCCTCCTAATTTAAAAACAGGTATGAATCATATCAGAGAGGGGTCCTGAAATAGATCCCTAACTCCCACACACCAGAACTCCCCTATCAAAGGGTATACATCTCTTGGTGACTGGCCTCCTTCATGATCGAAGAAAGGAACTCTACTAAAAAATGGCCTCAAAACTTATCCCACAAGACTAACGACTCCTCACGATCCCTAAGGAACAATATCCACCACTTCCTTACTACTCCATACAACATCATTACAACCAAAAAAACCCAATGCTCCTTCCAACCACAGATCTAACTAAAAGCTACCTCTACCTCCTCTAACTATTATTTTGTAACTAAATCTTCAAAAGATCCCTCATAATTCCATAGATTCTAGAACCGAACTGTCAGAGTTTCCTCCTCAAAGTGTCACCATTGTCAACCTCTACTCTACAGTGATATGCTGCACATCCCGCTGAACATCTTTGACATGAACCAGATGAGGATGTCACCCTGGAGCCATGCCTACAAAAAAGAGTAAATGGTTATAGCTCTTAAACTTATAATATGGAATACTTAACATTATTTATTTATTTAATTTAAGGTTTAACTTATCCCAAGGTCTACCCATTTCAAACAAATACGAAAATAAGAATGATGTGTGATCCTTTCCTAGGTCTCTACCCTATAACTAGTATCACTTCGTTTAGTAGGATTAGTAAACTTAAAGGTATATGCATCAGATCATAGGGGGCCTTAAATACTTGTGTATCAACCAGTCTCACGTATTAACATCTATTACTAAACTTAGATGACACTGTTTCCCTACCAACCCATGCAATCTCATATGTTCCTAAATCCAAACTCCATTATATCATTTAACCCGAACCTTTGATACTACTCTATTATGACCCCCTTCCCCCAAAGACCACCCCTCCTAGGATGAAAATGAGAGAAGGGAGATGGTGACTGCCTGAGTACCGCTTCTAGTAGGCTCTTGGTTGGTGACTAACACTGAGGGTATAATAAACAACAAATAGGAGACATTACCTTCTAAGATAATATGTAGAAGAGAGAGATAAGAGAAATAAACTAATCAACACCTGATTATAAAGGTAAAATAAATCCCAAGTGCATACATTCAATGTCATATAGTACTAAAATAACTAAAAGGAGGGGTACTCTTTGGGGGAAGGGGGTCATGACATAGTGGTATCAAAATGGTAAACTTGGTAGTGACCACGAAGCCCAAATAACTCTTACAAACCACGAGCTAGTAATATCTAGCCCGATCATGAACCTGCTTCGTCTAACCTAAAAATATATTTATATATACATGGGGTGATCATAATAGTATGCTTAGTAGGATCCTCACCAAAGCCTCTTGTTAAAAAGATAAAGAAAGCATACTAAAGAAAAATAAAAAATAGTGAAACTAACTCATCACCTAAATAGGTATACTAAGTTTCTAAACTCACTATGAATATCTATCACCAAGTATCGAATTCAAGAGATTATATAATATAATACCAATAACAAGGGTACCCTGCTACCACTCCCCCACTAGTTTTCTACTCTGCTCCAACGTCGCACATCGAGGACTACTAGAGGAGAGACTCGGGCAGTCACCATTGTAGGTTCTGGGAAAAGTGGAACCACAGGAGGGGTGGTGCCCAAATTTTCTTTTTTCCATTATCAATGATTAATCCTAGATCAAGTGATGATGAACGTCGTGATCAACAAATTTAAATCAAAGAAAAAACAAGGGTTATTAACCCGAAACCAAGAGAGAGGAGATCAACACATGTTGTTTATAATTAATTTAATTAAATAAGAATTACCTTCAAGGTTATTCTTTCTTCGTTGATGCATCCGACCATAGATCTGCAGTGCACCACCGTTGCATTATAGAATCCAAGCACAAGATTACTCTAGAGGTGATCCAAATGTGATCCACGAATCTCCAGACGTTTCCGAAGGAGTCTCCGGGTGCTATCATGGAAGATACTTGTGCTTGTGATGTCCGCCTTCGATCGCCTTGAGAACCGCTTACAAAGAGTTCTCCTTGATTCGGTGGAGGAGGATCTCTCTCGTTCTTGAGAGCATTCTTGGAGAGGTATAAGCTCTCTAGGCTTAAGAGCTTTTATCCAATCCGTTGTGCACAATGATTTTCTTGGCTAGAGTTATGAGAAAATAATCATAATTGGGTATTTATATCGCTAGGGTTAAAATAAAATATTTGCTCAAGCGCCCTTATTTATTTTATTAAACCTAGAGAAACCCTATGTCAAATAATAATAGTATTATTATTATTTTGTTAACATGCACCTAACTTGCGAATTATAATTAAATATTACTTAATAAATTAATATTCAACATTATTATTTCTCACCGAACCCTTGAACTCGGTCCGCAAATCCTCCACCATATTTATTGGACCTTGAATAATGTACATTTATTTATTAAATAAATATCACTGCATTATTCACCAATAAATATATAAATATTATAGTCACTAAATAGAAAATAAATATTTATTAAATATTTAACCTTCGATATATTCTCTTGAATAACTAGTGTCAGAATAAATATGATCAGGCATCCATGAATAATTATTAAACCACAACCAAGAATAATATTTATTTAACTTGTTAATTAATAAATAATATATTATTTAACCGAGATATTGGATACACTCAGTGTGTGACCCATTAGGCCTCTTTCTTAGTGGCATTAGCCAGAGAAGCCTAAAGTCCAAGGTTAGCATCTAACAACACGCCAAGGAACCCATAGAGAAAGAAGTTAATGCCAAAGCGACATGTCACCTCATATGAATGCTTATCATGTAATGTAATCCATTTATCACAATATCTCAAATCAAGCAGGTTTCATGCCAGTGCCATCAACCTATATGCTCGATATATCTTTCTTTGACTTTATAGAAATATAACTTACCTATTGATCACTATGTCCATGGATTTATTTAGGCTATATCATTTCCATAAAAGGGCCTGAGATATTATCTTTCATTAGAGAATAGAAGGGATAAATCCTTTCTCATATTATTCATTAATGCAATATTACTCATGACACACCCAATATATCCTACCTCACTGTGAACATCAGTTGTCATGATTTTTTCAATACATCTAAGTGTATGACTCATAATACTCATTAATAATAATATTAAAGTCTAAGGACCAATACACACATCCGTAGATAGGAACATCCAATGACATATATAAATGTGAATTTCCTACCAGTAGGTCTTGTTCTCATAATATCCTCCTGGACATTACCAAGGGCGTACACCATGAGAAGGTGCCTCAAAGTCCTATGAGTCTCCACCCCTAATAGTCTATATCATTTGTGTCCCTCAAATGATATCATTCAGCTATAGAACATATATTCAAGAATAGTGTCATAACACTTTCAGGTTCTCATCATAACATAGATCTGCTATGACCTTTTAGTGAGACAGTTACTCTTAGGACATTATCAAAGTAAATGTTACTTAGAAGAACAATCATGATGTGATAAAAAAATTATTAATATTAAAAACTGTGAATATAATTTATCATAAAGTACAAAATAAGTTGGTTATAGTGAACCAACTCCAACAGACTCCCACTTGCACTAGAGCCAACTGCTAACAAACTTTAGTCTGCTAACTCTCACATGATATTCATGATTTTGCTGAGATAGACCTTTAGTCAAGGTTTCTACCATGTTATCTTCCATGGGTACTCTACTTATTGCAAATTCACCTCTCTAATAAAAATCCCTCAAGAGGTGATACTCCCAGAGTATGTTCTTTGTCCGTTGATGCGACCTTGACTCTTTTACAAGATCCACCGCTATAATATTATCACAATACAATATGATAGGGTCTTTACTGCTAGGTACCACATCAAGCTCCTAGAAAAAGTTTTGAATCTATACATTTTCCTTGGATGCATCATAAGCTGCTATGTACTCAGACTCTGCTATAGAATCAGCTACAACTGGATGCTTTGAACTCTTGAGACAGAAAACATATACTGATTGTGACTTCAGATCATTTTGATTTGTCTGAAAACTAGCATCAACATACCCTCTGATGACAAGCTCATCGTCTCCTCTATAAACCAGGAACATATCCTTTGTTCTCCCTAGATACTTAAGGATAGTCTTAACAGTAGTCCAATACTATTCTCCTGGATCTGTTTGATATCTTCCTACCATACTCAATGAATAGGAAACATCAAGACTAGTACATAATATGGAATACATGATTGATCCTATCGCTGAAGCGTATGAGATCTTTCTCATTCTATATTTCTCCTATTGTGTTTGGGGACACATTTTCTTAGAAATATGTAAACCATGTGACAATGGAACCAATCCCCTATTAGATTGTTCCATACTAAATCTCTTTAGTATCTGGTCAATATATTTACTTTGACTTAGTCCAAGTAGCTTCTTAGATCTATCACGAATGATCTTGATCCCTATAATGTAGGCTGTTTCTCCTAATTCCTTCTTGGAGCAGCACTTGTTCAACCAGTCCTTAACTAACTGTAAGACTGGTATGTCATTTCCAGTAAGTAATATGTCATCAACATACACTACTAGGATAATGACCGCATTCCCATTAAAACTTTTGTAAACACATGGATCACATTCATTCTTAATGAAACCAAATTCTCTTATGGATTCATCAAATCAAATATTCCATGACCTAGATGGTTTATTCAATCCATAAATGTATCTCTATAACTTGAAAACCATTTTGGCATCACCTAGGGTCACAAAAACTTATGGTTGTGTCATATAGACATCTTCCTAAAGGTTCCTGTTAAGGAATGCAGTTTTGACATCCATATTCCAAATCTCATAGTCATGGTAAGTTTTTATGGAAAGTATGATTCTTATGGATTTAAACATGGAGATTGGAGAAAAGGTTTCATCGTAGTAAATACCTTGATGTTGTTTAAAACCTTTAGCCACTAGACTTTCTTTATAGGTACTTACTTTACCTTTCATGTCCAGTTTTCTATTGAATACCCATTTGCATCTAACATGATTTACATCAATTGGCACATCAACTAGAACCCAGACTTGGTTATGATACATAGAATCCATATCAGAATTCATAGATTTTATCCATCTTGCAGCTTCTGAGCTCTCTACTTCCTCTTTTTAGGATATAGGTTCATCATTGTCCAACAATAATGAGTTACTATCCACAGTGATTAGTAAATCATATCTCTCTGGTTACCTTACCTATCTTACACTCCTACATAGTACTTGTGTTTCAGAAACTACTTCTTCCACAGGGACCTGTGGAACTTGTTTTTATACCAAATCCTGTGTATATTGAGCATCAAATTCATCGAATTCAACCTTTATCCCACTATCCTTTTTGAGTATGTTCTCCCTCTATATAAATACGACTTGTCTAGTGATAATCACTTTCTTGTCTGAGGGGTTGTATAGGTATTATCCCTTTGTTTTCTTAGGATACCCTATAAAGATACACTTCATGCTTTTAGGTTCTAGTTTGTTGCCTGAGAAGGTCTTAACAAATACTCGCAACCCCATACACGTGTATGTGATAAAATGAGTTTCTTTCCACTCCATAGATCAAAAGGAATTCTATTTTCCACTTTAGTTAGTACTCGATTTAATGTGTTTTCCACAGTTTGTAATGTATATCCTCGAAAAGATAATGGAAGATCTACATGAATCATCATCGAACTTACCATGTACAACAAGGTACAATTCTTCCTTTCACTAAAACCATTCCAATATGGTGTATATGGTGGAGTGAGTTGAGATATAATCCCAAACTCCCATAGAAATTTGATGAACTCTTGGTTAAGATATTCACCACCTCGATCTGATCAAAGCTTCTTTATCTTATTACCAAGTTTATCATCTACTTCATTCTCAAATTCCTTGAATTTCTCAAAGGAATCATACTTATACCTCATCAATTAAATATATCCATATATAATCAAGTCATCAGTAGAAGTTATGAAGTAATAATATCTACTTCTACATTCTACTATAAATGGTCTATACACATCAGTGTGTACCGATCCTTGAAGCTATGTGGCCCTTTCACCCTATCTAAAAAATGGAAGTCTGGTCATTTTTCCTTATAAACAATCATGACATTTGTCAAGTGGTTTTAGCTCAGAAGAGTATAAATAGCTATCTTGATAGAGCTTTGTCAAACACTTCTCATTTACATGACCAAGATGGTGATACCATAGTTGGGTGTTATATGAGTCATGTGAACTTGATTCATTATAAATTTCCAACACTTTGTTTTCATAATTTAATACATTTAGAACATTATTTAAATTTTCCATACCATAACATATGTCATCCTTTTAAAAGAAACAAATTTTATTTCTAAATTTGAAAATAAACCCATCTGTATCTAAACTTGATACAAAAATTATGTTTTTGGTAATAGTAGGTACATAATATCAATCACATAAAACCAAAATCATTCTTATTGGAAATGAAAGGTGGTAGTCACCAATATAAAGTGTATCCAACCTTGCACCATTGGCAGCTCACAAATCCACCTCTCCTTTGACAATCTTTTGGAATCTACTTGGTTCCTACATTTGGATACAAATGTGAGCACCACAAGATGTATCTAATACCCAATGTGTAGATATGGAAATATTTCACTTGATAATGAACATAACTTTAGCTTCCCTATACTTTTGGGTGAATTTCTTCTTCCAGTGGCTTGGATTGCCACAAGCAAAACATACTGCTTCCTTTTCCTTGCCCTGCCTCTAGATATTACCCTTCTTGGAAGGATGGTGCTCGGGAGCTTTAGACTATTTATAGGTATTGGGCCCCTTTTCCTTGTTCTTCATTTTCTTATTCACCATATGGACTACAAGTTTGTCATTCCCCATGTCCTTATCAACTTGGTGAATCAAGGTTAGAAGTTTCGATAAAATCTTCTCATTATTTCTCATATTATTATTCACAATAAAACTAGATATGGTCTTGGGTAGTGATGAAATTATGAGATCTATACGCAACTCATCCAGAAATTTAATCCCTAAGATATATAGGTGTTCAATGTAGCCAATAATCTTGACTACATGAGACCTAGTAGGTGAAGACTCTCTAATCTTAGTTGTGAACAAAGAATTGGAGACTTCATACCTCTTGATGCAAATCATGGTGCACACATACATGGAGGATTTTAGGGAAATCATAACATGGATGGTGGAAGGAGCATTAATGGACAAGACCCATTGCATGGTATTGGTGGCCCAATGACAAGAGGAAGAATGAGGAGTATGAAATAGGATTTACATGGCCTCATTTTGAAATTACAAGAGGAGGCCTAACATGCATGAATGGGAGGAGGAAATGGGCCTTTAATCACACTTATTAAAGCCCAAAAGTGAACCTAAATGGCCCACCCAAATACTTCCACGAATTTTAATCCACTTGCATGAAGGAAGTATCCAAATTCAAAAAGTGGTGGGCCCCTTGTCTCCAAATACATGGTGGGAATCTTCAAAGTCTTTAGGGTGGTTCCAAAAAGTCTTATTTAGAGATATATTATCCCCTAAAGCCATGGACATGTGTAAACAAAGTCAAATTCGTGGGATAGGCTTTAGACTTTTTCGGGATAGGTATTTTGACATGTATTCCTCCCATTTGGCTATAAATAGCCACCACATTGTACCCCTTGAAGCTTAATTTAGAAATTGAGAGTTTCTAGCATTATTATGCTTGTGTTTATTATGTTATTAGGTGAATAAAAGTCAGTATCATCAAAGGAGTGATCAACCTTTGTGGTGCTTTATAATTAGAGTTTCAAGGGGAAAGTCTCCTTGGGGCCCTAATTGATCACCCCCTCCATCTGTTATTTTCCTCTGCATTTTCTTATTTGCATTTCTCCCACTTCAACCCTTTGTGTTTATGCATTTCTTCTAATGGATACCAAACACCCATACAATATCATATCATTTTGTATCAGAGGGAGGTTACAGAAACCGGGTTCTTTCAACCATAACTATTTCTCCCATTTCTCTTTACCTCCCATTTTTTTGGACTCCATTGATTCAAACCCATTTAAAATTTATGATTTTTAAAGTTTTCCATGAGTTGATTACTTCTTATTAATTTTATTCTTGATTCTATTTAAGAATAATTGTAGGAACCAAGTTTTTATGCTATAAAGTGTGAGAAAACCTTTTGAGAGATTAAAAAAAAGCGAGAGAAAGAGTGTGTGAGGATTTAAAAAAATGGAAGGTGAGGAAGAAAGAAGTGAGATTGAAATAAAATTATTCATGAAAGTTGTCGCTTACCAGTTTACAAGATTGAACACTAGGTTGGATTATTTTCAAAGTTCCTCAACTTCAAAGGCTCCAAGAAGGCAAGAAATTCATGAAGGAGATGATGAGTACTCGGATTTTGAAGAATCAATTCCTAGGTGAGGACAACGAGATTCTTGGAGAGAAAGTGACTTGGGAAGAATCAAAATAAAACTTCCATCCTTTCAAGGTAAGAGTGACCCAAAACTTTATTTGTAGTGGGAGTGGAAGGTTGACCATGGTTTGTACTTCACAACTACTCAGAGGAGAAGAAGGTAAAATTGGTAGCACTTGAGTTCAATGATTATGCAAGTATTTGGTGGGACCAATTACAAGTAAGTCAATGAAAAAATGGAGAAATTCCAATTCAAACTTGTAAAGAAATGAAGATAGTAATGTGAAAAAGGTACATTTCTAATCATTACTATCGATATTTGAATTTTAAGTTACAAAAACTTGTGCAATGTTCCATGTGTGTGAAGGAATACTACAAGGAAATGGAGATATCAATGATTCGAGACAATTTGGAGGAGGATCATGAAGCTACCATGGTAAGGTTCATCAATGGATTGAATCATACAATTAGAGATGTGGTGGAACTACAAACCTACATTGACATGGAAGAGTTTCTACATAAGGCGGTGAATATTAAAAAACAACTACATTCTCGAAGGAGTCAAGTAAGTTCCCATAATTTTTGGAAGGATAACCAAAAATACCAAAATCAACTTTTAAGTGGAATGAAACAAAATCAAGGGATTCCAAATTTGTTCCAAAACAAATAGAAGAGGCCAAAAATAAGTTCTTCTCCACTAATTCAAAAGAAAAAATGGACACAAATTTCCCTTCTAAATCTAGTGATATAAAGGATTTTAAGTGTCAGGGACATGATCATATTTCATCTCAATTCCCAAAAAGAAGGTCCATGATTATTTTGGATAATGGAGACATCCTTAGTGAGCACTCTAGCGATGATGATATTCCATCTTTGGAGGATATTTCAGATGTAGAAGTTGAAGAACCTGTACATAGAGATGCATTGGTGGCAAGAAGAGCTTTAAACATTCAACCAAAAGATGATCATGATGAGGAGAAACATGAGAATATTTTTCATGCAAGATGCCACATCAAGGAGAAGGTATGTAGTATGATCATTGATAGTGGAATTTTTACTAATGTGGCTAGTACATTGTTGGTGGAGAAGTTGAGTTTTCCTACTCTAAGGCATCATATACCTTATATATTATAGTAGTTGAATGATAGTTGAGAATTATGGGTCACAAAACAAGCCATAGTTTCTTTTTACATTGGAAAACATCATGATAAGGTACTTTGTGATGTTGCTCCGATGTAGGCCAGACATTTTCTACTAGGGAGACTATGGAAATTTGATAGGAGGGTGATGTATGATGGTTATGATAACTGCTTCTCTTTTCAATTCAGTGGTAGAAAGATTGTGTTGACTTCTCAAAGTCCCATACAAGCATATGAATATCAAGCGAGGATAGAGAAATAATAAAAAAAAGAAAAAAGAAAATAGTGAAAAAGAAAGTGGGAAAAATAAAAATTTGAGTGATAAAAGAGAGAGTGATGAGTTGAGGAAAAAGAAACAAGAGAAAAAAAGTAAAAGAGTGGAAAAATTAAGAGTGAAAAGGAGATATGAGTGACATAAAAAGAAATGAGGAAAATAAAAGAGATGAAAACAAAAGTGTTGAGCAAAAGGTGAGTTTATTTTTTAGAAAAAGTGAGGTGAAAGGTGATTTATTGAGCGAGAAAGTGTTCTTACTCATTAGTAAGGATGCTTACCCCGCAACTAATGAACTTCACCATTATTTTCCTTCTTGTGTTGTGTCTTTACTGCAAAAATTTGGTGATTTGTTTCTTGAAGAAACACCCGATGGATTACCCCCTTTGAGAGGCATTGAGAATAGGATTGACTTCACACCTGGTGCCACAATTCCCAACAGGCCAACATATAGAGCTAATCCAGAAGATACTAGAGAGATCCAATGCCAAGTTAAATAACTAATGAAGAAATGATTATTAAGGGAAAACATGAGTCCATGTTCTGTTCTGGTTACCCTAGTACCCAAGAAATATGGAACATGGCAGATGTGTGTGGATTATTGCACCATCAACAAAATAACAGTTAAGTACCGTTATCCTATCACTCGACTTGATGAAATGATTGATGACTTACATGGGGCCTCTTTGTTTTCAAAAATTGATCTTAAAAGTGGATACTACCAAATTCGAATGAAATAAGGAGATGAGTGGAAAACTGCTTTTAAAACTAAGTTCGGTTTGTATGAGTGGTTAATTATGCCATTTGGTTTAACTAATGCACCAAGTAAATTCATGAGCTTAATGAACCATGTCCTTCATTAATTCATTGGAAAATTCATGGTTGTCTATTTTGATGATATCTTGGTGTATATAAAATCTCTATACAACCATGTTGAACACTCGCGTTTGGTGTGCGAGACCCTTAAAGAAAACCAAATTTATGCCAATCTTCAAAAATGCTTTTTTTCATGGATTCTGTTCTGTTTCTTGGATTTTTTGTTGTAAAGACATGGAATTTCCATGTATTTTTTTTAAAATATATGGGAATTTTACAAGTTTGTGAAAATTGACAGTGCATGATTCTGAGGCCCGAAGTGCCCAGAATGAATTTATGAACTTTTCTTCAGATACGTTTAGTAAACGTACGAGCATGTTTTTATAACTTTTGAACCAGTGCTCGTAATTGAAATATGAGGGCACCGTTGAACTCGCAGTACCGATATTCGCTTAAAGAGACTTTCCACTCGACGACAGTTGGTCGAGGGTGAAAGTTATTTTTTGGGTTTTTCGTGAAAGAATAAAATAAAAATAAAATTGTGCAACAAATTTTTTTTATTTGAAACACCCATGTGGATATTGGGAGGTGGGATCCATCAGAACTAAACCTCCCTTGTGAGGTTATGGGTGTGGGGACCACCCGAGCCTAAACCCCCAATTTGAATTTTAGAGGCGGGGACCACCCGACCCCTCTTAATGGGGAGAAACCTCCCAACTCCCCAATATTCCACCCCTCCCATTAAATTGAGCCATTAAATTGGGCCAATTAATTGAGCTAATTATTTATGCCAACACGGTACATTAATTATGCCAACTTGGTTGTACCAACATAATTAATCCTTTAAATTAATTATATTGTCACCTCTTTAATTTTTTTTGGGTGGAATTGTGAGAGGAGAACCCTTTGAGGATTACACTTCTCCAACGAAGAACGCGTTCTTCCACGAAGAACGCTCCTCCAACAAAGAATGCCAAATTCAACTTCTACCTTGGGACACCATCCAATGAGAAACGTCTACGACTATAATGAACCGGCACTCGAGCCCGGGATTGGAGGTGTGTGGTGGATGAGACGAACGTCGACAACTTCAACTTCCTTCTTGCGCCAACGTCAATGAACAATCCAAGGTAGGGGTTTATTTCTATATGATTATCACTTCCCATGTTCTCCCCTTCGAATTATTTTGCAGGATTGGGAATAGAGATTAATGAGGGTTGTGGGGAATGATGTTTTTAAATGTCTTCATACATGTTCATGATTCTATTTTGTGAACCGCTTGCTACCGCTCTAACGCGGAGGGTGCGGGCCAAACAAACATGGCCCGACCCCTCTGACATTATACTTCTTTAGTGTTCTTTACAACGGACGAAGGCAATGAAGGAAACGAAGGCAACGACGCTCCACCGCCCACGGCATCCGCTGCTCCACACCGTCCGTGGCCGGGCCGCCTCGGATTCGCCGCGCCGCCGCAACCGAACTACCTCGGCCGCCGTTTGAACCGCCACTGCCGTTTGGGCCAAGCTGCCGCCCGAGTCACCGCCGTCGCGTCGAGCCGCCGCCATTGTGTCGATCCGCCGCCGCTATGCCGAGCTGCCGTCTGAGCCACCGCCGTCGTTCGGGTCGAGCCGCCGCCGCCCTTCCGGCCGAGCCGCCCCGCAGCCTCGCACCCTCCGCGGCCTCACGGACACCAGCGGCCCTCCGCGGCCTGCCGGGTTGGAACCAGTGTGCCGGGCCGAACCCAACGGGCCGGGCCACCCAGCAGGCTGGGCCTGTTATGTCCGACTGGGTCAGACCGGACCCGGGCCCACTACAATACATTTACTCTTTTGGCCATAACTTTGGCACCAGACGTCCGTTTGACGAACCATCAGCGGCGCTGGAAATCATGGAGTTAGATAGTCCCTTTGAGTATACCCCACTGGAGTTTTGGGTAAAGTTGAGGTACGGTCGGGTTGGATCGAGCACGAATCCAACTGGGCCCCCAGGACTAAAAGGCTAATAACTCATAGACCGGGCATCTGATTGACGCGCTTTCTATTGCGTCGAGACCCCTATGACATGGCGAACCTTTGAGATACTTCTTCATGGGACATCATGGCAGTTGGAGAATCGACCAACGGCTTGGGGAGCTAACTCTCCCGGAGACGATCAAGCCTAGTGTAGAAACCCAATAGCTGGTTGTGACGTGAAGAGTGCTCCTAGCTATCCTATGTGGGCCAGATCCTAGCGATCCTGTGTGGGTCAGATCCTAGAGATCCTGTGTGGGTCAGCTCCAGTGATCCTATGTGGGTCAACTCCTAGCGATCCTGTGTGGGTCATCTCCAACGATCCTATGTGGGTCAGCTCTTAGCGATCCTGTGTGGGTCATCTCCTAGCGATCCTGTGTGGGTCAGCTCCTAGCGATCCTGTGTGGGTCAGATCCAACGATCCTGTGTGGGTCGGATCCTAGCGATCCTATGTGGGTCATCTCCTAGCGATCATGTGTGGTTCAGATCCAGCGATCCTATGTGGGTCAGCTCCTAGCGATCCTGTGTGGGTGTGGTCCTAGCGATCCTGTGTGGGTCAGCTCCAGTGATCCTGCGTAGGTTAGCTCCTTGCGATTCTGTACAAGTTAGAAGTAGATATTCTTAACGGAGTAAGATGATTTATTAGTTACATCTAATCATCTCTACTATTATACCTAAATATATACCTGTTGTGAGATGAGTCAGTACCTCTGTATTTTCCTCATGATTGAGATGGATTACTTGAAAACTTAGGTATATGTATGGGCATATACCTAAGTAGGGTTATCTATTGATTTCATACATTTTGGTTTATCCTTGGTGGATTTTGTGAGACCTTGCGGTTCTGGGGGTCCCTACTGAGTATCATTATACTCACCCCTGCACAGGATATGCCCGCACTTCGTTGTGTTTGGTGCAGACAATGGACAACGCTGACTGAGGACGAGAGTACCAAGACTGGACGGTGCTCGGAGGTGGACTATACGGTGTGTCGGTTTGTAGAGGAGACAGGTGGACGTGGAGTGATGAGGAGGATATTTGTACCTACCCTTCTGGTAGGAATTGAGGTGGATGATCTAGAAGCTGATTTTCACCTATCAATCGTCCTGTACTTTCCAGTTTTCCTTGTAATTTCTAGTTGGGATTGTATTCTGGCCCCTTTTTCTTACTGTACTCACTCTATTTACTATTCAGTTACTTGAGTTCGTATCTTGCTGTGTGCTTGGTTGTGTGTTTACAGGTTTTAAAGGCAATGCCTTCCTAATTTTAGGGATTACACCTTTCGATGCTAGTCTCCAGCCCCTGGCCTATAGAAGGCGGGCTTGGGGTAGTCACGACACGGGCCTCAAGGGACGGGTCATGACAAATTGGTATCAGAGGAGTCGGTTCTACCATAGAACATAGTAATTTCATCTTTCTTTTAACAATAATAGTGTTAAGTGTAGTGAGCGTGGTTATCAGTTTAGGGAACCCAGTATTGGTGCGGCGACTGACGTATCCATACACCAGGACCCTAACTTCTAATTTCCGACTCCGTGCATGAAAACACTGATTGTGTGTGTGTTTTTAGAAGTTTTCTTTGTGATATTTTGAGTCAACTCACCAGGTATAATTTATTGACCGTGGCGCACCTGTTTATTCTTAGGATGCCTCCATGGAGACAGCCAACTAGGGTTCTGAGAGTAGCATGCACTGATAGCCCACCGAGCGATGAGGCCTTGGTACATGGCCCTCTTCCAGTAGAGGCACCAACGGAGGCACCAATGGTACCATTAACCATTGGGCCACCAATACCACTAGCCCCAGCAGCAGACGATGCACGCCACTTGAGTGTGTTGCATGAGTTCCAGTGCTAGAGGCCACCCAGGTTTAGGGGAGAGACGGACCCATAGGCGAATGAGGATTGGCTGGAGGCTATGGTGAGAGTCTTTAGACTGGTAGGGACACTAGCTGATCTCATGGTGATCCTTTCCGCCAAAATTTTATTGGTAGCAGCAGGCAGATGGTGGAGCTTGATGCTCCAAGTTCACGATGAGGTGAGGCTTCTCTGGGCAGACTTTGAGAGCTTGTTTCGGGAAGAGTTTGTCCCAGCGACTCTTCGCTCAGTGAGCATACAGGAGCTTCTGTATTTGCAGTAGGGTAACATGACTATAGATCAGTACTCAGCGAGGTTCACTTACCTCTCACGCTACTCCACTAATATGGTGCAGGACCCTTTCTTCAGGGCCCAAACCTTCAAGCAGGGACTCAGGTGGGAGATCAGGGCTTCGATGATCTCACTCAGCATCCCGACGCAGGCTGGGGTGTTAGAGAGAGCCCTCTTAGTGGAGAGTTTTCTTGATGAGCAGTCACCAGCAGTGAGACCCACCACCATTCGTCATGTGGCAGAGTCTTCTGCAGCTGGCAGCAGACAGATGACACAGAGGTCCAAGAGGACCATACCTACAGGTGGATGACTGCATGACTCAGGATCAGTTGTGCGGGACACCCAAGGCGGAGCCATTCATACCAGAAGAGGGCAGTGTTACACATGCGGCAGTCAGGGTCACATGGCTCGTGACTGTCTGACCTGCCATACAGATGATCAGTAGACGGTCGAAGGACTGCCCAAGCAGAGATAGAGATTCGACCGAGGAGGTCCGTAGGGAGCAGGCGGACGTGGAAAAGGAGCTAGCCGTGTATCTGGCGGTGGATGACGATTCGAGATGTTACTGCTACCACCACCATGAGGTTGACCCTGACTGTAGGGAGCAGGTGGACAGGGGAGAGATTAGCTCCAGGCAGCTAAGGCCTATGATCAAGGCACTCCAGAGATGATATGAGGTATGATATATGTCTACTCCACCTTAGTTAGAGTACTTATAGACACAGTTTCTAGTCATTATTTTATTTCCACTTCCCTCGTTTAGAGCTTGGAGATTCCAATGGAGCCATTGGATCGATCCTTACAGATATAGACTCGTACGGGAGCATATTCAACAATTAAACACTGTTGCCGGTAGTTTGAGCTTACTCTAGGAGGTGAGAGCTTCAGCTGAGATCTCCTAGTAGCAGCGTTGAGGCCTTAAGACGTCATCTTGGGTATGGATTGCTTATCTATAGTTCATGCTCAGATTGACTGTATTAGGCGCAAAGTGCAGTGTGTCTGCACAGATGGGACTAGATTTACCTTCATCGGTGAGAAGGGAGCCTTTGCAGCACATGATGGATTTACCTGGAGGAGGGTGCAACCGATTACACATCAGTTGTCTAGCCTTACCCTCGGAGTGGTTGATATGGAGAGTCCGAATTATCCTGTAGTGGTGGACCAATACGCGGATGTCTTCCCTGATGATGTTCCAGGTCTACTTCCTCATAGAGAGGTGGAATTTTACATTGACTTGTACCCCAAGATGAAACTGATATCTACACCAGTGTATCAGATGTCTCCCATGGAGCTTCATGAGATGCGGGTACAACTAGAGGACTTGCAAGGGAATGGATTCATCCGGACCAGTGTTTCCCCTTGGGCAGCCTCGATTCTATTTTCCAAGAAGTCGGATGAGAGCTTGAGACTTTGTGTCGACTATCGGTGCCTAAACCAGGTGACCGTGAAGAATAAGAACCCAATCCTGAGGATTGATGACCTCTTTGATCAGCTGAAGGGAGCACAATGGTTCTCAAAGATAGACCTCAGATCAGGATATCACCAGATCAGAGTATGAGACGAGGATGTGAAGAAGATGGCTTTCAGGTGTCGGTATGACTATTATAAGTTCTTGGTTATGCCATTCGGTGTAACCAATGATCCAATAGTGTTCATGGGACTCAATAATAGGATCCTCCAGCCATACCCTGATCGCTTTGTAGTAGTCTTCATCGATGACATTCTGATCTACTCGACTATTGAGGAGGAGCATGACTATCATTTACAGGTAATACTGGACACACTCTGAGAGCACCAGATTTATAGTAATCTCTCGAAGTGCCAGTTTTGGATCTGAGAGGTTCAATTTCTGGGAAATGTCATATCGGAGGCTGGATTTTCAGTTGATCCAGCGAAGATTGAGGCGGTACTTGCTTGGGAGCCACCCAGGAGTGTGATAGAGGTATGAAGTTTCCTGGATTTGGCTGGTTACTACCGGAGGTTTATAACAGATTTCTCTAGAGTGGCAACACCTCTTTCATCATTAATGAAGAAGGGGAAACCCTTCATTTGGTCAGAAAGATTCCATCGGAGTTTTCAGGAGCTGAGGCAGAGGCTGAATAGTACCCCCATCTTGAGGCTTCTAGAGGAGGTCATAGGGTACATATTCTAATGCAATGCATCAAGCACCGGACTCAGATGTGTCCTGATGCAGGAGCGAGCAGTGATCACATGTTATTCTCGACAGCTGATACAACATGAGCAGAACTATGCTACCCTTGACCTGGAATTAGCAACAGTGGTATTCACCTTGAAGATGTGGTGACACTATCTGATGGGCGAATGTTTTACAGTGTACTATGATCACAAGAGTCTCAGGTATATCTTCTCTCAGAAGGACCTGAACTTGAGACAATGACACTGACTTGAGTTCCTCTAGGACTATGACTTCTAGATAGTCTATACTCCTAGGAAGGGGAATGTTTTAGCAGATGCACTCAGCAGGAGGTTAGGTATACAACTACTAGGCAAGGTGACGGAGCAGCTCGCTGCTTTTTAGACATCCTTTGTGGATAGAGATGGAGCAGCTTTTCTTTAGTCTCTTACAGTCACTCCCCCACTTCTTCAGCGAGTCGGGGATGTGTAGCATGGGGACACTGACTGTGAGACACGACGTGCTCATATATCCATAGGACAGACACCTGATTGATTTTTTGAAGGTGGGGAGCACGTCATCCTCTTTAGAGAATGTACCATGGTACCAGTGTCACTTCAGGAGGAAGCGTTTAGGGAGTTCCACACTTCCCATCTAGCGGTACATCCAGGAGTGGTGAAAATGTACCAGGATCTCCGACAACAACACTGGTGACTGGGAATAAAGAAATCAGTTGCAGAGTTTGTCTCATAGTGCCTCACTTGTCAGCAAGTGAAGGTGGAGCATCAGGTACCAACAGGCTTGGTTTATCCTTTAGAGGTCCCAGAGTGGAAGTGGGATGAGATATCCATGGACTTCGTGACAGGACTTCCACATACATCCAGAGGTCATGATTCTATCTGGGTGATCATCGACCGACTCCCCAAGTCGGCCCACGTCCTACCGATCAGAGAGCAGGGTTCAGTAGAGAGATTAAGATTCCTCTATGTGAAAGAGATTGTGTTACTACATGGAGTACCCTCGATGATTGTATTTGATTGTGATACATGCTTCACTTCCTGGCTATGGAAGGGGTTGTAGGAGGCTTTCAGGACGTAGCTTCATTTGAGAACCACCTTCCATCCTCAGACGGATGGCTAGACTGAGTGGACCATTCAGACCCTCGAGGACATGCTGTGTGCTTGAATCCTTGACTTTGGTCGTAGCTGGGAGAATCACTTGACTTTGGTAGAGTTTGCATACAACAACATAAATCACTCCGCCATTGGGATGGAACATTTTGAGGCATTGTACGGGCGACCTTGCAGATCACCTTTGTGATGGACTAACCCAGGGGAGTCAACACTCGTGGGACCAGAGATGGTTCGGGATACCACGGTGAAGGTGCAGATCATCCATGAGCAGATAAAGACTGCACAGAGCAGGTAAAAGTAGTATGCTGATAGGAGACGAAGACCTCTAGAGTTCAAGGATGGTGACCACGTCTTTCTACGGGTCTCACCTCAATGAGGTTTATAGAGATTTGGCCAAGGCAGAAAGTTATCTCTGAGGTTCATCAGACATTTTTAGGTCCTCAGAAGAGTTTGTGAGGTGGTATACCGCTTATCACTTCTACCTCAGTTGCACCGGGTGCATGACGTCTTCCACGTATCCCACCTGAGGAGATACGTGCACGACCCTTCCCACATCATCGACCATGGAGAGTTAAACGTTGAGGATGAGGTGACTTTTATGGAGGTTCAAGTTGATATTTAGGATCGACAGGAGCGGGTCCTTTGTGGATTGTCGATACCTCTGGTGCGTGTTCGTTGGCAGCACGAGAACCTCCAGGAGAGCGCATGGGAGCAGGAGGCTCAAATGTGTGCCCAGTACCCCCACTTGTTTACATAGTTTTGTGATGTGTCTTACAGGGACGTAAATCCCATAGGTGGGGAGAATGTAAAGGCTCAGAATTTCCATGTATTTTTTTCAAAATATATTGGAATTTTACGAGTCCGTGAAAATTGACGGTGTGTGATTCTGAGGCCCAGAGTGCCCGAAATGAATTTATGAACTTTTATTCAGGTACATTCAGTAAACGTACGAGCGTGTTTTTATAACTTTTGAACCAGTGCTCAGAATTGAAATCTGAGGGTACCGTTGAACTCACAGTGCCGATATTCTCTTAAAGAGACTTTCACCTCGATGACAGTTGGTCGAGGGTGAAAGTTAGTTTTTGGGTTTTTTGTGAAATAATAAAATAAAAATAAAATTGTGTAACAATTTATTTTTATTTGAAACACCCATGTGGATGTTGGGAGGTGGGGTCCAACGGAACTAAACCTCCCTTGTGAGGTTATGGTGGTGGGGACCACCCGATCCTAGACCCCTAATTTTAAATTTAGAGGTGGGGACCACCCAACACCTATTAATGGGGAGAAACCTCCCAACTCCCCAATATTCCACCCCTCCCATTAAATTGAGCCATTAAATTGGGCCAATTAATTGAGCTAATTAATTATGCCAATGAGGTACATTAATTACGCCAACTTGGTTGTGACACCATAATTAATAATTTAAGTTAATTATATTGGCACCTCTTTCATTTTTTGGGTGGAATTGTGAGAGGAGAACCCTTGGAGGATTACACTTCTCCAACAAAGAACGCGTTCTTCCATGAAGAGCGCTCCTCCAACGAAGAATGCCGACTTCGAATTCTACCTCGGGAAACCCTCCAATGAGGAACGTCTTCGACTACGATGAACCGGCGCTCGAGCCCGGGATTGGAGGTGTGTGGAGGACGAGACAAATGTCGATAACTTCAACTTCCTTCTCACGCCAATGTAAATGAACAATCCAAGGTAGGGGTTTATTTATATATGATTATCACTTCCCATGTTCTCCCCTTCGAATTATTTTGTGGTATTGGAAATAGAGATTGACGAGGGTTGTGGGGAATGATGTTTTTAAATGTTTTCATACACGTTCATGATTCAATTTTGTGAACCGCTTGCTACCGTTCTAATGCGGAGGGTGCGGGCCAAACAAACATGGCCCGACCCCTCCGCCATTTTGCTTCTTTGGTGTTCTTTGAAATGGATGAAGGCGATGAAGGAAATGATGCTCCACCGCCCGTGACCTCCGCCGCTCTACACCATCCATGGCTGAGCCGCCCGACTCTCCAACACGGCTTCACCGCGCCACCCCAGCGCCGCCGCGGCCTCGCCACGCCACCTCGGCCGAACCGCCGCCGCCGCCGTCCGAACCACCACCACCGTCTGGGACGAGCCTCCACCCTATCCACCGCTGCTGAGTCGAGCCACCGTTGCTATGCCGAGCCACCACTGCTGGGCCGAGCCACCGTCCGAGCCTCCTCCACCGTCCGGGTCGAGCCACCACCGCCCTTCCGGCCGAACCACCCCGGCCAATCCGCCCCACGACCTCGCGCCCTCCGCAGCCCTCCGTAGTCCTCCATGGCCTCGGGGCCACCCACGGCCCTTTGCGGCCCCTCGCGGCCTACCAGGACAGACCCAGTGGGCCTGGTCGGGTCAGTCTGACCAGGTCGGACCAGACCCGGGCCCACTACGACCCATTTACGCTCTTTTGGCCATAACTTTGGTACCAGATGTCCATTTGATGAACCGTCAGCGGAGCTGGAAATCTTGGAGAGAGACGGTCCCTTTGAGTATACCCCACTGGAGTTTTGGGTAAAGTTGAGTTACGGTCGGGTTGGATTGAGCACGAATCCAACTGGGCCCCTAGGTTTAAAAGGCTAATAACTCACAGACTGGGCAGCCGATTGATGTTCCATCTATTGAGTTGAGACCCCTATGACGTGGAGAAACTTTGAGATACTTCTTCGTGGGACATCGTGGTAGTTGGAGAATTGACCAGTGGCTTGGGGAGTGGACTCTCTCAGAGATGAGAAAGCCTAGTGTGGAAATCCAGTAGCTGGATGTGACGAGAAGAGTTCTCCTAGCTATCCTGTGCGGGTCAGCTCATAGCAATCCTGTGTGGGTCAGATCCTAGCGATCCTATGTGGGTCAGCTCTAGGGATCCTGTGTGGGTCAGCTCCTAGTGATCCTATGTGGGTCAAATCTAGCGATCCTACGTGGGTAAGCTCCTAGTGATCCTGTGTGGGTCAGCTCCTATCGATCCTGTGTGGGTCAACTCCTAGCGATCCTATGTGGGTCAGCTCCAGCGATCTTGTGTGGGTCAGCTCCTAGAGATCCTATGTGGGTCAGATACTAGATATCCTATGTGGGTCAGCTCTTAGTGATCCTATGTGGGTCATATCCAACGATCCTATGTGGGTCAACTCCTAGAGATCCTGTGTGGGTCAGCTCTTAGCGATCCTGTGTGGGTTAGCTCCAATGATCCTGCATAGGTTCGCTCCTAGAGATTCTATGTAGGTTAGAAGCAGAGCCTCTTAACGGAGTAAGATTATTTAGTAGTTACATCTAATCACCTCTACTACTGTACCTAAAGATATACCTGGTGTGAGCTGAGTCAGTACCTTTGTGTTTTCCTCATGATTGAGATAGATTACTTGAAAACTCAAGTATATGTATGGGTATATACCTAAGTAGGTTTATCTGTTGATTTCATACTTTTTGGTTTATCCTTGGTGGATTTTGTGAGACCATGAGGGTCTTGGGGTCCCTACTGTGTATCGTTATACTCACCCCTGCATATGCTATGCCCGCACTTCATTGTGTTTGGTGCAGACGATGGACAATGCCGACTGAGGATGAGAGTACCAGGACTGGATGGTGCTCATAGGTGGACCATATGGCGTGTTGGTTCGCATAGGAGACGGGTGGACATGGAGTGCTGAGGAGGCGATCTGTACCTACCCTTCAGGTAGGAATCAAGGTGGACGATCCAAGAGCTGTTTTTCACCTATCAGCCATCTTGTACTTTCCAGTTTTCCTTGTACTTTCCAGTTGGGTTTGTATTGTGTCCCCCTTTTCTTACTATAATCACTTTGTTTAATATTCAATTACTTGAGTTCATATCTTGTTGTGTTATTGGTTGTGTGTTTACAGGTTATAAGGGCAACGCCTTCCCAGTTTTTGGGATTATGCCTTTCAGTGCAAGTCTCTAGCCCCTGGCCTATGGAAGGCGGGCTTGGGGTAGTCACGACATAGCCCCCAGGGGATAGCTCATGAAAGTTGTAGGATAGGAAGGGATTTGTGTGTATGATAAAAATATCAAAGCAATTCAGGAGTGAACCACACTAAAGAACGCAACCGAGGTTAAGAGTTTTCATGGATTGTCAAGCTTCTATAGGTGGGTTGTTAAGGATTTTTCATCCATCGCTGCACCTATTAATGAACTTGTAAAGAAACATGTGGTCTTTAAATGGGGTGAAAAGCAAGAAAAATCATTTAACACACTTAAAAAAAGGTCAATGCTCCCCTTTTATGGATACCAGATTTCACCAAAGTCTTTGAAATTGAGTGTGATGCATCAGAAGTTGGTATTGGTGTTGTTTTGACTCAAGAGTCACATCCAATTACTTACTTTAGTGAGAAATTTAATGGAGAATCATTAAATTATTCAACTTATGATAAAGAACTTTATGCTTTGAAACGAACATTGGAAACATAGAAACATTACTTATGGACTAAAGAGTTCATTATTCATTCTGACCATGAAAGACTTAAGTATTTGAATTACCAAGGTATGTTGAATCAACAACATACATCTTGGTTGGAATTAATTGAGACTTTCCCCTATGTGATCAAGCACAAAAAGGTAAGGAAAAGGTGGTTGCTAATGCTCTTTCATGAAGGTATGCACTTCTTACTTATCTTCATTCTCGATTACTTGGACTTGAGTTACTAAAGGGAATGTATGAAAATGATGGATATTTTTCTCAAATTTGGACAACTTATGAAAAAAATGGATTTAAAGACTATTACAAAAACTATGGGTTTCTTTTCAAAAGGGATAAATTGTGCATTCCAAATTGTTCAACTCGAGAATTGCTTGTAAAAGAAACTCATGGGGGTGGTTTGATGGGGTATTTTGGGGTTGATAAAACAATAGCTACTTTGCATGAAATTTTTTATTGGACAATCATGAGAAAATACGTCATTGCAATTTGTGCTAGGTGTGTCACTTGTAATCTTGAAAATTCCAAGGTTCAACCTAATGGATTGTATCCCCCCTTACCCGTTACATCCCATCCTTGGACTGACATCTCTATGGATTTTGTGTTGGGATTTCCTCAATCCCAATCGGTAAAAGATATAATTTTTGTTTTTGTGGATCAATTTAGAAAAATGGACCATTTTATTACCTGCTTAAAAACTAATTATGCTATACATATAACAGACTTGTTTTTCAAAGAAATTGTGAGATTACATGGACTGCCCAAAACCATTGTAAGTGATAGGGAGGTGAAATTCCTTATCCACTTTTGGAGGTCTTTATGGAATAAATTGGGAACTAAATTATTGTTCTCAACTGTTGCACATCCTCAAACTGATGGGAAAACTAAATTGGTGAATATGAATCTTTCTACCCACTTACGTTCAATAATTCAAAAAAATCTAAAGAATTGGGAAAAATGTTTTCCACCCATAGAGTTTTCATATAACTGAGTAGTGCATTCCACTACTAACTTCTCACCTTTTGAAATTGTATATGTCTTTAATACAATGACTCCATTAGATATTCTTTCATTGCCTACTAATGTGGTTGTTGATCTTTTAGGTGACGAGAAGGAAAAATATGTTCAGGATTTACATGCCAAGGTGAAAGCCAACATCGAAAGAAGAAATAAACAATATGCGAAGCAAGAAAACAATGTTCGACATAAGGTTGTACTAGTATCCAAAGATTTGGTGTGGGTACATTTGAGGAAGGAAAGGTTCCCAGAGGAGAGAAAATACAAACTTTAATCACAGGGAGATGGTCCATTTCAAGTTTTAGAAAGAATCAATGATAACACCTACAAGATTGACTTACCTAGAAGGTATGGAAATGTGAGTGTTACCTTTAATATTACTAATCTCTATCCTTTTGAATATGTAGATTCATGGAAGAATCCTTTTGAAGATGGAGGGGATGATGCGAATCATGGTGCACACATGCAGGGAGGAGTTGAGGGCGACCGTGGCATGGATGGTGGAAGGAGCATTAATGGAAAAGACCCATTGCATGAGATTGGTGGTCTAATGAAAAGAGGAAGAATGAGGAGGATGAAAAAGGCTTTACATGGACTCATTTTTAAATTACAAGAGGAGGCCCAACATGCATGCATGAGAGGAGGAAATGGGCCTTTAATCACACTTATTAAAGCCCAAAAGTGAACCTAAATGTCCCACCCAAATGCTTCCACGAATTTTAATCCCCTTTCATTAAGGAAGTATCTAAAGTAAAAAAGTGGTGGGTCCCTTATCTCCAAAGTCATGGTGGGAATCTTCAAAGTCTTTAGGGTGGTTCCAAAAAGTCTTCTTTGGTGATATCTTGTCCCCTAAAGCCATGGACATGTGTAAACAAAGTCAAATTCGTGGGATAGGCTTTAGACTTTTTTGGGATAGGTATTTTGACATGTATTCCTCCCATTTGGCTATAAATAACCACCTCATTATACCCCTTAAATCTTAATTTATAATTTGAGAGTTTCTAGAATTATTATGCTTTTGTTTCTTGTGTTCTTAGGTGAATGAAAGTAAGGATCATCAAAAGAGTGATCAACCTTTGTGGCGCTTTATAATTAGAGTTTCAAGGGGAAAGTCTCCTTGGGTTCCTAATTGATCACCCCTTCCTCTTTTATTTTCCTTCACATTTTCTTATTTACATTTCTCTCACTTCACCCCTTTGTGTTTCCACATTTCCGCCAATGGATACCGCACACCCATATGGCATCATATCACCTCTCTTGTCTCACTTTCTCTTGATAGAGATCCTGAAGGTGAGACATCATGCTACATGCATCTATATCCTCATGTTGCTTTAAAAGATCATTAGACACAGATGATAGAATGAAGCACTGAACATTTATAGCATTATTCAGATGTTTCTCATAGACAGATAGTTCTTCATCACTTTCCTCATTTCCAGGTGCAACTAGTAAAGGTTATTTCAGAACATATAATTTCCTTTCATGGTGAAGGATGACTCATAGGTGCCTTTTACACTCTTGTAAATTCATGCTAGTGAGAAGGTTTTCCTTATCGAGTATGGGTCACAATGATACATTTGATTTCATTTTTAATACTATTTCTACAAATAATATAAGCAAAGATTTACTACTTTATCTGATAAATTTAGAAAAATAAATAAATATTATATTTATTAGTCTCCCACTATTTTATTGAAACTCAATATCCCTCACTATTGGATTAAAAATATCTTGTTTCTTGGACATTCAAGTGGAAAGAATCCATATTCACCTTCTCATTACCCCAACTTTGGTTGTTCAAGAAACTTGAAAGGTTTTAGGTAGGCATTCCAAATGCCAACTTCATTAACTCACAGTTCTTTGATCCGTTGAGTGGACTCCCCAATCCTGAAATCCTTTAATTGTATTTCCTCAACCTTTGCCTCTCAGTTACACCAAGTCCACCTTTGGAAGTCAACCCTTGATGTGAACCAAGTCAATTCTGTAACATACCAGGTAAATAAAGAATATTACTTTTTCATATTTATCCATATTTGTGAATAAAATTTTAATATTAATTTAAAGGGAACACTATGCTCGATGGTGTACCCAATATGCAACAATGAGTTTCTCTAAAATCTTACGTTGCACTCTAATAATAAAATAATATTATTTTAAATGGTAGTTAACTCCTAGCCGTTGTAATGACGGGAATGAACAGAACTAACTACAAAATGATTATATATGTTTGTCAAATATTTTTACATTTTTCCAATAAATGTTAGAGTCTTAAAATGCGAATGAATCCAATTTTAAGCATAAATATTCTATTATTCTTTAAAAGGTATATTAACCGCCTTTTGATGGAGAACCCTTTTTAAATATACTTTTGAAGATTTTATATGTTATATTTGACAAAATAAAATCCTTCTATAGATTCTGGACATCAAAATTTACTTTGTGTAAATTTTTGTTATTTTTTCCGATAAAGATCAGTTTTAGTGAAAATTTTGTATTTTAATTAAAAACCTATTTTTAATCTAATTTATTTATATGATTATATCATATTTTTAATTGGTTTTAAAGTGAAATTAGAATATATTTTTACTATTTAATCCAATGGTGGTCATTGGAATTAATTTCACTTTGAAATTGGACTTAAACTAGTGTCAATCTTTTAATAGATATTATTTCTTAAAAACACGCTATTTGTTTTGACAACGGGAATTAATTATTAAATTAATTAATAAAACTTTTATTTTTTGAATTTTGTAAAATAGACATCATTTTTGAATTCGGAATATCAAATATAGCTTAGGGTGAATTTCTGGTATTTTTCTGAAAAACTTCAATTTTTGATGAATAGTGAAACCACTAAGTGGTAGTTAAAAAGCTGATTTTTTGTTTAAATGAAACTTTACCACTTATGTGATTTGAATTTCAAAAATCCGACATACATGATTTAATGCCCTGACCCCAGTTACCCAAAGTCGGTGCATTATTACATAACATTGGCATGATCACAAGAAAGATCAAATCTCGAAAGACTGATTCGTTTAGTAGCCTTGGAATAACTAGATACATTAATAAAGTTTACATTACATCATAAAATGAAAACTACAAAAATATAGTCTCCATATCCCACACTCTTATCCCCTCATACTATCCCTGTAGGTCATTCATAAATTACTTCTTCACATCTTGGGAAAAATAAAACATAGAAAAGGGGTGAGCTCAAATGCCCAGTAAGGATAACAATATAGCAGAAACTTTCATAAATAAGAATAAAAATTTAAGGCAATGTATAACTAAAACAAAATCCTTTTAAACTCGAGATTCAACATAGTATGGAAAAAATAAAATGAAATAATTCCATTTACTTATTCACATGGATATTCTACTAAACGAATAATCACATGCAATATCAACAACCACTTTCATAATGATGGAATGAATAATGCCAGACTATCATAACCACATAGCCAAGACCTCATGCCAAGACTACAAATAAGATTTTGCCAAGGCCTTGTGCCAAGACACTAGTTTGTCTCATGAGACCTACCGATGCATCGAGGAGATATAGCGGGCTCCACTCGTCACTTATTAAGTCCAATGCATTCCTCATATGAACAGGTTTAAACATAACATAAACATTCGTATTAAAACTAGCATACAAAATTTCAATACTTTCTTCATAAACCATGAATGGTATAAAAATAAAACATCCACAGTCAAACACATCACAAAAAATTCAAAACAATATGGACATTTTGTATCATAATAAATCAACTTCAAATAAACTTAAAATCCATCAAAGGATGTTGAAATAGATGAAATCAAAACTATTTGAGAGAAATATCTCTTTTTTTGAAATCATTTAAAAGTCACACATTTATTAAGGAAGTAATTTAAAAGAGATTTTTGAATCAAAGTGTCCCATACCACTTTGAAACTTTTGAAAAGAAATATCATTTCAAAACATTCATGTCCATATAAATAAATCCATAAAATCATTTTGAAAACATGGACATTAATTAAAAATATTTAGAAAGATAAATCTTTAAAACATTTAAAATTATGATTTTGATAAAGAGCACCTTTCATAAATTCTTAAAATATTCATTTTGAAATCATTTAAAAGTCACATAATTATAAAAAAACATTTACTTTGAAAATATCCTTATAATCTTGTAAGGGAAGCTTCAAAATTTTTATAACGGCGGAAAATAGCAGCACCCGCCGTATAAGTTAAAAAAACATTCTTACCTTAATTTTTTTGAAAAGGTTAAAAAGGAACTTGTTTGGAAAACGACGGAAATATTCCTTTATAAACCTCCTATAAAAAGTCAAACAAGGTTATAAATGACTTTAACCCATATTCTGTAAAATAGTAAGAATGTTTTGAAATACACTTTCAAGAAAAATGGATGTGGATGATAAAGAGGTCCCGGTAGATAATTACGTATAAACAACCTCGGATAATGAAGAGATTGTAAAATAACCCTTACCTTGTACTTTTCCTTGGTTGGGGGTAGGTTAACCTCATGTATAATGGTGAAATAATTGTTATTAAATTATACAAGAATCATATACATTATTATGTTATCATATATGATCTTTTAACATTTCTTGGTTAATAATATCTTAGTATTATCGTCATTTCGGGTGTTAACTTACTCGTTTTATTTTATATGTTTTGTTACGTAAGATATGTTTGTCATGGATAGGTTGTATCTTATTCATATCCAGAATGATATCAAGTCCTTAAACATTATTTTTAAATCATCAAATGAAAATTATACTTTAATGGATACGATGGAGAATGAATCTCATCGCGTTCGTGGAGACGGTAGTCCGTACGTACGCACGAGCGACAATATCATTCTTTTGATATTAAAATAATATTTAATTGGATGTTATATATTATATAAAGAATCATTATCATGTTATATTTATTATTTACATGAATTACACATCATTATTATACCCATCCAAATAATAATATATTGAATAACAATTACACCACGACGTGGAAACGGTAAGCCGTACACACGCACGTATGGTGACATGTCATTCAAAGGATGGATAGAATACTGAATATGGTTGTACCATATTTATAATAATATTTCAGTATATAGGAGATACTGGATTCATTATTTTATAATGATAATAACAAATAAAGAAGAAGTTGAATAAGAAATGAATTTGAAAAAGGGTGGTGAAAACATTACCTCTTCTTCGGGTTATTCCTTTTGATTTGATCAAAAGGTCTCCTTAGGTTGGATTTATGATCAAACTAAGGCCTCTAGGTTGTAGTGAGGGAAGTTGAGAGAGTATTTGGGCAGGTTTTAGCCTAACCAAAAGGCTTTTAAGGTGTGAATTAATGAGAAGGGGGAGTTCCCTTTTATAAGAGGGGTGAGGGACACCTTTGGAAAAGCTAGAAATATTATTTTATAATAAATTCATATTTAGTTTATAATGGCTCAAAAGTGGATTATTTAAAGGTTAAGGTGGGGATAGGTCGAAAAACACTCAACAAATAGGATTTATACAGGTTTGGGTTACTATATTAACCTTATCTTTAAGTATGAACTCTTACTTAATTAGTTTCACTTTTACAATGTCTCTTTGTATTTTTATATTATATGGTTAATAAACTTACTATATACATCCAAGAGACCCCAAAGTGGTCCATTAATAATATACCAGTCATTATATAAGTCTCTTGGCCGAACCTTAGATTTTTAGGAATTTAATATCAATTAATAATATAATATTTGTTTTAAAAACTCTTTTATATCAATTTTGACACTATTCAATAATTGATTTTTTTAAAACTCATAACACAATGATTACTTAGAAAAAAGTTAATTAAATCAATCCTAAAATGACATATTAACTTATAAAATTATTGTTATTTATAAAAAGTCTCAAATTAAATTTATTTGGGTATTTATAATATCAATTATTCTAATTTTTCATTAATTAGGTAATTACTGCATCACAATTGTGTCATAAATAAATTAAATTATTTAATGTCTAAAAATTATAAATAAAACACAATTATGTAGGAAATATTTTTATATTTCTAATTAATATTTATAATCGAAAATCCAACATATATAACCCTATATAATAAATATTTTTCTAAAAGATATATGCTTATGACATTTTTGTATTTATTTTAACTTAATTAATATAAAGTGTCATTATCACTTACAAGTGGCTCCATGGGGTCCAAAAATCAACCCAAAGATTCCCATGGTCGTAAATGTATCAACCAATAAGGTTAGGACACGTTTTAGGGTAATTTGTTATTATTATAATATTATTTTTTAACCCTTATTTACCAGATTTAGCCTTTAACCATGGTAAATAAAATATTTACCGAAGTAGTTATTCAAAATATCTAAAAATAAAAGTTACCTATTTACACAATTTGAACATCCTAATTCCAAATAGGGAATCTATTTTTCCAAATTCAAAACACAGATGTGGTAGAAATTAATTTAAAATTAATTCCCGTTGTTAAAATAAAAAGCGTGTTTTTAAGAGATAATAACTATCAAAAGATTGACACTTGTTTTTGTCCGGTTTAATTGTAAAATTATGTCCAATGACCAACATTGTATTAAATAGTAAAAATATATTCTAAATATACTTTTAAACCACTCAAATTCATAATTTATCACTATTAATTATTTTGATTAAAAAAGTTGTTTTTAATTAAAATTTAGTAATTTTCACTATTCATCAAAATATTAAAGTTATCCGAAAAGTACCAAAATTTTACCCTAGGCTAAATTCGATATTCCGAATCCAAAAATGAAGTCTATTTTGAGAGATAAAATTTATAAAATTTCAAAAAGTAGGTATTACTATTCATAACGGCTAGTTTGATTGGTTGTAGTGTGTGTTAGAACTCGAAGTTGAGTACAACACACGCTATTGTATTATTCAAAGAGAAGTGTACCGTGGAAGCTTGGGGTGATACCTTGTAAATTTTTAATGTCCCCATTCTAAATAATAAATTCATTTTGTCAAATTGAATATATAAAAGTTTAAAATATTGGATTTAAAAAAAGGGTTTCACTATTAAAAGTTGGTAAAAGTTCATTTTTTGAAAAATACTTCTTTTATCTGAAAAAAATGAATTTGTTCTTAAATTATGTCTAAGAAACTCATAATATGGATTCTAAAATTATAAGGATTGTATAAAGTTTAAAATTTAGTTAATACTATTCATAAACTCTTTTGAACGACTTGTTTGGTAAGTCATGGTGCACTTGAACTCGGTGTTGTGTGTAGTGCAAGTTATTGAATTATTTTGAAGAAATAACAAACTATGAAATATTGGGGTGTTACATTCTCCCCTCCTTCAATAAATTGCGTCCTCGCAATTTGAAATTGTTATTCGAAAAATAAAAGGTTGAATATAGAAAATATCTTTGTGGGAAAACCCATATCGGAAATTGGGTTAATAAAATTCAGTCTTAATAAGAGGAAAAGAGAAATGAAAGGGTCACCACCAAATTATGTTCTCTATTCGGAGAACATTGGTGGAAATTAGAGACATATAATTGGAGGAAAAACGTAAATATTTATAGGTAGTGATTGAGGTCATCAATCACAAACAAGTGTAAAATTGAGATCCTTAAATTCATCAATCTATGATGATTTGAAATACCATCGGTTCAACAAAACATAGGGTATTAGGATAACACATTTTTGGTTTTAGGATTCCTTAAATAAAGTATAAGAATTAATTTCTTCATAAAATAAGAGAAGAAGAAAAATATATTCTTGACAAGTAGAATTCCATCCTTTAACTAATTTGTACCACAAACTCATCTTTCACTCTAAAAGATAATAGAACGTAAAAATATATTCTATTTATCCTATTCGTATAGGGTTCCAAAAAAAAATGAATTTATAATTCATCTACCAGATCTTTTAAAAAAAACTACAATATTTAATCTAGGACATCACGTGGGCCAGTGGTAGGTGATACACCCTTTTCGCCCTTCGGTTGTGGGTTCAAGTCTCGCGGCCTTGCCAGACGCAACGGGTTGCCTCTCGACCTCCGGGTTGTCCTTTTATGGCAATCCAAAATTAATCCAAACTAGAACTATCCAAAATACTTTAGTCCAAAATTTATAAGGAAGGTAAACAAAATGTAGATCCTTTTTTCCGCGTAATAACATGTGAACACCTTCATCATGTATTCTTTTAAAACACTACAACATCCTGAATTACCATAAAACCTTATTTATTACATTCATGATCCCTTATTCCTTAAATAATAATGGATATACTCCTTCAATCCAAAAATGTTGTAAACCCCAACAATGATGGAATATACATTTCATTAATCGTTTCAAGGTAGTCAAGAATATCCAATATAATTTATCCAAATCAATCATGTATTATTATAAAATCACTACCTCGTTATCAGAACCATATTATGGTTTATCATTCTCTCAACCATATATTTTCCAAACATTTAACCTTCTATTGAGTCACTTTTCTTTGTTCCACACAATCTCAAGTCCTTAATGAAATAGTACTGCATTAAAATCCTTATATACTCCATAATTATTATAACAAGTACATTGTTGATACAACACTCAAATGACATAATAAACATAATAACTCTAATTATTCCTCTTCATGTGTGGTAGTATCATAACTTGATTATCATCCAATAGCATCATTTGTGGCATAGTCTGATGACTGGGACATAGGTTCGCGTAGTGTCCAAACTCCTTGCAAATGAAGCATTGTACATTTGAAACCATTTTCTTACCCTTGAAGCCATGTACTTTGTGTCCTTTTTCGCCACACTTATAACATACCCCCATTACCTTCAAGCATTTTCCAAGGTGATTCTTTCCACAGTTATCACATATGGTAAAATCCTTCTTTACCTTCTTCCTTTTATCGGTCCTTCTCTCTACCATCCTTTCCTTCTCTAGCTTCCCTTCAAAGCCATAGGACTCCGAGAATTCTTTACTTATCTTATCAACACATGATACTATTTATTCATATGATGATAATACGTGGGAGACTATTTCCCTTCTAAATTATATATTAAGACCATGAAAGATATGATCCTACTTACTCTTTGGATCATGCATATCGTTGGATTTCTCATTCCTTCTATTGGGTGCCATTTCTAAACAATGTCATAAACTAGATCAGTTTATGAATCAAAATACATAATTCCATACTTGTAAAACACTTAACATAAATTGAACTATTTATGGATATAATCCATAATCATAAAAATGTTTTCTTTGAGGAAGTATATACTCATAAACCCTTCATAATGGTTTGTAAAGAAAATGAGAATTATCCTAAGCATATCCCCCGGGAGTGTCGTAACCAAGAGTGCAGCAAGGCCCATTGTCGTGCACCAGTTCCTGTTTGAGTCTGGCTCAAAGCGGTGTTTTCGTGTTTTACCCCTAGGTACATCTGTGCCAGATCCGCCTCTACCTTCTCGTATCCAGACAGGGATGTATTGCTCGGAAAACTCACAAAATCTCTACAATACCAAAATTCTAGGAAGTTATTCTATACTAATCCTCAAAGTCAATCTTAAATCTATGTGCTCTAATCAGAGTTTATCTAAATATAGCTTCCAAGGTTTATACAAAACTTCCTCTGATACCAACTGTAACGCCCTGACCCTAGTTACCCAGAGTCGGTGCATTATTACATAACATTGGCATGATCACAAGAAAGATCAAATCTCGAAAGACCGATTCGTTTAGTAGACTTGGAATAACTAGATACATTAATAAATATTACATTACATCATAAAATGAAAACTACAACAATATAGTCTCGATATCCCACACTCTTATCCCCTCATACTATCCCTACAGGTCATTCATAAATTACTTCTTCACATCCTGGGAAAAATAAAACATAGAAAAGGGGTGATCTCAAATGCCCAGCAAGGATAACAATATAGCGGAAATTTTCATAAATAAGAATAAACATTTAAGGCAATGTATAACTAAAACAAAAGCCTTTTAAACTTGAACTTCAACATAGTATGGAAAAAATAAAATGAAATAATGCAATTTACTTATTCACATGGATATTATACTAAATGAATAATTACATGCAATATCAATAACCACTTTCATAATGATGGAATGCATAATGCCAGACTATCATAACCACATAGACACGGCCTCGTGCCAAGACTACAAATAAGATTTTGCCAAGGCCTTATGCCAAGACACTAGTTTGTCTCATGAGACCTACCGATGCATCGAGGAGATATAGCGGGCTCCACCTGTCACTTATTAAGTCCAATGCATTCCTCATATGAACAGGTTTAAACATAACATAAACATTCATATTAAAACTAGCATATGAAATTTCAATACTTTCTTCATAAACCATGAATGGTATAAAAATAAAACATCCACAGTCAAACACATCACAAAAACTTCAAAACAATATGGAAGTTTTGTATCATAATAAATCAAATTCAAATAAACTTAAAATCCATAAAAGGATGTTGACATAGATGAAATCAAAACTATTTGAGAGAAATATCTCTTTTTTTGAAATCATTAAAAAGTCACACATTTATTAAGGAAGTAATTTAAAAGAGATTTTTGAATCAATGTGTCCCATACCACTTCGAAACTTTTGAAAAGAAATATCATTTCAAAAAATTCATGTCCATATAAATAAATCCATAAAATAATTTTGAAAACATGGACATTAATTAAAAAGATTTAGAAAGATAAATCTTTAAAACATTTAAAATTCTAATTTTGATAAAGATTACCTTTCATAAATTCTTAAAATATTCATTTTGAAATAATTTAAAAGTCACATAATTATAAAAAAAACATTTACTTTGAAAATATCCTTATAAGCTTGTAAGGGAATCTTCGAAAATTTTATAATGGCGGAAAATAGCAGCACCCGCCGTAGAAGTTAAAAAAAACATTCTTACCTTAATTTTGTCGAAAAGGTTAAAAAAGACATTGTTTGGAAAACGACAGAAAGATTCATTTATAAAACTCTTATAAAAAGTCAAATAAGGGTATAAATGACTTTAACCCATATTCTTTAAAATAGTAAGAATGTTTTGAAATACACTTTCAAGAAACATGGATGTGCTTGATAAAGAGGTCCCAGTAGATAATTACGTATAAACAATCTCAGATAATGAAGAGATTGTAAAATAACCCTTACCTTGTACTTTTCCTTGGTTGGGGGTAGGTTAAACTCCATTATAATGGTGAAATAATTGTTATTAAATTATACAAGAATCATATACATTATTATGTTATCATATATTATCTTTTAACATTTCTTGGTTAATAATATCTTAGTATTATCGTCATTTCGGGTGTTAACTTACTCATTTTCTTTTATATGTTTTGTTACGTAAGACATGTTTGTCATGGATAGGTTGTATATTATTCATATCCAAAATGATATCAAGTCCTTAAAAATTATTTTTAAATCATCAAATGAAAATTATACTTGAATGGATATGATGGAGAATGAATTTCATCGCGTTCGTGGAGACGATTGTCCGTACGTACACACGAGCGACAATATCATTTTTTTGATATTAAAATAATATTTAATTGGATGATATATCTTATATACAGAATCATTATCATTTTATATTTATTATTTACATGAATTACACATCATTATTATACCCATCCAAATAATAATATATTGAATAACAATTACACCACGACGTGGAAACGGTAAGCCGTACGTACGCACGTATGGTGACATGTCATTCAAAGGATGGATAGAATACTGAATATGGTTGTACCATATTTATAATAATATTACATTATATAGGAGATACTGGATTCATTATTTTAGAATGATAATAACAAATAAAGAAGAAGTTGAAGAAGAAATGAATTTGAAAAAGGGTGGTGAAAACATTACCTCTTCTTCGGGTTATTCCTTTTGATTTGATCAAAAGGGCTCCTTAGGTTGGATTTACGATCAAACTAAAGCCTCTAGGTAGTAGTGATGGAAGTTGAGAGAGTATTGGGGCAGGGTTTGGCCGAACCAAAAGGCTTTGAAGGTGTGAATTAATGAGAAGGGGGAGTGCCCTTTTATAAGAGGGGTGAGGGGCACCTTCGGAAAAGCTAGAAATATTATTTTATAATAAATTCATATTCGGTTTATAATGGCTCAAAAGTAGATTATTTAAAGGCTAAGGTGGGGATAGGTCTAAAACCACTCAACCAATAGTATTTAGATAGGTTTGGGTTACTATATTAACCTTATATTTAAGTATTAACTCTTAGTTAATTAGTTTCACTTTTACAATGTCTCTTTGTATTTTTATATTATATGGTTAATAAACTTACTATATACATCCAAGAGACCCCAAAGTGGTCCATTAATGATACACCTATCATTATATAAGTCCTTTGGCCGAACCGTATATTTTTAGGAATTTAATATCAATTAATAATATAATATTTGTTTTAAAAACTCTTTTATATCAATTTTGACACTATTCAATAATTGATTTTTTTAAAACTCATAACACAATGATTACTTCTAAAAAAGTTAATTAAATCAATCCTAACATGCCATATTAACCTAGAAAATTATTGTTATTTATAAAAAGTCTCAAATTAAATTTATTTTGGTATTTATAATATCAATTATTCTAATTTTTCATTAATTAGGTAATTACTGCATCACCATTGTGTCATAAATAAATTAAATTATATAATGTCTAAAAATTATAAATAAAACACCATTATGTAGGAAATCTTTTTATATTTCTAATGAATATTTATAATCTAAAATCCAACATATATAACCCTATGTAATAAATGTTTTTCTAAAAGATATATGCTTATGTCATTTTTGTATTTATTTTAACTTAATTAATATAAAGTGTCATTATCACTTACAAGTGGCTCCATGGGGTCCACAAATCGACCCAAAGATGCCCATGGTCGGAAATGTATCAACCAATAATGTTAGGACACGTTTTAGGGTAATTTTTTATTATTATAATATTATTTGTTAACCCTTATTTACCGGATTTACCCTTTAACCATGGTAAATAAAATATTTACCAAAGTAATTATTCAAAATATCTAAAAATAAAAGTTACCTATTTATACAATTTGAACATCCTGATTCCAAATATGGAATCCATTTTTCCAAATTCAAAACACAGATGTGGCAGAAATTAATTTAAAATTAATTCCCGTTGTTAAAACAAAAAGCGTGTTTTTAAGAGATAATAACTATCAAAAGATTGACACTTGTTTTTGTCCGGTTTAATTGTAAAATTATGTCCAATGACCAAAATTTTATTAAATTGTAAAAATATATTCTAAATATACTTTAAAACCACTCAAATTCATAATTTATCACTATTACTTATTTTGATTAAAAAAGTTGTTTTTAATTAAAATTTAGTAATTTTCACTATTCATCAAAATATTAAAGTTATCCGAAAAGTACCAAAATTTCACCCTAGGCTAAATTCGATATTCCGAATCCAAAAATGAAGTCCATTTTGAGAGATAAAATTTATAAAATTTCAAAAATTAGGTATTACTATTCATAACGACTAGTTTGATTGGTTGTACTGTGTGTTATAACTCGAAATTGCGTACAACACACGCTACTGTATTTTTCAAAGAGAAGCGTACCATAGAAGCTTGGGGTGTTACCTTGTAAATTTTTGATGTCCCAATTCTAAAGAATAAATTCATTTAGTCAAATTGAATATATAAAAGTTTAAAATATTGGATTTAAAAAAAAGGGTTTCACTATTAAAAGTTGGTAAACGTGCATTTTTTGAAAAATACTTATTTTATCTGAAAAAAATGAATTTGTTCTTACATTATGTCTAAGAAACTCATAATATGGATTCTAAAATTATAAGGATTATATAAAGTTTAAAATTTAGTTAATACTATTCATAAACTCTTTTGAACGACTTGTTTGGTAAGTCATGGTGCGCTTGAACTCGGTGTTGTGTGTAGTGCAAGTTATTGAATTATTTTGAAGAAATAACACACTATGAAATCTTGGGGTGTTACACATGATTGTCATTAGGATGTAAAATGTGGTTCAATGGGATTAAAATATTTTTTTTGGTGAATAGTAACTTTTGAGTTTTGTTAACCGCGATTAGAGGTAATTAGTGTAATTTAAGATAAAAATGATATTATAAAAATATAAAAATATCTTGACACATGTCCTAACCTTATTGTTTGAGTCATGGTTGACCAATACAAACCATGGGTCAATTTGTGGGACCCCATGGAGCCACTTGGGGTGATAATGACATTAATACCTTTTATTTAAAGTAAAAATAAAAATATCACAAACATGTATTGTTTTACTAAAACAATTTTTACATGGGGTTATATATGTTATATTTTTGAATATAAATACTCATTAAAAATCTAAAAATATTTCCTACAAAATGGTAATTTTTTTATATTTTTTTTAGACATCAAAAAAATAAAATTATTTATGACACAATGATGATGCAGTGTTTATGTTATTAATGAATGATTTAAATAAATGAGAAGATAATGTTTAAAATAATATCCAACACTTGTCCAATTCTTATTGGATGATTTTATTTCTAACATGGACCACCTTATCTTCGACTTTAATGAATTTTGGAGCTTTAGAAACCGAATTTCATTTTATAATAAAATAATAAATTCAAGATTTCCAAAAGAGCCCCTCCTCTCCCTTATAAAAGACCCCACTTCCTACCCATCTCTCACACTTCTCAAGCCCTTTGGCTCGTCCAAAATCTACTCAAATAAGCTCCCAATATCCCTCTTTTCATCCTATAAGCCTCACTTTGGGTAGAATCCTTTCCAAGGAAGCCTTTGGGCTCAAATAAAAAAGAGTTACCCGATTTAAAGGAGATTAAAGAACGATTGAGTCAAGTCGGACACGAGGTAAGGGATCCTACCTCTCTCTTTCTTTTTAAGTACTCCTTTTTATGTAAATTAATTTAAGCTCCTCTTTATTATGTTGGGGGGTGTTCTTTTATATTCCTCTTGCTGTCCATTTTATGTTAATATGATGAGAGACCCTATTTGATCTCGTCAATCCATTTTTGGAAGTTTTATGTGGCGCCGTTAGGCTGCCGAGTTTTTGTAAGGAATTATTCATCTCACTTTTATTCTAGTGAGATTTATGCTACATTTTCCACTATTTACTCTGAGTGGTGTATGTAATTCCCATTATTCTACGCTTTGTGTAATATAATTTCGTTTATGAGTATTTACATCAATATTGTATAGTTCTTCTTTCATGGGGTGTATGTTTCAAAAGTTACCCAAGTCAGTAAGGGAACCTTTCACTCTCCTTTTTTTAGAAATAATTATTTTGTTATGTCTTCTAATTTACACCTTATTATGTTGGGATATGTTCTTTTATATCCTTATTGATGTAAATTTTATGTCCAAGTGATGAGATACCATTTTCTCTCTCATCAAATCATTTTCTGAAGTGACGCCGTTAGGCTGTCGAATTTTTGCAAGGGAACTTCTTAACTCAATTTCAATTCTTTGGGTTAAACAAGTACTCCTTGAATATGTCATTCTATGAATATGTGTGAATGAATCTGGTTGTTTTACACTTAATATCCACTTATATTGGGTGTATCTTTATTTTTCACACATAAGTATGTAATTGATTTATCCTTAATCTAAGGATACCGTCTTTATAAGGGACTTCGTCTCAATCTCCTTTTATTGAGGATTCCTTTGATTTATATATGACTTTATTTTATACGGTGTATAAAACCCTTTCGAATTTTCATTACATTCAAAGGGAATCTTTTCTCTACGAATCATTTTACTAAATGACAAGAAGTATGTTTCTTTTTTTACGTACACGGTGACAACGACCTTTCCAACGCGAGTATTATTTAATCTTTGGCTTCCTTAACAAGACGTAATGTTTTTAAAAAAGGAAAAACATAAATTCCATATACTCTTTTATGTATTTTGATATTTAAAATGGTTTTGATAATGTTTGGATTATATCAATGTGTTGTATTGATATCTTGGGATTGAAATGTGGAAATGTTATGTTTCCTTTATACATGTTTTATGTGACACGATTATGTTATGGTTCTTGGGTATTGTTTATGAATTCGGGTGGTTCCGTGATAAACTAAGGGCGGGTGAGCCCGAGATAGCTCTCCAATGCATTGGGTAACGTGACAGAGGTAAACATTAATGTTTCTCCTAAGAGATTTAGGGAATATACTGTGACGGGTATTCCAAATGTGACTCCCTATGTAGCTGTGATAGCTACAATGTATGTATGTTATGTATGCCTCAAGTTACCTTCATGTCTTATGATTTCTATGAGTTATTAATAAATCTTATGATTTCATGAGTTATGTTAAATTTCTTATGTTTTATGAGTAAAGTGTATTTTCATTGATACTTATGTATATGTGGACTAATGCTTCCTTCCCATATTTTTATATCCCTTACTAAGCTTTTTGTGATCATCCCAAGTTTTTGAAATGTTTCTCCACAAGACTTAAAGTGGAATACAGCCAAGGATGGGATCAAGGAAATTTCATGATGTCTAAAACATGGAACTAGACATGACTCTTTTGTCCAAGATTTTATATTTTGTGAAAAAAATGGAGACTGATTAGGTGTGTCTACCTTGTAATCTTTGAGATGTAATAGTTATGTCCTAATTCTCTAAAACTCTAAACCTGAAAAGATCCTCAATGTGAATTATTCATTTAATTCAATATTAAGTAATGTTTAAGGCCGGGGCCTTATAGTTGGTATCAAAGGTTGGTTTAAATAACTTTATAGGTTAGATTGTTTTTTAAGCATAAGTGAAAAGTTGTGTATAACCACAATGGTTATTATATTAGATAGAGTCATTGTTATTTATGAAAGTTGGAATGAGTTTGAGATAACTTGGATAATTATATCTTAGTGTTTATCTTCCTCTTTAGTACATGATGATTTTGTTGATATACTCACACTGACCTTTTTGGTTTTAGTAAATGGATGGATCTAGTAGGCACCAAAGTGACAATGGGTTTGAAGGAAATTGTGGTGGTTCTCTGATTAAGAGACTGGATGAAATGAGGGATTCAATGAGAAATCTCGTGGTTATTCTAAACCAACTATCAGGAGTCATGATCAACCACTTGAACCTCGGTGAGTTCTCTAATGCATCATGTATGAGAGAACCAACTCGATGTGGAATTTTAGGTAATAATTATAAAGGTAACCATTAGGGTTTATATGATCCTTACTTTTGAAGTAATTATGGGTTACTATATGTTATGATGGAATATGAACGACATGAGATAAACTTGAGGTTAAATTATGTTATGGTTATTTTTGAAGATTTTATCTCGTTTTGGAGAATGTTTTAAGAATTATGTAGTTTTGGAAGAAGGACAACACACAGACCATGTGACAACCCATCGCATCAGACAAAGATGTGGGAATCAAACCCACAACCAAAGTGCGACTGGTATTTATCGCCTACCACAGGACTACATGAAGTCCCTGGTTGGTTTGACTAATTCTTTTTAGTTATATGATTTTATTAATCAAGATTAAGTTTATTTTGGGTTATCTATGGAAATGATTGGCCTATCATGAAGGATATATGATTAGGTTAATTTATTTTCAATACGAGACTTTAAGAGAAGCTGATGTTATTTGGAGATAAATGTTAAGATTTACCTCAGAAGACTATGTGATTAAATCCTTCAGAGATTTGGGTTTCAATCTTAGTTTTGTTTACTTTGAAGAATTTTATGGATAGATGTTTATTGAATGGTCTTGTTGAACTTTGGGTACTGTTTGAAAATTTTTGGAGATTAGGAGTAGTTTTTCTTTTTGTAAAAAAAAAAATTATCCGTTTTAGGATTATCTAATCTTGTACTAACATTTTTGGTTTTGGTTTTGGTTAAGGTCTAAAGACATGGGAAATGTATAGTTCTCTTTTGTGGATTAGGTGATTCTCAAGAAGTTGATTATAGCGCTCTTAATGTGATCAAGTCATCCTAAATACTCATATTTTGGAGAAAATATGAGTTTGTGTAAGAAATATAGTAGGAGATGAGAGTCTACATGACAAGTAATTATGTTTCCTTATGATTTAGTTAGGCTCATAAATAAATTCCTCAATGAAAAGTAACTTAAAAACAAAATGTTGTCTGTTAACTTTTCCTACTGGGAAATCAAATACTGTTTAACCCATCACCAGTTTGTGATTTTCTGGTGGTTAACTTTATCCTAAACATGTTTTCTATCACTCTACCTCAGAACATGACCCTTTGTTTTTTTTCCTACATGGAATCCTAGTATGGGTTAACTCGGGTGACCTTTGTACTTCCCTTTATTTCTTTTAAAGTGACAATTTAATTTACTCCTTTTCTGATGTGGGGCTTTCAATGAATTTTCCAAGCCCAATTTTAAAAATTGTGAGGACGCAATTCCCAAAAAAGGGGGAAGGATGTAACATCCCAGGTAAATAAAGAATATTACCTTTTCATATTTATCCATATTTGTGAATAAAATGTTAATATTAATTTAAAGGGAACACTATGCTCGATGGCGTACCCAATATGCAACAATGAGTTTCTCTGAAATCTTACGTTGCACTCTAATAATAAAATAATATTATTTTAAATGGTAGTTAACGCCTAGTCATTGTAATAGAGGGAATGAACAGAACTAACTACAAAATGATTATATATGTTTGTAAAATATTTTTACTTTTTTCTAATAAATGTTAGAGGCTTAAAATGCGAATGAATCCAATTTTAAGCATAAATCTTCTAATATTATTTAAAAGGTCGATTAACCGCCTTTTGATGGAGAACCCTTTTTAAATATACTTTTGAAGATTTTATATGTTATATTTGACAAAATAAAATCCTTCTTTAGAATCTGGACATCAAAATTTACTTTGTGTAAATTTTTGTTATTTTTTCCGATAAAGATCAGTTTTAGTGAAAATGTTGTATTTTAATTCAAAACCTGTTTTTAATATAATTTATTTATATGATTAGATCAACTTTTGAATTGGTTTTAAAGTTCAATTATAATATATTTTTTCCATTTAATCCAATTGTGTTCATTGGAATTAATTTCACTTTGAAATTGGACTTAAACTAGTGCCAATCTTTTAATAGATATTGTTTCTTAAAAACACGCTATTTGTTTTGACAGCGGGAATTAATTATTAAATTAATTAATGAAACTTTTCTGTTTTTAATTTTGTAAAATAGACATCATTTTTGAATTTGGAATATCAAATATATCTTAGGGTGAATTTCTGGTATTTTTCTGAAAAACTTCAATTTTTGATGAATAGTGAAACCACTAAGTGGTAGTTAAAAAACTGATTTTTCATTTAAATGAAACTTTACCACTTCTTTGATTTGAATTTCAAAAATCTGACATACATGGTTGTCATTAGGATGTAAAATTTGGTTCAATGGGATTAACATATTTTTTTGGTGAATAGTAACTTTTGAGTTTTGTTAACCACGATTAGAGGTAATTAGTGTAATTTAAGATAAAAATGATATTATAAAAATATAAAAATATCTTGACACATGTCCTAACCTTATTGGTTGAGTCATTTCCAAACAATAAAAACCATGGGTCAATTCGTGGGACCCCATGGAGCCACTTGGGGTGATAATGACATTAATACCTTTTATTTAAAGTAAAAATAAAAATATCACAAACATTTATTGTTTTACTAAAACAATTTTTGCATGGGGTTATATATGTTATATTTTTTACAATAAATACTCATTAGAAATATAAAAATATTTCATACAACATGGTAATTTTTTTATATTTTTTTTAGACATCAAAAAAATAAAATTATTTATGACACAATGATGATGCAGTGTTTACGTCATTAATGAATGATTTAAATAAATGAGAATATAATGTTTAAAATAATATCCAACACTTGTCCAATTCTTATTGGATGATTTTATTTCTAACATGGACCACCTTATCTTCGACTTTAATGAATTTTGGATCTTTAGAAACCGAATTTCATTTTATAATAAAATAATAATTTCAAGATTTCCAAAAGAGCCCCTCCTCTCCCTTATAAAAGACCCCACTTCCTACCCATCTCTCACACTTCTCAAGACCTTTGGATCATCCAAACTCTACTCAAATAAGCTCCCAATATCCCTCTCTTCATCCTAGAAGCCTCACTTTGGGCAGAATCCTTTCCAAGGAAGCCTTTGGGCTCAAATCAAAAAGAGTTACCCGATTTAAAGGAGATTAAAGAACAATCGAGTCAAGTCAGACACGAGGTAAGAGATCCTACCTATCTCTTTCTTTTTAAGTACTCCTTTTTATGTAACTTAATTTAAGCTCCTCTTTCTTATGTTTGGGGATGTTCTTTTATATTCCTCTTCCTATCCATTTTATGTTAATATGATAAGAGACCCTATTTGATCTCATCAATCCATTTTTGGAAGTTTTATGTGGCGCCGTTAGGCTGCCGAGTTTTCGTAAGGGATTATTCATCTCACTTTTATTCTAGTGAGTTTTATGCTACATTTTCCACTATTTACTTTGAGTGGTGTATGTACTTCCCATTATTCTACTCTTTGTGTAATATAATTTCGTTTATGAGTATTTCCATCAATATTGTATAGTTCTTCTTTCATGGGGTGTACGTTTCAAAAGTTACCCAAGTCGGTAAGGGAACCTTTCACCCTCCTCTTTTTAAAAATACTTCTTTTGTTATGTCTTCTAATTTACACCTTATTATGTTGGGATATGTTCTTCTATATCCTTATTGATGTAAATTTTATGTCCAAGTGATGATATACCATTTTCTCTCTCATCAAATCATTTTCTGAAGTGACGCCGTTAGGCTGTCAAATTTTTGCAAGGGAACTTCTTAACTCAATTTCAATTCTTCGGGTTAAAATAGTACTCCTTGAATATGTCATTATATGAATATGTGTGAATGAATCTTGTTGTTTTACACTTAATATCCACTTATATTGGGTGTATCTTTATTTTTCACACATAAGTATGTAATTGATTTATCCTCAATCTAAGGATACTGTCTTTATAAGGGACTTCGTCTCAATCTCCTTTTATTGAGGATTCTTTTGATTTATACCCGACTTTCTTTTATACGGTGTATAAAACCCTTTTTACTTTTCATTGCATTCCAAGGGAATCTTTTCTCTACGAAGCGTTTTACTAAACGACAAGAAGTATGTTTCTTTATTTACGTACATGGTGACAACGACCTTTTCGCCGCGAGTATTATTTAATCTTTGGCTTCCTTAACAAGCCGTAATTTTTTTAAAAAAGGAAAAAAATAAATTCCATATACTCTTTTATGTATTTTGGTATTTAAAATGGGTTTGATAATGTTTGGATTATATCAATGTGTTGTATTGATATCTTGTGATTGAAATGTGGAAATGTTATGTTTCCTTTATACATGTTTTATGTGATACAATTATGTTATGGTTCTTGGGCATTGTTTATGAATTCGGGTGGTTCTGTGATAAAATAAGGGAGGGTGAGCCCGAGATAGCTCTCCAATGCATTGGGTAACGTGACAGAGGTAAACGTTAATGTTTCTCCTAAGAGATTTAGGGAATATACTGTGATGGGTATTCCAAATGTGACTCCCTATGTAGTTTTGATAGCTACAATGTATGTATGTTATGTATGCCTCAATTTACCTTCATGTCTTATGATTTATATGAGTTATTCATAAATCTTATGATTTCATGAGGTATGTTAAATTTCTTATGTTTTATTAGTAAAGTGTGTTTTCATTGATTCTTATGTATATGTGGACTAATGTTTCCTTCCCATATTTTTATATCCCTTACTGAGCTTTTTTGTGCTCATCCCAAGTTTTTGAAATGTTTCTCCACAGGACTTAAAGTGGAATACAGTCAAGGATGGGATCAAGGAAATGTCATGATGTCTAAAACATGGAACTAGACATGACTCTTTTGTTCAAGAGTTTATATTTTGTGAAAAAAATGGAGACTGAGTAGGTGTGTCTACCTTGTAATCTTTGAGATGTAATAGTTATGTCCTAATTCTATAAAACTCTAAACCTGAAAAGATCCTCAATGTGAATTATTCATTTAATTCAATATTAAGTAATGTTTAAGGCCAGGGCCTTATAAAGTCAACCCAAAACCTCATGTTGGAATTCCCCGATAATCGAAATCGCCCCATGTTTGGCTGTTCAAGAACTTTTAACTATGGTTCAATTCTAACCAAAGTAATGGAAGGATATACCGACTTAATATTTTATTGATGTATTTTATCCTTTATGTGTAAATTTCTAATTATTATCTTTATCACATGATTGTTAATATTAATCGGTATTACTTAAGTGATTAACCATGTCTTATATAATATTTATGCATAAGTCAATTTATTTTAGTTCCACATTTCATGCTTTTTAATTCATTAATTATGTGATCGAAAAACAAAATCCACAATGAAATAATCATGAAACTGATAGAATTAAAATAAAGGGTATGATCATGAGTTTGTTCTAATGGTTAGTTTATTTAGCAGTTGATAAACTAATTGCTGACTAAGGGGAGAAACACCTTGAACCAATTCGAGGTTTGTGTTTATAGCTTTCCACCTGTCCACCTTTGTATCTTTCTTTGATTGCTTTCACCTCAGATCTTAAATTGAACTGACTCCACTATCATGGGTGATCCATCCATTACATATGCTTTTACTCACATGTAGGTGAGGGGTAAAAGGGGGTTTACATAAAAGAAACCATGGGTACACAGACCCGACATATATATTAATGAGGAGAGAAGGCATTCAAACCAACAATTTAATTTAATAATAAATTAAAATGAAACCAATCACATACAAAGGCCTGGTCTATCTCATGATCATCCACTAGCATGAAACAAATTACACATTTAATAAAATTACCTTTCAATTCTTAATCGTTCTTATTTAAGATAAATCGTGATCGAATTGATTAATCATAATCTTTAATTAATCAATACTTTTATCTTAATCATTATATGAATTTCCTTGATATTATCATCCTTTATAATTTTAAAAAAATTAAATAAATTCATTTAAAATTAATCGTGTACATAACTTATAGCAAAAATACCAGGAACCGGTGGAATCCGACCCTAATAAAATTAAAATAAAAAGTAGGAGAGTTAGGAATACAAGTGGTTATTACATAATCGAGTGTAAATCACCCCACATATATCAGCCTCCACAAGTGGGGCACAATAATCGAGCGCCATGAAAGACCACATTCCACCATGATCAATAAGTGCCCGCTTTACCAGAGCATCCGCCACCTGGTTGGCCTCCTGATAGACATGTGAGACCTCCAGACGCATTTGCGCTACCTTGTTAAGACAATCAACCAATTGAGGCAGCACACACCAAGGCACATTATGTGTCTTAGTCTTCAAAGCATAAACCGCAGATTGGGAATCAGATTCAATCCATATGCACCTCCAATTAAACCAGACAACATACCTGATAGCATATATCATGGACCACATTTTAGCTTCGAATTCATTGCCAATTCCAATGGAATCGCGGAAGCACCCTTTGAAAAACCCTCAGTAGGTCCGGAACACTCCCCCACACCCCGACATACCTGGTGCACCCGATGCAGCCCCATCAATATTCACCTTGAGACAAGACTCAATGGGTGGAATCCATTGAATATGCTTCAACATTCGAGGCTTGTGCGGCCTACCCGAGACACCAAGCTTTATCAGAATTTGGAGATCCTCAACAGTGTTAGACATGGTGCCATCTTGGACCATGGAGGCAGCATACACCTCCCTATGGACAGCCATCATCCCCTGCTGTACCGTAGAGTGCGCATCTCCAAACAACATGCAGTTCCGGGCTTCCCAGCAATCTGTAACTACAGCCGCTACTGCCACCAAGACAAGATTCTGAATTTGTTCACTGCATTGAACCTGAACCAGTACGGATAGCAGGTCCAAGACCGACCTTCCTGTATCGACCACAATCCTGAACATGTATTCAAGGTAGGCCCAAAGCTTCTTGGAGCGCCTACAATCCACAAACACGTGCTGCATCAAATCCTCCTCCGCCCTACAGATGGAACACATCGATGCCATTTGCAGACCAGTCCTCTTGAGAAGATCAGTTGTTGGCATCCTCTTCCTCCACAATCTCCATATCAAGAAGAACCTGGCTGGCCGGATGAATCCAGCCTTGAAGCATAGTAGCCAGCCCGACGCAATATATGAACCCCCACAGGCTGTCCAGTAAAAATCCTTAGAGTTGAATTGCCCGGTTTTTGAATGAACCCAAATCAGGGCATCCACATCCATGAAATCATAGCCATTAATTTCAGCTTCCACCTACACAGGAATTTCAAAAAAAAAATCTTGTCTTTGTGAAATAAATTCCGAGATGGACATATGGGATGCAGCTATTGGAACATTCAGATCACCTAGGGGCTGTGTTAGCCACTTTGTAGTCCAACAATTCATGGTTGAGTCCCTGAAAACCAACCATTTCGTATCCTGCACTATCTTTCCATATGAATGATTTAGAGATGCCCAAACTGATGAGGCGAGATAGTATTTATAACCATTAAGGATCCTCCTTATAATTAGATTCGAGAGGAAATCATCATCAGCCTCATGTGTAATCAAGTTCCAAGTGAATTTTCTAATCAGGCCATCATTGAAGGTGCAGAGGTCCTTTACCCCAAGGCCTCCCATCTCCACAGGCTTTATGAAATCCTTCCACGCCATGATAATCAACTTCCTTTCATGCAGTGACCCCATCCATATAAAGTTCCAGACCATGCTCTAAAGCTCCTTAATAAGTCCTCTCGACCATCTATAAAGGGAGAAGGAATAAACAAACTTTTATGTGATCATTTAATTCACCAAGAAGACCCTCCCGGCCAGTGACATAGCATTCCCCTTCCAACTGGCTAGCTGATGTATAATACCAGCAGATATGCCCTCCAAATACTGTCTTTTCACCCTTACCCAAAACATTGGGACCCCAAGGTATTAGAAAGGGACTGATCCTCTCCTCACCCCAAGATACCTTACAATCCTATTCTTTTTACTGACCAGAACCCCATTCCCAAAAACGATCGAAGATTTGTCCCAGCTAATGGCCTGGCCAGCCACCTCCTCATAGTGATTGAAGAGGGCCTTAATTGAGCATATGGTTCTCCTTGAATCTTGTCCAAATAATAAGATATCGTCTGCATATAATAGGTGGGATGGAGCCTGCCCACTCACACTAGCCCTGATCTGCTTGTACCATCCCATATGACCAAGATCATTGATGCACCTACTTAGATAATCCTCTACAAGTGCAAAAAGAATTCTAGAAAGTGGATCACCTTGCCTCACCCCCCGGGTGCAAGGAAAAAAGCCCCTCGGGACCCATTCACAAGAATTTACAGCCTTGTAGAATTAAGAATTATGCGGATCATATTCACAAATCCAGAAGAGAAGCCATACCGCCTGAGGACATCCAAGAGAAAATCCAATTTCAACGTGTCAAAAGCCTTGGATATGTCAATACACTCAGAAAATTCAGAGGTAGAAATCCTATTAAAATTAGTTCCAGTTTTTTCCTCAGGCTTCAAAACAGTATTGAAATCACCAATAAGTAGCCACTTTTGGTTCATCCTCCTAGAGATTCCTTTTATCTCCTCCCATAGCTCCCTCCTTCTGACATATGAATTGGAAGCATAAAGAAAAGATAACAAAATATTCTTCCCAGCATTGGTGTATCTCACCAGAATACTCTGGGGACTGCTGTCACATGAATAAACCTGTAGGGTGTTATGCACTAACAACCACAAGTGATCCATAGAGGATGCAAACTGACTACTGGCCACAAAACTGTATCCTAGTGATTCCCACCTGAAGCCCTTCCATTTATCAAATAGAACTTTAGGTTCCTCAATATAGACAAACAGTGGTTTGTAGGTTAGAATATAATGTCGAAGGGCCCTGACCGTATGGGAGTTCCCATCCCTTGAAAATTCTAGTACAAGATCCTCATTTCTTACTAGCCACACCTCTTGTCAGAGGTCCCCCTTTCTTCTCCACTGAGGCTTGCATTTTCCCTTTCTTATTTTTACCTCCTTGTTCCTTCTTCAGGCCATGTCCGGGGTCATTGGTGTTATCCTACTCCTTGAATACCTTCTTTACTCTGTTGGAATCCTTACCCGTGCCTTGGGTTTTGACATCAGTTTTCCTAGGCAACTCGTCCACTCCACCATCATGATGCACAGCAGCCGCACCTGTACTGGCTGGGCCACAATCTGCAGGTATGATCCCCTCTACCCTCTTTGTCTTGTCATCCACACCCAACAAACCAAGTGATCCCACTGCAACTTCCTCATCACATGGACTGCCTTGATATTCTTCCTCCACCTGCACTACCTTGCCTGCTTCAACCCGTATCCCAGCCATGCCACTGGTAGCAGGCATCTTGCCCTCCACATCAGAACATTGAGCCTCCTCAACCTCCTCCGACCAAAGTCTTCCACTCAGAGGGATAAAGGTGTTACTGGACTTGAGGGGGGGATCACTGCCCATAGTTAGCCTTGGAGGGGGAGATCCGAGTGAAATATCCTCCTGGGTAAGAAGCCAACTGACGATTAATGCAGGCCTCACCACCACCTTGGAAACCTGTCACAGGCGAGCTGATAATCTGATCAGCCCATATTCCTATGCACTTATCCATATTGGCATCATTATGAGAGACACCATCAACCCTGTCCCCCACAGGAGCTGAATCACCACCAGGAGGAGGATCCATCTGGTCATCAATCAGGCCCCCCATATCCACAACAGGTCCACCAGGAGCCTCATTTGGCATTGAATCCTTCACTACTGCCGCAGAGGAAGAGCCCCCTAATGCTAGAGTCCCCTTCTGCCCAGGCCCAGTCCCTTGACCAACACCATTACTCTCTAGAGGCTCCATAAGGCATTTTTCCTTTCCCTTCCTTCTTCTACATGTGCTCTCATCATGCCCCTTCATCATGCATGACTGAAAAACCATGTCCCGCTTACATTCAGAAATTGTGTGCTCAAAGATCAAGCACCTCGAGAAAAATCTTGGATTCCTATAATACAAGATCTCAAGCCTCATACTGTCATCCCTTTTTGTCATAACCACCTCCTCCACAAGCGTATTTTCCATGTCAACTTCCACCAAAATTCTGGCATAATGAACTAGCTTCGGATTATCTGTCTATCAATCCATTCGAATCGGATTGCCCATAGAAAAGGAAATATCCCAGAGAATCCTCAAGTGCCAATACAACCAATTGAGTTTATAAATTCTGATCCATAGCTGAGTATGCATGTTACAGATGTTCATTGGATCAAAGTTTCTATCCCATTCCTGCACATTCAGGAACCCCAGATTCAAAGCAACAATAACTTTGCTCCACGCTTTCCTATTCCCTTCATCGGAGGGGAATACCACATGGTAGTATCCCCTGCCCATCGCTATCATCCGCCATTCATCAAAACCCCACACCTCAACAACCCTCTTAGTCAGATCCTGGAATTTCCACAGCCACTCCCCCTTAGGGATTATAACTCTCGCAATGATTGAGAATCGGCATAAATTTACCCTCTCTTCCACCGCTTCTTGGTTAGCCGACACATGAGCAATCTTGCCCTTCCGAATCATTGTCCCAGGCATCGGGGCATCAAAATTTGAAAAAAGAGGGCCCCGCCGCGTTCTTCACCACATCCGCAAAATTCCTACCTGTCTTTGTAGGGACTACATTTCTCCCATCACCCTTTCTTGAGAAAGAGAACATGGCCTTGTGAATAAGAGGTTCATCAAGAGGCCTCAAGGTTTAATGCACATAGAATAATAACTATAATACAACTCATACATGACATGCAGATCTTGAACATTGCACAAATATTAATTAAATATTTAAATATTTATGTATATTAAAACCTATCAAATGGTGTGTCCTATCTTTACAATAACATGCAAGTACATGTATCAAGGTTTACATAGTAAAATAAATAAATTTTAAATTCGTGTAATCTAGTAAAAGTACACGACGTGTAGATTCGATCTATACAGTGTGTACAACCTTCACTGTCTATTCGAAGTACATGCCTAGGGACTCGACATGTGAGGTGTACTTCAGAAATCTTAAAGTACATGGCATGTCCAGTGGGCCAAACATAGTTTTAACTCAGTGTTACATGGTCACCAGTCGGGTAGGCCATGTATGGAATACATGGCCTGACCCCTAACCTGAAGGGACTACATGCCATGTCCAGTGGACCACACAGTGTGCAGTTCGGCTGGCCGTGCGACAACTAATCCTAGTCAATACATGGTGTATTAATGATCTAATTAATTCCCTAATCAATTCCTTAATAAATTCAAAATCTTAAATTTATTTCCAAATCAATATTGAAACTTTGAACATGACTAAACAATGTGTAATGCCGATTACACATCATGTATTCTGGTGTTGTACAACCAGGATTTTTTTCACCTCCATATGAGATCCTCAATTTTATTTTAATCATAAAATTAATTATTTATGTTAGATATATGAGAAATGATAGATTAAGAAATAGATCTCATAATTCAGATTTAAAGAATGATTAATATCGATTTGAAAAACTAAATTATGAATGCGTAAATCAGCAACAAAACTAAATAATTATAAACAACGATGTTCCCCCTATGATAACACTTGTAGATTCCAGGCGCAGTGGAATCATGTGATGGTCGGTGCCCAAATTTTATTTTTCCCATTATCAATGATTAATCCATGATCAAGAGATGATTAATTCCATGATCAATAGTTTTGAATCAAATAATAAGCACGGGTTATTAACCCGGAACCAAGAGATAAGAGATCAACACATGTTGTTTATAATCAATTTAATTAAATAAGAATTGCCTCTAAGGTTATTCTTTCTTAATTTATGTATTTGACCAAAGATCTAAAGTGTGACACCATTTTGTTGTAGAATTCAAGCACATGATTCCTCTAATGGTGATCCACATGTGCTTCATGAATCTATGAACGTCACCAAAGGAGTCTCTGGGTGCTAGCACAGAAGATCCCTGCACTTGCGATGTACGCATTTGATCGCCTTGAGAACTGCTTCCAAAGCATTATCCTTGATCTCATGGAGGATGATCTATCTCTTTTTTGAGAGCATTCCTGAAGAGTAATGAAATCTCTAGGCTTGAGAGCTTTTCTCTAATCCATTGTGCACAATGATTTTCTTGGCTAGGGTTATGAGAAAATAATCATAATTAGGCATTTATATCACTAGGGTTAAAATAACATAATTTCACAAGTTCCCTTATTTATTTTATTAATCTTATCGAAACCCCATGTCAAATAATAATAGTATTATTATTATTTATTTACATGTTCCTAACATGATAATTATAATTAAATATTATTTAATAAAATAATATTCAACATTATTATTTCTCACCAAACCCTTGAACTCAGTCATCCAATCCTCCACCATATTTATTAGACCTTGAATAATGTCTATTTATTTATTAAATAAATATCACTACATTATTTTACAATAAATATATAAATATTATATTCACTAAATAGAAAATAAATATTTATTAAATATTCCAACTTTGATATATTTTCTCGAATAACTAATGTTAGAATAAATGCAATCAGGTATCCATGAATAATTATTAAACCACATCCAGGAATAATATTTATTCAACTTGTTAAATAATAAATAATATATTATTTAAATAAGATATTGTATGCACATAGTGTGTGACCCTCTAGGCCTCTTTCTCAGTGACATTAGGCAGAGTATCCCAAATTCCATGGTTAGTGTCTAGAAACATGCCAAGACACCCATAAATAAAGAAGTTAATGTCACAAAGACATGTCATCTCATACAAATTCTTATCATGTAATGTAATCTATTTATCACAATATCTCAAATCTAGAAGGTTGCATTCCAGTGCCATCAACCTATATGCTCGATATTTATTTATTTAACTTTTCAGAAATAGAACTTGCCTATTGATCACCATGGTCATGGTTTTATTTAGGCTATATTATTTCCATAAAAGGGCCTAAGATATTATCTTCCATTAAAGAACAGAAGGTATAAATCCTTTCTCTCATTATTCATTAATGCAATATTACTCTCGATGCACCCAACATATCCCACCTCACTACAAACATCTTTCATCATGGTTTTTATCAATACATCTAAGTGCACGACTCATAATACTCATTAATAATAATCTTAAAGTATAAGGGCCAATACCCACATCCGCAGATAGGAACATCCAATGAAATATATAAATGTGGATTTCGTACTAGAGGATTTTGTTCTCATAATATTATCCTAGACATTACCAAGGGCATACACCATGAGAAGGAACCTCAAAGTCCTATGAGTCTCCACCCCTGATAGTCTGTATCATTTGTATCCCTCAAATTATATCATATGGATATATAATATATATTCAAGAATAGTGTCATAGCACTTCCAGGTTCTCATCATAGTAGGGATCCTCTATGACCTTTTAGTGTGATAATTACTCTTAGGACATTATCACATTCAATGTTATGTAGAAGAACAATCATGATGTGATAAGGAATTTATTAATATGTAAAACCATGAATATAAGTTATCATAAAGTACAATAGAAGTTGCTTCTAGGGAACCAAATCCAACAACCATCTCCCTTCTCTCATTGCTGGCCTAGGAGGGGTACACTTTGGGGGATGGGGGTCATGATAGAGTGGTATCAAAATGGTAAACTTGGCAGTGACCATGAATCCCAAATAGCTCTTGCAAACCATGAACTAGTAATATCCAGCCTAATCTCTAACCTACTCCCACTAACCTGAAAAACATTTTATATATACATGGGGTGAGAATAATAGTATAATAAATAGGATTTTCCTCAAAGCCTCTCATGCAAAAGATAAAGAAAGCAAGCTAAAGAACAATGAACAATAGTGAAACTAACTTTTCACCTAAACATGTATAATAAATTCCCAACCTCACCATGACTATCTCTCACTAAGTATCACATACAATAGAGCATATAATATAATATCAACAACAAGGGTACCCTGATAACACTTCCCCACTAGTTTTTCACTCTACCCCAACATCACATGTCCTGATACATCTCTCTCCTAAAGTAAGACAACCCGTAGAAACCTAGGATAAGTATCACAACATTCACCTCATGCATCACATCATCACATCATCCCATATCACATCACCATATATAGTAACCAAGTAGTTTCTGGGAGCCACCATAACTTGTAGACGTGTATCATACATCAGATATTATACCTCAAGCCATCATGGCCCATACACCGAGTAAGATACCTCGATCCAACACAAACCACACACATCATACCTATAATAATCCTTTGGATACTATATCCAGAGATATATGAGTGTGAAATAACCACAAGACATCATATCCCTCTACACACATATCTGGTAAAACTAAACACTATGAATACCAACACATAATATTACCAAGAGAGGAGAGTGGGGCCAAAGGGGGTAGTCAGCCATCCATCCTCCCACCAGGATGTTGGGGGAAACACCCTCCCAAAGTCCATCGGGTGTCAGTATCCCTAAACAACATGGTTGGGGTAGAATATGAAATCAAAGAATATATATAATATAATATAGCTCACAACCACACTATGAGAATAACCTAGTCCTAGGATCAACTGAATCTATCATTACTCGAGCACCTGATTGCCATTGTTAGGGAATAGATATCCTATAAGCACACAACCATTTTAAGGATCTACAATAAATTACTTATTTTTTTTACAGTTATTATTTTGTTAATTAATTCATTATACATTAATTAACCATCCAATTACACATTATTATCACAAAAAGACAAGTCCATTCCCTATAGGCATAATCCAAACCAAGTCCAAGTTTCTCAAGAGTAACATCTCATTTTCATTACAGCAATTCCATCCCCATGGGTTAAGTCATTTATTAAATATTATTAAACTTTAAATAATTCCAAGTACTATATGAATCATCTTAAACTATTATAAAGAGATGAAACTAAGCATGTCCATCTGACTCAAGTAGTAGAGAAATGAATATAGATAAGTAAGCAACCCAACTACAATGACCCACTCATTCTAATTAGATTCAGAATACAATGAATCATTACTTGGCCTTAGGCGACATCCCCAAAACACCAAAGGTTGACAATAAATTCCAAATGGTTTTAAAGAAAGTGGGGTATGATTTAACCTTAATGAAATAAATCAATAACTGGAAAAACCATAAACAAACAAACACTATATGATGCATGAAAAAAATAGTACAACTCAACCACTTAATTTATATCAAAATCACACCAAAGTTTGTGTCAACGGAAGAGAAAGAAACTATCAAAGTAAATAGTGGAAGATAACAACAAGAAATTCCAAGATAACCATAAGACTCTATGATCCAAAAGATACATGCTCCAACATCACCAAAAAACCCAAGTATCATGAGGTGGTGCTAAATATGTGTGATACTTTACCTTGGCCCATGTATTGGGAGATAACATTTACAAAATCACCAAAGTGACAAAGAAGGGGTGAGTATAAAACTCAGTAGGTTTTCCCCAATGACTTCCCTACTCACGCCACTAGGATATAAAAGTTATCCAAATTTATATAAAATAGTTTATATAAAACAATTAAAAAAATAGTTTATATCAAAATATAAACTAAGTCCACAGTAAATAGTTTTCCAAGGAAAGAACATAAACAATCATTTAAATCATTTAACATTATATTTTGTATAACCATTCCACATATCCACACAAATGACCATGCATGAAACCTAGAATAGGGGGAAATCCCTAACCCTTATCCATCCCAACAATGATGGGGGATACTTCTTACCCTTATCCGACGCAAATGCACATGAATGTTTGATGAGGGATAGCCCTAACCCTTATCCATCCCAGCAATGATGGGGGAGACTCCTGACCCTTATCCATCTTGAATTCCATATGAACACACACAACCATCATGCCATTACACCTTTGGCACCAAGAAAAAGGTCATATTCAAAACAAGATTCATTAATGCAATATGAAGACGCACAACCATCATTCCATTAGCCCATTCCAAAACAAACATTTCATCCATTTCAATAAAACCGTTCTCTTATTGAAAACCATTAAACAAACCAATTTCAACCAACCATTTAATTTCAATAAAACCATTTGTTTTATTGAAAACATTTTAATTAAATTCAATTACCACAATTCCAAAAAGTCCCTATTTTAAAATACACATTTTAAAATAAATAACCAAAACACATTATCAAGAACACAAATTTTCCATATTTCCACAATTTACCAAACCATCACAAAACAGGGTTTCAAAAAATTATTAAATAGAAAAATCACAATCAATTCATCACAAAGAAATCAATTTTAAATCATGCCAATTAGTTTTAGCAAGAGTAGTCAAGAGCGAATCCACCTACCTCAATCATTTTGACAAAAAACAAAAATGGATGAGAATGCTCAAGAAAACTGGGTAAATTCTCCATAAAACCACCTTAGATCTCTTATCCTATCATGATAAAGAAAAAATCTAAACATTTTTTTCATTCACTATCTTAGATCTACCCATAACAGACATATATCTAAGAAATCGAGAATATAGGAGAAGTAGATCTAAGAAACCGATCAAGAATAATGAAGAACGATCACATACCTCAAGAATCCGGCTTCGAATCACCAAGGGAAGCCTTCACTTTACCTCCGAAATTCTTGGAAGAGCTTATACTACCTTCAATGGAGAAGAATTCTGGGTTAGGGCTACCAAGGTGAAAAAAATATGGAGTTAGAGGAAAAATGAGTGAGATACTATTTTTTAGGATTTAACTTTAACTCTGCACATGGTTAGTTCACACAGTTAGACAAACCGTGTGCTAACCATGTGTTAGATACTGCCTTATAGAAACCTTTTCATGAACTCCTCGCATGGTATCCCTAACCGTGCACACACCATGCTGAAGCTACCACCTCAAAACTGCTACTGCACATGGTTTCTCCTAGGATTTCCACACGGTTTAGCCAAACCGTTTGCAGCTCATGCTCACCCCCCTTTTCCCCAAAAACTTATTGAAAGTTCACCCAAATCTCCCACCCTTCACCCTTACTCATTATAAAAATAAAAAGAACAAATTAAGGGTTACATACTAGAAATTGGGGGTAATATATTCTCCCCACCATTGGTCTTTCCATCCCCAGAAAGTAGAAAACCATTTCTACCCTGAAAGAGTTCTGGCCATTGCTCTTTAATTTCTTTCTCGCATTCCCAAGTCTCTTCTTAAATATAAACATGTTTCCATAAAACCCACACTAGACTAATGATTTTTCCATGAAATACTTTATCATACCTATCCATAATCCACACCAAGAAATTTACCAACGAAGCATCCAGATCTAGGTCAATGTGATCCCATCTGATTACATAGCCAAGACCAGGATGACACCTTTTCAGCTGATATATGTGGAACACATTATGTACCAAACTGAACCGTGGTGGTAATGCCAAATGATATGTCACCTATCAAACTCATTCCAGTATCTCTAAAGGGATAATGAATTGAGGTTATAACTTTCCCTACTTCCCAAAACAATGATTTACAAGCCATGAAGATATCATCAAGAACACATGATCACTCACTAAAAACAAAAATGGTCTTTGGCGATGATCTGTATATGATTTCTAAGAACTATGAGCCTTCTCTATCCTATTTACAATAAAATGGATTTTATCCATTGTTTCTTGTACAATTATTGTCCCAACTAGTAAAGTCTCACCTGTTTCCACCCAACAAAGTGGAGAACGACAAGGATGACCATACAACACTTCAAATGGAGCCATATGTATCAAGTCCTAATAGTTGTTATTATATGAGAACTCCACTATGGGTACATGATCCTCCTATGATCCACTAAAATCCATTACCCAAGCCTGCAACATGTCTTCCAACATTTGTATAATCCTTTCTAATTTCCCATCTATCTGAGGATGATAAGCTGTACTCATAGTCAACTGATTCCCAAGGGATTTCTGTAAGGATTTCTATAAATAAGATATGAAACTCATATCTCTATCTGACATGATTGAAAATGGTATTCCATGTCTCTTTACCACTTATTGGATATAGATTTTGGATAGATCCTCTACTGTATGAGTTTCACAAATAGGGATGAAATGGATCGACTTGGTAAGCCGACCCACTATGACCCATATGACATCATGTTTCCGAACCATTCTTGGGAGACCAAGGAAAAAATACATTGCTATCTACTCCCATTTCCAAACTGTAATAGGTAAAGACTAAAACATACCCACTGGTCTTTGATGTTATACGTTAACTTGATGACAAGTTAAGCACTTTGAAATGAACTCAACCACTTTTCTTTTCATGCCCCTCCACCAAAACTGTGCCTTCAATGCCTTATACATCTTCCACATTCTCAGATTTACAACCCATTTCAAATGGTGATAATAATGAAGAAGTTTATCCTAAAAATACTTTGGTACAACCATCCAGTATCTGAACCACAAAAACAAACTCCCATCAAGTTTCCATCCTTCAATGGTCTCCCCACTATTGAGTTTTGAACTCATAAACAGGCAATATGCATCAGATGTTTATTCTTTATTGACCATATTTACCAAATCAAGAACCATATAGACTGAAAAGAAAACTATAACACCACCTTGGTCTTCACATTCCATATGCATGTCGGCTAGGACCGACATTAACTACCACTCATCTGAAGCTTCGTTTGTCAACTGAGCATATTAATTTCTACTTAATGCATCCACCACTGTATTTCCCTTTCTTGGTGTATAAATCAAGTCAAAGTCAAACATATGGAGATACTCCATCCATATCCTTTGCCTCATATCCAAATATCATTGTGATAAAATATGTTTTAAGCTCTTATGATTTGTGAACACAACGAATTTCTCACCAAAGAGATAGAGATGCAAAGTCTTTAAGGAATGTACAACTACAACTAACTCCAAATCATGTGTTGGGTAATTATTCTCATGCACTCTCAACTACCTTGAACCATATACAACCACCTAGTCTCATTGTATGAGAACACATCCCAACCCAGATCCTAAAGCTTCATAGTACCCCACTTAACCCTATCCTAATTCTGGAAAAATCATGATAGGTGCTAATGTAATATGAACATTCAGCTCTTTAAAAGACTCATCACATTATTCAATCCATTTTAATGGAGCATTATTCTTTGTAAAAGTTTTCATTAGTGAGGCTAATCGTAAAAATACACACACAAGGAATCGGTAATAACCAGCTAGACCAAGAAATATTCATATCTCAAAGATGTTCTTCGGCTGTTTCCTAGAGATAACAACTTCTATCTTCTCTTGATCCACAGAAACAAATTTTTCAGAAATTAAATGGTCAAGAAAGAATACCTCTTGTATCCAAAAATCACACTTTGATAGCTTGTAATACAAACAATGGTCTATCATGATTATCAAAACTATCACCAAGTGTTTCTTATGCTCAACCCTTGTCCTTGAATACACCGATATTTCATCTATGAACACCACAACAAAAGAATCCAGACACCTCTGAAATATCTGATTCCTCAATGCTATAAATACTTCTGGTGAATTTTTAATATCAAATGGCATGACTACATATTTGTAGTGGCCATATCTGTTTCTGAAAGCTGTCTTCAAAATATATTCCTTCTGAACTAAAAATTGGTGATAGCGATATCACAAGTCAATTTTAGAGAACTACTGCCCCTCCATCAATTGATCAAACAGATCATCAATGTATGGATGTGGATACATATTCTTGATCTTAACTTGGTTAAGTTTATGATAATCCATGCACAACCTTAGAGTTCCATTTTCTTTCTTGATGAACAAGACGAGTGCTTCCCATGAGGACGTACTTGGCCGAATGAAACCTTTTCTTTCCAGCTCTTCCAATTGAACTTTCAATTCCCTTAATTCTATTGGTTCCATCCTATAATATGGAATGGAAATAAGACCGATACCTGGGAGGAGATCAATCATAAAATTGACTTCCCTTATAGGTGGTAACCTTGAAAAGTTCTTGGAAAAAACATCTAGAAATTTGTTCATGACTATTGGAAAATTGCTATTCTAGATCTCTTCCAATGATTCTAAAGTCAACACCACCAACTGGTAAGAGATAATTCCTACTTCTGGTGACAACAACCCCATTGCACCTGTCTTTACAACTCTTTGTCCTCTGAAGAGATGCTCGACACCGTCCTCAGTTTTAAAACTAACAGTTCTTCTATAACAATCGATGTGAGCCTTAAATGTTGTAAACCAATCCATACCTAGGATTAAATCAAATAAATTCATCTCTAACATCTAGAAGAACCATTTATCTCAACTCTATCAATGGTTATAGAACATTCTCTACACACAAAGGCTTGACATTATCTTTCACTGAGAGGGGTTTGAAGTTTTAACATGGAAGGCATCATCTCAAGTTTTCAACTAAGAAAATCAAAAACATGAGAAGAAATAAAGAAATTAAATGAAACAATATCAAAAAACACTTTCATAAGGGAATAATTTAATAGAATTTTACCTCTCACCATAGATGGTCCATCCTGATCATCTACAATCATCAACTCAGCTCTATAAAACTACTTCATTTCCGTACTTCTTATTGATTTTCTAAGATTGTGCTTGATGAGGAGTCATGGTGTTCCTAGAATCAACATGTCTCAACCTATTTTTTTGATGAGTCTAATTATGTGGGACTTTTCTTATTAAATCATATGATGATTGTGACGCCTAAGAAGTGTCTCGAGCACCTGAAATCAGAGCACTATGACAATATCACTTAAGATGTACCATCTTATTGTAATTGTGGCATGCTCTTGGTTATGCTGTACACTGTCACTTGATGTGACTCAATGAACCACACTGAAATCATCTAAGATTTCTCTTGGGTATTGTAGGAAGGTTAATTTATCTTGTGGTCTGATTCCGATGTTTTCCTCCTTATTGAAAATAGGTGTCCCTATTTCTTTTTTCTCTTAGTGATAGAGTTCTCACTTACTCTTGTGAAGACAATCGTGCTTCATCTACTTTGATTTCCAGTTGTGACAGATATCATCAAAAGAGTATCTGGCTACAATCCTAACTCAACTATTTGAAAAGCCTACATGATTCTTTGGACCAACTGTTGGTTCGCCTGTGGCTCAGGTGTAACCAAATTCTCATTATCTTCTTCCAATTGGTTTCTATGAAGCCTACCATGTTCTATTTTCTAAGAAAACAACAAACTCTATAAGTCTAAATCTCTAGAAACTAATGTCCTAGAATTTTAAATTACATCACATCAACTATCACAACATTGTTTTCCAAAAACAACCTTTTCCACATTTAACCATTTTTGAAAAAAATCCCATTATTTCTTTTGAAAATTAAACCATTTTCAAAATTCATCAACCATGATCTTTTAAAAATATTCCATTTGAAAACTATTACAACATTTTTCAAAAAATTCCACCTTTTCAAAAAATCAGAAATCATTACTCCAAATGAAATATGCAATTCTATTGGGAAGTAATTCATATACAATGCATGTCATGCTCATCTAATTGGATAAACCCATGATAATGAGGTTCCAAAATCTTATAAGTGTCTCTAAAACACCAATTTACCCAACTCTCTGGTAACTTGAAGTTCAAAATAAAAAGGTTAGCTATGTATTTTTATGCTCTAAATTTCAATTCTTGATAATCCTACTCCTTTCTAAGATCATACCCCAAGGAACAGACATGAGTGAATTTCAAATCCAAAACCAAGAAGCTAAAGATCACTTGTTAGGCAAGGACTGAACAAGCTGATACCATTTGTAATGACCTGACCATTCTCATTGGCTTGAGAATACAATGAATCATTACTTAGCCTTAGGCTACATCCCCAAGATGCCAAAGGCTAGCAATAAATGCCGAAGGGTTTTAATGAAAGTGGGGGATGATTTACCCTTTATGAAATAAATCAATAATGAGAAAAACCATAACCAAACAACCACTATATGATGCATGATAAAAACAGGACAACTCAACCACTTCATTTATATCAAAACCACACCAAAGTGTACTACAACAGAAGACAAAGAAACTATCAAAGTAAATATCGGAAGATAACAACAAGAAACTCCAAGAAAACCACAAGACTCCATGCTCCATAATCTCTATGATCCAACATTACCAAACATCCCAAGTATCATGGGGTGGTGCTAAATACAAGTGATACTTTACCTTTTCCCATGTGCTGGGAGATAACATCTACAAAACCACCAAAGTGCCAAAGCAGAGGTGAGTATAAAACTAAATAGGTTTTCCCCAATGACTTCCCAACTCATGAAACTAGGATAGAAAATTTATCCACATTTATATAAAACATTTTATATAAAACAACTTAAAAAAAATAGTTTATAATATCAAAATATAAACTAAATCCATAGTAAATAGTTTTCCAAGGAAAGAACACAAACAATCATTTAAATCATTTAAAATTATATTTTATGTAACCATTCCATATATAAACATAACTAAACATGCATGAAACCAAGAATATGGGAAAATCCATTACCCTTATCCATCCCAATAATGATGGGGGAGACTTCTTACCCTTATCCGACCCAAATGCACATGAATGTTTGATGAGGGATAGCCCAAACCCTTATCCATCCCAGCAATGACGGGGGAGACTCCTAACCCTTATCCATCCAGAATTCCATATGAACACACACAAACATTGTGACATTACACCTTTTTCAACGAGCACAAGGTCATATTTCAACCAAGCCTCATTAATGCAATATGAACATGTACAAAAATTATTCCATTATCCCATTCCAAAAAAAACATTTCATCCATTTAAATAAAATTGTTCTCTTATTGAAAACCATTAAACAAACCAATTTCAACCAACCATTTAATTTTAATAAAACCATTCATTTTATCGAAAAAACTTTAATTAAATCCAATTACCATAATTCCAGAATATCCCCATTTTAAAATCCACATTTTTAAATCAATAACCAAAGCACATTATCAAGAACACCAATTTTCTAGATTTCCACAATTTACGAAACCGTCACAAAATAGGGTTTCCAAAAATTCTTAAACAGAAAAATAAAAATAAATTCATCATAAAAAAATAAATTTTAAATCATTACAATCAGTTCTAGCAAGAGGAGTTGAGAGTGAATCCACCTACCTCAACCATTTTGAAAAAAAACCGTAAACGGGCGAGAAGGCTCAAGAAAACTGGGTTGATTCTCCACAAAACTACCTCAGATCTCTTCTCCTATCATGATCAAGACTAAATATCAACATATTTGGAATTAAATATTATATATCTACCCATAACATAAATATATCTAAGAAACCGAGAATAAATTAGAAGTAGATCTACGTAGATCGAAGAAACCAATCAAGAACGACAAAGAACAATCACATACCTTAAGAATCTTACTTTTAATCACTAAGGGAAGCATTAGGATTTCCTCCAAAATGCTTGGGAGAGGTTATAATACCTTTAATGGAGAAAAATATTGAGTTAGGGACACTAAGGAGAAAAAAACAAGGAGGTTAGAGGCAAAATGAGCGAGATCCTATTTTTTAGGATCTAACTTTAACTCTGTGCATGGTTAGTTCGCATGGTTAGAAAAAATGTGTGCTAACCGTGAATTAGATAATACATTATTAAAACCCTTGAAAAACCTCCTTTCATGGTCTCCCTAAATGTGCACACACCATGCTGAAGCTAATGCCTCAAAACTGCTATTGCGCATGGTTTCTCCTAGGATTTCTGCACGGTTTAGCCAAACTGTGCGCAACCCGTGCACATCCCCTTTTACCCCAAAACTTATTAAAAGTTCACCCAAATATACCATCCTTCACTATTACACTTTATAAACATAAAAATAAAAAAGGAATCATTACATACAAGAAATCATGGGGTACTACATTCTCCCCACCATTTGTCTTTTCGTCCTCAGGAATTAGAAAACCATCGCTATCCTAAAAGAGTTTCGACCATTGCTTTTTCATTTACTTCTCGCGTTCCTAAGTCTCTTCCTAAATCTGACCATGTTTCCATAAAACCAACACTAGATCAATGATTTTTCCATGAAAGAATTTATTCTACCTATCCACAATCCGCATCGGGATATGTACCAATGAAGCATCCGATTCTAGGTCAATGTGATTCCATCTAATCACATGGTCAGAATCAGGATGATACTTTTTCATCTGAGATATGCGGAACAAATTATGTACCAAACTAAACCATGGTGGAAATGGAAACTGATATGACACTTCTACAACTCGTTCCAGTATCTCGAAAGGAAAAATGCATCGAGGAGATAAATTTCTCTACTTCCCAAAATGATGATGTCCAAGCCTTAAAGAGATCCTCAAGAACACATGATCACTCACTGAAAATAAAAATGGTCTTTGGTGATGATCCACATATGATTCCTGATGACTCTGAGCCATATCCATCCTCTTTCTAATCAATTTAATTTTATCCATTGTTTCTTGGACAAGGATTGGACCAACTAGTGAAGTATCACCTGTTTCCACCCAACAAAGTGGAGAACGACAAGGGCACCCATACAATGATTCAAATGGAGGCATATGTATCGAGTACTAATAGATATTATTATATGAGAACTCTAGTGTGGGTAAATTCTCCTCCCATGAGCCACCAAAATCCATTAACCAAAATGTATTCCAAAATATATATCATCCTTTCTAATTGACCATCCATTTGAGGATGATAAGTCGTACTCATAGTCAACTGATTCCCAAGGGATTTCTGTAAGGATTTACCAAAACAAGATGTAAACCTCATCTCTCCATCTGAAATGATTGAAAATGGTATTCGATGTATCTTTACCACTTCTTGGATATAGATTTTGGATAGATCCTCCACCGTATGAGTTTTCCAAATAGAGATGAAATGGGCTGACTTGGTAAGACGATCCACTATGACCCATATGGAATCATGTTTCTGAATAATTATTGGGAGACCTGTGACAAAATCCATTGCTATCTTCTCCCATTTCCACAATGGAATAGGTAAATACTATAACATACCCACTGGTCTCTGATGTTCAACCTTAACTTGCTGAAAAATTAATCACTTTGAAACAAACTCAGCCACTTTCCTTTTCATGTTGCTCCACAAAAACCGTGCCTTAAATTCCTTATACATATTCTACATTCCCGGATGTACAACCCATTTCAAATGGTGTTAAGCATGAAGAAGTTTCTCCTGAAAAGCCTTAGGTGCAACCATTCAAATCTGAACTACAAAAAAAAAACTCCCATCAAGTTTCCATCCTTCAATGGTCTTGCCACTATTGAGTTTTGAACTCATAACCAAGCAATCTGCATCATATTTTTATTCTTCTTTGACCATATTTACCAAATAAGGAACCATGGAGACTGAAAATAAAACCCTAACACCACCTTGGTCTTCACATTCTATATGCATATTGGCTAGGACTGACATTAACTACCACTCATCTAAATCTTATTTTGACAACTGAGCATATGAATTTATGCTTAATGCATCTGCCACCATATTTTCCTTGCCTGGTGTATACATCAAGTTAAAGTCAAACATCTGGATATACTCCATCCATCTCCTTTTACTTAGATTCAAATATCGTTGTGAGAAAATATGTTTTAAGCTCTTATGATCCATGAACACAACAAATTTCTCCCCAAAGATATAGTGATTCCAAGTCTTCAAGGCATGGAAAACTACAGATAAATCCAAATCATGTGTTGGGTAATTCTTCTCATGAAATCTCAACTACCTTGAACCATAATCAACCACTTGGTCTCCTTGAATGAGAACACATACCAACCCATATCTCTAAGCATCACTGTACACAACATACCCCTGTCCTGATTTTGGAAAAATAAAGATAGGTGATGATGTAAGATGAAATTTCAGCTCTTGAAAAGACTTATCACATTCTTTACTCCATTGGAATAGAGCATTTTTTTTCAAATCTATCATTATCAAGGCTAATCATGAAAATCCATGCATAAGGTATAGATAATAACTAGCTAAACCAAGAAAGATTCGTATATCAAAGATGTTCTTTGAAAGTTGCTAAGAGATAACAACTTCTATATTATCTTGATCCACACAGACACCTTTTTTCAGAAATTAAATGGTCAAGTATGCATACCTATTATATCCAAAAATTTCACTTTGATAGCTTGGAATAAAAATGACGGTCTATCAAGATTCCCAACACTGTCCCCAAGTGTTTCTCATGCTCAGACCTTGTACTTGAATACACCAATATTTCATCCTTGCACACCACAACAAAAGAATCTAGATATCTCTAAAATATCTAATTACTCAATGCTATAGAGACTGATGGTGCATTTGTAAGATTGAAAGGCATGACTACATATTTGTAGTGGTGATGTCTACTTCTGAAAGCTATCTTCAGAATATCTTCCTTACAAAATTGCAATTGGTGATATCCCTATCGCAAGTCAATTTTAGAGAACCACTAGGCTCCCCCTTATTGATCAAAAAGATCATAAATGTGTGGATGTGGATACAGATTCTTGATCATAACTTGGTTAAGTTTATAATAATCTACACATAACCTTAGAGTTTCATTTTCTTTATTGATTAATAAGACCGGTGCTGCCCACAGAGATGTACTTGGCTGAATGAAACCTTTTCTTTCCAGCTCTTCCAACTACACTTTCAATTCCCTTAATTTTGTTGGTGAAATCCTATAATATGGAAGGGAAATATTACCAGTCACTAGGATGCGATAAATCATAAAATCCACACCCCTTATTGTTCGTAACCCTGATAAGTTCTTGGAAAAAACATCTAGAAAATTTTCTACGATTGCTGGAAAACTGCTGTCCTAGATCTATTTCATTGATGATAAATTCAATCCTGCCAATTAGTAAGATATCATTCACACTACTGGTGCCAAAAACCCCATTTTACCTATCTTTACAACTCTTTGTCCTCTGAAGAGATTCTAAATTCCATCCTTAGTTTTTAAACTAACAGTTCTTCTATAATAGTTAATGTGATCCTTGAATGTTTTCAACCAATCCATACCTAGGATTACATAAAATAAATTCATCTCTAACATCAAGAAGACCCATTTCAGCTCAACTCTATCAACAATTATAGAACATGATCTACACACAAAGGATCGACATTCTCTTTCACTGAGATGGGTTTGAAGTTTTAACATGGAAAGAATCATATCAAGTTTTAAACTTAGAAAATCAAAAACATGAGAAGAAATGAAGGAATGAAATTCACCAGTATCAAACAACACTCAAATAAGGGTAGAATTAAATAGAATCATACCTCTCACCATAGATGGTCCATCCTGATCATTTACAATCATCTGATCAACTCCATACAACTATTTTGTTGCTGCACTCTGCTTCTTGTTGCTTTACTAAGATTGTGCTTGTTAAGGAGTCATGGTGTTCCTAGAATCAACACGTCTATCTCTATTCTATAGAAGAGTCTAATTATATGGGCCTTGTACTGTTGAATCATATGATGCTTGAAATTCCTGAGAAGTGTCTTGAGCACCTAACCTCAGAGCACTGCGATAATATCACTTAAGATGACCCATCTTTTTGTAATTGTGGCATTCTCTCGGTTGTTCTATACACTGTCACTTGATGTAACTCAACAAACCACATTGAAAGAATCCAAGATTTCTCTTAGGTCTTACAAGAATGTTAATTTCTCATGTGGTCTGATTGCGATGTTTTCCTCCTTGAAAATAGGCGTCCCTCTTTATTTTTCTCTTAGTATCAGAGTTCTCACATCCTCTTGTGAAGACAACCGTGTTTCCTCTACTTTGATTTCTAGCTATGAAAAATATCATGAAAAGAGTATCTAGCTGAAATCCCGAATTAACTATTTGAAAATAAAACATGATGCTTTGGACCAACTTTTGGTTCACCCATGGATCGGGTGCAACCAAATTCTCAATATCTTCTTCCAATTGGTTTCTACGATGCCTACTAGGTGCTATTTTCTAAGTAAACAACAAACTCTATAAGTCTCAATCTCTAGAAACTAATGGCCTAGAATTTCAAATTCTATCACATCAACTATCACAACATTGTTTTCCAAAAACAACATTTTCCACATTTAACAATTTTTTGAAAAAATCCCATTCTTTCTTTTGAAAATTAAACCATTTTCAAAATGCATCAACCATGCTCTTTTCAAAATCTTTCATTTTAAAACAATTGCAACAATTTTTTAAAAATTTCCACCTTTTCAAAAAATCACAAATCATTACTACAAATGAAATATGAAATCCTAGTGGGAAGTCTTTCCTCTAAAATTCATGTCATGCTCATCTAATTGGATAAACCCGTGATAATGAGGTTCCGAAATCTTATAAGTGTCTCTAAAACAACTATTTACCCAACTCTATGGTAACTTGAAGTTTAGCATAAAATGGTTAGATATGTATTTTTATGCTATAAATTTAAATTCCCTATAATCCTAATCCTTTATAAGATCATACCCCAAGGAATAAACATGAGTGAATTTCCACTCCAAAACCAAGAAACTAAAGACTACTTGTTAGGAAAGGACTGAACAGACTGATACCATTTTTAATGTCCTTACCATTATCATTGTCTTGAGAATACAATGAATCATTACTTGACCTTAAGTGACATCCCCAAGATGCCAAAGACTAACAATAAATTCTGAAGGGTTTCAATTCATGTGGGGGATGATTTACCCTTTATGGGATTCATGCCTACTAGGCCTTCAGGCCATGTAATGAATAAAAAAGGGTTAATGGGTGGGTTATCCCATAGGGGGGCTATGAAATGATTTTATAGTCTGTGTGTATGTTTAATGTAATTTTACTATAACCCAACAACCACTATATTATTCATGATAAAAACATGACAACTCAACCACTTCATTTATATCAAAACCACACCAAAGTGTACTACAATAGAAGACAAAGCAACTATCAAAGTAAAAAGTGGAAGATAAAAAAAAAAGAAACTCCAAGAAAACCACAAGACTCTATGACCCAACATCACCAAATATCCCAAGTATCATGAGGTGGTGCTAAATACATGTGATACTTTACCTTTTCCCATGTATTGGGAGATAACATCTACAAAACCACCAAATTACCAAAGAAGGGGTGAGTATAAAACTCAGTAGATTTTCCCTAATGACTTCCCAAATCAAGACACTAGGATAGAAAGGTTATCCATATTTATATAAAATAGTTTATATAAAACAATTTAAAAAAATAGTTTATATCAAAATATAAACTAAATCCATAGTAAATAGTTTTCCAAGGAAAGCACATAAACAATCATTTAAATCATTTAACATTCTATTTTGTGTAACCATTACACATATCCTAACAACCAACCATGTATGAAACCTGGAAGGGTAAATCCCTAACCTTTATCCATCCCAACAATTACGGGGGATACTTTTTACCCTTATATGAACCAAATGCACATGAATGTTTGAATGCGGATAACCCTGACCCTTATCCATCCCAACAATGGTGGGGGAGACTTCTGACCCTTATCCATACTGAATTCTATATGAACACACGAAACCATTATTCCATTACATATTTGGCACTGAGATCAATGTAATATTTTAACCAAGCCTCATTAATGCAATATGAACATGCACAACCATTACTCCATTAGCCCATTCCAAAACAAACGTTTCACCAATTTCAATAAAATCATTCTCTTATTGAAAACAATTAAACAAACCAATTTTAATCTACCATTTAATTTTAATAAAACCATTCCTTTATTAAAGATAATTTAATTAAATACAATTACCATAATTCTAGAAAGTCCCCATTTTAAAATCCACATTTTAAAATCAGTAACCAAAGCACATTATCAAGAACACCAATTTTCCAGATTTCCACAATTTACCAAACCGTCACAAAATAGTGTTTCCAAAAATTATTAAGTAGAAAAATCACAATAAATTCATCATAAAGAAATCAATTTGAAATCATGACAATTATTTCTAGCAAGAGGAGTTGAGAGTGAATCCACCTACCATAATTGTTTTGGAAAAAAATGAAAATAGATGAAGATGATCAAGAAAACCAGGTTGATTCTCCACAAAACTGCCTTAGATCTCTTCTTATATCATGATAAAGACCAAATATAAACATATTTGGAATTAAATATCTTATATCTACTCATAACAGACATAGATCTAAGAAACCTATAATAAAGGAGAAGTAGAACTAAGTAGATCTAAGAAACAGATCAAGAATGATGAAGAACGATCATATAACTCAAGAATCTGACTTCAAATCACTAAGGGAAGCCTTTATATTGCCTCAAAAATTCTTGGGAGAGGTTATAATAACTTCAATGGAGATGAATCCTGAGTTAGGTCCACTAAATAAAAAAAATTAGGGAGTTAGAGGAAAAATGAGTGAGATCCTATTTTTTAGGATCAAACTTTAACTCTGCACACGGTTAGACAAACCGTGCACTAATCGTGCGATAGCTAATACATTATGGAAACCCTCGTATGAACTCTTTGCACATTCTACCTTACTATACACACATAATACCGAAGTTACTACCTTAAAACTGCTACTATGCATGGTTTCTCCTAGTATTTATGCATGATTTATTATCTTACTCACTGACTTACCCACACACCATGGCCTGTGGGCCTATTGGTCAGGTAGAATCATTTAACCAAGTGCATGCCGTGTCCTCCTTGGACACACCGTGTAGTCTAGCCGTGTATGAGGTATATACATGGTGTGTGGGTAAGTCAGTGAGTAAGAGAAGAAAAACTAAGTACATACCATGTACCCCTAGGTACACACCGTGTACTCATGTCGGTCGGTGCTGGAAAGTAAGTCGGCGGAATTTCAGCCGTTTTATGAACAGTAAAATGATACACGCCGTGTATTTTATTTTTTTCTCTAAAACGGGTAGTAGCCGCCTCGTATTGAGGCAGAACCTCAATACTTCCATCGTGTTGAGTGGGGAGAGCTAGTCGGGATTTCAATCCCCTCCCATTCCTTCATCCAAGACCTGATTCAAACATCGATTGATCCATTGGAACCCCCTCGGTAAGGCCTTGATTCCTCTTGAGTCGTTTTTCTTGATTCCTGTTCTAGAACAAGTTATTGGGGTTTGAGCGATTTTGATTCTTTTGTAGATCTACCGCGTTTTAGACCTAATTGGAGGTTGTTATCATAGGAGTAGCATTGTACATGTCTCAGGTAGGTGGTGCATATTTTTTTTGTGTTTTCGTGGTCATTTGGGGTGACGCGGTCTTCAGCGCGTTTTCGGTAATTTTGAGCAGGACCCATTATTATCTGGTATTGCATATTATCTTGTTCATTGACCTATGGGATGACTTTGGGTATGCCCTGTTACCTGTGTTGCTTGAGCGGGGCTGGGTGAGTGGCCGTCGCTCATTGGGGCATTTTTGGCCAGGGGCGCCAAAATGGTATTAATTGAATTGTTTTGTTCTAAACTGTTGAGTATAGTTTACTAAACCTTGATATGACTTGTTAGAGGCTTTAAAGACCACAATGCTATTGTTAGATAACTTCTGGGCTAGTGCAATTCAACGGTTTAGTATGTTTTTCCTATTAATGTGTTTTGTTTAAATGTGTATATATGTAATTTATGAATTACATATGATGGAACCCTTTTGGTTGTGTTGGGAATGGCCCAAATGTTGTTGAGTGATGTTGATCGTAGGTGGGGCTTTTATCGGGTTACGTTGGGTGGTTCTGACCATGAGATTGGGCGTCATGGGCGTCAGTTTGAGGCAGGATGACTGTCAGGTTGGGCATGGCCCAGGTTACTAGGATGGCAAGTCCATCAGACTTGAGTGTCATGGTCGCAGGGACATGAGGTGTCAGAGGTGTTATGTCTTGGGTACTATTTTGGTTATTACCGCTCACCCAGAAACTTTGAGTAGTGTGCACACAAAGAGACTTCGTGATGAGGTGGTTTTGACCACTCATGTGGGTAGAGGCTGCCATTAGTTGCGGTTTAGGTACTATTGGTTTGGGGGTGCTTTCCATGGGAAGCCACGTGGAAGGTGAGGATATTTCAGGAGATAGCATTGAGACTATCGGGTTGGGGGCAGAGGCTCGCCGTTATTTGAGGGCAGATATCGCTGTCCCTCTGGGTACTTTATTTGAGGGCAGATATCGCTGTCCCTCTAGTTACTTATTTGAGGACAATCATCATTGTTCCTCTGGGTTACTACTATTGGGTGTGCCTTCGGAACGTCGGTACTTGAGACAGGCAGTGTCAGGGGGCACATGGTGCCAGTTTACATGATAGAGATTCCAGCATTGGCTAAAGTAGGTGAATCTCCATGGTGGCTGCTGAGCACCAGTGGAGTTTGTATTTATTTGTGCATCGTTCTGTTTACTGTTTTCCTTATAAATTCATGACTGATTAAACACTTATATTAGGTATGCACCATTGGGTGGTATCCTAATGAGATTCATCTCACACCCTGCACGTGACCTTCGAGACGCATGCATAGTTTATGGATTTACGTGCAGGAAAGAGGTCAGTTTCAAGAGCTGGGCTGCATTAGATGTTGCATGAAGATGGTATGGACCTTGAGGTCTTTCCTAGTTGGATTTTACTATGTTTTGCGTACTTTCCTATATCAGCATATTTTTTTGTAGATACAGTTGGTTATCCATTGGTTCCCTTTATATTTAGATGTGTATTACTTACTTTGGATGCATGTTTTGTTGCTCAGTAGTGGTTACAAGTGATTAGAATGCTGTTGTGCTTATTTCTGCTGCTATTGTTTATATTTATTGCTTCCGCTGTTTATTGATATTGAATGTGTTTCCGCTCTGCGGGTCTAGTTCGAGTCTGCTGAGTCATTTATTCCGCTGCATCTTTATTGTTATACTTGGACCAGTACCATTGTAATTATCCTCTAAGAGGGTATAACCTCCCCACTATACCTATAAGACCCTCGCTGCTAGTCGGAAACCTTTGACATTCAGGGAGGTGCACCTAAGGTAGTAGCACATGACCCATTTAGCACTGTTCGGGTGGCTATTTGGGTCCAGGTCATTACAAAGTGGTATCAGAGGAGTTCTTGACAAGGACTTAGTAGCAGTGTTTTGCTGGCTACTAATGAGATTGAGAATTCTCTTTTATTTCCTACTGGTATTACTATTTGGGATATGGTAGATTGGAGATAGTTTGTTACTAGAACTGGGTTTCTAGCTTGTACTTGGGTGCCTATAGCCCCAGGTACGAGGGATGGACCAAGTTTCCATGGGTGGGATTTGCTGTTTGATTTTTTCTCAGATTAGAGTTTATATGATTTCCACCTCGGTGTATCACTTGGTGTGTGATGTTATTGATTGTGATATGTGACCCTTGACTCGGTGCGGTAAGGGAGAATTGGACCTTGGCCCAGTATGGAAAGGCATGATTGTTTGACTTTTGATAGGAACATTTTTAGGGTATTTCAATTTCATAACTACACGTATGCTTTGTGAAGTGATAATGCCATGTGAATGATATCAATTTCCATGCTTGTATGCGTTGAAATGTGAATAGGTGAAATTCCTGATAGAATTTCTGGTTTATTTCAATGTGTTATGCCATGCTTTAAACCTTTGTAGAATTTCATGTGATAGGGTATGTGGGTCTGGCTCTTGTATGAGCAGGCATGTACTATTGGTTGAGGTGATTTTGATCACCAGGATTGGGAACTCGGTCATCAGTTTGAGGCAACGTTGGTTGTCGAGATGGGCATGGCCCAAGGTACTTTTGATACCTGTCTCTATTAAGGCCGAGTAATGAGGCCATGTATCCAGGATGCAATGGGAATGGGTTGCGGTGGGGGAGAGTAAGGGTAGTAGTTATGCACTGCCTTTTACTGATTTATTTATCTGCATCAAAGATATATTGTTATATATATATATGGGCTGTCTGACCATTTATGGTATTTAGCGGGTTCCTTTTTTGGAAACTCAGATGGAGCGTCAGGTGGGTGACGACATAGTGCCGTAGGTGCAGGATCAGGTTCAAGATCCAGTGCAGGCAGAGCAGGGGCCACAGGTACATGCTTAGGGATAGGATCAGGTTCACGATCTAGGGTAGGCAGGACAACAGCCGGGTTTGGCAGTGTTTGGACCATGGCTCGACGAGCAGCTCCGAGCTAGCATGGTATGTGTCTTGCAAGGGATCGATAGAGGTGCGCAGGGTACAAATCCATCCATGGAATATCTGATGCGGGAGTTCCAGTCGCAACACTCGCCACTTTTTTAGGGTGAGGGTGGTCCGCAGGCGGCTGAGAACTGGATAGAGAGCATGCAAATGATCTTCGAGCAGCTCAAGACGCCTCCAGGGTGGAGAGTCAAGCTAGAAACGTACATTTTGCGAGGACCAGCAAAGCGTTGGTGGGATGTGTAGTTTTAGGCTCGCAGGCATGAGGGACTAGCATGTAAAGACTTCGAGGACATGTTCTTTGAGAACTTTTACCCAGAGACACTGAGATCTAAGAGAGCTCATGAGTTCTTGAGTCTTTAGTAGGGAGACATGTCTATCATGGACTATGTAGCTAATTTCACTGATCTGTCTCACTTTTCACATGGTATGGTAAGCGATGACACGACTAGGGTGAGGCTTTTTGAGGATGGCTTACAACACGCCATTCAGGTCCAGGTGAATATCTTCAAGCAAGGTTCTTTTTCAGAGGTAGTGAATCAGGCACTCATAGCGGAGGGAAACCAGAGGGATAGGCCTCAGGTTGGCCAGACGATGGCTTCAAGTGAGGGTTCAGACAACAGGAAGCGAGGATGGGATGAGTTTCAATAGGGAAGTTAGGCCAAAGACTCAGCTAGACCACCTCATAGCAGTTCTTCAGTGGTTTTCTTTTAGTGTGGACAACCAGGGCATGTTCAGACTCAGTGCGATAGGCCTCCAAAGGAGTGTCGGGCATGTGGACAGGTATGACATCTTGAGAGGTTTTGCAGGAAGCCTTCTTAGACAGCCGGTAGGCAGGGACCAGGATAGACGGTGGCATCTGGAGTTGGTTCAGGTTCAGTACCAGTAGAGGGTAGCCGAGGTTCAGCTGCGCGTGGAGGACATGACTGAGATAGTGGGATCCAACTGAGAGGTCAGTGGCTGGTGGCTGGAGAAGCATTGTTGGGAGTTTAGGCATCAGGCAACCATACTTCAGGCCAGATGCACACCATGGAGCTTCCAGAGGCTAAGCAGGCTGGTGAGCCGATGACGGTTATAGGTACACCATGGGTGTGGCCGTGATTTCCATGTTTCCTTTTTGGCATGACCTGTAGAGGTATGTCCGTTTTGAGTTCACGAGATGCACATGATCTATGTGGACTGCCTAGATGCTAGTTAGTGGGATTGGTACCATATTGAGTGTGTGATATATTTATATATATGTATGAGATGCGTAGAATCAGGGGCATCGAGGATGTAGGTTACTTGAGGTGCCTTGGGCATCGGGGCATCAAGGATGCAGGTTACTTGAGGTACCTTGGGCATTGAGTTATCGATGATGCATGTTACTTGAGGTGCTAGGCACTAGGACCTCATGGAGGCGGACACCGATGCGGTGTAGGATACGTTGGGTGTTAGGAATGACACAGGAGCACCAATGAGGCGCAGGGGTGACGATGCATCATGGAAGGACTATGCGTCCGGAAAATAGGTTAGTGAACCTTGTTTGTTTTGATTTTTGTTGGGTTGAAACCGAGTTAGGCAACTCCTAATGTGGAGATCCCCCTTGAGAATTTTAGCCAGGATCTTTGAGATCGGGGAAGTCCGGGTTACTTTGATTGGGGTGGTATGTTCGGTGACATCTCTGAGTTTTTTTAGATAGCTCGGGGACGAGCTATATTAAGGTGGAGTGATTGTAAGAACTCAGGTTTTTAGAACAGGTCGAAATCCTGACCCTGTTTGAATTTTTGACTTGTCCCTGAGAAAACTGGGAAAATCTGGGATGTTCTAGAAATTTCCAGACTACACGCCATGTACTCTAGAGTACACGCTGTGTATAGGTTAGGTGAGTGTCGACTGTGTGCTCGCTGAGTACATGCTGTGTGATGATCGTGTAGAAACTTCTTACTACACAACATGTAGTTATAGACATGCCCTGTACCACTGACCGTGTGGAGTTCATACATAGCGTGTGGGCCTGTTGGTCAGGTAGAATCATTTAACCAAGTGCATGTCGTGTCCTCCTTGGACACGTCGTGTAGTCTAGCCGTGTATGAGGGATATACACGGTGTGTGGGTAAGTTGGCGAGGAAGAGAATAAAAACTAAGTACATGCCGTTTACCCCAAGGTACACGCCATGTACTCATGTCGGCAGGTGCTGGAAAGTAAGTTGGCGGAATTTCAGCCGTCTTATGAACAGTAAAATGATACACACCATGTACTTAAAGTACATGCCGTGTATTTTATTTTATTTTTCCGCTAAAACGGGCAGTAGCCTAGAATTGAGGAAGAACCTCAATACTTCTGTCAGGTTGAGTAGGGAGAGCTGTCCGAGATTTCAATCCCCTCCTGTTCCTTTATCTGAGACTTGATTCGAACACCGATTGATCCATTGGAACCCCCTCAGTAAGTACTTGATTCCTCTTGAGTTGTTTTTCTTGATTTCTGTTCTAGAATGAGTTATTGGGGTTTGAGAGGTTTTGATTCTTTTGTAGATATACCACATTTTAGACCTAATTGGAGGCTGTTATTGGAGGATTAGCATCATACGAGTCTCAGGTAGGTGGTGCATATTTTTTTTTGTGTTTTCGTGGTCATTTGGGGTGACACGACCTTCGACGCATTTTCCGGAATTTTGAGCGGAACCCATTTTTATTTGGTATTACACATTATCTTGTTCATTGACCTATGAGATTCCTTTGGGTATGCCCTGTTACCTGTGTTTCTTGAGCGGGGCCGGGTGAGTGGTTGTCGCTCATCGGGACATTTTTGACCAGGGGCACCAAAATGGTATTAATTGAATTGTTTTGTTCTAAACTGTTGAGTATAGTTTAATGAACCTTGATATGACTTGTTAGAGGCTTTAAATACCTCAGTTTTATTGTTAGATAACTGTTGGGCTAGTGTAATTCAACTGTTTAGTCTATTTTTCTTGTCAATGTGTTTTGTTTAAATGTGTATATATGTAATTGCTGAATTGCATATGATGGAACCCTTTTGGTTATGATGGGCATGGATCAGATGTTTTTGAGTGATGTTGATCATAGGTTGGGCTTGGACCAGGTTACGTTGGGTGGTTCTGACCACGGGATTGGGCATCATGGGCGTCAGTTTGAGGTAGGATTACATTCAGGTTGGGCATGGACCGGATTATTGGGATGGCAAGGCCATCAGAATTGAGCGGATTTGGTGTCAGAGGTGTTGTGGATTGGGTACTATTTTGGCGATTACCTCTCACCTGAAAACTTTGAGTAGTGTACACATAGAGAGATTCCACGATGAGGTTGTTTTGACCACTCGTGTGGGTAGAGGCCCCTGTTAGTTGCAGTTTAGGTACTATTGGTTTGGGGGTTCTTATCGTAGGAAGCCACATGGAAGGTGAGGAGATTTCAGGGGATAACATTGAGGCTATCAGGTTGGGGGCAGAGGCTCACCGTTATTTGAGGGAATACATCGTTGTCCCTCCGAGTAATTTATTTGAGGGCAGACATCACTGTCCCTCTGTTTACTTATTTGAGGATAGACATCCTTGTTCCTCCGGGTTACTACTGTTGGGCGTGCCTTCGGGACGTCAGTACTTGAGACACACGATGTCAGGGGGCACATGGTGCCGAGTTACATGAAAGAGATTCCGGCATTGGCCGAAGCAGGTGACACTCCATGGTGGCTGCTGAGCACAAGTGGAGTTTGTATTTATTTGTGCATCATTCTGTTTATTGTTTTACTTATAAATTCATGATTGCTTAAACACTTATATTAGGTATGCACCGTTGGGTGGTATCCTACTGAGATTCATCTCACACCCTATACGGGCCCTTCGGGACGCTGCAGAATCTATGGATTTACGTGTAGGAAAGAGGCCAGTTTCAGGAGATGGGCTGCATTAGATATTGCATGGAGATGGTATGGACCTTGAGATCTTGCCTAGTTGAAGTTTACTATGTTTTGTGCACTTTCTTGTATCAGCATGCTTGTTTATAACTACAATTGGTTAGATATTGGTGCCCTTTATATTTAGATGTGTATGACCTGCTTTGGATGCTTGTTTTTTTGATCAGTAGTGGTTACAAGTGATTAGCATGCTGTTGTGTTTATTTCCGCTACTGTTTTTTATATTTATTGCTTCCGCTGTTTATCGATATTGAATATGTTTCCACTCTGCAGGTCTGGTTTGAGTCTGCTGAGTCATTTATTCCGCTACATCTTTATTTTTATACTTGGACCAGTACCATTGTAATTATTCTCCGAGAGGGTATATCCTCCCCACTATACCTATAGGACCCTCGCTGTTATTTGGAAGCCTTTGGCGTTCGGGGAGGTGCGCCTAAGGTAGTAGCACCCGACCCATTTAGCACTGTTTGGGTGACTGTTTGGGTCTGGGTCGTTACAATTAAGATCTTTTTACTTGTTCATATTAATCATTATAATTCATTTTTAGTCATTTATTATCATGTATCATACATTTATTAGATTAATTTTTCTTATGTTGGTCTTGTTGAGGTTATTTAATCCATAGTTCCGAAATAGCTTCAGTATAATGGTGTTGATCAAATATTCTTATCAATGATTACATAATCTCAAGAATTTTTAAGGTATATGTTTTATATAATTTATAATCAAACAGGTTAAATATTTTATGAAATAGTTACCATTCAGAGAATCTTCCTCGATAATCTTATTTTTTATAGTAAAAAATGACTATGATTGTTTACTTTTAATTTCATTGTTATGATGAATATTTTACCATTATAGAATAATAATTATGAAATTACTTGAATATTAATGTTATATTCAATCATTAAATCAATTTTTAATAATATTTTTGAACGAGATAAGTTTATGAAAACATCATCGTTCACTTTAGTAGCCTAAAACCACTATGATGATCGATGTTTTTAGAAAGAGTTTAAATGATGAGAAAATAAAATAAATATTTTAAATTTATAAAAAATTATATTGAAATTAAAATACTATTTTTTTGTTTAAATATTTCTTTCATTATTTAAAGGGTGTAATAGATAATTGAAATAATACTATGAAATTTTGGAAAACTGTATTTTTGGCATGGTAACAACTTATTAAAAAAGGTTTGATGAGATGATATTGGTAATATATCATCAATAAGAGACAAAAATGATTATATAAACATGAAAATAAAATCATGGAATTATATTAAAATTATTTTTCAAGGAGTCTATAGAAAATGAATCTCAAGTAGGAAATGAAAAGAGAGAATTAAGAAACTACTATTTCAACATAGTAACGAGTTATGAAAAGAAGTTTAGTTAGAGTTAATGGATGATCTATAATCATTTATGGATCAAAATGATTCCAATAAAATGTGAATGGAATCATAATGGAAAATTAAATAGAGTTTTAAAATATTTTTAAGGTAAATAATCAAAAATAAGAAAGAAGAATGAGGCTTGGAAACCCTTACCTTGCTCTTTGAATCATCTCCTTTGGATTGAATATTAAGCCTATGGGGAAGAGAATTGTTTTAATAGTCCAAAAATTATTTATTTTAATAATAAAAATCCATGTTTACATGTTTCTAATATATTTTTTGATTTATTAAAGTAAAATATTTTTATGAGAAATTTGGAAATTTCACTAAGTACTCGACTAACCGCATGAAGACTTGATCGATCGTAAGAAGAAATATGAAGAAGCTAGATTTGATAAAGTACCAAAGTGACCAAATGACTAGTACATCGACTGTATGTCTATATGATCTAATATGATTGAATATTATCAAAGTAATCAAGAGACCATATGTTATATCTTGGATCAACCACATATGTTAGAATTTTTGCAAAGGATTGGATTGAATGCATTAAAATTGGATTGAACACATGCTTATTTGATCGACCATGATATTTTATCACCATATATTCAATTTACCACACGATTAACCAAGATACACTGAAGATTAATTAAAGAGACCATATGGTTTGTTTGTATCAGAAAACTCATAAAGTATTAGAGTGACCACATGTTTCTTTCTAATCGAATGCATGATAAAGTTAGAGAGACCGTATGACAGTTTGTGAATTTGGAAAATTTTTGGAGCTATCATAGCTTAAAGATACTATACGTTGAAGTTAAGTGAACACAAGGGAGAATTGTAGTTTTTTGGAAAAGTAATGAAGCAACTGTGAGACTTCAAGTGACCACATGGTCAGTTGTAACGACCGTGTTAAGAAGTCTGAATTTCGAAAAGTATGAGATTGATCATTAATTCAAGAAATAATCTGTATGAATTTTCAATAAATATAATCAATTTTTTCACTATGTGTTGAACCTACTTTAGAAGATATGACATGGCACACTTAAACCAACCTTATCTAAAAGTGAGTATTATATTTTAATATAATAAATTCCAACCACTTTCTATGAAAAAATTAAATGCCCATTTAGAGACATTTATTTCTCCCAAGTTTCATACCAAGTAAAATGATTTGTAATGAAACATTTTGAATGGATCTATTTGGAATAAAGTTTCTTTTTATAGACGAATTAATATAGAGAAAAGTAGAGAATTTTTTATAGATAATTTTATGAACGTGAAAAACACAAACTGCACAATACTCTGTTTTGATTAGAAATTCATTACAAGATCTAAAAGAATCCTAGAATCTTAAAATCTCATCATCAAACCAAATTAATACTTTTATAAGAGAATAAACATATGAAAAAAAACTATAATTATATTCTATATCAAATTATTTCCCTTCTCTTTCTCTCTATTTTATTACTTTGAGTTATGCTTGAAATTTTAGTGTACTTGTTAAATAAAAATATCATGTTGATAATTAGAGAGAACTATATACTCTCTCATATTATTTCTTCATATTTTTACTACCATAGAAACTATGGAATAGGTTGTGTATAAGCCTATACAACCCCGTGCGCCGTTGTCTGTAAAACCCGATCCAAGTTTCGGATCATGTTTATTTGTTTAATAAACATGTTTGACAATGGATGAATCCTAAATGGATAGGATTAGGTATTGGATTGAAATTAAACCTATTGTATTTTATTTCCTTATTTATTTTAAATTTTTTCTTACTCTATTTTAAAATATTTTTAAAATATTTTTTTTCCTAAACTATACTTTGATAGTTAGTTTTTACAAGTGATATTTTTACTCTTTAATGTGAGTAGATTAATCTAAAAAGATTAGGATAGTCATAAGATTATTATAACTGAGTTTTGATCTAATTTTTTAGAATTTATTTAAAATAATTAAATTAGATACAAATACTATACTAATTAACTTGGTTGTATTTCAAACTGGAGGATTTTGTTTTTAAACAAAAAATTTTAATTTAAAACTCAATTCACCTCCCTTTTGAGTTCTCCACTCTAACAAACTGGACTTTTGGATTTAACAAAGCCTTATGAGAATAGAAAGGGAATTCTAGATAGGGATATAGAGAGAATATAGATAGAAAACATAACTTTATATGTGTTTTGAAAATGTTAGAATGAGTCATCTTTTATAGACATGTTTCAATGACATTTTCACAAATAATCAATAACTATGGGTCAAGAACATAATTTTAAAAAATGTAAATTAGCTTGTAAATAGATAATAGATGACACTTTTTACCATTACCTAACCCCAATTGACTCAAGAAAAGGTTTTATGATTTTTTATTAATTTATAATTCGTTTTCAACATTAAATACCATCTAAAGTAATTTCTAAAGTTATTCTTGTAATTTAACATAAAAAATATTTAGATAACTATGGAATTCAGATTTATAAATTTAGATCTTTTATTAACTATTAGTTTTATCCTAAAAAATCATGCTACACCATATTTCATACAAATATGGTTTCCAGTGTCATGGGATGTGAGTGAGGTATGAATCTAATGGCGACCTTCAGCTGTATGAGACACTGACGGGTGCGATGACCTCGGCACACTGCGACTATCAGTGGAATGAGACGCCGATGGGTTCATTAAAAAAGTATGATGATAAAGTGATGGTGCCCAGGCAATGTATGGGTGGTGGGGCTGAAGTGAAAAATGATGTCCTCAAGGCGGAGTTCAACGTATGGTGGCACAACATCATAAGAGCTTCAGGTGTGTATGGGTTTTCAGCCAACGAGCCCGTACCCAAGTGGTAAGGGCTCCTGCTTAGCATCCAAGAGACCTAGGTTCAAAACCAGGTGGAGGTGAATTTCCGGGTTACTATAGCAGTACTGTAGTAGGGACTGTAGCAGGCACTGTTCGGTACTGTAGCAGCCAGATTATTCACCTGATTTGGGCTTTTGGGCCACTGGTTTGGGCCTACGGGTCTCAGGCCATCAAAGGCCTTCGGGCCATAGGGCCTTCGGGCCATTGAAGACCATGAAGTAGCCCAGTTCACACAGATCAGGCCCTAGATGAGGATCAGAGCACCAGTAGCAGTCACCAGAAGCAGAGCTAACCAGATTGGAAGAATGAGAGGGTATGACAACCGCCATCGGGACCAGGCACCGTGCATCTTTATACGAGGAAATGCTAGCCGATCAGCAATGCAGGTGGGGAGCTAAAAGGCATTTAATGATGCACAAGCTGGGGAGGGGCAGTTCTAGTGGGCTGGGCCTACGGGTCATGTATTGGGCATGGTATGCCTCTGGGCCTTCAGGTCATGTATTACGGGTCATGTCGGGCCTTGTGCCTTGTGCCTACGGGTCATGTTCGAGTTCCCCTTCAACCATTAAAAGGGGGATTATCTATAATAAAATAAAAAATAAGGCCTTCGGGCCATTCGGGTGGGGGGGGGGGGTGGTGGTGTAGGGGTCTTCACAGGATGGAGGGCACGGTGGTTGCACAGGTTCCTGTAGTGGAGGTTTGGACTAGATTCTAGGGGGGATTCGGGATGTTTACATGGGCCGATGGTCTATGCAATAATGGGGATCTTCAGGCCTCAATTTTCATTTTTTTATGGGGCTATTGCTCTAGTTTTCTTTTGGGTGACGTTGTATTTACACTTTCGCGTTTAGTGGTGTTTTTTATGCCATATGCTTTTAGTCATTATTTATTTATATATTTATATTTTATTTAATAAATTTTAGGACCAAGCACACTAGACTCATGTACCTTCCTAATTATAGGTTTCTATAATTTTCTACATCATTTTAGATAAAAATATAATAATAAGTTGTGAAATCCCACTTGAATTTAAACTCTTATTTTGAAAGGAATTTAAATTAAAACGTATCACTCAACATATAACCGCATTAAATTTTAATATTTAATCTAAAAACAAATCCTTTAAAACTTAAAAAAAATAAACTGAAACACAAAAATCATTTATAAGTTTTTATAATAATTTCTAATAAAAAACTGTGATTATATATCACATTTACTATTTATTGCCATATCTTGTATTTTATAATTTTTTTTAACAAAATACCTTCCACCTAGTTTTAGAATGAATATTAATAAAATATTATTCATTTTATTAAAATCAATCTAATATAATTAAAGAATAAATTTTAAAATAAAAACTCATTATTTATTAAAATAATATTTTTTTCAAACAATAGATATTTCATTCGAAATGAAACACCATATTATTTTTTTCATAACTTAATAAAACTATTTCTAAGAATATAATAATAATAAAAACTAATATAAATCCATGAAATGAATATAATATTTATTTTATTAAATATTTATTAATTAAATAATTATTTAAATAGATTAAAATAAAAATCAAGTTATAAAAATGTATTTAACCTTTAAATAAAACATATTTCATGTCATGAAGTAAACACGATAATTTTAAATATATAATTTTTATTTAATTGATTATATAATATCTTTTAAATCATAAAATAAACTTTTATACATTTTAAAATAATTATTTCTTAAATAAATATAAATTCATAACATAAATATTAATAAAACATAAAAATGATTTATTATTAAAAATACTTGAGTTGTCACATTCTCTCACACTTAAATAAATTTATTGAAATTTTATTTTTTTCTCACCAAAATGAGTGTAACTTATCATAGGAATAATATCAGATGTAGATTTTATTAAGAACATTAATTTCTAGGTTAAGACTAGGAAAGTTATAATTTTTAAAATAAATATTTCTTAAACCATACATGTACCTTTATAAGACTCATAATGGTTAATGAGTTTCCAAAGGCATACCTAGATAGTCGGGTGAAGTTTTATACATAAGAATTAATAGATTAATCTTACTTTTTCTTTATTTTGGACCATTATTTTACCATCTATATAAAGAATATGAGAAAATATACTTACTTGATTTATTTTCATTCCACAAGCATAATTTTATCCTTTGGTTTTGTGTTTTGATTAGAGTCCACCAATGATTTACTTAATATTCCAAATATTGATACCCAATATGAATTCTTCATGATTGAAACACAAAAATAAACTATTAATGGATCATGATATACACTAAAGGATAGTGTTATTTATTGTTGTTTGGATTTTATGACAAGTTATTCCTCCTATTTCTAGCCATTTACTAAAAACCAAAATGGTTAGCGTGAGAAAAGATAATACCCCATAAAATCATAAGAAAACATCCAATGAAAATGAAAATTTATAATACTTAAAACTTCAAAACCTTTGTGATAAACAATACAAATAGTTTAACCCATGTTATTTATGTTTTATCTACTAATTCCTCTTCACCTAATTTCCAAATATAGTTAAACCCAAAAATTGAAAAAACCTCGATCACATATTCTCTATAATAAACTCATCCTTTATCCAAAAATTATTGAACCTTAATAATCACCAAAATCCTCACCATTTTCTAATATGAAAATATTTTGAAACTATAATTACATAAACTCCTAAAATCATTTACTAATTATTCTAAAATATCCATAATCATCTTAATATAAAATCACATAATAAAAAAATAATTTTCTTAATCATGTATGTTCCAAAAAATAAAGTAAACTTATTCCAAAATAACTTTTTACACCTTATCACCAAATAATTTTTCAATCACCAAGGTTATCTATACTATCCAAATTTTATTCTTAAAATTAACTAAACCTTTTTCCCAATGAACCATAATTACCCCAACATCAAATCGCATACCAACCCTAAGGGTTATCTATACCTCAACTGTGCATTCTTACTAAAAACCCAATATATGTCTCCTAAAATATCAATAAACACTTTAAAATCCAATAAAATAAGAACTCAAAAGATTATATATGATTTTGAATTATGATCACCCATATACTTATTAACCCATGATAGAATCTACAACCCATAAATTATCATCAATAGATAATATCCTAACCTATAAAGTTATCTAAAACCTACTCTAATATCAACCATAAATAACTAAACATAAACATACCATAAATACATGATTTATAGTAAATATTTCATAACTTACAAACCCAAGACCATTTAGGTTTAGAGTTTTAGTGAAATAGAAAAAACCTTTAAATGATACACTTGCTTCATTCAAGGCTAATAACCTAATAACCATAACTTTGACTTTATAATCATACCCACCCATCCTTAAGCCTTGTAAAAATCATTTTAGAACATGGTATGAACATATAAAAATCTCATTAATGGGTATAATAGATAGAGAAAACCTATTAGGTCATTGAAATACATAAAAATACATGGAAATATTTATTTTAAATAAAAACTTTTGAGCTCATAAAAGATTATAAACTTACATTCAAACATTAAATAAACTTATTTGATTAAAGAGTGATATAAAATATACTTCATAAACAATAATAAAGGAAATAACATGTTCATGAAGGTTCCTTGTAAAAACATGAGAACTCATGAATTTTTTTCCCTTTAAAACAAGATTTTTAAATTTCAAAAGATTAGAAACTTATCTTTAATCATGAGATCAACTTATTATCTCATTGAATCCAAATATTTCATTTTAAAACCCATATTAAAGCATATAAGAGCCATAAAGTCATATTGGGACATCATATTCATTATCACCCTTATAATGAAATAAATTATAACCAGTTATTTCCAATAAATTGTAATGGAATAACTTATATTTAGTTAATTCAAACATCAATTCTCTAGAGAATAAATCATTACCCAATTAATTAGGGGTATATATATCAGGTCCACCTATCATCATATATAATTCCAAAGTACCATAACATTAATAAAGTATATAATAAATTTCATTTCACCATAACATGAATAAAAATCATAAAAACTTACTTTTCAACCTATAAGCACAAAATTTTAAGTTAACCCATAAAAAGAAAATTAATTAAAATGAATGGGTTAAAAAATTCCCTATTAAATTTAAAATAAAAGTAAAACATAGAAAATTGATATATATAAAGTATAAGGAAAATTATTATAAAATACTTGAGTGAGAATAAAGAAAAATACTTCAAAATTTTAAAGTAAATTTTTTGAAGAAAAACCCCTTATAACCTTAGTAATGTGTGATTAAAAACCAATGGAAGAGAAAAATTTAAATGGAATTTTAATTTTTATGAATTGAATAAAAAATATAATAAAAAATTCATGGGATAATACATACTCACTACTAAAAATATGACCTTTATCAGTGCTAGAAAAGGGCATTAACAGTGCTAAAAAAACACCGTTAATCAAGGCGAAGACAGGGGGTCCCTTTTATCAATGTTTAGAAAAGCGCTGATAAAGGTCCCTTTTATTAACACTAAAAAAATCACTGATAAAAGTCAAAAATAAAAATAAAAAAAGTTAAAAAGAATATATAATGTGGGGGGGGGGGGATTTTAACAGCGCTTGACCCCCACTTTATCAGAACTAGGAGGACCCCCCTCACACTCTCCCGTGTGCTGGCCTTGCCCGTGCATCCCCTACATGCCCGTACGCCCCTCCCTACTTCCACCCAAACTTGAACCTGAGACCTCCCCCCTTGCGCGCCTGCACCTTTACCACTAAGCTATTTAGTTTTTTCTCTATTTAATGATATATCTATCTATTTATATATATATATAGTTATATTTATTCGTATATTAATATATATTCATATTAATATAAATATATTTAGTTATATTAATACATATATAGATATTCATATATTAATATATATATTTATTCATATATTAATGTATATTTATATATATATATAGTGATATTTATTCGTATATTAATATTGATTAATATTAATATAAATATATTTAGTTATATTAATACATATATATTTATTCATATATTATTATATATATATATTTATTCGTATATAAATTTATATTTATATTTATTTATATATATATTTTTAGTCATAATTTTTTATCCGTATATTTATTTGTATATTAATATATATTTATAAGATTAGTTTTAAATACATTTATAAAGTATGTTTTTTATGTGTGTCTATAAATAAATAAATAAATACATACATACATACATACATACAACACACACACAGACACATTTACGAATAAATATATATATTTATGTATTTGAAAATCCATAGAATGTCAAAACAACCATAACTTCTAATAAAGAAGTCAATTTCAACTACAAAACCATTCAAATAGAATAAAATGAAACAATATTTGATATGATATGTGGTATAGGATTAGTGGACATCCAGATCAGAAGTTATACCTGTTTGAATGGTAGAAAATCGGGGTAGCCCGACTAAAAACTCAATTTTGGAGGTCTTTTGGGCCTTTTTGGGCCTCAACAAATGTGACAGAAGATTATTTTCAATTACTAATGCATAGATCTCATCGCAAGCTTCTATTTGATATGATGTAGAGCTCAAATAGACACCCGAATCAAAAGTTATGGCCGTTTGAAGTTTAATTTACATTTTCAACTTATTTTAGATCTTTTATTAATTTTTTTTGATTTTTTGTGTAAGAACCTGTGTTTTTCCGGACTGTCGTTTTGAGAAGAAATTTAAATTTTTGATGTTGGATGCTCGTGAGGGGTAAAATGGTCATTTTACCCTACTACCTGATCTCAGATAATTTTTCTGAAAACTCTGTTGGTTCCGGAATAGGGTGTTTACACTAGGACAGGAGTTTGGTGGAAATCTGAGCTGTTCGAATTTTGGAAGAATATTTAATATTTAATATTATTAAATTAAATATTAATTTATTTGCGCAAGTTCATTTGGAAATATCTTTTAAACAGAATGCCGGATTGAGATTTCGTTTGCGCTGTTGAGTTCAGAATGAGGAGTCTAGCCTAGGGAAGGCATAAACTCATGTCGGGCGCCGGGGCCGGCCCGAGCCCCCTTTTCTCCTTTCTTTCTTTTCTCTTCCTATCTCCTCCTTCTTGCGCACGCACCTTGTGTGGATTATCCTTGGCCGTGTCCCATTGGAGAATTGGGAGATCAAGAAAACGGGAGAGATGTAAGGCAAGAGGGGTACTGATTCGAAGCTCTCGACACGCTGATTCCGCGAAGGGCAACCGGGAGCCGTGAAATCAACCGAAGCTTCGGCGGTTTCCACCCGAAGGTAGGTCCGTTTAAGTTTTTTCCATATAACCCCTTTAAACAAGTTGTTTTAAGTTTTTAAAGCCTTATATTGCTTGCTTGTATTCCCATGGGGCTCGATCTGTGGTTTCGGGGGGGAAAACGGGCGAATCGGGCGTTTTTTGGGATTTCCCGTCGGAAATCCCAGTATACACGGCGTGTGTTCCAGGGGAACATGCCGTGTGTTATTCCCGTTCATGGAAGACGAAATTTTCTTAAGTACATGCCGTGTACTTTGAGTACACGCCATGTAGTGGGTGGCCGTGTGGCTGGCCATGTGGAATAGAACACGGAATAATGGTTTTTTTGAAGTACACACCGTGTAGTGGTACATGGGCATGTGTTCGGGTGAAAAAGGACACGGCGTAACTTTTTGTGAATAGTACATGCTGTGTACAGTAAAGTACATGCCGTGTACTATTACAATGGCATGCCCAATATGCTCTGGCCATGTATTGCTCTAGTTTAGTAATTTTGGGACATCTTATGCTCTGGAAGTTAGAATTGGGCGTGTGAGTAATCGAATCTGAGAGTTTCTCCATGTAGATCACAATGGTGGAATCCTTTTGACATTTAGAGGTCATATAAATGGAGGTTTGGGGATTTTTATCTAAATTTATGGGATTCTTCTTCCTTTTATCGAGCCCAGTCGTCTCCTGAGGGTGAGACTTGACGAGGTTGCTAGGTTGGGTGTTCGGACCAACTTAGTCGAGACCTTTAATATGAGATGAGCTGTGAGATATCTCCCGTAACCTTTTATTTAGAGGATTTTCCCCTTGTGAGATGTGCCCTTATGGCCTAAGAGGCCGTGAGACCAGATGCTTCTAAGGGTCCCCTGAGGGATGCCTTGCTTATGTGATGAACTAGGGAGTCCTTGTGGGAACTCTCTCATGTTTTCTTTGAGAGGACCCCTATTATGGGTTGCCTCTTTTGTTCTTAATTATAGGATCCCATGTATGATTAATCTTTTCTAAGGATCCTGTGTAGGATTCCTTCTCTCTATTTATCTGGAGGATCCCGAGTAGGATGACTCCTTGGTGTTTGACTTGTGGGACCCAGCAGGTGCCCGTTGTTTGACCGACCTGAGTTGTTACGTCAGGTTTGGGTAGAGAAGGTGTTTGGGTGTCATCTAGAACCCGTTCCAAATTAGTAATCCTATGGGGTTATGGTTTTAGTGTTGTGTTGTGAGTTTGGCCACCCTGACTTGTTTGTTTATATCTGAGTTGGGTTGTTGATGTTGTAGTGGTTACCAGAGGTTCTTCCTGGCCGGTGGCTGTTGATCTTGACGCATGAAGTCTTCTTTTTTGTTGGTATGCCTAGTTTTCCTTGTGTGCCTGAGTAGTAGGTGGTCTAGTGTTTATTTCCAACTACTGTGGTAATTTTGTGTACTGTAGTGATACGCGCCCATGAATGGGGTGTTGTATGGATGAGGCCTTGAAGAATTATATACCTAGAATTGTATAGGTATTTGAATGTAATTATAACCTGATGTTTGGGATCATTGATTGAATCTAGGACCACCTCCACTACTACAAACACGGCATTTATCAGCGCTAAAAATGGCCTTTATCAGCGCTAGAAAAAGCGCTGATAAAGCCAGCGTAGATAAAGGGGGGGGGGTCCCCTTTATCAGCGCTAAAAAAAGCGCTGATAAAAGGGGTCTTTTATCAGCGCTTTTTTAAGCGCTGATAAAGGGGTCCTATATCAGCGCTTCCTTTATTAGCGCTTTCGTTTTAGCGCTGATAAAGGACCATTTTATCAGCGCTTTTAAAAAAGCGCTGATAAAAGTTAAAAAAATTAAAAAAATTTAAAAAAATTTAAAAAAAGTTTTAAAAAAAATTAAAAAATACTGCGAATCAGGGGGGCTTTTATAGCACTTGAGCCCCCCCTTTTACATCGCTTTTCTACCCTTGTACATCGCCCCACACACCCCTCCACCCTTTAAAAGCGCTTGCTGCTATATTCCCCCATGCGCGCGCGCCCCTGCCTCCACCAGGATTTGAACTCGAGACCTCCCCCCTGCGCGCCTAAGCCTTTACCACTACTCTATTTTGATTTGTCTTCCAATTCATGATATCTCTATATATATATATATAGTTATATTTATTCGTATACTAATATATATTTATATTAATATATATATAGTTATTTTATAATATATATATATAGTTATATTATAATATATATATATATATAGTTATATTATAATATATATATATAGTTATATTAATATATATATATAGTAATATTAATATATATATATAGTGATATTAATATATATCTATATATTTAGTTATATTTATTCGTATAGTAATATATATTTATATTAATATATATATATAGTTATATTAACATATATATAGTTATATGAATATATATATATAGTTATATTAATATATATATATTGATATTAATATATATATTTATAGTAATACTAATATATATATGTAGTTATATTAATATATATATAGTTATTAGATTAATATATATATATAGTTAGATTAATATATATATAGTTAGATTAATATATATATATAGTTAGATTAATATATAGGTATATAAACATTCATATATTGGTATTTTAAATAAAATGGATCTTAGTTATTATTTAGATAAAGCTAATATATTTTATATGTAAATATGTTTAATTATTTATTTAAAAAATTTAATTTTTAGGTGCGAATATATAAAAAATATGTACATATAGTTATATATTTGATTATAAATAGCAGTGCATTATAAAAAAGGATGAAATTTCAAAAACATAATATCAATATGAATGTAATACCTTGGAATAAATTCAGTCCCCACCAAAAAAAGCCAATAATACCCCCTTAAACGAGTTTGAAAATCCACAAAATGTTAAAAAATCTGTGTACCCCGACAAAAAACTCAGTTTTGGAGGCCTTTTGGGCCTCTTTTGGCCTTGAAAAACGCTTGAACGGGGTCCCCTCATGTTAAAGCGACGTAGAGCTCGTCGTAGGCTTCGATTTGATATGTGGTAGAGCTCAAACGGACACCCGGATCAAAAGTTATGGCCGTTTGAAGTTTGAGTTGCGTTTTCAACATATTTTGGATCATTTTTTAATTTTTTTTAATTTTTTTAGTCCTCAAATTGTTATTAAATGACTATTACTCCATAATGATTATCAAATTATTAATTAAAAATATTTTTTTAATTTTTTAAGAAGCCATTTTCACTAAATATTTTATATATTAAGTATAATAAGTGTAAATGTACATTTATACTTATCTAAAATATATTTAAAAATTATATATTATATTTATATAACAATATAACTATATTTATATATTAATATATTAATATATTTTTAATTTCTTTTTGAAGCTGACCCTTTATCATCACTTTTAAAAAAAGCGCTGATAAAGGCCCCCCTTTATCACCGCTACTAAACAAGCACTGATAAAGGGGGGCCATTTATCAGCGCTTTTTTGAGCACTGATAAAGGGACCCCCCTTTATCAGCGCTTTTTCGTTAGCGTTGATAAAGGGGGGGCGCTGCGAAAAACTGTTTTTTTGGTAGTGCCCGGGGGGTGCGTTCCTCTGTTTAGCCGTTTAGCCAGGTTACCCGAGGGTATACCATGAATGTAGCATGATTTAAATTGCCTTGAGAGGAATTGTATATAATTTCTTGCTTATATGTTGGGCTCATCCCAGTTACTTGTGCCTGAGGGCAGTGTTTTATTTAGCCTGAGGGCAGTGTTTTGTTTCTCCTGAGGGAAAGTTTCTGTTTATCCTGAGGGTAGTGTTTTGTTTCACCTGAGGGAAAGTTTCTGTTTAGCCTGAGGGCAGTGTTTTGTTTTTCCTGAGGGAAACATTTCTCATGCCCGAGGGCAGTGCTTGTTTAGCTTCAGGGCAATGTTGTTTAGCCCGAGGGAAACGTTTCTCATGCCTGAGGGCAGTAGCTTCTGTGCCTGAGGGAAATATCTATTACGCTTGAGGACAGTATTCATTATGCCTGAGGGCAGTCACTTGAGGGTTTTGTTTCTATTATCCCGAGGGAAAGGATTCACATGTCTGAGGACAGTGGTTACTCTGTATATTCACTGTGGTGATTTCTTCTATTGAACCTGTTAAGCTACATCACAGGATTTGCATTGTTGTTATATTTTACTTTTTGATAGCCGGTTATGGTTTCTGCTTTGGATTTGGTATAGGAGATGGTTGGTCAAGGCCGAGTCTCAGAGAAACTCAGAATTGAATTATATTGAACTAGTTACTTGTTTCTGTTTTACTTGTTCAGAGATATATTTATGGTGTGGGCTGAAGCAGGTATATGTCGATGGGATTAGGGACCCATAGATCAACTTAGTGATACACGACTTGAGTGGCATGATGTCCATTTCAATTCCATTGCACATGATGGCCAGGAGATCAGGCCTATGGTTCCAAAGATCGACTGCTGATGTGGTTTCTTGTTATTTGAATCACCTAATCATAAATATTCATATTTATGTATATGTGTATAGGTATGGGACTATACATGTGTACGTATATAGATATGGAAACCCATGGTGGCACTTGCCCAGTTGACATGGATTACATACCCTGAGTTCGACTGTGGTTGCACATTTGGTTTACTTCCTTTGTTGTGTTCCAGCTGGGCTGAGCATGTTTCTGTTGCATACACTCTTAGCAGCACAATTGTAGGTTTCTTGTCGGGGAGCCTTACTGAGATTATTTCTCACCCCTACATGTGCACCTCGGTGTACGTGTAGACCTTATGTCTGCTTTTCAGGTAGAGCACAAGTTGCATGGTGGATAGGGCTGAGTCCCGATGTTTCATGATCAAGCAGAGCTGCTTGAGTGGTTCTACTGATCGGGCTGCAACAGTTCGACAGTGTTTGGAGATCGGGTACGTGGTTTGGCTCGGAGTTAGTAGGAGAGCCCTGTACTTTTACTTTCAGTATCTTTTGTACTTGTATATGTATGGTCGGCCTGGTGGGTGACCAGTGGTGTATTGTATTTCATATCTATTCGGGATTTTACAATATTTTATTATTACAGCTAGTTCTATTTCAGGTTTTTACTGCTTCTGCACTCTGTTTACTTTCCGCTGTGTATGATACTTAGTTATTTCTGCTGTTTAATTACTCTGTTATGAGGGCATAGTCTCCCCAATATCACACCCTAGGCCCTCGCTGCTAGTCGTCAGCCTCTGGTGTACGGGGAGGCGTGCTTGAGGCCTTGTGGCGAACCGACTTGGAGCACTAGTTTAGTGGATTTCTGGTCGGGATGTTACAAAGTGGTATCAGAGGAGTTTTCTTTTCTCAGTTTACTATTTGGGATATGGTAGAAAGGAGTATTAGGAATGTGTCGGAACCTGTGATGGATATCAGGTTGGTGCGTAGAGAACACTTGTTCCGGTAAGAAATCCTGGTTGCCAGGGTTTGGGATTGCTGTTCTGATTTTGCGATGTTACAGTTGTATATGATTTTCACCTTGAGCGGCGCACATGTTGTGTGGTGTTTTGATTTACTATGGATCTATGGCTCTTAGCCATTGGTAAGATGCCAGAGATGGATTTTGACTCTTGGTCGGCAAAGGCAAGAGGAATCTCATGCATCATACTAGGCATATAGGATTCACAACATATAGGCCTGCTAGTGTGTGTTTTTACTAGTGACTGAGACCTTTGGGTCTACTTACACATACTTTTTATTCTGATGGCAGGTTGTTTGGATCTATGTTGAGGCATTTTGTTTAGGCTGATGACTCATTCCTTGTGCATAAGTGGTGTAGTGACCCCAGTTGGTCTATGTGGAACGTGATGACTTTTTGTTTAACCCCTTATTGGGTGTTGTTTCTCAGGTTTGTGGTTATCTAGTCGGATCATTGAGAACGATGTTGATGGATACCAAGGCTTTTCTTGTGAATTGGACCTCCTTTTGGAATTGCTGTATACAGATACCTGATGAGTGCCAGTTCAGTTTCTCTTCTGTTTGGGTTGTGAACTCCAGGGAGTAGTTCCTTATGAGGATGCTCGGAGAGGATCAGAGCCCTTGTAGGTTGTCTTTTGGTTTTAAATTTCTTTTTTCATTGAGGTTTTTACGTTCTTATTAGAGGTTTTGTATCTTTTGGGATAGGTGGTTGGACCTTGTGACCCAGTTGTGAGGCATTGTGAGAAAGGTTGACCCGTGCTTGAATCCTGGTCGAGTTTTGGCAGGATGTTAGCATGGCTCAGAGGGAGCTGGACATGCCTTAAGTTAAATCTTAGTGTACTCTTGTTAGAGACGATCATGCACTATCTTGATTCGTCTTGAGTATGCTGAGAGAGCTTCGACCTTACATCGAGCTCTTTTTTTCTTTCTTAATGTTCATCCCTATTGAGGATGGAACCTATTCGGGTTGTGCTCTCAGAGCGGTTTAAGGAAATCCATAAGGTGGGGAGTGCACCATTGGCCCTTTGAGGTGGTTCTCCTTGTTTAGGTTAAACTTCAGTGTTTTCCAAGAGCTTTTGAGCTCAGGGTTTTCTTTTAAGACGACGACAAGGGTATTCCTATGGTGGGGAGTACCAGTTTGGTTGTAGTTGAATATCTTCTGTGTAGAAGGTAGTTGTTAACGTTATAAGGCTGGTCATCAGACAATATAGATAACTTGTTTGTGTAGATGCATGGGTTATGATTATGGCTGCTAGTTCTTTCACTGGGCTTCTCGGGGACGAGAAGGTTTATGTTGGGGAGTTTGTAAGAACCCGTGTTTTTCCGGACCGTCGTTTTGAGCAGAAATTTAAATTTTTGCTGTTGGATGATCATGAGGGGTAAAATGGTCATTTTAACCTACTTGCTGATCTCAGATAATTTTTTTAAAAACTTCTTTGGTCCCAGAATAGGGTGTTTACCCTAGGATAGGAGTTTGGTGGAAATATGAGTAGTTCGAATTTTGGAAGAATATTTAATATTTAATATTATTAAATTAAACATTAATTTATTTGCACAAGTTCGTTTGGAAATATCTTTTAAACGGAATGTCTGATTGAGATTCCGTTTGTGCTATTGAGTTCGGAATGGGTATTCTATCCTAGGGAAGGCATAAACTCATGTCGGGCGCCGGGGCCGGCCCAGGCCCCTTTTTCTCCTTTTTCCTTTTCTTTTCCTTTCTTTCTTTTATCTTCCTCTCTCCTCCTTCTTGTGAATGTACCTTGTGTGGATTCTCCTTGGCCGTGTCCCATTAGAGAATTGGGATATCGAGAAAATGGGAGAGATGGAAGGCAAGACGGGTACCGATTCGAAGCTCTCGACACGTTGATTCCGCGAAGGGCAACTGGGAGCTGTGAAATCAACCGATGCTTCAGTGGTTTCCAACCGAAGGTAGGGCCATTTAATTTTTTTTTCTATATATCCCCTTTAAATAAGTTTTTTTAAGTTTTTAAATCCTTATATTTCTTGCTTGTATGGCCATGGGGCTCGATCTGTGGTTTCAGGGGCGAAAACGGGCGAATCAGGCATTTTTTTGGGATTTCCCGTCGGAAAACCCAGTATACACGGCGTGTGTTCTTCCTGTTCAGGGAGGTTGAAGTTTTCTTAAGTACACACCGTTTACTTTGAATACACTCTGTGTAGTGGGTGTCCGTGTGGCTGGCCGTGTGTAATAGAACACAAAATAGTGGTTTTTTTGAAGTACACGCCGTGTACAGTAAAGTACACGCCGTGTAGTGGTACATGGGCATGTGTTTGGGTGAAAAAAGACACGAAGTAACTTTTTGTTAATAGTAAAAATTATGTAAAATAAATTAAATTCCGTGTACTATTACACAGGCAGGCCCAATGTGCTCTGGCCATGTACTCTGGCCATGTACTGCTACAATTTAGTAATTTTGGGATATCTTATGCTCTGGAAGTCAGAATTGGGCGTGTGAGTAGTCGATTCTGAGAGTTTTTCCAAGTAGATCACAATGGTGGACTACTTTTGGCATTTATAGGTCATATAAATGGAGGTTTGGGGATTTTTTATCTAAATTGAGGGGATTCTTCTTCCTTTTATCGAGCCCAGTCGTCTCCTGAGGGTGAGACTTAGCGAGGTTGCTAGGTTGGGTGTTCAGACCAACTTAGTCGAGACCTTTAATATGATATGAGCTGTGAGCTATCTCCCATAAACTTTTCTTTAGAGGAATTTCCCCTTGTGAGATGTTCCCTTCTGGCCTAAGAGGCCGTGCGACCAGATGCTTCTAAGGGTCCCCTGAGGGATGCCCTGCCTGTGTGATGAACTAGGGAGTTCTTGTAGGAACTCTCTCATGTTTTCTTTGAGAGGAACCCTGTTATGGGTTTCCTATTTTGTTCTTCATTAGAGGATCCCATGTAGGATTCCTCTTTTCTAAGGATCCCGTGTAGGATTCCTTCTCTCTAGTTATCTGGAGGATCCCGAGTAGGATGACTCCTTGGTGTATGACTTGTGGGACCTGGTGGGTGCCTTTTGTTTGATCGACCTGAGTTGTTATGTCGGGTTTGGGTAGAGAAGGTGTTTGGGTGTCATCTAGAACCCGTTCCAAATTAGTAATCCTGTGGGGTTATGGTTTTAGTGTTGGGTTGGGCGTTTGGCCACCCTCACTTGTTTGTTTATATCTGACTTGGGTTGTTGATGTTGTAGTGGTTACCAGAGGTGATTCCTGGTTGGTGGATGTTGAGCCTGACGCGTGGAGTCTTCTTTTTTGTTGGGATGCCGACTTTGCCTTATGTGCCTGAGTAGTAGGTGGTCTAGTGTTTATTTCCAACTGTTGTGGTGATTTTGTGTACCGTTGTGATACATGCGAATGAATGGGGTGTTGTATGGCTGTGGCCTTGAAGAATTATATACCTAGAATTGTATAGGTATTTGAATGTAATTATAACCTGATATTTGGGATCTTTGCTTGGATCCAGGACCACCCTGGGGGGTGTGTTCCTCTGTTTAGTCATTTGTCCAGGTTACCCGATGGTATACCATGAATGTAGCATGCTTTAAATTACCTTGAGAGGAATTTTATATAATTGCCTGCTTATATGTTGGGCTCATCCTAGTTACTTGCGCCTAAGGTCAGTGTATTATTTAGCCTGAGGGAAGTGTTTTGTTTTGCATGAGGGAAAGTTTCTGTTTATCCTGAGGGCAGTGTTTTGTTTTACCTGAGGGCAATTTTCTGTTTAGCCTAAGGGCAGTGTTTTGTTTCGCCTGAGGGAAATCTTTCTCATGCCCGAGGGCAGTACTTGTTTAGCCTGAGGGCAATGTTGTTTAGCCTGAGGTTAATGTTTCTCATGCCTAAGGGTAGTAACTTCTGTGCCTGAGGGCAATATATCTTACTCATGAAGGCAGTATTCATTATACCTGAGGGCAATCACATGAGGGTTTTGTTTCTGTTCGCCTGAGGGAAAGGATTCACATGTCTGAGGAAAGTGGTTACTCTATATATTCACTGTGGTGATTTCTTCTGTTGAACCTACCAAGATACATCACAGGCTTTGAATTGTTGTTCTCTTTGACTTGTTGATAGCTGGTTATGGTTTCTAGTGTGGGTTTGGTATAGGAGATGTTCGGTCGAGGCTGAGTCTCATAGAAACTCAGAATTGAATTATATTGAACTGGTTACTTGTTTTTGGTTAACTTGTTCAGAGATATATTTCCGGCATGGGCCGAAGCAGGTATATGTTGATGGGATTACGGACCCAGAGATCAACTTAATGATACACGGGTTGAGTGGAATGATGTACAACTCAATTCCATTACACATGATGTCCAGGATATCGGGCCTATGGTTCCAAGGATCAACTGCTGATGTGGTTTCTTGTTATTTGAATCACCTAATCATGAATATTCATATTTATGTATATGTGTACAGTTATGGGACTATTGATGTGTACGTATATAGATATGGACATCCATGGTGTCACTTTCCCAGTTGACAGGGATTACATACCCTGAGTTCAACTGTGGTTGCACGTTTGGTTTACTTCCTTTGCTGTGTTCCAGCTAGGCTGAGCACATTGCTGTTGCATACACTCTTAGCATCACAATTGTAGGTTTCTTGTCGGGGAGCCTTACTGAGATTATTTCTCACCACTGCACGTGCACCTCGGTGTACGTGCAGACCTTATGTCCGCTTTTCAGGTAGAGCACGAGTTTCATGGTGGATAGGGCTGAGGCCTAGTGTTTCATGATCGAGCAGAGTTGCTTGAGTGGTTCTACTGATCGGGCTATAGCAGTTCAACAATGTCTGGAGATCAGGTACGTGGTTTGGCTCGGAGTTAGTAGCAGATCCCTATACTTTTACTTTCATTTTCTTTTATACTTGTATCTGTATGGTCGGCCCGGTGGGTGACCAGTGGTGTATTGTATTTCATAGCTGTTCTAGCTTTTACAACATTTTACTATTATAGCTATTTCTATTTTAGTTGTTTACTGCTTCTGCACTCTGTTTACTTTCCACTGTGTATGATACTTAGTTATTTCCGCTGTTTGCTTACTCTTGTATGAGGGCATAGTCACCCCACTATCACACCCTAGGCCCTCGCTGCTAGTCAATAGCCTCTGGTGTATGGGGAGGCGCGCTTGAGGCCTTGTGGCGAACCGTCTCGGAGCACCGATTTAGTGGCTTCCGGGTCGGGACGTTACATTTTGTGTCTTCAAATTGTTATTAAATTATTATTAATTGATGATAATTAGAAAATTATTAATTAATAATATTTTTTAAAATATTTTAAAGACATTTTCACTAAATTTATTATATATTAAATGTAATTTTCTATTTATACTTATATAAAAAATATTTAAAAAATATATATTATATTTATATCAATATAAATATACTTATATAACAATATATTATTTTTCATGATTTTTTTGAAATATAAACTTTATCAGCGTTAGTAAAAAGCACTGATAAAACCACCCCTTTATCAGTGCTACTAAAAAAAGTGCTAATAAAGGGGTCCCATTTAACAGAGCTAAAAAAAGTGCTGATAAGGGGGGGCCTCTATCAGTGCTAAAAAAAAACTGATAAAGGGTCACTTTTAACAGTGCTTTTTTTAGCGCTGTTTAAAGTGCCCTTTATCAGTATTTTTTTAGCACTGATAAAGGGCCCCCCTTTATCAGTGTTTTTTTTAATGCTGATAAAGGGTGGCACTGTGGAAACCCAGTTTTGTGGTAGTGACTTCATATAAAACCCAATAATTTAAGAGTATGAAATATTTCTCAAAGAAAAAAAAATGTGATGAGAATCCCCTTATCTGGAGTCCAGACTAGCTTTGTACATCCTATGAATTCCTAAATAATAAATTATATTAATTATCTACTTGATTTAAATCCATTTTAATGTTAATTTTAATCATTATTAATCATTTTTATTCATTTATTATCATGTATCATACATTTATTAGATTTGTTTTCCTTATGTCGGTCTTTTTGAGGTTGCTTGATCTATAGTTCCAAAACAGCTTTGGTATAATTGTATCCATAAAAATATAAATTTCAATGGTTTAATAATCTCTAAAATTATTAATGTTTATATTTTACATCATTTTATATTCAAAGGAGTTCAATAGGTTATCAAATATTCACCATTCATAAAATCTTCCTTGATAAGATTGTTTAAGATGGTTAAAAATAACTATGATTGTTTACTTTTAATTTAATTGTTATGATGTATATTTTACTATTATAAAATCATAAACATGAAATTAATTTAATATTAATGTTATATTCAATCATGGAAACAATTTTTAAGAATATCTATAAAATACACAAGCTTATGTAAACAACATCGTTCACTTAAGTAGTGTAAAACTACTGTGGTGAGCAATGTTTTTCAGAAGAGTTTAAAAGAAGGTAAAACCCAATATATATTTTAATTTAATATAAAAATATATTATAATTTAAAAAATATTTTAGTGTTATATTTAAATATTACTTACATTATTAAAATGTTTAAAATGAGTATTGAATGTTTAAGTCACGGTTTTTGAAAATCGTATTTTGTCATAATAACGACTTATGAAAAAGGGTTTGATGAGAGGAAATTGGTAATATATAACCAAGAAGAGATAAAAAGTATGAAAATAAAATGAAAATAAAATCATGGAATTATATTAAAATGATATTTAAAGGTGTCTATAATAAATTAATCTCAATTTGTAAATGAAAAGAGAGAATTGAGAAACTGCTATTTTGATAGAGTAATGGGTAATGAAAATTATTTCATGAGAGGTAATAGATGATATATCATAATTAATTAATAATAATTAATATAATACAATGAAAATGGAATAATTAAATTAAAATAATTATTGGTTTAGAATAGTTTTATGGAAAAAAAATCACAAATAAGAAAGGAGAAAGACGCTTGAAAACTCTTTCCTTGCTCTTTGAACCACCTCCCGACGGAGCTCATATTTTGGTACATTTTATTCCATAATTAAATTTTTTAATAATAATAATTTTTTATTTGAAGGTTAATTGTCACATTTGTAGGTTTTAAGAATATTTTTGTCATTTTTGTGAAAATGGATTAATTTTGGACTTTTAAGTGTTTTTATTTACTTTCATATTTTAGAGATACCATATTCTAAACTAATCCAAATTGAGAAATTATTATTTTTGTAGGATTACATGATTTATGAGGTTAATTTCATTTAAATATAACTAAATCTTAAATCAATTATAGATGGTCGAAATGAAGCTAAAAAATTCAGCCTCAAAATTTGGTGCAATTTTGGAGAATTTTAAAGATAGACCCATATCTCACAAAGTTCTAGTCCAAAGGAGAAAAAATTTTATATTAAAATAGGGAAGAGGTATTTAAAAAAATTCATTCAATGTGTATACTCAATATTACACCATTTTCATGTCCATAAATGCATGGTAAATCTGAGCATGATAATCCAAATAGTCTACCAGGACATAAATGTTTTCTCTAGTAACTCTTTCATAAACCTTTATAAACAATTTCAAAGAAGTTTAAATTTTGTGAGAAATAATCTAAGATATATAGTAACAATTTTAAAGAATACCATATTCTATGATTCATTCATTTAATGGTCCAAACATTTGTAAACTTTTAAAGGATATATTCGGAGGGAAACCCCCCCTCTTGCCTATAAATTTGTACCTCCACTTACATTTCAAAGATTTATTCATTTTCAATAGATAAGTAATAATAGTATTCTAAATTTATAATATAAATTTATTTTATATTTCTATTTTATTATATCTCATTTTCTATTTTTTTTCTCCCTTAGTGATTCTCATCTCAATGAAAATAGAGAATTAACCTCACTGTTGTTTGAGGTAGGGAACAATGTTTGTTTGAGTTTTCTACACTTCAACGTTTTTATTTAATTTATTATAAGATTTTGGTAGTCATTAAATTGATTAGGGAATGCGGTCTCTCCCCCTTTAACACTATCATATTATTCTTTCCATTCATATTTATTCATCGCCTTCTTCATTAGAATGTTGTATTTGGTGGAGTAGCATTATGATGATGATATGTGGTGAGGCCACACTTCAAGAGAGTATTATCCCACATGCAGAGGTATCACTATGGGGTAATGGAATTTTAAATAGGTAGGTGTTTAGTGATAGTTCTTAATATGAACATTGGATTTAATATTGAGAATTAATATTTTTAAAGAAAAATGATAGCTTCACTATGAATGTTGCACACCAACTCTGGGCCACCCCTGAACTGGGCACCCAGGCCTACCTGTGACATACCTGGGGCACGTTCTCAATCACCCCAAGCTTACAACTAGTTTTAGGGAACCAAAGTATATCTAAAGGGAATTATTTCACCCAATAAATATAAAAACAACACAACATAAATCTTTATGAAATTCCAACATGAACACTCCATACATTGGTGGTCCATGTTCCAACAATTTTTTTTTACAATAAGAACCAAAAAAAGATAAAAAATAAATAAATAAGATAACTAGACTAAAGAAAAACATACAACTAATGAAAATATTATAAATAGAAGGGGTATTACTAGGCTGATATTAAAATTATACAAAATAAAAAAACCTAAAATTCCAGATTGTAACTTTGCATGACCCTGAGGTCACCATCCATCCTCAATAGCACCATCGCTCTATGGTGATCAGGGAAGAACCAGAACTAGAACCAAAACCTAAACATGATATATATAGATAGTCATGAGAAAAAATCTTAGCAAGAATGATAAATAAACTACACCCCATGTATTACATTTAAATAAAATTTCCATTTATACCTAGTTTGAAATACAATTAGAAAACATAGTTTTTTCCCTTTTTGCTTCAAATACCAATAACAGTCCATTTCAACTTTTTCTTTTTGAATTATTTCTATTGAAAACATGAGGTTTTATCATTCTAGGAGAGTGGTTCCTTAAAACTTAAATGTAAAAATTTATGTTCTTGAAAGCTTCATTTTAAGGATATTTATATATAAAAGACAGTGAAGGAGTTACAAAACTATTTTCCTTAAAAGATTAAATTAATAATTATACTTAAGTTAGAAGAGAACAATAGTCAAAATAATAATGACAACAACACATAGATAAGGGCAATGAGAAAACAACAACTATTCTACTATCATGTAATAAAAGTACAATAATAAATATAAAAAACCAAGTAACAATGATCATGATAATACCTAGGAGTTGGGGGGAATGTATATAGAATACTAAACATGATCCATAATATAAGAATGTTTGATGTAATCCAATAGTTCTAATGCTTGGTCATACCCTACCTGGCATAACTGTGGGGGAAACTCCCATAGTAGGGTGTATCCATACTAAGGGATACTATCCATAGAGTGATCCTAAGACAGTGAATCATGTTCTATTGGAAGTTACAAAACCTAATCTTGGTTTCCCATGATGAATAAAATTAGGGTGAACTAATAGTAATAACAACCAATAGTATAAAAATATATACACTAAGTAGAAGTTATAATAATATCTCACCCTCGAACACCCTTCACAAAACAACCCCTCACTCAAAAAATCATCAATATAATAAAAGTGTCCTATATATGGGACGTTATCATCCATTTTGAAAAATAACCAAACCATGAGAATATTACAAGGTAATTTTTTAACATGAAAATACTCTTTCAAAATGACAACCTGTCCTCACAAAAAATCTTTAAGAAATGAGTTACCAAAATCAAATTTTAAAAGAACTAAACACAATTTAAGTAATCAAATAAACCTTTGGAAATTGATTTGAAACTATAGAACCTTTTAACACATAAAAAATCATTAATAAAGTAAATTTAATCATTTTATCAAACATCTGATGTGCACTATTAAAAAAAATATTTTCAACTTTAAAAACAAAGGAAAATCCATCGCGTTCTATGTGAATCAAGTAAAAAACTAGTTTTATTTCCAATTAAAATTAAAATAAATTTAATACTATCATTTTATATCAAAACCGGAATTTAAACAAGTAATCATATCACAAAACCCTCCCACTAAAGGTACCTCTCCTGGGTCGGTAATAAAGGAAGAGAAAAAAATGATTCCTAAGTCCCATCCCTAGTAGGCCCCAGGTTGGAGACTAGCACCAGGGGTATAAAAATATCAAAATGAGAGGTATCACCCTCTATAATATATATAGGATCATAAGATAGGATACTAGTGATAAATAAACTCCATGAAATAATATAAAATAAATTAACCCAAACCATCCCACAATACATTTATAAAATGAATAGTTACTGGTAAAAGTCTCCAAATAAGTACCCAAAATGAAAAGATAAGATAGAGACACAATGAAAGTACAAAGGTATGAGATAATAATGTATAGAAAGGTCTATGTATTCCTCCTAGAAACATGAAAAATAGTTATATATACATGTGGTGAACATACATGTATACTCAGTAGAAAACCCAAATTCTCCCATGCACATATGAAAGAATCATACTAACGAACCTATGAGAAAATAGCATAACAAAAATCACATAAACAGGTCAAATAACCATACCATACTCACCAAATAATGCATCCAATTATAGTAACATAGTATGAAGCATATCGATGAAAGGTACCCCACACTGCTTTCCCACTGATTCACCTCTCTCTTTCACCAACCACATATGTCCTAGCACTCCCACCTCTTTCATATAACATCATATCACATTAAATCTCCCTTGAAGAAATTTGGGCTATCAAATCACATCACATCATATCTCACTCAATGAAACTTATTCCATCACATCACATCACAATAAATCTAATAACTAGGGTAGTAGGGTGTCATGAATACAAAGAATATTAACCTCATACCCTCATCCTACCATGCAAGAACCCAACCATAATCCATAATCTATATCACATCAACACATCTCACTTTAAGACACGTGGTCCATCCCACCACATCACATCACATCTGGACAATGCACTTTTGACTTTTGTCTATCACAACCCATGCATGTCAAAATCATCTGGAAGAGGGAGTGGGGAAGAATGGGTGACCATCCACCCATCTTCACATTGAGATATTGGAAAAAATACCCCAATTTGTTTTGGTATCAGCACATGGTAATCGACATTGGTGGGGTGAATATAGAAATCAAAAGGAAAATACAATGGTATATATAATATCATAACACAAAATAACAACCTATGGGTACACCACACAAGATCCATCCCAACTCACAACATCAACCCCAAGGCCTCAAAACCTTCACCACTTTCATTGCCACCACTAAATTCATAACACCAACCCACACAATACAAGCCACATTTCATATAATTCCTTAATTAAATCCAATTTCTAGATTCATATTACCAACCAATTCCATTCATTTATCCTATTGATTTTATAGATAATTTATTTCACATTTATCATAAACCCCATTTAACCACATAACCCATTAATAATTATTCATTCATTAACCATTCAACCCATACCATTTCAATTCATCATTAACCAATTCATTCCTTTACTACTTGGGAACCTAGGAAAACACCAACCAAAAAAAACAATCATAACACAATAACCCATTGACAATGACATCATCATCCTCATCACACCTTTTCATGACAACAAACCCCACATCACCACAATTTCATAGCCATATACACCTCCTCATGTCAACCACTTTTCATCACATACCACATCTCATATCACAACACCCCATCACGTCAATCACATCACATCCTCCATAACATAGCTACTGCCCATGCATCACATCAATAAAAAAAATAAACACCATACACCACACATCCACTTTCACAAACACATTCCACATTCATCACATAACATTTTTTAGATTTGGCATAGGGTATTTTTATCACTTTCACTCATTTATTCAAGGTAATTCTCAAACAATCCATATTTCCATGTGCAAATAATTCATTAGTTAGGTATAAGTAATTAGTCATTTTAAAATCAAGGTTATGATAAAAAAATCACACAACATGGGTTCCACAATGAAAACTACATCATAAGAAAATACCCCAAATGAACATGATTTTAAGCAGGGTATTTAGATTGTAAAATTCACAATATCGAAAAAATATCAAAATGGTAAAATCACAAAATTTCATTCACCTTCCCATTCAATTAAATAAAAAAAATTAATTTATATTTGTTAATATGGATACAAAAATCTTCTTGAGAGATATAAAGAGTAAAATGATCTCATATGATACAAAAAATGAGAAATGAGGGACCCCTACCTCAAATGAAAATTTCCAATTCACTTTGTAGGGTTGAAATAAGAGAAAGGACACCACTGGTCAGCATAATGAATAAGATCACCTTATCATCCTATAAAAAACAATCACATCATACCATTATCAAAACCACACCCTTGGCAACACTATTCCCTAGTTAAGAAACAGGAAGAAATTGAGATAATATGAAGGAGGGACTTAACAAAAACCACCACAGATCGATCCTAAATGGGTGAGGTTGAAATACAATTAGAAGGGGATAAAAGTAATCCTTGTTAAGCACTTGGATCGCCCAATAAACAAGAGAAACAAAGGAAAAGTGGTCTTGTCTGAGAGGCTCTGGGAATTTACACCCAGGCTGAAAAACATAGGGCCATAGTGAAAACCCCCATACCACACCAAAAATTACTTAGAAACTGAGGGGACTATGATGGAACACCCCTCACCATGACACAAACCTTATATTCAAACAAAATATAAGATATATATCTATATACATTATTTAGATCCTATAAAAGGGGAAGAAGGCCATGACACAGCTAGGACCTCTACACTGCAGAACCTCTCAATCAAGAAGGGGACTATGATACAACCCAGCTCCACAATATAGACACCCTGAAAACATTCTAAGACTTGAAAAATGACACCAAGGACTTAATTCCACAATTGAAACTCCTATACCGCAACCACCCAGGTTATAACTCACATCCATTCCATAGGATTGCCCCATGTCGTAGCCTTTTCTTAAATGGCAGAAGCACTGAAAAATCTAGCTTGGGACACTATACTGTAGCCGACCTCCCTACACTGAAGATACCTATCCTATAAATTATATCCCAAATTACATGTGATGGAACTTACAAAATAGGTAGTGACACCACCTTCTCCTCTTGAACATTTTCCAACACCTCAGTACATCCCTAGAAACCTCAATAACTAGAAATCCCACAAAGTAATGGGCTAGAAGGTCTAGGTCGTTACACATATAACTCTCAAACTATTCTCACCCTTGAGAATCAAAACCAACCTAAAAATAAAATGAAAGGGAATTTTGAACAAACATACCTAAATATACCTTTAAAGGATATCACTATAAACCAAACACATCCACACCATTAACCAAACACACCAAAACCAACCAAGAACATTCACCAAACATCACTCGCAATCGTGTTACCACACCAACCCAAATCAATAAAAAACCACAAACCTTTTCACACATCCAACCACAACAGAACATCACCCCCCATAAATCCTAATCCAATGATCACCACAACCACCACACAATAGATCTCTAACCACATGAATAAATGAATTCCATCTTCCATATATTATTCACTTTGGGTGTCACTAACTCACCCGAAAAATTTTAATCATGTTAAGGTATAACATGTATTTATTTGGAATCCAATTTATCCTTAATTTTATTCTTTAAGTATTTATTTCAGATCAAATCATCAAGGAAAAATCACATCTCATAAAAAATGAAGATCCAAACATAACATCATCAAGAAAAACAAAATAAGTAAAAACAAGACAAGATCAAAACAAATATGGGTACTAGGAACACATATTCATCTCACGATCCCAAGTAATATCCTCTAGGCCACCATGACTCAACAACACATGAACCAAAGGAATGGTTCATACTTTTAACACCTTCTCCTGATGATCATAGATCTTCACTGGCCACTCCAAAAACGTCACATCATCCCTGATATCCAACTCTTCCCAATAAATGACATGGGAGTCATCACAAAGATACCAATGGATCTAAAAGACATAGAAGTCATAATGAATCTGATCTTGTCATGGTATAATTACCAACCAATAATACACTTCACCAAAACATTTCAACACCTTGAAAGGTCTAACAAATTAGGGCAAGAGCTTACCCCTTGAAAAACCTCCATTGTCCATACTGAGGGGAGACCATCAAGAACACATGGCATCTAACCCCAAAAATTAAAGTTCCTCCTACTTAAATTGGTATAATAATTATTCTGGTGCAATACTTCTTTCATCCTCTCATGAAACATCTAAATCTTCTCTGTTGTTATTTGTACAACATCGAGAGCGAGAACTGATGACTCTCTAACCTTAGTCTTACACAATAGAGAACAACATGGATGCCTTCCCAATGCTAAAATGGGGCCATACTGATAGACGAGTGATATATTTTGTTATAATCAAACCCAAATAAAGTTAAGTGTTTTCCCAATATCTTCCTAAGTTTAAGATGCATGTCCGTAACATATCCTACAATGTCTGGATAGTCCGCTCCGTTTGTCCATCCATCTGAGGGTGGAAAAGTGATGAGGTGTAACTGAGTTCAAAAATCACACTGCAACCCCCCTAGACCTATGAAGTAAAATGTTCATCCTAATATAAGACAATGGACCTTGGAAATCTATTCAACCACACCACCTCATCCACAAACCTCATTATGAAGACATCCATGATTTCTTAATCCTTGATCACTAATAAGTGGGCCGATTTCATCAACCAAAATATGATTACCTATATAACATAACAACCTCCCTAAGATTGGGTTAATATAGTAATGAATAACATCAATATATAATCCCATTTCCACTTAGGAACATCTAAGGGTTACAAAAAACCTACAGGAACATGGTGGTCAATTTTTACCTTATGTAAAACTAAACACTGAGCCACAAAATCTTCCACCACCCATTTCATCCCAGGACACTAAAAATATATCCTCAAGCCATGGTACATCTTGGATAATCTTGGGTGTATCGCTAAATGCGAGCTATGAAACTCATAAAGGATTCCTAATGTATCTTTATCAGAATAAATATCCTTCCTCTAAACAACATCCGATTCTGATCATCCTCTAACCATACCTCCATATAATGACCATGTACAACACGATTTGACATCACCTCTACCTCTGTGTATCCCCAATAATAATCCTCCACCTTCTACATTAGATAATACTACACCATCATATAAAACAAGTAACCTACACCATCAACCACCCTTTAATCCAAGTTCATGGCTAATTACCCCTCTATCACTTCCCAAGAATCTCCAAACTCCTAAACACCATCCTTTTGTGTCTTTCTTCTCTAAGAATCATCCAAAACATTCCCCTTTCCTAAGGTATAAGATATATTGAAATCATAATCCTAAAAAAACTCCATACAAATCTACTATTGCAAATTTAGATCACGATGAGTGAAGATATACCTCAAACTCTTGTGATATGTGAAGATTAAAAAGCACTCCCCAATGAGGTAATGTCTCCAAAAATTCAGTAAAACAAAATTGCTTCTAATTCCAGATTATGGGTGGCATAGTTACGCTTATGGTGACATTACTTCATAGAACCATAAGAGATCACCACTTTCTACTGAATCAAGAAACATCCCAAACCCAAATAGGAAGCATCACAGAACACCTCAAACATTACCCCCTATGCTAGTAATTAGAGAAACAGAGCATTGATAAAATCATCTTTAGGTAGTCAAATGTTAATAGACACTAATCAATTCAGATAAAATACTGGTCCTTCCTAGTCAAAGCTATCAATGGGGCCACAATCTATGAGAAATCAGACACAAACCTCTGATAATATCCCATGAGACCTAAGAAGCTACCAAACTTTTCCACATTATTGGGTGATTCCCAAGAAAAAACTATCAAAAACTTTAATAGGTCTATGAACACACCCTAATGAGACACCACATACCAAAGGAAATTCACCTCTCAAGTCCAAAACTTACACTTGGACAACTTTCTATAGAACTGGTGGTGTTGAAGAACCTATAAAACAACTTTGAGATAATGAAAATTCTCCTCCTATGACTTCAAGTAGATCAAGATATTTTCAATGAACACGACTATGAAATAGACTAAGAATTAATGGATCATATAGTTCATGAGACCCATTAACATAGTCGGTGCATTCGTGACACTGAATGACATGAACATGAACTCAAAGTTCCAATAACTGCATATGAAAGTAGTCTTTGGGACATTTCCCTCCTTCAAACTCAATCGATGATATCCTGAATACATATTGATCTTAGAAAACCAACTAGATCCCATAAAATATTTAAAGAAATTTTCTATCCTCATAAGAGGGTATAAATTCTTTATCATTAGCTGATTCAAATTCTAGTAGTATATATACATCCTTATACTACCATCCTTCTTCTAAAATAACACCAGAGCACCCTATGGTGACACAATGGTATGGATAAAACCCTTCTATACGATATCATCAATCTAAATCATCAAATACCATAACTTAGAAGGTTCCATCCAATAAGGTTCCATTGAAATCATAGAAGCAATGAGATGTAGGTTTATCCCAAATTCAACATCATATCGAGGGGGTAGCATCACAAACTTCAAAGGAAAAACATCCAGAAAATCTCTTACATCCCCAAAAACCTCCTCTATCCCAGTGTCTATTGATTTCATAGAAAAATATTTAATCAAATAAAGGAGGGTCTCTACAAATATATTTCCCAACTGGAATCTTCACTCGCTAACCAAAACCACATACTGGCCATCCACATATAAAAACATGATTATACTATAGAAGAAGTCAATGATAGAATAAATATAATACAACTAGTCAGTGATGAGAATGAAATTGTATGACTAAATCTAAAGAAAGAACATATTACCAAATAATTTATGTGGCCCCATAATTAGTCTACACCATAGAAACACATCAAACAAGCTAGTCTAGCCTTGAACTAGTGTAGTTAACACAAGGGGAACAAGAATCATATCTATGTATTGTCCCAGAGAATGGAATAGAGTGTATGAAACAAAGGATTGTGAAGTTCATGGATCAAAAAAAGCACAAAAAGGGTAGACAATAAACTAATCATGCCTATAATGATCTCTGTCCCCTCTGGAGTTGCTGCATCCACTGCATGCAACTGACCATACCCTACTCCTCTACCTCTATACCATCGACCACCTATAAAATCATGATCAGGACAAGGCCCCTAAACACGGGGAACATCCTAAAGTCTTCCTCTACACAATATATATATTTTTTGGTGGGTAATAGGCCTAATGCCCCTGTGGCTAAAATGGGTTTGCTGGAAACTACTATTGAAACTGGCACTGAACCTAACAGCCTCTACCAAACTGAGCTCAGATAACCAATGGGAACTAAACCTGATGATGTCCATGAACCCCATAGAAAAAAAACACTATCCCAAAACCCTAGGGAAAATCATAGAAACCACTAGCCCCAGAATCCTGAAAGGGAAGCTGCTGCTAAGGCCGAATCCTTTCTTGTGAAAACCTCAAAGGACCCAGTGCTTGAAGCCTTCTACTAAAAACCCTTCTCCTCAAGTAACCCTTCTAGTTCCCCTATCATGGTAAACCTCCTCATGAGTGCATAAGCTTGATCAAATCTTCCTTTTTATAAACCTATAGACACATAAACAATGTAAATGGAGTAACTATTTAATTTATAGAAGGACATAGTGCCTCTTCAAGGCATATCGCACACGAATCCTCATCTGGAAAAATATCTAGGTGAAAAAATATCATTGAAATTGATTCCTATATCCCACATAGACATACTCCCCTACTGAAGAGACAGTAGCTTCTGCCTCTTCACTACCTTCATGGTTGACAAAAGGAAATATACTCAGAAATCTTTCTAAAAGTTGACTCATGAAACATTCGCCTCCTTCCAATAACTAAGATACAATTTCCACCACTAAAGAATAGCTCCCCACATTTGACTAACAACCAAAGGGACCTAGATCAAAACAAAGTCAATCTTGATCTCCTCTAACCATATCTCTATCTCTATATAGAAAATAATTCCCTCATACTTCCCCAAAGACTACTGCTGAAAAGATTACAACATTCTATGCCGCTAATCATCCTCCTCAACTAGATTAACCCCCGATGATCAAACAGGTTATCCTACCAAAATTCCACTACTTGAGCCACACGTGGATGAAGTCTAAGATCTATATCTAAAAGGGAAACAAAAATTTTCTAATCTCGAGTATTATATAATTTTATTAGGATTCGTTTAATTCATTTTAAAATTCCCAAAACCACCCAATTCAAACAAGAACACATGTCAACTGTGGTGAATGTACCTCTCCTAGGTCTCTTTTCTACAAGTGGTGCTACCTCACATAGTCATTAAGTAGGCTCATATTTCTTATGTAGGATCATGGGGGGCCTAAAATATAGTGTCTTAGCCAGTCTTCTCGAGACTATGTCATACACTGAGATCAAATAACACTATTTCCTTACCAAACCATACAATCCTTACTGTGCCTAACTCATAACTCCATACTATACCTCAATCATCACTATGATACCACTTTTCATGGACCCATTACTCCAAAGGTACCCCTCTTGGAAAAATAATGAATGAATGGAGATAATGATACCTGATTCCCACCCCTAGTAGGCCTCGGGTTAACAACTAGTACTGAGGGTATAACAATTTTAAAATGGGAGGCATTACCCTCTATAATATATACAGGATCAGAAGATAGGATATAAATGATCAATAAAATCCATGACATAATATAAAGGAGAGTAGCCCAAAACCATCCCAAAATGTATGTATAAAATGAACAGTTACATGTAAAAGTCTCCAAATAAATACCAAAAAAGAAAATCTAAGGTAGTGACACATCGACAATCCAAAGGTCTGAGCTAGTAATCTCAACCATGGTACACATAGTCCTCCCGAAAACATGATTTTTTTTGTATATATGTGGGGTGAGCATATAAGTATACTCAGTAGAAAAACCAATATCTTCAATACACATGTGAAATAGTAATACTAATACACCAGTGAGAAAACATCAAAACCAACAACACAAAATAGGTTAACTAACCATCCCATACTCACCAAGGATCACTCACTAAATAACCCATACATCTATAGTGACATAATATGAATCATATTAATGAAAGGTACCCTGCACCACTTTCCCACAGATTAGTTGCTCTCACACATCAATGACATAATTATTGGAACTCCTAACTCTTCTATATAACATCAAATCACATCATATCTTGCATGAAGACACCTGGGTGATCACATCACATCACATAAAATATTTCTTGAATACATATGGGATATCACATAATATAAAAATACATCTCATAATCTGGGTAGTAGGGTATTGTGAACATGAAGGATATCAACTTCATGCCCTCCTCCTACTTGGAATGACCCCCACCATAAACCATATAATCTCAACACATCTCTCCTAAAGACACCCTTTCTATAACACCATATCACATAACATATAGACAGTTCAATTTTTACTTCTATCCATCACATCCTATGCATATCAACATTTCCTAGAAGAGAGAGAAGGGAATATCAAGTGTCTATCCATCCATCCTCCCACTGGGATGTTAGGAAAAACACCCCTTCGGCTTATGGTGCTTGACATGGGTGGGGAATTATTATAAATCAAAAGGAAAATAAAATGTTATATATAATTTCACAACACAAAATCCCAACCTATGGGTACACCACACGAGATCCATCCCAACTCACAATGTCACCCTCAATGCCTCACAATCTTTACCACTTTCACTGCCATCACTAAATTCATAACACCACCCCACAAAACACAAGACACATTTCATCTTCTTCCTCAATTAAATATAATTTCTAGATTCATATTACTAACCAATTCTATTCATTTAGACCATTTATTTTACAACCCATTTATGTCAAATTTTACATCAACCCCATTTAACCACAACCCATTATTAACCATTCATTCATTAATAATCCAACCCATTCCAATTCAATTCACCATTAAAAAATTAATTTCATTACTACCCAAGCATATATAAAAAAACCAACCACACAACAACAAGTATAACACAATAACCCATCGACAACATCATCATCATTCTCATACACCCTTTTTCATGCCAGCAAAACCCACACCACCACTATTTCACATACATAACCCTCCTCATATCAACCACTTTATATTACATACCACATCTCATATCACAAGACCCCACCATGTCCACCACATCTCACTGCACATCCACAAAAACATAGATACTACCAACACATCACATCAATACAACAATTCCACACCACACATTCAATTTCACAAACACATTACACATTTATCACATAATAGTTTTTAGATTTGGAATAGATTATTTTAATCACTTTCACTAATTTATTAAAGATAATTATCTATAATCCATATTTTCATGTGAAACCAATTCATTATATAGGGATAAGTAATTATCCATTTTAAAATAAAGGTGATGAAGAATAAAAATCACACAAAATGGATTACATAATCACAACTACAACACATGAACCCCCCAATGACCATGATTTTCGGTGGGGTAATTTAACTTGTATAATTAAAAATATCAAAAATAATATCAAAATATAAAAAGCATGAAATTTCATTCCCATTCACCTTCAATTAAATTAAACTGGTTATTTTATCTTTTTTAAGCTAGATGAAACCATCTTCTCATGAGATAAAAAGAGTAAACCCACCCATATGATACAAAAAATGAAAAATGAGGGATCCCTAACCTTAAATGAATATTTCAAATTCACTGTGAAATGTTGAAATAAGATCAAGGCCACCACCAATCACCATAATGAAGAAGATCACCTTACCAAACTAGAACACAACATCCTTGTCATCCCCTTATCAAAATCCCACCAAAAACCATGATTTACCTTGTAAACACCATTCCCAGGTTAATAAATAGGAAGAAACTAAGAGAAAATGAAGGGGTACTTACCATAAACCATCACATATCAACCTCAATGGATGAGGTTAAAATCCACTGAAAAGGGGATGAAAGTGATCCTTGGGATGCACTTAGATCACCCAATAAATGAGAGAAACAAAAGAAAAGTGGTCTTTTCTGAGGGGATTTAGGAATTTATACCCAAGATGGAAAACATAGGACCATGAAACATCCCCCAAAAACACACTACAACATACTTATAAATCGAGGGAATTACAAAAAACACCCATCACCATGAAGAATACCTTATGGTCAAACAAACAACGGGATCTGTGGCTATTTATATATAGTAGATCCTATAAAAGGGGAAGGAGGCCACAACATAGACATGAATGCTATACTATAAAACCTCTCAACTAGGAAGGGGGCTACACTGTAGCTCATCTCTATAGAGAAGGCACCCCAAAAATATCAGAACCACGAAAACCAACCCCCAAAACTTTATTATACATTCAAAACCCCTACATCCCAGCTAACCAAGTGAGAAATCACCTCCACGCCATATGATCTCCCCATGCTACAACCCTTACTTAAATAGAAAAAGCACTTAAATATCTAGTTCATGAAACTACATCACACTCGACCTATCCTCAATCACATCAGTTTCAAAAGACACAATTATATTCCACCATAACATGGTATGAGGAACCTGTAAAAGGCTAACCCAAACCCTATAATGAAAAAAACCCAATTAAAATTGATCCATAGAGAACCATAGGTCATCATTACCTCACTTGGGAAATAAAAAAATAAAAAAAAGAGGAAATAAGGTGGAGAATAGTTATAGAGGATATTACCTTTAAGAAACAACAATAATCAATGGGAGAGAGACACCGAATTGAAAGATAAGAAGGGATTTTCCTAGTGATCTCCTCCAGCTGAGATGCAAGAGGGAAGGGGAAAAATAACACCAAAAAATGTAAATTCAAATAGGGGAAAAGTGAAAAAAGTACTTAAAAACCCCCACCTAACATAGACTATGCCACAACCATTCTAGCTACGGTATGATGACACCTTCCCATGCAATCCAGTAGAATAAACCTCCATTTGATGATGTGGAGGACCTCCTAAGAGCATATTCACTATGATCAATCCCTCAGGACACTATGACATAGCCTCCAACACTACGGTGTATAGTCATTAACTGGACACCCTCTATAGCATATCCTTCAACCAATTCCACATAGCACCTCGAATAGACATAACCAAGGATCTAAGAACCCAATAAACCATGGTTTGGCCTCTTGCACTACAACAAAAGTCATATAATCCACAAAAAAACAAAAAACCATTATAGAATATCTATCTTGCCTACGGTGTAGAGAACATCACTCAGTTGAGTTCCTATAGTGTAGCTTCCAGCCTACGTTGGGGAGCACCCTGCTCAGGTAGCCACTACGACATGGTCTATTTGGATTTGGTGTAGAACTTCTTTGAAACCATAACCACGACCCAATGATATCTACCATAACATGGTCAATAGGAAGAAGGGGGAGGGGGTCATTACATAGCCTCCCTAGCCTATTCCATGGCCTACTGTAGTAGTTTGAAAACTGTAGTCCATCCCCCCAAACACCAAAAAACATCAGGAAGACTAAGAAACAGGGAAAATCAAATTACAAATCAATAATTGAATAAAATAAAAGGGAAAATGAGGTCAGGGTATTACAATTATCCCAATCACATTTATTTATTCTCCCACAAATATTTATTGAATTCAGTTGATCATTAAAAAGAAAAGGATTGAACCTTCACCACACAACTCGATCCTTAAAATCAAGAAACATCATCACGAGAGCTGAGAAAAATCACAAGGAGATAACTAAAATGATTCAAACTCATCACCTAGACACAATTCATCTCATAAAGAACTTTGGAGGCCACAAATAACAACCATACAATCCTCTTCCAATGCAGATGACCACAAGGGGATCTAAGCTATATCACTAAGAAAATAAGGTCATACCAACTATAGGGGTCTCAACACCATATTATAATTCAAATAAAACACAAAATCATCCAAGAACCAAAAAATAGGAAAACCATGATAAGAGGAAACTCAACACAAACAGATTCCACACAACCATCAACAATTCAGTATTTCTACAAGTAGGCACTAGAACAGATGATGTTAAACAATTCCTTAAGAACAGGGAACACAAACTAAATATAAGAAATAATGAGAAATGAATAATATATTAATAACCCACTTAACTAAGACCAGGATCAATAGTTTGGACCTAGGAATCCTTTGAAGGGGTAGATCTATATCTACTACTTTTATGAATGATTTTTTATAAAATCTATAAAGATAACCCAAATGACCATAACAACAATAGGTCTTTAGAGCCTTTTTATACAAGGGATTCTTATGAACTGACTTATCACACTGATGGAATACTAGTTTCCAAACTCTAGAAAAATCCAAAGAGATACTGTAATTCCACTTGACACCACCGCCTTCCTAATGAGACTTATACTTCTTCCCCTTTACTTTACTAAAATTCTATTATCCACTTCCAGGAACAGAGGAAGTAACATTCACCAAAAGCACTCCAAAAAAGGCTACCAATACCCAAACTGCCTTCCTTAGTACTTTGGGATAATAGGTTAATCCAAAATAGAACACCCTTGACCAAAGATCAGTACAAATTCCCCTTTCAAAATACTAAACCTTTACAGAATCATCCACGAATAACTCTAGAAGATAAGGGATAAGATCAAAGAAACCATGAAAATACTCCAACTCTAATCAATCATAATATTGGTGATAGTAAAAATCAATCACCATATCCACTTTCATGGACTTGGATAAATATTATTGGATAAATGAAGATTTTAAAACCCACCCAGGAAAGGAATTCTTATAACTTAGTTTAAAAAATAGACTTCCACCACTAAAAACTTGGACCTTCAAGAACAAAGGATGAAAAATTGATCTTGAGTGACTTGGGAAGATAAAGAAAACAAAATACCCTTTAAATAATCCATAACCTCTCTCCCTCTTTATAAGGATTTTGATGACTATAAAAGAGAGGAGGCCTCAAAATATGGAACTCTAGAAGAAAACCTATAGGTTGATCAACTGGAGGGTTCACTAGCAGACAAACACCCATAGATTTATCTTGAGAATCCATGGAGACTTTGTGAGGGAGTAATATATATAGCTATAAAATCATAAATTCAATAAATCTTAAACCATACCTATCTTGAAATAAATCCCAATATAAAATAACTCCAAAAAAACTAAATCACAACTACTTAATCAAATTACAAATCATTCATTCCAAACTATTTTCAAAACCCCATGTCATAGTTTTGAAATCCTAAAAAATAAAATAAAAGTTATTTTAAAATTCACAAAAATTCCTCATAAAAATAATTTATTCATTTTAAACACCAAGTTCATTTTAATTCACCTTATAAAAACTCTTTTCAAATATATAAAATTTACATTTTTCCTATAAAACCAAATTTCCATCATGAAGTTCCTTCATGATTTCAAAATCCCAAATAATTCATTTATAAAACCACTATTTTTATTGTACATATTCGAAATCATTTCTTAAAACATTTCCCAAACTGACACTCTTAATTACTCAAACCACCAAACATAGAAATCAATTTTATTTGATTCGAAAAGAACCCATGATCAATTTTCAAAAAATCCATAATTTTTAATAAAAATATTTTTTTATAAAAAATATAAATCAAATCACTTTCCACTTCACCCTATTGAAAGTTTAATTATTAATTTTAAAATTAACCATCACCAATTAAAAATATGAACCTTTATTCAAAATTTCATAAAACCCAATCAAATAGCTTAATACTACACATGATACACAAAATTAATTAAGAGTAATTAATGGCCATGCATGACCCAAATACATGTATTGGTGGACTATGAGTTAGTTATATAGTTTCCACTAATATTTACACCGAAACATGTACTTAGGCTCCACATGGTTTGCTAGACCCTGTGATCTCACTGCTTATAACAAATTCAAATTCCATTGTAATCCCTTAAAACAAAAAAATCCTTTAAGCAATCTATAAATCATCAAAATAATTTAGAGAAACATTAATATAGAATATAATATACTAAAAATAAATAGATAAAAAAATCAAGACTCACTTAACATTCCATGGTAACTTGAGGCTCTGAATGAGAAATATTTTATGAGGCTCACCCTACACCTACCTCTCAAGTTATGACATCCATATCTCACATATAACATTAATAACCAAATAAAAAAATGTAATTATAGAACCAAGTTACTCATAATACCCTAGGATTTAAATCCATTTTATCAAGAACCAACTTCAAACCACCCCTAAATTGGGTACCCAGGTGGGCGACGACATAACCGAGGTATGTTCCCGATTTCCCCAGGATTATAACTAGTTCTAGGGAATAAAATTATGTCCATAGGGAATTATTTCACCCAATAAATATAAAAAAACATAATATAAATCTTTATGAAATTATCAAATGGCCACTTCATACATCTAAGGACCATACACCAACATAAAAACAATTTTATAATAAGAAGAACTGAAAATATCATAATAAATAAATAAATATGATAACTAGCTCAAAGAAAAAAAACTAAAAGTGACATTAAATATATAATTGGGTTTTATAAGCCTATATAATTGAAATAAAAAATAAAAAAATACCCAAAATACCCGATTATATCTCCGTGTGACCCTAAGGTCAAAATCCATCCTCAATACCACCATCGCTCCATGGTGATCAAGGAACCTAAAAATGAAATATATAGATAATCATGGGAATAAATATTTGTATTCATGCCAAAGAAAACACACCCCATATATTAAGTTTAAATAAAATATATATTTATAGCTAGTTTTAAATACAATTAAAAAAAAAATATTTTTATCTATTAGCTTCAAAAACTAATAAAAATTTATTACCCCTATTTTAATTTAGAACTTTTTTGATTGAAAACATGATGTTTTATCATTCTGGGAGAGGGAGTCCTTAAAACTAAAATGTAAAAACTGAAATTCTCGAAAACTTCATTTTAAATATTTTTTTTATAAAATATAGTTAAAGAGTTTCAAAACCATTTTCCCTAAAATATTAAATTAATAGTTTTATTTAAAATTGGAGAGAACAATAGTCATAATAATAAAGGTAGAAACACTAAGATAAGGGAAATAGGTAAATGATACCTAGTGTATTATCATAGTAATAAAATTAAAGTAACCAATTTAAAAAACCAAGTACCAATGATAATGGGAATACCTAGGAGATGAGGGAAAATTATAGAGCATAAAAAACAAGATCCATCATATCAGTATGCTTGATGTAATCCAACAACCCTAATGCTTGTTCATACACTACCTGGCCTAATCAAGGGTTAAACTCTCATAGCAGGGTGTATCCATACAATGTTCCACTAGCCAGATAATGATCCTAATATAATGTGACATGTTCCCTAAAAAATTATATTAGCTACTCTATATTTCCCATGATGTATAAAATGGGGTTGATCTAATAGCAATAACATCTAACTATATGAAAATAGATACACCAAGAAGAAATAAGAAGAAAGCCTCACCCCAAGAACCCTTCATAAAAATGGGACCTAACTCACAAAATAATCTATATAATAAATTCATATTATATCAGGGATATTCTCATCCATTTAAAAACAACAAAACCAGGGGCATATTCCAATAATGTTTTCAATCAAGAAAATCATCTTTCAAAGTGCCAACTTGGACTCACAAAAATTATTTAAGAACCAAGTTTCCAAAATCACTTTTTGAAAGAACCAAACACACTTTAAGAATTCAAATAAAACTTTATAAATATATTTTAAATTCAAAGAACCTTTTAACACATTAAAACTCATTAGAAAAGTCCATTCAGGAATTTTATCAAACATCTAATGTGTACGAATTAATAAAATAGATTTATAACTTTTAAAATAAAGGATAAGACATAAAATTCCACGAGAATCATGTAAAAACCTATTTTTTTCTAATTAACCATAAAATACATTTAATACTATAATTTGATATCAAAAAAATAGTTTTAAAAAGCAAGCAGTCATTGTTACATAATTTTAAGTCCAATATAAGGGGAAACCTACATCAATCACGTTGCTTTCACAAGTCATGATGCTATTCCACAATAACACGACATGTGAAACCCTTAAAGGCCAACCAAAACCCTAGAATGATAAAATACCTAATTAAAATTGATCCAAAGATAATCCTAGGTCATTAGGACCTCACTAGGGTAAGAACAAGAGAGAAATAATAGGTAAACAAGGACATGAATAGTTCTAGAGGATATTAACATGAAGAAACACCAAGAATAAAAGGGAAAAAAACACTAAATAGAAGGATAAGAATAAGGGATCCACCTAGGACACTAATTTAGTCAAGATTAATGAGGTAATAATAATAAACACCCCAAAGTAATTAAATTAGAATAAGGGAAAAAGTTTAAAAACACTTTAAAAAACTATCATACATAGACCATGCCATAACCCTTCTAGATATGATATAGTTCCTCTTCCTGGGAACTCATACATCATTGAACTATATAATATCAAATTTATGAACTCCCAATATTATAAAAACCACCCCAAGACCCTAGGACACTATATCATAGACTCCCATGCTATGATGTTGACTCTTTCACCATAAACCTTCCACAACATAGACTTCTGCCTATATTTTGGTGTACCTAAAATAGAAAAAATCGAGGATCTAAGCACCTAGGAAACAATAAAATAGACTCATCTACTATGGTGTACAAAAATTAACCCACATGACACCCAACACCCCATAACAACATAACCATATTTCATATATCACAAAGTGCCACACTCATCCAAGTTCTTATAGCGTAGCTTACAACCTATACTGTGGAGAACCCCAGTCCAGAACCCACTATAGAATGGTGTCCCTAGGACAAGCATAAACCTTCCTTAGTAGCACCACTATGGAACAATGACATATTCTGTTGTATAGAAAATAGTTAGGAAGGGGGCTATAATATAGCCTCCCCAGCCTGCACCGTGTCCTACTACATTCATTTGAAAACTACAGTTCAAAACAAATTTTCATCCCACAGAACAAAAAAAAAACAAATAGAAAACTAAGAAACCAGGGAAATAAAATTAGAAATCAAAAATTCAGTAAAATTAAAGGAAAAGTGAGGTCAGAGTGTGACAGTAAACTCCCCTGGACAACAAAATTATTTTCTTTATTTCTTTCTTACTAACTTTATTTAGTTGTTTATTGAATTTTCATTAATTTATATTTATACACCACTTAAATTTTTATAGAACTACTATTATATTATTATTTATATTTAGTAGTATATTTTAATTTATTAATAGTGAAAATAGAGAAAAAACTTGTGTAAGTGTCCTCCTTGAAAGATCAAACCAAGATTATGAAAATACAATTCATTCTTAATTAATAAGAATTTATTGAATTAGTATCCACATAAATCCTTATGAATCATCTTGGAACTATTTCCAATGAGGTGAAACACTTTCACACATCATTTTTCACAAAAACAAAAAAAAATCATAAATTTCAAAAACTAAAAAAGTACTTTATTATATATCTTTTATTTCTAAGGTTAAGATGGTTTTTAGTTATTTTTTTGTATGTTTGGACTGATGTTTAGTCTATTATGGAATAGTTATTAAAAATTAAAGTGAATGAGAATTTTATAATGCTATAAGAAGTGATAAATAAAATGAATAACCTTTATACTTATGTTAAAGAGATTAGATTTTATGGTGGGAAAAAAATAAAATAAAGTTGAAGAAGTGAATATTATTCCACCTATATTCTTAGTTAAGGAACCTATAGAGGCCTTGAGGGAATTCATAGAACATATATTATAATTTTCTCAACAATTTTTATAATCGGTCTCTAAATTTGACATGCTAGCTAATGCACATGTGAGAGATCAACATAAACTGGAAGAATATTGGTATGATTTTATAGATCAAGAAAAGGTAATAGATTATCCCATATTTAAAAATTAAAAATTAACTCATCTCTACCTATCACTTAATTTGTAATAAGACACCACATAAGTGGTGGAATTGAAAGAAAATTTTTGGAATATTTTCTACTTACCTCCAAGTCCAATAACTCAGCTCCCAGAGGCACTGGGAAAAGAAGAAGAATCAAAATCCAAGACAATAAAAGCAGAAAATATTTTATTGAAGTTATTTATTTATGATTTTATTGAAAATTAATTGAACCTCCCACTGATTTGAATTTTTCAGATTCAACCAACACATCGATTTCTTCAGAGGATGAAGAAGAAGAAGATGATGAACCATTTAAGACAAAGTTTCCAGTGGCCTTTCCTGAATAAATAAAATTTTATGATGAACTAATTAAAGGGGGATATTTTGTTATTGATTCTTTATGTTTTAATATTATTCAAAAAGAATTTTTTTTCTAACTTTACATTTTTTTAAGTTATGAATACATGAACAATAGAGTAGTGCCTGGATAAAACTGAAGAGAAATCCACACAAGTAGTGGTCTAAAAAATGAGGGCCCAATATTTATGCTCCTCCACTTATCAAGATTTACTACATTACTTTGGTGATATACTGAAAGTACTCCATTGATAGAGTTTTATACAACCAATGTAAAGGTATGTCCATTGGAAGGAAAATAGTTTGATGGTTAATGTGCAAGAAACTACACCTACATTCAGATTGAGGATAAAATTATGTAACTTCTAAGAAGAGGCAGTCAAAATCCAGTTTTCACTTAGGGTTCCAAACCAAGTCTTCTTTCCTTCTTCTCTTTATTTTTACTTATTTTTATTTTAATATATTTTTTATATTTCATTATTTATTTATTTTAGGTTTAATGTGGAGTAGATATGAGCTTAAATATCACACATACACCTTTATTTTATTCATTATTTTGTTTATTTATTGATAATTATGTCTGTCTTTGAGTTTATGGTCTTTTTTATTAATTTTTTTTGAAGAAATTGAAGTTTTTCCTATCACTTAGTTAGTAGAAACTATGTAGAAACTGTTCATGTGTGTCAAAAGTTTTAATAGTTCTATTTTACATGGTTAGTGCATGTTTTTACAAACCATGCATCCAAACCATGCATAGTGATTAGGTGTGTCTAGTGTGTGTTTGTGTGTGTGTGTGGGGGGGGGGGTATGATTGGCACACAGTCTTGTAAACCATGTGGAAAATCCATGTGGCATGACTATAATTTTTAAAACTTGTAATACATATTCTGCACTTGTGTTTTATAACCCCTAAATGCCCTCCTCTCTTCCTCACCTATTTTTGGTGCACCATAGGATCCCTATACAACCTTCCCCATTACCTCATCCTTATGAATTTATCTTCTACCCTTTGATTTTGTTGAGTTCTACTTAATCTTGAACCTCTTTCTATTTTCCTTCCCTATTTTTATTCTTTCTCCCTCTCTTATTTTGGTGTGATTTTGGCCAAACCCTAGGTAGGATTTGGTACTAAATCACTTTGTATTTGTTTTTTAGAGTGTGTGGATTTCTTCTCAGTCCCTATTCCCCTCATATTATAAGGGTTTTCATCCTATGTACTTGACCTAGGAAGGTGTTTCCATATTTTCCAAATTTTCCTAATAATCCTCAATATGCTTATTCTTTCTAAATATTTTCCTTGAATATTATATATTATATGCACTAATTCAAATTCCTAAGAGGTTTTATCAAGGGGATTGGTATTTTAAAGGAACTATTTTAACTATTTAATTGGTTTCATAGGGGTTATGAAGAGTTATTAGTTAGGGGTTTCATTTTGAATGGTCTTTAGAGTGTTTTTAATTGTTTCTATATGGTTCATAGATTTAAAAACTAGTACAAAAAATGTCTTTAACCTTAGTTTTTTGGGGGGTTTAACGTCTTTTTTTGAGGTGATTTCTTTGTGAGTGAAAATTTAAATATATTTTTATTTCTGGTTATTAAAAACACTGTTAAAATTATTATTTTTATAAAAAATAAAATACTTTCAATGTTTTTTTTCATAACCAATGTCAAAACTTCCAATAGATGACTTTTGACATTGTTTTTTGTTATAACCGACATCAAACGTGCTATTGGATGACTTTTAACATTGGTTATAACAAAAACCAACATCAAAACTATATATATTTTTTAAATATTTCAATTATTAGTACTCACTTGGATGAAAATACACGATCAATGAATTATAAAATTATTGAAACTAAATAAAATCTAGAAAAGAAAATATAGATCTTTAACTTAAATATTCAACTTAAATCTTCAAATCACTTGGATGAAAATATAGTACCGATAAATTATAAAACTTTAGAAACTAAATGAAATCTAGAATTATAATGTTAAATCTTTGATTTAATTATAATTCTTGATTAAATATCTATCAACTTAATTTTCTTTAAGGGGAATAATTCACGAGGCATATGAAATTGTGGTTTATAAGGAATTTTAGACTCTATCCTATAAATCTATTGGGAAATATTTATACTTTTAACACAATTTAATGAAATATACTTCATAAAAAAAAGTAATCATTAACAAGTATATCAATAGATAAAAATAATCATAAATAAATTTAGTAATATGAGAGTAATTATAAATACTATTCCAAAACTAGTGGAATGATGGAAAGAATCAAAAGAGTATATCTGAAATAAATAAGCATGGAGAGTGAAAACATATAAATTATGCTTGAAAATGTGTATCATGGTATAATAAATTTTAGGCAGAAACTGAAAAATTAGAAAGAACATTGTGAAAAAATTAAATCCCAATTTCACATGATGCGAACTTTTACTTTTTATTTATGTTATATATGAAACTGATGTTAAAAATTCAAATGAGAATATTTTTAATGTTTGTTTTTATAAAAAACAGTGTAAAAAGTTATATATATATATATTGATGTGTTTTTGAGTAAAATATAATGTCAAAAATATAAAAAAAGTTTTGAAATCAGTTTTATTAAAAAATGTCATCAAAAGTAAAAAATAAAAAAATTTAGCATCATTTTTTATTAAAACTGATGTTAAAATTATATCAAAATGACTTCTAAAGTTGGGTTTTTAGTAAAAATCAACCTTAAAAACCCATCCCCCTACTTTGTAATATCAGTTTTTCAAAAACTAACATTAAAATGATGACGCAACATAATATTTTTCTATTAGTGTCATGTTGATAATGATTTTGTAATTATTTAATGAGGTTGTGCCTTATTGATTTATGAATCTTATGATATTTGATGTTAAATTTTTTTTCTCTCCTGGTTTTGAAGGAGTTATTACAATATGATAGGATTTGTAATTTGTTTTCTAAATAAGGTTTATGTACATGTTTTTGTATATTTATGCTCATGTGCATAAATATATATGTACATGTATATATTTATACACCTACCTAAATATATATATATATATATATATATAAAATATAACTATTAGTTTAGAGATCGAAGGCCCATTTTCACTTAGAAAAGAGACTTAAAAAATGACATTGATTTGGAGATGTCTTTTAAGGAGATTTTGGAAGACATATTATTAGTTTCAAATTTAAGATCTGGTTGGAATCTAATGTCGATGTCCTATTTCTAAATGAACTACACTCTTGAACTAAAACCCTGAATATTTATGATAAAATGGTTTTGATGATTATATTCAATAGTTATTGTTATTTATATTAGTTGGAATATGGGAATTAGTGAGAAGGGTGTGTGAGGTGGGTTGACGTTTGTCATTGGATTGGGTTTCCTTTTATTTTATTACTGGTGTGTTTGAAAAGGCATTAATCTTTCCTCACTCTCTATTACTAATATCATGGTGATATAAGGTTTTCTAGCGAGATATTGATATACAATTACTATTTAGTCCCACTGAGTTGGACTAGATCCCCCCAGGCATGGAATGGGACCATGTGGGAGTACCACCAGTGAGGCTAGTTGAGAGAAGTCAATTGGTTATAGATTATGGATGTACTGATAATCTGAAATATGATTCCACCCAGGTATGTGTAATATCATATCAATAAATGTTTAAGAGTTTCCCATGATTATTATACTATTTATTTTTTTCTTCATATTTACTGTACTGGTATACTATTTTCCTTTATTAGCTCTACTATTTATCTACATGATTTCATTAATACTCGTATGTTGTTCTTATCATGCAATTTATATTTTGTTTTTGTTATTTAGTTAAAATTTTATTTGATTATGAAATGCTTTCCTTCTCAAGTGTATTTAATGAAATGGTTTTAAAAATGGGTATTTTAAAAGAAAGTTTTAAAAGAAATGTTTAAAAGTGGTTTTATAAAGTTGCATTTTTTTTGGATTTCAAAGAGGCTTTGGGAAATGTTTAAAAGTTATATCACTTAAAATAAGGAAATCCCAATCTTTAAATATTATATTTCAAACTAGTTTTTATGGAATGTTTTCAAAAATTAAAGCATGAAATCTTTGGTGAAATCTTACAAGACTATTATGATCACACTATATTTACACCACTCAGTGTCTGCAGACTGAGTGGACTTCCTACAAGTTCAATTTCAATTTACAAATCACTCATGTATAGGGAATTTTGTTTTGGTGAGTGACCTTGGAGCCACGAGGATATGATACCTAGTACTTGGGGGTTTCTTTTATGTCGTAGTTGTTTTACCTAGCTTGTCTTCTTTGTATATTGATTCTGTCTAATGCTTTAGTTTTAGTGAGTTGGATGCTTATATTAGTTGTTCTTTTTTTTGTTTATTTCTATTTTATTTGTTTATTTTGTTTATGAATGAATGTCCAATGTATGGATTAACCATTTCAGGTTCTTGGTAATATTTTGTTGTGTGCTAAATGCTATTTATCTAAGAGAAATCATTCCCACATGCTTATATATAATGTGTTATTTATTGTCTCCAATGTGGGGTGATTATAGCACCCTGATATTTTATAAAATATTCTTTTTCAAATCAATTTTATTTCTTTGATAGCTTTCATTACATGCAACATTGAGTTTTAGCGGACCGTGATATACTATTAATATTATTTTTTAAACATGACCATTATAACATAGTAATTAAACTCGGTGGTATGAATAAGAATAACCATATTTTTAAAATTAAGTATAAATGTTTCAGGTGAAGAAAATATATATATAAATAAGTATTTAATTTTTAGTGAAGTCTTTATATGCTTCGAAGATACTTTTTATCAAAAAAATGTTTTTTATTATTTTTTTGAACAAATAATAAATTTCCCACATTTATATAATTTATTTAAAAAAATGAATTCATTTTTTAAATCAACACATCAAAATTATCTTGGAGTGATTTTTTGAAAATTTTCTTAAAAAAATAATTTTTTGATGAATAGTAAAAAATACTCCTTTTTATTTAAAACTACCTTTTGTTTAAAGAAATTAAAAAGTTACATATTGTTTAAAAATGTTTTAAAAGTAAAATTATTTAAATTTTTTTATTAAACCAATTTAGGACATTATAATTAAATTCCTATTGATTTTTGATATTAAAACTTTCTATACTTATGGAAATTTTCTCTTTGGAAAACCACTTTTGTCCCATCTACGGGCTAATTTTAAATTATTTTTTCCACTTATATGAATGGAATTTTTAAAAATTTATTCCATACTTTTAATCATCATAATTAATATTATATAATATAGTTAACTTAATTTTTTGTCAAAAATGAATAGTAAAAACAGTAAAAATCAATTACCATAGTTAAGGTTATAACGAGTTTACTAGGGGTTAAACTAAAAATATAAGGGTTAAAATTACCTAAAATCCTGTTTAATTCCTATTTTTTATCCATATTTAAACCTTATATAATATATGGTTCAATAATTTCCCATTTTGGAGCCTTGTTTCATGCGTAAAACATGGGTATATGTTTTTATTTTAAAAGCTTCCAAGTGTATCCTCTCAACCACTTATAAAAGGGATCCCCCTCTCCTTTATTATTAAATCTTAAAAATACTTTTAGTCCAGACAATTCCTTACCTAATCCCTTCCATATTATGAAGGATTTAGGTGTAAACCTAAATAGGTTCTCCATGGAAGAGGTATCATTCCGAACTGATCTTTTTTATTTTATTTCTTCTTCTACCTCATTCAAATATTATTCTACTTTGATTACATAATAACACAAATATATTCCATATATAGAGATTTTATTATGTTAGTTTAATAACCTATATACATATCCTCTTCCATTAAATGGTAAATGAAATCATTGATCATGTGTATGATGGATTACCACATCGCGAACTGATTTAATTTGTTTTCCATTGCAACCTATCACGAATGGATATAAAGATGGATTTATAGTATTAATATAAATTATAATTATGAAATAATTATAATTCTATAATTATACTATCACATCTACCTTCTTAACTTCTAATCCATTGGAAAATTATAACATCAGTCATGTGTATGTGTGGACTACCGCCTTCAAGAAGTGATGTGATACAATTTTCATTTTATTTTATAATGGATGGTAATAAGGATAGATTTAAAAAATATATATGATATATATTATATAAAAATTATTCTTTAAATATTATTTAATATTTATTTTCTTATATTCCATCCTTTTAGGAAATCGAAACAACGTTTATGCGTACGTATGACCTACCGTCTCCATGAGTGGATTAATTCATAATCTATATCTAAATTTAATGGATTACTATAAATAAATCTATAATAAATATATATGATATTTATATCTTGTATAACAATCTTAATATTATGGAAAAATGATCAATGTAAAAGTATCAAAACTAAAAAACCAAAACATACATGAAAAAAACAAATTCGTTATTACCCAAAATGTGATTTTAACAAGGAATTGTTAATAAATGGGTAATAAAAGGTCATAAGTAAATAATATATGGTATGATATATATAATTATGTTTCTATAATAGATTTATAATAATCCTATATTTATTATACTATAGTTTTTAATTTTCACTAAGGAAGTCAAGACTTATGGTAAGAGATTTCTAGTCTCTCTTTTATTTTTGGGGGACATATGCCATATTTACCACTCGTTTATTTTGTGTGGTGTATATATTTCCACTTTGACATGTTATATCATGAATATAATTATTTTAATATTATTTTAAGTTTCATTTTATTTAATTATTTATTGGGTCTTATGATTCAAAAACAACCAAAGTGGTAAGGTATTTTTATCTCACTTTTATTTCTGTGAGATACATGTCATATTCACTAATTGTTTCTTTTGTGTGGTGTATATAATTCCTTTGAATTTATTTTATGATTCTTATAATGAAATTAAGGTATATAAATATCCATATAATTTTATTTATTTCATGATGATTATAATTAAAAATATACCAAAGTGGTAAAGGTTTTATGTTACAATCTCGTTGTTTATAAAGATTATTTAAGTTTCAGTTCCCGATGATGAAATATTATGATATATATCTAAAGAAACTCATGAAATTTTTTATCCTATATTTATTTCATGAAAATAAATGTTTTTATTTCATTTTCATCTCTTTATGCACTCAATAATTTAAAATAATATTTTTAAGGAAAACCGACATTATTTCTCTTTTTGGTCGAAAACCCTTTTTTTCCTTGTCAATGTTTTCTAATTTTTTTAAAGAAATATTTTAAAATTCTATAATAATTTTTTAAATAATTTTTTTACCCATTCTTTAATTTTTACAAAATTCTTTAAAATTAATCTTCTTTTCTTTTTCCAAATATGGCTCTTTTGAAATTTTACTGAAAACGTGAAAGGAATCTTCATTTTAACATGTACGACATGAAATGTATTATCTAATTTCATGTCTAATGAACGATTTAAAGATTAATCTATATTTTTATAGGGTTATTTTTTAGGAAAATGTTTTATTTCATATTTGGGTAGTTTTAATATTTTAGAGAATTGATTTCCAAGTAGAATTGATATTTTCCTCAAGAAATGTTCCAAGTGATCTTTCCAAATTATTTTCCATCTAATATGATATCCATAGATGTTACTTAAGATTTACTGGGGATATTATCCAATGATACCATATTTATTATTTCTATGTATGGTTTATTTTTAGGAAGACACAATCTTTATGAAACCCATTCCTTTTCCATGGGTTATGCCATGATTAAATGATGAAACGATTAGGAAAACCGTTTCTTTTACATGGGTTATGCTATGATGAAATGGTTATGAAACCCATTATTTTTCATCAGTTTTGATATGAGTAATGTTTTATGATCTTTTTTCACACATATTCTCATGTGTAAGTGTGTACTACCTCCTCCAAGAAGTGATGTGATACGTTTTTCATTAGGAAAATATTGATTTCTCATGAGATAAATTGGACTAAAATGGGGAGTGAACCTAGTTTATCTAGATGATTTATCTATTATGATAGTATTGGAAGTGAATATTGACTACTATGATGGTTTAAGAAGTGAACCTATACCACTATTATTGATTTGGTAATGAGACTTGACTACCAGAGAAATGATTTTCTATGATTGTGTGTATACCAAAAATCCATGTATTATGCCTATGTTTTTCTCCCATAGCTCATGTTCTTTGATTTATTTTTGATTCATGTCTTATGAACTACCAATATTTGTTCCATTACTCAAGGTTATGATATTCGATCTGCAGGGAATGGTTTTCAAATTCTATGATCATGTTCTTTGATATATTTTTGATTCATGTCTTATGAACTACCAAGATTTATTCCATGACTCAAGGTTATGATATTTGATATGAAGGGCATGGTTTTCAAATTCTATTCTAATATTCTCATACCATTATTCTCATGTTATTCTTATATGTTCAATGATATATCCTTTTATTGATAATCATATCTCACCCTTTCTTATGTTTCCTTTAACAAGGGTATGAAGAATGATTTTATGTATGATATGTATAATAAGGGTGATAGTTATGAAGAACTAAGTGGGATATGATGTATAACTCTTTTGAACTAGTTGTTTATTTATATAATTTTCCAAAGTCACTAGAAATACAATATTCTAGTGGGTATCGTTTTGTTATATAATGAATATTCCTCTTTTAAGATGTGATATTTATGTATGAAAAATGTGGGTCACTATAGTTGGTATCAAATCAAGGTTTAGTTAAACCTTTGTAAACTAGGATGAGAAAAATTTAGTGATATCTCTAAGGATATATCTAAAGATAATTCTAAGGATAATCCAAAGTAAAGGAAAATATATTGGAATTTTGGTGAAGGATAGAGTGAGTGGTCTCTAAGAAATTACATACCTTTCTAGATACTACAAGTGGATGTGTCTTTGAAACATTTGTACCGAAGGAGTAATAACTTCGAAAAGGGAGTATTAGGATTTGAATCGATCATCACCTAGTGCATAGAAATGAGCCTTACTGCACACTTGGTTTGACAATCCAGAGGGATATGTTTGGGAAATTCACAAACTCTTTATAAACCATCATTAAGGATTTGAATAGATGATGACCATGAATGAAATAGGTTAAACCTAAGGTTCCATTGATTTAAAAGAAGGTATCATTATTTATATATCCTATGAATGATTGATCACTTTGATTAAATATGAATGATAGTTATACTGAATATTTTGCTTTTACTAAGGTATTAAAGATAGAACAATTAAATTGGGATGATGACAAGCATGCTCAAATATTTAATTATCTTATTTGAACTTAGATATGTAAATTAAATTATATCATGAAAAATATTTTGGAATGTTAATTACTATACTCAATGATTAGATAATGAATTATCCATGAAAACCCATAATGGAATGATGATCACATATCAAGTCTTTGATTCTTCTCCAGTTAAAGTTTGTCGGAATATTCTTCCTATAAATATTATTATTCACCTTCTGGTTGAATTTGATGTTTTCTTAGGTATGGAATTACTTTATCTATATAAATCCCGCATCAATTGATGAGGAGGGGAAGTCACGTTTGATATTCCAAACCAACCTATCACCGTTTATCAGTGCGATGATAAATACGACCTTCCAATGTAGATCACACCCATTGTATAAGTCTTGATTCATATTCAAAAGGGGTGTTTATCTCATATGGTTGTGTAGAAACTCAACATCAATGATATAAATATTGTGAGAGAGGTTGTTTATGTCTTTCAAGAAGAGTTACCTAGTCCTCTACCAAATTGTGAAGTTGAGTTCTCAATAGAACTCATGCCTGACACTACACCTATTTCAAAGAACCCATATAGTATGGAACTAATTGAGTTGTAAGAATTAAAGAAGAAACTATAGTATAATCTTGATAAGGAATTAATTTTACCAAGTGTGTCACATTGGGGTGTGCCTATTCTTTTTGTTAAGAAGAAAGATGGATTGATGAGACACTGCATTGATTTTCAGAAATTGAATAATATCATAATCAAGAAAAAGTATCATCTACCTCGTATTGATGATTTGTTTAACCAAATGTATGGTGATAAATAATTTTTCAAGATAGAACATAATTATAGATATCATTAATTAAGTATTAATAAGGAGGATATACGTAATACATCATTCTTTACAAGGTATGTAACTATGAATATATAGTGATTCCATTTTGTCTTACTAATTCCCTCATTATCTTCATGGATTTAATGAATAGAGTCTTTAGTGATGACCTTGATCAATTTGTGGTAGTCTTTATAGATGAAATTATTATTTATTAAAAGAGAAAGGAAGAGCACAAAGATCACTTGAGAATTGTACTGAAGAACCTAAGGAAGGATAATTTGTATACAAAATTTACCAAGTGTTCATTTTTGATATAAAAAAGTTTCATTTTTTGTATAATCTAAAGAGATGGTATATCAGTGGATCCATAAAATATAGAGGCTATTGAATGATTCCCCATACTAACCATAGTGATTGAGATCCATAGTATTCTTGGATTATTCATATATTATTAATGCTTTGTGGAAAATTTCTCATGGCTATCCAATCCACTAACCAAGTTAACTCATAATGGAGACAAGTTCCTTTCGATAGATGAATGTGAATAAAATTTAAAGGAACTAAAGAGAAGGTTAGTTAGTGAACATGTGATTACATTAACTTACAGTAGATATTGTTTTGTAATCTATAATAAAACATCAAAGAAGGGTTTGGGATTTGTCCTCACATAGAATGATATGGTGATAGATTATACCTCATGATAATTGAATGTTCATGAGAAAACTTACACAACTCATGATTCATAGTTAGAAATGATAATTTTTTCATTAAAGATTTGGAACCATTATATTTATGTAGAAATGTGTAATATATATACTAATCATAAGAGTTTAAAGTATATATTTACTTAAAAATATTTAAACATGCACCAGAGAAGATGATTGGATCTGATTAAATATTATGACTACTCAATACATTACCAACCTGGAAAAGTGAACAAGGTGGCCGATACTTTTGAGTCTAAAGGATCATTTTGGATTATCTATGATGAGGATAAAAAAAGATCCAATATTTATGAATTTACAAAGGATAGATCTGGAAATCATAAAAGTAGTGGGAAAATCGTATATTTCTCAAATAAGTGTTCAACAATCAGTCAATGTCAAGATTAAAGAGATGTATTAAAAAGATGTAGAGATACTGAAGAAGGTTATAAATGATCCCAAGTTTAACCTTAACTAAAATGGAATTATTAGGTCCAAGAAATGGTTATGTGTCCCATAAATACCAGATTTGATGGAGCTATTAGAGGAAGATCATAGTTCTTGATTTTTTATTCATCCTAGAAGTACAAAGATATATAAAGATTTCAAAGATTATTTCTGGTGAGATGAAATTAATAGAGATATTTCAAAGTTTTTATCTTAATGCTTGATATATAATAAAATTAAGGATTATAAACAAAAGTATGAGTGTATGTTACAACCATTACCCATACTAGAATGGAAATGAGAAAAAATCACCATGGATTTTGTCATTGGAATCCAAAAAATGTATAAAGGGAACAATTCTATATTATTTGTAGTCAAACACCTTAAAAATTTAGAAAACTTAATTAATATCATAAGAGATCTCTATTTGGATCATCTTTCTAGGATATACATTAAGGAAGTGGTAAGTGTCACACCCCGAATATGATTTTTATTTTATTTTATTCTTTTCTTGGTGATTGGTCTTTTGGTTGAAGTTTGGGTTGAGTTACCAATGATAATTTTAGAGTTTTGAAGGTTTTATGTAGTTTTTGGACCTGTGTATGGTTTTTGTGCATGATTTGGGGATTAAATATCATCCTGTTAAGGATGAGGGTGTTTCCAGTTCAGTTTTTTCTTGCATGGTTTGAGCATGATTTGAGCTAAACTGTGCAAGGCCCTAGACAAACTATGTTGCTCCGGGGTGGTGTCTAGGTCAGAACGCACAAATTGTGCACAGTTTGAGAAAATTGTGTAGTAATAATGTGAAATGGATATTTAAAATGATATAGATGAGTTTCATGTCTAGATCATGTTTTTCCAAACCATGTGGCCAATGCTTGCAGGTGTCCTCCTTCACCAGTGGGGTGTGCATGATTGGCGTATGGTTTGAAAAACTATGTTTCCAAACTGTGTGACTTTATTATGTCATTAAAAACTTAAATTTTACTATTTCCCCCACTTTAGTTTTAACCTAAATTTTAGATTATTCTCCCTTATTTTGTTTTTTTTCACATGATAGGGCTCTCAAACCCTCCTCGCTTTGGCTCCCCTTGGATCCATGATGATCCTCCTTCAAATCTAGTTGAGTTTCTCTTGGTTTTTGGGGTGATTTATTTCCATCTCTTCTCCCTATGTTATTTACTCAGTTCATTCCTGGTGGGTTCTCTCTTGGAATAATCCTAGAATCTAGATTTTATGTTGACCTTGTATTTCTTTAATGTTAGGGTGCATAGATGGTTCCTTGGATCCTATTCTTCCTCCTCTGAGAGTTTCGCCACATCCGCATGTCATTGAGGTAGGTGTTCCCATAAATTTCCTTTCCAAATAATTCTATGTGATTCTTGAGCATTTATAATAAATTTATAAATGTTTTATATTTTATTATGACGTTCTTGTGTGAATTTTTGTGATGTTTTCATGATGGAAATTCAATGAAAAATGGGTTTTCAAGAGATTTATATGGGTTTTCTTATACATGTATGTATAAAAGGTGTTTGATAAAACTATAATTTTCCTTATAAAGTGAAATTGGGTATGTTTGGATTGTGTTTGGATTTGTTTAGGTCTTGGTAGTTGGTTGGATTTTGAAATTGATCTTGGTATGTGGTTTCTTTTCTTTTTATGGTTAGATGCTTGTGTAAAGGATTCTTAAACTTGAATGTTGAGAATTTTTGTGATGTTCCTTATGTGTGTGACCTTGTATGTGGGAATATACATATATACATGGGGTAAAAATATGGATAGGAATACAAATGATAATGTATTTTTATTGAAATGTTCATCTTAAGCCCCAAATTTTAAAACACATTTCCCACTCCCCTCTTCTCTTTATTCTATCCATCTTCCAAATGAATCCACTAAAATCCCTAGTGCTTTATAAATAGTTCTTTGGTTCCTAAATGAACTGAAACTTGGTTTTAAAATGTTATTTTTAAATCTTATCCCATTTGGAATTTCAATGTGTGCTTTTTTGACTAAATGAAATAAAGGCTCATTTGGAACCTTTCGAGCATGTCGCGTGTTTTTACCTCAGTTTTGGAAATGGATTTGAAAGTATATTTGGATTGGAAATATTAAAGGCCAAGTTAGTATCTTATGGTGTTTTGAGAAATTGGTTTTCAAAGTGATATGATGTGTAGGTCCAATTGGAAGTTTTTAATGGTTCAACATATGATGGGAACATCTATGGCGGATCCTCTGAGGAGAGGGTCAATGCATAGGTGGTGTCAGTGTTTGGGATAGGCAAGCACAATGGAATCTGTGGGTTATTGGTTTATGCCATGTATGTGAGGACCTCCTCATTCACCAGGTACTATTATGATGGGATTCCTAGGTGTTATCTAATGGGTCGAGTGGCGAATGATTCAGTACTACAAAATATGCCTTTAACAACACCAACATTTATCAGCGCTAGAAAAATGTGATAATAAAGTCCATTTTTATAAGCAATGATAAAGGAAACCCTTTATCAATGCTTATTTTAGGGATCATAAAAGTTACCCTTTATCGGCGCTTTATTTTTAGCGCCGATAAAGGTTTAGAATAAAATGAAATAATTAAAAAATATAAAAATATAAAAATTTAACAATTTCATTAATTAAATAATTATTGCTAAAAATGAATAAATTGAATGTACATATATATAAATTTTAAAAATTAATAAATAGTATATATTAAATATATATATATATATGTAAAATAAATAAATAAAACAATTAAACAAATAAAAATTTAAAATGAGTAAATTAAGAAAAGAATTAAACATTTTATTAATTAAATAATTATTGATAAAAATTAATAAAATTAATATACATATATATATAGATTATAAATATTAATAAATAGTATATATTAAATATAGATATATAAAATGAATAAATTGTAAATAATTAAATAAAAAAATAAAAAAATAATAAATAAAAAAATTATTTAAAAATTTATTAATGAAACAATTATTAATAAAAATGAATAAGTATAATATATATATATATATATATATATATTTATATTAATTATAAATATTAATAATTAATATATATAAAATATAAATATATATAAAATGAATAAAATGTTAATTAAAAACATATTAATGTCTTATTCATTTTTAATGTTGTTTTATTTTTCAATGTAACAATATCAAACGTTGTGTGTTATAATGATTTCACGTACACACACACACATATATGTAATTAATACATTTATATATACAAACGTACAAACAAATATATTTATGCAATATATAGAAACACATACACCTAATATTTATATAATTTATTCAAATTTTTGTATATTTTATAATTTCATTATAACATGACACATTTAATATATTATATTTTTAATTGGTTAATTTTTTTAATATTATTACAGTTACGACATTCATTTTTAGTATATTTTTTTTAATTTTTTTTTTAAATTTGATTATTTTGTATTATTTATTTATATATATTTATTTACTATGTTTTAGTATTTTCAATATATATTAATCAACTTCAATATATATTTATCCATATTTTTTTAATAATTTATATTTAATTAATAAAACTTATCCATTTTTTAAATATTTTTAAAGTGTACTCATTTGGAATTATTCAATTTCACTCATTTTTAAAATGCATGTATTTAAGATTATATATCTACTAATAATGGTAAAAATATATTTGTAAATAAATATTTATAAATAAATATGTCTATAAATATATATTTACTACATTTATAAATTTATATATTTATAATTATTATAAATAAATAGTTGTTATTTTTAAATAAGTATTTATATAATTATAAATAAATAATTTTAAATATTTAAATTATTATAAAATTGTAATAAATTTATTTAAATAGTTATAATAATAAATCCTTTATCAGCGCTAATATTTTAACACTCATAAAAGGCACATTTATCTGTGCTGTTTTAGCGCTGATAAAGATCGATCTTTATCAACACTAAAAGAGCACTCATAAATATCTCTTTTATCAGCACTAATCAATTGAGTGATGATAGAAGGGATCTTTATCATCACTTTTTTGAAAGCGCTATTAAAAGTGTCCCTGATCTATTTAAAAGAACCCCAATCACAACTCAGTCACTTGTGATTCTCAAGCTCTCGCAAAACTCTTCAACTGTCGGTGTGACTTCTCTACATTCCCTCAGATTAATCTAGGATGGAATCCAATGTATGTTATTTTCTACTTTTCCTCTATCATTGTTTGATTTTTTGGGTTTTGTGTTTTTCATTTTTGTGCTATTCTTAACCATGACAAAACCTACATCTCATCTCCTCACCATTAAAATACAATGAGTGGTTCGATTTCATATTTTTCCTCCATAAACAATGGTTTCAAAGAAAGAGAAGGATGTTTTCATATGTTAAGGGCATTCAACATATGTGTATGGGTTTGTATGGATAAATAAAATAGATTTTCACCACAGGATACTACAAAGGTAATACTAGATTTATAACATTATCTAATTGAGTTTAGTTAAACATTGAAGAGGTTAACCCATTTCTCAAACATGTTATCTATATCCCTTAGCATTGACACAAGACTGTAGTGATCGGGAAGTGTGTCTGAGGGGATGTGCTGACCTGAATTGGAAACTATTTGGGTATATTAGGTTAAAAATGTTACAAAATGGAATTAAAGTGAAACTAGGTATATTGGTATTGATTATATCCAAAAGAATTTTTTTTACAAACATAAGATGTAATCCATAAATTTGTCTGGATAACATATTTATGTTGGATACTTGAGTTATCATATGAAGTCTAGGTTTTCTTGTTTATTTTTTCCTCGAAATATCTTCTAGAGTCTCATGCCTCTTATTTAGGAGTTTATAGGTTGGAATCAGTAAGAATATATGATATGTCATGTTCTTATTTGTCTTTGTTTATTTTTTTTCTATAATCAATTATAAATTTATATTAATAGAAACATGGATAATAAATAAACAGTGCATTCTTATTTACTTATTAGCAATGATTAAGTTTATATAACTTATTAATTGATGGAGTTTATTTAGAAACACCCTTTATAGATACTATTAGTTAGTTGTTTCGTAATTATTTTTAAAATAATTGTTGGGAAAAAATCCCTCAAGGTATCATTGAAGCATTTTTGAGGTGATTGTGTTTGTTGACAAAGTGGACATCTGTGTTGTGATTGTTGAAAAAGAAAACCATGACATACAAATTTGTTGACAAAAGGGATTTCGTGGTGGCATGTCGAGTTTAAGGGCTATGGTTAACGATCCTTGTTTGATTCAAGAATGTTGACAAAGAAATGAATGATCTGGAGGCGGTACAAAAAGAGCAGATACAAGGTGGTGTTGTTTTCCAGTGTTTGCCAAATTTTTGGGCCTAAAAATCGACAAATGAAGAAAAGTGGTTTTTGGAAAAGGGACTTGCGCGCCGTGTACTTGAAGGAGAGGAAACTTGCGTGCCTAATTTTAAGAACCCGTTTCTTATTTTTGAGGTATGGGTTTCTTCTTTTCTATTTTCCTTAAGTGTTTTTGAGAAAATAAGGAAAATGGGGAAAAATCCTAAATTTTGGGACTACACGCCGTGTACTATTCCACACGCCGTGTACTTTGGCCATGTGGGATGAGTACATAGGGTGTGTAAGCCATGTTGGTGACGAAGGGTGTAAAAACTGACTACACACCGTGTAGTGGATATTTACATGCCGTGTAGTCAGTCGAAAGGAAAATAGTAAGGCAGTGGAAGCAGCCGCCACCTGGATGATAGTACATGCCATGTGATCAGGAATACACACCGTGTACTCATGTCGACGGATGAACAGTGTTGCGGTGGAATGAAGCCGCCGAAGGAACAGTTAAAAAAATGAAAAGTACATGCCGTGTACTTGAGAATTACACACCGTGTAGTTTTTTTTCTCTTAAAATGGGCAGTAGACTCCCCTGTTCATAGGGAAGGCTTAAAACTGGAGGAAAGAGTCGGGAGAGAGGGCCAGACCTTCGAGGAGCTTCATATCGAGCATCGGGAATCCGTTTTTTACACTGTCGATCTCCCTGGAACTGCACAGATCTATGTCGTTCTAGGACAATTCGAGGATCGCCGTTCGCGTATACCATTCAGGGGCGTTTATGGTAGGTGTCTTAGTGTTTAAATTCCAACTGCTGTGCGTTTTTGTATATTGTTGAGCTACGAACCCATGTTGGGGTGTTGTGTGGCTGAGGCCTTAGCTGTTTTAAATACCTATAATTGTATAGGGAATTAAATGTAATAATAAATTGCTGTTTGGGAACACTGCTTGGATCCAGGACCACCCCATGGGTGCGTTCCTCTGTTTAGCCGTTTGGCTAGGATACCCGAGGGTATGCCATGTTTATTTTTCACATTACTTTTTCCTTGAGAGGAATTGTATGTGAATTTCTTGTTTATATGTTGGGCATGGACCGATTACTTGTTTAGCCTGAGGGAAGTGTTTCCTTAAGCCTGAGGGCAGTGGTTATTTTGGCCTGAGGGAAACTTCTTTCGTGCCTATGGGCAATAGACTCTGTGCCCGAGGGCGACACTTTGTACGCCTGAGGGAAATATCTGTTATGCCTGTGGGAAAGTACCTGCGGGTTACGTTTCTGATTACCTAAGGGTAAGGGTTTGTGTGTCTAAGAACACTGACTGTTTACAAAGAAATTCACTGTGGTGGTTTCATTATAATGAATGATTAAATGAATATTAAAATGGGAATATAACTGGTAAATCTAGTTACTTTTGAGTACTGCTAAGTTTATTGCATTTAATTTTTCACATTGTTGCTGCATGTTTACACACAGTTGAGCACAGGCCTTTGGTGGGTGCCTACTGGGACTTATTTCTCACACCCTGTTTGGCTCATGTCTTCGTCCCAAACAGATTACATTTCTACAGGTGTAGATAAGGGCAAGGGTCCCTATACGGGTACTTGATTGCTGTTGAGGAGTAGGGGAGAATGAGACCGGGCTTAGGCTCACGATGCTACCGGCTGTTTTGTTTTGTTTTGCTGTACTCTGTATTGTACTATAATTTATTGTTGTGTAACATGTTCTGGATGTTTTCTTTGAACTTGAGACATGTTGCATCATTATCTATATAACTGTTGGTTATATTTTACTGCAGTTGTTTATTTTAAATGTGTATGGTTTATTGCTTCCGCTGTTGTTGTATGATTTTTATTTTATTATTCTGTGCTACACTTTGACAAATGAGGGCATAGTTTCCCCACTATCAGACCTGGGCCCTCACTTCTAGTCGGCAGCCTCTGGAGTTTGGGGAAATGCACTTGAGGTCATGTGACCAACTGGGTTCAGGGCACCCGTTGAGTGGCACCCAGAACCAGGACATTACAAAGTGGTATCAAAGGAGTTCTTTTCTTTGAATTACTATTTGGAGGTTTAGTCAGGGATAGGACGAGAAAGGTAATTGGTAATAAGTTGTGCCCAGGCATAGCTAACCCGTGTACAGGAAAAATCCAGTCTACCTCGTATTTTTTCAATTTTTCTGATTTTGAAAATTTTACGGTTGATTTGATTTTCACCGTTGGGTGAAGCACTTGTGATTGCGGTGTTTATATTTTATCCATGTGTTCTATTTAGTTGCAACCCGATGAGATGAGGGTATTCCATCTCATGCATCATTTAGGCACATGCTAGAAATCACATGCCATGCATATTTCCATGCCACATAGGTGCATTAGAAATTCCATGTTGTTGTGATAGTTGTTGTGCTAGAAAAAGCATGCTGTTGTGATAGTTGCTTTGATAAAATACCTTCTATGTGATAGGGTATTGTTGTATAAGATTATTGATAGAATGGATGGAAAACTTTGGTTTTTGGGGAGTATGGGCCCTCATTGACCGGAATTTGGTGGACCATTGACTGTTTTTGTAATAACACATATAAGATGTCGAGCTTTGATTCGCTGGGAGTTTGGGCCCTCACGGATCGGAATTTGGAACTTAGGTATTTTTTTCCAGTATTTTCTGGGATATTGGAGTAGTTTCAGAGTCTTACTGTCCATAAAAACTAGGATACATGCCGTGTAGTTCCTCGGACACACGCCGCGTGTTCTTCTGTTTGGGAAGAAAAGAGAACTTTTTAAGTACACGCCGTGTACCCTCAGTACACACCGTGTAGTCTCTTTCCATGTCATGGACCGTCTGGACGGGGACACGGGGAAGGGAAATGCTTGAGGAAAACAAGATGTGTACCTGATGTACATGCCATGTAGTTTTGACCCAGAGTCTGCCCATGTAACTAATAACATGGACGGAGGTGACCTTAAGACATACACGCCATGTCCACTGAGGAGCATGCCGTGTAATCTAACATGGGATCCGACCGTGTAACTAACAACACGGGTTGGTGTAATCCTTTCGTATACACGCCGTGTCCATCTGAAACACGCCGTGTAGTGGGAGCCGTGTATCCGGCCGTGTAACTAACAACTCGGGTCGGCAAAGCTCGTCTAGTACACGCCGTGTACCTGTGGGACACGCTGTGTAGTCTTGTCCGAGGACATACCGTGTGGACCAGGCCATGTGGTAGGGAAAACAAGGTAGTGTACACGCCATGTGTGGGTGTAACACACCGTGTAGTATCAAGCTGAGTAGTCGACCATGTCACAAACAACACACGCAATTGAAAAATTACACCATACATGCTGTGTAGTCAGTATACACGCCGTGTAGTTTTTTTTAATGGGAGCCATGTGGCTTGGCCATGTAGAAGGACTCAGGCAGGGGAAGAAAAGTCAGGTACACTCCGTGTAGTCATTATACATGCCGTGTAGTCTTGTTTTGAAAATCTTGAGTGCCTTCTTCCTCCTGTTCCCTTTTTGGTCCCTTTATTTTCAGTCTTTGATAATCTTGATCTAAGGTGTGCGTTTGACCTTATAGAGTCATGCCACTGAGACGACCATGTGTTGTTCTCCAAGAGAGTGGCAATGATTATAATCTAGACATGGTGGGCCATGGGCTACTAGTAGATCCTCCAGTAGATCCAGATGCGGCGCCCGCCATTATACCGGACACAGGCGTGGAGGCGCAGTACTGTGAATGCTTTATGTGGTTCATGCAGACCTTTTAGGGAGAACCACCGGCTACCACATCTATGGATGATCTAACTCGTATATTCCAGTAGTAGCATCCATCGATGTTCTCAGGGGATGGTGGAACACAGGCTACAGAGTCTTGGCTAGGGTCTATGCAGACTATTTTCATGCATCTTGAGATGCCTTGAGGGAGAAGGGTCAAGCTCGCAACGTATATACTGCGTGATTCCACCAAGAGGTGGTGGGATGTTACCACCCAGTCAGAGCATCACAGAGACATGGCGTGGGAAGATTTTCAGACAACCTTTTATGACTTCTTCTTCCCAGAGACGTTAAGAGCATATAGAGCTCGAGGGTTCATGAATCTGCAGTAAGGCACTATGTCGATGATGGATTATTCTTCTCATTTCACCACGCTTTAGTGTTTTTCACCCGTTCTGGTGGGTGATGAGATGTTGGGAACTAGACGCTTTGAGTATGGTCTTCGATATGACATCCGAGCACTAGTGAATGTTTTCAGGTTGCCTTCAATACATGCTATTATGAACCAGGCACTGATTACAGAGAGGAACCTGCGGGAGGCTAGTGGTGTGAGACAGGGTGGTTCAGCACCAATTTCTAGTACTATTTCTACTGGCAAGAGGAAGAGATAGATGAACTTCTCTCAGGGTGGAAGTACCAACCAGAAGAATGTTTCAGGTGGTCAGGTCATGTGCTACCAGTGTGGTAAAGAGGGGCACAAGAGACCTCAGTGTCCACAAGACCCAGTGGAGTGCTGATCTTGCGGAAAGATGGGTCATCTGCAGCGCTTTTACAGGGAGTTTCCACCAGTGGCTAGTGAGAGGGGTTCTGTGTAGACTACGCGTGCGGGAGCAGGACCAGAAGCTTCTTACCAGTCCGGAAATTAGAATACTTCAGGGCATGCAGGTAGGGATGGTGGTCGTGGCCATGGTATCCAGACACCAAGATCTCAGAGGCAGCAGGGCGGGACAACTCAGGGTAGCCAGGCTGTATCGCAGGGCCGCGACACTGGACAAGCATATGCAGTGCAACAGACCTAGCAGGAGCAGGATCCTGGAACTTCTACTGTCATAGGTACTATTCTAGTAGCTTCTGTCTTATCTTCAGTACTTTTTGATACGGGTGCTACACATAGTTTCATATCTGTGCCCATTGTGGAGAGCCTTGGGCTTTGTGTTTCTTCTTCTTCTGATTTTATGACGCTAGACACTCCGTTGGGAGCTAGAACGGCTGGTGTGCGTCAGTTCAAGGAGTTCCCCCTTGAGTTTGGAGGGTGTCACTTTCTATGGGACCTCTATGTCTTAGAGATGACAGAATATGACGTCATTCTTGGGATGGATTGGTGGGTTCTCTTTCGAGCCTTTGTAGATTGCTATCGTCGTAGGGTGAGTTTCACGTCACCAGAGGATGGAGAGTTTCTATACAAAGGTGACTGGGATGTTTAGGCGAGTTGAGCTGGACCAGAGCATCATGGGTGAGGCGGAGTCACAACCCAGATTGCGAGTTTATATATGGATGATCAGGGGACTTTTCAGATGAATTTCCCTGCAGTGGTTGATCATTTCAGGGATGTCTTCCCGGACGACTTTTCATGTCTACCTCCAGAGTGTGAGGTGGATTTCTCTATTGAGCTTGTGCTAGGAGCAGCAACGATGTCCATTCCTCCTTATAGGATGGCTAAACCAGAGTTACAGGAGCTCAAGAGGCAGTTAGAGGAGTTACAGTCAAAGGGTTTTATCCGACCCAATACTTCTCCTTGGGGTTCTCTGGTCCTTTTTATGAAGAAGGAAAATGGTAGCCTCATACTCTGTGTGGATTATCGAAAGTTGAACCAACTGACAGTCAAGAACCGATATCCCTTGCCGAGGATTGATGATATTTTTGATCAAATTCCTGGAGCACGAGTGTTATCGAAGATTTAATTGAGATCAGGATATCATCAGCTGCACGTGAGACCATCGGACATACCGCTTACAACCTTTCGGAGCAGATATGGTCTGTACGAGTACTTGGTTATGCCATTCGGACTCACGAACGCACCAGCAGTTTTTATGGCTCTGATTAATCATGTGTTCCATCCTTAACTGGATTCTTTTGTGGTAGTATTCATGGATGACATCTTGGTGTACTCTCACACTCAACACGACCATGCCACCCATCTTGAGATCGTATTGAGTACAAAGAGAGAGCATAAGCTATATGCTAAGATCTCAAAGTGCCACTTTTGGATGGACCAGATTCACTTCCTGGGTCATATCATCTCAGAGGTAGGAGTTTTAGTAGACCTAGAGAAGGTAAGAGTAGTAGTTTCATGGGAGCAGACTAAGAATGTGTTTGAGATATGAAGTTTCTTAGGGATGGATGGTTACTACAGGTTCTTTATACAGAACTTATCCCAATTAGCAGCGCCATTTATGGGCTTGACTAAGAAGGGTGTGAAGTTCGTTTGGTTAGAAGCTTGCGATACAGCCTTTCAGGACCTGAAAGGAAGGTTGACATCAACACCAGTCCTGATACTTTCAGAGTAAGGGAAGAGCTATACAGTTTACTGTGATGCATCAGGTATTGGACTGGGAGTAGTGTTGATGCAGGGCGATTGAGTTTTTGCGTGCGGTTCTTGTCAGTTGAGGCCACATGAGAGGAATTACCTGACGCATGACATTGAGTTGGCTACAGTTGTTCATGCATTGCGCTGTTGGAGACATTATCTCTTGGGAGATCATTTTGTGGTTTTCACCGACCACAAAAGTCTCAAGTACATCTTTACTCAGCGTGACTTGAACCTGAGACAGTGAAGGTGGGTTGACTACCTTCAGTCCTTTGATTTTGAGCTTGCCTATACTCCCGGTAAGGGTAATGCAGTTGCTGATGCTCTGAGCCGGAAGACTCAAACGTAGGCGGTTCATGAGGCCAGTGGTGAATGGAAGCTGATGGATTTGTTCTCTGAGATGCATTTGGAGGTGCACGACAGTCAGGGGAAAACCTATCTTTCATCTTTAGCTGTGACTTCTACCCTCCTAGATAGAGTGAGGATGAGACAAATATCTGATTCAGAAGGGCTAGTTCTATGGGATTCAGTGACCAGTGAGTACCCTTCTCCTGGTTAGACGATAGGTAATGATGAAGTATTGCATTTCCATGGATGAGTATGGGTTCCAGGGGATATACGCAAGGAGCTGATGCAGGAGTTTCATGCTTCAGCTTGGTCAGTTCATCCCGGAGTTACCAAGATGTACCGTGACTTGAGACGTCAGTACTAGTGGATGGGTATGAAGAGAGAGATAACTAGTTTTGTTACGAGATGTTCCACCTGTCATTAGGTGAAGGTGGTGCATCAGAGGCCAGCCAGATTGTTACAACAGTTACCCATCCCGGAGTGAGAATAGGATGATTTCATGATGTACTTCGTGACTGGGTTGCTGAGGTCACCTTGAGGCAATGATGCCATGTGGGTTGTTGTGGACAGACTCACAAAGGTAGATCACTTTTTTCCGATTAAGGAGACCTTCAGTGTTGACAAGATCGGGAAGTTGCATATCTGAGAGGTCATACGTCTTCATGGGGTTTCTCGTTCTATCATTTTGGATAGGGACGTCCGCATTACGTCTCATTTCGGGTAGAGTTTTCAGAGGGAACTGGGTACACAGGTGCTTCTAAGCACAACTTACCACCCTCAAACTGACGACCAGTCAGAGCGTACGATACAGTGCTTGAGGACATGCTGCATGCATGAATCCTAGAATTTGGGGGCTCTTGGGAGAATCCTATACCCCTAGTCGAGTTTTCCTACAATAACAGTTTTCAGGAAACTATTGATATGGCACCATACGAGTCTTTATATGGTAGGCCATGCCGATCACCTTTGTGCTGGTTAGAGGTAGGTGAGGCAGCTTTACTGGGACCACGTCTCATGTAGGAGACTTCGCAGCAGGTCCAGTTGATTCAGAAGCGGTTGGATACCACACAGTATTGTCAGAAATCTTATTCTGATTGCCGTAGATGACCCTTGGAGTTCATGGCCGGGGATCAGGTTTTCTTGCGTGTTTCGCCGAGGTTGGGACAAAGACGGATTAAGAGATAGGGTAAACTTTCACCGAGGAATGTGGGGCCATTTGAGATTCTGTAGAGAGTCGGGCTGGTTGCCTATCGGTTGTAGTTACCACAGAGGTACTGAGCCATGCACGATTTCTTCCATGTATCTCAGTTGTATCGCTATCATTCAGACCTGTCTCACGTCTTTCAGCCTGAGGAGGTTGAGCTCGAGGTAGATGCGTCCTTTGAGGAGAATCCGATTCGTATCGTTGATAGGAGCACGGAGGCTCTCCAAGGCCGATCAGTTCCTCTTGTACGAGTGCTATGGCAGCATGGCCGAGTGCAGGAAGAAACCTGGGAGCAGGATACCGAAGTATGTACTCAGTGTCCAGATCTGTTCTAAGCTTTATCTTCACCACCCTTGTAAGGGAAATTTGGGGACGAATTTCTTTACGAGGGGAAGTTTGTAAGAACCTGGTTCTTATTTTTGAGGTACGAGTTTCTTCTTTTCTCTTTTTCTTAAGTGTTTTTGAGAAAATAAGGAAAATGGTGAAAAATCCTAAATTTTGGGACTACACACCGTGTACTATTCCACACGCAGTGTACTTTGGCCGTGTGGGATGAGTACACAGGGAGTTTAATCCATGTCGGCGACGAAGGGTGTAAAAAATGACTACACGCCATGTAGTGGATACTTACATGCCGTGTAGTCAATCGGTAGGCAAATAGTAAGGCGGTGGAATCAACTGCCATCCAGACGACAGTACATGCCGTGTGATCAGGAATACACGCCGTGTACTCATGTCGAAGGATGAACAGTGTTGCGGTGGAAAGAAGCCACCGAAGGAACAGTTAAAAAAATGAAAAGTACATGCCGTGTACTTGAGAAGTACATGCCTTGTAGTTTGTTTTTCCACTTAAAATGGGCAGTATCCTCCTCTGTTCATAAGGAAGGCTTAGAACCGGAGGTAGGAGTCGGGAGAGAGGGCCAAACCTTTGAGGAGCTCCAGATCGAGCATCAAGAATCCATTTTCTGCACCGTTGATCTCCCTAGAACCGCACAGATCTATGTCATTCTAGGACAATTTGAGGATTTTCGTTCGCGTATACCGTTCAGGGGCGTTTAAGGTAGGTGGATTAGTGTTTAAATTCCAACTGCTGTGTGTTTTTGTGTATCGTTGAGCTGCGAACCCATGTTGGGGTGTCATGTGGCTGAGGCCTTAGCTGTTTGAAATACCTAGAATTATATAGGTAATTAAATGTGATAATAAACTGCTGTTTGGGATCACTGCTTGGATCCAGGACCACCCTAGGGGTGCGTTCCTATGTTTATCCATTTGTCCAGGATACCCGAGGGTATGCCATATTTATTTTGCGCATTACTTTTACCTCGAGAGGAATTTTATGTGAATTTCTTGTTTATATATTGGGCATGACCCAATTACTTTTTTAGCCTGAGGGCAGTGTTTCCTTTAGCCTGAGGGCAGTGGTTATTTTGGGCTGAGGGCAACTTCTTTCGTGCCTATGGGAAATAGACTCTGTGCCCGAGGGCGAAAATTTGTATGCCTAACGGCAATATCTGTTATGCCTGTGGGCAAGTACCTGCATGTTACGTTTCTGATTACCTGAGGGTAAGGGTTTGTGTGTCTGAGGACACTGACTGTTTAAATAGAAATTTACTGTGGTGGTTTCCTTATAATGAACGATTAAATGAATATTAAAATGGAAATATAATTGGTAAATCTAGTTAATTTTGAGTAATGATTAGTTTATTGCATTTACTTTTGCACATTATTACTGCATGTTTACACACAGTTGAGCACGAACCTTTGGTGGGTGCCTTTCGGGATTTATTTCTCACACCCTGTTTGGGTCATGTCTTTAGCCCAAACAGATTACATTTTTGCAGGTGTAGATAAGGGCAAGGGTACCAATACAAGTACTTGATTGCTGCTGAGGAGTAGGGGAGCATGGGACCGGGCTTAGGATCACGATGCTACCGGCTGTTTTTTTTTGTTTTTCTATACTCTGTATTGTACTGTACTGTATTTTTGTGTAACATGTTCTGGCTATTTTCTTAGAACTTGAGACATGTGGCATCATTATCTATATAACTATTGGTTATCTTTTACTGTAGTTGTTTATTTTAAATGTGCATGGTTTATTGCTTCCACTGCTGTTGTATTCTTTTTATTTTATTCCGCTGCGCTACACTTTGAAAAATGGGGGCATAGTTTCCCCACTATCAGACCTGGGCCCTAACTACTAGTCAGTAGCCTCTGGCGTTTGGGGAAATGCGCTTGAGGTCATTTGACCCACTGGGTTTGGGTCACCCATTGAGTGGAACCTGGAACTGGGACGTTACACTAATGTTTTTCAAGATCAGAACACCAAAATATGGAAAAGGGGAAAGGTGCGCCCAAGTTTTAAGGCTGGTCGTGAAAGTGACTTGCACGACAGATACTTGTGTGCAAAAACTTGCACGCCGAGAGGAGACTTGCATGCCGTCGCTAAGGGTGTCCAAATTCCTATAAATACATGTCGACTCATCCTCATTCGGTGAAGAGTTCAACACTTAGAAAAATCAGAGCTCCCATTGCACAGGTGTGGTGGACGCGCATGTGGTGTGTGGTCACGCAAGTATAAGTTGCGTACCAGGTGATAGTTTCATGCCAAAGGTGGTTTTGGTGAGAAATTAAGTTAGTCGCGTAAGTTTTGAGTTGCAGAAGAAGGCATCACACAAGTGGTTTAGTGACACTTGCGCGCCAGATTTTGAAGAAGCGTGAAATTTGTTGGTTGCATGCCAAAATTGGTTTGGGCGTAAAAGGGTGTGCGTTGCGGAAGTTTGGAGTTTTATAATATTTTGTCACGCAAGTGGTTGAGGTGGACTTTTGTGCCGGTTTGGACTTGCGCGCTGAGACTTGCACGCTGACTTAGAGAAGGGTTCCAGGTAAGGTTGATTCGCGGTAGTGATTCAGGGCTACGTGAAAGATGGAAGATTGCCCGATACCTTCGGTGTAAAGTGAATTTCATCTACAGGTGAAAGCTGGATTTCAACAAAGCATCTACTTACAATAGAGGATGTCTTCATTAGTTATAATGAAGATACCTACAGGTCTATAAACTGTGAGTGGATCCTTTCTAGAGCAGTGAGCAAAGAAAGAGGAAGAAGGTGATCCTATCCACTGACAGTGAGCCAGAGAGAGAGAAATAGGGAGTGACCCTTGGGAAATTAGTGAGCTGACCCTAAACATTGTAAAGGTAGTGAGCCTGGGAATAGAAGTGATCTATCCCAAACCTTGTAAAAAACAGTGTTCTTATAGTGGATTTGGTACATCGGCACATTGCCGGTGTATGCTCCTTGGACGTAGCCCAGTGAGGGTGAACCAAGTAAAAATTGTTGTGTCCTGTGCATGCTTTACTTTCTGTTTATATTGTGCAATAGGTAAGAGAGAGAAGAGTGTTTTTCTTAACAGTGAAACAAGATCAGAACGGGCTTTAATTTTAAATTAGTCATACCCTGATTCACACCCCTTCTCAGGGTATCCAGCCTTGTGGACCTAACAATAATGTTTCTAACATATTTTAAATTATATATAATGTATTAAAATACTTATTAAAAAGGAAATTAATGAGAGGTATGGGTAGGGGGTTCACATTTAATATAGATTATTTTGTGACTATTTCTAAAAGATTATTGTTTTTTGGAAGGGGAAAATTATGTGACTCTCTATATTAATATAGAATATGTCACCACTCTGACCCCTAGATCTCCATATAAAGGATCCAATGAACAATATATGTATTCTATAACTTATATTGATCCTCATATCCTTGAGGTAATTTTATATTTACTTCAAGATATGTGGTATAATTTAATGATGGGAACTTATCGTATCTATGGTTCCTCTAAGATTTTATGGTAATATATCATAACAATAAATCTAGGATTGCATTTAATAGATTCATTTAATTTATAAGAGTTGAAAAATTCTAGATTAATACTGAGCATAAGTTAAAAAATTCACCCTTTAAAGTGATGTATGTTATTGGAGTGATTTTATGGTGAATTAAAAATATATCCAAAATTGGAAGGTGAGGAATCCTTAAGTAGACGAAAGTGATGTCGAATGTAGGTGGGGTGATATTAATTTCTTCAATACCATTAGAGTGGAGGTATTCCAATTATTCTTCAATTGAGTATACTTTTTGAGTGATTCCATTAGTGTAGGTTCCTATGACACTTTAATACTTATTACCTCTTTGATGTGAAACATTTCTATCAATGTGGTTAGTTGGGGAACCACCAATGGTTCATTTATAATGATAGGTACGATCCTAGTATATTATACTCTTATTGATGGTCTTAGGACAAAAAATCTTCCTATTATTAATTTATGAGTATCTAATATTTCATCTAGTATTGGTATTAGAACTTATTCATAATGTTGTTAACATCAATATTCTCTTTAAGTAAACATATGGAAAAAGAGTAATTAGTGTCAATTTTATACAATAGTGGTAGGCAGAAGTGGGTATATCTTCCTGAATTGAAAGTGAAAGTTTCCTCAAAGTTGATGAGTATTTATACTCCTATAGAAGATGGATGTAATATGTGGTATATTTATAAATTGAGATATTAAAATGGGTATATATAATCATTTTAATATTTTAATATCATTATTATGATGTATCTTGATTTTATTTTTTCATATGAGACCACTGTGAATTGCATCAACATCCATTGTTGTGAAAGAATCACACAACACATAATAGTCATAAGAAACATAAAAAAAATTTCATAAAAAGGACCACAAGTTTCACAATTAAGGTTGTGTAAATAAGATTTCATTTTAATAAGATTGATATAAAATATAATACACTCCATGTATAAAAGTCCACAATTGCATGCATCTTGCCTGAAAATTGTTAATATCTTGAATAGAGATATAATAATTCAATACTACAATACAACTAACCTTCACTAACTTTATTTAATTCATCCTCATATTCTTGATTTCCTTCTATCTATTGATGATGTATTGGACTCCCTCTTTCAAACCAGCCTTCCTCCCATCATTGTGGTTCAAAAGTTCCTTGATGAAATACCTCCTGATTAGATTGTATTCATTAATCTTCATCAGAGATGCTGGCATATCTTTGAATACCACATCTCCCAACTCATTATTCAACTCTTTCTGCCTTTCATCCTCCTCATTTACTATTTCCTAAGAACACAAAAAATGACATCGAAAAATTAATAAAAACATAATTAATGATTTTTTTGGTTTCTTGATATGAATTTTCTTACATGACTCACTCGATTACTTTTGACAAAACTTCATCAATAATTACTTTTATTTTGAGTGCGGTCACATTGGATCCTATTAGAACTTTGAAGTTAAGCATACTTGGATAAGAATACTACTACAATGAGTGACCTTCTAAAAATACTCATGTTGCACATTTGAAAAAAACACTCCAAACACACCTTTTGATTCTATACCACTTCAACCTTAAGAAATTTAAAAGGGTTCCAATATGACTCTCAAAGGTATTCCTCCCACAATGATCAGAGATCTCTAGCCTTGTTTTCAGCCACATCTTCAGGATACTTTCTCTTATAATCTTGGAGAAATGGCCAGTTGTCAAGATCTCTGATCTTCCTCACACCAATACCACCAAAAGTTTGTATCTCCTCTAATACCTACCAAAAAAGAAACATTTCTGTGGAAGTGGAAAAAAATAAATGTTTTTTAGTGGAAGTAAATGACTGTAATTAGAGGTCATGTGGATTTGAATGTTCATTCCTTCATTTTTGTAATGTAATATGTTAGAATCCATAATTAAAATTGCATTTAAGTTTTTTTGAACCTTAGTGGCCACTCAGCTTTCATCTCCCAAATAGTTATTATTGCATTTTATTAATTGAGACTCATCACCCATATATTCTATGTTGTTTGAACTAATATAAGTAGTAGTCATCCAAAATGATCACTAGTATATGGTATAGGATGAATTTTGGTTAGAGTAGTTCAATAAACATAGTTGGATGTCCAAAAAATATGGGGGATAAATATAAAAAAAAATGCAATAATAACTATTTAATAGGTATGTCATCAATGAAATTTGGAACCACAATGATGAGAGGAAGCCTCATTTGAAAGAGGGAGTCCAATCTATCATCAAGAGATGGAAGGAAATAAAAGTTCGAGGACTGATTAAATAAAGGTAGTGGAGGTTAGTTTTACTGTAGTATTGAAGTATTATATCTCTATTCAATATAGTAACAATTTTCATACAAGATGCATGTAATTGTGGACCTTTATACATGAAGTGTATTGCATTTTTGTTATTGAAGAAAAATTAAATGTTTGAATACTCATGCTGACAATGTATTATGAACATGATGATGTTACCAATCCTGAGGAAGAACATATTGTTGATGATGAAAATTCATAATTATTATGGGATCGAAAACATGTTGATGAAAAAACAACAATGGCATAAAATCACAGTTTTGAATAAAATTATCAAGGAAATAAGTTAGGGTATAAAATTTGAGGTTTTTTTGGAATCAACATGGCCAATATATTTACCCCAACAAGTCAACTTTCATTATTTATCTTGGGGTGACAAAAAGGATTAATGTGATGATTAATATTGAATTATAGCGCCACGTCTAACCTGTAATGAAGTAAATCCTTTGGAAATATATAATGGTAACATTACAATATACTTTCTATATTTTATTAAAAAATTATATAATGTAATTTTGATTTAATTTTCATTATTCCTTGTATATTTCATTTATTTTATAATATTTCTATAAGAAATTTTTCTTAATGGACATTTGAAAATCCCATAGATTCTTATGGACTCTTCTGATGAAGTTACATCTTAGTGATGCTGAGGGGAAAATAAATCCCTACACACTACTTAGTTGTGAACACATTATAAAGTAGGAAACATGGATTGATTTCATCAATCATCGCAATGAGAAATAATTTCAGGTGAATTTTAGTTGATAATATATTATTTGAAATTATTTATTTTATCCAACTTGATTCAAAATTGTTAATTTATTAAACAAAAAAAGAGTGCTGAAAATAAAGTACATGCATCCAAACCAACATACCCCTATCACAAAGGAATGATGGGGTACAATTTATTAGAGAAGATATTGGTATGTATTTTAAATCAAAAATAAATGTTTAATTATGTGTTATGAAAAAACATATCTTCCTTTGTTTATATGAAGATTGATGAATCAAAATATGAAGCCACTTCCATCCCACATCATGTGTTATGGAAGGAGACTCATGTAAATAAAGAGGGTAAATTAGTTTATGAAAAAAAATCAGTATGGGAATCACTTGTAAGTATGGCATAATTTTAATTCATTATTCTTTATAACAATATTACATAAAAATATCTATTTATGTTCATATTTTTATATGGTTTAGACACAAGAATCATAAATGACCGTACTAGAAGAAATGTTACTATTAGTAGCTTTGAAGAGGAATGAACAATTGGTCGTGTTACAGTATTAGGTTTTGGAGTCTCTCTTAGAACATATTTCAAGAAGATAAAAACAAATTAAGATACATATAATATGGTGAGATGATTTCAGACATAAATAGACTCACTGAAAAATATTATTTTGTGGTCTGGTTTGACAGACCAATGTATAATAAAAGGTCTTAAGTGAGGTAAAATATTATATATGGATAAAGTGGTGGAGAAACAAAATTTTGAATCAATAAAATCTAGTGAATCTACCAAGAAAACAAAACTACCTTATGAGTGTACCTTCTCCCCAACATTTCTAGAGCAAAATTTATTATAATTAAAACTTCATGAAGAGACAAAATTTAAAGATAAAACTATTTATTTCATTTAATATGAAGAAAAAATATATGGAGATTCCTTCACAGATGTAATTGGTCTCAAGACTCTAATTGAGATTCTCAATCATGAATGGTTGGGCATATCAATTGTGAATACACACATAAGGTATGTTTTCATAATACATTTTTTTAAATAGTGAGATAATATGTTTATTAAAGTTAATAAATATTCATATTTTGTAAAGGTGTTTATATCACAACTCTATAATGGGAAGATCATGTGAAGCATGATTTGGATTCATCAATACTTGTATCATTTCTATGCTATAACTTACATTTAATGAGGAATAAATTAAGAAGAAAAAATGAGTTACTAAAGCATTTAATAAAAAAGTATTAGACAAAAAACTCTTTTTGATTCCTATAATGCAAAGGTAAAACTATACAATATAATCACATAAAATATATTTTCTATTTTTTTATTACTTAATTCTTTTTGGTTTTTAGGATGCACTCGATGCTGATAACAGTCAATATAGACACTCTGAATATTTATTTTTTGATAAAATGCATGAATATGCAACCAACCAACCGCACATGATCTGTATTTTAAATATGTAATACACTACAATCAACATTTTATAGATAAAATTTGAATTATATGTTCAGTCTGTATTTTAACAAGAATTTTGTTATGATAGGGTGGTCTATCAATACAGGCTAGATCATGGAATGAAGTCAGTGTCTAAAGGGATAAATCCCATGGATTACTAAAAATGGAAAAAAAATTCTGGTATATATAGAAATATTTAACTATCAAAACATTTGAAAACAATTTACTTATTTTGGTCAATGTTTAAGTAGTGTCCAAAACAAGATAATGACATCGATTGTGGATATTATGTTTGAAAATTTATGAGAGAAAACATAAATCATAAAAAAATCCTCACCCCCAACTGGTAATTTAAAAAAGTAAATACAATTTCATTAAATATATTTCATAATCATTTGTTTGTCTATATTTTCTTAATACTATCAAGATTACTGAAAACTTATTTACTCAAAAGAAGAAATCGATTTGTTTAGAGATGAGTGGGAAATATACTTTTTGATATAATGTTTGACGCAACAAATTTAGGTGATCACTTGCTATGTTTGTGATATATTATGAGTTATAACCTTTAAAAGACATTTTGGGTGTAAAGAATTAGTGTTAAAATACTTATATATTATTTTTAATCTCTTTCTCAAGGAGAAGAATAATGGAGGAAATCAATTTTTTTAGAAGTGCTGACCTACAAATAATAAAATTATTTGGAAATTACAGAGGTAGAGGTGGATGTGGAGGTGGAGGTGAAATAATAGGTGGAGGTGAAGGTGGAGATAGAGTCAGAGGCATATTAGGAGTTAGAGACCAATATGGAGGAGGAGGTAGAGGTGAGGATCGAAATGGAGACCGAGGTGGAGGAGGATAGTAAGTGCTGGCTAGAAAACAATAACATTGTTGGGAAATGAATTAAAATGAGGATCATACCATGATTGTGTTTGAGAAAAATTATTTAAAAGTGCGCACAAAACTTTTCAATTAAGATAAGATCCATTGTGCAAGTTTTTTAGGTGAATTATTTAAATAATATTTTCACCACTTGTTTAAGTGATTTTATATAGGGTAGTAATCCACCTGAAAGATAATTCTGTGTTAGAAGCTTCAATTTCTCTACTAGTGTTATTGAACAAACATCTGTACAACTCCTAATCATCAAATATGTATACAATGAAACTTAAATTTTTGAATAAATATGTGTGTAATCAACCACTGAAGTTAGAAGATGTATAAAAAGAACTATTGTAGGAAAACCAGCATTGATATATCATGGTCATCGAGGAGGGATGGTGTCAAAGTGTCTATTATCAGTTTAAAGTTGAAATTTTAATACAAAAAGTGTCCCTCACTAAAAACTAAGAAAACAAGTTCATATTGTCTTGATAATTTGTGACAATGATTCATAATTCATTTGTGATGTTTATGAATTAGTCTCATATAAAACCCACACATGATACTACCTGTATGGATCAAAGTGTGTGTTTCCAATTTAAAATGACATTTTAATAAAAAATACAAGTGGCATAATAAAAACTAAGGAAAATTATTTTAATTGTTTTGATACTTTAGTAAAATGTTCCATTAGTCGTTTGAGACATATAGGAATCATCCGCACCTCAATCCGATACATGGTGTGAACGATATGACTAAAAGTGCATCTTTTTATTCAAAATTGACATTAATTTTAGTGAAAAAAACAACTGACATACTAAAACCCAAGAAAACACATTAATATTATTTTTTTAATTTATTAAAATGATCTATAAGTCATTTTTGATGTGTAGTAATTAGCTGCACCTCAATACGATGCACATTGTGACTGGTATGACTCCAAGTGTCCATTATCAGTTTAAAATTGACATTTTAACACAAAAAAGTGTCACTCACTAAAAACTGAGAAAACATGATCATATTATCTTGATAATTTGGGACAATGATTCATAATTCATTTTTGATGTGTATGAATTAGTCTCATGTCAAACCCACACACGATGCCACCTATATGGCTCAAAGTTCATGTTTTTAGTTTAAAATGACATTTTAGTAAAAAAAAAGTGGTGTACTCAAAAACAAGGAAACACATTTTTATTGTTTTGATACTTTATAAAAAGGATCCATGAGTCACTTAGGACATTTTTCAATCAGCCTCACCTCAATATGACACACAATTTGACTGGTATGACTCCAAGTGCATCTTTTTATTCAAAATTGAAACTAATTTTAGTGAAAAAACAAATAACATAATAAAAATCAAGAAAACACATTCTTATTGTTTTGTTACTTTAGTATAATGTTCTATAAGTAATTATTGATGTTTTGGAATTAGCCTCACCTCAATCCAATGTACGATGTGACTGGTACGAATCCAAGTGTCCATTATCATTTTAAAATTGGCATTTTAATACAAAAAAGTATCACTCACTGAAAACTGAGAAAAATTTATCAGATTGTATTTATAATTTGGGAAAATGATTCATAATTCATTTTTGACATGTATAAATCAGTATCATGTCAAAACCACACATGGTGCCACCTTTATGGCTCAAAGTGCATGTTTCCAATTTAAAATGACATTTTAGTAAAAAAACAAGTGGCATACTAAAAACTGGGGAAAAAAATCTAATTGTTTTGATACTTTAGTAAAATGATCCATGGGTCATTTAGGACATGTATAAATCAACCTCAACTCAATCCGATGCATGGTGTGGTTGGTATGATTCCAAGTGCATCTTTTTATTCCAAATTGACATTAATTTTATTGAAAAAACAACTGACATACTCAAAACTAATAAAACAAATCCAGATTGTTTTAGTACATTAAGAAAAAGATCTATATTTCATTTTTAATGTGTAGGAATCATCCGTACCTCAATCCAATGCATAGTGTGACCGGTATGGCTCAAAGTGCATCTTTTTATTCAAAAATGGCATTAATTTAAATAAAAAAACAAATGGCATAATCAAAATTGAGAAAATGGATTCATATTATTTTGGTACTTTAGGAAAATGATCCATATGTCATTTTTGATGTGTAAGAATCTATCACACCTCAATTAGACTCACAGTGTGATCAATATGACTCCAATTACAACTTTTTATTCAAAATTTACATTATTTTTAGTAAAAAAAACTAACATACTGTATCATAGTGTTTTTTTCTTGTATTTGTGTTAGATTTTTTTTTTCATTTTAATTCAGTATTTTTATCTTATTTTGGTATTTTTTTGTTGCTTTTTTTGGTCATTTAATGTGTTGTTACAACAAACCACACTTATTGTTGGTGATGCAGTGTGCTGCAGCATCACACTAAAATTTTCACCTTTATCAGTGCTACTACATGCGTTGATAAAGATAGCCTTTATTAGCACATTTTAAAGCACCGATAAAGGTATATTTATTAGTGCTTATAAAAGTGATGAAAAATGGTAGTTTATGAGCACTTTTTAAAGTGCCAATAAAGGCATCCTGATCATCATTTCTAAAATTGTTGATAAAGGGTAGATTTATCAGTACTTCTAGGAGCACTAATAAAGGGTATCTTTATGAGTGCTTGTAGAAGCACTAATAAATACTATGTTTATCAACACTAAACAAATGTGATGATAAATGGTGTGTTTTATCAATGCTTTTAAAAGTGCTGATAAAAGTATGATTTATGAGCACTTTTATTTGGGCTGATAAAGGTAACATTTATTAGCGCTTTTCTAGTGATAATAAAAGCCTTGCCCTTTTAATAGTGCTGAGGTTCACTTTTCTAGTACTGATAAAGGCCGATTCTAGCACTGTTAAAGGTGTGTTTTGTAATAGTGATTATTGACCCTGACTAGATGGGTTGGTACCCCCTAAATTTTCTGAGTGTCTAAGTTGGATGTTCCACTGGTGAGGCTAGTTTAGATCATCTAGGATGGTTATTGACTATGGTGTTTCACCAATATGGTGGTAGGTGAGTTTGATTTAAATACATATAGGGATTACTTCTAGAGATTTTTAGAAAGTTCCCATGATTACCATCTATATGCTTTGTTTTATTCCACCTACTTGTTTTATTTTCTTTTATTTCTACATATCCCTTTTTATCACCTGGTGTGGAATCTTGTCTGGGTTTTGATTTTTTAAACTGGGTTTTTGAATGGAAATATATTTTAAAAAAGAAAGCTATATTTGATATTTTAAATTATAAAACCCTATTTTCTAAATGTATTTCAAACTAGTGTTTTTGGGCTATTTTGGGGAAGGAAATGCATGGAATCTATAGCGCTTACCTACTAAGATGTTTTATGTTCACACCCTACTTGTTCCAATAATTGTTGGTAAACCTGAGCTATTTTTCAGGTTTAGGTTTATAGTTTGGTTTTACTTATATTGCGACTGGTTTTGTGGATGGTGGTGACCTAGAGGTCACATGGAGATCTGGTTGAGTTCTGGTTTGACTTTAGTTCCATTTCATATTTTTTGTTTTGTTCATCCATTGTTATATTTGGATCAGTTTTATATTCATGGATGTTCTATTATTATTGGTTATGATGCATGCTCTGTTTTTTCTATTTGATCATGTTTTTTTATTGGGATAAATCATTCCCACTATGGTGTCTTTGATGCCTGGAACTAGTCACCAACTTGATAGGTTCATAAATTCCTCTTAGGCATTTTCTCAGGCCGAGTCAGGTGTTAGGTTGGATGACATCCCAAACTGGTTCATAAAAAAATTCTACAAGAGAAGCACTTTGTTACTTGGGGAATCAGGTAGATTATAGGTAGGATTATAAAGACTCAGGAGGTAGGTATAAGAATAGCATCATGAACTCTTACTCATCCCAAGCCTTGAGTTACTAGATGTAGTTCAGGATTTGAGTATTTTGTTTTGGTTTTTGGGTATGTGGATGGGGAATGATAATGGAGGTGAACCAATGATGTGTGGTGGGATTACATGGAGTAGTGACCCATGCAGTTCCTGTGTGCATGGTTCAAGGTCCAACTAGTGGTTGGTGCTTGCCTGGTGTATGGTCCACTAAACCACGTGGCTAGATTTTTCATGACCACTAGTTCCCCATTCTGGGAGTTTTGGTGTGCGTGGTGTTTTGGATTAGTTTTAGTTAGTGTGAATGGATTTTGAAATGAAAAATAGATTTTGGGAAAACCTTTTTCAAAAGGAAAATGATTTTTGGGGTTTGGTTTTATTTAAAAATGGGTTTTGGTATTTTGGGAAAGTGAAATTAGAATAAAAGTGGTGGTTTTTGAAAGAGGACTTCAACACCATTTTGTGATGTTCAGTTTATACACTCGGTGTTTTGGTTTGGTATATTCTTTTTGGTTGTGTTTTGGTTGGGTGTTGATTTCAATTCCATGTTTTTATTTTGTTCAGAGTATGCCTCATAGAAATATCCCCAAGGTTTCCAGTAGATCTCTTTTAGTCTTTGTCCCTGCCCAGAATCTGAGTGGAGTAGAGGAGTTGAGTTATCCCCATTTTTTTCCATTTTTTATGGTTATCGAGGTCCATTATATAATTTAGAGTGGATTTTAGAAGTTCTATATGTTTTCAAGTCATTGGTAACTCCAAAATCCATGAGAGTGCGTGTCGTTCCGAGTTCATTTAAAGGTATGAAATTGGATTAGTGGAAGGTTATCATCCCGACTTCATTGTAAGTTAGAATGTATTGGGAGGTGTTTAAGGCCACTTTCATATGATGGTTCATCCATGAGAAGGTGAAGGCAAGGAAAGTGGAAGAGATCCTGGGTATTCAATAAGGTCAATGGATGGTGAAGGCCTATGTTAATAATTTCAAGGAGATAGTTTCCTTTTATCTGGAGATAGACTTAGAGGATCAGTTGAAAGATCCAATTTTTGGTTAGGGTCTTCATCCAGAGATCAAATAGGAGTTATCTCATCTAGTGAATTTCTATTTGGGGATATGGTGGATGATTCATTATTATCCAATTTGATTCTGGGGCACAATCTGTAGCAGTTAGTGATTTAGTATTTCTTGTAATTTGTGGAGGTTCTCTATCTAGTGAGAAGGGTGTTCCAGAGGAACTTGTTCTCGATGATTCACTTTTTTTGGTTCCAGATCTAACTTCATTGAACCGTTCCTTAATGAACTTCTAGTGTGGTTGATTTGGGAATTTGAATCCATATTTCCATATTCCTATGAAGTATTATTGTCAATGTGGATGCTTGGGTCACCTGGGGAACTTTTGTAAGAAATGTTTTAAAAATAGGAAGTCACAGGTAGAGGCTATAAAATCCTAAATTTGGGGAAGTAGATGCTTCAAGAAATTAGGGATCTGGCCACATGCCTCACAGTGAAGATTTTCATATAGTCAGTAATTTCCAAGGGCGTGGGGAACCTAAGTTCAGTTTTGTCTCTAACATCAGAGTAGAACTGGTTTAAGTTTTTCCTATTGAGTTTTCCTTAGTTCTTATAAGTTTATTCTTTTTGTAAAAGTTTTTTGGTCTTGATATCTTATAACTATAGTGGTTGCACATTTTTGAATGAGAGTCTTTTATTGGTTTTTATTTCTTGTGTGTACTTATCCTTTTTAGGGATTGGTTCTGATTTCTGGTCAAGCTCACTTTGGAGTTGCTTGAGTCTTATGGAATTTATGAATTGTGTTCTGGTCTGTTGTTTGGTTCAAGTTAATCACATGGGTTTTACCTTATATCAAGGGGTTTTGGCATGGTTTTGGAGTTCCTGGTGGTTGTGTTGATTGTTCGGTGTAGGAAGTTCCCGAGTTACTTCGTGTTGGGCTTCCCTTATGGGTACCTGTTGGAGTTGGTAGCCTAGAACCAACTACTTAGTACTTTATTCATTAATAAATACCTTATCACATCTTGATTGTTCTTCTACATGACAATCCATGTGATAATGTCCTAAGGACAGCTATTGCATTAAAGGGTTATAGCGGATCCCTGCTATGATGAGAACCCGGAAGTGCCATAACACTGTTCTTAAATATATTTTCTATAGCCAGATGATATTATTTGAGGGACACAAATAATACAGGACATTAGGGGTGAGGAATCATAAAACTTTTAGGTACCTTCTCATGGTGTGCTCCCATGGTAATATCCTAGAGGATATTATGAGAACAAGACCCGCCAGTAGGAAATCCACATTTCATAGTGGCATTGGATGTTCCTATCTGCGGACGTGTGTATTGGTCCTTAGACTTTAAGATTATTATTAATGGGTATTACAACTCACGAACTTAGATGTATTGACGAAAATAGTGATGACACACTATTCAAAGCGAGGTAGGATACGTTGGGTGCGTCATGAGTAATACTGCATTAATAGATAATGTGAGAAAAGATTTATCCCTTCTATTCCACAACGGAAGTAGATATCTTAGGCCCTTTGATGGAATTGATATAGCCTAAACAAATCCATGGCCATGGTAAGGTATGGGAGAGTTCAATTTCGGAAAGTCAAAGAAAGAATAATCGAGCACATGGGTTGATGACACTAGCATGCAACCTGCTTGATTTGAGATATCGTGACAAAGAAATTATATTACACGTTAAACATTCATAGGAGGTGAAACGTCATTGCGACGTTAACTTCTTTCTCTAAGGGTGCCTTGGCGTGTTGCTAGACGCTAACCTTGGACTTTAGGCAGGCTCTGCCTAATGCCACTGAGAAAGGGGCCTAGAGGGTCACACACTAAGTGTGTCCATGTATCTCAGTTAAATATTAATTTAACAAGTTAAATAAATATTATTCCTGACTATGGTATAATAATTATTTAAGGATTCCTGATTGCATTTATTTCGACACTAGTTATTCGAGAGAATATATTGCGGGTGAAATAATATATATTTATTAGCGAGCAATGCAGTTACATTTATTTAACAAATGGATAGCCATTACTCAAGGACTAATAAATGTGGTGGAGGAAATAAATGAAAAGAGAAAAATAAAAGTACATGTCGTGTATATTAAATATACATGCCATATAGTTTTATGGAAAATGAGTACACGCCGTGTATTAATGATTACACACCGTTTAGTTTTTCCAGTCAGGATTTTGAGGAATTAATATTGTTTTATTAAATGATATTTATTATAATCAGTGTGGTCACATGTCAATGAATTAATCATTCGACATGGGGGTTTTCAATGAGGGTTAATGAAATAAATAAAATGCGTAACATGTTTATTTATTATCATAACTCTATAACCTCAAACCTGATTATAAATATCCTCATAACCCCAAAACTTTTCCCCAATCGTTGTGCACAATAATTTTGGATAATTCTTTCAAGGCCGAAAGAACTACTTCCTCCAAGAATTCTCTCAATACTGAGAGATATCCTCCTCCATCGGATCAAGGCGATCGAACACGGACATCTCATGTGAAGGTTCTTCCGTGATAGCACCCAGAGATCCCTTCGGCGACATCCAGAGATACGTGGAGCACGTGTGGATCACCATTAGAAGAATCTTACACTTGGATTCTACGACGCAACGACTTCAACAAATTAAGAATTACACCAAGGTAATTCTTGTGAATTAATTAAATTAATTATAACCAACATATGAAGATCCTATTTATATGGTTCTGGGACTCCTTATTTTGTTTTTTGTTCTTCATTCTATTCCGAAGATCCGGCGTTTTATATCGTGACAGATCTCTATTTGAACGTTTTTTAACGCTAAAATCAAAGTTGGGAACTCCCACCAATGCGCTTCTGCTACGCCCGGAACCTACAAGTGGTATCAGAGTGGTCATATCATTGATTATAATTATTTAGTTTTTTTTTTGGTGATTTGCGCATTTAATAATTTAGTTGTTTCAATTCAATTTAATCATTCTTTAAATCTGAATCTTGAGATTTGTTCCTACTCTATCCTTTCTCATTCACCATACAGAAACAAAATTTTCTTTTAATTTTTGATTGAAATAAAATAGAGTATCTCATCTGAAGGATCCAAACGTTCCTGGCCGTAAAACATTAGAATACACGACGTGTATTCGGAAGTACACACCATGTAGTATAGGTTCATGCATCGGAATGGTCTTCCAAATCAGGCCGTGTATTGATCATATCTAAGTCATTTATGACACCGTGTGTTGACCAAGAATAGGTGGCACAAAGTTTATGGATTACACGCCGTGTGGTCCAAAAGAACACGACATGTAGTCCCTTCAGGTTAGGATTGGACTGTGTACCCTGTACACGGATTTCCCGGCTGGAAACCGTGTAACGTAGAAACTACACGGTGTGTGTCCCACTAAAAACATCATGTACTCTGAAAATTTCCAAAGTACATTAACATGCCATGTCCCCGAGCATGTACTTCATATAGACGGTGAAGAAAAGTACATGCCGTGTAGTCGGAACTACACGCCGTGTACTCACCCAAATTACGTAGATTTATTAATTTTTTTTATTTTATACAAACCATTGAGACGTGTACCATGGTGCAAGTGTAAAGCTAAGGCACAACACGTGATGGGTGTTTTATATATATGTGTTTAATTTAACATCTGTGTGATGAACGGGAATTCACCGGGTTTCCACCAAGGTACAAGTTATGTACAAAGATAATTTTAAATGAATTTATTTGTTTAAAATTATGATGGATGAGAATCTCAAGGAAATTCAGAAAAGGGTTTAAGATAAAAGGATTGATTAATTAAAGATAATTAATTGATTCAAGCATGATTTATCTTAAACAAGAATGATTAAAGAATTGAATGCTAGTTTTATTTATGCGTAAATATCATTGCATTATGGATGATCATGAGCTAGACCAAGATTTTTGTATGTGAATAGTTTCCTTAATTTATTTATTTAAATTAATTTTTTTGGCCTGCAAGCCTTCTCCTCATTAATATGTAGTGCATGTGCACCCGAGGATTCTTTTATGAAAAAACCCCTTTTTACCCCTCACCTACGTGTGAGATAAATGCATATGTAATGGATGGAGCTCCCAATCTAGTGGAGGCGGCTCAAGTCAGGAGCCAAGGCGAAACCAATCCAAGGAGATGCAAAGGTGGACAGGTGGAAAGCTGTAAACATGAACCTGAAAGGTTCAAGGTGTTTCTCCCCTAGGTCTTGGGTTAGTTTATCAACCTCTAGATAAACCAACCAATAGAACAAGCTCATGATCATAACATTTATTTTATTTTTGTCAGTTGCATGGTTTATTTATTGTGGGTGTGTTGTCACGATCACACAATTAATGAATTAAACAAGCATGCAATATGGAACTAAAATAAAGACCGCTTATGCGTAAATATTATCTTAGACATGGTTAATCACTTAAGTATATCCAACTTAATATTAACAAGCATGTAATCAAAGATAATAAAATGGTAATTTATGTATAATGATGAAATCCCTCAAAGAAATATTAAGTCGGTATAGCCTTCCATAATCTTGGTTAGAATCGAACCATAGTTCAAAGTGCTTGACCAACCCTAGTTAGGATGCTTTCAATTATCTGGGAATTATAATTCAAGGTTTTGGGTTGACTTGAATTGTTTCACATCAAGGGTTGACTTCCATAGCAGGACTTGGTGTGACCAAGAGGAAAAGGTTGAGGAAATCCAAAATAAAAGGATTTCAGGATTGGGGAGTCCACTCAGCGGATCAAGGAGCTGCGAGTTAATGCAATTGGAATTTGGAATACCTAACTAAAACCCTTCAAGTTTCTTGACCAACCCTAGTTGGGGTAATGCGAAGGGAAATATGGATCCTTACCACTAGAATATTCAGGCAACATAATATTCCAAAGTCAATGGTGATGGCTATTGGATTTCGATAAAATAGTGGGAGACTAATAAGTTTTAATTTATTTATTTGTCTCATTTTTTTAATAAAGTACTAAACTTTTTCTCATCTTAATTTTTAGAAACGGAAAGAAAAATGACTTCAAACATATCATTGCGAACCATACTTGAGAAGGAAAAACTTCTCACTGGAACCAATTTCTAAGAGTGACAGAGGCGTTTACACGTCATCCTTATCCACAAAAGGAAATTGTATGTGATGGAAGAGCCTATTCCAGTTGCACCTGGAAAGGAGGCCAGTGATGAGGAACTATCTCTCTACATGAAACACATGGGTGATTCCACAGATGTCCAGTGTTTCATGCTATCGTCCATGTCTAATGAGCTCTTGAAGCAACATGAAAACATGAATGCGTATAACATGATGTCTCACCTTAAGGATTTCTACCAAGAGAAGGCGAGACAGGAGAGATATGAGATCTCCAATGCTTTTTTACAACTAATCTTGGAGAGTTTGTTCCAGCTGAGCCTCATGTAGTCAAGCTCATTGGCTACATCGAATTCCTGGACATCTTAGGGATTATGTTCCCGGATGAGTTGCGTATAGATCTCATCCTATCATCACTACCCAAGGCCTTCTCAAGCTTTATTGTCAAATACAATATGAGCAATAATGATAAGAGTCTATCAGAACTTCTTACCTTAATTCTCTAGGTAGATAAGGACGTGGGGCGTGAAAAACCCGTAGTCCTTATGGTGAATAAGAAAAGAAAGGACAAGGCAAAGGGGCCAAATACTTATAAATAGTCCGAAGCCCCCGAGCACCTTCCTTCCAAGAAGGGGAAGATCCAGAGGCAGGGAAAGGAATGGGAGGTAGTATGTTTTTCATGTGGAAAGCAAGGACACTGGAAGAGGAACTATAACCAGAAGCGTGGGGATGATAAAGGTGCGTTCGTTATCAAGTGTAATCTTTCTGTTTCTACACATTGGGTATTAGATACAACTTGTGGGGCTCATATCTGTATTAAAATGTAGGAACCAAGTATATTTAGAAATATTTTCAAAGGATAGGTGGATCTTTGAGCTGCCAATGGCGCAAGGCTGGCTACATTGGCTATTGGTGATTACCAGCTCTCATTGCCGACTGGGATGATTTTGGTTTTACATAACTGTTATTATGTGGCTAGTGTTACCAAGAACATAATTTCTGTATCTTGTTTGGATATAGATGGATTTATTTTCAAGTTTGGAAATAAGGGTTGTCTCTTTTATAAGAAAAACGTATGTTATGGTATGGCGCATTTAAATAATGGTTTGTATGTATTAAATTCTGAAAACCAAGTGTTGTAAATCGATAACGAAACAAACTCACATGACTTATACATCACCCAGTTGTGGCATCACCGTCTCAGTCATGTAAATGAGAAGCGCTTGACAAAGATCTACCAAGATGGTTATGTAGACTCTAATGAGTTAAAACCACTTGATAGATGTCACGCTTTTTTACAAGGTAAAATGACCAAGCCACCTTTTGGTGGACATGGTGAAAGGGCCACAGAGCTTCTAGGATTGGTGCACACAGATGTATATAGAACATTTCCAGTAGAATCTAGAGGTTGATATTCTTACTTCATTACTTTTACTGATGATTTAAGTAGATATGGCTATGTCTACTTAATAAGGTATAAGTCAGAGTCCTTAGATAAATTTAAGGAATTCAAGAATGAAGTGGAGAATCAGATTGGTAAGAAGATAAAGAAACTTCGATCGGATCGAGGTGGAGAATATCTGAACCAAGAGTTCATCGATCTTCTATGGGAGTCTGGGATTCTATCTCAGCTCACTCCTCCTTATACACCACAATGGAATGGTGTTAGTGAAAGGAGGAACCAAAACTTGTTGGACATGGTGAGGTCGATGATGAGTCATGCAGATCTTCCATTATCCTTTTGGGGATATGCATTACAAACTGCAACATACACATTAAACCGAGTACCAACTAAGGCAACAAATTTAATTCCATCCATGTTATGGATCGGATGGAAACCCACTTTGTCGCACACACGTGTATGGGGATACGAGGAATTTGTTAAGGCCTTCTCAGGCAACAAACTAGCACCCCGGGGCCTGAGTTATATCTTTATAGGATATCCCAAGGAAACGAAATGATATTACCTATATAACCCTTCAGACAAGAAAGTGACTGTCGCCAGACAAGATGTCTTTCTTGAGAGGGAGAACATCCTCAAGAAGGAAATTGGGAGCAAGATTGACTTTGACGAAGTTGATTCTCAAGATACACAGGAGTTGGTACAAGAACAAGTTACATAGGTCCCTATGGAAGAGGTTCCAGAAACACAAGTACTGCGTAGGAGCTCAATAGAGGTAAGGGAACCAGAGAGATTTGGTTTCCTAGTCACTAAGGATGGTGAATCATTATTCTTGGAAAATGATGAACCTCTCTCCTATAAGGAAGTAGTAGAAAGCTCAGAAGCTTCAAGATGGCTAGAAGCTATGAATTTTGGGATGGATTCCATGTATCAGAACCAAGTCTGGGTTCTGGTTGATGAGCCAGTTGATGTAAATCTTGTTGGATTCAAATGGGTATTCAAGAGAAAACTAGACATGGAAGGTCAAGTTAGCACCTATAAATCAAGGCTAGTGGCTAAAGGATTTAGACAACATCAAGGAATTGAATATGATGAAACCTTCTCGCTAGTTTCCATGTTTAAATCCATAAGAATTATACTTTCCATAGCAGATTACCATGAATATGAGATTTGGAAAATGGATGTCAAAACAACTTTAATTAATGGGAACCTTCAGGAAGATGTCTATATGACACAACTATAAGAGTTTGTGACACCAGGTGAATCCAAAAGGGTTTGCAAGTTGTAAAAATCTATTTATGGATTAAAGAAATCATCCTGGTAATGGAACATTCGATTTGATGAAGCCATAAAGGAATTTTGTTTCATTAATAACGAATGTGAGCCTTGTGTTTATAAGCAGTTTAATGGAAATGAAATTGTTATCCTAGTAGTATATGTTGATGATATATTGCTTATTGGAAACGATGTACCAGTATTACATTCAATTAAGGACTGGTTGAACAAGTGTTTCTCCATGAAGGAATTGGGTGAACCATCCTACATTCTAGGGATCAAGATCATTTGTGATAGATCCAAGAGGCTGCTTGGACTAATTCAGGGTACATACATTGACCAAATACTAAAGATATTTAGTATGGAACAATCCAAGAGGGGATTAGTTCCAGTGTCACATGGACTATATCTTTCTTAGAAAATGTGTCCACAGACACAACAGGAGAAAGATAGAATGAGTAAGATCCCATATGATTTGGCTATAGGATCCATCATGTATGCCATGTTATGTACCAGGCTTGATGTTGCCTATGCACTAAGCATGGTAGAAAAATATCAAGAAGATCTAGGAGAACAACATTGGACTACTGTTAAGACTATCCTTAAGTATCTAAGAAGAACTAAGGATATGTTCCTGGTGTATGGAGGAGATGAGGAGCTTGTCATTAGAGGTTATGCTGATGCTAGTTTTCAGATAGACCAGAATGTTCTAAAGTTGCAATCTGGATATGTTTTCTATCTCAATGGAGGAGCTGTGAGCTGGAAGAGTTCAAAGCAGCCAGTTGTCACCGATTCTACAGTGGAGTCCGAATATATAGCGGCTTCTGATGTATCCAAGGAAGCCATCTGAATTCGGAACTTTGTCCAGGATCTTGTTGTGGTGCCTAGAAGTAAATATCCTATCACTTTGTATTGTTATAATATTGCAGTGGTGGCTCTTGAAAAAGAACCAAGGTCACATCAACGGACAAATCAAATACTCCAGAAGTATCACCTCTTGAGGGATTTCTATCAGAGGTGTGAGGTTGTAGTGAGAAGAGTGTCCAAGGAAGAGAACGTGGTAGACCCCATGACTAAAGGCCTATCTCAGCAGAAGCATGAATATCATGTGAGAGCTAGCGGGTTAAAGGTTGTTGGCAGTTGGCTCTAGTCCAAGTGGGAGTCTGTTGGAGCTGGTGTCCTAGAAACAACTACTTTGTACTTTATTCATTAATAAATACCTTATCACATCTTGATTGTTCTTTTGCATGACAATGCATGTGATAATTTCCTAAGGACAACTGTTGTATTAAAGGGTCATGGCAGATCCCTGCTATGATGAGAACCCGGAAGTGCCATAACACTGTTCTTGAATATATGTTCTATGGACAGATGATTTTATTTTAGAGACAAAAATAATACATGCCATTAGGGGCGAGGACTCATAAAACTTTGAGGCACCTTCTCATGGTGTGCGCCCTTGGTAATATCCAGGAGGATATTATGAGAACGAGACCCGCTAGTAGGAAATCCACATTTCATAGTGTCATTGGATATTCCTATATGTGAACGTGTGTATTGGTCCTTAGACTTTAAGATTATTATTAATGGGTATTACAAATCGCGCACTTAGATGTATTGATGAAAACTATGACAACACACTGTTTGCAGCGAGGTAGGATACGTTGGGTGCGTCACGAGTAATACTACATTAATAGATAATGCGAGAAAGGATTTGTCCCTTCTATTCCATAACAGAAGTAGATATCTCAATCCCTTTGATGGAATTGATATAGCCTAAACAAATCCATGTCCATGGTAAGGTATGGGTGAGTTTAATTCCGAAATGTCAAAGAAAGAATAATAGAGCACATGGGTTGATGACACTGGCATGCAACCCGCTTGATTCGAGATATCGTGACAAAGGGATTATATTACACAGTAAATGTTCATAGGAGGTGACACGTCATTGCGGCATTAACTTCTTTCTCTATGTGTGCCTTGTCGTGTTGCTAGATGCTAACCTTGGACTTTAGGCAGGCTCTGACTAATTCCACTAAGAAAGGGGCCTAGAGGGTCACACACTAAGTGTGACCATGTATCTCAGTTAAATATTAATTTAACAAGTTAAATAAACATTATTCCCGACTATGGTTTAATAATTATTTATGGATGCCTGATTGCATTTATTTCGACACTAGTTATTCGAGAGAATATATTGTGGGTGAAATAATATATATTTATTAGTGAGTAATTCAGTTACATTTATTTAATAAATGAATATCCATTACTCAAGGACTAAAAAATGTGGTGGAGGAAATAAAGGAAAATGGAAAAATAAAAGTACACGCTGTGTAGTTTTATGTAAAACGAGTACACACTGTGTATTAATGATTACACGCCGTGTAGTTTTTCCAGTCGGGGTTTTTAGGAATTAATATCGTTTTATTAAATGATATTTATTATAATCAGCATGGGAACATGTCAAGGAATTAATCATTCGACATGGGGGTTTTCAATGAGAGTTAATGAAATAAATAAAACGCGTAATGCATTTATTTATTGTCATAACTCTATAACCTCAAACCTGATTATAAATATCCTCACAACCCCAAAAATTTTACCCAATCATTGTGAACAACAATTCTAGAGAATTATTTCAAGGTTGAAAGAACTGCTTCCTCCAAGAACTCTCTCAAGACCGAGAGAGATCCTCCTCCATCGGATCAAGGCAATCGAAGGCGGACATCGCAAGAGAAGGTTCTTCCGTGATAGCACCCAGAGATCCCTTCAGCGAAATTCAGAGATATGTGGAGAATCTATGGATCACCGCTAGAGGAATCCTATACTTGGATTCTATGACACAATGACTGATCACATCGGATCTTGACTGGAGACTTCAATGAAGTAAGAATTCCACCAAGGTAATTCTTGTGAATTGATTAAATTAATTATAACCAACATATGATGATCCTATCTCTATGGTTCTGGGAATCACTATTTTGTTTTTAATTATTCATTCTATTCCAAAGATCCAGTGTTTTATATCGTGATGGATCTCGGTTTGAACATTGTTTAACGCTAAAATCAAAGTTGGGCACTCCCACCAATGCACTCCCACTGTGTCCGGAACCTACAGTACCATGGTGCAAGTTGGTTTCTTATGGTGGGGAGAACCCTACACTTTTCCCCATGTATTCCCTCATTATATATTTCTCTAGAGATTTTTTGGTGTGACTTGTTAATTTAAAAGGTCACATCAAGGTTCATGGTTCCATTTAGCTTCATTCCGTTTCGAGTTGAGTTTTGGTTCTTGTTTGGCTTGGTGTCTTTCTAGTGGTAGAAAGTTTTTTGTGGTAGGGAGAATTATCACACCTTGACCACAATTTTTATTTTATTTTATTATTTTACTGGTGATTAGTCTTTTGGTTTAACTTTTGGTTGAGTTCCTAGTGATAATTTTTGAGTTTTGGAGGTTTTAGGTAGTTTTTGGCTATATGAACTATTTGGGGGTTAGCTGTGTGGCCTATTAAGGTTGAGGGAATTTCCAATTCATTTATTCTTGCATGATTTTTCTACCACAGTTATTGCATGGTTTGATCCAAACCACATGTGGCCCAAGATAAACCATGTAGCTCCTATGTGGTTTCTGGGTCAGAGTGCACAACTTGCACACAGTTAGGGAAAAAAGATCAGAAAACATGCGAAATGGCTCTGTAAAATGGTAAAGATGAGTTGAATGGTCGGTGCATGGTTTCTCAAACCATGCGGCCATCCTGTTTGTGTGTCCTCCTCCTCTAGTGGGGTGTACATGGTTGGAAAGGTTTGGAAAACCATGTGGCCAATCCTTGTGGTTTTCCTAAGTCTTTACAAACTTAAATTTACCTCTTTTACCATCTTTTGTTTTAATTCGAATTCAGGATTATCCTCCATTTTTTAGATTTTGGAGCATAAGAGGGCTCTCAAACCCTCCTCACTTTGGCTCTCATTGGATCGATGCTGATCCTCCTTCAAATCTAGGTGACTTTATCTTGGTTTTTGGGATGATTTACTTATCTCTCTTCACCATATCCTAGTTCCTTGGTTCTTTCTTGGTGTTTTCTCTCTTATAAAAACAATATAAGGTAGGGTTGATGTTTATCTTCTATTTATTGAATGCTAGAGTGTGAAGATGGTTCCTTAGATCCTATTATTCCTCCCCTGAGAGTTTTGTTTCATCCACACATCTTTGAGGTAGGTGTTTCCATCCATTTCTTTCTAAATCATTCAATATGATGATTGATCATTTCTAATAAATTTATAAATGTATTATATTTGATTGTATTGTTCTGGTGTGAATTGTTGTGGAATTTTCATGTTGGAAATTCGATAAAAAATGAGTTTCAAGCGATTTCTATGGTCTTGATTATACTTGTATGTATACAAGGTGTTTGATAAAAATTCTAATTGGCATTTAAAAGTGAAATTGGGTATATTTAGGCCAACGAGCCCGTAATCGAGTGGTTAGGGCTCCTAATTGGCATCCAAGAGACCCAGGTTCAAAACCGGGTGGTGGCGAATTTCTGGGAACTGTGAAGTACTGCAGTAGGGACTGTTCGGTACTATAGAAGCCGGAACTATTCACCCGATTTGGGCCTTTGGGCCACCGATTTGGGCCTATGGGTCTCAAGGGCCTTCGGGTCATCAAGGCCTTCAGGACATAGGGTATTCGGGTCATAGAGACCATAGATTAGCCCAGTTCACAAAGAGAAAGACCCCAGAAGAAGATCAGAGTAGAGTAGCAGTCACCAGAAGCAGAGCTAACCGGATTGGAAGAATGAGAAGGTATGACAATCGCTATCGGGACCAGGCACTGTGCAACTTTCTACGGGGCAATGCTAGCCGATTAGCAATGCAAGGTGGGGAGTTAGGCAATCAATGATGCAGAAGATGAGGAGGGGCAGTTCTAGTGGGTTGGGCCTATGGGTCATGTAATGGGCATATATGCCTCTGGGCCTTCGGGTCATGTATTACGGGTCATGTCGGGCTTTGTGCCTTGGGCCTACGGGTCATGTATGGGTTCCCCTTCAACCCTTAAAAGGGAGACTATCCATAATAAAATAAAAAGAAGGACTTTGGGCCATTTGGGGGGGTATATTTAGAATGTGTTTGGATTTTTTTGGGTCTTGGTAGTTTGTTGTCTTGTGAAATTGAGCTTGGTATGTGGTTTACTTGATTTTTATGGTTTGATGATTGTGTAAATGATTCTTAAAATTTAACCTTGGTAATTTTTTTGATGTTCCTTATGTGTGTTCCATTGAATGTGGGAATATCCATATGTGCATGGGGTTCACATATGTATAGGTATACAAATTATAATGTCTTGGTATTGAAATTTTCATCTTAAACCCTGAATTTTAAAACACATTTCCTACTGCCCTCCCCTCTTTCTTCCATCTATCTTCCAAATGAATCCTCTAAAATCCTTAATGTTTTCTAAATGGTTCTTTAGTTCCTAAATGAATTAAAATTCGGTTTTTAAATGTGATTTTTAAATATTTTCCCTTTTTTTATTTCGAGGTGTGAATTGATAACTAAATGAAAGAAATGTCAGTTTGGAACCTTTTGAGCTTGTCATGTGTTTTTACCTTGGTTTTTGAAATGTATTTGGATTAGAAATATTAATGTCCGAGTTGGTATCTTATGGTGTTTTAAGAAACTAGTTTTCAAAGTGATGTGATTTGTAGGTCCGGTCTCCACTTTTAAATGGTTCGACGTATGATGGGTAACTCTATGGAGGACCCTCCGAGGAGAGTGTCATCACATAGGTGGTGTTAGTGTTTGGGCTAGGCAAGCACAATGGAACCTTTGGGTTATTGGTTTATTCCATGCATTTGAGTACCTCCTCATTCAGTATATACTACTATCATGGGATTCCCGGGGTTTCATCTAGAGGGTCAAGTGATGTTTTCTTATCAACCTTGATTAGATAGGTTGATACCCCCTTAATTTGTTGAGAGGAGAAGTGGGGTTTTCCACTTGTGAGGCTTGTTTAGAACATCCAAGGTGGTTATTGACTATAGAGCTTCACCAATACACTATAAGATGAGTCTGTTTTGAGTATTTATAGGGATTTATTCTATAGATGTTTAAGAAATACCCACGATTACTATCTCTATGTTCTATTTTATTCTGCCATATTATTTTTTTTCTTTAATTTTTATCATATCCCTTTTTACCACCTTTTATGGATTATTTTATAGGGTTTGGTTTGTTAAACTGGGTTTCTCAAGGGAAAACTATTTTAAAAAGGAAAGTTGTATTTTTTCTTTTAAATGATTAAACCTTATTTTATAAATGTATTTCAAACAAGTTTTTCTAGACTGTTCTGGGAAAGGAAATGCATGGAATCTATGGTGATTACCAATTAATATGTTTTATGCTCACAACTTACTTGTTCCACTTAGTGTTTGTAGAATTGAGCTATTTTTAAGGTTTATGTTTCTGGTTCAAGTTTACCCATAGTGCGACTGGTTTTGTGGATGGTGGTGACCCAAAGGTCACAGAGAGATCTAGTCGGGTCCTAGTTTGGTTTTGGTTTAATTTTGTAGTTTTTGTTTTATTAAGTTGTTTTTGTATTTGGATCGGTTTTTCATTCATAGATGTTCAATTATTCTTGGTTATACTGCGTGCCCTATTTTTCCCATTTGATCCCAGTTTTTGTTGGGATAAATCATTCCCACTGTGATATCTTTGATTTCTAGTTCTAGTTTCCAGCCTGGGAGGATCGAGAATGCCTCTCAGGACTTATCTCAGGCTGGGTTGGGTATCAGGTCATATGGAAAACCAGTCTAGTTCATGACAGTAATGTTTCATAGAGTACCATATTCTATTGTAAGTGATCAGTATTTATGTTTTAACTCATAGTCCCAGTAAATCCTTTAGTAATATCTTGATACATAATTGATTTTCTGCACCACGTTTCATCCTCAAACAGATGGTTATTCTAATAGAATAAATAAAACCCTAGAGGATATGATAATATCTTTTTCTATGGATTTCAAGGGTGGTTGAGATCAACACCTTCCTCTAGTTGATTTTTCTTACAACAATATCCTTTACACAAGCATTCTAATGGATCCTTATGAATCCCTCTATGGAAAGAAGTGTAGAACTTTGACATGTTGGGATGAAGTTAGAGAAATAAAGATATTGTGTACTAAGATAGATAAAGAAATTATATAGAAGGCTAAATTCATTAAAAAACACATAAGGACAGTAAAAATTTGATAGAATATTTATGACAATAATTACCGATGTGATCTAGAGTATGAAGTTGTTGAGAATGTATTTATGAAAATTTTATATGGAATAAGGTTATGAGATTTGGGAAGAAAGTAAATATTAGTACTAGGTGTAATATTCATTTCTAGAATCTTGATCAAGTATGGATGGTTTCATATTTACTATAACTTCCAATGAACATCTCTCAAGTTCACAACGTGTTCCATATATCTCCCCCGATGATGTAAATACCTAATTATTCACATGTAATGAACTCAGAGGTCATACCACTAGATCATGATATTACTATAAAGAAAAATTGATGGAGATTATGGATTGCAGAGATAAAGTTATATGAAACAAGACCACTCACTTGGTCACATTTTTTTGGAGAAACCACCAACTTGAGGAAGCTACATGAGAACATGAGGATATTATGAGGCATAAGTCTCCTTAGTTATTTATATCAGAGTGATAGAATTTTGAGGGAAAAATTCATTTTAAGGGATATATAATGTAACACCCTGATATTTTATGAAATATTTTTTTCAAATAAATTTAATTTCTTTGATAGCTTTCATTACACATAACACCGAGTTTTAACGAACCACGATATACTATTAGTATTATTATTAAATATGGTAGTTATAAACTATCAGTTAACATTGTAAGTATGAATAATAATAACCATACTTTTAAATTATGTATAAAGGTTTTAGATAAATAAAATATTTTTATAAATAATTACTTAATTTTTATTAAATTCTTTATATTATTTGAAAATACCTTTGCCTCAAAAAATTATTTTTATTATTTCTTGTGAATGAATGATAAAATTAATTTTTTCAGATTTTAGGAAATGTATTTAAAAAAAGAATTTTTTTTTAAATCAAAATTTCCAAATTATCTTGGAGTGATTTTTTGATAATTTTCTGAAAAGATTAATTTTCAATGAATAGTGAAAATACTAATTTTTATTAAAAAATTCATTTTTAAATAATTTATAAAGATAAATCTTATTTAAAAATGTATTAAAATTAAAATTAGTTCTATTAAATTATTAGCTATCTAATTTATATCATTTTAATCAAATTTATTTTTTATTTTTTATATTAAAACATTCTATACTTCTGAAAATTTTCTCTTTGGAAAACATCTTTTCATTGCGTCTGTAAGTTTAATTTTAAATTAAAATTTTCCACTTATATGAATTGAATTTGGAAAAATATATTCTATATTTTTAATAAAAATAATTAATATTATATAATATGTTCAACTTAATTTTTGGTCAAAATGAATAGTAAATATAGTAAAAATTAATTAATGTGGTTAAGGTTAAAACGAGTTTACCCGGAGTTAAATTAAAAATATAAGGGTTAAAATATCCTAAACCTTGTCAAATTCCTATTTTATAGACATATTTAGAACTTATATCATCTAAAGTTAAATAATTATCCATTTTGGAGCCTTTTATCATGTGTAAAACATGGGTTTACCTTTTTCTTTTCAAATATTCCAAGTGTGTCCTCTCCCCCACTTAGAAAAGGGTACCCCCTCTCCTCTCATATTCACAATTCCAAAGACTTTTTTTAGAAAAAACCTAACCAAATACCTTAAATACTTACCTAAACATGTCCTAGAGGAATTATGTTTATTAGGAAACCCTCATATGAAATATTTAGGTGTAAACCTAAAGACGTTTTCTGAGGAAGATGAATCATTCTTAACTAGGCATTATTGTTTTATTTCTACTTCCACCCCCATAAAATATTCTTCTAATAAATTAAAATAGTGAAACCAATATATTACATATAATAATATGTTATTATGGTAATTTCATAACCTATATCCATATCCTCTTCCATCAAATGAGAAATGAAACCGTCGATCGTGCGTACGATAAACTACCACCTTGCAATTCGATGTAATTCATTTTCCATCACCACCTGTTAATGATGAATATAATGATGAATTTAAATTTTATATATATGTATATATTATATTTATTATATAATTAAACTTTTTTAAATTATAATATCACATCTACCTTCTTAACTTCCAATACGTTGTAAAATGATAACGTTGGTCATGCGTATGTTTGGACTACCACCTCTATGAAGCGATATGATAAAATTTTCATTTTATTTTTAAATAGATGGTAATAATGATATATTTAATAATTATATATGATATATATGACATAAAAACTATTCTTTAAAGTATAATTAATATCTACCTTTCTTTTTTCCATCAGTTGAGAAAATGGAAACATCATTCATGTGTAAGTACAACCTACCATCTCCATAAATAGTGTAATTAATTTTCTATCCATAAATTTAATTTATTATTATAAATACATGTATAATGAATATATATTTTATTTATATCATATTTAACATTATAGATATGATGTAACCATGATCAAAGTAAATGGACTAAAACTACCAAACCAAAACACAATGAAAAAAAGAAGTAGTTATTACCTGAAACGTGATTTTAACAAGGAATTGATAATAAAAGGTAATAAAATATCATAAGTAAATAATATATGATATGATATATATATTTTTTATATAATAGATGTATTATAAACATATAATTATTATAGAGGAGTTATGAATGTGTATGGAAAAAGTCGAGACTTAAGGTATGATATTTCTAGTCTCTCTTTAATTTATGGGAGATGTATGCCATATTCACCATTGGTTTCTTCCCCTTTGACATTTTATATCATAAATATACTTATTTTAATGAAATTTAAAGTTTTATTTAGTTTTATTCTTTATTGGGGCTTATGATTCAAAAGTTTACAAAGTGGTAAGGGATTTTTGTATCACTTTTATTTTTATTAGACACATTCCATATTCACCACTTGTTTCTTTTTTGTGGTGTATATAACACCCATGGATATATTTTATGATTATTATAATGAAATTATGAGATATTAATATCCATAAAATTTTCTTTCTTTCCTCAGGATTATGATTCAAATGACACCAAAGTGGTAATGGTTTTATATTATAATCTCATAGTTTATCAGGATTGTTTAAGCCCATGGGGTATTAGCCGAGTGGTACCCACTGGTTGTACCCCTCAATATTTGTGGGGACTGGCCCAGGCTCGAGTCTCGCCAGACTCGGACACTGTACGTATTATGTATTGGGCGATTCAAATCCATTGCCTAGTTGGCGAACGTGCGGCGTGATCTAGGGCGTAGCAGGCCCCCCCAGTGGGAGCCGAGCATTAACCTTACACACGTTTTGTTCCAAGTTGTCTTTTCTTGGTGATTACCTATAATACCTATGGGTTATGTGATTTTATATAAGACTTTGGGCCTTTTAAGGGTTCCAACTCACCCATTTAAAGTTTGATTATCAAAATAATAAAAAATAAAGGCCTTCGAGCCATTAAAAAAATCAGGATTGCTTAAGATTAAGTTTTAGATGATTAAATATTATGATATATCTCTCAAGAAACTCATAAATTTTCTTCTACTATAGTTATGTGATGAAAATACATGTTTTTATTTAATTTTCCTCTCTTTATGTACTCAATATTTCAAAAGAATGTTTTTAGGAAAACTGACATTATTTCTCTCTTCAGTTGAAAACCTTTTTTTTCTTTCATGTCTACATTTTTTAAAAATATTATAAAGAAAGATTTTACAATTATCCAATGATTGTTTAAATAAATTATTACCCATATTTTAATTTTTAAATAGTTGTTTAAAAGGAACATTATTTTCATTTTCTGAATAAGGCTCTTTTGAGTTTTTATAAAAAATGTGAAAGGAATATTCGTTTTAATGTGTACGACATGAATAGTATATTCCACCATCATGACCAATCAAAAATTTAAAGATTAATTTATATGTTTATAAGGTTATTTTCAAATAAATTTTTTCCTTTCATATCCAAAAAGATTTTAAAGTTTAAATAATTTATTTATAATTGGAAATGATATTTTTCTCAATAAATGTTCCAAGTGATCTTTCAAAATCATTTCCCATAAAATATTACATCCTTTGATGATAATTAATATTTATTGGGGATATTATCCAATGATACCATAATTATTATTTCTATAGATATTTTATGTTTATTATTTAATTATTTTTTTAAAAACCCATTCCTTTTCCACTAGTTATGTTATGATGAAATGATGAAATGTTTATGAAACCCATTTCTTTTCCATAGGCTATGATATGATGAAATTTTTACGCAACCCATTTTTTACATGGGTTTTGATATGATTATTTGTTTATGATATTGTTTCACACATATGTATGATTTTCATTAGGTGATGGGTAGGACCTATACCTACCTCCAATACATTGGGTACAGATTGATATCTCATGAGATAAATAGGATTGGAATGAGGAGTGGACCCGTTCAGTAAGTGAATTTGTGTAGTATGATAGTCTTGGGAGAAAAAATGGACTACTATGATTGTTTAGGGAGTGAACCCATTACACTATTATAGTTTTGGAAATGATCATTAACAACTAAGGAAATGATTTTCTATAATTGTGTGTATGCCACAAATCCATGTCTTATGCTTATGTAATGATCTCATGACTCATGTTCTTTGATTCATTTATGATTCATGTCATATAAAATTCTAAAATTTATTCCATGAATCAAGGTAATGATATTTGAAATGTAGGGTATGGTTTTCAAATGTTATTATCATGTTATCATACCCTTATTATCATGTTATACTTATATGATCAATGATATCTCCCTTTTTTTCCTTAATGAGCATTAGATCTCACCCTTTATTATGTTTCCTTTCCCCTAGATATGAATAAAAGTTTCATGTATAGTATGTATAATAAGGGTTATAGTTATGAATAAATAAGTGGTATATATTGTAGAACTCATATAAACTATCTATTTATGTTACCATGTTTCCACAGGCAATAGGCCTATATTATTCTAGTAGGGATCATTTTTTATGTAATGAATATTAAACTATTAGGATGTGATATATATGTATAAACATCATGGGTTTCTATAGTGTTTGAGAATTCTCCTTGGGCTATTTAATTATTCTACTTGAGTGCCTGAATCATGAGTGGCCCAGCTTGGTTTGTGATAATATAGTATTATAACATAGGATTTTCGGAGAAATAATTTCTTAGATTACCCTATATTATTTGGGTGTTTCTCGTAGGCAGGATTTAGGAGTTTTAAAACTCTAGAGGTAGGATTTGTAATAGTCTTGCTAGCTATAACTAATCCTAAGCCTCAAGTTTCCATGGGATGTTGGATTGTGCATCTTGATTTTTGAGCTTCCAATATTTATTTTTGAGTTTTTTCTTTATTTAGATTGTTGGTGTTTGATGTAGAATGGGTATTGTGGGAGAATGTTTTGGATTTATCATGATTTTGGGGTAAAATGGGAGTGGGACTGGAGGTTTATGGTTTTACCATGTAGCCTAAAAAACCATGAGATCCCCATAAACATGGTCTTGTGAAAGCTTGTAGTATAAGTTTCATGGTTGGTGCATGGTCCTTCAAACCTTGTGGCCATATCATGAACAACCACTAAAATCTATTTAAAAATTTGGATTGAATCCTTATTCTTCCAGTTTGTTCTTTATTATGGCCTATTACTATTTGGGATGAATTTGGTAGAGTTTTATGATATGTTCATGCTATTTTTTTTTGTATCTGGATAATAGTTTTCAAGTAGAAAATTGATTTCAAAAGGAAAATAATTTGTTATGAAAAACTTATAAATATGTTTTCTAAAGTGTTTTAAAAACACATGAATATTTTGAGTTTATAAAATGGATTTATGGCTTAAAACTTGTTTTTAGTGAAATTCCATGACTTTAAAAGGGATTTAAAAGTGATCTTATGAATTTTAATTATCAAGATTATTTTTCAAAGGGTGGTTGTTATTTAATTGTATGAGTCATATTTTAAATTTGAGTAGGTTAATATTTATGTGTTTTTATTAAGTTTTATGTTTTATTTTTTTTAGATAATACCACCTAGAAGAATTCTGATGCTCCAAGCCTATATCATGGTATGTTCCATTATTATAGTGCCTCTTGGGGCTCATATGTAGCTCTTCCAACTGTTAAACTTACCCAGACTCTAGGTAGAGTGGTTGAGCCAACCCTTCCTTAGTTTTCACCTATCTTCTATTGTGACCAATGAACTCAATTGTATATATAGTGATTAGAGAAAATTTAAGGAGTATTTAATTCACTAAAACTCTATAAGAATCATTAGTGAAAATCACCCCAAACTTATTTTAAGGATAGAGTCTATAATGGTGGAGGGACATTGTTCCACTTTACCTATATAGTATCATGTCTTTGGGATTTTTTAAGACCATGTTCATTGAATGGTATTTTCTAGAGAGGGTGAAAGTGGAGAGGGATATGGAGCTTGCAAATATCCAGTAAGGTGACTAGTCTGTGGAAGAGTATGTCACTAATTTTGACTAACACATCCCTTTCTCTACTGAGTGGATGTTTGAGGGAATATTGAAGGTTTATATTTTCATGTGGGGTATTTTTAAAAACCTTAATTTTTTGATAAATTCATTTTATTTGGTTTCAATTGAGGACATCATCTATAAGGACATGATGGTGGAAGTGGTATTTGGGGGTCGATATAATGTGGGTGGTGACCCTGTTCCTTTATATGTTAGTGAAGGATCATCATCTTATGAAAAGTGGAAGTAGGATGAACCCGATTCAAGGAATAAGGATGGTCTGGCATGACCTTCTTATTTTTTCATTCCTTTAGTAAATAATTAGACTCTCGTGTGTCATAAGTGTTGTCAGTTTGGGAATTTTAAGCCCTATTGTACAAAATTCCCAAAGAACTACCTAATTATGGTTTCTTGGGCCATGTTCAGATGTTTTTTAATTTTGAGAGAAAACAATTGAAATAATATTTACCGTAGCTTGGATTTTAGTGGTATTTTATTGGATCCTTTTCAAGGTACCTCATTTTGTTCATTTTCTTTTTATTAAGCTTTGGTTGTTTCTTGATTAGTGTCTTGTCCCTTGGGTTGTCTTTTACTTATTCTATTTGGAGATATTTGAATAAAGTTTTATGGAATTGTGGATGGGTAGTTGACTTGGTGATCTTTTTTGGTTATTCTTGGTTGAAAAATGAGGTAGTGATTCATAGTGTTTTCCCTTGGAAAATTGGTCTCATATAACCCACCATGAAAAGTGGAATCCTTATATGGTGGGGAGACCTATAAAAGGTATTGACCTTAAATCCTTTTCCCCTTGGTTTTATTCTTATATCCTTGATTATCAGGTAATGGATCAGGTGGTGTTTTTTTTGATTTGGGTATATTTTCTAATCTAGTTGGTTCAGGTTATCTTTTATTCTTAGACTCCATCAGATATTCTAGTACTTTGGTGACTTTATTGGTGAATAAAGTGTTATGGTGGAGATAATTTTCACACACAACCCATCAATTTTATTATTATTTTATTAATTTATTTATAATTATGTTAATATTTAAGTCTTGATTATTTTCCTTTTATTTTTTTGGAAAAATTAATGTTTTCCATGCCATACGGGTTGTGCATGTTTAATAGAAATTGCGTGACAATAGTGAATGTATTTAATCAGTTTTAAAAGAGTTTTTTTCAATGTTGGAACTTGATTTTAAAAAATCAACATAGTGCCTAGGTGTTTATAGTGAGGGGTTCACAGTTGGTGCATGGTTTGGTAAACTGTGTGGATCTATTAGAAATTTTAATACTTAAAATACCTATTCTACCCTTGCATTTTAAAACCTTAAACCCTTTCCTCACTCTCTCACCTATCTATAGAGAACTAGGGTATCCCTATGAGACCTTATCCCTTGCCTATTCCTTTGGATTTTTTATTCTCACCTTTAATTTTGAAAGTTATTCATAGTCTTTTCCCTGTTTCTCTCTTCCTTCCCCCTTCTTCTTGTTTCATTCTTTCTCTCCTATTGTGGTGCGATTTTGATCGAAACCTAGGTATTATTTGGTGCCAAATAACTTTGGATTTTTTTTCTATGGTGTTCATATTTATCCTCAAACCCTCTTCTCCACATATTATAAGGTTTTTCATTGTTTTCTCTTGACCTAGGTAGGTTTTTTCATGTTTTTAAATTTTTACTAACAATCCTTGATATTCCTGTGATTTATAATTCCATTTCTTAGAGATTATATATTCTATATACTAATAAAAATTCTTATGAGGTTTTATAAAGGCGATTGGAATTTTAAAGGATCTATTTAAAATTTCTAATTGATTTCACATGGGTTATGAGGTGTTCTTGGTAGGAGGTTTCAATTTTAAGGGTCTTTAGAGTGCGTTTCAAATTATTTCTATGTGGTTTATCGATTTAAATGGTGATGGTGACTATGTACTTATTTAATGAGGTGGTTCATTATTTATTTATTTTTCTTATGAGATTTTATGGTTTTAAAATATGTTTTATCCTTGGTTTTAAGGAGTGTTTTCAATATTACATGTTTTTTATTTGTTTTTCAAATAAGGTTTATGTACATGTATTTGTATATGCATGATCATGTGCACAAACACACACACACACAAATATATATATTCATATACCTAACTAACTACCAATATATAAAGAACTATTATTTTGGATACCAAATAACGTTTTGGCACTTAGAAAAGAGACTTTAAAATTATATTGATTTGGAAATGATTTTTAAATAGTTTTTTGGAAAACATATTTTTAGCTTCAAAATTAAGGCCCGGTTGGCGCGTTATGTTAATTAATTATTTACAAATGATCCACACTCTTGAACATAATCCCCATGTATTTATTATTAAATGGTTTTGATGGTTATATGTGATCATTATTGATTTTTATATGAGTTTGAATATGGGATTTATTTATAAGGGTGTATGAGAGTGGGTTGAGGTTTTTCATTCGCTTGGGTTTCCTTCTATTATATTATTGGTGTTTTTTTGATGAGGAAAGCATCCTTAAACACCCTATATTAATAATATATTGGGGATACTATGCCTAATAGTGAGATATTTGAGAGATAATTATTGTCCTGAATCAACCCTGGGTGATTTAACACATCACCCGACACTGCTTGCGATAAGGCCTCAAGCGCGCCTCATCGTATGCTATAGTTTTCCATCTAGTAGTGAAGGTATAAGGATATATATTTGGGAGACCATACCCTCAAGAAAGATTATAATAAAAATATAAATAACAAAACACATACACATTTATAACTATTAGAGTACCCAATAGAAATAAAATAGAGTCATGATATAATAAATGAAATACAACATATAGACTCATGGTCATGCTAGCACACATAAACTAACATCACACTGGTCCAATAACGCACAAAAAATTAATAAATGAAATAAAACACATAATTCCTATTTCCAACCCTAATCCATACCTCAAACCCAGTCTCTAACAAGTGTCGAGATTCTCTATTTCAATCCTCCAACTCCAAATGATGGTACCACTTGATCATGAAACATTGGGCCTGAACCCCATCCTTGATGCATCATGTGCTCAACCTGAATTAAAATTTAAGGGTATGCATGTACAATAAGTGAATATACCTGGGCTGAGAAATAAATCATAGTAGACCACCCACAATGGAGAACCTATCATCCGCTGTTATATGCAAGTTCTTACACACATAATATGCCAAAATTTTTCAAATAAAGACAACTATAATAATAAAATAAATAATTGAAAAAATTAAACATCATCGATTATTGGGTTCTAATGAGGTACCTGAGATCAAAAAAACCTACTTTGACTGGTACTAGAAAACTCTAAACAAGTGGCCCACTATACCACAACATATCGATCACATCCACAAGATCTTAAGGAATCTCCCATACCTCAAGAAAACTACCAATAATGACTTCCAGACCCTAGGGAATATCCATAGGTGTCCCAAAGTGATGATGTACACCACCATCGGGCACTAGGAATCCAATATTTTGATATGAACTATAAAAAAATTATATTATGAAACCAACTAATCCTATCAATGTTGTGATAATCTTATAGAACCATATGGGTCTAATGATCCACCATATAAGTGTAACACTTCATGAACAGGTAACTCTCCCCCATCCAGAGCCAAAACCTAACCCAGGGAGATACATAACACGCTCCATGAGTTCCTTGAAATCTCATGAGTCATAATACCTTATCCATAGCTAATCCTAAACTTGGGGGGGGGGGGTACACTTATCTATATATTCCATTAGCTCCCTCTACACACCTAACACTAACCAAATATTAAAGGGGAGCATGAAATCAATATTAGGTCTAATTAACTATCTAATAATATCCCTAAGGTCTCCTTTCATATCCAAAACCTAAACAATATTATCCTTAAACATCCCTAGACCAAGTCAAAAGAATAAGGGTCGGTCAACACCCAAACCTACTACTATAAACACAACCAAAATTTCTCACACCATATATCTATAGTTTCTATGGTGGCACTCAAAGTTTATAACACAGAACCAGCCCTCTATAGGGTCCAAAAAACATGAGACACCTAGAAGGGTCCCCTGGATTACATCTATCTCAAAACATTGGAAAATCCTAACACAAGAATCCTCTTCCGATGACTCTGATACCCAACCCATCTAAGACCATTACCTTACTTTTAAGGGAATCCTATAGGGTTACCTCTAACCCATATCAACCTCTAATCAATTTCACCTTGATATAACTGACAACCCACAAAGTCATCCCTTCCCAAAGGCTTTATCCAACCCAAACCTCAAGCAACCAATTTCGTCATCCAGGGACCATCTAAAATTATTTTATCCCATATTTTGGGAATAAATAAATTAAACCTAAATAAACCCATTAGCATCCCCAATAAAAGTTGTCCAACAATCTCACCACCATCACCTGGTCCCACACCATAATTCTCTTAAGATGGATCTAAAATCCAAAATCTCATGGGAATTTTCTTGTCAAGCCCCAACTATCCCAAAAAACATAACATATGGCCTTTAATTACCACATAGTTCTCAATATCATGACCTATATGGAGAAATAATTAGAATAGACTACCTGTAAGTCTAATTACAACATTAGGATAGAAATAAGTGAAACATATATGAGGAGAAATAACAATGTGTGTACTCTTAACTTCCCTATATAACCTAAAATAATTTCGAAAAAATTGATGTGTGTTTTTGAATTACACACCATGAAATTGAGTTTTTTTTAACAAAAACCCTATATAGACCCCCCTAAAACCATTCCCCCCTCCAAAAAATTCACAATGGATCCCATTAGTCTCTCAAAAGACTAAAAACATTATTTAAAACATAAAAAATATGTTCCAAAATGTAATTAAAATGAAAACTGAAAACACATCCTACCTCATAGTGAAATTACAATTTTTAAAGCTCATATACACACTCTTTTAACATCCTAGGAACCAATCTCATTCCATAGGTTGGTACCAAGGTCATTAAAGGTTATATTTGTTGTCAATATTATTATCACACAGTATGAAAATAGTGTTGTAATGGTAATGAGTGTTTCTAGCACATGGAAGATATTAACAACAAGTATATAATTCCTAGTAGAGGAGAATAAAGTGAAGAGAAATTATTGGAAGATATCAATTGCTTGTCTAGAAGTTATGATCAAGATTTACACTTGATAAGGAGTTAATATTGGAATGAGGAGATATTTGAATATCTGTAATGTTACTAAATATATTGATTTGAGGGAATTAGGTTGTTAAGTTTAACACTCAATCTATAACGAGGGGTCATTTCTGGGTGCTAAAGGATGAATGAAACAAAATGATTATAATGTGGAATTATTCTTACTCAGATGAAGTTTCACATGCTGTTGTGATTTATGGAAGATACGTACTAAACCATTATCTTGAGGAGTAGGTCACATATAGTCTTGTGGATAAAAGGAGAGTGAAACCAAGTAAAAAAACACATACCATGAATTCAGAAACCTATAAGAGGAACATAAAGTTCCACCATTTCCTAGTGTTTTCCAAATTTTTGGTTGAAAAATTATGGAGGGGGGGTCAAAGTTTCACGGAATTCATTATCTATAAGATAGAGAAGAATTTTGGAGAAAAGGAATTAATTTTACGAAAGATGGATTTTTTCATGAAATTAAAGAAGTTTCATGAATGAATGTTGCATGAATATTAAAGATGAAATATTGAGAAAGTAAATGTGAAATATCAAGTTTCCTGAACAAGTATATGTTTTATAATAAATGGAGAAATTTTTTGTGGGGATAATAGAGTTTCATGAAATATAGAGTTCAATGAATTGGTATACATTTTAGAATTAAGGGATCCAAAGAACAGGGATGTTTGGTTAGGAAAACTTTCATGAATGAAGAATGATGTAGAAATTTTCACGAGAAAAAGTTACATGAAGGAAAAGTTTCCAACATACTCAAATGGTTAGAATTTTACTATAAATATCCAACCACTAATGGGTAAGGAATCAATAAGATAAGGATAATTTTCTAAGGTATATTTTTGAGACCAAAATTCTTTGAATCCAAAAGGTCTAAAGTTACACGAAACTCTGAGTTCATTTATAAATATTTCACGAATCACTATGTTTTATGAAAATACTATTTACATGAACCCTTATTTGGTGTGAAGGTTAGTCTCATTAACTAATCCAAAGGGTTTCATTAATTCCCTATGTGTCTATGCAATACAAAAACTTATAAAAACTCAACAAATGAAACTAATTAATTAAAATGAGTAAAGAAACAGTCTGAGATCAATCCATAGAGATGGTGAAATTAGTTTTATCATGTTTTCAAAAAGATTAAATATTATTAATTTTAAGAAATAGGTGATAAAAGTTGGTCTTGATTGATTTTGAGAAAATGAATGAAGAAATAAAGAAAATTGAGCTGTTGAAAACATATTTTGAAAGCATGTAAGTGTTTTTTAATTTCAGTGTTTAAGTGAAATTAGATTTTAGATTCTAGGTTTATTGATTCATGATTGGTGTTAGAGTTGCGATGAGGAAGATCCAATGGTCATGGTATCCCCTTCTCAACACATAAATAAGTTGGGTGATTGCATGAATCCTTTAGAATAGTTTAAAGAGTTTCTAACAATGTGGGGACATGTTCTATTTAATTAAAATAAAAAGTTGACACCCTAATTCACCCCTCCCTTCTCAGAGTGTTCTAGGTCCTAACAGGTGGTATCATAGGGATCATGTTGTAGGTGATAAATCTGACTCCAATATTGGTTGTGATGGAGTGTTCAGTGAGCGTTAGGGGATTTACCCATTTTAATGGACCCAAATTCCAGATTTGGAAGAACAGAATGATATTTCATCTATTATCTCTTGGTATGGAAGTCATATTTTCCATAGTACAAGGGGTATAGGTCTGTAATTCATCATGAATATCTATGACTAAAACATACCTGAAATTTATTGATGTAGTTTCCAAATCTCAAAATGATCTTATCATATCCCTATAAAATCAAATATATTAAGGAGATCATTTTCACTACAGAAAATTCCATGTGGGAGAAACTAGAAAATATATGCAAATGTGATTACAAAGTAAAGGATTCAAAGATCTAAGTTCTACATAATAATTTTTATGACATGAAAATGCATCTTTATGAAAATTTATATAGTTTATTTAATATAATTACTGATTTTTTCCTATTATTTGAGGTCTTGGTCGATAAATAATGGATATTGATATTTTAAAGAAATTATTAATAAGGTTTACACCTCTATACAATTTTAAAGTTTCATCCCTTAAGGAATGAAATATTTCTATGCTTTCTATTGATGATATTCTAAGTAGTATAATGGCCCATGAAATGATATTTAAACCAGAAGATACCCCAATTTTATAAATTGATTAGATGAATTTAAATCTATTGAAAAACTTGACATTTTTAAAGGTAGTGATGATGAAAAATATGTGTATGATGAGTTTTTCTATCTTGTTTCCAGAAAATCCAAGTAAGGAAAAAGAATATTTGAATGAAAGATTTCTTTGCATCGTTTTTGATGTAGTAATATATGGAACATTTATAAAATGTTCTCAAGAAAATTCTATGATGAATAATGTAAAGAAGAAACCATATAGAGGCCTCAGAGTAGGTTCTTGAAAAAAGGTGACTACGAATTAAGAAATAAATTATAGACGAAGAGCTTTGTAAGCACGAAGGAGCATAATGATAGAGTTTTTTTTAGATTAAGAATAAATACAGTTTAAGTTTGATGTTAAAGATTATATTATGGCTATAGTTTAAAAGTAATAACCTATAAAAGAGGAAGAAAATCTACCAAATAGTGTTATCGATCTCAAGGTGGAACTTGAGGGTGTGCTGGATGATCTTGAAATTGAGAGAAATAAAAATAAAAATATTGGATCTTTATTGAAAGAATAATTATAGTATGTGGATTATATTGAAGAATAAATTGATCTAATGGAATGAGAGTGAAAGAATCATCTTATAACTCAATAAATTCTAAATAGGTTGTGGAGTTTAAAAAAAAGATTAAAGAGAAGAAAAATTTTATCAATGACCATACTTCAAGGTTGGAGGAGAAAGCTAAGATAGTTGATGGACTTTAAGAGGAATTCATCACCTTAAAGAGTAAACTGAAAACCCAAAAAAAAATCAAGGGAACTAAATAAGAAACTAAAATTTATATGTTTCTAAAATGAAAATCTTTTTAAAAGATTCAAAAGAGGCTCTGAAGGTGTAGATAAAGTTTTGAATTACCAAAGACCAAATTTTATGGGAAACAATTGAATTGGCTGTGATACAAAAACATAAAATTCTGTGTTGGACATCCCCAATCTAAATCATGATTAAGAAAAGATATGTTATTATTATAAATGAGGAAAAATGGTATGAAATTACTGTTGGAGGAGGTGAAAAGTGGTATTGAATCTATTTAATCTAGTCCAAATAGATGTGTGTGGTTTAATGAATGTGGTTGGAATATATGGAGAAAGGCACATCATTATTTTTATTGATGATTATAGTATAATGAAATATATAATTTTAATGTAGAGTAAATGGTGAGTGATTGACTATATGAAGAGATACCTTAGAATAGTTGAGAATGAAACTAGATGCACAATAAAGATATTGTGACCTAACAATGGAATATAATACAAATCCATTGAATTTAAAAATTACCTAAAAAAACATGAGATCAAGAATGATTTGTCATCAGTTATAACACCTCAAAAAAATGAGGTTATTTAATGAAGAAATCAACTTATGAATTATATAGCCTGATTGAGAGTAGTGTTTCTCACCACTGTTGTAAATATGTTGTTCAAGTCATGATGTATACTAAAAATCAGATAGGGATGAGCCTAAGAGAGTAAAGGTAAGCCTATGAAATATTTCATGGAAGGAACCCATAACTAATTTTTGTATGAGTTTTTGGAAGTAAATGTTCATCTAAAACAAAGAATAAAATCAAGGAAAGTATGGTGATACTGTAGATGAAGGAATATTCCTTGGATACTCAACAAAGAGTATAACCTATAAATACTACAATAATCATATTAGAAAAATTATAGAGAGAAATTATGTCAAGATAACTGAGGATAAAAGTATGAATAAATCAAAGAGATCATATGTTGATATGTTTGAAGATGAAGAAGAAGGTGAAAAAGGAACAGGTTTAAATACAAAAGTTATGGAAGGCTAACCTAAGATTTAAGGTTCTCTAAGTGATGTTGATTCAAAAGTGGAATTAGAAGATGAAGCCATTACTAAAGAAACTCAATCATAACCTTATAGGAGGAAAATAAGAGAATAAGTTGATCCACCCAACATTATTGGGTACTAGACAACACCCAAACTGACAAGAATAATAAGGAATATAGTGCATTATTATCTCTTATTAATGTTCAAACCAAGATAATTTGAAAAATTAGTGAAGGATGAATCATTGGTCAAGGCCATGAATTAGAAACTAGACTATATTGATAAAAAAATGGACTTGGAATCTTTTTAAGATGAAATAAAATCACAATGTGATTGGAATAAAGTGTATCTTCAAAAAAAATTCAATTAGCATGGAAATTTGATCAAAAACAAGGAACTATTTGTGTGTAAAGGCTATGAATATATTGAGGGTATTGTTATTTAAGAGACATTTTATTCATTATTTGAACTAGAGTATATTAGGATCTTCTTATTCATGGAAATTCAAAGGGGGTATAAAGTTTATTACATGGATATAAAAACAAAATTCTTAAATGGTGTTATTGAAGAATAAGTTTACATTCAACAAGAAATGATATTTATTATTTGAAATAATGAAACAAATGTTTCTAGATTGAATAAAGATCTTTATGGTCTAAATAAAGCACCACGAGCATGGTATGGTCGACTGGATGCTTATCTGAAGTAGCCGAAATTTAAAAGGGGAGGTTTTGACCATAATATATATGTAAAGAAATTCCATTTAGATCTAGTTATAGTTCTTTCATATGTAGATTATATCATATTTGGAAGAAGAAATATTGGATTAATGGAATAATTTCGAATCAAATCAAATTAGAATTTTAAATGTCCATGATTGCTGAACTCGTATACTTTTTGGGGAAACTGATGATTCAAAAAATAAATACACCTTCATTCTCAAGAAAATACGAAAAATATCTATTGAAGAATTTAAACTTTTATGATTCCAAACCAATGCGAACTCTTATTACCATTGGAACAAAACTTGGGAATCATGGTGATGGGAAATCTATAGATCCCACCATGTACAAGAGAATAATTAAAATATTATTGTATTTGATTTCAATACACCTATATATATAATATTTTCAATATGTTTAGTGATTAACTTCCAAATTAATCTAAATTAAGTTCATTTCAAAAAATTTAAATGAATAATGAGGTACATTCGAGGTACTCTCAATTTTATATTATTCTTTGAATCAGGAAAGGATCATGATTTGTTATCTTTTTTTTATGCTGAATGGGTTGGTGATGTGGTTAATAGAAAGTCCCCAAGTGATGGATCCTTCTTAATTAGAAATAAATGTGTGTGTTGGTTGATAAAGAAGTAGGAAATCACTTCTCTTTGTACAATTGAAGTAGTGTATATCTATATGAAAAAGTCACCCACTCAACTATTATGTATAAAGTAGAAACTTATTGATATTGGTGATGAGGTGAAACAATTTATGGTGATATTCTATGATAGAAAGAGCATGATTGAGATCAAATAAAAATATATTTAAATACACTAATACCAAATATATCAAGATCAGAAATCACTTCATAAAAAAATTTCACATGACATAATTAAAATGAATCATGTTGGAACTAATGAAAAAGTGGAATACATCATGACATCGGAATTGTCTGCACCAATTTTTGAGAAATATTAGTTGAACCATAGTATTCATCCACCTACCATTATAATATGTGGTTCAGATTTGACCCCTCCCCTTATGATTTTAACTATTTTTATCTATTTGTGAATGTTGTGTAGGATTCAGGGGATATTTTGAACACTCACATAAAAAACTGGTTTTTTTTAGTATATTTCCAAAGGGGAAGAATGGTGAAATTCAATTTAATGGAGGTTTACAAGACATGAGGTATCTTGAGGTAATAAATTCTCACTCGAAATATTTTTTTCAACTACTATTTTCTCATATAGACTTAAAGTGACGGATGCGTTATTCCACTTATATTAGGTTTTTGTTTGAGGTTTGTGATTTATTGAATTTCTCTTTAGATTACCAACAAACCAAAAGGGGGTATTTGTGGGACCATGATGATTCAAGTTTGGAATAATTTTTAATACCAATGTCACATATTATGAGTATAATGATTGAATGGTAATGAGAATTTCTGTTATAGAGAAGATATTGAAGACATGAGGATACTAGCCTATCTATGAGAATGAAGTGAAGAGAAATTCCAAGAATATATCAATTTTATATCCAGTAGTTACGATCCCGAGTTATGCTTGATCTGGTGATAAGAAAGGAAGGATAATCTGATTGAATATCTATGACTTTGTTGAACATACTGAGTTAAGGGAAGTAGGTTGTGAAGTTTATCACTCAATCTATTGTGAGTAATCTTTTATAGATGATGAATTATGAATGTAACATAATGATTCTAGTGTGGAATTATTCTCACCCAGAAGAAGTTTCACATGTTATTTTGATTTATAGAAGACATGGACTTAACCCTCATCTTAGTAATTTGGTCTCATATGGTCTTGTAGAATAAAGAAGATAACTTCCAAGTAGTGGAACATAGAGTATGAATTTCAAATCCTAGAAGAGGAACTTATAACTGTTCTATTTCCTAGTTTTTTCCAAAATTTTGGGTGCAAAATTCTAGAGGGAGATCAATGTTTTGTGGAAGTCATGGTATATAAGATAGAGAATTATTTTGGAGAAAAGGAATGAGTTTTTTGAAATATGGATGTTTTCATTAAAGTCATGAATTTTTGAGAAATAATGTTTTGTGAAGAAGGTATATAAAATATTGAAAAAGTTTGTAGACTCACAAAATATAAAGTTTTGTGAATAGGTATACATTGGTGAATTGAAGGTGACATATTTTTTGAGTGTGGTAGAGTTTTATAAAATATGGTGTTACACAAAACCGGCATAAGTTGGAAAATTGAAGGGGATTCACAATAGGGAAGTTTGGTGAGGTAAAGTCTCATGAATGAATAATTATAGATAAAGTTTAACGAATTTATGTTTCATGAAGGTAAGGTTTAAAACTTATGTGAAGGGTCGATACTTGCTTATAAATATCAAACCATGAAAGAGGAAGCAGTAAAAAGAAATAGAGACTTAGATAATTGAGATTATTTATAGAAAACCCCTCTATATTATCCAAGTTCTAAATTTACATTAAGATTTATATGAACCACCAAGTTACATGAGCAATATTCTTTGAATCATTGAATTCTATGAACATATTGTTTGTGTAAAACTATATTTGGTGTCGAGGTTAGTCTTATGTGAAAGAAAAATCATGAGAAAGGTACATGAATCAGAACATACAAGATCATAGTTTCAATAAACTATTAGTTTCATGAAAGTTAACAGTTTTATGAAAGTGTATGTTTTTTTGCAAACAACAGGTATTGAACATTATGGATGAAGTGAACAATGCATTCAAGGAGAATAAAATCTAGAATATGATGTAAGAAGAGTCTCATGATAATCGAGGATAAATACTTATGTTGGTAATATTCTAAGGATACATACAAGTCTATAAAATATGTAATTTCCTTCACTGAGGAAGAGCATGGGAGTGAATAAAAGTTATTGTTCCTTAGGTGAGGAGAGACGAAACCCAAAACCTTATAAAGGTAGTGCATTTGGTGTAGAGTAACTATATCCAAAACTTTATATCCAAAAAAACTAGTAAATATTATTGGATTTTAGTATGACCTACACACTATTAGAATATACTCCTTGGATTACCCGTGAACTAAGTAAAACTATTATGTCATGTTTCTATTTCAGAATATGGGACTTGTGTAATTACATGATTCCTTTAGAAAAGTTTAACGTGTTCCTACCAACATGGATAAAATATTCATTATATTCAAAGAAAAATTTGACACCCCAATTCCTGCCCCCTATTAGGGTGTTCTAGGGTCTAACACCATGTGACATGAATAATTAATAAACATTTAAAAATAAGTATTCAATTCAATTATAAAGTAAAAAACACCTAATAACATTTAGTAAAACCTCCCCATATTGAATATTCTCATGAAAATGTGTAATAATACTATAGGAACCTCCTCTATCCAATTTAGGAAAAATAACCATCATTATAGCCTGATTACCCCATGCTACAATGGAATAAGTTCATGACCTAATTTAAAACCACACAAAATCAGAGGGATACAACGAGGTAGAAGAGCGTAGGAAAAAATAGAATAACTCACATAATATCTCCATCAAATCACACCCATAATCACCCCAATAAAAGTAGGATTCAAGGGAGAAGATAAGAGGAGTGTTTTGGTTGAATGACCTCCCAGTGCAATCCACTAGGCCCTGAAACACAAGGGGGGGCCCAATGGTAAATTATTAGTCCACCCCTAGTTAAAAAATATGGTGAGGAATTTTATATGGCATGGAGTAGGGATCTATTACATATCCCTCCTCAGGTATTATATGAGGGAAAAACTATGATAGGGAAACCCTCTAGGTTTATGATGTAGAGATCCCATGTAAATATGCACTATAGAGTGTCCTCCAGGCTACGGTGCAATTGACCCCTAAAAGGCAGGGATGACCCACAACCCCCTTTAACTTTTATCAATGTATACCCTTGAATACATTATGGTCTTACTTGGCCATTATAGGGCCACACAATAGTATAAACCCTAAGTTTCATCATAGCCAACACCACTTCCCTCTTCACCTCCAATATGGAATAGTATTCAGGGCTATGTTATATTATTCCAACTTAACACCTACATAGACATGAATGCAACACCCATATGTTGTAGCCTCTCAGAGTTACACCATAATCTTACTAAAATATAGACATGACATCATGACCTTAATTCTACACTGTGATGGCTGCATGAAGCTCAAATTTTTAGCTAAGGGCCACCTGACCCTTCTCCAAAGCTCACATGGGCACCCAAACAACCAAACGAGCCCCGTTACACATCCAAAGAAATCTATTAAGGATGTCTAAACACCAAATATATAGATATAAGTCTTAATTCTTAAAAAAATATTATCTAGTTTAAAAATTAAAATTTCCCCTAATTTTACCAATCCAAAATGAAACGGGTCATTAAAATCTCCCCACCATATCTATTCTCACCCCTAAAAAGCCTTTATGGCCAAAAACAATCATGATCCCAACCTGAGCACCAAGAAATATTTGATTTGACTCACTATTATATCACATTATATTCACCCAAATCACACTATCAAAACTTGGTCTCCATGATTTCAAATCTAGATCCCGAATCTGGAATTTTTCAAAAAACTAGTCACATCTAGATTCTTCCTGTGTACTGCCATCCGATTCCACCTCGACGATCCCATAACTACTCTAACAGACCCATGAATCTTACACCAAAGGGTCATTTATCCATGAATGATAATATTCTTCCCACCATAAGAGTATCATTATCAATCCCTAAAATCAAACTCCAAAATTTTATAGATCTCTATCCGTACACTACTGAACATAATGACTAGACATGGTTGGATCACTCACACCTAAGAACCAACATGAAAACAAAAACCACCACCCATCCCTAGTTAACCTGGAACAACATCCTATATGATTAGAAATACACTTATTATAAGGATCATTCCCTCTAAGGACCAATGGTGTGATCACCATATTGATCCCCTCACACCACTCCTTGAGCACCAAACTCAATGGGTCCACCGCAACTACACCACTCAGGGTTCCCAAATACCTAAATAACTATCAATAGAACTATATATGATCCAATAAATTGGACCATCAACTAGTCAAAAATACATATAGAAAACACAAAAATTCCCTCACACAACATGGTTTTACCCTGATGTTCCATTCTGATCACCACTCCCCTCCTTAAAGATGATATATTCTCTAAAGACCCCTCATAGATTCTCACAAACCCACAAACTCTATCTCTCCCAAACATAGTAGTCACATTCACCTAGACAACCTGATCACCCAACCCAACTCACACCCACATGAGTCACAACTAAAAAAACCTAGGATAACACTACTAAACCACTAACCATACTCCACTCACATGTTAGTTTGTTCTAGCCAGACCACCCTCAATGATCCTCACCTCAAACCCAAGTAATCCAAATTACTAACCAAAAAACTTATTTAGAGAAACCGTATCAACAAGGAAACTCAAGCTTGATACAGACACATCTAAGTCATCCTTTACCTTATAGAGGTACCACTAGGGAATCCAAATTCTTCATAAACCCACTATGTTCTCCACACATACCTTGACAAAGGGACTAAATATCCATCACTAGAGAACATATCAACATAAGATATGCTTGGACCATCACTAGAAGGAATATATCCATGGTTCAATTGAGTAAAATTACACCAAGAAGATATATTTGATAATTCCATATAGGTTTTTATATAATATTTAAATAAAAAACCCTCTATCATTAGTGAAGTCACACACAAATAGAAACATGTCAAGTGAATCCTATATACCAAGTATGATGCATGTATACAAGCCTCTTTCCATCTGGTCAATATCCAAAAGCTTGTAAATCAAAAATCAAAAAATCAAGTGTATCACAAAAGTTAAAATAAGTTAACTATAATAATGAAAACTAAGAACAAAAATCCAATATCCATAGTAACATAGACTTTACATCATAAAATGTGTTCATAAAACACCAATCAAAGGTCCATCACAAGATCTAAAACATTACTAACCACATTTCTACCATCTCCCAATTAATAATACAAGAAAAAGAGATGGATCTGATACTATTTTTGTATGAATTGACCCAAGGAAACCTGACTCATCACCCAATTCGACTCGCAACAAATCCTTAATAATTCCTCCCCATATGATAGAGATTTCCAATAGTGATGAGAGTCTAAAGAGGAACTGTGAGGAGACTATACCCTCAGATCAGATTGAAATAATAATAGAAATAACCAAACACAACCACATACATAACCATTATAGTATGTATTATAATTAAAATATATTAATGCTATAATAAATGAAATAAAATATATAGACTCACGTTTATGGTTGTACACATAAACTAAGTGCTCACTAGGCTAATCACATATACATAATAAATAAAACACATAAGGCTTTATTTCTATCCCCGATTATAATCTCAAACTCAATATCCAAAAACTATCAAGCTACTCTAGATCAATCCTCAAACTCCACATGAGTATTCCTACTCAATCATGCAACACTAGGCCTTAGAGCCTTTCTTGATGCATGATATTCCAAACATGAAAGTAGGAATTAGAGTTTATATTCATACCAAGTGCATGTATAAGGGGTGTGAAATAAATATCTGTAGGGAACCCCACAATGGAGAAACTATCATATGCCATTATATATAAGTGCATGCACATATTATATGCCTATCCTAGTTGAATAAAAAGAATACGTATAATAAAATAAAAAATTAACAAAAAATAAAAAATAATGATATTTAGATTCTAATGAGGCACATGAGATCAACCGAAACTATTTAAACTAATTATGGAAAACTCTGAATGTGTGGTCCAATATGCCACACTATATCAGACACATTAACTAAATATTAAGAAAGATCACAGATATCTAAAAAAATAATAGTCACAAATGATGAAACCTAGGGAATCTCTATAGGTGTTTGAAAAAAATGACACACAACACTACCATGATCTAGGACTCCAATTTCATGATTTGAACTGGCGATGGGAACTCTAGGCCAACACTAGATAATCTTATCAATGCACAAGTAGTACTGTAGAACCCAAAAGGCCCAATGATCTGGTTAGTTAGTGAAATACTACCTGAAAAGGTAACTCTCTCCCAGCCAGAGCAAGATCCTAACTCAGGGATACATATAACCCACTTTGTGAGTGCCTTGGAATCTCATGTGCTATAAACCCATAACTATAATTAATACTAAACTAGGGGGTGTACCCATCCAGATCATCCATTTTCTCCCTATACCCACCCAATAATAACTTATCAACATAGAATATTATCCAATCATTCTTTAGTCCAACAAATAATCTAATAATATCCAAAAGGTCTCCTCTCATATCCAAAACCTAAATATAACAACCCCTAACATCCCTATCCTAAGCCATAAGAACATAGGTCGGCCAACTCCCAAAACTACTAGCATGATCACAAATAAAATGGATCATGCCATCCATCTCTAGATTCTATGGTGACACCTAAAGTATCCAACATAGAACCAAACCTCTATAGGGTCAATTGAATATTGGGAACTCACAAGGGTCCCCATGATCACATCAATCTCAAAACACGGTTTAAGCCCGACAGATGAATCCTCATATGACTAATCTGACACCCAACCAATACAAAACATCAACTCACACCCAAGGACAACCTATAAGGTCACAAAAACCCATATCAACCTCCAATAAATATCATTCCTCCATACGTTGTAACACCCCGAGATTTTATGAAAAATATTATTTTAATTTCATTAATGTCTTGTGTTGTATTCTACACCAAGATTACCTTGCGCTATATGCAACACCGTATTAGCTTGCAGTATACGCAACACTATTCTTGGATCGTGTTACACACAATTTTGATAATAGTTATTCTACGAAACATTGAGTATATATATATATATATATATATATTCAATGTATAAATGAAATATGTTTGGATTCTGTTATACGAAACAACTATGGATTCTTTCACAACACACAACCCTGACTTGACTTGCATTACACACAATCACGACCTTCCTCGATAGTGTGTGTTGTACGCAATACCGGGATTTAATAAACAATGATATATTATTATAATATTGTCATGAACTAGCCGTTATGAATATTATTAACTAAATTTTGAATTTTATAACATTATTATTCATCTTACACATTTCTAGAACATGGTATAAGAACAAAATAAATTTTTCGGGTAAAATAAGTATTTTTCAAAAAATGCAGTTTTGCCGACTTTTGATGGCGCACCCACTTTAAATCTAGTTTTTGACATGTTTATAAGTACAATTTTACAAAATAAAATTCTTATTTTGAATCAGGATATAAAAATTTACATTAGATAAAGTTTTGATATTTTTCCGATAACATTCATATTTTAATGAATAGTAAAAACACGCTATATTTTAATTTAAAAAAACTTTTTTCATCGTAATATCTTATGTGGTTAAATTATAATATTGAATGGTTTTAAAGTATAAATAGAATATATTTTTACCATTTAATATAATGTATGTCATTAGCATTTATTTTACCTTGAATTCATAGGTTAAATCAATTCAATCTTTTGCAATGTTTTAAAGAAAAACCCGTTTTCTTTCGACAACGGGATTAATTTTAATTTAATTTCTGCAACTTTTGTGTATTGAATTTGGAAAAATGGATTCCATATTTGGAATAAGTGGATCCAAATTATGTTAATAAGCTACTTTTTATTTTTGGGAATTATGAATAGTAACTACGGTAAATTTTATTTACCATAGTTAAAGGTAAATCGGGTAATTAAGGGTAAATATAATATTTTAAAATTACCCTAACAAATGTAAAAATCCTATTGGATGACTAAAAGTCGACCCATATCACCTAAGGGTCGGACTAGATTCATTTAATTAAATTTTGTCAATGAAAATAATTTAATTATTATTAAAACCAAAGAATGTGACAACATGTCACTTTCTTAAATCTTATAAGTATAATAATTTTAATCTAGTGATAAACTTCATGAAACTTCGAACATGAATAGTCTCAAGAAATATGATACAATTATATACATCATAGGAATTTATTTAGATTTTTTAGGGATTAAATAATTATCATTTATTATGACACAATGATGATGCAGTAATTGTCTTATTAATGAAATATTGACATAATTGATGTTATAAATGCCCAAATAAATGTAATTTGAGACTTTTTATGACTTAAACTAATTTTCTAGGTTACTATGACATGTTATTGTCGATTTAAGTAACTTGGTTCGAACTTATCATTCTGTTATGAATTTCATAAAAATCATGTACCAAATAGTATCAAAATTGACATAAATTAGTTTTTAAAACAAATATTATATTATTAATTGTTATTTTATTCCTAAAAATCTATGGTTCGGCCAAATTACTTAGATAAGATTATATATATTAATAATAAATAACTTGGGGTTATTTTGGCTTGATATAGTAAGTTTATTAACCATATAGTGTAAGAAAACAAAAAGACACGGTAAAAGTTAAATTATTTAACTTAGAGTTAAATCTAATTGATAAGGTTAAAATAATAACCTAAACATGTCTAAATCCTATTGGATACGAGGATTGTGACCCATACACACTTTATCTTCGAAATAAGACCCTTTGGAACCATTATAAACCGAATTTGACCTTAAATATAAAATAATATTTTGAGATTTTCCTAAGGTGCCCCTCTCCTCCCTTATAAAAGGGCACCTCCTCCCTCTCCTCCTCACACAAATTTGAGAATTTAAGCTCGGCCTACCCCTGAAAAAATCTCTTCTACACTTCCCTAGTATCATCCTAGAGGTCCTGGTCTTCTTCAAAGACCATACTTAGTTCTTTAAGTGGAGGTTAAGTGAAGGCGCGTCAAAAAGAGGTAATATCCATTACCGACCTTTTTCAATTTCTTTCTTCTTAAACTTCTTCTTAATTAGTTGTTTCATGATAAAGTAATAAAATCAGTATTTATTATATACTAACATGTTATTATAAATATTAAACAACTCTAATTAACCTTCTATCCATCCTACGGAAAAAGGAAATCACCGCGCGTGCGTACGTACGAAATACCGTCTCCACGCCGTGGTGTAATCTATTTTCCGCCACCACATTAATTGGATGGGTATAATGGTGTAATGAGTAACTATATATGATTATTATAAAGTGATATTAATACTGAAATAGTATACATACACTTCAACACAATTCCACGACCATGGGAACGATATCATCGCTCGTGCGTATGTACGGACTAACGTCTCCACGACACGATGGGATTCATTATCCATGTTAACCATTACAGAATGATTATAAAGTATATATAATGAATAATAATGAAATATATGACATGTTAAATCTACTGGATTTATGTATATATATATATATATGTCATCTACTTACTTCCATTCAAGACAATAAGGAAAGGAAAACAACGTTCATGCGTACGTACGGACTACCGTCTCCATGAACGGTGTGTTTCATTTCATTTATCTATCTATTATATATATATATATATATATACTGAATATATATGATATATAAATCATGTTTTATATTCTGGAAGTAAGTAAATCATTATATAAGTAATAATAATGTCAAGAACAACAAGTCCAAACACCTACGATAAATGAAACGATTTTACCCAAAACACTTCTTTAACATGGAATTTACAAAAGAACGGGTAATATAAAGTCATAAGTGAACCATATATGATATCATAACAATGAGTATGATTTTGGAATAAGTCAATAACATTATTTAAATGATTATACAGAAGGTTCCGACACTTACGAAGCATATCAGACCTAAGGTAAGGGAAATATCACAATCTCATTTTTATCCGAGATTGTTTATACTTTGGTATTTACTGGGGTGTATTTTATCATCCACATCCATGTTTCCTCAATATGTAATATTATTTACATTCACCTACAAGTGTTTAAATCCTATTTTACCCTTCGGTGAGTTTTTAGTAAAAGATATGAAAGAAATATTTTGTCGTTTTTCATACGAGGTACTTTTTTGACTTTTCCGAAAAAAGTACGAAGAATGTTTTTTTAACTTATACGGCATGAATGGATTTTTAAAACATTATTTCCAAGAAGCTTAATTTTAAATTTTTCAAGTTTATTTTTAATCAACTTCTTTTAGTTTAAAATTTTATGACATGTTAAGAAAGGAAAAGTGTTTTTGAAGTAGAAAGGATATTTTCCCCAAGAATAAAGTTCAAGTGTTTTATCAAAATTATTTTCCATCTAAGATAATAAAGGGTTCTGTTTTTATCCCTATTATTACATTGATTTAATTATGTTGTGATGGAATTATTTTTTATGAATTCCTTTATCTTATATGAATTGTTTTATGATGTCACGATGTTTAAGATTCCCATTTTTATTACATGGGTTATGCAATGATGTATGTTTTAGGATTTTGTGGCACACATAAGAATGGTATCATTATGAGATGGGTGGGACCTATATCTCCCTCCAATGCATTGGGTAAAGATTTTATATCTCATGAGATAGACATGGCTAGAATGGTAGGTTATACCGGTTCAGTGAAACAGGACTGAAACGAGGGTGACTCGGTTCAGAAAGGGACTTTGTCCACTAAGATAGTCTTGGCAATGAGTCTTGACTAACAAGAAATGATTCTCTATGATTATGTGTGTATGACACAATGTTTCATGTTTTACGTTATGATTATTGTGATTACATTTCACTGCCATGATTTATCCCATGTTATGAAATTATGCTCTCTTTTGCAGGTTAAGATTTCCAAAATGTTATGTTCTTATGAATATGATGTGATTGATATTTCTTTTGTTTAACCTTACTGAGCATTTGAGCTCACCCTTTCATGTTTACTTTTCCCCAGGATATAAGGAAAGGTTTTAGGTATAAAAAAAGAAGATCTTTATGGGAGATGTTGAAGATCTTTCACCAGGATTAGAAGATTATATTCCGAGTTTCCAAAGACACTAAACTATAACGATCCTTGTGTGTGTGTTTTTGTTATGTACTAAGTATTCCAAAAATGTAATGTAATGTCAATGTACGTCAAGCTTCGGGTCTATATAGTTGGTATCAGAGGAAAGGTTTAGTCAAACTTTGGAAACTAGGATGTGAGAACGTTAGTGAGATCCCTAGAGATATTTCTAAGGTATGTCTAGGGATGTCCCTAAGGATAAGTATACATATAGGATATAGTCCTAGAACTACGGTAACGATATTAGAATTTAACCTAAGATGTCAGATATTGAGGGTACTCCCCCTTTACTATGTTGTTTTCTCTAGCATGTTTTTTTTCCTCTCACAAGATTCTTTTTGTGTTTTAGTTAATGGAGGGAACCAGAAGGAATTCAGTTAACATTGAATCCAATGGACAAATTGGTGACTATGAACAACAAAATTGTGTAATTCCTAGAGAGAAAGATATTGTGATTATGCCAAATCAGTCATCGTGATATATGATTAACGAGGTGAAATTTAGTGGTATGCCTAATTCATCAAAGAAGAGGAAGATAAACTATTATTCATGTTCGCATGTTGAGGAGCATAAAGAAAGGAAGATTGATATTTCTAAAGAAGGGAAGAAGAACCTTGAGGAATACCTCAAATGGAGGGACCGATGTTATCTGTGTGGAGAAAAGGGTCATAGAGTGGCAGACTGTTATGGAGTTCAATCTCTTATTTGCGGAGAACATGGGCATTTCCCAACTCAATGCCCTGACCTAAAAAGTTACTTCTAAATCAAGAAAGGACTTATTACAGGACAATCATTGAAGTGGATGGACTGAAGTGTTTATGTATTGGTATTCAAGAATAATGTTTTTGAGGTACTTTTATGGTGTATTGAAATATTTATGTATTGGTCTATTGTGGTTTTCAATAATTTTAAGGTACCGGTAACCCTGAAAAGTGATTCAAATATTTTGGAAAGTAGATGATATGCGCATAATGAATGGATAAGGAGAAAATGAAATGTTTGACAGTATTCATGAGCTCATGATTGATATAAGGACTAAGTGATATCATGGTTTGAGTATATAGAATTTTGAGGATTTTGGTATGTGGAAAGAGTTAACTTTTAACAGCACTCATGTTTTCAATAAGGTTCAATGGGTATTCAATAGAGTACAAGATTAAGGCCTTTGAATGTTTGGAATGTGACCAACAAGATATATCTTATGATATATGGGGATCAACGATGGTATTAAATCTCTGAGAGTGGACTGCAGTATTATGGATAAGCCTAAAGATTGGAATGGATTATGTTGGACATAAGTTAGTATTGTTTGTTTTTCGATATTATTGATAGGATGTTATAGTAATATGGTTTTAGAAAAAGGACAACCTGCAGGACGGGCGACAACCCATCGCGTCGGACAAGGCCATGGGAATCGAACCCACAACCAAAGTGCGACTGGCCTTTATCGCGTACCACTGGCCTATAGGAAGTCCCTGGTTAGTATAAACTAGTTTTATTTTATTAAGCAGTATGATATATGAAGTATAAGTTCATTTTTGGAACCATATACGATTAACCATAAGATGGACTTATAACTTTTTCTAACCTTTGGTTTGAAAGAGATGGAATGACCCATCATTCTATCACATGATCTGCTAACACATCACGAATGACAAATTCAACTTCATTTCTTTAAGAGATGAATTGGAAATTGTCTAAAGAACGAAAAACGGTGAGACTATACCAAAATCATGAAAGTATTTCTTCTAATTCCAATTTCATCAACTTTAGGGAAATGATCTTGAAAACCAAAAATGTTTTCCTAGTGATCTTATATCTGATTAATCATATGGTACCCTAGATCATCACAAATTTATGGCTTTGCGAATGTTGGCTTTTTCATAGCCATGTTCTCTACCACTCTTCATCAGAACATGATGGTTAGATTTTTCTTCCATATCCATATTTTCACCTATGTTCTCCTACGTGGAAACCCAGTGATGAGTTAATTTGGGTAACCGTCACATTTCATACTTTAGTTTTTAAAGCCATGTTTTGGTATTCCTTTTTACGATGTGGGTTTCTATTAAACAAACTTTCGAGTAGTAAACCATTTATAACCCCGACGAATTTTGAGGGAGAAATTCATTTTAAGGGGGGTAGAATGTAACACCCCGAGATTTTATGAAAAATATTCTTTTAATTTCATTAATGTCTTGTGTTGTATTCTACACCAAGATTACCTTGCGCTATATGCAACACCGTATTAGCTTGCAGTATACGCAACACTATTCTTGGATCGTGTTACACACAATTTTGATAATAGTTATTCTACGCAACATTGAGTATATATATATATATATATATATATATATTCAATGTATAAATGAAATATGCTTGGATTCTGTTATACGAAACAACTATGGATTCTTTTACAAAACGCAACCCTGACTTGGCTTGCATTACACGCAATCACGACCTTCCTCGATAGCGTGTGTTGTACGCAATACCAGGTTTTAATAAACAATGATATATTATTATAATATTGTCATGAACTAGCCGTTATGAATAGTATTAACTAAATTTTTAATTTTATAACATTATTATTCATCTTACACATTTCTAGAACATGGTATAAGAACAAAATAAATTTTTCGGGTAAAATAAGTATTTTTCAAAAAATGCAGTTTTGCCGCCTTTTGATGGAACACCCACTTTAAATCTAGTTTTTGACATGTTTATAAGTTCAATTTGACAAAATAAAATTCTTATTTTGAATCAGGATATAAAAATTTACATTAGATAAAGTTTTGATATTTTTCCAATAACTTTCATATTTTAATGAATAGTAAAAACACGCTATATTTTAATTAAAAACAACTTTTTTCATCGTAATATCTTATGTGGTTAAATTATAATATTGAATGGTTTTAAAGTATAAATAGAATATATTTTTACCATTTAATATAATGTATTTCATTAGCATTTATTTTACCTTGAATTCATAGGTTAAATCAATTCAATCTTTTGCAATGTTTTAAAGAAAAACTCGTTTTCTTTCGACAACGAGATTAATTTTAATTTAATTTCTGCAACTTTTGTGTATTGAATTTGGATAAATGGATTCCATATTTGGAATCAGTGGATCCAAATTATGTTAATAAGCTACTTTTTATTTTTGGGAATTATGAATAGTAACTACGGTAAATTTTATTTACCATAGTTAAAGGTAAATCGGGTAATTAAGGGTAAATATAATATTTTAAAATTACCCTAACAAATGTCAAAATCCTATTGGATGACTAAAAGTAGACCCATATCACCTAAGGGTCGGATTAGATTCATTTAATTAAATTTTGTCATTTAAAATAATTTAATTATTATTAAAACCAAAGAATGTGACAACATGTCACTTTCTTAAATCTTATAAGTATAATAATTTTAATCTAGTGATAAACTTCATGAAACTTCGAAAATGAATAGTATCCAGAAAGATAATACAATTATATACATCATAGGAATTTATTTATAATTTTTAGGGATTAAATAATTATCATTTATTATGACACAATGATGATGCAGTAATTGTCTTATTAATGAAATATTGACATAATTGATGTTATAAATGCCCAAATAAATGTAATTTGAGACTTTTTATGACTTAAACTAATTTTCTAGGTTAATATGACATGTTATTGTCGATTTAAGTAACTTGGTTAGAACTTATAATTCTGTTATGAATTTCATAAAAATCATGTACCAAATAGTATCAAAATTGACATAAATTAGTTTTTAAAACAAATATTATATTATTAATTGTTATTTTATTCCTAAAAATCTAAGGTTCGGCCAAATTACTTAGATAAGATTATATATATTAATAATAAATAACATGGGGTTAGTTTGGCTTGATATAGTAAGTTTATTAACCATATAGTGTAAGAAAACAAAAAGACACGGTAAAAGTTAAATTATTTAACTTAGAGTTAAATCTAATTCATAAGGTTAAAATAATAACCTAAACTTGTCTAAATCCTATTGGATACAAGGATTGTGACCCATACACACTTTAGCTTCGAAATAAGACCCTTTGGAACCATTATAAACCAAATTTGACCTTAAATATAAAATAATATTTTGAGATTTTCCTAAGGTGCCCCTCTCCTCCCTTATAAAAGGGCACCTCCTCCCTCTGCTCCTCACACCAATTTGGGCATTCAAGATTGGCCTACCCCTGCCAAAATCTCTTCTCCACTTCCCTAGTATCATCCTAGAGGTCCTGGTCTTCTTCAAAGACCATCCTTAGTTCTTTAAGTGGAGGTTAAGTGAAGGCGCGTCAAAAAGAGGTAATATCCATTACCGATCTTTTTCAATTTCTTTCTTCTTCAACTTCTTCTTATTTAGTTGTTTCATGATAAAGTGATAAAATAAGTATTTATTATATACTGACATGTTATTATAAATATGAAACAACTCTAATTAACCTTCTATCCATCCTACGGAAAAAGGAAATCACCGCGCATGCGTACGTACGGAATACCGTCTCCATGCCGTGGTGTAATCTATTTTCTGCCACCACATTAATTGGATGGGTATAATGGTGTAATGAGTAACTATATATGATTATTATAAAGTGATATTAATACTGAAATAGTATACATACACTTCAACACAATTCCACGACCATGGGAACGATATCATCGCTCGTGCGTATGTACGGACTAACGTCTCCACGACGCGATGGGATTCATTATCCATGTTAACCATTACAGAATGATTATAAAGTATATATGATGAATAATAATGAAATATATGACATGATAAATCTACTGGATTTATGTATATATATATATATGTATGTCATATACTTACTTCCATTCAAGACAATAAGGAAAGGAAAACAACGTTCATGCGTACGTACGGACTACCGTCTCCATGAACGGTGTGTTTCATTTCATTTATCTATCTATTATATATATATATATACTGAATATATATGATATATAAATCATGTTTTATATTCTGGAAGTTAGTAAATCATTATATAAGTAATAATAATGTCAAGAACAACAAGTCTAAACACCTACGATAAATGAAACGATTTTACCCAAAACACTTCTTTAACATGGAATTTATAAAAGAACGGGTAATATAAAGTCATAAGTGAACCATATATGATATCATAACAATGATTATGATTTTTGAATAAGTCAATAACATTATTTAAATGATTATACAGAAGGTTTAGACACTTTCGAAGCATATCGAACCTAAGGTAAGGGAAATATCACAATCTCATTTTTATCCGAGATTGTTTATACTTTGGTATTTACTGGGGTGTATTTTATCATCCACATCCATGTTTACTCAATATGTAATATTATTTCCATTCACCTACAAGTGTTTAAATCCTATTTTACCCTTCGGTGAGTTTTTAGTAAAAGATATGAAAGGAATATTTTGTCGTTTTTCGTACGAGGTACTTTTTTGACTTTTCCGAAAAAAGTACGAAGAATGTTTTTTTTAACTTATATGGAATGAATTCATTTTTAAAACATTATTTCCAAGAAGTTTCCTTTTAAAATTTTCAAGTTTATTTTTAATCAACTTCTTTTAGTTTAAAATTTTATGACATGTTAAGAAAGGAAAAGTGTTTTTGAATTAGAAAGGATATTTTCCCCAAGAATAAAGTTCAAGTGTTTTATCAAAATTATTTTCCATATAAGATAATAAAGGGTTCTCTTTTTATCCCTATTATTAAATTGATTTAATTATGTTGTGATGGAATTATTTTTTACGAATTCCTTTATCTTATATGAATTGTTTTATGATGTCACGATGTTTAAGATTCCCATTTTTATTACATGGGTTATGCAATGATGTATGTTTTAAGATTTTGTGGCACACATAATAATGGTATCATTATGATATGGGTGGGACCTATATCTCCCTCCAATGCATTGGGTAAAGATTTTATATCTCATGAGATAGACATGGCTGGAATGGTAGGTTATACCGGTTCAGTGAAACAGGACTGAAACGAGGGTGACTCGGTTCAGAAAGGGACTTTGTCCACTAAGATAGTCTTGGAAATGAGTCTTGACTAACAAGAAATGATTCTCTATGATTATGTGTGTATGCCACAATGTTTCATGTTTTACGTTATGATTATTGTGATTACATTTCACTGCCATGATTTATCCCATGTTATGAAATTATGCTCTCTTTTGTAGGTTAAGATTTCCAAAATGTTATGTTCTTATGAATATGATGTGATTGATATTTCTTTTGCTTACCCTTACTGAGAATTTGAGCTCACCCTTTCATGTTTACTTTTCCCCAGGATATAAGGAAAGGTTTTAGGTATATAAAAAAATAATATCTTTATGGGAGATGTTGAAGATCTTTCACCAGGATTAGAAGATTATATTCCGAGTTTCCAAAGACACTAAACTATTACGATCCTTGTGTGTGTGTTTTTGTTATGTACTAAGTATTCCGCAAATGTAATGTAATGTCAATGTACGTCAAGCTTCGGGTCTCTATAGTTGGTATCAGAGGAAAGGTTTAGTCAACCTTTGGAAACTAGGATGTGAGAACGTTAGTGAGATCCCTAGAGATATTTCTAAGGTATGTCTAGGGATGTCCCTAAGGATAAGTATACGTATAGGATATAGTCCTAGAACTACGGTAACGATCTTAGAATTTAACCTAAGATGTTTGATATTGAGGGTACTCCCCCTTTACTATGTTGTTTTCTCTAGCATGATTTTTTCCTCTCACAAGATTCTTTTTGTGTTTTAGTTAATGGAGGGAACCAGAAGGAATTCAGTTAACATTGAATCCAATGGACAAATTGGTGACTATGAGCAACAAAATTGTGTAATTCCTAGAGAGAAAGATATTGTGATTATGCCGAATCAGTCATCGCGATATATGATTAACAAGGTGAAATTTAGTGGTATGCCTAATTCATCAAAGAAGAGGAAGATAAACTATTATTCATGTTCGCATGTTGAGGAGCATAAAGAAAGGAAGATTGAGATTTCTAAAGAAGGGAAGAAGAACCTTGAGGAATACCTCAAATGGAGGGACCAATGTTATCTGTGTGGAGAAAAGGGTCATAGAGTGACAGACTGTTATGGAGTTCAATCTATTATTTGCGGAGAACATGGGCATTACCCAACTCAATGCCCTGACCTAAAAAGTTACTTCTAAATCAAGAAAGGACTTATTCCAGGACAATCATTGAAGTGGATGGACTGAAGTGTTTATGTATTGGTATTCAAGAATAATGTTGTTGAGGTACTTTTATGGTGTATTGAAATATTTATGTATTGGTCTATTGTGGTTTTCAATAATTTTAAGGTACCGGTAACCCTGAAAAGTGATTCAAATATTTTGGAAAGTAGATGATATGCGCATAATGAAGGGATAAGGAGAAAATGAAATGTTTGACAGTATTCATGAGCTCATGATTGATATAAGGACTAAGTGATATCATGGTTTGAGTATATAGAATTTTGAGGATTTTGGTATGTGGAAAGAGTTAACTTTTAACAGCACTCATGTTTTCAATAAGGTTCAATGGGTATTCAATAGAGTACAAGATTAAGGCCTTTGAATGTTTGGAATGTGACCAACAAGATATATCTTATGATATATGGGGATCAACGATGGTATTAAATCTCTGAGAGTGGACTGCAGTATTATGGATAAGCCTAAAGATTGGAATGGATTATGTTGGACATAAGTTAGTATTGTTTGTTTTTTGATATTATTGATGGGATGTTATAGTAATATAGTTTTAGAAAAAGGACAACCTGCAGGACGGACGACAACCCATCGCGTCGGACAAGGCCGTGGGAATCGAACCCACAACCGAAGTGCGACTGGCCTTTATCGCCTACCACTGGCCTACAGGAAGTCCCTGGTTAGTATAAACTAGTTTTATTTTATTAAGCAGTATGATATATGAAGTATAAGTTCATTTTTGGAACCATATACGATTAACCATAAGATGGACTTATAACTTTTGCTAACCTTTGGTTTGAAAGAGATGGAATGACGCATCATTCTATCACATGATCTGCTAACACATCATGAATGAAAAATTCAACTTCATTTCTTTAAGAGATGAAGTGGAAATTGTCTAAAGAACAAAAAACGGCGAGACTATACCAAAATCATGAAAGTATTTCTTCTAATTCCAATTTCATCAACTTTAGGGAAATGATCTTGAAAACCAAAAATGTTGTCCTAGTGATCTTATATTTGATTAATCAGATGGTACCCTAGATCATCACAAATTTATGGCTTTGCGATTTTTGGCTTTTTCATAGCCGTGTTCTCTACCACTCTTCATCAGAACATGATGGTTAGATTTTTCTTCCATATCCATATTTTCACCTATGTTCTCCTACGTGGAAACCCAGTGATTAGTTAATTTGGGTAACCGTCACATTTCATACTTTAGTTTTTAAAGCCATGTTTTGGTATTCCTTTTTACGATGTGGGTTTCTATTAAACAAACTTTCGAGTAGCAAACCATTTATAACCCCGACGAATTTCGAGGGAGAAATTCATTTTAAGGGGGGTAGAATGTAACACCCCGAGATTTTATGAAAAATATTCTTTTAATTTCATTAATGTCTTGTGTTGTATTCTACACCAAGATTACCTTGCGCTATATGCAACACCGTATTAGCTTGCAGTATACGCAACACTATTCTTGGATCGTGTTACACACAATTTTGATAATAGTTATTCTACGCAACATTGAGTATATATATATATATATATATATATTCAATGTATAAATGAAATATGCTTGGATTCTGTTATACGAAACAACTATGGATTCTTTCACAACACGCAACCCTGACTTGGCTTGCATTACACGCAATCACGACCTTCCTCGATAGCGTGTGTTGTACGCAATACCAGGTTTTAATAAACAATGATATATTATTATAATATTGTCATGAACTAGCCGTTATGAATAGTATTAACTAAATTTTTAATTTTATAACATTATTATTCATCTTACACATTTCTAGAACATGGTATAAGAACAAAATAAATTTTTCAGGTAAAATAAGTATTTTTCAAAAAATGCAGTTTTGCCGCCTTTTGATGGCGCACCCACTTTAAATCTAGTTTTTGACATGTTTATAAGTTCAATTTGACAAAATAAAATTCTTATTTTGAATCAGGATATAAAAATTTACATTAGATAAAGTTTTGATATTTTTCTGATAACTTTCATATTTTAATGAATAGTAAAAACACGCTATATTTTAATTAAAAACAACTTTTTTCATCGTAATATATTATGTGGTTAAATTATAATATTTAATGGTTTTAAAGTATAAATAGAATATATTTTTACCATTTAATATAATGTATGTCATTAGCATTGATTTTACCTTGAATTCATAGGTTAAATCAATTCAATCTTTTGCAATGTTTTAAAGAAAAACCTGTTTCCTTTCGACAACGGGATTAATTTTAATTTAATTTCTGAAACTTTTGTGTATTGAATTTGGAAAAATGTATTCCATATTTGGAATTATAGGATCCAAATTATGTTAATAAGATACTTTTTATTTTTGGGAATTATGAATAGTAACTACGGTAAATTTTATTTACCATAGTTAAAGGTAAATCGGGTAATTAAGGGTAAAAATAATTTTTTAAAATTACCCTAAAAAATGTCAAAATCCTATTGGATGACTAAAAGTCGACCCATATCACCTAAGGGTCGGATTATATTCATTTAATTAAATTTTTTCAATTAAAATAATTTAATTATTATTAAAACCAAAGAATGTGACAACATGTCACTTTCTTAAATCTTATAAGTATAATAATTTTAATCTAGTGATAAACTTCATAAAACTTTGAACATGAATAGTCTCCAGAAATATAATACAATTATCTATATCATAGGAATTTATTTAGAATTTTTAGGGATTAAATAATTATCATTTATTATGACACAATGATGATGCAGTAATTGTCTTATTAATGAAATATTGACATAATTGATGTTATAAATGCCCAAATAAATGTAATTTGAGACTTTTTATGACTTACACTAATTTTATAGGTTAATATGACATGTTATTGTCGATTTAAGTAACTTGGTTCGAACTTATCATTCCGTTATGAATTTCATAAAAATCATGTACCAAATAGTATCAAAATTGACATAAATTAGTTTTTAAAACAAATATTATATTATTAATTGTTATTTTATTCCTAAAAATCTAAGGTTCGGAAAAATTACTTAGATAAGATTATATATATTAATAATAAATAACTTGGGGTTATTTTGTCTTTATATAGTAAGTTTATTAACCATATAGTGTAAGAAAACAAAAAGACACGGTAAAAGTTAAATTATTTAACTTAGAGTTAAATCTAATTGATAAGGTTAAAATAATAACCTAAACTTGTCTAAATCCTATTGGATGCGAGGAATGCGACCCATACACACTTTATCTTCGAAATAAGACCCTTTGGAACCATTATAAACCGAATTTGACCTTAAATATAAAATAATATTTTGAGATTTTCCTAAGGTGCCCCTATCCTCCCTTATAAAAGGGCACCTCCTCCCTCTCCTCCTCACACCAATTTGAGCATTCAAGCTCGGACAAACCCTGACAAAATCTCTTCTACACTTCCCTAGTATCATCCTAGAGGTCCTGGTCTTCTTCAAATACCATCCTTAGTTCTTTAAGTGGAGGTTAAGTGAAGGCGCGTCAAAAAGAGGTAATATCCATTACCGATCTTTTTCAATTTCTTTCTTCTTAAACTTATTATTATTTAATTGTTTCATGGTAAAGTAATAAAATAAGTATTTCTTATATACTGATATGTTATTATAAATATGAAACAACTCTAATTAACCTTCTATCCATCCTACGGAAAAAGGAAATCACCGCGCGTGTGTACGTACGGAATACCGTCTCCACGTCGTGGTGTAATCTATTTTCCGCCACCACATTAATTGGATGGGTATAATGGTGTAATGAGTAACTATATATGATTATTATAAAGTGATATTAATACTGAAATAGTATACATACACTTCAACACAATTCCACGACCATGGGAACGATATCATCGCTCGTGCGTATGTACGGACTAACGTCTCCACGACGCGATGAGATTCATTATCCATGTTAACCATTACAGAATGATTATAAAGTATATATAATGAATAATAATGAAATATATGACATGTTAAATCTACTGGATTTATGTATATATATATATGTATGTCATCTACTTACTTCCATTCAAGACAATAAGGAAAGGAAAACAACGTTCATGCGTACGTACGGACTACCGTCTCCATGAACGGTGTGTTTCATTTCATTTATCTATCTATTATATATATATATATATACTGAATATATATGATATATAAATCATGTTTTATATTTTGGAAGTAAGTAAATCATTATATAAGTAATAATAATGTCAAGAACAACAAGTCCAAACACCTACGATAAATGAAACGATTTTACCCAAAACACTTCTATAACATGGAATTTACAAAAGAACGGGTAATATAAAGTCATAAGTGAACCATATATGATATCATAACAATGATTATGATTTTTTAATAAGTCAATAACATTATTTAAATGATTATACAGGAGGTTCGGACACTTACGAAGCATATCGGACCTAAGGTAAGGGAAATATCACAATCTCATTTTTATCCGAGATTGTTTATACTTTGGTATTTACTAGGGTGTATTTTATCATCCACATCCATGTTTCCTCAATATGTAATATTATTTCCATTCACCTACAAGTGTTTAAATCCTATTTTACCCTTCGGTGAGTTTTTAGTAAAAGATATGAAAGGAATCTTTTGTCGTTTTTCGTACGAGGTACTTTTTTGACTTTTCCGAAAAAAAGTACGAAGAATGTTTTTTTTAACTTATACGGCATGAATAGATTTTTAAAACATTATTTCCAAGAAGCTTCCTTTTAAAGTATTCAAGTTTATTTTTAATCAACTTCTTTTAGTTTAAAATTTTATGACATGTTAAGAAAGGAAAAGTGTTTTTGAAGTAGAAAGGATATTTTCCCCAAGAATAAAGTTCAAGTGTTTTATCAAAATTATTTTCCATATAAGATAATAAAGGGTTCTGTTTTTATCCCTATTATTACATTGATTTGATTATGTTGTGATGGAATTATTTTTTATGAATTCCTTTATCTTATATGAATTGTTTTATGATGTCACGATGTTTAAGATTCCCATTTTTATTACATGGGTTATGCAATGATGTATGTTTTAAGATTTTGTGGCACACATAAGAATGGTATCATTATGAGATGGGTGGGACCTATATCTCCCTCCAATGCATTGGGTAAAGATTTATCTCATGAGATAGACATGGCTGTAATGGTAGGTTATACCGGTTCAGTGAAACAGGACTGAAACGAGGGTGACTCGGTTCAGAAAGGGACTTTGTCCACTAAGATAGTCTTGGAAATGAGTCTTGACTAACAAGAAATTATTCTCTATGATTATGTGTGTATTCCACAAAGTTTCATGTTTTACGTTATGATTATTGTGATTACATTTCACTGCCATGATTTATCCCATGTTATGAAATTATGCTCTCTTTTGCAGGTTAAGATTTCCAAAATGTTATGTTCTTATGAATATGATGTGATTGATATTTCTTTTGTTTACCCTTACTGAGAATTTGAGATCACCATTTCATGTTTACTTTTCCCCAGGATATAAGGAAAGGTTTTAGGTATAAAAAAGAAGAAGATCTTTATGGGAGATGTTGAAGATCTTTCACCAGGATTAGAAGATTATATTCCGAGTTTACAAAGACACTAAACTATCATGATCCTTGTGTGTGTGTTTTTGTTATGTACTATGTATTCCTCAAATGTAATGTAATGTTAATTTACGTCAAGCTTCGGGTCTCTACATACGTGACACCCTACAATGTCATCCCATATCAATGTCTCTATCGAACCAAAACCTGAAGTGACTGGTCTCTTCATCTTGGGACCATCTAAAACTATTAAATATATTTATCCTAGAATCATTCAAAGAAACCAAAACTAAACCCCTTGGCATCCCAAAACCAAATCATCCAATAATATCACCCTCGTCACCTAGATCCCACACCACACTTCTCTTAAGAGGGATCTGAATTCTAAAACCTCAATGGAATCCTCCTATCAAGCCTCACCCAACCCAAAACACCTAACCAATGGGATCTTATCACCTCGAGTTCCTCACCATCTCATACTATATAGAGAAACACCTATAATGGACTACATGTAAGTCCAAATCTGACTAAAGAGTGAGAAAAACAAGTGAAACACCTTTAAGGGGAAATTTGGATGAATGTACTCCCAAATTCACTCTTTTACTTAACATAGTTCTGAAGAATACACAATGTGTGCTCATTAATTCTACATTTTAAAATCAGTTTTTCCAAAAAACCCTCTCTGGAACACAATAAACTCCCGTTCTCCCCAAAAAAAATCCATAACATCCCCGAAGAGGCTATCAAAAAATTCAAAAACTTATTTATAACATAAAAACTATGATCCAAAAGGGAACAATGAAAAAAACTCAAAACATGATTCAAATCATAGAGAAATTCTGAACCTTTGAGCCCACATATACACTTCTACAATGTACTAGGAACCTATATCACAATACATGAAATGAATAATTAATTACAAACATTTAAAATTAATAATTCATTTCAATTCCAAAGTAAAAAAATTCCAAAAAACTTACCATGAAACCTAATCACACAGAAATATCTCATGAAAGAGTGAGATTATCCTTTCATATTCTCCTCCAGACAATCTAGGGAAAATTACCATCATTCTATAAAGATTACACCATTCTTATGTGGAATTTCAAAAAATCCATAAGTTGAAAACATACAAAAATTAAAGGGTTACAACAAGTTAGAAGAAAAAAAAATAGAATAACTCACCTAAGATCACCCTCAGATCATACCCAAATCACCACTAGACCTGAGAAATTTAAGGGATAGAGAGGATTGGAGGTTTAGTCTAATGAACTCCCTGCATGAGCCCCTGTTCCCTAAAAAAGATGGAGGAAACTCATAAATTACTAATCTTTACCTAGTTAGAAAAACCATGAAAGGAATTTTTTATGGAATTAACCCTAAGGACACAACATAGGACCTTGGTTATGTCATGTATTAGGGATCCATGATTTATCCTTCCTTTTGTATCCTTTGAGGGACACCCCTGATCATGAAACCCTCTAGCTTTGCGGTATAGGCATCCCTTTCCTGGATGTGTTGTGAAGTGGCCTCTAGGTTGTGGTATATAAGGCCCCTAAAAGGTAGGATTTACCCACACCCAACTTAATATTTAAATGATATATACCCTCATATATGCCATGGAATTCTTTGACTAGACCTAATCTATGCTATAATATAGCCATTAAGCTATAGCATAACTGACCCCCAAGTGGTAGGGACGACCCCACAACCCTCTTCACCTATGCTAGGCCATATACTTCTAGGATACACCATGGTATCCCCACCTCACACCCATGTAAACACATATACAAGACCCCTAAAATGTATCCTCTAAAAGATATTCCATGGTCTTCCCTAACCACGACCATTACACCACAACCCCAAGGCAGCACCCTGATGGATACTTGCCATGGAAAATTTTATCCATGGGCCTCCCAAACCTTCTCCAAAGATCAACCAAGATCTCAGACAATCAAAAGGGCCCTATTCTAAGTCCAAATACAATAGTTAATAATATATAATAAACTAAAATACTAATCTGAGCCCCAATTATCAAAATAAACCTCACTCTAGATCAAAAGTTTAAATTTCCTAGGACTTTATAAACACATAAAAATGCAGGTCATTACAATTTCTATTTAGTCCTAATGAGATAGAATATATCCACTTATGCATAATATATAACCATGGGGGAGTTCATCCAGTGTGGATAGTTAAGAGAATCTAGTTGGTTATATATTAGGGATGCATCAATAGGCTGATAGATGATTCCACCCAATTACATCTATGATATTCTCACTAGATGTCTAGGAGATAGCCATGATTATTATACATGCTACCTTTCCATATTATTTACTATACTGATCTTTTATTTTTATTTATTAGATCAAATATTTCCTTATATGATTTCATTTTTTACTCTTCTTTTTGTTTTCTTATGAACTTTATATTTTGGTTTAGTCGTTTAGTTAAATGTTTATTTGATTATTATCTCAGTTCCTTCTTGAGTTTCTTTAATGAAATGATTTTAAAAAGGGATTTTCTAAAGTTAAGTTTTAAAATAAATGTTTTAAATAGGGTTTCTAAAGTTTCAATTATGTTTTGGATTTTAAAGAGGCATTGGGAATTTTTATAAGTTCTTTTAATTAAAATAAGGAAAACCATATATTTAAATATTGTATTTAAAACCAAAGTTTCTGGAATGTTTTAAAAAAGGAAAGCCTGGAATATTTGGTGAAATAATACTAGGATATTATTCTCACACCCTACTTACACCACTAAGTGTCTATAGACTGAGTATCTTTCTTATAGGTTTAGGTTCAGGTTTTGGATCGCTCATAGAGATGGCATGTTATATTAGAGGGTGACCTTAGCGTCACGAGGAGATGGTATATATTACTTGGGTGTTTCTTTTATGTCATAGGTGTTTTTCCAATCCAAACTTTTGTATCTTTATTCTATCTAATGATTTATTTTTAGAGTTTCATATGTTCATTATGGTTGTACCTTATTGGGTTTATTTATGTTTGATTTTCTTATTATGATTATGCATGAATGTCTAATATATGGACACACCATACTGGTTTCTTGGTAAGATTATGTTGTGTGTTAAATGATATTTATATGGGTGAAATAATCATCAATTTCTTTTATCTAATTACTTAGTGATTTTTACCATACCAGGGTGATTGGGAATGACCTTAGGGTCATGTTATGGGCTAGCTTGGGTGTCTGGATCCGAGGTGGAATTGAGTTGGTTCGTGATGTTTATTAAAGTATTCTTATTCCCCAAATAAACTCATGTTGTGTCTTTCCTTATTTTTGTTTTTTCTACTCTTATTTTAATATATTTGAACTTAAATTATGTGTAGTTAAATCTTAAGTGATTGTGTGTTTTGAAGGAGATATCAACCAGTTTTTAAAGTTTTTTTTGTGTTTCTTTTTTTTTCTTCATGATTTTAAAATATATAATTCTACATGTTTTGTTCCATATTTTAGTTTTTTGATCTTTTATAAAATTATTGAGAAAAATATAATGATTTGGGAAATTAAAAACTTATTGGTATTTTTGGAACATTGTTTTATTTGAATATTAGAGTATTTAAATGATTTATAAATGGATTCCACTTTCCAAAGTTACAATATTTTTTATTTTTGGTTTTTTGATTGATTCTAGAACTCATATTGACTATTACTATCCTAAATGAATATCTTGTACTACCCAAGAGGTTTATAAAACCTTATGTTATCTTATTTATATTTCTATTTTTCTTGAGAGTCTTGAGTCATGATTTAAAAACCATAACTTGTGTTTATTTCTCTTTCAAAGTTCTAGAGTTCACAAACTGTTTTTAATATGATTGAGGCATTTTTTATAGCCAAATATTTAAATTTAGACCTACCTTTACAACTACTAATTTTTATCCCTTATAATCCATGAATTTACTTATAGTTTTAAACCACATTTAAATATTAATTTTCCTTAACTAACTTCACTCTTAATATGTTTGAAAAAATAATTTATGTTTGAGTGTGAGGGAAGGTCTTTTTGTTTTTTTTCTTTGAGAATAAATTCATTACATAGTGATGTGAGTTTTTTTTCATTATTATAGAAAATAGGGAGAAATGGTAATGATTAATTACTCATTGTAATAAATTCATATCATAATTTTATATTAAAAAAATAAAAAATAATTAAAAAAATAAAAACATGAAAACAAATTAAGAAAGGGGATAATTAGGATGAAAAGTTTTCGTTACATTCACTACTTGACTCATGGACTGTTCTATTCAAAAGGGGTGTGTGGTGTACATCTTGTAAAGGTAACTGATTAAGGAATTTCCTATGTTTTCATTTGAACATCTATTCATTTTACTTAATATTTTGACATCCTATTTTCAACCCTTGAATTTTTAAATTCCTATACCCACCAACCCTTAGCTACTAAATCACATTAAAAATACCTCATGATTGAATACATTTTTCTATCTTATAGTGTGGAGAGATGATAATTTTCAAAAGCCTTTGGAAATCATGCATGTTCTTGGGAATGAGAAAAATATCCATTTTAAATCCTTGCGTGAGTGAGAAATACTTTTCTAGAGAGGTAGGTAGAAAATGTAAATAGTGATTAACATGATATTTAATGGAAATTTATGATCAAATTTGAGAATTTTGGAGTTAATATCAATGTAGGATGTAATATCCCAGCCTTGGATCCACTAAAATAGTTCCCTAATTTGATTCATTATATGACCGCAAGCGCGCCTCCTCATACACCATAGGATTCCAACTAGGAGTGAGGGTCTAAAGAGGAATGTGGGGAGACTATACCCTCTTTATCAGAGTAAATAAATAACAAAAATAATAAAAAAAGATACCATAATCAGAATAAGTAGTATATGGAACAACATTCAACAAGTGTTAACAAGAACCCAAGTGAAACACAATATAAAAATTAGATATAAACTCTACATGTTAGACAGTCATAAATTTAAACTCTAAATTCCAAAATAATGAAAAACCCCAAACACAATCCCATTTCCAAACCAAACCTAAGACACCATGCTCCAACCTATCATCCAAAGCATAAACCAAAAGTAATGTCCCTATCATAAAGTTATACCTAAAATAAGTAGCATATTCTTAGGTACTCAAGTTCCATGGTGGCCTAAGTAGGGTGTAAGTGAAACTCATTAGGCAACCACCAATGATGTCTAAAGAAATAAGTAGTCTAAAAAATAGTGTATGTAGGTAACCAAATGAGTAAATAAACAAGTCAATAAAATAAGTGTGTATAAAAATAATAATTTATTAATTATCCATTTACAATCATGGGTTCCCTTGTGTCACCCAACAAAACCATCCTACTTTATCCACTCTAGAAGTTTGAATCATGAATCGTAGGGGTTAGACCTTCTAAATAAATATGGTAAATAATTATTAACCATTTAAATTATAGACACCTAGGTTCTCAAATACAATTACCAATACCATGTCAAAATCTCTTAGTGTTCAGATCTCCATGCTAACACCCTAATAAAAAATAATGAGTGCTATTTCCTTCAAGTCAAATCAAGGATTTCAAATTTCATGTCAATCTATTATAAACTAAGGATTTAGAACACTGTTTCCAACCATCTTGACTCATTTGTCAGGAGAGTCATGTCCCACATTTTCCATTTCCTAGATATAGAGCACCATGTCTATCATCCCCAAAATATACCATCATGATACACTATTCAAGGTTCAACATACTTAACCCACTTGGCCTTTTATTAATTAAACTGAAAGATTAAATGCTCTTCAAGTCCATTAATAACATAACATACCCGTTTAACCATTTCCCATTATCCTTCCTTAACATATCATAACACATTTAATTTTATAAGTTAATCCAAATTTCCCCTTATGAAATTTTATCATGTCCAACCATGGCACAACAGGTTCAATCTCATAATCCCTCTATTTCATTATTTACCAAGGTCTCTAAGAAACTTTAAAACCAAATATGACTCAAATAAAACTGATCCCATTTCACATGAATTAAAATAGTAATACCAAACACCCTTTTTAAAAAATTTTAATCCACACTTTAAAACACGATTATTCCTATTTGAGAAGTAAAAAATGGCCCAAGAACTTCATTTTCATTAAAACCATATAAAGCTCCATTAAGGAATTTTGAAAAAAAGGAAGACACGCCCTTATATAAAATACACATTTGAAACCTAATAAAAAACCATTTTGAAATCACCTTAAGGTCAACACCTTATTTTAAGACATTATACACTTTCTTAAAACATAGGTTTTCCCTCATTGAAAACCACAACCAGATAAAAATCTAAAGCACACCATTTTAACCATTTCAAAATCCTCCTAATCATTTCATAAAATCTTAGCATAGAAAACATTTTAATTCACCCTCTTAACATATCATGCAAACTTATCTCCAAATTATACCAAGTATACCTTTAATAGATATGATATAAAAAAAATACAATTACAACCAATTTACTTTTTTAAATTATCTATCTCAACATTAAAAATTTCATTACACAACTATCAAGGGATTAGCACACCCCATGGGTAGCCCTATATTTAGTATCAAATTATCAATGAATCTAATGAGGTATTTTAAGTATCCCACACACCAAATTAATTCCTAAATTAATTTTTCATATCCAAGGAAACAAAACACAATAAGGTAGGTCATTAGAACCACTACATACACAAGAATAATAGTAAGACTATGGGAAAATCTTATCGACGACCTACCTCATGCTCATATACAACCTCTCATCCAACCCAAACCCATAATTCAAGCTAAAACAGGCTCAATAACTATGGTTAATAACTCCTTAGAAATAGGTCTCATGAACTTCAAAATAAGAGGAACTAACAAGGAAATATTTTTCAAAAAAATAGAAAGAAATAGAGTCAGAGACTTACTTGGATCTTCAATTTTCACAAAAAAACACTTAAAAAACCTAAGAATTAATGGACAACCATCCATGGAAGAGATAATAGCTCTTGGTTTTCACCTTAGGCTGTTAAAGGATAAATTATGAGGAAAATTATATGACATCATATAAGTATTGATAGAAAAAATTTAAAATTTCTACTTTTAATGAGGCACAAAGTTTATGAGAATGATTTTCCAAACCAAGTGCCAATTGTGAAATCTCCTCTTTCAAAGTAGAAACCATGTCACATGGTTTCTTTATCCATCCACATAGTTTGGAAAACCATGCTGACACCAAGTGTTCCCCTCTACCTAAAGGGACGTCTAACCACATGGTCTTATGGGACACTTCACATGATTTTCAAACTATGCCCCTCCTCCTATTGGATTCATGTTTATGGTGTACGGTTAGTAGTAACCATGCACTAACCATGAACCATGCACTGTAAGGCCTATTTTCTACCTTTTCATGTCCTAAACCCCCAATACACTCTTAAGACCTTCCCTACTCCTAGAAATAATTTTATTAACCATTAAAATGGAGTATAATTTTTTTTTTAAAATGAAATGTACCTTTTCAAAAGGTTGTAATCACACAACCTCCCCACCATAATACTTTTTTTTGGCCCATAGGAGACTGTTGGCCACCCTATCTAGTATTAATTATAATAATAAAAAATAATTTCAATTCAACTCTAAACATTTCAATCATAATTATTTAAGTTTCAAGATGTGCAATTATTTTTATCTCTAATAATATATAAATTTGATACATTTTAATAATATTTATGTTGTAAGACAGTCTAAGAAAAACATTTTTTAAGTATAACAGGCTGACACTAATAGAAAGAATGATACACCGATAGTTATAATGAGTCACCAATAGCTCAATTTACCTACCGACACATGGTGCTACTGACACATGGAAATACTGATGCCATGACTCACTGATAGTGCAATCGACACACAAATAGACCGACTGTCTCACCGATAATGAAAATTGACCTACCGACACAAGGACTTACCGATGAAACTAACCTATCGAAGCATGGTGTTACTGATACAAGGACTCACCGTCAGTTAAGATGAGTCACCGACGCATGGAAAGACCGATAGAATGACAAACCGATGGAATGCGTCACTGACAGAAGGAGATAATGATCGAGGAATCACTGATATACCATTTAAAATTTATTTTATTTAAAATTAATTCTAACGGTCATATTTTGAGTATTTTAATACACCTAATTAATTTAATGATTTTTTTGCAGACATCTTAAATGAGTCTATTAGAAATATGAGGTACTGTATCTACCTCAAACATGCACATTTTTAGAATATAATAATATATATAAAAATAAGAGTGCATGAAAGAGGATACATGAGCAGACACACATATACAAGAAGATATGAGCAGAACCCCATGGGCAACTTATAGAGGGAATAACATAGAATTAATTCTTCATTCCTACTTGATGTGAACCAGAGAGCTGCTGTTCATCAAACTTCCATCATCTCTACAACATCCAACTAGACTAAAGGAGAAGAACATTTCACCCTATTGGAAAACAGAACATAGTGCTCCATGACATTCTATTTTCAGTGTTTGTTTCTTGAATAGGACTCGAGTTTCAACTCTGATTCATCAAAGAGTCCATGGATGAACTACACAACACACAAATCCTTCTAAACTCTATCTAATTATTATTACTCTATTGTGTACCTTTGAATTAAATTTTTGAGTAATGTGTGCATATGTCTGTAAAACACACACTATCTCCTATAATAAACTGGAGGATACTAGATATACTCAAACAAATATCTCTTTACACTTGTTCATCCCATGAAGAACTGTAGAAGAGGTCCTATGTGACCTAGTTGTTTCTATTCCCATGTAGAACTATGGTAGAGGTCTTGTGACCTGGATAGTCTAGTGTACTATTGTTAACCCCGATCTAGGGCGTGAAAAAAATATTTATCTTTATATATTTATTGGTGTAAAGTGATCACCAAGTGGAGAGTTCTAAGTCTTTTCTTGAGTCTGGACCTCTTTTTTTATATCTGTAGTGTTTTTCAATTTAGTCTTTCTTTGTTTTAACTGATATTTTAGAAAACTAAATTTTAATTTGATAGTTAGAATTAGATAGTAGTTATAACTATTTTACTTGTTACAGTAGTTTCAAAGGTTGTATCAATATCTCATATTTTTATAATTGAGAATTAATTAGTCTTCTGAGAAACTATTTGAACAGCCAAACTATTATAATTTTACTGCCTTGGTTTACTGGCCTATTTTATTTTAAATTGGGGGAATCTTTTAAATTAATTTTTTAATAGAAATTTTTATAGGAACTAAATTCACCCCTCTTGAGTGTCCTACTCCGACCAACATTTGATATTAGAGGCTGTTTTCAAGTTGTTGTTTTCAAATTTTAAATCTATTTAAAAATATTTTTCAATTGTGATTTTAGTTTTATTTTAAAGATCTTTAAATTTATATTAGTTATAAATTTCTGGTTCTTTAAAATCCTATTTATTTATCATGGATAATATATTGGAAGGAATTGCTACCAATAGACCTCCTTTCTTTAATAGAAAAAATTATACACAATGGAAAATTAAAATGAAAATGCACCTAGAATGTATGGGTTTTGAGATTTGGTCTTCGATTATAGATGAATATAAGATTCATGCTACTAATAGGAATACTTGGGATGAACCAACTAAGGCTCCCTACAACAATAATTGAAAATCCATGAATGAACTATACTATCCTTTAGGTGATGAAGCATTTAATAGAAATTTTTATTGTAAAACAACCCATGAAATTTGGAACACTTTATCTATTTTACATGATGGAATGTCTAGTGTTAAGGAAATGATACTTAACACATATAATATTAAATATGATTAATTTAAAATGAATCATGATGAGCCTATTTGTTACATGTATCTCAAGTTTAATGAAATTTTGAATATTATGATCTCTCTAGGAATGGATGTTACAACCAAGGAGAAAATCATGAGAATACTCCGATGATTACTAGATAGATGGAGAGGAACTTATATATCAATTATATAATCCTATGAATTCGGAAAGTTTCTAGTAAAAGAGCTGATAGGAAAGTTGATAATGTATGAGTAGGAACTAAAAGTGAAAAAAGAATGGGATGATAAACCCCAAAGAAAATATGTTACTTTCAAATATAATACCACCAAGAAGAAGGAAAAAGTTCAAGATGAAACTGAAATTTCATGTGATGAAAAATAATCAAAATATAGTGATGAAGATATGGATCAAATAGTTATAATATTTAAGAAATTTTATAGAAAGAATAAATTCGTTAGAAATACCAACTAAAAAGGTAAGTATGATCACAAGGGCCATTAGAAAAAGGATTAGAAGAAAGGTGATACTTATAATGAAATAATATATTTTGAATGTAAGATAAAGAGACATGTAAAGGATAACTATCCCATGATAAAGTAAAAGAATAAGTATGATTATAAGGATTGAAAGTATAAAAATTCTAGGAAGTCAACTTGGAGTGCTTCTGAGGACAACTCAAGTGACTCAGAATCCTCTCACGATGAAATGACTAATAAAGAAAATACGTATTTTATGAAAAATAGATCTGGGGTAGAACTAAATTCTCCTAAACATAATTCTTATTATTCTAGAGATAAAAATGATTCTAAAAATATGAAAAATGGGGAAGCGTTTGAATATTGAAAAATTCTAGAAGACACTTGTAATGAATTAAAATATAAATACAAATCTTTAAAGAAACAAAATGTTTTTACTACCACTTTTAAATATGAACTTTCTATAGAAAAAGAGAAAAATTCTCAACAGATTAAGGAGAAAAATGAACTTAAATTATCAAATGAGAAATTAAAAAAGGATCTAGAGAGATTTAACAATGGAAAATAAATATTAGTTCAAATGATAGCTAAACAAGTAACTCCTAAGTATACTACTAGAATAGGATACTAATCAGGAAATAGGAATATGACAAAAACTCATTTTGTATCAAAATCTGGAAAATCCAGTTTCATGTCTAGTTCTAAAAATTTTTCTGCAAGTTCCAACTATGAAACATCTTCTACTGTTTTATATTTTTATGGAAAAAATTGAGTTTATTTTTCAAATACTTTATATACTTCTTATAGGAAATCCATTAAGAAAATATGGGTTCCAAAATCTTTTATTACTAATGTTAGTTGACCCAAACAAATATGGGTACCAAAATCTTTTCTTGTCTAATCTGTTTTTGTAGGAAAACTATTTGAAGAGATCTTGTAAAAGATAATGGTACTTGGATAGTGGATGTTCAAGAAACATGATATAAGATTAAAAATTCTTCAAAAACTTGATAAAGATCAATGGTGGGCATGTCACCTTTGATGATAATGCTAAAGGAAAAATCATTGTCCTTGGCTAGATTGGTAACTCTAACTCAATTCTAATTTCTAAAATACCTTTTGTTGACAGTTTAAAATACAATATACTTAGTATCTCTCAGTTATGTGATGATGGTTTTAATATTAAATATAAAAATGATGCATTTAATGTTTCTAACTATAAAAATAGGTTAGTGTTTTCTTCTCTTAGAAATGAAAATGTTTATGTTGTTAACTTATATTTTTTAATTTCTCAAAATGTTTCTTGCTTGAGTGATTTTCATAAAGAATCTTGGATTTGGCATAAGAGATTAGGACACTACAATGTAAACCCACTTACAAATATTACTAGAAAAGGCTTAGTCAAGGATCTACCTAAACTTGAGTTTTCAAACAAAAAAGTTTGTAATCCTTACCAAAAGGGTAAATAACACAAAATCAATTTCAAACCAAAGAAAGAAGTTTCAACTTCTCAACCTATCAAGTTGGTTCACATGGATTTTTTTGGACCTTATAGAGTTTCAAGTCTAAGTTGGAAGCACTTTGTCTATGTTCTTATAGATGAATACTATAGACATACTTGGACCTTCTTCTTGTATCAAAAAAGTGAAGCTTGATCTCATTTCACCAAGTATGCTAAGACCGTAGAAAATCTTAGGGGTATTAAAATTAAAACAATTAGAATTAACCATGGTCGTGAATTTGAGAACCAAGAGTTTGAATTATTTTGATAAAAAAACTGGCTATATTCATAAATTATCTTCTCCTAGGAAACCCCAACAAAATGGAGTTGTAGAAAGAATAAATAGAACCCTGAAAGAAATTTCTAGAACCATGATTAGTGAGTATGACCTACCTATATACTTTTGGGCAGAAGCTGTCAATACAACATTCTATATAATCAATAGAGTCTTTATTAGACCTATCCTTAAAAGAAATCCCTATGAGTTGTGGAATAATAGAAAACCAAAGGTTAACTACTTCAATGTTTTTGGTTGCAAAGTCTATATTCTTAACACTAAGGATAATCTTGAAATACTTTCCTCTAATAGTGATGATGGAATTTTCCTAGGTTATTAAATTTTTAGTAAATCCTATATAGTCTTAAATAAGAGAACCAAATGTGTATAAGAATCTTTACATTACATGTTTGATGAGATAGATCCACATGATCCAAAAACCTATCTTGAAGATCTTGAGGATGATATGTCAAACTTGGACATTAATACTAAATATTCTGACCATCCTATGGAGAAATATGTTAAAATATAAAGTTCTATAAATTCTATAGATTCTATTCATGATGAACCTAAACCTGTTGAAGAACCTGAAGTGACTAGCCCTTTGTTTTCTAGAACTGTTAGAACTCCCAGGAACCATCCTTTAGATGCTATAGTTAGAGATTTAGAAAAATGAAATCAGACTAGAGATTCTCTTAGAAATTAGGTTTAACATCAAGCTTTCCTATCACATCTTGAACCTAAGAACATCAATGATTCTATTAATGATGAATTTTGGGTGATGGATATGTAAGAAGAGTTAAATCATTTTGAAAGAAAAAAGTTTGGAAACTTGTAGATAAACCCAAATACACCTTGACTATAAACACTAAATGGGTGTTTACGAATAATTTAGATGAATTTGGTAACATAGTAAGAAAAAAATATTGATTTGTTGGACAAGGTTATAGTCAATAAGAAGGAATTGACTATGAGGAAACCTTTGAACTAGTAACTAGACTTGAGGCCATTAGAGTCCTACTTGACCATGAAACACATCTAGATTTTAAACTTTATCAATTGGATGTAAAGAGTGAATTCTTAATGGGTATATAGTTGAGGATGTTTTTTTGAACAACCCCTGGTTTTAAAAATCCTCATTTTCCAAATATATTTTTTAAATTAACAAAAGCATTATATGGTTTAAAGTAATCTCCAAGAGCTTGGTATGATAGGATCAACACTTTTCTTATTTCTAAATGTTTTACAAAAGGTATATTTGATCCTACTCTCTTTATAAAAAGAATTTCCATAGATTTTTTAGTAATATAAATTTATGTAGATGATATTATTTTTAGATATTCTAAAACTTTGTTATGTGTTGATTTTTCAAAGATGATGCCAAGTGAATTTGAAATGAGTTTAATGGGTGAACTCAAATTCTTTCTTGGATTTCAAATATTTCAAAATAAAGAAGGTAATATTTTGAATCAAATTAAATATAATAAGGATCTTTTAGAAACATTTGGATTTGAAATAACTAAGAGTAGTGACACTCCGATGAGTACCACTTGTATGTTGGACCTTGATGGAGATGGTAAATCTGTTGATCAAACCACTTACAAAGGAATGATTAGAAGATTAATTTACTTAACTTCTAGTAGGCCAGATATTATGTTTAGTGTGTGCATGTGTGCATGTTTTCAAGAAAAACCAAAAGAATCTCATCTTCTTGTTATTAAAAGGATTTTCAAATAAGTCAAACATACTACCAAACTGGGGATATTCTAACATATAGGACAACCTTTTGATTTGGCGATTTATTTAAATGCTGATTTTGGTGGCTGTAAGTTAGATAGAAAAAACACCTTTGGAACATGTCACTTTTTGGGAAAGTATCTAGTTTCATGGTCTAGTAAGAAACAAAATTCTATTGTATTATCTATGGACAAAGATGAATACATAGATGCTGGTAGTTGTTGTGCACAAATTTTGTGGATGAAACACACATGACTTGATTATGGATATCAATTCAGATTGTCCCTATAAATTGTTATAACACAAGTGATATTAATATTTATAAGAATCATATTTCAGATTCTAGGAAAAAACACATTGATGTATGTAATCAATTTTTGAGAGACCATTTATCAAAAATGTGATATAACTTTAGAGTTCATTGGCACTGAACATCAGCTTACTGAAATTTTCACCAATCCATTGAACATTAAAAGAATGAACTTCATCATACATGAGTTAGGAACGATCAATCTATTGGACCTTATGTTGCTATTAATTTTATATTTTTTAGTGAAGTTTTTATATCAACATTGAAAATGTCATACAGAGAGTGTCATGCTGACATTGATAGTATGGAGCTGAAAATATCATGTCAACACCGATAACTTTTTTCATACCAATGATATGTCATGTCGCACATTTTTCATGCTGACATCAATGCCATGTCATGATGATACCATGTCATGCCGACACCGATGCCTTATCAAGCTGACACTGTTAGTGTTATGAAAAATCTGTCATGCTGACACTGATGACTCATTATTTTTATCCATTTTTTTGTTTTTACCAAAATGACACTATTTCATTGATTTTGTTGAACCCGGTTCACAATTTTGTGATTTTGTGATTTCAAAAGCCCTAAATGATATAAATTTCAGTCGATCCACTATACTTATTTAACCTTACACTCAATCATTTCTCTCTCTCTCTACCCTGACCTTTCACCTTTAACCTTCAAACTTAACTATTGGAATAAAATGTGTGAAGCGATCTCTTGATGGTGGCGAGTCTCATGAAACTAAGGAACAGAAAGGGGAATCAAGAAAATCTTCTGGACTGGTGAATCCTACCCTGGAGAACTAAGTAGTAACTTCAGAAAAAGAGGTTCTTATAGAATGGTTATTGGAAAGAAAGTCTTTTCTAATCAGGGTACTATAGGACTAAAGATGGATTGAGTGGTTCTCAGATAATGAAAGACCCTTCTACCCGAAGCTAGTTCATGAATTTTACATGAATATAGAGTTCCTACTGGAAGGAAGTGGTGTTTCTTGGATTAATTCCTTAGTAAAAATAAATAGAATTTATTTCTCATCAAGACAATGGGATTAATGTCTTAAAGTCCCTCATGAGGGTGTTTTTGATGAGTATCAAGGTACCTATCCACCTAAGAGTGATATTTTTTGCTTTGAGACAGCTCTGAAGGAGCTTACTAATAATGATGAGAATAGAAGAACCATTACTACAGAGTTAGGTGAAGAATGTAGAATTTTTTTTTCAGGTTTATTCATCATCAGATTGGTCCTAGGAAAGGGGAATTTTCATCTCTAAAGTATCAATATGTCTACTTGGTTTTTCTACTGAAAAAGGGGATTAAGGTAAATCTGTGCAGATACCTTGATGTGAGTATGAAAGAAATGATAAAACCCTCTTAAAAAACCAATTCCCTATTTTATCTAAGGTTAATATCAGCTATGTTAAAAGATAAAGGTTGTGTTAATGAGGGAGAAGAAGTTTCTTTTGAGTACAGTGGGATCTGCATCAGTAAAGAGATTTGTAAAAGGATGAAAATCAACTAGAACCCATGAAAGAAAGAATGGGTTAGAGATGAAGATAAGATTTATGATGAGTTCAATGTAGTGAACTATCCAACCAGGCCTAAGAATATGGCTGATCCTGGTCTGGGACCAGATGAGGAAGTTGCTTATTCTTCAGAAGAAGAAGAAGAGCCTTCCACACCAGTTAGAGATCAAGGGTCACCTATCAATAATAGGAGTGATCTTGACACCACTGAAACTCACAAAGGGATTTATTTTGGAACTCCTAGTCCTCCACTTGCCTTACCCTCAAATGAGACCTCACTTGAAGACAATAGAGATGATGAGACCGAAGTCTCAGGCAGTGTGGAATATATAAGTAGATCCAGTGGCTCTGAAGAAGAAGAAGAAGGAAGTGAATATGATGAGAGTGGCAGTGGTAGTGAAGAGGAAGAAGGTGAAGAATATTCTGATAGAAAAGGAAATAAAGAGAATGTATCTAGGCATAATGATGATAAGAGTAGTGAAAGCGATGATGACCATTATAAGGATGATCAAGGTGGAGATGTTGAAATGATTGAAGTTGTGGATTCGGCACGGTTGAAAGAACCTCTTAAATTTGTTGTTGAAGTAAGGAAAAATTATGAAGTTCATGATGAAGTGGAAGTTCAGTCAATCACTATACCTCAGTTAGTATATTAAAGAAGGATGCCTCATGATGAAGGTGAGAAACTAGTGAGGAAAGATCAGATTGAGGGGGAGCCTCAAGAAAGGGGAGATCAAGCTAGTGAAAAGAATTAAATTGGAAGAGTAAGACTTAACACTCTCACTCCTCTAGATGATGATTTAATGGTTGAATGGATAAGGAATCCTAGGTATATAGCACCAGGTTTAGATTATGAAGACTCATATGATTATGTCTTTATACCTGTGGTAAGAGAATTAGTGGCTGAGACCCTTCCTAGTGACTCTATCACTAAAGAATATTTTGAAAGGTTTAAATAAGAAGTTTGTCCAGCTATAAGTATATTAGTTAAATATCATATGGTACATGAGATTCAAATATCTAGAAGATCAAAAACTTAGATGAGTGATGAATTACACTCTCTCAGATATTCAATAGAAAAAATGAGGTAGTTTGTTCAAGCAATTTCTATTCCAAGTTAGAAAGTGGGTATAATTGAGTCTGATGCAGCTAATGTTTCAAAGAAAGTGATATAGAAGATTCAACCCAACTTAATTACAACTACTTAGACAATTGTTGCAAGCACTGGACAATTGAGAAAATAAATTACTGGTCTTGCTTCTGTAATAAATACTTTGACCTTAGAGTACAAAGGTTGCGTGGAGACTGTTCTTAAAGCTTTAAAGACTCATACCTTAGCTCCTACTAATATCCCTTCTACATCTGATTAGAATTCTCAAAATATGGACATTGATGCAGTTTGAAGTGTTATTAAGGATGAGATTCAAGCTCTCTTTGATGCTTCTAGTTTGGCCAACCTTGAAAATATTGATAAAATAGTGATCATGTTCATGATATGGTCATACACTATTTTAAGAGTGATGAGACTATAAATGCTTAGATCAAAAAAAAGGTGGACTACTATTTCACGAATATCTTTACCAAGAATCAGTTGACTAGTCTGTTTAAGTATTTGATAGAGAATCAGTCTTTGTATCCAGTGGCCAAAGATTTTAAAGATCAAGTATAGAAGTTTAAGGACTTCACCCCTATTTTGTAAAAATTCATGGAGAATAAAGATGATTGTGAGAAAGAAATAAAGTATGACGGTGAAATCATTGAGGATTTCATCAAGATTTTGAATCCATACATTCATGTACAAAGTGAAGCAATTGTAGTGACTACTGCCACACCTATTATACCTACTTTATCAGTGCCTCCCCCTAGGATGTCAGTTGCTCAGGCCATGTCTTAGATTCTCCCTGTGATCCAAGAACAGATTCAACCTTTTGTTTTTTCAAAACACAAACCTAGCCTTGTCCCTAATGTTCCAGAAGGAGTGATCCTACCTCCTCTAAAAATTTCTTTAGACCCTCCCTCTTCTCATCCACCACCTACTGGAACCTTTATTTATCTCTCTAAGAAAGGTAAAGAACCTCTTAATCTCGAGTTGTAGTGTGGATTATTCTATGATAGGGTTGTTTGGTTGGATTTTGTTATTTTTATTGAAGATTTTTAACACAATTTACTTTATTGATTAATGGAATTTCGTGTTATTTTCTTTCATCTATTTCTATTCTATCTATTATTCTATGATACTTTTTTTTCTTTGCTACCTATTTCCTTCTTACTTATACTTCAAAGGGGGAGAACTGTTTTAGATCCCCTTGAACTTTTTGATAATCCCAAAAGGGGGAGAACAGTTTGGAATTATCCTTATTAATTTTTACCTTTTATATCACTATTATATATTTTATTTTTCTTTGATACCATTAATATTTATTTTACCTTGGAACCTTATCTATATATTGTGAATAGTTATCAATAATGGGATATGATAAGTAGAATGATTTCATTCCGCATCAAATGATTGTACTAAACAATGCCATGATTTGTTATCATCAAAGGGGAGCTTGTTGGATCATAGGAGACTGTTGTCCACCCTAACTAGTATTAATAGTTTTAATAATCACAAATCATTTTAATTATTATTAATCATGTCTAAACATTTCAATCATAATTATTTAATTTTAAATATGTGTAATTATGTTTATATATAATCACATATAATTTTGTTACATTTTTATAATATTTATGTTGTAAGAAAGTCCAAGAAAAAAAATACTTTCTAAGTATAATAGAATGACACCGATAGAAAGAATGAGACATAGGTAGTTAAAATGGGTCACTGATAGCACAATTGACCTACTGATGCATGGTGCTACCGACACATGGAGATACTGATGCAATGACCCACTAACAGTGCAATCGACACACCGACAGACCAAATGTCTCACTGATAGTGCAAATTGACTTACTGATGCAAGGATTTACTGATGAAACTGGCCTACCAACGCATGGTGCTACCGATGCAAGAACTCACTGTTAGTTAAGACGAGTCACCGATGCATGAAAATACTGACAGAATGACACACCGATGAAATGAGTCACCAACAGAAGGATATACCAACTAAGGACTCACTAATAGACTATTTAAAATTTATTTTATTTAAAATTACTTATAACGGTCATATTTTGAGTATTTTAATGTTCTGGATTAATTTAATTCTTTTTTTAGACATCTTAAATGAGGCTGTCAGAAATATGAGGTACTGTATATACGTCAAACATGCACATTGTTAGGATGAAAAAATATATATATAAAAAGAAGAGAACATGCGATAGGATACATGGACAGAAATGTATACACAATAAGATATGTGGAGACCCCCACGAGGAACATACAGAAAGGAAGAAAACACAAGGAATTGTTTATTTCTGCTTGCTATGAACCAGAGAGCTGCTATTCATCAAAGTTCCATCATCTCTGCAGCATCCAACTAGACTGAAGGAGAAGAAAATTTCAACCTAGTGGATGATAGAATATAATGCTCCAAAACACTCTATTTTCAGTGTTTTTTTTCCAAAAGAGGACTTGAGTTTCAACTCTAATACATCAATGAGTCCAGATATGAACTACATAACACACAGAGCCTTTTAAACTCTATCTAAGTTCTTATTTCTCTATTAGGTACCTTTTAATTACATTTTCGAGCAGTGTGTGTATCTGTCTGTAAAACACACACTATCTCCAACACTAATCTGGTGGTTACTAGATATACTCAAACAACCATCTCCTTACACTTGTTCTTCCCACGAAGAACTGTGGAAGAATTCTTATGTGACCTAGTTATTTCTATTCCCATGTAGAGCTGTGGTAGAGGTCTTGTGACTTGGACAGTCTGGTGTACTATTGTTAACTCCGTTCTAGGGTGTGGATAAAAATATTTATAGATTTCTTGGTGGTAGGTTTTCACCAAGTGAAGAGGAATAAGTCCCTACTTGATACTGAACCTCTTGTTTTTTATCCACTGTGTTTTTCAATTTAGTCTTTCTCTATTTTAACTGATAATTCAGAATACTAAATTTTACTTTGATAGTTAGTATGGATAGTAGTTATAACTATTTTTACTTATTAGAGTATTTTCAAAAGTTTTATCAATTTCTCATATTGTTATAACAGAGAATTAATCAATCTTCTGAGAAACTATTTGAAAATCCAAGCTATTATAATTTTACTACCTTGGTTACCTGGCTAGTTTTATTTTAAATTGGGGGAATCTTTTAAATAATTTTTTTAATAGAAATTTTTATAGGAACTCAATTCACCCCCTCTTGAGTGTCCTACTCTGACCACCACTTTTCATCCATGAGAATTCTCAACGGTCATCCAACCATATCACTCAACCTACATCGGTTAGTACCTATAGCTAACAACCTTGCTTATATTTTGAAATCCCAATACAAAACCAAGGGAAAAATTCCCAATCAAGGCAATCAATAATCCAAAACCCAAACAAACACCCATATTCAAAAGGAAAAAACCAATTTGGATCTCACCCATGCCCATTCAATCAAAACACTAATAAATTCATAGACTGATCCAGCACTGAATATATGGTGCTCCCCACCATAAGTTTCACCATACCACAACTAATTTCTAATACTTGGAAACCCCTACATCATAAAATCCAAAAGGAACCTTGAACTTATGCCCCCAATGTGTCTGACATAGTTCCCAATTTATTATTTCCAAACACTCATGAGAAAGACAATTAGTATTGGCACCAATACATGTCATAAAAAACCACCTTAAAGAAAGCATAAACATCATCCATGCATGATCTGAGAACATGTTAGATTTTTCTCAAAGGCCCAGTTTCATTTTATGAAGTGAATTTGTATTTTACAAGATGATAGGATGTATGTGATTTGCATCTTACCTCATATGTTTCATACATTATCACAAATCAGACCATCCTCATCTAACCCATCAAGAAAATGCCTTTCTCGAATAGTAGGCATGTCATATCCTCTCATGGACATAATAACTTCATTCCTAGAGGTATTCCACAATAACCCAAACGTGCCCACTGGAGTTCATAACTTTCTCCAGATGTAAATTCATAGTCAAAACCCTCATTATCCAAAAACCGTTATTGTGTCTTACCACACCACCAATGTACCTCTGATTTAATCACCTTATATTACTTTTATAACCACTTTGAGCCTGAATCCAACACTCGAATCATTTATTACCACATATTTTTTCCTAAAATCATTTCTAACAGAATTTAAGCACACAACTCATTGGTTTTTTACTAGCATCTGGATTCCCCCATGACCCATCCATGACCATTTACACATTTTCACAACCCTACCAACCCAAGGGTTATACTCACTTGACCAAAACATCACTTAGAACTATAGGGGTGTCATTTACACTACCTCACTCAAGAAACCGCATCCTCCATGACCCTCACTCTAATTATAGATAAGACCTTGAAGCGGGTGTGACCATATCACTCTCACTCGAGAGACATAATGGAAATTCAACTATCACCCATTCCCAAATCCTCATAATGAAACCCAAAAAAAATCATTAACATCCATTCCACCCTAAGGGACTTACACATAGATGAACGATGGTTCACTTCACACCAAAAGAACTCACTTAAACTGCTCCACAAAAATAATATCCATAGGGACCCTTAATCAAACTAGGATTTACACTTAGATAACTTGGCATATAGCTGATACTATCCCAGCATACTCAAGATTATGTCAAGATATTGGGAATGACTATCTCTAAACTGGGAGTATACTAAGATATCATTGATGAATACCACTATAACCCTATCTATTTCCAATTTCACCTCTAGCTACAAAGAAATGTCAAACCCCAAAAGGCCCCAAGCCTCCCTAATGACATGTGTCTCACCAACTCCTATCCCCATAATTAAAGAGGGAAACACTAACCAAAACTCACTATTGTCACATGGATATCTACCAATTAGCCATTCACTAACATTATATATGGAAATACTTCCACCAAACTATATTTATTATGCCATGACCCATAAAAGTATCAACAAAAATGCAAACTATCCATTACACTAATCCAAAACCAAATTTCCTCGCACATAACCAACATGCATCACATTTATTTCTCTGAAAACCATGCATGATTTCTCCCAAGACACCTATTAAAATATATCAAATAGAATAACACACTTCCAGTACGTTCCTACCATCATGAAGTCACCAAAAACCCTAGGTTTTAGGCATTCATGCGACCATTCACTGAACCTGACTCAAAATCCCATGAGTCTTATATTCCCAGAACTAGGATCAAAAGAACACTCAAGAAACTAACCACACCTCCTAACTAACTAGAATTATCAGGCTCTATGTGTCCTCAAAATTTATATCCATTGACCCAAACTTTCACATAAGTTAGGTCTAACCACACAACCTACTGTTACCCTGAGCATCATTCCTAGATCAGAAGCATCTATTCAGGCTCTAGACACCCTTGTCTCAGCCATCCAAGGTCAAAACCGATCACCATATTGAACTATGCTAAAACTGTAGGGTTATGCATCTGAACGATCCTGCACTTTCAAAATACAACCTTATATCCAACCAAAAGTGTGATTCCATTAGAAAAGAAACAAAGGAATGGATATTCATTTTACAGAAACTTAGTGGCACCTACCATGCATTGATTCTGCCTCTAAAGCATCCACCCATGCTTCACATTCCAAATAGCACATGAAATTTGGCTAGACCCCCTCATAATTACCCTCAATTACCCTAATACATGGACTCATGGCCACCAACCAAGTAATATTCACAAAACTACTAGCTCTCCCACTGATCCATACACATTAAAACTCACACAAGTCACTACTCACAGGTGGCACTACTTCCCCATTCTGAAACTCAAGGTGTCTAGTACACCAAAACCAACCACTTACTCTAAGTCACACACATATTTCTACAAAACCAATACTAATGAAATAACAAACCAAGACACCCATTTTATGGTCCATCATGAAACTGAAATGATCACAACCCATGAAAGTCACCATATCTATATTACCATACAAAAACTCCCAACTTATAGGTTATAGCCTATCCGAAGGCACAAAAACTAATACCCCTCTCTCCAACACATCTAAACCCATTAAGGACTTACAAATCACGAGCAAGGGTCCTAAAACTAGTCACTCTCAGAGTACAAACCACCTATAAAAAGGGTCAGATAGAAAAAGAAGGGATATTCATTTCCAATTTCCATAATGGTTCCATAATTTCTCATTTCACTTTAATTAAACTTTACCATTATAAAACCCATGGATTCATATTTCAAAACCTTTCATTTACTAATAATTCAAAATTTTCACCAATATTTAAATTTCAAAAATCATGGTTTTGGATAGATGTAATTGCATTCACAAGTTATAATGGTAAAACCTTATAAGTTACTTAATAACACTATATTTAACTATAACTATTGCATTATAAGTCATTTATACCTACCAATTACCTAGAATCCACCAGAGGAGTTGGCTAAGTAGAGTGAATTCATCCAATTATATAGAAAACATACAAATGGGTATGGACACACTAAATAACAACCCCTATAATTCATTTACAACCATAGGCATACATTAATAACCAATAAACATCGAAAAAAACAAAAAAATTCAATACCATCAAAAGCAAATCCCATGAAACAATAAATCACAGAAAACACATGGATAACATATCAATACCATGTTCCCACCATGATACATGAACATACACCCTATTTCCATACCAAGAAAATAGGTAAAAACTCATAAATCAACAGTATCATTTAAGTGAACCACTTGAGTTGGAAAAAAATTAGTCAATAGTAAAACTAAAAATCAAGAACATAAATTTCTCACCCCTAAAAACTTATTTTCCCCCATATGTAGGGATAAAAACACCCTTGAATGAGCTCATTACTAAGACTCAATAAGACACTAGTATCATATCTACCATTCCCAAAATAGTAAGACAAAATATAACTTATCTGATACCAATTTGTAACATCCTGACCCAAGATCCACTAAACTAGTGCCTCAATCTGGTTCGTTACATGACCTCATGCGTGCCTCCCTATATACCAAAGGCTACCAATTAGAAGTGAGGCACTAAAGAGGAAAGTGGGGAGACTATACCCACTTTTTTAGAGTAAAATTACAGAATAAATAATACTAAAAGATACCAAAATTAGAATAGATAGTAAATGGAACAATATACAAAAAGTGATAATAAGAATCCATGTGAAACACAATATAACAATGATATTTATACTCTACATGTTAGGAAATTATATAGTAAAACCCTGAATAAAAAATGATAAAAGACCATGAACATAATACCATTTCCAAACCAGTCCTAACATTCCATGCTCCAACCTATCATCCCAAGCATAAACCAAAATCCACATCCCTTTCCTGAACCTATACTTGAAACAAGTAATATATTCTTGGGTACCCAAGTGCCATGGAGGCCCTAGAAGGGTGTGAGTACAACTCAGTAGGCCACCATCAACAGTGTTTAAATCAATCACCAGTTTAAACAATAGTGTATGAATGTAACCAAAAGAGAAAATAAAAAAGTAAATAAAAGAATCACATATCAAAATAAAAATTTATTAATTAAACATCGAGACTCTTTGGTTCCATCATGTCACCCAACAAAACCAACCTAATTTGGAAATGATTTAAGTCTAAATAATGAATTATAGGGGTGAAAAATTATAAATAAACAAGGGGAATATTTATTAACCATTTCAATTATAGATACTGAGGTGATCTACTTTAATTACCAATACCATGCCAAAATACCTTAGTGACTAGATCACCATGATGAAACCTTACAAAATAATAAGGAGAACCATTTCCACCAGGTCAAATAAAGGATGTTGAATTCCATATCAATCCATCATAAAATAAGGATTTTGAGTTCCACTTCTAACTATCCTTACCTATGGGTTTGGAGCATCCTGTACAGACTTTTCCATTTCTAATGTATAGAGAAACACGTCTATCATCCCCAAAACAAACCATCATGATCCATTATTCAAGTTTCAATATAATTAAACCACTTGGACATTTATTCATTAAAATAAATGATTAAATTATCTTCAAGGACATTAATAACATAACATTTACCTTTAACCATTTCCCATTACCCTTTATTATCATATCATAACACATTTAATTTTCAAAGTTAATCCAAATGTCCCCTTATAACATGATAACATGTCAAACCATGATAGAACAAGTTTAATCATAAAATAAATATGTTTAATTATTTACCAAGGTCCTAATGGACAATTAAAACCAAAAAAGACTCAAATAAAACTCAAACCCTTTCATATGTTATAAAATATTAAAACCAAACACCTTTATTTAACATTTGGAAGACACCCTTTAAAATGTGGGTATTACTCTTTGAGAAACCAAACAAAGACCAAGAACATTATTTCTATTAAACCCATTAAAAGATCCATTAATTCAATTTTACCAAAATGGAAGACAAACTCTCAATGAAAACTACAATAAGATTAAAGTATGAAGAAAACCATTTAAACTATTTCAAAATCCTCCTAATCATTTCACAAAAATTTTAGTGTAGAAAAAATTTGAATTAATCATCTTAACATATCATAAACACTTATGTACAAATTATATCAAGTATCCCTTTAACCATGATAGCATCCCGAAATAAAATTATAAACTTTTAATCTCTTATAAATTTTTTATCTCAACATTTACAATTTCATTACACCACATTCAAGGGATTGGCGTACAATATGGGTAGTCCTTGTCCTGGTCTCAAATCATCAATGGACCTGATGGGGTCTGTGAAGGGTCTTAGAAACTAACATAAGGACTAAATTACTTTCCTTATTCATAGACACATAACTTATCATGGAAGAACATTGGCACCACAACATACACAAGAAAAATATCAAGACTATGTGAAAAATATTATAAACCACCTACCTCATTATCGTAGATAACCACCCATACAACTGTGATCCTTGATTCAATCTAAAATGAACTCAATTACTAAGGTGAATAAATCCCTCTAAATAGGGGTCATGAGCTTTATAAGAAGTGGAATAACCAAGGAAGCACTCTTTTAGAAAATATAAAGGAAAAGAGTTAGAGACTTACCCAAATATTCAATTCACACTTAATGTCACCTCAAACACCTAATAATCGATGGATAAGTATCTATGGAAGATATGGGAGCTCAGGATTATCACCCTAGTCTATTAGAGGATAAATGATGAGGAACATTAGGTGAAATTGTATATGGATCGGGAGGAAAAAAGGTAAATTTCCTTCTTTTAATGAGGCACATGATTTTCCATATAATGTGCTAGCTATGCGGTCTCCTCTATCCAAAGATAAAATGTGATACATGGTTTCTTTTTTCCATATACATGTTTTGGAAAACCATGTGAACACCATTCATTCCCCTTTATCCAAAGGGACCTCTAACCTCAAGATATCCTTTGTCTCCTCACATGGTTTTCAAACCATACTCCATCCTATTACATGCCAAACTTTCATGGTTTTTAGTTAGTATTAACCATGAACTAACCATGAACCATGCATTGTAAGGCCTATTTTCCCTCCTTTTCATTTCATTAACCCTCAAGACACTCCCAATACCTTCCCCATTATCGAAAAGTATTTAATTAACCATTAAAAGAGATTCTAATAATTTTTTTTAATGAAATGTACCTTGTTGAAATTTAAGGATCTTACATTAGAGTCTTGATATTTTATTTGTATGTGAGAATTGATTATGGTTTCCATTTTACCTTGGGAAGTTTATTTTAACCTTAGTAATGAAGATTTCTTGAGAGTGAAAGTTTAAATTGTGGAGGATTGATGGAAGTCATAATTTGATTCATTTATTTTGTAATTTAGTGTCTCGATCCCACCAATTTATTATTTTAAGGGTAATTATAACAATTTTAGGTTTTAGGAATATTTTTTTCATTGTTACAAAAACAGATTAATTTTTTATTTTTAATTATTTTTATTTACTTTTTCATTTTAACCATACCATATTCCATACTGATCTAAAATGAAAAATAATTTTTTTAGGATTCTAGGTTTGATGGGATTAATTTCATTTAACTGTACCTAATGTTGAATATTACTATTCAAGGTCCAAATGAAGCTCAAAAGTGGGCCCTAAAACTCTATGCTTTGTTTTGGATAATTTTAAATATAGGACCATATATCATAAAGAACTATCCCAAAGGAGATCAAATTGTGTATTAAAATAGGGAGGATAAATACTAATAAATTCCTTTACTATTAATACTCAAGATCTATCTATTTTCATGGCCATAAATTCATGGGGAATCAGAGCATGATAATTCAAATACTTTTCCATACTAGAAAAATTATCTTTAATAAATTCATCATAATTTTTTCTACATATGTCTAAATAAGCATAAATTTTGTTGGAAGTCAAATAAGACGTATATAAAAAACTTCATAGATTTTTTTTTGATATTCTACCATTTAATGGTCTAAAAACACATGAAATTTTAGATAAAATATTTAGAGGGAAACCAGACACCCCTCTTGCCTATAAAATTATATACCCAATTCCATTTCAAAGTGTTTGTCATTTTCAATTTACAAGGAGGTATTTTTCTATTTATTAGTCATTTAAATTTATAATATATATTATTTTCTATTTATATTATTTTTGTGTCTCATTTCATATTTTTTTCACCCTATGTGATTGTCATCTCCATGAAAATGGTGAAATACAATCACTATTGTTTGAGGGAGGGAGTAGTGTTTGTTTGTGTTTTATATGATTAAATTATTTCCATTATTTTATTATAAGATTTTGGAAGTAGTTAAATAGACTAGGGTATGTAGTTTCTCCATTTTATCTACTATTAACTTTTTCTTCTCATTCATCTTTATTCCTCTCCTTTATCATTATAATACTATATATGATGGAGTATAATTATGATGATGACATTTAGTGAAGAGTTCTCCTAGCCATAGTTCCAGATATAATTAGACTATATTAAGAGGTCTTGATGTGGGGTAAAAAAATTTATAGTAGTAAGGTGTTGAGTGATATTTATTGATATCAACATTGGATAGAATATCGAGAATTAATATTTCTATAGAACAATGATAACTTCATTGTGAATTACCTTGGAAAATAATGTTATCTTGTTTCTTTATTTCTTACTAATATCATTGTATTAAATTTTCAATTTTCATTCAGTTATATTTATACATAAAATTAATTTTTATAAAACCACCACTATATTATTATTTCTTTTTAGTAGTATATTTCAATTTATATATAGTGAAAATAGAGTAACAAATTTTATAAGTAGCCTCCTCAAGAGATCGATCCTAGGTCATGAAACTAAACTGAATTATTTTGTAATAATCATTTATTGAATGAGGATCTATGAAAATTCTTGTTCATAAATCTAGAGTCATTTTTGAGGATGCAAGACACTTGAACACACTATTTTTTCACAAAAACACAAAAAATCATAAATTTAAAAAGGAAAAAAATTTATTGTATATATTTTAATTATTAGGTCAATATATATTATTTAGTGATATTTAATATGTTTAGACAAATGTTTAGTGTATTAAGGAAGAATTATTGAATATTCAACTATAATAGAATTTCATAATGCTACAAGAATTGATCAATAAAATGAAAAACCTTTCCACTTCTGTCAATGATTTCAAATATTTGTGATGGAAATAGGAAAATTAGTAAGCTAAAGAATAAGTGAACCTTGTTCTAACTACATTACTTATTAGGGAAAATAATGTGGCCTTGGAAGGATTCATATAATATCCATTCAAAATTTTTCATCCATTACTATAAGAGGTCTCTGAAGCAGACATTCTAGTCGATACACATGTGGGATATCAATATGAATTTTAAGAATACTTGAATAATTTTTTATAGAATGAAATTTAATTGATTATACCATATTTAAAAATGAAAATAATTATCCTATCTACCCATCTATTTATTTTGAAGAATAAATCACTCGAGTTATGGAATTTCATGAAAAGTTCATGGAAATTGACTACTTGACTCAAACTATAATAACTTAAATCTAAGAGGAACTGAAAATAATATTTTATTGAACTCATTTATTTATAATTTTATGAAAAATGAATTGAGTGTAAGCTACCACTAATTTGACTTTTCATATTTGACCAACACATGGATGGAATTGGAGGATGATGATTATGATAAAGATACACTTATTGAGACTGAGTTTCCAATTTCCTTACCCGAATAAATAAAGTTTCATGTTGGCCAACTCAAATGGGGAATTTTATTTATTTATTATTCAGGATTTAATATTATTCAAGTTTAATTATTTTCGGACTTCCTGTTTTCTGAAATTATGAATACAGGAATAATGAAGGAGGACTTAGATGAAATTGAAGAGGAATCCATACAAGCAGTGTGTAAAAAATAAGAGGACCCAATTTTTATCCCCCTACATTGAAATATTTAGTACACTAATTTGGTTATAAACTTGAAGTACTATAACCATGGAGTAATGGAAAAGTGAATGGATTCAGATTATAAGTAAAATAGTTTATTGGTTTATGAGTAAAAAACCACATCCACTTTCACATTGGGGATAAAATTCTGGAACTGCCAACTAGAGGCAGTTAAAAACCAATACCCGCTTGGGGGTTCAAACCAAGTATTCTTTACCACTTTTTTTTTGGTTTTTCAATAAATCTCTTATTTTTTTCATTATTTAATTTAGGTTTAATGTTATAGTAACTAAGAGCTTAACTCATGGATACCACTTCCATAAATAAACTTAGGTTGTGTATTTCCTTATTTTTAGGTTTTCTTCCATTTTATTTTAAATCTATTGGAGATTAAATAATGGGTAGTTAAATATTAAGTGTGTGTGTGTGTGGGGGGGGGAGTCAATATAGTATTTAGGAATTTTTTTAATTTTGTTTTTCATGCTTTTAAAATCTAGAATTTTGTATGTTTTGTTTTATATTTTAATTTTTGTAATGTTTTTAGGATTCTTGAGCTAAATAGAATTATTTGGGAAATTAAAAATATATTGTATTTTTTATAAAACATCTTGATTTAACTATCTAATGATTTATATGATTACTAAATTGATTAATCTTTCTTGGTTTATGATATTTTTATTTAAGGAAGTTTAAATAATTGTGAAACATATATGCAATAGTATTGTTCAAAATAAATATCTTTTCCAAATTGGGAGGTTTATAAACCTTTTTTAAATCTTATTTACATTTATCTTTTTATTGAGAATCATGGGTCATGTTTTGAGTTCTAGAACTTGTGTTTATTTCTCCTTTAAATATTTGGAGTTCAAAAATTATTTTTAATATGATTGAGCCATTATTTTTGACCAGCCCACATTTATATATACCATTGTATATAACATAGAATAAATAAATTTACTTATAGGTATAGGGAATATTTATAGAATTGTTTTCCACACCTACCTTCACTCTTTATGTTTTTCATGAATATTTCAATTTTGAGTGTGGGGGAAGGGTATTTTGTGTGTTTTCTTTAAGAATAAATGCATTTCCTGGTGTTTTTTGGTGTGTGTCACTATTATATACAATTTAGAGAAATGTTCATGAGTAATTATTCATTTTACTTCATTCATATCATTATTTTCTCCTAGAAAATTGATAAAATAAAAAAATTGAAAAAATATTGGGAAATGGGAGAATTAGGATAAAATATTTCATTATATCCACTTCTTGACTCATGGACCATGACATTCAAAAAAGGGGTGAATAGTGTATATATTTTAAGGGTAATTGAGTGTGTAATTTCTTATGTTTTTAATCAAATATTCATTCATTGTATTTAAGAGTTTAACCTCATATTTTTAGACTTTGAATGTCTAAATTCCTTTAACCACCAATCCTTAGCCACCAAATCACATTGAAAACACCATTGGATTTATTTTTTTATGTATCACGGTGTAGGGAGATGAGAATTTAGAAAATCATATAGAGATCATGCATATGCTTAGGAATGATAGAATCTCCATTTAATATCATTGAATGAGAGAGAAAAAATTTTATAGAGAGGTATGTATGAAATGAACATGGGGACTAAAAAGATATTTAATGGATTTTTTGATGAAATTTGGAAATAAGGGAGTTAAGATTCATATACGAGGCATCATATTTTCTTTGGATGTGATAATTGAGTAGTATTTCTATTTTTACCTGGAGATATTTGTCTAAACCTTAGTATAAATTATTGTTCGGGAGTGAAATGTTTTAGTGTGTTAGACTAATAAAGCTTATAGTTTCTTATATTTTATTATATAATTAAATGTTTTAATCATACCAATTTGTTATTTTAAGTTTAATTGTCACATTTTAAGGTTTTAGGAATATTTTTGGAGTTGTTATGAAAATGGATTAATTTTGGTTTTTAAGGGGTTTTATTTACTTTCATATTTTAGTCATACCATATTATACATTATTCAAAATTGACAAATTCTTTTTCTATAGGATTCCATTTCTGATGGGTTTTATTTATGTTTATTGGAACTAAACCTCAATCCAACTATAAATGGTCTAAATGAATCTCATAATTTGGGCCTTGAAATTTGTGCACAATTTTAGATAATTTTAAAGATTTGGCTATATCTCATAGAGTACCAATATAATGGAATGAATATTTTATATTAAATTAGGGAAGAGGAATAAAAATAAATTGATTAACTATGTCTAATCAAGAATCATCTATTTTTAAGTACATAAATTCATGGGGAATCATAGTATAATAATTTGAACAGTCTTTTAGGATAGAAAATGTTTCACTAGTAATTTGATTATGTATTTTTTATATATCTTCATTTAGGTTTCAATTATTTAGGAATTCACATAAGAAATATAAGACCAAATATTTAAAATACAACTTGCCAATATTTATACATTTAAAGGGAGAAACTTGCATAAAATTTTATAGTCTATATTTGGAGAGAAACCAACTAGCCTTTACCCATAAATTTATACCTCCACTTTCATTTTAAAGAGTTAGTCATTTTAAATAACTAAGGATATATTTTAATATTATAACGATCTTATAAATTTATAATATATATTAATTTCTATTTATATTTTTATTCTCTATCATTTTAACTTTTGTTTTCTCCCTTCTTGACTATTATCTACAAAAAAATAGAGAACCAATCTCATTTTTTTGTGGGAGTGATCAGTGTTTGTTTTATTTTTATACGCTTCAATACCTTTATTTTATTTTGATATTTTAGAAGTAGTTAATATTATTAGGGTATGTTGTATCTCCCTTCTACAATCTATCAACTTTTTATTCATTTTCATATTTATTCATCTCCTTTATCATTATATTTCTTGGTATGGTGGGGAAAAATTATAATGATAATGTGCGGTGAAGATTTCTCCTAGCTATAGATTGAGAATTTATAATCCTACATTCAAAGGTATTGGTGTGGGGTAATAAAATTTCAAAGAATAAAGTCTTAGGTGATAGTTCTTGATCACAAAATTGGATAAAAGATTGAGAATTAATATTTTTAAATAATAATGATAACTTAACTATGAAATCCCTTGAACAATATCCTTCTATTATTTATTTCATTCTTACTAACTTCATTATTTTGTGTCTCTAATTTGCATCCATTAATATTTATATATCACTTTTATTTTTATAAAACCCCCACTATATTAGTATTTATTTTTTGTAGTTTATTTTAATTTATAAATAGTAAAAATAGATAAATATCTTGGTTAAGTAGCCTCCTCAAGAGATGAAACCTATGTCACACCACTATAGTTTAGCTTATGTAAAAATAATTTATTTACTAGGGATCCAGTATAATCCTCACACATCACCTCCTTTGGATTGCATATGAAGAGATTGGTGAATGAAATTTTGGATAGAACAAAGCCTTATAAATATGGAAATGGAATTTTATAGAGTAATTTGGGTATAATATAGATAGAAAAATTAACTTTAGATGTGTTTTGGAAAGGTTAGAAGGGAACCCCTTCTACAAAAAATTTGAGGTCATTTTCAAAAATATTCAATATTTGAGGGCCAAGAACATAATTTTAAAATGTATAGTTGATAATAAATGGAAAATATATGATATTTTTGTCCATTAATCAACCCCACTTGACTCAAGATAAAGTTTTATGTTTTTTTATTAATTTATAAATTATTTTTAATATCAAATACCATTTAAAATGATTTTAGGTTTATTATTATAAAATTTCGTAAAAAATATCTAGATAAATATGGAATCTAGATTTATAAATTTAAAAAATTTATTACCTATCATGTTTATAATCAAAAATATTTTAATGCAATATTTTATCCAAACCTTATCACTTTTAATATTTTAAAACCACGATTTTTTACTTTTCGTCTACCTGTGTAAGCGATGCGTTGACATTTTGTTTGTGGTTTAGATAATTATCCTATTATATAATTTCAAAAATAAATTTACAATATAAATATAATTTATAAGTAATATTTATTATAATTAAAACCCATTCATAAAATTATTTACCCCAATTTATATGATGATAACATTTTTAAGATAAGAATTTTGACTTTTCTTAACATGTATAAGCACTTGATAAGGATTTGAGTAATTAAATTGTTATATAATTTTAAAATAAATAAATACACATGAAAAATCATTTATTAGTTATCATATATATCTCTTATAGTCTATGAAATACTTATACTTTCCAAATGTTATAACTAATCCATCAATTTTTAATTTTCATATACTGCACAAGCGTTGTGTTTCCACCAATAAATGTTTTTATTTTTATCTTCACATAAATATTAATTTATAGTAATTAGATAATAATTTTATTATATTTTGATTAAATTTTTATTTAATATATTTTCCATAGGTTTATATAATATTATAAACCAATTTAGTTAAAAATAAAATAATAAAAAGTGAAATTCTAATAGAATTTAAACTCTTTTGTTAAAATAAATTTAAATTCTAATGCATCCCTCAACATATAATCACATTAAATTTTAATATTGAATTTAAAAATATATAATTTAAAAATTTATAACACATAAATTGAAATTAAAATATCATTTATAAGCTTTTGAAATAATTTTTAATCAAAAAATGTGATTATATATCACATTTACTATATACCATCATATCTTGTTTTTAATAATTTTTTTAACAAAATTATTTCCACAAAATTTTGAAATGAATATTTAAAATATATTATTAATTTCATTTAAAACAATCTAAAATAACTAAATAAAAAATTTTAAAATAAAAATTCATTATATATTAAAATAAAGTATTTTTGGAAAGAAAATATATTTTTTCCAATGAAAAACCATATTATTTTTTCATGCTTTAATAAAATTATTTCTAAGTACATGATAATAATAAAAAACAATATAAATCCATGAAATTTATACAAGTATTTATTTTATTTAAAATTTAATAATTAAGTAATTATTTATATAGTTAAAATAAAAAATCATGTTAAGAAAATATATTTATCCTTAAATTAAAACATATTTTAAGTAATGAAGTAAAAATAATTTTTTTAAATATATAATTGGTATCTAATTGATTATATTATAAATTTTAGCTTGATAAGTAAAAATTTATACATCTTAGAATAAATATTTCTTGAATAAATATAAATCTATAACATGGATATTAGTAAAATATAAAATTTATTTATTATTAAAAATACTTGAGTTAGACCAACTAGATAATTCATTAAATTTGGTAGATATTTCTTTGATTGGAGACATGTGAACCTAGTTATTGATGTTTTTTGACTTCAACTACTTTGTAGTTTCACATTTTTTTAAACTTGGATAAAGTGTTTGAGTCCCTCGATAGTATTTGGCTACCCATGGAAGGAATGTTTTATCGAGGTTTAACCATAAGAAGTAGGAAGATACTCTAGGATCATTAATGCACTTACTAGGGGTGAGATACACTAGGAAGTTTACATCTTTTATAAGGTATTTCTTTAAAAAATATAACTTGGATAATTTTTTTATTTCAGTCCTAGAGAAAATAATTTCATCCACATATTCTTTCAATTTTCATAGATTGGTTGATAAAATGAACTATTAGTTTATATTATAATAACCATTATTATTGCATCAAAATTTACTATCATTTTCATATAATAGAGAATTAAATAATAAGAACACGAGTTCATTAAAATTTATCCAAAAATTTGAAGTAATTTATGTTCTCTTAAAGTAGTAACTATTTCTCAATCTATAAACATAAACTTCTATCTTTCTTCATTAGTCATTAATTTTGAACACATATACATATTCAAAACAATTTTATATTTTAAAATTGGTATCAAATATCTCTTAAAAATATATGAATTGATTTCTATAACATCAATTCCTGATATAGAATCTCTAAGGTGTTTCTTACAACCCTTTAGATATTTTGGAAAATTTTGTCTTCAATGTTCAAAATTTCCACAATAGAAATATTTTTCTTACTTCTTGACACCTTAATTTTCAATTACCCATGATTTTTTTAACCCTCCAATGAATTTATTATTACTTTGGATTTTACCCCTTTCCTTTTGTATTTTCATCACAACTATTGAGCTTGGACCTCTTATATTCTTCTCCTCCACCTTAAATATATTGATGAGATAAGGTAACAATTTTTCAAACTTATTCATATTATAATTCACACCAAATTATCAAATTCATTCTGAAAATGATTATATAATGAAATATATAGCCAAGTCCATCCTAAAAGTAGACCCCAACCTCTCAAAATTATCCTTATATACAATCATATTAAACACATTTTTAGAGACTATTTTTCCTTTGATCACATGGAATGTAACTAGTTCCTTTGAAACCTCATACCTCTCATATCTTACCTACTCTTAAAGATCCCCTTATGCTTACATGTCACCATTTAGATGACTAAATTTTTAATTTTATTTTAAAAATTTCATACCATTGAAACTAGAATGAGATTTGAGACATCAAACACATCCTTCTTATGGTTTTGGTAAGTATCCAGATCCAATTTTTAAAACATTTCATTAGTTGACTATTCATGAAGGGGTTGCTTCAATTCATAATTTTTTCTTCTTTATTGAGAAAAATTATTAGGTTTTGATACCATCCCATGAAGTTTCTTCTATTAAACTTCCCTTTTTTAAATATTTATCTCAAAGTCATGTTTGATAGTGGTTTTATTTTTTCTTCAATAGAATCATTTATCAGATGTGCAACATGTTTTACATGTATTCAATAAATAATATTATTAAACACACTTCTATTAGGATATAATTGGTGATAAAATTTAATTTTTTCATATTTATTCTTTTAATTAATATCATTAAACTCACTTATTTTTCATAATTAATGGTAATTTATCACAAGGTTTGTAATTTATATTCATTTTTAATTAATTTTCGTATTTAGTCGGAATGGCCCGAAGACCTTAATTTTTTATTATTTTTGATAATCCACCTTTCAAGGGGTGAGGTAGAACCCTTATAAGTCTCGAAGTCTTAGAGACAATTACATGACCTGTAGGTCTTAGAGGGAATCACCAAGATAAGACAACTTGGAACTACTCCTCCCCAGCATATGTCATAATATCAGCACTCCACCTTCACAAGGCTGGTTGGCTTGCTATACTATGCAAAGTTGCACATGATTGATACCAATGGAAAAGCCATGCCCTCTCATTATTCCAATTCCACTTAGCTCTGCTCTAGTTAATTCGCCTACCCTGATCCTCATCTGAATCCTTGTTCCTTGTTGTTTAACTGGTACATCTGAATCATATGGCCCGAAGGCCTTGGGATTTCCCTAAGGCCTTAAGGTGGCCCGAAGGCCTTGAGAAACATATAGACTGAAGGCCTTGGGTGGCCCGAAAGCCTTCCACGACCTGAGGACCAAACCGGTGGCCCAGAGGCCCAGATGGATGAATAGTTATGACTACTACAGTACCGAACAGTGCCTGCTATAGTACTGCTATAGTACTGCTACATTAATTCTATGGTAACCCGAAAATATGTCTCCACCTAGATTTGATCTCGGGTCTCTTGGATGCACTTGCTGAGTCCTCACCAACTAGGTTTAGGCTCATGTGATAATTGTCATATTTGTTTAATTATGGAATTTAATATAAATCAATTACATTTTTAATTTAATAGAATTTATTTAATAAACCTCATATTTGTATTTTTATTTCTAGGTGATGATTGAATCTAATAACTTCAAGACCAATTGGTCACCAAACCCAAGAGTCAGGCCTATTTGGGTGGAGACCAACCTGCCCTAAACTATAACCTAACTATATAAAATATAGAAGTCTAGAGCCAGAAAAAAAATAACCCTAAAGTTTATAATCTCAATTAAGCCATAATTCATTATCTATTAACATTTCATGCTTTCCAAGATTCACTGATTCAACCTTACATTATCAAACCAACAACTTTTCTCTACTCGATCTATTTAGCTAACTATACATGCAGAACTTATTGAAGTCTAGAAGTATAGATTCTCACCATCCTAATCTAAGACCACAAATACTCATATCCATGAAAATTAAAATGACCTCTAAAATGAATATTATAAAATTCAATCCTTCCTAAATAACATACAAAATCATGGAAAAGAGTTCAACTAATTGAAGATAATCTACCCACATTGAAAAATATGTTGCATTGGGTTAAAAAAATAGGTAAAAAACAAAGAGGGTAATTTAAGGACACAATATGGTAAAAATTTGGTTAGAAGTATATGTTTTATTATAATTTAAAGTAGATTTACTTTGGTAATAAATGGTGGCTAATGGTCAAATGGGTGTGGTATCATGAATTCTACGTACACAATTTAACATGTGATTAGTTATTTAATTTTCTGTTTCTTTTCTCTATGATTTCATTTCATTGTTTTAGAGAGCTAAACACCCTCTGTAATTGATTTGAATGGGGATGAAATAGATATATTCTTATGATTTCTTGTTCGATATTTTCTTTCTATTTTATTTAATTTTAGTTATTGAATTATTTGTTCTTGTGTTTTTAAAAGTAAATATATTGTTTGTTTATATAAAATTTCCAGAACATGGTCCATTTGTTCTTCTTACACTATTAGATTATCAATATTGTTTCCTTCTCTTAATTTTCCTTCATGCATTTTAAGTAAAGTAAATTTATGGATGAGTGACTACCATTTTTGTGTCAAGTTGTTTAATTCTTTTATAACCTTTGAATTATTTCTCATTTATTTAACTAATTTTTCTTGTTTACTCATAAGGCAACGATAATAAATTTATATCCTTTCTAGTTATTCAATAATCAACCAATAAGGTTGTTTTAGATAGTGATGATCTATGTTTTATACATTGTAACTATTGAATCAAGATAAAATATAAAGAAAATTTGTTTGTTAAATAATGAATGAAATAACCTGGAGAATCTCTAAAGAATCAACTACAATCTTATATAATATTCTAAATTAAAATTTTGTTTTATTTGATTTGTGTTTTTATTACAATTATTTTTCCAAATCACAAATTACATTATTTCAAATTTTTAAATTAAATAAAAACTATAAAAATATTTATATAAATGAACATTACAAAAGCATTAAGTTAAAGAATACCTCCTTGAGAGATAATTCATGGCCTGCACTACACTATATTATTAAGATTAAATTATGTTTTAAATATCTCACAATAACTCATATAAAAAATTTGGCATCATTTCTAGGGTTTCCAAAATTCTTTTACTATATTTTCTTTATTTTTTTAAATAGATTCTTTTGTTTCCTTTTTTTCATTAATTATTTTTATTTTTTATTTTAAAGATAGTTTATTCTATTTAATTAAATATTAAATTCTATATTATTTGAGCTCATACCAGTATATTATCAATAAACATAATGATATTACAATACTGGTCAGATAAATTTCATTAACTTAATATATAAATGTTTTCTATAATTAAAGAAACAAGAAGATCATGTCGGGTATTTTTAATTGGAACTATACCCTTATAAATAATAGTATACTCCTGGATTATAAGATGAATCAATTTTTAGTAAAGAATATTCACATCCTCCATTCTAACTGACTCGAATGAAAGCAAAGACAATATCAAAAATTGATGATATTCTGAATCAAGATGAGATTGGACAACAATTGAAGAACTAAAAAGATGACATATAGTAGTTGATGGTATAAATAACTAAAGTAACTACTTAACTCTAAGAAATAATATAACCAAGTTATAAGTTACCAACTCAACCACTGGAGGATAAAGTAGAAGAAATTAATCACATGACATCCCTCTCTCTTTAATCTTATTTTTTTTAATTGTTTTAAAAAAAAATACCATATAAGGGTGTATGATTTGTATAATGAGATTAATATATAGGTATTTTGGGTGAAAAAAATCCCAAAAATCCCAATACCAACACCTGAAACTCTCATCCTGATCGAATAATCATAGAACTACTCCCAAACAAACAAAAATAAAATACAAACTTACAAACAGATGACATGATACATGTGGCCATCTAAGAACCGGTCTCCTTGTTCCTATAACTCAGTGCCCATGGAATGGATTGACTTGTAAGGGACTCAAATATTATGACATCTACATCACAAATGTTTCTAACTATGTCCATTCATAACAGATTATAAATTCCACTAAGTTCCACCAGCCACTATTGTCACCAAGAAAAACGAAACAAAAAACACTAAAATACAAGATGTTCCATCATGTATGCGCCATTACATATAACTCATTTGGGATAAAAAACAACCATTTATGAAAAAAACATAAACTGAACCACTATACTTATGAATAAGTACCACCATTACTGTAAAAATATGGGAAACTCACCATCACAAACCATCATATAGTTGAAAAACCATCATTGACCCCCTTTAAGGAATTCCTACTCTTTCCCCAACTAAGACGTATCCAACATCATAGATATACGTAGTGTGGATAATCCTTAAACTTTGAGAGGAAGTAGATTAGGATTTATATATTGGAGATAACGACCTTAAGACAACAAGGATGAACAAGAAAGTCAAAGAACACCCATCCCTAGGTCGAGCAACTACTAAGAAGGAAAAAAAGGTTAAATAGAGAAGGAAACTAAGAATTCTAGGACAATGACCAAAAATCATTAAAAAATCCCAGCCTAACCTACCATAAAATAAATAAAAAATAATAGACATACCAATGTAAATATATATAACTCCATTAAACTACTTACATGGTCTATCATTCATCATCATAGACTCTAAATCTCTCACTACATTATTTCTCCAAAAAACTTATTAGAAATGTTATCCGTAGGGAATTATTTCAGTCTTATAACTCCACCATTATATAAAGAGTTAGATCCACCACCCCTAAATGGGTAGGTGAAAATACCTCATTAAGACAACGAGGGATTAAATATATTCACTATGTAAGAAAAAACAATGCAGCAGACCACTGGCGAGACACTAGTGGAGAGATAGGGAAACAAGGGGACTCAATAAGCCCATAATAATTATGAAACCATATTACCTAAAAACATCAATAAATTGGAATAAAAAATAATCAATATAAGAAACAACCACCAATAGTGACTAAAAGAAAACCACAAAACTAGGGGAACTATCTAGGAACGATAATACAAGAAAATACTAATCCAAATGATGGAAAATACATGCATGAGTAGGGGAGAAAAATAGGGTAATAAGTGGGGTACCGAAATGAGGAAGAGGAATAAATTTAAAAAAAGTAAATAAATACTATAACTGAGGTGAGAGTAGGACATGTAAGGATGGTTCCATTGTATCCCCTCTAAAATTTGTTAAAGATATCTTAGTGGATGAAGAAAATATTTAAAATCCTATATTATCTATAACAATTGATTTCATATAAGAATTTCATGAATAAGAAACCAAAAGGGATGCGGTTTATTTAGAAGTGAGTATGGAGGAAATTTATATACTTCTCATTGAGGAGTTTTTGGAAGTTGGTACTAAGTTAAACTCCCATGAAAAACATATTAATCAAGGTGAATAAAAATAAAATCCATTTCTTGGAATTAATACTTATAAATAATTAAGATTTGCATTCACTTTGAAGGAATAAGTGAAAATATACCCCTATATTTTTTTACCTCCACTAATAGAATATTATCATCAGATAATAGGCAGACACATATTTTCTTGGATATGGGGAATTTTAGATGAATTGTATATAGAGAAGTATATGGACTTCAAGAATGTGGTTATTTAAACTGGGGAAATCATATTCTCTATCAGATCATGGATAATTCATCATGACTATTTGGATATATATATAGTAAATATTACCTTATTTTTGAAACAAATAAATATACACTTTTAATTTTTTATTTGTTTTTAAATTTTGTTTTAAAAATTTATTTATTGGTTGTTTTCCTTGTATACACACTTCATTCACAAGTGGATAGCGGTTCAAGTCATTTCATGAAAATTTTTAGAAGCAAGAATTAATGGATATCACTCTCTTTCTAGTTTCCATATATACCAAAATTAGGTTCTTTATTTGCTTTACACTATTTTTTATACTAACCTATAATTTTTACTTGAAATTTTCATGATAACAGTAGAGTTACATTGAGTATAAATTAGAATTTGAGTATGTGGGAGGGAGAAAATTTATATAATGTTTTCTTTACTATTTTATTTTGTTTGGATTTTAGTGTTTTTGAAATTTTTGGCATATTTTTGCTTCACTTTGTTTTAAAAAATAAATATTTTTTTTACTTTATTCAACTATTTTGTTTTGTTTTTGTTCTATTTTGTGCTAAACCAAATACCCAATCATTAATTTTTGAACACAAATTCAATTTTAAGGAGTTTTATTATCTTGAATAACATGAATTTAAATTATTTCTGATATGTTTTGTATTATTAATGATTTTAATTTAAATATATTTACATCCATTCTGATTGATTATTGAAATACACATTTATAAGTGAATTTAAAATGCCAATTTACCATTTCTAAGATGTATTCTAAACCTATTAATAAATTATTGACAATAAAATCTTTTCTTGGGAGAGTCTTGACACTAGTTTTGATTTCAAAAACATGGTTTGAGTCTTTCTTGAAATAGAAGTAGTTTACAAACTACATTAAAATAATTATGGTACTTTTTGAGTTAAGATCCTATGAACTCACTAATACACTATGTATTATTTAATCTATTTAATCCCTTATAATCCATTAAAATACTACCAAGTGAGATATATTACAAATTTATTAATCATTATTTAACATACTCATGGTATTTTCTAGGATTATAATTCAATCTAAGTTGCGAAAGATTTACTTCATGGAATTTTTAGGTGAAGAATAACATATTATAGTTTAAGAGTGTTAAGGTGGTTGCAATTTTCTTAGGTTTTGAAGGTAAAAATTCCATTTGGGTAGAATTAAATTTGGGTGTTTTCATTTGAGATAAATTTGGTACTATTTATCTGAATTTATTATCTATTTTTTATTAAAAATCGAAATAATAATTTATATCATTGAAATTATAATATTATTATTGTTAATATTATTAAAAAGGAAACATTTAAATTTTTTTAAATAATGGGAAATATTTTTGTAAAAATTAATTCATGTAAGGTTTTTTGAAAAATTTTATTCATTTAATTTTATAATGGGATTAAATTTTATGTTATCTATTTTTTTCCTTTTTATACGTTACTATCTCATTGGGTTTTTTATTCTTTTTCGGGATCCATGTTTTTTCATAATAAGCCACTATTTTTTCATAGAATATTTTATACAGGGTTTTGATTTTGGAATGATTTTCTTGGTTAATCCACTCTTAATACTTAGAATTAACCTGTATCATTGATCACCATGGTTCAGAGGTTTCTCTTTAACCTGTTTTTGTTTTCTAATGTGTTTCTTCACCTTGTTATTTTTATAAACTTGGATTCTACCCTTTATTTTCAATAGGCATCCACCACATGTCCTCTTGAATTAACCACATGATTTTCATCTCAATTGTTACATTTTCTATCATCTTTTGGATGATTTTTGAGATTCTCACCTTGCATATCTTACTATATCAACTTTACTACTTTGACTCATAGTGTTATTCTTGGCCACTCTAATGATTTTTTTTCATGAGAGATTAATTTAGTGTTCCTTTTTTGAGGGGATAAGTAAATATATATATTGATAATTATAAGAGAGATAGATTCAATAATTCAAGGTTTTATTCCTCCCATTATTCATGTTATTGATATTACTAGAGTGATCTTTACATTTTTTGGATATTTTTTGACACATGGATTGCAGACCAGGTTCTTGATGAAGTTTAACTTTAACTACTTTTCATTTTAAGATTCTATATATTGGATAAAGTATTTTTATTTCTATATTGCTAAAAATACTTTCTTCCACATCTTCTTTCTCATGTAAAAGATTTTATATGAAAATAAACCATGAGTTTATATTATAAAAACCATTGTTATTACATCAAATATACTCCCCTTATCACGAACCAATATGGGAGACCCTGACTTGGCACCTAATCTGACCTATGAAATGACTTGAAGGGTGTTCCCAATCACCATGGGATAGAAACTAGTGCTTGGGAATCAAGAAAATGCATTGGTAATTCCTTTACCCAAATACAAAATAACTATATATAAAGAAAGGGGTTCTTCCCTAGAAGCCGACCCAATCCTACCTTACATTGGTGGGTGACACATGTTGGGATTTAGAACTACTGATCACAAATACCAAAACTACCAAAATATTCAAGTGTGGAACAATGCTTAATAACTTCTTAGATCAGAAAAACCCCAATGAAACCCATGTAATAAAACTTATATGTCCAGTCGTAACTAAGACAACACACCTAGTTTACTCCTCATGAACACATTTAAAACAAAAACAACTCATAGAAAAAAAACATTAAATTGAAATATATTAAACAAGAAATATAAAAAATGTTTTATGTGGTTTATATGTTTGTTATACATTCATAGGATAATATTTCTGCTTTATATCATTTAATGGAAGTGATAAAATTACAATCAAAATCATAAAATCAATTAATATTAAATCACTAATCAATCAATGACAACACACATGTAAAAGTAGTCCCACCGAAATTTTATAGTTGGGCCTAGTCAGTTAATTCGTTCCAACACCTTCCAAAATTTTTATGGGACCCATTGTTGGTGACATAACCTCATATTTCCTATACCTCTCCTAACCATGACTACTAAATCCCAGTGAAAGTGAAAGTTACAAGTACATATCATTATGAAATACATTTACATATTTTTTTGGGAAAAAAATGCTAGGAAAACCCCTATGTATTAAAAGAAAACCCTCACGTAATGCATAACTTTTTCACTCCATCATTTAGACCATAACCATACATACAACTAGTTCTAAAAAATAATATCCATACCACTACCTCTACTAGAATTCCACTACCATGTGTTTGATCATCAATCCAAAATTTATATTCCAAAGTTTCTCCTTTTAGTCATAGTAAATTTTAACTTGAAAGAGACATCAAATTTCCTAAAAATCACTTAATTGAAGGTTTCTTTAAAGGAAAACATAGAAAATACCAACACTTAGGGAAAAATCATTAAAATTAAAAATCTAAAAAAAGTGTCTCCATCCACCTTCAAGTCATCTTAGTCCCATTGAGGAATAAATTTTCATTATAATTTTATGGTATAAAACCACGGTGAACATATCAACCAGATTTTTTCTTCCAATGATCTTCTACATATACAAAAACTATTCTTCCAATATCTTTTAGATAAAATGATATTTTAACTCAATGTGTTTTAATCATGAGTAAAATAATGGATTTTTAACCAAATAAATTACACTCTAACTATCATAAAAGATAAATCCATTATCCTAACTCCTTATGAGCATCTCCAACAAACACTTTAGATAAATCCATTATTTCCCTACTATCATAAAGACTACATATTCTAATTTTATTATGGACAATGATAAAAACAACAACAACCTTGACACCCATATTATAAAAGTCCATCCTAAGGTAAACATAAATCATGTGATTACCTTCCATGTATCTGTAGCTTCTCCAAAATCAACATAGACATAACCCTACTATGGATCATTCATTCCAAAACACAAGGCTACATCTTCTGAAAATTTGAAATAATATATAATGAAATTTACATATTCTTAATACCCTTTTCTCAGATTCTCTATAAAATAGCTGAAAAATATCTCTACAAATAAAAATTTCAAACTTTTATATGCCATGTAATACATAAAACCACCTACCACTGATGAAAATATAACTTTCACTATGTACTTAGCCTCATATTTCATTTCTAGTGTTTTCTCTTTTGATAATTTAATGTTTTTGACCAATGGGGTTGACATCAACTTAAATCTAGTCAATTTGAATATCCTAACTACCTTCAAGATGTATTACTTCTATGAAAAACCCAATTTCATGATATTACCATCTCTCTCAATTCACATACCCAAAATTTTCTTGACTTCCCTAATATATTTCATCTCAAACATTTTGAAAAAATCAATCTTTACCTCCTAAATCCTTTTCTTGTTCGAACTATCCATGATTATGCTATCCTGGTATAAGATAAGTATGATAAAGCTCCCATCCTCAAACACCTTCTAGTTGAAATAATGATTTGATTTTCTCTATATGAAATCTTCTCATCCATAATGGAATCAAGATTCTTGTTCTGTTACTATGATTCTTGTTTCAAGTTATAAGGAATGATATTTATATTACAAACCAATTACTTTTGTCCATTTGACTATGAAACCGTCTAGTTTCTTCTTATAGATTTCCTCCACCAAATCTCCATGAAGGAATGATATATTCTCATCTATATTTTATAGATGTAATATTATATAAGCAACCTAACTCAACACTATCTTGATGGTTATATTTTTAAAAATAGGTGAGGTAATTTTGGAGAAGTCTACTCGTGCCTTTTATTGAAACCATTTTACAACCAACCTAACCATGTAACTTTTCCAACTATTAGATTCTATTTTTAAATTAATGAAACATTTTTTTTGTGGTGATTTATTACATTATGAAAATTATATTAATTCCCAGGTTCCATTTCAATGCAATGAATCTAATTTATCTTTTATGGCTAACTCCCACTTTCTATAATCACTAAGACTAACTGCTTCTTCGAGGCTCTCATACCCTCCTCCATCCATAAGAAGCATGTAATGATAATAAATTAGAAAACTCTATATCTGTATTATAATTATTACATATCTATATAAATCAATTTAAAGTTCATATTTTTCCACAACCACTACTTTAGAAATACCATCTTTCAGAACTCTACCCCAGATATTTAACAGTTCTTGAGCTCATTGGTACATCATCCATACTAACTGAAACTTCTAGAATTTATATTCTCTATGAACATTCTAGAATTTGTGTCCTTATAGAACATCAGTTAAATTTAACTTAGATATAGGTATCTGATATTGAGTTCTAAACTCCATATTCTGCCAATTTCTGATCTTTCTATAGGGACTTATCATTAAAGAGAACATTCCATATTCTAATAACATTTTTATTATCATTATCCAAAAGATATAATCCAAAGTTTTCTTCTTTTTATCCAAAAAAAACATTCTTGGGATATTTATTTGAGTTCTTATCAATCATTGGAATAAACATGGTTATATAATAAACTTAGGAAAACTTTTAGGTTCATAACTTCCACTGGTTTTCCTAAGAAAAGTTACTCTAGAATCACCTACCCCAATAGTGTGGAAGGACTCTAGTTCCCAAGGTACATTGAAAATTTGACAAGTTGTACCCAAATTTCATTGTAAATTCAAAAAATTAGTCTTATTATTTAAGATGTGTTAGTCAATGTCTAATTTATTCACTCCACTACACTATTATTTTCTAGTGTTCTGGGCACAATATTCTCAAACTTGATTCATTTTCTCTGAAAAACCATCCAAAGTCGATGTTTCTATGTTCTCCACTATTATCAGACATTAATCACTTCGACTTATTTATATTCTCTTTAACCACTATGGACCTCCATCAAATAAATACTCCGAAACCTTGGATTTTTTCTTAAGCAATGGGAGGGTTTTTTCTTGAAACCAAACACAATATTTTCTTATTTTCCTAAGAATGCATCACATAGTACACCTTAGGGTCTATCTCACACATAGACCATTTAAAGAAAATTGAATTTATATTTTCACTACTTATAATCCAAAATATACCACAAATAAAAACCTAAATCAATGGGGGGGGGAGTTGGAAAATGAATTTAATATATATATATATAATATAAAAATATTGAAAAAATGTTAAAGAAGACATAAATAGGTTAATATGAAGAACCTAATTTTATTTTGGATTGCGTAGTGATGCTATATTTATTTTAAAAAATATTATCCATATTCTACTCAATGTTATGATCAATACATGTATTACTAAACCCTCTTATTACAATTTTTATTTCCCTACTCCATAACCTATGCATATAGGATAATACTCTCTTAAACCATGACTAGGAGACCTATTTTCCTTACATGATCATTATAATGATACTCCATCATATACATCATTATAATGATGAAGGAGAGGAATACAGATGAATGGTAAGAAGTTGACAATAGGGAAAATAGAGAGAGCACATGCCCTAATTATTTTAACTTTACAAAATCATAGAATAAAATAAATAGAAGAATTAAATTGTAATAACTAAAAGAAAAACACAATTCCCTCCCTTAGAACAAAAAATGAAGTTAGTTTTGAATCTTTATGGAGATAAGATTCATAGAGGAAGAAAACAAAAGATAAAGTAAGTGAGAAGAAGAAGATAAAGGGATAAAACCAATACATAAAAATATATAGCAATTTTAAAAAACATCCTTATATATGAAACATGACTAATTACTTGAAAGGATGAGGATGTAAAAATTGTTAAGCCCGAGGGGTTGATCATTTTCACCCAAAATCTATCATTTTAATTTTTATGCATCTGTTCCATTAAATGGAAAAATATTATAAAGTTAAAATCATTGAATTTATTTGTATATATATTTTTATTTCCACCAATAATTGTTTATCTCTATTAGAGAATATTATAAAAAGTAAGAGTAACATTAGTAAAGTAAACTTTTTGAACTTGGTAGACTCATCGAAGTCCCATTACTTAGTCTCCTATGAGTTTATATCCTTGTAAAAGGATTAATAACAAGAATAAATAACTAATAATGTTTTTTCATATCCTATTATAAATCTTTATATAAAATTTCAGCTCATTTGTATCAGAACTGTGTGAGATATGACCCCATAATCAAAATTCACTAAAATTATGCACAAGTTTCAAACCCCCACTTGTATACTTTATTTGGGCCATATATAGTTAGATTCAACTTTATGTTCAATTTAATGAAATGAATCATATCATTCATGAAATCCTAAAAAAATATTTTTGGATTTTTAATAGTGTAGAATATGGTGTGATCAAAATACTAAACTAATATAAAAAATAAAAAATTAATATTTTTTTTCAAAATGAAACCCAAAATATTCCTCAAACCTAAAAACGTGAAAATTAACAATAAAATAAAAATTTTGTAGGAATAAAACATAAATAAAAAAACATGTGAATATATGATCTTTATGAGGAATTAATCCCATAATTTCCTTGTCGAGTCATCTATGAATGTAATAATGTACAATGACCCACCATGAGAACGAGTTGTGCAGGTCCCCAAACATCTTTGTGCATGAGTTATAGCTTCCAAGAATTATATTTTATTCCATTTAGATTAAACCAAACATTTATATTATTTTTGAGTATAAAACTCTCAAAAATTTATAACTCCATGTGATCGAGCTTCAGTATACCCTTAGAAACTAATACTCGCTTGTTCTTCTCACTAAGGTGCTTGAGAAAATAATACCAAAATTCTAAAATTTCAGAAGTTATCATTTTATAAATTGTTGCTCTATATAAAATTCCTATCAGATGAAATGTCCCAACTTTATCACCTTTTTCCTTGTCCATGAAACCCTATGTAACCATCCATACTCTATTTGTGAATCTCTTTATGAATCATTCTCTATCCAACTAGCTAATGAAAAATATGTTCTTCCATAAACTTGATATGTACCAAACTCTTATTAAATCCAATAAGATTCCATTTATCATTTAGACTTTAACATCTCCCTTCCTCATGACCTTGATTGCTTCATCATCATCTAGGTGAACCTTGAAGAACCATTCATTTAAATTATTATCCATAAATCCCCTCTCAGCCATAGAATGGAACAAAGCCACAAAATTAATAATCCATGATTCCAATGAAATATTAACACTTAGCAGTAAACTAAAATCACAACTAGCTATGAAATTTTCTAAACTTGAATTGTTCAAATACACCCTTCTAGAATTTACCATATGAACTCTACAATCCTTCTTCATGTGCCATTATTATTTTAATTAAAATGTATGAGTTAAGGCATAATCAATTTACCTTTACTTTTCTCACTATGTATATATTTTGATTTTTTCTAACCTTTCAATTGAGGAGAACATCCTGTACCTTCCATATTGAGTGTATTTATTATAAATTAATAGAATTTCCTCTATCTAATTTCTTTATTTAGAATGAGTTTTCTAATATCCTCAAACATTATGTATGTCTTCCCATAATAATTACTTATAAGAATTACAATCTTGTCTCGTTATTTTGGTAGGGATGGTAGCAACAATCGATCCCACACATCATCTGTGAACTTTAATTTAACTAATTTATTTGACACAAAATCTTATTAAAGTACTTAACATGATTAGTTTTTGGTCTTCCTTATTACATCCTCATGCCGAATAACCTTCTCATTATGATTATTTTCCTCATTATTTTTGACTTCTAAAACATGTGTTCCAAAAAATTCATAAACTCCTCTATGGTCTTCACCTACCATATGTTATAATAAATATAACATTCCAATGAAATTTGAATTAATCCAAGTTCCTTTATATATATCCTTTTTCATTTTTATTTTTCAACTATTTTGGGTTTGACCCCTATCACTAAAACGTCAAGATCCTTATAAATCAGATTGTCCTCCATTTTTATTATCCAAAAACTAGAGTCTGTACCATAAAATATGTATATATAGAGAATGTTTTATTCTAACACCATATCTTATGGAATATTTAACTCCCAATAAATTGAAAAAAATCATGAAAATAATATTACCTGAGAGTTTTCTACCAAGTGTTCTTCTATTAATTTTTGAACCACAATGCTCTAGATGTTCCAGGAATGAAACAAAACTGAGGAACTTCGCAGATAAGAATAACTCTAAACACTAATGTATAAAAACTTAGAAGTCAAGACATACTTAATCAAACATAATGAGTTGATTCCTATTATAGAAACTAAAAAAAACTCATATAAAACAAACACTCAAGAAAAATAAAGTAAACAAGAAATAGATAAGAAATATTTACATGGATAAGATGCTATTATTATATCCACATGAGAACACTTATTATTTATTTTATTTCATGGAAGTTATAAGATTACAATCACAATTGAAAAATAATAAAATATTATAACACTAATTAATAAAAAATATCAGACATTTACAAGTGGTCCCACCCCACGTTTATAGTCGGACCTAATCGGTTAACTTGTTCAACTGCCTTCCAAAATTTGTTGGGGACCCACTATTGGTCACACTATCCTCCAATTTCCTATATCTATTTCAACTATGACCACTAACTCCTGATTAATGTTCAAGTTAATCTTATGTATCATTCTAAAATACCATTTTATAATTCCTTTATTGAAAAATCATCAAGAAAAAACCCTTAAGTATCAAAAGAAAACCCCTATGTATGACATAACATACATAATCCATCATTTGAACCATAACCATTTGCACACCAAGTTATAAAACATACAATAAGAACCACCATCTCAGCAATAATTTCGTTTCTATGAATTTTATTATCAGGATAAAACTTATGTTCCAAAGTTTTTCCTTTCAGATATAGGGAATTAGAACTTGAAAAACACATCACATTTTCAATAAATGCATCTAGATCAACCTTATAAATAATAATAATAATAATAATCATAATAACAACCAAGAAATACATAATATAAAATAACTCTCATTCTAAACTACAATACAAAAATAAGACAACACAACATCCATAACATAAAAAAACCCAAGGATTGGTAATACATATAAAAAATGTTCCAAAAATGTAAAGGGTAAACATTTGGGGATATGATAAGTTTGAGTACATGTTTGGTACTAAAATACAAACCAAAATGATCCTAATAACCAAAATAAAATACTACCCATATTTTTGTGGTGTGAGGGTCATATCACTACATGTCACATTAAAAAAAACCAAACCATTATTGAATGAAAATACACTACTTCCAAGTTCACCCTAGAACTTACCAGTATTAGAAATAATAAGTTCTACACACACCCTAAGTGTATATATAGGGTGTGATGATAACAATCCAAATATGATCCTATAAAGTACTCAATGTGTAAAACATTAGGAATAAATGATATGTCTCTAGTTTTAAGAACAACATATAAAAATAAGAATTTTAATTTAAAGTAAAAAAATATAGATAAATTGAATTTAAATCAATTTATAAGTGAACAATAAAACAGATGCGTGAAGTATGTAAGTATATATAGAGTATCACCAAAAAATTATGGGAGTAAGCCTTAGGAGACCAAGGTAGAGAAACCCATAGAAATTGTATATACTTAAATAGAAGTGTGAAATATCTACTATTCATAGTCTCATCATTCCCTATAATGAACCAGTGTTAAGAATGACTATAAATATAGAGATATCCACTATCCATGGATTACCATGCACTATCATGTGACCGTATTAGGTAAAACTAACCATATACACCAGGAAGGGAACATCACATAAACCGAGAATGCTATGAGTCTCAATCACCCTAGGTACCTGAAGATTCCCATGAGTCTCAATCTATGCCAAAGTTAACCAATAATTTATGTTCTAATCATAAAACTCATTTCATTACAAGGGATTTTAGTTTGTGAAAGTACCCAATTAACAAAATCCAAAAACCACTTAAAAAGGTTTTTATTATAAAATAATTTTGATAATCCAATATAATTCAAATCCATCCATTTATACGAATCATTTATATGTATTTCAGGGAAAACCCATTAATTCATTTTATCAAACATTTGGTGTGAAACTTATGAAACCAAAGGAAATACATACTTTATATGAAACATTTCCACTAAAAACTTTGAAAAATACAATAAGATAAAAATTATAACTACTAGAAGTACTAATAAGTATCAATACATTTTTTAATATAAAACAAATAAATTAGAAAATCAATTCATGCTTTAGAAATATGGGAAATCATAAGGATTTACCTACTAGAAATGGGATTAAATCTATTTAAAACTATTTTTCTAGAAAAATAGGGAAGCAGTAGTCCCAAAGAGTTGAGAGATATCCCTAATATCAAGAACCAACTATAAAACACATTGAATCTAGAATCCTTTGGCCACCAAAGAAATATGAAATAATAATAGGGAAAGTTTAAGGTAGAAGATAAAGAAGAATAGGGAGAGGAGTTACTTACTCAGAGAAATATAGAAGTATGATGATGAAATCCAACTTTAAAACTAGAGGATATGGGGAGGAAATGGGGGGGGGGGGGGGGTCCATTGAAGATCCTGAAGAAGTAAGGAGTCAAAAACAAGCTTCTCGGTTTAATTCACTTTACCAAAAATAATAAAAAATAGTTTTCTAAAGGGTTTCATGATTGGTTTTCATGTTCTAGCATGACTATGTATCGACCATTTTTCCCACTGTCTCCCCTTTACCCACCTTAGTGACCACATGACCCATGAGATCATGCATCCAAACCATGAATATTGGGAAAAACCTCAAAAATTTCCAATCAAACCCCAAGATTCAAAATAACATCCAAAATAAATAAATATCTAAATACATACCTAAAAATGACATCATAATTGCTGCAATTCTACATACTAAATAATTTTATATCCTTAAAAGTCTTGATGAAGGATAATGATCCAAAAAAACATGGGTCAATTTCTCCTTTATCTAATATTTTCACTCCCAAGTTTTATGTGAGTCCCTTCCATACTGTTATTGAGCCCAAACCAAGGGAATTAGCATCCCTCACATCACCTTATTCTAAGAATAAATTATCCAGATTGGTTTCTTGATCATGAATACATCAGGTTCTATATCAAAATCCTCCGAACATTGAACACGATAGGGATCTGGACGGTACTTATTTAGTTGATACATATGAAAGAAATTATGAATTTATGAAATCCCTAGGTGAAACACCAATTAGTATGAAAATATTATGATCCTTTTAGTGATCTAAAAGGGTATTACATACCTTGGTTGGATCTCTCCCTAATCTCTGAGCCACCGATGAACCAAGAGAGGTGATACTTTCAAGAACATCAGATTACCAACTAAAAACTCCAGGGGTTAGTTAATATTATACATACATGACTTATGGAGACTATGAGCTATCATCTATCAATTTTGAATAAGTTAAATCTTTTTAGTTATCTCTTAAATGAAACTTGACCACACTAGTGAAGTCTCAACAACTTTAGTCTAGCAGATTAGAAACCAACATAATTTATTACATAATTCTTGATAGGGAGCCATTGTTATAGAGGAATGGTAACTATTATTATAAGATAATTTAACCAATTATAGATGTATTTCCTATAATCTTCCAATTTTCAACACACAAGGACAATGAATGTCCTCCTGGATCTAGACATCCCACTATATTTACCCATCCATATATTTATGGTATTATATACTCAATATTACCTAAGATTACATGTCCTATTAAATTAATTTTCAAAAAATAGGATGTTAACTGAGGATATCTAATAGAAACATTATGATAATGACCCTATACAACTTTACAATATTATGTATGAATTAGTTTCCCAAACACTCCACTTTCAATCTATCTCAATTTAGAATGAGATGGGATTATTTTTTCAGCCATTTGATAAAAAACTAGATATAATAATTTCCTTAAGGGGTATGAGGTAACCCAATGATAAAATCCTTGGTCATATTATCCCATTTTAAAGCGGGAACAAAAATAGGATAATGAAAACTAGTGGGATTTTGGTTATCTTCCTTAATATATAAATAGGTATAACACCTTGACCTGAAATCCGACTAAAAAAGTAAAGAGAGATCCCAATGAATGCTTGCAATGTTATACAATGGAACAAAATAAAAATAAATACCATTACCAAACGATAAACCTCTATAGTGTATAATAAGTTCAAACAGATCCTGAATAACTGAAAATCTAGTAAAGTCTATCCTGATCACCAAATAGTATATGTACACTTGAAAAATAGTTTATATATATGTAGGGTGAGAAAAACATGTATACTCAGTAGGATCTTCCCTAAATACTCTCATGAAAAAGATAAATAATGCATGATAAAACCCAGTGAATAACAAGTGAAACTAAATTATCACCTATACAGGTATTCTAAGTTCATAGCCTCACCTTGGTTATCTATCACCAAGTATCACATAAAAGAGAACATATAATATAATGTCAAAAGACAATACCATTATACCACTTCCCCACTAGTTTTCCACTCTTCGCCAATGTTACACATCATGATCCATCTCTCTCCAAAATTAATCCCTCCTGAATAAATATAGGCTAGGTATAATTTCATTCATCACACGTATCATATCATCTCCTAACATAGAATGAACCTCATGAATCAAATCATCTCATCACATATTCATATAGTGACCGAGTAGTTTTTAGGAGCCACCACAACTCGTATGATGTGTAGTAGACCTCAATCCATCACAAACCATACACGTCATACCTATAATAATCCATTAGATACTATATCAGAAGATATATGTGTGGGAAATTACCAAAATCCATTACAAACATCTATACACATATATGGGGAAGATAACCACTATACATACCATCATATAATACTACCAAGAGAAGAGAGACGGGTTTGAGGGGGGTGGTCAGCCTTCTGTTCCTCACTAACCAAGATATTGGGGAAAACACCTTCTCAGAGTCAACTAGTTTTCAGTATCCCTTCTGACATGGTTGGGGGTATCCAATGAAATCCCAAAACATACAAGATATAATATATCTCAAAACTATACTATATAAATTAACCTATTCTTATGCTCAACTACAACTATCATCACTCGAACACTGGAATACCACTACTAAGGATTATATATCTTATAAGCACACAAGCATTCAATAATACCTTCATTTAATTAATCCTTTCCTTTTAACATTTAAACTTATGTTAATTAATTAATTAAACATTAATTAATATCATTTCATTAAAATTTCATCAACCACCACGTGAAGTTCACTCCCTTGAGGCTTAATCTAATCGATTCAATGGTTCCCCAAGCCTGAATGGCCTGAAGGCATTCATTTTTATTGTTTTTTATAACCCCCATTTCAAGGGATGAGGGGGAACCCTTACAAGTCCTATAGGATATTTAATGGCCTAGACCTCTCCGGTCCATTACTTTGTGGAATTTTGGTGTTGGAGGTGTTCCGGGAGGTCAAGGGGACTTATCCCCAACACTTTGCCAATTTTCCAGTTCTGTGAAAAGTGTTTCCAGTTTTATGAACAGTAACAGATCGGTCTCACCGATCGGTCTGACAGATCGGTCTCACAGATCAGTTTCACAGATCGGTGTGACAGATCGGTTTCACAGATCAGTCTGACAGATCGGTTTCATAGATCGGTCTGACAGATCGGTTTCACAGATCGGTGTGACAGATCGGTTTCACAGATCGGTCTGACATATCGGTTTCACAGATCGGTGTGACAGATCAGTTTCACAGATCGGTGTGGTAGATCGGTTTCACAGATCGGTCTGACAGATCAGTTTCACAGATCGGTGTGACAGATCGGTTTCACAGATCGGTGCGACAGATCGGTTTCACAGATCGGTCTGACAGATCGGTTTCACAGATCGGTCTAACAGATCGGTTTTACAGATCGGTGTGACAGATCAGTTTCACAGATCGGTCTGACAGATCGGTTTCACAGATCAGTTTGACAGATCGGTTTCACAGATCGGTCTAACAGATCGGTTTCATAGATCGGTCTGACAGATCAGTTTCACAGATCGGTGTGACAGATCGGTTTCACAGATCGGTTTCACAGATTGGTTTCATGTACAGTAACATTGGGTGAACATTGTTTCCAGACTCCTACAGTTTTGCCCCTTTTGACGTTTCCTTTGACGTAAAATACATTTAAAGCCTTATTTTAAGGGCTCTTAAGGCCGTTTAAAATGCCATAAATCCTATATTAATTATTCCTAAGGCTTGGAATGTTTTACTTGGTCAAACCGCATGGGTTAATGCGATCCGTTTTTAATGGAGAATTAACCGGATCATAAACCGTCGCCCCATTAAATCTTAAAAAGGGACGAGATATCATTCTTCCTTGTTCTTTCCCTTTGTTCTCGATTAAGAGGCACTAGAACCTTTCAATCCTTTCTGTAGGAGTTTCACAATAAATCTTTACTCCTAGGATTGGTTCTGATCTGTTTTGGATGCAACTGAGCCATGTCGATCAATCTTCGATATAAGATATGTTGTATCGTCGTTCTTTTGGGGTTCATCTTCTCCTATCCTCTTTTCCATAATTATACCATGTAATTTCCAAGATTCTAATGGGTTTTCTTGGGGTTGGTTGGTACTGTCGTACCGCAGCATCCTCCGGTGGATGCAGTTGTCGCGAGGGGAGGATCGTGACCTGTTGTGTGGATAAAGAACGTGAGGAACTGTTTGAGGTAGGGGATTCATGGATTCTCTAATTGTATATGTGCAATCGTAGAATTAGCATGATTTATACCTTTGGATCACAATGAGGTTGACCTAATTAAATACTTGAACCGGATTAAGAGAATTGGTTGATCGCATGTTGTTTCTTTATACCGTGATAACGGTTGCCTCATGTTTTTCTAGATAGAGTGTTATCTATGTTTCTTTGATTTTTAATTCGTTCATGATAGAAATTGATAATGAACGTAAAGCCGGAATTAATTGTTAATTAATTGGCTAAAGATAAAGAGGCATATAAATTAATCTGGTTATTGCCGTTGTTGTAGTCGTTCTAATATGAGGATAATTAAATTAGGGAAGTAAGCATGGTTATTTATTTGTGATAGCTTACTGATTAGGTATCCCGTAATTGGAACCTACGAATAACAAATATGTTAATTCAATATGGATTAGAGAACAGATTATGTGGGAATTTCTAAAAGGGTTCTGAGTTACCCTCTTGTTTGTTAAAGGGTCAAGAGCCCATGATGTGATGTTTGTTTTCCTGCTGCTTCTGCTGTGATGTGAGCCTGGATGGTTTTTGTGATACGTGGAGGCATGGAGGCCTTGTGGTTATGGAAGCAGATGACGCCTAGAGTGGCGAGATGCATCAGTTTATGCATGTGGGTGTCGGGGAGGACACCAGGGGTGATGGAATGGGATGGATGTGGTTGCTGGTTGCTTGCGGTTTTCTTGAATGTTAATCTGCTTTGCTTTTCCCCACTGCTCAAGGCAGCTGGTCTTGCTACCCTTCTTCCGAAGGAGGCGAAGACGCGTGGGGTATGCCACATGCTTTCCGTGTTTAGCCTCTCGAGGGAGAATGGGTATATGCTCTTTCTATAGGTGGAAAAGACTCGACGGGTAGTATATCTATTCACCTTGTTGAGCCTCCTTTGTGTTTAGAAGCATAGGATGTTTTTCTAGAATGCCTGGGAATGTGGAAAAGTAATTCTGTAATGAATGTTTGATTAAATGGTGAAAATCCACGGGGATGGAGATGCTGGAATTTAAAGGTGATGTGAATCTTAAAAAGGAGAAGTTGTTTTTGAATGTGATGCCAATTCAGTTTAATGTGGAATTGTTCATTATTTATTAATGTTTAAAGAATTAATTAATGTACAGTGGAACTGATAAAATGAGAACGGAGTAATCTAATAAATCTCTCTAAATGTTTGTGTGCTTATAGGATACCTAGTCTTAGAAGTAGCAACCTGGAGTCTGAGAGATGTTAGCTGCAGTTGTATCTAGGACTAGGTAATTCCCATAGTGTGGATGTGAGTTACTTATATATTCTGTACTTTTTGTGTTTCTATACGCTACTCCACCATGTCGGTAAGGGAAACTGACACCCCGGGGATTTTGAGCCCTGGGGGGGGGGTGTTTTCCCCAACATTCTGATGGGAGGTCGAATGGATGACTACCCCCCTTGGCCCCGCTCTCTTCTCTTGGTAGATACTTGTGCCATGAGGCACATCGGTTAGTTACCCCGTATATGTGTGTAGAGGTCTGTAATGGCTTGTGGTTATTCACACGCATATATTCTGGATATAGTATCCTATGGACTACTATAGGTGTAACGTGTATAGGCTATGATGGCTTGAGGATCCTTACTCGGAGTATGGGCTGTAATGGCTTGAGGTATTATAACCGAAATATGATACACGTTATGCAAGCTTTGGTCGCTCCCGGAAACTACCTGGTTGTATTTGGTTGTGAGGACGGCGTGGTGCTTCGCCCAGGTGTCTGCGGGCAAGCCTATGTGGTGCACGAGATGCAGATTGTGGAGCTTAGCCCAGGTATCTGCGGGCAAGCCTTTGGAGAGAGATGCACATGACGTATGTCGTTGGGGAAAAGCGGCAAACCAGTGGGGAAGTAGTAGCGGGGTACCCTTGATATTCTTTACTATATTCTATATTCTTGTATGCGTTACTTGGTGAGAGTAGCCATGGTGAGGTTGGGAACATAGTATACCTGTTTAGGTGACGAGTTAGTTTCACTTGTTGTTCACTGGGCTTTAGCATGCTTTCTTTACTTTTGCACGAGAGGATTGGGGAGGATCCTACTGAGTATACTGTTATACTCACCCTATGTATATATAAACTGTTTTTCAGGTCACTTGGAGCAGGTTGGTGATCAAGCGGGTTACTACTAGCTTGTGGTTGGAGGAGGAGCTGTTCGGGCTCATGGTCGCTGCCGTTTAACTTTTTTTTTGGGTACTTTTAGTTTTCCCCTTCAGTTGTAGTACTTTTGCATGAAATTCCATATATGTACTTGGTTTCCTTTTATATCTCAGTTCTATGTTGGAGTTGATTGGAGTATATTCTATCTCTCTCTTCTGCATGTGTTCTCTTAGAGGGTAATGCCTCCCATTTGTATGTTATTATACCCTCGGTGCTAGTCGCCAACCCGGGGCCTACTGGAGACGGGACTCGGGGGTCATTATCTCCCTTTTCACATTGCCGGCCCAGGAGGGGTACACTTTGTGGGGAGGAGGTCGTGACAGAGTGGTATCAGAGGTCTGGTTGAGGGATAGGATAGAGTTTGGAGTTAGGCACATGTGAGGATGCATGGGATGGTAGGGCAACAGTGTCATTCATGTTTAGCAAGTGGGTTAAACACTGGAGACCGGTAGAGACATAGGCGTTCCGGGCCCCCTATGATCTGTTGCACAGACCTTTAAGTTTACGATGGCTACTAAACAAAGTGATACTGGTTGCAGGGTAGAGACCTAGGAAAGGATCATGCATCATCATTCTTTGCGCCTGTGTTTGAATGGGTAGACCTTGGGATAGGTAACCTAAAATTAATAAAACAAAACAATTAATTAATTAATGTGAATCTTCCATATTCCAGGCTTAGGAGTTCTATTAGTTGTTATTTTACAGGTATGGATCCAGGTCGACGTCCTCGTCAGGTTTGCGCAGAAGATTCCCAGCAGGCTATTCCAGCAGATCATCGCCGAGTAGAGGTTGACGAAGATGACACTTGGAGGAAGACACTTCGAGAGTTTCAGCGTCATAGTCTACAGAAGTACGAGGGATCCGTTTTAGATGCAATCATAGAAGACTGGTTGGAGGAGGTCGAGATAGGCTTCAGTTCGATTCATGCTCGGAAGGAACACTGGGTGTCCTTGGTTGTGACGATGTTGCGTGGAGCAGCGAGACAGTGGTGGTTCTTGTTCCTCGGAGATCGTGAGGAGTCAGCGATCTCATGGGAGGAGTCTCGAGACAGGTTTAGAGTCGAGTTTCTTTCTTCGATTGCGAAGGCGTCCAGTCGCCAGGAGCTTCTAACCCTTCGACAGGGGAGCTACAGTGTTCGAGAGTTTGGAATTAGTTTCAGGAACCTTCTACGATATGCTTCAGACCTGTTACTAGATGAGGAGGCCAGGGCGAGGCATTTCGAGGAGGCTTTGCATCCAGAGATCCAGCGCCAGGTCACCCCATTTATGCTGAAGACATATCTTGAGGTGCTGGAGAGGGCAAAGGCTGTTGAGAGGACTTTGGCTAGGACCAGATCGTCACGAGAGGGGAATCGTCATGATTCCTCACGAAGCAGAGCTGTGGTCCGGGGTTCCCGGTTTTCAGGACAGAAGAGTTTCCGTTCACCTGGGGGTAGGTCCCAGCCCTTCCCATCTCGTTTCTACGGAGGCAGCAACTCTCAGGCCTATGCCAAGGGATCAGGCGCTTGTTTTTTCTTGTGGTGGTCGTGGTCATCAGCATCGGGAGTGCCCGACTTTTCAGAGCAGTCATCGTGCACCAGGCGCTCCACTCCAGGTTCCTCCGTTGAGGCAGTTCCAGCCGAGGCAGCAGCAGCAGGTTGCACCAGCTTTAGATCACCAGAGGGTAGATGGAGCAGGCAGAAGACAGCCCCATGACACTCCCCGTCCTCAGAGAGCAGAGAGAGACCGTGGTGGTGGTCATCATCAGGGTCAGAGAGGCCATGGAGGTGGTCGTGGTCAGCTTCATGCTCTAGCATTGCCAGCTCCAGGCGAGCCAGACGTCGTCCGAGGTACCCTTTTCTTGTTTTCTACCTTGGTGTCTGCCTTGTTTGATTCAGGAGCGACACACTCCTTTATATCCCCTACCCTTGTCCACGCTTTGGGACATGAGGTAGAGAGGCTTCCAGTGCCCTTGGCGTTGACTACGCCAGTTGGAGGTCGAGCTGACTTGTTTGAAGTGTGTAGAGACTGTGAGCTAGTGTTGGGGCAACACCTCTCTTGGGGAGATTTCCTATGTTTACGAATACAACCATATGATGTCATACTCGGCATGGATTGGTTGTATTCGGTGCAGGCTATTGTGGATTGCTACAGGAAGAAGGTCATTTTCTTTGATGAAGATGGAGAGGAAGTGGTGTTTGTTGGTGAGAGAGATCCTCGAATGAGTCATAGACGAGTTCCTTCCTTATCATCCATGATGGCTGGGATGATGTTATGTTCTTCAGAGGTTGAACAGTTGGCGTTTCCTAGGGTCATAGAGGAGTACCCTGACGTCTTTCCAGGAGAGGTTGTATCCTTACCCCCTCGACGAGAGATCGAGTTTGGGATTGAGCTACAGCCGGGAGCGTCTCCTATCTCTATGTCTCCATATAGGATGGCCCCTTCTGAGTTATGAGAGCTACGTATACAGCTCGATGGTCTGTTGCAGTGTGGTTTTGTTCGGCCAAGTGTGTCACCGTGGGGTGCACCAGTTTTGTTTGTGAAAAAGGCTGACGAAAGTTTGCGGTTGTGCGTCGATTACCGTCGATTAAACAAAGTGATAATAAAGAACCACTATCCTCTTCCATGGATTGATGACCTATTCGATCAACTGAAGGGTGCAATTTGGTTCTCAAAGATCGACTTGCGGTCAGGATATCATCAGATGCATGTAAAGGATGAGGATATCCCTAAAACTGCTTTCCGTTGTCGTCATGGGCATTATGAGTTTGTTGTAATGCCATTCGGCGTGACGAATGCTCCAGCTATTTTCATGAGGTTGATGAATGCTATGTTCCGTGAATTACTGGACAAGTTTTTTGTGGTTTTCATCGACGACATCCTTGTGTACTCCACATCTGAAGTGGAGCATGCAGAAAATATACGAGCCGTTTTGGGAGTTCTTCGCCAACATTAGTTGTTTGGGAAGTTGTCCAAGTGTGAGTTTTGGGCTCGAGAAGTTTGTTTCTTAGGTCATATTTTGTCCCAACAGGGAGTAGCTGTGGATCCATCGAAGATAGAAGAAGTAGTGTCTTGGGCAGCCCCCAAGACCGTGTCAGAGGTGCGAAGTTTCCTTGGTCTCGCAGGCTATTATAGGAGGTATGTAGCCAATTTCTCCCGAGTTTCGACTCCTCTGACAGCTTTGACCAAGAAGGATCAAGCGTTCATATGGACTGATCAATGTCAGGCAGCTTTCGAATATCTAAAGGAGAAGTTGGTAAGTGCTCCAGTCCTTTGTCTTCCAGCGGAGGGAGTCCAGTTTGATGTTTTCTGTGATGCTTCACATATGGGGCTAGGCTGTGTTCTTATGCAACAAAGGTCAGTTGTTTCTTATGGGTCCCGACAATTGCGTCCCCATGAACGCAACTATGCCACCCATGATATTGAGTTGGCAGCCGTGGTGTTTGCGCTGAAGTTGTGGAGACATTACCTCATTGGTGAACACTTTGTGGTTTTCACCGATCATAAGAGTTTGAGGTATGTTTTCTCCCAACGTGACTTGAACTTGAGGCAGCGTCGGTGGATGGAGTTCTTGCAGGAATACGACTTTGAAATATCATATACACCTGGGAAAGGGAACGTTGTAGCTGATGCGCTAAGCCGAAAGTCACGTAATGATGTTGTGCGTGAATCTGGTGATTCATGGAGAGTGATGGAAGAGCTAGCAGCTTTGCATCTTGAAATGGGAGAAGTTGGGGGTAGAGGTTGTCTTTTCCAGATGACGGTGCAGTCATCCCTGATGCAGAAGGTGGAAGAGTCTCAGTTGGGCGATCTAGAGGTGGAAGTTTGGAGAGACAGAGTTGTGTGTGGTGAGGCCCTTGATGGTTGGTCGGAGGATGAAAAACACCGAGTGTTGTATCATGGAAGGATTTTTGTTCCCTTGGAGATGTGTGAGATGGTTCTCCGAGAGTTCTATAGCTCTCCCTTAGCAGTACATCCTGGTGCGACAAAGATGTACCAGTCCTTGAGGAGTCAATTTTGGTGGCCTGGGCTGAAGCGTGCAGTGGTAGAGTTTGTGTCTCGATGTATAGTCTGTTAGAGGGTGAAGTCCGAACACCGTGTTCCTGGTGGTCTTCTCCAGCCATTAAATATTCCTCAGTGGAAGTGGGAGGACATCTCAATGGACTTTGTTACAGGTTTACCTCGAGCTCCGGGAGGAAATGATGCTATATGGGTGGTAGTGGATCGTTTAACTAAATCGGCCCACTTCATAGCAATCAAGGAGTCGAGATCAGTGGAAGTTTTGTCGAGGCAGTATCTAGAGGAGGTGGTGAGACTTCATGGAGTACCTAGGACGATCATTTCTGATCGAGACCCTCGTTTTACCTCTAGGGTGTGGAGAGGTCTCCAACATGCTTTTGGCTCTCAACTGTGCCTTAGCACTGCTTTTCATCCTCAAACGAATGGTCAGACAGAGCGAACCATCCAGACTCTTGAAGACATGCTGCGCTCTTGTGTTCTTGATTTTGGAGGTTCATGGGTGAAGCACTTACCCTTGGTAGAGTTCTCTTACAATAATAGTTTTCACTCTACCATCGGCATGGCGCCGTTTGAAGCCTTGTATGGCCGGCCATGCCGTTCTCCGTTGTGCTGGACTGGGGTCGGAGAGTCAGCAATTCTCGGACCAGAACTAGTGAAGAATACAACAGAGATGGTACAGGTGATTCGTGAGAGGATGAAGACAACACATGATCGTCAGAAATCATATGCTGATCAAAGAAGGAGACCCTTAGAGTTTAATGTTGGGGATCATGTGTTTATAAAGGTGACTCCCCGTCGTGGGCAGCGAAGGTTTGGTCGTGGAAGTAAGATTTCTCCCCGGTTTGTTGGGCCTTTCGAGGTGTTATCTCGTGTTGGAGCTGTGGCATATCGAGTATCACTTCCCCCTCAGATGAGTCGGATACATGATGTTTTCCATGTATCACAGCTCCGTCGTTATCTTCATGATGAATCTCATGTTATCGATTGGGGAGAGATCGATGTTGACAATGATGCAACCTTCGAGGAGCAACCTGTGGAGATCCAAGACCATAAGGAGAAGGTGTTGCGTGGGCGTTCTATCCCCTTAGTTCGTGTCTTGTGGCGACACGGTGGCATGGAGGAGAGTACCTGGGAGCGTGAGTCACAGATACGTGCTCAGTACCCAGAGTTGTTCAATGTTTAACTCCTTTCATGTAATGATGTTTTCTTTGTGGTTGGACCTTTCATGTTTTATTTATATACCTTTGATGTGATGTTGTGAATGAATTGTTTGGGTATGGATTGTTTGTTCTCTTGCTCTTGGATGTCGTAGTTTTGTTCGAGCTTTCGAACAACTCATGGTGGTTTTTCCCCTGAGAGGTATCTTATGGGGTGGTTGTTTGGACCCCTCTTTTCTTCTAGGTTGGTTTTAAATTCTCGAGGACGAGAATGTTTTGAGAGGTATCTAATGTAATGGCCTAGACCTCTCCGGTCCATTACATTGTGGAATTTTGGTGTTGGAGGTGTTCCGGGAGGTCAAGGGGACTTATCCCCAACACTTTGCCAATTTTCCAATTCTGTGAACAGTGTTTCCAGTTTTATGAACAGTAACAGATCAGTCTCACCGATCGGTCTGACAGATCGGTCTCACAGATCAGTTTCACAGATCGGTGTGACAGATTGGTTTCACAGATCGGTCTGATAGATCGGTTTCACAGATCGGTCTGACAGATCGGTTTCACAGATCGGTGTGACAGATCGGTTTCACAGATCGGTCTGACAGATCGGTTTCACAGATCGGTGTAACAGATCAGTTTCACAGATCAGTGTGACAGATCGGTTTCATAGATTGGTCTGAAAGATCAGTTTCACAGATCGGTGTGACAGATCGGTTTCACAGATCGGTGCGACAAATCGGTTTCATAGATCGGTCTGACAGATCGGTTTCACAGATCGGTCTAACAGATCGGTTTTACAGATCGGTGTGACAGATCGGTTTCACAGATCGGTCTGACAGATTAGTTTCATAGATCAGTGTGACAGATCGGTTTCACAGATCGGTCTGACAGATCGGTTTCACAGATCGGTCTGACAGATCAGTTTCACAGATCGGTGTGACAAATCGGTTTCACAGATTGGTTTCACAGATTGGTTTCATGTACAGTAACAGTGGGTGAACAGTGTTTCCAGACTCCTACAGTTTTGCCCCTTTTGACGTTTCCTTTGATGTAAAATACATTTAAAGCCTTATTTTATGGGCTCTTAAGGCCGTTTAAAATGCCATAAATCCTATATTAATTATTCCTAAGGCTTGGAATGTTTTACTTGGTCAAACCACGTGGGTTAATGCGATCCGTTTTTAATGGAGAATTAACCGGATCCTAAACCTTCGCCCCATTAAATCTTAAAAAGGGACGAGATATCATTCTTCCTTGTTCTTTCCCTTTGTTCTCAATTAAGAGGAACTAGAACATTTCAATCCTTTCCGTAGGAGTTGCACAATCAATCTTTACTCCTAGGATTGGTTCTGATCTGTTTTTGATGCAACTAAGCCGTGTCGATCAATCTTCGATATAAGGTATATTGTATCGTCGTTCTTTTGGGGTTCATCTTCTCCTATACTCTTTTGCATAATTATACCATGTAATTTCCAAGATTCTAATGGGTTTTCTTGGGGTTGGTTGGTACTATCGTACCGCAGCATCCTCCGGTGGATGCAGTTGTCGCGAGGGGAGGATCGTGACCTGTTGTGTGGATAAAGAACGTGAGGAACTGTTTGAGGTAGGGGATTCATGGATTCTCTAATTGTATATGTTCAATCGTAGAATTAGCATGATTTATCCCTTTGGATCACAATGATATTGACCTAATTAAATACTTGAACCGGATTAAGAGAATTGGTTGATCGCATGTTGTTTCTTTATACCGTGATAACAGTTGCCTCATGTTTTTCTAGATAGAGTGTTATCTATGTTTCTTTGATTTGTTATTCATTCATGATAGAAATTGATAATGAAGGTAAAGCCGGAATTAATTGTTAATTAATTGGATAAAGATAAAGAGGCATATAAATTAATCTGGTTATTGCCATTGTTGTAGTCGTTCTAATATGAGGATAATTAAATTAGGGAAGTAAGCATGGTTATTTTTTTGTGATATCTTACTGATTAGGTATCCCATAATTGGAACCTACGAATAACAAATATGTTAATTCAATATGGATTAGAGAACAGATTATGTGGGAATTTCTAAAAGGGTTCTGAGTTACCCTCTTGTTTGTTAAAGGGTCAAGAGCCCATGATGTGATGTTTGTTTTCCTGCTGCTTGTGCTGTGATGTGAGCCTGGATGGTTGTTGTGATACGTGGAGGCATGGAGGCCTTGTGGTTATGGCATCAGATGACGCCTAGAGTGGAGAGATGAATCAGTTTATGCATGTGGGTGTCGGGGAGGACACCAGGGGTGATATAATGGGATGGATGTGGTTGCTGGTTGCTTGCGGTTTTCTTGAATGTTAATATACTTTTCTTTTCCCCACTGCTCAAGGCAGCTGGTCTTGCTACCCTTCTTCTGAAGGAGGCGAAGAAGCGCGGGGTATGCCACCTGCTTTCCGTGTTTAGCCTCTCGAGGGAGAATGGGTATATTCTCTTTCTATAGGCGGCAAAGACTCGAAGGGTTGTATATATATTCACCGTGTTGAGCCTCCTTTGTGTTTAGAAGCATAGGATGTTTTTCTAGAATTCCTGGGAATGTGGAAAAGTAATTCTGTAATGAATGTTTGATTAAATGGTGAAAATCCACGGGGATGGAGATGCTGGAATTTAAAGGTGATGTGAATCTTAAAAAGGAGTAGTTGTTTTTGAATGTGATGCCAATTCAGTTTAATGTGGAATGGTTCATTCTTAATTAATGTTTAAAGAATTAATTAATGTACAATGGAACTGATAAAATGATAACGGAGTAATCTAATAAATCTCTTCAAATGTTTGTGTGCTTATAGGATACCTAGTCTTAGAAGTAGCAGCCTGGAGTCTGAGAGACGTTAGCTGCAGTTGTATCTAAGACTAGGTAATGCCCATAGTGTGGATGTGAGTTACTTATATATTCTGTACTTTTTGTGTTTCTATACGCTACTCTAGCATGTCGGTAAGGGAAACTGACACCCCGGGGATTTTGAGCCCTGGGGGGGGGGGGGGGTGTTTTCCCCAACATTCTGATGGGAGGTCGAATGGCTAACTACCCCCTTTGGGCCCGCTCTCTTCTCTTGGTAGATACTTGTTCCATGAGTCACAACAGTTAGTTACCCCATATATGTGTGTAGAGGGTTGTAATGGCTTGTGGTTATTCACACGCATATATATTCTAGATATAGTATCCTATGGACTACTATAGGTGTAACGTGTATAGGCTATGATGGATTGAGGATCCTTACTCAGAGTATGGGCTGTAATGGCTTGAGGTATTATACCCGACGTATGATACACGTTATGCGAGCTGTGGTGGTTCCTGGAAACTACCTGGTTACCTTTGGTTGTGAGGATGGCGTGGTGCTTCGCCCAGGTGTCTGCGGGCAAGCCTATGTGGTGCACGAGGTGCAGATTGTGGAGCTTAGCCTAGGTGTCTGCGGGCAAGCCTTTGGAGAGAGATGCACAGGACGTATGTCGTTGGGGAAAAGCGGCAAACCAGTGGGGAAGTATTAGCGGGGTACCCTTGATATTCTTTACTATATTCTATATTCTTGTATGCGTTACTTGGTGAGAGTAGCCATGGTGAGGTTGGGAACATAGTATACCTGTTTAGGTGACGAGTTAGTTTCACTTGTTGTTCACTGGACTTTAGCATGCTTTCTTTACTTTTGCACGAGAGGATTGGGGAGGATCCTACTAAGTATACTGTTATACTCACCCTATGTATATATAAACTGTTTTTCAGGTCACTTGGAGCAGGTTGGAGATCAAGCGGCTTACTACTAGCTTGTGGTTGGAGGAGGAGCTGTTCGGCCTCGTGGTCGCTGCCGTTTAACTTTTTTTTGGGTACTTTTATTTTTCCCCTTCAGTTGTGGTAATTTTGCATGACCTTCCATATATGTACTTGGTTTCCTTTTATATCTCAGTTCTAAGTTGGAGTTGATTGGAGTCTATTCTATCTCTCTCTTCTGCATGTGTTCTCTTAGAGGGTAATGCCTCCCATTTGTATGTTATTATACCCTCGGTGCTAGTCGCCAACCCGGGGCCTACTGGAGGCGGGACTCGGGGGTCATTATCTCCCTTTTCACATTGTCGGCCCATGAGGGTACACTTTGTGGGGAGGGGGTCGTGATAGGATATCCAAGATTCAACACATTCCATCAATCCTAGTGACATCCTTGACACTAATATACATATCACTATGCATCCCGCCATCACAAGTGTCAACTACTTCCACAAACCTAGGCCTATATGCCCATATCTCTTCAACTGTAATCCATCCCATGCTCACATAACATCACTTAGAAAGGCTCTAATCCAATGAAATTAGACAAGGTAGCAAGGGAAACAAAAAAGTCACCTGGTTATTTAGGCGCTAAAAAATGTATCCCGCATTTATAAGAAAATAGACACACACTACACCAAATAATTATCTGTAACAAACAACTTGTTATTTACCATATTATATTAAATGATTCACTTATCATAATCTATAACCAAAATCAACCTAATTAATTATCTATTAGAAGATATTAATTGTTTAAACATGCTTCTACGAATAAATTCTAGTTTCAAAAAATTTAAAGGGAGAATATTCTCAATTATCATGCCTTTTATTATTAAAATAACATTAATTTCTAGATTTATATTCTTTATCAAATTTCATTAAAATATAAAAGAATAAATCCTTTTAACATGTATTAAGCATTAATTTTTTTATTTCCCATCAAACATAAGAATAAAAATTTACAAAATACATGTCTTTTAATTCTTTTACCAACCAAAATTACCAGATTTATGTTCCTTAAATTTTTTTATAAAATTAAAAATGATAAACCATAACATAAAAAACATAATAACAAAATCATAATCATATATAACACACTTTATAAAAAATCAATAGTTAAACTGTTATTATAGTGGAAAAACATTCGATCACTACAACCATAAACCATTTCTTTTCATTAATCTAATTTACTATTTATTAAGGTAAATTCAAATGTCATCTAAATAGATCAAACATGATTAATTTATGAATGAACATAAAATAATAGGATACTAAAAAAATCCCCTACATCAAGGATTCCAACATTATTTGATTGAGGACAAAAAAAATATGAAACTCTGATCACCTGTTCCGCTAGGAAACTACAACCCTCCAAGAATATTATTCCACAACCATAAATAACCAAAATATATCCATAAGAAAAAATGGTCATCTGACATAACATGGAAGGAAATAATATAATTACATAAGACTGATCGAATAAGAAACCATAAGATAAAGAGGTAAAACTAAATTCTAATCACCATGAATTGAACACGAGAAGTCAGGGATCAATCCCTTTCTAAAGGGCTTCAAAACACCTTGAAGAAGCACCTTCAGCTACTTGGGGTTTGGAGAAAATTAGTTGTTTTGAGAATATTCAATGTATAAAGAGGCTTTGTAGGTATTATTCAAAATAGTATTTCATGACATGAATAGGTCATTCATGTTTTGAATGTCTTGATTTCAACACCCACAAAAAAAACATTTCTTAGATCCAAAAAACCGATGGTTAATTCACATAATGAAACAAACATTCACATCATGAGTTTTCATAGAAAGATTAACCAAATTTGACCCCTCATCCCTTTATGTTGTGAACTAACAATATATATAATAAATCAGACCCTATTAACTTCTTTTCCCAGGTTATGAATTCCTATTTGGGTTATGAACTAAACTTTACAGTTCACATCATGATCTTATCATGCTTTTAGATTCCATCTCCCACACTCCACTAAACCTACTCTAGGTCTCCTATATGAACCAAGAGCTTGAAAAACATACAAGGAAACATTCTATAAGGATATATGAATTTACATCAGAAACTAATCAAACTATTATGATACTTAAGAATTTAAACCATACTTGGAGAGAAAGAAAAGAAAAGGGGTCATCCAAATAACCACCCTATAGGATACCTTTCAAAAACCTCACCATCACAGGGGTTAAACAACCTAACATAGAGGGAAAAATTGAAAAACTATGAAACAAAAAAAAACTACTAACCACTCTTCTAGAGGAGATACCTTTAAAATTGGATGAAGTCCACAAAAAAAGAATTTAAGAAGAGGAGACCATCTAATAAACCAGAAATAGGTCAATAACCAAAAAATAACATCACTAAAAGAGAAGAGATTAACAACAAAAAAGCTAGGATTCTAAGTGCATATCTATGAATCACATTCCCAGGTGACATCCTCCATGAAATCTTATCTCCAAAGGAAACAAACCAAAGGAATAAAATAACTGTACAATAACTTATCCCGGTGATCCTAGATCTCCATGGTACACTCCTTGATGGCCACATCATCGTTAAATTCTATCTCACCACAATAGATGATGTGAGAGTCATCATGAAGATAACCATGAATCTTGGTCACATCAAGGACATCATGTATCTAAATCATCCTTGAGGTAATTGATATCTGATACATAACTACTCCAAAAAGATTCAACACCTTCAAAATACCTAAAAACCAAGGAGAAATCTTACTCCAATGAACAAACCTTTGCTTCTCATGATGAGGAGACACCTTCAGAAAATCATGGTCTTTAACATCAAACTCCATAGGTATCCTCCTATGAACAAAATAGGAATTTTGAAAATCAGGTGCTACCTTTAATTTCTAGATAATCTTATAAACTATCTTTTTCATTCTCTATACGAGTTTTGGACTAATAATTATTGACCATCCGTCCCCAATCTAGGACAACAAAAAATAAAAAGGTTGTTCACAAAAAGATTCAAATGATTCTATACCAATGGTGGAGTATAAAATATTGTTATAATTAAACTTTACTAATAGAAGGTGATATCCTATCATTTGGACTATCAAATAAACATTTACATTTCCCTATATATAGTATAATAGAAAACTAGGGGTTGGTCTCAATGAGGAAATGTGTTTATCTAAATGAATCTTCTAAAATATTTATTTATTTATTTATTTATTTTAATAATATAAAAATAAAACATGAAAGAGTGATGAAAAATATGAAATTAAAATGAAAAAACTAGAAACAAATAAAAGAAAAAATAAGAAAATAAAGTTTGCAAAAACAAAACTAGCATTAGATTGATAAAATATTTATTGCCTATCACTGATCTAAAAGGATTAAACTACCAATGATCAACCACACATAGTGCATGATTTATCTCTCGACACATGAACCTCTTACCCTCTAAATATTAAACAAACACATGTAAAATATCCTCCTATACATGATCACAGTAGGTTAAATTAAATTTTCATATAATCTCTTCCCTAAAAATGTGATCATCACTTAGTAAAAAAATAAAATGGTCTATCCTAAGATACTATACTTATTAAATTAGATAAGAAGTGGGAAAATAAAAAGGAGTTTATAGTAGTAAACCATAATTGTGAATAAGTTTTCTCTAACATATCCTCATTTCACAATCACAACTTATTAATAATGAATAAGAACACAATGATCAGTTAATTTTTAATTTATAAGTTGTATCAAGCACAAAATCCTGGAAATAGGTAAAAAAAAGTATACCTTTATGGTTATAGGTTACATGACACATACCAAGGAAAATAAGAATGAACTGTACAAAATTTTTCTCTACAAAATGAGAAAATATAAGAGCGCAAGAGGAGAAGAAGAGAGAGAGAGAGAGAGTCAAGAAAACATATTGAAGGGTTGAATTCCACCTCCATTGAAGAAGATATGTGAAATATTTAATAAAAATAAAATAAAAGAATTTTTTTAAAGGTAACATATGATGAGAATGAATCAACATGGAAAATTCACCACACACACCTCTTTATTCATGCGATACAAGAAAAAATTCCACCCAAAAATCACTTCTCCCCACATACAATTTAATATGGAATTTATTATCAGATCCATCTAGATTTAAATATATTCCCCATTAAATTCCAGTGATTTCCAAAATGATTAGAGTTTTCCACCACATCAACACCAAAATATCTCTATTTGGATTAACTTTTAATTCCATTATTTCCCTTGAAACACGTGTGTCCAACATCATCATTTCATTGAAATTATTAAGCCTATAAATTTTAACTAATTGTTTATTATTTTAATAGCTTTGATATCACTAATTAAATTTAAAATCCTATCTATATAGTTACAAATATTCAATTACTCATTTTTGATTAACCATGCACCAAAATACCTTCACAAAAGACCAAAACACCAAGATTATTTTGTTATGATCTCACTTTTCAATTTATCATAGGTTCTATAGTTAATTGAAGGATTACTATAAGAACCCAGTGTGTATTCATTTGAAATTGCATAGTTATAGTAGTGGGGTCATCTGAAATCTATATCCTCTTCAATTTCAACCTTCACTAGGAATAAAGACAGCAATCGATTTGTCAAATTCCCCAGAAACCATAATAGATGAACATCTCCTTCCTCAATAAACCCAAATGACCAAGTCATCATATCCTACAACATCCCAGTCATTAATCTTAGAATCTAAACTTGAATTATCTAAACTCAATTGATTCTTATTCCTAAAAATATGATAATCCAAACACAAGAATACTTGGGTGATGTCATGGTCATCTTCGGAACATCTTAATCATAATGGGATAACACTGTGTTACAAAAAAATCATTGGCATTCAACATTTTCAAGATTGATGCTCAATCTTGAAACTTCATCATTTTTACTGTATATGGTTCATGTTTGAATTCATATTGGTATTAGAGGGTATCAATTTTGGTTTCATGTGGTTCACATAAGGTTTATAGGTTTTAAATTAAATCACAATTTTGATAGTGGCATTCAATCTCATGCAATTTGAGGAGATCTATGTGAAGAAAATTTATGGTTCTTCACTTTTCTTCATAAACAATGATAATATTCAAACTAGTTTGATGAGTCTCAAAATCTCATTTCCAATTCATCGTATCTGGGTTAGCTCACTTAATGGTGCAGAAAAGATACCACATTTTGACATTGTCTTCTTAAAAAATCAACATTGAAGATTAATCAACAAGATTAAGTATCCTGGATCTTCTCTAGACTCAGTTAATCTTTTTTCATTATCCATTGAAATATCACCATCTTTATTGATCTCGGTTAATGTCATCTTCTTTGGTCATTATCAAGTGAAGAGGTGACCTTGATTTAGTACACCATTTATCATTGAAATCTTAGAAAGTAAAAATACTTAGATAGAGATCATGTTGCCTTAGATCCACTGATATTCAATAAAAAACTTTATTTTTATTCAACTAGTCTGGTAAAAAATCTAGGGTTTATCTCTTCAGCTATAGAGGAGAATCAAGTATGTGGTATTCATTTAAATGAATAAATGGATACATCAATGCTTCCTCAATTGCCCTATGTGGATACATGAACATTTGTATATGTGGGGATGGGATAGAATTGGATATATAATAGTATAGCTATATGATAGAGCTATTTCTTAAAAATTGACTATGTGGAATAGAAAAAAAAATTCCCTTGCTATAGTAAAAAGTAAAAAAAAAACAGTGAATATTAATTCAATTTAAAAACATAAATTGGAATTTCAATAAAATAAAAACATTCCAAATAAAAAATTGAAATACTATTCCATCGATAACATATTAAAAATTAAGATACAAAATTTTATTAAGAAATTAAAGTTCACAATAAAAAATTGATACACAACCACATCTAGAATACAATTTAATGAATATTTTGATCAAAGATCAATGAAATTAAACCAATTTTTTTTCTTAAAAAAATTGATAATTGAAATTGAAACAAATAATTACTAAAGCTAAAAATTTAATCATTTTTATAATAGCATTAAATGGATTTCATTTTCAACTATAAAATGAAAAAAAGTCAATATTTATCAATTTTGGGACAATTTCTCTTTAAAATACCCAATAAAATTACTAAAAGTAGATGTGGAAAATTGTAATGAAATAAATCCACATTAAATTACTCCACACTTAAAAAATTTCTTTTCATTAAGAAATCCTTTATACATATTAAATGTTAAAAAATAGAACTCAAAATGGAAATTGAATTACCATTAAGAAGTGATTTTCAAAATGATTTACCCTAATGGATTCTTTAATGTTGAAAATGTGAATACCCTCTCGAATTAAACTTATTTAGTGAAAAATAGATGATTGTATTACACAAATTATGAAAATTGAAAATTTTAAATAGAATTTAAAAAATATCAGTTTTCATCCAAATGAAAGTCCAAACTTATCTTTACCCCTAGGAGAATTCACTCACATAATTTAAGAGCTCATAATAAATAGAAAAACTATTGAATGAGGTGGGGTGATAATTTATTGGTGGAATAAATAACCCATCCATGAGTTAATGAATAAATAATGAAAATAATAAAATAATTATTTCAACCTAGATTAGGATTTTAATTTAATAATCGATTTTGATTCCTAAATTATGAGTAAAATTCAAATTAAAAAGTTCAAAACCAATGATTATTGTATAAAATTCTAGCAATATCTTATCAAAAGTCATTTTTTTAAAGTGGGAAATAAAAAATATTTACTCAATTAAATACATAAGGTAATAAATATTAATCTCCGCATAGTGTAATCACAACCTTAAAAAGTAAGAAAAATTTCCATTGAGTGAAAAATTCCTACATGAATATTAAAAAACCAAAATTTGAAAAATTTAAAGGGTTTTTTGATAGGTTTACAATGAATTATAGTTTATCTCAAATAAGACCCTTCCCAACTCTTAAAATTCAATATTTTCCCTAATAGTGAATCTTAATGTGGGAGGAAATAGTTAAAAATTCATTGGAGATTAAACATATTTTAAGATTATTGGAGTTAAAAAATATTGTTAAAGGGTCATATAAAATTTCAAAAATCATTTTACCACAAAATTGTTAAAAATAACACAACATTCAAGAAAGATTCTACCTAGTTACTAAATAGAAAACTTCATCACATATTCAATTTTTTCAAAGAAGATGCATGTTAACATTTGAAGTTCAACAATGACTTTCAGTGAAGTGTTGAAACAGGCTTTTAAACCAACATTTCCGCACGCAATGGTTGTAAAAATGGTAGAAACAATTAAAAAATCAAAATAAATGATTTCACTATTTATAATCACTAAAATATCAACTTTTCAATTGTATAATTCCCAAAAATATTAAGAATATATTTTAACTTAAAGAAATACAAAAGTAATTGAATTCAACCCAAAACTCCCCTAGTTATGAATCTTTGACCTTTGAAGTTCAATAATGACTATCCTTTTTTATTTTTATGAAGTCCCACCAATTTCCCATTTCCAGTTCTACAAATGGAAATAGATAAAAACTAAATTCTATAACTTTGAATTTTTAAATTAATAAAACCGTAGTTTGAGTTGGAGAGTTAATTTCAAGTATCACTAGTATGTATCTCCTTTTTGTACTTAAAATTATAAATATTACTACATCTAATAGGTATTAAATATGATCACTAAATACTTAAAAAAACATTAAAAAGTACATGAATTTATTCTCTATGCACAACAAAAAATATTTTCCTGAAAGATTATAAATTAAAATATTTGAAATTAAATTCAACAAACTCAAACACCCATAAAACTAAATACCAATGAAATAATGAAATTGTATTGTACCCCTTCACCACACTTGATTTAAAAAAGATACAAAAATTTAAACTCTTAAAAAGTATAGGGTGGAATAATAAAACCTCGGATCTCACTAGGGGTGGAATAAGTTACTAGTATTGGTTTTCATGTGGTGAAATTCACTACTACTTGTTTTCTAAAAGAAAGAACACAATAAAAAACACTCATTAATGAATAAAAAAAATAAAAAAGTTACAAGATAATATTGGGTTTAACCCCCCATGGGGTTCTATATTTTTACTATCTATATATTTATAGTCTTTGTTTCATCCACTATTAATTGGTGGATGTGGTTTATTTTTTTGAAACCACCACATGTTCTTCTTCCCAATGTGTTTCCTCACATATTTGTTCTTAAAACCAGAAAAATAATATTCTTAATAGAATATCTATTTATCAATGTCAAAAAGATATCCCAACATCAATTTTTATTGAATTATATTATTGAATTAAAAGATAGGTGAGAGAAATAATTTAAGGACCTCATCCTCAAACAAATAATCAAAACCAACATTATCAATTAAATCATAATCAACCATTTCCAAATTTAATTGATCAATAAAATTTATGGAAAATAGAGTAAATTAACTAGTAGTCTAGAGAAATTCTTATCCAAATTTTTCCACCTCAGTTGTGGCTCAAATAAAATCATCTTTAATAGGCCCAAATTTATATTTTAATTGAGTTCTAGGGGCTTCTAAATTTCCTCAATAGGTGCAGGGTTAGTAACTTCTAGACTCACCAAAAAGTCAAAAAGTTCATAGAATTCTTTATAATTTACACAGGGAAAGGCACATTCAAAAACTAGATCATATAATTAAGAATGAAATAAAAAAACAACCTCTTGCACAAAATTATTGTCTCCCTATATTTTTTTTCTCTTTGATTAGTCATGGTGTCCTTGGAGTTAGGAAAGTAGTGAGGTAGTCAACCTCCTCATGCCTCTCTTCAAAACCAACCACTGTAATTATGGTATCATCAAGAGGAAATGAGTGAGTCTATCTATCTAGTATAATCTATCCAACAATGGAAAAATAATTAGATTGGTGAATACATGAAAGAAATATTATAATGATATGTAAAAATTTATAGATATTCAAAAGAAAATATAGTATCCTTTAATTCAATTGGTTCCTCTTATTGGAGACCCTAAAAAAATGTCTCAAATTTTGTATCTTGCAATCCCAATTTAGTATACATGGTCATGCCCTCATCACATGAAGGCATATCCAGATCCTAAAATGGTTTCTTAATTTATGCCTTGTTCTTTTGATCCTCCAAAGACAAATTGATAGATTAATAAAAATGCAATAGTCGCTCAAGATCCACCAAATCCATCATTTTCTGTTCTCTTGTAACTATATAATCACTCTAAATCTTGATGTATCCCATGTCTTGTGTGAGTTCCTACACCCAAGGGGTTTGTAAAAGTGGAAATTATTCAAGAATTTTTAATTCCTTAACTATTGGCATTGGTAATAATTAAAAAAAGAATAACTATAACAAATGTTCCTCCCCAAAAACAACACCAATTTTTTATTTCTTGTCATCTAAATTACCAAGGATACATTTATATCTCCTTAGATATAGTAAAATGTATAATCCATTAGAAAATATAATGGTGGTAGTAATGAAAAATAATAAATGAAACTGAGAATAAAATAAATAAAAATGACACAAAAAATGAAAATAAAAGAAGAAAATAAAGTTAGCATGAATAAAAATATCTCTAGATTGATCAAATCTCTACTTCCTATTACTGATCTAAAAATATTAAATTAACTATACTCAAACTCATGTAGTGCATGATCAATATCTCTAAAAATGAACTTCTCACTCTCTAAAGAGTGAACAAATACATATAAAATATTTTTAGCGACTCAAATTTTCTATGTATTATTTTTGAATATTGTATGGATTATTTTTGAGACTAGTCACGGAGACGACATGCGATTTTGAGGCCTAGTGTTCCCGAAAAAATGTTTAAAATATATTAAATATATTAAATACACATGAACATGGTTTTCTTGAAAAATTGGAATAAATTCTAAAGGAAGGGTCAGATAAGAAATCTGAGACTTCTATTGAGTTTTGAGAATGGGTTTTACCCTAGGCATGATATTACCTTAGAACATGTTGGGCATTCAGGTTAAGGGGAAATATTGGGAAGATGTTTAAAATAAATTATATTAATAATTTATTTTATTTTAATTACCTGACCTAATAAAAATGCTATAAATATACTATTATGGTGGATTATCTTGTTTATCTGATAAACCCTATAGATCTTGAGAACCATCTCGGTAGTTGTTGGAGGAACTTCTGTTGACAAATGAAAACTATGTTGAGGTTCCATGATCAGTGTGCAATAAAATCAGAGGATATTTTCGATGAAAACAACTAAATGTAGTCATCAACGATTGATCCAAATTATGGTAGGATTTTTTATTAGATTTATCCTCTTTTTATGATTTTTATAATGAATGTGAATCAATCAACTAACAAATTTATTCATGGATCATACATATTGTGGGTACAGGTTAGATTTATCTGGGATTTAGGGTGAAATGGTTTGTAATTGTATATTATATCTCCATTCATTTTTATAATGAAAATGGACCGAGGAAAACATGAATATTGTCCAAGGTTCGTTCGTTGTGTTTGTGGTTTTTCTTTTCTCCCATGATTCTTTGTTCTTTGTGGTCAAATCTCTAGGCCCATGGTTGAAAAAATACCAGTAAATCAAACTTTGTGCACCATTTTCTTGAAGAAATGATTCAATATCCTAGATCCGAGCACATATCGATGATGAGATTGATCTACGATGGAAGAGGCAGTAGATCAAATATATTTGGGATAACTGATTTAAGGTTCTTGGTGTGTGATGAAAAATGATGCAAGACGATGATTTCTGAATGGAATCAAGGTGCTGTAAATTGATGATCTATGATGGAATGAATCATTAGATCATGTTTATCTATTTATCTATGATATTAATGTTCATATCGATGGTTGGAGGTGCATACAATGGTTTGGGATCCATATCTATAATTCTGGAGAAATTTTATAGCATACGACGTGTATTAAAGTGCTAAATGCCATGTGGGACCCTCACAGTGGTGGCTAGTGTTTCCAATTGAAGTTAAGTATCACATGATGTGTGACTATTCCTAGATGGATTGACATTTACCTCATAGGGTACATGGACACATCAATGAGTACATGGTCATGGACATGCCGTGTACTCCCACACAGACACAACTAGGCCATATGTACATGGCCATAGTTGTGTACTTGGATATGGTCAGAAGTACATGATCATGGACATGTCGTGTAATTTGATACAGACATAGGAATAGGTCAGGATACATGGGCAAGACCCAGTGTTGAAGGGATACTCCGTATACTACTAGTAAATTCCATGTACTCCTACAAAGTTGGCTTGGAGCTCTTATCCTCTTCATATTGGAAACTTTTATTTAGGTCGTGTTCCCTGTATCCTTTCCCTATGATTTTTTATGGAATCATGTCCTACACATTGGATAGTGATCCCTTCAACAATAATTATTTGATATATTTGCTGTAATCCTTCCACAAGGCCTAGAGTGAGATCCTTTATCAATTTCTTTCCCTAGGTGGAGTTATTGGTTTCATCATGACCAACACTATATAGGTGTTGATCCTCTACTTAGAGGGTTAATATAGATTGAGTTTTTGGTATAACCCATGGACTTGGGTGTGATATTCATCTATGTATTTTTATATTCAGACTTCTAGCGTATACTTTATATGACAGGAATTGATGAGATATATATCTCGGACAGATGCCATCAGTTCTATCTGACTTATGGAGTGTGTTATCATGGATGAGTGTGATGTGGAATATACGAGAAGGATCTGTATATTGGCATTACAGTTGTGAATTTTCTTTGATACTATGCTACTTTGTTGAGTATATCTTGATATTCTTGTTATATGTGCTGTAGAGATATAACTATATAGAAATAAATATTATTCCCATTGTTATATGATTAGTGATTTCAGGGTGTCTTACTAGGTATTTTTATACTCACACCTACAAGAAATTTTCCTACACATGTCGTGTCTTATGTAGAATATTGACTCTTTGATGGAGTCCTAGAGGGAACATGACCAAGTGGTGCTTTGTGATCCAGACAGACTGAGGTTTGCTCATATGGTTATCTTGACAATAGTCCTCATCTTTACTTTTAGGTTGGACTTGTATTCATACCCTTTGTGGTGGGATTTTATTTGGACCTATTTACTTTTCACTATTTTTTTCCATACACTAGTTGTGAGATTTTAACATATAGATTCATGGTTTATATATTGTTTTACATTTTATGGGCTTGGAGGTGTGTGTGTGTACATGTAATTTAGGCTAATGCCTACCATGTTAGTGATATGCCTACTCAACACTAGTCGCCAACCCCTGTCCTATTGGAGGTGGGATTGGGGAGTCATAGAACAACCCCCATTGGGAGGATTTGTGATATATTGGCATCAGAGTAGTCAGTTATATCTTAGTACTGTAGTCTGTGAGATTTTTTGGAGAAATAGTGCTTTAAGTGTTCCAAATTCGGATTTTAGGCTAGGGACTCCAATATTGGTGTGGTGGATGATGTATCCATACACCAGGACTCTGATCACATGCCCTTTAAATTAGTACATGAGGGAACTGGTTTCAGGGAAAACAAAAGTACATGCATAATATAAGTATTTTTGATTTCCATGTCCTTATTGAGTCATATCTCCAGATATACTCATTGGACATGGTACATATTGTCTTTTTAAGGATTCCATTGTGATGTTTTCCAGCTAGTATTCGGTATCTAGATCATGAGAATGATGACCTTAGTGACAAGACATCTATATAGGGTCCCGTTCCATGGATTTTACCTCTAAGTGGTGCACCGGCTATACCATCACCTATTAAGCAGTTTTTGGTACCCGTAGTACCAATAGATAAGGTGCACAAGATGATCAATCTTCATGAGTTTCTATAATAAAGACCCCTTAGGTTCCGAGGTGAGATTGAACCATAAGTGGATTAGTACTAGCTTTAGGTGGTGATGAGATTTTTTTCATTTTATCAGGACATCAAAAGATCATAAGGAAGTTTTAGCATCGCGATTTCTCTATGGATATAGAAGATGATTGTCAGGTTTGTTGACCCATTCCTATGATGAGGAGACTCTAGCATGTTCAGAGTTTGAACACCTTTTTATAGAGGAGTTCACTCTAGCTACTATGAGGGTTTTTTGTATTGAGGAGCTTCTAAAGATCTAGTAGGCCAGTATGATAGTGACTGAGTAGACACAAATAGTGGTTTCCGGTAGTGGGTACATAGAGCAGAGACTTAAGCAGTAGGAAGTTGACACTAGTATCAAGAACCTAGATGTGAAAGGAGTTTTAGGAGGAGGTCCCCGGATATAGGTTCTATGGTTCATGGCCCACAGGATGGGTCTTGTTATCCTATGGAGAGGTGGCACTAATCATGTGATGGTAGAGGTCTACTTGTATGAGATATTCCAACCCACCATATAGTTGACCAAGAGATAGTGGATGGGATACCAAGGTAGAGGAATTAGTGGTAAAAGATAGGTCCTAAGTGCAGAGGATGTGGCAGAGGAGCTAAGAGAGCAACTGAAGGTGGTACTGGCTTCGACTTGTTACCACAACTACCCCGAAGTGGTCTACGCTGGGCTCAGGGAGATGGAGGATAGGGGCGAGGGTAGCTGCAGGTAGTCGAGGTTTATAACCCAGAGGCTCCAGGGATGATACATTCTAAGATATTCATGTTTTATAACTTATATATCGTACTGATAAATACAAGTGCTAGTAATTACATATATCTGGTTTAAGACATAGATATTCTGGTTGATCCCTTGGTTCAACCCTTATACTTCGATACTCGTATTTAAGTTGACTAAGCGATCATACACTTATGTCGATAGTGTGACCCAAATCTTAGAGGTGAGTGTTTTTGTTGGAATATTTTTTTAGCATTGGTGGGACATTATGACATCATCTTAGGTATGGACTTATTATCTACATTTCATTCCTAGATATACTGTTTAAGGTGGAGAATGCGGTGTGTCCACAACGATGGGACTAGGTTTTTTTTAATGGGTGAAAAGGAAACCTAGGACACATAATATGGGCTCATACATGGGAGGATATAGTTGATTAGAAATTATTTGGCTATAATTACCCTTGGTTTAGTGGATTTTATGAGATTATAGTTCCCTGTAGTGGTGGCAGAGTATGAGGATGTCTTTCCTGAGGGAGTTCCAGGATTACCTCCCCACTGAGAGATAGAATTGTGCATTGATATACACCTCGATATGAACTCAATTTTTTCACCAACATATCAGATAGATCCCATAGAGATTCTTGAGATGAGGGTGTAGTTGGAGTAATCATAGAGGTAGGGATTTTCTAGACATTGTATTTCACGCTAGGTAGCCCCAGTTTTGTTCTCTAAGAAGGAAAACAGGAGGTTGAGGTTCTGTGTGGATTACCATTACCTAAACTAGGTGACCATAAAGAAAAAGTATCCACTAATGAGGATCAATGAACTCTTTGATCAGTTTATCGGGGAATGATTGTTTTAGAAGATCAATCTCTGATCAGGCTACAACAAATTACGAGTACTGGATGAGGATATACCAAAAACGACTTTCAAATTTCACTAATATCATTATGAGTACTTTGAGTTTCCCTTTTCCATGAAGAACTCCCTAGTAGTGTTCATGGAACTCATAAACCTGGTCTTTTAGCCATTCTCAGACCAGATCATGGTAGAATTCATCGATGATATCATTTTGTACTTGGAATCCTAGGAGGAGCACATGAAACAATTGAGGATGGTCCTAGACATACTCCGAGAGAACCAGAATTATGAGAATCTCTCAAAGTTCCAGTTCTAGATTCATGAGGCCTAATTTCTGAGAAATATTATATCAGTATATAGGGTATCGATGGACCTAGAGAAGTTAAAGGAAGTGTTAACATGAGAGACACCCAAGAGTGTTAAAGAGGTGCATAGATTCCTTAGGTTGGAAGGCTACTATCAAACATTCAAACCTAACTTCTCTAGGATATTGCACCATTGAAATATTTGAACATAAAGGGAAATAATTTCATGTGTAAAGATATATTCTAGTAAGATTTCTATGATTTGAGGTGGATATTGATGAGCACTCCAATCTTGACATTGCTAGAGGAGGTTATCCAGTACGTAGTGTTCTACGATGCATCAGGAACCAGGCCTTATTGTGTTCTAATTCAGAGGTAGTAGGTGATTTCCTAAGGTTCACAACTATTGATACCTTATGTGGAGAACTGCATGACCCATGATCTTGATCTTGGTTTGGTAGTCTTCACACCAAATACATGGTGACACTACTTTATAGGCAAGCAATTTACCGTCTATTCTAACCACAAGAGACTCAAGTATATATTCTCTCAAAATGATCTTAACTTGAGATAGATGCGATGATTTGAGTTTATCTAGGATTATGAGTTCTAGATTTTCTATACTCTTGGGAAGGGAAACTTAGTGGAAAATACTCTCTTCAAAATATATTTTTTTGTAGTTGTTGAATGAGGCATCAGAGAATTTGGGCTCATTGCAATTATACTTTGTAGATGAATATAGAGATGTTTACCTCTAGTTGATGGTTTTTAGCCCTCCTATTTTGTGTTTATTTAGGGAGGCATAACTTGGGGACACCAACTATGAGATACTGCGTACTCAAATATCCACTAGACATGATTTTTATGGATTTTATGAAGATGGGGAGAATTTCATTCCTTTTAGAGGATGCTTGGTGGTACAAAAAATGTTTTAGGAGGATATTATGAGATATTTTTATAAATCTACTTTGATGGTACATCCAATCATGGCAAAAATATACCAAGACCTCTGAGATTGGTATTTATGTCTAAGGATGAAGAAGAGAGTAGTAGAGTTTTCATCTTTACACCTTACTTGTCAGCAAGTGAAGCTTGAGCACCAAGTTCCAGTGGTTTTATTTTAACCCCTTGTGCTATTAGAGTGGAAGTGGTATGGGATATCCATGTATTTCATGACAAGATTAACACATACTTCTTGGGGATACGATTTCATTTGGGTGATTATAGAATAACTTACTAAGTGAGCCCACTTCCTAGCTGTCCAAGAGAATATTTTAGTAGAGGGATTGAGATGCCTCTATATGCAGGAGATAGTCGCACTCCATTGAGTTACCTTGATGATCTTTTCTAAATGTAATTATCGCTTAAAATCTTGGTTATGGAAGGGATTGTAGGAGGATTTTGGGATTCAACTACATTTGAGCATGGATTTTTACCCCCAGAATGATGGCCAGACCGAGTGGACCATTCAAATTCTGGAGGACATGATGTTAGATTGCATGTTGGACTTTAGATATAGTTGGGAGGATCGCCTACCTTTAGTGGAGTTTTTGTAAAACAACATCTACCATTCCACCATTTTTATGGAACCATTTGGGGACTTTTATGGGAGACATTATAGGTCACCATTTTCTAGAATAACCCAGGAGATTTATCACTTATTATCCTAGAGTTGGGGTGAGCCACTATAGAGAAGGTGTAGATCATCCAAGAATGGATGAGGACTACATAGAGCCATCATAATTCCAATGAGGATAGACTACAGAGGCCTTTGGAGTTTGAAGAGGGAGACCATGTGTTTCTATGAGTTTCACCTTGACGTGGGGTATGTATATTTGGCTAGAGTGTTAGGCTATCTCCAAGATTCATTAGTCCTTTCTAAATAAAACATAGATTTGTCGAGCTGGTGTACTGCTTAGGTATACTGCCACATTCATACAGGGTACATGATGTCTTCCACATGTCGCAACATAGGTGGTATGTGCATGACCCATCACACATTATCGACTGGGGAAATGTGGAAATTTAGGATGGAGCTACCATTATTGGGTACCCATTAGAGTTTGAGGATCGCTATGATAGGATCCTTCTTGGGTGAGAGATTCCTTTAGTGCGAGTTCGGTGAAAGTATATGAATCTTTAGGAGAGAAACTTGGAGTGGGAGGCTCATATGCATTCTAAGTACCCACATATCTTTATTTAGCCTTTTTTTTCTTTCAGGATGTAATTTACCAATGTGGGGAGAATTAAGTGAATTTTATTTTCTATGTATTATTTTTGATATTTTATGGATTATTTTCAAGACTAAACACAAAGATGATTTGCAATTCCAAGGCTTAGTGTGCCCAGAATAAATTTCTAAAATATACTAAAAATATTAAACACAAAGATGCAGTATTTTAATGAGAAAGTGGAATAAATTATAAATGGAGGCTCATATTAGAAATTTGAGGCCCCTATTGATTTCAGAGCATTGGTTTTTCCCTTGGTGTGATATAAACTTAGAACACATTGGGTGTTCAGGTTGAGACACAATCATGGGAGGATGTTTAAAATAAAATAAAATAATAAATTAATTTATTTTAATTACTCAAGAAAATAGATTACTCTATAAATATTCAATTATGGTGGATTATCATGTTTAGCCACTAAACCTTGGAGATCTAGAAAATTGTTGGAGAGTTAATAGAGAAACTTCTATTGAATAATGAAAATTGGATTGAGGTTCCACGATTGGTGTGTAATGGAATTAGAGGATCTCACAAATGATAATGATAAAACTTCATTCTTTTTTAGTGATCGATCTAAATCTGGTAAGGATTTTATTTTTACTGGATTTATCCCCGTTTAATGATTTTGATGATGAACACAAATTAATTAACTAAGGAATTCATTAAAAAATCATGTGTATTGAGGGTATGGGTTAGATTTAACTGGGAATTAGAGGAAATGATTTGTGATTATTTATTTATCTCTTAATTTATTATTATGACATCAATGGATTAAGGCCAATACAAACATTGGATGAGGTCCATTCATCATGTTTGTGGTATTTCTTTTCTCCCCTGATTCATCATTCATCACAGGAAAATATCTTGGATCATGGTTTGAAAAATACCGAGAAATTGAACTTTGTGTACCCATTTCTTAGCACAATAGTTCAATATCATAGATCCAAGATCAGATTGATGATGATATTGAGATATATTGGAAGAAGCAGTGGATTAGATGGATTTCGGATACCCGATTTCATGTTCTTAGAGTGTGGTGGTGTATGATGTGTGCATATGATTTTTGAATGGAATCGAGGGGCCAGAACTTGATGATGGATGATAGAATGATTCATTAGGTAGTGTTTCTTGATTTTTTGGTGAGATGCATGGATGAATTGATGGCTGGAGGTGTGAGAAATGGTGTGGGATGTAGATTTGTATTTCTAGAAAAATTCCATAGTACATAGAATATTTTGAAGAGCCACACACCGTTTGGGACCCTCATAAAGGTGGATAAGGTTTTCGGTTGAAATTAAGTATCACACGACATGTGACCCTATAACATGGAGTATGAGTCTTCCTGGTTAGCTCGGTGTGTACCTTGGAGGTTACACTGATACAAACAGGATTCCACAGTCACTAAAACACTATGTACTCCCACACGGACATAGGCATGCCAGATGTACATGGGAATTATCATGTACTTGGACATGGTCAGAAGTACATGGGAACAGACACACTATGTACTTTGAAATGGAAAATTTCATGGTTCATGATACACAGGCAGGACCCAGTGTCAAAGGGATATGCCATGTACTACTAGTACATGTTATTTACTCTTTCAATGTTATATTGGAGACCTTTTCTTATTTTTATTAGACAAGTTTTTTAGGGCGCATTCCCTATATTCTTTCCTAGAGGTTTTGTTTGGAATCACATCCTACATATAGGATAATGATACCTTCAGTAGTAATTCCTGGATATAGTTATTGGAATCCTTCTATGAGGCTTATAGTGAGATACCTTATCATTTTATTACCCGAAGTGGGGTTATTGGTATCATCATGACCAACACTATGCGGGCACCGATCCTCTACATAGAAGGCTATTCCATATTGAGTTGTTGGTATACCCCATGGCCTTGGGTGTAATCCTCAACTATGAATCATTCTCTTTATAATTACAATGTACTCTTCTTATGGATGGACCTGATGAGATTGACATCTCAAACGTACACCATCACTGCTATCTAACTCATGGAGTGTGTTCTCCTAGATGAGTGCTATATGGAATCGGTGAGAAGGACCCCTAGAATAGAATTATGGTTGTGAATTTTCCTCGAGACCATGTGTCTATGTTGAGTATATCTAGGTACTCTTGTTATATGTGTTGTTGACATATACCTATTTATAGATGACTGTTATTCTCATTATTATATTCTTACTGATTTTGGGGTTTCCTACTGAGTATTGTTACACTCACACATTAATGGGATTTACCTACATGTTTCATGTATTATTTAGATGATCTACCCTTTGATAGATTCCTAGAGGGACTAGGACCAGGTGGTGATTTGTGGGAAGGATAGATCGAGGTGTGCTCCTATGATTATCTTGATAGCAGTCCCCATCTTTACATTTAGGTTGGACTTATTTTTAGACCCATTGTGGTGGGATTGTATTTATACTTGTTTACTATAGAGTTATTGTTTTCATACTCAATTTGTGTGATTTAGATGCATGCATGATTGCATTATTTTTTGTTTTACATTTCAATATTTTATGGGGTTGGAGATGTGTGTGTGTATACAAGTACTTTAGGATAAGGCCTCCCATATTAGTGATATTCTTACTCGGTGCTAGTTTCTAGCCCCTGACCTATTACAGGTGGTCTTAGTGAGTCGTGACACAGACCCCATTGGGATGGGTTGTGATAATGTTCTCATATACAAGATAACTCTTCTAACTATTGAAATATTTTCTATGTCAAATCAGTTTTCATAGAATCTATTACATGAAAATGTGACCATATCTTGGTAAAAAAAATCAAAAAACCTCTCCTGAGATACTTTGTTTAGTAAAAAAGATAATAATAGGAAAAATATAAAGTAGTTGAGAGTAGTAAACTTTCTTTGTGAATGAGTGCACTTTCACATATCCCCATTTCATAATCGAAACTTTCTAAGAATGAATAAAAAAAAAAAACTAATAGCAGAGAAAACAGAAGAGGGGAGAAGAAGAAGAATAAGAAGAGAGAGATAGAGGGAGAGAGAGATAGAGTTGAGAAAATAAAATGATGGGTAGATGTATGCCTCCCCTGTAATAGATACATGACCTATTTAATTAAAAAGGAAAGGAAAACTTTTCAATTACAATAGATGATTAGAACACATCCATATAGAAACTTCATCATGTGAACCTCCTTCTTCATGTGAAACAACCAAAAATTTCACTATAAAAATCACTTCTCCCAGCATAAACTTGAATCTGGACATAATTATCAGCTTTATCCAGCCTTTGACCGATTCCCTAATTTCTTCCAGTGATTTCCCAGATGATTAGAATATTAAACCTCCTCCACCAAAAAATATCTCTATTTGTCTTAAATTTTAATTCCATACCTTCCCTTATAGAATAGGTTTCCAACATCATCATTACATTATAATTATTAATCTTGAATTTTTAACTAATTATTTATTATTTTTATTTCCTAGATATCACTAATTCCATTTAACAACATTTCTGAATGCTTGAAACTCTTTATATAATAATTCTTGCATAACTTTTCACTATAATCCCTTCAAAAAATATTGAAACACCATGCTATTTTTTCTATGATATCACTTTTCTATCTCTTGTCGATTCTGTAGTTCATTAGAGCATTATTATGATTACCTGGTGTGTGTTCATCTACACTTTCACAACTATAGGATTTGGGTCATCTGGAATCCCCATCCTCTTCAATTTCGACTTGCATAGGTAAAAAACACAAAAATCGATATGTCAACTTACCTCAAAACCATATTAGAACAATATCTCCATCCTTTTTGAACAAAAATGACCGAGCTGTCATATCCTTCAATATCCTAATTTTTGATCTCATATTAGAGACTCAAATTCTAAAAACTTAGTCGATAATTATTCATCCTCAAAAAATAATCCAAATACATGAAACTTGGGATATTCTGAGGTCAACTTCTGAACCCCTTTATCAAAATATGATAACTCAATGTTGCAAAAAAATCATTGGAATTCAACCTTCACATGTTTGATGTTAGATTGAGAAACTTTGTACTTTTTCCCATTTGCTGTTCTAGTTAAAAGTTCTATTGGTATTAGAGGGTATCAATATTGGTTTCATGTGGTTCTCATCAGGTTAATAGGTTTCTAATTTAATCTTAGTTTCGATGGAGGACTTCATTCTCAAGTGGTTTGGGAAAATATCTATTATGAAAAGTTATGGTTCTTTAATTTTCCTCTTCAACAATGATCAGATTCAACCTAGTTTGGTGAGTCTCAGAATATCATTCAAGATTCATTATATTCGGATCTACTCATCCAATGGTTTATAAAAGACACCATTTCCCGATATCAACTTCTCAAAAAATCATCATTGATGATTCATCAACAAGCTACAAAAACCCATCTCATCTCTAAAACATGTTCATCTTCTTCGTTCCCTATTGAAACACCCATAACTCATTTGTTATCGGTAAATCTCATCTTCATCAGTCATGATCAAGTGATAATATGAACTCGATTCATTCTACCCCTCATCTTTGAAATTTCATCCATTAACAGTCCTTAGATCGAGTTCATTCGACCTTTTATCCCTTGATATTAAATAAAAATATTCGGGTTTGTTCAATTGGTATAGCTTGAAAGCTTGGATTATTATCCTTGGATGTAGGGGAGAATCAGCTACATTGTATTCATATACCTAAATAAATGGATATCTTAGTACTTCCTTAATTCCCCTATATGGATGCTGTCACATTTTTATATGTGGGGATGGGATGGAATTGGCTATATAGTAGTATGGCTATGTGATACCGCTGAATCCTAAAAATAATCTACATTGATAGAAAAATAAAAAATCCCTCGATCTAATACATATTTCAAAAAATAGTGAATATTAATTCATTTTAAAAAAATAAATTGGAATTTCAATCAAATAAAAATAGTAAAATTTCCAAATAAAAAATTGAAATACGATTCCATCGATAACATATTAAAAATAAAGATACATATTTTTTTATGAAATTAAGTTCCATAATAAAAATATAAAACCCAATAACATAAAAAAACAATTAAATGAATATTTAGATCAAATAATAATGAAAATAATCTAATAAATTTTTTCTTCAAAATGAATGGAAATTGAAAACAGAACATTTCATCATTAAAGATTACAAATTTATCATTTATATAATAATATTCAATGAATTTCATTTTCTCCTATAAAATAAATAAAATTCAATATTTATCTATTTTTGACAATGTTTCTCTTTAATAACCCAGTGAAATCAATGAAAGTGGATGTGGTAAAATGTAATGAAATAAATCCACATCAGCAGGTGCCTCATTAATAAACCTAAAAAATCTAGGACATTAGTGCACAACATGTCTTCAAGAGTTTGGATGGTCCTTTATATCTGAACATCCATATGTGAATAGAAAGTAGTTCTAAGTAATAAATAAGATCCAAAATCCTTGTAGAGGCCTCTCTACACCCTATAGGTAAAATGAGTATCTTGATCAAATATGATCATCCTCAAGACTCTGTAGAGTCTCACCAGAACCTCCATGTACTTCCTTGATAAAAACTCCACTGATATCGACTCATTGATCATTATAAATTGGTTTGAATTCATCAAATGGTCCATTATTATCCATAAATAATCAAAGACTCCATAATATGAAGAATAACCAGTGAATAATTCCATCAAAATATCCTCCAACTTCAAATGAGGAATATCTAATTCTCAAGAAAACTGCCAAGAACATAGTGTTCAAGATTCTCCTTATTGAAAACTAAATATCAACACACAAACTATGAAACCAAATGCTTAAAACTAGGCCACAAAAATTGATCTCTTTGAGCTTAGTAAATATTTTTCATTCCAGAATCTACCACCAAGGGTGAGACATGGAACTCACAGAGAACCACCTAATGCATTTCCAAAGGGATGTAAAGTCACATGTGGAAGAACAACTGATTTTGTTCATCCATAGAGAAACCATCAGAGGAATCACTAAAGACAACTCGAACTCTCCATACATCTACCTCAAAATCCACTAACCTGGACTCCTCCACCTACTACACCAAAGATGAGTTCACTGTCATATAAAAAAGTAAACCTATGCCACAAACCTCTACCATATCAAGATTAATATTTGAGAGCTCTTCCATCACTCTCTTGGAATCTCTATATTTACAAACGACATCACTAAATAACATACTTCTTAGTGCATCAACAATAAAAATACCCTTTCTAGGTGTATATGATATTTTGAATCCATAATCTTATAATAATTCCATCCGCCATCAGTTTGAAAAGTTTAGTTCATGTTGAAAGAAGACATAACTCATGTTATTGTGATCGGTAAAAACCAAAAAATACTCACCAATGAGGTAATGTCACTATAACTTCATGGAAATCATGGATTCTTCAAACTCGAGATCGTGGGAAACATATTTATTCTCAAGGGGATGTAACTACTGATACCCATAAGAAAAAATTTATATCTACTACATTAGACCACATCCCAAACTAAGACATAAGGAATCACATAAAACCTCAAACTGAACTCCCTATTTTAGAAAATGAATAATTAGAGCACTGACCAACTTCTGCTTTAAGTACTTGAAAGATGCATGACACTAATCATTCTAAAAGAACACCTAATCCATTTAGCTTAATATTGTTTAAGGAGTCACAACCCAATAGAAATTGGATAAAAAACTCTTATAATATCTTGTAAGACCAAGGAAAATCTAAACCTTTGAAACTGTCTTAGGGGACTCCCAAGAAACAACTACCTTGATCATTGAAGGAACCAAAAATAAAATATTCTAGGATATGAAATTCCAAAAGAAAAAAATTTCATGAGCCCAGAACCCATAATTCGATAGAATCCCAAATAACTAATGACGATGAAGAACTCCCAAAATGGAACACAAATGCTCTGTGTGATCCTCCTTAGATGTGAATCACACAAGGAAATCATTAATAAAATCCAACACAAACCAATCTAGGAACTCTCTGAACACTAAATTTATTATAACCATGAACATAGATGGGGATTTCATCACACCAAATGACATCATAATGAATTCATAATGATTATATGGACATAAAAAAGTGGTATTCTGAATATCCTCATCTTTTTCTCATATCTGATGATATATCGACTGCAAAAGGACCTTTAAGAACCAAAAATCTCCTTTTAGTTAATCAAATAAATCATTAATCAGTGGAAGAAGATATAAGTTCTTCAAAGTCACTTGGTTTAATTGATGATAATCTGTATAAAGATATAGACTACCATCAAACTTCTTCACAAACATAATTGGATCACCCTATAGTGAAACACATGACTGAATAAAATCTAGCTACTAAAGATCATTGATTTTTACCCATATCTCTCTAAATTTAGAAGGAACCATACTATAAAAAGAAATTGAGATCAGTGAAGTGACTGGATATAGTTATATCCTGAACTAAATCTCCCATTTACGGGATAACACTACAACCTCCTTAGGAAATAAATTTGTGTACTATTATACAACCCTTGAAAAAACCACCCACTGAGACTATGATGAACTCAGTATTATATTTTCCATCATTGAAGACAAGGATAAAACTCACCTCTAACCCTCCTGAGTGTCTAATTCACCAATAAAAATTGTAGGCTCTCCATCAGTATCCTAGAACACAATCTAACTCCAAATTCAATCCGTAATATACTGCACTAGATACAACCAGTCCATGCTAAGAATGTTGTCATATAGTTGTATTTGTAAACATAGGAAGTCTCCCTAAGAGTGGTGCTTCCCTAAGACTAGATCAAAATCCCTAAAAACATCATAAAAATAATCTCAACCTCAAACTATCATTGTAAATGATAAGGGAAATAGAGGCCTCTCTAACTCAAGTCCCAAATAAAGGACTTGGGTATGTGATATGAAGGAATTCATAGCTACTGAATTAAATAAAGAATGTACCCAAGTAAAAAACATGAAAAGGGTGTTGGAGTTGGTTCATTATAACTAAATACTTTGTACTTTTAATTACACACACATATATATATATATGTTCAAATATGTGAATATTAATTTAAATATCTTATAACATATTGTTTTTTCTTCTATATAATATTGATGTGATAATGTCCTAGAGTATTTTTTTCATTGATAAGGTTATAATATTTCCCCACTGTGATGATAAACCTGAAATGATATGATGATATTATTAAATATATTTCTATGGTTGAATAAAATACTCTGATAGGGAACATAGTATATAAACCATCATATGCGAGTACTTGTACGACAATGTGGCTTCTTCTCATCAAGTTTTCACTTGGTAATTACCATGATGAGAATAGAAAAGCTAGTAAAAATTCTATATGTTTTGGCGTCATCACATATTACTATATATTAATGTGTGTAATGGTCCTTAGACTTTAAGATTATTATTAATACATGTTATAAGTCCTGAAATTAGATGTATTTCGTAAAACATGAGGATAACAGTTCATTGTGAAGTGGGATACATTGGGTGTGTTTATTAATGAATAAGTAGAGTAAGGATTTGTTCCTTCCATATTTATATAAGAGCCATGGTTTAATGATGTGTTTATTTTAGATAGTCAAAAAAATATGTATCGAGCACATAGGTTAATAATACATATGTGAAATCTTCTTGATGATATATTAAGAGAAATGGATTATATTACACTGTTAGCAGTTGTATATAGGTTTCATCATTACGATATTAAGTTATTTCTCATGGATGCCTTAATACATTACTAAACAATAATATTAGACTTCAACTAATCCCTATTAATGATAATGTGAAAGAATTATATAAGGTCACACACTAAGTGTTTCCATTGACCTTGATTAAATTATATTTAAATTTAATTATTAGAATAAATAATTTTCTCAAGACCTAGAAATAATTTTATTTAATTTTTATTGATTTCCAATATTCAAAAGAAAATAAATTATAAATTATTATTTAATAAATAATTTATTTAGTTACGTGAATAAATATAATAAATGTTTATTCTCTAGGATGTGAATAAAATATTAATTTTATTTATTGAATATTTAATAAATATTTATTTAAATATTTGTGAAGAAAAAATTTATTTAAGAGAACAAAATATTTTATTCTGGTATTAAATAAATTCCAAGGAGTTTGAATAGATTAAGATCGTGTCTGAATATGAATATTTACTTGAAAGATGGTAAATAATATTTATCACTGAAAACGTTAGGGAACACCATATAATAATAATAATAATAATATTTTATGAAATAGGGTTTTATAATTTTTATTACATTATTTAAGGGCTGATATGAAATTAAACAATATTTTAACCTATACCAAAGATTTATAAATAGATGGTTAGGTATATTGTGTAGGGTAAATTAAAAATCGAGAATAGAGAATTGTTGCACATAACATACCTCTCTCTCTCTCTCTCTTAAATTCCTCCTATCCTCCTCTCAAGAATGAGAAGAAATCCTTCAATCCCAAGGAACTTGGTGTGATCAATACGATCAACACAAGATAATTGATTCACCATGCTAGCATCCAAAAATTAGTTGGCATTGCTCGAAGATCAAAGGATTGAATGTGGATCACTGCTAGAGGTAATATAAACTTGGATACTTACAACACAATGAAGGTAATCGGGAACTGGTTTTTCTAAATGATCAAAATCTACGTCTAAGAAATAACTTTAGAATAGGAAATCGTTTCTTCTGATCTAAATAAATTAATTGTAAATTTAACTTGAAAAAGATCCTCTATTGGGGTTTCCGAAAACTCTATGTTAAAATTAATTTTAATTTGACTACCACCAAGGAACTTCCACTACACCTAGAACCTACAAGTGGTATCAGAGTGGTTACATTTTAAATTAATAATTATTTATTTAATTATTGATCAATATTATCAATGGTGGTTGGAATTTTCATTTCATATTATCCGTTCTTTAATCAGATTTGAATTCAGATGTTTTCAACATTTTAATTTCTTTATTCAAGTTTCAAAATTTTTTAAGTTCAAAAAAAAAATAAAGAATTATCAGAGATGACATTGGGTAGTGTAGAGTTATTTGGCTGGATAGTATGGTATTACGCATTGTGTAGCTGGATAACACACCGTGTACCAAAGTGCACTGCACCTAGTCATGTCATGGGATACTTGATGGGCCGAGTAGTAATTACAAATGGTGTGTTGAACACCACATGTATATTAGGACAACCTAGCACATGACATGTCAGATTATACAATGTGTAGCTGGTGTACATTCCATGTAGTCTACACGGATTAACAACAAAATTCACGCAATCTTTGGGATCATTATACATGTTTAAACTGTGTGAGACTAATATCCTAGACAGTTAGTGGTATAATCAATGTGTATGCAGTGTACAATATGTGTAGTTCATCATTTTATACATAATAAATACACACTGATCCATTTTTTGAGTTATGAGGACACATGATATAACTGATACACAACGTAAAGCTGGTTTGTACATGTCATGTAGTCATGATCGATAAACACACCAAGTTCTTTGGTGGGTTGTGCGGACACATAAAAAGAGTGACACACAGAGTATAATTAGATTGTACATACCATGTAGTCCTACCGAGGTACATGACCGAAGCCCCAAGTATGTAACCTAGGTACACATCAACCCGGGTAAATGACATGTAATAGCTAAGTACACGCCGCGTAGTCTCAAAATTGATGATAGAATTAAATTACATTAAATAGAAAATCGCAACATTAAAGACTTATTTTATTGATTGGAATCTATCATGTTTGACAATTTATTAATGGTTTTAAATAAATTTAAATGTTAAATTAATTTATCATAATAAATCTATGATTATTGGTCCTTTTGTATTTTTTTTCCATAAATTACATTAATGATGAATACCTCCAAATGAATTCAGATAACCATTAAGATGAAAGAGAATTAATTAATTTATTAACTAATTAGTGTGAGAATATTTATCTTAATAATAGATATTGAATAAGAAATAAATATTAACCAGTTTTACTTTTTCATATTTGTTGCACGTGTATGACCATTCATGAGCTTGAACAAGACCTATGTATATGTTATAATTTTTTAATTTAATTTAATGCATTATTTTTACAATTAATTAATATTAAATTAAATTTGATATCTTGTGTGTCATCCTTCCCTCCATTATTATGTATAGTTATTTATGTAATATCGATTAACCACTATTTCAGTTCTTCTCTCTTACGTGTGAGTTATAAATACTTGGAATTAATAGAGTATCCCAAAATATGTGGAGGAAGTTCAAGAAGAAACCCTAATGATTCCAACTCAGGTGATACAAAGGTGTATAGGTGTAATGCTATAACTCTACTAAGACCGACATAAGAAATTTTCCCCTACCTCAAAGGATGATTTATTTTCCTCTCAATATACCAACCATTAGATAAACTCATGATTAGGTAATTAATTAATTAATTATTTATGTATTATGCATTATTTATTTTATGGATACATGGCTTTTATCACATAAATAAATGAATTAATGTGAAAATATATAATTTAAATAAATTGATTATGCACAAATGTTTTATACAACCTGTTTAATTAATTAATTAAATCCACTTAATATTAATTTTTTTTGTAAATGATAAAATAAGACAAAATTTATTTATATTAAATAAAAATACCTTAAGTTAATATTAAGCCATCAAGCCTTTCATCCTCTGAATTAAGATAAAACTATATTTTATGTGTTAGTTAAGTCTCCATCGAGGGAACTTTTAATTATTGGGAAGTCTTAACTTAGATAAATGGTCAACTTAATAGGATCTGCATTGTATTTAATGGAATTTATATATCTAATAAATATTTGGATGCAATTGTTGAGGAAATTTGAGTTAGGGTTTCAAGATTAGAGAGTTCACTCAATGGATGAAGGAGCTGCAATCCAGTAGTTGGAAAGAATGCCTTTCAAAATACCTTTGAGTAATTTTTTGGGCCTCCATGTAGATTATAAGAAAAGAAATATAGATTATTGCCACTAGAATTTCAAAGTAACTAGACATTCTATATTTAATAGTTATGGATTGAGACTTGATGAAATAATAGGATAGTTAATGAAATTAATAATTATTTTTATCACATTATTTGTAACCAAGTAATGTGTTGATCATCTATTTAAATTATTATATAAAATGGAAAGAAAAACCATAAAAACAGTGTAATCATTCCTTAGATTAGGGTATGTCCTTATTAATACAAATCTATTAATATGGTAAAATCATTTATATGATTCATTATTAATATAAAGTTTCTATTAATGGTTGAAATACCTTATTTATATTCTTCCACCATTGGAGGTGAGAGTAGGTGAAAAGGATGCCTATTAGATTTATTTTAAGGATTATTACTATGTCTATTGTATTATATTATCAACTATTTTTGAATAGTTAATGATAAAACATAATCACATTGATTAATACACCATAACATGACATCTCTATTCTCTTTAGAAATATAAGGAATGGGTAGAAATAAATAAGATTTTCAATGCACTATATCAGTGTAAACTAGAAGAAGAAAATCTATATATGGATTATGCTTTCAAAATTCTAGGGTATATTGATCCATCAGAAAAATTCAGATTTCACTTGGATAAGAAATTATCAATTAATCTTATCTTATTATCCTTAAAATCAACGTTAACCTTATTTTTCCAAGCCAGGATAAACGAAATGGATAAATAACTTTAGAAACTTTTTTCCAAACTTTATCAAGTAGATAAGGATTGATTAAAACCTATTTCACCACCCCATATAGTGAAATTTTTTAAAGACATGGATAAAGATCCCATGGATAATATCAAAAAGGATCCTTTATGGCGTCCTTCAAAGATACAAAATATTCCAAAGTAGAAGATTGAATATGAGGCCATTTGCTTCTTATATTGAAATAATGGACACTAGAAAACAAATTACAATGAATTGAAGAATAAAAAAGTTGAATACACTTTAGGTATATTCATCAAGTTTATATTCACCACTTTTTTATTAAATACAATATTCTTACAATATAAATGTACCCAAATACAAAAAATAGGCAAAAATTGAAAGGTTATATGGTGAAATCAAAAGGAGATGAGAAATATTTATTCCTATGTGAGCCAAGGGGAGATAACTATTTCTCATTACTAGATTGGATTGATTCATGTTAGAAATAAGTGTGATAAAAAAATTTATCTCAGTGTTCATCTTGACACTATGTGACATTATTTCATTTTTAGAATAGGTGTTGTTATGGTACTTAAATACTAAACTAACGATTTAGTAACTCTTGAATAAAAAATATCCATTGTAATGAATTATAAATATAAAAATATAAGACTCTTACCTAACTGTGTAAATATAAATATTTTTTAAATAAAACTAAAATTATCTGACCTATTTATACCCATAAAAGTGTTTTAGTTCAAATTTAGATAAGATATTGGATATATAAACAAATTACTTATCGTGTTTTAGGTAAAGAAACATTTATAAATAAAGGAACACCACAAACATTTTGGAGTCATTTCAACATGGCCATATGAACTATTATAAATTTAAAGGTAACGTCATACACTTCATGATATTTCTTTAAGAAATTTTACATAGGATCGATAATGTAAATGAGGTAAATTTTTAAGGATTGAGGAATATTTGAGATAGATTATTGGAAAACATATTATCCAAGTAATCATTGATCATAATTATTAAGTAAAGGTTATCTATAACTCACACTTCCTTATATAAATCAATTTCAGGATGGTAGTAAAAGGAAGATCTATGATGAGTCTGATATATATTTCAAATCTTCCATCATTCCTTTCAAGACTTTTTTTCAAGTAAAAGTTAAAAAACTAACCATATTCCAACCATATTGACTAATGAATATCATATAAAATTTGATATGATAATAATATATTAGGACACCACCACAAGTGTTTTTTAAGAACTATTTATTAAAATCTAGACTTTTCTACAAATAAACATTAAAACAATAAGGTGAATCTGATTTAATGATCATATAGACAATAAGGATATTAACCTTTAGTCAAGATCAACTATATTTCCATAAAGGAATCCTGTCTCTTTGATGATAGAGTATCATATATAATTTCTCTAGGTTAAGGCTCTGGATGCATATGGTTTGGTATAGGAATAATAGACTTTACTAAGCTCCGTGGGAGGAGTAGTTCTAGAGACACATACTGTGTAGGAATGTATATAATCAAAGAAGTGGTTTTTGTTCACCGTGATAATGTTGTGATATTGATACATATATATATTTTTTATAATTAATATTCATACAAATAAGTACTAAATGGTAATATGATATGGTTGAAAAGTATGTATAATTTCAAGTGATGGATTCCATGTATCAAAATTTAGGGATTATATATTTTGAATGTTTTTAAGACTTTATACTACTGGTGAGTATTCAAGAGAATAAGGACAAGGATGGTATAAGATGGTACCACCAGGAATGATAGATTATTGAGAGTTTAGTCCATGCCAAAACTTATTCTCCTCTCATCATGAATAAAATCCTTCCTGAATTATACTTTTTCGAAGAATATTTATATGATCATAATATTAGGCTATTGATTGTAAAGGCCACATCACTTAGAGGAAACCTTACAGTATATTTCTATATAATGTGAAAAAAGGAGAACCGATGGTATATGTCTACTAGGAATAACTTAAAAGGGTTAGTGACATCAATAAATTCCAATAAGATATAAATTTTACAAAAAATCATTTATGAATAAATCATGAATATTTATCATAGAATATTCATTTGGAAACAAAATTATAACACGTGTCTCTATCTGGTTAGTGGGAGCACTATAAGTTTTCAAGATAGATATCTTGATAACATATGGAAAAAAATATTGCATCTTATTAGTTTTTTAAGACTATGGAATGGAATTTCTCCAAGTATGAATTAAAATATAAACTATGTTCTAGAGAAAATGATCCTTAAGATAGATCTATGACTCTTCTCAATTTCTTCATAGTTCATATATTAACTATGTACTAAAAAAAGCTGTAACAATTCCAAACTGATTTTTTATCTGCATATATTACTACTAGAAGAACATGAAAAGGCATAAGAAGAGATTATTCAGATTAATATAATTTCCCAAGATTAAGTTCTAGGAGTTTATCTAATGTGCCATGATATATATTGATGTTTGATTTTATTAATTCATAATGAATTATATGTGAATATCAAATAGAATTAGCATAACTATAAAAATTGCAATTATAACTATCTAACAATACTTTAAAAAGTAAATATAGATTATTACTTAGTGTCTGAAGAAGTGATAATACTATAAATTAAGGGAATTGAATACTTGTGTGCACTAAGTTCAATTTGATACAGTATCATTGAAAATTCCAAGTTAATATGCATGGAATATTTATTACAGCCAGTGGTTTCCATATCTATTATATTTGAGTTCATTGCGGCTTCTGATGTATCTTAAAAATCAATTTTGAAATTTCCTATTACTATTATGTATCATACCAAAAGAAATAGATTTATCATTGTAGAATAATATTTGACTGTGGATTTAGTTTGGATGTCAGGATTTTAACTCGAGAACAAGAGGTGGATACTCGGTTATTTCACTACCTGAGGGATTTTCTCAAGATAGTGATGTTGTAGTAAATATATTCACTAAAAAGACACATTACTTTATTTAACCTAGCCACATGAACATAGTAGGACTAATAGATATAACCATACTCAATAGAAGAATGTTTTTCTTGTGAGGAATAACCGATCATTAGTGTTTAGATCTAGTGTAAGTGAGAGTTTGTTGGAGTGGGTTCCCTAGAATTGACTACTTTTTTACTTTAGATTATACATATATATATTAAATTAAGTGAATATTAATATAAATTTGTCATCAAAAATTGATTGATTGTTAATATAACATTGATGTGATAATTTCCATGAGTATCTATCACATGGATAAGGACATAACTATTCCCTACTCTAATGAGAATCATGAAATTATAGGGGGATATTCTTAAATATATTTCTATAATTAGTTAACATACTATGATACAACACATAGTATATATACTGTCAGGTGAGAGTACTCATAATATGATGAGGCTTCTTCTTAGGAAGTTTTCAGTTGGTAATCTCCATGATGTGAGATTATGAGAATAGAACTAAAATTGGAATTATGTATGTTTTTGTGTCATCAGATATTCCACTTAGTGAATGTGTATAATGGTACTTAGAATTTAATATTATTATTTATACACATCTCAACTCACACACTTAGATTAATTTTTTAAACCATGGTGATAATATTTCATGGAGAAGTTGGATATGTTGGGTGCGTCATGAGTTATGTGTTATTAATAAATAAGTCGAGGAAATATTTGTCCCTCTAATATTTATGGAAGCTTATATCACTTCCCTTTGATTGGAATATAACCATCAAATTAAATTCCATGGATATGGTTCAATGATGTGTTTATTTTAGATATTCAAAGAAATATGTATAGAGAACATAGGTTGATGACAAGGATGTGAAACCTGTTCGATAATTTATTGAGGTAAAGGGATTAAATCACATAGTGAGGGTTTATATGTGGATTTCTCCATTGAGAAATTGATTTCTTTCTCTTGGGTTCCTTGACCCATTTCTTGATAGTAATCTTGAACTTTTGGTGATCCCACATAATGACAATGATAATAAATCTTAGAGGGTCACACACTAAGTGTTTTCATTGATATCGATTAAATTCTATTTGAATTTAAATATTGGAAAAAATATGTTTCACAAAACTAAAAAGTAATTTTATTCATATTTTTTTGGTCGTTAATATTCACAAGGTAATAAATAAATATTTATTCATTTATAAATAATTTATTTAGTTATGTGAGTATATAAAATAAATATTTATTCACTGGACTGTGAATAAAATATTTATTTTATTTATTTAATATTTAACAAAAATTTATTTTCTAGTTTTTGGATAAAATAATTATTTAAGATAATTAAATATTTTATTTAGGTATTCAAAAAACACTAAGGAGTTCAAATAGACCAAAACTACATCCGATGATGAATATTTATCTATAATCTGGTAAATAATATTTACCACTATGCAAGATAGCGCATGCCATATAATAATAATAATAATAATAATAATAATAATAATAATAATAATAATAATAATATTATTATTATTTTATGGAATGAGATTTTATAGTGGTTATTGTATTATTTATTTTATATTATGAAATTAAATAATATTTTAACATATACCCTATCTCTATAAATATATGGTTATATCTATTGTGCAAGGTTAATCAAAAATTGAGAATAAAGAATCATTGTGTATAAAATACTTGTCTATCTATATATTAAATCCCTCCACTACTCTTAAGAATGAGAATAACTCCTTTAATAATCACCACTAGGGGGATTCTACACTTGGATCCTTACAACTCCACAAAGTTAATCTATAAAGGGGTTTTTTAGAATGATTAATATCCACATAGAATAAAAAACCAAAGATAAGGTAATAATTTATTCTGATCTAAATAAATTAGATAAAAATTTATTGTGAAAACAATCCCCTATTGGGGTTTTGGAAAACTCTTTGTTATAATAAATTTTAATATATCACCCACAAATAAAGCTTTTTTGATGCTATGAACCTTCAATGGGTACCTAGAATGATGTCCTATTCTCCTGGTGCTAGAAACTCCAAAGCATGTAGTTAACTATAGCATACTTCATGTACTCTCTTACCTTAATGGAGACCACCACCTTGAAAATTATCTACTCTCTGATTATGAGAAGCATATCAGGGATGTCCTATACTTGCCACATCTTCTCTCTACTAATCCAGAGCTCAAGCACCCTGATATTGCTACCTCAAGTGAAACTGCCTCAATAGAGGAACCTGAATACGAACACCTAATACATGCTAACTAATAAAAAAGTCCAGGATCTCTCATTGCTGATGACCTTGGCCTACAAAATAAAAACATGTTTTAGATCCCATGGGAGGGGGATGAGAGCCACCATCCCCAGAGAAAATAGGCTGATAAGGGAAGAGACTTACCATCAACTAACCTAAACCTATTTTATCTTGGAAATAGGGTACCCAAAAATAAAAATATATTATTTAAGGAATACTAATGAATCCCTACTCATGATTATATTTTGTTATATAGAATCATCTCAATGAAATCTTTGCTCATGAGTACGTTGAGATACATTGACATGATTAATGGGATGAAGTAGTGTTTGATCACTGGATGAAAAGCCTCCTCAAAATGTCTCTCCCTAGCCTCCTCACATGAAAAAAGGTCTAAAGCATAATGGATAAGGGTTTATAAATAGATCCCAAACCCCCACATGCCTGAAATCCCCTTTCAAAGGGTCAGAGGATCCTGGTGGCTGGTTTCCATTGTGGTCAAATAAATAAACTCATTACGAAACTAGTATTGGAACTTCTCTCATTAGAATGATAACTACTTATGACCCTTTAGGAATAATAACTATGGTTTCCTCACTAATGTATAAAACATCATTATCACCAATGAAACATAGTACTCCATCTGATCATAGACCAAACTGAAGGCTATATCTACCTCCTCCAACCAGTCCTCCTCATCCATTCAGTCCTCTATCACTAAGTCTAAAATAGATCCCACATAGTTATATATATTATTTCCCTAAAATAATCAGAGTTTACTCCTATAGGATAATTCATCATCAAACTCTACTCTAAGGTAATTTTCTAGAACATTCTGTTGAATATATTTGATAAGAAACTGACAGGGATGTTGAATTAGATCCATAACTACAAAATAAAAAACCATTGAGGAATCCTATACTTGAAATATTTAATATTTAAGATTGTTTAATTATTTATTTATTCAATTTTAAAAATAATCGTAAGGTCAATTCATTTCAAACACATGATCAAGTAAAAATGATTTATTATCCTTTCCTACATCTTTATCTCAAAACCGGTATCATTTCACTTACTATGCTTAATAAACCTAAAGGTTTGTGAATTAGATCACAGGGGGACCAAAATATCTATGTCTCAGATGGCCTCACTTGTTTATATTTCATAATAAAATTATCTGACACCATTTACCAACCAAACCATGTAGTAATCACCATTTTCACCTCTAAACTTCATCTTATCTTCTAACCTGGACCTATTATACCACTCTGTCATGGCCTCCCCTCCCAAAGGCACCCCTAATAGGACACAAATGAGAGAAAGGAGATAATGATACCTAAATCCCACCTCCAATAGTCTATGGGTTGGATACACACACCCAGTGTTTATCATACCCAAAAATGAGTGGCATTACCTAATAAGATTCGAGAAGATGATAGATGAGGTAAAATCACCCAATGATTACTTCTCAAAAAATTAAAGAAAATTCTAGATACATGAATGTATTTCCATAAAACATAAAAATATTATATAAAACTATACATACCAAAAGATAAACCTAGACAATGACTAATAAATCCCAATAATCTCATGAAAAGACCATGAGCTACTAAAGTATATCATGATCACCAACAAGATCCTATAGCTCAGAAAAATAGTTTATATATATTCAGGGTGAGAATAAAATGTATACTTAGTAGGATCCTCCCTAGATTCTCTCATGAAAAAGTTTAAGAAAAAAAATACTAAAGTTCAATGAACAAAAAGTGAAATCAACTTTTCACTAAAATATATATTCTATGTTTCTAGCCTCACCATGACTATTTGTCACCATGTGTCATATATAAGTGAACATATAATATAATATAAAATGAATGTACCCCACTTCCACTTCCCCAATATTTTTTCACTATGTCCTAACATCGCATGTCCTGAGTCATATCTCTCCAAAAGTAAGCCAATCCAATGACATCTAGTCTAAGTATCATCTCATGCATCCCATGCATCAAATAATCTCATCACATACCATGAAACTCATGTATCACATAATATCATCACATCTACAGATAATAATTGGGCAGTTTAAGTGATCCACAATATCCCGTGTGTCATGCATTATACCTCAATCCATCACACGCCATACATGTCATGCCTAAAATAATCCATTGGTTACTATATCCAGATATACATGCGTGTTAAATAACCAGAATAATTTACAGAACTCTATACACATATATGGAGAAATATAACCACTATTCATACCATTACAGAATACTACTTGGAAAAAAGAGTAGGCCCAGAGGGGGTAGTCATCCATCTGTTACTCACCTACTTAGATTTTGGGAAAAACACCCTCCCAAAGTCCACCAGGTGTTAGTAACCCTACCAACATGGGTGGTATAGTGTATGAAATCACAAGACATATATGATATAATATATATAAATACCTCACTATGGGTATTAAACTAGTATTAGGATCAACTATAGCTATTATCACTTAGAAACCCGGTTTCCATGGCTAAGGACTAGATATCCTATAAGCACACAAACATTCAAAAAATACTTTCATTTAATTAATTATTTCCTTTTAACATTTCATGTAATATTAATTAATTCATTATACATTAATTAATATTATTCTATTCACATTTCATTAAATACCAATTGAATTCCATGCCCTCCAGGCATAATCCAACTAATTTTATGGTCCCACAAGATTATCAACATTGGAATTCCATTCAAGAACCAACCCCATGGGTTAAAATATTCATCAATAATTATCATTTCATAATTCTAGGTACTCTAGGAAAAATTCTAAGATACCATAAAAGAAATTCATAAACCAAGAACTACTAGCTACCTAAAGTTGAAGGGGAAAATAATATACATAAAAAAGGAACCTACCATTTAGGTTTTAAATAACAACATTATTAAGAAAGCATCCAGCCTCCAACTACATAATGAGTAACCCTATATTCAACACATTCAATAAATCCTAGTGCTATCCCTGCCACCAATGTGCATATTACTATGCATCCCACCACCAAAAGTGTCAAATGTGGAAAAAAACTTGGGACTCCTCACTCATATCGCATCAAACAACAACTATCTTAGGTCCATGTTATTTATTATGACAAGGATAATATCAAGAGAAATCAAACAAGGAAGTGAAAAACAAATCAATAGAGTATTTAGGCCCTAAAAAAGTCATCTATCCTTCATAAGAAAACAAGGATGCTTGACCCCAATAAATTATCTTTAATAAACAACCATTTATTTACCATTTGTATTAATTAATTCATTTATCAAAGGTTTCAATAAGAGGGAACCTAAGACATATGATATTACAAGCTATTAATTATTTAAAAATGCTTCCAAGTATAACTTCCAGATTGAAAAGACTTTATAAAAGAACATTATCCCTCATCTTGCCTTTTATTATTCCAATAATAAGAATTTATAGCTTCATATGATTTAGCTAATTTTATTAATATATATAAGATAAAATTCAATTAAACATGTGTTAATCATTACTTTTTATTTCCTATCAAACATAAGAAGAACACTTTATAAAAACATGTCTCTTAATTATTTATCTAACAAACATTACTGGATTTACATTATTTAACAATTTTAATAAAATTAAAGATACTAAACCATAGTATAACAAACATTATAAGAAAATAATAAACATAGATAACACACTATATAGTTAATCAAGAGGAAAAACATTATCATGGGGGGAAAGATGTGATTTCTATAACCATAAACTATTTATTTTAATTAATCTACTTTATTATTTGTTAAGGTTAATTAACCACCACCTAAAGAGATTGATCATTATTAATTTAAGATTTCACATAAAATAATATGATAAGAAATATATCCCCTACCTAAAGTCTTTAATGTTATTTTATCGAGAATGTAATACCAACACTGAACTTAAATCACCTATCCTGAAAAGAAACTACAGTCCTTCAAGAATTTTACACCATAACCATTTAAAGAAACATAAAAATAATTCCATGAGAAAAAATGATATCATCTTCCATAGCATGGATATAAATAACAGGATGAAACAAGACCGATCAAAGAAGAAACCATAAAAGAAATCGGAAAAAATTACCTTATATCACCTAATGTCAGACACAAGATGATGGAGATAAATCCTTTTTGAAATGGATTCAAAACACCATGTAGAATCACCTATATTTTTCTAGGGTATGGATAAATCACATGTTTTTAGAAAATTCAAGGACACAAGAGGCTTTATTTTCATTATTCTAGACACACTTCATGATGTGAATGGGTTATTCATTTCATGAATTTTATGAGTTTAAGGCCCACTAAAAAATGTATCATACATCTCTAAAAAAATAATATTAATTCACATCGTGAAATAAATGTTTTGGGAGTGAGTTTTTAGATATAGATTTACCAAATTCATCGCTTTATCCCTTCAAACTGTGAACTAATAACATATGTCTCAAATAATGCTCTGTGAAATTTTCTTCTCAAGACATAAATTTATATTTAGGGTGAAAATATAAATCTAACATCCTAAAATATAGTTCACATTGTGAACTTATCCTTCTTCCAAATTCCAGTTCCCAATCTTCACCAAGCCTGCTCTATGCCTCCTCTAATAACCACATGCTTTAGAAACCCACAAAGGAATGATGTAAAAGGATCTAGGAATTTATAGAATATATTGTAATTACCCAATCTTTTATGAATAAAATTTGGTTTATTTTAATGACTTATGGATATAGAAAGTAAATGAATTCATTTTTATTATTATTGTGTTTAAAGAACCATTAAGTATCATTACTATTGATAATATATTAATTGAATATTGATCACATTACTGATACAAATATGAGGTTTAAAAAATCATTTCGACACAGACAAAGGAGAGGATGGCCTCATCCAGTAGACTCGAGCCGTATGAAGCTCATCTTCCATAGCTCAGAAAGGAGGTAGTTTCACTAGGCTTCACTCTTGACCAAGACCAATATGAGCTTAAACACCTTATGTTTGAATGAAATTTCCTACTGGAGAAGTTTGAGTTAATAGAAATTACCACCCGTGCGATGTTATCTGAGCTACCCCAAGAGTCTATCACAATTGCACACCTTACCCTTAGGTCTTATGTGGGAGTTATAAGGGGTTATGTAATTAGGTTTTAGTTACTTATTGTGTAATCCCTTTTTATAAATAAGAGTCATATTCCATCAATTCCTTTATGAGAATTTTTTTTTAAAAATGATGAATTTGATAAATTGATTCTTTCGGTAAAAATGGTAATTATGAGAAATATATAAATTATTATATTAAACTAAGGGTTTTCTCTATAATATTATAAAAAAAATTCTTATAAATGATGATTATATCAGTTCCTTATCTGTAAATGATCAGGTAATCAGTTTGATAAGAGTTACATTTTTATAAGATAAAAATGAAAGTGTATTTTCAAAGAATTTATTTTAAGAAATTAATGAATTTTTGAAATAATTAATATTTCAATAAAATATTATTATCAAATTATTTATATTAATAATAAATGAGTATATAATTATTATGAAGTCAAATGTAATTTTTATTATGGTTTGAAAACTGTTTTTGTCAAAACCTGTGAATTTTCAATAAATATCGGTTTCCATTTTAAAATTTAAAATTCACATATTTAGGAAATTATTTAGATAAAATTAATAATATTTTTTGAATCATGATTTAAAAATTATCCAATATTTAATTTTTCATAATTTCTTGAGACAGTCGAATTTCTGGGTACAAATTAAATACCTTATAAATAAAATATGCATTTTATGGCTACATAATGACCCAACAATGATGTAATAAACACTATAATTGGTATTATAGTCCCAAAATATGTTTTTATATTAAAATAATTCGATTATAGATATTTTTTACTTATTTTTTTAATGCCTTAGTGAATCCTCCATTGTGTATAATATATTTTATGATTTTAAATTAATTTCATTGAGGGTGTGATTCACCTCTACATAAGAAAGTAAAATATTTTAATATGTTCAGCCATTTGTGTTATAAAATAATTTTTTACACTCCTATTTGGAAAAAAAATTGTGCAAAAACAATGGGAAGGTTTGTGGTTTAGAATATTTAATTAGATATATTCCAAAACCTAAGATTGTAAAATATTAAAGAATTCTCCTCTCATTTCCTATATAAACCCACCAATGATCCCACTTATCTTCACTAAATTTTTTTGGAGCACATCCCTACTTTAACCTCACCTCTCTAGAATCGTACAAAGGTTCCCCAATCTCTGAAGAATCCCCTCTTCAAGGTTTGTAAGTCACACACTCAAGTAAGGGATCTTCCACCCTCATCTTTTATCAAGCATTCATTTCATGTTATATATTTTAATTTATTTTATTCCAACATTGGGATATTTTATTAAATATCCTCATTACTTCTCATTTTATTTATAAATTATTATGTCCCCTTTCAGTCTCATTTATTCCTCTTATGAACCCTTATGTACACCCGTTACCATGCTGAATTTTTGTAAGGGATCCTCACATTCCTTCCTTTCTCATTTGCATATAAGTTTATTTATGTTGTTATACCCTTTTATTTTCAATTAAAAATTTTTGGGTATGATTTATCACCTCCACTATACTACTATACTTATGTTATAATGATGATATACCTCTTTCTCTCTCATTAATTCCTTTCGTGTACACCCGTTACCATGCTGAAATTCCGTAAGGGATCTCTCTCTTCCTATTTCCATTCAACCATTTCATATATATTATGCCTATAAATACAATTTAATATGTTAGGATTTTATGTTAAATGATCCACGTACTGTATATTTCATTTATAAATGATGATATACCCCTTTTCTCTCATCATCCCAATTTATGAATTTCCATATGATGTCGTTATGTTGCCAAAATTGCACTGTAATTTTCCAAGCCAAAATCATCATGTTGTGAATACCATACCCATTTCTCTATCAAGGGTATTAAAATTTATGAACATATACTTATTGAATGGTTAATAAATGTATGTATTCCACATTCTTTGATCTTGGAATAAGTGATGATGTTGAATGAATCCATGTTATATGATCTATGTGGCTCACTTAAGCATGAGATTAAAATGTTCATGAAGGGTGTGCCATGATAGTGCTCCAATGCATTGAGTAATGTTTAGAATCATGATAATCCATGTAAAATGAGGTTTTAATCATTCTAATTCATGTGCAATGGGGGTTTACTCATGTTAATCCATGTGCAACGATCCTTGGATCATGCTAATATCATGTTGTATGTTGTTGCCACATTTCCATGTTATGATAATCATGCTCTATCACGCCTTTATGTTAATGTTTCTCTTATGCTCCATTTATATGTCTATTTAATAACATGTATTTTATTCTTCATGTTATGACTTGTTTACTCCCTTAATTGGCTTTATAGATCACTCTTTTCTTATATATGTCCACAGGTTATCCCATGCAATGCTAAGTACGAAGGAATGTTTTGGGCATGTAAAAGATGTTTTCAATAAAGATTTTTTATTTTATGACTTAAGTTTTCATATAATGTTACTAAGACCCAAATAAACTAGAACTCTTGATATTATAGGTTTTATTAAAATCATTTTTATGTAATAAATCATGTTTAAGTGTGTAATAAAGAGCAGGGTTGTTATAGTTGGTATTAAAGGGTATGTTTAGTTATTTTTGGGATTAGTGTTATAAAATCTAGTAAAAGACCTAAGGATAAGATCGAGAATAAGAAAATAATCCCAAAATTTTGGTGAGTATAGATTAAGTGGTTTATCAAGAAAATATATACCTGTCCAGATATAAAGATGTAGAGGTGGCTATGACACATTTGTATCTAGTGGTAAAACCTGAAAACACCGCTTTGAGCTAGACTCGAATGAGAACTGGTGAAAGATAATGGGCCATTATGTACTCTTGGTTTGACACCCCTAGGTGTTATTATTTGATAAATTCATAATATTTGTACGAACCATTATTAAGGGAACAAAAAAATCCCATAAGAATATATGTTAGGAAGTAGATCATAGATAATATAGATCAAAGCCTATAAATTCATAAGTTAAGGAGATAAATGTAATTTATATGTTACGCCTTTAATGTCATTGGATTCCCCTTAATGCGTTTAATAGTTTAAAATGTACTCATACCTAAGTCTTATCGGATAAAGTAAAACCAAAATAAAAAAGTGAAATTTAGGGTTATAGTTCATAGTTCTACACATTCTTTTATATCCTGAATGTTTAGTTGAACAATCCCAACACCACCACAAATCACGGAAGTAGAGATGTATGTGAGAATGGAAAATGGGGAAATTATTGCATCGCATGAATATAAATCATCTTCTATCACCGTTTGTGGATTTAACTTCCCAAAAAACCTTATCATACTCTCTTTTGTGGAATTTTATGGAATTCTTGGAATGGAATGGCTTTACCAATATAGTGCCAAAATAAATTGTTGTGAGAAGGAAATCACTCTCCATATGGTGAATCGACCCCCAATTCTATACAAGTTTAAGGAGGAGTATGAATCTTATTTAGCACCATCATCTCAATCATGAATATTAATATGCTATGAGAAAGCGTATCTTTCTTAGATGATTGATTCTAAGGAAGGAACCATCCTCAAAGACATTACTATTGTGAGGGAATTCACTGATGCATTTCCCGAGGAATTGTCTGGTCTTCGTCCTAGAAGAGATGTTGAATTCTCTATTGATCTAATACTTAGGGAATTTCCAATATCCAAGACTCTATATAGTGTGGCTTTTATAGAGCTTTAGGAGCTAAAGAAACAACTACAAGAGAATCTAGATAAAGGGTTTATACAGCCAAGTGCTTCACCATAGGGTGCACCAGTCTTCTTCATGAAGAATAAGGATGGGTAAATGTACATTTTCATTGATTATCACAAGCTGAAAAAAATCCTGATAAAGAACAAGTATCCTTTTCCATGAATTTACGACTTGTTCAATCAGTTATGTGGAGCACAATACTTCTCCAAGGTGGATTTGTGATCGGGATATTACCAAGTAAGGGAGAAGGAGGATATCCCCAAGACTGATTTTCATACAAGGTATGGGCACTATGAATTGATAGTAATGCCTTTCAGACTCACTAATGCTCCAAAAATATTCATAGACTTATATTAAAATAGTCTTTATATATTACCTCAACAAATTTATGGTAGTATTTATAGATGATATTCTAATATACTCCAAAACCAAGGAGGAGCATGAGGATAATCTAATCACTATACTAGAGACCTTGCGAAAGGAGAATCTCCAGGAAAATTACAATAAGTGTGAGTTCTAGTTGAATGAAGTCTCATTATTAGGTTATATCATCACAAACAATGAGATATATGTGGATCCCTCCAAGAAAAATGCAATTGTGGGATGGACGAGACCAACATATATGAAGGATATCCATAGATTCCTTGGGTTAACTGGATATTATCATTGATTTGTGGGAAATTTCTCATGATTGTAAAACCATCTTACTAAGATAACTCAGAATGGAGTCAAGTTTTACTGGAACGATGAATTTGAAGAGATCTTCAAGGAGTTGAAAATGAGTCTTATCACGTTGCTCGTGATGACACTACCCACAAGTGGAGAACTTTCATAGTATTTAGTGATGCTTTGAAGAAGGGCCTAGGTTGTGTGTTGATGAAAAATGACAAAGTAATTTCCTATGATTCAAGGCAATTGAAAGTTCATGAAAATAACTATCCAACACATGATCTGGAGTTGGATGTAGTAATATTTGTTTTGAAAATTTGGTGACATAAAATCTTTGGTGATAAGTGTGAAATATATACAGATGAAAAAATCCTCAAGTATATATTCACACAGAAAGAGTTGAATATGCACCAACAAATATGGTTAGATATGATCAAAGGATATGACTACTGAATCCATCACCACCCTGGGAAAGCGAAAAAGGTGGAAGATTCTCTAAGTAGAAAGTACCCAGAGATTCTATCATTAATGGGAATTGAAAAGGATACAATCTTCTTATATTTTATGGAGATGGACATGTGAATCATAAAGAATGGAACATCATCAATCTTTTCACAAATTATTTCTCAAATGAAACTTTTGGAAAGGTTAAATGATTCTCACAAGGATGAAGTGAGAATTTAGAAGAAAGTGGAAATTATCAAAAAAGTGAAATACTTGGAGTTCAATGTTAATGAAGAAAGAATTGTGAGATTTGGGTCCAAACTATGTGCTTCAACAAATACGGAGTTAAATAAATAACTTTTGGATGATTCATATTGTTCAAATTTCTACATTCACATTGGAAACACAAATATGCATCAAGATCTATGAGAGAATTGTTGGTGGGATAACATGTAGAATGAGATAATTGAGTCTACATCAAAGTTCTTGGTATGTCAGCAAGTGAAGGCTGAGAGGAATAAGTCTAAGGGGATGACGCAACCATTACCCATACCAACATAGAAATGTGGGAACATCACCATGGATATTGTCACTGGACTTCCGAAGACACACAAATGAAACAATGCAATATAGGTTTTTATGGATCGTCTTACAAAGACCGCACACTTCATTTTTATTTGAGAGGATTTATCATTCGATCAACCGGCACAGATATACACCAGAGAAGTGGTAAGGCTGCATGGAGTACCAATATCGATTGTATCAGATTGAGATCCAATAATCAACCCTATGTTCTGGAAGAGTCTCCGACATGCTCTAAATACAGAGTTGAAATTTATGATGGATTATCATCCTCAAACTGATGGGAAATTTAAATAGTCTATCTAGAAACTTGAGGACATGTTGAGAAAATTTTCAATGGAATTGAAAGGTGTATGGGACTAATATCTTTATTTGGTGGAGTTCTCTTACAACAATAGTTTCCACTCAAGCATCCAAATGGATCCTTATGAAGCCCTTTATGGGAAGAGGTGTAGAACATCAGCATGTTGGGATGTAGTTGGGGAGAAAAAACTTGTAGGTATATAAATAGTTGAAGAAATGGTGGATAAGGTTAAGACCATCCACCAACACATCAAATCTACTCAGAGTCGACAAAAGAGATATACTGACAACCATCGACGAGACCTAGAGTTTGATGTTTGAGATGTGGTTTTCCTCCACATATCTCCATAGAATAGAGTGATGAAATTTAGGAGGAAGGCAAAGCCACATCCAAGGTACATCATCCCTTTTGAGAACCTTCATTACATGAAAGAAGTGTCCTATCAACTTAAAATCCCACCAAACCTGTCTCAAGTACATGATTTATTCTATGTATCACTCTTGAGGAAGTACATACCTGACCCATGACATGTACTCAATCCAGAGGTGGTATCATTGGAGAATGACCCATCCTATAAAGTAAAGCCAGTGAAGATCCTATATCATATAGAAAATGTTCTATGAAATAAGACGATGCCCCTCATCAATGTGTTGTGGTGAAATCACAAGTTTGAAGAAGCAATGTGGGAACCATAGGAAGTGATGAGGCAGAGTTACCCTCATCTGTTTTAGTGTGGGAAAAATAAATTTTGGGGGCGAAATTTCTTAATGGGGGAATGTTGTAGTGACCCTAACTTTTATGAATAAAATTACCTTTCTTTTAATGACTTATGGATATAGAAAACACATGCACTCTTGTTTTATTATTGGGTTTAAATAAAAGTTAATTATCATTACCATTGATAATATAACCTTTGGAGAGTGATCACACTACTGATATAAATATAAGGTTTTTAAAAAAATCATTTTGACATAGACAAAGGAGGGGATGGCCTTATCTAGTAGACTTGGGTCGTACAAATCTCATTTGTAGGATCTTGGAAATGAGGTGGAGTCATTGGGATTCACTCTTGACCAAGAATAATTCAATATTCAACACCTTAAGAAGGAACAGAATCACCTACAAGATAAGTTCAAGTAAATTGAGATTACCACCCATGTGATGTTATCTGAACCACCCTAAGAGCCTTTCACCATCACACACCTTACCCTTACATCTTATTTTGGTGTTATACGGGGTTATATAATAAGTTATTAGTTAGTTATTATGTAATCCTTTTTTATAAATAGAAGTCTTATTCCATCAATTCCTTTATGAGAAAAGTTTTTCTTAAAAAAATGATGAATGTGATAAATTGATTCTTCAGGTAAAAATGGTACTTTTGAGAAACATATACATTATTATATTAAACTAATGTTTTTATTAATAATATTATAAAAACAATTCTTAAAAATTATGATTATATCAATTTCTTATTTGTAAATGATTAGGTAATCAGTTTGATAAGAGTTACATTTTTTTATACGATAAAAAGTGTATTTTTAAAGAATTTTTTTTAAGGAATTATTGAATTTTTGAAATAATTAATATTTTAATAAAATATTATTATCAAATTAATTCTATGAATAAAAAATGAGTATATTATTTTTATAAATTCAATTGTAATTTTTAATAAGGTTTGAAAATCGTTTTTTTTCAAAACCTGTGAATTTTTTATAAATGTGAGTTTTAATTTTAAAAGTTAAAAGAAAATATTTAGGAAATTATTTAGATAAAATGAATATTATTTTTAGAATTAGAATGTTGAAATTATCTAATAATTAATTTTTCATAATTTTCTGAGACAATCGAATTTTTTGGTAATAATTAAAAATCGTATAAATAAAATATGTGTTTATGACACCATAATGACCCAAAAATGATGTAATAAACACTATAATGGGTATTAGCCGCCCAATATATGTTTTACCAGATAAAAAATGTGATTTTATATTTCTTTTACTTATTTTTTAATTCCTTAGCGAATCTTCCAAAGCGTATAATATATTTTATGATTTTAAATTCATTTCATTGAGGCTGTGACTCACCTCCACATAAGAAAAAAATTAATATTTTAATATTTTCAGACATTGGACTTATAAAATAATTTTTTCCACTCCTATTTTTCAAAAAAAAGGGCAAAAACCATGTGAAGGTTTGTGGTTTTAAATATTTAATTATATAGATTCCAAAACCTAGGTTTGTGAAATATTAAAGAATTCCCCTCTCATTTCCTATATAAACCCACCCATGATCCCACTTATATTCACTCAAAATCCTTGGATCATGTCTTTAAACTTACCTTACCACTATATAATCCTCCCAAGGAACCCCAATCTCTCTGGAATCCCCTCTTCATGCTTTTCAAGTCACACACTCAAGTAAGGGATCTTCCACCCTATTTTATCAATCATTCCTTTCATGGTATATCATTTAATTTATTTTATTCCTATGATGGGATATTTTATTTAATATATTCCTTAACCATTTGATGTATAAATGATTATATATCCTTTAAATATTATTTATCCATCTTATTAACCCCTATTTACACCCGTTACCATGCTGAATTTTCATAAGGGATCCTCACATTCCTTCCTTTCTCATTTGTATCCAAGTTTCTTTATGTTCTTATAACCTTTTATTTTTAATTAAAAATGTTGGAGTATGATTTAAAACCTCACCCATTCTTCTCTACTTATTTTTTAATGATGAGAGTCCCATTTCTATCTCATTATCTCCATCCGTGTACACCCGTCACTATGCTGAAATTCCATAAGGGATTTCTCTCTTCTTATTTCCATTCAAGCATTTGTTATATATTATGACTCTAAATTCCATTTCATATGTTGGGATATTATGTTCCATAAACCCCTTACTGTCTATTTCATGTAAAAATTATTAGATACCCCTTTATCCCTCATTAACCCAATTTATGAATTTCCATATGATACTATTATGCTGCCAAAATTGAACAACGATTTTCTAAGAAAAAATCATCATGTGGTGAATACCATACCCATTTATCTATCAAGGGTATTCAACTTTATTCCCATATAATTATTTAATGGAAATTACATGTATGTATTCCACATTATTTTATCATGGAATAAGTGATGATTTTTAATGAATCCATTTTATATGATCTGTGTAGCACACTTAAGCATGAGATTAAAATGTTCATAAAGGGTGCGCTCTGATTTCACTCCAATGCATTAGGCAGTGTTTAGTATCATGATACACCATGTGAAATGAGGGTTTAATCTGAATAATTTATGTGCAATGAGGGTTTAATCATGTCAATCCATGTTCAATGATCCTTAGCTCATACTAATATCATGTTTTATGATGTTGCCACATTTCCATGTTATGATAATTCTGCTATATCATGCCTTTATGTTCATGTTTTTCTTATTCTCCATTGATATATCTATTTCCTAACATGTATTTTATTCTTCATGTTATGCCTTGTTTACTACTTTATTGGGATTTATGGATCACCCTTTTCTTATGTATTTCCTCAGGTTATCCCATGCAATGCTAAGTACGAAGGAATGTTGTGGTCATGTAAAAAACATTTTCAATAAAGATTTTTTATTTTATGATTTATGTTATCATTTAATGTTCTTAATCCCCAAAGACACTAGAACTCTCGATCTTATGAGTTGTATTAAGTGTATATTTATATAATAAATCATGTTTAAGTGTGTAATAAAGATCAGAGTTGTTATATATATTAGTTAATCTTTTATGGTTAGTTTACAATATGAAATAACTAATTTTCAGATGCCATTATTTATGAGAATGCACCTCATACACATTAAATTTTTCAAATTTTTCAGATGTTTCTATTGGATTATTATGCTTTCTTTAATCATAATCTTCTTAGTAACCCTTCATTATATAAATGGTGGTTCTTGATCCTCCCATTCCTAACTTGGATCATATTTATAGTCCACTAGTCCCCCTAGTTCTTATTGGTCATGGTTTTTTGGTCCTTTCACCCTCTTCTGGTGGGCTTGGTGCTCCAAATGTTTCATCAAAGGTTGATCAATTGGATTCAACATGGATAGTAGGGAATAATAATTTGGTTTGGTCATTCTATTTGAATTATTTTATATTTTAATGTTTGGATATGGGTAAGTAGTTTCCTATTCCGACCATTCATAATATCCTATTCACGAGCAAGATTTCTATTCCAGTGGATGGTGACCTTGATATTTCATTCCCAGTGGACGTTTTTTTCCATATAATGACTATAAAAAATGGACTCTAATAAATATATTTAGTAAGTATAAAACCTAACTCCATGTATTAAAATTCTTTATTTCTTCATGGCATCCCACTGGTCTTTGAGTGATTTCATTTCTCGGTGATTTAACCTCAAACATTCATTTGTTATTGAAAAAATAATTTATACAGGATTAGGATAATGAATCTAGGATTTGTGATAAGATGAGATTAATCTTGTAACATTGGTCCATTAAAGTGAATTAATTTTTCAATGCATCCACTAATCCATGTGGAGGCGGCGAGGCATAACATTTCCCTTCTTCTATATGTCCTTCTTAGAGAGTATATGGGATTCATTCAAGCATTTTGTGTGTGTGTATTAGACCACTATAATGATGAAAAGTTATATGGTGACCATGATTTTCATTGAAATAGATATCACTATTCCTTTTCCCAAATATATTTTCTTACAATATGGTTATAACATATCTCATTGGTAGGATATTGATTTCTTTAAATCAGTAGGCTTATGTTATACTTATCATCTTCAAGACCATTTTTCAGTTGTTCATAGAAGATTATATGCTTTCCATTTACTTGTTTACATTGGGAATATTTTTTCAGATAATGGAAAGAGAGTTTTGAATCACCCACCTTTAATTTTATCTTATATTTCTTACCTAAATTTTTCTATCCTACATGATAATATTTATTGAATTAGTTTATAGGGAGAACCTTCAGTTCTCCCACAGTTGGGTGGTCATGCTCCCAATTGAATTGAGGATGTCCCTCTTAGTATTAAATATCACTATTCATAGTTCCTATTATCTTGGATCAAATATATGTTACTCAGAATAATATTATATTGCATCAAATTTATTTTTTGCAGTCCAATCAATGGTTGGGTTCTAAGGATTATACTTTAATTGTTTCTTGCATGTTCCATCATTCCTCCCATGTTTAAGTTGTTAAGATCTTTTTCTTAGTTCCTCTTATTTTTATGCTTAATTTCCCCTTATAGGGTCTTTCTATACTAAAATTCTTAATATTTTGGAATATTTTCAGGCTTACTATCACGGGTTGGCTCATCCTATCTCTAAATCTATGATTTCCACTAATGAGTTTGGTTGTAGGCGTGTTTCAGTTTTAGTTGAAAGTGAGGTTGTGATCAATGATTTTTAAGGTCAAGTTTTTATCTATAAAGGCTTATATTTATAGTGTGGTAGATTAGGTCCCTCATTTCCTCTACTATTAGAGCTTATTCTTTATTTGATTGGTGTATCCTTTCTCAACTCAGTCTATCCTATTATTAAAAGTACTTTAGATTCTATTTATATCAATTTTAGTTATTTGGAAGTGATTGATTAACCAACCCAAATTAACCATACAAAAAATTATATAAAATAGAATAATACCTCACAATCTAAAAATGAATATTGTAATGTTACTATTATACTTGACCTCAAGTTTGTTATGAAAACTACTATTCCTACAATACTAAAATCTAGAAACAAGGTGATCATGAAAACCTTCATTACATAATTATGTTCTGTTTTTTCATCTAGAATTATAGGGGATAATTTATAAAATTAATTTCAAATACATAATATATGAGTAAAGGTTTTTTAGTTTCACTTTCACATATATGTCAGAACCTAATGATAATTCTAGTACTATTAAATATTTTTCTCTTAAGATTAATGTTAGATATTTTATACATGACACACTAAATAATGAATATATTTGGATATTATAGAATAAGGATGTTCATGTGGACCCTTTCAATTATTCTGAATAGAATATTAATGCTAATGTGATACGTCCTTAAAGTTGTATGTTTTTTTACTTTTGTTTATTCTAAATGTGATGATAGGGATTATTTATTTTTATGGGAATTCCTATTATCTTTTAATCTGGTATCACTCTCTTGGTTTATTGGAGGGGTCTTCAACATGATTATGGACTATCCATATAAAAGAGGTGGATTCATCTATACTAGAAGGCCCATGACAAGTTTCAATAATTTATTTCCACTTAAAAACTTTATGTATTTAGGATTATTGGGTGATCAGTTTATGTGGAGAAATAAAAAACAATCTTATGAAGAATATGTAGTCATTTAGATCAGTATATTTCCAATTCTCAAGGTATCTCATGATTCTTGAGTTTTTTAGTTACTCACATTTCCATGACTCTCTTGGATCACACTCCTCTCTTACTCATGTTGGAAGGTTCTTTCATTTAATTTAATATTTTTTTTCGCTAAAATATAGAACTTGTAGGAAGAATTCTAAATTGTGGTTCAGGAATAATGGAACAGTTTAATGCAACCCCATCCCGAGAGAATTCTATAAAGGATTTTTAGATGATTAAAACGGGTTCTTAAGTAATTGTATAAAACTCATGATACCTCCATATATGTCATCAAATATATAGGTACTAAAATTATTAGTGGTTGAAAACGTTTCTCATGAAAGCTATTAGGTTGATTAGCTTAAATTAGGAGAGAGTAACATTGCCCATTTTCATGTAGGAATCATGGAAAGTAGATTCATTGGTAATTTCAATCTTAAAATGGAGTATGCATCCTTCACTAGTGACCTTAGTGTCTTAGGACCACTGGATATGATTTATTTATCTAATATTCTCATAGGTGTTGGTCTAGATAAGTGTGGAGGATAGTCCATGGATGACTTTAATGATCCCTTCTTTAACTCGACCCCTTAAGTTATTAATAATAAAATAAATAATCTGTTTGAGACTTACACTAACACTGAGGAAATTATGAATGATGTTAGATAATTGATCCATGGTAGTTCCCTTATTTTGGATTATTTTTCTAATTCCTTAATTGTGTAAGCTTGGGATATTATCAAGAAGGACCATATCAGTGTTATTTAAGATTAATTTTCTATTGGACATCTTTCAAGATCTTCTTATGCCACCATTCTGGTTATTATGCTTAAAGTGCATAATCCCATGTCATTTAATTAATTTCATCCCATTATCCTTTAAAAATATACTTATAAAGTCTTGGAAAAATTATTTATGATAGTTCATCCCCCATACTCCCTCTACCAGTCTGAAATTAGCCACATTGCTTTGTCAACAATATAAATATCCAATGTGTTATAAACTTATCCCTAGAGATGGTTCATGAAATCAATAGATTTTTTTGATTCTATTATTATAGTTAATTTAGAATTTGAAAAATACTATGCTACTATTTAATAGATCTTAATTCTTAAGATTATGTGACACTGTGTTTTTTCTAAAAGGTTCTATGATTTTTGATTATATAGTTTCTATTATCCTTGGTTAGCTGGCTCATTGATAGTAAGTAAATTTGGTTTCTTTAAATATTATAGAGGAATATAGTAGGGTGATCCTATAGCTATCAATTTATTTGTGCTATTTTATGATTCTTTAAGAAGAAACCTCAATGATACTATTTCAATAGGGATTATTTTTCCCTTTAAATATAGGTATAAATCTCTTGACAACTCTCCCTTATTATTTTTTGATGATATTCAATTTTTAAAATGCGAATAAATGTTCTATTATGGGTTAGAAATATATATTGAATGAATATGAAAAATGGAGTGGAAAATAGGCTAGTCAATCCAATAGAATTTTCTATATCTCTAGTCAATGTTTGCATATTCGTATCAGATGGATTAAGAAATTACTTGTTTTTTATTTTAAGTCATTTTCTAAGGATTTTCTCACCGCACCTCTCAAAACTGGAAGAATAAAAATCTTTTATTTTGAAAATACGATACAAGTAATAGTGAGGAGAATAAATAATTGTAAGATCCAGCTACTCTTCTTTAATGGGAACATCATACTTATTAATTTTGTGCTCACTACTATGACCATGCATGTGATCTATACCATTAGAGTTCCAAAATGTTTTATTCATCACATTGAAATTTATATGAATACTTATCTTAGGGAATCTCATCATAAAGGTAGATATCATTGGGATAGTTATCATCAATTATTGAAACCCATTGAAGAAGGTGGTATTGGGTTAAGAATAATCAATGATTCCATACTAGTAAAACATGTAAAACTGGTGTGGAATATGATAGAATATTATTCTCTATTGTCTAGAGTTTCCTGAAGAAAATATGGAACTACATTTAATTAAATTAAATAAGTTACTTATTTATCTTCTCCTTTATGGGGTAGTCTTCTAGACCCCCTTTTTATTCTTATAAATCACTCATGGAGGATTGATGGTCATGGTGATATTATTTTTTAAAAATATAATTGGGTAGAAAGTTCTCTATACTTTCCTAATTTCCTCACCCCAGATATCAAATTTAGAGAGGAAAAAAATGATTCCTAGCTACGCCAATAGTTTACTACTATAATATAAATGGGATATTTTTAATAATACAACCCCAGCTAATGAATATAATTATTACCACTTCACCTCTTCTAGATCAAGGTTTTTCATTACCATAGCTTACCAAATGTTGCTCCATGTTTCTTTTGAGGATGAGACTTTGCGTAACATGTATTGGGAAGTTATCTGATCCAAGTATTATTTCCTTATTTGGTCTTTTTAGCACTAGTATATCTTGACATATATTGTTGTTAAGCACATAGAAATACAATTGGATTCAAAATTCATTTGATCTTATAACTCCCATAATGAGAGTGAATAACTTCTATTTTTAAAGAATGATTAGGTGTCTAAAATTTGGTCCTTTTTAGGGGATTGTCTAGGTATCTAACCATCCTTAGAATCCTTTGATGGTTCTCCATATAAATGGTTTAAAGGTGTAGGTATCTTAGTGGATATTGAAGCTGTTCATAAGGCCACTACCACCACTTCCATATGGGTTATGTGGATTCTTCATAATGGCTCCAAAGTTCATGGAAAATACTATTGTACCCATCATCTAAAAATGAAGGAACTCTTATTAATTTATGAATTTTATATCATCTTAAGTGGAAATACTCTATGAAATAGGTACTTTAGATTTCATCTTGTTCAGACAACAGATAATGGATGCCTAGCACATTTGGTACAATGGTTCCCTACAATTTTAAGCATAAAACTCAACATGGATAACTCTTTCTCCAATAACATTATGCGCGATGGCTGTATTATTCCCGACATACATGGATTAATGATTTTGTACTATAGAGTTTTATATGATGATGGTAGTCCCGTATTAGTAGGATCCATGGAATTAATTAGTGGTATTTCTATTTGTATAGGTAAGAGTATTCATCTCTCTATGGTGGAGTTTGATGCACATTTTTTTATAAAGTACATCCAAGGTTCTTACCAAACCCATTGGTCTGTTAGGAATTTCGTTTGGGAGTGAAAAAATATTATTAATTATGTTTTATTGATCTGAAACACCTATAATGAGGTTAATAAGGAAACAAAATTTCTTTCTTCAAAAGGTTGTGAATTTAACTCTCACTATTTTATCTTATTTAGTCTCTACACCCCTTTATTGTAATTTATTACTGGATAAGGATTCTATTAGAATACACCACTTCATAACTACATGATTATTCCTTGTAAATTTATCTCAGTTTAAAAATAATTATCTTTCATTCAATGCAAACTATAAAATTCAAACTAAAGATACTGGAACCAAAATTGGGTCTGGTATCAATCACTATTTCAATTTATCAAAAGAACATTACCATTTTGGGCTATATAAAATTTTTATCCCTTTCCAAGTAATATAAATCAAGGAAGATGAAATCATGGATAATTCCTAAAAAAATCACTGATAATAACTAAAACAAAAAATATCTATATCTCAAAAACCTTACTTGGTTTTTCCCAAAACATCATGATCATCACCTTCTCATGAAATACTAAAATGCCTATGAACATGGAGAGTCCCTAAGGTAATCCTTGAATGGTTCCAATGATCTTATTCATTCTTAGAGAAAACAAAGATGCCATCTATAAGAACCATGAAAAATGTTTCAAGTTATCAACGATATATCTATTTAAAAATATCCATGAATAGTTTTGAAGCATCATTCAAGATGAGTAGAATTACCAGATACATGAAATTACTATATCTTATTTTAAAAGTTGTATTAGGAATAGAAGAATATTTTATCTTGAGGTGGTGATACCATGATCGATAATCAATTTCTAAGAACCACCTAACCCCTATTAACTAATCAATGTGGTCATTGATTCAAGGTAAGGGTTATTTGTTCTTTATGGACACACTTTTCATATCCTTATAATAAATGAAAGAAATTTGGAGTTTCATCTTCATTTTTAACAATGTGTACAGGTTCATCCTAAGGAGATACCTTAGTATAAATAAATACCTTGGCTTTTAAATAATCTAATTGGATTTTAAATTACTTTTGTTTAGTTAGATCCATTATATTTGAGGGTATCAGAATCATCCATGTACCTAGTACTAGATCAATAGAGAACACAACTTCCTGTTTTGGTGGTAACCCGAAGGATTCATCTGGGGAAACTTTATAAAATTCCCCAACCAAAAGATGAATATCAACCTAAAATAATTCCCATCATCAACCTCTATAAAAAAGGATTATACCTAGAATATTAGCTTTACAATATTAGGAATAAGAGGCTCCTCTTATCTAGATCTCAAGTCCCATTATCCATAAAGAAACTAGAATATTCCTTAGAGAGTATTGAAGTTCATCCTATGATGGTAATAATAAATATGGGCTTTAAAAAATATCATCTAATCTATCCCAAGAATAACATCAAAGAGATCCATATCAAGGATATTAAAATATCATTTTATCTCTTCTTTAGATATAGATAGAATACAAGAAGGACAATAAAATCCACATTATCTTTTCCTTCCAATAGGTTTAGATATATCTATAACATATGAAATGGGATCCTATGTAAAAAATTCACAATGTGGTATGAAATGAAATAATATGGGGTAATTTTATCAAATAAAGAAATATCCATAAATGATTCAATAATAATAGAACCTAATAACTTTGATGATCCTGTATCAGATTTAATAAGGTCTTGATCTGATATATGAAACTGTTTCACATTATAGTGTAAATCATCCCTACCATTAGTCTGAGGCATGTTTCTCAGATTAATTTTCCTATATGTTAAAATTCCTTTACCTCTATACCCTTAAGGTTTAGGTTCCACAACCCTAGAGGCATCATAATTAATAATAAACCCCCTTAGAACTGATGATCATGTATAACTATTCTCAGGGTGGTTCACCCTACACAACCTTTAAAGATGAGACATCCATCCAAAATCATGTAAAACTATAGGTGATTCCTTAAATGAGTTATTTTTCACCTTACCACATTGGTGGAATATAATAGGTCCCCTTCTCATGGACACAGATGATATATACTATAATAAGCATCAAGAGCCACTGAAACTTCCCCTATTCCACTCATTTCACATCCAATTATTCTATAGAAATCCTACTTCACTACCACTAGGTATAGGGGTATTTTAAATAATTCATTAAATCCTAGATTGATCTATCTCTACCATCAAGTTTCAATCCACTACTTCATCATAGTTGGAGAGATTTAGAAATAAAACTTGAGATCAAATACTGGTTCAAAGGATAATTTCAAAACGATGAGATGTCAAATGATAATTTGAATCTATCCTCAGTGTGAAGTGAAAAATCAAATAAAACTAGTTAGTTTGTTTAATGATTGTCTCATTTACCACCCAAAGGAAAATAAACTCCTGAAACTTTTTTTGTTCTATTGTATGAGGATAAAATTATCAAGTGAACATGATATTGAATTCATTACACTTAAGTTTTTCATAAATATTGGCCTAAATGATATAATACCACCATTTATGGTTGGTACCTTAAATCATAAATATTTCAAAATTCACATTTTAAATTATTCATTCTCATGGAATCCAAAGATCCCCTCAATTTTCTCTAAAAAATACTCATATTATTGAGTTTTGTTACTAGATCACAAAGAAGGGGGATTGTGTTTGAGAAATTCCTAATATTTATATATAGTTCAATTTAGTGGTAAGGTGACTATCATGGGGATCTTAACCAGTTTATTTGAACCCAATTAAAATGTAGAGAATAATGGGACTTGGGTTATCTCTAGAGAGGAGGTAATTCTTTTACTATTTTATTTTGTATTGAATGGGTTTAGTGTGTGTTGAAAAACCAAGAATAAATATGTGTGTTTGTGTGATTTTATTTAGTTAAACTATATATTTAAATTTAGTTTTAAAATTAGTGGTCTATCCTTGGATACTCCACGCACTTACCTACTAAATCATGATTCATTCAAATAAATTGTTTCACTCTCTCTCTAGCCAGCTAAGGTCTCAACCAATTCCTTTCTAATTGGATTTTCAGTTCAAACAGGGATGTGTAATAATCATTCCATCCCATGATATTACCTAAAATAGTAATCATATATTTATAATTAAACCTAGATCAACCCACTTACCTCCTTCACATGGGAAATATGAACCATCTTGGGATTTTTTGTTTGAAACCCATGAAAAAAGAAGAAAGTTGTGAAAATAGTAAAACAGAGGAGATATCCTAATCTCTATAACCTATAAACACTTCTGAAAAGATAAAACATAACAGAATTTATCAATAAATAAAAAAATTATCAGTATGGGTATGGGGAAATATCCTTATATTGAACACTATGGTTTTAGTTTTCTATAACAAGAATCACAAAAATAAAATTATAAAAATAAAATATACAGTAGTAACACAAGATCAATAAACTGACTAACAATTTACCATTTTCATAGTTATAATCTTATTATTTTATAATGGAGGATGGACATTATATAATAGATTTACCCTACTAGGTATGATCCTTACATTATTTGGTACGCTTCATCTTCCATGTGGGTGGAATGATCTTCCTCCTCTTCCTTTCTCAAGTGTAGTGTTCCCTTGATGCCTTTGGGATCTTTCTATATTTAAGTGTCGATCTCCTATATCCTTTAATGGATTCCATGTGTCTTTGACCAGGGTTGAGATTCTATAAATAGGTATATTTTGAATCTTTTAGATCTATAATCCCTTCCCACTAACATCTTCTTATTTAGAACATTTAATGACCATCATGTGAAAGATTGAGAAGCTTCCTTACCAATATGTACCAACCAGTGGAATGAAAATTAATTTTAGTCTATTCATTATTTATTTTTGGAAATTTGAATTTTAAACTCCCCATATTATAAATGTAAATACCCGGAAATTTCAAGGATTTTTTTAAAATGATTTGGAATTTTACGAGTCTGTGGCTTCTGACGGCACTTGATTCTGAGGCCCAGTGTGCCCGGAATCAATTTCTGAAGTTTAGCTCGGCTACATTCAGTGAACGAATGAGCGGGTTTTCTAACTTTTGAACCGGTGCTCAGAATTAAAATCTGAGGGCACCGATGAACTCGCAGTCCCGGTAATTGCTTAAGGTAACACATACCATAGTTGCGTTCGCAAAGGAGGAGAAGATAATTTTGGGGGTTTATTCAAGAAATAAATAAAAATTAACGGAACAATTTTTATTTTGTAAGGTGGGTTTTCCCTCCCATGGGTAGTTAAGGGTGGGGTGCACAACCACTTAACTACCCAAGTGTGGGTGTTAGAGAGGTGGCGCCCACATGACCCCCACCATTTAATTTCCTCTAAACTCATTAACATCCCCTCATTGATTTGGCAAACCTCCATTAAATGTTAGTCTCTCCATTAAATTGTGTCAACCCATAATTTAATGAGGAACCTTCCTATTTATTCCTTTTTATTTAACTACCAACACGTTTAATAATGGGTAACCTTCTCTCTCCCTTCTTAAATTAATTTTCATCATGTTATTAAATGTGGTGAATTAATTCAGGGAGTTTCTTTGCGTGTGAAATTAAATAATAGGAGGAAAATATTATTTAATTTGGAAAAGAGCTTCGTTGTGCGGGAGAGATCATGGGAGAGCTCTTGAGCTTTGGAAGAACACCGACCTCGGATGAAGAACGACGAAGAATGCCGGCCTACGACGAAGAACGACGAAGAAAGCTGGTTCCTCAAAGATTGATGACACGCCACCCTTCTCTTCTCCGCGACAAGAGAGGAGACGCCGCTTCCTCCTCGGCACGCTCCGACGACGCCTACGACCCTCTTCCCCACAACGCCGACACCCGACGTCAACTGTTGAGGTTGGTGTTTTTGTATAAATTTCATTATGTTATTTTATACCCTCGGAATGACGTGAAAAATTGTTTGGTGTTGTTTAGAACCACTAACGCGGTGGGCGTGGACTAACGAAAAAGTCCGAACCCACCGCTACTTTGTTCTTGATATGCGGAATAATTGGCGACGATGAAGAGAGATCGAATTGGCGATTGGAGGCTGTCGTAGTAATGTACGTGTACCGAGACGACCGCAGGCATAGACGACAGCAGAATTAGACCAGCAGAATGGATTCGGTGGCCCGCAGAAGTCCCTGGAGGCGCGGCGGCCGACATCGGCCGGCCGACTGGAGGTGGCGGTGCCTCGGCGCGACACCCGGTAGGAGCCCGCCACAGCTAAAGCTGCGGTGGCGGGGGCCGGATCCCGCGACTGCATGGGATCCGGGGAAGCAGCGACGCCACCCTGGCGCCACGTCTACAGAAAGGGGGGACCATTCCCCCCTACTCGGCTCACTGGCCGAGCCAGTACACCAGGTCCAGGCTGGGCCAGACCCGGACCTGAGTCGGGTCGACCTGGTTCGGGCCGCCCAGGGGGGGTTAGGTCGGGTCGGATCGGGCCCAGACCCCCCACTTCGGACCATTTTTGGTCTTTTTCCCATAACTTGAGCTAAGGACCTCCGATCAACACACCGTCAATTGCGTAGGAATACTTGGATCAGGATGATCGTTTAGGTATGTTACACTTGAGGTTTTGGCAAAGTTTTTGTATGGCCTGGTTGGTTCGAACTCAAAACCAACCGGGCCTTTGGAGCGGAAACAATTATAACTTAAGGGCCGAACGTCTGATTGACGTGTCGTCAATTGAGTTGGGATACCTTTGTTGAGATAGTCCTTTTTGATTACTCTGCTTGAGGTTTGGATGCAGCTGGAGTATGGTCGGGTTGGTTTTATCTTAAAAACCAACCGGGCCCCTAGGACGGAAAAGCTAATAACTCTCAGACTGGGCATCCGATTGATGCATTGTCTGTCGCGTTGGGTTTCTTTTGGCGATATGGATCTTTGGGATACATCAACTATGGAATTCGTGAAAATTGATGTATCCAACCTTTTTTTCTTGAGGATTGGACCCTCCCAGAATCCAGTATGCTGTGTGCGGGAACCCTAGAGCTGGTTGCGACTGCATCGACTTCTGTACTGGAATCCTTCGTGGGTTCGACAGTGATGAATACCATACTGGAATCCTTCGTGGGTTTGACGGTTATGACTACTATTCTTGTATCCTATGTGGGTCCGGTAGTATTGAACTTTGTACTTGTCTCCTGTATGGGTCTAGCAGAGTAGCTGGTCTTGTATCCTGTGTGGGTCCGACAGCTTAGCTGGTCTTGTATCCTATGTGGGTCCGACAACTTAGATGAATCAGTGGCTACATCTGATCATCTATATCGCCTTACGAAGTGTATACCTGTGTGAGATGAGTCTTGAATTCAATCATTATCATCGATGTGATTGAATTGCTTTCCTGTGTGGACTGGGTTGTGTTTTTCCTGTGTGGACTGAGTTGTGCTATCCTTTGTGGACCGGGTGGTTCTTTGGCTCGAGAGTTGGAGACGAACTATAACTGATGACTTAGGTATATGTATTGGCATATACCAAAGTAGTATTACTGATACCTCATTATTGTATATTTCCTTTTTGGTTTATCCTTCGTGGATTTTGAGAGACCTTCGGGGCTCTCGGGGTCCCTACTGAGTATCGTATACTCACCCCTGTATAGGCTATGCCCGCACTACGTTATGTTGGATGCAGACAACGGACAACACTTATTTAGGTGGAGTCTTGTGGAGCTGGACAGTTCTCGGTGGTGGACCACTTGGCGGGACGTACATGGAGCGGACGACCGGACCCGAGGAGATGAGGAGACTATCTGTACCCACCCTTCAGGTGGGATTTCTGGAGGACGAATTGGTGTTTCTGTTTTACTTACTGCTGTTGTACTTTCCTTTCAGATGTACTGTACTTTCAGTTGGGTTTGTATGCTAGCCCATTTACTTTTCATCACTTACCTTGTACCCAGTTTTACTTAGTGCTTACTTCACTTGCGTACTCTGTTGTGATTTTTTTACTTTATAAAAGGCAATTCCTTCCCCTTTTTATCAGGATTTACACCTTTGGTGCTAGTTTCCATCCCCTTTCCTATGGAAGGAGGGCTTGGGGTAGTCACAACATGGGCCCTGAGGACGGGTCATGACAAATTGGTATCAGTGGAGTCGGTTCTACTACAGAACACAAGACTATGATCTTTCCTTTTTGTGAAGCAATAGTGTTAAGACTATTGAGTGTGGCTTTCAGTGTAGGGAGTCCAGTGTTGGTTCGGAGGATGACGTATCCATACACCAGGACCCTGACTTATGATTTCTGTCTCAGTGCACAAAAACACTGATTGTGTGTGTGTTTCCTTTCAAAAGTTTTCTATGTGATTACTTTGTGTCAACTCATCAGATATACTATTTAACCATGGCGTACCTATTCTTCTCAGGATAGCCCCATGATGGTAACTAGCTAGGGTTCCGAGGTTTGTGCGAGATGGCAGCCCACCGAGTGATGAGGCCTCGGTGTATGGCCCCATTACAGTGGAGGCACCGACGATACCTCTACCCGCCGAGCCACCGATGCTACCAGCCCCAACGGTGGAGAGTGCATGCCACCTGAGCGCATTGAACGAGTTTCAGAGGCAAAGGCTGCCCAGGTTCCGTGGAGAGACGGATCCTCAGGCAGCCGAGGATTGGTTGGAGGCTGTCGTTAGAGTCTTCAGATTGGTAGGGACACCAGCAGACCTCATGGTGATCCTTGACGCGAGTCTCCTGCACGCAGCAGCAGTTAGATGGTGGAGCTTGATGCTCCAGGTGCACTATGAGGCATCTCTTCTTTGGACGAACTTTGAGAGCCTCTTCCGCTCGGAGTTTGTTCCAGGCACCCTCCGTGCGGTGCGCATCCAGGAGTTACTACAACTGCGACAGGGCAGCATGTCAGTAGCCCAATACTCGGCGAGATTTACCGAACTCTCACGCTACTCCACGAACATGGTACGAGACCCGTTCTTCCTGTCCTGGACCTTTGAGCAGGTACTTAGGCATGAGATCAGAGCTTCGACGATTCCTCTTAACATCCTAACGCAGGCGAGGGTATTGGAGCGAGCCCTGTTAGTGGAGAGCTTTCTCGCCGAGCAGCATTCAACAACGAGAACCACCGCAGGACGACACAAAGCAAAGTCTTCTACAGTCGACAGTCGACAGATGACGCAGGGGTCCAAGAGGACCAGGTTGACAGGTGGGAGACCTCATGATTCAGGTTCAGTTTTGCGGGGAAAACGGTGCCGAGCCAACCTTACGAGGAGCAGACAATGCTATGCATTTGGCGGGCAGGGCCACATGGCTCACGACTGCCCGACCCGTCATGCAGACGAGTAGCAGACAGTGGAGGGACCTCCCAGGAAGAGGTAAAGGTTCGAACGTGGTAGTTTGTAGGGAGCAGGAGGACAAGGAAGAGGAGCTGGCTGAGCAGCGGGTGGTGGATGACGCTTCGAGGCTCTACCACCACCACCCCCAGGAGGTCCACCCAGACCACAGGGAGCTGGCGGGCAGAGGCAGGCTCAGCTCCAGGAAGTAGAGGATTACGACCACGGTGCACCTAAGATGATTCGAGGTACTATCTGTGTCTACTCCACTTTTACTGTAGTTCTTATTGACACAAGTACGAGTCATTCATTTATTTCCGATGCCCTTGTTCGGAGCTCGGAGATTCTGACTGAGCCGTTGGCTCGATCCATGCGGATAGAGACTCCTACAGGAGTAGACTCGATGATTACGCACTGGTGATGGCAGTGTGTTCTTACTATAGGAGGCGAGAGCTTCGGCTGGGATCTTCTTGTAGCGGCATCGAGGCCTTACGACGTCATCCTGGGTATGGAATGGTTATCTACAGTCCATGCTAAGATCGATTGTATTAGGCACAAGGTGTGGTGTGTACGCATGGATGGGACTAGGTTCACCTTCACCGGTGAGAAGGGAACCTCCGTAGCACAGTATGAACTCACGCAGAGGAGAGGGAAACCGATCACACATCAGTTGGCTAGTCTCATCACCGAAGTAGTTGACGTGCGGAGTCTGAGTTTTCCTATAGTGGTGGACCAGTATGACGACGTTTTTTCTAACGATGTTCCAGGACTACCTCCGCATAGGGAGGTATATTTCTATATAGATATGTACCCCATGACATCAACGATATCCACTCCAGCATATCGGATGGCTCCCGCCAAGTTTCATGAGCTACGAGTATAGCTGGAGGACTTACAGGGTAAAGGTTTCATCCGATCCAGTGTTTCACCCTGGGCTTCTCTGGTTCTATATGCTAAAAAGGCAGATGGGGGCTTGCGAATGTGTGTCGACTACCATCACCTGAACCAGGTGACCGTGAGGAACAAGTATCCTGTTCTGAGGATTTATTACCTTTTCGATCAGCTCAAGGGAGCACATTGGTTCTTGAAGATAGACCCTAGGTCAGGCTATCATCAGCTCCAATTTCGGGATGAGGATGTGCAGAAGACGACCTTCAGGTGTCGTTATGGCCACTATGAGTTCTTGGTCATGCCCTTCAGTGTGACCAATGCTCCAGCAGTGTTTATGAATCCCATGAACATGATCTTCCAGCCCTACCTCGATCAGTTTGTCATAGTCTTCATTGACGACATACTGATTTACTCAACCACTGAGGAGGAGCACGCCTACCACTTACGGGTTGTACTAGATAAAATCCGAGAGCACTAGCTTTATAGTAAGATCTCGAAGTTCCAGTTCGGGTTTCGAGAGGTCCACTTCTTGGAGCACGTCATCTCAGAGTCAGGAGTTGCAGTGGATCCCGTGAAGGTCAAGGTGGTACTTTCTTGGGAGCCACCCAGGAGCGTGACGGAGGTGCGGAGTTTCCTAGGTCTGGCTGGGTACTATCCGAGATTTGTGCCAGACTTCTCCAGAGTTGCAGAACTGCTTACAACTTTGAAGAAGAAGGGGAAACCCTTCGTGTGGTCAGACAGATGTCAGAAGAGCTTCTAGGAGCTGAGGCAGAGATTGACAAGTGCTCCCATCTTGAGGCTACCCTAGGAGGGAGTAGGGTACGTAGTTTACTAAGATTAATCAGGGAATGGGCTCGGGTGTGTCCTAATGCAGGAGTGAGTAGTGATCGCTTATGGTTCACGACAGTTGAGGCCAAATGTGCAGAACTACGCTACCCATGACCTTGTGTTAGTAGCAGTGGTCTTCACCCTGAAGATGTGGCGACACTATCTCATGGGTGAGCACTTTACAGTCTACTCTGACCACCAGAGTATCAGGTACATTTTCTCACAGAAGGAACTGAACCTAAGATAGAGGCGATGGATCGATTTCCTCCAGGATTATGACTTTGAGATTGTCTATACTCCTGGGAAGGGGAACGTTGTGGCTGATGCTCTCAGCAGAAGATTGGGAATTCAGCTACTTGGAGAGGCGACCGAGCAGTTAACCGTTTTGCAGATATCCTTCATGGATAGAGATGGGGTAGCCTATCTTCAGTCCCACACAGTCACTCCTCCACTACTTCAGCGGGTTAGAGAGTCAAAACGCGGGGATGTTGACTGTGAGGCGTGACGTGCTCAGATATCCTCAGGGTTGACACACGATGGATTTTATGAAGGTGGGGATCACGCCATCCTCTTCCTGGGATGTACCATGGTACCAGTTGCACTGCAGGAGGAGGTGCTGAGGGTGTTCCACACTTCCCCTCTAGCGGTACATCTAGGAGTAGCGAAGATGTACCAAGACCTCAGACGACAGTACTGGTGGCTGGGTATGAAGAAGGTTGTGGCAGAGTTCGTTTCTCAATGCCTCACTTGTCAGCAAGTGAAGGCAGAGCATCAGGTACCTGTAGGCTTGGTACATCCCTTAGAGGCCCCAGAGTGTAAGTGGGATGGGATATCCATGTATTTCGTGATGGGGATTCCACGTACTTCCAGAGGACATGACACCATCTGGATGATCGTAGACCGACTCACCAAGTCATCCCACTTCCTACTGATCAGAGAGAAGGTCTCAGTGGAGAGCTTGGGACGCCTCTATGTTCAGGAGATCGTACGACTTCATGGTGTGCCATCGTCTATCGTCTCCAACCGAGATTCTCGCTTTACTTCCCGACTTTGGAAGGGGTTGCAGGAGGCCTTTGGGATGAAACTATTCCTGAGCACTGCCTTTCACCCACATACGGATGGACAGATAAAGAGGACCATTCATACACTCGAGGACATGCTCTGTGCATGTGTTCTTGACTTTGGTCACAGCTGGGAGGATCACCTACCCTTGGTGGAGTTTGCGTACAACAACAACTACCAATCCACCATCAGGATGGCACCTTACAAGGAACTGTACGAACGACCATGCAGATCACCTCTGTGCTGGACTGACCCTGGGGAGTCAGCACTCGTAGGACCAGAGATGGTTCGGGCTATGAAGGAGAAGGTGCAGGTCATCCAGGAGCGAATGAGGACTGCACAGAGCAGACAAAAGTCCTATGCTGATAGGAGGCAGATACCACTAGAGTTCGAGGATGGCGAGCATGTTTTCCTATAGGTCTCACCTCGACGTGGATTATGGAGATTTGGCCGGGATGGAAAGTTATCTCCGTGCTTCATCAGACCTTTTTAGGTCCTCAGCAGAGTAGGCGAGGTGGATTACTACTTGACCCTTCCACCTCAGTTGCACCGGGTGCACGACGTCTTCCACGTATCTCAGCTGAGGAGATACATGCACGAACCGACGCATATCATCGACCACGTGGAGCTGGACATCAATGATGATGTGAAATTTGCAGAGGTCCCGGTGGAGATCGAGGATCGATAGGAGCGTGTCCTATGTGGGCGGTCGATTCCTCTTGTGCATATTCGTTGGAAGCATGAGAACCTCCAGGAGAGCACATGGGAGAGAGAGGCTCAGATGCATGCTCAGTACCCTCATTTGTTTCCCTAGTTTATGTTGTATCTTTACGGGGATGTAAAGCCCTGAGGTGGGAGTAATGTAAAGACCCAGAAATTTTACGGATGTTTTTTTAAAAATGATTTGGAATTTTATGAGTCTCTGTCTTTGGATGACACTTGATTCGGAGGCTAGGTGTGCCCGAAATCAAATTTTAAAGTTTAGCTCGGGTACATTCAGAGAATGAACGAGTGGGTTTTCTAACTTTTGAACCAGTGCTCAGAATTAAAATCTGAGGGCACTGATGAACTCGCAGCATCGATAATTACTTAAGGGGACACTTACCGTAGTTGCATTCGCAAAGGAGGAGAAGCTAATTTTGGGGGTTTATTCAAGAAATAAATAAAAATTGATGGAACAATTTTTATTTTGTAAGGCGGTTTTTCCCTCCCATGGGTAGTTAATGGTGGGGCCCACAACCACTTAACTACCCAAGTGTGGGTGTTAGAGAGGTGGGGCCCACACGACCCCCACCATTTAATTTCCTCTAAACTCATTAATATCCACTCATTAATTTGGAAAACCTCCATTAAATGCCAGTCTCTCCATTAAATTGTGTCAACCCATAATTTAATGAGGAACCTTCCTCTTTCTTCCTTTTAATTTAACTGCCAACACGTTTAATAATGGAGAACCTTCTCTCACCCTTCTTAAATTAATTGTCATCACGTTATTAAATGTGGTGAATTAATTCAGGGAGTTTCTTTGCATGTGAAATTAAATAATAGGAGGAACCTATTATTTAATTTGGAAAAGAGATTTATTGTGTGTGAGAGATCGGGGGAGAGCTCTTGAGCATTGGAATAATGCCGACCTCTGACGAAGAATGATGAAGAACGCTGGTTCCTCGAAGATCGATGATGTGCCACCCTTCTCTTCTCTATGACAAGAGAGGAAACACCGCTTCCTCCTAGGCGCGCTCTGACGAAGCCTACAATCCTATTCCCCGCGATGCCAATGCTCGACGTCAACTGTTGAGGTATGGTTTTTTGTATAAATTTCATTATGTGATTTTATACCCTTGGCATGGCGTGAAAAATTGTTTGGTGTTGTTTAGAACCACTAATGTGGTGGGCGTGGACTAACGAACAAGTCCGAACCCACCGCTACTCTGTTCTTGATATGCGGAATAATTGGAGATGATGAAGTGGCACCAAATTAGTGATTAGAGGCCGTAGCAGTAATATAAGGGTCCTGAGATGACCGCAGGCGCAGACAGAAGAAAAATCGGACCACCGGAATGACTCCGGTAGCCCGTGGAAGTCCCCGGCGACGCGGGTCGCCGGAGTGGCGGCGCCGGCGGCCGAAGGCAGCTGCCGGCACCGGACGACCGCTTGGAGGGGGAGGCACCCTGGCATGCCACCAGTAGGAGCCCTCCGTGGCTTTAGACTGGGCGGCGGGGACCAGATCCCGTGGCCGCGCGAGATCGGGGGAAGCAGCGAAGCAACCCTGGCGCCGCGTCCGCGGAAAGGGGCGACCGCGCCCCCCCTGCTCGGCTCGCTGGATGCGCCAGCGCACCCCTCGTCCGGGCTGGGGTGAGTCATGTGGACCGGGCTAGGCTGCGCCCCACCGGGCCTGACCCAGACCCAGGTCAGTTCGACCCGGTTCGTGCCGACCTAGGGGGGGTTGGGCCGGGTGGGGTCGGGCCCAGACCCCCCACTTCGGACCATTTTTGGTCTTTTGCCCATAACATGAGCTACATACCTTTGATCGACGCACCATCAGTTGCGTAGGAATACTTGGATCGAGAAGGTCGTTTTAGTATATTACACACGAGGTTTTGACAAAGTTTGGGTATAGCCGGGTTGGTTTGAACTCGAAACCAACCGGGCCCTTGGAGCGGAAATGATTATAACTTAAGGGTCGGACGTCCGATTGACGTGCCGTAAATTGCGTTGGGATCTTTTTATTGAGACGGTCCTTTTGTCTTACTATGCTTGAGGCTTGGACACATCTGGAGTATGGTAAAGTTGGTTTTAGATTAAAAACCAACCAGGCCCCTGGGATGGAAAAACCAATAACTCTCAGACCGAGCATCTGATTGACGCACTGTCTGTCGCGTTGGGTTTCTTTTGGTGAGACTGAACTTTGGGATATATAAACTCTGGACTTTGTGACATTTGATGCATCGAACCTATTTTCCTCGAGTAGCAGATACTCCCAGAATCGTGCATGCTATGTGTGGGAACCCTAGAGCTGGCTGCGACTGCATCGAATTCTGTACTGGAATCCTCCGTGGGTTCGACAGCAATGACTACCATACTGGAATCCTCTGTGGGTTCGACGACGATGACTACTATTCTTGTATCCTATGTGGGTCTAGCAGTATTGACCTCTGTACTTGTATCCTGTGTGGGTCCGGCAGAGTAGCTGGTCTTGTATCCTGTGTGGGTCCGACAATTTAGTTGGTCTTGTATCCTATGTGGGTCCAACAGATTTGATGAATCAGTGGATAGATCTGATCATCTCTATCACCTTACGAAGTGTATACCTTTGTGAGCTGAGTCTTGACTTCAATCATTATCATTGATGTGATTGAATTTCTTTCTTATGTTGAATGGGTTGTGTTTTTCCTGTGTGGACTTAGTTGTGCTATCCTTTGTGGACTGGGTGGTGCTTGGGCTCAAGAGTTGGAGACGAACTTTAACTGATGACTCAGGTATATGTATGTGCATATACTTAAGTAGTGTTGTTGATACTTCATGATTATATCTTTCCTTTGTGGTTTATCCTTCATGGATTCCAAGAGACCTTCGGGTGTCTCGGGGTCCCTACTGAGTATCATATACTCACCCCTACACGGGCTATGCCCACACTACATTGTGTTGGATGCAGACGACAAATATCATTGATCGAGGTGGAGGCTTGTGGTGCTGGATGGTAATCGGAGGTGGACCACTTGGCGGAACGTACACGGAGCGGATGGCCGGACCTGAGGAGATGAGGAGACTATATCTACCCACCCTTCAGTTGGGATTTCTGGAGGACGACTCAGTGTTACTGTTTTACTTACTGCTATTGTACTTTCCTTTTAGATGTACTGTACTTTCGGTTTCATTTGTATACTGGCCCATTTACTTTTCAACACTTACCTTGTACCCAGTTTTATTTAGTGCTTACTTCACTTGAATACTCTGTTGTGTTTTTGTTTACTTTATAAAAGGCAATGCCTTCCCCTTTTTATCTGGATTTACACCTTTGGTGCTAGTCGCCAGCCCCTGGCCTATGGAAGGCGGGCCTGGGGTAGTCACGGCATGGGCCCCAAGGACGGGTCGTGACACTAAAACTGGAAAATTAGAATTTCTTATAGGACTTATGAAGTCTTATGGTGCTAAGAAATTTTTTATAGAATTTATACAGAGTTTTATAAAGGCCAGGGGAAAGTCTGACACACCTTCTATTTTCCAAATTTTTCATAATTAAAAAGTCTTATAAACTTAAAAATTTTCCTAATCAGTCTTAGAAAGTACCTAAGTAATTCCTTACTCACTGAGGAAATGTCTAAAATACTCACTTAATTATTAAACAACCACTGGTAAGTCTTATGTGCTTTGTCATAGTCTTATAGGTTTCTCATAAAGTCTTATTAAAACTTCACGCATTTTATATTTTCTTTTTTAGACCTGTATTCTTATGAAATCTCAAGGACTTATAATTTTTTTGTAGAATTTTGTAACCCATAAAAAAATGAATTAGTATAAGATTTTTTCCATTTATTATAGAATTGAATTATAATAATGATAATTAAATTTAAAATCCTATTAACTCTTTAATCAACTAATTCAAAAAAAAATTAATGTATGTTCGATAAATTAAAAAGATAAATAAAAAACCAAAAATCAATATTAAATTCATTTATCATTTCAATTATATATTCAAATTATTCCTATTGTTTTATATAATTATTTTTAATTTCAGGAAAAAATGTGAAAATCCAATAAAATATTCAAATAAAATTTGAAAATTTATGTGCTGATCACTCCCCAACACTTAGACAATAAGTTTTCTTCAAGTTCTTATAGGTTCCAATTATTTTTAGGAAAAATTTATGGTCTTAGGATTAAAAAAAAGGAACTTATTGGAATTAATATTTTAACAAGAAACAACTATCTAAATATATCTCCCATAATATCATTATTCTCAAGTTTATTTTACACTTCCTAGATACTTTACATATAATATTTAGATATAACATCTTCCCCTTCTTTATCTAAGTTCAAAATTACCAAAATATTTTCATACATTTTATTAATTAGAACTTATTGAATTTTACCTAGCCATGTTTTTGCAATGAACTTATTAGATAACATTAGTTAAAACCCAAAATAAACCATCCCAAGATAGTAGGTATCCCCCATAACTAATTTTAATAGTCACAACATTGAATAAATTCTTGGGAAGTCGAATCTCAGGTCACTCTAACACTTATTTGATGGCGAACACATACACTCATGTGATTTATTAACTTAGGGAGACTTTTCAGTTCCCATATTCTTGTTTTAGTCTAGTTCATATGAACTATCCAAATTTTATTTAGGGAGGCTCCTTAAGGTACTAATACATCATAATGTGTAGGTTACCTAAGTTCAAGTTCAACATTTTAGTTTCTTAATTTTATCATTTTTATTCCACTTGGTTCATACTGAAGCCTGGTTATTTTTTTCTTTTAGTATGAGGAATGAATTTTATAAATAAATTTTCATTTTTATTTAATTTTTAGAGCCTAAACACACAAAAACTAAAGAAATAAAGAAAAATTTATTTACAAAATAGTGTATTTTTCCTCTCTCCCACACTCATCTTAGACATAAATTCCAATTAATCATAGTATACAATTACGAAGGAATAAAATTATAAAAAAGTTAGTTTATAGAAAATTTTATAGGAAATAGACAACCTGGTAGTACTTATTTATATTAAACAGGGAGGAGTTTGGATTACTTCATTGGTTCTTTCCCAAAATATTCATGAAACAACTTCAACTATTTTCCATTCACTTTAAATTATTAATTTTATGATACTTATTTGATCTATACTCAAACAAATGGAAATATATTAGTCAATATAAATGTTCTTGTCTATTTAGAATGATGCCTATTCAGTGTGAGTTTCATCCCATAGGAGAATAAAAACACTTTTTCACCAATTTGAGAATATTTTATCTGAATGAGTCTATAATGGATAAACTTGTAACTTTATTTGTATAATAGGGATTTGTCATAATTTTTCCTCCTTAGATCCTATAATTATAATATTCTTAGATTATCTACTCACAATCCTTGATGAATTACAGATTATCTTTCTTCACAACCCAGTCGGTTTATTTATACAACTCAGTAAGAAAGTGACAACATTTTTCACAAACTATTATATAAGTGGACATACCTAGGGGTTTTGATGGAAGTTATATATGATCAGAGTGTATCCTATAGCTTTTGGATCTAATCCTTTTTTATGATGCACTATTATTTCCAAAATTACCTTTATTTTTCTATTTGATACCATGAATTTCCCATTTGTTTCTGAGTGATAGGAACTATAAGTATTACACTGTATTCCATATCTCTTCATTACTGCTTCCATAATCCTATTATATAAATATTTTCCTTGGTCACTGATGATTTCTTGAGGTATTCCAAACATATAAAAAATATTTTATCTAAGAAACACAATAACAACTCTTGAATAATCAATTATATTTATTTAGGATTCAGTGAATTTAGAAACATAATCTACTACTAATTGGATATAGGTAAATCCATAAGAAATAGAAAATGATACCCTAGAATATATACCTTATACATTAAATATTTGACATAAAATCAACTGTTGGTGGGAGAATTTATCATATTTTGGAAATTCCTCTAGTAAATTGTAAGTTTTTACATGATTTAAAAAAAAATATGAATAGTTAAAATTTTTTAGCAGAAATATATATCTTCCAACACTTTAATTACTGTTATATAAAGTCTAAAATAGTCTCCACATGCAAGGGTGTGAAAAAAAATATAAGCACATAATTTACCACTTCTTTAGGTACACATTTACTTATCACTTGGCCACTACAAAATTTCAAAAATAAGGATCATAAAAAACACAATAGTTTTCTTAAAATTTTAGATCCAGAGATATATGATTTGAAAATAAAAATGGGTACATTTTATGTGACCAAATATTTCACCATATTGTCATACTGATGTACTTTTTTTGAGTTTTTAAATCTTCTCACCAGTGAGATAATCATTCAGGGATATCTTTACTGGTGTTTCTACCTAAGTAGGGTATAATAGTCTGCTCATGTGGTCTGAAACTACATTCTCATAACATTTACATTATTTTAACCTTAATTTTAATTCTTATATAAGAAAAATCCACCCTACCAATATTATCTTTGAATTAAATTTATTGATTAAACAATCACGGTCTGCATGATTAGAGTAAATGTTTAATTTTCTTCCTAATAAATATGAATGCAATTTTTCTATAGAAGCATAAGAAAAAACACATTTTTTTGTTGTATAATTTATTTGAGCTATTTATAGAGTTTATAGAGTTTTAAAAATAACATGTGAGTTTCCATTGATCGTTTTTGAAAACACGACTCCCACTTCTTAGTTAGAGGAATTACACAACACTTAAAAGGTTATTTACCATACCAGTGGACTAATTATAAGGTCTGTGGTTAGGATCTCCTTGATTTTATGAAAATATATCCTGAATAATTCATAAAAATAAATATTATCTGTCTAGATTGGATTTTACATGGAAAAATTAATCATACTAAAATCTCTAATAAACCCCATCTAAAATCAAGAATGTACTAGAAATTATCTAATATGTTTCATAGTAGTAGGGTAAGGTTGTATGAAAATTATATTAACCCTATACTTTCCTACAGAAGTACCTTCCTTATAAATTATGTTCCCTAAGACATTACCCTTTTCCAACATGAAATTATATTTTTTCAATGTTTAAAAATATTCTTTTAATTAATCAACCTAAAATGTTCCCTAAAATTTCAAGGTAGATTTTGAAAGATGTCTAATATACTGTGAAGTCTTCAAGAAATAACTCAAAGAATCTTTCAATAATATTTGAAATGGTACTTACCTTGAAGTGTTGGAAAGTAACTGGGGAATTTCATAACCCAAAAGGAATTCTTCGGCATGAAAGCATATCATATGGGAAGGTGAATATAGTTCTTCCACGGACTTTTATTGTTACGAGGACCTAAAAATAACTAGAAAAACCATCAAGAATGTAATAATGACCTCTCATAGCTAGTATTTATATCATTTGATTTATAAAATAGATGAATAAAAGGTCTTTTAGAGTCACATGGATTAATTTTCTATAGAAAGTATAATCCCTACGACTATTTTGAATCATTTTGGGTAGTAGTTCATTATTCTCATTTCATTAAATGGTGATTTTGGGTTTTTAGGTTCAATCTAAATGGGACTCACCCACTTGGAGTCTTAAATATGATATATGATTATAGATCCTATAAATATTTCAATTTCATTTTCAACAATTCTATTAAGGTTGATTTAATCCTTCTTTTAGTCTGCCTCAAATGTTTTGATGATTTTTAATAAGGGATCTTATGCACACAATTTGTGGGAATAATCCTAGGTATATCTCACAATGACTAACCTATAACATTAGTAATTTGTTTTAGAATGATTAACAATTTGTTCTCAAGATTTATTGATTTTTTTTGAGATTATCACTATAGTATATTATAGGAATAACTATTTAATTACATATTATAGAAAATATTTCCTTACATTACATTCCGATGATCTCTTGGGTTTAGAGTTTTAAGTAAATTAGTTCAAAACATTAATAAAAAAAACTAATTTATTTTTTAACTAATAGAAATTTTCCCCACCGTATGATCATATGTTTAATCTATAACAAGAATTAAAAAAATTTCTTTAATTACACATACATGATACTCTTTTATACATACCATATATATTAATTTTATTCATAATCTTGGGAAATGGAAACATTAGAAAGAGGTAATCTCATATTCTTAGTATGGGTAAACATAAGTGATGGAAATCGACAATCATAAGTGATCATAATATAAGAATACAAGTATAATAAAGATTAATACAAATATTATACCTAATAAATCATAGATCATAAATCATTTCATAATTAATTGATAAAAAAGGTGTGAAATATCATAGAAAAGAGGCATAAACATGGAATGAAACATTGCATGAATAGAAATTCAAGTTAGAAATATGGTATAAAATTAAAAACAAATAAAGATATTTAAAAACCATAAAAAATGGACTCTTTTATGAGAAAACACATTATACCCGTGCCCATGTGAACAAACTCCTTATATCCACACCTAAAAAAATGAGAAAATTCATTATTCCCATGCCTGTGTGAACAAACTCATTATGTACACTCCTGATTATCTCATGAGATATCGACTTTAACCAATACATTAGAGGGATATATAAGACCCCAACCATAATTATATATACATATGTGTTCCATAATGTATCAATAATTTCATCATATCAAGAAAACCCATGGGAAGGAATAAGATTCATATACTTTTCATACTGAATCACATATGGAAATCATTCATAATTACATCAGTAATCATAACATGATATACCCTTGTAAAATAATAGGATATAAAATGATATTAAAAAAATTTATAGGTAAATACCATTTAATAAAAATAATATAAAATATGTCATTTACATAGTATTAATAAATAGTATATATTTATGTCAACAATTTCCCCATTCAATTGATTTATGGAATTTAGGTTAACACCCTTCAATAAAATAAATTGAAAATATGATATTCATAGAGTAATTACATTAGAAGAAGAATTATTGTTATACAACAAAGGTGTTTAAGCATGAAAAATTAAGTGATGGATCAAATCCTTTATAGATATTTAATGTTACTCATTTATGAAAACAAAGGAAAAAATCAATAAGTAGATGGAAAATACTTTTAGTGGAATCATAAAATTTTACATTGAGATCTTGATGAAGTGACCATTTTCCCTTGAAAAAACATTTAAATAAAACTAATATAATATTGGAATAATAATTTAATTTAAAGAAATGAAAACATAGGATATAAGATTAAAAATTATTAGAAATTCCTTCTTGTGAGAAAGTTTTAAAAAGAGGTTTATTTTTTTTATTTTTATAAATAATTTCTAAGAGACAAAGTCACCAGTTTCTTTTGAAAATTCATTTTAAAAAATGTTGGTAAGAAATTTTTTGAGATAAATTAATATATTAATTTTTATGAAATATCCAATAATGGAGTCTTGAAAACGTCATAAAGGTTTTATAGGGAAAACTTGTAGTAGAAGATAAAATGTTTTATTCTGAAAGGATGTTTTTTAAATATTTTGAAATAATATTTTTAAAAACCCAAATAATAAAAATTTTATTTAAATTTTATTCTAAAAATATGTAAATATAATCATTATAATCATGTAAAATAATCCATATTTGAGTTCTAAAAAAAATATAACTTTAGTGGGAAGGAAAATTTAGAGGAAACAATCTGTTAGAAAGAATTGGAGTTATTATTTCCAATATCAAACTGTTATTCGATAATTAATTTCATTATGAAAGTTAATATTGATTAAAATATAACTTAGCTATATATAACGAGAAAAATACCATATAGAAAATGAATTTGGAGGATAAAATTGTCTTATAAGATCCTAATTAAATAGAAAATTTATGACTCAAGGGGAAATAATTTTGGTTAAAAAAACTATTAAGGATTAAGTAATATTTAAATTGATACCCATTGAACAAGGGATATATTGCAATTGAAAATATAATACCATGAATTAAATATATTTAATAGTGTAATAAATAAAATTTTTATTATATACACCATATAAACAACATTTTGTCCATAATATAAATGTTTCTCAAAGAAGGGAATTTGGACAAAAAATCCTTATTGCATTTGTAAATTTTGATTCAAAACACCATGATATAAGTAAAATGGAATTGAAAATTGAATAAAATTAAATATTATATTATAATTTTACAAAATATTAAAGGTTCATTAGATACAAAATTCCTAATAAAACATTGTGTATAATAAGAAAAAGCTATCAATGGGTAACAATTGAGACAATAAACCCTTACCTTGTTTCTGATTAGCTATGAAGATGGTCATAAATTAATGAATAATAAAATTAATTTTATTATGTACCCCATTGGTGACATTATTTATCAATATTTAATTTATTATAGACCATTTATTATTATATTCTATTTATTTGTTATATAGTTTCTTCTTATGTTGGTTATTTGAGATGGTTTATATAATTTCTATATAACATTTTTGGTATATTGACCATGGTTAAAGGTTTTTTATAATATCACAATAATTTACATAATTATTGGGTTTTATTTCCTTTATTATTATATTATCATAATATTTATATAGTTATGTAGGTTTTTATAAAATAAACCCAGATTAGGAAAGGTACTATGATATGTTCATTTTAGGTGGTTGAGTTTACTATAACCATTTATTATTAATATTACTTATATAATTTATAATTTTATCTTAATATAATATTAATAGTGTCATAAAAAATTATTTTTTAACTTAAATAAATATTTAATTCCACCCACATTAGGTCATAAAGGAAAACAAAGAACATCGTTTCATGGATACAATAGTTTGCATAAACGCAAGATCAACGTCCTCTTATTTTTCAAAGAGGATGTGAAAGAATAAATAAGTGTTTCTACATTAATATAATATATTTTTATACTAATGATACTAATTTAATTATAATACTATGTTTATGGTATGTTTGGAAGATGAATATTAATAATAAAAAAAATAAGGTTTAAGTAATACTCACTTTGGGGTTTTCAAATAATTCATTAAATTATCCCTAAAAATGAAGGTCTTAGGATAAATTATGGAGACCAAGGATATTATTTTATGAAACTTACTACTAGAAGAGTAAAATTGGGAATGTTTTAAATAAAAATTTAAAGGGTATGTTGAACTTTTATAGGGATGAAGTGATCCATTTTATTAGTGAAGAAAATGGAACTGTTGTGAACTGCCTATATTTTTCAACAATGGAATGAAACTATCCAATGATTAATGGTTCCAAATGTGAGAAATTATGGAATTTAGGTTGATATAAGTTTTTTAAAGCCTTAAAAACCCAATTTTTCACATGTTTTTAAAAAGTCTTGATCCTTTTAACACTTGTTTTTTTACAATTTAATTTTTTTTTGTTTTTACATTGGTACCAAGTTTTTACACTTATAGTTTATATTTTATTAAAAAATATAATGTAACCCCTCTAACCAAATTTTTATGTTATAAAAATAAATTTATTCTCCATATAATATAATTAAATTTATAAATAATATAGAATTGACTTTTAAATTAAAATATTTAATATAATATTTTTTGAAGAAAAATATAGTTTCTTCCATTAAGTGTTCTTAATATTATATAACACTTATTAAAAATTAAATGAGTGATAAAATATTTATATTTATGTAAAAAAATAATGTTATATTAATGATATATAATATATCATTTTAATTTATTAGATAAAAATCACACAACATTAATAAAACAATTTATTAAAAATGACACTTTCACTATTATTATTTCCATTAACTTTAATATTATTAATCATAATTTTATTCATAAAATGAAATTAAAATTGTTACATCATATGAAAATTTTGATATAAAATATTAATTCCATTTTTATATTTATTTTCTATATGTGATGAAAACTTAATTTTAATATTAGAAAATAAAAATGGTTTTGTGGTAAAATTTACTTAAGTTTCCAAAATGTTAAACATGTGTTTTTTGGAATTAAACATAGTGATTAAAAATGAATAATTCTAATATATAAATATATAATTTTATATAAAACATGTTCAATTGATTTTAAGCCATTATTTTATTATAATAATGTCATTAAAGTGGCGGTATTAGAAAAATCAGTATATTTTACTATTCACCTAAAAATAGATTATTTTAGTAGAATATAAAAAATTATTACTAAGATAATATTGAATTTTTTAATACAAAAATGAAGTTATTTATTTTTAATTGAAATTATAAAACTTATAAATTTAACTTTTAAATGAAAAAAATATATACAAAATAGATTTTATTTAAAAATTGACCTTTTAAAACTTCAAGAGTTATTAATGTTTTTTCATATAAATTTATAAATAATTGAATTTTGATATATTAGTTTATAAATATAAATATTAATTATTATTGTAGAATTTTAATTACGATCAATATAATTTATTAAGGTAAAATACATTAGTTTTTTTTTCGGAAATGGTTCTTCAAAAGGAAAGAAAAATAATAATATATAGTTATTTTAATTGATTTTTATCTTTTTATATACTCATTGTTATATTATTCATGAATGTTTAATATGAATCTATTTGTTTTAGTTGTGTGTTTCATTAGTTCAGTGTTTCATGTGCCACAAGATATTGAAGATTGTATTAATTTTAAGGGTTTAAAATCTTATGTTGTTACATTATACCCACCCTTAAATAAATTTTAAACTCAAAATTTTAACAATTAATCACCATTGAAATTTGGTATGAGTATTATTAAATTATCCATAATTCGAGATATAACTTATACTATGAAATCTACCTTACTCACTTATGCTATATTAAGTTACTTATATTTCCTTAAATAACAACAATCATTCATACAATCATATATTCAAGTATGTGTATACCCTAGTCATATATTCTTGAAAATATACCTTTCCCAAACCATATTCATCTGTAATACATTAAAACATATGAAAAAATATATTCTTATTGAAATTAAACCTATCTTTTACCCTTAGATTGTATTAATATTTTATTTACAAGGTTATACACTAGTCATATATACTACAATCCCAAAAATGAGATTAACTTCACTAAAAATATCCTGGATCAAATTTTTAATAAATCAATAATCAATTACATGGTTAAAAACACTATATAACTCAATTTTCTCAAAAACAATCATCCTTTTAATCCCAAGGTATTTCCGTACCTCAATCATGTGTCTTAAATTGTTACCCAAAAAAATATAATTGTATCATAAAAGCACTTTTTATGGTTATTGAAACAATTTAATATATGTTTCAAAAAAAATTAATGATAAACTACTAAATAGAAATACTTATATTTTTCACATAATTATCATAACATTAAGAATATATCAGAATATGATTGATAAATAACACATACTAATGAAAATAGATAATAATATCAATATTTAATTTATTCTAAGATATTGATCTCACTACTTTTGGTATGATAATAAAACTCACTTTTTCATCAAAAAAGATATATAATATTTTTTTATCCATTTAAGTATACTACCTTATTTGGTTATAAGATATAGTGATTTCTAGATAAATACCTTTATCAGATTCATTTTCATGATCCTATTTCAACCAAATACCAAAACCAAAACTTTTATGATAATATCCAAAATGTGACTATGAAAACAACAATCAAATTATGTATTCCCCTATGAAACTATTATTTTTAACATACGATCCTTTCAATTAAACTAATAACCCTAATTTTTGAAACCATGGTTATCCATGATCATTTCTCTATTATATTCTCTAACCTAATTAGTAAACATCATACTCAAATCCTTCATAATGGTTCATTATAGAGAATGTGAATTAACCATAGAATATCCCACGGGAGTGTCAAACCAATTGTGTAGTTAGGCCTATTTATCAACCAAAAAGTGAATATTGAGTTAATATCGAACACACACTTTTTAGGGCTATTAACCCTAGGTACAATTGTTCTAGAGCCTAAATACACCAATAGTTTCCAAATAGGGATGTCATTACTAAGGAAAAAAATCTCAAAAATTCATTAAAATTTTAGGATGTTAACCTACACATAAAATTATCCACAATAATTTTTCAATTTATCATATCTTAATCCATAAGAAACATAAAATATTAAATATTACTTTATCTAATATAAATGGTAATGTATACTTTTTAAATTATGATAATCCTAACTTATCAACCATTCATGAAATTTCTAACTCTTAAACTATCTTCAAAAAATAACATCCTAGTATCCAAATTTGTATAAACCTTTAATTAATACCAAATATAGTATGCTATAGGAATGACTGCCTAATTATCTAACTTAAATAAAAATATTTCATTACAATACATTCCCATGATATTTTAAGTTTAGAGTTTTAGAGAATTAGGACAAAACATTAACCAACAAAACCCATTTATTTTTCAACTAATTGATATTTATCCCACTATATAATGAAATGATTAATACATAACATTTCATTAATATATACTCTAAAATATTAATACAATATTATATTCTAAACACATTGTACATATTACATTTCTTCATAACCTTTTGAAATGGAAACATAAGAAAGGGGTGAGCTTAGATGCTCAATAATGACAAACATAAGTGATAGTAATCAAAGATTAAAAGTGAGAATAATATGAGAATATGAGTATAATAAATATGAATAATATAGTTATACCAAACAAATAATAGATAATAAATCATGGAATAATTCATGGAATAAAAAAAAGGTTTTAAATGAATCAGATTATATGCATAAATAAGGAATGAAACATATCCTAAAAAAGGAAACATAGGAAGATGGTATAATGTGAAAAAAATTAAAAATATGGAAAAAACATAACAATAAGAAAAACATAATGATAAAACTCATTATTCCCATGGTCATTTGAAAAAAATCATTATACACACACATGAAAATTTAATAAAACTTCCCATGTCCGGGCGAACAAACTCATTATGTCAATGCCTGACTATATCATGACATATCAACATAATCCAATGAATTGAAGGAAAATATAGGACCCTACACATAATAATTCATATATATGTGTACTATAATATATCAATCATTTATACATATCCTGAAATCTAATAGAAATAAAATGATATTCATATAATTTTTATATGGAATCACATAAATAAATCATTTATAATTTCATCAATAATCATAACATGATATACACATAGAAAATAAAGGGTTATCCAAAGATATTGATGAAAATTATTGGTAAATAAAATTTAATCAAGATAATAGATAATATGATATTTAAACTATATAGAAAAAGGGTATATACTTAAGTCAATTGTTTCCCCAATCAATTGGTGTATGACATCTAGGAGAATTCCCATCAATAAAAGGAAAAAATTGTGTATTCATAGAGGAAAGAAATTGGAAGAAAAATTTTGGTTATGTACTAAATATTATTAGGAAATAAAAATGTATTGATGGATAATTTATATTGTATATATTTAAAATTTATCATTTGTGAAATCATAGGTAAAAAATAAGCTGTAGATAAAGAATATTATTAGAATAATGGTAGAATGTTAACTTAAAAATCACGATGAAAATGAAAATTTTCCATGAAAACCATATTAAATTAAAATCATAGAATAATAGAAAAATAATTCAATTTGTAAAATCATAAATCATGGGAAAGATGATTAAAAATTATGGGAAACCCATTCTTATGAGAACGTTTTAAAATGATGTTTATTTTCTTATTATTTATATTGAAAGTCTAAGTGACAATGTCACGAGTTTCTTTTGAAAAGTCTTTTGAAAAATATTTGGAAATAAATTTTTTAAGATTTATAAAATAAATAATTTTTAAGAAATATACAATAGTGGATTCATGAAAGGGAAGAAAGTTTTTTAGAGAAAATATACAGATGAAGATAAAACATATTGACTTTGAAAGGATTGAAAACCTATTTAAGTATTTGGAAATAACATTATTCAAAACCCACATCATAAAAAGTGTATTAGATTTTTATTTTTAAAATATGTAAATTAAATTATGAGTATCATATAACATAATCCAACTTAGAGTTCCCAAATAGGTAGGATATATTTGGTGGGAAGGACAATATGGAGAAAAATATCCATTGGAAATAATGTGTGTTATTCTTCACAATGTAAAAATTTTATTTTAGAATTTATTTCATCAAGGATGAATATATAAATTAAAATAAGTAACTTAACAATATAAAAATTTAAAATTACACATATAAAATGAATTATTAGGATAATATGGTCTTATAAGATCATAATGAAGTAGAAATTTTTTGACATAAGGATAAATAATATTGGTCTAGAAAACCGTTAAAACTCGAACAATATTTAAACTGAAACCTATTGAAAGAGTTATATATTTAAATTTAACTTATAATTCCATTAATTAATGATATTTTATGGTTTAGTGAATCAAACACAAAACATATACACCATATAAACAAAATTAGGTTCATTATATAAATGTGTCTTAATGAAAGGAATTTGAGACAAAAAACCCTTATAACTTTTATAAAATTTTATTAAAAAATAATTTGGAGAAATAAAATGTAATTGAACATTAAATATAATTAAATATAAGATAATTATATACAAAATATTAAAGGGTTAGTACAAATATAGTGTATAAAAATAAATATGTCTCAATGGTTGAAAATTGAGACAAAAAACAGTTACCGCATTCCAGATTTATTCGACACATGTGCCTAACTTAATTAACATTCATATTAAGTTTATGAGATACCTTATTATGAACATTATTACTCTATATTTCATTTAGTAAATAATTTTTTTATCATATTCAATTTATTTGTTATTTTATTTTTTCTTATGTGGGTTATTTGAGGTTATTCAGTCAATGTCTACATAAATATTTTGGTATATTGACCATGGTTTAAGGTGTTGCATAATAAATTAATAATTTATTAAATTTTAGGGTTATATTTCATTTATTATTATATTTCATAAAATTTATGCTGTAATATGGGTTTTTTTAAATAAATTCAGAATAAAAAAGTTACTCCGATATGTTCATTTTAGTTAGTTGAGTTTACTATGGTTGTTTATTATTTATATAGCAAATACAATGTCCAATATTATCTTTATATAAAATTAATGGTTTCGTAGAAATCATTTTTTTATCTTAAATAAATTTTTAATTTCACTCTTGTGAGGTGGTGATGGAAAACAAAGCATGTTGTTTTGTGGAGGATATAGTCAATATAAACGCACAATCAACATTCTTTTATTTTTCTAAGTGGATGGGAAGGAAAAAAATAATGGTTGTTACATTAATATAAAAATAGTTTAATATAATAATGATAATAACTTAATTATATTACTATTTTTTGTGTATTTTTGTAAAAATTAATTTAAGAAGAAAATGATAAGTATTAAGTACAACTCACTTTGGGACCTTGCACCTTATCTTGAAAGTATCTTGGGAAATGATGGGCTTATTATAAGTTATGATGAACAATGGATTTAGTTATTTAAATATAATTATAATAGATAAATATCTATTTAGGGTTTTACGTAAATTTATAAGGTAATATGTAACCTTTAGAGGGTGTAGGTGATACCCTTTTATAATTGAGGAAAATGGAACTTTTGTGAACACCCATTATTTGAAAAAAAAATGGAATGACACTATTCAAGGGTCATTGGTTCTAAAAGTGATAAATACTGGTGTTTGGGTTTATATAAGGTAAATAAATCCCCCACTACCCATTTTAGCACGTTTTTAAACATTTTTCATTCCATTTACAACATTTATTTTTACATTCTACTATTTCAGTTTTTACCTTGGTAACTAGTTTTTACTTTAGTAGTTTATATTTTATTAATTAATATAAGGGAACAATTATAACTATATTTTTATGTAATAAACCTAAATTTATTCCCAATATTGTCTTATTAAATTTTAAATAATAGTAAATTAACTTTTAAATTAAAACATTTAATATAAAGAAGAGCTGTTTTGTAGAAAAAAGTTATTTTCATTATTGAGTGTTCTTAAGCTAATATAAAATTAGTCACCAATTAAAAGAGTGATAAAATATTCATATACATGTGAAAAAATTATTCTATATTTCTTATATAAAATATATCATTTTAATTTATTAGATAAAAATCACACAACCTTAATAGAACACATATTTAAAAATAATCCTCTCACCATTATCATGGTTAATAGCGTTCGTCTTATTTATCATAATTTTATACCTAAAATGAAAATGAAATTATTAAATAATTTTAAATTTATTTTCGATAACATTAAATAAATTTTGTTTCATTTAGTTTCTTTAAGTAATGAAAAATAATTTTTAATATATGCAAATAAGAAGAGTTTTTAGAGTAAGATATTACTTAACCTTCCACAAATGTTAAACACAGGCTTTATAAATTCAAAATTCTGTTTTAAAAAGATTTATTTTACTATATAAATTTATATTTTTATATAAAAAATGTTTTAATGACTTTTATGTTAATATTATATTATTATAATGTCATAAAAGTGTATGTATGATCAAAATATGTATTTTTTTACCATTCACCTAAAATTTGATTATTCTGGAAAAATACCAAAAATTAATTATAAGTTAATATTGAAAAATTTAAACAAAATAGGAAGTTGTTTTTTTCAAATTGAAATTATAAAATTTATAAAATTATATTTTAAATGAAAATACAATATATAAATAAAAACTACTTTTATTAAACAAATGTCCCTTTAAAACATAATGTATTTTTAATCTTATTTTATATAAAATTTTAAAAATTTTAATATTGAAAAATTAGTTTATAAATATAAATATTACCTATTATTATAAAATTTTAACTATGATAAATTTAATTTATAAGTAAAAAATAAAATTTATTTTTTTCCTTAAATGGTTCTTTGAAATGCAAGAAACAAATACACATGTAATTATATTAATTTTTTATTATATTTTTATATACTAATTATTGTATTCTTTAGGTAATTTTAATATGTCATGGTTCATTTTAGTCGTGTGTCTTGTTAGTTAGGTGTTTCTGGTGACATAACCTTTTAGAGATAATATTAATTTAACGAGCCTAAAATATCGGCTTATTACAATCAGAGGAGTTTTCTCTTATTTATAAAGTTTTTTTTAAATTAGATGGTATGAATTTAAGTTCCAATTCAAGTGGGTGTTCTAGTTCTAGTTTCTAAGTAGTGTTTCCCATGCTTGAAACCTACATATTCAAAGAAATACATGAGTAACATATTTGAGAAAATTATTAAAGTATACCTCATATAGCTTCTTAATCTCATCTCTATATATATTTGATTCCAAATTTAATTCTTTTTAAAAATCGCTTCTTTTGAAAGATCTTGTGATTCTATTATTTCTCCTAATTTGATTATTTTATCATATATTTAAATTTATTCCTTATAATAGAATATAATTTTGGAAAGAGGTAGTGTAATAATACATTATTCTTCTTGAGTGTATTTTATTCAGTCAAGAATACTGAAATTAATAGTTTCTTCTCTAAAATCTATTAAAATAATTCCTTCATTAAAATTAATTATAGTCTTATTAGTTTTGAAAAATTTCCTATATAGGATGATATGAGAATCATTTGTACCATATTCGTTTTCCATGTTTTAGGTGTAAAAATAATTAGGGATAATAAATTCATTTTGTTCATAATTGTTCATCCTCTAAAACTTCTACTAGGTAAGAAGTGTCTTGGTTGGCTAGTTTTATAACCACTTTGGTTTGATTAAGTTATCCTATCTATAGGGAAGAATAAACTGAGTAAGGAATAACATTAATTGAGTCTCCTAATTTAAGAAAACTAATTAGTAAAAGTAATCTCTGTTGTGGTGAAATTTATATTAAAAGTACTTAGGTATTGAAATTTTCAAGGTAGTTATGGGGTTATTATTCTAGAAAAATTTCTTTCCATACTTACCTTTTCCTTTCCTTAAAATTTTATTTTCTTAGTAAACATTTCCTTTATAAGATTTTTATACCTTGGTATTTGGTTAATGACATCCAACAAAGTTATTTGGAATTATACTTTCTTGATTGTGCACCAAATTTATTATTGTAGGTCCTCTTATATATACTTAAATTACATTAAACTTCATAAAGAGATAGAAATTAAATTTCTATTATTTTTAGGAATTAGTTTGTTAGGGTGATTATAAGAACCTTGACTTATTAAGTTATTCATAATAAAAATGTTTTTTCCAAACCAACCTTTCAACTTATTCAGTCTTAATCCAAGAATTATGAGAGTGGGTTGTTAATTAATTTGGGACTCTACTAAATATCTCAAGATATCATTCATTTAGGGTTCCTGGGTCCATCCCTGATGTTTGTATCTTATAGAGGGTTGTTCTTCTAGAATAGTAGTGGCTGATAAGACTGTTGAAAATTATATGGTAAGGTTGGCATTGTTAGCCACTAATTTCTTGATCCATATTTAATTTTATGGTATTCCTTGCATCATCTTTTGTTTTGTAGTTGTTATAGGTATTTCATTTTGGTACATGAAATAACATATCTTAGAATTTTTAACTTGAGGAAAACCAAATGTGAAATACTCTTGGGAATGGAATGAATGTTAAACTCTTGGGGGTGTAAGGGAGGATTTATGAACCTTATTCAGGGATAACTATGTCACAAGATAATTCAGTTGCTCAATTTTAAGTTCAAGTGAAGGAGGTTTTGAACTCTTTACCATATATATTGTTATAATAATGGAACTTTTAATAAATTTCTATGAGTTATGTGGGATCATCTCTATTAGTTATTAGGCATTAATTGGTGATTTTCAATTAGTGATCCAGCAGAAGAATCCTCCAAAAAGTTATTATCAGTTTCCAATACTCCATGGTAGAAAAATATGAGGAAATAGTGATATTAAAATGGTTTATGTGGGAAGGATGATGTTATAATTTTTAACATTTCCCAAAAATAATACATATTTTCTCTATTTTCTTTATTAATTCAATAGATTTCCTTTCTTAGTTGAGTAATTTTTGAAGTAGGAAATAGTTTTTGGAGAAAGGCCCTTTGAAGTGCATACTTGATTGTTACTTTTACAGGTTGAAAATTATACATACACTTATTGGACGATCCTTCTAGGGAGAATGGAGAGTCCTTTTAAAATTATTTGAGTTTTGGGAAATCATCTAGTCTTGAAACTATTTCAAATTTCCCCAAATTCTTGAAGATTGTAATTGGGGTCCTCTCCCTCCACGCCAAGAAACTTGGTAAAACAATTGGATTAATTTAATTTTGAGTTCAATGTATTTTTTGTTATTTTTTTGTAGCATTAAAATATTATTATTTAAATTATATGCAAAAAATTCTCTAAGTATTCTCTGTAGTTGATATAGACTATCTTATATGTTTTCACTTCTTAAAGTGGCTCCAGTATGATGAAAAGTATATCATTACGATAATGAAAAAATCTATATCCACTTGTTTCATGATTATTATTATTTTTAACTATAACTGATATATTAATTATAACATATGGACAAAAACTGAATAGGTGATCATATATAGGCTTGGTTTTATATCAACAAAATCTCAAATAAAATAAAAAATTAAGGAAAGGAAAAAAAAATTCTACTTCCCTATTAATGATGCTAGGTTAATGTGGTGGTTGTTATAGGCCTCACATAATTTTTTTTTGAACCTATGTAAGATGTATTTAATTACAAGAATCAAGTTGTATCCAAATTGGAGGGAGTTTATTTGGATTATTCTTTTTATATTGTGTGGGTATAGTGTGTGTAAGAAAACCTAGAATTAATATGTGTGTTAAAGAGATTTGAATTGAGTGAAATATTATTCAAATTTAATTTTAAAATTATTTTTCTAACCTTGTATACTCTCCTCATTTAATTTCTAAATCATGATTCATTCAAATGAATTCTCCCACACTCTCACTAACTAGTCAAGACCACAACCAATCTCATTCTCTTTTTATTTTCAGTTTAAACAAGGATGTGGAATTATCACTGAATCCCCTACTCTCACATACCAATGTAATTAGATATTTCTAATTGAAAATATATTAACCCACTTCCCTACATTGTATGAGAAATGTGGAATTTTTAGGTGGCCTTTGTGTGAATCTTTATAAAATAGTTGGAAGAAGTAAAATAAATAAAATAGAGGATATCTCCTTATGCCTATAACTAAGGACATATTCCCACAAGATCATACATAAGAGGACTAATCAATTAATAATATAATTTATTATAAAGGGTGGTGGAAAATGTCCTTGTATTTACCACTTTAGGTATATAATTCCATTTCTTCAGAAGATTTACATAAATAAAAGATAAAAAATAAAATCTACAGTACTAATACAAGCTCAGTCGACTGATTGGTAGAAGCTAATTTTCATAGTTAGAGTTCAATAATTTTTTAAGAGAGGTTGAACATTACAGAATAGATTTACCTATATTTAAATGATCCCCACACACTTAGGTACGATTCATATCCCACATTGGTGGCATTATCATCCTCATATTCCTTGATCGATTGTGGTGTTTCCTTGATAACTTAGAGATCCTATTATTTTTAAGTGATGAGGTCACATATCCTATGATGGTTTCTATATATCTTGAATGATTTTTGATATTCTATATACGGTATTATTTCAAATTTTATATATTTACAATCCCATCCCATTTTCCTTTTCTTCTTTAGTTCATCAGATGACCACTACGTAGAAGCTTGAGGAGCTTCTTACACAATTTGTGCAAAATAGAGAAATGAAAATGAATTTCAAGTCAAGACCTATTTATTTATAGAGATTCAAATTTTAAACTCACCATGGTCTATAATTGGTAAATTACAAATTATTACAGAACTTCTTATCCCTTATAATATGGAGAAAAAGTTTGAGGAAATCCATTCACAGTCTTATGAATATTAGGGGAAAGTCTAATGCTCTAGCCCTTTGTTTTTTTTAAAAAGTATAAAGTCTTAAAAACATTGAACTCTCCCTAAAAAGTCTTATGAATTAATTAATAAAATTAATATAGGTTAAGGAAAATTCTTACGTACTTGTTAAATTATTATGTGGACACTTGGAAGTCTTATACACTTTATCAAAGTCTTATGGTCTTCTTGGAAAGTCTTACAGAAACTAAACCCATTTTCATCTTCAACCTCTAACCATAAGGCTTATAAAATCTCTAGGAATTATGAATTTTTTTATTATAATTCAAAAACCAATGAAAAAATAGAATCAGTTTAAACCATGTCCATTTTAATTTATAATTTAATTAAAACAATTAAATTTAGAATTAAAATCATGATAACAATTTAAACAAAAAAGTAAAAAATTAGTGTATGGTTGATAAATTTATTATATAGATGAATAAAAAATTAAAAATAAAGATTAAATCCATTTGTAATTTTAATTCTAGATTCACATTATTCATATTATTTTAGATAATTATTCTGATTATAATAAAAATAAAGTTGAAAAGCCTATAAAATCTTGAAATAAAATTTAGAAATTTGTGGCTTGGTTGATTATTACTATTTTGGATTCCCTGGATTGGGTTGGACCAGGGTAAGCTCCTCTATAAAGATCTCATAATGTGAATATTATCATCTTAATAAGACTATGGTCTATTAGTGTATTCACTTGTGAAATTTTTTCTTTTGCTCCTTTTGGAGGGTTTAGTAGGACTCATCTAGAGGCATAATACTGTAGAAACTATAATAAGAAAAGAAGGAAAAAACTCATCAAAAACTAAAAACCAAGTATAGATAAAGTAAATAATATAAAATTAATTCAAAAATACTATATATAAAATGTAGGAAAGAACTAAAATCTTTCAGAAGTGCAACCTAAAAACAAACAAAAAAAATCCCAATCTGCATGGTCTCACTACACGACCCCCTAATCATGCATCAATTGAGAAATCTACATTGGGATTTCAAAAATAGGTTGAATGGTCCCCATATGTGGTTTAAATTACATTTAAACTAACCAAAAACCAGTGAAATTCCCACCAAATTTCAAATATCTTCCCATAATTCCTCAAAAATGAGATATAAAATAAAAAAACCCTAATAATACATCATGAACATCCCCTGGAAAATCAAGGATCATTACAATGAGTGTTATATATACACCCACTCAAAACCTAACCCTTATTTCTTGAATATACTATCACATATCTACCTTGAAATCCCAAATTACATAAAATAGTAATTAGGCCATGATACCATTTTATCATAAATTAACCTATGGTACCACAACTTGATACTCTAGGCAATCTGTGACATGGCCTAATGGGAATTCCTGACCCCCATAGGATGGAAAGTAGTACATAGGAATCAAGAAATTTAATTAAAAGGGTTCATCTTTAGAACCCAAAATGATCATGTTATTCATTTTTAGGCCACACATCTATATAAACTGTATCGAAAACAATAATAAACACCAAGAAATATAAAATGTAAAATAATTCTCACTAAATAATAGAAAATAAAAATAAGAAAAAAACATCCATAACATTAAAATGAATCCAGGTTATTTTATATACATATATAAAATGTTGAAAAATAAAAATTAAAGGGTAAATGGTAAGAGAATCTGATAGGACTAAGTATATAATCAATAAAAAAAATATAAATTGAAATAATCCAAAAAACAAAAATAAACCGCTACCCACCTCCATATGACATGAGGTTTATCTCGGTTCATGTAACCATCACAAAAAATGAAATCATGCTATCATGAGAATCCACCACATCAAGATTGATCCTTTCTCTTACCTATACGAAGTAATAAAAGGAAACATACACCTAAAGGGTGTATATAGTGTGTGAGCGTAACATAACTAATTGGATCCCACCAAGTACTCAAAGTGAAACTTATAATGAATAAACCATACTTGATAGTTTAAACTAAAACATATAAAAGTATTCTTTGAATTTAAATAAAAAAAAGAATAAGGATAAATTTCATTTAATCCAATTTAAAAGTGAATAATAAAATAAATGAGTGAAGTATGAAAATATATCTAGATCATCCCTACCAAAAAATGGGAGTAATTCATAGGAAACTGAGATAGAGAAACCCTAATAAACCATAAGGACATAACTAAAAGTTCATAATACCCACTAGGTAGAGTTAAATAATTCCCTAGAATGCACTCATATTGGGAAAGACTATAAATATAGATATATCCACTAGCTATGGATTACCATGCACTAGTTTATTTCTATATTAGGAAGGAACAACCATAACCACTCATAAGGGAATATCCCCTAAACCTAGTGTGTTACAAGTACTAATCCCCGAGGTACCAAATAGTTCCTATGAGTCTCAATCTATTCCAAGTTTCACTTTTCTTCTATTCATAAAACTCATTTTATTACAATGGATTTTAACTCAAATGAGTTCCGAATTTACAAAATATAAAAACCACTTAAAACAAAAGGGTTTTTTCATAAAAACCTGTTTCTTATATATTCTGATTAAAAACAACCATTTAAATTAATAAATTATCATTAATCCAAGTAAAAAAAATTAAATAATTTTATCAAACACTTGGTGTGAAACTTATAAAAATAAGGGAAATACATACTTTTTAAGAAACCTTTCCACTAAAAACTTTGAGAAACTAAACAAGATCATAATTATTAATACTTCTAGCCCTAAGAAGAATCAAAAGATTCTTTAATATAATAACTTTTTTATAGAAAACATCATGAAATTCATGGTTCAAAACTATGGGAAGGCATAACTTTTCTTATACTAGAAATGTGATTAAATCCAATTGTAATTATTTTTTTCTTCCAAAAGCAGAATGAAGAAGTCAAAAAGAGTTGGGAGACTTCTATAATATCCAGAAACACCCATAAAACACATGTAATATAGAATAACTAGGTCAACATATCCTTAGGAAGGAATAATTGGGATGATGGAAGGTAGAAGATGTGGAAGAACGAGGAGCAAAGAGATTTATTTAGAAAAATATAGAAGTTTGATGAAGAAATCCAAATTTAAATATGGAGTGGGAGAGGATAAGATATTAATGAAGGGGGAGGTGAATTGAAGCTCATAGATAATTATGGAGTTCAAAAGAATATTCCCTCTTAAATATTTTACAATGAATAATAAAAAATAAATGTTTAGAGGGATGAATGATCAATCTACCAAGACCATCGAGACCATGGACTGATTATAAATTTTCCACCATCTCCTACTTTTACCCTGTATGGTCACCACACAGTTACCAATACCGTACATAATATAAAAACCCTTAAATTTAACAAAAATAAACTCCAAACTCCAAAATAAATTACAAAATAAAAAAATAAAAAAATACATACTTGAAAGTGTCATTATGGGTGTTATAATACTTGTAATATAAGAGTAAATGAAATAATAATAATTTGATTCCAACATAATTTATCCAAAAAATATAGATTAATGTATTTTTTCTTGGAGAAACAACACCTTATCACTCCATAAACATCAATTTCTATCTTTTTCATCCATCCATACTTAATATTGAAAACATGTACAAGTTCAAAACAATTATATAATGTACAATTGGCATTTACTTCCCATTCAAGATATAATAATTGTTTTTCATAACATTAAATCCTGATATGGAATATCTATGGTGTTCCTTACACTTCTATAGGTATTCCAAAATTTCTAACTCTAATTTAAAACCCTTCTATATTAGAAACAACATTCTTCATTATTTATAATTTAATTTTCAATGACCGTCACTTAATATCGGACCCTCAAATAATTTTTTTCATTGCGGTTTACCCTTTTACTTCTGTATTTACATCATAAAATATTGATCATATATGCTCATAATCTTATTTTCTATCCTTTAGTTATTAGGGATATCTAGTAATGTTTTTTTAAACTCATTCATATTATAATTCATATTAAATTATCAAAACCTATCTGAAAATGATTGTATAATAAAATCACTAGCTAAGTAGACCTTGAGAGGAGACTGTAACCTATTTAAATAAAGAATGTAGATAATTATATTATATGCATGTATAGATACCAATGTCCCTTTAGTAATATAGAATTTAAATAGAGCCTTTAAAACCTCATACCTCTCACGTCTTACCTACCATTGATAAAGACTCTCATTATTATATATCATCTTATAAAAATCTATATTTTCATATTGTTTTTTCATATTTTATTCCAAAGAAACTATTATAATATTTGAGACATCTAAGAATTATTTTTATATTTTTAGTATAAATATAGATTTTATTATTGAGAAGTGACCCCTGTTGACTATTTTGGAAGAGGTTTATCTAATATGTAAATTTTTTCTTACATAAGAATGGTTCTCAAGTTTTTCCACTAGTACAAGATGTTTCTTCAATTAAACTCATAATTTTATAAGATTGATGTATAATACCTGTTTTAAGATGATTTCATTTCGTCCAATATAAAAGAATTTATAAAATATGTATCATTTATATATATATATTTAATAAAGTATGTTATTAAATATTCTCCACTTATGATAGACTTAGTGATAGATTTGAATTGTTTTACATTTACTCATTTAATTAATGTCATTAAAATATCCAATTTTTTCACAATTAATGGGAATTTATCACATTTCTTAGAAATTATGTTCAAATTCAAATAATTCTTACATTTAGTTAAATTATTGAGTTTAATAAAAATTATTTACTTTTAGAATTTAATTGAATATATTTTATGAACCTCATATTTTGATTTTCGATTTTTTTGGTGATGATTGAATCTATGAATGTAAGACTAACTTCTCACCAAACCTAAACATATGACTTCTCTAAGTGGAGAAAAACCATCCAATATTCCCAAAGACCAGTGCTTTCTCAACTTGGAACTTGAGTTTTTGATACCAACTGATTCATAATACATTACTTATAGATCCTATTTTTTATCATAGATTCACTGATATAGCCTTTTATTATAAAAAAAATAAAATTTCACCACTCGATCGGTGTAGCTCAATACATAATTCCAACCCATCAAAGTCCAATAGTTTTGATCCTTAGTATCCTGATCTAGAACCCTAACTACTCACACCCATGAAAACAATAATGACCCCTAGTACAAATTTCACCTGTTTTGATCCTTCCCAAAGAATATACCAAATTATGGGAAAGTAGTTAAATGATTGAAGATGAGGTATCCCAATAGAAGAATATGTAGATCTATGCTTATTCAAAAAGATAAAAAAATAAATATGGTGATTTCTATATTAGTGGGTATGATTTTGGTTAGGGTTTTTTATTTTCTATTGATTTCAAGGGGATTTACTTTGATTATAAAAGGGGGATAATGGATAAAATGGGTGTGGTATCATGAATTTAGGGATCACTATTTAGGGTTTTCTTTATTCTTTCCTATTCTATTTGATTTATCTATGATATTATTTCCTTATTATAGAGATTTAAAACCCCTCTCTTTTTGATTAGAATAGTGAAAAACCTGATGAATTCTAAAGAATTCTTGTTCTATATATTTTTTATATTTTATTTTAATTCTAGAGTAATTTTTTTACATGTTTTCAAGAGTGAATATATTATTAATTTATCTTAATTTTCTCAAAATTATTTTGTTTTATCTTATTAAATTTTTAGATAATAAATATTATTCCATTCCCACAATTTATTCTTCGTTTATTTGAATTAGAGTAAATTTAGTGATGAGAGTTTTTTTTGATTCACATGTTGTAAATCATTTATATACATTGAGTTTATTGTCATTTGTTAAAATAATTTCACCAGTTTATATAAAAGATATATAGAAGGAGTTTATCTCATTTATTATTGTTTAATTATCAACTAATAAGGTAGCGTGAGGTAGTTATGATCTATGTTTTATAGGTTTTAGTTGTTAAATAAAGATAAAATATGAATAATATTTTTTTATTGAATGATTAATGAAATCTCTAGGGGAATCTCTTAAGAATCAGCTATACTCTTCTCTACTTTTAATAAATTTAATTTTTATTTTCCTTGATTATTGTTTTTATTACATAAAAATTCTCAAATCACCAATTATTTTATTTATAATTTTAAATTAGTTAAAAAAACCATAAAAAAATATATTGAAATTGGTATTAAAGAAACATTGAGTTAGAGTATGTCACCTAGAGAGATAAACCATAGTCTTTATACTTCACTATATTTTTATGTTTTAACATTATTTCTTAAAATATTGTAATAACTCACATAAAAATATGACATCATTTCTAGAGAGGCAATATTTATTTTACTTAGTTTTATTTACTTTTGTATATAGATTCTTTTGTTTGTTTCTTTCTTTGTTTTCATTATTTTTTCATTTTTATCTAGTTTATTCTATTAAATTCAATGGTAAATGATGTATCAATCAAATTCAGAGCAAAATATTAAAATTATACGTAATGATCTTACAATATTGATTAGATCAATTTCTTTGACCTAATATTTTGATTTGATTCCACTGGCATATAAATAAGAAGATTATGTTTAATATTTTCAAATACATCTATATCCTCAATATAAAAAGTACAAAAATATATTGGTATAGGAGTTAAAATTTAGTTATTAATATTCAATTCCTCTTTTACATCACAGTGCAATCAAAAAAATTACAAAAGTGAACATTGGTGAGCTGTTGAATCATGTTGAGGTTAACTAATAATAGAAGAATCAAAAAGTTTAAATAAATGGAAAGATAACAAAAATAGATCCATTAACTACTTCCATCAAAGATTTAATTAGAAAAATGTCATAGTAATAAACTCAACCACTAGTGGTTGAAGTGAAAAAAATTATCCATTCGATATGGGATAAAGATATCATGGTGGTTGAAGAAATGATATAAAACCCCTATTGTCTATAATAACTAATCTTATAGCATCATTGTATGAAAACGAAACCAGAAAGGTTGTGGTTTATTTTAAAGAGAGGATGGAGGAACATATTGGAAATAAAACAAATTCAATAGGCTATTAAAGAGTTCCTTAATTTAATCAAGAAAATTAAATAGCATAAATTAGTTAATGATCTAGATAATGCAAACAACTGGATATGAATTATTTAAAGAGAAAAATTATGTTCAATGAATATTTTTCATTTGATTAAATAATTGAATAAAATCAACTTTCCATGAAGAATATATTTCCCCACTTATGTTGTGGTGGCTTTTAAAAACTTTACTTGCATGATATGATGGTTAAAATCTATAATAGTACAGTCTACATCGTATTGCTTGAAATGTTTCTTCGATTTTCTAAAATATAGCTTGAACAAATATCTTGATATTTGGATTTTATTTGGGGAGGTAGAGTACTCAATATATATCGTGAATAATTAATGAATTTTGGTTTCCATTTTACATTGTTTGTTTTGGAAATTATATGATCATTTTTTATGATAATTAATTAAATTTAACTGTCTATTGTGAAAATTAATTCAATTAAATTATTAGTTATAATACTCAATATGATACTTAACTATCTAGAAATTTTAGTTATTTAAAATTGGTAGATTAATTTATTATTGATATAAATTTCTTAAATTATTTTATTTTTTATATAAGTTCTAAAGTTACAAATTATGAATTTTCTATAAAATAATACATAATTTTACCAAAATTTAACAATCATCATTTATTTCTTTGACTAAAAAATAAAGTGATTCCAAATTTATATCAACATTAATTGATTTATAATAAATATCATAATTAATTGTTTCTAAATTTATATAATAATAAATTGAATCACAATTAATATCTTAATTAATTGATACATATTTGGTTAACCATAATCCACCAAAAAATCATCAAGAAAAATATATATTCTTTTTACATTACATCCTTTTAATAGAAATAACTTTTTTTTAAACCACTTCCACAGTTAACCAAATCCAACCTTCACATGTCCAAATAGACTATGAATTGAATTTTAATCTTTTTAGACATTGAGGTTTATTGGGGAAAACATGATATCAAATATCAAAGAAATATTTATGGGTGACACATTCTGGATATGTGTCTAGATCTTGACTCATGAAATCATTCCAATAATAAACACAATTAATCTATTTCCAACTTCACAAAAGCATTTAATTAGTTGTTCATATTTAAGGATGCACTAATAACATCATTCCTAACATACTTGATCCCATAAAGAGTAAACTACTCTTACTAACTTACAGTTCAACAACTTCAGTTTACAGGGGGACATAATTAGATATGCATTTATCAATATCTCTCTATATAAAAGTTCTCTATATATATTCCCACTTGTTTAAACCACATTGAAATTAATTTTTATGATCTTCAATTGGTGGGTTTGGTTGTTATGATAGATGAATAAATCATGAGTTTTCAATCCCATCCCCAACCTAATTTGTTTCAACCAATGAAACTGAAATTCCCTTAGTCAAATGATCAATAAGATTTTATTTTATACCAACACAATCAATATCCCTGACCCTATTTGACACTAAACCCTAGATATCATTGAGTATAATTAGAATACATCTCTTTATATTCTAATTGTTCTTGATATTCTTAATATTTTATATTTTAGAATAATTTTCACAATGTATAGAGATTGTAAGAGTAGTCTTACTAGCCATCAGAAATGTGAATAATATTCAAGATAGCCACTCCACTACCTATCTAGTAGTATCTATATATAAAAACTCAACATTAAATATAGACTGAGTCATAATGGTATGTTTGTAAGACCACAAAGTGACCACGCCTCCACTAAAAGTAAGCACATACCTTTTTTAACAATTTTACCAAAGTTTTTTGATATCCAGCTTACATCACCATATCCCGCATGTATATTAGGTAATATACCATAATAAATCCCAAAATAAGTGGTTAACTTTAAGTAAAATTGTACCCTTTTTAATGACTCCCAATAGGTCTTATTGTAAAAAATGGTATATCTTGACAATAATTATACTCATTAAAGAAATTTACAGTCTTATATAGTTTACAAGATAAAATTATCATGATATGATAATACCTACAATGAGACATAAGAACACCAATCTTATTTTCGAACAAATCTATGAAGGATATTGTGGATTTTTAATAATTTTTGTTAAAATTTTGATAACCCTATTTTTCCAGTATATTTTTCTCAGTATAATATGACTAACAAATTATTATCCCCTTAATTGAACCAAAAACCCAGAAGCCCAAAATTACATTTTAAAATCCCATATCTTTCATTTCAAAATATTTATTCAAAACCAACTTTATATTGCTAATAATTTCTACATTGGACCCTAAAAAACAATTTCATAAATATTTAAAAACAATAAAATAAAATAATCACCTATTTATTAAACTATATACACTTATATCATTCTTTTAGTTTTAATATAAAAGTTAGAATTGTTATATCAAATTTCCCATGCCATACCATAGTGCCTTTTTAATATCATACAAGTAATTAACCATTTATAAAATCTTATTCTTGTTAGAAGTTGCTACAAATCCTTCAGGTTGATCTATTTAAATTTAGTCTTTAAGGTTACTATGAAAAAAACTATTTTTATATCCATTTTTTGGTTGTTTAAATCATATATATAACTAAAATGATAATAATTTTATTGGTATTAATATGAGAAACATGGGAATAAGTGTCAAAGCCAAATATTTTCTCAATTTTTCTTAACCCCTTAACATATAATATCTATTTATTCTTATAAATGGTTCTATATGGATTGATTTTATTTCTTAATTATATATATACATCTAATAGGATTTCACCATGGTGAAATATCTACTAAATCCCATGTTTCATTAGAATCAATTAAGTCAATTTCACTTTTAAACATACCTTTCTAAATTCTTGCTCTAGAAAAATCCATGGATTTCTGTAAGGTTCTAGGTTTATCCTTGATGTTGTAAGTAATGAAATAAATTAAAAATTACTTGAAAACCATTATCATTTTACTCATCCTAGGTTAATTTACTTCATTATACCTATCATATATTGAAATAATATTTTTATTTACCCCTATATTTGTTAAACTTTGTAATTTTTTGGAATATACCCTGACGTGAGGAAAAAATATAACGTAGAAACAATTTTGGTAATGTAGTTTTATAGATAAAAATCCTTAAAGAAGGTTTCTTCACAAAACTCAATATTAGTATTCAAATATATTCCAAGAATATTTTATTTAACCATTAGGAACCTTAAAGAATAAGACATTTCAAAATACCCATGTATTGTAATGTTAACTATTTTAGGACCTATATTTTCTCTATTTGTTCTATAGGAGTAATAATTTTTAAAAACAAACACACACTAAAAAATATCATAACCTCGTATTTCTTCATTTATAATATTTAAATGAATTTATTTCCTTATATTTATTATTTAATCTATTCATTATATGGAAATCAATATTCAAAGCCTCTCCCTATATATATTTAAGAAATCTAAAAGTCAAAAGAAGACTATTGATCATATTATTTTAATGTCCTATTTTTCTACTCAACTATATCATTAGAACAAGTAGAACCATATAATGTATCCTCATGAATGATTCTATTATTTTGGAAATATTCAAAAAACTTATTATACACATATTCTACACCCTTATAAGATCTTAACCATTTAACTTTCTATCTAGTTTGAAGTTTAACTTCATTTTTATAAATGATAAAAAATTTAATTTCCCCATCATTGGTTTTTGATAAATAAACACCGTAGTATATTCAATATTTATCAATAATTGTGATAATGTATTTCTCATGGTTCCCTTTCAACAAGACATTTAATTTAGTAATATTTATTTATATCATCTCAAGTAATTGTATATCCCTTTTAACTGAATGATATGTCTTCAAAGTTTTATTATGCTCTACAGACACTTGAAATTTATATTTTCTTTGAATTTAATGTTTTGGAAATAAAATTTGATTCATCATAATTTTAATAAAACCAATATTCAAGTTACCAAGATGTGTGTTAATAATATCATAACTTTAACAAAGTTGTTATTTGAACAATATTAAAATTTGTATTAAAAGTGTGTTGAACCCTATGTTTAAAAAAATCATAAGACATTTATAATATTCTAAAAAAACATGTTTGAGAAAAAAAACGAATTTGTAAAATTTGAATGAAAATTAAACACCCTCTCTAACTAAACATGAATAAATAAGAATATTAATGTGAATTATTGGTACATGTTATACCTTATGAAAAGATAAAATTCTCCTTGAAGGAAACTTCAAGTCCTAACATCCTACTCTATTAACCCTGGTATCCCTATTATTTACCAAATTTGTAGACTTATAATATATAGGCTTGTATGATACAGATATAAATTTATTGACATAAACATGCATATTTTCTACAGTATCATCCAATTACTTAAGTTTTTCATATATAATAAAAACATTAGGGATTTATGTAACATACACATCAATGATGTTTGAAATACAAGTATTATTATAAATCATATTAGACTAACTAGATTCCACCACCCTATAAAACTAAGTAGGAACTGAAGGTTCTTGTTTGACCTTGGCTTTCTTGATAGAGAAATTTTTTTCCAAATTCTCATCTTGTTTATAATTCTATCAGTGTTTTTTTCCTTTGGAATCATTGTCATAGCTTTATTCTTTATTGTTAGATTTGATTTAGGGTTTATATTTTAAAATTTATAACCAAACCTTTTATTTCTTCCACTTGTTACCATATTATCCCTCAATTTAACTATTTACTTATGGTTTTCATTCCAATTCTGTTATTCTATAAAAATCTGAATCATAATTTTTTAAGAGATAATTTTTATTTATAATTCTTGAGAGTCATACCAATACCCTCCCATTATCAGAATTGTTTTTATTTTTACTAAAACAATTTTAAGTATTGAATGAATTTTGTTAGATGTAATTTTATAAACTTCTATTAAATACTAAATAAAAAAATGTGTTTCATTTAGTGGAGTTTTTGTTAAATTTTCTCTAAACATAAAATTGAATATTTGTTATTTCAAATTAGTGGGTTTTTAAAAAAATTTCCCCTATTTATTTAAAATAATTACTAAAAACACTCTCCTCCCCAATTCATTCACACATCATTCTAATTCCTAGTTTCTCTACTACCCTCAAAATTAAAACTACCATATCCCATTATGTTTCTATTTCTATTCGCCATAGCCTTTCCCCTCTTCCCCTATAACCAAATTTATTCACCATCAACCACCTCCTTGTCCACGTAACACTTCATTATAAATAGAGTCCCCCTTTAACTATTTTTTTCTCTCATATTCATTATATAATACTAATGTTAGAATAATACACCTCAATTTTCATTACTCCCATTTATTTTTATAAGTATAATGGAGGGTTTTTTGTTATGATATATGAATCCCCATTCAGCATAATTGTTTTAATCAAGATAGTATTAAATAGAATAATGAGAATTTGGTTATTGAGTGGGGATTAATGTAATTATGGAACATTTAAAGTGATTTAATAATTACCCATTGAGTGGAATTACAAATAATAGATTCATTAATGGATTCATTAAATATATGTTTATGAATTAATATTATAAAATATGGTTGTTTAGTTATTTTATGAGGTTTAATGTTGGTGGTAAATTATTTATGGATTTGTATTGGATTAGTTTTATTATGTCACTATGAAATTAAAAATATATGGTTTTACTTTAATGGTAAGAATCACATCAAGGGTTGAACATATAGACCTAAATACTTTTGTATGTAAAGTGGATATGAAAACATATTTGATTTAAATATGGAATGAGAGAGTTACATTAAAATGATAAAGTATTACAAAGTAAATAGAAATGGAACATTATTTTAGATGAAACATTTTAGGATTCACTTTTGAGGGATGGATATATGTGAGGATGTATTATAAGTATAAAATTTACTATATAAGACCAAAGTAAAAATATAATTTAATTGATGTAATTGAACACCACTTAGAGATATTGTGGATTTCTACTATCTTGTAATCATATGACCTTAGATTTATGGTTTAAGATCATTAATTTTCATGAGTATCACATAGAATAAGACACTTGATCCTAATTAGTTTGTAATTGAACACTATATTTTTTAAAATTTATAAACCATTAGTTTTTATTTCTATTTAAAATTTAATTAGATAATGAATAATGAGATAAATTTTAATTGTTAGATATTATATATACTATTTTCCTTATCGAATTACTTTTTGTATTTTTTTATTTAATTTTAATATTTTATATATCTAGTATATGATCAAATATTTTTATAATAAATATTAAAATAAGTAATAGATTTAAATATTATAGTTTCTTTGTATCTTAAAGTACAATGATGAAATCACAAGGTGAAAATGCATCAACATAGATTACACCAATGAAATCACATAGTATAATGATAGTATTATTTATTACACAAGTGGAATAACTTAGTACACCAATCTAATTATGGATTACACAAATAACATCACTTATTAATTTGAATGACATGATAATTTTGACTACTTCAACATCAGGTGGGCTAGAATATGTTCTCCCAATATCTTTTGGTATTATTATAACTTCTTATAATATTCCCCTCCATCCTTAAGTATTCCTTCAAGAAAAGAAACTTGGAAGTTAGGAATATCAGCAATGATGCATATTTTCAATGATGATATAGTATTTTGCTATCTATAGGATATTAACATAAAACCATTTTCTATATTCATTTTATTATATTAATACTAAATCCTTAAATATATAAACTACTAAATTTATTTTTCTAATATATAACAATAATTATAAAATATAGATAAATATCCATAATCAATATGTTTTTTATTTTTATTGACTTAAAATAAGTTATGCCATTCAATGAATTTGGAGTACCCACTATGGATATTACTGGTCATTTTTACCATATTTTTAGACACCTTGCTTGTGAGGAAACATCAATCTATATAGATTATCCAGATTATATGTAAATTCCGTTTTTATAAAAGAATTAATTTTTTGATAACTAGATAAATGTACTATAAGAATTATTTATTCTAATTTGATAAAATTTATTGCTATTAATTATTTTACTAAAATTATAATTAATTTAATATATATTATTTGTAGATGTCATTCCATTTTTATCTTATTGAAATGATTTCACAACCATGTACTTTAATTTTTTTTTGGAAATGAATAAAAATATTTCATGTGGTGATTGTGGAATGAATTTAATGAAACTTATTTAGAAATCACATGGATGTATGAGAAGGTAATTAAAGGAATATGTGGGTAATAGTGGATGATATATTTTTACTATGATAATAATGAATAACATAATGTATTTTTTGATATGTTACTTGATTAATATTATTGTCTTGATATAATGAAAATTAATTCTATATTAATTTATAAAAATTTAATGATTTTAGTTTTCATGAAACTTAGTTATAAAATTTACAAATAAAAGGTTTTAATGTAGTCCATGATGTTGGATATACTTAAATGTGGTTTGATGTCTATAGAAAAAGGGATGAAAACTTTTGAATGTGTTTTGCGAAAGACCTGGGGGTAAATAATTAAAATTACCAATTTACTTTCCTAAATTACTTTATAAGTTAATATTATGAAATTTAAAAAAATTAACGAAGCATGGGATGATAAACCATCATAGTCAGCACCAATATCTGAGAGGGATGATAATTAACATGATTTAGGGAAGGATCTTTATGGTCTTGTAAGGGTGATGGATTGTGAGCCATACCCATAAAAGGTCTTCATTAGGTCCTAGAAATCATTATCATAATCATCAGTTAAAACATGGAGTAACACTACTGGTGATCCTGATTCATAGAAGGAAAATATTGGTTTGATGAATATTTTTTAGGAATAATAGTCATTTATTGGGAATTCAGACCATAGGTAATTTGTTCTATCACTAGACATCAGGTCATAGGGACTTTGGGCCATTCTTCAAGAGCCTCTAGGAAGTCTGAATTAGCTTTTAATATTAGTTTTAAAAATAGCATGAGGATAAAAGATGAGGTAAGAGTTAGGATGATCATATATGATTCTAACCACTAGTAGTAGCAAAAAGGTTTCAGAGCACACCTAGAGCCTCAACATAAGGTGGAGGAAGGAAAGCTATAGATGAGATGTTAGAGAATCAGGCTGGCAGACAACTAGATAGTGGGAGAGGATGTTGTAGATTAGGTTATAGCTCCTCTAATAATTTATGACATTTACTTTAATTTCTTTGTTCCTTTTGGACTTCGGTATATCTAAGGGTTTTCTATTAATGCTGTTAAAAAGAGGGTTTATTATTATAAATAAAAAAAAATAAAAAGGCTATCAGGCCAAGGGAATTATTTTATATGGTTTCACAAATTTATTCATATTATATTTTTGGTTGTTGTGTACTAAAATATGAAATTTATTGGTTAAATTATGTGTTTACTATTTTTTGGTGTTAAAATTTGATTTTCATTACCTAAATGGTGGAAACATGTGTTTTCTATGATTAAATTATCAACATAATTTTATATTTTATTTAAATTTATAAAATTAATTTGAAAAAAAATATTATTATATAATTTGTGGTGAAATATTAAATAGACTATAGGATTTGAATTGAACAGTTAAAATGATTTTAAATTAAAATATTTTATTTTAAAAATTTGATTCAAGTATAGATTCAATATTGTATTAAATAATTTTTTGATGAAATATCATTTTATCATTAGAGAATGTTGAATATGACTTTTACCTGTTAGAATATAATTTGAATTGAAATAATTTGTATACTAGTAGAGGAAGCCAATAGAAGTAAAAGAGGTGAATAAAACCACTCACTAGAGGGAGAGGCCAATGTATATTAGTTGAGCAGTTGATAGGAGCTCCTACTCATTATTGTTGTTTGTGTGGGAAGAAATTTACTGACGACTAAAACATGAATGTTCATAACATTTAAATATTGTAATTATATGCATCTGGTTTTTTTATATGGTGGAATGGAATTTAGATGACTAATACTATGAGTTATGTTTAATGGTTGTGGTTTATATGTGTAAATTTTTAGTGTTTTAGGTGGAAGATATATAATCTTTCATTTTGTGTAATATAACATCAAACTACTAGAAAAAGTTTTAATACTTGAAAATATATAAAGTTCCTAAAAAAATATTTATTTGAACTACCACTAATTATATTTTTTTATTAATGGTGGTTTTAACATTATTAATTCCATCAATTTCTTGAATGAGGAAATTAGTCACTAATAATAATAAAAATGAAGCTAATTATCATATTTCTTTCTCTTACAAGGGAAAAAACCGAAATTATTAGAACTAAAATTGTTTTACAACTCACATAGATGTCTATGGTGGTTTATAAAACTGCTTTGAAACTAGTATAGGTAGTTTAAACCCCCATGTATTCAAAAATATTCTGCTAATAGGTCATATTTCTATAGTGACAATTAATATAACTTGAAACTTCTCTGGTGGTGTTTTTATGATTCAAAAAGTGAATATATGATACAAATAATTTCATTCATATGTTCATTAATTATTTTATCTTTATAAATTAGAAATTTCATGAATTTTGAAACAAAATACATTTCTAGACCTAAGTAATCAGTAATATATTTCTCATTCAATTTATCCAATAGTGATTTTATAGTTTATGATTTAGAATAGTAAATATAGAACAACAAATTTGATAATATAGAGATAATAATCCCTCATCCTTAGTGAACCCTTTTATTCCACATTGAAATTACATCAAGTTTGCGATCATCCTTAGTTGTTTTAGGTTTTTTAGACTGAATCACTAGAAACAAACCCATAATTTTAATTCATATATTCATATGTTATTTCCAATGTTTAAATAACTAACAATTAATTTATTCAAGAATTTTAGTCACATTTACTTTAGAAGAAATGAAAATTTGATAACCAAACAAAGCCTTTTTTTATTACAATAGGTCATGATAGATTAGTTGTAAAACCTATTCTTTAAGACTTTATAAATTACACACATTGAATCATATTTAAAATAACTGATTAATATAATCAAAAAACAATAAAATTATAAAATTATAGATTATTGAGATAATGAGAACAAAACAATATAGAATAACTAAGGAGAAAAAATAGGAAAAATGAATAATTATTATTTGAATATATATTTGTGTAAATGTGACTCACCTTGAAGAATATATTTCCACATCTGTGTTGTAATGGGTTCCAATAACTACACTTCCATGATAATATAGTCTCCATCTAAATAAGTACAATATATATATCAGATCACTTTGAAAGATTCTTTCTTTCAGAAAACAAATCACTAGAGAAAATCTATAGATCTATAATTTTATTTGGGGAGTTCAAGCACTCTATCCATAGCCCCAATAATTAAAAACCATAATTATATGATTTAAATTTTTAATTATCAAAATTAATCCAATTTTACATTATGAAAGACAATGTAAGTTAATTATAAATTATCAAAATTAATATGATTTATTTATTAATTATTAAAAATTAATTTGCTTCTTAATGATCTAAAAATTTATTTTATTATAAATTTTTTGAATGATTTATTAATGATATGAATTGGTAAAACCTTGTTATTTTGTCCTCAGATTTCAAAATAAAAAATTATATATTTTCTATAAATAAAATATATATTTCAACCAAAATGTAACAATTATGTTTTATTTCCATGCCAATAAATTAATTTGTTCCCAATAAATATCATAATTAATTGATTCCTATATATTATAAAAATTAATTAATTTTAAATTACTTGATTCTAAATTAATATCATAATTAATATCATAATTAATTAATTAATAGTTTCTCAACTACATAACCACGTGTACTACTCATTAAGGATTATTAGGAAATTTAAAATGAGTTTGATTACTATGAAAATACATTTATCTAGATGAATTGGAATATTATTCACTTCTTGGAATGAATAGCTTGAATATAATAATCCTTAAATAAAGAAGGAATTTAAAAAGGATCCCTACATTGTTTCAGATCCACTAGTATATAATAATATCATTTGACAAGAGACATATACACATTTTCTTATATATGGATGTTGTGTATAGATATTTTAGTGTCCCTGTTGTTTTAATTTCCATAAGGGATTTTTAAAATTACCCAAATCTCTTTTATATAACATTTCATCATCATTTATATAAATATCTATAATTATAGCCAAAAATATAGATGTTCAGTTTCTTTTTTGTATTATATACATAATAAAACATTTTTAAATGATCAAGTAATATTTTATTTCCATCTTTATAATTATATACTAGAGCTCACCATAATCCTATTAAAGAATGGGATATTCTAGGTAAATTTATAAAAGAAGTTGTGAGATATAAATCCTATTACGGGGATGAAATAGGATAAACATAATTCAATCAATAAAAACATTCAATAATCAAACCACTTGATACTAAAGGTAAAGGATCATAAACTATCTCATGGAAACATATAATAAGAGACAAAATACCACTGGATCTTGGTAATCATAGAAATAATAACATGTTAATGAACAAAAGTAATTTTATAATAAATATAATTTAAGTCTCACAACCAATACATTATTACATAATGGATAATGCAAGTCACATCATGCCCATATATAACAATACAGACAATGTTAAACATATCATTACCATACATAATGATCTTCTAATATATAAATCATTATAAAATCAATTAGAGAGATTTATAATTCCTATCCCACCCATCACCATAATTTTTCCAGAATATTTTGAAAATATAGAAAATAAACATACATAAATAATAAATATGATATAAACCCATGATAAATAAATGGGTAACATGATAAATCCCAAAATATTTAACTATCATGGAATAATTTAGGATCCCATTAAAATAATGGATTAAGGAATATTGGACATTAATTATAAAAAAGGGTTATGTTTTACAAAAGTATATCTCAATGTAAAGGACAAATCATAAGAAAATATGAAGAATAAGTTTTGAAATTAAACTACTCTTGAAATTTCAAGAAAATGCGAAGATAATATTTAAAATGGAAAAGTGAATAGGGATTCAAAAAAAAATATTATATTAAAATAAGGATGTTTTTTGAAAATCATATGAGGAAAATATACATTTTAAGAGTGGGACAATAAAGGAATAAGAAATATAATTATTCAGGTTTAATTTAAAGAAAAGATTAAAATGTGAACTTTGAAATACATTCATATCCATGGAAATGAAAGAGAGAATGGAATGGTATACCATATAGAAATATGTATAAATTATATATAAGGAATATATTTAGAATGGTGATAGTGTAAGAGAGAGAGATATAGAGTGGTAAAGAACATAAACCTAAGAATGAGAAAGAGTGGGAAAGACCCCATACCTCATGTCCTGAATTTCTTTAAATGCTCTGTTAACCCAACATAAATAGTCAATTTATATTTATTGATTTATTTATTTAAAAAAATTTTCATATTTATTTCCTATATAGAATCTATTTATTATCTTGTTTATATTTATTTATTAAATCAATATTTTTTTCATCATTCATTTTTGAGGTTATCCAGTTCATAACCCCAAATTTAATTCAATATAAAGATAATGATTGATGGTCACTATCCAATGGTTCCATAAGATCAAGTAGAATCAATTTTTTAGTTTTCAAATCATTCCATTATTATGGGTGTTCAATAGTTTAATATTATTAACCAAATAGATCTAATTTGACAAGTATTTCTTCATAATCTTGTTTTAGATGGTTAAAAATTACTATGATTGTCTACTTTTAATATAATTATTATCATGAATATATTATCATTATATATTCATAAATTTCATACTATTGAAGTATTTATAACATATTAAATCATGAAATAATTTTTTTAATAATATACATGAAAGGTAATTGTGAAAAATAAAACATCACCATTCACTTAGCTATTGTAAAACCACCTTGGGTGAATGATATTGTTTTAAGGGAGTTTAAATGAAGGTAAAACCCAGAAAATATTTGAGTTTTATAATAAAATTATAGTATTCTTAAAAATATATTTTAACGTTACTTTTAATCATTAATTATATTATATAAGTTTTAAGATGATAATTTAAATGAAAAAACATTGTTTCGGAAACCCTTACCAATATCAATGAGTCATCTCCTTTGGGTATAGTCTAAAGCCTTCTAAGGTGTGTATTTTGGATAGAAGAGAGCCTAAAGAATGTAGAAAGGGGAGATTAAAGATAAATTTTTATTTATATTTAGAAAAATAAATTAATTTGTAAGTGAGAGGAAATAGGCGGAGGATGGGTATTTATACAACAAAGGGGGAAGGGTATCATTGAATAAAATATTGATTATTTTATTATTTAAGCTCAAGATAATGTATAGTATTAATTATTTTGATTATTATTACAATTTTGTTATAGAATATTTATTTATTTGATATTTTAACACACCCAAAACTGATTGTAACCTTTAAAAAAATTATACAAATTAAAGAGTCATATATTGTATATTATTTTAATATAATATAAATTAGGTTTTAAAATTGATTTATTGGTTTTAGTTTAATTTAATTATTTTTAAATTAATTATTTTACCCACTAAAATAATTTTAATATTTTCCAAATGATTTGTAAAATTTTTAGTTATATTTATGTAATGATGATGTCATAAACCATATAGTATATATAAAAAGTATATTATTACTATTCACCAAAATCAAATTTTTAGACAAATAAAAAAAATTAATCTTAATACAGTTTTGATAAAATGATTCCGAAAATGAAGTAGCTTTTTTCAAAACAATATTATAAATTTTATAAATTTAACTTTTAAATAAAATAAAAAAATATGTAGATTTTTTTCTAGAATAAATTCGATTACTTTATTTATGAGTGATTGCATTTATATTTGTTATTTTATCTTAATTATTATATGATTGAAAATAAATTATTATATATATTTTAATTAAAATTATATTTATAAATTAGATAATTATATTATTTAAATTTCAATATAAAAATTCATAATTCATTAAATAAGTCAAAGAAACATTATTAAAATGTGTAGTTATTTATACTCACATAATTCAAGATATCATTATATATGGTTATATTACTTATAATTAATTTTTTTAATCATTATAAATATTAATTGTTAATAATTTTACTACTTTATTTGATTAATTAACTATTTAAATATCTAGATAATTATTCTAATGGCCAATTATTATTTCAAGAGCCATATAATTATTATACTACTTATAAATAACATTTATTTTTATTATTATTAATGGAATAAATTTTTATCAAAGGTAATTATATTTCATTTACAAAATTAAAATAATATTTTAATTGTTTTTTTCTTTTTATAGTGCTGTTTGTGACCATGACATTTCTAAGAGATCATGATCCAATGGACATTCAAATTCTACTTTTGTTATTTTTTTCATTTATTTCCCAATTGTAATTTTTTTAATTTGATGCTGTATATTTGTTATTCCCATGTAATTTTTTATGGTGATGAAATAAAATAATTTTTTTGGTACATCATGTATGTGATTCATACTATACATTATACCTAAATGTAAAACATTTATATGTTTAGAAGGTAATATTTATATTTGAAAAGTAATGGTTCTTACAATATTCCCCCTTCAAAAATTTCATCCTCAAAATTTGGACTCAAACCCTATATTGAAAATAAACAAGGGAAGTTTTTTCACTATATCCTCAGGTTCCCATGTTAACACTTTATATATGTGATTTCACTATAGTAATTTGACAAGATGCATGGTCTTGTTTTGTAGAACATTATAACCATGATCAAATATCTTCACTGACTGATCCTCATAAGATAGATCATTCCCTAGGTATACTAGCTATGGATTCATTACTTGTGAGGTAACAAATATATATTTCCTTAAAATGGATATGTAGAACACATTGTGTACTTGAGGCAGACTTAGTGGAAGGGAAAGTCAAAGGGCCATGATTTTAACTCAATTAAGAATCTCAGTTGTGCCTTCTCACATTTGATATATAATTTTGTTCTTCCCAAACCTCATAACCCTCTTCCAGGGAGATGTTATAAGGAATAATTTATCCTCACAATCAAACCGATAAAAATTATATTTTTATTATTGAAACACTTTTACCGAAAAAGTGTGAAATATTACGAGTTAATGGAAAATCATTCAGAATCAAAACAAGTCACAAAATCATTAAAATAAAGTTTAGTTTACTAGAAGATCTAACCTTGTATAAACTCCATTGGAGAGTGGAAACTTTTTTACCAGGGTTATCCTAGAGGAGATCTTCAAAATGGTATCCTATCTTGTCCAAAATTTGAAGGTACTCCTCAATGTTTATCTTCCTTTTTTAAACCATGAATCAGGATAAGATCTTTCTTGTCTATCCACCCAAATTTCTATTTATTTTATTCAACTAAAATTATTCTATAGTACATCCCGTCAGCATCCTATTGTGAAGTCTAAATATAGAGAAACTCCACCAACATTCCTTCCTTGGAGTGTATGATATTTTCCCATGTCATAGAAGTGTGAGAATCATCCCAATATTTAGCCCTTAACTACTTCACGCTTCAATACATCATGATCCTCCTTAGTGGGAGCCTCCAAAATAGTGTTTGGAATGGTGGGAGAGACATACGCAACCACAATACTACCTTTCATTTGTCTTCGTACTTCCCTAACTCTAGCAGCCTTGTCACTAGTAGTGTGAACGTTATCCCCATTTTCATCCCTTAACTTCTTGGATAACCTAGTCTCCATTGGTTTGGGTATGTGTGATTAATATTTATATCCTTTTGATTTATTCCCCTTAATAATAATGAAATTTCATGAATCACTATTTCCCTTCATCCCCCTCTTTTTCCTGGGGCCGTGGAGTCCTCTTTCAAGTATTCCCCCAGCAATATCATCTAAGACTAAGTTAGATATCTCATCTCCCAAATCAGCCTAACAAGGTCTTTTTCACTTCAATGTCATTATCCACTAGTTTTGGACTATGGATACCAAAAACTACAGGAATTAAACCTTGATCTCCTAGACTAGAGATTCCACTCCCAGGATTTAAATATGATTTCTAATGTTAATTGCAGAGTTGGGACTTCTAGAACTAGACCTATTATTCACCATCACCCATTCTCTGTCCCCATCCATCATGCCTTGCCTAGAGTCTATGAGTTCAATAAAGCCTATTGGATGATATTCTCTTTCCTTCTTTCTTTGAATTTGTGATTTTTTGATGTGTTTCTGAATTTCTTGGACCTTCTATGTCACATCTTCTTCTATTTTTTGTCCCAATAACTTCCTTTATCTAAATTTAACCCAACATGTTGGAGTTAAAAATTTCCACCCATATAGGGTTTCACATTGATCCATTTGAATGTTTTCGTTGAATATATCCTTGTATGAGAACTCAACCAAAGGAAGGTGTTGATTCTCACCTCCTTTGAAGTCTATAGATAAAGATATGGGCTTATCCTTCATAGTTTAAATATATATTTTATATCTTATATGTAATGACCTGGACTAGATCCCCTAAATAAAAATGAAGATATTGTTTGTAGCACCCCAAACATTTTATGGTATGTTTCTCTTTAATACACTGTATTCATTAGGTATCCTATATTTCATGAATCACTAAGACCCTATGTAACAAAACATGGTTACATATAGGAGATAGCCATAACTTAGCCACTAAACTTAAATTTACCATCTCTATGATTTGAATTTTAAAAATCTGATATACACGGTTGTGTTCAAGATGATATTTAGAGTCTGATAGAATTAACTTAATTTTCAGTGAATAGTAACCTACCCTTATGAATATAAACCTACCCTTAGGAATAGTAACTTACCCTTATGAATAGTAATATGAATCTTAGGAATGGTATCCATACCCTTGAGTGTATAAATGAATTTAGACACCCTAAAGATGAAGATGAATATTTTAAATGTTTATATATTTCAATTAAATAATGATTTAATTAAATAATAAATTAATCACATTTAGAAACATATTTTCAAAAAATGGACTTCATTTTTGGATTCTACACATTGAAAAATGGTTAGGTTAAATTTTTGGGATTTTTCTGAAATACTTGAATTTTGTATGAATAGTGACATACCATAAATTGCAAAATTAAGATAAATACACTAATTATAGAGTCATGTGTGATGTTCTGCTGATGTAAGAGCACTTGTTTTGGGATCACATGATAAAAATACTATTTTTGGTCATGTAATACTCTCTATTCCTTGTCTTGAGGAGAAATAATAAATTAATGAGTTTTATATTAAGAAATCTCCTCTCTCCTCCACTATAAAAACCCCCTCTCACCCCTCTTCCATTCACTCCTCTCAAGCCTTGTGCCTTCTCCAAATTCTGTCCAAATACCTTCCCAACCTCCTCCCCCACTACCAGAAATATTTTTTCTCATAAAAATTCCAAAAACTCTCCCCTTAAGACGTTCTCAAAGGAGGAAGTCTCAAGAGGTAAATTCCTCTTTCAAATCCCTTCTTTTCTTTTATGTTCTTTTATTTTTTGTTTCTTTTCTCACGTCCCTTCACCAAAATAGTATGATAAATCCAGTAACATAAATGTAATGGAATGTTTTAATGCTAATGGTATATATTCCATTATCTTCTCTCCTTTCCCCACTTTTATTTGAAAGAAATGAAAGCACCGTTTGAGATGTGCTAATTTAGCACATTCAAGGACAACAGTTTATCGATTTCTATTATAATCTTTAATTCTGCTCAAGAAACCATTTGTGTTATGGTTGAAGCAGATTATTATTTAATATATCCTATTTTTAGTTCTGTAATACTTTTGTACAAATTGTATTAATTTATAAAGAAAAACATGTTCATCGTAATCAAACCCACCGATTAACCAAAACGGTTATCACTAAGGTTATATATATATAAAAATCCATCTTCAATATAAGTAACCCGAATTAAATTTAAAACCATGTAATCTCCTGGATGTTCACTAATAGTGTATAACTTCATTTCTGAACAACCACATCCATCTTATATATCTATCTGAACTTGAATATAAGTGAACTAATCATTTAAAACCAAGTAAACAAACAAGCCTGAACAATGAAATTGAACCTTATTACCAACCAAAAAGGCCTATAATGAAATAAAAGATATTATAATAAATAATTTACCTATAAAAGAGGTTATGGACTTATGAATTAATAATCCTAATTTGTTTATTCAGGTCTTTAATAACTAGTCAAGAACACCTTCAAGCATAAGGTAGTAGATTTTCTCTCTCACTTTTATTCAAGAATCCACCATATCTTGTGTGATTTTGTTTAAAATTATAATTATGGGGTATGTTTTATCATCTAACACATACTTAACTTATGATATATAAATCATGGGATAACATTTTATCTCTCATTAATCCCTCGCAAGAACACTCATTACCATGCTGAAATGTTTGGAAGGGGTTTTTCTCATCTCATTTTTAATTCTATGGGATATCCATTACTCACCTCTTATTTCTTATATGTGGTATAGGTGTATTAACATTTGACATATTTTATCATGGTTATCATTATATTCATTTTATTCTGTCACTATTTTGGTGGTTATTAACTGTTTTTCATATGACTCAATTGAATACAACACAGTAACGAGATTTGTCTCTATTTTCACTTCGTTGTGACTTTCTTCGTAATTGTGCACCTACTCTTTCTTATGTGGTGTACCTAATTCCCATTTAAAGTATATTACATTTAAATATCCATATTCTCATATTGTGGATATTATTATTGTCTAAGCCTTATACCATTTTACATATGATATTTGTTTTGAATGTTGTTTTGACTGTGGAAATGTTGATGAATCTGTATCCTCTATTATATATGGATAATGTAAATAAATATTGCTCTTGTATTGAATATATTTATAAATAATTCTTGGATGTAGAGGTGGGTGGGGCCCAATACAGCCCCTCGATGCATCGGTAGGTCTCATGAGACAAAACAGTTTGGCGACAGACCCTTTGAGTTTGTTTCCAAAAAATCAGACGGGTTTCTACCCATAAAACTAAAACATTTTTATAGTATTATGGTTCATATTGCAGATACATGACATCCAATTAATAAGAATTATCTTTATTGATTATTAGCTATTATTACTATCCATGAGGTTTTCACTATGACAAAATCTATGGATGCATTTTCATTTTAAGTTTATTAATGGCATTAGTTGTTCATTTATTATCTATGCCATTTTTATTATGTCAGATTGAATATAATTCACTTATTATTTTACTCATGATTCCACTTTTTTTTAACCCTTATTGAGTGTTTGAGCTTACCCCTTTCATTGTTTACCTTCAACAGGTTATGAAGAGAAGGTCATTTATTGAGTACTTGTGGATGCAGTTTTTGTTTTTCATTATGTATTGTATCATGTAACCTTATCCAATGTAATTTGTTTTAAATCTATGTATCTAGTTTCTTCAAGACTACTAAACTGATCGCTCCTTCGGGATTTTCATTCCTTCTAACCATTCCAATATCACAACTAATGCACCGACTCCTGTCTATAGGGGTTGGGGTGTTACAGTTGGTATCAGAGGAAGTTTAGTAGGAAACTTGGAAACTAGAGTAAGAAACATGTAGTAGGGAACAAAGCCCTAAGGTAGTATTTTAGGATAAACTTACAAGAACATCCTCTTATTTTGGTAATGAATAGATTATATGGATCTTTCAAGCAATACATCCCTGTCTGGATACGAGAAGGTAGAGGCGGCTCTGGCATAGATGTATCTAGGGGTAAAACTTGAAAACATCGCTTTGAGATAGAATAGAACGGGAACTGGTACACGACAATGGGCCTTGGTACACTCTTGGTTACAACACTACCTGGGGATATGCTCGTGATAATTCATATTTTCTTTACAATCCATTATGAAGGATTGAAATGTAAATTATTCCTCAACGGAACCATTTTTCGGATTATGGCATTATCAATGCATAAGAACTGAATTTATGTTAAGTATTTTGTTATGTCAAGATAAATTATGATTCATAACCTGATATAGTGTGTGCCATTATCTAGATATGGCGTCTAATGGAATAAGGGGAATCAATACTCGTGGGAAAGTTTGGGATCTCCCTACTGAGTAAGTCAACACAGTCAATGTTGGAGCTGATCAGATCATGACTATATTGGGACAACTTAGTCAAGTTGTAACGAATAACCATTCCACACCTGTTTTAATCGTTTCATGCGGAAGAAGCCCCCATCATTCAGTGGGACTACTAATCTAGTGGTAGCTGAGCAATGGATCAAGTCACTTGAAAAGATATTCATGGCATTAAGATGCAATGAAAATGAGAAGGTGGTGCTGGCAGTATATTGTCTCAAGGGTGACGTTGACCAATGATGGTCCCTGATTCAAAATACCACAGAGGAAGAAGAAATAGAAGATATGTAATGGAGGACTTTTAAGGAAATATTATTTGAAAAATATTTCCCTCGTGAGCAACAAACTGAAATGAAGTGGAAATTGCTTAGCTTGAAACAAAGGGAAGAAGACAGTGTTGCAGAGTATGAGGATACTTTTACGAGGCTAGCCAGGTATGCCATAGATTATGTACGTGACCTGGCAGACAAGATTGATCATTTATTTGAAGGTCTTAATCCAAGTCTTTATAGGGCACTCGCTTCTCAAACATTTTCATCATATGATGGAATTACATCAAGTGCCATCAAAACAGAGAGGGAATTTTCTAAATCAAATATTTTCAAAGGAAACCAAGATAAGAATCGGTACTTGGATAACAAAGTAAAAGGAGAAGCTCCGAAGAAGATAAATGGAATGAATAGTTTCCCATTATGCGAGAACTGTGGAAAGAATCATCTCAGGAAATGATTGAAAGGAATGGGAGTCTACTATAAGTGCAGAGAAAAGGGTCATCGATCTGATCAATGCAAGGGGAAGAAACAATTCAATGATATTAAATGATACAATTTCAGAGAGATGGGACACTATGAAAATGAGTGTCCTAAGCACCAAGGAAACATGCCTCAGAAAAAGTCAAGAGAATAAGGGAGAGCCTATATGATCACAACCGCGGAGGTTGAAATTCCTAATGATGTGGTGGAAGGTACTTTAATTGTTTCCTCAAACTTAGCCAACACTTTATTTGATTCTAGATCATTGCATTCATTTATATCCTCTCAGTTTTCCAAGAATATTATATATGTACAATTTTATTTAATAAAGGAGTTGTCAGTAAAAACTCCCAGGGGATGTATCATTGCAACAAAGGCATGCCAACTAGTCCCCCTCCAGTCACCAAAACGTTCTTTAGTTGCTAACCTTGTTGTCATACCAATGACTAAATTTGATATAATTCTCGGTATGGATTGGCTATCAAATTATGATGTGAATATTTATTATAAGAAGAAGGAAGTTATAATTATTGAAAATGGTGAAGAATCATTTATCTTTAGGGAAGAAACATCGCCACCTAATTCTTATCGAGAACCACCCACAGTAGCTCTACTGAATGCAATACTTGGAGAGGAAGATAAACCAACATCTATGAGTGAGGAAAGAAATATTCAAATTGAATATGTACACATAGTGAATGAGTAAATTGATGTATTTCTAGAGGATTTACCTGGACATCCTCTAGAGAGGGAAGTTGAGTTCTCTATTGATTTAATTCCTATTGTGATACCTATATCAAAGACCCCTATAGAATGGCCACTGTGGAGTTAGCAGAGATAAACAAAAACTAGTGGATTTGAGTGAAAAAGGATTTATTCGACCTACTGTTTCTCCATGGGGAGACCTGGTCCTGTTTGTCTAGAAGAAATATGGATCCATGAGGCTATGCATTGATTATAGGGAAATAAATGCTACTACAATAAAGAAAAGTATCCCCTAACTCGTATTGATGATTTATTTGATCAACTCCATTGAGCCCAATAATTTTCAAAGATTGATCTTCGGTCCGAATATCATCAGCTGTGTGTGAGGAACGAAGATACTCCTAAGGAAACATTTCGAACCAGGTATGAGAATTAAGAGTCTACGGTGATGCCATTTGGACTGACTAATGAACCCTCTCTTTTCATGGATTTAATTAATAGAGTTTTCAAGGAATATCTTGATAACTTTGTTGTGGTGTTCATCGATGATATCCTGGTATACTCAAAAAGCTATGAAGACCATGATAATAACTTTTGGATTATTCTGGAAACTCTTAGAAGAAATGAATTATATGGGAAGTTTAGTAAGTGCGAATTTTGGATTCAATCAGTTTATTTTCTAGGCCATATTGTCCCTAAGGATGAAATCCTAGTTGATCCTGTGAAGACAAAGGCACTCCAATATTGGCCCATGCCAGCAAACATAACCCAGGTACTCAGTTTTGTTGGCTCACCAGGTTACTATTGGCATTTCCTTCAGAATTTCACCCGACTGGCTAACCCGCTGACCAAGATCACAAGAAAAAGAGTTAAGTTTTTGTGGACAAAAGAGTGTACATAATGCTTCAAATAATTGAAAAGAAGATTGGTCAATGATCCAATTTTGACTCTTCCATCTGGAAGTGATGGATTTGTAATATACAATGATGCATCAAAGAATGGAATGAGTTGCGTCCTTATAAAAAACGATCAAGTTATTGCTTATGCATCAAGACAGTTAAAGACTCATGAGAAAAATTATCCAACTCATGATCTTGATCTAGCAGCCATAATCTTTGCTCTAAAAATATGGAGGCATTATCTCTACGGAGAGTGATGTGAGATCTATACGGACCACAAGAGCTTGAAATAAATTTTCACACAAAAAGAACTCAACATGAGGCAAAGAAGATGGCTTGAGTTACTAAAAGATTACGATTGTTCAATACACTAACACCCTGGAAAGGTGAATAAGGTGGCAGATGCATTAAGCAGGAAAGATCATGGCCTTCTGACTCAAATGAGGATTGAAAGAGATTGTATATTCATAGATCTCCTTAAGATGGTTATGGGAATTGTTAAGGAAGGGGAAACATATTTTCTCTTTCAAAATATTGATAAACCATCTTTATTAGATAAAATAAAAAGCTCTAAATCTGATGATGAGAATCTGCACAAGAAAATTAATGCTGTCAACGATGGAAGACTGACTGACTTCATGTATGAAGAAGGAGTTCTGAAATTTGGGAAGAGGTTATGTGTTCCATCAGTACCTGAGCTAAAAAGGGAACTATTAGAATATTCCCATAGCTCAATCTTCTCTATACACCTAGGTAGCACCAAGATGTACAGAGATCTGGAGGAATATTTCTGGTGGGATAATATGAAGCAGGAAATTGCCGACTACGTATCAAGGTGTCTAGTTTTTCAACAAGTGAAGGTAGAGAGACAACATACCAAAGGAGTGATGCAACCTATAACTATTCTTATGTGGAAGTGGGATTACATTATGATGGATTTTATCACCAGACTACCAAGGAAACCTAGAAGGAACGATGCAATATGGGTAATTGTTGATCGTTTCACAAAATCACCACATTTCCTTCCTATACGAGAGGATTTCCACTCAATTTCCTGGAAAGACTGTATATTAATGAAGTTGTAAGACTTCATGGTGTACCTATATATATTTTATCCAATCAAGATCCCCAATTTACATCAAGGTTCTGGAAAAGTCTCCAGAAATCTTTGAATACTGAGCTTTGTATGAGTACTGCTTATCACCCCCAAACCGATGGACAGTCTGAAAGGACTATACAAACTCTAGAAGACATGTTGAGGTCATTCTATCATGACATACAATGTATGTGGGATCAATACTTACCTTTTTTGGAATTTTCCTACAACAATAGTTTCCATTATGGTATTTAAATGGCTCCGTATGAAGCATTATATTGAAATAGGTGTCGAACTCCAACTTTTGGGGACGAAGTTGGTGAGAGGAAACTTATATACCCAGAACTTATTGAAGTGACCACGACAAAGGTAAAGAAAATTCAAGCCCAAATTAATGTTTCCAAAAGTAGGAAAAAGATTTATGCTAACAATCGGAGAAAGGATTTGGAATTCCAGGTGGGAGATCATGTCTTTCTGAAAGTATCTCCATGGAAGGGTGTCCTAAGGTTCGGTAAGAAAGGGAAACTGACCCCCAGGTACATTGGGCCATTTGAAATTCTGGAAAGAATCAGAGCTGTATCTTACCGTCTAGAGATGCTGCCAAATCTCTCCAGAGTTCATGATGCGTTCCACGTGTCATTGTTAAAGAAATACATTCTGGACCCAACGCGTGTTCTCACATATGAATAAATTGAACTGGAACCTGATTTGTCATATTGTGAAAAGCCAATTGGGATTCTTGACACAAGGAAGCAGATATTGAGACATTGGAAAACTCTCCTAGTGAAGGTTCTTTGGAGAAACCAAAATATTGAGGAAGCAACACAGGAACCTGAGGATTTTATGAAAAAGAATCACCCACATATTTTTGGTGGGCTTTATACATAAAATTTCAAGGATGAAATTTCCGGAGGGAATAATGTAGCACCCCAAACATTTTATGGTATGTTTATCTTTAATACACTGTATTTATTAGGTAGCCTATATCTCATGAATCACTAAGACCCTATTTAAAAAAACATGGTTACATATAAGAGATATCCATAACTTAGCCACTAAACTTAAATTTACCAGCTCTGTGATTTGAATTTTAAAAATCTGATATACAAGGTTGTGGTCAAGATGATATTTAGAGTCTGATAGAATTAACTTAATTTTTAGTGAAAAGTAACATACTCTTATGAATAGTAACCTACCCCCAGGAATAGTAACACACCCTTATGAATAGTAATATGAGTCTTATGAATGGTATCCATACCCTTGAGTGTATAAATGAATTTAGAAACCCTAAAGATGAAGATGAATATTCTAAGTGTTTATATATTTCAATTAAATAATGATTTAATTAAATAATTAATTAATCACAATTAGAAAATTATTTTTGAAAAATGGACTTCATTTTTGGATTCTACATTTCAAAAAATGGATAGGGTAAATTTTTTGGATTTTTCTAAAATACTTGAATTTTTGATGAATAGTGACATACCATAAATTGCAAAATTAAGATAAATACACTAATTATAGAGTCATGTGTGATGTTCTGCTGATGTAAGCCCACTTGGTTCGGGATCACATGATAAAAATAATATTCTTGGTCATGGAATACTCACTATTCCTTGTCTTGAGGAGAAATACTAAATTAATGAGTTTTATATTAAGAAATCTCCTCTCTCCTCCACTACAAACCCCCTCTCACCCCCTCTTCCATTCAGTCCTCTCAAGCCTTGTTCCTTCTACAAATTCTGTCCAAATACCTTCCCAACCTCCTCCCCCATGACCATCAAGCTTTGGACTCATAAAAAGACCAAAAACTCTCCCGTTAAGAGGTTCTCAAAGGAGGAAGTCTCAAGAAGTGAATTATTCTTTCAAATCCCTTCTTTTCTTTTAAGTTCTTTTATTTTTTGTATCTTTTATCACCTCCCTTTACCAAAATCTTATAATAAATCAAGTAACATAAATGTACTATAATTTTTTCATGCTAATGGTATATATTCCATTATCTTCTCTCCTTTCCCCACTCTTATTTGAAAGAAATGAAAGAACCGTTTGAGATGTGCTAATTTAGAACATTCAAGGACAACAATTTATCGATTTCTATTATAATATTTAATTCTGGTCAGGAAACCATTTGTGTTATGGTTGAACCATATTATTATGTAATATATCATATTTTTAGTTCTGTAATAATTTTGTACAAATGGTATTAAGTTATAAATCAAAACATGTTCATATTAATCAAACCCACCAATTAACCAAAACAGTTATCACTAAGGTTATATATATATATATATATATATAAATTCGACTTCAATATAAGTAACCCGAATTAAATTTAAAACCATTTATTCTCCTGGATGTTCACTAATCATGTATAACTTCATTTCTGGACAACCACATCTATCTTATATATCTATCCAAACTTGAATATAAGTGAACCAATCATTTAAATCCAAGTAAACAAACGAGCCCGAACAATGAAATTGAACCATATAAACAATCAAAAAGTCCTATAATGAACTAAAAAGGATTATAATAAATCATTTTCATATAAAAGAGGTTCTGGACTTACTAATTAATAATCCTAATTTGTTTATTCAGGTCTTTAATAACAAGTCAAGAACACCTTCAAGCATAAGGTAAACGATTCTCTCTCTCACTTTTATTCAAGAATCCACCCTATCTTGTGTGCTTTTGTTTTTAATTTCTAATAATGGGGTATGTTTTATCATCTCCTCCATACTTCCCTTATGATATATAGATCATGGGATAACATTTTATCTCTCCTTAATCCCTTTCAAGAACACTCATTACCATGCCGAAATGTTTGGAAGGGGTTTTTCTCATCTCACTTTTAATTCTGTGGGATCTCCATTATTCACCTCTTATTTCTTATATGTGGTATTGGTGTACTGAAATTTGACATAGGTTATCATGGTTATCATTATATTCATTGTATTCTGTGACTATTTTGGTGGTTATTGACTCTTTTTCATACAACCCAATTGAATACAACACGGTAACGAGCTTTGTCTCAATTTTCACTTCGTTGTGACTTGCTTCGTAATTGTGCACCTACTCTTTCTTATGTGGTGTACCTACTGCCCATTGAAATTATATTCAATTTAAATATCCATATTATCATATCATTTATATTATTATTGTCTAATCCGTATACCATTTTACATATGGTATTTGTTTTGAATATTGTTTTGACTGTGGAAATGTTGATGAATCTGTATCCTCTATTCTATATGGATAATGTAAATACATATTTCTCTTATATTGAATCTATTTATAAATAATGATTGTATGTAGAGGTGTTTGGGGACCAATAAAGCCCCTTGATGCATCGGTAGGTCTCATGAGACAAAACAGTTTGGCGACAGACCCTTCTAGTTTGTTTCCAAAAAATCAGACGGGTTTCTACCCATAGAACTAAACCTTTTTTACGGTAATATGGTTCATGTGCCAGATACATGACATCCAATTAATAATAATTCTATTTATTAATTATCAGTTATTATTACTATACATGAGGTTTTCACTATGACAAAATCTATGTATGCAGTTTCATTCTCAGTTTATTAATGGAATTAGTTGTTAATTTATTCTCTATGCCATTTTGATCATGTCAGATTTATTATAATTAACTTATTATTGTAGTCATGTTTCCGCTTTTTGTAACCCTTACTGAGCGTTTGAGCTCACCCCTTTCATTTTTTACCTTCAACAGGTTAGGAAGAAGAGGTCATTTATTGAGTGCTTGTGGATGCAGTTTTTGTTTTTCATTATGTATTGTATCATGTAACCTTATCCAATGTAATTTGTTTTAAATCTAATTATCTAGTTTCTTCAAGACTACTAAACTAATCGCTTCTTTGGGATTTTCATTCCTTCTAACCATGCCAATATCAGAAGTAATGCACCGGATCCTATCTAGAGGGGGTGGGGTGTTACATTGTTTCCATGTGATCATTAGTATTCCTCTCCATACCCTAGATGTTTCTAACTAGTAGTGAGGTCAAAAAAATTCATTGGGAGACTATATCCTCAAAATCAAAGCTTGAGGGTCATGCCTGAATCTATAGAAAATTTGGTAATACTTTTCCATATAGAAAATTTCGAAAAACCATAAACATAATCATAGAACCTAGATCCGCCTATATTATATAATATAGTATATTAAATAGGTTACATGATACTCCATTATTAAACATAACAATAACATTGAATATATATGACAATTATATTTCAAATAAATAAACATGTTGGAATATTGGTCAATGAATATGTGGTACAATAACTAAAAATTAAATAATAATATCTTATGAACCAACTCACATGATCATCCATGCTGGGTCCTTGATATACATAACCTACTAGACCCAAACCACATATCTATCTTTAATAGAAATCCATGACTCAATGAAAACATGAAGGTTTATCCATTTACATTGGAACCCATGCTGGATATAAAGGTAGGGGTGAGTCCAAGGGTTCGATAGTATTCCACCAATCTCCTAGACACACTGGGTATTTCTTTGATGAAGAATATATGCATGAAAACCTTATGAGAGTGTACAAGTCAATTATTAGTGAAACTCACCCAATAAGAAATATTACACCACATGATCATTTGTAAAAAACCTATGCATTCATGACTAAAGGAATCACACACCCTAATAACTCACACTGATACTACCCATCTCAGGACAAAAATCTACATTCCTGTGATCAATAACAAGCATAGCACTATGTCCTAATGAGGTATACCACACCACTCTTGTATTGATAAACAAGACTATCAAGTAGTCTCACCATATCCAAAAAACTCACTCATCATAGTTTCACATGACCCATCAATCATCTCACCACCCATTAACAAAACAATCTATATTGATAATGGTAAATAATAATCAACAAGAATAAAAAATGGTCAATCAAAGATGTAACAACCATAAATCACATTTCAACCAATAAAAAATCTATAAACTGGTAGTAAAAGAGGCCCCAAAGAATCAAATAACAATATATAACACTACCATGGTAATCCAAATATAAATAATAAAGAAAGAGACCTAACCACATGAAATAAAAACCTCGACACTCACACTATTACCCATCTCATCCCACCAATCCTCACTAAATCCATCTTCCAGACAAATCTTAGAGACCCTTTGGTTTCATTCCATATATCATATGTTGTCGTTAGGGCTTGGTCACTTTTTAAAATTTTATAAATCTTTGACTTCACCATAATCACTCATATCATACATCAAAACCATCATCAATATGAAACACATTTATGCCATGAAAATGATATTACCTCAGTTGTGTCCTTGGGAAGTTCGGGTTTAGCTCTATTTCATGAATCTCTAAATATCTTCCATAATGTTAGGATCCATCCTTCCTAGGGACTCTTCAGAAATCACCTCATGTTTGAGTGCCAATGGGGAATAGAAACACTCCGAGAGATACATATCTTGAATGGTAGAATCTAAAAAAAAACTAATTCAAGATCATAAAATCAGACGATCCTTGAGATAATCGTTCAACCTTTAGGCTATCCAATATTTCACCCCTACATGTATTGACACACAAACCAAATTTTAGTTACAATATTTCAAAGCCTCTCAGTCTATGTTCTATGCCACACGATCTCATAAAAAAGAATATTCCACACCCACTAGGTGGGAAGCTCACTATCACTCTCTCAACTTCACAATGAAGAAATCACTTATCTCTTATCCCGTACATGGACTCAAGATAAGGATATTCATTCTATAAGGGATATATATCACAAACCCGGTCTTTTTTTTTCAATTAAGAACATTGGGACTAACTCTTGCCTCAACCCTTGATGCCAATATCTAGGATATCCTCCAAGAAAACAATATGTCTATAAAAACCAGCGAGACAATAAAAAAATTACCAAATGAAAATGGTGAACAACTCACCCCTCACTCTGTTAACTACAATAACTCAAACCCACCCAAGGGTGTCCATACAGTTTGCATGTGCCTATAATTAAAGGAATCATCACAAGCATCTCCAACCAGGCTAAAAAACCAATAACTCTAGGGAATTTATCTCACAAGGGTCCAAAAAATATCATTAATAATCATGTAATTTCCAAAACATATTGGGGAACCACACCCAATAAAAACATATACAATCATAATATTTATAAAATAGGGATTCACCCACATGAGGTCAAACAAATTAAAATAAGTCCAAAACAATCCCTTCAAATTATATTTTTAAAAAATGTTAAAAATTCTTAAAAAACAATTATTAAAGGAACCACATTACTTATATACTTACACTATGCCCTTGGATAAAATTTAAATTATAAAATATTTTATAAACCCATCATTTTTTTGAAACACCATTTCAAAACCTATCCTTTAAATCACTAATTTTCCTTTAAAATTATATTTTAATAAAACTCCTTTTTAAAATAAAAGTTTAAAAAATAAAACTCATTTAATTTTGAAAATCCAACTGACACCAATAATAATAACATAAAATGGACCACCGACACTCATTCGACCTGGACACCACCAAGTGTACCATCCCAACCCAAAAAACCTGGTCCGATTCAGAAGGTTACATGACCTCATAAACACATCCCATATGTAAGAGGGTTATGACTAGTATCAAGGGTCTAATTCCATTAATTGAGACACTATACCATCAGTATCATATCGTATGATCAATAAAAAATAATAAAAACATTAATAAATGAACAGAGTATACATGAAGAAACTAAATAAATTCCATACACATCATATAAATACAAAAAATTCTTATATGGAAAGCCTATTCAGTGTAATAAGTAGATGACAATAAATAAATTAACAAAAATGTGGGGGTCATTCATATTCCATCCTAGTCCACCACTTTCTCTGTGATCCTTTGCTCAACCATCGACCATAGGTCACTTTCCCTTCATTAGGGCCCTCATGAAATTTACATGTGCACAAAAATGTCCATGTAGGGGGTAAATACATGACTCTGTTGGACACCACCATTATGTCCTTAACTTGATGTTCTCAAGTATAATAGGTTTTTTTATAATGACAAAAAATGTGAAATGAGCATACAAATACAATCTAAAACCATGTAGTAGTGCACTAACCAAGCCACCATAGACTCCAAACCTATCTACCTCACGTCCATGCTAAAAGAATAACAGAAGTTGTCGGTAATAACCAAACATGATCCTATATAGAATCTTCTGGGTTTCTTGTGTACTTTCTACCCAAAACTATATATGCATAAGGAGGACCATTTCACCTGACTAACTCTAAGGGATAAATATGTCACGATGTTCTACTTGTCTCAAGTACCAATAACAATTGACAAGGATAGGTAACACACATACATGGGGAGCACACAAGTAGGTATAACATATCATCTTCAGTATATAACTACCTACACAACAACATTTGATATAAATAAAACATGGAAAAATCTACACTAATATCACTCATGGAAAAAAATATCAACAATGGGTCTCTTGAGAAACACACACCCATAAGTGACAATAATCAACCATGATTTTCAAAATTCCAAAAAATAAAATCATCAATGAAACAAGTGCATATGTAATAAAAAAGGTAAGGAAATTCCTTCCTTAAAGTCGTCGAAATCAATGGAAATGATTAACCACCATGTGTGGTTTGAAAGTTGGAGTGAAAAACTCAAATGGAATGAACATACACTCACAGAGCTTATTATCATAATTTCTTACAAATAAATTCATAGGGTTCTTCAAGGGTTACTAAAACCAAAACCATATATTTTATTTTAAAAGAAAACGAAATATCACATATGATGATACTTTCTCTCTATTTCATAATTTCCAAATTATAGTTTTAGGCCAATTCATGCACTCCCAATCTTTCCCTCAAGAAAAATTATTTATTTGATAATATCAAAAAAATATCCTCTTATAATTATCAGTTTATAATTTATTATAAATTATATTTTGATAATTTTTATAAATTATCATTTATAATTAAAAGTAATTATCATTTTATAACACTTACAAATATCTTTCAATAATTTGATGAAATTATCATTGAATCATTATTATTTTTTATCATTCATTTTTTATATAATTATTCCTTTATTTATTAATAATTTATTATTTTATAATCTTGAAATTAAAGTTAGATTTTTTTTGAAAATTATTATTTTATAATCACGTGGAAAAATATTTTGATAAATACTAGGATTTATTTTATTATTATCCATCCATTTGTTTCCATATTTTTTATAATAATAAAAAATGGGAGAAGAATAATAAAATAATAAAAGATGAAATAACACTCACCTTCATCAACCTAAGGGAAGCATACCGGGAAGATGGACCTAAAACTTAGTGGAAGAAAAAAAATCATGCTTGGAACTAAACCAACAATGGTTTAATAAAGTCCTTAATAATTATGTACAAGGAGTCTTAGGATCTATCAGTTTCAATAGGATCAATGAATAAAGAACACCAAATAATTGGGAAATTTAGAACCCTAAACCTTATATACCTTTGGGAAAAACCAATACCCCCAATTTAATATTTTGTTTCAACTGAATCTTGATGAAAGTTTCATTAATTTAATCTTATTAAGTCATTTATAAATTAAACAGTAAAGAATGAGTTGAATTAGAGGTTATTCTGATCAAAATTATGTGAAAATGGTGGACAACTACATTTAACAAGATGTAATTAAATAAGAAAAATTTAAATAATAATAAAATAATTAAATGTAGACAAATTACCTATGTGGCGTAACTTAACACTCGATGCACACAAATTGTATGTAACATCTAGGGTAAAACCCATATTGTAGACCTAATGTAAGTATTAGATTTATCATACAATACACCATTCATGTGATACATAATTTTTTCCATAAAAAAATTAATATAATAATATTAAATAAATTACCCTTATGTGTTATTCAACCAAACACCCGATGCACACCATTGTCATGGTGCACAATGGGTAAATCCCAAATTCCATACCTAACGCATGTTTCATATTTCCCATATAAGAAACCATTTGGGAGATAATCCATTATTTTTTAAAATACTACTTCTATGTTATATTGATATATTTAATATTTTTATTCTTTCATTACCGAGGCTTTACAGGCCCCAGAATCCCATGATAACTCAATTCCAAACTATGAAAATATTCCATAGAATATTCCAATGTGTTAATTGAATTTTATACCATTAATTAAATACTATAAATCATTTATTAAGTGATTTATACTGAATAATAACATTTCCACTTTAAAATACTGATAATATTTTAACTAAGAATGTTATATTATTATTAAGAATTGAGGATATTACAATTCAACCCCTATAACGAATTCTCATCCATGAGGGATAACTCAAGGAGTCTTGTTCAAAAAATTCCTGCCACTAAGCTCAAATATTAGACCTTAATTCCCACATCTCCTCCTGGATCCATCCATGCTACCCAAGAATCCAGACTAATGGTACTATCTCCCCTTAAAGGATTTTATAACTCTGGTCTATAATCTGCACTGAACACTCCTCATAAGATGCACCAGGATTCAAATCAATCTCTTCACAGTTGATAACATGCATATGAACTTCCATGTACCTTTAGAGTCATGACACATGAATCACATCACTCATACTTTGTATCAATAAAAAAAATATAGAAGTTAAGCCATTGCGCAAATCTTCTCAGTGATATTAAAGGGAGATAGAAAACAAGGTTTCATCTTGTCCTGATTGTTGTGGTGTTGGTGCCCTAACCATGTTGTCACTCTCAATAAAACTTGATTACCTAAAACCAACCACAAGATCCCCTCCTACAATCGACATAATATATCTTCCTTCTCTGAGCGGTGATCGACATCTTCTAAATCAACTACACTCTCTTGGAGGTCTCTTGAACCATATTGTGGCCAATAACTGATGCCTCATCTTCTTCATTCCAACAGAGTGGTGAGTGACATGAACTCCCAAAAAGAGCTTTATAATGTTCCATCTAAAACAAATATTAGTAACTATTGCTGTTTTAAAACTCATCCCAGGATAGGTCATCATACCACACTACATCAAAGTCTAGTGACATTCTCAAATTGTATCCTCCAATATGTGTATAGTCTGCTTGGACTGTCTATCTATCAAAGGATGGTATTCCATGATCAATATCTGCTGATTCCCTAGGGATTTTTAACATGAGTTATCTCTCAGACATATAGATTTCCCATATCCTTAATTAAGTGAGTCTCTATAATTGTTAATAAGTGAAAAGTCTTCATTAAATGACTGAAAGATATCAAGATAGTGTCAAGACACCTCAGGGTCCTTGGTGAACCCATCACAAAGTCCATCATGATATCCTTCCACATTCAAATGGGTATAATAAGTGGCTGGTAAAAACCATTGGGTTGGTGATGCTTTTAATTCACCCTATGATATGTAAGGCATTGGGATATGAGACAAACAATGTTCATCTTCATCATTTTCTACAAAAACTGATGTTTAAAGTCATGATACATCTTTGTCACACAGAGATGTAATTTCCACCTAGAGGTATGATAATATCCTATCATATACTACCTAATAGAATCGGGGGACAATAAAATCCCATGAACCATGATCACATTGTTGTTTCTAAAATACCACTCAGTTATCATATCACCTCTAATTAGTTGTTCCCATATCACAACACACTCTAGGTTTAACTCCTGAAAATTCTTCACACAATCCATAAGTGAGGATGTGATCACTAATGGGGTATAAGTCATGAATCCATGATCATTTGAAGAATCCTCTCTCTAATCATCCAATAATCTCATCAATCACAATTTCTTTTCTAAAGGACACTCACCAAACTCCTTCTCAGCCTATGTCTTATGGCTAAGAGCATCCAAAATGATGTTACCACTCCTAGGTAAATAAGACATCTCAAAGTCAAACATCTATAGATACTCAACCAAATTACTATGACATAGGTTTACTTACCTCTATGTGAAGATATTGAGAAGGATCTTTTGGTCCATGTAAACAAAAAAACTCTCTAAAAATAGGTAGTTTCACTAACACTTTAGAGTATGAAACACAATTGCAAGAACCAGATCATGTGAAGGGTAGTTCCTCTCATGGGGTTATAGAGGATAAGACCTATAGGATACTACCTTCTTTATTTGAATCATTAATTCTACTATACCAATCCCAGATGCATCACAATACACCACATAATAATTCCCAAGATCAGGGAGTGTGAATACTGGAGTAATAATTAGCTTTCTATTTATCTCAAGGAATGCCTCTTTACACTAGTTTGACCACATTGAATTTAACTCATTTTTTCCTCAATGATGTTATAGTTATTAATACTCAATATAAATCTCAGATAAACCACTGATAATACCTTGATAAAATAAAAAATATCCTCTTCTCAAATAATTTTCTATGAAGTTTAAAGTACATGACTTCATCAAATTTATCAGGGTCCATGGATATACCCATCTTAGATATCATATTCCCTAGGAACCTAACCTATTTAATCTAGAAGTTACATTTCAAAAACTTAGCATAAAGTTTATGTGCTCAAATCATACTAAATATTATCTCTAGGTTCCTAACATGACGCTCTTGTATCGTAGAGTAGATGAGGATTTCATCAACGAACGCTCAAAAAAATGAGTCAAGGTAGGGATAGAAATCATTATTCATGATATTCATGAACACTACTAGTGGGTTCATTTTCTTGAACGACATCACAAGCTCACTACCACAAAACTAGGTTTCCGCAGCACCACCCTTTATTAGTGCTAAATAAAGCACTGATAAAGGGAACTTTTAATAGTGCTATAAAAAGATCTATCAAAAGTAACCCTTTATCAGTAATTTTTCTTAGTTCTGATAAAGGCACACCCTTTATCAGCATTTTTAGCACTGTTAAAGGAGACCCCTTTATCAACGTTTTTGTCGTAGCACTGATAGGGGGTTTCATCAGTGCTTTTTCCTATCACTAATAAAGTGTATATTAAAAAAAATATTTTTTCATGAAAAATAATTTATTGATATATATGTATATTTAAATTGATATAAATAGGATATATATTTTTTAAATATGTTTTTGATAAGTATAAATAGACTATTACATTTAATATATATGAAATTTAGTGAAAATCGAATTAAAATATTTTAAAAATTATTATTAATTAATATTTTTCTAATTATCATCAACTAATAATCATTTAATAACAATTTGAAGACAAAAAAATAAAAAAATAATGAAAGATCTAAAATAAGTTGAAAATGTAACTCAACCTTCAAACGACCATAAATTTTGATATGGTTGTCCATTTGAGCTCTACATCATATCAAATTGAAGCCTGCGATGAGATATACGCTCTATTATCTTACGAAATCCCTCTTTCACATTTTTGAGGCCAAAAAAGGCCTAGAAGGCCTCCAAAACTGAGTTTTTAGTCGAGATACCCCGATTTTTAACATTCAAACAACTACAACTTATGATCCGGATGTCCTCTAGGACTGTACCACATATCATATCGAAGATTGTTTCATTTTATTCTATTTGATAGGTTGCGGATTTGAAACCTACTTCTGGATTAGAAGTTATGTTCAGTTTGACATTCTATGGCTTTTCAAATACACACACACATATATATATTTGTATTTATTCATATATACATATATAAATATATACATGTGTGTGTGTGTGTGTTGTATATAAGTATTTATTTATTTATTTATTCATTTATTTATAGACACACATAAAAAAACACATCTTATAAATGTATTTAAAACTAATCATATAAATATTTATTATTATACAAATAAATACACAGGTCAAAAATTATAACAAAATAAATAAATAAATATATATATATAAATATATATATATATATAAATATATAAATATATATATATATTAAAATATTAATAAATATATATGTTTTAATATAACTATATATATTTATATTAATATGAATCTCTATTAATATACAAAAAAAATATAAATATAAATATATAAATAGATATATCATTAAATTTAGAAAAAAAATGGATTAGTGTTAAAGGTGCAGGCATGTTAGGGGGGAGGTCTCAGGTTCAAGTTCTAGTGGAAGCAGGGGCGCACGGGCAAGTGGGAGTGGGTTGTGTGGGCAAGTACAACGTGTGATGAGAGGGAGGGGCCTAGTGCTGATGGGGGGGGGGGGTCAGGCGCTATTAAAATATCCCCACATTATATATTCTTTTTAACTTTTTTTAATTTTTTTTACTTTTATCAGTGCTTAATAAATGGTATGATAAAAGGTCTCTTTTATCAATGCTAATAAAGCACTGATAAAGGACATTTTTATCAACACTAATAAAATGGACCTCCTTTATCATGTCCTAGATTAAAAGCACTTTTCTACCAGTGTTAATGCCATTTTATAGCACTAATAAAGTCCATATTTGTAGTAAGATACCAAGAAATCCCATACCCAGTTTAAAATGCAATCTTTAGAACTTCTATATTTCTGAATCACAATTGGTGATAACCCAATCATGGATCAATCATGGAGAACCACCAGTATCCTCATAACTAATAAAAAAGTATATCGATACTGGGAAATGGATATATATTCTTCACCAACACCATGTTTAGATTCTGATAATTAACCTAGATCCAAATACTACTATCCACCTTTTTTGTGAAAAAGGTTCACCCCTCTGGGATGTATTGGGTTTGATAAATAATTTCCTCTTTAATTATTCTAGATGAACCTTGAGATCCTTCAGATCAATTGGTGCCATATGATACAGGGGTATCAAAATGGGTTTCACACCAAGTATGAGATCTAAATCAAATTCAACTCCTCGATGAGGAGGGAGTCTTGTGAATTCATATTGAAAGGAATAATGATAAATATCCACAACTGGTGGAAGAGATGATGGGGATTCCATTGATCCTACTAAAATAGCCAAACCCACCATTTTTATAAGGATCATCTTGAGATGAATCAAGTCCAACCCCACTCTACCTACTCTAAGTTCCCACTCTCTAGTCATCATGAAGTGATCTACCTTAAATGAGTTAGAAGACACCCCTCTATGATAGTAATCAATATATTCGTTGAAGATGATCATCCAATCCACAATGAGAATCACATCAAAAGTATTTATCTCTAAAATCATGAAGTCACATAGATGACCATATCTGATGATGACTAATGAACACTCTAGGAGTAGCTAAATACAATAAACACTCATACCCAATGATATATCAAGGGAGACTAAATTAGAGGAAAACTTTACTGGTATCTCTAGTTCAACATCTGCCTGTGTAGATACGAAAGAATGGGAATGATCTACGTTGAATAAGGAATTTGATATAATATAGTTGATTAAAATCATATCTCAAATGGTTGATATTAACTCCCCATCTTCTTTCAGGATTTTATCCACCATGTAAACCCATCTTACATCAACTATATGACCCCGTCCATATGATACTATCATCTGAGAAGTCTGTATCCCCTGTTGAGGTCCTCTACTAGACCTCTATCTCCATATACGTTTCTATCACTATATCCTAGTCAAAGATTTGGTACAAAACCATTACAGGTGTCCTCTCAAGTCTTATTGTAGGCACTAGCTCCAGGGCATTGTTCACACCCAACTGCAGTGTCTAAACCTCCCGTAGTTATATCACTACGGGTCAACTCCAGAAGAAATTTAAAATAATGAAATCTTATGCACTTACATTCCACTAACCTGTTCTATGTTCCTATCCTTTCCCTTTATACCATCAGATGAGGCACTCATGAGATCTGTTGGAGATCCACCAGTTTGAGTAGTTAAAGGTAGGAAAATACTAGTTACTACTCCGTCCTCTATAATTCTCTTGATGGGTTCCTCATAACCTCTGGGTATGAATCCAGTTTGATGCTATGGACTTACTATATAAGGTCAGGTCAAAGTCTTATTTCAATATTCCTAGCCTTATAGGCCTCATTACTATCCATATGTGGTAAAAAACAAATGATCTAGGTAAGTAATGTCACTTATGCTAATATTATCTTTGAGCCCCACTATATCATGGTGAAATCCTATGATAGATCTATCTTCAGTGTATCAAGGAAAACATCTTTAAAAAATATCCCTTTGAAGGCCTTTAAATTGATACCCTCACATCTTTTAGCTTTTCCCATAACTCCCCAAGAATTCCTGGTGTGCCCCTATAGTACAAAGAATTCTTGATTCACCTTTGTATCCAATGACATTTCAAAAATATTGAAGATACCTTCTATGATATCCAACTAATCCTTTAATTCCTATGGTATAAAAATACTCAGAAATGATGAAGTATGATGGAACTATAAATCCCCAGAATAGTATACGAGGGATATCAATGGTGTATAAAATATAACCACTACCTGTACCACTGGGAAAGATGTGAGAACATGATCAGAAACAACCTGATCAGTTGGAAGTCCCACCAAATGTCTGATATGTGTCATATTTTACATCATAAGGAACATTAAGAACATGAAAATTCCTAACCCATGTATGTGAACACAAAAGGTTCTCCAAGTATCCTACCCTTAACCCAAGCTATAACATTCCTAGAACTAACTATGTCTCCATACCTGTAAGTTAATCATAGTCATTATTTAAATATACTAAAATAATAAAACAATCAATTCGACTAATTATTTTTAGAAAAGAGATATCATAAAAACATGACAACATAAAAACAACACACAAGATTAACTCTCAAGAGAAGATAACACAAATAAAGACATTCAATTGATAAACTACTATGAATCACAACAATTGGAATATATATGGAATGTGAACCTGTGTTCTTATATATTATACATGAATGCACACAAAATATCATAAATTTCATATCAACATCATGTGAATCACCCAAGTTTAAATTATTAATTTGTAATAAAGAAACATAAATTCCCACTTTTATTGAAACTTGGATGTCCACTATATAGTTCTATCCAGGAACTAACATAGTTACCCCTCCAAAGTTCAAAAAATCCTATCTCTTTTCCATCCTGTTGCATCTAAAGAAAAATATAAGAACAAGTTAGTGAATCCAGATTCTTTGATACCATTTTGAGACATTCTAAACCAAACCACCAGGTCTGAGCTGTAAGGTCACATGACCTCATGTAAACCTCCCCATAGGGAAGTGGGTACCAAAAAATAGTGAGGATCTAAATATATTGGTGGGGAGACTATACCCTCATTATAATGTCATATAATCAATAATAAACAATAAAAATTATAATAAATTATGGGAGTAAGAATTCAAAAACAAAATAAATGGAATACCTATCATATAAATAAAATAGGTACCAATGTAGAAAACCTATCTAGTGTAATAAGAAGTAGTAAATAAATAAATAAATAAATAACATTGTGGGGGTCCTAAAGAGTCTATCTCGGTCCTCTTCAGGCTTTGCGCTCCTCTGCCTAGCCATCAACCATAGGGCCCTTTCCCTTTTCCATATCCCTCATGAAGTCTACAAGCACACTGAAATGCCCGAGTAGGGTGTGAGTACAAGAGTCAGTATAAAACCACTAATGCATCCTTTACCTGATGCTCTCAGTTATAAAAAGTTTATAACATAATGATAATTAATTAAAAATGAGTGTAAACATAAAATCTAAAATCGAGCAGTAGTGTGCTAACCTAGCCACCACAAAATCCTAGCAATACCTACTTCTCTTACATGCCGAAAGAATAAAGAATGATGTCGTTAGTAACCAAAGAAGCCCCTACACAATTTCCTTATGGTGTTGTGTGTAAAATCTACCTAGTTACATATATCCCTGAAAGGAATATGTCTACCGACATCCTCTAGTCGATAATATCTACTACTCACATTGACCAGGTTACCTCTTGGTGCATGAAACATGGAAAATCAAGGCTCCCTTGAGTGCATCCAAAACATGCCATCATGGATACCTCATACCTCCATCCTATTCTTAGGTTCCTCTTCACCATAATCACAATTCATCATAATCCCCCTCAAAGGGATATATATTTTACGATGGTACACTTATATCAGGTGCCCTTAACAACCACCAAGTGATGGTATGACACATACAAGGATATCACCAAAGAAGATATAACATATAATCATGAGTATATAGTATCATACATGACAATATTTGATCAAAATCAAACAGGAAAAAAGTTATACTAGTATCACTCATGGAATAAAAAATCAACAATGTGTCTCACAGGATACCCACTCACCCACATGCGATCATTATCAAGAAGGATCATCAAAATGCCAAAAAATAAAATTTTCATTGAAATAAGTGTATATGAGAGTCTAAAAAGGTAAGGAACTTCCCAAAATAGATTATTCGATGTTAACTGAAAGGACAAACCACCTGGCGTGGTTTGAAAACTAGAGTTGAAATCTTAATAGTCAAGAACATACACTCCTGGGCCTTACTATCATAGTTTTTTACACCTCAACAATTGAGGGTTTTCAAAGGTTCTTATAACAAAAAAACTATTTTATTTTAAAAGGAAATAAAATATCACATGCAATGATACTTTATCTCTCCTGAATAATTTCTGAATTATCATTTTAGGCCAACACATACACTCAAAATCTTCTCCTCAAGAATAATTATCTTTTGATGATTTCTTAAAAATTAACCTCTTATATTTATATCTTGATAATTTATTATAAATTATCCTTTTATAATTATATTTTGATTGTTTATTATAAATTGTACATTATAATTAAAAGTAATTATCATTTTAAACCACTTACTAATATTTGTTGATAATTTGATAAGATTATAATTTTATAATTCTTAATAATTATGATTCGATAATTTCATATATTATTGCTGGATTTTTTTAATAATTTACCCCTTGATAATATATCAACTATCATTCTATTTTTCTAATTTATATTTTGATAGTCATATGAAAATATATTTCGATAAATATTAGGATTTATTTTTTTATTATTAAGGAATTTATCATTGTAATTTTTTAATAACAAAAAAATGGGAGAATAATAATAAAATAAAATAAAATTAAGCATAATCACCTTCCTCTATCTAGGTTAAGTGTACAAGGAAGGAGGATTATGCATAGGGAGAAAGAAAAAAAATCACATCACTTGGAAAAGAACCCAAAATAGTTTGACTAAGTCTTAAGAAATCATGCATAAGGAGTCTTGGGATAGATCATTTTCAACATAATAAACAAAAAAAGAAAACCAAATCATTTGATATTTAGAACCCTAAACCGTGAATACCTTTGTCCCAAACTGAAACCCCCTATTTAATCATTCGTTTCATCCAAATATTGATGGTAGGGTCATTAATTTAACCTTATTAACTCATTAATGAATTATACATTCAAAAATGAGTTGTGTAAGATGTTTTTTGGATCCATTTCATTTGAAAATGGTGGATATATGTGTTGAAGAATATGGAATTAAATAAATAATGAATTTAATATTAAAAATAGATAATAATAAATTTTTAAGGGTAAATAAATTACATGTTCCACGTTACTAAACTTCCAATGAACAGAATGTTTATATCACACCTAGGGTAAAACTTATATTCTGGACCTAATGATATACTCATATTTCTCATACAAGACACTATTAATGAGATAATTAATTATTTTCTATAAATATTTATTATGAAAATATTAAATAAATTACCCTCACATGTGATTTAACCAAACAACCAATGAACAAAAATTTTATGTTACATATAAGGTAAATCTTGCATTCAAGACTTAACCGAAGTCTTATATTTCTCATTTAAGACATTTTTTTCGAGATATTAAATTATTTTAGAAAAAAATAGGCATGTGATATTAATATAATTAATATTTTTATTATTTTATAACTGAGTCTCCATGGTCCTCAAATCCCATGTTAACTCAGTAACTAACTCCAAAAACATTTCATAGAATATTCCAAGGTGTTAATAGGTTTTTCCCTTATATAAAGCCTTTAAATCATTTATTTAGTGTTTATTATTGAAAATTTACATTTCAATAAAAAATAATTATAATTTATTAACTAATAGTTTTATACAATCATTAGAAATTGAGGATATTACACCAATGAACCATTTAGAAAGACATAAAAAATTATTGATTATTAATATATTCAAAGCTAATATATTTTTCATACTGGAAGATCAAAAATCCATGAAACATGATAACGATAATAATAATGAACAAAATAACATAATTAAATCAAAATAATCAAGAGACTCGACAATGCGAAGGCCACCTACCTCACTCACATGACTCTAAAATCCATGGGTGGTTACAAGATATATGATTAATATTGATATGAAATAACAATGTATAGATTGGTGTTTAATTCATATTTATGGATTGTATAGAACATTTTAGTAAACAAAAAATATCAATCCCATGAATCCTCACTACTTATTTGACATATATCTTAATAAGTTGATTGAGTAACAAATCATCATGAATGGTGATGTAGTTAAAGGTATTTTCAAGATTCTACTCCCCAACCCATGTGAAATTGTTTTCTTTGGATGTATTTTGGAGAATTGTGAAAAATTATATAATGATGTTATCCCATTATCATATTGGTATGTGTAATGGTTGTATCATACCCTTAGAATTATTCCATTCTCCCTTAACATGTTGGTATACCAAGTAGTTTGATATATATTCAACAATATTTTTTTATGTTATCCTACTAGAAGTTTTTTTGTAGATATATATATATATATATTGTTTCTTCTTGGATTGATAAGGAATTTTAATCTATGAGAATCATCTAATGGATTCTTATTTATCTTTAGATCAAATAGTATATAAAATCATGTCTTAAATCTTATAAATCTTTCTTTATAAATGTTAACTCTGAGATATTCCCCTTATTTACTACTTTAACCTTATTTTATATCCCCACATGATCTGTTTATGCCACCTTAGTCTTCTACAAGATATGTGGTTGACAAATATTTTATGTAAGGTTAGATGTTTTACATTCCATTATAATTCCTATGTCCATCCTTTGTAAGTTTAGGAATATTAGTTCCCTTTAAATCCTTATCATATATAAGGTCGCAAGATTTTTTTTCTCATAACATCTACCAATTTATTTTATTTTCTAATATGGTAATAGATTATGAAATCATAGACTTTGATTAGTTCTAGAAAACTTCATTGGAACATATTGAGCTTATTTTATGTGAATATATAAATTTTACTTTTATGATCAATATATATTTCACAATCTTATCCATAGGGATAATTCATTAAAATATTTAAGGAAAATAATACTAATACTAACTTCATATCATAGGTCTAGTAATTTTTCTAATGTATCTTAAACTATCAAGGAATAATATTTTACTTCATTATTTTGTATGAGTACACAACCCAATCCTTTAATTGAAACATATTTTTATACCATAAATCCTTCACCACATGAGGGTATTATGAGTAAAGATATTGTGATAAGTCTCTCGTTAATCTACTCAATGATGTATTTATATTTTCCTACCAAGATTAAAATTACTCCTTTATATGTTAGCTTGGATAGTGTCATTTAAAATCATGAGAAATATTTTAGGGACCACAGATAGTACATAGATAATTTGAGGAAACTATGGATCTAAATAACTAATGTTGGTATGGGTTATTCATTAATTTCCTTTGTCATTTAAGGATCCATATATATCCCTTAAATTTTATCAAATAACTGATGAATGTGAATTATTCTATCCAAAATTCATATTTACTGTACTTTTTAAACAATTTCTACTTCCATAATGTGTTTAAAAGAATACGTAAGTGTTGTTAATTCTATTCCTTAGTTTTGGAATATATGTGAATGTCATATGTATACTCCCCCACAATACTATTATGGTAATGAATAAAGATTATATTCATAAATTCAATATATATTTCTAGATCATTAACATATCCTAACGGAATCATCATGAGATCATAGTGTCTATATCATATATGAAAGGATGTATTGGTAATATTCTCTATTTTCACATTCAATTAATGATATATAGATCATATACCACCCTTTAAGAAATAATAAGACCCTTGTAGTTGATTGAACAAGTATTTTATCTGTAGTAGAAGATACTTATTCCTTTTCATGATCTCAATAAGATCATGATAATTAATGTAGAAATGCATTCACATATCCTTCTTTTTTGAGAACGAGGATAGTGGAACCACACTGAGATGCACTATGGTCTAGAAATCCTTTGCCGAAGTTTTTTATTTACTTATTCAATTTTTTTGTTTCTATGGGTGATATTATTTAAGTATTATTGGATATTGGAAAAGCTTTGGGTACAATTTTAATGGTGAACTAAAACTGACGATCAAGGGGAAGAACAAATAGATCTTTGAGGGAATACATCAGAATTATCCCTCAAAAGGTGAATACCTTCAAGGATAATACTTTCCTTTATCTCAATCATTTTATGTATATACACTCGCTCATATGAAAATAATATCTATACTTGAGAAATAGTTTCTAAGATAGATTTATACTTCTCAATTCACTTATATAGAATCAAAACATGGTGTGGTATATGTAAATTGACTTCCCTATGCTAGAAATTAATATTATATATAAATAAGGAAAACCAGTCCTTGCCTAGTATGGTATAAAATTTTATCAAAGGAAGAGTAAATAGATTTACTAAGATATTCCTTAAATAACTGTTACTTGGATAAGAGTTATACGCTTGAGATGAAATGATTGAACCACTTAATTTTTTCATTAATAGATTAATCTCCATGTCTCAATGTAATGATTCTATTTTTATAGAGAAATTTCTTGATATGAATTATTGATTAAAAAAATAATAAAATAGGAAATTCACTATTACAAAAATAAATAAAAGGTGTTACAACCCCAACTTCATTTTTATGATTCACCTTAGTGGTATAAATTTCACAGGCTCTTCCTTATTATCTTATATTTTTAATGTATTGGGTCATCAGTTATCCTCTATAACCCATGGAATGGGGAAATGATTTGATTAATTTCTATGTTTATTATCGATTAAACCTTAGATAATGGGTATAGGGTTGAGAGGAACCTTATATTATTATATAATATTGAGTTTATTATTCATATCCCTTAAAAAATAATTAGTATAATACCCTTATTTTATACACTTGAAGCAATTCCATTTTTTTAGGAAGTTCCCAAACTGACTCATCCCACACATTTGAATTATGGGAAGTTGAATCTTCACCCCTACAAGGATTATCATTTGAACCTATAGAGTTAAATTATTTTATTCTTTTATTATCTCTACTCCCAAGGGATCATTAACATTCAAAAATTTATATCTCCACCTTTATGTAACATTGAACTATTTCATTATAGGTATGAAAATCTTGAATCAACAAATATGTTCAAATACCCAATTTTAGTGTATTAAAAAAGTTTTTAAATTTGATTTTAGGGTTAATATAAGATCCAAAAGAATACCTTGAAAGACTCGGGATGTATTCCTCCTGATAACAAATAGAATCATTTTCCCTTTTCTAGAGTCAAATAAATTCTCCCTCTATTTTAATCCATGGAGTCTGAGGAAAATATTTATTAAAAAATATTTTCTTGAATTCTTAAAATTCCATCAAGTTGATATCTTCCTTGGGACTAGTATTATTGATAAGCGTCCACTACTGATCGACATATCCCACTAAGTGATAAATAAATAAGATATATTTACTTTTTTATAAGATTTAGAGTATAGAAAATATTTTTTCAATGTAGTTTATCCACATCACTATGATTAAAGGATCATAAGATTCACCTTAATTGTGTGGTTATTGTTGAATAAATGACTAACCAAAATTTTATCCTTATTTACTGGTGTCATGAAATACCTATGGTTGAATTTATAATTCATAACATGAGTTAATTGAGAAAGTACCACAATAATGTTATTTAATCCTGATCCTAATATATTAGGAATCAAATTTAGTAAATCATTGTATTTCCCATAACATTGGTTATTGACATTATTCCTCATATTTATAGCTATTTATTAAAACAAATTAAATTTGGGGATGAAAATATTTGAATTAATAAGAATAATTGATAAAAATTATCAAATTAGAAAGAAAAACTCATAAATCATAGGTAAATCATATATTAATAAATTTGAAGTATCAATATGTATTATTTAGGAATATTTTACTATAATTATCGCTAACCAAATCCCAAAAAAATAACTATTCCTTACTCCAATACAAAATATATTGACCCACTACTCAAAGACATAATATTATATCATTTTAAATATAAATATACATAATCCCACCTAAGAGATATAGAGGTTTAATATCTTTGGGAGATTTGATACACAATTAAACACTTTCAAATGAACTAGGAATATTTTATTTCCATCTTCATATTTTTATACTGAGATCACCATACTCCTATTACAACATGATATATCCTAGGGTCATACATAAAATAATTTTTGAGATATAAATCCTAGTACGGGGATAAAATGAAATAAACATAGGGTGAGAAATCATAAGAGTCAACAATTATACCAAGGAATCTGAAAAGAAAAGAATAAAAAAATCACATAAAATAATGGAATAAGAGGAACCAAATTTCATAAACACATAATAATAATGAGAATTATAAACTATGGACCAAAAATAAGGTATTTCATCATAAATATAGGTCAATCATCACTACTAAGATTCCATAATATAAAGGAAAAAACTAACTTTATCACACATATGCATAATATTATGATTAAAGCTATATATATCATGTCCGTGCATAATGATGTATTAGGGAATAAATAATCACCCAATTGATTGAGGATGCATCATTATAGGCTCACCAATAATCATAATATGTCATGTATATGTGTTACATATAGAAATGAAACATATATAAAGGCTAAACAAGAAATAAACCTTTTATAAAGAAATTGGTCATATAATAAATCCAAAGATCTTCAAAGATCAACGTATCACATATGACGACAATAAAATTAGGTATTGAGGAATATTTTATATTTATTATCAAACAAAAGATCAAAACAAAAGAGGATAAATAAGTTATGTAATCAAACTCCTTTATTACACTTTTAATAAAAGAGAAATACAATCTTTAAAAGGGATAAGAGAATTGGGTTTCCAAAAAACTAGAAATTAAAAAATATATTATAAGTTGAAATAAGGTTTAATTTTTTAAATCATATAAATAAAATAATATTTATAATATTGGAACATAAAAAGGAAGAATAAATAAAACCATTCCCTTTACAATGTTTAAATTAAATAAAAAATTGGAAAGGGAACTTTGGGAGATATAAATATTCCTAGAAAATAAAGGTGGTATAAAATGGTATACACCATGGAAATATGTATAAAAAACATATAAATAACATGGATAAAATGGATAGAGTAAGAAATAGAGATAAAGAGTTTTAGAGAACACAAACCTAAGAATGTTAATGAACATGAATGACCCCTTAACTTGCATCCAGAATTACTTTAGATGCTCCACTAACCTCTTGAATAGTAAATTTACATTTAGTAATTACATTATTTAGAATTTTTTCAATATTTATTTCATATAAAAAATTCATTTATTATAAGTTTTTTTCATTGAACAAATTAATGTTGTGTTCACATTATTTTTAGTGTTGTTCATTTCCTGACATTAGAATCTATTTTCATGTAATGGTAATGGTTGATGATCAAATTAAAATAGTTCAATAAGATCTAATGGAATTAATTTATAGTGTTTATATAATTTAAAAATTTAAAGATATCAATATTTAAATATATTTAACAAAATAGTTCCAAATAAATAAGTGTTTACATTTAATCATATTTTAGATGATTAAAAATTACTATGATTACTTAATTTTTATATTATTATCATCATCATTCCCATAATATCATTCTAGATTTATAGAAATGAAATTATTTGATTATATATTTTTTATTAAATCATGAAATAATTTTTTTATGAATAACCATGAAATGGATAAGTGAAAAATAAAAATTATAATTCACATAGTTAGAGTAAAACCACCACGAGTGAATGATGTTTTTTAAGAGTTTAAAAGAAGTAAAAAATACTAAATATTTAAGCTTTATAAAAAAATTAGAGTTTGGATAAAATTATATTTTAAGGTTTCTTTTACGGAGAACTTATATTATTTAATAGGTAATATGATAATTGAAATAGAAGATATGATTTTTGTAACTCTTACCTTATCTTTGGGTCACATCCTTTGGTTTGAGTCTAAAGACTTCAGAGGAAGGTATTTTGGATATAACAAGTCCTTGATAATTTGGAGAAAGGATTTTTGAGAGTTTTTTGGGAACATATTTGGGGAATGATAGAGTTTTGTTTGTGTGGGGAAAGTGTCAGAGGATGGGTGTTTATATAGCCAACAAGAAAGGGTATATTTTTATAAAATATTGATTATTTTAGAATTTAAACTCAAGATAATGAATAATGTGGTTTATTATAGATTTTAATTATGTTTTTATAAAAAATATTGGTTTATTTTACATTTTAAAGCTCACAAAACATAATGGTACCCTGGGAATATTTTATATAATGTAAAGAATTGAATATAATATTTTTTTAATATAAATTATTACTTAGGTTTTTAAAAATTGATTTATCAGTTTGTAAATAATGTTTATCTTTTTAAATCAATTATGTCTCACATTAAATAAATTTAAATTCATGATTTTTTATAAGTTTTTGAATCATAATTATGTCATGATTGTGTCATAAATCTTATGGTATATGTAAAAACATTATTCTTTACTATTCACCCTAAGATGAAATTTTTCATAAAAAATAAAAATTTCAGATTACGATAATTTTGATTTGTTAGTTCCCAAAACAAATCCCATTTTATGATATTAATATTCTAAATGTTATAAATATAACTTTTTAAAAAATATATATACTAAAAAGATAAATAATTTTATCCAGAATAAATAATAATTCATTTTTATTAGTGATTACTATTCTATATATTATTTTTTATTCAATATTATATGGTTGATAATAAATTATAATATATATTTTAATCAAAATAAATATCTAAAATAGGTAATTATGATATATAAATTTTAACATAAAATTAATGTTTTACTAAATAATTTGAACACATCTTATTAAAATGTTTAGTTATTTATTCTTTAAGTCAAATCATTTGACAAATCATTTTATAGGGTTATATTGTTTATAATTAATTATTTTAATTATCTTAAATATTTATTTTTAGGCATTTTATGACTTTTAATTCTTATATTACCATTTTAGTTTTTAATTAAATATTCCAATGACCAGTTACTATTACAATGGTCAGATATTTATTATAATTCCTATAAATACATCTTATTTTGTCCATTATCCATTCAATAAGTTTTTATCAATGTGAAAAAATGACATTTAAAAAATTACATTCATATTTTTAATGTTTATCCTTTTTACTGTGTTGTTCGCAGTCGTGATATTTTTAAGAAGGCATGAACCTATGGATTTTAAAATTATACTTTTTGTTATTTATTTGTTATTATTATTCCATTATACTAATTTTAATTTTATTGAGAATATTTACACTTCCCATGTAATGTTATTTTTATGAAGTAGAGTAATATTTTTCTTGATATATCATTCATCATATTCTCAATGTATGTTATACTTAAATAAAACACACCTATATTTAGAGAAGGTATTTTTTATTTTTAAATTGTTTGGTTCATTTCAATTTCTTATGTTAATAACATATTATATTTAGTGTTTTAGTAAAACTAATTTGTATTAATTTTGATATAGGTGATCCAAGGAAACTTTTTATGGAAATAGAGTGTTCCTTAAAGAAAATAAGATTCGGTATGTTTTCTAACTTCCCATTACAAGGCTAGTAGAACACCACCAAAAGGATAATAGATGTGGGCATGGTTATTACCTCCATGACCCTCACTCTATTGATTAGAATTATAAATATAGTGGAGTCTAGAATGGTTCACATTTCAAGGTGATTAAAACTATACTCTAGTGGTTGTTTCCAAAAAAGTCAAAAACCTCAATTTTATTGACTCTGATGGTTATATATGATCCCTAATGGCTCTATTCAAGCTATAATAGACCGGATGAACTAAAAAAGTCTGAATATGAAAGGCTAAAACTCTATGAAGTCATTAAAAGTGATGGATAAAGTTGGCTGGGTTTTTTGATTTAGGTTACTCACATATGATCATGTTTAAAGTCTCTCGTTCATATTTTCATTCCTATATTTTTTCCTTTATTTTTATCCCCATGAAAAACTAAAATTCCTATGAATTTAGAGAGTTACCTTGAAAGGTATTTCATTAAAAAAAGTCTACCTTATTTATTTTTAATTTTCATTGGTTCTCACTACCACTCAAGTGAAGGAGTTGTGATTCTTTATTAAATCACTAATAATCAGGTGAAATTTCTTATTTTGATGGAATTGTATACCAATAAATCCAAGGGATTAATTTAACATTATAGATATTGAGGAGAGGAGATGTAGGAACTCATGAAAATTTAGTTTTGGCCAAAATTTTATGACAAATTTTTGTTACCATTTATTTCCACGACATAATTGTTTTAGTTTTAAATTTATGTTTTTAATTATATTTAAGTTTAAGTTGTTATATTTAAATTTTTTAAATTAAATTCTCCCCTTTTCCCATCATCTCAAACCAAAAAGTAGTATTAGAACCTCCCTCAAATTATAAACCGAAATTGGTTCTAAAGAATTATTTTCAAGGATGGAATCAACCTTTAAAAAGAATGGTTCTCTCAAGGGACATACAATGTGTTGTAATACATTCTTTTATTAAATGTATTTTAGTTATTATAAAACTCACATGTCAAGTTTTTTTCAAAACATTGGATATCTTGTATATAAAATTGTTATGAATTTTATACAAAAACTAAGGATGTGAATGAAAATTGGACTATAGATGATATAACTACTTTTGAGATTAATCAAAAGTATATGAATACTCTTTATTATGGTTTGGATAGAAATGAATTTAATCATTATTTCACACATAAAATATATTTTGAGATATATAAAATAATTAAAGTCATGAAAAAAGGCATAAAAATGTCAATGATAATATACTTGACATATATAGGAAAGATGTTAAATTTTTTGGGATTAATTCTAATGAATCAATTACTAAAATGTTTAATAATTTCACTAATATAGATAATTGTATAAAATATATTAATGAATATTTATATATATAATCTCTTGTCGAGAAAATATTTTGGGTATTTCCATGTTATTGGTCACCCAATATAATGAATATTCAATAATTAATGGATATTAAAAATGTCATGATACATCCTTGTTAGTACTTCACTTGAGTTGGAAATGAGTTAGAGTGTAACCTCTAAAGTCCGCCTTCTATAAGACATGAGTTAGAAACTATAACCAAGGGAATAATTTAAAAATTTATAGAAGTAATTACCCTTTATAAAAGTAAAATCCAAAACTTAATGAATAAAAAAAATTCATTTTTCACCCACATAAAATGAATAATGTATAAAAATTCATTTCATGCCATCTAGAAGCCGACCATAAAGGCAAAATAACCACAATATTGACATATTCTTTAAAATATTGGAAAGTTACAATGAAACTAAATCCACCAAAAAATACCTAATGTCAAGATTAAAGGTTACCCAACACCTCTACCAATTCAATCAAGGAAATATGAAATATAGTTTATATAAAGTAAGTGTGATATTATAAATATACTCAATGGGTTACTCCCCAAAAATCCCATGCGTCTCTATGAATAAATCATACTAATGAATTAATTTATGGAATAAATAAAACAAAAAAATAAATTCACAAAAATATAATACAAGTAAACCATCCAACCATTTATATTTCAAACTAAATCATCACACTTTCCAAACCTAATCACATTCTCTTCCCATTCTATCATATAATACACTCCATAATAATCATGATCACCAATCCATATCTAGATAATTTCCCACCTGTAGGGACCTCATTATAGAATCACTTAAACCATGTAGCTATCCAACAACAAAGAACTCAAGAATATATCCATCACCACCACCAAGTAACTATCCACTCCTAGGGAACTCATAAATACATCTTCATTCATTGGTTGGGCTGCTATCCACCCACACAGACTCTCACTAGTTTTCTAGATGTCCACCCTTTGATACTCTCCCAACCATAACCTATTACCATTGAGATGTTTTCCACCCTTGGGGAAATTCACTATATTACCATGTATCCACCCTTATGGGATCTCCTATCCTCAATTTTCATTACCTCTATAATTTATCATATTTCCTGAAATTGTATCAATTGGGAAGATGTCTAACCTCAGGGAATTTAGCTGTATTACCGGGAATCCAATATTATGGAATCTCCAATCATAAACATACATCATCCTCATCAAACATAATATACACTATGGGTAGCTATATCATCCACATCATTATCAGATCATTCTCACTATCATCATCATATATCAAAACCACTACTGCATCACCAGTCAAAACTTATGCCTCACTATCATATAAGAAAATTTAATTCATACCCCAAAATAACATATTTATTACGCTCGTATATCATGATATATATAAATGTATTGGGTTATATAATCCCACCACATGTATATATCACACCCTCACTCTGGAATACCATAATTCCGGTCCTGTAGAGTATAACCACAACACATTTATAACATTTCTCATATCCAAGGAATATAGTAACACCATTACCACATCATATATAAAACACATATCAAAGACCCATTTTGAATAAACCACATCATTTAAAATTCATATCTCATCCACACCTATAACTATTTACACTAGAGGGGTTATCTAGAGGTTTATACCAGATTCATGTATCACCCCCATTATTATACCATTATATAATAATAATATTCTTAAATATTTAGGTTACACAATACCTATTATACATGGAATAACTCCATGATAATGTGTCATGGACCTATAAAAGTCATACAACCCTATGTAACTCTCTACCAATAATGTTCATCCAACTCTAGAATATAACATGATCCAATGAATATATAGAAAGGAACCATTCATATACAGAAAAAAACCATGCATCTAACTACCAATTCATCCCTTATATCTCACCAACACTTATAAATAATTTTTTTGGGAGTGGAATAGAACCAAAAATAAATTGGAATAACCATTACAAGTTATATAAGTTTCATTCGATCACCTCATGAAATCATTACCCTTGAATTTATATTATTTATGGGCTCCTTGTTCAATAATAAAATTTTAAAAAATATTTCATAAATACTCATGATAAATCACCGTTACAAAATTTACAACCATGAAAAATTTCAAAATATTTCATATATGAATTATAGTCATTATTCCACAACACATTATTTAATCCATATTCTTACCCACAATTCATTATCTTACATCTCTATCAATTCATATTCTATAATTATATTTCCAAAAATAGTCCACATCCTATTTTTTTAAAATTACATATTTCAATAATAATCCATTAATTTCACATTCAATATCAATTTTTATTATTCTATAAGAATTATTAATCTTCCAAACCCATGTTCATTAGTCATCCCAATTTTATCTTATTTCATAATCATTCCTTCGTATTATTATAAATTATCTACTATACATGGAATATCATAAATATAGTATATTCACAAGGATTATAGGATAGATAATAATTCAAGCCACCAACCATGATTCTATGATGATTTTTATATCTCAATTCAATGATCACCATTGACCATCCCTCCAAAATACCATTCTTTGCCTCTTTCGGATTATCCACCACATATTCTATCACCAAGAGTTATTCACTCTATAGAAAAAATAAAATATGGATAATTTATTGAACATTGAAAATAACAAGCAAGGAATTATTGAAATTCAATTTCACCTAAATTTATCACTTCACCCATCAATTTGTATATTTATTTTAATTAAATGTACACATTAATCCATCTCTTAATATCTCCAAAATTTAATTTAAAATAAAATATATTTCCCCACCACATAATTCAACATATCCATCTCAGCGTTGATAAAATATATCAACTATAAATTATTTATTGAAATATAAATAATGTATAAAATATTAATTAATTAATTAGTAAATTAATAATACTATTTCACTACCACCTAACACTACATGGGTAAATCTCATCACTCGATAATATTACCAAACCACCACTAACGGTTAAATTTTGTGTCAAAAACCCAATTGCATGTTCAATATTCCATTCCAAAAATAAAGATTAATATTTTACCCTTATTATATAAAAAATGTAAAAATTTAAAAATTAAATATAATTCAAAATATGACTATCACATCACACACACCTTTAAAACATTTCATTATTTAAAAGCTTAAACTATAAATACTTTAAGGGAAAAAACATAACACTTTCATTAAACTTTGACTAATATAATTAAACTTTACATTAATACAAAAAGAAAAAAATCAAAAAATTAGGATACTACAACCGCATTTTTGATTCCCCCTCCAAAGATCTCTCCTCTACATTATAATGAATCCGGATGGCTTTTAATAAGGTCCTCACATTTATTTTTCTCTATGATCCTAAATTTCTATAAGATAATCCATAAAATTCATATAATACTTAATATCCATATTACTCAAATCAATCACATATGAAGGGTCATGGTTACATTTTTAATGTTTCGAAACATAAAACATGTAATGTATATTTTCCTACATTGGAGGTTTTTCTGACCAACTAGATACCTCTCTAATCCATTCCAATACTTATAATGGACTAATAAATATTAATGAAAACTTACTTACCTTACCAAATCTATGATTCCCATATTGGGGAGAAACTCACTAGAGTATATGATCTCTAAGACAATGAGCATGTACCTGAGTGGTAAAGGCTCCCACTTAGAATCTAGGAGGTCATGTGATCAATACCTATTGGGAACAAGTAATATTTTATTTCTATACAAGTGGGTATGTAGATGTTGATGCTGGAAAATGGTGACATAGTCATGATGTAGACTTGGTGATGTAGATAGGATGATGCAGGCCTGATGCTCCATTAGGATTTCTGGAAATGTAATGGGATTTAAGCCCACTAGGCCTACGAGTCATGTACTAAATAAATATGGCTTTATGGATGGGATATCCCTATCATGGGGGATATGACCTTCCTTTCTAGCCTGTGTGTGTGGTGTGTATGTGTTTAAATGTAATTATACACCTAAGAAGCTAATATAAATATATATATACATATATATATATATATATATATAATCTCCAAACACAAACTCTAACAACCTCCTCATTATATCCACATCAGATTTTTGTTTACTCAGATTGTTCCTCATGTGACCCTGAATAATTTTAACACGTTCTATCATATCTCACACAATTTATATCCCAACTAGGGTGGCCTCACAAGACTCAAACTAACATAATAGTGAATGTCCCAATCTTTCATACAAATACTCACAAGGTGACATAACATTACAGGAATTAAAAATTTTATGATAATAATAATCCACTAATGATAAATGGTCCTCCTTGGATCCTCAAAAATATAAGAAACATGCTCTCAACATTCCTATAATGTTAGTAATATTTATTCAATTTGAAGATTATTATATAGGTTAAATTTAGTTCTATAAAAAAACTAGGTACCAAAGGAATTATATAATCATTTCTATATTTTGGAGGTAAATCAAGTATCATGATTAGATACCCACATCCTCTGAACTCCATGAAGATTCACCACCTCCATCATATAAATATTTTCCAAACTATCCACTGAACTCAATTTATTAATTTTTAAGAAATGAGTCTTCTTTGTAAATACTTCCATGATAACACAAATAACATCAAACCCTATAAATTAATGAGTAAACCCTACAAAAAACACATAGAAATTTTCTCCCACATCCTCTAAGGAATTTTCAAAGTATGTAATAATACTATCATAACTTTATGTTTATATTTCACCTATTAGCACACAAGACATAGTGAAATAAACTTAGTTATCCCCATCTTTATCCCAAATCAGTAAAAATATCTCTTTAATTCATGATAAATATTTAAAACCCCTAATTACATAACCAATGATGATCTATTTAACTCCCACATAACTAATTTATACATGCTTTAGTGAATAAAAAACATACCATAACATAACACCCGATTATTCTCATCTATAGAACAACTATATTGAAAATATGAATTCACAATCGAGTCTCTCCATACATCCACCTCCAGGTATCCTAGATGAAACTTCTACATCTGATTAAATAATAATGTCACCACTATTATCTAATAAAGATAATCTCAATAATCCTTTCCATTATAAACAAGTTAAATATATGTAAACATATCCACCACTTTCCATTTCTTACATGTCCATCAAGAATCCATATTGTATGATTTTGAAATCAATATGTCAGTCACCACATTAACCTTCTCAATGGTACATGCGATATAAAAATCATAATCTTAGATAAATTCAACCCACTTACCTTCAATAAATTCTTATAATTTTTAGAAAATAAAAATTTCAATCTCTTATGATCTGAATAAACCATAATGTTTTTTCTAATAAAATAATTCCTCCAAATATTAATCACATAAACTACCTTTGAAAGATCCAAATAATGGGTAGTATAATAACATTCATAGGGAAGTAACATCCCATACCCATAAATAATGACTACTCTCACTTGATTCAAGACTCATCCAAAGCCCTCATGGGAGGAACCACAATAGTCCTCATATTGAACAACCCCCTTTGGAAACCAAATAACTGGGGGATTTTTCAACTTCTCCATTAATATATTAAAATAATTTTTGACACCCTTTTATCCAAAAAATCATTTTCTTTATTGGTTAAAGATGGTAATGAAGTTTCATATGATAAAACGTAGGTATTAACCTTTTATAATTACCATCCAAATCTAATTAACTTTTTACTAAATAAAAAATATTTGGAGGATTCCGCACTAAAACCCTCACATTCTTAAATAGTTTCAATGATACACAATATTAAAAAATAACATAACCCAAAAAATAAACCTCACATGTCTAAAATTGACACCTTGACATATTACCGTATAACTACTACTTATTAAGAAATTCCAATACCATCTTGAGAATCTATATATGAGCATCCTATATTTTTGAGAAAAAAAAACATCATTAATGGAGAAAACCATAAAAAATCATTGTATAGTATTAAAACCGTATTCATATACCCATAAACACAATATGTACATTCATAAATCTAAAAATCATCACCAAAAACTTGAAAATCCCATACTAACATCGAAAATATATCATAGAGATTTATTTTTCTTCAAAACTTATATGATGATTTCTAATTGATAAATTATTCATAAAAAACTAACACAATACTTTCAGATGATCAAATAAATCATTTACTTCAGAAGATTATATAAATTCTCCACCATTACTTAATTCAAAAATTGATAATTTGTACAAAACCTCAAGTTTATTTCCACCATCTTTATGAAAAACACTATAGGGGAACATGATGTTAGAATATACCAAATAAAATCTCACTATAATATCCCATAAATATAGATTCCCTGTTATTTATTCTACGAAATTTTCATATGATAATCCTCCACAAAAATAATAGAAACACCTAGTTATAACAGAATCACAAACTCAATATATTTCCTCATAGTTAAGATGTTAACCTCTTCTCAGAACTCATCAAAAAAATCCCTCATAACTCCGGGAAACATATCTATATCCACTTTAGGTGGACGAAGAATCAAAATACCCAATGGTGATATAATACTCTATGGATCAATCCATCTCTCCCAAAATATAAATATAATTCCCCAACAAATACCACATGACCACCATCCAAACTATATAAAATCAATATATATCTATAATAATGTATATAATATTGTATGAAATACCACCAATCCTTACCCACAATAACAATATAGGGTTATATTAATAATAATATTAGGTCCTAAGTGAATTGATCATACCCTTAAACTAGCTAAAACCTTTACTCTTTATCCAATCTCATTTAACCCCACACTAGTTTTATCAACTCCAACAGTCTATGAAACTTATATTCTATTATCTCTAACAAAAAAATAGGTATGGGGTAATGAAATAATGTGAGACACCATAATACATCAAAATATAAGAAATATTGGATTATGTTCAAATCACATATCTAACCGCCTCAGGATCCTCTACTTCTTGAACAGCTATAGCCTATAATTTCCCTCCACCAACTCCTCATCTACTTCATCTATTTTACCAACCCCTATCTACTATTTTTTTCAAATATATTAAAATACACCATGATGAACTCTTCCAATAACACTCTATTTTAGTGTTGAAACTTATCATTTATCCATATAATAATATTGATACTACTTCTAAGGAGGATGGTTGGGTGGTTTATCAAGATTCACACTCTACTCACACCTCCTCTACCCACTATGAAAATATGGGAAAGAAGACTAGTTCTCTTATTAAATGGCAATAAGATAAACATAAAAAGAATTATGTAATGAAATATGGTTTCATATTAACCCTGTCAAAGAAATGAGATCACAAATGCATCTAGATCTTATGTTCTTTGTTGAAACTAGATTAATTCAAAAATAGTCAACTACCAAACCTAACTCCAATCTAAGTTATTGTTTTCTAGGTATTCCTTAAAAAATATCTTATCCTCATTAAAAAATTCTCCACCATCATATCCCTTTAAAATATATAAATTATAAAACTAGTAGAGAATATTCCTAACTAACAATGAATTTTAAGCCTAAAATCTCTTTAGAAATGATGATCTATCCTATTTCCATTAGTCATAAAATAAAGAGAATACTACATTAACTCTATAAACTAAAAACCAAACTCTTAAATAGAGTAACTACCCTACTATAGCACCACTATATCATACCACCTATTCTGATTAAGATTTAATAAAATGTACTCTTTCTTAGATAACCCTTTCAAACATTTCAATCTAATCATATCCACATAGTAATCTCCCAAGAAAAGTGTCAACCATTGATGATAAAAACCTTAAAACAAACTCACGCGATAGTAAAATAATTCTCATACTTATATTTATCACCTAGAAAGATAGATAAAACTTTTATAACAAATTATCATTTTTATGATTTCCAGTTGAACCCTCATACTTTAGGATATTTTACCTTTAAAACTAACTCAATGTTGTTTTCCAAGTCTGTCCAGCTTTCGTTCTACCCTTTGGCACACAAACTTAGGTGCTTATTACACCTCATCTTACTCAATCCCATATTAATGTTACACAGAAAACATAACTACAAATAGATAAAACAACCTTATCCCTAGGAAATATAATTGGGGAATATCTAATCACACTACCACACCAATCCCACACCTAACTACTTCTCCACATTATTCACCCCCACATGGATAATCAACCTAAGAACAACAAAAAAACTATCATCCTTACATAGATATATATATAATGAATGAATCCATACCTATTAAGATACCAAATAGTTATTATAATATGACATAAGTGTTGATCTATATGTTATATAGTCCTTAAATAGAACTCAGGGGCCCTTATGAGTCAATATGGTTTATCTAGTTTACATAAATTACTATTTTCAAGTAATAATACTACTTTACCACCCATTCAATCCTCATCGGTGCCTATTAAAAACTAAATCGAAAGAAAACTCACTATGATACCATTTGGTCACAATCCATCCTGACTAGGATTCCACCAGAGTTAATAAATAATAAAAATGTGACCCTCAAATACAACCTTTAATAGGACATAAGTAGCTTAATTAAAAATATGTATAATATCGAACATCTATGGAAGGCATTAACCTTTATAAAAGTAAACTCTACATAATCATGAATAAGAATAATTCATTTTATATCTATGTAACATGAATATTGTATTCAAATTCAGGTCATGTCATACAAAAATATAGCTAGAGAAGTTAAACAACCATAAGACTAACACATCTGATATAACTCAGGTATGGTATAACGTAACTTCCTCCAATGAAAAGTCTCCCATTCCCAGAGTTAATGTCTCTTGAAACTGCCACCAACTCTATCTAGGTTATCATAATAATAATTTTAATAAATTAGGGGTGGTCATATAAATATACGTAGTAGTTTCTTCCCCAGTACTTTTATGTGCCCCTGTGAATAAATAATTCAAAAGTATCTGTTTATATAATAAATAATAATAATAATAAAACCATATGAATCCCCAAAAATTGAATCGTCTGACCACTTCTATTTCAAACCACACAATCTAGGAATCCAATTAAGCTCTAGGTTCTCGGAATCTACTCAATCTTGGCATAAAAAATATTAATTTTTTTTTTGATTTTTTAGCTAAACTCAAGATATAGCTAATAAAGTATTAAATAAATCTGATTTTGAGTATTAAAATAATGTAACCAAGTATCTAATTACCATAAAAAATAATTAAATACTCTAATATATCATTTTTATTCAATATAAATTTATTTAGTTTTTTATCTTGATCATTCAAACTTGAGTACAAATTTGAGTTTGAGTTTGAATTTGATTTGGATATTATAATTAAAATTATTTTAAAGAAATTTAATCAATTTGAGTCAAGAATAAATAGATAATTCGATTGAGACTAAGTTGAGATTGAGTTTAGTAAACAGCTTAAAAATTTATACTCAATCAAGATTTATGCTAATATAAATCATTAAATTCATGTACTATGGTTGAGCTAATGTACTAAGATACTAGGATAATCATAGTTAAATTACAACCCAAACATTATTACACTTTTCAAACCACATCCCATTCCCTTCCCATAACATTATATAATTGCTGTTATAACACCCACCATAAAAAATCCACATCCAAGAAGTTTTCCACCCCAGGGACCTCACTATAGTGTCACTTCCACCATGTAGTTATCCATCCACAAGGAACCTACTATGATATCCACCCCCATCATCAAGTAGCGATCGACCCATGTGGATATCACTTATATATTTTCATTTTAAATTTAGGTGACTGTCCATATTTAAGTATTATAACTAGTTTTTCACGTGTCCAACCTTAGGAACTCATACATCCATAACATACAACCATTGGGAATCTTTCCATCCTTAGGGACTCTGAATATATGATTAGTTGTCTACCTTCTGAGAATCTCCCCACCTCAACCTATTTTCTCTCCACCATCCATCACAAATCCTAAAAGTTCATTAGTTGGGAATTTTTCCACCCTCAGGGACTCTCAATACATTACTGATTGTCTACCCTCATAGAATATCCTCTCCTTTACATATATTATTCTCATCAAAAAAAAATATCAATTATGGATAGATATATCATCAAAATATTCGTTAAATCATCCACATTTTCATCATCACATATTGGAATCACTACCACATCACCACTGTCAACTTTTATTTCACTTTCATATATAAAAAATGGATTAAGACCCCAAACATCCATTTATTCACTAACCTATGCCATCAACATGAGAATTTCCTAGGTTATATAATCACACTGCATGGATATACTACACACCCACCCAGGTCTACCAAAATTAATATCCTAGGGAGTATAACCACACTATATCACTAACATTCCTCATATCCTGGCATACTCTAAGAACACAATTATATCACATAACTAACAAATATTAAAGACCCATTTTGACTAAACCACATCATTCCACATCATATCTCCATATATTCACATTAGTAAGGTTAGTTAGGACTATATACTAGATTCAAGTATCACCGCTATTATCATCCCATATAAAAGTTATCATATTCTCAAACCACCAGGTTTCAAAACACCTATTATATATGGAACAATCCATGAACCTAAAAAAATAACACTACATTGAGTAAATATCTTCCAAGAATGGTCCTCTAACTCAAGAATATGGAATGTACCCATGAATATATGAAACAATCCCATGTATCTCATTTTAAATACCTCCATCATCCATTTATGACACATATAAACAATTTTCCAGAGAGTGTAATGACACCATTGCTAAATTATCACACACAATTACAAGTTTTATAATCTTAATCATATCTTAATGAACAAAATTTTCCATAAATTTCTACCATTTTGAGCTCTATGTTCAATAATTAGGAAGAAATAATATTTCATAAATACTCATTAACAACAATCAATGATAAATTTCTCACCTTAAAAAATTATAAATAATATAAATATGATTTAAAATAAACTCATTAAAATTTTCATCAATTCATATTCATACTTAATATTCATCTTATTCTATACATATTAATTCAGTTTCTATAATAAAAGAATTATATTTATAACAATATTGAAAATCATAAATATAATAATTACCAATTTCAATAATAATTCATTAATTTCAATGTCGTTTTAAATATTGATTATTTAATTAGAATAATTATTCCACCAAATCCATTTTCATCAACATTACCTATTTCATTTTACCTCATAATCATTACTTTGGATTATTATGAATTATTTACCCAAAAAAGAATTTCATATTCACGGTAGGTTCACAAGGATTATAAAATAGATGATAATTTGAGTAACCTACCTCGATTCCATCCCAAATTTTATGTCACAATCTAGTGATCATCATAGATAATCTTCCTAAAGCTTGATTCCTTTCCTCTTTTTGATTGACCACTTCATACACCATCACCAATATTTCACCTCTCTTAATAGAACAGAGATGGTTGATAATTTATAAAAGATTTATAGTAGTGACCTATGAATTATCCTAATATAATTTCATATAAATCTATCATTTACCCTTATCAGTTCCTCCATTATTTTCAATTAAATTCTCCCATTAATATTTTTGTTAATATCCTCAATGTTCCCATGACAACAAAATATCAATCCCAATATCATCATTTAACCTATATTCACGATTGTTTCTAAAATATCTAAAATACACAATATTTACTTAAATATAAATTATCTATAAAATATGAATTACTAAAATAAATAAATAATAATAAAAGTTCACTATTACCCGACACAACATGGGTAAATATAATAACCTAAAAAAATTACTATACCACCACTCAAGGGTAAATGATATTTACAAAATATAATAGAATACTAAACATTATATTACAAATAACATAAAAGTTCCATTTTACCCTTCTTAGCATAAAAGTATTCAAAATTCCTAAACTAAAAAAACATAAAAATCAAAACCTCCACTGAAAAGATGCTCATGGATGAACTCATTTGGTCTCTTATAAGCAATGAGATCCAAATGAGAGGATAAAATTTAATCCAAGGAGGTTGTGTTAATAAGACTATTTATTTATAATGAATAAAGGGGATATCTTTTAATAGTGAAAAGGATGTTTCCCACTATGAATAAAGGATGAATAATATGGCATATATTGAATATATGTTTCCACATCTTAACTGAATATTACATTTTACTTTCAATGAAATTTTTTTCTTAAATTTTTGAATCTATAAATAATGGTTCTCCATGGTTGTAATTATAATTAATTGAATTTATTATTGAAAATGGGTGTTTTTGGGATTTAATTGATTAAATGTTAATTTAATTAAATTCTAGCTATTCTTAGAAAAAATTATTTTTGGTGTTGATGGTGATTTAATTGAAATAATATTTATATGTTATCTTTGATCTTGAAATCCAATATTTTTAAATTCCATGATCATGCACTCCAAATTTCAATAATTTAAATGTTATTTTACCTTGTAATTTTTTATTTTAGGTTAAGTAACCATAAATTTGTAAATTCTTTAACAAAAAATTGAGGATCAAGGGGTGATACGCTCAATGATGAGGTGTGCTATGGACTTGATGCCAATATTTATGTTTAGGAATTCATAGATGCTTCTATAGATTTTTGAATGAATTTGAAGGATGAATCAAGATAGGGAACTTTTTTAGGTCTATCTTAGTGTACTATTACACATTCACATGTGGGTTTCAACTTCAATATAGTATATTTTCTTGAGTCACAAAAGGGAGACAATGAGAAGTGATGGGCATGCCACATGGAAGATGGGGAGAGATGAGTCTGATGCTATTTATTGTGAGATCAATTTGAGGAGTTGGGAATAAATCAATTTTAAGTGATGAACCTAGTCATTTGTGAAGGGAGATGAATCACACATTACACGATTGATATTTAGAGTAAGAATCGTTAGAGATAACTTAAAACTCTATTAGTTAGGCTCATCAAGAAAGATACGGGTGATTGGGAAGCTGCTTGAGTTGAATGTTGAGCTTATCGATAGTAAATATTTGTATTCCCCTATTCATTATTTACATTTCTTATTATAATGAAAATAATTAGTATTTTTAACTTAAGAATACTGTCTTGATAATCATTTTTTGTAATTATATTGTGTAGGATACCAATTTTCTTCCCTTGTGACTTTATTTCCTAGATGTTACTCTCACCTTCTACTATTATAAAGTGATTATCTAAAAACAGAGAGAGTAAAAATAAATTAAACCAGATATAATTCATTTTAATTTTTTTAATCATGTAAGAGTCAATTTCAAAAGATATATTTTAATGATAACAACACACTAGGTTGAAATGAAAATTTACTATTAGAGAATACTAATTTTCTAAATCTAAAAATGTGAGGGTGATGTAGTTAAAAAACTAAAGGATTCATTCATTCATAGGTCATAAACTGAATAATTTGGACAAAAATATGAATTTTAGTGATAGAGTGGTTTTGTTGGTGTAAGTTCAAGATGTCATGTCCAGATGAGCTTTTTGAAATTCAAGTAAGATTTCAATTTTGATTTAGCAGCAAGGAAAACTTGAGAACCAAGATTAATAACCATGTTTTGAGGCCTAGAACACTAAAATATGGTTGTTTTATACATTAATTGAGGGTTGGGAGTCATCCTAAGGGTATAAAGGAGTAGTTGGATGAATCAGCCAATGTGGAAGTAGTACTACTGACTATAAAGTAAGCACCAACTACTAGCTAGTGACCATCAACAAGAATTTATACCATTTCTCCCCACTAAAATTTAATAGGGGTAATCCATTTCTCCCAATTTTATTATTCTCATGTGACCCTAATCTTCGTCACTCTCCCTCTCCCCTCTATACTTCTTAAAAGTGTTGTTTTTGGATTCTTTAAATAATGAATCTATGTATATTCTAATATCCTCTCACCTCCTTGTCACCTTTTCTCAACTCATTCAAATATTTTCTTCTTAGATTGATGGTATTATTAGTGATTCCACTAAAGGATTATGGAATATAACTAATCCTTAAAAACATTCATACTTCTTAGGAAGAGGTAATCCCATAACACCATATGTGAGATTCCATTCATTGATTAAATAAGGTATGGAGATGACAATGTTTTTTCTTGGTTATTTATTTAATTTTATTATAAATTGATGTTGAATTGGGGTTTTCTCTTAGGGATTTTTTTGGGAATCATACTGGGGGTCTAATACAGGCCTCTCAAGGGCAGTTTCTTGATGTGTTGTCGGGAAGTGATCACTCAATGAGGTTTTCAATTATTTATCCAATTTAAATAAAATGGTTTAATTATTTTAAAATTTATAAATATAATTGTTTCTAATATATTTGGGATAAGGTAATAGTGTCGGTGGGACCTCAAATCGGGTGGTTCCAGCCTTGGATGAGCTCAGACAAGCTTGTGAAGATTTGTTGAGACATGAAATAATTTTGTTAAAAATGATTTTAAGGTAGGTGGTTTTTTGTATCTTCCCTTTGGTAAATTTCCCTTATGTGCATGGTATTGGATGTGCTCAGGTTCTACCAAAGATAGTGATATATCTTTAAATTGATATGTTTCTCAATTAAATTAATCAAATAGATTAATTAACTAAGTTAAATTGTTTAAAATGAATTAAGGGCCTTCAACCTTAGTTAGAGAAAAGTGATAAGGGACACTTTAGTTCCTTCAGCACTGATTCCTTTCCTTTTTCACCATATGTCCTCAACTTACCATAGACCATTGCCTTAGATTGAAAGGGACCCCAATAAGGATCCTTCATTTAGGAGTGGGAAAGAGTGATATACTAAACTTATACTGAGATGAATTCACTTCCTTATTAAGAAGGTGATGCCCTATAATTAGTATGGTTGGATCATGGTTTATTCATGACCCAAAGACCACCCATTAAAATTCATCAAGGCTTCATAAGTTCTGATTTTGTATATGGTATGTCTTATGGTGTTCATCCTCTTAAAAATTGGCATATAACTTAAGTAATAACTTGGAGGGGACCTCAAGTAGGGTTCCTCGATTACATTAAAACAATGGTTAGAGAGTGTTGGGAATAGGAATTGATGTACAAGGGTGTACCCCCTAAATCATGATGAACTACCATGACCACTAAGGACTTTGACCCAATGAGATGGGTTATAGAATTAGGATGACCCTTATGTATTAAGTTAAATTTTAAATCTTATAGCAGTTAATTTATAATTTATTAGAATTAGGTAATTATAAATTAATCGGTAGTGCTTGAGGGGAGTTCATTCCTTAACAACTTATTTTATCGAGTGTCAAGGTTTCCTAGGACCTAGACATACCTATTTATTACATTGGATGTTAGTTCCAAAAAAATATTAATATGGTAAATATTATTTTTTCATATGGTTATAATCATATATATATTATTAATTTTTTATTAAGATGTATGAAATAAAGTAGTAAAAAGTTAGATTCCCAACATATTGGGATCCACCTATTAACTAAATATGAAAGTCAATTCACTATAAGTTAATGTTTTAATTAAAATATTTTAAAGATTATAAATATTTAGATTCCTGGTGATCTCAGGATCCAATATTTGGTGTTACCATTACTGGAATTCCTAGTTTCTCTAGGATTCATCCATGTATCAAGAAACATAGGGCGTCATCAAGTACATCTCAAAACACCTCTAAGTTAGAGTATCACCTGGGATTCCTAGCCTGCTATGATCTAGGAGATTCCAAAGGTTACTAGGTGACCATATTTATCATGAGCACTGCATGTTTTTGAAATCTCTTAGGTTGTTGATGACCAATTTTTCTTAATCCTAGGATTCTCCCTAGGATCTAGTTGATATTCAATGATTTCATTTCACATATCTATCTGGGAATAGGATGTTGAGACAATGATTTATGGATGTTGAGTTATCATCTCAAATGAGGAGAGTATTCCTTTTATATTTCCTAAGGTTTATCCCATTAAGAATTCATTATAGTTTCCAAATTCTTGATTTCCTATGGACTTAGATCTAGGAATTTTACATGAGTGAGGAAAAGGGGATGGCAATACATTATTTGGGTTCCACTAATTACTCACGGCTTCAGTATTATTCCTAGGATTCCTAGGATACAACTAGATGCCTTATTTATTGGATTTCCATATGATACATGGAATCATACCTTATATTTTATAGAGGTGGATAAGAGTAATCCTACAGATAAGACATATATCCCTCTATGGTGACGTAGCTTACTGAGTGATATTTATAGCACTGGATGAAATAGGTATGGTTGGACAAGGGTATCTATCAAGACCAAAGTATGAAATTAGTTATTTAATATATTTTAGTAGTTAATTGATTCATTATTCAATTGATAAGTTCATGTAAATATACCCTACTTTTACTAGCTTTGTATGAGACCATTTTTTTGGGACCATTCTTATTTTTTTACTCACACTATGCTCAGGCCGACAATGCGCTTGGGTAGCCAAGTATAATTTCACATGGTTATAGGAATATGTTGGTATGGGTCATAGGATTGATCAAGAAGGAGAGATCACATATGTATATAGATATTGCGATGTGTTATAATTTGTATGTTATGGATCTAATGTTTTTATTTTCCTTTTTTATGGTTAGTATTTATAATCAGTTCAGTAGGTTAATAGTTTATATATGGAATGGATCTTCAATTCCTTACTGCATTTCATTCTATATCTCCCGTTTATATTTATTTTCTTCTTCTTTAAATTTATTATTATATTGTATCATGTTTAGTATTTTTTTCATTATTTGATTACTCTAATATGAGAGAATAGTATCCCCATAAGAAAACTATAGTCCCTCACTGCTAGTAAATAGCCTCTATCATGTGGGAAAGTGAACTAGAGGCCATACAGTGACCGTAACATTTTATTATTCATATTATCCATGGTGGGGGATGATAAAGTGGTATTAGAGAAGTTACTTGTTGTATTACTAGTTCAAACATTGTAGACATGATTATTCCGAATGTGTTGGAGCTTCGGATGGATATTAGACTAGCGCATCAAGAATACTTATTCTGTTAGTAAGTACAGGTTACCAGGGTTATGGAATTGATGTTCTTTATTAGTGATTCTATGGTTTTTTTATGTTTCTTACTTTGGATAATGAACATGTGGAATGAATTTTATGATTTATTCTGGATTTATAGCTCTTGGATCATTAGTGAGAGGTGAGTCCTTGGTTTTGGATGTTGGAAAATAAAGGTAAGATACAACCTATGTATCATATCTGGAATTTAGGATCCACATGTTATAGGAATTATAGTGTGTGATTTATTTAATGATGATGAGGAAAACTATTTATTGTGGCAACATCAACCAAAATGGAATCTTAACATATATTTTATTAGTAGAATTATACATAGTTGGACCGTATTGTTTACATTCTTATATGATTTTCCATGAGGACTATGACATGATTGGATTGATTGGTTGTGATGCTAATATAACATCTTTTGCATAGGAAGTGAAGTGACCCTTATTAGGTCAGAATTAGTACTTAGTGCCTTGTTAGGAACTCTGACAGGTCACTAGTGGAATGTGATACCATAGAGAGGGACTGTTTGGAGAACTATAGAGGAACTCAATGCTCTTTTCTTGACCCATATAGGTTAGAATTGTCACTAATTTCCTTAGTGTAAACCCTTGTATTTCAACATGGGTAGATAATTCCTTTCTAATAGAATCTTCATCAGTGTATTCTTTTCATGTGTCATTAACTAAATAGTCATAACAATTGACATGTCATTTTTCTATAAATATTATTATGAAAACTTACTTAACCATCCTTTGTATACAATTATCCAATCATATTGTTAAATGCGATGTTGATAGGTACCTAAATAATATCTAGTGAACTAGAACCTCTAGAGGTGTTACTATATAAGGATACCCGATGAGGCTAAATTCATCATCTTTTCTACACTGGTATCATGAACATCCAAGGAGAATCTCTGTATTAGTGTGATCTGAGTGGATTAGTGCCTATTTGGATGATTCATGGAGGTTAATTCTTCAATAATTAAGGAATTAGAATGATCGTTTAAATTAATAGATTATTAACGGGTTACACTTAAATGGGATTCGAATTACAACTGACAGAATGTTTTACTCTATAATTCAAAATTGGAAAACCTTAAAAATGAACCTCTGTAAGAATTTTTTTAACCAACATATGTTAATGTTATCTTTACTTACCCTTGAAATCACCTCCTTTAGTGTAAGTTTTCAAGAATTATTAGATACCATAAGATAGTGGAGGTGAGATTGGGGATTTTGATTGTGTGTTTTAAGAACCCAGTTTTTCCCTCAGGTATGGTTCCTTTAAATTTTAGTCTAATTTGATTTTATAGACCTAAAATAGATTCCTAAATAGTTCATAAAGGTTTCGAAGGTGTCCGGAGATTTTTTAGAGCTCATAACCTCAACCGGTGGTGGGGTTTGACCAATTTCACAGTTAGTTTAAACCATGCGAAGAAGCCCACATGGATTGTTTGAGCCATGAGAGGCTAGAAAACTAAGTTATATGAGGAACTCCATTTTCCTTAATCATGCGACTTAGGTAACACAACCATGCAAATTTTTTTAGACTAATTAAAGAGGCATTTCCCATGGTGGGCGCACAATTTCCATAACCATGTAGCCTAACGATGAAGTATTCACCTCCCTATAGATGATTGTACAAGGTTTGCATACGTTTTTGCCAAAACATACAACCACACCGCGTTAAGGGTAATTTTAGGATAAAATTACAATTTCCCCTTAAGTCATGTTTTAATCCAACCCCTCCTTCCTTTCCCTTTTCCTACAGATAGAGCCTCATTTTCCTCTGTTTCTAATCCTAAAGCTAACAATTCTAGGATTTATGATAGATTCTCCATCCAAAGTCTGATTTGACCATTTTTTATGTCATTGGATTTTCAATGGTACATTCTTTATTCCTTTTTAATCTTACATCATTCTTCTTCCTACATAAGATGTTATTTAGATGCAGGCTCATGTGCCCTAATTCCATACATTGATCTATTCTTTAGATATACTTCAATCCATGGTGAAATAAAGGATGATAATGGAAGAGGAGAGTTGTATAAGCCTAAGGTAGGTGGTCTATAACTCATCCCTAAATTTTATTCATTTTATAAATTTCTATATTGTCATTACGATTTTATCAAGAATCTCCTGTTGAATTTATACATAATTCTTGTAGTCATTAGGATATCTTCTAAGACCCATGCTATGTATATAATTCAATGTTTGTGGTTACATACAAAAATTAAATCACCCCATGTAGGGTGATGTTCCATAAATTTGTTTTTTTGATGGATTTGGGCAACCGTTAGGGCATGTTTGAGCTTGACCATTCCAATTGATCATGGTAAGTACCATGTGTTCTAAAAGCCTGACCCACCTAAGTTATGTGATTAAACGTAATTAATAAATGATAAATGGTAAATTGGAAAGTGTATTGTATATATACGACTTGTACTAGTTTATATTAATGGAAATATAGTGGTTTATCATCCTTAGTATGACCTTATCATGTTATGAAAGGTAAAAAAGAGAACCAATTAATTTATTATGAAATGACTTAAAAGGTTGAATGTCCATTGACCTTGTCACAATAATGAAAGGAAAGGATTGAAACTATTGAATCTTAAATTCTAGGACCTTCACTTGGATTTAATTATCAAATTAAACAAATTTAGGTTCCTATTTAAATATATATATATATATGGTCCTTTCCATACTTATAAGGATGGTCATACGTGAGTTAGTTCTTGTATTTCCAAGGGAATACCTAGATCACTCATGGATGCCATTCCAATTCAAGGATGCTGGTTTCCTTGGTTGATACCAACCTTAGAACTTGATCCTTGCCAATTCTTGGATGCCTGATATAACATTACATGATCCCTTCTTTACTAATACAAGATATTTTGTTTACACTCCTTGGATCTAGAATGGCCTCTATGTACATGAGGTTCCTTAGTTATACTGTTGGGACTAGCCATATATTATCCCATTTTACTTTAGATGCATTCCTTAGACTCAATTAGACCATAATATTATGGGATTCCTTGGATGATGCTCCTTGGATTACAGTCATACCTCTATAGCTAGGATGTAGTTACTACTAAGTTAGCGAACCATGAGGTCCATGTTTCCTTGTTCATTACCTTGGAACCCCTTTAACTATTAATATCATCACAAGTTTCCTTGTTATATCTTGGAACCTCTAATAGTACTATCAAAAGGTGATGAAAATGCTAGATATGCCTCATGTGAATTTAATATATAAAATAATAATTAATTAATAAATGTACTGGTTACATGTTCAGACACCAGCCAAAGGCTGAAGCATGTACTTGGTTATATACATTACTATAATACTATTCTTTTATATAATCATTCTTTCACTATTTTAGTTTATATTACATAGACATTTTTTTATAGACAGCATTGGTGGTGGAATAATGAGATTTATATCATACCCTATCCAAGTGCCATTGATACCTAGAAAGAATATATATATGTTGGAGTTAACAATGGGAAGTGTGTTTCTTCGAAGACTTGATTTCTTGTTTCTTATAATAGAACTGGTAGTAGATGACCGAGATGGATCTTGGGATGCTTTAATTATTTGTCATTATTTTTTAATAATTTTTATATCATATTTTCATGCTATATTGCATCCATGTTTTCCATCTTTGTAGTGACATGACATATATCATCATCTTTTGTTGTATATTTTTTGATCAGTTGCATGTTTTTTATTGTTATTATGTTAGCTTCTCTTATTCCATATGTTTACCAATATTTTGTTCTCTACTTATTTAAATGTTCTTATATTTTATCCGCTATGATAAACTCTGGTAATGAGGGCATAGACTCCCCACAGACACACTATAGACCCTTATTGCTAGTCGACAGCCTCTGGCATTTGGGGAGATACGCTTGAGTCCATATGGCCAACTTGACTCTGGGTACCATTAGTGGCGTCAGGGATTAGGATGTCACAAAGTGGTATAATAGATTTTAATTTATTAGTTTACTATTTTGTGACAATAAATTTTAGATTAAAAATTCTTGGAAATTGTTCATAAGTCATGCTTGGGCGTCACAAACCCATGTTTAGGGGTAAAGGCCAAGTTGGATGAGTTATAATTATTGTTTTGTTTTTTCTTATTACTGTTGATATAATTTCAAATTTTGGATAATCACATGTTATGTGGTGTTTTGGATTATTATTCTGAATGAGGATCTTATTTAATCCTTGGGTCGATTATATGAGGTGAAGGACAATTGGTACATGCATCATCATAGGAACCTATATTTATCATTTCAGGCATATTTACAAGCCATAAAGGTTCATTTCACACTTTTAATTACATGATATTCTATTTATTTTTGAGTGATGTTGTGGTAGTTATAGTATACCCATGTGGGTTGGGATTTGAAATTTACTGAGTCAATCCATTTTATTAAAATAAAACAAGCGTATTTTTCTATGATAAGGAGTATGGGAATTGATTCAATAGGAATGTCGATCCATTTTAAATGAAACTTGATATATGGAAATAAGAAAATGTAACTTGATAAGGATACATGGATTAAAAAATGAAATGGTTTCACATCCTTATATTTCCTTTTCATGTTTATGAAAGGCAACAGAGCGAACCAAGAAATTAAATATGAAATGAATGAAATAGATTCTAGTAAATGACAAGGCTAGGTACTGTTGACCCTTCATATACTAGGAACACTATAACTTATACATGAGAACTTATCGATACCTATACTTCTAAGTGGGTAGTTAGGGTGCTATTCCATGGATAGTGAGTCCTCTCCATTCGGTTATCTTCTACTAGTGTTGCTATCTATCTGTTTAAATATTGTTTTGAGCTATGTTATTTGTATTTGTACATGAATGCCACCATGACGTGCTAATGTTGTGTGCTATGAGGGTAGAAACGACCATGCTCCAGAAATGGTGGGCCCTGAGCTGTCAGTATTACCTCCTAGATTAAAACCTAAGGCATTACCTTATAAACCTGAATAGGGAACTAATTACCAAGTTCAAGAATGTTTCCTATGTATGATGTAGTCCATGCATGGTTCTCCATGACCTACACCTATGATGGTTGATCTAACTCTTGAGTTCTAGCAACAACATCCTCCTACCTTCTCAGGGGATGGTGGTTCGCAGGGTATTTGGTCATGGTTAGAGTCCACCTTGTCTATATTTAAGTATCTGGAGATGCCTCTAGAGTGGAGTGTCAAGATTTCTGCATACATGCTGTGTGATTTTTCCAAGTGTTCGTGGTATGTAGTTAACTAGGTTTGTTGCCATCAGGGCATGGTATGGACATATTTTTAGACTACCTTTTATTATCATTTCCTTCCTCAGATGCTAGGAGATGATATATCCATAGAGTTTTTGCATCTAGAGTAGGCTTATATGTATATTATGGAATGTTCAACTCATTTCAATGAGTTACCTGGCTTTTCATCACTTATTCCCAGTAATAATATTTCGTGTGTTAGACACTTCGAGGATGGGATCATTTATGACATCCATACATAGGTGAATGTTTTTCGCCTACCTAAATTTTCTAAAATAGGCAATTAGTATCTTATCAATGAGTTCAACTAGAGGTACGATGATAATATTGGGAATAGGGGACTAATGTTGAGGTATGCCAGTAGTTCATCCGATAGTGGAAAGTGATCTCTCAAGGTTTCTCATTAAGGTAGTGGCAACCAGAGTACCGATTATGGTAGCTCTTTTGTATGTCATGAGTGTGTAAAATATGGGAAACTGAAGCCTCAGTGTGATATAGACTCTATAGATTATTATTCTTGCAGCCATATGGGGTATATTTTGATATTATGACTGAACATTCCATTATATTCTAGTGGAAGAGGTTTCACACCAGCTCCACCTACAAGAGAAGGTTTTTTTATGCCATGTCAGGTGGGGAGTTGAAGTAGCACCATCGGGATTGGATGAGGAGGAGGTCATGGATATAGTATCTAGACCCATAATCACCAGTAGTTACAACATTAATGTTTTTATCAAGGTATTCCATCTGCTTTATAAGGTCGTGGATCAGGTCAGTTGCCTACATTATATCCAATAACTGAGGATCTAGCTACAAGACCATATACAGTATGAGGTAATAAAATAGTATCCTCCAATATAGTATCCACATTATTTAATATATGTGCTTCACACTCTTTTATCTCTTTATCTTTTGTGGAGAGTATTTGGTATGAAATATTTTACTAACATGGTGTAAAGACCATAAATACACTATTGGGAGTATGATTAGAGGGAATACAACAATATAGGGACTGGCCCTTGAGGGAGGCATTTTCCCTTTCTTATGGGGCCTCTTTTTTCATGAGATGACATGATTTTATGTCATTCTTGGGATGGATTTTTTAGTTCCTTATCACGACTTTATAGAATTATATCGCTAGAGTGTTTTGATTAGAGCACTAGAGGGAATAATTTATCTACATAAAGGTGAATGGGATTTCTAGACCAGTAGAGTCGGACCAAAGCATCATGGTCTAGGTAGAGTGACCTCTAATATTTCCAATTTCTTCATAGATGATCGAGGTTTCTTTCATGTTTAATTCCATTAAGTAGTTTATTATTTCAGGGATGCATTTCTTAAGGATATTTCTGGATAACTACCTTAGAGAGAGGTATAGATTATGATCAATATTATTGCAAGATCAAATCCAATTTCTATTCCTCCATATAGGATGACACCTAATGTTCTCCAAGAACTCAAGAAGTAGTTAGAGGATATATAAGAAACATGTTTTATGTGGACTAATACTTCCTATTGGGGTTCGCCTGTGCTTTATGCCAAGAAGGCGGATGAGTCCCTTTGTCTATGCATGGATTATAGGTGGTTAAACCAACTAATGGTCAATAATCGGTATCCAATATTTTGATAATATGATCTCTTTGTCTAGCTATGAGGAGCTATGATCTTATCTAAGATCTACTTGATATCGGGCTATTATCATGTGTAAGTCAGGCCATCATACATACCTCATACAACTTTTTTTAGTAGGTATGGTCTGTATGAATACCATTTTATTCCCTTTAGTACTATGTATGTTCCCTTAATTTTCATGGATTTGATGAATAGGGTGTTCCACCTCTATTTGGATTCTTTTTGCGTAGTATTTTTGGTTGACATATTGGTGTATTCTCACACTCATAGCGACTTAACTAATCACCTTGTGATCATTCTGAGTACACTAAAGGAGATTGTAATTTATGAAACTCTTTCTAAGTGCCAATTTTGGATCAATAAATTTTACTTCTTAGGTCATATTATATCTAAATCAGGAGTCTCTCTTGACATAGAGAAGGTTACTGTTGTGGTTTCCTAGGAACATCCTAAGAAAGTTTTTGATATACATAGTTTCTTGGGGATAGATGGAAAACAATATATTTTAAATAGGACTTCAAACACATTTATTAACCACTTATTGGTCTTATAAATAAGGGTGTTAAGTTCATATGGTTTGTAGAGTGTGAGAAATCCATTCAGAAGCTGAAAGGGAGGTTTGTCTTAGAACCTATTTTGATACTTCTAGAGCTTGGAAGAGGCTATACCATCTTGTGTCATTTCTTAGGAATCGTCCAAGGAGTAGTGATGATGTAGTTTGATAGATTCATTTCATAAGGATATCAACAGTTGAGGCCCCATGGGAGAAATTACCCATCACACGACCTTGGGTTAAAATTAGTTGTCCATGTCTTTCGTTGCTGGAGACTCTATCTATTGGGTGAGTGATTTGTGGAGTATACGGAGCAAAAGAGACTCATATATATATATATATACATATATATATATATTTACACGACATGAATTTAATCTCAAACAATGAAGATGGGTTGAATATCTAAAATCTTTCAATTTTGAGATTTTATATAGGCCTAGAAAGGGAAAAGTATTCACTGATGTGCTGAGCCAGAAAACTCAGAAACAAGCCGTACGGGAATCTAGTGATGAATGGAAATTTATGGGCCTTTTCTCTGAGTTTTATCTAGAGTTTCATAATATTCACGAGTAGTCTTATCTCTCATCATTGAAAGTTATCTCCTACCTCCTAAATAAGGGGAAGATTATACAATTTTTATATCCTAAGGGATTGGTTATTCATGAGATTATTATAGGAGATGAACCACCTCAAGATTGGTTTGTGGATAGAGATGGAAAACTGGGTATACATGGACATGTATGGGTTCCCACATGTATGAGAGAAGACCTCTTATGAGATTATCATGCTTCTCAGTGGGTAGTTCATCCAAGAATCTCTAAAATGTAACGAGGCATGTGAGCCTGTTTTGGTGGCCTCAGATGAAATTTCAAATAACATGATTTATTACCAGGTGTTCCAACTATTAGTAGGTCAAAGTAGAGAATTCGTGACTTGTAGTCTTATTACAACTACTTCTTTTCCTAAGATTGAAATGGGATGATATTTCCATAGACTTCGTAGTCAGTATACCTAGTTCACCTTGAGGTAGTAATGTTGTATTAGTTGTTATATATCGAATGAAAAAAGTATTTCAATTCTTTCATATTCGTGATACTTTCTCAATTGATGAGTTGGGTAAGTTGTATGTCCATGAGACAAACTGTCTACCCAGTGATACCTCATACTATCATTTCTAATAGGTATTATCATTTCACATCATGGTTCTGATAGGGGTTGTAGAAGTAAATTAGTACATAGTTTCTTTTGAGCACAACCTTTCACCCTTAGACCGACAGTTATTCTGAAAAGACGATAAAAGTTTTAGAGTAAATTCATGGGGCCTGTTTCCTTGTTTTTAGTGGTTCTTAAGAGAATCATATCCCTCTCATTCATTTCATCTAAAATAATAGCTTTTTAGAAATTATTCAGATGGATCATTTTGAAGACTTATAAGGTAGGTTGTACTGTTCACCCCTTTGATCGCTAGAGGCTGGTTATGTAGCCCTACTAGTTCCTCATATCTTGCAAGAGACTTCAGAATAGGTTCAAATGATCAAAAAGCATATGTTTACTGCTCATTATAGAAAAAAATTGTATGTTGATCACTGTTGATGACCTCTGGAGTCTGAGGTCAGGGATCACATTTTCCTACAAGTATCACCTAGGATAGGGAATAAATGAATACAAAGGAAAGGGAAGCTATTTTCATGATTTGTTGGGCCATTTGAGATTCTGGAGGGACTTGGTCCTATAACCTTTTGGTTTTTATTACCTAAGAGGTATCGTTCCATGCATGAAATCTTCCATGTTACAAATATTTTACATTTTCATGTTGACCTATCTCATAATTTCAATCTTGTGTAAGTTGAGCTAGATGTTGTTTCTACTATTAAGGAGTATCCTATATGTATCAATGAATAGAGCATGAATACACTCCAAGTCCAGTTTGTTCCTATTGTATGGGTGCTATAGTAGCACAACCATGTATAGGAAGAGACTTAGGAGCGGTAGGCTGACATACATGACTGGTGGCTAGGTTTTTTCTCAGATTTTATTTCTATGCCCATGGTAGATGAACTCGATGAAAAGTTCTTTTAAGGGGGGAAGACTATAAGAACCTGGTATTTCACTAAGGTATGTATCCTTTAAATTTTCGTATAATTTTCATTAATTGAAAAAAATGGATTCCTAATGAGTTAGTGAATGTTTCACAGGTGATTGAAGCTTTTTTAGACCTTGTAACCCTAAACGGTGGAGGTTTTTGGCCTGTTGAATGGTTAGTTTAAACCATGTGAGGTAGGCTGCACAATTTGTTTAAAACATGTGAGGATGGAAAGTGGGTCTATATAAAGAACACAAATTTCCAAAACTATGTGACTTGGGGAACATGACTGTGAGAACTACTGTAGAGAAATTGCAGAGGCATTCTACATGGTTGGGGAACTATTTCCTTAACCGTACAATCTAACCATGCACTATGCCCTAATCTAAAAATTCTTGTGCATGTTTTATGCATGGTTTGGCCAAAAAGTGCGCCCAAACTACGTGAAGGGTAGTTTTTGTGTAAGATTATAGTTTTTACCTTAATCCATGTTTTAATACAACCCCATTTTACTTTTATTTTTCTAGTGGATAGAGTCTCATTTTTCATACATTTTTAAGTATAAATCTTTGTAATCTATCTTTTGAGATAGATATTCCATCCAACGTTTGATTCGATTATTGTTCATATCATTGGATATTTGCTAATATGTTTTTGATTCCTTTTTAATCTTACATCGTTCTTCTTCCTGTCTATGATGCTATTTAGATGCGGGATTATATTCCCCAATTTTAGGGAATTAATCTATTCTTAAGATCTAATCTAATCCTGGACAAACTAATGGTTGATACTAGATGAGGAGAGTCATACCATCCAATGATAAGTAGTTTATTATCCATCCCACAATTTTCATCAATTTATGAATTTCCTTATCATGGTGCAGATTTCACCAGTTGTGATTTGTGGAATTTATATGTCATGCATGTAGTTTTTAGGACTGAATTATAAGACCCATGATATTTATGCCATTCAATGTTGGTGGTTACATCCAGTGTGAATCACCCATTTTAGGGAAATATGTCATAATTCTGTTTTTAGTTTTTTGACACATTTGGTCCCCCATTCGGGTGTGCATGATCTTGACCATTATAATAAAAATCCTTTCCATATTAGTTAACCATCAAATGGTGAATTGATCATGGAATGTACCATGTGTTCAAAACGCTTTACCCGCATTATGTAAGTGTTGGACTTGTTTAATAAATGGTAAATGGTAAATTTTCAAGTTTATTGTATATATTTGACTTTCCCTAGTTTATATTAATGGATTTCTTGTGGTTGATCATCCTTAGTAGAACCTTTCCATGTTATGAAATGTAAAAGAGAGAACCATGTAATTAAATAAGAAATGACTTAAAAGGTTTCAAGTCCCTTGGACTTGTCCCACTAATGAAAGGAAAGTCTTGAATCTCCTAACTCTTAAATGGTATGACCATCACTTGGATTTAATTATAAAATGAAAAAATATGAGGTGATTATTTATATATACATATAGACCTTGGAATACTTATACAGATGGTCAGACTTGATTTAGTTATTGGATTCCTGAGGTAATTCCCTAAGCACTTGTGGATTCCATTCCGATTCAAGGATGTCAACTACCTTAGTTGATACCCACCTAATAACCGAATCATCATCTTTAAGTGGATTTTAGGAATGACACTATTGGATCCCTTCTTTACTATTACATTATTCCATAGATATAATCCTTGGATCTAGCATGGTTTCTATGGATATGAGGTTCCTTGGTTATACCTATTGGTCTATCTATAGATTATCCCATTTTAACTTGGATATATTCCTTGGACTCAGTGAGATCATACTATTGTGGAATGCCTTGGATGAAGATCCTTGAATTATAATCTTACCCCTATTGCTAGACTGTACTTACTACAAAGTTAGTGAACCTTGAGGTCCTGGTTTCCTTAGTCATTTACTTGGAACCCTTTTAATTATTAATACCATCAAAAGTTTCCTTATAACCTATTGGAAACTCAACAAGTATAATCATGAGGTGATTCCAGTGCTGGCTATGCCTCCCATAACTCAAATATATAAATAGAAACTTAATTAATAAATGAACTGGTTACATGTTTAGAAACCATCCAAGGCCTAAATCAGGTACTTGGGTATATACATTACTCTACTAATTTTCTTTTATATATTCATTCTTTCACTATTTTAGTTTATATTACACAGATAGGATTTTATTGAAATCGTTAGTGGTGGACTACTATGATTTATCACACACCCTATTAGAGTTCCATTATTACCCGGGCATACTATATGTTTGCAGAAGTTGAATATGGGAAGAGAGTTGCTTCAGGCACTTGATTTCTTGTTTCTTAAGATATAGCTAGATGTAGATGACCAAGCTAGAGCTTGGGATTCTTGGATAGTTTTTATTTCATTTTTCTACTTTTTTATTTCATGATTTTATGCTTCATTGTATCCATGTTTTCCAGCTCTCTTGTGACATGACCTATATAATCATCAGTTGTATATTTTGATCAGTTGCACTTGTTTCATTGTTATTTAGTTATCTTCTGCTATGAAATATATTTAATTATATTGCTTCTAATAACGATTTGCCTATTCTTAAATGTTATCCACTATGATAAACTATGTAAATATGTGAATAGTCTCCCCATGGATATACCCTAAGCTCTCAATACTAGTCGGTAGCCTTTGGCATTCGGGGAGATGCACTTGTGTTCATGTGGCCAACTAGGCTTGTGAAACCTTCAATGGAATCAGGGTCTATGACATCACATGTGTTATAATTAAAATAGGATAAAACCGTTATGTGGGTTCCATAGTTGTGGGTGGTGGTCAACATGTGATAACAACATATGTGAGACCCCATGAGTGGGTTTTGAGGCATTTCAATCCTATGGTTTGAGATAAGAGTGTGGATTACATTCTATGAGATATGAACTTTATGGGAGGGTTGAATTATGGGATAGGAAGATAGACCCAGTAGCCCAGACATGAGAGCCAATTAGTAGGGTTAGGTGGAAAACCTAGAGGTACTTAATTGTAAATTCGACCCTAATGAGTTTCCAAATTGTATGATTAGGGTGAAACTTATAAGAGGGGTTGGTTGGGATGGAGGTTTCCTCTAAGACGTAGAATAAGGATGTGTTTTAGTGTTTGTAATGATGCACAAGAGGTACTTGGGGTTGTTGGAATTGGTGGGATAATATCTTTAGTTTATGATGAATCATCTAGGGCTTTTGGGTATCGATAATGGATTCAATGTGAAAAACAATCTAGGTGCCTAGACCTATTTTCCATTGGGTGTGATGTTAGTCTTGTCAAAGAGTAGGTGGATTCTTGAAACTAAAATAACACTGAGTATTATCTAAGAAAATGGATGTTGTTTATAGGATTTATATAATGGTTGAGCATTGATAGTACTTGAATTATATCATGAATCTGGTGGTTTATTATAAACCATGGAACTAGTGAGGTGCCTTTTTTTTGAAGAGGAGGTCCTAGGGATCTTGTAGAATTTTTAGACTAACATGCCATGGATCATAGTAATTTTGTCCATGATGGATTAAAATTCATGGGAGCATGAGTTGGGTAATGGATTGGGTGGTATGGGATTGTACAATCACTACATATTGCGAGTTTAGATTACACCGAAATCATGTGGTAACTGTTTAAATCAAACTTTAGTGAGTGGATAGGTGTCAGATGAAGATCAATGGTTTCAAATAAGATACTTGTGAGTGTGGTGGCCCTTGATGAGGGATATTTTTGAAATGAATTGGGTTTTGTGGGATGGTCTACCTGAGGGTGGACCATGACATGCACATTTGGGGAGACATGGTGTCAAGGGTTTGTTTTAGGTAATTATTTCCTTATTTTAGGTGATCATGGATGGGGAGAAGTGACACAAATCTTACAGAAAATTTTTCATGGTATGACTTGAGGGTGGTAACCTATTATGGTTTGAAATTTGACTAACATGGATGCCATTATTGTGTTCCATTAGTGGGTGATAAGTGATTTTAGTGTTGAGTTTTGGGAATGAGGAAGTTTTTCCATGCTAGTGAAGACTTCCATTTATGGATGTGGCATTGGATATGGTAATCAAACTATTGTTTTGTGGTGTAATTATAAGATTTCTTCTAAGGTGGAGAGTGGGATGTTGACTACAATTGCGAGTTACTCATATGAGAAGGGTCATGGGAATCATGTCCTATTTGTGAGGATTGTTTTTTTATTACAAATCCAATGGATACAGGGACCTTAGTACTACTAGGTTCCTTAGATAATTCTAGGTGTATGTTCAGATATGGTATTGGTTGGAGTTTTAGTGTGAATGTTGGACGTCAGGCCTTGGTTGAATTGTGATGATCCATAGATATCATAATCGGAATTTTCCAGTGTTCATGGGAGGGAATGATTAGAGAAATAAAAAATAGATGTTTCAAATAGGAAATGTCATTAGAAGTTAGGTAAGGGATTCAATTATAATGATTGAGATAATTATAGGATGCCACCAGGGATGAAAGAATCATTTACAGGTTCCGGTAATACCTCCAAAGCTGTAGACAATAGTTTTTGGTGAAAATTAGGCTAGAGGTTGTTTGACTATTATATTGTCAGGTACTTGGGTATGTTCAGAGAGGAACCACATCATAAACATCATTGGGATGATACATGCACAGTTAAAAAGTCAGATGTGGAATTTCAACAAAAGTCTGACACAATCATGTTGAACATAGTTGATTGGAATTCAACCATTTATGAACAGAACCATGGACAAAGAGTAGTTTCCTCATATGTGATCAGGTGAAGTGAGTTGAGAATAGTGTTGGGAGCATTGTTATGATTCTATAGGCTTGTTTTGGTATGTAATTTCAATGTTGGAGGCACTGTGTCTCATAATTGTCCATTGAGAGGAATAAACTATGGTGGAGAGTACTATAGGTTAGGTGATGAATTAGATAATGATATGATCATAGTTTAAGTTTTACAAATTTATTAAGTTTAATATTTATATTTTCAAAGTTTTGATAGGTGTTGGATCAGTTTTGGAAAGTTTAAGAACATTATGTTCAAATTGGAACATTATGAGAACATGGTCCATTCATAGACAGAACATGAGTATTTGAGTGTGAATTCATGTCCTTTGTAGGTTTGTATTTATTTTCAGATTCTCACTGACACTTATTAGGGATGGGGAGTGTTATATTGGGCATGCTGTATCATCTTATGTTTGGAATGGATTATTGATATTTATATATAATATGAATCTTTATTTGGAGGATGGGTTAATTTTAGAATCATGATTTTAAACTGAGTTCCAATTCTTGAAAAATATCATGAGAGTTATTTCATACTTGAACAGAAGTTCATGAGCCATCCTAAGGGTTCAGAAGAGTCATGGGAAGAGTTATTTGGATGTTGTAGCTAATACTACAGTAGTTCGACTAGCTAGACCATGATTTATAGTAGTGTAAGCATCCACTACTTATATCCATCGGGTAGCTGATGGTCTTCAGGGGGAATTTTTACTATTCCCACCCCTAAATTTTAAGTGTTAAACCCATTTCTCCATATTTTATACCTCTTTCAGAACATCATCCCCATCCATCCCCATCTAATTTTAATGATTATTTAAGTTCGGGATTTAGGAGGTTTTAAACCCTAAATCTAGGAATATTAAGACCTTGTATCACGTACATATATTTTCCCTTCACCTAATTCAAATATCTTATTCTATATATTAGGGTATTATTATAGATTACACCAGAGCATGGTGGAATCATTCGAATCCTTCGAAACATTCATTCCACTTAGGAAAAGGGTGTCCCTTAATACCATATGCCTATCACAGTTCATTGATTTATCATGTTATGATGATGAAACACATTTTTCCTGGTTATTTATTTAATTATAACTAAAATTAATGTTGAATCAGGTTTCTCTCTTAGGTATTTTTTAGGAAATCATGTTGGGGTTCTGATATGGGCCTCCTAGGTTAGTTTCTAGAGGTGTCATCGACCAGAGATCAGTCGATGAGGTTATTGACCCTTATTCAGCTTGAAATAAAATGTTTAAGTTGTTTATTAAATACCTAATGCAATTTTTTGTGATTTTTATCTTTATCTAGGAAATCAGTGTTGGTTTGACCTCAAATTGGGCATCAACAACCTTTGATTGGATAAGATGAACATGTTTAGAGTTACAAGGATATAAAATAATTTGGTAAAATCATATTTTATGTTAGGTGGTCTTCTTCACCTACACTTTGGTAAATTTCCCTTATGTATGTGGTATGTGATGTTCTCAAGTTTCACCACTGACAATGAGAGACCATTAAATTAAATGTTTTTCTCAATTAAATCAATTAAACAACTTAGTTTTCTAATTGAAAATGTCTAAAATGAATTAAGGGATGTAACCCTTCTTTAGAGAATAGTGATAAGGGTCACTTATGTGCCTTGGGCACCGACTCTTTTAATCAACCACCATTGGTTGCGACCTTACCATAGATATTTTCCTTAGATTGAAAGGGACCCTAAAATGGCTTCTGAATTATGGAATGTATATTGCACCTGAACTAAGATAAATCCATGAACTTATTAATAAGGAGATACCCTTGAACTAGTAGGGTTGTCTATATGGTTTATTCACAAACCGAAGACTACCCACTTAATTTCATCAAGGGATTATATGTACTAATATGTTAGATGGTACATCTTATAATATTCTTTGTCTTGGAAATGGGATTTATCATTAAGTAAGAACTTGGATGGGAATCCAAGTATGGTGCCCCAATTACATTAAGACCCTGGTAAGGTAATGTTGGAAATGGGTAGAGGTGACCTAGGGAATCCACCTCTAATATATGATGAACTAATATAAACAATAAATCCAACAACATAATGAGATGGGTTTGGGAATTCATCCAACCCTTTATCTTTAGGTTATGTATTAAATATTTTATCAGTTAAATTTTAATTTATTCAACATAGGTAATTATAAATGAACTGATAGTACTTGAGGGATGTACCACTCTCAACTACTTATTCAGCATAGTGCTAAGAAAGCCTAGGACTTGACCCTAAATATATATTACATCAGATACCATTTATTCTTTAATATTGAATATGATAAATCTATATAATGTATATGGTTATAATAATATGTATATTATTAATTGTTTATTTGAATTGATGACATAAAGTTGTAGAAAGTTTGTTGCACGTATGATTAGGATCCACCTATCTATTAATGATGAAGTCTTATTCACTATAATTTAATTTCTATATTAAATGTAATTTATGTTTGTAAATCCTTTTATCCATGGTGAGCTCATGATCGAAAATTTTATGTTAACATTTCTGTAATGACTTTTTCCTTTTGTGTTCCCTCCCCACACCAAGAAACTGATGATATTTTTGAGTTTATCTTAAAAAGCACTCTTAGATAGTATATCTCCTAGGATGCCTACCCCTCTAAAATCTAAGTGACTATAGAGGTCATTGGGGTGAAAAATTTCCCTTGAGATCTAGATGGTTGATATATCCCTAAGGTTGATGATGATTTCCTTGATTGATACCAAGGATACTCCCTAGGATCGGGTGGATGCATCATGATTGCGCTGCCTAGAGATGTCTTGGAATAGACTGTTGATCCAATGATTAATTGATTCCAAGTATTAATATTGAATTAGGAGAGTATTAATTTTATATTTTATAAGGGCCAACCCCTTAGGAATTCATTATAGTTTCCAATTTATTAATTTCCTATGGACTGAGGCCTTGGAATCCAAAATCATCCTGGAATAGAGAATGTGGATACATTGTATGGGTTCTACTCATTACTCACTACTTGAGTGGTAAGTCAAGGATTCATAGAATCTACCCCAATTCATTATTTACAGGAAGAAAAATAGATACCTATAATTCTACCTTATATTTAGTGGAGGTGAGTATGGGTGATCCTAGGGCTCGCACTAGTATCCCACTATAGTGACATCACTTGCTCATAGATATTTCTAGCACTAGCTGAAGTAGGTATGGTCAGAATATGGTAGCTATTAGGACATAGGCATAAAATTAGTTATTTTCTTTATATTTAGTAGTTAATTATTTTAATATTTATTTAATTAGATCATGTATACAAACCCTACTTTTACTAGCTAGGTACGAGACCACATTGGTGTTTCCCTACAGGGTTTTGTACTCACACCCTGCACTGGACTCCATTACTCATGGGGACCTAAGTAAAATATAACTTGGTTTTAGAAATAGGTTAGTATAAGGTCTAAGAATTACCAAGTATGATTAATCATATATGTATATAGAACTTGGATTCTAGTGTGACTTAGTATTTTGTGGATCCAATGTTTTTTTCTTTATCCTGGTCGATATATGTAACTTGACCAGTGGGTGGTTAGTGTATTTATGGCATGAATATTTGGGTCCCTACTACATTTTATTTTTTTACCATCAAATTATATTTATCTACATCTGATTTTAGTTTATTATTATTATATATAATGTTTTGTTGACTTCCAATGTTGGATTACTCTGATACGATGGAGTAGTCTACACCCAGACACTTCGTAGGCCCTCTCAACTAGTTTGTAATGTCTAATATATGGGGAGTCAAGCATGAAGCCTTGTGGAAACCAAACCCAGAAATTGTTCATAGTAACCTAAGAGGTTCATGATAATATAAATAAAGGAAAACCTCTTTAAAACCCTTAAATCAAGTGAACCTACCTCTTGATTGTTGTTCATTTCATTTTTGTGATCTATTTTATCACTTGAAATACTTTCCCACTTCAATCCTACTCCTTTAAGATTAATGGTTCATTCACTATTATCATTACTTTTCCTTTTTTTGCAACTATTTCTTGAGTGGTTTTGTTTTCTTCTGTTGGTTAATAAAGACACATTCACCTTCCATGAGGGAGAGAACCCTATTAATTACTAAACTAAGTTTTCAAAATGGAAAATAAATAATTATTTTTGTTATATCAAGAGAATTTTAGTCTAAATATGGCACCATTTTTGGGAAATTCTTGTGCAACCATTTTTTTAAAATAAATCAATTAAAAATAAAATAAATAAAAAAAGTGGTTTTGAAAAAAAATAGTGATACAAAGACCTAGTTTCCTTTCTATGAACAAAATATAAAAAACTATTATTCTATACAAACTTGGTCAACTAATGAAAATTTAGAGCACTTCATACTTAATATTAAAGAGAATTTAAGTCATTTAAACAAAAAAATCAAACTAAAATAAAAGATAATAGGGATGTGGTGAATAATAATAAAAATGAAAATATCAATCCACCTAAACCATAAAATGAGTTCATAGAGAGAGTCATACTTATGGTGTTCCATGTGATGTATTAGGAAAACCCTTATGTCTTGAAACTATGAGTTCAAATAGTCTCATTATTAAATGGTACCATCATATGATGGATTACCTAATGAATATTATGATGACTTCATTATGGACTTATATGCGGTGGTGAAACATCTACCACTTCATGTGATGAGAGGGGAGGAACTAAAACTGATATTTTCCCATTTTTCTTAAAGTGGAACACTGTAAATTGGTTCCAAAATTTAAATAGGGATATATCTAATACATTAGATTAGGTTTTCAACTCATTTGTGATGAATTTTTACCTAAGGAGAATAAAAACTAAAATTATTCATAAAATCCCTGGATTTATTTAAGATAAGTGTGATTTATTCCTTGAATATTGGAAAATATTTGTAGGTTTACTTTTGCAGAGCTTAAATAATTAGTTTAACATATAGTTCCTTATAGAAACCTTTTACAATAGTATAACCCCATACCACTAAACTCTAGTTGATCAATCCTTATGAGGATATCAATCTATTAAATTAATGAAGAGTTAAGGAAAATTATCAACATTATCGAAAAAATCACAATATAAATTTAAGAAAAACCATAGAAAGTAAATATTTTTTTTCAAAAATTTTGGGTTCAAGCTACTGGATTTTATATTAAAAACATAAAAATTCACTTAGGGAATTATTCCACCACTATTTCATGTTTGGTCTTTCAAAATTCTACTATCCAAACATTGGTATGACTACCTAGTAACCTAAAAATGTTATTTTTTGGGGGTTATGGACCTATGATGAAACCTATGGATGATTATTTATCTAATATTTATAACTATGGGTATAAAAACCCCAAAAACTTATCATGGAAATATATTGGATTGTTTAGAATGTCCACCCCATGGGTTTCCACAATAGCCGAAGAAACCATCTAATAATCAACAAAGGTATGAGATTTTTATTTCAAAAAGAAATTTAGAAGGTTTAATGCATTAAATATTTAGCTGAATAGACTCCCAAATGAAAAAAACACAAATATCATATGGTTTTATAAAAAATTACTTCAAAAATGAAGTTTGTAATTTACAAAACTCAAATTACTCATAAAAACAAGAGACTAAGGAGGAAGATAAAAAGGTAAAATACTTATCACTACTGAAGTTAATCCTATAGATAATATTATGGAAATTGAAACTATTATTTGACTTAAAACTCATCAAAAGATAAAAAAATACCCTAAACCTTCTCAAAATTAAAATATTGATAAAATTGAAAAACAAAATTTGGACGACTAAAAATATATAAATTTAGACAATAATATATACAAATGAAAATAAAAATAAAAAATTATCAAATAGAAATAAAACTAAGGGAATGAAAATATTGAAGAAGAAAATGAGAATATTCCAATAATTAGAAAGAATTTTATCCCAACCATGACCTTTTCTAAAAAAACAAAAAAACTAAGAACCCAAAATTTTAAATTCCTTGATATTTTTAATAAAATTCAAATCAATATTCCATTCCTAGAATCATTTGTTAAAATTACAACATATTTTATGTCATTGAATAAAATTATCTCAAAAACGAAATCCTTGAAAGAATTTGATACCTACAATTGAATGGAGGAGTTTAATGTTATCCTTAAGAATAAGATACCTCTTAAACTTCAATATCTAGGATGTATTGTCATACCAGGTACCATAGGTGATTTTAGAATATGTGACCATAATGAGAGTAAATATATTGTTCATTTTTCATTGTTCAATCACTTGAAATTTGGAGTCCTAAAACCTATTACTGTTGTCTTACAGTTAGAAGACTAATCCATTACTCACCCAATAAGGAGTGCTGATGGACTACGAGTTTGAGTAGGGAGGTTTTATCTACAAAAAAAAAACTATTTCAGAATTTTACTATGGAAAAGAAGTACCCATCATCCTTGTTAGGTCCTTCCAAGCCTTATAAAGAGTTGTCATAGATTTTTCTAAGTGTAAATTGATTTTCTACATAAGGGAACAAATATAAGTATTAAATGTTTGTAAATGAACATAAGAACCCATATATAGTAAAATCAATTCAAGATATGGGCCTCTAGAATTTGAATATCCTTTTGATGAGGAGTAGGAATATTTTTTAGAGTGATTGTAGAAATTAATAGTAAACCAACCCATATTGAAAATTTTATGGAAATCAGTTTAATCAAATAGGAAGAACCTTTAGATGAGTATCTGGTAGAGTTCTTAGAGTACCTTAACGAGTTTGGTTTAGAAAATATTCTTAACCCCATAGTCATTTATAAATATAAATAGTATTTTTATAAAAGAAATATTTATAAATAAGGGGATTTAAAAAATTACTTATTGAGGGGACAACTTGAGGGCCTTAGACCTCTTATGCCTAATTTTATTTCTGCAAGACAAAAAGAACACATGTTAGATCTCAAAACCCATAAATTTTACCTAAAAAAACTTTTCTAGGTGATTTATCTTAATTAACTATAATAATATCATCCAATCTAGAATCAAGTCAAGAGGAGGGTTTGTTAAATATCATGAGGGATTTCAAATCGCTTATTGGTTGGTCCATAGTTGATATTAAGTTGATTGGTCTTTCATACTGTATGGACAGAATTACCATGGATGCCGAATATAAACCTAGAGAATAAAAGATGTGGTTAGGGAGGAAGTGATAAGACAACTTAATATAAGAATATTATTTCCTATATCAGAGAAATCAAGAGATATCCCTATCCATGTGGTCCCAAATTAAAGTGTATTAACTATTTTTAAAAAGAAAAGAATAAACAAATCTCAACTAGGATAGTGAATAAGTGTAGAGTTTTCATTTATTACATAAGAATTAGCTCTCCTGCATGGAAATATCAGTTTACCAAGCCATTTTTTGGATCATAAGCTTTATTGGTTTTCTGTAAATGAGTTTTTTTATTTATTGATGTCTATTATTGTAATAACTAGATTTCAATATCCCCTGAATTTGAAAAAAATACCACTTTCAGATGCCCATTTGGAACCTTTTCCTACCATTTAATGTCATTTTGGATTGTGTGGTGCTCTTTCCACCTTTCCAATATGTATTGGATATTTTATTTGATTTTATAGAAATTTTACTTTATAAATTCATGGATGAATTCTCTATAGTTTATAGAAATTTTATAATCTATTTTTAGAATCTGGAAACTATCTTAAAAGGATTTCATGAGACAGACCTTATTTTAAACCAGGAAAGGTGTCAATTAATTGTTAATGATAGTATGTTATGAGTGAAAAAATTTTCAAATATGGTTATGGATGTAGAAAATGATAATATTAAAGTGATCCAAAAGCTATCTCCTCTTGAAAATGTAAAACGAATCAAAACATTCTTGGGGCATGTTGGTATCTATAAGACATTTATCAAATATTTCTCAAAAATCACTAGTCCATTTTTCTCTCTGCTTGTTAAACCATTTGAATTTGATGAAAATGTATTGTAGTAATTCCATATTTTTAACTAGAAACTTACTACTCACCATTTATTAGTACCCCACATTAGAAACTTGCTTTTAATGTTATTTTTTATTTTGGTGATGTGGTTGTGTGAGAAGTTTTGAGGGAAAGTTAGGTGAGTAGGATTCATGAGATTTAGTATACTAGAAGAATTTTATATGTCATCCAAAAGAATTAAAATACTAAAGGAAAAAATATGTATTCATTTAAATTTTATATAGACAAGTTTATGTGGTATTTTATAGGTTTTGGTGTTATAATGTTCATTGAAAATTCAGTGCTCAATTATCTTCTAGACAAAAAAGAATCTAAAACAATACTTATATGATGAAACCTTCATGAATTAGAATTTTATTTAGAAATCAAGTATAATAATGGTTAGGTAAATGTGGTTTCTAAACATTTTTATATATTACCCAACTCCAAAATTGATGAGCTAATATACATAAATATTTCTCTTCCAGATGAGTAACTATTTTCTATTTCAGTTAAACAATCATATTGGTATATATATTTCACTAATTTTTTATTTTTAGTATTAATTCATAAGTACTTGTCTCAAAAGAAAATAATGAAGTTCATTTTCTAGTTAATGTATTACTTTATGGATGATCTATTTCTTTTTGGACGTTTTTTTGAGGGGATCCTCAGGAGGTGTGTGCTTGAGGAGGAGATGATACCCATTTTTGAGAGATTTCACTCTTTATTGTGGGGTAGACACAATTGGAAAGATATAACATACTAATAAATAAAATAGTCTAGTATTTACATGTTTAATTTGGTTAAAGATGCTAGGATTCTTATGGTAGGTTGTGACATGTATCAAAGATTGGGAAATGTGGGTTGGAAACAAGAGTTACCACAAAAGGGAATTTATAGGTAGAATTTTTTGATTTTTGGGGCCAATAATTTAAGGGACCATGTCTATTATCTAATAGAAATAGTATATTATTATGGATTTATAATATTTATTTTAGTGGGTTAATAAAGAGACACTTCCAAAAAAGATAGACATTTTTTTTAAATCCTCAAAAATAATATATTTTCTTGATTTAGAGTGCCAGAGGAATTTATCAATGATAATAGAATATATATAAGGAATTTAATGTTAAAATATTTAATAAAAAATTTATATTGTGTTAAAAAAATTGGTACATCTTATCATCCATAGTCTAGTGGAAAAGGAATGGTCTCTAACAAAGATCTTAAACAAATTTTGGAGCAACTAGTGTCTAGATCCATAAATTCTTTTTAAATTAAATTTGATGATAATTTGTGAGACTATATGACATAATATAAGTCCAACCATATAGATGTATCCTTATAGAAATGTCTTTCTTAAATCATGTTATTTTTATTTGGAGTGGCATTAAAAGTCATATTGGGATGTAAAAGACCTGCACTTTTATTTTTAAACTAATTGTGAAATAATAAGATTAAAATTAAGTGAGCATAATTAAATTATAAGAGAGTATAATAAGAATTATAGGATTTATATGTAGAGGGAAAAGTATTTTCATAGATCTATCATTTAGAATAATAACATTAATGCTAGTCTATCGGTTATTTTTTTAATTTTAGGATAAATCTTGTTATAGGAAAACTCAAGACCAAATGATCCGGGCCCTTAAATATTTTGAGATTTATTATCAATGGGATTGTTGAATTAGTTTATGAGGATAATAAAACATTTATGGTTAATTATAAAAGGATAAAAAAATAATTTGAGGGAAAACCAAAGGTTTCAGTTGTTATATGTTTTCTTAAGAGTTGAGCTCCCACTGAGTCTAACGAAGGAATTTCAACACTGTGCTTCATGAGAGTTATTCTATAGTACATTTTTCAATATTCTTTCCCTTGAATCAAAATTAATCTTCTTTTTTATCTTCCTTGTTAGTTTGGTTCCACTTGCATCCGATATCAAACATTGTGAAAATTTTCACTTGAAGTATATTTTCATCATGCTTTCAATGCAATGATTCTTGTGGTCAATCTAAAACTTGGTTTTATTTTATTCATATAGTCTATTAACCTACCATAAAACTCCAAAATCACTTATCCTCTGAGCCACATGTGTAGGAACAATCAATAAATTCCTTCTTGTGATTATTAGTCTTATTTTAGTCAACCATGGATATTCATTACATGATGTATTACAACTTATATTCAACCAATGAGCTGTAAATTTTTCATTAATGGTCTTTTCTTGAACTTTTTTTTTTCATTTTTGGTTGATGCCGGATCAATATGGTCCATCAAGGTTCTATTATTGCATTTTATTGACATACCAAAGCACTATAATGACCGATTGACCCACCATAACACATTTACAGTTGATTTACTCTTACAGTCAATCTAATTTTATTATCATGGTCACTTGAGTGTTCTTAAAGTTGATAATAAAATTTGTATATTTCATTCAAGTACATAGTTAGTTCTTTCATTTGATTTCCTTTTCTTCTTATAGTCGACTGCACACAAATAGAGGTTGACCTACTGTGCACCCTTGTGGTATCCATTCAGCGACATTCAAAGACAAACATAGCTGATAGATTCTTGGTTCGGATAAATTAATTTGGAACATAATTTCACTTGACTTTCAAGGGTAAATAGGAGTTGTGCCATTTTGGTTGTTGGGTCAAACTCCATTACACTAAAAACTCTATAATAAGTTTCTTTGAACTATTCGATTGAATTATAATATTAACCTGTTAAAAATATATAGTGTCTGAAAATGGGAAACTATAGGTATTTCGAAATATAATAGGATGCATTTAGAAGAGATAAAATGGATATAAATTTGATATTCATAGGAGTTCTATTCACCTTTTTTACATTTAATTCTACTCGATATTTTTTTGGAATTGTTCATCTGTTGTTCCAATTTTAAAATTTTAATGAATTATATTTGTTTCTTCATGTAATATGTTGTATAATGGAACCACTATTTATTATTTTTGGTTACTTATACTATATTTATTTTTCTCTTTGTGTTGGTTAATTCCATATTAAGAAAATAATTTTTAATTTTTACAAATTATTTGGACATTTTTAGGGATTGAATTCCTGCATTTGAATTTACAATTTTCATATTGAAAATATAACATAGTAGTTGTTAAGAAATTTTGATACATGATATTAATTTCTTGGTTTATTAGCTATGTAGAATAATGTTTTATAAATTTCTTACAACCCTAGAATCATTTATTGTACAAAGTAATTGTAAATATATTTTGAACCAGACTATCTGAAATGTTTCTCCCACCTTTGGATTTATTATTTGAGATAATAATGAGTTTCAATCATGTGAGGGGGTATTAAATGTTTTTAATGTTACTCCAATGATGTACACTCCAACATATATTAATTTTTTCCAAATTTATTATTCTTGAGATTTATTTTTCTTACTATGTGGTTTAATTTTTTTGAAGTGTATAGTATTCTTTTCAACGTTGAGGAGAATAACATTTTCTATAGAAACCTAGACTCTAGAAACCAGAATTTTATAGTTTTATTAAATTATTGGTATAAAATACTAGAGTTACCATAGGATCTGATAACTTATTAATCTTGGAAAACTAGATTCCTACATACATTACATTTAAAAAAAAGATAAAACATGAACAGAAAAAGATAATTTTATTGTCCCTTCTATCAAATTCATTAAAATTACTCATAGTTATCCTTTAGGTTTCCTTGGGATTGGAAAAGGATTAATATTGATCTAATATTTTTATTAATCATCATCATAAATTCTTTATTTAAAAATAAGGTAATATGTAAAGTGTACATTGAGAGTGAGTGGCCTAGGGGGGGGGGTAACGGAGACTGAGAGAATCCCCTCTAATAAGGTTAACCCCTCAGTATCCAAATGGATAATTTTATAGAAATAGGACATACTTGGACCATGCATCACATGTTTTTCCATATGATCATCCATCTTGTAACCCTCACAATGCGTGTGACTCAACCAGATGTTGTTGGGGATAAGAGCATGACTCTTCCTGATGGGATACGTGGTCAACCAGGAAAGTTGGCCGATTCACAAAAGCAGTTTGAAAAGAATCTGAGAGTCCGTTTCTGCTTCAATAATATTAATGATGCCTTGGCTGGAGAGAGTAAGGCTTGATTGAAAGGCAAGGGTCTCCACTTGCTGGGATGAGCCACTTATAAGGTACCCTGAGAAAGACAACACGAAGGTGATTCTAGAGTCACGGATCACCCCACCTTCCTAAATAACACCCACAATACAAGATAAATCATATTTAGTTTTAGTCCTGAGTGAGATGGTTTCCATATGATCCATTGGACACAAGCAATAGGGAGAGAAAGATTCTCCTTGGTCACCATTTGCAAGAGTTGGAGGGAGGGAGCATCCTACCAATTATCAATAAACTTAATCAGATCGAGTAGCATAATTCGTGTACAAGCAATAATGTCTCTCCCAATAGAAATAGTTCCCTCAAACCTCGCTCTGTTCTGCGCCTGCCAGAGACTCCAAAAACCCACATGTAAAGCTATCGCTCTGGACATATGTTCAATCCCTGTATTTCTAAAGCCACTAAACCAACTCTCGAAGAAGGGGAAAACCAACAGAGGGTGTACCTGGGTAGCAGTAAAACCTATGAAGTAGATCCATACCTCCCAAGCTGATTCACCCTTGAATAAGAGGGGATCACTACTATCCTCTTTATGCATAAAACAACACATGTAGTGTGAGGCCATGGAGATTTCACATTTCCAAATGTTTTCATCTGTTGAAACTGCACCATGCCGAAGCCTCCAGGTGAGGAAGTTTAGCTTTGTTGGGATACTCTTGGTCCAAAGTGTTCCATTCCGTTGGTCATCATACAGGTGAGGATCCAAGATATGGAGACAATCCCTAGAATAAAAGGTGTATGAGGCTGAGGGGTAAAAAAGACACCTATCGGGTTTTTTTATTATTTTTGATATTGTGAAAGGAGGCTTGTTGTTCCTTTTTGAGAACGTCATTGATTAATGCTGGAAACTTTCTAGCCTCCACATATGTGATGTTATAGGTGGGTCACCTGAGAATCCAAGAATACATCCTGCCCACTTGTCATGCCAAAATAACACTTTTCCCTCCCCAATGATCCACCGAACATGAGACAGGATAGAAGTGAACAGGGGGATAAGCATGGCCATGATGGGAGACATTTAGCCCATAACCATCAGTGAGCCATCTATCGAATTACTTCCCATAATATTTCCCTATAGGGTCCAATTCTCATGAATTTCCCAAGCCATTTTATCATGAATGTAAAGAAGAGTATCTGAAAGACTACGTACCTTGATCCTGCCTTCCTGAATGGGCCTCGCCATGTTCCCCCAAGAGACCTAGGAACATTTTCCCCTCATTCTCGGCATCCCAAATGAAGCGGGCGGGGATCTTGTTAGTCTTAGAGATCACCCCCTTTGGAACCTTCACACAAGAGAGTGTATAGATGAGTGTGGCTAGAAGAACACTATTCACCAAAGTGATCTAACCCCCAAATGAAATGTACTTATTTTTTCAATTGAGGACTCTATCATTGATTCAGCTGACAATATGTTCAAAGTCTTGAATTTTAAGAGAACCTCAAGCAAGAAGATCTCCCAAATAATTCATAAGTAGGATACCACTTTGTGTGTCAAGAAGGTGAAGAATTTGGATATCCCGTTTGGGGGCGCACTTACTTGATACGAACATGTTACTTTCACTCTTGTTAATGAATTACCCACTCTAACAAAAATATTCCTCAAAAACCTTGATGAGTCCTTAGATGGATCACTTAGCAGCATTCAAGAATAAAACGCTGTCGTCTTCAAACATGATATGGGATATGGAGGGGACATTCAATTTTCTATTGTAAGGGAGGATAATATCAGTGACCATACATTTATGAAGGAGGTGACTAGGGATCTCATGGAATAAGAGAAAAAAGATTGGGGAGATAGGGTCTCCATGTATTAAGCCCCGATAATCTAGGAAGAAACCATGAGATTTTCCCATAACGCGAACAACCATCTAGGAAGAGTTGAAGCAACGAAAAAAATTTATACATCAAAACATGCTATCAAGGCCTCATTTAAAGTCACTATACTAATATGAAAAGATATATACACCCAATCCCAACCCATTTTATCTCATGAGATCCATTGATTCATTAAGATACAATAAAATTATTGGACCAAATCATCACTGGATTAAGTAAAATGAATTCATCATAAGAGTCAAAAAGAAATTATATACCATTCCCTATGGAATATAAAGTCGAATAAAAAAAATGAAAATCTATACAATGAAAAATATAGAAAACAAATATGCCCCCATTCAAAGGAATAATTTGAATATCCAGTAGAATATCCCTTAATCAACTTAGAATATACATGGTATCATAAATGTATTTTTAAGTACACTTACAGAGGAAATAAAATGTTGAGTGTAGATTCAAATATCTTAGTTATCCATGGAAGATAGAAATTGGGTTCAATAGTTTTTATTGTTATAAGACTATATAAATGGTAGGAAAAATACTTCATCATGATTCATAAAGAGCATGTGAATATTACATATAATATCCTATAAAAGCATCTACCGATGTGTGTAGTCTTATTCTCATTCATCATGCATCAAGGTGTGGGTTTATTCAATGTAGAAAAAATCATTTTCTGAGTGATTACCCCAAGGTGTATCTATTCCACAACCACATCCACTTTCTAGTATCTAGACAAGGATGTTTTTGTGAGGAACATGTTACACTATTTAATTTCTAAAAAATTAGGATTTTGGGAAATATTATAGATTAAGGAAAGGAGTTAATGAGAGGAAACATAATTGTAAATATATAATATGGGTGATAATTACATAGAATTAAAAACATTATAAAATTAAAACAAAGGCTTGTAATTTAAAATGGAAGTGGTAGAATGAGAGTCCTTATGTCACTATAATAATGCCATGTGAAAATGAATATAATGAGTGGGGATAAGTATTCACTCATTAGAAACATATAAAATGGGAGATAATAAAAAGTAATTCTAATCAGAAAAATATTTTGAAATGGTATTATGACAAAAGAATTTCAATTAAAAAGGGTAAATAAGGATGATAAACCCATACTTTGATAAGTAGTTTCTTAATTCTTGGGATGACTCCTTAGAACCATAGGAGCTTCTGAGGAGGGATTTAGAGGGGGGGGGGGGGTATAGTGAAATTCATTATAAATTCCATTCGGGTGTAGTGGGATGAGATAAGGGGTGGGGGTGATATCCTTTATAGGTGAAAGGAGCGATTTCTTAAGAAAACTAATGTTAGTTAAGGGGTGAGAATAGAATCATATGGGTGTTAGGTGGGTTAAGTGAGTGAGGGTAGTTAGGTGGAGAAATTTATAGTGAGTCATGTTGGTATGAAATTCATTACTTAGAAGGATTTATAGAATTTTTAAGTGACCTATTAATTATTAAAAATTTGAGATTGTTAATTTACCCATTTTATACTTATTAATATTGGTTAAAAATTAATCATGGTAATTATTTTGTTACTAAAAATATAAGATGAATACAATTAAAAAAGTTTGAAATTTTGTGATAAGATCAGCTTTTAAATTATAACATAAGATATATGAAAACATGTTTTTATAGAAAAATGTCTTTTTATATCATAAGTGTTTATTATTGTTATTTCTGATTATTTATTAATTTAATGTGAGTTTATATATTTTTTATGAATTTAAAAATAAAATTAGAGTCATAATTTAAAATATATTAATCTAATTTATTTAGATAAAATTTATACAACTCTTATAAAATTAATTCTTGGAAAATATAACTTTTACTTTTACTATTGAAATTGATATTTAAACTATGAAATTTAATTTTAATAAATAAAAATTATATTTTAATAACTATATACTCTATAAATACTAATTATAAATATTAATTCCATTTTAATAAATAAAATTAATATTTTTAGGGAAAACTAATTTAAACATCAGCACACATAAAACCTATTTTTTTGAAAAAGTTTATTTTTGAGCATAAAAATTATTTTTTGGATAAAAGTATCATTGATTTTGATTTTCATGTAATAATTTTTTTTATTATGAAATAAAAAAAATTATGTCGCTTCCAAATCAATGAAAAGTCTAATTTTACCAGAATAATAATTAGTTAAAAGAAAAGACCGAAAATATTTCCCTTTATTACAAAATATTACTTACCTTCACATAATGTTAAACCTAGGTTTAATCAATTAAAAATTGTATTTTTAAAACCAATATTTTTAATACTTAACACATATTTGACCATTTAAAAGGTTTTATGAACTTATTGGTCTTGGTTATATCATGATAAATTCATAGATGTTACAGTTTTGGTACAAAACAATTTTCACTATTTACCTAAAAATCAATTATTTTAAAAATAAATCACAAATATTCACCCTAAGCTAATTTTAACATGATTAATCCAATTACTGAATATTTTTATAATATTAAAATCTTGGAATTTTAGAAATTTATCTTTTAAGTGTTATCATGAATAAAGTCTCTTTTGTTTTAACATTGGGTAATAGTTTGGAGAAGTACTATTTACCTGCTATAGATAGGTCTCATGTATTACATTCTCCCCCATTAAATATTTTCTACCTATAAATTGGATAAATATTATATAATAAAAGATTATGAGCATTCCTTCCACATATAATTAATAGGTTTTAATGTTTCCTCATATAGTTTTTAATTTCTCTAATGGACTTCCTCTAATTGTGTTGTCCAATTCGACAACACTTTCTTCATTATGTCAAGAATCTAGATAGGATCTTCATTATAAGTAACTTTATGATCAAATTATATTCCACCATATGTGAGCACATGAATTAGATCTATTATTTATTTCCTTAGTAATGAAACATGGAAGATATAATTTACTTTAGAAAGGTTGGGTGACATAACCAATCAGCAAGAGAAAACTATAATTCTTTCTAGTGTTTCATAATGTCCAATGTACCTAGGTTATTAAATTAACATTTTTAAAAAATATTACAACTCCTTATAGGGTAAACCTTCAATAATTCAAGATCCTCAAATTGAAATTACAATTATTTATTTCAATTATCAGCATTCCTTTTTTATATACTCTAGGCTACATTAACATTATCCTGAATAGGTTGAACTTTAATAGTGAACTCCTATAAAATATATAGGCCAAATAACTTTATTTCTCTAACTTCTTCCTAATAAATTCATGTATGACCCCTACTACCCTAAAATGGTTTGTATGTTGTCTTATATATGCTTGAATGGAAGATATTATTATATTAAAATTCCACCAAAGGTGGGTATTGAACCTGGATTTTTTGGAAGTCAAGTGAAAATTATCTTAACATGACTTCCAAAGTTTATATTTTCCTTTTATACTTCCTATAATTTTTGGGATGATGGGTGGTTCTTAAATTTTTCTTAGTGTCAAGATCCATTTGAATAGTCTTCAATAAGTTTTATGTGATCTGAGGGTCGCTATCATATACAATTGATTAAGGTTCAATATGAAGGCTTAATATTTCATTTTTATTGAGTCAAGAAAGCAACTAAAGGGGTGGATATTCTCTTTTTGCAAATAAATTAATAGACTTAGTAAATTGATTGAAAATGACCTATATAACATCATTCTTCTGTTTTGTCTTTGAAATCATAATGAAAAAGTCTATTGTAATATTTTCCCACTTCCATATAGGTATTGAAAGTGGTTTCATGGATCCTATAGGATGTGTCCTTTAATTTATTACCTAATGAAATAATAATCATCTGGAAACATAATCTACAATTTCAAATTTCATACCATTCCACCAGAAATATTATATTAATTCTCTATACATCATTGTTCTACCAGGTTATATAGATAATTCTGAGTTATATGATTTATAAAGTGGACCCCTATTGAAATATAGTATAGATGAAGCATATTAACTCTTTCCAAACTTCAAAAATCCATATATATAGATAAATTCTATAAATTTACCATCATTTATAGAATTAATGTTACATTATAATTCCTCACCATCTATCTCTGAATTCTCTATGATTTCTAGTAACTATAGTTTATCAATATATTGAAAACGGAATGATAACTCCCATTTCTTAAAAATCACAATATCAATATTTATTAGACCTCTATATAAATGGTCATTGTTAATCCTCATCATGGTCAAAATTATAAGATCACTCCTACTCAATGTATCAACTGCCTTTTTTACCTTCCTATAGTGGTAGTGTATCTATAAATCATAGTCCATTGAATATTTTCATCTATCTTCCTTGCCTCATGTAAAGATCCTTCTAAAAGTAAACATAATTCACAATCTTAAGGTCATTATATATATTATATCTTTCACTATACAGTTTTCATCTCCATATCTTCAAGGAAAATATTGTAGCTTCCATATCAAGGTCATGAGTTGGAATGTTTTTTCCCTGGATTTTCAATTGCATTTAACTACATATTCTTTTTAAGGATAAATACATATTCCATCCATAGAAACAATATGGACAAGAAAAACCATCATTGAGAAAAAATTTATATTTTATACATTTCCCATATAATTATTTTTTCTGAGGGTCTCCAAAATTATATATAGATAAATATCATGATCTTTATAATTCTTAGAGTATATCTATATATCTTCAATGAACACCACAAAAAAATTATCAATATAATAATTGAAAAATCTAATAATCATATCATTAAATATAGAAGCTGCATTATTAAATCTAAAGTGAATTACCATAAACTTATAATGTCTATACATTGTCTGAAATTTCATCTTCTGTATATCATCCTTATTCACCGTTAACTGATGACTACCAGAGTGAATATTTATCATTCAAATTTATTAGTATCCTTGAATTTGATTAAATAATTCATAAATAATTGGTAAATAAAACTTTTTTGTTTATTACAATCAATCCACAATATCATAGACCTGTCCTTATTTTTATATGAATAAAATAGGGGCTCCCTACAATGAAACACATGGGTGTATAAATCCATTATCACACAAATCCTATGACTATATCTTCAAATCCCCTAGCTCTACTTGTTCTATTCAATAAGGTGTTTTGGATATTGATTTTTCATTAGGAATGAGTTTAATGGAGAAATCAAATTTACACACAGGTGGAAGACTAACCAATTCTTATGGAAACAATATCAATGAATTTTTATACTATGGGTACATTATCTATTCTTAAAACATCTTCCTTATCCATAGATCATCAATGACCTTCCTATATTAAAATAATTTCATTAATTAGAGATACTTTTGGATGAACTTTACTTGATTTAGATAATGAAGTCTCCCCTCTAAAGATAAGATATTCCACCTCACCTTTACAAATAAAAATTCCCTTCTCTTGGTGTAATGTCCCAACCTTGGCACCACACATCAGTTATCAAATTTGATCAGTCACATGACCTCAATCACACCTCCCCATATGCTAAAGTCTTTAAATTAGAATAAAGGGTCTATTATTTATCACGGGGAGACTATAACCTCTCTTTTTTCAACAGAGTAATACCATAGAAGAAATAAATAACAATAATAAACTGAATAATTAAATGATATAACATGGCCACAACAATTCCTGTATCACAAGATGACCAAAACTAGAAATAAAGTATAAAAAACTGAATAGTAGATATTCCATGCTACTATACATGCCAAGTGTAAAAATGAAACTCAAATGTAAAGACATCGAGAACTCCAAAGTGGGTCCTGAACAACTCCAGTTCCCTCATCCATGCTCCATCCCCAACCAACCATCTAATACAGGGCATTTTCAAGTTATCTTTCTGGAAAACACAAAGTGTATTCAGTTTGTGATCTGGTAGCCAGAGTTGGGTGTGAGTAAAACTCAGTAGGTGACCACCAACATCATCTAAAAAAATATCCAGTCAAAATAGCTTATGCAGTTGTATAAATAAATAATTAAAATTAATATGTTAACTGTTATCACATTATTAATTAATCTTTATTTAACCAAATAAACTGATGGGTTCCCGTAGACACTCATAACTTAATACCTTGTTTGGCTCATGCTAGAGACTAAATTATTCCCAGGTGATATCATATCTCAATATATGCTTCATCTCAAGCTGAAGTACGAAGTATTCCCAGGTGATATCATATATCAATACCTACTTCTACTCGTGTTGGAGCTCAATGTATTCTCAAGTGAGGTCATATCTCATAATTCCATTATTACCATTATTTAATTCACACTTGAGTAAACATGTTCCCATTCTTAACAAACATTTGAATGACAATGTTACCATTCTTAACATAGAATAGAATGATTATGTTACCATTCAAATTTCACAACTGAATGATAGTGTTAGCATTAAAAACTTCACAATATAATGACTATGCTACCATTCATCAACACATAATTAATTCAACAATTAATTATCTATAAAATTTCCATGACTAATTCCAAAAATAGTTAAACAAAAAATTTCCATTAAATATCAAAAATTAACTAATCACATTAATACTAATAATTAATTCAAAAATTAATTAATCACCACAATTTGTATATTTAATTCAATAATTAACTAATCACATTAATAATATTAATTAATTTAGAAATTAATTAATGACATAAAATACATTAATTAATTCAACAATTAATCAATCAATCACTTCAATTCATTTATTTAATTAAACAATTAACTAAACACATTAATAAAATTAACAATTCAGTAATTAAATAATCACATCAAATACCCTAATTAATTCAATAATTAATTATTCAATTCAAATATATTAATTAATTAAACAATTAATTAATAATTTTAATTCTATTAGTGAATTAAACTATTAACTATTCACACCTATTTAATTACTAATTAAATAATTATTTTATCATATAAATCCCCTTAAACAATTCACCAATTAATTAAACGCATTAATCCCATTAATTAATTCAACAATTAATTATTCTAACTCATTCAATTTCATTAACAAAATAATCCCCATTAATTAATTCATGAGTTAATTAATCTAAATCCTTAAATTGAATTAACACAACAATCCCCATTAATTAGTTCTCTAATTTATTAATCTAACTCATTAAATTGTATTAGACAAAAAATCCCCATGAATTAATTCACCAATTAATTAATCTACTTCATTCAATTGCATCAAAACAAAAATCCCCATCAAATAATTCACTAATTAATTAATCACATCAAATCCATTAATTAATCCCTCAATTAATTAATCACATTCAATACCCTTTAATTAATTTACCAATTAATTGTTCAAGTAAATTTTTTTAATTAGTTCTCAATTAATCAATCACATTCAATCCTTTAATTAATTCTATAATTAATTTTCTATGCCAATTACATTAATTAATTAAAAATTAATTAATCACATTAAATCCATCCAATTAATCATCCAATTAAATTTCCATATCAATTCGATTAATTAATTAACAATTATTTAATCGTTTCAAATCCTTTTAATTAATTCCCCAATTAATTGTCCATGTTAATTGAATTAATAATTTCACAACTAATTAATCTCATCCAATCCCTTCAATTAATTCACCAATTAATTATCCATGTCAAATCCTTTAATTAATTCACAATTAACTAATCATATTACTGACATTAACTTTTTAATCAATTAATTAATCCCATCAATCCCATTATTTAATTCAAAAATTAATTAATCACATTACTTCCATTAATTAAATTATCAATTAATTAATCCAATAAATCCCATTATTTAATTGAAAAATTAAATAATCACATTACTTCCATTAATTAATTAATCTAATAATTAATCCCATTATTTAATTTAACAATTAAATAATCACATTACTTCCATTAATTATTCCATAATTAATTAATCACATTAATCCCATTATTTAATTCAATAATTAAAATATCACATTACTTTTATTAATTATTTCATCAATTAATTAATCCCATTATTTAATTCAATAATTAAATAATCACATTACTTCCATTAATTAATTCATTAATTAATTATTCCAACTTAATCAATACAATTAGCATATAATTAATTCCTCGATTAATTATTCCAACTCACTCAATTCAATATATTCAAATCACAATTAAATATTTCATAATTAATTTAACAATTAATTATCTAATTCAATAATCCAAATTTACTCATAATTAATTCAATAATTAATTATTCATAATCTATAGTCCCCATATCCCTAATTTGAACATTTCCTTTAATTTTTAATTCAAAAAATTAATTAATTCGATCAAAAATGAAATTGATTAACTTATAATTGAAATTATATAATTATATACAAATAATTATAATTAATACTTCTGGATTTGAAATATATATCACCTACCTCAATTCATCAATGAATAATCGCCCAATAGAAATCCCCAAAAATTGAGCGGCATAATGACATAAAACCTGATTTGAATCTTAAATAATTAAATAATGATTAAATAAATTTAAATCTTGATTTACAATAATAGATATAGATCTCACCAAGTAAATTTATATATAATAAAATAGAGTATTACTTTACTTAAAGAAAGTCAGAAGAAAGGGATAAGAATGAGAAAAGAACCGAGATATAATTCACTTACCGAGAGAGGTGAAGATCTTTAACCCATGCTTCATATTAAAAATAATAGATGCTGTGATGGTTTGGAATTAAACTATACTACTCCAAAATCATGAAAGACCTCGTAGGGTCGAATAGAGGTTAAAATGGGCGAGTTTCGAGGGTTTGGAAAATTTTAAAATTAAAATTCATGTGACTTTTAAAATCTTGCATTGCTTACTGGGAATGGGCATACCGTTTTCCCAAACCGGGATGTATCAACATGAAAAAATTATTACAGGGGCTCAAAATTACTCTATTGAGGGTGCATGATTTGGGAAAGTCAGGCCCCAACTATACACAACCCATTATTCTTTTAATTTTCCAAATTTCACCTAAAAAGACCCCAAAGTAAAACGAAAATGAAAAGTACTCAATATAGGGAAAAAGAATACATGTAAAAGTTCCTGAGAAAACTATAGAAAAGGTTAGGATCTTACAATATCCACAAATTATAAAAAATAGTCCTCGATCTACACTCCCAGATTCTATAAGATTCCGATTAAAAAATATCGGGCCACTGAGTCCACATATCCTCTTATCTCTCCCAAGTTTTCTCTTAAACCCATTTATATTTCAACAATACATGAACTATCGACATGGTCATTCCTTGCAACACTTTATGACTACGATATAACACACATATTAGATGCTCCACGAAGGATGAAATAGTATCAATCTCAACTTTAACAACATAACAGAAGAATTTCCCAACACATCATGCCCAAAAACTATAAGAGTACCATCCAACATTACTACTTTGCCTTTCCATCAAAAAACTGCATGGAAAGGATGCACATCCACCACCACTAAGGACCACCTTTACTTTCCATGAGGAATTTAAACATGCACCATACAGGTTCCCCATTAGAATTTCGATGCCACCACATTCAACCCATGGTCTTTCTCCACATATGCCGCTTTATAAGAGAAACCTATATAGGGCCCCATATCCAAATAAAACACATTTAAGTAGCTATGGAAAAAGACAAAGATTTCTCAGTGTACCCAGGATGATGTCAAGGTTGGGTACATGATCCCCACTAATTAAAAGTACACTAATAAGTCATCGATGAGTACCACCATAAATCCTCTATCACTGATGTTACCTTCCATTATGAAAACACTTTAACCTTTCGAAATCCTCAGGCTTCTTTTCCTTCCAACATCTCACCATACGATCTAAAACCATATAGTCCCTCACACAACCTATAACTGAGTTCTCAAACAAGGGAATTATAACTACCCAAGATGCCCACATCAATTTCCAAATTAATAAACAAATGATTTTCAATTCAAAACATTTACATAGATAACAAGAGGGATTTACACAAAAACATAAAAAGTATTCCCCCTATTTCCTACTACACAATCAAAATTGGAGCCCCATATCTACCTTACAATTGTACATCTAGGTCATGGTTCCAAATGGAAAATCATTCTCATTATTAATGTTTCTCATTTAGAAACTCATTTATTCTCCCCAAGCATCATTTTAAAATATTTCTCAATTTCATGTTTGAAACCATTTTCATTTCAATTTCACAATCAAGGGAACACAATTAAATATCAAAAACTTACCCATAAAATATTTTCTTGTGTGTTCCTAAAATGATATATGTAATAATAAACCTTATCACCTAGAATGATGCATGAAAAATCAACTCTTGTTCCAAATTGGTCTACAAGTCAATTATCAACAAATCACTGAATCAAAAAACATATCACACAACAAGTGCGTCACACAAGGTGAAATATTATTCAAATGTAAAGAAGAAAATAATAACAACAATCCCACCCGGGGTACTTGGGTTCTCCCCCATACATGGGTTAGCTACAACCATGAATGAGTCAATAACCAAGGCCCAACTCTTCTTAGTATCCTTTCTACCTTCCCCAAATAGTAAGACAAAAGAAAAAGAAAAGGAAACTAGGATTTGATACAAATTTGTAAAGTCCCATCCTGAGTGCCACACACTGATGCCGTAAGTTTGTTAGCCACACAACCTCAAACATGCCTCCCCATAATCCAAAGGCTATAGACTAGTAGTAAGGCTCTATTATTGATCATAGGGAGAATATAACATCTTTTTATCAACAAAGTAATACTACAGCATAAGTAAATAACAATAATCAAATGAATAACCAAATGATATAAAATAACCAGAATAGTACCAGTATCACAAGATAACCAAAACTTAAAGTACAATATTAGAAAATAAATAGAAGATATATCATGATAATGTACTTTCCAAGTGTCAAAATGAAACTCAAAAGTAAATACAATGAAAACTCCAAAGTGGGTCCTGAACCACATCTAGCTCTTTCATCCATCCTCCATCCCCAACCAACTATCTAACATGATGCCTTTTCCATTTTACTTTCCAAAAAACACAAAGTCTATTCAGGTACCAATTAGGTAGCCTGAGTGGGGTGTGAGTACAACTCAATTGGACACCACCAACGGTGTCTAAAATAATATCCAGTAAAAAATATTGTGTATAGTTGTATTAAGAAATAATTAAAATGCATAAGTAAATAGTTATCACATAATCAATTAATCTTTATTTAACCACATAAACTTTCAGGTTCCTATAGACACTCATACCATAATACCTACTTCAACTCATGATGGAGCCCAATGTGTTCCCAAGTGATATTATATCTCAATACCTGCTTCAACTCATCTCGAAGCCCAAATTATTCCTAGGTGATATCATATCTCAATACATACTTTGGCTCATGCCAGAGCCCAAAGTATTCCCATGTGAGTTCCTATCTCAGAATTATGTTGTAAACATTCTTTAATTCTCACTTGAATTCACATATTACCATTCATACTTTACACAATAGAATGAACTTATTTCCATTATTTAATTCATACTTGAATTCCAATGTTACCATTCATACTTTACATATTATAATGATCATCTTCCCATTCTCAATAGACATTAGAATGCCTAGGTTACCATTCTTAACACACAATAAAATTACTATGTCACCATTATTTAATTCAAAACTGAATGACCATGTTACCATTCATAACTTCATAATTAAATAACCATGTTACCATTCATCAACACATAATTAAATCAATTAATAATTATACAAAAAATTTCCTTTACTAATTCCACAATTAGTTAAACTCAAATTTTCCATTAGTTAACTGAACAATTAACTAATCATAATAATAACATTAATTAATTCAATAATTAATTTATCATAATAATTTCTCTAGTTAACTCAATAATAAACTAATCACATCAATAATAATAATTAATTCAATAATTAATTAATCACATAAAATAAATTTATTAATTAAAAAATCGATTAATCACTTCAATTACTCTAGTTAATTCAGCAATTAACTAAACACTTTAATAACATTAATTAATTCAAAATTTAATTAACCACATCAAATAAATTAATTAATTCAATAATTAATTAATCACTTAAAATACATTAATTAATTCAATAATTAATTAATCGCTTCAATTCTATTAGTCAATTCAACAATTAACTAATCACACCAATTTCATTACAAATTCAATAATTATTTTATCACATAAATACCCTTAAATAATTCCCCAATTAATTAATCACATCAATCCCATTAATTATTTCCCTAATTAATTAATATAACTCATTAAATTGCATTAACACTATAATCGCCATTAATTTACTCATAAATTAATTAATCTAACATATTAAATTATATTGACACAACAATCCCCCATAATTAATTCTACAATTAATTAATTTAACTCATTCAACTGAATTAGAACAAAAATACTTGTTAATTAATTAATTAATTAATCTACATAATTCAATTTCATCAACACAACAATCTCCCTTAATTAATTCCCAATTAATTAATGACATCTAATCCATTAATTAATCCCACAATTATTTAATCCCATCCAATCCCATTTAATTAATTCACCAATTAATTGTTCGAGTCAATTGAATTAATTAATTGATAATTAATTAATTGCATTCAACTCTTTAATGAATTATCCAAATAATTGTCCATGTCAATTGCATTAATTAGTTAACAATTAATTAATCACACCTAATCCTTCCAATTAATTCTCCAATTAATTATCCATGTCAATTTCATTAATTAATTTATAATTAATTTATCACATCCAATCCCTTCAATTAAATATCCAATTAATTATCAATGTCAATTTCATTAATTAATTCACAATTAATTAATCACATCCAATCCCTTCAGTTAATTCTACAATTAATTTTCCATGCCCATTCCATTAATTAATTCACAAATAACTAATCACATTACTCAAATTAATTAATTCATAAATTAATTAATCCCATTGATATCATTGTTTAATTCAATAATAAAATTATCACATTAATTCTTTTAATTAATTTATCAATTAACTAATACCATTAACCGTATTATTTAATTCAAAAATTAAATAACCACAATAATTAAATTAATAAAATCATAAATTAATCAATCACATTATTTAACTCAACAATTAAATAATCACATTACTTCCATTAACTAATTAATCCCATTAATTAATTTATTAATTAATTATTTCAACCTAATCAATTCAAAAAACCCACAATCAATTCCTCAATTAATTATTCCAACTCCCACAATTCAATATCCCTAAATACCAATTCAATATTTCATAATTAATTTATCAATTAATTATCTAATATAATAATCCGAATACACTCATAATTAATTAAACAATTAATTATTCATAAACTATAGTCCTGATATCCCCAATTTGAACATTTCCTTTAACGAATTTATTCACCAAATTAATTAATTCAATCAAGGATTAAATTTATAAACATATATTAGAAATTATATAATTACATACTCATAATTGTAATTAAGTCTTTGGGATTTAAATTATAGACCAAATACCTCAATTCATTTATGAATAATCACCCAATGGAAATCCCCAAAAATTGAGTGGCACAACGATGTAAAACGAGATCTAAATATTAAAACGCAAAAATTAATATTAAATAAATAAAGATCCTTTAAATATAGATCTATATCTATAATCACAACCCTAGATATCACCAAATATATTTATATATAACAAAATAGAGGATTACTTCACTTAAATAAATTAATAAGAATGGGAGAAGATTGAGAAAAGAACTAGGATAAGATTCACTTATAGGGATAGGTATAGATCTTTGACCGAGGATTAGAATCGTGACGAAAAGAGGTTGGGAAAGCTTGGAATTCATCCAAAAAACTCCATAATTGTGAAAAGAATCATAGGGTTTAATGTGGATCGAAATGGGTGAGTTTTAGGGTTATGGGGATTTTAAAATTGAAATTTGGATGACTTTTAAAATTGAACACAGTTTTCTGAGTAGGGGCGTACAGTTTCCCCTAACTGTGTCACATAACCATATGCTAGTAATTATGAGGGCACCCAGTTACTCCTAAGAGGATGCACAATTTGTGAAAAATGTGCACCAACTATACACACCCCCATCTTCTTCCATTTTTTCCAAATTTCACTCAAACACACCCCAAAGTAAAACCTAAATCATAAGTACTCAGTATAAGGAAAATGAGTACCTATAATAGAGATCAAGAAAACTATAGAAAAGTTAAGATCTTACAATTGGAAATAATTTTTTACATTATAATTTGAAAGAAAATATATATAAAGGATAATATAAAATTATAACATATATATAATAACCATTTTTCCAAAATAGGAACATCAATGAATTATAAATATAACAGATTTCCTTATAATTTTTTTTCAAAAGACTTACACTGGATGTTTTAATTGAAAACTCCCTTAATTGGCCGCTAAGAAATATTTTATTTTTTTAGAAAAAAATGATGATATAAAAGAGTTTAATGATACAAAATAAAATAAAAAAATTAGTTAAATATGAGGATATGATGAAATTATGTACCACCACATTATTATGAATTTTGAATTTTACTATGGTCATCGTAAAAGCTTGGTATTTCTCACTTGACCTTTATGATGTAAATTCCCTTAATGTTTGGATCAACTGGTTCCCATGATGTCCCTAATACTTACAATTAATGAATTTAATGTCAACCACTTCTCTCTTTCCATGGAATTAATGAGATTAATGGAATTTTCCTCCACATTTGTAATGCACTCTAGTTCCTTTTTTATAAGACACAAGGTGTTTCTTCCCAGATTTGCCACATATGGAAAATTTAATCCTTTATTTCTTCCATTTCACTATGTTGTTCTTCTTATGATGTCCATCCATCATCTTCTTCTCTAGATTCCCCTTGAATATATATGTTCAAGAGAAATCCTTTTATATCATAATGTATCCTGAGAGAATATCCTCATATTATGAAAATATATAAGGTACTATCTCCCATTGAATGATTATCTTTAACTAATCAAATAAACAATCAATATTTATTTATTCTCTACGTACATATTCCATATCATATATAACTAAACTCATAAAGATATACTCATACTCAAAAATATTTTCCTCCTCATTTTTTCAAATATCGAGGAACAACCTTTCCATTTCCACTTTTTCTTAGATGGATTTTTTTTCATAGAATACCTCCTTAAAAGTTCCCCATTCCATGTAATTTATCTCATCTTCCTTTTTTTTGTTAAGAATTAGAAACCACCATATGTTTGTATATCCCATTATATGATAGTCTATAATGATGAATTTTACCTTTTTACTAATTCACAATGTGATAAAGATCTTCTCTAGGGACTTGATCTGTTGTTCAGCTATCAACGGATTAGTAGTTCTCTGTAATGCTGGAGGTTGATTTTGAATGATGTGATCCAACATAGTTACACCATATTGTGGATCAACTGTTTGATCTATGTAGGAGATATTATCTTTTACAGCATGGATCAAATACCCTTACATGGTTAGATTTTATTATCCTCAAATATAGTTTCATTTTCTTTCTCAGGGGGAACATCCCTATATTGACTACATGTGTTGATATAGTTACCATTCCTCCCATTAGTTGTCATCACTTTATAATGGAATAAACATAATAATTTAATGATATTTTATTATAAAATAAAATTACTATTATTTTTTATAGAGTGTTCTCTAGAAATCTTGAGTGGTTTTCATAGTACTTGTGCTATCATACCAGGTTCCTCTAAATATATCCCCAAGGTTCCTACTAATCATCCTCTGATACCAACTGCAAAAAACTAGATTATAGAAACCTGGATGCATTACTTATATTAAATTATTGGTTTATACTATAAGATTTTATGTAGTATCCAATAACTTAGTAGTCTTGTAATACTAGATACATACATACATTACATTTGAAAACATATGATACATTCACACATTTAAGGAAAATTATTATTCCTTCCATCATGTCCCTGAAATTTACACATAGTTCTCCTAAAGGTTTCATGGGGAAAGGAAAATGAATAAGGGTAAGATCAGATGAATAGTAAATAGAAACATAAACTGGAATCCTTTATATCAAAAACATGGAAGAAGTGATATCGAAGGAATGAATAAACAACCTAAAGTGATAATTAACTAAAACTAAGGTCATACTATATCCATAAAAATAAAGGGAAGCATCGATAAAAAATATCATTGATCACATACTTATTGAGTTCATAATTTTAGACATCAAAACATATTTTCAGGGCCTTATTCTAAGAAATTATACAGATATGTGGAAAGGTATACACCAAAACCTTTGTATTAGTGTCTCATGAGGCATGTCGATGCATCGAGGGGCTATATAATTTTATGTCCCACCAATCACCTAGTTAATCCAATGAATTCAATATAATAATTAATAATACATTTCATACAATTTCCAAAGGAACCCCATGATGAATAAATACATGGCTATATATACAACTAAAAACATAGAAATAAATACTTCTATACTTAATAGAATAATATGGATGTCTAATAGATCACCCTTAATCAATTTAGAAGTTTTAGGGTATCATCAATGTAATAGGAACTACCCTTTTCAAGGAAATAAAGTTGAGAGGGTGCATTAATTATGTTGGGTTATCCCTAGAAGATAATAATTGGGTTCATTAGTTTTCAATGGTAGGAGAAAAATTCAATAGTAGGAAAAATTCATTATCATGGTTCATAAAGAGCATGTAAATATTCCAAAGAATATCCCCTAGGAGTGTCTAGCTAGGTGTGTAGTCTTAGATCCACTTATTGTGAATTAGGGTGATGGTTGATTAAATACTCAACCATCCATTTTTAGGGTAATTAAACCTATGTGCATATATTCCACAACCACATCCACTTACAAGTATCCAGACATGGTAGTCATTAGTAGGAAAACCATACACTCTTGACTCTCCCAAAATTTAGGATTTTTGAGAGTTATAAAAAGTTAGGAAAATTATTTAATGGGAGTAAATTTCATTTTCAATATATCAACGGGGTGATAATTTCATATAATTACAATCATTATGACATTATAATAAATGTTTTTAATTGGAAATTGAAGGGCTGGAATAAGAGCCTGTTTTTCGATATAATAGTAGTATAGTAAAAAAAAATTTAGTGGGGATAAGTAGTCTCTCATTAAAAAATATAAAAATTGAGATAATACAAGGAAATTAAAATTAAATAGATATGTGGAAGTTGTATTATAACAAAATAATTTCAATTTAAAAGTAAAGAGAAGTGTTCGAAACAGTTACTTTTATAAGAAAATATTTAAAGATTGAAAGGGATCATTTGAAACTTAACAACTCCTTGGGAGGCATTTAGAGAGGGAGTCAGAATATAAATACACAATTGAGGCCTTTGTGGTATAGTGGGATGATATATAGGATGGGAGTGAGATCATTTTGTTGGTGAAAAGAGTGATTTTTTTATAGAAACAAAATTTAGGTAAGGGGTAATTTTGAAATCTAATGGGTGTTAGGTGGGTTCAGTGAGTGGGGTAGAGAAATTCTAGGTCAGACACGTGGGTATTAAATTCATGCAGAACAAGGCTTTATAGAAGGTATAAGTTTCATTTTAATAATTAAAAATTCAAGATACTTTATTTATCCATTTTTCCCGTGTTAATCTCAATTAAAAATTAATTATAGTTATTATTTTATTACTAAAAATATGAGATGTCCCATATTTTAAAATTTTTTACATTATGAATCTAAATTTTTAACCCATTTAATCTAATTAAATTATTAAATATTAGATAATATGCTTTAAAATTAAAACATAATATATATTAAAAACTAATTTTATAGAAAGATATATTTTTATATATTAATTATTATTTTTATTCAGATTTTTATTAATTATTAATTGAATGGGTGTTTAAATATATTTTTTGTGTTTAAACATCTTATTAGAGTCATAATTTAGATTATAATAATCTAATTTATTAAGATAAAATTTATTTAAATATTATAAAATTAATTCTTTGAAAATATCCATTTTACTTTTACCATTGAAATTAATCTTAAGCTTAAGTAATTTTATTTAAATGCATATAAATAAGATTGGCATAGTTATATAATTTAGACTTATTATAAATATATATTATATTTTATAATAAAAATAATATTTTTTATGAAAATTTAATTTTAACATCAACACATGTAAAATAGTTTTCTAGAAAAGGTTTAATTTTAAGTATAAAAATTATGTTTAGGATAAAATTATGAAATATATTTATTTTTATTACAGAAATTTGTTTATCAAAAAAATTATGTGGTTTCCAAAGAAATATAAAACTAAATTGAATCAAAATAATTTTTAATTAAAAGAAAACACCCAAAAAATTTGTTTATTAATAAATATTACATACAATCATAAAATTTTATATAAAGGCATTATGATTTAATAATATTGTCAAAATTTAATGACCTTAATTTTCATGATGGTGTAGATCATTTTTTTCAGGTGACATTTTTTATTTGTTCCCTTTTATTGGTACTTAATGGAGTCACGGAGGTTACAGGGGTGTTTGGGGCCTGTTTGGAGCAAAGAACCCTGATTTTTTGAGAAACATATCTGGACACATTGTTAGGAGAAACAATGCAACCCAGCTCGTGAGGTTTTTCCAAACCGTGTGGGGTGCTTTAAAGGGGTGTAGGGGGATGAAAAGTTGTCTCAAACCCTGTGATATGAGGTTCATGATTTTGTAGAAGTATCATACGTGGTGAGAGTGAGACTTTTTATGAATGTAAAATGGTTAGGATAACCATGAACCTATCCTGTTTGGGTTCCCACCTTAGATAGTGTAGAAAACACAATTGGCACATGGTTTGAAAAACCATGCGGTGAAACCGTGTGACCCTATCTTGAAGGGTGAAATAACTTGTTTCCCTTAATAAATAATATAACCCACCCTCCATATTCCCCTCACATTTCCAGAGAACCAGTCATCCTCCCTCTTATCTGGGTTCTCCCTGAAGCCTAACATAGGCTTCTAGATAATTCCTCCATCGTGACTCTAAATAAATCTCCATAAAAAGCGTTGGAACTTTATTGGTAAAATCTCTAATCCTATTTCTTCCTTTCATCACTCATCATCATGTATCTTTTACAATTTTTATATGAGCTCATTATCCCTTTTTTATTTCATAGATATATTTCACCAATTTCATCTTTTAGACTTCAAATTTAAAGCCAATATTGGATGAGATTTCATCTACGATCTTATGGTTGGTTGTCTATATTTCTTTCCCAAAATTTTTAGGATTATCATAGCTTTTTTTATTATATGGAATTCTATACATTTTCATGTATATCTTTAAAACGTGTTCTTACTTTCTAAATAACTATAGAAACATTGTTATAGTCATGTAGACCCTTGGAATGTGTTTATAGTATGCCGAACTCGATCATAAACACCACTTTGGGTGTGTCAAATGAAATTCCCTCTTTTATTAAATTGTTTATATAAGGCCCCGGCCTTAAACCTTACTTAATATTGAGTTATTACAATATTACACATTGAAGATCTTTTCAGGTTTAGAGTTTTAGAGAATTAGATCATAAAACTTGCATTACATTCCACATATAAACAAAGTGGTTACATAAAGATAGTATTCTTCTTTCCCATCAATGGAAACATATTTAAAATAAAACATGGATTCTTTATTGACACTTCCTTGACACTATCGTCATATCATGTACCTTTTCCTTGACCTGTGAAAAACATTTCAAAAAACTTGGGATGAGCATAAAAATCTCAGTAAGGGATATAAAAATATGGAAAGGAAACATGGGTACATATATACATAAGAATGAAATCATACATTACCCATAAAACATAAGTAATTTAAAATACCTCATCAAATCATGAATAAATAATAGAAATCATAAGACATAAAGATAACTTGAGGCATTCATAAAATTCTTACGTAGGGAGTAACCCTCTTGGTTACGTTTGGAATACCCATCACAGTATATTCCCTAAATATCTTCGGAGAAACCTTAACATTTCACTCCTTCGCGTTACCCAATGCATTGGAGAGCTATATCGGGCTCACCCGCCCTTAGTTTATCACGAAACAACCCGTCTTCATAATAATTCCCAAGAACCTCAACATAATCGTATCACATAAAACATGCATAAAAAAACATAACATTTCCACCTTTCAATCACAAGATATCAATACAACACATTGATATAAAAACATTATGAAAACCATTTTCAATACCAAAATAAAAGAAAAGTAAAACATGGAATTTATTTTTCTTTTAAAAAAATGTATGGCTTGTAGAGGAAGCCGAAACTCAAATAATGGTCACAACGGAGAAGAAGTCGTTGTTGCCGCATACGTACGACAAAAACATTCCCTTTTTTCATTTAGTAAAACTCTTCATATAAAAAAGATTCCTTTTGGATAAACGTTAAATTCAAAGGGGTTTATACACCGTATAAAAGAAGGTTGTGTATAAAACAAAATATGCCTCAATGAAAGGAGATTGAGACGAAGTCCCATACCTCGGGTCCGAATTGACTCGATCGTTCTTTAATGTCCTGAATAATAAACTTGAGTTAATTTATACTTGCTTAAGAACCTTTTTCAAGTTCATTATTCCTTTTATATCACTTATTTCCATATCATGAACACTATGTAATTATTTAAGTTAATAACGATCGTTTTAACGATCATTGGTACTTGAGTCAAAAATAAACCCTTTATAATTACAAGTTATTCATGTATCCATTATATCCAGAATTATAATCATTATGTATATATCATATATATCCAGTATAAACATGCCTTTATAATATTACATAATCATTTTGAGGTAAGAAATGAAATGCACCGTTCATGGAGACGGTAAGCCGTACGTATGCATGAACGCTACTTTCATTTATATTTCGTATTTTATAGAATGGAATCATAATGATATAAAATTATATTATAATTCCAGTATAATATCATATATAATATCATAGTTCCATCGTTTATACGTCCCACATATGGTATTTAACGAATCAAATCACTTTGAGGGGGTGGTAGTCCGCACTTCCTTAAATGAAGATATCACGTTTACCCATAATGGAAACCATAAAGGTATGCCCAAAATGAAAAATACAGAATCTTAATGAAGACATAAACATATTATATATCATATATAAATATAGTGACATCTTAATGGCCACCTTTGAAGGTGTTAAAAGAATGTTGAACAATCATCGTTTCGGGAGGCATAAATTCACCATCCACGGAAACAGTATGTCCTTTAACCATTAGATGTAGGTGTGTGTAAGTGTAGCTCTAATCCTTCTTATAACAACATCATACTATATTGAAGATACTAGAGTTGTTACAAAATAAATTAATAAAAAGCGTTTAGGGGGTTGGAGAAGCAAAATAAAACAAAAGGACTCAAGTGAAGACATTACCTTAAAATCGGGTAACTCCCTTTGGTTTGAGCTCAATGGCTTCCTTGGGAAGACTTATGCCCAAATTTAGGCTTCAAGGAGTAAGAGATGGATGTGGAGAGACAAAATGGGTAGGGGTTGGCAGAGCCAAAGGCTTTGGGAGTGTGGGTAAGGAGGTAGAGGTGGGGGCCTTTTATAAGAGGAGAGGAGGGGCACTCTTGGAAAGTAAAGAAATGTTACTTTATTTGAAAATGATTTTCAGATTCAAAAGGTCTCACATTTATATAATTATAGGGTAAGGTGATAAGGGTTCGAAATACACCCATCCAATAGGTTTTGGACATGTTTAGGTCATAGATTTTACATTATCATTTCATTTTATTTAAATCCTTTATTAATGAGGTAATCGCTGCATCATCATGATGTCATAAATAATTTAATTTATTTAATGTCTAAAAATTATGAAAAAAATACTATGATGTTGGAAATATTTTTATATTTCCAATGAATATTTATAGTCTAAAATATCATCTATGTAGACAAAATTAAAAATGTTTTAATCAGGTGATAGATTCTTGTTATATTTACTTTCTTAAAAAAAAGATAACAAGTCACTTTCCACAAAATTGATTCCATGGGGTCCCCAAGTTTGGCACAAGACATCCCATGGTTGTCCATGAGACAACCAGTTGAATTAGGACACATGTTGGTGTCATTTCTGTATTATTATGATATTATTTTATTATCCTTAACTACCCGATTATTCATTAATCAAGATAATTAAAGATAATTACCGTCATTACTATTCATAATGTCCAAAAACAAAAGAGTATTGATTACATAATTTGGACCTTATGATTCCAAATATGTAATCCATTTTACCAAATTCCAAACACAGAAATTTCAATAATTGATTTAAAAATAATTCCCGTTGTCAAAACAAATAGAGGGTTTTTTTTGAAACAATATCTATGAAACGTTTGGCATTAGTTTATGCCCAATTCCAAAGTGAAATTAATACTAATGACCACCATTGGATTAAATGGTAAAAATATATTCTAATTTAACTTTAAAACCAATTCAAAAGATACTATAATCATATAAATAAAGTAGATTAAAGAGCATTTTTGATGTAAAATGAAATATTTTTCACTATTCATTAAAAAATGAACATTGTCAGAAAAATACCAAAAATTCACACAAAGTAAATTTTGATGTCCCAATCATAAAGAATAAGTCTATTTTGAAAAAATAGCTTATAAAATTTTCAAAAGATAGATTTAAAAATGGTTTTCCATCAAAAGGCAGTAAAACAATCCTTTAAAAAATATTAGTGTATTCCATGCTTAAGATTGGATTTATTTTCATTTTAAGCCTCTAAAACACTATCGAATTCATTAATAGACATAGATAAAAATATCTATTATTCATTACTTACTTGGGATGTTACATCCTTCCCCCATTTTGAAAATTGAGTCCCCACAATTTATTTACTTATCGAATAAATTGGGGTACTTATCCCTCATTGCATTTTCAGATTCCCATGTTGCCTCTTCCATCATGTGGTTTTTCCACAAAACCTTTACCTGATTAATCACCTTATTTCGTAACACTTTCTCCCTGTGGTCAAGAATCTGGACATGTTGTTCCTCATAAGATAGGTTCTCTTCCAACTGAACTACCTCTGGACTCAAAACATGAGATGGATCTGGCATATACTTTCTCAACATCGAAACGTGAAAAACATTGTGTACCTGAGATAAACTCGAAGGTAAAGCCACCCTGTATGAAACTGATCCAACTCTCTCCAGAATTTCATATGGTCCAATGAACCTTGGACTCAGATTTCCTTTCTTACCAAATCTCATCACACTTTTCCATGGTGAGACTTTGAGAAAAACATGATCACCTACCTCAAATGTTAGATCCTTCCTCTTGTTGTCTGCATAAATCTTCTGCCTACTTTGAGTTGTTCTCATGTGTTTCTGAATCATCTGAACTTTTTCTGCCATCTCTTCTACCAATTCTGGTCCCATCAACTTCCTTTCACCCACTTCATCACAGAAAGCTGGAGTTCGACAAAGCTTCCCATATAACGCCTCAAATGGTGCCATCTGTATACTGGAATGAAAACTGTTATTATATGAAAATTCAACCAAAGAAAGATGTTGGTCCCAACTTCCCTGATAATCCATCGAACAAGCTCGTAGCATATCCTACAAGGTCTGAATTGTTCGTTCTGACTGCCCATCTGATTGAGGATGAAATGATGTATTAAAATTTAATTCAGTACCCAACGAATTCTAAAGGCCTTTCCAAAAGTTAGAAGTGAACCTGGGATCATGATCAGATACAATGGAGAGGGGAACTCCATGTAACCTGACTATCTCTTTAAGATACAAACGGGAAAGTTGATCTAGGGAAAAAGTATCTCGTATAGCAAGGAAATGAGTAGATTTAGTGAAGCAATCAACAATAACCCAGATTGCATTATTACCTCGAGATGTCTTCGGTAATCATACAACAAAGTCCATGGATATATTCTACCATTTCCACTCTGGCACTGGTAAAGGCTGAAGCATCCCTTTCGGTAACTGCCGCTCTGCTTTAACCTGTTGACATGTCAAACACTTCATAGTAAAATCAGAAATATCTCTTTTCATTCCATCCCACCAGTAATACTCCCGCAGATCTCTGTACATCTTAGTACTGCCAGGATGAACTGAAAACGGAGAACTATGAGCATCACATAACAAATCTCTCTTCATCTGTGAATCACAGGGCACACAAATCTCTTCCCAAATCTCAAAACACAATCATTATCAATCTTGAATTTAGGCAACTTACCTTTCTGAACCAGCTCTACCTTTTTCTGCAACTCACTATCTTTCTTCTGTGCTTGCTTGATTCTATCTGATAGAGATGATCTCACTGATACCTGAAACAAAACAGAAGAACTTCTTGCACCAACAACTTCTATGCCAAATTTCATCAAATCCTTAACCAAAGGATCACGTTCCAAACACAACATTGCTAATGAAGCATTAATTTTTCGAATCAAAGCATCAGCCACTTTATTTGCTTTTCCCAGATGGTAATGAATTGTAAAATCATAATCCTTGATTAATTCCAGCCATCTCCTCTGTCTCATGTTTAACTCTTTCTGAGTGAATATATACTTTAAACTTTTATGATTAGTATATATTTCACACTTTACTCTATACAAATGATGCCTCCAAATTTTGAAAGAGAAAACAATAGCAGCTAATTCCAAATCATGTGTAGGGTAATTTAACTCCTGAGTTTTCTACTATCGTGAAGCATAAGCAATTACCTGATCATTCTGCATTAGGAGGCAACCAAGTCCTTTCAATGAAGCATCACTGTATATAACAAACTCACCATTCCTGGAAGGTAGTGCCAAAACCGGAGCATTCACCAATCTTCTTTTCAATTCCTGAAAACAATCATCATATTCTTTTGTCCAGATAATCTTAACACCCTTACGAGTTAGCTTAGTCATTGGACTAGATAACCGTGAAAAATTTCTAACAAACCTTCGGTAATAGCCTGCCAAACCAAGGAAGCTATGAATCTCAGTTACATTTGTGGGTCTTGGCCAGTCTTCCACAACTTTTGTTTTTGCAGGATCAATAGTTATCCCATATTTAGAAATAATGTGACCAAGGAAAGAAATTTGTTGCAACCAAAACTCACACTTGCTGAATTTTCCATAAAGTTTCTTTTCTTTTAAGGTTTGAAAGATAACCCTTAAATGTCTTTCATGCTCCTCTTTACTTTTAGAAAAAACCAAAATATCATCAATGAAAACCACCACAAACTTATCCAAGAACTCATGGAAAATTTTATTCATTATGTCCATGAATACAGTAGGTGCATTGGTTAACCCAAAAGGCATAACTGCAAATACATAATGGCCATATCTAGTACGGAACGCAGTATTCGGAATGTCTGCTTCTTTTACTTTCAACTGATGGTACCCCGACCTCAAGTCAATCTTCGAAAAATACTGAGCTCCCTGGAGCTGATCAAAAAAATCATCGATATGAGGCAAAGGATATTTGTTCTTAACAATGATGTTATTCAAGGCTCTATAATCAATGCAAAGTCTCATTGAACCATATTTCTTTTTAACAAATAAAACAGAAGCACCCCATGGTGATGTGCTAGGTTGAATGAAACCTTTCTCTAATAAATCTTACAATTTCTCCTTCAACTCTAAAAGTTCAATTTGCGCCATTCAATAAGGGGGTTTTGAAATTGGCTTAGCACCAGGAACTAAGTCAACAGTAAATTCAACTTCCTGATATGGTATTATTCCAGGCAACTCATCAGGAAAAACATCAGGATACTCATTTACCACTGGCACATCATTAATCTAAACAGTTACTTTGCTTTCAACGATGTGTTCAAGGTAACATTCATTTCCATATTTTACAAGTTTCTTGGCCTCTTGATAAGTTATCAACAGTAAGGGTTCATTCTTGTACACAAACTGAAAGTCTTTCTGAAAAGAAAATTCTTTATCTCTACAGTCAATCATAGCATGGTAAATAGAGATCCAATCCATACCTAGGATAACAACAAACTCTACTAGAGGTAGAACAATAAGGTTTGCAAGTAGGTTCTTTCCACAGATAAGGATAGGAAGATTCTTATAAATTATTTTTTCTCAACATTTCCCCCAGGTGTTTTTACCAAAAGTTCAGGAGTCATTTCTTGAGATGGTATTCCCATTTTACTAGAAAAGGTTTCAGAGATGAAAGAATGTGTGTACCCCGAATCAAACAACACGCTGGCATAATCTGAAAAAACAAACAAAGTACCTGATACAACTTCATTTGATGGCCCGACATCTGCTGAAGTAGTTTTAAAGGATTTCACCACCCCTTTCTGCTTGTAGTCTAACTGCTTCCCATCACTCAAGCTCTTTGTCGGACACTCGTTTTCATAGTGACCCATCTCATTGCACTTAAAACATTTCACTAACTGTAAATCAAATTTGGTCTTACCTTGACCTTGATCTTTTTCAGTGCAATCATGAGCCTTATGTCCCATCTTACCACATCGGTAGCACTTTCCAGAATTCAGAAGACATTCCCCAGCATGCCTTTTACCACATTTATCACAAACTGGAAACTTAGATTTCTTACCATCAGAATTTTTTGAAGAATTCTTCCCTTTATCCTGCCACCTTGGTCTCTTCTTCTGCGGGTTTTTATATAACACTTGATCATCGGAAAACTCTATTTCCTCCTTCTCAGCACATCGAACAAGATTTTCATAACTTTTAAACTCATGAGAAGCTAATGCCCTTTGATATTTTGGCTTTAATCTTGAGTAAAAATGATTGATTTTACTATCAAGGTCTCAGATAAAATTTGGAGCATACCTTGCCAATCGAGTGAACCTTTATTTTGAGGTAGCCACTAAGTCTTCCTCTTGCCTCAATTCCAAGAATTGTTTTTCCATCCTAAGTTGAACAGCCTTAGGAAAATACTTTTCAAGAAACATACCTTTGAATTCATCCCAGTTGAGAGCATCAATCTTATCAGCGTCCCAGATATTTTTAACCATCGACCACCACTGATCTGCTTCACCCTCCAAATGGTAAATAGAAAGACTAACCTTTTGATTGTCTGAACAAACCATGACATCGAAAATCTTCTCCAGTGCTTTAATCCACCCTTCAGCTAGCACATGGTCAGATAATTCTCTGAATGATAGGGGATGTTGCCTCATGAAATGTTCCACCACTGACATGTTCCTCTGTGGTTGATCTAGCTGATCTCGTGTATGGATACCACCGCCATTTATCGCTTGAGTCAACTGCGCCATTACCGCAACAAACTGTTCAGTTCCAATTCCGACCATCTCAGGATGCTGATTTGGAAGGTTTTTTCCTTCTATATGCCTTCCTAGAACGCCTTCCCTCTTTCCTCTGTGGAAAACCATTCTGAAAAAACATGTCTTAGATGAAGCAACATGGTAATCTTCAAATACTATATCACTTCAATTTGACCATAAAAAAAATATTTTTGGATGATCATTTAATAGAATTCTAACTCCTAAAGTTATCTAAACCGACCTTTGATACCAACTATAAGGCCCCAGCCTTAAACCTTACTTAATCTTGAGTTATTATAAGATTACACATTGAGGATCTTTTCGGGTTTAGAGTTTTAGAGAATTAGATCATAAAACTTCCATTACATTCCACATATAAACAAAGTGGTTACATAAAGATAGTATTCTTCTTTCCCATCAATGGAAACATATTTAAAATAAAACATGGATTCTTTCTTGACACTTCCTTGACACTATCATCATATCATGTACCTTTCCCTTGACCTGTGAAAAACATTTCAAAAAACTTGGGATGAGCATAAAAAGCTCAGTAAGGGATATAAAAATATGGAAAGGAAACATGGGTACATATATACATAAGAATGAAATCATACTTTACCCATAAAACATAAGGACTTTAACATACCACATGAAATCATGAATAAATCATATAAATCATAAGACATAAAGGTAACTTGAGGCATTCATAACATTCTTACGTAGGGAGTAACCCTCTTGGTTACGTTTGGAATACCCATCACAGTATATTCCCTAAATCTCTTCGGAGAAACCTTAACATTTCACTCCTTCGCGTTACCCAATGCATTGGAGAGCTATATCGGGCTCACCCGCCCTTAGTTTATCACGGAACCACCCGTCTTCATAATAATTCCCAAGAACCTCAACAAAATCGTATCACATAAAACATGCATAAAGAAAACATAACATTTCCACCTTTCAATCACAAGATATCAATACAAAAACATTGATATAAAAACATTATGAAAACCATTTTAAATACAAAAATAAAAGAAAAGTAAAACATGGTATTTATTTTTCTTTAAAAAAAGGTATGGCTTGTAGAGGAAGCCGAAACTCAAATAATGGTCACGGCGGCGGAGAAGTCGTTGTTGCCATATAGGTACGACAAAAACATTCCCTTTTGTCGTTTAGTAAAATGCTTCATATAAAAAAGATTCCTTTTGGATAGACGTAAAAGTTAAAGGGGTTTATACACCGTATAAATGAAGGTTGTGTATAAAACAAAATATGCCTCAATGAAAGGAGATTGAGACGAAGTCCCATACCTCGGGTCCGACTTGACTCGATCGTTCTTTAATGTCCTGAATAATAAACTTGAGTTAATTTCTACTTGCTTAAGAAACTTTTTCAAGTTCATTATTCCTTTTATATCACTTATTTCCATATCATGAAGACTATGTAATTATTTAAGTTAATAACGGTCGTTTTAACGATCATTGGTACTTGAGTCAAAAATAAACCCTTTATAATTACAAGTTGTTCATGTATCCATTATATCCAGATTTATAATCATGATGTATATATAATATATATCCAGTATATAAATAAATTTATAATATTACATAATCATTTAGAGGTAAGAAATGAAAGGCACCGTTCATGGAGACGGTAAGCCGTACGTACGCATGAACGCTACTATCATTTCTATTTCGTATTTTATAGAATGGAATCATAATGATGTAAAGGTATATTATAATTCCAGTATAATATCATATATAATATCATAGTTCCATCCTTTATACGTCCCACATATGGTATTTAACAAATCAAATCACTTTGAGGGGGTGGTAGTCCGCACTTTCTTAACTGAAGATATCACGTTTACCCATAATGGAAACCATAATGGTATGCCCAAAATGAAAAATACAGAAGCTTAAGGAAGAAATAAACATATTATATATCATATATAAATATAGTGACATCTTAATGGCCACCTTTTAAGGTGTTAAAATAATGTTGAACAATCATCGTTTCGGGAGGCATAAATTCACCATCCACGGAAACCGTATGTCCTTTAACCATTAGAAGTAGGTGTGTGTAAGTGTAGCTCAAATCCTTCTTATAACAACATCCTACTATATTGAAGATACTGGAGTTGTTACAAAAGAAATGAATAAAAAGACACTACTGAAAAAATATCCTATACCCACAGTTCAAAACCGTGGGTATAGCCCCCAAAACCGTGGGTATAGCCTATACCCACGGTTTTGGGAACCGTGGGCTGGAACGACGTCGGTATAGGTCCCCAGCCTATACCCACAGTTTTCCAAAACCGTGGGTATAGGTGTCCTACCACCGTGTCACCGAAACATAACCAATTGCCACGGTGTCAATGAATTTTACCCACAGTTTCAAAACCGTGGGTATAGGTCCTAAAATAATGCAGGCGGCGAGTTTCGATCCCGTAACCTCTTCGCTACAAAAACTGCGTCTAACCACTACCCTAACTTCACCTATATGTATATATATATATATATATAGCTAAATACAGTTATAAAAACCATGGGTATAGAGGGAAGAACCGTGGGTATGGGGTTCCCGCCAAAAAAATTCCTTCCCGCGGAAAAAAAAATTCCCGCGCACACAAAAGTGACCTATACCCACGGTTTTTCATAACCGTGGGTATATGTATTTTAGCCCAGACATATCCCCATGATTTTCCCCAAAAACGTGGGGATAGGTACCCCTATAACGACGTTTTTGGGAAACCGTGGGTATAGGTGACTTTTCAGGACCTATCCCCACGGTTTTCCAAAACTGTGGGGATAGACCCCCCTATACCCACAGTTTTGGAAAACCGTGGGTATAGGTCCTGAAAAGACACCTATAACCACGGTTTTCAAAAACCATGTGTATAAGGGGGCTCTATACCCAAGGTTTTGGGGAAAACCGTTGGATTGGTCCATTTTCCAGTAGTGAGAGTTTAGGGGGTTGGAGAAGCAAAATAAAACAAAAGGACTCAAGTGAAGACATTACCTTAAAATCAGGTAACTCCCTTTGGTTTGAGCTCAAAGGCTTCCTTGGGAAGACTTATGCCCAAATTTAGGCTTCAAGGAGTAAGAGATGGATGTGGAGAGACAAAATGGGTAGGGGTTGGCCGAGCCAAAGTCTTTGGGAGTGTGGGTAAGGAGGTAGAGGTGGGGACCTTTTATAAGAGGAGAGGAGGGGCACTCTTGGAAAGTAAAGAAATGTTACTTTATTTGAAAATGATTTTCGGATTCAAAAGGTCCCACATTGATATAATTCTAGGGTAAGGTGATGAGGGTTCTAAATCCACCCATCCAATAGGTTTTGGACATGTTTAGGTCATAGATTTTACATTATCATTTCATTTTATTTAAATCCTTTATTAATGAGGTAATCGCTGCATCGTCATGATGTCATAAATAATTTAATTTATTTAATGTCTAAAAATTATGAAAAAAATACTATGATGTAGGAAATCTTTTTATATTTCCAATGAATATTTATAGTCTAAAATATCATCTATTTAGACAAAATTAAAAATGTTTTAATCAGGTGATAGATTCTTGTTATATTTACTTTCTTAAAAAAAAGATAACAAGTCACTTTCCACAAAATTGATTCCATGGGGTCCGCAAGCTTGGCACAAGACATCCCATGGTCGTCCATGAGACAACCAGTTGAATTAGGACACATGTTGGTGTCATTTTTTTATTATTATGATATTATTTTATTATCCTTAACTACCCGATTATTCATTAATCAAGATAATTAAAGATAAATACCGTCGTTACTATTCATAATGTCAAAAAAAAAGAGTCTTGATTACATAATTTGGACCTTCTGATTCCAAATATGTAATCCATTTTACCAAATTCCAAACACAGAAATTTCAATAATTGATTTAAAAATAATTCCCGTTGTCAAAACAAATAGTGGGTTTTTTTTGAAACAATATCTATGAAAAGTTTGGCATTAGTTTATGCCCAATTCCAAAGTGAAATTAATACTAATGACCACCATTGGATTAAATGGTAAAAATATATTCTAATTTAACTTTAAAACCAATTCAAAAGATACTATAATCATATAAATAAAGTAGATTAAAAAGCAGTTTTGATGTAAAATGCAGTATTTTTCACTATTCATTAAAAAATGAACATTGTCAGAAAAATACCAAAAATACACACAAAGTAAATTTTGATGTCCCAATCATAAAGAATAATTTTATTTTGACAAACATATCTTATAAAATTGTCAAAAGATATATTTAAAAATGGTTTTCCATCAAATGGCAGTAAAACAATCCTTTAAAAAATATTAGTGTATTCCATGCTTAAGATTGGATTTATTTTCATTTTAAGCCTCTAAAACACTATCTAATTCATTAATATACATAGATAAAAATTTCTATTATTCATTACTTACATGGGATGTTACAGTTTAAATTTCCAAATAGAGCCCAACTGTTTGGATTGGAATAGAATTAGAATTTCCCTCTTTTATATAATTTTCCAATGGACTGGAACACCATATATGTGTTTGAATTGACCCTGAAATATATTTTACTTGATTAATTAATTAAATGTATTAAATTAATTGATTGATAATGGGTGTAAAGGCCACGTTAAGTGATGCGTGATTTTATTTATAGACGATATGTATAGTGATACCCTTAGATGTATTGGGTTTTGATTATTATAATTCACTAGAGGTGACCCCTCAAGTTATTTTTATTATAATGAGAAATCCATTATTATGGGCTATTTAATTATTGTTATGGGGCTTGTTGAACATGAAGATTCAATCTCCCTTACTTCGGGTGTTGAGCACGACATCTCTCACCATTATACTTATATATGTATTATGGGATTAGATCTCCATATTCCCTTGCTTTAGGTGTTGGGAATTATATCTAACCCCACCTATCTCAAGTGTTGAGCATGATGTCTCACATTTATCATGAGATTAAGAGCCTATACCATTGCTGGATAATGTATCTCATTAGACTAGTTATGGATCCCCAAGTTATTCCCTGAGTCTAGCTGGCACCTAATATCCATGTATATGCCTAAATATGTCCTCCCATACTTAGTTCATATATATGTATACAATATATAAATATATAAATATGATTATTTTATATATATGGTTACTAATAAGACTATGACATCGGCCTATGATGAAGTTGGTAGAGCCAGCCAGGTGTCCTATAGGAACAAGATCCGGCTAGTATTTATTATTCAACATCATTTATTATTCATTATACATGGACTATATTTAGTAATGTATACTTCTTGGATTATTTCTAGGCACCGTTGGTGGTGGTATACAAGTATTTTATCTCAAACCATACTGAAGTGGTCTTTGGTACCTGAGTAGACCTCATGACTGATGGTATAGATAAGGTCAAGTGCTCATCTATAGATGATTGATTTATTTCACTTATAGAATAGGGAATAGGAGGAGAGCACTGAGCATATGTTCATGATTCTATTGAAGCATACTTTTGGCCTCTTTGTATTTTTTATAGCATTTTGTATATGTTTTTTCCCCAAATCCCCTATTTCCATTTTTTGTATCACCAAGATATGATATAATCTTGTATATGACTCAGGTTTTTGGATTTTGACTATTACTATTTCTATTGGTTATTTATGCATCTGTAGTTGATTATTTTATTTTCTATCCACTATTCCATCTGTTATATCATGCTTTCACTACTTTGGTTATTTAATATTATACAATGTGCCACTCTGATATGAGGGTATATTCTCCCCACTATACGAACCTAGGAATGTACTATTAGTTGGAAGACTCTAGTGCATGGTGAGGCGTGCTTGAGTCCATGTGACCCACTAGCTTGGGGCACCAGTTGAGTGTATCATGGGTCAGGATGTTACAAAGTGGTTTCAACTCTTTCATTTTCATTTATCTTACTATATGGGTATTAGATAGGAGACTTGGATGAAATGTGATTTGGTAATGATTATGTTGTTGGGATTAGCTAACCCATGTATACAAATTTCACCAATGGGCGACACACTTATTTTATAGTATTATTATTTTTTAATTTTTATAATGGGATTTATTCTACCTTGGTCTGATTATATGTGGGTGTAACATATCATGATTCATTATATGCACATTAGGTCTAATATTCCAGAAATTTTATCATGTCACATCTAATTTATGCTAGAATTTTTCCATTGTATATGGTTAGTGGCTGGTTATTATATATTGTAAAATGCTGACATATTTTCTAGGGAAAATATAATTCGATTAATTAAAGTCCTTACATCAATATGATTGACCTTTTCCCTTATATATTTGTGATTACACATTAATTATCCAATTATACAGTATTTTGGATTCTAGAACTATGAGTTCTATGGACTTGTTAAATCTTGCTACTAGATGTGATAGCCGGGGTATCGTTAAATGGAATACCAATTATAATTTATAAGAATAATGACATTTAAAAATTTGAAATAGAGATTCATCTAATTGGATGATGATATATACCTATGTATTTATATAAAATAATATGAACCAAAATTAAATTGAATTTTAAAAAGTGAAATGGTTGCTCTTAAATGGGATGCTAATTACAATGTAAAGGGTGATTACCTTTATACCTAATAGTTGAATCTTCAAATATAGGAACCCCTACTGTGTTATATGATACCTATGGCCAAACATGACCTTAGTTGTGTTTAAATGGGCATGTCTCTTATGTTTTTACGTCATGTTATGACCTTTTGTAGACACATTGAACTTGATTCTGTAGTTGGTAGAGAGGTGCAGTATTTTATATAGGAAGGTTGTGTACCTATCCTATTTGTCTATCTATAATCATTCCAATAGATAAATAATTTTCTGAGGTGTGTGCTTGGCATTGTAGCATCATTCCACCATGACAATATCTAGTCATATTCTAGAAAGGCAATGACGAAAATGCACCTGAGATGGTGAACCCTGAGACACTAGTGATCCCTGTTATAGTTCCACCTATGGAACCACCTTTTATTCCTGATAAGGGAACTAACACCCAGTTCCAAGATGGTTTCTTATGTATGATGTAATATATTCTATGTGTTGCTCGAACAACCCATATTATGCTAGAGTATACTCTGGATTTTCAGATTAAGTATCCTCCCACCTTTTCAGAGGATGAAAGATCACATGCTATAGAATCATGTTTAGAGGCCAGGCATTCTATTTTAAAGCATTTAGGGATGAATCGAGAGTGGGGGGGGGGGGGGGTCAAAATCACTGCTTATATTTAATGTGGTTCTACTAAGAGATGGTGGGATGTTATTACCCAGGAAGATCAACATTGTGATATTATTTTGGTAAAATTACATATGATATTTTATAATTACTTATTTCCTTAGACTCTGTGTAACATCCAGACCCTAGAAATCTGGATTCGGTGCATTATTTTAATACATTGGAACGATTACAAGGAATCAAGTCTCGATGGACCTATTGGTTTAGCAGTATTGGAAAATAGATTACATATATGAATGTTTCTTTACAGTTTATAACATACAACACATCATAAATAATCCTTTGATAATTCCGTTATTTCCATAGCTTAACCCTGCATATCAATCATAATACACTTCTTAGAATCTTGAGAATATAAAACATATGAAAAGGGGTATCTCAGATGCTCAGTAAGGGTAAATAATTTAGCGGAAGTTATAAAATTTTAATGAAATATGTGTAATAAAAAACAACCTTTTAGACATAAACGTAAACATAATATTGATAAAATAAATCAAACATCACCATATAAACGTACTCAAGTATATTATACTAGTCGAATAATCAAATGTAATAAGTAATTTCATATTGAGGGAATGCCTAATGCCAGATATCATTACAACATAGTTAAGGACTCGTTCCAAGACTATAAATAAATTTTTTGTCAAGGCCTTGTGCCAAGCCACTAATTTGTATCATGAGACCTACCGATTTATCTAGGGACTATAATGGGCCCCACCCATCACATACTAAGTCCACTACATTCCTCATATGAAAATGCAGAAATATAACACAAACATTCGTATTAAAATAAGCATACAAAATTTAAATAATTCATCCATAAACCACGAAGGGTATAAAAAGAACACATCCACAGTCAAACATATCATAACTCATTCAACACAATATGGAGGATTTTATTATAATAAATCAACCTCAATCAAGAATAATATCCAATAAAGGATGTTGACATAGTTGAAAATGATTAGTAAAACTTTTTGAGAGAAATATACCTTTTTGTGAAATCATTTAAAAGTCATACATTTATAAAGGAATTCATTTAAAATATATTTTTGAATCAAAGTGTCCCATACCATTTTGAAACATTTGAAAGGAATTAACATTTTAAAATGATCTTCTCCATATAAATAAATTATTAAACTATTTTGAAAATATGGACATTAATGAGAAAGATTTAGAAGAATAAATATTTAAAACCTTGAAAATGATTTTTTAGTTAAAGAGTACCGTAAAATAATCAAGTTGAAAAATTATTTTATGAAACATGGACATGGATAATGAATATGTCCCAGAAAATACTTTCACATAAACAGTCTCGGTTAATAACGAGATTGAGGAATTAACCCTTACCTTGTACTTCCCTTTGGCTGAGGGTACGTTTATCCTCCTGTATAATGAGCATAGTATGTTATTAAATTATACCAGAAACATATTAATATTTATGATATCATACATGATTCATTTATGACTTTATAATTCCCATTAAATAATAATTTATATGTTAAATTAACATTTCGGGTAATAATCATTTTCTTTATTGTACGTGTTTTAACTTGTTATTCTTGATCGTATCACTTAGAAAATGATGTAAATACTTCGAGAATATATAAAATGATTTATATATCACAGATATTTAGAATATAAATATGTATAATAGATAGAAATATGAAATGGAAAACACCGTCAATGGAGGCGGTAGACCGTACGTACGCATAAACATTGTTTCTGTTTTCATATCGTATTGAACGAAACTATGTGAATAAGATATATGTAAATACACACACACACACACACAAAGATATATATATATTTACCATATCATTATTATGTCATATATTACATACTTATTAATAATATATGTTACTATAATTATCATTGAATGGTGAACGTGGAAATGAATCTCATCGCTTCGTGGAGACGGTAAGCCGTATGTACACATTAGCGACAATATCATTTCCTTAATGATTAAAAGTTGTGTAATTGGATGATATATTAATTGTAAATAAGAATTATCATGTTACTTTCATTATTTATATAAATATTACTTATCATTATATCCATCCAAATTACATAGTGTTGAATAACAAATGACACCGAGGTGTGGAGACGGTAAGCCGTACGTACACACAGATGGTGAAATTATCATTCATAGGATGGATAGAATAATGAATATGGTTGTATTATATTTATAATAACATCACAGTATGTAGAAGGTACTGGAGTTATTATATTGGTATGGAATTAACAAAGAAAGAGAAAGTGGAAGAAGAATAGATCTTTGAAAGAGGTGATAAAATAATTACCTCTTCTTTAGGTGTTTTCTTTCGATTTGATCAAAAAGGCTTTTTAGGTTGGATTTATGCTCAAGGGAAGGACTCTAGTTTAAATTAAGGTATGTTTGGAGGAGATTTGGGCAGGTTTTGGCTGATCCAAATGGCTTTGGATGTGTGATTTTGAGATAAGGGGAAGTACCCTTTTATAAGAGAGGTGAGAGTCACTTTAGGAAAAGTTTAAATATTATTTTATTATAAAATCATTTTAGGTTTATAATGGCTCAAAATTGAATTATTTAAAAGATAAGGTGGGGATTGGTAGATATCATCTCAACCAATAGGTTTTAGACAAGTTTAGGTGCCCACATTAACCCTATCTTTTAGATTTAACTCTTAGCTAAATAGTTTAACTTTTACCATGTCCTCTTGTATAATTATAATAAATGGTTACTAAACTTACTATAAAAATCCAAGATAACCCCAAGAGGTTCATTATTTACATATATAATCTTATATAATTAATTTTTCTGATGTTTATATTTTTAGGATTATTTTTTCATTTAATAAAATAGTATTTTTTTTAAAAAATCTTTTATGTCAATTTTATAACAATTTAGTATTTTGTTTTTGTGAAACTGATAAAAATATTATCAATTAGAAAAAAATTAATTGAATCAACCCTAACATGTCATATTAACCTAGAAAATTCTTGTAATTCATCAAAAGTCTCAATTTACTATTATTTTGATATTTATAACATTAATTATTTTAAACTTTCATTAATAAAGTAATTACTGAATCATCATTGTGTCATAAATAAATCTAAATATATAATGTCTAAAAATTATAAATAAAATACCACGATTTAGGAAATATTCCTAGATTTCTAATTAATATTTATAGTTAAATTTATATTATGTATAATGCTATATTAAAAATGGTTTAGTTATTGAACTTTGAAGTTTACAATTTTAACTCTTCTTTAAATAAAATAATAATAAATGCCCTAATCTAATACAAGTGGATAAAATAGGTTCATATTTTATTTCTAAGGTTGATTTCGGTCTAAAAACACTTATCCAATAGAATTAGGACATGTTTTAGGGTAATTATAACATCATTTTTACCTTTAATGACCCTATTTACTTTTAACCATGGTAAATAAAATTCAAAAGTTACTATTCACCAAAAAATTATTTTCATCTTATTGAAAAATATTTTACTTAATAATGTAAACCTTTTCTCTCATATTTTTGAAATTAAATTTACAGATGTGGTAAAATTATGTTTTATGCAAATTTACAAGTGTGCCTATAAAGTGGGTAAAAAACGGTAACACGTTCAATAAAATTTTATATATCTAAACTTATTATAAAATTACTCCAATGTATTAAATTGAACTTATATAGGTATTATGTATCTATTTTGACTTAAAATAAATATAAATAAAATAAATAATTATTTAAATAAAAATTCGGTTTTAAACAATAACGTAGTGTTTTTCACTATTCATTAAAAATTGAAAGTTTTCAGAAAAATACCAAAAATTCACCCTAAGATAATTTTGATATTCTGAATCCAAAAATGATGTATATTTTACCAAATTCAAAACATAGAAGTTTCATTAATTAATTTAAAATTAATTCCCGTTGTCAAAACTAGAAAGTGGATTTTGAAGAAGTAAAAACTATCAAACGATTCATATGTGTTTATGTCCAATTTAAATGTGAAATTACTTAAAATGACCCACATTATATTAAATTATTAAAATATAATCTAATTATACTTTAAAACCACTCAAATGAATAATTTGACACTTTAAATTATTTTGATTAAAAAGTTGTTTTCAATTAAAATGTAATATTTTTTTATTATTCATCAAAATATGAAAGTTATCAGAAAAGTACCAAAAAATTATCCTAACTAAATTTTTTTGTCCCGATTCTAAAGAAGAATTTAATTTCATTAAATTGAATATATAAATGTGTAAAATATTGGATTTCAAAAAGGTTTTCCATTAAAAGGCAGCAAAATTGCATTTTTTTAAAAATAATTCTTTTATCTGAAAAATTTAATATGTTCTTATATTATTTTTAAGAAACACATAATATGGATGTTAAAATTATATGGAGTATATAAAATTCAAAATGAATTTAATACTATTCATAACTGTTTTTTGAACGTCTTGTTTGGTAAGTTGTGGTGCACTTGAACTTGGTGTTACGTGTAGCGCAAGCTATTAAATTACTTTAAAGATATAACATATTATGAAATCTTGGGTTATTACATTTTCTCCTACTTCAATAAATTGCGTCCTGATAATTTGAAATTGTTCTTCGAAAATAAAAGGTCAAAAATATATAAAATACCTTTGTGGAAAACCCACACCGAAAATAGGGTTAATAAAATTTAGTCTTAATAAGAAGGAAAAGGGAAATGAAGAAGTCCCCAAAAAATTAGGATTTTGAATAGAAGAAAATTGGTGGTAATCTGAGACACATAATTGGAGGAAGAACTAAATATGTATAGGGAGTGATTGAGGTCATCAATGAAAAAAAAGTGAACAATAAATGGAATTTTGAGGGCCACATAGCCATAAATATATGATGACTTAAATATCACCAGTTCAACAAAACATAAGGTATTAGGATAACAAATTTTTTGTTTTAATATCCCTTCCCTAATGTTTAAGAATTAATTTCTTTATAGAATAATAGCAATAAAAAATAATTGACAAGTAGAGTTCCATCCTTCAAACTAACTTCTACCACAAACTCATCTTTCACTCCAAAAGATAATAGAATTCTAAAATATTTAATTTATCCTAATCGTATAGGGTTCAAAAAATAATGAATTTATAATTCATCTATTAGGCCATTTGAAAAAACTACATTATACAAACCAAGACATCACATAGGCCAGTGGTAGGTGATGCACCCTTGTCGACCTTCATTTACGGGTTCAAGTCTCGCGGCCATGCCGAACATGATGGGTTGTCACCCAACCTCCAAGTTTCCTTTTTTATAACAACCTTAAAATAATCTTCAAATATGTTTTAAGATTAAAAAATAGTATCCAATTTCCAACATAATTCATTCCAACCTATTAACTTATCCAAAATACTTCTGTATAAACTCACAGTCCAAAATTTATAAGGTAAACATATTAAAGACCTCTTTTTTCACATAATAACATGTGAATACCTTCCTCATGTATACTCTAAAAACACAGTAACACCCTGAAATACCATAAAACCTTACTGATTATATTCATTCTCCATTATTCCTTCGAGAATACTGGATATACTCCTTATATCCAAAAATGTTTTAAACTCCAACAATGATGGAATAAACAAACCATTAATCAGTTCCAATGATATCAATAATATCCAATATACTTTATCCAACTCAATTATATCTTATTTGGAAATAATTATCTCAGTTTAAAAAAAAATCATGGGTTATGTTTCCCCCAACCATATATTTTTCCAAAATGTTTAACTTGAAACTATGTCACTTTACTTGGTACCATAAAATCTAAAATCTTTAATGAAAATGAACTAAAGTACAATCCTTATATTTTTTATAATTATTATAACTTATACATCATTAATGAAAAACTCAAATGACACAATTCTATAATAAAAAATTAAGAAAACTAATCATTCATATTCATTTGTGATAGTATCATAACTTGATTATTATCTAATACCATCATTTGGGGTTTACTCTGATGATTGGGACATTGATTTGCATAGTGTCCCAACTCCTTACAGATGAAGCATTGTACATTTGAACCTTTTTTCTTACCCTTTCAATCATGTACTTACTGCCCTTTTTCTCCACACATATAAAAAACTCTCATTCCCTTTAAGAGTTTACCAAGGTGATTCTTTCCATAGTTATTCCATATGAGAATACCATTCTTTCCCTTCTTCTCTTTAACCATCTTTCTCTCTACCATCCTCTTCTTCTCTGGCATCCCTTCAAAGCCATATGACTCAGAGAATTATTTACTTATCTTATTAACACATGATATTATTTCTTCATATGATGATAATACATGGGAGACTATTTACCTTAAAAATGTAAGATTAAGACTATGAAATATATGACACTTCTTACTATTTAGATCATGCTTATTATTGGAGTTCTCATTCCCTCTATGGGGCACCATTTCTAAATGATGAAATACACTAGGTTAGATTATATCATAATTTATAATCCAAAAAATTCGAAAATCCTCAACATTAATAGAATATTTCCACACATCCAGTCTCATAATCATAAAAATGGTTTCTTTGCTAACATATTCACTCATAAATCCTTCATAATGGTTTTTAAAGGAAATGTGAGTTTTCTTAAGAATATCCCCTGGGAGTGTCATAACCAAGAGTGCACCAAGTCCCATTATCACATACCAGGATACCCCATGTCAAGCCCAATCCTCCTTGTCGTATTTTTCACTCCTATGTACATATTTTCCAAAGTCTCCTCTACCTACATGTATCCAGATATGGATGTATTGCTTGGAAAACTCAGAACATCTCTACATAACTAAAATTTTAGGAAGTTCTTCTACACTAATCCTCAAATTCTATCTTAGGATAATTTTCTCTAATAAGAGGTTTTATAAATCTAGTTTGAAGGTTATTGATAAACTTCCTCTGATACCAATTACAATGCACTGACCCTAGAAGCTTAGAGTCAGTGAATTATTTTAATGCATTGGAATGATTATAAGGAATCAAGTCCTGAAGGACCGATCAATTTAGCAGTCTTGGAAAATAGATTACATACATGAATGTTACATTACACATTATGAAATACAACACATTATAAATAACCCTTTGATAACCACTTTATTCCCTAAGCTTAACCCTGAATATTAATTATAATACACTTCTTGTAATCCTTGGAAAATTAAACATAAGAAAGCGGTGAGCTCAGATGCTCAATATGGGTAAATAATTTAGCAGAAGAAATAAACTTTTAATGATATATGTGTAATAAAAAAGAAAAATTTTAAACATAAAAATAAACAAATTATAGAGAAAATAAATCAAACATCACCATATAACATGTACATTGGTATTCTACTAGTTGAATAATCACATGTAATAACTAATTTCATATTGATGGAATGCCTAACGCAGGACATCATTACCTCATAATATAGGCCTCATGCCAAGAATACAAATAAATATTTCTTTAAGGCGTTGTTCCAAGGCACTAATTTGTCTCATGAGACCATCTGATGCATCGAGGGGCTATAGAAGGCCCCACCTATCACATACTATGTCCACTACATTCCTCATATTAAAATGTTGAAACATAACATAAACATTCATATTAAAACTATCATATGAAATTTCAATACTTAAGCTATAAACTGTGAAAGGTATAAAAATAGAAAATGCAAATTAAAACATATCATAACTCATTCAATACAATATGGAAGATTTTATTACAATAAATCAACTTCAATTAAGAATAATATCCAGTAAATGATGTTGATATAGTTGAAAATGAGAGTAAAACTTTTATAGAGAAATATTTCTTTTTGTGAAATAATTTAAAAGTCACACATTTATAAAGGAAGTCATATAAAATATATGTTTGAATCAAAGTGTCATATACCATTTTGAAACTTTTAAAAGGAATTAACATTTTTAAACAATCAAGTCCATATAAATAAATCCTTAAAACTATTCAGAAAACATGGACATTAATGAGAAAGATTTAGAAGAATAAATATTTAAAACATTTAAAATGATTTTTTTAGTTAAAGAGTACCTTAAAAGAATAATTTTTAAAAAGTATTTTATAAAAAATGGACATGGATAATAAATATGTCCCAGAAAATACTTACACATAAACAATCTCGGATAATAATGAGATTGAGAAATTAACCCTTAACCTGTACTTCCCTTTAGTCGAGGTTATATTTAAAATTATGTATAATGACCATAATATGTTATTAAATTATACTAGAACCATATTAATATTTATTATATCATACATGATTCATTTATGACATTATACTACCCATTTAATAATAATTTCCATGTCAAATTCATATTTTGTGTAATAATCGTTTTCTTTATCGTACGTGTTTTAACTTGTTATTCTTGATCATATCGGTTAAATCGTGATTTAAATACTTAAAGAATATAAAAAATGATTTATATATCATATATATTTATAATATAAATATTTATAATAGATAGATATACAAAATGGAAAGTACCGTTTATGGAGGCGGTAGGTCGTACGTACGCATAAATGTTGTTTCCATTTTCATATCGCATTGAACAAAACTAAGTGAATAAGATATATATAAAAAAATACATACACATGTATATATATATTTACAGTAGAATTATTATTTCATATATTACATACTTATTAATAATATATATTTTTATAATTATTGTTGAATGGTGAACATGGAAATGAATCTCATCGCGTCGTGGAGACGGTAAGCCATACGTACACATGAGCGCCGATTTCATTTCCTTAATTATTAAAAGGTGTGTAATTGGATGATATATTCATTGTATAGAAACATTATCATGCTATTTTAATTATTTATATACATATACAAATCATTATATCCATCTAAATAACATAGTGTTGAATAACAAATTATACCACAGCGTGGAGACGGTAAGCCGTACATACCCACACATGGTGACATTATCATTCATAGGATGGATAGAATAATGAATATGGTTGTAATATATTTATAATAACATCAAAATATGTATATTGTACTGGATTTATTATATTGGCAGGGAAATAACAAAGAAAGAGAAAGTGGAAGAAGAATAGAACTTTGAACGATGTGATACAATAAGTACATCTTCTTCAGTTTTTTCCTTTTGATTTGAACAAAAGGGCTCCATAGGTTGGATTTATTCTCAAGGTAAGGACTTTAGGTTGAATTTAGGGAAGTTTGGAGGAGATTATTTTAGGGTTTGTCTGATCCAAACGGCTTTGGAGGTGTGATTTTGAGAGAAGGGGAAGTACCCTTTTATAAGAGAGGTGATGGTCACTTTTGGAAAAGATTGAAATATTATTTTATTATAAAATCACTTTCAGTTTTTAATGGATATAAATTTATTTAGAATCTAAGGTGGTTATGGGTAGATATAATCTCATCTAATAGGTTTTAGAAAAGTTTATTTCCCCATATTAACCCTATTTTTTAGATTTAACTCTTAGTTAAATAGTTTAACTTTTACCATGTCCTCTTGTATTATTTTAATAAATGGTTAATAAACTTACTATAAAAATACAAGAGAACCCCAAGTGGTTCATTATTGACATATATAATCTTATATAATTCATTTTCCTAAACCTTATAGTTTTAGGAGTATTTTATCATTTAATAAATTAGTATTTGTTTTAAAATATCATTTTTGTCAATTTTGTCACTATTTAGTAATTTGTTTTTGTGAAAGTAATAACAACATTATTAATTTGAACAGAATTCATTGAATCAACCCTAAAAAGTAATTTTAACCTATAAAATTCCTATATTGTTTCAAAAGTCTCAATTTACATTTATTTTGATATTTTTAACTACAATTATTTTAATCTTTCATTAATAAGGTAATTAATGAATCATCATCGGGTCATAAATAAATTTAATTATTTAACATCTAAAAACTATAAATAAAATACCATGATGTAGACATTATTCTTATATTTATAATGAATATTTATAGTCAAATTTATATTATGTATAACCCTATATTAAAAATGGTTTGGTTATTAAACTTTCTATTTTACACTTTTAACTCTTCTTTAAATAAAATTACAAGAAATGTCCTAATCTAGTCCAAGTGGATCAAAGAGGTTAATATTTTATTACTAAGGTTTATTTTGGTCTAAAAACACTTATCTAATAGAATTATAACATGTGTTAGGGTAATTATAACACCATTTTTACCTTTAATTACCCTATTTACTTTTAATGTGGTAAATAAAATTCAAAAGTTACTATTTACCAAAAATTATTTTGATCTTATTGAACCAAATTTTACTTACTGATGTCAAATGTGTCTCTTGGATTTCTAAAATTCAATTCAAAAAAGCGGTAAAATTATGTTTTAGGCAAATTTTCAAATGTTCCTAGAAGGTGGGTAAAAGACGGTAAAAAGTTCAATAAAATTATATATATCTATGATTATTATAAAATGAATCCAATGAATTACATTGAACTTATATAGGTATTATGTATCTATTTTTACATAAAACAAATTTAAATAAAATAAATAATTAATTAAATAAAAAGTCAGTTTTAAATAATAACAGAGTGTTTTCACTATTCATTAAAATTGAGTGTTTTTAGAAAAATACCAAAAATTCACCATAAGATAATTTTGATATTCCGAATCTAAAAATGATGTCTATTTTACCAAATTTAAAATTAATTCCCGTTGTCAAAACTAGAAAGAGGATTTTTGAGAAGTAAAAACTATCAAACGATTGATATGTGTTTATGTCCAATTTAAATGTGAAATTATTTAAAATGACCTACATTATATTAAATGATAAAAATATTATCTAACTATAATTTAAAACCACTCAAATGAATAATTTAACACTTTAAATTATTTCGATTAAAAAATTTGTTTTCAATTAAAATTTAGTATTTTTTTATTATTCATAAAAATATTAAAGTTATCAGAAAAGTACCCAAAAAGTATCCAAACTAAATTTTTATGTCATGATTCTAAAGAATAATTTAATTTAATTTAATTGAATATATAAAAGTTTCAAATATTTTATTTAAAAAGGGCATTCAATTAAAAGGCGGTAAAATTTCATTTTTTGAAAAACAATTCTTTTATTTGAAATATTTTATTTGTTTTTATATTATGTCTAAGAAACACATAATATGGATGTTAAAATTATATGAAGTATATAAAATTCAAAATAAAGTTAATAATATTCATAACTGCTTTTTGAACGGCTAAATTGGTAAGTCATGGTGCGTTTGAACTTGGTGTTGCATATAGCACAAGCTATTGTATTATTTTAAAGATATAACATAATATGAAATCTTTGGGTGTTACACTCTGAGGTTTTACTAAGGTAGAGAGTTTGTAAAACTCCAGTAGAGAGCCATGTCTATCATGGAATTTTTTTCCCAATTTATAGAGCTGTATAATTTCATACCAACTCTATCTGGTGAAGATATTATAACTACCAGTCAATTTATGGATGGGATGGTATATGCCATCCTATTGTAGGTAAATATTTTTTAGTTGATAACTATTTTTGAAATCATCAACCAAGACCTCATTATAGAGACTAATATGAGGGAAGTCGATGTTGGGAACTAGGGCAGTTCAAAAATTATATCTATCAGTGTTAATTGTAGCAGATGAAAGAGATGTTTCAAGGTTTCTTGCAGGTGTAGTAGTAGTTATCCATATGATGTCGATAGCTTCTTTATATATCACTAGTGCAAGAAAACCATTCCTAAGAAACCCTAATGTATACAGAATCCACTAAAATCCAATGAATGTGGATGTATGGGTCATATCTAGTACTTGTTCAAGACATTTCTATTAACACTTAGGAAGTGGGGATCTACACCAACAACACATTTCTGAGTGGGAATAATAGTATCTCACCAGGAAGAAAGCTGGAATAGCATCAACTGCTGAACCTAAGGTTGTGGTTGAGGTAGAGGAAATTAGACTCAAGATTTGTTGTGCTAGTAATGAGGGCCTAATCCGGGTATTGAGGTTGTGACTTAGGGTTTTAGTATGATCCTATTACATAAAGTACAAAATACAGTATATGGGAAGGGCACTAGACATTATTTTATGAGAGGTACTATTCTAGTAGCCTCTATATTAGTGTCTTATTTATTTGAAAGAGGCACGTCATAATCTTTTATATCTGAGGAAATCATGGATATTCCATGCCTTGAGATAGAGCTATTTTGTGGTGTCATGAAACTCAATACAGGATTGGATATCCAATTAGAGAGTATCCTCTATTATAAGGATTTTCCCCTTGAGATAAGTGAATATCACTTTTAATGGAACATTTTCATCCTCGATATGATTTTATTGATGTAATTATTTGGAAGGAATGGTTGGTTCCTTTTTTAGCCCATATTAATTTTTATCACTGAAGGTTTACTTTTACAACACCAGAGGGAATTAGGAATATTCATAAGGGAAAATGGGATGTCCATGCATCTTGAGAAGGATCTGAGCATCCTAGGATTGGAAAAGTGACATCCTAGAATTCTAGTATCTTCTTTGATGACAAAGGGTTACGACCCACAATTTTTTCCATCCTATGGTTGATTTTTTCATTGATATATTCCCTTATGAAATTTTCAAGCTTCTAATAGTGTGATATGTAGAATTCACAATTGAGATAGTACCAAGAGTTCCACCAGTGTCCATTCCTCATTACATGATGGAACATCCTAAGATTCTAGAGCATAAAAATATATTGGAGGATCTAGAGGATAAAGGATTTATACGCCCTAACACTTCTCCCTGGGGTTTACTAGTCCTTTGGACAAAAAGGTGGATAATACCCTCAATATTTTTGTGGATTACCAATTGGTTAACCAGATTACAGTAAAGAACTGATATCCACTATCTCAAATCGATGCACAATTTAATTGTTTCCAAAGTTCAAAAGTGCTTTCAAAGATCTAATTAAGCATGGGCTGTCATTGGGTGCATGTCAGGTCATCATACATACCTCGCACATCTTTCAGGAGAATTTATAGTCATTATGAGTACCTGGTTATGTTTTTTAGTCTCAAAAATGTGCCTACTATTTTTATAGATATCAAAAATTGGATTTTCCACCAATATCTAGATTCATCTGTGGTAGTATTTGTGGTTGAAATAATAATGTATTCTCATTCTAGACAAAACTATTCCAAACATCTTGATATCATGATGAGTAAACTGATATAGAATCATCTATATTCTAGGTGCAACAAATTCTACTTTTGGATTTAAAAAGTCCACTCTATGGGTTATATGATCTCAAAGTCAGGATTTTTAGTATACCCATGAAGGTGAGAGATGTTGTTTCCTGGGGAATGCCCAAAAAATTCTTTGATATATTGATTTTTGTGGGGATAACTGGTTATTTAATACACTTCAACCAATATTTATCATTTCTAGTATCACCTCTTATGGGATTTTCTAAGAAGAGTGTGATATTCATATGGTCAGAAGCTTTTGAATATGACTTTCACGAGTTAAAGGGAATATTGACTTCAGTGATGATTAGGATTTTTCCTTAACTTGGAAAGTGATATACTATTTAATATGATGCATCATGTATCATATGGGGGGGGGGGGGGCGTTTGATAAAGGACAAATGATTCGTCATGTACATGTCTCATTAGTTGAGGCCTCATGAGAGGAATTACCTGACTCATGACCATGATCTAGCTATGGTTGTTCATGATTTACACTGTTGGATGTAGTATATACTTGGGGAGCATTTTTTGATATTCACATATCACAAAATCCTCAAGTATATCTTTTCACAATGTGATCTTAATCTCATAAAATGTAGATGGGATGAGTACCTACGGTCCTTCAATTTCATGCTTTCCAATACACATGGAAAAGGAAATGATGTAGTCGATGCTCTCAGCCATAACACTTGGACACATGATTTTCTAGAGGCCTATGGTGAGTGGAAGCTCAAGGAATTATTTTCATAGATGCATATAGAGGTTCAGGAGGATCATGGGAAGACCATCATCTCATCCTTGTTAGTGACCTATACTCTTATAGAATTAGTGGTAATATGGAAACCCACAAATCCACAAGGCTTAGTTAAAAGGGAATATATCTTCAATGATGATTTTTATTCTAGTTAGACCATAGATCATGATGAAACCTTATGTTTCCATGGGTGTTTTTGGGTGCCAAATTAAATTAAAGATGAGTTGATGTGGGAATTTCATACCTCATTTTGGGTAGTATATCCTGATGTTACCAAAATGGATCGATACTTATGTCACCAGTATTGTTGGGATTGTATAAAATGAGAGAACACTGGTTTTATCACTCAGTGTTACAACTACCAGAAGGTGAAGGAGGAACATCAATGACTAACATAACTTTTACAGTTGTTATCCATTCTTGAGTAGAAATGGTATGATGTCTCTACAGTCTTCAGGACTGGTTTACCCATATTACCTCAAGGAAATGATATTTTCTGGGTAGTCATTGATCATTTAATGAAGGTTAAAAATTTCTAACATGTTCGTGAGACCTTACCAATAAAATATATAAGTAGGATATATGTTTGTGAGTTTATACATCTTCATGAAGCTCCAAGACTTATCATATATAATAGGGACATTTTCATCACATCTCAGTTTTGGTAGGTGTAGCAGAAGTCTTTGTGTATATATACGCTTCCTATAAAGAACTATCACCCTCAAATAGACAAACAAGGAGAGAATATAATTTAAATGTTAAAGGAAATTTATTATGCATGTGTGCTAAAATTTATAGGTTCCTGGGAGAAACACATAGCCTTGTTTTTTTTTCTTACAACAATATATTTTAGGATACCATCTTGATGGATCCTTATGATTCCTTAAATGGTAGGATTTTCATTCACCTATATGATGGTTTGAGGCAAGGGAGGAAAATTTACTTAGACCACATCTCATCCAAGAGATATCAGAGTAGGTCCATCTAATCAGAAATAACATGTTGATAGTTTAGTATAGACAATAGTCATATTCCAATAGACAGTAATTACCTCTTGAGTTTGAGACCGGGGACTGGTTTTTCTTGATTGTGTCACCCAAGTTCATCCATCAATGAATTTAGAGGTAGGTTAATCTTTTTTCAAGCTTTTTTGGAACCTTTGAGGTTTTGAAATGAATCAGACCAATGACTTACCAGACCAAACTTCCTCCAATATACTAGTCTATGCATGATTTCTTTCACATATCTCAGCTCTCCTAGCATTATTAAAACCCATCACATGTTTTCAATCCTGATTAGGTTGAGTTAGTGATGGATGGTTATTCTAAGGAGTATCTAGTTCATATTATGAATCAAATAATGAAGAAAATTTGAGTCTATTCAATTCATTTAATATGGGTGATATGGTATCACAATTGGGTACAAGATGAGAATTGGGAAGATAAAGATGATATATGAGCTCAATGGGAAGATATCTTCTCAGATGATCCCTTTCTAGCATGAGATGTCTAACTCGGGGACATGTTTCTTTAATGAGTGGTGGTTTTAACGAGATGACTTTTTTGGAAGGTTTGGATAATTGGTTTTAAACATAATTTCCATATATTTTCCCTTTTAATGGTACTTAATGGAGACAAGGAGGTTATTGGTGTGTCTGAGGCTTGTTATTATCCTGCAACCCTAGGTTTCAGAGAAACAAACTGGGACACACTATTAGGAGAAACTGTGTAGCCCAATCTTTAGAGTTTCTCCAAACCGTGCAGGGAATTTTAGAGGGGAGAAATGGGATGCATGGATGTATAATACTATATAAGAGAAGGTGGATGAAAGTGTGAAAATTTTAGACATGGAATTAGTGGGACTAAGCATGACCTGAGAATGGTTATAAAAACTATGTGCTTAGCCCATGCGGGTTCCATCCTTAGATAGTGGAGGCTCCAAAGTTAGTACGCAGTTTGGACAACCATGAAACCAAATTGGGTGACCCTATCTTGAAGAGTAAAATTAATTTTTTCCATTAATGAATTAAAATACCTCACAATATCCCCCATCATTTCTAGTGAACCACTTATTCTCCATATTCCATGGCTTCTCCCTCAATCCTTACCTAGGATTCTTGATAATTTCTCCATTCAGACACTAAATCGATCATCATTAGAAGAGTTGTATCTATATCAGTAAGATCTATAATCCTTTTACTTCCTTTCATCATTCATATTAACATCTCTTTAATTATTTTGGTGTGACCTCATTCACCCTATTTTTAGGGTGTTGATATGTTTCTCTAATTTCTTATGTTCTTCTTCAATTCTAAAGCTGATATTAAATGAGGAGACATATAAAACACCAAGGTTGGTTTCCATGATTTCATTATAATATTTTTTAGTATTTTCATAGATTTTTCCATTATTTGGCATTCAATAAATTTCCACACATTGACTTAAAATGTGTTCTTTTTTTCTATATAATTATACACTTGTTGTCATACTCCCATACAACCTTTATATGTTTTTAGAGGATGTTGAACTCAATCATATCCACCACTTTGGGCATGTCGAATGAAATGGCCTATTTATATTAAAATATTTTAATGGACAAACATTTATAAAGTGGTTTACTTGTCTTGGAATTGGAATTTCCCTCTTTTATATAATTTTCCAACAGACTAGAACACCTTATAAGTGTTCTCCTTGACCCTCAAATGGATTTTATTATTATTAATTATATGGATTTATTTATTTTATTGATAATGGGTGGAAATTCTATGTTAATTGATGTATACTTTTATATAAAGATCATATGTATTGTGAAACTCTTGTTTTTGTTGGGGTTTGATGATTATATTGCACTAGAGGTAATCCCTCATGTTATTATTATTATAATGAGTAATCTATTATTATGGGTTATTGATCAATGGTTAAGTTACTTGTTGAGCATGATGCTTCACTCTCCCTAACATCGGGTGTTAATCATGGAATCTCTTAATCTTATACTAATATATGGACAATGGAAATGGTGTTCCAAATTCCCTTGCTTTAGGTGTTGGGAATGACGTCTGACCCCACCAATATTGAGTGTTGAACATGATGTATCACATTCACATGGTGATTTAGGGAATGTACCACTATTGGATCCTATAGCTCATTGGACTAACTATGGATGACTGAGTTATGACTTGGGTCTTGCTTAATCCTAGTATCCATGTATATTCCTACTTATGGGCTCCCGTACTTAGTGTATATATATACATGTAGTATATAACTATATATATATGGTTACTGATTAGACTCTCACACTAGTCAATACAGAAGAAGAAATAGGTATCTAGGTTTTATATAGGCATCTACGCTAGCTAATATTTGTTATTAATAATTGATAATTATTCATTATACCTGTACACTACTTAGTTATGTACAATGATTAGATTATTTATAGACACTATTGGTGGTGGCCAACTGGGATTTTATCTCACACCCTACTTGGACCTCCTTTAGTACCCAAGTAGACCTCATGACTATAGGTATGAATAAGTTCAAGAACACTACTATAAATTTTTATTTATTTAGATTATAGCATGAAGAATGGGAGTAGAGGACCAAGCATATTCTCATGACACTAGTGGAGAAGACTTTTGTAATTTTTTTTGTATATCATGCTATATTTTCTTATCTTCTATATCCTATGTTTCCCTTTTTGTTTTTTCCTTCTATGAAGTCATAATGTATATGACTCGACCTTTGAGATTTTTATTATTATTTTTGTTGTTGGTTTTTACACTTTTGTAGTTGACTATTATATTTTATTTCCATGTGCCATCTATTATATCATGATTACACTAATTTGGTTATTTATTTTTATCCTCTATGAAACTATGATACGAGGGTATAGTCTTCACACTATAACACCATAGACTCTCCTAGCTATTCCACATACATTATCATATGTGGAGGATCACTTGAGGCCATGTTATCTACTGGCTCATAGCACCAGTTGAGTGGATCTCAGGTCATGACATTTCATTAAAAAACTACATTTTTACACTTTTAACACATATTTGAAAATTTAAAAGGATTCACAAACTTATAGTTCTTTCTTATAGAGTGATAAATTCATAAATGTTATATCTTTGGTGAAAAATACATTTTTCACTATTCACCTAAAAATTAATTATTTTTAAAAAATACCAAGAAAATCCTAAGATAATTTTGATGTGATTAAGCCAAATTTGAAATTATTTTATAAAAAAATCCTATAATATTAGAAATTTAAATTTTATGAGTTTTCATTGTTCAATTGTTTTTGGATGTTGTGCTTGACTATTATTGTATGGTCTTAAGTATCAAATTTTATATTTTTATATTAGTTTAATTAGGTTTATAAATTTCTCTAATATCATGATTTTTTTATTATGGTAAAACATTGGGGGTAGGATTTAAAAAAAATCTTGTTTTTTAACTTTTAAAGTGGGTTTTAAACATTTAATATATTCATTTAAATGAGCTATGAAATGAACTCATAATCCATGAGAACTCTTTATTATTTAAGAAAACACTAGTGTTTGAGTTAATTATTCATTATTTTTTATTATTAATCTCACTCTTCATCCAGATATGTTTCTTTATTCCTTGATAATTATATGAGTGTATCGAATTATAAGAAAAAAATAGATGTTTTAGTTAATTGAAATGTTATTCATATTTAAACCTTTTCAAAATATCTTATCTCAGATATATTTTTAAAACCAATGTCAAATTTTAGGAAAACTGCTTGTTTTAAGAGTGATATATGTTTTATAACTTCATAGAATAACATGGGGTAAATATTTTTAGAAACACATTCTTTATGGAACTTCAGTATTTCATTCGAGAGATTCATTTTCTTGCACTAATTTTCTCAATTTGACTTCTTGAAGAAAATAAATATGATAAGACTAGGGAAATTTGATGTGTCTAATTTTGAATGTATTTTACCCCATCATAATGGAGTGTTAAATAATATTCTCAATGTAAATTGTGATTAAATTTAGATAATATATAAATAATGGTTTTCGTGGGCTGTAATTGTCCACAGTTGAATTTATTAATGTAAATGGTTAATTTTTGGGATTTAATTAATTAAAGGTTCTTTGAATTAATTCCCATATTTTATGTGAAAAAAAATATATTTTTTGTTTATGGTGCTTTAATTGAAATGGTATTTTCAAATGGGATTTGATCATGAAATTCATTCTTCTAAGATTTTATGGTTCTTTATTGAAAATTTCAATTTTTTAAATGTATTTTTATTCTGGAAAATTAATATTTTATATAAATTACCTATAGATCCATAAAATCCGTAATTCGAAAATTAAAAATCAAGGGGGTGTCAAGATTGATGATATGTTGTGGTAGGAAATTGAAGTTGATCTTAAGGCGGATGAATTCATGGAATCATATGAAAATTACAGAGGGATGGTAAAGGATTAATCAAGGATGTGAACTTTTCTAAGTTTATTATTAGAGGTTATAATAGACACACAATAGGGATAACACTTCTGTGGATGAGATTTTCTCAATTCACATACAGAGAAAAATATCATTGAAAAGTGCTCAACATGGGCGTCTTTTACTACTATATTTTCTTTTGTGGTGAAAAGTTGGGAAAAAATTAATTTTAAGTTTGGAACCTAGTCATTTATGAAGGGTTGGGAATCACACATTTCATGATTGGTGTTTAGGGAAAGCTGGATTAGTGAGATATCAAACATCAACCTCTTGGGACGATCGGGCAAGTTCTATTAGACATGAAAGATTCTTGAGATAAAAGAAAATCTCTTCAATAGAGACAATTACTATTACCTTCATCCTTTGGTATATTTCTACTTTTAATGAGAATTTTAGAATACTTTTAACTAAATAATATTGTATAGCTAAACACTTTTGGGTAATGGGATTCTTCTCATCACCTGTTTACTTTATTTGTGCCTTTATTTATTGAATTTTACTCTCAAATTCCACTCTTATTCTATAATTTTAAAAAAGTATCAAGATTTAATGTAAATTTAACTTGATATATTTATTTCTATGTTACTTAATGATATGATAAAAAATCTAAAAGATATTTTCTAATGAGAGTAACATGGTATGTTCAAAAAACAATTTCTTCTTAGTGAAAATCGATTTTATAAATTTTGTAAATGAGTAAGTTTAGTGGATCAAAAACTGAAGGATTTATTCCCTTACACGTTTTAAAACCCTAAACTTTGGACAAAAATTTTCAATTCAGTTTTAGAGTTCTTTTCAAATTTCATAAATAAAGGAAGACATATTTTAAACCAACCAACCATGTTCCCCAACCTCTTGATTATCATTCCTTTCCTTTTTGAAACTTTTTTTTTTCTAACTTGAACTATTTTCTTAATTAAATTATTCTCTATTCATATCCCTAATCCATTCCCTATTACCATTGCTAATAATATTTGTCTAATATTTATGTTTGTTTTGATTTTTCCTTGGTCAGTACACAGACATTCACCTTCCCTGAGGGATCAATGCCTATTCATTACTAAATTATGTTTACTATTGGGAAAGAATATAAAAAATTTTATTGGATCAATAGAATTATAAAAAAATTGGAAATTTTTCTAAGCATGGAACATGCGACCAAGGATAGAAAAAAAATATTCAAGAAAAATTAAAAAAACAACAAAACATGTTTGTTTTCAAAAAATGTTTTGTTGCAACCATTTTACCTTAATCAAAATAAAATATCTAAACATATCCATGTATTCAAATTGGGTAAATATTTTAAAATTTATATCCCTTCATACCTAAGATTAATAATAATTTATGTTCTCTAGAACAAAAAAAGAAAACTAAAATGGATGATAATAGGGAGTCCCTGAATTCCGACCAAAATAAAATTTCAATCTACCTTAACCAAGAAATGAATTGAAAGAGAGATTCATAATTAAGTATTAAAAAGTCAAAAATGATTATAGTAATCCATCATACTTTAGGAAAGCCCTAGGTGTTAAAACTATGAGACCAAATAGTCCCATTTCTTTCGTGTTTCCATCATACAATAGATAACCTAAGGACGATTATCTGGATATAATTAGACACTTCTATAGTGTTGTAAAATAACTATGTATTTTTTGACAGAGTGGCGTAGAATTAAAGTTGAGAGTTTTCCCATTTTTCTTAAAATATAATTATATAAATTGATTCTAAAAATAATATGAGGAGATATTTGATACATGGGATCCTATTTTCACCTCATTTCTAATAAAGTTTTACCTAAGAATAATGAAAACTAAAATTAGGAATAAAATCATTGGATTTATTGAAGATGAATTTTTGTTATTCCATAAATATTAGGTTAGAATAAGTGTGTTGATTTGGATGTTTTCAAATCATATGTGTACTCTATCAGTTATTTTATAAGGATTTTACAATCGTGTTACCCCATACCACCAAACTCTAGTTGATGAGTCCTTAGGAAGAGGTTTCTCTAATAAAACTGTTGAAGAGGTAAAGTTAATTTTCACCATTTTTTCCCAAAACATATAACATAAAAGTTCAATAAGAAGAAAAATATATAAGAAAGTAAAAAATTATATTAAAAAATTTGAGGTTCAAACTACTAGATTATATAATAAAAATCCCAAAAATTAACTTATGGGGAGATACCATCTCTATGGTGTGTTTGGTCATTAAAACTCCTACTATCCTAACATTTATATACCTACACCCAACGAGCTAAAAATATATATTTTTTGGGTATGGACCTTGGATATATCTTAGGGATGATACTTTATCTAATAATTATAACTAGGGGTATAGAACCCACTTCAATTTATCATGTAATGATAACATAATCTGGACCAGCTGCCCCTGGGTTTCAAAAATATCTTAGGAAACCATTTAACAATCAACAGATGTCTGAGAATTCTAATTGAGAAGGAAATATTTAGGTTCTAATGTATCAATTATTATTAATAATGGATTCTTAGATAGTAAATAACAATTTTATATAGATTCACCAAAGGCTATCTTCAAAAATGAAATGAACAATTTATAAACTCAAACTTGTCAAATGGATAGTGAATCAAGAGTAAGAGAAAAAAGGTAAACAACCGAAACTAAAGAATTGAATCCTAGTGGTAATATTATTTCTTTTAAAATTATGAGAGGAATTAAAAATCACTAGGAAGTTTAAAAATACCATAAACCCACTCAAAATGAAAATCTAGATGAATTTGAAAACCAAACTCTAAAAACCTCAGTATCAAAAAAAATTTACTCTGACACTAGAATCACATTATAACCATATATTCCAACTAAAAATAAAAATAAAAATTACTTGAAATACAAATAGAATAAATTTAATAAGGATATTGAATATGATAATGAGGGGATGCTAACAATTCTGAATAATTTTACCACAACCATACCCCCTCCTCAAATAATAAAGCAAAAGTTTCTTGAATATGAATTATGTATATTACTTAAGATTTTTATAAAACTTAAAATAAATATTCATTTACTATAATATATATTTTAAATTCCATCACACTTGAAATCGTTAAAAAAATATTCTAAAATAATAAAAAATTGGATGAATTTTCATGTTATAATTTAACGAAGGAGGGAAGTGGTGTCCATTAGAACATGATACCTCATAAAAATTAATATCCAGGAAGTTTTCTCATCCCATGTACCAGAGATGATAGTGTCCTATTTACTATAAATGTGTCTATTGTATGAGTATAAATATGATTACTTTATAATTATTCTAACAATTTCAATTAGGATTTAAGTAGTCCACCACTATTTTATTTATAAGAACCCAGTTCTTTTTTGAGATACATATCCTTTAAATTCTACTAACCGTTATTTTAAATGTCTAAATATGGACTAATGTGAATTAAAATTTAGTTCATGGAGGTGTTTTGGGTGTTCAGGGTGGTTCAGAGCCCGACACCTTGCTTTTGGGTTGAAAAAGTCTTGGATCACGATTAGAATAAACAGTTTGTGTAAGGTCACACAGTTAGAAAAAACAGTGTGTGGCTGGATAGTTTAAGGATAATGGATGAATGTTTCAGAAAAACTATGTGAAATGGGTTTCATGGACATGCATCCACGACTGAATTTTTTTACAATGGGGTTTTACATGGATTCGGTATGGTTACTAAAATTGTGTGATATGCCCTTACCTACAACTATGCATGCACAATTGGCACATGGTTTGGCGAACCGTGTAGCCAAATGGTGCAAAACTATGTTTTTTGGAGAATTTTAAAAAAAATTGCACATAATTCTATTTCAAACATTTTCTTCCAATTCTTCCCATGCACAAAAACATACCTCCATTTAATCCCTCATTGAGATCTATTCTAGGAATTGAGGTAACTTCTTCATCCAAGCTCCGATTCAAGTGCCATTGATCTTATTAGATCCACATCAGTGAGTTCTTGATTCTTTTTTGTGTCGTTACTTGATGGATTTAGTATTGTATGTGCTATTTATGTTAATGATAATTTTCTATATTATCAGGTTCTTTTTCTATTATTCAATTTTATCCTAATTCGAGTCAAATCAGAAGTTGATACTAGATAAACTATCCATTCGGAAACTACGGTAAGATATCTTGTTATTTTAATTAATAATTGAAGTGATTATATATATATGGATTATGTTGTTCCACAAACCAAATTCTCATGAAGTTCCTTGAAATGAATTTAAATCTTTAAATTAAATTGTCAGGAATGGATTATGTAATAAATAGGCTCATAAATGAATGATTATAGGTTATGGGCCTTGAATTGGAAACATCCCTTTTGGGGTGTCATTTAATTAATTGGTCTACTATGGTTTTCTTTTGAAATTGATTACCTTGGAAGTGTTCCCTTTACCAGATTTCATGGTATGTTAAATGGCGAGCTTTCAATTATAATTGAAGTTTGATATCAATTTTGATTGAATTTATTAATGGGAAGGTATTAAATGACCATGACTAATTGTCCATTAATTATAATGGATTGTTTAACCATGTGATTCTTGTTGTATTGGGATTCACACTTGAATAATTGAAAGGTATGTCTTCTAAGATTATCTCATGACTTGAGTAACCTTTTGACGTGGGATTGAATTGAAATGTTCTTATTACTGACCTTGAGATGGTTAAATTAAATTTATTAAATGAAATTGAATTGGTTAAATGATTATATGGCTTTGGAGATGAATGGATTCACATTATAATTCCATGGTTTAACTCAATTGGCTTTTACCTTGCTTATGCTTGAGTGATACTTGGACTCCCTAGCAGACTTCCAATGAGGGAATTAGAGGCTTGACTATTATATGCCTAGTGATACAAGGAATTACATATGGATATCCAAGGATGAACTCAATGGGAATTTGAGCATTTATTCCATGGGTGATACTTGGTATCCCTTAGTGGACCACTAAGGATAGGCTCGAATGTATGGGATGTTATACCACACCTAAAGTAATACCTGGGTTCTTGTGAGGATATACATGTATGGGATTGTAGGGTGGTGGTTTATATAATACCTAGATTGATACCTGGATTCCAAATTAGTAATTCCAAGGACAAGCTCACGTTCATAAATGAATAATGAATGAAATTGATGTATATGACGCATCTCCCAATCCAAACTAAAAGGGTGGATTCGATATTGTATTGAAATTTATGGATGGCCTATTTAGGCATCCATTGATCATTTTATAATGGGAGATTCTGGGAAATATTCCTGGTATCGGGGCTTAAATAAATTTTAATGATATAATGAATTTTTTTTATAAATGATGTATTTGACTTATAGGATGTTTAATTTTAGTACTTCCTTTACATATTATATTTTTGCCTACTTACTATGACTGTTATATATTCACTGACTAGATGGAACTTGACCTTTGGTGGTTGGATACTTGGATTATGTCTCACACCCTATTCGGGATGCCTTGGGTACCTAAACAGACTATATGATTACAGTTAGGGATAAGGGAAAGCACCGAGATAGAGGTTCTTGATTGCTGCTTAGGATTAAGGGAGCATGGGATCGAGCTAAAGCTTGTGATTCTATTAGATAGTTTTTCCCTTTTTTACTTTGTTCCATGTATTTTACACCTGCCTTATATACATGTTTTAGATACTTTACTAGAAATATGTCATGTATCATAATCATTGTATATGAGTTACTTTTGGAATTGATATGCATTCATGTTGTGTGTATATTATTTGTTTGATTTACTTATCCCTCTACTTATCTTTTATTGAAATTTTGTGGTTCTACACTCTGGTGACGAGGGAATAGTCTCCCCACGGGCACACCTTGGACTTCACTACTAGTCGGTTACCTCTGGTATTTGGGGAGATGTGATTGAGGCCATATGGCCAACCGAGATTGGGGAACCTTTGAGGGGCATTCAAGTCTAGGTCGTTACAAAGTGGAATAAGAGGATTTATTTTCTAGTTTTCTTTAATATTTTATGACAATAGAAATGGATAGAAAGGAAAAGAGTTTGGTAATGAGAATTTACTATGAGTAACTACACCATGTATATGGTAAACCCAAATTTCTTCGAATTAATTGTTATATTCCTGATTTTTACTATTATAGTTGATTGGATTCCACCATTGGGTGATGAAATTGAATTGTGATGTTATTAATGGTATGATTATGGGTTCTATTATGTTTAAATCTAATGATATGAGGGTATTCCATGTCATTAATTCTGTTAGGAAATTTATAGGAATCAAATTCTATGCCATTTATAATGCATTACTTATTTCATGTTGTTGTGATAGATTACATGATAGTTAAACCTGCTGTTGTGATCAAACTTCTAGATTGGGTTATGGGGTAAATCAGGTGGATTCCATAATTTGGTTCCTAAAGAGTATGAGCCCTAATGTATTGGAATTTTTAAAACCATTAGTTCAATTTTTTTAATGAAATACGATAAATGTGAAAAAATACGAATTCAAATGAAAATGAACATGTGAATTTAATTGAAAATTAATTAGATATTAAAATTTCTTATTGTATACAACTAAACCTAGACCCGACCTTAGTAGTGGAAAGTAGGTAGTATCTCTGGCCTATATGTGAGTTGTACGTCACCCAGATATGAATCTAGGATTAGGTAGATGGGTTTTACTTATATATGAAGGCTTGTACAAATTCTATTTATGTTTTTAAACTTTTGATCGGAAAATTTTTATAATAATCTAGATCTGAGTTGTGCGCTTGGAATTTGTAATGTTATGTCATCGTGATTTCCTTTAATCGTATTCTAGGAGGGTAGCGACAACCATACTTTGGAAGTGGGGGGCCCTGGGATACCAGTGGATCGTCCAGTAGTTCCATCTGAAGAAATAGTGGTAGTACCGTACATGGGTGATATGGCACAATTATGTGATGAATTCTAACAATTCATGTATACTATTCAGGGAGCATCGTGACCTACCCCAACAACGGAAGAGTTGATGTGTGAGTTATAGAAGTAGAATTCTCTCATATTTTGGAGGGATGACAGACCAAAGACTATCAATTCATGGCTATATTCCATTCTATCTATCTTTGAGTATCTAGATACGCCTGATGAGAGGAGGGTAAGGCTCAAAATGTATAAGCTACATGATTCTTCCAAGAGATGGTGGTATTTCATAACCTAGATGAAACATCATTGGGAAATGGATTGGAAGGATTTTCATGAAACATTATATGACTACTTCTATCCTAATACATTGAGGACCAATAGAGCCCAAGAGTTCATGAACCTAGAGTAGGGCATGTTACTAGTGATGGATTTTTCAGCATGTTTTATTGACCTCCAATGCTTCAAAACTACTCTGATGGGTGATGAGTTATTTAAAGCCAGGTGATTCGAGGATGGTATTAAGTATGAAATAAAATCATAGGTAAATGTATTTTAGATAACTATTGTTTCTATAATAGTGAATTATACACTTATCAAAAAGTGTAACCTGATAGAGGATGGAGGTGAGAGATAGGGTGGTTCAACATCTAGATATGAAACTGCATCAATCGATAGTAGGAAGAGTTGTCTCGAACTTCCACATGGTGATATTTGAAGTTAGAGCACTTACTCAGGAAGCTAGGAGAGGTTCTACCAGTGTGGTAGGATAGGACATGTGAGGGAATAATTTAAAAGCGACCTAGTAAAGTGGTTATCTTTCAGAAATATGGTCTATCTATAGCACTTTTATAGAGATTTTCATCTAGAAGATAGTGAGAGAGGGTCTCCAACGACTCCATGTTTAGGAGTGGGGTCGGTAGCTTCCCATCAGGCAGGGAGCTGGAGTACATATGGCTGATCAGGATGAGGTAGTGTTCATGGTCATGGTAGTTAGACCCTAGTTTTATAGTGAATATAGAGAAGATCTTATTAGGGTAGTGAGGAAGTATCATAGGGCCATAGTTTATGCCATATATACGTAGTGCAATAGACCCTTGAGAAAAAGGATACAAGATCGTCTACCTTCATATCTATTATTATAGTAACCTCTACATTATCTTCAACAATTTTTATATATGGATTCTCATATATTTATATATGTGCTCATTGTGGAGATCCTTGGGATCAGTGTTCAGACCTGTGATGGTTTTGTGATTATTGACGCTCTGTTGGGGACTAGAACAGAGTGTGTACATCAATTTAAGGAGTGCCGCCTTGAGATTGGTGGGTGTCACTTCATATGGGACCTCTTTGTCCCCAATATGATAGGTTTTTACATCATTATTTGGATGGACTGATTTGTTCCCTTTCATTATTTCATTGATTTCTACCACTGTAGGGTGACCTTCACATCACCATATGAAGGAGAGTTAATTCATAAGGGTGAATGGGATTTCCAGGAGCATCGAGATGGACCCAAACATCATTAGATGGGAGAGATGAAATCCCACATATAGATATTATATATGGATGATCAGGGAACTTGTTAGGAAAATTTCCATCTAGTATTTGACTGTTTCAGGATTGTTTTCCTGGATGACTTTTCAGGATTATCTCTGGTGAGAGAGGGGGATTTCTCTGTCGATCTAGTTTCAGGAGATGCAATGGTATCAATTCCTCCTTACAAGATAACAACTACTGATATGTGAGAGATCAAGAGGTGGCTAGATAGTTTAGAGGCTAAGGGGTTTATCTGACCATATAGTTCTATGCGGGATTTGTTGGTCCTTTTTGTGAAAAAGATGGATAGAACTCTTAGGCTATGTATGGATTACCAGAAATTGAACCAGTTTACAGTTAAGAACTAGTATCCTCTACCACTGATAAATGATCTCTTCAACCAGCTATGAGGAGCTTGTGTATTCGAAAATATTGATTTGAGATTTGGTTATCGTCATGGGAATGTTAGACCATAAGATGTACCTTACATAAATTTTTTGTAGCAGGTACAGTCTATTGGAGTATCTATTTGTGTCATTTGGTCTCATGAATGCGCCATTGGTTTTCATGGATTTGATGAACTGAGTGTGCCATCCTTTTCTTGATTTGTTTTTAGTGGTTTTCATGGTAGAAATATTGGTGTATTCTTACAATTAACATGACCATGCCAAACATCTTGAGATCATATTGAATACACTAAGATATCTTTAGTTATATGATTTGCTTACAAAGTGCCATTTCTAGATGGATTAGATTCACTTCTCAGGTCACATTATCTAAGATACAAGAGTATCAGTTGACCCAAAGAAGTTGAGAGATGTAGTTTCCATAGAGCAGCCTAAGAACTTCCTTGAGGATAATAGTTTCTTAGGGCTAGTCGGTTACTATAGAAATTTCATACAGGAATTATCAAGCATAGAAGTGCCACTTACAAGATTGACTAAAAAGGGTGTGAAGTTTTTATGTTAATATTACTAGGATATGGCCTTTCATGAGCTGAAAGGGAGATTGAATTTAGCATTGATAATAATTTTTCCAGAGCTTGGAAGGAGTCAAACCATTTACTGAGATGCACCACGTATCGGGTTAGGAAGAGTCCTTATATAAGGGATAGAGTCTTAATATATAGGTCTTGGTATTTGAGGCCAAATGAGATGGATTTCATTATGCATGATCTAAATTCAGATGTGGTTGTTCATGTACACCACAGTTGGAGACATTACTTACTTGGAGAGCATTTTGTGTATACACACACGACAAATGACCCAATTAAATATTTAACCAGTGCGATCTAAACCTGGGACAACAAATGTGGGTTGATTACCTATAGTATTTCGACTTATGGCTTTCTTATACACCTGGTAAAGGTAATGCAGTGGTTGATGAACTGATCAGGAGGACTCAGATATTGGCAATGCAACTGGCCAGTAGCAAGTGGCATGTTGTGGATTTGTTCTCTAAGATGCACTTAGAGGTCAATGACAGCCAGAGAAATAATTTATTTCACCCTTAGTTGTTACCTCTAAAATTCTAGATAGAGTGAGGATGATACAGCTATTGGATTCAGAGAGCCTAGACCTATAAGAGAGTGTGGTAGGTGGGGACCCTCCTCCCGGTTTGACCGTAGGTGATAATGAAATTTTGCGTTTATATGGTCACACTACAGGAAAAATGGCTTTTTGCAACAGGTCTTTTGTGACTGGAATAAATCTCGTTGCAAAAGGCCCGTCCAAGAGGTTATTTGCAATGAGGGTAACGACCCGTCGCAAATAACCAACTATTTGCGACGGGATTTCGTCTCCCGTTGAAAATAGTTTGGCGCAGATAGCACGACAAACCACACGAAGGTTATTTGCGATGGTGGGATACCAACGTCGCAAATAGTTATGTATTTGGGATGGGGCCCGTCGCAAATAACCGACGACGGTTTATAGCATTTTGCGACAGGACACCTTTTGCGACGGGGCCCGTCACAAATAACCAGCGGCGGTTTATAGCGTTTTGTGACGTGATGTCTTACCGTCGCAAAAGGTGCGTCAGCAGGGACTATTTGCGATGCGGCCCATCGCAAATAATTGGTGGTGGTTTATTGACTTTTGCGACGGGATGTTATCCCGTCGCAAAAGGTGTGTCGGTAGGGACTATTTGCAACAGGTCCGGTCGCAAATAACGTTTTAACTGCCGACAAAAATTAATGCGGGCGTAGGTATTTGTGACGGGTCCTGTCGCAAAAGATACTATTTGCAACTGGTATCCCGTCGCATATAATCCCGTCGCAAATAATCTAACCTATATATACCCCCATCTGCTTTTTCTCTCATTCCTCTCAAATTTTAGATCATGTTTCTCTCTAAACTCAGATTTTAGAGAGAGAATTTTTCTAAGTAAATTTTTTTGTTCAGGAAGAAGTTGTGAAGTCGTCTGCATCAATAAAAAATTAGTCTTAAAGGTATTTATGTTTTTTAATTTATTATTTATTTCATTTTTTATGTTAATTTTTTTTATTGTTGATTAGTTGTAATTAAATTAAATTTATATTGTTTTGTCATTAGTATTTATTTGTACTAATAAATTGAAATTTTTAGTATTAAATTTTAATAATTAGTAGTAATTATTAATTACTAACGATAATTAGTAATGTATATAATTAATTTGTAGTAATTAATAATAATTGTTAATAATTATAAATAAATAGTAATAAATAGGAATAATTAGTAATAATTAGGAATAATTAGGAATAAATATTAATAATTAGTAATAATTAGCAATAAATAGGAATAATTAGAAATAATTAGGAATAATTAGCAATAATTAGGAATAATTAGCAATAATTAGCAATAAATAGCAATAAATAGCAATAAATTGTAATAATTAGTAATAAATTGTAATAATTACTAATAAATACTAATAATTATAATAATTACAATAATTACTAATAAATGCTAATAATTACTAATAATTAGCAATAATTAAGAATAATTAGCATTAATTAGGAATAATTTGCAATAATTAGCAATAATTAGGAATAATTAGGAATAATTATAAATAATTAGCTATAATTAGCAATAAATAGCAATAATTAGCAATAATTAGCAATAATTAGGAATAATTAGGAATAATTAGGAATAATTTGGAATAATTAGCAATAATTAGCAATAAATAGCAATAATTAGCAATAACTAGCAATAATTTGCAATAAATAGCAATAATTAGCAATAAATAATAATAAATAGCAATAACTAGCAATAAATAGTAAAAAATAGCAATAATTAGTAATAATTAGGAATAATTAGTAACAATTAGGAATAATTAGTAATAATTAGGAATAATTAGTAATAATTAGGAATAATTAAAAAAAATTATTAATAAATTGTAATAATTAGTAATAAATACTAATAAATTCTAATAATTACTAATAATTACTAATAATTAATAATAATTACTAATAATTAGTAATAAATTGTAATAATTAGTAATAAATACTAATAATTACTAATAATTACTAATAAATTGAAATAATTACTAATAATTACAAATAATTAGCAATAAATAGCAATAATTAGCAATAATTAGGAATAAATAACAATAATTAGGAACAATTTCCAATAAATAGCAATAATTAGCAATAATTAGCAATAATTAGGAATAATTAGCACTAATTAGAAATAATTAGCAATAATTAGGAATAAATAGTAACAATTAGCAACAATTAGAAATAATTAGCAATAATTAGCAATACTTAGCAATAATTAGAAATAATTAGCAATAATTAGCAGTAATTAGTAATAATTAGCAATAATTAGCAATAATTAGTAATAATTAGTAATAATTAGTAATAATTACCAATAATTTGTAATAAATAGATATAATTAGTAATAAATAGCAATAAATATTAATAAATATAAATAATTAGTAATAATTAGGAATAATTAGTAATAAATATGAATAATTAGTAATAAATATGAATAATTAGTAATAATTAGGATTAAATACTAATAATTATTAATATTTATCAATAATTACTAATATTTAGCAATAAATAGTAATAATTAGAAATAATTAGGAATAATTAGCAATAATTAGGAATAATTAACAATAATTTGTAATAATTAGCAATAATAAGTAATAATTACTAATAAATACTAATAATTAGGAATACTTACTAATAAATACTAATATTTTGGACAAATTAGGAATAATTAGGAATAATTCGGAATAATTAGCAATAATTAGTAATAAATAGGAATAAATAGCATTAAATAAGAATATATTGTAATAATTAGCAATAATTAGGAATAATTAGGAATAATTAGAACTAATTAGAAATAATTAGAAATAAATAGAAATAATTAGCAACAATTATCAATAATTAGGAATAATTAGCAATAATTACGAATAATTACTAATAAATTGGAATAAATTTTAATAATTAGTAATAAATAGTAATAAATAGTAATAAATAGTAATAAATAGTAATAAATAGTAATAAATAGTAATAAAGAGTAATAGATAGTAATAAATAGTAATAATTGGTAATAAATAGTAATAGTTGGTAAAAAATAGTAATAGTTTGTAATAAATAGTAATAGTTAGTAATAAATAGTAATAGTTAGAAATAAATAGTAACAATTAGATATAATTAGATATAATTAGATATAATTAGCAATAATTAATAATAATTAGTAATAATTAGAAATAATTAGAAATAATTAGATATAATTAGATATATTTAGTAATAATTAGTAATAATTATTTACAATTAGATATAATTAGATATAATTAGTAATAATTAGGAATAATTTGTAATAATTTGTAATAATTTGTAATAATTAGTAATAATTAGTAATAATTAGTAATAATTAGATATAATTAGTATTAATTAGTAATAATTAGATATAATTTGTAATAATTAGATATAATTAGATATAATTAGATATAATTAGATATAATTAGTAATAATTAGATATAATTAGATATAATTAGTAATAATTAGTAATAATTTGTAATAATTAGTAATAATTAGTAAAGATTAGTCATAATTAGTCATAATTAGTTATAATTAGTCATAATTAGTCATAATTAGTCATAATTAGTAATAATTAGTCATAATTAGTCACAATTGGTAATAATTAGAAATAATTAGTCATAATCAGAAATAATTAGAAACAATTAGTCATAATTAGAAATAATTAGATATAATTAGATATAATTGTCCTTGCTTGGTTGATCACCTAGCAAGTAACATTGAAATAGGACAACCCAAGTCATTCCCTTCTCATCTATAAGAATTATCTCACATAACCCTTTACATAGACTATTCTTCCTTGAAAATTTATGGGAAAGATACTGATGTCCCCTCAAATTTTTAAGGAAGAATGATCTATGTAAAGGGAGTGAGACTATTCTTAGAGACGATAATGACATTACTTTGGTCATCCTATTGCAAAACTACTTGTGAGGTGATCAACCATGAAAGGATGATTATAGAGTTAACATTGGACATGGTTGACACAAACTTTTTATTACGCATGACCTGAAAATTTGAGACCCGTTGAAATTTCAACATGTTAAGAATATAGCAAATTCTGTTGCAAACATTGATAATTTTAATATTTTATAATTTTTTTTATTATTTTAGTAATATTAATATTGTTTTTTCATAAATATTGATAATATAATTGTTTTATTAGTTATAATTAGATATAATTAAAATTATTAAACGAAAACTACTTGGATAATGAAGGGAAAATTTGTAATCATCTCCACAACGATGACTAGTTTTAATTTTGCTAAGTATTGCTAAGTATTTCTAAATTAGTAATAATTAGCAATAAATAGTAATAAATAGAAATAATTAGTTAGGAACAGTTAGAAAGAAATTTTAATAAAATTTAATAAATTCCAAGAACCTGGCACATTTTCCAGTGGATTAAGGGTACTCCTTTTTCTCGATGACTTTTCTCCTTTCAACTCTCACCGAATCAAAAAAATATGAAAAATGTGCTGCTACATAGGCATATTCAATCTTGTATACACGAGATTGGATATGAATTCGTAGGATAATATTATTTATATTGTTTCAGGTGGTGACAGTTGGGAGAAGACGATTCATCGATGAAAAGGGGGCTCTTTTTTCTGACGTCTCATTTACTTGCATCTTTCTCACACTGAAATCACAATGAAGAATCTGGTCGGAGGTACGCATATTCATTCTCGTGCATACGATAAAAAATATGCTTACCTCCGACGAGATTCTTCATTGTGATTTCAGTGTGAGAATGATGCAAGTAAATGAGCCGTAAGACAAAAGATTTGCCGTCAATCCACTAGAAATTGTGTCGCCTAAAATTAATGGTAATTATTAAGAAGTAGTAGTAATTTTTATCTTCTTTTTTTAGATAGTATTTTTATAATTTCAAATTATTCAAATAGAATGATGATTTTATATTTTTTAGAAAAAAAAAGAACAAGGAATTCGACATTAGTCATTATTAGATGATCGCGCATGGATAAATCAGTGCAGAAATCCAAATGTTTTTTGTTTTAAATCCTTTATATATTGAGGGTGTTGAACCTTTCTTAGCATTTGCATCATCAAAACTAGAATATGTTTCAGAAGTCGCTATTAAGTGTCCTTGTAAAAAATGTGCTCTGAGAACGTTTGACACATTTGACAAGGTTGGGGGACATCTCTTGCGGTTTGTTTTTCAACCAGATTATATTTTTTGGTATCAACATGGTAAACACAGTTCTAGACAAGATACTAATAACTTGATTCCAGATCCATCACAGTTCCAAAATTTAGTACATGATGTTGCATGTCCATCTGTTCAACAAACTAAAACTCACAATGATATTGATTTAACTCCTGAGTTGGCACCATCCAAATTTTATGAGTTTTTGAGGTCTATTGAGGAAGAATTATATCCTAGTTGCAAGATAAGAAAATTAGAAGCGGTTGAAAAATTTATTGCTGTTAAATCAGATAATGCAATGTCAAACAACTATTTTGATCAGATATTTTCTTTGGTTAAAACACTGTTACCTAAAGGAAATGCGTTGCCTACAAATTACTATGAGAGCAAGAGGTTGGTTCATAATCTAGGCCTTAGTTATATGATGATTCATGCATGGGAAAATGATTGCATCTTATATTCTGGTGAAAATGAGTCATTGGATAGTTGTCTAATATGTGGACAATCGAGGTATAAAGAAGCTCAACCAGGGAAGTCTGGATCGATTCCTGTAAAACAGTTGAGATATTTCCCCCTTACACCCAGGCTACAACATTTATTTATGTCTCATAACACAACACCAATGATATAATGTCACAAATCCAATATTTCAACTGGTAAAAGCTTGAATCATCCATTTGATGGTGATTCATGGAAATATTTTGATCGTCTGCATCTGTCTTTTTCTTTAGAAGCCCGAAACGTGCAATTGAGTCTTTCTACTGACGGTTTCTATCTGTTTGGTCATTATGGTAGTCAGTATTCTTGTTGGCCTATCTTTATAACTCCGTACAATCTACCTCCATGGATGTCGATGAAGGAGACCTATATCTTTTTTACCTTATTAATCCCAGGACATCCAAAACAGAATATTGATGTTTATTTGAAACCATTGATTGATGAGTTCAATGCATTGTGGAGTAATGGTGTTAGTACATATGATGTTGCTGCAAAACAAAATTTCACATTAAAAGCTGCATTGATGTGGACTATTAGTGACTTTCCGACATATGATATGTTATCTGGCTGGAGTACACATGGTCCGAAATCATTTCCTTACTTTATGAAAGACAACAAGGTTTTTGTGCGCTTCAATGGAAAAAACCTAGCTATTTTGACTTTCATTATAGATTTCTTCCAACCGATCATCCTTTTCGAAGGAAAAAATATCATTTCAGAAAAGGCACAATTAAACGAGATGAACCTCCAAAAATGATCTCAGGTACAGAGTTAAAATAAGATGTATTTTCATTACCTCCCATCACATTTGGTCCAATAGTAAACCAACAGAAAATTCATGGCATTTGGAAAGAACATAATTGGATAAAACGAAGTATTTTTTCGGATATCCCATATTAGTCTAATTTGTTGGTCCGCCACATGATGGATGTCATGCACATTGAGAAGAACTATTTTAATTATTTACTTCATACAGTTTTGGATAAACCTGGTAAGACTAAAGATACTGTAAAAATACAGTTAGATCTTGCCCAAATTTGTAGGCGACTAGAACATGAACTATTTGAAAATTTCAGATCACAGAGGTTAATGATGCCAAAAGCCGCTTATACACTGTCCAAAGAGATCCGTTTATTATTTTGTCATTGGATTGAAGATTTGAGACTTTCAGATGGCTATGCTTCCAATTTGGGCAGATGTGTTAAGAATGGTCATATTACCATATTAAAAAGTCATGATTGTCTGGTTATAATGGAAAGACTTATGCCGATTGGATTTTGAAGTTTGTTGAATTATATGATTTGGAATTTGATAACAAACATATCATATTTGTTTCGAGACATTTGTGCAGCTAAAACTGACTATGATGAGCTATGAAAATAGGAAGATGATGTTACTGTAATTATATGTAAACCGGAAAAAATCTTTCCACCTGATTTCTTTGACTTAATGGAACATCTGATATTACATTTTCCACATGAAGTCAAATGTGCAGGTCTAGTAAAGTTTCTATGGATGTACCCATTCGACAGATGCATGCAAAAATTGAAGAAAAAAGTACGTAACAAAGCATCAGTTGAAGGCTCAATTGCTGAAGCTTATTTTAAAGAGGAAATTGCTTTTTTGGCTCTCACTATTTTGAATCTGAATATCCCTAAAAACAAAACTGCATGGGATGGAAAGAGGGAAATGTTAATGATGAAATGGACAATCATTTATCAATTTTTAATCAGTAAAATCTTGGCTTCGGTGGAGTTCAGGAATGATGTCTTTCGGATGATGAACATCACAGAGCTCATATATATGTTCTTCTCAACCGTGAAGAAATGACCGCATTTGTACTATGAGTGCTTCTATAACTTATTCTATAATTTATATTACAGTATGTAAGATTATTTTATTTATAGGTTATATGATAATCATATCAAGAAACATGTTCCAAAAATTAAAGCAGCTACACTTGAAGAACACAGACAAAAAAAATTTCTCAATGGTTTCAAAAGCTGGTAACATAAATTACTGATGGTTTAATATAAATTCAGTTCACTATTTATTATATTGATAATTATTTTACAAATTTTTTGGTGTCTCAACATGATGATAAAATTGATAAGCGACTATGTATATTGAGTAACCTACCATCCAAAATGGTTAAATCTTATAATGTATATGTGGTGAATGGTTTTCGATTTCATACATGTGAAATTTTGGAATAAAAAAAACAATGAACAGTGGAGTTTGTTTTAGAGGATCGCATCATAGAGAAACTGAATATGAATTTTATGGAATTTTGGATGAAATTATTGAGCTATGTTATGTTAGAAAAAATTACAAAATGATGTTTAAATTTCGATGGTTGGATATTGAGAGAGGAATGTATGTTCATCCGACTCATGAAATCGTCGATATTAAATATATAAGTTTTGTTGTAGTAAATGAACCATTTTTACTGGCTCAAAAGGCACATCAAATTTATTACGCAAAGTACTGTGCTACTTTAAGAGACTTGGGTGATTGGCAGAGCATAATAAAAATGAAATATCGGGAAAACAAATTTACTCAAACTGAATGTGGTTCCGCTAAAGTGGAAGAAATTGAAATTTTTCATAAGACTACTCAAAATCCATCTTTTTCACAAATAAATGTGAATATCGATGAGGACACCTCAAAATTAAGGGTCCATGGTGACGAAGATGTTAATGATGTTAAAAAAGAAATTGAAATGACAAGGGAAGATGAATGTGAAACTCATATGGATATTGATGATGTCGAGGAGGAATATGAAGACACTGACATTGTTAGATATGAAAATGATGATAAAGGTGAACATTGAAATAGTGAAATGCTGGTTAAGATCATAACTAATATATATATATATATATAATAGTTATTTTCAACTATCTGCAAACAACAATCATTTTTTGTTTTAGATGGACTCTGATCTATTGCATGAGTGAGAGGAGGCTGAGCTACCTTTGGATGAGGGGGATGTGGGATCATCTGACCCTCTGCCTATCGGTGGTTCAGGAGGTACGCGGAGGGGGCGCGGTCTTGCACGACTAATTATTCCTGACCCTATCCCCGAGTGACATATACATCTTTGCATCGATCCATGCACACAGAGGTATGGTAGCCTGTGTATTTTAGTTAGATTTCATTAATTTATTTATATATATACTAATTGTTTGATTATTTATTCTTTTTTCATTGTTTTTCACATGTAGCTGTTGGACAGGGGAGCGCTATCTTGCGCATTTATTTTTCTTAACCATGTACCACATGGAAATAGATTCCCACTGATGTGCAGCTCGACATGTACAATAATTGGCTAGTACGTAAATAAATAATATTTATTTTGAAATTTATTTTATTAATAACTTGATATTATAAATTATTTATAGGTTTTATGTTATCCCATCGATGATAGCATGTGTGACGATATCCATGCAGTATGGGAGGTGGCTATGCATGAGCGTTTGCATCAGTTTTTGAACAATTTGAGAAAGACGACCATTAAGAAAGAATGAGCTATAATATTTGATGAGTTGTGTAGATCCCACCGACCAGAGTACATTTCATCTCAGGTTTGGGATGGATTATGTGCACAGTGGTTGGGTGGTGGATTTTAGAGGAGGTCTTCATTGGGTTGGTAGAATCGGGGGAGACAGGAGGTGACACATTGAGTTGGTATCCGTACATTCAGTACACATAGAGAGCATCTGGTAAGTATTTTTTTAAAATATTTCATATAACTTCAAATATAAATAGTTTATTTTATATTCATATAGGCAGTCGAGCATCTCGATATTATAGAGTATGATGTTTATCGGAGGATGTATAGTGATCCAACCACCAGAGAGACTAGAGGTGATTGCCAGCGTCAGATTGTGGTTAGTCTTATTTTTTAAGTTTGACAATTAACTACATATAATATTTTCACAATTTTAATTTCAAACTGGAATTGAAGGAGTAATATGAGGCTGCGACTTCTCAGACACAGGTTGAGGTTTAGGACGAGGCGGCGTGGATGCAGGTGACTCTGTATGGCTTTGAGAAGGGCTGAGTAGTTGGTATCAGCTCTCATGTGACTCTTGGTATTTATTATGGTACTACTACGATGTCGGAATCCATCTCAAGAGGAACTCATAAAGAGACATCAACTTCTGGCTAACAGTATCAGGAGCAGTTCTGAGCTCAGAATGACCGTATAGAGAGTTTGCAGAAGCCGTATGAAGAGATGCGTCAGCAGCAGCAACAACACGAGGAGGAGATGCGTCGATGACAACAATAACATCATCAACACGAAGAGGAGATGTGTCGATGGCAACAGTAGCATCATGAGTAGATGGAGTACATGCGTCATGTGACTCGTAGTTTAGGGATGAAGTTTTCTCCACCATCTCCTTCAGCTCCTCCACCTCCTCCCAAAGACGACCCCCAGTGATTTTTTATATAAAAAACATTTGATTTTAAATTTGTTGTAATATGAACTATTTACAGTTTCTGTCTTTATATCAGTGCGATTATTACGTAATTCAATTTTTAATATTTTATTCTTTTTTGTGAATATTTAGAATTTTAATAATTTTTAATATTTTAATAATATTAATATTATTGTTTCATTAATCATAATTTTATTAAATATAGTTTTTCAGTATTATATTTTTTAATATTTGTTTATTTTACTAATAATAATAATAATAATATTTTATGATTTTTTTATTTTTTTTGTGAATATTGAGAATTTTAATATTTTAATATTTTTTATTATTTTAATAACATTATAATTAATTTTTCAATAATCATAATAATATATTATGATTGTTTTTATATTTTTTTGTGAATATTGAGAGTTTTAATATTTTTTTATTATTTTAATAATATTAAAATTAATTTTTTAATAATCATAATAATATTTTATGATTTTTTATTATATTTTTTGTGAATATTGAGAATTTTAATATTTTTATTTTTTTATTATTTTATTAATATTAAAATTAATTTTTTAATAATCATAATTTTATTAAATTTATTTTTTTAAAATTTTATTTAATATTTGCGACGGGATCTGTTGTGACGGGATCCCGTCGCAAATAGTCTAAATAATTAAGGGGTATTTGTGACGGGATTACGGGACCATCGCAAATAAAAAAAATATTTTCAAAAAGAATCTGCGACAGGATTACGGGCCCATCGCTAAAATGTATTTGCGACGTGCCCATCGCAAAAATGTATTTGCGACGTGCCCATCGCAAAAGATATTATATATATATAAAGTATATAATCGGAGAATTATTTTCGACGGTGAAGTTTCCCATTGCAAAAATATTATTTGTGACAGGCCTATCGCAAATAATATTTTTTGCGACGGGCCCGTCGCAAATAATATTTTTGTGCGATGACATTTTCTGCAATGGGCTATTTGCGACGGGGCCCCGTCGCTAAAGATTATTTGCAGTGGGGTCCCGTCGCAAATAACCCATCTCAAATACCTTGAATTCTAGTAGTGTCATATATGGGTTTCGGTAAAAATGTGTGATGAGTTGAGTTGGGAATCTTGTATTCTATCTTGGGTAGTGGGTCTTAGCATCACTAAGATGTATCAGGATTCACATCACCGATTCTAGTGTCTAGGTATGAAAAGAGATGTATCTGGTTTTTTCATGGGGTGTTCCACCTATTAGTTAGTGATGACAGAACACCAGTGACCAACCAAAATTTTACAGTAGTTACCCATACCTGATTGGAAATGGTTTGATGTTGCGATGGTTTTTGTGTCAAGTTTACTGAGGTAGACTTGAGGTACTGATATTGTATAGGTTATTTTTTATAGGGTCATGAAGGTTGTAAAGATAGTATGACTTCATGAGGACCCATTCATTATCATTTGAGATATGGATTCCTTGTTTATGTCTCGATTTTGGAAGGTCTTATAGTGGGCCATGGGTACACAGGTGGTTTTGAGCATAGAATACCACCCCCAGATAGAAGGACAGTTGGAGAACATGATTTATGTTCCAAAGGACATGCTTCAAGCATGAATCCAAGATTTTAGTAGCTCTTGGAAGAGACATATACCCCTGGTTGAATTCACCTACAAAAATAGTTATTTGGATACTATTTTTATGGAACCTTATGAGGTTTTGTATGATAGGTCATTCTAATCACCCCTGTGTTGGTTAGAGCTTGGATATGAAGCTATGCTTGGACCTTGTTTTGTTCTGGATCCCATAGAGTAGGTTCAATGAATTCAAAAGTAGATGGATACTTTACGGTCTCGCTCGAAATCATATGCCGATTACCATAGAAGATATCTAGAGGTCAAGGTTAGGGATCATGTTTTCTTACATGTTTCTCCGAGGATGGGACATAAAAGAATTTGAAGACAGGGTAAGATTTCATGATGCTAAGTCAGGCCGTTTGATATTCTAGAGGGAGTCGGGTTGGTAGGCTGTCTATTGCAGTTACATCCAAGGTTACATGACCTACATGAAATCTTCTATGTATCTCAGTTATTCCGCTACTTTTTAGATCTATCTCATGCCCTTAAGACTGAGGAGGTTGAGTTATAGGTTGTTTCATCCTTTGAAGAGCATCCTATATGTATTGTCGACCATAGAACAAAGGTTTTTCAAGGCGGATCCATTCCTCTAGTATGGGTTCTATGGATTAATAGCTGAGTATAGGATGAGACCTCAGAGTGGGAGGCCAATGTATGTTCAAAGTGGCTAGAGTTATTCTCGTACATTCTTGACTACACTTGATCGGGAAACTTAGGGATAAATTTCTTTAAGGGGGGGGGGGGTTTATAAGAACTTGGTTCTTTTATGAGGCAAGGATCCTTTAAATTTTGTTTATTATTGGGTTAAATGTTTAAATTCTAACTAATATGAATTCCCTTTGAGTTAATGGAGGTTTCAAGGGTGTCATGGCTGGTTTGGAGCCTAGAACATAGCTTTTGGGTTGACAAAGGCATGATGCATGATTAGAACAAACCATATGAGGTATGTTGTATGGATAGATTAAATAGTGTGAGGTTGGATAGTAGAAGTATATAAGCCATAAGGTTAGACAAAACCATGTGAAATGGGGTGCATGGATGTGCGACTATATCTATATTTTTGAAAGTGGAGTTTTTTTGGGGTTTCATCATTTTTAGTCAAACTATATGTGGAAACCATGCAATGTGCCCTTACCTATAGCTAAGCATGCTTGGTTGGCACATGTTTTGGCCAACCGTGTGGACAAACCATGAAACCCTATGTTTATTTTGGTGAATTTACCAAATTTATCTTAGTTAATTATATTTACATCCTTTAAACATGTTCTTCCCATATATAGAAACTCATCTCCTTTGACGCCATCTTTGAGAAATATTCTAGGAATCGAGGTAACTTCTTCATCTGAGCTCGTATTCATGCACTGCTCATCTCATTAGATTCGCATCGATGAGTTTTTGATTCTTTTTCTGTCATTACCCATTTTATTTGGTATTGTATACACTATTTAGGGAAAAGATAATTTTTATTATTATTAGATTCTTCATCTGTTCTTTGATTTTTTCTCTATTTGAGTCAAATCCAGGGTTGATGTTAAAAGATTTATCCACAAAAAACCTACCTTAAATAGTCTGATGATTTTTATTAAAATTCAAAGTGTTTATATATATTCCACTTTTTTATGCAACCCATTATTGGGAGTATCCTTGAAATGAATATAAAATCCCTGAATTAAATTGTTATGCACGGACTATGTAGTTAAAGAGGCTCATCAATGAATGTTTATAGGTTAAGGACCTTGATTTGTAACAAACCCTTTGGGTGTGAAATTTAATTAATTGGACCATCATGAGAGGATTTTGGAATTGGTTACCTTGAGGTGTTCCCTTTAACCCTTGTCATGGGATGTTAAATATTGAGTTGTAAATTGTAATTAATAAGAGTTATAATTGAATTGTGATATGAAATGTGATTGAATTAATTAATTGTAAGGGATGAAATGAACATGGACCTTTGAAATCGCCTTATAATGGATTGTTTAAGCATGTGATTCTTGTTGTAATGAAATTCCTACTTGAGTAATTTTGAGGTAAGTATTCTATGCATAGCCCATGACTTGAGTCAACTTTTTTAGGTGAGATTGAAATGAAGTGTTAATTGTACTAACCTTGAAATGTTTAAATAAAATTGATTAACTAGTATTTAACTAGTTAAATGATTATATGCCTTGGGTGAAAAATGGATTCATATGAGAATTCCATGGACAAAATCAATTGGAAATTACATTTCTTATGCCCAAGTGATACTTGGAATCCCTATCCAACTTCCAAGGAAGGAATCAAAGGCTTCAATATTATATGTCGAGTGATACTTGAAATTCCATTTGGATTTCCATGGACTCCAAGGGAATTTGATCATTTAAGACATGGGTGATACTTGAGATCCCTTAGTGGACTACCAAGGATGACCTCAAATTGTAGGGATGGTATACCACACCTAGATCGATACCTAGGTTCTTGTGAGGATTTCCATAGATGGGATTTTAGGGTATTGGTTTATATTATAACTAGAGTGATACATATATTCCAAATTAGTAATTCCAAGTATGGGATCTGGTTTATAAAGGAATAGAGAATTATATAACACATCTATAAATCCAAAGCACACGCTTGGATTCGGTATTGTATTGCACAATATTGATGGAATTTTTAAGAATTCTTTGATCATGTTATCCTAGGAGGTGCATTGCATTATGGCAGGTCTTGAGACTTACATAAATTAATATTAATGATTAATCATCTTGTTTATAAATGAGGAAATGGACCTATAAGATGTTTACTTTAAATAATTACTTTACATATTATATTTTTTCATGCTCACTTTTATTATTATATATTCAGTGACTGTATGACACTTGACCATTCATTGTTACCTACTAGGAATATGTCTCACACCCTATTCGGGAAACCTTGGGTGCCTGAACAGTATATATGATTACAGGTATGGATATGGGAAATTTTTTGGATACAGATTCTTGATTACTACTTAGGAGAAGGGGAACATGAGAACATGTTTAGGCACTTGACGCCAATAGAAATTTTTTCCCTTTTTTTACTTTTTTTCCATGTATTTTACACATTCCAAGTCTACATGTTTTGGTTTCATCACTAGAAACATGACATGTATCATCATCATTATATCTGAGTTCCTTTTGTAACTGATATCTATTCTTGTTATGTATCTTTTATCTATATAATTTAAAACTTCTGATACTTATCTACTATTTAATTTTCACTATGCTATAATATGGTGGGGAGGTCATAGCCTCCCCATGAACACCCCTAGGCCCTTGCTGCTAGTCGGTTGCCTCTGGCATTTGAGGAGATGTTCTTGAGGCCATGTGGCCAATCGAGATCAGGGCACATTTTAGTGGAATCCGTTTCTAGGATGTTACAGGATTATAGTTATTATATTGATCAATTACTCACCCACTTTATATGGTTAATGAATCTCTAGTTGTATTAAAGAAGTTTTACCTACCAACAAATTTTCTTATGTTATAAATGAAGAGTTAAAACGAAGTTACTGTGATTCTTGGTTGTCCCTTCATAGAAAAAAGAGGATTTTCATAGATGTGTCTAAGAGTAAATTGATTTTAAACTAAGGAGAATAGAAGGAAGAATTTAATCTTTATAAAAGATGTTAATAATCCACCAGAAGTGAAATACTTTCAGGAGATGATCCCCTATAATTTTAAGAATCTTTTTATGAGGAAGAGGAAGAGTATATTAGGATAATTAATCAAATTTGATAGTAAAAAATCATTATAGAAACTTTTATGGGAATATACTCAAGTAAATAGGTAGAAAAATTTGATGAGAATATAGGGTATATCTTAGATCATCTTGATTATTTTACTTTAGAAAACATTCTTAACCCATTCATCATTTCAGAATACAAAGAGAAATTTTCTAGAGAAATTAGTGATAAAGAATAGGATTTCTATACTAACTTCTTTAAGAGACAACTTGAGGACATTAGACCTCCAATTACCATATGTAATCCCTTGAGATATAAAGGACCCATGGTGGAGCTAAAACCCATTTCATTCCACCTGGAATACTATTTTTTAGGAGGGTGATCTTCATTACCTTATATCATCTCATATAAGATAAAAGAAATTCAAGAGGATAGTTTTTTAAATATCTTTATAAAGTAAAAATATGTTATTGATTAGTACAAATATAATATTTATGAGATTAACCCTTTATACTGTATACTCATAATTCCCATGGATCCTGAACACAATGCTAAAGTTGAGCACCAAGAAATATTAAATGCTAATATAAAATAAGTGGTTAGGGGGAATTAATAGGACTAACTGATGTTGTAATAATATTTTATATTTTAGAAAACCCTTGGGTTATAACAATCCAAGTATTCCCTAAAATGAGTGGATTAATTTCTTTATAAATTAAAAGAATAAATAAAATCCAAACTAAGATAATAAATAAGTGGATATTTTGATCTGATATCATAAAAACAACTTTTTTCACTAGGAAACATCAATTTCTCATGCCATTATTGGATCAAACGATTGATATATACTTTGGTAAAGAGTTTTTTATTTTCTTGATGACTGTTCTAGTTTCAAACAATTATAATTTCCCCTAAAGACTAGGAAAAGAACAATTTGAAATACCCATTTAAAACATTTCCTATTAACAAATTCAATTTGGCTTGTGTGTTTCTCCTACCACCTTTAAAATATTTTTGACAGATATTTTATATAAGTTTATATAAATTAAAATTCAGTTATTTAAGTATGACTTCTTTATATTTGGTAATATTTTTGAAAGTTATCTTTAGAATCTTGATACCATCTTATAAATATTTCAGGAGACAAACATTATTTTAAATTGAGAAAATTGACAATTCATGGTCACTGAAGGAATAATCATAGGTTATAAAGTTTTAAAGCTGACTATAGAGGTATAAAATTTTAATATTGAAGTAATAAAAAAACTACAAACTCTTTAAAAATTCTATTTAATTAGATGTTTCTTGGGGAATCCCAATTTCCAACAGAGGTTTTTCAAATATTTATAAAAAATAACATGGACCCTCTTCTATATTCCAGTAAAATAAACACCATTTGAGTTGGAGGAAAAGTGTTTAAAGTCATTAAACCTTATTAAATAGAAATTCAAAAATTCCCCAATTATTACAACCCTAAATTGGGAACATCCTTTTGAAGTTATGTGTGATGCTAATGATTTGTTTGTGAGAGAAGTTTTGGAAAAAAATAAAGTATAATAGGTTACATATGGTTTATTAAGATAAGGAACATTTAGATGATATACAAAAGAACTATAAAACAATTAAAAATATATATTTAATCTGTTATGTTTTCTCTGTACTAGTTTACTAAGAATATTATTTGTTCTAAGGTTATAATATTTATTGAACATTCGATCATCAACCATATTGCAAATAAAAAATAATCTACACCAAGAATTGTATGAAGAACACTTAAATTATTGTAATTGGATTTATAAGTCAATGATAACAAAGGTTATTTAAATGTGGTTTTTATTTTGAACTCATCCTTTTACCCATATTAATACACTATTTTTGATATAAATATTTATTAAATAAAAAAATAGCAATTGGATGACCTAGTGTCTTTAGATGACAAGGTATATAAAAAATTAACATGAAAATAAAAATTTTTTATTTAAATTTCTATAATGATCTATTAAGTCCTTTTTATCTTAAAAAACTATAATGGATAACCTATGGAGTACATAGATAAAAGGGGTGAGCTAAAAATCCCACTAAGGGAATGAACATGATAAGGAAGCATAACATTTGAGTTAAAGGTTTAACATGATAACATAAAAGATAAGCCTCATGAATAATTAAATGTTAGAATGACATAAATAATATAGTATCATAAGATCATGGAAATATAATATATGAGGAAGCAATAGAAAACATGATGTAAGCATAAGTCAATGATGACTTCCAAGGCAATAACACATGGTTGAAAAGTCCCTTCATGGATTAGGTCTACCCTTTAATCCCATACAAAATATCTCCTTACAAAAAAAATTACCCAATACATTAGAGCACCATCATGGTGAACCCATAATAACATTTTCGTTATTGTGTGTGACAAAAAATGAGACCAATCATAAGAATTACCCTTGCAATTAAATGGGTTGTATAATCTTTCCTCATATCATAATCTAGAGAAATTTCATGAAAATTACAACGAGAAGAAGAAATTAAATATTAAGGATATTAATATTAGAGTAAATAATTATAGGTCTCATATTAATTTGTTCATTTTAGAATAAAATCTTTAAATGATCATTACATAAATGGATTAAAGGACAGAAAAGTTCCCCTTAATTGGTTTTGATTTTAAAGAAGGAATTATAGAAATGGACTTATAGCTTGTATTACCCTATCAATGAAAGAAAATATGGGCTAGGTATATATTCAAGAGATATATATATAGAATTTATATGTAATATATAACATCAAAGGGATATGTAAATTAATTTTGAGAGAGAATGGTCCTAATGCAATAAAAAATGGTGGTTTAGAGAGATGCATTGCCTTAAGTCCTGTATTTCCTCATATGTGTTAGAAACTCATGTATAACATATATATATATATATTAATTAATCATGTATTACATAACCATAAAAATATATACCATTTCATATATTATTTTCATATAACATCTTACAACTTGTTTATTAACAATTCTTTATTAAAATTATCATTCTGGGTGGTAATTTCTTCATTTTTCATGAATATTTTGACTCGACAGTCCTAATATTTATAAATTTATCATGGTTCCATAATATATATAAGTTAAACCATTATATTAATATAATATTAATTAATTATATATATATTTAGTTTCATACACAAAAGGTATAGATAAAAAATGAATTACATCGTTTATAGAGACGATAGGCCATATACACAGATGAACGTTGTTTCCATTTTCAATGGATGGAACAAAATAAATTTAAATAGTATTTCACCTAAAATAATAATAACAATATAATAAATAACAAATATATTTATTAAATACATAATTATAACCATATTTGAGAGGGGATGTTGGAAAACTAAATAGATCAGATCACAAGGTTGTAGTCTGTTGTGCACAGGAATGAAAATTTCATTTCCTAGTTGATGGAACTGAAAAATGAAACTAACATAAAAAAATCTTAGTATATAAATGATATGTTATTATTATTTTATAATATTTTAATTATATTTTATGGTTTTAAAAGAAGAAATAAATGTAAATAACTTTGTTAAAAATTATAGCTCTTCTTCGGACAACTTCCTTTTCTTTACACCTTAAACCCTCTAAGGATGGTATAATTCCCAAAAAATACCTCTATAATGTAGGGATATGTTATAGTAAGGGATTTGGATAGGTATTTGATGAAATAAATTTCCTTTTAAGTGTTGATAAAAGAGGACAGAATATTCCCTTTTATAAGTGAGGGGAGGGGAACTCTTGGGATTACATTAAATATTAAATTAGTATAAATTAATTTTTATCCAAAAAGATGATTAAAAATGATAAAATTAATATATAGGATGAGTATGGGTGGAAATAATAATATCAAATAATTTTTTTTTCATGTTTGTATTAGGTCTTTACACTTATCTCTTTGTTTTAACTAGTGTTAACCCATTTTTATAATTACCATGATAATGAAGTTTTTACTCTTCGGGGGTAAATATAGTTAATATTATAGGTAAATTAGTCCATAAATGAACCATAATTGATATTTTTAACATATACTAATAACTTGTCCAAATATAATATTTATATGAATTTTAAATTATTTAATAAAATATTTTTTATTTTAAAATAACAAAAATGTCATTTTTTGAACTATTCATTTAATTTGACTTTGAAAACAATAGTGAAAAAATAGAATTTGATTATAGTACCTTAAAACCTCTATAAAATGTTATTTTTATCTACAAAATTTTTAGGACACAAAAATTCATTTAAATTATATTACTTTATATATTTTTAAAATCAGTTATTTTATTTTTCTATTATTTGAAGAAATGTTGTGTTGACATTACGTAGGAATTTAAGGTATTTATTTCATCCATAAAAATTAAAAATAATTCACCCAAATAAGAAATCATTTTTGTTTCAAATAATTATTTATAATTGAATATAATTTTCTTCATCCCTATCACAAAATATTATAGAAATTAAATATAACAAAGTGACATTTTTGACTTAATCATTTAATTAAATACTAAAAAGGTAAAAATCAAAGACAAATAACACCTGTTTTCCATCTTTTATAAAATTAGATGGAATTTACCAAAATATATACTTCAAATCCAATAAAGTTCGGTTTCATTGTCATTTTTTAATACTTATCATATTATTTTAACATTAATTAAAAGATTTACTCTTACCATGTTGACAATTATTTACTATGTTTATTATTTTTGGTTAATAAAAACACAAAGTGATATATTTTAAAAAATAACATACAGATTCCAAATATAGAATAAATTTTTCATTATTTAATTCATATAATTATCAAAAGTTAATTTAAGATAAAACCCAAAACACAAAAAAAAAACTTTTTTTTATAAAAATGCCTTTTAAGTATAAACATGTATTTATACCAAATTCAAGTACCAAATTATTTACCAAAATAATAATTGGATTATATTTATTAAAAATAAACTAATGAAATTTTAAAACTAATCCAAAATAGAATTTAACTACGTAAATATTTGAATATAAAATACAATTTCCAATAAAAATCACTATTTTTAACTATTCATTGAAAAATCAATCTTAAAAAAACCAAGAATTTGAAAATAAGATAATTTTAAGGTGATAATTTCAAAAAATAATTTCATTTAAGAAAATATTTTGTCTAAAAGATCTAGGAATTAATTTTAGTATTTTCTCACAAAAATAATAAAATAATTTTTGATGAAAATGTTTTTTAAGGAATAAAATGGATTTACTAAAAATTGAGATTTTTTTCCTAATAATTAATAAATATATTTTTATTGGGTGGGGACTTTATATATTTAAAAATTTTATAATATGTTATTACAATTTATAACCCTAAATTTAATAGTTATTTTATACTAAAATAATATTTCTTGTTCATTTAATCTTAATGTTGTATATTATATACACTATCAAACAAAGTGTTCTTTTAAAATTTAAAAGTGTTAAATTATTCCACCATTAAAAATTTAAAAGTGTTAAATTATTCCACCATTAAAAAAATTGTCTTTGATCTTCACCAGATTCCCCTCATAAGAGATATCATTTTCCAACTATACCATCTTTGAATTCAATACATGTGAGGGATATATTATGTACTTTTTCAAGAGGGATGCACAGAATATATCATGTACTTGAGATAGGGTTGGGAAGAGTTATAGTCAATAAACCATAGCTCCAATACAATAAAGAATCTCAAATTGTACGATGTAACTATGACATATCTAACCATTATTCCCAAATTTCATGAATCTCTTATATTTAGATATGTGTAAAAACACTTTATTTTTTACTTCAAAATTCAAATTCTCATCGACGATTGTAATCCCTTGTCTCATATTGACCCTGATTAGCCCTGTTGTAATGTTCAATGGTCCTGAACATATCTACAGTCTCCTAAACCATTTTAGGTACCAACACATGGTTTTCACCAATTTTATCCCAACACATAGGTTTTCTATATCTCTTCCCATAAAGGGATTCATATGATCCATTTTGACACTAGAGTGAAAGCTACTATTGTACGAGAACTAGACCAAAGGAAGATATTGATCTCGTCATCCTTTTATGTCCATCAAGAAATATCCTAACATGTCTTATAATGTCTCTACAGCCAACTCATATTGGACATCATTTTGGGGGTGATAACATGTATTAAAGATTAACTCAATTTTTAGTTCTTGTTGGGTTCTCTTTTAAAACATGGTGGTAAATCTCGAATCATTTTTAGATACAATCGATAGTGAAGTTCGATGTAGCTTCAACAAATATATGATCTATAATATTTCAAGTTGATTGAGTGATAAGAACATTTAAATTTCAACTAATTGATCAGTATTTGTAAGATAATTCCCTATAAACAATAGAGCATTATTTCACCTTGACATATTTGGAATACGAGTGAAAAATTTCATAGTGATGTTTTCCCATTAACATGAAGGTATGGGTAATTCTTGAATCATCCTCTTAGACTTTTTTCTTTCATATTTAACTCACTGAAATATCATAAACTTTGATAAATATTATGTGATGTAGTTCTTCATATTGTCCCACTAGAAGTGATACTGGAGATTTGTATACATATTTGTGCTCCCTGGGTAGATGGGGAAGTTTGATCTATGTGAATATCTCACCAAATTCTTATTTATCTCAGGACATGATGTTATATATAGTTAGGAGAAAAATATTTCAATGCCTTATTCATCAATTTTTAACTCTTAGTATTTTCCTTTTCTTATAACTTCCATCTTCTTTGGAATTTTATCATTATCTATTTTGTAATTCTTTATCTTGTCCAAAATGGGTGGTTGGGAAATATTTTAAGAAAGGACTAATGATATTTAATCCCTAATGCATCCTATGTAAATCCTATTAAAGTATATGAATATTATATTCTTATTAATTCTCATCATTGATAAGGTTGTCAGATCTTTTCCACTTAGATCATCTGCCACATTGTTTGATTTCCTAGAATGGTAATGGATTGAGAATTCATAGTCCCTAATTATATCTAACCATATTCATTGGTTAATATTAATATTATTCTATGTGAATATGTATTTTATGCTATTATGATATATATAAATATATATATTACACTTTTCCCCATATAAATAACGCCATTAGATTTTCAATACAAATATCACTGGATCCAACTCGAGATCACGTGATTGATAGTTTTTATCATGAAATTTCAACTTCCTTGAGCATAGGATATCTATTTTTCATTTTTCATTAGTACGCATACTAAAACATTTTTTAAAGCAGTAATATATACCATGAAAAGATCCTAAGTTGAGGGAAAATGAGTACCGACACAGTGATAAGCCTCTTTTGAAATTACATAAATATCTCTTCACATTCATCAGTTCAGTCAAACATTAGTCTCTTTTGAGTAACCATGGTTAGAGGGGTTGAAAATTGTGATAATATTCTCAAAAAACATCAGTAATACACATTTAGTAAAATGAAACTATGGATATCTGATACATATTCTGATGAAGGCATATCCTCAATTGTTTTTGAATTATTATGGTATATATATATCCCTTTAGTAGTGATAAAATACCCTAAGAATGATATTTACTTTATCTGTAACTCATATTTATAGTGATTTTTATTTATATTATCTTTTAATAATTTATTTAGCATTGTATTTAGATGTTTCCCATCATCCTCCTTGCTTTTGAATTATATCAAAATATTATCTCTAAAGACTACCAGAAATTTGTTAAGTTAATATATAAACACTATATTCATTAACTACATTAGGATTTATGGATGATTAGTGCGTCCAAAGTCCATCACTATGAACTTATAGTGTTCAGACCTTATTTGAAAGTTGTTATTGGGAATATCTTCTTTCATTACCTTTATTTGGTGATATCCAAACCAAAGGTCCACCTTAGAGAAATATTAGGCCCCATGTATTTGATCAAACAAGTCATCTATACATGGGAAGGGATAATGTTTCTTTATCATGATTTTTTTGAGTTCATGATAATAAATATAGAGGTTCATTAACCTAACCATTTTCTTGATGACGAGGACCAATGTACCCCATATCGAAGCACCTCAAAATGTAAAAAACTTTTACATATTCTCTTATAATTCATTTTTCAATTATTCCAACTCAAAGGTGTTCATTCTGTAAGGATTCTTAGATATGGGTAGAGATCCATGTATTAGTTTTATTGATAAATCATCCACTTGTTCTGGATTAATACCAAAAAACTCTTTGGGGGAATACATCAATATAATCCCTAAAAATGGGCCAGTATTTAATAATGATTATATCTTTTTCCTCAATAATTTGATCTAGATATTGTTTCATATAAAGTAATAATATCCAAAATTTTAAAGAATATTCAATGGAGATTCATCCTCCTCTATAAAATTGTATAGAATCATAAGATTACTTAGGAGGTGAAGAGTGATCTCCATCTCCTAATAGTTGATGTTGAGTTTATATAATGATAAATAATCCATTCCTATAAAGTCAAACTCCACTAAAGGAAGTAAGATGAGAATTTCTAGGATATTCTGTCCACAAATATTAACTAGGTCTTATTTATATACTTAGGATGTAACAATTTATCTATTTTTTGTTCGAGCATATTTCTTAACCCCATATTTTGATTTTGTGTTTGAATAGTTCTAATAATATTTAAATATATGAAATAATGCATAGAAACACAATCAAAAAGTTTTTTTGATATTCTTGAATGAATAATATTGTAGGATCCACCATATCATTGTAAATATCCACCTCAAAATTAGTGATAACATATGCCATTATTTTTAATCGAGGCCTAGGAGGGGTTTTCCCTTGACTTTATTCGAGAAACCTTTCTTTTAAGAATTGGATTGAATAATGACCATGTTTCTTTATATTGAAACACTTTACTACCAAATAAGTTTTGTTCTAAATCTTTTTCCCCATCACATTAGTCTGTTTATTCATCTCTCTATAACATTGATTAGCTTGATTCCCTTATTTTCTATACTTTAATAATATATTGGTTCTCTTCACATAATATTTGGGATGTTTATTCACAAAATTACAAAAAATGGGATTTGGGGGTTTCATTAGTCCGTTATATTTATCTATTAATACTCTCAAATAAGAATCCATTTTATACCTTTTATCTTTAGGGACATGACACCAATACATTTCTCCAATATCCATCTCAACCTGGATAGAACAACAAAAAATATATTCATATCCATCGAAGTATAAAATTGAAAAATATCTTCATATGAATGGGTTGAATCCACTAAATAAGATGTATAACTTTTTACGCTGATGCTAAACCCATATTCATACCATAAAAACCTTTTGAATTTTGGGAAAAAAATATTGTTCAAGAAATATTTTCTATATTTATTCCCATTTCATGGAATCCATGTCACATGTTCTGTTCCTGTTCTTGATTAGCATCCATCAGTGACCAAATTCCCCCTCCATGTGATAAAAAACCATAAAAATTATCTTATTAAGAGAACTAGAGGATATATAATATCTTCTTAATGAAGTTAATCCATTTTTTGGTTATGCGAGGATTAGAAGACTCACTAATGGTAGGAGTAATTTGACAAATAAAAGACTATACCGCAACCTGACCTTTCTTATGGGAAGAAGGGAATTCTACATGATTCAGGTTATAAATCATTGCATGAGTTATCTAAAATATTACTAATAATAAGTTATTATCACCATTCTTATTTGGTTATTCATATCATAGCGAAATGATCAAATTTCCTATCATGTTATTTGTTGGCACAATCTCTTATACTTCGCACTATTAACTATAAAAAAATATGAGAATAAATTTACTAATAAACATAAAAAGTGCAACTTATGTTCTTAGAAGGAATGATTTTTAAATCATATGTATATTCTATCTTAATAGTCGATAGGTTTCAATAAAGACTATTAATGGTAATTTTCCAAGTAATTTTTCTAACCTAACAATTTGGAAAGTCTTTTATAATGGTTCTTAATGATTTTCTGAATTTTTTCAAAGAATATCCCTCAAGAGTAGAAAATAAGGTGTGTAAAAAGGCCTCTTTATTATGTACTAGGTGATGATTATGTTAATACCCAAGGCACCCTTTTCAAAGTTATTACTCTTTATTAAAACTATTCCAGTGCCACATCCCTCTTGTAGTTTACATATAGGGATGTAATTTCTTAGAAACCCATCACATTATACTTCACTAAAATTATAGGATATTTTCCTACACCTAGACTTATCCTTAGGGTTCTAAATAAAGTATTATAGTACGAATCTATAAATATAACTAGACCTTTCTCTGATACCAACTAAAATAACTGAATCCTTTTTACATATATTATCACATGATTTCTAACATAAATATCCTCCAAATACAAAACAAGGATTGATAGACATGGTGTATTTGGAAGACTAGATACATGTAACATTAACATGAAAATAAAAAAATATCTATAATGATATCCTAAATCATTTTTATATCATAAAATTGAATGGGATAACATGGGGAATAGATAGACAAAATGGGTGATCTAAAAATCATATTAAGGGAATAAACATGATAAGGAAGAATAACATGTGTGTCAAAGGTATAACATGATATCCAAAAATTAAGGATCCTAAAGAATCACATAGGAGAATAACATAAATAATATGGTATCACATGCTCATGGATTCATAATAAATTTAATATAAACCTAAAACAATATATTATTATAAGCCAAGGCTAACTGGAAAGATAACATCACATGGTGGACATAATCCCATCATGGATTAGGTTTACTACCTAATCTAATACATAACATCTCATGAGAAAAAAACTATGATGCATATGAGTGATATATATGCCCACCCATCAAATTTTTTTCATTATTTTGTGTTCCATAAAATGAAATCAATGATAATTTATGATCATGATAATTACCCACAGAATGAAATAGGTTTCATAATCATGCCTCATATCATAATCAAGGGAAATTTCATGACGATTCCAAAGAAAAGAAGAAATTAAATTTTGCAGATGTTCATATCTATGTAAAAAATCATAGGTATAAAAATATGGTTATAATTTGGTTATGTAAATTTTAAATGAACGTTACAGTAAAGGATTAAGGTATTCAAAGCTTTCCTTTATCAGGTTTTATTTCAAAGAAGAAATTTTTGAAATAGACTTAAAGCACACATTAAACCAAAAAAAGAATGAATAATGAGATATTTATATATTTAAGAGACATATATACATAATTTTTAATAAATAAACAAAATAAATGCTATATAAAATGTGAGTTAAAGAGAGAATGGTTATAACCCTAAGAAAAATGGTTGTTTAGGCAGTTCCGTTGCCAGAAGTATTGTCTTTCTTTGTACACAATAGAAACTTCTGTATAATAAATATTGATTTATTATACATGTATTATAGAAACATAATCACATATATATCATCACATATATTATTTTCTTATAACTTATGACTACCCATTTATTAACAATTATTTATTAAAATAACAGTTCCAAGTGATAATTATTTTGTTTTTCTTACTTATTTTGGCTCAGAAGTCTCAATATTTATAAATTCATCATGATTAAATCATATAAATAATGTTAAAAATGATTTTAATATCATAAATATTTAATATATATATATATAGTTTCATAAAAAAAATTTAGATATAAAAAATGAATTATAATATTCATGGGGATAGTAGGTTGTACATACGCAAGGACACTGCTTCCATTTTTGAGGGATGGAATGAAAGAAGGGTAAATAATAACTCCCCTTCCAAAAATCATAATAATATTATAAATAAAATATATATTTCTTAAATCAATAATTTTAACCATTCATGATGGGCGGTGATTAAAAATGGATTACATCAGTTCGTGAGGTGGATGTCCCTGTACACAGAAATGATGGATTCGTTTCTGATTTTATTGAAGAGGAGATGGTTTTCGATTATTAAATTTACATAATAACATATTATTATATGGAATAAATAGGTTTTATTATTTAATTGTATTTTAATAATATGTTAAGGAGGTAGAATAAGTAATAAAAATAAAAAAATCGTTTAAGGAGTATAACTCTTCTTTGGACAACTTCATTATTTTCAGACATTAAACTCTCTAAGGTTGGTATTATGCGCAAACAAAGAACTATAGAACATGGGTAGAAATTTTAGATATTTATTTTGATAGTTATTGGATGAAATTAAAGCATTTTTCGGTTTTAAGAAAATATGACAGGAGGTTCCCTTTTATATGTGAGGGGATGAGTACTCATGGAATTACATAAAATAAAAAAATAATATAAATTATTTTTCCATGTAAAAGAATCCAAACAGATATAATTTAAATATATAATTATTATGGATTAATATAATAAATTTAATTAAAATTTGGAGAAGAGTAGATTTTGTTTTTACCCTAATCTCTTTGTTTTAAACTGAGATAACCCTTTTTGACAATTATCGCGGTAACAGAGTTTGTACTCTTTAGGAGTAAATATAGTTTCTAAAAGAGGGAAATTTTTACAAAAATAGATCCTAGTTTATTTTTTAAAAAATTTAAATATAATTTGACAGAATATGTAACACCCCAACCATCCAAGATACGTTTCCCATTGAATAATGCAATAGCTCGCATTATACACAACTTTGAGATTCTAACACACTACAACCAATCAAACTAGCCATTATGAACAGTAATACCCACTTTTTAATATTTTATAAATTTTATTTTTCAAAATGGACTTCATTTTTGAATTTGGGATATCAAAATTAGATTAGGGTTAATTTTTGGTATTTTTCTGAAAACTTTCAATTTTTGATGAATAGTGAAAAGCACAATGTTAGTTAAAACCAGATTTTTTTATTTAAATAGTTATTTATTTTATTTAAATTTATTTTAGGTCAAAAGAGATACATAATAACTATATAAGTTCAATTTAATTCATTGGAGTCATTTTATAATAAGTTTATATATATAAAATATTTATTGAACTTCCTAGAAGTTTTTACAAATTTGCATAAAATATAATTTTACCGCTCCTGTGAGTTGAATTTAAAAAATCTGAGAGACACAGTTGATATGAGTAAGTAAAATGTGTTTCAATAAGATTAAAATAATTTTTTGTGGAATAGTAACTTTTTACTTTTATTACCACGGTTAAAAGTAAATAGGGTAATTAAGGGTACAAATGATATCGTAATTACCCTAACACATTTCGTAATTTCATTAGATAAGTGTAATTCGACCAAAAACAACCTCAGGAATAAAATATGATCCCCTTTGTTCCACTTGGATTATATTAGAACATTTATTATTATTTTATTTAAAGAAGAGTTAAAAAAGTAAATTTCAATGTTTAATAACTAAACCATTTCTAATATTGGGTTACAAACAATATAAATTTGACAATAAATATTCATTAGAAAGATAAAAAATTTTCCTACATAATGTAATTTTATTTATAATTTTTAGACATTAAATAATTTATTTTATTTATGACACAATGATGATGCAATAATTACCTTTTTAATGAAAGATTAAAATAATTGATATTATAAATATCCAAATAAATTTAATTTTAGACATTTAATGAATTACACTAATTTTATAGGTTAATATGACATGTTAGTTTTCATCAAATATTTTTGTTCGAAGTAAGCATGCTTTTATGATTTTCACAAAAACCAAATACTAAATAGTGTCAAAATTGACATAATTGAGTTTAAAAAAATACTATATTATTAATTGATATATTATTTATAAAAATCTATGGTTTGGCCAAAGGACTTAGATAAGTTTATATATATTAATAATGAAACACTTGGTGTTTGCTTGGAAGTTTATATTATGTTTATTAACCTTAAAATATAAAAATACAAAGAGACATGGTAAATGTCAAACTATTTAACTAAGGGTTAAATATAATAGATGAGGTTAATATAGTGTCAGAAACCTATCTAAAACCTATTAGGTTAGAGGTTTTAGATCCATCCAATCCTCATCCTTGAAATAAAACATTTTGGAGCCATTATAAACCGAAAATGAGTTTTTTATAAATTAATATTTCAAGCTTTTCCTAAAGTGACCCTCACCTCTCTTATAAAAGGTTACTTCCCCTTATCTTAATTTCACACCTCAAAATCCATTTTTCTTGGCCAAACCCTGACCAAATATCCTTCAAAATTTCATCCCTTTATCCTAAAGGCCTTCCATTGGTCAGAAATCCAACCTAAGGAGCCCTTTTGATCAAATCAAATGGAAGAACCCAAAGAAGAGGTAAATATTTCATCACCTCTTTCAAGTTATTTTCTTCTTCTAATTCCTCTTTCTTTGTTGTTCCCATTATAAAATAATAAATCTGGTATCATCTATATACTGTGATGTTATTATAAATATTTTACAACCATATTTATTATTCTATCCATCCTATAAATGACAAAGTCACCATATGTGCGTACGTACAGTTTACCGTCTCCACGTCATGTTGCAGTTTGTTATTCAAACACTTCATTATTTTTAATGGTTATAATAATGAATATAAATGATGTAAATAATAAATATAACATGTTAATGATTCTTTATATATAATATAACATCCAATTACAAACTATTTCACCATCAATATAATGATATTATCGCTTGTGTGTATGTACGGATAACCATCTGCATGAATGCGATGATATTCATTCCCCATCATAATCATTCAAGAATATTTTAATTTTATGATTAAAAATAATGTAAATGAATATAATATCATTTTTTATATGAATCGAATAAATCATATTCATAACAAACATGGCTTACGTAACCAGGCATATAAAGGAAAACGAATCAATTAACACCTGAAACGATGATACTACTGAAATATTATTAACAAAGAAATATTATAGGATCATATATGATATAATATTTATGTATATAGTTATTGTATAATTTAATAACAATTATTTAATTTCTCTATCCAGTATTAGTCTCACAATCCTTCTCATTGTATGAAGATATTGTCTCATGTTCTATCAAGACAGAAAAGTAATTCTCTAAGTCTTACAACTTTAAGGAAAATAAAGATAAAAAGAGATCTTCTGAAAACTCTAGAAATGGAAATAAGGGGAATAAGGGAAAATTTGAATATCCATCTTGTGGTAAATGTGGGAAGAAACACCCTAGTACCTGCCTGAAGGGATAGTGAGTCTATTACAAGTGTGGTGAAAAAGGCCACCAAGCTCATGATTGCAAGGGGAAGAAGGTGGTTTTCAATATTGAATGCTACAATTGTAGAGAATATGGTCATTATGAAAATGAATTTCCTAAGCTCCAAGGTAACTTCCCTCAGAAAAAGGACAAGGGATAAAGGACAAGCTTATGTGATCACTACTGTGGAGGTTGAAGTTGTGAAAGACATGGTGGTAGGTAATTTAATGGTTTCTTCAAGTTTATCCAATGATTTATTTGATTGTGGATCATCGCATTGTTTCATATCTTCAGAGTTTTCTAGGAGAATTAGATATTTTCAATTTGAATTAACAAGGGAGTTTTCAGTATAAACACATAAGGGAAGTATTGTCGCAATACTGTTTTGGGAATCGGTTCCTATTAGGGCATATAAATGTTTTTTATCTAATTATCTCATCGTCATACCCATGATTGAATTTGATATAATCCTCGGAATGTATTGGCTTTCATACCATGATGTGAAAATTTATTCTAAGAAGAATGAGGTTACAATTTTTGATAATGATGAGGAGTACCATATCTTTAGAGTAGAAATTCCACCACCAGATTCCTATATAGACCCACCCCCAGTAGCTCTACTAAATTCAATTATTGGGGAGGCAGAGAATGAAATAACTATGGTTGAGAGAAATAATGTTTGAATAGAGGACATACATATTGTCCAAGAATATGTTGACATGTTTCCAGAGGATTTACCTGGGCATTCTCCGGAATGAGAAATTGAGTTTTCCATTGATTTAATTCTTAGTTCAAGGCCCATATCAAGGAACCCTTATAGAATGGCCATAGTGGAATTAGTGGAACTAAAAAACAACTAGAGTAATTGAGTTACAAGGGATTTATTCACCCTAGTGTTTCTCCATGTAGATCCCCTATCCTTTTTATTATGAAGAAAGACAGATCTATGAGGTTGTGCATTGACTACAGGGAGATCAATGCTATAAAAATAAAGAATAAGTATTCCCTACCTCACATTGATGATTTATTCGACCAACTTCATGGAGATCAATATTTTTCAAAGATTAACCTTCGATCTGGATATCATCTATTGTGTGTGATGAAGGAAGACATTCTGAAAACAATATTTCAAACCAGGTATGGGCATTACGAGTTTACAGTAATGCCTTTTTGATTGACTAATGCACCTTCTGTCTTTATGGATCTAAGGAATAGAGTTTTCAATGAATATATTAATAACTTTGTAGTTGTATTTATTTATGATATCTTGGTATACTCCAAAAGCAACAAATATTGTGAAAATCACATGTGGAGTATTCTAAGGACTCTTAGAAGAAATGAATTATATGAGATGTTTAGAAAGTGTGAATTATGGATTCAAGAGATTTCTTTTCATGGACATATTGTCTCTAAGGATGTAATCTCAATTGATCCTTCAAAGACCAAGGCTATCCAAGAATGGCCTACATTGACGTGTATTACTAAGGTATGCAGTTTTATCGGTTTAGTAGGTTATTATCGACGTTTCGTCCAGAATTTTTCCCAGTTGGCTAACCCATTAACCAAGCTCACACGTAAAGGGGTAAAATTTGTTCGGACAAAAGAGTGTGAAGAATTTTATGAAGAACTGAAGAGGAGATTAGTAAATGCTGTTATATTGACTCTACCATCAGGGAATTATGGGTTTGTTATTTATAGTGATGCTTCAAAGAAAGGACTTGGTTGTTTCCTAATGTATAATGATAGAGTTATTGCCTATGAATCATTACAACTAAAAATTATTGAGAAAAACTATCCTACTCATCATCATGAGTTAGAAGCTATAATCCTTACTCTGAAAATATGGATACAGTTTCTCTATGGTGAAAAATGTGGTATTTATACTGATCACAAGAGTTTGAAGTCTATTTTCTCACAAAAGAACTCAAAATGAGGCAAAGGAAATGGCTTGAACTACTCAAGGATTATGATTTTACTATAAACTACCTCCCAGGTAAGGAAAATAAGGTGGCAGAAGATTTGAGCAGAAAGGATCATGGAGTTTTGAACAAGATGAGAGTTGAAAAGGATCCTATTTTCATAGATCTAGTAAAGATGAATATGGGAATAACCATGGAAGGTGAAACATCAATGATTTTTCAAATGGTTTCCAAACCATATTTAATAGAAAGGATAAAAATTTCTCAGACTAATGATGAGGAATTTCAAAAGAAAATTAAAGCTGTGAACGATCGGAGATTGATCAAATTCATTTATAAAGATTGAATTTTGAAATTTGGGAAGAGACTTTGTGTTCCTGATATACCTGATCTAAAAAGGGAATTGTTGGATGATGAACATTGCTCTGATTTATCTATACACCCTGGTAGCACTAATATGTATAGAAATTTAAAGAACATTTTTGGTGGTACAACATGAATAGAGAGATTGTTGATATTGTGTCAAGATATATAGTTTGTCAACAAGTGAAAGCTGGAAGGCAACAGCCTGGAGGAATCACGCAACCTCTTCCCATACCTGAGGGGAAATTGGATAATATTACGATGGACTTTTTCATGGGGCTACCAAAGAATCCTAGAAGGAATGATACAATATGGGTCATTGTTGATCGTCTTTCCAATCCAGCACATTTTCTTTCTATAAGAGAAGATTTACCACTTGAACGTATGGAAATACTATAAATTAATGAAGTTGTAAGACTTCATAGAGAACCCCTATCAATTGTTTCTGATTGTGATCCCTGTTTTACATCAAGATTATGGAAAAGTCTTCAGAAGGCCCTATATACTAAACTTTGTTTGAGCACTGCCTACCACCCTCGAACCAATGGACAATCAGAAAAAACTATTCAAACCTTAGAAGACATGTTGAAATATTTATCTCTTGAATTTCAAGGTATGTGGGATCAATATTTACCTCTGGTTGAATTTTCCTATAATAATAGCTTCCATTCAAGTATTCAGATGGCACCATATGAAGCATTATATGGAAAAAGATGTCATACACCTACTTGTTGGGATGATATTGGTGAAAGAAAACTCGCTGGCCCAAAACTTTTTGAGGAAACAATGGAAAAAGTGAAGATTATCCAAACCCATATCAAAGAACCCCAAAGTAGGCAAAAGAGTTATGCCAATAACCGAGGGAAGGATTTGGAACTTCAAGTAGGAGACCATGTTTTCTTGAAGGTATCTCCATGAAAGGGTGTTATACATTTCAGTAAGAAGAGAAAATTTATTCCTAGGTACATCAGACCTTTCGAACCTCTAGATTGAATTGGAGTTACAACTTATCATTTGACAATGCCTCTAAGTCTCTCCAAAGTTCATGATGTGTTCCATGTATCAATGTTGAGAAAATACATGCCTGACCCAACAAATGTATTCATCAATGAGGTAATTGAACTGGAACCTGATCTATCTTTTTGTGAAGAGCCTGTCAAAATTCTTGATACTAGAGAACAAGTTCTGAGAAACTGGACGACTTGTCTGGTAAAATATCTTTAGATAAATCATAAGATATAAGAGGAAACTTGGGAACCCAAGGAAATTTTGATATAGAACCACCTAAATCTTTTTATGGAGTAATATTCTAGAAATTATGGGGATGAAATTATTTTAACGATGGGAGAATGTAACACCCCAATCTTCCACTATACGTTTCCCTTTGAAGAATGAAATAGCTTGCATTGTACGCAACTTTGAGATTCTAACACACCGTGACCAATCAAACTAGACATTATGAATATTAATACCCTCTTTTGAAATTTAATAAATTTTATTTTTAAAAATGGACCTCATTTTTGAATTCAGAATATCAAAATTTTCTTAGGGTGAATTTTTGGTATTTTTCTGAAAACATTCAATTTTTGATGAATAGTGAAAACCTCTACATTGTTGGTTAAAACTGAATTTTTTATTTAAATAATTATTTATTTTATTTAAATTTATTTTAGGTCAAAATAGAAACATAATACCTATATATGTTCAATGTAATTCATTGGATCAATTTTATAATAAGATTAGATATATAAAAATCTTATTGAACTTTTTACCGTCTTTTACCCACCTCCTTGGAGCATTTGTAAATTTTCCTAAAACATAATTTTACCACTTTTATGAGTCTAATTTAAAAAATCCAAGAGACACAATTGATATCATTAATTAAAAATTGGTTCAATAAGTTGAAAATAGTTTTTTGTGAATAGAAACTTTTGGCTTTTATTTACCATAGTTAAAATTAAATATGGTAATTAAGTGTAAAAATGATATCATAATTACCCTAACATATGTCCTAATTCTATTGGATATGTGTAATTAGACCAAAAACATCCTTAGGAATAAAATATGATCCCCTTTGGTCCACCTGTATTAGATTAGGACATTTATTATTATTTAATTTGAAGAAGAGTTAAAAGAGTTAAATTCAATGTTTAATAACTAAACCATTTTTAATAGAGTTACACACAATATATATTAGACTATAAATATTCATGAGAAAGATAAAAATAATTCCTACATAATGGTATTTTATTTATAATTTTTAGACATTAAATAATTTAATTTATTTATGACACAATGATGATGTAGTAATTACCTTGTTAATGAAAGATTAAAATAATTGAATTTATAAATATCCAAATAAATGTAATTTAAGACTTTTGATGAATTCCAATAATTTTATAGGTTAATAAGACATGTTAGGTTTGCTTAAATAATTTTTTTAATTAATCATGCTGTTATTATTTTCACAATAACCAAATACTAAATAGTGTCAAAATTGACATAATTGAGTTTTTAAAACAAATACTGTATTTTTAATTGATATAATATTTCTAAAAATTTATGGTTCTTTCAAAGGACTTATATAAAGGTATATATATTAATAATAAACCACTTGGGATTCTCTTAGAAGTTTATAGTAAGTTTATTAACCCTATAATATAAAAATACAAAGAGACATGGTAAATGTCAAACTATTTAACTAAGAGTTAAATCTAAAAGATAAGGTTAATATAGTAACCTAAACCTATCTAAAACCTATTGGTTGAGAGTTTTTCGGACCATATCCACCTTATATCCGAAATAAATCATTTTTGAGCCATTAAATACGGAAAATAATTTTATTATAAATTAATATTTCAAGCTTTTTCTAAAGTGACCCTCAACTCTCTTATAAAAGGGTACTTCCCCTTCTCTTAATTTCACACCTCCAATTCCTTTTGGCTCGTCCACACCCTACCCAAATATCCTCCCAACATTCATACCTTCATCATAGAGGACTTACATGGGTCATAAAGCAAATTTATGTAGCACTTTTGATAAAATAAAAAGGAATAACTCGAAGAAGAGGTAAATATTTCATCACCTCTTTCAAGTTCTTTTCTTCCTCCACTTACCCTTTCTTTGTTGTTTCCATTCTAAAATAATAACTACAGTATGTTATATATATTTTGATGTTATTATAAATATTTTACAACCATATTCGTTATTCTATCCATCCTATAAATGAAAAAGTCACCATACGTGCGTACGTATGGCTTATCGTCTCCACGTTGTGGTGTTGTTTGTTATTCAAACACTTAAATATTTTTGATGGGTATAATAATGAATATAAATGATGTAAATAATAAATATAACATGTTAATGATTCTTTATGTATTATATACCATCCAATTACATAATATTTCACTATCAATATAATGATATTGTCGCTTGTGCGTACGTACGGATTACCGTCTCCACGAATGTGATGAGATTCATTCCCCATCATAATCATTCAAGAATAATATTCATTTTATTATTAAAAATAATTTTTATGAACATAATATCATTCTGTATATGAATAAAATACATCCTATCCATAACAAATATGGCTTACAAAACCAAGCATATAAAGGTCAATTAATTACTTTACACCCGAAACGATGATACTACTGAAATATTATTAACAAATAAATATTAGAGGGTCATATATGATATCATATTTATGTATATAGTTATTTTATAATTTAATAACAGTGATTTAACAATTATACAGGAGTTTAACAAACCCCATACCAAGTAAAAGTACAAGGTAAGGGTTAATTGTAAAAATCTCTTTATTATCCGAGGTTGTTTTTACGTAAGTATCAACTGTGACCCATTTATCATCAACATCCGTGTTTTATTAAAAATGTAATTAGAATTTTTTTAATATTTACTATAATATGGATTAAATTCCTTTATAACCTCATTTGACCATATATGTTTTTAAAGGAATATTTCTTTCATTTTTCAAACAAGGTACTTTATGGCCGTTTCGACAAAATTAAGGTAAGAATGTATTTTTTTAATCTTATATGGTGGGGGCGGCTCTTTTCTACCATTATAACATCATTAAATCATCCCATACAAGCTTATAAGAATATTTTAAGAAAAATGTTATATTTTATAATTATATGACTTTTAAATGATTTCAAAATAGAAAGAGATATTTCTCTAAAAAAAATTTGATTTCATCTATGTCAAAATCCATTGATGGGTTTTAAGCTTGTTTGAAGTTGATTTATTATGATACAAAAATTCCATATTGTAATGAAGTTTTTGAGATATGTTTGACTGTGGATGTGTTATTTTTAAGTCATTCATGGATTATAAATAAAGTATTGACATTTCGTATGATAGTTTTAAAACGAATGTTTATGTTATGTTTAAACCTTTTCATATGAGGAATGCATTGGACTTAGTAAGTCATGGGTGGAGCCCACTATAGATCCTAGATGCATCGGTAGGTCTCATGAGAAAAACTAGTGTCTTGGAACAAATCTTTGACAAAATTGTATTTGTAGTCTTGGCACAAGGCCTTGATTATGTGGTTATGATGTCTGGCATTATGCATTCCATCATTATGAAAGTGGATATTAATATTTAATGTGATTATTCAAATAGTATAATATACATGTGAACAAATAGATGGAATTATTTGATTTTATCTTCTCCATATTATGCTTAAGTTTAAGTTTAAACGGCTTTTGTTTTAGTCTTATACATTGCCTTAAATGTTCATGATTATTTATGAATGTTTCCTCTATATTGTTAGCCTTACTAAGAATCTAATCTCACCACTTTATATGTTTCATTTTTCCCAAGATGTGAAGAAGTATTTTATGGTTCACGTACATGGATAGGCTAAGGATATAAGTGTGTTCAATAGGGGAAAAAATGTTGTTTTTTTTTTTAATAATGTAATGTAAAACTTATAAATATATCTAGTACTTCCAAGGCTACTAAACTGATCGGTCTTTCGAGACATGATTATTTGTTTCATGCCAATGTTATGTAATAATGTAATGAATCTGGGTAACTAGGTTCATGGTATTAAAAATATAGGTTTTTAGGAATTTTAAATCATTTAATAAAATATTATTTATTATAAAATAATGTTAATATCATTTTTATAACTATTTTTTAATTTGAATTTAAAAAAAATGACAACAATTTAATTAGAATATAATCCCTTAAAACCTATTTAATATGTTTTTATGTGTCTAAAAAATTAATGGGACAACATATTTATTTCAAATTACTTTTCATTTTTCATTTTTAAATTTATTTACTTTATTTTTCTATTAATTGAATAAATGTTGTGTCGATGTTGTGTAAGAGTTTATGGTACTTATTTAATCCCTAAAAATTTAAAATAAATTACCATGAAAAAAATAATAATATTTAATTGAAATATGTATTTATGGTCAAACATAAGTTTTCTTTATCATTGTCACAAAATATCAGAGAAATTAAAAGTAAGAAAGTTATATTTTTGAATTTATCTTTTACTTAAATTTTATAAAGGTAAAAATCAAAGATATATAAAACCGAGTTTCCATATTTTATAAACATGTATGGAATTTTATAACTACACTCATCCAATATAATAAAGTCAAGTGTAATCGTAATTGTTTACTCTTTATGATATTATTTTTAATCGTAATTACTCGATTTACTCTTACCGTAGTGACAATTATTTACTATATTTACTATTCATAATTACCAAAGATAAAAAGAGAATATTTTACAAATTTATAATACCTAATTAAAAATATATAATCCATTTTTCTATATTTAATTTATGTGTGTGATAGAAATTAATTTAAGATAAAAATGAAAAATGCAATGAAAAACACTTTTTTTTGGGAAAAATGCCTTTTTTGTATTAAAATAATTTTATACCAAATTAAAGTATAAAATTAATTACAAAGACAATAATTAGAAACTTTTTAATAAAAATGAACTTATTAATTTTATAACTAATAACAAATATAATTTTACTATGTAAATACTTGAAAAGAAAATATAGTTTCCAAAAAAATCAATATTTTTCACTATTCATTGAAAAAGAAATATTTTCATAAAAATACAAAAAAATAACCTTAATTTAATTTTAATATGATTATTATAGAAATTAATTTCATTTTATGTAATATTTTTTTATAAAACTTTAAGAAATTAATGATAATGGTTTTCTCACAAAAGTAATAAAATCATTTATTAAGAAAACCTATTTCTTTGAGAATAAAACGACTTTACAAAAAATTGAGTGTTTATTATAAAGGAATTAATAAATAAATTACTATTTAGTATTAATTATATATATATATACATCACAATGTGGTAAATATTAGTCATACACACCAATTTAATTTCTAGGTTATACTATAACAATATATCATGGTGTTTTTAAGCTCGATGTTTTGCCTTTTATATGCTTTCAGAAATTGTTCTTTTAAGATCTCATAGTGTTATATTTGATGTCCATTTTTTGAGGTTATAAAACTCCCAAATTTAATCAATGATACATAGAAATACATATTTTCTAGATGATCCACTATGTACTGTTTCAGTTAATGAATCTACATAGTATCAAAATTTATCGACATTTCTTGCTATAGGATTCATGCCCAAGGAACTCTCACAAAACCAAAAAAAAAATTCATTTAAAAGATAAATTATTACTTCTAGTAATATGCCTTGTTTTCAATAATGTGATATGATGATATCTTTAGGAGGTGTGTGCATGAGGAGTATATGCTACTCATTATTTATAGCTATCACTCTTCACAATGGGGTGGACACCATTAGGGAGATAATAAATTTTAAAAATTCTTAAAATCAATTTTTTGGACTATATTTTTCAAGGATTCTAGTATTATTGTGGTAGGGTATTGAAATTTTTAAATATTATCCAATGTGGGTTGGAAACAAGAGTTACTGGAAAAAAATAAATTTTATAGGTACACGTTTTTGTTGTTTAATGCCTAGAATTTATCAGACTATTTCTAACCTATAACAGGAATGATTACATTATTATGGAAGTATAATATGTATGTAACTGGTTTGAGGTAATTCAATTTTCAGAAGACCTATCCATTAGTGTTTTATAATTCATTTAAAAATAATTTCCTATGTAGATTTGGATTTCCCAATATATTTGTCACTGATAATGGAATACATTTAAAGAATTTTAGGATCAAATATTTAGTATAAAATTATGGTTGTGTTAAAAAACAAAATCTAAAACTTATAACCCACCATCATGTTGACAACAATAGGTTACCAAAAAAGATCTTAAACAAATTTTTGGGGAATAAAATGTCTAGTTCAAGAAATTATTGGGAAATTAAATTTAATGAAGATTTGTGGTCCTATAGGACTACTTATAATACCCTCATAGGGAAGTGTACTTATTGAATTATTGTAATAATAAAACCTCTAAAAAATACTTAATCTTGAGTTTTTATACAATAATTTTCAATCTTTCATACCTAAAGACCATTTATATTTAGAGTATTAAAGAATTATGATATAACTCTTACATAACAATCCCATACCTTAAAAGTATAAATTTCCTCTCATTATCCATTTTTTATGCAATATAAAACTTTTAAAATTAAATATTTTTTATTTTAATGAAAAATATATATGGATTTTTACATTATTTCTTCTTGTTTAAACTCATCCTTAAACATTATGAAAACCATTTAAAAATGTTGAATGAGCACAAAAAAGATTTGTATGTTATATAATTGAAATAAATCCATTAGCCCAGTGAGAAACATAAAAATCCATAATTTTTTTCCTTTCCCACATTATTATTTTAGATTTTAGAATAAATCATTTACTCACGTGAAAAACACTTTTTTCTGAAAGAATACCTTTAAAACTGATAGCATGAAAATTAAAAACCTTATAATAATTTTAGAGTGTTATATTCTTAACCTGTGTTCACTCAGGTTATAAATAACTAGAACCTGGTTATATATACATGTTAATCCCCCCTGGTTAAATAATTACTTCTTTCCTTTTATGATGAGGAATATAAACCATTGCAATGGAAATATTTGTTGATCTTACCCGTCATATTAGTTGTATCACACTTACCCATCATATAAGATATCTTGGGCTCCCCCATCATCATATATATTGATCAAGTATTATATAATGAACAAAATATTTCTTATATTTCAATTATTCATAATAAATACAATGTAATAATCTTTTGAACCCATATGCAAAACACACTCACATATCGAAATAACCTTCCTTTTTATATCTTTTTTTTGAAAATAACAAAATTTAATTGAAAAGTATGGAAAATATTTCTAATTAAAAACCCATTAAATTTTTAAAAGGAATAAAAATTATGCATAAGGGTCATGAAAATATGAAATTTAAAACAATATTTATATGTTATTATAGAATATTCCATTTTTCATTTTGTAAAATACTTAAAAAGTTATATATAGAATACATAAAAATATCTGTTTTAAAACCCTTTGATATAATGTTAAAAGAGTTATATAATTTAAATTATAATTCGCTTATGAACACATAAATACTTCTATAATATAACTTAAATAATATGGAGGAAACATATTTAGAAAATAAATATTTAAAACATTTAAAATGATGTTTTAAGGTAAGGTATCCCTTATGATGTGATAATTTTTAAACTAATGAAACATTAAAGAAACAAAATTGGAATGGTTTTTTAAATATTTTTATTTCATAATTGATGATAACATAAATCCCTAAGTTAATTTATATACCCAAAAAATGAAAACATGTGGTGGAAATAGTTTATGTCTCAATGAAAGGGAATTGTGACTATAAATATCTTACCATCAGTATGACTCATCTAGTGTGATACTTATCATAATGTATAATAGAATTATATTAATTATTTAAAATCTTAATAACCATTATCATGTTTATTATTAATTTTATTTAACTTTTAACCATGTAATATTCAATTATTTAATCAATTAAGTTCACTTGACACATTTTTATTATATTTATCTCATATGTCAAAAATGACTTTAGTAGGTTGACTATGGTCAAATAGATCCAAATTATATCACTTATAAAATATTAATTAGTTTTAATTATAATTCTTATACAATAATCATACATTTATAAACAACCATGTATAGTGGTTATGAAAAATGAATTATATTACATCATAGAGACAATAGTTTGTATGTACATATGAGTAATGATACCATTTTTCAAAGAAAATGTGGTAATGAAGATAAGAATCATTTTAACTTTTAATTATAATTATTATATCCTAAATTTCATATTATTTATTTATATAAAGTTATATATACCATCCAGATGGTGTATTGATGAAAAAAATGGCATTGCTTTGTGGAGGTGGTAGTCAACACATACAAATGAATAATGTTACCATTTTCCAATAGATCGAAAGGTATGAAAATATAGGATATATTAAAATTATAAAATGTTAATTTTTTCATTAATATCATATATATTCATTATATCTATCATTATAAACACTCATAAGAGTCTTTGTTGGAAAACGAATTACATCTAGTGGGGAGGCGATAGTCTGTGTGTTCACACAAACGATGGGTTTGTTTCCCATTTTATAGAGAAGAATATGGATAAAGCATTATAATATAAACATTATAAAATTTTATTATATATTATATAGTTATGTTATTATATCAAAAATTTTAGTATTGGTTTTAAATAGTTAAAAGAATAAATAAAAAAAGAAGACATTCGGTTAAGAACTATACATTTTTCGGATAACCTACTTTAGTTTAAATCTAATGAATTATTAGAATGGTATTTTAATAAAAAAATAACATATATTATATGGAGAAATATTTCATGAAAGTTTTTTGGTTGGGGTTTTTATGAGATAATAGTCACTTAAAGTGTGGATAATGGAGGAGATGAATTGTTCTTTATTAAGTTAGGGAGATGACACAATTGGAATTTTCTGAAAGATTAAAATATATTAATGTTTTACTCAATTAAGATAGATCCAAAATGAATCATATTATAAAAAAAATATAATATATGATATAAATATGACTATAAAATAGGATTTAGACATGTTTTTAGTTCATTTTAACTCTTATTATTTTAATTTTAACCATTTTTACAGGTTTTATCTTTCACTACAACAACACACATTTTTATAATATTTAATATTCATAAGGAAACAAAAATGAAAATTCCTATTTAAAAATTTTCAACCTTAATATTAAAAATATGGAATCCATTTTTATCAAAGTTATTTTATAGAAGTGGCATAAATAAACCAATAAAATGCGATGAAAAATGTTTTTATAGAAAAAAATGTATTTTTAAGTAAAAAAATGTTGTCAACCAAAAAAAGTTATAAGGTTGAATATAATGAAATTGATTTTATTTTTTTAATAATAAATAATAAATTAAATTTTAAATCCAAAACAAAATATTATTTTAGTATGTAAATACATACAAAAGTTAATTTTATTAAAAAAATTATTTTTTTCTATGCACCAAAACATCTACATTTTATTAAAAAACCTAAAAAATCACCCTAATATAATTTTGAATTTATGATTTCAAAAATCATATAATGTTTATTATATTAAAACTATAAATTTTAGAAATTAAGATTTTAAATAAAACTACATAATACATGTGGATGAATTTAGTAAAAATAAATCTATATCCATTTTGATTAAAAAATTAATTAATATTATTATATTGAATATATATCTATAAAATATAATTCATAAAATTAATAAGGAATGAAATTTACATGATATTAAAATTAAATGAGTTGTTTCATTCTTATCACCTTTTAAAAATTACATACTCACAATTTCATTCCTTACATGGACAACCAGTGATATTTTTCCTCCCAAGAATTTTTTGATTCCCATGTTTCTTGTTCAACCATAAAGTTCTTACAAAAAACCTTGACTTAATTAATCAAATTATTTTGATACACCTTCTCTTTGTGATCATGAACTTGAACATGTTTTTTCTCACATGAAATATTCTCTTCCAATAGTACTACTTTATGTCTCAATACTTTTGTTTCACATGTCCTATATTTTTTTAATAATGAAACATGAAATATATCGTGTACCTAGGATAAACTCAGTGGAAAGTACACTTAGTAAGAAACTTATCTAACTATATCAATAATTTCATAGGGTCCAATGAACCATGGAATTAACATTCCCTTTCTACCAAAACACATAGTATTTTTTCGTAGAGATCCTTTAATAAAAACATGATTGCATACCTCGATTGAATGATATTTATTTTGGTTATCTTCATAATTCTTATTTATTTACTGATCCATACTAATATAATGTTAAATTATATTTACCTTATAATCCATATTCTTTATCAACTTTAGTCCAAAAAACATCCTTTCACATACTTTATCGCAAAAATATAGAGTCTAACAACACTTTTGAAATAATTCCTAAAAAGGTACCATTTTTATATTAGAATTAGAATTGTTATTATAAGAAAACTAAACTAATTAAAAATGTAGATTTTAACTTTCAAGTTGATCCGTTGAATAAGATAAAATATTGTGTCCCAAATTTTAATTGTTCACTCTGATTTTCAAATATATTGAGTATAAAATGATATACTCAAATTTAATTCTGTACCCAGAGACATTTAAAGGCCTTTCTAAAAATTAGATGTAAAAATGAGTCCATTCTCTAATACAATTGACAAAGGAAGTCCATGTGACCAAATTATCTCATTGAGATACTGTCAAGAAAGATGATCTAAAGACATAGTATCATGAATTAGAAGGAAATGTGAATATTTATTTAATTTATCAATAATATCACAAAATGAATTATTACTTCAAGATGTATATGGAAATCCCACAATGAAATTCATAGATATATTTTCCCATTTCCACTACGATCCTGGAAAAGGATAAAACATCCCTTTTGGTAATTTTCATTAAGGTTTAACATATTTATAATTCAAAAATTTCATGGTAAAATCTACAATATTTTTCTTTATATGATACCACTAGTATTACTCTGGAAGGAATATGTATATGATAGTATTTACAGGATGAATAGAAAATGAAGATATCTGAGCTTGACTTAATAATTCTTTTTTCATCTGGGATAAAATAGACACAGACAACCTTTTTCTAAATCTTAAAACAACTTCGGAATCAATGTTAAATTAAAAAAACATACCTTTAATTTCCAGTTACACATTTTTTATAAAACCACAGTCATTATTTTGATATTTTTTAATTATTTCAGATAAATATGACTACACTGATTCCTGAAAAAAATAGAGGAAGTACCTACAAGCACAATTTTTCTCCCAACATTCATCAAATTATATTCAAAAAGATTATGTTCCTAACATAACATGATTAATGGTGCATTATATTTTCAACTTAAAGCATCAAATAATTTGTTTACTTTGCTTGAACTGTAATAAATTTTGTAATCATAATAATTTATTAGTTTTGTCTATTTTAATTTCCTCATGTTTAACTCTTTATGAGTGAATATATACTTTGACAATTTATGATTAGGTTATATTCCATATTTTATTTTTTATATATAATGTCTCCATTATTTTAAAATAAAAACATAGCATCTAGTTTCAAATCATGTGTAAGATAATTTATCATATGAGGTTTCAATTGATGTGAAACATAAGAAAATACCTTATCATTATGTATCCTAACACAACCATGTACCTTCAAAGTAACATCACTGAAGAAGCAAAATTAACCATTTCTTGAGTGAAGGGAAAAAATTTGAGCATTCACTAATATTATTTTGAGTTCTTGGAAAGATTAATCCCACTCTTTCATCTATATGAATTTAACTCATTTTTGAGTTAACTTAGTGAGTGTGATAGATAATCGATAATTTTTAAAAAAAAAATCACCGATTATAACAAACTAATACAAGAAAACTATGAACCTATTTGACATTTCTTATTCTTTTCCAATCTTTAACAAAATTATTTTTAGTAAGTTCAATGGTTATTCCTTCTTTAGAAACAATATTATCAAGGAATGATATTTTCTATTAAAAAATTTGAATTTTCTAAATTTCAAATGTAAATTATTTTCTTTCAGGGTATGAAAAATATCCTTTGGTTTATTTCATAACCCTATGTCTTTTAGAATAAAACAAAATATCATCAATTCACACAAACAAACAATTATCCAAATTTTCATGGAAAAATATATTCATAAGATCAATTAATATTGATGGAGCATTAAAAAATCTAAAAAGCATAACCACAAACTCATAATTCCCATATCTAGTATAAATTTCCATCCTTATAATGTCTTCCTCCTTAACTTTCAATTGATGTTATCCTGTCATAAGATGAATACTTGAAAAATATTGTTCTCCCTGGAGATGATCGAACAAATCATGAATATAAGGTAATGAAAAATTATTCATAATAGAAAAGTTATTCGTTGATCTATATTCAATGAAAAGAATCATTGAACCACATTTATTTTTATAAAATAAAACAAGGGCATGATATGAAGGAATTATAGGATGAATGAAACCTTTATCAAGAAAATTATGGAACAATATTTTCAATTCCAAAAGTTTTATATGATCAATTTGATAAGGTGGTTTTGATATTATGTTAGCATCAGACACTAATTCAATACTAAAATAAACATATCTATTAGGTATAACACTAGGATAATCCTTAGGAAATTTACCTATTTATTTCTTAAATATTGGAATGTTAAAAATATAAAAATATCTTCATTTTCAATAATATTATTTGGGTAACTTCCCCTTCCTCCTTTAATAAAATTTTTATATTATTGAAATGTAACCAATGTTATGAAATAATTGAATATAACATTTTGAGATATATATTATATCTAATCATGATAAACTAAAATCAATTACATCCCATAATAACATCAAACTCAACTATGGGTTTTTCTGCAGGATTTGCTGGAAAAACCATCTCATCGATAACAATAGGGAGAATCCTATAAATATTGGTTACATTGATACTTACACAAGAATTTTTCACTGAAATTTTTCTCTTATTCTCATGAGGAGATATTCCTATTTTACATGTTAATTTCTAAAAAATGTTGGAATGTGGAGATCCAGAGTAAAATAGGGAACTGACATTATTTTAAAAAAAGTAACACACCAGTCATCACTTTATTTGTTGACCTAATATCAACCAAAGTAATATAATATTATTTTCCCAAACCTTTTTTTGATGTTATCTAACCTTAGTAACCAACTAGATTTTACATTTTTATAATTCCACAACTAATTGCAATTAAAACATCTCACCATTAGATGATTATATGTTACCTCATTCTTGGTTTGATCAAAACCATTTTAACTCTTTTATCAATCTATATGGCCAACATTATCACACCATTAACACTTTATAGATCCTATAAGACATTTAATAAAATTAATTTTACCATATTTGGAACATGTTGGGTTCATAACTCTATATTTCTTAGTTGAATGATTTCCCATTACATTCCACGTTGACTGCTTCTTACTCTAGTCATCATGAGACACATAAGTGTCAAGAAAATTATTCTCAAAATTATCATCACAATTAATAGAATTATAAAAAAAATATAAATTACCATGATTCCAATTATATTCATAAAATTAGATTAAATTCTGAGTAAAATCTATTAATTTTTCTATTATAGTCCAGAATATAATTTATTAAATACAAGTAAAATCTTGTAAAATTTTCTTCCTATGCAGCAATTTAAGCCACCTAATTTTTTCTCAATTACAAATATTTTCCTCTATTTTGATTCAAACATAGTTAGGGATATATTTAATTTGTAAAATATTCTTAAATATATCCCATTCCATAGATTAAAACTCATCTATCTATATGATTATTAACCAGTAAACATCATCAATTAAATTTTCCTTTATATTAGTAAATAGAGGGGGTTAAATTTTGACATTATGAACATCCCATGAAATTGAAAATATTTTCATGAGAAATGATCATGTCTCTTTCTATTAGTAGTTCTTAGGATCGATCGAAATATAAAGGGGATTTTTTATAAAATAATCTACTATTTTCATGTTCTAATATTGTAAATTTGGTTTCTCTCCAACATAAATGAAATCATCATTTGTAGCTGGTATCAACTAACCCATAAATATAAAAAATACTCATTTCCAGTTCCTATCATTCAAGGATTTTTCCCTCTTGATACCTTCCAAATTTTTCTTCCTTTTTTCCTCTCTAAAAAATTATTCTGAACATATGTAGATTAGATAAATAATCATGGTAATCTTTAAATTCTATATAATCATAAATTATAATCTATAAATAGTATTCTATTAATATTTTATTAACAACTAATGTTTTATAAAACTTCCTTATAATAGAAAATATAAGGAACTAAACTTTAAAAATTAAGTACTATTGAGTTTTTAATAATAATTAACTTTATTACATCCCATGCAGTTGGGGTATTATCCTGGTGGTATGGAAGCCCAATAATATTGCACTAAAGTTCGGTTTAAATCCTACTTATCTCTATTTATGTGGTTAAAATATTGGTAGTGTGGTTATTGGGGTAGACTATTTAGAAGGAGGATGGATGATGTAAGCATAAGGGGGACAACTGTGGGCTAGCCTAGGATGGTCTTGGCACATTCCGTGCTAGGTGTGATGTTGACAGTGAGCCACAACAATGAGATTGTTGGAAGATGAGGCTATATTGAAATATATAAGGGACATTAGTGGAAATTTTAGTTACTGATAGTGGTGAAAACATTGAAGGTAGGTATCACTAGTTTTGGTTTTAGGAGAAGACATGAAGAAAATGGTGAAATATCATATAGGTGAGCAGTGTTTTATGTTTTTTTGTGATGAAAGTTGTGAATGAGGTCATGTAATGTCATATGCATGCCTTATGGTGGAGGGCAGTGATGAGCCATGTTGAGAGATGACACTTGTCATAGGTGGGATACAGGTTATGAGCTGTTCGAATTGCACAAGTATGTCAATGAAGTTAATTTGGGCTTATAGGCCTCTTGTAATGGGTTTTAATACCCATTTGGATAATATCCATGTAATGGGATCTCTTTTTCAAAAATAAAAAGTTAATTATTTCATTTCAATAAAAAATGTGGGACTTCACCCATACCTATTAAAAAAATTATTACATCCCAAAATACCTTTTAAGTTTATATGTTTTAAGATAATTAAATGAAAAATCTAACATAACAAACCTATATATAAAAATGTAGACACTTACAATAAATATATATTTTTTCCACAATATAAAACATTGAAAATGAAACTCATATTTTTATGAAAATCATTCAGTATTTTCCACTTGATTTATTCTTTTTTTCCTTCTCATCCTTCAACCCTATTAAAAGCATTTTAAAATGTGGGATGTGAACCGAAGGATTAGAAAATAATATAAAGGAAATAAATACATTATTCTATTAAAAACCATGAAAAACCATAAAATATTTACCTTTTCGACATTATTATTCATGTGTATAAAATAAATCATATCCGCGTGATGGAAAACAATTTCTCAAATAAACTCATTAAAACACATAATAATAAAATTGAAACCCTTATAATAATTTTAGAGAATTATATTCAAAACCCATTTTAACTTGCTTATAAAATTGATTTATCTAGGTTAAATACAAAGGAGAAACCTCCTTGGATAACACCCTCCTTCCGTTGATGATAAGGATCATTTCCCAATGCATTCGTGAGCTATATCTGGCTAAACTATTATAAAATATGTATCAGGATAAACCAATGTATATGTTGTATTGGTATCACATATTGACTTTAATAATTTTAAAATACCATTTAATGAACAATTTTTTTTTGGAAACCGTTCATCATAAATCCCCTGAAAACTCTTTTAAATCCTATAAGAAACACTTTCAGATATCGAAATACTCTTCCCTTTTAAATAAATTTATTAAAAAACTCTATATTCATTGAAAAAAGGGGAAAATGTATTCAATGAAGAACCCTCGAATATTTTAAATAGATAAAAATAATTATAAACTTCCATGATGGTGGTAAATGGTAGTCAAGATGTATATATCAAAATATTTTTTTCATTCTATAAAGAGATTCAAAATGTTCCTTATAAAATATATACTAATATTAATTTTTATAATAATTGAAATAAAGTTAATGTAGAAATAAAATAAAATTTATAATTCATTTATATCTATATAATCAGAACTATAAAATAATTTTAATAATATGGAGGAAAAATATTTATAAAATAAATCTTTGAAACATTTATAATGGGGTTTTGTGGTAAAGTATCCTTTACGACGTGATAATTTTTAAACCAATGAAACATTGAAGAATATAACATTTAATGGATTTTTAAAACCATTAATTTCTCAAAGAAATGATAATATAAAACAATAATTTATTTAATACAAAAAAATGAAATGTGTGGTTAAAATAGCTCAAGTCCAAAAGAAATGGAATTGAGATATGAAATACATTACCTTAAGTCTGACTCATCACATACACTCTTTATATTTTTGAATAATAAAATTCTGTTAATTATTAAAATTATGAAAAATAATTTTCTTTTTTATTATTCCTTTTATTTCATTTTTACCCATGTCATATTCAATTAATTAATCAATTACGTTCACATGGGATGTTTTGATGATATTTAGATCACATATCCAAAATGGATTTGATGGGTTGACTATGTTAAAATGGATCATATTTATACCATTTATATAATCATAATTTTTTATTATAATTATCATTTTAAAAAATTATTTATAATTTTATAATATATAATGTAATATGGTGATGAAAAATGAATTATGTTGCATAATGAATATGGTTACCCATACATATGCATGAGTAATGTTTCATTTTTCAATGAAAATGATAGAAAGAAAGTAAGAATCATTTAAATATTAATAATTATTATCATATCATAAAAATAATAGTATTTATTTAAATCTTTATCTATATATACCATCCACGTGTGGCAGTTTTGAAAAATGAATCAAATAGATTCCTTGAGATGGTGATCCACACTTATGAATGAACGAAATTATCATTTTTAATGGATGGAAAGATAAGAAAATATATGATATATTTTCTTTAAAAGGAGAAATTTATTTCATTAATATATTATATATAAATTAGTTATAATAGTATAATCACCCATGATAGGTAGTGATGGAAAAAAATTACATCGGTTCGTGAGGTGGTAGTATGCACGTATGGAAAAATGATTATTTTGTTTCCCATTTAATGTAGAATAAGATTAATAAAGGGATATAATATAAAAATAATATAATTTCATTATATGAGATACAATTATTTTATTATATTACAATGGTTAAGGGAGATTTTATAAAGGTAATGGAAGAAATAAAAAAGAAAACACTTGTTTAATAATTATACCCCATTTTTGGACAACATCCTTAGGTTAATATAGAACAACATTATAGGATGGTATTATAATCAAATAATGATGTCTAGGAAATGGTTATGGATTTTAATATTGTATTTGGTCTGGTATTGGATGATAAAATAAGCTCTTGAAATGTGTAAAATTGAGGAGAGTGGGTGTCATTTTATAAATGAAGGATAAAACATACGTATATTATTTCAAAATATTATACTATATTAATGTCTGACTTAATAAAAATTTCTAAAAATGACTCATATTTTAATATTTTATGAGATAAGGTAGAAATATGACCATAAAAAGGATTTATATAGGTTTTTGGGTAATTTTAACTATTTTTATTTTATTTTTAACCCTCTTAACTTGTTTTAACTCTTATCCTGGTCATTAATTTTTTTAGAAAATTTACTTTTAAATATAAAAATTATGAAAAGGACCAATTTATAAAATTATAACATATTTTTTATAAAATTTTTATCCATTTTATTAATTTCAATTCCTTTAATTGGTAGAAATAATCCTGTAAAATATGATGAATAATGATTTTCTAGAAAAATGAATTTTTATATTTAATATTTTTTATAGAAAAAGAAGATTGTGTTGATAAAAATAAAATTCATTGGATTATTTTTAATCAAAAGGAACAAATTAAAATTTTAAACTAATAAAAAAATAAAATTTGTCTATTTAAATTCATAAAAAGAAAATACGGTTTTCTTAAAAATAGGTATTTTCTACTATTCACCCAAAAATCAACTTTTATAGAAAATTTTAAAAAAACTCAAAGAGAATTTTTAATTAATGAAATAAAAAATTATATCCTTTTTTTCATATTAAAATTCAAAAATTTTGAAATTATGTTCTTTAATAAAATCATATAATATATGTAAATGAATTTACTAAGATTAAAACTAGTTCATTTTTTATTGAAGAATTTCTTAATATTTATATAATGAGTATAAATATTTAAAATCTTATTCATGAGTATTAATAAGGTATTAAATTGATTTAATATTAACATTTACTAGTTTTTAAAACTTCTCTTTAGTAAAACATTTCATTTTCCTTTGGTGTAACATTCTAAGCCCTCTTAGGACCTGGAATCCTTGCACTTTGATTTTAAAATAGCTATTGAAATAAGAATATTAGAATTGAGTAAATTTGATGAAATTATATTATTGAATTTTGAAAAAATTAGGAATTATAAGGTGTGGGAGAAATACATTCATGACTCTATCATCCACAATAATAACTTTAGGGTCGATTAGATTGTGTTTGTTTTTAATTATAAGACAATTATTTTGCCAAGAAAACTCAAGACAAAATAATCTAGAGCCTTAACAATTTAGTGAGTTCTTCTGAATAAAAATTTTGAATTAGGTTGAGATAATAAGAAGCCATTTTTTATTAATGTTTATAGTATTAAACACTAATTTGAGGGGAAACCAAATTCAATTGTTGCTATATCATTTCTTGAGAGATGTGCTCCCACTAAGACTAAAAAAGGACTTTAAAATCAGTGCTAGATTTGAGTCAACCCATGGTCACTTTTTTTAGTACTCTTGTTCTTGATTAGAGATAAATCAAATTCTTTTTACCTTGTTAGTAAGGTTCCATATGTGAATAGTCTAGGCCATGTGGATTTTTTTACTTTGTAATATTGCCTTATAGAGGTCAATTTTATCATTATTGTGGTCAATCCTTTACTTGAATAGATTTTATTCATATATTAATTTAAATTACTATAAGATTACACTTTCACTTATCCTCTTGGTAACTTTCATATTAACGTTTGATCAAGTTCTTGTTGTAGTCACTAGTTGTGTTACGGTCAAATGTGGAACTTCTTCATGTGTTCGGTTGTTTCTTGTGGTCGATTCAAAACTTTTCAAAATTTCATGAATGATCTATTATTGTTGTCATATTTTTTCAATTATCATTGATATAGGATTGGCATAATCTATTTAGTGTTTTTTCTAATTCTTTATTGACCTATCATAACACCATCATAGTTGACTCACCTACCATAACACCTTTACATTCAATTACCTCTTGTTGTCAATCTAATTTTATTAATTACATATCTTGAGTCTTCTTACATTTGATAAAGTACTTTGAATATTTCTTTCATGTGGTTAGTTGGTTCTTACGATTGATTTCCATTTCATCTTAAATTTTCCTACACAAGAACAATCTATCAGCATAATGCACACCCCTAGCCAGCTTTTCACATTTAATTAATGACATTTGTAGCTGAGATATGTTTGGTACTAGAATGAGAATTTGAAGAATAAATTTTGATAGGTTTCATGGTTCAAGAGGAGCTACATCCTTGATATTTATTGATCAAACTCACTTAACCTTAACTATTATTTTTAATTATATATATATATATTTTTTGAGTTATAATGTTAATATTTTTATGTTTTTATTGTATGGAACTAAGATAACATGTGAATTTTTCTAGATAAAATAGAGGATAATTTTGGATGAAATCAAATAGATATAACTTCTAAATTCATGGGATTTATGTTTCATCTTTTTCACATACACTTCCACACAAAATATGGATAAACTACTTATTTTAAAGGGGAAATCACATTTTCTCCATGAGAGAGTACATTGAGGAAAATAGTTTGGAAAACCAATTAATTTTGAAAATTAGGTTCTTCGTTACTGAGATTAATTATATTTACTGAGTTTGTGGAATTTATTTATTGAAATAAAACAATATGATAAGTTGTGGGGGATTTTATGTGGCATATTTGGAATATAATTTTCCATATATTAACTAATTATTAAAATTTATTTTGAATAAAAAAATTCTTAAATTGGTGAATCTCTAAATATCAGTTTTTTAGTTCATAATTGTTATTATTTTAAATTATTAATAAAAAATAATTTTATTTTTGGATTTAATTAATTAATGGTTATTTTAATTAATTTCCATAAACTCTCAGAATATTTTTATTATGGTGGTGATTTAATTGAAATCATAATTTTAAATGGTCTTTAATCTTAAAATTCCTTCCTTTGAAATTCCATGATCTTTTATTCTAAATTTCAATTGTCAAAATGTCCTTTTATTTTTTAAATTTGTTTCTTTGAGAAATTAATATTGGAGCCCTAAATTCCTTAATTGTAAAAATGAAGATCAAATTCAAGTTGAGAATGATGGTGTGGTGTTTCAGGATATTGAATTCAATCTTAATGCTAATTAATTCATGGAAATTTTTTTAGATTCTTAAAGGAAAAAATAAGGATAAATTGAGCCTGGGAACTTTTCCAGGTCCATCATAGTAGGATATAACGAATTCTCAAGGGGGTTATGACATATTTGGAGGATATTTTCTCAAGACACAAGATGGTGGTGATGCGTAGTTATAGATGTACCACATGAAATATGGGGGTATGAGTCTATTGATGCTAACTATGAGCTCTATATAACAAGATTTGAAGAAATTTATTTTAAGTAGTGAACCCAGTCATTTGATGGGGGGATCACACATTTTATGATTGGGCTATGGATTAGGATGGATTAAAGAGAAATTGGTCCTTGTTTGATTGGGTTAATAAGGATTGATATACATGATAGGGAAAATTATTTATTTGAATGTAGAGATCCATGATAGAGAATATTCCTCTTACCTTATTTTAACATTCTCTTTCGTATTGTAAAGGCAATATTTAATATTTTGAACTCAAAAATTTTATATGTCTGAACAATTTTTTGGAATGAAATTATGTTTTTGAAATTTTTAATTCATTCATGTCTTTATTTATTATACATTACTCACATATTCAACTCATAGGAAGTAATTTTACAAAAAACATTGAGATTTAATAAACACCAAACATGATAGAACTAATTTTATGCTACTTAATCATAAGAGAATAAATTTGACAACAGAGTTTCCACTAAGATTAACATAAAAAGTTAAAGGAAAAATATGTTCATATTGAAAACACAATTCATTAATATTGTGAATCAATGAGATCTATAGATGAAAAATTGAAGGATTCATTCATTAATAGATTGGAGAAATAACAAATCTGAAAAAACACATTCATTTCTATTTTAGAGTGATTTTTAGTGCATGAATGAATGGAAAACACTTTCAAACCAACCAATTTTGTTCTGATACCTCTTGATTACTATTCCGTTCCTATTTTTGATATGTTTTCCCAGTTGAATTACTTTCGTAATTTAATCCCACCCGATTCATTTTCCTATTCCATTCACGGTTACCATTAATATTACTTTTTTTTTCTTGATTGTTTTTTTCGTCCATTGGATAATACATAAACATTCACCTTTCTTAAGGTATTGACACCTATTCACTACCAAACTAAGTTATAATAGGGAAAATAAATTATTTATTTTAGTATATCAATCGAAATTTAGTAGATAAACATGTTCAAGAGAAAGAATAAATCATTTTAGTAATCCTAAAAGGGTAACAAAAATGGTGAAATTTGAGTAAATGTCTATGAATATAAGAGAAAGGGTCAGATAAAATATGTTATAACAATTTTCATAAAAAAAATTAAGTAGTGGAAAAGGAGTAATAAATAATTTAAATATATACTGTAGTGAAAGTGATGACTCCATATCCTCAATCATATTGGTGATATTAATGAAATATTTATTATGGATGAGATTTAGGCAAATACTTAGGTAAATTGTTATTCAAATTATCGTGATCTTAAAACTACTTGAGATACACCTGAGTAAGAATTTTATGAACTTAATAAAAATTTAAAATAACTTTAAAATAAATATATTTATTTTTTTTAATAAGGATCAACTCTCTAAAAAATATGGGATTTTATCTGAAAACTAAAATATTAGCCTAGCATGGATCGATTACCATACATGATTAAAAATCATAGATAGGATCTCTCAAAATTCACCCAAGGTGATGAAAACATTAATAAAATTCTAGGTTCCCAATATCATGGGAAGAAGTGCTTTGTAATAAGTTTCACCATGAATTTTAGTTCCTAAAAAACCGAATTTATAAAAATAAAATCTTAATATAAAACAATTTTAAAAATTATTTTTGTAGTGGTCTAAAAAGGGTCTATTTCTCCCATAATTTTTATAATGAATACCCTCAAAAATGAAAATATGGGTTTTAAAACCCATTTTACATATGAAAAGTTAACCTAAATTTATTTGGCTAACAAAATATTTGGTATCTTGATTATTTTATAGGAAAATTTATTCAATAGATAATCCTATGTAGGTATAAGGTTTTTAAAAAGTTTAAGCTCTAGGAATATATATAATAGTTACTCTAAGTTCAATAACTATGGTTATGTCACCTTTATTGATAACTCATTGGGAAAGATAAATGGTATAGGAACCAATAGTTCTGTTAATTCTTAAAACACTCCATTTTATTGGTGTTAATTTAATCCTTTCTCATATTTTCTTAATTGGGGTGTAACATTTTTAAGTTTCACCTTCTTAATAATAAATGAAAAAACTAAATTTCCATTCTCTAAAAATTTTTAATAGAAAATATATTTAATTTTATATAAATTATTTTCTAAAGAATTTGTGTATATAAAGATCAAAAAATGTATAGTGGCCTATTTATCATGAAATAAATGATAGTTAGTTTATTCTTATTTAGTTTATTTGAGTGTTAATTATTGATAACTTGATATGACTGAGTAATAATAACCATAAATGTTTCAATAACATCTCATGTCAAATTTGGTTATTTATTAGGATAATAATTATATTTTACATCATAATTATTATACACTTAGATCCTCCTAGTGTCTACCATGGACTAAACCCAAAGTTAATAGAGTCATTAATAAATAATAATATCTAATAAAATCAAAGCAAATAGTTATATGAATAAAACAAATCAATCATATCATGTATTATCCCACATAATCTTCATTTTAAAAGATGGAACAATGAGTTTATCCTAGTTTGCATAAATTTTTAACCATGTTTTCTTCTTAATATAATCTAAAAATTTAATTAAACCCCCTTTTATTCAAATTTATTTAACCCAAACATATCATACATGTATTTTACATTATTTTGTATAAATATAAATTACAACACAAAAATAAAATTTTCCCCAGAACCCATATATTTAATATATTTTGAGGTTAGATACAGAAAAATGTTATTCCATAATATTATGTAAATTTCGTCCATAACATACTTCATACTTTATTACTGTATGGACATATCATAAATAATACTCTTCTTTGTTACTTGGGTAATGTGAAAAAAGGAAATGGTGAGCTCAAATTCTTCATAATGAGTGATTCATCGTAAATTATTTATAGATGATCTATCATTAGATCATTAACATATGTCAGAAATAACATGATAAATAGAATAAGTTAAAGTAACCATAATAAGATATCATTAGGTAATATATAATAATATTAGTTCATTGAATAAAAACATAGAGCCATAAAAGGATAACCATGAAAGAAAATAATATACCATGACATAAGGATGTGAAATTAGTAATTTTGAGCCAAGGTGTAATATTATAGAAAATCAGATCATGTATAGGCATTAAAAATCATAAAATTTATCAAAAATCTATACCAATTCCATCATAACACACTATAGAAATATAATCACATCATGCCCATCAATTACATAGTGATCTAGTGAGATATAAATATAAAACAATGCATTTTTAGTATATATAATACCTTTCCCTGACATAAAATAATAATATAAGCATGTATATGTGTTCCATATTAGATCAATTAAACTTACATTAAAAATTTTATTTTTAAAAACCAATAAAAATAAAATGGGATAAATAACATTTTTAAGGTATCGTGAAAGAAGAAAATAGAAAATGGATCTAATGATATCCAATATTCAATCACAAATAGAACCACTTCATAATATAAAAAAGTGTTTGATATAGGAAATATAATTTTAATTGATAATGAATCATATAGAGAGAGAGAAAACAATAGTATAGAAATCATTAAAATTATTTTATTTATATTTTGGAAAAGCTATTGTAAAAAAATTGATATAATAAACTTTCAAAATCATTTTCAAAATGTAAATATTTTTTAAAATATTTATTTTTATATGAAATCATTATAATAATAATTTATAATTATTTGTAACTTGGAGAGAATGATATGAATTTTTATGTAATTTAAAGGAATAACTTTTTATCAATTTTAATGGTTTGAATTTACTCAAATTGATAATATTGATATAATTTTTTTAAACATGATTAAAGAGAAATATTATTTTTTAAAATAAAATATATTATTATTATTAAAATTAATGAAAAAATATGATATGAAATGATATGAGAATGAAGTGAAATATTCAAGGGGGCGATATTAGAAATTATCTTTTATAACATTGTATTTTATGAGATAAGAATAAAAGGTGTTTATAAGAGGGAAAATTATTTTCCCTGTAGAAAGTTGAAATTAAATATTATATAATAAAATTTTGGAGTATAAATTTTATATAATAATAAAATCAAATAAGAAATAGAATAACTCAATGAAAGAGATTGAATTAAGAAATATCATAGCTTAGATCATCACTTTCTTGTACGCTCACTAGCTCTATAAATAATCAATTTTTTAATTATTCAACTGCATATGAAACTTATTTATATTTATTCTAATTAATTTTAATCATTTATATTTTTTATTACCCATTTATTTGTTACACATATCCAATATTAATCTTTAGGTATTAATTATTATATTTTTCATATACTTGATTTAATATGAAGGTTTTGGTACCCACTCCTTGATCAAATGTTCATTTCCTATATTAAAGTCCTTTAATGGGTGTAAATATATTTTATATAGTTTTGGAGTCCAATTATTACTTCCAAGATGTTATGAAAATGAATCATAAAGAAGAGTTAGAAATTTTGGGATTTTATTATAATTGAATCAATAAAAAGAATTACTTTTATTAATAAATATATGTATATATACTACCATTAAATAATATAAAATATTAAATTAAGTCATTATTACTATGATATATTATCATAAATTATGTCTTCATAATCATCCATAATGAAAATATTTTATCTACTATCATACATGTGGTTAATCATACCCAAATAGGAACACACTACTTTATAATGGATTTGTAAGAACTTACTTTATGATGAAATAATTATAGCATGATGATAATGATTTTATTTAGATTATATAAGAGTTTTAAATAATGTAAAATATGATAAATAATTATAAGATTATATGAAAATAAATAACTCATATTGTTACTTACTAAGTATAGAGTTTACCTCCTTTATAAATATTCTTTAGTTTTGATGGATTTTGGGATCCTTCTTATGACTAAGGGCTTCAAAACATGATATAGTCATATTAGGAAGGGAATTTGAGTATATATTTATGATTTAGCTAAATGAGAGGTGTGTTTTGTAATGGGCTAGTAGAGGCCCTTTTAGAGATGAAATCGAGACATATATTTGTAAATACCTATTCCTTAATCTAGAAGGAAAGTAATTTAACCAGGAAAATTAATGAAAAAATGAAAACATTACATGTATAGGTTATTAATTAAATCAAATACAAATTTAAGTGATAATTTTTAGTGATATTGTATAACTATAATCATTATCTTAACAATTTACCTCATTTTGTTCTTCACTATTATAAATCACTTTTCTACCTCAACAACTTTTTTTTAGCCAAAATGAAAAATTAACCCTATTATATAATTTCAAAATTTAGATTAAAAATATTAAATAAATTTTATTAAATTAAATTTATAAAATTGATGAAAATTAATATTAAAATAAACATTAATAATGCATAATTGTTTTTGGAAAAACATATTTTAAAATAATAAATGATTTTATCTATATTTATTAAAAGTTAATAATTATTATATGAATTTTAATTACATCGTTTATATATATATAAGTAATAAATTCCATTAAAATAGTACTTTAAATGATACAAATTTAACAAAAATACATAACATATCAAAATAAACATAATAATACTTATAAAAATATCATTTTTGACACTAATAATTACTTGCAAATAACATAAAAACAACTACTTAAAAACTGATAAATAATTCCAAATAATCCTTAAGGATGATTTAAAAATATTGGTAGTCATGGGTGGTGACTCAAAAAACATGGATTACTAAGTTATCTCTATGAGCTTGAACTTACCTTATAGATGATTTCACTCAGGACATAGTTATGGAAGTTTATCTTTGGCTTGTTCATGGGAAAACCCTATTAATGAAACCTCTTTTAAGATATCATAAAAATGAGCCTCATATAAATTTTACCCATAAAAAATAATTTTACTAATTTATTCTATATCTTCTTACTTTCGAAATAATCTTCTAAATGATTATATTTATTTGTACTAACTATATTGACAACTAAATTATAATAATGATATATCATGATTATTTTAGTTGAGAGTAATACACTCACTCAAAAAACCATTAAAAAATGTTATATAATGGTTAAATATATTCCAAATAATTATATTTTACTAATGTATATATATTTTAAATGAAAATATATTCAAAACATTTATATAATAGTAACATTATTCAATTCCACTCCTATATATAACCTTACCAAATTCCCTAAAATTAACCTATCCAATTTTTTTAATTTCATTAAAAATATATATATTATATTTTTAATGTTTCCCATTATTTCTGTTGTTATAAATGGTAGTATGATATTCATGGGAGGTCATAAGGATGAATACTTCAATTTTTTACACTTTTTATTTACTTATGGATTTATTTTTTTTATAATTTTTGAAATTACATTCCATATATCATTCTTGTAATATTAACGTTCATTTAACATTATGTTTTAATATTATTCCTTAATAAAACAAATAATTATTCATTTATCTTGTTATTTTATCTATGAAAAATTATTCAAAAAATGAGAATTATTAAAAGAAAATTCATACAATAAATATGGGGTGTTAAAGTCAAGAAATCCAAGTGAATTTCATATAGAAAGGAATAGAAGATAAAATAATATAGTGGTTTAAATTAAGGAAAATACATCCTTTATTTGATCATGGATTGTTCTTTAAGACTCAAATAACAAAGATAGTAAATACAAACCTTCTTAGGATATAACCCATGAATTACTTTATATTTTTTAATTAAACTTTTAATTTTATTTTTTAAAATATAGTGACTAGTTTTTATTATTATTATTGCACTTCATTCATAAATATATAGTGACTTATGATATTTCATATAGATACTTGTAAGTAAATAGTTGAAGAGAATACACACTTTCTAGAAACCTATAAAGAATAAAACAAGGTTTCTTATTTCCTTTAAACCGATTTTCATTGTTGAAATTTCAATGACAATAACTATGTTACCTTGAGTATAAAAAATCTTTTTTGTCCCAAGGAGGGGGAAAACCACAACACTTACTCTCTTATTTTATTTTAATTGATTAATTTTTTATTGCTCTAAAAATTATTGGTTTATTTTTCTTCCATATTATTTTATTTTTAAAATATATATTTTTTTAAAATCACTTTGGTTAACTATTTTGTTTTATTTTGTTTAGTTTTCAAAAAAAATTGGATTTCTAGTTAATATTATTTTAGCACTAATTCAATCATAAGGAATTTTTTATTTTAAATAAATTGTTTTTAAATGATGAATATTGTGTTTTCCATAATTTTGTCTTTAATTTTCATGCATTCACATCTATTCTGATTGCTTTTTAAAATACATTATTATGAGTGAATTTCCAATGCATAGATTCCATTCCTGTGAGGTATCATGGAATTATTGAAATATTATTCATAATAAACTATTTCACCAAGAAAACCATGAGGCATGTTTTTATTTCTATATCATTTTACGAGTCAATTGTGAAATTATAGGAGCTCAAAAATTAGATTAAAATGATTAAAGAATATACTGAGTTAAGTCCTTGCAGACTCATTGATCCACCCTTTTATTTTTTTTCCTCCATTTAAACCCTTAAAAATAATAAAAATTAAATTATATGAATTACCTCACAATATGATTTATCCTTACCAATCCCACTCTTGATATTGTTATTTTTAATTGATTAAATTAAGTGTAGAGTAGGTTTACTTCATCTATTTTTTGGGGGAAGAATAACTCATTCCATTATAGGAATGTGATAAGGAGGATACTATATTCATAGGATATAAAGTGAAAACTATCATCTTTATATGATTTTTTTATTATTATTTTATATGAGTAATTTTTAATCTGTATAGTTGACCCTATTATATACTTTGTGCTATGAATTGATAAAACCATTAAAATAATTGAAATCCCAAAATTATGATTCTTCTTCTTTTTAGAATACTATATAATAAATGTTAGAAACCTATACATTCATGTATATATATATTTTAAAATAATTTAATATAAATGAGAAATAAAAAATAAAAATAAGATCCAACTATAGTTTGGAAAAATGGATTTTTATTTCATTGATTTATTTTCAAAATTTGATAAGGAAAAATAGTTTTTTAGTGATAAATTTTTTAATGTTAAATGTAAATGAGAAATACAATATTTTACTATGTTTTTATTTCTAAGAATGAAATATAATTTAAGAAGCATCCCTCTTCATCAATATTTTTTATTTTCTCAAAATTTCCCACCAGTCTTTAACTCAAAAAACACCCATAAAAAATTCCATATAATTGATATAATTTTATCTTTGGAAACTATATATTGAGAGTAAAAACAATATTATGGAAATAATGTTTGGACATTATAATTAAGTAAAAAATTTCATAAATTAACATTGATTACTGATATTTAAATTTCTATTAAGGTTGATCATTAGTGTGCACGTGTTAAAACAAGATCTTCATTGGCATGCAAGTTGGAGAGAAGCAGATTTAGGATAACTTTTTATGAAAAAGAAGAATAAATAATTTTAATGGTTTAGAAAAGGTGGGAAATTATTCAATTTTGTATTGTATATTTGAATTTGATCTTGGTATGAATTTTAGTTAATTTAGAGACCACTTTTTCAGAAAAAATTATTTTTCCATCAAACAGAATTTTGAGTCAAATCATGCATTCTATTTTTTTAGAAAATATAAACTTTTGTACATAAAATTAAAATAATTATGCTACATATGAGGGTATAAATTATTATTTTCTATAAATTTTATCTTGAAATTTTTTACTTTTATTCTTGAATTTTATTTGGTAAATTACATTGGATTTTTTAACTATTAAGATAAACTATTTTTCTAAAAAAATTAATCACAATAATTAATCCATTCTTAGTAAATTTTTTGGAATTTTTAAACTCTGATATCTGAGTTTAATTTGGGTTACGAAATATTATTTTGTTATAAATTATCATGATTTATGAAATAATTTCATTTGGATATGCGTATCATTTATTTACAAATAAGTAACTTATATAAATCTTTCTTTTTGGTTATGTTTTTTTGAAAATAAATTATGGCTATGTTGTTAAAAATGGGTTGTATTTGAATATTTTATGATATATTATAAATTTTGGATACTAAAATTTGATTATAGATGAGTTTTTTTGTAACATAAACTGATATTTTAATTTTATTTTCAAATTTTTATTTTTTTATTTTAGATTTTATAAAAATAAATTATGAGTTTATATGGTATAAGGATGAGAAAGGAATGATTTTTTAATGTGTTTCTAGAATTTGATATAGAGTTTATTTTCTATAAATGCCCAGCTTTGCAATGTTACTAAATTAAACTCTGATTTGAAAAAAAAAATTGTATGAAATATAGATTATTAATGTGTGTATCTAATTTTCTACTTTATTTATTACCAAATACTTATTATGGTTGTTTTACAATATAGTTTAAGGAATGTATACTAATTTTTTGAGTTTATTGCTGATAAATTTTCATGGGATAAAATTTATTATGTGGGGTAATTGATAGGGTTAAATTTTTTAACATTTAAACTTTTTTTCATGTTGTTAAACTCCTTTATTTTTTAAAACCAATAGACATTTTTTATTATTTTTGGAATTTACGTTAATGTTTATTTAATTCTAATATTTATTAATTAAATAATTTAATGGAAATAAATTTCATTATTAAATGAATGGAATTTATTTTATGAACTTTATGTTAGAATTTTGTTTTACATAATTATTAAGGCCATGATTTATATTAAAAACTAATAACTAATCCTAAAAATTAATCCCAACTAAGTGGAGGAAAGCACTCATCAAACTGAATCCCAGCCATCCATAATTCCAGAAGATCTATGCTCGATCTACCCAAACATTATATTCCTAAGTTTTGTTGCTCTAGAATGAATCTTTATCATATCTTCTCTATTTCCTAAGATTTAGAGATCCAACCTAGCATTAGTAAACCATAATTCCTCCACCTCCTGATTTATAAAACTCACCATATGATCTCGATCCACTGAAGTTCACCCATATATATCCTCACCGTCCAAATACATCCCCTCAGTTTCTCATACACGAGAAAAAATAGTGATCCCTATTATAGATATCATAGAATATTATCCTTCCAAAATAATACAAAGAAGCATGGAAAATAACTCAAATGATTAAAGATGATCTATTTATATTGAAGAATATATAATACCATGTTTGTTCAAAAGGAAAAAATGAATGAAGATAACGATTCAAGAAAGATCATGAATTATTTATCCAAATTTCAGAGGGACATAATTCATTTATAAAAGGTTCTAAAAACATAAGCCCAAAATCACCCTAAGATGGGGGTGAATTACTGTGATAAAAGTCATTTATCAAATAGATCTTGTTCCAATATTAGGAAAAATACTCAAACCCTTTAATTTAAACAAAATATTTACAAAATTAGAATTAAAAAGTGTAAAGTATAAGGAAAAAATGATGTTAATTCATTCACTAATAAGGGTTGTATCTAATGAGTAACACCATAAATGATATGATATACCAAGAAATCACTAAATCACTATTATGTGAAAAATTCCTTATTCACCATTTCAAAATAAGACCGTAAAGATTATAACATGCTGGCCTCTCATTATTAAAGTTTCAATAGAAAATCAGTACATTATTTATGTTTTTTGTTTCTCTCTAATTACTTATTCAATAGCATGATTAGATCTTTAATCTATTTTAAGTCCTCTATAGTAACACTCTTTGAAATTTTAGATGAAAATTTTCCTTCCTTAATTGTGTGTTTTATTTCCACCTTTCCTTATTTTTTTCCACATTAATCTCACATAATCTCTTTCCTTAAAAATCACACTCTTTTATCCTATATCTATAAATATTATCAGTATTAAAAAATTTCCTTACTATTTTAGTTAAAGGTTCAATTTTCCAATAAAATCATTCAATATTTGAAAAAATTATAACTTTTATATTAACTAAGTATTTGAGAAATTACAGTGTAACCAATTTCATTATGATGTAATGGACTCTAGTTATAAAAAATATCCCATAATATTTCCCTGATAGTTTTTAAAATCATAAGAAAATATTATTCAATATTTGAACATATATCTTGATACACATGTAATGTAATAATTAATTTCATTATAATGTGATAAAAAATCATTTCCCAATCACAACCATCAATTATAGACAGAAACATAAGACACAATACTAAGACCTATGTAATAATTATTGAATACATTCCCATCATGAATCAAAAACCTAGGATATGTCATTATCTATAAAACTACTCATCACAACATTCAATTTCTGATAAGCCAAATAGATTTTATTATTATGTTTTACTCTTTCAGTGTGATGTTTTCTCCATAATTTCCATCTATAAACAAATGTTTCCAATATCAATAAAATTATAGTACAATATATAATCTTAATGGGGAATTATTTATTTCATTATCCTACCAAAAAAGTAACAAATATTTATGACAAGACCATAATTACCATGTTGATATTTTTCATTTCTTCACAAATTAAAATCTCAAACTCCTTAAAACATCTCATTTTTTTTATAATTTCATTAAAGATATATTTAATCAAATAAGATCTACTAATGACAAGTGTAACAAATATTAAAACACTATATATCATTCTACTCTTTTGATCAACCCTTGTTTATATAGTCTACATCTTCAGTATTGTTGTAAACCTCAAGTTATGTCATAATTTCTCAAGTGGTACTGATAGTTTGAAAACCTTAAACATATCAAAATAGTAATAAAATTTATAATATAATACTGAAATAATAATAAGATAACTTCTATTATTACCTTGGAACTTCATAATTATTAACCACTAGTTGGACATGATCCCCCTATCTTTTTCATTTGATTATATTGATCCCCATTGGTTATATCTCCCCTACGTCTCTAATCCCCATGGGTTGTACCTTCCCATACTTCTTATAACAAATTAATCTCCCCTTAAGAGTTTATCTTCTCCCCCATGATTTTATACTTCAAATTATCAAATGAATTTTACCAATTATACTCCCAAACATTAATAATAGAACCAACGGGTATAATCCATATCACAAATTAAATGATAAGTTAAATATTAACCACATATATTGAGAGAGGGAAAAATGAAACTATGTATGATTTAGTAAATGGTTTAAATATAGTAACCAAGTTCCTCTAATGATTTTTATCCAAATCAATTGGGTATATGATTTTATTTTTTAAATATACTCACTTTAGCTATGTTAAGATAATTTCATTATTATTTCCTATTAAGAAAACTAACACACTTTTTTAAATTTACAATTCTACTCTATTTATGGAATTTTAGTTCATAATATTTTTATAACAATAAAAATATTAAAAATGAAATAGATCTGGATATTTTATAGAATAAAATATTTTACAAAAAATCAAGGTTAACTTAAACATACCTTTGAATTAATTTTACTACAATAAAGTGATCCTCCTTCAAGTTTCTTGGAAACCTTACTAAAAATCATGTTTTATAAAAAATATATAACCTCAATTACAACTAAAAAACAATTACATACATTATCATAAATAATTTCAGATTTATAACTTCAATATCTTCCTAATTACTAATTATAGTTCAAAAAATTGGTGTTCTTGAAAATGTATTTAAATATTCCACACCAAACATTTTTAATAGATTGGTACCATAATTATATTGTTAAATTAAATTATACTCACTTATCTGATTAAATTAAAAGCTAAGAAACAAAAAAATTTATCAAATAAATAACATCCCAAAATTTGATTGAATGATTATTTCATATTCTTCTACATATCCATTGTTTCAACTAAAAAATATAGAAATATCAATATAGATAAGTACCATGAACCATTATTCCTTTAATTAATTCATATAATGGTTATGATAAAAACCACCACTCTTAAATTATAGATTCTTGTAGTATGAATCTTATAATTAGCCCCACTTACTGAGGAATGATTTTGATTAAAATTATTTCATTTGTCTTTTATTTTGGGGATTTCAGATAGTTTGAGTATATATCGGATGATGGGAGTTAGAATAAGAGAAAATTTTCTCAGTGAAAAAATCTATATATTATAATAGATAATAGTGGGTATATAGTTCCTTGGTATAAGGTGTAAATTGGATTAAACAATGAGTGGGGGGGGGGGGGGGGTTATCCTACGTCCATCACCATCCACCATGTGACATCTGGGAGGGTATTTAGTGGGGTAATAAGTACCAAGTTGAAGTGAACTAGGTACCTGATGACTTCTTAGTGTGTTTTTAGAATATTATATAATATTAATTTTATATTTCAAAAGGTTATAAAAAACATTTCTTTCCTCTCTTTAGGAATATATGACCCAATCCCTCTATTTTTTTTACCTTTATTTCATGGTTTTTACTATCTTCTGATATTTAATTTGTGTTCCATATGTCCCAGTAGATCACTAGAGGTGATTCTAAGAATTATATATCTTCGTTTATGGTTTTCTTTTATTCTATCACTACTAACCATTTAAAATCACTAAATTTTGGGATAATTTATAAAGGATATATATTCACTATTTAAAGATTAATAAATTTTATATATTTGGTGATTGGGTGTCTATGAGTATTTGGTAGGTTGACAATAAATTCTTTTTCTATTTTATCTATGTTTTAAGTGTCATATGAGATCAGGGAGTAGGCGGGTGAGTGTGAAATATATGGTATGGAATCAATTGTGGTTTCTTTATGTGTTAAGTGATGGAAATGGACTATCTAGCAGAGGATATGTCATTGAAGTCCTTTTTTAATCACAGTTTATAATAGACATTCCTCCTTGGGTATGTGGTGAGATATTGAGTGAATAAAACCAATGTGGAATGTACTATCTTCTAATTAAATTTAGTCATCCTTTGGATGATTCCTTAAGTGTTTTTTGATAGTGGTAAACTTACGCATGTGTTAATATTTATGTGAATTAGCATTTTTATGGGACTTTTTAATGATTAGTTCCCACCATATTGTGACCATTATAAGATGGGTTCTTGTTTAGGATATAACACTATACAAATGGGAGTCCAAGTTTGATATACATCTTATAGGTGTATAATATAATTTTTGTGGATATATTATATAGTAAATTTATTTTGGGTAAAAAATATCTATTATTAATAATCACTCACCCTTGGTTTTTAATGTTTGGGTGATTAACTATTTATACTTGATATTTTCTTGTGCCTATGGTTATTAATCATTCACCCTTGATATTTATTATTCCATGGATGATTAACCATTCAACCTTGATATTTCTTGTGCTTATGGTGATTAAGTATTCAATATTTTTAATGTTTTTGATATAGTAATTAAATTCTATCCATTTATTATGTTATATTAGTAGTGCTTATCCATTAAATTTTATTTGTTATTATGTTTATGGTGATATTCCATTTATCATTGATTACATTTATGTTGTTAGAGATAATTAGAAAACCATGTTTCTAATTATTTGATCGATGATGTCTTGTTCATCCTGGTTGTTGGTAACACCTATGGTGATATTCCATTTACCTTATTTATTTATTATTCTTATGATGATAACCAATTTATCATAATTTATTCAAATGTTATGGTGGTAACTCATTCTACCTTATCATGAATATGATGATGACCAATTCACCCTAGATGGGAATACTAGTAGTGATGACCCATTCAACCATACTCATGTAATAATAGTGATAACCAATTCATATTTATTATCATTTATGATAATCATAACAAATTCACAGTTATTGTTTTTATTGTAAAGATGAACCATTCACCCATTATTATGTTATGAGTGGTGATAACCTATTTAGCCATACTCCTTTGTATATTGGTGATAACTCATTATCCCATGTTATTATAATGGTGAAAACCCATTCAATTATGTTTTATCTTAATGATATTACATTTAACAATCTTTATGATTGTCTTTAGTAGTGACACCACATTAACCTCTTTATGCTTCTATTTATAGGTTTTGATACATCGTTCTCCTAATTTTCCGATTTGAGCGGTCATAACCCATTCAACCATACATTATATTGATAGTGATACTATTTTCACCCATATCATTATTATCAGATATGATGACCAAATCATTTTTTAGTTATTTTCAAACTATGGGGTACCCATCCCATTCCAGTATTGGTTGAAGCTAAAATTATCATTCTTATGGGTGGAATTCTAGTACCCATGTTATCATAGTTTTTTTTTAATATTTTGTTTTATAATCATATCATACCATGAATGTACCCATATGTTTTTAGAGTTATTTTATGAAACCATTTGTGGTGGACCACTGATTATTTTGATCACACTCTATACATGTGTCTTAGTAGGTGAAAAAAATTCATGATCAAGGATACATATAAGGTAAAGGTACCCACCATTGATGTTTCATATAGGATGGTTGAAAATATTGGGTTATGGGTTAGTGAGAATTCTCATAACATAATTTTGTATATGATTCCATTTTTTATATTTTTAGATTATATTTTGTATACTATTACCCCCTTGGGTGATCTTACACTTGATACATGCGTTTTATGACATCAAAACACTTTATAATTTATTATTGGATGTATTTTTATTTATCTCTTGGTTTATAAATGTAATTTCAATATAATTTTTTTTATTATAGATAATGATTTAGCTTTATTCTGATGTTATTTATGGTTTTTTAACAAAGGGAATAGTCTCCATATAGTATCAATATAACCTTTCTACTAGTTATAATCCTCTAATGTATTGGAAGATGTGTCTAAGGTCATTTGAACACTTATCTTATGTTAATTTGGGCCGATTAATCCATAGATTCCTCAAATTAGTATTAAATCTTCATTTTTTTGGTTTTTGACTATTAGGGAAATGTTAGTTTGAGATAGGACTAGATGGAACTTGGTAAAAATATTCTAATTTTTTCAATATAACACTTATATAGTGAATGTAAAAGTTTCCAAAGTGTGGGATCATTGTTTTTGGTTTTTTGTATGTTATGAATTCTGTGATTTTCCAGGAACACACTGTGTGATTTAAAATTTCTTATTTTACTCTTAGATTATGGTGGAAATAGAGAATGTAATCATGAACCCTATTTAGAACACATTATTCAATTGATTTTTTTATTTTCTGTGATTTATGATCTAGATAGATAATAGATTTTTTTATTTATGTTTTTAACAAACAATTATATCAATATTTCAAATATAAGTTGTTGGTGGCCCTTTACAAGAATAAAAATCATTATCAATTTTTTGTAACTGATATTATATGATGACTAAATATATAGATCTTATGTTTAATCTTTTAATTTCCCCAATATAAGTTGGGTTTAATAAATCATGTCGTTATAGGTTTTGAAATTCGAAGAGAATTTGAGCTTTTATGTCTGTTATTAGAGTTTTTTTTGGAAAATTTGGTTCATATTTAAAATCCAATTGTGGGAACACCCAAGATGGAGTTTTTATATAAGGAATATGATTTTTTGTAGACTTTGAGGTCATACTATCATTAGAAATAGGTGGTTCTATTACCAAAATTTTCAGGCACCAACTAGTACCAAGTGGATGTGTCCTATGTACCCAGTAGGCACCCGGGGTGTCTAATTTACTATCATACACCTCAATATACCAACTTTCCCCAAAATAAATACCTTCTAGTATTGGGAGGATTTTTATTAGAATGGGGTAAAAGGGACACTTCCATTCCCCTTGTTTAACCCCACCTTAAGGATATTATTCTTTGTTTGGATAAATCCATAAGGGGAGCTACGCATTTTCCCTCTCCCACTCCATTTTTTCTCAAATGTAATTGAGATTAATTGTTATTATTTATAAATTATTAGATTTAAATGTTACATTATCTTGAGTTAAGTCAACAATTTGACTTTATTTCACATTGAGGATCTTTTCAGGTTTATAGTTTTATATAATTAGGTATTAAATATTACATAAAAACTAAAATATTATATATTATATACTTCTACTAACTATCCATTATTTAACAAGATAAAACTCTTTGAAATAAATCATGATTGAATTTTTTCATAAAAATATTCTTTAACCTCTTACTTTGTAATAACCATCCTTATAACATGTTGAAAACATTTCAAAAACTTAGTATGAGAAAAAATAGTCCATTAGGCGATATAAAATAAATAATGAAACTATTAGTCCATGAATTTTTTATACTCGTAAAAACATTTTCACAAAATTATATTTTTAACCCACATATCACAAGTTCTTTAATATACCTCAAGATATCGTAAGATTCCTAAAAAACTAATAGTAATAATAAATCATAAAGGTAACTTTTATATATCCATATCATACTTACATTTTAGATTTCATAGCTACATAGGGAGTAACGTTTATAGTTACATTTGGAATTCCAATCACATTATATTCCATAAATAACTTAGGAGAAACCCAACAAGTAAACCCCAGATCACTACCCAATGAATTTGAGAGATATAACGGGATCACCCAATCTCCTTTTATCATGGAAAAACCCATATATATAAACAATTCCCAAGAACCATAGCATAATAATAACACATAAAACAATATTGAAGGAAAAAATAATACTTCCACTTTGAAATCACATTTCATATTTACAAGTCGCACACTCATAAATGGAAACAAATTATTTTAAAATAAAAGGGTAAACATTTAAAGTAAAAATTAATACATAATGGTGACATGAAAGCGAGAAATTCCATTCATGACATATATATTAAAATAACATTCCAAATTATTGAAAAAATCCATCCAATTTAAAACATAATTAAAAAATTTAAAAAGAATATTTTTGAATCAAAGTGTTCCATACCAATTTGAAACTTTTGAAAGGAATTAAAATTTTAAAACATTAATGTCTATATAAATAAATATTTATAATTTTTTTGAAGACATGCTTATAAAATATAAATATTTGTAAGAATTAATCCTTAAAACATTTATATGAGGTTTTAGTTAAAAAGTTCTTTACACTGAGTCCAAATTAACTCTCATATTCTTTATATTTCTAAATAATAAACATAGGTTTATTTAAACTTTCTTCAGAACCTTTTTAATGTTTATTATTCATTTTAGATCACTTATTATCATGTTATAACAATTACATAATTATTAAAGTTCATATTATATGTTTTGTCAATATTCGGTATTTGAGTCAAAAATGAAGTTGGTCGGATGAAAATAGTCAATGTGGTCATAAGAACATCATATCCAAAATAAAATTCATGAAATATTTATCACTTTTTTATATAAATTATACATTTAAATCCATTCATTACATTTGGATATGAAAAACGAACAACATTACAATCATGGAGACGGTAAGTCGTACGTATGCATGAGTAACATTTTATATTTTTGATTGATCATTATGGAAATAAGTTAAGTATTATTTTACCCCTAAAGAATGATCATAACATAATTAATATCATATTAATCATTTAAATATACTTATATATATCATATAAGTGATGTAGTGAATAAAAATTATTCACATCGCTTCGTAGAGGTGATAGTTTACACGTACGTACAAACAACATTATCATTTTCATGTGTATGGAAAGTAAGAATTTAATTGATATATATTTATCTTATAATGATTAATATTTAATTAATATCACATATTAAAATTAATTCCATCATTATAACTAGTCATAAGAGACAGCTATTGAAAACGAACTATATCGGTTCACGAGCTGGCAGTCTGCCTTACCCACGAATGAAAAGTTCATTTCCCATTAATGAAATTGGAGACAAATTTCAGTGATGATATTAAAATAAAAAAATATCAGTACATTTAGGATACTGTAGTTTTTATCCCATCATGTTTGGAGGATATTTTATTTAAGTGTAAGAAGAAATGAAATACAAACACTTAAAGAAAATGATATGTCTTCCTCGACTCATCACCTTCGAAGAACACCTTAACACCTCTAAGGAGGGTGTTATGCCTAAACTATGGCCTCAATAATTTTGGGGGTATTTTGGGAAGGAGTTTGGGTAGATATTTGCAGAACCAAATGATTCTTTAAGTGTTATTAAAAGGGAATATTATGTACCTTTTTACAGGACAGGGGAGGAGCACCCTTAAAAACACTTAAAATATTAAATTAAGATAAATACATTTTTCAATAAAAATGACTCCATCTTGAGTTATTTAGAATATAATATTAGCAGGGTTATAAATCCTCCCATAAAATAATTTTTATACATGTATTTATTTTATTTTATTCCTTACCGTTTTGGTTTACCCTTTATTAATCAATATTAATTTTAATTGTGGTAACAACATCTTCAATATTAAGTGGCAATAAATTTTACTTATATGGAGTAAATTTACTATAAATGGAAACTTTATAAACTTATAGACCTTGTCTTGGTCACTTTTTAATTTTAAAATATTTTTAATATTTTTAAATAATTTAATAAAATATTGTTTTTATAAAATATCAATAGTGTTAATTTTGACACTATTCATTTCATTGAATCTAAAAAAAATCCCAAAAGGGAAATAACTTTAAAAAAACCATTTAATAGACATATAATATGTCTTCGTAACATATAAATTACTTTAGTACCCTAATTAAATATAATTATATTTATATCATTTATTTGATATTTCTATTAATAAAATAATTACCGTATCACTTTCTTGTCCGTATTTGTGGTAATTATTTGATCTATAAATATTTTAAATAATTTACAATGATGTATATAATTTCAATATATTTCTGGAGGCTATTTATTATCTATGTTATATCATATTTATCACTATATTAAAATTATTATACTTATAAGAAATAAGAGAGTGACACATTGTCACTTTCTTATATTTTAATAATATTTATATCACTTTCATTGAAAAAAGTCCCTAAAATGAGTAGATTACAATACTTAGGTGTTAAGGGTCGACTTTAATTCGTCCAATATGGTTTTGTCAAGTGTTATGGTGATTTTATTACCCATATAATGTTATTTATTACCCTAATTTAGCTTATTTACGTTTAATTGTGGTAAAAAACATTACCAAAGTAACTATTCATAAAATCCAAAAAAGGAACCTATTTTCATAATTTTGGCTCACTAATTCCAAAAATGGAATCCATTTTTCAAAATTTAAAACACAGATATTGAATTAATTAATTTAAAATTATACCCTATTCTCAAAAGGAGAAAACAAGTTTTTTTAAAGTAAAAACCATCAAAAGATTGACATGTGTTTATATATAATTTCTATGTGATATTACTTACAATTAACAAAATTGGATTAAATGAAAAAAAAATTGGTATAATTATACTTTAAAACCAATTCAAAAGATAATATATCAATATAAATATATTAGACATAAAACATTTTTGAATTAAAATGCATTATTTTTCACTATTCATTAAAAAAATGAATTTTAAAATAAAAATATGAAAACTCTATCCAAAATAAATTTTTATTTCCTGATTACAAATAGGAGGTTTATGTTTTCAAATATAACATATAAAATTATCAAAACTAGATTTGAACTGGGTTCTCTATCAAAAGGCGACATAAATGTATTTTTTTGAAAAATATTTCTTTTATCTGAAAATTGAATTGGTTTTTATATAATATCTAGAAAACATATAAGATGAATTTTAAAAATTATATTTAATATATTAAATATATATTTAATTAATAAAATCCATAAATAGTGATTTTATTATTTTATAAACTCACTTATTTTCATTTAAATATTTTTTTTAGAAAAACTCATCTTTTATATCCAATTGGTTTTTATTGAATTCAATAATTAATTTGGTAAACAAGGAATCATTATATAAACATGTGTATACCATATTTTCATAATTCAATTTATAATTTTCATTTCCAATATTCTAATGGCTATGTTATAACTATCATATTAAATAATAATATTAAGTTGTTCATTTAAGATAAATGTTCCATGTCATGTATGCTATCGAACAGAGTGTTTCCTTTTAAAAACACTGGATGTTAAATTCTATCCTCCAATTTTGGAACTTTAATCCTCATAATTTGAATTTGGGGTCGGTAAATAAGGTATGAATTTTCACAATACCTTTATTCCAATCCCACTTCGGAAAAAGGATTAACAAAACATCAACATTAAAAGAAAGTAAGGAATGTATGAAGGTCAGCTGAGATAAAACATAATAGGGTTCTATATAGGAAAACTAACCATGAATTTCTAATTAATAATGAAGTAAAAAAGTTTTAGGTGAATTTTAATAATAAAAAATCATAAATTTGTGATGGTTTAAACAGTCTTTGATTTCATAACAGGAAAAGTAAACAAATTATTTTTTATTTGATGATAATTTTCATCTGGTTGAGGAATTATATTACCACCTCACCTATGTTCATAAGGAATTATACTTAATTGGATAGTAGAGTTTCATCCTTTAGTAAATTTCCACCATAAACTCATATTTTTCTCCAAACATTGAGTATTTAAGATGAATCAACTTATATAGAATCCCAAAATCCACAACAGATTAACTATACATTTCTCATGTCTTGAAACATTAAACTAAACCAATATATTTAGGATAATATAAAACAATTATTCATAAATAATAAACCATTTGATGATTAAAAACAAATTTTAATCTCCAAAATTCATCTCAAATACCCAAACTTCAACAGATACCATTTTATAAATAATTGTACTCAAAATTCATCAAAATAAACCAAGCTAATATTGAAACCCAAAAAATATAAGGATTTGATGACAAGGTCTTACAAGATAAATTTTAACAATTATATTATAATAACAACAATCAATATTAATGTCTCATACCAAAAAATAATTACCCTAATCACTTGTTCTCCAAAAGAGATTAATCATTTCCATAAATAACCAAATTCCCATAAGATTACCATTGAAATCATAGATTCTTTCAAAATATAATTCAACCACTAATAAAATCCAATAGTATTATATTTATCTTAATCAAATAGGGTTACCAAAATTTTGAATGTATTCTAAAATAAAAATTTTCACTGAATCCCGAAATTATTTTCTATTACTAAGGATATACATTTAATAGAACATAAGTTCCAAAAATCAACTTATTATTATTAAATAAACTTGTTTAACTTAAAATAAGAATTAATACTAACCAGAGACTTTATGTAGTTCAGTGATAGGTGATTAATACTTGTCTCCCTTCAGTTGTGGGTTCGATTCTCAAATCCTTTTCTCACGTGATGGGTTGTAACCCATTCTATGTGTCGTCCTTTTTTCTAAAACTATATAATTTTATAACATTACCAAAATGATACGAAATCATCAAAATAACCATAACATATCTTTAACTCAAATTTTGTCTCATGATTTTAATTTTTCATCACAAAATTTAATAACCCATAATTTTCACAAAACAAAATTTCCTGAAAACTACATTTAATCACCAAATATTTTGGAATATCATGCCTCAAAAGGGATTTCTAAGACATTAAACTTCTAATCAGCCTTTAAATTATAAACTCATGATGATATACCAAGCTCTTTAGAAAACATATTAATCTTATAAGGTTTATAATTCTATATAATTTGACCATAACTACTACATAACATCTCAAATATTATAAATTATAAACTTTTACTCACTATCCATTTCTAACAAGATAAAACTCTTTAAAATAAAATATGATTTTTTAGAAAAATCTTTTTGAATTATTCATTTCTCTTACCTGTCCTTATAAACTATGGAAAAAATTTCAAAAATATGGGAAGGGCACAAGAATCATAGAAAGGGATATAAAGAAAATAATGAAAACATTAGTTGATGAATATTTAAAACTCACGAAAAAATAAGAAAACCATACTATTCACCCATAAAACATAAGTTCTTTAATATACCTCATGAAATTATAAGATTCCAAAAAAACTCATAAAAATCATAAATCATAACGGTAACTTGTGTAATCTATATCATACATACATTGTAGATTTCATAGCTATATATGGAGTATCCTTACTAGTTATATTTGGAATACTGGTCATAGTATATTCCCTAAATCTCTTAGGAGAAACCCAACCGGTTAACCACATTTCATTAATCAATGCATTGGAGAGCTATCAAGGTATAAACTACAGACATTTTATCCTTGAAAAACCCATATTCATAAATAATACTGAATAAACATAACATTATCATAACATATAAAACAAGATTAAAGAAAAAATAACATTTCCTTTTCAAAATCAAATTTTACTCTTACAATCCAAACACTCAAAAATTGAAAACACATTAGTTTAAAATAAAATTTTTAACTAGTAATGTCAAAATAAATACATAATAAAGACATGAAAGTTATAAATTCCATTCCTGGAATATATGTTTAAAAACATTCGATGTTAGTAAAATAATCCATCCTTTTTTAAAACATAATTAAATCATTTAAAAAGAATAGTTTTGAACCAAAGTGTCTCATACCACTTTCAAAATTTTGAAAGGAATTAAAATATTAAAACATTCATGTACATATAAATAAATCATGAAAATAATTTTGAAAACATGGATATAAAATATAAATATTTATAAGAATAAATAATAAAATCATTAAAATGATGTTTTTAAGTTAAAAAGTCCCTTACCTAGAGTCCGACTTATATCATATGTTCTATATATTCCTAAATAATAGATATAAGTTAATTTCTAATTTATATAGAATATTTTTCATGTTTATTATTAATTTTATATCACTTATTACCATGTTATTTCAATTACATAATTAATTAAGTTCACGTCGTATGTTTTGTCGATATTCTGTATTTAATTCAAAAATGAACTTAGTATGATGATAATAGTCCATGTGATCATAAGTGCATCATATTCGTGAATAAAATCAATGAAATAATAATAAATTTTTTATATAAATTATACATTTATATCCATTCATTAAATATGGGTATGAAAAATAAACAATGTTACAATCATGGACATGGTAAGTTGTACGTACGCATGGGTAACTTTTTCCATTTTTCAATGATCATTATGGAAAGAAGGTAATAATTATTTTAACATTAATGAATTATAAAAATATCACTAATATAATATTAATTTCTTAAATACAATTATATATATATATCTTATAAGAAATGTAGTGAATAAAAATGAATCGCGTCGCTTTATAGAGGTGATATTTCACACAGACGCATGAAATATGTTATCATTTTCATGTGTATATAAAGTATAAAAAAATTGACATATTTTTATCTTATAGTAATTAATATTTCATTAATATGACATATAAACATTAAATATATCTTTATAACCATCCATGAGAGATGGTTATGGAAAATGAACTATATTGGTTTGCGAGTTGGTAGTTCGTCGTATACACGAACGAAAAGTTCATGTCCCATTTTATGAAGTTGGGGATAGATTTAGGTTATGATATTAAAATATTAACATATAAATATATTTAGGATACTTTATTTATCATATCATCATGGTTGGAGGATATTTTAAGGAATTGTGGGAAGAAATGAAAAAAAAACACTTAATGAAAAAACACCTCTTCTTTGGATGATCACCTTTGAAGAACACCTTAACACCTCTAAAGAGGATGTTCTGCATAATATAATTCCACAATAATGTTGGGAGGGATTTTATGATGGAATTTTTGTAGATAAGGTCTAGACCAAATTGTTCTTGAAGAGTGATTAAAAGAGAAGAGTGGGTACCTTTTTATAGGAGAGGGGTGGGGCACCCTTGGAAACTCTTAAAATATTAAATTATGGTAAATTAATTTTTAAATAAAAATGATTCCAACTTGAGTTATGTAGAATTTAATATTATTATGGTTCTAAATATGATAATAAAATAACTTTTATACATGTATTGAGTTTATTTTAAACCTTATCTTTTTGGATTACCCTTAATAAATCTATTATAGTTTTAGTTGTGGTAACAAAATTTTTAATATAAATATTCTTTTAATTTTACTTATATATGGTTAATTCTCCATAAATTGACACTTGATGAACATTTATATATTATAATATTCAATTTTTTATTTTAAAATAATTTTTTTTATTTTTAAATCATTTAATAAAATAATATTTTCATAAAATATCAATAGGGTCAATTTTGAAACTTTTCATTTCATTGAATTTTAATAAAACAAAAAACAGAGAGATAACTTAGAAAAAAGCCATTTAATAGACTTATAATATATCATAGCCACATATAAAATTAATTTAGTAACATAATTAATTCTAATTATATTTATTTTAATAATTTTAATATCATTTATTTAATATTTATATTAAAAAAATAATTATTGTATTACTATTGTGTCAGTATTGATAGTAATTATTTGATCTCTATAAATTATAAATAAATTCCAATGATGTATATAATATCATTATATTTATTGAGACTATTTATTACCCATGTCATATCATTTTTATTACAATATCAAAGTTATTATCCTTATAATAAATAAGAGGGTGACATGTTGTCACTTTCTTTAATTTTAATAATATTTATATCACTTTCATGGAAAAATTTACATTAAATGAGTCAATTTAGATCCTTAGGTGTTATAAGTTGAATTTAATTCATACAATATGATTTTTAAGGGGTTTTTGTAATTTTATTATCCTTATAATATTTTTTATTACCCTAATTTACCTGGTTTACCTTTAACCTTGGTAAATAAAAATTACCAAAGTTACTATTCATAAAATCCAAAAATAACAAAAGGAACCTATTAACATAATTTGGAATCACATATTCCAAATATTCAATACATTTTTCAAAATTTAAAACCCAAAAGTTTCAGTAATTAATTTTAAATTAATCCCTATTGTCAAAATGAGAAAAAAAGTATTTTTAAAGTAAAAACCATCAAATGATTAACATGAGTTTATATATAATTTCAACATGAAATTACTTCCAATTACCAAAATTGGATTAAATGATAAAAACATAATATAATTATACATTAAAAATATTTAAAAATATAATCTAACAATATAAATAAATTAGATGAAAAAGCTATTTTGAATTAAAATGCAATATTTCACTCTTCATTAAATTATGAATTTTATCATAAAATTAAAAAATAATAATTCCAAACTAATTTTTTATGTCCCTTATACAAATAATAATTTTATTTTGTTAAATAGAACATATAAAAGTTTCAAAAAATAGATTTAAAATGGGTTTGACATCAAAAGGAGGCAAAACTGCTTTTTTTTATAAAAATAATTCTTTCATCTCAAAAATTGAATTTGTTCTTATATCATGTATATAAAACATATAAGATAAATTTTAATCATTAAATTTAATATATTAAATATATATTTAATTAATAAAATCCTTTAATAGTGATTTTATTATTTTATAAACTCACTAATTTTCATTTAAATAGTTTTTTAGAAAAATGCATTCTTTATATTCAAAGGGTTTTTATTGAATTTCCAAATTAATTTGTTAATAAATGAATATTTATATAAACATGTGTAAACCATATATTAAAAATCCAGTTAATACTTTTTATTCCCACCATTCTAATGTCTATGTTTTTTTCTATCATATTAAATAATAATATTAAGTAGTTCATTTAAGGTAAATGTGGCATATCATGTATACAATTGAACACATTGTTTCCTTTTAAAAAATCAAGTGGTTACATTATTGCTTCATAAAAAGGTATTTTTTTCCTTTTTATTAATTTCTTTTTATTCCCTCTTATCATCACTAATTTTTGGTTTTATGGGTTAGAGTTTTACTGATGATTCTACTAAAGATTGGTGGAATCATTATGATATAATGGGGGTAAATTTCTTAGTTTCTAATGGAAATATAAAAATGGTATATTCCACATGTTACCCATATTTTAGTTTGAGTTACTTTTTTGGTTGAACTGTTCAAGTGTTTTCACTGAATTTCATGAAAGTTTCAAATGGTTGGATGTTGTGTGATAGGGATTTTTTTTGTAGGAGTGCCAAGAGAATAACACAGGTTAATGATATGTTGTTTCTTGAGGTTATGACCATATAAGGCTACTAAGTTAGATTTAAATGACTATTACTTATTCGATTCAATTATATAATTAATTATAAATGTTTATAATTAATAGGTTAGGTCATTTTTATAAGATATGGGCTCGGAAGTGTGATGCTGCTTGGTGTGGGTTTGGTTTAAGGTTGAGATATTATAGAATATCAATATTAAATAAATTTTGGAGGTATATAATACTTTTAATACTAATCCATGGGAATTTATATATGCAAATTTCATGAATGTGCCCCATTTGTGGGATTGGGAATTTATAGAAAGGTAAGGGGTGTTTGTCTTGGCGAATTAGCCCGAGGATAATCCTGTTAATAAGGACTGATGTTTTCCGCTGATATATCTAGTATTTTAAATGTTTTTAATTTGGAAATAATTTTTTTTAATCTAAATAATTTTTTGTTTTTAGTTTAATTAGTTTATTTTTAGTTTTTAGTTACAAATTGAGATTAATTGAAAAATTGGCTTCATTTTGTAATTTTAATTATTTTAAATTAGTTTTGTAATTTAAACATATCTTTTTCTAAATTGATTGAAATTATGGAATTCATTTTTTAGGCATAAATATTAATTATTATACATTACCTTAAACTATAAAAGTCATTGATTCCAATAATTCAGTTTCTAAATAAATCACATAAGTCAGGTCTCAAAATGTATGAATAGTTACGATGTTTTTTAATGATGGGACTATATCTCATCGAGAGCTAGTCAAATTTATCCAAAAATGCACATGGAGATAGAGAAGATGCATAGTATCATTTTTCAAAACTATGGATACTAGATATTTTATTTTCTTAATGATAATAATTATATTGGAATGAAATGTATTTGAATATGAACAATCTCTATATGAAAAATATTTTTCATAGTAAAATTATCATACAATGGGATACACAAGTCCAATGGAGATAAAAGTATTTTGGTCAATTATAAATACCATGGGGAACAAAATTTTATAAGGAACCACTATTAATCTAGAGATGTTTTATATCTATCATGATCTAAATTTCTTATGTCAAAATTTGGAGTAACAATTTACCTATAGTCTGCCTATAAATTTAAACAACCACATCCTTCAATGGAGCTTGGAATTTTACATTTTATAAATATGATTTTTATATAGTAATATTGTTATATAATTTAAATATATATTTTTTCTCCTTCCAATATTACATTTTTTTTAATTTTTTATTTTTGTCTCCATGATTTTTTCAAATTCATTAAAATAGAGAACTATCCCTCATTGTTGTTCGAGGGGGGAGTGATGATGTTTAATTTTATTATGCTCTAATTTGTTCTTATAATTATATTTTAGGATTTTAGTTATGGTTAAAATAATTAGGTTGTGTGATTTCCTTCTTTTCCTTTCCATTGAATTTTGTTTCATATTTATCTATATATCTTGGCATCATCATTACAATGTTGTATACGATATAGTAGCATTGTGATTGTGATTTGTGTTGAAGAGATATCTTAGCCATAGTTTGAGAGTGTATTTCCATACATGTGGAAATCTTAGTTTGGAGTATATATTTTTCAAATTGGAGGGTGTAGTGTGATAGATTTTTATCCCTACATATAATAGGATGATGAATAATTTTTTAACAAATAATAATTGTTTCACCGTGAACTACTAAGAAAAATAGTTTCTTCTTTACCAACTTCAATGTCTCTTATTTTAATTTCTTTCTTATATATATATATCATTTTAATTTTTGAAACCCCTTACAATTGTATCATTACATTTGGTAATATATTTTAGTTATACATAGTGATAATTGAAAATAAATTTGTATAAGTAGCATCTTCTAGATCATCCCTGAGATTTCACTTTGATTTATTCTTAGGTAATAAGAATTTATTTTTTATATGTTCAAAAAAATTCCTCTCAATAATTTGGTACAATTTATATGGAAAATAATCACTTCGACACATTGTTTTAAATAAAAAAGTTATAAAAAATAATAAATTTCTACAAAAATAAAAATGTGTTTTCTCCATGAGGTATTCAATTTGAAATTGTTATGCATGGACTGAATACAATCAATTTAAAAACAATAACAAGAATTGGAAATTAAATGAAAGGGATATATTTAATAAATTATATAATATTGGAGAAACCAGAAGATCAAAATGGATGAATTTATTCATGCATCTCAGGAGTAGGAGCTGAAGAATCCTAAAACTGATCCTTAACTAGATCTAGTGGTGGAATAGATTTATACACCCATTGTTTTTCAAGGTACCTAAGGAGGTTTATATAGTTCAATTTAAGCAATTAATTTTATCACCTCACACTCAACCATGGTAGGGGAGATCCCTAAAGAAAACATTCATGTCGATGAACTTATGTGAGATAATCATTTTTTAGAAAAATATTAGAATCACGTTTTGGAAGGTGGCTGTCACGACCCGTCCTCGGGGCCCGTGCCGTGACTACCCCAAGCTCGCCTTCCATAGGCCAGGGGCTGGCGACTAGCACCAAGGCGTAAATTCCCGGTAAACAGGGAAGGCATTGCCTTTATAAGTAACAACCACACAGAGTCAGCAAGCGGAAAGTAAAGTGCAGAAAAGTAAAGGGGGCCGGAATACAAGCCCAACAGAAAGTACAACAGGAAAAGTAAAGAACAGCAACTAAAGAAAAGACGGCGGCCTCGTGTCGTCCACTGGCAATCCCACCTGAAGGGTGGGTACAGATAGCCTCCAGGCTCCTCGGGTCCCGCGTCCGCTCCGAGCACGTCCCGCCCAGTGGTCCACCTCCAGGTACCGTCCTGCTCCACGCCCCAACCGTGATCAGCGCTGTCCGTCGTCTGCAACCAACACAACAAGGTGCGGGCATAGCCCGTGCAGGGGTGAGTACAAGCTACTCAGTAAGGACCCCGAGACCCCCGAAGGTCTCCCGAAATCCACAAAGGATATAGCACAAAAGAAAGGTGCAATCACGAAGTAACATCTGACTCGACTTAGGTATATGCCCATATATATACCTAAGTCCCCAATTCTAGCTCTGCTCACGAGCTCAAGAACAACTCAATCCACAAAGGAAAGCAAGACTCAAATCCACAAGGAGAGTAAACAGTAAATCCACATAGGATAGTTCAACACAATCCACGAAGGAGAGTAACATAAGATTCAGCTCAACCAGGTATACTTTTTCAGATGACGTCAAAGATGATCACTGATCCATCTAAGTCGTCGGACCCACGAAGGATCGATAGGTACTAACCCCCGCAAAAGACCCACGTAGGATCGGGCTCACACAGAACCTGTAGGCAGTGGCTCACACAGAACCGGTAGTAAGGACCCACATAGGATCGGGCTCACACAGAACCTGTAGCACTGATCCACGTAGGATCGCTGAGTGCAGTAGTCGACATAGTCCACTGAGGATCTCTGCACAGTCGTCGCCGCAGTCCACGAAGGATCTCTGCTCTGCCGTCGTCGCAGTCCACGAAGGATCTCTGCTCTGCCATCGTCGCAGTCCACGGAGGATCTCTGCTCTGTCGTCGAAGTCACAGCCAGCGCTAGGGTTCCCGCACATAGAGAGCTCGTTAGGAGGGTCCGCTCCACGAGCCGAGAGGCTGATACATCAACTGACACGTAGTCCGAAGTTGATGTATCCAAAAGTTCCGTATCGACAACAGGATCTCAACGCAACAGACGGCGCGTCATTCGGACGCCCGGTCTGAGAGTTATTGGCATTTTCGTCCCAGAGGCCCGGTTGGTTTTTAGGGCAAAACCAACCCGACCGTACTCGGCCTGTGTCCGATCCTCGGGCGGAGTATGCCAAAAGTTCCGTCTCACTTAGAGGAAACTACCACAGCTGACGGTACGTCGATCGGACGTCCGCAGCTCAAGTTATGAGCGTTTCCGCTTCGAGGGCCCGGTTGGTTTCGTGTACGAACCAACCCGGCCGAACCCAATGTCTTCCGAAACCTTGAGTATAATATACCGAAACGACCGTATCGATCCAAGGATCGCGTAGCCGCTGACGGTTCGTCAATCGGAGGTCCCAGGCCCAAGATATGGGCGAAAGACCGAAGAGGGCCCGAAACGGGGGTTCTGGGCCCGGGGCGACCCGGCCCGAACCCCCCCTGGGTCGGCCGAACCGGGTCGGCCCGACCCGGCCCGGCCGACCGGACCGGCCGGCTCGGCTTCGGCCGAGCGGCCGAAGGAGCCGCCGCCGCGGGTTTGACCCGCGACTTGAAGGAAACGCGGCCCCGCGGGGGGCCGCCTGTCACGCGGACGCGGCCGGGCCGCCGCGTACCTCCCCGGTTCCGCGCGGCCATGGAACCGGCCGCCGCCGCCGCGGCTTCAGCCGCGGCGGATCTTCTCCATGGCGGCGCGCCGGGCGCCGCCGCCTCCGGTCGCCGCCGCCGCCTTGCCGGCGACCCGCGCCGCCGCCGCCTTCCGCGGGCCGCCGGAGTTGCTCCGTTGGCCCGTTTTGCCTCCCGTTTGCACCGTTGCCCCTCCCGGGGGCCGACCTTCACTGCGGGATCAACAGATCGCCCCTGCCGCGCGGTTCGTCGTCGTCCGCCATATCCGCACAACAAAAGAGATCGGCGGAGGGTTGCCGGGTCTTGTTCGTTAGACCCGCATCCTCCGTGTTAGTCATAAACCACGGGAGGAATAATCAACAACAATTTTAAATAAATTAAAATTGTCGGAGATCATGTTCTTCACTTTAAAAGAATAAACACGGGGAAAGAATCATCAAGAAAAAATGAACCCCTACCTTGTCGTCGTCGTCGGACGAGAGGTCGTCGCGGAATCGCTCGTCGCGGATGAAGGAGATCGTCGCGTCGTCGCGGTATCCGGCGTCACGTCGCCAATCTCCGGATCAAGAACAAACGGATTTAATTAATTAAATCCGTTGCCATGAAATTTAAAAAGGGAGAATTTAAACGATCCGATTCTCACCTTAGTTGCCGAACGAGGATCGGCCGCGGAAGAAGAGGCGTCGCCGAAGAACGTCGCTGGTAAAGCTCGTCGACGTCACAGATCTCGGTGTGCGTCGTCGAATTCCGGTCACCGGCGTTCTTCGCGTTCTTCGCGTTCTCCGCGGGGAGATGAAGAAACAAGGATCCTCTCAAATCCTTTCAAAGGATTTTTAGGTTGGTCTTATTTTATAAACATGCCGACAAACGCAAAAGCGTAAGTAACGACCCATCAGTTCGTTGAATTAATTCAACGAGCGAAACAGCCCATTTAATTCACGAAAGAAACAGCCCATTTAATTCACGAAATAAACCGCCCAATTAAATGGTCTGTTAAGAATTAAAGAAAACGCGTCGGTTGACTTTTCAGTTACTTTGACGGGTTTTCGCGGGTGCGTTACTTAGCGAATGAAACGGAGGGGCTCGTGCGGGCCCCACCGCAAAAATATCCTAACAAGGGGTAGGATATTTCCGGATAGCACCCTATCCGCTTTAACTCAGTTCAAGTGGCTTCCAAGTGACTTCCAAGCAGCTTAAGTGAAATAAAATAAAGTTGTCGCACAAACTTTATTTTATTTCTGACTTAAAGCCGCAAAATTTAAAAACCACGTCTGAGAAAACGCAACTCCGGAAGAGGCGTTTCTAAGAAAATACCGGCGCTGTGATTTCATCGGTGCCCTCAGAATTCGATTCCGGGCACCGGTTCAAAAGATAGAAAAACCCGCTCTTCCGTTCACTGAACGTACCCGAGCCAAACTTCGGAAATTGATTCCGGGCACACCGGGCCTCGGAATCAGGTGCCGTCTGAAGCTGCGCTCTTGTAAAATTCCAAAGAAAATTAAGAAAAAAATTTCCTTGAAATTTGCGGGTCTTTACATTACTCCCACCTCAGGGCTTTACGTCCCCGTAAAGATACATCAAAAACTAGGGGAACAAATGGGGGTACTGAGCACGCATCTGAGCCTCCCGCTCCCAAGTGCTCTCCTGGAGGTTCCCGTGCTGCCATCTGACGCGCACAAGAGGAATCGACCGCCCACGTAGGACCCGCTCCTGTCAATCCTCGATCTCCACTGGGACCTCCGCAAAAGTCGCCCCATCGTCCACGTCCAGCTCCCCAAAGTCGATGATGTGCGTCGGGTCGTGCACGTATCTCCTCAGCTGAGACACGTGAAAGACGTCGTGCACCCGGTGCAACTGAGGTGGTAGAGCCAGGCGATAAGCCACCTCTCCTATCCTGCTGAGGACCTGGAAAGGCCCGATGAAGCGTGGAGACAACTTGCCGCCTCGGCCAAATCTCCGTAAACCACGTCGAGGTGAGACACGCAAAAATACGTGGTCGCCATCCTCGAACTCTAGTGGCCTCCGCCTCCTGTCAGCATATGACTTCTGCCGGCTCTGAGCTGTCCTCATCCTCTCCTGGATGATCTGGACCTTCTCTGTCGTGGCTCGGACCATCTCTGGTCCCACGAGTGCTGACTCCCCAGGGTCTGTCCAGCACAACGGTGATCTGCAGGGTCTGTCGTACAACGCCTCGTATGGTGCCATCCCGATGGTGGAGTGGTAGCTGTTGTTGTACGCGAACTACACCAAGGGTAGGTGGTCCTCCCAGCTGCGACCAAAGTCGAGAACACATGCACGGAGCATGTCCTCGAGTGTCTGTATGGTCCTCTCCGTCTGACCATCCGTCTGAGGGTGGAAGGCTGTGCTCAGATGGAGCCGCGTCCCGAACGCCTCCTGCAACCCCTTCCAAAGCCGGGAAGTGAAACGAGCATCTCGATCGGAGACGATAGACGATGGAACACCGTGAAGCCGTACGATCTCCTGGACGTAAAGACGTCCCAAACTCTCCACTGAGCCCTGCTCTCTGATGGGTAAGAAGTGTGCCGACTTGGTGAGTCGGTCGACAATCACCCAAATGGAGTCGTGACCTCTGGAAGTGCGTGGAAGTCCAGTCAAGAAGTCCATAGATATGCCATCCCACTTCCACTCCGGGACCTCCAAGGGCTGTACCAAGCCTGCTGGTACCTGATGCTCTGCCTTCACCTGCTGGCAGGTGAGGCATCGTGAAACGAACTCTGCCACAGCTTTCTTCATGCCCGACCACCAGTGCTGTCGTCTGAGATCCTGGTACATCTTCGCCACTCCGGGATGCACCGCCAAGGGAGAAGTGTGAAACTCTCTCAACACCTCCTCTCGTAAAGCGACTGGTACGAAGGTACGCCCTCTGAAAAGGATGTCGTGCTCTGCTCCAACGGAGAAGCCATCAGGTGCCTGACCTGAGGATATCAGTGCACGCCGGGTCTCACAGTTAGCGTCCCCACGCTGAGCCTCTCTGACCCGCTGTAGAAGTGGAGGAGAGACTGTGAGAGACTAAAGAAAGGCTGCTCCGTCTCTATCCACGAAGGATATCTGTAAGGAGGCTAGCTGCTCTGTCGCCTCCTCAAGTAGCTGAATGCCCGTCCTCCTGCTGAGGGCATCGGCTACCACGTTCCCCTTCCTAGGAGTATAGACTATCTCAAAGTCATAGTCCTGGAGGAACTCAAGCCATCTCCGCTGTCTCAGGTTCAGGTCCTTCTGAGAGAAGATATACCTGAGACTCTGGTGGTCAGAAAAGACTGTGAAGCGCTCGCTCATCAGATAGTGCCGCCAAGTCTTCAGAGCGAAGACCACTGCTGCTAACTCCAGGTCATGAGTGGCGTAGTTCTGCTCATGCGGCCTCAACTGACGTGATCCGTAGGCGATCACGGCCCGCTCCTGCATCAGGACGCATCCGAGTCCAGTCCCTGATGCGTCGCAGTAAACTACGTATCCAACTCCCTCCTCAGGCAACCTAAAGATAGGTGCGCTGGTCAACCTCTGCCTCAGCTCTTGGAAGCTCTGCTGACATCTGTCTGACCACACGAAGGGTTTCCCCTTCTTCTTCAACGCTGAGAGTGGTGCCGCAACTCTGTAGAAGTCTGGCACGAATTTCCGATAGTATCCCGCTAGGCCCAAGAAGCTCCGAACCTCTGTCACGCTCCTGGGTGGCTCCCAAGCTAGCACTGCCTCGATCTTCGCGGGATCCACTGCAACTCCCGCCTCAGAAATGACGTGCCCCAAGAAATGGACCTCACGTAACCAGAACTGGCATTTTGAGAGCTTGCCATAAAGCTGGTGCTCTCGGAGTGTGTCTAGCACAACTCGCAGGTGGTAGGCATGCTCCTCCTCAGTCGTCGAGTATACCAAAATGTCGTCAATGAAGACCACGACAAATCGGTCGAGGTATGGCTGGAAGATCCTGTTCATGAGGCTCATGAACACTGCTGGAGCATTGGTTACGCCGAACGGCATAACCAAGAACTCATAATGGCCATACCGACACCTGAAGGCCGTCTTCTGCACGTCCTCGTCTCGAACTCTGAGCTGATGATAGCCTGACCGGAGTTCTATCTTCGAGAACCACCGCGCTCCCTTGAGCTGATCGAAGAGGTCATCAATCCGTGGCAGCGGATACTTGTTCCTCACTGTCACCTGGTTCAGGCGACGATAGTCGACACATAGTCGCAAGCTCCCGTCCGCCTTCTTGGCGAACAAAATCGGGGAAGCCCAGGGTGAAACACTGGGTCGGATAAACCCCTTGCTCTGCAAGTCCTCCAACTGTACCCGCAGCTCCCGAATCTCGGCGGGGGCCATCCGATATGCTGGAGTAGATATCGGGGCTGTCCCGGGGTACAAGTCGATGTAAAAGTCTACCTCTCTACGAGGAGGTAGCCCTGGAACGTCGTCGGGAAATACGTCCACGTACTGGTCCACCACTGCAGGAAAAACTGGACTCCGCACGTCCACTGCTCCCAGGATGAGGCTAGCCAACTGATGAGAGATGGGCTGCACTCTCCTCCGCGGAAGTCCATCCTGTGCTGCAAAGGTTCCCTTCTCGCCGGTGAAGGTAAACCTGCTCCCGTCGGTGCGAACACATCGCACCTTGCGCCTAAAACAGTCGATCTGGGCATGAACCGTGGATAGCCAATCCATGCCCAAGATGACGTCGTAAGGCCTCGACGCCGCTACAAGGAGATCCCAGCCGAAGCTCTCGCCTCCTAGAGTAAGCTCACACTGCCGGCACCAGTGTGTAATCATCGAGTCTGCTCCCGTAGGAGTATCTAGCCATAAGGATCGAGCCAACGGCTCAGTCGGAATCTCCGAGCTCCGAACAAGGGCAGAGGCTATGAAAGAGTGACTCGCTCCTGTGTCTATAAGTACTGCAGAAAGGGTGGAATAGACAGAGATCGTACCTCGAATCATCTCTGGCATGTCGGGGTCGTAGGCCTCCACTGCCTGGAGCTGGGCCTGTCCCTGCCCGCCAGCTCCCTGTGGTCGAGGTGGCCCTCCTGGTGGTGGTGGGGGGTAGAGCCTGGAAGCGTCGCCCACCACCCACTGTTCGGCCAGCTCCTCTGCCTCGTCCGCCTCCTCCCTGCGGACCGCCACGGTCGACCCTCTGCCTCTTCCTGGGTGGCCCCTCCATCGTCTGCTGCTCCTCTGATCGGCGAGTCGGGCAATCACGAGCCATGTGACCCTGCCCGCCGCAGGAGTAGCACAGCCTGCCTCTCGGAAGGCTGGCACTCCGCTGTGTGCCTCGCACTGCTGAGCCGGTGTCCTGAGGCCGTCTGCGTGGGGGTCTGGTCTGCCTGGACCCGAGAGTCATCCGTCGGCTACCTGCTGCCGAAGACTCAGCTACCTGCCGCCCTGCGCTAGGTCTCGCCGCTGAAGAAGGCTCTGCCAGGAAGCTCTCGATCAGGAGGGCTCGCTCCAGCACTCCCGCCTGGGTCGGAATGCTGAGGGAGATCAGCGACGCCCGAATCTCCTGTCGCAAGCCCTGCTCGAAGGTCCGGGCCCGGAAGAAGGGGTCCCGTACCATGTCGGTCGAGTAGCGAGATAGGTCAGTGAACCTTGCCGCGTACTGAGCGACCGTCATGCTGCCCTGGCGCAGCTGGAGAAGCTCCTGGATGCGCACCGCTCGGAGGGTGGCCGGGACGAACTCAGAGCGGAAGAGGCTCTCGAAGTCTGTCCAGAGCAAGGATGCCTCATCGTGAACCTGGAGCATCAAGCTCCACCATCGTCCTGCCGCCGCCTGCAGGAGGCTCGCTGCGAGAATCACCATGAGATCCGCTGGTGTCCTCACTAGCCTAAAGATCCGTACCACCGCCTCTAGCCAGTCCTCGGCGGCCTGGGGGTCCGCCTCACCGCGAAACCTGGGCGGTCGCTGGCTCTGAAACTCATGCAGTGCCCTAAGGCGACGTGCATCGTCAGCGTCTGGTACTGGTAGCATCGGTGGCTCGGCGGGTAAAGCTACCGCCGGTGCCACTGCTGGAAAAGGGCCCTGCACCGAGGCCTCGTCGCTCGGTGGGCTGCCGTCGCGCCCTACACTCGGAACCCTAGCTGGCTGTCGTCGCGGGGCCATCCTGAAAAGGAGAACAAGAGCACCATAGTCAGAACAGTATACCTGGTGAGCTGGCACAAGTAATCACAAGGGAAACTTGAGACTTTCATGAAGCAGATCAGTATACCCGGTGAGCTGACACAAGCAATCACAAAGAAACTTGAAACACACACGCAATAAATGTTTTCATGCATTAAGTCGGAAATCAGGAGTCAGGGTCCTGGTGTACGGATACGTCGGCCGCCGCACCAACACTGGGCTCCCTGAACTGATAACCACACTCAATACACTAAACACTATTGCTTCATATGGAAAGAAAAGACGATCAGAGTCTGCGGTAGAACCGACCACCTCTGATACCAATTTGTCACGACCCGTCCTCGGGGCCCGTGCCGTGACTACCCCAAGCCCGCCTTCCATAGGCCAGGGGCTGGCGACTAGCACCAAGGCGTAAATTCCCGGTAAACAGGGAAGGCATTGCCTTTATAAGTAACAACCACACAGAGTCAGCAAGCGGAAAGTAAAGTGCAGAAAAGTAAAGGGGGCCAGAATACAAGCCCAACAGAAAGTACAACAGGAAAAGTAAAGAACAGCAACTGAAGAAAAGACGGCGGCCTCGTGTCGTCCACTGGCAATCCCACCTGAAGGGTGGGTACATATAGCCTCCAGGCTCCTCGGGTCCCGCGTCCGCTCCGAGCACGTCCCGCCCAGTGGTCCACCTCCAGGTACCGTCCTGCTCCACGCCCCAACCGTGATCAGCGCTATCCGTCGTCTGCAACCAACACAACAAGGTGCGGGCATAGCCCGTGCAGGGGTGAGTACAAGCTACTCAGTAAGGACCCCGAGACCCCCGAAGGTCTCCCGAAATCCACAAAGGATATAGCACAAAAGAAAGGTGCAATCACGAAGTAACATCTGACTCGACTTAGGTATATGCCCATATATATACCTAAGTCCCCAATTCTAGCTCTGCTCACGAGCTCAAGAACAACTCAATCCACAAAGGAAAGCAAGACTCAAATCCACAAGGAGAGTAAACAGTAAATCCACATAGGATAGTTCAACACAATCCACGAAGGAGAGTAACATAAGATTCAGCTCAACCAGGTATACTTTTTCAGATGACGTCAAAGATGATCACTGATCCATCTAAGTCGTCGGACCCACGAAGGATCGATAGGTACTAACCCCCGCAAAAGACCCACGTAGGATCGGGCTCACACAGAACCTGTAGGCAGTGGCTCACACAGAACCGGTAGTAAGGACCCACATAGGATCGGGCTCACACAGAACCTGTAGCACTGATCCATGTAGGATCGCTGAGTGCAGTAGTCGACGCAGTCCACTGAGGATCTCTGCACAGTCGTCGCCGCAGTCCACGAAGGATCTCTGCTCTGCCGTCGTCGCAGTCCACGGAGGATCTCTGCTCTGCCGTCGTCGCAGTCCACGGAGGATCTCTGCTCTATCGTCGAAGTCACAGCCAGCGCTAGGGTTCCCGCACATAGCGAGCTCGTTAGGAGGGTCCGCTCCACGAGCCGAGAGGCTGATACATCAACTGACACGTAGTCCGAAGTTGATGTATCCAAAAGTTCCGTATCGACAACAGGATCTCAACACAACAGACGGCGCGTCATTCGGACGCCCGGTCTGAGAGTTATTGGCATTTTCGTCCAAGGGGCCCGGTTGGTTTTTAGGGCAAAACCAACCCGACCGTACTCGGTCAGTGTCCGATCCTCGGGCGGAGTATGCCAAAAGTTCCGTCTCACTTAGAGGAAACTACCACAGCTGACGGTATGTCGATCGGACGTCCGCAACTCATGTTATGAGCGTTTCCGCTTCGAGGGCCCGGTTGGTTTCGTGTACGAACCAACCCGGCCGAACCCAAAGTCTTCCGAAACCTTGAGTATAATATACCGAAACGACCGTCTCGATCCAAGGATCGCGTAGCCGCTGACGGTTCGTCAATTGGAGGTCCCAGGCCCAAGATATGGGCGAAAGACCGAAGAGGGCCCGAAACGGGGGTTCTGGGCCCGGGGCGACCCGGCCCGAACCCCCATGGGTCGGCCGAACCGGGCGGCCCGACCCGGCTAGGCCGGGTCCGGTACGGCCTGGGCGCGGCCCGGCCGACCGGACCGGCCGGCGCGGCTTCGGCCGAGCGGCCGAAGGAGCCGCCGCCGCGGGTTTGACCCGCGGCTTGAAGGAAACGCGGCCCCGCGGGGGGCCGCCTGTCACGCGGACGCGGCCGGGCCGCCGCGTCCCTCCCCGGTTCCGCGCGGCCGCGGAACCGGCCGCCGCCGCCGCGGCTTCAGCCGCGGCGGATCTTCTCAACGGCGGCGCGCCGGGCGCCGCCGCCTCCGGTCGCCGGCGCCGCCTTGCCGGCGACCCGCGCCGCTGCCGCCTTCCGCGTGCCGCCGGAGTTGCTCCGGTGGCCCGTTTTGCCTCCCGTCTGCGCCGTTGCCCCTCCCGGGGGCCGACCTTCACTGCGGGATCAACAGATCGCCCCTGCCGCGCGGTTCGTCGTCGTCCGCCATATCCGCACAACAAAAGAGATCAGCGGAGGGTTGCCGGGTCTTGTTCGTTAGACCCGCATCCTCCGCGTTAGTCATAAACCACGGGAGGAATAATCAACAACAATTTTAAATAAATTAAAATTGTCGGAGATCATGTTCTTCACTTTAAAAGAATAAACACGGGGAAAGAATCATCAAGAAAAAATAAACCCCTACCTTGTCGTCGTCGTCGGACGAGAGGTCGTCGCGGAATCGCTCGTCGCGGATGAAGGAGATCGTCGCGTCGTCGCGGTATCCGGCATCGCGTCGCCAATCTCCGGATCAAGAACAAACGGATTTAATTAATTAAATCCGTTGCCATGAAATTTAAAAAGGGAGAATTTAAACGATCCGATTCTCACCTTAGTTGCCGAACGAGGATCTGCCGCGGAAGAAGAGGCGTCGCCGAAGAACGTCGCTGGTAAAGCTCGTCGACGTCGCAGATCTCGGTGTGCGTCGTCGAATTCCGGTCGCCGGCGTTCTTCGCGTTCTTCGCGTTCTTCGCGTTCTTCGCGTTCTTCGTGGGGAGATGAAGAAACAAGGATCCTCTCAAATCCTTTCAAAGGATTTTTAGGTTGGTCTTATTTTATAAACATGCCAACAAACGCAAAAGCGTAAGTAACGACCCATCAGTTCGTTGAATTAATTCAACGAGCGAAACAACCCATTTAATTCACGAAAGAAACAGCCCATTTAATTCACGAAATAAACCGCCCAATTAAATGGTCTGTTAAGAATTAAATAAAACGCGTTGGTTGACTTTTTAGTTACTTTGACGGGTTTTCGCGGGTGCGTTACTTAGCGAAAGAAACGGCGGGGCTCGTGCGGGCCCCACCGCACAAATATCTTAACAAGGGGTAGGATATTTCCGGATAGCACCCTATCCGCTTTAACTCAGTTCAAGTGGCTTCCAAGTGACTTCCAAGCAGCTTAAGTGAAATAAAATAAAGTTGTCGCACAAACTTTATTTTATTTCTGACTTAAAGCCGCAAAATTTAAAAACCACGTCTGAGCAAACGCAACTCCGGAAGAGGCGTTTATAAGCAAATACCGGCGCTGCGATTTCATCGGTGCCCTCAGAATTCGATTCCGGGCACCAGTTCAAAAGATAGAAAAACCCGCTCGTCCGTTCACTGAACGTACCCGAGCCAAACTTCAGAAATTGATTCCGGGCACACCGGGCCTCGGAATCAGGTGCCGTCTGAAGCTGCGCTCTTGTAAAATTCCAAAGAAAATTAAGAAAAAAATTTCCTTGAAATTTGCGGGTCTTTACAGTGGCCCAAAATATGATATTCCCTAATTTAAAAAAAGGTATAAAAACCACTACATATTTTTATGGACTTGAAATAATAAACACATCAAGTGGTATAATTTTAATAAAACATGGAGAATGTAACTATCTACTTACATCCACCACAACTGATCTCAAAGAGGTAGTGTACACTAAATATGAACTTGAATCTGAACCAAATCTGGGAGTCAATGCATTATTATACTCAATTTAAATTAATTTTTTAAAACCAAATTTATCATTTAATCCACTTTCTTAAATATTTTAGATACAAATATAATCTAGACAACCACTGATAATTAAGAAGACGAAGAAGAAGAACCACGTGAGGAACACTTAAATCTCCCTAATCTGATTGAGAAATTTTTAGAGGGTTAAAATGAATAATTTCTAGTAGATTTTCATGAAGAAACAAACATCTATAATTCTCTATAGGAATTATAAAATTTCTATACTGATCACCCTTGGTTTAATTTAATTAAAATTGAAATTATTAATAACATTCCCCTTCCTAAAATTCTTGATATAGTACCTTCACATGCTGAAGACCTAAATGATATTAAATAAGTCTTTGAATATATTTTCGAAGAATAAGAGGAGCCTTTATATTTCCATCCACTACTATATTAGTTGTACTTGAGAGGCCTTAAGAGCATTTTAATTTCACTATGGGTAAAATAAAAAAATCAGTAAAATCATAAAAACATAAAATGTGCTACTTAATTAATTAAAATTTAGTATTATGAAATTTTGAGGTTAAACCCACCGAGATAATGAAATTATATAATTTAGGTTTCCATGATAATTCATTTATATAAATTTAAGATTGAGGAATAAATAGAATTTGTTTTGGGAATATTTTTAGGTAAGGAAATGAAATACGAAAAGAAAAGAAAATTGGTTTTTTGGAAATCCAATTTGTTAGCATGTGTGGGTTTTTTGTTACATGGTTTTCGTGCAATTGGATTTTACAAATAAAACTTATTAATCAATTTTTCGTGTTGGGTTTGAGATGTGGTGGATACAATTGTCATGGTATCCCCTCCTAAACATAGAGATTCCATTTTTTCTATGGATAGGTAATTAAGCACTTTTCAAATCAATTTTTCCACGAAACCACATTTAAAAATGGTTTACCTGAATGAGAAAATGGTCATGAATCAATGAAGGGAAAACATTTTTACGTTTTGAATGTTCATTATGATTCAATTATCAATGGTCATGATAAAAAAGAAAAGAAATATATTATAAGTCGATAATCAAAATATTGAGATCCAAATATTTGAATAAGAATAAGTAATATATCCAATAACACCTTACCCATTTAGCTACATAACCCTATCATAAGTATTGTTTTACCCTCTCAACCTAGTGATGTGAGAGTAAGGAGAAAATAAATAAAGAAAAGTAAACATAAATAAAACTAGATAGAATGTGGTGGAGGACCCTGAAAAAACCTAACTTCTTTCCCTAGACTTTGGTCACTAGAATACTTCATGAGATTAGCATCTTAGATCCATATTAATAGACTCCATTATGGATCATGTTGCATTCCATGGTTTCATAATGGTTCATACATTCATCTTCGATGGCCTCAAGGTTATAAAGTATGTCCCCACCCTCTATTTCATCGAATATAGATTTTTTGGTTTTCTTGACACATTCATGTTATGTAAGTGTTTTACCATGTGTAATGTTTTCACTTTTTGTAATTTTTACATGACTAGAAATCATCTTTAGATATTTTTTAAGGTTTTAGCGGTGTCACCATATGTGTCACAATGTGAAACATGATATCATCACCCAAACCATTTTTCTTCAATTCACATATTTTATTTTTTGACCTATAGTAATTTTTTGACCTCGTGTTGTGTCTAAATGATGTGAATCTTGTGTTCCCAGATTTAAAAGCTTCATTTCACCTCGGTTCTTCAGTTTTATCCCCTAGGAGTGTACTATAGGAATCCTTTATCATGGGAGAATTATTTTATTTGAAATTTTTTTCATTTTCTCTTCTTCTTCCCATTTCACATAATTTAATATTTCCTTACATGTATGAAGAAAATATGGTGTATATAAATGAATTAAAAACTTAATCATAAGAATAAATTCATTTTAATATAAAAAATGTATTCAATGAATTCACGTATCAACTCCCCACACTTAAATCCATAGTTTCCCTCATGGATGGAATCTTAAAAAACTACAAAGGACACCCACTGATACCATGCATTAAATTAAATTTCAATAAAATAAATTTATTTAATTATAAATTAAATATTTAGTCATCACACAATAAAATTCATCAATTCCACATTTTTCAAAGAAATTAATAAATCAATTATTTTAATTTTATTCATTTGAAAAATACAAGAATTTTTATTCTTTCATTTTTATTTTTCAATTAATGAATAATATGGATTCCCATCACATTTTACCTCACATTCAATTTTTAAACTCATAATCAGGGTATAAATATATGTGTTGTTCAACACATACATCAAATCATGATCCTTACCATACACATGAAATTCATACACTTTACCCACCTTGTATAGTAAAAATCACAAATAATTAGGGCGGATTCACCATTAAGGATAAAATGACTCTGAGGATTAGGGAATGAAAGTAAATTATGTAAAATAAATAAAGATACAAAAGTAGGTTACCTATCAGCTAATTTGAACGATAGTCAAAAATACATTAATAAATGTATCCTATCTCCCCAATATATCAAAGAAGTCTTATAAGGAATTGAAATAAAATAAATGAAACACCTTCATTTATTTTTTTAATTTTTTAAAATTTTTCTTGTGATAAATATCAAATCCATAACCTAACCCCAAATCATCTCCTCAAGACACTATTTGTAATAGTTGTAACAAGATCACCAGTCCAACAAAAGTGATTTTTATATTTCGAAAGAAACAAACCTTTTTAACATTTTTTCATAAGTATGTTCAGTAATACAATGAATGTACCTTCCCAAAATCCCATGAAAATCTCCCCACACATACCTGTTAGAAAATGAACGTCCCTTATGATCGTCATCATCACCCCTAATATTTTTTGTTAATCATGCAATATATTTAGAGGAAGGTAGAGAAGGATAAAATGGCCTTGTAACATGGATCTTACCTAATAAGGTTTTTCATGGCTTCTACAGTCTTAAAAAGGATTAATGTAAGGAAGGTATCAGGATAAGGGCTAAAAAAATGTTCCTCAATCGTATTAAATGTTACTTTTCTGCAATAATAGCTTTACCAATATGTAAATAATGTTCTAAAAGAGAACATACTTGAGACTTGTAAGAAATATACTATAGAAGAGAATTGCAGAGTATTAGGTTTAGAGGATGTCTTAAGAATGAGAAAAAATGGTTGGGAAAACCACTCATGGAAATTAATATGAATAATTAAATCAATTAAATAATATAATATAAATTCAATGTAGGCCAAATTCTAGAAAAATTTCATTTAAAAAAATTAACATACTCCCCCAAATCATGACTTGATAAATCCTAATCCATATAAATATCTCTAATAATTAGTTTCTTATTCTCTAATTTAAATTTATGGGAAAATAAATTTAAATTCATGGAATGGTGATTATCCTTGGTAGTGTATATCCACTAGTTTATCAGAGTGAAGAAAGACAAAAGTGCGGGGCATGTAATTAGCAGTCAAAATCTCTACATAATTAAATGTTGGGGATAATGTAGAAAATATTAGAATTAAAATTCTTACTCCCATTTCAGTGATTCTTTGATGTTGTCTACATTCGTTCCATTAGCCCCCAATTCATGATGTGAATGGGTTTAATGAAATGTGTTACCTTGGATTCTTGACATTCATGGGGTTAAAAACATGTGTTAGCCTTGTACAATTTCATTTTTCTTCCTTATACATGTTTCCTTCTAGGGGCTTGATCATCTTGAAAATTATAAATTGGTATGTGATTGTATAGGCCATAATCAATGAATTTTTTAACACTTTGGGGTAAAGTGTATGAGAACCTCTAAAAATAGAAAATAAATAAATAAAAACTCTAAAAACTCAAGTTACCTCCTAGAAGTGATTTTGTTTAGCATCATTGGATTGACCTTACCTTATTCTAGATTAGTATAAGTCAATAATGATCAACAGTTTCATAAATTTTTAGGCTCCATAAATGGTCTCATTTGTGTTTAATCTACATAGTTCGACCCCTTTCATCCATTTCTACATATCCTAACTGTTCATGATAAAAGCACTTGCTTGATCTACATTGGGTTGATCCACCATTTCTTCCTCAGCCCTGATGAACTAAATTGAAGGTCATGTATCATTCATACCTATTATACTTTTTCAATCTTGGTGGATTCTAATTCCCCTCCATTATTTGTGGTCTCACTCTTCCACTTATCTTTATTCATTTTAGTGTTTTTAGGTTGACCATTGATGTAGCTCTGTTTGCCTCTTATTTTTTCACTTCATTTATTTTATTTTATTGTCTTTTTAGCATTAAAATAGTGTTATTAGTTGAATAATTTATCATTGTTGTCATATGTATATTAAATGTCATTATTTTTTCAAATTTGTATTTTATTATTATTTTAGTTGTTATTGAATAATTTAAAATTATGTAATTAATTCTATTTAAACTTCAAATTTTTATTCATTTGTTTTTGTTTAATTTTTAATTTTTAATTTTTATTCTTTTACTTATTTCATTATTACATTTTGTGTTTTACAAAGTAATAATTTTTTTTCAAATTAACTCATTCATTTACTTAACTATTTATTTTATTCCTTTCCAAATAAATGAATCTTAATCTTTTTTTATTTAATTAATTTTTTAAATTTATTTATTAATTTGTTTTCTTTTTCATTTCATATTTTATTTAATTAATAAATTCAATTAGTTCATCATTTTAATTTGAAGATAAAAAAAATATATTTCTTTTTATTATTTTTTATATTTATTTGTTCTTTGTTTTTAATTTTTTTATAATTTTTATTTTAGTACTTTTATTAAAATTAAGTCTAACATTATAATTATTTTCTCTAAATATTTTAAAACATAGAGAAATTTAATTATTACATAATTCTTTGATAATATTTATTAATTATATTATTTAGTTAATTAATTAATTAATATAAACAGATTGATTTTAATTATTTTTAATAAATTAATTTTATCAAATATGTTTTTACTTAATTTGGAAATCACAATTTTATTAATTTATTATTTGTTTAATTAATTATTCATCATTTTTTGTAGTATTAGTATATATGGTGCTACCACGTGACAGAGCCACTCCCAAACATGGGAAATATCACCAGGATAGCGATAAAAATGTAGAGTTGTTGTTGTGAGCCATTGTTGACACAAGGTACTACTACTGCCAGCCCATACGGTTGCTACCCCATACTACTGTCAGAGACTCCAATCCTTCTTCCATCCATCATCCATCATCACCAACACCCACTTTTAGCCTCACCCACCATAACCTTCATATTTCACAAGACATCCATCCACCGTTGGTAGTAGTACATTCCACCTGCCGTCATTAAACACCTCCAACGGTGGCAACACAACCCAGTGGAAGTAAAACTCAACAGTAGTATAAAATTTAATGGAAAAAATAACATCAATAGTATTAGAAATTTTCATAGAATAAGAATAGTAAACTCCAAAGTAGCAAAAAATTGAATAGAAGAAAAACAATAAACCACCAAGATAATTTGTCAACAATCGCCATTGTGCAACTCAACAATATCCTGCTGAACCCAGCCACCACTAAAAGACTAAGAACCCTAAAATTTTATAGTTTTTCAGATCTATAAAAACATGAACAAAATCAAACTCACTAGAGATTTGAGCACTACTATGGATCTGAATCCCTTCTTGAGCCGAACTACTTGAAGTTGGAACCAGATGACTATTGGACCGAGAGAAGACACCACCAAGGCTTGTGTTTTCATCAAATCTAAAACTTAGAAACTATTTATTTGGAAGTAGAATACACCATTTCCACAAATGTGTGCCTAAATAGTCATACCACTATAATGGAGGAATATTTATTCTACGGTTGATAGATGGAACAACCTTTCCCTCAATCCAAGCCTGAGCACCATTGCGGTAACTTCCTCTTGAAGTCGTCTAACCCGAAACTCCCTCTTCGAAAAGAACACATAATTTCCCCGATGAAGCTGCTAGAGAATGGGAGGATGAGCTCCTTCCTTTTCTAGAAACCAAGTCAAGACCCTCCCACTTCTCGGAAAAGAGAAACCAACCCCCCTTCATATTTTATTCTTTTATAGTTGTATATATAATATAATATATTTATATCTATCTATTTATTTATTTCTAAATATACACATATATAATAATTAGTTTTTGCAGTTATATATTTGTTATGTAGTAATATTTGTATTAGTGTTTTCATATTTTTAAATATATTTTATTAAATACTTTTAATAATTTTATTATTATTATATTTTCAATATTTAAATTCGTTTTTATGTGCAGGCCGTTGATGGAACCTAACTACAAGTAGTTGGTGGATCCACACTTGAGTAAGCTGAGGTTAAATATTTATTATGATAGACCCATCACAAAAAGAAGAGTAAAAGTAGGTACCTATGGTGACCTTGAGTGCACATGTGAGGTGCACAAGGAAATTCTATTAAAGGATCCATCTTGTGAACTGTAGAACTATCCGGGATACATGAGGCATACCATCACAGACGAGGGTCAAGCACCATTATAGATCCATCCATCCCTTCCACATCTACACATCATCCTATAATTACACAATATTCATGGGATAATATAGACAAAATATCTAAGAATTGAGTGGGGAGCGAGAACTAGAGATTGAGGAAGTGAGAAACCTTGGAAGAGATGCTTCGTCATCTGTTTATTCTTATCTTGGTCATTTCTGTTTTCATTTTTATGAGTAACTAGATTGTTTAAGGGAACCAGGATATGAAGAATTGATTAAATTTTATCTATTATTGTTTGTTAATTTAATTTCTAAGTTCATTTTTTTAGTTCGATGATCTTTTATATTTATTTGTGAGCATCATTTCACACTACCCAATAATTAACATGTGATATAGTAAATCATTTCACCTTGGAACATTGAATGAAATATTGAAATTTAGAAAAGGATAATGAATCTCTTATCCATAATGAATGGATTAATTCATGAATTAAGATTGAGTTATCAATGCTCAATAAGGTTTATCAAGTTGTGGGAATTAGCTGAAACGACAACTCAGTGAACCACCACCATTTATCAAGCATTGAATAACAGAATTAATTTGAGTATAATATGATAATATCTTTTTTATTATTTCAAAGAAGCATGAGGAACCAATTTTTTCACTTGAAAATATCTATTATATCTATTTTTTCCAACTTGTTTAACTTTCACCATTCCATTTCACCATAATATTTACCTTATAGCTATTCACATTCAATGTTTTTTTAGTTTTCTTTTTTTTGTCTGCACAACTTTATTCCATCCCTGTGGTTCGAAACCCAACTCATCACTAGACTAGAAGTAAATAGGGTTTTATAAATTTAAATCTGTGCATGTTCAATGACTTCACTATCAAATTTTGATATTTTTTGGGGATAGGAATGTGAAATCATGTTAAAAACACACATAAAAATTATTTTATAAAAACTAAAAAATAGAAAACAAAAAAAAAATCAAAGCATAAAAATGTGTACATTTTTTTCATCAAAAAACTGATAGAGAAATAACAAGCAGAAAAGGACTTATAATTCAGAAATTGAAACTCAAATATCATATATCAAAAAACACTATAATATCCTTAGGTAAAGAAATAAATCATAAATGGAAAATATTGAAATAATAGCTGAAAATTAAAATTTAAATGTACCAAAAACTTTATTTACCACCCCAGAGGGACTCAGACTTAAGGAATTACAAATTAAAACTATTTCAAGAAATACATCTTGTATCAGGTTGTCTCATAGGTCTATGAATTTTGAAATTAAGAAGTATTATCTCTGTCAACTTCCTTCTTTCATTGGTTTAACTGGAAAGGACTCAATTGAGTTTATAAGATACTTTTATGGTTCTATATAGAAATTTCCTCTATAAGATCTAAGTGAGTAGAAATTGAGATTGAGAGTGTGTCCATTATAACCTAAGGGGAGGGATATTACTTGGTTCTAAAATGTTGATAAAAAAATTCAAACTTAGGATGAGCTGTTCAATGCCTTTTTATCCCAATTCCACCCCAAGAACACCACCATAGAAGTGAAGCCTAAGATCATTGGGTTTTTTATTGTGAAAGAGAGTTGTATCATGAGGCATGATATTAATTTGTAATTACCCTTGGGAAATGTCTCAATCACCATTTTTCTCCCCATATGCTCATACATAACTTTTACAATGACCTTTCCCTTTATAACCAGAACTTTTCTTACCAATATTATGGGGGCGAATTATCCTATTACATTTCTGATGAGATTAAGTATCTATTTGGTAAACCTACCCAAAAGTACCAATATAGGTGCACTGGGAAAAGAATCACTCATTGAGATAAAAATAACCCCCAATCTATTGCAGCTAGTGATTGATTTCTTAGGAAGCAATGTTGAAACTATGAGAAGTTTTGTCACATCCAGAGATATTGTACCAATTTTGATCTCCCTATCAAATCTAATAAATGTGTATATTTTATGGATTATTTATCTAGGAATCAGGTTTCCCATGATCTATTCTCAAATTAATATAATTATAGATATAAAAATAATAATAATATATTATGGAGAGATCAATGGGTGATTAAACACTCTACTACCCCAAATTAGTAAAACTCATCCTAGAAGATTTAATTTAAACCAATATAGGCTTGAGTCCTCATATTATCAAGGGATTCTTAAGGGAATGCTACAACATGTTTTAGTTGAAATAGGTTCTCTAAAAAAGATCCAGATTCTAGAAATCACAGTCCGGAAATTCGAATGATCCAAATGGCTTAGTATTTCAAAGGAAGATATAAAGGTAAACTGCCTAGAAAAACTAAATCAAACCCAATAGAAAATTTCAAGGTAGTAACTATGATGTAACGAATTAAAATTAATGAATTGGTTGGGGAATAATCTTTTTGAAAATAAATAGATGTACAAGTTGAAACAATAACTAAAAATTACGGAAATCCCAAATCTAGAAACTTGGACAGATAGAATATACTGAAAAAAATGATAACACTTCACATGAAAAATCCCAATAATAAAGAAAAATGAAATGGTAATTGATAAAAGAGGTAGAAAAGGGGGTGAGGCTTGATTATGAGGATAATAATCCACCTATTTTGAGTAATTATCTCCCTACCATCACTTTTCCAAAATGGTTGTAAAAGGAAAACGAACATGATTACTACAAGTTTCATAAAATGTTTATGAGATTCAATGTCAACATGTCCTTTGTGGAATATCTGAAAAAAATATATTAATACCTAAAATTTATTAATAGGATATTAGATAAAAAGAAGAATTTCGTGAGAGAGAAACTATTAGTTTCAATGATGTGTGTAGTTCTATAGCTATAAATAACATTCTTCCTAAACTAAGAGACACTATAAGTTTGGTGATATCTTGTAAAATTGGTCGATGTGAGGAGACTAGGTTCTTGTTTGATTTAGGATCTATCATTAACATTATTCCCTATACTCTATTCAAAAGGCTAGTCCAAAGGGATCAAAAACCAACTTCAGTGACACTAAAGTTAGCTAACAGGTCACTTCTCCACAATTATGATAGGCCAGATGTTTTGTTAGTTGATGTATGTAAACTTTATTATCAACAAAAATACTTTTTTACATATGCAGTATGATAAAACTGTTCCAATCATTTTAGGTAAAACATTCTTAGACACTTTTGTGGTAGAAATTGATGTTTCAAAGGGATAATTGACCCTTCAATCTAGTGAGTACCAAGAGGGGTTTCATGTTTAAAAGTAGTCTCCTCTTGTGATGAGTTTCAAGTTGATTGATATTACATATGAGGTTTTTAGATCCACTATTAGAAAGGAAAATCGTCATCCCTTTGGTGATTTTTTCACTAAGCCTGTGAGTAAAAATTTTGAAGCAATTTTTTTTGAATCTGAGTCTACATAAGAGTTGAAATATTTGGGGAGAAGTGAGAGTCAAAATGTGAAATACATTTCTCAAAACAATGATTTTATCCTTCCCAAACCAAGCTATCTTATACATAGTTTCTATAAATTTTTTGATATCAATCTTCATATAGCAACCCTAGCGTTTTACACATAACATTACATGAATTTTAGCATAATTATACATCAGAATACATGCCAAGGATTGTGATGTCTAGTGTATTTTAAGACTACGTACATATTTCTGAAATATTGGGACTAAATAAAACATTTATTTCTTTAATATTATTAAGGATCTTCCAACTTACATTATTCTCATAAAACCTCATATGATAACATGGGGATACAATTAACAAAGGGATGATATAAAATCACAATAAGGGAAAAACATAGTCATAAAGCTTTATCACATGGGTTAGAAGGCATAGTATAATGAAAATAAAAGGCATGGAACACATAGAGTCATAACATATAAACATGGGATAATATAAACATGGATTTATTGTAATGTTTCAGCAACATATAACATGAATTTATCATGATTGAAGACTCATTTCACATAGAGGATCACAAGTCAAGGTTAACTACCAAGATCGTTGCACATGGTAGCACGAGTCAAGGTTAACCGCCAAGACCGGTGCACATAAAATCTCATGAGACTCAACATTACCCAATTAATTTGAGAACTATCTAGGCGTGACCATATTAACATGTCCATGAATATGATTTCTACATAGATAATCATACATAAACAATAATAAGCATAAGGTCACCCATGGAAAGAAATGGTTATCACAATCATGTCAAAAAGCATAATGAATCAGCATATCAAAAAAGTGTACATCAAATAAATGAATTAGAACATACATGGACATTAATAAGGTAAAATAGGCATATGTCATGGTAATTTATGTAAAACTTAAGTGATAACATGTAAAAAAAGTATTTAAGAATTTTTAGCATTAAAACCTTTTAGTGCGGTTTTATGAAAAACACTAACAAGAATTTAAAATAGAAAATGGAATAATATTTCTTAAAAAACCAAAAGTAATAAAAGAAAGTTTTAATAATAAAAACATTGGTTTTATAAAAATAGTGATGGATTAAAACATATGTTAGAGTGCATTTGAAATTGGGTAAGAATTCGGGAATTTCCCTTAAAAAGGGTTAGCTTATCAACAAGTATTGAGGAAGGAATTATTTAAAAACATATATATTATAAAAATAGAATTATGGATGGATATTGAAACATGATTTTGGATAATATACATAGAATGTAGAAGTTTTACATCAAAATAAAATACGACTTCATTTGGGTAAAAAGAAGGATGGAGGAACCCAAAGGAATAATGGAGGTTCAGGTAGCATCCCTTACGGAATATCAGCATGGTATTGGGTGTAATTATAAGGGATTAATGAGAAAAAAAGGGTTTATCATCTTTAAAAAATCATGAGTGAAGTATGGGGGAGGTGAAAAATCATACCCCATCATTTTTAATTACGCATAAAAATTCATACCATAGAGGAAATTCTTGAATAAGAGTGAGATAGAGAGGATCCATTACCTTATGTCTGATGGTGTTATTTGCTTGATCATAATCACATGAATAATGAAATTAGATTCATTAATTAATAATTACAGAACATATTTAACTTTTAAGTAATTTATTATAACCTTTTTGAGTTCATTAATAATCTTTTTTATTTGTTATGAGGTTCAATTTCATTGTGTGGGTCTGTTTGCTTCCTTGGTTTTAACGATCAGATCACTTATATTCTTGTTTGAATACACATGTATCTTGAGTGTGTTTGTCCAAAATTGAAGTTTTATGAAATAATTGAAAATGAATAAGATTACATGGTTATAAAATTCATTTTTTTATTTTGAGTGAAGTTGAATAATTATATAAAACATTAATCATAAATGCTTGGATTAATTTGGCGAGTTTGCTCATAATTAACTTGTTTCGTATTATTATTTTATGTCTTGTGTGGAAAAGGATTCCAAAAAAAAATAAAAAAGATAAAATAAATATTTAAATGACTATTTAAACCATAAAAAGTGTTTCATGACCATAATTTAAGATGGTAATAGAAATTTATAACCCATCATCCTTTAATGTAATAAATTAACACATCTCAGATGGTGTTTTCATTTCATTCGTATAAAAGGAGGGGAAATGAGAGATGATAATGAATTATATCATTTACCTAACAAAATTAAAATACATGTATGGTACTAGAGTTTTCATTCCATTTATAATAGAAGGGATTAGGATAGAAAATAGAACAAAGGAATATTAGAAAAATGAAATAAAAGAAAAGAGGAATTTACCTCTTGATTTAATCTTCCTTGAGAGCCTCTTAAGGGGAGAGGATTTGGTCTTTTTAGAATACCAAGGGATGATTGAATTGGGGTAGGATCTTGGGGAGGGATTTTTGTAGAATTTAAGGAAGGCATGGTGATTTAGAGGACTGAAGAGAAGAGGAGAGTGTGGGTGGTTTTTATAGTGGAGGGGGAAGGATTTTCTTAATATTTTAATCGTCAGTTTATTATTTTTCCATAAGACAAGAAATAGTAATGATTATTGTGACCAAAAACAATAAATAGTGCATGTGAGTTCAACATAATGGATTTACATCATCCATACATCAGTTGAAGACATCATAATTCATGTTTTTAGTATTTATCGTAAATTATCGTCTTTTACTATTCATAAAAAATTCAAGTATTTTAGAAAAATCCCAAAAAATAACCCTACTAATTTTTTAACTTTTAGATTCCAAAAATTAAATTTATTTCTTAAAAATAATTTTCTAAATATTATTAATTTAATTTCTAATTAAAATCATAATTTACATGAAAAATACTCATTTTAAAACTATAATTGATTTTATAATGATTTCAATAATTACATAAGGTCTTATAAAATTACCATAAAAGTAGAAGAAATAAAATTATAAATTTATGGTAAAATTTTAAATAACTTCATTTTTTAAATTAATTAATTAATTATAATTATTTATTTATGACTTTTCAAAAATATCATTACTTTTACTATGGTCATATTATCACTTATAAGATGCCTAAATTCTATTTATAAATTAATGGGTGAGGTTACTATTCTTTTTGATGATTTACAATTCATAAGGGTTGCATACTATTTATAAGGGTAGGTTACTATTCAAAAGGGTATGTTACTATTCACCAAAAAAATTAATTTTTCCTTATTCGACTCCAAACAGTTTACTAATTACTGCCGTGTATATTATATTTTTTGATATTCAAATCACAGAAGCAAAAATATTATGTTTAAAGTTCACATAGTACTTATTAGTTCATTGTGTTATGATTTCGTGTGATTATATGAAATAATTAAAAGAAGGAAATTTTCATTGATAAAACATTGGGTTATTACACTGCAATCCTCCCATATTCCCAACCATGATGCTACATCCTGTTCTATAAAGCCTGAGTGAAGTAATTTTGCTGATTGTACTTTTTCTGCTCATAGTGAACTTGTTGGTGATTAGGATAATTCAAGAGTTTTTTCTATTCATCTTGATGTTGAAGGTAAATCTTATAGATCTATTAATAGTGAGATTGAGGAGTATTGAGAACTTTTTTCCAATATGGAAAATTGGTATACCCCTGCTTCTTTGCACTACTTATAGGATGAAATTTTTATCCATGATTTTGAGAGACTCTTAAAATAAATTGATGATTCTCCCAATACCTCTCCAAAGGAAGATGAAATTCTAAATCATCCTTTTATTCATAGTGAGCTGCCTATATTCACTATAGTTACAATTTCTAAACAATTAAATTTAACAAGTGTGGGTGAGAGTGTAGGTGAGAAATTGTGGTGCAAGGCTAGTCAGTTTGATGTTGGTAATGATATGTTTTCTACTTTTCTTTACTCATTGATGGAAAATATGGAATTTTATGCTATTGATGGATATAGGTTTAGTCCTCGAGTATTGGAATTTTTTACCATACCTTTTCAAGCTGTTGAGTTTCATGAGGTTTTATGTGAACTTTATGAACATTAAAAACGAAACACACAATCCCCAAACATTGATGTTTCATACCTATTGAATGACCTTGTCTAGAATCATTAGGGGAATGTTTATAGATGGGTATTATAAATCTAGAACTGTAAGGGAGTAAACCTAGGATTTCCTTGCTTTTAGTTTAAATTTCTATTTGAATAAATGCTCCTTCCCCAGTTTTCTAAATTTTTAACACAAAATTGATGTAGTTTATTTTGGTTTCCTTGTCAAATTTTTTTATGGATGTTTGTTTTCTAATGTTGTTATTCACTAACCATGAGGTGGAAGTAGTGTGTGGCTGGGGAAGTACTGTTTGAACTAGATGTACGACTAGTGGAGTGACTATATGAAGTGGGAAAGCATGGTTACAATATTTTCTATTACCAATGGTAGGCTCATTTTGAATTAAATTCAATAAGGATATGAAAGTGGAGAATCCACGATAAAACTTCCCTTAACTCAAGATCTATTTAATTTCAAATTATATTTATGAATCTCAAAGGTCTCATGTTTTTTGATTCCTTTTTTAAGAAGTAAAGTTACATAATAAGAGGACTATTTTCAATTTCTATGAGGGAGGTTTTGTGTATCATCCCATGTTTTTGGACCGGATGAAAATACAAGGAAATTTAAATTTTCATGTTTACTAGACAAACCATTTTTTAAACCATGCTTTAGAAGGAAATTACAAGATTTACAATTTATCATGTTGTTTTTTGGACTTTGTGGAAGTATTAATAGTATATTTGGATGTTTTTTCATGTTTCAAGAGCAGTAGGATAAGAATTTACAAATTTGAAGGATCTAAAGAGGGAACATGGTTTATCTAACACCATGGGACCCCTAAAATCAAATCGTGCTACTTAAGAAGTAGAGAAGAAGTAAAGCACATGGGATTCAAATGAATTTTCAAAACTATGCACCTAGCCCACGCGGTTAGTGCCAATTAGGTAGTACCTAATAACTATTCACTGCACGATTTGTGTAAGGTTAGGCTAATTGTATGGGAAAAATCATGAGAGGTGTATTCCTATGCAGGGGGTGCTGCATGGTTGGTGCTTGGTTTGGAAAACTTTGTGACCCCAACCATGTGGAATGTTTTTTTAAAGAAATTATTTAATTTAATAAAAAAAACCTAAAACTACCCCTCACCCTCTTATTCCACATAATGCACCTCCTGGATCCCTCTACCTCATGAAACCACCCTCTCCTCGACTCCTCTTCGATGGATGATTTCAACTAGTATTCTTTTGGTTTCTCAAAAGATCCTTCAAGGTAAAGTATATGGATCCCTCATCTTCCCTTTTCTAGTGGGGTTTCCTCTCTCCCATCATCCCGCACCATTCGATAGAACCCTAGGGTTTGGGTTAATCCATATATTTTCTTTTCTTTCATTGTCAGGGTGTGTGGTGTGTATCTTGATACTCATTTATGTGTCCTTCAGTGTTAAACACCAAAGACGAGGTGCTTCATCCCATTTTTGTTTGTCGCCACCACTTAAGGTAGGATTTTCTTCTACTATTTTTTTAGTGTTTATTTTTTTGGTCCCTTTGATGATTTAGGGTCCCTAGAAAAAATTTTAGTGTGTTTTTTGTATCCTTAGGGAAGGTTCGTGTCACCAGAGTCAAAGGAGAATTACCGTGAATTCATATATAGGATTATATATATATGTAGGTTCCCCCGTTATAGGTATATTCAACCATGGAATTGAATATATGTATGGGTATACCTATTATTATATATATATATATATGAAAAATGCTTACAGGTGTAAGTGGAAACAGATGTATGAATATATAAGTATATATGTAAGGATCCCCTTATAAATATTTATGGCTATATGAATTTTTACATAGGGTCTAGGTGACCTTATGTATATGTAAAGGTGAAAATGATCGGAGTCAGGAAGGATCAGCTTCAAGTGGCTTTCGATGAAAATATCAGGTGCCTAACTATTCAGCTTGGATCTCTTCCCTTTGAGGCAGGATCCCTTTATATAGCCCCTTAAATTTAAGAACACATTAATTAATTTCTTGTCTCAACATCATTAGACTTTAATTAGTGGTGACTGGTTTTTAGAATAAATCCTTGATGTGAATTGAGGTGATATTCACTTGGTTAAATTTTTTAAAATAGTTCCTTAACATGAATTGAGGATTCCTCTTGAAATAATGATTAATATGCTAAATGAATTATTTGAAGAATAATGTCACATATTTATAATAAAACCCATCGATGGAGGTTCTATATCTTCTAAGATAAAAAGTATTGATTAGTGATAAAAATCATGCTTAGCTTATTGTTTTTTGATTTCTATATACTTTGATTTCAATGTTCAATATATGGAATGTTAGAACATGGACCTTAAACATGTCCTTGAATGGAGTTTCCCCCTTTCTATATAAATGGAAAAGGTACCAAGATCCTCTTATGGTCCTTGCAAGCCTAATTAATGGGTTTTTCATAGTAGTTGATTTCCCAATTTGTCCATGGTAAGTACTTAGTAAATCTTTAAGCTTTGTAATTGAATTTTCATGTTTTGTTTAATTAATTGACATGTATTGACTTGAATAGATTTCTCATGATGGATTTTATTACATCAATGTAATAAATGGTTTAAATTTAAAGGAATGAAATCTAAAATGTGTAATGGCCACACCTTTTAGTACATGTTTAATTGAAATTATTAAATGTAACACCCTTATTATATTTGTCCTATATAAATGAAAATAATGAGAGGTACTTCCTCATGGATTGAAATATAAATATGATGATACATTGATATAGGATTTATAAATAAGTTTCATGAGAGGTTTTACTTCATACCATATAATATATATATGATTATTCCTTATACATAGGTTGTGAATGATGATATGGGGTTTATATGAGAATGGCACGTCATGCTCCCCTACCTTGGGTGATGAGTATGGAATCTCACAATGATTATATGATATGGGTTTTTGGGATGAGGCTCCATGTTCCATGGTAGAATGTTTCAAGGAGGCTCACTCATTATCCTTGGTGTTGTAGTATTTTATATCTAACTATTCTAGTTTTTAGGGAATATACCCTTTGAATTTATCTTTTAGGATTGTTTTACTTGTCATTGACAGTGTGAGTTACGTACTGGTCCAACCAGCACAAGTATTCTAGGTATATGGCTCTTAGGCATCCATATGAACTTGGTTCATATTGGTGGATGAAAAATATAAATGAATATATACATATAGATATATATAATTATATATATAGTTACTGGTCAAACATTCTTTCCGGTAGTGAGAAAAAGTTGGTAGAGCTCGCCAAGTGTTCGATTGGAACCTAAGCCGTCCTGTGTTATTATTTAAGTACTATTTATTATTTCATATTACCTAAAAAATGATTAATGTATACTACAAAAAATGGATTGGGATAGACACCATGGGTGATGGCCTACTGAGATTTGTATATCACACCTTTCTTGGGCTGACATTGTACTGGGGCACCTAAGTAGACCTTCTGTTTGCAGGACCGTGTTTAATTTTCTTATACATGGGAGTTAGGATCACAAGACTGAGATGGTGCTCAAGATGATCACGAAGATATCCATTGATAAGTTTTCTTTTTTTACATTGTATTTCTATTGTAATTTTCATTGGTTGTACTTATATTATCATCAATCATACATGCATTATTGTAATTTGGTGTTGGTCATCTTTTGCATTGAACCGATTATTATAATTCTTCTGTTACTTTTTTTATTTCGTTTATTATACTGATTCCACAATTATATGATATTTATCTTTGATATACCATTTTTCTAATCTGATTATGAGGGTATAGTCTCCCCTTTATCACCTTCATAGACCCTCGCTACTAGTCGGTAGTCTCTAGCATACGAGGAGGTGTTCTTGTGGCCATGTTACCCACCGGTCCGACCACTGTCTTAGTGGTCAGTCAGGTTGGGACATTACAAAGTGGTATTAGAGATTATTTTTCATTTGTGTTACTATTTTGTGCTAGTAGACAGGAGACTAGTAATGTGTCAGTTCTTGGTAAATATCTCTGTGTGGGACTGATCACCCCACCCAGGGGAAATGACCATGTGACTAGAGTTTGGATTGTTATCCTTCTGTTCGATGTTACAATTGATATGATTTCACCTTGAGTAATTGGTGGTATTTGTACATGCTATTGATTTATTTATTTATGTTATATATTTTACCCTTGGCCTGGTATGGAAAGGATAAATAATTTCATGCATCATATTATACACATAGAAATTGACATGTATTTCATATTCCATGCCATGTAATTGCATTTATAGCTAGATTTTTGTTTTGGATTTTGTTCCTTGAGTGTTATACAATCCTTGTATGTAATTGCATTCCATGTTAAGTATTTTTTATAACATTCTTATACTTATACCTATTAGGTAATTCTTTAGCATGCATGTTTGTATAACATGATGGAGTGACTTTATTCCATGTTGTATGTATATTTTGCATGTATTCCTAATATACCATGATTTTTTTCTTATTCACGCACTTTTAGTAACTAATTATTACGATAAAAAACTAGTTTTGTTTTTATGTAATTATTTTCATGGAAAAAATAAATGTTTGTGACTAAACGAGAGCTAGTTTTTAGTTTTAAGGTATATGGGCACCTTATAACTTGGAAAAGGTTCATCATTTAATTGAATTGTCTTTGAGATTTATACATGTTTAGAAACTATCATTAAAAATTTAAAGGATCCTAAAGCTCAAGTGCTAAATTGAATTGGTTGAAATTAATGGGATCCAAATCACTACCTATATATTGTATGGGAGATTTAAGGATTGGTAAATAGGCACCCATTTAATTGAACCGTTATATATATGAGTATGTTATAATTTGAAATAAAATTGGTTTTTATTAAATGGGAGCTAGAATTTGGACTATAAAGTGTATGGGTACTTCATAGATTGGGGTGTTAGCAACCCATATAATCAATTTTTTCTACATGACTATATTTTATAGAAATGGTTGAAATTTAATTTTTATTTAATTTTAATCTATACTTAATTAGCTAAAAATCTAAATGCATAACTAGTATCAAGTAGGTTAGTTAGGGAACGTTTCTAATGAGATAAGCCATTTGGGTTTTTGTAATTTATATAGTTAAGAAATTAATATTGGGTTTCTTTATGAATAACCAAAATTTGCTTAATGGGACCCTTGGTGGTTTCCTTATCAGTTAAAAAGGAATATATATCATAAATTTTTAAACTTATTATGGGATGTCAATAAATTTTTAATGTTTAAAAATTAAGTTTGATATATCTTGATTGTATTCCTTAGGGTTTATTTTTAAATCATTTAAATACATAAAGATTGAATGTGAATAAATTTAATGGCTGTAAAAATGGAACCCTTGGTGGTTTCCTTTTTTTGAACCCTCGTGTAAGGGTAGATTTAGTATTTTATTTGAGTTTCCTTGGCATGGAACTATAGGCTTTTTCCATTGGCTTCTTATCCATCCAAACAATAGTTTAATTATAGTATTTTTATCATAGTGTGATCAATTTTTCCTAAATTTGTTATAGGTGTCGATGTTCGTGCTTTTGGGGCCAGCCTGTGGTAGGTCAAACTCGTAGAGATTAAACTCCCTAGTAATGTCATGAGTGTTCTGTTGATTGGTGTCATTGAGGCGTCGTTGTCCCTAGTAGGACTTGAATCTTCTAAATGACACCCTATTTCAGACAGGTGTTCATGTTTTTATTATCTTTTGTTATGGGTGTGAGCATCAAGTAATGCTTGGTTTTAGCAGGTTAGACATTCCTAGGGCATGGTCAGTTGATTTGTAGGTCTTGTGATCCTTTCTCTTTTCTAGGGTGACTTTGGATATTGTATTTATATATTATAATCATATGGTATAATGTTCATTGGCACCATATTTTTTCATGGGCCATCTGATACCGGAATTCCTTGGGATAACAACCTATGGATAGTATTCAAGATATTCTATTTTTATTTTGAAATATATGTGTAGTATGTATTAACGTATGCAGTTCCCATTGAGTTCTAATGATTTAAAGAACTGGGTGAGTTTGGTGAGATTTTTGAACCTTGTACTATTCAGTGCATTCATATGTCATATTTACAGTATATTTACCTATGATTTAAAGAAATAAAGTTCTTCCTAATTCTCAGGACGAATTTCTAGAGAATCTGGTGTTTTAATACGACTGTTACTTTGGTTTTAGTTTTTATTCCAAATACATTTATGTGGTGATTGTGACTTTGATGAGTGATACAAATTTTTAAGGGAGAGTCTGACCTAGCACACTTGTGAGAGGCTAGTCCATCTCTTCTTTCGACGATTATGACACTGCTAATGTGGGGATCATTATGTCGGTTCCAATGAATAAGTGTCCTTCAGGGTAGAAGGGAAATGAATCATAATGGCCATTTGGAAATGGTCAATATTTCTTAAATTCCTATGAGGCATTTAAAATTCAGTTCTTACTCAGAAAAACAACATTTATGTGACTGAAGATTCTCTGATAGATGAATTCATGCTTCTTTCAATAATTTGGTTGGGAGTGGTTCCACCATTCTTTCTTCTTTTGGATTTATTGGTTTCCTCTTAGTGTAATCTTATTAAAGAGATTAGAATATCCCATATTTTAACATCAACCTTAATTCACTAAGAGAGTGTCATTATTAAGTCACACTAATGTTTTAAAGCCCTTGGGATTTATATGTGATCTCTATCTAGTTTCATACTGATGTGTGGTTTCTTTGTTGTGGTTTGGTTACTCCGGAGTGAAACTGGCATTCCCATGTTGAAATTCCTTGGATGAACTCATAGAAACCAATCATTTCATATAACTTGAATACTTGGCAGATTCTATTATGGGATCATTCAATGATCATATGCAGACTTTTTGGCATGTACTGATATCTTTTTAGTAAAAATGGAGTATGAACTACCCTGGTTTAGTTCCACGGACATTAGTTTAAGGAATTTGTGGTGGTCTAGGACATGTTGTTAGGATCAGAGTTATTGTATAAAAGGGTGGTGACCCTTATGTCATGAATATGAGATATCCCATTGTTCATCTTGTGGAATAGCAGTTTAATGACCACGTGATGGTTTGACCGGGTAACATCACCAAAAGTTTTGCATAGGCTTTGGTGAATGTTTTTTCATAAACAAAAGGCGTCTTGGAGGAAGGAGTTGCAGTTCAGTTGTAATGTGCTGACCAGCTAATATGGGATTCTTCAAAAATCGTAATACAAAGGTGGATAAACTTAATATTCCTCTGGTTAATTGGGTATGGTAGGATTAAATAGTTGGTAGAATGTCTCAAATTTAAGGTTGGTGTGGTTTAGAGGGTCGACTACATATTTCTTGGAAATCCTATGAGACCAGTTATGTTAAGTTGATCAGGATTCAGCCATTTGCCTCTATGATTTATATTTTATGACCTAAAATGTAATTGGGTTTTTCCCAAATAAGGAAAACATGTAAAGATCATTACTATAAATTTTAAAGGAATGGTTTGTAATGAAATTTTGATGGTGTTAAGTGTCGTGACTAGGAACTGAACCTTATAATGTTAAAACCTTAGTTGGGGAGCACATTTTGACAGATTTTCATCAAGACGATGATGTTATTTTGTATCTAGATAAATAGGAAAGAGTAATATCCATTTAGGTTTCTCAGTTGGAAAATGAGTATTAGATCGTGTTTTGATGGTGTAAGTGTTATGTGCTTAGATGAATTATTAAAGGTGTGTTGGGCATTGAAAACAAAATGTTACCATTTGAACAAAACTTCACAACCATTATAGGTCATGGGATATTTTCAATTTTCTTGAAGTATTCTTAAGGATGAGAAGTTATAATTTTGGGAAGTTATAACGTCCCGTGTTTTTTTTAACCAGATGAAAATCTAGAGGAATTTGAATTTTCTCATTTACTGGATGAGCTGTTTTTAAAACCATCCTTCATAACGAAATTCCAAGTGTTATAAAACTTCAACATGTTGTTTTGACTTGCATAATGGACTGAAAGGTCTATTGGAGGTCTCGTTGAGTTTCAGGAGCACTAGGACCATAATTTTCATATTTTAAGGATCTACCAAGGGCACATGGTTTTTCCATAAATTGTGCTACCCCCAACCGCAAACTGTTTGACTTAAGGAGGGGAGCATAAGTGTATCACATTGGCTATATAAGGTTTTTCCAAATCATGCACCTATCCCTCCTAATTAGTTCCAATTAGGAAGTAATTTACCATAATTATCAAGGCAGATTGTGCACGGTTATACTAATTGTGCAGGACGAACCGTGTGAGGTGGATTCCTAAGTAGGGGGTGTCGTATGGTTATTGAACGGTTTGGCTAACTGTGATACCCAAACTATGTGGTATTATTTTTTAAATTAATTAACTCATTTAATTAAAATTAAAATAAAATAAAAATAAAACCTAAAAATTTCCCTCCCCCTCTCTTATTATATGCGATGCACTCCCTAGAGCCCTTGGCCTCGCGTGACCCCCCTCTCCACAGCTCCACTTTAATAACCGACTTCAACCATATTTGTTCAAGTTTTTCACAATATATTTTAAGGTAATGTCTATAGATTCCTCCTATTCCCTTTTCAAGTGGTTTTTTTCTCTTCTATCACACTATTCCATTCGGTCGAACCGTAAAGGTTATATTAATCCATGTTTTTGGTTTTCTTCTATTGTTAGGGAATGTGGTGAATCTTTTGGGACACTTTCATGTTTTTTGCGTTTCCCTCAAAAATCAAGGTGCTTCCATACATTTTTAGTTTCCATCATAGCATAAGGTATGGTTTTCTTCCGCTATTTTGTTTAGTGTTTTTTATTTTTGGATCCCTTGGTGATATAGAGTCCATAGTAATTTTTGTAGTGTTTTTTTACTTGCGGAGTTTTGAGTCTCCAGGGTCAAAGGTGACTTTCCATATATTCATAGGTAGGAATATATATGTATGTATGTATCTTACCCAATAATATGTATACTCATAAATGGTAGTGAATATATATATATATATATGGGGCTAGATGTGCTTAAGTATATATATGAAAAATGCGTACGAGCGTAAGTGGAAACAGATGTATGCATGTATGAGCATATATATAAGAATCCACTTGTAGATATTCAAATCTAGGAAGATATGTATATAGAGTCTAGGTTTTCGTATGTATATGTGAAGCTAAACATGCTTAAAGTTAGGTATGAGTAGCTGTGATTGGTTTCCTATGAAAATGTCAAGTGCCTAAGTGTTTATATTGATTCTCTTCCCTTGGAGGTAGGATCCCTTTCCATGGACCCTTAAATTTTAGAGTACATTAATTAATTTCTTTTCCTGCGTTCACCATACATTAATTTGTGATGAACAATTTTTAAAATAAATTATTGATGAAAATTGAGGTTATCTCACCATAGTTAAATTTGTTGAAATAGTTCTATAACATGAATTGAGGATGCCCCTGAAAATAATGATTAATATGCTAAATGAGTTTTTTGAAGAAAAATGCAAGGTTTTTATAATAAACTCCTTATTGGAGGTGTGGTGTCTTCTAAACTAAAAGGTATTTATTAGTGATATAAATTATCTTTTCTTGTCTCTTTGGTTGTTCTTTATGCTTTGATGTCACCATTTGGTATACAAAATGTTAGAACATGTCCCTTAAAATATCATTGAATGTAGTTTCCCCTTTCTATATAAATGAAAATTGTACCAAAATCCCACTAAGTGGAAGTATTTCCTAATAAATGGGTTTTCCTAAGTAGGTGATTTCCCAATTTGACTATGGTACCTACTGAGTGACACTTTAATATTTTTAATTCAATTATCATGTTTTGTTTAATTATGTGACAGATATTGATTCGAATAGCTTTATCATGATGGATTGTATTCCTTGAATGTAAAAAAGTTTTAAATTAAAAGGAATGAAATTTAAAAGGTGGAAATGACACATCGTTTAGCACATGTTTAATTGAAATTGTTAAACGGAACTCCCTTGTTATATTGGGCCTATATAAATTTAATGCTTTAGAGGTATTTACATATGGATTTCATTATAAATATGATGGTGTATTTATATAAGTTTTATAAATAATTTAAAAGAGACATTTTCTCTAATTTAATATAATATAAATATTATTACGCTTTATACATAGGGTTTGAATAATGGTAAGGCGTTCAACTGATTATGATGTGTCACACACCCTTATGCTATCTCACACTAGTGATATGATATGGGCATTGGGCTGAGGAACCACATTATATGATAGAGTGTTTCATAGTATATGACTCTCTATTTCGAGTGTTCTAATATTGAATCTCTCAATATATTGGGTTGTAGGTAATTTACCATTTTACTTGAGCTTTTAGGCTCATTATACTGGTTATGGAAAATGTGACTTGCATCCCGGTTTTTCCAACACTAGTATTCCAGGTATATGGACATTAGGAATCCACACACACTTGGTTCATATAAATAGATAAAATATATAACTAAACTATATAAATATATATAATTATGAATATATATAGTTACTACCCAGGTATTATTTTTTATAGTAATTCAAAGCAGATAGAGTCAGCCAGGTGTCTCATTGGAACCCAATCCAACCTATGTTATTATTTCATTATAGTTTATTATTTTATATTACCTACACACTGATAAAATTATATAGAAAAAAATGGATCGAGACAGAAATAGTGGGTACCCGCCTAGTGAGATTTATATCTCACACCCTCATTGGGCTGCCATTGTATTAGGTACCCGAGTAGACCTTTTATTTGTAGGACCATGGGTGATTTTCTTGTACCCGGGAGTTAGTAGCACATGAACAAGTTGGTTCTAAAGATTCTTGTAGATCTAGTCATTGAAAGGTTTTCTTTTTTTTACATTGTATTTCTTTTGTAAATTTCTTTTCTTATACTTATAACATCATCTTCTTTACATGCATTTTTGTAATTTGACATTGGAAATATGTTGTGTTCAGTGGATTATTATAATTCTACCATTCCTATCTATCTTTTGTTTATTATACTATTTTAGTTGTTGTTTACTATTTAAATTTCGATACAATATTGTGTTACTATGATTGTGAGGGTATAAAATCCCCATTCTCACCTCCATAGACACTCTATACTAGTCTGAAATCTCAATCATACAAGGAGATGGGATTTAAGTCATGTGATCCATCTATCTAGCCACTGTATTTTTTTCAATCGGGCAGAGATGTTATATTACACAACTATTGTACAAAATTTAGTAGTTCTATGAATATCTAAGCAGTAACTATCTAACTTATTTCAATATTTTTTATTTCTACTACTAGTTTTCTTTAATTCACTATTTTTAATTCATTACTAATGATTTCTCTTGCATAATATATTTTTGTTGAATTTTTTACTGATTAATGTGAAATTACATGTCAGGATTTGGTGAATATTTGAAAATCATTCATAAACCCTTATTATTTATACAAAATTTTGGAATTTCATTCTTATTTACATGATTTTCTGGTAGTGTTCATTAGTGTTCTGTTGTGTATAATATGATTTGTTTTAGTACTATACAAAATTATTTCTTTAACTTTACTATCACCACTCAAAATAGAATCTTTTCTATGTTATATTTATGAATATTTTTACTTCGAAATGTTTAATTGATACTCTCCCCTTGATATTCAACAATTGGAAAATTTTTTAGTTTTAATTGTCGGGAAGGGGTATCCTAAATTGTTGTTCACTATTATCACATGAAAACCTATATTTTCTTAAAATTGTTTCTTTGAAAAACTTTATATACATCCTATGTTTGTCAGTAGAATCATGATATAAAACAAAAATTGAAACTAAATATAAAAAAACAATGAGAAAACATAAAAAAATAAATTTATCCTTCTTAGGAGACAATTGCATTCTAGATTGAGGGGTTTCACAAATTATGAAATTGCTAAGATTGTGTGATTGCTGATAATTGTTTCCCCACTTTTTTTAGGGAAGTTAACTTTAGGAAGCCAACTCTATTGATAATCATATAATTCCTGTGAATTTGGAGTAAAATGGGGAAATTTGATCCCACAATGAGTCATTGAGACAATGGTTTTGGGAATGTTTCAATGTTTAAATATAAAAAATTATCAAATTCAATAAGTTCTTTTCAATGTTCTATTCATAAGAAATTTTTATAGGAAAAAATTAAAATAATGTGCCTTGTCAAAAAATGAGATCATTTTGGTGAGGGAAATTCTTCACCCAAATTAAGAAGTGTACAATTGACTTATATAATAATCAATTGATTTGAATCAATGTAGTGATAGAGAAATAAAACAAAAAATGGACCTCCAATTTGTGGAACCTAGGGGAGAGTGATTAATTCTAGTGTCTCTTGTTAACATTTTTATTCCATTCTTATCCAACCTTCTTCACTCCAGAAACTATATCCATGTTGAATTGAAATAATATAGAGGGTAACATTCACATAGGGGGCATTACATTTCAAGAAATAGAAGAATTTTTATGATGTTTTGATTTTGGGGTGTTTAGGAACTTTGACAAGATAATATTTTTTTTATTCTCTGTAAATAAATAAAACATATTGAACACCCTGATAATGAAATTAATTAAGTGTGACAGAGTTTGATGTCTTCTTTTTTATATCTTATTTTTTCATACCATTTATTGTTTTTTATTTTATTTTTATAATAAAAATAGTGTTATTTTTTCGAATAATTTATCATTTTTTCATATGTTTTTTAATCCTCATTACTGGATAAAATATTTATTTTAGTGTATTTTAGTTTTTTTAATAAGTTAAAATTAATTAATTAGTTAATTTTATTTTTACTTCTAGTTTATATTCATTTGTTTTTGTTTAAATTTTAAATTTTAAATTTGTTTCTTTTACTTATTTAATTATTTCATTTTTTATTTACAAAATAATAATTTTGTTTTTTTAATTCACTCTTTTTTTAATTATACATTTTACTCTTTTTTGTAATTAATAAATCTTAATCAATTTAATTATTATTTTTATTTAATTGATTTGTTTATTTTCATTATTTTTTTTATTAATTTATTTTACCTTGTTTTTAATTTTATTTTCTTTTATTCATCAATTCAATTAATTCATCATTTTAACTTAAAAATAAATATGTTTTCATTTCTTTTTATTATTATTTCTATTTTTTGTTATGTTTTTTCAATTTTTTCTCACTTTAGTGTTACTAATTTAATTAAAATTATCTTTAACAACTTAATTATTTTCTCTCAATATTTTAATATTAATGAAATGAAATGAAATTATAATATAATTATTTGATAACATTTATTAATTATGTTAATTACTTTATTAAATAATTAATTTATGTATATTTATTTTAATTGTTTTTTTAAAAATTAAGTTTATCAAATATGTTTTTAATTAATTTGTAAATATTAGTTTTATTAATTCATTCTTTGTTAAATTAATTTTCCATTTTTATTTTACTACAACAGCATAGCTGCAGTCAGACACAACGACCACCCAACTAAGTAGACACTAGTGGTAATAAAGTAGATCTTTTGCCGCCATTATCTTCTACTACAAGGTGTTTTTACTGCTAGCCTCTGATGCTACTACCCCATGACAACACCAGATCCTTAACTAATTTTGCAATCCATCATACACAATGGAGAGGCAAACCATCATGGTTTGCAAAAATAATGAAGTATCTAGTGGTTTACTTTGAAGCCACCGAACGAGAGCCTCTCCCACATGATGCCGCAGATGCTTCCTCTTGAAGCCATCGAATGAGAGGCTCCCTGCTCCTTGAGGAGAATCCATGATTCCTCCTAATGAATCTGCTGAAGACTTGGTGGTTGAGCTCCCTCCTCTGCTTGAAACTTTTCCAAGCCCCTCCCATATGCTTGAACCAGTGAAACTAAACCCCCTTTTATTTTATTATTTTAAAAGTATATAATATATATATATATATATATATATGTGTGTGTGTGTAAATTTACACATATATAATAATAAGTATATCTAATTATATATTTTTTATATAGTTATATTTTTATTAGTTTGGTTTGTTTATATGTTTTATATATTTTGTTAGATACTTTTAATAATTAAATTATTATTATATTTTTAATCTTTTAATTCATTCTCATTTTTGACATGCAGGTCGTTGATGGCACTAGGCCCCAAGGTGTGGTAGGAGGTGTACTTGAGTAAGCTAAGGTTGAAGAAGTACAGTGATAGAACTGGCATGTGGAGAAGAGTATAATCTAGTATATGTGGTGACCGTGAGAACACATGTGATTTTCACAAGATTTTTATTTTAAAGGATTTATCTAGTGAATTATAGAAATATTTTAGAGGTATGAGACAAACAATCAACGTAAGGGTTTTGGAATCATTCTAGATCTATCCCTCCATTCCAAATCAATAGATCGCCTAATCATTCCACAACATTCATAGGAGCACATAGACAAAAGAGAAGATAAACGAGCGGGGAGCAAGATCAAAACAAGAGTTTGCATAGGGGATAAAACTCATCAAATGTTATCCTTAATCTCTTTCTTCTTATTCCTGTCAATTATGTTCTCATTTTCATGAGTAACTAAATAATTTTGGGGAATCGGGCTGTGATGAATTGATTGAATTTTATCCATTCTTATTAATTAATTTAAATTCTGAATAATTTTGTTTAGTTTTATGATCTTTTTTATTTCTTTTTGAGCATCATTTCACACTATAAAATAATTAATTGGTGAGGTTAGTATATAATTTCACCATTATAGTTACTTTTTAACTATTCGTTTTTAGGGATTTTTTAGTTTTCTTTTACTTGTATTTAATTTTGTTTTGGTATACACTATTTTATTACTTACATGTAGTTCAACAACCCAATACTCACTAGACTAGTAGTAAGCAGGGTTTTATAAATTTAAATATGCATGAGTTCAAAAACTTCACTGTCAATAATCCACTTTCAGAACATAAGCTATCACCTCTACCTATTCACCTTTAGTGATAATCTCAACTTCGGGTATGTTATATTCTCCAAACTAATTGTCTTATCTCACTTTATAGTTCTTCATTTCCGGGTGGATAACGAGACTTACTTTTTCATAGACAACTCTCATATAGTGTTATCCACTTTGAATGTTGATCAGTACATTCTTGGAGGCCAAAACATTCTCCCTTGAATGGGTGGGGTCCTCTCCTATTCCATATCTAGTATTAATAAGTTTAAGTGGAGTTAGAATTTTCCAACATTGATCAAAATATCTTGGATAACCCCTCGGGGGTACTTCACTATTGAATCATCCAATTGAAGTGAAACACTCGTGGGATTCAATTTCTCCAGTCTGAGTATCTTTTATGTGGTGTATAAAAATACATTGACACTCATACCTATGTCACATACATCTTTTACAAATTTATTATCCTGATAAAGATAGGAATCAAAAAGGTACCTTGATCTCATTTCTTCTTAGGAAGGTTTTTTGATACCACTATTGATTATTCACATGTGACTGAGATGGTTCCAATTTCCTCAAGCTTCTTCTTTTTGTTCACTGGATCTTTCAAAAAAAATCATTGCTCATAATGTTTATGAGGGATTTTAAAAATGGAAAATTAATATTTATTTTTTAAAATGTTCCATAATTTTACCTTTATGCACTTCGATATTCACTTTTAATAGTCTCTCTGAAAAATAAAATCTCACTTGAATTGTGGTGGTTCTTCTTTTTATTCTTTAGAAACTTATTCCTAACTCTTTTCTAGATCTTCTTGGTTTTGCTTTTTCTCTTTGATTGGTTTGGAATGATACTATGTGACTTTACAACTTCTTAGAGCTATGAATTTAAAATCTTCATGTGGGAACACTTTGGGGAATCCAGGCTGTGTGCCTCATGGGATGTCTCTAAGTTTCGTAGAGATTTTAGCTACATGGATTTCGAGGTTTTGAAGTGATTCCATATACTTCCCTGAGACATCATTCATCTCCTCTATTGACAAAATATGTTTTTTTTGAATAATACATAATTTATTTTTTTGAAATCCTATTTTATGTTATGAATGTTTCCAAGGTCCATTCTATAATTTGGACCTAAATTTTTAGTGAAGTTCCTTTGGGTACATGGAATCATGGTTTTCTCTATTGATATCCATGTTCTTGGTTTTGTTGTGGTTGAAAACCTTGAAAATTATTCCCATGATTATAATCATAATAATTGACTTCTTCTATATACGTAGCTTGGGGTTTTTGTTACTCAACCATCATTGTGTCCATATTTCTAGTTAGGTATTCCACATGAACTAGAATAAATTTTTTTTTACCATGTTTCATCTCTTCTAATTTCCACTAGAAGTTATTTCTCTCTATTTCTTCTTGTAGGATGTATCTTTATTCTGACAATTTGCTCATTAGTGATCCTCTAGTTTCATTGTATAGAATCAATATATTTTCCTATAAAAGTATCTTATTTATGTTTCACATTGGAATACATAGTTTAATAACATGATTGGGGGATTTTTGATTCATATCATTTATTGTTACCAACTAGTTTAGTAGGATTTATCTTCGAATTGAGTGAAGTTTTGAATGTTAACCTATATGTATGTTGATTTAGAAGGTTGAAATAATCGGGCGAGAAAGTTCCTTTCCAAATTATCCCATATAGTAATGGAATTTTCATGAAATATTTTGATCAAATCCTAATATTTCACTCATAGTGAAAATTGAAATATAAGGAACCTTGCCCCATCAATTTAAAAATTCTAGAACTGAAATGTGTGGAAGAGCTCATGGAATCTTCCTAGATGTGTGTCCTGATCATCATGCAGTAATCTAGTGAATTCCACACTATTTGAGATCATCTAGATGATTGTATAAATATCTGAAAGTGATTTGGAGAAACCAGAGGTTCTAAGATGGTTGATTTTAATCATGTGTTTGATGCTCACTGGTAGTCATAAAACATACACAACCTTGGATCTCTTTGAAGAACTCCTCCAGCAGTAAGACGTTACTCTACACCTACCATGGTCTTGGTGAATTTTCTATTTAGAGTGCATTAAATGTTAGGATTGGGGTCGATGATCACTTTTTATTTTTATTGAGTGTTACTATTGTTCATTTAGTGTTTTAAAAAAATGAAATTTTTGCATGAACACACTGGTGTAAAGAGGGATAATAAAATAAAATGGTAAAATTAAAATTATCCTAAAAACTAATTATAAACATTCCCTAGAAACAAAACTAGTTTCGATATGCCGGTAGGGATTTTTTATTTCGTTATGTGTCTAGTAAAAATTAAATATTAATAAAATAAAAAATTGTGCTACTTAATTAATCAAAATATAGTATTATGAAAGTTTAAGGTTCAACCCATAGATAGGGTGAAATTTGTTAATTTAGGTTTCCAAATGAATTTATTAATTTAAATTGAAGAAAAAGGAAGAAACATACATTGGTTTTGGAACAATTTTAGGAAATTCAAAAAACATAGTAAAACCAATTAGTTGTTTGGAAATCAGATTTGAAGGGGTGTTGGGGTTTTGTAGTTTTAGGGTTCAATTGAAATTTAATTTGAGCAATAAAATTTATTTATTCAAATATTGTGTTAGAGTTGAGATGGGGTGGATCTTATAGTACTTCTATCACGTACTAAACATGAATATTTTCCTTTTCCATGGTCAGGTAATTAGTTCATTTCCAAGTCGAGCTTGTCTTGATGCCTTATTTCAACCTGGTTTCCCTAAATGTGAAAATGGTCATACCTCAATTTAAGATAATCAGTTGTGAAATTTTAAATGTTATTTTATATTCAGTTATCAATTTCCATAATAAAAAGAAAAGAAATGGATTGGGAGATGATAATAAAACTACATAAATCCAAATACAGGAAGAAGAATAAGATATAGATCCAAAAAACCTCCCCTATAAGACTACATAACCCTAAAATAAGGTAGGTTATACCCTCTCATATTAATGAAGAGAGATTAAGGAGGAATGAAAGAAAGAGAAAACTCTTTAAATAAATTCAGAGATAATGTGGTTGAGGACCCTATAATAGTGGAATTTCTTACATTAGACTTTGGTCCCTAGAATCCTCCCTAACAACAGTAGTTAATCTCCATATTTATATACTCCATTAGGTATCATATTGCATTCAATGGTGTCATAATAGGTCATTTATTTTTCTCATGTGGTCTCAGGGTCCTAAAATAAGTCTCAGCCATCCATAGTGATGAATTGATCCATTTTTAGGTTATCCCGACACCTTTAAGTCAAGTAATTATTTCACCACATGTAATATGTTCACCTTGGGTAAAGTTTACATAGACTGAAATCATTATTCGTTATTTTTTTCAGACCCTAGGATTGTTCCATAGGCATCCTTTATCATGGGAAGTCTTATTTTAGTGAAAACCCTGGTTTATTTTTCTTCTCTGTCCCATTTCCCACAATTTAATGAGTCCTACCATGTATGAACAAAATATCAGGTGTACATGAATTAATGAACAATTTAATCATAAAATTCATTGCATTTAAAAATAAAAAATGTATAAAAATAAATGTGAGTATATGTACGTCACAATAATGGGGATATAACTATTACACTATAAATATGGGCTTCTATAGAGAACCAATATTATCACACATAGATATTACATAATTTTTTTAAGAATATTCCTTACATTTCACCAACACACTCCTGAGGACAATAATATTTTAGTGTCTTTGTAAAATTTGAAACACAAAAAACTAATCCATAGGTAAACAACATCATCTCCCACTATGATCTCCATAACTATCACCCTTCTTAAAGATATCATACCTAATACATTTTTGTATAACCTAGTGAGAGGAACTATAAGAATGGGTTTGGTCAGATGCTCAGTGAGGGTAAACAAGTAAGATACAAAATTATAACATGAGCATATAGGCATGAGAAAATTAAAATAAAATTTGAAAACCATACCCTACATATCAAAGATCACAAACTTGAGACATGTCTAAATATTGGTAGTTCATTGGATATGAATCATAACAAAAATAAAGAACCTAAGCCATAATAACATAAAATTGGAATAATACATATATTTTTGACAAACACATAACCATAAAAAATCATTTCCATATTAGCCGAGTATCATTAACAAGGATATTATAGTGGAATAGGTTCACTCCCCAATCCATCCTAATAATCATGGTTCCTTCATAAGACCATCAAATCAGACAAATTCCCTTACTAAACAAGGTTCACTCCCTATTATAGTCTTATCTATCTCATGAGATATAAATCTTTACCCAATGCATTGGATGGAGATATAGGTACAAACCATGTCAAAATGAAAACAATATTTCCAAGTACCACAAGATCAAAAAAATAATTATATCTTATCCCATTAAATGAAATAGGTTTCATAAACATTTCAACATATCATAAACTATTGAAAAAAGACATGTTTCATAAACATTTAATAATTTCATCATATCCATGGAAAAAAAGAAGTGGGTGTGATAAGAATTTTATTATTGTGTAATCCATGGAAGATAAATTAGTTTCATTAACATCATGACATTATAAACATAAATAGTACAAATAAATAATAAAAATGGTATCCTTGGATCATATCCCTAGTAATTCATAGGTAACATCAAAATCTGACATCATTGACGAAAAATAATTTTTATCGATCATTTAAAAAAAATTTAAGGAAAATATCCTTTCCACTTAAAAAATACTTTTTAAAACATACAATATTTTAAAGATATTTTTATTTAAAAAGAAAATAGAAAAATTATAAAGGATGCTACAAAAAATAATGGTCAAGATGATGGGAATTTTTGTTCATACAGTAAATGTTAAAACAAAGACACCTTTCACATTTTGGTAAAATCCAAACATGTATTGTTTGGAAAATGACATGATGACTTTTTTATAAACATTTTTTAAAAAAGTAGAAAATCATTAAAATGTATTTTTAAAATGACATGATAATAATAGAACATTTTTTTGAAAATATTTTTAGAAAACATGGTTTTGGTATAAAACTTATTTCTGACCAAAGTGGGAAGTAATGTCAAATTTTTCTAATTTTATTGAATTATTTTTAGTACCAAGGAGTGGAAAAATGGTAATATTACATTAAATTTCCCTAAATAACTACAGGATAATAAAAAATCATGAGTTTTTATTGATATGTATCATTATATTTAATCATCAGAAACATAATCATAAATAATTCTGATAAATGATGAGATTGTAACATAAAATCATTTCCACTATAGTAACTTTGAATCATAAGACCAATGAAGAAATAATATAAAATGAAACATAAAATATAACTAGGATAAATAAATTCATTATATTACATGTAAAATTATAAATATATATACCTAATGAAATAATATAAGTACATAACAAAATATACATCTCAATGAAGGAAAATATAGACAAAAAATCTCTTACCTTTAGTCTTGAATTCCATTTTAAATGTTAAAACCTTATATATAATAAATATAAGTTTATTATTCATATATTACAGAATAAAATTATATATATAATACCATATATTATTTTATATGACCTTTTATTACATATTTATTAACAATTCCATGTTAATGTGATGTATAATATATTTTTTGATTTTCATATAAGTTTTGATTTGTTATTTTTTGTCTAATTATGTTGATCATGATTTACAAATCTCTAAATTTTTAAACATGATTTAGATATCATATATACTTAGTGTATATTTATTTAGATTAATTCATGAATCTTAGTGATAGAAAATGAAATATGAAGTTCATGGAAATGGTAGGCCATATGTACTCATGAATGCATTTTTCATTTTCTCATTGGATTAAAATAAAGAAAGGTATATGTTATATTATAATTATAGAATAATTTTATTTCATATATGCCACACATATTCCTCAAAACTATCCTTATTACCATCCATGTAAAGCATTAATGAATCACATCCTTTTATGAGGCTGTAGTCCACCATAGACAGAAACAACACTATCGTATTCCAAAAATTGATAATATGATGGTATGTGTAATTTAATAATTTCATAAGAATAATAATATCATAAATATCATATATAAATATTTAATCCATAAATATAACCATATGTGATAGGTGGTAATTGAAAATTGAATGACATCAGTTTGCAAGGTGGTTGTCTGTTGTACACATGAACGATGATTATGTATCCCATTTCATAGAGGTAGAGATGGTTTTAAGTCATGAAAAAAAACTCATTATATGTATTATAATTATTTTATTATTTTATTATGGTATAATAATAATAAAATTATGTGGAGGAATAAATTAAACAAAAACTCTCATTGATAAACGTTACCCAATCTTCATGTATCCTCCTTAGGTTTGCTCAAAAAGCCTTCCTTGGTTTGATTTATGTCCCAACTAAGGATAATAGTTTAGATGAGGTATATTTTGAATTTATTTTGGTATTTATTGTCTTAAAAAGTGGGTTTAAGGTGTTAATATGAGAGGAGAAGGGGGAAAATTTATAAGTGAAGTTAGTGGCACACTTGTATTGTTTTGTAAGAAAGAATTCAACCCACATTGTTTTAATGTCATAGGGCTCTAATAATGGACCATTCACATATATATAAAATATAAGGTCCATACATGGATGGAAAATTGGTTTTGTAAAAGTTTTTTCGTTATTTTTACCCCTTATATTTTCAGTTTAACCCCAAGGTGAACCCTTTTTTACCTTATTTGTGAAAAATAATTTTTTACTATTCTTACTATTCATTTTGGTCAAAAATTAATTTGATCATATAAGATAATATATATTATACTAATTCAAAACAAAAAATACATTCCTTACAAATTTTGTTTTCATAAGTGGGAAATTTTGATTTAAAATTAATCCTACAAACATGAAGAGAAAGTGGGTTTTTAAATAGAAAATGTTCAAAATTTTAAAAATTTTTTATATAACAATTCGATATGAAATTGATTACAATGACCTAAATTGGATTAATGTATGTATAATTAAAATAATTATAACTTAAAATAAATTTTAAATATAATTTATCTTCATAAATAAATTAATGGAAAAGGTATTTTTTTAATAAAAATCAGTATTTTTTACAATTCATCAAAAAATGAAACTTTTCAAATTTATCCTGAAAATTCACCCAAATATCATATTGATTTTTTTTTTCAAAAATTAATATTATTTTATAAATTTAATTTTCTAAAAGTGTGAAAAGTAATTTTATTATTGTTAACAAAAATAAATAAAAAATATTTTATGAGAAATTAGAATTTTTGAAACCTGTAATGGCTTTACAGAAAATTAAGTACTTTTTTATCAACATATTTCCTTTATGTAAAAACATTATAATTTATATTTTAAAAATGATTTATTACTATTCATATCACTTAGTTTAATTTATAGGTTATAGAGGTTGTGTTTAAATAACTATATTAATAATATATTATGGTTTTGTTAAAACCTAGTGTCATATGTCACACAAACTAACCAAGTGTCATGTGTAGTGAAATATTAAATTAGTATTACATGTAATGAAATATATCAAAGAAATTTAAATTATTAAAAAAATCATAAAAAATTTAGGTGTTTCTGTTTCGTTATAAGTATTCTGAATTGATTCACAATAGAAGGAAGAAAATTTTATATTTTAGAATTAAGAAACCACACCCAAATTCAGATTTAGGATAACCAGCTATAACTTCTTAGAAAGGGGAAAAAACTATAACCCTATTGGGTGTATAAACTAAGATTTATATATTTTCCTTTAATTTATATTTATTTTTATTTGTTTTTATTTACATAATTATTTATGTTTTTTTCTTTTTTTCATGGTAAAAACATGAATTATCTATGATACTAACTCAAGGATGCCAATAAAAAATAATCTTAGGTATTGTATGTCCTTCACTTTATTTTTAGCGCACATATATGTTTATTAAATTTATAAACAATTTAGGTTATTTAAATCCTATGTGTGGGGTGAGTGTCATCCATTTTTTGTATTTTCTATACATGTTTGCTTTTTTTTGTTTTTCAAGGTTTTTTTACATTTTCACGTTGTTCTATTTGTTGTATTTATTTATTTTTGGTGTGTTATTTTGATCTCAAGATTAAATATAACACTTTAGGAAATCAAATCCAACAAGGTATTTTGTTCACACTATTATAATTAAATATTTGTGGATTTAAATGAATTTTGAATGACATTTGTTTTCTATTTTACAATTTTTTCTTTCAAGGACGATTTATTGTGAAACTCATGTGTTCTTGTACTATCCAATATGAAAATATTACCTAAACATAAAGGTTTATAAACCCTTTGGAAATATTCTTGAAATTTATTCTTTTCATTACATTCTTGATACATGTTTTCTAATTTTTTAACATTCGATATTTCTATTTCAAATTTGTTATAGCTCATGGAATGTGCCCAGAATTATTGAGACATCATTTGAAAAACAATTTTTTATATTTAACTCTTATTTTGGACTTCCCTTAAATAAAATATTTTTAAGACCTTATTATCATTGCATTTCATTATTAATTATCCAAATTAAAATATATTTATCCTTCAATATTCCACTCTAGAAGATAAATACATGATTATTATTGAACTCAAATGCGGGGGGATTTTGGTTGTGTTGTGCTGGCATTAATATATTTTAAAACTACAATTAAAGCTGTTGAAATATTTTTGTATACTAATTTGGGATGAATAATCTATACTGATAAGTTAGTCAGTAACCTAAAATATAATTACAAACATGTTCTGGGAGTTCACACCTTAATTTGATGATCAAGTACATACCTTCCCCTAAAAAATAAAGTAGAAAATCATAATCAAATAAAGAATATAAATACTAAAAATGAGGGTAATTGGGGGAAATATAATATTTATGTTTGAAAAATAAATTCTAAACTTCCCAAGAAGATATTTTTTTTGTGGTGAATAATTTTCAAGTTGCGTTAGGGGCACATCATTCCGAAGAAATATTATTTCCACACATTTTCATCACTTTACACAAAACCCTCCTCATTCTAACTATGGTGTTTTTATATTTAAAACCATATAAACCTCAACCTTAGAATAAACCATGTCAAATCCCTCATTATTGTTATGTTTATGAATCTATGAAATATAGATACCACGATGATAGGAATCCTATGGATATCACATATGTTCTTGGGAATGAGAGAAACTCCACATTAAAAATCAAAAGCAAGAGAGAAATTCATTTCTAAGGAGGTATATTTTAAATAAAATAAATATTAGCATTACACTAAATTAATCTTTTATATTAGTGAGGATATAAATAAATTTAAATCCATATAGGAGGTATTTTATTTTTATTTTATGTGATAATTTGGAAGTGTAGTCATATTTTTTGTGATATTTGTTTGAACCTTAGTATAAATGCTTTCCTAAGACTAAAATGTTTATGTATGGGGGAATTGATATTGATAATTTTTTTAATAATTTTAATTTTAATTTTAATATTTTTTTCTCACCAATTTTATGTTTTAAGGGTAAATATTTGTTTTTTTGTTTTTAGTTATAAAATGAACATAACTGTAAAAATGAATTAATTTTGGATTTTTAAGTATTTTAAATCAATTATTTAATTTTTATATAACATTTTATATAGAAATAAAAATTATAAAACTGTATTTTTTTATTAAATATTTATTCCAATATATTTTATCAAACTAGACCATGAACTTAATTAAATAATTTTTTGTTCAAATGAATCTCACAAGTGATGCCTCAAAACCTATTCTCAGGACCATTAAAGATGGGAAAATATCTCCTATAGAGCATATCCAAAAGATATGAAAATTCGAATATAGATATAAGAAATTCCAATTAAATTTATTATAACAATAGGTAATTGATTTTTGGAATCTTCATGGCCATAATGGCACGAGAAACTGAAGCATTGAAAAATGAACAGTCTCCCAAAAAAATATATTTTCCTAAGTAAAACTTTAATAAATTTAGCTACACATTCCCAATAGAGATAAAATATGGTGGGTTGATGATAAAGATAATTTATAATAACTTCCCATAAGAATATTATTTCTAATTTGGAACTTTTATGTGTCTAGCATCCACTTCACTTATAAGGGAAATATTTTGAGTGAAAAGTTTCATCTCTTTTGCCTAAAAATTTGTACTTCAATATATTTAAAATGATTTAATAATTTTTTAATTTTTAATTAGATTTATTGTAATGTAATACTTTTATATACTTTTAATATATTTTATTATTCTTATTCCTCTATTACTTTTGTTTTTATTTTCTATTTTTTCCACTGTGATTCTTACCTACTCCATGAAAATAGAGAATCGACCCTTAGGGTTGTTAGATGGGGGAATTAGTGATGTTTGAATTTTATTCCCTCCATTGTGTTATCAAAATATTATTCATGGGTTTTAATTGTGGTTATATTTATTTGGGTGTACAATTTCCCCCATTTCCCTATCACTTTTTCTTCTTCCTATTCATTTATATTTCTCTCCACAATCTTTAAAACATTTTATATGATGGATTATCATTGTGATGGTACTGTATGGTGAAGATATATTCTGAACATCATTCTATAGAGTATTAACATAAAACTATATATCTCAATTTTTAGTAGTAACATTTTGAATGGGAGTGTGTAGTGTGATTGATTTTGATAACTATACTAATTAGGATGTTCAGATATTTTTCAAAAGAACAAGGATTGTTTACCACTAACTCCTAAGAAGAATATTAGCTTCTTTAATAACATGTTTTTACCCTAACCTTTTTAATTTTTATATATTTATATCATTTTTATCTTCAAAAACACCCTCACTATATATTTATTAAATTTAGTAAATTATTTTAGTTTTAAATTTTCATAATAGAAAATAAGTTTGTGTATGTAGCCTCCTCATGTTTGACTTTGGGATTGTTGTATAGTAAATTATTGTATAATAAGAATTTATTGGATAGGTATTCATGAAATATCCCTATAATAACCTATTCCTGGGTTTGAGGATTTATTGGTTCCTAGAGCCAATTCCATCAATGGTGTATAATGTCTAGAATTTCTTAATAGACTTCTAAGTGGACTTTTGTCATAAGAAGAGTTATATTTGGAATAGTATGGGAAGTACTGTGGTACTTGATAGGATTATAAGTGGATGATCCTTAGGTAATGAATTTTTTTATCATTGGTAATTGTGTGATAAAGTTTATGGAAACATATTTGGAACCACGAAACTCCTCCTGTGATATGGGTGAAATTATAGAAATGAGTCTATTATTGGAGGTGGGATATTATGATTTCAAGTCATGATCTATTTGGTTGTGAATGTAGTTAGTCCATATTATTGGGTGTTATTATTGTCATTTAATAAATATAAATAAACGGCATGGTCTCTCTTTGGAATTGGGCTCCCGAGGGAATAAGATGAGAACATCATGTGGGTATAGAAAACTAGTTGGAAGCCGTATAGGGATTGACTTTTCTTAAAGAGGTTATGACATGGGTGAACCTACATGGGTCTTGGGTAGTCTTTAAGAGTAAATAATGTAGGAAAATAAAAATAAGGGAGCCTAGGAATCCAACGAGACATCTCAGGGTGTGGTTTATTACTACCCTTGTGATAGTTTTGGAGTAGGGGTTTTATTGGTGTTTATTTAAGACAGTATGGGGACATACATGGATTGAGTAAGAGGATTATTTTTTATATATAGATTGGGGTGACCAATGATATGGGGTTTTAATTTTTTTATGGGCTATGGGAGTGAGAAAATAGTGAGTATCATATGGATTTGGATTAATATAATGGATAAGGATAATGAGGTTGGCCAAGGAAGCAATGTTGAGTTGTATGTGTGAGACTCTAATAGAAATATTAGTGGGGATGCATGTGGGCCAAGATGAGATATGGGATACGTGATTATATTCCATGTTTTAATATTATTTTAATTATTCTTTTACTATGTTGTGTAGCAGTAATTTACCCCACCCCAAATGATAAGGGTGGAGGTATCTAACATGATACAAGATGTTGTTTTCCACCCTACCATGAGTTAGAGGGTAGTAGATAGGATGTTATACTGAAACATTTATTGAGTGAGGGTTTAGTGTTTTGGATGTGATATGGGACATTAACATGAGTGACAAGGTAGTTTTCAGGAGGTGCTATATGACGATAACTTGAGTGACATGGTGATGGTCAAGAGGGTATAGTGGGCCTTACCCTGAGTGGAGGGCTTTGTTTAGGATGTGATATGAGACCTTATCCAGAGTTGGTGGTTAGTGGTGGATAAATGGTATGAGATATATGTTTTATTGAGAGGGTGGATGTATGATATATGATATCACATGTGGCATGATACCTCACCTCGTGTGATAGGGTGGTGGTATGTGACTAGATATGATATCAGGAATTAGTATTAGATCTGACCCTGAGTGAGATGGTTGGGGTCAATAATCTTCTATGGGACCCTAACCTGAGTGGCCTATTATGGGTTCAATTTTTGTTGAGAGATGACTTATCTTTTAACATTGGATGAAGCTAGTGAGGTTTGGTACCTTGTGGTCCTAGTTAGCACACAATAACCAATCATGATCGATTTCATGTTTTATATTGTATCATAATTTATTTTCCTATACATACATAAATAATATATAATGGCTCATATGATCAAAACATAGTGTGACCCTAATGATTTATTTTCACACACATTTTAATAGAACCTTAGTGTGGGTGTTGACATCCTATTTAATTTTTATATTTCAAGTAGTATTTGGGATCTAAATGGAGTTGTAGGTTGAATTTTGGGATATTGGTCATTGGTGTGGACCATGTTTTGTATTAGATTCACCGATTTTTTTTACTATTTATTTTCAATTTATGGCCCAGTAAACACCCTTGATTCATTTAGACATGATGAGTAAGTTTAATTTCTATTAGATCATGTTATTATTTATTTTATATGAATGGTTTTCCCTTGTCTAAAAAGAACTGCAATTACTTTAATTTTGTATATTTATTTTGTTATTTTTATATTATTGCATGTGATGGTTTCATAAGTATTGTATCCTCACATTGGTTATAGTCTCTCACCACTAGACGAAAACCACAAACATATGAGGATATATGCCTGATGTCATGTGGTTCTTTGAATGATATGTAGTTTGGGTTATTTTAGCTATAGTGTTAAAAAGTGGTATAAAAGTTTTGTTTTCAATTGTATTAATATTTGGGGCATGTAGTTAGAGGTAGGATATTGTTTGATATTGGAATGGACCTTATTCCTGGGAGTAATTAACTCCTATGGAAGGAAATCTCAAGATATTATAGATGTGATTGGTATTCATCCAATTTTCATAATATGATTGGGTTTTTTATTAAAGAATTATATTTTGGGCGTGGTTATTATTTATGATTTCACGAATGGCCCAAGGTGGTAAGAGATCAGGGTTTTATGAATCATATTAATCATGTTGGTATACAGGTACATGTGAATAACATCTTGTGGTTATTAAATGGATTTCAAAAGATGAAAATAGTTTTAGAGAACTATTGAAAAGGGAAAGTCATGAGAATTGAATGGAACATGTCTTGATTAATTAAGGAATTACTAATAAATTATTATGTGTTTCCATAAATAGCTTATTTGAGGTTCTATAATTAATTGGAACCACTATAGATATTTTCATGTGTTTCACTTATGACGTGATTGTAGTTATTCTTATAATATAAAGACAACCCTATAGTGTATAATCTTGGGTATGAATTTTTAGTGTATTACCATATAGTGGGTATGCCTGAGTATGAGTTCTTAGTTCTATTATGAGAGGTTTTGGTTGAACAGATACTCTTAACAGGGTCAAGTCTGTCAATGATGTTTCCTTTGGATTGTGATGTGTCTCTCTATGAAGTGATTATAAAGGATACTTGGGGTGTGTTTAGTTGATATAAAATTAGGGGTGATCAATTGAGGGTTGATTTTATGGATATAATTTATATTTTTTTTATGATGGTCAAATGATAGAGTCTTACATGAGATAAGTGCATGGTTGAATGAAACTTAGATTTAGAGGAAAATTATTTGATGATTCATATGTCAAATTAACAGTTTATAATAATGGGTTTAATTTTCCTACTATGTTAGGAATTATGTTAGAAATAAAGGATACCTTGTTGATTCATGGGGGGTGGGTTGGATTTGTTGAATCTATTAGATGTTGTTGGATCAATATTCATTTTGGAAACTTGAGTGAGTTTGGGTTTTATTTGGAGCTAGATTTTTCATCTTGGATAATGTAGAAACATGCATGCAATGATGGTTTGAATAGATAGAATGTATAACATTCTTGAGAAATAATGTTTAGTGAACTGATGGCATAGGTATGGAGGTTTGAAGAACCCTGGGATATGTGACAGATGATCAATACTATAAAAGTTTCCACTTGTGACAGATTTCCATCAGTCATAAAAAATTTAAAATACCTATGTTTTTTCTATCGATAATAGTATCCATAACAAATAATATTTTTATTTGCATTTCATAAAAGAAACCAAATATAGTATCGGTCACTATTGGTCATCACAACAAGACTAATAGGTATAGATAACATGGTATGTCACAAAAGGTCTTATTGAAATCATTTTTATGGTCATAAAGTATGCCTCTAACACTGCATCACAAAAACATTAATAAAAAAAGGCAGGTGAAGCCTTTCCTCCTCCCCTAACTTTTCCTACCTATTGTGCCACAATTTCATGTCCCAAAATCATCAGGAGTACCACCCATTACATCATCCTTCACACCCCATTTTTTCTAATTTAGTTTCATATCCCTAGGTACGAACTCCTGTTCTCTCCTCCTTCATTATTTTTGGGATGTCCCCTTCCCTATTGTGTTAATTGGTTCGATCAAACCATAAGGAAAAAAATTTACCCACTTATTATGGATTATTCGGTATTTATGGTTGCTATAGGTCTTCTTTATTTGGGTTCCAATCGTCGAAGAAGACTGACTGAACATTATACTTTTATTATGAACTAATAGTAGAGGACATATCATAGGGGACAAAAGTGGTGAAGACCAAAATCTACCCTGCTAAAAATCATCATACAATCATTCCAAAAAGAACTAGTGCAAAAATAAATAATAATAAGATCATTTAAATCCCCTTTTCTTGCCAATATGTCAGCTAAAAAATTTCATCCCTCTATGTATGTTTAACCTCAGTACCTTGATTGATTAACATTCTATTATTCCTAATTCAGTATTCCAAGTCCCACATGATGTTGATCCTACCTCAAATGAGGCTTACCCATACATTGGACTCTAATTTCACTTTAGCAATGGCAATATTAAAAAGATTTCACATCTTCAAACCACTTAACGATGCCCTCGCTTCATCTTTCAATGAGTTACCTGGACAATAAAAATAGCTGAAACTAAAGATGATCGATCCTATTCCAATTCTATAGAGGTTGATTCCACTTGATTTAATGTAGTTTTACCAATGTTTAACATTTATATTGAAGATATTTTACTATTTGGGTTATTATATATATTTTTAATTTGAGTTTAATAAATATTTTAAATCAAAATGTGGTTTGGATTTTTTTAAAGGGTAGTTTCCATGTTTTTCAGGAATGCAATAAAATTAATCTCTTGATTGTATTTTTTAAAATTATTTGTTATCATAAGGTACAAGTTTGTTTATCCCTCATATTGTTATTGTATATTTGATCTTGGATATATTTTGAGTTGTAAATAATTATAGATTTAGGATTATATCATTTAAAATTGGTGACACTATATGATTGATCGATATGTTTTCTTAAATGACTATTTTTAGGTTTGAATTATTACGAAGAAAGATATATGTATATGTGTGTGTGTGTTTGTGAAATTAAAAATACATGTTCATAATTATAATTATATCAACTATTTTAATGTTACAGATCACTCATCAATGATATTCAATTATTAATTTTGTGGTATTTTATCTTTTACAATGTTTGAGATTCGTTGTAATATCTTAGTAATATTTATCAAAAAAATTATTTATAATTTATAAATAATTAGTAATAAATATTCCTAACAATTAGTAAATAATTTTTTATTACTTGTATTAATATATATATATAATAATAATCATTATTAGTAAATAAAAATAATTCGAAAAAATAATGTAATAAATAAAAATTTATAATTGATTATTAAATTATTTTTAATAATTAATAAATAAAGAGATAATATTAGTAATAATTAGTAAATATTAGTATATTATGAAAAAATGTAATAAAATGTAATTATATATATAATACTATTAACTATAACCAATAAGTAAAATTTATTAAAAACATAGTTATTAGTGAGTAGATTAAATTTTGTAATAACTTTTAAAAAAATAACAAAATACTATGAAGTATTAAAAATTCTAAATAATTCGAAAAAATGTATTAATAAATTATTATTTTTTAAATAACCATAAATAATTCTAATATTTAATAATTAATTAATTAATATTAGTTTCGATTAGTAAATTTTAGTATTAATTAGAAAATATTACTAATAACTTACAAATATTAGCAAATTACAATTTTTTTAATAAATTGTAAAAATATATGAAATGATAATAATTATAAAAAATTGTAATATTTATTAAAAACATAGTTATAACTGATAAATTATTAGTATCACATAATAAATAATTATTTTAATTAAAAATAATAATTATTTGTAATATTCAGAAAAAATTTAGTAATACCTTGTATAAAAATATAAAAATATTAATGATTATTAGGAATTTTCAATAATTAGTAAAAGGGTAGTAATTAATAAAAATATCAGGGGTAGCCATTAAATAATTTTATAATAATTAATAAATAGTTAGTCAATATTAGTAATAAATCGTAAATGTTGGCACTAATTAGTAAATATTAATAATAATTTCGAAATATTAGTAAATTACCATCATTTTAAATAATTTTTTTTGAAATATTAATAAGTATTATATATTCACAATAATTAGTGAAAAATTTGTAACAATCAAAAAAATAATTTGTAATTATTAAATAAATTTTAATAATTAAGAAATAATTAATTGATGTTAGTAATAATCAGTAAATGTTAACAATAATTAATAATGGTTAATAATAATTAGAAAATATTATTAATTATTTGTAAATATATTTAAAAATTACGATTATTTGTAGTAACTTGTAAAGAAATATATAAAATACATATAATCATTAAAATTTAGTAATATTTATTAAAAATTTAGTTATAATTAATAATCAATAAATATTAATTAATAAATATTTTTAATAATTAACACCAATTAATAAATATTATTAATGATTTGTAAAAAATAGTAAGAATTTGTGGTAAGCATTCATAAATATACATAATTAAAATTTAATAAAAAAATGTAATTAGTCGTAATGAGTAATAATTATTTGTATTTATGTTGTTTTTCAAATAAATATGAACTTAGGAAGTAAACTCCAGTTTTTATTACACGAATTTTATTCAGAAAATCATCACAAAAAACCTTGTGGATCTAGTATAAATTCTATCTACATTGAGGGTGTTGAAACATTTATATCATTTTCATCATCAAATTCAGAATTTTTGATGGAATGAACTATTAAATGTCCATATAATAAATGTTATCTTAGGAGATTTGAAATGGTTAGAAATTTTGGACTTTAGGAAATGAATTTTTGTTTTTAGAAAAAATATATTTTTTTGGACCAACATGCTGAAAAAATTAAGGATAAAATACGATTTTTTTGTTCCAGATCCATAATTTCATAATTTATTATATTATTTTGTGGCCTCATCTATTCCGGTAACAAAAAACTTAAAATGATATTCCAAATACTTGATCAAAACCATATCAATTTCATAACTTGTTGAAATCTTATGAGGATGCCTTATAACAAGAATAACAGATAAGAAAACTTGAATCCTATTGGAACCAAGGTTTCTCACCACTGAAAGAGACTTTATTTTGTGTTTGATGTTAATCCACATTGGGTTGATTGAGGATTTTTCAAGCTAAGTGATCTTTTGATGAAGGTGGCTTCAGTGTTGAAGGTAGCATCATTTTCTATCATTTTCCAAATATTTGGAGCCTAAAATCTAGAGGAAGGGATAAACATTGATAAATATGGATTTCCATGACTGAACATTTAAAATATGTGAAAGGAATGTATTTTAATAATCACAATGTTTTGAGAATATATGGAGCTTCGTGAAGGATTATGGTGTCATGAAGTTTTGAAGGATTGAAAAAGAGGTTTCATGAAAAATGGAAGATCCTCAAAAGAAAGATATTAAATTATGGGATTATGAGGAGCTTCATGGATGGAAAATTTCACTAATACTTTGAAAAGAAAATTAGATTAATGAACATTAATTGAGGGGTTAAAAAAAGGGATTTGGATTTCTTGGAAAATTTATGAAGGAAGAAATGTCAATAAATAGGAGGCCACTCTTTATATGGGAAATCAAGAGAGTTTTGAATAGGGGAAGTTTCTCTAATTTTTCAAAGGTCTTCCAAGAAAATAATTCATTCACAAATTAGAAACACTTCTTGAAAATGAAATTCCCAAAATGGAATGTTTAAGAACTAATTAACACTAAGGTATTTCAGAAAAAGCGAGTTTTGTGAAGGATATGATTTTTGTGATAGTCTGGAGTTTTTTGAAGGTTAGGAGATTTTAAAAGGTTGGGAACATCACAAAATTGTTTAGTTTCAAAAATCAGAAATACCTCTAAATCAAAATGTGGGTTTCATGAAGGTGATAGTTTTTTAAAAGGTACCTACTTAAAGAGCTGGTTTTGAACATCGTTTTTGAGTGAATAGTTAATTAAAGTGCATCAATATGGGACTATAGTGCGAGAAGAGTCTCATTAAAACAAAGGAAAAATAATTGTGTGCCCAATATATTTATGTGAACTTCAAGTCGATAAAATGAGTAAGACTTCACCCAATATAGTGAGAAATGAGGAGTTGAAATAAGTGATCCAAGGGAGGAGGTATGTTATCCATAAAATAATTCTAATGATAGTGTTCATGGTATGGCGTGAACATGTATGATCTTTTGTAATCAAAAATATCTATTGAATATTAGTGGATTCTGGTATGACCAATGAAATATCAGTGCCCGCACCTTGTAATATCCCTTAGTGGATACAACAATTATATTGTGTTTAAATGTATGAATATGGGTGTTTATTATTTTCATAATTCTATTAGACAAGATTTGAAACTTCCTACCAACATAGTGACAAGATCTATATCATTGAAAGAAAAAATTGACACCCTGATTCACCCCTCCCCTCTTAGGGTGTTCTTAGGTACTTTAAGTGGAATTATAGGAAACATGTTACTGGTTATAAATATGCTCTCTATTATGTTTTTCATAGAGAATTGAATAAATGTTAAGGGAGATTTTTTTTTTGATAAAATAAATATCCAGATATGGAAGAATATAATGAGATCTCATCGGTGATCTCTTGGTATGGAATTTGTTTTTCCATAGATCAAGGGATTCAGTTCAGTGATGTAATAGGTATTTCTATGACTGAAAGAGATGGGATAAGGCTTCATTTAGACTCCAAATCTCAAAATTATCATACTTCAGCTCTATTTGATCAAATATATTTTATGTTTATGAGTTTCACTCTATCCAAGTCCACGTGTGAGAAACTAGAAAATATATATCAAGGTGATAAAAATATTAAGGATGTTAAACTTCATGTTTTGAACAATCATTTTGATGATCTGAAAATGCATCTAAATGAAAATTCAAATAGTTTTTTTAATCACATTACAGAAGTTTTTGGACCTATTCAAGGGATTGGGGAATAAATTAATGATATTAACATTGTGAAGAAAATAATAAGAAGGATATCACCAATATATAATCCAAAATTCTAATCCCTTGAGGTATATATTTGTATAATATTTTTATTTATTATCTTATAAGTTGGCTAGTTAATTATTAAATGAGATTCCAAAAAAAATATACAAAAAGTTGAGTAAGAAAAAAAATGATATTCAAATCCTAGAAAAAACATTACATTTAAAAAGTTAGTGATGAGGGAGGTGATGTGGATGAAAAACTTATTTCTTCTTTTTCAAATAATTCAAGATAGGAAAAGTTATATTTGAAGGAAAGATACCATTACTTTTTCTGGTGTAGTAAAGTAGAGAATATCGCTACTTAGTTCTCAAGGAGACATGATAATGTATAATGTGAAGAAGAAATCATGAAAACGCCTTAGAGGAAGTTCACACAAAAGGAAGACTTCAAATTAGGAAATAAATTAAAGATAATGAGTTTCACCTGTAAAGAGGAACAAGATAAAAATTATTTTTTGGAGTATTTAGAATGAGAGTATTAATTTGAAATTAATGATTACATAATGGATACAGTGGAAATGGTGGAACCTATAAAATATAAATGTAATCATTAAAATAGTAGTATAGATATCAAGGTGGAACATTAGTGTGATCTTGATGAGATCTTCATTCAAATAAAGAAAAATAGAAATATGTCATCTTTGTTCAAAGTCTCATCATTATATGTGGATCATCCTAAAGTAGATATTGATCAACTAAAATGAGTGGTATAAGAAAATTTGATTACTCTTGAAAGTTGAAAAGTGGTTTTAGAGTTTATACATAGGATTGAAGAGCATGAAAAATTCATCAATGACCTTACATCGAGATGAGAGGAAAAGATAATATAGTTGGGGGTATTGAATAAGAAGTCATTTTTTATTGAGTATACTAGTAACTGAATCAAAATAAAGGGAAATTAAGAATAAATTTTAGTTTGGTAGGTGTTTAGATGTGTATATTTTAGAAAGAGTTAAACATGGTTCTGATAGAGTAGATAATGCCTTAAATGATAAAATATCTAAATTTATAGTAAAATTGAAATTGTCTATGATATAGAAACATAAAATTATAGAAATGGGATGAGAGAAAACAATGGGAAAAATAAAGTTGGATATATCAAAAAGGTTCCGGATGTTCTAATAGAGACATCTTAGAACCATAAAAAAAGAGCAAAAAATAATCCTCAATTATCTAGGGAGAATATTCTATAAAATAACTATAAAAAAGTACTATATATATTTAAGAATGGAAGTGATTAGTTATTTTGTATTATTAAATATCAATTATGTGGCATTATAGGCCATACCATAACTTACTATAAAGAGCCAATAATCTATCTTATTGAAGACACACTTGAAATTCAACAAAGGAGAATGATACTATATCCTTAATAATATAGAAGATATAATTTCAATGTATATTATTTTCACTGTTCTAACTTTGGCAATAAAGGTATTCAGTATAGGAAGAGTAAAGGTGGTAACAATCACTACAGAATACTGAGATAAGTCAATACCTGTCAACCATATTGAATTCCCATTGAAAATAGGTATTCTCATATTGTAAATGTATGTTTTTTGATAAATATTAAGAAAATAGTAGATGGGATTGTGATATTCTATAATTAATATCTCTTAAAGATCAAAGGAAGAGGAAATATAGAATTAGAAAATGATGATCTAATAAAAATATAAGTACTATATATGAAAAGTTTTCAACACAATCTCCAGAGTACGACTCAACTCTAATAATTAGGACATGTAGTGTTATTTAATCAGAAGAGGTTCACCATAAAAGAGAAGAAAGGTAATTATATAATGAAAGGTTATATGAAAAATGGTAATTTATGCTAGGAAGATAGTAAATAAAACATTTAATTATTAATAATTGAAGAGGAGAATAACTTGTGGCACCATAGGTTGGGTTACATTAATCAATTTAGAATTGAAAACTTCTCCAAGATAAATTTTTTTATCGACATTCCCAAAATAAATCATGATTGAGAAAAGAAATGTGATTCCCGAATCTGAGGAAAGATTGTCCAGAATTCTTCTCAACTGAGGAATAAAAGGGCATCGAATATACTTGATCTCATCCACATAGATCTTTGTGGCCCAATGAATGTGTCTAGAACATATAAAAGGAGTTAATTCATTATTTTTATTGATTATTATAGTAGATTGTCATTTTTTATGATTATACAGCACAAACAAGAAGTGATTGAATGTATGAAGTGATATCTCTAAAGAGTTAAGAATGAAAATATGTGCACAATGAAGATATTATTATCTGAAAATGGAACAAAATGCACATCCATTGAATGTTAAAATTACCTAAAAAACATGGCATCAAGCATGATGTGTCTTCTGAGAGAACATACCAAAAAAATAGGGTCATCGAATGTAGAAATTGGAAAATTAATAATATGTCCAAAACTATGATTATTATGAGTCGTGTTTCTCTTCATTACTGGAAATAAGACTTTCAAGTTGTGGTGCACACTCAAAATTGAGTAGGGATATGTATATGAGAGGACAAGACCATATGATATATGGTATGGAAAGAATCAATCACTATAGTATTTTTTTGTTTTTTGAAGTCAATATTTTATCCAAAACAAATAAGTAAATAAAGAAAAATATGATGATTCTTCATACAAAAGAATATTCATTGGATGCTCCCTGAAGATTTAATCATATAAATACTACAATAGTCATCTTAGAAATTTTGGAGAGAAATGATATCGTGATAATTACGGATAAAACTATAAATAACTCAAGGAGATTATATGTTCATATGATTGAAGATGAAGAATAAAGTGGAAAAGGTCCATATATAGATACATAAATTGTGTAAGGATTTCACAACATTCCAGGATCTCAAAATTTTGAAGATTCAGAAGTAGAATCAAAAGAGGAAACCATTTTTGAAGAAACACTACCAAAACCTCATAAGAGAAATATAATATCATAAGATTATCAATCCAACATTATTGGGGATTAGAACACACCTACACAGACAAGAAGAAAGAGGAATGATGTGTATTTTTCTCTCCTATCAATTTTGGAACCAACCTCTTTTGAAGAACCAATAAAGAATGAATCATGGGTTAAGGCCATGTTTGAAGAACTGGATAAGATATGAAAAAATGGAATGGGTACTGTTAAGATACCCAAAACCAATAATGTGATTGGAATAAACTGGATCTTCCAAAACATTGATGTGTTAGCAAATGTGATCAGAAATAAGTCACACCAGGTGTATAAAGACCATGCATAGACTGAATCCATTGATGTTAATGAAATTTTTTCTCCAGTAGGTCGACTAAACTCTATTAGGCTCTTACATTCCACGTAGATTCAAAGAGGGAACATATTTTATAATATTGATGTCAAAATGAAATTCATATATAGTGTTCTGGAAGAATAATTATTAATTGAAAAACTAGTGGTTTTTTCTATTGGAAAAGATGAATTAAAAGTTTGTATTGACATGTTTATATAATGTTCAGGAATAATGATTATAAATTGAACAACTAGTGGTATTTTCAATTGGAAATGATGAATTAAAGGTTAGTAGATTAAATAATGCCCTTTATGGTCTAAATCAAGCACCAAGATCATGGTATTATCAACTATATGCTTGTATGAAGAATTTAAATTTAAAAAAAGGAGGTTTTGACTATAATATCTATGTGAAAAACTCATGAAAAAGTATATTTATTATTCTTATGTATGTGGATGATATTATATGTTGGGAAAGAAGGAATGTTTTATTGGAAGAAATTTATAATATCATGAATCAGAATTTGAAATCTACAGGATTGGTGAAAACACACACTTTTTTGGGTTGTATATGATTCAAATGGAGGAATACATGTTCATTTATCAAGAAACATATTCATGAGAGCTTATGAAGAAATTAAACATGAATTACTCCAAACCAATTTCAACTTTTATTATGGTTAGGATAATACTTAGAATTAATGAGGATGGGAAATCTTTCAATGCTACCTCATATAAGAAGATCATTAAAAGCTTATTATATTTGACTGAAACATAACCAAACACCATTTTTTCCACATGTTTAGTGACTTTCTACCAAATTACTCCGAAGGAAGTTAATTTTTCAGTATTTAAAAGAATACTGAGATATATTCTTGTTACTCTCACCTTTAGCTTATAATTTAAATCAAGAATATATAATAAATTATCAACATTTTCTGATCCCAACTGGGTTGGAGATGTCGTGGATCGAAAGTCCACAAGTGGTGGTGAATTCTTTATTAGAAACAAATGTGTGGGATGGTTTAACAAGAAACAAAAAATAAATTTTATTATTAATAATGAAGAAGAGTATATCTCATTGAAAAAGGAATTCACTTAGCTATTATTGATAAAGAAACAACTTACTGATATAGGCGGTGAGGTGAAATAGATGATGGTGATACACTATAAATAAAAGACTTCGATCAATCTTACATAAAATTATGTTAAAATTGTTTATTCCAAAAATATTGAGATTAGATATCACATCACAAAAGAAAACTTTGAACAAGGTGTGATTAAAATAGATCTTTTTGTTACTAATGATCATATGGCTGCCAAACTGAGAAAGCCTTTAGTAGCACCTATGTTTGATAAACATCAATTGAACCTCTTTGTTCATCCACATACCATAGTATGAAAAGGTTACAGTTTATCCTCTATCCCAATTCATATTAACATATTTTTGTGTGTTGATATGATGTAAGTCTATGTGGGAGATACAATCGAAGGGGTGTTTGTTTTAGGAAATAAGGACCCCATATAGTTTCTTTGGGTTTATTTTCGAAGGGAGAGAATAAAATTCAATGAATTGGTTTGTTGGATAGGTTTGTGGTCTCTTAAGGCATTGAAATATAATTTAACACTCTTGTTTCCTACATTTATCTTTGATCACATAGACCTAGACATATGGATGGGTTATTTCATACCTATCATTTTTTTGAGGCTGGTGCTTTATTTAATTTTTCTGTAGATTTCCAATTAACCGATAGAGGGAAATTGTTGGAAACAAAAAATTTCACAGCTTAAACAAGATTTTTTTTTTCAATACACACTGTTTTTATCAAGGATTTTTTAAGAAATGTGATCTTAAAGTACAAGTGGATTCAGTGTTGAAGGCGACATCACTTCCTATCGTTTGCCAAATTTTTGGAGCTCAAAATCAGGAGGAAGGGACAAGCTTCACGAAATGTGGATTTCAATGACTGGCTCTTTAAAATTTGGAAAAGATATGGATTTTATAAATAATGTAGTTTCATGAAGATATGGATATTCATGAAGGAATATGGTTTTATGATGGTTTGAATGTCCATGAAAGAGGTTTCATGAAAAATATAAGATTCATAAAGGAAAGACAATAAGTTATGTTATTATGAGAATCTTTGAGAATGAAATATTTCACTAAATATTTGTGAATAAAAGGAGATTTTTTAATGAAGGTTTTTGAGGAAAAGAAATGGTGACCATAAAAGATTTTGAAAGGTCTAAACTCTATAAATAGTTATCTACTCATCATATGAGGAATCATGTGAGTTTGGAAAAAGGGGGAATTGATCTGATTTTGCAAAGGTCTTCTGATAAGGTAAAAATTTAAAAAACCAGGAACTCATAGTGAACCTAAGCTTCTTAAAATTAATGGTTAATAACTAATTAACACTAAGGAATTTAAAAAAGGGAGTTTTAAAAAGATTAAGAGTTTTGTGATAGTTTGGAGTTTCTCGAGAGCTAGGAGCTTTTAAAATTCTAGGATCTTTGTGAAAGTATATAGTTTCATGAAATATGAAAGATATTAGAAACAAAAGGGGGTTTCATGAAGGAGTGAGTTTCACAGAAGTTACTCTTGTGAACAGTTGGTTCTGAACATCTGGTTTGAGTGAAGAGTGCATTCAAGTGAATTAATTCATGACTATGGTGTAAGCAGTGTCTTGTGATAAATAAGGAAAAATACGTATGTTCCCAATATATTAATGTGGCCTTTATGTTGATAAATTTTCTAAGTCTTCACCCAAGGTAGTGTGTAAGGGTAAGTTTATGGTAGTGATTTGAGGGAGTTAGTGTGTTATCCCTAAAATTATTATAAAAATATTGTTCCTATAATAGAGTGACCATGTATAATCCTTTTTAATCCACAATATCTACTTAATATTAGTTGATTCTATTATGATCAACACACTATTAGATTATGATCCGTGTAATACCCCTTAGTGTTAAACTAATTTAAAATTCTAGATTTCATTTCTATTTCAACATATGGTTGTTTAGTATTTGTATGATTCCTCTAAATAGGTTTAACAAGTTCCTACCAACATGGGGATGATATCCGTCTAATTGAAATAAAAAGTTGTCACCCTGTTTCACCCATACCCTCTTAGGGTGTTCTATGGTACTAAAAATATTTTAAATAATTTATAGCTATTACATTATATTTTAAAATTTCAAATAGTTGTTTTTATGAAATATTTTCTTTAGTTAAATGATTTTTTCCATATTTAAATACATTGCATGAATGTTTATATGAAAATAAGAAGTTAGTCCATAATTTGGGTTATAATTAATAGAATATCCATGTGTGTTAAAATGATTTTATCTCATATTATGGTGATTATGAATCATTATTTTATTTTATAACATGTGTAGAAATGAGCTATAAATAGTCACACAAAGGAATGTCCAGATTTATTTTGAGATAGTTGAGGTATTTTCTAATTATATGCAATTTATAACATCTATTTATGTCATGTAACACAACTTCATTGATGATATGACATAAATCAAATATTTTTATCAGTAAAATCTTAATTCATAAATGTGATGGCTATTCATGGAAAAAATTAGATTAGATTCTTCCTTTTTTTTCTCCAAAACCTTGTAACATATGGTTTATTATTTCTACTAATGGTTTTTGTCTTTTTAGTTCTTACAACAATAAATATTCTTATTTTTCTATTTTCATAACTCCATAGAACTGATGTACAGGGATGTTGATAAAGGAACTATATATATATGGAGCTATTAATTCTAGGAAATCTAAAGAAGAATATCAATGTTTATTTTAATCCACTAATTGATGAGTTAACTTCATTAAGTAATTATTTTTTAATGATATATGATATAGTTTATAATTAGAGTTTTAGACTATAGGTTTCATTATTGTAGATAGTTAGTGACTTTCTAGTGTATGGTATGTTATCTTGGAGGATTGAAAAAGGTCAAAAATCATATATGTATTGCATGATTTAGAATAATGCATTTATTCTTTTCATTGGAAAAAATAATATTTATTTTAAATAGCATCAAATATTTAGTCTTGCAGATCACCCTTTTCAAATGAATAGACATAATTTGGAAAAAGGTAAAATTAAAAGAGATGAAGCTCCAATAGTTCTATTATGTATTTAAGTAAAATCTATTGTCTCTTCATTATCTCTAATTACTTTTGGACCAACTATAAATAAATAAATTATTTTCGGAGAGATCATAATTGGTGAAAATAGATTATTTTATTATGAGTTAGCATAATGGATTGATTTTTTGGTTTATCACATGTTATATGTAATTAATATTGAGAATAATTTATTTGATAACATATTTTATACTGTGTTGGACACTCTCAGTAATACCAATGATAAAACAAAGGAATGGTTAGATCTTTCCCAAATATATAGGTGCCGAAAAAATTAATTATTTTAAAATGAATGATCAGACAATTTAATGAATCCAAATGCAGCTTACGAACTTTCCAAAGAAAATAATTTATTATTATATCAACAGATTAGAGATTTGAGTTTTCATGATGGTTATGCTTCTAATTTGTATCATTACATTAGATATGAACATATTTTTAAATTAAAAATTCATGATTTTCATTTCATAATGAAAATAATACTTGTAATTATAATCAAAGGGTCATTCAATTCCAAAATATGGGACGTGTTGACTCAAATATCATCATTCTTCCAAGATATTTTTGTGGAATAATTAGATTGTGATGCAGTGAGTATACTTCAAAAAAGATATTGTTTTAATTTTATGTACATTGTAGAAAATATTCCAACCATCCTTCTTTGTCTTAATGAATCATTTAGTATTTCATTTTCTGTATGATGTCATATGTAGAGTGCCAATACAATTTCAATGGATATACTCATTAGAGAGTTATATGAAAAAATTAAAGAATAAAGTATATAACAAATAATTAGTTTAAGGGTTAAATTCATAATTGTACTTATAAGAGGAAATTTCAAATTTATGGTCATATTATTTTCAATTTTTATATCATTCAAAATATAACGTCATGGGTCATAATGAGAAATTTTTTATGATGTCAGATACCATAAATTTCTAGTTTTTTAATCCATCAATTCTTTTTTTGGTTGTTATTATCAATCATGGATTTCATATAAAGAACTACACATAGTACATAGATATGTTCTAATCAATTATGAAGAAACAGAATGATTTTTATTGTAAGTACTACTTTCTATGGAAAGATGGATGAAATAATTGAGTTTTTTTATCTAATAAAAAATTATGTAACAATATTTTAATTCCATTAGTTTGATACTGATTAAGGGTTCCAATTACATTTTCAACATGGAGTCATTGACAACAAATAAAAAACTATTCTTATAAAAAATATTCCATTTATGTTGTTACATCAATCACATCATATTTACTATGAAAATAAATTTTATGTTTTGATAGATTTAAATGACTGGTGGAGGGTAACAAAAAAAGAAATCTTATGAAAATCATTTTCTTGAAAATGAAAATGGTTCTGTGTAAGTGTGACATACTGAATTTTTTAAATAAATATTTCCATGTAATATTATTAATCAATGAGATATAAATATTGATGATGAAACCCCCTAGTTGAGGGATAATAACATTGATAATATTAAAGAATTGATAAGGGGTGATGAAACATTATGCAGTATGGAAGTTGAAAATTTTGAAGTAGAAGATGAATACATTTTCATCGATGAAGATAAGGATATATATGATGAATGATTTATTATATTCATGTTTTTTTTATATTTTATATATGTATTAAGAATTACTTACAAGTACAATTATTTGTTTCATATGGATGAAGATTTTCCCAATGATCTATTTGGTTTCCTTATTTATGCATACATTTATTATTTATTATATTATATATTTATATTAACAAATATTTTTAGGTAATATTAATATATTCTTCATGGTATTTATTATTTTTTTATTTTATATACGTATTAAAAATTATTTACATGAAAGATTATTATATTTTGGTATTTATTTATTGGTAATTGTTATATTCTAGTATTGATTTGTTTTTTATATTTGGTATATGTATTAACAATTATTTACATGTAAGATTATTGTATTATGGAATTTATTTTATTTTTATATTTCATATATCTATTAAACAAATTTTACATGTAATATTATTTGTTTCTATTGGATGATGATGGTCCTAATGATCTATTCCATTCCTTAATTAATGTTGAGCTCCTATATTATGATCTCGATCCATCTGACCTATATGATATTACTACAGTACTACCTATTAAGAAGGGGCATGAAATTCTAAATTGATTATTCCAGACTCTGTTCTAGAAATATTTCCATCTATTGATTTTGATCAACATTTTCATAGTTATGTTAAATTATTTATGTAATTTATTTTATATTAACTTTGGTAAAAATATTATGATTATTTGTTTTTATATTCATTGGTTTTAAAATATAGATATTGGGTAGGTGAGAATGATTATATGAAATTATTTTTCTATCCCATGGGTGTCATGGGATCATGTCCCCATTATTGTTTGATATTAGATGTTTGAACACTTGATAATGCATTAATAAATAATATATTTTATTTTCAATATATTTAATATGTATCATGTTTTTTTAATTATATTACAAAATTAATGGTCTATAGTCAATGATAAAATGAAAACTCCAATATCAAATGCTTGGGATAATTTTATACATGAACGTTTTCATCATTTTTGTACACAACCTAATAAATAGAGTAATGGGAAGATCTTTTTTTACTATTTTCAATGATTTTTTATTCTATCATTGAGTTGAAATGTAGTAAGTAATTTTTTTATTAATGTATATATAAATTATATGTAATTTTTTTTATATTATACCTAATTCTACCAACCCATTTATTATAAAGTTTAAAGTTTACAGGAAGATATACACTAATCCCAGTATAATAATTCTTGTTACTAACAGACAGTTCCAGATTGTGGTTAGAATTTTTTAAAATATTTTACATAAATTAATTTTATTATTATTTTGATTTTAAAATATATTTGAAGGAAACTTATGAGAATATGACTTATCACTAATGATTGAAACATCCCAGGTAAATAAATAATATTAAATTATAATGTTTATCAATATTTTTGAATAAAATTTTAATATTACTTTAAAGGGAATGCTATGCTCGATGGCGTACCCAATACGCAACAACGAGTTTCTTTGAAATCATACGTTAAACACTAATAATAAAATAATAATATAATATTTAACACCTAGCCATTTTAATGGAGGGAATTAATATAAATAACTACAAAATTATTACATATGTTTGTTAAATATTTTTACATTTATCCAATAAATGTTAGAGGCTTAAAATCCAAATGAATCCAATTTTAAGAATAAATACTTTAATATTTTTAAAAGATTTTTTTACCACCTTTTGATGGAGAACCATTTTTAAATATAACTTTTGACAATTTTATAAGCTCTATTTTTCAATATAAACATATTATTTATGATTGAGACATTGAAATTTACTTTGGTTAAATTTTTGGTATTTTTTTGACAATGTTCTTTTTTTAATGAATAGTGAAAAATACTGCATTTTACATCAAAACTGCTTTTTCATCTAATTTAAATATATGGTTATATGATCTTTTTAATTGGTTTTAAAGTGTAATTATAATATATTTTTACCATTTAATTCAATGGTGGTCATTATAATTAATTTCACTTTCAAAATGGACATAAACAAGTGCCAAACGTTTTATAGATATTGCTTCAAAATAACTCTCTATTTGTTTTGACAACAGGAATTATTTTTAAATTAATTAGTGCAATTTCTGTTTTTGTAATTTGGTAAAATGGATTCCATATTTTGAATCATAAGGTCAAAATTATTTAATTAATACTCTTTTGTTTTTGGACATTATGAATAGTAACGACGATAATTATCTTTAATTATCGCGATTAATTAGTAATCAGGTAGTTAAGGATAATAAAATAATATCATAATAATAAAAAATTACCCCAACATGTGTCTTAATTTTACTGGTTGTGTCATGAACGACCATTATATGCCTTGTTCCAAGCTTTGGGATCCCATGGAATTACTTTATGGTGAAAGTGACACTTTATCATTTTATTTTTAAATAAAGGAGAATATCACTAAAGAATGTATCACCCTAGTAAAACATTTTTAGTTTTTTCTATGTAATTGATATCTTAGACTATAAATATTCATTGTAAATATCAAAAGATTTCCAACATCATAGTAGTTTTTTATAAATTTTAGACATTAAATAAATTAATTTATTTATGACACCATGATGAAGAAGTGATTACCTCATTAATGAACGATTTAAACAAAATGAGAATATAATGTAAAATCTAATATTTAAACTTGTAAAAAAACTATTGGATGAGTATATTTCTAACCCTTATCACCATATACTAGAAAAATTTCAATTTGGGACCTTTAAAATCCTAAACTCATTTTAAAATAAAGTATCATTTCTTGACTTTCCAAGATTCCCCTCCTGCCTCTTATAAAAGGCCCCCACCTCTACCTCCTTACCCACACCTCTCAAGCCATTGGATCGGCCAAAACCTTCCCATTTCATCTCTCCACATCCCTCTCTTAATCATTGAAGCCTCACCTTAGGCATAAAGATCTTCAAGAAACCCTTTTGGTTCAAACCAAAGGGAGTTACCTGATTTAAAGGTAATGTCTTCTCTTATGTTCTTTTGTTTTATTTTGCTTCTCCAACCCCCTAGACTCTTTTTATAACTTTATTTTGTAATAAAACCAGTATATTAAATATAATAGGATGTTTTTATAAGATGTTTTCGAGCTACAAGTACACACAAATCCGTCTAATGGTTAAAGAACATATTGTTTCTGTGGATGGCGGATTACTACCTCACAAAACGATGATTATTCAATATTCTTTTAACACCTTTAAAGGTGGTCATTATGATGTCAATGTATTTTATATATGATATATATGGTATTTATGTTTTCTATATGCTTCTGTATTTTATATTTAAAACATACCTTTATTCTTTTTCATGTTGTGCAAATGCGATAATTTCTTATGAGGAAGTGTGGACTACCGCCCCTCAAGTGATATGACTCATTCATGAAATACATGGAATGTATAAAGAATTAAATTAATGAACTTATGTGACCTATATAACATATATATTATAATGGAATTATAATATATACATCTCTCAAATATTTTTAATTCCATTAATATGACAAAGAAATTAAAGTACTGTTCATGCGTACATACGGCCTACCATCTCCATGAACGGTGCATTTCATTTACTTTTATCTCCAAATGTTATGGAATAGTATAAAATTAATATTTACTGGATATATATTATATTTAAATCATTAATAATAATCTGGATATGATTTACTTATAACTACATGGACAATTCTTTTCAAACAAGTTCATTTTTGACTCATGTACCAATCATCGACAAAAACATCTGATATGAACTCACATAATTAACAAATTATTATAACATTATAATATGTGATATTAATTGAATAATAAAATTTAAATGATTTCCTTAAGAAATTATAAATTGACAAAAGTTTATTATTTATGAATATAAATAAACGAACAAGACAAGTTGGACTTGAGGTAAGGGATCCTACCTCTCTCTTTCTTTTTAAGTACTCTTTTTTTGTAACTTAATTTAAGCTCCTATTTCTTATGTTGGGGGATGTTATTTTATATTACTATTAGTTTAATTTCTATCTTCATATGATTATATACCATATTTTATTTCATCAATCCATTTTTTTGTATGTTTTAAGTGGCGCCGTTAGGCTGCCGAGTTTTCGAATGGGATTTTTCATCTCACTTTTATTCTCGTGAGATTTGTGCTACATTTTCCACTATTTATTTTGAGTGGTGTATTTACATCCCATTATTATAATCGTTGTGTAATATATTTTCTTTTATGGGTATTTACATCAACGTTGTACGTTCCTTCTTTCATGGGGTGACCGTTTCGAAAGTTACCCAAATCGGTAAGGGAACCTTTCACCCTCCTCTTTTTAAAAGACTTATTATGTTATGTCTTTTAATTTACATATTTTTTATGTTGGGATATGTTATTCTATATCCTTATTGATGTAAATTTTATGTCCAAGTGATGAGATACCATTTTCTCTCTCATCAACTAATTTTATGAATTTTAAAGTGACGCTGTTAGGCTGTCGAATTTTACCAAAAAGAACTTCTTAACCCAATTTCGATTTCCTTGGGTTCAACATGTAGTTATTGAATATTTCTTCCTTTGAATATGTGTGAATGAACTTTTATTGTTTTACACATAATATCCACTTATATTGGGTGTATTTATATTTTTCACACATAATTATGATATTGATTTATCCTTAATTTAAGGATACCTTCTTTATAAGGGATTTCATCTCATTTTACATTTCTATTGAGTGTTCATTGTTGTTATGCACCAATTCACTCAAATATGGTGTATATACTGTCCTTTGGAATATCATATCATGAGTCCCTTTATTCTCATGAAATTATAAAGTTCTGATTAAATGTTATTCTTCAATTATTGTATTCAAGTGTCTCTCATTTTGTTAAAAACCCTTTAACTAAAATATCGTTTTAAATGTTTTAATTATTTATTATTATAAATATTTCTCATTAATATACATGTTTTCAAAATGGTTTTAAGGATTTATTTATATGGATATTAATGGTTTAAAATGTTAAAAGCTTCAAAGTGTTATGGGACACTTTGATTCAAAAATCCCTTTATTAAATGTTTAAAATGGCTTTGAAAATGGTTTTTAGAATAGATTCATTATTTCAATATCTTAAAATGTTATATTGTCATTTCAATGTGGGAATGTTATCTTTCCTTTATGCTTAAGTTATGTGCTATGATTATGTTATGGTTCTTGGTAATTATTTATGATGACGGGCGGTTCCGTGATAAACTAAGGGCGGGTGAGCCCGATATAGTTCTCCAATGCATTGGGTAACACGAAGGGGTTAAACGTTAAGGTTTCTCTGAATAGATTTAGGGAATATACTTTTATGGGTATTCCAAACATAACCATGGGGGTTACTCCCTACGAAATAATGTTATAAATGCCTCAAGTTACCTTTATGTCTTATGATTTATAAGATTTATTCATGATTTGATGAGGTATGTTAAAATGCTTATGTTCTATGCGTAAAGTATGATTTCATACATGGACTAATGTTTTCATTTCGTACTTTTATATCCCTTACTGAGCTTTTTATTCTCATACCATGTTTTTGAAATGTTTTTTACAGGTCAAGGGAAATGTACATGATGTGATGATAGTGTCAAGGAAGTGTCAAAAAAAATCCATGTTTTATTTTAAATATGTTTCCGTTAATGGAAAAAATGAGTACTATCTTTTATGTAACCACTTTGTTTAAATGTGGAATGTAATGAATGATTTATGATCTAATTCTCTAAAACTCTAAACCTGAAATTATCCTCAACGTGTATTCTTGAAATAACTCAATATTAAGTAATGTTTAAGGATGGGGCCATATAGTTGGTATCAGAGGTCGGTTTAGATAACTTTAGAGGTTAGAGTGTTGTTTAAGCAAAAGTGACAAGTTGTGTATAACCACAATGGTTAGTATATTAGATGGATTCATTGTTTTTTTGAAATTTAGAATGAGTTTGAGATAAATTGGAGAAGTATATCTTGGTGTTTATCATCCTCATTATTATATGATGATTTTACTGATATACTCACACTGACCTTTTTGGTTTTAGTAGATGGATGGATCTATCAAGCACCAAAGTAACAAAGTATTTGAAGAAAACTCTGACGGTTTTGTGAAAGAACAACTGAATGATATGAGAGCTGCAATGAGAACTCTTGTAGCTATCCTCAACCAACTATCTGGAGTCATGATTGACCACCTGAACCTTAGTTATTTTTATAAGGCATCGTATATGCGAGAAACAAATCCCTACGGAAGTTCACGTAATAATCATAATGTTAAGTATGTTCAAAAACCTATGTGTCAATGATGTGGAAATAAACACATAGGAAAATGTTTCAAAGGGACAGAAAGATGCTATAGATGTGGAAATGAAGTTCATAAAGCAAGAACCTACCATGGAAAAAGGAAGCATCTAGTTGACTCTAGGAAAGGGAAAGAAGTTATTTCTAAAGGATCAATTTAATTTTTCAAATGTGGTGTGCATGGTCATTATGAAAACACTTTTCCTATGAAGAAGTTTCGGGAATGGGGTCACCATGATCGTACAAATATTCGTTTACCAATAAATAATTCCATTCTGATTGAGGATGAAGAAACTGACAATGACCAATGAAAGGTATGGATTATTTATTAACATATGTTTTCCTATTATTGGGATCTTAGGATATGATTCATGATTTTGTTTGTAGGAAAAAATTATTTAATAATAAGTTGAAAAGGAATGGTTAATGGATCATGAAGAATGTTTAATGAGTAAGAAGTCAACATATAAGGGATTCAAGAGTTATGGTAGATTTTAGGATGGTGAAATTCATAAATGTATTATGTCTCTTTTGATGATGGGGTTACATTAGAAGACTTTTTATAGTATATGTAACCCTGGTGTTTGATATATGAAAATTTTATTCAAGGAATAATTATCCTTTCTTTTGTGGATATAGTTATAAAGAACCATTTGGGTTTATATGATCCTTGAATTTGAGCCAATTACTGGTTAATACATTTTGGGTTGCAAAATAAAAATTATTAGATAACCTTTGTTGTTAAAATATGATACGATTATTTTTTAAGATTTTATCTCTTTTTGGGGAATGTTTTAAGAACTATATAGTTTTGGAAAAAGGACAACATGCAGACCATGTGACAACCCGTCACGTCGGACGAAGATGCGGGAATCGAACCCACAACCAAAGTGAAACTGGTATTTATCGCCTACCACTGGAATACGTGAAGTCCCTGGTTAGTTTGACTATTTATTTTTAGTTATATGATTTTATAAATCAAGATTAAGTTGATTTTGGGTTATCTATGGAAATTATTAGCCTATCCTGGAGGATATGTGATTAGGTTAATTACTTTTCAGTATGAGACATTAAGAGTAACTGATGTTATTTTGGAGAAAAATGTTAAGATTTATCTTAGGAGACTATGTGATTAAATCCTTCAAAGGATTAGGTTTCAATCTTAGTTTGGTTTACATTGAAGAATTTTATGGATATATGTTTATTGAATGGTCTTTGTTGAACTTTGGGTTTTGTTTGAAATTTTTTAGAGATTAGGAGTAGTTTTTATTTTTGTAAACAAATTATGCTTTTTGGATATTATCTGATCTCATACTAAATATTTCGGTTTGGTTTTGGTTAAGTTATAAAGACATGGGAAATATATAGTTCTCTTTTGTGGATTAGGCTATTTTCATGATGTTGATTATAGTACTCTTAATGCGAACAAGTCTTCCTAAATACTCGTCTTTTGGAGAAAATATGAGTTTGAGTAAGGAATCTAGTAAAAGTTGAATGTCTACATGACAAGTAAGTATGTTTCTTTATGATTTAGTTAAGCTCAAATATAAATTCCTCAATGAAAATTAACTTAAAATATAAATTTTGTCTGTTAACTTTTCTTACTGGGGAATCGAATACCGTTTAACCCATCACAAGTTTGTGATTTTCTTGTTGTTAACTTTCTCCTAGACATGTTTACTATAACTCTCCATCAGAACATGGCCCTTTGTTTTCTCTTCCATATCCATATTTTCCTACTTTGAATCCTAGTATGGGTTAACCCGGGTGACCTTTGTACTTCTCTCCCTTTCTTTAAAAGTGATAGTTTTACTCACTCATGTTCCGATGTGGGACTTTCAACGAAGTTTCCAAGCCCAATTTTGAAATTGTGAGGACTCAATTTCCAAAAGGGGGGAATGATGTAACATCCTAGGTAAATAAATAATATTACATTCTAATTTTTATCAATATTTGTGAATAAAATGTTAATATTACTTTAAAGTTAATGCTATGCTCGATGGCGTACCCAATATGCAACAACGAGTTTCTTTGAAATGTTACGTTGCACACTAATAATATAATAATATTATTATAGTTAACGCCTAGCTATTGTAATGGCGGGAATGAACATAAATAACTAAAAAATTATTACATATGTTTGTTAAATATTTTTACATTTATCTAATAAATGTTAGAGGCTTAAAATCCAAATGAATCCAATTTTAAGAATAAATACTCTAATATTTTTAAAAGATTATTTTACCACCTTTTAATGGCGAACCTTTTTTAAAGATTAATTTTAACAATTTAATAAGTTCTATTTGTCAATATAAAATTATTATTTATGATTGAGACATTGAAATTTACTTTCGTTAAATTTTTGGTATTTTTCTGACAATGTTCTTTTTTTAATTAATAGTGAAAAATACTGCATTTTACATCAAAACTGTCATTTCATATAATTGAAATATATGGTTCTATTATCTTTTTAATTGGTTTTAAATTGTAATTATAATAAATTTTTACCATTTAATTCAATGGTGGTCATTATAATTAATTTCACTTTGAAAATGGACATAAACTAGTGCCCAAATGTTTATAGATATTGCTTCAAAAAAACCCGCTATTTTGTTTTGACAATGAGAATTATTTTTAAATTAATTATTTCAATTTCTATGTTTGGAATTTGGTAAAATATATTCCATATTTGGAATCATAAGGTCAAAATTATGTAATTAAAAATCTTTTGTTTTTGGACATTATGAATAGTAACGACGGTAATTATCTTTAATTTTCGTGATTAATTAGTATTTGGGTAGTTAAGGATAATAAAATAATATCATAATAGTAAAAAATGACCCAAAAATGTGTCCTAATTCTACTGGTTGTTTCATGGATTACCATGTGATTCCTTTTTCCAAACTTTGGGACACCATGTAATCACTTTATGGTGAAAGTGACACTCTATCATTTTATTTTTAAAGAAAGGAGAATATCACTAATGAATGTATCACCCTAGTAAAACATTTTTAGTTTTTTCTGTATAAATTATCTCTTAGACTATAAATATTAATTGGAAAGATAAAAATATTTCCTACATCATAGTAGTTTTTTTATAATTTTTAGACATTAAATAAATTAATTTATTTATGACACTATGATGATGCAGCGATTATCTCATTAATGAACGATTTAAATAAAATGAGAAGATAATGTAAAATCTAAGACTTAAACTTGGAAAAAAACCTATTGTATGTGTATATTTATAACCCTTATCACCTTATACTCTAAATATTTCAATTTCGGACCTTTAAAATCCGAAACTCATTTTAAAATAAAGTATCATTTCTTGACTTTCCAAGAGTGCTCCTCTTCCCTCTTATAAAATGCCCCCACCTCTACCTCCTTACCCACACCTCTCAAGCCATTGACTCGGCCAAAACCTGACCATTTAATCTCTCCAAATCCCTCTATTTATCATTTAATCCTCACATTAGGCAGAAAGATCTTCAAGAAACCCATTTGGTTCAAACCAAAGGGATTTACCCGATTTTAAGGTAATGTATTTTCTTATGTTCTTTTGTTTTATTTTGCTTCTACAACCCCATAAACTCTTTTTATTCCTTTCTTTTGTAACAAAACCACTATATTAAATATACTAGGATGTTTTTATAAGAAGGTTTCGAGCTACACTTACACACACATCCGTCTAATGGTTAAAGAACTTACTATTTCTGTGGATGGCGAATTACTGCCTCACGAAACGATGATTGCTCAATATTCTTTTAACACCTTTGAAGGTGTCCATTATGATGTCACTGTATTTTATATATGATATATATCATATTTATGTTTTCTATATATGTCATTATTTTATATTTAAAACATACCTTTATTCTTTGCATGTTGTGCAAATGCGATAATTTTATATAACGAAGTGTGGACTACCGCCCCCTCAAGTGATGTGGCTCGTTCATGCAATACATGGAATATATAAAGAATGAAATTAATGAAATTATTTGACCTATATAACACATATATTATAATGGAATTATAATATATATATCTCTCAATTATTTTTAATTCCATTAATATAACAAATAAATGAAAGTAGTGTTCATGCGTACGTACGGCCTACCGTCTCCATGAACGGTGCATTTCATTTATTTTTATCTCCAAATGTTATGAAGTAGTATAAAATGAATATGTACTGGATATATATGATATTTAAATCATTAATAATATTCTGGATATGATTTACTTATAGCTACATGGTCAATTCTTTTCAATCAAGTTCATTTTTGACTCATGTACCAAACATCGACAAAAACATCTGATATGAACTCACATAATTAACTAAATATTATAACATTATAATATGTTATGTGAATTGAATAATAAACATTAAATGAGTTCCTTAAGAAATTATAAATTGACAATAGTTTATTATTCCTGAATATAAAGAAACGAACAAGACAAGTCGGACTTGAGGTAAGGGATCCTACCTCTCTCTTTCTTTTTAAGTACTATTTTTTATGTAACTTAATTTAATCTCCTCTTTATTTTGTTGGGGGATGTTCTTTTATATTCCTCTTACTGTAATTTCTATGTTAATATGATGAGATACCATATTTTATTTCATCAATCTATTTTTCTGGATGTTTTAAGTGGCACCGTTAGACAGCCGAGTTTTCGTAAGGGATTTTTCATCTCACTTTTATTCCCATGATATTTATGCTACATTTGCCAATATTTATTTTGAGTGGTGTATGTACTTCCCATTATTCTACTCATTGTGTAATACATTTTCTTTTATGGGTATTTACATCAACGTTGTACGGTCTTTCTTTCATGGGGTGAACTTTTCGAAAGTTACCCAAATCGGTAAGGGAACCTTTCACCCTCCTCTATTTAAAAGACTTATTTTGTTATGTATTTTAATTTACATCTTTTTATTTTTGGATATGTTCTTATATATCCTTATTGATGTAAATTTTATGTCCATGTGATGAGATACCATTTTCTCTTTCATCAACAATTTTTATGAATTTTAAAGTGACGCTGTTAGGCAGTCGAATTTTACCAAGGGAACTTCTTAACCCGATTTCGATTTCTTTGGGTTCAACATGTATTTATTGAATATGTCAGACTTTGAATATGTGTGAATGACCTTTGATTTTTTACAGATAATATCCACTTATATTGGGTGTATTTATATTTGTCACACATAATTATGATATTTATTTTTCCTTAATTTAAGGACACCTTCTTTATAAGGGATTTCATCTCATTTTTCATTTCTATTGAGACTTCATTTTTATTATACACAAATTCACTCTTATTTGGTTTATATACTTTCCTTTGGAATATTATATCATGAATCCCTTTATTTTCATTAAATTATAATGTTCTGATTAAATGTTATTCCTCAATTATTGTATTCAAGTGTCTCTCATTTTGTTAAAAACCCTTTAACTAAAATATCATTTTAAATGTTTTAATGATTTATTCTTATAAATAAATCCCATTAATATCCATTTTTTCAAAATGGTTTTAAGGATATATTTATATGGATATAAATGGTTTAAAATGTTAAAATTGTCAAAGTGGTGTGGGACACTTTGATTCAAAAATCTCTTTATTAAATGTTTTAAATGGTTTTGAAAATGGTTTTTAGAATGCATTCATTATTTCAATATCTTAAAATGTTATATTGTTATTGCAATGTGGGAATATTATCTATCCTTTATTCTTAAGTTACGTATTATGATTATGTTATGGTTCTTGGACATTGTTTATGAAGATGGGTGGTTCCGTGGTAGACTAAGGGCGGGTGAGCCCGATATAGCTCTCCAATGCATTGGGTAACATGAAGGGGTTAAATGTTAAGGTTTCTCAAAAGATATTTAGGGAATATACTATGATGGGTATTCCAAACGTAACCATGAGGGTTACTCCCTACGTAAGAATGTTATGAATGCCTCAAGTTACCTTTATGTCTTATGATTTATATGATTTATTCATTATTTGATGAGGTATGTTAAAATGCTTATGTTCTATGAGTAAAGTATGATTTCATACATGGACTATTGTTTTCATTTAGTACTTTTATATCCCTTAATTAGCTTTTTATGCTCATCCCAAGTTTTTGAAATGTTTTTCACAGGTCAAGGGAAAGGTTCATGATGTGATGATAGTGTCAAGGAAGTGTCAAGAAAGAATACATGTTTTATTTTAAATATGTTTCCATTAATGGGAAAAATGAGTACTATATTTTATGTAACCACTTTGTTTAAATGTGGAATGTAATGCATAATTTATGATCTAATTCTCTAAAACTCTAAACCTGAAAAGATCCTCAATGTGTATTCTTGAAATAACTCAATATTAAGTAATGTTTAAGGATGGGGACTTATAAATGATAGAGTCAAACCAAGACCAAAGAAGTTTCCATGGGAAGCTCACCTTTTGATGAGTGTGCTTGGATATAAGTGACTATGCATGACAGTGAGAAAGGTCAGGTGATTGGTATTGGTTCATGATTGAAACCTACTAGTAATTATGGTAAATTTTTATGTCTTTAGTCATCTTTAAGGGATATTGTATAGTGTCTTAATCATCCAATTCATATTATGAAGAGAGGATGTGATCTTAGGATGATATGGTTCTCAGAAAAAGAGAGAGTGGGAGGATTAGTGTAAGCATTAGTGTCATAGATATGATAAGATGTTGGAGTATTTACGACCGCTTATGTGTGGTATTGGTATGAAGTTTTCCTTATACCTTTAGGTGTTATTTCTCCCTTGGATACCTGAAAATCCTCAATTATTTTTGTGACTATTATGTAATTTGGTTTGATAAAAATTTTATATGTAAAATGGTGTAATAATGTTGTGCATGTTTTTATTATATTTTTTAATAATTTTTTTAATTGATATTTATTATTTTTAAAATATGTAATCAATTTCAATGGAATGAAAAATCCATCATAATTATCTTTTAAAAAAAATTATGAATTTATTTTCAAGTAGAATAATTATCTATTATAAATAATAATTATTTGTGACATATTATCACAAATACAAATATTAGAAATTCCATTTTCTATGAAGGGATTCGTATGAAAAATTATTATCGTTAAAAATAATTTTCAATGGGAATACTTCACAAAAATCCCACCCCAAAAGCCTAATAATCTAGTTTTGGATGTACTAATAGGAATGGATGGGTCTTTCACAGTTGACCATTAGACAAATAATGTTTCATTAATGATTAATTCCTAGTAGAAATTTTCTCCTAGAACATCCAGCATAGTTGAGAAACAATTAGATTGGGTAGTGCCTAAATGAAACTAACTTGGAAATGTACAGGTGGTTAATCATTTGAATCTTTAGTGGTAAATTTTCATATAGGTAAATGATACCATATAATTTGGGTAACTTTAAAAATACCACCAGGTCCATGGACGATTATGAGATTCTCCTGATGACAATCGGTAAATATATGGTGACGTGGGGGATTTTTTAGTGGGGAAGTGGTTGTAGTGATATTTTATAAATAGGATGTGGGGATTCCATGTGGTGGAGTGACATTGGTTGTTGATGGAAAAAGGGAAGTCTCAACTAACGTGGGTTATGATAATGGTTGGGATCTTTTTCCCATTTACTAGATAAATTTTGTATAACATCATGTGTGCTTTGGAAATATGAGATAATGGCTGAGTGTTATCTAGTTTATATGAATCTAGTTCAATTCCATGGATGAGGGAGAAATTCCATTAAGGGTCACTGTTTATCTTTGGTTATAAATGTATACAAAGGATTGGGAAAGTCAAGAGAGGGATGATTGTGTCATTAAACATTATAATACATGAAGGTAGGACTTGTGGGTCAAGGATGTTGAGTTTTGATGATAAAGTAACATGTGAAGGAATTAATGATGGTTTTTATATGTTTTTGGTGTGGTTTTACTAGTGGGATGATGGTATGGAATATCCTATGGTGGGGAGAATCATACAAATCCTTTTTCATGTGACCCACATGTCATGTGTGCAATAGTCATTGTCGGGGACAATGGAATGTCAGGCCTAGCTGGTAGGTTGATAAATTCATGGACAATTAGGAGGGATTCATACTGATGCATATAATATTTTGTAACTTGGATAGTTAAGGCAGTTCATCTATAATGGAGGTTATTGTTATCACATTCATCAAATAAGAAGGGATATGTTTTAGTGAATGATCTAGGTGGAGCTCCTATGATCTACGATGTTTTCCAGTCAAGTCATTCTGTTATGGATTAGGTGTTAAATATTTTAAGAAAATCACTATACAGGGAAAATGACGACTGATGAATAAAATAATTGAATTTGAGAAGGTTATTTTGGAATCAAATAAAATTTTCAAACAATGATTGATGCATGTGAACTATTAGTTCAATTGTTTTTAGAGAAAATCCTATAGGGTCATATCAGGTATCAGTGTAGAAGAGTCATAACCGAATAAAATTGAGAATGAGTGGTGAAATAATATTTTGATGTCCAGATCAAGGATTGGAGTATCATTCTAGATTATTCTCAGGGATTAGAATCAATATAATGGATAATTCGTAACGAATCACATTATTATATGTTATGATGTTCAAATAAAACCTGACTTATAATCTCTAAAGTAGGGAAATTTTTAGAATTGGTATTTCGATTGGAAATTTAGGGTTTAAGATACCTTTTGGTTTTTTTACATGATGTTTTAGTTTCAAGTGGGATATAAAGAGTTTATGCTAGGATTGATGTGGGGGGTGCTGGATCATAGGGCAACTGATCCCACTAGGTACCTCTTGGTGATGTCCTATGTACCCAATAGGCTCTTGGGGTGTGTGAGATACTTCTAGATAATAATGGGTACTCACTATCCCAAAACTCAGTATCTGGTATTCATGGGTAGTTCTTTTAGTGAGGGGTAAGTGGGGGTATTTTCCATACCCCATATTTGACCCCCCTGAGGTCTTCTCCTTTACCCAGATAATAAATAAATGGGATCCTCCCAATTTCCCTCTCCTCATACCCATTTTCTCCCATGGAATAATTATTTATTATACTCATTTATTCATGGAAAAAATTACTTTATTAACTCTTCTTCCTCCATTGTTCTTAACTTTTAGCATCAATGTTGTTTGGTTTTCCAAAATTGGGTTTTAGAGATGATTCTATAAATCATAGTAGAATCATCTAATAATTTGGGGGCTTATGTTTTAGTGTGTTAGGGTTGTCTAAAGAGGGGATATTCCACAGTTTAAACATAGTTTTATTATAGGTATGTATCAAAGTAAATTTTTCAATGATTTTCACCAAATTGGCTTGAAATTAGAAACTAGTTTGCTGTTGTGGGATAGGTATTTTACTCATTGTATTTTCAAGAGAATTATATGGGTTGATGGGGTGACATTTCTAAAGGTTATATCCATAGAAGATTACTTAGGGAGTTCTTTATGATTATTATCTATTATATATAATTATATAATTAAATATAAATTTTTATAATTAATTTATTATGTTTTTTAGTATGAGATAGGGGCTCGAGTAAATAGTGATTCATGGTGTGATACCTATTCAGGTTTGTGAGATTAGGGTTGATATATGGTAACTCCATTTTAAAAATAAGTGGTCCCTTTAAAACTAATATATATGCATGTTTTCATGTGGATTATTTTTTTGTGCCTTGAGTTTGGGTTCAAAAACTTATAAAGGATTTCATTGTGATTGGAATGGTGGAATATGATTAGGTTTTTCCTAGGAATAGTGGATCCATTGTTCTATTATTAGGTTGGAGGTGTGATAGGTTCACAATAGTTATTCCATCAAGATGTGTGATGTCTATCATTTATTAATGGAAAATGAAGTGTTCGTGGCTCATGAGAATATTTTGTATTGACATGGGATGTGATTTAGTGAGCTAGTTGAGGGTCTTCCAAGTGGTTTTACATTAGCAGATAGAACTGTTATTGTTACACCTTTTTAATAATGTGATAAATATTTGGAAATAGACTTGTAACATTGAAAACCATTGAATGATATGGTAGAAATTTTGTGAACATGTATATTTATTTAAAATAAGTAATTAAACTTAGGAGTCATGTGTTATTGGATTATGAAAGAGGGTACTGCTCTTCAAATATTCCTAGTTTAACTTAATGACTATAAATAGGGTACATAGTTTCTCTTTGGGGTGAATCTCCCAAGGTAGAGGGATGAGAATGTGAAATGGGTATGAATAACTAGTCAAAAGAAGTGTTGGGATTTAATAGTGTTAAAGAGGGTATTCAAAAGGTGAACCAAGAGGGATCACAGGAAGTGTATTAGTAGAATTATTTTAGGGAAATGTTGGAAATGTGGACCAAGTATCTAGTGATATAACTCAAGGTGTGGGTTTTTACTATCCATATGATAGTGGGATGATTATTAGTGTTTACTTGAGACTATATAGGTAAATATGTGGCCCAAGTGAGAGGATTAGTTTTTCAATTTTGGTAGGGGTGACCAATGGATTGAGTTTGTGATTTCGGTATAGCATAGGGTCTAGGTAACACTATGAGTGTGAAATAGATTTTGGATTTTGATTATAGATAGGGATGATGAGGTTGGTTGGGGGATGTTGTTGAGTTGTATGTGTGATACTATAGTAGAAATATAGGTGGGGATGTGTGTGTTCCTAGAAGATGGATTAATTAAGGGTATTTCTTCCATGTTTTTAATTGTTATTATTATGATTTGACCAAGTTGTGAATCAGTTATAATCCCTCATCCAGAGTGAGAGGCTGGATGTATATGATGTGGCAAGATTCATGTTATAGGACATTTTTCGGAGTAAGTGCGTTCTCATAGGGATGTGATATCAGAAGTTACCATGAGCAGGAGGGTAGTGGTTATAATGTGATATAGGTCCTTACCCAGATTGAGATTGTACTATTCATGAGGTTATATAAGGCCTTACCCTAACTGACAAGGTAGGGGTTAAGTTTTTATATAATATCTTATGATGAGTGAGAGGGTAGTGGTTCGGATATGATATCAGACCACACCCTAAGTGAGAGACTAGAGGTAAGGATATGGCATGAGGACTTAGTCAGAGTGAGAAGGTAGTGGTATGAGATATGATATGATATGTATCCAAAGATCTCAACCTAAGTGAGAGTGTGATGATATATTTATAGATATGATATGGGAGATTTATATGAGACCCTACCATATGTGAAAGGGTAATGGTTGAGAATCAGCTTTGGAAACCTTCCCTGAATGGATAGGTAAAAGATTGGGTTTGTTTTATAGGGTTAATTATCTTCCAATATTTATTGATGCTGGAAAGGATAGGTTTCATGTTGTACTAGTTGACACATGATGTCTTGATATGATTTCTTTTATGTTTTATATTTCCTCCTAATTTTCATTCCATCACATTCATATGCTATATATAATGGAGTATATAAGGGGAACTTGGTGGCAACCTATTGAGTTATATGTTCACACCCTATATAGGTTCTTTGGTGTGTGTTTGGAACTTAATTTTGGATTTTCAAGTGACACATAGTGTGGGTGATTTAGCTAGACCAGTTGTATAGATGTTATGACACTTTTACAAGGAGAGACCCTAGTTATGTAGTTTTTTATCTCATGGTTTTGTTTTCTGATTATTTAAAGTATTAAGTCTAATAAGTGTTCCCTAATGTATACATGAATGTTTATTATGTGCTTCATTTTTTTATAACATGTTTATATTTATTTGATATTAATGGTTGGCCCATAGATGTAAAACCTTGTGTGTAATATAATATTGTATATTCATTATATTATGTTATTATTATTATATGTGATAGTATTAAGAGTATAGCCTCACCACATTATTTTTAGACTATCAAAACTAGTTTTGAACCTTTCACATATAGGGATGTGTGCTTGAGGTTATGTGGTACATTTAGTGAGGTATTGCTATGGAGATTTTAGGTAGGGCGTTATAGTAGGGTGGGATTGGGAGTGATTGAGTTATATGGGATCCTTATATTGTAGGGTGTATATAAAGTATAGTTATTCATTATTTTAAAATACATTAATAAATTGTGGCCTAATGGAAAATGATATAACTATTCTAATCCATGTTCTTGGTATTTTAGAAATATGATACCTTGAATGGCTCCAATAGAAGACTAAAAGGGCGAGGATGAGCATGATCAATTGAATATAGTTTTGGAAATGCTTATTGGATCTGTATTTATTATAGGTGTGTTTCTCATCATGATATTACTATATGTTATTTATTTTATTGAACATGGTTCTCTATGAACAGATTTTTCTATGTCATATTTTGTGAGGGTGTTTAAGTTATAGAATAAATCCTTCATTCTACTTGAGAGTGTATCGTATCCTATAGAGTTATTAATTAAGAATATCAAGAGTATATTTTGATTGTGTTGAGAAACCACCCCAGAAAGAATAGTGAATCGTTCTACATAAATTCTCTTAGTAACATACACGAATTGGTGTGACATTAAGGTATAGAATGGCCACCATGAAGGTTTTTCTTTTAAGGAATTTGGAGATATATTTTTTAAGCAGTTCTTATTCAAGACACTGAATAGATTCAGAGATTACAAGTTCATACAAGTGATGATAGGAGATATATCCATGGTGGACTATACTATACACTATACAGAACTTATTCATTTCACTACATTATTGGTCGAGTATGATGTCTCTAAGGTCTAACATTCTGAGGATGGTATGAGATATTCTATTTTTTCTAGTGAGTATATTTCATTGAGGATATGAACCTAGAACTCATAATTGAAAAAAACTTGGTTATGGTTGGACATTATGGATAGATTACTTCTTTTATTTATAGAGTTTGTGGGACTATAGGTAGAAGTAAGCTTAGATTTGGAGGTTTTCACCAAAGAAATGACATACATAATTTTTAGGGAAAATATTCATCCCCATATATTTGAGGAAGGACTTATCTAAAGCTATATTGTTATATTTAGATGAGGAATGGTTGACCATATTGTGACAGTTTATTAAAGGAGTATCATTGCTATGGTCATATGGGACACTTATAGATATTATATGGGATTTCACTATATCTAGTGGGAGGATAAAATTCATATCAGACTCATGGATTAAGTTTAGGTCCATGAATATTGCTTAGGGTTGTTAATTTTCGTTTTCTTAGTTGTTCTTGACATAGTAGACAAGGCTAGAGGAAACATTGTCAATAGTCTTAAACTATGTGGGGTATAAAACTATTGGGAGGCTATGGTCATGGTGAAGGTTTGGGGAATCTTCACACAATTGAGAAGATTTCATATAATCATAGATATAAATATGATCAAAGTTTCATGTACCCTAGATTATTTTTTTGATATGATAAATATGTACTCATTTATATCAAATTAATTGGTTAGTGACTTGAGTTTGGTTGTGGAGTGTGTGATGGCGGCCAATGACTATTGATATACCCTTTTTGGTGCAATATGAGAGTATTCATAGGTATCTTAGATATATTTGTTTTATTAGTATATGTAGAAATATCTCAGACTTATTTATATTAGAGATGTATAATTTTGATATGATCCTTGTGATGGATTGGATATCACTTAATAATGTTTATATTGACTATTATTGTTGATGGGTATCTTACATGTCTTATAAGGGTGATTTCCCTATCTTTGCTAAGGATTTTGATTTTTTGGTTGGCCATTTGGGTTCAATACATTAGTATACATAGAATATTATTGACTATTTTTTGAGAATTTATCAAAGGAATGAGGAGGAGAGGAGAAAACTACCTTTCCACTTATGGTAGAAATTTATTTGGATTTTTTCCTAATAAATTATTAAGGATTCTGAATAGTATAGAGGTCCAGTTTACAATTGAATTAGTTATGGATATAAGAAAATTTTCTATTATATACTACATGATGATAACAATAGAGTTGATAGAGATAAATGTTTACTAGGAGGACCTTTAGGTGAATAGATTCATTAACCTATATACTCCCCCTTGGGTTTCGCTTTTTTTTTTGTAAATAAGGGTATTTCGAGTTTACACTAATGTGTGGATTACTAGAGGTTAATTTAGGTTCTAATTAAGAACTATTTTCAAATTCCTGAAATATATTACATTCTAAATTAGATGTGGAGAGACATGTGGTTCTCTAAGATTGATTTTAGGTAAAGATATCACTGGTTATGGGTGAGCCCAATGGATATTCCAAAAACTACTTTTATTGAGTATGTATAGCTTGTATGAGTTACTTGTTATACTTTTGTATCTAAATAATGCACTAAATAAATTAATTACCCTGATGAATATGCTGGTCTATGTATATTTATATCATTTTGTAGTAATTTTCATTAATGACAATTTTTATTCTTAGGAATTGGTGGATATTTATCATTATATAGATATTGTATATGGAATACCGTGGGAGAATCAATATTACACTAAGATATGAAATTATCATTTCATTGTATGGTATTTTTAATTAGTGAGGCACATGATATCATAATTAGACATATTAGTGGACTATGATAAGGTCAAGGTGGTAGTTTTTTAGGAGAAACATACTAACATTTTTTATATCCCAATGTTACTATGTTTGGTATACTGCTATTGGAGATTAATTAAAGACTTTTCTAGATTAGAATCATTGTTGAAAACCTTGACCAAGAATTGGATGAGTTTTGTGTGGTCTTATCCTCTTGAGAGAGTCCTTCTGAAGCTAAATTAGAGGCTGATAAAATTGTCGATTCAGATCTTACTTGAGATGGGTAAAGATTATAACTAGTCTTTTGATGCACCAAGATTATGGATTGGAGTAGTTATATTATAAAATGAGTGATAAGTTTCATATAGGTTAAGGAAGATAAGGATAAATGATAAAAACATCCTGATGTGGGAATTAGATGTGGTGGGTGTTTTTTATAAACTAAATTGTAGGAATTACTGTATTTTTGGTGAGATATTTTTCATCTATGATGACTAAAAGTTCCCCAGGTATATATTTTAATAGTATTTCATAAACCATCAGTATATTTGGTGGATTGAGTACTTATAGTCATTTTTTATTGACATAATATACACCCACGGGAAGGAAAAAACTGTGGTTGAACCGTTAAGTTGGAATACTTAGGATAATTCTTTGTGAGGGTTCAATAATGTGTGGTAAATAATAAGCCTCTTCACTAATTTAAATTTTGATGTATAGAAGTATCAGATAGGGTTTGTGCTTTCAACTCTAAGAATCACTTCTTCACTTCTCTATAGATTGAAGGATAATTAGATATTAAATTCATATTTCTGGGTTATGTGGGATATAATATATCATGGAGAATGGCCACTATATTAGACTGAGTATGATGATGGGGTTGTATATATCCAAGTTAGAGTGGTTGTTTCAATAAGAATATATAATGATCTAATTTATAACTCACATGACTAGATATGGTTTGGCCACCCTGGTTTTATAAAATGTATCATTACATAGATAGGAAGTATTGGTGCCCACTATAGATAAGAATAAAACAAGGTTTGTATGATGATGATTCAGTAGATAACATATAGAGGCTATATACTAGAGACCCTCTAGTATTTTTAAACTTCTACGCATTCCATTATTGAAATATGGGGAGGCGATTAAGAACATTATGATGGTATTGTCATTGTTACGTAAAATTATTTATGTAACAAGGTATATTATTTATTATTTGACCAATATATCTTACATTATATTGATTTTAGTGAACCATTTTTCTAATAATTTGGGTGAGTTATACATACAAGATATGCTATTATTATATGTTGTGTTGATGAGAATAGTATAGGATCAATATGTCTAGTTTACATCCAATTTCAAGTATTCATTTCAAAAAAATAGGGAATGTAGGTAATGTTGAGTACAACATATAATCCTCATGTTTATGTGTAGTACGAGTGTAAGATTCAGGTGTATGATTACATGATTCAAGAATGCATATTAAATTTTGGGGGATCATGGGAGATTCATCAAGAAATAGAATAGGCCATCGATAAAATTATTTATCAGGTGTAAATTGATAGGAAACGTTTTCAGGATATGTATGAAAAACTATTCCCACCTCAACACTAGATAACAATAGGGGAACCTTATATTGTTTGTATGAGTCACATGCAAGAAACCTTGGTGCATATTGATTTGATTTATAGGTGGTGTAGTATACCTAGAGTAGGAAGATATCATATAATGATAAATGATGACATCATCTCGAGATCAATTTGTGTGAATGGGTATTCCTTAGAGTGTCTCTTAAATTGGGACACATGTGGATTTAGTGGAAGTGGAAACTAATTCCTAGATTTGTTTTTTCCATTTGAGGTTATCATGAGGAACAATATAATAGTGTTACTATTTTTCATTCCTCTTTGATATAGTGTAATTGAAAATGTATTCCATTTACCATAAATTTATAGATATCATCTTGAAACATATCATGTGATTTGTATTGATGATGTCAAGGTGGAGAGAGATGTGTCATTTGAGGAATGACCAATACACATAGTGAACCAAAGTGATAAGATCATTTTAAGGATGAAAATACCTTTGGTATGGTTGAGGTGGTATCATGGTCACATCCACAAGGAGACATTGAAGAGGGATGTGGATATACGAGCATAATGGACATAACTTATCATCGATAAGGATTAGTGATGCATCTTGAGGATGAAAAACTACACGGTGTCGAGTTTTTAATGAACCCCAAAAATCAATGTATGAATTTGATTAAAATTGTGTTGTTTATTTCTTATTTTTTTTGATATTAGACTATTCGAGTAATTAGAATATGTCAATGGGTAGAAATGAAGAAAATGGGTATAATGGATTTTTTTGTTTTTGTGATAAATAGAACTAGATACTCAATGTCCTAGTGCTAGGTAGCTAGGGGCTTAGAAAATAAGGGGATTGGCCCTGATGGGTCACAAACTTCCCGTTGGTCACTGGGTAGGAATTCAATGGGATAACTGGTACTCATTGGAAGTGGAATGTGTACCTATTGTCTTCATGATGTGTTTTAATATTTTAATTTAAATTGATATTATGGTCTAAAATTTTATAAAAAAACATCATCCCAATATTAAGTCAATCAAAACTAGAACCACATATATCTTGGCTTTGAATCTATATAACTTGATTTTCATTATCATACGAGATTTAATTAAAGTTTCTTCTATTGTATTGGATCACTAGATGTGAGTCTAAGCCTTATCTCTCCTTTATTTTGATCGATAATCATAATATACAATCACTAATTTTGGGTATTTTTTTATCATGGATTTATGTCATTAGATTATGAATCACTCATGGACCTTGGGTTTGGGAGAATCTATGTGTATGAGGTAGGTGGTAACTAAATTAGTTCACTATTTTATTTGATTTTCATGTACAATATGATATATGGGTGTTAGCAAGTGAGAGCAGACAACTTATGATGGAAAAAATGTAGTTTACTTATGTCATAAGTAATGGATATGGATTATCTATCCTATTATTTGTCCTTAAAACCTTGTATTTTGCGATCATTTTCAATAATATCCTTACCACCTTGGGAAATTTGGAAGATATTGAGAGAATACAACCTATAACGGGTTTCAATGCTTATGATTTGATTTAACAAGCCTTATTAGCCAAAATTGATAATTACTTGACAATGGTAATCTTATATATGTGTTATTATAGTGAAGAATTATCATTTTTATATGACATTGAAATGGTTAGCTCCCACTATAGTGTAACCCTTATGAGATGGGTGTTTTTATAGTATCCAAATTTTGGTTGATATGAGTACAGGATTGACACATATATTCTAGGTGTACAATGCCAAAGATGTGGATGTATAAGCATGTAAATTGTATTAGGGGAACCAATTTTTATATTGATTAACCATTAAATATTGATATTTCTTATGCCTTTGGTGATTATCCATTCAACCTTGATATTTATTATGATAATGGCGATTAAAAATTCATCTTAGATACTTCTTAGGACTATGGTTATTAACCATTCACTAATGAAATTTTCTTTGTTATGATGATTAACCATGCACACTTTTTAATTTTGTGTTAGTAGTGATTATCCATTCAATATTTCTCATTATTATTATAATAGTGGTATTTTGTTATTACTTTATTATTTTTATGTTATTGGTGATAATAAATTCACTATATTTATCATTGTGTAATCAATGATCAACCATTCACCATGGTTATTGATTATTCTTATAGTGATATTATGTTTATCATGTGTATGTTTCATGTTTATATTATTTACTTGGTCACCATTGTTTATGCTTATGTTATGGTGATAACACATTTATCCTTATTATAGTTACGCTAATGACCCTTCAAACATAGTCAGGTATATGAGAGGTGATGACCCATTCACCTATACTCAAGAATGAGGTTATGTGGAACACACAACTTTAGTCTGTTTAGGATGAATAAGCCAGGGATGTTACAATTCTAAATGAGCACAAAAAATCCCATGGTTCTTTCTTTGAGTATAGAAATATTTCTTTCCGTATTATAAATTTTCTCTATCATTAAAAAATTGAGGACCCACTTTCTGTTTAATAGAAATTTCCTCCATGAGTACTCTATTCAATAATTATATTTTCATATCCATTTGATTTACATTGAATAATCATTAAATATATAACTAAAAAAATTAATTGATTGAAGATGGACCACTATAGAACATTTATACTCTATATATATACTAAATATTTTACTAAAGCCTTTTTATGCTACCCTTATTTCTATATTAGATTAATATGATCATTATGTTTATTCCTGAATACTCATTTGGTTCTAATAACATTTTGATCACTTGTAATTTTAACAATATCTAGATTTTTAATCTTTTATATTTTATAATCTCTTCATTTATGGACTAAAAATATGATTCTTCCATTACTACCTCTTAACATTATATCATCACATCCCATGATAGTAAAATAGTTTTGTTTACACTCCTCATTAAATGTGCTTATATTAGAGAAGTATTTTCACCAATGATATTAGTCAAGTTAATTTAATCTATCTTATCCCTCCTTTATTTCAGTGATTAACTAATTTTACCTCTATTTATTTCATTCAATTCAGCTTCTAAACCATCCTTACACAAAGTGTGTTTTTCTTCTCTAGAATTTGTGTCATAATTATCCCATTCCTTATAAATTTGATATAAATTATAACTTATATTTTTTCTCATATTACTCTTAAATATATTTTTCACAATTTCTTTAAATTACATTTTTAATCCTTTTATTGATACAATTTTAGGCCTTATTATTGGTTGAATAACCAATAAGTACACTTTAATCTTCTACATCTTCATATTTTCCTTGATTAATTTCATTATTTTGAATATAACACTTACTTACAAATTCTATTAAGTATTTAATATCTAGTTTACTTCTATGATAAATTTCAGGTTGAGTCATATTATTTATAGGACTAAAGAAATATCTATTTTTTGTATACACAACTACTTAAATTTCCTTTTTCTTAGTAGTTATTTGAGAAAACTCATATTTATTGTGTTATTCAACATATAATTTATAATTTAAATGATTAATTTTTTAATAAATGTATCATTAAAGAAATTTCATTTTTGATTCCATGTTACTCAAATAGTTTTATGTACTCACTCATAATATACTCTATACCATTATCTAATAATGGAATTTTGATCACCCTTTATGTTTCATTTTTTAGTCACCTATAGTTTCATTTTATATATTCCATGAATTATTTTTCTTTTTTATTAACATCATAAATCCCATCCTACCATAATCATATTTAAACAAGATAAATACTATTATTTTTTTATTTCTATATGTGTCATGGAACCACACTTGTCAGTTTGAATTGAATCAAGAAAATGTGAAGCTCTCTTATTCTTTCTCTTATAGGGATTTTATATCATATTTCCTCCTATACATATATCACATTTATTTTTACTATCTATATTGAGACAAGAAATATCAATCCATTTCTAAATAATTGAAAAATTGTCCACACATTATTAGTCTATATAGCTAATTCATCTATATTTCAAATTATTTTCCTCCTCCACCATATAGAAACAATATATTTATTTGATATATACTTGAAATAGATTACCATTAGTCCCCTTTACTCATATCAGTGAATTACAAGACATTCCTTTGGAAAGATAAACCAAGTTATTGATTAATAAAATGATTCTTGATTCATGGTGTATATAGTTTTATCCACATGATTCATCATGTTCCTCAATAATCGTAGATTTCTTATAATGTGGGAAAACACCCACCATAAAGTATCCATGTATTGCTGGTTTTTTTAATTTTTAGGAGTAATTGTTTTTAAAATACATTCCTAATACTTATTATTTTTCTTTAAAGGTATTTTGGTTATATTATAGTGATAATTTGGTCCCAACTCATTCGTTTTACCACATGTAATGATAGAATTTCCCTCTTATTCCAATAGAGTATATTTATTCTCTAATAGAATATTTTTTTCACTTTCCTTCCCATTTTACTTGATCCTAAAATGGTTTTTTATCTGATCCTCCTTTTCATAAAACCATAAGCTATATAAGTAAGGTTATATAATTTAAGATAATATCCATAAAAAGAGTTCATTTTTTATAATGTAAGATATGTCAAATTTCTTTTATGCATAATTCTGGGATATGCACCACATAAGAAACTCCTTTCCTCATCACTATAGTTCATGTTATTACCTAACTAACCATTGAATTTTAACTTTATAAATAAAAATATCTTTCCAATATCACTCCAAATCTTTATATAATTTTTTTTGTTTCTTAGTTTTTAATTAGTGCTTGAAGATTGAGTTTGAGAATTTTCCCTAACATATTTTCTTCCTTATTCAACACTACTATATAACTAAGTAATAAATGATTCACCCACATATCCAATTACAATATTTTCCATCGTATTTTAATTTTGATCATTCATGAAATTATCAAAGCTCTAGAAACATCTTTTGACTATTTCATTGACTTATTTGTCTAAAAACTTCTAAAACTATAATTTATTCTTGGAACGTTCTGATTTCAATTCAAATTCATGTTTTTTCTTCAAGGTAAAAACAATCTTAAAAAATGATTCTATATATTTACCTTACTCATCAATAAAATAATGTAGGTAATTTATTACCATGTGTTTTTCCTCAATGTTCAATTTTAAATCAACTATATCTCTAAAAAAATTATACACAATATCCTGATATTCCATATCCCACTCTAACCATGTAATTATATCTTTAATATAGTGAAAATATTGGGAGTATTTATTAAAAACACAATAATATTTCTATTATTGTTTTATTAAATTTTCACATCCTCTAGTGTACCTTCTTGATTATCTTTAGAATCAGTAAATCCTTCCTGTTTTTAGTTTTTTGATTGACTCTTTTGAATAGTTTCCACCATAGAAACTTCTGAATACAAGTAGAATTAATTTACTTTATTCAAGAAAAATATGATCATTTTGTTTTTATTTTCTCACAATATTTTTTTTTCAATATCTATAATAATTTATTTCCCTATTTGAAGTTCTATCTAATCGAAAAAAAACATTGATAATTTTTATGTAAAATTAAACTCACCATAATAATTATTTTTTTTCCAGGAAACCTCACTACTATGTGTGTAACAACCGAAACTCCAGAAACCTAGAGTTAGTGTTTAATTTATTATATTGGAATAGATACATGGGATATAATCATGAAGGATCAATCTATCTAAAATTATTGAAGAACTATATAAATACGTGATTCCTATTTTTTAAATTGGAAATAAAAAATAAAACATAGTAGTAGAAAACACCCTTCATCCATGAACTCATTAATAGAATTATTATTTATATTATTGGGAAATAAAAAATAAATAAATTTGAGGTTTAGTTATTAGTATGTGTTACATAAAGTGGAAACTATCATGAGTTAATAATGAATAATAAATATTTAATCATATGTAACTAAGAACACAAGTCGTTTTATCAATAACTTGAGCATGAAATATATCCCTGGATAATATCAATGAATTTATATCATGGATAATGATAAATAAACTATCAATCAAGGAAATAAATAGTATTGTACGTCATGATCTTACAAATCATGATATCTACAGCATCAAAACCATTCAAAAAGATAGCTTATTCAATGGGTTGGTATACACCAAAAACACATTCCTACTATGTTTAATAATAAATTGAATTCCTAAAAAATATTCTTGAAAAATAAATATCTATTTTGGGTAAATAATAATGATTTATCAAGATTTTACACTATTAATCAATAAACTTTCATAATAAAACATTTTATGTGAAAATGGTGTAAAATTTAGGAAATAATCAAATAATTGATAAAAAAGAAAATGGATATTTAAGATAAATTTAATTTCCAATGATATTAGTAAATTTAATGTTAAAATAGAATGTTATGGAATATAAAATTAATATTAGATAAGAGATTTCCATCAGTTGATTAAAACTATAGGGCTAGTAATAAAATCATATCCTTTGGAAAAATAAAGAAATTGAAGTAAAATAATAAATTAAGCTTTCATTAAGATTTTTCATTGTAAAAAATATAAAATTTCCAAAATAATCTAAATATCGTAATATGGTTACGGTGATAGGGAAGTCTGTTATCTCTGTATATGTTAAGAACATTCATTTTGAATCTTGTAAATAAAGTCGATGAAGACCCTTTCAAAAAAATATTTAAAATATTAAATTAAATATATTAAAACGTAAAATATAACATATAATTTTCTTAAAAAATCATTTGAGTAAATATAAGGCCTTTTGTAAAAGAATTTTGAAGAAATATGGACATGGAAGTAAAATATGCCTTATTAAAAGAGAGATAAAATTCATTTTTATTATAAACATTTTATTTTTTCATTAAAGTGACGAAGAGTGGAAAATTTGAATGAAAATATGTAAGCTCATTAAATATAAAAGGGATAAAAAATATATGGTTTTTAAGGATATATTATAATATTCCTTCAATCAAAATTAAGGCAATCCCAAAAAAAGGAGATTATAATATAAATTTTTATATCATTATTGAAATTTAAATTATTTCCCATTAAATGAAAAAACATGAATTGAAATATTTATCACCATAAATAAATATTTATTCATGTTAAATATATCAACAGGGTGGTATATACAACACGTTAATGTAAATAGGTTCAAAATATCAAATATGTCTCAATGGAGTGGAAATTAAGAGGAAATCTATCGTTTCATGCTTCCCTTTAGTTGAATGTTATTTAAACACTTGTATAATAGTTTTTAATATTTTTTTAATAAATACATGAACCATATTAATATTTATCATATTATATATTATCCTCTTATAACATATTATTACCCGTCAACTAAAAATATGTCATTATTACCGTTGTTTCTGATGTTAACTGCTTCATTCTCTCATACATGTTTTTTAAAAAAAGATTTTGTTCTTTTGAATATGGTATATCTCTAAAAAATATAGAATTGTATTACTGTTATAAACATCATATTTATTCATTAGATTCATTTTTATAATCCTTCTCGATGTTTGGAGATGGAAAATAAATCGCATCACTTCGTGGAGATGGTAGGTTGTACGTACGCATGAGAAACATTACATTTTCTTAATATTTGAAAGGGTAAATAAATGGATAGAATATTAATTTTAAAAAATAAAAAACAACTCACAATCATCATATATATTCATTATTTCCATCATTATGACTCTCAATGTGAGTGAGTGATGGAATAAAAATTACTTCCATTTGTGGGACAGTAGTCCTCCATACACAGGAACTGTGGGTTTGTTTCCCACTTGATAGATATGGAGATAGATAAATATTATGGAACAAAAGTAATAACATATCAGTATATTATATATAATGGGATTTTTATATTAAAATTTCTAATACATAGTTGGAGGTGGTAATGTAAGAAGTAAGAAAGAAAGTGAGCGGTGATTAAAATTAAATTTAAATAGAAAAACCTCATTTGTATCACTTATTAAATACACTAGGGTTTCTATTTGAGGAAGAAAAAAACCATTTGAATGTGGATAGGGATATTCAAGAGAGATTTTTTCTAGGGTTTTTAGAGCTAAAGTTTTTAAGAAATCGTGCCACTTTCTTAGAAAATTGCTCCAAAATATATCATATTAGATGGTGATAAGGTTAAGATATAAATAAAACTATACAATGGGGTTTTAGTAATAATTATTTTAATTTCAACCCTTATCGTCATTTTTTAACCCCTGGTAAACCTGTTTTTACCATAACCATGGTAATTAATTTTACTATGTTTACTTTTCATTATGGCCAAAAATTATGTTGTACATATTAAATAATATTAATTATTAGGATTAAAAAAATATTAACAATTTTATCAAATTCAATTCATAAAAAATTTAATAATTTAGTTTAAAAATGAAAAGGTTGTAAAAAACAGCTTTCTATGAAATGTATTTTATCTGCATAAGATGGTCATATAGTAAATATATGACTAATAATCTTAATTTTATGGATTTATATACATATATTTAGATATATAAAACATAAATTTAATTTAGATAATTTATTATTAATAAATATTTTAATTAATGAAAATTGAATGTTATTATTCTTTTTTAAAATGAAATAATTTTCTGAATTCATTTTTGGGAAAAATTTGTATTTTTACCTTCAAAAGATATTTTTTTATTTATATCAACTAAATTTTCAATAAATTAGTAATTTTACATTTTATAACACATTTCCATGAATTAAATGAGGAGTGGTTAAATATTACATTTTAGATTACTCATAAAATCTTATTTTTAAGGGAAAATTTCAAAAATCCATTATTGGTATATTTTGATCTATTAAGTTAAAAATAAAAACTCATTATATAAAATTACATTTTTATTTCATGAAATACAAAAAATTATATTTCATTATAGTTTTATTAAAATAGAATTTTGACACACTATAATAGAAGCTCAATTGTAACATTATTCACTCCTACAAAACATTTTTCCTTGAAATTTTCTTGAATATTACTTTCAAATAAAATGAGTATAGATTCTCTTCAAAACATACTTTGGTTCTGACATTGATTCCTCCATTTTATGATTTCTGTAAGGTACCTTTACCAATTGAGTCTTCTAATTCGTCATTACTTTCTATATATTGTTATGAATCCCGATGTAATCTTTATAGTATGATATATCAGGTTCCAATTTTATTTCATTAGAGGTGATTCCAAACATTAGGTATGGTATGTACTTCTTTAACAATGATATGTGGAAAAAATCATAAAAATTTTAAATTATTGGTGGTATTTCCAAATGGTAATAAACAACACTGATTATTTCTATAATTTCAAAAGGTCCAATGTATATGGGGCTTAGTTTACCTTTCTTAACAAACCTTATAACACTCTTATATGGAGATACTTTTAAGAAAACATGATCCCCAACATTAAATTCCAAATATTCCCCCGAGTAACCATAATAATTTTTTTTCTTACTTTTATCAACTTTAATATGAGTCTAAATAGTTTTTACGTATATCTCTATCTTCTAAACATTTTTGGGCTTAAACATTTTCTTTAACCAACTTTATCACAATAGGTTGGAGTATGAAATTTCACTCCATATAATGCTTCATATGAAAACATTTTAATACATGAATGAAAACTATTTTTATAGTAAAACTCTACCAAAGGTAAATACCAATCCCATGTTCCATGAAAATAAAGTGATCATTACCTCAATATGTTTCCTAATGTTTGGATAGTCCTTTTAGACTGTCCATTAATTTTTTGGATGGTAGGAAGTTCTCAATTTAATCTTAGTATCAGGAGACTTATAAATAATTTTCTAGAAAATTTAGGTAAATTGAGGATCATGATCAGAAACAAATGGAATAGGTGCACCATGATATCTTGAAAATTAATTAATATGGATTCATACAAGATTATCAAGAGTAAAAGTTTCTATCATTAGAATAAAATGTGAATATTTGGCTAGGTGAACAAAAATGAACCATATTGCGTCATTATTTCTAAAAGAATTTGGTAATATAGTGAAAACATCCCTAGTAATTATATCCCATTCGTACATAATAATAGTTATAGGTTGCATGAATCCTCTAGGTTGTTTTCTCCCAACCTTCACCTATTTAAAATATAAGCATCTTGATACATGATAACTAATTATACACTTCATATTATCCCACAAATTTTTTTCTCTTAAATCCCTATTTATATGGGTCTTACCAACTTGTATAAAGAAATTTGATATGTGATAATCATCCAATAATTAATTTTTTAGATATGGTATAGATTGAAATCATAATCACTTTACAATTTTCATAACACTATTTTCATATATGATGTATCCTAATTTTCCATCATTCACAGCTTTAATTTTATTTTGGAAATTCTCATCATTAGGTCGAGAACTTTTTATATTTCTCAATAAATATATTTTTAAAAAAATTAAAAAATGTTTTGATGAATCCCCTTCCTTGATAATTCACATCATCATCTTTACTAGATCCATAAATATTATATCCCTAATAGTCCTCTTTTGTGTCATAACTCCATGATATTTTCTTCTCAATGTGTTTGCTACCTTATTTTCCTTTACTAAGTGGTAGTGTATTGAGAAAACATAATTCTTGAGTAGATCAGCCCATATCCTTTGCCTAATATTGAGATCATTCTATGGAAATATGTATTTTAGGCTCTAATGGTCGGTGTATATCTCACATATTTCAACAGAAAGATAATGTCTTTATATCTTCAAAGAAAAGATTAAATATTCTAACTCAAGATCGTGGGTTGGATAGTTCTGTTCATGAGTATTTAACTTCCTTAACTCATATAAAACAACTCTATCATTATACAAAAATAAAAAACCAAGTACATTCTTTTATCTATCACTATATTTCACAAATCATTAATTTCTTGATGTTTGAGTCAAAATCATAGAACCTTCTAATATACCCTATAATTATTTAAAAATTATTCACATTCCTTTGGCCATATGAACTTAACCCCTTTACATGTAATCTTGGATAATGAGTTATCAAAATGTAATTTTTTTGAAAAAATCATTTATAACAACCTAGAAGACCAATGAAACTATACACCTTGGTTATGTTCATTGGTGCATGCTATTATTTGACTACCTTTATCTTCACATGATCAACTAAAATTCCATATGTAGAGGAAATATAGCTAAGAAAGGAAACTTTCTAGAGCCAGAATTCACACTTTATAAATTTCCCATATATCTTTTTTCTTTTAATATTCTAAATAATGATTTTCAAGTAATTATCATATTTCTCATCGCATTTAAAATATCTTAAGATATCATCAATAAATACCAAAACAATCATTTAAACTATTCCTCAAGTACTATATTAATTATTTCCATAAAAACATAGGGTTTATTAGTCAATCTAAATGGAATTACTACAATCTCATAATTTCTTAAGCTAATTTGAAATTCTTTATTCATATTATCTTCGTTCTTTACTCACAGTTGATGATACACAAAATAAAGTTAAATCCTTCAAAAATAAGGAGCTCCATATAACTGTTTAAATAATTAATCAATGTGAGGTAGATGATAGTTGTTCTTTATATTAATAACATTGATCTCCATGTATAACCACATGGATCCATATTTCTTCTAGAAAAAAAGAACATTGTCTCCCTAAGGTGAAACAATTTGTCATATAAATCCCTTATCAAAAAAATCCTCAAGATTCCTATTTAACTGCACTAATTCCGAAGTTGTAATTCTATAGATATTCTTTGATATTGTCCTCACATCATGGATTAAATAATTGTAAAACCCAACTTCGAGCTCTACTGTATGTCCATGTAAAACCTAATGAGACACATCAATGTATTCCTATAAAATAGGTACATCCTTAATATGAAGATTTAATTTTCCATTCATAGATTGTTCCTACTCATATTAATGAATAATTTCATTTTTAAGAGATACTAGGGGTGAATTTAGACACGATTATGATGATTAGGTCTCTTCTATAAAGATATGGCCTCATATATCTCCATCACAAATCATAATTTCCTTCTCTTTTTAGTAAATTTTTGCTTCATATTTTGAAATCCAATAGTTAGTAATTTTATCAAAATAAACTATAGGTATAATAATTTATTTAGCTAGTAAATGACGTTTATGTGTCATAATGCTAACTATTTGATACATATTTGTTGCAGTTATATTTCTACAAGGATTATTTACTGACAACTCACTTCTTATGCTCCAAGGGTAATATATAATTTTCATAGAAAACATGGATGATATGAAATATTTATTGGTTATAAAATAAAATAAATCATTATATAAATTTTTGTCTATGATTAATATACTTTCCACCATATCTTTGGGAACTTCATCCTCAGATGTAGTGATCACATAAGCTTGGCCATCTCCCCTTAGTCACTTTTGTAGTAGATTCCATTGATTATTATGATATTGGTTTGAATAATTACCGATTTAATTATGGTTTAATCAATGGATAGTGGTGGTATATTTATTCCCCTTAAATGAATTAGCTATATGTCCATTATCTCAACATGTGTATCAAACTCCCATGCCCTTCAATCATTTTCCAAGATGTTTCTTTATATAATTTTCACTTGATGAAAATTTAATCATTTTTTTCTTATTCGTTGATATTTTCCCCTTTTATTGGTCATTATATAACCTCTTCATATCTTTATTAACCTTTAATATATAGGATCTATAAAATTTCTTCTCTATTTTGAGAACACATACAACTATTTCATTATACAATGAAAAAGTTTAAGAAACCTTTTCCCTTCAGAGGATTGTATTAAGACCCTAAATAAAATGGCCAATATTTCATTCTATATTACATATGTAATCTATATCATACCTATATATTCTTATGATAGTATCCTCATACTCTAAAAATCATTCTTCTTACTTTTTCATTAAGATTAATGACTTCCTCTTAATTTCTATTTTTTGCTCGTGAGGAAAATATTTGTTGAATAATTTTACTTTAAAAACTATCAATTCCATGTGTTCTATTTAATTTTACTCCATATTATTTTGGATTAATGACCACTATTTATCATCATCTCTTTTAATACAATATACTTATATTATAAACTTTTACATTTCATCACACTCTAAGGACATAAATATCATTTCAAGGGACTTAATACATTTCTCAACTACCATTGGATTAGTAGTTTCACTAAAATATGGGGGAATATATTTCATGAAATGATCTATTATAGGTTCATAATTCCATGGAATATCATATTGGTCGATATGTTCATGGTCATTAGTCATAACCTGGGTAAACTTACTTAATATGGCCATGATATGCTTAACTCATACACATGTTGTATTGTCTTACCCAATAGGGAAATTTATACATTGAACATAGGTATTGATACCATTATTTCTTCTAGGAATAATTTATAGAAAATTACTTATACAATATTAGTCCTAAACATTATAATTTTTAAATAATATAATATTGTTATAAATTCACTTTAAAAATTTACATTAATTGAAAATTTATGCATTGTTAATATCATAATCATAAACATGGTTTCTTTGAGAATATATTTAAAATATTTTATAATGTTTTGAAATAATTTTTTAAAAAGAATTAATTGACCTAAGAAAATACCATGGTAGTGTCAAACATGGTGCACAATAAGGGCACACTCACTATTCACCTAAATTATTCTTGAGATATACTCATCTAAATATTTTGATGTTATTACCCCTAGATAATTTTTTTGAAAGCCAAATCTACATGTAGTATCCATACAAGGATTTATTACTAGTTAAAAACATATAATATATACCTTAAAACAACACTAATGATATTATACAATAATTATACATATCCTCAAGTTCTATAATATGGTTATGTTCCCTAATCTATGTTTTACTAAATATGTTTCTCTAAGTTTATAATAAACTTCCTATGATACCACATCTAACCACCCCAACCCAGGAAACCTAGATGTAGTGTCAAATTTATTATGTTGGAATAGTTAAAAGTGATATAATCCTGAAGAATTAATAAGTTTAAAATTCATGAAGAGCTATATATACACATGATTCAAAAAATTACATCAGAAATTAAATATAAAATACAGTAATAAAAAACATCTGAAATCCACGAACTCATTAAATAAATTTTTATTCAAATCCTATGGAAGGGAAAAAACTAGAGACCTCAAATTACTAGTTTGGGTTATGTATAGTAGAATATATCATGAGTAAATAAGGCATAATCAATGTGACAACATAAATAATTGAAAACATATTCCATTTTTTCAATAACTTGAGAACGAAATGCATCCTTGGATACTATTAATGAAATAATTTATTGTATAAGAATTAATTAATTATTGATAAAGGAAATACATAAAATTTATTTCATGATCTCAAATATCATGATATTTATACCATCAACACCTTTCACCAAGGTAGTTTAATCGATGGGTAGGTATACACAAAATCCCATTTAATTTGGATAACTAATTTGTCTCAGGAGACCTGTTGATGCATCTAGGGGATATATATAACTAGGAACCACTTTTTACTGCATGTATAATGAATTCCTCATACATTTAATGATATATCTAATTAATAAAAATATTTCTCTTCAATAAATATCCATATTAAGTAAAGAATTTGAATTTATCAAGATTTTACCTTGTTAATCAAATAAATGTCATAGTTAAACAGAGCATGTAAAAATGTTATATGGTTAGGCAATAATTCTATCCATGATACAAAGCACATTTATATTTAATATAAATATAATTCCCAATGATCACAATAAATTAAATGTTTCAATATAAAATCAATGACTATAAAATTAATAAGTGATAAGAGATGTCCATCAGTTCATCAGAAAAATAGGTTTTGTAATAAAAATAATATCCTTTGAAAAAATAAATAAAATGGAATTGAAATATTAAAATAATATTTAATTAATATTTTCCATTTTAAATCAATTTAAAAATTATATAATTATATAAATATTAGAAGATGGTTCTAAAGGTGGAGATGTTTGTTAACGTTATATACGTTAAAATCATTCCTTTTTACTTTTTATAAATAAAATTTGAAAACAAATATTTTGTAAAACATTATAAATTTTCCATTAAAGACTTCAAAAAAGTCATGCATAATATAAAATTTTCTTAATAATCAATTTGATTAAATAAAATTAATTTTTTGAAACAATTTTGAAAAAATATAGACATAGAAGAAAAACACACTCGATTAAAAGTGAAATAAAATTGGTTTTTAATCTAAAAATTTAATTGCTTGATTTAATATGAAAATAGAGGAATATTTGGAAGAAAATATTTAAATTCATTAAATATCTTGAGGGAAATAAAATATATGTATTTTATAAAGTATGGATTATAACATTCCTTCATAAAAAATTAAGGCAATCCCCAAAATTGAGATTGTAAATTAAATCCTTGCCTCTTTAGTAACTTTTAAATTCTAACCCTAAGAAATAATAAAAATTAATTAAAACATTTATAATCATTAATAAATATGTATTCATGTTAAATATATCAGATGTTCATTATATAAACCATATAAATGTAAATTTGTGCATAATATCAAATGTCTCTGTGGAATGGAAATTGAGACAAAATCTATTACCTCATACTTAAATTTTGTTCGAAATGTTTTGACCTCATGTATTATGGTTTTAAATTTTTTATTAATATTTAATAGAACTATATTCATATTTATAATATCATATATGGTCATATTATAACATCTTATCACTCATTCACTAATAATATCTAATTATTACCATTGTATCAGGTGTTATTTGCTTCATTTTCTCATTAATGTTTCATCGTAGAAGTTCTAATTATTTTAATTAGGATATAGTAAAATCATATCCATAATTATATTAATTTTTTTACTATCATATTTATTCATTATATACATTTTTAGAATCATTCTTGAGGTTTATAAATAGAAAATGAATCGCATCGCTTAGTGAAGATGATAGGTCGTACATACGCATGAGTGGCGTTATCTTTTTCGTGAAAGGGAAATGAAGTGGATGATATATTAATTTTAAATAATAAATATCATGTCTTAAATATCATAAATTTTCATTATTTACATCATTATGACTATCCATGTGAGTCGGGGCAAAAAAATTATATCATTCCACGAGATGATAGTCTGATGTAAACACTTTTCGTGGGTTTGTTTCCCATCTGATGGAGAAGGATATAGATAAATATTAGGTAATAAAAATAATAAAATAGTAGTATATTTTAAATTATATTTTTATTATATTTTAATTATTGATACCTAATTTATGGTGGTAAAATAATAAGTAACAATAGCGAGTTTAGTGAAGACAATTACATTCACTTAGAAAAACCTCCTTTGGATCTCTTAATAAGGTTAGTAGGTTTTGTATTTTGGGAATACCATCAAATATATAACATGGATAAGGATTTAATATATATATATTTTTAGTTTTTTTATAAGATAAATGTATTTGTAGGTTTTAATAAATAATGGGAGGATGTGCCCTTTTATAATTGTGGTGAGTGGAACCCATGTAATTTTTCAATGATTTACAGTAATGCCAAGTCAATTTATAAAACAATAGATCAAAAACAACTTAAATTATAAGGTGATAATTTTAATGATTAAATAGAACTAAAATAATGGATTTTTATCATGTCCTTTGGTCATTTTAACACTTATATTTTTAGGTTAACCCATGATAAACTTGTTCTCTCAATAACCGTGGAAATTAATTTTTAATATTTTTACTATTGATTGGGAATGAAAATAAATTTTACCTTATTAAATAATATTAATTATTTTTATTCTAAATGTGGAATAAATTTTATCAAATTCAATTCATATAATTGGTAGAATTTATTTTTCAAATAAACCCGAAAAAGACGCAGGAAAATAGTTTTTCCTGAAATGCAATTTTTAAGCATAACATGATCTTATATTAACTATATGACTAATAATCATCATTATATGGTTTTAAATTAATTTATTTTGATATATAATGTATAAATTTAATTTAAATAATTTATTATTCAATATTATATTAATTAATTAATTTGTGAATACATTATTCCTCAAAAAACAATTTTATAAAGAAATTGTTTTAGAAAAATATGCCTTTCTACATGAAAATGATCTTATATTTTTTTTAATTTATAGTAAATGAATTTTTAATTATAAATATTATAACATATTATTATAAATATAAGAAATAATAGTTAAATACTATATTTTTAATTATTCATCAAATCTTTAATCTATGAGAATATTTAAAAATAACATTATAGGCTTATTTTTAGCTATTAAGCTCAAAATAAATAATAATATGATAAAATTAGAATTTTTCTCAATGGAATACTATTTTTTATTATATTATTATTAAAAAACGATGGTTAATTACTATAATCGATGCTTGGGTGTAACGTCCCCATCTAAGAATCCATAAATTTAACCTCGGATTAGGTTGTCATAAGCCCTCAAGCTCTTCTCCCTATACTCCAGGGGTTTCTGACTAGTGATGAGGGTCTAATGGATCATGTGGGGAGACTATACCCTCTTTACTAGAGTAAGCCATAATAGATAAAAAATTAAATAGAATAAATAATAAACAATCAACCATAAATGTGAATTGCCAAAGAATTTACCAAATAGGGTAAAAACACAACCAATGATAAATATTTCATGTCATACTAATTGTGAAAAAGGATAAGGAAACCCAAAATAAAGAAAATCATTCAAATACCCAGAATGGGTCTTGACTCGATGTATGGATCCTAATCCAAGTACATACCAAGCACTACTCAACTCCCAAGCATTTAGACCTTACCCTTGTCCTGACCTATAACCATGAAATCTTCTCAAGTACCTAACGAAGGCCTGAGTAAGGTGTGAGTACAACTCAGTGGGACCCCACCAAGGGTGTCTTCAAAATATCATATCTAAACAAATAGAACATGAAAGTATGGAATAAAGGACAAGGTAACCAAGAGACCACTCAGGTTACATTAGTTATCATTACTCAGATTATCCATTTCCAACATCAATTCTATTTTCATCATATTTACCATCCTTGTTAATAGTTTCATTTTCAACACATGTTCCATGGGTTAGGCAACTATATCAATTACACAATGGAAAAATCTGGTAAATCAATATTTATAAGGGGAAAGAGTCGAGTTCCAATTATTATTAGTGGTAAATATTTCATAAATGATCACAACACACTTACCTTGGAGCATCATTCTAGGTAGTCTCATCCAATGCAACCATTAGGGGCCTAGAGCATCGGTCCAACTCCCTAACCCTTGTATTCTAGGGTGGGGTTTAGAGCCTTAGTCCAACCTAACCTATGGGAGGAGACTCAGTCCTTTATCTCACACCACCAATCTATGTTCACATGCTTATTTATCCATTCGCCACATATATTATATCACAAACCATACACAATCAATACACACAAAATTTACAATTCACATTTCATTCAATATTTCAAGCATCAGAAATATGTAACCCATTAGAACATTTACCATTACTTTGTATAGACAATTTAATCAATTTACCTTTTTTATCCTTAACACATTTATAATAATAAAAAATTCTCATACATTAGCCCATTTAACATATTCGTCAAATTCCAAATCAATAATAAATTAAACACATTCATCATTTCATATGCCTTAACCCATTTACACATTTTCATTTCCATTTAATATTCCATTTAGTACATTTATATTAGTCTATTTAATACCTTACTCACCTCATGCCAAAAAATCCCTTATTACCTAGAAAATAACTAGACATGACCACCTTTGGTTCTTATTTATGGTTTAAACTACATTTTAAAATCTTTAGAATGTGTTTCAATTCATCAAAAATCAATACTAGGATTATCAACACAAATATCCATGTTCTAGAATTTTGGCACACCCTATGGGCGACCCTAAATTAGTCTAATCAACCTCAACACATCCCATGGGTATCATGGGGGGTTAAATATTCATATAGCCACCCATTTTACTGAATATTACTAAGGGTGTCAAATGCATAATAAGAGGCAATAAAACACACAACCATGCAAGCACAAATCAACATCAAGAGAATGGGATAAAACATATAGACCACCTACCTTGAATCCAAAGAGGAATGCATCTTTAACCTTAGAATCATATCAAGGATCAAGAATACTTTAAATACCTAATATAAGACCAACATAAAAAATGGCATTTAGGGCTTTAGAAGAACAACAACAAATTTCCATGACCTAATATTGAAAGGAGGATCATTAGAATCACCTGGATCTTTGATCAGAAAACAACATCACTCCAATTGGCCTTGAATCAAAGGATATTGTTCCTTGGGAATCATGGGTTGTAATGTTTCATCACTAGGGATGGGGGAGGATGAAATGGGGAGAAAATTTGTAGAGAGACTTGAAATTCAGAGGGGGAAGTTTGGTAATTTTCAAATTTTTAATGGGGTGAAAAGATTGTCCACATGGTTTTCCAAACTATGCATAAATCATGAAACTTCCTCTATCCCAGAGGGGTTAAGTCACATGGTTACCTAGGGAGGTCTACATAGTTGGAAAAAAACATGTGCCAATAATGTGGAACGCCTCTGTCCAAGGTGGCACGATTTGTCTCTCCTCCACTCTTGGTTTTGATTAATCATACACCCCTCCTTTTACATAGCATGGTTTGGGATAACTGTTATCCCTAACCATGAGACAACCATGAAACATGAATTGGATTTCCAAATTCTTTTTTCTTTCATGTTGTCAGACCCCTAAACAATATAAAACCCCCGAACCTCTTCATTCATCAGATAAACATTCCATTGACCAAAATTAATAGATTAAACTGAAATTTTAAACAAGGTAAAACCTCTATGAAGTACAAGATCTTAAAAACTCCCCCACCTTATAATTGGTCTTCCTCGAGCTGCATTCTCGAGCAACATTAAGCCAATGAAGAAAAGAGATCAGGTAAATTATCCCACATATCAAAATCCATTTCAAAAGTTTCTTCCTGAATATTACCATGCTTCCAAAAAACTCAAACCAAAGGCACAATCTTGCCCCACAAGGCCTTCTCACTACGATCCACAATATGAATCAGATTCTCCTCAAAAGATGCATCAGATTCAAGCTCAATATACTCAAGTTAAATCACATGAGATGGGTTAGGGTGATATTTCTGAATATGTGAAACATGAAAAAAAATTGTGCATTCTACTATACCACTGTTGAAGAGTCAATCGATATGCCACCGATCTGATCCTCTCCACAATCTCAAACAACCCCACACACCTGGGTGCCAACTTAACCTCAATCTGAATCTGAATGTGGACCAAACTTGGTGATACCTGAATGAACACATGATCACCCTCCATAAATTCATGAAGTTGACGAAAATGACTCTCATAAAACTTCTACCTACTATGACTCGTTTTTAAATGTTTTTAAATCAATTGAATCTAATCTGACAACTCAAGCATGTAACTCTATCCCAATAACCCTGAATCTCTAATATCCATAGAACACAAGGGATATCGATACAGTCTACCATAGACCACCTCATAAAGTTCCATCTGAATCATATCCATGTAAATTATATTGTAAAAAAAGTCAAAAATTGATAAGTGTTCTTTCTACTATCTTTTAATAATCTAGGAAACATTCCCTCAACATGTCCTCATGTATCTAAATAGTACACTATAACTGCTCGTCTTTCTACGGGTAAGAACTCATTCTCAATAACACCTGGCCAACAATATTGTCTATTAATTCCACGATACATTTTGTTAAAACTCGGATGCACTTCCCACTTCGATGTAAGGAACTCATAAATTTACTCTTATCGCAAACACATTGTCACAACAACATTTCCATGAAAAAAATCACATTATCACCAATGGTAAAACCTAAAAGAGACTCATCACCTTTAATACATTCACATAAAATTAAAAATTCTGAATCCTCAAGAACTTTTTCCTTGATCCGTATTAGAAGCATGGACTCAACTGAAAAGGATGAAAGGGTCATCTTCTATTGACCATCCTACACCTAGAGATTTATCCAAGCAAATAATCCATTATCCTCCACTCAGAACTAGATTCTAGAACATCATTATTTTGACTCTTCTAACTCAATCCAACCACAACACTATTTCACTTTCTTAGTGTGATAACAAACTCGAAGACAATAAACTACATATACTCAGCACATATTTAATGAAAAAGATTCATATCACACTGGGATAAGATGTACTCCAGTATTTTATGGTTATTAAACACTATAAGCCATTACACCAACAAGTAATTCCACAAACACTTTAGAGCATAAACCACTGTGGCCAATTCAAGATCATGTATAGGGTAATTTATTTCATGATGCCTCAACTTTCATGAACAATATTCCACAACCTAATCATCATGCATCAACACCACCCCAATACCATCACTAGATGCATCACAAAACAATGTATACTTCTTACCCAGCTCAGGTAAGATCAAAATCGTTGTAGTTGTCAATCACCTATTTTATTCTTAAAAGGCATTCTCACATGCCCATAACCACTCAAACTTGATTAACTTCCCACTAAAACCTTAGATTGGTTATATAAAACAAGAAATTTCTTCAATAATCCTTTGATAGTATGCATCCAAACCCAAAAAGCATCAAACATCATAAATATTCTTTGGTCTCACCCATGACACAACTGCCTATACTTTCTCCGAGTCTACTAACATGACATCCTTTGAGAAGATATGCCCTAATAAATTCATGTTATTAATCCTAAAATGAAATTTGGATATATTGGTATAATCGTATTCTCTATTAGTGTACTCAATATGATGTTAAGATGTTTGACATTATCATCATGTGTTTTTGACTACACCAAGATTTCATCAACAAAGAAAACTACAATATAATCTTGGTAAGGATGAATGGTTAGATTTATTAGGACCATGAACACTACTGGTATATTATTCAACCAATATAACATCACAAAAAACTCATACAACCTGTACCTACTTTTGAAGGATATCTGCGGTGTATGGGAAGGTATCACCATTAGATGGTGATACCCTCATATCAGATTAATTTTGAAAAAAAAATAAATAACTTCTCAGATAATAAAAAATTACATCAATTTGAAGAAGTGGGTATTGGTTTTTAACTATCATCTGATTCATATTTCTATAATCGACACATAAACTGAACGATCTATAAGAATTCTTGGAAAATAACAATGGAGATCCCCAAGGATAAGTACTAGGATGAATGAACGTTTTATTATCTAACTCCTCCAACTAACTCTACATATCCTATAGTTATGCTGCTTCCATCCTATATGGTGGAATTAATGTGGTTCTACTCTTGGAAACATCTCTATCATGAACTCAACATCCCTCTCAAGTGGTAGCCCTAAAAATTCCTAAGGAAACACATACTAGAACCGATTCTCCACATGAGTAAAAATAGGATACTCTACTCCCCCATCATCAAAAATGAGATGAGCTATAGAGAACCAAGATTAAAGTACATGGAAATTACATTAATTTTTTGGAATACTTAATACATAACAAAAATAGACACCCACAGACCATAATAGTTTAGTGTCTTTGGAAACATGAAACATAATCTTCAAATCATGGTGAAAGATCTTCAAAATATCCCATAAATATATTACCCTTTTGTTTTCTTACCTAAAACCTTTATTTATATCCTGGGGAAACGAAAACATAAAAAGGGTGAGATCAAATTCTCATTAAGGGTAAACATGGAGAACATAAAACAATCCATAAACATTTGAACGTAAAAACATGAACATAAAACATCAAAATCAAGAGTAATGACATAAATCTTGGTAGTACATAAGTAATATATCACAAAGGAACATTAATCATGATAAAATAGAAAGGGAATAAAACATGTAATTGTGGCAAAACATTAAGAAAATTATTTTATTTCCATAGTAGCCAAGGCATTTCTGCCAATACCATCATAGTGGACATTGTCCATTACTGAACCAGGCATACTTGTCGTTCCAGCCCAGTATTATTGAACCATATTTACTTGTCATTCAAGCCATGTATATCTCATGAGATATAAATCTTTACCCAATGAATTGGAGGGAGATATAGGTCCCAACCATCTCATAATTAAATCATTCTTTCGTATGCCACAAAATAAATATAAATCATTCATCATAACCCAACGAATAAAATGGGTTTCATAAACATCATCTCATCATAACATAATCCATATAGAATAAATGGATATCATTTCATCATAAGAAAAATAAAACCATGTACATAATATATACATTATACTTGAAACATAATCATATTATATAATTTCATCTTAGATAGAATTTTTTTTTGATAAAACACTTGAAATGAATTCGTGAGGAAAATATCATTTCTTCTTCAAAATCATTTTCTTTTCTAAAAATGCCATGAAATTTAAAAGAAAAGGATTTTGTTGAAAATAATAATGAAATATTTTAGAGTAAGCTTCATGAAAATAAGGCATTATGAAACCGTAAAAATCAGTTCATTTCGTATATGTTAAAAAAACATTCTCCTCTTACTTTTAATGGAAAAGACAAAAAGTATCACGTATGGTAAACAAAAGAAAGATTCCTTCCAAAACACAAAGTAAAAGTCAAATAAGGGTAAACATGACTTTAAAAATACATGTAAGAATATTAAACGCTTTATGAAAATCCTTTTTATGGACATGGATAAAAAATGTAACCCAAGTAAATACCTACGAATAAAAAATCTCGGATAAGAACGAGATTTGAATAATTATCCCTTACCTTTTATGATCAATGGAATCATACGTGTAATAAAATAAAGAAAATTAAATTCATTTGTAAATATCATATCCTCCATAATAAAAATCATAAAACATTTATGGGAATCATAAACACTATACAAAATAAAGTTATGGTGATTAAGGCATATGTCTCACATAAATAAAAGTGAGACGAAATAATCCCTTACATTATGTCTAATTTCTTTCATATGTGTTTGAGACTCTTGTATAGTGGGTTTAAACGTATTATTAACTTTTATCAAAACCATAATAATATTTATGTTAACATATATGATTCACTTACGAGTTTATATTACCCGTTCATTTGTCAATTCCATGTTAAAGCAGTGTTTTGGGTAAAATTGTTCCATTCATCATACGTGTTTTGACTTGTAATTATTCATATGATTACTTAGATCATTATTAAATACATCTAGAATGTAAAAAATGATTTATATAAAATATATACTCAAAATATACATATATAAAATATATAGATAAATAGAATGAAATACATCGTTCATGGAGACGGTAGGTCGTACATACGCATGAACACTATTTTTGTTTCCTTATTAAATTGAATGGAAGTAAGTAAATAACATATACATAAATATAGTATAATTATTATGTCATATATTCCATGATAATTTATTATATATACTTTATAATCATTTTGGAATGGTTAACATGGAGAATGAATCTTATCGCATCGTGGAGACTGTAATCCGTACGTATGCACAAGCGATGATATCATTCCCATAATTAATGAATTGAATTGGAGTGGATGATATAATTTATCAAAATTAGTATTATGTTATAATAATAATATATAGTTATTATTTCCACCATTATACCCATCCAAGTATGGTGGTAGTGGAAAAATATATTACACCACAGATCGTACGTACGCACGCGCAGTGATTTCGTTTTGTGTAGAATGGATAGAAGGTTAAATAGGGTTGTTTCATATTTATAATAACATATCTGTATATTAGTGATACTTATTTTATTACTTTATAATTAAACAACTCATATAGAGGAAGTAGAAGAATAAAGAAACATGAAATAATCGGTAAAAGATATTACCTCTTCTTCGACGCACCTCCTTTGAACTTCCTCTTAAGGGACTATAGTTGGTCTTTTGAGAAGACCAAAATCTTTAAAATGTTACTAGGCAAGTTGAAAAGTCTAATGGGAAGGGGTTTTATAAGCTTTAAGGCACAAAATGGTGTGAGGAGGAGAGGGATGAGGTGCCCTTTTATAAGAGAAGAGAGGGGCACTTTCGGAATCATCAAAAATATTAATTAAATAAAAAAATCAAACCCCACTTAAAAACCTTCAAAAATTACTAAATTCAAATATGAGATTATATAGGGTTTTAATCTCATCAACCAATAAAATTTAGTAATGTTTTAGGTTTATTTTAAACCTTATCATTTTGATTTATCCTTATTTAATCTATTTAATTTTATTTGAGGTAATAATATTCTAATTTTTAAATTGTTATAAATACTTAATTATGTTATGTGAATTTTCCATAATTAGATAAATTATTACATTTTCGACCACACAATTTCATTTTTTAATTTTTAAATATTTTTGTGATTTTTAAACAATTTAATAATATTTTATTTTTATAAAATATCAATAGTGTCAATTTTGACAAAATTCAATTATTTGAATTTAAATTAAATCCAAACAGAAGATATATTCGAACCAAAAAATTTAATAGATTCCCAACTTATCATATTCATCTAAAAAATTCATGTATAACATTAATTTGTTCATATAACATTTATTTTAAAATTTTTTAAACTATTTATTTGATATTTCCCTTAACAAAATAATTACTACAACATTTTTGTATAATTATTTAATATACTTATTTTTTGAATAGAAATTAAAAATAAAATACTATGATGTAGATAAATATAATATCTTACAAAATAATACTTTTACTCAAATTTATCATCTTAAAATCACATCATTTAAATTGTTATATTTATTATATTATGAAGGTGACAACTTGACATCATTTAAATGAAAATAATATAAGTGTCATAATCGCTTTTATAAGGCTCTAAATGGTCAAATATTCTACCATTGGATGCTTGTGGTTTACATGTACACGAAAAATAAGTTTTGGTCAGGTGTTTGTTCATTTTATGGTCACTATTAGTTTAATAAAAACTATATTATTGATTTTTCACTAAATAAACAATTTCTACATCACAATTGTGTCAGCATTAATGATAATTATTTAATCCCTAAAAATTATAAATAAATTCACATGATGTATAAAATTTTATTAGATTTCTGGTGAATATTTATTTTCTATGTTTTATGAAGTTTATCACTAAATTAAAATTATTACACTTATAAGATATAAGAGTGACATGTTGTCATTTTATTTGGTTGTAATAATAATTACATCATTTTCATGGTCAAAAGTCCATGAAATGATTTTATTCTGACCCTTAGGTGATTTTGGTTGACTTTTATTCATCCAATAGAATTTTTTTGGTTGTTAGGGTAATTTTATAATCATATTTTTTACCCTTAATTACCTGATTTACCTTTATCTGTAGTAAATAAAAATTACCGCAGTTACTATTCATAATTGAAAGTAGCCTATTAACATAATTTGGACCTACAGATTACATATATGAAATCAATTTTTCCAAATTCAAAACACAAAAGTTTCAGTAGTTAATTAACAATTAATCCTGCTGTTGAGAAAATAGGTTTTAAAAGTTAAAACATTCCAAAAGATAGAAATATTTTTACCTATGAATTCATTGTAAATTTAATGATAATGACTCACATTATATTAAATGGTAAAAATATATTCTATTTATACTTTAAAACCATTAAATATGGTAATTTAACCATATAAATTATCTTGATGAAAAAAGTTGTTTTTAATTAAAATTTAGCGTATTTTTACTATTCATCAAAATATGAAGGTTAACAGAAAAATATTAAAAAATTATACAAAGTAAGTTTTTATATACTTATTGAAATGAATAAGTTTATTTTGTAAAATTGAACTCATAAACATGTCAAAAACAAGATTTAAAGTGGGTGTGCCATCAAAAGGTGGCAAAACTGTATTTTTTAAAAAATACATATTTTACCAGAAAAATTTATTTCTTTCTCATACCATGTTCTAGAATATGTGTAAGATGAATGATAATGTTTTAAAATTTAAAATGAGGTTAATATTATTCATAATGTCTGGTTCATAATAACAATATATTTTTCTCTAGTGAAACTCAGTATTGCGTACAACACACGCTATGGATGAAGGTAGCACTTTCGTGCAACACAAGCCAAGAATAGTGTTGGCGTATACTACAAGCTAATACGGTGTTGCATATAGTTAAAGATAATATTGGTTTAGCATAAAATACAATACATCAGAGAAATTAAAAATAATATTTCTCATAAAATCTCTAGGTGTTACATTCTATCCCCCTTAAAATAAATTTCTCCCTCGAAATTCATCGGGGTTATAAATGGTTTATTACTTGAAAGTTTCTTTCATAGAAACCCAAATCATAAAAAATAATACTAAAACATTATTTTAAAAATGAATGTTAGAAACATAATGGACACCCAAAGTAACTCATCAATGGGTTTCCACATAGGAATATATAGGTGAAAATATGGATATGGAAGAGAAATCTAACCATCATGTTCTGATAAAGAGTGGTAGAGAACATGGCTATGAAAAAATAAACAATCACAAAGCCATAAATTTTTTATGATCTAAGGTACCATATGATTCATCAGATATGAGGGTACTGGGACAATATTTTTGGTTTTCATGATAATTTCCTTAATGTTGATGAATTTTTGAATAAGGAGAATTACTTCTTGATTCTAGTTTAATATCATCATTAGTCATTCCATGAAAAATTTCCACTTCATCTCTTATTTAAAGAAATGAAGTTGAATTTTTCATTCTTGAAGTATTAACAGATCATGCAATAGAATGATAGGTTATTCAATCGGTCTCTATCACAAAAAAGGTTGGCATACGATATTAAATATACATAAGTCCATCTATGGTGAGGTTAATTATATATGGTTCCAAAAAATGGACTTATAATTCATCTATTATACCACTTAATAAAACAAAACTAATTTCTAAAAACCAGGTACTTTTTATAGGCCAGTGGTAGGTGATAAAGGCATGTCACACTTAGGTTATGGGTTTGATTCCCACAGCCTTGTCCGACGTGACGGGTTGGCTCCTATCCTACGGGTTGTCCTTCTTCTAAAACTATACTATTACAACATTCTAGAAAAAAAACTTTTCCTTTAAAAATACTATCTGATGTCCAAAATAATCCATTCCAACCTTGAGGCTTATAGAAAATACTTATGTTCAATCTCATAGTATAAAGAAAACTATTACTAGAAAGATCATCTACTAAGCATTAAATACCATCATTTATCCCCCATATATCATAAGATATATCTAGTTGGTTATATTCCAAGAATGTGAATTCCTTAATCATGTTTTCTCTTGAAACATAAATTACCATAGAATCTTTGTGAAAACATGAATGCTGTCAAAAGTTAACTCTTTCCACATACCAAAATTCCAAAATTTCTATATACTCAAACAATGATGTCAGTTTGTCCTTATATCAGTCACAAGCTCATTAGTACTATCAAACATATTGTTTTCTCCTTATCCCTTCATTATAAACATATCATCTTCTATACAAAAATATTTCAATCACTTTTCATGGTTACTGGTAATATTCATCATATACTTTCAAATACTCAAGGAAAAACAATAGTGTAACAATCCTTGGATTTTTCTTTATTCCATAGTACCATACATTATTCATAATAAACATGCAATCATTCCACTACCTTCTTAAACCATTGACTGAGCTTCATCATTTTATTCCTCAATAATTATTTCATCTCATATATCATTTTTAGTCTCTTCATCATCATCAACATAAATACTACCCATACGACCATTCTGATTATCTTCATGAAATTTTCCCTTAGGGAATTAGTTTGCATAATGCCCGTACATTCCACATTTAAAACATTTAACCTTTTTTGCGGTCTTAGAAATATCATTATCCTTGTCCATTGTGTTAACTGGACCTTTTCCTTTGAAATTACTGGATTTGTTTCCTTCTTTTCCACACCCAAAGAATCTCCCAATTCCTTTGAATCATTCTCCTTGATGCCTCTTCCCGCATGATTTTCATGAGGGAAATTGAACTTTCTTTCCTATATGATCATCATGAAACTCAATCTTTTTATTATTAGTCGAGTCTGGAAACTTACCAAAGTTGATATTATTGATCATATTATGAGATTCCTGATTTGGCATAATAAAAATGTTTCACCTTCCAATTCCCATTTAATTTCGTTGCTCATGAATAATATCATTCCATTTTACATCATATTCTCCATTAACATGAATCTTCTTATTTCCAGCCATTTTCTAAAACCCAAAAAGAATAGTGTGAGAGGAAAAAATCATACTAGGAAAACAACATAATCAAGGGGAGTACTTTAAATATATAACATCTTAGGTTTAATCATAGGTTATTTATGATCGTTATCATAATTCTAGGATTGTAACCTATACTTATACTTAACCTCAGAGAAATCCCTATTCATACCATAGAACAATCTCTAGGGATCTCACTAAAGTTTTCCCATCCTAGTTTCCAAAGGTTAACTAAACCTTTCCTTTGATTCCAACTATAGAAACCCAATCTTGACGTACGTGGAAATTATATTACTTTTATAGAATACTTAATACATAACAAAAACAGACACCCAAGGACCGTAATAGCTTAGTGTCTTTGAAAACTTCGAACATTATCTTCAAATCATGGTGAAAGATGTTCAACATCTCCCATAAAGATATTATCAGTTTTTTTCTTACTTAAAACCTTTCTTTATATCCTAGGGAAATTAAAACATAAAAAGGGTGAGCTCAAATTCTCAGTAAGGGTAAACATGGAGAACATAAAACAATCCATAAAAATTTGAACGTAAAAACATGAACATAAAACATCAAAATCCTGAGTAATGACATAAATCATGGCAGTACATAAGGCATAGATCACAAAGAAACATTAACCATTTTAAAATAGCATGGGAATAAAACATGTAGTTGTGGAAAACCATTATTCAAATGATACTATTTCCATAGTAGCCAAGGCATTTCTGCCAAGACCATCATAATGGACAATGTGCATTACTGAACCGAGTTTACTTGTCATTCCAGCCCTATATTACTAAACCTGATTTACTTTAGATTGCAACCATGTCTATATCATGAGATATAAATCTTTACCCAGATTTACTTTCCATTGCAACCAGGTCTATATCATGAGATATAAATCTTTACCCAATGCATTGGAGGGAGATATAGGTCCCACCCATCTCATAACTAAATCATTATTTCGTGTGCCACAGAATAAACATAAATCATCAACCATAACCCAATGAATAAAATGGGTTTCATAAACATCATCCCATCATAACATAATCCATATAGAATAAATGGATATCATTTCATCATAAGAAAAATTAAACCATGTATATAATATAGATATTATACTTGAAACATAAACATATTAAATAATGTCATCTTAGATGGAAAATGGTTTTGATAAAACACTTGAAATTAATTCTTGAGGAAAATATCCTTTCTTGTTCAAAATAATTTTCTTTTCTCAAAATGATATGAACTTTTAAAAGAAAAAGATTTTGTTGAAAATAATCATGAAATCTTGTAGATTAAGCTTCCTGAAAATAAGGCGTTATGAAACTGTAAAAATATGTTCATCCCGTATAAGTTAAAAAAACATTCTCCTCCTACTTTTAATGGAAAAGTCAAAAAGTACCACATATGGTAAACAAAAGAAAGATTCCTTCAATAAAAAAAATTAAAAGTCAAATAGGGGCAATCAAGACTTTAAACATACCTGGAATAATATTAAACACTTTATTAAAAACATTTTTATGAACATGGATAAAAAATATAACCCTAGTAAATACTTAAGAATAAACAATCTCGGATAAGAATGAGATTGTAATAATTATCCCTTACATTTTATGATCAGTGGAATCATACGTGACATAAAATAAATAAAATTAAATGCATATGTAAATATCATATCCTCCATAATAAAAATCATAAAACATTCATGGGAAGCATAAACACCATACAAAAGAAATTGATGGTGATTAAGGTATATGTCTCACAAAAATAAAAGTGAGACAAAATAATCCCTTACCTTATGTAAAATTTCTTCTCTATGTGTCCAAGACTCCTGTATAGTGGGTTTAAACATATTATTAACTTTTATTAGAACAATAATAATATTTATGTTATCATATATGATTCACTTACGAGTTTATTTTACTCGTTCATTTTTCAATTCCATGTTAAAGCAGTGGTTTGGGTAAAATTGTTTCATTCATCGTATGTGTTTTGGATTTTAATTATTCATATGATTAATTAGATCATGATTAATTACTTCCAGAAAGTAAAACATGATTTATATATAATATATACTCATAATATACCTATATATAATATATCAATAAATAGAATGAAATACGCAATTCATTGAGACGGTACGTCATACGTATGCATGAACACTGTTTTCATTTCCCTATTAAATTGAATCGAATTAAGTAAATAACATATAGATAAATCCATTATCATTATTATTTCATATATTTCATTATTATTTTTTATATATACTTTAAAATCATTCTGGAATGGTTAACATGGAGAATGAATCTCATCGTGTCGTGGAGACGGTAATCTATGCGTATGCACGATCGATGATATCATTCCCATAATTATTGAATGGAATTGGAGTGGATAATATAATATATCAGTTTAATTATGATGTTATAATAGTCATATATAGTTATTATTTCCACCATTATACCCATCCATGTATGGTGGTGGTGGAAACACAGATTACACCACGACGTGGAGATGGTAAGTTGTACGTATGCACATGCGGTGATTTCATTTTCTATAGGATGGATATAAGGTGAAATAGGGTTGTTTCATATTTATAATAACATATTAGTGTATTAGTGATACATATTTTGTTACTTTATAATGAAAAAACTCATATAGAGGAAGTATAAGAATAAAGAAACTTGAAATAATTTGTAGAAGATATTACCTCTTCTTCGACGTGCCTCCTTTGAACTTCCTCTAAAGGGACTAGAGTTTGTCTTTTGAGTAGACCCGAATCTCCAAAATGTTACTAGGGAAGTTTATAAGAGTAATGGGCAGGTTTTGTATGAGCTTGAACACTCAAAATGATGTGAGGAGGAGAGGGATGAGGTGCCCTTCTATAAGAGAAGGGAGGGGCACTTTTGGAAACCACAAAAATATTAATTAAGTAAAAAACTCAAACCCCACTTAAAAACCTTCCAAAATCACTAAATTATAATATGAGATGATATATGGTTGTAATATCATCAACCAATAAAATTTAGACATGTTTTAAGATTATTTTACACCTTATCATTTTGATTTATCCTTACTTAATCTATTTAATTTTATTTGCGGTAATAATATCCTAATTTTTAAATTGCTATAAATACATACTTATGTTATGGGAATTTACCATAATTATATACATTATTAAATTTCAGACAATATAATTTTCAATTTGTAATTTTTAAATATTTTTGTGATTTTTAAAAAATTTAACAATATGTTATTTTTATAAAATATCAATAGTGTCAATTTTGACACTATTCAATTATTTGAATTTAAATTAAATCCACACAGAATATATATTCAAAAAAAAGTATTCAAAATATTTAAAACTTATCATATTTATCAAAAAAATTCATGTGTCACATTAATTTGTTCATATAACATTTATTTTAATAATTTGTAAACCATTTATTTGATATTTCCCTTAATAAAATAATTACTACAACATATTTGTATAATTATTTAATATACTTATTTTTTTCATAGAAATTAAAAATAAAATACTATGATGGAGATAAATCTAATATCTTACATAATAAGACTTTTATGCGAATTTATCATCTTAAAATTACAACATTTAAATTGTAATATTTATTAAATTATGAAGGGGACAACTTTGACATCATTTAAAATAAAATCATATAAGTGTCATAATCGCTTTTATAAGGCTCCAAATGGTCAAATATTCTACAATTGGATTCTTATGGTTTACATTTACACGACCAATAATTTTTTGTCAGGTGTTTATGCTTTGTATGGTCACTATTAGTTTAATAAAAACTATATTATTGATTTTTCACTAAATAAACAATTTCTGCATCACTATTGTGTCACCATTAATGATAATTACTTAATAACTAAAAATTCTAAATAAATTCACATGATGTAGATACTTTTATTAGATTTCTGGTGAATATTTATTTTTGATGTTTTATAAATTTTATCACTAAATTACAATTATTAAACTTATAAGATATAAGAGAGTGACATGTTGTCACTTTCTTTGGTTTTAATAATAATTACATCATTTTCATGGTAAAAGGTCCATCAAATGAATCTATTATGACCCTTAGGTGATATTGGTCGACTTTTATTCATCCAATATAATTTTGGTAGGTTTTAGGGTAATTTTATAATCTTATTTTTACCTTTTATTACTCGATTTACCTTTAACTATAATAAATAAATATTACCGTAGTTTCTATTCATAATAAAAAGTAGAATATTAACATAATTTGGACCTAATGATTCCAAATATGGAACCCATTTTTCCAAATTCAAAATACATAAGTTTCAGTATTTAATTTAAAATTAATCCCTCTTTTGAGAAAATGTGTTTTAAAAGTTAAAACATTGAAAAAGATTGAAATGTTTTTACCTATGAAATCAATATAAAATTAATGATAATGACTCTCATTATATTAAATGTTAAAAATATATTATATTTATACTTTAAATCCATTAAATATTATAATTTAACCATATAAATTGTCTTGATGAAAAAAGTTTTTTTTTAATTAAAATTTAGCGTATTATTACTATTCATCAAAATATGAAAGTTCATAGAAAAATATGAAAAAATTATCCAAAGAAACTATTTATATACTTATTGCAATGAATAAGTTTATTTTTTCAAATTTAACTCATAAACATGTCAAAAACTATATTTGAAGTTGGTGTGCCATCAAAATGCGGCAAAACTGCATTTTTTGAAAAATACTTATTGTTTACCCTAAAAAATTATTTTGTTCTCATACCATGTTCTAGAATATGTATAAGATAAATGATAATGTTATAAAATTAAAAATGGGGTTAATAATATTCATAATGGAAAGTTCATAAGAACAATATATCGTTCTTTAGTGAAACTCGGTATTGCATACAAAACACGCTATAGAGGAAGGTAGTTCTTGCATGCAACACAAGCCAAGAATAGTGTTTGCATATACTACAAGAAAATATGGTGTTGTGTATAGAACAAGCTAATCTTGGTGTAGCGTACAACACAAGACATCAAATAAATTAAAAATAATATTTCTCATAAAATCTCGGGGTGTTACAGAAGCCACTTGGTAGGTGAGTTCACCAAACAGTTGAAAAATTAGCCGTACACGAATTTACCAAATATCCCATTCACCCTGATGGACATATGTGTCTCCCTTAAGATATGTGAACATTACCCTATGATGGTAACCGGAAATGTGTTATTAATATAATACTAGACATTCCATCCCAAAAATCAGATCAAACCTCAACATCTCAAGTACAAATCAGTTCCAAAGGTAATGATACACACCAAATTTGGGTGTACATCCATAACCATTATTGATATCCACTTATTACACCATATAATGGTGTATCGATAGACATAACTCCACATATAAATTCCATTACAAGTCCCAAAAAAACTATGACCTAAGCATAAATAAAATAATGAAAAGCACTTATATTGAACAATGCACCAGCAAGCATGGAAGCAACAATAATCATACCTCTAATAGTGGATGTCATAGCCTCAACACCTCTTGGTGCATTCTAAACTATTTCAGGATGACCTGACCCTATACCCTAGGCCCTAGTTTTAATTCTTGATGTAGCACTACCCTGATGATATGAACACTCTCACCCTAGAGTGTCTCATCCGCCACCTCTACTAGTAGGTCTATTAGAGATCCAACTTTATTCTTGATATGGGGTAACCGACACCTTTCCAATACTATGTGTTGGTCTTATAACTCCATCATTACCCCATATTGAGGGTTCCTACATAACCTATGCCCATACCCCATTCCACTGCATGCTCAACAATCAATTGGTGGTCAGGGGAACTGACTACGTTGGTGTCCCGACCTGCCGTATTAATAGAAAATCCCTTGGTAACATACCTAAAAAAATAGATCCCAGAATTCCCTATCCTCTATCACCCTACTATAAAACCACAAATTAGTGCTACCTACAATTGGAAGTCACACCTCTAGGTTTCCCAACTGATACTGTCTTCCCAACACCGTAAGCCTCCTTAAAATTCCCTTATAAAATAAAGGCATGACCCACTACTACAACAACCATATTAAAACAAAAGATACTAAACTTGGATTTAATATCTAGTCTAATTACATCCTATAAATGTCTTTTTGTCACTACTTCATCACCTACCAACATTGTAATTTTTTTTGTAAATCTATGGAATGGACTGCATACTGCATCACTAACATAGACCCCTAGATAAACCTCATAATCTCTATAGACATCTCCTACCTCAAGTAATCTGGATAGAAATTTACTAGAAATCATTCCATGTCAAACTAGAATCTGTCTAGGTTTAAACCAAAACATCCCACCAATGATATACATATCCTCGCAACATATAAGTCACTAACTCAACTCGCCTCTCTGAAGGAGTCTCAAAGTGATCAAGAATTGTTTGTATGGACTCTATCCAAAATTCAGCTTCATCAAGTCTAACCTATCTCACAAAAGTCACATGTTTCTACAATTAACACTCCCTGGTCATCAAAAACATGCTTGGAATGAACCTCCTTGGGTCCCAATCCATCAAATGCATAAAACCAATGAAGTTCTAACAGAACCACTCATCTCCTCCATTACCCTAGTTCAATGGGTTTCCTGACCCACTTCTCGAAGAGTATTCTCAGTGACATCCTCTTATCACCCAACCGGCACATGACATCATGGTGTAATCATCATATATTTCCATGTACACATCCATGAACACATAAAAAAAGCATCCAAAATTTCACCAAAGGAGGATCTACACTATCCATAAACAACTCATCATGTATACACTATCCCCACGAACACAATCGCATTTCTATCACTACCCTTATCCATCCCTACTATGGGTTATGGTCAACATGGGTTTAACTAACTCACATGACCAAAAGTATTTTCATTTAATACCCCTTTTACCTTTTTCCACTACCACAACCTAAACCCCTTTTTTCTTTTAGACACCTTTCCCATTAAAAACTTCTTACAAAAAAATAACCCATTTGAATCTATTTATTAAGAACAATTTCTCAACCATTTCTTAAAATTATTTCCATTTTACTATTTAAATCAATGTTATTAGACACCATTTCATTCAAAATTACAAGAAAGTAAAATGTATCCTACCCCTCAGGTCCCACACACCCATCCTATCTGTTCCAATCATGATGCATGAAACCTATATTCCTAGGTACTGATAATGATATATGAAAGCACAACCTCATTCCATTTTAACCATGATCAAAATATTATAAAATAATCACATTACACAACAATTTCATCACCCAATAGTGAAATATAAATTTAATGTAAATTTTTTTATCAAGAACAAAAATTCCCACACTGGGTACTTGGGTTTTCTCTCATACTTGGGTTACTTACTCCAATGAACGAGCTCATTAAATAGGTCCAACGAATCCTAATAAAACTTCTACCACAAAAAATAGTAAGGCATAATAATTTCCTTCTATGACACCACTTTTTAATGTCCCCATCCCAGAAGCCACAAACAGTGACCCAGGCCAGGTCGCCACATGACCTAAAGTGTATCTCCCCATACGCTAGAAGATATCGACTAGTAGTGAGGGTCTAATGGATCATGTGGGGAGGGTATACCATCTTTAAAAGAGTAATACATAATATATATAAAATTAAATATAGAAAATAATAAAAAATAAACAAAAAATTTTCATTGCTATAGAATTTCCCAAATAGGGTACAAAAACATAACAGACGATAAATATGTCATGTTAAGAAAAATGTGACAAAAGTGAAGCAAACCCAAAATAAATACAAACAACTAAATCCCAAAATTGGGTCCTGAATCCATCTCTAAATCCTCACCCTTGTACATCCCAAGCCCTACTCAACTCCCTAGCATATGGAACTTTCCCTTATCCTGGCCTGCAGCTATGAAATCTATTCGGGTATGCAATGGTGGCCCGAGCAAGGAGTGAGTACAACTCAATAAGACACCAACAACTGTGTCTATAAAATATCTAGTCTAAATAGATAGTACAGGAAAGTATGAAATAAATAACAAAGTAACTAAGAGGAAATTCATGTGCCATTAGTTATCATTACTCTCTTTAACCATTTCCAACATTAATTCATTTTTCATCATTTATACCAGCATCATTACTCATTTCATTCTCATCACATGGTATATGGGTTAGGAAATTGCATCATTTAAAAAATTTCCTAATATGGTCAATAATTATGCATATGTGGAAATATTCAAGTTCCTTATCTCACTAGTGATAAAATTTTCATAAATGACCACAACACACTTACATTAGAGTATCAATCCATGTAGTCTCTTCCAATGCAACCATTAGGGGCCTAGAAAATTATTTGGAATCCCTAACTCATTCATTTTAGGGTGGGGTTTAGAGCCTAATTCCAACTAGACCCATGGGAGGGTCCCGAATCCTTTATCCCAAACCACCAATCAATGTGTACATGCTTATTTATCCATTCAACACATTTATCATATCACAAACCATACACAATCAATACACATAACAATTATAATTCAAATTTCATTAAATATTTCAAAAATCATCATGACTTAAACCGTTAGCACATTTATCGTTACTTATAATAACCCATTTAATCAATTTTCCTTTTTTACTTTAACCCATTTAGCATAATCAACTATTCTCCCACATTAGCCCATTTAACATATTCATCACCTTCCCAATCATTAGACCATTTAACACATTCATCATTTCATATTCATTAACCCATGTACCCATTTCAATTATCATTTCATAATTCATCTGGCACATTCATATTAATCCATTTAACCCCTTACTCACCTCATGAAAAACAATCCGTTATGCACAATCCAACAGCTATAAAAACCCACCATTGGTTCCCCTTTATTATTTAAACTACATGTCAACATGTTTATAGTGGGTTAAAATTCATCACAAATCAATAATATTATTAACATAAAAAATATCCGTGTTCTGGAATTTCATCACACCCCATAGGTGTCCCTAAATCAGACTAATCAAACTCAATTCATGCTACAGGGATCGTAAGATGTTTAATTCTTCATTTAGATACCCATTTTACCAAATTTTTCTGACGGTATCAAATTCACAACAATTGGGAATAAAGAACATAGCTATGTAAGCACAAATAAACATAAATACTATGAGATATAATTTGTAGTTAACATAAAATAAGTCCAAAGATGAATGGACCCTTAACCTTAGCATTATATCTATATTCAATCACTCTTTGAATACCAAACCGAAGATCCACTGGAAAATAGGATTTTTAGGATTTAGAAGAAGAAGAACAAATACACAAGCCCTACTCAAGAAAATCGATGTAATATAAGCATTAGACTTACACGGAGCTTTGATCTACAACCAACAGTGCTCCAAATAACATATAATTGAATCTTTGGGATGCTCGGGATGAAATGGTTCATCAGTAGGGTGGGATGAGGAAGAAATAGGTATAAAATAAAGATAGAGACTTAAAATATTATGGGGTAGTTTGTAATTTTCCAATTTTTAATGGGGCATGCAGTTTACCTACATCATTTCCTAAACCATGTGCAAACCATACGTCTACCTCTATCAAAGAGGGTTAACTCTCACAGTTACCTGGGGAGACCCGAGTGGTTTGATAACCATTAACCAACTGTGAAAAATTACTCTATATAAGGTTTCATAGTTTGGATCTCCCCCTCATATGGGGTTTCTTAACTATGAACCTCTCATCTTGGATAGAATAGTTTGGGTGCATGGTTATCCATAACTTTTCAGCAACCGTGTAACATGAACTGGATATCCAAAGTCATTTTTCTTTCATTTCATGAACCCCTGGAACACCCCTAAACCATTTTATACATCTAGTAAATACTCCATTAACTAAAATTAATAGATTAAATCAAAATTTTGAAGAATTAAATTCCTCCATGAAGTCTGATATCTTACAGCGGGTGTTACAATGTGTCTAACCTTTTCACACTTTAAATTAGCTAGTTGTAGTTTTCCATTGTAACTTACATTTCTATATTTAAAATTATTCACCACAAGTGGGATAAATTCCTCACTTATATAATTTTAATCCTCTCCGTGGTTGAGATTGATATTTCCAATATTTATGAAATGTATCTCCTTAAATGAGTTACTCATTTTTCAATTTTGTTTCAAAATATTCTCATACACCCCTATAAAACATTGAAAACTATCAATTTAAATCTCTATTAGAATTTATTCTTCATGTGTCGATACCAATGAATTTTATAATGGTGAAAATATTAATATTACTTTTGATTCTAATGATCACTCACACTCCCTACTACTCCATTCATTATCTTAAAATTGTGGTATAAATAATATGACATGTGAATCACTTAAAATGAATGTGTTAAAAGGGAATAAATATATAATAATATATTTTCTTGTTTCTATATAACTCTTTATTCTATAATATGATCATATATGAAATCACATTCAACTTATCTATAGTATCACCCTATGAATTTCCATATAAAATTTTTCTTCCATTCTGATGTGTTGTATATTCCCTCATTCTTCAATTTTCCCACTTTATTATCTTATAATACATTTATCTAAAAACATATCTCATATATCCCACAAGTAATAAAATTATTTTTTATATAAATTTCTTTAATGGTTGTGTTAAATCGCCTATTATCCCAGAAAATATTCTTGCATCTGAAATATACTCAAATTTGAATAATATCAATATATTTATAAAATTGTGGTATAAAAATTTCACAATATTTTAATGTCATTAGATTACTACATATATTCAAAAATAATGTATTGATAATTTTTTGACATTTACGGAATCATATTTTTTGAAATATGATTATAGTACCAAATGTATATGGTTCGATATAATGAATTTCAGTATGATTCAATAAAAATAATCTTAACAAATCACAAAAATGAATTGTGATTTTACAAATAAAATGTATTTCCTAATCCTATTTTTTTTTGAAAAAATTATTATTATGGATCGTGACCTTTCATTGCAATGTAATCTATAACACTCCATAACATAATATGTTATTGTGATGTGTCTCAATAGTAGTATCCAACAACTTAAACTCCTTTTGTCATTAAGGCTTCTAATTACAATGTGATACTTGATCTCTAACACCCAACACATCAAAAATTATTACACCATTATCCAAACCATGATGTAACATATATCCTTCCGAATGAAATATTTATTTTATCAACTTTCTAAAACCTGAAAATATAATTATCACATGACCATAATTACTGAAAAATTATTTTTACATTATTCCCAAATTCAAATCCAAAACTCTTAAAAAATTATTCAAAACATTACTAAAGACATATTTCATTCATTATTACCTATTTATAATAAAAAAATTGAAATTACACATGTCATTATCCTCTTTTATCAATCTAGGTTTCAGTAGTGGATAATAGTCCAAATGGTGGAGGTGTCACAAATTCATGGACTATTGTTTAAAATGTTTTTCATTATTTATTTGTCTATTTTTTAATGAAATTTAACTTATTTTTTAGAGATAAATCCCCAATAAATTGGTTAAAATATTGTAAAACATGGTGAATTTTCTTTATTTATTATTCAATATATCATTTTTCTTCTAAATAATTTGAATTTTGGACTTACCGATTTATATATTTTCAATAGTGAATAAGTTTCTTGTTCATTCACTTTACTAAACCACATTTTCTTTTTATTTATTGAAATAATAGAGAATAAATTTTATTTACTTCTATTGGTTTATTCTTCATGAATTTAATGGGGTAAATTAAGATATGAGAAGTTTTTATTTGTGTATTATGAGTTTTAAAGTTGTTATAACCACACAAGTACTTATCATATATTTAACAAATTCAAAAATTCACATATATAATAAAGATCATTATTTTTTCTTTTTTAGGTGTTTTGATAATGAAAAAATAAGGCATTATGAGTTTTTTATGATCCATTTTTAATAGTATATAGATATTGAATCACAAAAAATTATGAAAAATATTATTGTGTCAAACAATGAATGAAGTCACCAGGGGAATCAATAATGAATCAAATTTACACTTCAAAACTTCAGTAAATTTAGTTTCTATTTTCATTTATTATTGTTTTAATACCTTATATTTCACAATTATCTAATTCCTTTATTTCTCATTTTAAATGAAATGAAAAAATTATAAAAAAATATTTATAATGTTTTATTTAAGAAATATTGAGTTATCGTATCTCCCCTTAATAGAAAATATATGGTCTTAAATATACTATATTATAAAGATTAAATTTTATTTTTAATGAGGCCATAAAAACTCATATAAATTTTCCATAGATTTCATTCTATAATAAATATTAGATAGTTGTTGATAATTTATTAACAATTATAATATAAATCAGTTTGATCATTACTTAACCCATATTTATCACATGTTGACAGCAGCTAAAAATAACATTGGAGGTATAATATTAGGTTTTCAATGATGGTATAAAAGTATTATTATATAATCTATTATATGAATAAATCTATTAGAGGGACAAATAATAATTATTTTTCATTAAAAACTATTTATGGTGTTAAGAAAGGAGGGAAATGTTTCCTTCATGGAATGGTGGAAATTAGAGATAAAATTGATGAAAATATTTGAAAGGGTGTAAGAAATATTGAGGTGATTATACCTCATAAATTTATGTTATAAAAATATAACCTTCTATTTTTAACAGATATTTGATACTAACTATACATTTTACAATTGATTTGAATATAAAAAGGCGTTCAACATTAAGGATGTTTTAATAAAGGAATCTATGAGTTTTTTTCCTTTGTAACAACCCAGGTAATGTTAATAGTAAATCATTTTCATGTCTTATTAATATTCATGAATTATATTTTATATAGTTATATACTTTATAATAATATAATGTAATTTTTCAATTAAAAAGGAAATACTGATTTTTAAGGAAACTAATTTTTCATTCATGTATTTATAAATATAGTTTCTATTTTGAATTTTTATTTTTAAAATTTCATAATTTATATTTGATAAAAATTAATCCAATAATTTCATTTAAATCGAAATTACACTTGATTTTGGTGTAAAAACATGTTTATAGTTAAAAATGCATTTTCCATAAAATCGTTTTTCATCTTATTTTGAGGGTATATTGTTTTAGTAATTTCTTTGACTTATAGAAATTTAATTTTATAAGATATATTCTGTATTTAAAATAGTTATGTACAAATTTTTTAATCATGAAACTTCTATTTTTTTCATGTCGAATAGAAACATTGGTAAAAAACATTGTTACCATTATAAGAGTGAAAACGAGAAAAGGGGTTAAAACTAAAATGATAAGGGTAAAAATGAATTTAATAAATTTATAATTCCAATTTAATGGTATTATTTGGACCCTATATTATATCATCTTCCAAAATGATCCATTTTTTATCCATTTGGATTGAGTAAGTCATTAACATATTTTAATCACCTGGAAAAGTCCAAGTGTGTCATCACTATTGCTTATAAAAGGAAACCCACTATTTTCTCTTCTACTCAAGTAATGAGACTTCTATATTAGTAAAAACCTATCCAAATACATTTATTAAATCCCTAAAAATGTTTTAAATGATCAATTTTTATTATAATACCATACTAAGAAGGTTTTAGGTATAAACCTAAGTAGGATGCCCGAGGAAGAGGTATGATTCTTAACCCTGCGTTTTATTTTTTATTTCTTATTTGACCTCCTTTAAACCGTTCCTAATTTTTTTTTAAATAATAAAATAGGTATCCTATATATTCTGAAATTTTATTAGTTTTATGTTCTAATCCTTTTTCACCTACTTATCCATCTAATATAAAAAGAAAACAAAATTCTTTTGTATGTGCAAACTACCGCCTCAAGAAACCATATATTTCATTTTTCATCACCAAATATTATGGGTGGTATCAATAATGAATAAAAATTAAATAATATTTTATATATGGAAAAATTTTAATTATTTAATGGTGAAAAAATATTATAATTCTATCTTTACCATTAAACAAAAAATAAAAACATTTCTCATGTGAATGGGTAGACTACATTCTCAAGAATCGATGTATTATACTTTTCAACATTGCCTCACTTGGTTGATATGTGTGTGTGTGTGTGTCTGTGTGTGTGTGTGTTTGTGTGTGTCTGTGTCTGTGTGTGTGTGTGTGTCTGTGTGTGTGTGTGTTTGTGTGTGAGTGTGTCTGTGTTTGTGTGTGTGATTAAATAGAGAAATAAAATTATATTTATGATATAATAATCATTATGTAATAGTAACATAATACTTACATTGTTTCTCTTGTGTTTGTTGAAAAATGGAAATGTTACTCATGTGAACGTATAAACTACCATTTCCATGATGTAACATAATTCATTTTTCATAACCATATTAAATGTTTTTTTATACGAGTCTAAATAGTGTATAAAATTATAATTACAATGTCATTAATATTATATAAATTATATAATCCTGATCTACTTTACCATAGTCATCCCACTAAAGTCATTTTCGATGCATAAGTCAAACAACCTCAAGACCTCTAACATGATGTTAATTGATTAAGTAATTAAAAATAACATAGAAATAAATGAAATCAAAGGAATAATAAACTTAAAAAAGGTTATTAATAATTCAAATAATTAACATAAGATTATTATTTTGGATTTTAATTAGTGTATGTGATGAGTCAGACTCGAGGTAAGGGATTTGTTTTCTAAATTACATTTTTTGGAGAATCATCACATCTTCACCATATGTTTACATTTTTTTGGTTTATATAATTCTATATGGATTTATTTTATCATTAATATAATGAAATTAAAGTGGTTTAAAAATCCATTGCATGCTCTATCCTTCAAAGTTATTTTTTTGTAGAAAAGTTACTAATATCATAGTGGATTTTCTATTAAAACATTGTTTTGAATATTTTAAAATATTTAGCCTCTGTATCAATATTCTTATAAATGTTCCAAGATTTTTCATATTTATAAATAAAATAATCATAAATTTTATTTTCCAATAATCTTTACTTTCTTTTAAATGTTATAAAAATTAAATTTTTCAATGTATTCTATATGGATCACTTTTGACTCTTTTTACCAAATTATGAAATTATTATTTTTAATATATAGAGTTATAAAGTCTTTTCATTCCATCAAAAATTATCTTTAATTTTATTCTTTATTTATTATTTTCCATTGTGATTTTAAAAGACAATAATTTTCTAAATATTTAATGAATTTTTATTTTTTCCAAGAAAAGATATTTTAAAATAAAATGGTATTTTGATATCCAAAAGTGTATTTTATGTGGGTTAAAAAATGGTTTTCAAGGGATTTATGATGAAAAAGTATGAGAATAAAAATATTTTTTTCATGATATGGTACTTTATATTTTTAGATGTTGATGGGTAAACCCGATAGAGCTTATACAATGGGTAATCCTGATACAAATTATATGATGTGTGATCCAAATATAACTCTCTAATACATTGGGTAATGTTCCTTATATTTAAATGAAAGAAGAAGGGAGTTAACCAAGGAGGTTTATCCTATGGATTTAACTAGGATATAATTATTTGTGACATAAGTGAACAAAGGTAATTAATATAATTATCTAAAATTCCTACAAGTTTTTCAATTTTCTTTCTATGGTGTTTACATGATTTCTTTGAAAAAAAATTTCACCATATGGATATGATTTATTTTATATGATCAAATAATAATGTTAAAAAGGTAAAAATATTATGGGTTTTTATGTTTTTCACTAGATTAATAGATTTCCTTCTATTATATACTTTATTTATATTTTTAGAATCATCCCATATTTTAAAAAGTTTTTCATGGGGTTTTAGGATAACTAGGAACAAAGAAGAAGTTAAATTGAAATTGATAAAGGTTATTCATGGGAAGAAAAAATGTTTCATTTTAAATGATTACTTTTTCAGGAAAAATGGGAAATAAGTAGAAGTGTCCACTTTTTAATGTATAGGTCATGAATGTAAGAGTTATGACCTAATTTCCTATAACTCAAAACATATAAAGTTATTTGGGAATTAAATAAATTGAATCATTTTCAAAAACTCTAGTTTGTATAATTTTTTAAGGTTTGGTATTTATAGTTAGAAATAGAGAAATAGTTTAGATAACTTTATAGGTTAGGATATTGTTAATATAGTACCATTTAGACATTCTAATTTATTTTTATGTTTACATGATATAGAATTGGAAAATTACCAAATTGATTCATCAAATTTAATTATGTTTTTAACGGTTTTCCGTAGTGGAAAGAAAGAAGATTAAGTAAGAAGGTATCATTAAGATAATATTCTTACAAATTAGTATCCTGGAATTTTTCTAATTTTAATTGAGTAGTTTTTTTAATTATGGTTCTATTGAAATAGGTTCTAAATGGTGTTGGAATCCATGTTAGGGAGAAATGATATTTTACGTAGAGGAAGATATCCATTGTATAGGATTTTATAAAATATAACACTTTTTATTTTGGTGGAGCCTCTAATCTAATGTTAGATGAATGATTTATAAATGATCTATTAAATATATTTAAAGTCATGGGATTTTAAAAATGTTAATTAGAAACCCTTTATAATTACCATTTTAAAGATAAAGATGTTTTTTGGTGGTTGTTGGTTAATAATAAAAGAGAGGGAGGGATGAGATTGATTCCATGAAATGAGATATATTTAAGAATATTTTTATAGAGAAATATTTCCTTAAGTAATCTCGACTCATAATGGTTAAAACATTATTAGAATTAAAGTAAATAGAAGAGGATTTAGTTACCATATATGAATCAAATTTTACAAATTGGCCAGGTATACACTGAATTGTATTTGAAACCAAGATATAAATATAAAAATATTTTACTCAGGATTGAAATGAGGTTTATGAAGATCAGTGTCATTATAAGAATTTTAAATTTATAATAATTTGTTTCATTATTATTAAAAATAAGATATTGATTTTTTTGAAACTTTTGTGCATTGTGATGATAATATTAAGAAATATTCTAGGTAGAAAGAAATTAATACTTAGATGACTAATAAATATAGGGGTAAAAACTCAACATGTTTCATGTCCATTTAGAAGCATTTAAGGGAATCTTTTATAAGATCTAGAAAGTGTTACCAGTATGGTACGTTTGGTCTAATGGGTTGTGACTATAAAAAAATGTCTTGTTTATTCTAATTAAATTCATGACCTGTTTAACTATGTTCCTTTAAATTAATTTATTTTTTTATAACAATTCATGTATCATTGGAATATCACATCTTGATAATAATATAGATCTTTGGGTGAAAATTATTATTGAAAGTATTAAATAAACTAAGATTTATATGAATCTTCCTTTTATTAACAATTGGTTGGTTTTTCTTGAAAATATTTTTGAGCCATCCCTATAAGAGTTTAATATTATTTTGGGTTTTTATTAGCTTTTATTTTATCACGATAAAATATATTATAGTGAAAATAAAATTATATTCAATTATTTAATATATTTTACAACAAATAGATATGTTAAAAAAATGACTAAAGGTGTTAGTGAAAGTTACCTAGGCCGTATTTTCAAAAAGAAATAAACTAGTAATATTAGTGATGTGATAGTATTGAATGAATATATAACTATATATTTATATGATTTTCCAAGTGTTATTGGTGATTGGAAGGTTGAGTTTACTTTTAATAAAGTTCCTAATGTGAACACAATTTCAAAACCCCATTATCGAATGGATCAACTATATCTTTTGGAATTGAAAAGATTATTATAGGAATTTCTTGATAAAGGTTTCATTTTACCTTGTAATTCTCTATGTATTACCCTATAAAAAATACAGATAGTTCAATGATACTTTTCATTGATTATAGATATATGAATAAAAACACATCTAATAACAATTATCCTTTACCTCATATTGATAATTTTATTGGTCATCTTGAGGGAGAATATTATTTTTCAATGATTTATCTCAAGTCCGGACAACATTAGTTGAAGGTGAAGGAAGATGATATTAAGAATATGATGCTTTAAAATAGATATTGTAATTATGTGTTTATTTTTATTCCCAATAGGTTGTTTAATGTACCTGTTGTATTCATAAATCTTTTGAATAGAGTTTTCCATTACTCTTTGGATAATTTGTGTTTGTGTTAATTGATGATATTTTGTGATATTCTAAAATTCAATATGATAATAAAGGGAAACTGAGGATTATTTAAAAATACTTGAGAGAAAATGAGTTATATGAAAAATTTAGTAAATTTGAATTCTGTTTGTAGGAGATTTAATTTATTTGGAATATTGTTTATAAATATTTCATAATTTTTGACCCTGTTAAAACTAATGTGGTTAAAAAATGCTCAATACCAAAAAATGTCAAATATATCCATAGTCTTCATAGATTAATGGGTAACTACCAGTGGATTGTTGAAAACTTTTCTTTGTTATCTATCCCACTATTCATGTTATCTTAATAAAGTTTAAAATTTATCAAGAGGAAATAGTAAGATGAATGATTCTAGTAACTAAAAAAATATCGGTGAAAGATCCATTTTTTTCCTTGAACTTTAGAAATGGTGAATTTTTCATCTATAATGATGATTTTTTTAAGATACTTAGTTTTTTTATACTTAATGATTAGCTAATTTCTTATTCATTATGTCAAATAAAACCTCATGAGATAAATTATCCATTACAGGATCTAGAACTAGATGGTGTTGGTTATTCTTTAAAAACATACAGGATTTATTTATATGGAGTTAAGTGTAATATATATACTTATTGTAAAAGTTTCAAGTAATTATTCACTCAGAAATAGATTAATATGAAGTAGAGAATATATATTTAACTAATAATAGATTATGACTTCATGATTCATTATCATCCCGAAAAGGAAAATAAAATAATTGAGTCTTTGTTTTAAAATTATATTACATCATTAACGATACTATGTTTAGAATGCGATACATTAGTTAATAATTTAATAAATATTGTCCTGGAAAATATACATACGAGAACTTCCTATATTTTATTTTAGTTGATAGTGAAACTATCATTGTCCCATGAAATTAAGAAAGCGCAGAAGGAAGATAGTGTTTTGTAAGAAAATGTTGAACTGGTAAAATAAGGTATGTTTCTTAAATTTAACATTGATAAGGAATCTATTTTTGATATTTGTAAAAATGTTGAGTGTGATAGATATCTCCTAGTGAAAAAATGAATTTATGAGTGAAGTTTAGATATATACATTTTTATTCATCATAGTAGTACTAATATGTACAAATACCTTAAAGACTATTACTGGAGTAATGGAATGAAAAATATATTACATAGTTTACCATGAAATTATTTAATTATGTATAGAATAAAGTTGATTGAAAATTATTGAATTTTATGATTTATCCTTTTCATTGATGAAGTATAAATTGGTAAATATATATATGGACTTTATGGTGGGATTGTTAAATTCATTTTGACGTAGTAATGGATTTTAGTTTTTTATTGATCGATTGACCAAATCAATAAATTTACTTACTTTATGATATATTATTTATATAAATCATATTTCCTAACTGTATCTCTTTGAAATATTCAGGTAATATGGAGTTCCTCTCTCTACTGTATCTAACCATGATCCAAGGTTTACTTCTAATTTCTATAATGGAATTTAAAAGTCATCAGGTACTCAATTAAATTTTAATACATCTTTTCATCCTCAATCTAATGGATTGTTAGAGAGAATGATTCAGGATATTGAATACATGATTCAATAATTTTCAATAGATTACCAAGGAAGTTGGGATCAACAACTCTCACTATTTAAAGTTTCTTATAATAGTAGTTTTCATTCTAGTATACAGATGAAACCTTTTGAAGCATTGTTTGGAAAGTGGTGTTGAAGTGTAGCTTATTAAGAAGAAGTTGAGGAAATATTATTGTCGGGACTAAAATTGGTAGGATAAATGGTTTAAAAGATAATGATGATTCAGTATCATATAAGGTAATTTCATAGTTGAAAAAATAGTTATGCAGATTATCAGAGGAAATTTCTTTTAATTGAGTTAAACAATCAAGCTTTCTTTAAAGATTCTCCATGAAGAAATGTTATGTGATTTGGTTGAAAAGGAAATTAAAGTATTCAGTTCATTAAACCATTATAAATTATAGATAATGTTTTATATGTTTCATACTTAGTGTACTTACATTTATGTTTATCCTAGGTACATGATGTGTTTCATGTTTCATTATTAAGGAAATATGTGCCATATGCATCTCATATTTTAGTCCCTGAAACTATATAGTTGGAAGAGAATATTTATTATAAGGAAACAATGGTGTATATTCTTGATAAAATATAGAATTTGGTGTTAAAAAATGTGATTCATCATGTTATGGTTTTTTGAAAAAACTATATCCCTAAAGAAACAACATGGGAATTAGAAAATGCTATGAAATAAAAATATCCCAAATTCTCTAAGTAATGAATTAAATTAGGAGGGATCAATTTACAAAATAGGGAGGAATGTAATAACCTTTTTTATTTCAATAGAAATCAATTTCATGTATTATTTATAATCAGGAATTATATTTTAAACATTTATATTCATTATTATAATATTATGTAATTTTTTAATCAAAAAAGAAATATTTTTATTTTTACTAAAGTTTTTTAATGTAATATAAAGTTATGTTTAAAAGTGAAATTTCAAAATTTTATAATTTAAATTTGAAAAAAATATTATTTTTTAAACCATAAATTCAAAATTATTTTACTATATTTATTTATAATTTTTTGAAAAACAATAATTTTGGTTGAATAGTAGAAAATACTAGTTTTTAAATGAAATTATATTTTCATTCATGTAATTACAAATTAAAATTTAATTTTTGATTGGTTTTAAAAATTAATTAGTTAATTTGGATATTCGATAATCAAATTAATTTTAATGGAATAAATGTTAAACATTACTTCGGTATAAAAATAATTTTATACTTAGAAATGAATCTTTTGGAAAGTCTTTTCTCATCATGTTTTTTGGGTTTATTTTAAAAGTAATTTCTACCACATAAAAAAATTTAAATTTGATAAAATTGACTATATATTTGGAATCATCAATTCAAAACAATTATTGAGGAAGACTTCATTTTTTTCATTATGAATTGTTTGGTAAAAATGCCAATTACCGTAGTAGGAGTTTAAATGAGCTAAGATGGCTAAAACTAAAATAATAAGGGTTAAAATAGATAATATATTAATAAATCATATTTTATGATCCTAATTAAATGATTTATTATATATTATTATAAAAGGGAACATTTTGGATCCACTTGAATTGAGTAATACATCATTATATATTAATATTTTGAAAAAACATGAAGTGTGTCCTCTTCCTCTCTTATAAAAGTACACCACACTCCTATATTATCCACACATAAAGAGAATTTTATGTGACCCAAAACCTAAAAAAAATTAATTCTTCTAATACCTAACCATGACCTAAATGTATTTTTTTATTATAACACCATTATCAGAGGTTTTTAGTTATAAACATAAGTAAATTGACAGAAGAATATGTATTGTTCTTAGTCAAGTTGTTTATTTTTTATTTATAATTTTACCTCATTGAAACCTCACCTAAAAATTGTGATATAATAACATAATTATCTCCCATATGATTAAATATTGTTATGTTTATGATATAACCATTTTTCATCTACTTATATATCTAATTGAAAATGAAAATGTCTTTCGTGTGTACGTGCGGACCGCTGCATCACAAAGATGATGTATTTCATTTTCATCATTGAATCTTACATATTTCCATAACAATGGATCTAAATAAAGTAATATGATATTTATGATATAGATTTAATTTTTGAATGGTTAACAAATATTATAATTCATTATTTACCATTAAATAAAAAATAAAAACATGTATCGTTTGTATATGAAGACTATCACCTCACGCACCTATGAAATTTATTTTTCATCACCACCTCACATGTTTGGTGTGTATATGTATTTTTATATTCGTGTGGGTGTGTATTTAAATAAATAATATTATAATTATTATAGAATTATCATTCTATAAAGATAAAATGGTACATACATACTTTTCCTTTCATTAGTTGAAAAATGGAATTGTTACTCATGTGTATGTACAGACTACCATATCCATGATGTAACATAATTAATTTTTAATAAACAACATACATGGTTGGTTATAAAATCATTAATATTTTAAAAAATGATAATTATGACATGATTATGAATTTGGAAATTATATAATCAGGATCCATTTGAACATAGCCAACCTACTGAAGTAATTTTGGATATATAAATCGGGCATCCTACAAATATCCAACATGAACATAATTGATTATGTAATTAAATATAATATGTATATAAATAAATAAAATTAATAATAAACTAGAAAAATGTTATTAAGAAAGTAAATAATTTCCATGATTTTATTACTCGAGATGTTAATGATTGAACCAGACAAGTCAGACTTGAGATAAGTGATTTCTCATCTCAATTACCTTTCATTGAGACTCATTCCATTTTCACCACATGTTTTATTTTATATGGTTTATACACTACCTTATGGATTTATTTTACCATTTTTAAAAAAATTAAATTTTTTTAAAATTCCTTTTTAGTTTCTCTCCTTCATCATTCTTTTGAAAGAAAATTTTCTAATGTCTTAAGAAATTTTCATTTAAAACATTATTTTAATGGTTTTGAAATTTTTATCCACCATATCCATGTTCCGATAAAGGTTAAAATAATTTTATTATTTATACATAAAATATTTTTCAAATTCATTTTCAATTACTTTTGAATTTATTTACACTAGTTTAAAATGGAACTTTTTTAACATTTTCCATACGAGACACTTTTAAACCATTTCACTAATGTGTGAAAGGAATTTCTTTATCCTATAAAACATGAACAATTTTTCCCAAAATCATTACAATTATTTTCTATGAATTTTAGATTAAAATATTCCATTTTTAATTTTAATTAAAATCCATTTGTCAAGATTTTATGATTTTTTTAGTTTTAAAGAATAGGGGTTTTAAAAGAAAAGTGTATTTAGAAATTAAAAAGTGTATTTCATGTGGGTTCAAAAGATAATTTCAAGGTATTTATTATGAAATAATTTAATCTTAGTTTTTTCCATGATATAGTGCTTGAAAATTATATATGATGACGAGTTGTCTCAATACAACAAACAAGACTAGTGTGCCTGATCAAACTTATAAGAGAGGTGAGCTCGATATAGTTCTCAAAATCATTGGTTAATGTTATTTGTCTTCGAAATAAATATGGGGGGAGTTTTCCAATATGTTTAGTCCTATATATTTAATAGGTCTCTAATTATTTGTTGTAAGAGTGAACATTGGTTATGAATATAAGGCTCAAAAACTTCTACATGGTTTTTAATTTTCTTTCTATGGGTTCTAAATGTTTAATTTGAGAAATAATGACTTTTACCCATGTGGATATGATTTATTTTATAATATTAATGAATAATGTGAAAAGGGTAAATATATCATGGGTTTTCATGTTTTTTAATAGACTAAAAATGTTCCTTCTTTTATATACATTACTAGGTTATTTTTCTCATCTCATGTTTTCAAATGTTTTTCATAGGGTTTAAGGATGAGGAGTGATAAAGAAGGAGTCAAGTTGAAATCCATGATGATTATTCATGAAAAGAAAAAATATTCATTTTAAAAGATTTATATTTTTATAAAAATGTACATTGAGTGGATGTGTGTAATTTTTAATGTATGGGTTTGTTATGTAAGAGTTACTACTTAATTATTTAAAACCATAAACCTAAAAATGTCTTTAGGAATGAAATAAATTGAATTACTATTTAAAAATCAAGTTTATTTAATTTTATAATGTTAGGTTCTTATATCCAAAGAATAATAATTAGTTTCTTCTTCAAGATAAAATAACTCATTTCATCTTCTTTTATAGAGTTTGATAGACTTATTATCATTATTCTCTTCCCCCTTGTGAGAATAAAACTATACATTTTATGGAATAACCAATTTTTTTTGTAATAGAAACACATGCTTCCTTTTTTATCTAATATATAACTCATGGGGGAAATTATTTTCAATATTATTTAAAAAAAATACTTTACCAATGTTATAAATTGTGATAATTTTTTATATTCTAAACTTCTCTTTTTGTTACTCAAAATAAAATTAAGTATGATGTAATTAAATAATATCAGAAATGATTTTATATTTTATTATCCCATTAAAATAAATGATATGTGATATTATTTTGTATGTGAATAATGTATTTGTGTGTAAAATATTTTTGGAGGAATATTGTTTCTAACAGTTTATTAGTAGTTAATATTGAGCTTAGAGAAGTTAAATTTTCAAAAAAATGGTTCTTTTGTTAATGGTAATTAATAAGTTACCAGTCATATCAATAAATTATAATCTATAGTATTTTATGAAATATTTGGAATATTATTAATAAATTAATAAGATTAAATTAAATAGTCTCATTCATTTTTATTAATAATGATCTCAAATTAAGTTTATATGCATTAAAAGGGATCAAATTGTTGACCGTTTACAAAAAAAGAATTAAAAAATACATGATAATTTTAGATTTTATTTGGATAAAATATTCATAGTTTTGAACAAAAAAAATTATGAATCCTAATATAATAATTATTAAAATTCTATTTAAAAAACTCACTGAAAGGCATTATTTAGATATTTTATTTATCATATGGATATATAGCGATATACAGTGTGTTACATAGTGATGTAACAGATGTCACAAAGAGATATAGCTTTTTTTGATAAAACTAATGAAAAAAAGTATGATGTCATCAAAGTAACACCTTATTTATATGTGATATGACTAGCATCTATGAAAAATTTTCTTAATATTTTATTAAAATATTTTTAAGATTATTCAAATATATCGTGTCATATAGAGGTATTTCCACTTTCTCATTCATTCATAAATACTTCATATTTCATGAATGTGGAATGGTAATTAACCAATAATAGTTGAATTTATATGTTATCCAAGATTTAATATTATCATGGAATGGAATGGTTGTGATGATATATTTAGATAAATGTGATTAGTGGATTATATAGGGATACCAATTTCACTCATGAGATTAAAATGTGAGTTTTCTTCTGAATTAACAAACTTGTAATACTAAATGAAATATCATAAATTGAATCATCAATAAATTTGGGGTTCAACTTTCATATTAATCCTCATTACATGAGTTTAATATATAACCTCACATATATGCCGTTATATTTTGAAACTATTCATATTCTAATATTTTGTGTAAAATAACAAAGAGTTTTTTTTGGTATGTTTTTCATCTTACGGTAGGTATTTTTTAACCAATATGATATTTTTTACTATTGTATAATTTGTATGACATATGGATCCCTGATTCAGTAAGAAAGAGGATGTTTATGGATATACTCAGATAAATGATATGTGATGTGTATATCTACTAAGGTGAGTGAAATGTGATTTACTCTTATGTTTGGGTGAATGACATGACATGTATTCATTTCTTTGTCCAATAATTACTTTGAGAATTGAGAATATATATATAGATTAACATATAAACTATCAATATATTCTATGTCTCATAGTTGTACTCTATATATTGGAACAATATAATATCTAATTGTGTTTTATGTCTAATATATGTATGGTGGAAAAATTCCTATAGATATATTTTGATAATAAATGATACACAAGAACGCTTTATAACTTAATTAATAATAATTCATCTCTAGGGGTTGTTCTTTGTAAATTGTTTTTTAATTAGAGTATTCATAATCATTTTGAATGATAAAAAGTCCCATGAAATCACATAAAAGGTTGTGTGGATAAGTATTATCTTTATTACAATGTCTTTATAGAAAACATTGATAGCTTAATGATAACTTCTCTATAATAATTTTGGATATAGTTTAATAATTTTTTTCCTATGATGTAAAATTTTGTAAAATATTTACAAACTCTAGTAAGTTTTAATGTATGTAGTTGATTTATGGTGTTATATGTTAAAATAGATAATGTGGAAAAAAAATTGGGTTTAACATTTCTCTCATAGTGCTTAATATGTATCCTACAGAGTTTTTATGAATCTATCTATGGTGAACTTCTGATATATTATATAATTCAATGTATTCGTAATTATTCCACTATATGTTATTATATTTCAGAATTATTATAAAGGGATTATATTTAATAATGTTTTTAATTAATATAATAATCATTTAAACTATAAATGATTTATATATCGTTAAGGTAGTTCATTACCATTTCTGTAACATATTTTATTATTTCAATATTTTTGAATCATTTATTGTAAATAAGGATATCAAAAATTTGTTAAATGTGTGATATTATGTTAGATAATTCAAGGGGAATTTTTACGCTTTTAAAAGGAGGTAAAGACCATGTGAAAGATATAATAGATCTATGAATCACAAAATTCAAAGATCTTTTTTTATTCTACCTTTAAGAAAAAAATATAATAATATATGAGAGTTTGGGAAATCCTTCAAAGTGATTTATTGGTCATTTTTATTTTTGATGGATACATTAAAATTTATTAATCTAATGGACTCAACTAATTAATCTCCCCTAACTGGTATAAAAAAGGTTCAACATCAGAAATATTAATGTTTATTCTTTTTCTGTAATATAGTTCTTTTAAACTCATTTTGGAAAATCCTATAAAATTAGTTTTTGTGTTTTCTTTTTTCTGTATGTGTGTATTGATATGTCCCTAAAAATCCAATATTTTTTCATATCTATTTCTCTTATGACTTTTTAATTGTATTCTAGTAATGGGTCTATGACTCTATGAGTATCTTCTTTCATTTTTATTTTAGATTCTACTATTTTAACACCTTTATAAGTAATTGTAGTCCATGAAATATATTCGAGTCATTAGAATTTAGGATTCTATTTTCGTTCATCATGCTTGGATTGATTGCAATTTCCTTATTATTAAAATAAATCCTTCTGTGATAGTTTCTATAATTTTATTTCTCATGTATAATTTCTATTGTATTTCATTATCATTTTCACACAATGTATGTGAAGTTCTTATGGGGTTAAAATATTTTTGTTTTTCAGTGGTTGCATAATTGTTTAGGTAATCACATGGATTGGAATATTTTTTGGAGATGATGATAAAATTATAGAGGAATGCATTTGGATGATGTTTTTGAGATGAATAGAAGTCATGAGACAAAGAATCTAATCATTTATTCAATTTAGTTGAAGTTGGTTTCATAGATGTTATGAAGAGTGTGAAGACCAAACTATGTAAATAGTTTTTTAATATAGTCTAATTATGTTGTTATATTCAACGAATAGAAGAACATCACATTGGAGTAATACCTACTATGATTCAAGTAGAACCAATCGAATGTCATGTCGATCTGAATATAGAAGAAGAAAGGATAATTGTAAAATATCCAAAAGAATTTAACATGAAATTTGTAAATATACTAGAAGTAATATCAGAAGAAGAATAATGTTTATATATATGTAAGAAGGTTCACAATTTATGAAGGATTTTTTGGTATATTTTATGTTAGAAGATCAACCACAAGTGAGATTATAGACTGATGAACTAAAAAATTTTAATGTTATTTTTTTGAAGGAGTTGAGTAATGATGTGGAAATTTTTTACAAATAATTAATGACTAATAAATGTTCATATAAGTGGATTATTTAGTTAAATGTAAGATAAAATTACTAGTTGTGGAACTAATTCAAAAAAGTGGGATCCTAGGTGTACATATGTTAAAATGATTATATAATTTTCAAAGGTTAGACGTGAAAGAGTTTGAATAATGTTTGGGGAAATGATATTTATTCACCATAAGTTCAAGACTACATAGAGAGTTTTTTCAATGAACTAGTGGGTGTAATAGGATGAGCAACATATAAGTAAAAGGTAGAGCTGAAAGACAGAAAACAATGTATGTTAAGTAAGATAGATGGAGGATTCTAATTGAATTAAACTAATTTTTTTTAATTCGAACCCATTATGATAATGTTGATATATATGTAAGAAGGTTCACAATTTATGAAAGGTTTTTTTCATTCTAATAACTTTTTATGTTAGAGGACTTAGAGTTTTAATGACTGCAAGACACTAATTTTTTTAGGAAGGTTATGTATATACATATAAAAGAAAATTAATTCCAAATGAACTCTGTTGATATTAAATATTCTAAGAGTTGTGATGATTTTTATAAGACAAGGCAACACATGTTGAATAATCCAATTGTTAAAATAAGATAAGAGTATCTTGAAAATTTAGACCCAATGACTAAGTACCTAAAATTCTATAGGCTATCATGATGACATATCAGAACTGTATGATTTGGTGACTAAAGTCTTAGAAAACAATTCAATGGGATTCAGTTGTGAGTAAGAGAATAATTATACTATAACAAAGTCTTAAAGAAAGATCTTCATTCATTTTTAAAGTAAATAGAAGTAAAAATAATATTTCTAAAGTTGGTGTAAAATAATTTTTAAATGGTTTAAACTAGTATATTAATAATGGGAGAAATTTATTGTGAGATAAAATATGTGTTCTATGAAAAAAATTATGACACATATAATAATTATATATTAGTGAAGAATCTATGTCTCAGAATAATAATAGAACATATAGAGGATGTGGATTCCCTCATTGGGGCCAACCCTTTTAAAAATAATATTCTCATTTTTCACTTATTTATTTCCTACATATGAGTAAGGGTGATTCTATTTTTATATGGATAATTACTCTAACCAATTTCAAATCTTAATTTCACAAGTATCAGAAATTGGAAAAAGTGGCTATCTATTCAACCCCCCTTCTTAGTGGTCCACCCAATCATGGTAATCTCAATTGGTATATGAGTGGGTTCCCTCTGTAACATCTGATCAATAAAGATATAGAATTTAAAATTAATAAAATTAATATTAAATATATTTTTTGATAGAAAGAATCTAAACAGATGATAGAATATAATGAAACATTATCCGATAATGTCTAAATAAAGTTAATTGGTCTCCTTACTAAGGAGACATGGGATATACTCGAAATATCCTTCGAAGGTAAGGTTTAAGTAAAATTATAAAAACTTAAAATATAGTTAGGTATGTTTCATGACTTTAAGATGGATAAAGAAGAAAATATATATTATTATTTCACATGGGTGAATGAAATAATGAGAAACATTAAAGTTTTTGGTGAAATATTAATGGATTCAAATATTTTAAAAAAGATGTTGAGAAATTTTCTAAGTAGATTTAATCTTAGAATTTCATTATTAGAGGATCAATAGTATTTATATCTGATTAAGATTCAAAATATTCTTACTCTATATGAATTAAATAATGATCTTACATTAAAAAAAATATAAGGATGATATGGTTTTTGAATCCATAAAGAAGCTAAAAGTTATAGGTTTGAAAGATGAGTCATCTAATGAATCAGAAGATGATGATGGAACACATGATGATTATAAATGAATAATTTCCTTTATCTCAAGGAAAATCAAAAAAGGTAAAGGAAAATATGAGGGAAAATTTTATTGAACTGATTTTAGTAAAGAGGAATAGATAAATTTACTATAAATTTCCCTATGAAGAAGAGTTTCAATAATGTTAAAGACGATCGTGAAGAAAAACTATTTACGAATATGTGGATAAGTAGTCCTATGTAATCTAAATAATTAAAAAAAAATTAAATTAATTTCACTCGAAATAAGATGAAAATTACATTGAGAAAGAAAGAATAAGATGAATCATCATAATATGCATCGTATATTAAATAAATACAAGAGAAACTTGTGGACATGGGGGATCATTTTAAGAAAAAAAACTTTCAGTGATAATGATGGTGAATGTGAAGAAATCTACAAGGAATTTTTATTGAAATCAAAACTTGGGTCATATATTGAGAAAAATACTAATCCCAAGAATGAACTTCGATTTATTAAAGGGAAGGAAAAAAAAGAAAATTTGACGATAAATAATATTTTCTAAAGAGGGAATATAATCACCTTGTTGAAATCAAGAAACTTAATTAGAATGTGGGAAAACTAGAAGAGATGATGAATGATATAGGAGAGAATCTTGATCATAAGGAAGAAGAGTTGAGTAATACATATTCTAGGTGCCATGAGGCTAAGAAATCTTTGAATAACTTGAAAGAATATTTTTATAAGGCATCCAAAATTGATGTAGAGTTATCCAATGCATCTTGTATTATTCAATTAATACACCTGTTGAAATATTCCCCTTTTAAGAAGGTTGATAAATCATTTTCTAATAACAATGCAATATCCTTAGCTAAATATGAGAGTTTTTGGTTTAGAAAAAACAGAAGATCATATATTAAATCAATATATGTAAATTACAACTCCAAGATACAAGTTACCCTACAAGAGAAGAAAAAAGAAGTCATATCTTCTGATTTTCTAACTGAAGCATTCTATAAACTGATTTTTTACCAATCATTATAGAGGTTTGAAGGATATTGATGTTTCTATGGAAATTTTGGGGAAAAGTATACAATTGATGGGACAATTTATCACTTCCACAACAAGTCAATTATTGAGTGGGGTAAAATCTCTAAGAGAATAAAATAATAATAAAAATTTAAGAAATAATATTTTTTAAAAGGATAAATCAGAAATATAATGTCCCATCCTGGAGCAGTCTCTAGACAGTAACATGTCCAAAACACTGTGTAACCTCAATAACACTTCCCCAAATTCCAGAGGCTGCCAACTATCAGTGGGGATCCCCAGAGGTATCGTGGGGAGGATATAACCGCTATATAAAAGCACACAATCAAAGAATCAATAAAATAACCAAATCTCATACATCCCCAACACATCAATAAAATAACCAAATCTCTCCATAAAAAATAATGAAACCAAAAAAAATATCTATTGTTTTATGGTATCATTAGAAATGGAACATATAAACAGTGGTAGATAAAATATGAAAATTAATATATATATATATATATATATAATAAATGTCACTTTAAATAACGACTCAAATAGTGAAACTAATAAACTAATGAAATATCATTTCAATAATTTAATTATTTTCAAGAATAATATATTTTGATATGAATAAAGGATTAACACCAGTTTAATTAGTTGATTTCCTATAAAAACTTATTTTCACTATATTTTATATACTTAGTTAAAAATAAATTTTTTTAATTATAATATGTTAATTTAAAAAATTTAGCATCATTTTTGGATTCATATTAACTTAAGATAAATTTTTGAATTTTTTTGGAAATAATTTCTTTTCAGGTGAATACTTAAATTACAGATTTTATTACTATCATCACATTTGTGATATTATTTATTTATGTATAAATTGAAACAATTTTAAAAAATTTCCTATAAAATTATATATTAAATATTATAACAAATAATATTAAATTATTATGTTAAATTTATAAATCTATGCTCAACATTTTGAATGTTTATATAGATATTTAATGAAAACTATTTTTTGATAGTTTTGTTTAATTAATAATAACATGATGAAATGAAATTTTTGATTTCATTTATTATAAACAAAATAAAATATCAATGAAAATATTTATATTAAATTAATTTTAATCATTATCATTGATAATTATATCCTAATTATCAATATTTTTTGCATAAAAAATTCTTTTTAAAAAAATAGGTTTGTACACATTACATGCGCTGAAGTTATGATTAATTTTCCTACACATAAAATTTTAATATAATAAAATGATCAATATTTTTTAGATAATAATAGTAACAATATTTAATATTTCCAATTTAATTTTGGTTATAAAATTTATTTTTTCCAGAATAATTCTAATTACCAGGATAATGGAGAAATAATTATTTTATAATTATTATTTTATTAATACCAGAAAACATTATTGAATACATTAAAATAAAATACTTTACATAATTAATATATTATTATGTATAAATGAATAAATTAATATATTGAGAATTATTTAATGGGTATTTAAATCTAAATACGTTTAATAATCAAGAATGGTAAAATGAATTTTTCTACTAAAACTGTTTTTCTACACATTATCTGTTTAATTTAAATGTAAATTTTATAATATTTAAAATTTTAATTTTATTAGAGAAATGTTAAATTTAGTTACATAACACCAAAAGTTTATTATATGGGTTATTTTATATGTTTAAGAAAACATAAAATCACATTTTTTAAAATAAGTTACATAGTTTAAAAGTAAAAACGTAAAATGTAAATAATTAATGGTGTAAACCATATAACATGTTTAAATATGTCTAAAAACATATGTTAGTTCCTTTATAAAACAAAATACACCCCAAACATAATAATTTAAAAAAAATTAGAGTCATGGACCATGGAATAGTGCTACAGAATTTATTGAAAAGTGATGAGTGTTTTCAAAAGTTCCCCTTTTTGTCCCCTTATAAAAGGATACCACAACCAATCGTAAAGGATACACCTATCCATAACATTACCCATTTAAACTCATCCCCTTTACACTACCTATAAACTAATATTTTAAACATAATAGTCATAAATCCATTTAGATACCTCGATGCCCTGATACCCATGCTAGATCTGACATTAGCCCAAATGGAATTCCCAATCCCCGTGGGTTGGCAATAAACACATTGCATCATACAAGGTCAAATATTGAACAGATTTTCCATAAAAACAATAGTATATAAAATATACAAGTAATCATCCTCAACACTCCAAAATGAGAAGTACCAGAAAGGAATAGGTAAAAAAATACCTTGATAGATGGATAAACAGCCCAAAGGAAACACCAATGTCAACAAGTCACAAGTTTCAGAAATTTCAAGGTAACAAGTGGAATATAGCTCCACTAGTCATTATCATCACTCTAAGGTCCCAGGGATAAAGAACATATATGAACCGCCAAGTGATTGTTTCCCTTTGATCTTATATGGAATTATATAACCTATAAACACCCAAAGTCAAAGGTAGGGTGTGTGATATAATTAATAGTAGGGTCTCACCAAGTTCTCCATAATCAATATCATAATAATTAACCATTTTTATATAAATTAAAATAAAAAAGGCATTGAATTTCATTTTAATATTCTAAACCAAAACATGATTTTAGAATCAAAGGATGGATACACATCAAACAAATTTCAAATAGGATTAAGTGAAAATTTTATATAAAACATTTATATAAATAAATTGGAATGAATAGAAAAATTAAATAATCAATGGTATGTAAAATAAAGTCAACAAATCACAGTAAATCACCAAGTATGAAATCCCCACAGTTAGTCTATTTTGTCAAGTAATAGGATCCTCATGCATCTCAATAATTATGTTGACTCTAGTTTGGTGTGCACATAGAAATCCACCCCAATAGGGGAACCCATTATGGGTAGTCTACACCCCAAATTGGGAACCCATCACATGAATTATTTCCATAGTTGTTTAGATATAATTTTCATCATCAATTCATTTTAAGGGAATCAAGGTCCTAGCATGCTTATCTAAGTTACCACTAAATACCCAGGCTAACATATGCTATAAATAATCAATCAGTAAAACTTGGGAAAATCAAAATTTTCCAGAAAAAATTGATTGTAAATTTCCCAATTTTCATTTTTCAACATACCTTTCTAATTTCAAAATCAAGAAAAGGTTTTTATTAAGTCATTCCATTTTAATTCATCTTTTATTATAATCCATTTTTCTCAAAATTTAACATAATATCAATTCATCAAATTATTCTTCAAACAATTCCATCATTTTTCTCAAATCTTCCCCACAATTTCAATTCCATTAAATTTGGGGGGGGGGGGAGGTTTAAACAATATCTAAGACCTTTCAAATCTCACATCATATCCTTTAAAATCAGGGTTTTAAAATTAATTAAAAACTATTTTCAATTTATTCAATAAATACATGGTATCAGTCATAGGTAAAATGATTATGGAACCACATAAAATATTTAACAAGGTCAAGGATAACACCCTTAATAGGTTTTCCAACAAACAAAAAGGAAAATGATATCAAGAAACACAACCCATAGTCAAGATCCAACAAAAGAAAGTTTAGATCCATCAATAACATGATGATCCAACACTCTCTAAGGAGGATATAAAGAGATATCAAAATAAAACACAAGAGAGGATATCCAATTACCCATAGGAGATAAAAAAAGATCAATAACGCTTTGATTTTTGAAGAAAAGGGGTTTAAGGAGCCAATATTGCCTCTTGGGAGACTTCACATCCAAGAAATTGTTATTAGTGAATAATGGGGGAAATTATCAACGTAAACTAGGGGTTCAATATTTTTAAAATAATTTTTGGAGGAATTAAAATCTATATGCATGGTTTTATGGGTAGGGAAACATAGTTAGACAAACCGTGCAACCTAACCATGCACCCCTCCTAGTAGGGTGCACTATTTCTCCTAGTAGGGCAAAGAGATTATCAGACCAAATGAAAACCACTAATAACCTCATTGTCAAAGGTTTCATGGTTTTGAGAGGCTGGATGCGTGGTTTAAAAAAACCATGCACTCACTTATAGTGGCTCATAACAGGGAACATGATTAACTGGGCTAAACCACACTTTTTCACCCAATATTATTCCAACCATGCACATCCCCTTGGGATTCCAAAATTTTCCAAATTATTCTATAATAGACCCCAAAATATACGAAAATTAATGGAGATCAAACATAATGTAATATAATTCTTGAAAAAAGTAACAATATGTTACAACCTCCCCAGTATAAACACAATCTTCCTAAAAAATCCTCCCAAAAAGATTCTAAGTAAAAGAGATAAGGTAACTACTCTCTCATCAATGCCTAATTATCCAATGTTTTATGTGAATACAAACCATGTTTCTATAGAACATCGACCAAAGGTATCATCATTCCATGAAGAACCTTTGTTTCAAAAAAAAAAATCATAACCGGTTGCTCAGTCATAGATATATGAAGATCAACATAAAGATTATCCCATCTCAAGACATGTGATGTGTTTGAAATATTTTGCTGAATTTTTGACACATCTAACACATTATTTATGAACATCAACTATGGTGAAAGTTCTAAATTGCAATCCAATTTTCTCACCTACTCAACAACCACAAAAGGTCCCACAAACCATTGTAAAATCTTCCCCTATTTCCCAATTCATCAACAACCTAAATGGCGGGAAACTCTCCAAAACACCAGGTCTCCAAGAGAGAACTAAAATTGTTAGCTAAAACTTTCATCAAAATATTTATACAAAATTCTTCCATCAAAATTCAATAAAGAATAAACTGAATGTTTTTCATTTTCTCTTGGATCAAACTCATACAAACTAAATATGCTTCACCAATATCCGAACAACATAACTTATATTCTTATGGGAAACTATAAAAGTCCCCAAAAAGAGTGATCAGAATTGTATAATGGTAACTATTATTATAATAAAACTGACATAGCCCCAAATGGACATACCATGATCCACCAAAATAAAAAATGTAGGAACAAAGCATGGCCTCATGAATTTGTATAGATTATTCCTTCTGGTTATCGATCTATGGATTCTATGCCATACTCAAATGCACTTGAGACACTAGTACCTCTCGGAGGCATCTCTATAAGTGAGAAGTAAAATTGGAAAATCAATTCAAGTATATGGAAGAAGGGACTCCATACAATCTGAAAATATCCTATATATTGAGACATCACGATTAATCAACTTTTGTTGAATCATGAATAGGTGAAAAGTGATCATATTTTGTCATATTATCCATTAAAAACCATATCAGATTATTTCAACAAGGGGTAAATAGAAACCCAACCCTGAAGTCCACATAGATTTCATCCCACTTTCAAGTTGTTACTGGTAGTTATTAAAGAAAACTTGAAGGTATTTGGTGCTCATCTTTGACCTTCTTATAGGTATAATAATGAGAAACAGAGTCATAAATGTCTCATATCATACCTAGAAACTAGAATCATCACCTCATATCATAAAACATATTCCTAGTTTTATGGTTCAATACCCACTATGAATTATGAAAATTCCCCATTATAGACTTCCTTATTAACAGATTCACAACAAACTGCTTCTAAAAATATAGGTTACACTCAAAAGAGAATATCCACCTTTTGATGGTATCGCCACCATAACCAAAGTCTATAATACTAAAAAATTCCTCATTAATTTTTTTTCCTAAAGAATAATCTATAGAAGTGGTGATGTCAACTAGAAATTTCCAAGCCAATCTCAACCTATTATTCCCAGACTCTTAGATAAAGTTATACAAAAAGATCCATAAAGTTCCACTCTTATGATGATTTCTTCACAAATTGGTTTGTAAGTTTGATTCTAATATCATAAAAAATTATATTTACTCTCCTTTGGGTATAGGAAATGATGATTTCAAATGAATATAGGTACTCTTCCCAACACCACTGATAAAGGTTCATATATTTGGTAGAGAAGATGTAACTCAAGATTTTGTGGTCTGAATGAATGGTAAACCTTTATCTAAAAATCATTTTCTTCCAACTCATAGGATCATGTATCATAATTGGGAGTTTGAGATCATTGGTTGGATAATTCTTATCATGTGACTTATACGATCTGGAGGCATAGCATTCCACATGATCACCTTGTATAATAAAACATCCCAAACCCAAACCAAATTCATTATAGATGACCACATATCCCATCCTAGACTCTAAAAGAGTTAACACTAGTGCATAATTCAAAATAAGTTTCAAATCAACAAAATAAAGTTGAAATTATTCATTCCATAGAATCATCACTCAATTCTGAGTGTGGGAGGTCATTTATGAGGCCAACATTAAGAAATCGTTAACATAACCATAGTAATACCCCACTAGGCCCCAGAAGAATTATATCCAAAAAAATTATGCGGTTTCTCCCATGTCCTAAAACATTTCACCTTCTCAGTATTGAATGATATATCATGTTCTGAGACCACGTTTCCCAAGAAAATCACTTCCTATAACTCTAAAGTACACTTTGAAAGCTTCACATAGAGTATAAGATCACTCAAGTTTTAAAGGACTACTCTCAAATGACACACATAAAACTCCTAGGAATTAGAGTAAACCAATATATCATCTAAAAATATTAATAATAATGAATAAAGTTACTCATGAGAAATCCTATTCATTAAATCCATAAAAATAGAAGGTTCATTGGTTAGACCAAATGGAATGACAAAATACTCATAATAGAAATACCCACTGATAAAGGTAGTCTTTTGAATTATGGATTAATTTATTTTCAAATAGTGATAACCAAATCGATGATAAATTATCAAGAAACACATTTCCCCTTTCAACTAATGAAAAAAAATCATTAATCTATGGTATAAAATACTTTTTTATTTAATGTGAACCAATTGAGTTTTCAATAATCAACAAATATGTGAAGTGTTTCGTCAGCTTTCTCTGTAAAGAGGCAAGGCACTGCCCAAGGTGACACACTTAGAAGTATAAATACACTCAATAACAGATCATCCAAATAAGTATTTAAATATTTCAATTATTCAAGGGTCATATGGTAAGAAGTAAGAGATACTGAATGACTAACAGGTACTATATCAATAGATAACACTACCACTCTTATCGGTCGCAGACCAAATACACCATAAGGAAACATATCAGGAAACCTGATGAATATTGGAGGGAGATAATATCTCAAATCTTCTATCTCCAAGTCAAAATAAAACACTAATATTACCCTTAAAAACTTTGGAAAATATGGTATGGATCTACTTGAAATCAGGTTCCATTATCCTTGAAAGATACGACACACACCATCCGGTGTAGTAAAGGAGGCTAAAAAAAGATAGCAATAAATTCTGGCCTCATTAGAAATCATAAAACCCATCTAAAAATGGATTCAATAGGTTTCATTTCAAGAACTAGAAAATCCTAGGTAATGTACATTTATGATATAGAGAAATAAAAAGAAATTGAAAGAATCTCTTTCTCTCTCTTTTTCCAACGGACATAGTAATTTCCAATATATAAGAAAAAATATTCTCAGGAAAATTTAGTAGGATAATAATATGATTTGATATAATCAAGTAAGATACACCAATATAAAATAAATAAGTCACAAAATATGAATCTATAGTGATAGCACCTCTCACTATCACTAGACATGTATCAACTTTCTCTCGAGAATCATCCCCAACATGAAGAAGCTTCATTCTTCATGCTTTTGGTTGGAATCCATTAGATCTCAAAGCATCTAATTAGACCATAATACTTTTCGTAGATGATGATCCCATTCCACTGAACGGAGCTAAAAGTAACTGGAAGATTTTCTATATATTCCCTGATTTACCATAAAAAATGTAGGTATTTTTCACCTCAGTAACACATGTCCAGAATTCCAAAATTTTCTGCACTGAAATCTGGTCAATGGACCTCTGTTAGAAATTCCCTGAGGTTTTGAAGATGTCTGTTATCCAGAACTACCATGAGACTCATCATGTTTCCTATTTCCTTTAAATAAAATCACAAGAATTCCATGAGGAGAAAAAGTAACTCCCGTCAACCCTAATATACTAGCCAGGTCAAGCTCAACCATCAATTCCATATCCATACCATCAACATAAGAATCCATCTTTAGCAAGAAAACATGAGATTAGATGTCAAATCAAATACTTGTCTCAAATATTCATTCATTCATCCTCTCATTAGTCACTGCCTTAGGATAAAACTGAATAATCTTAGAAAAGCAGTTTGAATACTGAGTGGATGTCATGTCACCTTTTTGGAGTTTGAGAAACTCCATGGATTTCTCCAAGACCATATAGTGTAGATATAAATGATCATTTAAAATAACTTTAGTGTATTTCCATTCTGAGCCCCCATGATTTTCACCATCAAGATAAAGTTCCAGTATCTCCTTCTAATCCCTTCCATATTAATGGTTTTACATTTCTCATTAATAATCTCAAGAATCTCCAAGAAGTAAAAAAATAAGATCAATATTTCTGAACCATTTCTCATCCTCTTAATGATTGTTAGAGCCTTGGAAATTAGGTAACTTTTAGAAAGGAAACTCTTGATCATGATCAAGATATTCATCCCTTTGAGTTCACACTATTGTAGCTTTAACGTGAATGAGTGAAGATACGTATCCTAGATCTTAGATAGTACACTCCAACATCTCAATGATATTATGGTCTACTATAATATTTTATTATTTTGTTTCACGAGAAGCTTATTGTTGGGAGATTTTTACACATCTTATCAGAGGTATGAAGCTATATAACATCATTAGAAAACACTTAATACATTAGAAAGGGTTCATCAAACTAAGACATAGTAATATAAATTCCATCTAATGTAGATTTAATAATTCTATTTCAAAATACCCATATTAATTGTAGGTAAATTAATAGAATTAGATTTAAAAAGTTCCTCAAATTCACTTTTCTTAAACACCCATGGGGACTTAAGGCTCATTATGGTGAGATATGGCTACCCAATTGCTCACAAATACCTCCTAAATCCCATAAAGACATCCCAAACCACCTACTCACATTAAGGAAATATTTTTAAAATGCATACTCTGATACCACTTTGTTATGAACCATCTTGGATACCCTGGTACACTGACACCTAAATAATATTTGACATTAACCCAAAGAGCATTCCCAATTCCCATGAATTGGGGACTAGGACCTCGCATCGTACAAGATCAAAGAGATAATTAATTTTCCATAAAAATAGAAAAAGATAAAATATACAAGTTAGCATTATCAACAGTCTAAAAAGAGAAGTACAAAAAACAAACAGATAAAATAATACCCAGAAAACTAGATAAACATCCCAAAGGTAATAACAATGTCAACCAAAAAACGTCTTATAAACTTCTATGTAACAAGTGGATAATAGTTCCACTAGTCACTATCATCACTCCATGGTACCAATTATTAAGAACATCTACCACCTTCAATTGGTGTCTTCCCTTTTCTGAGAGCTGGCATAGGAAAGTTTATAAACACCCAAAGGAAAAGGTAAGGTGTGGCCTATAAATCCTAGTAGGGTGTCACTTAGTGTTACATAATCAATACAATAAAAATTATCCATTTATTCTATCTATTAAAATAAAACAAGTCATGGAATTAAATTTTAATATTTTAAAACAAAAAATACTTTTATAATGAAAGGATGGTATACATATCAAACAAATTTAAAACATGATTAAAATAAAATTTTATAAAAAAAAATTATATAAATAAATTAGAATGAATAAAACCATTAAATAATAAATTTAATGTAGAACCAAGTCATCAAATCATAGAAAAGAACCATATTTTAAATCCCCGTAGTAATAGAGTTTTTTAGTAAATAGGATCCTCACACATCTCAGTAATTATCATTTCTCTAGTAAGGTGCACACACCCAAATACACTCTAATTGGGGAACCCTTCAAGGGTAGTCTACACCCTAATATGGGAAGCCATCATGGGGATTCATGTCGTAGTTTTTTATTTAGAGTTTTCATAGTCAATCTATTGATAAGTAATCAAGGTCCTATCATGATTTTCCTAGTAAAAAATAACTAACCAAGAGAAAAATTTCTTCAAACAATTAATCAAATTAACATTGGTAAATCAAACATTTTAAAACAATTTAATTTAAAATTTTCATGTTTTCGGTTTTCAAAATGCCTTTATCATTTAAAAACCAAAATAATTGTTTTCATCAACTCTTGTTATTTCTATTCATATTTCACATACTAAATTTTTCTTAAAATTAAACATTAAATCAATTCATCAAATAAATTTTCAAATAAAGGGAAAAAATTTATTAAATATACCCCACAACTCCAATTCCATGGAATTTAGAGGTTTTTAAAGAATTTAAAAGCCCCTTAAAAACACACTTCAAATCCTTTAAAATAAGGGTTTTTAAATAAATAAAAAACTCTTTTAAACTTATTCAATAAATTTATGGTTTCAATCATAGGGAAAAATATTATGAAACCACCTAGCTTTTATCAGAAGGTCACAGAAAACACCAATAATGGGTTCTCTAATGAAGAATGAGGAAAATGATATCAAGAAACACAATGTGAAGATTACCTCAATGAACAGCTGATAAGAATGAGAGTTGGAATGATAATCCTTGTGATTATGAAATAGAATCTATCATAGAATATGATTAAAAATGTGAACATATTTTAAGTCAAAAATATATCAAATAATAGAAAGATAGAGTCTTGTGAAATATTAGGTAAAAAAGATGATAAATGAATAATTGTTAAATTTTTTATGTGTCAAAAATGATTGAAGAACCATCGAGGGAATTTCTTCAAGGGTGTGGAAAGATTATTAAACTATGGTAAAGGAGGTCATCGATCATTGAAATGTCATAATAAAATGAAGAGTTTAGTTAACTTAAGGAAAGAAGATAAAACTCATCCAAGGGAACCACTAAAAATTCAATTCCTTATGTGTGGTGAAATCAAGAATTATCCATGCCAATTCCATAATACAAGTATTTCTGACGATGGTAGGAATCCACAATCACTTATAACTTAGGAGAAAGGGAGAACCTATCAAATGACTACTGATAAATTTGATAGTTGTAATTTGGGTTCACTTGCTATCCCACACTAAATTAGTGGTTGAATTATAGTTCTATCAAACCAATTGTATCTTTAGTTTTTCTATGTTCATAAATTAATCACACTCAGTGATTATTATTTTAAGGAAAATATTTATTGGTATTATTATAATGTTTTTGAAAATAAAATTTGTGGAAATTATAATATCCTCTAAAAAAGACACAACTTTAAAAATAGAATAGTCATCTTCACTTTGACTCCACATTAATTTATATAATAGGGAAAACACATTCTAAATTAATTGTAACTATTTATTAGTGAAAGTACAACCATTAATTTTATATGAAGAAAAATGAATCCTTCACAAGACCCTTAAATCAAAGATATGAGATTAATTGCTTTGCAATGGTTCGAAAAAATAAGTGTCTCTTGTGTTACCTATGATATAAAAGATAATATATTGTTAGATATAATATCTTGAGGAGTTTCATTATTTTTACACATTTATCTTTTCCAACAAGTAAAGGAAAATTAAAGGGTGAGGGAAAAACTCTTTTAGGGGGAAAAGTATAACAACCCATGTTTTTCCTTCTTCATTAAATATTATAGCATTCTCTACAAGAAATAATGGAACCAAAAAAATGTGGAATTTTTTAAGGTAGTTGTAGAATTGACAGGTATAAACGATCGTAATAGAAGTATGAATATATATATATATATGAGAAAAAAAATAAATTTTACTCTAAATATCAATTAAACCATTATATCTAAGAAACTAATGAAATATATTTTCTATAATATACTTCTTTTCAATAATATTTTATTTTTATATGAATAAAGGATTAATACTAGTTTAATTAGTCGTTTCTTATAAAATAAAAATTTTCACAATATTTTAGATTCTTAATTAAAAGTAACATAAATAAACTCTAGGGTTATAATTTGTAAAATTTAACATCATTTTTTGTATTTTTCATAATCACATTAGATTAATATTATTTTTTTGAGATTTTTTTGAAAAATAATTTATTTTTTTGTTGAATTGTTGAAATACTGATTTTATTAATGTCATCACTTTTATGAAATTAATTTATTATATGAATTAATTAAAATATTTTGAAAACATTTAATATAAAATTATATATTATAAATTATGATAAATAATTTTTTGATGTTGTTTTAAATTTAGAAACCTATGCTCAACATTTCTGAAGTTTATATAATGACTCAATGAAAACTATTTTATGACAGTTTTTTTAATTAATTATTTCATGATTAAAAGAAGTTTTTGATTCATTTTATTGTTAAATAAATAATATTTTAATGAAAATAATTTTTTAAAATTTATTTTAACAAATTTAATATATAATTCTACCCTAATCATAAATCTTTTTTCCTAAAAAGTAACTTTTTCAAAAAATTGGTTTTGATACTGTACATGAGCTAACATTAAAATTAATTTTTCTACACATAGAAGTTTATTTTTATAAAAAAAATATATTTGATATAATAATATTCCCAATATTTAATTTTACCAATTTCATTTTTAGTATAAAATTTATATTATTAAATTATGGTTGATTACCTTGATAGTAGTGAAAATATTATTTTACAATTATTGGTTTCTTAAAACTAATAAATTGATATCAAATAAATTAAATTTAAAAAAATGAAATAATTAATATAATATGATTTATAAATAATAAAATATATTATTATTCATTTAATTGGTAATCAATATCAAATAATAATAAGAATCCATAACAGTCAAATTATATTTTTTATACTAAAATAGGTTTTCTACACATTATCTATTTTAATTAAAAAGTTAAATTTATAATATTTATAAATTAAATTGGATTATATAGATGTTATTTTTAGTTCCATAACTTTTTTTTGTATATATGGGGTTTTTTATATATTTAATTAAACATAAAATCATATATTTAAAAACAAGTAATGTAGTTTAAAAGGAAAAAAGGTAAAATTCAATTCATGAATGGTAAAAAAAACTATAAAACTTTGGTAAACACATTTTTCTGCCTTTATAGACCTAAATAAACCAAAAAAGAAATAATTTTGAATCATTTGATACATTGACCTTGCAATAGTGTCATGAAATTATTTGAAAAATGATGAGTATTTCCAAAAGTTCCCATTTTCTCCCCATATAAAAGGATACCACTACCACCCTTTAAAACCTACACCCATCCATGGAATTAATACTTGAAAAGTTTCTATATTACAGTACTGAGAACCATATACCACAAAAAAATCCATTTTTCACTCATATTTATTCTAATAACCACAATTTCAATGGAACATCCAAGGGAAAAATCAAGTCTCCAAATGTTTATGTTATCTCCCAATAAGGTTTTCTTCCTAATATTACTCTTTAACATATCTAATAACCAAAATAATTTGATGAATTAAGTATCATTATTATATTATTATACATTTCTATTTGTGATCCAACCCTTATTTATTCATTTTCATCCACCTAGAATAATGAAAGAACATTGTTAGTATATTGCATGAACTACCACCTACATAGAGTAGCACCGTTATTTTCATCAAAAATTTACATGGATAGTATTAATATTGGTAATGATGAATAAATATGATATATATCGCATAATTATAATAAATAAATTTTAATTTAATATCCACCTTTAACCCCTATCCCGTGTTGAGTAATGGAAACACTAATCGTGAATATGTGTGGATTATCATCTCCACGAGGAAACATTTTTTTTCATCTAGATTTCTATAAATTATATAGTAATATTAAAATAAAGTTAAAAATAAAAATAATATCAAAATAATATCATTACAGTTATGTTATAATTATATTATATCAAAATAAAAATCACCTTAACCATACACTCTATTCAAGTTAAAGTTCGGTCAAGTTTGGGTTAGTTTTACCACCTACGCGAACAATGATTTGAAATATAATCATATATAACTATGAGAAACAAAAAAACTAATATTTTTATATTTTAATAATCAAGAAATAATTTTAATTTTTTTCTTTTAATTTCATATAAATTTCACAACTCATATTTAATATATCATCTTTGATCTCTAAGAAACTACTAAAATAAATTGTCACAAATTCTATTTTTAAACTACGTATCCAAAAAACTAAATTAATGAAATATATAAATTTTAAATACACATAAGGTATATATTAAATAATGATGAATTATATATTAATGATAAAATTGGAATAAATTTATGGGTAATGATAATGACTATATCAAACATGATCAAAGTAGTTAAAGTTATTAACACCCAATAGTCAAAATACATTATAATTAATTATTGTACTCACGATAATTAATTATGAATAAAGATTATAAAAGGGTAATATTTATGAGTAAGGTTATTAAAAATTTATTATTTTATATATTTTTCTTTTATCATAGGTTATATAATCACCAATTAATAAAATAGTCAATGTAAGGGTTTCCTTCTTAATTTATTTTTATTGAGAGATTCTTATGTTATACACCATGTTTATATTTTTATGGTGTAATTAATACCCAATTTAAATTTTTATGTCATTATTATTTTATATTTGATGATATTTAAAGTATTGTTTCATGTAATATTTATCATGTAATTTTTATTCCAATGTTTTAAATGTAGTAATGGTTTGGGATCTCTTTTTCACTATTATTGAGGCACTATTTCACATTTTCACCTATTTATCTTGGAAGTTATATAGATACTACACTATTTCATTAATTTATGATAAATATCATTTAGTAAGTTATATTTTATGTTCCATTTTATACTATCCCCCTCAATTCCATTTGATTAATTTGATTTTATTACAGTATGGGTCTCTAGTATCATATTTTACTCTTTGAGAAATTTTTATTGTATGCACCTAATTTACTTTAATATGGTGTATATAATACCCTATAATTAATTTTGTAACACTACATGATTTAATTCTTGGGATTTATAGAACCATATTATTTTTATGTTTTCATCAACTTTTGATTCAAACAAAATTACTAAAGTTGTAAGATGTTTTCATGACTCAATTCAGTTCCTTATGTCATAATCAATCATCTTTAAAAATTTATATATTATAACCCATGATAATTTAGGATGTATTCCACATTTTTTTCCTAGTTAAATCACATTTCTTACTAAATATTTTATCCTCTCATTAAAATTAATTTTTGTTAAGAATAGTTACCATTACTTGTAGTGTATTATTACTCAATGTTTATATTTTTAATTCCCAATAATGTTCTAATTTCATTAGCAGAAACTAAAATTGTTTTTATATCTAATCATACTTTTATTTTCATTATTTCATTTTAATTTATTATTTTATTTATCCTTTTTAATTATATGGTTTTTCACTAAGGTTGTTTCAAAATATTCTAAGGGTTTTTTCATCCTTCAAAAATAAAAAGATTTATCATCCACTCCATAATATTATTTGATAAAACATATATTGTTTTCCATTATTATAGATTCCTTTTTTGAAAATTTAATGTTTTAAAAGTATTTTAATTTTTCACTTTTAAAATGATTATTTATTTTTTATATTCCCAAAATAAAATTTTCTTTTTGAATGTAAATTTTTTCATTATATGTCCACTTCATCATTTTGAAAACATTATAAGGATTATTTTATGAGTAAAACGTTTCATGGTTTTTTCACTTATAATTTTTAAAATATTTATTTAATTTAAGGATACTTAATTTATAACTCTTTATAATAACGTTTTCTAAAGTATTTTATTTCCCTTGATCTAAGAATTATGAAATCTGTAAGGGATATGGTAACTGAAACTCTTTTCATGGAGTTAAAAAATTTCTAATTTGAACTTTTTTCTATGAATTTCCATTTTAAATTATATTCCCAATTTTAATTTCCTAGAAAATTAGTTTTTAACTAAATTTCATTTCAAAAAAGTGTTTTCTTTTCATTTTTCATAAAAAGGGATATTTTTTGAAAAGAAACTCGTTACTATGTTCTTAACAGCGACAAATACAAAATGTTTTCAAAATGATCTTTCAATTATTTTTTTCATTATCTTCAAATGATAAACCTACAATGAAGTTATGATTAATTATTCGCTCAATATTATTCTTCTATCAGGGGATTATTTTGGGTGATTAAGTTCTTAGTTTCAATTAACTTAATTTATGATGTTATTTATATATTTTATGAATCCCATTTTATTCCATGGGTTCATTTTGAAAATAAAATGATTTAAATTTTTATATTTTATGAAACCCATTTTATTTCCAAGGGATCTTAATGTGATGATTTTCAAATGTCAAGGAACCCATTTTTTATATGGTTTATTTTATTATGTGATGAGTTTATTCACATTGAACATAAATTTATTGATTATGTGATGTGTGGGACCCATATATACCTCCTAATAATTGAGTAAAGTATTATATGTCATGTGATAAAAACGTTTTGTGAATGAGTTAGTAAGTAATTTGGGTTAGTGTTATGGCCTTTATATATACTCCTAATTTTATGAGTGAATTAGTTTGTTAAGTGAAATGTTCACAAATTTATGAAATCATATGTTAGTTATTGTGACACTTTCATTCCCATTTTCTAGGGCTCATGCTATATGATTCATGTTTTATTTTCTCAGTCCATGGTAAAAGTTATATTAGTTGGAGATGTTATGCTTAGAGTAAACAATGAATTATTTAGGTTATTTTATAGATGATATTTTTCCTTATTCATGATTTCCGTATGATTATGATCTAACCATTATAGATTTTGTTATGTTACCCCTTAACAAATGTCTAAGCTCGCCCATTTATTATGTTTCCATTTTCTGAGTTATGAAGATGATTATATCATGTGAGCAGTATATAATGGGTTTAGAGGATCATGATTATGGAGAAATTTTTACAAGTGTAGTAAAATAAAATGATTATATATTTAATCTCTAAGACGTTAAACCCTTTTGTATTTGAGTTGTGTGACCTTTGTGATAAGTATTATTAAAGTGATGAGATTAAGGTATTATTTAAATTATTCTTGGTTTTGGGTTCTACATCTGATACATATTCTAACCTGATATCTAGGTATCACTCAAGCTTTATCACTAATCCATGGAAACCTAATCCTGGGCCTCATCTCTACCAGTTCCTGTAATAACTTGTGGGAAATTCTCATATACCTAAGTTCTATAGAATACATAGTAGGGTGTGAGTAAAAATCCATAGGCCACCACTAATTTCATTCCAAAATATAACTAGTCTGTGAAATTTGTATGAAGTAGATATTTAAGTAAATAAATATAAAAGGAAAATTTAAACTATTTTAAAACATATATGCATAAATAAACACCAAAACCGGGGGTTGGTTTCATATCTAGAATGGTACATTCCTACTTTATCTTGTGTTATAGTGTCTATGAGTACATCATGATTACCATTCCTATCATCTCTTGTCCATGGATAATATACCCATCCCTATTTTAATCATCACTCAGGGGTAATATACCCATCCCTGGGACCCTGTGTGCACTGAGGGGAGTGTCACGAACCACCCTAGATACATTGGTACCCTAGTATCTAAGATGGAACATACATAGTCCAAAGGGAATTCCTAATCCCCGTGGTTTAGTAAAAATTACCTTGAATCATACAAAAATATAGAGGGAATTAATTTTACATAAAACAAATGACGAAAAAAGATTACATCTTAGTATGCCCGACTCATTAAGAGAGAAAATACTATAAACAACTGGTAAAACAAAACCCAAAGTAGTAAATCATCAAAATAATAAGTATCTAATAATATTAAAACTCAAACATCCCATAAAATAGGTCAATAACATATCCCCCGGTCACCTTTATCAATACTACATGGTATAATGGTTCAATAACATCTACCAACTTTAAGTGGTGCTTTCCCTTTTCTTAGATTGGGTAGAAGAAAGTCTAAAAATACCCAAAGGCAAATGCAGTGTGTGAGATATAAAACCGAGTAGGGTCTCACAAAGTGTTCCATAATCAATACCATGACAATTTAACCTTTATTATATAAATTTAAATAAAAATGCATGGAATTTCATTTTCAGATTTTAAACCAGATTAGGTTTTCATTAAAATCATGGCAGATAAATCAATACAACTTCCAAACAGGCCTAAATGAATATTTTTTACAAAATAGTTTATATAAATGATGTGGCATGAATAAAATAGTTCAATAAATCGATGGCATGTATATCAAATAAAATAAATCATAATAAATCATGATTTACAAAATCCCCAATGTAATTTAGCTTATTAAGTGATAGGTTCGTCACACATCTCTTAATGATCATGGATCTAATAATGTTTTCACACATAAATTCAGACCAAAAGGGGAACCCATCCAGGGTAGTCTAAAACCCAATATGGAAACCCATTACATGTAGTTAGTATGAAGTTTTTTTAGTAATATTTTCTTTCATAAATCCATTTATTAGGAGTCAAAGGCATACTGTTCTTATGCTAGTTACCAATAACTAACCAATCTAATATGTGTATCAAACAATCGATCGATCAAATTAGAAATAAATAATTTTAAAACATTTTAAAATAAAATTCCCAAATTCCAATTTTCAACATGTCTTTTTCATTTCAAAACCAAATTATAGGTTTTCATCATTTCATTACATTTTAAATCACTTTTCAACTTAATAAATTTTCTCAATATCAACATCAAATCATTTCATTAAATGATTTACCAAATCCAGAAACAATTTCTCATAAATCCACCCCACAATTTCAATTCTAAAGGAATTAGGGTTTTTTCTCAATTTCCATACCCATTTTTAACCAAATATCAAACCATCACATTTCCATATTTCAAAAATAATTTAAAAACTCATTTCAATATAGTTAATCAATTATAGGTTTCAATCATAGGGAAAATAATTATGGAACCACCTACCTTTAAATCAAAGATCGAGAAATCCACATCTGCAATGAGACTCACCAACAAAGAACGAAGGTGCAAAAGATCTAGGAACATGACCTAGAATCAAGATACAATGAAAATGATTTAATATCCATACCTTACGTGATGATCCATAAAAATATAAGTTTTATAGAAATATGTATTGGAATAAACTACATTATACGGGATCCACTTACCAATAAGAGATCGATCAAGATAACCACCACTTCAATCCACTAAGAAGAGGGTTAAAAGGGTCCAAAATCACCTCTTAGGGGGCCTCTATAGAAGAATAAATTCTGTTAGGTTAGAAGGGATTGATTAGTCAATAGAAATAGAGTGGTTTTAAAATAATTTTTTGAACTTAAAAATCCTTCACGCAAGATTTTTTGGAGGTGGGTGCATAGTTAGGAGAAACTATGCGCGAGCTATGAACCCCTATTGATTGGGGCACATGGTTTCCCCTAGTTGGGAACTTGGTTTGGGAACCCATGAACTAACCATTCATTCCCTAATATCTAGGGGCGCACGGTTTTCATTGGGTGGCACATGGTTTTTCAAATTGTACACCAACTATGAATAGCCTAAGAATCTTAAAAACATCAAAAAATCACAGAACGAACCCAAAAAATACCTAACTTAAAGGTAGTAAAAAATGTTCATGTAATAACTGAAAATAAGTAAAATTATGTTACAAAAACCCCCATAAAAACTTTATATACTCATAAATCCTATTAAGAAGTTTCCATATCAAAGAGATGAGGCCACTACACTCTCATCAATTCCTCCCATTTCCATGTTTCCATAGAACATGAACCAAATGTATTATCCTCTAATTAAGTAACATTGTCTTAGAATCATCTATCTTGACTGGATTCCCAATCATAGGTAAATCAGTCCCAACATCAAGATCCTATCTGTTCAATACATGAGATGGGTAAAAAAGATACTTATGAAGATTCAATACATAGAATACATTATGTATCGATGTCAACTATGGTGGATGTTCTAAATGGTAATATAATTTACCCACATATTAAATGAACTCAAAAGGAACAAAAAAATAAGTATAAATACTACCAAAATTTCCAGTCCATTGATGACCCAAATGGGGTGAAACTCTCAAGAACACCTGGTCATGAACCAAAGACTCTAACATTCACCTATGGTGGAGAGAATAAGATTTTATAATCTCTATACCATCAAAATTCTCTAAAGAATAAAATTAATATTTTTTTTAATCTCTTTTAGATCAATATTAGATTAATTACAGACAATTCACCAGTATGTGACTAACAGAAAAAATATTTGTAAGGCCAGATATACAAGGACTCAAAACCATCCATCTGAATTGTGCATTGTTAAATGTTGTTATAAATAAAATCAATTAGTCCCAAATGTATATCCTAAGCTACACCAAAATTGATGATATAGGAATAAATAATTTCTTCATGAATTTTTACATGCCTCTCTATCTATCTATTTGTCTGTAGATGATATTTTGTACTCAAACGATCCTAACATACCGTAGACTCATAAAGGATTCATAAATAAATGATAGGTAAAATATGGATCTATGTCAGAGACTATAGAAGATGTAACACCATGAAAATGAAAAATCTATTTCATATAGATATTTCCCAAATCCTCAACTTTGTTTGTATCCAATTGAGTAAGAAGTAGGCCAATTCATTCAGCCAACTGATCACTAATCATATAACATTATTTACATAAGAGTTACATGGAAACCCCAACATAAAATCCATATATATTTCATACCAGTTTCAAGTTGGAAGTGGAAGTGGCTAAAGTAAACGAAAAGGCCTTTGGTTCTTCTAATTGACCTGCTAACTGGTATACAAATTCTAAACAAAGTTAGTGATGTCATGTATCATACCTTTCCACCAAAATCATCAACGCATGTCATAAAAAATCTTCATTATTCCAGGGTACAATGCCCACTAGGGATTATAGAAATTCCCAATTACATCATCTTTTACAGAAAAAGGATTAAGAAAAAATTTTGAAAACATAATATGACCTCTGAAGAGAATGGCCATTCACCAATAGTCTCCCCACCATAAAGAGAGTCTCCAATATGATGGAATTCATCATCACGCAACTGATCCAGAATAATCGTCTAGAGAAGAGTGGAGGTGAACTGAACACTTTTCAAGATAACATTTTCCCCTTCTTCTTAGGCTTCTAAATGTAACTATGAAAAAAGATCCATCAAGTTCCACTATTCTGATGATTCTTTCATGTCCTGTGTAAGAATTACCCGACTCAAATCATCTTTAATGAATTTTCCCTTCCTTGGGATATAGGCATTTTCAAAATAAAAATATCATAGGTACTCCACCTAATTCCTCTGACAATGGTTCAAATATTATTGAGATAATATAAAACTTAGGATTTTGTTATAAAAAACATGGTAAAACATTTTATGAAATGGAAATACTATAGAATCTTAAGAGAATGCATAATTATTGTGGGTTCAAGGTCATGAATTAGATAATTATTCACATGTTTTCTAAGCAATTGAGAAGAATAGGATAGCACTTTATCACCCTGTATAAGAACATAACTCAAACCTAAAATTGATGCATCACAAATGAAAATGTAACCCTACTTGGCCAGTGGAATATTCATCATTTGTGTAGAATGAAAAATATGTTTTAACAGAACACAATATTTTTTTCATCTATCATTACAAGAAAACTTAACCCCTTTCCAAGTGGGAGTCGTCATCAGAGAATAAAAATTTTATAAATCCATTACAAACCAGAAATAATAGCCCTTTAAACCCAAGAAGCACTGTATCTAAAATAAATTTGGGGTTCCCCCCATATCGTAATATCCTTCACCTTCTTAGGATCAACTAAAATTCCATGACTAGAGGCTACATGTCCCAATAACTTCACTTCCTGAATATAGACATCAAATTTTAATATCTTGAAATAGAGTCTATCGTTTCTTAACATTTTTAGAAATGATCATCGATGAAGCACATGATCATCCTTGGATTGAGAGTAAACTAGGGTGTCATCCAAAAATACCACCGTGAAAGTATCAAGATACTTGTTGAATATTAAATTGTTAAAATACATAAAGATATTAGGATCATTGGATAGAAAAAATTGGATGAAAATACACTCATAATGGCCATACCTACTCCACAAGGTGATCTTGTGAATGTTAGATTCTTTTATTCTCAATTGGTTATAACTAGGTCATAGACTATTCTTCAAGAAACACTTTTACCACTTCAAATGGTCAAATAAATCACCAACCCAAGGTAAAATATACTTTTTCTTTACCATAACACAATAGAGTTTCTAATAATCAACACAAAGGAAAATGTTTCCATCAAATTTATTCACAAATAAAAATAGCACAGTCTATGGTGTTACACTCATGCATATAAATCCCTTATTTAATATATCACATGTAACGCCCCGACCCTAGTTACCCAGAGTCGGTGCATTATTACATAACATGGGCATGATCATAAGAAAGATCAAATCTCGAAAGACCGATTGGTTTAGTAGCCTTGGAAAATGCCAGATATATTCATAAGTTTTACATTACATTATAAAATGAAAAACTACTACAAAAACATAATGTCTCAATAGACCACACTATTATCCCCTCATAAAATCCCTGCAGGTCATTCATAACTTACTTCTTCACATCCTGGGAAAAATAAAACATAAAAAAGGGGTGAGCTCAAATGCCCAGTAAGGATAACAATATAGCGGAAAGAATAAACATTTAAGGCAATGTATAACTAAAACAAAAGCCTTTTAAATATGAACTTTCAACATGGTATGGCATAAATAAAATGAAATAATTCCATTTAATTATTCACATGGATATTCTACTAATCGAATAATCACATGAAAAAATCAATAACCACTTTCATAATGTTGGAATGCATAATGCCAGACTATCATAACCACATAGCCAAGGCCTCGTGCCAAGACTACAAATAAGATTTTGTCAAGGCCTTGTGCCAAGACACTAGTTTGTCTCATGAGACCTACCGATGCATCGATGAGCTATAGCGGGCTCCACCCGTCACTTATTAAGTCCAATGCATTCCCATATGAAAAGGTTTAAACATAACATAAACATTCGTATTAAAACTAGCATACGAAATGTCAATAATTTCACCATAAACTATGAATGGTATAAAAATAGCACACCCACAGTCAAACATATCACAAAACCTTCAATACAATATAGAAGTTTTGTATCATAATAAATCAACTTCAAATAATCTTAAAATCCATCAAAGGATGTTGACATAGATGAAATCAAAATTATTTTTAAAGAAGTATCTCCTTTTATTTTGAAATCATTTAGGATCCATATAAAATAAAACATTTTCTTTGAAAATATTCTTATAAGCTTGTATGGAAAGCTTCGACGATTTTATAATGGCGGAAAATAACCGCACCCGCCGTATAATTTAAAAAAAACATTCTTACCTCAATTCTGTTGAAAAGGTTAAAAAGGACCTTGTTTTGAAAACGACGGAAAGATTCCTTTATAAACCTCTTATAAAAAGTCAAACAAGGGTATAAATGACTTAAACCCATATTCTTGTAAATAGTAAAAATGTTTTTAAATACATTTTTAAGAAACATGGATGTGGATGATAAAGAGATCCCAGTAGATTATTACGTATAAACAACCTCGGATAATGAAGAGATTGTGAAATAACCCTTACCTTGTACTTTTCCTTGGTTGGGTAGGTTAACCTCCTGTATAATAGTGAAATAATTGTTACTAAATTATACAAGAATCATATACATTAATATGATATCATATATGATCTTTTAATATTGATTTGATAATAATATCTTAGTATTATCGCTGTTTCGGGTGTGAACTTACTTGTTTGATTTTGTATGTTTTGTTACGTAAGACATGTTTGTAAAGGATAAGTTGTATATTATTCAAATCCAGAATGGTATCAAGTCCTTAAACATCATTTTTAAATCATCAAATGATAATTATACTTGAATGGATACGATGGAAAATGAATCTCATCGCGTTCGTGGAGACGGTAGTCCGTACGTACGCACGAACGCTACTTCCTTTTAATTTTTATTTCAAAAGAATCGAATACAAATGATACATAGGTATATTACTATTCCAGTATAATATAATATTTTATATATGTTACTTAAGTTCATTAACACCATCCTTTATACGTTCCATGTGTGGTATGAACGAGTCATATCATTTTAAGGGGGCGGTAGTCCGCACTTCCTCAAATGAAATTATCATATGTATATACAACATGAAACGAATAATGGTATGAAATAAAATGGAATTACAGAAGCTTATATATAAAATATATATCATTAACATCATATTTAATTATAGTGCCATCATAATGGCCACCATGAGAGGCGGTAAGATGTATTTGAACAATCATCGTTTCGTGAGGCGTTAGTTTGCCATCCACAGAAACATTATGTTCATCATCCATTAGATGGAGTTGTGTGTATGTGTAGTTTGAATCCTTCTTATAACAACATCCTAGTATATTGAGGATACTGGTGTTGTTACAAAATAAAGGAAATAAAAAGAGTTTGGGGGTTGAAGAAGCAAAATAAATGAAAATAATTTAAGAGAAATCGTTACCTTTAATTTAGGTAACTCGCTTTGGTTGGAACCAAAGGACTTGTTGAAATGCTTTCTGCCTAAGGGTAAGCTTCAAGGAGGAGGAGAGGGATGTGGGGAGCTTAGTTGGGCAGAGTTTGGACGAGCCAAGTGGCTTGAGAGGTGTGAGGAATGAGTAGAAGTGGTCTCCTTTTATAAGGGAGAGGAGGGGCTCTTTAGGAAAGAGTGAAAGTATTACTTTATAATATAATTATATTCGGTTTATAATGGTCCAAAAATCATTGAGGTCGAAGATAAGATGACTCATATTCTAAATAACATCAACCAATAAGAATTGGACAGGTTTTAGATAATATTTTAATCATTATAATCTTATTTATTTAAATGATTTATTAATGAGGTAAACATTGCATCATTATTGTGTCATTAATAATTTAAATTATTTGACGTCTAAAAATTATAAATAAAATATCATTATGTAGGAAATCGTTTTAGCTTTCTAATTAATATTTATAATCGATAATTCAACATGTATAACCCTATGTAAAAATTGTTCTTCTAAAAGATGTAAGCTTATGCCATTTTTATTTTTATTTTAACTTTATTAATATAATGTGTCCCTACCACATACAAGTGGATCCAAGGGGTCCCCAAATTGACCCAAGGATGCCCATGGTCGGGTATGTGTCCACCAATAAGGTTAGGACACGTTTTAGGGTAATTTTGTATTATTATAATATTATTTTTTAACCCTTATTTACCGGATTTACCCTTTAACCATGGTAAATAAAATATTTACCACAGTAACTATTCAAAATGTCTAAAAATAAAAGTTACCTATTTACACAATTTGAACATCCTGATTCCAAATATGGAATCCATTTTCCTAAATTCAAAACACAGAAGTGGCAGAAATTAATTTAAAATTAATTCCCACTGTCAAAACAAAAAGCGTGTTTTTAAGAGGTAATAACTATCAAAAGATTGACACTTGTTTATGTTCGGTTTAATTGTAAAATTATGTCCAATGACCAACATTATATTGAATGGTAAAAATATATTCTAAATATACTTTAAAACCACTCAAATTCACAATTTAGCACTATTAATTATTTTGATTAAAAAAGTTGTTTTTAATTAAAATTTAGTAATTTTCACTATTCATCAAAATATAAAAGTTATCCGAAAAGTACCAAAATTTCACCCTAGGCTAATTTTGATATTCCGAATCTAAAAATGAAGTCCATTTTGAAATATAAAATATATATGATTTCAAAAATTAGGTATTACTATTCACAACGGCTAGTTTAATTAGTTGTGGTGTGTGTTAGAACTCGAGGTTGCGTACAACACACGTTATCACATTATTCGAAGGGAAACGTACCGTAGAAGCTTGGGGTGTTACATTCTCCCCTCCTTCAAATAATTGCGTCCTCGCAATTTCTAGGGTATTACTGCATAAAAAGACTCGGGTGGTTTTTCATCATAAGTTCCTCGGGTTCCCACGTTGCCTCTTCCATCTTATGATTTCTCCACAAAACTTTTACCAGACGCGTCGTCCGGTTTCTCAGTACTTGTTCTCTCGTATCAAGAATCTTGATGGGCTCTTCGCAATAAGACAGATCGGGTTCTAGTTCTAATTCCTCATAGGTGAGTACATGCGTTGGGTCAGGCATGTATTTTCTCAACAGAGATACGTGGAACACATCGTGAACTTTGGAGAGACTTGGCGGCATTGCCAATCGGTAAGCTACAGCCCCAATTCGTTCTAGAATTTCGAAAGGTCCGATGTACCTGGGACTCAATTTACCTTTCATACCAAAACGTATGACTCCCTTCCATGGAGATACCTTTAGGAAAACATGATCACCGACTTGAAATTCCAAATCCTTCCTTCGATTATCGGCATAGCTCTTCTGCCTACTTTGAGCTGCTTTGATGTGATTTTGGATTACTTTCACCTTTTCCACCGTTTCCTCCACCAGTTCTGGGCCTATAAGTTTTCTTTCACCAACGTCATCCCAACAGGTTGGTGTACGACATCTCTTTCCGTATAACGCTTCATATGGTGCCATCTGAATACTCGAATGGAAGCTATTGTTATAGGAAAATTCTACCAGAGGTAAATATTGATCCCACATACCCTGAAAGTCAAGTGAGCAAGATCTCAACATGTCTTCTAAGGTTTGAATAGTCCGTTCTGATTGTCCGTCTGTCTGAGGGTGGTAAGCAGTGCTCAAATGAAGTTCAGTATCCAGGGATTTCTGAAGACTTTTCCAGAATCTTGAAGTAAAACGAGGATCACGATCAGAAACAATCGATAGGGGTACTCCATGAAGTCTCACAACTTCATTAATGTATAGTCTTGCTAGACGTTCCAGGGGTAGATCTTCTCTTATAGCAAGAAGATGTGCTGACTTGGTAAGACGATCAACAATCACCCATATTGCATCATTCCTTCTAGGAGTCTTTGGTAGCCCCATGACAAAGTCCATCGTAACATTGTCCCATTTCCACTCTGGTATGGGAAGAGGTTGCATGACTCCTCCAGGCTGTTGCCTCCCAGCTTTCACTTGTTGACAAACCATACATCTTGACACAAAATCAGAAATCTCCCTCTTCATGTTGTCCCACCAAAAATGTTCCTTCAAATCTCTATACATTTTGGTGCTCCCAGGGTGTATAGAGAAATTGGAACTATGAGCATCATCCAGCAATTCCCTTTTTAGATCAGGTATATTGGGAACACAATGTCTCTTCCCGAATTTCAAAATTCCATCTTTAGAGACAATATGGCCAAGAAAAGAAATCTCCTGAAGCCAGAATTCGCACTTGCTAAACTTCCCATATAATTCATGCCTCCTCAGAGTCTTCAAGATAATGCGCAAGTGATTTTCATGATCTTCGTAGGTTTTGGAGTATACCAAGATATCATCAATAAATACCACCACAAATTCATCGAGATACTCCTTGAAAACTCTATTCATCAGATCCATGAACACAGAGGGTGCATTAGTCAATCCAAACGGCATTACAGTAAACTCGTAATGCCCGTACCTGGTTCGAAATGCTGTCTTCGGAATGTCTTCCTTCTTCACACACAACTGATGGTATCCAGATCGAAGGTCAATCTTTGAAAAGTATTGAGCTCCATGCAGTTGGTCAAATAAATCATCAATACGAGGTAGGGGATACTTGTTCTTTATTGTTATAGCATTGATCTCCTTGTAGTCGATACATAACCTCATAGATCCATCTTTCTTTTTAACAAAAAGAACAGGGGCTCCCCATGGAGAAACACTAGGGAGAATAAATCCCTTATTACTCAATTCCTCTAGTTGTTTCTTTAGTTCGACTAACTCTACAGTGGCCATTCTATAAGGGGTCTTCGATATAGGCCTTGATCCAGGAATCAAATCAATAGAAAACTCAACTTCTCGTTCTGGAGGATGTCCAGGTAAATCTTCCGGAAATACATCTACAAATTCTTTCACAACAGGTACATCCTCTATTTGAACATTCCTTTCCTCACCGACAGTTATTTCATTCTCTTCCTCCCCAATAATTGAATTAAGTTGAGCTGTTGGGGGTGGATCTAAATAAGAATTAGGTGGTGATGATTCTGCTCTAAAAATAAGGTGCTCCTTATCATTATCATCAAGAATCGTAACCTCTTTCTTCTTACAATAAATATTCGCATCATAGTCCGAAAGCCAGTCCATACCGAGGATTATATCAAACTCAATCATAGGTATGACGATGAAATCAGCAGATAAAGAAAATTTATGTGCTCTAATGGGGACTGATTCACAAAACTTTGTTGCAACGATACTTCCCTTAGGAGTTTTAACAGACAACTCCCTTATTAAATCAAATTGGAAATATCTAATTTTCTTAGAAAACTGGGAAGATATGAAACAATGCGATGATCCAGAATCAAATAATGCATTTGCTAAACTTGAGGAAACCATTAAATTACCTGCCACCACGTCTTTCGGAGCTTCTACCTCAGCAGTAGTGATAGCATAAGCCTGGCCTTGATCCCTTGGCCTTTTCTGAGGTATGTTCTCCTGACGCTTAGGGCATGCATTTTCATAATTCCCCATCTCCCTGCAATTGTAGCACTGAACGTTGGTAGCTTCCTTCTTCCCCTTGCAATCATGAGCTTGGTGGCCTTTTTCACCACACTTGTAACAGACTCCCATTCCCTTCAAGCAAGTACCAGGATGTTTCTTCCCGCATTTACCACAAGATGGATATTCAACCTTTCCCTTCTTCCCCTTATTTCCATTCCCAGATTGATCAGCAGGTCTCTTCTTCTCTTGCTTTGCTTTAAAGTCATAAGACTTAGAGAATTCCTTTTCGGTCTTGATAGCACATGAGACAATGTCTTCGTACGATGAAAAGGATTGTGAGACTAATGCTCGACGGAGAAATGGTTTTAACCCATCAAAGAAACGATCAATCTTACTTCTTGGGTTGCGAATATAATCTCCAGCATACCTCGCTAACCTTGTAAAGTTAGCCTCATACTTTGTGACATTATCATCCTCCTTTTGTCTCAGACTCAGAAATTGCCTTTCCATATCTGCTCGATGGTCGCGAGGAAAGTATTTTTCTAAAAACAGATCTTTGAACTCCCTCCATTCCATGTTTGATACTTCATCATCTTCCTTCATGTTTTGAATCAATGACCACCATTGATCAGCATCTCCAGTGAGGCGGTAAACTGCCATGGTAACTTTTTCCCTTTCACTACTCCCCAAAGCCTGAAATATTTTCTCTAGGGAAAATATCCATTGCTCAGCTACTAAGGGATTTGTACTCCCATTGAACGTTGGTGGTTGTTGTCTCATGAATCGATCTAACATTGATCCTCCACGCTGCGGATCAGGGTGCTCCATACGGGTAAGGTTATTATTCATAACCTGAGTAAGTTGTCCCAGTATGGTGATTAGCTGATCAGCACCAGTTGCATCACTAGCCCCACTATAATTATCTTGAGCAGGAGGGCAATCCCTACATGGGGTGAGTGCATTGATACGGTTTCCATTTCTTCCACTAGGCGCCATTTCTAAACAATGTCATAAACTAGATCAGTTTATAAATCAAAATACATAATCCCATACTTATAAAACACTTAGCATAAATTGAACTATTTATGGATATAATCCATAATCATAAAAATGTTTTCTTTGAGGAAGTATATACTCATAAACCCTTCATAATGATTTGTAAAGATAGTGAGAGTTATCCTAAGCATATCCCCCGGGAGTGTCGTAACCAAGAGTGCAGCAAGGCCCGTTGTCGTGCACCAGTTCCCGTTCGAGTCTAGCTCAAAGCGGTGTTTTCGGGTTTTACCCCTAGGTACATCTGTGCCAGAGCCGCCTCTACCTGCTCGTATCCAGACAGGGATGTATTGCTCGGAAAACTCACAAAATCTCTACAATACCAAAATTCTAGGACGTTCTTCTACACTAATCCTCAAAGTTCATCTTAGGTCTACGTGCTCTAATCAGAGTTTATCTAAATCTAGCTTCCAAGGTTTGTACTAAACTTCCTCTGATACCAACTGTAACGCCCCGACCCCAGTTACCCAGAGTCGGTGCATTATTACATAACATTGGCATGATCATAAGAAAGATCAAATCTCGAAAGACCGATTGGTTTAGTAGCCTTGGAAAATGCCAGATATATTCATAAGTTTTACATTACATTATAAAATGAAAAACTACTACAACAACATAATGTCTCAATAGACCACACTATTATCCCCTCATAAAATCCCTGCAGGTCATTCATAACTTACTTCTTCACATCCTGGGAAAAATAAAACATAAAAAAGGGGTGAGCTCAAATGCCCAGTAAGGATAACAATATAGCGGAAAGAATAAACATTTAAGGCAATGTATAACTAAAACAAAAGCCTTTTAAATATGAACTTTCAACATGGTATGGCATAAATAAAATGAAATAATGCCATTTAATTATTCACATGGATATTCTACTAATCGAATAATCACATGCAAAAATCAATAACCACTTTCATAATGTTGGAATGCATAATTCCAGACTATCATAACCACATAGCCAAGGCCTCGTGCCAAGACTACAAATAAGATTTTGTCAAGGCCTTGTGCCAAGACACTAGTTTGTCTCATGAGACCTACCGATGCATCGAGGAGCTATATCGGGCTCCACCCGTTACTTATTAAGTCCAATGCATTCCCATATGAAAAGGTTTAAACATAACATAAACATTCGTATTAAAACTAGCATACGAAATGTCAATAATTTCACCATAAACTATGAATGGTATAAAAATAGCACACCCACAGTCAAACATATCACAAAACCTTCAATACAATATAGAAGTTTTGTATCATAATAAATCAACTTCAAATAATCTTAAAATCCATCAAAGGATGTTGACATAGATGAAATCAAAATTATTTTTAAAGAAGTATCTCCTTTTATTTTGAAATCATTTAGGATCCATATAAAATAAAACATTTTCTTTGAAAATATTCTTATAAGCTTGTATGGAAAGCTTCGACGATTTTATAACGGCGGAAAATAACCGCACCCGCCGTATAATTTAAAAAAAAACATTCTTACCTCAATTCTGTCGAAAAGGTTAAAAAGGACCTTGTTTTGAAAACGACGGAAAGATTCCTTTATAAACCTCTTATAAAAAGTCAAACAAGGGTATAAATGACTTAAACCCATATTCTTGTAAATAGTAAAAATGTTTTGAAATACATTTTTAAGAAACATGGATGTGGATGATAAAGAGATCCCAGTAGATTATTACGTATAAACAACCTCGGATAATGAAGAGATTGTGAAATAACCCTTACCTTGTACTTTTCCTTGGTTGGGTAGGTTAACCTCCTGTATAATAGTGAAATAATTGTTACTAAATTATACAAGAATCATATACATTAATATGATATCATATATGATCTTTTAATATTGATTTGATAATAATATCTTAGTATTATCGCTGTTTCGGGTGTGAACTTACTTGTTTGCTTTTGTATGTTTTGTTACGTAAGACATGTTTGTAAAGGATAAGTTGTATATTATTCAAATCCAGAATGGTATCAAGTCCTTAAACATCATTTTTAAATCATCAAATGATAATTATACTTGAATGGATACGATGGAAAATGAATCTCATCGCGTTCGTGGAGACGGTAGTCCGTACGTACGCACGAACGCTACTTCCTTTTAATTTTTATTTCAAAAGAATCGAATACAAATGATACATATGTATATTACTATTCCAGTATAATATAATATTTTATATATGTCACTTAAGTTCATTAACACCATCCTTTATACGTTCCATGTGTGGTATGAACGAGTCATATCATTTTAAGGGGGCGGTAGTCCGCACTTCCTCAAATGAAATTATCGTATGTATATACAACATGAAACGAATAATGGTATGAAATAAAATGGAATTACAGAAGCTTATATATAAAATATATATCATTAACATCATATTTAATTATAGTGCCATCATAATGGCCACCATGAGAGGCGGTAAGATGTATTTGAACAATCATCGTTTCGTGAGGCGTTAGTTTGCCATCCACAGAAACATTATGTTCATCATCCATTAGATGGAGTTGTGTGTATGTGTATTTTGAATCCTTCTTATAACAACATCCTAGTATATTGAGGATACTGGTGTTGTTACAAAATAAAGGAAATAAAAAGAGTTTGGGGGTTGAAGAAGCAAAATAAATGAAAATAATTTAAGAGAAATCGTTACCTTTAATTTAGGTAACTCACTTTGGTTGGAACCAAAGGACTTGTTGAAATGCTTTCTGCCTAAGGGAAAGCTTCAAGGAGGAGGAGAGGGATGTGGGGAGCTTAGTTGGGCAGAGTTTGGACGAGCCAAGTGGCTTGAGAGGTGTGAGGAATGAGTAGAAGTGGTCTCCTTTTATAAGGGAGAGGAGGGGCTCTTTAGGAAAGAGTGAAAGTATTACTTTATAATATAATTATATTCGGTTTATAATGGTCCAAAAATCATTTAGGTCGAAGATAAGATGACTCATATTCTAAATAACATCAACCAATAAGAATTGGACAGGTTTTAGATAATATTTTAATCATTATAATCTTATTTATTTAAATGATTTATTAATGAGGTAAACATTGCATCATTATTGTGTCATTAATAATTTAAATTATTTGATGTCTAAAAATTATAAATAAAATATAATTATGTAGGAAATCTTTTTAGCTTTCTAATGAATATTTATAATCGAAAATTCAACATGTATAACCCTATGTAAAAATTGTTCTTCTAAAAGATGTAAGCTTATGCCATTTTTATTTTTATTTTAACTTTATTAATATAATGTGTCCCTACCACATACAAGTGGATCCAAGGGGTCCCCAAATTGACCCAAGGATGACCATGGTCGGGTATGTGTCCACCAATAAGGTTAGGACACGTTTTAGGGTAATTTTGTATTATTATAATATTATTTTTTAACCCTTATTTACCGGATTTACCCTTTAACCATGGTAAATAAAATATTTACCACAGTAACTATTCAAAATGTCTAAAAATAAAAGTTACCTATTTACACAATTTCAACATCCTGATTCCAAATATGGAATCCATTTTCCTAAATTCAAAACACAGAAGTGGCAGAAATTAATTTAAAATTAATTCCCGCTGTCAAAACAAAAAGCGTGTTTTTAAGAGGTAATAACTATCAAAAGATTGACACTTGTTTATGTTCGGTTTAATTGTAAAATTATGTCCAATGACCAACATTATATTGAATGGTAAAAATATATTCTAAATATACTTTAAAACCACTCAAATTCACAATTTATCACTATTAATTATTTTGATTAAAAAAGTTGTTTTTAATTAAAATTTAGTAATTTTCACTATTCATCAAAATATAAAAGTTATCCGAAAAGTACCAAAATTTCACCCTAGGCTAATTTTGATATTCCGAATCTAAAAATGAAGACCATTTTGAAATATAAAATATATATGATTTCAAAAAGTAGGTATTACTATTCACAACGGCTAGTTTAATTAGTTGTGGTGTGTGTTAGAACTCGAGGTTGCGTACAACACACGCTATCACATTATTCGAAGGGAAACGTACCGTAGAAGCTTGGGGTGTTACATCACATTACTAAGACTTTATGTTTTTCAGTTCATTTGGTCCCCTATGGAAATAATGAGTACATATCGTTTGTATACCAGGCCCTCAATCCCCAAAACACTCTACCTCTCTTACTAGTGGAAAAGCAAATAAATTAGAAGGAGACATGTCAAGAAACTTGACTAAAATTTGAGAAAGATCAACATTTAAATATTATTTCTCCAAATAGAAATTGAAATATGATATTACATTACCAAACATTGGATAATAAGGTCGAGATCTACTCAAACTCGGATCCCATACTCTTTTAAATACACAACACACCCCATCAGGTGTAGTAAAGGTGATCTGTCAAATATAGAAGTCAATTCAGAACTTATTATCAATGTTCTAATCTTTATCAAAAATGACATAAAGAGTTTTCATGTTAATAACCATAAAATCCTAAGTAATTAAAATCATTAATAAAGGTAAAACACAAGTAGGAAAATAAATAACTTTCTCTCTCTTCATTCTGAGGGGTGTAGTAATATCCATCACATAAGGCAAAAGAACAATATAAAGATTTATAAGGTTCATAATATGAGTCTATATAAGTGATTGAGATTCACCAGTATCAAATAAAGTAGTCACTAAATATGAATCTATAATGATGGTACCTCTCACAGTCACTAGACCTATATTAGCTTCCTTTGGAGACTCTTCCACTATGTGAAGAAGCTTTTTTATGGATGTCTATAGCTACAACAACTTAGTTTGTGATACATTAGATTTCACCACATTACTTTTAGGTGCTTATGATATTAGATATTATGAGGATTATAAAGGAAATGGAATAATTTATGAAGATATCATGAGAAATCATAAGGACTATAGATCTTTAGCGCCTTATTAAAAAACATCTCGAATGCCAAACCTTGACACACTAGAAGAAAGTTAAAGGGACTCTACTAGGAACTTCAAGAGTTCTAGAGGATGCCTACTACAAAGAACCACCAAGGGACTCATCATACTTCTTATTTCCTTTAAAGGAACTCATAGAAATGTCAATGGGATAAAAAGTAAGTCCCATCAACCTGAACATACCAGATAGGCAAATCTCAACCATCAATTCCATATCTAGTACATCAGTATATGAAGTGACCATGAGTAAGAAAATATATAAATTAATATGAATTTAAAGACCCATATAAATTATTCAAGTATTCATATTCTCATTTGAGACAATTTTCAGTGAAAACAAAACATTCCTAGAAAATTAGTTCACATACTATGTTACCAAACAGTTATCCTATTAGAGGTTGAAAAAATCCCTAGACATAACTAGTACTATAGATTCTGGATAGAACTGATCAGTAAAAATAACTCTAAATTCATTCCACTCCAAACCTTTATGTTTTATCATCATTACCGTGGATTCTCACCATATCCTTCTAGGACCTTTAAGCTTATTGGTATCACATATCACCTTAATAGATTCAAGAATTTATAGGAAATCCAAAAGTCTCTATATCTTGTTCAACCAATCCTCAGCATTTTTAGGTCATTAGATACAAGGAGAGCTGGTGGATTCTGAAGAATAAGATCCTAGCCTAATTCTAAGATTCATCCCTTTGAGGTTCTATAGTTGGGGATTGAATAGGGATAAGTGCAAGTGTCTATCACAGATCTTTGAAAACATGCATAATAATCTCAATATGACTCTGGTCCATGGGATGATCTTCTCACTATGGTTCACCAGTAGCTTCCTCTTGGATCCTATTCAAAAGTCTTCTTAGAGGTATGATGGTACACTACATCAACATACAAAATTTAATACATCATAATATTACTCAAATCGACAAAAAAATAAGAGAAACAAGAATATAAATTCTAACAGATAAGATTTCAGAACATTAATTTCAACATACCCAAATCATAAGTCAGGAAAATACTATAATAGAATCAAATTATTCTTAAAGTTTCTTTTATGAAACATCCACAGTGACTTAAGGATCATTACAATGAATTATGGCTAGGAATTCACTCAGGGATACATCCTAGGTCCTAAAAATCCTACCATTTTTCTACTATGACAATCGAAACTACATACTAAAATCATGGAATGATTCTAAACTAGATGCTCTGACACCACTTTTTCATGAACCAACACAGATACCCCGGTACCTTGAAACCTGAGTCAATACTGACATGGACCAAAGGGTGTTCCCAATACCCATAGGTTAGTGACTAGCATCTAATTAAGCCCCATGGTAAGTGAATTTATCAAGTAATTGACTCCCCACACATATCATAATGAACACAACACTAATCTTGTGTGCACACAGAAATAATCCCTAAAAAGGGGACCCATAAAGGGAAGTTTACACCCCAATAGAAGAACCCATTATGGTAAGTTTGACCACAATATTTTTAGTAGCAGGTTCCCTCTTCAGTCCATTATAAGGGAGTCAAGGTCCTAGCCTGCCCAGTTACCACTAACTACCTAGCCTAACAAGTGATTCGAAAAATCAATTAATTGATTTTTAAATCACTAATTTTTAAACATTTTAAAATATAATTTTTCAATTCCTGTTTTCAACACACCTTTCCATTTCAAAACCAAATAATAGGTTTTCATCATTTCATGAAAGTTCAGATCACATTTCAATTTAATCCATTTTTTCAAGATCAACATAAAATCATTTCATAAAAATTATTTTCCAAATCAAGCCATAATTTTTCATAAATCCACCCCATAATTTCAATTCCATTGAAATTGGGATTTTTCTCAAATTCCATGAACATTTCTAATAAAATATGAAACCATCACATTTCTATTTTTTTTAAAATCATTTAAAAATTAATTTGAATTTAATCATGAAATTAGTGGTTTCAATCGTATGCAAAAGAATTATGGAACCACCCATCTTTAAATCAATGATTAAAAAATCAATAACCATAACATGAATCTCAATGAATAATGGAGGGAAAAAAGATCTAGGAATATAACCTAGAATCAATATCCAATGAAAAGGATTTTAGATAAATCCATTACATTTTAATCCGTAAAAATATAAAGGAACAAAAGAGAGATCCAAAGAAACTACATGAGAGGGTATCCACTTACCCGGAGGAGATATATTGAGATCAATGTTTCTTAAATATATGAAGAAAATGATTTAGAGGGGCCAAAATCACCTCTTGGGAGCCTCAAAAAAATAATAAATTATGTCAAGTATTATTGGGGTGATTGAGAACTCGAATTAATCGTTTCAAAATTAAAACAATTTTCAAAACATAAAACCCCCACACACATTGTTTGATGGAGGGGGCACACAGTTTTTGGAAACTGTGTCCCACCCATGAGCCCCTATTTTTTGGGGATCATGATTTCCCCTAGATGGGTGCAAATTTTAGAAAATAATGAACCAACCATTCTTTCCCAACTATATAGGGGGTTTATAGTTTGAACTAGGGGTGTATGGTTCAGTCAAATTGTGCTCAAACCTTGGATAACCCAATAAGCCTCCAAAACTCTAAAATATCAAAGAAAGACCCAAAAACTAAATTTAAGGACGTTAAAAAAATGGTCAAGGAATACATAAAATATTTGATGAGATGTTAAATATATTTATTTCACCACAGGTTTTTCCATAACTCATGCATCCTCAAGGGCCCTTGTTCATCCTATTTTAGACATAAAACATGCATCTCTTGGGGACCATGTTCACCCTAGGATAACCATAAACAATGCCCGTCCCCAAGGTCTATGTTCAAACTGGGTTAACCATTAACCATGTATCCTCTAGTGTTTATGATCACACTGAGATAACTATAAATTCCTCTATCCCTCTGGGGCTATGTTTATAGCTATATGTAATAGCCCATTACACTTTTCAGGTACCCCCTTTTTTGTGCTTTTATTATCATCCATTTTTAGGTTTATTTGGGGGATTCTTAGTGATTGAGATCCCTTTTTGGGGAAAATGTATTAAAGTTTAGGGATGTATTTTTTTAGTTAATGGAGTCTATATATACACATTTCAAAGACATAATAGTGTTATCCCAATGTTCTGAGAATGCTCATAGTGGGGTATTTGAGTTATACTTCCTAAACATGAAGTTTTAGAAATATTTTAGGAGATTAAACATGGTTTAATGATATTAAACACCATTTAATGTTTTCCAGGTAGATACTATGAAACGGGTTCAGTGCATGAAGTGTTTACATGAAGTGTACTATGTTCACATCATGTACATTCGAAAATCAGATTTTTATGAAAAAGATGACAGATTTTTCATTATAATTGAGATTCGTGAATTAAATGGCATGTAATGTTATTACACAAAAGTGTAATTGTTACGAATTAGGATTTTAGGACTCTACACAGCTGATTTCTAATTCATTTATATTGGCCTTCTGTAGTTTCTCATTGTTCCTTTCCTTTTAAAGGCTAATATCATTGTTTCCAGTCACCAATGTCGAAGGTAAATAGGTTTATACTAGTATATGGTTAGTGTGCCTATACAATGGGTTAATTTGAATAATTTTATCATTTTATTGATCAATTTATTTAAGTTGTTCATTGATTTTTATTGATATGTGTTTTTAAGGATTGATTAAATATAAAAAAGTTTTCAAAAGGGGGTTTTTCTTTGAAAACAAATTTTATTTATTTGGAAATGGGGTTTTCAAACAATAAAGTAGAATGTCTAGGATTTAAAGATGTCTTATTAAACTATGATCATTATTTTGAAATGTATTTTTAAAATTGGAACATTGGGTACCTTGGGTGCATCGGGAAAGGGACACAGGTAACCTTAGTGTGTGTGGAACCAATATGAGGTAACATTTATGGATATCGGTGGAATGTGGAAGGACACAATATAGTATAGATCCAATGTTAATCTTTTTTAGGATCTTGATGTTCAAGTACATTTTTTCCTATAGTATCAGGCCCAATATGAGGTTCTTTTTTAATTTATGGTTATTTATCACATGGTTTTTTATATTGTGGATTATTGCTCATAGATTTTTATATTAGGTTTTATCACATAGCATCACATTATGTGTTATTTCATGGATATGTGTTTAATTTCTTACCTCTTGATGCATGGATGTGATTTCCTCTTTATATCATTTTTACTTTTCATATTTCTAGTTTTGAGGATATGAAAGGCTTTTATAAAAACCAAAGGGAGAATTATTCGCAACTGAATTGGATTTAGGAAAATTATTTGTAATTTTGTTTTTTTAAAAGATTTAACTGTTGAATTCTTGTTATTAGACCTTTTATAGACTCTGTGGTGGTATTCTACTTGTCTTTGTACTCACACCCTACATTTTCTAATTGGAAGTTTTAGTTTTTGTATTATAGGATACAGGAAAAGAAAAGGTCATATTATAGAATATCAACTTCTTCTTTGGTCTTTGCCTTCATAGTGGAGTGGTTTATTGGTGAATTATGGTCACATGGAGAATTTTTGGTATTTATTTATTCATGATATCTAGTTTAGCTGGTTTTTCATAGATTGTAAGGACCCAGATTTTTCTATATAATTTTTTTAAATATATAGAAATATTATGAGTCCATGAAAATTGATGACATGTGATTCCGAGGCCTAGTGTCCCCGGAATGAATTTCTGATCGTTTTTATGGTATGTTCAGTAAACATGTGAGTGACATTTCGTAACTTTTGAACCGGTTCTCAGAATTGAAATTTGAGGACACCGTTGAATTCACAGCGCTGATATTTTCTTATGGAGACCTTCACCTCAACAACAGTAGGTCAAGGGTGGAAATTAGTTTTCAGACTTTTCATGGGAGAAAATAAAATAAACATTCTTTATTTTATTTTTTAAATTTAATCATCCCATTTGAGTCATGAAGGTGGGTACCACACAAGGGTGGTCGAACATTTAATTTAGGGCATTAAATGCCCGACTACACAAAATGTGTAACCACATTCCACCTTAATTAATAAGATTCACTAATTTGTAATTAATAAATCAACTTTAAACTCTTGGCTATCTCCAAATTAAATGTACAAACTTAACTTAATTAATGTACAAACTTTTATTAAATTATTTCTTAAGATTATATAATTTAGCACCTCACCTATTGTGGTAAAAGGGGGTTGGCATAGGAGGTGATAGATTTGGATATTTGGAAAGATCTTTCTCCAACAAAGGAGGTCCTCCAATGAAGAATGACTTACAAAATCGAAGAATTTGGAATCGACCTTGGAGAATCTTGCGGGGGTGACGAACATCGATGTCAATCATCAATGACTTTGTCTTCTTCCTCGCACCACCTCCATTGAAAAATTTAGGTAGGGGTTTGTTTTTAATATGATTGAATTTATTTATCAATTCTTCATATTCTGGTTTCACAACAGCGATGGCCAAACTAACATGGCCATCCTCCCAGGCATATACCTTGCATCTTATCATTTGATTCTCTGCGCGTTCTTTTTGCGCTCTTCAACACCAAATATTTAATAATGTTGGAAATACAATATTTTGTTGAGCGTGAAATATGTAAATAGAGCCCTCAAACCAAGGATCATGAATATGAGATCTTTTTATTTTTCGGGCTTGGAACGAAGCCGCAATGGCTCGTAGATGAAGGTGGCAGTCGGCACCAGGCTGGCCGTGAGGAAGGAAGGACAGCACGCGTCCGCACTGCCGAATGATGAGGAAGTCACGGCCCATCAGCCATGGTGGGGTAGGGTGGCATCTGACATCTGTCCAGCCGTGTAGCGGAACGACAACGTGCGTTTGTGCCACTAGAGGAGCAGGAGGTTCTGGCCGCTTGGTCGTGGTGGAGGCCAAAGAGTGGTCGGTTGTGCTAGCTGTGATAGAGCAGCGGTGCACGACCGTGCCACTAGGTGTAGGACTGGTCATAACACTAGCCAAACGTTGTGGTTCTGAGGGGCCTGCTCGGGTCCCGTGGTGACTTGGGAGTGCCTAACAGTGATGTCTATCACCATTCCGAATGGAAGGGGGATGCTCCCCCTTCGGCGGCAGCTCGAGCGGACCGCACCACCAGGCCGCACCATAGGGACGTTCCCCTGGGACGCGCCACTGGGTTGCGCCACCGGTCCTCGCCTCCGGGTCACACCACTGGGTCGCGCCACCGGGCGGCGCCCAGCGTGGGTCAGGCCACGCCCACTGGGTTGGGCCGGTTCGGACCACGACCCAGCGGGCTGGGCCCCCAACAGCCCAGACCAACCATGCTAGAACTAAATCAGGATGGATCAACCCAAACCAGTTCAGGTAGGCTGAGGCTGATATTTCACTTTTTCCAACAGGAGCATATCTGTTGGTAAAAGTGAATTTTCTGTTGGTAAAACATTTTACCAACATATATGTCTCTATCATTAAACTGTTGGTAAAAACTCTGTCGCTAAATTTTTTTGCAACATATAAAATAGTTCTGTTACAATTATAATAATACCAACAGATAATATATATGTTGGTTAAAGTGTTTAGCAACAGGTTCTGGTGACAAATGTATCTCTTTGTAGTAATATTACTATTATATAATAAGTTTTTATAAATTACATTAACATAAAAATTATAAATTTTTATTGTTAGTAAACTTTCAAATTTTATTTATAAATTTATCATATAGAATACATATGATTTAATTATTAAATCGAGCACTATTTAAATATATGTCCAAAACTAGAAAAAAAATAATTATATTAATAATTAAATTTATTACAAGTAGAACCTGTTGGATCCCCATTAGAAACAATCATGGACAACCCTACCCACCACCACCCCCACACACAATTCTATTACACAGTTCTAGAGCTCGACCACCCTGCCCATGCCCCCCCACCATGTTGGATTCCCCAAATAGAATCAACCACCACAGCAACTCCATCCCAACATCGCTAGTGACTCCAACACCAACCCATCCATGCCAGGTCGAACATCATCCATGCCATATCCAGTCTATTCCAGCTTTTACAACTCTTTCATCATCCAAGCCAGCTCCAGCTCTAGCTAATCCATGCCAATGACAGTCTATGCCAGCTCCAGCTCCAGCTCCAGCTCCAACCCCATTCATACTAGCTCGAGTCTATGCACAAACATATGAGAAAACAGATGAGGAAATTCCTAATATATATTTGAGGGACGTGCACAAACAAGTGACATAAATAGCTCACACCATAAGGATAATTTTAGTACCTTCACAACAAGGAATAAAAATTTGTGTTGAACTTATTTCAATTATGTGGAAATTCCTTTTTACTTTTCAACTAAGGTAGCACCTACACAATAAGGAAATAAAATTTAAATACAAACTTTTATTGAACAAAGAAATCATTAAAAAAGTATAGTAACAAAAAATGAAACCAAAAATCAAACAAAAAAGTACATGAAAAAGGAATAAACTAGAATAAAATAAAATAAAAGGAAAATTTGGTGTGGGAAAAAAGGGAAAAAATAGAATAAAGCAACAGGAGGGAAAAATCTAGAAGAAGGACAATATCTTAAAAATCCAAGAAAAATATGGTTCAGAAAACAAATACAGAACTAAAATTATGAAAGAGGAACAATAATAATCAATATAAAATCATTAGAAGAAAAAAAAACAAAGCAATGGAAGGCCATATTGAATTTGTGATTGGGTGTAGTTTGGTGGGTAGAGGCAAGAGGGGAATGAGTAGTGACTCCAGAATTGTTAAAGTTACTAATATACAGAAGTTTGCAATTATGAAAAAAAATAATGAAACCCTTAAGGAACAGGTCAGCTGACTCAAAATGAAAACCTCAAGAGCACAACATTCATAGGTCCCCATCAATAAAATTGTTTAATATTTTTCATGGGAAGATACTGGAGGGTTCCACCTAGATTATAGGGAACAAAATTTAATTCCCCTCTATTCTAAATATAATGAACAACCTCATATACCCCCCAAGGGCACCATCTTCCTCTACTGCTACTTTGTTCTCCTGAATCCTATTATTATCAAGACTTTTTTACTTACTTAGTTTTATTCTATCCTACTGTTTTATCTTCTAATTTCCATGCTAATTCCATCAACCAAATTTATCAAAGATAAAAAGAAAATAGTTAATTATTTTTAATGGAATGTGCACAAATAATGTGACTACATCAAAACTATGAATAAAATAACGGTAAGAAAACACATTAAAATATCAAACCATTATCCAAAGAAACCTTCATAAAACAATTAAGTACATTCAAGAAAACTAAAATTTCATGGGTTTAGGAAGAATCTTTCTAGTTAGATTCTACAAGCTACATGGGCTAGCTGCCCTCAAATAAAATGAGAAGTACCTATACATCATGCCACTGAAATTCCAAAAAAATATCCTGAGAGTCATGGAAAATAAACGAAGACTCACAATGATGGGTCACAACACTCATTTGTACACGAACCTAGATGATCCCTTTGAAACAAGTAATTTTTCACCATGGGACAAAACATGTGGTCCTGGCCTTCGATGCTCATGCTCTCCCATCAATAAAAATTCCATATTTCACAAATAGTATATAGATTCTAGATTTGACACAATCTAAGAAAGACATATGGCCTCTACTTAGATTGTACACATCAATGAGGAATAGATTGCATAAATGAACAAGGAATCAGTATATTGTTTGTGAGAATACTAAAAAATATTCTAGATTTCAATCCAAAGAATTATAAAGAGGTGAGGGGAATTATTATGTTAGTGAGAACACTAATACAGTAATGACGCATCAATATATTACCTTAAAAATGTGGTCCTAACTACTCCACACATTCCATGAACAACTATGGATGAAGTAACACCTTACGGCTCTTCATGATACACATTATCAAGGCATCAAAAGAATACTACATGTCCATGTCAACATCTTGGAAAAAATTATTCCTTTCATCGACAAGAGGTAGGGTATTCTGCATGTAAAAACACAAGTAAATATGACACAATTCCTATATTATTATCAATACTAGGAACATTGAAAATATGTTTAATAAAACAATAAATTTTTATGATGCTTGTCAATGTGAATGATCATTTTGTAATGCTTGGATTGGGGAAGAGTTGCATTGGTACAAAATTTACTAGCCAATTCAGTGATCTCATATTAGATTTAGCACTCAATGCTATGACAACAGTTGGTGAGGACCTTCATCAAGCCTTTCAAGAGTGTGAAATTATATATATAATGGTTGAAAATTTTTGGCTGCCAATTAATTGATTTACAGATTCTTACAAGAATAATTTTCAACAAAGACTTTGTTACCCCTAAAAATGAGAAAAAAATTTGTTACCCCTGAAAAAATGAGAAAAGGGTTGTGAACCCCTGCATCTTTCTTCTTGATTTTCCTCTCGAGTAATAGAGTTTAAATAACTAAACAAATGTGGAGTTGGTGAGAGAAGATTATTTGAGTGAATGATAAATGAAAAGTACATTGAGAATCTTGACATACAGATCGAAATGTTCAAACATGATTTCGCTATAAACGAGAGAGGGTTGAGGGATTTTTCATGCCATTACTTAAGAAAATATCGAGTGAGTTCCCTCATATGGTTGAGAAAAGAAGATGAAAAGGTAGTGAAATCTTTTGGAAATATTTTTTAAATAGATAAAGTGAACATTAGAAATCTTATGTGGGAAAAAGATTGTATTTTTTAGGTCAAGTGGATTAGTGACCAGTTTTTTCTTTCATTGTGGAGTGTTCAGAGCCAAAATCTTGCACGGTTCTTCCAATGGGTGTTATAAAGGATCTTCTAAATAAATTTTAAAGGAATTTTCATGTTTTTATACCTTAGGAAGAAACATTATCAAGAATCCAAAGTTGAAACTGGGTGGTAGTGCTACTAGTATTACTATGTATTCCACTTTGAAGTAGAAGAGATCGTCTATTGAAGGCATTGAGAAGTGGCCTTATGGAGCTGTTGCTATTTATTTTGAGGAATTACCCAGAACCCTAGAACAAAAAAGTGGTGTTAATGTGATTAGGACTATGAATTACCTAAAAGTAAACATGAAAAAGGTGAATATACATTGATTGGAAAACACATGTGTATGAGTGTCAGTACGGGTGTCATTGCTAACATGAAAGAACACGAGATATGGGATTCTTATAAACTGAAGGCACAAAAGACATGTGATTCTTGCAAAGAAAAAGATGTTAAAAAATAGATGTAAAATAACAATTATATTCTAGACCTAAATGATGTAGTGCTTACTAGGCCAGTGCAGTGAATAGGAGCCTTAATGTTTCTAATTCTAGGAAACCATAACACTGTGATAGAGTCATCGAAAAACACCATGAAGAAAATTATATAGGAAATCCTCTATCATCCTTTCATTCTTGTCATCAAAATGACATCATACTAACTGTCCTCCAGCATCTATGCTATTTCAATGACCACCTCTGATGAACTATGCATAAAACCCCTAATTCCTAAAAAACAATCTCACAAATGAGATAAAAATATCCATCAACAAAATAACTAAAAAATAAAAATCGAACCAGAGAACAATGGTTTTCCCATCATAATCATCTCATTAAACTTTTATATAGAACAAGATTTCATCATACCCAATACCCCACCACAAATTACCATAATTAACGAGCGTTCAAAATCAAATCTGAACCATAAATAAAGGAATGAACATGAATAAAACCATGACAACCAAAAACGAAATTGGAATGAAACAAAAAGTAAGAAAAATAAAAATAGGGATTGCTATTAAGATTCCCATTTTCTATGAAAACTAGAGGAGATCCAACTTCTTTTATATTAATATAATGCTGAACACATGTTCCTCACAATGCACTGAACTGCCAGAGACAACAAATCCAGCCCAGAATCACTTCCATCTTCAATTTTTAGTGTATTATTTTTTAGTAAAAAAAAACATGTGAACCAGAAAAAAACCAAAAGAGGGAACTGAACTATCCGAATCAGCTCATTTAAAAGCCATTTGAGAGAGAAACCCCTCCAAAAAACACCTCTCTATCACATCCACCTGCCAAATACATAGCGTGAAATAGAAGAATAGCAATAACCTGACCACCGTTCACTGCCAGGGAGCATGAGCATGAAGAATCATACCATGTCCATTGGATTAAGATCGACATACCAAAACTGCATTGGGCTTGGAGGGACATCTTCAAGACCTATCTATACCACCGTATATGACACCTGAATCCACCATTAATGACAGGGGGGTCGAATCTAGTTGAAGCATAAATCAACATACCTGGAAGGGAAATGGAGAAAGGGAAGATAAAATCCAGCTGACAGTCGATCCGAAATGAGTGGGTACAAACCCAAAAATAAAACACTAACAGAAACCTAAACAACACCGAAATCACCATACAATACGGACCCTGCACAGTATCACATCCAAGAAGAAGAACGCGTCCTGGAAGGCAAGTGAAGAGAAAACTGTGGAAGAAGTGGAAATCCATGAGAGGGAGATCATTTATCGGGGAGAACGACGATGAACATGGTTTTTGCATGTAGGAATAGATTGTTGGTGCAGAGGCAGCGGGCAAAAAATAACTGGGGAGAATGGAGGTATAGGGAAGGCGCGAGGATTGGGGGATGCGAGGGTTACGGGATCCGGGGTGGGGCAATGGGAGGCAATTCGGTGTGGTGGGAGGCAAGGCGGGGCGGCGGGGAAAGGGTTCAGTGAAGACATGAGGATTGGGGGATTAGGGTTGTGTGTTTTTTTAATAAAAAATATTTTAATGGTTATTAAATAAATAATATTGAAAATTATAAAAAAAATTAATATTTAAGGAAAATTGAATAAAAAGTATTGAAAAATATAAAAACATATATTATTTCAAGAAAGTATAAAAATGAAATCAATTATGATATGTTTTTAATAAAACCCTAGGAATAAAAATTACTTTGGTTGTAAAAATAATATATATATATATACACACTAGGTTTTTATTAATTTATTATTGATAAAATCTTTTTTTGTTGTTTTTATTGTATGGTTTATTATAACATTTTTTATTGACAGAAAAATATTTGTCGGTAATAGTCATTATTAATAATAGATTCATGTTTTAGTAAAAAAAAAATTGGTATTATCATGCCAAGGAAATAGATTAAACTATTGGTAAATTATATGTTAGTATTGAACAACCAACACCAATAGATATATCTATTGGTAAAAGTAAGTGTTGGAATTAAAAATTAATACCAATAAAACATAATATCTGGTGGAAATGCTAATTTTTACCAATAGATATATTATCTTTCAATAAAGTTTTGTTGTTATAAGCCATTTTATTTGTAGTGAGGGTCAGGCCGGGTCGGACCAGACTGAGGCCCATCTATACTACTTTACGCCTTTATGGCCATAACTTGTGATCTGGGCATCCATTTGACGCACCTTCTGTGGAACCAGAATCCTTGGATCAAGTCGGTCCTATTGGTATACTCCACTTGAGTTTTGGATAAATTTTGAGTACGGACAGTTTGGATGGAACCCTGAATCCAACCAGACCCTCAGAGCGGAAACGCTAATAACTTATAGACCGAGCATCTGATTATTGTGTTGTCTATTGTGTTGGGTCCCTTATGAGGTGAGATTCCTTTGGGATACTTATTTGTGGGACTTCGGGGTGGTTGTGGTATGAATGATGGCATGGAGAGTCGTTCTCCCTATCAGGCTGTGTACGGAACCCTGCGACTGGCTGAGACTTGACGACTGCTGACCATTTGGACTCTGAGTGACTCGATAGTCCTAGTGGGGAGCGCCTATATGTGACGTGTAAGAACCATGGTGGGGAGATCCTTTGTGTGATATGTCAGACCCACGGTACTCAACATGAGGTTTAACTCAACATACCACGAGGGGGAGTGCCTCTGTGGGACGCGGCAGACCTACGGTGCGGAGCGCTTTTGTGTGACGTGGCAGACCCACGGTACTCGACAGGAGGAGTACATAAGCAATCCAAGGTTAGTGGGAAGTTCCTCTGTGTGATGCGGCAGACCCACTATACTCTATAGAGGAGGAGTTCTCTAGCAGCCGAGGTGTTCGACGTTGTGACTAGGGATGTTACTTGTTATTATCCCTAGAGAATCATGTGGCTGGCTATCAGCATTCATAGCGATCCTTTGTGGGTCATCATCATATTACTATTTCTCATAGTTGTATACCTGGTTTGAGCTGAGACTTATATCTTCATGGTGTACCTATGTGGTACTTTATCTTCGTGGTGATACTTGTCTGGTACTCTTACCTTTATGGTATTACATGTGTGGTATTCTTCCCTCTTGTGAGGTGGTTATATTCTGATAACTTAAGTATATGTATGGGTGTATACCAAGTATTGTTCACTATTGTTTCTATGATTTTTTTTACCGTCTGTGGATTTGAGAGACCTTCGAGGGTCTCAGGGTCCCTAATGAGTATTTTTATACTCACCCCTGCATGGGCTACGCGCGCACCTTTATGTGTCTGGTTCAGACGAAGGACAACGCTAACTAAGGGCGAGGATACCTAGACTAGAGACTGCTCAGTGGTATACCTTTGACAAGGTCATCCACAGAGATGATCATTTGAGAGTTGTACTTACCCTTCATGTAGGATCCTTGGCGGGTGTTCACATGAGTTGTACTCAGTTTTATTTGTACTTTCTAGTTTTTCTTGTACTTTCCGGTTGGGCTTGTATTCTAGCCTCTTTACTTTCTATACACACCATGTTTACTATATATTTTACTTTGTGATTATATCTGGTTGTGTGCTTGGTTTGTGTGAGTTTACAGTTTAGGAAGGCAACACCTTCCCTTTTTAAGGAATACGCCTTTCGGTGCTTGTCTCCATCCCCTAGCCTATGGATGGCGGGCTTGGGGTAGTCAAGGAGTGGGCCCTGGGGGATGGGTTGTGAAAAATTGGTATCAAAGGAGTTTGGTTCTATAGAAGAAATAATACTATGATCTTTTCTATGAAGTGATAGTGTTAAGTTTAATGAGTGTGGTTTTTATTTTGGGGAGTCTAGTGTTGGTGTGGAAGCCGACGTATCCATACACCAGGACCCTGACTTCTGATTTCTGAATCAGTGCATGAAAACACTGATTAAATATGTGTTTTTGAAATGTTTTCATTGTGATCTCTTCGAGTCAACTTACCAGGTATAAACTTAATGACCGTGGTGCACCTGTTTCTTTTCAGGATGCCTCCATGCAGATAGCCTGCCAGGATTCTAGTTAGAGTACGTGATGACATCCCACTAAGCAATGAGGCTTCGGTGTAATGACCTCTTATAGAAGTTGTACCACTGGGTGGTGTACCAGCAGCACCACTACCTATTGGGTAGCCAATGCCACCAGCCCCAGTAGTAGAGGGTGCACGCCGCTTGAGCGCGTTGCATGAGTTCCAGCACCAGAGGCCACCAAGGTTCCATGGTGAGATAGATTCACAGGCAGCTGAGGAATGGCTGGAGGTCATGTTTCGAGTTTTTCGACTAGTAGGGACACCAGCTGATCTCATGGTGATCCTTGCCGCTAGTCTTCTTTAGGAAGTAGCATGCGAATGGTGGAGCTTGATGCTCCAGGTTCACGATGAGGTGACTCTCCTCTAGGCGGACTTCAAGAGCCTTTTCAGGGAAGTGATCGTCCCATCGACCCTATGCTCAGTGCATATACATGATTTTCTCCACTTATAATAGGGTAGCGTGATCCTGGATCAGTATTCATTGAGGTTCACCAACCTCTCATGCTACTCCACTAATATGGTGTAGGACCCTTTCTTTAGGGCCTGAACCTTTGAGAAGGGGATCAGATGAGAGATTAGAGCTTGAATGGTTTCTCTAAACATTATGATGCAGGTGTGGTTGTTAGAGAGAGTGCTCTTAGTGGAGAGATTCCTTACTAAGAAGTCACCGGAAGCATGACCCACCACTGGACGACACATAGTAGAGTCATCGATAGCTGGCAGCAGACAGATGACGCCGAGGTCCAAGAGGACCATACCTACAGGTAGACGAATGCAGGATACAAGGTCAGTGGTGCGGGGCTCTTGAGGCAAAGAAAGATAGGGGAGGATCATGTGGTGTTACTCGGGCAGAGGGCATCGTCACATGGATTGCGACTTCCCGACCCACTGTACAGACGACCACTAGAGAGTTGAAGGACTTCCAGGGCATAGGTGAAGATTCAATCGAGGTGGTCTACAGGCAGGAGGTGGACGTGGTAGAGGAGCGGGCTGTGTAGCAAGCGGTGGGCGGTGATTTAAGGTTCTACCGCCACCACCACCAGGAGGTCCACCCCGATCACTGGGAGCAGGTGGACAAGGACGAGTTCAGCTCCAGGCAGCTAAGGCCTATGACCATGGTGCTCTAGATATGATACGGGGTATGATCTGTGTCTACTCCACCAAAGTTGCAGTACTTATAGACATAGGTTCTAGTTACTCTTTTATTGCCACAACCCTTGTTCAGAGCTCGGAGATTCTGATGGTGTCGTTATCTCGATCCTTACAACTAGAGACTCCTACGTGAGCTGATTCAACGATTACGCACTGGTGTCGGTAGTGTGATGTTTCTTTAGGAGTCGAGCGCTTTGGTTGGGATCTTCTAGTAGTGGCGTCGAGGCCTTACGACATCATCCTGGGTATGGACTGGTTATCCACAGTCCATGCTCAGATTGACTATATTAGGCACAAAGTGTGGTGTTTCTGCACAGATGAGACTATGTTTCCCTTCACCAGTGAGAAGGGAACCTTTGTAGCACAGTATAGACTTACCCGAAGTAGGGTGCAGTCGATCACACATCAATTGTCTAGCCTTACACTAAGAGGGGTTGATGTTGGGAGTCTGATCTATGTTGTAGTAGTGGACTAGTACACTAATTCTTTTCTTGATGATGTTCTGGGTCTACCTCCTTATAGAGAGGTGGACTTTTACATCGACTTGTACCCTGGTATAACACCGATATCTACACCAGCATATCAGATGGCTCCTGTGGAGCATCGAGAGCTGCGGGTACAGCTTGAGGACTTTCAGAGCAAGGGGTTCATTAGGCCAAGTGTTTCTCCTTGGGCAGCCCGGATTTTGTTCACCAAGAAGGAAGATGGGAGTTTGAGACTCTATGTGGACTATCGGAACCTGAACTAGGTGACCGTGAAGAATGAGTACACACTACCGAGGATTGACGATCTATTTTATCATCTATAGGGAGAACGATTGTTTTTGAAGATATACCTTAGATCAAGCAATCACTTGCTCAGGGTACGAGACGGTGATGTGCAGAAGACGGCCTTCAGATGTCGGTATGGCCACTATGAGTTATTGGTTATGCCATTCAACATGACCAATGCCCCAAAAGTGTTCATGGGACTCATGAATAGTATCTTCCAGCCATACCTCAATCGCTTTATGGTAGTCTTCATCAATGGAATCCTGATATACTTAGCGATGGAGGAGGAGCATGCCTATCATCTGTAGATAGTTCTGGACACACTCCAAGAGCACCAAATGTATGGTAAGCTCTCAAAGTGCCAGTCTTGGATATGAGTGGTTCACTTTATCGAACACGTCATCTCGAAGTCTGGAACAGTGGTGGATCTAGTGAAGATTGAGTCTGTACTTGATTGGGATCCACCTAGGAGTGTGATGGACGTGCGTAGTTTTCTAGGATTGGCTGGTTACTAACAGAGGTTTGTTCCTGACTTTTTCAGAGTTGGGGAACCCTTATCAGAATTGACTAAGAAGGGGAAACCATTCGTGTGGTCAGAGAGATTCCAGTGGAGTTTCCAAGAGCTGAGGCAGAGACAGACGAGTGCCCCCATCTTGAGGATGTCATAAAAGGGCGTTGGGTACATAGTCTACTAAGACGCATCAGGGACTGGGATGGGATGTGTCCTGATGCCGAAGCAAGTAGTGATCACGTATGGTTCTCTATAGCTGATATAGAATGTTAAAAACTACGTTACCCATGACCTGAAGCTAGAATCAGTGGTCTTTGCCTTGAAGATGTGGTGACATTACTTGATAGCTGAATGATTTATTGTCTACTCTGATCAAAGGATTATCAGGTATATCTTCTCTCAGAAGGACCTAAACCTGAGATAACAGTGTTGGCTAGATATCCTGTAGATTTATGACTTCGAGATATTCTATACTCCTTGGAAGGATAACGTAGTGGATGATGCACTCAGCAAGAGATCTGGTATACAGTTGCTGAGTGAGGCGACAGAGCAGCTAGCCACTTTGCAGGCATCCTATGTGGATTGAGATGGAGTAGGTTATCTTTAGTCTCTGAGAGTTACTCTTCCACTCCTTCAGTGAGTTAGGGAGGTGCAACATGGGGATGCTGACTATGAGGCTCGACGTGCTTAGATATCCACCGGACAGGCACCTGATGGATTTTCTGAAGGTGGGGAGCACATAATCCTCTTCAGAGGGCATACTATGGTACCGGTGGAACTTAGGGATGAAGTGTTGAGGGAGTTCCATACATTCACTCTAGAAGTACATCCAGGAGTGGTGAAGATATACCAGGACCTTCGTCATCAGCACTGGTGACCAGGAATGATGAAAGTTATAGCAGAGTTTGTCTCTCGGTGCCTCACTTGTTAGCAAGTGAAGGCAGAGCATCAGGTTTGAGTAGGCTTAGTTCAGCCACTAGAGGTGCCAGAGTGGAAGTGGGATGGAATTTCCATGGACTTCGTGAGAAGACTTCCACACACATCTAGTCGTTATGATTATGTCTAGGTGATCATTGAAATACACACCAAGTCGGCCCACTTTCTACCTATCAGAGAGCATGGATCAGTAGAGATATTGGGATGCCTCTACATATGAGAGATTATATGGCTTCATTGAGTTCCATCTACGATTGTCTTCGATTGTGATGCATGTTTTACTTCCCGACTATGGAAGGGGTTATAGAAGGTATTCAGGACATAGCTTCGGTTGAGCACCTCCTTCCATCCTTAGATAGATGGTCAGACAGAGCGGACCATTCAGACCATCTAGGACTTGATACGTTATTGCATCCTTGATTTTTTCCGCATCTGGGAGGATTTCTTGCCTTTGGTGGAGTTCACATACCACAACAGATATCACTCCACTATCGGTATGGCACCATTTGAGGTGTTGTATGGGAGAGCTTGCAGATCACCACTGTGTTGGACTGACCCAGGGGAGTCAGTACTCGTGGGGCCAGAGATGGTACGGGCTACTACAAAGAAGGTTCATATCATCCAGGAGTGGATGAAGACTGCACATAGTAGGCATAAGTCCTATGTTGATAGGAGATGGAGGCCTCTTGAGTTCGAGGATGGTAACCATATCTTTCTACGAGACTCACCTTGATGAGGTTTGCAGAGGTTTGGTCAAGGAGACAAGCTATCTCTGAGATTCATCAGACTCATTCAGGTCCATAGAAAATTTGGTGAGGTGGATTACCACTTAGATCTTCCACCTTAGTTGCACTGGGTGCACAACATTTTTCACGTATCCCAGCTGAGGAGATACGTACATGATCTTTCACACATCATTGACTGGGGAGAGATGGACATCGACAATGGGGTGACATTTTTAGAAGTTACAGTGGAGATTGAGGATCGATAGGAGAAGGTCCTTCATGGGAAGTAGATACCTCTAGTGTGCATTCTTTGGTAGCACGGGAACCTCCAAGAGAGAACATGGGAGCGGTAGTCTTAGATTTGTGCTCAGTATCCCCACTTGTTTCACTAGTTTGTATTGTGGCTTTCGGGGATGCAGAGCCCTGAGGTGGGGAAAATTTAAGGACCCGAATTTTTCCATGTAATTTTTTTAATTATATAGGAATATTATGAGTCCACAAAAATTGACGGCGCGTGATTCCGATGCCCAGTGTGCCCGAAACGAATTTCTGAACATTTTTTTGGGTACATTCCGAAAACGCGCGAGCGGCCTTTTTTAACATTAGAACCAATCCTCGGAATTGAAATACAAGGACACCGTTGAAATCTTAGCACCGATATTCACTTAAGGAGACCTTCACCTCGACCGCAGTAGGTCAAGGGTGGAAATTAGTTTTCGGAATTTTTGTGGGAGAAAATAAAATAAATATGCTTTATTTTATTTTTGAAATTTAAACCTCCCATTTGAAACATGAAGGTTGGGACCACAAGAGGGTGGTCGAGCATTTAATTATGGGCATTAAATACTCAGTTACACAGAATGTGTAACCACATTCCACCTAAGTTAATAGGATTCATTAATTCAGAATTAATGAATTGACTTTAAACTCTTGGCTTTCTCAAAATTAAATGTGCTATCTTAATTTAATTATTGTTCAATCTTTAATTAAGTTGTTGGTTAAGATTATATAATTTGGAACCTCACCTCTTGTGGGAAAAGGGGATTGGAAAAGGAGGGGAGAGATTTGGAGAGTTGGAATGATCTTTCACTAACAAAATATATCCTCCAACGAAGAACGACTTCCAAAAATGAAGAACGAGGAACCGACCTGGGAGCATCTTGCGGGGGTGATGAATGCTGACGTAAATCTTCAACGAATTTTTCTTCTTCCTTGAACCACCTCCATCGGAAAATCAGGGTAGGGGTTTGTTTTTATTATGAATGAATTTAGTTATCGATTCTTCATATTATGGTCTCACAAAGACGATGGCCAAACTAACATGGCCATCGTCCCTATCATATACCTTGCCTCTTATCTTATGATTCTTTGTGCGTTCTCTGTGCGTTCTTCAACACCAAATATTTAATGACACTGGAAACACAATATTTTTTTGATCGCGACATATGGACGCAGAGCCCTCGACCCAATGATTGTGAATATGTGATCATTTTATTTTTCGGGGTTAGAACGAAGCTACAATGGCTCGCTAAAGAAGGCGGTGGCCGGCACACGGACGACAACGAAGAAGAAAGGGTGGCGTGCATCTGCGCCGCAGGATAATAAGGAAGTTGTGACCCATCGGGCATGGTGGGGAATTGTGGCGGCCAGCATCCGACCGGCTGTGTGGAAGAGTGGTTGTGCGCATCCTCACCACCAGAGAAGAAGGAGGCAGCAGCTGAGGCCAAAGAGCGGTCGGTTATGCCGGTCATGATGGAGTAGTGGCGCACGACTGTGCCATAGGGAGGAGGACCGACCGGAACACTGACCGACCGTTATAGTTCAGCGGGGCCCACCCAAGTCCCACAGTGACATGGCAGTGCATAAAGGCATTGCCCATTTCCATTCCGAATGGAAGGGGGATGCTCCCCATTTTGGCACCAGCTCGGGCGGACCACGCCACCGAGCCGCACCCAGGATGGTTCGGGCCATGCCCGGTGGCCGGGTCAGGCCGGACCATGGGCTAGCAGGCCGGGCCCATCGCAGCCCAGGCCAACCAGTCGAGACCTCAATCAGGTCGGGCCGACTCAAACCAGTTCGGGTCGGACCTGACCCAGGATCATCTAGAACCAGTTATGCCTTTGTGGCCATAACTTGTGATTCGGGCGCCCGTTCGATGAACTGTCTTCTTCAATGAAATCCTTGGATTGAGATGGTCCTATTGGAATACTCCACTTGAGTTTTCTATAAAGTTGGAGTATGGCTGGGTTGGTTCAAACCCCGAATCCAACTGGGCCCTTGGAGCGGAAACGCTAAAAACATACAGATCGAGCATCTAATTGACACGTCTTCTGTTGCGTTGTGTAAGAACCCAAGTTTTTAGAGAGGGTTAAATTTTCCGACCCTATTTGAATTTTCTGCTTTTCTATAAAATTTTTGGCTGATTTTTGAGAAGTCTGAAAATATGGGAAGTTTCTAGAAATTTCCAGACTACACGCTGTGTACTCCCAAGTACAAGTCGTGTATCAGCTAGGCAGGTGACAACCTGTTTGAGACCAAGTATATGTCATGTGGTTCCCATGTGTAAATTCCATCTACATGGCATGTAGTCTTCCTTGACACGTCGTGTACCTCTTCCCGCGTAAATGGACGATTCCCTGGCCGTGTGTTGACCGTGTACACGGTCCAAGCTATGCACTGGACTCTGCTTAAGTCGGGGTATAGAAAATCCATCTACACGGTGTGTAGTCTTGAAATACACGATGTGTACTTTTATTTTTATTTGAGCATCTGAGATGTCATCGCATCTTATTTTCCAGAACACTCTTCTTCTTCTTCGTTGGACAAAACCTTCATCTGAAAACCTCCTAATAACACAAACCCTCCTAGATCCGTCATACATCCTCCGTTCTTCGATCCATCGGTGGCTACGGGACCGCATCGGAAATTCAAACCCCACACACCCTATTTTATTCAGGATCTCTTATCCTTTTCTCTGAAATTTCCATCCGAGCGGAATTGTCGGGATTTGATGGAAATGAAAATCTACTGCGATTTAGACTGATTCAGAGGCTGATATTGAAGGAGTGTCATCGTATGAGTATGAAGTGGGTGGTTCATACGTTCTTTCATGTTTTCGTATAAAATTGGGGGTTGCGACCTTCGGGCACGACATCGGGTATTGGGCGAGACCCTGTTTAATTGTTTTAATTATTTATCTACAATGTGGGATGCCTCTAGCCATTCCATGACCTAGTTGATATTGATTGAGGCTGGGTTATAGTTCGTTGCTCATTTGGGGAATTTCGGCTGGGGGTGTGGAAATGGGTGTAAATTGAACTACTTAGTTTAAACTGTTGAGTTTAATTTCTTAAAGCATGATTGACTATGCTTTGGGCATTCGAGACCTTAGGTGCTAGTATGGTATGACACACGTGTGGTGCAACTTGACTGTTTAGTAATTTCCTGTTCAAAGTGATGCTTTCCAGTATATATATGTAATGTGTGATATTTCTTGTGTTGAACTGTTTAGTTATATTGGGAATGGCCCGGATATTTTGTTGATTGATGTTGATCACATTTTGGGGCTTTGCCCAGGTTACATGGGTGGTTTCTACCATGGGATTGGGCATCATGGGTATCAGTTGAGACAGTTGTACTATCAGGTTGGGCTTTTCTAGGTTACTTGGATGGAGAGTCCATCAGACTTGAGCGACTGGTTCACAGGGACACGAGGTGTCAGAGGTGTTGTGGCTTGGGAACTTATTGAGGTGATTACCACTCACTGGGTACTTTTGAATAGTGTGCACATAGATAGACACTATGATGAGGTGGTATGGCCACTCACTGAGTAGAGGCCCCCGATAGATGCAGTTAGGTGTTATTATTGTGGGGGATCTTTCCATAGGAAGCCACGTGGGAGGTGATGAGCCTTCGGGAGATAGCATTGAGGCTGTCAGGTTGTGGGCCAAGGCTCACCATTATTTGATGGCAGATATCGCTATCCCTTCAAGTATTATTTGAGGGTAGACATAGTTGTCCCTTCGGTTATTATTTGAGGACCGATATCATTGTTCCTCTGGATGTTGTGTCATGGGAAAGTTGAGCTTTCGAGCTGGGTTATGATTATTGGGAGTACCTTCGGGACGTCGGTACTTGAGACACATGGTGTCCGGTGGCATGAGGTGCTAGGTTACAGACCAGAGATTCCAGCGTTGGCCGAAGTAGGTGACACTTCATGGTGGCTGCTGAGCACTAGTGAAGCTTGTGTTTTACTTTTTGGAATTATACTATTTACTATTTTTCTTATATAAGCATGTCTACCGAAACACTTATATTAGGTATGCACCATTGGGTGGTATCCTACTGAGACTCATCTCACACCCTACACAGGCCCTTCGGGACGTGTGTAGACATTATGAAATTGCATGAAGGTAGAGGGTCAGCCTCAGGAGCTAGACCATAGTGTTGTTGGCATGGAGACCAGTATGGACCTTGAGGCCAATCCTTTCTGAAGATACTTTGTTTAGTTTCCTTTTTGTATCAGCATGCTTACCTTATTATGTAGTAACTGTTGGTTATCCATTAGCACTGTTATATGTTGATATGTATGAATTGTTGTGGATGCATGTTTGTTTGTTTACATCCATAGTTTCTTGTGATATTCAGCTTGTTTTTCTATTTACTTCTCACTTCAATTGTTCTATATTTCTTCTACTGTTTATTTTATATTTGATACGCTTCCTCTCTGCAGGTCTGGTTTGAGACTTCTGAGTCATTAAACTTCCACTTCCTATAGACGTAATACTCAGACCAGTACCTTTATATCCTCTGTGAGGGTATATCATCCCCACTATACCTATTCAGACCCTCACTGCTCGTCGAAATCCTTTGGCGTTCAGAGGAGGTGCGCCTAAGGTAGTGACACCCGACCTGTTTGGCACTGTTCAGGTGAGAACTGCTGGTTGATTTTGCTCAGATTACATTTTATATGATTTTCACATCAGTGGATCACTTGATGTGTGATTTTATTGATTTTGATATGTGACCCTTGACCCGGTGTGGTAAGGGAGAATTGGGCCTCGAACCGGTATGGAGAAGCTTGTTTTCTAGGATTTTGATAGGCACATTTTAGGGTATTTCAATTTCATAATTGCATGTATGCTTTCTGAAGAGATAATACCATGTGAATAAAAATAAATTTCCAGGCTTTATGTGTTGTGAAATGTGAATAGGTGAAATTCTTGATCGAATTTCTTGTTGTTGAAATGTGTATACCATGTTTTACTTTTTGTAAAATTGATTGTGACAGGGTTTTTGGGTCTGACTCTTTTGAAAATAGGCAAGTACTATCAGTTGAGGTGATTTTTATCACCAGGATTGGGCGACTCGGTCGTCGGTTTGAGGCAACGTGAGTTGCCAGGATGGGCATGGCCTGAGGTACTATTGATACTTTCCTCTGTTAAGGTCAGGTAAGGAGGCCATTAGGCCGAGATGCCATGGGGTATGGGTTGTGGTGAGGGGGAGTAAGGGTAGTTGTTATTCACTGACTTTTACAGATTTCCTTATCTGCATAGAATATATTGTGATATATATGGGATGTTGGGCCATTTATGGTATTCATCGGGTTACTCCTTCAAGACTCGATGGAGCGTCAGGCAGGAGAAGATACAGTGTCGCAGGATCAGGTTCAGAATCCGGTGCAGGCAGAGCATGAGGCGTAAGTACAGGCTCATGGATAGGATCAGGTTCTGGATCTAGTGCAGGCAGGGCAGCGGCCAGGTTTGGAAGTGTTCAGACCATGGCTTGACGAGCAGATTCGAGCTAGCCTGGTACGTGTTTTATAGGGGATTGACAGAGGCGTGCAGGTTACAGATCCTTCTATGGCATATCTGATGCGGGAGTTCCAGTCACATCACCCTCTGCTTTTTCAGGGTGAGGGTGGTCCACAGGCGGTAGAGAACTGGATAGAAAGCATGCAGATGCTCTTCGAGCTGCTCGAGACGCCTCCCGAGCGGAGGGTCAAGCTGGTGAAGTACATGTTAAGAGGACTGGTGAAGCGCTGGTGGGATGTACAGGTACAGGCTCATAGGCACGAGGGGCTGTCTTGGAAGGACATCGTGGACAAGTTCCTTGAGAACTTCTATCCAGAGACACTGAGGGAAGAGAGAGATTGAGAGTTCTTGAGTCTTAAGCAGGGAGATATGTCTGTCATGGACTACACAGCTACCTTCACAGAGTTGTCTCACTTTGCACCTGGTATGGTAAGCGATGACACACCTAGGGTGAGGCACTTTGAGGATGGCTTATGACATGCCATTCGGGTCTAGGTGAACATCTTCAGGCTGGGTTCCTTCTCTGAGGCGGTAAACTAGGCCCTTATAGCACAGGAAAACTAGAGGGATAGGCCCCAGATTGGCCAGGCGACAGCTCCAGGTGATGGTTCGGATAGTAGGAAGCGAGGTGGAGATGAGTTCCAGCAGGGTGGGGAGGCCAAGGACTTATCTAGGACACCTCGTGGCAGTTCATCAGTGGGGTTTTTTAAGTGTGGGTAGGTGAGACTTGTTCAGGCTCAGTGCGACAGGCCTCCCAAAGAGTGTTCGGTGTGTGGACAGGTCGGACATCTGGAGAGGTTTTGTAGTTAGCCTTCTCAGACAGACGATTGGAACGGACCAGGAAAGACTGTGGCATCAGGTGTTGGTTCAGGTTTGGTAAAAGGAGAGGGTAGTCGAAGTTCAGTTGTGCACGGAGTATGGGATAGATATGGTGGGACCCAGCTGAGGGTTCAGTGGCCGGTGACTGCAGCAGCACTGCGGGGAGGTCAGGAATTAGGCAGTCGTACTTCAGGCTAGGTGCACGCTGTGGAGCTGCTAGGGACTAAGCAGGCTGGTGATCCAACGATGGTGGCAGGTACACCGTGGGTGTGGCTTTGATTTTCTTTTCTTTGTTTTGGAATGGACTCTTGAGGCATGTTTGGTTGAGTGCATGATTTGAAAAGGATACTTGTGAAATGACTAGATGCTAGTTAGTGGCATTGGAATCATATCAGATGCTTTATATATTTTATTATATATTTGAGATGCATAGTGTTAGGAGAATCAAGGATTCATGTTATGTGAGGTGTCCTGGGCATCGGGGCATCATGGATGTGGGTTACTTGCGGTGCAAGGCGCCATGTTTTGATTGGAGCATCTATGAGATACACGACCTCTTGGAGGCGGACACCAATGAGGTGAGGGTTAGGTTGGGTGCCGGAAGCGACAGGTGAACACCGAGGAGGTGCAGGGGTGACGATGTTTCACGTGAGTACCATGGGTCTGGGAAATAGGTCGATGGTCCTTGTTTGTTTATTTTGATTTCTTGACCTTTGTTTCGGGTTTACACCGAGTAGGAAATTCCTAAGGTGGGGAGACCCTTGAGACCGGGGGCTGTTGAGACTGGGGATCGGGGATAGTTGAGACTGAGAAGGAAATTCCTAAGGAATTTAGCCAAGAACGTTGAGACCGGGGAAGTCTGGGTTACTTTAATTGGGGTGGTATGTTCGGTACCATCTCTGGGTTTCTTCTGATAGCTCAGGTATGAGCTATATTAAGGTGGGGAGTTTGTAAGAACCTTTGTTTTTAGAGAGGGTTAAATTTTCTGACCCTGTTTGGATTTTCTGCTTTTTATAAAATTTTTGGCTTATTTTTTAGAAGTCTAGAGATTCTGGGAAGTTTATGGAAATTTCTAGACTACATGTCGTGTACTCCAAAGTACAGCCTGTGTATCAGCTAGGCATGTGACAACTCGTATGAGACCAAGTACATGTCGAGTGGTTCCCATGTGTAATTTCCATCTACATAGCATGTAGTCTTCCCTGACACACCGTGTAACTCTTCTCGCGTAAATGGCCGAGTCCCTAGCCGTGTGTTAACTATGTACACGGTCCAAGCCGTGCACTAGACTCCGCTTAAGTCGAGGTATGGAAAATCCATATACACGGCGTGTAGTCTTGAAATACACGCCGTATAGTTTTATTTTTATTTAATCATCCGAGACGCTGTCGCGTCTTATTTTCTAGAACAATATTCTTCTTCTTCGTTGGACGAACCCTTCATTTGAAAACCTCTGAAGAACACAAACCCTTTTAGATCCGTCATACGACCTCCATTATTTGATCCGTCAGTGGCTGCGGAACTGCATCAGAAAGGCTAACCCCACACACCCTATTTCGTTCAAGATCCCTTATCCTTTTCTCTGTAATTTCCAGCCAAGTGGAATTGCCGGGATTTGACAGAAATGCATATCTACAGCGATTTAGACCGATTCTGAGGCTGATATCGAAGGAGTGTCATCGTATGAGTATGAGGTGCGTGATGAATACATTCATTTGTGTTTTCATAGAAAATTGGGGGTTACGACCTTCGGGCACGACATAGGGTATTGAGCGATACCCTGTTTAATTTTTTTAATTATTTATCTGCAAAGTGGGATGCATCTAGGAATTCCTTGACCTAATTGAGATCGAGCGAGGCTGGGTTCGAAGTCATTGCTCATTTGGGGAATTTCGGCCAGGGGTGCCGAAATGGGTATAAATTGAACTTATTAGTTTAAGCTGTTGATTTTAATTTGTTAAAGCATGATTGACTTTTCTTTGGGCATTCGAGACCTTAGGTGCTAGTATGGGACGACACACATGTGGTGTAACTTGAATGTTTAGTAATTTCCTGTTCAAAGTGATGTTTTACAGTATATATATGCAATGTGTTATATTGCATGTGTTGAACTATTTAGTTATGTTGGGTGTGGCCCAGATATTTTGTTGAGTGATGTTGATCACAGGTCATGGAATTTCTCGGGTTACTTAGGTGGTTTATACCATGGAATTTGGGCATAATGGGTGTCGGTTGAGATAGTTGGACTGTCAGGTTGGGCTTGGATGAGTTACTTGAATGGTGAGGCCATCAGACATGAGCGACTAGTTCATAGGGAAACGAGGTGTCAGAGGTGTTGTGGTGTGGGAACTTATTGAGGTGATTACCGCTCACCGGGTACTTTTGAGTAGTTTGCACATAGATAGACTCTGTGATGAGGTGGTAGGGCCACTCGCTGGGTAGAGGCCCTCGATAGATGTGGTTAGGTGTTATTGGTTTGGGTGTGCCTTCCACAGGAAGCCATGTGGGAGGTGAGGAGCCTTCGAGAGATAGTGTTGAGGCAGTCAGGTTGGGGGGGCCGAGGCTCGCCATGATTTGAGTGTAGATATCGATGTCCCTCTGGGTATTATTCGAGGGAAGACATAGCTATCCCTCTAGTTATTATTTGAGGACAGGTATCGCTCTTCCTCCAAATGTTGTGCCATGGGCAGGTTGAGCTTTCGATATGGGTTACGATTATTGGGGGTACCTTCAGAACATCGGTACTTGAGACACATGGTGTCAGGTGGCACGTGGTGTCGGGATACAAAACAGAGATTCCGGTGTTGGTCGAAGTAGGTGACACTTCCTGGTTGCTGCTGAGCACCAGTGAAGTTTGTGTTTACTTTTGGGCATTGTGTTGTTTACTATTTTCCTTATATAAGCATATCTACTGAAACACTTATATTAGGTACGCACAATTGGGTGTTATCCTACTGAGACTCATCTCACACCCTACATGGGACCTTCAAGACGCATGTAGACTTTATGAAATTGAGTGCAGGTAGAGGGTCATCCTCAAGAGCTGGACCTTAGTGCTTTTGGCATGGAGACAGGTATGGACCTTGAGGTCGTGCCTTGCTAGAGTTACTTTGTTTAGTTTCCTTATTGTATCAGCATGCTAACCTTATTATGTAGTAACTATTGGTTAGCCATTGATGTTGTTATATGTTGATATGTATGACTGGTTCTGGATGCATGTTTGTTTGTTTACAGCAGTAGTTTCTTGTGATATTTATCATGTTGTTGTGTTTACTTTTCACTTCCATTGTTCTATATTTCTTCCGTTGTTTATTTGATATTTGATATGCTTCCATTCTACCAGTCTGGTTTGAATCTGCTGAGTCATTAAACTTATACTTCCTATAGACATTATACACAAACCATTACCTTTATTTTCTTCCATGAGGGTATAGCCTCCCCACTATACATATTCAGACCCTCACTGGTAGTCGGTAGACTTTGGCGTTCAAGGGAAGTGCACCTAAGGTAGTGACACCCGACCCATTTGGCAGGGTTTGGGTTGATGGATGGGTACGGGTTGTTACATGTTGGGTCCCTTATGACGTAAAAGAACTTTGGGATACTTATTTGTGGGAATTTGGGGTGGTTTAGGTATGAATAATGGCTTGTAGAGGGGTTCTCCCAAGCGTTCTACGTGCAGAACCCTACGACTGGCTGAGACTTGACAACTGGTGACCATTTCGACTCGGAGTGACTCGACAAGGCTAGTGGGGAACACCTTTGTGTGACACGACATACCCAAAAATGGGGAGCGCCTATGTGTGATGCGGCAGACCCATGGTACTCAATAGGAGGAGTACCTCAGTAGGCCACAAGGGGGAGCATCTCTGGGTGACGTGGCAGACCCACGGTGGAGAGCACCTCTGTGTGACGCGGAAGACCCACGGTAATTGACAAGAGGAGTATCTCAGCAGTCCAAGGTTAGTGGGAAGAGCCTTTCTGTGACATGGAAGGTCCACTATACTCCATAGGGGAGGATTTCTCCTGTAGACGAGGTGTTCGATGTTGTGACTAGGGATGTTACTTGTAATTATCCCTAGAGAATCATGTGGCTGGATATCAGCTTTCATAGCGATCTTGTGTGGGTCAGCATCATAATCATGTTTCTCAAAGTTGTATACCTAGTTTGAGCTGAGTCTTATATCTTCATGGTATACCTGTGTGGTACTTTATCTTCATCGTGATACCTATGTGTTACTCCTATCTTCATGGTATTACCTGTGTGGTATTCTCCCCTTTTGTGTGAGGTGGGTATATTCTGATAACTTAGGTATATGTATGGTCATATACCTATGTAGGGTTGACTATTGTTTCTATGATTTTTTGGTTTATCATTTTTGGATTTGAGAGACCTTCGGGGTCTCAGGGTCCCTACTAAGCATTGTTATACTCACTCCTGCACGGGCTATGCCCACACCTTGTTGTGTTTGGTGTAGACGACAAATAGCGCTGATTGAGGGTGATCGTACCTAGACTGGAGACTGCTCAGAGGTTTACCTTTGATGCGGTGATCTGCAGAGATGATTGCTCGAGATCTGTACCTACCCTTCAGGTAGGATCCTTTCGAGGTGTTCACAGGAGTTGTACTCAGTTTTACATGTACTTTCCAATTTTTCTCATACTTTCCAGTTGGGCTTGTATTCTATCCCCTTTACTTTCTATGAAAACCCTGTTTACTATATAGTTTACATTGTGATTTTATCTGGTTGTGTGCTTGGTTTGTGTAAGTTTACTATTTATAAAGGCAACGCCTTCCCGTTTTAGGAAATACGCCTTTCGGTGCTTGTCACCAGGCCCTGGCCTATGGAAGGCGGTCTTGGGGTAGTCACGGCATTGTCCCCGGGGGACGGGTCATGACATAGATTTTACAGGTATAGTTGTATATTTTTATTATGTATATTACATTTGTTTTATGTCCAATTTTGTTATATATAATATTTTTTATGTTCTATTGCTTTACCTCACCATGTCATTGTCTACTTGGCAGTAGGTTTTTGTTGACCTGGGTTGCTTAATAAAAATTTGGAATCAGATGGATGGATTTTCCTAAAGTTTGTAAACACTAGTTTGTTTCTATTTCTTAGGTAAACAGGAGGTAGGAATTTAAATTTTTTGATAGTAAGTATGGAAAATGGGCCTGGCCAGCTCACTTCCAAAACTAAACCCGAGTTACCATAGGTGGTAAGTAAATTTTTACTAGGTTTTAGACTTGGATTTTAGGGTCATTTGAATGAACTATATTGGAATTTTATTTAAATGCACTTATTCATTTTTTAAATTTATTTCCTTGATAAAATATTATTATATTAAATAAAATTTTTTATTTAATGAATTGATTTGAATTTTTAAATTGTTCCTAAGATTTTTGGATTGTTCATATTATCTAATTCGTAATTTTCTTTGGTTTACTAGAAATTTTTTCAAATAATATCCCCTATGAATCTGAGAGAGAAATCTAAAAGACAGATTTCACAAAAGAATCCTACAGTATACCCTTCATCATTTGAACCAGTAATCTACACCGTTTGAACTCTGGTACAAATTGGTATAACTAACCTAGGTTATTTGATGGATCATGGATCTTAGTTTACTAAGAAACATCCACCCATATTATTTGGTGAAAAAGGGCCACATTTCACTATGGAGTGGCATAAGAGTATTGAGAGGATCTTAATCTTCTTGAAGACACTGGAGGAATTGAAGGTGGGTTTTTTCATGTATGTGGTCGAGGGATCGAGAAGGATTTTATGTTAATCTATTGGGAAAGTAAATTTTCCTGAGGACGTTACCTGGGAATCTTTCAAGAAAATAATTAATTAGTAGTTTTACCTTGAGACATTAAATAAAGAAAATACTTGAGTGTTTTTGTCCTTGGATTAGGGTGAGAATAAAATTCTAGATAATTTTAGCTATTTTTCTGAGTTAGTGTATCTAGAGTCGGATCTTGTCACTAATAAGTACCATAATGGAGAAGTTTTGAGTTAAGACTGAGGGAAAAAATTTGGTTGATATTGATACTCATGTTACTTTTGACCTTTGTGGTGGTAATTGACAAAGTATATTTGGCTAAGGTAGACATAGCTAGGAAGATAGGTTTGAGAGGAGATTCAGTTGGTTTAATTGTTATCTGGAGTGCATCTTATGGCTAAAAAAGGAAACATAATGGTGGTTAGTTCTCTTCAATATTAGTTTCAGGGGATTCATTAGGAAAACATAATAATTTTTTCTATCAGTGTGGGAAGTTTGGTTATACAAGACCAAATTATATAGAGGATCTCTGGACTTGTCATCAATGTGGATTATTAGGCCATCTGAATCATTTCTAGGAAATTATTTCTCATTGCAGTAAGTCATGATCCAATATCACAAATGGTTCATAGGTTCCTACTGATGCTTCCAAGTTTGGTGGGTCAAATTCTCATTCCAAGGGGGGTGTCCATGTGGCTAAGACCATATGTCTTTATAAGACTAAGTGTGGATAAGATGAATCTAAATCAAGGCTATATAACGTTAGATTTCCAGTGTTTATTTCATATTCTATGGTTCTGTCTTTGTTTGATACAGGTGATACTCATTTTTTTATATCATCAACATTAGTGGACGTGTTGCACTTACATTCAAAACATATGCTATTCTTGTTGTATCCTTCCTTTCCTTTGGGAAAGAGGCCCAAATAAGGCTTCAATTATCCTGAATGTCAAGTGATGATAACTAACTATGAGGTGGAATGTGACTTCTTATTACTTGATCTCAACATCATATACTTGATTATTAGAAAGTATTATATTATAAGTTTTAAGTCCTAGATAGATTTTTATCATAGTCATGTACAATTCTTATCTATCTATGGGGTCACTCATGTCTTTCTAGGTGATTGGGACTCTGGATCGGGAATGGAAGAGCATATTGTTTCTTATGCTAAGGTAATCTCGTGTCAGTTGTTAGAGATTTTTCTTTATGAATTTGAACCTTTTTGGGTGGTAGTATTCCTATAGTGGTGATTTCACACCCCAAGGTCTTTCTGGATGATTTTTCTGGTTTACTACCATAGGGAGTGGTTGAGTTTACTATTGACATGTTCCCTAGTATGATGCCAATCTCAATTCCACCATATCAAATGGAACCTATCGAGTTAGTAGAAGTTATGGTCCAACATGAGGACCTAGAGGCTAAAGGATTTATTTATCATATCATGTAACCATGGGATTAACCTATCCTTTATTTTGAAAATCCATATGAAGGCCTCATACTTTATATTGATTATTACAGGTTCAATCGTGTGACTATTAAGAACAAATATCCTTTAACTAGGATTGATGATCATTTTGACTAGCTTATAGGGGCATGTTGGTTTTTAAAATTTATCATCTTGTCATGGAACCACCATTTGAGGTTATGAGAAGATTATATACCTAAGATAGTGTTTAGAATATGGTATGGGAATTTTGAGATCTTTTAATTCCATTCGGTCTGAATAATAAACCTATGGTGTTTATGGATTTGATAAACCATGTTTTTCATTGATTCTTGGACTCTTTTTTCTTGTAAATATTGATGAAATATTTGTTTTTTCTAGTTTAGAGGAGAAGAATAGTTACCATTAGTATATTGTTCTTTTAACCTTGAATGAAATATTCTTTAGGGTAAGCTTTCCAAATTTTAGTTTTTGATATGAGAAGTGAAATTTCTAGGGAACGTGATATATGGGAGATAATTCTCAATGGATCATAAAAAGATATAGGCTATTATTCCCTAAGAGCATCCCAGAAATGTTTTTGAGATTCTGAGCATCTTGGGTTAGGAAGGTTAATATAGATAGAAATTTTATTATTTCTCCATGCTCTGGTCCTCGATGAATGCTTTGACCCATAAGGGTGTAAATTTCAAATGTAACAAAAACTGTCAAAGATATTTTGAATAACTGAATATGAGTTTGACTTTTACACCAATTTTGATTCTTTTGGTACCAGTTTCTTGTTATAATGTTTTCTACAATGCTTCAGGTATGGATTTTGGATGTGTCTTGATGTGGCTAAAAGAGTTTGTGGCCTATGTTTCATGTCATTTATTCCCACACAATAGTAACTACCCACTCCATGATCTTGAGTTGGTAGCCATTATTCATTCACTCAAGATGTGGTCTCATTATCTCTTTGGGGTGTAGTTTTATTCATATTCAAATCTTAAGATCCTGAAATATATTTTTACTCAGTGGGATATGAACTTGAGATAGAAACACTGATTAATGTATTCTAATAACTTTTATTTTGATATTTAATAAAAATTTGGGAAGATAAATATGTTTCCTCATGCTTTGAGTAGAAAATTACCAATACAATATAAGAATTAATCGGTTGAGTAATCATCTATGATGAGTTAGTTTGCTAATATTAGATTGGGAATGGAAGAGGTTGGTGGATCGGTGTTCTTGGATTTAATTAAATATAAATCATCTTTTGATGAGTGATTTTAGCTTTGGAAAATGATAGATACATAATTCCAATGCTTTAGTAAAATACATAATAGTGGGGAGTCCTCCGGTTAGTGGTCTCAGTCTCCCAATGGTAGTTTGTGCTTTCATAGTAGGTTGGTTGTTCAATTTTCCTTGTGGTAGGAGTTGTTGGATAGTGGAAACTAGTCTTGTTGGTTTGTGCACCCTGAGGATACCAAGATTTATCATGATTTGAGACATTAGTATTGGTGTTAGGGGATGATATGGTTGGTTTTGTATTTTTTATCACATATTCTTGTATGTCTGAGAATTAAAGGGGGAACACTAGCGACCTATGGGTTTTTAACCCTTTCCCATTCTGATATGAAAGTGGGATGTGATTTAAAAAGATTTCATCATTGTTTTTCCATGTAATCCTAGTCGGATGGATGCGATATGGGTGAAGATTGATAGACTCAGGAAATTGGCACATTTCCTGCCTATAAAGGATATGATGAATTTGTAATAACTTGGGGACTTGTATGTCCAAGAGATTGTGAGAATTCATGGGGATCCCTCTATGGTTGTATCTAAAAGGGACTTGAAGTTAACATATTGGTTTTGGAAAGGTTTTTATAATGTTATGGGTTCCCAAATTATATTGAGCACAAATTATCATCCTCAGATGGATGGACAACAAAGAGGACTATCCATTTTCTTGAAGATATGTTCCAGGATTATGTGATTGATTTTGGATGATCTTGGAAAAAGTATATGCCTATGGTTGAGTTGGACTATAAAAGTAGTTATCAGAACTCAATTATGATATATCCCTTTAATGATTTGTATGGGTTTCCACATAAATCTACAATTCTTTATAAAGAGTTGGGAGAGTGGTCCTTGGTTGGGCCGAGTCTTTTTTTGGAGACGATTGAGATGATGTAATTGATTTGAAGGAGATTGATCACGACAGAGAGTCATTAAAAATCATATTCAAACCATTATCATCAATAAATAGAGTTTTATATTTAGGAGCATGTTTTCCTTAGAGTTTGACATTTCTTGTGAAATCATCAATTGAGTAATATGGTTATGTTGGCACTACGATTTTTGGGGCCCCTTTGAGATCATTATATTACTGTAAAATGTGGAATATCAATTGGAATAACCATTTAGTTTGACATCTATCCATGATGTGTTTCATGTTTCTCATATAAGGAGGTATATATTGGATCTTTACCATGTAATTATATGGGAGGATGTTAATAATGAGACATACACAACTTTGGTTGAACCGCCAATTGAGATTATGGATCGCAGGTAGAAGATGTTGTGCATAAAAATGATTCCTCGGGTATAGGTACTTTGGAATTTCTGACTGGATAGACATAAGATATAGGGAAGTTTATTTTTGATGTTTCATTAGAGTCCTTAACTTTTTTGGAGTCTAGGAATCTGTTTTATTTATTTGTTAGAAAGTGTTTATGATGGGGATATTGTAACTACATTCTATGATTTTCTGTTACTCCCATATTTGTGTTTTTTTTCATTCTTGTTAGCTTGTGTTTATGGGATTATCAGGGATAGGGATAATTTTATAGTGAAAATAAAATAAATTTTAGGGCTGTCTGTTATTTTGAGTTAATAGTGTTTGGGTATAAGCATGTCAAAAAATTATAGGGGTTCTTCCTAAGTTCAGAGAACGCTTGGAATGGGGTATTGATTTTTCTGCCTAAACCTATAATTTTTACAGTATTATCGGAGATTACACACCAAGTAAAGGTATCACACACTATGTAATTTTTTTCATGAATATTTCATGAGACATATTTAGGGTGTGAATGGTTTACATGCCATGTACTAGACTAAGTTTGTGTACTATAAATAATTATGTTTTTAATATAAAAAAGGTGATGAGGTTGTTAGCATACTTGATCTTCATGGATTACATGACATTTAATGGGATTACACACCATGTGATCATTGTGAGTTGTTATTTTAGGCTGATACATGTTTGATTTATAAATCATTCAATTTCAACCCTTCTCCTTATCAACCTTGAAGCTCTCAAAAGCAATTTTGGGTGATTTTCTATCTTCTGAATCACTTCATTCAATGATCGGACATCATGGTTGTTAAAGTGCTCTATCCAGGGTATACAATCCTTATGTTTCTTTCTTAATTTGGTCTCAAAAACTAATTTAAATACTTTTATGGTCCACTTCCATTCCCATATAGTGTTTTCTACTGATCCTATAGAGCTTCTTGTTGCGCCTTATCTTTTACAGGATTATTTATTGGTTTTTGTTCACAATTATCAAAGGTATTTAGGATTATACATTCTTGAGGTAGGTGTCTCTATACAATAGAATAATTTGATGAATTTAATGTTTTTATTGATAAATCCTTTTGTTTTGTTCATTTATTTGAATAGATATATTTTTTTAAAGGATTGATTGAAAAGGAAAATGTTATCAAAAAGGGGTATTTCTTTGAAAAAGGATTTTCCTCAACTATAAACCAGTTTTCAAACACCAAATAGGATTGAATTGGATTTGAAAATGATTTATAAAATTTTGAGAAGTTTTTAAAAATGTGTTTTACAAATTGGAACACTGAGAACCTTGTGTGCATCAGGGAAGAGACAGGAGTAGCCTTAGTGTGTGTGGTATCATTGGGAGGTAGACTTTTTGGGACAATGATGGACTGTGTAAGGACTCAATTTTTGGGGGATCGTATGTTAAACCTATTTAGGATCTTGAGTTTCTATTACATATGTTCCCATAGTATAGTTCATAATATGAGGTGGTTTTTCATTTACAGTTTTTTATCCCATTGTTTTTTTATCGTGAATTGTTGCTCATAGATATTGATATAAGGTTATATCACATAGATTCACATGCTAGGTTTTTTTTATTGATATGTGTTTACTTAATTACCACTTGATTCATGGATATTATTTCTTGTTTATATCACTTACACTTATCATATTTCTAGTTTTGAGGATATGAAAGGATTTTATGAAAACCAAAGGGAAAATGATTTTCAAATGAATTGGATTTATGAAAATTATTTACAAAAATGTTTTTATTTTAAAAGCTAGAACTATTGAATTATTGTTATTAGACCTTTTAGTGAATATGTGGACATATCCTACAAGGATTTGTTCTCACACCTTACTTTTTACCTTGGGAGATTGTAGATGTTTTATTATAGGATACATTTAAAGGAAATGGAATCTTATAAAATGTTGGCTTCTCTTTTGGTCTTTTCCTTCATAGCGGTGTGGTTTAGAGGTGAATGATGGTCACATGGATAATTTTTTGTCTTGATTTATTCATAATTTTAGGTTTATATAGTTTGGATTAGATTTTATGGATCTGTTTGTTTATTTTTTTTCTTTTTCATAGTATTACAGTTGTATGTATTGTTTCATTATATATAAGTCTTGTCCTATTTTTGTGCTTCATCTCACCATGTGACAGTTGAATCATTTGTAAGGTTTGGTTAACCTATATTAGTTTGGTACATGACCTGAGACCCGCACTTATAGACCCGGTACAGAAAATATTGTTTATATTTTTTAAATTAAAATTGAAAAATATATTGTGCTTTACAAAAATTATGACCATTTCTGGTAAGGTTTTGGAGGAAAAGGGATAACTATTACAATAAATCCGACATAACTAGATATTTAAAACCATTTGTTATATCCCATGGTTCTAAAATTACTTGAAAATAAAAGAAAAAAAATTGAAGGATAGTGAATGTAATCTAGAGACAAACCACTTCAAAAAAAGAATAAAATTCATTTATGGGATCAGCCACTACCTCTAACTCATATATGATGACCCTTATTCTAGGTTTTTGGATTCTACTATGTCACATCATCATTATCATCTGGTGGGACTTGATATTTCACTAGAACTAGTCCCTTTAATACTTCTCTAACCAGGGGAGTTACATTACCATTACAGAATTCATCATAGAAGTCCTCCTTACCATTAGACCTATTTAAGATGTCAATCATACTAAAATTATTCTTACTAGAGTCCCATAGAAACACGATAGGGACTAATCTGTAATACCAGTTCTAGGAGTTTTTATGGAAGGTCTCTCATTTTCAACAAAACATCCCATAACATCCTTACTCTTGGAGTTTCCCCTCAATAGAGTTTTAGCATCAAGATTTTTCTTACCCTTGAGATCCCTTGATGAAATGAGTTTTTTCTTTCTTAGTTGATATTCTAAAAATTATTGTTCAATAATTTCAGCATTAGAAATATTTTTAAAGAAAATATATACATCAGGTTCCTCATGCACTACATCGGCCAATGTCTTGCAACCCTTCCCCTAACCATCCAGGATATCACTAGTAGGTCAATGAGGCTACTCATGCTGCACTGGAATAAAAATGTATTTTCCCTACACCTTTTCATTAATATCAACAGTTTTAATCATCTATCGCTGATTAGTTAAATCCATGTCATCTTTACTAACACCCTGACCCTTTAACAGACTATGTAAGGAGTCTCTAATAAACTCAATTTCCTTATTTTTAGCTTCAAATAGACCTGATTTATAATTTTAATCCTATATATTCGAAATAATGAATTTATTTCCCTCCCTCGACTTCTCAAAATCTTTCTTACTGGATGCCACCATTGGTTCTTTGCCTCCTCATTCATTTGAGGCCTTATTCAAGTTCTCCTGATGCTTGGAAAATGAGTCAACTCTACCTTTTTCAAAAGCATACTTTCTGAAAAATTCCTAGATCTGTCTATAGTTGTTAGTCATTTACCCAGCCCATTTGTAGGGATTATTAAATAAGGAAGAAATTTATACTAAAATTCCATTTCTTTTCTTTTATAATTGGAAAATAAATCAGCATAATCCGGTTTAGGATTTAAGAAATACAAATCTATAAAGACCATAGCATTTTATACAAAATTCCACTAGAATGTCTTATAATCCAACTTCAAAGGCACACTAATATAGGATTCATTATCTTTAAAGATTTGAGGGTGCCAAAACCCCAGCTTACACCATGAATCCTTACCCAAACTTGAGAATTGGTGTGTTTATATTGATACAGGTTAAAACTCAAGTGCCATTCCAAAAGCCAAAATATACTCATGTTTAGATTATAGAAGTAGGATCCCCAATCCATGGATTTTTGAGTTTTTGATTGAAAAACTAAATAGAATGACCCTCTTCCCAAGGGTATGATATTATAGGGATTAAATGCCTAAATACAACTCAACTTATGAAACATATTGTCAATATTTAGGGGGTTTTCAGCCTTTGAAATAATCAGTTTACCAATCAAGGAGAATCAATAAAAATTTAGGACACACCTTAAGTACTCCTTGGTTAACATTCATTATGAACTTACAATATTCAAATTTCAAGATTAGGGATTCAAGAGAATCAGAAGAAGATCATTTGTTCACTGTCATCATTATCCTTAGGTATTTTTCTAATGAGATTCCTTTCTTCTGGAATCTCATTTTCCCCTATTTAGGCACATCGGTTGAAGGATCTGAGACTATTATTGATTATAAAATAAAAAATTTAAGAGATAAAATCACATCCTTGAAGAATCAACATCCATGCGATGTTCGAGTTCCACCATCGTGTCCCATATATTTCAACATATTAGAGTTTAAAAAATTAAAAATAAATAGCTATTTTAAATTATCTCAAGACAACTCTTTAATGAAGCTAAAATCCTTTGAAACTTCTAATGATCCTATGAAAAAAATTTAAAACATAAGGTGAACATAAAAGTTTCCAATAAGGTGTTTTAAAAACTAGTGAAAAACCTTTTGTAAATAATATTTGAAAACTCTTTCCAAAACATTTTATTTTTTATATGAAATATAAACATTCGATAAATACTTAAAAAAAATAAAGTCTATAGGATTTTTAAAATATATAGAAAATATGTTCAAAAAACCTTTGAAAATACTAATTTTTTTGAAAACATTATTTTGAAAAAACTTTTCCTTTAAATCAAAAAAATTGATAATAAACTATACAAACAGGGTTTTAAAAATATTGTTAAGGAAAATACTGTTAAAAATCATTTAAAAAGACATATTATTTTTAAAATATTATTTTAAAATAAAATATTCTTTGAAAATACATGGATTTATCCTTTATTTTTTTTAAAACCCATTATTTTTTATCATAATAACTTTTTTTGGAAAGATAATGATACATGGAAACCCTTAAGAAATCCATATGGAAACTTTTTGTATCACATTTGGACAATGTCTACTTGGGGATTTGGGTTCACTCCTCATTTCTCATAATCATTTTTGACGCCCAAGTGACATGTTTTATAATAAAACATTTTTTAAGGTCTATTTTTTCATTTCATTTCTACTAAAACACTATTTTGAAAACAAATATAAATTATTATGAAGAGAAAATAATTTTATATCAAATATAATTTTACTAGAAAAAACTTTTAGGAAACACCCCTTTTCCAACAATTTTTTTGATAAATTCATAATTTATAAACAATACATTAAAAATAATTAATATAATAGAATAATTGTTCTTATATACATGATTGTATTAATATGCCTAAAATGTCATGAAGAAACAGTATATGGCCATACCTATATATATGTTCAATATCCATAATTTTTAAATGAAATTTCTCACATAAAATGATAGCTTTAATATTTAAAAACACATTTTAAATTTTTAAAATAATCTTCAAACATAATGTTTTTTATACATATAGTTTAAAAATAAAATTTTGAAAATAATAAAATTTATTATTATAATAGGTTTTAAAAAATAGAGTTATTATAAAACATTTCACTTAAATATAAGGGGTTTAGGAAAACATTGAATTTAAAAGCTTTTAAAATAAACAACCCTTTATAAAAAGGGGTTTTGAAAATAACACATAAGATAAAATATTTTAAAAATAAAATATGTCTTTCCTTAAACAAATAATCGAACATATCACCTATTTGAAAACAAGTTGAACCTCCTTCCCTGAAGACTAAACTCATCCTTATACTATCTACGCATCTAAAGAAATGTGCATATTTTTTTCAGGGAGTTTGGAAGTGAGTAGTTGTGTGCAGAACCTAATAGAAGGGTTGTATTTACAAACCTTAAATATTAAACAAATCCATTAATTATTAAATATTTTTTAAAAACGATTTGAAAATACATACCAATAGTGGTGAATTTTTCAATATATATTTATTTCCTATGAAGAAAAATTATATTTTATTATTATTATTATCTTATTATATTTTTAATTTATCTATTTTTTATTCATTAAACCTTAAGGAATTTTTCTTTATCATGTGTATATAAATATATATACATAATAAAATAAATCTATAACCTGTATATTTATAACAAATATTTATAAAAATTATAATTTTATATAACATTAATAATATATATATATTTATAAAACATAAATTTTGATATATATATATATAGCATTTTTATCATGGTTATATATATTTATAACAATTTTATATCTTTTTCTCTTACACATCATACACTTCACTTTTTTTTTCTTACTTCCCATTAATGCCACACACATCACATATATTTCTTTTTTTTCTCTCTTTCTTCCTTTACTTTCCATACACATCACACACACACATATATATTATTATTGTTTTTTATTACATAACTTAATTCCCAAGTGTATATATATATTTATATACACCTTCTTATATATATATTATAACACATAAATATATATTTTAACATGAAAATAACATATATTTTAACATATATATATAACATGTATATATGTGTTAATGTTTATATATATATTTGAGTCTGCTACACTACACACCCCACATTTTTATGGGTTCCTTAACAACCAAGAAAATTGGCAGTTTGATTTTATTCAATTATTTATTTATTTAATTTTTGAAAAAAAATTACTCTTATGGAATAACATGTATATTGTAGGATATATTATTATTTTCCTTTTTTAACACTCCTTGTACACCCAACTTATTTCTTATTTATATATATTAATTTTTCAAACATTGTGCCACCCCATATAAATATATATAATCATCATTATTATTTTTCTACAATAGAAATCTTATATATGAGTGTATATATACACACTAATTATATGTATAATATATACACATATATTCTACGCATATATATATATATATAACACAATTTTTTAACTCTTTTTATATATATATAAATATAACTTAAAATTTTAATGTCAATTACACATTAATATACAAACACAAACACACACACACACACACACATATACATGTTTATTATTTTTTTGACTACCACATTCATATTAACATATTTTCTAGACATGTATATTTATATATTCTTATATATTTACCAGCACCTAAAAAATACAAACCATAAAGGTGAAATTATTATTATAAGGATATATATATATATATTATATGATCTTATCAATTTTTTATGTAATTAAAATATAAAATCACATAATAAATAAAATGAAATTTTTTATTTACTTTTAATATGTCATTTATTGTTAATTTTAATATCAAATTAATATTTTACCAATATTTAAAGTAACATTTTTTTATATAATAATATTAAATAGCAATTTATGAAAAAAACAATAAAAAATAAAACTATGCATAGAATTTTTTGGGAAGTCAAATTTCACTCCCCTTAAAATGAATTTCTCCCTCGAAATTATTTCTTTATACCTAAGAAAAATTCATAATTTCTATATTAATAATTAAAAAATATAGAACCTCTAAAATTTTATATTTATAATAGTTACCTAAAATATAATAATTTGAAACCTAGAAATAAAATTTCTATCTCTTAGATTACTCTTAAACAAAAACACATAATATCCAAAGTTGTTTAAATAGTTCCTCTGATACTAAGTTCAGCAGCCTGAGACAAGAACTTATGGATTCGATACTTAAAATACTTTATATTTTTAATATTAAAACTAAAAGATATATAGTCCTTTAAAAAAATAATTATCTTTTATGTTTTAGATTTTAGAGGAAAATGACAAACCAATACAGCATATAAGAGTTCAAACAATTAAAAATAAATAGATATTTTGACTTTGCTCATGATAGCACCTTAATGAAGCTAAAATATTTTTAATCTTCTAATGATTATGTGAAAAACATTTTAAAACCTAGGGTGAACAAAAAATTGCCCATTAAGGGGCTTCAAAGACCAATGAAAAAACTTTTGTGAAAAATATTTAAAAAATATTTGGAAAACATTATCCTTTTAATATCAAATATCAACATTTGATAAATATTTTTCTGAAATATAAATTCTGGGATTTTCAAAATATATTGAAAATACATCTTTAAACCCTTTTAAAATAATTATTTCTTTGAAAAAATTATTATGAAAAAACTTTTCTATTATATCAAAAAAATTGATAATAAAATATAAAACCAGAGTTTTCCAAATATAGCTTAGGAAAATAATTTTGAAAATCCTTTAAAAACATATTATTTTGAAAACATAATATCCTTTGAAAATATATGGATGTATTCCTCAAGTTATCAAAAACCTTTATTTTTGAAAATAATATTTTTATGGAAAGATAAAAATACTCAGAAGCCCTTAAGAAATATATATAGCCACTTATTATATCACTTTTGTACAATGTATTCTTGATGTCATGAGTTCACTCCCCATTCCTCATAATCACATTTGACCCCCCAAGTGCCGAGTTTTATAAAAACATTTTTTAGGGTTTCATTTCTCATTTAATTTTCAATAAAACACCGTTCTGAGAACTATATAAATTATTTTCATGAGAAAATAATTTTATATCAAATATATTTTACTAAAAAACTCTTTTAGAAAACAACCCTTTTCCCAAAAAAATTACAGAAATTGATAATTTATAAACATTAGTTTGAAAGTAATTCATGTAAAGGAATAATTATTATTATGAACATGATTGTATTTATATATATGAATTGTCTTGACTAAAAATTTTATAGTCATACCTTTTCATATGTAAAACACCAATAATTTCTTAGTGACATTTTTCATATAAATCAATAAATTTATTATTTCAAAACACCTTTAAATTTTTTGAAAGAAAGTTTTTACATAAAAACACTTATACATATAGTTTCAAAATAGGATTTTAAAAATAATAAAATTACTTTACATAATAGCTTTTGAAAAATATAAGTATTTTAAAATAACTCCCTTACAAGGAAGGGGTTTTAGAAAACATTTAATTTAAAAGGTTTTAAAATAAATCACCCTTACATAAAATGGGGTTTTTAAAATAATACCTAAGATATAAGATTTTGAAAATAAAATATCCCTTAACTTAAACTTCTAACTAAATATCTCACCTATTTTAAACCAAGACAAACCTTATTCCATGAAGACAAAACTCACCCTCTTCCCATCTACACAACCAAAGAAACTCAAATATTTTTTTCCGGGAGTCTGGAAGTGACTCATTGGGTGCAAAACCTAATGAATAAATTCTATTTATAATCCTAAAATGTTTAAAAATTAAATTATTTATTTAATTTTTAAAAACACTATTTGGGAAGACATCTAAATAGGGGTGAATTTGTCAATATATTTTTCTTTCCGATCAAGAAGAATGATATTTTGTTATTATTATTATCTTATTTCATCTTTAGTTTCTGTTTTTTATTTCTTAACCCTTATGAAATTTTATTCTATCATGTGTATATAAATATATATATATATATATAAGAAAATATATATACCATCTATATATTTGAAACATATATTTATGAAAATTATAATTTAATATAACATTTATAACTTATATATATTTATAACACATAAATTTTGACATATATGGATTTATATAATAGTTTTATCGTGGTTATATATATTTAACATTTTTATCTCTTTTTCAGTTACATATCACACACTTCACTTTATTTGTTTTTTTCTTTTGTTTTTTTTCTTCCTTCCCATTCATGCCATGCACATCACTTGAATTTTTTTCTCTCTCTTCATTCCCTTACACACCACACACACACACAGAGATATATGTATTATTATTATTTATTACTTAACTTATTTTCTATATATATATACACCTATATATATATTCAAGAATACATATATTTTTGACATATTTATAACACACATATATATATTAACATGTAAATAATAAATATTTTAAAATATATTTTTATATATATGGCATGTATATATGTTTTAATGTGTCTATGTGTGTGTGTGTATGGGTTCCCTATATTACAAACCACACATTTTTTATGGGTTCCTTAACCATTAAGGAAATTAACACTTTATTTTCATTTAATTATTTAATTATTTATTTTTTTAATTCCTTTACACTTAATGAATAATATGCATATTTTAGCATATATTTTTATTTTGTTCCTTGATCAACACACCTCACACACTTCACTTTTTTACCATTTATATATATTTTTTCAAACATTGAACCACCCCTTATAAATATATATGATTATTATTATTATTATTTATGCAATAAACATCTTATATATATGTGTGTGTATATATATACACCAAATATAAAAAGGTATAAACATATATATATTGCACATATATAAAAATTTATATATGTATTAAACACAATTTTAGAACTATTTTTTATATATAAACATAACTATAAATTTTAATATCAATTACACATTTGGGTATATATATATATACACACATATATATATATGCATTCTTATTATTTTAGTTTTCCACATAGATATATTAACATATCTTCTATATATGTATATTTATATATTCTTATATATTTAAAAGCACCAAAAAAATACAAACCCTAAATTTAACATTTTAAATTAAAGAATATATTATTTTATATACTCTTATAATTTTTTATATAAGTAAAATACTAGATTAATTTTGAATTAAAATGGAAATTATATTTTTTAAATATATTCGACATTATTAATTTTAATATCAAATTAATATGTTACCAATCATTAAGCTAACATATTTCTACACAAAAATTTGTTTTAAAAGGTTGGGCCCAAAGCCTCATTTATTATTTAAAACAAATTAAGGACATCTTTTAACTTGATAGAGGGAGACCCATTACATATCCTGATGTCCTAGTGGGCATTTAGCCCATTACATTTCCCGTAGGGCCAATTGTTTTGCCCAAGACCCATTCTGTGAATAGTACTGCTACAATACTCTGCCTGCTACAGTACCGTACAGTATCCAGTGCTGCTACGGTACTTATTTCCACTACAGTGACATGTCTTCTCTATAGTGCCTGTCGTGCTACAGTGACCTCACTGCTACAGTACCTGCGCCCAATGGGTTTTGAACCCCCATTTTTCATGTAGGATTACGGGGTGCTTACCACTAAGCCAAACCCCAACTATGCTACAAAACAATATTAAACAATTATTTATAAAAAAAAACTCTTAGAAAAATAAATCTATTATTAGAATTTTCTATGATGTTACATTTTATCCCCTTCAAATAAATTTCCCTTTTGAAATCTTTCATCGTACCTAAGGAAAATTTTGAATTTTGGTTTTCAGAATAAGGAAATCTAGAATCACTAAAATTATATATTCTTAATATTCACCTAAAATTATATTACCTAGAACCTCAAAAGAAAATTTCAATCACTTTGATTATCCTTAAATAAAAATTCATAAAGTCCAACGTTGTCTAAACCATTCCTCTAATACAGAGTGTAGCAACATGAAACTCACACTTTTGGATCTAATACAAAAAATACAGTATATATTTTTAAAAAAATTAAAAGTGTAAATATACATTCCTTTCTGAAAATGAGAATAATTTCTTATCTATATTTTATAAGAAATTGAGAAACCATTACAGAATATCATATTTTAAATAATTAAAATCAAATATCTGATTTGACTTTGTTCATTCTAGCTCCTTAGTGAAGCTACACTCCTTTTAATCTTCTAATGATCCTATGAAAAACATTTTAAAATGTAGGGTGAGTGTAAAATTTCTCAATATGGGGTTTTAAAAACTATTGAAAAAACTTCTATAAATACTATTTGAAAACTATTAAGAAAATATTTTTCTTCAATATATCAAATATAAATATTTCAAGAATAATTTTAAAAAATATAAATTCCATAATTTTCCATATATATAGAAAATAGTTTTCAAAAACCTTTAAAAATACATATTTCATTGAAAACATTATTTTTATACCACTTTTCATTTATATAAAAACATTTGATATTAAAATATACAACCAGGGTTTTCAAAATATAGATTAGGAAAGTAGTGTTAAAAATAATTTAAAAATACATGTTATTTTGAAAACATTATTTTAAAAAAATAAAATCCTTTGAAAATTACTGGATTTTTATTTTAGGTTTTTTAAAATATGTTTTTTATAATAATTACTTTTTATGGAAAGATAATGATACTTAGAAACCCTTAATAAATTGTATCACTTTTGGAAAATTTCCACTTGAGGTCATGTTTTCACTGCCCATTCCTTAAAATCATGTTTGACATCCAACTGCTGAGTTTTATAAAAACATTTTAGGGCTTTTTCTAATTTAGTTTTCACTAAAAACCCCTTTTGAAAAAAATAGAAATTATTCTCAAGGGAAAAATATTTTACATAAAATATAATTTTTCTAAAAAACTATTTTAAAATACATCACTTTTCCCAAAAAAAATTTGATAAACTTAAAATTTAAAAACAACACTTTAAAAATAATTCATGTAAAGGAATAATTGTTCTTATGCACATGATTGTATTTATATGCAAGAAATATCATGAATAAATAGTGTATGGCCATACCTATATATATGTGAAACACCCATAATTTTAAAATGAAAATTTTCACCCAAAATGGTAGCTTTAATATTTCAAAACACCTTTTAAATTGTTGAAATAACATTATTACATAGAAACATTTATACATATAGTTTCAAAATAGGATTTTGAAAATAATAAAATTATTTTTCTTAATATTATTTAGAAATTAGAATTATTTTAAAATAACTGTCATGACCCCTCCCTCCAATGATACCCCTACTGGGATGATAATGACGAAAAGGAGATAATGACCCCTGAGCCCAACCTCTAGTGGGCTCCGAGTTGGTGAATAGTAATGAGGGTATACAGATCACACAATATGAGAGGAATTACCCTTTATAAAAAAACAAGATCAAGATATAGGATGAATAAACTATAAAAAATTCATTGTATATTTTAAAATAAAGTCAAACCGTCACACAATGTATGTATATATCAAAACAAATACATATAAATGTTTCAAAATGAAATCCCAAAATAATAAGATCTAAGGAAAAAACACAATAACATCTCCAAAGGTCTAAACTAGAAATTTCTAGCATGGTCCACAAAGTCCTCATGGAATCCTGAAAATAGTTTTTATATACACAGGGTGAGAATACGTGTATACTCAGTAAGAAAAACCAAACTCTATCATGCACATGTGAAAATATAATACTAATGTACCCATGTGAATGTAGTACATCCAAACAACACCTAAAGTGGTATACTAACCAAAACACCATTGTCACTAAGGCTAACTCACCAAATAATGCATCCAAATATAAAAATATATATAATATGAAGCACATCACTGATAAGGTACCCCAAAAAACATTCCCACTAATTAACCTCTCTCACACCCTAATGGAAAACATTTTGGTGCCCCCACCAATTTCTAATCACATCACATCATATCTTGCCTACACCCACCAGCACACACCTAGTCCATCACATTACATCTCATCCCAAAGACTCCTGGGAACACACAACACATCTCATCCTGAAGACACTTGGGACAACACATCACAACTCGCCCGAAGTTATCATCTGGAAGAGGGAGCAGGTAAGGGCGGGTGGCCATCCATCCATCCTCCCATTGGGATGTTTGGGAAAGAACCCCCCCCCCACATGACAATGTGAGTGTAGGACTATAGTTAACAATAAAGAGTGGTGCATATAGAAATCATAAGAACATATAGTGTATATATGTATAGAGTTATAGAACACAGTCCTGGCCTATGGGTTTATAACAAAAACTAACAATCTCACATAATTCACAAGATTGGATTCCACCACTAAATACATAAAAACACACAAAAAATCGCCAGAAAAAATTCATATTTTTAGTCTTTAAACCATTTTCTAGAGTCTCTATTTTATCAATAAATTCCACTTTTTCATCCACTGTGATTTTTTTAGTAAAAATTCTTTAGAAAAACCATTTTATTTAGAAATACATATTATCTCATATTTCTAACCTATTAGTTTATGTATAAACATTAACCAGTTAAGCAACACATCCCATCATCAATTTCCTCATTAAATGTGAAGATTCAAAATTATTAACAAGAATAATTATTTCCATTAATACTTGGGTAGATATAACAGAACCAACCACACAACATAAGCACAGCACCACAACCCAACTTCCACATCCACATCAATTTATAGCCATAAGTAGTTTCATAGCCCCACTGCATAAACATACCACATCCATCAAAACTCCACTAATGGCCACTTGTCATCCACTTCTCCCACACACATAACAATTTATATATTGCACATTAAATTAGTCCCACACACACAAAATACATCAATTCCACACATGACATCATATAGCACAACATGATACATTTAGGCTTAGCAATGGGGTATCTTATTCAGCATTAATTCTTTATTTAAGGGTGTTATCTCAGAAAGCATAAGATCCGAGGGCATTCATTTTTTTGATTAAATATGTGTGGTTAATCTTTAACTTTTTTATGATTATACCATTCAATCAAACAAATAAAGGATTTCAAAATGAAGTTTCTAAAACATAATCATGCCACAAACAGACAATATTTTTATCAAGGTATTACAGCAATATGATAATAATATCTAATCGGATCAAATCAAATCAACAAAAGACTGTAACATCATATTTCGCATTCCATTACCCATTTAAATTTGATTTAAACTAATTCATTATATTTCTTAATTAAATTGAAACCATGTTTACAAGAGTTAACAATAATAAACATTTCCTGCATTATAAACATAAATATAAATGAAGGGAAAACATAATTTTAAGGAATATTCCTTTCACCAACTTCATACACCAAAAGAGGGGTGAACGTACATGACGAAACTACCTCTTTGATAGAGGGAAGTCTTTCCAATGGTAGTAGAACATTCTATAACTCCAAGGAAGAAGGATTAGTAACCTCCCTTATAAAGAGAAAGAATAAGAAAAGAATTAAGGGAGGAGCTCCTCCTTATAAGGATTAGATCCGAAACTAAGTGGATTTGAAATAGTTTAGTTGACCAAAAAAAGGATCCTATTAAAACCATGTTTTTTATGAATTTTTAAATGTCTAATAAATTTTTATAAATTAAATATATTATTAGTCTCTTTTAAAACGGCTTTAAAACACCTTAATATTGGTATTAAACCTATTTTTTCATTATAAAATACATCAAAATAAAATTTTTGTAAAAACTGGAAACACAGTTCATTGTCACCACCAGGGAGTCACTGCCAAGGAGCCACTACCAAGGAGAGACCACTAGGGATCCACCGCTAGATGATTCACCATCTAAAAACTATAAATTTGGGAAAGTATTCAAATGATCACTGTTGGAATGACAGACATGTCTCAATAACACCCTGGACTACCCCCAAACAACTAAAACATCAGATTTTTGGCTAACTAACAGGCCGAAAGGTCTAGTCCATTACATTATTTAAATATCAATGTATTCTCATCCTAGAGAATTAAAAACCAACCTTGAATAAAATAGAAGAAGGGTCCAAACAAACATCCCTCGAGATACCTCTCAAGGATCTTTTTACAGTTGAAACATAGGCACCAAAAAAAGATTCTATCTGAAACACACACAATAACTGATCAAGAATGTACTTCCCCTAACATTGGAATCTGGGGATTCTATCCTCCAAGTAAAGATATTATCCTCTTTGGGTGGCACTAACTCGCTCAGACAGGTTTAATCACGTTATAGTAAAATGAATCTTGATTAAGAATAATGTCTTCTATTTTTCTAATATAGGAACATTATCACACATCACACAACAAATGTCACATCAATAGGGAAACATTTAATAAAATGAAAAGTTCTGAACAACACATCACAATGAAAAAAGTGAAGGGGAAACTCAAAACAACTCTGGGTACTGGGCTTGCATCTACATCTCACACTCTCGAGTACTCTCGTCCAGGCCACCATGCCTCCCCATCAATCAAACTAAGGGAATCATTAATCCTATATAATAAAATAAAAACTAGAAGGAGATAGAATGGTGGTCCAAACAACCAACCCAAGAGATACCTCTCAGGTTTCTTAATATATTTGGAAGACAACCACCATAAGGGAGAAGAACTGTAAATCTACAAAATACCTTAAAACAATCTCCTGGGGGAGATACCTCTCAAATAGAACAATTCAACGTAGATGGTCATAAAATAATACATCAAGTAATACATAATAAACAATTATGAGAAAAACATTATTTTCAACACAATTCATCATTCAGAATGTTAAAAAGGTATATTCCATTCAAAATCACCCTTTATTTAAAATCAAATCACTTTTTATTTTAAGATATTTTTCTTCAACATAATATCTTAAATCCTTTAAAAGTTTTATTTCAAAATTACATGAATTTTATTTCAAAAAATATATAAATTATTATTTTTGAAAAAACCCATGCCTCTCATTTCAAATCATCCCAACTAAAATCATAAAACATTTCACACCCTTTTTGTTTTATTGATATTCTGCTTCAAATCATTATTTCAACTCATGAACATTTGTCCAAAAATAAATAAATAATTTTTTTTGTTTTTACTGTCAAGGGTTTTGATCACAAACACCACGTATTTTCAAATCATTTTTCAAGTCTCAAATTTTTTCATATGTTATGCAAAGTAAACAAATAAAACACAAGGTCGTAATAATCCATTTTATCTAGTTGTAAAATTTTCCATGTTTTCTAACAAAAATTTATTTACTTGGATAATATCCACGAAATGATTTTTCATAACATTTTACAACCAAAACAAGAACTCATATTAATATATACATAGATACCAAAGGTATAACAATCAAAGAAACCCATCCATCAAACCACGATATTGTCTGCTTTGGGTGGAACTGACTCACCCACTCAGTTTTAAAACATGTTGTAATATAACATGTCTTGATATGGGGAAAGAGTTTCCATATCTTCATATTCATCAAGTCATAACATGTTTCATAAATATAAGATCAAACACAACAAACCCAACTAATAAGTTGGTATTCAAATATTCTCATCACTTACTCTATAAAAATATTTTGGCATGGGAGGAAAACCTATCTTTATTAATTTCATGATTTCTAAAATAACCAGTTTCTTTTATTACTGACATTATGTTATTTAACATTTTATGAGTGGTGAGGGATTCCATTCACATAATAACAACATAAAAAAATGATATCTTACCATAAAATAGATATATATCTTCCACCACACATCACTAAAACTACATAAGAAAACCACTGACCAAACTTACTATCCAATGAAAATTTTCACCAGGTATTTCACACAACAACATCACTAAACCACTTTATCTTCTGCAAGAAACCAACATTTTCACATAACCACCTTATCCATATAATCATCCACATTTCCCTAACCAAATATCACCACTATCATCACACATAAAAATATCGAAACACAAAAATCAAGGAATTCACTTTCCCATATCAAGATATTATCCTCTTTGGGCGCCACTCACTTACTCGCCAAATTTTAATTGCATAAATGTATAACACGTCTTGATTAGTGTTCGGGTTTCCCCCTCTTTCTACACTTGATGTTTCTAATCATATATCTCATAAGGAAACACAATAAGAACAATCACACATAGCAATAACACAAATAATCTTCCATAATTATACATAGTATTATATTGCTTCATCTCATTATTTAGCATGGGTACTCTCATGCAATCTTATAAATTTTCCATGGGAAACTAGTTCATTAAATATATATATGTTATTATCCTTTTAATATAAGGTGTTCCTAATAAAGCAATCACATCAAGGGTCTCATAATCAATTATAATCATAGAGAAATCAAGGTGTCCAACAACTATTGTTTTCATAATGGAATATCAACACTTCAATGTAATGATAACAATGCAACCAAAAATAACACTCAACATTCCCAGATTATTTACAATGAAATATTATGCCTTTCATTTTAAATAGTTCTAACATGTGTCTAAGTTAATGACATAACTGTGCACATGTTATCTCACACACCATGTTTAATATTATTAAACAATACATTTTAGGTTCATCTTATTATCATGGAAATAAAATTTCCATCTTTATTTGAACGTATGTATGTGCTAGGTTCTTGTGTTCAATTCAAATGATCCATTACATACACAACATTCTTATATAATCATTAAAATAAAACATTCTTTATGACCATGAAATTAACAATTGCACATGTTGTATTACTATATTTTGTGCTTTACCATGCTTAAATACTAAATTAAACACAACTTGTTATTATAGAATTATCCAAATAAAACATGATTCCTGACCATTAAATTGAAAAATGCACATGTTGTATTACTATATTTCGTTCTTTTTCATGCTCAAATACTCCATTACACACACAAAATTCTTATAGAATTATCAAAATAAAACATGTTTTTAACCATGAAATTAAACAATGAACATGTTTTATTAGTATATTTCATGATTTATCATGATCAAATACTTCATTACATACACAAAATTCATATAGAATCATCAAACTAAACACACTACATGCTAAAATATTTTATACTTGAATTTCCCCAGTTACCACAAAAATGATTTCAACTTTAGACATGCTTTCCATAACAAACAATCCATGACTTAAAAAGTGAGGTAAAGTTATTTCAGTAATTAAAAATTCTTATCAGTCCTAAAATAATATTTTTAATCATTTAAATAGTTTTATGTCTCAATAAGTTACCTCAAGGCATACTTATCATTTTCCTAAATTTAGAAATAAATGTCACTAGAATTTCTACCCTGACACATGCTTTCAAAATATAGTTATATCAATACTATAGAACTATAATCATGCCAAATAAATAGAATGTTTTTCTTGTAAATGTTTCCAAATATGATGTAATTATCAATAAATAAGATAGTTATTTTAAAAAATTTAAAAATTTAAATGTTAACACCAAGTTTTATAATAGTTTTATTACACATGATCATGAAAAATTAAAAATGGATTACAACACAGGACATATTAACTCACATGAAAACTATAATAATTCTAAAAATGGTTTTAAAATAATCTATTTTATCATTCCAGTGTGAAATATACTTCAAGGTTACATTCTTTATAAGGGTTTACAAGATTTAAATAGTTGATCACAAAAAAAAATAAACTAAGCATGATTCTCTAACAATCTCAATAATTTTGAAATCTAGATGGAATGTAATAAATTTATAATAATGGATGAAAAATTCAATTCATTAAGATTCATTTTGTAATAGGAAAGGAAAAAAACACATTAAAATATTGAGAAAGTTTAAAATAAATAGAACAAGCTAGTTCATTATAATTTTACTCTTTCCTTTTAGGTTATACGAATAATTTGGAAAACCATAACAACTTATTATCAATAAAATTAAGTTAAAAGTCATAGAAGCACACATATAATTTCATGATTCATTTAATTCATTTTAGATTCATAACATCAACCAATTCAAATAAGAACAAAAGTGGCGATGATGCATGTACCTCTCCATGGTCTCTATCATGAAAGCAGTGTCACCTCACATGGTCATTTGGAATGCTCATATTCCTTGCATCAGATCATAGGGGTCCCTAAAATATTGTGTCCTTGCTAGGACTCCCTGGCCTATGTCATGCCGTAAGATCATTTGACATTATTTCTCTACCATCCCATGCATTCCTCATTATGCCTAACTATGAACTTCACCATATCTCTCAACCATCATCTCTGATACCACTCTATCATGATCCCCTCCCTACAAAGATACCTCTCTTGGGATGGAAATGAATAATGAGATATAATGACACCATGAGTCCCACCTCTAGTAGGTCCCTAGTTTGTAACTAGTACTGAGGGTATAAAGGTCTCACAATATAGGAAGCATTACCCTTTATATGAAAACAATATTAGAGGATAGGATGAATCAACCAAAAATAACTCCTTAAAATATTATAAAATGAATTCAAAGCATCCCACAATGAATGTATAAATCAATACTGATACATATAAAAGCCTCCAAATGAAACCCCAAAAAAGATAAGGAGGTGACACAACAATAATTCCAAAGGTCCAAAATACGAATATCCAGCATGGTCTATAGAGTCCCCCTAGAATCTGGAAAATAATTTTTATATGTGTGGGGTGAGAATACAAGTATACTTAGTAGGAAAACCCAAATTATCTCACACACATGTGAAAGGATCACACTAATTCAACCATGTGAAAGTAGTAAAACCAAACAACACCTGAATAGGTATACTAACAAAAACCCCAAACTCACTAAGTATTAGTCACCAAATAACACATCCAAGAATAATAATATATATAATATGAGGCACATCGATGATAGGGTACCCTGCACCACTTTCCCACTAATTAGAAACTCTCACACCCCAATGAAAAACATCTTGGGGATCCCTCCTCATTTGAATGGAATCACATCATATCCCACCTATAAACACCTAATACATCACAACACATTACATCACACCTACTCACACCTATTCCCTCACAACAAATCACATCCTGAAGACACCTAGGACAACACAACACAACTCAACCCGAAGACACTTAGGACAACACATCGCAACTTGACCGAAGAAACCTGGGCCATTACCACCTGGAAGTGGGATCATGGAAGAGTGGGTGGATAACCATCAATCATCTCCCTAGGATGTTTGGGAAAGACACTCCCGTGTGACTATGCAGGTTTCAATACATAGTAATCAACAGGGGTGGGGTTCGTATATAAATCATAAGAACATAAAATGTATATACATATACATATATATACATATACACACACACACACACACATATATATATATATAGTTTTACTACACATAGGCCTATCTAATGGTTTTATAACAAAAACTAACCATCTCACATAATTCACACCATCACAACGACCTCTAAATGTATAAAAAACAAAAACAAAAAATACGCCATAATTTATATTTTTAGTCTTTAATCTATTTTACAGAGTCTCTATTTTATCAATAAATTCCACATTATCTTCCACTTTTATTTGTGTAAAAAATATTTTTTATAGAATCCATTTCATTAATAAATACATCTTATCTCATATTTCTAACCTATTAGTTTATAAATAAGCATTAACTTGTTAAAAAAACCCAACCCATCATCAATTTACTCATTAAACATGCTCTTTTAAAATTATTAATAAGAAGTATTAATTACATTGATACTTGGGAAGATATAGCATAACCAACCACACAACATAAGCACAACACTATATCCAAGTTTCCACATCCGCATCACTTTACAGCCACATCTAGTTTCACAGCCCTACTACATAACTATACCACACCCATCACAACCCCAATGTATGACCACATGTCATCAACTTCCCCCAAGAACATAACAGTATATCTACTACACATTAAATTATTCCCACACACAGAAACCATATAAATTCCTCACATAACAACATATATCACAACACATCTCATTAGGTTTAGAAATACAAGCTCTTATTCAATTTCAATTATCTACTTAAGGGTATTATCTTAGATGGCATAAGATCTGGGTGCATCCATTTAATTGGTATAATACATTTGGTTATTTATTTATTTATTTATTTATGATGATACCATTCAATCAGAAAAATATAGGATTCCAAAAGGATGTTATTGTAGTATAATCATGCCATAAACAGATAGAATTTTTATTAAGAGATTACACCCATATGATAAAAATATAAAATCAGATAAAATCAAATCAATAAAAGGTTGTAACATCATAATTCACATTCCCCAACCCCTTTAAAATCAATTTAAACTAATTTATTATCTGTATTAATCCACTCAAAACCATTTTCACTAGAGTTAAAAATAATAAACCCATAGGGCATGATTCACATAAATAAAAATAAAGGAAAAACCAACTTGGAAGGAAGAATCCTTTCACCAACTTACTGCACCAAAATAGGGCTGCAGATATGGGAGGAAACTACCTCTTTGATAGTGAGGACTCTTTCTAATGATAGTAGAACATTCTACAACTCTAAGGAAGGAGGATTTGGTGTTGGATTAGGTTATACCAAATATGAACAAGAGGAGGGGGTGAATTGTGTCTTTTATAATTTCTTTGAGAATTGTGATGATTGTGAAATCTATCCTTTATCTTTATCATAATGTTTATGCAGTGTAAAATAAACAGATTGAAGGATGCATAGATGTAGAGTAGTTCGGGGAACAGAAGGCCCCTAGTCCACTCCACCAACGCTCTACTCTATGAGCTTGGTGATTTTCATTATCTGGCCCTCTTATCAATAGACCGTCCACAAATGAGTACAGGTAGTTGACACCTTTACAAGTTAAGGCTAAAATAGGGCCTTCAAGTTCATGCATAGAACTAGATACACAGCTTTATATGAGAATTTGGTTACTCAAAATGAAAATATTATTTTTCTAAAAATACTTTCCAATTTTTCTTCACAGTTGTAGAAGAATGCAATTGATAGTATATGGATCTTCATCTTTAGAAAAGATGTTCTTCAGGTAAGATCAGTTCTGAGACAATCCAGTTGCAAATAGATCTTGAAATAAAATCATAAACATTAACAAAAATTGATTCATGGTAGATCTTTGATGTAGAATAAAAATCTATTATGTTTTTCCTTTTCTTCTGAATAACAGAGTCTGATAGATCTTGGTAGAATTAGATCTGTATGATTCATATATCTTTTTTTCGCAATTATTTTTCTCTTTATATGTAAATAAAAATAACACAAATATATACAGAATAAAGATGAGCATTTTCCTTTCAAATTTAGATCCACAAATTTTACCTTAAGAATCATGATATTCAAATATTTAAATAACAGAGCAGATGTAACTTTCCCTTAATAATGAGCATGAAATACTTCACTTAAATAGATTCTTTGAATCATAAATAAATAGATTTAAATCAGTCAAAGATGTGATTTACTATCGGGCTTTGAAACTGGCTTGAAATCAGCCTGATATTCCACATAATGACCTTTGCATGATAAAGTAATATTTTAAATCTCTGATACTAAATGTAGTATTGATGATCAATTATTAAAACTTAAGGTTGATCTCAAATGTACGGTTGATCTCAAATGTAAGATTAATCATCCATAATTTTCTCTTCAACTTTCAAATGTATGCTATTTTATCCATACTTTCCTCTCTGGGAATGTAAGATACATGATCCATAATTTTCGATAGAATGTATGGTTCATTATAAAAGTATGGTTGATGATCCATAATTTTTTGATGTAAATGTAAGGGTCCATACATAAGTAAGGTTCTTCTACCATACTTTTCTGATATAACAAACTTAAGGTTCCTTCCAAACGTACGGATTTTTTACCATACTTTTCGGAACTTCTATAAAGTAAATGTAGGATTTAATCCTTATGCTACGTTCTTCAACATAAGGTATGAACAGTGTTTCCAGAACATGCTAAAATTATTTCCAAAAAATTTGTCAAATATTCCATGTGGATTAAAATTCTTTAATATTATTACAAAATATAAATATAAAGAATATTAATTTCCCAAAATATACTCAATGTAAAATCATTAGAATAACAAACAAGGGTATTTGTGAGCATCAAAATCATCATTAAAATATAGATTATTTTTGAAACAATACATTCTCAACAATATCCCCTAAATATAATAGTATAGAATATTGTTTAAAACAACACTTGATCAATAATATACCCCTTTTTGATGATCACAAAACCCATGAAAATAACCAATGAAATTAATTGCATATAATTTAGATTTTTTCAAGGATAAAATATTTTTTTAATTTTAATAGAATTATTTCAACAAGAAATAAAGTGTTATCCATAGTTCTCCCATATATAAAAAAAGACCTTTTATTTTTAATAAAAAGTTAAAATTTAATTTATAAATTTCTCCCCCATTTATAGAGTAAAATAATAAATAATAAAAAATAATAAAAATTTCCTAAAAATTTCTCCCATAATGGTAAAATATAAATACAATATAGAATGTTGTATTGTATCTATATTTATCCCCCTGAGAAAAATATTAATCTATTTTCTGAAAATAAAATCTTGTGTTTATCCAGTTTCTCCCCCTTTTTTGATATCAAAAATAATGATAGAATAAGGAATATAACACATTTAATGTAGCACTGAACATATGTAAATACTGTCATAAACTATTTATCAATAATTAAATCTAGATTCTGGCATTCTAACATAGAAAAAATAGTAAAACAAATTAAAAACATATAAAAATGAGATTCAAAAATATTTTATTGAAAATATATGTACAAGTACATAATTGATATAAGAATCAAGATTAGGCTAAAAGGGATTGAAAAAGGGTATGTCAGTGACTCTGAAAAACATCCTTTAGCTCTGCTAACTGCATTATCAACCTCTTCATTAGTCTATCTCCTAACTGAATTATCATCTCTTCCTTTTTGGTTCAAATGAATATCTTCAATCAGATTGACTTGGAAAAACTCATGCAATAATTCTTTCTTTTCCATGAACAGATTTAGATTCTCAGTGTATCTATCCAGTAATTGTGTAGTACTTAGTTCATCTGAGGTAAGATATTCACCAAGGAATTTCTTATTTTCCAATGAAATAGAAAAAGGAGCACTATTACAATGTAAGTCATGCAACATGTCATTCATATTTCTCATTATAGTTATAATGTCTTAGAATCTATTGATCAGATCAGGCGAAGTACCTAATGTACTTGATTGACTACCCATGAAAGTTGCAAACTATTTCTCCATAAATTTTTTGAATTATGCTAAATCTGATTTTAGCCCAAATTCAAATTTCAACTTTGCAACCTCTTCAAGTAATTATTTCTTAAAATCATCAGCTTATTGCTTTGAAATAGAGTTGTCCTTCAGATTTTGAAATCTCGGTTTCTCTTTATCTAACTCTCTTCTTAAAGAAGCATTCTCAGTTTTAGCTCTGTTAAACTTTCTAACAAGTTCCTCAACATGATCTGACAAAGAATCATAGGCACCCTATTCTTGATTCACAACTATATCTACTAAAATTAGTGGTAAAGATTGATTATTGGATCTCTGATTTGTATCCTTCTCCACTGGGTTTTAACTAATTTTTCTTAAGATTCATGAACTAACTCATCCACAGAAAAATTTTCATTTAAAACTTCAGTATGAACATCATATGGAATCTTTCCTCTATTCATATGTCCATCAGGATGTTGCTCCTTGTGAGAATCTTCATTTACTTCCTCTAAAATAGGTTCTTTTTTCAATTTTTCTTCTTGAATAACTTCAGTAGGTTGTTCAGAATATTCTTGAGTAGATTCAGTTCGATCCATTTCAACTTCTCTAATCTCGCCCTCTGCCTGAGGTACAACTTCCTCTTCAATTTATGGTACCACCTCAATCTGAGAAACAACTTCTCTTATAAATCAACAGCTTAAAAGATCTCCATTTGTAACAGCATTTGTTTTAACAGGCTCCTCACTATCTTGAGCCGCTCTGTACCTTTTCCTTGGAAGTACCTCTTGATTTCTGTCATCAGCAGGTGCATCGAATGCTTCAAATCTAATTCTTCTTGATGTTTTTGAAACATCACTACTCCTTGATTCTGTTATTCCTTCTTTGCGTTTTCTATTTTTCTCTCTATGAGAAGACTCCTAATCTTCATCAGCACCAATAGGTATAATATTCCCTTTCCAAATGCTCCAAAAAATCCTATTTTTCTTAAATTTCTAGCATTGAACACGTTATTATGATGGTATCACACTCTAGAATCCAATAATCTCACCATATCAAACTTAAACAATAATTTTGAAGTGAACATCCCATAGGGATAGAAGATAATTCTATCCTTAGGTCAATAAAAGTAGTTCAAATACCTTATCATATAACAAGGAAAATTCAGAAACATCAAATACATATCAGGATATTTAATTTTCTCCATTTTAAACATCCTCCAGGCAATCCCTATTTGAATAAATTTTATAAAAAATTTCTAATCTAGCTCTAAATTCTTGACTAAAATTTTTCTGATATTCATAGAACCAAATAAAAATGACATAATTTCCTCTAACTTGTGTTCATGATCTCCAATGGATTTCAAATCAATGTGATAAACTCCCTCATGAGGGCAGATTAATATTCAAGCTATTTCCATAGACAAAATAGAAAAATCACGATCTTTAATTTTCTTGAATATGGAGTCCTTTGTATATCCAAGACTGAAGTGAATAAATTTAAAGAAATTTCAAAACTCTACCTCGTACCGAAATTATTGGTTTTAATCACTGAACATTTGTTCGAGAGTCTGAAAATCCAAAACATGCTTCAGGGTTAGATTGGTCTGGTACAACCATTTCAAATCAATTACTTTGCGTTGAAAGATCATCCTTACTACTGAACGTTGATGCTTGGAATTACTAGCTTCTCCTTCCTCAATTCTCCTTTTCTTGGCCATTTTTGTCTTAATGTTCTGAAGGCTCGAAGGTTTAGGGTTTTGAAGGTTTAGTCAAAGGTAGACGAATGCTGTATGGTTTTCAGTGTTTTGAAAGGTTTTAAGAAAATGAACGGGTTTGGAATTTGAAATTGGTTATGATAACTTTCATTCCCATGTCATTATTTACATAATAATAATTAAATTATTTTAAAAAAAGATTAAAAATGTTCATGGAAAAAAATATAGCAGTACATGTGAAATTTTAAATTATTCTCACAATAACTAATTAAATTATTTAAAATAGTGAAGATTAAAAAAAATAAAAATTAATATAATAAAATAAGTAAAATTGAAATTGAAATTTCATTTAAAATTAAATAAACCTAGCTGCCCCTTAATAAAATAAAACCTCGCAGTGGGAAGTGGTTTAGTAAAAACATCAGCTGATTGAATTTCAGTACTTACAAATTCTTAGAATATATCCTTTTTAAGAACATGATCTCTTAGAAAATGATGTCTGATATCAATATTCTTATTCCTATAATGATTAATATGATTTTTTTGAAATATTTATTGTTCTTCTATTATCACATAAAATAGGTTTATTATTAAAATTTAGTCCAAAGTTCATAAGAGTGTTTTTCATCCAAAACACTTGTGCACAACAACTTCCTGCAGACATATATTCTACCTCGGCTGTTGATAGGAAAACTGAGTGTTGTTTCTTACTAGACCATGAAACTAAAGATTTTCCTAAAAAGTGACAAGTTCCTAAGTTATTTTTTATGTCTAATCTATAACTTCCAAAGTCAGCATCTAAATATAAAATTAAATTAAAATCAAAAGTTTTTGGATATAGAAGAGATTGAAAATAGTTTCTTTTAAATATGTAAAAAATATTTTGACAACACTTAACTGAGATTCATTAGGATTTGATTGAAATTTTGCACAAAGATATATTGAGTACATTATATCTGTTGTGCTAGCAGTAATATATAATAAACTTCCAATCATACCTCTATATAACTTGTTTTCAACTGATTTTCTAGTTTCATCCAAATCAAGTTTTATGTTAGTAAACATAGGAGTTGAATATGTCTTGATTTTTTCATGTCCAAATTTATTTAGTAAATCAGTAATGTATATTATTTGATTTAAAACATTTCCAAAATATTTTTGATAAATTTAAAGTCCTAAAAAGAAATTTAATTCCCTTATCATAATCATTTAAAATTCTTTTTTGCATTAAGTTTGAAAACTCATGATAATGTTTTTTATTTTTTGATCCAAAAATTACATCATCAACATAAATTTGAACCATTAAAATATTACAGTTTGAAATTTTCTTAAATAATTTGGGATCTGTCATTACAATAGTAAAATCATTTTGCAAAAGAAAAGAACATAATCTTTCATACCAAGCTCAAGGGGCTTGTTTAAGGCCATAAAGATCTTTAGTATGTTTTAAAAAATAATCTGGTTTTTGGTAATTTTAAAAACCAGGAGGTTTCTCAACATAAACTTCCTCCGTTAAATAACCATTTAAAAAGGTAGACATAACATCCATATGAAATAATTTAATGTTCATATGAGATGCATAGGCTAAAAGGATTCTAATGTATTCTAGTCTAGCTACAGATGCAAAGGTCTCATCATAATCTATACCTTCTTCCTAATTATATCCTTTAGCTACTATTCTTTATTTATTTATAGTTATTATTCCTTGATCATCTTCTTTAATTCTAATGACCCATTTAGTTCCTATAACTGGATAGTTTTGTGGGTTTTCAACTAAATTCCAAACTTCATTTCTCTTGAATTGGATTAGTTCTTCTTGCATTGCTATCATCCAACATTCATAAACTAAGTCTTGTTCTAATGTCTTAGTATCTAATTGGGAAAGAAAGTTAGAAAACTCAACAATATTTCCTACATTTATTATAGTTTTTATTCTAGTGTCTTGGTCTCCTATAACAGTTTCTAAAGGGTGGTGCTTTAGGGTTATAGATTGTTTAAGTAATACACTATTAGGTTTATCAGTTTCATGTTCTTCTGAACTGGACAAAATTTTATTTAAATATTTTTTAAAATCATCTTTCAAGTTATCAAGTCTCATGTTATCATTACAGTCAGATTCATCAATTTTGTCTTTCCCTTTATCAAAGGGATTATATTTATCAAATTTCACATGAACTGATTCTTCAAAAGTCCTTGAATTATTGTTAAGAATTCTACAATCCTTATAATTTAATAATATCCTAAGAAAATTCCTTCATCATATTTTGGAACAAACTTACCAAGATTTTCCGTGGTGTTTAAGGTGTAAACCTTGCATCCAAAAACTTTAAAGTACTTTACTTTCAGTTTTCTATTATTCCAAAGTTCATTGGGTGTATTTTTGAAAAAAGTTCTAATTAAAATTATATTAATTATATAGCAGGTTGTACTTACAAATTATGCCCTGAAATATGTAGGAATACTATATTCATTTAGTGTAGTCTTAGCCATTTCCTGAATAGTTCTATTTATTATTTAAACAATCCCATTGTATTGAGGTATTCTTGGTTTAGAGAAGGTGTGTTTAAAACCTAAATTTGAGAAAAAGTAATTGAATTCCAAATTCTATAATTCTCCACCATGATCATTTCTTAATGAAATTATTTTAAAACCTTTTTCATTTTGAACAGCTTTACAAAAACTTTTAAATATAGTAAAAGCTTCATTTTTATATTTTTGAAAATATACCCATGTAAATCTTGAATAGTCATCAACTAAAACATATACATATAATTTACCATCAAAACTTTCTACTCTTGAAGATCCAAACAGATTCATTTAGATATCTTCTATAGGTTTAGATGTAGAAATTTTGTTAACAGATTTGAATGATGGTTTTTGCTGCTTTCCATGTTGACATGCATCACAAAATCTGTCACTATCAAATTTAAGACTAGGTAAATCAGAAACGAGTTGTTTCTTAGATAATTTATGTAAAGCATATATATTGCAATCTCCAAGTCTTCTATTCCAGGTCCATGATTCATTTATCTTAGCAGTTATACAATATAATTTTTGTTTACATAAGGAATTTAAGTCCAAATCGTAAACATTATTAGTTATGGGTGCTCTAAATTTAAGAAATTTTTCTTTAAAAACAGAATAGCAGTTGTTAGAAAAATCAACATAATAACCATCATCACATAGTTGAGAGATACTTATCAGGTTCTATTTCAATCCTTGTACATAGAGTAATTTATTGATTGAGACAGATTCTAGATCTCCAATAGTTCCAATGCCAATAATTTTACCTTTGGAATTGTCACCAAATGTTACTAATCATCCATCCTTTTGAGTTAATGTTTTAAATTTTGATGAGTTCTCACTCATATGCATGGAGCAGCCATTGTCCATATACCATACTTCAGTTCAACTTCTATGACCTTCTTCCTACAAATATATTCAAAAAAATGTTTTTTTGTACCCATATTATATTGGGTCTAGCAGTGTTAACTAGAAAAGATATGGGAATCCAAACTTGCTTGGTTTTTCTATAATCAATATAATCATATAAACTGCTTGCAACAAAGGCTTTCTTAATCCAACTTATTTGAGGTTTCCTTAAATAATAGTTTTTTGATATGTGACCTTTTGTTCCATAGTAGTCACAAATTATACCTTTTGTACTTAGAAAAAAAAAATAGTTCTTATACAATTTGGTTTTCTCACATTTACTGCCTATTCCATATCTTTCCTTTTTAATCACATTCTTTCCAAAAATTTCATTTAGTGAATTTTAACCTTCTGTAAAAACAAGAGCTTCACTTTTGTATGTCTCTACTTCTAGTTTCTGTGTTTTTATTTTAGTTTTGTTGTCTATGTAGTTTGTGTTTAATGAGTTATATTTTTCAATTAACTCTTGATGTTGTTTTAACAGAGTGTCTCTTTCACCTAAAATAGCAGTGTCAATATTTTTCAATGACTTGTGTTTCTTAAATATGGAATCATATTTATCTTCCAGCATATTGCAGTACGCTACAAGTTTATCATTTGGGTAACTATAACTAGAATCAGAATTAGATGAGTAATAAGATTGTACCTCATCAGCTTCTACCATAAATCACATATTTGCTTTTAGATTCGATTATTCCATTTCTAATTCAAACTTTGATGAGCTGATGGAGTCTTTAAAAACACTCCAAGTATCTTTTATTTATTTTTTCCCTTTTTTTCATAATCATTATTTTTTAAAATTTTCTTTTTCTTTTCTCCATTTAATTGAGGATAGTCAGGTCTTATGTGACCCATCTTTTTTCATTCATAGCATCTAACTTCCTTTGGATCTTTCTCATCTCTCTTGAAGGATTTTTTGAATCCCTTCTTCTTTCTGTAGAATTTACTGAATTTCCTAGCTAACTAAGCCAGTTCTACATTTGAATCAGATGAGTCAGAACTTTCTAGTTTTCTTTTGATTTCTTGCTTTACATTTATTCTCTTCTTTTGGGATGTTACTTTCAAAGCAGTATTTTCTCTCTTGATCAATACATTATTCTCATTTTATTCATCTTGCATCTCAACTCTATACATTATCAAGGTTCCAATTAATTCTCTCATATTTAGATCTTTCATTGGTGATGATTGCTTAATAGAAGTCGATATTCCTTTCCATTGGGTGGGAAGTACTCTAGGTATTTTTAGCGCTTTATCTGCTTGTTTGATAGGATCTCCCAAGGAAGTGATGTTTTTGACAATCATTGTGAGCCTTCAATTCATTTGAGTGATGATTTCACCCTAAAACATTCTGAATGTATTAAATTTTAATTTTATTGTGGCATACCTCATTTTTTTGACATTCTCAATTCCTTCATAGGCAACTGAAATTGTCTTCCACATCTCATATGCAGTGGGGCATTAAAATTACTCATTTAATTTCATCTGGTCCTAAACCACATATGATATCATACATAGATTTTGAATTTATGTTAAACCCTTATTCAGTAGCTACACTCCATGTTTCAGGTTTCTCGGGAATTTCATAAGGAGTAAGAATGTTTGAGTGGAATTTGTATACAAGATTTTTCAGATAAATGATCATCATCTACTTTCATCGTTTATAGTTTTCACCATTGAAGTATGGATCTCAAAACATTGAAATTCCCTCTTGTGTATCATACATTGATATTTATGAGTATAATCCTTTGAAAATTTCACCTTGTTATAGTTTTAACAAAATAACCACCTCTAATACCAATTATTGGATCGGGTTATACCAAATATACACAAGAGGGGGGGGGGATGAAATGTGTCTTTTACAATTTCTTAGAGAATCGTGATGAATTCCAAATATGTCCTTTATCTTTATAAGAATGTTTATGAAGTGGAAAAGAAATATATTGAAGGATTCACAAATGTATAGTGGTTTAGGGAACAAGAGGCCCCTAGTCCACTCCACCAATGCTCTACTCCACGAGCTTGGTGATTTTCACTATTTGGACCTCTTATCAATAGACCGTCCATAACTGAGTATAGGTAGTTGACACCTTTACAAGTTAAGGCTAAAATATACCCTTCTGGTTCATGTACAGAACTGAATACACACCTTAGTATGAGAAGCTGGTTACTCAAAATGAAAAGATTATTTTTATTAAAATACTTTCCAGTTGTTCTTCATAGTTATAGTAGAACGCAACTGACAGTAGATAGATCGTAATCTTCAGAAAAGATGTTCTTTAGGTAAGATCAGTTCTGAGTCAATCCAGTTGCAAATAGATCTTGAAATAAAATCAGAAAATTTAACTAAAATTGATTCATGAAAGATATTTAATGTAGAATATGAATCTCTTATCCTTTTCCTTTTATTCATAAAAACAGAGTTTGATAGATCTTGGTAGCAGCAGATCTGTGTGACTGATATATCTCTTATTCACGATGATTTTTCTCTCTATATGTAAATCAAAATAACATAAATATATAAAGAAAAAAGTTGAGAGTTTTCCTTTCAAATTTAGATCCACAAATGTTGCCTTAAGAATCATGATATTCGAATGTTTAAATAAAAGATCATATGTAACTTCCCTTAATAATCAGCATGAAATCCTCCTTTTAATTCGATCATTTGAATCATAAATAAATGGATTTAAATCAACCAAATATGTGATTTACTATTAGGCCTTCAAACTGGCTTGAAGTCAGCCTGATATTCTACATAATACTCATTGCACGATAAAGTCATATTTTAAATCTCTGATGCTAAACATAGGAATGATGATATATTCTTCAAATGTAATGTTGATCTCAAACATAGGGTTAATCACAAACGTAAGATTAATCATCCATACTTTTATCTTCAAAATTCAAATATATGGTATTTTATCCATACATTCCTCTTTAGCATCGTAAGATACATGATCCATACATTTCGATATAACGTAAGGATCATTACAAAAATAAGGATGATAATCCATAATTTTGTGAAGAAAACATAAGTTTCCATACTTACGTAAGGCTCTTATACCATAATTTTCTAAAATAACAAACATAAGGTTCCTTCCAAACGTAAGGTTCTTTTATTATATTTTTATCAACTTTCATAAAGTAAATGTAGGATTTAATCCATACGCTACATTCTTCAATGTAGGGTATGAACAGTGTTTCCAGAACACACTAAAATGATTTTGAAACACTTTGTCAAATATTACATGAGGATTAAAATGATTTAATATTATTCCAAAATAAAAATATAAAGAATATTAATTTCCTAAAAAATACTCAAAGTAAAATCATTAGAATAATAAACAAGTGTATTTGTGAGCATCAAATTCATCATAAAAAGATACATTATTGTTTAAAAAATACATACTCAAAAATCTATCCAAATTATAATTGTGTAGAATATTGTTGAAAGCAACACTTTCTCAACATTTGTAACCTAATATATCATGATAAAGAAGTATAAATGAACGAAGGGAATGTTACCTCCTTAGAAGGATTAGATCTGAAACTAAGGGGATTTGAAATGGTTTAATTGACCATAAATTGTGGATCTCATTAAAACCATTCATTTTATGAATTTTAAAATGTCTATGAACTTTTTAGAAATAAGTATATTGTTAATCTCATATAAAATGGATTTAAAATCCTTTAATTTTGGTATTAACCCCATTTTTCATTATAAAGGTTGTCAAAATGGGAATTTTGTAAATTTTGTAAATGTTCGAAAGACTGTTCATTCCCACCACTAGGGAACCACCGCTAGAAAGCCACCACTGGGTAGCCACTACAAGGGAGCCACTAATATATGAGTCACCATTAGAAACTAGAATTTTGGAAAACTATTGAAATGAGTCCCTGTTGGAATGAATCACATGTCCCAAAAACACCTCAGACTACCCTCAAACTCCTCAAACATCAGAATTTGGATAACTAACATGTCGGAATGTCCAGGTTGTTACAATAACTACATTACATAAATGGTTTTTTGAAAAATATGAATTTAAAACCTTTGAGAACAAACCACCCTTACATGAAAATGGGTTTTTAAAATTATACATAAGATGTATGATTTTAAAAATAAAACATATCTTACCTTAAACTGCTAACCAAACATATTACCTATTTGAAAACAAACTGAACCAACTTCCTTGAAGAGTAAACTCACCCTTGAACTATCTCTACAACCATAGAAACTTGCATATTTTTTCCAGGGAGTCTCACAATGAGTCGTTGGGTAAAGTACCTAAGAGAAGGATCTTATTTCTATGGCTCAATTATTGATAAATTAATTAATTATTTAATTTTATTTAAACACTATTAATAAATACTTCAAAATACTAGTGAATTTGTCAATATATTTTTCCTGTCCATTATGAAAAATGATATTTTATTATTATTATTAACTTATTTTACCTACAGTTTCCCTTTTTTTATTCCTTAACCCTTAAGGAATTTTATTTTTTCATTTGTATATAAATATATATAACAAATAAAATATATCAATATCATATATATTTATAACATATATTTATGACAATTATAATTTTATATAAATTTTATAAATTATATATATTTATAATAAATTAATTTTTACGTGTATGTATATATATGTATACATATATATATGTGTAATGATTTTATCATGGTTCTATATATAACGTGTTTTTATCAATTTTTCTCTTATACATCACACACTTCACTTTATTTGTTTTTGTTTTGTTTTTTTTTCTTCCTTCCCATTCACGCCACAGACATCACTTTCATTTAAGTTTTTTCTCTCTTATTTCCCTAATACATCACACAAAAATCACACACATATAAATTATTATTATTATCATTTTATTACTTTACTTAATTTCTAAGTATATATTCATATACATATATATATACACATATATATCTTTATATACATATATGTATATATATATTCTAACAGACATATATATATATATATATATATATTACATGTAAAGACCCGTAAAATTCAAGGGAATTTTTTTCTTAATTTTCTTTAGAATTTTACAAGAGCGCGGTTTCAGACGGCACCTGATTCCGAGGCCCGGAGTGCCCGGAATTAATTTCTGAAGTTTGGCTCGGGTACGTTCAGTGAACGAACGAGCGGGAATTCCTAACTTTTGATCCGGTGCTCGGAATTGAAATCCGAGGGAACCGATGAACTCGCAGCGCCGATATTCGCTTAAAGAGACCTTTTCGGGAGTTGCGTTTGTTGCGGGTTGAAAGTTAAGTTTTGGGGTTTTTTTTAGTTTGAGTTAAATGAAATTGTGAAGAACAATTTTATTATAACTAGTTAAAACCTATCAAAGGAGGTTGGAAGTGGGACCCACACCCACTTAACCTCCCTTGGGAGGATTAAGTGTGGTGGGGCCCACACGAACCCCTAATCTTTTCAAATTCTCTCAAAATACTTAACCCCTAATTAATTGACTTAAGCTACTTAATTAATTTTGGGAGTTAAGCCTTTTTGAATTTCAACTTTTGAAATTCTTGTGTGTTTTGTAATAATAAAATAAGATGTTATCTTATTTTATTATGGGTTGTTTGTTTGTCTCCTTGAGAGCTTTTGGAGAGCTTCTTCTTCACCTTCAAGCTCTGACGAAGAACGAAGAACGCCCAAACTCCGACGAAGAACGACGCCTCTCTTCTTCGTCCTCGGTGTCAACAAGAGGGAACGCCGCACCCTCCTCGGACCTTCTTCGTCGGCATACGAAGATTCGCCAACGACGTATCTCTTCGGGCATAACTCTTCGTCAACGGATTTGACGAACGACGACCGCGACGCCCGACCTCCGCGACGTCGTCTTCCGCGGAACGTTCTCAATCTTCGAACCTTATATCAAGGTAGGGGTTGTTGTTTAATTCTTTAATTATTCCATTTCTTGCTCGTGGATCGCATGTCTACGTGAGGCTTGAATTAATTTATTTAAGTGTTATAGTTAACGCGAGGGGGGCCGGACCGCACGAACATGGCCGAACCCCCCTCCATCGTTCTTGTTTAATTCTTGCGGTGGAAGCAAAGTGGCGTGGTGCCGTCGCACCACGCGGATTACCGTACGTTTATTTTTACGCGGCGCCGTCGCGCCACGCCGGGGTAGAAACTTCAAGAACGCGACGCCGTCGCGCGGCGTTGAAAAGAATCAAAGAACGGCGAAGGGGCGCGGTGCCGTCGCACCGCGCCGGATGACGAACGCCGCGGCCGGTTCCGGGCCGCGGCGGGACAAGGAGACCGCGACCGGTTCCGGGCCGCAGCGGAAGAGAAGACCGGCGGCCGGGCTGCCGGCGTCGGAAGCCGAAGGGGGGACCGGAATTTCCAGTCCCGTTTGAGAAAACCGGCCGGCCAGCTGGCCGGCCGGAAGGCTTTAAAACCGGGGGAAATTAATCCCCCGGCCACCTAATAAAAACCCCCCTCTTTAAGAGGGGGGCGGTTTTTTTTTTGAAGGAGGGGGTGGCAGCCGGCCTCCCGGTTCCGTTCCAGCAAGCCCCCCCCCACGTGGCGGGGGGCGTTTTTTTAAAAAAAACGGCGCGGCTATGCCGCGCCGCCAGATGAAAAGCGGGGGCTTAGCCCCCCGCGTGCGCAGCCTCCTCGCGGCTCCCCGCGCCACCGCGCCGCCGCCCGCCGCCGACCGCCGCTGCCCGCCGCCGCCGACCGCCGCCGCCGCGCCGCCCCAGGGGGGGGGGGGGCGGGCCGGGTCGGCCCGGACCCGGACCCCCCCGTTTCGAACCAGAATTGGTTTTTGGCCCTTAACATGAGCCTCGGACCTCCGATCGACGAACCGTCAGCGGCAACGCGATCCTTGGATCGAGACGGTTGTTTCAGTATATCGCACTCAAGGTTTCGGTTTACTTTGAGTTCGGCCGGGTTGGTTCGTTCACGAAACCAACCGGGCCTTCGGAGCGGAAACGCTCATATCTTGAGCTACGGACGTCCGAATGACGTGCCGTCAGCTGTGTTGTGTTCCTCTTAGTGAGACGGATCTTTTGGTATACTCCTCCCGAGGTTTGGACGCAGGTGGAGTACGGTCGGGTTGGTTTTGCCTTAAAAACCAACCGGGCCCCGGAGACGTAAATGCCAATAACTCTCAGACCGGGCGTCCGATCGACGCGCCGTCTGTTGCGTTGAGTTCCTGTTAACGAAACGGAACTTTTGGATACATCAACTCTGGTCTTCGTGACAGTTGATGTATCAGCCTCTCGGCTCGTGGAGCGGACCCTCCGAACGAGCTTGCTATGTGCGGGAACCCTAGTGCTGGCTGCGACTGTTCTACTGCTACGACTGCTACTGTGACTGCGACGACGACAGTACAGAGATTCTGTGTGGATTCGACGACGACAGTACAGAGATCCTGTGTGGATTCGACGACGACGACTACAGCACTCAGCGATCCTACGTGGATCAGTGCTACAGGTCCTGTGTGGGCCCGATCCTGTGTGGGTCCTTGCGCTCAGCGGTTCTGTGTGAGCCAGCGCCTACAGGTTCTGTGTGAGCCCGATCCTGTGTGGGTCTTTGCGGGGGTTAGTTACCTATCGATCCTTCGTGGGTCCGACGACTTAGATGGATCAGTGATCATCTTTATCGTTCTTGAAGAAGTATACCTGTGTGAGCTGAATCCTTTTGCTTTCCTGTGTGGATTGTGTTGTGCAATCCTGTGTGGATTACGTTTACTTTCCTGTGTGGACTGAGTTGTACTTGGGCTCAGAGGATAGAGCGTATTTGAATTGATGACATAGGTATATGTATGGGAATATACCTAAGCAGTGTCGGTTATTACTTCGTGATTGTTACTTATCTTCGTGGTTTATCCTTTGTGGATTTGAGAGACCTTCAGGGGTCTCGGGGTCCCTACTGAGTAGCTTATACTCACCCCTGCACGGGCTCCGCCCGCACTACATTGTGTTGGTTGCAGACGACGGACAACGTTGACCTTAGCTGAGGCTTGCAGAGCGGGACGGTACCCGGAGGTGGACCACTAGGCGAGACGTGCATGGAGCGGACGGCGGGACCCGTGGAGCAGAGGAGCTATCTGTACCCACCCTTCCGGTGGGATTTCCAGTGGACAGCTCGGAGTAGCGGCTTTTACTTTTCAGTTACTGTTTTTCCCTTTTCGAGTTGTACTTTACTTTCAGTTTGGGTTTGTATTCTGGCCCATTTACTTTTCCGCACTTTCAGTTGTACTCTGCTTGTTTAGTGTTTACTTTCCGCTTGCTTACTCTGTGGTGTTGGTTACTTTTCAAAGGCAATGCCTTCCCTTTTTACTGGGATATACGCCTTGGTGCTAGTCGCCAGCCCCTGGCCTATGGAAGGCGGGCTTGGGGTAGTCACGGCACGGACCCCGAGGGCGGGTCGTGACAAATTGGTATCAGAGGAGTTCGGTTCTACCGCGAACTCTGATCTTTTCTATGTGAAGCAATAATGTTTAGCGTATTGAGTGTGGATATCAGTCCAGGGAGTCCAGTGTTGGTGCGGCGGCCGACGTATCCGTACACCAGGACCCTGACTTCTGATTTCCGACTTAATGCACGAAAACATTGATTGCGTGTGTGTTTCAAAGTTTTCTTTGTGATTACTTATATCAGCTCACCACGTATACTGTTCTGACCGTGGCGCACCTGTTTCCTTTTCAGGATGGCCCCACGACGGCAGCCAGCTAGGGTTCCAAGAGTCGAGCGAGACGATAGCCCACCGAGCGACGAGGGCTCGGTGCATGGCCCTTTTCCAGTAGTGGCACCGGCGGTAGCTTTACCCGCCGAGCCCCCGATGCTTCCAGCAGCAGCCGCTGACGATGCACGTCGCCTCAGTGCACTGCATGAGTTTCAGCGCCAGCGACCACCCAGGTTTCGCGGGGAGACGGATCCCCAGGCAGCAGAGGACTGGCTGGAGGCAGTGGTTCGAGTGTTTAGGCTAGTGAGGACACCAGCAGACCTCATGGTGATCCTCGCTGCGAGCCTACTACACGCAGCAGCAGGACGATGGTGGAGCCTGATGCTCCAGGTGCACGATGAGGAATCTCTACTTTGGACGGACTTTGAGAGCCTCTTCCGCTCGGAGTTCGTCCCAGCCACCCTTCGTGCGGTGCGTATTCAGGAGCTTCTACAGCTGCGGCAGGGCAGCATGACGGTCGCACAGTACTCGGCGAGATTCACCGATCTCTCGCGCTACTCGACCGACATGGTACGGGACCCATTCTTCCGGGCCCGGACCTTCGAGCAGGGTTTGAGACACGAGATCAGGGCATCGCTGATCTCCCTCAGCATACCGACTCAGACAGGAGTACTGGAGCGGGCCCTTCTGATCGAGAGCTTCCTTGCTGAGTCTACACCAGCACAGCGACCCACCGCAGGGCGGCACGTGGCAGAGTCATCCGCAGCAGGCAGTCGACGGATGACTCAGGGATCCAGACAGACCAGACCTTCGGGCAGACGTTCTCAGGGCACTGGCTCAGCAGTGCGGGGCACACAGCGCGAAGCCAGTCTTCCGAGAGGCAGACAGTGCTACTCGTGCGGCGGGCAGGGCCACATGGCTCGCGACTGCCCGACCCGCCGTGCCGAGGAGCAGCAGTCGGTTGAGGGACCACCGAGGCAGAGGCAGAGGGTCGACCGTGGCAGTCCGCAGGGAGGAGGCGGACGAGGCAGAGGAGCTGGACGAGCAGCTGGTGGTGGCCGACGCTTTGAGGCTCTACCACAACCACCACCAGGAGGACTACCCCGACCACAGGGAGCTGGCGGGCAGCGACAGACACAGCTCCAGGCAGCAGAGGCCTACGACCACGGCGCACCCGAGATGATTCGAGGTACTATCTGTGTCTATTCCACCCTTGCTGCAGTTCTTATAGACACAGGAGCGAGTCCTTCTTTCATAGCCGCTGCCCTTGTTCGGAGCTCGGAGATTCCGACAGAGCCGTTGGCTCGATCCTTGCGGCTAGAGACTCCTACGGGAGCAGACTCGATGATTACGCACTGTTGCCGGCAGTGTGAGCTTACTCTAGGAGGGGAGAGCTTCGGCTGGGATCTTCTTGTAGCAGCGTCGAGGCCTTACGACGTCATCTTGGGCATGGATTGGCTATCTACGGTCCATGCACAGATTGACTGTTTTAGGCGCAAGGTGCGTTGTGTACGCACCGACGGGAGCAGGTTCACCTTCACCGGCGAGAAGGGAGCCTTAGCAGCACAGGATGGACTTCCGCGGAGGAGAGGACAGCCCATCACTCATCAGTTGGCTAGCCTCATCCTTGGAGCAGTTGACGTGCGGAGTCCTGGTTTTCCTGCAGTGGTGGATCAGTTTGCGGACGTTTTTCCCGACGACGTTCCAGGGCTACCTCCTCGCAGAGAGGTAGACTTTTATATTGACTTGTACCCCGGGACAGCCCCGATATCCACTCCAGCATATCGGATGGCCCCCGCCGAGCTTCGAGAGCTACGGGTACAGTTGGAGGACTTGCAGGGCAAGGGGTTCATCCGACCCAGTGTTTCACCCTGGGCTTCCCCGATATTGTTCGCCAAGAAGGCGGACGGGAGCTTGCGACTTTGTGTTGACTATCGTCGCCTGAACCAGGTGACAGTGAGGAACAAGTATCCGCTACCGAGGATTGATGACCTCTTTGATCAGCTCAAGGGAGCACGGTGGTTCTCGAAGATAGACCTCAGGTCAGGCTATCATCAGCTCAGAGTCAGAGACGAGGATATGCAGAAGACGACCTTCAGATGTCGGTATGGCCACTATGAGTTCTTGGTTATGCCTTTCGGTGTAACCAATGCTCCAGCAGTGTTCATGGCTCTCATGAACAGGATCTTTCAGCCATACCTCGATCGGTTTGTCGTGGTCTTCATCGACGACATTCTGATTTACTCTACGACAGAGGAGGAGCACGCCTATCACTTGCGAGTTGTTCTTGACACACTCCGAGAGCACCAACTTTATGGTAAGCTCTCGAAGTGCCAGTTCTGGATACGTGAGGTCCACTTTTTGGGACACGTTATCTCTGAGGCGGGAGTTGCTGTGGATCCCACGACGATTGAGGCTGTGTTAGCATGGGAGCCACCCAGGAGCGTGACTGAGGTTCGGAGTTTCTTGGGACTAGCTGGATACTATCGGAGATTTGTGCCGAACTTCTCCAGAGTTGCGGCATCACTCACAGCTTTGACGAAGAAGGGGAAACCCTTCGTGTGGTCAGACAGATGTCAGCAGAGCTTCTAGGAGCTGAGACAGAGATTGACTAGCGCACCTATCTTGAGGTTGCCTGAGGAGGGAGTAGGGTACGTAGTCTACTGCGATGCATCAGGGACCGGACTCGGATGTGTTCTGATGCAGGAGCGGGCAGTGATCTCCTATGGATCATGACAGTTGAGGCCGCATGAGCAGAACTACGCTACCCATGACCTGGAGTTAGCAGCAGTGGTCTTCGCTCTGAAGACATGGCGACACTATCTGATGGGCGAGCGCTTTACAGTCTTTTCCGATCATCAGAGTCTCAGGTATATCTTCTCGCAGAAGGACCTGAACCTGAGACAGCGACGATGGCTCGAGTTCCTCCAGGACTATGACTTTGAGATAGTCTATACTCCTGGGAAGGGGAACGTAGTAGCCGATGCCCTCAGCAGGAGGACGGGCATTCAGCTACTCGAGGAGGCGACGGAGCATCTAGCCTCTTTGCAGATATCCTTCGTGGATAGAGATGGAGCAGCCTTTCTTCAGTCTCTCACAGTCACTCCTCCACTACTGCAGCGAGTCAGGGAGGAACAGCATGGGGACGCTGACTGTGAGACACGGCATGCACAGATATCCTTGGGACAGGCACCTGATGGTTTCTCCCTTGGAGCAGAGCACGACATCCTTTTCAGAGGACGTACCATGGTACCAGTAGCTTTGCGAGAGGAAGTGCTGAGAGAGTTTCACAGTTCTCCTTTGGCGGTACATCCTGGAGTGGCGAAGATGTACCAGGACCTCAGAAGACAGCACTGGTGGCCGGGCATGAAGAAGGCTGTAGCAGAGTTCGTTTCTCGATGCCTCACCTGTCAGCAGGTGAAGGCAGAGCATCAGGTACCAGCAGGCTTGGTACAGCCCTTGGAGGTTCCGGAGTGGAAGTGGGACGGCATATCTATGGACTTCGTGACTGGACTTCCACTCACTTCCAGAGGTCACGACTCCATTTGGGTGATTGTTGACCGACTCACCAAGTCGGCACACTTCTTACCCATCAGAGAGCAGGGCTGAGTGGAGAGCTTGAGACGTCTCTACGTTCAGGAGATTGTGCGGCTCCACGGCGTGCCATCATCTATCGTTTCCGATCGAGATGCCCGCTTTACTTCCCGGATTTGGAAGGGGTTACAGGAAGCGTTCGGGACGCAGCTACGTCTTAGCACAGCTTTTCACCCTCAGACGGATGGTCAGACGGAGAGGACCATTCAGTCACTCGAGGACATGCTACGCGCATGTGTCCTCGACTTTGGTCGTAGCTGGGAGGACCACCTACCCTTGGTGGAGTTTGCGTACAACAACAGCTACCACTCCACCATCAGGATGGCACCGTACGAGGCATTGTACGGCCGACCTTGTAGATCTCCTTTGTGCTGGACAGACCCTGGAGAGTCAGCACTGGTGGGACCGGAGATGGTCCAGGCCACGACAGAGAAGGTCCAGGTCATCCAGGAGCGGATGAGGATAGCTCAGAGCCGGCAGAAGTCATATGCTGACAGGAGGCGGAGGCCACTAGAGTTCGAGGATGGCGACCACGTCTTCTTGCGGGTCTCACCTCGACGTGGTATTCAGAGATTTGGCTGAGGCGGCAAGTTATCTCCGCGCTTCATCGGACCCTTCCAGATTCTTAGCAGGATTGGTGAGGTGGCTTATCGCCTGGCTCTACCACCTCAGTTGCACCGGGTGCACGACGTCTTCCACGTATCCCAGCTGAGGAGATACGTGCACGACCCGACGCACATCATTGACCATGGGGAGCTTGACGTTGACGATGGGGAGACTTTTACGGAGGTCCCGGTGGAGATAGAGGATCGACAGGAGCGGGTCCTGCGTGGGCGATCGATTCCTCTTGTGCGCATCAGATGGCAGCACGGGAATCTCCAGGAGAGCACATGGGAGCGGGAGGCTCAGATGCGTGCTCAGTACCCTCATTTGTTTCCCTAGTTTTGATGTATCTTTACGGGGACGTAAATCCCTGAGGTGGGAGTAATGTAAAGACCCGTAAAATTCAAGGGAATTTTTTTCTTAATTTTCTTTAGAATTTTACAAGAGCGCGGTTTCAGACGGCACCTGATTCCGAGGCCCGGAGTGCCCGGAATTAATTTCTGAAGTTTGGCTCGGGTACGTTCAGTGAACGAACGAGCGGGAATTCCTAACTTTTGATCCGGTGCTCGGAATTGAAATCCGAGGGCACCGATGAACTCGTAGCGCCGATATTCGCTTAAAGAGACCTTTTCGGGAGTTGCGTTTTTTGCGGGTTGAAAGTTATGTTTTGGGGTTTTTTTAGTTTGAGTTAAATAAAATTGTGAAGAACAATTTTATTATAACTAGTTAAAACCTATCAAAGGAGGTTGGAAGTGGGACCCACACCCACTTAACCTCCCTTGGGAAGATTAAGTGTGGTGGGGCCCACACGAACCCCTAATCTTTTCAAATTCTCTCAACATACTTAACCCCTAATTAATTGACTTAAGTTACTTAATTAATTTTGGGAGTTAAGCCTTTTTGAATTTCAACTTTTGAAATTCTTGTGTGTTTTGTAATAATAAAATAAGATGTTATCTTATTTTATTATGGGTTGTTTGTTTGTCTCCTTGAGAGCTTTTGGAGAGCTTCTTCTTCATCTTCAAGCTCTGACGAAGAACGAAGAACGCCCAAACTCCGACGAAGAACGACGCCTCTCTTCTTCGTCCTCGGTGTCAACAAGAGGGAACGCCGCACCCTCCTTGGACCTTCTTCGTCGGCATACGAAGATTCGCCAACGACGTATCTCTTCGGGCATAACTCTTCGTCAACGGATTTGACGAACGACGACCGCGACGCCCGACCTCCGCGACGTCGTCTTCCGCGGAACGTTCTCAATCTTCGAACCTTATATCAAGGTAGGGGTTGTTGTTTAATTCTTTAATTATTCCATTTCTGGCTCGTGGATCGCATGTCTACGTGAGGCTTTGAAATAATTTATTTAAGTGTTATAGTTAACGCGAGGGGGGCCGGACCGCACGAACACGGCCGAACCCCCCTCCATCGTTCTTGTTTAATACTTGCGGTGGAAGCAAAGTGGCGTGGTGCCGTCGCACCACGCGGATTACCGTACGTTTATTTTTACGCGGCGCCGTCGCGCCACACCGGGGTAGAAACTTCAAGAACGCGACGCCGTCGCGCCGCGTTGAAAAGAATCAAAGCACGGCGAAGGGGCGCGGTGCCGTCGCACCACGCCGGATGACGAACGCCGCGGCCGGTTCCGGGCCGCGGCGGGACGAGGAGACCGCGGCCTGTTCCGGGCCGCGGCGGAAGAGAAGACCGGCGGCCGGGCCGCCGGCGTCGGAAGCCGAAGGGGGGACCGGAATTTCCGGTCCCGTTTGAGAAAACCGGCCGGCCAGCTGGCCGGCCGGAAGGCTTTAAAACCGGGGGAAATTAATCCCCCGGCCACCTAATAAAAACCCCCCTCTTTAAGAGGGGGGCGGTTTTTTTTTTGAAGGAGGGGGGGGGGGGCAGCCGGCCCCTCGGTTCCGTTCCAGCAAGCCCCCCCCCCACGTGGCGGGGGGCGTTTTTTTTAAAAAAACGGCGCGGCTATGCCGCGCCGCCAGATGAAAAGCGGGGGCTTAGCCCCCCGCGTGCGCAGCCTCCTCGCGGCGCCAGGCCGCCGCGGCTCCCCGCGCCGCCGCGCCGCCGCCCGCCGCCGCCGCCGACCGCCGCCGCCCGCCGCCGCCGACCGCCGCCGCCGGCCGCCGCGCCGCCGCCGCGCCGCCCCAGGGGGGGGGGGGGGTCGGGCCGGGTCGGCCCGGACCCGGACCCCCCCTTTTCGAACCAGAATTGGTTTTTGGCCCTTAACTTGAGCCTCAGACCTCCGATCGACGAACCGTCAGCGGCAACGCGATCCTTGGATCGAGACGGTCGTTTCGGTATATCGCACGCAAGGTTTTGGTTTACTTTGAGTTCGGCCGGGTTGGTTCGTTCACGAAACCAACCGGGCCTTCGGAGCGGAAACGCTCATATCTTGAGCTACGGACGTCCGATTGACGTGCCGTCAGCTGTGTTGTGTTCCTCTTAGTGAGACGGATCTTTTGGTATACTCTGCCCGAGGTTTGGACGCAGGTGGAGTACGGTCGGGTTGGTTTTGCCTTAAAAACCAACCGGGCCCCGGAGACGCGAATGCCAATAACTCTCAGACCGGGCGTCCGATCGACGCGCCGTCTGTTGCGTTGAGTTCCTGTTAACGAAACGGAACTTTTGGATACATCAACTCTGGTCTTCGTGACAATTGATGTATCAGCCTCTCGGCTCGTGGAGCGGACCCTCCGAACGAGCTTGCTATGTGCGGGAACCCTAGTGCTGGCTGCGACTGTTCTACTGCTACGACTGCTACTGTGACTGCGACGACGACAGTACAGAGATCCTGTGTGGATTCGACGACGACAGTACAGAGATCCTGTGTGGATTCGACGACGACGACTACAGCACTCAGCGATCCTACGTGGATCAGTGCTACAGGTCCTGTGTGGGCCCGATCCTGTGTGGGTCCTTGCGCTCAGCGGTTCTGTGTGAGCCAGCGCCTACAGGTTCTGTGTGAGCCCGATCCTGTGTGGGTCTTTGCGGGGGTTAGTTACCTATCGATCCTTCGTGGGTCCGACGACTTAGATGGATCAGTGATCATCTTTATCGTTCTTGAAGAAGTATACCTGTGTGAGATGAATCCTTTTGCTTTCCTGTGTGGATTGTGTTGTGCAATCCTGTGTGGATTACGTTTACTTTCCTGTGTGGACTGAGTTGTACTTGGGCTCGGAGGATAGAGCGTATTTGAATTGATGACTTAGGTATATGTATGGGCATATACCTAAGCAGTGTCTGTTATTACTTCGTGATTGTTACTTTTCTTCGTGGTTTATCCTTTGTGGATTTGAGAGACCTTCAGGGGTCTCGGGGTCCCTACTGAGTAGCTTATACTCACCCCTGCACGGGCTCCGCCCGCACTACGTTGTGTTGGTTGCAGATGACGGACAGCGTTGACCTTAGCTGAGGCTTGCAGAGCGGGACGGTACACGGAGGTGGACCACTAGGCGAGACGTGCATGGAGCGGACGGCGGGACCCGTGGAGCAGAGGAGCTATCTGTACCCACCCTTCCGGTGGGATTTCCAGTGGACAGCTCGGAGTAGCGGCTTTTACTTTTCAGTTGCTGTTTTTCCCTTTTCGAGTTGTACTTTACTTTCAGTTTGGGTTTGTATTCTGGCCCATTTACTTTTCCGCACTTTCAGTTGTACTCTGCTTGTTTAGTGTTTACTTTCCGCTTGCTTACTCTGTGGTGTTGGTTACTTTTCAAAGGCAATGCCTTCCCTTTTTACTGGGATATACGCCTTGGTGCTAGTCGCCAGCCCCTGGCCTATGGAAGGCGGGCTTGGGGTAGTCACGGCACGGACCCCGAGGGCGGGTCGTGACATTACATATATATATAACATATATATTTTAACATTTGATAACATATATTTTGACACACACACACACACAAATATATATATAACATGTATATATAATTCAATATATATATATATATATTGGGTTTTCTGCACTACACACCACTTATTTTTTGTGGGTTCCTTAACCATTAATAAAATTGACATTTTTTAATTCAATTATTTATTTATTTAGTTTTTTTAATTCTTTTACTCTTAAGGAATAACATTTATATTTTAACATATATTGTTTTTTTGTTCCTTCCTCAATACACCTCACACACCCCTCTAATTTCCCATATATATATATATTCAAACATTGGGCCTCCCTGTGTAAATATATATCAACATTATTATTTTTCATAAAATCAACATCTAATATATGTATGTGTGTGTATATATATATACATCAAAATATATTTATATATATACACATATATATTCTATGCAAATATATATATATATATATACATATTAAACATAGTTTTATAACTATTTTTCTTATATATAAACATAACTTTAAATTTTAATATAAATTACGTATTTGTGTGTGTGTGTGTGTACATACATATCTGTATATACACATACATGCTTTTTTTTAGTTTACTACATATATATATATATATTAACATATTATATATTTTTGTTTCTTATATATTCTTATATATTTACAAGAATCTAAAAAATACTAACTATGAATTTAACATTTTTATTATAAGGACATATATATATATATATATATTAATACTCTTGTCATTTTTTAAATAAGTGTAATATAAAATTACTTAAAAATAAAAATGAAAATTTTAATTTTTAATATATTTTTCATTGTTAATTTTAATATCAAATTAATATTTTACCAATATTTAAGGTAACAAATTTCTACACAATAATATTACATAATTATTTATGAATAAACTCTATTAAAAAAAATAAAACCATGCTTAGAGTTTTCTAGGGTGTTATAGTCTTCACCCCTTGTTAACCATCACAAGCATAAAGAACCAAATAAATACATCAAATCCATAAAAAAAGAAATAAAATGAGACATAAGGATGTTCAACCTTTCCTGCTCTGAAAACATTTCAAAATCCCATTTCACAAATCAATCCAAAGGAAACATTTTCCTACCATGGATAAGACAAATTCCCACCAAAATTCCAAAATTCCATCTCAAACAAAATTTTAAAATATCAAACACACCCCATCAAGGTTACTATTCATTTTAATTTAAAACTAAAATGCATTTACATTTCCTAAACCATTTTCAAATACCATTTAAATCTCAAACATTTTTCATACACCAAAACCAAACTACCCTTTCACACTTTCATTTCTTTGATACCCTTCCATTACACTCACCCACACTTTCATTTCACACCTACTATTACATTGGGATTGATTCAATTAAAAGGGTAAGATCCATTTCCTATTATCAATGTCTATGAAATTTCGTTTCATAATAATCGATTTGACCTATTTTCCTATTTATCTAAACAAACCATGATTATAAATATACTAACATCAAGAATCCAATTTAAATTGGGAAAAAACATAAATATTGAAATGGATGCATGACACAATAAATTGAAAGATATAAGGATAATTGGTCAAGTCTAGAGACCATGTAAAATTATTTTGGATCATTCCTCTATTATTTTCATGGGTCGGTAGCCTTCCAAGGCCCGCTGAGTTCACACTATCTCTACCCAAGATTTACTCATAGCCCGAGTGCCGGATTCGTACCAAATTCCTTAAATAATTAATTGTAAACAATTATAATTAATTATTTAATATAAAATAAAGGGTAATAATTATCAAAACACTCACCATTCATCCAACGATTACAATTTTATCGAGCAAAAAGGTTTCAAAAAAACCAAACACACTACCAAACCTACATCAATCCAAATCCCAAAACAATGGAACCAATTCGATATGAAGTTTAATTTAAAATTGGGAGACCCTATGAAAAGCTGTAATGATTATATACCTTTTTGAATTGATGAGAAATTGGGTTCATATGGATTCTCAGGAGGCCCTCATCATAAGATAAAGGGAACTACCATGATAATTGTGTGATTCCACTATGGTCCAATGGAATCACCAATAAAGACCTAATCTAGAGAGAGAAAAAAATTAAATAATAGAAAGGGGAGAATCAATAAAGGTTAGTGAAGGGAGGAAATCCCCTTCAATCTCCAGAAAATTCCAAAGATACACCCCAAAACCAAGGGTAACATAAGGGAGAAAGGGGAGGAGAGGAGGGCATCCATGCATACATGGGTGGGGGGGTGAAGAAATAGGTTTCCCCATTTAATTTTCATAAGATAATAAAGGTAAAAAACCATTTTTTAGGGCTAGGAATGATGGAAAATTTGTCCAATGGGTTTTCCAAATCGTGAACCAACTATAAACCCTCCACAATCTAAGGAAACAAAATTTTTACATTTTGGATACATAGTTTACTAACTGTGCACCAATCATGAAAAATAGATATTTTAATTCTTCTGTTACTTCAACACTATTTTTCTGAAACTATTCACAATTCATGAACCTCAGAACAAAGCCAATCCAAGCTTGTATTGTTTCCTTTTAGATCTCACATGGTTAACCATTAATCAAGCACCAATCGTTCAAATCAACCATTCAATGTAGCTACTAAACTTTAAAGCTCATTACAGTTAGTGTTTCATATATTTTCTCCTAAACCATGTACTCCAAAACATGATCATAATTAAAAATTACTCCAAATCCTCTCAAAAAATACCTAAATCTCTTGAGACTAATATAATCACACAAAGAACCTTCTGTACATCATACAATACCTGAAACAATTGCCATAAGACATTCCAACACTCAAAATTCTATCCTGAATCCTAGTTTAAAAACTCATCCCATATACTAAATTAAAAACTAAAACGTACCAAAATCTTTGTACACCCATGTGGAAATGGGGTTAAACAACCTCAAAACCTTAATACTTTTTATCCTAGACAAGTCACAATGTTTATCTACCCAATAATTTTGAACTCAACTCAGTCATCAATATATCATCCATCGGTCATACCACCCCTTGAACCATAAAAAATACTCATAAATAACAACATATAATTTACAGCTCTTAAGACATTGATACACGATCTAATTTTCATATCCATGACTAAAACACCAGGACAATGATCAACCAATTCTATCTATCGTGAGACACATTCATGTTTTCACCCAAAAGATCGCATAGCCTGCAGTGCACCCCACTATAGGACTTGGGTTGTGACAGCCAATTCCATAACTTTGGTTCTTACACTATTGGAATTTATTATTAAAACTCCACACATTCATTACAACATGGAATTAGGTGTATTTTCAACCTTTCCACAGCTAATAATAAGTGATAACACCAATCCATCCTTGATATGGCCCCCTGATTCTTGATTCTAAAGCAAAACAGATTTTCACCCACCTTTCTTTAAGAATACCAAACATGTTTTATTTTCCCTTGAAATACCCAAAAAAAACATTAATTATACCCATTGTGTACAAAATGTATCTCTATTTGGTTTCTACCCCACCACATTCAACCGCTCACAAAACCACTGGTTGATCCTCTCACCAACCCATTATGAAAATGATATTCCTTTCTACCAACTCATTTATGAACCACCCAATCATGATGACTCTAAGCCCAAAGAAATCCTATTACTATCCAGACCTTCTCAATAGATCACATAATTGACTCATAATGTGATTTACCGATCATTTCATAGGCTGATTGAACCATCAGTGTTCTTGTTGCAAGCACTGATATGTTATCCAATCTAAAGAAACCTTGGGTAAATCCTATTCTATCATGAGTTTGATTCCCATTCCAAGACATAAAATAGTGTTTCATTTCAAATAATTTAATCCAATCAAACCTACTCTGAGAGAAACCTATTTACCATCTTCACCCTATCCTTGAAGTACATTACCAAACCATAGAGAAATTTTCCAATCAGAAACCTCCATCAACCAAAACCACAATTGGGCCCTACCGCCCGCCCTGGTGTAACCATAATCTGTTACAGATTGACATTCACAACTATCCCAATTAAAATCCAAATCTAATATTTCATTCAAAAATAGAGAAAAACTTAATATGTTTATTTTCATGATCATTGTTATCAAATTTTCATCAGACTTGTCTACCAACCGGTCTTTTAGAACTATGACCATACTCACACCTGGTCTTATTACCCACAATCGATGTCATCCTTACCAATATAGGATTTACCTTTTCATTAAATCACTTCATCAAAACTAGAAAACCATAGCATATTATCCATTCATTTCTACATGTGAAGATTAAATAGGTCTGAACCTACTCATAGCTGAGTATCAAACTGAAACATAACTCATTACCCATTCCTCGTCCATGGAAACATCGTCATTTCCACCTACCAGATTTTCAAATAAAAACTATTTTCACCACCTGTAACTAAACACCAGTGAAAACACCACCACATGTATTTAATTAAACATATACTCAAGTACTATCTCGGAGATTCACTGTCAAACCCACATACCGCTCCTCCTAATAAACACTCACATCAACCTAGGTAACCCATACCTTTAACACTTTCTAGATCAAATAAACCCGATTAATTTCTAAATATATGTATTCATAGGGACCTCCCTTTATGTTATCTAATTTCATAGGTTACCAAACCCACTAGTATATCATCAAAATTCTCATCAATACTTGGACCAGTCATGGTTTTTCTTAATTTGAAACTCCATTGCTCCACGCATACTTAGTAAATGATTCTAGGTCTCCTTCAAGGATAATAGGTGCTCACTCTTGTAAAACTCAATCACTAGAACCCGAATCATGATCCCATGAGTCATGTTGTAACCAAACAAGGATCACAACACAATTCGATAGCTGGCATGTCTCCCGCATGTCAGTTCCAAGAAACCCAAAAGGTCATAGATTACTTCTCTCAACAAGGATCCTGAAATATCACCGATGTAAAGGCTTACCATCCAAGACCCCTAAAGATTCACTATACCGCATTTCAGCTCCATTTAAATATGAGCTCTCTTGGAACTCCTCTTAAAAACAATCACTTTATTATGTCATGGTTTACCTCATCATCACCTTCCTTAATGCTTCATCTAAGCATCACCAGTCCCCATCATCTGTCTGATCACTTATTTAGCTTCCACCCAATTCCATTCCAATACCATGATCATCAACCCATACCCTCTCCATTTTCTAATACACCTATAGCAATAGTTATGGGCACCAAAATAGTCATTACCTTATACTATAGTTTAGTAACACAACACTATCACTCAAGGTGCTTTATCATTCTCAGGGAAACTCGTACCGATCAAAAAATGGGTATTAGATCTAACCCACCAATAAAGTCACCCTTAATAAATTTTCATGCAAGAACCTAAAGCTAACATGAAATACTGTGCTCTAACTCTAACCAAGAGAATATAACCATGCCATTCTCCTTGAAGGTGCACATAAAATAGATCTAAACCCTCTTGTGGGTTTCCCAGTTAAGAAACTAGACATCGACCGACTATGGTTCAAGTTCTATCTAGAGGTCACTAGGTCTCCCATAAATTCCAAAGTTAATGACTTGATAGATTCGTAACTCATGGAAAGAACACATGGTTCTCGTATCAAAAACCACAAACCACTAAGATTCCAAACTACCTACAATAGGGTCTCAACCATGTGACTTCATATGTGATCCAGAATTGAACAAACCATGGTAATTTGAATGCTAAACCACATAATCTTGGGTCCCATAAAGAACACCAAACATAACATTCCAAACCATCCACCCACCTATATGGGAATAAAATTTCTTTAGTACGCACACTTGGGACTTTCCCTAGAGAATCATGAGACAGTAGTCGATTCTTACCATAGCCAACAATATCATCATAGATGGAATGTATTTCACAACTCATCTTAGATGGTTTGGATAGGTAGAGTTCCATTTCCCAATATACAAGAAAATACCATATAATTTCTTACTGAAACATTAATTAACAAAAGATACACAAACTAACATTAAATGGGTGTACCATTAATCCCTTAAACACCCTTACCGACCCCCAGGGTCTTTAATTGTACCATTACTAAGGGACTATAACACCACCATCTCCATAATTCCTTCCACAAGACCAAAACATATGTTCAAAAGTCATACCAACATAGTTGAATTCTATTGAGTGCTTATATAGTAAAATTACAAAAGAGCTGTTACAGAAAAATTAAATAGTTGATCCTTAGGTGTTAGTGAAAATAATCAAAATAAAATTCCTATATCATGTGGATCCTACATTCCTACTATTATGCATGAAATTATTCTAGCCTCTATATGACAAATTTCAGAAATTAAAATTATATCCTCTTGCTAATGGGACAAGATCCATAGTTCAATAACTCCTAAATCATAATTTTAGGACCACATATGCATCACATGAAGTCGAAATCACATTAAATGTAACATAAAAGCCCAAGAAAACCAATCAAAAACTCATGATAAACTAGAATTCAATTGGAAATGGTTTTCATGATTCACCAGTTTGAGTTCCATCACATGCTTCAACACATTCCTATGTATGCTACCTACCAACTCCTAAATTAGTAATAAAGAAAATAAAATAATCTCTGATAACACTTTGAAGCTTCCCAGTCTTCCTCACTCTCTAAAAAATAATTGGGCTGGAATACTATGTGACCACAGGCGCACCATCCAATATGATAATGGATTTTGACTAGTAGTTGGGGTCTCAAGAGGTATCATGGGGAGGTTATGACCCCTATATTAGAGAATAAAATCACCAAATCAATAAAATTAAAAGTATCATAAATTCACATAATATTATAGTACACATAAAGGTAAATAAAATAAATAAAAACTATATTGACATCTGGCATACAAAGGTATGACCTAATGGGCTTGTCATATGTACAAATAACAAAATAAAATGAAAGATAAGGCTCCTTAGAACTCTTTTCCATAGTCTATCCCAATTCCCTGGTATCACTAGAGCATTCTCATACATCCATGAAATCTTGATCCCATGACTCAACCTTAGATGTGAAAATAATAACATGTGGGAGATTCTCGGGTATCCATGATCATGGAAGCCTAATCAGGGTGTGAGTATAACTCCATAGACCACCACCAATGGTTTTTTAAAAATATAACCAGTACATGTAAAGTGCATGTTTCTATTCTCAAGGTAAATAAATCTAAACACCCAAATCAAAACATTTTAAAACAAAAATTCCCAAAACAAAATGATGAACCTAGGGGATAGATTTACCCTAGGAATATAACATACATGATTTATCCAATGTCGGGGTTTCTCTAAGTGTGTGATGATGTCTTTGTTATCCATCTCCAGACCTAGGGTGATATACATATCTGTGGTCCATACTATCACCCAAGGCTAATATACCCATCCTCAAGGACTTGTGTCTAAATAATGGTTATGTTCACTCAGGGATTAACTGTAAACCATTTCCCCCTGAGGTTTATGTTATCCCAAGTTGAAGTATAAAAACTTCAACCACCATGGTTCTTTTTCACTCCAAATTAATCATAATCCATCCATTCCACAGGGAGGGGCTTGTTCACAATGAGTTAATCATAAACCATGCATCCCTCATGGGACGTGTTCACCCCTAGTTAACCACAAATACTTACATCCCCTATGGGTCTTGTTTACCTCAGGATAAGAATCAAATTCCAATGGAATCGAAAACATACATAAAATCCATATCAAAAAAGAAATAAAATTATGTATAAGGGTGTTCATCCATTTTCTTTCAAAAATCATTTCCAACCTTGATTTCGTAAATCATTCAAAAGGAACAATTTTCACTCTAAGGATAAAACCATTTTTTACTCATTTTCAAAAATAATGTCTCAAAAACATTTAAAAATTTAAAAATCACACCATCAAATCAATTTTCCATTTTCATTTCAAACCAATACTAATTTAAATTTCTTTTACCGTTTCAAATTCCATTTCAAATACAAACCATTTTCAAACAACAATAGTAAAGTACCCTTCCACACTTTCGTTACTCTAATACCATTCCATTATACACACCCATGCTTACAATTTATATCAACAATCGTATTGTACATAATTCAATTAAAAGGGTAAAATTAATTTTCTATTATCAATGGTTGTGAAATTCCATTTGAAAACCAAGAATTCAACCAATTTACCTAGTTTAAAAAACAAATAGTGGTTAGGAATTTATTAATATAAAGAATATAATTAAAATTGGGTAAAAGAACACTAAACCCAACATTTAAATATGACACCTGAACTTGGAACATAAAAGGACTATGGGTAATTTATTGGGACCACCTACCTTTATTTCATATATTTCCACTTTTATTACCAAGGGCCAGAAGCCTGCCAATGCCTGTTAAGTCCACCCCAGTTTCACCCAAGCCTAAATCATAACCCAAAATCCTTCTTCAAGACACAGTACATAAATAGTTAGTTATATTTAGTTATAATTAATTATTTAATATAAACTAAATCCAAAAAACCACTAAAATTCACATTATGCATCATATTATTCTCAGTTCTTCACACGATGAGGTGACAATCACCATCAGAACACTGTTAAAACTACACCACGATAAACTCCAAACCAACAAAAACAAATAAATTGAAAATTAATCAAAAATTTGGAAAAAAAATCATGAAACTTGTAACATATATTTAACTTATTGAATCATCTAGAAATTGGGTGCATATTGATTTTTTGGATTCCCTCATTATAAGAAGATGGGAAAACCCATTGCAATGAGTGATTAAACCATGATCTAATGGAAGTCCCAAAGAAAAAAAACTAAAATGGAGAAATGATAATTTTAAGAATGTAAAGTGGATAGTCAATAGACGTTAACAGAGGTAGATGATAAACTTCAATCACTGAAAAATTCCCAAGAAATATCCCAAATTCAAGGGGAACACAAGGGATCAAGGGGATGAGAGGAGGTTGCCTTTGAACATGTGAGGTGGAAGAAAGGGGCTCCACCATTTTAATTTTTGTAGGGGAAGAATGATAAAGTTCCATTTTTTTCTGACTGTACTGGACACATAGTTTGGATAAATAGTTTTCCAATCCATCTTCTAATAATTTTCCTCCATTTTATAAGTGAACACACCTTTCATTATTTTTATACATTGTTTATTATACCTATAAAAACCTCACATAACTACTATGGAATTCCTTTTCAACTTTTTCATGGTTTTTATGCAATTGTGTACAAGCCTTGTTCCCAAGACCTATCCCAATATAATATCACATAGAATACTTTTAGATATCACATGGTCAACCATTTAATATGTTCCGACCATGAAACTCAACCATACACTATAGAAATTTAATGGCAACCCTCCTCAAGTCTGGGGTGTCACACATTTTCTACTAACCTGTATGCTCCAAAGAGTTCCCCTAGCCAAAAATCATTAAAAATCACAAAAACATTACCCAAATATCTCTAGACTTGAATGAGAACACAAGGAACCTACCAAGCCTCAAACCATGCCTAAAAACATCAACTTATGACGTTTCTACTATTTAAATTACATTACAAATTCTTGTTTAAAAAATCCATCCTATCCACCAGACAAAGAAATAAAACATACCAAAAACACCATACATGAATATGCAAATGGGGTTTTATAAGAAATTAAAAATGTTTCAATGAAAAAAAAATAAATTTCTTAAAATAATCCTATATATTATTTGACCAAGTCATCTATTGTGTGGAAGACTACATGATAAATCTTCTTGGATAGGCTTCATATTTCATAATATACAATGAAAAGGGAAAATATAAGATAAATGAAAATTTTGAGAAGTTCTGAAGATTGCAATGGTGGATCTTTAACGTTTAGGAATTATAGTTACCAAAAAATTTGAAGGAGTGATGGTTTCTTTGATTGACGACCATAATTAAAAATATAATGACATCTTGTTTATTGATAGACATAATGGAAATTTTTGTCTGTGTAATCCAACTGTGTGATGATTGAAATGATTTGATTTTAAAGAAGCATTGGTATATTATTCGATGCTTGAAATATAGAAAGATAATAATGAAATAAGTGAGAACTGAAGGAAACCTATTTATAATTGGTGAATTAAGTAACTTCTATTACTTGAATTATAGAGAAGAAAATTCACTACATAATAATTATGTTGTCCATATCATCCAAATGAATATGAGGACTATTTTATGGGAGGTCTAGTGATATATTTTCCTCAATTAAATGAAGAAAGATAAAAGTTTTGTGAAAATTTATAGAAATGAATGATGATACCTATAATTTTGTGTAAATTATATATTCAGTTAATAATAAAACTCGATATCATACATTATAATATCTAGAGACCCATAAGGCATCAAACCATAATGGGTGATCTATAATTTGTCACATTTATTTATGAATTCACATGGATGAACAAGTTTTTGTTAATGAAACATAATTCTAAATATATTGAGATCTTTAAATAGTTTCATATAATTTATAAGAAAGATCTCGATTTATACATATAGAAGATAAGAATTGAAAATGGTACAAAATACACATGTAACTCTTCAAAATACTATATATCGATGAAAAGAATAAGACATAGGATTGGTGACCTTGATAACTCTCAACTAAATCGGGTTTAAAAAGAGAAAAATAGAATTTTATAGATATGGAGTGGAGAATATATTTAGATTATAAACCCAAAATATTATTTTGTAGGGAAACCATTTATACCTCAACAGTTGTTCTAAACAAGTTTCTACTCTGACTGAAATAAAAAATTACTCATTATGAGAATCTATAACACAAAATTCCATTATGAAGTACATTTAACTATTTTTTAGTCCATAATTATTAATAATAAAAAATAAAACCTTTTTGCAAATTTGATGAAGTATATAAGGATTGAATCTTCCTATGATATCCATCTACTAGATGGAACTATGTATGATGGGATAATATAATTCACAAGATTATATAATCATGTAATGTTGAAGTCATTGAAATAATGTTCAAGAAGGTAGAAGAAGAAGAAATGGTTCCAATAACTTAATAAAATATACTTCCTTAACTTCTAAAAGGAATGAAGATAAGGAAATAAGTAGTGAGATTCAACTTGAATAAATATATTTTTTATGAATCCAGGTTTTGAATAAAATTTCAATAAAAACCAAATACTTATGTTTGAAAAATTAAAAAAGGAGTTTAAATAGGAAAAAATCATTGGAAGGCATGAATCCCCAGTTTAGATGAGGAGGAAAATGAGACTCGAAAATCAAATGAAATTTATATCTTAGACTGAACCATGGTATATAAAAGAAGAAATAAATTATAAATAATGGATAAATTCAATTAATAATGATCTAAACCAAATTGATAATATTTATATCTAGTAACATGTTCCAATATCAGGAGATAAAAATATCATTATAATAAAATTGGTTTTTTGGAATAATATCCATAAAAAAAGAGAGGTTTCATGAAATATTGTTAGGATAGTTTATAAAGGATATTCAAAAGTGGAAGGTGTTGATTTCAATGAAACATTTAACCTTATTGTAATACTCAAAATAATAATAATGTCTTTGGTGGTTGCTACTCATGATAATTATAATTTCTATTATATGGATGGAAAGTATTTTTCCTTGAATGGTAAATTTAATGAAGAAGTTTATATTGAGAAACCAAATGATTTTATAATTAATGAAGATGTAAATAAAGGTGTGAAAATTTAACAAATCATTGTATAGACTGAAGTAGTCCCCTCATTCAGGGTATTACAGTCTTGATTATTTGGTAAGAAAGTTTAAATTTTCTAGAGGAAAGGTAGAAAATAAGTTATATATAAAGGAAATTATCATTAGCACACTAATTGTAATCATATATGTTGATGACATAATATTTTCTAGAGATAAGGAAAATTGCTATGTAGAATTATTAGAAAAATGGAGTTGAAATTTGAAAATTCCATACATGGAGAGATAAATTTCATTCTTAAGCATCAATTTCAACCAATTTCAAGGATTATCTTTCATTCATAAGAAAAATATTCCAAGTAATTTTTAAAGAAATATGGCATGGAGTACTCAATGGTAGTTTCTAAACCCATTATTCCTAGTATGTGGATGAGTACTGATGTGATAAGAAGATGTGTGAATCATAGGGACTTATAGAGTTTGATCATAAGTTTACTCTTTCTTACAATATCCAATCGATAAATTACATATGAAATTTATTTTTGTGTGGGATATTCGAGTGATTTTAAAGAATCACACATGATGTATGCCAAAAGAATTATAAGGAATTTCAAAGGAACTTTTGATTTTTGGTCATGTATGAAAAATAAATTGAGATAAATTTAATTTGGTTCATGGATGTAGACTAGGTTATAGATTCTAATAACCAAAAAACAATACATGAAGGACCTGTATTTTTAAGAGAATGTTATAAATGAATCTACAGTAAGAATTAATGTTTGAGGGCTTTGAGTATAGTTAAATCACAAGATATACCCACCACATATTCATGAACTCAAATGATATAGAATAAAGTGAAACTATAAAATTTAATGGGTCATATTGAAAATAATTTAATTTTTTTTAACAATAATCAAAGTGAAATTGTTATTTCAATAAACCTAGTAAAACATTATCGATTAAAACACATTGATATCATTTATAGTTAAATTTACTTTGATAAGTTTTTATAAAAAGTTATGTATTTATTGGCATATGTTTATGAATATTTTTGTTAAATAAGGAAGAATGAGTTTCTTAAAATTTTTAAGAGAATTTTTCATATGAAACATTGGATTTGTTAAAGGTAATTTTACTGAACTATATTAGGAAAACGTTCCTGAAGTCAGACAGTGCTAACATGATCTCAATGTTCACAATTTATTGAAGGAATCTCATGTTCCCATATAAATTTTGTACATTATTATATAAAGTTAGATATGTAAAACCAGTTCAACCAATGAAATATGGATAAAATTAATAGATGAAGATTTATAATTAATCAAAGTTTGAGATAGTAGATTTTGTTCACCAGACCGAATCTTGATCATAGATCACCAGGAAGATAGTAAGGGATGAAATAACCCATTTTGTAATGTAAAATTCCATCATGCCTTATGTAATGGTAGTATTCACAATGCCTAAATGTTACTAAAGTATAATAGGTCGAGTTACCATATGGAGAACAAAAAGGGTTCCAAAGTACTAAATTTTCACACAATTTTAAGTAGTATAAAAGGGAGAAGTGAAAAAATATGAGAATATTCATGTTTGAGTGATAATATAATGTGAAGAAGATTTTGTGACTAGAAAAACATGTTGAAAAAAGTTTGGGAATGAAATAAAGATATTATTACTCAAAAACGATGAATGTATTTAATGAAAAATATCTATAGAAGTTTAAACAAGTTATCATTGGACAATGAATTGAGATCACTAGATTGAGGTATCAGAGGTGATCAGATAGATATGGAGAAAGGAAATCAGCTCATGTTCATTGAACTGTGGTAGATAAGTCACAAAATTTATAGTTTTTACAGAGTTAAAATGGATTTTTTTATGTTACATTCTATAAGAAGTTTTATTTCATAAAGGGTTCTATGTTTGGAAGTTATTAGTTTGATTCACTCGAATGATGAACCATCATACTGGGAAGTATAAGAAAAGGTTAGAGTCTTATGTAAAGTCATTCCATGTTTTTCAATACCCTCATAACGGTAATATGAATGTTATATAGGGGAAACAGTTTCATATAAGCTATATTAAGGTATGGAATGGATAGAGGAATCTAGTATAGTGGTGGATGGGGAAGTTATTTTAAAGTATTTAGAGAATAATTTACTAGAAAAATTTCTCAAGATAATTACATAACTCTATAAAGACTATAAAAATGATGATGCAATACTGATCTATCAAATTTATTTATCCCAACGAGATAATGTAGTTTTAAAATGAATGTAGATACTCGATTTTTCATGATGCTTTTGGAATTCTCTAGAAGTATTGAGATATATCTAGAAAATATAATTTGATCTAGAAAATGAATTTGGGTTCCCTTATCTTCTCATCCTAGAGCACATATAAAGAGAGTCTATAAGAACTGTATGAAAAAAATTGTTCACATGTATAAAAGATAACATGATAATTTTTTTTAGTAGTCAGAGTTTTGAACTAGGTTATATTCTGGTTAAAGTTTAAGTACAGTATATATAGTTTTGGTGATAAGAGATACTAGGAAGTGGGTACCGATCAGTATTATAAGAAAAAAAAATTTTAGTAGTGATATCAAAAAAGAGTCATATGTACATATTTTTTGGAAAGATAATTGAGTTTGTATTAAAATAAGATATAGAAAAAGTTGGAATGATCTGTGTTTTTATGTTAAGTAAACAACATCTAACAAATGTGAAAACAGATAGGTACACCCAACAAAGTACACTAGATGAAATTAGGGCACACTAGAAGGACACTTACCAGATTGGGGAAATCATATAGAAAATTTCTCAATGATATTTATGGGATATGTTTATAATGTTTCATATTATTGGGATAGATCAGTTGAGAAATTTTTTTAAATAACTAGAGTTAGTATAATTATTCCTCTCGAGAGGTATAAGGATTCTAACGGGAGTTGACTCATTGTATTAAAATTTATATTACAGTTAATTTCTAAGGGCCAATTAGAGTTTTCATAGAAATGATGTAGTCACACAAAAATGGGGAGAGCCTTGTAAATATTTTGTGTGTTTTATTACATTCCTAAAATTTTATACATGTGAGATTGTTTTATAAATTTGAAAAGGATAAGACACTAAAAATATACAAGGAATATTTTTATAGTGATTTGAAATTTAAAAATTATAACCACTTATTCATCACCCCTTATTAGTTGTTTTTATAATACAAAGGATATTTAATTGGTATCAGATCTAAGGATTCCCTATTTGATCCCTATTAGGGAGAATATAAACATAATTAACATAAGAGGTATTCCTACAGCCGATGTAAAAAATGATCATGGTTAGAGAAATTTAATTAATCAATATCTTCTATCTCTTTCTAGGAGGTAATTGATCCAACTTTAGTTGTGTTTCCACCCATTGAGAAAAAATCTCCTATGATGTTTCAGAAAAAATAAATAGTAATCTAGATAGTAAAGTTAAAAATTATATTTTAATAAATTTGTTTGAAAAAAATCATGAATTTGATGGGTTTTAAAATAACTAAGGTAACTTGGGAAAAACTCAAAATTATATTCGATTGAAATATAAAATTTAAGGAAGAGAAGCTACAAATATGTAAAAGTAGGTTCAAATATATCATAATTGTAGATTAAGAAACATTTTCTCAGTACTTCAATAGAGTATATGAAATTTTTTAAAACATCAGTGTATTGAGATATTTCTTGGAAGATACTACCATTGTTAAGAAACCCATGAGAAAATTTCAATATAGTTTTCACTATAAAGTTTCTACCTTAAGATATGTATATAATCTATCAATTTATTAATTGGATAAATGTATTATTTTATATGAGTTTTAAAAATCTCTATAATTTAAAAATAATATCAAGGATGAAATAGATTTTGAAACTATGGGAAAACTAAAAATTGAAGATGATGAGATTGATGAACATAGTGACTTGTAAGATAAGGAATTTGAAAAAATTAAGGAAAAAAATTATGTCACTTTTCTAAACAAATTACCAAGGAGTGAGAGGAAAATATGGAGGAAAAATCCCAATTAAATTTTCCATTTTTGGTCGAATTGAACAATTTTCTATGAATTTACCTAAGAATATATTTATAGAATATGAAGATAATTTTGAAGAAAAACCTCAGTGGATTTAGTGGACTAAAACATCCAAGGAAGATAAAAAAATCAATAAACATAAGAAATAATTTACAGAAAATAGAATAAGAATATTGATTAAGAAATATGAGTTTGATTCTATATAAATAAATCCTTAATAATATGGAAATCAACAGAATTTTAAAACTTACTTTGAAGATGTTGAGAAAAATGAAGTTTCCTCAAACAATAAAGAATATTAGGGTGAAGAAGAATAAAGGTAATATCGGTTGAGAATAGAGAGTGTATTATATCTAGATAAAAAAACTCAAGAAAAAATTAGAATAATGAAGAAATAATATGTGAAAAAGAATGTAGGAATTAATATTAACTTAAAACGAGAAGATTTTTACACTGAGAAAATTAAGAACCTCAAACTAAAGGATGCCTAATAAGAAAATATGGTTTAACATATTAATAAGAAACTTGTTGTTATAGAAGATGGTTTTTTAAAACACAATCAATAATCCTTGAATTTTAAATCACCTTATAGAAAATGAGTGAAAATTTCAACATGGATTTAAAGGGAAAATATCAACTCGGCTATCTGAGAAAACTCTTCCTAAGAATCAGGCAAAATCTGTAGACACTAAATACAAAATTTCATCTAATTATTATTATCATGATGGTGTTAGAAACAACTTTGGTATTTAATGAATTTTTAAAGGATTTGGAAAATACAACACATCTACAAAATATTAGAATAACCTCCTAAACAAAGATACTACACGCTAGATGAAAACAAGTACATAAAGCTGTTATAGACCTAAAAAAACTTTCCATGAGGAAAGGTATTACTTCTATAGAAGATCATGATTCAGTGGTTATTATTTGTTTTATTTTTTATATGGGAAATAATCATATAACTATTGACACAATAGGTCTCTCCTATGAAATAATAATGAACTAAGGGTGTATATAGTGGAAGAAAAGTAAATATCTTATCTAATATGTAGGAAAAAAGAGAGGATAAATCATTTTTTATTTTAAAATTTCCTATTATAATCTGATTTGATTTCTTAGAGGATGTTTGTGGAAGATTTGGGCAATTATTTCACTTTTATGAACAATTTTTAATACCGTTCCCAGGACAAGCTTCCTATACTTGGAAATAAAAATAAACTAGAATGAAAAAATTTGAGGAAGGATCTTTTATTATTGATACAACTAAAAAATATACAATAAAGAACAAACTTTAAATTATTGATAGTTGTTATTCCTAAAATATGATAGATAATATAAGGATCTTGAAATACATTGAATAACATGAAGGAAGAGAAGTTAATTATTAAAATGATTGTTCCTTAAAAATTAGAGGGTTATGAACTATTCATATTTAATCTTAATAACTACAATTGAAAGATGTTTTATATGTTGATGTACTCAAACATAACTTAATTAGAGTTACCTAAATTTGTGATGATGGTAATAAATTTATCTCTAGGAAAGATTATTATATCATCAGATGCTATAAATATGGAAAAAATTCGCTAAGGTGGAAAGAACCAGTGGAAATATATTTCAGATTTCAGATCATTTTAACTAATGTTACTTAAGTGCTTGGTAAGAAAGTATATTGTGACACCGAAGAATCAATCATCTTTGTCAAAAAAGTATAATTACACATTCTAATGTAAATTCTATTTGAAACTTTCCACTGTTAAAATGAAAAGATAATGTTATTTTTATAACTTGTAAAAAGGGAAGATGATTAGTGGAATACACAATAAAGTTTAAATCTAATCCACCAGTCCACTTGAGCTCATCCACTCAGATATTTGTGGGGTGATGATACATCAATTATCTAAATATAATTATTAATTCATTAAATTAATTGATGAATTGAATTAGATGACCAAAATAATATTTATAAACTTAAATTATAGGCTAAAAAATTATTATATATTTCATAAGGGAAATTAAAATAGAGACATTTGTTTATATACTGAAGTAGTGAACTAACAACATAATGGATTATGCAAGAAATAATTTTGAAATCTATCTTAAGAATCCTTGAATCCAAAAAATATAGTGCTCCATAGATTCCTCAATAAAATGGATTGGAAGAAAGGAGAAACATAAGTTTATTAATAATGGTAAGAACTAATCTGGATGAATATAAAATTTATATGTTTTTCTAGAGAAATGAAGTTAGTACAGTTATTCATGTACAAAATAGATGTTTGTTTCATCCAGAATCTAAATTGAGTGCCTATGTGATGTGGAATAATAAGAAACCTTCAATGAAATATTTAAAGATTATTTGGAGTCCTTTCCTTCTTAAGACAAAAAATCCAGATCATGAAAATTTTGATGAAAAATACAAGAAATATTCATGGGATACTCTACTGATGAAAGTAGTTGCAAGTGTTGGAATAAAAATTTACAAATGTTGGTTGATTCCTATGATGTAAAGCTTATTTAAAATGAAACTCATTAAAAATTTATTAATGATGTTATTGAATATAGATTGAAGACTTACAATGAAAATAATAAATGTTAAGATTATTTTTATTCAAAATGTATACAAAGTGACTAAGATCTATCTAGAAATGAGGAAAGTGAAATAGGAATAAAATCTAAAATATTTCATACCATATAGTGAAATATTGTGTCTGGAAAATCATCTAAAATAAGAAGGATATAGTTTATACTATAAGGGTATTGAAGTTATAAAATAAAACATAAATTGTCTCATTGGTTTAACCAAATTATATTTTTGTGGTAGTTGAACATAACTAGTAGTTTCAAGATTTGAATGAATAATTAGATCAAACTGAGATAAATTAAACATGGGATCTTTTTCCATGACCAAGATGAAATAATGTTAAAGGAACAAAGTGGGTGTTTAGAAATAAACTCAACGAACATGGATAAATCACCAAAAAAAATCACTACTTGTTTGAAAAGTTCACTCATAGGTCGAAGGTTTTGATTTGGGAAAAAATTAACTATTTATCAACTAGAAATTATAATAATGTTCATGGAATTTTTGATATGTTACTATTATAGTTTTTATCATATGGATGTTATGTCTACTTTCTTAAATGGATAAATTGAATAATACATTTATATTAAAAAACCTAGTGGGTTCTTTCTTGATAAAGATTGAAAAATGGGGTATAAGTGGAAGATGTATTTGTATGGATTGAAACAAGTTAATTTTGCATGGTATTCTAAAATTGATAGCTGCCTAAAATAGATGAATTATTTTAATGTAATAGTGAATAGAAACTTGTATTTTAATAAAGTGAGCCCAGGTAATCTTATTTTCATTGTTCCCATTGAAGATAAATTTTTTATTGGTTTTAGAGGTAAAATATGGGATGAATTTTTGAAATAAATGAAGAAAAATATTGATATGTTAATGCTTGGAGAGTTAACTTTTTGGATTATAAGTTTAACAGAGGGAAAGATGTGTCTTTATTTCTTAAAGAAATTATAATAAAGAGTTTATAAAAACGTTTCTCACAGAGAATTATAAAGAAGTTACTACTCCTATTCCTGTTGGAATGAATATGAGTAAACATGATGCTTGGAAAAGTGTGAACTAAAAATACTCCCATAAGTTGATAGAAATATTTCTTTATCTTACAAATTCTAGTATAGGAATTTTTAATGTTGTTACATTATGTAAAATATATCAAAATGATCCTAAAGAATCACATATATTGGAAGCTAAAATAATTCTCAAATATATTAAGGGAACATATTCTTATGAGATGTTGTATAAAAGAATTTGTGACCTTAACTTTCTTAGATACATTGATTTTTAATAGTCTAGATATAGTAATGATAGAAAGTCAACATCCATATGAATTTATTTCATTTGATAATTTTGTGTGATCGGGAACAATAAGAATTTTTTTATGACTTTGAGTAAAATTAAATAAAAATATATTATCATCACCCATGACTATAAAAAAATTTATAGATGAAATTTTAACTACAATATTTGACAGTGAATGTTAGAAAATATTTGAAGAGTATTTGTGATAATTTGAGTTCCATTGATCTTTCCAAAAAATCTGTACAAATTTCAAGATCAAATCATGTTGATATTATGTATAACATCATAAAAGATAATGTTCCAACTGGAGATGTTATGATCAATTATATTTTAAAAAATATCAAATTTCTGATGTTTTCACACAAGTTTTCCGAGATAATTATTTTAAAATTTGAGTCTGAAACTACATGTTTGGCCTCCACCAATGTCTTCCTAAAGTTTGTAAAGAATTAACACCCATTTTGCTTTGGATTATGTTAAAAATGGTATAGATTAGGTACAAATTTGTAACAAGTTACACAAATATTTATTTTAAAAATATGAAGTTGTGGTTATTATAAAAATATGGAGCGGGAAAAAATGAGAGGGATTTTGTCTTACTATGTCTATAAAATTTGTTATCACCAAGTGATGAAATTCCTTCAAACAACTTTTTTATCGAGTATTTTGGTGTTAAGAAATTGTCTAGATAAAGGGTTGTATTTGATAATAGTTAAAAAATTGATAAAAGAGTTGTTTAAAAAAATGGAGAAGTTTTTGTGAATATTTCCAATAAATATAAAGGGGAAAATTAAAGATCCTTTGAGAAGACTTTTTAACATGATTTTTATTTTTTGACATATTTTTATGAAAGTTTTTATTAAATAGGTGAGAAAGGGTTACTAAAAATTATTAAAAAAATCTATAAAATGTGATAGAGGAGTTCATGTATCTTTTTTATTTGCTATTTTAGGAAAATATTCCTCAAGTTTGATGATACTAATATGATCTCAAAGTTCCCCACATCATAATGGAAACCCATGATCCAAGATGAATTTTTCACATTATTGTACAATGGGAGAGAAGTAAAACAATATCACCAAAAAGAAGCCACTAGATGGAACCATGATGACATTATTAGACATATATTTTTATGAAATTAATGTTCAAGTGACCATAAATAGATCACCGGATAGACTAATGGACACAAATCACTAGAAATATATGAATGGATAGAAAAACCCATTATGTAAGTTTGAATTCCATTATACCTTGCATATGAGTAGTATGTTCAGTTTTTTAAGGGAAAATAAATTCTAGTGGGTTGAGTTACTAGATGGGGGAGAATAGGGGTTATGAAGTATTAATTTTTTAAAACTTGTACAAAGTAAAATTAGTATGAATGATTTCAGTAAAAATATTTGTTAAGATTCACGTTTGATTGAAAGTTTAAAAAGAAGTAGAATTTTTTATCCTAAAAACATATCATACAAAGTCACCGAATGAAGATGGGGTGTTGTAATCAGATAAAGGGTTAAGTATTTTATGAAAGATGTATTTATATTTTGAAACAATGTCATCATCATCTGATAAATCAAGTACGCTAAATAGAGGGATTTTAGGTGACCAGACAGGCAAGGAGAAATGACATTGGATCAAGTTCATTAGACAGAGGATAATATGTTACCAAACAGAAAATATTTATGAAGTTAAATGTGGAAAAGTTTTATTTTCCATATTGTATTATTTTCATAATCATGAACGGTGATATGTATTCAATTGCTCAGTTAAATTCCATCAGATGATAAACCATAATTCTGAGAATGTTACATAAATATATAAGCATTATTTAAAGGTATTCTAAGTTTTTCAATACCCATATAAGGGTAATATAAATACTTCATAAGAGTAGAAGTTTTATATGACCTACTAAAGGGTATGAAATTGAAATAAGAAACTAGATTAGTTCCAGATGGATAATTTCTTATAAATTCACTAGACACATAGTTACCAGATGAATTTCTCAAGATCTTTACATTACTTTGTGAAGCCTGTGAAACTGATGACGTGACACTGATCTATCAAAGTTTTTTTATCCATATGATATAGGAATGTTTGATAAAGATTAAATATTTTATCGTTTTCCTAAATCATTAGTAATGATTTAGAAGTCTTGAGAAGCATCTTATGAATTTCATTTGAGTTTGAAAATGAATTTGGGTTCTCACCTTTTCTCATTCGTGTGCACCTATAAATAGGGGTTCCAAGTACAAGATGAAAAAACATTGTTCACGTATAAAAAAGCTGACATACTAAAGTTTTCTGAGTAGTAGAAGTTTTAACAAGGTTAAGATATGATTGAAGTTTAAGTACAATATACATATTTTTTATGTGATGAGTTATTGAACATCAGGTACTGATTATTTTTATCAGAATGATATTTCGAGAAGTGATATCAGATAGAGTCATCAATCATATATTTCTAGTAAAATAATATATTTTTTATAAAAATTAACTACTAGAGAAGTTTTGAGAAACTCTAGTTTTTTTAAATGAAAAAACACCTAATATAAGTGTAAACATTAAGGTGCACCAGACAGAGTATATTGTATAATTGTAGTGTGCTATGGATAGAGACTTAACCTATGGTGGAAATCCAATGGAAAATTTATAGATGATAATATTAGGAGTTACTTAAAATTTTTCGCATATTTGTTTTGGATAAATTGAAAAGGAAAAATATTGAAATTGATGAGATTCAGTATAATCAGACCTACTGGGAGATAGAAGGATTCTAGAGAGAGTTGGCTCATTTTATTCACTTTTCTATTAAATTGAATCTCGATAGACTAATGGGAGTTAGCATGGCATGGATGTACTCACCCACATTGGGGAAGAACCTTTTAAATCTTTTGTTCCTTGAATTACTATCCTATTATTTCATACTTGTGATATTGTTTTATAAACTAGATATGGATAAGACTCTAACAATTTAAAAGGGTTATCTTTTAGTATAATTGAAATTATAAAAAGAAAACCACTGATTCATCCCACTCTTCTATGTGTTTCTTATGATCTTAAGGAAATTCCATTTTATAAAGTATAATGTTTATAATAGTAAAGTGATGTTGGAATATTTATCAAAAAAATATAAAATTGATGATTTTTTTTACCAAATCTCTATATAGGGAATGATTTTAGGAATTAAGATTGAAGCCAGAACTTTATCCTACGATCCCACTTAATGAAATATGTTGGGTGGCTCCCCACTATGCCTTTTATTATGTTTATTATAGTGACCCCTAAATTTCATACATAGATATTACATCTTATTAGATGAATACTCATTATATAACATGATGAAATATTCCAAAATAATATAGGTATTGTGCCTTTGGAAATATAGATACATGAACAACTTGTCACGAACCAAGTCGGGTCACCATTCGACCCGACGGCCGACTCGGTCCGCGACATGACCCGAAGAGCATTACCAATCCCCACAGGCGGAAAACTACTTTAAAGAATCAAAACATTAATCTAAGTGAGCAATTTTATCCCAAAAAACCAGGGTAAATATAGAAAGAACCATGAAATCCACAAGAGTTAACAATCGAGTATAAAAATTTACACAAATGATCCAGGTACAAAATAAAATCTATCAAGCAGAGAGAAAATACAAAACTGAAATAAAGAAACCAAGCTACCACAATATCCATGTGACATTTGGGTCACCACTAACCACAAGACCAAACCTTGTCCAACCACAAGCTCCTGATCCAGGGAACCTGAACACAAGTCGAACCTGCAAAACAACTCGGGTCTACAGACACTGAGTGGTATAGGTAGGGTGTGAGCTAACAGATCAATAGGAAACCTCCAAAGAATCCACTCTTTTACTTTCCCAAAAATATTCCATTAATACTAGTTTCAAATACACTTAAAAAATTATATTTTTAGACACAAATATAATTTTAAAACAAACAACATGATTCATTGCCCTCATAATTTCAAACAAGGCATAAGAAGGAAAAAGGGGGAGTTGCACGTTCTCTTCCAAAACATCAACTCAGGAAAATCCTTTTTAAACCAACCACACATTTATAGTTTTAAAATAAATAACAAAACTGTGTGTAGAGAGTAATATTCTACACAACAATGGAAACAGTTCTAGTAGTACTCATGATAAAATAACACGGGGAATCATAGGAACTCATGGGAGAACTAGAAAAGATTATACATGTGACTCATCCGGAAGGCCTACCCTAATCAAGGACTTCATAATTCCCTAACACCCAACTGTCTCCCTACTTGACCTCCATGAGTGGCCCGATCCCATAACAATAAACCCAAGTATCAACCTGCTATGGTCCACTAGCTAGTATAATAACCTTCACTAGAGTAACAATCATTCTTAATAAAACTCTTTTCTAGGCTAGGTTCCCATGTTATGTTTCAAAAGGGGGTGTTCCATACAATTCAAACAACAAGCCTCGTATATATAACTAAACACTCTATAAAACCTGGGACCACCATAACCAACAAAGCTTAGTACCTTGCATTAAAATAATTATCATACAAAGGAGGTATCATACCAAGTACCCTCTCATCTCACAACCAACTGGCTAAGCAAGATACCTAACTAAAGAGGGGTTTTCCAAATAGTCAATTCAAAATTCCAACTGGGCCTTTAGCTTCACAAAATCCAACCATTTACCAAAAACCATTTGAAACCATTTTCAAATGAACAAAAAACAACACCTTTGTATTAATGTTTCCAAACAATCCTTTACACCAAGAATTCACCAAAATGTGTCGCAGTGCATTTTAAAGCCAAGATAAAACACCCAAGCATATGAATGTTCCAAAAAGGGTTTCAAACTAATTACAAGCCAACCATATTTTACAAATGCCAAATGGTCCATAGCTTCTAACCACTCATGGAAGCATGTTTCAAGGCCAATAGGTCCAAACCATGATGAACAAATTTGGAACCACTTTCAAACACAAGAGACCCCACATTTCCCATTTGGGAAAACATGGAGACAATTTAGAGAAAATTATAGGAAAGGGGGAATAGATGTTCTTGAGCGAGAATAGCTTTAGAGGGTCATATTCATTTGATTGCACATCCATGTGTGCACATAGTTCACCGATGGATGTTCCTTTATCCAATGTAACACTCTAAAACTGATAAAAAAAATTGAAACCCATTTTCATAAAACCATTGATCTCCTCCAACCCAAATCCATTCATTTCACTCATTTATAAAATAAAAAACAAGTTCACAAACAAAGAATCTCTTCTCAAATATACTTCCAACCCACTTAAAAGGAAATCATCATGTTCCACATATAAAATACAAAACATGACCCAAATAAATTTAACAAAAAGATTCAAATTAGAACAACTCACACAACCATCCAATTTCACAAAAACTGTTTAATAGAAATTTTATCAAACACCAACAATACAAATACACATGGTCATAAATAGAGAAACATTTAAAAAAACTATTTTTAGTTGAATCTACCAAAAAACACTACCATGTGTTAACTATGAAAATAATAAATGTGTGAAATATATTTAAGTAATTAATTAATAAATCTGAAGCATCAAATGGATTGAAATTAAAAGAAAATGCATGGAAACACCTACCAATCATGTGAAAAAGTGATGAAACACTTGAAGACATAAGATTAGGAATCTAAGAGCAAACCACCAACCCTAGAATCCAAGAAACTCAAGCCAAAACACAAAACCTAGCATTAGAGTTCATCAAAGAGAGGGATAACATAAGAAAAACTGGTAAATAGGGAGAGGAGAGGAGAAATAGAGGATAAATGGCCAAAACCCCTAAAATATTACCTTAAAATAAAAGATGAATCACCATTGAGGGAGGAGAGCTATGGGATAAGGGATCTTAGGACCCCTTTGTGTGTCAAAAATTAAGGGGAAAGAGGAGGCCCAATTTAGGTTTAAAGGGTGGAGAGAGAGAAAAGATGGAAACCAATTTTTTTAATGACCCGGTACGTCCACACGGTATGGCCGCACTATTTTCTAAACTATGATGTAATTGTGCGGACCACTCTACCTAAGGAATGAATAATTCATGGGTACCTGGGACCTACCACATCGTCATGTCCTCGGCATGTGGTTGATTCTGTCCAACCTACACCAGCCACACGTCTGGGTAGCACGGTTACTACTAATCATGTGACACCCAGAAAAACCACCTGAACTTTTTAAAACCATAAAAAATTCAACAGAGTATGAAACCAAACCTCAACTAAAGTACCTAAGACTAGAAAACAAACAAAATAAAGGATTATCCAAGGTTGGGGTGAAACAATTATCCCCACAACAAACAATTTCTTCCCCTAGAAAGTCCCTAAGACAACGGTTAACAAAACTTGATTCCATGCCTAGACAAAACCAAGAAAAATCAAGAATATTGGGATGACCCTAATCTCCACAGGTCACACCCAAACAATTCATGAAAAAATACATCCTGAGATTGATGGGAGAATATGGGAGGGTTCTCCCCACCACATGAATTCCACTAACAAAAAAACCGTGAAACCCAAACACACCACCCCCAGGGGGGAGTGAACAGAGGAACTCCTAACCTAGACATTCCCATCTTCTTCACACAAACTAAACAGTGACCTTACTGCAACAAAACATTAATAAACTCTTAATCCAATCTAAAAAAACTCCCTTAGTACGAGCAAAACAATTCTATCACAAGGACTCTACTCGAGAACATACCATGAGAGGAACCATTATACTGAGGCACCAGAACAGAGAAACTTCCTACATGAATTGAAACCCTCCGTACATTGCTGAACAAAAATTTCCAGAGTTGAGAACTATTCAATCCATCCAAATTATTAGCCCTAGGGGACAACACATAGAAAGGCGCCCAAACAAAGAAGGGGTTCAAAAGTACCTCCCATCAACTCCAAAACCCCTACATCTCTCTAATGAGCACAACTAAAATTAAACCCAAACCCAGAATGGGTCTGTTCATTCACGGAATCTACACCCTTCAACGAACACAGACAATCTAGAAGACACAATCGGAGCAGATAAGGCCACTTGGATTGTAGTAGAACAAGCTCATCACACCACCACAACAAGGATGAACTTATAATAAAGAAAAGAATAGAACAATGAAACTTTGTATATTTAAATCACAATAACTTAAAACAAAAACCAAGATAAGGTTTTACACCCACTAGGAAACAGTTGACTATGAGTGAGATTCACCCCAAGACCTATGGCTAAGGCTCTAATGGTTGAAGCATCTCCTACCTCACAGTCTAGCATTATCATCCTTTGGTCCCAACTCCTCCTTCCTCCTGATGATTCAAATGACCCCAATGGTGGTACGTTTTTATAGGTATTCAACATGATGGCTTAGATATATAGTCCTCTAGCATGAACTCCTCTCTATACGGGGAACCTTCACGAGAGCCAACCACCACCAACTAAACCCCAAATTCCAACGATGATGAGACATCCAATATACACTAGTCCAGAGATAGACCCTCAGACAAACATGTGATGAAACAAACCTCAACAACCTTGAGAGTTCCAAAAACCCATAAAATAGGCTCTAACTCTTCAATCCATACACAAGCCTCTAACATAACTTTAAAACCACATAAATTATTCAACATATGAGAAAAATCGGGAATTGGGCATGACTTGTTAGAACATTGAGGGAATGTTCTGGGCGGCACATCCTGAAAAACATGAGGAATACAAACCGAAACCAGCATCAAGTGAAAACAATCATAAGAAAAACCCCGAGCTCAAAACAACTGGCTCATAAGCCAAAAAAACTCAATCACAACAAAAAGAATCCTTTCAAAAAACTTATTTCATGTTAATTTTTAAAATATACACATTTTAAAGACACTTTCAAAATACTAAAATCCTCTTTTTAAACCCAATACAATTCTTAAAATCATCATCTAATTTAAATACATTTTAGAAAAATCCAAGTCAACCCTTTGATTCCAAAACTCCACCCACGACATCCTATTAACTATTACATGTGTGTTCATACATTTACATCTACATAACCCACGAATAAGTTCCCCCACACACTTTCTGTATGTACCCTACACATATGAAAATGCCTATAAGGATCACTAAGGGTTGCACTCGATCCACATTCTCAAATTCAAAAGGCTTTCAATTTCAAAACAGACTTTACCAATTTAAAACCAATTGAATAAAAACACCCCTATTTTTAAATCTCTTTTCCATTTAAAATCCACTTTCATTTTCAACATATGCTTACACCCACCAAAACCAAAATGAAACACAACCAACAATGAACTGCCATAATGAGAAACTAGTTCATATGCCTAACCTGGTGACATGGTGGTGGTCCATTCCGCAAGTAAGGCATAACACAAAGAGGAACTTTAACCAGGAAATTAGACACCACATGGGTCACCACCCCATGTGAGGACGCAACATGGCATCAGTTCACCTCTATTGTAATCCCTCAATCCAAAACAACCCAAGAAAAAAGACTCAAACCTCAAACTACCCATGGTAACCTGATGATTAGTGTAAGCAAGAGTCTGCACCAACCTCTCGAGTCCAACAGTCCAAATCTCCTTCTACCAGACACACCAAATAAAAAGAACCTCCTCTGATACCATTTTTTCATGAACGAAGATGGGATGCTATCTGACCTGATGCCCGACCTGGTCTGCGGCATGACCCGAAGGGCATTCCTGATCCCCACTGGCTAGAAACATGTATTGTGCAACAAAACATTATACTAAGAGGAATGATTTTAGCCCAAAAAAACTAGGATCAATATAGAAATAACCAATAAAAACACAAGAGTTAACAACTGAGCATAAATATTTACACAATTGATCTAGGTACAAAATACAACCGATCAACATGAGACATAATAAAAAATTGAAAACTAGAAACCAACCTACCATGATCTCCATGTGACCTTTGGGTAACCACTAACCACAATAACAATCCTACTCCAACCACGAGAACCTAAGATAGGGAACCTGAACAAAATTTGAACATTCAAAACATCTTGGTTCTACCAACACTGAGTGGTATAGGTAGGGTGTGAGCTGACATGTTAGTAGGCAACCACCAAATAATCCAAATCATTCCTTTCCCAAAAACATTCCATTATTTATAGTTTGAAATACAATTATAATAGTATATTTTCATACACACTTTTCATTTTAAAACAAAAAACATGGTCTATTTCCCTCATAATTTAAAAGAAGGCACAATAAGGAAAAGGGTTAGTTTCACTTTCTCTTCTAAAACATCTACTCAGGAAAATACTTTTTAAACCAAAAAAACATTTACAGTTACCAAATAAATACCAACCCAGGTATAGAGAGTAATATTATACGCAATGAGATAAATTACTATAGTAGTAATTATAGTAGAAGAACCTGGGAAATCCTAGGAACTCAGAGGAGAACCAGAACATACTATACATGTGACTCATCCTGAAGGCATGCCTTACTCAATGATGTCGTAATTCCCTAATTCCTAAAAATCTCTCTACCTAGCCTGGCTAAGGGGCCTGATCCCTTAGTAATAAACCCAAGTATCCACTTACTATGGTCCACTAGCTAGTACAATAACCTAGACTAGTGCAATAATCATTCTCATTAAACCTCTTTGTTATGCTAGGTTCCCATGTTATGTTTCATAATGGGGTGTGCCATAAAATTCAAACAAAAAACCTCATATATATAACTAAACACACCACACAACCCAGAACCAGCCCATTCACCATAAGGATAGTCTCTTGCCTTAAAATAAATATCATACAAAGGAGGTCACATACTGAGGATCCTACCATCACCTGAACAACCGGCTAGGTAAGATACCTAACTCAAGTGGGGTTTTCCAAACAGTCATTTCAAAATTCTAACTAGGCCATTATCTTGAAAACATTCAACCATTTACCAAAAACCCTTTTAAACCAATTTCAAAGAAACAATACATATTATCTTAGTATTAACATCGACAAATGGGCCTTTAGACCAAGAATTCAACAAAATGTTCCCAAGTGCATTTCAAATCCTAGCTAAAACACACATGCATACGCAATTTCTAAATGGGTTTTCAAACTACTTACAGGACAACCCTATTTTACAAATGCCAAATGGGACATAGATTCCAACCACTCAACCATGTATGTTTCAAGGCCAACCGAGCCAAACCATGAGGAAAAAAATTGGAACCACTTTCAAACACAGGAGACACCACTTCCCCCATTTGGGAAAAAATGGATACAATTTAGGAAAAATAGAGGAAATAGGGAAAGAGATGATCTTGGGGTATACTAGCTTTAGATTGGCATCTTCATTTGATTTCAGATCCATGTGTGCACCTAGTGCACTCATGGATGTGCCTTAATCCAATGGAACACTTTAAAATTGATAAAAACTTTTGAAACCCATTTTCATAAAACCATTGTTCGCTTGCAACCCAAATCCATCTTTTTTAATCATTTATAAAATAAAATACAAGTTCACAAACCAATAAGCTCTTCTCGAATCAAGTTCCAACCCACCTCAAAGGAAATCAACATTTTTCACATATAAAATCCAAAACATGACCCAAATAAATTTAACCAAACCATATAAATTGGAAAACCTCACACAACCATCCAATTTCATCCAAACGGTTTAATAGTCATTTTATCAATCACATATGACACAAATATATATATGAATAAATAGAGAAACATTTAAAAAATGCTATTTAGTAGAATATACCAATAAAAACACTACCATGTATTAACTATGAATATAATAAATTTGAAAAATATTCTTTAATAATTAATTAAAAAATCCCAAGGATCAAATGGATTAAAATTGGAAGAAAAGGCATGGAAAGACCTACCGATCATGTACAAAAGTGAAAATGCCCTAGAAAAAGGGAGATTATGCATCTAAGAGAAAACCAAAAACCTAGGAACCCAAGAAACACAATCCAACACACAAAACCTATCATTAGGGTTTGTCCAAGAGAGGTCTGGCCAAAGAAAAACCTAGAAATAAGGAGAGGAGAGGATAAATAGAGGACATATGGCCAAAAACCCTAAAAGTTTACCTTGAAATCAAAGAGGTAACACCATGGACGTAGGAGAGTCAAGGGAGAATGGGTCTTGGGACCCCTTGGTGCTCCAAAAACAAATGGGAAAGAGGAGGCCAGATTTAGGGTTAAAGGGAGGAGAGAGATAATAGAGGGAATCTAATTTTTTTAATGACCTGGCATGACCTTAGGGTTTCGTCGCATGGTTTTCTAAACCATGTGGTAACTGTGAAGACCGCTATACCTAATGAATGAATAGTTCGTGATTATATGTGACCTACCACATGGATGTGTGCTAGTCATGCATTCGGTTCTGTCTAACATTCATTAGCTATATGGCCAGGTCACACAGTTACTACTAACCATATGGTAATCATACGACACCTAGAAAACCCATCTGAACGTTTTAAAACCTCGAAAATTTCGATCGGGTCTCAACTCGAACCTAGACCAAAGGGCCCAAGACTAGATAAAGAAAAAAATAAATGAGTATTCAAGGTCTGGGTGTGACACAACTGGTTCAACATATCATAACCCATGAAAAGGAATTAGGTTTCATATACATTTCACGATGAAATAATCTATGTAAAATAAATAGGTTCCATAAACATTTCATCATTGGATAACCAATTTAAAATTAATAGGTTTCATAAATATATTTCCATTATAATCATAAACCATATAAAGAAAGAATAAGGATGATATAATTGGATCATATCCCCTGTAAAGATTAGTTAACATCAAATTATTCCATCTTAGACAAAAAAATTCTTTTAAAAGATCACTTGGAACATTTATTGAGGAAAATAAACTTTTCACTTTGATATCACATATTTAAAATCTAAAAATTTCCCAAATATTAAGGAATAAATTTTATTTGAAAATATCCTTGGAAATTGGTAATGGAGTCATTAAATAATTTATTGTTCATGATGGTGGAAATTTCTATCTATGTTTTAATATTAAAATAAGAAATTCCATTTACACTTTTTTTAAATGTCCAAAAGTACCTCATTCCAAAAAAATCAATTTATTTTGTTTTTTTAAAAAGTAAATAATAGGTAATAATAACTTTAAAAAATAATAATATAATATAAAAAATACTCGTTAAATAATTTTTTATAAAATATAGGCATGTAAGAAAAGGGATTTTTGATTGAAGAGATCAATATAGTTTGTTTTTCTTAAAAAAAATCTTCTAGTATATAAAATTGTTAAAGAGAGGGAAATGAAACTTAAACATGTGTTCTCAAGAAATAAAAAAAGGATAAGAAAATTCATGATAATTCTTGAGAGGTAGATCATGAAATTTTATTATTAGTATCTTAACCACAAACAACCCTGGTAAATAATGATATTTTAACATAAAACCTTTACTACTTTGGTATCTTTTGAATCATAAGGCCCATGAAATAATAACATCAAATGAAACTTTAAATATAATTAAAATTATGTTATTAATGGTAAAACATATAAATTGGTAATTATAAAAACCAAAAAAATTAAATGAGTAGAAAATATGGCATAAGACTCCCATAAATAAAAAGAGGCTAGAAATCCCTTATTTTGAGTTCCACTTTCATTGAAAGTTCTATATACTAATTTTTAATAAGTTAAAATTTGTTATAATTATATAATATTATAATTTAAATACTTATTATATCATATATGATCTATTTATGAAATTTCAACACTCATTTATCAATAATTCATTATTGAAGTCATCTTTTCTCGGTGTTAAATGTTTATTTTTTTTCCTAAGTATTTCGGTTCGACAGTTCAGATCCTTGTACCTTGATCATTATTCTATCATCTCTAAAATTTTAATCATCATATAAATATCATATATATTCATTATATATATATATTTACATTCATATATAATAAATAGAGATAAAAAATGAATTACACTATTCATGGTGGTGGTAGACCGTAAATATGCATGAACATAATTTTCACTTTTTGATTAATGGAACAAAAGTATGTTATTTAATAATTCAACTTTATTGAATCATTATTGTATCATATAAATGTTATATGTTTATAAAATACATCTTTATTACCATTCATGTAATTGGAAAATGATAAATGAATCAAATCATTGTGTAGAGGTGGTAGTCCATGCGTATGCATGAGTGAAATTATTATTTTCCAATGGATTAGAAGTTAAGAAAGAAGATATTATATTATCACTCAAAAAGAGTAATTATGTCATAAATATAATTTCATTATTTTCAAAATAAACATTAATATTGATTCACTAATTATTTTCTTCCCAATGTGAAAAATTAAGAGATATTTAAAAGTAAGAGACTGGTTTTTTTATTTTTCTTTGCTTTAAATATTAAATAGCTCATTTTCATGGAAATATTTCCTTTAAATAATTAAATTTTTCAGTATCAAGAAAAAAATATATTTAAATTCATACAATAAGATTTAATATGACAAATGGTGACCATTATATTTAGTTTTAAGCAAAGTTAACCCAATTTACCCTTTATAGAGGTGATAAATTTTACCACGAATACTATTCATATTGGCCAAAAATAAAAGAGAACTGTTGACCAAGTTTATAAATCTCAATTATAAATACCTAAAAAAATTAAAATATTTATTATCTATAAGTGGTACAAATTAATTTATGATAAAAATGTAGAACTCAATGAAAAACAGTTATTTAGAAAAGTTACTTTTTAGGTATAAAAATATTTTTATATAAAATCAAACCATAAATTAGATTTCAATAAATAGAATTAGATAATTCTTATAATTAATGTAAATTAGTTTAATATTAAACCATTTTAAAAAAAAATGGATCTTTTTTTAATTTATTTAAACAAAAATACATCGTTCAATAAAAATTACTATTTTTTATTATTCATCGAAAAATCAAACTTTTCTGAAAACTATTAAAAATTAACTCTATGATAATTTTGAAATGTTAATTTTAAAAATGAATTTAATTTTCTGAAATAAATTTTCTAAAAGTGTCAAAAATTAAATATAATATTTTCTCAAAAAAGGAAATAAAAATCATGTTTGAAGGAAATGTATTTTTGAAGCATAATACGACTTTACTAGAAAATTGAATTATTATTTCCTAAGTGTGATTAAAAAAATTTATTTAGTAGGATATTTGTATATATTTCATATTATTTTTTTACCATTATCCATTATTGAAAATTCAACTGGTAGGATATAACAATTATATTTAAATTATAATATTTAATGGTTCTTTTAAGCTCAGTGTTGCATTTCATATATGCTATTAAACATAGAGTTATTTTTTCTAAATCTTAAGGTGTTACATTATACACCCTTTAATAAATTGCATCATCAAAACTTGAAATTATTCTCATTAATCTTGGGTTTTTCATTTGATACCCACAACTTAAAAAGGGTTAATAAAACATTCTCTTAAAAATTAAGAAAATAAAATATGAAGTTCATCTTGAATAAAACAAAAATAGGTTTCCAAATAGGATAAAATTTATGGGAAGTGAAAATTTTACATAAATGATTAAACTAAAACCCAAGGACTAATAGAGGGTGATATATAAAATGATTAACATAAATTTAATAACCAAAAATAAATAAATTTGTGATGGGTGAAAATGTCATTGATTCATTAAAAATGAAGGTAAAAGTATAACATTTTATTTTGAGATAATTTTAATAATGTTGAGTGACTCATTTACTGTCAAGGTATAGAACATGAGAAAATATAATTACTTGATTTATCTCCATATCATAAGAATAATATCATCTTTTTTTGTGTTTCAATAAATTTTCAATTCATTTTTTTCTTCCTATAATGAATATTTATTTGGAATTTTTCCTGACTAAAGCAAAAAAATCAACTTATAATGTATCAAATAATCTAAAAGGTATAACAAACTATTACCCTTTATTTAAAAATTAAAATTAAAACAGAAATTATCAGTATAAAAACTATAAAACTTCATGTGATTAAATAATACATGTTACTCCAAAATTCCCATAATAAAATAAAAGGTTCAACATAGATCATTACATAAATAAATAACTCTACAACACAAATTACCTCAATAACATCAAAATTAAAGAGTGTTTTAACCTCAAAGGTGACCTGATAATTTTTAAACATGCATCACATAAAATTTAATCTCATTATTGCTAAATATTCATTCATATTAAATCACTTGTTAAACCTAAGAGTTACATATATTTAAAACTAAAATTTCATTTGAAACTGTAATAAATCACTATATAATATTATAATTTAGTCAAATTTACCAAAATATCATGAATAAAATTTAGACACTAAACTGAAAGGTAATACTTAGATGGAACATAAACATCTATGAAAATATCATTATGTAAATGAATCACTTTTCAACCGTCAATATTATCTATAACCCACTATCCAATAGACCATAATTAACATAAAATCAAATAATATACTATCTCAATGTGTTTTTTAAACAACTATATATTATTCTTACTAAAACACAATAAATGTTTCAAATCAACTCTAAATACTATCACATAAAACCTAAAAAGTGTGTATATATCCCATCGATCTTATGATAAACCATAATCTTAAAAACCCATGATGTTATCCAAAACTCTTAAGTTAACCTAACATGAAAAAATAAATCATTTAAAAAATTATCACAATTATTATTTACAAAAATAACGTCATAGTCTATTTAATATATCCCATATATCAAAAAATGAAGTAAACTTCATCAAAGATGACATAAATAACTTTTCCATCAAATCACCAACCAATTTCAAGGTCACTCATACTATTCCATTTACTTAATCAATTTCAATCATCTCTTAATCCAAACTAAACAATATATCGTGACAACTAAATCACTTTTATTGGTTATCAGTTCCATTCAATATATTTTTCAAAATCCATAATGATAACTATGGTTGAACAATCCTTATCCGTTTTATGATTCTCATACTGATAATATCATTTATATAACCATTATATAATATAACTCTTGAATAAAAATATATAAAGTCTTCAATTATTTACTTCAATGATTTGCATGGAATAGTTCCTTCCTTGTTCTAGAAGTTAACATTAATATTAGGCAATTGAATCAGACAATTACCAAGTTCCAAAAATATAAAACATTTAATTCATTAGTAATTATTTTTTATATGACCTTTATTTACACATAGGAAACTTATTCCCCTTCATTTGATACATTCTCTTGGTTCTCCTTACCTCATTATTGGAATGAATAAATTTAAACATTCTTTCCACTTTGGTCATCACCATAAGAAATTTCATAAAATTCCATCTTCCTATTATGTGATGCATTTGGAAACTCACCAAAGATTATATTTTTAATCATATATAATTATATCTAAATAGTCAAAATCACATGGTTTTCCATTCCAATTCCTATATCATTTTTTTATCATTAGGGAAACCATTACATTGTATGTCATATTCACAATTAAAATAAATCCTCCTGGGTGTATCCATTATCTAGAAACAAAAACCATAGTGTGAGAAACAATAATATTAGACCATTCTTGGATATCATCTATTAAAATCATTCATAATGGTTCATAAGAAAAATGTTATTTAACCCAATTATATCCTTTGGGAGTGTCAAAATAGGTTCACAGTAATGACACACTAACCATACACCAGAATGATGATAAATATATACTCGACTGAATTTTTCGAGGTTATTACCCCTTGATGAATCTGTGCTAAAACCACTTCCACTTGTAGTATCTAGAAATGAATATTTTTCTTGGAAAACCATACTACTTTATTTACCATATCTTATGATGTTCTTATATATATAGGATTATCCTAAGGGTTCTTACTAATGTTTCCCCATGATAGTTTCCAGAGGTAACCAAACCTTTTTCAGATACTAACTATACTGACCAATACTTTTCATATATTGATATTATATCTCATTAGATGAATATTTTTTACATAACATACTGACCCATGCTAAAATCATATAGTTATTTTGTTTTTGGAAATATGGATACATAAAAAATGGGTTGATAAGTGAACTAAATCAAATCCCACTTAGTTTTTCCTAACGAGAACCCTCCTTAGACATAGCATACCTAAAACCTTTCTACATAACCTAAAGAAAAGGAAATATATAAAAGGGTGATCCCATATTCTTAGGAAGGGTAAAAAAGAGAGTCATCGATGATAATATAAATAGATCATGAGTATAAGTGTTTGAAAACAAGATATTAACATTTTAAAATAATTCCCTACATATCAGAGATCATGATATAGAGTCATGCCATAAAGTTTGAAAGTTCATAAGACATAAATAATAATGTAATCAAATAACCTGGGTAATGAGAGAATAACATAGTCATAAGACATAAATTATTGGAATACGAATAAGTATAGAAAATCATTTCTTAGTTTTAAAGGATTCCTTACAATACTATTATAGTGTATTGGGTTCACTCCCCAAACAATCATAGCAGTCATGGTTCACTCCCTTGACTATCATAGTGGACATAGTCCCTTACTAAATTGGGACCACTCCACCATTCTTTTCCTATTTATCTCGTGAGATATCCATCTTTACTAAATCCATTGAAGGGATCTGTAATTTTGGGCCCTCCCATATCATAATGAAAATCATATATATGTGTGATAGAATATCATAAAACATTATAAATATTATAACCTACAAAAAAATAAATGGTTTTTGTAATCATTTCATCAAATCTTAACTCATGGTAAGTAAAGAGATTTCATTAACATTTCATTATGCAATAACCCAAAGAAAAAGAACTAGTTTCACAAATATATTTTCATCAAAATCATAATTCATCTAGATAAATAATAATGATGGTTTCATAGTACCATATCCATTTTTAAGACTATGTAACATCAAAGGATGTAATATTAGAAGAAATATTCATTTAAAAATCACATGAATCATTTAACGAGGAAAATACACATTTCTCTTTGAAACTGTGTATTTTAAATCTATAAATTTACCAAATATTAAGGAATAACTTTTATTTGAAAATATTAATAGAAACTATTAAAGGAATCTTCAAAAAACATTGCGGTCATGGTGATATTAAACTTCTTTCCATGATGTATAATTTAAAATAAAACATTCATTTCATACTTTTTATAAAAAAGTAAAAATGTTCCTAATCTAGAAAATGAAAATAATATTACTTTTAAAAAAATCAAAATTTTAGTCAAGGTAAAAAATGACTTTAAAAATCACAGGAGAATAATTAAAACACTCTAGAAATAATTTTTAAAAAACATGGTCTAGAAATAAAAAGTATTTTCAACTAAAGAAAGAAATATAGTCAGTTATTATTAAAAAAATTATTTCAGCCTCATGAGTTATTAAAGAGAGGAAAATAAAAGGAAAAAATGTACTCTCAGTAAATAAATATAGGATAAGAAAAATCATGTATGTTCTTGATTTGTGGATCATTAAATTTCTTCATAAAAAACTTAATTGTAATGAATCCTTGTAAACTATGAGACTGTAACATAAAACACCTACAACTTTGATAACTTTTCAATCATAATACTCATGAAATAATAAGATAAAATTAAATTTTAAATATAATTTTAATAATTATATTGATGATATAAAATTTAAAAGGTGTAGTATATACACCACATAAAATAAATGAGTGTGTAATATGGCATATGCTCAAAAATAAAAGTGAGACTATAAATCCCTTACCTTTAGTTCCACTTTATTTGAAAGTGACATATCCTCATATATAATAAATTTTAATTTATTATAATTGTATAAAATAATAATTTAAATACTTATAATATCATATATTATCAATTTATGACGTTTTAACACTCATTTATCAAAAATTCCTTATTTAAATCACTGTTTCAGTTTATTAATTGTTTATTTTTTCATAAGAATTTTGGTTTGGTAGTTCCATACATTTTAATATGGTCTTGGTTCCACCATATCTATAATTTTAATCCAGATATTAATATAATATATATTCATTATATATATATATATATTCATTAATAAAATTTAGATATTGAAAAATGAATTACATCGTTCATGGAGATGGTTGGTCATATGTATGCATGAATTCTATTTTCACTTTTCAACAGATGGAACAAAAGAAAGGTAAATAAAAATTCACCTATCTAGAATCATTATTATTTCACATAATTATCTATATTCATAAAATATGTTCATATTATCATACATATAATGTGTAAATGAAAAATTAATCACATCGCTTCGTGGATGTGGTAGTTGACATGTATCCATGAGTGACATTATTGTTTTCCAACGGATTGTAAGGTAAGAGGGTAAATATTATATTATCATTAAATAAGAAAAATTAATTCATAAATATCACATATAAAAATTAAAACCATAATAATACCCATCTATAAAATATGGTGAAGAAAATAAATTGTATTGTTATCTGTTGATAATAAGGAATACATACACACGAGTTATACCTTCACTTCCCATTTAATAAGAAAGAGGATGGATAATGGTGGTTTCATAATCATAATAAATTTTCATTATATTTAGTATAATTAATTAATTATTTTATAATTAATACCAATTATTTATAGGAGGTAAAAGAATAATTAAAAAGAAAGTGATCGTTTAAGGTGATTACCTATTCTTTGAAATAACTCTTTTAGATCTCCTCTTAAGGATCCTAGGGTTTGTATTTTTAGAAGAAAAACACCACTTAAATTTTCATAATGATGTGGAAGTGATAATTTATTATGGTTTTTTCGATCTATAAGGATTGATGTGGTGTAAAAAATAGAAAGGTGGGGTTCCCATTTATATGTGGGGAAGGGGAACTCTAGGAATTTCCTAAAAATTAAAACATAAAAAATTGTCGTTCTCAAGCTAAATGCCTCAAAATGAATAGATATTCAGCCCTAAGGTATTATTTGGTTTAAAATATATCAAAAAATTACAGTTTATGTATTATTTTGAACCTAATATTTTGGTTTATCCCCTAGTTAACTTATTTTAACCTTAACCATTGTAACACCTTTTCACTCTTAAAGTGTTATAATTTTAGATATTAGAATACAATTGGCTTAGAAATCCTCATCGAATGGGATTTTAGAGAATATATAGTCACGACCCGTCCCCCAGGTCTCATGTTGTGACTATACCATGCTCGCCTCCCATAGGACAAGGGTTAGCGACTAGCGCTGAGTAGGCATATCCCACAAGTGGGCGTAATTTTCCCTAGTACCTGTATGCACGCACTTATCTCCAAGAAAAATCTGAAATTGAGAACACTAAGTAAACATGGATTCAAACCACTAAAAACCCCACTTAGAGTAACAGTACAAACTGAAAAGTAAATAGGCCAGAATAAAATCTCAACTGAAATAGAAAAGTACAAGCCCCTGGATTTCATCTATAGAAAAATCTACCAAAAGGGTAGGTACAGTAATCTGTATGAATGTCGCTGAAGCATACCACTTCCTTTAGGCCACCTTGAAGCACCCCAGTTCCCTAGCCCACCAAGGATTCTGTCAAAGATTTCGATCATCTATACATGACACGACACATGTAGGTGAATCCCCTATAGGGGTCAGTAAAACAATACTTAGTAGGGACCCTGAAACAACAAAGGTAACACCATTAAGAAAATACATGAAGTACACTACAAAGGAAACACACAAATTATACCACAAATGATATCACAATAAGTGCGCCAAGTAGACTACCAAATAGGCACAAGAAGTGTAGCCTCTAAGAGGTATAGTCACGAGAGTCACGAGAGTCACTAGACTCAGCTCACACCAATTATAGGTCTATGGTACGTAAATAGGTTTGTCACAAGAATCCACAGTACCCTCAAGTATTAACACATGGAGAGTATGTAACACATGGAGTGTATGTAACACATGGAGTGTCGGTAACACACAGAGTATAGTTATCACACAGAGTGTATCTGACACACTGAGTGTTGGTAACACACAAAATATTGGTAACACATGGAGTGTTGCTAACACACAGAGTGTCGGTAACACACAGAGTGTCATCAAAGACTAGAGGACTCGCACCCTGGTGGGATAGGGGATTTTCGCCTCAGTATAGGTAAGACACATAGTCTAAGTAAGACATACATTCTAGGTAATACACACATTATAGGTAAGAAACACATTCTAGGTAAGGCACACAGTCTAGGTAAGACACACATTCTAGGTAATCAATAGCTTCTAGGTTGCAGTCACCTATAGGATTCCATCCTTATCTTGATTGTTTAGAGAGCACCTACTCCTAGAGCCAATAGAACATATGAAAACTTCTATGTAAAATCACTTAGATTATCTAAAGTAACGCCTAGTCTATAGGGTCCCAATGGCCCAAATGGCTCGTTAAAGGGACACATGGTTTGAGAGTTATAAGCTTTATTTTAAAAAGGGACTTGTTGGGTTCGGTCTCACCTGGTGGACCGACCCAACCCGACCCGACCCAAGACCTTCCTAACCTAACCCACCAGGTCTGACCAAACTCACCGATTGGACTGGTCCACTACCGACCTATCCTGCTGACTCTAGCCCAGTCCGCAGAAGCAGACTGATTCGTCGGACTGGGAGGCAGTGAATGTTGCATCTTCTCCCCATCAATGTGGGGCGGCCACCACATTTGATTTGGTGGTCAGAAATGTGACCACCCTATGGTGGTTTCTCCGGTGTCCCACCACCATAGTCCAGCTGGACAACGACCCCCTGCTATGTATGCCAAGGCCCACCACTGGCCTCCTACCGGTGGCTCCGGTCCGCCGCCCCGCAATAGTTTCCATGGGGATTTCTATCACCAGTCTTCGAGATGGTGGCCACTACTATCGGGTGGTCACATCATCATGCTTCACAACCGGCTTCCCTTTCACGGGCTACCACCATCCCTAGGGTAGCCTGTTTTCCGAATTAGGAAAACTCTTGCGATCCTTGGGTCACTGTCTTCACTCTCATGGGTCCAAGATCAACTTTTTGTCACTCTGGGGGACTGGTTGCGTTCGAAACCTCTCAAAAACTCCCAACGCGTCCATAGGGGTCCATCGATAAAGAATGAAAGAACGTGGATAGGAAGGAAACAAGAACACCCTCTAGAACAGATCCATGTCTTTGTTCATGTTGGCCCAAATTATTTATTGTTAGCAGGGTCACAAAGAATGGAATAAAAATAACAAGGATATAACTTCCACATTAATCTTGTATTTTTAACTACCCCGTATAAATGATCAAACCATGGATGTACCTGATCATGGGTTGGTCTACATTCATCGTTGGAAATTAGAACATGGAAATAAAATCACAAATAAATAAACCCCCTACCTAGAGTGTGGATCGATCAATGAAGAACGTTCACTATTGTCGAAGATCCTCCCATGAACGATCTTGATCCATCCTGAAGTCGTCATTTGTCTCCCTCCAATAGGAGGATTTTCCAACAAATTTTCTTTTTTCAGATCCTTAAGGGAATTCTCTAGGATCGTTTTTGATCCCATATCTCTGCCAAGATATTAATTTTGGAAACGCGTTTCAACATCGTTGTTTCTCTGTGTTGCAGTGTCACCACATTTTTTCCTTTATGAAAGGAAACAACTACCTTGTCACTGCATCATTGCATTGCTGTGTCATCAATAAGAATTAAAATAAAAATAAAATAATCTTTTTAATTTTATTTTTATTCTTATTTAATATGTTTAAAAAATATTTTCTGTATTCGACCCGCACCAGTCAAGGTTAGTTCCTACCTAAGAAAAACCTGCTGCATTGAACACAACGGTGCCCTCAGATTTCAAATCCGAGCACTCGTTTAAAATATAAAAAAACCACACATGATCACTATTTTTAATAAACATAAAAATAGATCAATCATTTATTCTGGTCACCCCAGGCCTCGTAATCACATGTCGTATATGTGCTTGGTTTCTAAATAATCCCATGTAATTTTAAATAAAAATTACATGGAATATCTAGGACATTACATTCTCCTCACCATAGGTATTTACATCCCTAAAATCCAAAATAAGGGATAAACAAAAAAATGGGGATATTGAGGATGAATCTGAGACTCCCACTCCCAAGTGCTCTTCTGGAGATTTTCATACTGCCACTGAATGCACACCACATGAATCAACCATCAACGAAGGATCCTCTCCCATCGATCTTCGATCTCCACCGGGTACTCTATGAAAGTATCCATGTCGTCAATGACTATATTTTCCCAATCAATGACGTGTGATGTGTCATGTGTGTATCTAATTAGCTGGGATATGGGAAAAACATCATGCACCCACTCTAACTACAGAGGTAGAGCCAAGTGGTAGGCCACCTCACCCATTCTACGTAGTATCAGAAAAGGTCTGATGAACCTGGAGATAACTTGATGTCCCAGCCAAATCTATGTATCCTACATCAAAGAGATACCTGAAGGAACACATGGTCTCCCTCCTGGAACTCCAAGCGTATTTGTATCCTATCATCATAGGACTTTAGACTGCTTTGTGAAGTCTTCATCTGCTCCTGGATGACCTATACCTTCTACGTTGTAGTCTGCACCAACTCCGGGCCTGTGAGAACTGATTCTCTCATGTCAGTCCAGAAAAGTGTTGACTTACAGGGTCACTCGTACGAATCCTTGAACGGTGTCATACCAATGGTAGAGTGGTATTTATTATTGTACATGAACTCCACCAGGGGTAAGTGATCCTCCCAACTACAACCAAAATCTAGGATGCAAGCACGTAGCATGTCCTCTAGGACCTGAATGGTCTGCTCTATCTGACTGTCTTTTTGCAGGTGGAAAGCTATTCTCAAACACAGTTGAGTCCCAAATACCTCCTTAAATCCCTTCCATAATCATGATTTAAAGCATGTGTCATGATTTTAGACTATCATAGATGGGACTCCGTGGATTTGAACTATCTCTTGCACATAGAGCCATCCAAAGCTCTATATTGAACCATGTTCCCAAATATCTAGTAAGTTGGCCAACGTGGTGAGTCAGTGAATGATCACCCAGATAGTATAGTGCCCCATGGATGTACGTGGTAAAAATATCATGAAGTCTATTTATATTCAATACCACTCACACTCTGGAACCTCAAGGGGTTGAGTCAAACCCACTGGAACTTGGTTCTTGGCCTTCACTTACAGATAAGTAAAGAATCTAGAGACAAACTCCGCCACTTATTTCTTCATCCCCGACCACCAAACCTGACATCAGAGGACCTCATACATATTTTCCACACCTAGATATACCGCCAAATAGGATGTATGGAACTCCCTCAACACCACCTCCTATAATTTCACTGGTGCAACTATTCATTCTATAAAAATGATGATGTGTTCCCCACCTTTCGAATGTCCATTAGGGGAATTCCCTATGGACATCTAAGAACATATAGTCTCATAGCTGACATATCTGAGTTGTTCCACCTACACGCACTATAATAGTGGAGGGGTAACCACCATAGAATAGAGATAGGATACTTAATCCTCATCCCTAAAGGATATTTGACCCGAGTTCAACTGATTTGATGCCTCGTTCAGTAGCTGTGAACTCGATCTCTGGATAAGAGCATCTGCCACCATGTTCCCCTCCCCAGAAGTATAGACTATCTCAAAGTCATAGTCCTAGAAAAACTATATACAACACTACTATCTCAGGTTCAAATCCTTATGAGAAAATATATACCTGAGACTTTTGTGGTCTGAGTAAATGATAAACTGCATTCCCATAAGGTAGTGTCACCACATCATCAATGTGAAGACTACAACTTCCAAATCCAGATCACGGGTCATGTAGTTATTATCATGTGGTCTCAACTGCCATGAACCTTAAGAAATAACCACTTCCCCTACATCAGGAGACAACTGAGACTGGTTCTTGATGCGTCGTAGAACACCACGTACTTGACAACCTCCCCTGGAAATCTCAGGATGGGAGTGCTCATCAAACTCTGCCTCAGCTACTGAAATCTCTCCTGGAACTTCTTCGTCCACACAAAGGGTTTCCCCTTTTTTCAAGGATTTCATTGATGCTGATACTATTATAATGTCGGGTACGAACCTCCTATAATACCCATCCAACCCAAGAAAACTCCAAACCTTGGTAATTTTCTTGAGTGGCTCCCAAGCAAGCATCACCTCTATATTTGCATAATCTACTGCAACTCCATCCTAAGAAATGATGTGTCCCGGAATGTGGACCTCTCGTATCCATAACTTATACTTCGAGAGCTTCCCATAAAGTTGGTTCTCTTAGAGTAAGTCTAGGACCATCCTCAAGGGTATCACATGCTCCTCCTCAGATGCCGAGTACACCAGGATTTCATCAATAAAGACCACTACAAATAGGTTTAGATAGTTCTGGAGGATCCTGTTCATGAGTCCCATGAATATTGTTGGGGCATTAATTATACCAAATGACATCACTAAATACTCATAGTGGTTGTAGCGACATCTAGAAGTCATCTTAGGGATTTCCTCATCTCTCACTAGAAACTAATGAATGCCTAATCTAAGGTCTATCTTCGAGAACCATCTCACTCTCTTCAACAGATTGAAGAGGTCATAAATCTTCGGTAGTGGATAATTATTCTTCACAGTCACCTGGTTCAGGTGCCGAAACTCCACACATAACCCCAATCTCCCGTCAAACTTCTTGGAAAACAAAACTGGAGCTGCCCAGGGGGAAACACTGGGTCTCTTGAATCCCTTCTTCTAAAAGTCATCTTGTTGTACCCTCAATTCATGAAGATTTGAGGGAGCCATATAATATTCTGGTGTGGATATCGGTGCCATATCAGGTATAGGTCAATGTATAATTCTACCTCTCTATGAGTATGTAGTCCTAGAACATCTTCCAGAAATATTTCCTTGTACTCATCCACCACTATAGGAAATTGAAGACTCGTCTTATCCACTGCAATGAGGGTCATGCTATCCAAATAATGTGTGATCAGCTTCACCCACCTATGTGTGATTCCATCCTATGTTTCTCCAGTTTCCTTCTCACCGACAAAGGAAAATTCAGTTCCGCTTCAGCAGACACACCACATTGTATGCCTAAAACAGTCAATCTAAGCATGAACTATGGATAACCAGTCCATACCTAAAATGTTTTCGTAAGGCCTCGATGCAGCCACCAAGAGATCCCAACTGAAACACTCACCCCCAAGAGTAAGGGAACACTATCAGCACCAATGTGTGATCGTTGAATCTTCTCCCATATGAGTATCTAATAATAGGGATCGATTCAACGGTTCCACTAGAATATTTATTTACTGAAAAAGGGTTATGGTGAGAAAAGAGTGACTGGAACTTGTGTTTATCAAAACTAAATCTATAGTGTAAAAGAAAAAAATTGTACCTCTAATAATCCTAGGAGTCTCAGGGTCGTAACCCTCCATCACCTGGAGTTGGCCTCACCCCTATCCACCAGCTCCCTATGCTCGGGGTGGAACACCTGGGGGTCATGGTTGTAGTGCCTTGAACCTCCTTCCAATTCCTACCGCTCGTCCTGCTCCTCTGCCACATCCTTCACCTAGTAGATGACATTGTTCTTGCCACCTCCACTACATTGGTGGTCCCTTGACTATCTCTTGGTCGATCATATGACTGGTTGGACAACCTCTAGCTAGATTCCCTTGACTGCCACACAAGTAGCACATCCTAACATTTGGATGACTCACTCTACCCTTAGAGCCCCGCACCACTGATCATGTGTCCTGGGGTCATCCCCGAGACTATCAGATCCACTTGGAACCCAATGCTAGCTGCAAGAAAGCTCTCTACCGGTAGAGATCTCTCTATCCTCCATCATTCATAAGGATGCTAAGGGATGTCATAGACACCCAGATCTCCTAGAATACTCCCTAATCAAAGGTATAGGTCCTAAAGAATGGGTCCATCACTATATTTGTAGAGTAACAAGAAAGATATGTGAATCTCGTCGAGTACACTACTACTGTCTGGTTTCCCTACTGCAAATGCAGTAGCTCCTGTATACATACAGAGTGTAACATCACTTGAAAGAACTCCTCCTTAAAGAGGTGATCAAAGTCTGACTAGGATAGTGTTTGCACCTCATGCATCTAAGTCATCAGGCTCCACCATCTCCCTACCTGGCCTAAAAGAAGGCTTGTGACTAGGACTTCCATCTGGTCGGGAGGAATCCTCACTAAGCAGAAGACCTGTGTCACCACCTCCAACCAATTCGTAGCTACCTGAGGATTTTTATCACATCAAATCCTAGGAGGTAACTGTCTATGGAACTCAAGAAATGCACTAAGCCTACATGAATCCTCTTTCGGTAATGCTGGTAGGAACTACTGCTCTCCGGGTGGTGGTATCACTAGTACACCACCAAGAGGTGATATCTCTGGAAATGCTCCTTGTACCAATTCCTCATCGCTCGGTGGACCATCCTGGTGGTCGCATAACAAAATACTAGCTGGATGTATGCATTGAGGCATCCTGAAGCAAAACTAGATGTACGATGGTCAATACAGTATACTTGGTGATCTGACATTGACTTAATAAGGATATTAGAACACACTTAATTCTTATATGATTCATGAACCATTGATTTCCCCTAAAACTATTGTTTTCATGTACCATGTTGGAAAGAAGAATTCAAGGTCCTAGAGTATGGATACGTCGTCCACTACACCAACACTGGGTTCTCTGACCTGAAAGCCGAACTCGAAACACTTAACATTATTTCCCTAAAACAAGAGTAAAACAAACTACCATATTATACCACTTTGTCATGAACCGTCCCCTGGGGCCCGTGTCATGACTACCCCAAGCCAGCCTCCCATAGTCCAGGGGCTAGAGACTAGTGACAAGTAGGAATATCCCATGAGCGGGAGGAATTTTCCTTAGTACTTGTACGCACACACCCATCTCCCAGAAAAAGCTGAAACTAAAAACACTAAGTAAACATGGATGAAACCCACTAAGAAACCCCACTTAGAGTAATAGTACATACTAAAAATTAAACAGGCAAGAATACAAGTTCAACTGAAATAGAAAAGTACAAGCTTCTGGATCTCATCTTTAGAGAACCATACCTAATGGGTAGGTACAGTTAGCTATCTGAATGTTGATGAATCATACCACATCCGTTGAGTCACTCTAAAGCACCCCCGTCCCACCAAGGACTCCATCAAAGATGTCGATCATCTGTACAAGACATGACATGTGTAGGTGAAGACTGTATAGGGGTGAGTAAAACAATACTCATTAGGGTCCCCAAACCCAAAAAGGTAACGCCACAAAGAAAATACAAGAATTAAAACACAACAGAAATAGATGAAGTATACCACAAAGGAAAGAACATGAAGTACACCAAGTAGACTACCAAAGAGGCATAAAAAGTGTACCCTCTATGAGATACAGTCAAGAGATTCACTAGAGTAATATCACACCAAGTATAGGTTTATGGTACATAAACAGGATTGTTGCAAGAATTCACAACAGCCTCAAGTAGTAACACACGAAGTGTAAGTAACACATGGAGAGTCGGTAACACACAGAGTGTAGCTAACACACGGATTCTGGGTAACACACGGAGTGTGAGAAACATACAGAGTGTATGTAACACACTGAGTGAAGGTAATACATGGAGTTTCGGTAACATACGGAGTGTCGATAACACACAGAGCTTCGGTAACACATGGAGTGTCGTTGAAGACTAAAATATCTGCACCCTGATAGGACAGGGGGTATCATCTCAGTCTAGTTAAGACACATAGTCTTGGTAATACACAATTTCTTGTTAAGAAACACAGTCTAGGTAATACATATATTCTAGGTAAGACATGCATTCTAGGTAAGACACAGAATCTTGGTAATCACATAGCTTCTAGGTCACAATCAGTCGCAGGCTTACATCCTTAGCATGCTCGTTCTGGGAGCACCTACTCCTCGAGCCAATAGGATGTACACTAACTTCCATAAAAACTCACTTAGAGTATCTCAAAATAACCATCTCATCATGAGGGACCCAATTCCATAAATGACTTGTCAAACAGACACATGGTTTGAGGGTTATGGGATTTTTTAAACAAAAGGGGTCAATTGAGTCTGGGTTCGGTCTGACCCGGTCTATTCGACCAGGGTCCCGCCTGACCCGACCTGCTCCGGTTTAGCCCAGCCCAATGTTGGTCCGGTCTTCCGTCTTCAGCCTAGTCCGCTAAAGAGAACCGGTTCATCTAACTGGGACATGGCGGCTGCCACATCTGATTGGGATGCGGAGGCTTCCCCATCCACTCCCCGTCAACATGGGGTGGCCACCATGTGACCACCCCATGACGGTTTCTGTGGGGTACCTCCACCATAGTCTAGCTAGCCCGCGGCCCCTCAGCCGCATGACGTGGCCCCCTACCAAGTGATGAGGCCCCCTGATGCATCCGCAAAGGTCCACCGCTGACCTCCAACCAGCGAATCCTGTCCTCCACCCCACGATGATTTCCATGGGGATTTCCATTACCGACTATCAAGTCGATTACCGCTGCTATTGGGTGGTTGCATTGTCGCAAACCACCCTCGTGTGGCGCCACCAGAAGCTCCCCTTTAATGGGCCTCCATCATCACTATAGAGGCCCTTTTTTCAAACTAGTAAAGTCCATGAAATCCTTGGGTCGTTTTCTTCACTGTCGTGGGTTCAAGATCATCTTGTCATCGCTTTGGGGATCCGGTCGTGTTCAGAACCTCCTAGAAAAATAAAAATGCAATCATTGGGGTCCATCATCAAAGAACGCATGAATGGGGATTGGAAAGGCACCAAGAAAACCCTCTAGAATGGATTCATTGCTTTGTACATGTCAGCCAGAATTAGTTATTTTTAGCAAGATCATGAAGAATGGATTAAAAATCATAAAGATCCAACTCCCACATTAATCCTGCATTTTTAACTTTCCTGTATAAACGATCAAACAGTGGATCAACCTGTTCGTGGGTTGGTCCACATTCATCATTGGAAACAATAACGAGGAAATAAAATCACATAGAAATAAACCCCATACCTAGAGTGTGGATCAATCATTGAAGAACGCTCATCGTTGTTGGAGATCTTCCCAAAAACGATCTTGATCTGTTGTCTCATCGTCATTCATAGCTCACTAACGAGGGGATTTTCCAACACATTTTCCTTTTTTGGAACCTCCAGAAAATTCTATAGGATAATGTTTGATCTCGTATCCCTTCAAAGCTATTAAATTAGGAAACACATTTCAACATCGCTATTTCACTGTATTGTTGTGTCGCCACACTATTTCTTTTATGAAAGGAAACATCTACCTTATTGTTGTGTCGTAGCAGTTTTGTGTCATTAAGAAACGTTAAAAGAGAAATAAAATAGACTTTTTAAGTTTATTTTCATTATTCTTTAAAATTTCCAAAAAAATATTTTCCGCAGTTGACCTGCGCCGGTCGAGGTTAGGTCAGCCTAAGAAAAACTCACTGCTCTGAACACAACAGTGCCCTCAGATTTCAAATCCAAGCACTCAATTAAAAGATACAAAAACCAATCATGTGGGATATTTTTAATAAACATAAAAATAGTTTGAACATTTATTTTGGGCACCCTGGGCCTCGGAATCACGTGTCCTCTCAGTTTATGGTCTCAAAATAATCCTATATAATTTTCAAAAAAATTGCATGGAAAATCTAAGACATTACATATATTATCCAAATTTTATTCTTTAAATATTTTTATGATTTTTATCTAATTTAATAAAATATTAATTTCATAAAATATCATTAATATCATGTTTGAAACTATTCATAAATTTGACACTAAATAAACTAAGAAAAATATGGATTTAGAAGATAATCGTTTAACAAAAAAAATTAGATTCATATATGAAATTTTTGGAACCCTAAAATTCAATAAAATTATATTAATTTTTATATTTCTAAAATCATTTATGTTATTTTTCTATAAATTGAATAAATATTGTGTCGGTGTTTCATAAGAATTTATGGTAATTATATAATTACTAAAGATTAGCAATAAATTACCATTATGAAAATAATTTCATTATTCTCAAAATAACCATCAATATTCATTCACAGATTGAAATTATGTGTATGTGAATATATAATGGATATTTGAAAGTAAGAGAGAAACATTTTGTATTTTTTTTCTTTAAGATATTATATTGTTCATTTTCATGGAAAACATTCCCTTAAAAATTAAATTTAATCAATAAGGTGATAATTGTCAAATTAAATTCATCAAATAATAATTTATAAGAAAAATAGTGACCTTAATATTCATTTTTAACCGAGGTTAACCTAATTTACCCTTTACAGTAGTGATAAATTTTACCACAGTTACTATTCATAGTGAATAACAATAAAAAGGTACCAATTTAAAAAAATTGGACATCTTGATTCCAATTATGGAATAATTTTTTAGACTCACTATCTATAATTGGATGAAATTAATTTAAGATAAATAGTTACAATGTATTGAAATATAGTTTTTTAGTAAAATACCTTTTAAAAAAAAATATTTTAATACCAAATTAAACCATAAAATTGATAAAAATAAACATAATTGGATTATTAATAATATAATAGAACTAATTTTACTTCTAATAAATTTTAACAAAAAAAATAACTTTTAAAATTTTTGAAAGAAAAGTACAATTTTCAATAAAAGTATCATTTTTTACAATTCATTGAATAATTGATCTTTTCAGAAATTTCCTAAATATTCAATCTATGATAATTTTAAAATTTTGATTTTCAAAATGAATTTAATTTTATAAAATATAATCTATAAAAGTGTCAAAAATTAAATATAACATTTTATTATAAATTACAATAAAAATCATGTTTGAAGGAAACATATTTTTCAAGCATATATATTCCTTTACAAATAAAATTTATTTCCTACATGTTAATCAACACATTCGTATTTAGTAGTATATTTATTTATATTTCATAATGTGGTTATTCTTATTCATACCCACTAATTCAACTACTATTTTATAAGATTAATATTTAAATAATAATATTGTTTGGTTTGTTTAATCCCGATGTTGTGTGTCACATAAAATATCAAAAATAATGTTTTTATTTTAAAATATTATGATGTTAAATTTATAAAGGGGGTGTTTGGAAAAATATTTTTCAATGGGTGAGTATAAACTTTTTTATCATCTCTTAATTTTATGATGAAGGTTTTATAAATGGGGAAAATTAGAAGTACCAATATATTTATTAAGGGGGAGTACATCAAAACCACCTGGGAAGACATTTCTTTTCTCCAAGTTATAGATATATCTAAAAAAACTTTACTTTATTTGGGAATGTGTTGTTAGGAATTTTCTATTTGGGAAGCATTGTGGTTTGATGGTTAGTATAATTTATTGAGTGATGAAGGGACTAATGTTATATTGCCAAAAAATCAAGAGGAGGAGATTAAAGTTTCCCTAGGTTATAAAATTATTGTATTTTTTCAATGGTTGAATGATTTTATGGGTAATAAATTTGATTGAATAATGTTTTTAGATAAAGATTAAATTATGAAGGACTAGATCTAGTATATATTTTTGAGCTAAACAAAAGTCATATCTTGAAGAATCTAGTAATTTCCCATGAAGATACTCATGTTATGATGAACTACTAGTTTTTATGGTCTAACTTTCATGAATTCAGTTTCATAAATATTGTGAGGAGTGTAGATACTGAACTATCTAAGTTTTTTGGTTTTACAGATAGATGATTCTATTTACTTCTATTAATGGATGAAAATTTCATTGGCATAATACCAACTATGATTCCAGATGAAATGATCAAATGTTATATTTATTAAAAGGTGGAAGAAGAAACATTGATGACGAATGATTAAAAAGTAGTTAACATGCAGTCTATGAATACAACATGAGTCATATCGACAATGAAATATGATGAACTAATTTCACTTGAAGCTATAGTGGTGCTATAGAAGGTTGGATCTAGGTTGATCGAAATGAAAAATGCTAAAACTGAGTGAGTCTTTAAGTCATAGCACAAGAAGTCGATAATTTCATATTTGTCAATGATTTTTACTAATGATAAAGAAAACGTTACATAAGTTTGAATGAATGATCCAAGTGTTAATAAGTGGAGTTTTGAGTTGAATGGACAGTACAATGATTAATTATTGAATGGATCGTAATTGGTGAAAGACCAGGTACATAAAGGATTATATTGTCATAATTTATGTTATGGTACTGTATGAAAATTTCTAAACAACATTGGAGGAAACAATATATGCTGACTAGAATCCCCAGAATCCATTCAGAGTTAGTTTTATGAATTGGTGATTGAAAGATGATTTGAAATAAAAGAGACAGAGATTGAACCAATAGTTCAGAAATGAAGTATGTAGAAGTAAGTGTACTGGAAGATACTGAGCATCCTGACCTGAATTTTGTGAAGTCAAAACCATTTTGATGATTGTAGGATAGATTTATGAAAGTTAAAAATTAATTAAGGGACATTTGTTATTATAGTCTATATTTATCTAAGTATTGAAGAAGTTTATTGACCTCACCATATTTGGGAGACATTTAATACAACAATATATTGAGTGAGTTGAAAGACACGAATTTTAGAAGACCACAAGGCCTATTTTATTAGAGAAAGTTTAGGTATATAAATTAGGATGTTAATTTAGAATGAAATGTGATTATTATTTAATATTCTAAAAGTTTTTATGATTGTGAGAAGTTCTATCATCATGTTTTTGAAGAATTCATTGGGTTTAAGAAGAGTAAAATTTCTAGAGAATACATAATAGTGGAATAAGAACTTAAATTTATAGAGGATACCATATTGAGGCATCAAAGGCAAGAGATCTAGTGACTAAAGTTTTATTAATAAAATCTAAAGGATTCATTATTAAGAAGGATTAGAATTCTATATCACATAAGGCTCATAATAATATCTTAATACATTTATAAATTGATCAGAAGTCACAAAAAACTTTCTCAAATTAGTGTTGGAGACTTTTTAAATAGTGGTATATTTTTTATCACATCAGTATAAGTTTTTATGGGATTCACTATTGATTTTAGATAAAAATTATCCCAGTACACTTGAAATAAATAATACTATTTTAGTATAGAATATATGTCTTAGGATAATAAATGAATGTATGAAAGATTAGGTTTCTCTCATTGGGATCTAATTCTGAAAATATCTTATATGCACTGCTCTCCCTTTTGTTTTTTTATATGGGTAAGGGTGAGTTTGTTTTATAAGAATATCATAACTCTAACTAGTTATCAAGGTTAACTTCGCAAGTTTCAAAAATTATAAAAAATGACCATTGATTCAACCTTCTTTCCCAGTGTTCTACCAATTCCAAGGAAAATCAGTATTTATTATCAAGTCCCATTTTATGTATGTTGGTCAAATTGGGTACATAATCATGTCTTATCTGGTGTTCCTTAAAAAATTATTTTTATTTTCTTTAAATTTGAACAAAAATAGATCTTATTTTTGTTTAATAACACTAAATTTGTATTGGTTTACATGAATATATTTTTACAATATTAGACTAATTCTATTAATGTTTTAATTCTTTTATTCTCATTTTGTATTCTAAACTTCTATTATTCACTCATTTTTTAGTTATTTATTATGATAATTTAATTTTTATTTTCTGAAATTATAATGAATCCGATATTTTCATTCATTATAATTTTTTATTATAATTTTTTATAGGATTTTTTTACATTTCCATTATTAATTATTTTCATTTACTAGAAATATTATTTTCCTATCTCTTATGATTGGAATTAAAAAATGTAATTTCTTGTATTGGTTTTCTATTAATTGAAATAGTTTAAAATAAAATTCAAATATTTTATGTTTCATGATTTCTTGAAACATTATGATAATCAGTTTTACTTTTAATTAATGAAATTAGTGTCTCTTTTTTAACAAGAATAACGTATTTTAACACAAAATTTAACAAATGATTACATGTTGGTTAGAATACCTTCACAAGCCTTTCTATAATACATGATAATATAGTGAAAGTTTTAAATTGTAAAATCCTATTAGGATTTTAATAAAATTTCAAAAATTGATTAATAAAAATGTTACCCTCTTGATAACTATGTTAAGGAAACAAAATATAATCTCTTTTCATCATCTCATTAATACGAGATATATTGTCTATACCTCAGTCAATATATACCTGAGATCTATTAATGATATTGTTTAAAAGTGATAAACTTATTTCCACCAATGAAATAATTTGATCTATGTTTTCTTTAATGATTTGAGGATGACCTGAAATTTATCAAGTATAAAAAAATTATTTCCACATTGAGAAAATAATTATGAGGATCCATTATCTATCATAAATATGTAATAACCCAATTAAAAGTATATTTGTTCACACCATAAAATAAAAAAAAATAAAATTAGTAATGAGAAAATAAAGTATAAGTTTGAAAAATAAATAATTTTAAATTGTCCATGGTTGAAAAAAATCCAAACATCAATTATGTGAAAGTAATAATTGTGTAAGAGTTGTTTGACTACTATCCCAAATATGAAATCTTATAAAAATTCATATAAAATAAAATGATATTTATTATATCCAAACAATTGAAAAAAATGTGGATAAATAAAAATATCCATTTTAAAGGTGTATATTCATTAAGATATTGGATAAACAATTTCTTTAAATACATACAAAGAAATTTAAAATGATAACTATCTGGAATAATATATTTTAATCATTAGAGTTCAATAAAAAAATATTATAAAAGTAATTTTTGATCTTTATTTGGTAATTTTAACACCATGTAATTTTAGAATATAATTACAATGTTTTTTTAGATTTTAAATAAATAATAATGTAGTGAAACTATGAATAAATTTGAATATTTTATTTTTATAATATGTTGTATTGTTCTTTGGATGGTTTTGAGGTTTATAATGTTATGTATTTTTCAAAGGAATAAACATTTAAAAATTAAATATGTGACTAGTAAAGTTTAGAGTCGAATATAACTAGAAAATGAGGATCTTAGATAGTTAATGACTAATTTTCAAGACCTGTAAACTATACATGTAATTTTTTAACTTACCTAGGTGAGATAGTAGTTGTTTGTGGTTTTCTAAAATATATATTCATAATTCTCCAACTAATCATGATTTCATTGAAGATGTATTTAGTTTCTTTTTCTTATTTATCTTCTTTTCATTCCTTGAAATTAAAAACTTTAATATTTTTTGGTTTTTCATTAAATTTTTTGTATTTCAAAAATAATGGGGAAAATTTTGTTAAAAAAATTAGTTATAAGAGAAGGTGGAAAGGATTTTAGAGTTCAAAATAAATTTCCCCTTGGATATGGAATCATGACAACACCAGAACATGAGTGGTGTACATAGAAAGTCTCATGAGTTTAAAAAAACCAAGGTAGGCTCTATTTTACTTTAGAACTATATTTTTATTTTAACTAAACTAAATTGGTATTCATATTCCTCAATTTAATGAGGGGTTTTTGGTTTTTTTATAGAAAATATATGCATTTAAAATCCTTATTTTTCCACTATAACAATATTTACCTATTGGAAAAGGCTCTAAATTATCTCAAATCCAATTAAATTTATTAAACGATTTATTAGTTTTTATTTATGGAACAAAAAATATTTTGTTGAGTTAGAATTGAGATTGTGATTAAAACATTTTCAAAATGGTTTGTTGAAATGTGTTTGGTTTATTTCCTATTTTTTATTAATTCGTGATTTATTTCTAGTTTTGGATAAATTATTATAAATCAATTAAATAATAGGAATTAGAAATCCATTTGTTATAGATTATTAACATAACATGAGGTGGGTGATTTTGGCATTTTATAGGGTTCTAATTCACTAATTAAGTGTATTTTAGTTAATTTTATAACTAAATTAAACTTTTTGGTAGACGTTTAGCATGAAATTTAACACTGTTTCAAGAAGTAATTAATGAATGATTTGTTTTAGATTATTAGTAAAATAAATACATGAAATTGTATAAAAAATTGATTTAATTATTAGGTTTTGTGTATGCCATGGAATAAAAAATGATTGATGATCAGTTAATGTTCATATTTAAAAGAGAATATTAATTAATAATCTATTTTATTAAAATTCTATCATGATTACTTTATTATTAATCATTTTATTCTCATTACTGATTATAAAATGGGATTGTATAACATATAGTATTCTATAATTAATAGGATATTAAATTTTAAAGTGTTATACTGATAAATCTAGTTGGATATACATAATTTATTAATGAAATTACTTTTTTGGGTAACTAATAACCATTATCTATTTATAATGGTTTTTGGACATTTTTAGTTTCCTTAGTGAACATATAAATCATACTATAAATAGTGAAGTTTATATATTAAAGTTGAATATTTATATATGAGTTTCTAAAATTTATTATGAAAATTTTATTAAGTGTAGTTAATGTGTTATGTTTATTTATAGGGGTAAATAATGGGATGTGAACTAATACTATGATAAATTCATGGCATCTAAATTATCATTACGTGAATTTTCACAATTTTTTATGTTATATTTTTTAGATAAAAAATCCTATATCTTTATTTTGAAATATTGAAATCCCTTATATAATAAAAATATCATCTGATCATGTAAGGTTGTAAATATGGAATTTAATTGGGATGAAATAATATTATGATATGGAAATAATTTTATAATTATTAATATTGTGTTTTAATAGACTAATAAATGAGATTGTTTAATAGAATTTTATTATGTGGTATGGGAAATAATGTGATGAAATATGAGTGAAGTGTATAAAGGATTTGAAATGATAAAATGAGACTTTTGGATCATTTTCATGATGATAATTTCTTTATAATGAATTTTTTATTTCCAAATAAATTAGTTGGGTGATTATTAATAATTTTTTTATTTAAAAATTATTCATTTATATTTTTATGACTAAAAATGGATTTGATATGGGAATTCATATGACGTGAAGTATTTTGTAATTTTTATTAATCAGGTTTTTGATTCTTGAAGTTGGGTAGACCAATGATATTGTGTTTTATCATTTTTTGATAAATATAATGAGTATTTTTTAAAAAAGTATAAAAGGTCCATGATGTATATTTAATTATTGTAAATAATATGAAATATTATGCATTCATGTTATTTATAATTATTTATTAAGATAAAAAATAATAATAATGTTCATTGGGAGCATGAATGGTAAATTTATAACAGATTTATGCACTGAAATAAGATTAAATTATTTCTAGAAAATGTTCATAATTATATCATGATTTTAACATATGATAATATTATTGAATAATTATTTGGGGTAAATAATCATTTCTTTAATAATGATTGGTTTATTGTAAATGTATGTGAAATAAGGATAAATTGGTATATGTGAATAAATAATTTTTTCCAATTTATAAAGTGGTTTGATTTTGACTGATGATGTAATTATAATATCAACATAATGAGATAATAAATTTCATGATTTAATTTTGAGTATTGTGTTGGCATTCAAATGGTTATTATTTAATTTTTTGAAATGATAAAGTTTTTTACCAAATAAATGTATTGGAGGTTTTTCAAAAAATAGCATTGAGCTAGTATATGACCTAATAATGGGTTTGGTTATAATGGGAGATAATCCCAATGTTAGTCTATTTTTATATGATTCATGGTTTTGGATATATCATGATTTTAGAAACAAGGGGATTATTATATTTGTTCGGATGAGATATTACTTCATCCATGTAATTTTCTAAGACATAATTTGATAAAATATTTGATCTTATTTTGTAAATTTCCAAAGAATGTAACTCTAAGATAGTGGTTCATGGTAATAATTAGACAATACTTATTGTATGAGGATTATTTTTGTTAAATATATAATATACATTTCATTATGCACATGTGATTGTGTTATCAATTGGGATATGTTTAGTGTCTCTGGTGGTGTCCCACTAAGATGTATTTATCATGCCCTATACATTCAGATATCATGGATTTTTAGTTTCAATGGTTACTGAAAGAGTATATGGAAGGACCATGAGTACCTTGAAATTATAAACAAATATCTTAGTGAGAATTTTGGATATTATTTTTGAAAATTAAAAAGTTATTTTTTTTATTATGTTATATTTTCTTATACTAATTTTTTTGGAATATGATTATTATTTTGTATAGTAGTCTGGAATACAGGGAATAATTATGACGCAATTAATTTTATTTATTGATGTTTGTAGTATTAATGTTTTTTCATATTTGTTTTCACTATGATTAGGTATATTTTATTCTGATGGTTCATAAGAGTGTAAATCTCTCCCCAATTATTACGCTAGCCCCTCAACAATATATTTTTTCCTTATATGACCAAGATTTCACTTGTGGCCATGTGTTATTTCAACTTGTTAACATAATAATACCAAGTAGGGAAATTATAATATGGAATCATAGTGGTATTCATTTATATGGCTTTGATCATTTGGGAAAAATTTAAAAATTCTATTCAATATTTTTAATTTTTATTAAAGCTATGTGTGTGCTAGGACAAAACCACCATAGTATAATTCTAAGTTACCAGAAAAGTATTGGATTTATTACATTGATTTATATGGGTAATTATTTTTTTTATTTAAAAAGAAATGAGTTTTATTCACATTTTTAATTCACGTTAATTAAGGGTGTATATTAGGTGATTCATAAATCATTTTTGAATGTAGGGACATGAAATAAATGAGTTATCTTGTGAATGTGTTTAGTAAAATTATTTGAATGATTTTTTATAAATTATTATTTATAATTATATGGTTTGAGTGGAATATTATAATTAATTTATATATAATGAACTGGTCTAATGACCCAAACTGGAATATGATAGTGGAGTCAGAGAGAATTGAGTTCCAAAGGATGTGAAACTAACACCATTTTAAAATTTTGAATTTATATTATGATTTATGATCTTTAAATTCAATTTAAATCTCTAAAGGTTTGTTTTTGAGATTTATATTTGGGTGAAAATGACTTAATGTGGGTTTTTAAGCATTGTGTAAATGAGGTGGTTATAGTTCCAGTAGTAGCAATTAGCTAGAATGTTGGGGGAGGCTACCAAAGATCCATTGGCATTGAAGTGTCCATTGGTTACCCCATTGAAATGATGACGGTGTTTGTGTGTGTGGGGGGGGGGGGTATTTAAAAACTTGGTAGGCCATTAGAACTCTATTTATTCTCACTTGAGTTCTATTGGGGTTGTCTAACACCCTCTTAAGTGGGAGGAAGTTTTAAAATTTTCAGTTTTTTTTAAAAAATATATGAGTTGGGGGTTGTGCCTCCAGTGTATGAGTATGAAGTGTGTCTCCACTATTTTGACTCATTTACCTACCATAATTACAACTTCAATTCATGGAATCAATTAGTATATTGGTTCACTTATTAAGGAAATATTCTATCCCTCAAGTCTCTAATTTCCATTTCTATTTTTATCCAACATTGATTTCTAGAATTACAGCTTGGGATAAGTTTGTGAGTCAACCAAATTTTTATGGAATCACATCATTATAGAAGATTATTTTTTGTTGGATTCAATGGAGGCTAAGGAAATATTATCACATGTGGATGCACTTTTTTTCTAGTGGTTTTCTATTTCATTTATTTTTCTTTAGATTCACTAAATTTGGATGAAATTAGATTTTATTTGATGTCATAAATTAGATATTTTTATGGTATAGGTATGGAATCATACGGGTGATGCTACCAAAATTGTATCATGAGGGTTCAACCATGAAAGGTCACCCAAAATGTTTTTCATTAATTAATAAAAATAAATAACAGTGGATTTACTATATAAACTTGTTATAGGTTATTTGTAAATGATTATGGAGTCCTTAGAATTAATAAGGGTATTGTGGATGATGATGGTGATCAATGAAGGCTTGGTCGAGGATGTAGAGGATGTGGTTTAAATGGTTAACTATATATAAGTGTAGGTTTTCCTCAGATTCTTTTCCACTTATTATAAGTTTATTATTATAATTTATTTTTGGGTTATGGAGGTAATGTGTATATGACATGAATTAAGTCTAATTTTAGTTATTAATACTTTTGAGTGAATTAGGGACCCTTAGGGCCACTATTGGTGTTTCGAGTGATTGATTTTGATTCCATGGTTTTCGATGACCATGTTTCTAATAGAAGGTGTTCAAAAACATATGATCTAATATTGATTTGGTTTTCCTTCAATATATAATGATATCGTGGTCCGTAATGGTCACCCTTTAGAATTCGTTAATTATATGGAACTAGTGTAAAAAGTTGTGGATCAATGGTCATAATTGACCATGATTGTAAAAGAATGTGTTATGGAACCTTGAACATGTAATATAATGGGGTTTTCATTAAAATTTACAATATAGTGAAAGAATGTGTTTTGGATCCTTGAACATGGAATCCAATGTGTTTTTCTTTAAAATTTATTTAAATAATGGAATTTTCCCCTAGGTATCCTTATATGATTAGGAGCTTTTTTATATTAGGGGCTAACATGTGGTATCCTTATATTAGAATCCCATTTTAGTTGTTAACTGGGTGTATTATTTGAACAGGATAAAGCAGTAAGAGTTTACTAAATTTAAATTAAATGTTTTTATTAGATTTTACCTTTGTAATATAATTGAGATAAAGGGTTTTGTGAGAGAGGGAAAACCAAATATTTAATTGAAATTTTGATTGAGTAAATTTTAAATATTTTTCATGACATGCATGATATGTTGTTTTATGTGCCCTAATATATTAAGGTTTGTAAAGGGTTATGAATTTGAATATATTTTATGACATGTTTGGAATCATAATCTATTTTGTAACATATCAAAAAAGGAATGGGATGATATTTCCATGTTTTTAATGATATGATTTCTTCCTACAACATAGAGAGGTGATACGATGATAATATTTTTTTAGTGATATGATGTTAAAATATGATGATATTCTCATCATAAATTATATTATGAGATGATATGATGATACACATACCACTAGTGATATTGAAATATGTGATGATGATAATATTTTCCTTGAAATTGTAGAAATATGAGTTGATCACACACTTGTGGCTGATGATATGACTAGATAATTTGATGATTAAATATGGGATAACATGTATAATAGGCTAGACCTAACCATATAGAAATTACATGACTTAAATAAAATATTTTATTATAATACATTCCTAAGAACTTTCAGGTTAAGAGTTTTAGATAAATATAACAAAACATTAACTAACAAAACTCAATCCTTTTTCAACTAATGGAAAATTTTCCCAGTATATAAATATTATTTAATCCATAAGAATTCTGTAACATCTCCCAAAAAATACTTTCTTATGGTACCCTTCGAGAAAATTTTATGTATTAATTATCTTAACAACATGAATAAGTGAAAACATAAAAAGGGGTGAGCTCAGATGCTCAATAAGGGTAATCATAGGTGTCAATAATGAAAAATAATAAGTGATCATATTATTAGAATATATATAAGTATAGATATATAAAAACCCATACCTAAAAATTAATAGGTCATAAATTATGGAATAAATATTGACATGAAATTTTAAATGAATCAAAATATTTATTCAATAATGATGAGCCTTGAGAACATAAACTAGTCATGAGAATAATCATAAAAGTGTGAAACGTCCTTCAAATATAGAGCATACATAATCATGTAAAATATTGAGAGTAAATATTCCCATATAAAATTCATAGAAAAACGTGTGAAAAAATATTCCCACATCTCATTCACATAAAAAACACATGAAAAAATCTTCTCACATCTAATTAAAACTATAAAATTTTGAAACATCTCCCACATATCATTCAAACAACATTTTATCATTTAATGTGATTTTAAGCCTTAACTAATTCATTAGAGGGTGATATAGTACCCCACCCATAATTATCCATACATATTAGGGCCACTTGTAAATAATTATTAATGATATCATAAAGAATCATGAATATAAAACAGGTTTCAATAAATGTATCATGAAGTGACCATAGAAATAAAATTGGTTTCATACCCCTTTTAAAAAATTTCATAATTCCATCAACCCATATAACATGATTAACCCATGGAAAATAAATTGGTATCTAATGACCTCAAGAAATTTTTTTTTGTAAATTCCATTCAATCATGATAATAAATAATGGAATTTACACTATATTAATAAATGTTTTACGGTTAAGATAACAATTTTACACAATCAATCTATGTATGACATCTTAGTGAACAACCTTCAATAAAAGTAATCAATAATAGGGTAATTATATAGGAATAGAATTTGAAGAAATACTATAGTTATAATACGATGAAAATTAAGTGATGGATCATTTCTTAAATATTGGATATCAATAAAAAATACAACCATATAAATAAGATGGATTGTATCATTTGGTGAATATTCTTGATCAAGTTTAAGTTATATCAAGGGATGTTAAATTAGATGATAATTTTTTTTAGAAGTTTAAAAATAAACACACTTTTGAAATATTAAATACCCCTGATCTTTTGAAATCATTTTAAAATATGTATTTTATAAAAATAGGATTTAAATAATATCTTTTAGAAAATAAGAAAATACATAGATGAATTTTCATATAATATGAAAAATATTATGGAAAGGTACATTCACATGATAACATAAAATGAGATTATTATTTTTGTAAAAAATGAATAATATAGAAAACATTATGTGATTTATATTAAAAATATTTTCAAATAAGATCAATTTAGTTGAAAATGACCTTTTTTATATTTTAAATAGAAATAGTTTTTTCATAAAAAAAGTTGTATTTTTCATAAATGTAATTCCATTTTTAAAACAAATTTATTGAAAATCGTATCGCTTAAAAATATTCTAAAACTTCCAATTTAAAATAATGTAAATGGAAGATAAATATCAACAAGGATAACTAGAGGAGAATAAAATTATTATATAAATATCCACACAATTCCCTATATGGGTTTTCATATTTGTTAGGTCTTAATTTTAAAATGAGGTTCAAAATAGAAACTTTATAGTTTGGGTGGAATTCAAATAAAAACCATTGAAGGAGATAAATATTGAAATTGAACATCAAATATCATGAATATAGGGAATTTAATGATACAATATATCAATTTGGAACCATATACAACACGTAAAATAATATTAAGTTCATAATAAAAAAATATGCCTCAAATAGATGAATTTGAGATGAAAAAACCTTATGTTGGTCCTGATTCATTCTATATGTTCACCAAATATACTAAATAATTAAGTTTATTTTATTAATTACATACCTGAGAACCTTATTTATAACTATAATAGTTTATACAATCCATTAATAATAATTCCATATATATATACACCAGTTAGTTTTTACAAATCATCCCATATGGGGCGTTCATAATTTTAATAGGTTATACTAGTTTCATAGGGTAAGTGTTAGTATTTTTTCTTATTAAAAAGTTAATCATTCCCAAATAACTAATTTTATTGTAAGGGATTATTTATAATTAATTTTATGTTTAATTTTTTTTTCCATGAGTACTTCATTATTTATCCTAGAAGATGAAATCGATAAGGAACAATCTTTTATGATTTTTAACCTACGAAGGGTGTTTTCATAATCACTAATTTAAATATTAATGTACCATTTTTATAACAAAAAACAATTATTTATATATTTATATAATTTTATACCATTAATTATGTTTTCATAATCATCCATGTTTAAACTTCATAGTATTGTTCAAGTAGGTGGTCCAATCGACCCAAACATGAACATAACAAGATTAAGGAAAGATAAAGATATTTTTAGTAAAAATATACATAAAAGGTTGAATAATGATATAATTTAGTTTTTATTATTGTGATATATAAGAATTAAATAGTAATTAGAATAAATTTTATTGGATATGAAAATATTATATAATCTGAATTAGTGATTTTCCTCTTAGGATGCTTGTTTTAATCAATTGAATTAATGATAATCAATTGTTGATTATATAATTAATTGGTTACAAAATAATAATGATATAGACGATATTAATTTAATATGGTAAAATAAAATTTGAGTAATAATAAAAGAAAATAAAGTAATAGAAAAGAAAATGAGAGGTTAGGAACTTATACCTCACTTCGTGGATTATCTCCATTGTGAAGGTGATTAAGCATTTGAGTGATGGTATTTTGAGATTACAAGAACCCCTTTAAGGTGTATGGGATTTTATAAGATAGGGTTTTATATATTTTCTCCAAAATAAGGGTATTTTATATAGAGGGTATGTGAGGATAGGGGAACCCATTTTATAAGATAAAATAGATAAGATTTATGGTAAATACCCAAAATATTTAAATAATGGGATGTCACTCTCAAGGAAAGTGCATAATAAATTGAAAAGTAATATATATATATATATAATAGAAGATAAGGTTTATACACACCTCAAACATACATTTATAACATTTTTTTATATCTATTTCCCTTTATAACTTAGGTAACTCATTTTTATAATTCTGATTTTCACCACGCTAAATATTTTTACCATAGTAATTTATCCTTTATGAAAATAAAATCATACTTATTATATAATTTGGAAATAACATTTTAAAATTTCAAATATATATTTTTTTATTCAATAATTAAAAGTAATAAAAATTAATTTATAAATACATAATATATAATGTATTAATTTTTTTTTTGAAAAATAAAATATAAACTCTGGTATATAAAATATGAGTTTATCAATTATTTTTGTAAGAAATTATAGATTTAATTATAAAATTCATATTTATTATTATAATAAGGTTTCATAAATTTCCATTTCATACTTATTTCATAAATTACGTGTTATTTTTGAAAATAGAATTTTCCACTATTCAATAAAAATGAAATCATTTTAGAAAAATATCAAAAAATAATAATTCTAAACTAATTTTGACATTATAAATCCCAAAATGATGTTAGTTTTATCAATTAAATTTCATAAATTTTAAAAAATTATTTCTTAAATGAAAATATAAGTATAAATAAATAATACTTTTATTAAAAAAATGATATTTTTAATCATTATGTACTCTTAATATTATTTTATATCATTTTATAGTTTAAAATGTGTTAATTTGTTAGTTAATAAATAATAATATTTTAGAAGTGTTAAATTTTATCGATTGGGATAAAATATAAAATACTTAACAAAATATTTTTTTTGAATAAAAAATAAATAATATTTTTATAATAAATATGATTTAAAAAATACCATTAATTATTTATATTCTAAATTTTATTTTGACTAAAAAAATTTTATTAAAAAAATAATTTTAAAATAATTTTATATTTAAATAATAATGATATTTTTATTTATAGGAGAGGCGTATATATATATATATATATAATTTTAAAATATCATATTTTTTAATCATTGTGAATTATATTATTCTAAATTTAACACTTAAGAATACATGAATTATGTATACATATTTAATATATGACTAATTACCATATCTCTAATGAACATACTTAAAATTATCATATTTTTGATAACTATATTTTCAATGACCCGATTTTAGTCCTATCTATATAGAATTACTAAATCATTCGTTCATTCCACTCTCACTTTGTAAGGTGTATTTCTTATTTTATATTATAGTTTTTTCAAAATTATTTATCCTTTAATAGTGATCTTCTTCATTATAAGTTTTGTTTGGATATTAGTGATCCTCAAAGTTGAACATGATCCAGAATATTTCCTATTAGTGGTGATTTTATTCATTTTTTTCAATTATAACTAATGTATTTATAAACAATTAATTTATGTATTTTGTCTATAGTGAGTAATAATTCATTGCATGGAATACTTAGTTTTATGTTATTTTGTTGTAACACTCCACATATGAAAGAATAAAGTGTTATAATTTTAATTCATATCTTGTATGAAATATTTACAAATCAATTTAAATTCATTGAAACTATTAGAAAAGTAGTTTATAATTATAAACATATGGTTTATAAGAATATTATGCTTCCTAAAAACCTGGGGTGTTACATTCTCCCCCCTAAATAAATCATGACCTCACAATTTTAATTACTCATGACTAATAAGTATAGGTGAGGGAATTATTAACATACTAATCATTTGTGATATAAATTCTAATATGACATCTCCATTAATTTCTTAGGATACACTATGTTACTTATCTTTCATAAAAAAAATTGATCATTAATGTAATCATTTACTACAGTATATATATAACATAATAATATATTCTATATATCCCAAAACCCTTTAAATCTCAAAGACATTAAACCACAATGATATTATTTATTCCTCCAAATATTACCACTAATTTTTTTACCACAAATGTATTAATCACTAGTTAAAAATGTCAAAAAAAAACTAGTCAATATATATTACAATCCAAAAAAAATTAAACATCATCAAATAATATAATGGATCACATTTTATTAGATTCAATAATTAATTCCAATACTAAATTTTATCTATATAAATGAATCCATTATTACCTCAACATCAATCATATATTAATACTAAGAGTTTTCTATACTACAATAATGAGTTCATAAATAGTAATCCCAAAAAATATAATCTTATCATAAAATCATTTTTCAAGGATATTAATTTCATTTAATATGAGTTTCAAAACCTTTATTATAGATCTACTAAAGAATAATGATTAGATGATTCACATAACCCTAATAAATATCACTCACTAATGAAAATGGATATTATTATAAAAATATAATTTATATTATGGAATCAACCTCACTAACTAAGGTAATACTAGGAAACTCACCTTTTATTCCATAATAAGAATATACTATGATTCTCAACTATTTATGTACAATCCCTTATTCAATTATACGAAAAAGTTGTTTTTTCATACTTACCTTTCTCAAAATCGATGTTATGATCCTATTTTAACCAAATAATAAATCCTAAGTGGTTAGAATAATATTCTGAAGATTCAAAGCATTTTTATATGAAATCTGAATCTTAATGTTATTTCTCTATAAAAACCTTCATTTCAACACATGATATTTTTATTTCATCTATTTCATACATGTTAAAACCAAAAACATGGTTAGATCTACCTATGTTACTTTAAGTTATGTTTTCTCATACTTATTAACTTAATCTATTAATGTAAATAGGATATAAATCCTTTATGATTATTCAAAAATAGAATGTGATTAATCAAATAATATCCCCCGAGAGTGTTTATCTAGGTGTGTAGTTATAACTCATTGTCATAAATCAGGTCAAAGTTGAGTTAATACCCAACACACCCACTTTTTGGTTATTTACCCTAGCTAAAACTTTTCCATATCCTATATCCAATTTCGAGTAGCTAGATGAGTATTCATTTTTTAGGAAAAAGTGAATAATATCTACTTTATCATAATTTTAGGATGTTATCGTATACTTAAACTTATCCTTTAGAATTATAACTATGGTTTTCACAAAATTTATATTATCATAATAATTAAAATATTAAACATTATCTCAACTAACCTAAAGTGTTATTTTTACCTTTGGAATTATAATCAAATTTAACTTATCAGCCCTGATATTATCATCAACTAGTATTCTAACCTCTAAAGTTTTCTAAACCCTAATATGATACCTAAAATATAAAACCAAACATAATGATCCAATGATAATTCCAATTAGAGAAAATATCTCATTATAACATATCCCTAGGTAAACATGTAAACTAAAAAAAATCATTTCTTTTTAATATATTATATAATTCCGCCACTATATAAACAACCACTTAGTTAGTAACGATTATTTAACATAATTCATGATTTTTTCTCTTAAGATACCCTTATAGTCAGATATTAAATTTTACTTCTCTTCATAACCTAGGAAAATGGGAACATAAGAAAGGGTGGGCACAAATTCCCAATAAGGGAAATCATAATTGAGAAAAATAGAAAATAATATGTAGTCATAAGATGAGTATATAGGTATAATATAGATACATTAGAAAATAATACAAAGAAATATTAGGTTATAAATCATGGCATAAATCATGACAATAAATAGTACATAAATCAAAAGAGTAATTAAATAATTATAATCCATTAGAGAATAACCTATTCCTGAGAATAAACAAAAAACATTGAAACATATTTCAAATATAACACATATATAATAATGGAATATATTATGAAAAAATATTCCAGAATTATGTTCACATAGAAATTTATGAAAAAATCACCCAATATCTCATTCATGGAAAATAATTATGAACAAAGCTTCTTACATCACATTCACACAACTGACTTATGAACAATGATTCACACATCTCATTCATGAAACATTTCATTAAATAATGTGATATTAAATATTAACCAATATAATTTTAGGGAAATATAGAACCCCACCCATCATTATCCATACATATGAGTTCTATTTGAAAAAACTATTCATAATATCATAGAGAACCTCTTTAAAGAATTTGGTTTCATTCAAAATATCATGAAGAACTAAAGGAAGGGAAATGTGTTTCATATCCCTTTAAAAATCATTAACAATTACATCAATAAGAATAACTCATTAAACCAATAAAAAATAAGTGGGTAACCAATAAATTCAAGTAACATTCTACGTTAATACCTTTAAATAGTGATAATAATGTATATGGTATTTACACCATATAGATAAATTTTATACAGTTAACATAATAATTTTCTCTAATCAATCAATTTATGACATCTAGGTGGACACCCATCAATCAAAAGAATCAAGAATAAGGTATTCATAGAGGAAATGCATTGGGTGAAATATTACAGTTATACACCAATGAAAAAATCAGAGATAGGTACTTTATTTGATATAGGAGATCCATAAATAATCCATATATAGAAATAAGTTTGATGTTATCCTTTGTGGAATATCTTTGATCAAGTATAATATATATCAAGGCATGTTGACATAAATGAAAACCATTTTTAAGAGTTTTATAAATAAAAACACTTTGGAAATAAGAAATACTTTTGATCTTTTGAACACATTATAAAAATGTATTTTTTAAAATAAGGATAAAAATAATTTCATTTATAAATTATGAAAATGTAGAGAAGAATTATCATAAAAATGATAATTGTTTTTAAAATATTCATTCGCATGAAAATATCAAAAGTTTTTTTTGAAATCAAAACATACTGAAACAATTAAGTGATTTTCATTTAAAAGTTTTGAAAATAGGATCAAGGTGGTTGAAAATTTATTTTTTGAATTTTTCAAATAGATATAAGGATGTTCCCAAATAAATTGGAATTTAGCATAAAATAAATTCTCAGTTTAAAACTATTTTTTGAAAACCACATTGCTTTAAAATATTATAAAACTTCTAATATAAAACTAGATAAAGAGAAGAAAAATATGACTTAGATTAACCATAATAGAATAAAAACATTTTTATCATACACTTAAAGTTTATAAAAATTTCCCAGATGGGTTATCATATTCGAGAGGTCTCGATTTTAATAGGAGGTTTGAAATATAAAACTTATGTCTTGAGTTAAATTCAAATAAAAAACATTAAAGGAGAGTAATTTTGAAATTGAACTTAAAATATAATGAAAATAATTAATTTCATGATGAATCAAGTCGATTAGGTATTATATATACCAATAAAAATACAATTAGGGGTATAATACAAAACACGTCTAAAATAGAGGAATTAAAAATGAAAACCCCTTACCTTTGCCTGGATTCATTCTGTACCCACACTAAATATCTTGAATAATTAAATTAATTTAATAAATTACATTACCAAGAAACTTATTTATAACTATAACCATTTATACTTCTTATTAATAATTATTCCACATATATATATATATTAGTAAGATTTTATGTATTTTCTTATAATGGGTGTTTATAATATTAATGGTATATACTAGTTTTATAGTAGCGGTGTTAGTATTTTCTATTACTTGAAATTTAATATTTAAAAATAATTAATTATAATATGAGGGATTATTTATAAGGTTTTATTATGTTTAAATTTTATTTCAATATTACTTTAGTCTTTATGTTAGAATATGAAATCGAAAATGAACATTATTTAATGATTTTAACCTATGAAGGGTGTTTTCTTAATTAATTTTTTAAATACTATTTATCAATTTTTTTTAGAAAATAATAATTTAAAATCTTATATCATATTATTCCATTAATTATGGTTTCACATTCTTCCGTGATATAATTTCTTTTCTTTGTTCAAGTAGTGGTTCAAACTGACCTAAACATGAACATGCCATCCTTAATGAATGATTATGATTTTCATTAATTAAAATATCATTAAAAAGTAGAATAATGATGAAATTTAGTGTTTATTAGTATGATATATTATAATTAAAAGGGAATTAGAAGATAAAGTAATGTATATCAAACTATTATATAATTTGAATTAGTGATTTTTATCTTAGTATGATTGTTTTAAACGATTGAAGAAATGATAATATTTTTTTGATCATATAATTAATTTGTTCTCTAATTTTTCCTAAAATAACCTCAATAATATCATAAATATTATATTTATATCTTAAATACATTATTATGACTATCCAATTAATGTGTTGATTAAACAAAAATATAAATCAATTGTCTCATTGAGGCGGTGGTCCACAAGTATGTATGGTTGATGATTGTTTTCATATAACACAAGAAATTAATAATATGTTTTATATTATAAGAATATAAAATATGTTAAAAATATATTATTTATCTATTAAAATCAATATTGGGACTATATTTTTGATATGGTGAAGTAAAATGAAACATGTTGCATCATGGAGGCAGTAGTTCACACAACACACAATTCATGTTTTCATTTTTTCTTATTATAAATGGCTATTGTGGTTAATGATTGTACTAACATAATAATAACATACTAGTATAATAAATATACTAATTTTATAACTTTAAAATTTTTAAATGAACTTTTAGGAATGATAAAAGAAAACCAAAAGTAATATAAATTAAAATGTGAGGTTGGAAACTTATTCCTCACTTCTTGGATTATCTCCTTTGAGGATGAAATTAATACTTTGAGAGATGATATTTTGAGAATAAAATAACCTCATTAATGTGTCTAGGCATTTTGGATAAGATGGTTGAGAATATTTTGCACTAATCTAAGTGGGTTTTTTGTAACACCTCGAGCTTCCACGATACGCTTCTCATTCAATAATGCAATAGCTTGCATTGTACGCAACTTTGAGTTCTAAAACACCGCGAATAATCAAAGTAGCCGTTATGAATAGTAATAACCACTTTTTAAAATTATAGAAATTTTATATTTCAAAATGGACTTCATTTTTGGATTCGGAATATCGAAATTAGCCTATGTTGAATTTTTGGTATTTTTCTGAGAACTTCTAATTTTTATGAATAGTGAAAAATACTTTAAAACAACTTTTTTAATCAAAATGATTTATTGTGATAAATTATACTATTTAGTGGTTTAAAGGTATAATTAGAATATATTTTTACCATTTTATCCAATGGTGGTCATTAGAATTAATTTAACATTTAAATTGGACATAAACAATTGCCAATCTTTTGATATAAATTGTTTCTTAAAAACACGCTATTTGTCGTAACAGCGGGAATTAATTATAAAATTAATTAATTAAACTTATATGTTTGGAATTTTTTAAAATAGACATCATTTTTGAATTCGGAATATCAATTATAGCCTAGGGTGAAATTTTGGCCTTGTTCTGAAAAACTTCAATTTTTGATGAATAGTGAAACCACTAAGTGGTAGTTAAATAACTGATTTTTCGTTTAAATAAAATATTACCACTTCTGTGATTTGATTTTCAAAAATCCGACATACATGGTTGTCATTAAGAAGTAAAATGTGGTTCAATGAGATTAAAATAATTTTTTGGTGAATAGTAACTTTTAAGTTCTTAATCGCGATTAGGGGTAATTAGTGTAGTTTAAGGTACAAATAATGTTTTAATAATATGAGATGAGCATGAAACTTGTCCTACTCCTATTGGATGAGTCATGGCCGACCAAGACAACCAATGGGTCAACTTGGGGACCCCATGGAGCCACTTTAGTTGGAAAATGACATTAATATATATTTATTTAATGTTAAAATTAAATTGACACAAACATGATTTATTTTACTAAAACAGTTTTTAAGTGGGGATACACAAGTCCAAATTTTGACTATAAATATTAATTAGAAAACTAAAATGATTTCCTACATCATAGTATTTTTTTTATAATTTTTAGACATTAAATAAATTAAATTATTTATGACATCATTATGATGCAGCGATGACCTCATTATTTAACGATTTAAATAAAATGAGAAGATAATGCAAACTCCAAGGCTTACACTTGTCCAAAGCCTATTGGATGAAGATATTTAGAAACATTATCACCTTAGCCTAGAATTATATAAGTGTGGGACCTTTAGAATCCGAAAAGCATTGTGAAATAATATAACATTTCAATCTTTCCAAAAGTGCCCCTCCTCTCCACTTATAAAAGGCCCCCACCTATCCCACCTCATTTACACTTTCAAGCCATTTGGATCTGCCAACCTCTGCCCAAATACTCTCCCAACATCCCTCTCTTACTCTTAGAAGCCTCACTTTGGGCAGAACTCTTCCCCAGGAAGCCTTTGGCTCAAATCAAAAAGAGTTACCCGATTTTGAGGTAATGTCTTCTCTAATGTTGTTTTGGTTTATTTTTCTTCTCCAACCCCCTAAACTCTTTTTATTAATTTCTTTTGTAACAACACCATTATCCTCAATATACTAGTATGTTTTTATAAGAAGGATTCGAGATACACTTACACACACCTACATCTAATGGTTAATGAACATACGGTTTCTGTGGATGGCGAATTTCTGCCTCACGAAACGATGATTGTTCAACACTCATATAACACCTTCAAAGGTGGCCATTAAGATGTCACTATTTTTATATATGATATATAATATGTTTATGTTTTACTTATGCTTCTGTATTTCTCATTTATGCCATACTTTATGATTTCCATTATGGGTAAAACGCGATAATTTCATTTTAGGAAGTGCGGACTACCGCCCCCTCAAAGTGATGTGAATCATTAATGCCATATGTGGGATGTATAAAGGATGGAGTAAATGATATTATATATGATATTATAATGGAACTATATATTTACCTTTATATAATTATGATTTCATTCCATTAAATATGAAATAGAAATGAAAGTAGCGTTCATGCGTACGTACGGCTTACCGTCTCCATGAACGATGCATTTCATTTCTTACCTCTAAATGTTACGTAATATTATAAATGAATGTATATACTGTATATATATGAAATATATGAAATCTAAATCATGAATATAATTCTGGAGATAATGGATATTCTACCACATAAACAACTTGTAATTATAAGAAGTTTATTGTTGACTCAAGTACCAAAGATCGACAAAATGACCGTTATTAACTTAAATAATTACATAATGTTCATATCATTGTAATAAGTGATATAAAAAGGATAATGAAATTGAAAATGGTTCTTAATAAGGTAGATATTAACTCTAGTTTATTATTCAGGAGGTTAAAGAACGGTTGAGTCAAGTCAGACACAAGGTAAGGGAATTTCTTAACCCAACTTCCATTCTTTGGGTTAATCTCCTACTTTCAAATTGTGTCATGATATTATTATGTCTTATTTTGTATTTTTACTTTCTTTATGTGTACCTATAGTGAATACACATAATAGATCTATTTTATTTTAAAAATGATCTTTTTAAGGACTTCGTCTGAATCTCCTTTGATTGAGGCATATTTGGTTTTATACACAACTTTCTTTTATACGGTGTATAAACCCCTTTGACTTTTAAGTTTATTCAAAAGGAATCTTTTTTATACGAAGCGTTTTACTAAATGACAAAAAAGGAATCTTTTTCATTCCGTACATATGCGGCGACAACGACTTCTCCGCCGCCGTGACCATTATATGATTTTCGGCTTCCTCTACAAGCCATCACTTTTTTTAAAGAAAAATAAATACAAAGTTTTCACTTTCTTTTATTTTGGTATTGAAAATGGTTTTGAAAGCATTTTTATTATTTCAATGTGTTGTATTGATATCTTGTGATTGAAATGTGGAAATTTTATGTTTCCTTTATGCATGTTTTATGTGATACGATTATGTTATGGTTTATGATATGTTTAAACCTATTCATATGAGGAATGTATTGGACTTAATAAGTGACGGGTGGAGCCCGCTATAGCTCCTCGATGCATCGGTAGGTCTCATGAGACAACTAGACGTGGAATTGGCCGAGGCCCTTTCCCAATTTGATTTATGGTTTTGGCCGAGGCCTTAATCATTTTAGACGTCTTGGCTGAGGCCTTGAAAAAATGTTTCAGAATGTCCGGCATTATACATTCCCTCATTATGAAAGTGGTTATTGTTATTGCATGTGATTATTCGTCTAGTAGAATATCCATGTGAGTAAGTAATGGCATTATTTTATTTTACTTTTTCCATATTATGCTGAAGTTCAAGTTCAATAAGGCTTTTGTTTTAGTTATACATTGCCTTAAATGCTTATGTTTTCTTATAAAATCTTCCGCAATATTGTTATCCTTACTGAGCATCTGAGCTCACCCCTTTCAATGTTTTAATATTTTCCAGGATGTGAAGAAGTATTTTATGAATGACCTGCAGGGATTGTGAGAAGAGGATATGAGGGTGGACTATGGAGACTTTGTTATTTTAGTTTTTCACTTTATGATGTAATGTAACATTTACGAATGTATCTAGTGTTTCCAAGGATACTAAACTAATCGGTCTTTCGAGACTTGATCTTTTGTGATCATGCCAATGTTACGAAGTAAGGCACTGGCTCTGGGTAGCTGGGGTCGGGGCTTTATAGTTTGTATCAGAGGCCGTTTAGTACTAACCTTGGAAGCTAGATTTAGATAAACTCTGATTAGAGCACATATCCCGAAGATATACTTTGAGGATTAGTATAGAAGAACTTCCTAGAATTTTGGTATTGTAGAGATGTTGCAAGTTTTCCGAGCAATACATCCCTGTCTGGATACGAGCAGGTAGAGGCGGCTCTGGCACAGATGTACCTAGGGGTAAAACCCGAAAACACCTCTTTGAGCTAGACTCGAACGGGAACTGGTGCACGACAACGGGCCTTGCTGCACTCTTGGTTACGACACTCCCGGGGGATATGCTTAGGATAACTCTCATTTTCATTACAAATCATTATGAAGGGTTTATGAGTATATACTTCCTCAAAGAAAACATTTTTATGATTATGGATTATATCCATAAATAGCTCAATTTATGTAAAGTGTTTTAAAAGTATGGAATTATGTATTTTGATTCATAAACTAATCTAGTTTATGCCATTGTTTAGAAATGGCGCCTAGTTGAAGAAATGGAAACCGTATCAATGCACGCACTCCATGTAGGGATTTCCCTCCTGCTCAAAATAATTATAGTGGGGCTGGTGATGCAACTGGTGCCGATCAGCTAATCATCCTACTGGGACAACTTACTCAGGTTATGAATAATAACCTTACTCGTATGGAGCACCCTGATCCGCAACGTGGAGGATCAATGTTAGACCGTTTCATGAGGCAACAACCACCAACCTTCAATGGGAGTACAAATCCTATAGTATCTGAGCAATGGATAAATTACTTAGAGAAAATATTCCATGCCTTGGGGAGTAGTGAAAGGGAGAAGGTTGTCATGGCAGTTTACCGCCTCACTGGAGATGCCGATCAGTGGTGGTCGCTGATTCAAAACACAAAGGAAGATGATGATGTATCAAATATGGAATGGAGGGAGTTCAAAGATCTGTTTTTAGAAAAATATTTTCCTCGTGACCATCGAGCAGATATAGAAAGGCAATTTCTGAGGTTGAGGCAGAAGGAGGCTGAGAATGTCGCAAAGTATGAGGCTAACTTTACAAGGTTAGCGAGGCATGCTGCCGATTATATACGTAACCCAAGGAGTAAGATTGATCATTTCTTTGATGGGTTAAAGCCATTTCTCCGTCAAGCTTTAGTATCACAATCCTTCTCATCATACGAAGATATTGTCTCATGTGCTATCAAGACAGAAAAGGAATTCTCTAAGTCTTATGACAACAAAGTAAAGCAAGAGAAGAAGAGAACGGTGGAACAAGAGACAGATAAAGGGAAAAAGGGAAAGAAGGATTTTCCATTATGTGATAATTGTGGGAAGAATCACCCTGGTACTTGCCTAAAAGGAATGGGAGTTTGTTATAAATGTGGAGAAAAGGGTCACCAGGCTCGTGATTGCAAGGGAAAGAAAGAGGCTATCAAAGTTGAATGCTACAATTGTAGGGAAACAGGGCATTATGCAAATGAATGTCCTAAGTGTCAGGGAAACTTACCTCAGAAAAGGCCAAGGGATCAAGGACAATCTTATGCTGTGACTACAGTTGACGCGGAATAATTAATGTATTGGTGCTTTTGGACTCAAGGATTATATTCTGGTTATAAGAATAATGTGATATATATATATGGATTGTACTGCAGTACTTGTTGATTTCAGTAAGGTTTTAATATGATTAAGGTAATCATATTTTTAGTATGTGACAATAAGAGAAACTTTTCTTTGTTTGGGGAATCTGATGTTACAATTGATTTTGGAATTTAGAGACCTTTTAGAGAAAGTCTGGACGAAGGTATTTTGGATAACTATTATGGTTGGAATGGATTAAGTTGAACCATGGATAGTATTGTTTAAGGTTAAAGAATTTCTGAAGATTATTTTTGGAATATTATAATACTATAGTTTTAGGAAAAGGACAACCTGCAGGGTGGGGCATAACCCGTCGCGTCGGACAAAGCTGCAGGAATCGAACCCACAACCATAGTGCGACACGCCTTTATTTCCTACCACTAGCCTACAGGAAGTCCCTGGTTATTACAAAATAGATTTACTAATCTAAATGGTATGTGTTAACATTTTAAACCTTATACAATTAGGATAAATAGAATATTTTTGAGTTCCGTTACCATTTGGAGTAAAAGTTGGGTTTGTGGTAAAAATTTATTAACGAATGAAAGTATACATAACAAGTATGTATATTCCCTTACGTTCTTAGTAAATCTCCTAAATAAATTCCTCAACATTATAAAAGGTAACTTAAAAAAAATGTTGTCGGTTAACTTCTCCAACTGGGGATTCAATGACCATTTAACCAATCACAAGTTTGTGATTTTCTTGTGGTTAAACTTTCTCCTAATCCTGTTTTCTATAACTCTCCATCAGACCTTGATGGTTTGTTTCTCCTCCATATCCATATTTTCATATAATCCTAGAATGGGCTATATCGGGTGACCTTTGTACTTATCCTGCTTTCTTTTAATGTTATATATTTATTAACCTTCTTTCCGATGTGGGTTTTCCTCAAAGGTATTTTCTCTTTTCAACCTTTTATTTTCAAAGAAAAATTTCAAATTGCGAGGACGCAATTTATTGAAGGAGGGGAGAATGTAACACCCCGAGCTTCCACGATACGCTTCTCATTCAATAATGCAATAGCTTGCATTGTACGCAACTTCGAGTTCTAAAACACCGCGACTAATCAAAGTAGTCGTTATGAATAGTAATAACCACTTTTTAAAATTATAGAAATTTTATATTTCAAAATGGACTTCATTTTTGGATTCGGAATATCAAAATTAGCCTATGTTGAATTTTTGGTATTTTTCTGAGAACTTCTAATTTTTATGAATAGTGAAAAATACTTTAAAACAACTTTTTTAATCAAAATAATTTATTGTGATAAATTATACTATTTAGTGGTTTTAAGGTATAATTAGAATATATTTTTACCATTTTATCCAATGGTGGTCATTAGAATTAATTTAACATTGAAATTGGACATAAACAATTGCCAATCTTTTGATATAAATTGTTTCTTAAAAACACGCTATTTGTCGTAACAACGGGAATTAATTATAAAATTAATTAATGCAACTTATATGTTTGGAATTTTGTAAAATAGACATCATTTTTGAATTCGGAATATCAATTATAGCTTAAGGTGAAATTTTGGCCTTGTTCTGAAAAACTTCAATTTTTGATGAATAGTGAAACCACTAAGTGGTAGTTAAATAACTGATTTTTCGTTTAAATGAAATATTACCACTTCTGTGATTTGATTTTCAAAAATCCGACATACATGGTTGTCATTAAGAAGTAAAATGTGGTTCAATGAGATTAAAATAATTTTTTGGTGAATAGTAACTTTTAAGTTCTTAATCGCGATTAGAGGTAATTAGTGTAGTTTAAGGTACAAATAATGTTTTAATAATATGAGATGAGCATGACACTTGTCCTACTCCTATTGGATGAGTCATGGCCGACCAAGACAACCCATGGGTCAACTTGAGGACCCCATGGAGCCACTTTAGTTGGAAAATGACATTAATATATATTTATTTAATGTTAAAATTAAATTGACACAAACATGAGTTATTTTACTAAAACAGTTTTTAAGTGGGGTTACACAAGTCCAAATTTTGACTATAAATATTCATTAGAAAACTAAAAATATTTCCTACATCATAGTATTTTTTTTATAATTTTTAGACATTAAATAAATTACATTATTTATGACATCATTATGATGCAGCGATGACCTCATTATTTAACGATTTAAATAAAATGAGAAGATAATGAAAAATCCAAGGCTTACAATTGTCCAAAGCCTATTGGATGAGGAGATTTAGAAACCTTATCACCTTATCCTCGAATAATATAAGTGTGGGACCTTTAGAATCCGAAAAGCATTGTGAAATAATATAACATTTCAATCTTTCCAAAAGTGCCCCTCCTCTCCACTTATAAAAGGCCCCCACCTCTCCCACCTCATTTACACATTCAAGCCATTTGGCTCGGCCAACCTCTGCCCAAATACTCTCCCAACATCCCTCTCTTACTCCTAGAAGCCTCACATTGGGCAGAACTCTTCCCAAGGAAGCCTTTGGCTCAAATCAAAAAGAGTTACCCGATTTTGAGGTAATGTCTTCTCTAATGTTGTTTTGGTTTATTTTTCTTCTCCAACCCCCTAAACTCTTTTTATTAATTTATTTTGTAACAACAACAGTATCCTCAATATACTAGTATGTTGTTATAAGAAGTATTCGAGCTACACTTACACATACCTACATCTAATGGTTAATGAACATACGGTTTCTGTGGATGGCGAATTTCTACCTCACGAAATGATGATTGTTCAACACTCATATAACACCTTCAAAGGTGGCCATTAAGATGTCACTATTTTTATATATGATATATAATATGTTTTTGTTTTACTTATGCTTCTGTATTTCTCATTTATGGCATACTTTATGATTTCCATTATGGGTAAAACGCGATAATTTCATTTTAGGAAGTGCGGACTACCACCCCCTCAAAGTGATGTGAATCGTTAATGCCATATGTGGGATGTATAAAGGATGGAGTAAATGATATTATATATGATATTATACTGGAACTATATTATACCTTTATATAATTATGATTTCATTCCATTAAATATGAAATATAAATGAAAGTAGCGTTCATGCGTACGTACGGCTTACCGTCTCCATGAACGGTGCATTTCATTTCTTACCTCTAAATGTTACGTAATATTATAAATTAATGTATATACTGGATATATATGACATATATGACATCTAAATCATGAATATAATTCTGGAGATAATGGATATTCTTCCACATAAACAACTTGTAATTATAAGAAGTTTATTGTTGACTCAAGTACCAACGATCGACAAAAGGACCGTTATTAACTTAAATAATTACATAATGTTCATATCATTGTAATAAGTGATATAAAAAGGATAATGAAATTGAAAATGGTTCTTAATAAGGTAGATATTAACTCTAGTTTATTATTCAGGAGGTTAAAGAACGGTTGAGTTAAGTCAGACACAAGGTAAGGGAATTTCTTAACCCAACTTCCATTCTTTGGGTTAATCTCCTACTTTCAAATTATGTCATGATATTATTATGTCTTATTTTGTATTTTTACTTTCATTATGTGTACCTATAGTGAATACACATAATAGATCTATTTTATTTTAAAAATGATCTTTTTAAGGACTTCGTCTGAATCTCCTTTCATTGAGGCATATTTGGTTTTATACACAACTTTCTTTTATACGGTGTATAAACCCCTTTGACTTTTACGTTTATTCAAAAGGAATCTTTTTTATACGAACCGTTTTACTAAACGACAAAAAAGGAATCTTTTTCATTCCGTACATATGCGGCGACAACGACTTCTATGCCGCCGTGACCATTATATGAGTTTCGGCTTCCTCTACAAGCCATCACTTTTTTTAAAGAAAAATAAATACAAAGTTTTAACTTTCTTTTATTTTGGTATTGAAAATGGTTTTGAAAGCGTTTTTATTATTTCAATGTGTTGTATTGATATCTTGTGATTGAAATGTGGAAATGTTATGTTTCCTTTATGCATGTTTTATGTGATACGATTATGTTATGGTTTATGATATGTTTAAACCTATTCATATGAGGAATGTATTGGACTTAATAAGTGACGGGTGGAGCCCGCTATAGCTCCTCGATGCATCGGTAGGTCTCATGAGACAACTAGACTTGGAATTGGCCGAGGCCCTTTCCCAATTTGATTTATGGTTTTGGCCGAGGCCTTAATCATTTTAGACGTCTTGGCCGAGGCCTTGACAAAATGTTTCAGAATGTCCGGCATTATACATTCCCTCATTATTAAAGTGGTTATTGTTATTGCATGTGATTATTCGTCTAGTAGAATATCCATGTGAGTAAGTAATGGCATTATTTTATTTTACTTTTTCCATATTATGCTGAAGTTCAAGTTCAATAAGGCTTTTGTTTTAGTTATACATTGCCTTAAATGCTTATGTTTTCTTATAAAAGCTTCCGCAATATTGTTATCCTTACTGAGCATCTGAGCTCACCCCTTTCAATGTTTTAATATTTTCCAGGATGTGAAGAAGTATTTTATGAATGACCTGCAGGGATTGTGAGAAGAGGATATGAGGGTGGACTATGGAGACTTTGTTATTGTATTTTTTCACTTTATGATGTAATGTAACGTTTACGAATGTATCTAGTGTTTCCAAGGCTACTAAACTAATCGGTCTTTCAAGACTTGATCTTTTGTGATCATGCCAATGTTATGAAGTAACGCACCGGCTCTGGGTAGCTGGGGTCGGGGCTTTACAGTTTTATAGTGAAGGGAAGTGAGGAAAGGAGAGCTCCGTTTATAAGAGAAAAAGTTTACAGTTTTGTAAATATTAAACACATTTTAATAATGGGAAGTCCTTATCATGAAATGTGGATTAAAAATTGAAAATTAATGTATATGAGAGTATATAAGGTTGATAAAAACCTAAAAAAATTAAATAATTTTTAATATGTTTTCCCTTTATCTCTTAGGTTACTCATTTTTACCATTTTGGTTTTCTCCACGATTACTAGTTTTTTCATTTTTACTGATGTAATTTATAATTTATTCCCCAAAATATAATGTTCCTTATTATATAATTTTTACATAATGATTCAAAATTTTAAATTCATTTTTTTATTAAATTTTTTAAATTGATAAAAAATAATATTAATATATTAAATCTATAATGTATTAAAAACAATTTTATAAAAAATATTAATTAAATACTAATCTGTCAAATATGGGATTAGAAATTAAAATAATTAAATTATAAATTCACTTATAAAATAAATATTTTTCCTAATAAAATTATTTCATAAGTTTCCAATTCATACTTTTTTTATAAAGGTTCTGTTATTTGTAAAAATAGTATTTTGTACTACTCACCTAAAAATCAATCCTATTAGAAAAATAAAAAAAATAATGAAAAGATAATTCCAAAATTCTAAATAAAAAAATTATTTTTATCCAATAAAGATTCAAAATTCGTTAAATGTAGTCTTTAAATGAAAATATAAATACAATAAAAACTTCTTTTATTGAAAAAATGATGTTTTAAACATTAAGCATAATTAATATTATTCCATATCAATTTCTTATTTAAAATATGTTCATATGTAAATAATATATAATAATATTTTAAATGTTTTCAATTTAATATATTAAGATAAAATATATAATAGTTAACAAAATATTCCTTTGAAAAAAAATAAATATTACTTTTTTAAAAAATACTCTTTAAGAAATACCATTAATTATATTTATTCTAATATTTAATTATACAACTCCATTGATATTAAAATATTTATTTTCATATATTGACATATTTTATTAATAATTATATTAGTATATATATTTAATTAATAAATAAATAAGTTAATATATATATATATAATATTTTAATGTCATGTTTTTATTTTATTGTAAGTTATATTATTTTAAAATTACCACTTGACAATACCTAACATCACTATACCGATTGGGTATCCGTTTGATGACTATATCTTCAAGGATAATATTTTCAATGGCCATATCTTCAACCACCATATTTTTTATGACCATATTTCTTTTATATAGATATAGGCTTACTAAATCATTCTTTCATTCCACTATCACTTTAAAAGGCATAATCCTAATTTAATGTTATAGATATTTCAAATTAATTCTCAATTCATGGTGCTCATACTAATTATAGTTTTTTCTCTATTGGTGATCCTAAATGTTAATGATTATCTAAATGATTTCCTATTCATGATGATTTTTGTTTATTTATTTTTCCATATTATTTTATACACTTTTGGTGGATTTTTTTTATCAATGATGATTAATAACATATGGTGTACAATTCTTAGTTTTATGTTCATTTTTATAATGTTACACTCATTAATGAATAATTTTTTAGTTTAATTCATGTCTAATATTTATTATTTCATAATCAATTTCAATTCCTTTAATCAAATATATTTTTTTAGAATTGTAAATTTATGGTCTGTAGAAAGACTATACTTCCTAAAAACATGAGGCATCACAACATTCCCTTGTTTAATTATATTATTTAAGCTATGTAATGAAATTACAATATTTGATTTTATGAATTGGGATTAAATACCACTATTTATTAATATTTATGATATTACATGATGATATTCCCATGGTTATTAATATTTTTCATATTATGGGATCATATAACCTTATTTATGGGTATTATTTATAAAGCATTATGAAATAATCATGTTTATAATTAATGTTATGATTCAGGATGACATGTCCATGTTTATTTATATTGTTGTGGTTTAGCATAACATGATAATTTTTGTTTATATTTTTATGAATCGAGATGACATTCCCAAGGTTATTGATATTTTTTATGTCACAGGATGACATGAACATGTTTGTCTATATTTTTTATGATGTGGCCTAGCATTCCATTGTTAGCATTTATTATAATGAAATTCATAGGGTGGGGTATGACATGCTCATTTTTATTTATTTCCCTATGATACAAGATGACATTACCCTACTAATTTATATTTTTTATGATTTGGGAAGGAATTACCCTGAATCCTGATATTGTTTTTGTATTGAATGATATTATTACCATTATCTATAATTTCTAGTTGGTATATTTATGAGTAGATAATATTTTAAGATTTCGTGTTACATAGAGATATTGTTTTACCATTATGAGTATCTCACAAAGAAAGTATTGTGACACATCGAGCAACTGGTTTATATCACAATGATGTGATGAGTTATATTATTCATGTTAGTTATGATGTTATTAGAATATCACATCAAACATTAACTTTATATATTTTTTATTTTTTAGTGTAATTGTTGGTAGTTTCTTATTGATCTATACTTACACCCTGCATGGGTATCTTTGGATGCATGAATATACTATGGTCGATATGTTGGTTTATGAGATGTAAATAATACCAGTGGTTGATATATAAAGATTAATATGTATTTAGAGACATGTTTTAGATGAGGGAGTTGAAAATTTAGTGTGTTACCCTATCATTTATTTTATAATTTGTTATTTATTATTATGATTTTTCTATTAGAGGTTAATTATTGGGTTTTATGAATACCTAACCTAAATATATATTATATATTATAGAATTTGGTATGTTTATGCTATGGATTTTTCATGATTTAAGGTCAATAGTTTATCATTATTATTGCATGGTATTTTATTATTGTTACTTATGCTATGATTTATAATTATTTCATATAGAGGGTATAGTCTCCCATATTCTTTAATATGACATTTTCACTAGTCAAAACCCTCTATTATATGAGGAGGAACACCTGAGGTCATGTGACATATTTGATTTGTATACTCTTTAGATGAACTAATATATGGTATAACAAATTTGTATGAGTGGATTATTTTGATTTGTATCTCTAATTATGATATTGTTGATAGGGCTAGGACTAGTTTGAATTTTTGATGAACACTATACTCATTTATGTACATCATTGATTTTATATGGTTTCTAAGTTATAAAGGATTGGATTTTTTTGTTGTCAAACTTTTGATATTATGATTCTTAAATTTTGATAATGTAGTTTTTTATTGATGGATTTTCATTTTACTCATGAATCGAAGTAGAAATATATTGTGTGTTTATGTAAAATACCAAAAAAAATATGATTCACGTGATATTAATGTGTTTATGTGTGGTTTAGAACTTTTTTACGATGTTGATTTTTTTTAATGTCTTAATAAATATTTATGCAATGTTTTCATATTTAGGTTATTGGAGACACACTACATAACTAAACCAAAGGACACTAGTTCTTTCATTAATTATATTACTTGATGACATATTATGATGATCCTATATGTGTTTTTAATCTAAAAAAAGAGTGTATAGGTTGGTTTAGAAAGAGACCAGTTTTTGAGAAACCCTTTTATGTTATTGTATGGATGGTTTACCATTATAGTGTGAATGTTATTGTTTTTTTAAACCATAAAATTGAGAGTTGTGATAGATTTTTGAAAAAAATATCTATTATTTTGGTGATATTTTACCTAAACTATTTTACTAATTTGGTTTTCAGTTCTGTAGACAATATGTATGATCTTAATTAGTATGATTCAAGTGTGAGAGCCTTATAATGATAAATTCTACTAATCTCTATATTTATTGGGTTGTGCTTATATTTTTATGTGTATTGTACACTGGTGATATATTTTACCTATATATGAGTATAGTGATAACCCTGGTAATGGGGATATGTGGGAATGTGTATCCAATAAGGTGGACAAGAGATATTTTGTAGTGGGGTAATCTAAAATAAGTTTTCTTGAGTTATTTGATCTGGAAGCATGGTATTTGGTTCAGGGGATGTAACCTATGTACTGTATAGTCTATAGACTAAGTTGGGGAGCCTTGTGATGATGTGTTTCAACTAAGGATTGTTTTGATTTTATTATCAGTAGTTTAGAGGAGTGTTTTTTCAATATATACCCAGGATGGGTTGTGATATATGAGGGTTTCTTGAAAGAGAGTGGTGATACCAGGAATATAAATTATTTCTAGATAGTGTGTAGGGGTAGATAACTGAAATTATGTGAATCCCACATGAAAAATTTGTGGTTGCATATTGGTTTATCCATGAGGGCTTCCTTGAGGGATATTTATATGAAATCATGGGAGATTATTTGAGTGATGATGAAATTGACTTTACTAATGGAATTATCACTTTTTGATCAGGATTGTGAACATATTATTTGTGGTATATGACTCATGGTATCATTAATTGAGTTATTATATTGGGTAGTACTAGGTTGTGTCTTGCTCAGGTATGAGGTTAGATAGATAGTGTGGGTAGTCACACGCCATTATGAGAGTGGTTTCATGGATACTCTCTTACCATGAGACTAATAGAGTGAGTGTGAAATTTGAAAATATTTAATGAAGGTTTAAATAAACTAATCTCTACTTGAGGACAATGAGTTTAGTGAATAGTTAAGAACATTTCATCTTTAATTGTATGTGAAGCATAATGATTGGTGGATTTTGGAAATCTCATAGGCGGGTGAATTTTGTATGAGATAAATGTGACTCGAATGAGATAGTGATGATTTTTTATGCATGCTAGTGATGTAAGATCGTTCTTAGTGTGTGGTTATCATAATATTCTATGAGTTCTTAGTCTTGAGGGGATTGATTAGGATATTTTCAACACTGAGAGAGTGGGGATGAATATGTGTAGATGTATTTAATTTTTTTATACCTCTCTTATTTACCTCTATCACTGGCTAAATGAGTGGATATTTAGTTCTATATTCTCACATTCATTTTACATTAAACATATCCAAACACACCCAAGCATAGGTTGAATAATAGATTTAAAAGGTTCAACTTTCAAAATGAAAGGATAATGCATAGAATGATCAAAATTTCATAGATACAATAAAAACAAATAGTGTGAATATATGAGTACAAAGAGAAATTAATATCCTTATACTCTTGTTACACATCTCTTGATAGTGTATAGTGCATACCATACTTAAAAAACATCTTTTTGGCTATTTATACTACCTCCTGACAGTTTCATAATATGTGTCTAGTAACAAAAATAAATTCTTTCACCAATACTAACACTGACTTTTTGATGTGATACCTAGTCTTACTCTTATTATCTCACTTTCACAACAACATGAAATCAAAAATTCTCCTTTTTTAAACAGAATAATGCATACACCCTATTCTTAGTCTTATTCATAGAAGTGAACTGAAATACTTCTCTTTATTCATATTCTATTACATGAATGAAATGCACTTCTTTCATGAAAATTCTACTACACATACCACTCTTTATCTTCCCTATTATTATTATTATTACTATTATTATTCATATAATTTTCTCTTCTGTGTCACTCATCATCACTCATTTTTATTACTTGTCTTTATTTGACTAAAAGAATATATAAAATGTGAGAGTTGAATCTTATTCTGTCTTTGTTACTCAAGTATATTAAAATTATATATATTATCATATTTCACTATTAAAAAATATATCTTTGACTTGTGATATATATATATCATAAGTTTTAGTGTCAATTATCTTCTTCCTACTATATTATTTTCTATATTCAAGAGACCTCATGAATACAATCATTCAAATAGCGAAAAATGTGATATTTCAAAATCCAGAAGACATCAGTCTGATGACTTGTCATTCAAAACTCCCTCAGAAATCACATTCAATTTATGTTTTCTATAACTAAATGCATACATTCATAAATTTTTGTGGTTTGAGATTCTAAATTCATGATGTATATTCTCCCATGTATTCTTTATTCTCTATATCCTACTAGAATCATGATAAATATATTGTGATATATCAATATTTTAAATCACGGTATATGGATCACTAGATCCAAATTTATCATAATTTCTTTATTCTAGTGAATTAATGGACAACACAAAACTTAGTTTTTCCAGTGAACTAAATTTCATAAGACTTTTAGATATGTATTTTAATTTATAAATACATATACAATTTTATCAATGCCTTATAATTTATGAGTCTTAGGAAAACTCCATAAAGTATTATGGAGAAAAGACTTATGATCCAAAGCCTTATGTGGTCAGTATCTTGCATGACTTATTATCCCATCATATGAAGTAAATATCATATAAAAACTCCTTCTTTAAATCAACCTCCCCACTATCATCTTCTAGAGAATGCACATATCCATATAGAATTTAACTTATTATATCCCTTATAAGTTATAGTAATATTCTCCACAGATCATCTCCTCTCATTATTCAGTATTTCATTTTGGATCTTTCAATAAAGTAATAACTCATTAATATCTTTAATAATTACAAGCATCTTCTGTTATGATGATCCATCAACCTGAAAACACTAACATGACAAGAATTAAGTTGTATGGGGAAGACAAATAGAATTATGTTGTATCAGTCAGTAATCACATGGATTTTAAAGGATAAAAAATTTCTGTGCTTAGAGAATACCACATCTAAGAGTTGGTCATGATAATTGTTGCTTATAATACAACATGATTCATCAACACTTCTATAATTCTTTTAGGGACTAACCTTAATAGTTGGTCATCTATGCCTCCCAACATGGTAACTCTCCCCTTAGAGTCACCCTACACTCTCTATGCCCATGATAACCTGTGTAGGTATCATTCCACCAACAGGATGCTTGAGGATAGTTTCCACCATTGATCTTGGATGTTTGTCCCTGTGATAACATAGCTTATCATGTGGATGTGTTATCTTGGAGATGGTAAATTTTTTTAAATAACTCTTCTTGATTTCTTTTGTAAAATAACAAGGTATATAATAAAAAACACTCAAGAACCGAAATTTGATCCTTTTTACATTCTCATATTCCTTTAAATTAACATCAAATTTCATCCCGGTTTATTTTTCACTTTTATAAAAATAAATGGATGGAACTTTAATACCTAAAATTCTTAAAACTTCTTCAAACATATTTTCCTTAAATTTGAATAAATAAATAAATGCATAACTATTGCATTTTATATGAATACTGATAAGAGACTTTGAAACAACTTCTATGAAATTTATTGCAATTCATATTCACTAAATACAAATAGGCACTTTTTGGGAACTATTCTATACAAGAAGCTTTTATTCACCTTCCAGCTTCCAAGCACTTCTTGTTCACTCAAATTCCATTTCATCAATATATTAAAATAATGCTTCATAGATAATCCATTATCATTTAAAAAAAATGTAATACAAAAAAAGTGAGTTCAATAAACTCCAACCTTTGTATTTGATTTCAATTCCCTCTAAAATGATTTTTCAATATGTCCAAATCCTTTTCTTTATCATTTATTCTATGCAAAATTTATCATCAACCTATTATCCTTAATTTAATTTTCCCTCAACAAATTATTGATAATTACAAATTATTTGGGATAGGATAATATCTATTCATACTTAAGAAACGTTTCATTGATCATTACACTCTAATTCTATGTGATCTATGCTAAGTATGGAAAACACGAGTGTTTGATTTTGACAAAAATGATATTAGTGATAAAATTAATTTGATATCATACCAATATAAATTAGATAATCATACTATTTATTAGAAGATATCCAAATATTTTTAGTTTAAGAAAATTAAACAATACCAATAATAATAATCACTTTCATGAAATATTTCAACCTAAACTTCTACACTCACGCACATTTTATTGATTAATATAAATTTACCCCCCTTTATATAAGAATATTATTCTATTAAACAAGGATGTTAGATTATGAAATCATACCTTTGTTTAATGAAAAAAATTTCAAGAACCCTCAAGATTTTTATGAAGTCATAATCTATATAGCTTCTTAAAAACCTTCTCCAATTTTTTCTTCATAAAGGAGACACCCAACATAACTTAAACATCATTAGATATGATCATTTTGTCATATTTGACAAATAATACCGATTGAGATATCAATCTCGGTTGGTGGATTTTTCTTAAAGCCATCCTATTATGATAGCTTATACACATTCTCATGTTCTCTCCCATAGAACATATATCACATTCAATTCTCTATATTTAAATAACATAAGTATATCATAAATAATATAGAATAAGGTGTAACTTATTGTTCATCATTGTGAATGGAATTTTTGAGAGTGTTTTCTCATTCAGGTTTCCCTGTTCTTCATGCAACCCCATTTTTTCATATTTTAGTTTTTTTGGACATCATGGATCTATTGAAAATTTCCATTTATTTGTGTTCACTACTTCTATTTTCTTTCACCATAAAATAAAATTAATATCCTATGTATTATTCATTATTTTGATTGTTTATACATTTCTTGGTAACATTGTTAAACAACCTTTATCATTATACTATAATTTTTGAATCTCCAACACAACTCTTCATTAACTCTTATTTGTCATTTTTTTTAAAAAATCAAGAAACATTACATCTTCATTTGGAACTTATTTTTTACCCTTAGAAAATTTTATAACATGTGATTCTACTATCTCCAATACATTTTCTTAATAAACTAATAAAATTATCATACACTCTTTGGGTATAATAGTATATTTTTTTGTAACTACTACAAGGATTCATGTATGTGTCTTTCAACACAACATTTACTTTGTTTTTTTCTTAGACTATTTGGTCATTATTATCTTATGTACATCTGTTAACATATATATCCATGGATTTCTTGCATGTGTCAATTATATTACCTCTATTATATAATTTGAGTATCCTTTCCTTTTATATATAACAATGCTTCTATATTTCTTGGGCATGTTACCTAAAGGTTTCTCATATTCCTTCTTTATATACTCCATGAGATTATTCTTCTCAACATATTTCTCTTGAAACCTTGTTAAGAAATTATTGCTTCCTTTATTCATCAATTTTAGTGGTATTACTTTCTTATTTTTAATTAATGAATTATCACTTTATTTTAAAAAAATTCTCCATCAATATGACCATAATCATTGAAAATATTGCATAGAACTATAAGTGTTTGAAATCTATTTTTAGTATTCATTTTCCTCTTCTTGAGACGTGGATACTACATCATTTCAGATTTTATACCCCTTAAAGTAGGCTTCCTCTAAACATCTAAAATTGATAAATTATGATAAAAATAATGTGATAAATTCCAAAATCTGTTACAATACCATTAATGACTAATAAACTTGGATTTTCTCCTTTAAACTTTATATTTTCTAGAACATCCAAAATTTGAAGATGTTGTTTATGAGAATTTTTATAAACTGATTGGTATTATTCAAATGAACCTCCTTATATACACACTCATACATCCACGATTAACTTATTGGGAGGTGTATAAATTTTTTTTCTATCCATTTATCCACATATTTTAATTTGGACCAATAATATCTATAGAAACAGCATTAGCATGAATAATTTTATTTGAAATGGATGGTACCATTCCTATTGTAACTATTTAAAAATGATCATAAGATGTTTGTATGATCTTAATTATATACATTAGAGGTTCTTATCACAAGAATATTCCATATAATACTATAAGTAAGTAACATATTTATCCTTTTATTGTGATGACTCAATATGTGTACTTTCTAGGTTATCTAGTTTTATATCTAATTCAAGATACTTGATATTTGGTGTGTTCTCATGATATTCAATAAACACCACTCTCTCTCAATAATCATTCTTATAAATTATAATATGATCTTCATGAACTTTATTATCCTCTAATAGATAATTATCTTATATTTAACTTCCAACTATGCTTCTTTAAACTCCATTGATATCACGTGTAACTTCTCTAATACACGGATTACTTCTATAATAAATTTATCCTCAGACACCCTTCAATGGAAATTTTCTTAAATTATAGAAACTTTTTCTTTCCAAAGTGATATAAATTGATCCTTAGCATCAACCAACTTTTCGATAATGATATATGTACCTACATTTTTGCTAGTGAATCTTAAATTATATGAGCTTCATATTATAACTATGATTTTTCATCCTATAATTCAAATATATCTAATAATATATTTGATATATCTTTATAAAGTATGAATTGAAGATAATATTTAATCTCAGAGTAAAAAATTAGTGATTTACTAACCACAAGATCATTATAATAAGAACAAGAACACGAGTCATCAAAGGAATTATTTTAAACATATCTAATATAAAAACTACTAATATGATTTAATTTAGGTAGTGGTTATTTCACATTATCCATTTAATATTTTCTCATCTTATTATACTCATTATTATTACATTTTAAAGGTATTTATTGATACTTATATAACTGTGGAAATATGAATAAAATATGATTTTTCCATTTGAGGATGAAAAAAATCTCTTTTAAAACACATCAAAGCCACACTTTATTATAAATTCAGAAAGAAAATAAAATCATTAAAAAATAAGAAAATAAAAATAGATCTAATCAGAGTTGAACAAGGATTTGATACTAATCTTGTGGCCCAGTTGGGATATGTGCAACACCAAGATGGGGGAGGGGATAAATCAGTAATCATGTCTTTAAAAACATTTATTCTTTTCTTGTTAACCTAGGATACTGTTTAAGAGATGGGATCTATCACTTTATCTTCAAACCTTTATTTTTCATGAAACACAATAAAAAATACATAGGCAAGGGGTTTTTTTTTCAAGGTTTGTGTTAATAAATGAAAGGTTAATATTTGAAATGATCAAGATGTCACTGAGACTATATGACCCCTAGTATCTAATGTTACAGTGTGTATAGTAGAAGCCAGTGGGCTGGAGATTTAAATTTTTTCATCCCTAGAGCATCAAAAATTCATTATATATAGTGATACAATCCCTAGTACTGTCTGAGGATCTCACATGAATTATTTAGAGTACAAAAATTTAAAACTTAATGGATTCCTCATTTGAATCGAAGCAACATTGTCTATCACACATCACGGGAAAAACATTCCTAAATAACCTAAGGTCAAACCCCTTAATATCATCCACACATGATTCAAGAATCAATACATATATCATTCATTGAATTCTGGGTGCTAGCACAGAGCTTTGATGGTTTCTTCAACTTCAAGATGATCACCCCAATCTCTTGCCTTCTATATGTGAAGGCTTTATTGGAACGTTCGCTTTGTTAGATCATTTATCTCTCTAGGAATCAGGAGGAGAGAGAATCTATCAATTCTGATAGATTAATAGTACATGGAATGAGCTTGTCCTTCACTGATATAGTGGAATTAAAAACATATCTGGGTAGGTTTTCCCAACCCCACGTATATTTAACATACACTAAATAAGTAATAAATAAATAAATAAATATTATGAACTAAATGTGTTATAAATATTATTTATATTTTATCAAAAACTTATAATATATATTAAATATATTACGTGTTAAACCCGAGTCATTATCTCGACTCATAATTCCCGCTACGATTAAATGAACCATGAATAATAATATAATTTTCATTCGTATAATATTATTCCTTATATTTACATAAAACACTTGTAAATACATTAAATAATTAAATTCAACCCAATTATTCTATAATAAAATAGTAATGAATTTATTTATTTATTGGTGATTAAAAATTCTTGGACAACTCTCGGACCCTGTGGTGGGGCCCATCATGTCCTATATACCTATTCACCATAATAGGGAAGATTCATGAATTCAGTATTATATGTTACTCTCTAAGACCATATCATGGTATCATTGAATAATATTCATAAACATCAAGAAGTGTCTAGTAACTCATCAAGGCCCCTAAAGAGATAAGTAATAGTCCTAGAAATGAAAACCTTTCCTACGAACACACACTGTGTAATATAATATCTTTGTTATTAGATATCTCATAAAGAAGAAAGCACACTTGAGTCATCATCCTTCCCTACTTTATTGTTTGTCGATATAACTAGATGTAATTTCATAACTACCATGGACACGGATTTTTTATGGTTCAATATCTTTATTAACCAAGCCTAAGATATTAATTCCTCCACTTGGACGTGAAAAATTTGATCTTGATCATTCAAAAAATTCTATACCACTAATTATACTCCCAGTACAAGCTACCTCACCCCAAATTCAATGTCATGTTTTTTTCTTACATCAAAGTATGTGATCAAATAGAACACATTGATAATGATCTCAAGTTAATAGACCAAGACACATGTCCATAGATAGGAACTACCAACGACATATAAATCTTGTGGTGTTCTAATTGGAAATTCTATCCTCATGATCTCATCTAATTGATATCTATAAGTGAAAACTTCATGACAATATGTCTCAATTATTATGATACCCTATCACATGATATACTATAATGGTCAGTGTACATCAGGAACAACTCACTGTACCCATGGTATGATAATCAAAAGTACTGATAAAGTTGGGTATATGGAACCCACTTTTAAAACATCCCCACTTTCACTAGATCCAACTTGATAAAAAACCTTGTTATCTTTCACATTATAAGATCATGTTTCAAATTAGTTTTTTCTTTGGTCACGTGGATTTCCCCTTTTCCATTGTATGGAAATTTTTCTATATGCGATATTTCTTCCCCGAGTAAGACTTTTTAATAGATGATATCACTGATTTTATTCCCTTTTGTACACTATTGAAACATGAAATCATGTCTAGTAATATTAGTATAATTATCATAATTTATATTACAATAATAATTTACTTACTAGGTTTCATTCCAAGAACTGGAACAAATCAATGCATATTTTACACTACTTCTTTAGCTGCCTTATAATCCAAAATAGACTCAGTATTTATAAACATAGATACCACTGGATTGAATGAGAACGTATTTATCATTATCTTATCTTAACTATGAAATTATATAATATTTACCATATAGGAAGACTAGTTTTTTTCCCACTATAATTAGTATCCCTTCCTATCCACATACCAAGTACATAACTTTTGTACTTTTTCAAGTAAAGTTATATAGTTCTAACTTCATTCCTTTTTGTTCTCTTAGATATAACAGATATTTTTCTACAATAAACTATATTTAGAAATACCATATCATGTATATATGATGGAATATATTATTTATCCATCACAAAAGTGAATGAAATTAAACTAACCACATTAATCACCTCATGTATCCCATACTAGTTTTCTTTGTGAGATTTATACCATGGAACATTAGTAATAATTCTCTCTTGAGTTTCTCTAACTTGTATTTTTCAATATCTTATCAGTATATGTAGTATTGCCTTAGTCTAATAAACCATTAGATCTAACTCAATAGATCTCATTCTCTAAAACATCATTTTCTACTTTAAGTCAATCTCTAGAGAGTTACATTCATCCTGGTATTAACTAACTCTAAGACCGATAGATGTTTCCATATGTTATCAAACATATTTTTCTTGGAAAATAATAGTTCTCCCACTATATTCTGTTAGAAATATAGAAAAAATTCATTACAAGTGAATATTATATGGTCATGTTGCTTACCTGAACTGGATTTTAGAAACTTTCATTATTATTGTCATTCTATGATGTCACCATCCCTTTATAGTTGTGTTGTATAGACATCTTCCATGATTGGTGGTCTTGAAATACAATGATCAGTTTAATGATCATAGAATGTATCTATGACTAGTAAAATTCTATTGTATTTAGAAATAATTACTCGGTGTTACTAATCGAGCGTTATTGGTACCACAATTATACAATCTATGTATAGTATCACATGAATAATCACTGGAGTATTCAAAATAATAATCCCTATGAAATTTGAAACATGAAATGTATTATTGAATTTTAATTGATCTTATCAATTTTAGGTAATTTACATATAATACATACTTATAGGATTCATTATTCTCAATGAATAAAGTATCACCCACTATAGTCATTATAAAACAACTACTATGGTTTCATCCTTCCTACACAGCATGTTTCTTTATAAAATTCATCTTCCACATGATGTTGTGCAATTTTTTTATATGAAAACTATTTGTTCATTTTTGGTGTTAACTAAAACAATGTCAATTTTTCTCATTATCTAAAATAGAGATGTGTACCCTTTTATAGAAATATTGTCTATAACTTGACTACAACTTTTCTATCATAGTATTTTCTATAATATCCTTATAAAACACTGGGTTGATTACTATAGATTCACTTTGTGTTTTTTCATGATGCAAGTTCGTTTATATCCTTAAAAAATAATTTGTATCTGCACACATATTATTATTAAATGATGGATTGATATCATACTATGGCTCATATGATATCCATTCTTCAATATAGTTTCCATGTCATTATGGTATAACACTTTTATTTATAATGTTTGTCTTGAAAATAATGTAATTTTATGTAATTGATATAAGCTACAACATTGATACTCCTTTTTCTTACATCAGAAATTTGATGTGTATAAGGAAATGTGACTTTATTAATTGCTCCATAATATATTATATTGATCAATGTTAATATGTATGACTCATCATTGATCCTCATTATTAACATAATAGCTTTTTTTTGGATAAGGTAATGTGCGTTTATGAATTATTACACATTGCATTATAATGATCCATGAATGTTTTGTCAAGATATTCTCTGGCATACAAATTAGAAAGAAATTATATCTTATGACCATGAATATTCCATAATTCACTTAAACATTCCTTAATCAACACTTAAATTAATCTAATGAAGTATATTTATCACTAGTTTACCCTTGGAGTAGTTCTATCCAAAATAATTATGATCGATTCGTGGCTTTCCTTTATTTCTAAAGTATTATTTATCTAAAAATAATTACATAAGTGTATCAATAGTACCTAAGGTATTTAAATATAAATATTCTAAAAATATACTAGGTACATACATGAAAACTATTTTGTTTTTCTTGAAAATGTATTACCTTTACATGACTAGGTATATAAGTCTTACATTTTACATACATCATTCAGTAAAAATGATTCTCTTACTACTGAACTATTGTTTGAGTATTAAACAACACAAAAAATGTTCATTGTAGATATGGAATAATATCTCATTATGTACAAAGGAAACATGAGATATTTTTTTGGTAATACTTAAGAAAAGTTCAACTAGAACCATTTACTTGGAAATTATAGGTTGTGTACTTATCACCACTGACTTTGGAACCACCCTTTCTCAGCTGCTTGGAGAACACACCATACTTATATTAACATTTCTTTACTTAATTGGTTACTATATTTAAATAAATTTTTTTGATATGGATATTTTATTTAATACCCAGGAAGTATGACATAAAAATTACTTACAATTGATGAATATACCTGAATAATAAGCCACTACTTGATTCTCCAATTCAGTTTAAAACAATTAAACTTCTACAGATTTTATTTCATGACATGAAAATAAAATAACATCATATTTAAAACCTATGTTCATTGAAAGAAAATTTTAATGTTCCTTTGGCGTCGTTCTTGATATTTTACTTCTTTCCTTGTCTTTTAAATTTTCCACCATAAGAATTAATGATTAAACTTTCTTTAAGTTTTTATTGCTTAGAGATTCTTACCCAAGAAGTAATAAAGCCTTTTCTCAATACTTTTCATTTTATATTCTTAAATGTTACTATAGTATATAGGTAAAAATGATATGATAAAGGGATCCCTTCAAATTTGATGATCTATATTTCAATTTACACATATCAATTGCAGTCATCATCCATTCATATCTTGCTTCCCTTTCTCCTTGCAAGCTTTCCATAGATTAGAAAACATGTGAAATCATCCATGTCCTGATTTTGTATCCACAAATAATATCAGATATTAATGATAACATTATGATATAACCATCATATGTGTAATACATGAGTCTCCTTTAAGAATTTTTAAACCCTCACTTTCAATGGTGGCCTAATAGGTATTGGGGACACCATCACCTTTATTTTTTGATGTTGTAGTACATTGGGAATGTGCCTTTGATACTCTTTGGAAACTCATTCCATTTTGGATCATTTCACTATCCCATTTGATTACAGTGTACTTGTGGTATTACATTCCATTTTTGACAAAAATAAAATCTATGATATTAGTATTTTTATATTAGTTACTAATTCGACATTATCATATTTATTTAAAATATTAAATGCCTCCCAATGTTTTTTCGAACTCTAGAAACCCTCTATATTAAATTTAGAAAACTCAATTTCTTAATTATTCGAGTGTAAAGTATCCTTGAAACATATTGAAAGGAATTTTCATGAGCTCACTAAAATGATTAGTGGTTTTTGGGTACTAGGGTGCAATAGCGTGGCTGACCAAGGTCTTTTCTCAGAGGAAGTAAATTTAGCAACATATTAAAGGAATTTTTAAAATAAAATAAAAGTAAATAAGAGCATTAATTAAAAGGATGGGGGTTTATTATTGTTTATAAATCTAGAATAACTTTTCTGGAAGATGATCTTATTTATTTTGTTTTTATTTTTTTAAATGAAGTTCGATTACAATGACACAATAAGAAGATGTTTTTTTAGAAAATATTTTAAAAGGCATAATCAATCTAACTCTACCTCTTCACTCAATTATTTATCATTATCATTTAAATTAACATTCACTTATTATAATCCCCTAATTTTTTAACCCTTTAACCCTATGGTAGTTAACTTAACCCTAAATATGAAATTACTTAAACACTAGGCTAGCTTCAGAACATGCAATCACAGCACCCTGCTTTGATTGATGTTCTTAGGTTAGATTATGGTAATTGGTTAATTAGAGAACATATCCACTATATAAATGAATATTAATTGAGTTTAGGGATTATATTTTAACCCTATAAATTTATCTCATGTGGTCTTGTATTACTGATTAAGGTCGCGCTCTAACAATTTTCACAAAATCTCGACCTCACATGTTTTTTGTGTTAATTGTTCAATTGCTTGCTTAGTTTCCTAAAATTTAAAAAATAAATTAAAATATCATATTAATTAAATTACATTAACTCATTGGTTTAAAATAAATGAATGATGAAGGTTAGAGGTAAATCGATTACTAAAAAGAACTACGCTTCCATGAGCGGTGTAATCATCATAGAAGCATTTTGCATGTGAAAAGGTTTAGAAAGGGTATAACCCAATATTTTTTCTACTCTTGAATTCTATCTCAAAGAGGAAGAATAATGAGGAAGCTAAATGAACAAAATAGAAGAAAATAGAATAAATAAAATAAGAACATTGAATTTTTTTACACAAATGAAAACATTACAACATTAAAAAGAAAAATAAGGCTTTGATGAGGGGATCCTCGCTTCAAGAGATAACCCTCTTAAAATGGTTGGATAATTTGAGTGAAACCAAATATCCTCTCCCTTCAATCTCTTAATGCATGTACCAACCCCTCCAAATGATAAAAATACTAATTTATAGAGTGGATGGGAGGGAAGGTTTAAAGAGGGTTCAAGTGTGAATGGGGAATCTCAGCCAAATATTTTATGCCAACTTGCACCACCCATTTGACCTCCAAAATTCGTGAACCAGCTATTCTTCCAAAAGAAGTATTTTTGAAAAATTATGTTGGACAGTTCCTCTAAAACTTTGGGCTCAATCCAAGCTTGGATGATGAATTTATGGCCCAAATACGGAACCAATGTCCAATCTAGGGGGTCCAGCCCACCTTTGAATTCATGGTCTATTTAGTCCAACCAAATGCACGATTTAGATTCAATGTCCTGAACAAAAGATATATCCCTTTAAGTCAGGAACACAATTAAAAAAATTCAATTTCAAATAATAAATATGAAAATATTTATTTTCAAAATACTAAAGTGAACTACAAAGGGTAAAACTAGAATTTCCATCATATTTTCAAATGAATGATCTAATCCCAAATATTTTATAAATAAACACATTTAACACAATGTGAAGAAATTTTATCATTTATTATCAATAAAATATTCAAAAAAATGTGTTTTATCAACTCCCCCACACTTAAACTTTTGCACTATAGCGACCTAAACCTTTTCTTACATTACTATTACATCATTTTAAAGATAAAAAAATAGTAATTTTACATATATAGGATCCAAAGGTTTAGTGTCTTTGGAAAACTATGATTATACATAACAATTAAAACATCGAGCATAAACTTTTTTTATTTATTCTCCTCTAGCTTCTTATTGGAACTTGACCTCTCGTTAGTACTTATAGCCACTTGAGGATATACATTAAAAGGGGTGAGATAAAAGCCCAATAAGAGTATATATAAGAACAATATAGCATGGGGTGAGCATATTCATAACATAGGCAAACAATTATGAACATGATAGGAAGCATAAATAAAAGACTTGAAATGTGGAAATGCATAAAAATGAAACAACATGTCTTAATGGTTAGCTACCACTCATACTTGTGAAAAAAGATAGCATCTTGTTCAGAAATAATTTAACATTTACTCATGAGATTCATTACTTTACCCAACGCGTTGGAGCACAATATAATTCTGGGTGCACCTGTCACATTTAAACATTCATATTGCGCTATATAATTTCGGGCGCACCCGTCACATCATAACATTATCATTTATCCTGAATGCCACAATGAAAATATAACAAAAATGAACATAAAAACACTTGAAAATGGATTGGTTTCATCTCATAAAATCACATTCATAAACATTGGGTTCCCAAAAGAATGAGGGAATAACATACATGTTACAAGAACTGTCAATCTTGAATGAGAAGTAAAAGGGGTGTTCTTAAAATAAGATTTCTTTTGGAAAACATTTGGTTTGACATAAATACCAGTGAAAAACATGTATATCCCAGAAAAGGAAAGACAATGATGAAAAAAATATTTTTAAGAAGTAACCATATCAAAAGGATTGCAAGAGGGAGAACCTGAAGGATGAAAGTTGGGTTCGATAATTTCCCCTTACCTTGTATATGAATGCTTCCTTCTCTTTAATGTCATGTGTAATGACATTATATTAATTAATTAGAAATTAAAGAACCTTTTATACATTAATAAGGGTCATTTTGGTTTCATTTTGTCATTTTATGGGCCTTTTGATGAGTTATAGAGTTTAAAAACACTGTTTGGGAATGTTCATTTTTATGGTTTTCTTGAGTGTTTCACATGTATTCATGAATTGATGTTTCTGTAGAACATGGATAAACATACATAACATATATTACATGTTATTAATGATATTAAATAAGTTAAAATTGTCTTGTAATTAATTAAATTGTATACCATGTGGATGAATCGTTAGATAAGAATTAAATTATGATTGTTTGGGTTAATTTGGGCGGTTTTCGACCACACCGAACTTTTTTTGTTTACTCATTTAGTAACATGTACATAAGTTAGTTCCATAACGTAAAATAGGACATAATACATATATAATATTCTTTTTCAACCATAAAATGGTTTCATTACCAGATCTGAAGGTAGAAATGGAAAAATAAAACATGTCTTTCTTGAAGGTGATAGATTAACACCTTACGAACAATGGGTTCTTTTATAAAATAAAAAGAAAAAGAGAAAGGTGGTTGGATGGTATAATATCCCATTATTATCATAAAATCCCATTATATTTATGATACTAGAGTTCCCATACAATTTTTACAAAGATAGGTGGGGAGAAAATAATAAAAGAACTTGAAATTGAAAGGGAATTAAAGGAGAAGAGGGAGAGAAATTACCTCTTGAATCCTCCTCTTGAGATCCTCCTTAAGGGGCCTAGGATTGGTCTTTTGATGAGACCAAAATCTCTTGGACGTAGCGGAGTGTCTAGGGAAGATTCTTGGGCAGAGTTTAGACAAGTATTGAAGCTTGAAAGGTGTGAGGCAATGAGGGTGTGAAGGGTGGTTTTTATAGTGGAGGGGAGAGGGGTTTTCTTAATATAAAATTCATTAATTTATTATTTCTCCAAAAGACAAGTAATAGTGAGTCTTTCATGACCAAGAATAGTAATTTTATAATTTAATCCCGAAACAAGTGGGCTTACATTAGTAGAACAACATACATGACTCTATAATTAGCTTATTTAGCTTATTTGGTAAATTATGGTATTTAACTATTAATAAAAAATTCAATTATTTCATAAAAATACCAAAAATTCACCCCAAACATTTTTCGATGTGTAGAATCCAAAAATGAATTCCATTTTTCAAAAATAATGGTCTATATATGATTAATTTAATATTTAATTAAAATCATAATTTACTTTAATAATACATTTTTTTAAAATTAAAACTGATTTTTTAATGCTTTCAAAAATTATGTAGGGTCTTATAAAATTATCTAAAAAATAAAATACATATATTTGTTAATTTATGAGCACATTTTAAGAAAATAAATTTTATTTTAAATTGATTAATTAATAATAATTAATTATTTATGACTTACAAAAATACCAAAATGTTTACTGTGGTCAAATTGTCACTTTCTAAGATGCCTAAATTTTATTTAATTCTTTATGGGTACAGTTACTCTTATTTTGGATGATTTATTGTTCATAAGGGTTATACTACTATTAATAACGGTAGGTCGCTATTCATAATTGTGGGTTACTATTAACAAAAAATTATGTTTTTCTTATTGGAACCCAAAAATCATCTTGAACACAACTATGTATGTCGGATTTTCAAAGTTCCAAACACAGAAGTGACAAACTTATGTTTAAAGGTAAATTAGCACTTATTAATTCATTATGTTGTGTTTTCATGTGATTTTATTACATATTTATAATAAGTAAATTTTCCTTGAAAAACTTTGGTTCGTTACATTCTTTCCCCCTTATGAAATTTCGCCCCCGAAATTTCACTTTACACAAATAGGTGAGGGTACTTCTCCTTCATCTCCTCCTCTGGTTCCCAAGTAGCTTCATGAAACTTATGGTTCCTCCACAACACATTGACAAGGTGGGTTTTCTTGTTGCGTAGAACCTTATCTCTCCAGTCCAGAATCTCTACTGGTTGTTCCTCATAAGAGATATCATCTTCCAGCTGTACCAACTCTGAGTTTAGTACATGTGAGGGATCATATATGTACTTACTCAGAAGTGATACGTGAAAAACATCATGAAATTGAGCCATATTCAGTGGATGTGCAAGCCGATAGGCCACGTCTCCTATACAGTCAAGGATTTCAAAGTGGCCAATGTACCTTGGGCTTAGCATCCCTTTCTTCCCAAATCACATGACTCTCTTCCATAGTGACATTCAAAGGAAGACTTTATCTCCAACATAGAACTCTAAATCCCTTAAACGGTTGTCAGCATAGATCTTTTTCCGACTCTGAGTAGCTTTGATGTGTTTCTGGATTACTTGAACCTTCTTTGTCATCTCTTGCACAAGATCTGGCCCAAGTAGCTTTCGTTCTCCAACATCATCCCAACAGGTTAGAGTTCTACATCACATTCCATATATAGCTTCATATGGAGGCATACAAATACTCGAGTGGAAGTTATTGTTGTTTGATAACTCAACCAATGCGAGATACTGATCCAATCCACCTTTGAATTCTAGAGAGAAGACTCTTAGCATGTCTTCAAGCGTCTGAATAGTACTTTCAGATTGACCATCGGTTTGGGGGTGATAGGTCGTGATAAAATTTAATTTATTACTGAAATCATGTTGAAGGCTCTTCCAGAATTTAGATGTGAACCTTGGATCACAGTCAGAAACAATAGAGAGTGGAACACCATACATTCTCACCACTTCCTTAACATATATCTTTGCAATTTGTTCAAGCGAGAGATCTTCCCGAATGGCGATAAAATGGGAAGTCTTGGGGAGTCGATCAACCACAACCCATATCGCATTATTTCCCTTCAACGTCTTCAGGAGACTCGTGACAAAGTCCATAGTAACATTTTCCCATTTCAACATGGGTATAGGCAATGGATGCATCATCCCTTTGGACTTTGGTTGCTCTACTTTAACTTTCTGACATACCAAGCACCTTGATATATATTCTACAATCTCCTTCTTTAGGTTATCCCACCAGAAGTGTTCTTGGAGATCACGGGACATCTTGGTGCCACCAGGATGGATAGAGAATGTTGAGCTATGTGCATTTTCCAATAGCTCATTCTTTATCCCGGGTGATGAAGGCATACAAATCCACATTCCATACCAAATCACACCATCATCATCAATATAGAACTCTTGCAGCTTCCCTTCCTTTACTGCATTCACCCTCTTTTGTATCTCCACATCGTTCATTTTTGCTTCCTTAATCTTCTCTTGGATGGATGGTTATGAAATAATTTAGGCCAGGTAGGATGTATCCCTTACCCTTTTGATTTCTAAATCCATAATTTGCATATCCAATAAGATCCCAATCCATAACATGGATAGAGTAGCATGTTCTTTTCTATATAGAGCATCATCTACCTTGTTCTCCTTTCTAGGATGATAGTTAATAGAGAAATCGTAATCCTTGATTAGATCTAACCATCTCCTTTGATGCATGTAGAGCTCCTTTTGTGTGAATATATACTTTAGGCTCTTGTCATTAGTGTATATGTCACACTTCTCAACATAAAGGTAGTGCCTCCATATTTTCTAGGCGAAAATCCAAGCTACCAGCTCTAGATCATGTGTTGGGTAGTTCTGCTCATGGATCTTCAACTATCGTGAGGCATAGGCTATCACATTGTCATTTTTCATGAGTACACAACCCAAGCCTTTATTTGAAGCATCAATATATATCACAAGACTTTCTCTACTTTTATGTAGTGTGAGTACAAGTGCAGTGATCAGCCTTCTCTTTATCTCCTTGAATCTTCCTTCACATTATTTCATCGATACATACTTTACCCATTTCCTTGTTAACTTAGTTATTGGGCTTGATAATCATGAGATGTTTCTCACAAAACGTCATTAGTACCCAAATAATCCAAGAAAACTATGGATTTCAGTGACACTAGAGGGCCTGGGCTATTCCTCAATCGCCATTTCTTTTTAAGGATCCATAGAAATTCCCTCACTTGTTATCACATGTCCCAAGAAAGTGACTTGCTTTATCCAAAAGTAACACTTGCTGAACTTGGCGTACAGCTTCTCATCTCACAATGTCGCCAACACAAGTCTTAGATGTTATTCGTGTTCCTCCTTTCTCTTGGAGTAGATGATAATATCATCAATAAACAGTACCACAAATTTTTCAACGTAATTTCTAAAGACTCTATTCATCAAATCCATGAATATTGTAGGGGAATTAGTAAGTCTGAATATCATAACCACATACTCATAGTGCCCATACCTTGTACAAATGGCAGTCTTCTGAATATCCTCCTTCTTCAGCTTTAGATGATGATATCCAAAACTAAGATCCACCTTTGAAGAGTATTGAGCTCCTCTTAACTGATCAAACAAATCTTAAATCCTTAGAAGAGTATACTTGTTCTTTATGGTGGTCTTGTTGAGTTCCTGATAATTGATACACAGATAAATTGTTTCATCCTTCTTCTTCACAAAGAGCACTGGCGCACCCCAAGGTGATGCACTAGGGAATATGAACCCTTTTTCCAGATGCTCTTGCAGATACTTCTTTAAATACTCTAGTTTGATAGGCTCCATCCTATATAAACACTTTGAAATAGGAGTAGATCTGGGTATGAGTTCTATTGAGAACTCTGCCTCATGATTTGCGGGAATTATGGGTAAATCTTCAGGAAATACATCACCGTATTCCCTCACGACGGGAATTTTCTCAAGGTTGGAAGTTTCCTTTGACTCAACAATTTCGGTGAGGTATGCTTCTTCAAAAGGAATCAACACCCACACAGATGAAGGATTTTTCAAAGGAGATTCATGATCTTCATTTCATTTTTAGAGGATCATGGGATGGTTTAGAATATAAAAAGCTATTTAATTTTCCCAATAGTTGATATGTGCTCTATATTATGGGAGCCAATCCATTCCCATTATATCGTTGAATTCTTCCAAGAGAAGTATTACGAGATTCGCTGGAAGAATCTTCCCACATACGCCAACAAGAGAAGATTCAAAAACATGGGTTGCAATGATTGCACCACTTGGTGTTTTTACAGATATCTCTACTTCATGGTTTTGCGGTTTCGATTCTATAGTTCTAGAAAACTTTCATTATATAAAGGAATGTGTATAACCAGAATCAAATAAGACTTTATCCATTATTGAGTGAATAGTAAGTGTACCTTGTATAACTTCAATATATTTCTCCACTTCCATAGTAGTGATAGAATACGCCTTCCCTTGTTACTTTGTCTTTGGTGGCAGCTGACACTGATTACCCATGAGAACTCTAGGTTTAGTGCATTGGCTTGCATAGTGCCCTAGCTCCCTACAGTAGTAGCATTGAACCATGGGTGGTTCTCTCCTATCCTCTATCACATTCTCCTTCCTTTTTATGTATTTTCGACACTCTTGAGCATGATGTCCTTATTTCCATCATTTAAAGAAATTCCCCATCCCTTTGAGGCAATTCCCATGGTGAAACATCCCACATTTTTGGCAAGTGGGTTGCTGAGTTTTCTTCCCACCTTTGTCATTAGATCCTCCGGATTGAAAATCCATCTTTTTTTTCTTATCACCATAGATATGGGACAATCCTCTAAACTTTATATGCACTTTGAGAGAACACCGAAAAACTTCTTCATAACTCCCAAATTCTCTAATTTCAAGAGCCTTTTGAAGGTGTTCTTTTAATCCACTAAAGAATCTATCAATTTTTCTATCATTGTTGATAAAAAACCCAAAGTGTAACTTACAAGCCTTGTAAAATTCACTTCATAGGTTGTGAAAGATTCTCCTTCTTTTATATTGATCTCTATGTATTCTCCCTCTATATTCGTATGAATAGTTCGTGGGAAATAATTATTAAGAAACATGATCTTAAAGACTTCCTATTCCATCTCTTCAATTTCCTCCCTTGGCTTGGTGTTCTTAATCAAAGCCCACCATTAATCAGCCTCTCTATCTAGATGATAAATGGCTAGAGTCACCTTCTTCATCTCAAAATAGTGAAGCACAGAAAAGATATTCTCCATGGATTTGACCCACTATTCCATAACTAGTGGATCATAAGATCCACTAAACATTGGTGGTTGTTGTTGCATAAAACATTCGATAGCCGGTTTCTCCCTATTTGGTGAAGGAGGGTCTTTCCAATTATTATGGTTTTTATTCATAACATGATATAGTTTTGTAAGTATCGCTATGAAGTTCTGAACTCCACCTCCCAATTCATTGGGGATGTCATTCGGCCAATCGTTGCATTGGCCCTCGCATTAGTTGTCGGCCTAGTTTCTCCTGGTTCCCACCATTTTCTAAAATAGAAAATGTTAGAAAAAAACATAAGTCAATAAGTCATGAATAAATAAATTATTCAGTTGCACAATTTTTACTAAAATCATAACATATGGGATCCCAATGTAAAGATTTTTGTGTGCATATTTGTACTTAGTCTCATGCTAGAGGTTTTCTCTAGGGTTCACTAATCCAAATTCCCAAATTAAATAAACATTTCCTCTGATACCAACTATAGAGACCTGGCCCTTTTCTTATTTTACTATTATGTCATTTTAAAGATAAATATCTTAATAGATTTACACATAGAGGATCCAAAGGTTTAGTGTCTTGAGAAAACTATAACCATTCATAACAATTACAACATTGAGCATAAACTTTTTTTTATTTCTTCTTCTCTAGATTCTTATTGGAACTTGAACTCTCCTTAGTACATGTAGCCACCTGAGGATATACATCATAAAGGGTGATCTAAAATCCCAGTAAGAGGATAGATAAGAAAAATATAGAATGGGGTGATAATATTCATAATATAGGCAAAGAATCATGAACATGACAGGAAGCATAAATAAAAGACTTGAAATGGGGAAATGCGTAAAAATGAAACATCAAGTCTTGGTGGTTAACTACCAAAAATAATTGCGAAAAATGATAGAATATTGTTAATGCATAATTTCAAATTTACTCATGAGATTCATCACTTTACCCAATTAATTGGAGTGCTATATAATTTTGGGTGCACCCATCACATTTAAACATTCATATTGCGCTATATAATTCCGGGCGAACCCGTCACATCATAACATTATCATTTATCATGAATTCCACAATGAACATATAAAAAAAATGAACATAACAAACCCATGAAAAGGGATGGTTTTCATCTCATAATAACACATTCATAAACATTGGGTTCCCAAAATAAATAGGTAAAAACATACATGTTACAAGAACCGCCAATCTTGAATGAGAAGTAAAAGGGGTGTTCTTAAAAATAGAGTTCTTTTGGAAAACATTCGGTTTGACATAAATACCAGTGAAAAAAATTTATATCCCAAAAAATTAAATATGATGATTAAAATAATATTTTTAAGGAGTATCTATATCAAAAGGAGTGAAAGAGAGAGAACCCGAAGGATGAAAGTTGGGTTTGAGAATTTCCCCTTACCTTGTATCTGAATGTTTCCTTCTCTTTAATGTCCTATATAATGACATTATATTAATTAATTAGAAATTAAATAACCTTTTATACATTAATATAGGTCATTTTGGTTTAATTGCATTATTTTATGGGCCTTCATATGAGTTATAGACTTTAAAAACATTGTTCGGGAATGTTCATTTTTATGGTTTTCTTGAGCGTTTCACATGTATTCATGAATTTAAGTTCATGTAGAACATGGATAATCATCTAGAAAAAATATTCCATGTTATTAATGATATTATATAAGTTAAAATGATCTTATAATGAATCAAATTGTATACCATGTGGATGAATCATTAGATAAGAATTAAATGATGATTGTTTGGGTTAATTTGGGTGGTTTTTCGACCACAACAAACTTGTTTTGTTTAATCATTTAGTAATATGTGCATAAGTTAGTTATAGAAATTAAAATATGACATAATACATATATAATATTCTGGTCCATCCATAAAAATGGTTTCATGACCAGATATGGAGGTAGAAATGGAAAAAATAAAACATATCATTCTTGAAGGTGATAGATTAACACTATACGAACAATGTTTTATTTTATAAAATAAAAAGAAGAGGAGAAAGGGGGTTGGATGATATAATATAACATTAGTATCATAAAATTAAATTATATGTATGATAATGGAGTTACCATACAATTTGGATAAAGATAGGTGGGGAGAGAATAAGAAAAGAACTTGAAATTGAAAGGGAATTAAAGGAAAAGAGGGAGAGAAATTACCTCTTGAATCCTCCTCTTGAGATCCTCCTTTAGGGTCATAGGCTTGGTCTTTTTATGCGACCTGATGCTCTTAGACGTCGGGTAGGGGCTAGTTAAGATGCTTCGGAATATTTTAGATAAGTATTGAAGCTTGATAGGTGTGAGGAAATGAGGGTGTGAAGGGTGGTTTTTATAGTGGAGGGGGGAGGGGTTTTCTTAATATAAAATTCATTAATTTATTATTTCTCCACAAGAAAAGGAATAGTGAGTCTTCCATGACCACGAATAGTAATTTTATAATTTATTCCCTAACTAAGTGGGATTACATCAACATAACATCATACATGACTCTATAATTAGCTTATTTAGCTTATTTTGTAAATTATGGTATTTCACTATTCATAAAAAATTCATGTATTTTAGAAAAATCCCAAAAATTAACCCCAACCATTTTTCAATGTGTAGAATACAAAATTGAAGCCCATTTTTCAAAAATAATATTATAAATATTATTAATTTAATATTTAAATAAAATCATAATTTACTTGAAAAATACAGTTTTTTAAAATAAAAACTGATTTTATAATGATTTCAAAAATTACGTAGGGTCTTATAAAACTATCTAAAAACTAGAAGAAATATATTTTTTAATTTATGAACACATTTTAATAAAATAAATTTTCTTTTAATTTAATTAATTAATTATAATTATTTATTTATGACTTACAAAAATACCAAAACGTTTACTGTGGTCAAATTCTCACTTTCTAATATGCCTAAATTTTATTTAATTATTAATGGGTAAGGTTACTCATATTTTTGATGATTTAATGTTCATAAGGGTCGTACTACTATTCATAAGGGTATGTTTCTATTCATAAGGTAGGTTACTATTCACCAAAAAATAAGTTTTTCTTATTGGACCCCAAAAATCATCTTGAACCCAACCGTGTATGTCGGAATTTTGAAATTCCAAACACATAAGTGACAAACTTATGTTTAAAGGTCACTTAAAACTTAGTAGTTCATTATGTTGTGTTTTCATGTGATTTTATGACATATTTATAAGAAGGTAATTTCCATTGAAAAACTTTAGGTCGTTACATGCACTCCTCGAAAAAACCTCATATCATGTATTCGAAAAACTTGTGACAAGATATTCATATTCAAATTACTCAATCCATAGTGAAAATATAGGAAAAGTAATAATCTCCTCAAGAGTCAATATCAATAAATTTTAAATTCATTGTCTCATAAATTGTGTCAAAACAAAATCCAGTGAGATTCATAACACTAATCATAGAGAAACAAGACATGGGTCTACCATGCCACTAATTATCCACATGTGTGTGTGTCAACCATTACAAGCTCATAAATCCACCCTTTATTCATTATATTCAGTACAAGTAAAACAATTCTTCTTACCTAGTTTAATTCACTGAACCAGTTCTACATTCCTTTGCAATCAAATTTCCAGACCCAGTCACTTAAGCATTCCTGAAAGTCAAACCTTAAGCTCCCAACCTAGATATCACCATATGTTGTATATTTCATCACTCCCCTCATTTATTATTATTATTAGTTTTACTTAGAACAAATCTCACACTCCACTCTAAACCGATGTTTGATCTCCTCACGAAACTAATTGTAATAGTTATAATAAGATCAAAGGTCGATGAAGAGTGGTTTTTGACCTATCCAAGGCAGAAATAATTTTTGTGAGGGCGTACAGTAGTTGGATGACAGGTACACACACATATTTCAATTCGGTAGAGTAGTTAAAATGATTGGAAGAGAAACAAACTTATGGATCAACCAGTGAATTTTTTTACCTAACTTGACTATACCTTCAATTGAGTAAAAAAATTCACAAGACAAGGTTGAGTGAAAATTTGTGTGGAGAAATCAATGACATAATTTATCATGAACAAATATCACAAATAATGATGTCAAAATCTAAATGGTTTTATAATGACACAACCATTTATATCATCGATGACTTCAATTTTTGTAAAAATCCACCCTTGATGGTGAAATCTTACTCATGCTAATAATTCTACCAATGAACTTTGAAAACATGCATTTTTTATATATTCCACATGATAATGTTAAATGATATATATCTCTTTTTTGTTTTGTTTTTATTTTGTTCTTATTTTGTTTTTTTATTTTAAAAATTCAACCAAAAACTTGATAGAAAATACACTCAAAAAACACAAATGAAAATCCAAAATATCTACCCCAAAATATTTTCCTCTCTCCCACACTTAAAATATTTCATTATCCTCAATGTGAACTTATGAGATGATATATGCACATGAAATGTATAATTTTAAATAGGACAAAGAATATAAAAGTGAAAGGGTTAAGAACAGCCTGATATGATCAAGTGATGATGGGGTCATGCAGTGTGATGAAATCCATTGCATCAGTTGGAAGCCCCTCAATGTATTTCTTTATACATTGCTCGTTGACTATAAATCTCCTTCTAGTGTCCTCTTGTGCGATCTCCACTGCACCATAAGGAAAAACATTAGATAAAAAATAAGGACTTAACCATCTGAAATGAAACTTACCAGGAATTAGCTTCAGTCATGAACTATAGAGAAGGATTTTCTCTCCAACGTGAAATTTCATTTTATGGATCATTTTGTCATGAGCTGCTTTGGATCTTTCCTTATAGATCCTTGAGTTCTCATATGAAGATAATAAAAACTCCTCAAGCTCTTGAATTTGTAGCTTCTGTTGAATTCTAGCTTGGTCCAAATCCATATTGCATTTCTTTATAGCCTAATAATCATGATGCTCAACCTCCATGAGGAGATGACATTCTTTCCCAAGAACAATCTGAAATGGGGACATAATGATGGGTGTCTTGAATGTTTTCCTATAAGCCCATAGCGCATCATCCAATTGCTTGCTCTAATCCTTCCTATTCAACTGCACGATTTTCTCCAAAATTTGTTTCAACTCATGATTTGAAACATCAGCCTGGCCATTTTTTTGGGGGTGGTATGGCGTTGATGTTTTGTGTGTCACCCCAAACTTTATAAGGAGGGAAGAAAAATTATGATTGAAGAAGTGTGTCCCTTGTTCACTGATGATGGACTTTGGTACTCCAAACCTACAAAAAATATATGTCTTAACAATGTCCACTACAATATGAGAATCATCAATCCTGGTGACCTTAGCCTCCACCCATTTACTCACAAAATCAACAGCAACCAAAATATACAAAAAACCAAATGAACTAGGAAAAGGACCCATAAAATCGATGCCCATACATCAAAAATCTCATAGAATAGTATGGGTTATTGGGGAATCTCATGTCTCCTATAAATGCTCCCAGTGTGTTGGAAATGAGAGAATGACTTACAAAACAATTGGGCATCATGAAATAAACTAGGCCAATATAATCCAGATTCTAAGACTTTCCTAGCTGTTTGTTGGGGTCCAAAGTGACCACCACAAGAAAGTGTATGACAAAATTGCTTAACAGACTCAAACTCATGATCAGGAACACACCTTCTAATGACGTGATCACTACACATGTGCCAATGATAGTGGTCATCCCACACATAAAACCTAGACACACTCTTTAATTTTTTTACTTGATGTTTCTTTAAATTTGTAGTAATTTCATAGGAAACAAGGTAGTTCACTAAATCAGTATACCAAGGATGCGTAACTAAGATGGAATAAAGAAGCTCATCGAGGAAAGTGTCTTGAAGTGATACTCGGTCCAAGGTTTCATACTCTAGTGTGTGAGTAAGCCTACTCATGTGTTCCACCACCAGGTTTTATGATCCCTTCTTTTCCTTTATCTTAATATCAAATTCTTGAAGAAGAAGCATCCATCGGATAAGCCTGGGTTTTGCATATGGTTTCTTCAAGAGGTACCTCAGAGCTGCATGGTCAATAAAAACAACTACTTTAGAGCCTAATAAATACGAACGGAATTTATCAGAAGAATATATAACAGCAAGAAACTCCTTTTCTATGGTTGTGTATTCTGATTGGGCTGAATCCAATGTCCTCTAAGCATAGGAGATCACATGTGAACGTCCGTCCACCTTCTAAGATAAGATATCTCCAACCGCGAAGTTGGAGGCATCACACATAAGATCAAAAGGGAGCTCCCACCGTGGGGGTTTTATAATCAGTGGAGTGGTCATAAAATTCTTTATCTTAGCAAAGTAAGTCCAGCAAGAATCACTGAACAAAAAATCAGAATCCTTTTGAAGTAATCATGACATAGGAAGAGAAATCTTACTAAAATATTTGATGAAGCGCCAATAAAATCCTTCATGCCCTAGGAAAGATCTAATATCATGCACACATGAAGGATATGGTTAGGATGAAATAATATATACCTTATATCTATCAACCTCTATCCCATTTTTTGACACTACATGCCTTAAGACAATTCCATTCCTTACCATAAAATGAAACTTTTCAAAGTTCAAGAGCAAATTCTTCTCAATACAATGATTCAAAACCATTTCCGAACTTGAGATATAATAGTCAAATGAAGACCCATACACTAAAAAATCATCCATCAATACCTCCATTCAGGTCTCAATAAAATAAAATAAAATACTCACCATGCATCTCTAGAAGGTACCTAAGGCATTGAAAAGTCCAAATGGAATCCTCCAGTAAGAAAATGTGTCGAAAGGATAGGTGAATGTAGTCTTCTTCTAGTCCACCGAATCTATAGGAACCTAAAAATATCCAAAAAATCCATCCAATAAACAATAATGTGTCCTCCCAGCCAGTCTCTCAAGAATTTCATCAATAAATGGGACGGGGAAATGGTCCTTGTGAGTTGATTGATTTAGTTTCCTATAATCAATACACACACTCCAACTATTTTACACCCTCATTGGAACTAACTCAACATTCTCATTTTTAACAACTGTAACACTAATTTTCTTAGGCACAACCTGAATAGGACCTACCCACTGAGAATATAAAATGGGAAATATTATACCTGCCTTGATAAATTTCTCAACTTATTTTTTAACAACTTCCAGAAGGGTTGGATTGAGTCTCCTTTGTAGCTGCCTCACTAGTTTAGCCTCATCCTCCAAAAAATCATGTTCATGCAAATAGAGGGGTTAATACCTGATACGTCACCCAAGGTCCACCCAATTTTCCTGATGTTCTCCCTTAATAGTTTCAAAGGTTTTTCTTCATGTTCAAAATAGAGATTGTTAACAATGATAATAGGTAATCTTTTACCACTCAACTATTATGAGTATTTAAGATTAGGTGGAAATGGCTTGAGTTCCAATATTGGGGGGTGATGTATTGATGGAGATAGTGAAGGAACTGAAATACGTGCACAAATAGAATCAGCATCAGAATAGAAATCATCACAATCAAAGAATAAAACATCGAATCTATCAACATAATCAACAACCAAGTCATAATCTAAGTTCACACGATCAGAATTAGAATATGAACCCATTTCAAAATCAAATCTAAGAGATTATTTTTCTTTAGAAATAGGTGTCGAATTACTCTCAGACATCAAACTAGAACCAATATTAAAAATATCCCTAATCATAGGACAATAAAATTCCATGGTTTTTTATTTGGTGGTTCAAAATATGAGATAAATAATGTTGAATGGTCCTCTGAGGGGTACTCCATGGATTCCATAATATTAAATATCACAACTTCATCTCCAAATTCCATGGAAAGTGTACCCTCATTGACATTTATGATAGTTTTTGCAGTTTTGAGGAAGGTCCTACCTAAGATAATGGGAGAATGAGAACTTACTTGATCATCATCTATGTTAAGCATGTAGAAATATACTGGGAAGATCATGTCTCTTACCCGAACAAGTGCATCCTCAAGGACTCCTACTACATATGTTGTAGCTCTATTCGCCAACTACACCACTACTCTTGTCGATTTCAACTCACCAACCTGTAAAAAAGAATATATAGAGTGATTAATCACATTTATGGAAGCTCCTAAATCAAAAATACCATTATAAAAGTGAAACTCCCCTATGGTGAATGAGATGGTAAATGTCCCCAGATCCTTGCACTTTGTTGGTATTGCTTGAGTTGGTGTAATGAGTGATAACATATTCCTTCCAAGATTTATCCTCTCATTTCCCTTGATCCATCTTCGATTAGTAAAAAGATATTTTAAGAATTTTTCATGCCTTGGGATTTGATTGATGGCTTCAAGTAGAGGGATGTTGATCTCCACACGCTTGAATGTATCCAAAACTTTTTTTTCATCACCACTTTAGCTATATTCTTGGTTTGTACAACCCTATTTGGAAAGGGAAGGGGTTTATGAGGAACATAATTAATCTTTTCCTTACCTTTATCTTTCTCCTTGGGTTTCTCATCAGCTAGTTTTGAATTGGTCCTCTCCAAAGTTGAGATGAATCCTGGTAGAACAATAGGTGCAGATGTATCCGTTTTTTTCTTCCCACTTCTCAATGTTATGGTACTGACATTCCCCTTGGGATTTGGAGTAGGTTTGGAAGGTAGATTTCTATAATTCTTACTTACCAGTTCATGGAGGGCAGTGGAAATCTAGCTCATTTGAGTCTTCAACTCCCTCTGCTTCGAACCTTGACTCTTCAGCTCATTTTGTTGATTATGAACAATTTGATTCAAAAGTTCATCAGTGTTAGAATATACCTTGGGTGGTGGATTCCCATGTTGTTGACTTGTTGATTCTTGAGCTTTAAATCACCTTAGGGGTTATTGTAAACCCTATTGATAAGGTAGAGGTTTCTGGAAGTTTTGTTGAAAAGTGGTCCTTTTTTGTTGTCCAGAGACGTACCTCATGTCTGATTGATCCTTCCACCCTTGGTTGTATGTTGGAGAAAATCAAAAAAAGATTATTTTGGGGATATGGTTGTTTTTGTAGTTGATATGGTCTCCCAGGAAACATTGCTGCACAATCTTCTGTTTCTTGTAGTTGTGGGCAATAGTCAATTGGGTGGCTTGTCTCAGTAAAAATGCCACAAGGCCTTGAAGAAGGGGTTTTTGATTTAATTTGTGACAAATAAATATACCTCAAAATTGTGTTCAATTAATCCAACTTGGTATCAATTAAATGACTCTCAAGAGTAGAAGGGATTACTTGATGTACTCCCCTGACATGCGGTGTACCTCGATCGCCAAATTGTTTGGAGTTTTGGGCCATTTTTTCAATCAATGAATGTGAATCTTCTGGTTTCTTTACCACCAATGATCCTCCATCCACAACATCCACCATTATCCTCTCCATAGGTTTGAGTCCTTCATAGAAGTATTGGATGAGGAGTTTCCCACTAATTTGTTAATGTGGGAAGCTTGCACACAACTTCTTGAATCACTCCCAGTAATCATACATTGACTCCCCTAGGGATTTCTTAATCCCAGATATCTCTTTTCAAATGGATGTGGTTCTTGATTATGGAAAAAATCTCTACAATAAAAGATGTTTCAAATCGTTCCAATAACTTACATCTTCAGGCTGTAAATAATACATCCAGTCTTTTGCAGCTCCATCAAGAGAAAATGAGAATGCTCTTATTTTGATTTGATCTTCAGAAAAATTTCTTGGTTTTATGGTTGATAAATCCACATTAAATTCTTTAAGGTTTTTATTGGGATCCTCATCATAGGGACCATGAAATTTTGGATTTAGGTGAATTAACCCAGATTTCAGTTCAAATTTTGATTTGAGATTTGGGTGTGCAATGCAACTTGGATGATAATTAATATCAGGTGCATCCAATTCTCAAATGGTTCTATTAAGTTCATTTCCATTATTTTAAGACATTGGTTCTTGTTTTATGTTTGAATTTTAATTTCTTCCAATTTCAATGTTCTGAGAGTGAAGGAATTCTCCAACTATTTGAATGTTAAAACTTCTAGTAGACTAAGAATGTCTGATTTGAGCCCGAAGGCTACGTTCAATCTCAGGGTCAAGATCTAGAAGATCCTGTTTATTATTTTGTATCATAAATAAATAAAAAATAAAAAATAAGTAAAGTGGACCATAGTAAAATAAAAATTACAATTTTTAGTTAATGGTCCAAAAAGAAGGAAAAAAAGAAAATCAGATTGGGTAAAGAAGGAAGGAAGAAGAGAAGAATAGAATAAACTGTAAAATAATATAAATACATCTAATTGGTTGAAATAATTACTTTCCTCCATGGAAATAGTTATAATTTTAAAGGATCTATCATGGGTTCCCTCAAATGATTAGTGGTTTTTGGGTACTAGGGTGGAGCAGAGTGGCTGACCAAGGTCGTCTCTTAAAGGAGGAAGTAAATTTAAAAACATATTAAAGGAATTTTTGAAAATAAAATAAAAGTAAATAATAAAACTAATTAAAATGATGGGGTTTTTTATCATTTATAAATCTAGAAGAATTTTTCTATAATAATAATGTTTTTTTAAAAGAATTTTGATTATAATGACACAAAAGAATATTTTTTTGGAAAATATTTTTAAATGCGTAATCGATCTAACTCTACATATTAACTCAATTATTTATCACTAAAATTTAAATTAACATTAACTTAATTATAATCCCCTAATTTTTTAACCCACGAACCCTACGAGAGTTAACTTAACCACAAATATGAAATTACTTAAACCCTAGGCTAGCTTCGGAATATGCAATCACAACACCTTTCTTTGATCGATGTTCTTAGGTTAACTAATGGTAAGTGGTTAATTATATAACATATATACTCTATAAATTAAGATTAATTTATTTTATAGATTATATTTTAACACTAAAAATTTATTCCTCATGGTCTTGTATTACTGATTAAGGTCGCGCTCTCACAATTTTCACAAAATCTCAACCTCACTTGTTTTTATGTTAATTGTTAAATTGCTTACTTAATTTCTTCCAATTTAAAAACTCAATTAAAATTTAATATTAATTTAATTATAGTATCTCATTGATTCAAAATAAATTAATGAATAAGTTTAGAGGTAGATCAATTACTAAAAAGAATTATGCTTCCATGGGCGGTGTAGTCATCGTAGAAACATTATGCATGCGAAAAGGTTTAGAAAGGGTATAACCCAATATTTTTTCTACTATTGAATTATAGCCCAAAGAGGAAGAATAATGAGGAAGATAAATGAAAAAAATATAATAAAATATAAGATATAAAATAAGAACAAATAAGTTTATTGCACAAATGCAAACATTACAACATGAAGAAGAAGAAGAAGGCTTCGAAGAGGGGATCCTCGCTTCAAGAGATACCCGTCTTACAATGGTTGGGTAATTTGAGTGAAACCAAATTTCATATGCCTTAAATCTTATAATTAACGTCCCGACCCCTCAAAATTAAAAAAACACTAATTTATAGAGTGGAGGGGAGGCTAGGTTTAAATAGGTTTCAAGTTTGAATGGGGAATCTCAGACAAATAGTTTAAGCCAAATTGTACCTCCCATTTGACCTCCAAAATGCATGAACCAGCTATTATTCTAGAATAATTATTTTTGAAAAATTGTGTTGGTGAGATCCTCCAAAAATATGGGCCCAATAAAATCTCGGATGAAGAAGTTATGTCCCAAATACAGAACCAATATCCAATCTAGCGGGTCCAGCCCATCATTGATTTCATGGTCTATTTAATCTAACCAAACGAACGATTTAGCTTTAATGTCCTGAAAAATAGTTTTAGACCATTAAGTCAGGAACACAATTTAAAAATTTCAATTTTAAATAATAAATATAAAAATATTTATTATCGAAATACTACAGTGCACTGTAAAGGGTAAAACCAGAATTTCCCTTAAATTTTCAAATGAATAATCTAATCCCTAATATTTTATAAATAAATATTTTTAACACTATGTGAGGAAATTTTATCATTTATTATCAAAAAAATATTCAATAAAAATGTGTTTTATCACTTGTCTTCATAGTCTTCAAGCTATGGCTATGCCATTACTCTGAGAGTTCATGTCACGAACTGAATCTAGTTACCACCAAAACCAGCACCCAACACGGTCTGCAACAAGGACCAAAGGGAATTACCGTTACCCATGGGCTAGAAAAAGTTCCCGGGTATTAGAAAATAAAATTTGGAAATGATTTACCAGAGTTTATAAACATACGACTACAAAAAAATCCAATAAACCAAATCAGGGTTTTTCAAAACAAATAATCTTTTATAAAATTTTAGAATTGAGTTACACAACATAAAACATTATTTAAAGACCATTACAAAGGTACAAAACCGAAAATGACAGCCCAATAACCTTCACATGGCAAGAGGAACCACCCTCAAGCGATATCCACAACATCGCATCACGGAGGACCACTAAAAACCTGAACTATTGGCACAAAATCTCTACCCAAACCTATGACAAAAATAACCAAGTCTACTTACACCCAAGGGTGTAAGTAGGGTGTGAGACAAAGCCCAGTAGGATACCACCACTAATAGGTTCCATGTGATAAACATTCAATGATGAAAATCTTGCATGTTTTTATAACATGAAATGCTAATAACAATTTCTAGAAGATGCAACTTTAAATAAAAATATTTTTCAAGTGGGTATTTTAAAGAATCAACAATTTTAAATGAGATACCAAAGCTACTGAATTTTCCAGACAAACATACCATATGTCGACGTTAATCATAAATCATCTAATGAGCACAATTAATGGGAATAGCCCTTGGGCACTAGCTCATTGTGGGTCATAGGTACCTTGTATCCCATTGAAAGTAACCATCACATTTTCAGTTCTCATGCACACGAGCCACTAGTAGGGAGTATACCTATAACATAGTCGTTCCCCAACATCATCATCATAATCATAGTTTAGTTATTGTTTTCAGTGTCAAACTTGCTTTGTGAAACTGAGTCCAACCCCCACGAGATCACTAGCTTACTGGTACACGTCCACCCACATAGATACCCAGGCTTCCCTCTTGTTCTCAAACAAGTTCAAAAATCCATGAAATATAATTTTCACACGAAAATACCACTTCCAAATCACACATTCACCAAACATACCACATATATACCACACAAGTCACATAATCCCCCTTTTCTTTCAAATTGATTTTCAAATCATACTCACAACAAAATATCCCACGATATCTTTCACATATCATTAACACTTCAACAATACCTTTAAAAAACTTATAAAACATTTCCAAGATGATACACATCACATACCATCCCACACACACATGCCACATAATACCCATTTTACCTTTAAATTCATTTTATCATAATACTCACAAGAAATATCCCACAAACATGTTTTGTACCCACATTACAATTTAATAAATCACATTGACAAATTAAAAAACATTCTCAAAACATTTGACATAAAAAATGACCACTTTATCTTTCAAAAACTCATTTTAGGAACATACACCTACCAAAACAGTACATAAACATCCTTTTTACACTTTGTGTAACTCATTAAACCATTTATAATTTTCATAGAACACTTTCAAGAAGCATGACAAGGTTTTGCACCTAAAACCCATTCAAAAACCCTCTTTTAAACCCAAAATCACACCAAACCCATGCCAAATTAGAATTGGCATCCCAAGCAACATTTAATAAACCACTTTCATATGTTATAAAATAAACCTAAAGATTACCACAAGAGTTACACATGGAAAACACCCAATTTGAAACCAAAGTGCAATGATAAAATTAACCGCCTAAAAAACTCCATAAAAAATGGGTTTTGAACAGTGAACAACATATTAGGAACATTAAAAATTATTAAATCAAGCATGATAACTCATCATGAAATGATTACACATAGATTCACCTACTGAAAGTATCGAAACCCTCAAATATTGGTGTGAAACATCAATCACACCACTGTCGCACCACAAGAAAGTGAAAAGAAACCTAAAATCTCAATATTTCACCAAAAAATGATCAATGTTAAACCTTAGTTATGAAATATATCTTCTAAACATTTTAGAAATCATGAAAGGGTGAAATAAACCCTAAGGAAAGGGAAGAAATCAAAGAGAGAAAGACTTACTTGCATGAATTTTATGTTTTCCCCATCAAATCTCCCTTCAAAAAATGAGTTCCAGGGGTGGGTGAGAGAACATGGATGTTGTCCATGGAGGTAGGGCACGAAATGACGAAGAAATGGTAGGATTTGGTTTATTTCTTGAAGGGAAAAAGTGTCAAAACACCCAAAATTTTGATGTGTTGGACACCCTGCACGGTTTAGTAAACTGTGTTTCCATACCATGTGGCTTGTTCCGGCCACCCAAAATGTGATGTTTTTCTGACAATTTCAAGGGGTCCAAGTGGGAAATCTAGGGGGAAGATAGGCTAAGGATAGGGGAGAAAAATTTCCAAAACAAATCACTCTTTTCAACCCAAAACTCATCCATATCATGGGTACAAACCACCTCAACAACTTACCCCACAATTGGTGCCACTAGGAGTGTCACTAATCCAACCCCAAAACATCACAACCTCACACCATCCCATTGAAAAAAGAAGAGGCCAACTACCATCCACGTTCCCCAATACTAAGGTCATAGATCAATAACATAAGAGGCATCAAAATTGTAAACCCGAAACACCCAGAAACCAATCGAAAGCTAAGAACCAATAGTGGATTTGAAACAAAGCATGGAATGAAAAAATTTGAGTGTGAAAATTATCCCCACCATAAATATTGCTGCCCCAAGAAACCCACAGCAAGTCCAAAAAAAAACCAACCGAGAATCCAAGAATGTGCTCAGTTGCCATGTTTCGTCCGCCCCTAAAAGTCCAAAACACCTCCAATGATAATTTAAGGAAGGAATACTCTCACAAACCAAAACATACACCACTTTCCTAAAATGATCAAGAACATCCAGACTTCATCCCAAAAATAAACACCTCAAACACTATCTGAGAAAGACTCAACCAATTTACACAAACGAACAACAACACTGAACAGGGTTACGCTTACCTAACTTTAACTAAACCGTTGGGCACTCTCCAATCCCAACATTTAACAAAGGAATATGTTGGTAGTTAGATAGATATGAATGAGACTACCTACCGCCAAGCCAAGACTAAGGACAAAACCGAATTACTGATATGGGGAGATACAAATGGGCTCCCAACCATAAGAGACAACTTAAATTTTTCCTGAGACAGAATCAAGACACTAATAGGGGGAGGCCCGAACAGACTCTCCGGTACAAGGGGGTATAATTCCATTATACATTTCCACAATAAATTAGATAAAACTAATATTGGGTCTCCCCACCATAAGAACCTTCCATTTTAACCGACCATCACAGGCCGGAATAGAGAGACCCCAAAATTTTAAAGACTTGGGATGGCTACATGGTTAGTCTGCACGGTTTGGGAAACTATGCGCTAACCACGGGGATCTTTCTATCTGCATGGTTTTCTGGGGAATTGTTACTACTAACTATGCAAAAATCGTGCTCTCAACCTATCTAGACAAATCTAAAACCATTCACTAAAAACTCAATGTAAAACAAAGGGGGGAAGAATGACATTGGGTGATAGCATAAACACGAGGTCCTCCCACCTATTCCAATCAAACGAGAACAACTGAAGCAAGAGTATGACACCCAAGGTTTGAACTTTTCCCATATTTCATACTGAGGATAGGAATTTGTACAAGTTTCATGAAGCAACCTGGGTCGACCCTAAACCGATCACCCAAGTCGGTCCACGACATGACCTGAGAGGTGTTCCTGATCTTCCCAGGCTAGCGACAAGCACCAGGGCATCAATAGAGGACAATAGGGAATGATTTTGCCCAGTGAAAATATATAAATAAGCAGAAAGAAAAGTATAATAACTCAAAGTAAATAATTGATACTAAAAAGAAAGAACGATCAGCGACAACCAACTAACCTGACCATGACAAAAACTCCTCATGACTCCGAGAGTCGCTCACCAGTCCACAACCAACTCTCACCCATGACGAGCAAGCTCGAGTGAAACCTGTAACAGAAACTAAAAACAAGAAAACACTATAGGTGTGAGTATTAAAACTTATTAAGAGTTCCCAAAAAACTATTCCCAATGCACTAACATTAAATAAATAATTTACCAATTTCAGGTTTGAACATGATTATACAGAATATGGGTTTCCACACACATACTTTCATTTCCAAAACAAGTAACAATCCATTTCCCTTTTAAATTTAAAAAAAAATGTTTAATGCTTGAAAGAACTAGGTGAATTGCATTTTAAAACACTTTTATGCACAATTTAGAATTCCAAATTTTAGTTGTTAAAAAGGAAAACCACACACAACACACAACACACACTAAGGGAAATGGAAAAAGTGGCACACAGGGGCCAGTAACCGAACTAGACCTCTCAATATTCTTCCACATACAAATAAACACTAAAGAAAACATGGGTCGAACTTAGGAGCTCGTGAATAATCCAGAACATACTATACATGTGACTCATCCTGAAAGTATTCCCTACTCAATGACATCATAACGCCCAAACGCCCAGTGTTTCCCTACATGGCCTAACCGAGGGGCCCAATCCCATAGCACTAATAACAGAGTACCTCTCTACCATGGGCCATTAGGCAGTGAGTAATCTAAACTAGTACAACAATCATTCTCAGAAGATTTACTTACTATGCTAGGTTCCCATGTCAACACGTATAATAAAAAGGAAAGGGGAGAGTCAATAAAGTCAATCAAGTAGCACAAGCATCACACACAACTCATGCAGTCAACGAACACCAAAGATCACCCCTGAGTCACCCAAAAGAGAGTTTCCCAAAATAATTTATTTTATTAAAGTTCCAAATGGGCCTTCACCAATTTTAAAGAAAATCCTTATTTTTCAAGAGAACAAAAACACTTGTTCATGCTTCAAAAGATATCATTTATAAGTAAACCAGAACTAGATTGAAGATTTCATGAATTATGTTTAAAGGAAAAACGAGCATTCTTTTACTTCTGGGTGTCTATTCATCAAGAAAATATTTCAAAGTGTTGTGTATAAAATAAACGGATTTTTTTACAGCAAATAATCATTTAAAAATTAATTATCTTATATTATATCCCATTTATTAAAATTAATAAAATTTCAAGAAATTAATAAATTCTGAATTTATAAGGTGAGTGCAGTGGGGGACCTACCTTGAATTGTAGCTCGGTTATGATGATGCGGCACATCTTACACTCACGCACAAGTACGTGCAACCTACTGACAACCGCAATATCATGAAAAACTTCACCAAAGTGTTTCAACAACACAAAGAATCTAAAAACAAAAAAATTATGCCTTAAAATAATCCAAACGAATAAACAGCGTAAAACCCACCTCGACACTGGTGCAGGCGGAACAACGCGAAACCAAACCGCTCACCTTGGGAGGCAGGTGTTTGTCTTGCGCCTAGTTGATAACAAGGTGCATGCAGTAGGAGGCGGAGTCGAAAGGTGAAATTAGATGGTCAAGGCTGTGAAGAAGTGTACAAACATATGGGTGCCAGCTGGGAGGGAGATAGCCGGACAATGGGTGACAGAGAGCGCTACGGGAGGTTCCAAAGGCACTGCAAGACAACTAGCCAGATGGCGTGTCGGCTGGAGGTTGGGCATCCAGTGTTGGTCAGAGGGGAGGCGGCCAAAGGAGGGGCTGGTTGGATGGGTGAGGAAGGTGTGGGGAGGTGCTGGGTGTGCGGACAAAAGATGTTGTGGATAGGGTAGGAGTAGGTTCTGGGAAAGAGGTAGGTTCGGGCATTGCGGGTAACACTGAGAGTGCGGGGTGGACAGGGAGGGCATTGAGCGTGAGGCAGATCAACAAGGTGGTGTTGCGTGGGGGTTGCTGGGCGGAGGTAGGGGCTGCAAGTGCTGGGGTGCGGTGAGGGAGGCAGCCCGGCAGGAGGGTGATGCGCGTGAGGTGGAGCAACAATGGGGAAGGAGAAGGGAGGTGGGCTGAGTACTGGGTGTTGTTGAGGGATATGGAGTAGTTTCGAGGGAGAAGTAGGGAGGGAGGGGCGTCGGGCGAGAGAAGAACAGGAGAGGCAGAGTAGGGTGCAGCTACGGGAGGCTGGAGGTGTGGTGGGATGGGGCGTCTGAAATAAGTGGATCCATCTGGGTGAGCGCAGCAAGGGGCGTTGGTATGGGGGACACCCACGTGGAAGACACAAAAAAAGAAAAGAAAGAAGAAAGAAGAAGAAAGAAGAGGGAAGAGAGAGAAAAAGAATAAAATAAAAGAAATGTAAAAATTAATTAAAAATAATAATAATAAAAATCATCATCATCATAAAAATAATAATAACCTTAATAATAAAATACTAATAATAAAATGAATTCATATCATTTTGATAATAATAAAATTAACAAGAAGGCTATGCAATTGCATGGGAAAAGCCGCGTGGTGTCGCTCTCCACCCGTACGTCCAATGACGTCGAACCCAAAACACACACTTTTTATCAAAAATTCAAAAACTTCATCCAGGACTCACCTATGACCCCAGAAAAATATTTAAAGGTAGAAAAGTAATTAAATAAATTAAACGCATAGTTCGGGGTGTGACAACAAGGGGTTGAACAACTCTAGGATTTCCCCTAACTACGTGTCAGCTTCACTCCGAGACCTATGGATGGATCTCAAATGATTGAAGCATCTTCGGCCTCGCGGTTAGATTTTGGAAACCCCCAAACAAAACTTCTTCTTTCGGTGCCACCAAAAACTACACTGCAATCCCTGATAAGTTTACCAAGACATAATATACTCCAAACTCATCTTTCCTTATCCCGAAATTTCACCAAGAGAAGTGCTTAGAAGATGCAGACACATCACCCCTTGTTTCTTTGGATGAGAAATAGAAAGAGGAAAGGATATATAGAAGCACCTTCCTCTAAACAAAGGATATTGAGATTTCCTAAAAATAGACACACTTCTAACAAAAAAAGACCCACAAAAGATTTTACAACTTCACCTTTACAATCACACGAGCACATGACATCACAAGGCGTCACCGAACATGACCATTGTGACTGATAGAAATAATACATGGAAAGGGACCTTATGCCAAGTCCCTAAACAACAAAAAATTCCAGAAAGTGTCTATAAGACCCTCCCATGACCAGATTTCCCATACTAGTGGTTTAACATAAACCCATGCTTTTAAGAGACTACGAAAGACCTAGAGGACCTCTTTGACACCATCCACACTGACAACCCCAAACTAATTTCACCTTTGATGAATCAAGTAACTTAAGAAACCAAGGTCTATTTCAACCTTCCATGAGAACTATCCTACTACAAGAGGGTCCACAATACAAAGAACGAAATTAGTGTAGACTCAATCTACAAATATCGAGAAAAGGATTCCTTATATTGATCAACTGGAGGGTCTTCCAATGGAGAAACAATCTGGGTTTCACTTCAGTTGTGCGCTAACCCTTAATGGCGATGTACATTATCCAACGAGAGAACCCAAGAACCCAAGAAAGATGTTCCATTGGTCTAAACATACCACAAACCATAACTAAACACATGAGGGGAACCACAGTAAAGGCTTCCCAAACTTTTCTCAGAATATACAACTATCCAGCCCTTTAACCCAACTTACCGACCAAACACAAACCCAAAACATGGTTCAAACAAGAGGGGTTCTTGGACTCAAAACATCCAAAACATCAACATTTTCAGAAACACATAATACACACCATCACAAACTAATCATCAAGACATAATATTTTTCATTAAAATCATCTCTTTGAAAATAAATGGTTCAACGGTTAGCGTATCCACCAATGGTGCCCCATGGGCCTCACAGAAGAATGTTTCCATGCCACACCGGGCAACCTCCTCATATCCATCCCAGCACTCATCCAGTAGTTCCAATAACCATCCATCATCCCATATAACCCCATGCATGTGGTCTCTCATGGTGATACTAAAGGTTAAAAAAATTCTTTCCACTTTTCAAAACCAAAATGGTCAACCAATACATCCTTTTTCTCAAGACCACTAACCATGAGATCAAAATCCCAATTTACATCTTGAAAAACTTTTCATAAAGACACAATCATTCAAATAAAAACTCACTTTTATGTCATACACATTAATTTCAAAATATCTTAGCCCATTTCAAAACACTCCCGGTTTTATGAAAACTCCCTTTCATCAACCCCCATTCCTTTGAAAACTCATCTCTTATTATTTAAAATAGGGTTCCAATGATTCATAAAACATTTCAAAAGATCACCAATAATATAGTAAAAAATCACTTTCAATTAATGTACATTAATTTCAAAACATTTAAACCCATTGAAACACCTATCAATAGTTTAGATAACTCTATTAGAAACACTTTTTCAAAACCAACTTTAACATAGTTCTTGATTTCAAAAGAGGTGTAAACACACAATGTTCCCTTTCAAAATAATTCTGAAAATTCACTTCCATCATTTCACAAATCGAACCATTCCATCTTTTTTAGAAAATATTTTCAAAAAAACTATACACTTCTTAAAACAATGTCATTTTTTCTTTAAAACTGAACATCCACAATTTCAAAAATAAAGAACATAAAGGCAATGCAAGGGGAAACTAGTTTCGATGGGTGACTTAGACATATGGTTGGAAGTCATATTCCAATCACATAACCATCACAGAGAGTGTTCTAGGGAAATATCACCAGCTCTACATGGCTTTCCAGGCCCTGTGATCTCAATGAGACCATTAACCCAGCTCACTTTTCATTTCCCCTAATCATTATCAAACAAAGAAAACCAAAGGACTTAGATAAATCACAACTTCCCATGGTGACTCAAATCCTGTAATGAGGTGTGATGGCCAGGCACACTACCCATAACCGGAATTTCAAGCCCTGAAAATCCTAACTCTAGACTATCCCGACTCTTCCCCAAATAACATAACACAAGGAGAGTGAACCTCCTTTGATACCATTTTGTCACGAACCGAATCTGGTCGCAATGAAAACCAGCACCCGACACAGTCCTCAAAAAGTCCCGAAGGGAGTTCCCAATCCCCAAAGGCTAGAAAAAGTGCCCAGGTATCACAAAATGATATTTGATAATGATTTACCCGTGTTTATAAACATACGACAATAAACAAATCCAACAACCAAATCTGGATTTTTCAAACCAAACCATCATTTAAAAAATTTCAGAACTGAGTTACACAATTTAAAACATTGTTTAAAGACCATTACAATGGTATAAAATCTAAAAGGAAATCCCAATAACATCCCCATGTCAAGTGGCACTGCCCTCAAGCCATCTCCACAACACTGCATCACGAAGGACCGCTAAAAACCTGAACCATTGGCTCAAAAGTTGTACCCAAATCTGCGACAAAAATAACCAAGTCTACTTACACGCAAGGGTGTATGTAGGGTGTGATCCAAAGCCTAGTAGGATACCACCACTAAGATATTCCATGTGATAAACATTCAATGATGAAAATATTTCATGTTTTCATAACATGAAATGCTAGTAACAATTTCTAGAAGATACAACTTTAAAAAAAACAATTTTAAAGTGGGCTATTTTAAAGAATCAACACATTTAAATAAAATTCCAAAGCTACTGAATTTTCTAGCCAAACACACCATATGCCAAAAGTAATCATAAATCATCCAATGAGCACAAGTAATGGGAAATAACTTCTAGGCACTAGCTCGTTGTGGGTCTTAGGTACCTCATATCTCGGTGAAAGTAACCATCACAATATCTGTTCTCGTGCACAAAAGCCACTAGCAGGGAGAATACCCATAACCTAGTGGTTCCCCAACATCATAATCATAATCATATTGTAGTTAGTGTTTTCAGTGTCAAACTTGCTATGTGAAACTGAGGCCAAACTCCACGGGATCACTAGCATACTAGTACATGTCCACCCACCTAGATACCTGGGTTTCCCTCTTATGCTCAAACAAGTTCAACAATCCATGAAATATAATTTTCAAATGAAAATAACACTTCCACATCATGCATTCACCAAAAATCCCACATTGATATCACACAAGTCACATAATTCCCCTTTTCATTCAAATTGATTTTGAAATCATACTCAGACCAAAATAGCCCACAAAACTGTACACATCTCATTAACACTTCAAAAAATCCTTTCAAAATTTTGATAAAATATTTCCAAGATGATACACATCACATAACAGCCCACACACACATGCCATAATACCCTTTTTACCTTCAAACTTATTTTATCATCATACTCACACGAAACAGCCCACAAACATGTTTCTCACCCACATCACAATTTAATAAACCACCATGAAAAATTAAAAAACATTCACAAAACGTTTGACATCACAACTGACCACTTTACCTTTCAAAAACTCATTTTAGGAACATACACCCACCAAAAAAGTACACAAACATCCTTTGTACGCTTTTTATAACTCATTAAACCATTTAGAATTTTCATAGAACACTTTCAAGAAGCATGACAAGGTTTTGCACATAAAACCCATTCAAAACCATCTTTTAAACCCAAGATCACACCAATACCCTACCAAAATAGAATTGGCAGCCCAAAAAACATTTAATAAACCACTTGTATATGTTATAAAATAAACCCAAAGATTACCACAAAAGTTACACATGGAAAACACCCAATTTGAAACAAAAGTGCAACGAACCGCTTAACAAACTCCATTAAAAATGGTTTTCTCACAATGAAAAACATATTAGGAACATTTAAAATAAATAAATCAAGCATTCTAACTCATTAAGAAATGATTACACATGGAATCACCTACCAAAAGTGTCGAAACTCTCTAATCTTGGTGTGAAACATCAACCACACCACCCCTACACCACAAGGAAGTGAAAAGATACCTGAAACCTCAATATTTCACCAAAAAGGATCAAAGTTAAACCCTAGGTATGATCCCTAGCTACTGGACATTTTATAACTCATGAAAGGGTGAAAGAACCCCTAAGGAAATGGAAGAAATAAAAGATAGAAAGACTTACTTTCATGATTTTGATGTTTTCCCCAAAAAATATCCCTTCAAAAAATGAGTTCCAAGGGAGGGTGAGAGACATTGGAGGTTGTCCATGGAGGTAGGGCACGAAATGGGGAAGAAAGGGGTAGATTTTGTTTTTTCTGGAAGGGAAAAAGGGTCAAAACACCCAAAATTTTAATGTGCTGGACACCCTGCACGGTTTGGTCGTACAGTTTAGTAAACTGTGCAGCCAAACCATGCGGCTGGTTCTAGCCACCCAAAATGTGATGTTTTCCCACCAATTTTAGAGGGGTCCAAGGGGGAAACCTAGGGGGAAAGATAGGCCCAGGATAGGGGAGAAAATTATGAAAACAAAGCACTCTTTTCAACCCAAACCTTATTCATCTCATCGGTACAAACCACCTCAACAACTTACCCCACAAGTGGTGCCACTAAGAGTGTCAATAATCCAACTCCAAAACACCACAACCTCACACCATCCCCTTAAAAAATAAGAGGCCAACTATAATCCAAGGTCTCCAAGACTAAGTTAATAGATCAATAACACAAGAGGCATCTAAAGTTTAAACCCAGAACACTTGGAAACTAAGAGAAAGCTAAGAACCAGGAGTGGATTTGATACAAAACATGTAATCAAAAAATCTGGGTGTGACAGTTTAAGGCAGGTGTTTGATTGGACCACTGTATTAACTTATGGCTCCATTATCCGTTGAGTAAATTCCTATCTTCTAAAATAAAAAAAACTTGATTTACTCAATGATTTCATCTAAAGATTCAACAAGATAGCTATGAATACTTCTTTTCTACCATCGTTAGTTATGTCAACTCATTGCTTATATAATAACTCCATAGTAGTATAAGACACCCTCAACTATGGTTGAAGAGCACTCTGAACAACTGGTTGTGTTCAAATTGAAACGATAGAAGACATTTTTTGACTTATGATTTCATCAAGGGTTTTATATTTTTTGATGAATGTAATCCATTTCTATTAATAAGTTCATATTATATTGTCATGCTTTCAACTGAACATTAATAGAAAAACATTCATCACATCTTTATGAAATTTTCTTATTTATTATTTCATGTGTTCTCATTGCAAACATGAACATGCATAAAATATTAAACAAAGCATAAAGGAAATTGAATTACTCAACTAGTATTTAGAATCTAATATTGGTTGATCCATTTAAACTCAATGGATCAGTCATTACATAGGATTATCATACCTGAGTTGGGTCTTGACTCATGATGTAGCTTGTCCCTGGTATAGTGTTCCCACCTCTCATCTGGGTTTCACCTCGACTTGGAATGGTTCGTGACTTACAACGTCATCAACTATAGTACATCAATACTCACACACATGCGAGGAGATCTCAAGAAGAGCAATATACATATAGAAAAATTGGATGTGGATATCCACCATATACATATTGACCAAAAAGAAGAAAATGCACATACAGTTATAAAATTAAGAACTTATTACAAACATCACACACAGGTAAAAAATAATTAAATGAAATCAACGAGACATAGTCATGGTCTGTCACTGGACAATGGGTAAACAAAAACCATGATAAAAATTAAATTGAAAAAAAATTAATGTGTGAGGGTTGTTAAATAAATTAAATGGATTAATTAAATTTAAATAATTTCATTTCATTTAGTCCCAAAAATAATTCAAATTTTATTCAAAAAATTAAATAATTAATTATTAAAATTAAATTATTTTTTTGGAGAATCAAAATATTATATTTATAAACAAAAAATTAATTAAATTTATTTTGGATTTTATAAAATTTTCTGAGGCCTCAAAACCTTATCCGGGTCTTTTACCGGTCAGGTCGTAACCCCAATTGTCCGTTTCAGGTTAGGTAGATCTTGTGTTGGGCGGTTTTGGGCCAGATCGACACACTACGACCCGTTTTGGATAGGGAAGACCCACTCCCGACCCATTGTAGCCTCGATCCAGTCCCACTAAACTTGAGGGAGGACATAGAAGGGTGAACCTAGTAGGTGTGGCAGTGAACGACGACGATGGGGGTCCGAATGAGGGGATGCCAGTGGCTTTGTGGGGTTTTTTTTATTTAAGTGGGTTTTTGAAAAAAAAATGTAGAAAAAGGATTGGGTTTCAACTATTTTAAAAAATGGGTTCGGAGATGCGTCAACCCCGTTCACGCATCTAACCTTGATAGAAAGTGTGAACGACGTTCACGAATCCTTTGTAAACCTTAAGAAGTATGCGTGAACCCCGTTCACACATCCTACAGAAAGAGTTTTTTTTAATTTTTTTGTATTCTTAAAATTTGTATTTGTATTTTTTTCTTTTGTTTATATATATATATATATATAACATAAAAATTAGCAGAATTTAGCTGCTATTTAATATCCAGCAGTACCGTCATTACAGCAGTTTGGATTCTGACAGAAACCCTCACCCAGCGCTCTCTTTTATAAGAGCGATTGCCCTGGAAATCATTCTACATTTCAGATATGGGATTCAGGTTCTCCCATTTCTGCATAGTACATTCTGCATTTTCGATGTGAGATTCTGTTTCAAATACCTGACTTTGAAAGACTATAAAATACAAATTATAAGACCAATATAAATGAAAAATAAAACATGAATTAAACATATAAGAAATAGTTGAAAATAAAAATAATTTTATAAAAAAATTTTATGAATAATAATTTATAAGCTTTCAAAACCACCAATTTGAAACTTAAAAATGTTTCAAGTACATGTCTTTGAAAGAATTTAAAATAAAAACTATAGGACCAATATAAATGAAACATAAAATATGAATTAAAAATACAAGAAATAGTTGAAAATAAAAAAATCGTCAAAAATGTTGATGAAAAATAATTTATAAGGTTTCAAAACCACAAACATAAAACTTAAAAATGTTTCAAGTACGTGGTTTTGAAAGACTGTAAAATACAAAATTTGAGACCAATATAAATGAAACGTAAAACATGGATTAAATATATAAGAAATTGTTAATAAATAATTAGTTAATTAGTAATATAATTTTTAATTAGTTAATTATTAATATAATTATTAGTCATTAATCATTAATTATTAATTACTAATATACAATAATTAATTAGTTATTTAGTAATATAATTATATAATAATTAATTATTTAATTATTAATATATTTATTAATTATAATTATTAATTATTAATTATATAATAATTAATTAGCAAATTTGTAATATAATTATTAATTATAAAATAACTAATTAATTAATTCGTAATATAATTCGTAATTATAATTATTCATTAGAATTATTAATTATTAATTATTAATTATATAATAATTAATTCGTTAATCGGTAATATAATTATTAATTATTTAATGATTAATTAGTTAAGTAGTAATATCATTATTAATTATAATTAGTAATATGATTATTAATTATAATTAGTAATTATTAATTATATAATAATTAATTAGTTAATTAGTAATATAATTATTAATTATAATTATTAATTAATAATATATAATAATTAACTAGTTAATTATTAATATAATTAAATAATTATTAATTAGTTAATTAGTAATATAAGTATTAATTATACAATGATAAATTAATAATATAATTATTAATTATTAATTATTAAATATTAGTTATATACTAATTAATTAGTTAATTAATAATGTCATGACTAATTATAATTAGAAATTATTAATTATATAATAATTAATTAGTTAACTAGTAATATAATTATTAACTATAATTACTCATTATAATTTTTAATTTTTAATTATTAATTATATAATAATTAATTAGTTAATTAGTAATATAATTATTAATTATATAATAAATAAATAGTTAAATAGTAATATAATTATTAATTATTATTATTAACTAATGATTATATAACAATTAATTAGTTAATTAGTAATATAATTATTAATTACATAATTAATAATTATAATTATAATTGAAAATTATATTACTAATCAATTAATTAATTATTATATAATTGTTAATTATATTACTAATTAACTAATTAATAATTAATAATTAATAATTATAATGAATAATTATAATAATATATTATATTACTAATTTACTAGTTAACTAATGAATTATTATATAATTAATAATTATATTACTAATTAAATAATTAATTATTAAATAATTAATAATTATATTACTAATTAACTATTTAATTATTATATAATTAATAATTACATTAAAAATTATCTAAATAATTATTATATAATTAATAATTATATTATTAATTAATTATTATATATTAAATACTTATATTACTAATTAATTATTATATAATTAATATTGATATTACTAATTAACTAATAATTGACTAATTTATAATTATATTACTAATTAACTAATTAATTATTAACTATTTCTTATATGTTTAATCCATGTTTTATGTTTCATTTATATTGGTCTTATTATTTGTATTCTATAATCTTTCAAAGCCATGTATTTGAAACATTTTTAAGTTTCAAGTTGGTGATTTTAAAAGCTTATAAATTATTATTCATCTACATTTTTTACGAAATTTTTTCTATTTTCAACTATTTCTTATATATTTAATCTATATTTTAAGTTTCATTTATATTGGTCTTATAGTTTGTATTTAATAGTCTTTCAAAGTCATATACTTAAAATAGAATCTCAGATCGAAAATGCAGAATGTTCTGCGCAGGAAAGGAAGAACCTGAATCCCACATCGAAAATGCAGAATGATTTTCAGGGCAACCCCTCTTATAAAAGAGAACCCTGAGTGAGAGTTTCTGTCAGAATTCAGACTGCTGTAATGGCAGTATTACTGGATATTAAATAACAGATAAATTCTGCTGAAATTTGTATATATATATATATATAAACTAAACAAAACAAAACAAAAATAAAAATTTTAGAAATACAAAAAAAATTAAAAAATTAAAAGTTTCTGTAGGATGCCTGAACAAGGTTCACGCATCCTTCACGAAGTTTATAAAGGATGCGTGAACGGGGTTCACACATCTTTTACCGCGCCTATGATGCGTGAACTCCATTCACGCATCTTCCTGGGATCAGGGATGCATGAACAGAGTTCACGCATCTTGGGATTCATTTTTGAAAATATTGTTTACCATACCCCTTTTTAACAAATAAAAAATAAAAAAACTCATATATATAAAAAACCCTCCGCGGGCTGTTGTGGTTAGAGCCAGGCAGCTTGACAGCCGGGGTGACATCGCCTAGCGACAACGACGGGCAGTGGTCGGTCAGGTAACCTCTGATGAGGAGGTTCCAGGATCGTCTTGGTCCGACACAATCCAATTGATGGCAGCATTGACCGCTAAGGGGCAGCAATCGGCTTGGCTATGATGGGTACAGTGTTAGTCAGTTCACGAAGGTCCAAGGTAGAGATGCAGTGTCTGCCTGAATGGAGGTGGCGGTGAGGGCCTTGACGGAGGTAGATAGATCATGTGGTGGCACCCTAGATCTAGCGGCGTTGACGAAGCAGTTGGCCAGCGCTGGGGACCATGTGACGGAAGGCATCCAATTCCAAGTAGGGGTGGCATCTGGTGAACTGGATAGAGAGGAGTCGGCGACCTCGTTCGATAGGGATGGGTGAATAGGGCACCGATTATAGATTCGATGGAATGGAGACGAGAGAATTTGGTGATACGGGTTTTTTATTTTTTTTATTTTAATGGGTTAATGGTTGAAAGAGAACTTCTCATCATGGAGCTGGTTTCTGGCATGTCTCCGAGAGTTTGTTACGGATGCACAAGGGATTTGTCTTATTTCTGATCGCCACCGTGCAATCAAGGAGGCGATACAGTCTGAGGGTCTTTCATGGAGACCACCATATGCCCATCATCAATATTGTATTCGATACATTGCCAGAAATTTTCAAAAGAAGTTCAAGAATGAGTCGATGAAAAAGGAAATCTTAAAAATTGGTATGAACATCCTTTTTCTGTATAAAATGTTTTTGCCATAGTTATTTTCATAACTGTTCAAATGACTGCTTGTATGATAGCATATGAGCCTCAACAACAAAAGATGGAGGAGCGTCTTCAAGATATTCACAGAGTGAATCCGGATGTGTATGATTACATAATGCAAATTCCAAAGCAGAAATGGTCGTTGGCATATGATGATGGGAGGAGGTATGGTCATATGACGACAAGCATCGTAGAATTTATAAATGGAGTTTTCAAGGGAGTTCGAAAACTAAATATCACAGGTAAATACGAATATTTGAATATATGTTAGTCAGAAGAGTTACTATTATAATATATTATTTTTATAATGTCGTAAATCTAAATTTCAGGGTTGGTACAAGAGACCTTCTATCGTAGTGTAAAGTATTTTCTGGAACGAGGAAAGCAAGCTGAAGAGGGCTTGAACATAGGGATGATCTATGGACACCATTTCCAACGCGAGCTAGATACAGTTCTTCAAGAGGCTGCAACTTACCGTGTAATTGCATTTAATCATCCAGAGCAATGATTTGAGGTCGCTGAGCCCGGTGATTGTAACACCCCGAGCTTCCACGATACGCTTCTCATTCAATAATGCAATAGCTTGCATTGTACAAAAATTCAAGTTTTAACACACCGCGACTAATCAAAGTAGCTGTTATGAATAGTAATACCCGCTTTTTAAAATTATAGAAATTTTATATTTCAAAATGGACTTCATTTTTGGATTCGAAATATCGAAATTAGCCTATGATGAATATTTGGTATTTTTCTGAGAACTTACAATTTTTTATGAATAGTGAAAAATACTTAAAACAACTTATTTAATCAAACTAATTTATAGTGATAAATTATACTATTGAGTGGTTTTAAAGTATAATTATAATATATTATTACTATTTTATCCAATGGTGGTCATTAGAATTAATTTCACTTTGAAATTGGACATCAACAATTGTTAATCTTTTGATATATATTGTTTCTTAAAAACACGCTATTTGTTGTGACAGCGGGAATTAATTATAAAATTTATTAATGCAACACAAATGCTTGGAATTTTGTAAAATAGAATTCATTTTTGGATTCGTAATATCAATTATAGAATAGGGTGAAATTTTGGCATTGTTCTGGAAAACATCAATTTTTTATGAATAGTGAAACCACAAAGTGGTAGTTAAAAAACTGATTTTTCGTTTAAATGAAGCATTACCACTTCTGTGATTTGATTTTCAAAAATCCGACATACATGGATGTCATTAGGAAGTAAAATGTGGTTCAATGGGATAAAAATAATTTTTGGTGAATACTAACTTTTAAGTTTAATTAATCACGATTAAAGATAATTAGTGAAATTTAAGGTAAAAATGATATTATAAAAATATGAAAATACCTTTACACTTGTCCTACCCCTATTGGATGTGTCATGGACGACCAGTAAAATCCATGGGTCAACATGGGGACCCCATGGGTCCACTTTAGTTGGAAAATGACATAAATAACTTTTTATTTAATGTTAAAATAAAAATGTCAAAAACATAAGTTTTTTTACTAAAACAACTGTTAAATGGGGTTATACTAGTCCGATTTTTGACTATAAATATTAATTAGAAATATAAAAAGATTTCCTACATCATGATAATTTTTTTATAATTTTTAGACATTATATAATTTAAATTATTTATGACACCATGATGATGCAGCGATTACCACATTAATTAACGATTTTAATAAAATGGAAGGATAATGTAAAATATAAGCATTACACTTGTCCAAAGCCTATTGGATGAGTTGATTTTGAACCCTTATCACCATATACTCTAATTATATAAGTGGGGGACCTTTAGAATCCGAAAATCATTGTATAATAATGTAACATTTCATTACATTCCAAGAGTTCCCCTCCTCTCCACTTATAAAAGGCCCCCACCACTACCACCTTACTCACACTTGAAAAGCCTTTTGGCTCGGCCAAACTCTGCCAAAATACTCTCCCAACTTCCCTCCCTTACTCCTAGAAGCCTCACTTTGGGCAGAATGCTTCCCAAGGAAGCCTTTGGCTCAAATCAAAAAGAGTTACCCGTTTTAAAGGTAGTGTTTTCTCCTGTGTTCTTTTGTTTTATTTTGCTTCTCCAACCCCTCAAACTCTTTTTATTCCTTTATTTTGTAACAACGCCAGTATATACAATATACTAGGATGTTGTAATGATAATTATTTTGTTTACACTTACACACACCTTCGTCTAATGGTTAAAGAACATACTGTTTCTATGAGTGGCGAAATACTGCCTCACAAAACGATGATTGTTCAAATTCTTGTAACACCTCTAATGGTGGACATTTTGATGACACTATTTTCATATATGATATATATATTATGTTTTTGTTTTCCTTATGCTTCTGTATTTCTCATTTATGGCATACTTTATGATTTCCATTATGGGTAAACGCGATAATTTCATTTTATGAAGTGCGGACTACCGCACCCTTAAAGTGATTTGAATCGTTAATGCCATATATGGGATGTATAAAGGATGGAGTAAATGATATTGTATATGATATTATACTGGAAATATAATACAACTTTATACTATTATTATTTCATTCCATTAAATATGAAATAGAAATGAAAGTAGTGTTCATGCGTACGTACGGCTTACCGTCTCCATGAACGGTGCATTTCATTTCTTACCTCTAAATGTTATGTAATACTATAAATGAATGTATATACTGGATATATATGATATATATGATATATAAATCATGAATATAATTATGTATATAATGGATATATTACAACATGAACAAAGTGTAATTATAATAAGTTTATTTTTGACTCAAGTACCAAAGATCGACAAAACGACCGTTATTAACTTAAATAATTACATAATGTTCATAACATGGTAATAAGTGATATAAAAGGAATAATGAACTTGAAAAAGGTTCTAAAGAAGGTAGATATTAATTCTAGTTTATTATTAAGGAGATCAAATAACGGTCGAGTGAATTCAGACACGAGGTAAGGGAACTTCTTAACCCAATTTCCATTCTTTGGGTTAATCTCCTACTTTCAAATTATGTCATGATATTATTATGTCCTATCTTGTATTTGTACTTTCTTTATGTGTACTTATAGTGAATACACATAATAGATCTATTTTATTTTAAAAATTATCTTTTTAAGGACTTTGTCTCAATCTTCTTTCATTGAGGCATATTTGGTTTTATACACACCATTCATTTATATGGTGTATAAACCCATTTGACTTTTATTTTTATTCAAAAGGAATCTTTTTATATGAAGTGCTTTTAATAAACGACAAAAGTAATATTTTTTCTTACGTATGCGGTGACAACGACTTCTCCACCACCGTGACTATTATTTGAGTTTCGACTTCCTCTATAAGACATAACTTTTTTTAAAGAAAAATAAATACCATGTTTTACTTATCTTTTATTTTGGTATTGAAAATGGTTTTGATAAAGTTTTTATTATATCAATGTGTTGTATTGATATCTTGTGATTGAAGTGTGGAAATATTATGTTTCCTTTATGCTTGTTTTATGTGATAAAATTATGTTATAGTTTATGATATGATTAAACCTGTTCATATGAGGAATGCATTGGACTTAATAAGTGACGAGTGGAGCCCGCTATAGCTCCTCGATGCATCGGTAGGTCTCATGAGACAAACTAGTGTCTGGGCACGAGGTCTTGACAAAATCTTATTTGTGGTCTTGGCACAAGGCCTTGGCTACGTGGTAATGATAGTCTTTCATTATGCATTCCATCATTATGAAAGTGGTTATTGATATTTCATGTGATTATTCGACTAGTAGAATATACATGTGAGTAAGTAAATGGAATTATTTCAGTTTACTTTTTCCATATTATGCTAAAGTTAAAGTTTAAAAGGCTTTTGTTTTAGTTATACATTTCCTTAAGTGTTAATGTGTATTTATAAAAGATTCCTCTGTATTGTTATCCTTACTGAGCATCTGATCTCACCCCTTTCAATGTTTTAATTTTTTCCAGGATGTGAAGAAGTATATTATGAATGACCTGCATGGATAATATAAGGGGATATGAAGAGAAGTTGTTGTAGTTTTGTTTTACATTATGATGTAATGTAAGACTTATGAATGTATCTAGTGTTTCCAAGGCTACTAAACAAATCGGTCTTTCGAGAATTGATCTTTTGTGAACATGACAATGTTACGAAGTAATGCACCAACTCTCGGTAGCTGGGGTCGGGGCGTTACAGTTGGTATCAGAGGCAGTTTAGTACTAACCTTGGAAGCTAGATTTAGATAAACTCTTATTAGAGCACATAGCCCTGAGATAGATTTTGAGGATTAGTATAGAATAACTTCCTAGAATTTTGGTATTATAGAGATTTTGTGAGTTTTACGAGCAATACATCCCTGTTTGGATACGAGTAGGTAGAGGCGGCTCTGGCACAGATGTACCTAGGGGTAAAACCTGAGAACACCGCTTTGAGATAGACTCAAACGGGAACTGGTGCACGACAACGGGCCTTGCTGCACTCTTGGTTACGACACTCCCGGGGGATATGCTTAGGATAATTCTCATTTAATTTACAAACCACTATGAAGGGTTATGAGTATATACTTTCTCTAAGAAAACTTTTTTTTATGATTATGGATTACATCCATTAATAGTTCAATTTATGTTATGTACTTTACAAGTATAGAATTATGTATTTTGATTCATAAACTAATCTAATTTATGCCATTGTTTAGAAATCGCGCCTAGTGGAAGGAATGGAAACCGTATCAATGCACGCACTCCGTGTAGGGATTGACCTCCTGCTCAAGATAATTATTGTGGATCTGGAGATACAACAAGTGCTGATCAACATATTACCATACTGGGACAACTCACTCAAGTTATGAATAATAACCTTACTTGTATGGAGCACCCTGATCCGCAACGTGGAGGATCAATGTTAGATCGCTTCATGAAGCAACAACCACCAACATTCAATGTAATTAAAAATCCCTTAGTAGCTGAGCAATGGATAAATTCCTTAGATAAAAAATTCCATGCCTTGGGGAGTAGTGAAAGGGAAAAGGTTATCATGGCAGTTTACCGCCTCAATGGAGATGCTGATCAATGGTGGTCATTGATTCAAAATACAAAGGAAGATGAAGAATTATCAAGTATGGAATGGAGAGAGTTCAAAGATATTTTCTTAGAAAAATACTTTCCTCGTGACCATCGAGAAGATATGAAAAGGCAATTTCTGAGTCTGAGACAAAAGGAGGATGAGAATGTCGCAATGTATGTGGCTAACTTTACAAGGTTAGCAAGACATGCTGCAGATTATATACGTATCCCAAGAAGTAAGATTGATCGTTTCTTTGATGGGTTAAAACCATTTCTCCGTCGAGCATTAGTCTCACAAACCTTCTCGTCATATGAAGATATTGTCTCTTGTGCTATCAAGACGGAAAAGGAATTCTCTAAGTCTTATGACAACAAAGTAAAGCAAGAGAAGAAGAGAACAGTGGAACAAGAGATAGATAAAGGGAAAAAGGGAAAGAAGTATTTTCCATTATGTGATAATTTCGGGAAGAATCACCCCGGTGCTTGCCTAAAAGGAATGGGAGTTTGTTATAAATGCAGAGAAAAAGGTCACCAGGCGCGTGATTGCAAGGGAAAGAAAGAGGCTATCAATGTTGAATGATACAATTGTAGGGAAATGGGGAATTATGCAAATGAATGTCCTAAGCGTCAGGGAAAATTACCTCAGAAAAGGCCAAGGGATCATGGACAATATTATGCTGTTACTAAAGTTGAAGTGAAATAATTAATGTATTGGTTCTTTTGGACTCAAGGATTATATTCTAGTTATAAGGATAATGTGATTGTACTGCAGTACTTGTTTTTTCATTAAGGATTTAATATGATGAAGGAAATCATATTTTTAGTATGTGACAATAAGATAAACTTTAATTTGTTTGGGGAATCTGATGTTATAATTAATTTTGGAATTTAAAGACCTTTTAGAAAAAGTCTGGACAAAGGTATTTTGGATAACTTTGGATAGTATTGTTTAAGGATAAAACATTTATGAAGATTATTTTTGGAATTTTATAATACTATAGTTTTAGAAAAAGGAGAACCTGCAGGGTGGGGCATAACCCATCGTGTCGGACAAAGCTACAGGAATCGAACCCACAACCATAGTGCGACATGCCTTTATTACCTACCACTAGCCTACAGGAAGTCCCTGGTTATTAAAAAATAGTTTTACTAATCTAAATGGTATGTGTTAATATTTGGAACCTTATACAATTAGGATAAATAGAATATTTTTGAGTTCTATTACCTTTTAGAGTGAAAGATGGGTTTGTGGTAAAAATTTATCAAAGAATGAAAGTCTAAATGACATGTATGTATATTCACTTACGTTCTTAGTAAATCTCCTAAATAAACTCCTCAACTTTATAAAAGGTAACTTAAAACAAAAATGTTATCGATTAACTTTTCCAACTGGGGAATCAATGATCGTTTAACCAATCACAAGTTTGTGATTTTCTTATAGTTAAATTTCTCCTAATCCTGTTTTCTACAACTCTCCATCAGACCGTGATGGTTTTTTTCTCCTCCATATCCATATTTTCATAGAATCCTAGAATGGGCTATCTCGGGTGACCTTTGTACTTATCTTGCTTTCTTTTAATGTTATATTCTTATTAACCCTATTTCCGATGTGGGTTTTCCACAAAGGTATTTTCTATTTTCAACCTTTTATTTTCAAAGAATAATTTCAAATTGTGAGGATGCAATTTATTTAAGGAGGGGAGAATGTAACACCCCGAGCTTCCACGATACGCTTCTCATTCAATAATGCAATAGCTTGCATTGTACACAACTTCGAGTTCAACACACCGCGACTAATCAAAGTGGCCGTTATGAATAGTAATACCCGCTTTTTAAAATTATAGAAATTTTATATTTCAAAATGGAATTCATTTTTGGATTCGAAATATCGAAATTAGCCTATGGTGAATATTTGGTATTTTTCTGAGAATTTACAATTTTTTATGAATAGTGAAAAATACTTAAAACAACTTTTTTAATCAAAATAATTTATAGTGATAAATTATACTATTGAGTGGTTTTAAATTATAATTAGAATATATTTTTACAATTTTATCCAATGGTGGTCATTAGAATTAATTTCACTTTGAAATTAGACATAAACAATTGTCAATCTTTTGATATATATTGTGTCTAAAAAACACGCTATTTGTTGTGACATCGGGAATTAATTATAAAATTAATTAATGAAACTTATATTTTTGGAATTTTGTAAAATAGACATCATTTTTGGATTAGGAATATCAATTATAGCTTAGGGTGAAATTTTGGCATTGTTCTGAAAAACTTCAATTTTTGATGAATAGTGAAACCACTAAGTGGTAGTTAAAAAACTGATTTTTCGTTTAAATGAAACATTACCACTTCTGTGATTTGATTTTCAAAAATCCGAAATACATGGTTGTCATTAGGAAGTAAAATGATGTTCAATGGGATAAAAATAATTTTTGCTGAATAGTAGCTTTTAAGTTTAATTAATCACGAATAAAGGTAATTAGTGAAATTTAAGGTAAAAATGATATTATAAAAATATGAAAATACCTTTACACTTGTCCTAACCCTATTGGATGTGTCATGGTCGACCAGGAAAATCCATGGGTCTACTTGGGGACCCCATGGAGCCACTTTAGTTGGAAAATGACATAAATAACTTTTTATTTAATGTTAAAATAAAAATGTCAAAAACATAAGTTGTTTTACTAAAACAATTGTTAAATGGGGTTATACTAGTCCAAAGTTTGACTATAAATATTCATTAGAAATATAAAAAGATTTCCTACATCAAGATAATTTTTTTATAATTTTTAGACATTATATAAATTAAATATTTATGACACCATGATGATGCAGCGATTACCTCATTAATTAACGATTTTAAAAAAATGGAAGGATAATGTAAAATATAAGCATTAAACTTGTCCAAAGCCTATTGGATGAGTATATTTCGAACCCTTATCACCTTAGCCTCGAATTATATATGTTTGGGACCTTTAGAATCCGAAAATCATTGTATAATAGAGTAACATTTCATTACTTTCCAAGAGTGCCCCTCCTCTCCACTTATAAAAGGCCCCCACCACTACCACCTTACTCACACTTTAAAAGCCTTTTGGCTTGGCCAAAATCTGCCCAAATACTCTCTCAACTTCCCTCCCTTACTCCTAGAAGCCTCACTTTGGGCATAATTCTTCCCAAGGAAGCCTTTGGCTCAAATCAAAAAGAGTTACCCATTTTAAAGGTAGTGTTTTCTCTTGTGTTCTTTTGTTTTATTTTGCTTCTCCAACCCCTTAAACTCTTTTTATTCCTTTATTTTTAACAACACCAGTATCTAAAATATACTATGATGTTGTAATGATAATTATTTTGTTTACACTTACACACACCTTCGTCTAATGGTTAAAGAACATACTGTTTCTGTGGGTGGAGAAATACTGCCTCACGAAACGATGATTGTTCAAATTCTTTTAACAACTCCAATGGTAGCCATTTTGATGACACTATTTTCCTACATGATATATATATTATGTTTGTGTTTTACTTATGCTTCTGTATTTCTCATTTATGGCATACTTTATGATTTCCATTATGGGTAAATGCGATAATTTCATTTTAGGAAGTGCGGACTACCGCCCCCTTAAAGTGATTTGAATCGTTAATTCCATATGTTGGATGTATAAAGGATGGATTAAATGATATTGTATTTGATATTATACTGGAAATATAATACACCTTTATACTATTATGATTTCATTCCATTAAATACGAAATAGAAATGAAAGTAGTGTTCATGCGTACGTACGGCTTACCGTCTTCATGAACGGTGCATTTCATTTCTTACCTCTAAATGTTATGTAATACTATAAATGAATGTATATACTGGATATATATGATATATATGATATATAAATCATGAATATAATTATTTATATAATGGATATATTACAACATGAACAAAGTGTAATTATAATAAGTTTATTTTTCACTCAAGTACCAAAGATCGACAAAACGACCGTTATTAACTTAAATAATTACATAATGTTCATAATATAGTAATAAGTTATATAAAAGGAATAATGAACTTGAAAAAGGTTCTAATGAAGGTAGATATTAATTATAGTTTATTATTCAGGAGATCAAAGAACGTTCGAGTGAATTCGGACACGAGGTAAGGGAACTTCTTAACCCAATTTCCATTCTTTGGGTTAATCTCCTACTTTCAAATTATGTCATGATATTATTATGTCCTATTTTGTATTTGTACTTTCTTTATGTGTACTTATAGTTAATACACATAAATGATCTATTTTATTTTAAAAATGATCTTTTTAAGGACTTCATCTCAATCTCCTTTCATTGAGGCATATTTGGTTTTATACACACCATTCATTTATATGGTGTATAAACCCCTTTGACTTTTACTTTTATTCAAAAGGAATCTTTTTATACGAAGCGCTTTTACTAAACGAAAAAAGGAATGTTTTTTCTTACGTATGCGGCGACAACGACTTCTCCACTGCCATGACTATTATTTGAGTTTCGGCTTCCTCTATAAGCCATAACTTTTTTTAAAGAAAAATAAATACCATTTTTACTTATCTTTTATTTTGGTATTGAAAATGGTTTTGATAAAGTTTTTATTATATCAATTTGTTGTATTGATATTTTGTGATTGAAGTGTGGAAATATTATGTTTCCTTTATGCATGTTTTATGTGATAAAATTATGTTATGGTTTATGATATGTTTAAACCTGTTCATATGAGGAATACATTGGACTTAATAAGTGACGGGTGGAGCCCGCTATAGCTCCTCGATGCATCGGTAGGTCTCATGAGACAAACTAGTGTCTGGGCACGAGGCCTTGACAAAATCTTATGTGTGGTCTTGGCACGAGGCCTTGGCTACGTGGTTATGATAGTCTGGAATTATGCATTCCATCATTATGAAAGTGGTTATTGATATTTCATGTGATTATTCGACTACTAGAATATCCATGTGAGTAAGTAAATGGAATTATTTCAGTTTACTTTTTCAATATTATGCTAAAGTTCAAGTTTAAAAGGCTTTTGTTTTAGTTATACATTACCTTAAGTGTTAATGTTTATTTATAAAATCTTCCGCTATATAGTTATCCTTACTAAGCATCTGAGCTCACCCCTTTCAATGTTTTAATTTTTTCCAGGATGTGAAGAAGTATATTATGAATGACCTGTAGGGATAATATAAGGGGATATGAAGAGAAGATGTTGTAGTTTTGTTTTACTTTATGATGTAATTTAAGACTTATGAATGTATCTAGTGTTTCCAGGGCTACTAAACTAATTGGTCATTCGAGACTTGATCTTTTGTGATCATGCCACTGTTACGAAGTAATGCACCGACTCTGGGTAGCTGGGGTCGGGGCGTTACAGTTGGTATCAGAGGCAGTTTAGTACTAACCTTGTAAGCTAGATTTAGATAAACTCTGATTAGAGCACATAGCCCTGAGATAGAGTTTGAGGATTAGTATAGAATAACTTCCTAGAATTTTGGTATTATAGAGATTTTGTGAGTTTTCTGAGCAATACATCCCTGTCTGGATACGAGCAGGTAGAGGCGGCTTTGGCACAGATGTACCTAGGGGTAAAACCCGAGAACACCGCTTTGAGCTAAACTCGAACAGGAACTGGTGCACGACAACGGGCCTTGCTGCACTCTTGGTTACGACACTCCCGGGGGATATGCTTAGGATAATTCTCATTTTATTTACAAACCACTATGAAGGGTTATGAGTATATACTTTCTCAAAGAAAACATTTTTTTTATTATTATGGATTATATCCATAAATAGTTCAATTTATGTTAAGTATTTTACAAGTATGGAATTATGTATTTTGATTCATAAACTAATCTAGTTTATGCCAATGTTTAGAAATGGCGCCTAGTGGATGGAATGGAAGCCGTATCAATGCACGCACTCCGTGTAGGGATTTCCCTCCTGCTCAAGATAATTATTGTGGATCTGGAGATACAACTGGTGCTTATAAACTTATTACCATACTGGGACAACTCACTCAAGTTATGAATAATAACCTTACTTGTATGGAGAACCCTGATCCGCAATGTGGTGGATCAATGTTAGACCACTTCATGAGGCAACAACCACCAACTTTCAATGGAATTAAAAATCCCTTAGTAGCTGAGCAATGGATAAATTCCTTAGAAAAAATATTCCATGCCTTGGGGAGTAGTGAAAGGGAAAAGGTTATCATGGAAGTTTACCGCCTCACTGGAGATGATGACCAATGGTGGTCATTGATTCAAAATACAAAGGATGATGAAGAAGTATCATGTATGGAATGGAGAGAGTTCAAAGATCTTTTCTTAGAAAAATACTTTCCTCGTGACCATCAAGCAGATATGGAAATGCAATTTCTGAGTCTGAGACAAAAGGAGGATGAGAATGTCGCAAAGTATGAGGCTAACTTTACAAGGTTAGCAAGACATGCTGTAGATTATATACGTAACCCAAGAAGTAAGATTGATCATTTCTTTGATGGGTTAAAACCATTTCTCCGTCGAGCATTATTCTCACAAACCTTCTCGTCATACGAAGATATTGTCTCGTGTGCTATCAAGACGGAAAAGGAATTCTCAAAGTCTTATGACAAAAAAGTAAAGCAAGAGAAGAAGATAACAATAGAACAAGAGACAGATAAAGGGAAAAAGGGAAAGAAGGATTTTCCATTACGTGATAATTGTGGGAAGAATCACCCCGGTGCATGCTTAAAAAGAATGGGAGTTTGTTATAAATGCGGAGAAAAAGGTCACCAGGCCAGTGATTGCAAGGGAAAGAAAGAGGATATCAATGTTGAATGCTACAATTGTAGGGAAATGGGGCATTATGAAAATGAATGTCCTAAGCGTCAGGGAAACTTACCTCAGAAAAGGTCAAGGGATCAAGGAAAATCTTATGCTGTTACTACAGTTGAAGCGGAATAATTATGGTATTGGTGCTTTTGGACTCAAGGATTATATTCTGGTTATAAGGATAATGTGATTGTACTGCAGTACTTGTTGTTTTCATTAAGGATTTAATATGATGATGGTAATCATATTTTTAGTATGTGACATTAAGATAAAGTTTACTTTGTTTGGGGAATCTGATGTTATAATTGATTTTGGAATTTAAAGACCTTTTAGAAAAAGTTTGGACAAAGGTATTTTGGATAACATTGGATAGTATTGTTTAAGGATAAAAAATTTATGAAGATTATTTTTGGAATATTATAATACAATAGTTTTAGAAAAAGGACAACCTGCAGGGTGGGGCATAACCCGTCGTGTCGGACAAAGCTGCAGGAATCGAACCCACAGCCATAGTGCGAAAGGCCTTTATTACCTACCACTAGCCTACAGGAAGTCCCTAGTTATTACAAAATAGTTTTACTAATCTAAATGGTATGTGTTAATATTTGGAACCTTATACAATTAGGATAAATAGAATATTTTTGAGTTCTATTACCTTTTAGAGTGAAAGATGGGTTTGTGGTAAAAATTTATTAAAGAATGAAAGTCTAAATGAAAAGTATGTATATTCCCTTACGTTCTTAGTAAATCTCCTAAATAAATTCCTCAACTTTATAAAAGGTAACTTAAAACAAAAATGTTATCGGTTAACTTTTCCAACTGGGGAATCAATGATCATTTAACCAATCACAAGTTTCTGATTTTCTTATAGTTAAATTTCTCCTAATCATGTTTTCTACAACTCTCCATCAGACCGTGATGGTTTGTTTCTCCTCCATATCCATATTTTCATAGAATCCTAGAATGGGCTATCTCGGGTGACCTTTGTACTTATCTTGATTTCTTTTAATGTTATATTCTTATTAACCCTATTTCCGATGTGAGTTTTCCACAAAGGTATTTTCTATTTTCAACATTTTATTTTCAAAGAAAAATTTCACATTGCGAGGATTCAATTTATTGAAGGAGGGGAGAATGTAACACCCCAAGCTTCCACGATACGCTTCTCATTCAATAATGCAATAGCTTGCATTGTACACAACTTCAAGTTCTAACACACCGCGACTAATCAAAGTAGCCGTTATGAATAGTAATACCCGCTTTAAAAAATTATAGAAATTTTATATTTCAAAATGGACTTCATTTTTGGATTCTAAATATCGAAATTACCCTATGTTGAATATTTGGTATTTTTCTGAGAACTTACAATTTTTTATGAATAGTGAAAAATACTTAAAACCACTTTTTTAATCAAAATAATTTATAGTGATAAATTATACTATTGAGTGATTTTAAAGTATAATTAGAATATATTTTTACTATTTTATCCAATGGTGGTCATTAGAATTAATTTCACTTTGAAATTGGACATAAACAATTGTCAATCTTTTGATATATATTGTTTCTTAAAAACACGCTATTTGTTGTGACAGCGGGAATTAATAATAAAATTAATTAATGCAACTTATATGTTTTTAATTTTGTAAAATAGACATCATTTTTCGATTCGGAATATCAATTATAGCTTAGGGAGACATTTTGGCATTGTTCTGAAAAACTTCAATTTTTGATGAATAGTGAAACCACTAAGTGGTAGTTAAAAAACTGATTTTTCGTTCAAATGAAAAATTACCACTTCTGTGATTTGATTTTAAAAAATCCGACATACTTGGTTGTCATTAGGATGTAAAATGTGGTTCAATGGGAAAAAAATAATTTTTGGTGAATAGTAACTTTTACGTTTAATTAATCACGATTAAAGGTAATTAGTGAAATTTAAGGTAAAAATGATATTATAAAAATATGAAAATACCTTTACACTTGTCCTACCCCTATTGGATGTGTCAGGGCCGACCAAGAAAATCCATGGGTCAACTTGGGGACCCCATGGAGCCACTTTAGTTGGAAAATGACATAAATAACTTTTTATTTAATGTTAAAATAAAAATGTCAAAAACATAAGTTGTTTTACTAAAATAATTTTTAAATGGGGTTATACTAGTCCACTTTTTGACTATAAATATTCATTAGAAAGATAAAAGGATTTCCTACAACATGATAATTTTTTTATAATTTTTAGACATTATATAAATTAAATTATTTATGACACCATGATGATGCAACGATTACCTCGTTAATTAACGATTTTAATAAAATGGAAGGATAATGTAAAATCTAAGCCTTAAACTTGTCCAAATCCTACTGGATGAGTATATTTAGAACCCGTATCACCTTATCCTAGGATTATATAAGTTTTGGACCTTTAGAATCCGAAAATCATTGTATAATAAAGTAACACTTCATTACTTTCCAAGAGTGCCCCTCCTCTCCACTTATAAAAGGCCCCCACCACTACCACCTTACTCACACTTTCAAAGACTTTTGGCTCGGCTAACCTCTGACCAAATACACTCCCAAATTCCCTCCCTTACTCCTAGAAGACTAACTTTGGGCATAATTCTTCCCAAGGAAGCCTTTGGCTCAAATCAAAAAGAGTTACCCGTTTTAAATGTTGTGTTTTCTCTTGTGTTCTTTTGTTTTCTTTTCCTTCTCCAACCCCTTAACCTATTTTTATTCCTTTCTTTTGTAACAACACAGGTATGTAGAATATACTAGGATGTTGTTATGATAATGGTTTGGTTTACACTTACACACACCTTCGTCTAATGGTTAAATAACATACTGTTTCTGTGGGTGGCGAAATACTGCCTCACGAAATGATGATTGTTCAAATTCTTTTAACACCTCTAATGGTGGCCATTTTGATGACACTATTTTCCTATATGATATATATATTATGTTTTTGTTTTCCTTATGCTTATTTATTTCTCATTTATGGCATACTTTATGATTTCCATTATGGTTAAACGCGATAATTTCATTTTAGGAAGTGGGGACTATAGCCCCCTTAAAGTGATTTGAATCGTTAATGCCATATGTGGGATGTATAAAGGATGGAGTAAATGATATTGTATATGATATTATACTTGAAATATAATACACCTTTATACTATTATGATTTTATTCCATTAAATACGAAATAGAAATGAAAGTAGTGTTCAAGCGTACGTACGGCTTACTGTCTCCATGAACGGTGCATTTCATTTCATACCTCTAAATGTTATGTAATACTATAAATGAATGTATATAATAGATATATATGATATGTATGATATATAAATCATGAATATAATTATGGATATAATGGATATATTACAACATGAACAAAGTGTAATTATAATAAGTTTATTTTTGACTCAAGTACCAAAGATCGACAAAACGACCGTTATTAACTTAAATAATTACATAATATTCATAACATGGTAATAAGTGATATAAAATGAATAATGAACTTGAAAAAGGTTCTAAAGAAGGTATATATTAATTCTATTTTATTATTCAGGAGATCAAAGAATGATCGTGTGAATTCAGACACGAGGTAAGGGAACTTCTTAACCCAATTTCCATTCTTTGGGTTAATCTCCTACTTTCAAATTATGTCATGATATTATTATGTACTATCTTGTATTTGTACTTTCTTTATGTGTACTTATAGTGAATACACATAAATGATCTATTTTATTTTAAAAATGATCTTTTTAAGGACTTCGTCTCAATCTCCTTTCATTGAGGCATATTTGGTTTTATACACACCATTCATTTATATGGTGTATAAACCCCTTTGAATTTTACTTTTATTCAAAAGTAATCTTTTTATATGAAGCGCTTTAACTAAATAAAAAAAGGAATGTTTTTCTTACGTATGCGGAGACAACTACTTCTCCACCGCCGTGACTATTATTTGAGTTTCGGCTTCCTATATAAGCCATAACCTTTTTTAATGAAAAATAAATACCAAGGTTTACTTATCTTTTATTTTGGTATTGAAAATGGCTTTGAAAAAGTTTTTATTATATCAATGTGTTGTATTGATATCTTGTGATTGAAGTGTGGAAATATTATGTTTCCTTTATGCATGTTTTATGTGATAAAATTATGTTATGGTTTATGATATGTTTAAACCTGTTCATATGAGGAATGCATTGGAATTAATAAGTGACGGGTGGAGCCCGCTATAGCTCCTTGATGCATCGGTAGGTCTCATTAGACAAACTATTGTCTAGGCACGAGGCCTTGAAAAAATCTTATTTGTGGTCTTGGCACGAGGCCTTGGCTACGTGGTTATGATAGTCCGGCATAATGCATTCCATCATTATGAAAGTGGTTATTGATATTTCATGTGATTATTCGACTAGTAGAATATCCATGTGAGTAAGTAAATGGCATTATTTCAGTTTACTTTTTCCATATTATGCCAAAGTTCATGTTTAAAAGGCTTTTGTTTTAGTTATACATTGCCTTAAGTGTTAATGTTTATTTATGAAAGCTTCTTATATATTGTTATCTTTACTGAGCATCTGAGCTCACCCCTTTCAATGTTTTAATTTTTTCCTGGATGTGAAGAAGTATATTATGAATGACCTGTAGGGATAATATAAGGGGATATGAAGAGAAGATGTTGTAGTTTTGTTTTACTTTATGATGTAATGTAAGACTTATGAATGTATCTAGTGTTTCCAAGGCTACTAAACTAACCGGTCTTTCGAGACTTGATCTTTTGTGATCAGGCCAATGTTACGAAGTAATGCACCGACTCTGGGTAGCTGGGGTCGGGGCGTTACAGTGATGTTGTGCCATGTAGTAATGGTTGTGTGCGAGTTGTTTTACTAGAGAAGCATTACTGTGATTGTGGCAACTTTTAGGCATTGAGATATCCCTGTGGCCATGTGATTGCTGCATGTGCTTACGTACACGATTCTTGGGAGCAGTTCGTTGATCCGGCTTATCGACTAGAGAGCATCAACTCCTGCTACAGTACTCCGTGGATGCCAATCAGGGAATATCAGAATTTTCAGCTGCCTGATGGCGCACCCACGCTTCTACTGAACAACAATAGACTTCGACCTAAAGGGAGACCAAAGTCGACTCGTATTCGGAATGAGATGGATTGGCCTAGTGAACATCCAGCTGGACGATGGTGCAGCATATGCCGACCGGAAGGTCATACGAAGACACGTTGCCCTAGACACATAGGGAAATCATCTAATGGTTAAAATGAATCATGTACTCTATCAGTTACTGTAAAACGTTTTACATGTAATCATTTTTATCATTATCTTCATTTTAATCATATTTGTCTTACTTGTATATAGGGTAACTTTTGGAAAATGTACCACAATTTCACATGATATTTTTTGTCGAACGGTAAACATTACATGAGTAGATTTAAACAGACAACACCAACTCAAAAAAAGGAATGTACCTGTATAAGAAAACAAAACCAGTTGAACTATTAAATGAAAATGTCATCAGTTTTTTATAATGAAAGTTGAACTTACAATAACCACAAAACAAAAACGAGGAAACTCCGAACGTCTTCACCCCAACACCCCAACACGGGAGACAACAACTAACCCAATGTGTTTATGCATCTATCAATATTAAATGAAAAATTTCATATCTTACATGATAAATGTCACATCTTACATGAAATTAATGTTTTGCTGTTTGCACATTCAGATGGAGCAACTACTTTTATCAGGCTAGAAGATGCACGTGTCACGCGATGTGTTGGCGCGACGACCTGTTAGACATCTTCATGTTCGGAGAGCGCATCGTTTCGATCATGAGGCATCGCCGACGTCTATTTGTCCATACCTGAGACGTGTAGGATTTTACGGAGTCGCTATGTGTGAATTCAAGACCATCGACCATCATTTGATAGCTGCATTGGTTGAGAGATGGCGGCCATAGACACACACGTTTCATCTCCCAGAGGGGGAGATGACTATTACATTAGAGGACGTTTCCTATATGCTGGGGTTACCTATCCATGGAGATGCACATACGGGTGCCAGTACTGGCGATTGGGCTGCAGTCATACAGAGGTTGCTAGGCATTGACGTAATCAGAGCACGGGGTGACCTCCATGGTTCGCGTTTGTGCATGAAGTGTCTTGATCAGCATTTCGACGTCATTCCAGATGATTCAGATGAGGAGACGCTTCTTAAGCACACACGTTCATACATTTTGCGGTTTCTCAGAGGCATGTTGCGCGTCGACTACTCCACCACTTTGGTACACATGATGTACCTCCCATTACATGGGGATCTGGATCAGACAGCTACATACAGTTGGTGGTCCGCTGTATTAGCACATCTGTACAGATCTCTCTGCATTAGTTGACAGGCCGATTCACATCAGATTGCAGGTTTCATGGTGTTAGTACAGATGTGGGCCTGGGAGTGTTTTCCACGAATCGCTCCTCTAGTTGTCGCACCGCTTGCACCGGAGATACTTCAGGACTGTCCTCGGGGATGATGGTATGTCTACATCATTACTTTCGGTTATTTAGTACTTTTGTTATTGTTTTTTATAGATTACTCTTTTTTCACCAGGTGGAGTCAGTCTCAGAAGTTTGCACATACTCCGAGACATAGTGTGCACAGCTTCAGACAGATATTCGATGCTATAGTGCCAGCTAATGTAAGTTAAACAATACTTTTTTGTAGGAAAATTTGTTTTTTTATCACTATTTTAAGTTATTTCAATATAATCTCAGTAAAATTGTCTTGCTACTATATGAATTATTTTTTGAGTTTACATTTCTGGTTTCACGGACTCCTTATACAGGTTATGTATATGCATCACTTCCACTATATTGCACAGTTATGGCTGGAGATCGTGCTGTAGTGGTGCCACTCATTCTCTTCCACATCGTTGAGTGGAACCAGCCAGACCGGGTCATGCGCCTGTTCGGTTTTATACTACATATCCCCTTGGCACCACGACAGTCTACCAAGTTACATTCGATTGTGCTTATAGGTAGACAGACGACAGACTGGGGGTGACATCATGCATCTTATATCCATCTTTGGGACAGGCGTGCTTGATCTAGTATCTTTCCACATGGATATACCACATCACACTCTCATTTATCTGATCCGGGGGATTATGCACACTGGTATCGACGTCACACCATCATGCACCTTACACGTCAGGGGATTGACATTCATCTATTGGTATGTTTACTAAGATTTATTAATTTTGTTTAACTCATTTATATTTATGATTTTAATTTGATTGTTATTTCATTTGCAGGGAGACGCCATTGGTCAGCTTGCACATTCCACACAGCCTCAAGAGCATGCATATATTCTGCGAGAGGTAGTTCATCGGGATGCAGGGGCTCTATTGGATCATCTCCGGTTCATACGTGACAATTTTTTTGATGAGGAGCCACAGATATATCCTGATCCATATCTTCAGGCAGAAGCACATGAGGATGACGATGTCCCTGTTATGCCTGCTGAGGAGGATGCACCGCCACCGCCGCCGCCAGCTGGATGACAGAGACGAGCACATCTGGAGGGGCAGAGGCGATGACATTGACATCCGAGAGCAGCTCCTACAGATGTCGTCTCACCACAGAGAGACGATCCGGCCCAGCTGACTGATGATTTTGTACAGCAGGGAGACACTTATATACCACAAATGGCGTCTCCGCAGACTACTATGGACTTTGATCTGGGTGCAGTGACACAACTTATGGCGGCCCCCTCTCCTCCTGACGAGGCCTTATTCAGTACCCAATTTCTACCATTTATAGGAGCTTCAAAGCCATATGGAACCCCATATGATTTTGGGGCATCCTTCTCACATGGTTTTGGTCAGTCCTCTACACAACACCATGGGGAGGCACCAGAAGCACCGGAAGAGGAGGAACCTACAGAGAGGACACCGGAGCGACACGGACATCGAACGCGGTGGGGACGTGAGATTCAGACGCCGTGTTGTGGTACCGGGGGGCATCGTCGTTGATGTTTTTGGATGTAATTTTGTATATATTAAAAAAATTATTCACTATGATAAGTAATTTTTGTTTAAGTCAAATAACATGAAAATCAAAAATATAATAAATACAAACTGATTTAAATAAACTATTAAATTATAAAGTACAAGTACAATATAAAAAAAATTTGTCACACCGACTAAACATCTGATAATTTCTTGAAAAATGAAAAGAAAAACATACATATAGTAAATAGAAAATATTTTATACGACTACTTAAATATTTAAAAACATTAAATTTATAATTTATAATAATAAATATATTTATAAATGTAAATTACTAATTTGTAATTAATTAATTAATAATTAACCACTAATAATTAATAATAATAATGAAGAATAATAATTAATAATTATATTACTAACTAATTAATTATTGTATATTAAATAATAATATTTTATATAATTTCAATGTCACATACTTGAAACATTTTTACGTTTCAAGTAGTAGGTTTTGAAAGAATATAAAATAATTTTTATCGAAATTTTTTACATAATTTTTTTCATTTTCATCTATTTAGTATATGTTTTATCCATGTTTTATTTTTCATTCATATTGGTCATATAGATTATATTTTATAGGATTTCGAAGTCACATACTTGAAAAAATTTTAAGTTATAACTAGGTGGTTTTGAATGCCTATAAAATATTTTTTATCGACATTTTTTACGTAATTTTTTTATTTTCAACTATTAAGTATATGTTTAATCCATGTTTTAAGTTTCATTCATATTGGTCATATAGATTATATTTTATAGGCGTTTGAAGTCACATAGTTTAAACATTTTTAAGTTTCAACTAGGTGGTTTTGAAAGCCTATAAAATATTTTTTATCAACATTTTTTACGTATTTTTTTTATTTTCATCTATTTAGTATATTTTTAATCCATGTTTTAAGTTTCATTCATATTGGTCATATAGATTATATTTTATAGGCGTTCAAAGTCACATACTTGAAACATTTTTAAGTTAAAACTAGGTGGTTTTGAAAGCCTATAAAATATTTTATATCGACATTTTTTATGTATTTTTTTTTTATTTTCATCTATTTAGTATATTTGTAAAACATGTTTTAAGTTTCATTCATATTGGTTATATAGATTATATTTTATAGGCTTTCAAAGTCACATACTTGAAACATTTTTAAGTTTCAAGTATGTGGTATTGAAAGACTATATGTTTAACAATATTTGAATTTTTAATATAAATAATTACTTATAACTATGTAAACATATAATAGTAATTATAGATTTAAAATTATATATATATTTACAAATATATAATTATAAATATATAAGTATAACTACAATTACAATATAATTCTAAATATAATTATATATATATATATATATGAATATTAAATATATTTATAAATAAATTTTAAATATATATGTAACAATATTTTCATATTTATATATTTATAAATATATTCATATTTATATAATTATAACTATTTATTTATAAAGATTAGTTTATAATTATATAATTACAAATATATTTTTAATTTAAAAAATATATATAAATATATTTATATTTATAAATATTTATTTTTAATTATATATATACATAATTATATTTATACACACACATATATATAACTATTTATAATTATAATATTTATAATAATTATATGTAAATATATAAATAAAACACACAAATCGAAAAAAACCCTTATATTATATATAATATAACAATATAAATATAAATAAACCACATATTTTTAATTTAATACATATTTTTTATTTACAAAATTATATATAAATTTATAAATTTATATAAATAATTATATATAAGTTTTATTTCATTATTTTATCAAATAATTAAATAAGGTTTATAACTATATAAATATAATTTTATAATTATATAATTATAAATATATTTGTATATATAATAATAATTAATTTAACATTTTTAAATACATATTTATAAGTTTTTTTTGAAAATTTTTTATTTATTTATTTTGAAATTATTTATTATAAAGGGATGAGGTGCAAAAAAAACAAAACAAAAAACAATAAAAGGGAGGGGTGAAAAACAAAAAAAAAGAAAACAATACCAGAAAAAAAAAGAAAAAAAACCAAAAAACAAAAAACAAGAAAAAAAACCAAAATAAAAGAGAAAACAAAAATAAAAAAGAAAAAAATCCGAGTGGCAAAGCGCCACTTCATGTGGCACTCAACAAACCCAATATCCTAATTATTTATACCCTAAACCCAAAAAACTAAAAAAAACTCGTTCTCCTAAAATAGCCGATGGAGACGTCGTCATGGGGTGGCCCGTGCTCGAATTAGATGACCCCTCCCCAAAGAAAATTTAAAAATATTTCCTTTTTTAGTAATTTCGCCAGCCTACAAAATCGAAAGGCAATTTCCTTTGTTTTTTTATGTCCAGCCGACACTTGCATTGTTGAAAACATTCGGATTATTAGCCGATTGTTTTCAAACATCCCATGATTAGCCTTATTGTTTTTAATTTAAAAAAAATACTTATTTCTTGTTCACATCTGGTGGAATAATTTAGGTAACCACCAAGAGAATATTGAAACATCAAATTCCAATCAAAACTTAGCCTGAATAAATCGAGTTGATATTAATAAATTTTTATATGGAGTCATGTAAATTTTAACACCTATAAAATTATACATTCATCGTATTTTTAAAGCAAGAAATACCAAAAACGACCCATTAAAAACTTCGAATGGTCATATCATGGACATCTATATCAAATCATCACACGGTTTTTTTGAAACCAATTTATAGTACTCTACTTAAATTTAATAATAAATAATTTTTCTTGACAGAAAAAAATCATGTGATCCCTCTGATACAAATTGATAGTACCAGGACAAACAGTGGAAGCCAATGAGTCATGGATTTACAAATTTTCATCACATGAGCGATGAAACATTGTCATCTCTAGCAATACGAACCATGATACAGTCAGAGGATCTTCTGTGAATTATTCAGAAAATAGAAATTAAAAACTGAATGAGTATCTCGTTCAAATCAAAGCACATTCGTTTGTTGCATGTCTTTTGTGACCATTTCTCAAAGGATCTGATGTTGAACCCATCTAGATCGCCGACACACACTTCAAGAACTCACACACACTTTGTTCATCAAATTCTTAGTGCTAGTACGGAGCTCCGATGATTTCTTCGATGGCATGAAGATTAGTTCTATCACATGTCTTTGATCCGCGAAGTCATTCTTAGATCATTCGCTTGTTTAACACATTTCTCCATATAGGATTTTTGATAAGGGAGAAGCCCTCAATAATGATTTATGAATAGTAAATGGAATGATTTTCCCCTTCACTTATATAGTGGATGTCCAAAATACATGATTAGGGTTCCCCAACTCCTCGTATATTTAACGTCCACTAAATATGTAATAAATAGATAAGTAATTATGTCAAATTAACCGTGCCAAAAATATTATTTATATTTTATTACATACATTTAAAATTTATTAAATATATTACATGATAACCTCGAGTCATTAACTAACCTAGTAATTTCTACTAAAATTAAACGAAACTTGAATATTATAATAATATTCGTTCGTATAATATTATTCCTTATATTTTTGTAAATAATTTTATTAAATAAATTCAAACTAATTATTTTATACTCAAATAATAATGAATTTAATTATTTATTGATGATTTTTAATACTTGGACAATGATCAGACCCCATGGTGGGGCATACCATGTCTTATATATATATTCACCAGAATAAGATGAATTCATGAATACGCTATTGTGTGTGACCCTCTAGAACATTATCTCGATAGTAGTGAATGATATTCATAGATGAAGAGAAAAGTATAGTAACTCATCAAGGCCCCTAAAGAGATAAGGAATAGTCATAACAATGGTAACCTTTCCTATGAACACACAATATGTAATATAATCTCTTTGTCATTAGATACCTCATAGAGAAGGATGCACACTTTTGTCATCGTCCTTCCTTGATTTGTTGTTTGTTTATCTAACTGGATGGATGTAACTTTGAATACCATGACCATGGATTTATGAAGGTACATTCATCTTGATCAACTAGAACCGAGATATTACTTCCTCAACTCAGAAGCAAAAAACTTTATCTTGACCATTCAACCAGTACCATATCGCCAATGACACACCCAACACAAGATACATCTCCCTAAATTCAATGTCATGATTTTTTCTTTTCATTACAGTATGCAATCAAATGTTAGAAAATTATATTGATATCAAGTCAGGAGACCAATACATACGTCCTTAGTTTGGAACTACCAATCACACCCAAAACATGTCGTGTTCCTATTAGTAGGTATGTCCTCATGATCTCATCTACTCAAGATCACTAAGTATGAACATCATGAGAATAAGTCTCAATGATTATTAACCCCAAACACCTGATAGTCACACATTATCCGTGTCATTTCAGTATGATTTATCTGGACCATAGACCATAAATTTAAGATTACTATTATACTATCTCTTGGTTCCCATTATTTCCTAAGAAATGCTATAACACTTTGATATGACAAAAAATCTATGGAAATTAATATTTAACTAGTGAGTGCAGATATATCAAAACTATAATGGAATGTGTACATCATGCATAACTCACTGTACATATGGTATGGTAATCAAAATTACTAATAATGTGGGCTATAGGGAACCCACTTTTGCAATAGTATCAACATCTGAGTACAATAGGTAGGTAAAATCATTATACTCTTGTCGCATGTCTTCTGATAATGTATAGTGTATCTCGAACTTTAACAACACGCTATTGGATCTTTATACTGACTCCTGCTAGTTTTAAAATAAGCATAAGATAATACAAAGAAGGTCTTCCACCAATATTAACTCTACATTTTTATTGTTGTGATGATACCTGGTGTTCTTATCTCTTTAAAAGGGAATCCCCCAGTGGGGACTTTTCGAACCCTCCACACAGAGGAACCCCCTCCCCCACAAAGAGGTCATTACCCGAAGGTAGCGCCCCAACTGAGGAAGGATCTGTTTCCAGTCGAGATGGCAGAGTGTCCTGGAAGGTAACGGCCCGACAGCGATGATCTGTCACAACGATCCTTATACATGGTGTTCTTCTTTTACTTTCACAACAACATGAAAGAAACACATCTCCTTTTTATTTTTCATGAACACCATTGCATACACCCTCCTCCTCCTTCTCTTCTTCTTCATAGTAGAGTATAAAAATGATGTTCCATCTTCATATTCACTTTAATGAATAAACAACACTTCTTTTGGTGAAAAAATGGACTATAAAGAACTCTCCTCTTTGTCTTTCATTCTTCTTCTTCTTCTTCTTCATCTTATACATCTTCTTATTATTCCGCTTTATTTAGCGACATAGGTATTCACTATATATTATTACATATCTTTATTTGTCTCTCATAATTTATATAATTAGAGAGCTTAATATTTATCTATCTTTGATACTCAAGTATATTAACATTATAAATAGTATCAGATCTCACTCTTAAATCATATATCTTAGACCTATGATATATATATTATTGGTTTTTTTAGTTGACTTATTCCTCTTATATGATTGTCATTATTCACCAAACTACCTAAATATCATCATTCAAATATCTAAAAGTTGTTTCATTTCAATATCCTTGATACTTCAACCCAAAGATCCGACATTCAAAACTTCTACACAAACCCATTTCATTTGAATCTATTTGTATCTACATGATGAAATTTAGAAATTATCATGGTTGGAGATCTTAAATTTTTGGTGAAAAGTCCCTCATGTATTTTTCATTCCCCATATTCTACTAAAATCATGATAAAAAACTCATGATATATTAATCTTTGAAAGATTGATATAAGAATTGATAGATCCAAATTTCTCTTATTTTGTTTTATTTTGCAGAATTAACACTTGATTCAACAGTACATTTTTATAGTAAACTAGATTTTATAATATTTTTTGGAAAAATATTATGATTTAATAAGTTTTTAAAATTTTCTAAAATCCTTACAAAGTATGTGTCTTACAAAATATTCTCAAAGTCTTATGATGTAAAGTGTTACCACATGAAGTCTTATGACACAAATTCTTATGACACAAAATCTTGTTGTACCTCTCGTACCCCTCATGGTTTGATTTTCATGATCACAATCACCCTCTCATTTATCTAATCTTGTTTTCAAGTGTTTGTGTTGTTAGGCATGATTTCAGGAGCAAGAAGTGGCAAAGGAGTTAACTTGGACTGTTTTCAGTCCACCGGCTAACCGGTGGCATGACACCGGCTAGCCGATGGACCATTGACAGAAAGGCTCTCCACTGTCCAGAGCACCGGCCAACCGGTGGCCTCAGCACCGGCCAGCCGGTAGAGCCCAGACCGAGAGTCCAGCCACTGCCTCCACACTGGCCAACCAGTGGCCTCAGCACCGGCGAGCCGGTGGCACCCAGCCAGCACATTGGTTGCTACTGCCTCAGCACCGGCCAACCGGTGGCCTCAGCACCGTCCAGCCGGTGGAGCCTGATCCCGAGCCCTCTTCCATTTTACAAGCACCGGCCAACCGGTGGCCTAGCACCGGTCAGCCGGTGGAGCCAGTCAAACTAGCCGTTGGGCTTTTGACCAGCCTGTCCACTTGGCCTCCAACGGCTCCGAAAGCCTCTCCAACGGCTCCAAAGGCCTCCAACGGCCATATGAGGGTTCCCCCTCTATAAATAAAGGACTAAGAACCCCCGGAAGTCTAAGGAACATAGACGGAACTATTGTGAAGCCAACGGACACATTTTCCATCATTTGGCGAACCTCCGGCGGACTTCCTCCAAGGAACCCCAACTGCTCCAATCCAATTCCACATCCAAGGAGCACCACCATAGAAGCTTGGGAGTGCACGTCTTCAACTCCAATCATCCATTGGAGCCCAAGGCTTCTCCCCAATTACGGTTTTTCTTGTTTTATTCATTTTGAGCATCAAATTGGTTTTGTGCCTACAAACCCCCATCTCTTTCATTCCTCTCTTCATTTGGGTTTTCACACCACCTTTAAGGTGTGAAGAGGTTAGTCAAGCCTTTCCTTTTAAAAGGCTTGAGTCAAAGGTGAGCTAGCCTTCACCCGTAAAAAGGCTAGTGGGTTTCTTGCTCAAACCATTAAAAAGAAAGATGTAATAGGTGAGCTAGCCTTCACCTGTAAAAAGGCTAGTGGGTTTCTTACTACAACCATTGAAAAGCAAGCGGTATTAAATATCTCAACGGTTGAGTTGGGAGCGGAGACGTAGGCCGGGTTTTAGGCCGAACTCCGTTATCAATTCTTGTGTCTTGCCTCTTTATTTCCGCTGCACTTTCACTTTGATTTTTAATTTGTTAAACATTTTTTAAAAGGCAATTCACCCCCCCCCCACCCTCTTGCCATCACTTCCTTTCTTTCTCCGCCCAACAATTGGTATCAGAGGGAAGTTTGAGTAATACCTTCACCGGTTTCAAATTTAAGATCCATTGTGATGGAATCAACCTCTTTCGCCCCCGAAGGCTATTCTTTGGGTCGGGCTCCATTTTTTGATGGAACCGACTACACATATTAGAAAACCCGCATGACCACTTTTCTTAGAAGTATAGGTTATCCTATTTATAAAATTGTCATGCATGGTTATTATCTTTCTTCTCCCGATGAATCCAAATGGACCCAAGCCAATATTAAAAATTTCGAGCTTGATGGCAAAGCCATGATCGCTCTTCATTGCGGCCCTGATCGTAATGAGTTCAATCGAGTTTCCACATGCACCTCTTCACATGAAATTTGGAAACTATTGGAGGTTACCCATGAGGGGACCAACAAAGTCAAGGATACTCGATTGGACATGTACCGTCAAGATTTTGAGTCTTTTACCATGCATCCATCCGAATCTATTACTGAAATGTTTACACGTTTTACTGATGTTTGCAATGGGAGAAAGTCCCTTGGTGATGATGTGTCCGCAGAAACGATGGTCAAGAAGATCCTTTGGATCTTACCAAGCACATGGGCACCAAAGGTAACGGAAATCCAAGAAGCAAAGGACATAAAGAACATGCCGGTCGAAGAGCTCATCAGATCTCTAATGACCTATGAGATCACCATGAGGAGGCAAGCTGAAAAGGAAGGCAAACCGATCAAAGTTCCAAAGAACATCGCCTTCAAAGTTCAACAAGAAGAAAGCTCCTCCTCCTCGAGCGACAACGGTAACAAATGTCTAATGGCATTTCATGAGGTAACATCTTCCGACTCCTCATCCTCTAGTTCTTCAAATTCTTTCAATCACATGTCTTATGAGGATCTCCAACACGCTAGAGATCAATTGGAGGAAGGTTTTAATGAACTTTCTTCCAAATTTGTTTCTTTAAAAAAGAATTTCAAAAAACTTACTTCCGAAAAGGAACAACTTCTCAAAGAAAAGGAGGAGTTGTCCCTCAAAATCCAAAATCTTCCCGATGTTGATTCTATGGATTTAACAATCAAGGATTTAAGGGAATCTCTTGATAAGTTCACCCAAGGGGAACAAAATTTAACCAAACTCCTCGGTTCCCAACGCATATCTAGAACCACCGAAGGGCTTGGCTATTCCAAGCAAGCTTCCTCTTCCCATGCTCCAACTATTTTTGTCAGGGGGAGCTCCCAATATAAATTTTTCAATTATTGTAAAAAACCCGGGCACAAGATTTATGAATGTGATTGAAAAAATGCCCGGTATGGAAGGCCCAAAACTTTTTTCTTTAACGATGAATTTTATAGTAGAAGACCCGCCACAAGACAAGTGTGGATTGAAAAATACCTCTTAGAAAGTCTCACCGGACCGAAATTTGTCTCGGTTTCAAAAACCTCTCCCCGGTGATTTGTTGTTTTTATTTAGGGGGAGTTAGGATCGTTTAAGCCCTTTTGATTTCAATTTCAAAATTTTCGATTCAAACTTTCAATTTCAACACTTGGTATCAAATTTTTTAATTCTAAATTGTTATTCAATTTTTCACTCAAAACATTCAATTCAAACTGTTATTCAATTTTTCATTTCAAATTTTTGATTCAAAACTATCAATTCAAATTTCAAAAATTTCAAATGGTTTAAAATTCCTTTTTCCCTCAATCAAGTTTAATGCCCCATGCTATTTTGATAATCACAAAGGGGGAGAAATTCTTGGTTGATTGGGGGAGAAATTCTTAAAGCCTGCTTTTCATTTCATTTTCTACATTACTTGTTTTGGTGATTGTGATCATCAAAATAGGGGGAGATTGTTGTACCTCTCGTACCCCTCGTGGTTTGATTTTCATGATCACAATCACCCTCTCATTTATCTAATCTTGTTTTCAAGTGTTTGTGTTGTTAGGCATGATTTCAGGAGCAAGAAGTGGCAAAGGAGTTAACATGGACTGTTTTCAGTCCACCGGCCAACCGGTGGCCTCAGCACCGGCCAGCCGGTAGAGCCCAGACCGAGAGTCCAGCCACTGCCTCCACACCGGCCAACCGGTGGCCTCAGCACCGGCCAGCCGGTAGAGCCCAGACCGAGAGTCCAGCCACTGCCTCCACACCGGCCAACCGGTGGCCTCAGCACCAGCCAGCCGGTGGAGCCTGAGCCCGAGCCCTCTTCCATTTTACAAGCACCGGCCAACCGGTGGCCTAGCACCGGTCAGCCGGTGGAGCCAGTCAAACTAGCCGTTGGGATTTGGACCAGCCTGTCCACTTGGCCTCCAACGGCTCCGAAAGCCTCTCCAACAGCTCCAAAGGCCTCCAACGACCATATGAGGGTTCCCCCTCTATAAATAAAGGACTAGGAACCCCCGGAAGTCTAAGGAACATAGCCGGAACTATTTTGAAGCCAACGGACACATTTTCCATCATTTGGCGAACCTCCGGCGGACTTCCTCCAAGGAACCCCAACTGCTCCAATGCAATTCCACATCCAAGGAGCACCACCATAGAAGCTTGGGAGTGCACGTCTTCAACTCCAATCATCCATTGGCACCCAAGGCTTCTCCCCAATTATGGTTTTTCTTGTTTTATTCATTTTGAGCATCAAATTGGGTTTGTGCCTACAAACCCCCATCTCTTTCATTCCTCTCTTCATTTGGGTTTTCACACCACCTTTAAGGTGTGAAGAGGTTAGTCAAGCCTTTCCTTTTAAAAGGCTTGAGTCAAAGGTGAGCTAGCCTTCACCTGTAAAAAGGCTAGTGGGTTTCTTGCTCAAACCATTAAAAAGCAAGCTGTAATAGGTGAGCTAGCCTTCACCTGTAAAAAGGCTAGTGGGTTTCTTGCTACAACCATTGAAAAGCAAGCGGTAGTAAATCTCTCAACGGTTGAGTTGGGAGCGGAGACATAGGCCGGGTTTTAGGCCGAACTCCGTTATCAATTCTTGTGTCTTGCCTCTTTATTTCCGCTGCACTTTCACTTTGATTTTTAATTTGTTAATCATTTTTTAAAAGGCAATTCACCCCCCCTCTTGCCATCACTTCCTTTCTTTCTCCGCCCAACAATTGGTATCAGAGGGAAGTTTGAGTAATGCCTTCACCGGTTTCAAATTTAAGATCCATTGTGATGGCATCAACCTCTTTCGCCCCCGAAGGCTATTCTTTGGGTCGGGCTCCATTTTTTGATGGAACCGACTACACTTATTGGAAAACCCGCATGACCACTTTTCTTAGAAGTATAGGTTATCCTATTTATAAAATTGTCATGCATGGTTATTCTCTTTCTTCTCCCGATGAATCCAAATGGACCCAAGACGATATTAAAAATTTCGAGCTTGATGGCAAAGCCATGAACGCTCTTCATTGCGGCCTTGATCGTAATGAGTTCAATCAAGTTTCCACATGCACCTCTTCACATGAAATTTGGAAACTATTGGAGGTTACCCATGAGGGGACCAACAAAGTCAAGGATACTCGATTGGACATGTACCGTCAAGATTTTGAGTCTTTTACCATGCATCCATCCGAATCTATTACTGAAATGTTTACACGTTTTACTGATGTTTGCAATGGGAGAAAGTCCCTTGGTGATGATGTGTCCGCAGAAACGATGGTCAAGAAGATCCTTTGGATCTTACCAAGCACATGGGCACCAAAGGTAACGGCAATCCAAGAAGCAAAGGACATAAAGAACATGCCGGTCGAAGAGCTCATCAGATCTCTCATGACCTATGAGATCACCATGAGGAGGCAAGCTGAAAAGGAAGGCAAACTGATCAATGTTCCAAAGAACATCGCCTTCAAAGTTCAACAAGAAGAAAGCTCCTCCTCCTCGAGCGACAACAGAAACAAATGTCTAATGGCATTTCATGAGGTAACATCTTCCGACTCCTCATCCTCTAGTTCTTCAAATTCTTTCAATCACATGTCTTATGAGGATCTCCAACACGCTAGAGATCAATTGGAGGAAGGTTTTCACGAACTTTCTTCCAAATTTGTTTCTTTAAAAAAGAATTTCAAAAAACTTACTTCCGAAAAGGAACAACTTCTCAAAGAAAAGGAGGAGTTGTCCCTCAAAATCCAAAATCTTCCCGATGTTGATTCTATGGAATTAACAATCAAGGATTTAAGGGAATCTCTTGCTAAGTTCACCCAAGGGGAAAAAAATTTAACCAAACTCCTCGGTTCCCAACGCATATCTAGAACCACCGAAGGGCTTGGCTATTCCAAGCAAGCTTCCTCTTCCCATGCTCCAACTATTTTTGTTAGGGGGAGCTCCCAATATAAATTTTGCAATTATTGTAAAAAACCCGGGCACATGATTTATGAATGTGATTGCAAAAATGCCCGGTATGGAAGGCCCAAAACTTTTTTCTTTAACGATGAATTTTATAGTAGAAGACCCGCCACAAGACAAGTGTGGATTGAAAAATCCCTCTTAGAAAGTCTCACCGGACCGAAATTTGTCTCGGTTTCAAAAACCTCTCCCCGGTGATTTGTTGTTTTTATTTAGGGGGAGTTAGGATCGTTTAAGCCCTTTTGATTTCAATTTCAAAATTTTCGATTCAAACTTTCAATTTCAACACTTGGTATCAAATTTTTTAATTCTAAATTGTTATTCAATTTTTCACTCAAAACTTTCAATTCAAACTGTTATTCAATTTTTCATTTCAAATTTTTGATTCAAAACTTTTAATTCAAATTTCAAAAATTTCAAATGGTTTAAAATCCCTTTTTCCCTCAATCAAGTTTAATGCACCGTGCTATTTTGATAATCACAAAGGGGGAGAAATTCTTGGTTGATTGGGGGAGAAATTCTTAAAGCCTGCTTTTCATTTCATTTTCTACATTACTTGTTTTGGTGATTGTGATCATCAAAATAGGGGGAGATTGTTGTACCTCTCGTACCCCTCGTGGTTTGATTTTCATGATCACAATCACCCTCTCATTTATCTAATCTTGTTTTCAAGTGTTTGTGTTGTTAGGCATGATTTTAGGAGCAAGAAGTGGCAAAGGAGTTAACATGGACTGTTTTCAGTCCACCGGCCAACCGGTGGCCTCAGCACCGGCCAGCCGGTAGAGCCCAGACCGAGAGTCCAGCCACTGCCTCCACACCGGCCAACCGGTGGCCTCAGAACCGGCCAGCCGGTGGCACCCAGCCAGCACAGTGGTTGCTACTGCCTCAGCACCGGCCAACCGGTGGCCTCAGCACCGGCCAGCCGGTGGAGCCTGAGCCCGAGCCCTCTTCCATTTTACAAGCACCGGCCAACCGGTGGCCTAGCACCGGTCAGCCGGTGGAGCCAGTCAAACTAGCCGTTGGGCTTTTGACCAGCCTGTCCACTTGGCCTCCAACGGCTCCGAAAGCCTCTCCAACGGCTCCAAAGGCCTCCAACGGCCATATGAGGGTTCCCCCTCTATAAATAAAGGACTAGGAACCCCCGGAAGTCTAAGGAACATAGCGGGAACTATTGTGAAGCCAACGGACACATTTTCCATCATTTGGCGAACCTCCGGCGGACTTCCTCCAAGGAACCCCAACTGCTCCAATCCAATTCCACATCCAAGGAGCACCACCATAGAAGCTTGGGAGTGCACGTCTTCAACTCCAATCATCCATTGGCGCCCAAGGCTTCTCCCCAATTACGGTTTTTCTTGTTTTATTCATTTTGAGCATCAAATTGGGTTTGTGCCTACAAACCCCCATCTCTTTCATTCCTCTCTTCATTTGGGTTTTCACACCACCTTTAAGGTGTGAAGAGGTTAGTCAAGACTTTCCTTTTAAAAGGCTTGAGTCAAAGGTGAGCTAGCCTTCACCCGTAAAAAGGCTAGTGGGTTTCTTGCTCAAACCATTAAAAAGCAAGCTGTAATAGGTGATCTAGCCTTCACCTGTAAAAAGGCTAGTGGGTTTCTTGCTACAACCATTGAAAATCAAGCGGTAGTAAATCTCTCAACGGTTGAGTTGGGAGCGGAGACGTAGGCCAGGTTTTAGGCCGAACTCTGTTATCAATTCTTGTGTCTTGCCTCTTTATTTCCGCTGCACTTTCACTTTGATTTTTAATTTGTTAATCATTTTTTAAAATGCAATTCACCCCCCCTCTTACCATCACTTCCTTTCTTTCTCCGCCCAACAATTGGTATCAGAGGGAAGTTTGAGTAATGCCTTCACCGGTTTCAAATTTAAGATTCATTGTGATGGCATCAACCTCCTTCGCCCCCGAAGGCTATTCTTTGGGTCGGGCTCCATTTTTTGATGGAATCGACTACACTTATTGGAAAACCCGCATGACCACTTTTCTTAGAAGTATAGGTTATCCTATTTATAAAATTGTCATGCATGGTTATTCTCTTTCTTCTCCCGATGAATCCAAATGGACCCAAGCCGATATTAAAAATTTCGAGCTTGATGGCAAAGCCATGAACGCTCTTCATTGCGGCCTTGATCGTAATGAGTTCAATCGAGTTTCCACATGCACCTCTTCACATGAAATTTGGAAACTATTGGAGGTTACCCATGAGGGGACCAACAAAGTCAAGGATACTCGATTGGACATGTACCGTCAAGATTTTGAGTCTTTTACCATGCATCCATCCGAATCTATTACTGAAATGTTTACACGTTTTACTGATGTTTGCAATGGGAGAAAGTCCCTTGGTGATGATGTGTCCGCAGAAACGATGGTCAAGAAGATCCTTTGGATCATACCAAGCACATGGGCACCAAAGGTAACGGCAATCCAAGAAGCAAAGGACATAAAGAACATGCCGGTCGAAGAGCTCATCGGATCTCTCATGACCTATGAGATCACCATGAGGAGGCAAGATGAAAAGGAAGGCAAACCGATCAAAGTTCCATAGAACATCGCCTTCAAAGTTCAACAAGAAGAAAGCTCCTCCTCCTCGAGCGACAACGGTAACAAATGTCTAATGGCATTTCATGAGGTAACATCTTCCGACTCCTTATCCTCTAGTTCTTCAAATTCTTTCAATCACATGTCTTATGAGGATCTCCAACACGCTAGAGATCAATTGGAGGAAGGTTTTCACGAACTTTCTTCCAAATTTGTTTCTTTAAAAAAGAATTTCAAAAAACTTACTTCTGAAAAGGAACAACTTCTCAAAGAAAAGGAGGAGTTGTCCCTCAAAATCCAAAATCTTCCCGATGTTGATTCTATGGAATTAACAATCAAGGATTTAAGGGAATCTCTTGCTAAGTTCACCCAAGGGGAACAAAATTTAACCAAACTCCTCGGTTCCCAACGCATATCTAGAACCACCGAAGGGCTTGGCTATTCCAAGCAAGCTTCCTCTTCCCATGCTCCAACTATTTTTGTTAGGGGGAGCTCCCAATATAAATTTTGCAATTATTGTAAAAAACACGGGCACATGATTTATGAATGTGATTGAAAAAATGCCCGGTATGGAAGGCCCAAAATTTTTTTCTTTAACGATGAATTTTATAGTAGAAGACCCGCCACAAGACAAGTGTGGATTGAAAAATCCCTCTTAGCAAGTCTCACCGGACCGAAATTTGTCTCGGTTTCAAAAACCTCTCCCCGGTGATTTGTTGTTTTTATTTAGGGGGAGTTAGGATCGTTTAAGCCCTTTTGAATTCAATTTCAAAATTTTCGATTCAAACTATCAATTTCAACACTTGGTATCAAATTTTTTAATTCTAAATTGTTATTCATTTTTTCACTCAAAAAATTCAAATCAAACTGTTATTCAATTTTTCATTTCAAATTTTTGATTCAAAACTTTCAATTCAAATTTCAAAAATATCAAATGGTTTAAAATCCCTTTTTCCCTCAATCAAGTTTAATGCCCCGTGCTATTTTGATAATCACAAAGGGGGAGAAATTCTTGGTTGATTGGGGGAGAAATTCTTAAAGCCTTCTTTTCATTTCATTTTCTACATTACTTGTTTTGGTGATTTTGATCATCAAAATAGGGGGAGATTGTTGTACCTCTCGTACCCCTCGTGGTTTGATTTTCATGATCACAATCACCCTCTCATTTATCTAATCTTGTTTTCAAGTGTTTGTGTTGTTAGGCATGATTTCAGGAGCAAGAAGTGGCAAAGGAGTTAACTTGGACTGTTTTCAGTCCACCGGCCAACCGGTGGCATGACACCGGCCAGCCGATGGACCATTGACAGAAAGGCTCTCCACTGTCCAGAGCACCAGCCAACCGGTGGCCTCAGCACCGGCCAGCCGGTAGAGCCCAGACCGAGAGTCCAGCCACTGCCTCCACACCGGCCACCCGGTGGCCTCAGCACCGGCCAGCCGGTGGAGCCTGAGCCCGAGCCCTCTTCCATTTTACAAGCACCGGCCAACCGGTGGCCTAGCACCGATCAGCCGGTGGAGCCAGTCAAACTAGCCGTTGGGCTTTTGACCAGCCTGTCCACTTGGCCTCCAACGGCTCCGAAAGCCTCTCCAACGGCTCCAAAGGCCTCCAACGGCCATATGAGGGTTCCCCCTCTATAAATAAAGGACTAGGAACCCCCGGAAGTCTAAGTAACATAGCCGGAACTATTGTGAAGCCAACGGACACATTTTCCATCATTTGGCGAACCTCCGGCGGACTTCCTCCAAGGAACCCCAACTGCTCCAATCCAATTCCACATCCAAGGAGCACCACCATAGAAGCTTGGGAGTGCACATCTTCAACTCCAATCATCCATTGGCGCCCAAGGCTTCTCCCCAATTACGGTTTTTCTTATTTTATTCATTTTGAGCATCAAATTGGGTTTGTGCCTACAAACCCCCATCTCTTTCATTCCTCTCTTCATTTGGGTTTTCACACCACCTTTAAGGTGTGAAGAGGTTAGTCAAGCCTTTCCTTTTAAAAGGCTTGAGTCAAAGGTGAGCTAGCCTTCACCCGTAAAAAGGCTAGTGGGTTTCTTTCTCAAACCATTAAAAAGCAAGCTGTAATAGGTGAGCTAGCCTTCACCTGTAAAAAGGCTAGTGGGTTTCTTGCTACAACCATTGAAAAGAAAGCGGTAGTAAATCTCTCAACGGTTGAGTTGGGAGCGGAGACGTAGGCCGGGTTTTAGGCCGAACTCCGTTATCAATTCTTGTGTCTTGCCTCTTTATTTCCGCTGCACTTTCACTTTGATTTTTAATTTGTTAATCATTTTTTAAAAGGCAATTCACCCCCCCCTCTTGCCATCACTTCCTTTCTTTCTCCGCCCAACAAATCTTATGTTACCCTGTATCTTATGAAAATTCTAAATATTTCAAACAAAATTCATATCATATAAAATAAAATTATTTTTATTAACTATTCCACTATATTTTTCTGGAAAATTCAAATATTCATAGAGAATTATCCTTATGAACATCCCAACATATTCTGATATTATTCTCTATAGATAGTCTGCATTAATTATTCTATGCCTCATACATGATCTTATGATATAGGAATGACTCATGACGAACTTCTAAAATTATAAGTATCTTCTTATGAATTCATACAATATCATTTTTATGGTCCTTCGACATGAAAATAATGATGTGTCATGAACATATTTGCAGGGGGAAGACAACTGAAATAGTGTCGTATTATCCTAAAATCACATTTTCTTAAAGATGAAAATTATCCATGTTTAGATAATACAACATCAATGAATTTATCTATATATTACTTGCTTCTATCCCTAGATATCCATCATCCCTCTGACAAATTCGTTTGGGCTTGACATGCCCGATGGATCTGTCGTGCCACCCTACACGACAACTCTTCTTCGAAGTACCTCTCTATGCTCTCTCTGATTTGTGAAAGCCTATATAGACACCATGAATTCCATGCTAGTCATGGTAGGATGGAATCTTTGGGCATGGATGGTTATACCTATGATTGTCTGGCTATATAGGTGGATGTGTTGTATTTGACATAGTTATTTTTTATAGAAACTCTTTATGATTTTATTTATAAAATAACAAGGTTTGTAATGCCAAAACACTCAAGAATAATTTTTTAGCATTCCTAACTTATCCTTTTACTTTTAATATGACTTTAAAATTTATCCTATTTCATTTATCAATTTATATAAAAACACAAGGATGTAACTCCAATAAACCAAATTCTTCAAATAAATTCTTCAAACAAATTTTCCTTCAATTTAAATGAACCACCAAAACTAAAAAGGCACAAACTATTCATTTTTATTATGAATAATGATAAGAAACTTCAATGGAAATTACAATACATATCTTTTGATTGTTATTCAATTAATAAAAATAGACCTATTCTTAGGAAGTCTTCTACACAACAATCTTTGGATCACCTCACAACTTCAAGGTGCTTATTCTTCACTCCAATTATTTTTTATCAACTTATTGACATAAATATTCATCAATAATCCATGAAAATTGAAGAAAATATAACATATAAAAAGTGGTTTCAATAGGACTCTTTGAGAAGGATTTGGGGATAAGAACTTGAAATGCGCCTATGTATTATGATAGGGTCTATGACTCCTTAGTCTCCCAAATTTTTTCGAATTAGATTATGAGATTCTAAAGAGAATTGAGAGATGATCTCAATTATGGTGTGGTTTTTCATTATATGACCCTTGAAAGGTGAAATACACCTTGTTTTGATTGGGGATATGATTAAGGTAGTTAGCCTTATTATATTATTTGTTATATCAGCAAGTATATGTTTCTTTTGGAATGGTAAAATACGGTTTGAACGGTGAGAAATAATGGATCAAGGTATGACCGGTGTAAGAGATAAGATATCAATGGTGTTTTTATAGTGAGACTAGTGGGACTTGATGATTATGGGTAAATTTAGATGGTTAGTACATGTGAGTGATGAGCTATTTCTTTTGATTTGTTGAGGGACAGAGTGACTCAACACTATTAATAAGAAATAAATGGTTTATTTAACTATGGATATTTGGGTATCAATAAAGTGTAGAACTTGTAGAAGAACTTGGTAGAATCTACCATGGTTTCAATTTGAGGGTCTCAAAATAGAGAGTTATGTCACTAATATTGAGATATATTCATAGACTCCAGGTATTGTGAAAACATATTATCCATATAATTGTGCATAGGCTTCATGGGGAAATGTTATGAACTTGAAATATATAGTGGGTATCATGGTGTGGGAAAATTATAGTTATATGAGTAGGGATCATGAGTATCTGTGTTTGAATGATTAATGAGTATTATTTAGTTAGTATGAGTTGATTAATGATAAGGAAAGTCCTTTGTTGTGGAATACACTAGTGGATTCTACTGGTGATGAATCTTTTTTTCTAGTATGATTTTAATGAAAATAAATTTTTATGGGTATCATATACCCAAAATAATTTTTGTTGGTTTCTTATTAGGTCTTGAAAACAAGTGTCCTAGATTGATGTGGTGAGTAGATGAGAACTAAAAATGTGTACCAATTTATGATAGACAGGAAAAGTCAATATGATAGATAAATGGCCAATGAGAAATTATAATTAGACTAATTGGGGACCAAGTCTCTAGGATTTTTATACTTTAGGGAATGTATAATGATATTATAATAAAGTAAGGCATCATGAATTGGAATAAATCATTAGAATGTGGTAATAGATTTGAGACATTGATGTTTTAGATGATCTCAATTGTAATACCGAGTAAGAATTAATTTATTTTAAACCAATTACATCAACCATTGGATTTTTATTTAAGTGATTATGGTCTTCATGAATTTATTTTTTGGTGGGGCATCATCATAGAGTTAAAATATTTATTCTACAACACTGTGCAAGGGTTGTTGGGTTTTGAAAGGAAATTGGTGTAGTGGGGTAACCAATAGAGTTTTTTTTGTATGTGGTTGGGTTTGGTGACTTGAAAATATATGAAAAAAAAATTATTCAAAATATTATTTATGGGTATGTATGGATATAGTATGATATATTCTGAGTTTTGACAGTTTTATAGGTTCAACTATAGTGAAAAAATGACCATAACCAATGGGAGACTAGAATTAAAATGTTTAATAATATAGTAGTGAATAATTTAGTTCATGGGAAATGAATGAGGATAGTTATAAAGGATTAAAAGTGTTACAATGAGGAATTTTTAATGACCCACACAAGTATGAGATATTGGATTTTGGGAAAATTGGGTTCCAAAGGAAAAGTAACTAAATCCATTTAACATTTTTAATTTGGATGGAGATATACTATTCATGGAATCATTTGAAATATTTTAAATCATTATTTTTGTGATAGATATTTGGGTGTAAATTTTAACACTCTGAAATGATAAAAAAAACTATGTTTGATATTATATACGACACACAACCGCCAGCTTAAAGGAATCTTGAAATATTATTTTTAAAATATGAACGTTATTACATAGCTGTTGAATATGTGGGTATAAATAAGATTAACCACATCATGAAATATATAAAAAGTTCCTAATCAGTAAAAATTTATTGATTAATTCATATGAAATAAGAAATCAATTTTATTTACAATCGTTTTATTCTAGAAATACCTTTTTTCATTAAAAAAGTTTTTTATTACTATTTTTGAGAAAATATTATATTTAATTTCGAGAATTTTTATAAATTTTATTTAATTAAGATTATATCATTTTTTATATTATGAGGTAAAATTTATCTTACAATTAAATTTTTATTTTTTTAAAAGACTGATTTTCCAATGAATAGTGACAAATACAAATTTCATTGAAAAATATATTTTTGTTTCAAATAATTACAAATTTTCATTTTATTTTAAAATTTATTAAAAGTGAAATTCTTTCTCTTATATTATGAATAATATAAATATTATTATTGGAATAAATTTTATGGTTGAATTTGGTATAAACACATTTGTATACTTAAAATAATTTTTTATAAAAAAACATTTTTTCATTATAATTTATGTTTTGATCTTAAATTAATTTCTTCCATATTTAGAAAATGAATCTTGAAATGCAGATTTAATATTTGGAATCACGAGGTCTAAATTTGGTAAATAGTTCCCTTTTATTTTTTTCATTATGAATAGTAACCATGGTAATTTTTTCACAATAATAAGATTAAATCAGGAAATTTAGGTTAAAAATAATTTGATAACGACTAAAAAATGATAGTGACACTTATTTGTATCCAATTTTATGAGTGGAGTTTATCCATTTCCATCCATGTTTTAAGAATATGGAAACATGGTTCCAAATTTATTTTATTTTGATCTTTATATTATTTTATGTGATGAAAAGTGAAGAATGTAATTCTCTTTGTTTTGTTACATATAAATTTTTGACATTGGGATAAACCCCACGATTGACTCCACACGCTAGGGGTTGCGACATGCACCGAAAGACATGTCTTAAATGGGAGACCTTTTTCTAATGTATCTGTATGAACACACAAAACCATATCAGTGAATAAGTGCAAAAGAATAATAATAAAAAGATGAAATATATAGAAAGTAGACCAAGAAAGAAAAACAACTAGGGTGTACAGGAGTTCATCATTACAAACAGAAAAGTAAAGGGGAAAAATACATGCCCAACCAGAACGATGTGCCAACATGAAAAAACTGGAATCTAAAAGTGCTTAGAGAGCCCAGCTCCTGATCTCTAGGCTATGACAACCTTAAATTTTCCCAAGCACCAAGTATCTTTAAGCTCTTATGAAGTCATTTTGGTCCTACCCATTATCCGCATAAGAAACAAAACATGTGGGAAAATCCCATATAGGGGTGAGTATATACATACCCAGTAGGACACCCCAAAAAATGAAAGGGGGAGCAGTAAGAGAAACAATTGGAATTTAAAGAAAGTATACAATAAATAGTGAACATCCCAACCCAAAGTAATAAGGTGACCTCATGCAACCACATGGAGATCAATACGTTGTGTAAGTGGACTACACGTCACATCTATTCCACCCATAACAAGAGATTATAATAATACATCAACATGGATACAAGTATATATATATATATATGCTCCATGAAAGAAGCACAAATGATATGGAAAAGGGATCTCCATCTCACAACCCGTCCTAGAAAAAGAGTCACTATCAGTTCTAGAAGTCCATCAACAATACCCATCATCTCGTGAAACTTGCCAATAGAAAATTTCAAAATCAAGCCTCACCTCACCACTATACTGCATATTTTATGGGACATAATCTCTAGACAGAGGACTCATACCCTGGTACAATATGAGGGTTCCACTTTGATGGTTGATGACCATACCCAACCAAGTTGGAGGGTTCCACTCTAGTCATCGAAGACACATGCCCTACCCAGCTTGAGGGTTCCACTCAAAAGGTCAAGGACCCATTCCCTATCTATATAAGAGGGTTCCACTATAGTCATCAAGGAACCGTGTCCATCCCGGCTGGAGGGTTCCACTTGGAAGGTTGAGGACCCATACCCAATCTCTATAGGAGGGTTCCATAGTATAAATCAAGGACCCATGCCGAGATCAGCTAGAGGGTTCCACTTGGAAGGTCGCATAACCATGCCCTATCTCCATGAGAGGGTTCCACTCTAGTCATTTAGGACCCATAACCATCTTGGCTAGAGGGTACCACACAGAAATCCTTTGGTGATCCTGTCTGATAACTGCCATCCTCGAGAGTTCCCTAAATAATCTTCATGCCCATAAAATCTAACATTGTATCCCAAAATCCATTACAAAGGACACCATCATGTTCTACATAGAAAAAAACTTTGGATATGGTACTCACGGTCCAAAATCCAAGTTTGAGCTATGTAGATATGAGGGATTGGAGTTTCCTCAAAAGGAAATAGGGGTACACAGCATGTAGGGGACCCCACAATGTGTGGTCCCACTATTTCACATGATCGTTTCCTCACCAACACATGGATTCTTTCCCATGTAGATGTACACAGCATGGAGGTGGACTACATGGTTTTTACAAACTACCTGAATTCAATAAATCTTCTCTTGACTGTGTCCATGTACTCATCTTGTGTCTGTGTGCTTTAGTAAATGGCATGCCTTTTCACATTGGGTTCCACCCAAGTCTATAGTCATGCATGTGTACTTTGGCACCCAATATGTACTTGACCGTGCTTATACCTGTGTTCTCCCAAACTATATGGAGAGTCCACTAGCACAAGGTCACATGGAATGTGGGTGTCCCACATGGTGTGGGATACTTATAAATCTATGAAACCCTAGCCACTACAGTCAGGTCCCTTCACACAATGTGTTATTTGAAATACATAGTGTGTAGTTAGGTTTTTTTAAGATATACATATCCAGTCTCTGTGCTTCATATATGGTCATCCCGCCTTCGAATATATACTCGTTTCTTCCTGAAAATAGAGGATCTATCCATTTTTCATCATTTTCCATCCATCTAATTGATGGAAAATGAATACCTCATTGGTTTGTCTCTTCCTACATGTAGCACACACCTCATGTTTATTGGGTTCTTCCACCCTTGATAACACGGATGAAGATCGTAAAACTGATCACTCAAAACCTAAAATAATACCAAAATCATCCCTAATTTTTTGATCCATATTTTTCATGTGAACCTATCATGAATCTATGGGGTTCGATCGGGCTCAGTCCCACCTGATAATGTCGAACTGATACACCTTAGGTCAATCAGTGAAGAACTCAAAGAATTTTTGGGATAAATTAATAATAAAAAAAGGTTTAACAATAATTGGACAAGATTTGTTGTCCAAAAAATACAATTGGGAGATCTAGTGTGAGAAAAAATTGAATAACCAATTAAATTTTAGTACACGGGCACATGAAATTGTCCAAAATTGGCACAGATCATAGAAATCATTCTAAAACATTTAATCAAATGTGGAAGAAACCACAAATGATGAGTCCTACCACGATATTGGATTTTTATTCATCCAATAATGTTCTCTTAAATGAATTAAATAAGTGGTTTCATTTTATATGCTTAGATTTACTTCAATCTGAATTTTCATTATCATCGGATGCAATTTTTCAAGAGAAGGATGAATAACGTCTCTCGATTCTTCCAAGGGTTTATGCAGCTTACCCTGGAGTATTCTCCATAACAATGGATTTATAGATGAAATCGGTTATGTTAATTTAATTAATTAATTAAAATAATAATTTAATTAATCCTCTAAACATACCACCAACATATGTTTATCCGAACACCATGTGCCAACCTATTTTAGGTCCAATCTTGGGTAAAAAATGCATTTTGGAATTAACTGTGATCTCAGATTTCTAATAACATATTGAATTTAAGTGTTATACCATTTTCATTAATAAACAACAAAAAATTATATAAAATATGTAATATATATTTATAAAATTAATTTTGGGAACACCAGGCCTCAGAATCAAATACTGTCACTATTAATGGCTTTGAAAATATATCTAGAAATATGTTAAAGTTTTACAAGGAAATAGTAGAGTCTCTATATCAGTCACTCCTTTAAGATTTTATTCTACAAAAAGCTAAACTATAAACAAATATTGGGATATCGAGCCAGTATTTAGCTCTCCTACTCTGAGGAACACTTCTGCACATTTTCATGTTGCCTCAAAATATGAACCAAGGGGATGGTCTGTCCATGCATGGTCCTCTCCAACTGATCCTTGATTGCCACTAAGTGCTCTGAAAAAGTTGATCCATCCTCGATGTTAAGATCTCCCCAGCTGATGAGGTGTATATGTTCACACACGTATCTCCTCAACTATGACATGTGGGTGATGGTATGCACCCACTCCAACTATGGGGTTAGGGATAGGTGGTGAAAAGCCTATCCAATCCTATGCATGATCTTGAACGGTCCAATGAAACTTAGGGATAGCTTGCCTCCCTGGGAAAACCTCTAGAATCCCCGTCTTGGGGAGAATCTCATGAAAATTTGGTCTCCTTGCTTGATCTTCAATGGCCTACAATGATGTTATGTATAATATTTATACATACATTGGGTCATCTTCATCCTCTCATAGATTACCTAGACCATCTCCACTGTCTCTGACACCATCTTTGGACCCATAATAGAATCATCACCAATCACTTTCCATTAAAAGGTTGACTTGTAAGGTCAACCATATAGGGATTAAAAAAGTGTCATTCTAATAGTAGAGTGGTAGATGTTTTAAGAAAACTCTAAAAAGGTAAAGTGGTCCTATAAAATCTAGATGAATTCTAAAAATAAATCCCGTATCATATCCTTGAACACCTCTACAAAATATTTAACTTTTTCCAACAGGGGAAAATCTATTGGTAAAAGTGAATTTTCTTATGGAAAAACGTTTTACCAACATATATGTCCCTGTCACTGAACTGTTGGTAAAAACTCTATCAATAAATGTTTTTGCGATAGATAAATATATTTTGTTGCAATTATAATAATACCAACAGATAATATATCTGTTGGTTAAAGTGTTTACCAACAGATCTAGTGACAAATTTTTCTGTTGGTAATAATATTACCAACATATAATATTTTTTTATAAATTATTTTGAATAAAAATTATAAAAATATTCTAGTAAAATATCATATTATATTAATTAATATATCATATTTAATACATTTGTTTTAATTAATAAACCAAATAATATTTTAACACATGTTCAAACCTAGAAAAAAATTAATTATATTAATAATTAAAATCATTACAAAACAAATAAATACCAAAATTTTATCCCCCAATAGGATCCTAACACCCCAATATGGATCCCCCCAAACAGGATCCTGCCCAATAGGATCCACCCCCACGCTTGCGATGACATCCATGCTTACATATCCCACCCAATAGGATCCGCCCCCATGCTTGTGACGACATCCATGCATGTAAGCATGTCCCCTTTATTCCATGTCTCTTTTCTTACACTTATACTTGTGGGTGGAAGTGGACATCTGGGAGATGATTTTCAATGACATGTTTTACCAAGAAGGCCCCATTATGTTTGATGCAGGTCTATTTTCTTGTACTTGTGCTTACATATAATAACTGCTCTATTATGATCCCTGGTGATGACCCCAAAGAATGCTAGACCAGGGTTGTCTTTGGAAGTGTCATATGTGTTGCACTTTTTCCATCAAACGAATGGGGAGATCCAAAAAACTTCAAGCATGCCACGAGTGGGTGAAGTTACCTTGGATATTGAGGTGCTTGAGTACAATGAAGTCTCCAAAAGAGTTGTTACAGTTCCCTTTTTGAAGATGGCTGGTATTTGGAATAACCATTGTGATTTATGAGAAAGTAGATTGAAGTAGAAAAGGGGTGCGGTCATGTATAAGTTTGTTTCTCCCATTCCAAACCACCTGTATCAGTACTTCATAGGCCACATGAAGCAGGTTTTTAAGTAGTTTGGATAGCTATAAATGCAGCACTTCTTGCATCATGAGGTAAAGACACAAACATTTTATATAAATCCTTACTATTCAGGGAATTATCTATAGAATTCATGTCATTCAACAGTTTATAAGTAACAAAAGAGTACAAGACCATTATAGTTTGGGAAATAAAGCATACAATAAGGTCAATTAAATATAAGAGAACAAGGTGTTTTATAAAAATGGTGTTTTATTTCAGAATAATCCAGAACTGAACACTACATTCCTATGTTTTAAGGTAATCCAATTTCTAATTTTTATTGCCAATTAAGCTATCTATTTATATGGCTAATGACATAATAACACTAATATTTTTATGAATTATTTTTTACTTTAATAATCCAAAAAATATTCCCAGCTAGTGGAAACACATCAAAACAAAATCTTACCTAGGACATAAGCAACTGATAGAACTGCATCTCCTTTATGATTTGGATGTGGGCACACCCCAGCATTGAAATGGTGGATAATAAAATATTTTAAGACTCCCTCCACCACATTTTGAGAAGTCTATTTTATCAGGGAATGGAAAAGGGTAAGTGCACACTTCTTTGTCCCCACACCCACCCCATGAGAGCTATATCCATCACTATAATAGGATGCCTTCCTCTGCATATGATTGACAAGGAGAAAACCAATCAACTAATGAATTACAAAGAAAAATAATATATTAACGTTAATAAGATGCACTTACCCTACATGTGTTGTGGAGAATTCTGTAGAGAATGAAATGAAATCAAGGGTCAATGAAGTGTCAATATCATAACCACTAAGATGAAAAAAGGATTTGAAGTAGCCTAAATGAAATATACCACATCTATATTGGAATCCCCCTGTAATGACATGAGCTTGGATAATACTTTCACATTCCTTCTATAGCTTATTTATTGACAATTTTAAATTTATTTTTTTTATTGAAATTAAAAATCAACTCACCTACTTCAAAATATCATGTTACCTATAATTGCTTCAATTCCTCTTCTGAAGTATAAAGCTACCTAGAATCAATATGAGTCATGGACATGAGCATGAACCCTTTGCATTTCCCAATTAGTCCAACATCATTTCATGATATGAAAATAAACAAAATGATAAAATTTAGATTATTAAAACATGACCTTATGTTTACTAATTCAATAGATGTATATCATCATAATAATAGAGTTTTCTAATTTAATAAAACTATATCCTCATCATAATGTTCCAACGGTTGAAGTGATTCACAATATGATATAAATAAAAAAATTGAATGGTGTACCTATGGAAAAGTATTTACATTCAATCTTCATGAAAAGTGGTAACATATAAATGGACCCAGGGTATATTGTGTAACCTTTAATCCAGCTTCCCAAACTACACTTCAGAACTATCTGAGTGCTACTCACATAGGTAATTTCAAAGCCTTCCCTTTTTACATGTATGAAAGATTTCTTATAAGATCAATCAATGATGTTACATAATAATTACTTCACCTGACATGAACAAACATATATAGGTTTAATTCCATTGTTAGTCTAAAAATAATAATAAGATTACAAAAAATACAGAACTCATACTCCAGTAAATTCCAAAATTAAACAAGAATATAACACCAGAATCTGAACGAAGGTTCTAATAAAAGACACCACCAGCTAAAATATTTTTTACCAACATCCAAATATGGAAAAATAAAAAAAGAATAATAAAGACTTACTATTGAACGAACAATATCTAGAAACATGGAACTCTTCACTCACCTCAATTGTCTTATATAATTTTACTAATGTCATCCAATTAAATTATACACAACATGAACACCAGTAAAAGCCCATGCATGACCTATAATAATCTCAATTAATATGAATCATAGATAAATGTCTCACAAAAATAGAATAAAATAAAGAATCCACCTCTAGTGAATCTGTTCTATTATAACATGTCCATTGAATCAACAAGATTCGGAGCACACCTAAAAATATAAAGCCACTACCATGAAATGTGTATGAATGCTAGGCTCCATTTTATAACACATCATTAGCACTATTTTAAAATAATAATAATTACTTATCTATGATTCCACTTAATTATGTTAAGTTCTAATATTAAATTTTTAACATAGGCATAACCCCTTTGAAGAGGAGAAAACATGGCAATGAGTTAACAATATGTATGTGGTTTATGCATGCCATAATGAGAAGTCCAAAATTTATTCTAATTTCAAAGAAAAATATCCACAAATTTATCAATTAATATTGGAACAAAAATTATGTTTCATAACATTCTTTAACAACTAAAAAAACATATAAATGTTTCAATGAAACTACCTTTCAAATAACATGTACAATCATTAATTTTAAATACCGAAATAAAGTTTTGTATTAACATGAAACAAAACTACTACTTAATCACAAAAATATATCATGGTGTTGTTCAATATATAAATGAAATTTAATATATATATATCAATTCATATACATATTTCAACTTATTAAATCAATGAACATGAGGTGGCTGTGATGATTCCCATCCGTCAATTACTGCTACTATTAGCCTTTTCCATATGCTTACTACTACTATAATGAGATCTTATGTAAATCTGAATTCAGAATTTAAAGTAGACGTTGAAGAGGAATGAGTGATGTTTAGTTCAGCTTACTACATCAAGGGTTGTGAGAAACATCCACAAGGTGTTGTCTATGTGAAGTTAAAGGATAATAAAGATCCAGAAGTTCCTAGAGGGTGATGGTTCAGTGGGAGTCATTTTGAGGTGATCATGGATGATGGGATTTTCAATTACATGATGGTATGGGACCTGGATGCTGACGCTTCATATTTAGAGAAGTTCAGTGCCGAGAAAGAATCAACAAACACGGATAAAATGAAGCTAAAACGAATAGATAACGCACTACCCTAAAACAGATTATGCACTACCAATGCCTAAAACGCCTTCAACAAATGCGGAGAAAATGAAAAGATTATGCACTACCATGAAACACCTTCAACAAACATGGATAAAATGAACCTCAATCGAGGATCATAAACCCTAACCATCAAGAATCAGCAAATAAAATACCCAAAATCGATTTGGGGTTCAGATGGTTCACACACACTACAAGGAAGAGAAGTAAAATCAAAATGAAAAGAGGAAAAGAGAGCGGAGGATAAGAAATGCAAACCTGAAGAGGAAATGACAAAAATCAGAAGGAGAGATAGCCATATTACATTTTCATAAGAGGAGGGAGACGCACGGTCAAGGAACCCGCTGGGTAGGGCACACAACATGAATAGGAAGGGGATGGGGTGGGGCGACATTCGTGAGAAAAAAAAACATTTTTATAGGCCTCACACACAATTTAGCAATACGAAAGTATATTAACGGGGTTAGATCATTACAATAAAAATAATAATTGTGATGTGAACATTATTGTTTGAGACATTTAATTTAAGGAAGAGTCATATTATTGGTATAATTTTAAAAAATATCATGATATATGATAAATTTATATATAACTTATATATAAATAATAATGTTTTAAATTTATATATATTATAAATAAAAAAGTATATTATATACATATAATGAAATTCTATATATGTAACTTTATTTTTTTAGTTTTTTCTATTGTACAATCGATCTTATTCAGGTTTCTAAAAATTATAATCATTTATCATTAGTTTTATATCATATATATATATATATCATGTATCACAAACATATAATTTTTCTATGAAAACATATTATTATATGATTTTAAATAAATAATTATAATTTATAACATTTATTGAAAATAATATACATATATCAAAATGTTAGTATTGATATGATAAAGCAATATATTTACCTGTTGGTAAAAGATTTGCTGGTGTTAAACGATCAATATAAAAAGATATAACTATTGGTAACAACAAGTTTTGGTACATAAAATCAATACCAATAGAACATAATATCTGTTGGAACTGATCACTTTTACCAACAAATATATTATCTGTCAATAAATATCTGTTGGTATAAGACATTTTTTTTGTAGTGATAGTGTTCTTGGTTTGTCCATATGTCTGGGGGTGAAAGGTTTTACTAATACTAATTTGGGTTCCAAATGACTCTTATAGGACTCTCCACAACCATGATATGAACCCCAAATCATGATTGGAGAGAGTCATTTCAGGAACCCCATGAAGGCAAACAATCTCTTGTATGCACATATGCCCCAAACTATCCACCAAACATTGCTCTTTGATTGAAATGAAGTGCTTCAACTTCACGAGTTGGTAAAATATCAACCAGATGGTGTACTATACATTCTAGGTCTGTGGAAGCCCTGTTACAAATTCCATGGATATAGAATACCACTTCCACTCTAAGATCTCAAGGGGATGCAAAAAACCTACCTGAACCTAGTGATCAACCTTCACCTGCTAATAGGTGAGGCACCAAGGGACGTACTCATCTATAATCCATCTCATTCCAGACCTCCAAAACTACCACTTATGGCTCTATACATCTTCCCACATTGGGATGTATAGATAAAGGATAAGTGTGGAACTCCCACATCAACTCCTCCTGCATCATGATTGGGACCACCGTTCATCCTTAGAAAATGATTACATGATTCCCTCCTTTAAAATATTCATATAGTGAATCCCCTATGGATATATGTTCATGTAAGACCTCACAGTCAATGTATACTAGCTATGACTCTCTCACATTCTCAATAAGTAGAGGATTCAACACCATTTTCTGAAGAAAAAGCGCACCCTCCTGCTCCACTAGGGTTTGTTGAAAGGAAGCCAATTTCCCAAAAGCATCTTACACCAAATGAGCTAGGGAATTCCTGATAAAGGCATCTTCTACCATGTCTCCCTTCCCTAGAGTATAAACTATCTTGAAGTTAAATTTCTTTAGGAAATGTAACCAGTGTTGTTGTATCAGGTTCAAGTCTCTATGTGTGAAGATGTGCATGAGACTCTGATGGTTTAAGTAAACCACAAAGTGCTCTCCCAAAAGATAGATACTCCACATCCTCAGAGCGGAGACTATCACTACCAAATCTAGGTCATGAGTCTTGTAGTTTGGATTATGGGGTCTTAACTGTCTTGACCCATATGTGATAACTATCTTAAGTTGCATCATCACTTAGCCTAACCCAGCTCCCATGGAATCACAATACACTACATACTCCATACCCTCCTTCGGTAGTCTCAACATAGTATAACTCTTAAATATCGACCTCAAATCCTTAAAGGCCCTCTAAAACTGCTCGGTCTAGTTAAAAGTCCACCCTTTCTATGTTAGGGTGGTTAAAGGGGATGTAATCCTAGTGATGTCCTCCATAACCCTCCAGTAGAATCCCACCAACCAAGAAAATTTGGCACCTCCAAAACACTTTTGGCTGGCTCCAATGAAATAAATTCATTGATCATTTTAGTGTCTAAGACTAAACCATGCTAAAAAATTACATGCCCTAGAAGTGAACCTCATGAATCTCGAACTAGAACTTCGAGAGTGTTAACAGAACCTTTTTAATAAAGGAAGGAAAAAAGAGTATGAAAGAGAAATTCAGATATGTTAAAGTGTCAAGAAAATTTAAAATAAGTAAAGAAATATGGTTTAAGGGACCTACATAGAATATCTACACACAAAAGGCCAGTTCAGATCCTTCTAGTATAGCCTAAAGGCATAGTACCTACGTTGAGGACCTACTCAACATACCTACGCTGGTGGACCTATATAACCATATATTTTTTATGCCCTGTATGGGGTATCTACAGGGAGGGTCTATGACCATGACCTACGCAAAAAACTTCCTTTCGACTAACCCCCTCCTTGCCTATAAATAGGACCCTTGAGTTCCCTATTTTAACAATTGAAAAAGTTGGAAGAACTCCCGAACCTCCCATTACATAGATCCTTCACCTAGGTCCCCCAAATTTTCTCAGGTATCTCTCTAAAAACATGAGATAAGAGATAATTAGATGAGATAAGAAAGACCGAGGTCGTTTTAGAGTTTTAAATACAAAACATCTGATTAGGGACCCTACTTCCATAAGAAGAAGTCATCAAGGCACGATAATTTTCTTTAAGAAAAGACCTGCGTGGGATGATTCCAAGGACATCAAGGGACACCTAGGGTGCTTAGGTTAAAACCTAAAGCAAGTTTTTTTGTCTTTATATTCCATTTCCTAAGGAATATAAAGCTTCCACAGGATTATCTTTTATATGTTAGGCATTTTTTAGTTCCTCCTAGGATCTGTGCGGTACATATATGCCACATACCTACATAGTATACCTATGCAGACCACCTATGCAAGCCATCCTTGATGCCCTCATCTAATCCACCCATGGAAGGGCATCTCCTTCCTCAGATTCCTTTTCTAAAAGGGTCCAAGTTGAAACCTACACCAAGAACTCGTGATTTATCAGACCTTTGGGAAAGGCACATCAACATGTCTCCTATTTGGATTTGGATATCTATGGTCAGGGGCTTCCCAAACTCGTCTAACCAAAGGGTATGGATCCTCAAAGTGTCTATGGATCTGTATATACATGGTCACATAGACCCTTACCCTAAGGATAGTGTTGGGGATTTCCCAGTATCAGATTTTGGGCATAGGACTCTATCTTACCATCCTCGTCTCTGAGACCCAGAGCCTCTGGTCCCCAATAGGAAGAGTGAGGATCACACATTCTTTTCCCTTACATAGGGAATGATATCCTCCTTCCACTACGAGACTTGTTTTAGTTCATCCCTCCTGGACTAAGCCCCTATCCTTTTAGATCGGACTTAATGACCTTCACCTTCACTTCACATTAAGGGTTCATTGCTCTGCACCCTCATCGAGCATCACCCTAGATTATTTCAGTATAGGACCGGTCTATTCCATTAGTAGAGGAGAAAGTGTGGGGTTTGTTGAATCTTTCACATCCTGTTTTTTCTCACACTGAGCATGACTCACATGGGCTTTGAGATTTATGATTATCACAACATCCACAAAATCTACCTCAGATCTTAAACTACGATAAATCAGATTCCCACCAAAATTGGTATATGTAGGAAGCCTTCACCCAGGTCCCGAGCTCAATGGACATCCTACTCAGGAGTCAAACCCTAATTCCCATAGTTCAGGTATCCTCCTTAGGAATAGGACCCAAATTACACCCCCATTAAATCTCCATGAGTTAAGACATCTCTCGCGGACCTTGTTACAAGAGAATCATCTTTAGGAGTAATCCCCAACCTATTTCTCTTAAAGGACCATACTCCCATATGAGACTTACCAAACTATGTGGATTTGATTCCCATTCAAATGGGATACGTAGGAAACCTCCTTGAGGTTCAAACCCAATACTCCAAATCTACCCTATTCTATCTGGGCCATATTCCCAGTATAGTCTAATCTAACTTGAAAACTCATATCCTTTATTGGTTCCTTGGGATGATTTAGTACAAGTCCTGCATTGAACATTAATTAGGAACCTTTCACCTAGATATCCTTGACACATGATGTTAAACTGTATGGATGGGTCCTTATCACATGACTTTAAAAGGTATGATGTGTACAATTAAGTGGCACTGAACTATGTGGGATCTGATTCCTTTCACATGGATACATAGGAAGCTCATTATGGGTTCAATAATAACATCAAAACAACTTCTATCTCCCTAGGTGATGATAAGTTCCAGAGTTCCCCACTGAGTGGGGCTTAAAAACTAGCATTTCTGTAATAATGACCAAAAAATCTATAAGTATTATATGAGAGTATACTATTTATGGAGAACCTCGAATACATATATATCTCAATTGATGAAGAACCTAAAATACATATTGATGATTCTAATTTCTATACATGCTAAATTTTTATTGCAAATTTCCAGGAAAACCTACTTTATGCTCGATAAATTAATAAGGACTCATAAACATATCTTAAATATATAAAAGAGTCCTAGAGTAGGCAATAAACCCCCTCAAAAGGGTGCGATGAGTCCGAACTCCCATCCTCTCAACCAATGCGAGTTCTTAAGTATCATGGGTAAAAATCCTTAATGAGTGTCTGCCTTTGGAAAATAGGTCACTTTGGATACAGAACCATTGGGTGTTTTTGGTTCCATAAGAAAATATATTAGAAATCATCTGTAAATAGTGATTAATAGCCAGAACATACATTCTATGGGAAACAAAAAATGGTGAACCCGACGTGAATCCTTAACCAAGATGATAATGTTACCCATCTGTTAGGCCCCTATCAATTGATAAAAGAGGACCAAACAAGGGAATAAATCACACATGTGTTCATCTAAAATATGATGCATTACTGGAGTTCACTATTTTTAATTTTTATATATACATGCACTTTCATTCTAGGAACTCCCTTCATTCCAAATGGATTCCTTCAAGTTTTCACCTGTGAATTCCCCGCCTACAGCTCAACATGGATCCTCATCTTCTCGAAGGGTGTCATCACCAACTCAACATCTTCAATGCTGGGTGTCCAATGCATTGGTCTAAGAGTACCATAAACACGGTACTATCCCAACCTTGGAGGCTGCTTGATAGGCCCTCCAAATCAAGAATAAACCTCAGTCGTCCGGTCAATGATGATCGGTGGTCCAGAAGTAAATGGTACCAACCACCATCTTCAACCATTTTAAGATTTTATCCCCAGAATTCAATCATCAATCAATCCCCTATTCTAGGGAGGTCAACCAAGAGGCCACCCATGGCCTTGTCTCGAAGACATAGGGGTCCTTCCCAATGACACCTTCCAACAATCACGACGGCCAACACCATGAAACAACAAACCCTTAACATGATGAGGGTGTTATTTTCAGTTGTCCGACCAAGGTCCCTCAGACCCGATCATGTAATATGAACCCCTGGGGATAATAGACGGCTAATAGGGAGCATGTTTCTACCTTTTACCCCTTTGGAGAAGTCCACCAACCCAGTTTGGTGGAAAACAGTGAACAGGAACATACACTCGTCCTCCTTAATTCCGTCATCTAGCAGACTTGTCTGGCTACATTCAAGGAAGATAGCCAACCAAATGTGGTTCTTATTAGATAGAAGGAATATACACATACCATAATCCATAAACATTTCCAACAATGTCATTTAGCAGCACCTGATGAATTCAATCAGAATGCCCTGACAACAAACTCGGGGAAGACTCAACTCTATGCCCCCATATACGAGTACTGTTAGAATCTACTGACATGAAAGGGAGGATATGATCTAGTACATACACCTAATCCAAATACGGAATTTATGTATATTCCCATTCTGGGAGATGAAGTCACCAAGAACATTTTGGAAACGGTGAAAGGGAAAATGCAAATCCCTTTGCATATTCTTGTTACTTTACAGAATATCATAATGAAAAATTCAGTAGTATCAGAGGAAAAAACACTTAATTATATCCCCATATATGGGATGAATTATCCACATGCTATCCTAGAGCATATAAACACCTCTATTCCAGTCCATGGGGGTTATGGGGCATACTCCACCATATCATACGGATGACCAGGTCAGGCACATACACTCGTTCCAATTAGAGATAATCGATGTGTTCTGACAGCCACTTCAAAGTAGGAACACACACCTAATCATGATAACCAATTTTCCCATCAAGTGGCCCTAAATACTTATCAGAGAGCATCTAAGAAGAAGTTTCACCAATCAGAATTGGAGAATCAAGAGTTTATCTGTGATCTTGTCCCTTTTAATGCTGAGTTCTTGAAGACCTCCGACATTTATCTATTGCAACTCTAGACCCTACCCTCCGATTACCAAATTATGGGAGTAATAGTAGTAATTATGAAGTTCCTCATCAGACACATTATCATGAAGGCTTTCTTCATGAAAAATTAATCAATCCTGAGAACCTATCTCTGGATAAGATCCACGACAATGCTCTGTGTTTCCAGAAGACCAAGGAGCAAAAGGATTTATCCTTTTCCATAATCCACCATGGTGATCCTCCCTATAATGATATTCACTACAAAATTTATATCCACAATAATGTTTTTCATTATTAATAAAATTATCTAACTAATGATATAGTGATGAGAAAGACCTCTTATCTTGAGGCACTTGCAAACATAAGTCCAACCATGTCTGTTTCCTTGTTATTGGAAGGTGAAATACTTTCTCAGTAAGAAGATAGCCTAAGGCAATGATAATTCTCTAAATATCCCTTGTCTCATTTTCTTTCTAATACAGTAGAGGAAACACCAACTAATCAAATTGCTTGTGATAAAGTAACCAGTAAGCATCCAATCTGGTCGAACCATGTTGAGAATCCTCTAGCAAAAGATGAAGATGATATATTGAATATGAGAAAGCAACTGGCTAAGGGTGAAATATTGGTCATGTTCTGGCCTTTGGAAACCTCTCAATACAATATTCCAGAGATGTTGGAGGAATATTATATTTATGATAACTGCCTCAACATATGGAAGAGTCTTCATCATCTGAAATCCAAAGTATTACCATACGATGAATATCAATGTTATGTCATGGTAATAGAAGGTTTACAACACGAAATTGACTTGGAATCTCTCCAGGTTTCCCAACATCCAAAGATCAAGAAGCAACAACACTTCCTTCAACATGCAAGCCTCAATTCATTAAAGAGTTTTCAATAATTGATCACAAAATCCTTATCTGCTCTTCATAATAGAGAATGGGGTGCATAAGGAGCACTAAATTTTACTGTGCTCAAAAATCAGCCAAGACTGTCGAATGTGGTCTCATGCAATGTTATTTCCCTATTCCAACTACAAAAAATAAATTCCATTCATGAACAATGATATTCTCATCAAGAACATGCCTTGATAAGTTTTCACCAAAGTCAAGCCCAAAGAGAGAAATATATTGATATGCTTCTACATCAAGCATCTGAAAACATTGAGAATGCTTCCCGCAAAGAGGATTCTAGGTATCAAATCACAAAAATGTCTAAAATAAAACAACAGTATTTTGAAACAGGTGATTTTCGTGGGTGCCATATAATGCACCCAACCAAAGTTTGGACCAGAATTTGTAAAATTAGAAGAGAAGATGAAAAGATACCAAACATTGCAGTTCTGGAACCACCCAAACCCATAGGGCTGGGGTTTTTTAACCAAACTTCAGAGTCACCAAATAGATTTCAAATGGTTGAGGAAGAAGAACAAGGACAAAACTAGCCTGTAGGGCTAGAGCCTTTTTTACACACATAATCCCCTTCTCAGTAGAAGTCAGTTTTATCCTGATTAGGGAAGAATCCAAAAAGTAAACACACAACTAAACTATCCCAGGATTCCCTTTAGATTAATATCCATCAAACAGTTCATGGGGAACACAAAAATAGGAGAACAAAGCATCATAGTGGATGGGGAAGAATGTGATCTCACAAAGATACTAATAGAATGACATCAATGCATTATATGTTGGTGAATGTCATTAATACCATCATGGAAGATCCTACAGAAAATGAGTCTAGTTTATGGGAGTTAGATTATGAAGATATTTTTAATAATGTGGTACACACTGAAGAAAGTTAAGGAGGTGCACATACTCGAAATCAGAGGCTTACCCAAAATATGGGTATTTCCTTGAATTATCAACTTCTGCCACTTTGAAAGGAACCAAATAAGGGGAAAGGTAAAGGTTAGATCATGTCTCCCCTTTCCACTGGATAAGGTCAATATATTTCACTTTAAGAAATATTTTTCCAACAAGAGGAGGAGATGAAGGATTTGAGAACACTCAATGCAGAGTTATTTCGAAGTAGTATTCCTGCCAGACATGCTCCACAAGCATATCCTTAGCATTCAATTATAGTAGGAGCTCCTCAGAAAAGAGGTTTTGTTGAAACTAATTATGTGCGTAATGAATTACCTCCATTGAGTACACATCTAGAACATAGTCATGTTCATTCTTATAGGCTTATCCCCATGGGTTATCCATGATAAATACTAATAGTACCATTGCAAGTAGTCTTTCCAGTTGTTACACCTATTTAGGCTCTAACTTTCGTACCTGTGTAGGTCCTGGCTCAACCTGCTCTTTACCAAATTCTTATGAATGCAATTGAGTCATTAGAAAATCTATTGGAAGATATTGAATAAAGGGATGCACTGGTACAACCGAAAAATGAGGCTCACCCTGAATGGGTTGATCCAATTCCTCCCCCACCAAACTTTGTGAATACCACATTTACAATTTTTAACAGTTTGGGAGATCTGGAGAAGAACTTGATGAATTTAATTTCTCACTATGATCCCATTATAGGGACCCCTCAATAATAAGAAGCAGTAAATCTTTGATGTTTTTTGAAATCACTGAAGGGTCTGACCTTTTTCTAGTATACAAGTTTGTAGTCTCGATCGATTACTGTATGGGAAGACATCCATTAGAAATTAAATTTCCAATTCAGCTCAACACTATAGAAGAAAAAAGTTTTTGATCTTACAAACTTCATAAAAATGGAGAATGAAAGAGTTTCGAATTTCATTTCTCGATAGAAAAGAATAACATATTCCTTTAACCTACCACTCCCTTAAGAAGAGTTTCTACCAATCTGTGTGGCAATATCTGTGATGAGTTGTGCACACCACTAATCCATATGAAATACACAAGTGGGTCTTGAGATATTGTTTCTATCACCTAAAATGTGTATAATTACATCATAGAAACCGAAGATAAGTCTAGTGTAATCCCATCAGCTCTGGGAAGGAGAATATTAAAAGAATAGGCTGCTACAGTTACACTCATAAAGAACCTGTACCTACTTCTACTTCAAATCCCTCATCATATCGTAGGGATCCTCCTCCCGAGCGTCAGTAAAAATAACTACCTCATAAATATGACAAAAAATATTAGAGGCAAAGATAGTTTTAGTACTTAAATAACAAAGTATATTATTTTCAAAATTGAAAAGTTCTCGGTTACTTCATTTAAGCTATAGGAAACAATTAGTCCAGTTTCCAAGGCCCAAGAAATCAAACAAAGAAGGAGATGAGGACCTCACAAACTACTTTCCTTTACATAAAATATTGGGGCACCCCATCTAGGAGTGTTTTTTTCAAATATCTCTGAAACAATATGGTGGAATTTGTACAAGTGAAACTAAAAAGGTCATCAGCCCAGGTAGCATATGTTACTGTTACCGATCTAGAGGAAAAAGGCGATTGGTAGAAAGCTAAAAGAAATAATGCGCATAAGTTTAATTATTGTATGGTTAGGAAAATGATCAATCAAACTCATGCCATTATACAAAAATATTTGAAACAAATGACTGCCACATGCCACTTTTGCTGCTACAAAGCCATATTTATCAAAAGATCAATCTTCTAAAGGACAATCCTCAAGGAATCGACATGGTTAGAAGGATAAAGAGAATTCAGAAGAATATGAGATCATGTTAAGGCAAAATATTTCCTTGACTTTGGAAGATTTCATTCTATCTGTATCAAAAGAACGAGCACTGCCCCACCAAATGACACAACAAGAATCGACATGTCAAGTAGAATCTTCATCAAATGAGGGGTTGATCTTCGTTTCCATTAACATTACCCACTTAATAGACCCATATACAAATTATAATTCTGAATATGAACCTGAATTCCTTATACTTGATTGGGGAACTAGGAGAATAATTCATCAAGGTCGAGGATATAGGGGAAGACATGGGTATGCTAGAAGCCACTATTTTAATTACACCCCTCCTCGAACTTTTTATGTAGTAGAAACTCATGGGAGAGCCTTGAAAAAATCTCAGAAAGAACAAGGGAATTCCGCCACATATGATAGGGTTGGTCTCGACATGATTACCTTGGAAGACCTATTAGAAGCTATACCACCACTTCCTCGGCAGGTGGGCATACTTAGTCAACCTAATCCACCAAGAGCATAAGTATTTCCAGCATATTCCCTAGAACATTGTCCATCTACATCAGGAGAATCAACTTCCAAAGCACCTTGAAAACCACATCTCTATACTGAAAAATGTAGAACTTTGGACCATAAGTATGAAAGTTTAAAGAAACTGGACCAAATATCAACCAAGTCATCAATCCTGGATGCTATGAATCTGTCCAAATATCATTGAGAATCACTTATTAAGGTTTTTTCAAGTCCTAAATAGTATGAAACCAAGGTAGTTTTTTCTAAGGTCTATCATATAATGAACGATCCTTCAGAATGTCACCCAGTTATATATTTTATGGACTAAGATGAGGATGATTTTATACATGGACACATTTGGACCTTATATTTATCTAGAAAGGATAATTATACAGACATCCAATGAGCATTCATCGATAATGTCTCAAGAGTCAACCTCATTCCCATTCATACACTTCGTCGATTGGGTCTTTATAAATCTGAATTATCTTCCTTGACTCTGTTGTTTCAAGGGTATAAAAAGAATGAATAAGAACCTCTAAGAAATATACACTCAGAACTCAATTTGGGGATCTTGTATCTAATTTATATTTCATGGTTGTCTGGCATGACACAATTTTCAACATTCTTCTTGGAAGACATTGGCTATATCAACATGAAACCATTACTTAGTCACAACACCAATGTATCAAGCATTTATTTAATGGTCAAATTGGGACATTTCATGGTGACAAGGTCCCATTCAAAACTTTTGAATCTTATTATATTGAGGTAGAGTTCTATCACATAATGGGAACATGGTCTATAGAAAATATATAACATGAATCAATGCTCTGAATGGTTTGGAAAGATCCCAACTAACCCATTCAATAATCCTAGTGTAGTTTATGTGTTTCTTATCAATCCAATTGAAAGGGTAGACCCAAATCCAAGAACTTGTTTAGTGTATTCCATAATGTTAGTTTTGGAAATTGATCCTTAAAACACAAGAGAAATTATTGATTGACTAAATAGTGATGAAAGACTAAATGGAGATGTCTTCATTCCATCTACCAAACTTCAACGAGTCTCTACTTCATCATCCTGGCTAGAAAAAGCTGTTGTATTAATAGAGAAATATTGGGATACTAATTTCCAACCCATAATTTTCCCTAAAATTCTCCAGGAGGACCCTTCATCATCAGTAGGGTCGGAAATGCTTTCCTTTTCTTCAGGATGTCCAAATACCGACTCTCACCCAAGATTTGAAAGTTCTGATTCATAACCTAACCTTCAAGTAGATATATAAGAAGGAACACGTGAGGAATAGGAAGAAGAGTACGACCTTATGGATGCCCCTATAGCATTTGAGTAAGGCATTTCTACCACTTTGGATGAGCTCAGAGAGATAAATTTGGGTACAGAAGAAGATCCACACCCACTCTAATTAGTGAGGCCATGAATTCCAAAGAGCAAGAGGTGTATAATTCATTTCTAAAGTGACACCAAGATGTGTTTGCTTGGAAATATATAGAAATTCCAGGCCTTGACCCTAATTTGGAAACCCATCATTTGGGTTTTCCAGAAGGGCATCAGGGATTTAAGCAGTTAGTAAGAAGAACACACCCAACTCATGCCTCTAAAATTGAGGTTAAAGTTGACAATATTATCAAAGATAAATTATTATGGAGGTGAAATATCCCAAATGGCTATATAATATTGTCCCAATGAAAAATAGGAATGGGAAAATTAGAGTGTGCATTGATTTCGAAGATCTCAACCGGTATTTTCCCAAAGACGACTTTACGATTCAAATCACAGAACTTTTGATTGATGAAATGACTGGATATGAATCCCTCTCCTGCATGGATGGATACTATATGTATAACCAAATTCGAATGGCCTTAGAATATGGGGAATCTACAGCTTTTAGATACCCTCAAGGAATATTTTTCTATAGGGCAACGCCCTTTGTCTTGAAGAATGCTGGTGCGACATGTCAACGTGTAATGCACCACATTTTCAAACCTTCCTTGGGAAAATTTATTGGATTCTATGTGGATGATCTAGCAGTTAAGTCCAGACAACTTTCTGATCCCTTAGCTGATCGGGAGACTATATTTAGTAAGATTTGGCAACATAGTTTGAAGACAAACCCCTTGAAATGTTATTTCAGAGAAACCTTAGGAAAATTTATCAGTTTTGTTATAAACCATCATGACATCAAAGTTTATCCCGATAAGACTAAGGCTATCCTTAGAATGTCACCTCTTTGAAACATGAAGTAGTTGAGGGGACTTAAGAGAAACTTGGCCTATATCCGATGATTCTAAGAAAATTTGGTAAGAAAGTGTTTTACCTACACCAAATTGATAAAGAAGGGTGTCACATATCAATGAAAAAATGACTGCCAAGAAGCATTTGATACCATCAAGAAATACCTATTGATCCCACTAGTATTGATCCCACCTGTTGAAGGAAAGCTGCTTATTATTTATGTCATGACCTTGGAGTGATCACTAGGCTCCTTCCTTACACAAAAGGATGATGCTGGATGATGCTGGGAGTGAAAACAACCTTTACTATATCAGTCAAACCATGCTCCTTGTAGAGAATAGATATCCAAATATTGAAAAAAGCTGGCTCGAATTAATCTTTGTTGTTCAGAAATTATGACAGTATTTGTACCACTATGAGGTTCACTTGGTATCTCGTAATAACCTTCACAAATTTATCCTTAGTCATCCTATTCTTATAGGATATTTGGCATGGTGGGAAGTTATTTTGCAATATTTTTATATATAGTTTGTGCCTCAGAAAGTAGTAAAAGGCCAAGATTTACCAGACATCCTTACTAAGCACCAGTCTGTGGAAGAGACATCATTGAATATTGAATTTCCTGATGAAGAAATATTCTCTATTCAAGAAAGTACTTGAATATGGGAAATGATCTTTGATGGTTCTTTTATAAGTCCAATGGGAAAGAGAATGGAATACCCTAAACTCAAAAAAGTTAGGTTAGGAATTGTTCTTATCTCCCCAAAGAAGGAAGTGTTTCCATAATCCTTTCTATTATCAGAATGTGGTACCAATAATGAGGTATAATATCAAGAACTAGTTACAGGCCTAGAATTATCACTCCAAGTACTAGTGGATTACCTGGAGGTGAAAGGTGATTTATAATTGGTAATAAAAAATTCAACGGGGATTATACCATTATAAAAAATAACTAATTCCCATATGTGATTATGTTCAAGGGTTAATGGAAGAATTTCCTTCTAAGACAACATTTTCTAATGTACTATAGTCACAAAATGCAAAAGGTAATGCATTGTAAAATCTAGACATAGCCTTGGAAGATCCAAATCAGGATGAAACAATAAATATAATTGCTCATCATCTAGTGGTTTCACCTTTTTTCCAAACAATAACAAAGGAAATCAATGAAATCAGTTCCATTTCTAAGCCATATTGTTAGACCATAGGATTGATGAAAACCATCATGGAATATCTCCAAAATGGGGTACTTCCAATGGATATAATTAAAAAAGAATAGATTCAGTGATGAACAAATAATTTCACTCTTTATGATGGCCCAAATCACTAGAAGGTCCTTTATAGATAATGATTCAATGAAATTATTCTCAGATGCATTGATGGGGATGAAATTGAGATAGTCATAAAATAAGTACATGTAGGAGACTGTGGTTCCCACTAGTATGGGAATAGGATTTTTGATCAAATATGAAGGATTGGATACTTTTGTTCTTCGATGATGCAAGATTGCACACATTTCACTAAGAAGTATCATCTCTGCCAGATGCATGCCAACTTCATTCATCAACCCCCAAAGTTGCTACATACAACTAAATACTCCTGACCATTTCTATATGGGGAATAGATATAGTAGGACCCTATCCTCTAGCTATATTTAATCAGTTCAAGTATATTCTTACTTCTTCCAATTTCTTCTATAAATGAGCTAAGGAAATACCACTCAAGAAAGTCAGGCCAAAAGCATTGTTGGATTTGTCAAAGAAAATACCATTACCATATTTACTGTCCCTCATACCATATTGATGGAAAATGATAGAAATTTATATTCTGATGAGTTAAAGAAGCTATATTTGGAGAACAATATAAAATCCAACCATTCATCTCACTACTATGCAATAGAAAATGGACAGATAGAGTATTTCAAAAAGTCCATATCGGATATACTAAAAAAGATGGTGGATAAAGATAAAAAGTATTAGCCTAATAAGCTCTTGCACGCTTTGTGGGATTATCAGACTACTACTCGTACTATAACACAATCAACCCCGTGTTTCTTTGGTGTACATGGTAGATGTACTTATTCCTATTGAAATCCAATTGCCTTCACTCCGAGTTTCCATCTCTGATTATCTACAAATGAATAGTCTCAAAAAAATTTGATGAGATATAATGATTAGAAGAAAAGAGATTGCATAACTACCATCAATTGGAAGTATATAAAAATATAAAAGCAGGATCTTTTAACAAGAAAGTTCACCTCTGCTCATTTCTTAAAGGGTAATTGGTATTCGTCCTCAGTACTCTAATGATACCAGGAAAGAAGCCTCAAAAGCTTGAGCCAAAGTGGGAAGGACCTTATTCCAAACATAAGGTCCACTATAATGGAGATTATTCCCTAATCTCAATGGATGGAGAACTTATTAAAACTCCAAAAAATGAAATATTCTTGAAGAAGTAATGTGTGAAATCACTTATAGGTATGTCCTAGATGCAAGACATTAAACTACAAAGAAACTATATGAGTCCATGCTGCACGATGTTAAAATGTGTAGAATATATGTCTTTAGAGAATAATGTTAAACTGTATGACATCATTTGTACTAACTACATGAAATTAAATTGTATGGTTAACATGTCCATTTGATGTTAAGAAATACCCCAAGATACCACAAATTGACATTCCTTTTGGTTCTTCAAAAAATGATTAGCTTCCACGCGCACGCATTAATCACATCCTTGATACTCCCTAGTAGAACATGAGCCCTATTTCTCCCTATGTTTGAATTAGATCTACATAGGGACCCCTTTTCAAGAACTAAGTGTGGCTTGATTCTTTCCACTAGAAAGATACATAATGGCACCTGGGTCTTATCCCTTGGTCTAGCTGCAATGTTTCTTTCACATCAGGTGACTTACATCCTCAGTGCAAGACGTTAAACTATATGGTTATTTCAAGACTATTTATGGATTGATTCTCATTATAATGGGATACATAGAGACACCAAGATCTCTAATGTTGGGGCCAACCATGGAAAAAATAAAAAATCCCCCATTCCTTGTGTTTATGAGTCAAATCTAAACCGGGAATACCATCTTAAATAATTATGTGTGGATTCATTCTCATTGCAATGAGATACATAGTGACACCTAGATCTCCAATCTTGGGCCCAACCATAACCATAACACTTGGAAGGGGTCAGGTCACATGGATTATTACTTATTTTATTAGAAAGGGGAGAGGTTTTCTAGATCAGGGAGTTGATGTTAGGCACACATGGAGAGAGGGTAACTTTGTGGTTGACATTCTATCCAGTAAAGCAGCTCCTTATGATACCTTCTGAAACTTCTTTAGTACGAGTTCCTTTCCAAAGTATTCTAGTCTTATTTTTTAGGGTGATGCCTAGGGAAAGCATTATTTTCATCCACCCTGACTTGTTTTTCTCCTTTACTTGGAATAATAAAAAAATTCCAACTTTCAATCAGTCAACTGATCCTATATAGTGTACTCTTCCAGAATATGTGGTTTGATTTTCATACCATCCTATGTATTAAGATTAACCATTATTATGAAATGTATTAAAATACCATATATCTCACATCAAACTCAATTAGTTTGGGGAAAAATCTTTTAATGAACTACATTGAGATTGATTCTCATTCCAATGAGATACATAGTGAAACCTAGATCTCCAATCTAGGGTCCAAAGATAACTAAAAAACCCCCGTTCTCACATTAAAACATAGTTGGTGTGAGGAAACTTATAAATAACTATGTATTTCTTGATTCTCATTCCAATAGGATATATAGAGATGCATAGATCTCCAATTTTGGGCCCAACCAGACAAAAAAATCCCCTTTATCCCTATGTTTATGAATCAAACCCGCATAGGGAATTTTTCAAGAACTATGTGTGGATTGATTCTCCCTCCAATAATATTTGTAGTAACACCTATATTTTAACCTAGGACCATCTGTAATATCTCTGTATTTTCATATCAGTTCATCTCCGTCCTTACTACATGACATTAAACTACATGGAAGTACAAAGAACAATGTATGTCTTGATTCTCATCCAAAATGAGATACGTAGTGATGTCCAAACATTCAATGTCAGACCTAGCCACAACATCATGAAAAAAATCATATTTTATCCTATGTAAGAATCATATCTACATAAGGATATTAAATACAAGTTCTCACCTTACACATGACCTCATATATGATAAAAATATGTCTGTTTTTATTCTTTCTCTGACAAGATATATAGTAATGCTTAGGCTCTATTCCCTGGTTCAACTAAACTATCTTATTTATCTTCCTGTTGATACACCTAATGTCCTTACTGTATGAAATTAAACTAAAAAACATAGTGCCTTTGAAGCATGACTTTAAAATACACAATACAAATATGTGGCTTGATTTTCATCCTATTGATATATATAGTGAAAACTATGACTCAAATCCTAGTCCCAACCATGAGAGAAAAGAAAATTCCCCTTCTTCTGCATACAATTTAAAATCTATATAGGATCCCTTGTTTTGTTCGTTTCTTTAAAGAAAATTTCAAGGAAACAAAAGATATCCCCATTATAGATATGAGTTAGATCTATGTAAGGGACTCCAAACTCATGGCTAATATTGATCCAAATATTATTCTTCTGCATTGTACATTACCCCTTTCGTATTTCATACTCCTAAAATTGAATAATTTTTTATCATAATAATATTTATTTGATTTATAGTGATGGAATATCTAATACCTGAGAACTCTTTCTCATAACTATGTAGTACATGCCCCTAGGTGTCCTTGCATATGTCTCCCACATAACGGTCATGTAAACCAAAAAATTCAATTTTGGTTTAATATTTTTTCCTTAACATGTTAAAATCATACTGAAATAACCTTGGATCATTTTAACACATGTCATCCATTATTTCTATAATATTTTGGTCCTAGTTGTATGACTTAAAAACTATAGACACCATATTTCCTACATTCAGATCAGACCTTCATAGAAAGTATATTCCTCTATTTCTTTAGAAATCATGACTGGAAATAATATTTTTGTGTCTAGGTACTTTTCTCCATAAACCAAACTCTGTGATTTGGAAAATTTGAATCTATATAATCTTTCTTTGGATTTTAGACATAGAATGTATGATACCTAAGAGCTCATTTTCCTAACTATTCAATACATTCCCCTAGGTGGCCTCACATAATTCACCCACAAAATGGTCCTATCATCCAAAAGATTCCACTATTTGGATATACAGAACATTCCCTAATTGGACTCGCATAATACATCCCCCATAACAGGTTCGTCAAATAGAGGTAACCTCTTTCTTAGAAAATACTTCCTTTAATGATTTTAGCCCCTTTTCCAGGTCATTCTCTAGATCTAGAAATTCCCAAATCATAGTTTATAATTATTCCTTTCCATACATGGATATGTTAGTATTTTTCTTGAAAAATTACCAAGAAATTAAATATGTATAAACCTTTGATCAAAGCTAAAGACCATAAATTAAATCCCTCTAGTGTTCTTGTTGCATGAATTGAAACTTCATATCCCCCCTAATGTCCTTGTTACATGACTTTAAACTGCACAACATAATATTAGAAATATCCTTTTTGACCAAATGTACCCTTCTTCACATACCAAATTTGTGTTGGAGTGGTTTCCCATTCATGGACTATGTCAGCACAAATATCCTCTTTTATTATTAGATATCTTTTCTTGGTAAATCCATCCATTGTGGTCTTGAGACATCCAAATCGTGAATCTATTTGTTTATTATAAATATAATGTCAGAATTATTAAGAGATCATTTTACCTGACTATGCAGTACATGCCCCAGTTGGAGTTTCATAAAATCTACCTACATAATAGGAATGTCAGCCTAAGGATACCAATATTGACTATATAGCACATTCCCTAATTGGATCTGCATAATACAGTCCCCATAACGTGTTTGCCAATCAACGATAACTTTGTTATTGAGAAATACCAACTATATTCTTATGTTTCATGTTTTAGATTTGATGATCATAAAAAAATCACCATGAATCAAGATTCCCCTTGGAAGTATCTAAAGAATATTAATACCGTCCTCAACCATCAAGACTTGTTTGGGTTATAATATCAAAATTCATGGTCAAATGTATTCAACCATAAACCTTATCCTTATTATTATAACATGAATGAATTTAAACTACCAATAAAAGGAGACATAATACTTACGAGATTAAAAAATCAAAAATGTAACTCTAGAATTTTTTTAATCTTAGCGTTCTATCCCTACACTTTTTACGATTTAGGAAATATATAAGTAATAAAAAGTTAAAAGAAAAAACATGTTCAATTGAAAACCAAAAAGGGAAGGCCTAAACAAAAGGAAAATCTCACCTTTCAATTCCCCTCCATATTTGGTGATGACACAAAAGATGCAAAGTTTATAGGTTTATTCATATGACCCTAGTAACAATCAAACTACACCCACTAGGCCCCTTGGATTATGTAAAAGTTAAAGCAACCCCATCCCTATCAGTGTAATTATGATTATCTGACATAAAGATTCCATGTTATAAAAATCATCTTTGATATTGCAATTTTGGAAAGAAAGTAGGTTTGAAGACATATATATGATTGGAGACAAAATAATTTCATTTATATAGAAAAATTGGAGGAAAATCCATAGAATGGAGTCTAACTATCATATATTACAAAAATATTTCCGCATGACTCTTTATTTGTTGAACAAGATCTTGGGCCTTATCAATCACTTGATGAAGCTCATCCAGTTGAGTAGTTTCAGTCTCCTTAGCCTGATGAAGGGTGCCTTTGGCAGTTTAAATGGCGGTTTCCCCTTCTAATTGGGCTTCTCCCAATTATTATTTCAATTGATCAAGCCTATTTTGAACATCATCCATTTGTTACTAAAGTTGCACTATTTATTTCATTTTATCCTTAGTCTTATGATTGAATCCTATCAACTTTATTCAATGATTGGCTTCCACCTCAAATACTGCATCTCGAAAACCCTCAACGATGGTGAGTAATTTGGACTTTAAGAGATATTTCTATAGTTTGTGTTCTTGATCCCACCAATGAACGGTCTCATTCACTGCATTATAAATTGGGAAATAATCAAATCCATAAAATCCCAGTATGATAAATAGTGTTGTAAGTCTTCCAAAATATGAGGGAAACTCATCCAAAGGATTCTTAGAGATTATATCCCAAATTCTTCTTAATGTTTTTTTCTATGAAATTCAAAGAGAAAACTTCAACTCTATGTTTGAATCAGAATCACTACCATGAGGGAAAAAATATTCTGGAATTAGATCACTCAAAGAGCTTCCTGGATCTGCTCCTTTCAAAGCAGTGGATGCTTCATCTTTCATTTCTTATTGATCCAACATAGAGGCTTCACCTTCAGACCTAACCATGGGAGCCAATGGCCTTAAATGGTGATTTAGAAGGATTATTATCTCTAAATGTGTAGCAATAACCAATGAGTGATCAAGAATGTCAATGAAATGTACCCAGTAGTAAGTTGACTACTTGAGTAGATTCATCCTCAGTATTCTTGGCTTTAGTAGTTTTAGTAGGTACTTCTTGGGGAGGGGAATTCTCTTAAACTTGCCTGGTTTCCATGAAAAAAGGCTCTGAAGCATCTCCTAATGCTGGATTCTCAGTTAGTACTTATCCAATGTCAAATGAAGAAGAATGATGTGGGATACCCTATTCTTGGAGTTCCTTTTCAACATTCTCTGCATAGAAGGATTCATAAATTGAGCATTGATGTGAATTATCAAATAGAAGAACAATAATTTATGGTAAATACAAGAACAAGAACTTACGTCCTTTTAGATCCTCCTTGAAGTTTGTGAACTCTTTGATTGAACCTGGAATATCAATTTCTAGAATAATAACAACCCTCATTTCAGTGTATCCAATTTTTTATATCATAACACCATCAACATCTAAGGTATCCAAAAAATGTTGATAGATTCCCAAATTGGCTCTATTGACATTCTCTTCCATTAGTTATTCAACTGATACAATTTTGTTTGGCCTTACTGAATCAAAATCAACCACAAAACCTACCTTAGACTGCCTAGGATCCTCACTCCTTCCTTTTGGAGAAACATGAGTATCATCATTGCTTATTGCATAATCCTTCAGCACAGGAAACAGATTTGAAATATTATAGAGAAAATAATGTTTGAAAAAACATGTGATAGCCGGAATAAATGTATCTAAAATTACCGTGACCCTCTTCTCTCCCTATATAAGTTGGAGTGGGCATACCCATATCCCTTGAAACTTTATCCGTCAAGGTGACAGACTTGTCAACACGAATCTGTACTTCCCCCAGGGCGTCCTTCTCAATTTGTGAGGGTCCAGTACCTAGCCCCTTAAGGGATGTAAGTGATACAGATCTTATGAGAATGTGAAAATGGTTAGAAAGTATGTCAAAAAAATTGTAATATTAGATTATAGTGAAAATAATCACTTTTATATACTCTCCGAACCAGTTTCAATTCTCTCTTGCATTTATTTTCATAAGATAATGGGGATATTGTACTACTTCTCTTGGAAATAGAAACCCGAGTTAATGGATGAGGATTTTCCATTTCCACTACCTTAATCATAATTATCCCTCCTCGAGAATTTTCTTAAGACCTAAGGGTTTCATCCAGTGTATCGATGAGGGTGCCCAAAGGCACGTACTTTGGTGATTGGAGCACACTTCCAGATGTTCCTTCTCTAATTTCGAGCTACAAAATGAAATATCATCATGATCAGTGATAGTGAATAATGTAAAAGAAATGAAACAAAAGAAAAGGGAAATACATTCTCAGTATTAATATAAATGTCCCATTCCTCCTTAGGGTGAACAATTACCCCTTCACGTATCCCTCAATCTAACATATCAGATACTCATTTTGAGGTTGGGACCTGGTCGTCAGTTGCATATATAAAAATCTCCAAATCCTTCATGTACTCCTATACTTCATCAAAATTTCTATTTGGATAAAAATCAGAGGGTTCTCTAATATCACCCAAATCCATTATTCGAAGGCCAAATTGGAGAAACACCCATGCATACCTAAGATCACAGGTCCTGCTTTCCCAGTACTCGATTAATGAAGGCTACACATAGTTTGACTTTCACAAGGTTGGTCATGGGGAAAGACCTCAGGTTGGAAGGCCTCTTCAGGCCTCCCTTCCCCTACAGAAGAATCAACTTATGAAATGGTTACTTTTTTTATGGTGGTGACTAGATTGCCTCGGTGTTAGAGGTGTTGTCTCCCTAGCTTTGTTCTTCTTGGTGTATTTTCTACAAGGAAATTTTGAAGGTTCTGAAGCTTTTGAAGCCTCTATATCATCTTTGGTATTATATTTTTTACCATGATTTCTACAAATGACAATTTTCGTGGCCTATACCTAATGTATGCCTTTTGTTAGATCCCTTTAAGGGTATGAAGAAACCCAATCTTTAGCATATCCAGCCTCTAATCGAATTGATGAATCTAATGGAGGTAGAATAATTGACATTTTAGATGTCTCTAAATCCATTGGAATCCATAATTTTTAGGCTACCATTGGGTGATTCTCATTCCTAACATATGTGAGAGGAAAGGTGTTTGATTGTTGAAGACATCTAAACTGGCGAGAAAAACTATAAGGGAGATATGGCTCACATATTATTTCACCGTCAATCCTGGTTTATAGAACACTATCCCTGAATGCCATCATGTATGACCATAACCCGTAATTTTCTTCCTTACCATCACCAACAAATGTTCCTGTTGATGGGTTACTGAAAGGAAAGAATTGGAATTCTCCTGATATATTCAATATCCTTAACACCTCATCAAGATTTAGGTTTAGAGGTTGAATCCTAGAAACCTTCTGCACAAATAGGATAAAATGACCATTAGAGACTCTAACTGAATTCAACACCGAATATGAATAGAAATTTTCTGAAATCTAGATCCATATCACTTGGAATGGTCCTAAGAATCTAAATTTATTCGTCTCATTTTATAAATGAAATAGGCAGTGACAGATTCTTGCTAATATAGGGGTGTCCAAACCAATATATATCCCCTATACCAACTTGGATGTAATAACAAAAGTCCATGGCCATACACCGCCACCAAACTCATGGATTGGGAGAAAATAAATGCTTATCCACATGGAAAGAAAGCCGGATAAGTGAAACTTTGCATAAATCTTAGGCTTAATCTTGTAACCCCAATTCTTATAATCACCCCTCTCCAATGTGGGATAGAATGTGCTTGAAGCACCCCAATTATTTGTAGTTGGGAAAATTATAGGACGTCTTCAAGTAGGACCCTTCTCTTTCATTGGTTCTAAAAAACCATCCACCAAGACTCTTCCATGAACATTAGCTCTAGGATGAGGATATTTATTTTCCTTCTACAAAATATTTTCTATTTTGAATAATTCATTAGCCAGTTGTGGCATATTATCAGTATCATACCTTGTTTATGTTGGTGGAATGAATTCATCATACATCTCCTTGAGAATGGGATCCCTAGATATTTGGTAGACATCCCACAAACTAATGCCAACCTCACCATGTGTTAAATGGAAAGAATTTGTTTGTGGACTCCATTGGATTAGTAACTCAGAAATGATTTCATTTTTGTAAACATATGTCTGTACTAATCAGACATATTCCTAAATGTGAACATCATTCATCTCTTTCCTGAATTCACCACAAGTCTGGCATAGCCAAAATGCTCACATCCATTCAGGTATAACTCCTCCTCTAGAGAAAAGATCCATGTCTTCTTTCCAGCCATTGCATTGATCTTTTTTTGATTCACAAAAAAGTTGAACAATATAAATGTGGAATTGTCTCTACAACATGACTATTGATATCTAGAGTACAACCACTATGATGTCGGATGCATCTAATATGGATTGTTCCCTCATGACCAGGGACACCCCTCATAGTAATTTTCATAAAATAACTTTTTCTATGTCGTAAAAACCAAGTATTTGGAAAAAAATTATTATATGATGGAATATGGACATCCCATAGAAGACCATGCCCATATAGAGGTAGATATTGTCTTTATGTATATTTGTGTTGGTCTGGAATCAATCCATTCTCTAACTCAGGAATGTTACTCTCAAAAACGTCATAATAGTCCAATCCAATGACTTTCATCATTTCAGTTTGGAGGATTTTAGCTTCCTCAGTTGAAGTCATTAAGAGATCCATTTACTGCAAGAGAATCATGAATTGTTTCTCATTAAGTTGGAATTTTGATTTAAGAAAGTTAAAACTTTAACATAAAGGAATTAAAAAATTTGGAAAAGGAAAATCTCTGCGTAGCTCCTTTGACAAAATAACTCCATGTAGCTCTATTACTCAAGCGATTATACCTTGAGAAATTTTCAAAGAACCTTCATGATAGCACAACGCAACAGAGTTAGATAAAAAAGCTACGCAACAAGAGAAAAATTCTGAAATATGAATGAAGAAAATTGAAAAGGAATTGGGGTATTTATAGAAACTGATGGCCTCTTCCGTAAACCTATTCCAAAAGACATATGCCTATTCCCTATGTGACATAGCTACATAAAGGACCTACAAAATCCAATATTAATTTCCCATAATCGTTTTCCCCATAATCTTACCTCAGGACTAGACCTTATTTTCAGTTGGATCCAATCACGAGGGAGGGATTTTGTTGAAACACTTTTTTAAAAAAGGTAGGAAAATTGATTATGAAAGAGCACATTGGATATGTTAAAGTGTTAAGAAAATTTAAAGTAAAGAAATCGGGTTTAACAGACCTACACAACATACCTACACACAAGAAGGTCAACACAACTCCTTCACGTATAGCTTAAAGGCATATTACCTACACTGAGGACCTATGCAGCATACCAACGCCAGTTGACCTACACAACCATATATGTTTAAAACCCATGCATGGGGTATCTACATGGAGGGTCTATGCACATGACCTAGATGGACAACTTCCTTTCTACCAGCCCCCTCCTTATAAATATAACCCTTGAGACCCCCATTTCAACAACAAAAAAGTTATAAGAACTCCCAAATAACCCATTGCAGAGCTCCTTTATATCGGTCCCCAAATTTTCTCAGGTAGCTTTCAAAAAAAACGAGATAAGAGGTAATTATATGGGATAAGAAAGATCAAGGTCCTTTAAGAGTTTTAAATACAAAACATCCAATTAAGGACCCTCCTTCCATAATAATAATTCATCTAAATAGGGTCCTTTATTTAAGAAAAGACCTACACGGGATGATTCTAAGGATATCAAGGGACAACCAGGGTGCTTAACTTAAAACCTCACTCAAGTGTTTTTGTCCCCATAGTCTATTGACCAAGGCATATTAAACTTTCACAGGATTATCCTTCATGTGTTAAGCATTTTTCATTTCCTCATAGGACCTACCCAATACGCCTACATGGCATACCTACACGACATACCTGCACGAACCACCTATGAGAGCCACCCTTGAAGGAATCTTATAATCCACCCATAGAAGGGCCTCTCCTTCCTTGGATTCCTTATCTGGAAGGGTCCAAGTTGAAACCTCCACCAAGACCTCCTAATTTATCAGACCTTTGGGAAAGGAATAACAACATTTCTCCTATTTGGATTTTGATTTCTATGGTTACGTGTTTCCCACACTCATCATACCATAGGGTAGGGATCCTCAATGTGTCTATGGATCTGGATATGCCTGGTCACATAGACCCTTACCCTAAGGAAAGTGTTAGGGAGTTACTAGTATCAGATTTTGGGGATAAGAATCTATCTTCCCCTCCTCATCTCTGATACCCGGACCATCTGGTCCCTAATAAGAAGAGTGAGGATCACACTTTCTTTTCCCCTCCACAGGGAATGATATCCTTTTTCCACTACGGGACCCATTTTAGGGAGTACCTCCTAGAGTAAGGCCCTATTCTTTTAGACCGGACCCAATGACCTTCACCTTCATTTCAAATTGAAGGGTTCATTGCTCTGCTCCCTCATCAAACATCTCCCTATCTTCTTTCATTATAGGCCCAGTATCTTCCATCATTGGAGGAGAATGTTTGTGGTTTGTTGAATATTTCCCATCTTCTTGTTTCTCACACTAAGCATGAATCATGTGGGCTTAGAGATTTGTGGTTATTGCATCATCCTCACAATTCAAATCATATATTGAACTACAAGAACTCTAATTCCCACCATAATTAGGATACATAGGAAGCCTTCACCTAGGGCCCAAGCTCAATGGACATCCTTCTTAGGAGTCCAAACCTAATTACCTTAGTTTGGGTATCCTCCGTATTAATAGACCCTAAATTATTTCCCTATTAAATCTCCATGTGTTAAGACATCTCTCGTAGACCCTGTTACAAGGGAATACTCTTTAGGAGTAATCCCCAACCTATTTCTCTCAAAGGACCGTACTCCACTGCGAAACTTATCGAACTATGTGGGCTTTAATTCCCATCAAAATGGGATACATAGGAAGACTCCTTGAGGTTCAAACCCAAAAATTACAAATCAACCCTATTCTATTTGGTCCACATTCCCAGCATGGTCTAATCCATCTCAGAAACTCATATCCTTTATGGGTTCCTTGGCATGCATTGGTATAAGTCCCACACCACATATTGACTAGAAACCTTCCGCCTAGATGTCCTTACCTCATGAAATTAATCTGTATGGATTAGTCCTTATCACACAACCTTAAAAGGTAATATGCGTCCTATTAAGAGTCACCAAACTATATGTGTTCTGATTACTTTCATAAGGATATGTAGGAATCTCATTTAGGGATTTAATCCCAACATCAAAATAATTTTCATCTCCCTAGGTGACGATAAATTCCAGAGTACCCCACTGAGTGGATTAAAAACCATAATTGTCATAATAATGACCAAAGAATATCTAAGTAGTATATGAGAGGATACAATTTGTGGAGAACCTCAAATATATATAAATATATCCATTGATGAAGAACCTGAAATAAAACAGATGATTCTAATTTCCATATATGCTAATAATTCATTGTAAATTTCTATGGAAACCTATGTTACACTTGGTAAATTAATAACGATTCATGAACATATATTAAATCTATAAGAGAGTCCTAGAGTAGGTAATAATCCCCCAAAAAGGGTTCTATGAGGCCGACCTCCCATCCTATTGACCAATGTGAGTTCTTAAGCATCATGGGTCAAAATACTTAAAAGCATCTGTATTTGAAAAGTAGGTCCCTTTGGATACAGAACTTTTGGGTATTTCCAATTCCATAAACAAATCCTTTGGAAACCATCCAGAAATAGTGATTCTTAACCATAACTCACATTCTGGGGGAAATAGAGACTTTACTATAAACATGGTTCTCTAGAAGCATATCTAAGACCATCCTCAAGTGCTCTACATGATCATAATCTAATTAAGAGTATATGAGTATGTTGATGATGAAGAAATCCAAAAAATGTTCTAAGTATGGTTAGAATATCTAGTTCATCAAATCCATAAACTTGGTGGGGGCATTTCTCAGGCCAAATTGCATCACCAGGAACTCATAGTGTATATTGAAACATCAGAATCCCAACTTTGGAATGTTAGCCTCACGAGCCCTTAAATGGTGGTAACCAGACCTCTGTTCTATATTATAGAACCATCTCACACCTTGTAACTAATAAAAGAGGTAATCAATCCTATGAAAGGGTTACTTTTTATTTATCTTGGTCCTGTTCAGGAGATGGTAATATATGAAAATTTTTAATCTCTCATTTTACTTTTTCACGAACAACACTGAAGGTACTTAAGGGGATAAACTAGGCCTAATGAAACCCTTCTCTAAAAGGTCCTCCAACTACAACTATATACCCCATATCTTGGTAGAGGCCATCTCATATGCCTGAGAAGATATCATAGCGGTCATGGAATGAAAGTCGATACAAAACTCCATCTCCTACCTTGGAGGTAGTCCCAAAACATCCTTAGGGAATACATTAATATAATCTTCCATAATTGAAGGAATACAAATGCATGGAGATAATATTTCACCAAGGTATACTATTTCCAAATTATGGGTGATGGGTTGTAGCCTCTTACTTGCAGAACTCACTCTTCCCACCATGAGATCTCTCTTACCCATAAATGTGAATCTCATCCCATTAGTGTGAATGAATCTGACTCATTTGTGATGATAGTCAATATGGGATCAGACCATGGACAACGAATCCATACCTAATATGAAGTCATAGGGTTCCATTATAATGACCTAAAGGACCCATGTGAACCTCTATCCATTGAACGATAGTTCTTACTACTGATAGATTAAATATACAGAAGAATCGATCTCTATAGGAACCTCAAGATGAAGTTGCTGCGATAAAGCCTCAATTGAGAGCTCTATTTCTTTTACTAGGAGTATAGTGATGAATGAATAACTAAAGCCTATGTATATTAATACTAAATCAAGAGTTTAGAATGCATAGATTTCTCCTCTAATTATCTCTTGTATTGTGGGGTTAGAGGCCACCATTTCCTATAGCTGTCCAGGACCCCAACTGCCAGCTCCCTAAGACTGATGTGGGATACCTGATGATGGTGGTGGAATTATCTCATAGCATTGTGAACCTCCCATATCTACTCCTTATCCTCTACCAGCTCCGCCTCCATGGGACCCACCCTCCCCTATCCTAGGAGATCCATTATCACATCGTTGTCTTTACCATGGAGGTTCATATTCTATCGGCCTGCGCTCCTCAAGATGTCTGGTTGGGTAGTCTCATGATATGTGACCTCTCCCATCACAAGCATATAACCACCCATATATTAGATACCTTGGTCCTCTGCACTACCCCTGATCAAATGTCGAGCATGATCCTGGGAAGAACTCCTACGTTGAGATCCATTCGACTGACGTCTACTAGATGATGCAGACAACTCAGATCTATGACACCAAGTGCCTAGTATAGCTATCTGGCATCCTTTGGATAGAAAGATATCTTTCATTAGTTCCCACTATAACAACCCGACATAGGTGGGGATTCTGAAGGTTACCACACCATCATGGATCTCATGGAAAAGACCCTACTCAAAATTTCATACTTGAAAGTAGAGATCCCAGATCAAATAAAGGGAGTACAATGTATGGTATACGAACCTTGCTGCATACTCATCCACTATCATACCTCTTTTATGCATCTCTAAAAGATATTAAATTTTAACTGAGTGAAAGTAGAAGGGGTATTACTACTCATGAAACAATTTCTCAAATTTGGGATACGAGAGTGTCAACTCATCAGGCATCTGGGTAACAAGATTACACCAGAGACCAATTATTACATTAAAAAGGCTAGATGCTAGCACAAACACCAGATCTGTCAGTGTCTGAATAAGCCTAAAGATACAGACCAAAAAATCTAGAAATTCCTCTACTACCTAGGGATTTTTCTTTTGGTGGAACCACAACATCCTATAGAGTTGTAACTTGTGGAGTGCGTTAAGCCTGCGTGCATCCTTAGCCTACTTGACTGGAATATTATATTTCCCAATAGGTGGGGGTGGTGCTACCTATCCACCTGGTGGAATGATATCATGGGATAGAATCTGAACTGAGGCCTCATCACTCATCAGATCCTCATTAGGATTCGGTATTGGTAACCTGGTCGTTGTCATTGTAGAGGCGTCCTAAAAAATTAATCAAGAAATTCCATGTTCAGATGAGAATATATATATATATATAATAATAGGGACATGACTCAAGAATGTCATTAAAAGTACCAATCCTATATTATTCATGTTCCATTGATCCCCATAACTAATATCTTGGTATGCCAAGTTGACAAGAAGGTAGTCAAGGTCCAGGTGAATGGATACATCGGCCATACAAACCATCACTTGATTCTGTGGCCTGAGAGACATACTCAAGACACATTGACATTGTTTCCATAAGCCCCAACCAAATCCTCATAAGGTGACTACTCCAAACATATTCGAATGGAATTAAATACTCTAATACCACTCTGTCATGACCTAACCTTAACTGGGGCTCAAGTCGTAACTACACAAAGCCCGCTTCCAAAGGCCAGGGGGTGGTGACCATCATCAAAATACATATCCTTAATGGGAGGTATTTTCCTAATGTACCTGTACACATATACCCAACCATATCAATGATTAAGTGTAGAAGAATAATAATAAAAATATGAAGCAACTATAAAATAAACAAAGCATGAAAAACCTGAAGTTCCCAGTTAGGATCCAAGTATCACTGAGAGGGGGAGGGGGTGAATCAGTGATATATTTATCTTTTTAAGTTTCCATTTTTGAAACAACCTTAACCTCTTGTTAAAGATTTTATTCCCGGTTGAACACACACAACCATAGGTACACAAGATTTACAAGGTTCACTACTCAACAAGAGTAGCTACATCCTTCGTATGGTACGAAAACAATCCAGTACCACACAATCCACTAGAAAACAATCATTTGATGTGGAATACAATGAGTAGGATATACCCTTACACTCGTGTAGAACTTTGAAAACAATCCAATAGTGTGTGTGCTCCCTCTTATCACAAATAGGGTAATGTAATGATTTTTTGCTTCTTAATGAACTTTCACAAATCAAATCTTTCAAAACAATTCTTCACTTTCCTACCCAGAAGCTGGTAAGAACCTCCTAGTGCAAACACCTTACACACCACTCCCTACTTGCGCACCACTCCCTGCTTGCACGACTCCCTACTTGCGCTCCACCTACTTGCATGCCACTCAGATTGCGCGCCACCTACTTGCGCGCCACAACTTGAACGCCACAACTTACGCACCACTATTGTGCACAACACACAAATTTCACACCACCGTTGACTTATACTCAACACACTTCTTGAAGGCACCTCCCTGCTTATGCGCCTCTGAAAACTTTAGCTCCACTTATAATTTCGCGCCACCACTTGCACACCGCCCTACATGCGCTCCACCCTACTTGTGTGCCTTATAAATAACCCTCAACTTTCCCACCACTTCTGCTTGGGCGCCACTTCTACTACTTGCATGATCAGAGCTCAAATTTTATATTAAGTGTTGAGCCTTAAAAAAATAATGAGGTGAGTCATCTATTTATAGGAATTTTGGTGAATTTCATGCCACATACACTTGCACACTGCTCCAGCACTTGCATGCCCCTATAGCACTTGCGCGCCGCTCCAGCACTTGCGCGCCACTCCAGCACTTGCGCGCCACTCCAGAACTTGCGTGACACTTTATTTCCTTTGTCATATTTTGATATTATGATGTTGAAATATGACTTGTGTGTAACATACACTTGCGTGCCACACTTGTGCGCTTCATTTGACTTGCGCACCACTTTCTTTCCTTTGCAAAAAACACTTCTTTTACTCTCCCTTTCCTTCATAAGGCTTGCATCACAAGTTATCCAAAATTATGATATTTGTGAAATACAAATCAGAAAAGCATCATCATAGTTTACAATTCCTTTACAAAGTGAATTGATTTAGCTTCTTTGAAAACAAAAAATAACACTCTATAATAGAAAACTCTTGTTACTTACCTATCCATCCAACTTGGTCCCAACAATACCCCCCTTTGGATTTTGTTTTCAACCATGATTCATAAATCACTGAACATTGTAACCTTAATCAATGGATTACTTATCAAAAAATTTAAGCCTACGTGAGCTAACTCATTATAGGAAACAAGAATTATTAACAGCCAAAACCATGCTTTCTAAAAGCAGTGACTATGAAATAGAATGATCATATCTCCTTAGCCTTCTTGAGAATATCTTCCAATCTTTTACTTTAACATTCATCACTTCTTCAACTTTCCTAGAAAACAAAATTTTTTCCTACAACCACTCTAACAAATAGTTAGAATAGTTCACACACATACATGCTGGATTCACAACTTACCCACAACTCCCCCTTTATGCATGCATCTATAAGGATAGATTTATGAAACAATTCTCCCCCTTGACAACACTATCCAAAGGAAAGATGAGAGTGGGGACAGAAAAACGTACCTTAACCCTGATGAGAAGGAGTTTGGACACCCATGTTCAACATTAATTTTTCAAATGGTTCATTCGGTAAAGGTTTTGTGAATATATCAGTCACTTGTTCAGATGTTGGAATGTACTCTAGCATCAATTCATTCTTCTATACCTTCTCTTTGATGAATTGGTACTTTATATCAATGTGTTTTGAATGTGAATGTTGTACCGGATTTCTTGTATGATTTATTTCACTCTGATTATCACAACCCAAGAGAAATGGTAGCTTTACTTCAACAAGTAGATCTTCCAGCTGAGTCTTCATCCACATTAGTTGAGTTTTAGCTTGAGTAGCAGCAACATACTCAGTTTTATCCATGCTAAGAGTTTCTGAATTCTATTTCTTGGTATGCCAACTAACACAACTTTTCCCCAGAAAGAAAACTCCACCAGATGTGGATCTTTGATCATCAACAATTCCTGCCCAATCAGCAACAGAATACCCGAATAGATCAATATTTCATGAGCCATCATACATGATTCCAAATTTTTTTGTTCCTTTGATATATCTGAGAATTATTTTTCTAGAAATCAGATTTTATTCTTTAGGAGCACTCTGAATTCTTGCACATAAATTGACAGCATAGTCAATGTCGGGTCCTGAGGAATTCATATACAACTTACTTCCAATCAGCTTTTGAAACTCTTTCTGATCAACTTCCTTGCCTTATCCATCTTTAGAAAACTTGGTTCCCACTGAAATTAGTGTGGAAACTGGATTTGAATTTTCCATGCCAAACTTATTCAAAAGTTCCTTATCATACTTTTCTTGAGACAGAAAAACATGATTCTTCTTCTGTGAAATTTGTAGCCCAAGAAAGTACTTCATTTCTCCTAGCATGGACATCTCAAATAACTTCTTTATCTCCTCATCATATTTTTCACATGATCATTCATCGTTTCTAGCAAATATAATATCATCTACATAAACAACAATGATCAGTGAAAACTCATGACATTCCTTGATGTAGATATTGTTGTCAACTCTCCCTTTCTTAAAGTTTATCTTCTATAAGAAAGTATCTAATTTAGAATACCATGATCTTGGAGCCTTTTTTATCCCATACAAAACCTTCATTAACCTACACACATAAATTTCATCATTTCCAATAACAAATCCACAAGGTTGATCAATGTAGACTTCCTCATCAAGGTCACCATTCAAAAATGTGGATTTTACATCCTTTTGAAAGATTTTGTAACCTCGTCGTGCAGCAATAACAAGAAATATTCTGATTGTTTCTATTCTTTCCACCAGAGAAATGGTTTCATCAAAATCAATGCCTTCAATTTGTGAATACCCTTTACAAACAAATCTTTCTTTGTTTCTTATTACTTTACCTTCTTCATTCAGCTTGTTCTGGAAAACCCACTTTGTACCAATGATGTTCTTGTTGTATGGCTTGGGTACAAGTTCCCAAGTATCATTATTCTCTATCTGATCAAGATCTTCATTCATTTAATGATCTCATTATGGATGCTAAAATGCTTCATTTACATTATTCGGTTCAACTTTCGAATAAAGATATGTATGTGATATAGCATTCATTTTTCTTCTTGTTTGAACCCTCTGATTTTTATCTCCAATAATGTTCTGAGCCTCCACTTTCTTCTTCAACTTAGGATGAGTTGTTTGTACTCTATCTTCATCACTTGATATTTCTAATTCGGATTCATCTTCATGAGTAGGATTAACACAGTCTGCAGCATTATCAGAATTGTTAACAAAATATTCTCTATCCTACTCAACTTCCACATCAACATATGATTGCTTTTCTTTCTCAACATTTTCAACACCTGTAACATCTGAAGAATCAATAATTATTCCAGTTTCTTTGTTGAGACATATATATCCTCTTCCTTATAGAGCATATCCAAGAAAAATTTCATCATCTCCTCTTTTCTCAATCTTTCCATGGTTTCCACCTTTCTTATTTATAATGCATGTACTCCCAAAAACTATTAACTATTTCAGACTTGGAGTTTTTCCATAGAAAATTTCATAAGGAGTCATATCTGAGTTTTCTCTAAAGAAACATCGGTTCTAAATGTACACAATATTTCTCATGGCTTGCCTCTAATAATAATGAGAAGGACTATGCTCAAGTAACATAGTTCTCCCCATTTCCACCAAACTTTGATTCTTTCTTTCAGCAACCCCATTTTGTTAAGGTGTGTATGGTGAACTGAACTCATGAAAAATTCTATGCTTCTAAAGATAACATTAAAACTCTTCATTATTATACTCACCACCATTATCTGTTCTCATCTTCTTTACTGAACACTCACATTCCTTTTCTGTTTTCCTCCTGAAACTCATAAACATTTTCAGAGCATCTGACTTATGTGTCATATACATAACACAAGTAATGCGAGTAAAGTCATCAATGAATGCAATGAAGTACTTATCTCCATTTGTTGATTGCTTAATCATTGGTCCACATATATCAGAATGTATAAGTTCCAAGGGTTGTCTTGAACGAATTTCAACTATCTTATGAAAAGAGTTTGTAATCTTCCCTTTTTCACAAATATTGCAGCACTAATCTATTCTTATTGATAAATCAGGCATATCTCAGACACTGTCTCGTGTTGATAACTTTATCATATTACTTTGGAACATATGTCCCAACCTTTTATGCCATAAATGATTTTCATCCACTACACATAGGTAACAAGAGGTATGCACTTCACCAACTTGGAACAAATTCCCCCTTGTACGTTGTCCCCTTGTAACTATATTCCCATAATTTTCACTTTTCACAACAAATCCATATTTTTTTAAGATAAATTTGTTTCCCTCATCACAAAGTTGTGACACACTAAGAAGGTTATGTTTCAGCCCATCAACATATAGCATTTTTCTGGATTTCATCTTTTATTTTCCAATGATGGCCGATCTAACACCTTTGATCCTTAGAGATTCATCATTTCCAAATGTCAATGTTCCTTCTTTAAAGTCTTTCACATTCTTCAGTAGCTTTAAGGCTCCTATCATATAAGAGGAATATCCACTATCAAGAATCCATGGAATTTATCCTTTTGTTTATTTTAAAGCAGTTTCGAAAACAAGAGCTTTTTATTCTTCCTTTTCCTTCACTTCCTATTGTACTTCCTCCAATTTCCTAGCCAAGTTAATGTGTTTGGGCTAGAAAACCATGAAATATTTCTTTTTGAACTTATCAAACCTATCCCTTTTAGATTTTAAAAACTCTGGCTTTTGAGAATTATTAAGAATATTTTGATGCTTTGGTAACACACTAAGGCAGCCCTAGTCAAGATGTCCAGGTTGATCACATATTTTACAAATAGTATCCAGTGATTGTAACCTATTCTCAACATTCACACTAGTCTTCTCAGATATCTTCTGAAATTTATTTGGAGACATTATATTTTGGAAGGGTCGACTCCCCCTCAATCCCTATCTTTCAAAACTTGTGGAATAGTTGTAATGTTGTTGGTTGAACCAACACATATTTTCCTTGTGTCCGAATCCACCACAATACCAGCAGTAACCATAGAAAGAATATTTGACTCTGAAACTTCTATACTGACCAGATTTGTGAAGACACTTCTCAATAACCTTCCTAATAGAACTATTCTGACCATCAACCTTCATGTTTTCATTTGTAAACCCCTTTATCAGATCAAATTTAATAGCAACAGAAGTATTAGAAGTCTTTCTTGACTCGTGATTTTTATGCACTTATGATTTTTCATCATTGTTGACTTTGACCACATACATGGTCTTTCCATCCTTGTTCTTATCAAAACCAGTTCTGTCTTTCATTTAAAACATTGAAGGAAACTTTTTTGGATCCTTGTTTGGTTCATTCTTATAGGAACATTCACCAACATATGAGATAGATTTTTTAAAACTGATATTCATTTCTTTAGCTTTATAAAGTTTCTATTGGACAAGTTACAACTATTCTTCTTTTGCCGTCATCTTTACTTCTAGATGATCATTACAATTATTTGTATTCTCAAGAGAATTTTTCAGATCATCAATCTCCTTTTCCATCTTGATTTTCTCAAAAGTAAAACCTTATTGATTTTTTTAATGTGTAATTTTCATTTATCAGCTTGTTTTTTTCCTTCTCAAGCCTTCTGATCTTCCTCAAGAATTCTTTCAACTCTTCTTTTAGATGATATTCAAGTTGATTTTATTCTTCTTCTGAACTATTTCTCTCATACTCTTCATTATTCACTGCAAAAATAATGGTATTCTCTCTAGTTTTTTCATCAAATAATTTCCTGGATTCATCTTCGTTGTCTTCTTCATCTTCATATTTAGATAAAAAGCTTTTTATTTTTTATCTGAAGAATTTTTTATCCTTCCCATTTGAAAAATATTTATCTTTGTCAGCTTGTTTCTTCCACAACCTTATTGGCCTTCTGTTATCATCATCACTGTCTTCTTCTTTATTCTTTTGAGGATAGTTAGCTGCAAAGTGACCAATGACTCCACACTCAAAACATTTCTAGGGAAGTTTACCCTTTTATTTCCCTATTCCTATTTCCACATTCTTAGAAAACAAGGATAAAATTTCATCAAAATTTTTACATACCTCATATTCAGAATCAGATTCAACAGCGTCATCTTTAATAAGAGTCTTATTTGACTTCTCTCTATTTGTATCCTTGAGTGAAATTTCAATATCAGCTTTTGTTTTTCCCTTTAAAGTCTTCTAACATCTCATCTCATAAGTAATGAGAGTGCTATGAAAATCATCTAATGATAATGTTTCAGGGTATCTATCCTCTAATGAAGACACTTTACCATCAAACTTGTCAGGTAGAATTCTCAAGATCTTTTCGACAACAGTAGAATCCTCCAACGTTTCACCAAGACATCTGATTGTACTGACAATATCATTTATCCTGGTAAAGAAATCCCCAACAGATTCAGATTCTCCCATTTTCGAGTTTTCATAATTCAGTCTCCAGATTTGTAGTTTAGCATTATTCACTTTTGTATTTCCTTCATAGATGTTCTTCAGTTTTTCCCAGATTCCTTTGACTAGAGAAACACATTTCACTCTTAAAAATTCACTCTCAGAAAGAGATGAGAGTAACACATTTTTAGCTCTTCCATCATTCTCAAGATTCTTCTTATCGACAGGAGTAAGGGGATCCTTGTCATCAATAGTAGGAAATCCATCTGTTGTAGTTTCAAGAATTTCATATCCAAGAGACATAAGATAAGGCATCATTTTGTCCTTCCAGATGTGATAGTTCTTTCCATCAAAAATCATAATACCCTTACTGTTCACGCAATTTAGATTCTCCATCACAAATTATCTTCAACCACTTCAGAAAAAAATAAACGAAGGGAACCTATCACTCTGATACCAATTGAAGTTCCCAGTCAGGATCCAAGTATCACTGAGAGGGGGAGGGGGTGAATCAGTGATATATTTTTCTTTTTAAGTTTCCCCTTTTTAAAACAACCTTCACCTCCTGTTAAAGATTTTCATCCCCGTTGAACACACACAACCACATGAACACATGATTTACAAGGTTCACTACTCAACAAGAGTAGATACGTCCTTGGTATGGTACGAAAACAGTCCATTACCAAAAAATACACTATAAAACAATCCTTTGATGTGGAATAAAATGAGTAGGATATACCCTTACACTCGTGTAGCTCTTTGGAAATAATCCAATAGTGCATATTCTCCCTCTTAGCACAAATAGGGTAATGCAATGATTCTGTGCTTCTTAATGAACTTTCAAAAATCAAATCTTTCAAAAAAAAATTCACTTTCCTACCTAGAAGCTGGTAAGAACCTCCTGGTGAAAACAGCTTGACCGCCACTCCCTGCTTGCGCGCCACTCCCTACTTACGTGACTCCCTACTTGCGCGCCACCTGTTTGCCCGCCACTTCTGCTTGCGCGCCATCTACTTGCACGCCACTCAGCTTGCGCGCCACCTACTTGTGTGCCAAAACATGTGCGCCACAACTTTCACACCACTATTGTGCATAGATCACAACTTGTGCGCCACATTTGACTTATACTCAACATACTTCTTGAAGAAACCTCCCTGCTTTCACGCCTCTTACAAATTTCGCGCCACTTCTGCTTGCGCTCCACCACTTGCGCGCCGCCCAACTTGCGCGCCTTATAAATAACCCTCAACTTGCGCGCCACTTATTCTTGCATGCCACTTCTACTTCTTGCGTGATCAGAGCTCAAATTTTCTCTTAAGTGTTGAGCCTTAGAAAAAATGAGGAGGCGATTCATCTATTTATATGAATTTTGGTTACTTGCGCGCCACATACACTTGCGCACCACTCCAGCACTTGCGTGCTTCTCCAGCACTTGTGCGCTGCTCCATAACTTGTGTGACACTTTCTTTCCTTTGTCATATTTTGATATGATGATGTTGAAATATGACTTGCGCACAACATACACTTGCGTGCCACATATACTTTTGTGCCACACTTGCGCACCTCTTTTGACTTGCATGCCACTTTCTTTCCTTTTCCAAAAACACTTGTTTTACTCTCCCTATCCTTCATAAGGATTGCATCACAAGTTCTCCAAACTTAGGATATTTTTGAAATACAAATCATAAAAGCATTGTCCTAATTTACAAGTCCTTTATAAAGTGGATTGATTTAGCTTCTTTGACAACAAAAAACAACACTCTGTAACAACAAACTCTTCTTACTTCCTTATCCGTCCAACTTGGTCCCAAAAAAACCACTATAGTGTAAAATAGTATGACACTTAAAACCAATAACTAAAGGGAAAAAATACAAAGACCAACCCAAAATATGTCTTGACCAAGAAAAAATTGAATTTAAAAGTTTTAATAGATACCAACTTATTATCTCCATGTTATGACCACTGTATGCAATCCTAAGAACCAAGTATCCTTAGGCTCCTTTGAAGTCACTACCGACCTCTTCATCATCTGTATAAGACAAAACATGTGCGGAAAAATCCCATCTAAGGATGAGTATATAAATACCCAGTATAATGCCAAAAATACTGAAAGGGGGATCAGTAATGGAAATAACAATAATGGAAAGAAAATAAATAGTAAACAATGAATAGATCAACCCAATATAAGAAGGTAACCTTATCAAACCATAAGGATAAAAAAATGTTGTGTAGGTGGACTACATGTCACATCTCTCTCACCCATATAAAGAGAGTAGAATCATCTATCACAATGGATACAAATTTATATATATATTCTTAGTGAAAAAAGAAAAAATGAGAGATAAATGGGACCTCCATATCATAGCCCAGCCCAAGAAAAGAGTCTCCATTAGTTCTAGAAGTTCATCAATGATGACCATCCTTTCATGAATCCACCCAACAGAAAAATTCCAAATAATTCCTTATATCACCGCTGTTACACATGTTTGAGGGGCCAAAATCTTTAGATAAAGGACCAATTCCTTGGTATAATATGAGAGTTCCACTCTGATGGTTGATGAACCATTCCCAACCCAACTGGAGGGTGATAATCTATTCATCAGTGAACCATGACCAACCCAGCTGTAGGGTTCCACAGAGAAGGTCATAGAACCACACCCTCTCTATGTAGGATGGTGCCACTCTATTCATCAAGGAACCATTCCCAACCCAACTAGAGGGTGCCACTCGGAAGGACGAGAACCAATTCCCTATCTCCACAAGAGGGTGACACTGTAGTCATTGAGGATCCATGAATAGCATGACTAGATGGTTCTAATAAGAAGGTTGAGGACCCATGTATTTTCTATAAAGGTTGGTACCAATATATTCATTGAGGACCCATGCCCATCCCGACTGGAGGGTGCCACTTGGAAGGCCTCTGGTGATCCTTCTTGATCACTACCATTATCAAACATCGCCTAAAGAAGCTCCATTAAATGAACATAAAGAATCATTTCTCAAAAGCTAATATATAGGGAACCATCCCATTTTACATGGGAAAAAACATAAGATAGGCTACTCATGGTCCAAAATCTGAATCCAAACTAAAGAGATATGCGGGATTTATGTTTCCTCAAATGGAAACCAGGGGTACACAAAGCGTAGGAGACCCACACGATGTGTTTTCCTACTCTTTTTCCCAGAAATGTCCTATAAATTACACAACATCCTACCCATTTAGAAGTATACGCCATGTATATGAACTACACAGCAGGTCCAAACTACTCGTGGAGGGGGCATGTTCTCATGTCTGTGTCTATATATTTATCTCGTGCCCATGCACTTTGGTAAATGAAATTCCTCTTCATACAAGGTGGCACTTGTGTCATTGGTTGTGCCTGTGTACTCATGGAGTACATTCCAAGTCCACCAGAAGTAGGTCACATGGTATGTGGGGGTTCCACAAAATGTGTGATACTTATAAATAACTAAAACCCTAGCTACCGTAGGCAGTTCCTGACATGTCGTGGGTTATTAGAACTACAGAGTGAGTGGTAAATTATTTTCCATAAATCCATATCTAATCTCCCTGCTTTAGATATGATCTTCCCACATTCTAATTCATCCCTGTTTCTTCCTAAAAATTGTGAATTTGTATGTTTTTTATCATTTTTGGAAATCCAATGGCTAGAAAATCAAAAAATATTCGTCTCATAACTTCCATCATGTACTAAAAACCTCAGACATATCTATTTCTTATAACCTTGATAATTTATATGAATATTTTCAAAATGATCACCCAAAACCCAAAATATGACCAATATAATCCCTTATTTTTCAATTCATCTGTCGCACGTGAATCTATGGAAAATCTGGGGGGTCCAATTGGGATTGGTCCCACTCATCAATGTCGAAACAATACCCTGTAGGTTGATCAGTGGTGAATTTAAAGAATTTATGGGAGAAATAATCAATCAGAAAAGGTTTAACAACCTTTGGACAAGAATTCTTGGCCAACTAATATGATTACGTGTCATAGACCAGATCTGGTCACTATCCAAACTGGCACCTAACCTGGTCCATGGAAAGTCCCTAAGGGAGTTACCTATCCCCATGGGCTATAAAAAGTTCCTAGGAATGATAAATAATGGGCTGGGAACTATTTACTAATGTTTAGAAGCATTATACAACCAAAAATAATAAATAATACAAATATGAAATTTTAACCCAAACAAGCCTTTAAATAAAATTCAGAAATAAAGTAAATAGTATTAAACCCCAACCATAAGGACTAGAATAAAAATAGGGCAACAAATATAACATAATAAACCACCACATGACAAGGGGAAATCACCCCGATCCTTCTCCTCAATACCACACCAAGAAAGATTCTAACAACCCGAACCATAGTCTCTAAAGACCTTTCCTTTACCCATGTCAAACATAACCAATTATACTTACACCCAGAGGTGTAATTAGGGTGTGAGACTAATACCATTAGGATTCCAACCAAAAATATTATATGTGACAAACATTTTAAGATAGAATATTTTCAAATTTTATAAACAAGACTACTAGTAACAAATTCAAAGAGATGCAACTTATAATGAAAAAAGTTTTCAAGAAGTATACTTTAAATAATGAATGATTTAAAATAAAACACACATGTTACTAGTTTATCTAACAAAACAAACTGTATGATGATGGTAAGTTGAAAATATCCAACGAGCACTAGTCACGAGAACACCCCTAGGCACTAACTAGTTGTGGGGCCCTATGTACATTATATCTCAGTGTAAAAGTAATGATAAAAAATATATGTCTCATGAAAGAACCACTAGGAGGGGAAAAATACAATGCCCCAGTGGCACCCAATCATCATCATTATTTAGTTAGAGTTTTCATAAAAAACTTGCTATGTGAAACAGGGACAAAACCTCTACCGAATCACTAGCATACTAGTCCTAGTCCTCCCACACAGATACCCAGTTTTCCCTCTTTGTTATCATAAAAGTTACCCATGTTATCAATACCATTTACACATAAAAATACCATTTATGTACCATAAACACACCAAACAGTACCAACACATACTTTTCACCCTTTGAAGAGTTCAACAAACCATTAAAAATTTTCATAAAACAATTTCAAGAAGTATAATAAGGTTATTCACATAAAACCCCTTCAGAAGCAATATTTTAAGGCCAAAAGAACACCAAAACTATGCAAAAATAGAAATATAATCCCTATCATCCTTTAACAAAACAATTCCATGAATCATAAAATGACCAAAAAAGATACAACATGAATTTCACATGAAAAACACTCATTTTCACACAAAAATGATACTTTAAAATCAACCACTTAACCAATGATACCAAAAATGGTTTTCATACCAAAAATAATAGAAGTGAAACATGAAAAATAGGTCAATCAAGAAAGATAAATTCATCAAATAATGTTTACACTTGGAATCACCTACCTTTTGTGTCAAAAACCCCAAGAATCGCTGCGAAACTTCAACCGCGCCACAACTGCACCACAAGAAAGTGAAAACGAACCCTAATCAAGAATATTGAACCAAGAAACCCAAGATTAAACCATGGGGAGGAAACCCAAGCTAATGAAAAAACAGAACATCAAGAAAATAGGAAAAAACCCCAGATTCAAGGAAGAAAACAAATAAAGACTCACTTACTTAAAGGATCGTGAAGTTTCTCCCATCAAAACCCCTTAAAAAATGGATGCCAAGGGAGATTGAGGGAGTTTAGAGGCCTCCCATGGATGAAAACCATGAATGGAGAAGAATAGGGAAAAAATATGGTTACCCTCAGAAGGGAAAACTTGAAGAAAACATTTTTTATGACCTTGACACCCATGCACAGTTGGGCTGCATGGAATAGTAAACTGTGCGGCCAAACCATACACACAGTTCTGTCCACCCAAAAATTTCCAATTTTCTTCAAAATTCAATTTGGAATTTGGGGGATCCTAGGGGGGAAATATAGGCCAAGAATAGAAGAGACAAATAGCCCAAAATTTCAAACATGTCACACCCAACTCCAAAAAGAAATGACCAAGAACCTGACTCGAACAAGAACGATGTAAAAATAAAAAACGTGGGTGTGAAAATTCTCCCCACCATAGCACTTTCTCCCCTAAAAAATACACAAAAAATTCATATGTAAAAACAAAACACAGTACTATTTACAAGTTCAAACATGGTTCCTAAGGAAAAGACAATAATAACACTACCAACAGGAAAAAAAGGCTATGAGCTAACTCGAGAGGCCAAGAAGGACTCCCCCTACTAAGGGCCACCCACCCCTAAAATCCAAAAAACATCTAGTTGAACAAAAAAATAAAAATAGACTCTCACCAACAAAAATTTACACCACATACCGAAATGGTAAAACATAATCAAACCACACCCCATGACAAAGCCCCTCAAACACTACCGAATGAAGCTCAAGAAATTTACATAGAATGACCAAAAAATTCAAATGAGGCTACCAAAAAATTTCTTTAACCGACCATTGAGAACACTCTAATCCAAAAATTTACCCATGACAGATGTTGGGGGTTAGGTAGCTCCAAATGAGGCTACCTACCATCAATTAAACACCAAGGACAAAACCGAGTTACCTATATGGGGAGACCCGAATAGACTCCCCAACATAGGTAAAAATGAGAATAAAGAATAAACCAACATAATAAATATTATAAAATAAATCTCATGAGACCCATGGTGGGTCACCCCACCAAAATAACTAACCTTCTTAACCAACTAGAACAGACTGACAAAAGAAAACCGACTTGGGAAAATCGGGTGCTTCCTGTATAACTTATTCTCCCACTACAAGAGGCCCAATCAATGAAACTCTAAACCATAGGAGACACTATGTGGTTCACTAATCCCATGGGAATTACTATCCTCTAATGAGCCCAACCAAGACTAAGATTTAAATAATCCTACAAGGTGATTCATACATGAGGAACCATTCTAAGAGTTTCAGCCACAAGGGTTCAAACACTATGGTTTGAGAAAAAAACCTCTCCTCCATATAACCAAGGAGAAAATTTTCCTATGACACAGATTAAAACCCTAAGGAATAGGGTCCACATGCCTCTTTCCCCCACACCAGACCACTTGAAAAGAAAATTCCACATCAAAACCTCAAACTGTCCCCACATCCCACACTGGAGGCACAAGTTAAACCAAGATCCTTTACCCCCACTAGGTTTTCCTGAATACGCATCAACTACACTTTGGGACCTGCGGCTAAATATCAGATGATTGAAGCATCTCCTACATCACAGTCAGGAACTAAAAATCCCTAAATATAACTTCTTCCTCTGGTGCCACAAGTAGCTACACCATGATCCAACAACATCAACAGAACACAAAGCATCCCGCAAACCACTTACCCTTTCATGGAACCTTCACCAAGATAGGAGCCTTGATGATGCATATACATTTCACCTATCACCCCAAACAAGAAATATCAGAAGAAATAATACAAGGAAGACACCTTCATTCAAGATATAGAATTTCATGAATTCCTTAAAGAAAACACGCTTCCATTTAAGTGGAAGTCCTCAAAACGTACTGCAACATCCACCTTTCCCCTTAAAAGAAAACACAACACAATAATACACCACTGAACATGACCCTAGAAATTGATACAAACATTACAATGAGTGGGACCTTGAACCAAGTTCCACACAACATGATATTTCTGCAAGCAACCATAACAGCCTCGAGCGACCAGATTTTCCACACTAGTGGCCTAACACGAAACCTTTTCTTATGAGAAACTAATAAAAGAACCAAAGGATCTTAAAGACTGTATCCATAACCATCAACTATGGACTTCTTTACCTTTCCTCAATGGAATTCCCCTTCATCACATCCAAATAGATCTTATAGACACAAAGGTGTCGAACTTCACCTTTAACAACCCTAACAACTTAAGAGACTAATATTTCAACCTTCCACAACCACTCTCATGATACAAAAGGATATAATTAACTAAAAAAGAAGAGGGGTAGACTCAATCTATAATTCTCATGAAGAAAATACTTTTGTTGATCAACTGGAGGATCTACCAACAGTGAATCACCCTTGGCCACACATCAATCATGCATTAACTCTTTATGGGGGCGTACCCCAGATAACAAGAAAACCTAAGGACCCAACCAAGCTAGTCCTTTAGTCAAAACATGTCACAAAATAGAACCAAACACATGAGGTAAACTACCTCAAAGTATTCCAGAAACATTTCTCATAAAATAACAAAAACAAAACTTCAACCCAACTCACCGGTGAAATAATATCCCAAAACATTGTTCAAACAATATATAGGAAGCCGGGACACCCCGAGAGGGGAGGGGTGAATCAGGGTGTCAACTTTACTTTTAAATTTGATGGATCTTATTCCCACATTGGTAGGAACTAGTCAAACCTGTATGATGGATATTATCAAAAATCAAACATTCACATGAAAAGAGATGACACTGCACTTTTTACTTGGTTCACCACTAAAGGCTACATCTATGGAGCATATGCCGACAGGTTGTCAGTCGTACGAAATTCCACTATTTTCACAAGTTGTGGATTACAATGGTTCAGGAACAGTCACTCTGTCTCAGGCTCACTACCTTTACTAATGTTCACGGATAGGCCACTGTGTCCCTCGAGTCTCTCCCGTTGACTCCCCCGGGCTCACTGCCTTTGGTGAAGTCCCAGTCAGTTTATAGACGTGAGGGTCTCTTCAATAGATTTACATTGAAGTCTTTGCCTCTTCTTAGCACGAGACTCTGCTTGCATCAATGTTCGGAAATGATACACTTGAATGCACTGAACCACTGAACTAGATAATCAGAAACACACAAACAGCTTATCCTAAAGAGTTTGTGCAACACCAGCCCTTTGCACGAAGTATCTCAATTTTGCATGAAATACTTAATTTTGGCTCGGAAAATATTTCGCACAACAACCTCCTTTACACGTAGCTTTACACTCAGCACCTTTTTTTCATAGCTTGTACTTTTCTGCAGTGTTCAGAGTTTTTCGCGCAACCTCATATTTTTTGTGCAATCTCTACATTTTCTGCACAACTCCAGATTTTTCGTGCAATGCCTCCATTTTTCACACAAATCCCTTTACACGAACATTTTACGTGCATCAGACCTCAGATATTCTCTGAGTCTTCACTCGTACAGAATGAGGGGGGCACCTCTTATTTATAGGTATCTCAGACCCCTGTGTGCAAAACCCATCTTAGTATGAAAAACCTCTCATACGGCACCCAATACTTTTCGTGCAGAAATAATTTTTCGCACACATCTCCAGGTTTTTCGCGCAGCCCATGCCTTTGCCATATTTCGACAATCTGATTCTGAAACACTATTTGCTCAAAAAACCGTGCTCCACTATTTCACGCACCACACTATTTTTCACGTACAACCCAAATATTTCACGAACAACCACTATTTTTTGCGCATGCTATTAGTTTTCGCGCAAGACTCATTTATTTCGCGTACCACTTCCTTTTTACGCACATCTCCTCTTGCCAACATCCTAGGTCTTCATTTTCTGATTTTCAGGTCCAAAAATTTGGCAAACACTGGAGAATAGTGCCACCTTCAATACTGTTGTCTGCTTGAACTGTATAGTCACTTTACTAGTACACATTCTGAACTTCCCCTGAAGATTGACAAAAAACACAAACCATTCTCTAATTCATGCATAGAATTACCATGGTTCCAACAATCTCTCCCTTTGGGTTTGTTGGCAATCAGTAAATAAATTCAATAGAGCACCAGCCACTTGCAAACCAAAAATGTAAGAATCAACTTAGACAACCCTCTAAGTCTACGTGAGCAATGCTCGGTGTAGAAAAAAAATAGGGGAAGCATGAATTGGGATCCTGAGTTTTGGAATTCTCAATGATTCCCAAGAAATGGGTCGGCAGTTAGCACATTCATTAATCGTATCCCATAGGCCTCACATATGCATGTTTGCATGCCACAGTGGTCAACCTCATCATATCCATCCCAAGACTCATCCAGTCATTTCATTAACCATCCATCTTTCTTTGTAAACCCATGCACGTGGACACCCATGATGATACCAAAGACCAAAACCAATCCTTTCCTCTTTTCAAAACCAAAAAACCATTACCAGACTTTGTCCTTCTCAAAATAAACCAACCAAAAAATCAAAACCCAATTCAAATCTTATAAAACTTTTCAGAAAAGAACCAATCATTCAAATAAAAACTCACTTTAAAGTTCGTCAAATTAATTTCAAATCACTTCTGGTTTTATGAAAAGCTTCATTTCGTCAACACCCATTTAATTAAAACTCACCTATTAATATTTAAAATAAGGTTCCAATAATTCATAAAGCATTTCAAAAGCTCACTAGTTAAAAAAATATATTTCCAAACTCCATACATAACTTCTAAAAAATTCATTCTCATTCAAAACACCTTTCAAATGTTTAGGAAATTCTATTTGAAACAGATTTTCAACAACCACATTAACATAATTCATACTTTCAAAAGAGGTGTAAACACACCATTTACCATTTCAAAATAATTCTGAAAATAAATTTCTACCCTTTTATAAATCAAGCCATTTTCTATTAACTAGAAAATCATTTCACAAAAATTCACATTTTTTAAAATCAAGTCATTATTACATTAAAACAAAGTCTCTACAATTCCAAAACAAAAGACACAAGAAAATGTGAGAGAAAATTAGTATCGGTGGGTGGATTAGAAATATAGTTGGAGGCCATATTCCAATCACTTAAACATCATGGAGAGTGATTTAGGACAATATCCTCAGATCCACATGGCTTTCTAGGCTATGTGATCTCATTGAGACCATTGACCCAACTCACTTTTCATTCTCCGGGTCATCAAAGAACCATAAGAACAAAAGAACACAGATAAAACCCAACTTCCCCAGGTGAATTGGATCTCGTTACGAGGTGTGATTTTCAGGAACCCTAATAATTATTGGAATGTCAAGTCCTGACATTCCAAGATCTAGTCTATCCAGACTCATTCCCAAAAAAGACATGACCCGAAATGAGAGAAGAGGCTGTGATACCATTTTATCACAAACCAGTTATGTTCACTATAAAAAATGGCACCCAAACTGATCCATGTAAAGAAAAAAAAAGTCATTCCATATACCCAAGGGCTGGAACAAGTGCTCGGGTATGATAAATAATGGATTGGGAATGATTTACCTGATTTTAGAAGCATTTAACAACCAAAAATAATAAATAATCTAAATATGAAATTTTAATCCAAAAAAACCATTAATTAAAATTTATTACTGAAGTACATAGTATTAAAACAAAACCACAAGGACTACAATAAAAATAGATCAACAATTAAAACACAAGAAACCACCAAATGACAAATGGACATCACCCCTGAGCCTTCTCCTCAACACCGCACCAAGACAGGAGCTAACAACCCGAACTGCTGTCTCTAAAGACCTTTCCCTTACCTGTGTCAAACACAAACAAGTATACTTACAACCAAAGGTGTAAGTAGTGCATGATCATAATACCAATAGGATTCCACCCAAAAATATTCCATGGGATAAACATTTTAAGATAATGAAATCTTGTAATATTTATAAACAAGAATGCTTGTAAAAAATTCAAAGAGATGAAACTTAAAATGGAAACAGTTTCCAAGAAGGCTACATTAAAGAATAAATGATTTTAAATAAAACACACATGATACTGGTTTATCCAAAAAAACACACCATATACCAATGGTAAGTACAAAATATCCCATGAGAATTAGTCACAAGAACACCCCTAGGCACTAACTAGTTGTGGGGTCCTAGGTACATCGTATCTCAGTGTAAAAGTAACCATAACAAATATACATCTCATGAATGAGCCACTAGGAGGGTAAACACCAATGTAATAGTGTTCCTAAATCACTACACTTATTTAGTTAGTGTTGTAATCATCAAACTTGTTAAGTTAAACAAGGACAAAAACACTACCGGATCACTATCATACTAGTCCTAGTCCGCCCACTTAGATACACAGTTTTTCATCTTTGTGATCAAAAAAATTTCACATGTTATAAATACCATATGAACATAAAAACACCATTACTAGACCATAAAATCACCAAGCATTACCCACACATACTTTTAACCCATTGAGGAATTCAATAAACCATTTAAAATTTTCATAAAACACATTTCAAGAAGCATTAAATGTTTTGGCACATAAAACCCATTCAAATGAACTATTTTAAGACCAAAAGCACACCAAAACCATTCCAAAATAGAAATGGAATCCTATAATCCTTTAACAAAATAATTCCACAAATCATAAAATGAGAAAAAAATATACAACATGGATTTCACATGGAAAACACTCATTTTCACACAAAAATGCTACTTTAAAATCAACGTATTAACAAATGTTACCAAAATGGTTTCACATCAGACATAAGGGAAGGGAAACACACAAAATAGGTCAATAAATAAAGATAAATTAATTAAATAATTCCTACACATGGAATCACCTACCATTGTGTCAAAAAACCCCAAGAATCAGTGAAAAACTCCAACCACATGACAAGAAAGTGAAAATGAACCTTAATCAAGAATATTGAACCAAGAAACACAAGATTAAACCCTAGGGACGAAGCCCTAGTTGATGAAAAAATATAACCTTAAGAAAGGTGAGAAGAAACCCTAGAGAGAAAGAAGGAAAAAAAATAAATACTCACTTGAAGGATCTTGAAGTTCCCCCCTGATAACCCCTTAAAAATGGGTTTGAACGGAGATTGAGGGCCTCCCATGGATGAAAACCATGAATGGGGAAGAAGAGGGGTGAACTAGGGCTAATCCCAGAAAAAAAAACATTGAAAAAATATTTTATGTCATGGACACCTATGCATTATTTGGTTTCATGGTTTAGTAAACCGTGTGACAAACCATGGCCTTGGTTCTACCCACCCAAACATTTCCAATTTTATTCAAAATTCAAGGGGGAAATAGGGGGATCCTATGGGGGATAGATATTCCAAGAATAGAAGAGAAAAATAGCACAAAATGTTAAACCTATCACACCCGTCTCCCGAGAAGAAAACCAAAAACCTGGACCAAATTATAACGATGTAAACATTAAAAAAACGAGTGTGAAATTTTGAGATTCTGGCTTAAAAAATTTGAATAACCAATTAAATTTCAATATGAGGGTGTATAAAATTGTCCAAAATTGTTACAGATCATAGAAAGGGTTTGATCATGATTATAAATGTAATCAAATGAAGTGGAAACCGGAAATAAAGATCCTTACCTCGATATTATATCATTCATTTTTGAAGATTGCACTTAGAAAAAAATGGAAGAATAAATAATGTTTAACTCACATAAATCTTCTTCAATTATGAGTTTATTCATCATGATATGCAATTCTACAATGGAAAGAGGAAGAACATATCTCGATTCCTCCTAGGGTTTATGAGGCTAAACCTGGATCATCCACTATAAAAATGTATTTTTATATGAAACCTGTTGTGTTAGTTTAATTAATTAATTAAATTCATAATTTAATTAACCCATTAAATGTACCACCAATGGCCATTTTCTTCTAAATGCCCCATGCCGACCTCTTATAAGCCGCGCCTAGGGTAAAAACCTTGTTCCAGAATCATCCACGATCTCATATCTATGATAGGAGGTGTCTTTTAATAGTTATCCAATTTTATTTAATAAATTGTGAGCCCTTAATATATAATATATTTAATATTTTTATAAAATTTATTCTGGGGACACTGAGTCTCAGAATCGCATTCCATCTCAGTGCCTGAATTGGAAAATATATGTAGTAATATTTCAATGTATTACAAGGAAAAAACAGGACCTCTATAAAAGAGAAATTACCAATTATAAAAGGTTTATTTGAAATATATATGATTTTTTATCAAGGTATTTTATTTCTAGTTTTTCGTGATGAAATAATTATATGAAATTCTTATGAATTCTTGATACAATATTTTTTCAATTAATAGACAAAAAAATAAATCATTTAAAAAAGATTAAAATTAATATAATTTTAATGAATTAATATTTTCCATGAATTTTTAGATATATATATATATATATATAATATTTTAGGTATGTGTTAAAGTATTATATTTTAATTCCATTATTTTCATTTTGTTTTCAAAGTAAAACTAAATTAATTTATTTCAAAAATAAAATTAATGTTATTTTAAAAGAAATAATATTTTATTAAGTGATTTAAAATTAATAAAAAACATATATTCATACAGTTTATTAGTAAGTATTTACTTATATAAACTATGGTCCATTTATTGACCAATTTTACATTTATAATAACTACATTGACCCTTAATTAGTAAAAACTTTGTTAACATTGTAATTTTCAAAAAGGGTTAACACGGGTTAAAATAAAGAGATAAGGGAAAAAAACCTAATAGAAAAATGTGAAAATTTTATTATATTATAGTATTTATACCCATAATCATCCTAAATTCTAATTATATTATTTTAGAACCTTTTTTCCTTTAACGTCAATTTTTATTAATTTAATATTTTAAGTATTTTTAAGAGTGCCCCTTCCCTCACTTATAAAATAGAACCTCATATCCTCTTTTATTCTCACATAATTATTTTAGTGAATTATTGACCAAATAAAATCTTATAAAACCTCACCTCATTTTATAGATTTTTTGAAGGAAAAATACAAACCTTATAGGGATTATGTTTTAAAGTAGTGGGATTGTCTGAAGAAGAGGTATTTTTTGTAACCGAATGTTTCATTTCTTCTTCAACCTCCTTAAAAAATTATTAAAACATGATGATATAATAACAAAAGTGTATTTAATATATTTTTAGGTTGTTATATTAATGTAATAACCTATATCCATATATTTCTTTCATTAAATGGGAAAAGAAACCATCGTTCTTGTGTATGAAAAACTAGCATCTCACGAACTGTAGCAACTCATTTTCCAACACCTCCTCTCTTGGATGGATATAATGATGTATTTAATATATATATGTTATATTAATGAAATATTTATAATAATTAAAATATAATTTATCATATAATTTATTCTCTTTCCATTCATTGAAAAATGATAATGTCGTTCGTGTGTATGTATGGACTACCACCACTACAAAGTGAAGTGGTTCTTTTTTCCTCACCACATCATATGAGTGATATATATATATTTATTTATTTAATGATATAATATTATATATATGATATAATTATCATTCTTGAACTATTTAATTACACTTTGTTTCTTGTCAACATGATTGTGGAAATAATTGAAACGTTACTCTTGCGCATGTATAACCTAACGTTTCTATGATTGTAACGTAGTTTATTTTTCATAAAATTATTTCATGGTTGGTTTTAATGGTATAATTGATATATAAAAAAAATTATTTCATTATTATTATTCTGGAGATGATGTAATAATGGCACTATAAATGATTTTCAACCTACAGAAGTCATTTGGGATATGTGAGTGGAATATCATCAAAAAATTTGACATGGAGCTATTTGATTAAATAATTGAATATAACATAGAAATAAAATGAATAATAAACTGTAAAAAGGATATTATGAAATAAAATATTTAAAATATTTTTATTTTTTATGAATATAATTAATTTATGTGGTGATTCAGTCTCAAGATAATGGACTTTTATTAAAAAAAATTCATTTTTTGAAGTTTCCCTTCCAACCCTTTTTCTTACATGTCAATGTTCATATAACTATATCAATAAAATTAATAGTTATTCTTAAATGGACGATAAAGGTAATTTTTTACCATATTTTAATTTCTTTACAAGGTTTTTTAAAAGGAATATTTTTATGGTTTTACATAAGGGATACTTTACTTTAAAAACCTAGTTTTAAATGTTTTAATGATTTATTTTTTAAATATTTTTTCCCATGTACATTTTATTATAATTATTTTATTGATTTATTTATATGGGAATAAAATAATTATAATATAAATTTTATTTTTAAATCTAAGGATTTAAAAAATATGTTTTTACAAAACATTTTAATTTTATTTATAAAGTAGAAAAGGAATGTTTTATTTTAATGTATACGAAAACAATAGGGTTTCATACCGCTGTGACCATTATTTTATATTTTAATTTATTTATAATATTACTTGTTTTATTTGAAAAAACCCCATTTCTCTTTAGTCACTGTATTTTTTAATTTTTTTAAATGAAATGAATATTTTGATATTTGGAAATGTTTTTCTTATTAGTGAAAGGAATCTCTCTAAATCACCCATTTTCATTTGTTTATAAAATTTATCTCTCTAAATCACTTTATATCTCTCAATAATAATATTTAATTATTATAAATTCTATATACATTTCTATAAAATATATACCTTGATTATTCTTCATTCCTTTGATGAGGTAATAAATTCCTTATTCTCATTTCACAAATTTCTTCTTTATGAAATCCCGTTTTATTATTATATAAAGAATTATTATACAACCCTTTTATTTATATGTGCAATTATTATATTATAAATTATCATTGACTTAATTATTGGGAATGTATAATAATGTACATTTTATGATGGGTATTCCCAGATAGTCATCCAATGCATTGGGTAATGTTTTTGTCACACGAGACATTATATATGGGATTAGGGATTAAACTAATCCAAGATGAGAATCTTTCCACCATGTAATGTTGTATTTATAGTTTTCTTTGACATATTATTATGTTATATTTTGTTTTCCTTCCACACTTCCTATTTGTACATGTTCTTATAATACCATGACCTGATTATTATGCTCTCATGTCATTACTCAAGAGAATTATCATTTATAAAATCATGTTATACCTTTGACTCTAATGTTATACTTCATTATCATGTTTATTCCCTTACTGATAATTTTGTGCTCATATCACTTTTTAAAGTATTATTCATAATGTTTTAAGGGTGAGTAGGGAAAATGATAAGTTCAGGAAGAAAATTAAGAAGATATTTTATAAACATAAAACTTGTAATATTATAATATTTTTTAGGTAAAAATATATACCAAGTAAATGTCTCCGATTTATAATGTAATATTTATTTACGGAAGGGTGATGACATAATTCATTAAAAATATGATCTGAAAAGATTTGAAAATGAAAAAAAATAATTATTGACTTAAAAATCATGATTATGAAATGTTTATACTTGATTCATTATAGTGGGTACCATAGGAAAGGTTTAGATAACTTTAGAGATTATAGTGCTTTCATGCGATATTTACTTATGAGTTATGGATACCATTATGGGGTTATATGTTTAAGTTTGATCATATGTTAAAATTCTTAGAATCCCTATTTATGGTTTTAAGTGATGATATTTTAATGTGACTATTGATATTTTTGGGAGATGTTTTATTAGGTTTATGTATATTTAACCCTTATGGTTAAGAGGAAAAATTATTTTGGAAGAATTCAATTACATTTTTTATGTTTTTCGTCAAAATTATAGGAACATTATAAGAATTATACTATTTATTTTTTTAGTAAAAAGGAAAACACACAGACCGGGTGACATCCCATCACATCAAGAAATGTCGTGGGGCATAAACCCACAATCGAAGGGAGATAAGGGTGAATCACCTACCACTGGTCTGTGTGATGTCTTGGATAGTATACAATTTTTTTACTTAAATAATTTGAGAGATAAAGAAAACGTTTATTTTTTGGAACATTTTTTTATCATATATATAACTATAGGATTGAAAATTGATTTGGTGATTAAGTGATTAATGTTATTTCAGAAGAAAACATTATATGAATACTATAAATAGAATATAATGGGATTTTTTTTGTGTGGAATAAAGGTTGAATTATATTTTTAAAGAATATAATATTTTAATGTTTATTTATATTGATCAAAGTTACTTATGGAAATGATTATCATATCTTAGAGATTATATGATTAAGGCATATACATTTTTTTAATGAAGCTTTAAGGGTGATTGATGTTTATTTGAGATAAATGCTAAATTTATCATGGAAGAATATGTGATAAAATCATTCTAATCATTGGGTTTCAATATTTTTCTAGAATATTTTTGAATAATTATATGATTTTTTATTTATCGAATGATATATGTTAAACATTAGGTGGTATTATTGAGGTTTTGATGATTGATGTTATATTTCATCATATAATGGTTTATTCATTTTAAGAATTATCTTATTCTATCAATGCTGGGTTTTATTAATGTATAAATACATGAAGAATATATTTTTATCCTTTTTTGAATTATGTGATCCATTAGAAGTTGATTTTAGTGCTTTGGGTATGAAAATTCATCTTGAATTCTCATCATTAGAAGAAAAAATATGATATTGTGGTGGAAATGGATTAATGGATAAAGTACTAATTGTCAATTAAGTATATTTATTTTTGTTCTCATTCTATATGGTTATGTAATTCCTAAAATATAGGAAAAGTACATTGAAACACATTTTTTCCTATTACCTTCATTTTAGATGCATCAATTATCATTTCACACCTCTTTGGTTTATGGATTTGTGGCTGTTAACTTCCACATAATAATTCAATTTATTGCTATCAATAATCTATGTTACTCTCCATTATTATTAAATTATTATTTTCCCCATATCTATATTCTTATTTCCAACTATTATTTTTCTATTTTTAAACCCATTTATGTGATGACCTTGTTATTTAATTTTCTCTACCAAGAGGTAGCTTTATTATCTCTTATTAGGATGTGGGATTTCAACAAATGTATTTTAAGATGTTAAACCATTGATAATTGAGATCAAGTTAAAATTAAAATGATTTAATTTATTAAAGTAGATAAGAATGTAACACCATGGTATTTTAAAAAGAAAACTATGTTCTATAGCATATATGAAATGCCACATCGATCCGAAACGAACCATGAAGCATTATTATTATTTAAATACTAAAATTATAACCAAACCTTTTTATTGGTGTCTCTAAGAGGGATTAAAAAATTATGAAAAATATATATAGGTTCTAATCAATAAAAATATATTAATTAATTATATATAAATATGAACTCAATTTTTTAGCAAATTTATTTTATTGTTAAAGAAAAAACTTTTTCTTAAATTTTTTTATTGATATTTGTGAGAAAATTTTATAATTAATTTCTGTAACTTTTAAAAATTATATTTGACCAAAAAAATATAATTTTCTATATTATCATGTCAAATTAGATTAGAGTTAAATTTTGGTATTTTACTGAAAATAATGATTTTATAGTGACTAGTGGATAATAATGATTTTTGTTGAAGAACATATTTTTGATTCACAAATTTATAGAGTTTAATTTTGTTTTAAAATGGTTTCAAATAAAAAAAATTTCTATTAAAATATAAATAATCTAATTAAGTTTATTGGAATAAATTTTATGGTTTAATTTGCTATAAAAACTTTTATATATATAAAAAGTAATTTTTCTAGAAAGGTGTTTTCCATTGCATTTTGAGTTTTGAACTCAAATTAATTTCTCCAACTACTATAAATTTATTCTTGAAATTTTTATTTCATATATTTAATTTGGAGGTCCAAATATTTTAACTATCTTGTTATTATTTTTTCTCTTTAAGAATAGTAACCTTGGTAAATTATAGTCACCACAGTAAGGTTTTTTTAAAAGGTAGTGTTTTGGCCAAAGACCAAAACACCAAATATGATTAAAAAAGGGGGTTACATGAGTTTGAAATTTGGTATTTTGTTAACATCCCTAACATAAAGCGGGAGTAACTCAGGAGGAATATCAATCGTCCAATGTAGATAATGGGTAACACCTAAATTGGGAATCCCATCAGCAATCCTGTTAGCCTCATGGTAAGTGTGGGTGGCGATGAAGCTAAGACCAGCCAGAGAGTTCAAGAAATCCATCCAACGAGAAGTGAGAGTCCAAGAAAGGTGGATGGTGCCATTCCAAATAGCATGTATGATGGTGGTGGAGTCACTCTCGATCCATATGTAGTTCTAATTATGAATCTTGGCATAAGAAATGGAATGAATGATGGACATCATCTCAGCTTCAAGGGAAGTAGAGGAGTCACAAGAGCCATAGAAGCAACCAAGCGTCTGGTCCAAATGATTTCTGAAGATGGCGCCATAGCCTGCTGGTCCAGGGTTGCCTTTAGAGGCACCATCCACATTGACTTTAATCCAGCCTAGGGGGTGGGATCCAAAAAACTTCAAAAGTATATTTAGGGCAGGGATATTTCCCTTCCACCCTCATGCGTCTGAGGATATCAAAGTCATGAATCGAGTAGTTGCAATGATCTTTTTGGATCGAAGCTGCTTATCGGATGGCCACAAGGATTCTCACTTTTCCTGCATTAATTTCCAGAGTTATTACGAAAAATAAAGTCATTTCTACCATACTAGATTACATGAAGAAGCTACGCTACAACGGCAACCAAAAGATTTTTGAGCTTCTAGGAAATAGACAAGTCCAAGAATCGTTGTATCTGCATGATAATGGTATCACAAAGAAACCATCTGTACTCAAAAATGTCTGGAATGTATTGCCAAAGAGCAGTTGCTATGTCACAAGAAAGAAAGATATGGTTTATATCATGTTGATGTTGATTTCACATGCGGCATTTTGAACAAATAATAATTCCAAAAGTTTGTAGGAAAGTATCCATTGGAATTCTATTATGAGAAATTCGACAGACAAGAGTAAATCTCAAGGGTTTTAACCAGGATTTATTAAAGTTACTTATCCTAGAAAAATTATTGTCCACGTTATTGCATAAATGGTTGTAGTAACTTTTCGAATCAATAATCCCATTACAGGTAGGTTCCCAAATGAGGAAATCATTCGTATTAATGAAGTTAAAGTTGTCAACGATTTGTTTAATATGATCAGGAATACATGAGTTTTGCATATGCATGACAGTTTTAATGGAGTCCTGAGAGTGGGATGGAGAAACGTTTTTGTCCATTAAAGAGATCATAGGAACACCAGTACAGTTATCAAGCCAAACCATTAAATTGGAATCCTTATTAGCCATCCATCTAGAGTTATTCATAATATAAGTGAATGTTTTTCTGATGGAGGGCCATATAGAGGATGTAAGAAAATGAGTATGGTTATTTCTAAGTTTATCATGAAAAGGAACCTTAAGAAAATCCATATAAGGATAGGTATTATGAATGGGATTCCACGTAAGCCTAGCTTTAAGGGCTACATTAAAATTAGAGATATTTTTAATGCCAATCCCCCCCTTATCAATAGGTTTTCAGCAAGAGATCCAGGGGACAGTCCCCAATTTTCTGTCCAACATACTTCCAGTCTAAATAAATTTTTTAATAGAATCATAAATGCATTTTAAAATACTCTTTGGACATTTATAAACCATCAAGGAGTAATCCGTTTTAGAAATGATGGTGGATTTAGGCAAACAAATTCTCCCAGCCATCAAAAGATTTTTACCCTTCCAGGAGTAAAGATGATGAAGCATTTGATCAGTGATGTGAGAAAAATAATTCACTTTTGGTCTGCCCCAGAAGATGGGAACACCAAGATAAGTGAAAGTATGTGAGCCTTCTTTAACACCTAAAGTATTAGTGATGGTTAGTTTCCTCCCTGGAGAAAAGTCCTTGACAAAAAAATGTATGATTTATTCCAGTTTATATGCTGACCAGAGACTTCTTGGTTGTGAAGGAGGATACTTTTCAGAGCCAGTATGTTTCTTTTACCCCCCTGAGTAAGGAGAATTATGTCATAAACCTAGAGAAGGTGTGAGGGAAAATTCAAGTTTCTAGAATCAAAGATAGGCTTTATAGAACCTTTATTAATATCTTGAGAGATTAGTCTACTTAGGTAGTCTTCAACAATTGAAAAGAGAATAGATTATATCCTATTTAATTAGTTGATTTCGGAAATATCTATCCATATTTGGAAAATATGGAAACTTAGTGCCAAATTTCATTGATTTTTACCTTTATATTATTTTATATAGAGAAAAGTAAAAAATTTCATTCTCATTGTTTTATTATCTCTATTTTTTTTGAAAAATTGATAAACAAAGGATATTTTTTATTATAAAAGGGATATTTGAAATATTTTTTTTATAATTATAATTCATTTATAATTTTTATTGATTTAATAATTACCTTAAATTATTACATAATAATGACCCCATATTTATTGAACTAATAGAAAAATAAAATAAATTATTCTAAAAATATTAAAAGTAATATAATTTGAATGAATTATTATATTCCATTTTTTAAATATATATAACATATTAGGGATGTGTTAAAGAATTATATTCAAATTATATTATTTTCATGTTGGTTTCAAAGTTATATTAAATTAATAGTTCCCAGAAATTATATTAACATTATTTTAAAATAAATTATATTTTATTAAATGATTTAATATTTCTAAAAATCTTATATTTTGAAAAGTGATTTTTATATGTTTAAAAATTTGAACTAAAGTCCATTTATCAACCAATTTTATTTTTATATTAACTATATTTAACCACAAAGAGTAAAAATATCATTGACATGGTAATTTTAAAAAATGGTTATCAAAGGTTAAAACAAAGTGATAAGAGTGAAAACCTTATATACAATTATAAAAATGTTATTGTATGATAGGATTTCAACCCATACTAATACTATGTTTAGATTATATTAGTTTGAATGATTTTTCATTTTAAATAATTTAAATTAATTTAATAGATTATATAATTACAAGAGTGACCCTTCAATCACTTATTAAAGGGAACCACATTTTATATTATCTTCCCACTTAAAAAGCCTTTTTTCCAATAAATTTCCAAGTAAATTACTATAATCCCTCCCCTAATTCTCGAGGTATTATTTGATGAATAATATCATCCTTAGAGGGGTTGAGGTGCAAGAAATGGAGATTGTTCGAAGAAGTGGTATACAATTTAACCATTTTTTTTATTTTTTCTTCAAACACCTTGAAATATTATTAAACCATGATTACATAATTAAATAATTGTCTACCATATATTTATTTGTTATTATGTTAATGGAATAACCTATATACATCTTCTTCTTCCATAAAATGAGAAACAAAACCATCTTTCCTATGTACAAAGTACAATGGTGTATTTAATATTTATATACATATATATGATATTGATTATGTATTTATAATTATTTAAAGACAATATATCAACTACTTTCTTACCATTACATTCACTGAATAATAACAATGTCGTTCATGCATACGTGTGGACTACAACCTCCATAAAATGATGCAATTCCTTTTTCATCACCACATCATATGGTTGATATATATAAGTTTATTTAATGATAAAATATGATATTTATGATATAATTATCATTTTTCAAATATAATATATAACATACCTTATTTCCATAATGATTATTGAAAAAAGGGAAATGTTGCTCATGTGTAGTACGACCGACTGTTTCTATGATTGTCACATAGTTCATATTTTATAACCATATTTCATGGTTGGTATTAATAGTATAATCTATATATAAAATTATTATTATTTCATGATTATTATTATATATATGACATAATATTTACCTCATTTACCATATTCAACCAACCAAAGTCATTTTGGATATATGAGTCGAATATCAAAAACAAAATCTAGTGTGAAGTTAACTGATTATAAAATGGAAGTAAAATGAATAATAATCATGTAAAAGCTTCTAAATAATTTAATTAATTAACATAATATTAAAATTTAGTATGATAAATAACATATGTGATGATTTAAGATCTAGGTAGGGGACTTTCATTTAGAAAAAATCCTCTTTTTAAATTTTCCAATCCAATTATTTCTCTTCAAAGTCAGTGTTCTTTTAAATATTTCAAGATAATTTTTATCTATGCATAAATTGATAGTTAATGCCATTTTTTTAAAATGGATCTATTTAGGGTTTTAGGTAAGGGAAACTTTACTTTTAAACCCCAGTTTTAAATGTTTTAAACATATTGTTTCTAAATATTTTTCTTCCAATTACATATTCATAAGACTATTTTATGGAATTATTTATATGGATATAAAGTAATTATATATGAACTTTTATTTCCCTTTTAATGGTTTTTAGAAATGAATATTTTTATGAAACTTTTTTACATTATTTTTAAATGACAAAACAAATGATTTATTTTAACATATATGACAACAATGGGTTTTTCTTTTACAACAACCATTATTTGATATTTTTATTTATTTATAATCTTGTTTTCTTCAAAGAAAATCCCTCTTTCTACATGATATATGTATTTTAAAAAAGGTTTTTAAATGTAATGGATATTTTGATACCTAGAAATGTTTTTCTTATGGGTGTAAGGTATCTCTACAAACCACCCATTTTATTTAGGTTTTGAAAATTTTATCTATAAAAAACTTTTTATCTATCATTAATGTTATATAAATGTTTCAAAATTATGTAAATATATCTCTCACATATATACCAATCTTATTCTTCCTTTCTTTGATGGGTTAATACATGTTGCATGTTCATTTATCAAAAACATTCTTTATAAAATCCTTTTTCTATGAAATGAGGAATGATTATGAAATATATTTCTTTATATGGGTAATTGTTATATTTATGCATATGGTTGATATAATTTTGCAGCACACATAAGAACGTACATGTTATGAAGGGTTTTCCAGGATAGTAATCCATCGCATTAGGTAATGTTATTGTCTCATTATATATTATGTTTGAGAATTGGGAGTAAACCTAATCCATAATAGGGATCTGTCCACCATATGATGTATACAAAGAAGTTATCCTTTACATATTCATATTCCGTGATTTTTTCTACTTCCAAATTTCATTTATTTCCATGTTCTTATGATACAATGTTCATTATCTTATTCTCCAATGTGATTACTCAAGAGAATTATATTTTATTATATCATGTTATACCTTTGACTCACATGTTATGATTCATTGTCACGTTTTTCCATTACTGATGTTTTATGCTCATCCCATGTTTTGAAATATTTTTCATAGTGTTTTAAGGATGATCTGGGAAAAGGATGATATAAATATGATAATTTTTAAGACACATGACAAAAAACTTCTTATATCATGTATATTTTTTTGATAAAAATGGATATGAAGTAGAATTTTCCACTTTGTCATGTAATATTTATTTATGTAATGGTGATAGAAAAATTCTCCAAAAGTATAAACCATTAAGATCTTGAAATTTAAAAAATAAATTCTCAAAATAAAACTCAATATTATGTAATGTTTAAGGTTTGTTCCTTACATAAAACACCCAATGTGAGTTTTTGAGAACTATGCAAATGAGGTGGTGATGTTGATTACTATAAAAAGATACTGAAACCTTTGTAGAGGACCTCAATGTTCTAGTGTCCAATGTTGTGGCCAAAAGATCACCACTATAAGGCTAGTAATGGGCCAGATAAACCATGGTGGGCCATTAGAAGTCTGGTTGGTCTCACCATGTTGTCATTGGGGATTCATGACTTAGGGTGATGTTTTTAAATATTTTGGATATTTCCCCTATGGCTGATGGGTCAGGAGGATCCTCCCTTTTCTCTAATCCACCCCCATTAATTCACATTTAATCCATGAAATCCTAGAATATGTTAGTTAATTTATTAAGGTACATTCCTATTATATTGGTATCTCTTTCCCTTATTTCCTTCTACCTTATTTTGATTTATGAATTTTTACCAAGTAATGTGAGTGAAATTACATCAGAGTGTGGTGGAAATACATATTATGTGAGGGATTATGTTTGAGGATCATAGACGCGTTTAATATAGAATGATCAGATATGGTTGCCTATTGTTTTTTTAAAGGTAATACTTTGTTTGTATTTTTAATTTCATTCCACTAACTTAGGGTGAAATTGGAATTTATTTTATGTTTTAAATTAGGTATTTTTTATATGATAGGTTTTTAAGAATGTTGATGATAATACACACCTAGTTTCTTGACGAATGGGTAATGAGAGGTAGTCTGAAAAGTTTTTTCACAATTATTTATAAACCAATATTGGTGGATTTATTATGTCAATTTTTAAAATTTTATATATAGTTGATTATTAAGTCCTTGGAATAAGCTTGGGTTTCATGAAAAATGATGGCTATCTAGATCAATCAAGCATGGAGTGGGCATGGATCAATGGTAACTCATTTTTGAGGTTGGTTTTCCATATAATTTTATATTGGTTTATAAAATTTTCATTTGGTGAGTGATTTATGGGTTATATAGGGTATGTACATCTGAACCAAATAAACCCAAATTCTAGTTCTTGTTGATTTGTATTGATTTAGGGATCCTTAGGTACTTCATTTTTAATTCACACATTTAATCCCACATTTATTAATGACCGTGTGTCGTATGTAAATGTTTTGGAACCTTATTATTGAAAATTGATTTGGATGTCCATTAATATGTAATTCCATTGTTGACCTTGATTGTCGCCCTTGAAATTCCATTGGTGATAAGTAACTAGTTTATATTATTATGACTCCATAGTCCTAAATGACTGTGAGAATAAAATAAAGTGCTGTGGAACTTTGAACTTGGAACCCATTAAAGTTTTATATAAAATTTAATGACACATGATAACATTATTGTAATAGGACCATGTTATAGTAGACCATCATTGGGGGGGGGGGGGGGGGTGAATCCATGGTGAAAAAAAAAACCAACGATCAATTTCTCCCATCTGTAGTTAGTAAGAAGGATTTCAAATAGAATGATGCGGTGTGTTATTGTGGGATAAGGTGAGAAGGAATAAAAACTACACATGGGTTTTTACAAGGTTCACACACTCTTGTTTTGGTGTAGTGAATCCTTGGTGACCAATAGTTGTGACACCACTAGGAATGTTATTATATTGTTATAAAAAAGAATACGTAGTACAGAAGTATGATGGTCTTGAAATTTATATACATTAATGAAATATGAGAGTTTAAAATTAAATATTTATTTGCTCCCCAATATGAATTGTATCTAATATTTGGATGAAGTGTGCACCCTTTTTCCCCACCTCAATCACAACCGAAATATATTTGGATTTATCCTTGAATTAGGTGTTTAGTTATATGTTAGTTTCATAACAATTGTATTCTATAGAATCACCTTATATTTTTAGAACTAACATTAACTATGTTGTGGATATGTATATTTTAGTTTTAAAGTTAGATATGAAGTATATAGGTGATAAATTAATAAAAATTTCTCCTCCATTATATTGTGGCATGATACATTGCAATATAGTCTTTGTATAGAATCAAATATGTTCCTAGTAGATTACATCATGAAACCATCCAATTTATTTTTAAAGAGTCTAACCTCTATATCATTATCAATTGAATTTATCATGGTATGGAACATTGTAGTGTGAGTAACATTATTATAACATGGGTGTCTGCCCTTGGATTAATGATATTCAGCTCCCAAGGACAAACATGCCCCCAAAAATCATATCCAATCTTCATGGAACAACTTGCACTCTACTACTCCGTAGGAGAAATATTTATTGCACAAAATATATGTATGTAGTTTGATGTGCCTATGTAAGTGTAGATTTCTCACTCTTTTTGGGAAATGATGACACAATGACCTCCTTCATGCATTAATTTTCATAAACATAGAAAATCATCCTTCATTTTTTAAATAAACATTAATTATCCTCTAACCCATCCAGGTGTATGTTTTAAATAAACTAAACATGAAAACACATTTAAAACTCATGAATTAATTTTCTCAATAAATGAATTATAACATTATTTGAATTTGGAATTCATATAAACACATCATAATTTTAAAAAAATAGTTTTTTTATAGTTATCCAGCCCTTGGTGTAAAGATAATTACTACATTAACCATATATCAATTTATTTAAAATAAAAAATTATAATTTTTCAATTCAATTCGTATGGGCTATTGAATATTTTAGAATAATAAACATTCCCAATCATTAAGGGATCCTCAATTACAATTTTTCATTTGTTATAAATATAATAAAAACACATGGAATCTTAATTAATATTAAACTACCAACTTTTCACATCTCCCCTAAAAAGAAAACAATTTATTTTCTCCTACTTGACCATAAATTGAAAAAAGAAATAAAGTATCTCACCCTTTTCAAAGAGAGATCCTTTTTATTATCCCTATAATAAATGAGACCAAGTTAACTTTCCATGTTATGTATAATGATCTTCCATAAGTACCATATTGTGTTCCCAATTTCCAAAGGGTGGAGAAAAACACCAATCTACCAAATATAATCAATTTAGAAAAATTTTTAGCTTCAATAATAATAAACTTTTAGTGGAAATTTATTGAGATTCTGATATGGTGCATCTATACATTGTAATTACATATATATATGAAAATAAATAGTTTAAATAATAAGAGAAACTTATTGCTCATAAAAATGTTGATCCAAATATTTCTCATTAAGTTCACATGGATTTTGATACTCAAAAACATCCTTATATATTTTACTAATGAAGTCACTTTGACTATATTTCATGTTTATATTTAATTGAATAATTATTTTTATTTTCACCAGAATTATGGAGGTTCATCACTTATAATTCTAATTAAGTTTAATTCTAAAAACAATCTTGATTTTTAAAGAAGTATCAAATCACTATTTGGAAAGTGATATTGCTACCTAACATTGGAATCCTACACCAATTTTAGAAGCTCATATTTGAATGGAATTTAAGGTTTTGGAACCATTGTTTTTGGAAGAAACTCCACATTTGAGTATCTAATGTTTGGTATGTTAACCTAGATATTATATTGAACCTCACAAACTTGTATTCAATGTTTGGAATAAGCCATACACTATGAACCATGCTTTTGGAGTTGTCCTCATATAGAGAAAACCCATATTTAATCAGTCCTCAATGAGATTTGAATTTTGATATTTCTAGGATTTCTACTATGATTTCACTGGAATAAATAGATCAATAATGATATTCAAAAAAAATATTATAGTATCTTTAATGTATTAATCATTCATTACTATTTTTAAGGGATGTTATTTTTTTGCGGGTGATTAATTTTCGAATTTCAAATACATTAAGCATTTTGAAGTTCGTGTTTTATTTGAAGACTTTTAAAATTATATTTTCAAAAAATTGAATCAATATTCCTATTTATTATCAAAAGAATTATTTTGTAGATATATATGGCTTGAATCCTTAGAAAATATCTCTAATTATTTTAATTTATGTTATAAAATATTTCTTAGGACTACAATTTGGAGACATACATGTTACAACTATTATTGTGTGTTTCCCTTGCCACGGAAAAAGTCTTTCTTACTACCACAATGATATTAGAATATAATTTATGAAGAAAATTAAAATATTCTTCTCAATGATAGTGATTTCAATTCGTTTTATTATTCCTCTGATGATATCTTCATAGTTCAGTTGTAACAATTGCTTTTGAATGCTTTGAATGAGATTATAAAAAACACAAGACATTTCATATTGTTTATAAACACTCATGGATTAAGTGTATTAATGACTATTTTTTATCCTATTTGAACACTTTTAAAATATTTTTTAACAAATTTTAGTTGTTTTCACTCAACTTTTTAGATCCATTGGAAAAGTATCTACTAGTTAAAATCACCATGCTCATGGAGAGAGTGTTGGTGGAGTGGACTTGGGGTGGTATTTGTACCCCGAACCATTATAAAAATTCATTGTGTTCTCTTTTTAAAAAAAATCTGAATAATTTTTAAAATAAAATGGAATAATTTTTATGTTAAAACGGGGGATCTATTTTAAATTTTTCTAGTGCCTTTAAATGGACACAATTCACCCTCCTCATTTTTATTCATCACCATTCTGACAAAACAATTTGTATGAGAGGAGTGATTATTTGAATAATACTACTAAGATATATAATTATCATGTTAAATATATATACAATGATTAATATAAATGTAGGAACTGAATGAAGGTATGTTAATTATCATGACTCCATATTTCAATAGTGAAAATTATAGATGCCAAAAATCATGAATGGTTATCTAGAATCTTAATTTAAAAGTTTATATGAAGGGTTTTAAGATGTATAAAATTCCCAAGTGTGAACCAAAAGGATGGGATGATACTAAATAAAGTGAATATGACCTATATTAAAGATAAATGAATGAAATAATATATATACTTGTACTTTAAGAATTCAACCGCCTCTCTTAGTGTGATACAACTTATGAAATGTGGTAGATAATTTTTTCCCATTAAGGAACCAATAATGTTAGATAGTTATGGTATAATACCAAAAAAATAATGGTAGATACTATTATAATGTATGAAGATGAAAGTATCATATAAATTAATGAAATATTGATAGAAATAATCAACAGTGTTGTATCTCTTCCAACCCCTATACCTAATCAATATCAATATTTAAATGTTTTTAGAGTTTTATCATCAATGAATTATAGAATATCACTTTATATTAAAAAATAAATTCCTATAAAAATTTATTGATGAATAAATTGATTGGTTCTCTCATCATGTATAAAGTAGAATATTCAAGCCAAGTTGAGGATCAAAAAATTATCAAAATGTAATATATAATTCATAATGTTTTATACCCACAAGTGATGAAAAATCCATAAAAGATGTTATATTCTCTGATTATTTATGTTTTTAAAATTCTATAAGGAGTCATTCTCCCCTATCAAGATGATTCAAAAAGTTTTATTGAAGGAAGAAAGGATTAAATAAGTCATTAAAGGATTACATGAAGAATGGTCATAGTGTGAAATAAGATATATGTAATGAATGTAAGAGTCTATGTTATATCAAACTTTATTTCCCACAGTTGAAGGAAGCATGAAAAATATAGAATAAAGAGAAGAAGCTTAATATAAGGAGGACTTAAAAAAAGGAAAGAAATCCACTATGGATAAATAGAGTGAATTTGAAGTCTCAAAAAGATCTTCAAGTTCTAAATCAAAATATCAACAACCAAAATAGAAATAAAATATGAAATTTAGGGATAAAGAATATGAAGTATAGTGTTACCACTCCTCTATTTATAAATTTTCTTTGAAAATATGATCCAATGATAAAATTTCTGAATCTTGATAAATGTTTGAATAAAAATATAATTCAATGAAGAAAATGAATAAATAACTAAAGAATATTAAAAATTATATCTTAAGTGAAAAATATACCATAAAAGAACACCAATAATTAAAATAGAAATTAATAAAATCTACTTAAATCATTATTAAGCGTGCAAATAAAATTATTGAGTTACTTACTAAAGTATAATAACTTAAAAGTTATTATAGTGTGTTTAGTAAGGGAGAAGAGTATTTAAATAATATTATTTGAATGAATGTTTATAGGGAACAATGATATATTAATGGTAGTAATGGAGAAAACCCAATATAGAAATTATTTTATTCCTAGTTCAAAGAATCAAAACATGTCAATAATTAAATATTTTTTATGGAATTAGTGGAAATTATGCTAATATTTGTCCGTAAAAGAATTACTAGATTAGTTGTATTGAGATATATTATATTTCCTAAGATTTATCTGAACATAGTTTTTACAAGGCTAAACATAAATGGTTTTCCAGATCATTCCTTGTTGAAAATATTGAACCTAGGAGCATTAGTTACCCACAAACAATATTCGTATTTGATATTTTTTTAGGTGAAAAGACACATGGAAAATAATTAAATATGATATATGGATAGTGTCTATTTGAGACACGTGAGTTGACACTTATTAAATTTTCATGAAATGAAAATATTTTATGTAGGTTTGGTTACTTTTGGTTATAATTTTAAAGGAAATATTATTGGTGTTATATGTGTTGTAGATCAAGAATATATCTTTATAAAAATGGTTTTCTATGTTCAAGGGTTAAAGAATAATATAATAATTATCTATCAACTATATGATGTTGTATTTACGGTATATTTTTCTAATAATTCTTATTTTATCATGAAAGATAAAGTACTTATGTTTTGATCCTATAAAATTGAAAATGTTTACACTTTAGACCTTAGTTCACTATATAAATAGAAATCACACTATTTAAGTGAATAAATAAGTGAATCCATGATATGGAATTGGATAGTTGGTCATTATAATATATTTATTTATCTAAATTTTCTACGAATGAATTAGTTTATAATTTGAATAGTATTTGGTTTGATGAGAAAATATTTTGTGATATATTTCAAATTTTTAATCAACATATGTCATCATTCAAATTATTTAATAATTTTTATGCATATAATCCTTTAAAAATTATCCAAAAAGATTTTTATAGACCCTTTATAATAGTATAGTTGGTATAAAAATTCGTTTTTCTTTACGTTAGTTACTGATATTTCTAGATTTATTGGGGTTTAATTTTAAAAGTTCAAAAGTGAAACTTTTTATATTTTAATGATTTATTATAATTTTTATCAAAATCAAAAATATTTTTATATAAATTCAACAATAATTGATCAATGTTTATAGTTTGAGAATAAATAATTTAAAACATTTTTATCATATCTGAGTATTAAACATACTTTTTATACTATAAGAACACCTCAACATAAAAGAATTATTGAAAGATAAAATAGAAACATACTTGGAATGGATAGAACAATCTTCAATGAATATAGTTTACTTACATATTTTTTGGTAGAATAAATTAATAAAACTTTCCATATTATGAATAGAGTTTTAATTATACATCTTCTTAAAAATATACCTTATGATTTATATAATAAAAGATAACCTAAATTTGGATATTCTATCATTTTTTGATGTAAGGTGTATATCTTGAATACTAATGAAATCTTGGTAAATTTTATTTTAAGTCCAATAAAATATTTTTTCATGGCTAATCTACTACTTCTAAAGTTTATATATTATTTAATAAAAAATCAAGGAAATTTGAAGAATATTTTCATGTGATATTTGATGAAAGTGATCCTTTTGATAACAAAAAAATACAAATATATGAACCTATTGATCCATTGAATAACTTGAGTATTGACTATAATAATGATAAGTTTGAAAGTAAATTAGAACACGATCATGGACAATATAGTTTACAAGAACATGAAAGTGATTAAGTTGCAAGTGATTTAATTATAAAAAAATAGAACTATGAAGTATCAATCTTTAGAGATATTTATAAGAGATCTAGATGAAGTCATTATAAAAATGAATAATATTGGAAACAGAGTTGAGTTCTCTTATATTATATCCCAATTTGAAACTAATTATATAGAAGAATCATTTAATAAAATGTAGGAATTTTTGTTTAAGAACCAAAGTATCATGTTTGATTAAGGGGGTATAATGTAGTGTGTCCCTAGAGAATATTCTCTACCAAGATAAAGACACCCAAGGGAAAGGGATATAATACTACTAAAGGTAATTAATGGATCATACTGAGTGTACCATGAAGTAAGAAAGTCCATAACTTCACCCCCTTCATGTCGCATGTGGATAAAATTCACCCAGTTATCAATGAGGATCTTGCATATCTGAATATGATAAGAAATGGACCATGTGATGGTGATATTCTCTTGGATAGATTTTTGGATTATAGGAGAATATATTTCAACCTGAGAAATATAATATTTTTTGAGATACATAACTCATGACCATTTAGTATTTCATAGGACTCTATAAGAAGGGAATCATCACATGTATAGAATCCATAGAAGGTAATAAAAACCAAGTGTTTGTGGTCACAAATAAAACCTCCCTCCTTTAAATGATATCTAGATTTCATGATCCATTTATGTTGAGATTAAGTCCACTATTGGGTGGGGGAGGGTTACAAAGAGTCTAGAAACATTGATATGGACGACTTTTAATATAATAGATGGGTCTCCTACAAGTAATGATATTACACAACAATGCGATGTTTTACCTTATTTAAAAAAAATTATTTGTTTATATATTTGACTTGGGAACCATAACTAGTCATGAATGGGGGGTTCCTTCATGCTAGACCTTGTTTTTAGCATTCCAAATGTAACAAAATCCAATAACCAAGATAATCACCATCATCATACACTCTTGGTTATTCCTTCCCATGCCATGGAATTAGGTTTGGAGGAAATAAAAAATTGGAAACTATCGAGAATTGATCAAAATAAACTCTCTAAAGGTTCACCACATAGAAACTTCTCACTCTCCTTAAAAGAATAGACGAGAGTCCATTTCTTAAATAGAGTTACATTAATTAGGACACTTAGAAGCATGTTTGGTCCTATTACACTTGACCCTCTCATTTGTAGAGACAACAAGATTTGGTATTCACTAGATAATGAAATTATACTTTTCTAGCATGTATTTTTACCATATAATACATCCCCAGTCATCCAGTTCAATGTTTTCATGCAGTACTTTTTGATATTCCTTAACCGAAATGGTTCTTGGAAAAGATCATGTGAAATAGAATTTTTATTGAACATTTTTCTTCATAATATCATTTAATATATCATGTTTATGGTGATTCAAGATAGCCTAAATGAAGGTAGGATAGTTTCATTCATTTCTAAATGTTATTTCAGGAGTCAGGTACCCTAAGAATTATACAACCACTCCTACCCATTTATGATTCAAAAAATTTATCTCATTGTTTTCTATGATCCCATGTCATTTCCATTAGAGGTTGGGGATATGGAATCATATAATTTTACATAAATAAGAAATTACCATATTTGACACATCCAGTATCATCACATATTTACCCATGATGTAATTGGCAAAAAGGGATTTCTTTCCATTACCTCCCATGCTATCTTATATACAGAAAATACATATTACCCATGAAACTCCTGATGTTAATTCCTATTACATCCGATGCCTTAGTTAGAAAATACCAAAAAGCCAATTAGAAACTCTAATCAAAGTAGTAATACAAAATAAAATAATACATGAGGTTTTTGATATTCCTCAAACTTTCCTTCATTAACTTGAGTACAAACAAAATGTGCATGGTGATAGAAGTGAGAACACAGTTGATAAGGTTGAAACTTCCACCAATGGAAAGGAATCAGATCTTATAGTTTTGTTGTTGTTATATATTTTATCCACAATCTACTTGAAATGAATAATAAAAAATACTATAGAAGAGATTAAATATCCCAAGTCATCCATGGAGAAGTGCCTCATATGATATTCAAGGTTATTCACGATCTTTTTATCATACATATTTGAGAATAATTTTTATATAAGAACTGTTATTTTCTCCTGGTTGATAATTTACCCACTCCACTTGATGTATTCCTCTAGGATCTTATTGATGGATCTTATGGATCTAGAACTACCATTAAAAAAGAATAACAAATATTCAATAAATATAAGGTGTGACACTCCATTGAAATGAGTCATTCATCCAAAGTATAGTATGATACCACAAATAATGCACCTAGAATGATATTTTATGAGGTAATACTAAAAAATAATGAAAACACTAGATAATAATGGTTCCTTGACCTTAGTCTTCAAATAAACTTAAATAATCTATATTTATTCCCCATAAAGCGACAAAATTCCAAGGGGAGGTATAACATCTAAAAAACAAATTAATCACCAAGAAAGAGAATCCCATGAAAGCTATCTTGTTGAGAATGAATACCTACTCCAATATATCATACTCTTTTTCCATTTCAATTTTGATGGAAATATTGGATCTGAGGGAATTTTATTAACATCACCAATCTTTTTGTGTACTAATATTATAGCATCTTGGGTGGATCTTCCTTTGATGAAGCCATACTATTCCTTGAAAACCTATTTATGAAGATACCCTGAGAGGATTCCATTGATAATGATTTCAAGGTCCTTTTATGGGAGTTTATATATGTTAATGGGTCTATAAAAATTAATAGAAGAGGGATTTTTCACCTTTGGAATGAGAATTAGGATGGTTTTACAAGCCACTAGAGGGATTCTACCTCTTCAGATACAATATTGGATTTCTTACATGAGATTGCACTTAATGAGTCTTGAAGAAGCCACATAGAAGGAACACCAAAATTCATTGGGGCCATGATATCTTTCAGGGTTTAGTGAGAGGATAAAATCCCATACCCCCTCTAATCAGTAATGTTCTCATAGAAAGGCATGATAAAACCATATACCACACATGCTATAGAATGAATTATATCTGCATGTACCCTCGGGTACTCATCCTATATGAAAGAAGTGCTAAATTAGTTTAAGATAAACAATGCTTGAGAATTTGATGATTGACTCTAAGAACATCCTATAATAGGTACTAGGTGGGTTTATAAGAATAATCAAGATGATAATGGTGTAATTAATAGGAATATGTCTTATCTAGTTACTAAGTGTTAAAATAATGGGGAATGAATAGACTACGAGGAAAACTTTTCCCATATTTATAGGTTTGAATCCATCAGGACCGTTTTATCCTATAAATCTTGTATTAATTTCAAATTATACCAAATTAATGTCAAATATACTTTTCTAAACAATTGTTTAATTATTGATGTTTTCCAGGAACAACCCCTATACTTTAAAAATCCTCATATACAAAAATTTATTTTTAGACATACTAAAAATCCTTATAGTCTTAAACAAACACCAAGGGGTTGGTATGAATGATTGGGTTATTTTATTTTATAAAATGATTTTTCAATAGGTTTATCTAATCTAAATCTTTATAATGAAAACTATTGTTTTGTTAAAATTTTATTTAAAATTTTTGTAGATGGTGTTATTTTTATTTCAATTATTAGAATATTTGTAATATTTTTTCAAAACATATGAAAAAGTGATTGAAAGGAGTATGATGGGAGAAATAAATTTATTTCATGGATTTCAAATTTATAAAAATTATTTTGAAAATTTTATAAATCAAAGTAAATATATTATTGATTTATTGAAAAAATTTAACTTGAAAATAGTTAGCCTTATACAAATCCCGTGTGTACCAATATAAAAATTGAATTGGATATAGTTATAAAACCTATTGGAAACAATTTATATAGAGGTTTTATTGGTATCTTTCTATACATTCCAACTAGAAAACCAAATATAATGTTTTCTATTTTCCTTTCCGTTTATTCAAAGTCAAAAGAGTCTCATTTAATTTCTGTTAGAATAATTTTTAGATATTTTGATGAACTATTTCTATATAATTGATTTATCCAAAACTAATAATTTTGTTTTAAATTAAAATTTAGATATTGATTTTAGAGGCTTTATATTAGATATAAAAAGAAAATCAAGTACCTAAAGTTTTTTTTTGAGAAATTCCTGGTTTAATGTTCCAATAAGAAGAAACATGAAATTTCATTATAATATACTAAATCAAAATACATATATGTTGGTAGTTTTTGTGCATAGTTGTTTTGGATGAAACACACACATATGGTATTTGGATTTTTTATGTTCCTATTTTAGGTGACAATTTTAGTGATATAAAAACTACAAAAAATCCAGTGAGTCATTATTAGACTTTAAATATTGTTATTTGACAACCCTTTCTATGAGAAAATTAAAAAATGAGATATTTCTTTAGAATTTATTAATATTGAGTATCAATTTTTTGATATTTTTAATAAACCACTTCTCAATACATGTTTTTATTTTATTAGGGGGGAAGGTTTATTTAATATTATGTAAATCTTTTAATATTATTGTTAATCACTTATTTAGTTAATAATTTTTTTATTCTAAAGTATTTATTTTTAATGTCTTATTTCTTTCTATTGTTTATTCAGTTTTTGATTTGTTTTATTATAATATCATTTGTATATATTTCTAAAAAGTAATATTTTTAATTTAAAAACCAAAATTATTATATTGAATAAAGTGGCTGAGAAACTAATCCATCCCTTAAAACTATTATATTCAGTCATTCTCTCTCTCTCTCTCTCTCATAACTTTAATTCATTATCCTTTCGATCTATCTAGCTCTCGATATCTCAAACTATAGTAGTTTTTGGAACCCAAAACCTTCTACAACATTATATAATGAAGACAAAGAATAGAGTTTTGGCTAGTCTTAGTGGTGTGAAGAAGAAAATATATTCCAGTTTAGATTGTAAATTGATATTGGGAAATGTTATGGATTTTGAATGGCTATTTGAAATATATTTTATACTAAAAAATGTAGTAATATTTCAAGGACTAGAATTCATTTTTAATGGATGGAGTTATGAGTACGCCTTTGATAAATAGGTAAATGATGTTTATGAAATTGACTACCACAGATTTCATGAAAGCAAAGAAGTCTTATATTCTATGGTTAATGATAATGAGAATTTAGTTTCATCTATATAAATGGTTTAGATATTTCATTTTCCCCATTAAAGAAATTTCTATTTTAGACTTATATAAATTACCTGAGTTTACAAGTTTTATGAAATTATGTCATTTTTTTGGGAAATATCAATTCAAGAATATTTTGGACAAAGATCTTTAGGATAAACAGAAGGTGTTGGTAAAGTTTATTAATATAGTGATAACTAAAAGGATTAATGAGTCTAAGAGAATTATTTTTTCAAACATGTATATCACATTTTTTATTCTATGTGAATCAAGCTTAATGTAACCTTGATCATTTTATGATACATAAACCATTAATTCCAAAAAGATGCTTGTTTGTATTTTTATCCCTATATTATATTGGTTTATTATTCCTTAAAATAGAGGGGTGAATGATAATTAAAGTAATGAATTATTATTTTCTAATAGAAATATTTTATCCATTGAAATAATAAAAATGATTAGATTATTTTATAGTGTGATGAGAGGGAAGATGATGCTAGTTAGTAATGAATAAGAAGAGAATTTTGGTGCTCTTATTGAAGGGTAGAACATGGGTTTAATTTCATCTTGATTTGAAAGGATTTATTAAAATAAAATAGATGATTCTTGATTAGAGGGAGCATCTAGTATGCAATAAGTGATTTGAAGTTTATAAGATTCCTCTATTGGTGATACAAATATCCCTGTCCATACTAGAAAAAGGAATGTGTTGGGTAAAAACATTCATATATAGATTGGGGGAGTTATTCAGTTTTCATGATATTTTCAAGAACCCTATACTTAATAATATAGTTTTAATATGCTTTTCTAGATACATTGAAGAATATAGGAAATTATAATAATAGAGAACGTTGTTGATGATTATTCTATGAATTTTGTGCAGTCGACTCCTATAGTATAAGAAAGAGATGAGAAAGTTTTTTCAATGTATAAAATAACCAGTGGTGGAAGCCTCTCATTCTTAAGGATATAAAATAAGATAAGAAATTATTCATGTTGAGGAATAACTACCTGTAGATGAAACTAAATCTACTAATTTGGAAAGACCATATGATGTCTGTTCTATAGACAAGTTGAGTACCCTAGTTTCCACTACAACTAAATTGAATAGTTATAAATTATTTTCCATGTTTGAGATTTACATTGACATGACTATAGAATTTTTTATGAGGTCATAGAATATCCTATATATATATCCTATTTAGACTGTGAATATGTTGAAGTTCATTCACTTCAATTATTTGAAGAACCCTCTGTATGGGTAAAAAAAGTACCCTCAAAATCTAAGGATGATTATAGTTTAGAATCTCATGTTCAAAATTTTGATAAAGGATTTGTTTAAAGGTTTTATTTTTTAAAATATGAGGTCAAAAATCTTCAAACATAACTTGTTAGTTCTAGGGAGGTTGGTGAAGACTTGAGAATTCTTTATGGTTTGAAAATGGAATATGAATCTCTCGAGTCTTAATATTACTGTTTAAAGTAAAGAAAAATATCTAGAAAACATTTTAATGATTTTGGGAGGAATGTAACTGACCAAGTTGGAAATATTAATAGGGAAATGGTTTTAAAATAATATTTTAGGGATCCAAAGTTGTTTTTGTACATCCAGTTTATACGTGTAAAAAAAGTAAGTTCTAGTCAAGGGAGAGCATATACATCAAGTGGAGATAGTTATAAAGATGTGTCGAGAAGGGTAGACATTTTAAATACAAACATTTAATCTATGGATGAAAGGATTTAGATTTTTCCATGTAATAATATACCCCTTCCCAATTTTCTATAAAATTAGAAGGTGTTAGTAGAGAGGTTGTATTCTACATGAATGAGAGTGAGACTTTTGTTCAATGAGTTTGGAGAAATGATGGAAATATATGTTGAGTCTTATAAAAATATTCAGAATGTTCTAAAGGAAAATATGGTTATAGTTTCTATGATGGTTCATGAATTTAGGTTTCTAATAAAGTAGTGAGGATGCGTGATGAATCAATATTTCAAGTATTTTTTAGTGGAGCTAAAGGATGTGCACAAAACTCTCAAAGATTCTTTAACCTATGAATCCTATTCCTCTAAAGAACCGACAACTAGTACTTCCCCTCACCATATAACTTAATTTTTTTTCCTTGAATGTAATATGATATTATTTATAAAAATAATATATTTTATTATTTTCTATGTTTTTTATTTTATGTGTTCTATTGTTTTATTTCTTGTAAGCCTATATTTTATAGTATAAATTTATATTTGGATTATATAACACTGGATTATAATTTTGTGATAAATTAAGTGTACATAAATCCATATTCATATTTTCATTTTGATTTCACAAAATGGGGTGACTTTTGGATAAAAAAAATTCTAAATTTTTTGATATTTCTAACACTTCAAATATTTGATTACTTATTAATCTATGTCTATTTATTTAATAAATAAAAACAATTAGTGTATTTATGTATATTTTTATATGGTTTTTTGATTTTAAAGAGGTGGATATTGGTGGAAATACATATGTTGATCTGAAAATTTCTTATTATGTTCTCATTGATTTTTATGCTAAAAAATACCTTCATATATTTTTCTGATGAATTCACTTTGAGTGGATTTTAGGTTTATCTTTAATTAAATAATTATTCAATTTTTCTAGGAATTCTATAAGTAATTTACTAATAATTAAGACATAATTTTATTCTATAAAGTATTATTGAAGTTAGAATAAGTTTGGAATCACTATTTAGAAAGAGATCTTGCAACCTAACATCGGTATTCGACCTTGCTTTTAGAACCTCATTTTTGAATTGTATGTTAGGTTTAGGAACCAAAATTTCTTTATGAAAATCCTCATTCGAGTATCTGATATTGGTTATGTTAATATAATATTGGTATTGATACCCATGCTATAAAATTATAGGTTTGGAATAAACCATATGTTATGAATTTTACTTTTGGAGTTATCCTCACACATAGCAACCCTAATTTGAATTATTACTATGTGAGATTTGAATTTTGGATATTACTGATATTTATTCAATGATTTTTCAAGAGAAAATATCTCAATAAAGAGATATAAAGTCTGTTTACAAGGTTATTCAGTAATATGTTAATTGTTTTTTATTATAAAAGTAATTTATATTTTTTATGGATGATTAATTTTTTAATTTCAAATACAATGAACATTATAAAGATTGTATTTTACCTGGAAACAGTTTTGGATCTGTTTGACCAGAACTAAATTGAGCTTCTTATTTATTCTCATTATATTTATCCAGTTACTATATCTAATTCAAATCTTTAGAAAATATCTTAAATTCTCTAATGTTATTTCATTTATGATTTTTGAGGACTACACTTTGGATACACACATGTTAGAGCTACTGCTCTGCATTTGTCCTGCTACTAAAAATGTTATTATTGAATTTTCTATGATATATAAATATAATTACTCTATAAAATTAATATATTATACACATATAAAATTATTTTAAGATAATTTTCTATTATTTTGATGATCTATTATTATATCTGTTTCAATGTATGTATCCAAAAAATTTTAATGATATTTTCTCTGACCAATGTGTTTTCCTATTATTTCAAAAAACTCACATGTAAAATGTTTCAAGAACTATTTTATATCCTACTTGGATCCTTGTAAAATATTTTCTAACAATTTTTAGTTTCTTGTAATCAATTGTAGAGTTTAATTTGAGAAAATCTCTTCTTTTCTAAAATCACCAAGCTCATGGTGATATTGTTGGTAGAGTGGAATATGGGATATTTGTGCCCAAAACCACTATAAAAATTATTGTTTTTCTTAATTTTTAATTTCTATTTATTAATTTATTAAATAAAAGGGAACAACAATACTTTCCAAGTGTAAAAGGTGGATCTGTTTGAAATTATTCAAGTGTTTTAATATGATGCAATTCACCTACCTCTTATGCATTCATAACTATTCTAACCTTAGAAAAACCAAACATGGAATAATAAATATAATAAAAATAATCTCACTTTGAGATATATGGAATCATAAAGAGACACATAACTAGTACCATCTTATGAGAGACCAAAGTAAAAAACGTTGTCTAAATTAGCCGATAGAAGAACATCCCATACCGAACTATAAACCTGATCTAACACTAAATCAACTCCCTATGAACTAAGTTCACTTATATATCAAAAAAATCATTTAGGGGAACTATAATAACATAATAAACATGAGTTCATAACTTGGGAACCTATAAAAAATTAGAACTACATACACAAAAATGCGTGTATTTAGGGTGTGAGCTACATATGCCCAATAATATTTCACTTTAGAGTTTAAATAATCAATTTTTATAATAAATTTCATGAAGGAATGGTTGATTTTTTTTATAAAATAGGTATTTATAATATAAAGTGTAAATAAAGAAAATATAATACTTTTTCCCTTCATGAAAACATTTCCCATTTTTTAAAAATGAAAAGAGAAACCATCTCTTTGAAGGAAAAATCCATGAAACCAGGAAAAGTAGACTTAAATTTTTATGAAAACTAAACAATGTTACTTCCCTCTTTTTATTTTTTTTAAAACCTGTTTTTATAAATTGCAATTGTCATATATGAAAAATAAAAAAAAATTGGTGATGGGGAAAATCAACTATAATCAAAACTCTGAATAGTAATGGTATAAGTTATAAAATAGCAATTAAGTGATACTAAAGAAATATGATACAAATATGAGTAATAAAAAAAATTTAAATAGGGAATATATAAAAAAGTAATCAAATAATGTAATAGTATAAAATAAAAATCACTAGGCCCTAATGTGAGATGATTATAGACATAATTTTGTGGAACAAACTACAAACCTTTTTTATGATCCAAGAAAATTACCTCTTCAATAAAAATCTTTAGTCTCATCAAGGCCCCTCCCATAGAAATATAATTTACTAAAAAATAGGAAACTATCACATTAAGAAGTTTAAGATATTATATTATAACCACTTAGCCTCCTTGGGAACCCATGACATAACTCTTGTAGACTGGTAGAAACAATTATATCATATGATTGACACATTTATCAACAAAAAAACATGAAAATTAACCTCTCACATAACCTCAAACACCCATTGATGACATATCCCCTTTATTATATTTACATGTATCAAATAACAATTCAATAAATCCCATATAGGAAAAAGTTTATATAAGATATAACACAAAGGGGATTAACCCAAGGGTGTCAAAATCATTAAGAAATCCATTCTTAAAAGGTGAAAACCAAGACTTTGGGTCAAAAATGGAAAACCAAGTTGTGAAACTATCAATAGATTACTAAAAATTTGGAAATGTATTTATAAATCATTTTTCAATTAATAATTTCCATAGAACATCAACCAAATTAACATAATGTCTAGTCAACAAACAAATATAAAAATTCATCTAAAAAATAATTCTAAATGAAAATAACTCCCATTATATTTCCGAATAACCCTTTTAAAACAAAAAATACCCTATTTGGAAATGATTATAGTGTCAAGTAAATTTTTTTGTTATCAAAATAATTTAAAAAATCCTCATTGTAACTTATATAAAAACATTAAATGTATACAAAAATATTTTATAAATTTAAAACTATAAATTCAAGGAAAATCATTTATGCTATGGGTAGAAAACATAGGAAACATATTTGAAATCCATAAAAGATATCTCATATTGGAGTAAATTATTAAGAAGTGGATGTATATATCCTATTCCACACATTATATGTCAAATAAATGTAATTTCACAAAAAATGACTACCACAAATCAGGGGAAATCACTCACTTACAATGGAAAAAATAAAAAATTAAAGTAAACAAAATCTAAATTAAATAGACCACCAAGGACCCAATATTAGACCATATAAAACCCATTGTTCATCCATAATGGCCATTAGGGTTCATGGAATAATAATAAACCACAATAAAATGGAATAAAAGAGAAGATGATATGAATAAATATGATAAAAGAGAGGTTTACTATAAAAATATTTAGAAGGAGGAGGAGAATATTATTGGGATAAAATTTAGACTATAAAATGAAAACTACAAGATATGGGGGAAAATGAGGCATAAATTCAATCTGGGATAAAAAAGGTATTAGAAAAATTACAATTTTAGGGTATCTCGCTTGGTTTGGGTACACTATTTACAAAATTAAGTGCCAACCATGAAGCTTCTACTAGATTCAAACTAAAACAATGATATGGTTAGTCCAAATGATACTTAAAATAGTGTGAAAGCTATACACCTATTATTTATGAAATTATATCTACACAAGGCAAGTTTACATGATTTCTCTTAACCATTTCCATACCATGTTCCATTACTAAACTATAATACCTCTATATAAGAATGACATGCATGGTTATTACTATCATTGAACCAAACCATACACTAAACATATGGTAGCTGTTAAATGGATCTATACATAATGTTAATATACATGGTTACTTATAACCATGTGAAAACCATTCATTAAGCATTAAATATGTCTTTCACTACGTAAAAATGATCTACATGATTACGGTTTATCATGAAGAAACCGTGCGGTATCCGTGATCTATGGAAAATTATCAAAAACTCATACATCAAATTCAAAAGCTTATAAAATTTAAAATTAGATATATTTATATAATATATCTCAAAATATTTACATGAGGGTTTTTTATCATCCAAATTTACTTAAGTTTAGGGTTGAAACGGTCGCTTGTAGTGTCACTTGATTTTTTGATCCTCATGGACCTAAGAATAAACCTATAGACATGTAAATTCCTTAGAGGGTATATTTGGTTATAAAGTGGCCAAAATTTGTTTGATTTTATATAATATAAATTAATAATAAGTGACCAAATTGAATTCAATTTGATAGAATGAGTAGATCCTAAGTTATTTATATGGGTTAATTGGATGATTTTCTTAAAATTGTTTTGATGCCTTAAATTTGAGTGTTTCTTTAAGTAAAATGAGAACATAACAAATAAATAAATGATTTAGTGTCTTATTTATCCCAATGATAATCACTTGTACACATTTAGGATCACTTTCCCAAGTACTCCAAGGAAGGGGATCATTCTATCACTCAAAATGTGTAACTTAACATTTAGTGGTGTTAAAGGAGAATAAAAATCAATGAACAAAAATATCAATTAAAAGAATTTATTATGAATAATTAGAATGAGAAATAACATCTAATATAACCCCTTTCACATACCATGTATCAAACTACAATATGTTTATCACTTTATTGAGGTAAATATCTCAATGGAAGATGAAAGACGAATTCTTGGGGTGGAATTGTTGAATAGGAAACAACAATATAATAAACACTCTGCAATTGTGTGAATTATTTATCTCTTCACTATGTGAATAAATTTACAATTTAATGAAAAAATATCCAAAAAATATCAAAATAAAATAAAATAAAATGATAATAATACTAATTTTAATTAAGAAACTAATGTTATTTGAGTAACTTATATGGGAAATAAAATGATTACAAAGGGAAAGAGGAATCATAACATTACAAAGGAACAACAAATAGAAATGTTCCTAAAAATATATTAGAAATATTTTCTTAAATAATAATTTCATAATACTTATATCATTTACCCATATTTCCATTACATACAAATTAATTTGGGTTGGAACAATTGGGATGAAATTTAATGGTGAGTGGACTTTTCCACACATGAAAACAACATATCCCACTGGAATCCACCCAAAAATAATGAAGAAACAAGTTTATTGATGGAAAAATTCGTTTGGTCTATAGAAAGATAAATTGAATATATGGATATACACCAGAATATATCAACAATACTTCCTATTTTAATTAATATCCATAGATTTATGGTAAAAATTGTGGAAAATTATTATGGGCTATCGAATTTGGCCCAAAGTTTCATCTTCCAACTAGGCTTTGTGGATACACCTTAAAATTTTCAAATTTGATTTGGAAATATTTTAATGAAAATTTCCCCATGATTTCCTCTATATCCAATTGAAATTTAATATTCATTGGCCGTGTATCATGGTCACTATAGCCATTTTATTAGGATTTTTCTGTTCAAATCACCCATAATTGTTTGGGTTCAAGGAAAATTATGATTTCCTTACAGTGGGAATCTCCAAGTGATCTTGAAAGATTTAATATTCCCCATAAAATGGGTAACCTAATCCTAAAAAACGAAATCAAAATTATGACTATAATTTATTCAATAGAATAAACAAAATCATATCGTGTATTAGCACATTTTAAATAATAATTTCAAGTATAAAATTTAATGAAGTTCAAATTATAAAATTATCTAATACCACTATTTATAAATATTGTTACACATGAATATTAAAATATAAAAAATGTATATAGGCCTATTTTTATTTCTAATTACACCCCAAATTAATTTTTTTCTAGTATATATAAATAATATCTTATAAATATGAAAATATAATTCCATTTTTCAAAAAAAATATTAACATAAAATTTTTACAAAAAAAATAATGCCAAAAAATTGTGAAACATGTCAAAATAATCAAAAAATATATTTTTTTCATGGGAATATCCCAAACTTAAGGTCATTACAACATTCCAATTTATCACCACATTTCATAATATTTATATTAGTCGTGACAGATTTCTTGTTCATCATAATGTACATGTGGGTTCATTTTTATTAAAGAGATAAAAGATAGAAGTACTAAGTGGAATCAAATTTTAATCTTAATATAAGTATTCATTTTTTCTGGTTTTTGTTTTTTATTTGGTATTTTTGAAAGAATTTCCATGTTAATTGAAATTTTTCTCAATAAAGTCAACCCCAATAGTAGGAAATTGCCTATGACTCCCAGTCTCAAAGGTCTTAGGGTACCATGTGAATCTCACACACTCATTCATAACCTCAGGTTAAGTTAATAAAATACAAATTCAAATGACCGAAAATAGAGATATAATTCCAAAATCAAGGCCGGAAGACTATAGATTCATGATCACAAAGTGCTTAAAGCCATATATTAGATCAATCCATTTCTCTATGCACAAATTTATTGTTTTTTATTTATAATTTTTTATTTTTTTTAAAAATCATATTAAATTTAAAAGGATCACTAAACCTATTCTATTTTTTGAAAGACCCCAAGAACTCAAAATAACTCTCCATAATATAAAGGACATGCATAATGATATTTTTATTAAATGGATAAATATATAAACAGTGAAAATCACTTTAGACAATCACACATTAAGGAATTTATTCTTGTGAACGTAAATATTCATTAAAATTAGAATAATGATATAAAATATTATTTGATATTGAGTTTGAAGGTTTACAAAGTATATTATCATGTTCAAGGTAAATGAATTTTATTTTCCATTTATGAACCAATATTATCCCTTTTTTTATTTTTAATATGGATGTATATATAAAAAATTTCGTTGACAAACACTGTTTTTTACCTTTATTTTCACCTCTAATATAGAATAACCTTATCCCTAGTGTTTATAGAAAAGATCATTTTGAAGGGGAAGAAGTGGTGGATTTGAGGTCTAAAATTTAAATTTGAAATAAAAATATGGAACAATGTTACTTGGTATCTTGAATAAGAAGTCCATCATGAAACCAATTGATCCTTTGACCTCTATGTCGGTTGTAGACACCTCATAAATAAAAGAATATAGTGTTAAAACTCTTAGAGGAAATGTTATTTCCCTAAAAATAAAACAACCTCAGCAACCCTTAAGTCACACATACAAACTCAATTATAATCTCAATAGAAACCCCTTCAGGTACCCAAAAAAGGAAAGAAAAAATAGATGAAAAGAAAGAATACCAATTTATTTTGAAATACCAAATAATGAGTTAAGGTACACATACAATCCATATTTCCTCCTTAAAAGATCTTTTTTAATGTCCTTAAATCAGTATGTATTCCACAAATAACCAAGTTATAACTATTAATAACTTAATTATTTTATTATTCAACCCTACAGTTGGATTCATATTTAACCTTTGTTTAGAATCAATTTCAAGTATAACCCTATGTTTTTAATTTAGTGGTATAATTCATGAAATATCATAAATGGTGGATCCAATTTAATTCATTCTATTACTTAAGATATCAATGATCATTCCTTCTTGGCTATATTTTATAGAATAAGAAATTAAAATAAGAATTTTTTGGTTGTTTCTTATAAATTAATACTTATGTGTGGTTGGTAGGACCTTTGTTTAAAGCTTAATATCATTTCAATTTTCTAATGAATTTTGGAAAATTAAATTTATATTATATTTTTTTCAAATAATTTATGAAAAAATTGGTTTCTTCAGAAAATATGTTTTATCTACCAAATTGTCCAGATTAGTGTTGAGATCAGTATATACCAAGTTTTCATGATTTTTCAAATTAGTTCAATGATTTGTGGAAATAAAAATTCATTGATAGAGAGATTTTTTGGGAATTTAATCCATTAAGACAAACTTTTATCATTTTGATATTGGAAATGTCTTTCCTATTAACTAAAACATGCATTATGAAATTTTTGATGCTCTTCATATCTCACAGTATCAATGGATGATTCTTTAGTATTTCTATGAGAAGTTTTTAGGAAACTAGACTCTCAACATAAGTTTAAGGATGGTAAAGTCAATGGGTATAACAAACCTATCCTTTCACATATATTATTACATAATTTTAATCATAATTAACCATCAAATGTAAACCAAATATTGTAAATTCTAGTGTATTTGGAGAACTGTGTACATAATAAAAAAACATAAAACCGAAATAATTTTTTATATAATCTCTCTAATGAGATCCTAAATTCCTTTAAGCTATTAAATCCTCATAAGATAACATATGGAATACATGAACAAATGGATGAGCTAAAAAGACCAGTAAGAGAATAAATATGGGAATAAAGTATAACACATGAGTTAAGAGGCATAAGACGATAACATAAAAGTTATAGCACATGAATAATATTATTCAAGAATAGAACATAGAAAATATAATAATATTATCATGGATATATAATAATGTGGAAACAATATATAACATGATATAAACATGATTCATGTATAACCGCCAAGACGATATCTCACAGTGGACAATGTCCCACAATGGATTAGGTTTACTTCCTTATCCTATACATGATGTCTCCGGAGACTAAAAATTACCCATTGAATTAGAGTAAAATCATGGTGCACCCATAATAAGAGGTTAATCAATATGTGTGCCACATGAAGAATAAAATATAAGGGATAAACATAAGATCTACCCATGGAAAGAAATGGGTATCATAATTAGTTCATATGGAATAACCAAAGAGCATATCATAATGTAGTATGATAAAGAATGGTTCTAATCAAACATGGAAATTTAAATGAAAAAATAGGCATAAATCATGAATAATGGTGTTCAAATGAAGTGAAAACATTTAAAAATAGTGTTTAAGAAACATTAGAATTGAGCTACTTTAGTGTGGGTTGATGAAAAATATTAAAGAGGTTTAAAGAGGAAAAAATAATACTTGTTTTTATATAACCATAAATGAACTTATATATTTTTTTTACTGATGAAATTATTTATTTTAGAAAAATAATGGTTTCTTAAAATAGATTATGGAGTGTACTTGAAAAGGGGTATGAAATTGGAAAGTTCCCTTTAATTGGGCTTGTTTATCAGTAGGAACAATGAATGAAACATTTTAAAACATATACTTCCCCATTAAATAAGGATGAATTAATCTAGATAAAATTTTTTAGAACATATAAATATAATTTATAATATGTATATAATAATAATAATGAATAAATACATTGGAGTAAAGAGGGAGAAAATGTAACCTAAAGAAAAAATGGAGGATCGAAGAGAATCCCTTACATTACGTCCAAATGTGTTCTTAAATTGAACTTAATATCCTATATAATCAAAATGGATCCATTAATTAATTAATTCATAACATATTATAAATATATTTGATTTATTAAGTTAATTTATTTTCATTTTGATGAGTTATAATGTTTAAATTTGTCGTTCTGGGAGTGCCCATTTAATGATTTTATGATCGGTTCCCTTAAGTTTAATTATGGGAGTTCTTGTAAAATGGAAGAAAAAATAGAGAAGTTGAATTATAGGAAATTGGTTAACCTCCATAATTTTTAATTTTCCCATATATATTTTTTATTTTTTATATGATGACGATTCATTAGATAGAACATTAATGATAAAAGATTAGTTCATTTTGGCGGTTTTTCGATCATCACAAACTAGTTTGTTTAATTATTTAATATTATAAATATATATATTAGTTTTAGAAAATGAAACAAGATATAATATAAATATTTATATATTATTTAACCATAATAATGGTTTTATGATAATCCTTGAAGCCGGTAAAAAAAACTCATTGTCCATAAAGGTAGTGAATCGACACATCATGGATGATGTTTTCATTTTAAAATAAAAGGAGTAGATAAGAGATTAGATTATGGATATTCCATTAAAAAAATAAAATTCTATTATATATATTATAATGTAGTTATCATGTGACTTCGTATAGTAGAGGAAAGAATGAGGTAGAAGAATGAAATAAATTAGAAGGGAAAGGCGGAGGATTTTACCTCTTGAATATTGTCTCATTGAGAACCTCCTTAAGGAACATGGGTTTCATATCTTGTTGAGACCATAATCTCATAGACATGGTAAAGATACTTTATAAGTTAATTGGTAAGAATTTATACAATATTGAAGTCTTAGAAGGTGTGAGGAGAAGGGGTGGTGAGGGGAGGTATTTATAATGGGAGGAGAAGGGAGTTTTTGATTTTTTATTAATTTGTTTATTATTTTAGATCAAGACTATCAATAGTGTTGAATAATATGAATAAATGCATTAAATTGTTCAGATATTTTTAAAAAATGGGTTATTACCTCATCCAAACATCATTCATGACTCTATAATTCATGTATTTGTTAAATACCGTAAATTATAATATTTCACCATTCACAAAAAATTCAAATATTTTAGATAATATAAAAAATTAAACCTAACCATTTTTTATGTTTAGATTTAAAAAATTTACTCCATTTTTTTAAATTAATTTTATAAATATGATAAATTTAATTTTTAATTAAAATCATCATTTTTTCGAAAAATACCAATTTTAATATTATAACTGATTTTATGAATATTTGAAAATTAATTGTAGTTTCAAAAAATTATCTTATAGTTATAATAAAAAAATATTAATTTATGAATCTATTTTAGGAAAATATTTTATCTTTTAAATCATTATGTTAAATATAAAATTGTAAATAAATATGTATGACTTACAAAAATTCCAACACTTAATTTATCATTTTATGAACCTATATTTACTTATTACATGATATAAAAATATCATATTTTCATTCATAAGATGCTGAAATTTTATTTTTAATTTCATAGGTTAGGTTCCTATTCTGTAGGCTAGGTTCCTATTCTCAATGGTCATATTAATATTCCAATGGCCAGGTTACTATTCCATATGTATCAGTTCCTTAACTTCTATAGATAACACTTATTTCATTATTCATTTATGATAATAATGTTTTTATTGGGTTCTACATGTGATATATGTGTTTTATACTATATAACATAATTATAAAAAGGTGAATTGATAAAATTTTGGGTGGTTATATTGTTCCCCAGTTTTAAATTTCTCTCTCAAAATTTTATTATATATACTAAGGAGAAAATTGGTGAGGGGATTTATCCTTCATCACTTCATCTGATTACCATGTTTCCTCTTCATACTTACAGTTCCTCCATAACACTTTGACAAGGTGGGTCATTTCATTGCATTTCAATTTGTCTCTACAGTCTAATATCTTCACCGAATTCTCATTATAAGATAGGTCATTCTATAGTTGTACCACCTATAAATTTATTATGTGTGAGGGGTTAGGTATGTTTTTCCTTAGGAGAGACACATAGAATACATCATGAAATTTAGGCATATTTGGTGGAATTCCAAGATGATAGTCCACTGCTCCTATGCGATCAAGGATCTTAAAGGGGTCGGTGTACCTTGCACTAAGCTTCCCTTTTGTTCCAAACCACATGACTCTCTTATATAATGATATTAGAAGGAATAATTTTTCTCCAACATTTAACTCCAAGTCCCTTAAATAGTTATCATCATATAACATTTTACGAATCTAAGTATCTTTGATAAGTTATTGGATATATTAATCCTTTTTAGTAATATCTTTCACAAGATAAGGTCCAAGTATCTTTAATTCTCCAACTTCATCCTAAAAAATTTGGATTTCTACATAAATTCCCATATAGAGCTTCATATGGATCTATTTGGATACTCAAGTGGAAGCTGTTGTTATATGAGAAATCATTCAATGAGAGATGTTGATCCCATCCTTTTTTTATTTCCATTGAGTTAGCTCTCTGAATGTTCTTCAATTATTAAATAGTCATTTCCAATCGACCATCAGTTTGGGGTTTATAGGCCCCATTGAAATTCAATTTAGTACTCAAATATTGTTGAATAATTCTATAGAATTTAGATGTAAACCTTTGATCATTGTCAGAGATGATCAAAAGTGGGAACCCATGCATCCTCACCACTTCCTTCACATATATCTTGGAAATTTGTTCATATGAGAGACATTACCAAATAATGATAATGTGGGAAGTCATTGTGAGTTGATCCACCACAACCCATATCGCATTGTTTTCCTTTGTATGTTTTTGGGACACTAGTTACAAATCCCATAGTGACTTTCTCCCATTTCCATGTGGGTATAGGCAATGATTGAATTATTCCTTTAGACTTCTATCCCTAATCAATAACTTTCTAACATACCAAAAATGTTAAGGTATACTACACAATATCCCTCTTCATATTATATCACCATAAGTGCTCTCAAAGATCACATTATATTCTAGTATATCCAAGACATATGGAGAAAGATAAGATATGCGAATTATCAAATAGATCATTCTTTATCTCAGGTGATGAAGGGACACAAAAAATTTCTTAAATTGAATCACACTATCATAATAAACATTGAAATCTTATAGATTCCCTTCCTTTACTGTTTTTACCTTCTTTTGCAGCTCCAGATCATCCATTTGTTCTTTCTTTATCTTCTCATAGAATGATGGTTGGACAATAATTTTAGAAATATAGGGTATATTCCATGTATTTATGATCTCCAAATATATCTATTACATATCCATTAAGATTGGATCTTTGTCAATCCTCATCAGGGATAAGGTAATAGTATATTTTCTACTGATAGCATTATCTACCTTGTTCACCTATCCTGAATGGTAGTGAATAGAGAAACCATAGTCCTTGATTATCTCTAAACATATTCTTTGATTCATGTTGAGTTCATTTTGTGTGAAAATATACTTTATACTCTTATGATTAGTATATATGTCACACTTATTACCATAGAGGTAGTTCTATAATATTTTCAAGAAAAAAATCAAAGATGCAAGCTCCAGACTATACGCCAAGTAGTTCTTCTCTTGGATATTCAACATCTGTGAGGCATAAAATATCACTTTATAATTTTTCATGACTACAGAAGCCAATCCTTTCTTTGAAACATCACTTTATATCACAAAACTTCTCCACTTGTTGGTAGTGTGAGTACAAGTGTAGTGACTATCCTCTTGTTGATATCCCTAAAGAATTCCTCACAGTCTTATGTCCAAACATACTTTACCCCTTTCCTTGTTAACTTATTTAGTGGGTTTGAAAATCCTGAAACTTTTCTCACAAAACCTTGGTGGTGCCCAACTAAGCCATGAAAACTATGTATCTCTTTTACAGATGTTAGTATAAACCACTTTTCAATTGCATATATCTTGGTTGGGTCCACATATATTTATTTTATAGTGATATCATGCCCTAATAATGATACTTCCTCCATATAGAATGTAAATTTACTATAATATTCATAAGTTTTCCCCCTTTTAATAGGTTTTAACACAATATTCAAATTCTCCTCTTGTTCCTCCTTGCTATTCGAGTATATCAGAATATCATCGATAAAGACTACATAAAATTTGTTGAGGAAATATCTAAAGACTCTATTCATTATGTCCATAAAAATTTCTAGATAATTAGTGAGTCTGAAGGTCATTACTATGAACTCATAGTGTCCATACCTCATTCTAAATGCATTCTTGCGAATATCTTCCTTCTTCACCTTCAAATGGTTATATGCTAACCGAAGGTCTACCTTAGAGAAATAATTATCCCTAAATAGATGATCAAATAAGTAATCTATCCATGGTTAGGGATACTTTTTCTTTATTTTTATTTTGTTGAACTCATGAAAATCAATGCATAGGAACATTCATCCATCATTCTTCTTGATGAAGAGAACTGGCGCACCCATGGTGAAGCACTCAGGAATATAAAACCCTTGTATAGATTCTCTTGTAACTGCTTCTTTATCTCCTCCTACTCAATGGTGTTCATTATTTAAGGTGTATTATATATGGGAAGTGATCAAGGAATTATTTTATTTAAGAACCAAACCTCTTGGTCAGGAGGCAGACTAAGAAATTTTTTATTGAACACATTAGTGTAGTTCATCACAATGGGAATGTATTCGAGCATGATCCTATCCATTTTTAATAAATTAAACTAGATACTCATGCTCACAAGGAAATATTATACATAGTTGAAATGATGATTATGAAGGATATTCATCATCCTCCTTACAGATGTATAGAAATGAAGGGTGTGTTGAGATGTGAAGAGTGGCCTCCCTTTCCCAACAGTTGATGTTGTCTTTATATGAGGATAGCCAATACATGTCTATTATAACATCAAAATCTACCAAAGGAAGTAATAAAATATTATCTAGGAGTTTCAGTCCACAAAATTTAATTGGGGTGGAATTATATACTTTGTATGCAATAATTTCCCAAATATTTATTCTCATAGATAACTCAACCTTCATATTTTTTGGTGGTGTTTGAATAAGTATACCAAACTTGCAAGATATGGGAGAATGTATAGAACCAGAATAAAATAGTATGTTTTCTATTCTTGAATGAATAACTAGTGTACCTGTCACCACATCATTGTCAGGATCTATATAAACCTTCACTTTTTATACAATAACATTACATATCCTTTGCAGAATACTTATAACAATAGACAAACAGTTTCCCAAAGACCGTATTAGTCTAGTGCCTTTGGAAACATGTAAACATAAAAACTTGTAGATAACTGATCTAAATTATCTCCCACTATATTGTTAATTACTATAACCCTTCTTAGTCACATTATACTTAATAAATATCTTCATAACTTGGGGAAAGAAACATAAAAAGGGGCGAGATGACTATAACCCTTATTAGTGGACACAACCCTTTATTGAACTGGGTTTACACCATGTTCGAGCCCTGTATTACTAAACCAAGTTGTAACTTCCCCGCCTGACTGACCATAAACCTGGTAGCTAGACCGGTGGGTTATATGGCCTCAAATGCATCTCCCTATATTCTAGAGGCTATTGACTAGCAGTTAGGTTATTAGAAGGTGATAGTGGGGAGAATATACCCTCATATTAGAGTTTAAATAGTAAGAAATAGTAATAATAGAAGAAACTGTATATATATAATAGACAACAATGAAAGATAGGAAATAATTATTTTTAAAAAATTTCCAACGCCAGTTTATTCAATAAATGAATTCCATTGTGATAAATAATTTGAAAGTAGTAAACAACCAGCATGCTTCTCACAACAGAACTATAAAAGAATCAAATTTGGAAAATAAGTAAAAATTCCTAATGTAAACTCCACAGGCATCCTGAGCAGCAGCTCAGTCATTTGATCCAAACTCTAGGTATGAGTATACAATAGAAAGCAAGGCCCAAGGTCTGTAGTACTGCAAACAAGAAAGGTCTACTCAGGTACCCCAATTTAATGGAAACCTGAGTATGGTGTGAGATATAAATCTCCGTAGGCCAACAACACTAGTGTTTGGACCTATTCAGAGTGTAGTATAAATTAAATAGTGTGCAGTTATAGAGAGATGATAACAAAACTGGAAGAATAAACCAACACCTATCCAGGTTCCTAAGGGACACCCGATGGTGATACCTACTTTATCCCATGGATGGTGTGTTTGATCATGTCAATTTTGTACACACACACACACATATATACGTATGTATATATATAGTATATTTATATATATATAATGATATATGTAAGATGGGGTGGATCAGGACATACCACGACCATCTGAATTCTAGGGGATCTCTCACGGTCTACCCCAAACCTAGGTCCAAGATCCCTTTTAATCTCTTGGCCTTTATGTGCTGGTAGGACTGGGATGTAACACACATGCATCCAACAACCAGACTATGAGCTAATAAGCTATACTCATGGGGTAGTAATTCTGATATTGATGTATGTTGGGGTGGATTGGGACATACCACCTCCATCCGAATCGAAGGGGAGCTCTCAAGACCTACCCCAAACCTAGGTCCAAGATCCCTTTTAATATCTTTTCCGAAATGTAAAAAATGTCTTGGGGTAAATATACATATTTTCCATATTTAATAGAATGGCTCAGGGATATAATACCTACCTCGCACATTTAATAGAATGAGATGGGGGATATAATGCCTACCACCCACATACGTATCCTCATCATAAATCAATTCATAAGAATTTACCATATATAAGCTATGTCAAACCATCTCACATCATTTCATTCCTAGAAAGCAACCATAAGACGTATTGTCTTTACAATAAATCCGAACAAGGGTTAGGCCATGTCTTCCATTGAACCATTTGATTTTAGGAATTTCATGTAAAGAGAAACTAAACCATATTTAGTATTTAAATAAAACATAAACATAGTGGTCATATTCAAATCATCACACAAGTCATTTCCCTCTCATGTATGTCATTAGGTGCAAGTCATTCCCCTAAATCCCATTTCACCCAATTTTCCTAAACATGGAAAAATTGGTTAAGTGTCAATTTCACTATCTTAATCCATTATTATTATATTAACCCAAGGTGTGGTCTTACCACCCTAATCCATTTCATTTCAAGTTTAACACATTAATAAATTTCAAAGGAAAACATGATATCTGACTTCCCATTAGAAAAGCAGTAAGCATAGAGGAAGACCAATGCAATATTCCAAACATGTATACAAGTTTATCTCAAAATTTTATCTTGAAAGAAGTGCACCTCCATTAGAGGGATTTTATTATAAAATCATGACTTTTTTTTAATAAAAAATCATTTATGTCTTTCAATATTTTCTTCCATTTCACCAAAGGAACAAATTTAAGAAAAAGATACTATATAAGGTACAACATTAATAAAGGTGCAATGAAGTGAAATTAATTAATTAATGATTTCATAAGTAAAGAGGGAAATAGAAAGGGAACCTACCTCAGAGTGGAACTAGGACATCCACCTTAACACTTTGTGTTTTTAACTAAATTTTTCTACTCCCCCACTGGGCATATGCAACTTCAAACACATGCAAGGACACCTAGACCCTATGGACACACCCACATGGCCATGGGCCTACGTAAGGGGATCCTTAAGCATGTTCTTATATTCATCTACCAGTGTTCTCTCACCTATGAATGCATTTATATATATATATATACACATGGGTATACCTAGCCGCATGCATGTATAATCACGTCCATGTGTGATTATACCCATAATAGGGGAAAACACACACATATATATATGTACATGCCTATACACACTTAGGTGAGTCATCCTTGACCTGGAGACTCGAAACCAACAAGAAGGGACCAATACACTGCACATTAAATAATATGAACCTTAAAACAACAAAACGTTACAATTTTACAGTTGAAAACTAATAAGAAACAACATAATATTACCTCAGAACAAAGTCTTCAAATCAAAACCAATGGAAACAAGCTGAACTGCCTCGCCTTTGACGTCAGTTGTCGGAAAATTCATCAAAGGGACATGAGAGACCATTCAAAACAACCTAGAATAAGAGAGAACCAAAAAATTGGGTTACATAAGTACCTAGGGTTCGACCAATTCTTACGGGGTGGCGATTAGGCCAAAAAATTGTCGAAAACTGGGAGGAGAAGGGGGAGAGAGACTTACCATTGTGGTTTGATGGAGAAATAGAAGAAATCTGTTGAGAATCAAAGGAGGGAGAGGAGGTCTTAGAGAGTAGGTCACATGACATAGGGGGGGACCTCTTTGGGGTGTTGGGGCATCATGTATGAGGGGGGGGGGGTGAGGGGGAGTGTATTTAGGTTTTAATTTTAATTCTATTTAAATTTCAAATAATTAATATTTTATAAAACAAGGTATTGTGCATGGTTACGCAGCACGATTTTGAAAACCATTAAGTACCCCTATACTTATAAAATCCCATTTGAATGGTCTATCATGAAAAAATAGTATAACCATACACAGACAGTGCAGAAGCCACTATCTCCCAAAAACAAGGTGCACGGTTACCTGCATTGGGTCGCCCAATTTAACAGACTTCGTGTAAATTGTGTGCCATTTTTTGTCCTTCTAAACATGATTTTTCTATTTTTTCACTCCTGAAACTTCTTGAGACACTCAGTGAAACTTAACGGGCCTCTCCCAAGTCCAAGTTCATCACTTAAGACTAATAGAACTCTCGATATTCCTCTATGGGGATCAATTTTAAAAACGACTCATTCAGCAAAAGAATAGTTCAAAACCCTTTTTATTTTATCCGGGTTCAAAATGTGGATCATTAAAACCTTCCCACCTTAGAACTTCTCATCCCTAGGAATAATTAGGAAAAAATTTACACATTACCCTACCTACTAGGGTCATGAGACTTCATTCAAATGGTAGCATTGTGTTCCAAAATGACCAACCCACCTTAAGTTAATTCATAAGAAAGAGGCACTTAAGCCCTTTAAAACCCTAGGTCAACACTCTATTTCAAATTGAAACATAAAGACAACAGTTAACTGATCCCATTTAACTGGAGACACATCACGTAATCATCTCATTAAGCATATGGCCAAAGGTTCTTACCACCTTAGGCATTAACGTTAAATGAAAAAAAATTGAACTACGACTCAAAATCTGTGAGAATTTCTTTACAATAATTCCCTTGATAATTTTAAAATGCTCTTGGAATGATTTTAAAATGATTGATTGTTAAATTTCCCAAAAACCTCAAGCTCAAGACAAACATAATTTTCATGAAAATTCATAGCTGACAATAACCACACTCATCATCAACTAATGAAGTGTCTTAAAATGGTTCTTCACCAAATATAACCATAAAAAAAGATGCTGTCAACCCACTACAACCGACCAATTAAGAAGACACCTAGCTTAGACAACTAGTATTTTACAGGATAAAATGTTGTTCCTTCTCCCTAGTTAGATCTCTTTGAGAAAAAACAAAATTCATCGAAGCCTATACCCGACTACAGATGGAATATCTAAGGTAAAACTAGAAAAGAAACTATGAATCCCATGTGAAACACCAAAAGGGAACCACCCAACTAATCCTAATGGTTTTAAAGCATTAGCGCAGTGTATGAATGATGCTCTCCTAGTGCATCAAGGATGATGACAAGACGAGGGACATGCTCATCGCGTAGCAGAGTGCACTAAGAGGATTGAAACAACTTTTGGTTAAACATACCCAAAAACTAGAAAGAATTTTAATTGAACCACTTCTGGTCGATGAAAAATAAGGGACATGGATTTACCTTCCAATGAAACACAATTAATCAAACACATGCCTTTACCACCTGAAGGTATTTTGTGTTTGTTAAAACTTTACCAAAAAAGATCATCCCAAGCCATCGGTGTTTATTAAGGGTTTTATGCACAGAAAACTAGACAAAAGTCACATTTCCAAGCAACCACCGAAAAAAACAACACCCACAAGCCTCAAAGGCACTAAAACATTACCGACCATCCTCTAACAGTCCATATTGGTTGTATTAATCCTACTTATAAGGACACATTTACCATATTTCACCTGATGTGCTCCCTACATTAGAAGTGTCATAGTCACAAAAAAAAGAACACTAGACGCTCATAAACTCTCTAGATAAAAAAACATAAATGAAAGTGTGCCGCTCCTCCAAGCCATGATCATGATGTCACAACATTTAAAGAAAACCAGGCCAATGATACCGGTGTGTCAAAACACCAATGTATTTAGAAACTCATCCCGAGCATTAGGGTGAACTTATTTATTTAATCCTCATGTAACTCTACTGATAGATAACTCGAGACTATACTAAATAGTACAAGAGGTTCATTTCAGATTCGTATTACTGCATGCAACCATTATCCACTACCGAGGAAAATTAAAGGTCAAACATCCTACCAAGCGACCAACCATGCCCTAAAAATGTCTAACCAGCAAAAAAAGAGATTTACCTATTTCTCAATACCACAAAAAGGTCATTAAAGAATGAAAACCCATCCAAATAAGGGTGTGATTCAAGAACTGAAAGTCCTACTCGGGACAACAACACCCGAACAACACCAAGAATCAGAAAAAAACATCACTAGAAAAGAAAACATGTTCTAAGGGCGCTACCTACCACAGGCTAGCCCATTACAAAGAACAAGCATAAAACCACACATTGGTCATGCTAACATAAGTAATAGGATCAAGATCCTAACTTCCAATCCATTGTAAAATAAAATAAGTTCCATGGAAAACACCAAAGGTTCCGTCCCAAGAAAACATAAAGGAAATTTCTCAAGATACCCTTACTCAAGTGTTTAACACCAAGGTCACCACCTATGGTTCCATTTTCAATCCCTTAATATTTATTCACATTTAATCTTTAATCATCAACAATATTTTATTTAAAAACATAATGTACCATTTCAAACAAATCCCATGGTACTTGATTTAGCTATCACCCTAAGGGAAACGTGGACAAGTTACAGAAAACTTCATTTTTAAACATTTAAACATTCAATGAAATTCCATCCTAAATAGGCAATGTATCATAATAAATTTCTTTTTTAACAATTATGGAAACCTACAAGGGTTCCGATAATCCAACCTCAGTCCATTATCATGTAACCCAATAACAGTTTCTCCTTCATTTCAGATAAAAATTAAACAAATTGCACATAAATAATCATGCATTTCAGACAGAATCATGTCATTACATTTAACATGGGTTTCTATATTCCAATTCAATAAGCACCCATACACTTCATGAATTGAAAATTGGCTCCTATTTATTGAACCCAAGATCAATTTAGAATTTTAACATGCTTACATTTATATATAACAGTGCAGATAGATGGTCGCCTATCTACAAACCTATAATTCACCAATACACTTTATATCCCAAATGGCTCAAAGGCCTTATTTTTATTGAATTTTGATAACCCCCTCTTAAGGGGTGAGGGGTAAACCTTACAAGGACCATAGGCTTAGAGATTACATGACTTGTTGGTCTTAAGAAATATACATACTATACTTGGAACTTCTCCTCCCCAACTTCTTCATCCGGATATTAGCTCTCAACCTTCACATTGCTTGTTCATCTAGGATTCCCATGCAAGCACAGGCTGGCCCAAATGGCAATTCCATTCCCTCTCTTTCTAAAAATCCACTTAACTTCTGCTATGGGGAATGCGCCTGCTCTGAATCCTCATCTAAAGTATGCTCCTTATAGAGTCTATCTGATTATTTAAGCACAATTTTAGGTGGCCCTTAGGCCTTGAGGTGGCCTGAAGTCCTTGAGATTTCCTGAAGGACTTACTATCTCGAAGGCCTTGGGTGGGCTGAAGGCCTTAAAGGAAATGAGGCCCAAACCGGTGGCCCGAAAGCCCAAATGGATGAATAGTTCCAGCTGCTACAATATCGAATAGTTTTTTCTACAGTACGTGCTACAATACTTACCACAATGCCTACTATAGTACTTCTATAGTATTTCTATAGTACTGGAAATTATGTCTCCACCCGGTTTTGAGCTTGGGTCTCCAGGATGCACTTGTCGAGTCCTCACCTACTGGGCTGAGGCTCTTGTACCACCCATACACTTTATCGTTTGGCATTTGGATCCCATTTAATTAAGAAAAATTCAACATTGTATTTAAACTTTAGCAACACTTATATTTTATTAGTATCCTTAAAATATATTTTTTTCATGTTCAAAATGGTTTGAATCTATGACATTTCCTGGTTATAAGGCGCCCATGCATCTTATAATGGAAAACCGGTTCCCATTCATTCAAAACCCATATATAAAAAGGAAAAACATGACATTATAAGAAGTAAACATACAATTCATGCTAAACAAGTTAAAATAATTGTATAACATGAAGCTAACACAAGATCATGTTATTAAAAATAGAATGGAATGTAAACAGGAAAGGCATGCTAAAGAATCAAAAGCACGACATGCTATTCTACTAGGCATGTTATACAATAAGGAAAGAACATGTAAAAATTAACTATGTAGGTGAAAAACTAAACATTTTATCTAATAAACTAACATGGCATATAAACACTAAGTAGGGAATATCACTCAAGGCACAATTCTCAATCAGAAGGCAACCTATAAATGTAAATAAATGGCATGGAACTATGCATGACATTTAATTTTCTTTGTGCCATGAATGATGCATGGTATGAAACTTAATTTACATAATAGTCCAAGGGAAGAAATACCAGATATTGCATAAATAAAATAGTGGAAAGTAAAATAGTCCCTCGAGGTGAAACCATATCAAATGTAACAACGAACAACCTAAAAAAAACCCATCCCTGGCCACTTGGCCATTTCCTTTACGGGCGGTGATCAGTCCCAAGAACAACTATTATCCAAGCACTCACACATTTATAATATCTTGTATACCAACCCAAAATAGTAAGACAAAAGAAATTAAACAACCTTTGATACCACTTTGTAACGTCCTAGCCCGACTAACCATAAACATGGTAGCCAGACTGGTGGGTCACATGGCCTCAAGCACATCTCCCTGTATGATAGAGGCTACAGACTAGTAGTGAGGGTATCAGGAGGTGATATTGGGGACACTATACCAATATAAAAGAGTTTAAACAACATGAAATATCTATAATAGAGGAAATAGTAGATAGATAACATACAATAACAAAAGATAGAGAATAATCATTTTAGAAAAATAGCCATTGCAAGTTTATTCAATAAATTAATGCCACATAGATACATAATTTGAAAGCAGTAAACAACCACCATGATTTTCAAAAGAAAACAATACATGACTCAAATAAGGAAAAGAACTAAAAATTCATAAGGAAAACTCCATGAGAATCCTGAGCTCTAGCTCAGTCCATTTCTCAAAACTCCAGTTACGATCATACAACAACAAGAAAGGTCCAAGGTCCATAGTCCTATGAACAAGAAAGGTCAACTCAGGTACCCCAGTGTAATGGAGGACAGAGTAGGTTGCGAGATATAAATCTATGTAGGCCATAAAAACCAGTGTCTATCCCTATCCAGAGTGTAATATAAATTAAACAGTGTGCAGGTATGGAGATATGATAACAGAACTGAAAGAATAAACCAAAACCCATCTAGGTTCTTAAGGGACCACTGACGGCGGTACCTGATTTATCCCAAGACTGGTATGTCTGATCATATCAATTATGTATATATATATATATATGAATATATTTATATAAAGATATATGTAGGTTGGGGTGGATTGGGATATACCACCGCCATCTAAATTTTGGGGAAGCTCTCACAGTCTACCCCAAACCAAGGTTTAAGAGCCCTTTTAATCTCTTGGCCTTCATGTGCTAGTAGGAATGGGATGTAACATAAAGGAATCCAACAACCAGAGTATGATCTAATAATCTATACTCAATGGTTAGTAAGCCTGATATCAATGTAAGTTGGGGTGGATCTGGATATACCACCGCCATTCGAATTCTAGGGGAGATTTCACGGTCCACCCCAAACCTAGGTACAAGAACCCTTTTAATCTCTTTGCCTATATAGAAAAAATGGAATAAGGTAAATATACCTACCACCCATATTTAACAGAATGGCTTGGGGATATAATGCCTACCACCCAAATTTAATAGAATGGGATGTGGCTATAATGCATACTACCCATATATGCATCATCATCATAAATCAAGTCATAATCATTTACCATATATAAGGTAAGTCAAACCATCTCACATCATTTCATTCCAAGCAAGAAACCATATGACACATTGTCTTTACAATAAAGCCTAAACAGTGTGAGGCCATGCCTTACCTTGAACCATTTCATTTAAGGAATTTCAGGTAAAGGGAAACTAAACCATATGGAGTATTTAAATCAAACATCAACATATTGATCATATTAAATTCATCACATGAGGCATGGACCTCTCTGCCTATTATTAGGTGTAAGTCATTCCCCTAAAGGTCATTTAAACTAATTTTCCTAAACATGTAAAATTTGTTTAAGGGTCAAGTTCTCTATCTTAAGTTATACTTATTATATTATCCCAGGGCATGGTCTTACCACCATAATCTGTTTCATTTCAAGTTTAACCCGTTAATATATTTCAAAGGAAAACATGCTATCCGAATTCCCATCACAAAATCAGCAAGCATAGAGGAAGACCAATGCAATATTCCAAACATGTATACAAGTTTATCTCTACATTTTATCTTGAAGGTAGAGAACCTCCATTGGAGGGGTTTTATTATAAAATCATGATATTATTTTATAAAAAAATCATTTTTTTCATTCAAGATTTTCATCCATTTCACCAAAGGAAAACATTTAAGACAAATCTACTATATAAGTAATAAAATTAATAAAGGACCATGGAAGTGAAATTAATTAATTAATGCTTTTATATGTAAATAGGGAAATAGAAAGGGACCCTCTCTCAACGTGAAACCAAGCCGTCCACCTCAGCTCATGGGACTTTCTAACTAAAAGTTGAGTCTCCCCCACTGGGAATATGAAACTTCACACACGTGCAAGGGAACCTAGCCCCTATGTACACACCTATATCGCCATGGGAATGCACAAGGGGATCTTTACACATGTTCTTATATGCATATACTAGTCTCTGCTCACCTACACATGCATTTTTATATATATACACGGTCACACCTAGACCCATACATGTATAATCACTACCATGGGTAATTATACATGTAACGGGAGAACCCATATATATATATGGGTGTTTGTGTGTGTGTGTGTACATACCTATGCACACGTAGGTGAGTTTCCCTTGACTCGGTGACTCAAAACCAACAATAAGGGACCAACACACTACACATTAAATAAAATAAACCTTAAAAAAAATAAAAACCCCAATTTAATAGGTGAAAACTAAGTTGAAACAACAAAACCTTACCTTGGAACAAAGCTAGTGGACCAAAACCAACCAAAACAATCCAAACTACCTCGCCTTCGGTAGTGGTTATCAGAACAATTATCAAAGGGCCCCAAGAGACTATTTTCACCAACTTAGAATAAGAGATAAATGAAAAAAAAAGTTACCCAAAGACCTAGGGTTAATATGATTCCCACCGAGCAAAGATTAGGATAAAAAACGGACAACAACTAAGAGAATAATGGAGAGAGAGACTTACCGTGAGGTTTTGACGGAGAAATATAATAAATCTGTTTAGAAATGAAGGAGGGAGAGGAGGCCGTAGGTATGATCTCACATGATGGTGGGGAAACCCCTTTGGGGTGCTGGTGCGTCACGAATGAGGGGGGTGGGTTGGTGGGTGGGGGAGAGTAGATTTAGGTTTTCTCATGTGATCTGATTATATCTAATTAGAATGTCCCTTCCAAATACTTTGTTTTTATAATTGTTTCTATATTAAAATACAACTGATGTGTGGTTTGGGTGAAGTACTCCTTTAAATTATAGAGTTTTCATAGATTCATTAGTGAATTTATAGGGTGATGAAAACTCTAACTTTAAGAAACAATCAATATATTTTTCATCATTTTCAAATCCTAAAAGAGACTCATAAGTTTAATGGATTTATATACCTTCATTTTCTTGGAATTCTTCCACTGAATAAACATGGTATTAAAGAATTTATAGGTCTTGTTATCCTATAACTAAGACATGACAATGGTTTCCTGCCACAATTGACTCAATCCTTTAGTCAAGCCCACATAATTTTATTACTTTCAATGATCTAAATGGTTTTATATAAGTTTTCCTTTAATCTATGCAAACAAATCCATTTCCTTAATATGATGTTGATCACTATATAAAGTAGGAATATGATGATTTAAAAATTCATTTATAGGGTCCAAAGGCACAAATAAACCCATTTTCACCATTTAGTTCTTGGTCTAGGTAGATCCAATAACCAGAAGGGTCACACCTAGAAAAAGAGATGAATCAACCTGAGGATCATAACTTGAGATATAATTTTTACATTTCATCAAGAAAATTCATGGATATAACTATAAATAACAAAAAAAATTAGCCCAATCAATACAAATTTTAAAATTTATGACTGACCCAGATACCTACTTATTAAAGTAAATCACATATACTACCTACAATATAACATCACTCTTATAACTGAATAAATTTTTAAATAAAAAAATATCATCTAATAAAATAAGTAATACTTGTAAACACATTCCTTGTTAAGAAAACTAAAAAAATCAATTCAAACTTCACAATACCTCCCATCAAAATTTAGATACATCAAGTAACACCTTAAATAACAATATATATAGTTTAAGAGACAATAAATTTCATCCAATAAAAAGTTAATAAAATTAACCATTATACATAAACCCTTATTGAATCTCATTATATGATGAAGCACCTTTTAAAAAACCTAAGGAAAATCAAGATTCTTATGTATAAAAATAAACTTTAAATTGTTGTTATAAAATGAAAAAAATTCGTGATGTTCTATTCCCAAAAAGAAGATATCCTTTATACTAGAAATCAAATTACTTTTGAAGAAATTTCATACATAATAAAAAAACATTAATACATTACATAAATTCTCTTATAATAATATGAAATTAGTAATAAACACATTAGGTATAATTTGAGAAGTCAAAGGGGTCAAATCATAAAATATATATGGTGTTATGGTTGTGAATAATTTGAATGCATGGTTTGGAAGACCATACACCGACCATGTGACAAACACCAAATGTTATCTAGAACCATCTATGTCTTGAACTGGCCTACTGTGTCTCTTTTGAGGTTGACAGTAGGCTTTAAGTGACACCCAATCCCGCATCCATTAAACTAAGTGTTGGTATCAAGTGCTGAGTTGGCATATCACTAAAATTGGAGGCTATAGAATAATTTACCTATACACACACACACACCTTGATCCATGAAACATTATAGAGATATAATATAATTGAAACATCTAGAGACTAATCAATGCATGAAACATCCTATAGTAAATAAATCAAATTTAATAAGGGTAATATAATGGTTTAAAAGGAAAAAACATGCCTAAATAGAAAATAGATCCCAAACTAACAACAAATAGGAATGAGAATAAAGGGAGAGAGCCTGAATCACAATCTCCAATTCTTACCACCAAACATGGTCAACATCTCCAAACACTATTATACTCCTTTTATACTTGGTCCACTAAAGTCACCACCAATCTATCTGTAGTCTATATAAGGCATGGAATATGTAGTTAAATTACATAGAGTGGTTATAATAGTAAAACTCAATAGGATTCTCTAAAAAGTGAATCAATAGAATAAAATAGTTAGCTCAACCTATAAGTCTAAGGGGGATTATAAACCCAAAATTAGATATGTTTATATTGAAACCCGCATCGAAAAAGGAGAGGAATATTAATCTCCATATCCATATAAGAGTGAGAAGTCAGACTAAAGCTCTAAAAGTTCTAATATCTAATACCAATTACCATGTGTAACCTCACAAGGATCAGAGTGGATGACCCACTCCTCTCCAATTTACTTTAAAGTCTAGGGAACACTTTCTCCAATGAAGGAATGTATCCTCACTATATATTAATAATAGGGGAGTAAAATTTCACGGATAAAAGAATCACACTCTTTATATTGTGGGGGAGTACTAACCCAACCATTATAAAGAGTATGGGAGACCTGTTCCCTAGTGCATTAGGGGAGTACTAACCCTGAAAACTCTCTGATAATAAAAAATTATCACTATCAAATACCAAGCATCATTGAAGGAACCATGTTACCCACATCACCTTTTTCCTTGTCTAATATTATAAAACAAACACCACAATTTTTTCTTAAATGGAATTATATATACAATGAGATACTCACATTCCTTAATCAATGTCTCGAAGAATGATATATGCATGGTGAAAGGTTTTTTGAAAATTACATGGCATGTGCATCAGTGAACACAAAAAGTAATAGCAACTGAGTACCTAGACATATTCTTTCACGGAGATGTGTCAGCCATCCATGTACCTCAACACATCATGTTCTTATGGGAACATGATGTGTTTGATCACCTAGGTCTATGGGCCTCTATACTCATCACATGTCTCAACTATATGGGTAGTATCACATGGTGTCTGGGAATGAACACACTGCATGTGATATTAAAATAAGGGTGAAAACCAAGTCACTGTATAAATTCATGGAATATAGAATGTGTTTTATTATAAAAAATGACGTGTTGTCAGGGTTTTCATAGATAGTGATGTCTAGTATCATGATATTCACATGATCATTACATCCACTAAATCAACCATTTTAATAGATTTTGTATCACCAAAATCCATAAAAATCATATGGAGATTCCTATGATCATCTATTTATAGCTTTTGGTGGATGGAAATTGGTATTATGGTCACCCAATAAAATCACCCAAAGATCCCATCACTAGTAGGATTTCTGATCCATGGTATAATCATCTACAGTCCTCATATCCACCTTGATCCATCGGGAATCTATCAATCCCAAGTTTTTTCATACTTCTAACACGAATTTGGAGGCTTGATAGTTATTGAACTAGTTTGGAAATATTGAATTTATAGACCCACATGCTAATGATGAAGAACGTAAAGAACAAAGACGAGAGATGCTCGATAACAAGGTTAGATTACCATTGGACGATACAATCTTGCACAATATTTATAGACATGAAAACCATAATTGGTTTAAATCATGGGTGTAATGAAAATTGTTAATTAGGTTCAAATAATCATATTTTTATTTCTTGTGAATAAGAAAATTCAAAAAAATTATGAATATATATGATCCATTATCCACAATCAAGAAGAAAAGGGAGGAATTCTAAAAAATAACGAGTCCTTCCTAGAGAATGTATTGATATTTATTACAGAACACATACTTTAGTGATTTCATTGATGTTTTTTAGGAATTCATCTTTCATCTCATAAATATACTCAATTAATTTTTCATTGATCCATGATATGGAGTTCATCAATGCCAAAAATGACTCCACATCCTCTTCTCCATTCTAAATGGGTTACGTGGATATCCTAGGGGATTTCCACAAATAATTTATTTATAGAGGGCGTGTTGGTTTACACATTTAATAAATTATATAAAATATATCATTTAATTTATTTTATAAACCCTATTATTACATTTTTACAAAGAACATTCAATGCCAATGAACCTTATATCCTACAACAGGTAAACACTATATTCTAGAAATAACTATGATATTACATTTTTCATTTGAGGTTCTAGTCAAAGAGAATAATATTAATTTCAAAATGAAGTGCACATGTGTCTTAATATATTAAATATTTTTAGTATATATTAAATATTATGTCCAGGGAAACCCATAAAAATGTTCCTACTCCTATAAAATAATCTAGAGTTATATGTATAAATATTCGAAGGGTTGAACTATGAAAACTATAGTTGTTAAATTATCCCCACCTTCAAGTATTTTTGACTTGAAATGCATAATCTAAAGAAAATGGTTAGGGTAATTATCCCACATCTTACTCTCATGCTCCCAATATATTTATCGTACATTCATATATTTCCAAAATACTCCAACCAGAGGAATATTCCACCTAGAAGAATATTCCACCCACATAGGAACCTATCCTATCAATCCTTGATCCCCACTAGGTACTCTAAGAAGGTAGATGCATCCCCAATGTCTATATCACCCCTATTAATTATATACCATGGGTCATGCATGTTTCACCTTAACTACAGATCATGGAAGACTTCATGAACTCAGTCCAAATGAGGGGTTAAATAGAAGTGTTAAGAATGATCTTGAACCATACATAAATATGAATTGTCCTAATAAAATAGGAGCATCTTAATGGGGAGGCACTCCAGAAAACATGGTCTCTATGTTCACATTCCAATGTCTACTTAAACTTGTCCACGCAATATTTCTATCAACTATGGGATATCTTTATATTATCATGGACCACTTAAACCTTCCTTAACATTTCCTACACTTTTTATAGACCAACATGAGATGTCTCACCAATCTCAGTCTTGTACAAGGGTGGCCTACATCGTCTCTCATATATTGAATCAAAATTTTATATATCAACAGTAGAGTTATCAATATTATTATAGGTGAAATCCAATATGGTAAATTTATTCTCCTAGTTCTGTCCAAATTCCACCATTTCATATCTCATAATATGTTCTAAAAAATGGATGGTTCACTCAGTATGACCATCCTTATGCGGGCGGAACCCCATGCTAATCTATAACTAGGTACCAAAGGGATCCTAAAATCCTCTACAAAAAAATGAGATGAATCAAACATCATAATTGGAGATAATCATCATGGGTAACATATAATGAAATATGATCTCCTCTACATAAAAACACCCCAAAATCTCTACAGAACTACGCTATTTAATAGAAATAAAGTATTCTAACGTGGTAATCCATTAAATAATCATCTAGATTGAATTGCAGCCTCTCAATATCAATGGAATCCATATCAAAAAATCAATTCTTATTCCATACCACTTAAATTTTGGGATCTCCAATGGTTGAGTTAGAACTTTTATAACATGTTTCTTAGTTTTTACCTATTTTCACATGAGGCATTAAGAAACAAACATTATAGTGCTATACCTCATCCCATACCCCCAAAACTACAAATAACGGAATTTGTAAATTTATCTCACTTATAGATGTATCTCCAAAAGATTTGTATGAAACTACCATATTACTGCCTCACACAAAATGTCTTAACTACCATCCATCCTTGAAAAATTATAATTTTCTTCTCACATTTAGAAAATACATCTAGTGCATCTTTTAAGTTTATCTTATCATAAAAAACAACACAATCAATGTCACCCAAATATTCCTCCATCACACAGTGAAGAAGCTGTGGAGTCACCACCATCGATTATAGAAAGGATATCCCTATCTCCTCTAATAGGGTCATATTTAATGTGACACAATTCTCTAAAACATCATCCACTAATCAAGGATTGGATTTCCTACAAAGAGAATATTCTATCATGTTTCCTTTTTATGGAGTATAGGATATATCAAATTCAGAGTCCAAAAGGAACTCTAACCAATAACACTTTCTCTGGTTAATATATCTATATTTAAATCTGTATATGATACTCTAGTGGCTTAGGTAAAAAAAATACCCAACAAAATACAATTCCTTCACATCATTAAGGGGTAAAATATAAATATTAACTCAAAGTATTGGGTTGCATATTTCTCCTTCTGGGGACTCAAATTATTTTACCCATAGTATATTACCACCTACATGGGAATCAAAACATATCCATTCCTAAATCAAGAGGAATAAAAAAACCACGTAATTTACACCCTCCTCTTGTATTATTAAAATATGTACACTAGTCATCCTCTACCTTAGATCATAGAAGGATCTCTAGAAAAAATCAGTCCATGAAAATGGATTCCCATTCTATGTCAAGGAATAATAGGGACCACAATATAGGAAATAATGGCTACAAAACAAGATAATAACCTACCCAACAAAGGAAAACTATACACCTCTAATATTCTATTGGGTGGATCTTAAGAAAGAACTTAATCAGTCTTTTCTAGAACCAAAATTATACCATTCTTAGACATAACATGCCTTATAAAGTAAAAAATTTTGTTTCCAAGACTAGAACATTAAAATATTACTATATAATTGGTGCACTCATAGATTGTCTAGGACTATATTAAAATACTTTTCATGCGCATACTCAGATGAAAATAAATTTAAATTTTATTAGTAAGAAAACATGAACCTATCCAATAAAGGATAAAAGATTCTATTTGTGATATCCATGAACACAGTGGGGGAATTCATCACACTAAAACGAATCACCAAGAATTCATTATTCTAATAAGAAAATTTTAATATCTTCTTTAGAATATAATCCTTATGAACCCTCAACTGATGGTGGACTGAACTAATATCATCTATGAGAACCTTATTGTGCTTATAAACTAGTAAAATATCTCATTAGACCTTGGATAGGGGTTATTGTTCTTTAGGATCAACTAATTCAGGCAATGGTAATGAAAAAAAGACTCAAGATCATATACAGCTTTTTCAAAAATAGCACTGGTGCTATCCATGGGAAAAATTGGGTTTGATAAAAACAATCTCATTAATGACTTAGAATTGTATCCTTATATATTGGATCTTGAAAGGGGTCATTTGATGTGCCAAAGAAGATATTGATTAGGTTCTAGGGTGAAATTCAATGAATAAGTCAATCTACCACCTCAAAGGTAGTCCCTAAGCTTGTTTTTATAATATGTCTTTGTAATCCTCCACTACCACTGAAATCCAGATATCTATGGATCATGCTAAACTAACCACCATAATCAATAGTTGATTGGTTGTAGGTTATAAATTCCTTCAAATAAGACCCACTTTCTATGCTATATGGTTCTTATATCCCATAATATAAACCTTTTTCTATTTGAATAGATGAATTTAACCCTCCTAGGATGATAATGTATATTATCATGAACTTTAGAAAACTATTCCATACTATGGATGAAGTCATAAGTTTTCATCCCACAAATAAATAGTTCCCATGAGAAACTCTTTCTTCTAAGAACCAAGTCTCACTACCAACAAATGTGTGACAAAAAATAATCTTTCACTATATGGAACTCTATCCATAACCAATGGTGTAAACACTCTATTGTAATATCTAGCTCTTTCATAAGGGATATGGAAATAAAATAATGACTCAAGCCTGTGTCAACAAGTACTAGAGTTAATGTAGGTATGACAATGATCATACATTGAATAATCTCATGCGTAGCCTAGTAGGATCAATTCATAGCTTATAATTAACCCTTACATTTACCACTAACCCTCTAAGCCTGGTGCGGGCCACCTGGTGGCAGTGGTGGGTGTAGGTCATAGTGCCATACTCAACTAGTTGCTCATCTGTCTAGGGCTCTTATAACCCCTCTATTACTGAACCCTATAAGATACCTGCAAGGAAGATAACCACATCTTTGTACACTAATGGTTATGACTCCTATGTCAAGAACCTATTGGATGACTCATACTATCCATAATAGATGACTCATCTACATGATTTCCAATTTTGGATCCAACTACCCAACACCCCTCTCATAAAGAGATCTATTTCACCAAAGCATGTTCAAGCACTCTAGAATAATTGGGAATGTATAAGAAGACCACACTCTCCCAGTTTTCTTTGTGGAAGCCAATATCAATATTCGATGCCAAAAATATTCCATATCAATCCATTTATAGAGAATATCATGTGAGGTCTGAAAACCATGATGCCTAATCTGTAATTGACATATCACCTTGCCACATCTTGATAATTGACTATATCCACATAGATTATAAGTTTGAAGGATAACTCTCAATGTGGAACAAATGATAAAATTATTTACTTGAGATTATCAAACCTTCATGAGTCTAAGTGATTATAACCTCTTAGTACCCCTGTTACTCCATGAATAAGACTAGTATTAAGAATAACCTTCTAATCAGCCAGTGTCTATACAAGTTGAAAAATTCTGACCACTCACTCAATGAAATCCTCTACTACTTGAGGGTCTGGTTCACCATGAAATCTAAGTGGTAATTATAACAAGAACTCATAAAATAAACTAAGTTACTACACATAATCTTCTTGACTTTTTATAGTTTTTGGATGCCCCACATGTATTCAATTATCCACCTAAACCATAAGTGGTGGATCCATATACTTCTTATCGAGTTGAACCACTCCTCTATGATCACCTAGAGGGAACACCTCAAGAATTGGTCCTTCTAATATGGTCTCATCTCTCAACTTATCATCATAATTTACTTGTGTTAGAATCCTCTATGGTTGTCTTCATGGATGAATCCAAGAAATTATAAATATTTAGTACTGTTATATGAGGATATATGGTGATTTGACTCTAGAAATACATGGAAGTCAAAAGACCCAATCCAGTATGATTCTTGCACAATTGGATTCCCTATAATTAGTTCTGTAATGTAGATTCGATAAGATGGTTATCCGAGTCCTAGTGTATAGATACATTGGCTGCCACACCATCACTAGGTTCATTGGCTAGAGAACCAAACTCTAGAAACTTTAACATTGTTTTCATAACTTACTAATATAATCCTCATGATATATCAAACTCTACAAACTAGATCTAGGAAAAACATGCTTTGATACCACACTATCATGACCCAACCCACCAGCACACCACCTCAGACGACATTAAACTAAGAGTGACACCCCAAGATGTAGAGACCCGAAGCTTGACGTACATGGACATTACATTACTTTTGCAGAATACTTAGTACATAAAAAACACACACACACAAGGACAGTAATAGTTTAGTGTCTTTGGAAACTCAGAATATAATCTTCTAATCATGGTGAAAGATCTTCAACATCTCCCATAAAGATCATCCCTTTTTTTTCTTACCTAAAACCTTTCTTTATATCCTGGGGAAAAGAAAACATAAAAGGGTGAGCTCAAATGCTCAGTAAGGGTAAACAAAAGAAATATCAATCACATCATATTCATAAGAATATAACATTTTGGAAATCTTAACCTGCAAAAGAGATCATAATATCATAACATGGGATTAATCATAGTAGTGAAATGTAATCCCAATAATCATAAATGAAAACATAAAACTTTTTGGCATACACACATAATCATAGAGAATCATTTCTTATTAGTCAAGACTCATTGCCAAGACTATCTTAGTGGACAAAGTCCATTTCTGAACCGAGTTCACTCCTCGTTTCAGTCCTGTTTCACTGAACCGGTTTAACCTGCCGTTCCAGCCATGTCTATCTCATGAGATATAAAATCTTTACCCAATGTATTGGAGGGAGATATAGGTCCCACCCATCCCATAATTATACCATTATTATGTGTGCCACAAAATAAAAAAAAATCATACATCATTGCATAACCCATGTAATAAAAATAGGAATCTTAAACATCATGCCATCATAACATAATCCATATAAGACAAAAGGGCATCATAAAAATAATTCCATCATAACATAATCAAATCAATGTAAAAATAGGGACAGAAATAGAACCCTATATTATCTTAGATGGAAAATAATTTTGATAAAACACTTGAACTCCATTCATGAGGAAATATCCTTTCTACTTCAAATTTTTTTTCCTTTCTTAACATGTCATAAAATTTTAAACTAAAAGATGTTGATTGAAAATTTGTAAAGGAATATTCTTGGAAATAATGTTTTAAAAATCCATTCATTCCATATAAGTTAAAAAAAACATTCTTCTCGTACTTTTGTCGGAAAAGTCAAAAAGTCCATCGTACGAAAAACGACAAAAGATTCCTTTCATATCTTTTACTAAAAACTCACCGAATGGTAAAAATGGATTTAAACAATTGTATGTGGATGTAAATAATATTACATATTGAGGAAGCATGGATGTGGATGATAAAATACACCCCAGTAAATACAAGTATAAACAATCTTAGATAAAAATGAGATTGTGATATTTCCCCTTACCTTAGGTCCGATTTGCTTCGTAAGTGTCCGAACCTTCTGTATAATGATTTAAATAATGTCATTGAGTTATTCCATAATCTTACTCATTGTTATGATATCATATATGGTTCACTTATGACTTTATTTTACCCGTTCTTTTGTAAATTCCATGTTAAAGAGCGTTTTGGGTAAAATCGTTTCATTTGTCGTCCGTGTTTTGACTTGTAATTATTCATATGATTACTTAGATCACGATTAATTAATTCAAGAATATAAAACATGATTTATATATAATATATATTCATAATATACATATATACAATAGATCAGTAAATGTAAATAAATACACAGTTCATGGAGACGGTAGGTCGTACGTACGCATGAACGTTGTTTTCTTTTCCTTATTGAGTTGAATGGAATTAAGTAGATGACATACATATATATACACATAAATATAGTATCATTATTATGTCATATATTTCATTATTACTTATTATATATACTTTATAATCATTCATTAATGGTTAACGTGGAGAATGAATCTCATCGCGTCATGGAGATGGTAGTCCGTATGTACGCACGAGCGATGATATCATTCTCATGATCGTGGAATTGTATTGGAGTGTATGTATACCATTTCAGAATCAATATAACTTTAAAATAATCATATATAGTTATTATTTTCACCATTATACCCATCCAAGTAATGTGGTGGTGGAACATAGATTACACCACGGCGTGGAGACGATATTCCGTACGTACGCACGCGCGGTGATTTCATTTTCCGTAGGATGGATAGATGGTGAAATAGGGTTGTTTCATACTTATAATAACATATCAGTATATGAGTGATACTGATGTTATTACTTCATAATTAAAAAAACTAAGAAGAATAAGTGGAAGAAGAAATAAAGTTGAAAGAAACTGTAACGGACATTACCTCTTCTTTGAAGTGCTTCTTTGAGACCTCCTTTTAGGGCACTAAAATTGGTATTTGAAGAAGACCAGGACATCTAGGATGTCTCTAGGGTAATGGAGAGAAGAAATTGTTAGGGTTTGGATGAGCTTGAAGGCTCAATGTGTTGTTAGGAAGAGAGGGAGGAGGTGCCCTTTTATAAGGTAGGAGAGGGGCACCTTTGGAATAACTAAAAATATTATTTTATTATAAAGCCAAATTCGGTTTTAAATAGATCCAAATTGATTTATTTCGAAGATAAGGTGGGGATGGGTCTAAATCCTCTCATAAAATAGAATTTGGACAAGTTTAGTTTACTATTTTAACCTTATCATTTAGATTTAACTTTAAGTTAGATAATTTTACTTTTACCGTGTCTTTTTGTGTTCTTACACTATATGGTTAACAAACTTACTATAACAAGAAAAAAGAACCCCAAGTTGTTTATTATTAATATATATAACATTATCTAAGTCATTTGGCCGAACCTTAGATTTTTAGGAATAAAATAACAATTAATAATATAATATTTGTTTTAAAAACTATTTTATGTCAATTTTGACACTATTTAGTAATTGATTTTTCTGAAAATCATAACAGAATTATTAGTTCTAAAAAAGTTAATTAAATAAATACTAGAATGTCCTATTAACTTATAAAATTAGTGGATTTCATAAAAAGTCTCAAATTACATTTATTTGGGTATTTATAACATCAATTATGTCAATATTTCATTAAAAAGATAACTACTGCATCATCATTGTGTCATAAATAAATTAACTTATTTAAAGACTAAAAATTACAAATAAAATATCATTATGTAGGAAATATTTTTAGCTTTCTAATTAATATTTATATTATAATTTATCTTATGTATAACCCTATATTAAAAATGATATACTTATTAAACTTTGATTTTAACTATTTTAACCCTTCTTTAAATAAATTAATAATAAATGTCCTAATCTAATCCAAGTGAGCCTAAATGGTAATAATTTATTCCTAAGGTTGTTTTTGGTCGAATTACACTAATCCAATATAATTAGGACATGCGTAAGTGTAATAATAATATCATTTTTACCCTTAATTACCCTATTTACTTTTAACCGTGGTAAAAAAAAAGTAAAAAGTTACTATTCACCAAAAATTATTTTCATCTCATTGAACCACATTTTACTTACTGATATCAACCATGTCTCTCGGATTTTTGAAATTCCACTCACAGAAGCGGTAAAATTAAGTTTTATGAAAAATTCATTTTTTTCAACTACCACTTAGTGGTTTCACTATTCATAAAAAAATGAAAGTTTCCAGAAAAATACCAAAAATTAGGCCTAAGCTATATTTGATATTATGAACTCAAAAATGATGTCTATTTTACCAAATTCAAAACATATCATTTTCATTAATTAATTTAAAAATTAATTCCCGTCGTCAAAACAAATAGCGTGTTCTTAAGAGATAATAACTATCAAAAGATTGACACTTTTTTATGTCTGGTTTAAATGTGAAATTACATCCAATAACCAAAATTTTATTAAATTGGGAAAATATATTCTAAATATACATTAAAACCACTCAAATTAATAATTTATCACTATTAATTATTTCGATTAAAAAGGTTGTTTTTAATTAAAATTTTGTAATTTTCACTATTCATCAGAAACTGAAAGTTATCTGAAAAGTACCAAAACTTCACCCTAAGCTAATTTTGATATTAAGAATCCAAAAATTAAGTCCATTTTGAAAAATAAAATTTAAAAAATTTCAAAAATTGATTATTACTATTCATAACGGCTAGTTTTAATAATATTTTAATAGCATATCGATGTTTAGTGAAACTCGGTATTGCGTACTACACACACTATCGAGGAAGGTCGCGATTGCGTGTAATGCAATTCAAGTCAAGGATGCGTGTTGTGCAAGATAATTTTGGTGTAGCGTACAACAGAAGACATTAATGAAATTAAAAAGAATATTTTTCATAAAATCTCGGGGTGTTATATTCTACCCCCCTTAAAATGAATTTCGCTCTCGAAATTCGTCGGGGTTATAAATGGTTTACTCCTTGAAAGTTTCTTTAATAGAAACTCACATCATAAAAATGAATACCAAAACCAATCTTTAAAAACAAAAGTATGAAACGTAACAGTTTCCCAAATAAACTAATCACTGGGTTTCCACATAGATGAAAATATGGATATGGAAGAGAAATCTAACAATCGTGTTCTGATGGAGAGTGGTAGAGAACATGGCTATGGAAAAGTCAGCAATCACAAATTCATAGATTTGTGATGATCTAAGGTACCATCTGATTCATCGGATATAAGGGCACTAGGACAACAGTTTCAGTTTTCAAGATCATTAAAAGAAATACTTACATGATTTTGGTACAATCTCACTATTGTTCGTTAATTGAACAATTTTCACTTCATCCCTTAATGAAATGAAGTTGAATTTGTTATTCGTGATGTGTTAGCAGATCATGTGATAGAATGATGGGTCATTCCATCTGTCTCAAACAAAAGGTTATAAAAGTTATCAAAAATACACAAGTCCATCAATAGTGAGATTAATCATATATGGTTCCTAAAATGGACTTATACATCATATATCATACTGCTTAATATAATAAAACTAGTTTCTACAAAACAGGGACTTCCTGTAGGCCAGTGGTAGGCGATAAAGGCCAGTCGCACTTCGGTTGTGGGTTCGATTCCCACAGCCTTGTCCGATGCGATGGGCTATCGCCCATCCTGCAGGTTGTCCTTTTTCTAAAACTAAATTACTATAACATCCCAGAAATAATATCAAAAAAACTTATATCCTTAAACAATACTAACTTATGTCCAACATAATCTATCCCAATCTTTAGGCTTATCCAAAATACTTCGGTCCAAGATCATAGTATAAAGAAAATGATTACTTGAAATGTCACATAACAATCACGTGAATGCCATCATTTATCCCCTATATATCATATGATATATCTTTTTGGTCAAATTACAAACACATGAATACCTTAATCATGTATTCCCTTGCAGAATGAATACCCATTGAACCTTAGTGAAAACGTGAATGTAGTTAAATGTTAACACTTTCCACAAACAAAAATCCTCAAAATTATTTGTACTCAAATCATGATATCACTTAGTCCTTATATCAATCATGATATCATGAATACTGTCAAACTTTTCATTTTCTCCTTATCCCTTCATGATGCGCATATCATCTACTTTCCAAAATATTTGAATCACTTTTCATGGTTACTGGTACCTTAAAATTATTGAAAACCACAATAGAATAATACCAAAATATTCTAATACACAATAAAAGTACCTCAACAACATTATTCTCGAATACCAATACATAAACACTTCAATCCATCCTCTTCAATTATTGTCCTGGAATAAGTCCTTCCTTGATTTAGAAGTAACTTTTTAGGTCAGGGCATTGAGTTGGGTAATGCCCATGTTCTCCACAAATAATACATTGAACTCCATAATAGTCTATCACTCTATGACCCTTTTCTCCACACAGATAACATCGGTCCCTCCATTTGAGGTATTCCTCAAGGTTATTCTTCCCTTCTTTAGAAATCTCAATCTTCCTTTCTTTATGCTCCTCAACATGCGAACATGCATAATAGTTTATCATCCTCTTCTTTGATGAATTAGGCATACCACTAAATTTTACCTTGTTAATCATATATCGTGATGACTGATTCAACATAATCACAATATCTTTCTCTCTAGTAATTACACAATTTTGTTGCTCATAGTCACCAATTTGTCCATTGGATTCAGTGTTAACCGAATTCCTTCTGGTTCCCTCCATTAATTAAAACACAAAAAGAATTCTGTGAGAGGAAAAAATCATGCTAGAGAAAACAACATAGTAAAGGGGGAGCACCCACAATATCTAACATCTTAGGTTAAATTATAATATCATTACCATAGTTCTAGGACTATATCCTATATGTATACTTATCCTTAGGGACATACCTAGACATACCTTAGAAATATCCCTAGGGATCTCACTAACATTTTCACATCCTAGTTTCCAAAGGTTGACTAAACCTTTCCTCTGATACCAACTGTAGAGACCCGAATCTTGATGTACATGGACATTACATTACTTTTGCAGAATACTTAATACATAACAAAAACACACACACAAGGACCGTAATAGTTTAGTGTCTTTGGAAACTCGGAATATAATCTTCTAATCGTGGTGAAAGATCTTCAACATCTCCCATAAATATCTTCCCTTTTTTTTCTTACCTAAAACCTTTCTTTTTATCCTGGGGAAAAGAAAAAACATAAAATGGTGAGCTAAAATGATCAGTAAGGGTAAACAAAAGAAATATCAATCACATCATATTCATAAGAACATAACATTTTGGAAATATTAACCTGTAAAAGAGATCATAATATCATAACATGGGATAAATCATAGTAGTGAAATGTAATCCCAATAATCATAACTTAAAACATGAAACTTTGTGGAATACACACATAATCATAGAGAATAATTTATTATTAGTCAAGACTCTTTGCCAAGACTATCTTAGTGGACAAAGGCCATTTCTGAACCGAGTTCACTCCTCGTTTCAGTCCTATTTCACTGAACCGGTTTAACCTGCCGTTCCAGCCATGTCTATCTCATGAGATATAAAATCATTACCCAATGCATTTTAGGGAGATATAGGTCCCACCCATCTCATAATGATACCATTCTTATGTGTGCCACAAAATCCAAAAAATCATACATCACTGCATAACCCATGTAATAAAAATGGGAATCTTAAACATCATGCCATCATAACATAATCCATATAAGATAAAAGGGCATCATAAAAATAATTCCATCATAACATAATCAAATCAATGTAAAAATAGGGATAGAAACAGAACCCTATATTATTCTAGATGGAAAATAATTTTGATAAAACACTTGAACTCCATTCTTGAGGAAAATATCCTTTCTACTTCAAAAACATTTTTTCCTTTCTTAACATGTCATACAATTTTAAACTAAAATAAGTTGATTGAAAATTTGGAAAGGAAGCTTCTTGGAAATAATGTTTTATAAATCCATTCATGCCATATAAGTTAAAAAACATTCTTCTCGTACTTTTGTCGGAAAAGTCAAAGAGTCCCTTGTACGAAACATGACAAAAGATTCATTTCATATATTTTACTAAAAAATCACCGACGGGTAAAATTGGATTTAAATAATTGTATTTGGATGTAAATAATATTACATATTTAGGAAACATGGATGTGGATGATAAAATACACCCCAGTAAATACCAAAGTATAAACAATCTCGGATAAAAATGAGATTGTGATATTTCCCCTTACCTTAGGTCTGATTTGCTTCATAAGTGTCTGAACCTCCTGTATAATGATTTAAATAATTTCATTGACTTATCCCATAATCATACTCATTGTTATTATATCATATATGTTTCACTTATGACTTTATTTTACCCGTTCTTTTGTAAATTCCATGTTAAAGAGCGTTTTGGATAAAATCATTTCATTTGTCGTCCGTGTTTTGACTTGTAATTATTAATATCATTATTTATATCACAATTAATTAATTCCAAAATAAAAAACATGATTTATATATAATATATATTCAAAATACACAAATATATAATAGATCAGTAAATGGAAAGAAATACACCGTTCATTGAGACGGTAGGTCGTACGTACGCATGAACGCTGTTTTCGTTTCCTTATTGAGTTGAATGGAATTAAGTAGATGACATACATATATATACACATAAATCCAGTATCATTATTATGTCATATATTTCATTATTACTTATTATATATACTTTATAATCATTCATGAATGGTTCACGTGTAGAATGAATCTCATCGCGTCGTGGAGACGGTAGTCCATACGTACGCACGAGCGATGATATCGTTATCATGATCGTGGAATTGTATTTTATTGTATGTATACCATTTCAGAATCAATATCACTTTACAATAATCATATATAGTTATTATGTACACCATTATAACCATCCACATAAGGTGGTGGTGGAAAATAGATTACACCACAGCATGGAGACGGTATTCCGTACGTACGCACGCGTGGTGATTTCGTTTTCCGTAGGATGGATAGATGGTGAAATAGGGTTGTTTAATAGTAATAATAACATATCAGTATATGAGTTATACTGATTTCATAACTTCATAATGAAACAACCTAAGAAGAATAAGTGGAAGAAGAAATAAAGTTGAAAGAATCGGTAACAGACATTTCCTCTTCTTTGAAGTGCTTCTTTGAGACCTCATTTTAGGGCACTATAATTCTTCTTTGAAGAAGACCAGGACCTCTAGGATGTCTATAGTTTAGTGGAGAGAAGAAATTTTCAGGGGTTGGCCGAGCTTGAAGGCTCAAAGTGATGTGAGGAAGAGAGGGAGGAGGTGCCCTTTTATAAGGGAGGAGAGGGGCACCTTTGGAATAATTAAAAATATTATTTTATTATAAAGAAAAATTCGGTTATAAATAGATCCAAATTGATTTATTTCGAAGATAAGGTGGGGATGGGTCTAAATACTCTCATACAATAGAATTTGGACAAGGTTAGTTTACTATTTTAACCTTATCATTTAGATTTAACTTTAAGTTAGATAATTTTTCTTTTACCGTGTCTGTTTGTGTTCTTACACTATAAGGTTAACAAACTTACTATAAAAAGACAAAAGAAACCCAAGTTGTTTATTATTAATATATATAACCTTATCTAAGTTATTTGGCCTAACCTTATATTTTTGGGAATAAAATAACAATTAATAATATAATATTTGTTTTAAAAACTATTTTATGTCAATTTTGACACTATTTAGTAATTGATTTTTGTGAAAATCATAACAGAATGATTAGTTCTAAAAAAGTTAATTAAATAACTACTAACATGTAATATTAACTTATAAAATTACGGTAATTCATAAAAAGTCTCAAATTACATTTATTTGGGTATTTATAACATCAATTATGTCAATATTTCATTAATTTGATAATTACTGTATCATCATTGTGTCATAAATAAATTAACTTATTTAAAGTATAAAAATTACAAATAAAATATAATTATGTAGGAAATAGTTTTATATTTCTAATGAATATTTATAGTCTAATTTATCTTATGTATAACTCTATATTAAAAATAATATACTTATTAAACTTTGAGTTTAACTATTTTAACCCTTCTTTAAATAAATTAATAATAAATGTCCTAATCTAATCCAAGTGGGCCTAAATGCTTATATTTTATTCGTAAGGTTGTTTTTGGTCGAATTACACTTATCCAATAGAATTAGGACATGTTTTAGGGTAATAATAATATCATTTTTACACTTAATTACCCAATTTATTTTTAACCGTGGTAAAAAAAGTAAAAAGTTACTATTCACCAAAATTTATTTTCATCTCATTGAACCACATTTTACTTACTGATATCAACCATTTCTCTCGGATTCTTGAAATTCCACTCACAGAAGTGGTAAAATTATGTTTTATGAAAAATTCATTTTTTTAACTACTACTTAGTGGTTTCACTATTCATCAAAAAATGAAAGTTTCCAGAAAAATACCAAAACATAGGCCTAAGCTATATTTGATATTATGAACTCAAAAATGATGTATAATTTACGAAATTCAAAACCTATCAGTTTCATTAATTAATTTAAAAATTAATTCTCATCGTCAAAACAAATAGCGTGTTCTTAAGAGATAATAACTATCAAAAGATTGACACTTGTTTATGTCTGGTTTAAATGTGAAATTACATCCAATAACCAACATTGTATTAAATTGAGAAAATATATTCTAAATATACTTTAAAACCACTCAAAATAATAATTTATCACTATTAATTATTTCGATTAAAAAGGTTGTTTTTAATTAAAATTTAGTAATTTTCACTATTCATCAGAAAATGAAAGTTATCCGAAAAGTACCAAAATTTCACCCTAAGCTAATTTCGATATTCCGAATCAAAAAATGAAGTCCATTTTGAAAAATAAAATTTATAAAATTTCAAAAAGTGGTTATTACTATTCATAACGGCTAGTTTTAATAATATTTTAATAGCATATCGTTGTTTAGTGAATCTCGGTATTGTGTACTACACACGCTATCGAGGAAGGTCATGATTGTGTATAATTCAAGGCAAGTCAAGGATGCGTTTTGTGCAACTTCCTTTTGGTGTAGCGTACAACACAAGACATTAATGAAATTAAAAAGAATATTTTTCATAAAATCTCGGGGTGTTACATTCTACCCCCCTTAAAATGAATTTCGCCCTCAAAATTCGTTGGGGTTATAAATGGTTTACTCCATGAAAGTTTCTTTAATAGAAACCCACATCGTAAAAAGGAATACCAAAACCAATATTTAAAAACAAAAGTATGAAACGTAACAGTTACCCAAATAAACTAATCACTGGGTTTCCACATAGATGAAAATATGGATATAGAAGAGAAATCTAATCATCATGTTCTGATGGAGAGTGGTAGAGAACATGGCTATGGAAAAGTCAGCAATCACAAATCCATAGATTTTTGATGATCTAAGGCACCATCTGATTAATCGGATATAAGGGCACTATGACAACATTTTTGGTTTCCAAGATCATTAAAAGAAATACTTACATGATTTTGGTACAATCTCACTGTTGTTCGTTAATTGAAAAATTTACACTTCATCCCTTAATGAAATGAAGTTGACATTGTTATTCGTGATGTGTTAGCAGATCATGTGATAGAATGATGGGTCATTCCATCTGTCTCAAAGAAAAGTTTATAAAAATTATCAAAAATACATAAGTCCATCTATATTGAGATTAATCATATATGGTTCCTAAAATGAACTTATAATTCATATATCATACTTCTTAATATAATAAAACTAGTTTCTACTAAACAGGGACTTCCTGTAGGCCAGTGGTATGCGATAAAGTCCAGTCGCACTTCGGTTGTGGGTTCGATTCCCACAGCCTTGTCTGACGTGATGGGTTGTCGCCCATCCTGTAGGTTTTCCTTTTTCTTAAACTAAATTACTATAAAATCCCATAAATAATATCGAAAAAACTTCTATCCCTAAAAAATACTAACTTATGTACAACATAATCCATCCCAATCTTTAGGCTTATCCAAAATACTTCGGTCCAAGCTCATAGTATAATGAAAATGATTACTTTAAATTTCACATAACAATCACGTGAATGCCATCATTTATCCCCCATATATCATAAGATATATCTTTTTGGTCAAATTACAAACATGTGAATACCTTAATCATGTATTCTCTTTAAGAATGAATACCCATTGAGCCTTAGTGAAAACATGAATGTAGTTAAAAGTTAACACTTTCCAAAAACCAAAATCCTCAAAATTCATTATACTCAACCCATGATATCACTTAGTCCTTATATCAATCATGAGCTCATGAATACTGTCAAACATTTCATTTTCTCCTTATCCCTTAATGATGTGCATATCATCTTCTTTCCATAATATTTGAATCACTTTTCATGGTTACCTTTACCTTAAAATTATTTAAAACCACAATAGAATAATACAAAAATATTCTAATACACAATAAAAGTACCTCAACAACATTATTCTTGAATACCAATACATAAACACTTCAATCCATCCTCTTCAATTATTGTCCTGGAATAAGTCCCTTGATTTAGAAGTAACTTTTTAGGTCAGGGCATTGAGTTGGGTAATGCCCATGTTCTCCACAAATAATACATTGAACTCCATAACATTCTGTCACTCTATGACCCTTTTCTCTACAAAAATAACATCGGTCCCTCCATTTGAGGTATTTCTCAAGGTTCTTCTTCCCTTCTTTAGAAATCTCAATTTTCCTTTCTTTATGCTCCTCAACATGAGAACATGCATAATAGTTTATCTTCCTCTTCTTTGATGAATTAGGCATACCACTAAATTTCACCTTGTTAATCATATATTACAATGACTGATTCGACATAATCACAATATCTTTCTCTATAGGAATTACACAATTTTGTTGCTCATAGTCACCAATTTGTCCATTGGATTCAATGTTAACCGAATTCCTTATGGTTCCCTCCATTAACTAAAACAAAAAAAGAATTCTGTGAGAGGCAAAAATCATGCTAGAGAAAATAACATAGTAAAGGGGGAGCACCCTCAATATCTAACATCTTATGTTAAATTCTAATATCGTTACCATTGTTTTAGGACTATATCCTATACATATACTTATCCTTAGGGACATCCCTAGACATAACTTAAAAATATCTCTAGGGATCTCACTAACATTTTCACATCCTAGTTTCCAAAGGTTGACTAAACCTTTCCTATTATACCAACTGTAGAGACCCGAAGCTTGACGTACATGGACATTACATTAATTTTGAGGAATACTTATAACATAAAAAAAACACACAGACAAGGTCCATAATAGTTTAGTGTCTTTGGAATCTCGGAATATAATCTTCTAATCGTGGTGAAAGATCTTCAACATCTCCCATAAAGATCTTCCTTTTTTTCTTACCTAAAAACTTTCTTTATATCCTGGAGAAAAGAAAACATAAAAGGGTGAGCTCAAATTCTCAGTAAGGGTAATCAAAAGAAATATCAATCACATCATATTCCTAAGAACATAAAATTTTGGAAATCTTAACCTGCAAAAGAGATCATAATATCATAACATGGGATAAATCATAGTAGTGAAATGTAATCCCAATAATCATAACTTAAAACATGAAACTTTTTTTCATACACACATAATCATAGAGAATCATTTATTATTAGTCAAGACTCATTTCCAAGACTATCTTTGTGGACAAAGTCCATTTCTGAACCGAGTTCACTCCTCATTTCAGTCCTGTTTCACTGATCCGGTTTAACCTATCGTTCCAGCCATGTCTATCTCATGAGATATAAAATCTTTAACCAATTCATTGGAGGGAGATATAGGTCCCTAAAATCTCATAATGATACCATTCTTATGTGTGCCACAAAATCAAAAAAATCATACATCATTGGATAACCCATGTAATAAAAATGGGAATCTTAAACATCATGTCATCATAAAATAATCCATATAAGATAAAAGGGAATCATAAAAATAATTCCATCATAACATAATCAAATCAATGTAAAAATAAGGATAGAAACATAACCCTATAATATCTTATATGGAAAATAATTTTGATAAAACACTTGAACTCCATTCCTGAGGAAAATATCCATTCTTCTTCAAATTTTTTTCTTCCTTTCTTAACATGTCATACAATTTTAAACTGAAAGAAGTTGATTGAAAATTTTTAAAGTAATATTCTTGTAAATAATGTTTTAAAAATCCATTCATTCCATATAAGTTAAAAAAATATTCTTCTCGTACTTTTGTTGGAAAAGTCAAAAAGTCCCTCGTACGAAAAACGACAAAAGATTCCTTTCATATCTTTTACTAAAAACTCACCGAGGGTAAAATTGGATTTAAAAAATTGTGGGTGGATTTAAATAATATTAGATATTGAGGAATCATGGATGTGGATGATAAAATACACCCCAGTAAATACCAAATTATAAAGAATCTCGGATAAAAATGAGATTGTGATATTTCCCCTTACCTTAGGTCTGATTTGCTTCGTAAGTGTCCGAACCTCCTGTATAGTGATTTAAATAATGTCATTGACTTATTCCATAATCATACTCATTGTTATTATATCATATATGGTTTACTTATGACTTTATTTTACCCGTTCTTTTGTAAATTCCATGTTAAAGAGCATTTTGGGTAAAATCGTTTCATTTGTCGTCCGTGTTTTGACTTGTAATTATTCATATGATTACTTAGATAATGATTAATTAATTATAGAATATAAAACATTATTTATATATAATATATATTCAGAATATAAATATATATAATAGAAAAGTAAATAGAAAGAAATACACCGTTCATGGAGATGGTAGGCTGTATGTACGCATGAACGGTGTTTTCGTTTCCTTATTGAATTGAATGGAATTAAGTAGATGACATACATATATATACACATAAATACGGTATAATTATTATGTCATATATTTCATGATTACTTATTATATATACTTTATAATCATTCATGAATGGTTAACGTGGAGAATGAATCTCATCGCGTCGTGGAGACGGTAGTCCGTACGTACGCACGAGTGATGATATCGTTATCATGATCGTGGAATTTTATTGGAGTGTATTTATAACATTTAAGATTCAATATCACTTTAAAATAATCATATATAGTTATTATTTAAACCATTATACCCATCCAAGTAAGGTGGTGGTGGAAAATAGATTACACCACGACGTGGAGACAGTATTCCGTACGTACGTACGCGCGACGATTTTGTTTTCCGTAGGATGGATAGATGGTGAAATAGGGTTGTTTCATATTTATAATAAAATATCAGTATATTAGTGATACTGATGTTATTACTTTATAATTAAACAACCTAATAAGAAGAAGTGGAAGAAGAAATAAAGTTGAAAGAATCGGTAACGGACATTACCTCTTCTTTGAAGTGCTTCTTTAAGACCTCCTTTTAGGGCACTAAAATTGGTCTTTGAAGAAGACCAGGACCTCTAGGATGTCTCTAGAGAAGTGGAGAGACGAAATTGTCAGGGGTTGGCCGAGCTTTAACGCTCAAAGTGGTGTGGGGAAGAGAGGGAGGATGTTCCCTTTTATAAGGGAGGAGAGGGGCACCTTTGGAATAACTAAAAATATTATTTTATTATAAAGACAAATTCGGTTTAAAATAGCTCCAAATTGATTTATTTCGAAACTAAGGTGGGGATGGGTCGCAATCCTCTCATACAATAGAATTTGGACAAGTTTAGTTTACTATTTTAACTTTATCATTTAGATTTAACTTTTAGTTAGATAATTTTACTTTTACCGTGTCTTTTTGTGTTTTTGCAATATAAGGTTAACAAACTTACTATAACAAGACAAACGAACCCCAAGTTGTTTATTATTAATATATATAACTGTATATAATTCATTTGGCTGAACATTATATTTTTAGGAATAAAATAACAATTAATAATATAATATTTGTTTTAAAAACTATTTTATGTCAATTTTGACACTATTTAGTAATTGATTTTTGTGAAAATCATAACAGAATGATTAGTTCTAAAAAATTTAATTAAATCAATACTAAAATGTTATATTAACTTAGAAAATTAGTGGAATTCATAAAAAGACTCAAATTACATTTATTTGGGTATTTATAACATCAATTATGTCAATATTTCATTAATAAGATAATTACTGCATCATCATTGTGTCATAAATAAATTAACTTATATAATGTCTAAAAATTACAAATAAAATATCATTATGTAGGAAATCTTGTTAGCTTTATAATTAATATTTATATTATAATTTATCTTATTTATAACCCTATATTAAAAATGATATACTTATTAAACTTGGATTTTAACTATTTTAACCCTTCTTTAAATAAATTAATAATAAATGTCCTAATCTAATCCAAGTGGGCCTAAATGGTTATATTTTATTCCTAAGGCTGTTTTTCGTCGAATTACACTTATCCAATAGAATTAGGAAATGTTTTAGGGTAATAATAATATCATTTTAACCCTTAATTACCCTATTAACTTTTAACCGTGGTAAAAAAGTAAAAAAGTTACTATTCACCAAAAATTATTTTCATCTCATTGAACCACATTTTACTTACTGATATCAACTGTGTCTCTCGAATTTTTGAAATTCCACTCATATAAGAACTAAAATTAAGTTGTATGAAAAATTCATTTTTTTTAACTACCACTTAGTGGTTTCACTATTCATAAAAAAATGAATGTTTCCAGAAAAATACCAAAAATTAGTCCTAAGCTATATTTGATATTATGAACTCAAAAATGATGTCTATTTTACCAAATTAAAAACATATCAGTTTCATTAATTAATTTAAAAATTAATTCTTGTCGTCAAAACAAATAGCGTGTTCTTAAGAGATAATAACTATCAAAAGATTTACACTTGTTTTTGTCTGGTTTAAATGTGAAATTACATCCAATAACCAACATTGTATTAAATTGTGAAAATATATTCTAAATTTACTTTAAAACCACTCAAATTAATAATTTATTTCTATTAATTATTTCGATTAAAAAGGTTGTTTTTAATTAAAATTTAGTAATTTTCACTATTCATCAGAAAATGAATGTTATCTGAAAAGTACCAAAATTTCACCCTAAGCTAATTTCGATATTCCGAATCCAAAAATGATGTCCACATTGAAAAATAAAATTTACAAAATTTCAAAAAGTGGTTATTACTATTCATAATGGCTAGTTTTAATAATATTTTAATAGCATATCGTTGTTTAGTGAAACTCGGTATTGCGTACTACACACGCTATCGAGGAAGGTCGCGATTTCATGTAATGCAAGGCAAGTCAAGGATGCGTGTTGTGAAAGCTCATTTTGGTGTAGCGTACAACACAAGACATTAATTAAATTAAAAAGAATATTTTTCATAAAATCTCGGGGTGTTACACAAGATCACCTTCAATATGTGAGGGGACAATCAAAAGAACTAGGTAGGCATATCATGGAAATGAGATGACTTATCCTAATGTAACTATACATAGGAACACACACACATCTCCATGTAACAGTGTAGTGATATAATATGATCGAAAGATTTAGAGACCAATAAATTCGTGTGATATACTAATGGAAATATAAGAAAGTGAAGTATGTTATTCAAGGTGTATACTGTAAAAATACAACCCTAACTAGAAAGGTGATCCTAACCTAAAAAAATTGGAAAAGTAGAAAATGGAAGTGGGACTAAATCACAATCTCAATGCATGAGCACCGAACATAGTCAAAATATCTAAACAAATCTATTCTAATCTAATACCAAGTCTACCAAAGTAAACATTAATATATCTAACAAATACATAATAAATTACAATTGAAGGAAAATCCCATGTAGGGGTGAGTATATACATAAAGAGTAGGATTCCCAAAAAACCAATAGGTAAGCTTTATATAAAATAGTCAGATCAACCCATATGTTAATGGGGGAGGACAAACCCAGCATTAAATATGCTCATAATGAACCCCCAATTGAAAAAGGAGAGGAATTTCAATCTCGATTACCATACAAGAATTATGATCTAGTATTTAATTTCAAAATATCCTATATCTGATGCCAAGAACCACACACAACCTTATAAGGATATGAGATATGTGCCCACACCTCAACACTACACTCCACAGATGATGGTGTAATATCTCCATTGGAGGACTCACTCCTAATCAAATATCAATAACGGGTGAGTAAAATTCTATAGATAGAGGAATAACACCCTCATTAATGTTTGGGAGTACCAAACCTACATGTGTAAATAGTATGGGGGACCCATGACCTAGTTTTTTAGGGGAGTAACCATTTTGGAAAATATATGATTATCATACCCAATCACTGGAATCTACTGAGAATTACTGAAAACTTTCTTTTCTCATATCACCTCACATAAAATCTCCAGTGTCAAAAAAATTCCACCATCACATCATATATTGAATTTTACAAATAATGAACTTCTCTCGGTCCCCAATATGAGTCCTGAATAAATAGATACACAAGATAAAAGGTTTTGGGAAATGTTTATGGTGTGTAAATTAGGGCACACAATGTGTAATAATGCTTGAGGACTTTGGAATACTCTTTCATAGACACAATATAACCAACCATGTATCCCACATAGACAATTATTAAGGGAACACAACATGTATGATCACCTAGGGCCTTGGGCGTGTGCTCTGAGCACCTGGCTCGGCCACCTGGTTAGTATCACAAAATGTGTGGGCTTGGCCACATGAACTTTGGTATTTAACTTGGTTCAATACCCTATCCACTTTATGAATTTGAGAAACATGATATTTTTTCATCTGGAATACATGGTTTGTAGTCAAGATTTTCACTAATAGTGATGTTTAGTCTCCCGATCTTCACATACTCACCAGATCTACAAAATCAACCACTATAACAATTTATTTTTTGACTTAATCTATCAACATCAAATATAGGGACATTTGATCATAGATTTATAGCCTTTATTGGTATGAAATTGGGATTATGGTCACCCAATAAAATTACATCTCACCTCTCATCGCCAACCAAGTTTCCAATCCAGGGAACCATCAACTGTGATCCATAAATATACCTTAATACAATCTAAATTTTTTAATAACAAGGCCTTTGACACATCCATCATTAATCCATATGTTCGTTCATTCTTGAATCAGTCTAGAAATGTGAAATAACTAACCCCATGGTCCGATGATGAGGAATTAAAAGAATTCAGATGAGGGAGGCACAATAATAAAGTGATATTACCATTGGGCAATGCAATACCAACCAACAATAATAAATACAAAAACCATAAATAGTTTAAACTATGGATGAAAATAAAATTTATAATTATGTTCATGAGTACTATATAATTTTTTGGTTCCTATGAAGAATGAAAATCAAATAATTAAGCTGATATATGATCTATGACTAGCAATCAAGAAGACATGGGTGTAAATCCACAAAATAACTAGCCCTGACATGAGAATAGATTGATCATTAAAGAAGAACCCATTTTATACTGATGTTATTGAATAATCCACGACCTTTTTTTCATCTCATGAATCTCCTCAATTCTTTCATCGTCAATCCATGATATAGAGTTTTTCAATGCCAACAATTTCTCAACCACTATCTTTATATTGTCTAAGGGTTATGTTGCTAAACCTGGGGTTTTTTATAACATTTTATTTATATAGGGGGTGAGATAGGTTTTAAAAATTAATAAAGCCAATGAAATATATCGTTTAATATATTTAAAAAACATTCAAATGATTTTCTTCCATTACACATCTGATATCTACCAACCTTATATCCCACCAAGGATAAACCCTATATTTTGGAAATAGATGTGGCCTTATATTTTCTATCTGAGTTTCTGATCAATGGGAAACTAGTAATTTAGAAAATATGAACGTGTGTGATTTAATATATTTAATATTTATAATATATATTAATTTCAGGTTCTAATATCATCAAAAATAGACTTCTAAATTTGAGAAAAAGTCCATAGATTTTTAAATAAATATTTAAAGGATCAAACTATGTAAACCTATGTTATTACAATATAAAAATATTACACATGGTTTTCCAAGCTATGTGAAAACCATGTTATCTTGGTTACTTTTCTATTTTCAACCAATAATCCATGAAAATTTCAAAAAAAATCACTTGATCCATTAATATATATATAAAAATTCAATTTAAATTTAAAATATTATAATAAAAACTAAATTGGTTAACTATAAATTTTTACATAATTTTCAAATAATATATTTTTTACTATTTAAGTATTTGGTGTTTAATATTTATAGTTTACATAAATGTTTTTATGTTATTGTATTTTTCAAAGTCATTTACTTTTTAAAAATAAGGTTTACCCTTTCAAAATAATGTTTACCTTTCCAATATAATTATTAACTCTCTAAAATATGGTTTAACATTCCAAAATAAGGAATATCATTTTGATTAAAGGTATTCCCTTATGAATTTTATATATCTATGTTTTTTTAAAAATTTGTTTACTCTTATATATTCATAAAATGAATCATATGTGAAAATATTCATAATGGAATTTTGTAAATGAATCATACATTATTTCAATCATATGTAAATTTACTCATAAAAAGTATAATTAAATTGAATTTTTTTATTATATTATTTATTTATATATTTATGGTTTAGTTGTGATTTTGTTTTTATCACATATTTTGTTTTGATTTTTGGAAACTCATTGGAATTATCAATGGACTTCTCAAAATATTGAAACACACATGACTATAATGACCATTGGGTTTTAGGTGAAGACAATATTCCATTTATATTTTCTATATAAATTGATAATGATGCATTTGAGATATCAGATAGATATAAAATTCCCTTGGTATTGAAGAGTTGAATGGTTCTTATGCTATAACATTCATACAATATTGTATGGATTACTAAGGCTTTCTTATTCTCCCAAAGTAAATTTGTCCTCTTCATTTCTAAAGTTTTGAAGTTTATTGTCTCTATGCTAATATTAATTTCTACATATTCCAATCGTTAAAGGTTTTTTATTTTTTTCATTATTCTGAATTTTTCCACTTTGAATTGTTTTGATCTAGTTGTAACAAAAATCACACAGTGTTGTGCATCGATAAAATGGAAGTGTTGGTTATTATTACCTAATAAAAAGGTATATCAAAAAAGTTTTTTCCTCAACCCATACAAGGAAAGGCCAGTTCTCACTACCAATTTGAAAGGAATCATTGGTTGAATCTGTACATAGAAAATGTTGGGTTCTATCCATTCCCATATTGGTCTATTTGAGTTTTTCTCTCTAGGTGAAAAAAAGGAACTTCTTATATAATGTTATCAGATCCGTTTAAAAAGTGAGGGTCAATATTAATGGAATCCATACCAATAAAGGATAAAGAGTTTTGAATATTATATGTAAGATAACATTAATCAAAACCACTATAAAAATTTTAGGTATTTTTATTATTTTAATTATACAACATATATACCGAATCACTAGACCTTCATTTAAATTTGAATTCTATTTTTAGTAGAACTATGATTTTAAATTTTGGTTTAGTTATAAATTGGTCTGTTAACCCCTATAGACCTTCTAAATATCTTGAAATGGGGTGAAAATTGGTATAAGATATTAACCCTTTAGAGATATATACTTTTTATTTTCTTTGTTTAATTATTATTTATATTTTTTATAGATAATGTTTTTTATCTAGACATTAAAAATTATTATGAGACATTTTTTATGGTTGATAGATAGAATGATATTATAGGAAGGGAATATCAAGTGGTTATTTGAACCTTTTTGAATCAAGAGGACCTTCATGCTTTGAAAAAAGAAAACATGGAAATTTTATGCTATACCATCCAAGAAATAAAGGAAATAAGATCCATAATTGAAAGAATAACAAAATTACTTTGAGTCATCTAGTTCATCATATAAAGTAAGGAAACATTAATACAATATATGTTTCATGGATGAATCTACTGAGGTAAAATATTTTAATTTTTATTTTTATTTAAAATCAAGAAATGATGTGTATAGTGTTAAAGTGATAAATGAAATTTCTTATCCATACTAAGAACAAATACAGAAGATGATGACCATACACTTTTCACTCAAAATGAAATATAAGAAAGTAATTAAGAGAAAAAGAATACTTATTATGATGTATTGAAAATTAAATTAGAAAAAATATTAAAGAGAGGAATGTTTGGATTAAGTGTTTTTATTCAATGAATAATGAAGTGGAAGAAAGAAAATTCAATATGTTACTGGATGATTAGTGTCAAGTTAAAAAAGAATATATGAATCTTGAAGAATAAAACAAAATAATGAATATTTAAATATTTTTTTTATTCCTGAGATTGTTTTTGATGATTTTGAATTTATTAAAAGATATTGAAAATAAATAAAAAGCATAATTCTTTTGAAGAAATAAATTGCTAAAAAATTAAAGTAAGTGGTATAGTTGTTCCAAATGTTATCTTTAGAAAATTTATTTATTTTAATACGTATGATGAGAAAAATAAGATAAAAATTTCATATTATATTGTTTTCTATTTTAAATATATATTACAATGTCAATATGCTTTTGATTGTTAAATAATTGTTTCTTAACAACTAAGATGAAACAAAACAGAGTTTTCTACAATATATCATTTGAGTTTGAATATTACTAAAAGTTATTCTGTGGAACCTAAATAATTATAACTAACCTAGTATTTTTATGTTATTGGATAGTATAAATACCTAATCTTGTTGATTCTATATCATAACTTGGAAGGAACATTAGTTTATTGGTTTTTATTTTGGGCGGTGGGAATGTATTCAAGCTTTTAAAAACTTTTTTACAGTTATGAGTTTAATTTTTTTTTTCATTTTAAATATTTTATATTATTAATATGTTTTTATAGGTCCCTATATATAATTTATGGTATCATAAAACATAAGTTTAAGACTATAAATTCACTATATTATTTCTCTAGAAAGCATGAAATAATAATTTATGGGTGATATTTCTATTATTATAAATTATTTTTTAATTGATTATTTTTTAAATAAAATTTTAAAGGGATTTGTTCTCATTAAACTACTATTATTATTTATGGGGAAATCTATTCATTTTATGGTATTTTAAAACTACATGAAGCATGTAGATTTTTGTTTAATCTATTATTTTTAAAATATAGAGAGAGATATTTCTTATTGTTGTTTTTTTAGAATTTATTGAATTTATAGTCATTATATTAATTTAAAAAGTGCATATTTTATTGAGTAGTTTGTAGATTATTAGTATTTACATTACTTTATATTCATGATTTATTTATATCTAGGACTATTTTCTTTAAGAATTCTATTTTTAATGCATAAATAAAGGGTATGTTACATGTTAAAATATATTAGTATTACTTGTTATATGTTTTAACTGATTACTTGTTTCAACAATATATTTATTTTTAATTATTTTTGTTTTCAAATTAAATATATTTTTTAATTTTTAATGGGATTTTTAAAATAGGGGTAGATTTTATTAATGCTAATTTCTATAATTTTTGGTAAATTTTAAAAAGAGTAATATTTTTTTAAATCCTTTTTTTATTTTATACTTTTTAAAAATGTAGATATTGTTGTTTTTATATTTTAATGATAGGGATATTTATTATGAGTATAGTGAAATAATAATGTTTTGTATATGTTTTGATAACTAAAATACCCCACATTCACAATATTTGATAATTATAATTTCACAAAGAATTTTTAAATTATAAATTGTTCATTATATAAGTATTTGGTGTTTAATATTAATAGTTTAATTCTGTTGTATTAAGTTACTATATTTTTAGAAAAGTATTTTAACTTCCAGAAATAAGTTTTACCTTTATAAATACGGTTTACTATTCTAAAACAATATTTACATTTCTGAAATAGGTTTCATGTTTATAAAATAAGGTATACCCTTGATAAAAAAGGTATACCCTTGCAATAACTATATTTTTATGTTTTTCCACAATGTCATTTACTATTTCAAACTCATATAACAACTCATATATGAAATTAATTATAAGTAGATTTATAAAGTGATAGAAATGCAACTTCACTTGTATGTTAGTTCACTGATATGAAATATATTTAAATAGATTTTTTAATTGTTATATATATATATATTTATTTCATGAATAATTTTTTTTTGGTGTTGATTACAGTGAGTTTTGAAAACTCATTTAAAGCTTCAATAGACTTCTCAAAATATGGAAACCCACATGGCCATGAAGATAATGGAGTTTTCGATAATGAAAAATATTATTTTAAATTTTGTTTATAAATTAGGGATGATTTTTTTGTACTGGGATAGAAATACAATTACCTTACTACCGAAGTGATGAAATGTTCCAATACTATGGCCTTCATACATTTATTTGGATTACTGAGGCTTGTTGGTTCATCCAAAGAATAATGTTCTACATCGATTTTGAATAGAAAAAGCTCTATGTCTCTACCCCAAAACTATCCTATCTATATTTCACTAGTTTAAACACTTTTTTTATTTTTTATTATGTTGAATTATGATGTGGTGAAAAAATTATGATTAATTTTGTAACCCGACTCATACATATTTGTCACTACAAATAATGAACGTATTGGTTATGCTTACCTCATCAAAAGGAATTTTACTAATGTGCAACCTCAACATAGGAAATGAAATAATTGTTATTATTACCAGTTATAAAATAAATTTAGGTTGGGTCTGCATATGTAAAAGGCCAGGTTTTGTCTATTCCAGTAAATCTCTACTTGGGTTTGTTCTACCAAGTGTGCAAAAGTATGGATATATAAAATATTATCACATCATTATAAATTTGAGGGTTTTTTTCATGGATACTATATCTATAGTGGATTGATATGTTTGAAAAGTATATATAAAATCAATTTGATATGAACTACTCTAAAAATTATATAATTCCTTTTTAAATTAATTATTTTATTTATACACATGAACATTATTCCTTCACTTAATGTAAAATTTACTTTTAAGATGAAATTTGATTTAAATATTTATTTATGCTTTAAATTTTTATATTCAACCACTCTATAACTAATCAATATCTCAAACTAAGTCAGAAGACCAACCCCATTACCCAAAACACTCCATAGTATGGCCTGAAGTGAACTTCGGATAACCATGGGATTGCAACAAGAAATAGGGAATTAAATACAATCAATTTGGAATTATCTATCATTCAATTAATAATAAATTATTAGCAGAACCTTAACATGAATCCAATATAGTGTATCTATAATTTAGAATTATAATCACATAAAAAATAAAAAGTTCAAATAATATAACAAACCAAACACTGTATAACAATTATAAAAAAACTAAACCCACTTTTAGAAATACATGATCAAAAAGAAATATATAACTTGTACCAATATAGGAGTGAGAAATGTAAAAAAATTGAATGATACAAGAAAATATCACATAAAACATAATCTTGAGCCACCACATATTCGACTCCCAGTTAATCAAGGTCACCTACATATAAAAAAATCCATCATAAGACCAATAAAAATATAATCAAGATTAGATCATATCATATGAACCTGCATGAAAACATAATATCTACATTCAAATAAATGTGTGTATGAAGGGAGTGGGCTACAAATTTCAAGCAGTATTTTCCCCAAAGAGTTTATGAAATTCCATTTAATAATAAATTTCACGTACTCTTGTTTGGAAAACATTTTGAAAATATATTTTCTTATGAGAAACTATAATGAAAACAAGTTTCAAACTTTTTTTCTTGAAGTAAAAATTACTCGTTTTGTGAATATAAAAAATGGAGAAACCTAAATGAATAAAAATAAAGTGAAAATAATTCAAATTTATGAAAACAAGTTAATTCATATTTTTCGAATCTTTTCCCCAAAAAATTTTAATAAAATAAATTTATAATTTAAGATAAATCATATAAAATGAAAATAAGAAATATAAACCATAACCATAACTATAAATAAGAATATTATAGGTTCTATAATAGTGATAAAAGTGATAAAAAAGATTCAGGATAAAAAACTGAATAATATAATAAAATATAAAACAAGTTTTAACATAATAAGTACTCAAATAATGTAGTAAGATCACAAGAAACTATAATGTGAGAAAATCCTAGACATACTTGGGGAGAACCAATCACTATCCAATGTTGTGATCCTAGAAAACTAGCTCTCACATCACTCATAGTAGTCTTATTTGGGTAATCCCATATCAAAGGGTTTAAATACACTATGCGAGACATGACAGTGCAATTGTAACACCCCAAGATTTCATAGTATGTTATATCTTCAACATAATTCAATACATTGCGCTACACACAACAACGAGTTTGAGCGCCCCACGACTTACCAAACTAGCCGTTAAAAAAGTGGTTATGAATAAAATTAATTGAATTTCTAATTTTATATATATCCTATATAATTTTAACATTCATATTTTGTGTTTCTTAGATATAATATAAAGACAAATTCAATTTTTCAGATAAAAGAAGTATTTTTCAAAAAATTCAATTTTTCCACCTATTTAATGGAGAATCCTTTTTAAAAAAAATATTTGTCACTTTTATATAATAAATTTAATGAAATTAAATTCTTATTTAGAATCGGGACATAAAAATTTAATTTGGATAAATTTTTGGTACTTTTCTGATAACATTCATATTTTGATGAATACTGAAAAATACTAAATTTTAATTGAAAACAACTTTTTTAATCGAAATAATTTATAGTGTTAAATTATAAATTTAAATGGTTTGGATGTATAATTATATTATATTTTTATCATTTAATACAATTTAGGTCATTATAAGTAATTTCAATTTAAATTTGACATAAACACATGTCAATCTTTCGATAGTTTTTGCTTTTTAAAAACCCGTTTTTTGGTTTTGACAACGGGAATTAATTTTAAATTAATAAATGAAACTTATATGTTCTGAATTTGGTAAAATAGAATTAATTTTTTATTCATATCATAAAATTTATATTTGGGGTGAATTTTGGGTATTTTTCTAAAAACATTCAATTTTTGATGAATAGTGAAAAACAATGCGTTATTGGTTAAAACCAACTTTTTATTTAAATAATTGTTTATTTTATTTAAATTTATTTTACGTTAAAATACATATATAATACCTATATAAGTTCAATGTAATTTATTGGAGTCATTTTATAATAATTTTAGATATATAAAAGTTTTATTGAGCTTTTTACCGTCTTTTACCCACCTCCTAGGAGCATTTGCAAGTTTGCATAAAACATAATTTTATCGCTTCCGTGAGTTGAATTTAAGAAATATGAGAGACACAGTTAATATCAATATGTAAAAATTGGTTCATTAATATGAAAATAATTTTTTCTAAATAGTAACTTTTTACTTTTATTTACCACAGTTAAAAGTAAATAGGGTAATTAAGGGTAAAATGATGTCATAATTACCCTAAAAATGTAATTATTCTATTGGATAAGTATAATTCGACCAAAAAAACCATAGGAGTAAAATATGATGCTATTTTGTCCACTTGGATTAGATTAGGACATTTATTATTATTTTATTTAAAGAAGAGTTAAAAGAGTTAAATTCAAAGTTTAATAACTAAACCATTTCTAATATAGGGATACAAAAAATATAAAATAGACTATAAATATTTATTTGAAAGATAAAAAGATTTCTTACATCATGTTATTTTATTTATAATTTTTATTCATTAAATAAATAAATTTATTTATGACACAATGATGATGCAGAAATTACCTTATTAATGAAAGAATCAAATAAATGGTATAATAAATATTAAAATAAATATAATTTAAAGTTTTTATGACATACAAGAATTTTATAGGTGAATATGAAATTTTAGGGTTGATTAAATTTATCTTGTTTTAACTAATCAAGTTGGGATGACGTTCACAAAAACTAAATACCAAATAGTGTCAAAATTGACATAAGTTAATTTTTTTTAAAAATATTATATTATTGGTTGATATAATATTTTTGAAAATATAAGGTTCAGAAAAAGGGATTATATAATATTATATATGTCATTAAATAACCACTTGAGGTTCTCTTTTAAGTTTAGAGTAAGTTTATTAACCATATAGTGTAAGAATACATAAAACATGGTACAAGTTAAACTATTTAACTAAGAGTTAAATCTAAAATATAAGGTTAAAATGGTAATATAAACTTGTCTAAAACCTATTGGTTGAGAGTATTTAAACCCATAATTACCTTAGAATCTAAATAAATCATTTTTTATCCATTAGAAACCGAAAATTATTTTATTATAAAATAATATTTCAAGCTTTTCCTAAACTGACCCTCACCTATCTTGTAAAAGGGAACTTCCCCTTCTCTCAAAATCACATCTCCAAATCCATTTGGATTGGCCAAACCCTGCCCAAATATCCACCCAACTCCCCCAATATCAACATATTGTACTTAATTTGATCATAAAGACAACCTAAGGAGACCTTTTGATCAACTCAAAAGGAAACACCTGGACAAGAGGTAAATATTTCATCATGTCTTTAATGTTATTTTCTTCTCCCACTTCATCTTTCATTGTTGTTTCCATTCTAAGATAATAACTCTAGTATATTATAAAAACATTTATTTTATTATAAAAATGGTAAAACCATTTTCATTTCTCTATCCATCCTATAAATGAGAAAGTCACCATACGTGCGTACGTACGGATTACCGTCTCCACGTCGTGGTGTAGTTTGTTATTCAAACACTTCATTATTTGGATGGGTATAATAATGAATATAACTGATGTAAATAATAAATATAAAATTTTAATTATTATGAATATATGATATAACATCCAATTACATATGATTTCACCATCAATATAATGATATTTTCGCTCGTGCGTACGTACGGATTACCATCTCCACGACGCGATGAGATTCATTTCCACATTCACCATTCAATGATGATTATAAAAATTTATATCATTAATAAGTATGTAATATACAAAATTATAATTATAATATATATATATATATATATATATGTTTATGTACTTATATATATCTTATTCACTTAGTTCTGTTCAATATGACATGAAAACGTAAACAACGTTTATGCGTACGTACAACCTACCGTCTCCATAAATGGTGTTTTCCATTTCATATATATATCTATTATACATATTTATATTTTAAATATATATGATATATAAATCATTTTTTATATTATGGAAGTATTTAAATCATGATCTAAGTGATACAATCAATATTAACAAGTTAAAACACGTACGATAAAGAAAGCGATTATTACCCAAAATGTTAATTTAACATGGAAATTATTATTAAATGGTTAGTATAAAGTCATAAATGAATCATGTATGGAATAATAAATATTAATATGGTTCTGGTATAATTTAATATCATACTACAGTCATTACATAGGAGGTTAAACATACCCTCGACTAAAGGAAAGTATAAGGTACGAGTTATTTCCTCAATCTCAATATTATCCGAGATTGTTTATGTGTATGTATTATTGGGACATATTTATCATAGATACCCTTATTTCTTAAAAATGTTTTCAAAAGGAATATTTTAAGGTTTTATGGGAGGGTCTATTTAACTATATCATTATTTTAAATGTTTTATATATTTATCTTTCTAAATCCTTTTAATTAAAGTCCATGTTTTCAAGATGATTTTAAGGATTTATTTATATGGACATGAATGTGTTGAAATGATAACTATTTTCAAATGTTTCAAAGTGGTATGAGACACATTGATTACAAAATCTCTTTTAGATTACTTCCTTCAGAAATGTGTGACTTTTAAATGTTTTCATAAAAACGAGATATTTCTCTCAAAGAGTTTTACAAATAATTTTCATCTATGTTAACATCCTTTGATGGATTTTAAACTTGTTTGAAGTTGATTTATAATGATACAAATATTCCATATTTTATTAAAATTTTTGTGATATATTTTAATTTGGATGTGTTATTTTTATACCATTCATGGTTTATGGTTAATGTATTGACATTTTGTATGCTAGTTTTAATACGAATGTTTATGTTATGTTTCAACCATTTCATATGAGAAATGTATTGGACTTAGTAAGTGATGGGTGGAGCCCGCTATAGCTCCTCGATGCTTCGGTAGGTCTCATGAGACAATTAGATGTGGACTTGGTGAGGCCTTTCCCAAATTTGATATATGGTTTTGGCCGAGGCCTTAATCATTTTTAGACGTCTTGGCCAAGGACTTGACAAAAATTTTCAGAATGTATGAAATTATAAATTCCCTCATTATAAAAATATAATTGATGGTTCATGTGGTTATTAGACTAGTAGAATAACCATGACTTTGTTTTGTTATGGTGTTATTTACTCATCTCATATTACTGTCGTAAAGTGTTCATTTTTATTATTTGTAAAGGCAGGTGTTTTAAATTATTCACCATGCATAATGTTTATGTTATCTTCCGCTGTATTGCTTACCCTTAATGAGCGTTTGAGCTCATCCCTTTCTTATGTTTTATTTTCCCAGGATTACAAGAAGTGTATTATGATTGATAAGAAGGGTTAAGCTAGGGGATTAACGGCATTCTCAAGGGATTATTTATGTTGTGTTTTATTTTTATAATGTTTAATATATCATTCATATATGTAATATTTTTTCCAAGATTGCTAAACTGATCTGTACTTTGGGACTTGATTCCCTATAATCATGCCAATAAATTAAAATAACGCACTGGGTTGGGGCTTCTGGGGTCGGGGCTTTAGAGTTGTTATCAGAGGAATTTAACAATAACCTTGGAAACTAGATTTAGAAAAAATCTGATTAGAGAACATTACCCTAAGATAGACTATGAGGATTAGTATATAAGAACTTCCTTGAATTTTGGTAATGTAAATATTTTTTTGAATTTTCCAAGCAATACATCCCTGTCTGGATACGAGCAGGTAGAGGCAGCTCTGACACAAATGTACCTAGGGGTAAAACCTGAAAACACCTATTTGAGCTAGACTCGAATTGGAACTGGTGAATGACAATGGGCCCTGCTGCACTCTTGGTTATGACGCTCCCGAGGGATATGCTTAGTATAATTCACATTTTCATTACAAGCCATTATGAAGGATTTAGGAGCAAATACTTCCTCAATGAAAACATTTTATGATTATAGATTGTATTCATAATCTTTTCAATTTATGTTAGGTATTTTACAGGTTTGTAATTATGTATTTCGATTCATAAACTAACCTAGTGTATGCCATTGTTTAGAAATGGAACCCAGTATATGGAATGAGAACTTGAGAAAAACGCATGATCTAAAGAGTAAGAAGGATAATAACTTTCATTGTATTGAGCCAACATTTATAAAGGAAATAGTCTCCCACATATTATCATCATTTGAAGAAATAACATCATGTGTTAATAAGATAAGTAAGGAATTCTCTGAGTCCTATGGCTTGTAAGGGAAGCCAGAGAAGAAAAATATTTGTAGAGAGAAAGATGGATAAAGGGAAGAGGGGAAAGAATGATTTTCCTATATGTGATAACTGTGGAAAGAATCACCTTGGTAAATTCATGAAGGGAATGGGAGTTTGTTATAAGTGTGGAGAAAAAGGACACCAAGTACATGATTGAATGGGCAAGAAAAATGTTTCAAATTTACAATGCTTCATCTACAAGGAGTTGGGACACTACGTGAATCAATGTCCAAATCATCAGAGTATACCCCAAATGATGATATTGGATAATTATTAAGTTATGATACTACCAAAGATGAAGAGGAATTATTAGAGTTCTTATGTTGTTATTAAAGTATTGTGTCATTTGAGTATTGTATTAATGATGTACATGTTATAATAATTATAGAGTATATAAGGATTGTACTGCAATACTATTTCATTGAGGATTTGATATTACATGGTACTAAGAAAAGTGAATCAACCGCAAATTAAATTTTGTGGAAAATACATGATTGAAGGAAAGATATACCTAAATATAGTCATGATACCGAGGTAGTGATTTTGGAAGAAGTGATGGTTGATTTGGATAAATTATATTGGATATTCTTGACTACCTTAGAACGGATGAATTGTTTGTTTAGTCCATCATTTTTGGCGTATTTATATTTTTTTGATATAAAAAATATATATATTATTCTATAAGGAATAAGGTAGCATGAATCAATAATATTTTATGGTAATTTTGGGTGTTACCATGTTTTAAAAGAATACATCATGAAGGTATTCACATGTTATTATGTGGCAAAAAGAGATCTTCATTATGTTTACCTTCCTTCTAAAATTTGGACTGTGAGTTTGGACAGAAGTATTTTGGATAAGTCTAAATGTTAGAATGGATTATGTTTGATACTGGATACTATTTTTACGGTTAAATCATTTCTTAAGATTATTTTTGGATTGTTATAAAAAGGACAACCCATAGGTTGGGTGACAACTCGTCGCATCCAGCAAGGCAGCGAGGCTCGAACCCGCAACTGAAGGGTGACAAGGGTGCATCACCTACCACCGAACTACGTGACGTCCTGGTTTGTATAATGTAGTTTTTTAAATGTTCTGACAGATAAATTATAAATTCATTTTTTTGGAACCGTTTGCGATTAGGATAAATAGAATATTTTTTAATTCTATTATCATTTGGAGTGAAGATGAGTTTGTGGTAAGAATTAGTTGAAGGATGAAACTCTACTTGTCAAGTATATATATATATATATATATATATTTCCACTTATTCTATGAATAAATTAATTCTTAAACTTTATATAAGGGATCTTAAAACAAAAAATGTGCTACCCTAATACCATATTTTTTGTTGAACAGGTGATATTTTACATCATATTAGATTGATAGCATTGTGGCCCTCAGTTTTACACTTGTTTTTCATTGATGAACTCAATCACTCCCTATAAATATTTATGTTTTCCATAGAATTATGTGTCTCCAATTACCACCAATGTTCTCCTAATCGAGATCATAATTTGGTGGAATCTTTTTCATTTCCCTTTCCCTCTAATTAAAACTAAATTTTATTAAACCAATGTCCGATGTGGGTTTTACACAAAGGTATTTTTCTATTTTTAACCATTTATTTTTGATGAACAATTTAAAATTGCTAGGAAACAATTTATTGAAGGAGGGGATAATGTAACACCCCAAGAATTCATAGTATGTTATCTCTTCAAAGGAATTCAATAACTTACGCTACACAAAACAACGAGTTCGAGCGCACCATGACATACCAAACTGGCTGTTCAAAAAGTGGTTATGAATAGTATTAACTGCAGTTTAAATTTTATATATATCCTATATAATTTTAACATTCGTATTTTTTGTTTCTTAGACATAATTTATGGAAAAATTCAGTTTTTCAGATAAAAGAAGTATTTCCCAAAAAATACAATTTTGCCACCTATTTAATGGAGAATCCATTTTAAAACAAATATTTTACACTTTTATATATTAAATTTAATGAAATTAAATTATTATTTAGAATCGGGACAAAAAAATTTAATTTGGATAAATTTTTGGTACTTTTCTGATAACTTTCATAATTTGATGAATACTGAAAAATACTAAATTTTAATTGAAAACAACTTTTTTAATAGAAATAATTTATAGTTTTAAATTATAAATTTGAATGCTTTGGATGTATAATTAGATTATATTTTTATCATTTAATAAAATATAGGTCGTTATAAGTAATTTCATATTTAAATTTGACATAAACACATGTCAATATTTTGATAGTTTTTAATTTTTAAAAACCCGCTTTTTTGGTTTTGACAACAAGAATTAATTTTAAATTAAGAAATGAAACTTCTATGTTTTGAATTTGGTAAAACAGACTTCATTTCTAAATTCAGAATATCAAAATTATATTAGGGTGAATTTTGGGTATTTTTCTAAAAACGTTTAATTTTTGATGAATAGTGAAAACACTACATTATTGGTTAAAACCGAATTTTTATTTCAATAATTATTATTTTATTTAAATTTATTTCAGGTCAAAATAGATACATTATACATATATAAGTTAATGTAATTCATTGGAGTCATTTTATAATAATTTTAGATATATAAAAATTTTATTGAACTTTTTACCGTCTTTTACCCACCTCCTAAAAGCATTTGCAAATATGTATAAAACTTAATTTTACCACTTATGTGAGTTGAATTTCAAAAAAATGAGAGACAAGGTTAATATCAGTAAGTAAAATGTGGATTGATAAGATGAAAATATTTTTTGGTGAATAGTATCTTTTAACTTTTATTTACCATAGTTAAAAGTAAATAGGGTAATTAAAGGTATAAATGATATCATAATTACCCTAACAAATGTCCTAATTCTATTGGATAAGTATAATTCAACCAAAAACAACCTTAGGAATAAAATAAGAGCCTCTTTGGTCCACTTGGATTAGATTAGGACATTTATTATTATTTTGTTTAAAGAAGAGTTAAAAGAGTTAAATTCAAAGTTTAATAACTAAACCACTTTTAATATAGGGTTACACATAATATAATGTAACAAACCAAATCCGAAGCCCCTCAAATTGTGCCCCATTCCTGGTCCACCACATGAACTCAAGCACATTTCCCCAAACATCAGAGGCTACCGACTAGCACTGAGGGCCTTGGTAAGTTATTGGGGAAACTATTCCCTCATTTGGTAAGGTATACAAGGAATAGGAAGTAACAGTCAATAGAGGAAGCAGTAAACAACATACAACAACTGAGACTAAAAAGTGGAAGAAATTTATAATATAATAATGGTGAAAATGATGTAGTAGGTACAAGTATCTATGGAAATCAGCAAACACAACAACATGCTGAAATACAACTGAGAACAAAGCACTAAAAGTGAACAACAACACCAGCAGCATCCCAAGCCTAAGCTCGGTCCTATGCTCTCCAGCTCCAACCATCAATCATGTACTTGAAGTAGAAGGGCCACAATCCCTATCCACACCTGCAACCATATAACCTGTTTAGGCTGAAAAGCAGGACCCAAACAGGGTGTGAGACTAATCCCAGTAGGCAACCACCACAAGATCTGTGCCCTACTATTAGTGAGTAATATAGCAAAAGTACAAGAAATAAATGCTGCAAAGATACAAGAGTATTCTAAGGTAAACTATCCTACCAATATCCATTCAAATTTATTTATTAATTTAATTCATTCATTAAATTATCAACTAAGGAATCTAGCAAGCAGCTCTATATTCTCAAATCATAACAAGTAACATAACAGGTATCTCATCAGACTACCTAAACTACAAGCAGAACTAAACAGAAGCTTGTTATTTGGCTTGATGGAATCATCAAAACCAACCAAACCATAATCATGGTGACTCTCTGGGTGAATCACACTGGCAGACCCCTCTAGTCTAGTAAACATACAAAGGCACAGACACTCTGGGAAGCTCTCACCATCAATTCCCATGCGGTCTTGCAATGATAAATATAGACTCTATGAGGAGGAACTTATGTCTAATTCCCCCTATAATCTTGATACGTAACTATGGACACTCTACGGAAGCACAAAGTCCCATTCTCGTAGTTCCTTCGAATGATACTAATTTATAACAGACTCTCTAGGGAATCCCTTAATCGTTAATTCCCTCTTTAGTCTACCACACCAGGTTCCCACAACCCTGAGTAGTGTAGTCATGCATAATCGAATGTTATCATCCCAATGTAAGCTCAAAAAACTACTTAGAAAATAGCTACAATGCATCAAAAGCATATAAACAGTAGGCAATACATGCAATCAACTATATTAAGGCAAGAAAGCAATGCAACAAGGTCTGCCTCACAAGAAACCTAAGACAAAGGGCGATAAAGAGCCAAAACAAGGGAAACACCCATGGAGTGATCCTAAACATGTTAACAAGAAATTATTAATCATCTAATAACCTCAATAATACAAGAAATCTAAGGAAGATGACAATACAAGATCAAAACCCTAACCTGATATACCTGATACATGGGTATCCGACACTTTTACACCAAAAACTCAAAGACATTCAACATAGGGAAACAAACCACCTACCTTGATCCTAGGAGATCGATATACTTGAAACATGGCCTGTGAATCAGCCTAGAATGGAGAAGATCTGCAAAACATTTAAAACGTTCAACCTCAGATAACTCTCACAAGAGAAGGAATCATGAAACATGGCGAAAGGGGAACCAATAACTCACAATTGTGATTCTATTGCAACTGATGATGTTCGATTAAAACAGTAGGTGACAGATCGGTGGCTCGGAGAAGATCTGCGGTCGTACCCTCGCTCTTAGTCGAAGAAGCTAGAGAAGAAGATGTATTTAGGGTTAAATCGCGACCCCAGTCTGTTTAATGAAAAAAAAGTACACGACATGTACTTTTAGAGAACATGGCATGTACTAGGGTTTTCCATACACTGCATTAAGTGGCCTCCACATCACCCCTACATACCATGTGTGTGGCCCAGACATAGCCAGCACACGACCTTGCGTGACAACAAAGTACACGGTGTGTACTTGGAAAATTTCTAGATTCTCCTCTTTTTCCCAAAAACGACCAGAAAAGGAAAAAATACCTGAAAAAAGGTCCAGGTTCTTACAAACACCCCCCCTTAAATAAATTCATCCCCAAATTTCCCTAACAGGGTGGTGATGAAGAAACCTCAAAAAACTCTGGCCACTGTGGTCGCATATCTGCCTCCCTCTCCCAAGTCTCATCATGTACACGGCCATGCTGCCATAGCACCCATACCTGAGGAACTGACCGACCACAGAGTACCTTTGCACTACGATCAAAAATCCTGATAGGATGATCCTCGAATGATGCATCCTACTCCAGCTCAACCTCCTCAGGTTAAAAAACATGAGATGAGTTTGAGAAATAGCGGCAAAGCTGAGAAACATGGAAGACGTCATGCATAGCATGGTACTTCTGAGGTCACTACAACCTATAAGAAACCAGCCCAACTCTCTCTAGAACCTAAAACGTCCCAACGTACCTCAGTGAATGCTTACTCTATCTCATGATCCTCTTGTGTCCCAACCTCGGGGTAACATGTAGGAAAACCTGATCTCCGACCTTGAACTCCAAAGGTCATCTTCGCTGATCACCATAAGATTTCTGTCAAGACTGTGTAGTAGCCATCCTCTTCCGAATTAACTCCACATGCTCCGTGGTCTCCTGAACAAGATGAGGTCCCAGCATAGCTTCCTCTCCTACCTCCAGTGAATATAATGGTGATCATCATGGTCTACCGTACAAGGCCTTGTAAGGTTCCATCTGAATAGTTTCTTGAAAACTATTATTTTAGTCAAACTCCACTAGAGGCATATGTCTCTCCCAAGAACCTCCAAAATCAAGGACGCAGGCTCGTAGCATGTCCTCTAGTACCTGAGTCGTACACTCTGGCTGGCCATCTATCTGGGGATGGTATGTTGTACCCAGAAGTACCTGTGTACCCAAAGCACTCTGTAGCCCTTTCTAGAAATGTGAAGTAAAGTGGGCGTCCCTATTTGAAATGATAGTTCTCGGAACCCCATACAAGTGTACAATATCACAGATGTACAACCATCCATGCTCATTGACACTGAAGGTCTCATTAATCAAAAAAAAAGTGAGAAACCTTCGTGAGCCTGTCAATGAAAACCCATACCACGTCATTCCCTTGAGGATATCTCGGTAAACCTGTCACGAAGTCCATCACGACATCATTACACTTCCACTCAGGAATGGGTAACTGCTGAAAAAGCCATATTGGCTGCTGGTGTTCTGCCTTCACCTACTAATAAGTGGAACACCTCATGACAAAACAAGCCACATCTCTCTTCATACGTAGCCACTAGTACTGGTGGTGTAGATCACAATACATCTTGGTGACGCTAGGATGAACTGCCCAAACTGAGGAATGAAAGTCTCTCATAAGATCCTCACATACATCTACTAGCACCCATACACGTCCCTGGAAATGCAAGATCTCGTCCTCGGCCATGGTCCATCTGATAAGAGGGACCTCTTCTGAAATGCTTTCCCATAGGACTTGGACTTTAGAATCTGCTAGCTGCCTCATTCGAACTCGGTCAAGAAGCTTAGAGATGACAACTAAAAGAGATAGGAAAGTCTGCCTCTGCCTATTTTGCACCTCCAAATGCATCTTAGAAAACAGAGCCATAAGCTGCCACTCACTGCTGGCCTCCAGAACTGCCTCTATCTGAGTCCTCCTGCTTAGTTCATCGGCCATTGCATTACCTTTCCTAGGCATATAAACAAGCTTGAAATCAAAGGATTGGAGATACTCAATCCGCCTTCACTGTCTCAGATTTAAGTCATGCTGCATGAAGATATATTTGAGGCTCTTGTGGTTAGTGTATACCACAAAATTCTCTCCTAGAGGATAATGTCTCCAAAAATGCAAAGCATGGACAACTGCAGCAAACTCCAGGTCATGCGTAGTCTAGTTCTTCTCATGTGTCCTCAACTGCCGAGATCCATATGTAACAACACGATCCTCCTGTATAAGAACTGCTCCAAGCCCGATGCCAGATGCATAACAGAAAACTATGTAACTCTTACCCGGCTCTGGGAAAACTAGAATCAGTGCTAAAGTCAATCTCCCCTTCAGCTCCTGAAAGGATGAATCGCAGGCTTCTAACCAAACATACTTCACCCCTTTCTTAGTCAATACCATCAACGGTGCTTCTAGGAATGAGAATCCATGTATAAACCTCTTGTAGTAACTAGCCAGCCCTAATAAATATCGTACCTAAAAGACATTCTACAACTGCTCCCAAGTAACTATAGCTCTCACCTTCTCTGGGTCTACTGATAATCCTCTCTCTGAGATGACATGACCCAGGAAGTGAATCTTGTCCATCCAAAAGTGTCACTTTGAGAACTTAACATATAACTGATGCTCCCTCAGTGTACTAAAAATGATCTCAAGATGGGTAACATGGTTGTGTCGAGTGTTAGAGTACACCAAGATATCGTCCACGAAAACCACCACGAAAGAATCCATGTAAGGATGGAAAATTATGTTCATTAGTGCCATGAAAACTAATGGCGCGTTCGTGAGACCGAACGACATAACCAAATACTCATACATACCATACCTTCTCCGAAAGGCTGTAAGAGGTATATTAGATGGTCTGACACGCAAGTAGTGCTAGCCAGATCTCAAGTAGATCTTCAAGAACACTCTGGATCCTCGAATTTGATCAAAGAGATCATCTATCCGCGGTAATGGATATCGGTTATTGACCATCAACTGGTTCAACTTCCGATAATCCACACAAAGCCTAAGGGTGTCTTCTGCCTTCTTTGCAAATAGGACAGGTGAACCCCAAGGAGAAGTACTGGGTCGAATGAAACCCTTTTCCTGCAACTCCTACAACTACTTCTTGAGCTCCTGTAACTCAGGTGTAGCCATCATATAAGGAGGAATGGACACCGGTGCTTCTCCTGGTACAAGCTCAATAGAAAAGTTTACCTCTCACTCTGTAGGGAAACCTGAAAAGTCTTCTGGAAAGACATCTGGAAAGCGATTAACCACTGGATGATAATATATCTGAGAAGTCCCATGGTCATCCTTAGATAAGCTATCAATCTGGGCCGTAACACCACCCAACCCATGATGCTCTGGTCCAGATCTGCTCACCTAGACATCCCATTCTCCCTTGTAAAGAAACGATCCCCCTTTCGGTGATGTAAAACTCACCCTACGGCAATAACAATTGACAAAGTCCTAGAAGGGAACTAACCAGTCCATCCTTAGAATGACATCATATCCTTCCATCTCCAAAACATAGAGACTCCATGAAAAATGAAACCCACTAACCTCAAGGGGTCAGTCTAAGCACTGACGCACGCTAGCAGTTCTAATTCCCAAAGAAGTGTCTAGCGCCATCACTTCCTCAGAAGTATAAATAGTAAGTATAAGGATTTCCACAGTGTGCACAGAAATAAATCTACGAGAAGATCCTGTATCGAAAAGTGTAGAGGATAAAACTAAGGCTACTAAAATCATACCTTGAACTGTATAAGTTCCAGGATCCTGCTCCGGATGAATCTGCTCTACTGCGAATGTCTGGCCTGCACCGCGGCCCGGTGTAGCAGCTTGAGATCCCTGAGATGACCATCCCTGAGCCTAACCACTGTCTCCACGACCTGTACCCTAGCCTGAAAAACCTGAAGAACTCCAGCCCCCAGTCTTCTACAAAACTAGAAATCCTACTCTTGAGTGCGGAGTCGAAACTGATCCTCCTTCGCTAGCCGCTGGAAGAAGAACCTTGCTGAAACGCTGCAGATGACCCATCTTGCAGCAATATCGGCACTCCACTGGGTATCTCGGGCACTGAATCTTCTTATCACTGTCTTTACCACACTGATAACACACCACTTGGGTTCTAGAAGGAAGATCTCATCTACTAGAAGGAATACCTCGCTTCCTTGAGTCACCTCATGTAGACTCTCGGTGGCACTTCCTGCTGTCTTCCTGAAAAGAATCATCCCTAGAAGCTGAACTTTCCTAGTCCATAGCTCCAGTATCCCTCAGGTATCTCTCCGTGATAAGCTACTAGTTGACTATCAGAGTAGTAGAAGTCAACTGAAAGACATTCAACTGTAATCAGATGTCTGGTCTAAGGCCTTCCTCAAACTTCCTCGCCAAAAACAGCTCGTCATTCCCCAGAATGGGAGTGAAACGCTGTAACTATATAAAGCAAGAGGAATACTCCATAACTGAGAGAGTACCCTACTGTAAGTTCATGAAATCTCTGGCCCTATCAGTCCTCAACGTCACTGGGTAGAAGTAGTCGTAGAACATACGCTGAAACTCATCCCATGCCATATCCTGTTGACGCCCTGTCTGCCAAACCACATCCCACCATCTCTTGGAGGAATCTCACAGCATATAAGTTGTGAGATTCACTCTATTCTATGAAGGTTTCTCCAGATGCTTGAAGATGGAATTAATGGCTTCTAGCCATGACTCTGCAACCTATGGTCCTCCATCCCATGTGAACGTGGGAGGGTGTTGCTGCTGAAAAACACGTGTTAGCTCTGCCATAGATGGGGCAGGATGCTGAGCTCCCTGAAAGGTCTACATGAATCTCATGAAACCCTCTCTAAACTGAGCATTGACACCAGTGTCTGGAATCACTTCAGGTTCCATGTCTGGAACGATAGTCAGAACTACTGGTAGTCCCTGATCTTCCGTATCCAGCGTACGGTCACTACCTGGTTCCTGACGTGCAACAGGAGGACGTCTTGGTACCATAGATCTGAAAGGTCAAAAGCACACCTTAATTAATGATGAACACATATGAATCTTAAGAGGGAAAAAATGGAATAGTAGAGGAAAAATTTAAAATTTGGGAAAACTTGACTACCCGATGTGTATTACAACTACACGACGTGTTTCTTAAAATTTTACCCTAGGCGTGTACCTTGGCCATACATGGCTGTGTAAATCACCCGTCTACATGGAGTGTTCTTAAACTACCTGATATGTACTAACCCTTTTCCTCCCTGCCCGTTCAATCTTACATGGATGGGATCACAGATTGTCCCAGCAGGAAACTGCACGACGTGTTTGTCCCCTACACGACATGTCCTTAAGATCTCTCCCCTTTCTGTGTTGTTAGTCACACGGACTGGTACACGGACTACAACTACACGGCGTGTCAAAGGAGACACGACGTGTACCTAACAAGCCTTCCCTGGCCCATGTTGTTAGTGACACGACTTGACATATGGTCTACACTACACGGCGTGTTCCAAACGGACATGACATGTATGCGGAATGATAACAACAACCCGTGTTGTTGGCTACACGGCTGACTACATGGTCAACTATACACGGCGTGTTCCCAAGGGACACATCGTGCACTTGAAGGAAAAACCCATCCCGTGTTGTTCATGACATGGCTGGATACCTATTCCAGACTACATGGCATGTTAAGCTGGTACATGGCGTGTTCCTACAGAAAAATTTACAACCCCGTGTCTCTGCCCAACATAGTAAGGGACACGGCTAAAACTACATGGCGTGTATGCATAAAGTACACGCCGTGTATTCTGGGTTTTTCCTGACAGTAACCTCAGAATTTCACCGGAGCATAGAAAACATAGAAAACAAGTGTTAAGGTGCCAAATTCCAATCCTTAGTGGCCCATACTCCCTGCGAATCAAAGCTTGGCCTCATAACCATGCATATAAAAAGTAAACAGTATAACAACTCACGACCCACTAAATTCAGATCCTCTAGGGCCCCTAACACCTATAAGACCAAAGTTTGGAGTCCATGATAAAGAATCTCTGAACATGTGATACCCTATCAACATAGCAAGTATTCTATCACAGCACCTATCAAAACAACATGGATCATCTATCACAAATTCTATCACAACAACATGCAATTTCTAATGCAACCTAGATGTCATGGAAAAATGCTTAACATGTGATTTTATAACAAGTGCCTATATGATGGATGAGATGGCATACCCTCATCTCATCAGGTTGCAAGAAAATAGAACCACAATCATACAAACAGTAATATCACAAAACAAGTGCACCACCCAATGGTAAAATCAATTAAACTATAACATTTGTAAAACTCCAAAATTGCAATAGTCGAGGTAATCAAGATTTTTTCCTATACTCGGTTTCTAGAACACCCAGGCGCAGCTATTTACCATAAACCTATTCCATCTTATCCCTTCCTAATGTATCCAAACAGTAAGTCAATAGAAAAAAAAAGAAACTCCTCTAATACCACTTTGTAATGACCCGAATCTGGAGCCCCTCAACTGGTGCCCCGTGCCCGGTTCGCCACATGACCTCAAGCACATTTCCCCAAATGCCAGAGGCTACCGACTAGCAGTGGGGGCCTTGGTAAGTTATTAGGGAAACAATTACATAATTTGGTAAGGTATACAAGGTACAGGAAGTAACAGTCAATAACAGAAGCAGTAAACAACATAAAACAAATGAAACAAAAAAGAGGAAGAAATGTATAATATAATAATGATGAAAATGATGCAGTAGATATAAGTATCTAAGGAAAGCAGCAAACACAACAACGTGCTGAAATACAATTGAGAACAAATCACTAAAAGTAAACAGCAACTCCAGTAGCATAACAAGCCTAAGATTGGTCCTATGCTCTCCAGCTCCAACCAGCAATCATGTACCCGAAGTTGAAGGTCCACAATCCCTATCCATACCTGCACCCATATAACCTATTTGGGACAAAAAGAAGGACCCAAATAGGGTGTGAGACTAATCTCAGTAGGCAACCACCACAAGATCGGTGACCTACTGTCGTTGAGCAATATAGAAAAAGTACAAGAAATAAATGCAGCAGAGAAACAGGAGTACTCTAAGGTAAAAAATCCTACCAATATCAATTCACATTTATTTATTAATTTAATTCATTCATTAAATTATCAAAAAAGGAATCTAGCAAGCAGCTCCATATTCTCAAAGCATGACAAGCAACATAACATGTATCTCATCAGACTACATAAACTACAAGCAGTACAAAACACAAGCTTGTTCTTTGTCTTGGTGGAATTGTCACAACCAACTAAAAAATAATCATGGTGACTCTCTGGGTAGCTCACACTGAAAGACCCCTCTAGTCAAGTAAATATACAAAGACACATACACTCTGGGAAGCTCTCACCGTCAATTTCTCTGATGTCTTGCAACGATAACTATAGACTCTCTTAGGAAGCACTTACATCTAATTCCCCCTATAGTCTCAATACGTAACTAAGGAAACTCTAAGGAAGCAAAAAGTCTCATTCCTGTAGGTCCTGCGAACAATACTAATTTACAATAGAGTCTTTAGGGAATCCCTTAATCGTCAATTCCCTCTTTAGTCTACCGCACCAGGTTTCCACAGCCCTGAGTATTGTAGTCGTGCGTAATCGACTATTAGCAGCCCAAAATAAGCTCAAAAAACTACTTGGCTAATAGCTATAGTGCATCAAAAGCATATAATGAGTAGGAAATACATGAAATCCACTATATCAAGGAAAGAAAGCAATGCAACAAGGTCTGCCTCACATGCAACCTAAGCCAAACGACGATAAACAGCCAAAACAAGGGAAACACCAAAGGAGTGATCCTAAACAAGCTAATAATAAATTATTAATCATATAATAACCTCAAGCATAAAATAAATCTAAGGCAGATAACAATATAGGTTCAAACCCCTAACCCAAGATACTCGGTACATGGATATCAGACACTTTTGCATAAAAAAATCAAAGACATTCAATATAGGGCAACAAACCACCTACCTCGATCCTAGGAGATCAATATAAATGAACCTTGGCCTATGAATCATCCTAGAACAGAGAATATCTGCAAAAACATCTAAAACGTTCAACCTTAGATAACTCTCACAAGAGAAGGAATCAGGAATCATGGCCAAAGAGGAACCAATAACTCACTGATGTGATTCTATTGCAACCGAAGAAGTTATATTTGCACAGTAGGTGGCAGATAGGTGCCTCGAAGAATATTTGTGGTCGTAACCTTGCTCTAGGTCGAAGAAGCTGGAGAAGAAGACATATTCGGGGTTAAGTCACGACCCCAGTCCGTTTAATGAAAAAATAGAAAGTACACGACGTGTACTAGGCTTTTCTGTACACCACATTAAGCAGCCTCCACATCACCCCTACACTCCGTGTGTGTGTCCCAGACACGGACACCACAAGACCTTGCACAGCAACAAAGTACACAGCGTGTACTTGGAAAATTTCTAGATTCTCCTCTTTTTCCCAAAAATGACCAGAGAAGGAAAACATACCTGAAAAGAAGGTCCGGGTTCTTACATATAAATTAGACTATAAATATTCATTAGAAATATAAAATGATTTCCTACATCAGGGCATTTTATTTTTAATTTTTAGACATTAAATAAGTAAATTTATTTATGACACAATGATGATGCAGTAATTACCTTATTAACGAAAGAATCAAATAAATGGTATTATAAATATTAAAATAAATATAATTTCAAAGTTTTTAAGGCATAAAATAATTTTATAGGGTAATATGACATGTTAGGGTTTATTAAATGTATATTTTTAGAAGTAATAATGTTGTGATGACTTTCACAAAAATCAAATATCAAATAGTGTCAAAATTGACATAAATTATTTTTTAAAATAAATACTATATTATTGGTTGATATAATATTCTTAAAAATATAAGGTTCAGCCAAAGGTCTTAAATAATAATATATATGTAATTAATTTACCACTAATGTTTTTCTTGGAAGTTTATAGAATGTTTATTAACCATATAGTGTAATAATACAAGAAGACCAAGTAAAAGTTAAACTATTTAACTAAGAGTTAAATAAAAAAGATAAGGTTAAAAAGGTAACATAAACTTATATAAAACCAATTGGTTGAGATTATTTAGACCCATAACCACCTTATCCTAGAAATAAATCATTTTTTAGCCATTAGAAACCGAAAATAATTTATTATAAAATAATATTTCAAGCTTTTCCTAAAGTGACCCTCACCTATCTTATAAAAGGGCACTTCCCCTTCTCTCAAAATCACACCTCAAATGCCATTTTTCTTGACCAAACCCCGACCAAATATCATCCCAAAATCACTCACATAATCCTAGAGTCCTTACTTTGATAAAAAACCAACCTAAGGAGTCATTTTGATCAACTCCAAAGGAAACACCTGAGGAAGAGGTAAATATTTCATCACCTCTTTCAAGTTCTTTTCTTTTTCCACTTCCTCTTTCGTTGTTGTTTAAATTATTAGATAATAAATCCAGTATATTATATATACTTTTATGTTATTATATAAATTTTCCAACCATTTTCATTACTCTATCCAGCCTATAAATTAAAAAGTCACCATACATGGATATATACAGATTACCGTCTCCACGTCGTGGTGTAGTTTGTTATTCAAACACTTCATTTTTTGGATGGGTATAATAATGAGTATAACTGATTTAAATAATAAATATAACATGTTAATTATTATTTATATATGATATATCATCCAATTATATATGATTTCACCATCAATATAATGATATTGTTGCTCGTGCATATGTACGGATTACCGTCTCCACGACGCCAGGAGATTCATTTCCTCGTTCACCATTCAACAGTGATTATAAAAATATATATCATTAATAAGAATGTAATATATGAAATAATAATTCTACTAGATATATATATATATGTAGTTACATATATTTTATTCACTTAGTTCCGTTCAATTCGATATGAAAACGGAAACAAAGTTTATGCGTACGTATGGCCCGCTGTCTCCATAAATGGTGTTTTCCATTTCATATATATGTATATTATACATATTTATATTCTAAATATATATGATATATAAATCAGTTTTTATATTCTGGAAGTATTTAAATCATGATCTAAGTGATACAATCATGAGTAACAATTAAAACACGTATGATAAAGAAAGCGATTATTACACGAAATGTTAATTTCACATGGAAATTATTATTAAATTGGTAGTATAAAGTCATAAATGAATCATGTATGGTATGAAAAATATTAATATGGATCTGATATAATTTTATAACATACTAAGGTCTTTATACATGAGGTTAAACATACCCTCGACTAAAGGAAAGTACACGGTAAGGGTTATTTCCTCAATCTCATTATTATCTAAGATTGATTATGTGTAAGTATTTACTGGGAAATATTTATCATCAATACCCATATTTCCTAAAAATGTTTTCAAAAGGGATATTTTAAGGTTTTATGGGAGGGTATATTTAACTAGATCATCATTTTAAACATTTTAATGATTTATCATTCCAAATCCTTTTAATTAATGTCCATGTTTTCAAAATGATTTTAAGGATTTATTTATATGAACTTGAATGTTTTGAAATGATAATTCTTTTCAAAAGTTTCAAAGTGGTATGGGATACTTTGATTCAAAAATATCTTTTAAATTAATTCCTTTATAAATGTGTGACTTTTAAATGTTTTCAGGAAAAAGGGATATTTCTCTCAATGAGTTTTACAAATCATTTTCATCTATGTTAACATCCTTTGATGAATTTTAAACTTGTTTGGCATTGATTTATAATGATAAAAATCATCCATGTTGTATTAAAATTTTTGTGATATATTTGACTGTGGATGTGTTATTTTTATACCATTCATGGTTTATGGTTAAAGTATTGAAATTTTGTATTCTAGTTTTAATACGAATTTTTATGTTATGTTTCAACCTTTTCATAAGAGGAATGTATTGGACTTAGTAAGTGGCAGGTGGATCCTGCTATAGCTCCTCGATGCATTGGTAGGTCTCATGAGATAATTAGACATGGAATTGGCTGAGGCCTTTCCCAAATTTGATATATGGTTTTGTCCAAGGCCTTAATCATTTTTAGAAGTCCTGAATGAGGCCATACAATTTTTTTCATAATGTCTCACATTATAAATTCCCTCATTATGAAAATATAATTGATGGTTCATGTGGTTATTTGACTAGTAGAATACCCGTGATTTTATTTTATTGTGGAATTATATAATCATCTTATATTCCTGCCATAAAGTGTTCATTTTTATTATTTGTAAAGTAATGTGTTTTAAATTATTCACCATTCCTAATTTTTATGTTTTCTCCCGCTGTATTTCTTACCCTTACTATGTATTTGAGCTCACCCCTTTCTTATGTTTTATCTTCCTAGGATTCCAAGAAGTGCATTATGATTTATTAGAAGGGTTAAGTTAGGGGATTAATGTCATTCTCAAAGGATCATTTATTATTTGTTTTATTTTTCTAATGTGTAATGTAACGTTCATGTATGTAATCTATTTTCCAAGACTGTTAAACTGATCGGTCCTTCGGGAATTGATTCCTTGTAATCAAGCCAATTTATTAAAATAATGCACCGGCTCCGGGCTTCTGGGGTTGGGGCATTACAAAAATAATCTAATCAAGTATTTCATTATTCTAGATCTCCCACTTAACTAAATTGGGTTACCATGGAATAACTCAATTGGAGTTGAGGAAACAATAAAGTCATTTGATTAAAAAAATCAACAGTAAAACATGAAAAATAAAATATCTCTTCAGCACTTGAATGCATTGTCGTGGCACATCAAATTTATGGTTCTTTAATGAATAATTTTTAGTATTGGGAATACCCTAGGTCATCTCTCAAGGAGATTTGGTAGCTTATAGTGTGTATTTTTAATAAAGATTACTAAAATAGGGGGTTAATTTGAAAACAGTTTTAATAAAATAACTTAACTTAAAGACTTGATAAAAAAAGTTGGTGTTTTATAATTATGATATAAGGATATCATTTAAATTTCACTACACATATTGGTGAGTTAATCATTCTGAAAAATACACATGGTTTAATGGAAACCTTTGGTTGAGGGTTGTCAAGATCTCTGCTTTCCTCTTGCCTCTTAAAATGATGCTCAAAGTACCACCCCTTGACACAACAATTGTGTTGTTAATGTTTGGGTATCAAACATAAAAAATAAAGGCTAACAAATCATACTGAAATCTTATGTATGTGTAAGATAAATAGGACTCTAGTCTTGTCCAATCAGAACAATATGAGATTACCACTTGAAATCTCAACCCAATCGGTGTTGAGATAAAAAATGTTTTACTTAATTATAATGAAAGAAAAGTTTTCAGAGGAGAAGTGCGTCAAATTTAAACATAATTGAAATATTTATCACACAAATTATAGAAATACAGTATTATATCAAGTGTCAGAACTCCCTCATTAGTATGTGTAGCTCCCTCGAAATGATCGTCCACCGTTTAGCTTGACATCTGGAGGAGGAGGAAGCTCAGGTGAAACTCCTTCTTCATCCTTAATCCCACTATGAGGATAGAAGCCTCTAGAACTGCTAGGATGAGGTGAGGGCTCATATATAACTCCAAAATGGTATCACTTCACTCATTGGCCGAAATTAAAAATGGGGAGCCCAAGGTGCCATTTTATAAGAAAATGGGAAGGTGGGTTTGATCACACAGATTTCTTAAAAGCACTTGTCACATGGGTATCAACCTTCAAATATACTTATCTCTCTTTGGAAAATAATAAAAAAGTTGTATCCCCACCTCTTTAATGTCTTAACTGAACATATGGAACCATTTGCACAAGTATATGTCGAGATATGGATGGATCACATCACACCACTTTTGACTTCATGCAAATTTGGTGTGCTGGATAGATCCGGTCGGTTGGGCCACCAGATGGATGAATGAGTCTTCGTTTTTTTAAAATGAAATGTATCCTATTGAAATTTAGAAAATCTCAAAAAATTTCATCCCATTTGGATGCATGGTTCAGTATAACTGTGCATATGAGTCCACTGGTGTGCATGGATCCTGCGTAGTTTGGCACGTTTTTCTTGGACATTATCATGGGACCTCAAAATCACCTCCTCCTATAATGGAATCATAAAAACAAGTAACATTTCCCTCTTTAACAGTGATAAAAACAAAATAAATTATTCAAACATGGAATTAAATTTGTTATTATTTTTATAATTTTCAATATAAAACAAGTTTATCATTGTAGTGTAAGGGTGAAAATGAAATAGGGAATCGCGGTGCGATCACACCCCCACACCTAAACATTTGTACTCCTGGGAAAATTCACAATTCCAAAAAATTATGTATGTAGATATTTCCAACATAATAAATATTTAACATTCAATGAATATTTAATTCCTAATAGAAATTTGATCAAATCAAATATCACACCGAGGAGTTATTATCAGTGATCATGGAAAAAGACGTCTCAAAAACTGTATCCAAATGAAATAACAAGAGTTTAATGATACCAATAAAATAAAATAATTCAAATGTTAATAATTTCTCTCATTCTCTATGTGTGTGTGTGTGACAACCATTTCATGCTATTCTTTCCACTTTTTATCGAGTTAACATTAGTTATTTTAATAATTGTCTACTTATAAGATCCTTTCCACTAAACTTTCCCCACATACTTTACAATAAAATTTCAAGATCCACTCACTTAAGAATTTCCAGAAGTCAAACCATAAGCTCCTGACCTAGATATCCCCATATGTTGTATATTTCATCACTCCCCTCATTTATTAATTTTTCAAAAGATGCACTTGGAACAAATCTCACACTCTTCTCCAAACCAATGTTGGATCTTCTCACATCACTAATTTTAATAGTTATAACAAGATAAAAAGTCATGGAATGGTGGTTTTTGACCATCCCAATATACAACCCCATATTTTGAGGGCATACAACAGTTAAATAACAGGTACTAATGTATAGGTCAATCTGGTACAATAATGAAATAGATTGGATAAGGAACAAACTTATGGAAAATGATTTTAGAATGTAGAGAAAAATCAACCTAACTTATATTTACCTTCCATTAAGTAATAAATTTTCACATTTCATGGTTGGGTGTAAAAATGTGTGGAGAGATTAAGTGACACAATTTTCCCTTAAACTACTCACAAAAGGGATAATTCTTATCAAAGGTTTAAAAATGATACAACTATTTATATCATTGAATAAGAACTAAATTTCAAAAGAAAGTCACACTATCTTATTGAATTCTTGCTGAAATGCACATTTCGTCAATTTTGTTTGAATGTTAAAACAACATGAAATAATGATATTCCACATGCATTTTCAATAACATCCATGATTAAAATGACATTATTTTCCATGATAAAGTGGACATAAAAAAAGTAATATTTCGGCATAAAGGTGAGTGGGAGTGAAAGGGGGAAAACTGAAAATACAATTCAGAAATCTAAAAAGAGAAAAAGAATAAAGATAATGAAAATTCCTAACTAACCCAGGAATATACCCATACCACCACACATAAAGTGTGTAGTTTCCTCACTGTAATAAAAGAGAATGTGGGAAGGAAGGATAAAATATATTGAGTTTCATTCATATATTGCTTCTTGAACACGAAGTTCCTCCATTGGGGACTCCATAATGGATTCGTGGAAGTGCTTCACCCACTTCCCATTCATAGTGAAGGTTTGTTTGGTTTCTTAATTTTGAACCAAGACAACACCAAATAAGAGGTTTCAGTAACATTGTATGGTCTAAACCAGTAGGAATAAAGCTTACCTAAATGAAACTTCAACCTTGTATTGTAAGGGAGTGCCTTCTTCCCAATGTGGAACTGACAATGAAGGATGATATGGTCGTGGGTAGCCTTGGTTCTCTCCTTATAAATCCTAGAGTTATCATATGCATCTCTATGTATTTCTTCCAGCTCCTGAATCTATAGCGTCCTTTGAGAACCTGCACCAAAAATACTATTATTTCATTTTTAATAGCCCAGTAGGCCTGGTGCTCAATCTCAATAGGGATATGACAACTCTTTCCAAACACTAACCGATATGGTGACATGAAAATGGGAGTTTTGAAAGTAGTACGGTACGACCATAATAAATCATTGAGTCTAAGACTCAAATATTTTCTATTGGGTTAAAACATTTTTTCAAGAATCTGTTTTACATCGCTATTTGATAACTCTTCTTGACCATAGGCCTATGGGTGATAAGAAGTAGACACTCGATGCCTGGCCCTATACTGACACAAAAGAGATTGCATTGTTCAGTTGTAGAAATGAGAACCCTGGTCATTGACGGTGAACCTATGTAATCCAAACCAATAGAAAATTTGGGTTCTTAAAAAATTACACAACTACCTTAGAATCATCAATCCTTGTAGCTTGTGCCTCTACCAATTTTGACACAAAATTAACAGCCAGAAGAATGTACAAGTTGCCAAAGTAATTGGGGAATGGCCCCATAAATTCAATGCCCTATACATAGAAAATGTTATGGAAGAGAAATGGTTTTTGTGGAATCTCATTTATTTTAGATACATTCCCCTTTCATTGATAGTGATGACAAGATTTATAGAAGTCATGGGCATCCCGAAACAATGTGGGCCAAAAGAGACCAGAATCGAGGACCTTGTGAGCAGTTCGTTGGGGACCAAACTGGCCCCCACAAGAAATAGTGTGTAAAAACCTAAGGATGGACTGAAACTCACTATTTGGAACACAAATCCTGAGGGCATGATCACTACAGGTGCACCAAATGTAGGGGTCATCCCAAATGTACCAACAAGACTCATGTTTTAGACGGTTGGCTTGTCTTTTTTAAAATCAATAGGAATGCAAGATGATACCAAATAATTTACAATTTCAGCATACCAAGGAATATCATCATTCACTCGGTACAATTTCTCATAAGGAAACATATCATTTATAGGAAGACAGGGGGATGAGTCAATGTCTGATGATGGGTGGATCTTACTAATATGGTCAGCCACCACATTCTCATCTCCTTTTTTATCTCTAATTTTGAAATTGAATTTATGAAGGAGGAGCATCGAATGAATTATATGTGGTTTGGCTTCTGGTTTCTTAAGAAGATACTAGAGGGCTGCATGGTCTAAGAACACGATGACTTTAGATCCCAAATGGTATGAACTGAATTTTGTCAAGGAAAACACAATGGAAAGGATTTATTTTTTAGTTGTGGTGTAGTTTACTTGAGTAGGGTCCAATGTATGTGAGGCATAGGCAATGAAACATGGATATCGATCAACCCTTTGTGATAAGACTTCCTAAACATCATAGTTAGAGGTGTCACACATGAGCTTAAATGGTAAATCCCACCGAGGTGGTCGGATTATTGGGGGTGATGTGATACTCCATTTTAACTTATTAAAAACATTCTAGCATTCTTTATCAAAAACACATTCTTTTTCTTTTTGGAGTAAGTGGGAGAGGGGAAGTGTAGTTTTACTAATGTCAGGAATGAAACGATAGTAAAATCTAGCATGACCTAGGAAAGACCGCACATCCTATACATTTTTGGGGAATATTAGGGATGAATTGACATCCAATTTTGATTTATCTACTTGGATATCATCCTTAGAAAGGACATGAACCAAAACTATAACTTTTCACACCATGAAATGGAATTTATCATAATTTAATACTAGATTATTTTATGTACAGTGAAATAGGAATAAACCAATACTACTCAAAAATTCTAAAAAAGAGGAGCCATAAACCATGAAATCATCAATGAATACTTCCGTGAAATTCTCCAAGTAATCTGAAAAATTACTAACCATGCATAACTGGAAAGTACTCAGAGCATTTTACAGACCAAATTTCATCCTCCTATATAAAAATGTTCCAAAGGGGAAAGTGAAGGATGTATTTCCTTGATCCTTATAGGAAATATAGACCTAAAAGTATCCATAATACCCATCAAGGAAACAATAGTGGGACTTACTCGCTAGCCTCTCTAGAATTTTGTAAATGAATGGAAAAGTGAAATGGTTCTTCCTAGTGTGTTGGTTTAGTCGATGATAGTATATGCAGACATGACAACTATTATGCCCATGATTTGGAAAAAATTCATTATTTTCATTTGTTAATATAGTCAGACTAGTTTTTTAGGAACCTCTTTGACTGGACTGACCCATTGAATGTCAGAGATGGGGTAAATGATTATAGTAGACAATAGTTTTGTTACCTCTTTTTTTACTACATCTGAGAGGTTGGGGTTCAATTGTCATTGTGCCTGAATCACTAGTTTACCTCATGATTTAATAAAATATGATCTGTGAAAATTAATGGGATAATACCAAGAATGTATGCAAGTGTCCATACCAAGGCTTGTTTGTACTCCCTCAAAAGTTCAAGAAATCCCAATTCATGATCAGGAGGGAGTGAACTAGAAATGATGAATGGAAATTTGTTTCCATTCTTAAGATATGAATATTTTAAATCTTGAGGCAGTTGTTTTAGTTCCAATTCAGGTGGATTTTGGATTGATCGGAGTGTGTGTGAAAGTGATAGGTCACTAATCTCATCTAACTTCTCAATGTTATCATCCTCAATAGAGTAATGAGCTTTTAAAATCATAGCAGTATCGTTGATGCTCAATTCATCCATAATTTTCAAGAAATCATCAATCAATAAACATGCATTACATTTCTCTAAACCACTACAACAATCAATGCATTAATCATTTCATAGAATTTATATCAATGAAGAAAACTCATAAAGGGGATTAGGGGAATGGAATTATTATTTTTTCAATGTAAGGGAGTACATATATAGGATTAACAGAGAGAGGAATGTTCTTCTGAGGGATTCTTCATGGAATCAAGGATGTTTAAGTGGACAATGTTACCACCAAAATCCATAGATAATGTTCCATTATGGACAATAATTATGGTTTCAGCTGTTTTCAAGAATGGTCTCCCCAATATAATTGGGCATGTCCATTCATCATATCATCTTCCATTTTAATCACATAAAAATCAGTAGGAGGAATTAAATTTTTAACCATCACATGAAAATCCTCTAACACACCATAATGGTGTGAGGTACTCCGGTTAGCCATTTGAACAACAATTATGGTGGGCTTCAGTTCCCTAACATGCAATGTAGAGTAAATGGAGTGAGGCATCACATTTATAGAAGCACCTAAATCAAGCATAACATTGGAAAATGGATACTACCATATAGTGCATGGAATAAAGAATGTCCCCGGATCACTGCACTTGGTGGTATGTGATGGATATATTAATGCTGATACGTTCCTCCCCAAGATCACCTTTTCATCTCCATGATGTTTCCTTCAGTGTGTACACATCTACTTTAGAAACTTGTAATATCATAGAATTTACTTCACAGTGTCAATCAAGGGGATTTTTACCTGCACCTTTTTTAATGTCTCCAAAATTTCCTTATCATGACTAGTTTCCTTTTGATTTCATGGTTGGGTGGTTCTTTGGGGAAATGGAAGAGGAATGGTTGGGATAACCGACTCATCAATAGACACACTCTTTCCTTTGGAAGGGATTCTCTCAAGATATGGTTTTTCAATATTTGGAACATTTTTAATGGGTGGGATGGAGGTTTCCTTGGGAGGGGATGACTCTAATGGGGGATTCATTTGATCTTCTAGTGGTTTTACACTCTTAAGGGTGATAGAACTAACATTTCCTTTATCTCTAGGGTTGACTAATGGTTGAGATGGTAGTTTACCCAACCCATGACATTAAATTTCCCCCACCGAGTTAGCTAGTTGTCCTAATTGGATTTTGAGTTCTTTTATGGATGCCTGATTTTTTTTTGTAATTGGATATTGTTTTTAGCAATTTGTTTCATCATATATTCTATTCTAGGATCAGGTTTTGGAGGGGTTTGTTGGAAATGCCTTTGGGGTGGTTGAGGATTTCTAGGTGGTGGTGGTGATGACTACTCTAACCTTGTTGGTTACATTGTTATTGAGGTTGGTTTGAATACCCCCTTTCCTATAGGCTTGGTTTTATTTTCTCCCAGGGTTGGATGTACAGTAAGGTTCTTGGATAAAGGGTTGGTTATAGGGGTCTCCTAGAAAAATTTCCTCAAAACTCTCAGAAATTTCCCTCAATTTGGGGTAGTGGTCGGAGTACTGGGTGTCAGAAGAACATATACCAAAATGGATGGGAGGAGGAGATTGAGATTTACCTTGATAAAGAGAAAGTTTTCGAAGAAGGGTACATACCTCTTTGAACTTTGTGTCCACCTTTTTCTTGAATTTGGTAGATTTCACCTCATGGACACCTCATATGGGTACACTGTACCATGTACTAAATTATTGAGTGTTTAGTGACATGTTCTCAATCATGGTTCTTGTAGAAATTGGGGTCTTATCTTCTAGTGCACCACCTGTTGTAGCATCAATCATGTTTTTAACAATTGGAATTAAACCTTCATAAAAACATTGAATTAAAATTTGATCACTTATTTGGTGGTGTGGGAAACTTGAACATAACATTTTAAAGCATTACCAATATTCATGTAATGTTTCCCCTTGTGACTAACTTATACCACAAATTTCCTTCCTTATAGTTTCAGTTCGAGAGGGTTGGAAATATTGTTCAAGAAAAAGGCATTTCATGTCTACCCATCATTTTATTGGTGAATTAACATAGTAAATCCAATCTTTTTAAGTATATTCCAATAAGAAAGGAAATGATCTAATATTTACTAGTTCTTCATCCATATTAGAAGGTTTTAAATTATAACACACATAATTAAATTATTTACGATGCTTGTGTGGATCTTCTCTAGGAATTCCATGGAATATTGGTAATAAATGAATCAAACCAGATTTTAGGTTAAAGTTGGGTGCCTTGCCTTGATTTTGAATATTGGTGGGAAAGATATCAACATCAGGTGAGGTTAGTTATTTTAGTTTTATGTTGTTTTCATCCATTTTATATATGTTTATTTTAGTTTTGATGTTGGTTCTAGAATAAGAAGATGAAGGATAAAGAAGAGTGTTGTTGTCTTGTGTGTCCTCCTTCAAAGGGTTCTCTTGTGTGTCTTAGGGTTGCTGATGTAAGATCCTCTCTGGTTCGGGTTTGAAAGGAGGTAAATATCCCCGATTAAAATGTTTCATGCATAAGACCTACACAAAAAATAGATCAGAATACAAATATATAGGTAGCCGTATAATATAAAATAGATAAATATTCACAAAATTTACAAAAATCTTATAAAAAACATGCATAAAAAACCAAAGTGACCCCGGTAATGGTGCCAAAATTTGAATGTGTTTTCATGACACGTCAAATTGATAGTTATTTAAAGATTATTTTTTAGTATAGGATAGACCCTAGGTTGTCTCTCAAAGAGAATTGGTAGCTTATAGTGTGTGTTTTTAATAAAGATTACTAAAATAGGGGGTGAATTTGAAAATAGTTTTAAGAAAATAGCTTAACAGAAATACTTTAATAGTTGATAAATAAATTTGGTGTTTTAAAATTATGAGATAAGGAGATAATTTCACGTTCACTACACATCTTGGTGAGTTTATCATTCTAGAAAATAAACATGGTTTAATGGAACCCTTTGGTTAAGGGTTGTTAAGATCCCGAATTTCCTCTTGACTCTTAAAATGATGCTCAAAGTACCGCCCCTTGACACAACAATCGTGTTGTCATGATTTGGGTATGAAACATAGAAAATAAATGCTACAAAATAATACTAAAACATTATGTGTGTGTGAGATAAATAGGACTATTTTCTTGTCCAACTGGAACAATACAAGATTCCCACTTAAAATCTCAACCTAATTGGTGTTGAGATAAAAATTGTTTCACTTAATTATAATGAAAGAAATGTATTCAGAGTAGAAGTACATCAAAGTTAAACATAATTGAAATATTTATCAAAACAATTATATAAAACCAGTAGAATATCAACTATCATAACTCCCTCTAATGTATGTGTATCTCCTTGGAAATAATCATCAACCATTTAGCTTGACATCAATAGGCGGAGGAAGCTTATGTGGAACTCCTTTATCCCTGATCCCCATATGAGGATATGGGCCTCCAGAACTTATCGGATGAGGAGAAAAATCCTTATAACTACAAATTATTAGAACTTCACTCCTTGTCTGAACTTACAAATGGCGAGACCAAGGTGCCATTTTATAGGAAAATGGGAAGGTGGTTTTGAGGACACAAATTTCTTAAAACCACTTGTCACATTGTTTTAGACACCCAGACAACCTTATCTCACATTAGAGAAAATAATTAAGTTTTATCCCCACATCTTAACTGTCTACACTGAAATTTTGGTACCATTTGGACTAGTATAGCCCTAGATATGGACATATACCAGCACACCACTTTTGACTTCGTGCAGATTCAGTGTGTTGGACAGATAATGTCAGTTGGGCCACCAGATGGACAAATGATTCTTAGGTTTATTTAGAGGAAATGTATCCTAATGAATTCTTGACCCATCAAATAATGTTAAGTCCATTTCAATGCACAGTTCAGTATCAGTGTGCAAATGAGTCTACTAATGTGCTTGGATCCTGCGTAGTTTGGCCCATTTTTCTTGGACATCATCATGGGACCTCCAAATCACCTCCTCCTGCAATGGAGTCATCAAAACAAGTAACATTTACATTTTAACAGTGATAAAATCAAAATAAATGATTCAAACATGGAATGAAATTTTTAATTATTTTTATAATTTTCAATATAAAATAAGTTTAGCACAGTGGTTTTAGGGTGAAAATGAATCAGTGAATCGCGGTGCGATCACCTTCAACACTCTCTCAATAAACATCGCAATTTTCACATTTATACATGCCTAAAATAATAATTCAATTCGTACCAAATATGGAGAAATATTATACTAAATTTAACACCAAGTAAATTAGACCAAGGGTATGAAATAATCAAGAAAATCATATTTATAAGTCGCCAAATGGACCTTGGGATCAATCATAGAAAACCAAGATATAAACCCATTAATGGACAACTAAACCTTGAGAACAACATTTGGAAATCATTCGGGAATCATAAATTTCTAAAAAAAATCAACCAAATCAACATAATGTATAAATAAAATAAAAACATTACAAAAAATCTCAAAAATAATTTGAAATAAACCAAACACCGATTCCATTTGAGAATAACTAATTGAAAATAAGAATTACCCTCTTTGAAAATCATTATGCTGTTAAAATGTCTCTTTTGTCGTCAAATTCATTTGAAAAGATAGTTAGAGGAATTTGTACAAAAACATGTCTCACATAAACTATTTTTTCTGAAATTTAGGACTTGAAATTCATTGAAAACCCTTTATTTTATGTGTAGAATACCTAGGAAATATATTTCAAATCCATCAAGGATATCACATATTGGTAAAATATTATAGGAAATGGATTTAGAAAGACTAAGACTCACATCAAATGTCAATGTAAATGATTTTTTTGGATTTTAAAATGTGTATAATTATCCAAGAAGAGTATTATATGCGATCAAGTCTAGGACTCAAGTCCATTATCCCAAGTCTTAGTTTTCATGGTCAAATACCATTTTTGAACTAGTTTTACTCCTAAATTTTGTTCTTTTCTCTAAAAGTGTGAAATACGTTAGTAGAAATGTCTCATATACCCTAAAACTTATATAAAACAACATATATGATCAACCATTGTATTCCATTATCCTCATAATTATCTATAAATATATCCCATGCATAACCATTTTAGGATATTTTTAAAGTCTAAATGAATGAGAAAATAATGTATGGTGATTCACATTCCCTACTCTCTCATCCTACCCTCAAGTGACATATTATATCTAAAGAAACTTAAGAGAATAAATTAATAGTTGGTATAATTTAATTACCCAGTGTTTTGAGACATTTAAACTATCAGGAGAGACCACTTATCATATAGTTTTCCAAAAAATACTGTGAAGGTACACATGTTGAATGACAAAATTGATTGTTATATGCAATGGTCAGTTTCAGAGACTGCACCACACTAAGGTGTAACTCCCCCATATAAGCCCGAGAGTGTAGCACCTATGCTCCATATTAAAAAGTCACACCAGGGTTTCAACCTAGAAAACACGTCACCCTACCCATCTCTTTTAGGGTTAATATTTTACATACCCCAAAACCAAGGAGAACCTTCGGCTAAACCATTACTGTGGAGATTACTTTTCCTAACCTTATACTATGGAGATCACTTTTCCTTACCCCATATGAGGGGAACCTTCACTATACCCAATAATAGGGGGTAAAATTCACCCTACCCCATACTAGGGTGACCAATTATCCCAAACCCATGATAGGGAGATCAATTAGTGATACCACATAGTAGGGAATGTTTCATCTATTCCACCATAAATGGATGAAACTTGGATTATATTCTATACTAGGGTGCCACATTCACATTGGTCCCAATAAGGATGGGAAATTTAATCCAATTATATAACCTTGGTGCCACCATTTCATAGGTACCCTTGTTGGGTTCTTACCTATCTATAACTCCTATACATCCTCCTTAAATACACAATCAGGCTATGCACACCAGTTTGAACCACATAAATTATGTATTCTCTTGGTAAAATGCCTCTTCTAGGTTTTTATACCATACATACTAACCCTAAGGGTAATCACGATCATGTATTCATGTGATAATGAGGGTACCTATTAGGGGGATACTTGTGAAACCTTCCTAATATCATGAAATTTTACTTGGTTGACTCACATCCATTATCTGATAATCGAATACAGCTAGTGGACCCCTTGATTCCACTCAATGATACATGGATGTATTATGAGGATCATACTAGTTGTAATACTCAAAGCCTGATTTAATATGAATAACCTTCCAATTAAAGTGTCTCTTAGTAGAATCCATTACTGTTTATCCTAATAATCTTTCAAGAAACACATGTGTATTCCCTAACTCAACCTCAACAAGCTATATTCCCAGTGAGTTCCCATCCTCCAAGGGACATACTCCCTACAATTCATCATATCCTAAATGATCCATATTCTGAGTGTGTACCCATACATTCTCTTAGTTAGTTACTAACAAACATAATGAACTAGAAAGGGCCTCTCACACTTAATTCCCACACCAATTACCTTTAGAAATCCTTTAGTAAGGAATCATAATAACCAGACATTAAATTACATAGAATAAATCCTAACTGCATACTGTTAATATCTATTTTATGTTCCTATAACATGGACTTGAAATGTACAATACTAACTATATGGGGTTTTTTATTAAGTAGGTTATGTAGGATTCCTCCTCAATGTTCAATCAAAACACTACATAGGTATTGGATGAATAATACTAGAATGTACTTGTATCGGAAATGACTGTATAATCATAAAATAAACCATATTGGTCTTTATGAAGTGATCTTAAAATGTATGATGTATAATCTTAAATGAAACAATACTACATGGGTTATGATTCCATTTATAATGAACCATATTTTTTCCAAGGTAAAAATAATTTTTTATTTATATTATTTAATGTGGCACTTATAATGTTACATAATAGATTCACAAAGGTCATGTTGGTGTCTAGGGCATGTTCAGAGCCTAGAACCCATGTTTTTGGAAGAATATACTAGGCCTCACTATTAGGTGAAATCGTGCCGTTCAGACTGCACGATTACTCCGAATCATGTGGGGATTGATAGTGGGGTGAAAGATACCAAATTGTTTGATGAAACTATTAAACATAAAGTACATGATAATGTGAGGAACCTATAGTTTCTAGTAGAGACAAAATGCATGGTCAGTGCATCGTTTTGGAAAATTGGGTGACATGAACCTATGAGGTTCCCTATTGAAGTAATGAGGTTTGCACGGTTGGCACACAATTTGGAGAACTGTGCAACCAGACCATGTGATTCCTATTTTGTGGGTATAATTAGCAAAAATTACTCTAATGACATTTTAAACATGTTATTATATTTCTCCCTTCTTTTAAATTGGTGGAACACCTCTCCCTCCACCCATGAGAGATCTCCTCCCTCTATGGTTAGGCTCTGATTCCATTTTGTCATCCAGTCTCTAAATAAAATACCACCAGTCACATTGGATCTACATCAATAAGAACTTGAATCCTATTTATTACTTTCAAGGAATCTCTTATTTTCTCTTATGATATATAGCTTGAAGATCATATTCTCTATTTTTAGGGTGTTAGAAAATTCTTCAGATATCATCCAATTTACTTCAAATATGAATCTGATATTGGATGAGGGGTCATCCATGTCCCTAATGTAGTTTTTTTAATTGTTTTACGTAAATTTTTGTTGTTTTCATAGCCTCTTAATTTTTCCACATGCCTTTTATTGCCCCACATTTCTTAAAAATGAGTTATTTTATTTTAAATTGATATACACATGTTGTTATACTCTCATTGACCCTTTATAGGTAATTGGGGGATGTAGACCTAACGAAGGGATACCCCTTTTGGTGTGATGAACAATTTTCCATCAATTGAATACATTTTATTATACTGAACACCATATAAGTGTTCGAACATTATTGAAAATGGATTATCCCACTTTTATATAATTTTTTAGATGACCAAGGTACCTTCTAAGTTCTTGGATTATATGAAATAGAATTTCCATTCCATTATTAATTAAATGGCTTCAATTAATTAAATGGAAATGTATCCCTTTTCATAATTTAATTAATTGGATTAATTGAATTGAACACTAGTGGGTGGAAATGACACACCAATTGTTTTATGCTTTCATATATGGATTATATGAATCAGGACACCAATTTATATAATTGGGATTGATGGAAATTATGAAAAATATGAAATACATCATGATATTATTACTATTATGATCTTTCCAATGATATTGGGGGGTGATGATGGTTAAGGTACTTGTTGAGAATAGAGATTCACTCTCCCTTACATTGAGTGTTTAGAATGGTGTCTCTCATCGTTATACATATATCTGGATGATGGGAATGACATTCCATATTCCTTTCTTAGGGTGTTGGGCATGATGTCTCACCCCACCTATCTAGAATGATGAGCATGGAGACTCACATTCACTGTGAGATTCAGGGAATGTACCCTATGAATGAGCCTATAGTCTCATTATAATGGTTATGGATGCCTTTGTTCTTCCACAGGTCCATCCAGCACCTAGTATCCTTGTACATTGCTACTTACATCCTCACACACTTAGTAAATGCAGGTGGATATAGTATATAATTATATATATATATATATATATATATATTATTACTGTATATATAGTTACTGATCAGAATCACATTTTGGCCTATACCGAAGTAGGTAGGGTCGTCAGGTGTTCTTTAGGAAACTCGGTAAGGTAATAATTAGTTATTCATCATTGTTTATCATTTGTTATACCTACACACTACTGATGTTATGTAAACTGTATGGATTATCTCACACCCTACTCGAGATACCTTTGGTACCTATATAGAGTACTTATCTGTCGGAATGGATAAGGGAAATTTACCTATTATAGATGCTTTATTTGTTTACCATATAGTTTGAAGCATGGGAGAACATGGATGAGGATATTGTTGGGATGATAGTGGAGAATTATTTTTATCCTTTTTGGATTTTTGTACAACATGTTCTATATGTCTATCCACTATTAATATTTTTTTGTATATCAGCATTCCATGACATCATATATATGAATCCGCCACTTGGATTTTTATTATTATTACAGATTTTTATTATTTATGATTCTGTAGTTGTTTATAATTTTTTTATATATAATTCCACTAAGGTGTGTTACTGGTCCTATTGATATAGTATCTTATTTTATATTATTTTGTTATTTTCCACTTGTTTTATCCACTATTACACTGTAATATGAGGATATAGTCTCCCCCTGTACCAACTTAGACCCTTTCTACTAGTCGGAAACCTCTAGTTTATGAAGAAGCATGCTTAAGGATATGTGACCCACCAGATCAGGTCCCCGATTAAGTGGATTCCAGGTTGGGATGTTACAAAGTAGTATCAAAGGACTATTTTTCATTTTGTGTTACTCTTTAGGTATTATAAAGGAGACTTGGAGCTAATCAAATTTGTTAATGAGCCCGTTCCTGGGAGTAGCTAACCCACATATAGGGGAAACAAAAATTACCTATGATGGGTAATTTATATAATTGATTATTCAAGCTATGTTTGATATTAATTCACCATCAGGTGATGCACATATCTTCTGATCCTACTACTATTAGTGTTGTTACAATGATGTTTCTTTTACTTATGCCTAAGGAAATGAGGACAGTGAATTTCATTCATCATTTTAGAAACAACATGACTAATATTCCATGTATTTTTATGTGCCATGTCTATTTATAGTGGGAATTTTATTGCGGCATAGTGTTAGTGCCTGATTATCATATACTGAAATTTGATGTATTTTCTTGAAGGGAGGATATAATTTGATTAATTAAAGTAAAAAAATCAATCTAAATAATTTTTTCTTATATATATTGGTGATGAAACCTAAATTATACAATTATTCTATGTTTTGGGTTCCATAATTACTGGATCTGGACTGAGATATTTTTATATTACATAAAATATATTAAAAACTCAAGTGAAATTTATATTTTCAAATTAAAATGGTTACTGCTAAATGGGATTCCAATTGTAATGTAAATGGAATTTTCCTCTATACCCTGAAATTGACACTCCTTATACCGGAATATATATAATCTGATATACTACATAGAACTAGAAACAACCTTATTTGTGGGTATATGGGAGTATCATACATTCTTATGGTATTTTATGGTCTTTCTATTTCACATAAGACTATCTTTTAGAGCATTCATAGGCGTGTGATCTTTTCATAGGAAGGCTATGTACTTATTCTAATTATTTGTTTGTAAATTCCTTCAACTATAAAAATATATTATGAGGCATGCGTTTGGAAATGTAGAATCATGAAACCAGGATAGCCTTGAGTAGTACACCCTAAACGTGGTGATGATCATACACATGATCTGGTGGGACTTAAGCCTCTAGTTATTCCTCCAATAGTGCTACCTATGTAACCATATATTATTCATTAGATGGAAAGCGACACACAATTTTGAGAGTGTTTCTTTCGTATGATGTAAAGTATTCATGGTGTCGTTCGACCTTCCGGACTATGATGGAGTTCACATGGTAGTTTCTACAATAGTATCCTCCCACCTTTTTGGGGGATGGCATACCACATACTGAAGAATAATTACTCAAGGCCATGATTTCTATTTTCCATCATCTAGGGATGCCTCTAGAGAAGAGGGTAAAACTTGCTACTTATATACTAAATTACTCCTCGAAGAGATGGTGGGATGTTATTACCCAGGCATAAGGACATTGTGATATGATCTAGGTGAATTTCTAGATGATATTCTATGAATACTTCTTTCCATAGATGTTGAGGGATGACCAGGATAGAGAGTTTATGAACCAACAGCTAGGATCCATCTATGTCATGGAATATTCTTCTCATTTCACTGATCTATAATGCTACTCTCATAATTTATCAAGATATGATCTGATGACTACTAGGCGATTCGAGGATGGGATGATATACACCATCTAATCACTGGTCAATGGTTTTAGGCTGACTACTATTTCTGGGATAGTCATATAGACCCTTATTATTAAGAAGAATCTAAGGGAAGATGGTGGTGGGGACCAGGGTGGTTCAACACACAGATCGACCTGTGGTTATTCTAGAAAACAAAAACATCACTTCAAGGGTTACTGAAGGGGTATAAATATTCAACCAGCTTTCATTGTAATTTGTTTTGATATGTCACAAATGAGGGAAACTGGGACGTACAAAACCATAGAGTTTATAGGATCCAATTGAGTTTATAGGATGTGGTAGGATGGGACATATCCAACACTTCTGCATGAAATTTCCATATGTTCCTAGAGAACTGGGATCTACACATACCCCATGTTCTAGAGTGGGGCCTCTATTATCTCACCTGGAAGGCATCTGTAATACCATTATCCAATCAGGCCAAGGTAGCGGTCGAGGTGGATGAATTTAGATACATGATTCTTAGTTCCAGTAAAGAGGGATAACTAAGGTTAGCTAGGTTGTGACTCAGGGTCGCGGTACATGCCAGTTACATGTAGTGAAACATATTCCATTAGAGTAGAGTGATATAAATTCTACAGTTCAAGGTACTATTCCCGTAGCCTCTACTTTATTGTCTACTTTATTTGACATAGGCATGCCTCATTCTTTTATATTATAGGAAATTGTACAGATTTTGGGCCTTGATATAGAACACTCCAATGGTTTGATGATGCTCGACAACTCATTAGTTATCCAATCTAAGAGCGTTATCTATTATAAGGATTTTCCCCTTGAGATAGTATTCCTCTCTTTGTGTAGAATCTTTTCATCCTTGAAATGATAGGGTTTAATGTAATCATCGGTATGAATTGTTTAGTACCCTATCAATCACATATTAACTGCTATCATCTGAGGGTGACATTCACATCACTAGAGGGAAGTAGGAATGTGCATAAGGTAAAATAGGATACTCATGCATTGTTATCAGAAACTAAGAATCAGAGGCTGGATATAGTGATAACTCAGATCGCTAGTATTTTTTTTGATGATCAAGGGTTTAAACTCATTGTATTCCCTCCTATGGTAGACCATTTTAGGGATGTTTTTACTAAACAAATTCTAGGATACCTCTAGTTTGAGTGTTAGAATTTACCCTTAAGCTAGTCCTAGGAGTATAACCAATTACAGTTCATCCTTTCTAGATATCACCTTTGGAGACTCTAGAGGTCATTAAATAGTTGGACGATATAGTGGGTAAAGGATATATATGGTCCAACACTTCTCCTTGGTGTTCACCAGTATTTGTTTACAAGAAGTTAGATGGTATCCTCAAGATTGGCATGGATTACCGTCAATTAAACCATATCATGGTAAAGAACAAGTATCCACTTCCTTGAATAGATGTCCACTTTGATCATATATGAGGAGAAAGGGTGCTTTCAATGATTAATTTGAGTTTGGTCTTTCATCAGTTGTGTATCAGATCAGTAGACATACCTCACACATCATTTAGGAGTAGGTATATTCTCTACGAGTACCTGATCATGTTGTTCGGTATCACGAACACACCTATAGTATTTATGTATCTAATGAATTGTGCTTTCAACCTTTATTTAGATTCATTAATTGTATTATTTTTTGACTATATCTTATTCTATTCAATTTATCCACATGACCATGCCATCAAAATTGATATGTTTCTAAATACACATATTGAGCACTAGATCTACGATAATCTCAACAAATTCCACTTTAGGATAAACAAATTCTGCTTCCTGGGTCACATTGTATAAGAATCATGAGTTTCAGTAGACCTATAGAAACTGAGAGCTATAGTTTCTTGGTAGAATCTCATAAACATCATTGAAACATGGAGTCTCTTAGGTCTAGAGAGGTACTACACATGGTCTATCTAGGATTTCTCATGCCTTGAAGTGACTTTTATTGGTACGAATAAAAAGGGTGTGAAATTCATATGGTAAGAAACTTGTCAAAATTCCTTTTAGGAGTTGAAGGGAAATTTGACTTTATCACTGATACTGATTCTTATGTATCCAATAAGGATCAATAATATTTACTGTGACACATCATGTATTAGGCTGGGAGCTGTCCTGATGTAGGATGAGAGATTCATCGCATCTGGGTCACACCTTTTGAGGCCTTATGAGTAGAAGTACCAAAAACAGGATATATAAATATATATAGATATGGTTATCCACATACTAGGATGTTGGTGAAACTACTTACTTGGGAAGAGTTTTGAGGTATTCATAAATAAAAAAATCCCCAAGTATATCTTCACATAGTGTGATCTAAATATAAGTTAGTATAGATGGGTTGAGTACCTATAATGCTTTGATTGCAATATTTATTTCACACTAGGTAATATAAAGGATATAACTAATGATCTAAGCTAAAGTTATCATGCAATGGTAGTTTAGGAGTCAAGTGGAGAGTTCCAGATCATGGCCTTATGCTCAGAAATGCACGCTGAGATTCAAGAGGATCAAGGGAAGACTACCCTCTTAGCCTTAGTAGTGACATATACTCTACTAGAGAGGGTAAGAATGATGAATCTTTCAGATCCTATGGGTTTAGTCTTGAGGTAATGTATCTCATAGGAGGATACATATTATTGTTGGACTATAGATGAGGATGATAATTTTCTCTTTCATGGGCGTGTTTGTGTTCCATCTAAAATCAGAGTGGAGAGGATGTGACAATTCCATGCCATAGAATGGGTAGTGCATCCTCCTGTCACCATGATGTATTGAGACTTATGTCAATAGTATTTGTGGATTTTTATAAAATGTAATATTTCTATATTTATCACTTGATACTCCACCTATCAGTAGGTGAAGGAAAAATATTAGGGGATGAAAGGTCTTTTACAACTGTTGCCCATTCCCATGTGGAAGTGGGATGATGTCTCTATGGATTTTGTGACCATTTTACCTAGACCACTTCATCTAAATGATACCATTTTGTTGTTAATTGATTTTTCACAAAGGTTTCACACTTTTTAACAATCCAAAATACCTTTTTGATAGATGAAATAGGGAGGCTATACATCAGGGAGGTCGTACATCTTCATGGAGATCTATGATATATCATATCTGGAACAGATTATTGATTTACATCTCGATTCATGTAGGGGTTTTAGAAGGAATTAGGTACACAAGTGCTTATGGGAACAACCTATTACCCTCATACCAATAGATAGACTGAGTGTATAATTTAGGTGTTAAAGGAAATGTTCCATGCATGTGTCCTTGACTTCAAGGTTTCCTAGGAGAAGAAAATACCCCATTCTATGTTTTCATACAATCATATGATTCAAGATACCATCTAGATGACTCATTATAAATCCTTATACGGTAGTAATTTTTGATCTCATCTCTACTGGTTAGAGGTAGGGGAGGTATCTATCCTTGGACCACATATCATTCAGGAGACTACAAAGTAGGTCCAGTTGATTAAAAATCACATGATGATAGATCAGTCTAGACCATAGTAATATTCTAATGAACACTATTGACCTCTTAATTTATAGAGTAGAGATTAGTTTTCCTTATGATTCTCACCTTGGTTGGGCTATTGATGTATTGGGAGTTAGGTTAATCTTTCTCTTAGAACTATAAAAAATTTGGTGTTTAGTGGAATAAATTTACAATGGGTTATTCTAAACCCCCTCTAAATAAAATTTATAAAGGGATAATAATAACCCATTATGACTTGAGGTGGTATTGGAGAAAATTAGCCACAAATTATTAACCAACCCTGACCCTATTTCCTCTCGACCATTACCCCTCATTACGCTCCCCTCTTCCCTACTGTCACCCCATCCCCCCGATAACCCCTCGACCATCACCCCTCCAACACTCCCCTATCCCTTTATATTTCCCCTCCACACACCCAATAACCATATTTATCCTCTACTATAACCCCTACTAGTGCTCACCTCTACCTCATTAACTGGTATCACCTCACCCCTACTCCGTTCAGTGGCATACCTTACCTCCTAGGTTCCCCTCCCTTCTATGGTCGATGACTTCCCTTCCACAGTTGACAACATCCCTTGCCTCCCATCACGATAAAACTCATCTCCCTTTCCTAGATGATTGTTTCACCTAACTACCATCACAACAATTCCACCTATCTGAGATGAAGACATGAAACCCTCCTCATGAGAGTAACAACACACCATCCCCCTTCTCGTGGGGTCACCCCTCTCTGTTAGATCAAGACGACCCCTCAGATCAATTATTCTTCTCCCTACGTGTAGGTCTCCATAACAATCCAAAAAAAATAGGTACTTAACCTCTCTAAAGGTGTATACTCATCATTGGAAACCCTTTTGCAGATTCCACTCCCATGCAGTCTCTCTTTGGAAGCCCTCTCCCATTGGGAACCCACACTTGACCAGGCAGTTTTTAGGGAAAATTCAGTTTTCACTCTTTCTTATAAAACCTCAACAAAACCCTCATTTAACTAGTTGTTTTAATATTTTTTTTACTTTTCTACGGGAAAAAATTCTACTTTGGACTTCAAGGATAATAATTCTATATGTAAGATATGGTCAATGAGTTAATTAGACAACTCAATTTTGATCTTGGTTTCTTTATATTGATTTAAAAAATTGATTCTAAATTATGTTTAATGGAAATTCATCATTGATTTTATTCTATTAATTATAATCATTGTAACCACTACTTATTTATAAAAATATGCCAATTCACTCTGATACCCATGTATAATTTTCACCATAAATTTTATTTGTACATGAATAATATATTATTTGGATTCCATTAGTATTAACTACCTATAATACTTATTAGTTATAATAAGTTATACTTCTTTAAAAGGTTTTATTTTGAACATAAAGTGCATTTATTTTTTTGAAACTGAACAAACATGGTTTATTTTTCCAACTGTTTGTTATAATTGATAAAGGCTATGAGCGGCTTTCAATAATAAATTCCAAAATATTATGAAGTAAGAGTTTTTTATTGTTGAACACTCTTACCATATCTTTTATATAATTTTTTTAAGATAAAAAATTATTTTTTATGTTTTTAAACTAAAAAAATTAAATTTTAAATAAATGTAGTTTTTGATTTTATGAAATAGAGAATAGATTTCGATATTATTATTTTTTTAATGAAATTGTTTTAGGAATAAATTTTATTTGGATGTTTTATATTGTATATTATTTATTTAGATATTTATTATTTTTTCTTATGTATATTTGAACATATTTAATTGATATATTCTATTTCAATTAATGTATCTGAAATGGATAAATCCTGGATTTCCTGGATAAAAAAAATTGTTGAGTATAAATAATGATTAAATAAAATTCTCAATTTTTCAATTGAGAATCAATTTTTTAAGGGAAGAATAATATAAACTTTTCATAATTTCAAATTTAAGAAATTTTTTACCAGAGTTTAAGCATATTACCATTTGAGTCAAAAACAATTTCTGATTGAATACACCATGTGGGTAAGGCATAGAGAATTTAATGAAGTTGAAATATATTCTAGTAGATAATAAGATAATGAGAATTATCCCCATAATATTTATCCTCTAGATCCTATAGAGGAAATGGAAAATGATGAATTTAGGCTTTATAATATTCTTGGTGAAAATAGAGAAGAGTAATCTCTTGTTTAAAACATGGTTGAAACTTATAAATTTTTTTATGATTTATTGAATTATGGGAATCAAGAATTATATGAAGGATGTTAAAAGCAATCAAAATTGTATTTTATAATAAAATTGTAATACATAAATCTTTTAAGTGGAATTAATGATTAGGAAATGAAAATGATATTGTATTTTCTAAGATATGATTTTGAATATACCAAAATCCCTGACTCATTTTATGATGCCATGTAAATGCTAAATAAACTTAGAATTAATAATATCAGGATAAATAGATGTTAGAATGAATGCATGTTTTATTGTGGGGATGATGGGGCAAGGAAATATGTAATAAATGTGAAGCATCTAGGTGGAAGGATTTTTTTTTTGAAAAAAGACAACTAGTAATATTTTTCCTTTATTTACCACTTAAAAAATGGTTTCAATGGTTGTTTATGTCTGTTAAAAATCCCAAGCATATGCATTGGCATGAAAGTGAAGAATGTAAGGATGAATTGGTGAGGTATCATAGAGATTATAAATCATGGAATAAATTTAATGGCACTCATCCTCAAATTTTTTTAGATCCGAGAAATATTCTCTTAGGTCCTGTAGCTGATGCTTTTAATCCTTTTGGTAGCATGAATTCAAGTTATTGTATTGGGCCTAAAATATTGACACCATATAATATTCCCCCATGTATATGTTTGAAATAAACATATATGATTCTTTAAATGATCATTCTTGGTAAAATAATTCCAAGAAATAACATAGGTGTCTATTTGAGACATATTTTGAAGGTGTTTAAAGAGTTATGGGTGGATGAAGTTGACACCAATGATGTCTCTATGTATGAAAAGTTTAAAATGAGATAATCATTACTATGTAAAATCAGTGACTTTTATGGACTCAATACCTTATCTAGATAGAATATTTATAACAGATTAGCATGTCTGACTAGTTACATTGACAAAAGTCCATTTTGTTTTCATTAGAGTAGAATGTTTTTTTTGGGCATCGTTGATTTCTTAGTGATAGTCATAAATTTTGATTGATGATATTAAATTTTGATGGAAATAAGTATTTTCAGAAACCTCCAAGTGTGTCATATAGAATGGATATTTTCAAACTATAAGAAAACATAAATGTATTTTTTGGAAAGACAATAACATATGATGGTAAAGGAATGAAATATTGGGGGAATAACAACGAGTATGACTCCAAAAAATAATAAAAGACTATATTTTTTTGAATATCTATATTGGTAAACTAACATGTTATGTTAAAACCTTGATGCCATGAATATCAAGAAAAATTTATGTGATAATATCATTTATACTTTGTTGAATGTAAGTGGAAAGAAAAAATATCATCTTATGTCCTAAAAATTTATTCAAACAGTGGGTATAAGAAGGTATTTGTGTCTTAATGATAAGGGAAAATACCTGGATTCTCTTTTTATAATTATATATTGAATGAAAGATTTCTTGTTGAAATGCTTATTTAATATGAAGTTTCTCGAAGGTAATTCTTGAAACCATTCTAGATGCATCAATATGAAAGGTTATAAAATATCTAGCATGAAATGTCATGATTGTCATCTCACTAGGGAGAAATTACTATCCATTGCTATATATAATATATTTCTGAATATTGTTTCTACAATATTGATTAAGTTATGTGCATTTTTTAAACAAATATATTTCAAGGGTATCAATCATTTTGATGTTGAGAATTTACATCCTTGAATTTCTCTCACACTTTTTTATTTATAGATGTTATTTCCCCCATTATTTTTTAATATCTTGATTCACTTACTCATGCATCTAATCGATTAACTATGATTGGGTGGGTTGATACAATATTAATTGATGTATCCTACTGAAAGGTAATTTAAAATATTTTTCATATATTATTTCACACAATAATATTTTGAATTTTCCTCTTCTTATTTGGGTATTTTATATAGATATTCGGGGAATTTACAGTCGTATGTTCGTAATAAGGACCAATTGGAAGGTTCTATTTCCAAGAGGTATATATACAAAAAAATTATGAAATTTTACTCAAGATATATAGAAGGGGTTGATACCAAGTTCAATAGGTCATGTCATGTTATTGACTACGTAATATATATTCAAAATGATGCAGTTTATATTATATTTTCAAATATCAGAAGAGCAGTTGGGAGTGGTACAAATTTTGTCTTAAATTACATTGAAATGAAATAGGCACACCGACATTTGTTATTCAATTCTGAATAGGTCGATCCATTCATATTTTATGTATCAATGTATGTTTCCTTATTCCTTAATTTATGTATATGACTTATTTTGTCCGTAATCATTACTTGTAGGGAATACACATTACATGTGATGTGATAAATGAGGAGTAAAAGACACTCCTCTTCTATAGTGTAGAAGATATTAATTAAAGAATTTACTGATTGGTTTTCTATATGGGTAAGTAAATGGAATTATTGATAAATCAATAAGGATTGATAATTATCTTCTTAAAGATTATATTTTTTCAGTATTTTTGGAAGATGTGGTTGGTACTCTATCAGATTATTCAAAACATCTAGTACAAGGACCTATTAAGAATGAAAAGAGGTTTTTTAAATTCAATATTAATGGATTCATGTTTTGTACAATGGATAATGAAAAATAATGAAAAAAAATTTCTAGAGTGTTCATGACTTATAGAACCGAATGTGTTTCAAGTCCCCATGATGAAAATGGAATTGAAGCGTCTCCAGAATGGAGTGTTTTGGTGCATTTTAGTCCAAGATATTTCTATGAAATGGGTGGAGGTGATGAGAATAGACGTGACCACACACATTTTTAAGAACAAGAGTTGAGTAAATATTTCAATAATATAACTGAAAATATTTAAAGGAAAATAGAATAATAAAAAGATGTTGTTTTATTTGCGAATATGGGGGAAGATAGAAACAATTTAGAATAAATACTTTCATTTTTCTTATGAATTTTTGGAATTGTTTTGACTTACTAGAGAAAACATATTTATTCAGTGTTCATTTTTTATTGAATCACATTCACACTGAGGGTATTAATTTTTTTTCATTTCATGGGAAACCGCTACATTGTATTTTTTTCTTAAAATAGTTAGAAGAGAATTTTTTTAAGAGAATTTTTTTGAAATTAATTTAGATTATTCTTTTTTTCTTTGATATATATCAAGGAATGATATATGAATTTGAAATCTATATAAAAAATTTTCTAATCATTGGTGGTACCAAATATATATATTGAAAATAATAAAGGACATTTCATGTATTAGATTATGAAAAAATGATGTTTTCTAATGTTTATGTGTTAGATCAGAGGAGGTGTCAACATTACTAAATAAATTTTTATGTTTCATAGTCTTTTTCATTATGTTTTACATGTCAGAAAAATTAATGTTTCTTAATATTTGTATATTTAACTCAAATTTGTGATAAATTCACAAAACTATATAATAATTATATAATTGTTAATTGTTAAATTTCCATTCCCTATGGATTACCACATTTTTATGGAGGTAACCAACCAAAATTTTGGAGTTAGGCTCCACTATAGAAATACTAATGTTATAAAATACATATCCAATTTCTCTTCCCCAAACTAGTTTCCCGGTTTATAGTGAGTGTAGAAACCGAAGATCACTGAACCCATTATATCATGCTTTAAGCCACCCTCTCCCATCTCCTTATACACAAAATATCCAACCATATTAATTTTCATCTAAATATTTTGTGTCCTCTATTTATTCCATCACACATGAAGGATATCCCTGACTTGAATGAGGCACTATTTGGGAGGATCCTCCTGGTATAAGATGATGATCTTATATCTTGGATATGTTTATCATGATCCACCATAAGAGATTTCACCAGATTTAGAATATAGGAATTTGAGTATGAACTTCTTTATCTCACTTCCTTAATTCACATATCCCCCATAAAACCAATACATACATCATTCCATAGACTTTTATTTCATTACTATGTTGGAAAACCCCCTTAAACCAGGTTTTGATAAATGTATACATGTTAAATTTGATTTTTTTATTGAGACTATCTATAAAATGAATTTGTCATAATTTTTTTATTTTAACCACATTATAATTGTTTATTTAAATATTTTTACACTTGGAATCACCATATAGACATTTATAAATCAAAATGTCCTTGATTTTGGAAGATAAATGAACATTATACACCATAATTAGAGATCAATGTGGATGTTCATCATTATTTAACATAAGATGTTTTATCAAGATCAACATGTGTGTTGATAACCCAATAAGTTTTCCCCCAACAAACACATTTACATTATGTTAAATCAACATAGTTCACATTATCAAATTCCAATGAAGGTGAAAATCCTTAGTTATCTTGTCCTAAAAGTGGTTTTATTGTTTAATATTAGATATAAGTCCATGTTTCTTGGACATCAATTTGTGTAAGGAGGAAAAAACAACGATCTGGTTGGATATAAAATGTTATAGGTACAATCAATATTATTAATGAATTATTTATTTTAATTAATCCATTTTTAAATTTATCTCATTATTTTATAATATTTAGAGGGTGAGATAAAAGTTAAAAAGCTATGAATGGAGAAAATTTGGTCATTTGTGAATGAAAATGTGACTATGAACTTCCATGATTAGGGATGTCCAGTTGGGGAAGGATGTGGTTTATTTTTTATGTGTAATGGGATATATAGCTAGGAAAAAATTTCTTATAGACTATAAATCTTGGAAAATCATACCAAATTCTATAAAATAAGACATGTTATGAAAATTGGTTATGGTATTTCTTTTTTTATTGATTTAATGTATTTCTGTGTTTTATTTTAGAATTTCAAAACTAAAGTTTATATTTTGTTGGTGAAGCCCTACATTCAATTTCCTCATGATAAGTTGGAAATTTGGTTTTCTATGAATACAATGGGAAAAAAATATGGAGAGATAATAAATGGATTTTTTTCATAAACATTATGATTATAGCTTAACTAAAGAAAATAATGTTGATAAGAACTTCCCAAAAGGTATAACATAGGAGCAATGGAAAAGTTATATCATCATCCATGAGGAGAAAATACACAAGAAAATTTTATATGTTTTTTTCCATTATATTTAATTTTTTATATATTCATTAAATGTAACTAAAAGGCTATATTGATATCTATAAGAAAAATTTAATAAAAATTCACTAAATCGTAGTAATAAAATCATTCCACATAAATGCAAAACTAAAACAAATTCTCATAATTCAGATGATATTGTAGTATTTCATTTAAATGTTTAGAAATTCATTTCACATTATTTATTTTTATAATATTTTTTATTATAGGAGAATAACTTTTGACATTTATTGGTAGGGACAATCTATGGGATGGAGACCATCGAAAATGTGACAAATCATACATAAATGTTGATGAAAAAACAATGGGAGTAAGAATTCATATTAATGCTCTTTTACTTTTTGATGTAGTAAAATTGATATAATCTTCATGTAAGAAAATTGAGTGTGGATTTAAGTCAAGAGGAACTATCACAACATTAATTAATTTATTCAGATGATGATCTAAGAAAATTACGTAGGAAAGATCAGCTGGGTTGTGTACATTCTCTTGAGTTGGGAGCATGTCTGAAAAGAATATTCAACTAATCCTCTCAACAATTTGGAGGTTTCAATGACAATATATCTGATTTCCATCCAACATCTCAAAAAGTGGTTGATGGTTTTTAATCAAATTAGTGTCAAGACAAATTGAAATTACCAAGCAATGAAGATGAGTTAACCCAAAAAATAGTGAAAATGCATATGATCATTGAAGTTCTTAAAGGAATGAGGGACAATATTCCTTCAATGAATGTCAACATAACCACTGCTACTAGAAATGTATTTTTTCATCAGATTTTTTGCTGTGTATGATTAAATTTCTATATAAACATATAATTCTTTCTAGGAATGTTAGTACATATAAATTATTTCGTCCAGCAGATTCTGCTACCATCAAATGTTAGTTTTCTAACACAAATGAAAAAAATATTTCTTCTAGAAAATGATCAAAATAAAACATTCCTTCTACCTGCAATCCACTCCCCTACTTATTACTCTTCAAGATAATAATTAACAGATAATAAAATACAAACTATCCCAAATTATTCTCCACTACCCACACACACCCCAGACTTCTCCCACAAAATCCTAAAAAATAATTCTTCTTTTTTTTATAGAGAAAAAAAAATTCCCATTATTAGTTGTAATCCCTAATATAGATTTTTTAAAGAAACACTTTTTACATAGATTTGGATAGAAGATCACAATCATTCCAATATTACACCTATGAAGAAAAAATAAAATCAAGCTTGGTTATGCCATAAAAATAATCAAATAAATGTTTAAAGAATAATAAATCCACAAATGGTTATATATATGAACTATTTTATTCAAAAATGTATAATAAAACACATATTAGTGCTTAGGAACATCATTCTCATGGATATGACATGGTTCAAGTGAAAGGCCTAGAAAAAAGGAACATAAAAACATAAAAAAATGTAGGCAATAACTGGGGGAATGGAAAAGAAGTAATTCTAATTATCAATATGGAATAACTTCAATTTCCCTATCATTAAATAAAAAAATTAAAAGTGATGAGATATTTAACAAATCTTGATGGTGTAGATCCATGGTAATATAATTGAAAATGGCATGGACTGGTAGTAACACCTAAAACATCATTTTTCCCATCTTTTTGAGTTGGATAACCTTAAATTCTAGAAGGTAACTCGAAACAAATAGCTTATACATGGTTTATACAAGTTTTCATGTAATTTTTTCAAACAACATAATGAGTTGGGTTTTACATATTGTTAACTCAACTCTCATATTCTGTACAAATATGGTGGCATTTTTGGGATCTAGGATGAACAATATCCATGTTCCACAAAACAAATGATAAAGAACCACATGTTTTCACCATTTTCATGAACATAGTAACTATCACTGATGCCACAATAGTTCATAGGTATGATATGCAGACCAATACCATATATGGACTTGCTGTTGGAAAGTTCACTAACTCAAAACCATACACTAAAGCTTTCTTGTTTGATTGTAGGCAGCCAATTGATCATATATGGTTTTTTTTATGAACACAAGTGTATTTTTTTAATGATTCATATTGTTTATATTTAATAACATTAAAAAATTCAAGTATCCATTAGTTATCCATTTATATGGTGATATGGTTTTTATTATTAACTACAAAAATATCCTTTAATATATTCTTAAGAACATTAATTATTTGTACATGTTAAAAAATTATGTTTATAAATATTATTAATGATTACATTAATGAAGAAGATGTGGGAAATATTAGAGATCAACCTTCAATTCATCATAGAAGATCATTCAGATGAAGTGATGTTAATTAGAAAGCTATACATTCCCATGCTTCTGTTGAGGTATTTGATCCCCTAGTGTTCTAATTTGAGGTTTCTATCTAATTTTTGTTCCTATGGTTATTATATAGAGTCCATAATCATCATAAGTATGGTTTATCTTATTCTAATTTGGTTATATTTTGTTTTCTAATTAGATTAGTGTCTCAAATCCTCTATTAACCTAATTCTTGGTTTCAAAATCCATTAGTGGTATCATATATTCTATTAAAATACTAGTAATTTTAAGAAAAAAAAGTCTTGGGTGGGTGATCCTCTTATATTTGACGTATACTATCGAGTGTGGCTATTGTATGGGAATGTGGAAAAGTGGGGAATAACCGAACCATTTATTTTCATGGCAAACACTATAATAAAAAATTGGGTTTTCTCTAAACCACAATTTTAATTTTTTATCACTTATGTTTTTTACCACTCCCACTATTTAGTAGTTTTATTTCATTAAACCCATGTTTTCTAGAGATTAATAATATAAGTTATAAATTTCCGCTATTCTATCTTTTATTATACCAAGTTGGTAGATACTACACTATAACTCCATACTTACAATGTAATTAGGTGTCCCTTTTCGTTTTATTACTCACAAACATGTCCCCATGGGATTTGGTATTACTTGATTTGGTAATAAGGTATATAGTGATTAAAATACATATGGTCCATGAATGTACAATGGTAGGGATGAGGTATACACCTATCATAATATTTACATCATTATAGTCATTTATGTTAAAATCATTTTCTAAGATAACATGTTTAAGGGTGACCTTATTTGATGTAAAATGTTGTATTACTACCTGACACTAAATGTTTTAAAAGACATGATATTACATTAATGTGATCCCTTATAGAATGCTAGTTTTAATTATGATTTAATCCTAATATTCTCATTGAACATGTTATAATTTTATCATTACTAAAATGTTTATAGGCTTCTTGTTGATATGGAACATATATAACCATATTTCAAATGTATTTTATATGTAGGTGTTTAGACTTTTTTCTCAATGATATATGTTGAATTATTATGAAAGTAAATATTTGAGTTAGCATGAGAGTCTACAATGAGATTTTCTATAATGTTGTGAGATATTCCATGTGTTAGGATATGTTAAGATTAATAAAGGGTTTGGATCTGCCATTATTTTGTAAAATTGAGGATTACACCATTGGTTTGTCTATGTAATTAATTTGGAAAATGGATGATAATTCTCTGTGTTTGGAAGTGTTATTAATTGATCCATGTGTCGGGAAATAATATTTTATAATTTTCATTCAAATCTTCTTTCAACATTTAATGAAGTATGTAAACTCTACCAAAGTTAGTTCAGTAAGAATTTGATAGTGTCATCATAAAGGATTTATTATATTAAATTAATTGTATGCATTTTAATATAAGCATATGAGTGTATAGAAATATGCACATTCCCATGAATATTTTTTTCTTACTTTATTTTTTTTCTTGTCATTTTTTTTATTTTACCAGGTTGATATTATTTGCTACTACCACTATGTGTTTGGAAATGTGGTTTATGTTTTTTATCCAGTGGTTTTTTTTAATTCTTTTCATCTGGTGGTGAGGGTGATGCTTTTTATTCAGTGGTGAGGTTTTATCTTTTCATTTGGTTAATTTGATGATTTTTTGGTGAAATATTTGATGTTTTTTTTTTAAAAAATTGTATTATGTAAAGTCACTTGATTTTATGGTTGGTTTTGAATGACCTGAACAATAATGTGATATATTTTTTTATAAAATATTGGTATCCTATTTATAATTTATATTTTCATGTTTGAATTAGTTGAGTTTTATGAATAATAAAATATTTTATAAAATATTTTATAAATATTTATTTTTTAATAATATATTTGTTAGATTTGGGGTTGGTGGGGATTATGGGGTGGAATTTCCTAGAGAATGTAGATATAATATTTATATACATACAAATTTATGTATATATTTATTAGAATTTTTTCAAAGACTATGAAAAATTATGAATTATTATTTTTAAAAAAAATTATTATTAGATTAGAGGCGGGTTTAAATGCTTCTAATTTTTCCCACATTGTAATTTTTTTAATAGAGGGGGTTTAAACCACCTACTTTTTTACATAATTGAATTTGTCTTATATTATAGGTGGTTTTAATCCCCTATAGTTTTTTAAAATAGAAGGGGTTAAAACCACATCTAATATTTGTGGGAATTTTACTTTTTTATATTAGAGGTGGTTATTACCCCTATAATATTTTTTTTCTATTAGAGGGAGCTAAAAAATCTTTATTTTTATAAGAATTTAAATTTTTATATCAAAGTTGGTTATAATCCCCTCTAATATTTATTAGATTAGTGGTGGTAAAAACCTCTTCTAAATTTCCCCCCATAATTTTATGTTTTTTGATTAGAGGTAGTTATAACCCCCTCTAATATTTTTTCCACTTAGAGGGGGATAATAAGACCTCTAATTTTCTACTAGAATTCTAAATTTTTTCATTATAGGATATTTAAACCCCCTATGATTATTTCCAAATTTATATCTTTTAGATTAGAGGGGGTTTTAACCCACTCTAATACAACTAACCTAGATTTTAGTATACTAGTACTTTCTATTAACCAATGATAATGAAATGTAGGCATCTATATTTGCAACAGTTTTAATGAACACCACAAATAAGATTAACATGGGTTATAACCCATTCTAATATTTGTATTTTTTTGGGGTAGGTTCGTTGAACCCTTTGAGGTTTTGAAATAGATCTGACCAATGGATTACCATATAGAACTTAATAAGAGATAACAATATATGTATGGTTTATTTCATGTACTTCAACTTCACTAGTATTATTCAGACCCATATCATGCCTTCCAACTTGATGAGGTTTAGTTAGACATATACACATATTTTGAGGATTATCTAGTACATATTATTGCTCGGATCATGAAGACACTATGAGGTTTCTCATTTCCTTTGGTATGAGTGATATGGAACCAAAATCAAATATAGAATGATACCTAGGAGTAGGAAGTTGATATAGTTGCTTAGTGGTTGGAGATATTCTAGGAAGATATCTTTTTTACCTTGAAAAGTGTAACTCATGGATGAGTTGAAATAAGGAGTGGAGGTTGTAACATTACATCTTTTTCCAAAGGTAAGAATAATTTATTTTTGGATTAAATTCCTTAATATAGTGCTAATAATTTTATCTAATGGAGTAACTGAGGTAGAGAGGGTGTCTAAAACTTTTTTGGACCCTAGAACCTCAATTTTTGGAAAAACATAGTAGGTCGCATGGTTAAAAGAAACTGTGCTGCCCATGCCGCATCATTACTCGTAACCATGTGGTTCTTGATAGTGGGGTGTATGAGGCCAAATATTTTTTATGAAAACATGAAACCTTAGGTTCCCAACCATGAACGGTACCTACAATATTTAGTAGAGAAAAAAATACATGGTTAACAAATTGTTTCGAAAATTATGCACTATGACCATGCAAGATTACACCTTAAAGCAGGGCAGTGCACACAATTAGCACACAGTTTGGCCAACGGTGTTGCCAAACTCTGTGACCCCTATTTTCTGGGTAAAATAAAAAAAATTACTTTAAGGATTTTTTAAACCTATTCTTATCTTTCTCCCTTCTTTTCCAGCGGATGAACACCTCTCCCTCCACCCGTGAGAGATCTCCTCCCTACATGGTTAGGATTTGGTGTCATTTACTCACACAAACTCTAAATCAAACACAGTCAGTCACATTGGATCCACATTAGTATGCAGTAGAATCCTCTTTCTTCCTTTCATGGTTTATCTTATCATCTGTTGCACTAATTTAGTGCAACCTCATATGCCCTATTCTCATGGCATTGGATCGTTCTTCTAATTTATTCCAATATACTTCAAATCTGAATCCAATAATAGTCAAGGATTCATCCATGTACCTAAATTAAGAGGTCTAGTTATTTTCACTAAATGTTACATTGTTTTCATAGCCCCAATATTGTGCTGCACACTGTACATTGTCATGTGTTTCCTTAAAATGAGTTCTTTGATTCTAAATTGATATGTGAACGTGTTTATACACCCATTGAGAATTTATAGGTAATTATGGGATTTATAAATCCTTATAGTCTACCCCTTTGTGTGTACTAAAAACTTTTCCCTATATTTTAGAAATGATACATGGACCAGACACCTTTTATGTGTACTACATTGCATGAAAATGTATTCAACCAGTTTTATATAATTTTTTAGATAACCAAGGAAAATTTTAAGTGATTTGTTTTTATGAAATAGAATTAACATGCATTCATTAATTAGATATCTTGAAAAAATTATATTAAAATCAATCCCTTTGATTATATAAATTAAATGGATTAATTAATGTAAACACTAGTTGGTTTCAAGGCCACACTGATTGTTGAAATATTTTGCATATAGATTATTTGAACTAGGATGCCCATTTAAATATTTGGGCTTGATAAAAATTTTACTATTGAGTTAATTCATCATGATATTAATATTATTATAATTATTCCATTGATATTGGTGGGTGATCATTATTAAGGGACTTGTTGAGTCTGGCGATTAACTCTCCCTTACATCGAGTGTTGAGCATGTCATCTCTCAGTGTTATAATTATATATTGATGATGAAGATTACATTACAAGTTCCTTTATTAGGGTGTTTCAAATGTTGAATCAACCCACCTATCCCAAATGTTGATCTTGAAAACTTTTATTCAATATGAGATTCAGGTCATGTACCCTCTTCTCGAGCCTACCATCTTGTTAGACTGGTTATAGATTTCTGTGTTACGCCCTAAGTCTAGCCAAAACCTAGTATCCAAGTATATAGATACTTACACCCCCACATACTTCGTGAATATATGTGGATAAAATATATATCTAATATATATATATATATATATATATATTATTACTATATAAATATATATATATTTACTGATTAGACTCTCATTCCGGTCTAGGATGAAGTAGGTAGAGCCCCCATGTGTCCTTTAGGAACTTGAGTCGACTAGTGTTTATTTTTTCAGAATTTTTTTTTTCAATTATTATACCTTCACACTGTATATTATATGTAAAATGGTTGGATTATTTTTATACACCATTGGTGGTGGCCTATGGGAATTTTACCTCACACCCTACATGGGCGGCCCTTAGTACCTAAGTAGATTACATGTCTGCAAGATTGGATAAGGGAAAGTGACTTGATATAGATGCTTGATATGTTAACTTATAGTTTATAGTATGGGATAATAGGACTGAGGATATGCTCAAGATGCTAGTGGAGAAGTATTTTGGCCTTTTTTTTATTTTTGTACAGAATGTTGTATATGCCTTCCCCTATTTCTATTTTTTGTATATCCGCATTCCATGAAATCATGTATATGACTCCACCTCTTAGATTTTGATTATTAATATAGTTTTTTGTTAATCATGCTTCTATAGTTGTTTATCATTTTTATATATGTATATAATTCCTCTACGATAGGTTACTGGTGATATCGTTATAGTGTTTGCTTGTGCATGTTTCCAAAATTGTCTTAATATTATTATATTTTTCCATTTTTACACTAACATATGAGGGTATATTTGACCTAAAATACCACCTTAGACACTCACTTCTAGTCGGCCACCTCGAATGGGTTTCTTATTTTTGATTATTTATTTCCTTTTGGACATTCATCACACCCACACTGAGTTCCATTTGATCTAAGTGGAAACATTTATCCGTACACAATCTCATGTTATCATGTTACTACAAAATAGAATCCCCCATGTAGCTCCATTGGATACCACTACTCATCATCCAATGCGCTTAACATATAATTCTATTACAATAAAGGTTATGGACCTTCCACCTAAGATGAAAATGTTTCTAGAAAAGATCCACTTGAATTGATTGGATATCATGTTAATATAGTAGTATCATATTAATGGATTTAGCCAAATTTATGAGGCATGTCATAAAATAATTCAGGATTAAAATCCCATAGATGGTCTTATCAACAATGGGATTGGAGAAGAACATGGACCTTACTTCAATGTTCAACTAATTTAGGGTCCAAACATGGAGTTAAAAAATTCTCATCACTGTTATTCTATAGAGGTGGAAGAATATGTGACTAATTCCCATACCACTACTCAGGATCCACCTAAGAGGTCTCTTTCTAGCTATCTCTATTTCCAAAACTACATGAACCCATCCTCTTAGGAATATAATGAAGATCTAGGTCAAGATTTCCTAACATTTTTCACTTAGACCAAGGAATTTAGAAGGAGGAAAATTCAAGGATGAAAGATAGAAAAAACTAGGGGTCTAGATTATATTATCATTACAAATAATGATGTATTCATGTATATCATGGAGAAAACTACATAGAAATACTACATTCATACTCCCCTATATAAATCATGTCTGCATACCCCTTGAAAAAATAAATAAGAAGGGTGGTCTTATATCCTAATTCCCACCGGAGAATCATATTATAATATCCTTGAGGAACACATTGTGTAGATTTATATCACAGACTTCTATATATAGGATTTCCAATATATTCTTATATAAATAGAGGATACATGTCAGTATATTTTGGTGGTCTCTTGGTGATGGCCTAAATTCCCATTCTAGTCAACATTAGAAGAAATTTTTGATATAAACCTAAATATGCCAAAGAGAGGTCCCACATTCCCACTGCTCATCATACAGATCGTTGAAATATACCTAAGAATAATTATGACCAAGGGTAGGATTATATTTTCATTTGTTATAGAGTTTTCCGGCATGTCCCAAAAGTTACTTAAGGATATGATCATATTGATTTTAACACTATATAAGTTCCATTTCATATTTCAACAGTCAATTAGGCGAAGATGCATATCCCTAACCCATTAGAGAAGATCAGAAACATGTACTAGTGAAAAAAAAGTTAAATATTATAACCCATTCCATGCGTAAAAAGTCCATCTTGATATCTAGGTGGCACCTATAATGACCCTACCTTTTCTTACAATACTATTACATCATTTTAAATATAAACAACATAATAGTGTTATAAATCTGGGATCTAAATTTTTTAGTGTCTTGGAAAAGCTAGGCTTATACGTAACATTTACATTATAAAACATAAAAATTATTTAATTCCTTCTTCTATATCTTCTTAGTGGGCCTCATGTTTTCTTTCGTACAAGTAATCACCTATGTATATAAGTAAATGTAATGGGTGAGATAAAACCCTATTAATAGGATAAATAAGGGACATGAGTCAATATAACTTGAGTAACCATAATCACCATAACATAAGAATAAGATTATCATCAATGTCATGAAGGAAACAATGGTTAAATGTATGGAGTTTGAAAATGTATTAAAATAAAACTTCATGTCTTAATAGTGAAATACCATAGGTAGATGTGAACAAAGCTAACATAATGTACACACATATCATATGTGTATAATCATAACATAATTATTGTGAATAAATCCATAATCATGTTCAACCATATAGAACATTATCTCATGAGATACATCACATTACCCAATAAACTATAGGGTTATATAATTCCAATCCTACCTTTCACATAATAACATTTAAATAATATTGAATTCTACCTAGAATGTATAATAATCATAGCCATAAAATAACCCATGGAAAATAACGAGTTTCATAAGAATTTCATAAATCATAAATTCATGGATAAACTTTTGGAGTTCCCAAACGAAAAAGGAAAAATAACACTTGGTATAAGAACCATAAATCTTGAGTGAAGAAGAATCAATCTAAAGGGGAGTCAAGATGTGTTTTGTAAAGAAGAGTTCTTTTGAAAAAATCATTATATTATTCATAAAACCAAGTTAAAAACATGAATATCATTGAAATTAAGATAAAAGTATAATAAAATTATATGTAAGGAAAATTAATGGAATATCCCCAATTAATTTTTTCATGAAATAGGTATAACCCCATGAAACGGAGTTGGGTTTAAGAATCCCCTTACCTTTATTCCTAATTTATTTCGCCACTTTTGTGTCACCTGAATAATAAAATTATTTTCATTAAAAAATTGATCCATGAGTTTATTGTAGTAATTTATAAAATTATTTTTCTATTATAATCATTTTATTATATTTCTTCACTCCCATAGATGAAATTGATGGGATTTGATATCATGTTTTTTTAAAATTTTCTCGATTTTCTTTGATTACTCTATTTTGTTCAAGATAATTATTAAATGTGTATAAACAATTTCATAATCATAAAATAAATATATTTAGAAAATTATATATAATAAATAATTTATTTTAATTATTCATAGGTTTGGTGATATTAAAGTAATTGGAATATCCCCGTTGGCTGTTAAATAACTGTTATCCGGAACGTTTCCCAAATATGACAAAAAATAGGAATAAAACATAATTACATTAAATTTATAATATTTAAATCATTTGAAAATAATTAATAAAATGTTATAATTTTTCATAATTAAATAATAGAATATTTTATTTTAAAAAAATTTAGAAAAATTGATAGGAGATAAAGAAAAGGAGTGAAGAATTGAAAAACAAACTATTTATTCGTTGTTGCTTCCCTTGTATGACATTATATCTCCTTTGATTTTTGGAGTTATATTACCCTAGAAAGTCCCTATGGGTTATAATAGGAATAATATGTAATATTTGGGAATATATTATTCTTTTTAATATGTGGGAGGAGTGGTTTTCTATGTTTAGGGAGATGGGTTATTTATACTTGAGGAGATGAGTATTTTTAGAATAAAATATTGAACAAAATAATATGTCAAATGTAAAACATATAATATTGGGTTTTTGACATTATAAATCATATATTAATTTTATATAATGAGTTTATGACATGAAAGCCTCTTTATAATTATAATTCATTAGTTTATAAAAAAGGAAAGCGGAAAGTAATAAAAATTTCTATTTTAAGGAATCACTTTTGACTTTAGGTTTTGGAAAGTTGTTCTTAGGTTTGGAAATTAGGATTATTATATTTTAATGACTCATTTTTGAAATAAAATATATCATGGAAAAAATTAATGTTCCTGAAATGATTATGTCATTATTAAATCATGAATGATCTAATTTAAGATACAACATTTATGTAAAAAACTGAATTTTTATTATTCACTGAAAAATTGAGGTATTTTAGAAAATTACAAAAAATGACCCCTGGGAAATTATGAGGTGATGATTACAAAAATGATATTAATTTTATCAAAAATAAATTTATAAGTTAGGTAATTTTAAATTTTAATGTAAATATAATGAGTTTTACAAAATACTATAAAATAAAATTTATTAAAAATGTTCATATATTTTAATTGAGTTTCTTAATTTTAATATTTTGTTTTTTGGAATTATAAAATTTATATTTAAATTAATTAATCATGATAAATATTATTTTTATTACAATTTATTATTTGGAGCTAAAATTACCATTCCCATGGTCAGATTACTATTTCAAATGGTCATGCTACTATTCCCAAGGGCTGGGTCACTATTTCAACTATCACATGACTATTACAATGATCAATTTACTTAGTATAAATAAAAATTCATTATATCCCTTAATATTCAACTCAATTCCTCTGAAGGTTATATATTTCAATTTTCTATAATTCTTGTTGGTTTAGTATCATTTTCATCTTCTCTATTGTGTTAGAAGTGGGGGAGACGATTCTAGAAGATTTGGGTGATCCATTTTTTTCCTACTATATATTTTCTATTTTATATTTTTTTTATAGTTTTACTTTTTATAATTTTAATTCGTTTCATTTCTCATTAATGTAGAAGTTTTTAGTAATAAAATAAAGTCTTTGTTGGGTTCGCTATATTTTTCATGCTTATTATATTAAATTATATAATACAACACACATTTATTCTGGAAACAAATATAATAATAAACAAAAGGTTGTTAAATTCTTCCCACCTTTAGAAATTTCATCCCAAATTTTCAACTTGTATTCTCAGTTGAGAATAGGTCATGTTACATCTATTTCATCGTTTCCTCTGGTTCCCATGTTTCCTCTTCATACTTATGGTTCCTTCAAAACACTTTGACAAATTGAGTTTTCTTATTACATAGGAATTTGTTTTTATAGTTCATGATCTTAACCGGTAGTTATTTGTATGAGAGTTCATTCTCCAGTTGGTCCACCTTTGGATTCAGTACATGTGAGGGATTAGGTATGTACTTATTTTAGAGTTATACATGGAACACTTCATGAACATGAACTATACTGTTGGAAGTGAAATCTGATTAGCCACTGCTCTTATGCGATCAATTATCTCAAAGGTTCCCATGTACGTTAGGTTGAGATTCCATTTCTTTCTAAACCACATGAATCCCTTCCATGGTGATATTTGAATGAAAAATTTGTCTCTAACCTCAAAATCCACATCCCTTTGGGGATTATCAACATAGATCATTTTTCAACTTTGAGTAACTTTTATATGTTCTTGGATGACTTGAACCTTATCTATCATCTATTGAACAAGGTATAATCCATGTTGCTTCCCTTCAACAACTTCATCCCAACATGTTGGAGTTCTACATCACTTCCCATACATAGCTTCATATGCATCCATTTGAATACTCTAGTGGAAGCTATTGTTATTTAAGAAATAAACTAATGGGATATTTTGACTCCATCCACCATTGAATTTAATTGAGATGGCTCCTAGAATATCCTCAATCATCTAAATAGTCATTTGATATTGACCATTAGTTTGGGGGTGACTTGCCATGTTGTAATCCAATTCAGTACTCAAATTATGTTGAAGACTTCTCCATAATTTATAAGTTAACCTTGGATCATGATTAAATATGATTAAAAGGGGTACCCTATACAGCCTCAACAGATGCTTCATATGTATATTAGAATGTTGTTCAAGCATGAAATATTCCTGTGTAGGGATAATTTTGTAAGTCTTGGTGAGACAATCCATAACAACCCATATCACATTTTTTTCTATTGGCTGTCTTTGAAAGACTATTTATAAAGTCCATGGTGATGTTATCCCATTTCTATGTGGGTTTAATAAATGATTTCATCATCCATTTGGATTTATATCACTCATCATTGACTTGCTAACACACCAAACACCTTGAGATATACTTAGCAATCTCTTTCCTCATGTTTTTCCACTAGATGTATTCTTGATGATCGTGATACATCATGGTACTTCTAGGATGGATGGAAAATGATGATCTATGTGCACTATCCTATAGATTATTCTTTATTGTAGGTGATAAACACACGTAAGTCCACATTTAAAACTAAATTACACCATCATAATCAATATAGAACTCATGTATCTTCCATTCCTTTACTATTTCACCTTACTTTATTAATCTAGATCATCTTTTTAGTACTTCTTGAACTTATCTTAGATGGATGGTTGGGAAAAAATTTTGGAAGGTTAGGATTCATTTCTTACCCTTATGAATTACATATAAATCCTTATCATTTCCACGATGATAGGGTATTTTTCAATTCACATCATTGATAGAGTGGAAAGATCTTTTTCGGATAAGAGAATTAGATACCCTATTTTCCTTCCCTGGATGATTTTGAATAGTGAAATCATAGTCCTTTATTATCTCTAACTGTATCCTTTGATGCTTGTTGAGATGTTATTATTTTTATATATACTTTAATCTATTTTAAGCATTCTTTATGAAACACTTCTCACTGTAAATGTTGTTTCTCCATATTTTAAAGGAAAAATAACAACTAATAAATCTAGATCATGTGTTGGGTAGTTTTTATTATTGATATCCAACTGATGTGAGGTGTAGGATATCACTTAATTATTCTACAGGAGTACATTACCAAATTGTTTCTCTGAATAATCAATGTGTATCAAAAAACCTTATCCACTTTTTGGTATTGTGAGTATAGGTGTAATGATTATCCTCTTATTGATATCATTGAATATTTACTCATAGTATTCTATCCATAAATACTTTACCCCTTTCTATGCTAACATGGTTAGTGGGATAAAAAATCATGATAAATTCCTTACAAAACATTGGCAGTACGCAGCCAGATCAAGAAAAATATGGATTTCCATAAAACTAGTGGGTCTCGTCCATTCTTCAATTTCCTTTGTGTTTGAAGGGTTCACTTAAATTACCTAACTTTTGATCATGTGAACCAATAATGTGACTTGTTGCATCCAAAAGTCATATTTTATAAGCTTAGTGTATATTATCTCCTTTCTTAATGTCTCCAACACAATCCTTAGATGCTCTCGATGTTCCTCATTTATCATAGAGTAAATCAGAATATCATCGATAAACACTACCAATTTTTTTTCAACATAGTCTCTAAATACTATATTCATAAAATAAATGAAAATTTAAAGGTAATTAGTAAGTCTTAAAGGAATCACTATGAACTCATTCTTCCTATACCTTGTATGAAAAGTTGTCTTATGAATAACTTCCTTCTTCAACATCATTTGATGATTTCCATAAAAATATCCAACTTTGAGAAGTACTGAGCTGATCTTATTTGATCCAACAGTTTATAAATCCTTATAAAAGGGTACTTGATCTTTATAGTGACCATTTTGATCTCTTGGTAATTGATAAACAAACACATTGATCCATACATCTTCTTGAAAAAAAGAAATACCTCACAACAAGATGATTCACTAGGGTGTCTGAACTCTTTTTCCAAATGATCTTACAGTTGTTTCTTTAACTCATCATATTTGATTAGGGTAATCTTGTAGGGGAATTTTCAGATAGTATTAGCACTAGGTATAATCTCTATTGATAAATCTACCTCACGTTCTAGGGGAATTCTAGGTAACTCTTCAAGAAATATATTGGTGTATTCCATCACAATTGGAATTTACTCAAATTTAATTCTTTCCTTTGACACAACCATTTGGGATAGGTATGATTATTCAATGGGTATTAACACCCACAGAGTTGGGGGATTTTCCAAATTATATCCATGCTATTCCTTTAATTTTTATAGGTGCGTTGGATGGTTTGAAATATTTAAAGATATTTCATTTGCCTAAACATTTATATATTATCTATATAATGAGAGCCCATCCATGCTTAGTATAGCATAAAATTACACAAAGGGAATAATTAGGATATTTTATGAAATAATCTTACCACATACACTAACAAGAGAGGAATAAAAAACATGGGTTGTAATGATTTAATTACTATGTTTTTTAAGTATATCTCTACTTCACGGTAGCAGGGATTTTATTCAATAAATCAAGAAAACTTTCAGGATATAATGAAATGAATAGAACTAAAATCAAATAAATTTTTTTTCATTCTTGAGTGAATCAGAAGTGTATCTTCCAGGACTTCATTTTATTGACCCACCTCAACAGTATTTATGGAATAAGGGTTCCCTTGATCCCTTGTCTTTAGTGGCTATTAACGCTAATCTCCCTCAATGAATCGAGGTTTATTGAACTATCTTGTATAGTTTCCCTTATCCCTATAATTAAAACATTAAACCATAGGTGGATAATTAATAGGTTCCATCCTTTCCACCATCATTTTTGATGTATTCTTCACATCTCTAGGACATTCATCAGATTGGTGTACTTCTCTCCTTCACTTGAAGCATTTTCGCATCCCTTTGAGGAAATTAAAATGATGTTTCTTCCCAAATGTATGATATGTTGGTAGTTATATCCTCTTGACTCCTTTTCATTTTATCCACTTTCTTAGAAATACATTCTTCACTTCATATCTTCAAAATCATGGGATAATTCTCTAAAGTCCATCTGTACTTTGGGAGCACATTGAACCACTTCTTCATAACTCTTGAAGTCTTGGATTTATAGAGTCCATAAAAGGTTTGGTTTTAAACCACTAATGAATATATATATTTTGATATCATTATTGATAAAAAATCCCAAGGTGTACCTTGAAAGACTTGTGATGTTTTCCTTATAAGTCGTGACAGATTCACCTTCCATTTTCTTCATCTCAATAAACTCTCAATCCATATTTGTTCACACAGTTTAAGGAAAATACATGGTAATAAACATTTTCTTAATGTCTTACTACAAAATATCTTCAATTTCATCCCTTTTTATTGGTTTTATTAACAAATTCACACTATTGGATAATTTCTCCATCCAAAATATTAACTTCTAGAGTCACCTTATCCTTCTTAGAATAATAGATCATAAAAAATATCTTCTTGATGGAGTTAACCTACATTTATAAGATAAGTGGATCAGAAGATCCAATAAGCATCATTGGTAATTTATAAATAAGCTAATAAATGGCTATATGATCCTTCTTGGGTTAATACAGATGTTCCACATGATTCATGTTATTATTCATAGACAAAATTTCTAGGTAAGCATCGCTAAAATGTTTTGAACTCTACCTCCCATGGAATTGGGGATGTCATTCATAAAATCATCTCATTTTCCATAAATCTAGTTGATGGACTGGTTTCTCTTGGATCCCACCATTTTTTAAAATAAAAAAGTTTTAAACAAAATGAATGTCAGAAAATCATGAATAAATAATTTATTCTTTTTAACAGTTAACTATAAAGGAAAATCATATGAGATCCCTATATTTATCCTTTTTTATAAAAAATTATTCTTGTATGTTTAAATATACTTATAATTATACTATGGGTTTTCACTTATATTCTCTAATACTAATTCACAAATTAATTAGAATGTGCACTAATACCAATTATAGGGACCCTACTTTTTCTTACATGATTATTATATCATTTTAAAGTTAAACAAAATAATAACATTACAAATATTGAATCTAAAAAGTTTGGTTTAATTTGAAAATTAATCTCATACATAAATTTTACATAATAAAACATAAAAATTATTTAATTAATTATTCTTTATCTTATTAGTGGACCTCATGTTCTTTTTAGTACAAGTAATCACTTGAGAATATACACCAATGAAAGGGGTGAGATAAAAGCCTAGTAAGAGGATTACAAGGGACATGAATCAATATAAAATGAGTTAGAATAATCATCATAACATAAATATATGATTATCATAAATATAGTGAGGGAACCAACATATAAAGGATGAGAATGTGTCCATGCATAAAAATGAATCATCATTTCTTAGTGGTAAAATACCACACATTGATGTGAATAAAGCTAGCATCATGTTCATGCATAACATATGAGAACCATAATAACATCATCATTGTGAAGAAATATAGCATCATTTTTCACTCATATTCAAAATTATCTTATGTGATACATCACATTACCCAATTAATTGGATGGATAAGTTATTTTTGGCCCACCGATCACATAACAACATTTACATAATCATACATGACACATAGAACATATAATAATTGTATTTATAAAATAACTCATGGAAAAGAATAGGTTTCATAAAAATTTTATAAATCACACATTCATGAATAAAAATTAAGGTTCATTAATGAAATAGAAAAAACATACATAGTATAATAATCATCAATCTGGAGTGAAGAAAAATCAATCTCAAGAAGAATCATGATGTGTTTTGGAAAGAAGAGTTCTTTTGGAAACATCATTATATTTATCATAAAAACTTTTTGGAAATAGGTATATCCTCGAACATATTAATGAATAATAATGAAATTATTTTTAAGTAATATTAATGGAATATCCACACTGGAATGTTTCATGAAATAGGTGTAACCCAAAGAAAGTGGGTTGGGATTCTGAATCCCTTTACTTTTATTCCATAACTTTTGGGCCTCCTAAATAATAAAAATATACTTACTAAAACATTGATACAGAGGTGAATTATATTCATTCATACAAATATTTATCAATTAAAATCTCAATATTATATTTCTAAATTTTTTTTTACAAAATTTAAGCCTTTTGAAAAAATGTTTTCTTAAAGTTTCCTTATTTTGTACTTCAATTTTTCTATTTTAATCAAAATTATTATAAAATAAGTATACTAAATTATATAATATTAAATAAATAAATATATAAATTTTTATATAATAAATAATATATTTTTCCTATTCATAGGGTTGGTGTTATGAGATTAATTAGAAATACCCCTAGTGGTCGTTAACTAACAGTTATCGGGAACATTGTATAAATATGAAGAAAAAATATGTATAAAACAAAAATAAAATAAAATATAATTTTTAAAGCATGTTAACATTATTAATATAATGTTAAAATTCTTCCAAATGAAATATTAAAATATTTTATTTTGAATTAATTTTGGAAATGAGAGTGGATAACAAGAAAACGAGTGAAGATTTTAAAAACATTCTCCTTCTTTGGTGGAACTTCTCTGGTACGACACTATAAATCCTTCTATTTTTAAATTTGGATTAATGAAGAACATCACTATGGATTATAAGAGGATTAAAATGAATTATTTGGGTAGAAGATTGGGTTAGTAATGGTTGGGAGGATTATTTTTTCAAGGGGAGGGAGAGGGGTTATCTGTACTTGAGGAGAGGGGTATTTTTAGAATAATATATTGAATAAAATAATATATCAAAGGTCAATCTTTAAATAGTGAATTTTTGAAATTATAAATAATATATTAATACAATCTAGATATTTGGAGTCTTTAAATACCCTTTATATTTCTAATACATTAATTTATTAAAAAGTAAAGTGGAAATAATTAAAAATTATTATTTTACGGAATCACTTTTGACTTTTGGTTTTAGAAAATTATATTTAGGTTTTGAAATTAATTTTATCATATTTTAATGAATAATTTAGGAAATAAAATATATCATGGATTAATCTCAATTTATACTAATTATTATTTCATTATTACATCATGAATGATTTAATTTAAGACACACTAGTAATATGAAAAACTGTATTTTTACTATTCACCTGAAAATTTGTGTATTTTAGAAAAATACCAAAAAATCAACCATGGAAAATTTCAACACTGTGATTTAGAAAATTATATTCATTTTATCAAAATAAATTTCTAAAATTGGTAATTGTAATTTTCAATATAAATACAATGAATTTTAGAAAATACTTTAAAATACTATTTATTATAAATGTGTTTATATTTTATTTGAGTTTCTTAACAATGATAATTATTTTTTTGGCATTGTAAAAGTTATATTTAGATTAATTAATCATGATAAATATTTTTTATTAAAATTAATTATTTTGAGGTAAAATTACTATTCAAATGGCTAGGTTACTATTCCCAAATTACAGGTTACTAATCTCAATGGACATGTTACTATTCCAATGGTCACATAACTATTCCAATGTTTACATTACCTATTATATGTACCACTTCATTATTTCACTCAATATTCAACCCAATTCAACTTAAGGTTATATATTTTTATTTTTTATAATGTTTCTTGGTTTGAAAATATTTTTCTTCTTCTATATTATTTTGCAGTGGGGGAGATGATTTTATTATATTGAGGCAATCCGTATTTTCCCATTATATATTTTATATTTTATATATTTTTTCCATTTGTAATGTTTGTAATTTTTATTGGTTTCATTTATGACTAATGTATCAATATTTAGTAATGAAACAATGTCTTGGTTGGTTTCTCTATATTTTGTATGTGTATAATATAATATAATATAATACAACACACATTTATTCAAGAAAACAATATTACTAATAAACACTAGGTCATTACAAAACCCATTGAGGAGAAAGACCACATTCTTATCCTCACCCAGGAAGAATATTAGAATATTTTAAGATTGATTAAAGGCCATGAGTGGTACCATATATCATTTTTATTAACAATTTTGAATAATGATGGAATATTTTTTTCATCCATCCAATGGATTCATCGACAAATTTTGCTGACATGGTTGGAGTTTCTATGGAGTGTCCTTTTATAAAAAAGATGTTTTCTACAAAATGCGAATCCAATCATGTTTGAGGTTCCGACCCTATATACCCTACCCAAATTATCTGAAAGTTCACTTCTAGAGAATCATATAACCCATGAGAATTCTCATATTCATTTCCAATTAATACTAACATGATTGAGTCCCATAAATTTTATTGAATAGTGTCCTAAGTATCTATAAAAATCTCCCTAATAAGATAACATAGGAAGAGGCATGAAGGTCCTCCAGAGGCTATAGTTCTTAATAAGAATAGAGTTACCCTAGGGTACCAACTATAAAGGTCATCCCTATGAAAACATGATGATAAATCATGGATATCCTCCAAATGGTGAAAGTTAAAGAGGTCATATACAGAACAAGAAGCTCAATAGGAAAACATTTCATGCTCAAGTTAACCAATTAATAGATTGTAACCTTAAAGGTTATATTTTTTGGGATCTAAGACAAAAATAATGGAGGTCTTTCCCATATTTCTCATTTTGAAGTTCCTCCCAATTTTTTTTATTCTTAGTATTAATTTTCTCCCCATGTCAAAAAACAACATGGATTACCCTATTCTGAGAGGAATCTAAGGAGTTGGGGATAGTTAAATGAAATACCTCATTAATAATTGGGGAAGACACATCAGAGACAAAGGATAAAATATGTTGATAATCATTATCAACTTCACCTCCACCAATTTTCTTCCTCTCTTATATAATTGATGATATCTCGAATGAATTTTTACCACTAAATAATTCAATTATGAAATGAGCACTATGGTTAGATATATTGATTAATCCCTCTTATAATATGAATAAAATTCTATGTTCAGGTAGAAGGAATAAGATGAGGGTAATATATTGGTCATGTTTTATCCCATGTATACTCCTTACTATGATATTATAGAATCAATAAAATATGAATAAACATGTAATCTATGTAAAAACCATGGGAAAATCTCTACCGTCTCATGAAAAACAATATTTATTATAGAGTGTTTTCTACCAATATAAATGTGATGAGTGGGCTTTGTTGTCATATCGAATTCATTTCTTTTCAAATTCCATGAAACCCTAACACAAAAAAGTAGTGTGATTTCCCCATATCATCCTAACTCAATATCTTTAAGGATATACTACAGATGATTTCAAGTGCCTCACCTAACATGAATATCAAAGGTTTTTATACACTGATGCAACTATACACCCAAATAGTTGGGATTAGGATGAAGAAACTTCTTCCTTTAATTAGATTCAATTGTATTTTTTCCTCTTGCAAAAAATATGAATTGAATTTCATATTTTATCACAAATACATAAAAGAATATAAAAAACATGAGAAAATTGATGTTTCATGGTTCAACTATAAAATCCTACTATAAGGATTACATATAAATGATATGTTCATATATTTATTAACCCATGATTCACTAGTATGATATTATAAATTTAGTAAAATTCCACTTCTCTTCCATGATGCACAACACCTTAATCTTTTCCACACACTACTTTCAAGATAGATACAAAATATTGAATAAACATGCAAGTTGATCTTATAAGACTTCAATATCAAATTAAACACTAACTAGAAATGGATTTCTCTATGATGGACTTATTTTCTAAATAAAAACTTAAATGGAAGGCATAATGAATTTTTTTCCAACCAAATATTCAATGCACTTCAGTCAAATCATAGATTACTAATTAATACCATAAAAAAATACTTTCATCATAATAAATCCTCTAATTATTGAAATTTAATTCCTATATATTCTCTAATATGTTTATGATTCATTTATCTTATATAGTATATTTTAATTTATATATAATAATATTAATTTTAAATTTTAAATTCAATATGTAATTAATTTCACAAGACTTCAACTTTCACTACTAAGAAAAATAAGCAAGGGAAGCACCAACTTTTATCAGTGCTAAGCAAAAAATCACTGATTAATGAAATTCTTTATGAGCACTAATTAAAAGCGCTGATAAAGTGTCACTTTATCAGTGCTTTTAATTAGTGCTGATAAAGGGAACCTTTATCCGCGCTTTTCTAGCACTAATAAAACCATAGTCCCATTTTATAAAATGGGGTGAACAGTGCCCTCTGTTTATCATTCCCTAATGCTCTCATGGGACTGTAGCCCTACGACAACTCCCCTCCCCCCAATCTTCTCTTTGTTGGACCTCCGCCACCGCTTCCCTACTCTGCCGCCACTAGCCCTACTCCACTACCGCTAGCCCTACTCAAACACCACTTTCCCTACTCCGCCCCTTGCCCTACTTCACCGGGAACCCTACTCCTTATCCTCCCCCTCTAACCCCTTCCACATATCCTCCTCCCTGCAAACCCTACTACCCCTCCTCCCCGTTGGACCCTACTCTTCACAAACCCTACTTCATGTGTTTGGGATTCCTTTTTAAAAGGTTATATTCTTGGCTTCCCATCTTCGATCAATGGTGATTTCTCCACTCATCCTCATATATTTCATTTTGTTCTTATTCTAATATTCATTATGGTAGTTTAGTTTATTTTTGTATGGGTTGTGTTGTGTATTTGGGATACGTTTTTATGTCACATTCTTTCAAAAATGCATGAAGTGATTAAATTTTTACCAAGTGAATTTTTTATTACTTATAGGGTTTTGTTAAGTTATTTTCAATATTAAGAATATTCTTAACACTCTATTGTGAATGTGAGTAGTGGGAAGGATAAAAGATTTTTTTACATTTTTTGATGGATTTAAGAATGGGGGCATGGGGTGATGTGGTGGTTATGTTATTGGAGGGTCTGATGGTGATGATTTCATAGGAATATAATATTTTGTAATGGATTATGAATTTGTTTTGTAGTCTATTAGTGTTGTGGTATATATTATTCTTTTAGTCTGGAAGAGTATCCCTTGTTGTTGGTATTTATTTAATTTTTTGGATTAAATTTAGTAATTTTGATGCTTATACATATTGAAACATTATCATGGTAATGTGAGCAGAAAGTAGAAAGAGACATGGGATAAAGTGTTGTCAAATTTCAACAGTTTGAGGTATTGTTGTTTATTGTCTAGGTGTTGGGTCCTAAGGTTAAGAATTAGATAGAAGCAGTTGAGGAGAGTTTTGAATTGGAAAATATTCTAGCTCATTTATGGGTTTTCATAGTAGTGTGATTAATTTTAAGGGTGGATTGAGAATGATGGAAGTAAAATCATGTTCAATCAAAAGTGGTTTTATGAAGAGTTTCATTCCCTATATATAGAAGTATGAGTGAATATAGAATATCATGGAATTAAATAATATCGGATACAATGTGATTTCCCTTGGGATTCACATCTGTGCATTGATGGTCTAGTTTTTAGAACACTTGGTTGATGAATAAATGAAATATTGAAATTTTGAGTCATCTTTGAGGTTAGATATTCTAAGGATGGTTGCGAGTTTTTGTTTGAGGTTTTGGTTGTAGATGAGGGATTGGGATGAAGTTATCAAGAGTGGTTTTCTTCAAATTTCTTAGAAGGCTAAAGATGGTGCCTTGAGTTGTGGCCCTAATGGAATGAGGAATAAGGGAGTGATGAGATTTTCTAGATGTAGGGTGGGGATTATGCCCTAGGGTTGAGTATATCAAGGTGTTCTATAACATTATAGTTGATATATTTCAATGGTGATGTAGTGGGGCATCAATAGTATGAGTTTCCTATGATTCATGGTGTTTCTTGGTTTCAGTAAGGTGTAGATTTATTTAGTTTGATGGGCATATTTTAGTTTATAATTTTTTTTGGATGTGGTGAGTTTGTTTTGAGAGTCTAGTTATGATTATGTCTTAATTTATTGACCTCATCCCTTTATTAACCAATACAATCTTTCAATTGATACTAAAAGATTCAGCTGAATTATTTTCAATGGAATTATATATCACTCTTTACCATAAAATGTTTATGAGAATATGAATGTTTTTAGTTGGTTAATGTATTTTTCCAAATTTAATGATTCATAAGAAAAAAAGGAATCATATTCGTATTTTACCTAAATGGATGGGAATTTTTCTAATATAAAGGTCCTGATTTTGGGAAATAATTTATTTATAAAATTAATTTCACAATTGTTTTCAATATTATTGAAGGTATTAATAGTTAATGCGAGGAGGTTTGATAGAATTTATGATCATTAACCTCAATTTTCTATTTCTTATGTTAATTTGGGTAACAAAAACTATGATATTACATATTAATTTTAGATAAACCAAGGTTATTTGTCTCCCCTGTGAATCCCTTTGTGTTTGGAAATATATCTACTATATTAGTTTTGTCATCAAAATTTCATCCCTATTTTCATTTTGATTGAGTTTGGTCAATAGTTTTGGGCTGTTTAATGTGATTATTTTATTATGAATGAGGTGGCTGGTAGGGGTGGTTAAAAGGATGTTTAATGTTTTTCTTGTAAGCGTAGTGGGTGCTAGAACTATTGGTAAGGGGGCTGAATTTTGTTTTGATTTTTATGGGGGGTCTGTCCTAGTTTTGTTGATTTCCAAATCATTATTGGAAATGGTTAGGCTCTATTAATCTCTATTTTTATAAGTGGTTCTATTATACTATATTTGGAAGTCTTGTTTTGTGTATTTGAATCATAAATAATAATATTTTAGATTCAAATAGGGTGGATATGAATAAAGATTGGTTGAATTCTAATCATTTGAATATAGATTATGAGAATGGAGTGTAAGAGTACATCAAGTTTTCAAAGTATCATCCAAAGGATCCTTCTCAAATCCTTTGTATGTGTTTACATTGTTGTTATTCTAGAATAATTACTCCAGATGAGTTGGAAGGACATTTGATATGTCATAGAATAGACTGTAGTTATAAATTTTGGAATAAACATAGATAAAAAGCAAATGTAGCTACTAGATGGGATAAAAATACGTTTTATGGACCATCAAATATGGTTACAAATATGGATAAGGAAGAAGACCATATAGAGGATGTTATTACTAATGTCAATGATGATGAAGATCGTATTGAGGAAATGATAAGGATAGTTGAAGATGAACTCCATGATTTCACAAAATTGATTGAGAAGTTAAATATTTGTGCAAATATTCCAATTTATGATGGCTGCACTAAATATAAAACATTGTCAGCTGTACTGAATTTGTATAAATTGAATGAAGGCAACACATTCAGATTGTGTTGATACAGAAAACCAAACAAACACATTTGGATTGTGTTGATACTTTAGGCTAATTATCCACGGGTCATGTGTGACGTGTACGATTCAACCCCACCTCAATCTGAGGCACGGTGTGGCTGGTATCACTCAGAGTGTCTCTTTTTTTTAAAATGGACACAATTTTTAAGTGAAAACAACAACTGACGTAAGAAAAACCAAATATAAAAATTCATGTTGTCTTGATACATTGGGAGAACAATACATGGGTCATTTGTGATGTGTACGAGTCAACCTCGCCTCAATTAGAGGCACGGTGTGGCTGGTATCACTGAAAGTGTCTCTCTTTTGTTTAAAATGGACAAAATTATAAATGAAAACAACAACTGACATACAGAAAACCGAACAAACACATTTGGATTGTGTTGATACATTAGGAAAATGATACATGGGTCATGTGTGATGTGTATGAGTCAACCTATCCTCAATCCAAGGCACGGTGTGGCCGGTATCACTCAAAGTGTCTCTCGTTTGTTTAAAATAGACATAATTTTAAGTGAAAACAATAACTGACATATGAAAAAATGACCAAACACATTCAGATTGTGTTGATACATTAGTAGAATGATCCATGAGTCATTTTTGACTTGCAAAAAGTAAACCCCGCCTCAATCTAAGGCATGATGTGAACGGTATCACTCGAAGTGTCTCTCTTTTGTTTAAAATGGACATAATTTTTAAGTAAAAACAACCACTGACGTATGGAAAAAAAACCAAAAGGATTAGGATTGTGTTGAAACTTTGGGAAAAATATACATGGGTCATGTGTAACATGTGTGAGTCATACCCACCTCAATCAGAGGCACGGTGTGGCCAATATCAGTCAAAGTGTCTCTCTTTTGTTTAAAATGGACAAAATTTTAAGTGAAAACAACAACTGACATATGAAAAAGAAACCGAACACATTTAGATTCTATTTATACTTTAGGAGAACAATCCATGGGTTATTTTGGATGTGTAAGAGTCAACTTCGCCTCAATCTGAGGCACGGTGTGGCCGATATCACTCAAAGTGTCTCTCTTTTGTTTAAAATGGACAAAATTTTAAATGAAAACAACAACTGACTTATGGAAAACTGACCAAACACATTAGGATTGTGTTGATAATTTAGGAAAACGATCCATGGTTCATCTGTGATGTGTAAGAGTCAACCCTACTACAATCCGAGGTACTATGTGGCCGGTATGACTCAGAGTGTCTCTCTTTTGTTTAAAATAGACATAATTTTAAAGTGAAAACTACAACTAATGTACAGAAAACCGACCAAATGAATTCAGATTGTGTTGATAATTTATTATAACGATACATGGGTCATTTTTGATGGGTATTAGTCAACACGACCTCAATCTGAGGAACGATGTGGCTGATATCACTCAAAGTGTCTCTCTTTTGTTTAAAATGGACATATTTTTTAAGTGAAAACAACAACTGACATACAGAAAACTGACCGAACTCATTTTTATTGTGTTGTTAATTTAGGAAAAATATCAATGGGTCATGTGTGACATTTACGATTAAACACTACCTCAATCCAAGGCATGGTATGTCTGGTATCACTCAGAGTGTCTCTCTTGTTTAAAATGGACATAATTTTAAAGTGAAAACAACAACTGATGTATAGAAAATTGACCAAACACATTAATATTGTGTTTATACATTAATAGAATGATCCATCGGTCATTTTTAATGTGTAAGAGTAAACCATACCTCAATATGAGGCATGGTGTGGCTGGTATCACTCAAAGTGTCACTCTTTTGTTTAAAATGGATAGAATTTTAAGTGAAAACAACAACTGACATATGGAAATCTGATCAAACACATTTGGATTGTGATGATAATTTATGAAAAGGATCCTTGGGTCATGTTTGACATGTAAGAGTCAACCCCACCTCAATCTGAGTCATGGTGTGGCTGGTATCACTCAAAGTGTCTCTCTTTTGTTTAAAATGGACAAAATTTTAAGTGAAAACAAGAACTGACATATGTAAAAAATGACAAAACACATTAGGATTATGTTGATAGTTTAGGAGAACTATCGATAGGTCATTTTTGACATGTATGAGTCAACCCCACCTTAATATGAGGCATGTTGTGACTGGTATCACTCAAAGTGTCTCTCTTTTGTTTAAAATGAACTTAATTTTTCAGTTAAAACAACCACTAACGTACGAAAAACAATCCAAAAGCCATTACATATGAAATAAGACACTCAGAAAAGCCTCATAGAGTCCTAAGTAGTCCTTTCACAATAAAACCCCATTAATTAATCATTACACACCCTAAATATAAACCTTTAGCCCTAGAGGTCATGGTGAGGGACGAAAACAAAGAGGAAAGGGAGAGGGAGAAGAAACAAAGGGAAAGAAAAAATATAGAGGATTTAAATTGGATAAAATTTCAAGATAAAGGGCTCTTAGACTATGTTTTGGGAAGGGGATGGGAGGAAATAGGTTGAAATCCATTAAATTATGCCATATCATCGGCAACAGTCATTATCTGGTTGGGCATTTTTCCAAACTATTTGCCAACTTTTTGGGAGCCATTGGATAAGAAACCCTCTTCTGCACATTTTGGACAATCAGTTAACTAACTATGGTCCCATATTTCAAAATGAATTAATTAAACTATAGATCCATACAACATGGTTTCTCCTAACCATGAACAACTCGTGTTCTTACCAATTCCCTGAAAAAGGTAAGTTGTATGGTTTTTTACTTGGAGTCATACAACCCATCCTTTTCCTATGTATGTAAAACAATAAAAGTTCAAAATGAATAGGAAACTTCCCCATGAAAGTGTACCCACAAGGGTTCTTCTAAATTGTGTCTCCCAATAAAATAACTACATGGCTACTAATCAAGACTCTATTATGGAAAGAGAATAATCATATATCTCCCCACCATTTATAAATTCTATAAATGGTGTGAAAAGAAGACAACACACTATAAGATAAAGGCATCAACCACAAGAACACATTTCTTTATGTGTCCCAAGAATCACCCAAATTCCTATACCATGATGAATCTACAGGAGAAACTCTATAATTCCTAAGAAACATATCCCAAAAGGAACTCAAAATCTATAAACAAATTCCATATCCAAGCTTGACATGAATCTTAACCACAAAAAACATGAAGAATAACTCGCATGCATGCCTTAATAAAATTTTTATTAAGGTTTTGAAATTGAACTCTCTCTATATATTTTACCTGAGGCAATGTAAGATATTATTTGGAGGTGATATTATTTAATGGTACCTTTTGATAACCATAATGAATAATTAGTACATCACATTAGGTACAGATGTTTCCCATTCTTTTATCCCAAAATGACTACCACTGCATATTTTATATGTGTGAACTTCTTGTTTGATATGATGATTTTTTTTAGGTTTTGTTTGGGTGTGCTACTATAGAATATCATGTTAAATCTCGAAGGTCATTTATAAATGCTAAAAAAAATTGGTGATAAAGGGATCCTTTATCAGTTCTAAACAAGAATTGATAAAAGGTCCCTTTATCACCACTTTTTTAGCACCGATAAAGGAGCCCATTTTAGATCATTTTCAGCACTGATAAATGAATCCATTATGGGTGCTTTTTTAGCACGGATAGTTGGTACCCCCCCCCCCCCTTATCAGCACTGAGCATTACAATGCTTTTTTATCACTATTAAAGCCTATTTTGAGCGCTGATAAAGCCCATTTTTTGTAGTAGTGTTTAAATCTATACTTTGGATATTCCTCAATCATATCTCCTTAATTCTACTTGATTTTATTAGTTTATGATGATTAACTGACCACCGACCACTATGTGACATCCGAGTCAATAATGTTTTTTGAATTCTATAGGATCCAAACCTCGTGATATATCATACTCAATTGTGTTGTAACATAAATTGTTTTTCATAACCATTTGTTCAATTGCAATGAACTTTATGGCATGATTGGGTCTTTCACAGGGTAATATTTTGTATATTTGATAATGTTTGTGATTATTACACAGAAAAATAAAGACCCTCCATGGGTCAATCCTCTTATGTGGTGTGGAAATATCCAGCTTCATTATGATATAACATGGTCTATACATCCTTAGAGTGGAGTTTTGTAGGGTATAAAGATATCAACACATCATGCTTCCAAAAATACACAGTTCACATCACTGGGGAAATTATACAATGTGGTCCTAGTCCCATTAATTTTGGAATTCAATATTTGTATTCTAATACAAAGTCACCTAGATTGATGCATTTCCCACATCAGCTAATTCCCACATTATAAATGAATCCATCATGAGGTTACTCTATTACCTTGATGCGGTATCAACTAGTCATAAATCCCTTAGGGCCTAACTAATCCCAATGGATGCACTATTAAAACCCAAAAGTTATATTTTCTATTATGATTCTATGACTTGTGTCCATTTTATTATATAGAATAACCCAACATTTGAAATTATTCTCTTTCTCCGCACACACATCTGTAAAATTTTTGATTGACCCACACCATAAAAGGTAAGACATTTGGGTTTTGAAGGATGTACTTTTTTAATTAAAAAATCAATTCACCACTATAGAATAGGATGTGGTCTTGTAGTTTAAATCTCCATACCCAATAGCTAAATGAAATTAATGATATTCTAAAGATGTTTCCTTTTTTTCTAACTCCAACTCTAGTTACATCATGGATTTCCTTTAATCCATGGTGTCAACATAATTCTTCTCAATTTATAAATTATTCCGACCATTCTTATATGCTTAAGTTTATTTTACAAAACATTGAAATCAATCTTAATTGAAAATAGATATATGTTGATAAAAAATCAAATCATTAAATACCGTGTATTCTCACATTCCCCCCGTTATATGTTTTTAAGAAATACCAATTCTCCAAAAAAATTATTAACATAATAATTATATAATAATTAATTTTTGAATCCTCCTTTTAAAGTTAAATGTAATGGGATAATCAATATTATACTTCTCTATAAACCAATAAAAATTCCTTTAATATTTATTCTATGCATACATGAGACAAAGCATGATATTGGAAATAAGAGAAAATATTAAGTGATACAATGTGGTCTTTAAATTTCATATACTCTTTATCTTATTTCAAATTCCCCCTAGATAGTATATCTCTATTTATTTGAAACCAAAAAAAATATATAGTCCTATAGGAATACAAAAATTTTAGATATAGAATTAGATAAAAAATAGAGAGGGTAATTCCAACCCTCCTTAGTCTAAAGAGAGTGGATAAACATTGAGGTTACACTTATGTTTATTGAATACAAAATCTAAAACTATATTTTTGAAAATATCATCCACTTGATATTAAGTAAAAATTAATTCCATAATCACTATATCATTATACAATTTAACATTTATTAAATTTTATCAAATATTAATGTACATTGTGAGAGAGTTCTACATCATATTTTTCAAAAATATAGAAACTCTTTTTTATCATGTTGATTCATCATTTTTTGTTGCAAGACCTCAATTATGTCTTACCACCAATGGACCAAAGGAAGTCATTTTTTTATTGATTTTTGATAATCCGCCTTTCAAGGGGTGATGTGGAATCCTGACAAGGCCCGTAGGCGTAGTTATTACATGGTCCCTAGGCATTAGAAGAATTCATTTCCTGTAGGCTTCAAACATTACACACAACCCAGACTAACTACTTGGAACGGCTCCTCCCCAGCATCTTCATCGTGAAATCAGCTCTCCACCTTCAAATGACTATTTGGATAGGCTTTCCCATGCATACACATGCTTGTCCAGATGGCAGGTTCCATACCCTCCCATTCTTGCAATCCATTTAGACTCTGCTATGGTGAAAGCTCCTTGCTCCTTCTCCTTTTGATTCTTGTTCCTTGTAGGTTTTCTAGTTTGAATCCACACTTACGGTGTCCTGAAGGCCTTGAGGTGGCCCAAAGTCCTTACTGACCCAAATGCCTGGGTGGCCCAAAGGCCTTAATGGACTCAGAGACTAAATCAGTGGCCCGAAGGCCCAAACGGGGGAATATTCCTGGATTCTACAATGCCAAACATTTCCTACTAATGTTCCTGCTACAGTTCTGCACAGTTCCTACTATAGTACTACTACATTGCTGCTACAACACTGCTACAATACTACTATAGTATCTAAAATTAGCCTCCGCTTGGATTTGATACCGCTACAGTACCTACCATAGTTTGCACAATTCTTTCAACTATCTCTTTAAATAGATAAGTTTTTTATAAGCATTAGCAACTAATACATATTCCACTTATGGTGTTCTTGATGAAACACAATCCTGTTTCTTACTTATCCAACCAACATAATTATTTTCTATGTAAAAATATCCTTATCTTGTGGATTTTAGATCCCCAATATCCCCATCCTAATAAAAATAGAAAATTTTAATAACACCATTTTCATTCAGGATTTATTTAACAAACTATAATGAAAAGTTCCCTAAACATATCTCATTATTCTCGCTTCCATGAGATGTTACTTCTTAGGAAAATATTAAATATTTGTTTCTAACTATGTAACATTGAAAATACCAATCCTAGTTACTGTTAGTTAGAGTAAACAACAAATGATTATTCTATATAAATTTGAGTGTTGTCCCCATATTTCCTCACATTTAACCATTTTTTCCTAACCACATTTATAGTTTAAACATGATTATACTCTTCCATTTTAATTTATTCATGACTTTATTCACATAAATAACCTATGAAATAAATTTATTTCATTTAACTTGATGAATTTGAAACCCCATAAAATATTTCAACTCTCTGATAATTAACTCTTCAGACATAGAACTTATCATTTTGGAAAATTTATCAAAAAAAATCCACTTTCTACCACAAAATATGATATCTTTAAGATACACCAACACCATGAAATGCTCCTCTATTGAATCTTTTAAAATAAAGGATGGGATAAACCCTCAAATTTTGTAATCTAATTACCTTAGGAATGTATTAATACTTCCATAAAAAGAAGAAGGATATATTTTTTAGAATATATAAATACTTTCTGAACATATATACTTCAAAATCATCATTTCCAAGAATAAATCCAACTAGTTGGCCAATATATACCTCATAATTTAAAACTCTATTAAAAAAATACTATACTAAATTTTATCTGAAAATCATGGATTTTATTTGGACTATCATTGCTAGAAATACTATTATAGACTATATTACTTCCACCGATGTGAAAATTATTTCAATATAATTTCTTTTAACCATAAAACTTACCTTATAAACTTTAATTGATGTATTTTGGGTAACATATTCATTTTAATTTATATAATTGATTAATACATACTTTGTTCCAATCACTTTTTTATTTTTATGTATTTCTATATGTTTAAAATTCTTATTTTTATGAATTTGATATAATTAATCATTTGTCTCATTCATCCATGATCTTATTTTATAAATAAGGTTTTATAAATTAAACATAATAGAATAACATGTTCTAATATCTTAATCCTTAGAGTCTGAGTTGGTGAATATTTATCTCTGATGATATTTCATGGATAAACTTGAGCCCTTTTCTTTATTAGTTTAGTCACATGTTTACCCATCTTTTCTCATTTTTCTTCTACAAATTCAATATCAAAATCATCATCTATAACACCTTGATATTTTGTGAGTTTGTTTTTAGAATTAATTGGGCCATTTTGATATTTTTCATTTCACACAACAATGAAAATAGTTTATTTTATATTAAATTACTATGTTTGTATTGAGTTATACGCAAAACCATTTTAATTATGCACTAAATGCATCATAAATTTTATCTTTCTCTATATGGAACACTGAAGTTATCTTACGTTAAATACAAAAATGACTCTCCTCGTTGGCTTGTGATAGGTCCAAAATGGGCCAAGATAACCTGAGAGGGGTGGGGGGGTTGAATCAGGGCATGAATATTCTTTTCTAAATTGTACCATAATAGGTATTGACCTCTTTATTAAAAGGATGACATTGTTTATACTTAAGTGTTAATGATGGTCTTACTCTTTAATTTTTTATCTAATAATTATGCTTTAAATGTAATGTAATAAAGAAAGAATAAGGTCACATAAATTTTTACTTGGTTCACTCCCACTTGGCTATATCCAAGGAGCGTACAACAGTGATGTTCCAATTGTATCAAATTCACTAAGGCTCACTACCTATAATGATGTTCAGGCTAGATCACTTATATGTCTAGGCTTACTGTCTTTACAACTTTTAAGGGTTTATCACTCTATTCCAAAGGGTCACTCCCTATGTATCTTTCCTTGGCTCACTACCAGTGGAAAAGGATCACCTGCTTCCTCTTCTTTCACTCACTTCTCTTGAAAGGGCTTAAACCACAATTTATTTACTTGTAGGTCCCTTCATTTTCATGAATTAACACATCCTCAATTATAGATTGATGAACTATTGAAGACATACTTTCATCTAATAGATAAATACCACTTTACCATAGTTCAATGGAAAATCCCTTTTAAAACACTTTCATGATGCACACTACCTTTGTCAAGATCCTCCTTTCGTGAAGCTCAAACCGTCTCCATGAAGCTCCTACCTTTTCGTACAGCCCACTTAGCCTCCACAAAGAACACCTCTTTCGCAAAGATGAACTAGCCTTTGTGAAGATCATTCCATTTAATAATTTTACTTAGCCTTCATGAATTCTCTTACTTTCACGATGCTCAGAACATTTGGTTAGCTATAATAGCCAACACAAACTTCTTCAAATATCAGCTTTGTGAACCACCCTTCATGAACCACCTTTGTGATTCTAGATCCTTAATATCTTCATTAATTATTGATTCTATTCTGAAGGGGGTAGAGGACTATTTATAGGTGTTTTCCACTAACTCCAGAACCTTTCGAGCCATGTCAGCTGCATTTCATAGAGCTCCCATTTTTCTGCTGTGATGTTCCATTTTTCACAAAGATCCACATAAATTTCTCATTAAAAATGCTCTACGAAATCATGGAACCTTCTGCCAAAGCCTTTGTTCCACTGCGATTCTCCTTCTTTTTTAATTGCAGAGCTTTTGTCAAAATCTTTGCTCTACCGCAATGCTCTTCACCTCCACCATTCAAGAATCTCTTCGTAGTCATAGAGATCACCATCAGAATTATTCACGCCTTTGCGAAACATAAATCGCAAAGACCAACATCACAAAAATCATACATTTTACATATTTTGATTATATCTTCAAGGAAATCCACATTAATTTATTCTAAAAAAGCTCCAAATTTTGGACCCCAAAAATTTGGCAAACACTAGAAAATGATGACAACTTGTGTCTATTCTTTTTGTACTACCTCCAGATCACCAATTCCTTTGTCAAGGTTCTTTGTAAACATGGATTGTCAAAAATATATCTATAATTTGACAATTCAGCATGGAAACCAACTTTTTAGACACACAAAACTGACCCCAAAATGCTTCAATGTTATATAGTGGGATTTTTTCCCAACACGTCAGTAACACGCATGACCAAGTTTTACCAAACAATAATATAATATGAAAATATTATTATTCAAAATAATAATATATAACATAGAATTTAAATTAGAGTTTATGAATAATAATAACTAATTTATGAAAATATTTAATTTACATAAATATAATATGTATTCACAGGTTACCAATTAATTATAACTGACTATGAAAACCAATTGAATATAAAAGAAAATTTTAATATTTTTTATTGAAAAAAGCTATGTTACCCTAATAATATAAATTAATTACAATTAGTGAGTGATATTAATTTATATATATTTTATATATTTGATAAATGTTTTTGGAATTCTTTAAATAGATTGGATAGACATAAGATAAGAACACACCTAATTTTAAACCTGAAAACCTATAATTTTTTATAAAGGTATTTTTAATAGATTTTAATAGAGAACCGATTTTAAATAAAATTTTTTAATATGTAAAAATAAAAATATATTTGTAATTAAAACATAAAAATTTGGTTAGGATAATTTTTTGGGAATTTTTTTATAAGGGTTCATTTTTTTAGTTAATAGTTAAAAATACAGGATTTTAATTCAAAACTGATTTTTCATCTAATTTATTTATAAGGTTAATTTTTTTTTAATTATTTTAAAAGATTAATTAGATAATATTTTTATAAATTAATCCATCTTATGTAATTTTAACCAATTTTACATTGAAATTAGATATAAAAACTTCGCAACATTTTGATCATTTTTTCTTTTAAACCCCCCAGTGTCGTCCCGTCAACATGATTAATTTTAAATTAATTTTTACACTTATGTGATTGGAATTTGGAAAAATGGATTCCATATTTATAATAAGAATAATAAATAATGTTTAATAATGTCAAATTATTTTTTGACAAAAAATATGAGGGAAAGTGATTAAAATTATTTACATCGATTAAGGTTAAATTATGTTTAATAAGGAACTGAACCATAACCTTCAGTCCAAAAATGATCTATAAACATTTATAAAATTCATTGGATGTAAATATTTAGAACCTATCCTCTCTTTTTTATACATTTAATTATTATTGGATCCACTTTCTACATGAAAAACATGGGTGAAATTCTCTTTTCAAATATTTACAAGAGTGTCGCTCTTCCTTCACTATAAAAGACCACCACCTATCCTTTTTATTCCAACCTATAAAACCACTTTTTTTCGTCAAAGATATACAAAATACACTTCCCAAAATCCCTAACTTCCTCCATAAGGCCTCCTTTTGGGCCAAATTCTTACAATGAATCATTTTGTCACAAACCAAAAGGTGTTACCCGATTAAGAGTTAACATCTTCTCTAAATCCTTTATTTTATTTTCTTTCTCCACCCATATACTTTATTTTTTTCAATAATTGTATAAAAAACTAGTATCTTAAATATAATGGGATTTTTTATGTTTAGGTATTAATATACACCTACACCCACCTCCATCTAATGGGTAACGAACATACTATTTTCATGTACGACAAACCACCACCTCACTAAATGATGATTGTTCATTTTTTTCTTTACCACCACTCATGGTGGAAATTATGATTGAAATTTGTTTTATATATTATATATTATATTTATTATTTATTTAATATTATGAATTCATTTTAAAACATGTATATTTTCTTACTTTCCAATTTTTGTTAATATTAAAATTTCGTTTTAGTAAGTGTGGACTACCACCCCTCAATGTGATATGATTCGTTTATACACTACATGGAATGTATTAAGGATGAGTTTAGTGAATATATATGATATATAAAATATCATAAAACTACAAAAATAACTATATATATATATATATGTATGTATATATGTATATGTAATTTACTTTCTTTCATTCAACATGATAATTAAATGGAAATAATGTTCATTGCGTATGTACGACCAACCGTCTCCATGAACCGTGTAATATGTTTCAAAATTATATATTCAATAGATTATTATAAAACACATATACTATATATTAATTAAATTTATATCATGGTTTAAATTCTGAAAATAATTATATAAAATATAAACACCCTTGATATAACAAATTAAGACACATGCGAAGAATAAAGCGGATATTACCCTAAGTGAAACCATGACATATAATTGTTAACTAGTGCATAATATAAGGTTGTAATCATACCATATGTGGTATTAGATATAATAATATGGTATTGTAAAATATTTAAAACAAATTTAAATTTATTATATAGGTGGTTTTAATGAGAACGATGAGAGTTAAGACACAAAGGGGATTTCATCTCACTATTTATTTCCATGAGATACATGATATGTTCACCACTCTTTCCTTTTGTTTGTTGTATGTATTGACCATTATTTTATTATATTAATCTTATTATTAAATTTATGGTTATTCACCTATCCATTTTATGATATTTATTTTATTGGGATTAGGTTTCAAATGTTTCCAAATCGATGAAATAGTTTTGTTTAAACTTTCATTCTTTGAGACTCAGGGTTTTTTATGCACCTAAATTATATTTTGAGGTGTATATACATAAATTTTAAACATAATATCATGAGTTTAAAAATTGTGACGATATTTTTAGTTTTATGTAATTTCATTTTCTTATATGAAGAGCTTGATCCCAAGTTACCATGTTATAGGAGTTTATTGAAACAATCTCATCGCTTTTCAAGATTATTTATGTTTATGCTTCCTTTGAAGAATGTTTTTGATCTATATCTAAAGGAAATTCATGATTTTTCTTATCCTTTGGTTATTCATTATTTATTAATATATTTATAAAATTTATTATTCTCTTTGGTATAAATATAGATAGGAATGTTTTTTTAAGAAAGCCTGACTTTACCCTCTCTTCGGTCAAAAATCTATATTCCTTTAAAACTATGTTTTCAAAAAATGGTTCCCAAGAATATTCTACTAATATAATATGATCATTTAAAGAGATATTTAAATATTTTTTTCTTTTACAAATGTTTTCAAAGGAATATTCATTTTAATTTATGAATGAGTAATTTTTATAACATTTTTACTATGAAAAAGGAATGTTCTTTTTTACCTCATATGATATGTATGGATTTTTCCTCCGCCAATACGTTGAATATTTCATTTCATATTTAAAGGTTAATTTTTAAAATATTTTCTATAAATATATTTTCAAGGAAAATGGTTTTCAAAACATTTTAATTCTCATTATATAAGTTTTCAAGGGAAATGCTTTTCAAAATGTTCTCAATATTATTTTATAAGTTTTTGAGGAAAATTGTTTTCAAAATGTTTTCGAGATTATTTTAATATATTTCAAGAAAAAAAATTTCAAGATTATTTTATATGTTTGCAAGTAAAATTGTAACCAAATTTTTTTCAGGATTATTTAATAATTTTTCAAAGAATATGGTTTTCAAAATGTTTTCAAGCTTATTTTATATGTTTTCATCGAAAATGGTTTTCAAAATGTTTTCAAGTTTATTTTATATGTTTTCAAGGAATATTTTTTTAAAAAAATTTCTTGTAAAATTGTATTAAAAATTTTTAAAGCCTTATTTTTATTTTTTCAGTGTTTTTTCAAAGAAATGGGTTTTAAAACATTTTTAAGAATTCATTATATGTTTTCAAACTGTTTTTGAAGATAAAGGTGTTTAAAATTTCTTTAAGATTATTTTATAAATTTTAAAGGAAAAATGTTTTCAAAATTATTTCAATTATTATTTATAAGATTTCAAGGTATTTTCTAATAATTTCTTTTAAATGGTTATATGTAAAAAAATTCCTTTTCAATGAATTAACGATATTTTCCTCAAGAAATATTTTTGAAGGATATTTCAAAATTATTTTCCATCTATGATGACATATGTGGATGTTATTCATGCCATTCTAGGAAATGATTGAATGGTTCCATTCATATTCTTTATATAAATCAGTTATTCTTAATGTAAGGGTATTTATGAAGCTAGTTTCTCTTTCATGAGTTATATGTGTATGAAATCCCTTTCTATTTCATAGGTTGTATTTTTTATGAAATGATTATGAAGCCTACCTTTTTTCCACAGGTTATGATACGATTACATGTTTATGATACCCATTTAATTTCATGGGTTATGATATGATTATTTATGATCTTGTGGCCCATGTATTTATGATTTCATTATGAGATGGGTGAGACATATATATCCCTCCAATGAATTGTGTAAAGATTTATATCTCATGAGATATACTAATATGGTCTTGGTAGTGAACCATGACTACTAACATGTCTATGGGAGTGAACCATGAATACCAAGATGGTAGGGGGAGTGAATCTATACTACCAAGATGGGCTTGGCAGTGATTCCTTAGATACTATGGAAATAATATTATATGCCTATATGTCTGCCAAAATTCCATAATTTATTCATATTTTATGCTTTTTATGGATTGTTTCTTTATGATTAATTTATCATGAACTTCCATTCATTATTATGATCATTAATAGGCATCGTATGATCTTTAAATATTGTGCTCAGGTTCCATACACATTTATTAATTTTATGATTGTGCAATTCATTTATTTACCCTTATTGAGCATATGAGCTCACCATTTTCTCTTGTTTCCTTTACCCAGTTTATGAATAAATATTTTAGGTATAAGTAATAAAGGTTTAAATATTTATGAGTGTTATTAAAGATTTTGTTTCCAAGTTTCCATAGACACTAAACTATTATGGTTTTAGGGCATGTAATTTTGTAATGTACTGAATATCCATCTGAAATGATGTAATATCCATGTATTTTAAGACTCATTCCCTATATTTGGTATCAAAGGAAAGGTTTAGTCATCCTTTGGAAATTAAGATGTGAAATATTTAGTGATATCCCTAGATTTATTTCTAAGGACATTTCTAGAGGTGTCTCTAAGGATAAATATAAGGATAGGTCAGCATTTAGGAAAATATCTTGGAATTTTGGTATAGGATATAGTGAGTGGATACCTAGTAATACATCCATGTTTGGATAGTACAAGTGGATTTAGATTAGGTACAGATGTACCTAGGGGTAACAACTCTGAAAGAATGTTCTAGGAAGACTCGGGGTAATATGGTACATGACAACAGTTCTTGCTGCACACCAGGTTTGACACTCCTGGGGGATATGATTAGAGAATTTATCAAAATATTCATGAAAAATAATGAAGTATTTAAATATAATTTTTATATTTATAACATAGGATGAACGTTGGGTGTCAAAGATTAAGTAAGGTTTCATGATTTTGACACCGTATAAGTAAATAGTTTCTTGACTATGTGGTTTTTTGTTATGATAAGTAATGCTCAAACTATACTTCTAGTTTAAGTGAATGTAAAAAACTATAAGGAACTCGATTAACATTGAATGTGATGAAAGATTTTCTAATGATTATTCAAGTGAGATGATCACTAGAGTGAGAGATGTTGTGATCATTCCAAACCAATTTTCACAAAACCCGATTAACAACATGTACCTTAACTAACTCTTGGACTCACTATGAAAGAGAATGAAAGAGTTCACTAAGATTTCAGGTAATGGAGGCCATAGAGGAAAGAAGATCCAGTTTACTCTTTGTCAAGAATGTGGAAAGAATCACCTAATTTAACATCTTATAGAAACAAGGAGATGTTTTGAATGTGGAAGAGAAGGACACAAAGAAAGGTACTTCAAGAAAAAAAATGAAGAGTTCAATTAATGGAATGGGTGAAAATATTAACCTCCCTAAGGAATCATCGATTATTATGTGTTTTAAGTGTGGATTAAATGGTTATTATGATACTCAATGACTCAAGAAGAAATCTCCTGAAGAGAATCAACAAGGTGGTGGAAATATTTTTTACAATACTAATAATGAAGAAAATACATATAAAATGTGAAAGGAAATAGGTATTATGATGAGTTAGACCTATCAACGGATTAAGGATGATGTAATTGATGTTTTTATAAATTTTGATTCAATAAATATGTTATATGAAGGGTGAAATATATAAGGATGTTCCATTTTATGTTTTTCACTATGGATTTACAAGAACCCGTTGAATGGTTCTCATCGAATATAAAAGTGATATAATGGAAAGGTTATGTTCATGGAAAACACATGATCATGGGAATTATAACCCTTAATATGTTATTTATGTTATGATAATGTTTTTTTGAATAAATATATGTGGGATATAAATAAGTAAATTGTATGGTACTTATTACCATGGAACTAATTAAGGACTGGTTGACAAGTAGTTTATTCTATTATAGATGAATATTACAACTTCTTCGATTTATGGAATATATCTATTAATCTATGGAATAAAAAATCTTGTATGATTTCCAAAAGAATTTATGGAAATTCAGGTTGTTACCATGTTCCCATAGAATTTTCCATGAGGGTATTCACCTGTTTGGAATGTGACAACCAAAAGCTAATTTGTTATATATGGGGGAACAATGTTAAGATGAATATGTGACTCTGTTTATAATGTTTTGGATTTTCATATTTGAGGAGGATTATTAGGTTAACCATTCCTAAAAAGATTATGTTAAACTCTGAAAGAAGTATTTATGCCCAGAGTTTCAATTTAAAAACATGGTTTAAAGGCTACTTATTAATTAACCTTATTTCATGGATGTTCATCTTATTTATTTTAGAAATTATATTAGTATGTTTTTAGAAAAGGAAACCATGTATGTTGGTTGGAAACAAATTAATTCTGGTAAGGCTGCATGTCTTGATCTCATGACCAAATGATGATAAGGGTTTCAATCCAACCACTGGCCTACGTGATGTCCTAGTTAATCTATAATTATTTATGATGAATAATTATTTATGATGAAACTCTAGTGTTAATTTTTATTTGTAGAGATTAATTTATTAGCCATATTAAATTTTATGAAATATTATAGATAAATAGTTTTACATTTAATTCTTTTATGGGCCCTAATATTTGATAATATTGTATTTTAGTTCTTCTGGCATCAAATATAATTTATGGACATCCATTTATTGAAGTATTTGATGAATTAGAAATTGATAAAATCACAACTAAAGAATGAAATTTTTTTATAAAAATATATCAAGTAATTATATTTCATTATATTATTGGTCAATAAAATAATTACTCAATATTAGGATAATTATCAAAAGAATTTTTTTTCCTAATACGTTAATTTTTTTTAACCGATGGATTTTTAAATCATAACATATTTATGACTTTGAAGCCATAAAATTTTATTTGATCATTCACTTGTTTTTGATTGATGACCTCAATCACTCCCTATAAATATTTATGGTTTCCATCTATGTTGAATATTCACTCCCAAACTGTGTTATACTATGTGGAAACATAGTTATATGTTACATTGGGAAACCATTATGGTCCCATCATTCCCTTTTATGGAAAGTTTTAGTATTCATTTTTACGATGTGGGTTTCTGGGAATGAAACTTTCAAGTATTAATCCTTTGATAACCTATAAAAATTTCATGTGTGAAATTTAATTTAAGGGTGGTAGAATTTAATACATTGACATTTTGTGAATTTTTTGTGAATTAATTTTACCTTTTTGATATTCTTAATTTTACGCAACACTAAAAATAGTTTATTTTATATTAAAGTATTATGTTTGGATTGAGTTATACACAAAACCATGTTAATCATGAGCTACATGAAACATAAAATTTATATTACTATACATTGAACACTGAGGTTAACTTGCATTACATGAAATAATGAATTTCCTCGATAGCTTTTATAACACTAATGACTGAGGTTTACCAAACCATAATATATTATTAGAATAATATAATTTAATATAATAAGTGATAACCTAGAATTTTAATTAACGGTTATGAAGAGTAATAAATAATTTATGAAAATATATAGTTTTAAAAAATATAATAAGAATTCATAGGTTACCAATTAATTATCAATGAATATGAAAACCGATTGAATATAAAAAATATTAATATTTTTATGGTCACACAACTATTTTACCCTAATAAATTATATGAATTACAATTGGTGAGTGAAATTAATGTAATATATATTTTTTGTATTCAATCATATATTTTTGGTATTCATCCAATATATTGGATTGATATAAGATAAGAAAAAAAACCTAATTTTAGGTATAAAAATCTATATTTTTTGTAAAGGTAGTTTAAATGACTTTTGAAAGAGAACCCATTATTAATCCAAATTTTGGAACTTTTATATATTTATTATGTGAAAATAAACATTATATTTGTAATAAGAACATAAAAATTACGGTAGGATAATTTATTGGTGTTTTTCTGTATATTTTCATTTTTTTAATAAATAGTTAAAAATATTGGATTTTAATTCAAAACTGATTTTTCATCTAATTTATTTAAAAGGTTAAATTATATTTTAAACTGGTTTCAAAGTTTAATTAGATAATAATTTTGTTAATTAATCAAATTTAGGAAATTTTAACCAATTTCACAATGAAATTGGATATAAAAACATCAAACATTTGATCATTTCTACTTTAAAAACATTCAATGTCATCCCATCAGCAGGATTATTTTTAAGTTAATTTCTGCCACATATGTGATTAGAATTTGGAAAAATTGATTCCGTATTTTTAATAATCATAATTTTTAATGTCTAATAAGGTCAACTACGTTTTTGTCCAAAAATATTAGTGAAAGTGATTAAAATTAATTATATCTATTAATGTTAAATTAAGATTAATAGTGGACAAAACTATAACATTAAGGCCCAAAAGACCTATAATGTAACACCCTAGGCTTCCACGATACACTTCTCTTTGAATAATACAATAGCTTGAATTGTATGAAACTTCGAGTTCTAATACACCACGACCAATCAAACTAGCCCTTATGAATAGTAATACCCACATTTTGAAAATTTATAAATTTCATTTTTCAAAATGGACTTCATTTTTGGATTTTGAATATCAAAATTAGCTTAGGGTGAATTTTTGATATTTTTCTGAAAACATTCAATTTTTGATGAATAGTGAAAAACACTACATTATTGATTAAAACCGACTTTTTGTTTAAATAATTAGTTATTTTTTTTAAACTTATTTTATGTAAAATTATATACATAATACCTATATATGTTCAATGTAATTCATTGGAGTCATTTTATAATAATATTAGACATATAAAATGTTATTGAACTTTTTACCTTCTTTTACCCACCTTCTAGGCGCATATTCAAATTTTTCATAAAACATAATTTTACCGCTTCTATGAATTGAATTTGAAAAATATGAGAGACAAGATTGAAATCAGTAAGTAAAATATGGATCAATAAGATGAAAATTATTTTTGGTGAATAATAACTTTTGACTTTTATTTACCACGATTAAAAGTAAATAGGATAATTAAAGGTAAACAAGGATATTATAATTACCCTAAATCATTTTAGAATTATATTGGATAAGTTTATTTCAACCAAAATAAACCTTATGAATAAAATATGATCTTTTTGGTCCACTTGGAGTAGATTAAAAAATTTATTATTATTTTATTTAAATAAGATTTAAAAGTGTTAAATTCAATGTTTAAAAACTAAACCATTTTTAATATAAAGTTATACATAAGATAAATTCCACTATAAATATTAATTATAAAGATAAAAATATTTACTACATAATGGTATTTTATTTATAATTTTTATACATTAAATAATTAAATTTATTTATGACAAAATGATGAGGCAGTAATAATTTTATTAATGAAATATTCAAATAATTGATATTAAAAATATCCAAATAAATGTAAATTGAGACTTCTAATGAATTAAACTATTTTTCTAGGTTTTTATGACATTTTAGGGTGGATTAAATAATTTTTTTTCGAGGTGATAAAGTTGTTATGACTTTCACAAAAACAAAATACCAAATAGTGTCAAAATTGACATAAATGAGTATTTAAAACCAATACTATATTATTAATTGATGTAATATTCCTAAAAATATAAGTTTCAGCCAAATTACTTATATAAGGTTATATATATCAATAATGAACCACTTGGGATTCAGTTGACTTTTTATAGTATGTTTATTAACCATTTATTATAATAATACAAGAATACATGGTAAAAGTTAAACTATTTAACTAACAGTTAAATCTAAAAGATAAGGTTAATATGGTGACCACAAAATGACTAAAATCTATTGGTTGAGAGGTTTTCTAACCATCCCCACCTTATACTCTAAATAAATCCTTTTATATTCATTATAAACTGAATATTATTGTATAATATCATAATATTTCAAGCTTTTCCTAAAGTTACCCAAACCTCTCTTATAAAAGGATACTTACACTTCTCTCAAAATCACACCTCCAAAGCCATTTGGATTCGCCAAAACCTTCTCAAATATCCTCCCAACTACCCTCACTTTGACCTAGAGGTGTTAATTTGATCAGAAAGCCAATATAAGGAGCCCTTTTGATCAACTCAAAAGGAAACACCTGAAGAAGTGGTAATAATTTCACCACCTTTTTCAAAGTTTTTTCTTCTTCCACTTCAACTTTATTTGTTGTTTCCATAGAAAAATAATTACTATAGTAACTTATACATATTTTTATGTTATTATAAATATGGTACAACCATATTCATTATTCTATCTATCCTATGAATTATAAGTCACCATACGTGCGTACGTACGACTAACCGTCTCCACACCGTGGTGTAGTTTGTTATTAAAACACCTAATTATTTGGATGGGTATAATAATGAGTATAACTGATGTAAATAATAAATATAAAATGTTAAGGATTATTTATATATATGATATACCATCCAATTACATACAATTTCACCATCAATATAATGATATTGTCGCTCGTGCGTACGTACTGATTACCATCTCCACGAATGCGATGAAATTAATTCCCCATAATAACCATTCAAGAATAATTTTCATTTTATGATTAAAAATAATTTTTAATAACATAATATCATTTTGTATATGAATCAAATACATCCTATCCAAAAAAACATGTCTTACATAACCAAGCATATAAAGGAAAACGAATCAGTTAACACCCAAAACAATGATACTACTAAAATATTATTAACAAAGCAATATTATAAGATCATATATGATATCATATTTACATATTTTGTTCTTTTATAATTTAATAACTATTATTTAACTATTATACATGAGGCTAAAAAACCCTCGATCAAGGAATAGAACAATATAAGGGTTAATTTTACAATCTCTTCATTATCTGAGGTTGTTTATAAATGAGTATCTACTAGGACCTCTTTATCATCCACATATGTGCTTAATAAAAATGTATGTCAAACCATTATTTATATTTCCTATAATATGGGTTAATTTAATTTATACCCTTGTTTTAATTTTTATAAAATGTTTTGAAAGAAATATTTCTGTCGTTTTCCAAACATTGTACTTTATGACCTTTTCAACGAATTAAGGTAAGAATGTTTTTTAACTTGTATGACGAGTGCAACTATTTTCCGCCATTATAACACCGTCGAAGCTTATCTTACAAGACTGTAAGAATATTTTCAAAATAAGTGTTTTTTTTATAATTATGTGACTTTTAAATGATTTTAAAATAGAAAGATACATTTCTCTCAAATAGTTTTGATTTCATCTATGTCAACATCCTTTGATGGATTTCACACTTGTTTGAAGCTGATTTACTATGATACAATATTCCATATTGTGTTGAAGGTTTTGTGATATTTTATGCTATAGATATGTTATTTTATAGCATTCATGGTTTATGGATAAAGTATTGACATTTTTTATGCTAGTTTTAATACAAATGTTTATATTATGTTTCAACCATTTCATATGAGGAATACATTGGAAATAGTAATTGATGGTTGGAGCCAGCTATAGCTCCTCAATGCATCAGTTGGTCTAATAAGACAAACTAGTGTCTTGGCAGAAGGCCTTGAAAAAATCTTATTGGTAGTCTTGGCACGAGGCCTTGATAATGTGGTTATGATGTTCGACAATATGCATTCCATCATTATGAAATTGGCTATTGATATTACATGTGATTATTCATCTAGTATAATGTCCATTTGAATAAGTAAATTGAATAATTTGATTTATCATTTCCATATTATGCTGAATTTTATATTTAAAAGGCTTGTGTTTTAGTCTTATACATTGCCTTAAATGCTTATGCTTATTTATGATAGTTTCTGCTATATTGTTATCCTTACTAAGTGTCTGAGCTCACCCATTTCTTATGTTTTATTTTTCACAAGATTCAAAGAAGTATATTACGATTAACCTAAAGGATTAGGCTAAGGGATATAAGAGTTTTCAAAGGGTATATAATGTTGTTTTTTTATTTCCTAATGTAATGTAAAACTTATGTATGTATCTAGTACTTCCAAGGATACTAAACTGATCAGTCTTTTGGGACATGATTCATTGTATCATAAAAATGTTATTTGATAATGCATTGACTCTGTGTAACTGGGGTCGGGGTGTTACAGTTGGTATCAGAGGAAGTTTAGTACAAACCTTAGAAACTAGATTTAGAAAAACTCTGATTAGATAATAATACCGTAAGATAGACTTTGAGGATTAGTATAGAATAACTAACTAGAATTTTGGTAATGTAGATATTTTTTGAATTTTCTAGGCAATACATCCATGTCTGGATATGAGCAGGTAGAGGAGGCTCTTGAACATATGTACCTAGGAGTCAAAAAATCTGACAAGGAGTTTTGGGCTTGATCTGGGGTATCCTGGTACATGACAACAGGCCTTGCTTCACTCTTGGTTACGAAACTCCTGGGGGATATGCTTATGATAATTCAGATTTACTTTTCAAACTATTATGAAGGATTTTTGAGTATATACCTCCTCAAATAAAACATTTTTATGATTATAAATTATATCCATAAACAATTCAATTAATGTTATGTGTTTTACATGTTTGTAATTTTGTATTGCGATTCATAAACTAATATAGTGTATTCCATTGTTTGGAAATGATGCCTAGTGGAAGGAATGGAAACCATATCAACACCTATAATCCATATAGGGATTTCACTCCTACTTAAGATAATTATAGTGGAGCTGGTGATGCAACTAGTGCTGATCAGCTTATCAACATACTGGGACCACTCTATCAGGTTATGAATAATAGACTTACCTGTATAGAGCACCCTAATCCACAACATGGAGAATCAATGTTATACCAATTCATGAGGCAACAACTACCAACATTCAATGGGACTACAAATCCATTTTTAGCTGAGAAATGGATAAGTTCCTTAGAGAAAATATTTTATGCTTTGGGGAGTAGCAAAAGGGAAAACGTTTTCATGGAAATTTATTGCCTCACAAAATATGCAGATCAATGGTGGTCATTAATTCAAAATAGAAAGGAAGAGGAAGAAGTATCAAATATGGAATGGAGGGAGATTAAATTTATTTTATTAGAAAAATACTTTCCTCGTGACCATCAAGCAGATATGGAGAGACAATTTCTGAGTCTGAGGCAAAAGGAGGATGAGAATTTCACAATGTATGAGGCTAAGTTTACAAGGTCAGAAAGGCATGCAATAGATTATATACGTAACCCAAGGAGTAATATTTATCGATTCTTTGATGGGATAAAACCATTTCTTCATCAGGCATTAGTCTCACAATCCTTCTCATCGTACAAAGATATTGTCTCATGTTCTATCAAGGCAGAAAAGGAATTTTCAAAGTCTTATGACTTTGAATAAAAGAAAGAGATTAATAGATCTGTTGAACACTCTAGAAATGAAAATAAGGGGATGAAGGGAAAAGTTGTATTTCTATCCTACAGTATATATGGGAAGAAACAACCTTGTACTTTTCTCAAGGGAATGGTTATTTGTTACATGTGTGGTAAAAAGGAACACCCAGATCGTGATTTCATGGGAAAGAAAGAGGCTGCCAATGTCGAATGCTACAATTGTAGAGAAATGGGGCATTCTGAAAATGAATTTCTTAAGTGCCAAAGATACTTACATCAGAAAAGGAATAGGGAGGAAATCTAAGCATATGCGATCACTACTGCTGAGGTTAGAGCTTCAAATGAAATGGTCCAAGGTAATTTAATGGTTTCCTAAAGTTTGGCCAAAGATTTATTTGATTCTAGATCATCATATTGTTTCATATATTCCCAATTTTCTAAGAAAACTAGATATTTCCTATCTTATTTAACAAGGGACTTGTCAGTAAAAAATCCTAAGGGGAGTATCATTGCAATAATGATTTGTGAATCAGTTCCCATTATGACATGTAAACGTGCTTTATCTGATGATCTCATCATCATACCCATGATTGAATTTGATATAATCCTCATTATGGATTGGATTTAAGACCATGATGTGAAAATTTATGGTAAGAAGAAGGATGCAACAATTTTAGATGATGATAAGGAGTACCTTATCTTTAAAGTAGAAATTTCACCATCTGATTTTTATCTAGATCCACCCCCAATAGCTCTACTAAATTCAAATATTCAGGAGGAATAGAATGAAATAACTATGGTTGAGGAAAATAATGTTCAAATATAATATGTACCTATTCTGCAAGAATATGTTGATGTGTTTCTAGAGGATTTATATGGACATCCTCTAGAATGAGAAATTGAGTTTTCCTTCGACTTAATTCTTGGTTCAAGGCCCATATCAAAGACCCCTTATAGAATTTCCATTGTGGAATTAGTGGAACTAAAGAAACAACTAGAGGAATTGAGTAATAAATGATTTATTCTCCCAAGTGTTTCTCTATGGGGATCCCATGTTCTTTTTGTTAAGAATAAAGATGGACATATGAGGTTGTGCATTAACTACAGGGAGATCAATGCTATAACAACAAAGAACAAGTATCCCCTACCCGGAATTGGTGATTTATTTGATCAAATTCAGAGAGCTCAATATTTTTCAAAGATTTACCTTCGATCTGGATATCATTAGTTGTGTGTGAAGAGGGAAGACATTCCAAAAATATCATTTCAAACTAGCTATAGCCATTACAAGTTTACAGTAATTCCTTTTGTACTGACTAATGCACCCTATGTATTCAGGGATCAAATTAATAGTGTTTTTAAGGAATATCTTGATGAATTTTTAGTGTTATTTCTTGATTATATCTTGGTATAATCCATAATCTATGAAGATCATAAAAATCACTTGCACACTATTCTAAAAACTCTTATAAGAAATGAATTGTATGGGATGTTTAAAAAGTGTGAATTCTAGCTTTAGGAAATTTATTTTCTTGGCCATATTATCTCTAAGGATAGAACTCTATCGATCCTTCAAAGAACAAGGAAATCCAATAATGGCTTGCACTAATGATTATAACTGAGGTACAAAGTTTTATTGGTTTACCAGGTTATTATCGACGTTTAACTGAAATTTTTTCCTAATTGGATAACCCATTGACCAAGATCACACATAAAGGGGTTAATTTTTTTGGAAAAAAGAGTGTGAATAATGTTTTGAATAACGGAAGAAAATATTAGTCAATGATCCTATCTTGACTCGACTATCAGGGAATAATGTGTTTGTTATTTATAGTGATGCATCAAAGAAAGGAATTGGTTGTGTCCTTATACAGAATGATAGAGTTATTGCCAATGCATCATGATAGCTAAAAATTGATGAACACAAATATCCCACTCATGATCTTGAGTTAGAAGCTGTAATACTAGCTTTGAAGATATGGATACACTATCTATATGGTGAAAAATATGAGATATATTCTGATCACAAGAGATTGAAGTATATTTTCTCACAGAAAGAACTCAAAATGAGGAAAAGATGATGGCTTGAACTACCCAAGGATTATGATTTCACTATATACTCTCACCTGGGGAAGGAAAATATGGTGGCAGATGCTTTGACCAGAAAGGATCATGGAGTTCAGAACAATATGAGTGTAACAACCCGATCATTTTAATAATTTTTGTTTCCTTTTTTGTGTGTTATTTTATTTTTATACTCAACAAAAATATTTCATTTAATGAAATGAGTATAATTAAAATGAGACTGTTGGGTTTAGACTGTTATATGACTGTTGGTCAATATGACCGTTGGAAACTGAACACTTAATGTTGTGATTATTGTCTATAAAAACAAGTGATATAGGTTAATGAATACAAAAAGAAGATTTGATAGCCTCAACTAGTAGTCTTAGGCCGATCGAAGCCCATCTGACGGAACATGGGAAGGTGGTAGCACCACCGGGCTTTACTCTGGACCAAAACCAAGCCAAACTTCATCGTGTGAAGCTGGAACGGAATCACCTTTGGGAGAAGTTCAAGCTGATAGAAATCACCACTCGGGCAATGTTGGCCGAGCTGCCCCAAGAATCTATCACCATAGCACACCTTACACTTAGGTCCTATGCTGGTGTTATAAGGGGCTATGTAACAAGACCATAACTTCCTTATGTAATCCTTTGAGATAAATAAAATTGTGATTTCTTCTTATGGTGAAGTTTGTGAATTTTCAAGTGTTCGGATAAATATAAGATGTATATTATTGATGAATTTTGAAAAAAAATGGATATTTTAAAATATATATGTAAACCTTAAATAATTAATAATGTGCAATTATTTTCAAAAAATGGTCTTCTACAGTTGTGTTCAGTATGAAATTTAGAGTCTTATAAGATTAACTTAATTTTTGGTGAATAGTAAATTATGAATAGTGATTTTACACTTATGATTACTGATGTCACCAAATGGATTAATTAACCTCACTTAAGAAAGTATTAAAATAATTTAGGCACCTTGATTAAGTAATATGATTCAATAAAATAGGTAAATAATTGTTTCATAAATTATTGGTTAAGTATTAGTTTTTTCAGGTGAATAGTGTTTTATTTAAAATTTAAATTAAAAATATTTAAAAAATCATTTTTATAAAATGGAGTTCATTTTTTAATTCAGAGTATCAGTATTAGGTTAAGGTGATTTTTGGGGATTTTTCTAAAAAAGTTGAAATTTCAGTGAATAGTGAAATACAGTTTTTAGTTTCAGGTGTTTAATGACATCCTTAAGGATTTAATAATTATATAATCATTCTGGTAAACTTATGAATGGTAATATAATGTATGAGATGTCCCATGTGGCCAATACCATGGTCAAATACCATGGGCAAGCCCATGGTTTCTCCAATACCATCGATGAGGTGTCTCTTGGAAATTAATGATTTATTTCCTCACTTCACCTATAAATACCAAGCTATTACCTCATCCATTTCATTCAAAAATCCTCCTCAACGATGTTCTGGTCTCCTTACCTCCCAAGGAGTCCTCCCAAGGTTCCCTCAAGCCTCCCATGACGCTGACCTTCAAGATTTCAAAGTTACTCTTCAATGTAAGGGATCCTTTCACCCTCCTCATTTAAGTCATGACTTCCTTTATGTTATGTCTTATAGTTCCATTTTATTATGTGGGGGATTGTTATATATATCTTTAATACTGTACATTTCATGTCTATATGATGATAGACACTTTCATCTCTCATCAATTGATATTTTTAATTATAAGTGACCCCGTTAGGCTGCCGAATTTCTCGTAAAATAAATCGCATCTTCTATTTTCTTTCAATTTTCCTTTTCTTGTGGTACGTCGATAAAATATCCATAACATGTTATTATGTCAATTTTATTATGTATTTGTATTGTAATATGAGTTATTTATGATTGGGTTACCCGTGTGCCCTCTCTTTTTATTATTTTCTAAAACCATGTTATATAGCCGTTATGCTGCAAAAATTTCATCTCAAAATTTCTCGCTCTTTCTCTCAAGAAATTATCTTATTTTATTTATGTGAATACCCAATACTATTTCGTTTATATGAGTGTTCATAAATACAAAAAATATATATTTGATTCTGCAATTGACATACATATAACCTCCACTCCCTTTCCATGGGTTAAATGACATAATGATCTTATTTTTAAGTACTTTTAAAAACATCGTGATTTTGAAATGAAACCCATTTATATTATTCTCTATGGGTTATTTATGAAATTTTTGATTATGATCTATGTGGATCACATGAAATTAAAGAAATAATAAGGTTTCACCCTGATAGTCCTCCAATGCATTGGGTAAAGAATTAATCTCTAGAGTTGACAAGTTTCATGATACCTTGGTGAATAACCTTGGTAATTTCTATGACACCTTGGGGATGGACCATGGTGATATGTTCATGAATGTGTAAATGAAATTTTTTGGCCAAATATTCAAGTTATGTTCCATGTTCTTTTCATTATGATATGCCTATACTTCCATTTCTCATGTCTTTATATTTTTATTCAAGTTCTTATTGTTAACATAAGTAAACTGATTCCCTTATCTACCCTTACTTGGCCTTCTGCTCAACCTTTACCTTGATGTATGTCTCTATGATATGAGATACAGAAATTGTACATATAATGAACTTATTATGAAGCCTTACAAATGGATTAGAATAATTTTTTATGTTGTTTTCATGTTTTATGTCCCTGATTTCCAAGACACTAGACTTTAAAGATCCTCTGTATGTAAAATGTAATGAAAAGTTATGTAATAAGAAAGAGGGATGCCACATTTGGTACCACAGGATAGTTTAGTTATTTATAGAAATTAGGCTTTGAAAACTTTAGTAAGAACCTTATAAAATAGTTTAAATATAGGAAAACTTCCTGGTATTTTGGTGAGTATTGATTAAATGGTTTATCAATCAAATACATTCTTGTCTAGATACGAGCAGGTAGAGGCGGATCTGACACAGATGTACATAGGGGTAAAACTCGAAAACACCGCATTGATCTAGACTCGAACAAGAACTAGTGCACGACAATGGGCCTTACTGCACTCTTGGTTACGACACTCCCATGGGATATGTTTGGTTAATCACAATCTTTTTATGAATCATTATGAAGGAATTATAGAGAAATGTAATTGTTTAAGCATGATGTTGTAAGACATAAAACCCTTTATAGTTAAAAGATTTGTAAATGAAATAAGTTTGCCAATAAGTATTTATTCTTTTAGAAAATGCCGGGAAATAGGAGGAACCATGCAAATGGTGACCACAATGGACCATGTACTGACGACCCTCCGATGGAAGTTGGAATGGAAACATTCATGCGAATGAGGAACCAACTGACTCATATTATGGGAAATAACTTGAATCAAGTTGAGAGACCAATATCACCGTGAAGGGAACAACATTATATTGAGTCGTTTATGTGTCAACGACCACCAAAATTCAATGGATCGACTGACCCATTGATTGTTGAGTAGTGGATCAGCTCCATCGAGAAGATCTTTTCTATGCTCCACTGTTTAGAAAAAGAGAAGGTCACCCTAGCTATCTATCTCTTAGAGGGGGAAGCTGATCAGTGGTGTGAACTGATTAAAAACACGAGGCCAATACTAGAGGTTGAAGCTATGCGGTGGTAAGAGTTCGTAGGTATATTTTTTAGTATGTATTTCCCTCGTTCCTTGAGAACAAGAATGGAGAAAGAGTTTCTCAAGATGAAGAAGAAGGACCTGACATTCACGATATACCTCTAGCTTTGTCATGGATCCAAATGGTAAGGTTTATAGATTCTTCGGTGGACTAAGACCTCATCTGTGGAATAATATAACCAACCGAGACTATGATATCTATGAGGAGATTGTGCAGAGTGAGATGAAAGGTGAACTGGAGTTTGGAGAGACGCAGTGGTCTCATAAATCCAATGACAAGAAGAGATCAATGGAGCCCATCTTATGGAAGAATTTTGATCAAGGAAAATGAGGAATGCAAGTGAAACTTCCCACATGTAATAAATGTGGGAAGAAGCATTTAGGGAACTGCCTGCTTGGGATCAGAAGATGCTACAAGTGTATAAGAGATGGCCATATTGCGAGGAATTTTCATATTGAGGTGAAACCTCAACTTACAAACACAAACGGAAAGGGAAATATGGTGAATACCCTACTTGAAATCCAGTGCTTTAAGTATGGACAATGTGGACACTTTGAAAATCACTGTCGAAATCCAAGGGTAGTGGAGGGGAACCACCATTTGCCTCAGCAAAGGCCAAGGGATCAAGGGTGTTCATTTTCTATCACGACAGATAAAGTTGGAGCTCCAAATGATGTGGTAGCAGGTACTCTTGTTTTCCTCTAAAATCTAGAAAATACTTTGCTTCATTCTGGTTCTACACATTCCTTTATTTCCTCCAAGTTTGCAAAGAATTTAGATTCAACCCCCGATTTGATAAAAGTAGAGTTATCAGTCAAGACTCATGATGGGACTATCCAAGTATTGTTAGTGTTTAGAAACTCTAGTATTTACTTTAGTGAGAAAAATCTTATCACTAATCTAGTAGTCATTCCCATGCTGGAATTCGACAATATACTAGGGATGGACTGGCTCTCAAAGTATAATTCTTATATAAATTACAGAAGTAAGGAAATATCAGTAGTCTTGAATGGAAAAACTATAGCTATCTTCCAAGGAGAGATATCTAAACGTGATCTTTTCCTAAAAGATCCCCCTATATACTTCTTTATGAAGTTGATTGGTGAAGAAGAAGAAGGAGATGAGAGTTTAAGGATAGAAAATGTCCCCATCGTCCAGGAAAACATTGATGTATTTCCTGAGGAGTTACTCAGACCTCCCCCTAGAAAGATAGGTAGAGTTCTCCATTGAAATCGTACCTAGATCTCATCTGATATCAAAGACCCCGTATAGGGTGGAAAATGTAGAGTTGGAGGAATTAAAGAAACAAGACCATGATCTTTTGGAGAAGTGGTTTATCTGACCGAGTGTGTCTCCTTAAAGAGCACCGATTCGCTTTGTGAAGAAGAAATATGGATCGATGCGGCTATGCATTGATTATAGAGAACTGGATGGGATCACAGTGAAGAACAAATACCCTCTTCCAAGAATTGATGACTTATTTGACCAACTTCGTGGGGATCAATTCTTCTCTATGATTGATCTTCATTCTAGTTGTCATCAACTGAGGGTGAAGAAAAAAGATATTCCAAAAATTGCCTTCCGATCAAGATATGAGCATTATGAATTTATTGTAATGCCCTTCAGACTGACTAATGCACCTACTATTTTTATGGATTTGATGAATAGAGTCTTTATGGACTACTTTGAAAACTTTGTGGTAGTTTTTATTGATGATATTCTGATCTATTCCAAAAGTCGCGAGGATCATGAGGATTATCTAAGGGCTATTCTGAAAACTCTACGGAAGGAGAGGCTTTTTAGGAATTTTGTAAAATGTGACTTTTGGTTAAATAAATTTGCTTTCTTGGGGAACATTGAAACCAATGAAGGAATCACAATTGACCCTCCAATGGCAAAAGTTGAAGAGGAGTGGCCTCAACCTAAAACAATAACTGAGATTCGTAGTTTTCTTGGATTAGCAGGATATTATAAGAGGTTTGTGAATAACATTTTATGACTTTCTAATCCATTAACCATGTTAACTCGAAAAGGGGTCAAGTTCATCTAGAAACAAGAGTGTGAGGAAAGTTTGCAAGATCTGAAGAAGAGATTGGTTGCTGCACCCATGTTAACTATGCCCTCAAGTGGAGAAGGATTTGTTATTTTTAGTGATGCATCTTTAAAAGGTCTTGGGTGCGTCCTCATGAAAAATGAAAATATCATTGCTTATTCATCTCGACAGTTGAAGAATCATGAGTCGAATTATCCTACGCATGATTTGGAGTTGGCTGCAGTAATTTTTACTATGAAGATATGAAGGCACTATCTTTATGGGCAGAAATGTGATATATACCCAGACCATCAAAGTTTAAAGTACATTTTCACACAAAATGAATTGAACATGAGACAAAGGAGATGTTTGTAACTTCTTAAAGACTATGATTGTTCAATTAATTATCAACCTAGAAGAGAAAACAAAGTTGCAGAAGCATTAAGCAGGAAAGACCCAGTCGTCCTTTCCATGATGAGAATTCAAAGAGATCCTTTGATTAATGACCTAGTAAATCTGGACATGGGAATTATAAGGGATGGGATATCATCAAACCTAACCCAAATGATTTCTAAACCATCACTACTAGAGAAGATCAAGGTAGCTCAGAAATAAGATCCTTTTTTATAGAAGAAGTTTGAGGATATAAAGGATGGGAAGTTTCCTAAGTTTAATATTGATCAAGAAGGTGTACTGAAATTTTGTACAGGACTGTGTGTTCCATCTATTTTGGAAATAAAGAAGGATCCGATGGATGAAGCTCATATCTCTACCTTCTCTATACATTATGGAAGAAAAAAATGTATAGGGACCTTCATGATCATTTTTGGTTTGATAATATGAAAAGGGATATTGCAGACTACATTTCAAGGTGCCTGGTATGTCAACAAGTGAAGGAAGAACGACAACTTCCTAAAGGGGTGTTGCAACCACTACCCATACCAGCATAGAAGTGGGACAATATCACTATGTACTTCGTCACTTGTCTCCTGAGAACTTCCAAAGGAAACAATGCGATATGGGTTATTGTGGACCATCCCACCAAGACTGCACATTTTATCTCTATCCTGGAAGATTTATCTCTTGATCAACTTGCCCAGATTTATGTGAAGGAAGTATTAAGGCTCCATGAAGTTCCACTTTCTGTCACATCTGATCGTGATCCAAGGTTAACATCAAAATTTTAGAGAAGTCTTTAACATGATCTGAGCACTGAATTGAATTTCAGTACGACCTATCACACCCAAACTGATGGTCAATATGAAAGGACTATTCAAACACTCAAGGACATGTTGAGAACATGCTCAATGGAATTTAAAGGTTGATGGGATTAACATCTCCCTTTAGTTTAGTTCTCTTACAACAATAGCTTCCACTCGATCATTCGAATGACACCCTATGGAGCTCTATATGGGAAGCATTGTAGAACTCATACTTACTGGGATGAAGCTGGTGAGAGAAAGCTTGTTGGGCCTAATCTTATGCAAGAAATGAAAGAAAAAGTCCATTCCATCCAACAATACATTAAGGCTGCTCAGAGTCGGAAAAAGAACTATGTCGACAACCATCGAAGGGACATGAAGTTTGATGTCGGGGACAAGGTCTTTCTTTGAATATCACCTTGTATGTGATTCATGAGGTTTTGGAAGAAAGTTAAGATCATTCCTTAGTACATTGGCCCTTATGAAATCCATGGTTGTGTGGGAGTAGTGTCATATATTTTTGCACTTCCTCCAAATCATTCACAAGTTCATGATGTCTTCCATGTATCCCTCTTAAGGGGGGAAGAATGTAATGAACCAAAATTTTTAATAATTTTTGTTTATTTTTTTGAGTTATTTTATTTTTATACTCAACAAAACTATTTAATTTAATGAAATGAGTATAATTGAAATGATACCGTTGTGTTTTGACTGTTATATGACTGTTGGTCAATATGACTGTTGGAAAAAAAACTCTTAATGTTGCGATTATTGTCTATAAAAACAAGTGATCTTGGTTAATTAATACAAAAATAAGATTTGATGGCCTCATCCAGTAGTCTTGGGCCAATCGAAACCCATCTGATGGAACTTGGGAAGGAGGTAGCACCACTGGGCTTTGCTCTAGACCAAACCTAAGCCAAACTTCATCGTGTGAAACTGGAGCAGAATAAACTTCGATAGAAGTTCAAGTTGATAGAAATCACCACCCGGGCAATGTTGGCCGAGCCACCCCAAGATTCTATCAGCTTAGCACACCTTACACATAGGTACTATGCTGGTGTTATAAGGGGCTATGTAACAATACCATAACTTCCTTGTGTAATCCTTTGAGATAAATAAAATTGTGATTTCTTCTTATGGTGAAGTTTGTGAGTTTTCAAGTGTTTGGAAAAATATAGGATGTATATTATTGATGAATTAAAAAAATGATATTTTAAAATATTTATGTAAACCTTAAATAATTAATAATGTCTAATGATTTTCAAAAAATGTTCTTCTACAATTGTGTTCAATAAGAAATTTAGAGTCTAATAAGATCAAATTAATTTTTGGTGAATAATAAACTATGAATAGTGATTTTACATTTATGATTAGTGATGTAACCAAACGGATTAAGTAACATCACTTAAGAAAGTATTAATATAATTTCGGCACCGTGATTAAGTAATGTGATTCAATAAAATAAGTAAATAACTGCTTCAGAAATTATTGGTTAAGTATTAGTTTTTTTCGTATGAATAGTGTTTTTTATATAAAAATTAACATAAAAATATTTAAGAAAATTATTTTTATAAAATGGATTTCATTTATGAATTCAGAGCATCGATATTATGTTAAGGTGATTTTTGGGGATTTTTCTGAAAAAGATGAATTTTTGGTGAATAGTAAAAATACAGTTTTTAGTTTCTGGTGTATAATGACATCATTAAGGATGTAATAATAATGTAATCATTCTGGTAGACTTATTAATGGTAAGATAAGGTATGAGGTGTCCAAAGTGGCCAATACCATGGGAAAATACCATGGTTATGGCCATGGTTTTTCCAATACCACCAATGAGGTGTCCCTTGGCAATTAATGATTTGTTCCCTCACATCCCCTATAAATACCAAGCCATTACCTCATCCATTTCATTCCAAAATTCTCCTAGAAGATTTTCTGGTCTCCTTACCTCCCAAGGAGTACTCTGAAGGTTCCCTAAAGCCTCCCAAGGTCCCGACCATCAAGATTTCGAAGGTACTCTTCAATGTAAGGGATCCTTTCACCCTCCTCCTTTAAATGATGACTTCCTTTATGTTATGTCTTATAGATACATTTTATTATGTAGGGGATTGTTATTATATATATTTACTACTTTAAATTTCATTTATAAATGAAGATAGACCCTTTCATCTTTCATCAATTGATTTTCTGAATTATAATTGATGTCGTTAGGCTGCTGAATTTCTCATAAATGAAATCGCATCTTCTATTTTTGTCCAAGTTTCCTTTTCTTGTGGTATGTCATTAAAATATCCATACCATCTTCTTATATCTTTGTTATTATGTATTTGAATTGTAATATGAGTTATTTATGAGTGTTTTACCCTTGTGTCGTCTCTTTTTATAATTTTCTAAAACCATGTTATATAGCCGTTATGCTGTGGAAATTTCGTCTCAAAATTTCTCTCTTTCTCTAAAGAAATTCTCTTATTTTATTTATGTGAATACCCAGACTTATTTCATTTCTATTGGTGTTCATAAATACAAAACAATATATATTTTATTCTGGAATTTACATACATATAACCCTCACTCCCTTTCCATGGATTAAATGACAAAATGATCTTATTTTTAAGTACCTTTTAAAATGTCATGATTTTGAAATGAAAACCATTTATTTTATTCTCTATGATTTATTTATGAAATGTTTTATTATAATCTATGTGGCTCACATGAATGTAAATACAAAATAAGGGTGCACCCTGATAGCATTCCAATGCATTGGGTAAAGAATTAATCTCTAGAGATGACAAGTTTCATGATACCTTGGTGAATAACCTTGGTAATTTCTATGACACATTGGAGATGGACCTTGGTGATATGTTCCTGAATGTATAAATGATATTTTGTAGCCACATATTCAAGTTATGTTACATGTTATTTTCATTATGATGTGCCTATACTTCCATTGCTCAGGTCTTTATGTTTTTATTCAAGTTATTATTGTTAACATAAGTAAATTGATTCCCTTGTCTACACATACTAGGCCTTCTGATCACCCATTACCTTGATGTATGTCTCCAGGATAGTAGATGAAGCAATTGTACATTATTTAAACTTATTATAAATCCGGAAAAGAGGATTATAAGAATTTTTTATGTTGTTTTCATGTTTTATGTCCCTGATTTTCAATACACTAGACTTTAAAGGTCCCCTGTATAGAAAATGTAATGAAAAGTTATGTAATAAAAAGGAGGGCTGCCATAATCAGAGTTTAAAGGGATCTTATGTTCATGGATCTAGTAAATATGGATATTGGAATAATCATGGAAGGTGAAACATCAATAATTTTTCAAATGGTCGCCAAACCATCTTTACTAGAAAGGATAAAAAGTTCTAAGACTGATGATGTGGAATTTCAAAAGAAAATTAAAGCTGTGAATGATGGGAGATTGATTGAATTGGTATATGAAGATGAGATTTTGAAATTTGGGAAGATACATTGTGTTCCTGACATACCTGATCTAAAAATGGAATTGTTGAATGATTATCATAGCTCCAATTTCCCTATACACCCTGGTAGCACTAAGACGTATAGATATTTGAAGGAACATTTTTGGTGGGACAACATGAAGAGAGATATTTCTGATTATGTGTCAAGATTTATAGTTTGTCAATAGGTTATGTTTGGAAGACAAAATTCTAGAGGATTCATGCAACACCTTCCCATACCTGAGTAGAAATGGGATGATATTATGATGGACTTTGTCATGGGGATACCAAAGACTCTTAGAAGGAATGATGAAATATGGGTGGTTGTTGATCGTCTTACCTAGTTTGCACATTTTCGTGCTATAAGAGAAGATTTACCACTTGACCATTTAGCGAGACTATATATTAATGATGTTTTAAGACTTCATGGGGTACCCCTATCGATTGTTTATGATCGTGATCCCCATTTTACATCAAGATTCTAGAAAAGTCTTCAGAAGGCCTTGGATACTAAAATTTATTTGTGCACTGCCTACCACCATCAAACTGATGGACAACCACAATAGATTATTAAAACCATAGAAGAAAAGTTGAGGTCTTGTTCACATGACCTTTAAGGTATGTGGGATCAATATTTACCTCTGGTAGAATTTTCATATAATAATAGCTTCCATTCAAGTATTAAGATGGCACCATATAAAGAGTTATTTATAAATAGATGTCACACACCAATCTGTTGGGATGATGTTAGTGAAAGAAAAAATATAGTCCTAGAACTTGTTGAGGAAACAATGGAAAAGGTGAAGATTATCCACACCCACATCGAAGCAGCTCAAAGTAGGAAAAAGAGCTATGCAGATAACTGAAGAAAGGAGTTTGAATATCAAGTAGAAGATCATGTTTTATTGAAGGTATCTCCATGAAAATATGTTGTAAGATTCAGTAAGAGGTGTAAATTATGTCCTGGGTACATCAGACCTTTCAAAATTCTAGAACGAATTGGAGTTGTAGCTTACCATTTGGAAATGATTCCATGTCTCTCCAAAGTTCATGATGTGTTCCAAGTATCACTATTGAGAAAATAATGCCTGACCCAACCCATGTACTCAACTATAATGAAATAGAACTAGAACCCAACCTATCTTATTGTGAAGAGCCTATCATAATTCTTGATACCAGAGAACAAGTGTTGAAAAATAGGATGACTCGTCTGGTGAAAGTTATATGGAGAAACAATAAGATAGAAGAGGACATGTGGGAACCCAAGGAACCTATGATGAAGAACCACCTGAATATTTTTATGCAGTAATAGTCTAGAAATTTTGAGGATGAAATTATTTTATGGAAGGAAGAATGTAACACTCCAATCTTCCATGGTACGCTTCTCTTTGAATAGTACAATAGTTTTTTCTATAAGCAACTTTGAGTTCTTACATACCACGACCAATCAAACTAGCCATTATGAATAGTAATAACCAATTTTGAAATTTTATAAATTTTATTTTTCAAAATTGTCTTCATTTTTGTATTCGGAATACCAAAATTATCTTAGAGTGATTTTTTGGTATTTTTATGAAAACATTAAATTTTTTATGATTAGTGAAAAACACTATAAAGACCCAGAAATCCTATGGAATTTTTTTCTTAAAAACACTATAATTTTATGAGTCTGAAGTTTCTGACGGCACCTGATTCTGAGGCCCGGTGTGCCCAAAATAATTTTCTGAAATTTTGTTCGCGTATGTTCAGTAGACGTATGAGCGGGATTTTCTATCTTTTGAACCAATGATCGGAATTGAAATATGAGGACACCAATGAACTCGCAGTGCCGATATTCGCTTAAAGGGACCTTTACTGCAACTTTGTTTCAACGTGAATGGAAATTTTTATTTAGGGTTTCAATTTAAAATTAACATATTAAATAAAAATGTGTGTGTAACACATTTTTATTTGGATGGTTGTTAATGTCTCTAGGTGGAGGTTAGGGGTGGGTCCCACCACACCCTAACCTCTCTTGATAGGATATAACTAAATGTGGGGCCCACATGAACACCAAACCCTTGAACTAACATAAACTTTTGGAATTCCCATTAAAGTGCCAACACACCCATGATATTAATTTTTGAGACCTTTGAAGTTCTTTCCAAATCCATGTAATTAATTAATTGAATAAACTTAATTAATTAATTTGGAGTGTTTGAATTCTTTTGAAATCATTTTTTCCAACAATAAATGGAGGGGTGATATTCTCTTATTTTGGTTGGACATATTACCTTGGGAGGTTTTGGAGGATTAGAAAGAAAGTGTTCTCCCCATGAATAACACGAAGGGCATCTTCAACATCTTCCTCTGCATCAAAGGAGAGGACGCCGCCTAGAAAGGATGCCGCCAACGACAACGTTATTTCCTACGACATTAATGGAACGACGTTCGTCTTCCGCGACGCCCAACTTCCATGATGCTCGTATTCCTTGGCTCGTTGACGTGTAATGCCAAATACAAGGTAGGGTTTTGTATTTGAGTTTGAATTTCTTTCTTTAATGTTATTTTCCCTTGGATAAAAACATCCACGGATCGACCCCTGAACATAACGATCCACAGAACAGATGTTGATTGCAGGATGAGTTAGAGATTATTTTGGGGATAGTTTCTGGTTCTACTATATGATGGATTACTGTTTAAGCCTCAAACGTGGAGGGCATGAGCTAACAAACAAGTCTGGACCCTCCGCCAATTTGTTCTTGATGGGCGGTTTGATGGGCGACGGGTGAACAAAATGAAAACCCTGATTTGAGGCTGTCACAGTGAAGAGCAGAACCCGTGGAGGCCGTAGGTGCAGATGGGAGGAAAAACGGACCACCTTAATGACTCCGGTGGCCCGTGGAATAGCGTGGTGGCGCCCCTCGCGCACCTCCAGCGGAAGGCCGCCGCGGTACAGGCCACGACGGTGGGGTGGAACCCACGTGCGGGTTACGGGAAGGTTGGACGGCGCCAGCCGGTGCCTTCATAAAATAACACCGCCCCCCTGATCCATGCACTATGTGCATAATGTGCTCAGACGGGCCGATTCGCGGCCTACCGTGCTTGCTGGGCCACCTGCCGCGCGGGCCGGGCCGCCCTCGCACTGGCCGGGTCGCCTGCCGCACGGATCGGGCCGCCCTCATGCAGGTCGTGCGGTGCCCGCCGGGCCGCACCCACTGGGCTGGGTGGCGCCCGCCGAGCCAGACTTGGATCTGGGCCTCGTTGACCCGGTTCGGGCTGACCCAAGGCGGGTTGGGCTGGGTCGGACCAAACCCAGACCCGCCTCTTCGGACCACTTTTTGGTTTTTCACCCATAACTTGAGCCACAGACCTCCAATCGATGCACCATCCATTGCGTAGGATTCGCTGGATCGAGGAGGTCATTTTGGTATATCACACTCAATGTTTTGGAGAAGTTTGGGTACAACCGGGTTGGTTCAAACCCGAAACCAACCAGGCCCTCAAAGCGGAAACACTTATAACATAAGGACCAGGCGTCCGATTGAAGTGACGTCAACTACATTGGATTCTTTTTGATGAGTCGATCCTTTTGGCATACTCCACACATGATTCAGATGAGGTTGGATTCTGGCTGGGTTGGATTGTACCCAAAATCCTATTGGCCCCTTGGAACGGAAATGCCAATAACTCTCAGACCCGGTGTCTGACTGACGCACCATCTGTCGCGTTGGGTTTCTTATGATGAGATGGAACTATGGGATACATCAACTCAATACTTCATGATAGTTGATGTAATTAAACTTGGATCGAGGAGCAGACCCTCCTGAAATCGAGCATGATGTGTGCGGGAACCCTAGGGCTGTCTGCGACTGATATGACAGAATCCTCTGTGGGTTCAACAACATTAAATACTATACCGAAATCCTACGTGGGTTTAACAGTGATGACTTCTGTACCAGGATACTCCGTGGGTTCAACAGTAGTGACTTCTATACCAGGATCCTCTGTGGGTTCGACAACGATGACTACTGTACTGGAATACTACATGGGTTCGACAGTGACGAATTCTGTAGGACGATCCTCCGTGGGTTCGATAGCGATGACTACTATACCAGAATCATACGTGGGTTCGAAAGTGATGATTTATATTCCAAGATCCTTCGTGGGTTTGAAAGAAGTGACTTCTGTACCAAGATCCTACGTGGGTTCGACAACGATGAATACTGTACCAGATTCCTACGTGGGTTTGATAGTGACAAATTCTGTTCCAAGATCCTACGTGGGTTCGACAGTTTTGATATTGTTCCAGGTTCCTACGTGGGTTCGACAGAGGTGATGATTTAGAGTCTAAATCTATTCATCTCTACCCCACTTTTTGATTTTTATACCTGTGTGAGCTGAGTCATGTCTTTCAACCATTATCATCATGGTGATTGACTTTACTTCCGTTGTGGAATTGGTTGGTGCTTGGTCTTGAGAGTTGGAGGTGGACTAAGATTGGTAACTTCGATATATGTATGGGCATATACCTAAGTAGTGTTGGTTGATAATTTGTGATTCTATCTTTCTTTTTTTGTTTATCATTAGTGGATAATGTGGGACCTTGTGGGTCTCGGGGTCACTACTGAGTATCGTTATACTCACCCATGCACGGGCTATGCCCGCACCCTGTTGTGTTGGTTACAGACGACAGACAATGCTAACAGAGGCCGAGAGTGCCATGAATAGATGGTACCCAGAGGTGGACCTTGTGACAAGTCAACACACAGAGGAGACTCATGGACATGAGTGCTGAGGTGGCCATATGTACCTACCCTTTAGGTAGGAATCCCAGAGGACGATCCAGGAGCTGCTCTTTACTTTTAGTTGTTTGTCCCTTTTTACGTGTACATGTTGTTCAGTTGGGTTTGTATACTGGCCCATTTACATTCCATCACAATCTTTTGTATCTAGTTTTACTTAGTGTATACTTCCTATTGCATACTCTATTGTGCTTGTGTACTTTTATAAAGGAAATTCCTTCCTAGCATAAAGATTCATGCCTTTGGTGCTAGTCGCCAGCCCCTGGCCTATGGAAGGCGGTCTTGGGGTTGTCAAGACATGGGCCCCGAGGACGGGTCATGACAAATTGTTATTAGAGGAGTCAGTTCTACCACAGAACATAGACTCTGATTATTTTAACGAAAATAGTGTTCAGTGTTTTGGGTGTGGTAATCAGTTTAGGGAAACTGGTGATGGTGCGGCAGCCAACGTATCCATACACTAGAACATTGACTTATGATCTCTGACCCAGTACACGAAAACACTTATTGCATGTCTGTTTCCTTTGAAAAGTTTTCTTTATGATTAATTTGTGTCAGCTCACTAGGTATACTGTTTTAACCGTGGCACACCTGTTTATTTTAAAGATATCCCCACAAAGGCAGCTAGTTAGGGTTTCGAGTTTTGTACGAGATGGTATCCCCCCGAGTGATGAGGTTTCGGTGCTAGGCCCCATCACAGTGGAGGTACCAGCGGAACCACTACCCGCTGGACCACCGATACCACCAGCTCTAGCAGTAGAGAGTGCATGCCACCTGAGTGTTTTGCACGAGTTCCAGTGACAGAGGCCGCCCAGGTTCTCGGGAGAGACAGTCTCACATGCATATTACAATTGGATGGAGGCTGTTGTGAGAGTTTTCATATTGGTAGGGACACCAGACGGCATCATGGTGATCCTTAACGCAAGTCTCCTACAGGAAGAAGAAGGCAGATGGTGGGGCCTGATGCTCTAGGTGCATGATGAGTCATCACTTCTCTAGACAGACTTCGAGAGCATGTTCCGAGAAGAGTTTGTACCAGCCACCCTTTGTGCAGTGTGGATTCAAAAGTTACTTCATCTACAGCAGGGCATCATGACAGTAGCTCAGTACTTAGTGAAGTTCACCGACCTCTTGCGCTACTCTACGGATATGGTACGAGACCCATTTTTCATGTCCCAGACCTTTGAGTAGGGACTCAGGCTTGAGATCAGGGCTTCGATGATCTCCCTCAACATCCTGACGCAGAAGGGGGTATTGGAGAGATCCCTCCTTGTGGAGAGTTTCCTTGCTGACTAGTCTCCAGCAGCGAGACCCGCCACTAGTCAACACACACCAGAGTCTTCTATAGCTGGCAGTAGATAGATGACACAAGGGTCCAAGAGGACCCGACCCACAGGTGGTCGACTGTATGACTCAGTTTCGGTTGTACAGCGCACACGAGATAGAGCTAGTTATACGAGGAGCAGATAGTGCTATGCATTCAGCAGGCAGGGTCACATGGCTCGAGACTGCCCGACCCACCCCACAGATGAGCAGCAGGAAGTAGTGGGACCTCCCTAGCAGAGGCATAGGTTCGACCGTGGTGGTCCACCGGGAGCAGGTAGACGTGGAAGAGGAGCTGGCCAAGCAGTATGTGGTGGACGACGTTTCCACACCCTACCACCACAACCACCACCAAGAGGTCAACCTCGAACGCAGGGAACAGGTGGACATGGGAGAGCTCAGCTTCAGGAAGCTGAGGCCTATGACCATAGTGCTCTGGGAGCAGGTGGACAGGAGCGGGACTAGCTCCAGGCATAAATACCTTTGTTCATGATGATTCTAGCTTCGTTTATGTCGTTGTTTTTTATTTCTTTGTGTCTTTGTACTTTGAGCTGAAGTAATAAAAGACACTTTTCCATGTGAAATTTTCTTTCCAACCTTTTAGGTGTGGTTGATACTAAGAGGTTCCGGTAAAAACCATTGACTTGACCCTCACATTCGAAATTCCTACTGGATGAGACCTAGTGACCACACACTACTACCGACAGTGTTACTCGACCCTTGGAGGTGAGAGTAACAGTTGGATCTCTTGGTAGTGGCGTCGAGGCCTTACGACGTCGTCCATGGCATGAAATAGTACCGTTCATGTTAGGATTGACTGTATTAGGCAAAAGACGTGGTTCATCCAAGGGATGAGACCAGATTTCTCTTTTAAGAAAATGAGAAATCTTAGCAGATCTTGTAGGACCTAGGTGAAGAAGGGTGTAGATGAGTTCTTTTAAATTGGCTAGTCTCACCCACAGTTCGTTGGGCGAATGATTTTCAGTCTACTCTGACCACCATAGTCTCAGGTATATCTTCTTTCAGAAGGACCTGAACCTGAGACAACGAAGATTACTTGAATTCCTCCAGGACTATGACCTTGAGATAATCTATACTCCTGGAAAGGGGAATGTTGTATCCGATGCTCTCAGTAGGAGAACATGCATTCAGCTACTAGGAGAGGTCACAGAGCAGCTTGATGCGTTGTAGATATCCTTTGTGGATAGAGATGGAGCATCCTTTCTGCAGTCTCTCAATTAACTTCCCCACTTCTTCAGTGAGTCAGGGAGGCGCATCTTGGGGACACTAACTGTGAGACATGATGTGCTCAGATATCCTTAGGGCAGGTACCCGAAGGATTTTCTGAAGGTAGGGATCATGTCATTCCTTTCAGAGGATGTACCATGGTACCAGTTTCACTTCAGGAGGTAGTGTTGCGGGAGTTACACATATCCCCTTAGCGGTACATCCAGGAGTGGTAAAGATGTACTAGAACCTTCGATGACAGCACTGGTGGCCAGGTATGAAGAAGGAAATCGAAAATTTTGTCTCTCGATGCCTCACTTATCAGCAAGTGAAGGCGGAGCATCAGGTACCAGCTGGCTTGGTTCAACCTTTGGAGGTCCCATAGTGGAGGATGGATGATATATCCATAGACTTCGTGATGGGTCATCCACGTATGTCAAGAAGACACAACTCGATTTGTGTGATCGACAACTGACTTACCATGTCGGCCAACTTCCAACTGACCAGAGATGGTACGAGCTACCATAGAGGAGGTGCAGGTCATCCAGGAGTGTATAAAGACTATACAGAGATGAAAAAACTCATATGTTGACAGGAGACGGAGACCTTTATAATCCGAGGATGGTGACCACGTATTTCTACGGGTCTCACCTAGGCGAGGTCTACAGAGATTTGGCCGAGGTGGAAAGTTATATTTGTGATTCTTCGAACCTTTTCAGGTCCTCAGTAGGGTAGGTGAGGGGGCTTACCACTAGGCCCTTCCACCTCATTTTCACCGGGTGCACAACATCTTCCACGTATCTTAGCTGAGGGGATACGTGCACGATCCGTCCCACATTATCTACCACGGAGAGTTAGATATGAATGATGGGGCGGCATTCACGGAAGTTCCAGTAGATATTGAGGATCGATAGGATCGGGTCCTACGTGGACAATCGATTCCTCTGGTGCGCATTTTCTGGCCGCACGGTAACCTCTAAGAGCACATGGGAGCGGGAGGCTCAGATGCGTGCACAGTACCCCCATTTGATTCCTTAGTGTGTGTTATAGATTACGGGGATGTAAAGTCCTGTGGTGGGGAGAATTTAAAGACCCATAAATCCTGTGGAAATTTTTTTCTTAAATACATGGGAATTTTACGAGTCCGCAGTTTCTGATGGCACCTGATTCTGAAGCCCGGTGTGCCCGGAATAATATTCGGAAATTTTTTTCAAGTACGTTTAGTAGACGTACGAGTGATATTTTCTATCTTTTGAACCAATGCTCAGAATTGAAATCAGCGGACAATGATGAACTCACAGCGCCGATATTCTCTTAAGGGGACCTTTACTGCAGTTGTGTTTCAACATTAATGGAAGTTTTTATTTGGGGTTACAATTTAAATTAACAAATTAAATAAAATTGTGTCTGTAACACATTTTTATTTGGATGGTGGTTAATGTCTCTAGGTGGAGGTTAGGCGTGGGTCCCACCACACCCTAACCTCTCTTGATAGGATATAACTAAAGCTGGGGCCCACACGAACACCAAACCATTTAACTCCGTTAAACATTTGGACTTCCCACTAAAGTACCAACACACCGATGTAATTAATTTTTGAGACCTTTGAAGTTCTTGCCAACTCCATGTAATTAATTAAGTGAATCAACTTAATTAATTAATTTGGAGTGTCTGAATTCTTTTGAATTCATTTATTCCAACATTAAAAGGAGGGGTGATATTATCTTATTTTGGTTGGACATATTATCTTGGGAGGTTTTGGAGGATTAGAAAGAAAGTGTTCTTACCACAAAGAACGTGAAGGAAATCATCTACATCTTCATCCACGTCAAGGGAGAAAATGCAACCCACAAAGAACGCCACTTAAGACAACATTATTTCCTCCAATGTTGACGGAAAGACGCCTATCTTCCGCGATGCCCGACTTCCGCGACACCTGTCTTCCATGGATCATCGACTTAAAATTTCAAATACATAGTAGGGTTTTGAATTCGAGTTTGAATTCCTTTTTTTAATTTTCTTTTCCCTTGGATAAAAACATCAGTGGATCGACCCCCGAACATATCGATCCACATAATGGATGTTGACTGCGGGATGGGTTAGAGATTATGATGGTGTTAGTTTCTGGTTCTACTATATGCTGGAATACTGTTTAAGCCTCTAACACGGAGGGCACATTCTAAAGAACAAGTCCGGACCTGTAACACCCCGAACTTAATTTTTGTAATAATAATAATTTTAATTATTACTTTTGTCTTAATTTCCACTTTTTTATATATATACAATGCCAGTGAAATAAAACACAAAAATTTTCATTTATTTAAAATACTAGAAATGGTTACATGGAAACAAGGCCAAAGGACCATAACTAACCAAAAATTCCTACAAGAAGGCCAATCACAATCACCGGTACACCCCACATCACCACGAACATGCCAAGGAAGAAGTGGATTTCGTTCGGATCTGCCATAAACAAGAACATCATAACCAGAACCACAAAAATCGTGCTAAGCATCAGGGGGATGAAGAGAACCATATTATGTGTCTCGGTGTTTGGTGTTAGAAAACCGTAATCATGTTTTATAATGCCTAAAATTTGACTGTTGCCGTTTAAGTAACCATTGAGTTTACAACGGCTATAATTATAGACATTGGGTATTGTGGATTAATTAACTATGAATATTAATGATTTTAAAGTATTACAAATATATGTTTAAGTTATTAACTATTATTTATGTTTTATGATTTCAAAAATTAATTCAAGAACTTTTATTTAATGTATCAAAAATATTTAGACATTAGGGTTTTGTAAATTGATCACTTGTGTGAAAAATTATAAATATTTCTTCCTTTTGAACTTAATTTGCAATGATTTTTCTATATGAAAATTCACCTTGAAATGTTTTAAGTAATTAAGGGATTTAAAATCCTATTGTTGAAAATATTTAAAATGAACTAATCTTTCGAAGACATGGCATTTGAAAATCATAATGTTTTAATTCAAAGAAAATTAATTTTTAAACATCTTTAACTTTGTTAAGTAAATGTTATATGGTTTGGTTTGTAATGTTTTCAAATTTTTTTACCTTTTATAATAAAAAATTTATATAGTTTGATTTATGAAAAGAAATAAATAAATCAAATTTTATGGAAGTAAAATATTCTGTTTTTAGATGGTCATTTTGAAGTATTTGGCTAATAAAAAAAATTAACCCATTAGGCCAGCCCAAACAGCTGGGCCGAGGGAGGCGGCACACACAGGGTGGCTGAGCCTGGCCCTCAGCCCAAGCTCAGGCTGGCCAAGCATGGGTACCCCGAATGGTGCATGGGAGAGTAGGAGCGCGCGCCACCGCGGGCGTGAAGCTGCAGTAGAGCACAGGTAGGCCGAGGCTTTGCAGGGGTGCAGGGGGGAGCATGAGCCCATGTGTTAGGCCCTCATTCATGTGTGCTATGATTTATGATCATTGTAGCGGAGCCTCAGGCTTATAAAAAAGCCTCGCACCTCGCTTCGTTTCGATATGGGAAGAGAAATTTCGGGTGAAACATGATCTGGGTCGTTGGATCACGTCGCGCACGATCCAGGCCATTGGTCCGATCTCGCTTCTTATCCCTCACAACCCCGGAGCGCTATGGTGCTCCTCGTCGACTGTCTGATCTACTTTAGATCGAATCTCAACCATTCTCTCTGTTTAAATTACGCACCTCTCCTCGTCCATTGGATCTTGCTCTGGAACCGATCTCAATCTTCCATCTTCTACCTGGTTTTTCTTTCGTGTTGTCTTCCCCGACACGCTCAAACTAGTGGCCACCCACTGGTATTACCTCCTTCATCTTATTCATCTTATCCTTCTTTTTTTCTCCTTCCTCGAAATTCCCCACCAGCTGTCATGATCGGCCACGACTTCTACCCATGGGATCTTCACCGATCTATTTTGTTTCATTTTTATTTATTTTCATCAGTTTTTTTGGGTATAGTTTTTCAATCATTATATATATATATATATGTATTATAATCACTGATTGTATTCTTTGTCCTCCCTCATAAGAAACCTGCTGGTTTATTTTATTTCGGTCAAGTCTTGCATTTATTATATTTATGATATGTTATATGAAATATGTGAAACACCGCATATATATACACACCCTATTTTCTTGCACTCAAAATCACCAGTTTCCTTCTCTTAACATGAAAATGGTTCCTTCCCATTCTTATTGGCTACCTGAAGATAGGTAAGGGATCCAACAGTTTTTGTTTTCATTTTTTTCGAAAAACTCTTTTGCTCGTTTGTATATATGGGTTCAAATGTTTATATATATATATATATATATATACGGTTTCATATCACTTTTAAAAAAAATATCATGTTGAGTTTTCTAAATATGTTTTAATTATAAAATACATGCAAGACATTTCGTGCTTTCAATGTTACATACAAACCCTTCTCCACTAATTTATTTTCCTCATGGATATATACATATATATATATGTATATAATTTCTCCTTAAATACATTTTATAATTTCAAATTGAAAATATATATATGTTCATATATATATATATATATATATATATATGTATACAACAACCCACTTCGGGTTATGATCTTTAAAGGGTGATCATTCATTTTTGAGTATTGTTTTCAAAACATAAACTACATGCAAGGGGTCTAGTCCCTCATGTTTTTTGTATACCCTTATTCATAATTCATGTATTTTTGGATATATAAACATGATATAATTGGGGTTTCACTAAACCATTTATTATTAAATTATGTCAGGCCACAGTTGAGATAATTTATTAAATCTTGTTTTGCGGTGCGCAGATCCCAAACACACACTCTAACTGTACATAAGTTTTTTTATAATTATCAACTTTACCTGAATACATATTCATTTCGAATTTGGTTTCTCAAGTAAAGGGTATGATGGTTATTTTTATGTTTGTATATAAATGTATATTTATTCATGAGCTCACATGTGTAAATATTTCTTTTATGCTTAAACACTTTATAGGAAATAAACCATGTTTTTTATTTTAAATGTTTCACAAGAATTGCCTTTGGCCCTTTAAGTTTATGTTATAATGTTTTGTAAATAAACTTTTCATATATTAAATGGGTACCTCAAAGTTAAAAGGTATTGACACGGTTTGGAAAATGCTATATTCTTAAGGGTTTAAATGCCAGAGTTTTTATTTCATGTGGTAACCCATTATTTTATGTATACAAGTTCTTATTACATGTGCATAAGAATATCATTTTTCATACATGTCACCATTTAATATGAAGCCAAAAAGTCTAATTCTTTTACATAATCCTTTTCAGTATGAACATGTATATAAAAAGGGGGATTATGGACTAAGAATGTAAGTTCTATGTAACATGAGCGCTATGAATATGAGATCATTCTAAGACATATGAGGAATGTATGGGAATTAAAATTAGTTGATGGGTGCACCCAGAATTATATAGCACTCCAATGCATTGGGTAAAGTTAAGAAGTCTCATGAGTTAAGTGAAATGATACGTGAACATGATTCTAGATTTTATCACAACCATGTGTAGTAGTTAACCACAATTATGTTGGGTTTTCTTACCCATACGGTCATGGCGCAAGGCCTTGATAAAGTCCAGCATTATACATTTCCTCACTATAGTATGGTAAATAATAAATCAAGGGATTGTGGATCCTTACTTAATATTCTTTTATGATCATTAGGAATATCAATTGTGCAAATGGCATGTTATACAAGGGAAGAGTTTCTAATGTTAAAGTCATATGGATCACTTTTTTAATGTTTTAATGAATCATGATATGAATTATTAAACTCTTAATAAATCTTTCAAAATTGGCTTGATTATGTTATGTATTATTCATATATCATACACATGCGCACTCTGATTCATGTTTTGTAGGAGGCACAAATTACTTTTATGAAAATGGTCTTTTGAAAAAATGTCTGCAAGTAACCTCAAAAAATATTGATGTTGTGAAAATGTTAAATCTCTCTCTCATGAATTGTTTTATGTTTGTTTTCAAGGTGGATGATTTGAAGTTTAATTTTCCCCAAATGTTTTAAAACCCCTTAATGGGCATTTTTAGGCTCACCCTATGTTTAAATTTATGTTTTTTCAGGATGGTAGTAGATTTACTCAAGCGCTGAGTCATTTTTGTAATGAAACCAAGTTGAGGCTTAACCCTGCCATGTTCTCAGAAGAAGTACTTCAGTAGAATCTGATTTTTCCAAGATCCTAAACCGAGACAATCCTCTGTATTGAGACAAGATGTGAAAATTTCCTTCTTTTTTAAACCTGTTTTACAAAAAAAAATTGAAAACCATGTTTCAGGAACTGATTTCAGTCTTATGGGGTCAAGGTCGTGACATTTGGTATCAGAAGATTGGTTTAGGAAAACTTTGGGAAATTAGACCTCCCATAAATTACCTCATACTAAGAAACATCTTTATTAATATTTCAGATGGCTGATGAATCACACCTTGTGTCCCTTACAACAGAAGTATTAGAGACTGTAGTGGGAAAGGCATGTGCGGAAAACTATGAGACATTTGAAAATATCCGTCTGTCATGAAAAAGTCCTTTACCACGTGTCCAATTATCCTTGAATACTTCAACTTTACTAAGGATCAGGCCTTGACTATATTTTTAGGATACATGCCCAATTTTTGTTCTATGCACAGCAAGGAAAATACCTCGAGGGTTTGTTTAATTATTTTAATCTAGCTAATTATGCTTCGTCTCGAGAGGACATCGAAGAGGCTATACAAGGGGGTGACCTGACCTTTGTCAAATTTTTACCTACGGTCTTCGTGGTCAAGTTATGGACTTTGATGCTCCAAAGGGTGAGCCTACTTGGTTACACTATCGACATATAGTTCATGCCGATGTTTCCCAACTTCATACACGTCATGCCTTCCTCACCCTGAACCATAGATGTTCACATAGGTTCGATCCTAGTTGCCCGTGATGCATCTGGACCCAAGATATTGAAACTTTTGGAACCTCCTTGGGGATTCATTTAATTAGGAACCTAGGAAATCACTAACACCAGTAGTACCTTTGAAAAGAAGTCCCGATGATTATGTAACACCTTGATTTTACGATTTTTCTAAATGAATCATGTTATGTTTTATGTGATGGTATCTTATTATGCTTCTACAAAAGAAATGTCTTTATTGTATTCTAGTTATGATTTACTATATGAATCATGTCTCTTTTTTCAGATGGAAAACGTGAGTTCATCAATCAACCTTTTATCGCTTTCTACTGAATTGCTAGAATCCATAATCACCAAGACATGTTCAGAATACTACTACCCATTTTCCAACCTGCTCTTGTCATGAAAACATCTTTATAAGGTATCCCTTAGCCCAAACATCATTTGGACCTACCAGGGAAATTTTCATGTTTATCTCCGTATAGAAACTGCACAACTAGCAGAGTACATGCGGATAGGAGAGTACCATGGAGGTATCTTCCTTTACTTCAACTTGTCTGAAAACCACCTAGCCTTGAAGAAGTTTCATGAAGCTGGCTTGGAGGGCGACACTCGAGAAACTAATCAGCTTCAGGTCCTGATTTTCAGTATGTATGGGATGCTTTATGAATTTGAAGTGTTTAAACGAGAGGTGGTCCAAGAGATTTATAGAGAGGTAGCTCTCTCTCAAATCTAAAATCTCCAAACCTCCCATACAACTCTTTGGAAGACCTAATTCTTTATACATAGGTTTGACCCTATATATTCATGGTGTATATGGGCCAAGGAGATTGACAAACTGGGAACCAATCTGGGAATCCACATGGAAACATCAGTGGATTACCCACAATGGTGGTCCTGGAAGAAGAAACCTCAAGCATAAAGTATCTCTGGTTCTATTTATGGGTGTAATCGAATTGTGAGGGTGAAATTATTGAAAGGGGGGATAATGTAATGCCTCAAACTTAATTTCTATAATAATAATAATTTTAATTATTACTTTTGGCTTAATTTCCCCTTTTTTTTATATATATGCAATGCACGTGAAATAAAACACAAAACTTGTCATTTATTCAAAACACTAGAAATAGTTACATGGAAATAAGGCCTAAGGACCATAACTAACCAAACATTCCTACAAGAAGGCCAATTACAATCACTGGTACACCCCACATCATCATAAAAATGCCAAGGAAGAAGTGGATTTCCTTCAGATCTGCCACAACCAAGAACACCATAACCAGAACAACAACAATCGTACTAAGCGTCAGGGGGATGAAGTGCACCATCTTCTATGTCTCAGTGTTTGGATTTAGAATACCCTAATCGTGTTTTATAAGGCCTAAAATTTCACCATTTCCATTTAAGTAACCATTTAGTTTACAACGGCTATAATTATAGCCATTGGGTATTGTGGATTAATTAACTATGAATATTAAATATTTTGAAGTATTTCAAATATAAGTTTAAGTCATTAACTATTATTTAGGTTTTATGATTTCAAAACATAATTCAAGAACTTTTCTTTAATGTTTCAAAAATATTTAAACATTAGGGTTTTGTAAATTGATCACTTTTATGACAAATTATAAATATTTCCTCCTTTTGAACTTAATTTGCAATGATTTTTCTGTATGAAAAATCACCTTGAAATGTTTTAGGAAATTAATTGCTTAAAAATCCTATTGTTGAACATATTTAAATTGAACTAATCTTATGAAGACATGGAATTTGAAAATTGTAAAGTTTTAAATCAAAGATAAGTAATTTGTAAACATTTTAACCCTTATTAAGTAAAAGTTATATAGTTTGGTTTGTAATGTTTTTGAAAACATTTTACCTTTAGTAATAAAAAAGTCGTATTGTTCGATTTATGAGAAGAAAAAAATCAAATTTTATGGAAGTAATGTATTCTGTTTTTAGATGGTTATTTTGGTGTTTTTGGTTAATAAAAAAATTAACCCATTTGGCCAGCCCTAACAGCCGGGCCAAGGGAGGCAACACACACAGAGTGGCTGAGCCTGGCCCTTAGCCCAAGCTAAGGCTGACCAAGCATGGGTACCCTGAAGGGTACACGAGAGAGCAGGAGCACGCACCACCACGGGTGTGAAGCCGCGACAGAGCACAGGTAGGCCGAGGCATGCGGGGGTACAGGGGGGAGCATGAGCCCATGTGTAAGGCCCACATTATTGTGTGCTATGATTTATGACCGGTGTAGCGGAGCCTCAGGATTATAAAGAATCCCTACGCCTCACTCTATTTCGATGTGGGAAGAAAAATTTCAGGCGAAACACGTTCTGGGCCATTGGATCACATCGCATGAGGTCTAGGTCGTTGGTCCGATCTGGCTTCTTATCCCTCACGACCCCGGAGCGCTAAAGTGCTACTCGTCGACCATCCGATCTATCTCAGATCGAATCTCGACTTTTCACTTGGTTTAAATTCCGTGCCTCACCTCGTCTGTTGGATCTTGCTCCGAAACCGATCTCAACCGTTCATCTTCTCCCCAGCTTTTCTTCCACGTTGTCTTTCCCGGCATGCTCAAACATGTGGCTACCCACTGGTATTACATCCTTCATCTTTTGCATCTTCTCCTTCTTCTTTTCTTCTTCCTCAAAAATCCCCACTAGCCATCGTGATTGGCCATGACTTCTACCCACGGGATCTTCCCCGATCTATTTTGTTTCATTTTTATTTATTTTATTTAGTTTTCACTCTTTTGTTTCGGGTATAGTTTTTCATGATATATATATATATATGTATTATAATCACCGCTTGTCTTCTTTGTGCTCTCTCATAAGAAACATTTTGGTTTATTTTATTTTGGTCATGTCTTGCATTTATTATATTTAAGATATGTTATATGAAATATGTGAAACACCGCATATATATACCCTATTTTCTTGCACTCAAAATCAGCGGTTTCCTTCTCTTAACATGCAAATGGTTCCTACCCATTCTTCTTGGCTACCTGAAGACAGGTAAGGTGTAACGCCCCGACCCCAGTTACCCAGAGTCGGTGCATTATTACATAACATTGGCATGATCACAAAAGATGAAGTCTCGAGAGACCTATTAGTTTATTAGCCTTGGAGTCACTAGATACATTCATAAGGTTTAAATTACATCATAAAGTGAAAAACTACAATAATATAATCTCCATAGTCCACACTCATATCCCCTTTAGACTATCCCTGCAGGTCAGTCATAAAATATGTTTTCACATCCTAGAAAAAATAGAACATAGAAAGGGGTGAGCTCAGATGCTCATTAAGGATAACAATATAGCGAAAGATTTCATAAATAAGCATAAACATTTGAGGTAATGTATAAATAAAACAAAAGCCTTTAAAACTTGAACTTCAGAATAATATGGCAAAGATAAAATGAAATAATGCCATTTAATTATTCACATGGATATTCTACTAGTCGAATAATCACATGCAATATCAATAACCACTTTCATAATGATGGAATGCATAATTCCAGACTATCATAACCATGTATCCAAGGCCTCGTGCCAAGACTACAAATAAGATTTTTGTCAAGGCCTCGAGCCAAGACACTAGATTGTCTCAGGAGAACTATCAATGCATCGATGAGCTATAGCGGGCTCCACCCGTCACTTACTAAGTCCAATGCATTCCTCATATGAATAGGTTTAAATATAACATAAACATTCATATTAAAACTAGCATAGGAAATGTAAACCCTTTCTCCATAAACCATGAATGGTATAAAAATTGAACATCCACAGTCATACATATCATAACTCATTCAATACATCACGGAATATTGTAATATAATAAATCAACCTCAATCAAAAATAATTTCTAGTAAAGGATGTTGACATAGTTTAAAATGATGAGTAAAACATTTTGAGAGAAATATCCTTTTTGTAAAATCATTTAAAAGTCACAAATTTATAATGGAAGTAATTTAAAAGATATTTTTTAATAAAAGTGTCCCATACCACTTTGAAAATTTTGAAAAGAATTATCATTTCAAAACTTTTTTGTCCAAATAAATAAATCCTTAAAATCATTTTGAAAACATGGGCATTAATTAAAAATATTTAGAAAGATAAATCTTTAAAACATTTAAAATTATAATCTCGAAAAATATTAACTTTAAAAAATCCTTAAAATATTCATTTTGAAATCATTTTTATGAGAAATGGAGATGGATGATAAAAATTTCCCAGTAAATACTTACACATAAACAATATCAGATAATAATGAGATTGAGGAATTAACCCTTACCTTGTACTTTTCCTTGGTTGGGTGTATGTTAACCTCCTGTAAAATGGTAGAATAATTTTTATTAAATTATTCAAGAATCAAATACATTAATATGATATCATATATGATCTTTTAACATTGCTTTGTTAATAATATCTAAGTATTATCGTCGTTTCGGGTGTTAAATTACTCATTTTCTTTTATTTGTTTTGTTACGTAAGCCATGTTTGTTATGAATAGGTTGTATCTCATTCATATTCAGAATGATATCAAGTCCTTAAACATTGTTTTTAATCATCAAATGATAATTAGACTTTAATGGATATGATGGAGAATGTATCTGATCGCGTTCGTGGAGACGGTAGTCCGTACGTACGCATGAGCAATAATATCATTATTTTGATATTAAAATAATATATAATTGGATGGTATATCATATATAAAAAATCATTATAATGTTATATTTATTATTTACATGAATTACACATCATTATTATACCCATCCAAATAATAATTTATTGAATAACAATTACACCACGATGTGGAGACGGTAAGCCCAACGTACGCACGTATGGTGACATGTCATTCAAAGTATGGATAGAATACTGAATATGGTTTTAACATATTTATAATAACATCACAGTATATAGAATATATTGGAGTTATTATTTTAAAAATGGGATAACAAATAGTGAAGAAGTTGAAGAAGAAAGGAAGTTGAAAGAGGGTGGTGAAAACATTACCTCTTCTTCAGGTAATTCCTTTTGATTTGATCAAAAGGGTTTATTAGGTTGGCTTTCTGATCAAACTAAGGCCTCTAGGTTGAAGTGAGGGAATTTGGGAGGTTATTCGGGTAGGGTTTTGCTGAGCCAAATGGCTTTGGAGGTGTGAATTAGTGAGAAGGGGGAGTTCCCTTTTATAAGAGGGTTGAGTGGCACTTTAGGAAAAGATTAAAGTATTAATTTATTATACAATGATATTCGATTTATAATCGTTCCAAATGAATTTATTTCGAGGCTTAGGTGTTTATGGGTCGACAGCCTCTCAACTAATAGGTTTTAGGCATGTTTAGGTTACCATTTTAACATTATCATTTAGATTTAACTCTAAGTTAAATATTTTAACTTTTACCGTGTCTTTTTGTATTCTTACTATATATGGTTTATAAACTTACATTAAACTTCCAAGAGAACATAAAGTGACTCATTAATGACATATATAATATTATTTAACCCTTTTGGCCGAACCTTACATTTTTAGGAATATTATATCAACCAATAATATAATATTTGTTTTAAATATTAATTTATGTCAATTTTGACACTATTTGGTATTTTGATTTTGTGAAATTCATCACAACTTGATTACTTCTAACAAGATACATTTAATCTGATCTAACATGTCATAGTCGCCTAGAAAATTCTTGGATGTCATAAAAAATTTGAAATTATATTTATTTTAATATTTATAATACCATTTATTTGATTCTTTCATTAATAAGATAATTACAGCATCATCATTGTGTCAAAAATAAATTTAATGATTTAATGTCTAAAAATTATAAATAAAGTACCATGATGTATAAAATCATTTTATATTTCTAATGAATATTTATAGATGAATTTAACTTATGTATAACCCTATATTAAAATTTTTTTAGTTAATAAACTTTGAATTTAACTCTTTTAACTCTTCTTTAAATTAAATAATAATAAAGGTCTTAATCTAATCCAAGTGGACCTAAAGGGTCATATTTTATTCCTAAAGTTGTTTATGGTCGAATTACACTTATCCAATAGAATTAGGACATGTGTTAGGGTAATAATAATATCATTTTTACCCTTAATTACCCTATTTACTTTTAACCGTGGTAAATAAAAGTAAAAAGTTACTATTCACAAAAAATTATTTTTATCTTACTGAACCACATTTTATTCCTTTATATTAACCATGTCTCTCAGATTTTCAAAATTCCACTCACAGAAGCGGTAAAATTATGTTTTATGTGAATTTGAAAATTCTTCTAGGAGATGGGTGAAAGACGGTGAAAAATTTAAATAAATTTTTATATATCTAAAATTATTATAAACTGACTCCAATGAATTAAATTGAACTTATATAGGTATTATGTATCTATTTTGACCTAAAATAAATTTAAATAAAATAAATAATTATTTAAATAAAAGTTCGTTTTTAAACTATAACTCTGTGTTTTTCACTATTCATCAAAAATTGAAAGTTTTCAAAAAAAAATACCAAAAATTCACCCTATGCTAATTTCGATATTCTGAATCCAAAAATGAATTCCATTTTGAATGATAAAATTTATAAAATTTTAAAAAGTGGGTATTACTATTCATAACGGCTAGTTTGATTGGTTGTGGTGTTTGTTAGAACTCGAAGTTTCATACAACACACACTACTTTATTGTTCAAAGAGAAGCGTACCATGGAAGATTGGGGTGTTACATTCTCCCCTCCTTTAATAAATTGCATCCTTGCAATTTGAAATTATTTTTCAAAAATAAAATGTTGAAAATAGAAAATACCTTTGGGAAAATCCACATCCGAAATTAGTTTATTAAAATTTTGTCTTAATAAGAGGAAAAGGGAAATGAAAGGGTAACCACCAAATTTTGATTTCAATTTGGAGAAAATTTGTGGAAATTAGAGACACATAACTGGAGGAAAAACGTAAATATTTATAGGGAGTGATTGAGGTCATCAATCACAAACAATTGTAGCATTGTGGGCCTCACAGCCGTTAATCTATGATGATTTAAAATACCATCAGTTCAAAAAAATGTAAGGTATTAGGATAACACATTTTTAGTTTTAAGATCCCTTCCCTGAAGTTTAATAATTAATTTATCTATAAAATAATAGGGTATATATATATATATGTGTGTGTGTGTGTATATATACTTGACAAGTAGAGTTTCATCCTTCAACTAATTGCTACCACCAACTCATCTTTCACTCCAAATGATTTCAAAATAAATAAATAAATATATATTATATTTATCATAATCTTCTAGGGTTCCAAAAATAATGAATTTATAATTCACATATCAGACCCTTTAAAAAATACATTATTAAAACAAGGACATCACATGGATCAGTGATAGGTGATACACACTTGCCTCCCTTCGGTTGTGGGTTCAAGTCTCACGGCCCTGCCAGACGTGACAGGTTGCTGCCCAACCTCCAGGTTGCCCTTTTATGGAAATCCAAAAATAACCTTAACAATAGTATCCAATTTCAAACTTAATCCATTCCAACCTTTAGAATTATCCAAAATACATATATCCAAACTCTCAGTCTAATGTTTATAAGGATGTTAAACATAATGAGGATCCTTTTTTCCAGGTAATAACAAGTGAACGCCTTTATCGTGTATTATTTTACAACACTGCAACATCCTGAATTACCAAAATCAACCATCTCTTATTCCAAAATAATGACCTTAGTATCATGACCATATAATCTCAAATTCCCAATGAAATAGTACTACAATACAATCTTTATTTATCTCCATAATTCATGTAACCATTATACTGTTGATACAACACTCAAATGAAATAATTCTATAATAACAACATAAGAACACTAGTCATTCTTCTTCATATGAGGTAGTATCATAAATTAATTATTATCCAATAACATCATTTGCAGTATACTCTTATGAATGGGACATTGATTCGCATAGTGTCTCAATGCCTTGCAGATGAAGCATTCTACATTTGAAAACTTTTTCTTACCCTTGCAATCACATACTTGGTGTCCTTTTTCTCCAAACTTATGACAAACTTCCATTCCCTTTAAGCATTTACCAAGGTTATTCATTCCACATTTATCACATATTAGAAAATCCTTCATTCGCCTATTCCCTTTATCCATATTTCTTTCTATCATCATTTTCGTCTCTGGCTTCCCTTCAAAGCCACATGATTTAGAGAATTCTTTACTAATCTTGTTAACCCATGATACTATTCATTCATATGATAATAATATGTGGGAGACTATTTCCTTTCTAAATGTTGGCTTAATACCATGAATGTTGTGACCCTTCTGACTCTTTGGATCATACACATTGTTGGAGTTCTCATTCCTTCTACTGGGCGCCATTTCTAAACAATGGCATACACTAGGCCAGTTTATGAATCATAATTCATTATTACAAACATGTAAAATACCTAACATAAATTTAACTGTTTATGAATATAATCCATAATCACAAAAATGTTTTCTTTAAGGAGGTATATGCTCATAAACCCTTCATAGTGGATTGTAATGAAAATGAGAATTATCCTAAGCATATCCCCTGGGAGTGTCGTAACCAAGAGTACAGAAAGGCCCGTTGTCATGCACCAGTTCCCATTCGAGTCTAGCTTAAAGTGGTGTTTTCGGTTTTACCCCTAGGTACATCTGTGCTAGAGCCTCCTCTACCTACTCGTATACAGATAGGGATGTATTGCTTGGAAAAATCACAAAATCTCTACAACACCAAAATTCTAGGATGTTATTCTATACTAATCCTCATAGTCTATCTTAGATATATGTTCTCTAATCAGAGTTTATCTAAATCTAGTTTCCAAGGTTATTGCTAAACTTCCTATGATACCAAATGTAATGCCCCGACCCCAGTTACCCAGAGTCGGTGCATTATTACATAACATTGGCATGATCACAAAAGACCACGTCTCAAAAGACCGATTAGTTTAGTATCCTTGGAATCACTAGATACATTAATAAGGTTTACATTACATCATAAAGTGAAAAACTACAACAATATAGTCTCCATAGTCCACACTCATATCCCCTTCAGACTATCCCTATAGGTCAGTCATAAAATATTTCTTCACATCCTTGGAAAAATAAAACATAGAAAGGTGTGAGCTCAGATTTTCAGTAAGGATTACAATATAGTGGAAGCTTTCATAAATAAGCATAAACATTTGAGGCAATGTATAACTAAAAAAAGCCTTTAAAACTTTAATTTCAAAATAATATGGGAAAGATAAAATGAAATAATTCCATTTATTTATTCACATGGATATTCTACTAGTCGAATAATCACATGCAATATCAATGACCACTTTCATAATGATGGAATGCATAATGCCGACTATCATAACCACGTATCCAAGGCCTCATGCCAAGACTACAAATAAGATGTTGTCAAGGCCTCGTGCCAAGACACTAGTTTGTCTCATGAGACCTACCGATGCATCGAGGAGCTATAGCAGGCTCCACCCGTCACTTACTATGTCCAATGCATTCCTCATATGGACAGGTTTAAACATAATATAAACATTCTTATTAAAACTAACATAGGAAATGTCAACACTTTCTCTATAAACCATGAATGGTATAAAAATAGAACATCCACAGTCATACATATCTTATCTTATTCAATACAACATGGAATATTGTATTATAATAAATCAACCTCAATCAAAAATAATTTCTAGTAAAGGATGTTGACATAGTTTAAAATGATGAGTAAATTTTTTTGAGAGAAATATCCTTTTTGTAAAATCAATTAAAATTCACAAATTTATAAAGTAAGTAATTTAAAAGATATTTTTGAATCAAAGTGACTCATACCACTTTAAAACTATTGAAAATAATTATCATTTCAAAACATTCATGTCCATATAAATAAATCCTTAAAATCATTTTGAAAACATGTACATTAATTAAAAAGATTTAGAAAGATAAATCTTTAAAAGATTTAAAATTATGATCTTGATAAATAGTAACTTTAAAAAATCCTTAAAATATTCATTTTGAAATCATTTTTATGAAAAATGGACATGGATGATAAAAATGTCCCAGTAAATACTTACACATAAACAATCTCGGATAATAACGAGATTGAGGAATTAACCCTTACCATGTACTTTTCCTTGGTTGGGGTTAGGTTAACCTCCTGTATAATGGTGAAATAATTTTTATTAAATTATTAATGAATCAAATACATTAATATGATATAATATATGATCTTTTAATATTGCTTTGTTAATAATATCTAAGTATTATCATCGTTTCGGGTGTTAACTTACTCATTTTCTTTTGTATGTTTTGTTACAAAAGCCGTGTTTGTTAGGAATAAGTTGTATCTTATTCATACCCAGATTTATATCAATTCCTTAAATATTGTTTTTAATTATCAAAGGATAATTAGACTTGAATGGATAATATTTATAATTAATCTCATTGCGTTCGTGGAGACGGTAGTCCGTACATACGCATGAGCGATAATATAATTCTTTTCATATTAAAATAATATATAATTGGATGGTATATCATATATATAGAATCATTATAATGATATATTTATTATTTACATTAATTAAACATCATTATTATACCCATCCAAATAATAATTTATTGAATTACAATTACACCATGACGTGGAGACGGAAAGCCGTACGTACGCACGTATGGTGACATGTCATTCAAAGGATGGATATAATACTGAATATGGTTGTACCATATTTATAATAACATCACAGTATATATCATTTACTAGAGTTAGTATTTTTGAAGGGTAATAACAAATAAAGAAGAAGTTGAAGAAGAAATGAACTTGAAAGAGGGTGGTGAAAACATTACCTCTTCTTCGGGTTCTTCCTTTTGATTTGATCAAAAGGGCTCCTTAGGTTGGATTTATGATCAAATTAAGGCCTATAGGTTGAAGTGAGGGAAGTTGAGAGGATATTTGGGTAGGTTTTGTCCGAGCCAAATGGCTTTGGAGGTGTGAATTAGTGAGAAGGAGGAGTTCCCTTTTATAAGAGGGGTGAGGGGCACTTTGGGAAAAGATTTAAATATTAATTTATTATAAATTAATATTCTTTTTATAATGGTTTAAAATGAATTTATATTGAGCCTTAGGTTGTTATGGATCAGAATCCTCTCACCAAATAGGTTTTATACAAGTTTAGGTTACCATTTTAACCTTATCATTTAGATTTAACTCTAATTTAAATAGTTTATCTTTTACCATGTCTTCTTGTATTCTTACTATATATGGTTAATAAACTTACTTTAAACTTAAAAGAGAACCTCAAGTGGCTCATTAATGACATATATAATATTATTTAACCCTTTTGGCAGAACCTTACATTTTTTGGAATATTATATCCACCAATAATATAGTATTTGTTTTAAATATTAATTTATGTCAATTTTGACAATATTTGGTTTATTTTGTGAAAGTCATCACAACTTGATTACATCAAAATAGATGCATTTAATCCACCATAACATGTCATAGTCACCTAGAAAATTCTTAGATGTCATAAAAAATTTGAAATTATATTTATTGTAATATTTATAATACCATTTATTTGATTCTTTCATTAATAAGGTAATTACAGCATCATCATTGTGTCATAAATAAATTTAGTTATTTAATGTCTAAAATTATAAATAAAGTACCATGATGTAGAAAATATTTTTATATTTCAATGAATATTCATAGATGAATTTATATTATGTATAACTTAATATTAAAAATGGTTTAGTTAATAAACATTGAATTTAACTCTTTTAACTCTTCTTTAAATTAAATAATAATAAATGTACTAATCTAATCCAAGTAGACCTAAAGGGTAATATTTTATTCCTAATGTTTTTTTGGTCGAATTACACTTATACCATAGAATTAGGACATGTTTTAGGGTAATAATAATATCATTTTTACCCTTAATTACCCAATTTACTTTTAACCGAGGTAAATAAAATTAAATAGTTACTATTCACCAAAAATTATTTTTATCTTATTGAACCAATTTTTACTCCTTGATATTGGCCGTGTCTCTCAGATTTTCGAAATTCCACTCACAGAAGCAGTAAAATTATGTTTTATGTGAATTTCAAAATTCTCATAGGAAATGGGTAAAAGACGGTGAAAAGTTTAATAAAAAATTTATATATCTAAAATTATTATAAACTGACTCCAATGAATTACATTGAACTTATATATGTATTATGTATCTATTTTTACCTAAAATAAATTTAAATAAAATAAATAATTATTTAAATAAAAATTCAGTTTTAAACTATAAGTGTTTTTCACTATTCATCAAAAATTGAATGTTTTTAGAAAAAAAACCAAAATTTCACCCTAAGCTAATTTCGATATTCCGAGTCCAAAAATGAAATCCATTTTGAAAGATAAAATTTATAAAATTTTAAAAAGTGGGTATTACTATTCATAACAGCTAGTTTTATTGGTTGTGGTGTGTGTTAGAACTCGAAGTTGCGTACAACACACGCAACTGTATTATTCAAAGAGAAGCGTACCGTGGAAGCCTGAGGTGTTACATAAGGGATCCACCTGTTTTTTCTTTCATCCTTTTCATAAAAATCTTTTGATCTTATGTATATATGGGTCCACACATATATATATATACGTTTTCATATCACTTTTAAAACAAAACTCATGTTGAGTTTTCTAGTATACAATAATTGCAAGAGATTTCGTGTTTTCAATGTTACATACAAACCCTTCTCCACTAATTTCTTTTCCTCATGGATATATACATACAAATATATATATATGTATATAATTTCACCTTAAATCTATTTTATAATTTCAAATTAAAAATATATATATGTTCATATATATATATATATATATATGTATACAACAACCCACTTCGGGTTATGATCTTTGAAGGGTGATCTTTCGTTTTTGAGTATTGTTTTCAAAACATAAACAACATGTAAGAGGTCTAGTCCCTCATGTTTTTTTTGTATACCCTTATTCATAATTCATGTATATTTGGATATATAAACATGATATAATTGAGGTTTCACGAAACCATTTCTTATTAAATTAAGTCATGCCAGAGTTGAAAGAATTTATTAAATATTGTTTTGGGGTGTGCAGATCTCAAACACACACTCTAAGTGTACAAATTATTTTTTTATAATTATCAACTTTACCTGAATACATATACATTTCGAATTTGGTTTCTCATGTAAAGGGTATGGTGGTTGTTTTTATGTTCATATATAAATGTACATTTATGCATGAGCTCACATGTGTAAATATTTATTTTATGCTTAAATAGTTTATAGGAAATAAACCATGTTTTATATTTTAAATGTTTCACAAGAAATGACTTTGTCCCATTAAGTTTATGTTCTAATCTTTTTTAAATAAATGTTTCATAGATTAAATGGGTACCTCAAAGTTCAAATTTATCAACATGGTTTGGAAAAGGCCACGTTTTTAAGGGTTTAAATGCAACAGTAGTCATTTCATGCGATAACCCATTATTTTATGTATACAAGTTCTTATTACATGTTCATACGAATATCATTTTTCATACTTCTCACCCTTTAATATGAATCCAACAAATCTAATTCTTTTACATAATCCTTTTCAGTATTAACATGAATAAAAAAAGGGGGAATATAGACTAAGAATGTAAGTTCTACATAACATGAGCGCTAAGAATATGAGATCATGCTAAGACATATGAGGTATATATGGGACATAAAATGATGTGACGGGTGCGCCCAGAATTATACAGCGCTCCAATGAATTGGGTAAAGTGAAGAAGTCTCATGAGTTAAGTGAAATGATGTGTGAACATGATGCTAGCATTGTTCACAACCATGTGTGGTAGTTAACCACAATTATGTTGGGTTCTCTTACCCATACGGTCTTGGTGCAAGGCCTTGACAAAGTCCAGCATTATACATTTCCTCACTATGGTATGGTAAATAATCAATCAAGGGATTGGGGATCCTTACGTAAGAATCTTTTATAATCAAAAGGCATATCACGTGTGCAAATGGCATGTTATACAAGGGAAGAGTATCTAATGTTAAAGTCATATGAATCTCTTTTTTTATGTTCTAATGAATCATGATATGAATGCTTAGAATATTAACAAAGCTTTTGAAATTGGCTTGATTATGTTATGTATTACGCACATCTCATACACATGCGCACTCTGATTCATGTTTTGTAGGAGGCACAACTAACTTTAATGAAAATGGTCTTTTGAAAAAATGTCTGCAAGTAACCTCATAAAATATTGATGTTGTGCAAATGTTAAATCTTTATCTCCAGAATTGTTTTATGTTTTTTTCTAGGTGGATGTTTTGAAGTTGAATTTTCTACAAATGTTTCAAAACCCCTTACTAGTCATTTTTATGCTCACCCTACATTTAAACTTATTTTTTTTTTCAGGTTTGTAGTAGTTGTGCTCAATCCCTATGTAATTTTTGTAAAGAAACCTTGTTGAGGCTTAACCATGTCATGTTCTCAGAAGGAGTATTTCAGTAGAATCTGATTTTTCCAAGATCCTAAAAAAGAGACGTTCCTCTATATTGGGACAAGATGTGCAAATATCCTTCTTTTGTAAACCTGTTTTATAAAAAAAATCACACCATGTTTCAGGCACCGATTTTAGTCTTCTAGGGTCGGGGTCATGAAAGGACCCTCCACCAATTCATTTGTGATGTGCGGTTTGATGGGTGACGGGTGAACAAAATGAAAACCCTAATTTGAGGCCATTGGAGTGAAGAGCAGGACCCAAGGAGGCCGTAGGCACAGACGAGAGGAAAAACGGACCACCAGAACGACTCCGGTGGCCCGCAGAAGAGCGCGGAGTGAGGTTCGCCAGCACGGTGGTGCCGATGACCAGAGGTGGTGGTTGGCACCGGCCGACCACCTGGGGGCGGAGGTGCCCCTCGCGCGCCTCCGACGGAAGGCCACCATGGCACCCACCGCGGCGGTGGAGCAGAACCCACATGTGGGTTCCAGGAAGGCCAGGTAGCTCCACCTAGCACCGCCATTACAGAAAACAAGGGGGCCGCTCCCCCCCCCCCCCCCCGCTCTGCGCACGATGCAGGTAACGCGCGCGGCCGGGCCGAGACGCCCCCGCGCGGGCCTGGCCGCACCTGTCGGGCCGGGCTGCGATTCCAGGTCGGGCCACGCCATAAGGGGCCGGACCTGGATCCGGGCCAGGTTGACCCGGTTCGGTCCGACCTAGGGTGGGTTGGGCCGGGTCGGACCGGACCCAGACCCCCCTCTTCAGACCACTTTTTTGGGTTTTCACCCATAACTTGAGCTACGGACCTCTGATCGACGCACAGTCAATTGCGTATGATTACTTGGATCGAGACGGTCGTTTAGATATATTAAAATTAAGATTTTGGTGATGTTTTTGTATTGATAGGTTGGTTCGAACACAAAACCAATCGGGCCCTCAGAGCGGATACAGTTATAACTTAAGGACCGGACGTACGATTGACGTGAAATCAAATAAGTTGGATTAATTTTGATTAGAAGTTACTATCGGAATACTAAAAACAACATTAAAATGAGGTTGGAGTATGTCCAAGTTGGATTGTACCCGAAATCCAACCGGTCCCTTAGAACGTAAATGCCAATAACTCTCAGACCGGGCGTCTGATTGATGCACCATCTATCACGTTGGGTTTCTTATGATGAGATGGAACTACATGATACATCAAATCAGGAATTTGTGATAGTTGATGTAATGATGCTTGGCTCGAGGAGCAGACCCTCCCGGAATTGAGTGTGCTGTGTGCGGGACCCTAGGTCTGGCTGCGACTGAGATGACAGGATCCTCCGTGAGTTCGACAATGATGACTAATGTACCGGAATCCTATGTGGGTTCGACAGTGACAAATTCTATACCAGGATCCTCCATGGGTTTGACAATAGTGACTTCTGTACCAGGATCATCTGTGGGTTTGACAGCGATGACTACTGTATTGGAATCCTATGTGGGTTTGATTGTGACGACTTCTGTACCAGGATCCTCCGTGGGTTTAACAACGATGACTACTATACCGGAATCGTACGTGGGTTTGAAAGTGACGACTTCGGTGCCATGATCGTATGGGGGTTCGACAACGCTAATATTGTTCCAAGATCCAACATGGGTTCGACAGAGGAGATGATTCAGAGGCTACATCTAATCATCTCTACCCCTCTTTGTGAGTCGTATACCGATGTGAGCTGAGTCGTGTATTTAAACCGTTATCATCATGGTGATTGACATTACTTCCTTTGTGGAATAGGTTTGTGCTTGGGCTCGAGAGTTGGATCCGGAATGAGATTGGTAACTTTGGTATATCTATGGGCATATACCTAAGTAGGGTTGGTTGATAATTCATGATTGTATCTTTCTTCTTTTGTTTATCCTTAGTGGATAATGTGAGACCTTGCGTGTCTCGGGGTAACTACTGAGTATTGTTATACTCAACCCTGTATGGTCTATTCCCGCACCTCGTTGTGTTGGTTTCAGATGATGGACAATGAAAACGGAGTCCAAGAGCACCACGACTAGACAATACCCGGAGGTGGACCTTGCGACGAGTCAGCACATATAGGAGACTGACGGACGTGGGTGCTGAGGTGGCCTTCTGTACCTACCCTTCAAGTAGGAATCCCGGAGGACAATCCGGGATCTTCTCTTTACTTTCATATGTTTGTCCCTTTTTACTTGTACTTGTTGTTCAGTTGGGTTTGTATACTGGCCCATTTACTTTCTAGCACACTCTTTTGTATTCAGTTTTACTTAGTGTTTACTTACTGTTGCATACTCTATTGTGTTGGTTACTTTTATAAAGGTAATGCCTTCAGAGCCTAGAGATTTACTCCTTTGGTGCTAGTCTCCAGCCCCTGGCCTATGGAAGGCGGGCTTGGGGTAGTCATGGCACGGGCCCCGAGAATGGGTCATGACAAACACTCTGTTATTATTTAAAACCAACTTTTTATTTAAATAATTATTTATTTTATTTAAATTTATTTTAGGTAAAAATTGATTTATAATACCTATATATGTTCAATGTAATTCATTGTGGGTCATTTTATAATAATATCAGATATATAAAATTTTATTGAACTTTTTACCGTCTTTTACCCACCTTTTTGGCGCATTTTCAAATTTGTATAAAACGTAATTTTACTGTTTCTATGAATTGAATTTCAAAAATACAAGTGACATGGTTGACATCAGTAAGTAAAGTGTGGTTCAATAAAATGAAAATATATTTTTATGAATAATAACTTTTGACTTTTATTTACCGCGGTTAAATGTAAATAAGTTAATTGAAGGTAAAAAATGATATTATAATTACCCTAAAAAATGTCTGAATTGTATTAGATAAGTGTATTTCGACTAAGATAAACCTTATGAATAAAATATGATCCTTTTGGTCCACTTTGATTACATTAGGACATTTATTGTTATTTTATTTAAAGAAGAGTTAAAAGTGTTAAATTAAAAGTTTAATAACAAAACCATTTTTAATATAGGGTTATACATAATATAAATTCGAATATAAATATTCATTAGAAAGATAAAAATATTTCCTACATAATGGTATTTTATTTATAATTTTTATACCTTAAATAATTAAATTTTTTTATGACACAATGATGATGTTGTAATTACCTAATTAGTGAATGATTAAAATAATTGATATTATAAATATCAAAATAAATATAAATTGAATCTTCTAATGAATTCCAACATTTTTTTAGGTTAATATGTCATTTTTTGGTTGATTAAATATTTTTTTTTTCGATTTTATAAACTTTTTATGACTTTCAAAAAATCAAAATACCAAAACGTGTCAAAATTGACATAAATGATTTTTAAAAACAAAGACTATATTATGAATTGATATAATATTCCTAAATATCTATGTTTCAGCCAAAGGACTTAGGTAAGGTTATATTTATCAATTATAAACCACTTGGGGTTCTCTTGTCCTTTTATATTAAGTTTATTAACAATTTATTATAATAATACAAGAATACATGGTAAAAGTTAAACTATTTAACTAAGAGTTAAATCTAAAAGATAAGGTTAATATAGTGACCTAAACCTATATAATATCTATTGGTTGAGATTTTTTTGACCCATCCCCACCTTAACCTCAAAATAAATCTTTTGGATCCATTATAAATTGAATATGATTTTATAATAAAATAATATTTAAAGCTTTTCCTAAAGGGACCCTCATCTCCCATATAAATGGGTACACCCTGTTCTCTCAAAATCACACCTTCAAAGCCATTTGTACCGGCCAAACCCTGCTCAAATATCCTCAAAACTACCCTAAATTATACAAATAGGCATTACTTTGTTCATAAATCCAACCTATGGAGCCCTTTTGATCAGGTCAAAAGGAAACACTTGAAGAAGAGGTAATAATTTCACCACCTCTTTCAATGTTCTTTTCTTCTTCCACTTCCTCTTTCTTGGTTGTTTCCATACCAAAATAATAACTCTAGTTCCTTATAAATACTGTGATTTTATTATAAATATGTTACAACCATATTCATTATTCTATCCATCCTATGAATGACAGGTCACTATACGTGTGTATGTACGGCGTACCATCTCCACATCGTGGTGTAGTTTGTTATTCAAACACTTAATTATTTGGATGAGTTTAATAATGAGTATAACTGATGTAAATAAAAAATATAACTTGTTAATTATTCTTTATACATGATATAACATCAAATTACACACTATTTTACCATCAATAGAATGATATTTTCACTCGTGCATAAGTATAGATTACCGTCTCCATGAACGTGATGAAATTCATTCCCCATCATAACCATTCAAGAACGATTTTCATTTTATGATTAAAATGAATGTTTAAGAACTTAATATCATTATGGATATGAATCAAATACATCCTATCCATAACAAACATGGCTTATGTAACCAAGCCCATAAAGGAAAATGATCTGTTAACACCCCGACAATGATACTAATGAAATACTATTAACCAAGAAATATTATAAGATCTTATATGAAATAATATTTATGTATGTGATTCTTGCCTAAATTAATAACAGTTATTTAACTATTATACTGGAGGATAATGTACCCTCAATCAATTAAAAGTAAAAGTTAATGTTTAATTCTATAATATCTTCATTATCCGTGGTTGTTTATACAAGAGTTTCTTCTAGGACCTCTTTACCATCCAAATTCGTGTTTCTTAAAAGTGTATTCCAATTCTTTTTAATATTTACTATAATATGTTTTAAAGTCATTTATACCCTTGTTTTACTTTTTATAATTTTTTTTAAAGGAACCTTTCCGCCTTTTTCCAAACAAGGTACTTTATGGCCTTTTTGACGAATAATGGGAAGAATGTTTTTTAACTTATACGAAGAGTGCACCTATTTTCTACTAATATAACACCTTCGAAGCTTCCCATACAAGATTATAAGAGTATTTTCAAAATAAATGTTTTATTTTATAATTATGTGACTTTTAAATGATTTCAAAATAGAATGATATACTTCTCTCAAATAGTTTTTATTTCATCTATGTCAACATCCTTTGATTTATTTTACAATTGTTTGATGTAGATTTGTTTTGATATAATCTTCCATATTTTTTTGAAAGTTTTAGGATATGTTTGACAATGGATGTGTTATTTTTTAAAATTCATGGTTTATAGATAACGTATTGAAATTTCGTATGCTAGTTTTAATACGAATGTTTATGTTATGTTTCAACATTTCTATATGAGGAATGCAATTGACTTAGTAAGTAACGGGTGGAGCCCGCTATAGCTCCTCGATGCATCGGTTGGTCTCATGAGACAAACTAGTGACTTAGTAGAAGGAATTGACAAAATATTATTGGTAGTATTGGAACTAGGCCTTGACTATGTGGTTATGATGTCTGACAATATGAATTCTATTATTATGAAATTGGTTATTGATATTACATGTGATTATTACACTATTAGAATATCCATGTGAATAAGTAAAGGCATTATTTGATTTATATTTTCCAAATTATTCTGATTTTTATGTTTAAAAGGACTATGTTTTAGTCTTATACATTTCTTTTAATGTTTATTCTTATTTATGATATTTTCCTCCATATTTTTATCTTCACTAAGCATCTGAGCTCACCCATTTCTTAAGTTTCATTTTTCCCAGGATGTGAAGAAGTATATTACGATTATCCTGCAGGAATAGGCTAAGGGATATAATTTTTTTCAAAGGGTAGAAATTTTTTTTGTTTTATTTCAGGATGTAATGTAAAACTTATGTATGTATCTAGTACTTCCAAGGCTACTAAACTAATCAGTCTTTCTGGACTTGATTCTTTGTATCATGCCAATGTTATGTAATAATGCACTGACTCTGGATAACTAGGGTCGAGGCGTTACATATAAACATTTAAAAAATCAGTTTTCCTTCCATATTTAGACCCTATAATCTCTTGGATCTACTTTACATCAATATTGGGTTTTCTTTCCAAATGAAAAACATGGGTGGAATTCTCTCTTCCAATATTCACAAGAGTACCACTCCTCCTACCCTATAAAAGGACACCACCTCTCCCTCTTCTTCACCCCTCTCAAAACACATAGTTTAGGAAAATATATTCCCAATACACTTCCCAAAATACCTCGATTCCTACTTTAAGCATCCTAGTCATAAATAATTCAAAAGAATCCTTTTGACACAAACCAGAAGGAGGTACCTGATTAAGAGGTAACATATTCTCTCAAGTCCTTTATTTTATTTTCATTTTCTAAACCCTCATATTTTTTCTCAATACATGTATAAAAAAATAATATTCAATATACTAGTATTTTTTAATTATATGGGTTCAACAAAAACATACACAAACTGTTATATAATGGGTACCAAACATATTGTTTACATGTACGACGAACTACCACCTCACTAAACGATGATTGCTCATTTTTCTTTTACTGCCTCTCATAGTGTAAACTTTGATGGAAACTCCATTTTTATATATTATATTTATTTAATCTTATTTATTCTTCTTAAAACACATATCTTTATTTAGTTTCCATTTTTTGATAGTATGATAATTTCGTTTGAGGAAGTGTGGACTACCCCCCCTCAAAGTGACACGATTCATTCATACACTACATAGAATGTATTAAAGATAGATTTAGTGAATACATATGATATATATGATATAATAAATTTAAATTAATAATTATATATATATATACGTATTTATATAAATATATTTATTTTACTTTCATTATTTCCACACGGTAATTAAATGGAAATAGCGTTTATACGTATGTACGGACTACCGTCTCCATGAATGGTGTAATCCCTTTTATACTTATATATTATATATATTATTATAACCCAAATATAATGTATGTAAATGATATTTATATCATCATTTAAATTCTTGAAATAATGATATAAATTATAAATACCAATGATATAACAAATTAAGGAAAATGCGAAGAATAAAGTGAATATTAACTGAAGTGAATCCTAAACATAAGATTGTTAACCTGTGGGTAGTATAAGGTTGTAAGAAAACCATATATGGTATTAGATATAATAATATGGTTTTGTAAAATTTTTATAATAAATTAATTTTTATTATACATGTGGATTCAATGAGTATGATGAGAGTCATGACACGGGGTAAGAGGATTTCATCTCACTTTATATTTCTGTGAGATATATGCTATGTTCGTCAATCTTTCCTTTTGTGTGCCATATACTGCCCATGATTGTATTATATGAATATTATTATTAAATTTATTGGTATTGACATATCCATTTTTTGACCTTTCTTACATGAGGATTAGTTTTCAAAAGTTACCAAATTGGTGAAATAGTTTTATCTCAATTTTCTTTCTTTGAGATTCATGTTTTGTTATGCACCTAAATTATATTTATAGGTGTATATACTTCAATTTTACATAGTATATCATTATTTTTATTATTTTAATGATATTTTAAGATTCATATAATTTTATTTTCCTTCCTGGAGAGTATGATCCCAGGTAACCAAGTTATAATGTTTTATTGAAACATTCTCATCACATTTTATGATTGTTTATGCTTATTCTTACCTTGATGAAATTTTATAATCTATATATCAAGAAAATTAATGAATTTTCTTCTCCTTTGGATATTTATGATTTATTCATATATTTTTACCATTTATTCCAATCTTTAGTAAATAATATAGTTAAGAAATGTTTTTTAGAATGCCTGATTTTACCCTCTCTACATTCAAAAATCTATGTTTCTTCAAAAAATTATTTTCTAAAAAGGGTTTCCGAGAATATTATACTAATATAAAATGATCATTAAAATAAATTTTTAATTTTTTTACCAAAGTTTTCAATGTAATCATTTTTTCACATTCTGAATGAGGCTAATTTTTAACCTTTTTACTATGAAAAAGGAATGTTCTTTTTACCTTGTAAGATATATATGTATTTATCTTCTCTTAACCATTTGAAAAAATTTTATGTTTAAAGATTAATTTTTAAAACAATGTTTTGAAAAAAAATATTAATGGGAAATGTTTTACATTATATTTCCAAGATCCTTTTATTAGTTTTCAAGTAAATGGATTTTAAAATGCTTTTAGTCTTATTTTATGAGTTTTCAAGGAAAATGGGTTTGAAAATGTTTTCAATTTTATTTTATAAGTTTACAAGGAAAATAGTTTTAATTTTTTTTCTAGATTATTTTATATATTTTTGAGGAAAATGGTTTTCTAAATGCTATTTTTCTTATTTTATTAGTTTTCATGGAAAATGATTTTAAAATATTTTTCATGTATATTTTATATGTTTTCAAGTAAAATGGTTTTCAAAATGTATTCAATATTATTCTATAAGTTTTCAAAGATAATTTTGTTCAAAATTTTCTCATGCTTATTTTATATTTTTTCTAGGAAAATGTATTTTAAAATTTTTGTCAAGTCTTATATATAAGTTTTCAATTTATTTTCAAATTAATTGTTTTCAAAATGTTTTGAAGAATAATTTATAAGTCTTCAAAGTGTTTTCAAAGAAAAATGTTTTTAAAATTTTATTAATATTATATTATAAGTTTTCAAGGAAAAATGTTTTGAAAATGATTTCAAGTCTTGTTTATAAGTTTTCAAGGTAATTTTTGAGAAAATTATTTTCAAATGGTTTTACGTATTAAAATATACTTCTTCAAAGAACAAAGGATATTTTAATTAGGAATTTTTTTAAAGACATTTAAAAATTATTTTCCTTCTAATATGTCATCTGTTGATGTTACTCATGCCCTTCTATGAAATGATCAAAAGGTTCCATTTATATTCTTTATATGAATGGGTTATTATTACTGTCATAGTCTTTATGAAACCTATTTCTCATTCATGGGTTATATGGTTATGAAATAAATTTCTCATTGATGGGTTATGATTTTGATGAAATGATTATGAAGACTACCTTTTTCTACCAGTTATGATATGATTACTTGTTTATGATACCCATTTCATTTCATGGGTTATGATATGATTATTTATGATCTTGTTGCACATGAATGTATGATTTCATTATGATATTGGTGGGACCTATATATCAATCCAATGCATTGGGTAAAGACTTATATCTCATGAGATATACTAAGATGGTCTTGGGAGTGAACCGTGACTACTAAGATGGCCATGAGAGTGAACCATGACTACCAAGATGTCATGAGTAGTGAACTAATGATACTAATATAGCCAAGGGGGAGAACCATAACTACCAAGATTATATTGGTAGTGAACTAATACTACCAATATGTTCTTGGTAGTGATGCCTTGGCTACTAGGGAAATTATATTATATGTTTATATATCTACCTAAATTCCATGTTTTATTCATATATTATTAGTTCATGGATTATGTTCATTATATCATTATGATTCATGTCTTATGAACTTCCAATCTTTATTATTATCTCTGATATGTAGGGTATGATATTCAAATGTTATTCTCATGTTTCATGCCCTTTTGTTCATTTCATTCTTACACATTTCCTTTATTTACCATTACTGAGCATCTGAGCTCACCCATTTCTTATGTTTCCATTCACCATGTTATGAATAATGGTTTTAGATAGAAGTAATAAAGGTGGAGATCTTTATAGGAGATGTTAAATATATTTCACTGGGATAGATGATTTTGTTTCCATTTTTTCAAAGACACTAAACTATTATTGTTCTTAGGCATCTATTTTGGTAATGTACTGAATATTCATATTAAATGATATAATATCCATATATGTTAAGCCTAGGTCACTAAATCATCATCCTAAATAACTTGAATTTCTCCCAAATTTGTATTTGCCTCATTTCTTTCTCTAAAAACTTATTGAAATGGAGGAATTCCATATTTTAATTTTGATTCATTTTCAACAACCATTTCATTAATTGTCTCCAGATATTTTTTGGGCCTCTTATTGAAGCACTTGAAGGTTTTACTCTTTTTTGAAGAACCTAAAAAAATTCATTCATCCATCATATCACATTATTTTAATTTATTTTCTACTCTATTTATGTAAAACATTTCCTTCTAAACATGATATGATTTAAAAGGGTTTCAATCTATGTCACATATTGTAAGATGTCTTGATTATTTCCAAACCGAGTAATAATATATTTTGAATTTAGAAAACTACATTAACTTATTTTTTATTGTATTGATGTGAGATTCCACTACCTATAAAAAATTGATTTTCAATGTTATTAACCATAAAATATATTCTTCCAAAAACTCCATTTTTAAGGGATTTTCACTAAATAAAATTTTTGTTTAACACCATGACTTTATAGATAACTTTTAAACTATATGAAATGTGTTCCATTCAGTTATCTAATATAAAAATTTTCAAAGTTCTTCCAATTTAATTTTTTACCCTATTTCAAAAAAAAATTATGATATTCATCAATTTTTTTTCTTATTATATGAACATTACACACCCCATATTGATATAATCATAGACCAATAAGATGAAATACCTTTCACTATAGGTTACATCCTAACCAGTCAAACAACACACATTGATGTTAATCAAATTTAGTGATCTTGATAATCTATTATTATTAGGAGGATAAAGATTTTGAACCATATTTACTAACATTAAATCATAAAAAATATTTTCCAAAGGTCACTTTATGTAATAATATCCATCACTACTAAATATTTTGAAATTTTTCCATACTTTTTGGATTAACATTGAAAATATTATTATTCCACAATTTGATTTACTTTTTCCACTGTTAATAAACAATTTTTTTCATTAATATATTCCTAATATCTTAGTTATCTAACCTTTGATAAAAGAATTAATATATTTTTCTTAGATAAAATAACCCTTTCAATAGATTGTGACCTCCAAAACCAAGTTAACTATTGATTAAAAACCATGCCATCAACCATCTGTATTAAGTACATTAATATTTCTTATCTCATATAAATATAATTGAGTATTTAAACATCCTTGATTCTTCAATGAAAGATTAGTTCTAAATTCCACAATTCTATCAGTTATACCTTTACCATTCATCAAAAATTTCATAATTACTATCTTTTGAGATGAAAATTCATTGTCTCAGGTCTAGGTACTAATATTAAATTATTCTTTTAATGAAATTACCACCATGTTTTCTTTTTCAATCATTCTCTTTTCCTTATAGGATAGTTCTAAATGAGTTGAGAATTGTTTTATTCTTGTTCATAGTTTTCACTTCAATAAATCAAGTTAAATTATTCTTATTTAAGATTATAAAACCTATTATTCATGGGAAGTGAAATTGAATACCTTGAATCTACCTTGCTTTATTTTCCATAAAAATACAAATCTATTATCTTTGTATAATAAATTAATTTATTTTAATTTTTTGAATAATTAAAATAGTAACCATAGAAATAATTTTTTCCCTGATATAAATATCATTTTCCAACTTTCCTTTGTGGGCTTCCAATATCATGTTCTCTTATTTACCTTTTAGCATCACCAAAATAAGACATTTTGTGTGCAAGAAAACAAAACCTTGATATTTCATCAAGGAAAATATTATATTTATTCCAACCCTCTACATATCTCTAGTTTTTTAAATATTTTCTTGATTGGTGATATATTATTTATGGTTGAGAACATTCTCCCTTCAACTTTTTTCTTATGATATTCATTCATATAAACAATATATTTAATGTTTCACCATAAAATACAATACACATTTTTTCTGTACTATTTTTTCTCAGATAACTCAACATTTCTTCAAAAATTATTGTTCATTGTTCATCCATCTCATTAAAAACATCATATAAAAACATCCAAAATCAAAAATTATTCTTTTAACCAACTATTTTGATTTTAGGTTTAACCTTATTTAGGAAGAAGAATCTTTTTCTTCAGGGGTTTCAAATTTTTGGACTTTTTTTGATAGATAATTTAAGATCATCAATGATATTGATCTATTCTTAAATATTCAATTTGTAACCCACATAAAAATTACAATTTACATGATTCATTCCACAATATTCCAATTAATTATCTATAAGATCAACTTCAGCTTCAATTTCATCAACCTAGACTGAAATCCCCTTAAAAAATGAAATTTTTTTATTATTATTTTATATAAATCGTGGTCTTCTAATCCTCCTACCAAATACACATGAAGTTCTATCGCTCCTTATGATTGATTGATAGATTATTTTTTGGGTTTTTTTTGTCAACTAAATTCATAATTATATCCTCTATATATGAGATTAACATAGTTTCAATTCCATATAACAGACCTTCTTCAACATCCTCTTATTCTATTATAATAGACACCTTCCTGTAAGTCTTCCTTTCACTTGAATTTTTAGAATTAAATTTTCATCTAGATGGAAACTTCTTCTTTTATATTGGGGAGGACTCATACTTAGAACCCTCTTAATGATACTTTAATGGGAACCTAGTAGCGATGTGTTTAACCTTTCCACAATAAAGTAATGCTATAGGAAATTTACCATAAAATATACCTTTTCTTATTTTAGGCTATATTTCAATAAGTGATAGAAAATTATCAATTATATCATATTCATATTTTGTTTTTATAAATTCCTTCTACTCAATAGAATTGAAATATATTTATTAATAATAATATTCTAAATATATTTTCAAATTCACCATCATTTTATAGTAAACTAGTTTTCTATGCAAGTTATTAATAGATAACTACCTAAAATTAATTTTCTCTAGATATAATACATTTTAATTTTAAATAAGAGTTTATATTATAATAATATTATTTCCTATGATAGAATATTTTATTTCCTAACCAATCCCTCAAAAAAATACTAAAAAAATTCACTAAGGAGGTTAAAAAAATGATATATGTTTTCAATGGAACTCAGATTTAGATCATTAAAACTATTTTATATGACATGAAACATTTCCCCCATCACTTTTTTATCGCCTTCAATGATATTAACAAGTTTTTCCCAAATCTATTCTCCATTTATTAGTTTATCGCATCCATATATATATATATATGTGTGTGTGTGTGTGTGTGTGTGTTTTCATGTGTGTGTGTTTGCATGTGTATCTGATTTGAATTCCCTTAAAATAATGAAATATGAGATTTAGAAACATTATTCGACAACATTTTGTTATCTTACATTGTTGACAATCCTATGGGATAACATACTTTTATCCTATGTTCTATAGCAGAAATCATAAACCATGTATGATCGATTGTAAATGAGATCTCATATTATTATTATATATGAGATAATTTCATCTAATTAATAAATTCACCCCCTTTACATTACCAATGTTCACCCAAAAAATCGATTCATTTCAAAAGACTCAAGAATCAACCAATTTTTCTAATATAACTTGTCGTACCTTGGCCCAAATATAAAACCTAAGAGAGAGAGAGAGTTTGTGTGTGGGGGGGTGTATTAGGTTAATAAAACATATTTTTATATTTATATAACAAATGAATCTTTTTTCTTACTCAAAAACAAAACATAAATCACATTTTTAATCACAACCATATGCATGAATATAAAGCTCACAAGTACACTAATTTTACTTAGTTAACCCATAAAAGTCTAATGCAAGGATCACATATTGATGATGTTTTTCTATGCCAATTAACCACTACTTAATAGCATTTGATTATAATTATTTTGACAAATACAAAAAAAAAATTCAAAAAATTCACAAAGAATGAAATACTAGAATATGGGTATTATTTTACTTACAAAACAAAGAAGTAGGTGGAAATGATAATGAGGATCGCGTGAAACTTGAGGTGACACATGATTTCATGAACTATGGAAGGTCATACACATAGTCATGAAAAGCTCATAACCTATAGAAGAGCCTGTAGAACCCCTTTGAGAATCCATTATGCTCTTACGATGGCACCCCATATAGTTAGTAACTATGTAATGGCTACTATAAGAGATCCCCCTGGTTATGAGAATTACCAACTAGAGGATTCCTGAGAAGTCTTCCAGAAATCTTTGGAAAATAGAGAGAAATATCAAAAAGTATGTAGACTCTTACAGTTTCCAATATCATGCAATGAATCACTGATAAGTAGAGTGATTCTCTTAAAAAATACTCATAAAACCTCATGAGATACCGAACCATTGTAAAATAAACAAAGGAAATAAAAAGGCGGAATGGTGAGAGCCTCTTATGGTCATAAAACACATGTAATGCACCCATGTATCCCAAGAGACACAAAAAATTCCCTAGATACATGTCCACCTTTTCACATAAGAGACCATTGACTTGTTACCCTCATCACACAAATAGATTCATATATTTCATGATACTCTCATGCTGTCCAGTTTATCTCCAAAAAAAATAGATGTTTTTATACATGAAGTTATCACACATCACCACTAGTGATTTTTTTATTCACATGAAACATCAACAATGGGGAACGCGAATGTCCTCGACAACACTTGTGTAAGATAAAAAAATCCATAATACATTGTAAAATAAAAGAATGCAATAAAAGTAAAAAAAAATAGGTAGACTATTTTAGTCATAAAAATCATACGGCACAATGAAATAGTCTCGTAATACACCTTGAAAAGACAGTTTGATCTCAGAAAGGCCCCTTGGAAGGTCATCCTTATCTCATGGAATATCTAGGATAAGGTATCAAGGATCGTGTGAAAACATTTTGGTGGGAATTCTGATCTCATGAAATTCAGTAGACATATCAGCCTAAAAAAACAAAAGACCTTCGACTTGTCCACATGATTCGACAAGACCCCTTTTAATTGTCTATAATCCCGTAAATATGGTATTAAAGGGATGATATCACGGTCACTGAAAATCATGCAACACCCCTGAAATAACCTACAATAGGACCTCATGAGTACGCGCGATGCTAAAACCCTCCACTGATTCTGTCCCAGCTTCATGTGATATGAGCCACACAAAGTGGTGAATAACTAGGGTGGAAAGGCCTAAAAATTCCCGAACCTAGCATGAAAAAGGACTCTTGGAACCTTGCACTAGCACACCCAGACATTAGGGTGTATTTCTTGGAGTGAATGATCTCATAATTAGGAATGTTTTCTATCATGTAAATATCTAGGGAACAACTACAGTTATCATGGAGCATGCATAGACACTATTCATGATCACTAATATGTCACACGAAGGATTTTTGGTAGGTTATGAAAAATACACCATACATTTTTTCTAAGACACATGAGATTTAAAATAATCTTACACTGAAAAAATCTAAGGCATATGAGATAAAAGGATAGAAAAAAGGGTAAAATATGGGAGAATTATGATAATAATATACATATGGATCCTCATGTTCTTCGCATGAATCACCCATGTCATGCGACATAACTAGGACACATTTTCCAGGTCACACGATGCTCTATTGTTATACTATTTGAATAATGTTATATCCCAAGTACATGTCAGATCAAGTCACATAGAACCTCCCAAGAATGCCAACCAAGACTTCCGAAACACTTCGGGTTCACTATCGAGGCCTCATTATTTTATTTAGAGATATCACATATAACAAATGGTGACATCAGTACATATCAACTAAGTCTTTTGATTATACCAAGTCATGTTAGCTGGCTCTTGTGACATCATGTGGACATGTTATTCGGCTTTCATGATGACACTCAGAGAAGTCATCCCAGACACACGGTACCCTCTGAGACTTGTCACACTAAATCTCATGAGTCCCTCCAAGCATGTTAGCCATATTTCATGATGACACAAAGGAAATTAATCTAGATCATACGATACACTCTAAGCATTCCAGACTAGATCATGTGATGGATTATAGGAAATGATAGCTTGGTCATGTGATGTCCTCCGGATAATTCCTCATTGATCATGGGGAAGCCTTCAGACCTAGCATCTAGGTTATGAGATGTTCATCGAAAATTTCTATTGGATCATAAATTTTTATTTTGACATGTCAAGTATACATCCTCTGACCTGACAAGTAGAAAATCAAGGCATGTTGAGAGGACAATAAATGCATGATTGGAAGATAAGAAGGCCAGGTCAATCATGCATCCCAAGACACAATATCTTTTTCCATCATCAGTGTTTAAGACCAGATCATAATGGAAATGACAGCGTATAAGACCTGAAAAAAGTAACTACAATAACCCTAATTCATTCCATAACAGAGTTACATAGGATGCATCCCTAAGGCCCGAGCAATATGTTAAGCATGAAAAGGGAATTCCCAGTACATAAGTCCAGAATCCATAAGTAACGAGACTCATTATTTTCCATCCATTGTTTATCACATTGAGCATAACTCATGTGGTCTTAGATAACCTCAATAATCATAATATTCAAGTCACAAGCCTCTATCACGATAATGGAAACCTTAGTGTTTAATCCCCAATCAGTGGCATAATATTATATGTCCTACATATAAGGTAAAAATTAGTGTGTAATACAAGACCAATTGAACTAAGAGGAATCTGATTCCTCCCATAACTAGGATACGTAGGACACCTTCCTAAGGCCCAAGCCCAAACTGAAATGGGAATCAACTTCTATATAAGCTCCTATAAGTCTTCAACATTCCAACCATCATAACCCACTCTCTTCCATGGGATGATCATCTTTCTTCATCTAAAAATGGATTGAGAAATAATTGAACTATGTGGACTTTGATTCCAACCATAACCAGGATACATAGGAAACCATCCTAAGGACCGAGACCAAACTCAAATTGGAATCCACTTCAGTGTAAGTCTCGTCATGTATCTAATATTTCAACCATCAGGACCCAATCATTCCCATGGATTGATCATTTCACCTCATCCTTTAGATGATAGAGAATCCAACCAAATTATGATAAATCTTATTCATATTATATAGAATAAAAGTAGGAGGCCTTTTTAAGTCTTAATATTGATAATAATATTCCAAAGCTAATTCAAAACACATAAGTCCCATATTCATATGAAATGAGGCTAATTACTTTTTATACCTTGTTTCTCACACAAAGAATAGCTCATGTGGGATTAGAAAATTATAATGGTCATATCATTTTCATCATGAATATCAACCATCTAGGGTAACCTCATCATGTAATCCATTGTAAAGACCTGTAAAATTCAAGGGAAAAAAATTCTTAATTTTCTTTGGGATTTTACAAGAACGCAGTTTCAGACGGAACTTGATTCCGAGGCCCGGTGTGCCTGGAATTTCTATCCGAAGAATAGCTCGGGTACGTTCAGTGAACGAACGAGCGGGAATTCCTATCTTTTGAACCGGTGCTTGGAATCGAATTAAAAGGGCACCTATGGTACTGCAGTGCCGATAATTGCTTAGGAACTCTTAATCTGGAGTTGCGTCTACATGAGAGTAGTTGATAAAAATTGTGGAAGTTAAAAATAAAAATTTAACAACAATTTTTATTTTTACTCTAAGTGTTTAATCCTTTGGATGGAAGTTGGGTAACTACCCAACCTCCCTTGGGAGGTTATGAGGGTGGTGGGGACCACAGAAACCCCACCCCTTCATATCCTCTAACCCCCTCAACTCCTATAAATTTTGTTAACTTATGTTTATTAACTTATGGAAATAATGAGGTGAGTTAATGTGGAATTCAAACCCTTGAATTTCAAAAGACTTGATGTGTTAATAAAATAAGTTAAGAACTTATTTTATCAGGTTGGTTTTTAGTTGTTTGTGATCCTTTGGAGAAAAAGCTAAGGAAGTCTTGAGTTCTTCATTTTCCTTGGCGAAGAACGCGAAGAACGAACGATCTCCGACGTGGAGCGTCGAGCCCTCGGAGACCGTCTTCCGCGACACCGACCCGCGACGCGACGTCTTCTTCCACGACGTTTTTTCTTCCGTGACATCTCTTTTCGCGATGGTTTTCCCTGAAGAAATCTCCATCAACGTCTTCGAATCATCGCTTCACGACGCTGACGTTCATCATCTCTTTTATCAAGGTAGGGGTTGTTTTGAAAATGATTTCTTTACCTATGTTTGTTTTCCTCCAAGGCAAGAACGCAGATCAACCAATTAACAAGTTGGTCCACGGATTATTATTGCGGGACGTGGTTTATCAATTGATGGGTTTATGGTGTTGTTTCAAACCGCTAACGCGGTGGGTGCGGACCAACGAACAAGTCCGAACCCACTGCCCTTTGTTTCTTGGTGTGTGGAATGGTGGATGATGACAAAACATGCTGCAGAGACGATTTGTCGATTCCACAGTGATGAAAGGGACCTGGGAGGAGCTACGGCGCAGACGGAAATGGAATCGGACCACTGGAGAAACTCCGGTGGCCCGCAGAATCCACCGGCGGCGCGGCGGCGCCCAGCAGACCCGCGACCGCGCGGGTCTGGCGAGACACGGGGCGCGGCCTTGCCACATCTGCTGACCTTGGGTGGCCCCACGCGGGGGCCGCGGTGTTCTCACGCGGGGACAGCATGCCCCCCGTCGCTCGGGCGTAACCGGTCGAGCCGATTCCGGTGGCCGGGCCGGGTCGACGCGGTTCGGGGCGACCTGGGGGGGGGGGGGGGTTGGGCCGGGTCGGTCCGTGCCCAAAACCCCCGTTTCCGGACCTTTTCGGTCTTTTGCTCATAACTTGAGTTACGGGCCTCCGAACGATGCACCGTCAGCGGCGATGTGATCCTTGGATCGAGATGGTCGTTTCGGTATATCGCACTCAAGGTTTCGGAATACCTTGGGTTTGGCTGGGTTGGTTCGTACACGAAACCAACCGGGCCCTCGGAGCGGAAGCACTCATATCTTAAGGTCCGGACGTCCGAATGACGTGCCGTCGACTTTGTTTGATTCCTCTTAGTGAGACAGAACTTTTGGATTACTCCTCCCGAGGTTTGGATGCAGGTGGAGAACGGTCAGGTTGGTTTTGCCTTAGAAACCAACCGGGCCCCTAGAACGAAAAAGCTAATAACTCTCAGACTGGGCGTCCGATTGACGCGTCATCTGCGACTTTGAGTTACTGTTGAGGATACAAAACGTTTGGATACATCAACTCTGGACTATGTATCAGTTGATGTATCAGCCTCTCTGCTCGGGAGCGTACCCTCCCGAACGAGCTTGCTGTGTGTGGAAACCCTAGAGCTGGCTGCGACTGCTACTGTGACTGGGACGACGACTGTGCAGAGATCCCCAGTGGATTCGATGATGACGACTACAACACTCAGCGACCCTGTGTGGACCAGTGCTACCGATCCTATGTGGGTCCGATCTTGTGTGGGTCAGCGCTCAGTGGTTCTATGTGATCCAGCGCCTATAGATCCTGTGTGGGTCCAATCCTGTGTGGGTCATTGCGGGGGTTAGTACCTATCGATCTTTTGTGGGTCCGATGACTTAGATGGATCAGTGATCATCTCTATCATCTTTCGAAGAAGTATACCTGTGTGAGCTGAATCCTGTTTTACTTTCCTGTGTGGATTGTGTTGTGCTATCCTGTGTGGATTTACGTTTTTCTTTCCTGTGTGGATTGTGTTGTGCTATCCTGTGTGGAATTACATTTTTCATTCCTGTGTGGATTGAGTTGTACTTGGGCTTGGATGTTGGAGCCGAACGATAATTGATGACTTAGGTATATGTATGGGAATATACCTAAGCAGTGTTGGATGTTACATCGTGATTTACCTTTCCTTTGTGGTTTATCCTTTGTGGATACTGGGAGACCTTCGGGGGTCTCAGGGTCCCTACTGAGTAGCTTATACTCACCCCTGCACGGGCTATGCCCGCACTACGTTGTGTTGGTTGCAGACGATGGATAGCATTGATCGTGGTTGAGGCTTGCAGAGTAGGACGGTACCTGGAGGTGGACCACTGGGCGGGACATACTCGGAGCGGACGGCGGGACCCGAGGATTAGTGGAGCTATCTGTACCCACCCTTTAGGTGGGATTTCCAGTGGACAACTCGGCGTTGTGGCTTTACTTTTCAGTTGTTGTTTTCCCTTTCAGTTGTACTTACTTTCAGTTTGGTTTTGTATACTGGCCCACTTACTTTCCTCACATACTGTTTTACCAGTTTTTGATTAGTGTTTACTTTTTCTTCTTGCTTACTCTGTGTTGCTTGTTTAATTTACAAATGCAATGCCTTCCCTTTACTGGGATTTAGACCTTGGTGCTAGTTTCCAGCCCCTGGCCTATGGAAGGTGGGCTTGGGGTAGTCACGGCACGGGCCCCGAGGAAGGGTCGTGAAAAATTGGTATCAGAGGAGTTCGGTTCTACCGAAGAACATGGGACTCTAATCTTTTTCAATGTGTTTCAATAGTGTTTAGCATATTGAGTGTGGTTATCATTCCAGGGAGTCCAGTGTTGGTGCGGCGGACGACGTATCCGTACACCAGGACCCTGACTTATGATTTCCGACATAATGTACGAAAACATTGATTGCATGTGTGTTTCAAGTTTTCCATGTGATTACTTTGTATCAGCTCACCAGGTTTACTGTTCTGACCCTGGCACACCTGTTTCCTTTTCAGGATGACCCCATGACGGTAGGTAGCTAGGTTTCTGATATTTGAGCATGAAGATAGCCCACCGAACGACGAGGCCTCGGTACAGGGCCCTTTGACAGCTGAGGCACTGGCAGTACCTCAACCCGCCGAGCCACTGATGCTTCCAGCCCTAGCCGCTGATGATGCATGTCGCCTTAGTGCACTGCATGAGTTCCAGCGCTAGCGACCGCCCAGGATCCGCGGGGAGATGGACCCCCAGGTATCCGAGGACTGGCTGGAGGCAGTGGTACGAGTTTTCAGGCTAGTGAGGACACCAGCAGACCTCATGGTGATCCTCACAGCAATCCTACTGCACACAGCAGCGGGCCGATGGTGGAGCTTGATGCTCTAGGTGCATGATGAGGCATCTCTTATCTGGACAGACTTTGAGGGCCTCTTCCTCTCAGAGTTCGTCCCGGCCACCCTCCATGCGGTGCGCATCCAGGAGCTTCTTTAGCTGCAGCAGGGCAGCTTGACGGTCGCCCAGTACTCGGCGACATTTACCGATCTCTCGTGCTACATGACCGACATGGTACGGGATCCATTCTTCTAGGCTCGGAGCTTGAGCAGGGATTGAGACATGAGATCAGTGCATCACTGATCTCCCTCAGAATTCCGACTCAGGTAGGAGTACTGAAGCGAGCCCTTTTGATCGAGAGCTTTCTTGCTGAGACTTCTCCAGCGGCGAGACCTACCGCGGGGCGACATGTGGTAGAGTCTTCCACAGCAGGCAGTCGACGGATGACTTAGGGGTCCAGGAAGACCACACCCTCACGCAGATGACCTCAGGACACTGGCTCAGTAGTGCGGGGCACGCTGCGTGGAGCCAGTCTTTCGAGAGGTAGGCAGTGCTACTCATGCGGCGGGCAGGGCCACATGGCTCGTGACTGCCCGACCCGCCGTGCCGAGGAGCAGCAGATGGTTGAGGGACCACCGAGGCAGAGGCAGAGGGTCAACCGTGGTGGTCCTCAGGGAGCAGGCGGACAAGGCAGAGGAGCTAGCCAAGCAGCAGGTGGTGGGTAACGCTTTGAGGATCTACCACCACCACCACCAGGAGGTCCACCCCGACCACAGGGAGCTGGCGGACAGAGACAGGCACAGCTCCAGGCAGCGGAGGCCAATGACCACGGCGCGCCCGAGATGATTCAAGGTACTATCTGTGTCTATTCCACCCTTGCTGCAGTTCTTATAGACACATGAGTGAGTCACTCTTTCATAGCCGCTGCCCTTGTTCGGAGCTCGGAGATTCCGACAGAGTCGTTGGCTCTATCCTTACGGCTAGAGACTCCTACGGAAGCAGACTCGACGATTACGCACTGGTGCTGGCAGTGTGAGATTACTCTAGTAGGCGAGAGCTTCGGTTTTGGATCTTCTTGTAGTGGCGTCGAGGCCTTAAGACGTCATCATGGGCATGGATTGGTTATCTACTGTCCATGCATAGATTGACTGTATTAGGCGCAATGTGCGATGTGTACGCACTAACGGGAGCAGGTTCGCCTTCACCGGTGAGAAGGGAGCCTTCACAACACAAGATGGACTTCTGCAGAGGAGAGGACAGCCCATCACTCATCAGTTGGCTTGCCTCATCCTAGGATCAGTTGACGTGCAGAGTCCTAGTTTTCCTGCAGTGGTGGATCAATACGCGGACGTCTTTCCCGACGACGTTCTAGGGCTACTTCCTCGCAGAGAGGTAGACTTTTATATCGAACTGTACCCCGTGACAGCCCCGATATCGACTCCAGCATATCGGATGGCCCCCACCGAGCTTCAATAGCTACGGGTACAGTTGGAGGACTTGCAGGGCAAGAGATTCATCCGACCCAGTGTTTCACCCCGGGCTTCCCCGATATTGTTCACCAAGAAGGCGTACTGGAGCTTGCGACTGTGTGTTGACTATCATCGCCTAAACCAGGTGATAGTGAGGAACAAGTATCCACTACCGAGGATTGATGACCTCTTCGATCAGATCAAGGGAGCATGGTGGTTCTCAAAGATAGACCTCATGTCAGGCTATCATCAGCTCAGAGTTCGTGACGAGGACGTGCAGAAGACGGCCTTCAGATGTCGGTATGGCCACTATAAGTTCTTAGATATTCCATTCGGAGTAACCAATGCTCCAGGAGTGTTCATAGCCTTCATGAACAAGATCTTTCAGCCATACCTCGATCTATTTGTCGTAGTCTTCATCGACGACATTTTGATTTACTCGACGACTGAGGATGAGCACGCCTACCACTTACGGGTTGTAATAGACACACTCCAAGAGCACCAGCTTTATGGTAAGCTCTCGAAGTGCCAGTTCTGGATACGTGAGGTCCACTTCTTGGTACACGTCATCTCTGAGGAGGGGGTTTCAGTGAATCCTGCGAAGATCGAGGTAGTGCTAGCTTGGGAGCCACCCAGGAGCATGATAGAGGTGCGGAGTTTCTTGGGACTAGCTGGATACTACCGGATATTTGTGCCAGACTTCTCCAGAGTTGCGTAACCACTCTCAGATTTGACAAAGAAGTGAAAACCCTTTGTATGGTCAGACAGATGTCAGCAGAGCTTCCAGGAGCTGAGACAAAGATTGACCAGTGCCCCTATCTTGAGGTTGCCTGAGGAGGGAGTGGGGTACGTAGTCTACTACGATTCATCAAGGACCAGACTCGGATGTGTCCTGATGAAGGAGTGGGCAGTGATCACCTATGGGTCATGTCTGTTGAGGCCGCATGAGAAGAACTACACTACCCATGACCTGAAGTTATCAGCAGTGGTCTTTGCTCTGAAGACATGGAGACACTATCATATGGGCGAGCGCTTTACAGTATTTTCTGACCACCAGAGTCTCATGTATATCTTCTCACAGAAGGACCTGAACCTGAGACAGCGGCGATGGCTCGAGTTCCTCCAGGAATATGACTTTGAGATAGTCTATACTCCTGGGAAGTGAAACTTGGTAGCTGATGCTTACAGTCGGAGGACGGGCATTCAGCTACCTGAGGAGGTGACAGAGCAGCTATCCTCTTTGCAGATATCCTTCGTGGATAGAGATGGAGCATCCTTACTTCAGTCACTCACAGTCACTCCTCCACTACTGCAGCTGGTCAGAGAGGCACAGCGTGGGGACGCTGACTGCGAGATACGGCGTGCACAGATATCCTCAGGACAGACACCTGATGGTTTCTCCATTGGAGTAGAGCACAGAATCCTTTTCAGAGGACGTACCTTAGTACCAGTCTCTTTACGAGAGGAGGTTCTGAGAGAGTTTCACAATTCTCCTTTGGCGGTAAATCCTAGAGTGGCGAAGATGTACCAAGATTTCAGACGATAGCACTGGTAGCCGGGCATGAAGAAGGTTGTGGTAGAGTTCATTTCTCGATGCCTCACCTGCCAGCAGGTGAAGGTAGAGCATCAGGTTCCATCATGCTTGGTACATCCCTTGGAGGCCCCGGAGTGGAAGTGGGATGAGATATCTATGGACATCGTGACTGGACTTCCACGCACTTCCAGAGGTCACAACTCCATCTGGGTGATTGTCGACCGACTCACCAAGTCGGCTCACTTCTTACCCATCAGAGAGCAGGGCTCAGTGGAGAGAATGGGGCGTCTCTACGTTCAGGATATTGTATGGATTCATGGTGTTCCAACATCTATCTTCTCCGATCAAGATGCTCGCTTTACCTCCCGGCATTGGAAGGGGTTGTAGGAGGCGTTCAGGACGCAGCTACGTCTGAGCACCACCTTTCACCCTCAGACGGATGGTCAGATGGAGAGGACCATTCAGACCCTCAAGGACATGCTCTACACATGTGTCCTCGACTTTGGTCGTAGCTGGGAGGACCACCTACACTCGGTGGAGTTTGTGTACAACAATAGTTACCACTCCCCCATCGGGATGGCACCATACGAGGCGTTGTACGACAGACCTTGCAGATCTCCTTTGTGCTGGACAGACCCTGGGGAGTCAGCACTTGTGGGACCAGAGATGGTCCGGGCCACGACAGAGAAGGTTTAGGTCATCCAGGAGCGGATGAGGACAGCTTAGAGCCGGCAGAAGTCTTATGCTGACAGGAGGCGGAGGCCACTAGAGTTCGAGGATGGCGACCACGTCTTCTTGCGTGTCTCACCTCGACATGGATTACGGAGATTTGGATAAGGTTTCAAGTTGTTTCCACGCTTCATCGGACCATTCCAGGTCCTCAGTAGGGTTGGAGAGGTGGCTTATCGCCTGACTCTACCACCTTAGTTGCACCGGGTGCACGACGTCTTCCACGTATCTCAGCTGAGGAGATACGTGCACGACCCGACACATATCATTGACCATGGGGAGCTTGACGTTGATGATGGGGAAGCTTTTGCGGAGGTCCCAGTAGAGATCAAGGATCGACAGGAGCGGGTCCTATTTGGACGGCCGATTCCTCTAGTGCGCATCAGATGGCAGCACAGGAACCTCCAGGAGAGCACTTAGGAGCGGGAGGCTCAGATGCGTGCTCAGTACCCACATTTGTTTCCCTAGTTTTCGATGTATCTTTACGGGGACATAAATCCATGAGGTGGGAGTAATGTAAAGACCCATAAAATTGTAGGAAATTTTTTTTTTCTTAATTTTCTTTGTGATTTTACAAGAACGCAGTTTCAGACGGCACTTGATTTCGAGGCCCGGTGTGCCCAGAATTTCTATCCGAAGAATAGCTCGGGTATGTTCAGTGAACGAACGAGCGGAAAATCCTATCTTTTTAAACGGTGCTCGGAATCGAATTCTGAGGGAACCGATGGAACTGCATCGCCGGTAATTTCTTAGGAACGCTTAATCCCGAGCTGCGTTTACACGATAGTAGTTGATAAAAATTGTGGAAGATAAAAATAGAAATTTAACAACAATTTTTATTTTTACTATAAGTGTTTAATCCTTCGGATGGAAGTTGGGTAACTACCCAACCTCCCTTGGGAGGTTACGAGGGTGGTGGGTCCCACACGAACCCCACCCCTTCATATCCTCTAACCCCCTCAACTCCCATTAATTTTGTTAACTTAAGTTTATTAACTTATGGAATTAATGAGGTGAGTTAATGTGGAATTCAAACACTTGAATTTCAAAAGCCTTGATGTGTTAATAAAATAAGTTAGGAACTTATTTTATTGGGTTGGTGTTTAGTTGTCTGTGAGCCATTGGGGAAAAAGAAAAGGAAGTCTTGAGTTCTTCATTCTCCTTGGCGAAGAACGCGAAGAACGAACGATCTCTGATGTGGAGCGTCAAGCCCTCAGCGACCGTCTTCCGTGACACCGACCCGCGACGTGAGGTCTTCTACCACGACGGTTTTTCTTCCGCGACGTCTCTTTTCGCGACAGTTTTCCGCGATGAAATCTCCGTCAACATATTTGAATCCTTGCTTCGCGACGCCGACGTTCGTCATCTCTTTTATCAAGGTAGGAGTCGTTTTGAAAATGATTTCTTTACCTATGTTTGTTTTCCTCCAAGTCAAGAACGCGGATCAACCAATTAACAAGTCGGTCCATGGATTATTATTGCGGGACATGGTTTATCAATTGCTGGGTTTATGGTGTTGTTTGAAACCGCTAACGCGGTGGGTGAGGACCAACGAACAAGTCTGAACCCACCGCCCTTTGTTTCTTGGTGTGCGGAACAGCGGACGACGACAAAACGTGCCGCAGAGATGATTTGTTGATTCCGCAGTGAAGAACGGGACCCGGGAGGAGCTACGGCGCAGCCGAAAATGGAATCGGACCACCGGAGCAACTCCGGTGGCCCACGGAATCCACCGGCGGCCAGCAGACCCGCGATCGCGCAGGTCCAGTGAGACACGAGATGCGGCCTTGTCGCGCCCGCTGACTTGGGGGGCCCACGCGGGGGCCGCGGTGTTCTCACGCGAGGGCAGCATGCCCCCCGCCGCTCGGCCGTAACCGGCCGAGCCGATTCCGGAAGTCGGGCCGCGCCCGCGCTGGTTCGGGCCAGGTCGCGCCCGGGCTGGGCCGGTCCACTCTGGTCGGGCCGGGTCGGGTCGACCCGGGGGGGAGGGGGGGTTGGGCCGGGTCAGTCTGGGCCCAGACCCCCCGTTTCCGGACCTTTTCGTTATTTTGATCATAACATGAGCTACAGACCTCCGAACGACACGCTGTCAACGGCGATGCGATCCTTGGATCGAGACGGTCGTTTCGGTATATCACACTCAAGGTTTCAGAATACCTTGGGTTCGGCCGGGTTGGTTCGTACACGAAACCAACAGGGCCATCTGAGTGGAAACACTCATATCTTAAGCTCCGGACGTCCGAATGACGTGCCGTCAACTTTGTTGGATTCCTCTTAGTGAGATGGAACTTTTGGATTACTCCGCCCGAGGTTTGGATGTAGGTGGAGAATGGTCGGGCTGGTTTTGCCTTAGAAACCAACCGGGCCCTTGGAACGAAAAAGCCAATAACTCTCAGACCAACCGTCCGATTGACGCGCCATCTGCGAAGTTAAGTTCCTGTTGATGATACAGAACATTTGGATACATCAACTCTGGACTATGTGTCAGTTGATGTATCAGCCTCTCGGCTTGTGGAGAGGACCCTCCCGAACAAGCTTATTGTGTTCGGAAACCCTAGAGCTGGCTGCGACTGCTACTATGACTGCGACGAAGACTGTGCAGAGATCCTCAGTGGATTCGACGACGATGACTACATCACTTAGAGATCCTGTGTGGATCAGTGCTACCGATCCTGTGTGGGTCCGATCCTGTGTGGGTCAGCGCTCAGTGGTTCTGTGTGAGCCGGCGCCTACAGATCCTGTGTGGGTCTGATCCTGTGTGGGTCATTGTGGGGGTTAGTACCTATCGATCCTTTGTGGGTCCGACAACTTAGATGGATCAGTGATCATCTCTATCGTCTTTCGAAGAAGTATACCTGTGTGAGCCGAATCCTGTTTTACATTCCTGTCTGGATTGTGTTGTGCTATCGGGTGTAGATTTACGTTTTTCTTTCCTGTGTGGATTGTGTTGTGCTATCCTGTGTGGAATTACGTTTTGCTTTCCTGTGTGGATTGAGTTGTACTTGAGCTCTGATGTTGGAGCCGAACGAGAATTGATGACTTAGGTATATGTATGGGCATACACCTAAGCAGTGTCGGATGTTACTTCGTGATTTACCTTTCCTTTGTGGTTTATCCTTTGTGGATACTGGGAGAACTTCGGGGGTCTCGGGGTCCCTACTGAGTAGCTTATACTCCCCACTGCACGGGCTATGCCCGCACTACGTAGTGTTGGTTGTAGGCGACAGACAACATTGATCGTGGTTGAGGCTTGCAGTGCAGGACGGTACCTGGAGGTGGACCACTGGGCGGGACATACTCAGAGCGGACGGCGGGACTCGAGGAGTAGTGGAGCTATCTGTACCCACCCTTCATGTGGGATTTCCAGTGGATAACTCGGCGTTGCGGCTTTACTTTTCAGTTGCTATTTTCCTTTTCCAGTTGTACTTACTTTCAGTTTGGGTTTGTATACTGGCCCACTTAATTTCCGCACATACTATTGTATCGGTTTTTACTTAGTGTTTACTTTTTCCGCTTGCTTACTCTGTGGTTCTTGTTTACTTTAAAAAGGTAATGCCTTCCCTTTACCGGGATTTACGCCTTGGTGCTAGTCGCCATCCCCTGGCCTATGGAAGGCAGGCTTAGGGTAGTCACAACATGGGCCCCGAGGACTGGTCTTGACATCCATGATTAGTAGAGTTATACTATCACATCTATATAATAGAATCTACACTAGAGACAGTTCTAAGGGTGTGAATGAACTATGATCACTCTAATTCCTACCATAGTTGGGATGTGTAGGACTTCTCCTTGAGACTTGATCTTGAATACCAGCTTTACAAGTGACCACATATATGTCTTTCCACATGATGTTAAACTAAATTCGTTTAATAACCTATGTATGTTTTTATTCCTGCTATATAGAGGGTATGTAGGGTGTCTCAAAATGGCTCCATTCCTTTGGAAGAATATAATCTTTCTCCCTTCAAGGAAGACAATTCGGAAGTGTCAGGATATGAAACTTCAATATATAGACAAATATTCATTACTAGGGAATGAATAAAGAACATCATATAGATATAGATGGATTCAATAATGAGACCCTCTTCTTCTTCTACAAATAAAAGTGGTTAACCTATAGCGATTTTTTTAGGGTACCTTGTCCCTTATAGATATTAGGAAGATATTCTAAAACTTATCTTAAATCTATAAAAGAGTTTAAAAGTAGGAAAAATTTCCCTTGAAAAGGGGGTGATGAGACTAACCTCACATAATCTCAAAAAATGTGAGTTCCAAAGCATCATTGGGTTTGAAAGCCCAACTAACCATCTTCCTTTGGAAATTAGGTCTATACCAACTTGTGGATCTGAGAACCATTGGGAGTTTCCATTAAGAACAACAATGGTAACCTAAAGTAAATAATTGTAGAACACATTTAATTCCCCTCACACAAAATCAACCATCTTGTGAAACCAAATAGACTTTTTAGTTGTCTATTTACTGGTGAAAAAATGGTGAACCCGACATGAACCTCTCAATTAACAAAATGATCATTTAAACCCTCAAATAGTAGGATGGGTGGGTTTCCATATTTCTGGACACTTTATTGGTATATTAAATAAATATTCTATTCTTGGAATAAAAATAATAGTTGATCCTCTATAATGAGGGTTATCGTTAAATAATTCCATCATTTCTTTGAAAATTCCTCGCGCGCAGAATGTCCAGATCAGGAATAAAAAGACAGTTGTATTGACCATGCATATCGAATTGAGAAAACATCATGCCTATGATATTTCACTAACCACTGACCTTTTTCCTTATTATCAAAATGACTATAGATACTATTCTCATAAAAACATACTGATATGAAATAATCACCTTTTCAGTGACTATACTGAAAAATCATCTATGGATGAAAATATTTCAAGTCTCGATATGAACATACCTCTCAGAAAACATCAACATCAGGTGGTAAAAACAATGTTCAATATGTACCATTGAAATGGTAAAATTATGAATATTGAAGCATTCCATGAGTGTATCCATGTTTTGAAACTGATGAGTATACATCATCTAAGGAAATCTATAAATAATCTAGTGGCCCATGTGGCCACATCCAACTTCTTCAGGAGATTATATCTGGCATGGGACAATAACCGCCTTTAGTATCTGATGAAGGTGGAACAAGGAGTCAAATATGTCTCCCTTGTAGTTTGGCAGCCACTAAAGAGGGTTCATATATACCACTATTGCAAGAACCATCCCACCAGTACCCATCAGTCACCTATAGAGGGTACCACCCAAAACACTGTTGACTCTGACACCCATGCACCAGAAACAAGGAAGACACATCGGGAGAGGAAGGCTCTTAATAGTCACTAGTGGTATCATATCCCTAATCCCACTGAATTTTTCTACCTATATATTCTTGAAGTAAGAAGTGATTAGGATCATATCCATGCTCACTCGGAGATATTTTTAGGTGGATATTCCTACATTAGGCTTAGTGGAGTCACATATCTCTACCCCATGCATAAATCCCATCAACATATTCTGGTGACATAAGTAGAGAAAAAGTGGAATCATATCCACAATTCAATTGAAGATATCTTCTAGTATATATTGGAAGCAAAAAATTTACAGGATTATATCCCTACACACACTTTCCTAAACTTCCATTACATCTTAGAAATAGTACGATAACTCCTCCAAAATATTAACACACTGGTATAGATATAAGGACAAGTCCATATTCTTATTCCTACAGCCAGAAAAGTTGAACACTCTAATCATTATGAACAAGTGGTTTCTCTAGAGAAAGTGCACATTATTTCTCCCATCTTGGAGGTTTATCAGTATACTATAGTAAAGGATGAGGCATCAAACTGGGCTCATATTCTTATTCCAAAGAGGGATCACCAGGTGAAAGTGGAATATTCCTTTAGATAGGGGAACTTGTGTATCCAAAAAAATTCAACAGTATATTCCAATGGCTAAGGATTGGGCTTATATATCTGTTCTGGTTGGGGATCACCAAGTGAGAGGGGATAATTATTTGGGACAAGATCACATCCCTATAAAAAAACCAATTATATACTCCAAAGTCATAATATTGGGCTTATATCCCCATTATATCTGGGGAAAACTATGTTATAATGGAACATTCCATGGGAAAATATTATATTCCTATCTGTGTTTATTCATGGAATATTCTGGCAGATCATCAAAGCAAGGCACATACTCCTACTTTGTCGATGAATGACTATACCATCATCTTTCTCAGGCAATACAGAAGGAGGATCCTATCCCTTCTCCCATTTTGGAGATTTTTTTGGAATATTCTAGTGGGAAATGTATATTCATATCATTCTTATATTCTTGTTCCAACATGGGATCAAAATGTGAGAGTGGAACATGTCTCAGGGAAGGATCACATCCTAGCCACAAAATACCAGAGATATATCATAGAATCATTGTATTGGGATTATACACCCGTTTTGACCTAGGATCACCAAGTGACCATTCCACATGCATCGATATAGGATCATATTCATTTCAATAATGAATAATCACATTTTAATATTCTATTAGCTTCTCAAAAACAATATCTTACCTCTTTAGCACCAAGTAGTTATAAGCAAGTTCCAAAAACCATCATATAGTTGGATCATATCCCAGAACAATTCCATAAGGTAGGACAACATATTCCGAACATGATGCTGAATGAGGCTTATATCCCTAATATACCTTTTCCAGTTTCCTTGAGGTTTTTAAATACACATTCTCAACACTATAAGGTAATTTCAAGTCTTCCACCAAAATTGAATAAGGTAATTACTATGATATTCCTCTTCATGGTAGTGTGGATATGAATCATACGGACTCTACTCTTGAAATAAAATGTAGTTAGCCTTTCCTTGGAGATATCTCGGAGGGGAATGTAAATCCACCCCTTTCCCATACACCTTCATATTGAGTGGTGTAGAAAATTCAGACAACCTCATATTTTGAAGTGTTAAAATCATCAGGGTATGTTGCATATAGTTTTCCATCAACTCCTAGCACCACTCTACTCCAGTCAATAGGCAACACAAAGAAGCATATTTTCTGTCTAATCATATGGAGGTGTGTAAGACTAATGAATAGGAAGCCAAAAATTGACATATAGAGAGAGTTATAAGGAAATAACTTCCCCACCATGTTCAGTGCCCTCGCTAATTCTAACTATGAGGTCATAGAGGAGCTTGAAAATAAAAAAAATTCCTTATCTACACCAAAATATTTGGGATACTCATCAGTGATTGAAGTCTATACATCTCATTTATCTTGGATATAAGTATCACATTTATCTCATCAATAAACTATGTTGTCAGCTAGATATGGACACCTTATCTGTAGCCTAGAACATTGTAATGGGGGAGCATAAAAAATTACTATGTAGTGTTTTTCTTCACACTATGAAAACACCATGCTTAGTGATTTATAGGGAATCTCCAGACATGCATATATAGGGATGGTGAAAATATGGAGCATTGCACTTTAATATGTCCCCAAAAAAATAGATCCCTTCATATGAGGTATCCTATAACGTCATAGCCTCCGGAGAAATCAGAGGATAGGATAAAACATGATCTAGTTGGCCACTACAACATAATTTCCCCACATAAAAAATTACTAGACATCACGAATGGAAGATCATAACCAATAAGTATTTGAACTGGTCCCCTCAAAGAAACATGGATACATTTTAGATATGCAATACAAGGATATAATCAACATCACAAAATCATATAGAAACTAACTCTCATCATGGTATACCATTTCACCCTACTCTTACGTGAGAAGAGTTTCACCACGTCCAATAGGATGAAGTAGTAGTTTTCCTAGCATCCATCTAGGAGTGGACCCATCTCACATGGCGGGGGTAATATCTACCACCTCATCTACCTCTCAGATTGTAAATTTCTGAAAGGATTAAAGACATATCATCATCCGTTGTAAACAAACCCCATCCCATTGGGATGGGTTTATTTTTCTCTCAATCACTATGAATAGGTTCATCATCCCCTTTGAGGTTTTTGGGTAAATAAATGGTGATTCTAGATCAACCCCAGCCCACTAGAATGGGGGAATTTATATGTTGATTTCTATCTCGGGAGTCATAAAATCTCTGACTGAAATCATTAGATCCTCTACAATAGGATCAATCAATGGAAATTTAGGCCCCAATTAACCATAAACCCATAGATATGGGGGAATTTTCATCATCAACATCATCACCATAGGTAGAATCAATATTTTTCAAGTTGCGAGGTAAATATTGACATTCGACATCTCATCCATTCCTCTCGCCGTAATACAAACATATGATGTTTGAGGCCCATTCGAAAATCAAGAATGAAAAATCCCTCAAGGTCATTACTCATAGGCCATGATAGGAGAAGAATTTGGAAAATTAAATTATACCCTACTGGGGTCATAAAAAAATGTACTAATATAGCTATGGGTTCGAGTAACAATCCTGATGAACGAAGTGCAAAATCATCCTATTGCGTCGAAAGTAACAGGTCAACCAAATTTTCAGGATATGACTCTATGAATGTCTTTAGTATCAAAATAATATATATAGTGAATCAAGATACAAATGGAGAGGGATACAACATGTAAAATATACCCTAAATTTAAGGTGATTAGGATGTACAAACTGAGGCTGCACACACTTGGGACTAAAGAAGGATCCTAAATCTGGAACCTTTGAATATCGAGTTTCCACCCCTATGGCGTGTCACCACCCAAGAAAAAAGGGAGGGCATGCCTAAATTCCAATAATCATCTAGAATATTTGAGGCTCCTTTCATGAAGGAACATTTATCATAATATCATAGTGAGATACAAACTCTTAGATAACTAATCAAGGAGCTACTTAGGGGAAATATTCTTGATGGGTATCATCTTGAGGAATAGACAAATATTATCCATCTAATAGCTGATCCTCCATGAATATAAGTATCTGAGTGTCATTATGGCTCTGAGTTTAGGCATCCAGTTTACATAAATGATGAATTATTAAATGATCATGAATTACCTTCATGGTAGAGGCATCCTATCTCTATCCATGGTGATCATCTAGTTATAGGATGAATAAAAATCAGTGGGAGATGAAGGTGAGGCCACCTCATTAGACCACACTAAATCCCTATAGATGGGAGGTGTCTTAGAGAGCAGTACCCCCAAATCCTCTTAATATCCTGAAGTCCCTGGATACATGAATGGAAGCCATAAAAGGGAAATACACACCATTGCTACCAGAGAAGAATCCATATCCGGAGTGAGTGAATGATACATTTACAACACCCAATTTTATAAATCCTACCTTATATACCTTTGACGATTCTGGTGGCCCTGAAAAACACCTCACACACTTTTTATCCTGATGTGGTCCGAAGAAGGGCCCCCTAGATCAAAAAGGGGAAAAAAAGTTGATGTGTATTGAACATACTCTGATAGGGCCAACCTTGATTTGGTATAACATGCTACCAGCAGGATCTATTATTCAATGAGAATACCTTATTCATAAATTCCTTTATCAATTTAGCTCCATGTTGAAGAAAACAAAAACTTCAACTTAATTATTTGCATAGAAGGAGAAAATGTGAGGGTGTCTGAATTCATTATCAGGTGGAAGGTTTTAGCCAATTCACTAAGTGTCCCTCTATTGTAGGAATAATTGATACAACTATGTGGTGAAAATATCAAGGATGAGTTGCATACACCTTAGATCCCAATGAAGTATCCAGGTGGGTTTTGTGAGTATGTAGAAATGACACAACGTATGGAAGATTCAATTCTGTGAACCTGATACATATCTCAACTCATTACTCAACACATGGTAAAATTATAAGAAAAGTATAAGATTCATATGTCACTCTCAAGCTAGCAGCATTTCCTATCCAATCACTATGGTAGGTCCCAAACCACCCAGTACCTCATGTCGAGTGTTGAAAACCATAAAATCAACCTCAAACAGAATCCTAGTGAAATAAGGGTCTATCAATATTTGAGGAATGAATTAATAATGAATAATCCTTAGGAAATTAATAAGTCCTTGGTTATTACTTGGAAGTCATAGATAATAACTTGCTCAAGCTACCACATCCCAAGAAACCCAATGAATTCAACCTCACCGACTGTCTGGACTACCTCCCTTTTTATAGAATGTTGGGTCATAATATCCCAGACTACTTCATCTTCAAATACATCCTTCAAGGCATGGTTGATTATCGAAATTTGGTGTTAGATAACTCCTCAAATTAGGTGTTATAAAAAATCATTTTTCTATCAAAAGAAGAAGGTGGTTGATAGAATTTTTTTTCCAATCGTGAACTGAAGTTCTACAGCTGGATGAATTTGATAATAGTTTCTTGAGCTCATGCCAAACTGAGAGAATAGATGAGGAGAACCACAATATCTCTACCACCTAAGAAGGGGACATCATATATGTCTCCCAAATGTGGGCACAACCACCAAATGTAGGAAGGAAAAGAAGAAGATGATTTGTATTCTAATCCAACACAATATCTGACCCTTGAAAAGTTCTTCCCTACAATATCTAAAGCATGGGAACCACAAAAAACCCTCATAAAAAAATGGCTCATATTTGGTTCTTAAAACATGTTACACTTGACAAAACCCTTCTCTTTTGATGAATATTCCTCTGATTATGAGTTCCCTACCCCAAACCATCGGATAGGATGCCACATGCATAGGAACTGAGGATACAAGTTACATCACAGGAGTTTTCAAATCCAATATTTTGGTCATGTCACCATGGGGAACATATATGAAGATGAGACCTATGGTCAAGCACTCTAACAAGACCAAAAATGACATGAAGGATTCAAAAAAACATTACGAAGTCCTCCTTAGCCAATTGTATTTTATGAGTACCTATTGGGGGTTCAATTATTTGATCATCCCAAGTAATGAAGAAGACTTGCACGACTCATACCACTGGAAATAGATGTTCCCACAATCTCTAAAAAGGAACCAAGATTGTTCACCTCAAATTCCTTGATTCATGAGCCACATTTATATGAGAAACCCCACCTCAGAAAGTGTCAACCTCTAGAACAATTGTACGACATTCTAAAATAGTTTCCAATTATCCCAACAAATTTTTCAGTACTAGATATTGTTAATATTTCAAATCTCACATCTGATGATGAGTTTATTGTTATCCAGAAATTAACCATATATAATGCCTTTCCTTTAAGGACCTGAATCCATAGTAACATGGTGGTACATTCAACATTCCATTAATCTATGAAATACCCCATCGATGGAATGGTAAATATACCACATGGTGAAAACATCCCCTTTGAGAAATGAAATGAAACATATGATAAATCATGTTTCAAAAAAATAGGAGGCAAAAAAACCAATAATGGATGATGATATGTATGTTGTATACCCTAACGACAAGGAGAACACCTTTAAAAATCACTAAAGTATGATCGACAGTGACTATGTCCCAGTGGTCAAATCCCTAAAGTGATGTGATTACTTCATATATCTTCACGTTATCTTCAACAAGTTGTGAAAGCACAGTCTGAAGATGAATCCACTGAAATGAAATTTCGAGGTAACATCAGGGATGTTCCTTAGCTTTATGGTATTCCATTGGGGCATTGAGGTTGAACCATAGAGGAATAATTCTATTTTACCTTCCTACCCTTAGAAATCTCTATGAACTAATGGGGATCTAATGGAATCTTTTGTAAATTTTACATTCTATATCCAACTTTTCCAGGAAAAATCTTCCCATCAATAGACTAATGAAGAAGTGAATCACTTGTCAATGGGATAAGGGCTACACCGAAGGATTCGAATGTGTCCAGAAGTATCTATTGAAACCATTTGTTATGATTCCTCTAGTGGATGGATGAACACTCATCCTATATGTGACCACTGTAGAACACTCATTGGTCACCCTCCTCACAAAGAAAATTGATGTGGGGAGTGAGGACCATCTCTATTACCTCAGCTGAACAATGATTTGTACTATGATGCGATACTGAGATCTCTAGAAGAACTTCCTTCCACCCATATTTGCAGTGTAAAAAATGAGGCATTACCTTTATCACTAAAAATTCCATATAATCTCTTGTACTGATCCTCTAAGTACATCCTTTTCATCCCCATGTTAAATGGTAATCTGGCCTTATGAGTGGTCATTCCTCAAGAACATTACATACATTTCTTGTCATAAAAGGCAGTGAAAGCGAAATACTTAGCTGATTTCCTCATAGAACATCCCACCCCAAATTATACATAGGTGGACACTGAGCTCCCAGATGAGGGGGTCTTCTATGCCCATGACACACCCCAGACATGGGAGATGTATTTTGATGGCACCTTTCGAAGTCCTATCAGAAAAAAGGATGGAAAACCGAAAGATAAATCAGGTTGGCTTAGGGATTGTATATTTCCATGAAAAATAAGTAGTTTTTACCTACTCTTTATCACTATTTGAGGGATACGTGAATAATGATGCTGAATACTTAGCCCTAATCACTATGCTGGAACTATCCCTACATCTATAGATAGCCTACCTGAATATCAATGAGGATTCAAAAATAGTGATAAAGAATATCAATATAGAATATTCCATAAAAATGATGAACTTTCCCCTCTCATTTGATATACAAGGGGAACAATGGAATATTTCCTTTTTGAGCCCATACAACATCATGTTCCCTGATCATAGAGTTCTTTCACTGAAGCATTGGCTATTGCTGCCATAGTCTTGGACAACCCTGATCAAGATGAATAAATCGTCCGTATCACACAACAAAGAATGGTATCATTTATGTTCATCTGTTACATGGAAGAAATCAATTAGGTCAACACCTCCCTAGAGCATGATGAACCGATATCAAGCCCTAGATTGTTGGAGCCTGTAATCAGTTGTCTTCAAAATGATATTCTCCCGATAGAGCGAGATGAAACAGAAAACATTCAGCACTGTGAATCAAACATTACCCCATGGGATGATCCAAATGGGAAGAAATACCTATATAAGTGAGGATTTAATGAAATCCTTCACAGATACATAGAATAAATAAAGATTCACCCTATCATGAATAAGTCCATGTGAGATCTGGTAGTGCTCATCAGTCTCAGATTAGGCTCGCCCACCAAATTAGGAGGTTGTGGTATTACTGGTAAACCATGATACATGACTATTTGGAATTCACAAGAAAATTTCATGCTTTCTAGATCCATGAAAACTTCATTCATAAACCCATGGTATTTCTAAATACAACTAGATATTCTTGACCATTTTATGTTTGGGGAAAGGATATTATGGGGCCATATCCCCCCTCCATAGCTATGTAGTTCAAGTATATCCTTACTAATACCAAATTCATTTCCAAATATGATGAGGTAATACTTGTCAAGGTTTTTTGAATGATGAATGTGATAATATTCATAATTTACCATATAATCACCTGGTTTGGAGTCCTTCACAAAATATTGACGGACAAAAACACCCACTTCTATTCTTCATAGTTAATAAAATTGTACCAGGAGTATAATATCTAGTCTATTCACTCATCTCACCCTTATGGAACGTCAAATAGATAGATAGAGGCATTAAATAAGACTCTATAAAATATTCTCTAGATAATGGTGAACCAGGATTTGATGTGTTGGCTAGAAAATCTACCCTATCTTTATAGGCCTTTCATTCCACCACACATACTGCTACGAAAAAACACTATACTCAATGGTGTATGGGATTGAGATAGTTTTACCGATACAAGTACCACTACCTTTTCTTCGAAGATCAACTTTTGGATAACTCTTGGATAAAAAGAAATAAAAAATGGCCGGATGAACTGGGTTAGCTTGATTAGAATAGGTTGTTCACATTTCACAAACATAAATTCTACTAGAATCGGATCATATGAGACTTTAATAAGAAGGTTCTAATACATTCATTCCTCCAAGGAGAACTAGTGTTGGATTTTAGGACCCCATTGATACAAGACAACAAGGATCTGAAGCTAAAACCCAAATGGGAAGGGCCTTACATCGTACATAAGATCTATTACAATGGAGATTACTCTCTATACACAATGAATGATGAACATATAAAACCCACATCTAATGAAATATTTCAAAAGAAATACATTTCATATCTTTCATCAAGTTCCCATTGTCCTGGTATCATAATGTAGAGTTGTAAAAGATAGTTATGATAGTATGGCGTTAAACTGTACAAGCTCATCTTGGTTGCATGATGTTAAACTATACAAATTCATCCTGATAGCGTGAGGATAAATTATAAAAGATCATCCTAGTTGCATGACGTTAAAATATACATTATTTTCCTCACTATAAGTCATTATTATACAAGACTGATCATCCTAGTAGTAAGATGTTAAACTACACAATGTCTCAAGTACTAGTAGCAAGACCTTAAAATACACATCACCTCAGTTCCTTACCTGATGACATTAAACTACACTGCAAATGTCCTCTCTCCTTGAATTCACACTGCATGGGAATCACTATCTCACTAATGATTCATCACACATGATCTAGACTTGTGAAAAATAAGGATAAGATTCCCCCATCCCCATGTAAGAGTTAGATACATACATGGAATCTATTCCTCTAATAACTATATGTAGTCAATTCCTACCATCACATGATACATAGTGACACTCAAACCACTAGTATTGATCCCATAATCAATAATAATTTTTTCTCAAACCAGGTTATCCTTATCCATACCTCATGATGTTGAACTGCATCGAAGATGTCCTTAACACATGCTGTAAAACTACATAGATCCACAATGTTACTTCCCTTTCACATTGGGTGACCCATGCCATCACCGCATGATGTTAAAATAAAAATTGATGTTGTTTCATCAAGAAATTAAATTGTAAAGATTTTATAGAACTATGTATGGCTTGATTTTCATTTTCAATGACATATAGAGGGACTCATCGATCATTTATCTTGGTCCATCCACCACATGATAAAGAATTCCAATGTCCTATCCTTAATTTCCTATGTATGGTTACATGAATTATTTACATTCCTTGTTTATCACATTGAGCATAACACACATGAGTTTAGGAACTACAATAAGTGATTTCCCGTAAAAACAAGGAATAAAAACTCATGATAATATCATCATGGCCCTAAATGAAAAACCTTAAAAGGCATTACATGATTACTTATGACATGACATTAAACTGCACGGTTCATGTCCCTTTCACAACATAATGTTGAAAATTCTTATAAAACTCTCCTGATAGGATCACAATTGCTGGTGAATTTTCTCATACAAGTCATATAGTCAAGAAATATGTTTGACTTAATTCTTAATATCACAAGAACCATAGTGAAACTCGAATCTCAAATCCATGGTCCATTTATAACAAATAAAAATCAAAATTTCCCCTCTATATGTATATGCCAGACCTGCACATGAAGATTCTATTGCAGGAAATACATACTACTTGATTCCTATCATCACATGATATATAGTGATGCCCAGATCTCCAATCCTGGTCCCAACTACAACAATCAATAAAAACAATTCCCACCTATACCTATGAGTCAGACTTGCATATAGATTTTTCTATTTAAGAATTACATGTGTCTTGACTCCTATCATCATAGGATACATAGTGACACTAAAATATAGAATTCCCACCACAAATATAACAAATGATACCCATATGTTTAATGAATGATGATGAAACTACAAGGGGAATATCCTAATTTCATGACATTAAAACTTCACAAAAAATATTTCCTTACCATATGATTTTAAACTAGAAGTCAAATGTCCTTACTGAATGATGTTAAACTTCCTAAAAGAATGTGTGACCCTACCACATGAGGTTAAAATATACATACTGTCATCAATTATCATCCTTTATCAAAGGACCACACGATCCTTGCCCTAATCAGCCAGAGTAAGGGGTTCTTCCTCCATCTATGAAGCACCGAAATCTAGAAATCACATTTCATGTCTCGAGCACCTCAAGTTTCCAAAACAATTTCTAGGACCTTGGAAAAAGATACTTGTTTCAAGAGACCCCTAGTTTGGCAATTCATGTATTCCTATGGCTCCTGCATATGCAGCAATGGTCATCAACCAAATGTGTAGCTATGTAAAAAGGTGTTTCTGGTATATGTGAACCCTAATATAACCACGAAATAACTCACCACATTTGTGTGTTTTGGGCCATTCCTTTCATGATTGTCCCGTATCATTTCTCATGAACTGAGAACCTCAATTAATGATTTATAATATTTTCATCTCTAACTCAGAAGGATGGTGGGGTACTCTTGACCCTAGGTATCTTAATTAAGCTCTCATGTATCATCCCTCATATTAGGTCTAAGTGTGTAAGGACCTTAATCTTACAACAATTTGATCAAAGATATACAACCTTAAACAATAGGCTATAATGGAAAAAATCAAAATAAATTAATCTTGTAGTTGAGGAGACACAAAACTTCTTATGTTGAAAACCCACAAAGGATAGCCTGAGAAAACATTTCTGTCTTTATTCACTAAACTCTTCATGTCCCATGTTTAGGGAAAAATTAGAGTGAAAATAAATAAGTCATAAAGCTCATGAGGCCTACTATGTAGGCCTAGTAAACACCATTATATACTCACTAGACCCCCGAGTTGAGGAAAAAATTAGAGCAATGATTTTTTACATCTTTTCACCATAATAATACATTCTTTAGGAGGTGACACAACTTTTAGTGTTCTTGAACCATTCTTCAATATTAAACCTTCCACAAATCACACTTCCTGATTTGAGTGCCTCGAATAACCATAAACCTTACATAGAGAATGGAAAAAGATACCCAACTTCAAGGGATCCTTTTATTGACTATTCATGTATGCATATGGCTCCTAAATATGTGCATATGGTCTTCAAACAAACACATCACTCTATAAAAAGGTATTTCTGATCCTTGTGATCCCTGACATCGTTGTTCCAGAAATCGTCACCTCAATGTGATATAGTCCACTCCTAGTATGATTTTCCCATATCGTCCTTCATAACTAAGAACTTTGCACAATGATTTATAATATCCATATAAAACTATCTGATTGGATTCAAAATTCTCTACGTTATGTCACCATGTTTTGTACACATTCTCAATGCAGGAATGTAACACTCCATTTAATAACCTTTGATATGCCCCATTTCATGATTCAAAACAATATGGAATTTGGATAAAGCTTCATAATTAAGAGATGAACTACTCTTGGGTTACATAACCCTTTCTGAATAGGTTTCCTCTATACCCAACCTCATCATTTGGATGTTTGAGTTTTTATAAATCTCTTATGGACCCCAGAAATGTGTGGAGATCATATTTTCTTGGTCATTCTATCAACACATAAGAGATTTAACCTACCAAATAAAGGGATACCCACCTTATAAGAAATAATAATCAATCCTTATGGGGCCTTTAAACACTACGGTGGATCTTGGAACCTTAGTGTGTTACAAGTCATCACTGGTATGTGTACCCCATCCCATTTTCATAGGCTCAATCATTTGGGTTATGAATTATATTAAATATACTCAAACTACCCAGATGGACCTAGAATCCATAGTAATTCACCCTCAACAAATATTCCCCCCATAAATATTCCGTGACTCTTGGAAATGAGTGGAGAAACCTCTATTTGACAATGATACTGAAACACAAGGTCTTTTACATACCAACCAGAGGCCTCTCCTCCAGATAGGAAGGAAGATATGATCCTTTGAATCCTCAAGAACACCACTAAATAACTCAAAACCACATGGTTTTTTGGGTCATTCTTGGCATATCTACACTATATTCCATGATCATCGATCAAGTCATGGATGTAAGACTTTATACTTCATGGAATCCCAAGGTCCGAGCAAAAAGATCCAAAACTACAATTATAGAAGGTCCAAGTGAAAAGACCCAAAATTACAATGATAGATGGTCTATGATAAAAGACCATAAACTATAATAATATAAGGTCTAAACTAAAAGAGTGTAAAATGCATTGATAGAAGGTCTTAAATAAAATACCCTAAAATATAGTGATAAAAGTTATGATGTAAAAGAACCTAGACTATAGTGATAGAAAGTTAGATCTAAAAGACTTCAAACAAAAACACAATTGCAATTTAGTCTATAAGAATGGAAAATATTGTAAGGCCAACCATATGGCCTTGGTAAACATAAATATACTCTCTCCATGAATATTTTATTTATAGAATGATAAAGACCCATCCCTTTGGGACCTATATTCTACCTAATTATCCTTATATGAATCATGTAATTTGAAGATTGATGGAGCATATATATCAGTAAAGAATCATTTTCTTGTTGGTATTCATGAGAACTTCTAGAGAATATTCTGTTATTATTTAAATATTCTGACCTATAAATTCAAGATTACTTGATATTATTAAAAGGATGGGCACCATTTTTGATTCATATAATATCAGATTAGCAAAGAGTCATTCAAATCATTAATGAAAGAAAAATTGGATAGTATCCTGAAAAGTTCAAAAAAATACATTCATTTATAGCATGTAATAGGAGGAACCACTACATTTTAGAGTATCCACAAAAATATATTCAAAAAATAGAGTGAATATAAATGGAAAAACAATAATAATATTCAATCAGTTATGTTGGAAAAGTCAACAAGAGTCTGGAAAGATGCTTCAATTGAATGCTAGAGTATTTCTTGTCCCACCTCTTCTACTTCTACCTCAAGATGAAGATTCTCAACTATAGTAGTAAGCTCACAAATAATATTTTGAGAATTTTCCAATGAGAAAGATGATGTTGAAAGGTCTACCCTCAAGTGATCTATAATTTCCTCATATTTCCATATTCTCATCGTATAGGCATCCATCCGTGCATTCAATTTAGATATAAACTGGTGAATCTACTTCAGTTCCTCCAACACATCCTTTATATATTTAGCAGGGGAAGCCTCATATTTAAGATCATGAAAGACCCTCTCATTTGTGGAAAAATATTGACGATTTAGGATATATTATTTTAAGTTTTCATATAGTCATTGTTAATCAAAACCATCCACCCAAGAAGTCATTAAATAGATTATGAAGGCGTTCCCCATGTTCATGCAATGTTTTCAAAGGAGTATCGACAATAATGGCATGAATCTACTTTTATATTAGCCTAAAATATTTCTAAACTTCTGTTATTGATGTTATGGGTGCGTGAAAATGTGTAATAGTCAGCTAATATGGAAAGGAAATAGGAGAAGAGGTTCCATATATCATCCCCTTAATAGTGGCATCAACCGTTTCTTGTGTTGGAGTGTTGATTTCATTAGTAGATTCAGTCCCACTATCGGGATAGTTTTAACCAGGACAAGGGAGCTTACTTGAAATCTCTCCCATGTCCTGAATCAACTTCATCATTGATATATAGAGAGGTTTTTGTAAGGAAAATGGCTTGTCCAAATGATGAACCAGTCAACTTAGAAAACCACCCATTTAGGATACTAACTATTCCAAGGCATAATCATGAGTTAGAATGAAAGGAGTGTTAACATAAGGAAAAATGATCTCAAAATCATCGTATTGACATGCCAAAATAATCCAAAACTAATGAAAGATCCTACATTGTCTCTATCCATATACGCCATCTGAAGGGAGAGGGGATACCCTTTGTGTGCAACCTAACTGATGAGCTGACCAGTAATGTATATATGGATCACAGATGATTAGCTCATCCATCCTAGTTATAAGAAACCCACCCTAATGTGATATCCTGTATGTCCTTTTATTGAGAGAGGCACTACCAACATCAATGATTAGACCATTTAGTGTGGAATAATGAGTGAATTCAAGTATATAAAATTAACTCAACACATCTATAACCTCGTTAGAGCATAGTGACAAAGACCCAATCCTAGATATGTTCACAAAACAAGGACGAGATAAGGAATTATGGACCCGAGTGGAATTGTAGTATTCATAGAAATTAAAATTATCCCATATCCATCCAAATAAAAACTGGAAAGGAACACTGATCCTATAGGTGATATTTACTTGTTGAATGTGGACTAAAAGTTGGTATGGGAGTGCAAGGGTTAGTACTGCTAGATTAAGGCACCATCCCTCCACCAGCTGCACTGCCCTTACCAGTGTACTAACCCAGATTCTACAATGTGTGCTCCTAGATGGGAAAAACCACCCATTCAAGAACATGTAAATGAATCCCACCAGCCTAAATCTCATATAGATCTTTGGATTCACTTGATATCCATAGAAAGTATGATCCCAAACTTCCAAAATGAAAAAATATGAGCAAAGAATGTCATGAACTCTCTGAGGAGGGCAATGATGGGGGAATATAGTAGTTGTCCAAACACTAATCTGACAAAGAAAAATGTTGATCAAGTATTTGAAATAGATAATAGAGTGCATAGTCATCTCTTTTCTTATCATTTTCTTTACAATTATGAGCATGTCCCTATTCAATAGTAGAGTCTGTAAAGGTTAATCCCAAACATCTATGATAGTAATGAAATCTTAATATATTTCTCCAAGAGGGGGGATCCTACAAAGTTGGTTGATTTCTGATAAAATGATTACCATCTCACTATAGGATAAACAAAATGAAATGGTACAAGGAAGCCGATAACTAGCCATTTCTCAAAGATGATCATGCTAGAGAGAGAACATAAATTGGGAAATCCATAATGCTTCATAAGGATAGACAATATATAACTGGTCAAAAAACTCTAATAAGGTTTACCTCACCAAGAATGGGCATTCCCATTCATCTTAAAAAACTACAACAAGAATGGAGATCCCATTTTAAGATCCTTCTTCCACCCAGGTTTTAGAGTAGAGATGAATATTCTTGTGTAACTCTAAGTGATGGAATGATGAGAGAAATAAAATATTTTCAAACCTAAGGGAGAGTTTTCTAACATATAAAACAACCTATGAGATCAAGTGATATCCATTCATCTATCCTAATCAATTTCTATCTGAGTATTGTTAAGAGAAGTTGAAACTTGTAAAATCACTAATTGAAGTCTGAAGGAGGAATGAAAAAATCACCCAACAAGACAAACCTATATAGAGAAAGCCAGTGTAATGAAGGGTATTTTTGATGTGTAAATGGAAGAATATGTTTCAAAATATCTTCATCAAAATTCATGAAATATTGAGGGTCAACATTTTGGTTTCTAGAAATCATGACCCTTTGATTTGCTGCATCATAGAAACTTATAAGAGAGCCAAAATCCATATGAAAAAAGTAAGTGGCATATGTAAAATAGATAAAATAAAATCTTTTCGAAGGAAAGAAAAAAATTAAAGTAGATTCTTGCACATCACATGAACCTGAAGAGAATTCAAGATCACATAAAGTAATCTTGAACTGCCTAACTCATGAATATCTCATGGATCACATAAAGTAATCTTGAACTGCCTAACTCATGAATATCTCATGGATCACATAATCCAAGAAATCATAATACAACCATATGAATCCACAAAAGTATCATAATCGCATGACCTTGAAATGGTTATGAAAGCCGTATAATAGTTAAAGGATCATGAAATTAATCTAAAAGAAACTAGGAAACCCACATGATGATCACATCCCCATGAAAAAATCCAAAAAATACCAAAAATCAGTCTTTGGATTGGTTTAAATGTGTTCCTGGGAAAAATAATTCTTGTCATTTAGTTCTCACAAAATGGTATCATGGGAAGGTCTCGTGATGGGTTCTTGTAGGAAAGTCTTGTGACAAGGTTACCCAATGGAAGCATGGTGCAAGAGCTATGGAGAGTTGAGTAGCTAGTTAATGGATCCTTATCTGATCCCTATTTATAGGTCACTCTATATAATACCAAACATCTCCTAGCTGAAAAAATGTCACTGAAGACAACAATTGTAAACAACAATAAATACTTAGGAGGGAATTTACTTTCCTCAGAACTGAGTAATTTTCCTTATAGAAATCACTCATTAGGGGGGGGGGGATTTATTTATTGCCATTAAATTAGCATAATAAAATTCAAAGAGGAATAAATAAATGAATACAAGTATTATTTTCCCCACAAATAAAAGGAAGAAGAATTTTGTCATGATCACATGGATTGTGTGAACCTCCAGGAGACATGCGATTGCAAGACCTATGGAAGATCATGAATATAGTTGGATGCAACTCATAGTCCGTAGAAGATCCCATAAAACCACTCCAATAAGTCATTTTTATCTATCTAAGGTTCCCCGAATAGTTAGTATTCATACGACGACCACCAGATGAGAACCCCCAGGTCACATGAATTGTCAACTTATAGAGGTCTGACAATCCATCCCAAAATTCATGGAACATAGTAGGAAAATATCTTAAATGAAGGATCCACTAATGGTCATAAATATCACATATCTCAACATATATTTATAGAGTTATTTTCTTAAAAAACCCTCATACAACCTCACAAGATCGCAAATCATTGTAAAATAATCAAGGGAAATAAAAATGGGAATGTAAAGAGCCTCTTTTGGTCATAAAACTGATCAAAAACACCCATAGAACCGAAGATAAACCATAGAATCCCCTGAGACATGTCTTCCTGGCCTCATAAGAGAGAGATTCCATATAACCCCCATCACGTGAAAGGATTCAGACATGTACATATAGTCTCAAAATATTTCTTTTGGATCTAGAAAATAAGCAGAAGTGGGTTTCCATGATGTGATCATGCATCACCACCATACCGTTTCTTGGTCATGAGGTCATCACGAATGGGGAATGTGATTATCATCAACAATACTCATGTATTCTTTCAAAATTACAAAGCCTTTGAAAATAAAAGAGGGAAATAAAAAAGAAAAAATGGGAGACTCTTTCAGTCATAAAATACATTTGATGCACTTTTATAGTCTCACAAGACCCCTGGATAAGCTGATTAGATATTGTAAAGGCCCTCTAGAAGGCCATCCTTGTCTCATCGAATATCCCAAATATGGAATTATATATCTTATGGAATCCCTTTAGTAGGTATCTTGATCTTGTGAATGTCCATATATAGGTCTTCCACAAAAGAATAAAAGATCCTAAAAATGACTAAATTATTTAGAAGGAACCCTTTTAATTGGCCATAATCCAATAAACATGGTGTTGATGGGATTATCTCACAATTGCTAAAAATCATGTGACACCCCCAAAATAACCTACAATAGGACCTTTCAAAGACTTGTGATGCCAAATCCCTTCACCAATTACAATTAGGATATTCTTGATATGCGCCACATAATATAGAGAATAACTAGGGTGGAGAGGCTTATAAACCCCCAACCCCATTAAGAAAAAAGGACTCTTAGAACCTCATACTAGTGAACCCAGACATCAGAGTGGATTTCATTGAGTAGATGATCTCTTGGATGGGAAATGCTTCACTCAATTAAAGATCTTAGGATCAATTGGAGAAATCATTCAGCATGCATATACACTTCACGTGATCACTCATACATCACGCAAATTATTTTTGAAAGGTTACATGATAGAAATATCATATATTTTGTAAGACACGAGAGACTTAAAATAAGGTAACACTGAACAAATATGAGGCATATGCAATAAAAGGAAGGAACAAATACTAAAAACAATATACTTATGTGAAGAACATATATTCTAATCTCAATGGGCCTCATATGAATCATTCTAGTAAAGTGAAAACACCAGGACAAATCTCCCAGGTCACATGATGATCCATTGGTACACTGTTTGGTTGCTGAAATGTCTCATGGACATGTTAGATAATGTCATTTGACACCCTAGGGAAAGCGACCCAAGTCTAGAGAAAACCTCTCGGTACACTACCCAGGCTTCACAAAGTCCTCCAGACATATCACATAGACCATATGGTGAAATCATTACATATCGTCTAAGTCTCATAGTAGAACTAGGGAATTATAGTTGTCTATTACGATGTCCCCAAGGCACGTTAGCCGACTTTTGAGATGACACCTGGGCAAGTCATCTGGGACATATAAAACCCTCCAAGACATGACACATAAACTCTTCCAATTCCCTCCAAGAATGTCAGCCATATTTCATGATGGAATAAGGGAAAGTTAGTTGGATCATAAGAAAACCTCTAATAATGTCATCCAAGATCATAATATGGATTCCTGGACAAGCAAGCCAGGTCTTGTGATGTCCTCTGGACAAGTCAACCTTGATCTTCGGACAACCTTTAGCCACACAGTCGATATTATACAATTTACCTCATAATATTAAGATAGATCATATGATTGGTTGTAGACATGTCAAGAAGACATCCTACAACATTTCAATCATAAAATAGAGTAATGTTGAGTGTAAAATCATAGTATGAAAAGTAGACAAGTAGGCCAGGTTAATCATGTATCCTAGGACCTGATAACCATGTCCATCTTTATTGTGTAAGCCCCGGTCATAAGGAACACAACATCATGTAATACTTGACCAATGGAACAACATTAACTCTAATTCCCTCCATAAATAGGATATGTTGGATACTTACTCAAGTCCCCAACTCTATATCAAGATTCGAAAGTGCAGTTCTATCACATAAGTCCTTAATCAACAAGCAATGAGACCAGTTATTCTCCATCCATGTTTCTCACAATAAGAATATATTATATGGTATTAGGGATTAGAAAAGACAATGTCATTCATGTCAAAATAAACTATTAGGATAATGGAAACATCAGTGTGTTAGCCCCGACCAGTAGCATAAAATTATATGTCCCTCATATAAGCTCAAAATTAGGGTGTAATTCATGACCAATTGAACTATGAGGAATATGATTCAAGACATAACCAGGACATATAGGATCCACTCCAATGTCTTGAGACTGAACTCAAAAGGGAATCCACTTCTGTGTAATTCCCTTCATGTATCTGACATTCCAACTATCATAACAAAATCTATCACATGGGATAATCATCTTTACTCATCCAATAATGTATTGAGAAATAATTTAACTACAAGAACTCGGATTCTTGTCATAACCAGAATATGTAACACTCTTTTCTAATTCCCTAGACCAAACTAAAATGGGTATCGACTTTAGAGTAAGTCCCACCCCATCTATAACTTTTCAACCACCGATACCTAATAATTCCCACGGGTTGATCATTCTACCTCATCAATCAACGGACTTAGAAGCAAATTGAACTACAATAAATCTGATTCCTTCTATAAGAAGGACATGTAGGATTCCTTCTTAAGTCTTGTATTCATTAATAATAATACAAATGGAAGTCCTAGAACATAAGTTTCACATTCATATGAAATTATGTAGATTACTTTCTATCCCTTATTTATCACACCAAGCATAGAAAATGTGGGCTTAGGGAATTGAAATTGCTATAAAATTTACTTCATGAAAATATAATAGCCAGGGAAAATTGATCCCATAGGCCCTCATGATTGGAATGATATGATTACTTACATATAAGAGCATCTACAATTGGGCCATTTCCAAGGGCAAGAACGCACAATCATCACTCTGATTCCTTCCACAATCCGGACATGTATGACATCTCCTTATGACTCAATCTAGAATACCTAGTTCCCAACTACCCATATATATATTCCTTTCCTTACAACATCAAAATTCACGGTTATAACGAATGACGTGGGTTTTGATTTTTTATAGAAACCATATACATAGGGTACCTCATAATGGAGGAGTCCCCTACTAGGAATATTAACCACCACCCTACATGGAATAAAATTTCAAACAGATTGGTTATGTGGATTCATAAAATAAGAATCTATTCATTACTGTGGAATGGATGTGGAACCCCAAATACATACATATGGATTCAATTTTGATATCCCCTTCTTCTTATGAACACAAAAGGGTTAACCTATTATAATTTTTTTAGGGTAAAATGTCTCATCTCGGGATTAAGAAGATATTTTCAAACATATATTAAAAATATAAGAGAGGCCTAGAGTAGGAAACACTTCCATCAAAAAGGGAGTTATGAGCCCAAACTGTCATCCTCTTGACCAATGTGAGTTCCTAAGCACCATTTGGTTTAAAACCCCAATTAACCACCTTCATTTGGAAAGAAGGTTCGTAACCACTTATGGATGTGTGAATTATTGGGAGTTTCAATTAAGAATAGGAATTATAACTCGAGATAAATGACTATGCAACACATTTAACCCCACTCACTCACAATCAACCATCAGGATAAACCAAATGAACCTAGAAGTTGTGTCTATCCTATAAAAACAAACTCTAATAAGTGATCACTACTCTTCTAATGTTTAGGTAGTCTTCCTATATTCTATTTTTTTATCATTTAAGAGGGATTTGAAATATATATTCAACAGAAAAGTTGATGATAGATTATTTCAATATAAAATTAAACAAAAACATTAAACGGTGTTCTTTATGATTCTCTTGTATTCTATTTGATATCATCTATGAAATACAAAATAAAACCCATTTTCTAACCCAAATATTCAATATGCTTCTTATTGATCACACTTCACCAATAAAAAATGGATAATAAACATTTTCATCACCACATATCCTCTATAAACTGATCTTTAATTTTATATATTCTCTATATTGTTTATGATACTATTATCTTCCACAATAGATTCTAATTTTTCTATAATAATTTGAATTTAGTATTTTAAACTCAAAATATAGTTAACTTCCTACTCATTCCACATTAAATATATCATTTGGATATTCATTAATTATATCTATTTCATTCAATTTTAATTTTGTTATTTAATATGTTTAACAAACCACCAAACATCCTTGGGAATACTAAATCAACACTTTTATTCGAATTCTCTAGGATATGTACCTCTCGGTGCAACATAGTCCTTTTCAGTATGATGATAAATTTTTTCTTGAATGGCTTGAGGGCCTTCATTTTTTATTCATTTTAGATAATTCCCATTTTAATGGTTTAAGGGGAACCCGTACATGGACCATAGGATTAATGACATTGCATGACCTGATGTTCTTAAATGAATTCATACCAAACAATGAATACTTGAACATTTCCCTCCCTAATGTTTGCATCATGATCAGCACTCCACCTTCACATGAATGGCCAGATAGCTATCCTATGAAGGGATGTATAAGCCTTTACCGATGGCAGAGGCATACCCTCTCATTAGTCCAAGTCTGATTAGCTCTAATATGGTGAATGTGCCTAATACGAATCCTCATCTTGGGTCTTTTTCCTTGTAAGTTAGTATGGTACATCTGTAATTCATGTGGCCTGAAGGGCATGAGGTTCCCCAAAGGCCTTGAAGTGGCCCAAATACCATGAGGTGGCCTTAAAGCCTTACTGTCTTGAATGCCTTGGGTGGCCCAAAGGCCGTGAAGGACTTGAGGACCAAACTGGTGGCCCGAAGGCCCAAAAAGGTGAACAGTTCTGGCTGCTACAATGCCAAATAGTACCAACGACTATAATTTCTATAATTCCTACTACAATACTAATATAGTAACTCAAAAACATTCCTCCACCTAGATTTGGTCTCATGTCTCTTGGATGCACTTATGGAGTCCTCACCAACTGGCTGATACTCTTGTGCATGATATATTTTTGAATTAATTGTTTTTGAACTATAATGAATACTGTAGTGTGGTGTTCTCATCCATGGTGTATCATTATTTATATTTTATAAAGACTCTAATTTTCATGATTCTAAATAAAATCCCTCCAATGTGAAATCATCTATTGAAACATGTATTCATATTCATTTTTATAGGATGTGCTCTATGACTATAAGGTGTGTAGTTATCTAAAACCCAAACATCTCAACCCTTTTGAATAAAAAAATCACACCCATAATGTAACATGATATATCTTCAATATGGACCTCATATCTTGAACTTTGAAATTAATATCTGTATTCTATGGTGTGTTCATATGGATTGTGATTTTTCCAACTTCATCATAACCCCACAAAGAAAATTACATTAGTATGAGGCTATTTTATTACCTCATTCAAATTATAAACTCTCCATAAAATTCATTAGGGAACAAAAAATCCCAAAGAGTGTATTTTTCTGAACCGAACCAGGCTATTTTCTCTGATAAATCCCTATAAAATGTTCCTATCCATTCCTAGAGTTGATACACACTAGGAACTTTAATCCTTCTCCACTTTCCTAGTTGGGGAATTTGAAAACTTCAACCATCATAGATGGAAGGGTTATTGGGTAATTTTCATTGTGGATAAACCCCATTTTTTAAAACATTCTATTCACCACTTTAGAATAGATAGTTATCTTGTAGCATGAATCTCCATACCCAATACCAGAATTAACCTTTTATTATTCAATATAATTTTATATTTTTTGGAATTCAGCTTCAGTTATGACATGGTGTTCTTTTTCATTGTGGTTTCTAATAAATTCTTCTAGAATTCTAGACTCTTCATTCCCTTGGTAAGTTATTTAATGTATTTTAAAGTAATTTTATAGAAATCCAAAATGAAAATAAATAAATATTGATAAAAAATACAATAAATCAATACTTTTGGTTCCAATAAAGGGTGAAAATAATGTGGAGTTCTTTACTCATCTTGATAACCAAAATAATCCACAAAAAAAGATTACACAATTTCATTGTCTCAGGCTATGTGTTGATCCCATGTTCCACCTATATGAGTTGTCCTATCATGTGAAGTATGTATACTCATAAATCATAGAAATAATATACTATGTAGGATAAATAGAATGAAAAATACTATATAAAACTACCAAGAAGGCCAAAAATTCCTCTCATATGAGGTAGACAAATATGATAACCATCAAGAATCCTTCAATGAGAATAATATTTTCCCCTTAAAAGGAACTGTATGTATCTTGTGCATGGATTTTGGCCTAACAATTCAAGAATTGCATGATATTAGAAGTATGAATAACTTTATATGAGTAACAATAATCTAAAGGGAAATGAAATTTTAATCACTTCCATATACCATTGAATCATAAAATCTGTAGAGACTCCAGTAGGTGATAGTAGTATAAAAACATAAACACCACCCCATAGGACTCGGTGAAAAATTACCCTAACCACTACTAATTAAATTGGACTTCTCAATATTTGGTTAATATTAATAGGAATATATCTCATAGTTCCTTACACAAGTGAATCTTCTTATTTATTAGGAGAACACTCAATAAAATACATTGGAGATTCTTAGAAGGTCACTATATATTGAGATAGAAAGATGAATCCTTATAAATTTAATAATAAAAACTGTCCAAAATGAATAAAAATAATAAGGATCATGATTTATCACTTAATTGATATTCTTAGGATGAAAAATCCCATTACTACTCTAAGTAGGATGAGGACAAGATTTCTATTTCCCACTTCACATCATTCAATTTCATTACCCTCAGTATTAAAGATAACCCATAGATTGAATTTGAAAATAAAGGTTATTATGAAGAGATATCTTGTTGAAACATGGTATGCACCAAAGTACATGATTAGAGTTATCATAACCAACCATAAGGCAATATTATGATTTTATATTTCATCTAAATATCCAAATTCTACTCCCCTAGATAGGCTTCGACCAATGATAAAGGGAAAGGGGTGTCTATATGCATATCCCTATCACCACCTAAGGAATTTAAACATATTTAAAATGAGGAATTTTTTTCACAAAATAAATTTGAGTTAGAGAAATTGAAAGTTTTCAATTCTAGATTACACATGGTAAATATTCCTATTGAGTAAAACTCCAAGATAAAAGCCAATATTTCCCCACTATACCATATTTTGTAAAAATTATATGTTCAACAAATAAGAATAAATTTAACATTCCAAAAAATTACTAGGATTTAACCAATGAGTTACTTAAACATGGTGGCCTAACAACACTAATACTTTCATTGCTAGGTAATTAATTTCCTCCATGTCAAGAAAGCTACACTATGTATGCTCAAACTAGATTTCTATAGCCAATGTAGGACAATTTTATATATCACGATCTAACTACTGCCACTACTAGGTCATCATCCTAAGAGTAATTATCATGAGATCTAATAAATTCCACCAATTCCCTTTAATATTTAAAGGAAGTCATTGAAGGATGAAAAACTCTAGTATAGATAGAGAAGAAACTGTATTACTATTTTGTGGGTGTAACTCCTCATTTGACTAATTTTTAGATTCATACCTTCTCTAAATTTTATAGTATGAAATACTTGGAGAGTCACTTGATGTACATTGTGTCTCTATGTGAACCCATTATAGGGATACTTGAACAATAAGAAACTGTAAATATTAGATTATTCTTGTCAAATTAAGAAGGACCAACATTCGTATGGTATAATAGCCTACAAACTAGGATTCATATAAACTTGGAATACCTCTATTTTAAATTCCTATAAAAATTTAGTTCTACATTGATGAAGGTGATAATACGTTATTTATGAATTGAAATAAGTGTGAAAATGACATGGTCTTAAATTTAATCACTATATGGAAGGGATTGACTTACTCCCTGAATGTGAAACTTTCACAAAAGAAACTGATGGATATATATATATATAGAAAATATGTGGTATGTTGAAAACACCACTTATTACAATGAAATATCCTAGTGTATTTTAAAAGGTTATAGTAGTTGAAATTTTTTTTGTGGGTTCTTTCAAAAACTATATGGCCAAATGTCATCCAAATTTGATGATGTATGGAATGAGAGGGGAAAAGATAAAAACAACAACTATTACACTTAAACTTTTTCCAGTACAATTCCATATACTAATAAAAAATAATATCACAAGAAACCTCCCCTAAATTATTAAAAAAATTAATATTTGTCCCTTTATGTGGGTAGGAAGTGGATGATTTTACAAGGGTTTTAAGTATGGAAGAAAAATGTTAATTCCCTTTAAATAGAAAAATTTATCTCACTATTTCTTACTACCTTGAAAATTAACCATCTCATGATTTATGAGATAAGAAATCCCAAAAAAATCATCCTTAATGACTACCCTTATCATATAATGTTGGGGAAAAAATATTAAAAACTTACTCATATTCAAGGATATACTCTATAATATGGGGTAATATTAACAAATATATCTTGGAAAACCCCTAGTGAAAGTGACCAATATTTCTTCTACTCCACCAAAAGAACAAGAAGATAGTAAGGAACACTAAATAGGTGTTTATATAAATTCAATGACTAGATGACCAAAAAATCATTCAACTAGAAATATTTCATAATGTAGGATCAACTAAACCATACATTTGTTACCTAAATTCAATTTCTAATGTCAGAAATGTAATATTCATTATCGTACTCATAAAAGAGTATATGAAACCAATTTTAGAATAAGGAGAAATAATAATAGGTGACATTTCTAGTTCTTAATCCAATTTATACTATCTTATAATACTCTTCACCTTCTCAATAAGGGTGGTCACTACCCCATAAAATTAGGGAATGACCAACGCTTGACCAAATAGAATTCTAATTAGATGAAGAATTGAAAAATGGATTGGTCAATGTTTTCAATTTTATAGACCACTTCACTGATGCAACACACATATATAAATCTGGTATCTCTATGAATAATTGAAGTGGTGTTTGTAGAGTATATAGAGGTCTAGGGATATGAGGTTTAAAAGAACCCCGATTATTAAGAACTACTTCTATTGAGGTTTTATATGGAATGAAAACCTAGAGGATGAAACTCTAATGAAAATTATAGAATATTGATCTGATCTTGAATAAACATAGACTTATTAAAATTTAATAAATCTAGAATATCAATTCAAAACTTATAGTTATATGATAAAAATAATTGTACATGAATTCCAATTCAACTTCACCCTTAGGTGAAAAATATGTCACCTAGTTCCTTAGAAAGGAAGGATCCATTCACACTTCCGTGCTTTTACCCTAAGCCTATATCTAGGGAGAAACCTCATGGTAGGATTCATCTAACCCTATTCTAGAAACAATACATTTATAATAATATTTCAATCATTCTAGATAAGATATTTATTATAGATTCCATTAACCTATCTATGAAACTCATGAAATCCATCATTGATGCAATTTTAAGCCCTCAAGAGTCTGAAGATGAAGTCATTTTAAATGAGGTGTATCATTAGAAGACTAGTTCCACTAAATGAAACCTTGTGATTTTCTTTATGGAAGAATATCTATAAATTTCCATACATGGTAACATAAAACATTTGTAGACACATAAATATATCTCAATGATATTGACTTCGGTAAATATTGGATTAATAATGGTTCTAGGATCAATCACATATCAGTTTAGACCCTCTAATATTTAGGCTATGTTAAAGCTGAAATGTCTCCCTCTAACTAGAAAATATAGTGTCATTATAAGAGTGAATATAAACCCCTTGGAATGATCTGGATCCAAACTCAATTTTATAACTTTTATTGTTATAATGTGTTCAGGGTGGTTCTCCAAGATAAAATCTTAAGATCTCTATAGGGTAGGTTGTGTATTCAAAAGCATGTGGCAGTTCCCTTTTAATACCACCAATACTTTTAAGTTCCCTTTTGAAGATAAATTTAGGTTAATTCATTGTAATAAATCCCCCTTTGAGTCATATTAATCCAAATATATAGATTAAAGGATCTATAAAATTAAGGGGAATCAACTGATAATGGATAATGTCATTTAGATAATTTCCCCAATGACATAGAATATAGTGAAGTCAAAATATAGAGTGAACCTATGGAAGAATATGTATTTACCATTATTCTAATAGGATAAACAATTATTTATCATTGTAGAAATTATATATGAGGATTCTTTAGGAAAATAAATAAAATAATCCAATTTCATTTCTTTTATATACTAGTCATGAAACATTACCTAGGCAACATATACCAATAAGGAATGAAAGGACCACATTAGAGTTTATGATATTTTAAGAGTACCCCAAGTGTCTTTACCACTATTTAAGAAATATTTATCTTCATTATCAATCAATTAATATAATAACAATCAACCAATTGGGTATGAATCCTATAACAAAAATAAGAGTGCAGGGTTTGGGATGCTTTCTCTCGTCCTCATGGATTTAGTTGCAGTTGATAATCCAAGTTATTTAAAGGAAGGATGTCACCCCAATGTAGATAAAAATGTTCCCACATAGTCATAAATATATAGAAAAACCCACATATCTTCTACTTCTTAAAATATTTAAGAATATGGAGAATAATATATAGAATATGATCATAGGGAAGCCCTTCCAACATTCAAGGAAATTGTCTCCACCACTATTGGTGAGCCCTTGCAGGTGAAAACTATCTTTTAGGAAGATACTAGATCCATGTTTATTATTTCTACCATTAATCATAAATAAAATAGATATACATATCCTTCCCATCATGTTATGTTGTCTTATAATTAATAAAAATGTCTAGATGATCGTGATGTGGCTAACATTGAATTGGGTTTTTTAAAAGACCACCATTTATATATAGAATGCATCCAAACTTCACTAAAATGATAGAAGTTGATGTTTTCAAGATGATCCTAGAACACATCATATAATAATTTCAATATCTAAAAGTTATTGAAAATATTTTCATAATCATGAAGAAGAATTGGTTGATCCAGGTATACATCAACTTAAAGTATGACAACTAATATTTTTTAGAGGATAATTTTTTATTATTGATCATGGAGATACTAATAAATGTGATTGATATATTCTAGTCCATTTCTTTCCTAGATAGATTTTTCGATTATAACTAGATCTAAATGACTCTTGTTGTTTAAGAGGACACTATATTCATTGAACTATAAAGGTTATAGTGATACCCAATAATTCTATTTTTCTTAAAGAATGAAAGTGACACATTCTAATGTGGAATGAACAATATCATCCATTACTTTCATGGTAAAATCATGTAATGACACATTTTATATCCAGTGGTAAATTCTCAATAATGATGTGATCATATTTATGATATCGAGTTAGATTTCAACAAATATCAACAACACAAATTCAAGATGAACCCCATTTAAATATTATATGGGGGTAATATCGGGGATACTCATTGGATTTTTGATGAGACAATGAAGTGTATAATTTGATACTTAAAAGACTAGAGAAATCCTCATTACGAATTTTTCATGAATACACATGGAGTGGACAAGATTCTATTGATGATGTTCCATTATTATATGATTTATGGATAATCACACCATAAAATTACATCCCTCAAAATTAATGAAGAAGGAACTCACCTAAAATTAGGACAAGGATGAAAAAAATAATTCAATAATATCAAAGGATATATTTGGAACCCACCACTCTAGATTCCATATGTGGAAGAGTATCCTCTCATCCTTCTTGAGGAGACCCTAGATGATTCGTTTTATACACTAATTGATTATAAGAATGATGTAAGTAATGAGAATGACCACTATTGTATCTGAAGGATGATTATAAGTACCAAGACTTGATACTATGTTATTGAGAAGAACTACCTTGCGTTGACCTTTTAAGTGTTTATGATGTGACATTGTTTACAACATCACTAGGTTTATCTAATTTCTCATATTGATCCTATAAAATTTCTCCCCAGTTGACCAATGTTAATTGGGAGTCTTGTGAAATGGCTAATCATTATAAAATATTCATTTATCTAGTTCTTTTTAGTGATTTTAGTCAAAGGTAATACAATAGTATATTTATGGATAGCTCACCCCATCCTAGAATGTCTACTTATGAAAATTAAGCACCATAACAATGAGTTTTTCTCCATCTATGAAACCCCCGAAAATGGGAGATGTACTTTTATTGTGGCCCTTGTAGCTCGACATGAAGGATAATGAAATGTTTAGAGATTAATAGTATTTTATGGAGGATATTAATTTTATCCCTAGCGAAGGAAACAATTATATGTATTTTTTACTTCCATAAAGCTGAAATAACAATGATGTAGAATATCAATCCCTCATTATTGACTTAGAGATAGCTTTATAGATACCCAAGGCCCACATAAACATTAAGGGTGACACCGAGTTAGTATCTAAGTTTATAAATGGTTATATATTATTATAAATTAACAAATAATTCTATTTATTGATTTTTTTATTACGTATTATAGATTAATTTTCCATGAAGAGAAAACTATATCACATACTGAGTTTATATAACACCCAAGATAATAAAATATAATACTAATTATAACCCCAATATATTTAGACTATGATTAAATATTCAGAAAAATTTCACATAATGGGGTGGTATAATCATTCGTCAATATTGATATAGAGGAGGTCAATGATATTAAAACTACCCTCGACCAAGGTGATCATATATCCTCACATAATGATACTATAATTTGATGTATGCAACCTATTGTAAACTAAATTAAAAAAAATTCACCCCCAGATAAATCCAAGAAGGAATGGATCTGGTGATGGGAAGCAAACTTCATCATTACAATGGATTAAATTCCTCTGTATTCTTCAACAAGAAAGGTTTTGATGGATTTCTCCTTGGATACATTATATCAGGGGAGATTCAAATTATTATGTAGGAAGTCCACGCAAGTGCATGTGACACACAATATTTAGTAGGAAATATATTCCATTCAATTTAGATATTTGGATACTTATGGTTTTTAATGATGAAAGAATGTATATAGTTAACCAGGAACTTTCATTCTTGTTAGATACATGTAAACATTATTAATTATCACCTAAAACCACTACACATCACCAAATACTCTTGGATATTTTCTATGTTTGGAATAATTGTCATGGGGACAAATAACCCAACAACAGATTGGTAGGTCAATTATATGTTTACTAAAACCATTTTAATTTGAAAATGGAATGAGGTTGTATCCCTCATGGAATATGGGAAAAATTTTATCATAAACACTATAAAGACCAATATCATCAGTATATTTGATATCACTCCCACAATATTGAGTGACATTGACACCAATTTTTATTCTTTTGAATTGAAGAGGTTTTATCCAGCGTATAATATCATGTTTCATCATTATTCCTTTTATCATGCATTATAAAATCCCATTATAAAGGCTTTCAATCAAAACTTGTCTTATATTCTTTAGATGACATAGGATAAAGACAAGAGGAATTATGCTGATAAACTCTTTCATTATCTATAGAATTATCCTCCACGAGTTGTACTCAATCACAATACACCCCATATACACTAGTATATGAGACATAGAAAATAAATTCCATTGTAATCCAATAACCCTTACTTTTCATTACCATCTTGTAATGAGGATCCTAAATATAAACAGTATCATATTCAATTAGATGATTTTGAGGGACTCAATGAGAGAATATTAAACACACTGCAAAATATTTAAGAACATCAGAATTGGTTCTCCTAATAATTCAAAAATAAGGTTCACCTCTACTGATTCCTTAAAATGATAATTGATACAATATTTGAGAACTTTGATGATAGATGGAAGTAATCCTATATAGCTAGAGTTGAAATGGGAAGGACCTACACCACATACAATGTTACATCCCATGTAAATAAAGAATAATACATTTTCAAATTTTTGAATTAAATATTAATTTTACTTTAAAAAGGATGCTATGTTTGATGGAATACCCAATACTCAATAGTGGGTTTCTTGAAAATCTTACATTGCAGACAACGTTGGGTCATAGAGAAAAACAATAATATAATATTATTTCAAATGGTAGTTAATGCCTAGCCATTGTATTGGTGGGAATGAATAGAACTAACTAAAATATAATTATAAATGTTTGTTAAATATTTTTACATTTATCCGATAACTTTTAGAGTCTTAAAATAAGAAAGAACCCAAATTTTAACCATAAATACTCCAATATCCTTTAAAAGGGTCGATTTACTGCCTTTTGATGGTGAACCCTATTTAAATATAGTTTTGGTCACTTTTATATGTTATTTTTAACAAAATAAAATTCTTCTTTTGAATCAGGACATAAAAATTTACTTTGGGTAATTTTTTGGTATTTTTATGATAAAATTCATTTTTTAGGGAATAGTGAAAAATACTGTATTTTAATTCAAAAATTGTCTTTTAATCTAATTTATTTATATGGTTATATTATCTTTTTTATTGGTTTATATTTTAATTATATTATATTTTTAACAATTAATCCAATGTTGTTCATTGGAAGTAATTTCACTTTGAAATTTGGACATAAACAAGTGTCAATGTTTTGATAGTTATTATTTCATAAAAACACGCTTTCAGTTTTGACAATGGGAATTAATATTAAATTAATTAGTCCAAATTATTTGTTTTGAATTTGGTAAAATAGAAATAATTTTTGAATTCGTAGTATCAAATATATCTTAGGATGAAGTTTTGGTATTTTTATGAAAAACATTAATTTTTTATGAATAGTGAAAACACTGAGTAGTACTTAAAGAGGTGACTTTTTCATTTAAATGAAATTTTACCGCTTCCGTAAATTGAATTTTGAAAATCCAAAATACATGGTTGTTATCATTATCTAAAATGTGGTTCAATGAGATGAAAATAGTTTTTGGTGAATTGTAACATTTGACTTTTATTTACCACGGCTAAAGGTAAATAGGGTAATTCAAGGTAAAAATAATATTATAATAATATAAAATTACCTTAACACTTTTTATAACCTTATTGGATGATTAATGGATGACCCAAAAAATCCTTGGGTAAAACCTTTGGCCTTTTAAATCCACTTGGGTATGATAATGTCATTTATAACTTTTTATTTAAAGTAAAAATAAAAATATCATAAACATGTATTGTTTTGCTAAGTCAATTTTAATGTGGGTTTATGTAATTTAAATTTTTGACTATAAATATTAATTATAAATTTATAAATATTTCCTATATCATGGTAGTTTATTTATAATTTTTAGACATCAAATAAATAAAATTATTTATGACACAATAATGATGCAGTGTTTACCTCATTAATTAATGATAAAAATAAATAAGATTATAAAGATTAAAACAATTGCCAAAACCAGTCCAAATCTTATTGGATGATTTTATTTCTAACATGATTAATATTATGTTATACTTTAATGAGTTTTTTACCTTTAGAAACCGAAAATCATTATATAATAAAATAATATTTTCAAACTTTCCTAAAGAGCCACTCCCCCCTTATAAAAATCCCTCACCTCTAAGCCATTACTCACACCTCTCAATCCCCTTATATCATCCAAAATCTACCCAAATAAGCTCTAATGATCTATCTCTTCCTCTTAGAATCATTAATTTTGGCAAAAGGTACTTCAAGAAAACCTTTTGGTTCAAACCAAAGGAAGTCACATGATTTAAAGGAAACGTCTTCCCTTAAGTTCTTCTATTTTGTTTTCCTTATCCAACCAAATAAAATATTTTTTATTACTTTAATTAATATAAACACTAGTATACTCAATATAATATGTTTTTGTTATGAAAATGATTCGAATTACACTCTCAGACACCTCCATATAATGGGTAAATAACATACTGTTTCTGTGGACGGCAAACTAACACCTCACGAAATGATGATTGTTAAATTATGTCCTACCGCCTCTCATGATGGACATTAATATGGAAATATATTAAAATGTGATATATATAATATTTATATTTTCCTTATGATTCTGTATTTTTCATTTTTAGTACACGTTTATGGTTTCCATAATAGGTAAATATGATAATTTAATTTGAGGAAGTGCGGACTACCGCCCCCTCAAAGTGATATGACTCATTCATGCCATACATTGAACTTATAAAGGATGGAGTTACTGAAACTATATATATGATATTACACTTGAATTTTAATATATCTATATATCAGTAAGATTTAATTCCATTAAATACGAAAATAAAAGAAAGTAGCGTTCATGCCTACATATAACTTACCATCTCCATGAACGATTCATTTTATTTCTTAACTCCAAATGTTATTTACTATTTTAAATACATATATATAATGGATATATATGATATATATGATATATAAATCATTAATATCATTTTATATATAATGGAATTGTGACCATGTGGACAATTTATAATTATAACATGTTCATTTTTAACTCAAGTTCTGAATATCAACAAAATGTCTGATATGAACTCAAATAATTAACTAACTGTTATATTAAGGAAATAAGTGATATAAAATAAATAATAAACTTAAAGAAGGTACTTAAGAAATTATAAATTAAATTATGTTTATTATTCATGAAATTAAATAATTAACATGTCAAGTTGGACACAAGGTAAGGGACTTCGTCTGAATCTCCTTTCATTGATTCATAATTTGATTTATACACGACTTTATTTTATATGGTATATAATGAACCCCTTTGAATTTTAATTTCATTCAAAGGGAATATTTTTTCTATGAAGAGTTTTACTAAATGAAAAAAGGAATATTTTTAATGTTTGCGGTGACAATGACCTCTCCACTGCCGTAATCATTAGTTGGCTTCCCCTATAAGCCTTAATGTTTTTTTAAAATGAAAAATAAACCCCTTATTATGTTTTTTTGGTGTTTTGGTATTGAAAATGGTTTTTGAAATTTATTTATTATTTCAATATATTTAATTTATTTAGTTTTATTACAAATTAAATGTTATTAGTGAAATATTTATATTTTCAATATTTTATTTGTTATGATTTTATAACGGTACTTGGACATTTGACCGGTGATTACGTGATAAATCAAATGAAGGGTGGTGTCATAATAAACCTGGATGGGTGGTTACGTTATAACCTCCAATGCATTGGGTATGAAAGTCGGTTTTATGGATATTACCTTTAGTGATATGCGTGGAAGTCAGTTGTGCGATTATTCTATATAAGAATGTTTATGTCCCAAGTTACCTTTATATGTTTTATGTTATTGCTATGGGTTTTATGGTTATATTTTGTTTACAAAAGGTTAAGCAATGATATTTTATTCGGTGAATAGTATTTACTACTTCATAAAGGTGAAAAGTATTAATTATGATAAAGTATTCATGGTTTAATTGTTGTATTGAAAAATTAAAGGTTTTCCTTCTTTTCATATCCCTTACTGATATTTTTATGCACATCCCATGTTTTTTTGAATGTTTTTTCACAGTAAATAAAGATTATTTGAGTTAAGGAAGGGATCAAGGAAAAGTAATGTTGTCTAAAATATGGAACTAGACATGAATTTTTTAAGAATTTATAATTTATGAAAAAATGGATACTGAGTAGAAGTGTCTACTTTGTGATATTCAAGATGTAATGTAATGAGTTATGGCATAATTCTCTAAAATTCAAAACCCGAAAAGATCCTCAATGTGAATTATTAACTTAATTCATGATTATGTAATGTTTAAGTGTGGGACCTTATAGTTAGTATCATTGGTCAGTTTAGATAACTTTAGAAGTTAGGATATTGTTAAATTAATATCCATAAATTATTTTAAAATTTTAGTTAGATTAAAATTATATAGAATTTACAGATTACCATATTTCCTCGCTTAAGATATTTCATTGTTCAGAATGGCTTTTCGAAGAGGAAACATTGAAAGTGTGAGGGGAAGGAATACAGAGGGAAATGACCTTTCAAAATCAGTATCTGAAGATGGTCAGAATAAGAATTGAACAGTTTGTTGGAGTGATGGATCAATTGACTCATGTTATAAATGTAGGTTGTGTTTATTGAGTATATTTTGGTTTATCCTAAAAGTAAACAGGACCATTAAAGTCATTTAAGGTTTGTCTAGAAAACCTTAAAAGAAAAGAAACTGTTTGGGAAATTCAGAAATTGTGGATTTTGGTTACAAAAAATTTTATTCCATGGTCATATTGTTTCAAAAAATGGCATAACAATTGATCCTTCTAAAAACAATGTTGTTAAAGAATGGCCAAGACACACAAATATAATAGAGATCCATAGTTTTCTTAGTTTAGCAAGTTATTATTAGTGGTATGTTGAAAATTTTTCATGGTTATCTAGACCACTAACTAAGTTAACTCGAAAAGGTGTTAAGTTCATTTGAAAAAAAGAATGGGATGGTTGTTTTCAAGAATTGAAAATAATATTGATGAATGATCTAGTTTTTGCATTACATTGTAGAAATGGTGAGTTTTTTATCTACAATGATGCTTCGTTGAAAGGAATTGGTTGTGTCCTTATACAAAATGATCAGCTAATTGCTTATGTTTCACATCATTTGAAACCTCATGACTTAAATTACCATACACATGATTTGGAATTAGCTTCTATTGTTTTTTATATACAAATTTGGAGGCATCATCTATATGGAGTAAAATGTGGAATATATACTGACCACAAAATTTTGAAGTATATATTCACTCATAAGGAATTAAACATGAGACAAAGGAGGTTGTTGGAATTAATCAAGAATTATGATCGCACAATTCATTACCATCTAGTAAAGGAAAATAAAGTGGCTGATTCTTTGAGTTGGAAATTTATTGCTTCATTAACCATGATACATTTGGAATGAGATCCTTTGGTGTTTGATTTGATGAAATTTGGAATTGTAGTTTTTGGTGTAATAAATTCCTCTGTTTTGTTTCATGTTTTAGTGAAATCATCTCTATCAGACAGAATAAAGCAAGTGCATAATGAAGACAGTGAGTTACAGAAAAAGGCAGAGTTGGTTCAGAAGGGTATGTTTCCTAAATTTAACATTGATAATGATTGTATTTTGAGATTTGGAAGGAGATTATGTGTGACTTGTGATTCGAAGTTAAAGAAAGAGTTATTATGTGAAGCTCACAGTTCTCTGTTTTCAGTTCATCTTGGCAGTACTAAAATGTACAGAGATCTATGACAGTATTATTGGTGGGATGGAACGAAAAGAGATATTCCTGACTTTACTGTGAAGTGTTTGACTTGTCAACATGTTAAAGCAGAGTGACAATTACCTAAAGGGATGCTTCAGCCTTTACTGGTTCTAGAGTGGAAATGGGAAAATATATCCATGGAATTCATTGTGGGATTACCAAAGGCATCTCGAGGTAATATTGCATTCTGAGTTATTATTGATTGATTGACTAAATATTATCATTTATTTCCTATTTAAGATACTTTGTCCCTAGATAAACATTCTCAGGTGTATGTTAAAGAGATATTTAGGTTGCATGGAGTTCCCCTCTATATTGTATATGATCATGATCCTAGGTTTTTTCTAACTTTCGGAAAGACCTTCCAAAGTCATTCTGGACTGAGTTAAATTTTAGTACAACTTTTTATCCCCAATCAGATGGGTAGTAAAAATTAAAAATTCAGACCTTGGAGGATATGCTACATGATTGTTCACTGGATTACTAGGGAAGTTGGGACCAACATCTTTATTTGGATGAATTTTCTTATTATTACATTTTTCATTCCAGAATATAGATGGATCTATTTGAGGCATTATATGTGAAGTAGTGTCGAACTCAAGATTTTTGGGATGAAGTAGGTGAAAGGAAGTTGATGGGACACTAATTTGTAGAAGAGATGGAAGAAAATGTTTAGTTGATTCAGAAACACATGAGAACAGCTAAGTCCTGACATGAAAGTTATGTGAATAACTAGAGGAAGGATCTTTCTTTTGAGGTAGGTAATCATGTCTTTCTCAAAGTTTCTCTATGGAAAAGTGTGATGTGTTTTTGTGAGAAAGGAAAGTTGAGTCTGAGGATCATTGGACTATATGAAATCCTGGAGAAAGTTGGATCAGTTGCCTACAGAGTGGCTTTACCTCCAAGTTTATCCCAGGTAAATAATTTTTTTCATGTTTCAATGTTGAAAAAGTATATTCCAGATCCATCTCATGTGTTGAGCCCAGAGGTAGTTCAGTTGGAAGAGAATCTCTCTTATGAGGAACAACTAGTCCAGATTCTGGAATGAAGAGAGAAAGTGTTTCGAAATAAGGTAATTCATTAGGTAAAGGTTTTGTAAAAAAACCATATGGTTGAAGAGGCAACATGGGAATCTGGAAATGCTATGAGGGATAAATATCCACATTTATCTGATAAGTGAATAAAATTATGAGGATGTAATTTCCAAAAGGTGGGAAGGATGTAACATTTCAGGTAAATAAAGAATTATACAATTTCAAATTTGTGAATTAAATATTAATTTTACTTTAATGGGGATGATATGTTCGATGACATACCCAGTACACAACAACGAGTTTCTTTGAAATCTTACGTTGCACACAAAATTAGGTCAAATAGAAAAATATTAATATAATATTATTTCAAATGGTAGTTAACGTCTACCCGTTGTAATGGAGGGAATGAATAGAACTGACTAAAATATAATTATACATTTTTATTAAATGTTTTTACTTTTATTCAATAAACTTTAGAGGCTTAAAATAATAAAGAATCCAAATTTTAAGCATAAATACTCTAATATCCTTTAAAATAGTCAATTTACTACCTTTTTATGGATAAACCTCTTTAAATATATCTTTCGTCACTTTTATATGTTCTATATGACAAAATAAAATTCTTCTTTAGAATTGGGGCATCAAAATTTACTTTGGGTAAATTTTTTGTATTTTTCTGATAATGTTTTTAATGAATAGTGTAATATACTGTATTTTAATTAAAAAATGCCTTTTAATCTAATTTATTTATATGGTTATATTTTATTTTTAATTGGTTTTAAAGTTTAACTAGATTATATATTTACCATTTAATCCAATTTTTGTCAGTGGATGTAATTTCACTTTTAAATTGGACATAATCAAGTGTCAATCTTTTGATAGTTATTATTTCTTAAAAACATGCTTTCTATTTTTACAACAGGAATTGATATTAAATTAATTTTTCCAACTTCTATGTTTTGAATTTGGTAAAATGGACATCATTTTTTAGGTTGGAATATCAAATATAGCTTTGGCTTATTTTTTGGTATTTTCTGAAAAACTTCAATTTTTGATGGGTAGTGAAATCACTGAGTTATAGTTAAAAAGTTGAATTTTTCATTTAAATGAAATTTTAGCACTTCTGTAAATTGAATTTCATAAATCCTACATTCATGGTTGTTATCATTGAGTAAAATGCGGTTCAATTAGATGAAAATAATTTTTGATGAATAGTAACTTTTGACTTTTGTTTACCACGGTTAAAGGTAAATTGGGTAAATCCAGGAAAAAAAATATTATAAAAATATAAAATTACCCTAAAACTTATCTTAAACATATTGGATATGTAATGGAAGATCAATACAATCCTTGGTTGAGACTTTTGGCCTTTGAAAACCACTTGGGTAAGATAATGACATTAATAATTTTTTAGTTAAAGATAAATTAAAAATATCATAAACATGTATTTTTTTGCTAAAAAATTTATAATGTGGGGTAATATAATTGATATATTTGACAATAAATATTCATTAAAAAGATAAAACTATTTGCTACATCATGGTATTTTATTTATAATTTTTATACACAAAATAAATAAAATTATTTATGACACAATGAATGATTTATATAAATAAAATTATAAAGAATAAAACAATACCCAAAACCTATCCAATTTTTATTGGATGATTTTATTTAGAAAACGAGTAATCTTATCTTCAACTTTAATTAGTTTTTTACCTTTATAAACTGATAATAATTATAAAATAGAATAATATTTTCAAACTTTCCTAAAGAGCCCCTCCTCGCCCTTAGAAAAAGCCCTTAACTCTAACCCATTTTTCACAGCACTCCATCCCCTTGGATCATCCATCATATGCCCTAATATGATCTATAGATTCATCTCTTCCACTTAGAAGCCTTACCTTAGGTAGAAGGTACTTCAAGTAAACCTTTTGGCTCAAACCCAAGGAAGTTACCCGATCTAAAGGTAACATCTTCCCTTGAGTTCTTTTCCTTTATTTTCCTCATCAAACCCCTAAACTCTTTTTATTAATTTTTTTTATAAAAAAAATTGTATCCTCGATATACTAGGTTTTTTTTATGAGAATTATTCTCACTACACTTAAACTCACCTCCATCTAATGGCTAAAGAACATACTGTTTCTGTGGACATCAAACTAAAGCCTCATGAAATGATGATTGTTCAATTATCAACTACCGCCTATCATGATGGACATTAAGATAGAACTGTATTTATATTTGATATATATTATAATTATATTTTCTCTATTCATATTTATTTTTCATTTATAGTATACCTTTATGGTTTCTATAATGGGTAAACATGATAATTTCATTTGAGGAAGTGCAGACTACCTCCCCCACAAAGTGATATGACTCATCCATGCCATACATGGAATGTATAAAAGATAGAGTTACTAAAAAAATATATATGATATTATACTAGAATTATAATATACCTATGTATCATTATGTTTTCATTCCATTAAAAATGAAATTGAAATGAAAGTAGTGTTCATGCGTACGTACGACATACCGTCTCCATGAACGGTGCATTTCATTTCCTAAATCCAAATTTTATGTACTATTATAAATACACACACACATATATATATATACTGTATATATATGATTTATATGATATCAAAATCATGAATATCATTCTATAGATAATGGAATTTTGACCACATAGACAATTTATAATTATAACAAGTACATTTTTAACTCAAGTACTGAACGTCAACAAAATGTCCTATATGAACTCAAATAATTAACTAATTATTATAAATGGTAACAAGTGGTTTAAAAGGAATAATAAACTTCAAAAAGGTTCTTAATAAAGTATAAATTAACTTAAGTTTATTATTCAGGATATTAAAGAACGAACGGGTCTAGTCGGACACGAGGGAAGGGACTTCGTCTCAATCTCCTTTCATTGAGGAATACATTGATTTTTACACAACTTTCCTTTATACGGTATATAATAAATTCCATTGACTTTTAATTTAATTAATAGTGAATCTTTTTTCTATGAAGCCTTTTAATAAATGAAAAAAGGAATGTTTTTAATGTTTGCGGCGACAATGACCTCTCTACCACTATAATCGTTAATTAGATTCCTCTATAAGCCTTAATGTTTTATTAAAATGAAAAAGAAACCCCTTATTCTATTTTTTGGGTGTTTTGGTATTGATAATGGTATTGAAATTGATTTATTATTTCAATATCTTGAAATTATTTATTTTTATTGCAAATGAAATGTTATTAGTGAAATATTTATATTTCCAGTATTTTATGTTTTATGATTTTATAATGGTACTTGAACATTTAATAGGTGATTTTGTGATAAAACAAATGACAGGTGGTGACATGATAAACTAGGATGGTTGGTTACATTATAAACTCCAATTAATTGGGTATTAAAGTTATTCATATGGCTATTCCATTTAATGATATGTGTACAAGTCGACCGTCTGGTTATTCCATTTAAGTATGTTTATGTCCCAAGATAACTTTATATATTATGTGTTCTTTCTATGGGTTTTATTGTTATATTTTGGTTACAAATGGGTAAGCAATGATCTTTTATTCGGTGAAGTGTATTTACTACTTCATAAAGTTGAATAGTATTACTTATTAAAAAGTATTCATAGTTTACTTGTTTTTTTTGAAAAACTAATAGTTTTCCTTCTTTGTATATCTTTTACTGAGATTTTTATGCTCATCCCAAGTTTTTTTGAAATGTTTTTCATAGGACATAAATATGAATAGGGTCAAGGATGGGATTAAGGAAAAGTAATACTGTCTAAAATATAGAACTAGACATGGCTTTTTTTAAGAGTTTTTATTTTATGAAAAAATGGATACTCAGTAGAAGTGTCTACTTTGTAATATTTGAGATATAATGTAATAAGTGATGGACTAATTATCTAAAACTATAATCTTGAGAAGATCCTCAATGTGAATTATTAACATAATTCAGGATTATGTAATGTGTATGGCTGGGTACTTAGAGTTGGTATCAGTGGTCGGTTTAGACAGCTTTAGAAGTTAGGATATTGTTAAATTAATATACATAAATTATTTTTAATTTATGGTAAGATTAATATTATATATAATTTATAAATTACCATGTTTCTTCAGCTATGATATTTCCATTTTCAGAATGGGTTTTCAATGAGGAAACAAGGCAGTTGTAATGGGGAGGCATATAGAGGGAAATGACCGTTCAAAATCAGGATCTGGAGACGGTCAGAATCTGAATTGAATAGTTTTTTACAGTGATGGATCAGTTAACTCAAGTTATAAATGGTGGTAGTGTTTACTGATGATATTTTGGTTTATTATTAAAGTAAAGTGGACCATGAAATTCATTTAAGGGTTGTCTAGCTAACCTTAAAAGAAAATAAACTATTTGGTAAATTCAGCAACTATGAGTTTTGGTTACAAAAAATTTCATTCCTTTGTCACATTATTCTAAAAAATGGCATAAATGTAGATCCTGCTAAAAAGTTTTTTAAGAATGGAAAAGGCCCATAAATATAATCAGGATCCATAGTTTTCTTGGTTTAGCAGGTTATTACTAGAGGTTTGTTGAAAATTTTTCATAGTTATCAAGCCCACTGATTAAGTTAACATGAAAAGTTGTTAATTTAATTTGGATAAAATAATGTGATGATTGTTTTTAGAAATTGAAAATATGATTGATGAATACTATAATTTTGGAATTACCTTACAGAAATGGTGAGTTTGTTATCTACAATGATGCTTTGTTGAAAGGAATTGGTTGTTTCCTTATGCAGAATGATCAGGTAATAAATTATGCATCACATCAGTTGAAACCTCATGAGTTAAATTACCCTACAGATGATTTGGAATTAGTTGTTGTTTTTTTGATTTAAAAATTTGGAAGCATCATCTGTATGAAGTAAAATGTAAAGTATATACTGGCCACAAAATATTGAAGTATATATTCCCAAAGAATGTATTAAACATGAGAAAAAGGAGTTGGTTGGAATTAATCATGGATTATGATTGCAAACTTAATTACCATCCACGAAAAGAAAAAAAGGGGCTGATGCTTTGAGTTGAAAAATAATACTTCATTAACCATTATACGTTTGGAATGAGATCCTTTGGTTTTTTATTTGACGAACATTGGAATAGAAGTGTTTGGTGCAAGAAATTCTTGTGTTTTGTTTCAGGTGTAATTGAAATCATCTCTATCAGACAAAATAGACAAGAAAAGAAAGAAGACAATGAGTTACAAAAAAAATGTAGATTTGGTTCAGATGGGTATGTTTCCTGAATTTAACATTGATAATGATTGTATTTTGAGATTTGTAAAGAGATTATGTATCCCTAGTGATTCATAGTTAAAGAAAGATTTATTATGTGAAGCTCGTAGTTCTCTGTTTTTACTTCATCCTGGTAGTAATAAAATTTATAGAGATCTCCGAGAGTATTATTGGTGGGATGGAATGAAAACAGATATTGCTGACTTTACTGTGAAGTGTTTGACTTGTCAAAAGGATAAAGTAGAGTGGCAGTTACCGAAAGGGATACATCAACATTTACTAGTGCCATAGTGGAAATGGGAAAATATATCCATGGAATTCATTGTGGGATTTACAAATACATATCAAGGTAATAATTCAATTTGGGTTACTATTTATCGATTGACTAAATCTACTTATTTATTTCTTATTCAAGATACTTTGTCTCTAGATCAACTTTCTTGGTCGTATGTTAAATAAATAGTCCGGTTACATGGAGTTCCCCTCTCCATTGTATCTGATCATGATCCCATGTTTACTTATAACTTTTGGAAAGGCTTTTAGAAGTCATTGAGTACAAAATTAAATTTTAGTACATCTTTTCATCCTCAATTAGATGGGTAGTCAGAACGAAAAATTCAGACCTTGGAAGATATGCTACATGCTTGTTCACTAGATTACCTAGGAAGTTGGTACCATCATATTTATTTTGTTGAATTTTCTTATTATAATAGTTTCATTCCAGTATATAGATGGCTATGTTTGAGGCATTATATGGGAACCGGTGTCGAACTACATATTTTTGGGATGAAGTAGGTGAAAGGAAGTTGATGGGACCAAAATTTGTAGAAGTGATGGCAGAAAATGTTCTATTAATTCAGAAGAAAAAGAGAACAGCTCAGAACAGGTAGAAAATTTATGCGGATAAAAAGAGGAAGGATCTTTATTTTGAGGTAGGTGATCATGTCCTTCTCAAAGTTTCTCCATAGAAAAGTGTGATGCGTTTTGTTAAGAAAGGAAAGTTGAGTCTGTGGTTCATTGGACCTTATGGAATCCTAGAGAATGTTGGATCAGTTTCCTATAGATAAGATATACTTCCAACTTTATCCCATGTACACAATGTTTTTCATGTTTCAATGTTGAGAAAGTATATGCCGGATCCATCTCATGTATTGAACCCAGAGGTAGTTCAGTTGGAAGAGAATATATCTTTTGAAGAACAACTTATCCAAATTCTTCACCGAAGAGAGAAAGTGTTGCGGAAAAAGATAATTCATCAGGTAAAGGTTTTGTGAAAAAACCATATGGTTGAAGAGACAACGTGGGAATATGAAAATGTTATGAGGGATAAATACCCCCATTTATTTGATAAGTGAATAAGATTGTGAGGACAACATTTCAAAATGGGGGGAAGGATGTAACATCCCTGGTAAATAAAGAATAATACATTTTCATATTTGTGAATTAAATATTAATTTCAATTTAAATGGGATGCTATGTTGAATGGCATACCCAATACACAACAATGAGTTTCTTTTAAATCTTACATTGCACTCAACATTAGGCCATATTGAAAAATAATAATATAATATTATTTTAAATGGTAGTTAACGCCTAGCCGTTGTATTGGAGAGAATGAATAGAAATAACTATAATATAATTAAACATGTTTTTTAAATGTTTTTACATTTATTCAATAAATTTTAGAGTCTTAAAATAATAAAGAATCCCAATTTTAAGCATAAATACACTAATATCCTTTAAAAGGGTCGATTTACAACCTTTGAATGAAGAACCCTATTTCAATCTAGTTTGGCCACTTTTATATTTTCTATTTGACAAAATAAAATTATTCCTTAGAATAGGGACATAAAAATTTACATTTGGTAAATTTTTGGTATTTTCAGATAAAATTTATTTTTTAATGAATAGTCAAAAATAATGTATTTTAATTCCAAACTGCCTTTTAATCTATCTTATTTATAATGTTATATTATATATTTAATTGGGTTTAAAGTGTAACTAGATTATATTTTAACCATTTAATCCAATTTTGTTCATTGGAAGTAATTCCACTTTGAAATTGGACATAAACAAGTGTCAATATTTTGATAGTTATTATTTCTTAAAAAAACGCTTTCTATTTTTACAAAAGAAATTAATATTAAATTAATTTTTCCAAATTCTATGTTTTTAATTTGGTAAAATAGACATCCTTTTCTAATTTGGAATATCAAATATATATTTGGATTAATTTTTGGTATTTTTCTGAAAAACACCCATTTTTGATGAATAGTGAAAACACTGAGTAATAGTTAAAAAGCTGAATTTTTCATTTAAAAGAAATTTTACTGCATCTGTAAATTGAATTTTCACAATATGACATAAATGGTTGTTCTCATTGAGTAAAATTCGATTCAATGAGATGAAAATAATTTTTGTGGAATAGTAACTTTTGACTTTTGTTTACCGCGGTTAAAGGAAAATTGGGTAAATCAATGTAAAAATAATATTATAAAAATATAAAATTAACTTAAAACTGGTCATAACATTTTTGGATGAGTAATGTAAGATCCATACAATCCTTGGGTGAGACTCTTTCCCTTTAAAAGCCACTTGGGTAAGATAATGACATTAATAACTTTTTATTTAAAGTAAAAATAAAAATATCACAAACATTTATTATTTTGAGAAAATTATTTTAATGTGGGGTTATATAATTAATATATTTGACTATAAATATTCATTATAAATATAAAAATATTTCCTACATCATGTTATGTTATTTATAATTTTTAGACAACAAATAAATAAAATTATTCATGACACAATAATGATGTAGTGTTTACCTTATTAATAAATGATTTAATCAAATAAGATTATAAAGAATAAAAAATATGCAAAACCTGTCTTATTCTTATTGGATGATTTTATTTATCACATTAGTCTTCTTAGCATTGACTTTAAAGAGTTTTTAAACTTTATAAACTGAATATAATTATATAATAAAATAATATTTTCAAACATTCCTAAAGAGCCCCTCCTCCCCCTTATAACAATATCCCACCTATAACCCATTACTCACACCTCTCATTCCCCTTGAATCATCCAAAATCTACTCAAATAATCTCTCAAGATCCCCCTATTTCTCATATAAGCCTTACCTTTGGAAGAAGGCACTTTAAGTAAACCTTTTGGTTCAAACCAAAGGGAGTTACCCGATTTAATGGTAACGTCTTCCCTTATGTTTTTTTATTTTATTTTACTTCTCCACCCCTCTAAAATATTTTTATTCCTTTATTTTATAACAACACCAGTATCCTCAATATACTAGGTTGTTTTTATGAATGTTATTGTAACTACACTAACACACACCTCCATCTAATGGGTAAAGAACAAACTGTTTCTATGGACGACAAACTAACACCTCACGCAACATGATTGTTCAATTATCTCCTACCTCCTCTCATGGTGGAAATTAAGATGGAAATATATTTTTATATGATATAAATTATATTTATATTGTCTCTATGATCTGTATTTTTCATTTATAACATATATTTATGGTTTCCATAATGGGAAAACGTGCTAATTTCATTTGTGGTAGTGCGGACTACCGCCCCCTCAAAGTGATATGACTAATTCATACCATATGTAAAATGAATAAAGGATGTAGTTACTGATATTATATATATATATGTAAGATATTATACTGTAATTATAAAATATCTAGGTATCACTATGATTTCATTCCATTAAATATGAAATAGAAATGAAAGTAGCATTAATGCGTACGTATGACTTACCATCTCCATGAATGGTGCATTTCATTTCTTAACTCCAAATGTCATGTATATTATAAATACATAAATATATACTAGATTTATTTGATATATATGATATCTAAATTCTTAATATCATTCTAGAGATAAGGTAATTTTAACCAGATGGACAATTTATAATTATAACAAGTTCATTTTTAACTCAAGTTTCGAAAATCTAAAAAATGTCTGATATGAACTCAAATAATTAACTAATTGTTATAGTAATGTAATAAGTTATATAAAAGGAATAATAAAATTGAAAAAGGTTCTTAATAAATTAGAAATTAACTTATGTTTTTTATTTATTAAATTAAAGAACGAATGTGTCTAGTCGGACACGAGGTAAGGAACTTCGTCTCAATCTCCATTCATTGTGGCATGCTTTGATTTATAAACTAATTTCTTTTATACGATATATAATAAAACCATTATAATTTTAATTTCATTCAAAGGGAGTATTTTTTCTATCTATAATTTTACTAAACAAAAAAAGGAATGTTTTTAATGTTTTTCGGAGACAATGACCTCTTCGCCACCATTATCATTAACTGGCTTCCTCTACAAGCCTTAATGTTTTTTAAAATGAAAAAACCCATTATTCTGTTTTTTGGGTGTTTTGGTATTGAAAATGGTTTTTGAAATTGATTTATTCTTTCAATATCTTTAAATTATTTATTTTTGTTTCCAATGAAATGTTATTAGTTAAAATTTATATTTGTAAAATTTTATGTGTTGTGATTTTATAATGGTACTTGGACATTTGACGGGTGGTTACATGATAAACCAAATGATGGGTGGTGCCATGATAAACTAGGATGGATGGTTACTTTATCACCTCCAATTCATTGGGTATGGAATTAGGTTTTATGGCTATTCTATTTAGTGATATGTGTGGAAGTCGACCGTATGGTAATTCCATTTTAGTATGTTTATGTCCCAAGTTACCTTTATATTTTATGTGATCTTTATATGGGTTTTATGGTAATATTTTGGTACAAAAGGGTAAGAAATGATATTTTATTTGGTGAAGAGTATTTACTACTTCATAAAGGTGAAAAATATTACTGATGATAAAGTATTCATGTTTTACATGTTGTTTCAAAAAAGTAACATTTTTCCTTCTTTGCGTATCCCTTACTTATATTTTTATGCCCATCCCACGTTTTTATGAAATTTTTTTCATAGGAAATAAAGATGAATAGGGTTAAGGAAGGGCTCAAGGAAATTTCATGCTATCTAAAATGTGGAACTAGAAATGACTTTTTTTAAGAGTTTTTAATTTTTGAAAAAATAGATGCCGAGTAGAAGTGTCTACTTTGTAATATTCACAATGTAATGTAATAAGTTATGGACTAATTCTCTAAAACTCTAAAACTGAAAATATCATCAACATGAATTATTAACTTAATTCAATATTATGTAATGTTTAAGGTCGTGTCCTTATAGTTGGTATCAAAGGCCAGTTAAGACATCTTTAGAAGTTAGGATGTTGTTAAATTAATATCCAAAAATTATTTTTAATTTATGGTAAGATTAAAATGATATAGCATTGATAGATTACCATGTTGCTTGGCCTAAGATATTTATATGTTTGGAATGGTTTTTTGAAGAGGAAACATGGAAGTTGTGATGGGAAGGCATACAGAGGGAAATATCCATTCAAAATTAGCATCCGGAGATGGTCAAAATCAGAATTGAACTATTTGTTGTAGTGATGGATCAATTGACTTGGGTTATAAATGGTGGTTGTGATTATTGATTATATTTTGGCTTTTCTAAAATTAAAGAGGACCATGAAAGTAATTTAAGGGTTTTCTAGGAAAACTTAAAATAAAATAATTTTTTTGGGAAATTCAGCAAGTGTGAGTTTTGGTTACAGCAAACATGTTTCCTTGGTCCCATTGTTTCAAAAAAAGTACATAACTGTTGATCCTGATAAGACAAAAGTTGTTGAAGAATGACCAAGTCATTCAAATATAACCGAGATCTGAAGTTTTATTGGTTTACTAGGTTATTACTAGAGGTCTATTGAAACTTTTTCATGGTTATCTAGCCCACTGACTAAGTTAACTCGGAATGGTGTTATGCTCATTAGGAAAAAAGAATGTGATGATTTTTTTTAGGAATTGAAAGGAAGACTGATGTATGCTCCAATTTTGGAATTACCTTCTAGAAATGGTGAGTTTGTTATCTATAGTGATGCTTCATTGAATGGAATTGGTTGGGTCCTTATGCAGAATGATCAAGTAATAGCTTATGCATCACGTCAGTTGAAACCTCTTGAGTTAAATTACCCTACACATGATTTAGAATTAGCTACTTTTATTTTTTGCTTTAAAAATTTGGAGGCATCATCTGTATGGAGTAAAATGTGAAATATATACTGACTAAAAAAGTTTGTAGTATATATTAACTAATAAGGAATTAAACATGAGACGAAGGAGGAAGTTGGAATTAATCAAGGATTATGATTTCATAATTCATTACCATCCAGGAAAGGAAAATAAAGTGGTTGATTCTTTGATCTGAAAAAGTAATGCTTCATTAACTATGCTACATTTGGAATGAGATCCGTTGGTTTTTGATTTGATGCACTTTGGGAAATATGTTTTTGGTGAAGGAAATTCCTCTATTTTGTTTTAGGTGTCCGGGAAATCATCTCTGTTAGACAGAATAAAGCAAGCTCATAATGAAGATAGCAAGTTACAAAAAAATATAGATTTGGTTTATAAAGGTAAGTTTCTGGAATTTAACATTGATAATGATTGTATTTTGATATTTGGAAAGAGATTATATGTGCCTAGTGATTCATAGTTGAAGAAAGTTTTATTATTTGAAGCTCATAGTTCTCTGTTTTCAGTTCATCCAGGAAGTAATAAAATTTACATAGATCTTCTAGAGTATTATTGGTGGGATGGAATGAAAAGAGATATTGATGACATTACTGTGAAGTGTTTGACTTGTCAACAGGTTAAAGTAGAGTGGAAGTTACCAAAAGGGATGCTTTAGCCTTTACCGATGCCAGAGTGGAAATGGGAAAATATATCCATGGAATTCGTTGTGATATTACCAAAGACATCTCGAGGTAAAAAGGAAATATGGGTTATTATTGATCGATTGACAAAATCAGCTCATTTATTTCCTATTCGATATACTTTGTCTCTAGATCAACTTTCTCGGTTTTATATTAAATAGATAGTCAGGTTTCTAGGAGTTCCCCTCTCCATTGTATCTGATCATAATCACAGGTTTACTACTAGCTTTTGGAAATGCCTTCATAAGTTGTTGGGTAACGAATTAAATTTTAGAAGAGATTTTAATCCTAAATCAGACGCGTAGTGAGAACGGACAATTCAAACCTTCAATTATATGCTACGTGATTATTCACTAGATTACTATGAATGTTGGGACCACCATCTTTCTTTGGTTTAATTTTCTTATATTTACAGTTTTCATTTCGGTATACAGATGGATCCATTTGAGGCATTATAAGGGAAGCAGTGTCGAACTCTAGCCTTTTCCGATAAAGTAGGTGAAACGAAGTTGATGGGACCAGAATTGGTAGAATAGATGGTAGATATGGTTCAGTTGATTTAGCAGCACATGAGAATAGCTCAGAGTCAGAAGAAATGTTATTCAGATAACTAGAGGAATGATCTTTCTTTTGAGGTAGGTGATCATGTCTTTCTCAAAGTTTCTCAATGGAAAAGTGTGATGTGTTTTCTTAAGAAAGGAAAGTTGAGTCCAAGGTTCATTGGACCTTACGAAATCCTAGAGATAGTTGGATCAGTTGCCTACAGAGTGGATTTACCTCCATGTTTATCTCAGGTACACAATTTTTTTCATGTTTCAATGTTGAGAAAGTATATGTTAGATCCATCTCATGTTTTGAGCCCATAAGAAGTTCAGTTGGAAGAGAATCTCTCTTATGTGGAACAACTAGTCCAGATTATTGACTTAAGAGAGAAAGTGTTATGGAATAAGAAAATTCATTAGGTAACGGTTTTGTGGAAAAACCACATGGTTGAAGAGGTAACATGGGAATATAAAAATGAAATGAGGGATAAATATCTCCATTTATTTAATAGGTGAATAAAATTGTGAGGACGTAATTCTAAAAGGGGGGAAGGATGTAACATCCCAGGTAAATAAAGAATAATACATTTTCATATTTTCTAATTAAATATTAATTTTACTTTAAAGGGAATGCTTTGTTCGATGGCGTACCTGATACGCAACAACAAGTTTCTTTGAAATCTTACTTTGCACACAACGTTGGGGCATACAGGGAAAAAATAATATAATATTATTTTAAATGGTAGTTAACACCATGTTTTTGTATTGGAATGAATGAATAGAACTAACTACAATATAATTATACATGTTTGTTAAATGTTTTTACATTTATGCAATAAATTTTAGAGGCTTAAAATAAGAAAGAATCCCATTTTTTAGAATAGATACTCTAGTATCCTTTAAAAGGGTCGATTTTCTGCCTTCTGATGGAGAACCCTCTTTTAATCTAGTTTCGGTCACTTTTATATTTTAGATTTGAAAAAATAATATTCTTCTATAGAATCGAGCCATCAAATTTTACTTTGGGTAAATTTTTGGTATTTTTCTGATAAAATTTATTTTTTAATGAATAGTGAAAAATACTGTATTTTAATTCCAAACATACTTTTAATCTAATTTATTTACATGGTTATATTATCTTTGTAATTGGGTTTAATGTGTAATTAGATTATATTTTCACCATTTAATCCAATGTCGGTCATTGAAAGTTATTTCACATTGAAATTGGACATAAACAACTGTCAATCTTTTGATAGTTATTATTTCATAAAAACACGCTTTCTGTCTTGACAAGGGGAATTAATATTAAATTAATTATTCCAAAATTTATGTTTTTAATTTGGTAAAATAGACATAAATTTTGAAAATGGAATATCAAATATATCTTTGGCTGAATTTTCGGTATTTTTCTGAAAAACATAAATTTTTGATGAATTGTAAAGACACTAAGTAATAGTTAAAAATGTGACTTTTTCATTTAAATGAAATTTTACTACTTCTGTGAATTGAATTTTGAAAATCCGACATACATGGTTGTTCTGAGCAAGTAAAATGCGGTTCAATGAGATGAAATTTCTTTGGTGAATAGTAACTTTTGACTTTTAATTTCAGCGGTTAATGGTAAATAGGGTAATTCAAGGTAAAAACAATATTATAATAATATAAGATTACCTTAACACTTGTCTTAAAATTATTGAATCAGTAATAACCTACCAAGAAAATCCTTGGGTGAGACTTTTTTCCTTTTAAATCCACTTGGGTAAGACAATAATGTTAATAACTTTTTATTTAAAGTAAAAAAATATATCATAAACATGTATTATTGTTCAAAAAAAATTAATGTGGGGTTATATAATTGATATATTTAACTATAAATAATAATTAGAAATATACTATGATTTCATAAATCATGGTATTTTACTTATAATTTTTAGACATCAAATAAATAAAAATATTTATGACACAATAATGATGGAGTGCTTACCTCATTAATGAATGATTTAAATAAATAAGATTAAAAAGATGAAAACATTATCCAAAACCTATCCATTTATTATTGGATGATTTTATTTTGAACATGAGTCATCTTTTTTTTACTTTAATGAGTTTTGGTCCTTTAGAAACCAAAAATCATTATATAATAAAATAATATTTTCAAACATTCCTAAAGAGCCTCTCCTCCCCTTATAAAAAGCCCTCATCTTTAACCCATTACTCACTCCTCTCAAGCCCCTTGGCTCGTCCAACCTCTTCAAAAATAATCTCTCAAGATACCTATATTTTTCTTAGAAGCCTTACCTTAGGAAAAAGGCACTTCAAGTAAACCTTTTGGGTCAAACTAAAGAGAGTTACCCGATTTAAAGGTAACGTCATCCCGTAAGTTATTTTCTTTTATTTTCCTTCTCCTACCCCCTAAAAGATTTTTATTACATTATTTTATAACAAAACTAGTATCCTAAATATACTAGGTTATTGTAATGAAAATTACTCTAACTAAACTTACACACACCTCCATCTAATGGGTAAATAATATACTATTTTTGTGGATGGTAAACTAACGCCTCACAAAACAATGATTGTTCAATTATCTCCTACCGCCTCTCATGGGGGCCATCTAGATGGAATTGAATTTATATTTGATATATATTATATTTATATTTTCTATATTCTTCTGTAGTTTTCATTTATATCATACCTTTATGGTTTCCATAATGGGTAAACATGATAATTTCATTTGAGGAAGTGCAGACTACCACCCCCTCAAGGTGATTTTACTCATTCATGACATACGTTGAATGTATAAAGGATGGATTTAATGAAAATATATATAATAAATTATACTTTAATTATAATATATCAATGTATCATTAATATTTCATTACGTTAAATATGTAATAGAAATTAAATTAGCATTCATGCGTACACACAACTTACCGTCTCCATGAACGGTGTATCTAATTTCTTAACTCTAAATGTTATGTACTATTATAAATACATATATATAATGGATATATATGATATATATGATATCTAAATCATGAATATAATTCTGGAGATAATGGAATTTCGACCACATGGACAATTTATAATTATAACATGTTCATTTTTAACTCATGTTCCGAACATCGACAAAATGCCTGATATGAACTCAAATAATTAACTTATTGTTATAGCATGGTAATAAGTTATATGAAAGGAATAATAAACTTGAAAATTTTTCTTAATCAAGTAGAAATTACCTTAAGTTTGTTATTCAGAAAATTAATGAACGAACAGGTCAAGTCGAACACGAGGTAATGGACTTCGTATCAATATCTTTCCATTGAGGCATACTTTGATTTATACACGACTTTATTTTATATGGTATATAATAATCCCCTTTTAATTTTAATTTCATTCAAAGAGAATATTTTTTCTATGAAGCATTTTACTAAGAGAAAAAATTGTTTTTTAACATTTGCGGCGACAATGACCTCTCCACCGCTGTAATCGTTAGTTGGCTTCCTCTATAAGTTTTCATGATTCTTTTAAATGAAAAAGAAACCAATTATTATATTTTTGTGTGTTTTGGTATTGAAAATGGTTTTTGAAATTGATTTATTATTTCAATATCTTAAAATTATTTATTATTATTGAAAACGAAATGTTATTAGTATATATTTATATTTTCAATATTTTATGTGTTATGATTTTATAATGGTACTTAGACATTTAACGGGTGGTTATGTGATAAACCAAATGACAGGTGGAGCTGTGATAAACCAGGATGAGTGGTTACATTATAACCTCTAATGCATTACGTATGGAATTTAGCCATATCACCATTCCAATTAGTGATATGTGTGGAAGTCGACCGTATGGTTATTCCATTTAGGTATTTTTATGTCCCAAGTTACCTTTATATATTTTGTGTTCTTTCTATTGGTTTTATAGTAATCGTTTGGTTAAAAAATGGTATGCAATGATATTTTATTCAATTAATAGTATTCATTAATTCATAAAGGTGAAGGGTATTACTTATGTTATAGTATTCATGGTCAACTTATTGTTTTGAAAAACTACCAGTTTTCCTTCTTTGCGTATCCGTTACTGAGATTTTTATGCTCATCCCATGTTTTTTTGAAATGTTTTTCACAGGACAAAAAGATGAATAGGGCCAAGGATGTGATCAAGGAAATGTAATGTTGTCTAAAATATAGAACTAGCATGACATTGTATTAAGAGTTTTTATTTTATGGAAAAAATGGATACTGAGAAGAAGTGTCTAATTTGTAATATTCGAGATGTAATTTAATAAGTTATGGGCAAATTCTCTAAACTATAAAACTAAAAACATCCTCAATGTGAATTATTATCTTAATTCGAGATTATGTAATGTTTAAGGCCAGGTCCATATATAAAAGGTCTATTATAATTAATACTTCATCTTGATTATTATTTATCGATTTCTTATTACACCTGTGACTAATACAATATTTCTTAAAAAGTGCTTTTCATAACATCACATTAGGTTCAAAATTATATTTCCCATGACTTTATGCTATATAGAAAAACAACCTTATCACATGATTCTAAACTGCATGACCTAAATTCTTCAATGCATTAATATAAACTGCAATGTGTTAAGATTCTCATCATATGACCTTAAACTACAGAATATCTAAGTCTATATCATTTGGCATTACATTAAATGACATATAGTCTATCCCATATGTATTCAAACTTATTAGATTGATATATTATTCATGAAACTAAACGAATTGCATAGATATTTTCCATATAACCCAGATCCAATTACTCATCATCTATGTTGGAGCTCAATCTATATAGGGTTGATTGCACTTCCCTTAGAGATTCAGTGGTTATGAATACACTATCCAATCTTTAGGCCATGGTTTTATTAAAATATGAAAAAGATACACCTTACATGTACTATGTGTGGTTGGATTCATATTTTCATATGATATGTAGTAATGGTTAGATCTCTTACCCCAAAACTATTAGTAAATCCCAATTAATCCTAGATTCATGTTAATGTTTAGGCCCTATAATTTATAACATGTTTCCCTCCAAGGGTCTAGTAGTGTGAAATAGAAACTTTCTCAATTTTTTTTGAATGACCTTCATGTACATGACATTATCATCCTAAAATAATGATGATAAACTACAAGAAAAATCCCTCATTTCACGATTCTAAACTTTATGGAATAAGGTTCATTTAATATGACCATATATGTATTTGAGTAGTATTTCTTATGTGATACCATGTTTTAATATCTCCCTTTACATAGGATATTGATATACGTAATAAAAACTTCCCCCATCTATATGAGAACACTCCATTTGAGTGATATATTTCTCTAGATATATTATGCATATAATAACATTTTTCTATCCTTGTGTTGTATTTCACCTAATATATGACTAGAATAATTACTTTTTATATAAAAGATCCATTCATGTATTGTTTTCTATTAACTCAAACTACCTAGGGTCACCTAGAAATCTATTATCATACCTAGCTACAATTTTAATTTCCAAACCCAGTCATTCTCTTACGATGCGTCCTTTCTTAAATTACAATACGTTTTCATCCCTCTCTACAACTAGATTTTCCATGTATTTCTCCTTCCACTCCGGTATAAAATCTAGATCTATATGGATAGATTATATTTTCTATAAATTATGTGTCACATGATTCATATTATTTAGGATACTTAGTGATGCGATGCCCTATTATAATATTACAAAAAGAATATTCTAAAAATCCTCATACTTCATAGTGTTTGTGTCGCATCCATTCATGTTGAGTTTTCTCCAATGTCCCCTATAGTTGGACATTTTATGAACTACATGTTTCTTGATTCCTATTTTTATAGGATACACAGTGATGCCCAAATCATCCATCATGGGCCCAATTAGAGATTATAATAATCCCTACCTCATCGAGGCTTTTGGATCCACACATCCATGTCTCCTTCACATGTATAACATAGATGCATATCCATTTAATCTTGTGAATTTTTTTAAATGCATAAAACCCCTACAATATTTTCCTTATCACATTGACCCAAATTTCTTGAAAATATATTCCTTTTCACATGACCTTAAAATGATTGGTGTACTCTATCCTATAAAACCTAACATTACTAACATGAGATTCCAATCAATTTAAGAGTTCATGAAATATGGTTTCTATCAAATTTAGAATGGAGGGAAATTACCCATAATTTTGGCATGATGGATCTCCCATCCTGGGTTTAATCCATGGAGATTATTCTATTTCAAATGGCATACCAATGTAAAATTCCCTTCCCCTACACATGAACTATATCTATTTATGGGTTATTATGCTACTAATTACACATGGATATTTTTTAGGTTGTGTATTGACTCTATGACCTCCTATCCTAGACCCCGTTTTAATTTCCATCACCATCAAATCTCTATAAGTGTATTATATTCTAATTATTGTCAAGTATTTCTATATCGAAACCGATAATGGGATGAGATATCTTTTTTAAAAACTATGAATGGATAAATTTTTGTTACATCAAGATACGTAGTGACATATAAATCATATATTTTTGATGAATTCATAGATATATGTCCATTCCTACTCCATACCAAAGGTCTATAAAAACAAAAGCATATTTAGTTTCGCGATGAAGTGTCATAAATATTTTTTAACATCCTTTTCCAAAACCTCAATGTTTTACTAGAGCATTTTGAATCACCAAAAACCATCTTTGGATATCAGTAATGAGTGAAATTGACTCCAAGGGGCCCATATTCTTGGTAATGATATTCATGAAACCATACTAGACACTGCTAACCAGAGGCATGATTTTATCCTAATGACGACTTCCTATAATCTCGTCATTCCATGAAAATAATTTATTGGAACCTATTATTCAGTTTTCATCCTCTATATAACATTCCCAAAACATCATCATGATTCGAATACCTAATTTCATGATTTAATTCACCACCATTCATTAATAAAAATGTGTTTTGATTTATTATCTCTTAAGCCCCATCTAGGTTTCCATGTCAAAACATCATTCATTATCTAATAACCACAAACTTAAACTTCATGCGCCCCATTTCAAGATGACCTATACTAGAAAAGGCTATTTCACTTAACTTTTGGTTATGAAATATCTATTCATTCATAGATCGTCTAATATTTTTGTCTGAGCAACATAACCATAGACTTTTTGAACCCCTCTCTATGATGGTCCACACTATTATTGGTCTCTCCAATCCGGTCATTATTATTTTCCACCTTATAGAATTACAATGTTACCCTTTGTTTAATTCTATATGACTTATAAACTACAAAAATATTTCGTCTAACTTGTGAGATCTAAAAACTTCCTTGGGAAGAAACCCATCAGTTTCCAGGATGAAACCCTACAAATTGAATCCTTTTAGAAAGTTGATTTTCCACTTTCTAAGCATACAAATCAAATTACCTAGGAAAAACATCCTTTATATAAATATGTAAAATTCACAAAATTTATGAGGTTGAAAACCTACAATGAGAAACCTGAGAAAAATCCAATTCTCTTTCTACCAATCCTCTCCCAATCAAGGCTAGAGAAAAAGTTAGGGTAGAGATGAAAGATAAAAAAACATGGGATCCACTATATGGCCCTATAAAAAGTCATTTTATGCTCACTGGAGACTTTGGTCCTGAAAAAAGTTATATATGAACTTTTCCCTCTATCTCATGCATTTGTTTTCATGTGCTTTCATGTTATATCCCTTCACCCAGAAAATGAGTTCAATATATATGGCATAACACTTAGGTTTCTTGAACCCTCCTTAAATTCCCTTTTCCCTATAATACTACATTTTCCATTAATTGTTTGAATCTTCTCAAACCATTCATGGATACCATTAATGAACACATTTGACTCCAAATGACACCTATTCTTAGAAATGATAATTTTCCTCTATATTAGGGACAAGGAACCATTGGAATACTTATTTATGTTGATATTTTAATATAAACTCTACACACTATGAAACGTTTCGAGTGGATCCGCCCATTCTATTGTTGTCAACAATAATATGATATATACTTATTTCATGCCATCATTTTCTTATTTAGATTCCATAATTTTTTATTTACAAAACCCATAACATAGATATTCAATTAGATTTTTGTATCTTTGATGTTATACATTTTCACTTCATAATAAATTTCAAAATAATAATGTCATACACCATTCCTAAACATTCCCAGGTTCCTATCGCATAAGCCTAAACCAATCTACCCAAAGGTCTGAGATCATCACCTTAAACTATTCTCACATAAAAGGGATGGAATTTACATTCATTTCATTTTTCACTAATTCATTTCCGGTTTGTCTCTCTCTTATTATTGGGAATATTTTCTAACATTTTTTAGAGTATATTTATTATAAACCACAAAAATCATTGGCCCTACTTGAAAGACCTAAAACTATGAACGGAAGGAGACATGATACTTTCCCAGATAAAATCACATAAAGGGAGTCATTAAAAAAGTTAGAGTGTTTGAACATTATCTTTTAACCTCACATTACTTAGGTAAAATAAAAATCATTTAAAATAGGAAAAGGCACAAAAATTTTCCGGTTGAAAATATAGAAATAGAATCCAGATTAAAACAAAGTTCCTTCTCTATAAACCTCCACCATATAAGGAATTATAAGAAGTTTGGGACAGAGAAATAATAAAATATTTTCATGTTAAAAAATGACCCAATAAAATATTCATCCACACTCACTAGTTTCCAAATCCAAGGGAAATGTAAAGGAAAACTCCTACTTATACTATATTTTGGTATATATAATCCATTTAAAATGTGTGAAGGTGAAGTTATAGGGTACTCAAGCCTCTTAGGCATTGGACTTGGAATCATGAAATTATAACTTCATGAGTTTCTTTGTACCAAGTCACTCAAATCATTCATATCTAAATAGACTAAATATAGCATATAGTGATGGAAAAAATAGCACTATATCTAACATCACTGTACCTATCAGAGAGAACACATCATGGAGGAAACCATATATCATGTGAAAGTGTTCTAGACATAAATTTCAGTAATTGTGGATTGTGTATAATATGAATCACACCTATGTTCATCTAAGCATACACCATTAGTGGGAAGATGGGATTCATGATCCTTTTCCTCACAGAATTACATTGGAATATAGTTATGGAACATACACAACCATATCCAGACAAACTCTTTCTATTAAAGGGTATATGTTTTATGGAAATTGGATTGATTCATATCTCATCATTAACATAAGAAAATATTTATATTTATTTAAATAATTCATCCCTATAAAATTTTCAAGTGTATTAATTTGTCTTGTAATTTAAATTTTATAGTTACACTGATTCATGATATGAACAATGAAAAAAATTGAAGGATAAACAAAGATTCAAAATATTATTTTCTCAAACAATGATCAATTTAATAGGGAAACATTAACAATAAATATTATCTCTAATTATGTACAAATAGAAACATGGATTAGAAGTCCACTACATGGAATGGACAATAAACACTCTATATTGGGTCATTTATTACACTAAGTCATTAAGGGATTGGAAAACCAAGAACAATGTGGTAGATTTAGGCTCCTAACCAAGATATAAAATTTTTAACCTTGAAAATGTATATTTTATTTCTTATTCCTTTGACTAGTGTCTACCAATCCGATAAAAAATTCTTACTATTGACATACTCTAAGAAATGTATATACAACTCATGTTGAAGTCAGTTCACCCAAGCCATTCATTATTTGATATCATATTACCACATTACTACTATTTCATCATGTTGAGAATATTCCTTAAGAACTATAATTATGATAATCATAGATCAAGCTATTGATTCCTCTATGGATTGAATTTGTTTGGATTCTTTATTTAATAATAATTAATGAAAAATATTCTTCATTATTGTATAGATATATTTGTAATTGATCCCTTCCTATCCTAATTTTGTGAACATATAGATAATCTGGTGTAATTTTTTATGTGTACCATCTATGGAGGGTTTTTAAATCAGTTTCCAAATTCCCTCCATAAATTCTTATCAGAAGTGTTCTAGTTAAATAGGGATTCATGTTCTAGCTCAAAGTCACTAATGTAGACTAAAATATACACTAGAACTAGTTCAATAAGAGGGTTTATCTATGTTGGAAAGGTGTTTACATATATGTTTGGATGAAGTTGGTATAAATGGTAGTGTCCCAGACTATATTTGTGTAAAAATACTATAGTTGTATATGACATGACACTATGGAATTTTGAACTTTGAAATTTCACTTTTGCAGAATATAACTAGTGATACTGATAGGTCATTGTAGCCCTTTGTATCTCCATCCCACAATTATTTTATCATACTAGACATATTGAGTAGTTGGTTACATAGTGAAATTTTCTTCTTTAAAAGATCATTTATGATTTGGTTTCTATATGCTTGACACTATGATATGCACCCTATAATTCTTATCATTAACATAGTGAACATTATAGATCTCTATATATGTAAGGATCATTTCCTAAACCACATATATCACCTTATAGTACGACCTTCTTATCATTATTTTTTCCCTTTTACTCTTCTTCATTGAATCATTTGTCTCTTTTTACCCCAGAATTTTCTATAACATTCTTTAGGCAACCCTTTATGTTTATAGGTCCTAAAATTATATTGGTTTCCATGTAATTTATTGATTGATATTATAGAACGATGGATATTTAATCATTCTGCTCTATTTGATATGGTTGTGATAGTGGTGACATAAAAAGTACACACATCAACTAGTTGATACAAAAGTCAATAGAAGCCATTGTACATACTCCCTTATTTTTTATAGAATAATAGAATCTCAAATTCGTGTAACATCCTATCTTAGATCCCTATACACATCACCTCCAATGGGTTCTTCCCTTTCTACCAGGAATGAGATTAATTAAAAGATATCATATAATCATTTAGATACCAAGAAGAATCACCAAGTTTTATCATAGCTTTGTTATTGATTGGGTCATTTCCCCTTATATGATTTTTATATTAGAAATTTATTTAGTAAGAATGCTTATGTGAGGTAAATCTTTGGGGAAATGCTTAGGACACACTTTTTTTTGTCAAATAGGTCTACCCTCACAAATTTTTGAATCATACATTGCTATAAAAATTTAGTGAGATGGTTATAATCCTCTTTTGGTGGATCAACATAGTTACATTATCTATAAATAGATATTCATGATTAATAAGTTTTAGTTAGAATTCTATGTGGATAAATATATTGATCAATGTTAGTTAGGAAGACTTAAATTGATCTAGTTTCTAGTTAAAGTCTCTAAACTCGACTAGGGAGGAGTGGTAGTATATCAATTAAATTATATTTTCCCCTATAGGTGTAACTTTTATTATATCCATAGATAGGATTAAATTATGATTGGTTGAGTCAAGATACATAAGATTTAAAAAATTTCCCCTTGAAAGAAGATATTGGTCTCTCGCCGGGAAGATCACTTAAATATCTGTCTATCTTTCTTCTAAATAAGAGATGAAAGAATTAAATAACATGGGGGGTTTAACTTGGTTCCACCTCACCAGGTTATGTCCAAAGATCATGCACAAAAAATGTACATGTGAAAAAATTAAATAAAATACCATTATTTTACAACTATAATTTTCAGAAGGTTCACTAACCCTCTTGGTTCACTACCAAGTAAAATTGAAAAATAACTTCCATCCGTAAATAATAATGTCACTACAACATTTGTTGAAAAATTTCTTCTCCACATGAACATGATTAAAACATACACCAAAAATGATGTTTCTGTTTAGTACAAACAATATAGACTTCCAATGAGAATGAATTTACTAAAAAGAACCCTCTTGGACCTTTAATAATCTATATGAAATGTAAAATATTCTCAGATTCTCCAAACCATTATAATATTTAAAAAATGTGACACAAATATATATAATCCATGAATCTTTTTTTTTTCATTTCTTATATCCTCACTTTTGTGTTTTATTGTTAATTCATTGAATGAATGGATTAATTGGATTTAATAAGTAAATTTAAACTATCCACTAAGTGGGTTTTACAACATTCATAAAGTCCAAGAGTAAATAGAAGCATGTTTTTTGGATGTGGATATTCAAATGGTTAAATCATTTGAAACACACCATGGTGCACAAAATAATTCCATTTTCTATGTCACACACAACAACCTAGTAATATCCTCCCATTGTAGCTATTTCACATAGATATCCTTGATCTGAGACAAAAAAATTGAAATGGAAATTATTTTGAATCCTATTCCTCTTAAGAAAAACCAAACTCCACCAAACCATGTGAAATGACATGGTCTAACCCGTTACCTCCTCCTTCAAATATAGATGATGACCATCACTTCCTCTCCTCATCTAGAGTCATATTTTTCAGTGTCTTTCACTTTATGTCTCCATGTCAACCAGGTACACCTACAAAATGGGTTTTATGACCTATATATCCCATTTTGGATAGGAAATTTGAGATTCCAACATAGTGATCACCATGGACATGGTTCAACAAACTTTTCTCAATTTGTGATGCTCCTATCACAACATGAAAATTTCAATGGGTGTGGTCCTAAAGGGGAATACTCCACATTCACCATGTCCACTTACCAGGGTGTGTTTCTTTACATAGTGAAGCTATTCTTCTCTAAACATAGGAACCATCTTTGTTTAACTTGGTGGAAAAAATAATCCTTTAAACTTTTCAAAAAACATGAAATAATATGAATCTTGAGAAATTTTGTTGAAAATACCCCCTTTAGGTTTATTGAAAACACATCAAATTATATATGTGGTGATTCATCCTCCTTTTGAAACACCACATTCTTGATGTTTATCAATGTTCTACTAATCAACAGTTTTAATCTCGTGCGGTATCTGATCAGTGTGAGAAACAATAATTGAGTGAAAAGTTTTTCATAAACATAACCACCATTGAATAAATTTTAAAACAATATATATCCCAATAAATTTTCATTGACATATCCTCTCCAATTCCCTTATCTTCCCTATCTTTTAAATAGAGTTGGGTATTTCCCACACTTTAGAAATAAACCCAAAGAGGTAAATTTTTTATAAAATTTAATAATAAGGTATTAGAAATACAAAAAATAGAAGTGAGATAACATATGATTCTCATTAGCAGAACTAAAAAGAGTGGGGGTTCCATTCAAGAGTTAATAAATTTGATAGAGATAGTTATACTCCAAGAGACAAACAATTTTTCTCAAACACTATTTTGGTAGTGAATTCATCAATATATTATCCACTTGATCTTGTGTCATAAGATACTCTAAAATCATAATTCATAGCTTCAAATTCAACTTCATAAAATAATACTTTATCTCAATATTATTATTATATGAATGTTGGATTTTATTATCACTCAGATTGATCACACTTGAGATATTAAACAAGATTATAATAGTAAATTTACCTTCTACACCCACATTATCAAGTTTTTGTTTCATCTATGGGAATTGAGTTATTTTGTGACATAAAAAAATATACTCGACCTCTGTAGTGGTGAAGTTTAAAAAATCTGGTGTCTTTCCTTTTTCATGAAACACATGATATCCAAAGATAAAAATCCCCACTTTAAGTTTTTTTCATTTTCTAAACTATCCTGAACTACATAAATAAATCCCAAAAAATTATATTATGATTTTTTTCATGAGAAAAACCAATAACTCATCATGTTATGGATATATTTAAGTGTTCTTTTCATAGATTATATTTGTATTTCCTTGGTATGACTCAAAAAATGAGAATCTTTGCATGTATAAAATAAAATATTTGGTCTCACGGTAGTCAAATAGTGTATACATTGAATTTTCTGTCAATAAAAATTCATATATACATTGTTTCCTAGCTCATATTTTGAGTATTTTAGTCATTTGTGTATCAGAGATACTATGATACTCAAATCCCTAATTTAAAATATTTTTAAAACCTCTATGTAATATTTAGTTTAAGAGATTAATATCCAATGAATTCTTAGAATTACCTACCCTCCAAGGAAAAATTACATTTCTCAAATTAGAGACATCTCGAATTCACACATCATATGATTCGAAAAAGGATTCCATCAGTTTTCATTTAAGTTTCAAAAAATAATTTCATCAGAATAGATAATTACCATAAATCCTTGAGCTGTCTCCTTCTCATTATAAAGATTAAGATAAACTCCTTCTTTATAAAAAATTATTTTTTCTATATATATTTGGAAATTATAATACCATGATATTAGTGATTTCTTGAGGTCGTATAAATCCTTACCCAATAAAGATATGTTTAAATTATGTTCATTAATGGGGAACCAATTAGGATTCTCAACATACACTACTTCTTGAAAAAAATAATTCAAGAAAGAATATTTTACATCCATTTGATATACTCAAAAACTCTTTTGAATTACAATGTCTAATAAAAAGTAAATATTTTCTTGTCACGCTATTAGAGCAAATGTATTATCAACATCAATTCCATACATTTAGGAATACCAATTTCACAAAATACATGATTTTTTGAATCACCTTTCTATATTCATTATGTTTATTTCTAAATACAAAATTGGTTTTGATGAAATTATTTTCACTTAGCCTTGGAATAACATAACATGTCTAATTTTTTACTATTTGGTAAACCTCTTAATTAATGACATTGACCAAAAAGTATCCTTTATAACTTATTTAAATTTTGTTTCCACCAAAAATAATAAAGATACATGCTATTGAGCCTTTATTATCTTTATTTGAACTGGGTTTGTTTGGTCTCCATAATTGTTTCTTTATGTGCTTTCATCCAAGATCACCTTTCTTCTTGAACTAGATAGAATTTCTAAACATTATTCACAATATGAGTCTTCATCAGAGTTCACTTAATTCCATATAAGTCCCACTAAACATTTTTTTCTTAACCACTTTTAGATTAAAAAATTGGTTAGTTGTTAAGCGGAATCAATTAATGTGATGATGTTATTTTCCCAGTTTCAATAAATATGAATTCATTGCACTTAATATTATTTTCAAGTATTTTGTTTGAACAATTTTAAGCTTTACTATTTGATGATTATCCCACAAATATTCCTTAATCACCTTAACCTTCAAATTTTATCATTTTTCTACTTATTTGGAATAAAAAGTTTATTGCTAATTTCCCATAAGTACTAAGTGAATTATTATTTCCATAAAAAATTTTATCTGTATTTTTTCCTTATTTAGATATAGTAATGATTTATTAGATGGGTACACTAACGCAAGAATGGATTCCTTCAAATATATTTCTAAAAGGGACTTTTGTATAATCATTTTTCTATCCATGTTGAGGATTATATTACTTGTTTTTTTCCATAACTCCATTCCATTAGGGTGTTCTAATAGATGAAAGATGATGTTTAATTCCTAGGTTATCCAAATATTCCTCATCAATATAATTTTTAAATTCAGTCCCATTTTTATTTTGGAATTTATATATCTTAACACCAATCATATATTTATCTCTCTTCAAATATAGGTTGATTAATATGTACACCTCAGTTTTTGTGTGTGATAGTAATAATACATTCCATATTGTTGAAATCATTAATGAAAAATAGATAACATCTTTATTCATTCATCACTTTAGGTTGATATTAGACCACAAACATCCAAAAGCGCAAGATCAAGATACCTTGAGCACTCAATTTCTTTGTCTTGTAATATTTTTGGATAATATTCCCCTTTTAACACAAATTAGATATGTGAGTGTGATTATATGTGGAATGGAAAATACAATGTTCTTTATTAATCTTTGGAAACCTCTCCAAAGATGTTTGGTTCAAAGGGAAATGTTTTCTATTCAATAGATCATTCTTCTCCTCTTTTGAAAACATACAAAAATTTTCCTCTTGAAAAAAGTGTATATTTTTATTGGTTTCTCTTCACTATAGGATAAGTGAACCATTTTTATATTTAAAAACACATTATTTTAACTGAACTCCAACACCTTTTTGTTGTCAAACAATCGACTCACACTTAGAAGATTAGGTCTTATCCCATCAACTAAATGAACAGTAGTCCACTTGAGATCGTTTCCCCTAATATTTACCTTTATAGGACCAGAAATATTAATATCCACAGAATTCCCAAAAAAAGACACCATCTTTTTTATGCTTTAAATTCACAATGTGTTCATTATTATATAGTTATATATGATGTGTATTCACTATCCCATTAACTTGAGCTCAAAAATTATATTTACATCAATAAAATACTAGAAACATTTGCTATATATGAACTCTCTTTCATCACCCATTTGGCGTTGAATGTTCTTTCTCAAAATCTATCCCCATTAACTATTCTTCTAATTGAAGAATAAATTAAATTTTGAGTTTAAGTTATTTTTGAATAAAGGTTCCAGATTTTTCATTCTTTTACTTCAAGGCATTATTGATGACATTTTTTGGATCCTTAATGCACAATTTATTGACATATTCTCAAAGCCTTTATAAAAAAAATAGTATCCATTAATAGTAAAAAAATTATAAAAATTCTTCTTAACTATTTGGATTTGTGTTTCTCCAAAAAGGATCTCCTGTAAATATATAAAATATATTAAGTGTGGAACTATTTTTTAAATAAGAAAAATATAACTCTTTATGATTTAGAATTCAGCATGTCCACATTATTTGGTCACCATTTGGTTTTGTGATGATCAATATTATTTTTTGGATTTACTGCTTATGATTTTAAAAAACCATAGATCTCTTCTTCTATTTAGCATGATAAATAGTATAATTGCCTTTATCTTTGAAGAATTGAACTTATGGAATAAGTATATATTCTTCCTCATAAATTACATTGGATTAACTTGATGATTATTCCTTTTAATTCTATATCATTATACTGTGTGTCAAAAATATCTTTTGATCTTCCCAAATATGTTTCCATTTTATGACATTATCTTCATTCTACTTAATCATATAAACTATGTTTCTGATATTTTTATCCAAACCATCAATGATTAAGGTTTATTATTCAATTTTATGTTCTATTTCAACTTACATTTCCAAATTTCCAAAAATTCTATATTAATTTTTTTCAATATCAGGCTTAATGTCTAAATTTTATTCTTATTTTTTATTAAAATAATCAAACCATTCACCACTACATTGAATTTCTTAGTCTTTTATCTCCAAATAAAATTTTCTTCACGGGATACCTCAATTTCTTCCTATTAAGTAATACATCCTATAACTCCTTCATCAACATCATCACTATAATCATCTCTTAGGTTATTTGTAATATCCATCGACATACCTTCACCCTTAAAATTTAAAACTCTATATCCTTAAATTTTTCCTGAGCAATCTTCTTCTTTTGAAATAATTATTTTCATTTAGGGTACCTCTATTGAAAATTTATTATACCTTATTTTGTAATCTTATTATTTTTTGGTGTTCTTCATGACCTTAATGAATTATTTTGAGCTATTTAACACCAAGATGTCCCACATTTCCATATTTGAAGCAAAAAATATGATTATTACCCTAAAAACTTCCTCTTTTCTTATTAATATTGAAGTAAAGAATTGAAATAACCTCATGAAATTCATGAAATTATGTTTTTCACTTGATTAAGTAATTATTCAAGGTATTAAAGGACACCTAAAAATTAATTTCCTTCATTATAGACTCACAAACTTTTTTCCTGATCTTATGTGGAACATGTGCACTATGCTAACTTTTGAGTCAAATATCTTTAAGATATTTGACATATAGAACTAAATTGCATTCATTTAAATGATGAGGGATCCTTATCATGAACTTCATGAGGATATTATCATCCTTAATATAATTACTAATGTACCACATATCTTCAACAAGGGTATTTAGATGATAAAAAAGTCATCCTCTATCTCATTTGAATTTATCCTCAAGTCTTCATATTTCTTCAACATAAAACGAAAATTTATCTCTTGAACCTTATAATATTATTCATAAATATTCATAATATTTTCCCACATAATATGAGTGGGTTTTTTAGTAAATTTTCTCTATGAAAATGGTATTGGAAAGAGAACATCCCATTGAACTTATAGATTTGGACTCCACATTCATTTCTCAATGATATCTCTCTATAAAAAATCTACTCTCAATATCAGTAGTGATTCAATATATGAAAATTATGTAAATTAATATTACAAAATATCTAAAATAATATTTCTTCTATATTTTCTATAACATGAAATTTCTTACCTCAACTATGGTGATATCTTTATCGATGAAAAATATTTCAATTGTTGCTAGAGATAAAAAGAAAAAAGACCTATTTGAAACCACTAGTTAGAAACTTAAAGAGAAACACACCCAGATGGTGGTGGGGAATTAGTATATAGAACATTAAAACAATTACCCCTTGAATTTTGATCTTATTATATCACCTCTATGAAAATATTAATTTATCTATATATACCATCTTAATGAGTGATTAAAGTTGTAAATGACCTGAGATATTTTACATGATTCCCCCACACTAAGACATGTTTATGGAGCATGCATGGAAATGAGATTGTGGATTAGATTATGTGAAACATCACTAATTTACATTTAAAATTTTGAGTGGTCTCACTAAACCTCTGAGTTTACTACCATGATAAATTTGAAAACTCACTACCCTCTTTCGAAAATGAACTAACCACTCCATTTTCTATTGAAAATTTTCTACTCTATATGAAAATGACGCAAACATACATGAATAATGGTGTTTCTCTTGATTAGATCAATTTTCAATTTCTATTGAGAATTAAACTCCTAAAAATAATCTTATGTTACCATCAATATTCTGTATGAGATTAATAATGTTCTCCCCATCTTCTTCCCTTAAAAATATTTATAAAAATATACTATATCTATCTAATCCCTGGATTCTTTTTTTATTTTATTATCCTCATCCTTCATGTGTGTGTCCTTCATCCCTTGAATGTACATACTAAAGGAATTCATAACCAAATTGATATAATCAACTTTGTGGTATTTAAAACATCCATTATTGACAAGATTCAACTGCAACATGTTTTTCAGATATCTAAATTCATATTAATTAATGGATTTTACCACACCATGGTTCAAAAAATATGGCCATTTTACCCAGAAACACCCAAAACCAGGGGTATAACCTCTTCATGAATTCGTATCACATAAGTAGCTACACTCCAGGACATGGCCTTGGAAAGAACCGAAATGTGGATTCCCATGGGTTACCTGAAAAACTGAATTCTATAAAAGCAAAGGAAATAGAATGGTATCACCCATATACACATCCTTAAACTAATTTCCTCAACCAAAACATCCTCTCCATAGTCGAGGTTATATTATTTTGTCCATTTTGTGCTGTAAGTCTTCTAGTTGACCATGTCCCCCTCCAAAAATGAGTGTGGTGAAATCCACACTCTTCTTTGGGTAGGTACATTTATATTACACCAAATTCATATTCCAAACTTCTTTTAACATTTTGAGAAAATCCCATCATAACATTTCAAATACTATAGGAATGGTTTTCCTATTAACCCTCTATCAAAACCACTAACCTAGGTTTCATCCTAGACATACTGAAGCTATGCTTTACTAAATATGGGAAAATTAGTCATTTGAATCATCCAAAATTTTCCTATATTAAAATTTTCTTTAAAAAACCAACATGCCTATTATGGTATTTTTTTTATAGGACTAATTAGGCTAGTAGGATCCTCCAATACAATATTTTCTACTTTGGTACACTATCTCAATAATTTTTTTTTCAAAAGGGTTCACATCTTACTGAGTGGGTGGGGGGGTCACCTCCCACCCATATATAAAAATTATTTTTTTATCTGTATGGACATACAAGGGGATTATATTTCATTCCACCACCACTATAGACACCAATGTGGGACATAGATCAAAGACGTCATAGCATGACACCCAAATTTCATTATGTTGCACCATATACCTAGAAACCTTTAACCCCTCATGTAGACCCTCCATTTAATTTATGACTCAAAAAACATTATTTAAAAAATTAATCCAAATCCTAGAATAAAAATACATTACGGTGATCTGAAATGTGATTTTTCACTCCGTAGTGATACGTGAGTGATCCTCTTTGTATTAAAGGACTAGTTTCATTTAACATTTTCCCCACTATAATACAAGATACTATTATATTAGAAGGTAGAAGTTTATCCTATGCTCCCCCTCCAATGTTGTCTTAGATTTTCTAAAATACATCCCTCTTAGAAAATATGGATTCTAAAAAATTAGTCACTTTTATAGTACTTCGGTATATACATAGATATTTAAAGAGGAAGTAGAGTATGATCCCAATAAAAAAAACTCTCCCACTAGTTAGGTTTTTCTTCCCAACTATATCCGTATTTCACTGGTGTATCACCTCACGTTGAGGGTAATCCAACCTTGTCAATGGTGGGTTTGGTCCCAATTGTGGGAAGTGGGAAAACTGATTCATCCAATCCACTTATTTTACCTCTAAATTACTAGAATATATTTTCTATTCATTCAGTGTGGAAAATCTCACAGAATATATTTTTGACCCCCTATAATTTACTCTTTATATTCCATGGGTATGTTTAATATCCCTATTATTTGAAGGAATATATTGGTGGGAATTTTAAAGCTAAGTTTGAATGCTATGGATAATATTTTTAAATATGATATTAACCATACATTATAGGGGTTAATCATGACATCTCATTCTTCTTTAACAGACAAATTTATGACCCAATTAACTACACCTTGATCCACTATATATTTTACCCTTTTTTGATCGAAATTCTATTATTAGTAGTAAATATCCACATTTCAATCTCTTTCAAGGAAATTCCTACCTGAATTGGGTTAGTATTAAATCAAAATTATTATGGGGAATTAATAATTCTTAGTTAGGGAATATGGATATCAATATAGGGGGTGGTCAATGGACTTTTTATGTCTATGCTCAATTAATACATCAACTAAAATTAGATGACCTCTAGGAGATGATTTTCCAAAGTGGAATCTTCATATCCTACTTAGAGTTTTGAATAAGACTTGTAATCCTTCATCATAAACTACCTCATGGGTCTCTCAATAATGATTATATCATAGCTCAATTATCAATGGATATCCTATCATGGATCTGACTCTTGATATGTGTACTCTTAAATAAAATGATTCTAGGAGGCCTATGGGTGATGTTGATCTAGAGGCCTATATGCCTAACCAATTTTCCACCTTTTGTGGGGATACCTACTGATCTTATTACCTCTCTATAGGGATAGATATTCCTTGACTCTAAGGACACCTATTTCTAGTATCTAATTATGGTATAATGATGTTTATTCTATACAATATCCAGTTTTTATCCCAATAATGGAATCCTGGGAAGATAACGTCATTTTAACCTTGGTTCTCTTCTAGGACATCATCACCCATAATTGTCTCCATAAAATCTGCTGATTCTCAATTCCTACATACATCCTTGGAGGCACAAATTTAATCTAGATTCACCGAAATTGATGGGAAAATATCTATGTAGAATAGGCATATTAGATGATTTCATGGTCAATATGGGTCACCATGAAACAATCCCTTATGACCATCCTATACAACCACACCTTATAGTCACTAATGATGTCATTTGTAATCATGTTAGTGGTAAGATTACAATAATATTGATTTTTAAAATTTTACTATAGGATATGGAGATATATATTATTATCTTCCTCTAACAATTATGATGTGATACTTGATATAGATTTTATAAAAGGAATAAACCCACACAAGGTGATCATAATATTATTGAGAATTTTATATGCACTGAAGTGTGATATCACCTAGCCCCAAAACACTTTGAAGGGTTTTAAGATGTATAATGAAACCTTAACCATATAAATTTGAAATAAGAATTTATTTATCCTAACCAAGAAAAATAATATGAGCTCCATGAAGTTTCTTTTTTATTATTGGTTCACCACCATAGAGTTTATCGACCTTACTTCCTTGTGTGACTCATGAACTAGAAAAATGCACCCACTAATCCACATCATAATCCAACAAATTATAATAACCCAAGCCATTTACATATATTATTTCATTATTTATAAATATAAATATACATTAATACAACATATGTTTTTTATGGGACTAGTGGCATTGGAAGACTAGGTTCACATTACATAAAAGGGAACTTAAACATGAAGTAAAGTTTCCCCTTTTCCTTAGTGAGCTCCTAAATCTTATTAATCTCTTAAAACCTCTATGGATAATATGAGGAATTCATAAAAGAAAGGGGTGAGACAAAAAACCTAGTAAGGGAATAAATATGATAAAGAAACATAATGTGTGAGTCAAATATATAACATGATATCATAAACAAGGAACATGAGTAATAACATGGAAGTATTATGTAAATAACATGGTAACATAAGATTATGAAAACATAAGAAATGTGGAAATAACATATAAAATGTCATAAAAATGAGTAAAGGATAACTTACTAGAAAAACATCCCCAGAGGACAAGGTCCAATAATAGATTAGTTTTACTCTGTAATCCTATACAAGACATCAAATGGGACTAATTCTTTACCCAATGCATTGGAATTCTATCTCAGAGAACCCATATTAACATGTTCATGATATGTGTGTGCCACATAAAGGAAATAAATTATAAGTTATAACATTAAAATTAACCAGGGAACTAAAGTAGGTTGAAAAATATCTCTTCATATCATATTTAAAGGAAGTTATATAATATATTAATTTATGAAATGATCATAAAGAATGTATTACCCTATAAAATGAAGGGAGATTAAACTAGGTATATATATGAAAAACAATTTATACAACTTAAATGAAATTCATAACATCAAAGGTTTTTGTATTTTACTAAGATTATTTTTAAAATATTAAAAATATTCTTGAGGAAAAGAACATTTTAATTTTTAGTAACATCAATTGATGTCATATTAGATGGAAAATTATTTTTAAATATAAATTCGAACATTTATTGATGAAAAAATCCTTTCCAGTTTGAAAACATTTATTTAAAATATAAAAAAATTCAAACATAAAATATTTTTTTCAAGAAAAAACATTGAAACATAAAATTTAATATTCAAGACAATAAGTGGTCATGATGGTGTAAGAATTCCATTCGTGTTGAATACATTAAAAAAACATCTATTCACATTTATTATAATAAAAGTCAAAAGTTCATTGTTAAGAAAATAATATGAAGATTCCATTTGAAACATTTTTTAGGAATATAATTAAACGTAAAAATTATTTTAATCATTCATAGTAAACAAATTAGTAAATCATTTTTAGATAATATTTATTTAGAAGAAAAAGGATTTTCGACCAAATAGAGAACTAATGTCAGATTTTCCTAAAAATAATTCTCAATAATTTAATTACTGATGAGTAGAAAATTATACTATTACTTGAAAAAGTAATTAATAATTAGTGGAGAGTAAAATTAAATGGGTTTATTAGACAACGATGAAATAATTTCCTTTAATGGAAATTCAAGCATAAGTAATCCCGATTAAAATGATATTCAAACTTATATCCTGACCACTTTGGTAACATTTGAATCATAAGAAATTATGAATGTAGAAGATTAATTATAACATAAAATATCATAATTTAGGAATGATTCATGATATTTTATATAGATGGTCATTATATAAAACATTCAAAAGGAATTACATGCATAATATAAAATGTGTCTAAAATAATGAAGTTTCAAACAAAACCCTTAGAAAGTTCACATCATTGAGGTGAGAGTTAATAAATGGGATTATTATGCATAAAAAATGAATATTCACCCTAATATAAATTTAAATAATAAATAAATTAATCAAAAATCATTCCACACATAATCTTACATTGATAAAATTAATGAAGTAGACCCATAACCCTATAAATGAAAATTGATTTATGAAACCCCTTAACTAACACTTGAATTTTGTTGAGAGATATTTAAACTCATTTATATAAGTATTATAAATGTTATTAACTTATAATATTATAATATTATTACTTTTAAAATCATATATTATCCATTTATAGCATCTTATTTCCCATTCATTAATAATATTTCATTATTACTAGTGTTTAGGGTGTTAATTGTCTTCCTTCTCCTGCGTGTTTCACTTTGAACGTTAAAAATCAAGAAAATAGGTTATAGTTACATCATATTCATAATTATATTAATGTTATTAATATATATATATATATATTCAATATACATATCTTTAAAATCATTATTTTATTTTTAACATGGAGAATGAATCATATCGCTTCTTGGAGACTATAGGTCGTACTTATACATGAGTGAATTTTTCTTTTACTTAATGGGTGAAAGGGTAAAGAATTGGATTGAATATTGATTTTACATAAATAATATAATTTCATATATAATATATATATTCATTAAATTTATCATTTTTCCTTCCTTGTAAAGCATTAGTGGAAAACAAATGACATTGATTCGTGTGGTTGTAGTCTACCATACACATAAGCAACATTATCTTATTTCCTACTGAATGTAATAAAATATGGTGTATATTATATAATAATTACTAAAGTATAATTATATAATAAATATTATATATATTAATTTTATCTATCAATATATCCATCCTTGATATGTTCTGATGGGAAAAAATTACATCAGTTCTTGAGGGGATAATTCACTATGGACACAATCAACGATTTCATTTCCAATTTGATGGAGGAGGAGATGATTTTGGTCATGAAAATAAAATAATATAAATCTAATTATATATAAGATATTGAAATTGTTATATAATCACGTGTTAATATTTTTTTGATGTTGGTGGTTTAAGAAATAAAATTAAATTCTCAGTGAAAGACCTTACGTCTTCTTCTAACAACTTCATTTGGTTAAAAAAATCCTTTCTAAGTTGGATTCATGACAAAAAGGGCATATAATATCATTAAAAATAATTAGGCATGTTATTTGAGTTGTTATTGGAAAAAACAATGGGTTTTATATGTTATTAAAGGAGAGGAGAGTGGGTTTCCTTTTGTAAGTATGTGAGAGGATAGACATAGAATTTTTTAAAAGAAATAATTTCACCCACATTTTTCACATAAATAAGTTTCTAAAATAGACCATTTTTATCCTTAGATATTATAAGGTCAAAATATCAAATAAAAATTGGAACTAGATTTTATTTTTTATTTTTAACCCTTATCATTTTATTTTAACACCATAATCCCATTTTACCTTAAAAGTGGTAAATAATATTTATTATTTTCACTTAAATTGTGGAAAAAATTTTATTTGGTTTTATTACATTATATAAAATAGTATTATTCCAAACATGGTAATGATTTATCCAAATTATACTCTCATAAGTGGAAAAATATAATTTTAAAATATTCCTGCATATGTGTCAAAAAAACCATTTTTCAAGAAATGCATTTTTACGATAATGATTATATATTTTTAAATATTTTAAAATTAATAATAATTAGATGAATTTAAATTAATATTTATTTTTTATCACTTTATTTTAAATCATTCCACATTTTTTTTCATTAATTATTGAAAATGGATAAACATTAACCACTTTAAAATAGATTTTACAAAAAACGTGTTTTAAATCCAAAAAATAAAATTATATGTTTGGTGTTTCATATCATATACACTATTAAATATGATAATCCTATTTTAAAATATTTTTGTCTTACATTATTCCACCCTTAAATAAATTTCATCCTTGAAATTTATCATTTACCTCGTTAATAGAGGGATTGAAATTTTAAAATACTTTTTTTGGAAAACCACATCATAAAAAGGGCTAATAAGACTTCCTCGTGATAATAGATAAAGAGATGTATGATGGTCATCTATGATAACACATTATTTAGTTTCCATGTAGGAGAAAAACTATGGGAAATTTAAACATGGACATAGAAGTTAATACAAACACCAATAGATTAATAGAGAGTGATAAATATCATCTATAAGAATAAAGTACATGTCGAATAGAAACGTAAGGACCCAAAAAACATAAATATTTGATGAGTTAAAAAACCGTTGGATTTATTATAAATGAAGGTATTGGGATAAATTTTTCTCCCTTGATTCTTTCTATTGAGTTCAGGGATCATACTCCCTTATAAACTGAGAACATAAGGAAATATACTTACTTGATAAGTATAATTTCATCCGTTAATCTTTTCCACCATAATATCATATTTTCTACAAACTATGGGAATTCAAGATGAATTTTTGTTTTCTTAATCACTAAAATAAACTTATAACAGATCACATAATCCCCAAAATAACAACATACATTTCCTCCAGACTTTACTGAAATAGAAATGGTTTTCATAAGTATTCCCATATAATTCATTAATCTAAAATCATTAATAGTAATGCCCAAAGTTAAAATTAATTCCGTCAATATGTTTATATCCATAAAAGCATTCATATTTTCTCTCCAATAACTTAATAGAATTCTCACTCAATTATCCATTACCTTAAACAAAAAAGTTTATATATACTTCAACTAAATAAAAGTTCTTCCAAAATATCATTTGTCACCTTAAAATCCATTTACATAAATCCTCAATGGGGTTTTTTAATATTTTGAACCTATAATTAACCTTAAACTCATAAAACCATGATGTTATCCATAAATATTATATTAATATAACATGAAGATAGATATTCTTCTAAAATTAACTCAATCCTAAGAATTTTTATGATTCTTATAATCAGAATAACATTGGTAAAAATATTTCTATAAATTAATTATTTAATCCTAATACATAAATACTTCGTCACTTTTACTTCAATGATTTGGAATAACTTAGGTCCTTACTTGGTCATGAGGATAACCATTTTTTAGGGAATTTAATTGGAAAATTCTCAAGTCCCCATATACAAGACATTGAATTCCATTTAAATTAATTATTATGTTAACTTAATTTCCACATACATAAAATCATTCCCTATATTTGAGATATTCTTCTAGGTTCTTCCTCCCACATTATTGATACATATGAAGATGAATATTCCTTACTCTATTTTTTTACCACATGAAATTTCATAAAAGTCCATCTTCCTCTTATTTGACATGTAATAAATCTCATCGAGGGTCACATTGTTAATCATATATCACGATGGCTGATTAGGAATAATGAAAATATTAATTCAAATAGTAATAATCCATTTTAGATGACAATAATCACTAAAGTGTAAATAAAATTCAGTACTTTCATGATTCCTACTTGTTCCATCTATTTTGTATGACCACAATGAATAGTATGAGAAATAATAGTCATATTGGTAAACCATGTAATCATGAAAAATTATTTATAAGATGTCTAAATAAAGATATATTTATTTCAATCTAAGACACCTTAGGTTTATCTTAGTAAATTCATGGTCATAATATATTGAAATCCTAAATGATGGTTTATAAAGAGTTTTGGAATATCTAAAGCATATCCCCTGGGAGTGTCAGCCCACATGTGCAGTAAGGACCATTGTTGTGCATGAGATAACTATAGAGTGAAGAGAGACATGACTTTTTCATATTTATTACCCCTATATAAAATATTTGAAGAACTTAAACCACTTGTAGTATCTAGGAATGGATTTAATTTCTCTGAAACCACTATCTATAAACATCACCAAAATTCATGGTTATTTTCTTGTAGATATACTTATAATTATCCTTAGAACTATACCTAGGTTTATCACTATGGTTTTACCATATTTGTTCCAAAATTTAACTAAACATTTCCTATAATACCATCTATGAATACCCGTGTATTTAAAAAAATTATTAAATTATTTATAAACCTAAATATCGATGAATATGATAGTGGGATCATAAATTCCAAGTGTATTTAGAATAATTGATTCATATTAAATCAAAATGAACTAAAACAAGGAATCCTTAATTTTTTCAATAGTGTGATCCTAAATCCTTTCAATATCCTAAAACATAAAGGGAATACTGGAGGAATACATAAATGCAATGGGTGAGCTAAAAATCCCAATAATTTAATAAACATAAAGAAACATAACATGTGGTTCCATAATATATCAGGATATCATAAAAAAAGTCACATGAGTAACCACATGGAATAATAATGTAAAAAATATGGTATCATATGATTATGGAATCATATGAAATGTGGAAACAACATATAACAGAACATAAACTTGATTAAAGGATATCATTCAAGGAAATGTTATCTGGCAGATAAAGGCCCATAATTTATTTGGTTTTCTCCCTAATCCCATACACGTTGTCTTATAATACTAAAACATTACCCTATACAATATAAAACTATTTAGGAACACCCATGAAAATATTTTCATGATATTTTTTATCCAAAGAAATGAAATCAATCATAAGGAATAATATATAAATTACCAATGGAAAAAATGGGCTTCATAATATTTCTTTATGTCATATTCAAAGGAAATTACACAATGAAGGTATTTTATAAATAATCATAATGAAAGTATTACCCAATAATTGGAAGAGAAAATAAGCTAGTTATGTATATATAATATACATATATACATAATTTAGAATCAATTAATTGCATAAATGGTTATTGTATATGATGAAACTACTTTTAAAAAAATTAGAAACATTCAAGAGGAAAATAACCATTATATTTTTAGTAACATCAAAGGATGTCATCCTATATGGAAATTTATTTTGAGAGATAAAATGAAAAATTTATTTAGGAATATATGACTATAATTATGAAAATTATTATTTAAAAGATGTTAATTTTTCCAAAATAAAAGAAAACATTTTTTAAGATAATCTTTGAAATTTAAAAAGGAATATTTAAAACAAAGAGTGGCAATGATTGTGGAATTTTTCTATTCACACCAAAAAATAAAAAAATAGAATCCATTAACATTTTTTTATAAGAAAATAAAAGTAATAACATGTATAGAAAATTATATAAAGATTACATTTAATCATTATTTAAAAATATTATTACCTGTAAAAATTACATAAAAACCCCATAGTAAAAATGTTTTTAAAACATTTTAAAAAAACATGAATTTGGAAAAAATGGATTTTGACTAAGTGGAGAATTAAAACAGGATTTTATTAAAAAACATTTCTCAATTATTTTAAGTAATTAAGAGTGGAAAATGTTATATAACATGAAAACATCATAAAAAAATAGGATATTAAAATCAATGTTTTTTATTATATAATGATCAAATAATTCCATTAAATGGAAACTCAAGCATAAGAAATCTTGATTAAAATTAGATTGAAACAAAACCCTTGCCGATTAGGTGTATTTTGAATCATAAATTCGTATGAATGAAGTAGATGAATTGTTACTTAAAATATCATGTTTTAGGAAGGGATGATGATATAGTATATAGATATGGATTATATACACCCTTCAAAATATATTATGTGCCCAAAAAAATATGTCTCTCAAAGAAGTATATTTGAGACGAAAGCCTTATAATGTTTGCATCATTGATGAAAGGGTTAATAAAAGAGGTGATTATTTATATATTTTTTATCCACACATAGAAAAGTATAAATAAATTAAAAATCAATCAAAATTCATTTCTCACATAATATAGGCATAATAAAATCAACAAAGTAGACATGTAACCTAATGAATGAAAATTAAGTTAGGTTACCAGTTACCTCATGCTTCTATTTAGTTAAGAACTATTTAAAATCTGGAATATTTATTTTAAACATGGTATTAACTTATATCATAATTATATTATTATTTATAATATCATATATTTTCTTTTTATGATGTCTTATTACATCTCTATTAATAATCATTCACCGTCACTATTTTTTTAGGTGTTATTTGTCTTGTTTTCTCCTACATATTTCAATATGAATGTTACAAATATTGAATATAGGTTATAATTCCATCATCTCCAGACTAATATATATTTTATAAGTATAGATTTTGTTTTATTATATTCTTCTTTATAATCATTATTAAATTTTTAACATGGAGAATTATTTATATCAATTCATGGATACAATAGGCTATATAAATGTACGAGTGATGTCATCATTTCCTTAACTGGTGAGAAGGTACGAAATTTGATTGTATATTAAATTAAAATAGTCAATATCATGTTATATATATCACATATATCCATTAAATGTATAATTTTATACCTTCTATGAATGATCTTTTGTGAAAAATGAATCACATATCAATGCGAGGTGACAATCTTACGTACTCATGAGCGATGATATTGTATTTCCTACGAAATTAAATGTATGATGGTATATGTCATATTATAATTCAATAATTATAATTATATAATAATGATTATATATATTCATTATATATATCATTATATCAATCCTTTAAAAGTGGTGACAAAAAATGAATTATGTCGGTTTGTGCGATGGTAATCAGCCGTAAACATGATCAATGAGTTCATTTCCCATTTGACGGAGAAGGAGTCGGATGTATAAAATTACACTAAAATAAAAACATTTCAGTATATATAAGACAATTAGTTTTTTATATCATCAAAATTTTGCAATATTTTAATGGTTTGGTGGAGGAAATAAAATAAATAGCTCAGTTGAGGATGTTACCGTGTTTTCAAAAAACTTATTTTGGTTTCAACAAAAAATACTTACTAGGTGAGACTTATAACAAAAAATAATTATAGGATGAGGGGACGTAATTATAGAAGTTATTTGGGTATTTATTATGAAAAATAACATTTCTTTTAAGTGTGTAAATGAGTGGGGAGGGGTGGCCTTTTATAAGTGGGGAAGACGACAAAATTGGAATTTTTAAATGAATGAATTCCACCCATGTTTTTATAAATAGAAAAGGAAAATAAATGGACTATTTTAAAACCTAATAATATTTAATTTCAAAATATTATCATCCCAACATAATTAAAAAAATTTGGGGTCATTTTTAACATTTATCTTTTTCAGTTTAACCCCAAAGTAAACCCTTTTTTACCTTAACATCGGTAAATAATTTTTACTATTTTCACTATTAATTATGGTAAAAATTTATTTTTACCATATTATATAATATAAATTATTATTATTAAAATTATTGAATCCATTTTTTTCACATTAAAATTTTATAATTTATAGAATTTAATTTAAAATTAAACCTATAGAGGTGTACAAAAAATGGGTTTCCAAGAAACACATTTTTAAGGAGGCGATGCTACCATATTAAATATATTAAACATAATATTAATTATGTGAATGCAAATTAATATTTTTACACATATAATCTAAAAATTTCATTTAAATCATTCCCCATTAGAGGTTATTTTAATTATTTACAATGGATAAACATTTTACACATTAAAATAGTTTTCAAAAAAAATGTGTTTAAAACTAAAAAAACATATACTAAAATATAGTATAAAAGAGATATAAATTTTATTAGTTAGACTTAATAATAATAATTAATACTTATGTAAATTTTAAATAAAATTAAAATAATAATGGGACATTACTTATTCAAACAAATTACAAATTTTTAAAAATAATTATTTTTAACTATTTGCTGAAAAATTAACATATTTTGAAAAATCATAAACATTCAATATAAGTTCACATTGATATGATGATTTATAAAAAATAATTTATCTTTTAAAATATGTTTTCTAAAATTTGGAAAAATAATTTTTAAAATATGTGTGAAAAGAGTGATTAAACCTTCATTTATAAAAATACAGTTTTTCAGATAACATTTATTTTTCATTAAAATGATTAGTATTTAATTTCATATTAAAATATATCCATTGAGTTTATTTTATATATGTTTAAAAAATATAGTTTTCATAATTTAGTAACTCATATTCATACCTTCCATCTTAAAAGTTAGGTTATAATGGTTAAGATTAAATAATAATATTTTAATAGAGTATCACGTTTCATTTAAACCTTATGTTGTGTGCATCACAAGATATCGAAGAGAATGAATTTATTTATAAATAAATATATCATAACATCTTGGGCTATTAAATTCTCTTTTATTCTTAGTTCTAAATTTAATATATGCTATCAAACAATATTTTCCTCTTAAAATCTTAGGGTGTTTGACTAATGTGCATAGTTTGTGGAGGGACATATTGGATGAGATCACAACCCCACTCATAATAATGTATATAGTAAGGGATACTATTTCATACATATAGGGGCACTCATATGAGTATCCTAATATCAACCCTTTATAACATGGTGCTTGATATATCTGTATCTATGTTTCAAATAAAATTTTCATTCATGGGCAACGATCCTTCCCCGAGGCAATGATACCATCTCTTAATAATACCAAAAATAATAAAAACCTCAATTTAAGATCTATATTGTTTTATTTATTGGGGAAGAAATCATCAGGCATGGATATAAGGATGGGTTCCCTAAAGACCTTATAAATTTCCCAAAAGATAATTCCCACCTCTTAATAAACAATATAAAAAATATTCATCTAGGTGGTCTAGTGAGTCAGTAGCTTTGGGTTCAAGTATACATTCATATATAAATATATCTATAATATCTTGATGGATTCATATATTTCCATTTAAATCCACTAGTCTTAAAATTTATTAAATATTCAGTAGACCTGTTAGGACCACATCCATTTTGGTTCAACAATGCTTCAATTACACAAGTCCAAATCCTCTTCCCAGCATCCGAGATGATTTGTGGCTGAGAGGTGGATGATTGAATAGAAATAGTGTATCTTGGTCTATAATATGTATGCATGATTATCTATATTATATTTGGTTTGTTTTAGTATATATTCGTAGGTGTACTCCCCTTCAATGATGTACACCCCCATGAAAATATATTCTCACCCCCAAATGGGTGTACCTTGGGTCCTTGGTGTTAGGAAGATCATAATATGGACATGGGACACCCAATTATTTCAAAATTTCATGACCATAAAATGGGAAGAGATATAATATCAAGTATTCTTGGTGATAATCCCACAAGAATTTTGAAGGGGAAGACACTAGAAAAATACCTTATTTATTTTATCTATTTTCGTTTCCATGGACCAGTATATAAATATGAGTAATGGGTTTAGTATTTGAAATTGTGATTGAAGTACATGTTATATTTTCTTATAATAATGAATTCAACAATATTAGTTGAATATAAAAAGAAATTAAATATGGAAATACCAAGGATAAATGATTACCCATGTGTGTGGACTAATAAGCATAAATTTTAGAAATTATAGAATTTCAATTACATCACATTGTTCATCCACCTTTTCTTCGGTTACCTTGGTCAACATCCTTCACCCAAGTGTTTTTTCCTTACAAAAGGTGTTCAATAAGCATGGATGTGCCCATATCAGCATGGAAATTCCATAGTTATGGAGGAGGAATTGTACTCACCTTCAGTTGATCAAGGGAATTAATTAAAAAGTAGTGAAAATTTTAGGGTTTTTGTAGGTTAAACGAGTATTCTAATGTGAGGGTGGTCCCATGTGATTTATAGAGGAGAACATATCTCATGAAAAGGTTTTAGTGAATATTGAACCCTTAGGTACCGGGACACATGATGTGCTAACCTCTCTACCATAATGAAATTATAATTCCATAAATCCATGTTTTTCCATATTCAAATTTCCTACAGAATTTTATCGACTTAATATTATATAGATCCAATTCCATGGTGGGGTATGGGGTATTTTTTGGTTTTTCATTTTTTCACTGAGTGTTTAATGGGAATATTTTTGGAGGATGTGTTTCATTTGTGATTATGTCTATGACCCCTGGTTCATTATCTATAGTCTTGGTATTTTCACTCTTCTACCCTTTCAAAAATCACTTGTGTGTATGAATTTCAAACATTTCCATCCAAGATATATATGAATAAGATTTCGAACATTGTGTTCATAGATTCAATTATGTTAAGACACTAGTTCCCCTGATCCATTTTATTCCCCATACTCACATGAGTACATCACCACACCTAACTCTTGCACCCAGAATATTCTGAGATCCAAACACCATGATGAACCATAATGTTCTTTTTTCCATATATGTTTCTATAAATAGATGCTATGGATATTTAATATAGTCAAACTTATTTTTTTTACATTACTATTACATTATTTTAATGATACAAAATATTAAAACATTGCACAATGATGATCCAAAGGTTTTCTGTTGTGGGAAAACTAGGACCATACATAAAATTTACAAAATAAAACATAAACATTTATTTAATTCCTTATTCTCTATCTTCTTATTTTCTCTTGAATTATCCTTAGTACAAGTTATCACCTGAGAATATACATTAAAAATATGTTGGATAAAATCCTCGTACGATGGTAGATAATAACATGAAAGAAAATAACATGTGCTGAGAATAATCATTTTCATCATTGACATCATAACTTAGGCCTAGGATTATAATTATGAGAGGAAGCATTAAGAAAAGTCTCAGAATGTGGAAATACAGAAAATAAAAACAACATGTCTTCGTGGTAAACTACCACACATAGCTATGAAAAAACCTAGAATAATTTTCACACATATTTCATTTTAACTCAGGATATTCATCACATTACCCAATGAATTTATGCTCTATATAATTCTGGGTGCACCCGTCACATCAAACAATTTACATCATCATGCATGACACATAAAACATGTATAGATATTGAACATATAATAAACCATGTAAAGGAATGTGTTTAATTTCATAATAATGCATTCATAAACATTGGGGTCCAAAATAAAAGAGGGAATTAGATACTTGATATAAGAATCAACAACCTTGAGTGATAGAAACAATCTTGAGAGGTAAAAGGTGTGATTTTGTGAAAGAAGAGTTATTTTGTAAAATAATGTGTTTGTCATAAACTCAAGTATAAAACATTTATATCCTATAAGAGGTTAGATATTTTTGAATAAATTATTTTTAAGGAATAACCATACTAAAATGTGGTGAAAGAGGGAAAACCCAAAAAAAGAGAGTTGAGTTCAAGAATCTGCCTTACCTTCTGTCAGAATGATTTCCTCAATTTAATGTCCTATATAATAACATTATATTAACTAATTAAAAAATATAGAACCTTTTATACATGAACCTAATTCATATTTTTTATTGTGTTCTCTTATGGTCCTTTGTATGAGTTATGGAGTTTAATTGCATCATTCAAGACTTTTTGTTTTCATAGTTCTCATGATCGGTTAATTTATATATATCAATTGAAGTTTTATTTAAAAGATTACGAATATAAATAATATTTATTATATGTTATTATTTATCCTTAATAATATTAAATTATCATATAATTCATTTGGTTAATTTGGTTGAGGATGAATCATTAGAAATGATCTTAGTAATAAACATTTGGATTATTTTTTGTGGTTTCGATACAACGAATGTGTTTTGTTTTATTATTTAAAATCTTGTGTGAATAAAGAATAAATGAAATGACATTATATATATTACATATATTATAATCTATTTCATCCATAAAATTTTTTTCATTACTATAATTGAATATCATGACATAAATTTAAAATCCGTCATCCTTGAATGTGATAAATTAACACACCTCGAATGATGTTTTCATTTTTAGTATAAAAGGAGTTGAAAGAGAGGTGATGAAAAATTATTGCATTATAATAAATAAATTACAGTATATGTTAGGTAATGGAGTTCTCAAACCATTTTTATGATAGGAGGTGAGGAGAGAAAAAGATAACAAATGAACTTGAAATAAAAAAATGAATCGAAAAGGGGAATTTTCCCCCTAAATATACCCTCCTTGAAAGAATCTTCAGGGAAGAGGTTTTGGTGTTTTGATGAGTCAAAGATCCCATGTAAATTAGAAAAGGTCAAGTTAGGATATTTCAATAGAATTTATACAAGCCTCAGGGCTTGAGAGGTGTGAGGATAAGAGGGTGTGAGGGGTGGTATTTATAATGGACGAGAGGGGTGTTTTCTTATTATTTTAATAATTAGTTTATTATTTTTATAAAGATAAGAAATAGTGGGGATTATTGTGAATAAAAATAGTAATCAGATCATGTTAGTTCTAACCAATGGCTATTTACATAATCTATCATATTTATTTAGCATATTTTGCAAATTATCGAATTTCACTATTCACAAAAAATTAAAGTATTTTAGAAAAATCCCAAAAATTAACTCTAATAATTTTCAATAATTAGATTAAAATAATGGAATCCATTTTATGATTTTTTTTGTAAACACGAGTAATTAAATTTATAATTAAAATAATCATTTACTTGGAAAATACATATTTTTAAATTCCAACTACTTTTATAACCCATTGAAAATTTACTTAAGGTATCATAAAATCATATGAAATCAAAATATGAATTTCAGAATACTTATTGTGATAATAAATTTTCTTTTAATTTAATCATAAAATATTTATGACTTATAAAAATAAAAACACTTAACTAGTATTTTTTAAAATATTTATTTAATTATACTATGATATAATTATATTGTATTATCACTTATAATATGTATAAATTTCATTTATACTATCATTGGTATGATTACTATTCACTTGGCCGATTTATGATTGATAAGGGTCATATTACTATTTATAAGGGTAACATTACTATTCATAAGGGTAAGTTAATATTCACCAAAAATTATGTTTGTCTGATTAGACTCTAAACGTCTTACTGATCACAACCATGTATGTCAGATTTTACAAATTCAAAAAACATAAGTGAAAAATTTATGTTTAAAGGATAGGCTATAAAGGCCACATAATATTTTGTAGTTCATTAAAGCATGATTTGGAATTGTGTTTCTTAATGTGTTTTTATGTGACATAATTATAAGAATGGAATTTCCATTGATAAAACATTGGGTCGTTACATTCTTCCCCCAATTTTTGAAATTTCTCCATTGAAATTTCATTTTACAAAAATAGGTGAGGGGTACTTCTTCTTCATTGCCTCCTCCGGTTCCTAATTTGCTTCTGAATACTTATGGTTCCTTCACAACACTTTTAGAAGGTGGGTTGTGTTGTTGTGTTGAACCTTATCTCTCCGGTCTAGAATCTTTACTGGCTAATCCTCAAAAGAAAGATAATCTTTCACCTTTATCACCTTGGAGCTTAGTACATGTGAGAGATCAAGTTTGTACTTCCTCAGGTGTTATATGTGGAACAAATCATGAACTAGAGCTATATTTGGTGGAAGTGAAATATGATATGCCACAAATGATATGCGATAAAATATCTCAAAGGCGCCAATGTACCTTGAAATTATCTTCCCTTTATTTCCAAACCACATGACTATCTTCCTTGGAGATATAAGAAGGAAGACTTTAACTCCAACATCGAACTCAAAGTCCCTGTGAAGATTTTAGACATAGATATTTTTTCTACTCTGAGTAGATTTGATATGTTGCTAGACGGATTGAACCTTCTCCGTTATCTCTTGCAAAAAATCAGGTCCAAGTATCTTTCTTTTCCCAACTTCATCCCAATAGGTTAGAGTCATACATCGCTTTCCTTATAGAGCTTCATATGAAGCCATATGAATACTCAAGAGGAAGTTATTGTTGTATGAGAAGTCAACCAATGGGAGATTATTATCCCATACACATTTGAATCGAAAAGAATAGACTCTTAAAATATCATCATGTATCTAAATAGTCTATTCATATTGGCCATCGATTTTGGGTTGATAACCCTTGTTGAAATTCAATTCAATACTCAATGCTTCTTAAACATTCCTCCAAAATTTAGATGTGAACCTAGGATCAAGATCAAAGGAAATCGAGAGTGGGACTCCATATAGTCCCACCACTTCCTTCACATATATCATATCAAGTTGTTCATGTGAGAGATCTTCTCGAATAGTGATTAAGTGGGCAGTCGTGGTGATTCTATCCACCACAACCAATATCCCATTATTTCCTTTGGATATATTTGGGAGACCCATGAAGAATGTCCATGGTGACATTCTCCCAGTTCCATATGGGTATAGAAAATGGTTTCATTATCCATTTGGACTTATATTTCCCTTCTTTAACTTGCTGACATATCAAGAACCTTGAGATATATTCCTCAATCTCCCTCTTCATGTTATCCCACTAGAAGTATTCTCAGAGAACAAATTTCATCTTTCTACGCCCATGATGGATCGAGAATTTTGAGCTATGTGAATTTTCCAATAGCTATTTCTTTATCTCGAGTGTTGAAGGAACACAAAGCCTCATTCTAATCCAAATCACACCATCATCATCGATAAATAACCCTTGCATCTTCCCTTACTTTACTACGTTCACCCTCTTTTGAAACTCTTTATCATACCTTTGTGCCTCCTTAATCTTATCTTGGATAGATGGTTGAGAAAATATCTAGGAAATGTAGAACTTATTTCCAACCATTATGATTTTCAAATCCATCCATTTCAATTCCACAAAGATATGGTTTTTCTCAATCCACAACATGGATTGTATAGTAGGTTCTTTTCTATAAAGAGAATCTACAACCATGTTTTCCTTTCCAGGATGATAGTGAATAGAGAAATCATAGTCTTTGATTAGCCATAACCATATCCTTTGATGCATGTTAATCTCTTTTTGTTTGAATATATACTTTAGGCTCTTATGGGTGGTATATATATCACACTTCTCACCATAGAGGTAATGCTGCCAAATTTGCAAGGAAAAAATCACATCTACTAGCTCAAGATAATGTATAGGGTAGTTCTGATCATGGATCTTTAACTATCATGTTGTGTAGGCTATCACATAATCATTTTCCATGAAACACAACCCAAGCTTTTCTTGGAAGCATCCTTGAATATAACAAAACCTTCTCCAAATTTTGGTAGTGTGAGTACTAGTGTAGTGATAATCCTTCTCTTTGTCTCCATGAAGCTTTCCTCACATTCATCCGTCCAGATATAATTTACCCCTTTCCTTGTGAACGTATTTAGTGGGCTTGATAATCATGAGAAATTTCTCAAAAAATGTCTATAATACCCTAGTAATCCAAGAAAACTACGGATTTCTATGACACTAGAGGGTCTGTGACATTCTTTAATTGCTTTGGTTTTTGACGGTTCTATAGAAATTCCCACACTTATGATCACATGTCCCAAGAATGTGACTTTTTGTATCCAAAAGTTACACTTTATGAACATGGAGTAAAACTTCTCCTTCCTCAATGTCGGCAACAGAAGTATTAGATATTCTTCATGTTCCTCCTTTCTCTTGGAGTAGATGATAATTTTATCAATAAAAACTACCATATTTTTTTCTAAGTAATGTATAAAGACTCTATTCATCAAATCCATGAAGATTGTAGGGGAATTAGTAAGTTTGAAGGGAATCAACAAAAACACATAGTACCTATAAATTGTAAGAAAGGAAATATTCTGAATATCTTCCTTCTTTACCATTAGTTTATGATATCCAAAATGGAGATCCACCATTAAGAAGTACCGAGCTCTTCACAACTGATAAAACAAGTCATCAATCCTCAGAAGAAGATATGTGTTCCTTATGGTGACCGTGTTATGTTCCTGATAATCGATACATAGCTGCATTGATCCATCCTTTTTATTAACAAAGAGCATTGGCACACCCCAAGGTGATTCACTTGGGAATATTTAACCTTTGTCTAAATTCTCTTCCATATTATTCTTTAACTCCTCTAGTTCGATAAGATCCATTTTATAGGGACACATAGATATAGGCGTAGATACGAGTATGATTTCTACTGAGAATTCTACCTTAGGATACAGGGGTAATATGAGTTAATATTCAGAAAATACATCACTATAATTGGAATTTCCCCTAGGTTGATACCATCCTTTGACTCAACCATTTGAGGGAGGTATGCTTCTTCATAGGGAATCAACACCCACACCGTTGAAGTATTTTTAAAAGCAGATTCATGATCTTCCTTTTATTTTTAAATGATCATGGGAATCAACACCAACACTGTTTATGTTTTCTTTAAATAATGTGATACCATTAATTCTCAACAAAGCATCTAATTCCACCATAGGAAGTATCATGGTATTTACTAGAAGAATATTCTGACATACGCCAACATGTGAAGTGTCAAACACTTGTGTTATAATGATTGACCCACTTGGTATTTGTACATATATCTATACTTCAAGGTTTTGTGGATTCGATTCCATAGTTATCACAAAATTTCAAGACATAAAGGAATGCATAAATCTAGAATAAAATACGACTTTTTCCATTATTGAGTGAATATGAGGTGTATATTTTATGACATCATTATTTTTCTTCACTTCTGTAGTAGTGATGGAATATTCCTTACCTTCATCCTTTGGTTTTGGTGATTGATGATGCTTATTACCCTCAAGGACTTGATGTTTAGTGCACCATCTTTCATGGTTCCCTTGGTTCCTGAAGTTGTATCATTGGATCATGGGTGTTACTCTCATTTCCTCTACATCATTTTCATGATTCCTCGTGTATTTTCGATATTCATGTGCTTGGTGGAATTCTCCCCCACACTTTTAGTATTTCCCTATCACTTTGAGGCAGTTCCCTTGATGTTTCTTCCCACAATTTGACATATGGTTGGTTTAGTTTTCTTTCCCCCTTTTTTCATTATATCCTCTAGCTTGAAACTCCATCATTTGTTTCTTATCACCATAGCCATTAGACCATTCTTCAAACAACATCTCCACTTTTAGAGAACACCAAAAAACTTCTTCATAACTCCCAATGTCTTGAATTTCAAGATCCTTTCAAAGGTTTGGTTTTATACCACTAATGATTATACCAACTTTTATATCATTATTAATAATAAAACCCAAATATTAACATGAATGCCTTGTGATATTTTCTTTATAGGCCATGAAAAATCATATTTCATTTTTCTTCATCTTTATTAATTATCTATCCATCTTAGTTCAAAGAGTTATAGGTAAATACTTATTAAAAAACATGATATTAAAGTCTTTTAACACCATCTCTTCAATTTCATCCCTTGCCTTGGTGTTCTTAATCAATGACCACCATTGTTCAGCCTCTCCATCTAGAAAATAAATGGCCAGGGTCACCTTCTCTATCTCAGAATAGTGAAACACAAAAAATAAATTCTCTATTGAGTTGATCCACTATTCCATAACCAGTGGATCAGAAGATCCACTAAACTTCAGTGGTCGTTGTCCCATTTAATAATGAATAACCAGTTGCTCCCTCTTAGGTGAAGGAGGATGTTACACAGTATTCAGGTTATTGTTCATAAGTTTAGATGGATGGGTAAGAATCCACATGAAATTTGGAACTCCTCCTCTCAAGGCATTGGGGATGTTGTTCAAGTAGTCGCTGCATTTCCCGTCACATGGGTTGTTGGCCTAGATTGTCCTGGTTCCCACCATTTTTGAAAATAGAAATGGTCAGAACAAAACACAAGTTAAAAATTCATGAATAAATAATTTATTTCTTTGTGTATTTAATTTTAAAGGCAAATCTTATAGGATTCCTATATTTCAAATTTTCTAAAACAACACTTATTAGGCTCTCACATATACATGGTCTTATACTAAGGGTTTTTATAGATATTCTCTAATCATAATTTCCAAATTAACTAAACCATTCTTGGATACCAACTATAGAGACCCTTCTTTTTCATAGACTATTATTACATCATTTTAATGATAAAAACATTAAAAACTATAAAAAGATGATATAAAGGGTTAGTGTATTGGGAAAACTATGACCATATATAACCTTTACAAAATAGAACATTAACATTTATTTAATTATTTCTTCTCTATATTCTTATTGGCCCTTGAATTATTATTAGTAAAAGTAGTCACTTGAGGATATACATAAAAAATGGTTGATATAAAATACTAGTAAGAGAATATATAAGAACATTACACAAAATAATATGGGGTGAGTATAATCATTACCATCATTATCATTATAACATAGGCATATGATCATAATCATGAGAGGAATCATTTTAAAAAAGACTTGGAACATGGAAATGCATAAAAATGAAACATCATAACTTAGTGGTAAACTACCACACATAGTTTTGAACAAATAAAAAATCTTTCACACACATATTTCACTTCAAATCATGTGATTCAGCACATTACTCAATGCATTGGAGCACTATATAATTCTAGGTGCACCCGTCACATCACAACATTTACATTATCATGCACGCCACATAGAACATATATCAATATTTAACATATAATTACCCATGGAAAGGAATTTTTTTCATTTTATAAGAATAAATTAATAATCATTGGGTTTCAAAATGAAATAGGGAATGAAATAATTGATATAAAAATCAACATCCTTGAGTGATGTAAATAATATTGAGGAGTAAAAGGTGGGTTTTTTTGAAATAAGAGTTCTTTTCAAAAAAACTGTGTTGGTCTTAAACTGAAGTAAAAAACATTTATAACTTGAAAATTTAAGATAATTATGAAGAAATTATTTTTAAGTATTAACCATACTGAAAATGGGGTGAAAGAGGGAAACCCCAAAGGAAGAGAGTTTGGTTCAAGAATTCCCCTTACCTTGTGCCCGAATGTTATCCTCACATTAATGTGCTATATAATTACACTAGATAAATTAATTAAAAACTTTAGAACATTTTATAAATGAATATAATTAATTATGTTATTATTAATTTCCCTTATTATTCTTTGGATGAGTTATATAGTTTTATATCATCGTTCAAGATATTTTGTTTTCATAGTTTTCATGATTGGTTTGTTTGTATACATGAATGGAAGTTTGTTTAAAATGAGTATGAATATAAAGAATTGTTATTATATGTTATGAAATATACTAAATAATCATAAATGATAATATAATCCATTTTCTTAATTTGTGTGAGGATGAATCATTATATAAGATCTTAGTGATAAACGTTTGGATTATTTTGGGCGATTTCACTACAAAGAATTTTTTTTGTTTTATTATTTAACATCATGTTTGTATAAAGAATATATAATATTGGATAAGATAAATTAAATATATTATAATCTATTTAAACAAAAAAAATGGTTTCCAAACAATAATTTATGATGATAATAAAAATTGAGAACCCATCATCCTTGAATGTGAAAAATTAACACATCTTGGATGGTGTTTTCATTTTTAGTATAAAAGGAGAAGAAATAGTGTCGATGAAGAATTATTAACTTATCATAAAATAATTAAATTATATATAAGGTACTATATTTTTAATACCATTTTGATTAGAAGATTTGAGGGTAGAAAAAGAAAATTAAGGAACTTGAATGAAATTAAAAGAATCAGAAAGTGTAATTTACCCCATGAATGTATCCTCGTTGAGAGCCTCTTTAGGGAAGAGGTTTTGGTATTTTGATGATCCCAAGAGCTCAAGAATGTGTGTATGGGTCTAGGGAGTATAGTTTTGTATAATTTAGACAAGTCTCAATGCTTTAGAGGTGTGAGGAGAAGAGGGTGTGAGGGGTTGTATTTATAGTGGAGGAGAGGAGTGTTTTCTTATTATTTTAATCATTAGTTTATTATGTTGCTCAAGACAAGAAATAGTGAAGATTACTGTGACTAAAAATATTAAATATATCATTTTAGTTTGAACCAATGTCTATTTACATCATCTATGAATAAATCATGATGCATAAATTCATTTATTTATCATATTTTGTAAATTATCAAATTTCACTATTCACCAAAAATTATAGTATTTCAGAAAAATCACAAAAATTAACCCTAAAAATTATTCAATTTATAGAATTAAAAATTGAACTCCATTTTATGAAATATATTTTCTAAATATGAGTTATTTATTTATTTTATTAAAATCTTCATTTACTTGTAAAATACAAATTTTAAAATTATAACTGATTTTATAACACTTTGAAAAATTACTTAAGGTCTCATAAAATTATTTTAAAATCATAAGACATATAAATATTAATTTCTGAATACACTTTTTAAAAGTAAATTTTCTTTTAAATTAACCATAAAATATTTATGACTTATCAAAATACAAACACTTAATTAATAATTTTTAAAATATTTATTTACTTATACTATGATATATTTATTTCATATTTTCACTTATAAGATGGATAAATTTTAGTTAAACTATAATTGGTATGATTACTATTCACATGAATAATTAACTATTCATAAGGGTCATATTAATATTCATAAGATTAATGTTATTATTCATAAGGGTATGTTACTATTCACAAAAAATTAAGTTTGTTCTATTAGACTCTAAATATCTTACTGATCACAACCGTGTATATCAGATTTTGGAAATTCAAAACACATAATTAGAAAAAATATGTTTAATTCCTAGAATATAATGGTCACATAGTATTTAGTAGTTAATTTAAGCATCATTTGGCATTTTTATATCAAATGTGATTTTATGTGACATAATTATAAGACGAGAATTTCCATTGATAAAACATTGGGTTGTTACATTTAATTTATAAACATTTGAAAGACATGATAAATGTGTAAGAGATACATGTATATCCATGCACTGACGTATTCCCACCTCCCTTAAGATGAAAAATTAAGTTCAAAACATTTAAGGGAATTATTGGCGACATATGGTAATTGATTTACCTGATTGTTTTACACATTTTAACTACAATGAGAGTCCAATTCTTCCTTAGTTCTCTAAAACTAGGGTGAAGGAACCCATATATAATGATACAATAGAACACCATTAGGGATCCACTCATAAATATCACCACAAGAGTATAATACATAGGGTTCATGCAAAATATTTAACCCTGGGGGTCCAATGAGGGAAGAAATTCACCATATCCCTCCATAAATGGGTGAAACATGACTATAATTATCAGACATAGAGTGGATTTTCCCTACTCCATACTAGTCCAACCTCTTATCCCCAAATCATTATAGGGTGACCAGATCTACCTACCACTTCATATATCGGAAACCTTTACTTACCTCGTAGAAGAGAGAAATTAGGCCCAGACCATTATATCAGGGTGAACCTACTCTAAACTCTTAAACATGGGGTCTACATTCACCCAAATCCTAATATAAAAGGGAACATTCAGCCAAATCTCATACATAAGATCTATCTTTGGCCAAGTCCTTTACAAAGGTTCCTAGTTTCTTAAGCCCCATCGATGACGTCAATAAATTCACGATCGAGATTTTTACTCTAATATTCACCCCATATATGATTTATTCCATTGATATATGGCCTCTAATGTTTTCTTCTCTTTGACATAATTTACCCTCATGGTAATCATGAACCTGTATTCCATTCATAATTAGTGTTCCTTCCATGAGGATACTGATGAAATCTCCCTCGGCACATGATTCCCATCTTAGCTGAACCATATCCAACATTCGATTCGCTAAAGTAGCTAGTGGAACCATTTTTTCGACTTGTTGAGCTGCATAAGTTCCACGGGCCTCCTAATAGAGGTAATTCAAAAAATAAAACCACCTTCAACTAACACACTAACAAGTCAGTTATCTCAAGGCTACATCAATACCTATTGATCCCATGTGGGGGTTTAGTTGCTTATAAATAATACCCAACTCATTATAGATGGGTCATATTCCCTTCAAGTCACCTTCATCAAAGGTCGATAATCCTTTTCGTTCATCATATCGTGAATGGTCCATATTAACTTTGAGTTACCATACCTTATAATATTTAGTTACTAACAAACGTGATTAACTAAAAAATGGAAAATAATATATAAATTTCACATCAACTATTTATATGGATAATTTCTACAATGTATTATGTGTATTAAATTAAACTACACATCATAAATCCTTACTGCATGATGTTAAACTATATGGTATGTTCATGTCACATGACCATAAAGAACACATCCTAAACTATGTGTAATTTTATTCATATTAACAAGGATACATAGGATTCCTCCTGGTCATTCAATCCCCAAAACACATCAGTCCTGGAGACATGACCATAAATATAACTTGAATTGGTAATTGATTGAGCACTATAAAGGGAACCATATTGGTGCTTTACAATGACATTAAATGGAACAACATGGATTATTAATCAGTATCAAATTATAAAGTTTCTAATTCCCTTATTTGGGATATATAGGAATCCATTTCAATGGGATTGATCCCAACACAACAACACATTCCACCTCCCTGGATGTTGATAAATTTTAAAGCATGTATCTTTGTGACTTTAAACCATAGAACAATTACTATTTAATGTGAATATGGAGAAAATACTTGTAAAGACCTGTGTTTCTCTGGACTCTAGTTTTGAGTAAAAATTTGATTTTTTTTCTGTTGGATGTTCACGAGGGGTAAAATAGACCTTTTCCCCTACCAGTTGATCTCAGATAATTTTTCTGACCACTCCATCGGTCCCAAAATGTGTTTTTACCATATGACATGAGTTTGGTGAAAATATGTGCATTTCAAATTTTATAGGAATAATTAATAATTAATATTATTAAATCAAATATCAATTTATTGTTGCATGTTTATTTGGTGATAACTTTTAAAACATTCTTTGGATTTAGATTTTTTCTCCAATGATGAGTTTGGAATCAAGATTTTAGCTTAGGCGAGGCATAAATTTGAGTCAGGCTTCGGGGCTGGCCCTGACCCCTTTTTCTTTTCATTCCTTTTATTATTTTCTTTCCTTTATCTTCTTTATTCCTCTTTGTGCACACTCCTTGTTCTGCTACTCTTTCATCATGACCTAAGAGAGAATTGATAGAGAGACAAAGAGTAAGATAGGGATGGAAAGAGAGGTACCATAGTGGATCCCTCGACGTGTTGAGTTGGCATAATACATCCATGGATGGTGAAATCAAGTAAAGATCTGTCGGTTTCCACACGAAGGTAGTCCTGTTAAATTTTTCTCCATAGATCCACTTTAGATGTGTTGTTTTAAGTTTTTTAATCCTATTTATGATTTATTTTTCCATCTTAAGGCGTGATCTATTGTTTCTGGGGTGAAAAATAGAGTTTCCGGTGATCTGAGGGTTTTTTTATTGGAAACCTAGGTTACATGGTGTGTGTTATAGGGGAACACACCACGTGTTCTTCCCGTTCATGGAAGAAGAAGTTTTCTTTACTACATTATATGTACTCTGAGTACATTCCATGTGGTGGAACATGGCCGTGTGTCCCACCATGTGAAAAAGAACATGCCTTTTTGTTTTTTAAAATAGTACACACCGTGTACTTTGAAGTACACACCATGTACTTTTACATAGGCAGACCCTATGTTGTTTTGTCCATGTATAAGTACACATCCAAGGGTAGGGATAACAACACATGCCATATACTCTAAAGTACATGTTGTGTGCTCTAAAGTACACAACATGTACTTTTTATAGATTTGAGGTTTGGGGTATTTTATGCCCTAGAAGCTATAATTGGTCACGTGAGTAGTTAATTATTAATGTTTTTCCACGTAGATCACAATGGTGGAATCCTCTTGAAATTTAGTGGTTATATAACTTGTTTTTTGGGGGGTTTATATCTAAATTTAGAGGTTCTCCCTCCTATTATTGAGTTTAGTTTTCACCTGTGAGTGATACTTGGTGTGGATGATAGGTTGAGTATTCAGACCAACCTAGTTGAGACCTTTGATCTGAGATAATCTATGAGCTATCTTCCATGACCAATTCTATTGAGGACATCCCACTTGTGAGATGTTCCCTATTGTACTATGTGGATGTGAGACTCGATGCCTCCAAGGAACCACTGAGGGATGCGTTTACATACATACTAACCTAGGGAGTCCCCTGTAGGGTATTTCTTCTATTTTAATTTGAGAGGATACATATTGTATGATGCCTCTGTTCTTTTTCATTCGAGGGTCCCGTGTAGGTTTCCTGCCTTACTCTTCAACAAGGTTCCATTGTAGGATTCTTTTACTCATGTTTACCTTGAGGATACAGAGTAGGACACCTCCTCAGTGTTTGAATTGAAGTACCTAGTGGGCGCCCTTAGTTTGACTGACCCTGATATTTTATGTCTGGTTTGGGTAGTGATGGTGTTCGGGTGTCATCTAGAACATGTTCCAAACTGGAAAGAACATGGGGATATGGATTTAGTGTCGGGTTGGGCATTCAGGAAACCCCCACACATTTGTTTATATCAGAATTGGTTTTTCTAATGCAGTAGTGTTTACCAGAGGTGCTTCCGAGTTAGTGGTTGGTGAGCCTAATGCGAGGAATTTTTATTGTTTGTTGGGATGCCTAGACATGCTCTCCTAAGATATGGATTCGGAGCCATGTTATTTCTGATATTTTACAGGTACCCAAATGTATTACCTGGGACATAGCTATTGAGATTAAATGTATATATATGTTGTGATATATATTTTTGTTGGGATGATAAGAGGTGTTTCATAGTATACAGCTGTTGGGACTTAGGTGTTTTCTTGTATCCCCTTAGTGATACATGGATTCCCAATGTAGTAATTCCTTGGACAAGCTCATTGGGCTATATATTTATGTTCCCTAAGTGATACATGTATTCCCATTGTATAAATTCCTTGTATGGGCTCATTGGGATGTTTATTTATGTTCCTTGAGTGATACATGGATTCCAATTGTATGAATGACTTAGATAGGCTCATTGGGATGTTTATTTACATACCCTAAGTGATACATGGATTCTCATTGTTGGAATTCCTTGGACCGACTCAGTGGGATGTTGAATGAAATTAAACCTTCAGTGAATCATGAATCCAATTGAGGGATTCCATTGATGGGATCATTGATTAGATATATTTATACCCTAGGTGATATGTGGATCTAATTTAGGGATTCCTTGGACATGCTGAAATGGTGATAGACTTATGTACCCTGAGTGATTCTTGGATCCTGTGGAAGGATGCTTTGGATAGGCTCTAGTGGGTTGATGACTCTTACACCTTGAGTGATATTTGAATTCCTATTTAGGAATTCCTTGTATGGGCTCATAGGTAGGATGTTATTTTATCTGGATGATTACATTCTTTCAGATTAGTTATGGGACTCTAGGGGTTTATCATGGCATCTCACCATATGTACGGATGTTTTCCCAGGAATATTTCTTCATAGGATTGATCGTTGGTATAAAATATCCTTCCTTACAGGATTGTCCATTAATATATGGTATCCTTCTTTATAGGATTGATTGTCAGTATATGGAATCCATGCTCTGTGATTGGAGGGGAGTACAAGTGAACCCAGGTGTAGGATGATCATCCCCATCTGGTGACGTAGCATTCTCAAAGATATAATTCTAGAATTGGATGAAGTAGGTATGTGTCAAAGGGATTATGGACCTAGAGATAGACTTAATGATACACGATATGAGTGCCACAACATCCAGATCAATGCCTTGCACAAGATGTCCAGGTGATCAGGATTACAAACCCAAGGATTAACTACTGATGTGGTTTCTTGTTATTTGATTCACATACACATGAGTATTAAAATGTTTGCATATATGTATAGATATAGGACTATACATGTATACGTATATATATATATATATACATACATTGTTTCAATTTCCCAGTTGACAGGGATTACAAACCCTAGGTTCGACTGCGGTTTCAGATTTTGTTTACATCATTTTGTTGTGTCCCATCTAGGCTCAGCACGTTGCTGTTGCAGATACTTTTAGTAGCACAATTATAGGTTTCATGTCGGGGTGGCCCGTTGAGATTATTTCTCACCCCTAAATGTGCACATTAGTGTAGGTGTAGACCATATGTATGTTTTTTAGGTTGAGCATGAGTTTCATTGTGGATAGGGATGAGGCCTAGTGTTGCATTATTGAGAGGTGTTGCTCGAGTGGTTCTCCTGATCAGGCTGGTGCAGTTCAATAATGTCTATAGATCAGGTATGTGGATTGGCATGGAGTTAATATTAGAGCCCATTACTTTTAATTTTAGTGTATTTTATACTATTATCTGTATGTTCGACTCAGTGGGTGAATATTTTTGTATTGTATTGCACATCTTTTCGGGCTATTACAACATTTTACTATTACAATTTTTTCTATTTCAGTTGTTTATTTATTGTGGACTCTATTTAATTTCTGATGTGTATGATACTTAGTTATTTATGATGTTCTCTTACATTGATATAATAGAATAGTCTCCCAACTATCACCTCCTAGGAACTCATTGCTTGTTGGCAGCCTCTAGCATACAGGGAGGTGTGTGTGAGGCCTTGTGGTGAACTGGCTCGGAGCACCAGTTTAGTGGATTCCAGGTCGGGATTTTACAAAGTGGTATATGAGGAGTCTTATATTCCCAATCCTTACTATTTGGTATATGTTAGACACAAGTATTAGGAATGTGTCAGAACCTATGATAAATATTGGACTGGTGTGTCGAGAACACTTGTTCCAGAAAGAAATCCTGGTCGCGAGGGATTGGGATTGCTTTTCTGATTTGCAATGTTATAGTTGTACATGATTTTACCTTGATCGATGCACATGTTGTGTGGATGTTGTGATTTACTATGGATCACAGGATATTGGAAATTGGTAAGATAATATGGATGGTTTTTGTCTCTTTTACAGAAAATCCAAGAGGCATCTCATGCATCATTATATGCATATAAGATTCACAACATATTGGCCTGCTAGTGTGTGGCATTACTGATGACTAAGACCTTTAGTTCTGATTATACATACTTTTTACTATGATGGTAGGTTATGTGGATCTACATTGGTGAATTTTTGTTGAGAGGATGATGACTCAGTCCTCATGAACCTCCTAGATAGGGACCCTAGTGGGTTAATATGGAACGTGATGCCTTTCTATTTAACCCCTTGTTGGGTGTTGTTTCTCAGTTCTATGGTTATCTATTCGAATCACTGATTACGATGCCGATAGATACCACATATTTTTATGTGAACTATACCTCCTTGGGGTATTTCCATATGCGGATACCCGATGAGTGTCAGTACATATTTTCTCTTCTTCTTTGGTGGTGACTTCAAGGGATCAGTTCCTCCTGGGAATACATGGAGAGGATTAGTGCCCTCTTAGGCTGTATTTTTCATCTTTAACAATCATTGGTTGTTCTGATCAAACCTTCTTTTTAGAGTTTGGATCTTTTGGCCTAGGTGGTTAGACCTTATGACCCATTTGTGAGGTTTTTTCTGTAGGTCTAGGTAGAAGTCATAGAGACCCTTGGTTTTGACTCAAACCATCAACGGTAGACATATGTTTTGTTCTAGGGAAGAATTATTGAAAGGTTGGCCCGTGTTTTCTGATTCCTTTTTTGGATGTGATATTGGTTTCATGCCCATTTTACAATAGAGGCACTATAGGTACTCAAGTTTTTCGTTAGGGATTTTGATGTCATCCACTTCTAATAATGCACACAGAGTTCTTGTTTTTCAAGAATGGCTTCGATGGGCAGGACTGCCGGGATCCTAGATTGGTTGAAAAGTGTTTCCTCTATTTCTATGGTAGTCAGAGTGTGGGTAGAGACTCTCTATTGCAACGATGTCGTGTGTGCATTTCGGGTGGTAAAAATACACATTGGTTGCTTGTGGTAACATTTGAATCTATATCGATGAGTGGAAAAGTGCAAGCCGTAGACTAATCTTTCAAGAATTTTTGTGGTCATGGACCCCAATATTTTTGTTGAAATATCCCTTCATGGTAGTGGTGATGTTGTGATATGTTGGGTAATTGTAATATAGTTGACACGTGGATGAATCCTGATCATGTTTTGATAGGATGGTGAGCATGGCTCAGATGGAGCTAGACACTTCTTTGATAAAATCATAGTGTAATACTATTAGATATGATCATATGCTATCTTGATTTTTCTTGAGTATGCTGAGAGATCTTTGACCCTATTCTGAGCTTCTTTATCTGTTTTAATCTTCTTACCTATTGAGGAGGGAACCTGATGTGGTTTCCCTCTATGAGAGGGGTAAGTGAAGACATATGGTGGGGGTCCACCATTAGCTATGTGAGGGTGGTTTTCCTTGTTTTGGTTAAACCTTGATGTTTAACATGAGATTTTGAGCTCAAGTTTTTCTTTTTAGATGACGATTGGTGTATTCCTATGGCGGGGAGTACAAAATCAGTCACAATTAAATGTCTTCCTTGTAGAAATAAGTTGTTAATGCTTTGAGGCAGGTCATTATACAATAAAGGTAGCTCGGTTGGGAAGATTCTCGATTAGATATCATGGATGCTTTTCCATTCACCATGCTTCTTAGGGATGGGAAGGTTTATTGTTGGGAGTTTGTAATGAGATGTGTTTTTACCGATGGAATTTTTGAGCAAAAATTTGAATTTTTGCTATTGGATCCTCGTGATGGGGTAAAATGGTCTTTTTCCCCTACCGGTTGATCTCAGATAATTTTTTTACCACTCTGTTGGTCTCAGAATACAGTTTTTACCCTAGGACATGAGTTTGGTGGAAATATATGCTTTTCGAATTTTAGCAGAATAATCAATATTTAATATTAATAAATTAAATATTAATTTATCTACATAGGTTCGTTTAGTGATAAATTGTAATCAGAGCATCAAATTGAGATTCCATTTCCACTATTGAGTCTAGAATGGGTATTTTAGCCAAGGTGAGGCATAAACTTGAGTTGGGCTCCAAGGCCGACCCAAGACCCTTTTTCTTTTCATTCCTTCTCTTATTTTCTTTATTTTCTCTTCATTAATCCTCCTTGAACTTGCTCCTAGTGTTGCTTATACTTTATCCTGACCTAATGGAGAATTTAGAGAGGGAGAAAGAGTAAGATATGGATGCGAAGATAGGTACCGTTGTAGAGCCCTCGATGCGTTGAGTTGGCATACAACATCTGTGGACAGTGAAATCAAGTGAAGCTTCAGTAGTTTATGCCCGAAGGTAAGAGAGTTTATGTTTTTATCATAGATCCCATTTAAATGTGTTATTTTATGTTTTTAAATCCTATTTATGGATTCTTGTGTCCTCTTATGGCTGGATCTATTATTTCGGGGGCCAAAACTGGAGTTTCAGGCGATCTGAGGGTTTTCCCATTAGAATCCCAGGTTACACAGCATGTGTTCCAGGGGAACACACCATGTGTTCTTCCCATTAATGGAATAATATGTATTCTTTAGTACATGTCATTTACTCTGAGTACACACCATGTGGTGGCACATGGCCGTGTGTCCGGCCATGTGACAAAAGAACATGCGTTTTTTGTTTTAAAAATAGTAAACACCATATAATTTGAAGTAACTACCATGTACTTTTATATAGGAAGACCCTATGTTTTTCTGGCCATGTATAAGTACACATCCAGAAAGAGGAATTAGATTACATGTTGTGTACTCTAAATTACATGCCCTTTACTTGTTCCAGCATAAGGGTTTGGGGTATTTTGTACCCTGGAAGTCAAAATTGGGCATGTGAGTAGTCCATTCTGAGCATTTTTCTGCGTAGATTGCAATGGATGAATCCAATTGAAATTTATAGGTCATATAAATGGTGTTTTGGGGGTTTATATATAAATTTATAGGTTCTTCCTCCAGTTATTGAGTTCAGTTTTCACCTAAGAGTGAGACTTGGCATGGATGATAGGTTGGGTGTTCGAACCAGCCTAGTTGAGTCCTTTGATCTCAGATGATATGCTAGCTATCTCCCATGACCTATGCTTTTGAGGACATCCCCCTTGTGAGACGTGACCTTCCCGCCTATGAGGTCGTGAGACTGGATGCTTCCAAGGATCCTTTGTGGGATGCCTTTACTTATGTTCTGCCCTAGGGAGTCCCTTGTAGGATCTCTCTCTCATTTTCCTTTGAGATGATCCCTATTTTAATATGGCTCTATTGTTTTTCCTTTGAAGGTATCATGTATAATTCATCCCTTACTCTTTTCTAAGGATCCCATATAGGATGCCTTCGCTCGTGTTCACATGGTGGATCCTAATTAGGATGCCTATTTAGTGTTTTACTTGAGGGACCTAGTGGGTGCTCGTGGTTTGAATGAACCTGATCTATTATATTGGGTATGGGTAGAGATTGTGTTCGAGTGTCACCTAGAACAAATTTTAAAATAGAAGGCCCATGGGGATATGGATGTAGTGGTGGGTTGGGTGTTCAGGCTACCCCCACTCATTTGTTTATATCTGGCTTGGTTTTTCTGATGTAGTAGTGTTTACTAGAGGTTCTTCATGGTTTGTGGTTTTTGAGCCTAATGTGAGTTGTACTTCTTGTTTGTAAGGTTTCCTGAATGTTCCCTCCTAGGATCCTGATTCTAAACTATGTTATTTATGATATTTTATAGGTACCCAGTGGTATTACCTGGGACTTGGCTGTAGATCCTGAATGTATATATATGTAGTGATATATATATTTTTTGGGGATGTCTAGAGGTTTTTCCTAGTATACAACTGTTGAGCCTTATGTGTTGAATTGTATTCCATGATTGATACATGGATTCACATTGTAGGAATTCCTTGGACGAGTTCAATGGGCTGTTTATTTATGTTCCCTAACTGATACATGGATTACCATTGTAAGAATGTATTGGATGATCTCATTAGGATGTTTATTTTTGTTCTTTGATTGATACATGGATTGTAGTTGTAGGAATTCCTTGGACGCGCTCATTGGGAATTTTATTTATATACTCTGAGTGATACACAGATTCTCATTATTGGAATTCCTTGGACAGACCTAGTGGGCTATTGAATGTAATTCAAACATGAGTGAATCATGGATCCAATTGAGGGATGCCATGGATGAGCTCATTGGATTGGTATATTTATACCCTGGGTGGCACATGGATCCAGTTGAGGAATGCCTTGGACATGCTCAATGGGTGATAGACTTATATACCCTAAGTGATTCTTATATTCAGTTGAGGGATTACATGGATGAGCATAGTTGGTTAATGACTCCTATACCTTGAGTGATATTTGGATTCCTATGTTAGAATTCCTTATATGGGATCATAGTCTTGATATTATATGATTAAGATTATTACATTATTCCAGATTAGTTAAGGGACTCAAGGGGGTGTAGCCTGGTGTCTCACTTGATGTCCGGATGTTTTTCGAGGAATCTTTCTTCACAAGATTGACTGTTGGTATACGATATACTCCCTTACATGATTGAAAATTGGTATATGGTATCCTTCTTTATAGGATTTACCATTAGTATATGGTATGCTTGTTCAGTGATTGGAGGAAAGTACGAGTGAACCCATGTGTAGGATGAGCATCCCCCTATGGTGACGTAGATTTCTCAGAGATATAATTCCAACATTGAATGATGAAGGTACATGTTGATGGGATTATTGACCCATAGATCAAATTAATGATACATGGATTGAGTGGAATGAAATCCAGCTCAATGATTTGCACAGGATGTCTAGGTGATTAGCATTACAGACCCAAAGATCATCTACTGATGTTGTTTCTTGCTGTTTGATTCACATACTCAAGAATATTCATATTTATTTATATATGTATAGGTATGTGACTATACATGTATACATATACATATACATACATATATATATATATGTATATGGACATCCATGATGGAACATGACCAGTTGATCGGGATTACAGACCCTCGGTTCGACTATGGTTGCATGCTTGGTTTTATTCATTTTGTTGAGTCCCAGCTACGCTGATCATTTTGCTACTGCATACACTTTTATAATCACAATTATAGGTTTCTTGTCAAGGTGGCCTACTGAGATTCTTTCTCACCCCTTCTTGTGCACCTCAGTGTACATATAGAACTTATGTTTGATTTTTTAGGTTGAGAATGAGTTGCATGGTTGATAGGTTTGAGGCCCTGGGAGGCATGATCTAGTGAAGCTAATCGAGTGGTTCTACTAATCGGGTTGGTACAGTTCGACAGTGTCTGGAGATTAGGTATGAGGATTGGCTTGGAGTTAGCAGTAGTTCCCTATAATTATACATTTAGTTACTTTTTTACTTGTATATGTAGGTTTGGCCTAGTGGGTGACCAGTGTTGTATTGTATTTCATAGGTTTTGAGGCATTTACAATATTTTACTATTACATGTTGTCTTATTTAATTTATTTATTGATTACGCCCTCTATTTACTTTTCACTTTTTGTGATACTTAGTTATTTACATTATTTTTTTACTCTAAAATGAGGGAATAGTCTCCCCACTATCTCCTCCTTAGCCCTCGCTACTATTCCTCAGCCTCTAGAATATGGGGAGGCGTGCTTGAGGCCTTGTGGAGAACCGACTCAGAGCGTCGTTTTAGTAGATTTTGGTTCTGGACATTACACTACTATACATATCAACGTTCAAATCGATTATTGGTTTTAATAAATCACTGTCCTAGAGGTAACTAAGTCCACATTGGTATTCAGGAAGGATTAATAAACATGTCTTAAATCTATAAGAGACTTATGGTGTATGCAATAATTCAACCAAGATGTGCAGGATGAGCATGATGTCATATACTATGTACTATTTTACAACACAAATAATTTTTGGTAATGTACTAATGAATTGATTCATTTGGAATAATGGACTACTTATTTTCAAAAATGGATGTGGTCTTGGATACATTTTTAAAACTATATAATAAATAAAATTTCACAAAACCCCCGACATCAAATTGGTTGAAAAAATTACCTATTGATGGTATAATATAATTATTGGAAACAAAAAGCCTCTACAATCCATAACAAAATACCCAAGATTTTACTATCTATAACCATATTTTTGACCATCAGGTCTATTAGGGTTTATAGAAGAAGTGGAAATATGATGAAATGGAAGAAGGGTGAATATGAGAAGAAGATAGAAGATAAAATTGTGGATTACCATAGAAATGAACATGAAAATAATGTGGATAGGTATTATAATGATAGAAGGAGAATGAGTAGAGGATTATAAGGATCTACCTCATCTTGTCGAATGAAAATCAAGAGAGAGTGTCCAATTAGTAATAAATTCAACTAGGGGTGTAAAATTAATTTAAAATTCATATTTCTAGGTATCTTGTAAGGTTTATTTGGGAATTTTACCAAAACCTATTCCATCCATGTTTTTCCTAGACTTTAGATTCTACTTTTTCACGGTTAGCTAACACAATTCTCTAAACAATCCCCAAATAGTGTGCGTGTTAATAAATAAATCCACCAAATATAAGTTAAGGCTACATGATTCTCCAAACCATGTGAATAGATATTCTATTAATTATAATGAAACATATAAAAAATTATTAAACGTTTAAGAGTTTCTTTAATACACATTATAGAGATCATACTGAATTTCAGTTTAGTAAACAAATCGATACCCCATTATCTATAAATCATACACATTTAATAAAATGGTCACCTTAGAATAATTACTTTATTATTTTATTCTTATATTCCTTCCATAAATATTTCATGGATTTTACCATATACCATTCAGTGTATTGATCCCTATATCTTTTATCAATTATTTCTCTAAAATTTACTATAATATTGAGGCTGTCTGAGCACAACATACATACTTATTACATCATTTTGTATGAATATTCCTTACATATAATAAATAAAACCCCATAACTAAAATGATTATTATCATTAGAGAATAGATAAATAACCATATTATTTTAAAACATTTTTAACCTATCCCAAATATTGTATTATTAAATGATACCATTTTTTTACAATATTCAAAATACTCATGTTTATAACATGAGAAATTGAATCATAAGAAAGGGTGAGATCATATTATTAATAAGGATAATCATTAGAGATATAAATACAATATCATAATTGAAGATAAAATAATAATGTGGGTATGATAAATTAATCAGGGCACATTGTCATAATATAAAGTAATCATAACCAATAAAAAATATATCATAAAGCATGAATCATCGCATAAGGCCTTTAACATAAAATATGATGCGAGTCATTAGAGAGTAGAAGTATGGGTCAATAATCCAGATTCATGAGAACATAAAAAGGTATGTTTCATAACCTATGAATGTGGTATAAATATAAGAATATAATCATAGAATATATGAATGATAGATACTAATGAATTCAATCCACATTAGGCTAGTCTGACCAACATACCATAAAATAATGGAATTAGGATAACCACTTGTGTCACATAACTCAATGAACCTCAAATAACAACTCACATATTATCAGGATCCCATGAGATAAAAAATATTAGAAAATTCACTTTAGGGATATAATGAACGACCCTATAAAATAATTATAAATCATGAAAATGTTTCAATATGATTATAAAAACATTTATAATTTCATCAAATATGAATCAACTATTGAAAAAAATAGGTATCATGGATGTTTTATCATAACATGACAATAAGGTATCCTATAAAATAAGTAATATGGTAACACTAGATCATATCCCCATTGATGTATATGAAACATTAAATTAAATCAATATAGATGAAAACATATTTTATAAGAGTATTAGATAAAAATATTTAAAACCATGAATAGATATATTTTTCCTTTGAAAAATTTCATTTTAGAACATAACATAAAAATTGGTAATAAATATATCATTGGAAACCAAGAAAACATATAGTAGAAGATTCATTTTGATAATTTTTATAACATTAGAAAAAGGTGTTCATGTAAAAAGTGTTAAAAGGGGAATATTCATTTCACACTTTTGTAAAGAGAGTCAAGGATGGTGGAAAACAGCCACACTGGAAACATTAAAATAAGATTTATTGTGTAAATAAATGAAAATATGTAAATACCCAACCCCAAATGACTAGATCTGGGGAATTATTTTATTACATTGGATTGATCACAAGAAATCAAATCCCAAAGGACCGACCAGTTTAGCAACCTTGGAAAAACTAGATACAAACATAAGTTTTACATTAAATATTAATATAAAAAATGAAATAGTGTCTCCTTTGAAAACACTCACATCCATTTGATTATACCTATAATTCAGTCATAATATACCTCTTCACATCCTAGGGAAAAATGAAATATAAGAAAGGGGTGAGCTCAGATGTTCAGTAAGGATTAAAAATACAGCTTAAGCTATAAAAAAATAAGTATATAATTTTTATGCAAGGTATAAAATTGAAAAAAAGCCTTTCTAAAATAAACTTGAGCATGTTATGGAAATAATTAATCAAATAATTAAATTTAAACATTCACATGGATATTCTACTAGTTTAATAATCATATTTAATATCAAAAACTAATCTCATAAATAGGGAATACAGAATGTCAGACATCGTAACCAAACTATCAAGGCCTCATGCCAAGACCATTCATAAATGGCTAAAAACCAAAAATTGGTTGTCTCATGAGACCTATCATCACATAAAGGGGGTATATAGGGCCCCACCCGTCACTTACTAAGTCTAATTCATTCCTCTAATGAAAGAGGTTAAACATAAACATTCATATTAAAACTAGCATACAAAATATTAATACATTATCTATAAACCATGAATGGAATAAAAGTAGCACATCTATGGTCAAAAAATTCATAAACCCTATAATACAATATTATAGGTTGTATCATATGAAATAAACCCAAATTAAACAAAAGATCCAATAAAGGATGTTGACATAGAAGAAAATGTTTTAATAAAATCATTAGAAACCTATTTAGTGAAATACCATTTTTATTGAAAATAATTATTTAAAATGACATACAATTTAAAAAGAAAACATTTTCATTGAAAATAACTCTATAAGATTCTAAAGTAAGTGTAAATTTTTTTAAGGCACTACTATGGTGGAAAACCCCAGCCACACTATATAAGTTAAAAAAACATTGTTCTAGAACTTTGTCGAAAATTTCAAAAAAAGTACCTCGTAATGAAAACGAAAAAAAGATTCCTTTTATAAAATAGAAAATGTTTGGTAATATATTTAAAAAATTCTAAACCAATATTAATAATTTTTTGAATTATATATCTTAAAACACATGGACATGGATTATAAATATGTCCCAGTAAATTCTTACATAAAAGTAATCTTGAATAATTAAGAGATTGTAATATTAACCCTTACATTGTACATTCCTTTAGATAAGGGTGAGTTATCCTCCTATGTAATGGTTAAATCATGTTATTAAATTATAATAAGACCATATCCATATTTATGATATCATATATGATCCCCTTATATCAATTTGATAATAATATTTCAATATTACCATTATTTTGGGTGTTAATTTCTTCATTTTCCTACGCATGTTTTGTTATGTACGTCACATTTCTTATGAATAGGATATGTTTTATTCATATAAATAATGATATTAAGTTTATAAATATTATATTTACCCATATTAGTAATTTTATAACCATTAATTAATGGTTAACAATGATAATGAATGTCATCGAGTCACGGAAATGGTAGGCCCTACGTATGCACTAGCGATGATATCCTTCCTTTAATGGGTAAATTATATTGAATTGGTTGGTATATTAATTATAAATAATCATAATAATTTAATATTAATTATTTATAACCATTATACTCATCATTATACCGTTAAAAATAAAGAAGTTTTGAATAAAAAACTACACCACGACGTGGAGACAGTACGCCATACATACACACACATAGTGATACTATTATTCATATGATGGATAAAAGAGAAATATGATTTCACCATAATCATAATAAAATCAAATAATCGGTATGATTCTGGATTTAGTACTTTATTAGGAAACCATCATATTAAGAGGAAGTAGAAGAAGAAATTAAAAATGAATTGAATTGGTAAAACAATTACCTCTTCTTTGAGTATCTCATTTTGATTTGCACAAAGTACTTATTAGGTTGGATTTATTAGAAATTTTTATAATATATGAGGAATTGAGTAATTTTTGGACGTTAAGTGGGAAGTTTTATTTGATACAAATGGATTTAGAGGTGTAAATAAATGAGAAGGATTGGTTCCCTTTTAAAATATAGGGGAGGGGTACATTTGGAAACTCTAGAACTATTTATACAATATAAATTGATTTCGATTTAAAATAGATCAAAAGTGAGTTATTTAGATAATGAGACAAGGATGGGTTTAAATCCTATAAACCAAATTTTTTTGGATAGGTTTAGGTCAAAAAATTAACATTATATTTTGGATTTAACCCTTAGTTAAACAATTTAACTCTTACTATGTCTACTTGTCTTTTTATATAATAGGGTTAATATAGTCTCTATAAAGCTCCAAAAAAACTCCAATTTAATCCTTTATAAAATATTTAACACTATTAATGATTTTTTCCAAACCATGTATTTTTATGACTTTTATATCATTTAATAAAACAGTATTTATTTTAAAATCCCATTTATGTCAATTTTGACACTATTTAATACATTTTTTTGTTAAATTCATAACAAATTTATTGCATAGAAAAAACTAAATTAAATAATACCAAACATGTCAATTTATTCAAAAACATTTTTGGATGACATAACATATTTCAAATTATATTTATTTCAATATTATTAATATCATTTAATTGATTCTTCCTTTAATAAATAAATTACTATATCATCATTGTGTCACCATTTAATTTAAATATTTATTAATTAAAATTATGAATAAATTACAATTATTTAGATAAAAATTTTATATTACTAAAAAATATTTATATTCAACCATTCCACTTATATAACATCATATTCAAAATGATATAGTTATTAAAATTTGAATACGATATTTTTAACTCTTCATTAAATAAAATATAATAAATGTCCTATTATAAAAAAGTGGATTAAAAAGGATCATATTTTCAACCTGTGGTTGATTTGGTTCGAAAAACACATTAATAAAATGAAATTAGAAAAATGTTTTGTGTAATTTTATTATAAAATTATATTATTTTTTACCTTTAATTACAAGATTTATCCTTAATTGTGGTAAAAAATTTACTAAAGTTACTATCGAACAAAAAATTAAGCTATTAATATTATTTCACAATATTAATTATAAATACAACATTTTCTGTCCATTTTTTTATATTTAATTCATAAATGAGGTAAAATTACGTTTAATTCTAATCCCATAGACGTGTTTAGAAGGTGGGTAAAAGAGACTTTCAAAAGTTCAATACATTTTTATATATAATTGTATTATAAAAATTATTCCAATGAACTAAATTGGACTAATATAAGTATTATATATCTATTATGATATTAAAATAAATTTAAACTAAAATAATTAATAAAATGAAAAGGTCTATTTCTAACAATAATACATTATTTTCATTATTCATCAAAAATTAATACTTTTCCGAAAAATACCAAAATTTCACTCTAAGAAATTTTTTATATTATGAATTCAATAATGAAGTATATTTTGAAAAAAAAGATTTATAAATATCATAATGCGGTCAATAATATTCACAACCACTTTTTAAATGTCTAGTTTGATATATCATGGTGTGCTCGAACTCGATGTTGCGTGCAGTGCAAGATAATGAATTATTTAAAAAGAAACATTCCATGAATTCTTGTGGTGTTACATTATTCCATACTTAAAAAAATTCATCCTTTAAATTTATAGAATATCACTTCAATAATGGTTCAAGTGGTTCTTCATCCTAATTACTTTAAGATCCCACATCGCATCTTCCATTTTAGGGTTTCCCCAAAGAAAATTTTCCAAATGAGTCATATGATTTCTAAAAAGTTGTTCTTTATTGTCAATAATATTAATTAGAACTTAAAATTAAAGAAAATTAGGTTTTAGTTTTGTTTCTTTATAGGTGAGTACATGCGTTGGGTCTGGCATGTATTTCCTTAATAGTGATACATAGATCACATCATTAAATTTCGAGAGGCTTGGTAGCATTTCTAAATGATAAGGTATAATTCGAAATCATTATATAATTTTAAAGGTTCCGATGTATCTGGGACTTAATTTACCATTATTATCAAATATTATAACACCCTTCCATGGAGTAACCTTCAAGAAAACATGATCTCACATTTGAAATTCCAAATCCTTCCTTCGATTATTTTCATAGATATTTTTCCTACTCTGATCTATTTTGATATGTGTTTGGATAATCTTCTCTTTTTCCATTGTTTTCTTAACAAGTTCTTGGCCAATGCATTTTATTTCACCAATATCACCCCAACAAGTTAGTGTACAACATCTACTTTAATATAACGCTTTATAAGGTTTCATCTGAATACTAGAATGGAAGTTATTATTATATGAAAATTAAACTAGATGTAATTATTGATCCCACATACATTGAAAGTCATGTGAGCATGATCTCAACATTTCATCTAATGTTTTAATAGTCCTTTCTTATTGTCTATCAATTTGTGGGTGGTATGAAGTACTCAAATGAAGCTTAGTATCTAGTTCTTTCTGAAAACGTTTTCAAAATCCTGATGTAAAATGGGGATCATGGTCAAAAACAATCGATGGGGGTACACCATGAAGTCTTATATCCCCTATAATGTATAGTCTTGATATTGTCCAAGTAGTAAATCTTCTCTTATAAAAATAAAATGTGCTGATTTGGTAAGATGGTCAATATAACCAATATCACATTATTCCTTATTAGAGTATTTGGTAATCCACTGAAAATGTACATTATAATGTCATCCCATTTACAATTAGGTATATGAATAAGCTTTATGACTCTTCTATGATGTTGTCTTCCAACCTTCAACTATCGATAAACCAAACATCTTGACACATAAGTACGAATCTCTCACTTCATTTCGTCCCACACAATTTTTTCTTTCTAATATCTATACATCTTAGTGCTACCATGGTGTATATAGAAACTAGAACTATGAGCATCATCCAATGATTCCATTTTTTAGCATAGGTATTGAGGGAACACAAAGCCTTTTCCCAAATTTTAAAATACCATATTTATATATGAAGTTAATTAATCTCCCATAATTCTCATATTTACTATTCTTTTGAAGATCCACCTCATCAAACTCATAACTTCTTACCCTTTCTAGTAAAGATGATTTGGAAACCATTTGAAAAAGTAGTTATGTTTAACCTTCCATGGTAATTCCTATATCCATTTTTAATATATCCATGAATGTAGGATCCCTTTCAGCTCTAATTTTGTTTATAACTCCATGGTCCTTAAAACTAAAAGCATCTTCTACCTTAATTTCCTTCTGTGGGAGGAAGTTTGTTATGAAATAATAATACCTATGTAACTCATGCCCTCTTCTTAGTATCATGTTATGTTCTTTTTATGGGAAAATATATTTCAATCTCTTGCATTCAGTATATATCTCACATATTTCACTAAATAGATAGTGTCTCCATATAGAAAATATTACTCCTACTAACTCAAGGTAATGTGTTGGATGGTTTTTCGATGAGTATTTTATTTCCTTGATGCATATGCTATAACCCTATCATTCTACAAAAGGACACAACCAATTAAATTCCTTAATGCATGAAAATAAATCAGGAACCCATCATTAGAAAATGGTAAAGTTAGGATAGGTTCATTGACTATTATTCTATTTAATTTTACAAAACATTCTTCACACACTTTTTTACAAACAAATTAAACAGATTTATGTGTCAGCATGGTTAATGGGTTTTCTAATTAGGAAATATTCTAGAAGAAACACCAATTGTAACTTACTAAAACAATAAAACTACGTACCTCAATTTTCCTCATCATTGATTGATATTATTGGATTGCATTTGTCTTTTTAGGATCAACAAAGATTCCATAATTCTAGATAATATGGCCAAGAAATGTTTTTCTTAAATCCGAAATTCACACTCACAGAATTTCAGATAAAGCTCATTTCAGATCCCTCTTAATATTCCACAAGGGGTTATCATGGTCATCATGGAATTTAGAATATACCAATAAATAATATATAAATACTTTGACAAAATCATAAAGATATTCCTTGAATACTCTGTTCATTAGATCCCTGAAGATATAGGGTTCATTAGTCAGTCCAAATGGCATTACTATAAACTCATAATGTCCAAACCTAGTTCAAAATGCTATATTTGGAATATAACCCTTATTTACACACAATTTATGATATCCATAATGAAGTTCAATCACTGAAAAATATTTATATCTATGAATTTGATCAAAAAATCCTCAATGAAAGGAAATAGATAGTTATTCATTATTTTAATATCACTGATTTCTCTATAGTTAATTCACAACCTCATTGATCAATCATTCTTATTAACAAAAATAACCGGGATCTTTATGGAGAAACACTTGGGAGAATAAATCCATTATTACTCAACTCCTCTAGTTGTTTCTTCATATCTACTAATTATATAGTTTCCATTATTTAAGGATTCTTTGATACTGGTCTTGTATGAGAGATTAAGTCAATAAAATAAAAAACTTCCCACACTAGGGGATGTCTAGGTATGTACTCTAGAAATAAATTTAGTTATTCCTATTCAATAGGTACATCCTCAATCTGAATATTAATTGGTTTTATCTACTCTTATTACCAAGAATATAATTTTGAAGAACTATAGAAGGTGGATCTAAATAATAATTAGATGATTAATTTTATTCTCTAAAGATAAGGGATTATACACCTTCCTAACAAATCGTAACTTCCTTATTCTTACAATAAATGTTCGCATCATATTTTTATAGAGAGACTATATAGAGGATAATTTCAAATTTGAACATAGGTATGATGATAAATTATACAGATAAATAATGTTTTTATTCCAAAATGGGAACATCTTGATACATATTTATTGCAATGATACTTCCCTTAGGGATTTTGAATCACAACTCCCTTATTAAAATGAATTCAAAATATCTAATTTTTAAAGAAAACTATGAAGATATAATTCATGTAATGATCCAAAATTAAATAAATATTTAGATAAATTTGAGGAGATAATTAATGTATTGGCCACCACATCATTAGTAACTTCAACCTCAGTAGTTGGGATTGAAAAAGTTTGGCCTTTTTCCCTTAGACTTTTCTAGGGAATGATTTTTTTATAGTTGGTACAATCATTTTCCTAATGTCCCATATCTTTAAATTTTTAGCATTACACATTGATATCTTATTTCTTCCCCTCTCAATGATGAATATAGTGGTCTTTTTTCCCTACACTTATAACAAAATCACATCCCCTTTTGGAAATCACCAAGGTGTTTCTTCCCACAATTACTACAAGGTGGATAGTCAACTTTTCCCTTCATCCCTTTATTTCCTTTTCAAGAATTATTACTGGCCCACTTATTTTCTTGATTTGATTTAAAGTCATAAGACCTAGAAAATTACTTTTCTGTCTTGATAGCATATGATACTATATATTTGTATGATGAGAAATATTGAGTGACCAACTCCCATTGGGGGAATGGTTTTAACCCAAAAAAGAATCAATAAATCTTACTTATTGGGTTAAATATGTGTTCTACCTCATAACTTGTTAACCTTGTGAATGTAGCCTCAAATTTTAAACAATTATCATCCAACCTTTTCCTCATACTCATAAATTTTATTTCCATATCATATCTCTATTCATAGGGAAAGTATTTTTCAATAAAAATTTCTTTAAACTCCATATGTTACATATTTGATAATTATGCACCCTCTTTGTTTTGAATTAATAACCACCATTGATTCGTATCTCCTGAGAGAGGATAAACTTCCATGATAACATTTTATATTTCATTACTCCTCAAAGCAAGAGTTATTTTATCAATGGAACTTATCCATTTCTCATATAAAAATGGATTTTTAATCCCATTGAAAGTTGGAGGATGTTTTCTCATGAATCGATCTAACATTGATCTTATACATTGTGGATTAGGATACTTCACATGGGTATAGTTTTTATTCATAACCTTAGTCAACTGTCCCAGTATAGTGATAAGTTGTTAAATATCTATTATATCACCATATCCACTATCACTATATTTTATTGGATGTAAATCCCTACATGGATTACATTAGTGGATATAGTTTCCATTCCTTACACTATGCACCATTTCTAAACAATGAAATACACTATATTATGTTCTGAATCATACTGTTTAATTTCCAAAGATATCACATAAATTGATAAATTTATGCATATCTAATATCATAATCATAAACATGGATTCTTTTGGGACATATTTACTTTTAAATCCATAATAATTGTTTACAATGAACATATAAATTATCATAAGCATATCCCATGGGAGTGTTGAACCAGGAGTGACGTAAAGCCCATTATCATATACCAGGTTACCCTGAGTCTTTCCCGGAACACATCCACTAGTAGTATCTAGACAAGGATATATTTTCCTAAAATACCCACATAATATCTACATTATCAAAAATTTAGGATGTTATTCTATACTTATCCTCAATTTATATATTAGGGTAGTGTTCCCTAATTAGAGTATTTAATAAATATAGTTTCCAAGGTTTGTAATAAAAATAAATTGACACCAACTATAACACCACAAGCTAAGATTCCTAGAGTCTGTGTATTATTTAATTACATTTTAATGATCATAAGAAATCAAATCCCAAAGGACTAATCAATTTAGTAGTTTTGTAAAAATTAGATACAAACATAAGTTTTACATTACATCTTGAAATAAAAAACAACATAGTGTCTCCTTAGAAAACACTTATATCCCTTATATTATCCCTAAAAGGCAGTCATAATACAATTATTCACTTCCTAGGGAATAATGAAACATAAGAAAGGGGTGAGCTTATATGCTCAATAAGGCTAAACAATATATCAGAAGCTATCATAAATAAGAATAATCTTTTAAGGCAAGGTATAAAATTGAAGCAAAATCCTTTCAAACACAACCATAAGAATAATATGGAAGACATTAATAAAATAATTCCACTTAAAAGTTAACATGTATATTTTACAAGACAAATAATCACATTTAATATCAGGAACATATCTCAGAAATAGAGAATGTATAATGTTTGTCATCATAAACATACTGTAAATTCCTCAGGCCAAGAGCATACATAAACGAGTAAAAACCCAAACCAGCATGTCTCAAAAGACCTATCGATTCATTGAGGGGATATTTTTGGACCCTCCCATCACTTAATATGTCAAATTCATTCCTCTAATGAAAGGGGTAAAATATAAAAATTCATATTAAAAATATCATATGAAATATTCATACATTATACATAAACAATGAATGGTATAAAAGTAGCACATCCATATTCAAACTATTCATAAATCCTTAAATACAATATGATAGGTTTTATTAATTGAAATCAACATAAATTAGACAAAATATATAAAAAAGGATGTTTACATAGATGAAAATGTTTTAATAAAATCATTAGAAACTTATTTATAGAAATACAATTTTTATTAAAAATAATTATTTAAAATTATATATAATTAAAAAAGAAAATAATTTCATTGAAAATAATATTATAATGATATAAAAGAAGATTCAAAAATTTTGAGGTGTCATGACAGTGGAAAAATATACTCTCTCTGTATATGTTTAAAAAGCATTCTTCTCATACTTTCTCGAAAAATTCAAACAAAGCACCTCGTATGGAAAATGAAAAAAATATTCCCTTTATAAAATCAAAAAATGGTGAAAATATATTTTAAAAATTGTAAAGGAATAGTAAGAATGTTTTTAAATAAATAATAATGAAAAATGGATATGGATTACAAATATAACCCAGTAAATTCTTATGAAAAAGAAATTCCAGATAATAAAGAGATTGAAAAATTAACACTTAACTTGTACTTCCCATTACTTTAGGGTGATTTAACCTCCTACATAAAGGTTAAATAATGTTATTAATTTATGAAAGGATCATATACATATATTTGATATCATATATGATCCCCTTATATCATTTTGTAAATAAAATTTCAGTATTACCATTGTTTTGCGTGTTAACTGCTTCATTTCCCTATACATTATTTGTTGTGTAAGTCATGTTTCTTATGCATAAGATCTATTTTATTAAAATAAAAAATTATATTAAGTACATAAATATTTTATTTACTCATATTATAAATTTTATAATCATTATTGAATGGATAACGTGGTGAATGAATCTCATCGCGTCATGGAGATGGTAGGTCATAAATACACATTAATGACGGTATCATTCCCTTAATGGTTTAATGGTATTGCTTATATGGTATATTAATTATAAATAATAATTATAATTTAATATTAATTATTTATATTGATTTTAATAATGTTTATACCCATCCAAATAAAGTAGTGTTGAATAACAAATTATACTACGACGTGGAGATGGTAAGCCGTACGCACGCACGCATGGTGATATTTTTATTCTTAGGGTGGATAAAATGAGAAATATGGTTGTATCAAACTACTAATAAAATATTATCATATATATGATACTAGATTTGTTATTTTAATATTGAAACCACTTAGTAACAGTATGTAGAAGAAGAAAAGAAATTTAATTAAATTTGTAAAACAATCACCTCTTCTTCGAGTATATCCCTTTTATTTGAAGAAAAGGACTGCTTAGGTTGGATTTATTCCAAAACTATTGATTCTAGGATTAATTGAGGTATTTTTTTAGAAGAATTGGGTATGTTTTAGACTATAAAAGGTCTTTATATGTGTTAATAAAAGAAAAGGAGAGGCTCCCTTTTATAAGAGGTGCGAGAAAAACTTTTGGATAATCTAAATTAATTTAATATAAATTTATTTTGAATTAAAATAGTTCCAAAGTGAGTTATTTAGATAATAAGACGATTATGGGTCAAAATAATCAGAATAATTATTTTTATACAAGTTTATGTCACAAAATTAACCTTATATTTTTTATTTAACCATTACTTAAATTGTTTTACTCATACCCTATCTACATGACTTTTTATTCTATAGGGTTAATATAGTTACTATAAAATACAAAAATAACCCAATTGGTTCATTTATGATATATTAAAAAATATAATGTGTAGTTGGATGGATATTATATTTTTATGAATTTTATATCATTTTATAAAGTAATATTTTTTTTTGAAAATCTTATTTATGTCAATTTTGATACTATTTAATACATGATTTTTTAGTCTTAAAAATTTGATTAATTCTAAAAAAATACATTAAATCATCCCTAAAATGTCAATTTAATCCAAAAAATAGTGTATTACATCATATATTTCAAATTATATTTATTTTAATATTATTAATACCATTTAATTTATTATTCATTTGATAAATCAACTACTTCACCATCATTGTGTCACCATTTAATTTAATTAATTATTTCCTAAAATTATAAATAATTTACCATTATGTAAATATAAATTTTATATTTCTAAATAATATTTATAGTCGACCATATCACTTATATAAACTCACATTAAAAATGATATAGTTATTAAAATTTGAATATGACATTTTTAACTCTTCTTTAAATAAAATATAATAAATGTCCAAATCTAACCCAAGATGCGTAAAAAGAATAATAATTTCGAACTAAGGTTTATTTTGGTTGAAAAAAACATCTCCAATAAAATTAGAGCATGTTTTAGGGTAATTTTATAATAATATTATATTACTTTTTTACCTTTAATTGTCTGATTTAACCATAAACATGGTAGCAAATTTACTAAAGTTAGTATTCATCAAAAAATTATGTTGATCATATTATATCAAAAATTTAATTCTAATTAAAATAATTTATTTCCATTTTTCTAAAGTCAATTCATAGAAGTGGTAAAATTACATTTAATTCTAATCCCGTAGATGTGCTTAGAAGGTGGGTAAAAGAGATGTTCAAAAGTTAAATAAAGTTTTATATCTAATAATATTATAAAAATGTTTTCAATGACCTATATTTGAATAATATAAATATTATATAAATATATATTTTGTGACTTAAATATAAATTTAAATTGAAATAATTATCTAAATGAAAAAGTTAGGTTTTTAACAAAAATGATGTACTTTTCACTATTTATAAAAATTAAAAATTTCAAAAAAATATGAAAATTAAACCCTTAGCTAATTTTGATATTACAAAATAAAAAATGAAGCCTATTTTGAAAAATAAAATTTATAATTTTAATAATTTTGCTAATACTATTCAAAATCCCATTTTAAAAGGCTAGTTTGATATATTAGGGTGCACTAAAACATAGTGTTGCATGCAGTGCATTCTAATAAATTATTTAAAAGAAAAAAACTGTTGAAGCTTGGGGTTTTACAAAATAAATTTATGGAAACCTTTATAATTCATATATATAGAGAAAATTACATTAATAAAAAATAATATTCACATGGAAAAAAATGATTCATGACTGAAAAGAACTCATAATGTTAATTTGTCTTATAAACATCAATTCAGATGGGTTAAGAACCAAAGGTTATGTGAAATGGTACGAGGACATATAAAAACAATGAAAAATCACAAAATATGAAATAATTCATGGTTTAAGAGAGGAAGATCATACAATTTCACGAGATGGAGACTTAGCCAAAATAATCTTAAATTCAAAATGAGACTGAAAAGAAAACCCTAATATTTAGTATAATGTTCAAATAAAATGCATTAAACTCTTATATAATAAACATAAATATATTAATAAATTCCTTAATAAAATTATTCATATCCCTTAAATTTTATATTATTTAATTATAATCATTCATTGCAAATATATTGGTTATATAATTTTTATTTTCATCATCAGATGTTAGAAATTTTGATTAGTTTGTACATGTTTCATAATGCATATGTTGATATCTATATCTTTATTCAAATATAATCATTACTATATTATCAATGGTATTGGAATAATTATTTTCAATAATTCATGTATTCACATTTTCATTTAATGGAAATAATTATTTTTGTTTGTTATAGTGTAATTCATGATGGACATTTTTTCAGAAAATGTTTTTTAACCACAAGTAACTTTATAATGATCAATTATTTTTATTATATAATTATAAAACCATATTCATGAAATAAATTAATCCTTAATATCAAATATTATCATTAATAATGAATTTATTTTTCATGAACCAAGATGGGCTTCCATCCAATCCTTCTCATTCCAGGACCTGAAGGGAGTTCACGATCCCCACAGAGAGAAAAATAGTACTTGGGCATCATGTGTCACATTTGGAAAAACATTCACCCATAATAATTAACCACAAAAAACTCACAAGAATAATACATCACATAACAATCAATAACCATAAGAAAAAAGTATAATTAACAAAAGTAAAATGATTTAGATTAAAAAAACCAAAAATACCAAAATGGGAAGGGAAACCAACTAAAAAACCAAGCTTCCATGTAAAAACATGGTTAGTAATCCCATGCCACCTTGACCAAAACCAAAAAATAGAGAATCCACTAGAAACCAGATCTATTTTCACTAACAATGAATGAAATTAATTTACCTAGGTCAAATATATCAAGGTCTACTAACACTAGAGAATGTATATAGGGTATGAGCCAATGTAACAAGTAGATACCAGAAAAATATATTAAATGAAATTAAATTAAGAAAAGTTGATATGAATTTTTTTAAGAAAAATAATGAAATATAATTTTAAATAAAACTTTCTTTTAAATAAAATTGGAAATGTAAACACGACTACATGTTAAAAAACAAGCATAACATGATCACCATGGGAAATTCCTAATGCACTACGGTTAGTGGGGTCCTAGGATCTCCATAATATTATTGATCAAACCATCCCTATAGTGTAATGTACATACTCGATCCTCCAAACTCCATCAAAATTATGTTTAGTTATTGTTATTACATAAATCCTTTTAGGGATACTGGTCCACAACATTGCCAAATAACCTAACATACTTGATCCTGTTTTACTCCTAGGTTATTTGTATTACCTAAAGATCAATTCCATTACCTATATAATATGGTCCACTACTTACACAAACACAAATACAATAATTTAGACTCACTTGAAATACAATCATTTTCAATAGAGAAAACCATATTAAATTCTTATGCATATATTTTTTTAAAACCATGATTTCCACCACCCAAAAAATCCATTGGTCCCACTTATATATAAGTTCAAGAATATTAAAATCATCAAACAATTTCAAATCATAGAACCACCAAATAATTTCTTGAAAAAATCCTGAATCTGGGGGAAAACCACAACAACCCCAAAGTTAGACCCAATAAAGGAAATAAAATACACAAAGAAAATATTTCTCCCCAAAAATCAAGAACCAACCCTCATTGGGTCATTATATCCACTAGATAAATTAAACCCATGAAATAAAGAGAAATAGACCATGACAAATAGGAAAAAATAAATGAAATAACTTACTTTATGGATTGTCAAAGATCGAATGCCAAATCACTCTTCAAATGTATCATAAGGGTGAGTAAGAGGATAAAGGGAGGTTCTTAGAGATGTATAATCAAATGGTAGAAGAAAAGGTTTATTTGGGGTGAAATTCAGGGTGTGGTATAATAGTGAAATGGAATGTTGCATGTTTTGGCCACACAATCATCCAAACTAGGCACTAACTGTGTCACACATCCAAATAAATGAAAGAAGAGGCCACACAGAGTCCTAGAGTGGGTGAATTTCCATTATCCTTGCTATGTGCCTCAGATAGATCTATTATCCTAGCTGAATTATTTACCTTAATTACTATGTGGTATTCCATGTAACCCGAACAATTCCATTAACTAGGGCACATAATTTTCATTGGGCTGGTGCACAAGTTCTACTAACCATTTACTAACCATAATCTATACACTATCTTACCTGAAAAATTTCTAATATTCCCCAAAAACACCTTGGAAATCCAAGATACAAAGATGAAACCAAAATAAAAGAGAAAAATATCTCAAAATAAAACAATTAATGTGACATTATTCTTAGTCTTAGTTAAAATTGTGATGTCGGTATAACATAATTCATGTGTGTGGTTTAAAAAATGAAAATTAAAACAAGTTATACTAATGCATATGCAGGAGAGTAGTGTTATATTTTAGAAATATAATTTTATTAAAAGAATAATTATTTTAGAAGAACATCATTATAGTAAAGGATATTACTTAGACATAGAGTAGATAAGTTGTTAGCTGAAAATGAAACGGAAGAACTTAGATACTCAAGTGAATAATTTGTTCCTTCTTGGCATGAGTTCCTTTGGAATAAATAATTTAGGATTAATTCTTGGAACCTGAATCTATTACATTTATTTTAAGGTTTTGTTAGTGGAGAAATGGCTATAAATTCAGGATATAACATACTTTTGTAGTGGTTTAGATGGATTATATGAGGGGTCCTTTTATTAGTGTTTTTTGAGTTAAATTTTCTCAAAATATAATTTTATATGGTTTAACTTTTTAATTTTAATAGGTAATTGGATAAAAAAATGACAACTAATTGATATGGTTTATTAATTCCCTTATCCTCATAATTTATATAAATGGTCTCATTATATTTGATGTTTTTATCAGTTATTTTCACCCTTTTTGTCTCATGTTACTTTTATTGTTATAAATCAATTTTCACATCGATAACTTACTTTTAGTATTAAAAATGAAATTAACCTCCTCAACTAATTTTGATTTTTTTTGTCCCAAACATGGACACTATTTAATCCAATTAAATTTCTAAATATGATAAATTTATCTTTTTAATTAAAAATTATAATATATATGGAAAAATCATATTTATAGAAAATGATTATTTAAACCTTAAATATTTTTTATATAATTTTTTATCAATTACGAATTAAAAGAGTTTTAACATATTTTTTTATTAATGATAAAATTATTATATATTAAACATAAAAAAGAGATCGATTTATTAAGATAAAAATACACAATAATTAAGAAAAATATTTCTATTTTTTCCTCAAATAATTTTAACCACATCCTTATAAAATGCATTATTAATATTATAGATAATTAATTTCATTAATACATTTATATTAATATAATTAAAATGATTTTATAAATCCATCAAAATATTATTTAATAATAATAATAATAATTTGTAAGATGTAAAAAAGACTTTTTTAAAAAAATAAAATAATTTAATTAAATATTAACATTTCTTTTCATATTTTAGTATTTTTAATTATATTATTTCTAATTATACAATATAACCATTTGATATAACCCATAACTATATATCCACTGACCATATTTCCTATATATATATATATATATATATATCCAGTGACCATATTTCGAATAGACATATATAGTATAGTCAAATTTGATTCGTATATGTTATATTATATATATTAAAAAAATCCCTCATTATATACCTTGAAATTATCCATCAACATGTATAATATATTTATAATTCTCCCTCTTATTACATAGTTTAAATCAGGGTGAAAATATTTGTGGAAAAAAAATTGGATAATGATTTTATATTTATGGTATTTTAATTTAATTTTGGATTTGCCGCACTTGAACTTTTCTTAATGGTGCTTCATATTCTATTCTTATAATGTATTAAGGTTTATGTTGAAATGTTGTATTTTATCTCAATAAAGTGTATCATGGTTTATTTTTTTTAGTGTTATGTAGGAAACAACATATTCAACATAATATTTCATTTTGTAAAATGAAAAATAATAGCAATTATAATCATCGGGTGCTACATTCAAGCTCCCATAAAAATAATTTTACCACAAAAATTTCATTAATATAATGAAAATAAATAAAAACAATTCTACCTCATTGTATCTTTGGGTTCCAATGCTTCATCCTCAAACTCATTATTCCTCTATAGAAACTCAACAAAGTGAGTGATCATGTTTTGTTGTGATTTATCTCTACAATCCAAGATTTCTACTAGTTTTTCCTCATTGGAGTGGTCATGTACTAGTTATAATGGATCTAATTTTAATACTTATGAAGGGTAAAATATATGGTTTCTAAAAAGTTACATAATTGATCAATTATGTACATGAGAGGGATTTTGAGGAAGTGTAATGCGATAGGCTCCCACCCTCATATGATGGATAACTTTTATGTGGATATTGTTTATAGGGGTCAAATTTCACTTCTATCAAAAGTTCATAACCATATTCAAGAGTAATAATAAAAGGAATACCTTTCACCTAATAAATAACTCTAAATATCATGAAAAGTTATTAGCATAGATCGATGGTTAATGTTGAAAAGTCTTAATGTATATCGGAATGGTTAGAATCTTCCATGTCATTTCATAAGAATGATTTGGTCCCATTAATTTACACTCTACAAATTATTCCCAACATATTAGATTTCTACACCTTTTCCCATACAAATTCTCATATAGATCCATTTAAAAACTATATTGAATAATATTTTTGTTAGAGAAAACTACAATTTTCAGGCATTGATCCCAACCTCCTTTGAAATTCATTGTAAGGGATTTCAACATATAATTCAAAGATTGAATGATCCTTTGAGATTGAAAACTAGTAATTGGATGAAAAATAGCTCTAAATCTTGGATTTGTGCCTAATTATTATCTGAGGATTCTCTTGAACATTGTGGAAAACCTTAGATATTGATCAAATATAGATGGAAGTTTTACTCTATAAACCCCTAAAAATGCTTTTATATATATCATGGTAGGTTAATCAAGTGCGAGATATTATTTATTGATAATGAAATGTGATAAAAAATTTAAGTTTCCAACTATAACCATATTAGAGTTATGGAATTTAAATGTATTGGGATGTGATAAAACAAAATCTAGAGTGATGTCATCACAATTCCACAGAGTTATGAGAAATGATTTCATCAACCCCTTATAATTATTTCATTCCACCATAACATGTTGTCATACCAAGGATCAAGATACTTAATCTATAAACTATATCTTAATTCAATCCCACCATAAATTATTCATGATATTTTTTGAAAACGTTGTGTTTCTAGGTTAGATATTAAATGAAATTTATGTCTGTCATCGAGTTATTGTTTATTCAGTTCAATTATTGATGGAACACATATTAGTTTTCCAAATCAAATAAGTGAATTATTTTCAAATTTAAATTCTAGATTATTCCCAACAATATTATATAGCTTTATATCATTTCAATGTGCCTCCTTGACCTCTATATATATGTATAGTTGAGAAATCAATTTTAAAAGATAGGATTTATCCCCTAACATAATGATTTCATGGACCATTATTTAAAATTCAGTGTTCATTTTGACTTTTTCAATCCTCATCATAGATAATATAGAATGGTCCTTCCAAATAATAGAATCAATCACTTTTTTTCTTTCCTAGGCTGGTAATGTATCAAGATTTAATAGTACTTGATAAACTCAAATAGCCTCGTTTAGTGAATTTTTAACTCCATTTGGTGAATATATATATCAATATATTTTGATTAGTATATATTTCACCCTTTCCTATAAATAGATAAATCTACAATATCTTAAATGATAATATTACCCATCCTACCATCATGTCATGCATCGATTAATTTTTCTCATGATTCTTTAATTAACATTGGAAAAAGATACCACCAAATCATTTTTCATAATGAAAAATCCCAATTCCTTTATTGAGGCATCATTGTATATTACAAAGACTCTCTACTATAGGGTATCATTAGTATAGGTGTTGTGTCTGGCCATCTCTTATGCTCCATGAATTTTTTACATTCTTTCAATAAGAGGAACATCACTCTCTTCTAATTTAACTGACTTAGTGGATTTTAAAATAATGATAAATTTTTCAAAAAGTACCAATCAGATCCATAAAATCCATGAAAACTATAGGTATATATTTAAACTATTGGGTTGGGTCATTTTTCAATCCCCTTCTCATTAGAGGACCCAAATATATACCCTATATTTTGATTACATGATAGATGAATTATACATTATACAGTTATAATTTTCACTTGCTACATTTGGAATATGATTTATCATTAGTAAAGTTACATATCACAATATTAAAATGATCTTAATTATATTAAATTATATTGGAATATATTAAAAGATCATGTATACAGACTACAAAAAAATGATCGCAGTAATCTATGATGATTCTATTCATTAGATCCATGAAGATAGTAATTAAATTTTTCAGTCTGAATGGAAGGAATATGAATTAATAATGATCATATCTTATACCATAGACTATCTTATATAAACCCTCTATGTTAAAAAATAATTTTGAAATATCCAAAATGAAGTTAAATCCTTGAAAATTACTAAGCCCCTCAAAGTTGATCATAAAATTCATAAATACGGGGTCAATTATACATGTAATTGATTGTGATTTTGTTAGGTTCACAATAATTTATGTAAACATTAATCGACGAATGATTTATATATCTAATTTTTATAATTAATTTTTTTTGATGTTATAATGTGATTATAAGGTAAAATTATTTAATATTTTTTAGTTTTTAGTTGAAATAAAAATTCATTGTATATTTGAGTAAAAATGATATTTTTGCTGAAAAAAATCATTTAAACGTTTTTCATTTTTTTAATACCAAAAAAACTATTTTTTTTCATTGAAATTAATATTTTAATGATATTTGGTTTTACCTTAAATATAAAATTTTGAAATTCATATTAATTATTACTTTGAAAACTGTAATATCTTTGTATTTTTTAAATATTTTTTGTTTATTTTTTTCCAAATGTATCTTTTTCTATTTTTAGGTAAACATTATATGGTTTATTTTCATTTTACTAGTAAGAATCATCAACAATGTAAGAATAATATATGCAGTGGGACCAATCTATGGGGATCATCTTGATAGAAGGATAAATAAACCCATAAGAACCATTCTTATTACCTAAAAGGATAAAGTGGATTTTTATGAATCAATATAAATGCATGTAAGTAAAAAGTGACCTCCTATAAAATTTTTTGTCACATATGTAAGAATATTTCTCTAACCTTTAAAGTAATTTCCTTATCTCATAACATAAATCTTCACAGGCATCATTATGATCATAAGGTTTCTTTAATTGGAAATATTTCATGCTTAGTGACATGGTGGATAAAAAACTTTCATCTAAGCAGAAAAATTTCCCAATTATAAATGAAAGATATTGGGAAGTGAATTGGAGATCTAGAAATTGTGAAGTTATGTTAAAGGATGAAACCACTATAGCTTATTAAGAATGTTGGAGAGATTTAATCGAGGTAGAATTTACAAATAGATTCATCATCATTGGAAATAAATCATGACCCCAAGGTGGTTCGAATTTTATTGGAGGTTTCCAAATTAATAATCCTAAGGAATAAATTGAACTATGGTGGATTTGGGATTAGTTATTCAAGTATGATAGTACTTTTTATAACCTAATGTTTGTAGTTTGAAATAGAATTTCTTTTAAATAAAAAACCCCTTGGGTAGAGGTGGAATCATTATTCCTTAAATAAACATCATTTAGAGAGAAAACACTCCATAGGATAAGGGAAGTGCTTGAGGTTGTAGTTCAGATGGGACTATAGATGAAGGAAGCAATGATCTTGATATATAATCTCTATTATTTCATTATCCATTATTGAAATTTTTTATTCATAATGATTCGTTTCTTGAATATCTATTCTTTTACTATAAAAATGTATATTTAAACATTCATAGAGTATGAAAGGAATTTAATTGAAATATCGTTTCTTGTTCTAGTATAGTTTTATTGAATGTTGTTTTTTCTTTCATAGAGTATTTTTCTATGTTTTTATCCATTATCTAATTATTATTGTTGAAAATATATGTTAGAGTGTTGTTTTTTATCATTTAAAAATAAATTAAATATTCAATAGGATTGATAATTTTAGGTGGTGTTTTACTAGGAGTATAAAATGATCCATTTTTTGTTTAGTTTTCTTATTATCCATTCCCTATGAGTATCACTTATACTCCACTCCTTATACTAATGGGTGAAGAGAATTGGTTTCTTGGACTTTAAAACCTCAACCTAAGAACATAAATTATAAAATTATGAAGTTATATTTTCTATATGAATAATCATACATTTAATGTGTTTTTTTAGACATATCAATACCCAAGAGAGTTCACTAGGAAATTCCTACCACTAAATGATTGTTAGAATCTTGAACTCCCTTTTAGCATAATTTTTATCACTTTTAGTTTTGATCTTGATGTTACAGGAGAGTTAATTTCCCAATTAAGTTTATTCTTGTTTTCCATAAATCCATTCTTCCTTCAACCATGTGTCCTTTTTATTCTTTCTTTACACTACTATTGATACTTTTTAACTGGTCACAATAGTTTTCACTTCAAATAATCTCCATCCTTCACACATTATTTTCTTTTAGTTTGTCTTTTTATTTTTTTTATTTTGTTTGGACTTCACCATATTACATCCCCTTACGGAGCATTATCACTTATATATATATATATATTTGTAATTAGGTTTTAAAAATATTGTTTTTAAACTAATATTACAAGACATCAAATAAAAATAAGGGAAGTACCATATTTGAGATAAATTTATTAATATCTAAAATATCGAAACACTGCATCACCCTAATAAGAGGAAGAAAAATGAAATGGGGAATTAATAAATTCATATAGTAGAGACCATAAATGTGGATCGTATTCCACCTTAACCTTGTAGTCGGAATAATGAGAAGACCATGATTAGAAATTTCTAAACTACCACAGTTTCTATAAATCCATATATTATATAGGTATCCCCTATTTATAGGAATAATTAGTTGAAAAACCATACTTATCCATGTTACCCTAATTTAATAGGAATACCCAATCCTGATTATTTATAGTTTTTAAGTATATTTTTTAGTTTATTTAGGCAATTTTCATTACATGAGATTAGTGGGGAGGATCTCCAGTTGTGAGTATTCTTATTTTATCTAATAGGCATGTCCAAAATTTTGGTCAAACAACTAAATGAATTGATTTTTGTCACATGGGACCAATGTTTCAATTCTATGGTTTTGTAATTTTATTAAGGAATAGAACTATTGAGCTGAGGCATATGATTAGTTTTTTATTTAAGATATGGTATAAACTCTCAATGTCACATGGGAAGAATTTAGTGATATTATTGGTTTGTTTCCCAATAACTAAAATTGTCCCCATATATTGATGGGAACCATCTAAAATGGTCTCAATCTATAACATAAAATCATAATAGAACTATATTTTTGTTGGGATTTTTTTGACACAAAATCAATGATCTTGACAGAATTGTTTAGTATACATTCTAAAAAATCCCATAAAAAATTCTTTATAATAATTTTCATTCATAGGAATAAAAAACATTTAATAATATAATGTGATCTTCAAAATACCAAAATTTCCAATTATAATTCACATAGAGAAAAATGCTAACATTGTGGAATATTTGGGATCCCTAGACCTTATTTTCCCATCATTGATTTTCCTTCCCATTCCATTAAGAATGAAACATTTATGAAGAATGTGAAATATAATACCGCTGAACTATCATATTGGGAAGGAATGAAATTACACAAACCTTAAGTGATGTCCCCAGGGAACCAAAGGCTTCCCATAAATATTAAGGGAATTAATAAATCATGGGGGACCATTTTCCAAAAAACATACAACATACAAGAAGACCAGAATAAGGGTACTTAATATGATTCATGATCTAGAGACATAATGAGATACAAAGGTATAAACATATGAATATTTGAGTAAGAATGGTAAAGGAATAAAATAATAAGTCTATAAACCCAAGAATAATAAACCAAAGGAAGGTAAGTCTCCAGGAAAAAGGACCCAAGACACTGAGGCTGCACCACTCTAGAATTGAATTCATAACTTTCACCCCAATATTAAACTATATAAATACATTTTTGTAACATCCTGAAGGTTTTCTATAAAATAATAATCCCAATTTTTACCGGTATTATGATAAAACGAACCCATATATGCAAAACATTTATATGTAGGGGTGAATATATAAAACAATTTAGGAAACCCCAAAGTCCCTCCATATTCCACTAAAAAATGAAATAGATTAACACAATTTTTTGATTTAAATAAATGATAGCTAGAACATTAAAAACTAGTTATGAATATGCACAAATACAAATATATATGTTAAATAACTCACACCACATACACACCCATGGAATGTACCCACACACACTTGCATAAAACTGACCAAATTCATTCCATGTTCTCAAATTGAAATCCATTATTTTGAAAACCAAATTTATTTAATAATTTAATGATACACCTTGTGGTAATCAACCAAAATTTTAAATTTCATGGCTAGAAAATAAAATGGATTTATAAAGGTGATTAGATAAGGTTTTTTCCTATTAAAATTATAAACAATTTATTTAGGAAAATATGATACTCCACTTCTTAGTCCTCATAGAAACTAACCCCCAAACACAAATTAAAATAATTAACTCAATGATTTAATGAAGTACTATCTCTATGAAATAATTATTTCAAATACACGTTGGTGACACATTTTATGGTAATTAAACCCCTAATGGAAATGTATAAGATATAGGTGAAACATGTGAACCAGTGGGTGTTCACTATTCTCTAACTTATACACCGTACTGAAATCTGAATGAATAATCCTCTTAAGATTTTCTCAACACTTGGATATTAGAAAATTAGGTCACAATATATAAGGAAAATTTTTATCCTTTTTCCGCCACTTTGAAAATATTCACCATTAAGAATTATCTTAATTTTAATAGAATGAAAATTCAATTATTAGATATCCTTGGACTTGGTCATCCAGTTTAGGAATGAGATTTAATTAATTAAAACCATGATATCATCTTGGTCTCAAAGACCCATTTACATGTCATTGATTGAACCAATTAATTATTCATGATCTAAAAATTCATTAACTCGATACCTAGAGACATGTAAGTTTATATCGATACTACCCCATAAATTATGAAATGTGAGATCTAGGTAGAGTAGTCGTTGGTGAGACAAAACATGAGGAGATAAAAACATGGAGTTGGAAATGTTATACTAAGAACATGGTGTATGATTCCTTGATGTATCACATAAAAAGTATCAATTATTTATAAATAAAGGAAAAGACCATGTACTGAGATATACATTAGAGAAAAATTAAATGTGGTTACCTACCATGAACCCATTCTAGACAAATCACATTTAAATATTATTTTTAGCCCAGAGTGGTTTTTAAATTCCATAAATAGACCCCTAGTTTATGTAGTTCATCCTATGAATTACAAGTTATGATGCCCATCATTACCAAATAAAACTATTATTCTTCATGGCTTGAATCTGATCCCCCTTGAAAACAAATAACATATCCACATTGAGATTTTAGAGTGAATCTCCATGAAAAAAATTTAATATGATGTTAAATGGTAGGAAATAATGTATTTATTAAATTAATATAAATATATTTTTAATATTATCAATTCCACCCAAACTAGACCATGTCAATGGTAATCAAGCCAGGTGACCAATCAGAATCCCAAAATATTCTATTACCCAAGTGATTTCATGATGCTCATCCCATGGGACATTATCACCACATATATCCAATATTTCAAAATTTCATATATTACACCTAAAATACGACAAAAAATAATAAAATAGGGGTATTAACATGCATGAATAACCAATGTAAAAAAATAACCGACATAAAAAACACAAGCAATACCATATATTTCTACCAAAATGCCCAGTTACATCTTTTTTTTCATAATAAATAATAGATTCACATTATAGTAATTCATTAAGGTTTCCACCCAATAGTTTCCCATGTTACAACTATATCAAAAAACACATGATTGTTTTGTTCTTGAAATAATTAAATCATTCCCAATAATATTTTCTCCACCATGAATGACTAATTAAAGAAACTATTTAAATAATTCCAAAGTTCTGAACACTAATAAAATATTTTCAAAATTGTTTTACAAAAAATCTATTTAAAATCGGACAATAAATAAGGCGATTTTGAAAATGGACCTATTAAAAACTAGACATATTTATCTTTCAAAACGTGAGTTTTTTTCCAATAATTATTTTCTCACAAGCGACATTTAATTAAATTATTTTAAACATTATTATAGAATTATTTTAAAGAAAAAATATATATAAATGTTTATAAAACAGCCCATAAAATCATTATGTAAAACCTTTTTAAATCTATAGATCATTGACAAAAAATTTCTACAAAATTTTATATTTTAAAAACATTTTTTTTTCATCAGAACATGTATCTTCAAAGTAAAACGCATAAAAAAAGAAAATCATGTTTTGAAACTACAAAGAAGAAAAATTTTATCAATTTTCACTAATAATATAATTTTCATGAAAATATTAATAATTTTCATATAAAAAATTGATTAATAAACTTTTATAAGATAATTAAATATTACCACATTTTCCAAAAATTTTAAATATGTGAAATTATTTACAATCAAGAAAAAAATTCTATGAGACACATATTTGATTGGCTCAGATTATATAATAATATTAAATGTTTAAACATTTTACTCAAATAAATTTTTTAATTTTTAGTGTTTCTCAATTAATGCACGAAATAAACAATTGAAATTAGTATATCAGGAATTTTTGTATTCTCTCATGACTATATCCAAAAATCCATTAGAACCAGAATACTGATTAGATAATAGAAAATTATTTTTTTTAATATATTATGAAATTAAATGAGGAAATAATAATTCAAAGATATAACATGAACTTGGTCTAATAATAAGTAATAATTTTGAAAATTTCAAATCATTAATTTTAAATCAACACATAGTCATTAAAATTTAAATATGTCATGATGAAAAAATCACCCAAACATCTATAAAGGTTCTATATAGTATATATATAAAAATAATATACTAAAAATCAATAATGTAAACATGAAAATATGATTTGGAGTTATCAATTTAAAATTTACATTTTATATAAATTACTTGGACTCTAATTACCATTTTTCCATCACTAATAATTCAAGTCATAACTAGTTAATATTTTAATTTGATGATAATTCATTGTTACATTAAATAATAAAATTTATGAAATTTTTCTGCACAAATAAATGATAGAAAAAAATAGAAAATAACCAAAGTATATTTTGTTATTTTATTAAAATTATTTCTTAGAAACTCTCAGACTTATCCATATAAACAACTACCAATTTCAAGTGACAATGTTATCATTTTCCCATTTACCAAATAATTTTCAAATCACATGAATGATCCATTCATAATAGTAATTATGAATAATAATTCATGGTAATTCACCGACATTGTTTTAACCAATGATGATAATGATGTGTCAGGTAACATAAAAACTTCTTCAATCACTTTTCTAACCCGAACCACTTTGGTAAATTGGAATTTAGTATAAGTAGGTTAAATACCACTATTTATGATATACTATTCACATTACAACACATCTTGCCTCCAAACATAACATAAATTGTAGAGAATTTAATTGTTATACCATTTTTAATATCCTAACCTTGAACCATCATTTTGGGAATGAAAGAAATCACAAAAACATTACATGTGTGCACAGAGAACCAAAGGATAATAATAAATGTTATGGGATTTAAAAAATTACAGGGGATGATTTTTTGTTAAGAAGAAAACTTACAAGCATACTATAATAAAGATACACAATATGATGCATGATATAAAGAAAAATACACACCAAATTTATAACTAAACGATCATCAAAGTAACAATAGAAACGAGTATAGAACAAAAGTTTAAAATCCAATTGAAATTAAAACTCAAATTAGGTAGGAAACATAAAAAAGGGAGTCAAGTCATCGATGAGGCACCACTCCATACTAAAAAATTCAACTTCTACCCCACGATCAACCTCTAAACATCCATCAAAACAAAATATAGATTCCTTTCTAGTAAAATGATAAATTTTACATGTATTATATTAAATAGAATATATATATATATATGCATAGAATTGAATTTTATGGAGTGAGTCTATAAACCTGTAGGGAAACCTATAAACGTACACAAACTCCATTAAAATTAGAAAAAAGATATCTCACATTTTATTTAAAATAAATTACACATAGAGGCATCAAAATTGTTGATCAATATATAAAATATCCATAAGGTAGTGATATAACTCCAAAAAAAAGCTAATCCAACGAAGTGAACCCCACAAACATGCATAAAACCCACCAAATATATTCAAATTTCTCACATTCAAAAAGTTTATCTAAAAAATTGATTTTATCATTTAATAAAAGTAACTATGGGTGCTACTTAAAATTATAAATTTTAATTCCAATAAATCAAGATGGATTTAAAATGGATATTTGAAAAGGGGATTCCAACTAAATTCATAAGAAATTTATTTAAAAAATAGTAATCCTTCTCATTCTAGAGAATGTGGAAAAATATAAGGAGCCTCCTACCTTTAATGTGTTCTACATGAATAATTGTCTCATGATCTCAATGATCTAGGCTTTATATTATACTCTTTTAATGTATAATAAATAGTATTTATCAAAACATGATATTTCCATTAGATTAGGGAAATCCATGTATTATTTGGGGTTCCACTTTATTTAAAATGGTAGGATCTAGGTAGGAGGTTAAGTACATGGATCTTACCTTAAATTTAATTTATCGAACACTATTTAATAAATTTAAATTCAATAATATGTGAAATAATAAGGAGAAAATATCATAAGGGGTGAAGGAATTTTATATCCTAGGTTAGGGGAGAATGATTGGGTGTTTTGTGGGAAAATAAGGGTTAGAAAGTAATTTTTAGATTAATTTGATGATTACAATATTTTTTTTGTATGGTTTTTCAAGAAATGTTCCAACTGTGTGAAATAGGCCTATTAAACAATTTTCAATGTCACATGGTTACCATATAGTTTACCCAAACCATGATCTAATATTGATCCTCTTTCAAGGTCTCATTTCAACATTTCATGATTACCTAGGGATTCTTCACTGTTTCTCATAACCGTGCACTAACAATTTACCCTCCTAGGAACTTAAAAAACCTGCGAATACCCGCCACAAACTTCTTGAAAGAAGACAAATAAATCACCTAACATAATAATACATAATAAAACCCTTAATATCACATTCCAATCATGTTAAAGTATAGAACTAGAAACCATGCTATAGTTGACCCATTTTTATACAATTGTAATCAAGGTTATTGGAACTATCCATACCTCTCTTAGAAGGATAAGATAATGTTTAGATCAGTTGTTGCACCTAGATTCCTGCATAACCAAAACCACAATATCAAAATCAATAACAAATTGGGAGTTTCAATTAAGAAATAAACTTAATGGTTTTAAAATACCTCATATTTGGAGGGATTTGTTCTTTTAAAATAGATGTATAATACCTGATTCGGAATTTAGAAATACAAATTAGATATCTAGCTCGATATATATGTTTTAGTGGCAAGAAAAAGGTACTGAGTTCAATTGAAATCAATATAAAGGAAAAACTTACTAATATTAAAAATATTAATTTGTTTCAAAACTCATGATAATGTTAGGATTAAATTTACAAAATATGAGGTGGATGATTTAAATAATTGTGAAATAATTAAGCTAGAAAAATGGACAACATGTTAAAACTAAATTCAATGATGATTAATCAGTCGATAAATAAAATTTACAAATGAAGATTAATTTGAAATTAATCAGATAAAGGATTAAGATTATTGGGATTGAGAAAAAAATAAAAAGATATTCTAGTTTTACATACCGTTTCTCCAACAATTCCCTTTCCTTAGAGTGTCTTGAAAAAGAATAATAAACCTGATTTATTGAAAATAATTAAAATAATTAACATGAACATTCAATTCCCTGAATCCTTATCAAAATACCATTATATTTCATACATCCCAAAAGGATTTTGGATAATAAAATAAAATTGGAATAAATTATCATCATTAATTTAGCTGAGTAATGTAGTGATGTCATACAAAGGATGTTTCAACCCAAATTTTAAATAAAAAAATCATTGTCATTTATTATAGAATCAGATACTTTCAAATGACAGAAATTTTTGGGTGTATTAGGGAAATGATTAAATCTCATGTTTTACTCATTTTTCACAATCATGTATTGAGGAGATAAACTCACCTCTGTTTAAATGTAGTCGAAATATATGTCAATTATTCAACCCACAATTATTGGGATATTATACCCCAAGTTTTAGTATGTAAATTAACTTAAAAAATACTATAGATAATTTTTAACAAGTAACAAAACACCAGAAAGTGACCCATGACATAGAGGACTAATATTTAAAAAAATAAAAAGGCAGCGATCAATTAATATTCCTTGTATTATTTTGTTAATATGGTATGTTTAAAATCATTGATTTGTGAAAAAAGTAATTTTGATATTTTTTTAAAAAAATTGAAATTTAGAACCTTTATAATTTGAAAATATTTAATATTTAAAAGTATAAACTACTATATTGGAAAAATAATGATATAGAATAAAACTAATAACACCATGAGTTTAAAACGGTTATTTATTTATAAAATAATGTGTATATTAATATTTTATATCTTTATTTAAAAAATAATTTTTTAACTTTAGAATCATAATTTGATTAAATTAACATAATTTTAGGAAAATATATTCCAAATTAGCTTATGGATATTTTTTGAGAATTTTCTATAATTTTATCTTTTTGGGGGAATAGTGAAAAATAACATTTTTACAAATACTATCACATTTATGACATAATTGTGGTAAACAATGAGTTCAAATTTTTTAAAAAGATTTATTATATAAAAAATATATATTTAAGAAGTTAAAAATAATTTAATATTAATATATTAAATTTATAAACCTATTTTTGACATTTTAAAATAAAAATTAAATTTCTATTCTAATAAAAAACAATTTTGATCAATTTCATTAATTTTGTAATTAAAAAATTCCATCATATTTTGAATTGTTTTTAATCCAACATAAATTTCCATTTTTAAAATTTTAAATCAATATATTCCAAGATAATCAATTTAATACATGATCTCCATATAAAATAATTTTTTTCTTTTGAAAGTCTTAAAAAATAGTTATTTACTTTATTTGTAGTACTTATATTAAAATTATGTTTTACAATATATAGTAATTTAATCAGTTAAAATGGATTATTTCTTTGTATTAATAATTTTTTACTTATTTAATATGGCAAAATTAAATTTTATTTATATTAAATAATTACCATATTAGAATTTTTATAACATGGTAAGGGTTAAAAGGGTTAACATGGTGGGTTTTCTATGTGATAAGGCATCAAATTTTAGAAAATAATTTCCAAATTTCATTGTGTGAGAGGATTTTTACTGAATAAATATTATACATTTGAGTATTTGGATATTTTTTTCTCACTTTTTTGATTATGATATTCCATTTATACTATAATATCATTATATATAGAATTGTCACCCTCGTTCACTTATTCATTTTCAAGGATAGTTATAAGGATAAAAAAACTTGATTAAGGTTTAAATATCATAATATTAATTATGAATAAATTAAATTAATGTTTTTAATTTATTTTAATTTTAAATAATTATTTAATTATCTGAAATATTTACACAGCGTCGATACAACGTGTGTGAAAGTAGTCGAAATATCAGGTAAATAATATTAAATAAATTAAAAATGATATGGTTATGAAGAATTATTGTTTTCCAAGAGTTTTTTAGATTTATTTAAATGATAATGCTTCATTTAGTTTTTTATATTAGAACTCCATTGATTTCAAGATATTTGAAAAGTCAAATTTTGTAATAGTACCACAAATGACTTTAATGATATTTAATGTTAAATAATATCTTATTTATAGAATTAAAAATCATAAAAATATTATAATAAGATATTTGGGAGGCTATATAGTTAATAATACTACAGATTTTCAATTTATGAGACAATTTTTATATTTAAAATTAAATCAATGACCCTTAAAGTTATAATATATTCAAAAACTCCACTAATTTTTCCTACAAAAGGGGACTCAATCTAAGAATTTCAAAGTCATTAATGATTTGAGTTTTAAATTATAATAATTCAGAAAACAGCCTCAAAATATACCATACCTTGTTTTTTAAGACCCTAGTGTTACTATATACCTCCCTTCTAAAGTCATTATGTTCAATCAAATAGAATTTATCCGAAGAAGAAGTAATCATATTTACTGAATAATTTCATGTTTTTATTCTTCAAAAACTCTATATAAATGATATATTACTATATTAAATTAATTATAAATGTATATTTATTTTACTAAAATGATTTCATGTTTATGGAAAGACTATTTTTATCTTCATTCCATGTAATAGGAAATTAAAACATTACACATGTGTACATGAAAACTATCACCTCTACAAAGCGATTTAATTCATTTTTCATCGTCGTATCACATGGTTGGTTATATATATTAATAAGTTAATATATATTATATTTTTGGAATAATTAATTTTCTATAAAGATATATCCTTATTTAACTTCCTTTCTTATCATCCATCAAAAATTGAAAATGACACTCATGTGTTTATATATGCTATTGCCTCCCAAAATGACATATTCCATTTTTCATAATTTTTTTACATGGATGGCTATATAATTGAATTTAATGTATATGAATTTTATATATCAAATTATTATCATTATTAAGGTGATGAAACCTTGGAAAATGGGCCTGTACCAAAACAACTAAATAAAATGATGTGTAAAAGTCAACACCTAAATTACTGACTTTTTTAATGAACTATAATTAAATGGGTAAAAAGAATTTATTAATAAATTATATACTAAAATAAACATATATATAATGATATTATATATTTTAGTAATTTATATAAATGTATTATATATAACTTTATAACATGTCTGAAAAAGGGGGAATCCAAGGTAAGGGTTTATTTTGCAATCTCATTTTTATTTGGGAATGTTTATGATTAAATTTACACTAGAGGAATTATTTAATATTTTTATATTAATCCCCAAATATTTATAATCTAGGTATTTATATATATTTTTAGGTATTAATTTCATTTTCCCCTTATTTGGTTTTAATCAAATTTAATTGATTTTTTTATGTAAAAGTGTCATTTCTTTTTTTAGGCCAAAAATATTTTCTCTCTATATCCACACTCCCTATTTTTATTCAATAATGTTATCTTATATAAAAAAATATTCCATAAGGTCCAATTATATTATATTTGAATTTATATTCAATGTTTTGATGGAATATTTTAATTAATTTATGAAATTTTAGTTTTTACTCTCTTTAAAAATGAATGAAAATAATGTTTTTTAACCATTATCACTTGACTAAAATTTATAGACATTATATCCATTATTAATTATCAAGATTCATTGAAAAGTTTTCATTGGTTTTCAAAGAAAATATTAAACCAATTATTCAAGGAAATTTATATTTGAAAATATTTATAAAAGAAAGAGATATTATTATATAAAAATGTTTAAAAAATGGGTTTCTTTTTATTTATTTATATTTATATCTTCAAATCTATATTTTCTTATATAAACAATTTTGTTATATATTTAATTTTTGAAAATGTTTTAATTGTATTTTTGAATCTTTTTAAAATTATGTTTTAAAATTGTTTATAACATCATTTTATGATAGAGTTATAAATTCTTTAATAAATTTAATTTTTAAGTTTTACTTCCATTTCCACTGTAAATCTGAAAAGGAAAATCATTACTAGAGAACTATAATTTCTAATTAAATGATGATTTTCTTTAAAACATTATTTATTTATGGTTTATAACTCAATTTTTTCCCAAGGAATATTTTCAATTCATTAAAGTTAGGTTCTATACCACTTTCCTTTACTATTTTCACATTATATCCATATTCATTTGTATCATGGATATATTTATATTTTTAATGTTAAATTAATTATATAAAATTTCTAAATATGTTATTAATAGAAATAATGTTACAAAATATATTTTATTATTTATGGAATATTTACATTTCATATTCCTGATTCTATATACAAATTTATATATCTATAATGAATATTTATTTCATATCTTCTTGATCGTTCAATATATATAGAATTTATTAAACATGAAATAGTGATGGGTGGGGAACTAATTTATATGGACCATTGTTGCATCAGTAGGTCTCATGAGACTATAACTTTGAAAATCTTGAGGTATTATTATAGTATTTCACAAAAAATTATTGAAAGAGTCTTGGTCAATACCTTAATGGTGATATTTAAATTAATAGAAATATAAATTCCAAAATTGAGAAATCAGTTACTATTTCCCATGTGATTACTAATTTTATATTATCCATGGATGTATTTCATGAATAATTTAATTATTAAATAAGATATATATAGATTTTCACTCTATAATATTGTTTATGCCTTTTGTATTCATGATATCTTCAAATATACACTTTCCCTTATAGAGCATCCATGCTCACCTATAATTTTATTTTCTTCCATATGGTATTTACATGGGATATATTAATGAATTAAGGAATATAATATGGTAATAATAATGTTTTATAAAGTTTAAAAGATATTTTTCATGTTTCTAGTGTATTATTGGAATCATGTATATATCTATCATTCTAAAATAGCTACCCTATTTCTTTCAGTGAGATATAATTTTATATATAATGTAACAATTTAATATAATAAATATATATTTGGTTTAAATGAGTTTGGTTTGTTATATTTGATATCATAGAAAGTTTATTATGAACCTTGAGAACTAGATTTGAAATGAACATAGCTATCACGAGCATTATGATAGAACTTCAGAACATAGAAAATTTTTCAGGTTTTTTATAATATGGATCAATATTAAAATTGATTTTAACTAATTAACCCCAAGATATTATTTAGAGACTGATCTTAGTATAAATATAGGAAAAATATCAACACCCATAACCAATATCGGGATATCCACCCTGAGCAAGTCACTATGGAAATTGTTGGAGGTAAGAATATTACAACTATATTTGGGTTGTTGGAACAAGTTAAAATACATATACATATTCATATGGAATATAAAGTAGCTTTGTTTTATAATAATGTTATGTTTGACTACTTCATGATGTAGAAACCTATATCCATTAATGAAACTATTAATCCATTGATAACAGAAAAATTGAACAAGTCACCTGAAAATATATTTCGAACTTTAATAACTAATAAAATGGAGAAGGTTACTCTGGAATTATGTTTTTTAAGGGGATAAATTTATCAATATATGTCATTAATAATAAATACAAATGAGTAGGAGGATATAAGTGAATTAAATGTAAGAATTTTAAGGTGATATTTTTTATAAATGTTTTCCTTGATAGAAGAAATATAATGTAGAAAATAAATTCCTTAATGAAATACATAAGGAAGATGAATGTGTTTTTCGAGTATGGGAAAATAATTATGAGATTAAAAATTAATTATCTTGAAATATATAAATTATAAAAATTATGTTGGATAATTTATTTAGTGGGATTAAGCCAAAACTCATAAGGGAAATGGTCCCTCAAATATTTTAATCATGTAATTATATTATTTCTACTACTATAAAAAAACAATTAATTATCCAAGTAATATATTTTAAAATGAAATCAAGAGAAGAATAGGTTGAATTTTAACTATAGAAAAATGAAATGTGGTGAAGGAGAATATGTGAAGGATGGAACATCAAACATGCGATCATTTTAGAAAGTAACACTATGGTAATATTGTAAAGGAAATGTGAGTCTATTTTAAATACATATAGAAGGGTCATATGGCTAATTAATTCAAGGGAAATAAATGAACCACAAATATCATGTGTTTCAACTATTGTAATATATGTTACTATTTAAAAACATTCCCTAATTATCAATGAAATTTATATCATAAGAGGCCAAAAGAGAAATGAAAATCTTATAAAATTACTATAGTTAAGGATGAAGTCACCTAATTTTTTATAGTGGGAAGTTTGATTGAAAAATATTTCTTTATCTAATTTTGGATTCATGTGCTCTTCTATATCTGATGATATCATCAAATCATCCATAGGGAATGAGTTTCCAACTTAAATATATAGTTGTAATTTATTTGTAACTAGAATAAATTGGATGGTCTCTAATGAGATTCAAAAATACTCCCCACATACATATTTGGGTGTCATACCTATGTTTGACTGGGTAAGAATCATTATTTTTTTGGATTAAGTAATGTGTAATTAGTAGATGAAGAATAAAATAATATATGTTGAACTAGTGATATTTTCTGTAATAATACATTTAAATATAAAAGTATTACTATATTTATAAGGATGTAATTATTGTATTTTTAATAATTAATGTATTACTTATTTTAGGTTTATTAATATTATGAATTATCATATATTTTTGAATATTTTTTAGACACATGATATAACATTTCATTATATTATGTTCTATGTGATCTATTAATGGTTTTTTTACGCTTCATCCATGATAAATTTCTCTTAAAAATTCATTATGATAATTGAAAGTTGAAATTGATTTAGAAATATAATAGAATAGAAAAATTGATCATATGTAGTGGAAAATAAAAAATATTCGTTTTTTTATATTTATTATATTAAAGAGGAATATAAATCTACTATTTGGATGACATAACTGATTTGTGAACATTCAGAAACTCATTCAAAATAATTATTCTTAGAAAGATATAAATACGTTGTAATAAATATTTATTATATGATCCATAATCTTAACTAATATTTTAATATTTACATATTAATTGAAATTATTTATTTATCCATAGTTTACTTATATATTCACTTAGGTAAAATTATTTATAAGTAATAATTGAAAGTGAAAAGATGCAATTTATATATCAGGAGTAGAATGTAACACCCAAAAATTTCGTTACATATTTACCACTAACTAAATACTATGTTAAAAATATTATAACACATGAAAACCAAAAAAAACAAGACGTGTCATGAAATATTAATCTATTTATAAATAGAAAGACAATAATATCTTATGATTCTTAGTATTATTTTTCTATATGATATAAATAAAAATATTCAATATTAAACAGTTAATTTTGATAAATTTTTTAATAATTTAAATTGGTCAATTTTATAGGATTATATTAAGTATTATTTAAATACATAACCAAATATAATCACACCAAAATTGATATGGAATATAGTTATAAACACATAGAGTTTAAATGGTTCATTTTTTGGCAAAATAAGTTTCTCTTTATAAATTTTATTTTCATTTAAAAGATAAATTTAATTCTTTTTGAAATTTAATTTATTAATGTGAACTTCTGTTTTGGATATAGAACCCAAAAATTAGATTATTTTGATTGTTTGGGAGATTTTTTAATTGGATTATTTTTATGTTAATAGAGAAAAATATGATTTTTACAAAAATTTCACTTTTATAAAATCAATATGGTTTAACAATGACTTAAATGTCAGTAAAACTTTTTAGAAATCTAAATATATGTTTAAAATGTAAAATAAATCATTTAAAAATATTATGCTCAATTCCCAGAACTATGTTTGACATTTTAAAACCAAAGTAATGTTTTATTCAAATATTGAACTATTTTTTATCCTATTGTTTAACTAAGTAATTACAAAACCACATTTGTTTTTAATTGGTTTTATAGACTTATAACTCTCTTTTTTATTTATAAATTAGTAAATATGATGAGAATAAAATGTATATATTATTTTGGTATAAATTCATTTTTATGTATGAAATATATTTTTAGAAATACATTTAATTGGATTATGAATATAATTATTTAAATTTTATTATAGCAACAATATGAATTTAATATTTTAAAAAGGATTCCGAATTTTGGATCATAATATTCAAATTATATAATGTGGCTGATTTCATTTTTAGTCATAATAAATAGTTACTAGTGTAAATTGTTTTCAACATAGAAAAGGAAAAGATAAATTTTGAACTATTAAATATCATAATACTGACATTGAATAAATTAAATAGAATATTTAAATTTATTTTAAAATTTTAATAGTAGTATAATTATCTAAAATTCATACACATTGTCGACACTATGCTTGAGAAAACATTCTAGAAATTTGGTATATTATTTTAAAAACATTTATAGAGGAATGTTTTGGTATAATTATTGTGTTACATGAATTTTATAGATAATTATTAAAGATAAATGGTGATGTAAGTCATTGTTATCTTGATATTTCTAAAGTCAAATTAGGTGAATTTTCCGGAATATGATTTTATAGATTTTTAATTTTAAAAAATATTTTAATAATTTATATAACAAACAAAAAAAATATTATAAGATGAAAATTGTGATGAAAAATAGAGAATAATACCATACATAGCCCTTTTTTGAGCCAATTTTCATTTTTTAAATTATATCCCAACCCCTTAATAAGATAATATTTTTGAAAATTCATTTTTTCCCTATTGAAGGGGACCTAATATAAAATTTTCCAAGACACATTTGAGTTAGTTTTTTTCTAAAAATTCTACCCAAATTCCTCTTCAAACATCAAATCTCAAATCTCATTTCCCTAGGTGTTACTATATACCTATATTATAAAGGTAGTAAGTTTAATATAAAGGAAGATATCTGAAGAGAAGGTAATTTTCATTACTGAATTATTTTAATTTTATTTCTTCTTGTACCTTCTTTAAATCTTATATTATCACTATATAATAATTAAATATGTATCCTTACTTTAATAAAATGTTTTTACTTTAATTATAAAACCATTTTGTATGTCATTTACATTTAATGGAAATTGAAAACATTGATTCTTTATATATGCAGACTACCACCTGCACGAAGCAATGAATTTCATTTTTGATCTTCATCTCACATAGATGGTTATATAGATATAGTGATTGAATAAAAATGATACTAATTATATAATTAATATTTTAAATGATTAACAATTTTTTAAATTATTTTTTTCTATCGATTGAAATATGAAAATGTTTTCCTTGTGTATATGTAGACTACCACCTCCATGAATAAAATATTAAATTTTCTATAACCACCATACATGGATGGTTATAAAAGTGTATTTAAGGTAAAATTATGATATATATTACATGATTAACATTCCATAGGTTCTCAAATAATTACTATTTTGTATTTACTAGAACCTATAATCAAACTATACATATTTGTAAACACATAAATAATTAATTTGAACAAATAATTGTTGGTAAATGGGTAAAATAAGATATGGATGTTTTATGAACCACTATATATATATAAATATAAACTTTATATAAATTAATAATATTTGTGAATTTATTATACATGATCTTGAAATGCGTCTAACCCAGCAAGAATCCAAAGTAAGTGTTTATTTTAGAATCACATTTTTATTCAGGATTTATTATATTTAAATTTTAATTAGGGGTTATTTGATATTTCTTTCCTAAAATACATATATTTATGATTACTATTGTTATTTATGATATTTTGAAGCTTTGATATCATTTTCTCCTAAATTGGTAATTGTAAATATAGAAATAATGTTTTTAAGAAAAAACTGAACATATTTATTCTTTTAGACAGGGAATATTTTTTCCTCTATATCCATATCTCTATTTTTTCTTTAAGTATGATACTTTATATAATTAAATAATTATCATGGTCAAATTATATTGACACTAAATTTCTATTAAAATATTTTAAACAAATATTTTCATTAAATTCTGGATGGGTCATTTTTTACTATATAAATGTTTGAAAATGATGTTTTTTTAATGTTAACCGATTGGCGAAAATTTTCATAAATTAAGGAAATTATTCATTATCATGATTAATTTTAAAGTTTAATTGGTTTTTAAATGAAAATATAAATCTATTTTTTTGGGAATTATTCATTTTTATATGTTACTAAATATAGTGGAACATTATTTTCTCAAAACATTTGAAAAATGGGTTTCATTTTTTTTATATTTTTATATTCCACTCTAAATTTTCTTACATAATAATAGATTAATTTCACAAATAGATGTATATTTTAATCCTTTTTAAAAGTGTTTTAGAAATTTTTTATATATTCATTTTTATAAAATATTTATAAATTACTTAATAATTTTGTTAAAGTTTCACTTCTATTTTTCTATCTAATTATCAGAATACTAGTATTTATATAAAACCACCATTTTAGATTAATTAATGTCACTATGTTATATATTAATAATTTATATTTAATAAATCATTACCTACATATGAAAAATTCTAAGTTATGTGAATTTATGGTCTCTCTCACTCCCCATTAACTTATTGAATTTATATTCATTTTCTATTATATCAAGGAAATTTTTATCATTTCAATTATTTACTAACCATAAAAATTTTCTATATATTGTATTAATTGATGGAAACATACAAACATTATTCTATTAATTGGTGAATATTGAATGTTTATATTCATTATTCAATAAAGATGTTTATTCATTTTTAAGGAATATTGATTTTGTATATAATTAATCATTTATTATATAATTAATTTATTGGATAAGTGTTAGTAATGATAATTGTAAATGATTATATAATCCCTTCATAAATTGTAGGTCTCATGAGATTATCAGTTTAGCATGGATTATTATTATTTGGGTATTTACAACCCAATTATTGAATGATTCTTGGTTGATCCCATCACGGTAAGATTTAAATTACTATAATTATTAATTCCTTCATTAAAAAATTGTGATTGTTTTGTTTTTTTAATACAACACTGATAGTATCCCTGGATGGATTTCAGGATCAATTTGTTTATTATACAAAATATGTGTTTATTATTCACTGTTCAATATAATTTATGCCTTATGTATTCATTATTTATTCCACTACAATATTTATCTTTTTGAGATACTTAGGTCACACTTTATATTTGTTTTCCACTACCAAGGTTATCAAAAAGGGTTATTTGAATAAATTCAAGGATATAATAAAGAAATGATAATATTTTTTGAATCCTATAAGCTATGTTTAATTTTTACAATGTATTATTGTAAAATATATATATATATCTATTATCCATTGATTTATAAACTATTTAATTAATTGGGATTTAATCTCTTGAATTTTTTAACAATTTAATATAGAAAAAATGGACAGGGTTTACTAAAACTAGGGTTATTATACTGTATGACCTATTTTTCAATTTAGTGTTGCTCATATTTCCCAATGATTTTTGGGTTCTTAAAATGGAGTGTCATAAGAAGGATAAAAAAATATTGTGCAGGATATTCCTAGATATCGATGGGGATGTTATTAATCTATCAATGTGAAAATTGATTTTTCTATTTTCTGGTGATTTTATAGAATTCAGTTTCTTTGAGTTGTCAATACTATATGTTAGTATTATGAAAATTGATTTGGATGAAATGTTTTATTGGGATTAAATAAGGATGGATACTCATGGCCATTTTAAAGGAATAATTCAAAGTTTATTTAATAAAAATGTTAAGTTTAGTTTTTTAATTTTGATTCCACTAAATAACTAGAAAGTTTAGGAATGCATGAGGGAAGACATAGAAAAATTATTTCTATGAACCATGATGTTATTAAAATTAAACAAATAAAAAACATATAATGGGTCCCTTAGTCTATTGGACAACACTCATAGTCATCATTTTCATAGAAAAACCATTCCCTCAGACCAAATCAATATTCAGATCTAGAAATATTTCATCATGATTTCATGATCCAATTTATGAATGATTTTCAAATTAAATAAATTGTAATAATATTTAAAAAACTATATAAAATTTTAGGTCAATAGATATTATGGTAAAAATAATCTATTTTCAAGAAAGATTCCCAATTTCTTGAAATGAATCTATACAAAATGATTCTTATACAATCAAATAAATGCCAACAAAATTTAAGTAATCTGAAGAATCTGATAAATAAATCTTGTTTATGGAATTTTTTTCTCATGTTGTATCCTATTATGTTACATGTTTCTTAAGATCCTTTATGCTCATATTTGATATTTTTCAGTAGGCAACAGTTCTTTTTGAACTTATGTTTGATTGGTTCCTAACCTACATGTGTGATGGTATCTGTGAGATAATTTATAATCATATAATTGTTTTTATGGGATGTTTTCATCCCATTTATAATCTAATGGTAAAGGTTTTATTATTTTAATAGAAATTAAAATAAGGGTTTAACTAGTTGAATTTTTTAATGTGTTAAATCATTTAATAATTTTAGATGATGAAAAAAATATGTCATACCTTGTTAAATATTTCCATGATCAGAATCAGGTTTCCCCAAAAGTGATAATTAATCCACCTAGTTAGTGTGGATATATATTTGGGAGAAATCCATCTTAATGTCTCTAATCTCAATCAAACATGGGACGCAGTCCATGGTTTTTAATATTTTCTTATAGTTTTCTTTTCATATAAATCCCACAAATCTATTTTTGTGATCTAACTATTTTTCCAAGAAGGATTACACTATTCAATATTATTCTCAATTCAATTAAAATATTTTTGTTCTGTAGTTTCATTTTATAAAGGGCACACTCTCTCATTTTTATTTGTTATATATTTTGATTATCAATGATTATGACCTCAAGGATATTTTGTTTTACTATTTTAATTACTTGAATTGGAGAATAAGAGTGGTGTCTAAATTGTTATTTTATATTAAACATTTCAGTAAATATTTGAATCAACGAGATGAATTTTTAAGTGAGTAATATTTCAATTTTTGTCTCAATTTGTTATGATTTTTAATACAAATATAAATTTTGCATAATTCATGGGAAATTAATTTTAATTTTTTCAAATTATTAAGCATTTGATATGTTTAAAATTATGTTTGAGGGGTGGGGGATTTGAACAAAAAATCACATAGATTTTATTTTTTTAATTGTTAGGTGACTTTGTCTCTTTAAAAAGCATTTTTTTGAAAAACCAATTTCATATAATTATAACATCCCAGACCCGGTAGCCATTAAACTGGTGCCCTGATCCAGGATGTCACATGACCTGAAGTGCACCTCCTCATATACTAGAGGTTGCTGAATAGCAACGAGGGTTTAGAGTAGTCACATGACGAGACTATACCCTCTTTATCCGAGTAATGAAAAATTTATCATAATATAATTAGTGGAAATAATAAGAAACAACCAGTATCATGCATAGCCAATCACCTCCCAACTAGATAGAAACCATAAGAAAGAATAAATATGTCATGCCATGATACAATGCCAAGTGAACAAAACCCAAAATAAAGACCAAAAAAGAATCCCAAAAACAGTACTGACTCCAATTTGGGAACATCTTCCATGGATTCCCAATGTCCAACTCAACTCCCTAGCATTGGTACCTTACCTTTATCTTGACCAGCAAGCATTAAATCTACTCCTATTCCCAACGGAGGGCCGAGCATTGTGTGTGTATAACCCAGTAGGGTACCACCAACAGTCTCTACAAAATATACAGTCTAATTGATAGTTCATGAATGTACAAAATATATGGTAATATAAACAAAAGGAAAACTTAGGATCAATTAGATAACCAAATACACTTAAACTAGTTCTATGTTTATTACCACTTTCATCATTTAAACCGTCTTCATTTCTTAATTTATTTTTATCATGTGTTCCATTTTTTTGGAAAAAACATCTTAAACACATGGGTCTATCGAAATGAACACTATGTATAAAGGAATAATCAAGTCCTTATCTCGCTTGGGAATAACATTTCATAATCAATAAACCACACTTACCTTGGAACATCATTACAAGTAGTTTTATTAAATGAAACCATTAGGGAATTGAACATTAGTCTAACATCATTACTATAATTCATAATGGTCATGGGTTGACACACAAAGAGCCTCAATCCAAGTGACTAACCAGGATCCGGTATTCCATATCTGACCCTCCAAACTTAGATATGAAATGCCATTTTGAAACCCTTTGGTTCAAGAGTGTCATTCTTTTCCTTGAAAACCATAGTGCACCTGAGAGTGGATAATTAGTCCATTCTCCCAAATCCATTCATCCAACACAACAATATCACAACCATATACAAATAGGAATCACATTCCATAACCATCAATAAGGAAATTATCACTTTTCCATATCCTACCAAGTTTGTTAACAAGTCTCATTCATTAGCCAATATTCATCAATTACCATACATTATCCCATTTAACTATTCACAATAATTTTTCCCAACTATGATTTTAAATTATAACTCTTATATCATATAGAACAACCACTTTATTTCGTTCAACCCTATAGGAAAACCCCCTAATTCATTTATATTAACCCATTCAACATATTCCTCAATTCCATGATATTACCCATTTACTAGTTTTACCATTTCATATGCACAAATCATCTTAAGAATTTCTAAAAAAATCATTAATCATTCTACATAATCTCATTTAACCCATTTTAACTTTTTTCATGTCATTCCCAAAAATATTCATTTATGCCCTTATCACTCTTGGTGCAACTATGATCATTCGATTTTCAACTAAATCCTCCATTAGATCTTGTCACCAAGGCTCCACATTATCACTCTGTAACTCTTAAATCTACCCTACCACTCTCTGGGTCTGGGAATACCTACACACCCCAAGGGTGGCCCTAATATGGTCAAGTCATCCACCACACATCCCATGGGGATCATGAGGATCTCAATTGGTGACTTAGCATCCCATTTTTACAAAAACTTCTAATAGATTATAGAACACAGTGAGGATGAAATAATAATTCTAGCTTCTGTGAAAAAATATAAAATAAAACTATGGGATACTACTTGTAGACCACCTACCTAAAATTAAACGATGAAAACACTTTTAATCTTGTCTTTGGGCCCAGATTCAAACACCCTTTGAAGTATAAACCTATATATCATCATAAAAGAATGGATTTAGAGATTATGAAGGAGATATAGAAGAAATGTGAACCCTAAACCAAAAAAGAGAAGAAAGAGGGAGATTATCCTTTCCTAAATATTCAAATTTCATCCAACGGCACCCCAAACAACCTATAGATGATGGAGAATAAACCTTATAAGCTCTAGGGATATTTGGTTCATCACAAGGGTTTCAAGGGGGGAGAAAGGAGGAAACCTAGAATTGGGGTTTAAAATCTTGTAATGGAATTGTTTATAAATTTCTCAACATTACTAGGCTACACAGTTTACCGACATAGTTTTCCAAACCATGCGCAAACTATGTGAGAGCTACTACCCAAAATTCACCTTTCACATGGATTCTTGGGAATTACACATGGTTAGCTTAACGATACTATAACTATGTGAAAGAGTCTCTCTAAGGCTCTACTGTTACTTGGGATGATCCGCACGGTTTTCACTATCTGTGACCAAACCATGCAATATTGCCAAGAACTCATTTTTTCTCCTTTTTTTGTGTCCCAAACCCCCAATACACCCCCAAGTATTCTCATGAACTTGGTGAAAAAAATATTTAACTAAAATAAGAGACCTAAACTAAAACATAAATAAAAATATAACTTATGGAGAATCCTAGATCTTACAACCTCCCAATCTTATAACAGCTCATCCTTGAGCTGCTCTTTCCAAACATCACAGAGCTTCCATAATAAGAGATCATGAAACTAGGCCTATTTATCCTTTCCCATTCTCCAATGTTTCCCATTCAATAGTAAAATTCCACCATGAGATGTGAACCAAGGAATGGACTTGACCTATAAGTCCTTCTCAACACAATCCACAACATGAACCAGGATCTCCTCACGGGTACATCAACTTCAACCATACCCATCCACTAGAGATTCATAGAGAAAACAAAGGAAACAACACCTAACTCACAATAAATGGAAACTTCACATATATCCTTCTTACCATAGAGGAACCAATCAGTACCCCATCGGCCTGGTCCTCTACATAACTATTGACCCAAAACACATGGCATCATTTTCCTCTATTTTACAAACTCTAATGGTGACCAAAACCCTATATCACTTAAAGTAAAACACATAGTCCTTACAATCACCTTTTCTAACTTACGTTAATAAATTATTAGAATCTCAGTGATCCCATTCCTTAAACGTATATCCGAACACAACCAAAACTTTCAAGGCACTCAACCCTTCAAATATAGGCCAATTGTCACCATCAAGGTAACTCAACTGAATGGTTATCAATCAAGTTCTTCCAACTTGAAACTTTGATCACATCATCAACAAACCACTGGTCCCTTTTGGTTCTCTTCACCATCATCCATTGTTTTTTTAAAAACACAATCAATGAAAAACAACCATAATCTCAACCTTAACTTTCTCATCATGTGACATTCCCAAAATCATTTCTCCCAAGAATTAATAGGGATGTTACCCTGCATTGGAATTCAGCCTCAGTGTTGAAACTATTTAGGAGAAAATTCCTACACCATACATTGAAGGACCAAGGTAAACATGACATCAGTCAAGTACAACCTCAGTTCCATATGGTTCTTTTCGTTATGAAATCAAACTAGAGGTGGATCAATCTCAGCACACCCATTCCCATTCACCATAACATGTCAGAACTAACTCAACTGGATGGCTCCTAAGCAGTGAAAGAACTTACCTAAGTCTACTTCCAATATTTTTTGAGGGGGTATAGAACCCAACTAAGTGTTAAATGACTATTTCCATTTATTCTATCCCCATCAACAACATAGCATAATAATTTTTAATTCATTTGGAACAACCCTGAGCCTAATTCCATTGCTTGGCTCAATTGTCCATCACAATCATGACCCATCTAGCCTCCCTGAGAAACTTGACACGTAAATCCTAAGTTCCTCATCGACATCTCAATGTCGCTACATCAATTCAAGTTTCTACTCTCCAAATATGGGATTGATTTATCACTCCCCGCCTTAGGATGGTTGTTACCAGCTCTCCACAAGGGATTCCAACCACTATGGTTCGTACTTGATCACATTCCGAACCCGAAAGCATAGACTTAGATGTCAATATATTTCTAATACTAGATATTGAACATCACCTAAGGCCCATTCCCATACACCACAAATGAAACCCTCTACATTCTTCAACATTAGGTCCATCCTGAGGACCTCACCAGAAACCATCGAGGGTGTTCATCTAATAATCATGTTCCACATATACAACTCCCATGAGTGTTAAATCCATGATGACCCTAAACCAACCAAAACAACTTCATGTCTCTTGGAATAAGGCTGGATCTTCTCAACATACCTAGGATGGCGTTAAAATGTTGGGAATGATCGTCGCTAGCTGAGTTTCGCTAAGATGTTGTCGAAGAACACCAATTCCATATTCTCCATTACTGATGTCACCTCCTACTATGAGACCCTATATCCTTTCTAGATCTCATGTTTCCCTACCATACACATCTCATCACATCCCAATAGTAGCTAATTGTCACCACTCAGGCATGTTTTATGAAAATGAAATTCCACCTCTCTAAAACCATCCACTAAGATATCATAAACCATCTTTGATATGATGCTACTACCACCAAGACACTTGGGATCATCCCGAATAGCCCTAAAGATCATCAAAAAACACAATGATAGACCAAAACAATAAGACCAACGGTCACCTACATATCCATGATTTTCACCTTGGTTCTGTAGAGAACAACACACGCTCATCCCGATCGAAAATATACCTTACCATTCCATACCCACATATGAAACTCATTAAGGACTACAAGTTTTCACTTCCTTATAGTCGCACTTAACTAACTTCAGTCCCCATAAGTCACCATCACCCAAGCATAACCTGATGCCTGGTCACTTTCCCAAACCATGCCTCTTGATCATACAACATCCTCATCCACAATACATTCTAAAAAATTCACCCAAAAAACAAAACATTTTCACAACAAGCTCAACCACGTGACCGACCTCACCTCGATGTCACGTTCAGAACAAAAGCATCTAACCACACTTCAATCATCATTATCTCTCCCACCAAGTACAACACTGAGGCATCCACTGATCTTTACCCAAACAGATGGGTCATGCATTCATAGGATACAACCCTTCAAAATAATCCTTACAACACACTACCAACACTTAGGTGACCCTTTAAAGGACCATGATACAACCATACCATCCACCAAAGCTAGATGGTACTAATTATTCCTTGATTCCACCTCTGAAGGATATCCAATGGTTTATATTTCAAGGAACCTACACCACCGAGCTAGATTTATTTGATGTTACCCTTTATTTTCATAAAACTATCTTTGCATAACCACCACTCGAGTCTCATCACCAATAATCAGCCCTCCCACTAGCCCTTTAAGCCAAACCCAAACTAGATGACATATTTCCCATCCCACTTTCAAATTCCAAGAATCCACCCATATGAAACACACCAAAAAACACTACGAAACCTGTACGACCTCTCTCATAGGACACCTTCATGGTTGAGTAATACCAGTTCCCTAAACTAGAGTCATGATGGGCAAAATCCATTGATCCACACACACCTCGAGTTTCGAATGAATCAATGTTTGCGAAGGATGCTCTTAACAACATTCCAATACACACTGTGCCTAGAACTCCCATTATACATTTTCTATAGGTTCCACACCAAAGGTAATTGTATACATACATCGACACCACATGCCAAAAACAACCACTCTATGTTCCGCGATACAGCTCGCAAGCCAGGAACCCACATGGGTCACCACACCCTCGAAAACATGTATCTCTAATGACCCTACCACCAAGACACTTATTGTTATGTCCATCATACCACACACAAAATTAAAACCCATATGGTTTACTACTTTCACATTACCAAACATCACCTTAAGACGTCAAGGCCACTGCCTAACTAAAGACAGAACACCGAACACCTAAGGATCAACTTTTAGAAGGTTCTACTTACCTAAATTATCAAAATCTTTATATACATAGATTCATATACCCAAACATTTTAAACAACAAAAAAACTCAAATGAAGTCCAATCAGTATTGACCAAAACATGAGTTTGCACTACCTCCCTTACTTAACCAACTCCACATACACTATTCATGCAGATAGGTTCACATCTCTACCACTACCCTGAACCATTCATTCCGTAGGACATAGTTAACACGGGGAAAGCCATATTACCTATAAAAAACCATTAATCAAGCATAAAATTTAAACTATTTCCTCCCATACACATGATTATTTTCTCGTAAGAAAATTTCTCATATAAAAACTTGTTATAACCATCAATATAACTCATTTAAGCGTTTCATTAAGAAAAAATTCAATAACTATTTCACCATCACCACACAAATATTTCTCTTTTAAACACCATTCATTCTTAATAATTTACCACAACCCAAAACATCATCCAAATCAAAAAACTTCATTATAAACAATATTCATTAACTATTCATTTAATTCATTTCATTCACCCACTTTCAGTACCATTATTATGCTAAATTTTCATTAGGTATTTCAAAGAAGTAAAATGAATTCAACTATCTATGTCCTGCACACCCATATCAAATGGGTCTGTCATGATGCATGCCACCTATGTCCTTAAGTGCCTAAAATGATGCATGAATGCACAACACCATGCCATTATGTCCAGGAGAAAAATATCACAAATCTGTAAAATCACACAACATCTGAATAAAGAAATGGTGAAATATCAATAAACTATAACAGCACATGTCAAGAACAACAATTCCCACCATGGGTGACTTGGGTTTTTTCTTGTACAAGGTTTAGCTACTCCCAATCATGATCTCATTACCATGTCCTGACACTATCCTAGTATCCTTTCTACTATCACCAAATAGGAATATAGGGATAATAAATCCTCTGATACCACTTTGTAATGTCCCTGACTAGGTTTCCACTAAACTTGTGCCCTAAGTCGGGTGATCATATGACCTATTTCACGCCTCCCTGTATGATAAAGGTTTCTAACTAGAAAAAAGGGTCTAGACTAGTCACATGGAGATACTATATCTTATATATTAGAGTAATCCACAACAGATCACAATATAAATTTCTAATACAATAAGGAACAACCAATAGCGTGCATAAGAAAACATATCCCAACTAGGTATAAATCACATGCAATAGGAAATATGTCTTGTAATGTTACAATGGCTAGTGAAAAAAACAAAAAATAAAGGAAAAAACCAAATCCCAAAAATGATCCTGAATCCATGTCAGTAACCTCATCGATGTGTGCCCCATGTCCAATTAATCTACCTAGTTTAAGGCCCTTACCCTTATCCTGACCTGCAAGCATGAAATTTGCTCGGGTTCCCCACGGAGGCATGAGCAGGGTGTGAGTACAATTCAGTAGGCCATGACCAATAATGTATACAAAATATCCAGTCTAACAGATAATGCTTGAATGTTCAAAATATATAGTAAGATAAAAAAGGACAACTCAGGTGCCATTAGATAACCAAATAAACTTAAACCAATTATATCTTTATTACCACTTTCATCATTCATATCGTCTTTATTACATAATTCCATTTTATTTTGTGTTTTATTTTTTAGGAATATGCATCTTCTACATCAGGGTCTAAGGTGAAAAACACCATGAATAATGGAATAATCACGTCCTTATACCACAATGGAATAAAATTAAAAAATCAATAAAGCACACTTTCTTTAGAGCAACAGTCTAGGTAGTTTCATCAAATGAAACCATTAGGGCATTAAACATCAGTCAGACATCTTCACTATAATTCACAATGGTCACCAGTCAACACACAAGGAGCCAGAGTCCATGTTTCCCATCAGGATCTGGTACGCCATGTCCCGCCATCCCAAACTCGATATGGAATGCCTTGTCTATACCCTTGGGTTCAAGAGCGTCAGTCCTTTCCCCAAAAACCATAGGTCACTAAGATATTGAGAAGTAGTCCAACCTCCCAAATCCATTCATCACACACCACTATACCACCACTATATACAAATAAGAATCACATTCCATAACCATCAACAAGGAAATTATCACTTTACCAAAGTCCGTAAAGTATATTCACAAGTCTCATTCATTATCCAATATTCATCAATTACAACACATCAGGTCATTTATCCCATTTAACCCTTCATAAGAAAATTTCCCAATTATGCATTTCATGTAAAATTCTCACGCCATATAGCACAAAAAATTTATTTCATTCAACCCTATTGGCATACCCCATGATTTCCAGGTATTAAAAAATTAAAAATTATAATTAATTCTATGCAATTACTCATTTAAAAGTTTTACCATTTCATATGCTCTAATACACTTAGGCATTTCAAAAAAAAAATTCATTAAGAATTTGAGATAATATCATGTAACTCATTTTACCTATTTTTGTGTCGGGACAAACAATAACGTTATGCCCTTATCACCATATGCACAACTATAATATTCCCAATTTCAACTAAATGCTTAATTAGATCATGTTATCAAGGATCCACATTATCATGTGGTCACAATTAACATAACCATACGACTCTCTAGGTCTGGGAATACTAGCACACACAAAGGGTGGCCCTAATATGGTCAAGTCATCCTCTACACATCCCATGGGGATCATAAGGCTTTCAATTGGTGACTTAGCAACCCTTTTTACCAAAACATCTAACGGAACCATGAACATAATTTGGGAGAAATAATAATTGAAGCTTCCATGAAGAAATATAAAATAAAACTATGGGATAATACATGTAGATCACCTACCTCAGATTTAATGATGAACACACTCCTAATAGAGACCTTTGGTATAGATTCTAACACCCCTTGAGGTCTACACATGGATATCATCAGAAAAGAAGGGTTTTAGAGATTTTGAAGGAGATAAGGAAGAAATGTGAACCCTAAACCAAAAAGAGAAGAAAGAGGGGGATTGGCCATACCTGGATCTTCTATTCGCAATAGACGACACACTAAATGAACATGAGATGAGGGATAATCACCTTTAGAAGGTCTTTGTAGATTTGGTTTGTCACTAGGGTTTAAATGGAGAGGAAACGAGTAAATATTGATCTAGGGTTTAAAATCATGTGGTGGCATTTTTTTTGTAAATTTCTCAACATTACATGGCTACACAGTTTACCCACACAGTTTTCCAAACTCTGTGAAAACTATGGGAGAACAACTACTCCAAAATCCCCCTTTTTCACAGTTTCTTGGGAATTACTCATGGTTAGTTTAATCATGCGATAACCATGGACAAGCCTCTATCCAAGGCTGTACAGTTACATGGGATGATCCATGCAATTTCCAATAACTATGCGCAAACCCTACAACATGCCCAAAAACTCCTTTTCCCTCTTTTTTTTGTGTCCTGAACCCCCGGAACACCCTCAACGCTTTACATAAACACGTGGAAACACTTATTTAACAAAAATAAGAGACTTAAATGGAACCATAAACAAAAATAAACCATATAAACGATCCTGGATATTTCAATAATAATTTGAAACTTGTTCAACACCTTAATAATTCCTTCTGCATAAAAAATATAAATGCTACTGTAATCAATCCTAAACATTCTATTTTTCCTAGCATGACCAAAAAACATGTGATCTATCTATAAAAAAAGTATGTTCAATTTAAAGAGTATTTTATCTGCACAATGATTTGTGGTAAACAATATTTGGAATCTTTTTGATCCCTAAGAATATATAACACCATCAGATTTTGTGGCATTTAACTTCTTAAATATATTCAATTAATTTGAAAATTTATGTTGTACACAACCCAATTTTTAAATGAACCATGCCATGTTGTTAAATAATAACATGACCGTTAGAAATTTAATTTGACCAATAAGAATATTTATCTAGACATTTGAATAATATACGAACCCATGAAATTATATATAAAATTTAAGTATGAAAATATAATATGTTTATATCTTCGAATAAGTAAATAAATGTTTTAAAAAATGATTAGTTAAGTGTTTATTTTTATGAAATATAAATGTTTGTTTAAAAATATATAATTAAAATAATGATTTAAAAGAAAATCAATTTTCATAATATTGATTTATAAATTAGTATTTATCTATATTATAATTATAAGAAAATTTTATGCGACCATAATTATTTTTTCAGTGTTTTATAAAATCAGTTATAATATTAAAAGAATAAAATTTTAAATATGTTATAATTTTAAATAAAAAATTAAATTTATCATATTTATAAAATTATTTCCATTAAAATGTGTTATTTTTTTAAATAATAAAAATGAAATTATTAAAGTGTTATTTTTCGGTGATTTTATCAAATAATTAAATTTTTATATAAATAGTAAAAATACAGTTTTTTAAATAATTAGTGTAACTCAAATAACATCTTTCACGATGTATAATGACATACTCTATAGAACTATAGGGTCATCCATGGTATATTTAATTTAATAATTGGTTCAATAAAATTAAATAAACTTAGTTTCCAAACTTGAAATCAACATTCCAAAACCTAATGTCAAAAGTGTTTCCTTAGAATGACATTTTTTCTTTCTTTCCTCTTTACATTATAACAAACAAATGAATTTGAATTATAAAGGAAATTTAAAATCTAAGAACAATTATATTATAATAATATATGATTTATATTTTTAATAATTAAATATTTAAAGTCTGAACGATGACATATTATTTATTTCAATATTTTAGGCTAAAAACACCCCTCTCCTCAATTATAAATAACCCTTATCCCATACCTTGGGAAACCAATCCTGCCACCCATTAAAAATTAAAATATTTTTCAAAATCTTAAATATTTATTATCTTAAAACCCATAGGTACGTTATAGAAACTTAAAAATTCAATCAACAAGGAGTTATAGTGTCATACAAGAGAAGTTACATCGAGGATTAAGTAAATTATGATCTGATTCTCCCCATTTTTAATTAGTATTCCTCTTCTATTTATTTTACAGAAATCATTTCACAACCAAACATTAATGGAATTAATTATTCTATATGGTATAGTTATATTAATGATTTTAACCTACTATAATTATCATACTAATATATATTTATATATATAATTTTAAAACTTCTTCTTCCCGCTCTCCTGACAATGTCACATCAATGGTCGGTTAAACACCCATGGAGACATTTAAATGTCAATAATTATAACAATAATCATATTTATATGTCATAAAATATTTAAAAATTTGATTATATGAAATTTATTATTATTTAGTTAATTTAAAAAATTTATAAACTATATTTAATAAAATATAGAAATAGTTTCAAACGATAAAGATTGATTTAAAACATTATATAAAAGCACTTCAATTTGATAAAAAAACTAATAAATATAATACAATGTTTATAATTTATAAATATTTATGTAACTAAATATAATTCACTTTATCATTTTTTAATAAATATTTGTTTTTAATTTAGGAGGTGAAACCATGACAAAATTTTGCATGAATGAAATTAAGGGTTTCCCCTCTAAATTTATATTTATTCGAGAAATATATCTTATTCACCAATATATTTTTTGCAAGTTGTACAAAATATACTTTGAAATATCCTATAATTAATCTCATTATATTCATGGTATTTGATTCTTCATTTTATAAATATTACTTTGGGGAATATGATTCACCTAATTACAATGTGTTAAGGGTTTTCTCATCTCAGTTTCTTTTATATGAGATATGACTTATTCATCACTTATTCCAAGTGTGTAGTGTATGTTTACTTCTATTTGATATATCATATCATGAATCCATTTATATTAATTTTATTTATTATTTCATTTGATAATTATTAATTTTATGGCCCATACAATTTGTCTTTTTTCAGAGTGGTATGGGGATTCTCAAACCCAACTCCATTTTCTTGGGGTTTGCATCTTTCACAACATTTTTAAGTATGGATATTCATTTAGTTTTCAAATAATATTATTTCATTATTAATTACTTTTATTTTTTAGGATTTAAATGTTTTTAATTTGATTTTATGGAAAATACAATGAATTTTCCCAAAGAACTCTTCTTTCAAAACATAAAAGGCTATTTCTCTAAAGAAATTTCAATGATTTTGTTAGTGTATTTTAATATAAATTAAAAACATTTGTTGAATACTATTCTTAATTGAGGTTGATCTATTATAAAACCATATACAATATTTTATTGAATGTTTTATGACCATTTTGATTTGGGATATACTATTTTGATACAATTCTTCATATTAATCCAGATAATTTATGATTATGTTTACTGATTGGGGAAATTATATATATTTTATATTTTAGTTTCAATATGAAAATATTTTTTGATTTTATTTCACCCCTTTCACATGAGTAATGGGACTTAGTAAGTGTTGGGAATGGTCAGAAATATCCCCTCAAAGCATCGGTAGGTCTTTTGAGACAAACTATATATGTTTCTGGCTGATGCCTTACTCATTTATTAGATTATTAGCTTGAATCCATGACAATGATAGATTATTATCTTGAATCGCTGACATTCAAAGATTCTGGTCATGAATCCTTGATTGTAATATATTATTGACATGATTCCTTGATGGTATGTTTTATATATCCATAATTACGCAATCCCTAATTATGATATTTTTACTGATAATACATGTGATTATTCGTGTAGTAGAATATCCATGGTTATGTTTCATTATAATATTATTATTTATTTGAAATTTTTTGGTAATATTTTATTCATTCTATATTATGATCAATATTAATGTTTAATGGAATTTTTTTTTATTCACCTTGCCTTATTTTTTATGTTAATTTATGATAGCTTCCATTATGTGCTTACCCTTGCGAAATATCTGAGCTCACCCCTTTCTTGTGATTTATTTTTGCAAGTATGAAAAGTTGTATATTATGATTTATATTCAAGGATAATCTAGTAATGTGGGGATGTTTCCACTAAATTTTCTATGTTTCATTTCATTTCATGTTTTAATGTAAAAATTATGTTGTTATCTGGTTTTCCCTGACTACTAAACTATTTTTTCCTTCAAGAGGTGATCACTAGTACATAGTATCGGTGTAATAAAGTAAGGAACTAACTCTAGGGTATTGGGGTCATGATCCTTATAAATGGTATCATAGGTTTTTTTAGAAACCTTGGAAAGTATATTTTGTAAATCCTAGATTAGGAAACACAACCCTAAGATATAATTTTAGGATAATTATAGTAGACTGTCCCAAAAAAACCATGCATCTGAGATTTATTATGCATAAAATTTTCAATTCATGTAATGTATTTAACTATTTTTGGGAAAATAAATTAGTCTTCTTAATGATACGATCTAATATAATGTGTGCTATTATTTAGAAATGGCACCTCATAGATTGAATGAGAACCTCACCAATGCACATGATCCAATGAGTAAGGTGGATACAATATTTTATGGTCTTATGAACATAATTTGAAGGGAAAAAGTCTCCAAAACATTCTCATCATATGTGTACATAGTATCATGATATAATCTTGAAAATAAATATGTGTATATGTATTATGGATTGGATGAAAGCACGAGAACTATAGTATAGCTAGGAAAAGGTTTGACAAATGAAAGAAGATAAGGAATTATTTACCCACATGGGATAATTGAGAAAAGAAACACCCTAGGACTTGGTTAAAAGGAACTGTAGTTTTAAAAAAGTGTGGATATAAAGGACACCATGATTTCAATAACAAGGGTAAGATAAAGTTTTCCAATTTGAAAGTAATAAACCGTTATGACAAGGGGCACTATGAAAATGAATTCCCCAAGACTCAAAGAAATATAAATCAAAAAATGAAACTGGATAAAGGTCAAACTGATGTTATTACTAAAATTTAAGTGGAATAAATAAGGTATTTGTGTTTTTGGATTAAAGAATCTCGTAATTTGAGTATTTTATCGATAATTCTCTAGTTATAAGAATAGTGAGACATATAAGGATTTTACTGTAGGACTTATTCTATATATAATTAGAATTGTGCATGTTTTCATTATGGTTTTAAGGTGATTAGGGTATTCATATATTTTTTCAAGTGAGATTAATAGTTACATCATTTTGTTTATAAAATATAATGATTAGTTTATTTTGTAAGTTTATTGACCTTTATTCAAAAAAGTTTGGTCATTGAATTTTGAAAAAAATGTTTTGGATGAGTCTTAGGATTAAATACTAGTGGAATACATTATGTTAAGATTTAGAAACTATTATCTGTTGAAACATGTGCTAACCCTTTTGGTTTCAGTTAAAATTTAAAGGCCTACAGAATGGATTAAGAAACATATGATTCATTAAAAGTGATTCGGGCATATAAATTCATCTTGTATATCCATCTCCATATGTATGAAAGGAAAGGTAAATAGATCAAAGCACATCCAAAGGATGAGATTATGCTTAGGATAAGGAATGAAATCAAGTTAATTTTTTCATGACCCATCCTCAGGGCTCGTGCTGTGACTACCCAAAGCCCTCCTTCCATCGGCCAGGGGCTGGAGACTTGCACAAAATGCGCTAATCCCTAAACTGGGAAGGCATTGCCTTCATAAATTGAAAAACACACAACAGATTACAAAACAGGAAGTAAAAAACTAAGTAAACTGTATACAAAAGAGTGTGATGTAAAGTAAAAGGGTCTGGAAATACAAGCCCCACAGTAAAGTACAAGGAAAATACAAAACAGGTACAACTAAAAAGGAAAATAGCTGGAAGGTGTCTAGAAGCTCCTAGATCATCCACCACGGATCCTACCTGAAGGGTAGGTACAAATATCCTCCTTAGCGCTTCACATTCGTCTGTCTTATCCGGGTGCTGACTCGTCGTGAGGTCCGCCTCCGAGTACCATCCTGTCCTCATACATTCTGCCTCTGTCAGCACTGTCCGTCGTCTGTATCTAACACAACGAGGTGAGGGAAAATCCTGTGAAGAGGTGAGTATAAAGATAATATGTAGGGACCCCTAGACCCTCAAGGACTCACAAAATCCAACAAGGATAAACCAAAAAGTACGAAACAATAGACAACCATTAGTTAGGTATATGCCCATACATATACCTAAGTTTTCTAGTAACCCATATCAATAATGAGGAAAACACAAAGGTCATTGACTCAGCTCAAACAAGGATTTTTAGTGTCGCTTAGAAGTGCAGATGATTAGTCAGGAAGATAGATCATCTTATTCTAACAAGAGGCATCGCTTCTGACCATATGGAGTTTGACCCACATAGGATCAATAGGAACTAACCCCCGCAATGACCCACACATGATCGGTATGCGCTGACCCACACAGGATCGGTATGCACGGACCCACACAGGATCGCTAAGCACTGTCCTCCATATGATCTTTGTCCAACCTCCACCTTACTACCAGCTACTAGGTATTTGTACACTCTCTACTCGCCTCTAGAAGGATCCTCTCCACAAGCTACTAGTAGAACTCGAACTATCATGATGACCTGAGAACAAAGGACCTCCTCATCATAGGGGTCAAAATTTAACATACGGTACATCAATCGGACGCCTGGTCTGTGCGTTATTTGCATTTCCATCTCGAGGGCCCGACAGAGGGCGGCCCGGCCCAAGCTGGTCCGACCGTGGGTAGCCTGGCTATGGGTGGCATGGCCAAAGGCGGCCTGACCCCAAGGCGGTCCGGCTATAGGCGGCCTGGCCGAGGCCGGCTGGCGGGCCAGTGTGGCCGGCTGGCCATGCATGGGGGGGGGGGGGGGTTAAACTCCCCCTATTTTCCGAAACGGCTGGCGCATGGTGCTGGCATGGTAACCACAAGATCCGAAGTGTCCTTCCTGTAGTGCGCACCGGTGGCCCACTCTGCCGGCCGCCCCTGGCTACTCCACCGGGGCACGACGGCACCGCTGTTCTGCTGGCCTCCACAAGGCGCGACCTCCGCTGCGGCCCAGCCTGGCAGCGGCCTCCAGCTTCTCTGCGCGGAGTGATGATGCCATGCTCATTGTCCGACCATTGCGGCCCTCCTAGCCACATCCCACCTTCTTCTGGCATTGTGCAATGGTAATGCGCCCCTCTGGCACTACCGCGGCCCATCTGGTCACGGCTCGGTTACCTGCGTGACACAGCGGTGCCCCGCCCTTGTGGCAACCCGGTGGCCTTGCGCCGCAGGCTTCTTCACGGTCCGCCTCCATCGTCAACAACAAGAACAACCAAAGGGGGAGGGTCAGGCTGTGTCTGTGTGGTCTGAGCCCTCCTCATCATGGCAATAACATTTGGCATACCATAATCTAGAAATTTGATCGATGAAGAACAGAGGTTTATACTCATATATAAAATAACTCAAATTCCCCTACCTCGATTGCGGATAATCATTGACAAAGTCGTGGAAAGGCGGACATCATTCCGTTGATGTTGGAAGAAGATGAAGAAGTTGACGTCTTCGGCATTCTTCAAGGAAGGTGGTGATTCCTTTTCTTGCCCAGGGAGAGAGAGATGTCAATTTATCTTCGTTGGAGAGGGGCATTCTTCATTGGGAGAATAATGTTCTCCAAGGGTTCTCCTAAGCTCCACCAAAAAGAAAGCTTCAACCAAAATAATGGGTTAAGCTAACTCATTATTTAATTGTCGTCCAAAAGAATTCAAACAATTTCAAATTAATTAATCAATTCCATTAATTAATTTGTGGTTTGGCACACTTATGAGGGAAGGTGTAATGTTAGATATAAATGAAGAGAGGGTTGGCTTCATTAACTCAAGGGAAGTTTAAGGGTTTCATCCCACAAAAATTAGGGGTTTAGGGGGTTTAAAGATTTTGTGGGCCCCACCAAATAATATCCTACCAAGGGAGGTTATGTGCATGTGGGCCCCACCACTAACATCTCCTTGGAGGTTTTAACTACCTAGATATAAAAATAAGCTAACTCTTATTTTTATTTAACTTAATTAAAGACCCCAAAAATCTAACATCCACTCTCGTTAGAAAGCAATTGCGGTGAGAGTCTCACTAAGTAATCACCAATGTTGTGAGCTCAATGGTGACATTGGATTTAAATTCCGAGCACTGGTTCAAAAGTTATAAAAATATTGTATGTAGGTTTACAGAACGTACCCAAACAAAACATCAGAAATTGATTACAGGCACACCAGGCCTCGGAATCATGCACTGTTAGAAAATGTGGACTCGTAAAATTCACATGTATTTAAGAAAAACTATTTCCATGGAAATTCCAGGTCTTTACATTCTCCTCACCTCAGGTCTTTACTTCCATGTAAGCTGCAACTCAAACTAAGGGAACAAATGAGGGTATTGAGCACGCATCTGAGCCTCCCTCTCCCATGTTCTCTTTTAGAGGTTCTCGTACTGCCAACGGACCCGCACTAGAGGTATCGACCATCCACGTAGGAACCGCTCTTATCGATCCCCAATCTCCACTGGAACCCCCGTTAAAGTCACCTCGTCATCAATTCCAACTCCCAGTGGTCGACGATGTGGGATGGGTCGTGCACGTATCTCCTTAGTTGAGATATGTGGAAGACGTCATGCACCCAGTGTATCTGAGGTGGAAGAGCTATGCGGTTAGCCACCTCACCTACTCTACTAAATATCTAGAAAGGTTTGATGATCCTCATAGATAACTTACCACCTAGGCCAAATCTTCATAAACCTCGTCGAGGTGAGACCCGTAGAAAGACATGGTAGCCATACTCGAACTCCGGATGTCTCTGTCTCCTATCAGCATATGACTTCTGCTTGATCTATGCAGTCTTCATACACTCCTGGATGATCTGCACCTTCTCCATGGTAGCACATACCATCTCTGGTCCCACTAGTGCTGACTCCCCTAGGTCTGTCTAGCATAGTGGCGATCTGCAAAGTCGACTATACAAGTCCTCTAAAGGTTCCATACCGATGGGGGAGTGATATATGTTGTTAGAGGAGAACTCCACCAAATTTAAGTGGTCCTCCTAGCTACAACCGAAGTCAAGGACACAAGCAGAAAGAATATCCTCAAGGTTCTGGATGGTCCACTCGGTCTGGCCATCCGTCTAAGGATGGAAGGCAGTGCTCAAGCGAAGCTTTGTCCGGAAAGCTTCCTACAACCCCTTCCATAGCCGGGAAGTAAAGCGTGTGTCACGGTCAGAGAAAATAGAAGAAGTTACTCCATGTAAAGACACTATCTCCTACACATAGAGGCATCACATGCTCTCAAATAATTGCTGCTCTCAGATCGTTAGGAAGTGGGCCGACTTGGTGAGTTGGTCAACAATCACCCAAATCAAGTTGTGACTCCTTGATGTATGTAGAAGAATCCTCATGAAGTCCATGGATATCTCATCCCATATCCACTCTAGGACCTCTAAGGGCTATAACAATCCTGCTGGTACTTGGTCCTCGTTCTTTGCTTTCTAAAGATCGAGGCATCAAGAGAAAAAATCTGCTATCGCCTTCTTCATATCTGGCCACCAGTGATGTCGTCGAAGGTCCTGGTACATATTCTCCACTCCTGGATGTACCTCTAGAAGGGATGTGTGGAACTCTCTCAACACTTCCTCCTGAAGTGCAATTGGTACCATGGTACATCCTCTGAAGTGGATGACATGCTCCCCACCTTCAGAAAATCCATCAGGTGCCTGCCCTGTGGATATATGAGCACGTCGTGTCTCACAGTGAGCGTCCCCACGCTAAACCTCCCTGACTCAGTGAGGAAGTGGGGAAGTGACTGTAAGAGAATATACATTGTCTGCTCCATCCCTATACAAAAATAATATCTGTAAGGAATCTAACTGCTATGTCGCCTCTCCTAGTACCATAATGCCTACTCTCCTTCTGAGAGCATCTGCTGCAACATTCCCCTTCCCAACAGTATAGAATATATCAAAGTCATAGTCCAGGAGGAACTCAAGCCATCACCACTGTCTTAGGTTCATGTCCTTCTGAGAGAAGATATACATGAGACTCTTGATATCAGAGTACATGGTAAAACGTTACCCCATCAGATAGTGCCACCAAATCTTCAATTGTAAGACCACTGCTGCTAACTTTAGGTCATGGGTAGCGTAGTTATGCTCGTGCGGTCTCAACTGACAAGAACCGTACGTGATCAAATCTTGCTCCTTCATCAGGAAACACCCAATTCCTATCCCTGATGCATCACAGTAAACTATGTACCCTACACTATCCTCTAGAAGCATCAAGATGGGGGCACTAGTCTGCCTCTGCCTCAGCTCTTGAAAGCTCTGCTGGCATCTCTCCGACCACACGAAGGGTTTCCCCTTCTTCTTGAAGGCTGATAGTGTTGCTGAAACTCTGGAGAAGTCTAGAATGAATCTTCAGTAGTATCCGGCCAAGCCCAAGAAACTCCATACTTCCATCACAATCTTTGGTGGCTCCCACGAAAGTACATCCTCAATCATTGATGGATCTACTGCAACTCTAGCCTCCGAGATGACATGTCCCAAAAAGTGAACCACTAAAATCCAAAACAGGCATTTCGAGAGATTACCATAAAGCTTCTACTCTCAGAGTGTGTCCAGCACTACCTGCAAATGGTAGGCATGCTCCTCCTCAATCGTTGAGTAGATCAGAATGTCGTCGATGATGTCTACGACAAATAGATCGAGGTATGGCTGGAAGATCCTATTCATGAGACACATGAACACTGCTGGAGAATTGGTTATGCCAAAGGGAATACCCCAAAACTCATAGTGGCTATACCGACACCTGAAGGTCGTCTTCTGCACATCCGCATCTCGAACTCTGAGATGGTAATAGCCTGATATGAGGTCTATCATTGAGAACCATTGAGCTCCTCTGAGCTGATCAAATAGGTATTCAATCCTAGAAAGTGGGTACTTGTTCTTCACGGTCAGCTAGTTTAGGCGATGGTAGTCAACACAAATCCGCAAACTCCCATCCGCCTTCTTGGCGAACAGAATTGGGGCTGCCCAGGGAGAAACACTCGGCCAGATGAATCCCATTCCCTAAAAGTCCTCCAGCTGTACCCGCAGCTCACAAAGCTCAGAGGGAGCCATCCGATATGCTAGAGTAGATATCAGTGCCATCATGGGGTACTGGTCAATGTAGAAATCCACCTCTCTGTGAGGAGGTAGTCCTGGAACATTGTCAGGGAAAACATCTGCGTACTGATACACCACTATAGGATAACTCAGACTCTCCACGTCAACTACTCGGAGGGTAAGGTAGGCCAAATGATGATTAATCGGCTGCACCCTCCTCTGAGTAAGTCCGTCGTGTGCTGCAAAGGTTCCCTTCTCACCAGTTAAGGTAAACTTGGTCCCATATGTGCGAACACACAACAAATTGTGCCTAATATAGTCAATCTGATCATGAACTGTAGATAACCAGTCCATACCCATGATGATGTTGTAAGGTCTCGACGCCACTATGAGGATATCCTAGCCGAAGATCTCTTCTCCTAGTGTAAGAACACACTGCCGGCACCGGTGTTTAATGATCATGTCTTCTCCCATTGGAGTCTCTAGTCGTAAGGATCGAGCCAACAACGCCGTCAGAATCTCCGAGCTCCGAATGAGGGAAGTGTCTATGAAAGAGTGACGGGAACCTGTGTCTATAAAAACTTTAGCTAAGGTGGAGTAGACATAGATCGTACCTCGAATCATCTCCGAAGTGCCATGGTTGTATGCCTCAGCTGCCTGAAGCTGATCTCTCCCCTGTCCACCCACTCCCTGCGGTCGGGGTGGCCCTCCTGGTGGTGTTGGTGGAAACACCTCGAAATTCAGTCCACAACCAGCTGCTCAACCAGCTCCTTTTCCACGTCCTCCAACACCCTGCGGACCGCCTCGATCAAATCTCTACCTTTGCCTAGGAGGTCCCTCAACTGACTGATCAACATCTGTATGTAGGGTCGGACAGTCACATGCCCTGTGACCCTGACCGCCGCATGAGTAACATTGTCTGCTCCTGGCATAGTCACTACCCCAGACAACTGATCTTGAGTCGTGTGGTCAACCACCTATGGGTCGGTTCCTCTTGGACCTCTATGTCATCTGTCTACTGCCAACTGCGGAGGACTCCGCTGCAAGTCGACTAGTAGTGGGTCTCACTACTGGAGACTGCTCAGCAAGGAAAATCTCCACTAGGAGGGCACTATCCAACACTCATGATTGCGTCGGAATGGTGAGGGAGATCATCGAGGCTCTAATCTCTCTCCTGATCCCATGTTCAAAGGTTCATGCCCTAAATAATGGGTTTCGTATCATATTCGTGGAGTAGTGCGAGAGGTCGGTGAACCTCGCTGAGTACTATGCAACAGTAATTCTACCCTACTGTAAATGCAGTAGCTCCTATATCCGCACCACACGAAGGGTGGATGGAACAAAATCCGCCCGGAACAGGATCTCAAAGTTTTTCTATAGAAGGGTCACCTCGTCATGCACCTAGAGCATCAGGCTCCACCATCTGCCTGCTACTACTTGAAGAAGGCTGGAAGAAAGGATCACCATGTAGTCTGCTGGTGTCCCTACTAGCATGAAGACTCTCTCCACAGCCTCCAGCCAACCCTCAGCCGCCTGTGGGTCCGTCCCTCCCCTAAACCTGGGTGGCCTCTGGTAGTAGAACTCATGAAACACACTCAAGTGGCATGCATCGTCTTCTTTTGGGGCTGGTGGCATCAGTGGCCCAACGGTAAGTGGTACTGCTGGTCCCTTAACTAATAAAGGGCCCTGTACCAAGGCCTCATCGCTCTGTGGGCAATCTGTGCGAACAACTCTCAGGGCTCTAACTGGTCGTCCACGGGGAGGCATCCTAAAAGAAACAGATGCGACACAGTCCAAGATTATACCTGGTGGGCTGACCTGGTTGAGATGACTTAAGAAAACATTTAAAGACACTCACGCAATCTGTGTTTTCATGCACTAGGTCAGAAATCAAGAGTCATGGTCCTGGTGTATGGATACGTCAGTCGCCGCACCAATAAAGGACTCCTTGCACTAAAAACCACACTCGGTACCCTTAACACTATTGCTTCACAGAAATGAATGACCAGAGTCCAGAGTTCTTTGGTAGAACATCCCTCTGATACCAAGTTTTCATGACCCATCCTCGGGGCCTATTCCGTGACTACCCCAATCCCGTCTTCCATAGGCCAAGGGCAGGAGACTCGCAGCAAAGGCATAAATCCCTAAACTAGGAAGGCATGGCCTTTATAAACTGAAACACACACAATAGATTATGCAATAGAAAGTAAAACTCTACGTAAAATGTATACAAAAGAGAGCGATGTAAAGTAAAAGGGGACATAAATACAAGCCCAACAGTAAAGTACAAGGAAAAGACAAAACATGTATAACTAAAAATACAAACAGCTGGAAGGTTTCTAGATGCTCCTGGATCAGCCACCATGGATATTACATGAAGGGTAGGTACAGATAGCCTCTTCAGCACTCCATGTCTATCCGTCTTCTCCGGGTACCGACTCGTCGTGAGGTCCACCTCTGGGTGCCGTCCAGTCCTCGTACACTCCGCCTTGGTTAGCGTTCTCCATCTTTTGCATCCCACACAAAAAGGTGAAACCAATGCCCGTGTAGGGGTGAGTATATGGATACTTAGTAGGGACCCCGAGAACCTCAAGTTCTCACAAAATTCAACAAGGATAAACCACAAAGTACAAAACAACGGACAACCATTACTTAGTTATATGCCCATACATATACCAAAGTTATCTAGTAACCCATCTGAATCATGAGTAAAACACAAAGGTCATTGAATCATCTCAAAACAGGATTTTTAGTGTAACTTAGAAGTGCAGATGATTAGTCAAAAATCAAGATCATCTTATTCAGACAAGAGGCACTGCTTATGACCATACGGAGTCTGACCCACAAAGGATCAATAGGAACTAACCCCCACAATGACCCTCCTAGGATCTGACCCACACAAGATCAGTATGCACTGACCCACACAAGATCACTGAGCGATGAAACACACATGATCTAACCCACACAGGATCAGTATGCGCTGACCCACATAGGATCGTTGACTGCTGACCTCCGTATGATCTTTCTCCAACCTCCGCCTCACTACCAGCTACTAGGTCTCCGTACACTATTCACTCGCCTCTGGAATGATCCGCTCCACAAGCTACTACTAGAACTACAACTGTCACAAAGTCCTAAGTAGAAGTATCACAAAGGACCACCTCATCATAGGGGTCACAATGCAATAGACGATGCGTCAATCAGGCGCCCAGTCTGTGAGTTATTGACATTTCCATCCCGGGGGCCCGATTGGATTTTAGTTTCAAACCAACCTGAACATACCCCAACTGTGTCCAAACATCAATTGCGGTATTCCAAAAGAACTATCTCGCTCTAATCTCTCTGTCGCTGCAGACGGTTTGTAGATCGGACTCCCGTAGTCCAAGATATGGGCGAAAAGGTGTAAACTGTCCAAACAGGTCCGGGCTGGGGTCCGACCCGGTACGTGGAAACGGTCTGGCCTGAAAGGATGGCCTGACCCAGGGGTCTGGGCCGTTGGCGGCTCGGCCGTAGGTGGCCCGGCCGAGGCCGGAAGGCTGGCCCGAGTGGCTGGCGGTCCATGCATGGGGGGGGGTGGGTGGGGTTACACCCCCTGTCTTCTAAAATCGCTGACACATGTCCCCAGACTGGTAACTGCGGGACCTAAAGGGTCACGCCTACAGTGCGCACAGGAAGCCAGCTCTACCGACCGCCCCTGGCTCCTACACCGCATCGCGAGGACACTACGGTTCAGCTATCTTCAGTATGGCGTGCCAGCGCTGTGCCTCATTTATCACAGCCCGGTGCCACGACCTCGAGCTTCTCCAGGCGGCGCGACACCGCGTCGCTCATTACTCAACCACCGCGGCCATCCTGGGTGTGGCCACCCTTCTTCCTGTATGATGTTATGGCACCACGCCCCTCCAGAACCACTGCGGCCCACCTTGCCGTAGCTTAGTTCCCAGCACGGCATGGCAGTTTTGCACCCTTATGGGGACCCGACAGCCTTGCGCCACCGACTTCTTCACGGTCCGCCTCCATCGTCAACAACAAGAACAACCAGAGAAGGAGGGTTGGGCTGTGTTCGTGCTGTCCAAGCCCTTCTCGTCATGGAGAAAACATTTGGCATACCATAATCCAGAAATTTGAATGACAAAGAACAAAGGTTTATACTCATATATAAAATAACTAAAATTCCCCTACCTCAATTGCTGAAGATCGTTGACGAAGTTACAGAAAGGCAGACATCATTCTATTGACGTCAGAAGAAGATGAAAAAGTTTATGTCATCGGCATTCTTCAAGGATGGTGGTGTTTCCCCTTCTTTCCTCGGTTAAAGAGGGAGAGAGAGATGTCCATCTTTCATCAATAGAGAGGGGAATTATTTTTTGGGGGAATAAAGGTCTCCAAGGGTTCTCCAAAGCTCCACCAAAAATAAAGTGTCAACCAAAATAATGGGTTAAGCTAACCCATTATTTAATTGTTGCCCAAAAGAATTCAAACGATTTAAAATTAATTAATTAATGCCACTAATTAATTTATGGTTTGGCACACTTATGAGGGATGGTGGAAAGTTACAAATAAATGAAGAGAGGGTTGGATTAATTAACTCAAGGGAAGATTAAGGGTTTCATCCCACATAAATGGGGGGTTTATGGGGTTTGAAGCTTGTGTGGGCCCCACCTAATGATATCCTCCCATGGGAGGTTATGTGCAGGTGGGTCCCACCACCAACCTCCCCTTGGAGGTTTTAACTACCAAGAAATAAAAATAAGTTAACTCTTATTTTTATTTAACTTAATTAAAAAACCCCAAAATCTAACATCCACTCTCATTAGAATGCAACTACAGTGAAGGTCTCTCTAAAAATCATCGACACTACGAGTTCAATGGTGCCCTCAGATTTCAATTCCGAGCACCGGTTCAAAAGTTATAAAAATCCTATACGTATGTTTACTGAACATATCTGAACAAAACTTCAGAAATTGATTTCGAGCACATGGGGCCTTAGAATCAAGCGCCGTTAGAAACTGCGAGCTTGTAAAATGCCAATTTATTTAAGAAAATAATTTCCACAGAAATTATGAGTCTTTACAAGTTTATTTTATAAAGTGTGTGTTTATATATAGTAAAAGATTTCCTGAACTCTTGGAAGTTTATTTTGAAAAAAAAATATTAATTCTATACTTTATGAACTGAGAAACCAATAGTATTTTAACTGATAAAAAATTTACAGTTTTGTGACTTTAGACTTTTTGTGGAACATGTTCTCTATCACACTCCATAAGAACTTTATAGTTATATTTATTTTCCATTTCCATGTTTTGAAATCCCAATAATATTATCTTATTAGAATGTCTGGTTTGATGGTGGCTTCTCATGTTCAATCCCCTATATTTAAGAGTTTGTTTTTTAACCATATTGATAATGTTTGTTTCCTAAAAGGGAATTTTCATGTATCAAACAATAATTTTTAAAGTTAAATTTCAATTTGCAAGGATGAAATTTATTGAAGGATGGGATAGTATAACACCCTAATATTTTAAAATAAGTATCTTATTAAATAAATTCTATTTAGTCGGTAGTTTATGTTTCATGTGACACAAATATTAAACAAACCATGTCATACCATTAAATATTAACATTAAAATTGGAATAGTAATTTGACTATTAGAAATTTTAATCTATCCATTTAAAAATAAATTGACCAATGGGTGTATTAATAAAATTTTGGTATTAAAATGTTAAATATTTATATCATGGAATAAGTAAATATTTTTTTAAAATGATAAGTTAAGGGCAAGTATTTTTGTGAAATAAAAATATTTATTTACAAATTTTTAAGTAATGTAATGACTTAAAATAAAAACTATTTTTGTTAAAATATATTCATGAATTATTATATTTCTATATTATAATAATATGTTAATTTTATGAGACCATAATAATTTTTTCATGGTGTCATAAAATTTGTTATAATATTAAAATTAGTAGTATTTGAATAAATGTTGATTTTTACTGAAAAATTTAATTTCTCATATATATATAATAATTTAATTAAAATGTAATTAATGTTTCAAATAATCATGTCAAAATTATCCATGGGTAATTTTTTTGTAATTTTTTGAAATACTTTAATTTTTATGTGAATAGTAAATATACAGGTTTTCAAATAAATGGTGGAACTCAAACTACATGATTCATGATGTAATATTGAAATAATCCTTTATATAACAGTATTTTTGGATATTTTATATTTAATTTCATAAATTTTTCATTAAAATAAAATTAACTCAATTTCCAAACCGAAAAAACATTCCAAAACCTAAAGTCAAAAGTGATTCCCTAAAATATGAATTTGTCTTTCTTTCCACGTTCCTTTTTAAAAAACTAATTAATTATAGATATAAATGTGTTTTAAACTCTTAAACCAATTTTATTGTATTTATATATTTTGTATATTGTAAAATATTATCCCCTCTACCTTAAATTGATTATAGTTATAAATGTGTTCTATTCAATAATGTTTTCAAATTAAACTCCTCTACTCAAATATAAATAACCCCTCTACCTTCAATTGATAAAACACTCCTACCACCCATTACAATGCCAAATATATCACAATATATTCCCTCTTAATATTCCTAGAATACATAGTGATTTTATGGTGAAATAAATCTCTAATAAACAACGATTTATAGTATTATTCAAGAGAAGCTCCATTGAGGACTAAGTATGTTCTTATCAACTTCTCTCCCTTTTTAGTTATTCTCCCATTTCTATTTATTTTTCCACCAACCCTATCAAAAAAAACTAATGGTATTTATTTTGAATTATGATAGAATTATAACCACTGATAGAGATATTTACATGTAAAAATATATAAAATAAATAAGTGGTGGGTATTTTAAAATATGTAAAAATTTAATTATGTGCATTATATGATTCTTTAACAAATTATAGTAATTTATATACTATAATTAATAAAATAGAGAAATAGTTGCAAATCATGAAATTTTTACGTAAAACATGGTATCAAAACACTTCAATTTCATCAATATAAATTAATAAATCTAAACCAATGTATTTAATTGATAAATAGTTATTTAACATTATATAATTATATTTTGGATCAATTTTATTAATAAATATAGGTTTATTATTGAGGAGGTGAAAATGTGAAAAAATTAAGCTCGAATTAAGTTAAGGGTTTCTCCTCTCACATTTTATTTATGTGAGATATATATATTGGTAACCACTAATTTATTTTGTGTGGTTTACATATTTTACTTCGGTACATCTTATCTTGTATATCACATTCTTCATGATATTCAATGCATCATTTGATAATTGTTACTTTGGGGCATACAATTTGACTGATTACAACGTGGTAAGGGTTTTCTCATCTCACTTTCATTTCTATGAGATACTACTTATAAGACACTTATTCCTTGTGTTTGTATTATTCATATTTCAATTTTATATATCATATCATTAATCCCTTTATCTTATTTGTACTCAATGTTTCATTTAATAATTTTTACTTTTATGGGGCATACTGTTCAACTGTTTGTATGGTTGAAAGGGGATTCTCAAATCCAAATCTATATATTGAGTTTTCCCTCTTTATCAACAATTATAGTATTGATATTCATTAATTTTAAATAAATATAACTTCATTATTATTCACTTTTCTTTTCAAGTATATAAATATTTCCAATCATATTTTTGGGAAAATCAAAACAAATCTACAAAAGAACTATTATTTCTAATATAAAAGGGGTTGTTATCAATACCTTTTCAATGATTTTGTTAGAGTATTCTCATATATGTCAACAACCTCTATTTAATATTATTATTAATTGAGAATGATATCTTATTATACCATATACCAGATTTTATTGAATGGATTATGATCATTCTGATTAGGGATGTTCTATTTTGATACCATTCACCATATTACGGTGGATAGTTTGTGATTATGATTACTGAATGGGAACATTATTTACATTTAATACACTAGTTTAAATATGAATATTTTTGTTGAATATGTTTAACCCCTTTCGTATAAGGAATGAATTGGAATTAGTAAGTGTCTGGCGGGGTCCACTACAGCCCCTCGATGCAACATTTGGTGTAATGAGACAAAATAGATATGTTTTTAGCCGAGGCCTTACCCAGTTATTAGACTCTAGGAATCAAGCCTTAAAAATGTTAGTTTCTTTAAATAAAGCCTTGACATTTTCAGATTCTTAGTATCAAGCCTTGATAGTAATACATTCATGGACCGAAGCCTTGATGATATGTTTTAGATATATATCGTTATGCATTAACTCATTATGAGAATAGTTATTGATAATAAATGTGATTAATCAACTAGTACAATATACCTTGTTAAGTTCCATTCTAATGTGATTATTTATAATGCATAATTTGGTTATCTTTTATTATTTCCATATTATGCTCAATATTATGTTTCAATGGTATGTTATTTTAGTTATTCACCTTGCCTATTTTTTTGTGATAGCTTCTGATATATACTTTCCCTTACTAAGAATTTGATCTCACTAATTTATTATGACTTATTTTTTCCTAGGATGCAAATATGTATATTATTATTGACATGTAGGGATAATCTTGGAGAATGGGGATGTTTCCAATGAAGTTTATATGTTGTTTTCCATTTTAGGTTGTAATTTAAAACTCATATGTGTATCTTGTTTAACATGACTGCTAAAATATCTAGTCCTTCAAGATGTGATCTCTTGTACCTAGTATCAATGTACTAAAGTAATGCACTAAAACAAGGAAACTGGGATCATGGTTTATATATATATATTTTTTATCATAGTTAATATTTCATATATTTTGGAACTAATTTTTTTTGAATGGGTTATTTCACCTTGAGTTCAACATTGGGGACAATTTTGGGTTTTATGTGTAGGGAGGGGTCTATTTTACCATGGTAAACTATATTACATTAAATAGACATTAGATAAACATTTTTTTAAATCGATTATTTTCAAATATTAAATTAATTTTTAGTCGTTAAATTTTCAGGAAATTTTGGTCATTTTTCAAAATTTATGGAAAAATAATTTTATGTTAACCATGGAATAAATATTTGAAAATATCTTCATTTCCCTATTAAAAACATGTTCTGTTTGTTAAAATTTTATAGTAATTACTTTAATTTTTTTTAGATATAATCTTCTAGTTTTGAGATAATCTTTTACGAATTGCATTCAAGTGGCCTAAGAACAAATTATTAATCCTATTTTTATATTTCTATTATTTAATCTAAAACTATTTTTTTTAATTATGATTCCTTACTAATTAAAAAGGACACACATCCATTTAGTTGTGTTGAATTATTATGTGCTAAAGTATGTGTGTCTTTTCACCATAAAAAATGAGAAATTTAATGTACCATTAACTTTAAAGTGATGTTTGTTTAATTAACACTAAAATTATTCAATAATTAATTTAAAAAAATACAAAACCATATATTGAAAAAACATTATCTATTGGGAAGGTCAAAAATTCATTTTACATGAGAGTATTCATAGGATAATACATCTTTTAAAATCACTACATACTGTTCATTAAAAATCATTCTTGTTTATGATTAGTTGACATCCATTGATTTTGGTACATTGAATCCATAAGGGAGAGATATTATTTATATGTGATGCAATTTTATATGGATCTAATTTAATAAAAGTTTTCATCATCCTTTTTTGGAATTAAGAGTGTTTTTATAGCCTAAATGTTCTTATAATAGTGTATAGCTGAATATTTTTTATTATATATTTTAAATTATTTTTCATTTATTTTTTCTAGAAATGTTGTTTTAGGTTTAAAAATTATTGAAATGTTTTCTGTCATTCATATCGTTAATAAGTAATGCTTTATCTCCAAAATTAATACTTCCAAACATTTAATTTTCACGTTTTGTATATATTATTATAAATCGTTTTAATTATCATTTTGAAAACTAGAATTTGTTTGTTTTTATTTTTTTACATTATTTTTTAGATAATTGTAGAAAATTTCATTTTCATATTCTTTAGGTAAACCCCATAAGGATGATTTATTTTCTTATTCTTTCACAATTTACATAATGTGGTATTTTGTTCTTATTTATAAATTTGTCAACCTTATTTTTTCCTTTTTCTAATGATGATTTTAAATATAATGTCAAAGTTATATATATATATATATAAAAAATTTAAAAAAATCACTCTTCTCATTAAATATATAGATTTAGGTGATTTTTTGGCAGTTCAAAGTGTACCATATTAATTCATTGGTCTAATTTCCCAATATTCACGAGCATTAGTTTTACGACAAACTATACATATAGAAGTGGATAATATTGAATTCTTTGATTAAAAAACATGAAATTAAATAATTAATTTGGAAAAGGTTGAAGTTATGTTTTTTCAATGAAGAACTATCCATTTATTGAGCTTTTAATGACATATCAATCCTTAATAGAGTTCACTGGGTAATACTGATCACCAAATGACAATTAAATGTTTCAAATCCAAACTTCCATAAATTTTATGAGCTTTTGTGTTTAATATTTTGGTAATAGAATTATTCTTTGACCAATTTTTTTTATTCTTATTTTCCCTAAATCAATTAATTTTTTAGAGTTTATGTATTCTTCTTTTTTACACTAAAAACAAAACATTCACTACTCATCACATCATTTTTTACTTCAAATTATCATTATCAATCACATATTATTGTGTTTTGTTAGTATTTTTTTGATTTTGTTTTTATAGCACCATATTTGATTCCCTTATGTTTGATCATTCTCCCCACTATCTAGTAGTAAATAGGTTTTATAAATTGTATGTTTAACATTATAGAATGAATTTTAGTTAATAATCAATGTATGGACCCATTGAATGATAATTATTCATAAAAAGTCAACCTTTTCACCCCAAGGTGAACTAATTTGATACATAAAACCCTTATCTTTGTTCTATTAGAGTTGATTATTTAATTCAATAAATTAAATCGAGGCCATTCTATGTGATGTCGTTGAGATTAGCATAACACCTAGTTTTAGTTGTATAGAAAATCCAATCTCATGAACAGGGGGAAAACTCATAATCACTTCTAAAAATAAATCAATATATTCCTTAATAGTATGTATATATATAATATTATGTTCTGACTAACCATTTCAACTATATTCTCATCATGATAAAGTATTATAACACATATAATTGAGGTAATTCCCATGGAGATTTCATGGTAATCTTTACACCAATTTATGACCATCGGTTTATTATGATATTAAATTTTATTTCACTATCGCAAAAAATAGATTTGGGATTTATATAGATAAATCCAAACCATGCCCAATATTACATAAAATTCAAATAAGGGGAGCATAATAAGATTAATAGGAAATAAAAAACAACATATTCTTATCAAAGAAGAGCTATAGAATTTGGATGAAATCATCATTCCACTATAATATTTCAATAATAACTGAATATATTTATTTTAGGGTGGTGATTTTTTCCCTTATAAAAATTCCATTATAGAAACTGTTGGGTAGAAATAGAATCAAATATTAAATTTCAATTATTGAGTGGATGATGAGTGTACCTTTAGAAACATATTTTTCATGAAATAGTTTATAAATTTTCATTTCATAAACTTTTCTATTGTCCCTTGGAGTTTAAGGTTGTATATGTAGGTTTACTAATTACCCTTGGGTTTTACAAATTTATGGGTATAGTGACCATATTCTTTACAGTTGGATCATTGATGTGTGGTTGGTGTATTTTTCTGATCCTTCCCACATTAAATTTCATTATTTTACCATTTAATATATCGTTAACATTTATGTACTTGATGACCACGCCTTCTATACTTTCATTTACCCATTAAATTGAGATAATCCCCCCATAATTCTTCCCACATTTTAACATGTCAGAATATTAATTTTATTTTTTCTCACAAGTATTATTATTTGAGTTTCATCAAAAATATATATTTCTCATATTGTACCCAAAACCATGAGAATAATGGGAGTGTAAAATATCCATTTTTACCTTGAGAGAACATCAAAAAGTATCTTAATAGAGGCCAAATACCTTTATATCCAATGAATTTCATAGAACTAGTTTGAGGATAATAAAGAAACAATTTATTTTTTTTAGGGTCAATGAAAAAACTAAAGGATTTTATTTCATGTCTTGTGATGTTTCCTCCATAGATAAAAAAGGATTACTGATAATTTTGTTTCAATTATAATAATTACCTCTCCCCATTTTCATGTGAAGAGTTATAATAAAATATTTTTTGAATAATATTTAATTAAAATATTTCCATTCTATAGAGTCAAATTCTTTAGCTGGTGTTTAATCATAATGAAATTACATGATTCATTATCTTCACCATAAAAATATTTCATATATAAGAAAAACATTTCATTCATTAATCATTGTATAATAGATAATTTATTTTCTATTTTATTGATACATTACTAAGAAATAAGTGGGTTAGAAGACCCAATAATGGAGGGTGTTCACTACTACCTGAAGGATTCAAATGAGAGTTAATACTTCATTGGATCCTTAGAGAGATCAGAATGATTCATGTTATTTTTTCATAGCTTGAGAATGTTTGAATGAAATTTCTATGAGATTTTTCACTCTAACTCCTATCTCGTTTGGTTTCCAATTAAGACATACATTACACTATCCATCTTGTTTAATTTTTTACTCATTTCTTATTTGTTCTAACCATTAGCTGAACATAAAAGTGATCATTTGAGCATCAAGGAATAATAAAAAGTGTAAGAAATTATGTGATATCGAAAAACAATCATTAAATGTTATAAATTATAAAACCTTTATTTAATCCTATGCCATTTTATATTCATCCTATATAACTTTTGATTCGTTAAATGTTTTTTAGTTTCTATTATAATATTATTCATAATTTAATACCTATAATAACTAAACCTTAGTACAAATAACATACATATTTTTAAATTTCACATGAATATTAATTACATTTTACAATAAATCATAGCTAAGAAGCTAAATGTTTATTCTTTTTTTGGATGAAATATATACCAATATTATTTTATACCATTTTCAAAATCTCCCAAAAATATTCTTATAACGTGATACCTCTTTGGATAAATAATATATAATTGTATTCTTTATATCAAGGGGAATGTACACAAAAGAATGAGAAAGAAGATACTCTCAATAAGGGTAAGGATAAGTGATATGAGCTGATGATAATAAATGATTAAATGATAATAATGTGGGTATGATAACACAAGGAATTTATGTGGTCACAAAATATGATAATTATATAAAATAAAACATATATCCTAAAACATGAGTAATTTCATAAATCTTTTATCATAACAATATAAATGGTCATAGGATAGTCTAATGTTGAGTCAATAATCATGATTCATGAGAATATAACATATTTACATTGGATAACGTAAGAATATAGTATAAAAATAAGTATAGAAATAATAACATATGTAAAGGCCGACCACCAAGACATTTTCATTATAGTGGGCATGGCTAACAACCTTCCCCTAGCCTACTAGACTTGGGTTAATTGTCCATGTCCCATAACATAGGGAACCTAGGTTAACCAACAAAATTCCATTCTGATCTCACAAGATATAATCATTATCCTATTTTTTTGAGGGATATAATGAAACCACATATCACCCAATGATAACATGCCCATATTTTCTCCACATTATCATGAAAACGTTTATAATTACATCATATCGTATTAAACATGGGAAAAGGAAACATGTATCAAGAAAAATGTTTCATAACATGATCGTAATACATCCATAGAAATATTTTTATGTAATTATTATAGAATATACCTAGTGAATCATAAGAAATATTAAAGGATGTTTACATTTATGAAAAACACTTTTTAAGAACCTTAGAAAATAGAATTGGAAAAAGGAAGAATTTAATATTATTTTGAGAAATTTTATTTTAGAAAATAAAAATCACAAAAAATGGAATAAGTTTTAGTTTGTAAAACCAAAATAACTTATATAGGAATATTAAATATGAAAAACCATTATAAAATTTATAAAAGTAATTCATGAATAATGTGTTAGAAATTGAAGATTCATTTCACAATTTTGTAAAGTGAGATAATGTTGGGGGTTGAAAATCACCTCAAAACAATAAAAGATAATTAATTTTGTAATGAAAGTAAATTAATATGAATAAAAACTTATGAGGTCATAAAAAAGAAATAAGAGTAATATATAAAATTAAATACAGTATATATACATATTGGAGAATGATTATAGACAAAAAATTAGAGGTAATTTCACACTTTTTACAATCATCAGTTCAGGTGACTTATAACCCATTTGTGAAGTGAAATGACTGGTGGAAAATTAAATATCATGAAAAACCAATTTATTTTAAAATAAATTTGGGTTTATATGGAAAAATCATATAATTTCTCTATATTTTAATTTACTCATAACAATCTTGAATTCAAACTGTGATTGCAAGGAAAACAACTTACCCTTAATCTCACATTTCATGAAAGTGATTTGACCTTCTATATAATAAAGATAAAAATAATAAGTACCTATTAAATTATATTATTCATATATATTAAATTTTTTATTATTGAATTACATTAATTCATCAAACAAATATTAGTTATTTAATGTATATTTACATTATCAAATGTTAGTAATTTTGATTGTTTAGTATAAGTTTCAAAATCGTGATTCCAGTCTCCATTATTTGAATCCAACTTCATCATTTTAAAATTATTCAAGTTATTGAAATAGATTTTCAATTATTTATATATTTCCATGTTCATTTTAGGTAAAATATGAGTATGGTTTGCGATATAGTATTCCATGACTAACATTTTTTTAGTAATCTATTGATAAAAATGAGTTTTATTATAATGATAGATTATTTTATGTCATAATTAGAAAAGAATATTCATGAAATAAATTACTAATTAACATCATATATCACATGTATTAATATCTTGATACTTATACTTGGGGGAAATGGTGATGTTTCTATTGCATCATTCATATAGGTGTTTAAATCGACCCAAATAAGAATATTCAATACTAATGAATGAGTAATAGGATAAGGTTATATAATAGTAGTATAATTATTTTATAAGTGTAATTATTTATATTTAACCTCATTATAATGTAGGATAAGATTTATAAATTGTGTATATGATATATTAATGAAATAGAAATTGAATAACATTGATACATGATGAATTCGCTCCATCTCAATATGGGTTCCTATGGAATGAAGGATTTAGGAATATTTCATGACACTATAATCTATGAAACCTATAAAAATATTTTGGGTGAGGGAAAATGAGTGGATATTGATGATATAATAGAATATTTTTAGTGGTTTGGAAGGCAAAGAGTATGAGTCCTTTTATATGTGAGTTTTGGAAGTATTTCCACAAATAAATATTTCCTAAGAAGTATGGTTTTCATTGGAGAGGGAAATTTGATAAAAAATGTAATATTAATGGATATGGATAATGAATTCTCTCATAAATCCAATTTAAAGGAAAGGTTTTATGATATTTTATGTTTTTTTCACTAATTACCTCCATTTTTAAGAGATCTTACATGTACTGTGGTAACTCATATTTTACCTCGAAAACATATTTTGAAATTTAAAAACATAATTCAACACCTGGACTAATTTTAAATTATTTAATAAATATTTGGAACCCATTTAATATAATTTAATTTCAAAATGTTATATATTTATCTTTTAAATGAATACATACAAAAAATAGGGAAAAATTATAGAGAAATGAGTTTTTAAATATTAAGTGTTCTTAATGTAATTTTATATAAATTAATAATTAATTTATTTTAAACATATTTTTATTTATTAAAAAATTATATTAGACTTTTTATTTTAAAGTGAAAAATTTTTGAAGATAAAAATATACCATAATCGATAAAAACAGTTTGATGGAAAATATAATTTTTGAAATTAATTAATCTAAACCACATCATATTATAATTTATTATTAATATTATAAAAATTTAATTATATTATTCCATTTTTATTCAAATATTTCTTTTAATTTTATAAATATAAAAAAAATCATTTTATTTATAATAATAATAATAATGTGCAACACACACACATATATAATAAATTATTTTAAATAAATATTATCATTTTATTTTATATTTTACTGTTTTTGAATTATATATATTTTTTAAATTACAGAACATAACCATTAGATATACCCGATGACCAAATATCCATTACCCATATTTTCAAAAACCATATATCTAATGACCATAATTCTAATGAAAATATATAAAAATATTATACTTCATTATTATATATAGCCTTTCAAATGATAATAAATTCTTTTATTCTTCTCATTTAAGTCTCTCTCAGTATGTCTACTATATCTATAATTTTCATACTTATTTGTATAGTTTTAATCCGGGTTATTGTCATCATGGTAAACAACAAGGACAAAGATTTTCTATTTGTGGAAGTTTTATTTACTTGTTGATTTATTCAAATTTTATTTTTCTTAATAATGTTTAATATTATTTTTTCCGAATTTATTTGGGTTTATCCTCTATTTTAATATTTTATCTCAACAATATATTCTATAATTCTATTTAGATTGGTGCAACAAATGAGTGATGTTATTTAAAAAATATTTATTTATTGTTAGGGAAAAAATAGATATTAAAATCAAGATATGTTACAATGATAACATTATAGGAATGTATATAAGACTCTATTTTAATTATGTTAGTATGACTCTCTTGTACCATTCACTTTCTTAGATGTTTACATGATCAAAAAAATTATTTATTTTCCTAACTATTTCAATTATTTATATATTAGTTATTATGAATGGATAAAAAGTTTGGAATTCGACGAATCAATCAACGAATTCAAATGGAGTTTGGAGGGGCATTTTGAAGGACCTCATAGGAAAGAACATGTAGATACATAGAGGAAAACCACCTACCTTCTGGTAGGTGAAACAGATGCAGTTGTGGACAACCCAACCCCACATGCTACACAAAGTAGCACCACAATCCCACTAGTGATTAGGGTAGTGGCACATGCTCACCCCCAAACACTAAATCTTAGAGGTAACGACATGATAACATACCAATAAGCTAAAAACCAAGAAAACTTCAGATATAATTTTTCTATAAGTTGAATGTTTCAAGATGATATTTTGGACCCTTTAAATCAATATTATATTCAGTAGGTTATGTCATAAGAAAAATCTAACTAGTGCAATACCTAACTAAATTAACCTATCAAATATAAGAATTTTATGAATAATATTACCATAAGTTGAAAAAATTATAATAAAAATTAAAATAATTATAAATTTTGATTATTTTTTATAAATATTTTAAAAATGAGGCCTCCTGAAGAACCATTTTAAAAAATGGGCATTGAATTTTTATATAATTAATTAAATTGATCCTTTTTAAAATTTATTATATTAGGAAATATTGAAATTTAAAAATTATTATATATATATTCAATTATTTATAAATTCAAATGAAATATGATTAAAAACACTTTAATTTTAAAGTCATCTTTTTTATTTGATATTTTTTATATATTTTATTTTAATTTAAAATATAAATGTTAAATTTTAGAATTTTAATTTGATAAAACTAACTTTATTTTTTGGATTAAAATTTCAATATTAGCTTCTGATTATTTTTTGGAATTTTTTAAGAAGCACTGTTTTAAATGAATATTTTAAAATACTATTTTCAAAAATAACAGGACATTTATGACATCACTTGTGTATATTTATGAATTAAAAATTAATTAAATCTTTTAATAATACTATTAATATTTTTTATAAGTTAATTTATAATTTAATAAATTCTTTTCTAATTAAAAAACCCATATATTTCATTTAAGAATTGGTGTTATATTTTTATAAAAAATAATTTATAATTAATTATAAATTTTTTATTTATAAATTTAATTTTAATAAAAAAAATTAATATAATAAAGAAAATATATAATTTTCATTCATTGGGTACTACTCATGCAATATGAAAATTTTATTTTCAATCATTAAGGATAAGTTAAATTTGTAAAACTAGTTATCTAAGAACAAATCAAAAGGGTTAAAATGTGTTTAACCAAGAAGGAAAGACAATTTTTTTCCGAACTTATGTAAGAATGGGAATTTGATTCCTTTACTTTCCTTATCACTTCTCCACTCAAATATTTATCTATTTTTAAGAAACATTAATTCTAACACCATAAGATTTTAGAAGATAGATTCTTTTTAATTTCTTTTATTTCTTGTATTTTAAGCTACACCAATTGTAGCTTTCTCTATATGCAACACCATATTATATTGTAGTATATGCAACACTATTTTTGTCTTGCATTACCCACAAGAGAGACCTTCCTCAATAGCCTGTGTTGTACACCATACCGAGTTTCACTAAACAACGATATATTATTAAAATATTATTATTTAATGGGATATAAACTAGCTGTTATAAATAGAATAACCAAATTTTTAATTTTATATAACATTAAAATTCATCTAATTTATTTATTAGATATTATATAAGAACAAGTTTATTGTTTTGGATAAAAGAAGTATTTTTCCAAAAAGCAATTTTGCAGCCTTTTGATGGAGAACCTATTTTAAATCTAGTTTTTAACACTTATTTGTATAATATTTGACAATATAAACTTTTTATTTCTAAGATAGACATTAAAATTTACTGTTGTTAAATTTTTGGTATTTTTCTGATCAAATTATAATTTTCATAAATAGTGAAAAATTATGCATTAAAATTCAAAACTTCATTTTCATCAAATTTAATTATATAGTTTCATTAGCTTATTAATTGGTTATAAAGTTTAATTGGGCTATAATTTTATTATTTAATCCAATTTTGTTCATTTAAGTAATTTCACTTTTAAATTTGATATAAACACATGTCAAATTTTTTATAGTTACTACTTCTCTAAAACCCACGTTTTGGTTTTGACCAGAGGAATTGATTTTAAATTAATTTTTGCAACTTATATGTTTTTAATTTTAAAAAGTTTATACCATATTTTCAATCATAAGTTCAAATTTTTTAAATAGTTAGCTTTTAATTTTGGACATTATGAATAGTAACTCCAGTAATTATTTTATTTACCACGGTTAAAGGATAAATATGGTAAATAAGGGTAAAAAATAATATTATAATAATATTAAACTATCCTAACACATGTCTTAATCCTATTGGATGTGATACTTCCAACCATTTGAATCCTTGGGTCGATTTTGGGACCTCATGGGACAACTTGGATGTGAAAATGACTTTTTATAAGAATTAATTTTAAGTAAAGAGAAATATGACACAAACTAGTAACTTCTTAATAAAAATTATTTAATATGGGATTATACATAATATAAATTCTAATATAAATATTCATTGGAAATATAAAATTATTTAATAAATCATGGTATTTTATTTATATTTTTTAGAAACGAAATAAATAAATTTATTAATGACACAATGATGATGTAATGATTGCCTTATTAATGAATGATTAAAATAATTGAGATTATAAACATTAAAATAAATTTATTTTCAAACTTTTTATGCCACAAAAGAGTTTTATTTATGATTATGAGTTGTTATATTTTTATTAATGAAGTTTTTTCAAATGAATCAAGTTTATATGGATTTTAAAAAAGTCATGATATGAATAATATAAAAATCAACATAAATTTGTTTTAAAAACAAATACTATTTTATTAAATTTAATAATAGTCCTATAAATATAATATTCAGAAAAATAAAATAGAGAGTATTTAAAATTTCATTAATGAATCACTTTAGGTTCTATTGTAATTTTATAGTTACTATATTAACCATATAGTATGGATATACAAGAAGACATTATAAGAGTTAAATTAGTTAACTAAGGGTTAAAGCTAAAAGATAAGGTAAACTTTGTGACCTAAACTTATCTAAAACATATTGATTGAGAGTATTTAGAACAATAATCATCATATATTAGAATTAATTTAGTTTTTGATCTTTTGAAACCGAAAACCATTTTACAATAAAATAATATTTCAATACCTTCCTAAAGTGCCCCACCTCCTCTCTTATAAAAAGGCATCTACTACCACATTTATTCACACCACCTAAAGCATTATAGATTTACAAAACCCAAAACAATCAGCTATAAAATTTCTTAGTTAACTTTTTTAGGTTCTTTTTTTCCAAAAAAATCATCCCTAGTGTCCCTAAGAAGAGATCCAAAGGAAATCCAATGAAGAAGAGGTAATTGCTTCACCAATTCAATTCAATTTCTTTTCTTCTTATACATCCTATTTCTATGTTGATTCTATACTAAAGTAATAAATAAAGTATATTTTAAATGATTATATTTAATTATAATTATGGGACAACCTTATACCACCTTTTATCTATCTTACGAAAAATAATATCACTATGCGTGTGTACGTACAGCTTACCGTCTCCACGTCGTGGTGTAATTTGTTTTTCAAAAATAATTTATTAGGATGGGATTAATGATGTGTATAATGGATTTAAAGGATTAATATAACATTATAATGGTTATTTATAATTAATATACCATCCAATTATATACCATTTAACCATCAAGAGAATGATATTGTCTCTTGTGCGTACGTACGACCTACCGTCTCCACGACGGGGTGAGATTCGTTGTCCACCTTAACATGTGACATTTTTTATTCACATTAACAATTATATAATGAATTAAAAATCTATATTATTAGTGAAAATAATTAATATAAGCTTAATGTATTGAATAAATTACATCATATTCATAACAAACATGACTTTCCTAGTAAAACAGGAATGAGAAAACGAAACAGTTAACACCCAAAATTATGGTAATATTGAAATACTATTAAAAAAATGATATAATAGTATCATATATGATATCATAATTAATGATACGGTCTTTTTATAGTTTAAAAACATTATTTAACCATTATAAAATAGGTGAACACAACCTCTTCTAATGATAAGTACAAGTTAACAGATAATTTTATAGTCTCATTTTTATATGAGGTTGTTTATACGTAAGTATTTTTGGGAGATATTTTTATCATCCTTGTCCATGTTTTCTAAAATTGTTTTCATAAAATTTTAAATATTTTTATATGTATGTTTAAAGTAATTTTTTCCCATTTTTCACTTTTACTACATGTAATGGAAGGAATCTTTCATTTGTTTACAATAAGATATACATTTTGAATTTTCCAACAAAAGTATGAGGAAAATGTTTTTTAAATTATAATGAATGAATAGATTTTTACATTTTCATGATGCCTTACTTCTACAAATCTTAATCTACAATCATTCAATATTATTTTAAACTAAATTCTTTTATTTTAAAATTTCGCATCATTTTGAGAAAAGAAATTATTTTTGAAGAAGAAATGATATTTTCCTCAAGAACTAAGTTAAATGGTTTTTTTAAAATTATTTTCCATCCAAGAGGATTCTCTTAAATAGAGTTATGTTTCTATCCCTATTATTAATTTGATTTTTTTTGTGTTTATGATGGATTTATTTTTACTAAATCCATTTATTTTATATGGATTTTTATGGAATGATGTTTAGGAATCCCATTTTATTTCATGGAATATGAAATGATTAATGATTTTTGTTTTTGTAGAACATGTAAGAATAATTTCATTATGAGATAGATGAGATTTATATCTCCCTCCAATTCATTCGGTAAATATTTATATCTCATGATATATACATGACTGGAATAGAAAGAAAACCTGGTTCCGTAATACATAGCTGGAACGGTAAGTAAACCCGGTTCAGTAATGGACATTGTCCACTATGATGGTGTTGGAAACAATTTCCTGGCTAATATATAAATCATATTATGTGCATGTCCGTTTTCTATAATTACATGTTTTAGGACAATTCTATTCTATGATGGTTAATTTTCCATTATGATCTACGCTTTATGTACTACAAATATTTATTTCGTGGTTTAGTATTTTAATGACTAAACTTTACGTTTATGTTTTTTACATTCAATTTTTAATGGTTTTTTAATGTTCATCATGTTTACCCTTTCTGAGCATCTAAGATTTCCCTTTTTATCTTTTGTTTTCCCCATGATATAATGAATGGTTTTAGTTAGGAAAGCTAAAGGGGAAGAAATTTATGGGATATGTTGAAGATATTCATCAAGATTGAAGATTATGTTCCAAGATTACAAATACAATAAACTAATAAGGTATTTGGGCATAATTTTGTATCATGTGTTAAAATTTCTGCAAAAGTAATGTATTGTCCATGTACTTCAAGCTTGGTTTGTTAGAGTTGGTATCGGAGTCAAGGTTTAGTTGAACATTGGAATCTAGGTTGTGAAAACATTAGTGAGATCCCTAGAGATATTTTTCTAAGGTATGTCTAGGGATGTCCCTAAGGGTTAGTCTAAAAATAGGATATAGTCCTAGAATTATGGTAATGATCAAGAATAACCTAGGATTTCACCTAAGATATTATAGCTTAATGTAATCCCCCATGATTGTGTTATTTTCCTAATATGGTTTTTGCCTCTCACGATATTTTTTTTGGGTTTTAGACAATGGATATAACCCTAAGGAACCATGTTAATGTTAGATGTGATGGAAAATGCAATGATTGTCCTCCTGAACCACCAAATGTTGTGGGATCTCAAATAAAGCATCTTATTTATATGACTACAAATCCTACTAGGATTCCAAATCAACAAATGTGGGAACAACATTCTCATGAATCTTTCTTAAGGCAACATCCACATTATTTTAGTGGAACTAGTGATCCACTAGATGCAAAGAAATGGATTTGTACCATTGAAAGATATTTTTCATTCTCCATTGCTCAACACATGAAAAGGTTATGTTGGGAACTTATTGCTTGTAAGGTAAAGAGAACTTGTGGTGGATATTTATTAATAATATGAGGAAACACGATAAAATTTACTCCATGGATTGGGATGAGTTTAAGGACTTATTTTTTAGTATTCCCCTTTCTCTTATTCTTCTAAAAAAATGGGAGATTGCAGTTTCTCATCTATGTCATGGTTATGATAAGAAAAGATGGATATAATTCAAAGTTAATTATAAAAATTATGGAGAAAAGAAGATTAGATTTTCTTTATTCTCAATGTGTTAATGGACACATGAAGGAAATTTCCTTATTGGGACTTTTAAATGTTTTAAGTGTCGGAAAGAAGGTCATCGATCATTTTACTACTAAAGTAATGGTAATAAACAAAAATCTCCAAAGATTGCACCTCCCACAAATCAGGGATACAAGTTTAAGGAAATGTGTCATTTTGCTAACCAATTCACAAATACAAGGGTTATAGATTATTATCGATCTCCAAAAGCTCTTAAGGCTAAAAACATAGGCAAATCACATGTGATCTCTATTGGTGATGTTGATTATGACCACAAAGTGGTGGAATGTCTATGTTTTTATGTAATGGGATTCCAAAATAGTGTTGTAGAATTATCTTTTATAGTAGTATGGAATATTGGAATATCTATATATTGGTCCATTGTGGTTTTCTATAAGTATATGGTACCAGTAAATATGAAAAGTCATTGAAATATTTTTGGAAAGCACATGATTTGTGCCTAATGAAGGGATACAGAGATAGTGAGATGTTTGATAGTATTAATTAGCTCATGACTGAAATAAGGACAATGTGATGTCATGGTTTCAGTATATAGAGTTTTTGGTATTTTTTGGTGCGTGGAAAGAGTTAATTTTTACAAAATGAATTTTTTCACTAAGGTTATAAGGTAATTCATGTCATTGCCATGTTTCAATAGAATACTTGATTAATATATTCACTTGTTTGGAATGTGACAACCAATAACTTCCAAATGAGATATGGGATAATCATTTAAAGTTGATTAATTTCACCTCTTTCTAATGTTTTATATTTTCAATTTTTGGATGTATTCTAATGTTATCCATTGAAGGACTGTATAAGTTACATTCTGTTTGATGTTTGTCAGATTAATGTATTATCTCACTATAGGTGGACTTATTCATATTTGATAACATGTTCTAACTTTTTCTTTGAGACTGATGGAATGACCTATCATTCTATCTCATGATCTTCTAACACTTCACGAATGAAAAATTAAGCTTCATTTTTTTAAATATGAGATGAAGTTGAAATTTTTAGGGTTCAATCAACTATGATATTTTACAGAAATCAAGTAAGTATTTCTTCTAATGAAAAAAATCATCAACTTTAGGAAAAGGATCTTGAAACCAATAATGTTATCCTAGTGCCTTTTTATTCAATGAATCAGATGGTCCCTTAAATAATCAAATATTTATGGATTTCTGGTACTTAACATTCAACAAACCTTATTATCTATCACTATCCATTAGAACATTATGATAATATTTCACTTCCATATCCATGATTTCACTTTACACCTATGTTTCCCTCTGTGGAAACCCAGTGATGAGATACTTTGGGTAACCGTTATGTTTCTAACATTAAATTTTAAAATTATGTTTTGGTATTCTTTTTTATGATGTGGGTTTCTATGAAATAAACTTTCAAGTAGTAAACCATTCATAACCCTCAAAATTTTCAAGGGAAAATTCATTTTATGGGGCTAGAATGTAACACTTCAATATTTTATAGATTTTTTTATAATTTCTCTGATGTCTTGTGTTGTGAGATACAAAAATATTAGAACAATACATATCTTATATTCTAATTAAAGGATCTGTGGACCTTTTGAAACTGAATGTAATTTAATATTAAAACAATATTTCTTAACTTCTTAAAGTGCCCCACCTTCTCTCTTATATAAAGGCAACTACTCCCACATTTCCTCACACCACCTTGAGACTTCTAGCTCAACCAAACCTTACTCAATTCTACTATAAATGTTCTTAGTTAACTTTTGGCGTTTTTGGTTTTCCAAAAAAATCCATCCCTAGTGTCCCTAGGAAGATATCCATATGTAGTCCAACGAAGAAGAGGTAATTGCTTTCCCAGTTCAACTCAATTTATTTTCATCTTATACTTCATATTTCTATGTTTATTCCATAATAATGTAATAAATCTAGTATATTATAAATTATAATATGTTATTATAATTATGGTACAACCTTATTCCTCTATTTATCTATCCTACTAATAACAATATCACCTCACGTGCGTACATACGGATTACCGTCTCCATACCGGGGTGTAATTTGTTATTAAAAAAAAATACTTTTTTAGGATGGGTATAATGATGAGTATAATAGATTTAAATAACAAATATAGAATGATAATTATTATTTATATTTAATATACCATAAAATTACATACGATTTAACCATCAAGATAATGATATTGTCGCTTGTACGTACTTATAGCCTACCGTCTCCACGACGCGGTGATATTCGTTCTTCACATTAACAGGTGAGATTCGTTCTCCACATTTACAATTAAATAATGGTAATAAAATATATATTATAAGTGAAAATAATAAATATGAACTTAATTTCATGAATAAAATACATCCTATGTATAAAAAACATGACTTTCATGACAAAATCGGAATGGGAAAACAAAACAATTAACACACAAAATAATGGTAATATTGCAATATTATTAACAAAATGATATAATGGGATTGTATATGATATAATAAATATGTATATGATCCTCATATAATTTAATAACATCATTTAACCAATATATAGGAGTTTATCACACCCTCTACTAATGAAAAGTACAAGCTAAGGGAAAATTTTGCAATCTCATTTTTATATGAGTTTGCTTATACATAAGTATTTACTGGGGATATATTTATCATATATATCGATGTTTTATAAAACTATTTTCATAAAATATTTAATATTATTCTATTTTGTTTAAAGTAATTTTTTCAAATTTTTTACTTTTACTACATGGTATGGAAGGAATCTTTCTTTTGTTTACCATAGGGGTTCTTTTTGACTTTTTCGACAAAAGTACGTGTCAAAATGGTTTTTTATCTTATACGACAAGAATGAATTTTTACAGTTTTAGGATGACTAATTTACATGAATCTTACTCTAAAATATTTCAAATTTATTTTCAGGTAAATCCTTTTCTTTTAAAATTGCGTGGCATTTTGAGAAAAGAAGACGTTTTTGAAGAAAAAGGGATATTTTCCTCAAGAACTAAGTTCATGTGTTTTATTGAAATTATTTTGCATAAAAAAGGACACTCTTAAATATGGTTATGTTTCTATCCATATTATTTATTTTATTTTATTTTTTTATGATATATTTATTTTTATGAAATTCATTTATTTGATATTTATTTTGATTGAATGATGTTTAAGAAACCCATTTTATTTCATGGTTTATGATATAATGAATGATTTATGTTTTTGTTTCACATGTAAGAATGACTTCATTATGATATGGGTGAGACCTATATCTCCCTCTAATGCATTGGATAAAGATTTATATCTCATGATATATACAATATCGGAATAACAAGTAAATCTGGCTTAGTAATACATGGATGGAAAGGTATGTAAACCCGATTCAGTAATTGACATTGTCCACTATGATGGTCTTGGGAGTAATTCCATGGATACTATGGAAATAATATTATGTGAATGTTTTTTTCCAAAATTACATGTCTTTTGATAATTACAGTCTATCATGGTTAATTTTCCCGTATGATTTATGCCTTACATACTACCAACATTTATTTAATGATTTAAAATTTTGATGTTTAAATATTATGTTCTGGTTTTTACATTAAAATTTTTATGGTTTGTTTTATGTTCACCACTTTTAAACTTAGAGAATTTGAACTCACCATTTTTATGTTTTCTTTTCCCCAGGACATAAAGAGCGGTTATAGGTAGGAAATCTAAAGGGGAAGATCTTTATGGGAGATGTTGAATATATTTCACCATGTTTGAAGACTATGTTCCAGGTTAGTAAAGAAACTAAACTAATACAGTCTTTGGAAATATTTTTGTTTCATGTATCAAATTTTACAAAAAATTAATTTAATTTCCATGTACTTCAATCATGAGTCATTAGATTACGTGAGAGTTACTTCCTATTATTGAAACTTATTTAGTATATACAAAAATGAAATCCCCTTTTCACTTATAAAAGGGGTGCTCCTCTCATCACATACGCTCACACCACAACTAACTTATTTTATAGAAAAATAAAACCAAACCTTCCCTACACATTAATAGACACTTTAATGATGCTATTATATACTCAAAATACCATCCCTCAACAGTTTAACCCCTTTCTAAAAGAGATAATCAAGGATTTGAGGTTTAAATTTCAAAACATCCCTTTCTCATTTATATTTATTTATATGAACATATTCTTTCTAAAATAACATTTCACTATCTCAAAAAAATTACATCAATATAATTGTTATGTTTATGTGATATGATAATAATGTTATAAGCATTTACCACCAATATTTTTTTATTAAGAAAAAGGAAACTATCATTCATGAATTGTGTGGAATACCACCTCCACAACACAATGTGTTTTTTCATTAAACACCTTACAAGGATAGTATTAATAGATAATTTAATATATATATATATATAGGTATTATATTTATGACATGTTATATATTCTTAATGAAAAATCATATTACCCCTTTTACCAATTCTATAGAAAAAATAAATCATTATCCATAAATATGTGTGGACTGACACCTCTATGTCATGATAATGGTTAATATATATATGTATATATATAATAAGTCGATTAAATTTATAAGGTTATATAAATAATAATTGGAATACTAATTAATAATGTAATAAAAAAACTATCACTTTTGGTTTAACCATCTAAGAGGGATTTTTAGGAGGAACAAATATTTCCTCATACTATGAAAAGACATTATATAATTTATATTCATATTATAATTCATTAAAATTATGAAAATGACACAAATAAAAACTAATAATAACCATTATGATTCTGTTATAATGTTATTACTACTAAATCTCTTCATAATAACCCATTAATCATGGAATGTTAATATTTGGGTCAGTTTAACCTCATACTTGAAAACTACCATGAATTTATACCATATATGACTATTGAATCAAAATCACTAGAATTATATGATAATAATATATAATTGTTTTGGAATGATTCTTTCAATATTTCACTCATCTAACAAAAAAACACCATTCGTTAGTTAATAATCGCCGAAACAACTTATTGTCAATTTCTTCTATAAGGACTAGGAATGAAACACTCATGAAGGGCTGTTAAAAAACATAATTCCTTTTAATTATCATATTTTTTAAAATTTAATTATATTCGTTTGAAAAAATTAACAATAATGAATACATACTCTATTTTTGCAAAACCTGCTCCAAATGATCCATATTACATACACCAAATATTGTAATAGGAAACATATAACTAGAATTCCCATAGAGGAGGATTATAAATAATTTTTTTTAAATGTAAAATATGTGATTAATGTTTTTAAATGATATATTAATGTTTTTATGTTTTTAAATAGACGTTTAGAGTATATTTTTCACTAAATTGTAGCTTTCGATAGGGTTTCTTCATCGTATTAAAAAAAACTAGAGTCATTTTTGATAATGTGCACCATTAATTTTTTATTTGGTGTGATTAATTCCTTATTATTATTTTTTATAAATTCTTGAATTTTAATGGGATTATATGATCCATATAATTTTCATTCTTTACATGGACTTTGATTCATAAGATACCAATATTGTAAGGGTTTTCTTGGTCGCAATTTTGATTCTTCGAGGCATGTCACGTATTATTAACCATGAAAACTTTTTATATTGTTCTATTGATTTTTATATACTATTAATGTTCTGTATATTACTTCCTTGTGATTCTTGGTATATTCTGTGAATAATAATTTTCTTTTCATTAGATTCATTTTGACACAAGTATTACCCTAGACATAAGAGTTTTTAGTAACTAAATTATTGTCCATGAGTTATGATAGTTCTCTTGAAAATATTGTATATAAATTGAGTATATACTAATATTTTGTTTTGTTTTGTTTTATTATCCCATTTTTTATATTTTTAATACATAAACCCCTCTTCAGAATATTCATGGTTAATGGATTATGTTACCAATAAAAGATATTAATAACGTAAATCACATTTTCTTGAGTTATATTGCATTATATTGATCACCGTTATTCTATTATTGGGTTCTCCCACTCTAATATTTATTATATGGTATTATATAAATCTATTTTTCAAAATTATTTTTTAATACAAGGAATGTCTTATTACTCATTTTAGAATTAAATTCTCAACAAAGGCAGTTTAAGGTTTTTAAAAGGCTAGTTTAATGAGAAAATGTTTTATCTTTTGTCTACACCATTATTATATAAAACATTTTTATCATTTCCAAGGATCCACTATTGGATATTATTGCTATATGTAATAGTTTTGAAACTATTTTTCATCCACTTTGAAAAGATACTTCTAAAATTGAAATATAATTTTTTTATTATATATCAATGTTAATTACTTTTTATAAAAGATATTTTATGTTTTCATCTCTATTTTCATTTTAAAGTTCAAAATAATTTATAATCCTGAGATTTATGTTACATTATTTATTCCCTATTAAATAAATATATTTATTGTTTGAGGTATTGAACTCATTGTATCTAATAATTCATACATTGATCCCTTATTGTGTGATACTATTCAGAGCATTATTTAATAATGATTTTGTTCCATACACACCAGTATCCTTATGAGTTTCCTTTGTTACACCACATATGTTTTCTTTATTAAATTTATATCACATTTATCTAGATTTATTATATTGTTCACTTCCCTATGTTATGAATTATCTATAACTTATTTTATATTTTATTGTTATCTTTAGTGTATGCCTGTAATTTTTTCTTACAATGTATTTTTCTATGTGAATACCGTATTTTGATTCTATTAATTGAAGGGGTTTTTACCTTGGATCCAAAAATCGATTAATTTGGGAAAGTATTTTCTTAAATTTATTCCTATTTATCTATATAGTGTAAATACCATATACTTTATTTTTATGAATGAATTTTATTAACATAGAATGTTAGTTGATGTCACAAGATACCAATTTTAGATCAATGGGTTCCTTTTTATGCGTTATTAGAAACCCATTTTTTCTATAGGTTCTTTATTATATGATTGTATATAGGGAAAATGTGTATTTTTAATCATTATGTGATTGGAGGGCTCAATATATCCCTCAAATTTATTTGGTTATTCTTTTAATCATATACAATAATGGTGTAATGAGTAGTGATAATTTATTTTATCTAGAATAGAAGTTGTAATGACTCATATACTATGGGAAATATGCGAGTAAAGATTTATCCATTAAGGGAAACATGTAAGTGAATCCTGATCAACTAATAGAACTAGGTTGTGAAACCTCATCCACTATTTTATAATTATTATGCATATGTATGTTCCTCAAGACAAAAGTATTCCTTGTTTATTTGATAAGAAGTGTGATCATGATGTATTATTTTGGTATTAAAGGATTTATGATCTATTTTTTGGTGAGTATAACTTTCTTTCTTTTCATGATTATAACCATGTTCTCATCTTATACTCACATATGAGATCTGAATTGTTTTCACTTATATGTATCCCCACTGAGCATCTGAATAAATCCATTTCATATTTTTTTATTCACCCTAATTAAAAATATAAGAAACTTAAGACATTCATAGAAGAGTATCTTATTTTTACAGTTAGTGTTTGATGTTGAAAAGTTGTTATGGAATAATAACTTTCTTACACAGTTGGGAGAATATCTATTTGTTGAATGAAAGATAAATTTTGTTAGTTAATTTTATTAGATATTCTATAAAAATATAATCCAAAATGGTATTGAGAATGTATTATAATGAAATATTTTATTTATAACACATTATATTTATGGAAATGTTTGCATGCTTCTATTTTTGGTATCAAATAAGGTTTTAGATAACATTAGATATTAGGATAATATCTATTTGCGATATATTAAGAGTTAGAAATGTCATCAAAATTTCACAAGTTAATGTTGATTATAATTAAAAATGTATAAATAACCCTTTAGCTTAGTTTAGGTAATATTTTGTAGATATGGATTAGAAAAATTTAGTAAAAACCATATGGATAAGTCTAAGGTATAATAATTATTATAATATGACATCCTGATGTTTCGGTAATTTAGGGATTATATGGTTATATAAGAAATGACATCCATGTAGAGATAATAGAAAGGGGATGTGGATATGGAAAAAAAGCATCTAAAAGAATTAATCTATAAAAAGGATGATTGAGCATTGACTTGACTTCTTTCTTTGATCATAATTATTGGTCTTAAGACTACACACGTAGCTAGACACCCCTGATGAATATTCATTGGTCAATAAAATTACAATTATAAACTATTATGAATGATTTATTTAGTAATAATTTTAAGGGCAAAGGTAATGAATTGTGAAAGAACATAACATAAAGTATCCAAGATATGACCAAGTGAGTTATAGAATGAACCAAATGTGGCATACATAAAATGAAATTACCATAGTTTGGAAATAATGTATCATTCAAGATGTCTATTGGGAATGAGATTTAATATTGATTTTATCATTTAATATAATTTTATTGGCTGTTAGATTATTCATTTTTGTTTTAGTATTTAGTGAAAACAAGATCAAACAAATGAAAAAAAAATGTATATATCCAGAAAACACTATATCATATAAATTAATAATGCAGCATACATAATGGGTTGAGAATATTGGTATATGCCTATTATGATGTAAAATGTGTGTTTCTTATTCTTATATAATTTAGTGAGGTTGACATCATAATGAAATTTATTTAATGTTACTATTAGATCTTTTCACCATTGGGTGATATTTTTTGATGTTATAATGATGTATTCTAATAGTTATTACATTTATGGGAAAAATATTGTGAATATTATTTTTCTGGACGTATGGTAGAGTGTGAAGGTATGTTGGGTGTGAAACCTGGTTCGAATGATTTGGATCCTGGTGAGGATGCAGGGAGGATATCTGTGCGTGAAAAGGTGGTGGATGACTGATTTATTCATAATGATCTCTTCAGTATTTGGGAAAAGAATGAAATCTGATGTTCATAAGGCAAATGGTTACAACAGGAGCTTTGTGGATGCTGTCAAGTGTTTAGAAAATCTATCTTTTCATGAATGCGAGGATATCTATTCGGGAAAGATCATAAGAAAAGGGTGGATTTACCTTGTTTTTGCTAACCAGAATGTAGTGGAAGAAAGCATTAATCACTTTAGGTACTCGATAATTGCTCGAGTTGTTATTCATAAGGGTGTGAAGCCTTGGAAATTCGAGGATCTCATTGAGAGAATGGTTGAAATTTGGGGGTTCACTGACTGAAAGATGACAGCGATGGTCTGTGGGTTTTATTATGTTGTTTTCCCTTCAGACGAGAAGAAGCATCATGCTTGGAGTTATGGCTCGGTTCCCTTAAAGCCATGATTCCTCAGAATTCACGAATGGGATCGAAACTTTGATCATAATGCTTTTAATAACACTTTTTCACATCTTTAGATATGTGTTCATAATCTAAATTGGCTGTACTGGCACCCCCAAATCCTCTAGGATATATCCTCATCGGTTGGTAATCCCATAAGGTTGGATAAATAGAATGAGAACCCCAATTTTAGGAATTATGCGAGAATTCTTATTGAGGTTGACATGTCAGCAATGCTAGTGGAGGAAGTCGTATTGACCACCCATGATGATAGTGTCACTCTGGGTATCTATTATGAAACAAAACCCATGTATTGACTAAATTGTAATTTCTTTGGCCATGTTGCCTTAGATTACAACAGAAATAAAATGTGGCATCTATGCAAAGCTCGAGGCCATGATGAGGAAGGCAGTAGGATATGTAAGGGGAAAATGGATGTGGCTGGATCTGATCCTAATGCAGTGAATGGGGTTTCTGAGGATGGGTGCATTGTAAATAAAGAAATCTCAGAGAAAGTTACTGTAGGAGGTGACAATGTTACCATCCTCAAAAAAATAGTAATAGGTAGTGATGAGCATGTAGCGAGTCCTGCTAGTGCACAGGTCGCTAACTCTTCAGGGTCTAATGAAATTTTCCCTCTTCATGGATTGAATATAATGGCATCTGAGGATCAGAATGAACATTGTGGTCCTCCATCTAGATTGTTGGATACTATTCTAGACAATCCTACCACAATGGTACCTCTTCCTGGAGTGAATCTGATGGAATCTGAGGATCAGAATGCAGATCGGGGTCCTGCATTTGGAATATTGGATAATGTCCTAGACCATCCTGCCAATATCCTTGACAATATTTTGGAATATCATACTGAAGTTGATGCTAATGTTCAATTGAGTACAGGGGATGGTGAGATTCAGAATGCTGGACAAGCTGAATATTCTCTAGAACCAGGCTGTTGCCCTGCCAATATGGGTGAATTCTGGCATGTACAAGTTGCAAAGGCTGTTAAAAGAAAGCTACCTGCTAGCTTGACCTCCTATCAAGTTAACTCAACTAACAGATTCTCTTTTCTAAATGTTAAGGAAGTAGTTGGGGAGGAGGATGACCCTACATCAGTTGAGTCAGGTAATTATAATAATCAATAATGGGCCTATCATAAGGCTCCGGTCTAAAAAATGAAAATCTTATTTTGGAATTTTCAAGGGATTGGTAATTCTCCCATGGTTAGGTCCCTTAGATATCTTATTCTGAGCCATATACCCCTGTTAGTTGGTATTTGTGAACCAAAATTAAAATTTAAAATTTTTATTGCTTTCAAATGGGCTTCTTTGGGCTACTTCTTTGTTTCAAGCAACAATTTTGATGAAAATTCTGAATCCTTATGGGTTCTCAAGCATGAAAGCATCACTATCAACACTATTCTGGATGATTCTCAATCAGTCACCATATCTTTTTATGCTAACACTACATTTATTGGTGTGTCCTTTGTTTATGAATTTAACATTTATACAAGAAGAATATATTTTTGGAATAATCTGGTTAGTATATCTGAGTGTATGAATACCAGCTAGGTAATCCTTGGTGATTTTAAAACATTTAAGAGGCCTGATGAAAAAACTGGGGAATTTTTTTTCATGTTTTAGATGCTGATGTGATATATTGCATTGACAATTTTTGTCTCTCTGAGTTCTCCCTTACTAGTGTTGACTATACGTGGGGAAGGTACACTGTGAATGGGCTTCAGGCAAGTAAATTGGATAGGTGCTTTGTGAAAGTGGATGCCAGGAACGAGGGATTTGATGTGTCTGGGAGGACTCTTCCAAGACTGCACTCCGATCATAACCTTGTCCTTGTTGATCTAAATTTCAATAGAATAAGGTTGAATCCCCTACCCTTTAATTTTAATAACGATTGGCTTGTTATTCTTGGAAGTAGAGAGATTTTTGTTGATTCTTGTAAAAAGGTTCATTTGGGGAGTGCTTCTCACATATTATGTTGTAAACTTAAGGAGGCCAAGGAAAGATTGAAAATTTGGAGTAGGAACTCCTTTTCCTCCTTGGATGGTGAGATCAGGGAGGCTAAAAATGTCTTGGTAGGGTATCAATCCAATGGTATATGTCAGGATGTGCCTTCTCAAGAGGAAATTAAGCCATCTTTAAACTAGAAAAATTGTTAATTTTGAAAGTGAATTAATATCAGAACCAGTTTAACATAAAATGTCTCAAAGAGGGGGAAAAGAAAATCTTTTTCACTTAATTGATAGAGAAAAGAAGAAAAAGAGAAGCCTGAGTATTCTGAGTATTGATGGTACTTTTTTCACTTCTGAAGATGAAATTTAAGATGATGTGATCACATATTTTGAGAAGATGTATTCAGATTCTAGTAATGAAATTACTGAGAAAATTAAAATGTGCTTTGAGCTGGCCATCGAAGAGGATCAAAACAGGAGACTTGTGAACATTACCAAAAAAAAGAGGGACATGAGGCACTCTTTTGTATGAATATTGATAGCACTGTAGGTCCATATGGCTTCACCAATAAATTCTTTATGTTTGACTAGGACATTGTTTGGATTGATTTTATAAATGATGTGAGGGATTTCTTCAAATCAATATACATGCCTTTTGGGATGAACTCCAATTTTATTGCATTAATCCCTAATAAGGAAAATTCCCTTCACATTAAGGATTTTAGGCCCGTTGTTATTGGGAATGCCATTCCAAAGGTGATTAGTAAAATTATGACTCAACGTTTTGGAGAAGTTGCTGAAGGTCTTATATCAAGTTACCAGTTCGGTTTTGTCCTAGGCCGGAATATACAAAACTGTCTTTTTATGACCTCTGAATCTGTGAATGAAATGAAGTAAAAGGTGAAGGATGGAGACATGGACTTGAAAATTGATATTTCTAATGCTTTTGATACCATTATATGGAGTTTTCTTCTCGCCATTCATAAAATGCATGGATTCTCGGAGAAATTTACTGATCCTGTTGGGTCCATTCTCACCAGTTCTAGGCTATCCATTCTAGTCAATGGATCCCCTAGAGGATTTTTCCAATGCTCAAGAGTGGTCAGACAGGGTGACCCTATCTCTGGTATGCTATTTGATATTGTGGAAGACAATCTCAGCAGGTGCCTAAATCATTTGGTCATCTTAGGTTGGAATCAAAATATGGGAATCTGAAGGGAATTTTTTTCTCTATCACACTTATTTTTTGCCGATGACATCTTGCTCATTGGAAGAGCGGACAAAGGTAATATATCCAGTATAAAAGGAATTTTCTCCCACTATGAAGAGGTTTTAGGGCAAGTCATTATTTGGGGAAAATCATATATCTTATTTGGTGAAGGTATTACAATATGTAGGAAAAAAACAATTTCCAGAAGGCTTGGAGTTCGAAGGGGGTCTCTCCCTTTCAATTACATTAGTGTTCCTCTTTTCTGGGGCAGAGTCAAAAGGTGTAATTTTGAAAGAATCTCCTTAAAAATTAATAATCAGTTGTTAGGATGGAAAGAGAAAATCATGTCCCGGGAAGGAAGAATATGTATTTTCAATTCAGTCATCACATCAATGTTTGTTTCCTCCTTTTCTTGGTATAGATGGCCCATAATTCTGCTCAAGGAGTTAAGTAGTCAGATCAGAATTTTTTTTGGACTGGGTCTATTCATGAGAGGAAGATGGTCATAGTCGCATGGAAGGATTGTATTAAACCAGTCCAAATGGGTGGACTGGGTATTAAAGATATCAGTTTATTCAATTATACTTTAATACAAAAATCACTTGGAATCATATATCAAACATGGATTCATCCATGCAATTACTGGAAACTAGATTTGTTGAGAAATTGTAGAATGGCTACACCAGGTATCTCAGATCCACTTTTTGGTCTGCTTTGAAGCTGGCCTTCCCTGGTCTCATGTTCTTCTCGAAATGGGTGGTCTCCAAATAGTCAAATATAAACTATTGGACCACCCCTTGGCTTTCTCGACTGATCTGTGATGAAACTTTAATTCCTTCCTCTGTTAATCCTGCAACAATTGGAGATTTTTATGAGAATACATCTCTCCAGGAAATTCTGCCCAGCCACCTGCACATTGAGTCCTCTCATTACTTCATTAATGATAATGATGTGTTAGTTTGGATGCCTAATCTGATTGGATGATTCAACACAAAGGAGTGTAATAGTTATCTCTGTTCCAGTAATTCTTTGCACCCTCCTCGTTGGGTTAAAGACTTATGCAAGCCTTTCATACCTCCATCTCAATCATTGCTGGTCTAAAGGATTTGGAAATGCCAACTCCCCTTGTAGCGCATGTTACAGAGTTGTGTCTTTTAGTAGGTTGTGGCCTGCAACTTCTGTTTGGAAGTAGATGAAACCATGCTTTAAATTTTTATCTCTTGTAACCATTCTTGCAGGTTGTGGGCATATATACAGGGAATTTTCCAATGTCAACTCTCCTACCGGTCTATGGAGGAGTTACTGCTTTTTGTTTTAAGTGCTGAATGTAGCGAATAGGTCCATGATATCCTATTGAAAGTGGCTACTACGACCCCAGAATTCATTTGGAAAGCTAGGAATGCCATGATTTTCAGCACCACAAATCCCTCCTTCCATGCGGGTGTTATTTATATTCACCGTGCCATCCAAAATACCTCTAGCACTCAAACTGGTTTTATGAGAAATGAAGTTTCTGATATTATTCTGTTGTGGTCTCTCGGTGTTAATGGCAGGATGGAGAAGCCTCTTATGATGAAGTATGTTTGATGGATACCACCCCCCCCCCCATGTTGGATAAAAGTCAATTTTGATGGAGCTGCGTTGGGTGATCCTGGTCCATCTGGATGCGGTTATTCCTTTGATACCTATAATGGATTTGTGAAGGGGTGTTTTATTCATTTCACTGGTAATGGACTTTCCATTTAATCAGAGATCTGGGCTATGATAAAAGCGATAAGGTATGCTATCCATTTTGGTTGGTATAAACTATGGGTTGAATCAGATTCTTCTGTTGAAGTACAAATCCTCAAATATCAATCAACGAATGTTCCATGGAAGATGTTACCAATATAGACTGATTGTCTTCGACTCATTGGTTCACTTTCCCTTGAAGTCATGCACACTTACCGCGAGGCCAACCAAGTTGCGGATGATCTCTCAAAGGGTGAAGTTTCTGAGTGCTGTTTTAATTGGTCCTTTGTCTTGACTGAATATTGTGAAAGCATTTCTCATGTTGATTATAGTGGTGTGGTGTACACTAGTCTTTTTAGAGTATCTATGTAACATCTTGTAGCACACCTTTTATCATTTTTATTTGTTTTACATAGAGAAAGTTTGCATGCCTCCAGATCTTCTTGGTATTATGAATATTCTCCTATGATTTTTTTTCATTATATGATTATAAACATATATTTAATGGTATTAATATCCATGAAAATAGATTTTATGATAAGGTTATATTTTTTGGATAACAATTAGAGAACACATGATTGAGGTATGGATAACTCTTTGGTTTAATATTTTATTGATGTCAAGGTAATAAAATTTTTATTGATTTTGATAAAAGGGTGTTAGACAATATTTTTATCCTCATATTTAATTATTCATGTAATAAAAAATTGATCCATCACATTTAAGGTGGATTTTATCACATTTTTTGGATCATGATATATGAAGACTACTCTGTGACTTTTTGATAAAGTGGTTGAAAATAAGAGTTAATTTTTGATATAATATATGAATTATCTATGGTTTAATGAGTTGGAAGTTAAAATAGTTTTGGGATGTAATGGAGAATATATTATTTGGGTATATATATATACTTGGGTTAATGATTACATGATAATCAATGTGAATTGAGAAAAAATTTAGTAAATTGGTATAATATAAGAGAGAAAGGTATATGTAATATTAACAGTCATACCCAAAATTACCGATACGTTAAGATTAATCTATCCAACTTTAATCAGTAATTAATAATTAAATTTTTGAGTAAAAAATTATTAAAGATGGTACAATGTAACAACAAGAGATTTGGACCCTTTAAATAAATATTCAATTCAATTGCTTGTGTAATAGACAACACCGTACAAAATAACACCTATCTAAAAAACCAAGAAATATTAAAATCTCACAATTAAAATGATCAAAAGTAGATAAATGGATAAAAATAAATTAAAATAATTATATATTATTATTATTATCTATGATGAGTATTTTTAAAAGGATTATTTATGAAGAACCATTTAGAAAAATTTCGTATTTTATTTTTCCATAATAAATTATATTTATCATAGATAATAGTTTATTATAATAGGAAATATTTAGATTTAAAAACAAATATATCAATATTAAATTATTTATAAATCTAAACGAAATATTTCCCAAAATAATTGATTTGTTAAATAGTAAATTTTCAATAAAAGAAAATTGTAATTATATATTGTATTTTCTCTTAAAATTTAAATTATAAATTTTAAAATTTAAATTTTTAAAAAATAACATTATTTTTTTATTAAACATGGTAATATTATCATTGTATTGATTTTTATGATTTTACAAAAAAGATTGGGTTTTACCTGAACAGTGAAAAATATCTTTTTTACAAATAACAAGATTTTAATGACATTAATAGTTTATTAGTAAGAATTTTTGGAACGATCCATCCCCCGGGGCCCGTCCTGAGACTGCCCCAAGCCCGTCTTCCATAGGCTCGGGGATGGAGACTAGCACCAGAAAGGTGGATCCCTAAAACGGAACGGTATTACCTTTAAGACCGTACAAACACACAGTCTAAGAACACAACAAGATGCAATCACAAACAAAATATGCACTAGTAAAAGTGTTTACTAAAAGTAAAGTGGCTGGAATACAAGCCCCAATGAAAATATACAACTAAAATAGAAAAAAAAATAAATCATGAGATCGTCCACCAAGGATCCTACTTGATGGGTAGGTACACATCATATCTGTAGCTCTCCACGTCAACAAGTCACTTCCGTTTACCCCCTGGTCCAGTCTCCCTAAAGTCTCAGCCATGCTTCTCGTCATTTGAACAAGACACAACAAGGTGTGGGAGAAGCTCGTGCATGGGTGAGTATAACAATACTCATTAGGGACCCCGAGACCCGCTAAGGTCTCTCAGAATTCCACAAAGGAAAACCACAATGCATGATCTCGATCACAAAGATCAAAGAAAAAGACTTAGCTCAACCAGGTATATAAATCAGAGTTCAAGAATAAAGATGATTACTCTTAAGTAATATCATTTTATTATGTTAGAATGTTCCACAACTGAAAAATGAAGAAGTTGTTCCATTGTTGATCCACATAGGGCCGTATGTCGCCGATCCACGATGGGCCGCTCTAAGGCTGGTCCTCTTCAGGTCGTGCATTGCAGATCCACACTAGGTCACTATGATGCTGATCCACACAGGGTCACTACGATTCTAGTACACATAGGGTCGCAATGATTTTGATCCACACAGGGTCGATATGATGCTGATCCATGTCGGGTCTTTCTTAAATTCACAGCCAACCACAAGATTCTCCACACCCAGTTCACTTGAGTTCCATAGTTTATGCTACTCAAGATATTGGTCATGCATCAACTCCCATGACGTTCCACAAAGGAGTAATACAAAGGACCTTCATGTCGCAAGGGTTCCAATGTGGCAGAGTGCGCGTCATTCGGACACCTGGTATGTTAGTTATAGACATTTTAGTGCTAAGGGCCTGGTTGAATTTGGGTTCGATCCAACCCGGCCGTACTCCAACTTTCTCCAAAACTCTAGTGGAGCATCTCAAAAGGACCTTCACATTCCAAGGATTCTAGCACAGTATACGGTTCCTTGAACAAATTCCTAGTTTGTGAGATATGACCATTTAAGCGTTTCTGGGCTAAAAAGGGTCTGAGGCTGGTCCAACCCGATTGGACCGACCTGACCCGCCTTGACCTTGGCCGACCATCCCCGGTCCAAGTCGACCCGACCTGGTCTGGGTCCGACCCGTCCCAGCCTGAACTTGTTTGTCTAGCCCGAGTGTGCAGGGCTGTAGACTGGCCCAACCTGCTAGCTGGCGCGATACCCAGCTGGGTGGCCTATACGGGGGGTGTCGCTGCCCCTTCCCAAATGAACCGAGGGTCTGTTCGGTTTTCTGAAATAGTGGCACCACGTGCCTCCACCTTTCTGTTTATGGGACTTGCAGGGCACGGGTCCCCTTATCCTCCGCCGCAACTTTGAGGCCACGAATTCCTCACCGTGGTGGGCGACGGTGTTCTGCCTTCAACTACCGTGGCCAACTGAGGGCCTTCTACCCCTGCTGACCACTGCAGCTTCCCTCTATGGTGAACAACCGCACACCGCACACCGCCCACTACCACCGCAACCGTATGATGTCAGCTGCCTCCGTCGCCCGCCAACACTGGTCTTCGGCACCAGAAAAAATTCAATGGGCCACCGGGGTATCTCCAGTGGTCTCTTTCCATTCTGAACATGCCTACGGGCCTCCCGGGTTGCTTCTGTCACTTCCTAGCTTCCGAATTCAACTTTTCATTGTGTTCGAACTTCGCCCACGAATAATGCGAAAAAACCCAAACTGGAAGAGGGTCTGGGCCTTGTTCATTTAGCCCTCACCCTCCACGTTAGTGTCATAACAAGAAGTTAATAAAAAAGTACATAACATAGATAAATTTAAACTCATTCAAATGTCCCACAACAACCACCCACAATTTCATACTAATCGCAAATCAATTCGTTTTGGTTGTTCTGTGTTTGTTGTGCTTTTCAAGAGCACAGAAATGAATTGTGAGAATTTATTGATTTTAATAAAAACCCCTACCTTGGATTCATAGAATATGATTCAGTTGTGGAAGAAGAATCCTCATTTGATGAAGTCACTCGGGTCCATCAATCCCAGATTGATTCCTCCAACGTTGTCATCCAAGCATCTTTTTTTCATTGGTGGAATACGTCATGGCACTTTGTTAGAGGTTCCTCACATCCATGTCAATAACCCAAGCCCAAGCCTCAATTAAATAGAGGGAATGGGTGATTAATTCCACAAGAGATTAATGAGGTTCATTAATGAGTGAACCTCTTAATCTCAATAGTGTGGATACAAAACCGAAGAGTCAATCCATTAAAAGGATTGAAAACTCAATGGTCCGGCCACCGCTGCTCAACTGTTGGTATAAAAATAAAATAAAAATTGTATCTTATTTTATTATTATTAAAAAAGTATGTAAAACTATGTTTTTCACCCGACCTTATATGCTCGAAGCTAAGCCTCCCTTAATAGAATCTCGGCAGTACGGATTCATTGGTTCCCACATATTTTTAATCCGAGCTCCAGTTCAAATGATAGAAAACTTCTCCCGCATGTTTAATGAACATACCTTAAAAAATGTTTAAAATTCAATTCTGGGCACACCTGACCTCATAATCAATAACCATCAACTTTCGAAGATGTAATACTCCCAAATAATTTATGAAATTTCAAATGGAATTTCCATGTCTTTACATTCTCCCCCACCTTAGGGATTTTTGTCCACATAAGCAACAACAAAACTATGGGAACAAATGGGGGTACTAAGCATGAATCTATTCCCCACTCCCATGTACTCTCTTGAATGTCCCTGTGATGACAATGAACTCACACCAGAAGAATCGACCGCCCATTAAGGACACACGCCTCTCGATCATCTATATCTATTGGGAACTCCGAAAGCATCGCCCCATCATTGATGTCTAGCTCACGCCAGTCAATAACAGGTGATGGATCATGCATGTACCTCCTCAGCTACGACAAAGGAAAATATTATGCACCTGATGAATCTATGGGGGATGAGCTAGATGGTACACCACATTTCCAAATATATTGATGATCTATAAAGGTTTGATAAACCTTGGAGATAACTTACCTCCTGGCCAAACCTTCGTAATCCTCATCGGTGTGAGACACATTGGAAGACATGGTCTCCCTCCTAAAACTCCTAGGGTCTCCATACCAAGTCAACATAAGACTTTTGTCAAATCTGTGTAGTCTTCATCCTATCCTGGATGATTTTCACCATCTATGTGGTATCCTACACCAACTCTAGACCCATAAGTGCTGACACCGCTGGGTTTGACCAGCATACTGGCGATCATCATGGTTTCCCGTACATGGACTCAAACTATGCCATGTGGATTTTGGAGTGATAACTGTTGTTGTCTTTGTACTCCACCAGTTGAAGTTAGTCCTCCCAACTACTTCCAAAATCAAGGACACAAGCATTAAGCATGTCCCCGAGTGTCTATATAGTCCGCTCCATCTGACTATCTATCTGAGGATGGAAGTCGGTTCTCAATTGTAGCTGAGTCCCGAATGCATCCTATAATCCCTTCCACAAGTGGGATGTAAAACACGCATCGCGATCTGAGACGATCATTGGTGGAACCCCATGAAGTCTTAAAATATATTGTATGTAGAGATGTCCCAAGATCTCTACTGATAACTACTCTTGGATGGGTAGGAAGTGGGCTGAATTTGTGAGTCGGTCAACAATAACCCAAATGGAATCATGGCCCCTGGACGTACATGGTAGCCCTGTCACGTTGTCCATGGATATACCATGTCACTTCCACTATGGTACCTTAAGTGGTTGAGCTAAGCCTACTGGTACCTAATCCTCAGCCTTCACTTGCTGACAAGCGAGACATCATGATACAAAATCTGCCACTGCTTTCTTCATCCCTATCCACTAGTACTGATGCTGGAGGTCCTAGTACATCTTCTCCACACTAGGATGAACCACCAAATGGGTTATGTGGAACTCACTCAACAAATCATCTCATAGCATCACTGGAACCATGGTGCATACTCATAAGAGGATGACGTGCTTCTAACATTCATAAAATCCATCAGGATCATGTCCTATGTATATCTGAGCACGTCGAGCCTCGAAGTCTTCATCCCTAAGCTGTGACAACCTGAATCTCTGAATGAATTGGGGAGTAACTCTCACAGACTAGAGCTAATATGATCCATCACTAACCACAAAGGATAGGTGTAACGTGACTAGCTGCTCTGTCACCTCACTTAGCAATTCTTTTCCAGACATCTTGCTAAGTGCATTTTCTACCACATGCACCTTTCCCAGAGTTTAGACTATCTCAAAGTCATGGTCCTAGATGAACTCCTAAAATCACTGCTATATTAGGTATAGGTCCTTATCTGATAAAATATACATGAGACACTTTTGATCAGAGTATACTATAAAACATTCACCCATCAAGTAGTGCTGCCACATATTTAGTGCAAAGACCACTGTTTCTAACCCCATGCAATGGGTAGAATAGTTCTACTTGTGCTATCTCATCTTCCATTAGCCATAAGGGATCACCACTCTCTCCTTTATCAAGGAATAAACTAGTTCGGTCATTGCTGCATCACATTAAAATAAATACCCAACACACTCTTCTGGTAGCCTCTAGATGGGGGCACTCGTCAGTATCTGCAACAGCTCCTGAAAACTCTGCGGGCATCTCTACATCCACAAGAAGGGATGTCCCTTCTTCTTCAAATATGAAAGGGTGTCAAAACTCTATAAAAGTAGTGTATGAATCTTTGATAGTACCCATCCAATCCCAAGAAACTCCACATCTCGGTCACACTCCTGGGTGGCTCCTAAGAAAGCACCACCTCTATCTTTGATGGATCCACTGCAACTCCATCCTTCGAAAAAACATGCCCCAGGAAGTGGACTTCTAGTATCCAGAATTGGTACTTTAAGAGATTTCCATAAATATGGTGCACTCAGAGTGCATCCAAAACTATCTGTAGGTGCGTGGTGTGCTCCTCCTCTACTGCCGAATATATCAAGATGTCGTTTATGAAGACTACCAAGAAGCAATCGTTGTCAGGCTAGAAGATCATGTTCATGAGGCCCACGAATACTGTCAGACCGTTGGTCATGCTAAAGGGAATTACCAAGAACTCATAATGGGCATATTGACATCTAAAGGCTATCATCAGTACATCCTCATCCCATACCCTAACCTGATGATATCATGATATGAGGTTTTTCTTTGAAAACCATTGATCTCCCTTCATCTGTTTAAAGAGATCATCAATCCTTGGTAGAGGATACTTGTTCATCACAGTCACATATTTCAAGCATCGATAGTCAACACAAAGCCTCATATTACTATCTAACTTCATGGGGAACAAAATCGGGTATGCCCATGGAGAAACACTAGGCCTTATAAACCCCTTCCTTTATAAGTCCTCCAACTATACACGCAACTCACGAAGCACCGTAGGAGCCATCCGATATGCTGGTGTAGATATCTATATCGTCCCAGGGCACATGTCGATGTAGAAGTCTACCTCTCTATGAGGAGGTAGTCCTAGAACATCATTAGGAAAAATATCAGCATACCAGTCCACCACAAAATAGTAACTTGGACAATTAAAGTTAACTAGAGCATGAGCTCCACCATGTCCACGTTGTGCACTAGAATAGGCTAGCACTTAGGTTCACCATCTGATCTGCTGGTGTCCCAACTAGGCTCAAAAACTATGCCATAGCCTCCAGCTAGTCCTCAGCTGCTTGGGGATCTATCTCACCTAAAAACCTCATAGGCCTCTGTACCTGGAACACATGAAACACGCTCAGTAGGCATGCACCATCCGCTAGTGGGGATAGTTGAAACTGCTTCCCAATAGGTGGTGGTGTTGCTGGTGCACCACCCGAAGGTTCCATCACCATAAGAGGGCCATGCACCGAAGCCTCATCACTCAGTGGGCTGTCATCATGAACTCTCTCTGGAATCTGGGATGGTTGTCTACATGGAGGAATCCTAAAAGAAATAGTTGCACTACGGTTAATAAGTATTACATGGTGATCTGACTCAAAAGAGATCAAAAGTAAAACATTTCCAAAACACATGCAATCAGTATTTTCATGCACTGAGTCGGAAATCAGAATTCAGGGTCCTGGTGTATCGATACGTTAGTTGTCACACCGAAACTGGACTCCCAATACTAAAATCCACACTCAAAACACTTAACACTATTCCTCCATTAGAAATATCAGAGTCCAAGTTCTTCGGTAGAACCAACTACTCTGATACAAATTTTTCATGACCCATCCCCTGGGGCACTTGTCGTGACAACCCCAAGCCCGCCTTCTATCGGCCCAGGGTTGGAAACTAGCACTAGAAAGGCATATCACTAAAACAGGAAGACATTTACTTTAAAAATATACAAACACATAGTCCAACAACACCACAAGATGAAACCATGGAGAAAAACTGTATTAGTAAAGGTGTATAATGAATGTAATGTTTCCAGAATACCAGACCAACTGAAAAGATACAAGAACAACAGAAAACAGAAAACAAATCATTAGATCGCACACTCAGGATCCTACCTGAAGGGTTGGTACAACTTGTCTCTGCAGATCTTGATGTCAACCAGTCACCTCTGTGTACCTCCTGAACCAATCTCCCTAAAGTCTCATGCAAGATTCCCATCGTATGAACAAGACACAAAGAGGTGAGGATGAATCCAGTGTGTGGGAGTGTATAAAAATACCCAGTAGGGACCCCGATACCCTCAAAGGTCTCTCATAATTCCTCAAAGCAAAACCACAAAGCATGATATTGATCACAAAGCTCAAAGAAAAAGACTGAGCTCAACCAGGTATATAACTAAGAGTTCATGAATAAGGATGATTACTCTTATGACATATCATTTAATTCCATTAGGGAGTTCTGAAACTGAAACAGGAAGAATTTTTTACATTGTCGATCAACACTGGGTCATATGTTGTTAATCCATTACGGGCCTCTCTAAGGCTGGTCATTGTCGGGTCTCACACTACTGATCCACACAGGGTCACTATGATGCTGATCCACATAGGGTAACTATGATTCTGATCCATACAAGGCCACAGTGATGATGATCCACATAGTGTCCCTATGATTTTGATCCACCCATGGCCGCTATGATACAGATCCACACATGGTCTCTCTTCAATTGACAACCATCCATATGATTCTCTGCACCCAGTGCACTTGAGTTCCTTTGTTTCTGCTCCTCAAGATATCATTCATGCCTTAACTACAACGATGTTACACAAAGGAGTATCTCAATGGAACTCCATGTATTAAGTGTTCCCATACAGTTGACAGTGCGTCATTCGGATGCCTGGTCTGTGAGTTATAGGCATTTTAGTCCCGAGGGCTGGGTGGGATTCAGGATAAATCCAACCCATTTGTACTCCATAATTCTCCAAAACAAAGGTGGTGTGTCACAAAAGGATGATCTGGTTCCAAGTATTCCATCACCATAGATGATTCCTCAAATGGACGTCTGGTTTTTGAGATACAGCTTTTTAAGGATATCTAGGAAGAAAAGGGTTCGGGTCTGGTCCGACCAGGTCAGACCGAACTGACTCAACCCGATCTGGGTCGACCAATCCCAGTCTGAGATTGACGTGGATCTGACCTGGCTTTCCCCGAACCGGCTGGGCCGGCCCAAGCAGGTTGGGCCAATGGCTTAGCTTGCTGGGCTGCGTGCCAATCCACTGGGCCACAGACCGGTCCGACCCACCTCTGCTGGGCACAGTCCACTTGCTGGAACGAGACCCATCTGGGTGGCCCATGAGGGGGGGTGTCTCTCCCCCTTCCCAAACGGACCATGGGTCCCTTCGGTTTTCTAAAACGGTGGTTCCACGTGGCACTTCCCCTCTGTCAATGGGACCCGAGGGGCGCATGTCCCCTTCTACTATGTCGCGGATCTAAAGTTGTGACCTCCTCACCGTGACACACGACGTCGCACCACCTTCTACCAACTCGTTCAGCCAAGGGCCGACTGCCCCTACTGACCTCCACAGCTCGATTCTACTATCAATATGGGGCTTCCAGATTCACGTTTCCATTGAGTTCGAATGTTGCCCACAAAGAGCTTGAAAAACACAGAAGCAACAGAGGGTCTAGACCTTATTTTTTTGGCTTCTTCCATCTATGTTAGCATTATAAAAAGTGATTATTAAATAAATACATCACATAGATAAATTTAAACCCACTCAAAGAACCTTCCACAACCACCCATAAATTCATAAGAATCGTGGATCTACTCATTTTTGTTGATACACATTCATCTTGATTTTCAAGAATGAGGAAATGAATCTTGAAAATTTCTTGAATTTGATTATAACCCCTACCTCAGATTCAGAGAAGTCATCAGGATTGTGGAAGAAGAATCATCATTTGATGAAGTCATCGGTGTCTGTCAATCCTAGATCGATTCCTCCCATGTTTCCATCCAAGATTTTGTTCTTCATCGGTAGAAGAGGCTTTGGAACATCATCATAGGTTCCTCTTTTTTGTGTCAATAATCCAAGACCAAGCCTCAATTAAATTGAGGGAATGTATGATTAAAATAACAAAAGATTAGTGAGGTTCATTAATGAGTTAACCCCTTACTCTCAATGGCGTGGTTAAAAAACTGAATAGTCAAGCCATTAAATGACATGAAAACTCAACAGTCCCTCCACCGCCTATCAGCCATTGGTAGAAAAATAAAATAACAATTTTATTTTATTTTATTATTCTATAAAATGTCTACAAAACGAACTTTTTCACCCGACCTACTATGGTCTAAATTAATCCTCCCATAAGAAAATCTAGACACTTCAGATTCAAGGGTTCCCTTAGATTTTTAATACGAGAAATGGTTAAGAAGATAGAAAATGCCACCCACACATTTACTGAATGTACATTAAAAAAAGATCAAAATTCCTTTCCAGGAGCACCGGGCATCTGAATCAAACCCCATTAATTTTCTCAGACTCTTAATAATCCGAAATAATTTTTAAAATTTAATATGGAATTTCTCGGTCTTTAAAATTTTAAATTCATGAAATCTATTTATACGAAATAATATGTGTTTCATAAGTGAAATTATAATTTTAAAATGTTTTTTGAAATTTAAAAACCTATATTTGACATTTTAGAAGTTATATTATTTATTTTTTAACAAAATCATTTTTATAAATTCTACATGTAATATTTTTAAAATTATTTTTTTTCACAGGTATAAAATTAAAAAAAATTAAATGTTTATAAAATTTTGAACCATTATTTCAGAATTATGTAATAAGAACCATTTTATTTTCAATCATAAAGGATAAATATATTTGTTAAAAACTTGTTACATAAATAAAAATCAAAATATGTGAAAAGGGTTTATCATTGAGGTAAAGACTAGAGTATTATTTAAAACATGTGATATAAAGTGAGGTTTAGTCGTTTATCAACAATATAACTTACCCTATCAAATATTTATCTATTTAAGATAATATTTCATTCATTATTGGACCCTAACTAGGGCCTGAGCTGCAATTACCCCAAGCCCCCCTCCATAGGTGAGGGGGTGGAAACATGCGTCGTAAGTCGTTTGATAAATGGGGGACCTTTGACTAATGTACCTATACAAAAATACCTAACCATATCAATATAGAAGTACCGTGGTATAATAATAAAATAATTAAATAGCTATAAAGTAAACCAATCATGAAAAACCAATATGGAGTACACGAGTATGACAACCCAAACTAAATAGAAAATGGGTAAAATACATCCCCAATCAGAAAGACGTTCCAACATAATAAATGGAATGTAAAATTATTAGATATTCCAAATCCTATTCTCTATGATACAATCATTGTTCACGGTCTAATGCACCTAGTGTCCCAAAGCTCCTCTGAATTCACTGTTGACCAATTTGGCGTCTACATAAGACAAAAAACGCGTAGGAAAATCCCACGAAAGGCTGAGTATATACTTACCTAGAAAGATTATCTGAAAGTCTAAGGGGGTGTATTAAGAGATACAATAGTAATAGAAATATAATAAAAAGTTAATATCTCAACCTAAAAATGAATGAGACCTCTTCCAATCATAGGGAGGTCAACGCGTCTTGTAGGTGGACGACATGTTTCATCTCTACTACCCATATCAATAGAGTAGAAAAAATCCATTAACATGGATATGTATTAATGAAAAAGAAACCCAAGTGAGAGTGAAGGTGACCTCCATCACATATCCCAACCCAATAAAAGTCATCATTAGTTCCATAATTCCTTCAATGATGTTGTTGGCACCAGAAAATGCATCCCCAAAATTTTCCAGATACTTCCATACACGATCCAAGATCATAGTACATTTCGCAAGCTTCGATTTGGTAGGTCATAGGTCCCAAACAGAGTTACCAATTAGGAGTTATGGATATTTGATGTTGGGATGGAAAACTGGTTCGTGAAGCCCCCTCCGCAATCGCAGAACACCACCACAAAGCAATTAGGCGAGATGCTCCGCGAACTCGTTTGACGTTCACGACCCGCTGCGAAGCGAATGAGGCGAGATGCTCCTTGAACCCATTTGATGTTCATGAGACCACCACAAAGTGATGGAGGAGGGATGAACCATGAACACACTTGACATTCACGAGCCTTCCATGATGCAACCAAGTCCCTCTTCGTGCCACAAAAGCTCTGCTTCGTGGCGACACTCCCCTATAAATACCCAGCTAACTCTGATTTGCCGGAGGGCCACTCCTCCCCTTGGGCGGCCGATCTCCCGTTTCATGGAGCTCCGATTTCTTTCACGAAGCGGCTCCGTGAGGCCATACTCAGCAAGCAACTTCCTTCGCATTGCTGCTCCGTGATCCCATGCTCCGCGACGCTGCTCCACGAGCCCATGCTCTGCGAGCCCATGCTCTGCAAGTCCATGCTCTGTGATGCTACTCTGCGAGTCTATTCTCTGCGAGATCCCATGCTCTCTGATCCCCTTCTCTCCACAAAGCTACTTCACGAAGACCTATCCATTGCGAGGCTCCTACCTTCGCGCCTACTGATCCATACAGTGGGGGTTGCGCCCCCGCACACCCCGCTCAGTGTCAGTGCCGAGCTACCGTCCTAGCCCTCCGGGCCGGTCCCTTCACTACCATCATTGACCCCCAGGAAAAATGGAGAGTTTCACCATGAAATTTTTGGGCTGGGATGTCAGGATTTTCCATTGCACCGTTATACGCACCCACCTTCCACCTGTGGAATTCCATGAATTGAGATACTCCTCTACACACCATGAAACACTTTGGGTCGACATTTTCCTCTTGGTTTCATTCCCATGTTGTGAGTTGAGATTCTCACCATCGATTCCTCGAGTACCTTGAGTCGAACCATTCCTCAGGCAACTCCTCCAAACCCAATCACTTGGCTCCTATGCCAGGTTGAACCAGAAAGGGCCACCATCACGTAATACCCCAAACCATCCATTTCTAGTATTCTTATGCCAATATTCATATCTACATGACTTTAAAATATAGTGCTCCCTATTTTCCAAACATAGGATGCCTCTTATTCAATATGAGAGATGCATCATGCTCCAAGCATGAGATGCCAACCGTCCTATCAACATGACTCTAAACTGTAGTTCTCCCTATGTTCTCAACATAGGATACATCTTCCTCCAGACAAGAGATTCCTTATGCAACAAGAATGAGATTCCAACAGTCCTATCTACATGACTCTAAACTGTAGTTCTCCCTATGTTCCAAATATAGGATGTCTCTTCCTCCAAACAAGAGATGCCTTATGCTCCAAGCATGAGATGGCAACAGTCCTAACTACATGACTCTAAATTGTATTTCTCAATATGTTCAAACAGAGGAAGCCTCTTGCTTCAAACAGAAGATGCCTTATTCTCCAAGAATAAGATACCAATAGTCCTATCTACATGACTCTAAACTGTAGTTCTTCCTATGTTCCAAACATTGGATGCCTCTTGCACCAAACACGAGATTCCTTATGCTCCAAGTGTGAGATGCCAACAGTCCTATCTACATGACTCTACACTGTAGTTATCCCTATGTTCCAAACATAGGATGCCTTTTACTCCAAAAAAGATATGCCTTATGCTCCAAGCATGAGATGCCAATAGTCCTATCTACATGAATCTAAACTATAGTTCTACCTATGTTCCAAACATATGATTCCAATTTCTCCAAACAAGGCATGCCTTATGCTCCAAGCGTAAGATGCCAATAGTCTTATCTACATGACTCTAAACTGTAGAAATCCCTATGTTCCAAACATAGGATGCCTCTTGCTCCAAACAATAGATGCTTTATGCTCCATGAATGAGATGCCTACAGTCCTATCTACATGACTCTAGATGGTAGTTCTCCTTATGTTCGAAACATAGGATGCCTCTTCTTCCAAACAAGAGATGCCTTATGCTCCAAGCATGAGATCTCAACAGTCCTATCTACATGACTCTAAACTGTAGTTATCCCTATTTTCCAAACATAGGACGCCTCTTTCTCCAAACAATAGATGGATTATGCTCCAAGAATAAGATGAGAATAGTCCTATCAACATGAATCTAAACGATACTGTAGTTCTCCCTATGCTCCAAACATAGGATGCCTCTTGATCCAAACCAGAGATGCCTTATGCTCCATGCAGGAGATGCCAACAGTCCAATCTACATGACTCTAAATTGTTGTTCCCCCTATGTTCCAAACATAGGACGCCTCTTTCTCCAAAAAAGATATGCCCTATGCTCTAAGAATAAGATGAAAATATTCCTATATACATGACTCTAAACTATAGAAATATATATGTTCCAAACATAGGACGCCTCTTGCCCCAAACAAGAGATGCCTTATGATCCATGCATGGGATGCCAATAGTCCAATCTACATGACTCTAAACTATAATTATCCATATGTTCCAAACATAGGATGTCTCTTGCTCTATATGAGAGATGCCATATGCTTCAATCATGAGATGCCTAATGTCATGATTATAGTGGCATAATTTCAAGATATTTGGAATCCGTTAAAACATTCCATCACTCCACCTCACGCTTTTCAGGTCCTTCATTCAGATCCTCATCCACTCCCATGTCTGAAGGGACCCCCTAAAGGCCTGGTCCCATGCCGCATCGGCTCACCTACCATCCTGGGCCAATGCCCCAGAAGACTTTTGAGAACACTTTTAGTCAGGTCCTATGTTTCAAACATGGTCAGTAGTCGACCCTCATGTGTTTGTCCCCATTTTAGGATAATGTGATACGGATGCTGTGTTTCAAACACGGTCAACAGTTATCCCTCATAGCCACGCCAGACTCATTGCGTTCTGAATGTTGGGCATGTAATTCACACTTTTCATCTCCCTTTGTTTGGACAGATTCCAATGCCCCTTGGCATTATCCCTCATGTGCGCTAGCGCATAGGTGAAGGCCTTAACCCACTAGTGAGTTGGGATTCCCTCATGGCCAGAAATGAAGAAGAAATTAGGGGAAACTTCCTAGATTAAGCCCCATCCACTATTTCTACTCTATAGTGGCACCCGGGCAGCTTCCTAGAGTAATCCCCATACACTATTTCAATTCTATAGTGGCACCCGAGAAGCTTCCTTGTGTAAGACTCATCCACTATCGCTACTCCATAGCAGCCCACATGCAACATCCTTACGTAATCCCCTTCCACCATTGCCGCTCCCTAGCGGCACACGGGCCTCTATCCTGGAGTAAGTCTCGTCCCCTCTAGGAATCTAACCACACGTAAGCCCTTGTTTCCTCTTTGGGATTCCTAGAGCGTAAGCCCCAAATCACCTCCCACGGACGCACCATTTGTGATGTGGTCGTCAGGCCTTTGATGCCTGTTGTTTCTCACACCGAGCATGACTCACGTGGGCTTAGAGTAAGGATCGTCCATGATGTCATCCCCGTCCTGCATGACGTTAAAATGTACACCTGAACTACATGGACTTTGATCCATGACAAGGTATGGTACGTAGGAAGTCTCCACGAGGTTCAAGCCCCCCCACACACCTAGAAAAAGGTCCTCATTCACATCGGTTCACCGACACAATCCCCGTACTACATGACGTTAAACTGTACACTTGAACTACGTGGTCTTTGATCCATGTCAAGGCATGGTACGTATGAATCCTCCCTGAGGTTCATGCCCAACACCCACCTGGACCAAGGTCCTCATTCACGTCGGTTCACTGACACCATCCCCGTCCTAAATGACGTTAAACTGTGCAGCTGAACTACGTGGACTTTGATCCATGTCAAGGCATGGTACGTAGGAAGCCTCCACGAGGTCCAAGCCCACCACCCACCTAGACCAAGGTCCTCATTCATGTCAGTTCACCAACACCATCCCCGTCCTGTATGAAGTTAAACTATACACCTGAACTATGTGGAATTTGATCCATCTCAAGGCATGGTACATAGGAAGACTCAAGGAGGTCTAAGCCCACCACCCTCCTATACCAAGGTCCCCATTTACATGGGTTCACCGACACCATCCCCATCCTTCATGATAATAAACTGTATATCTAAACTATGTTGTATTTGATCCATGTCAATGCATGGTACGTAGGAAGCCTCCCTGAGTTTCAATCCCAAATCCATCGGACCAAGTTTCTCATCCATGTCTGTTCGACGACACCCCCCATACCAAACTATGACTACTTTGATCCATGTCAAGGCATGGTACGTAGGAAGAATCCCTGAGGTTCAAGCCCACCAGCCATTGGAGGTGCCGACCACATTCATGTCAGTTCACCAACACCTTGGGCCACCTAGAGTGAAAGACCCACACCATTCTGAACATTGTGCTATTCGATCCATGTCAAGGCATGGTACGTAGGAAGCCTCCAAGAGGTTCAATCCCACCACCCGTTGGTCGCTCTGACCCCCTTCATGCCGGTTCACCAACACTTGGTAGCCAAGAGTTTAAGCCCCACACCATCCCAAACTACGAGGACTTTGATCCATGTCAAGGCATGGTACGTAGTAAGCCCCCCTAAGTTTCAAGCCCAACAACCATTGGACCACAGGTCCACCGTCAGTGGTAAGTCGTTGTCACTCTATTCAGCGGTATGCCGATGCCATCCCCATATAGCGGTAAGCCGTTGTGACCTCAATCAGCGGTAAGCTATTGAAACCCCATTTAGTAGAAACCCGTTGTCAACCTCATTTAGCAGTAAGACATCATCCGATGAATTACATGGACTTTGATTCCAAGCCCTGAGGATACGTAATATGCCTCTATGTGGCTCAAGCCCATCAATCATGTCTCATAAATATCTCTCCCATGAACATATGTGTCTCGGGAAGGTCATGCCCCAACATGGAGGTTCCACTTACTCTGGGTCCCATCCATGCATCCATTCTCACGGGCCGCCTCCTCAGGTGTCCCATCGTCCCACTGAACTACACAGACATTGATTCCCTACCATAGGGATACATTGGAAGTCTCTTCGAGGCTCAATCCCATCACTACCATCACTTTTACGAAGGTCCTATTTCATTCCCCTCCACTCCATCCAATTCTCCATCATCCATCCTGATTCTTACCCGGGCCGCACATCCCAATGGGATCATATCATCCACCCTCTTCGCTGCTCCTAGCAGTACTTAGGAAGCTAACCGTGCGTAAGCCCCAATATGCCTCCGGGTCATTGTCCTTGGTGTACACCCCGATTCATCACCCATTCGAACTACGTGGGTTTTGATCCCTGTCCTCTACACATGGTACATAGGAAACCTCCATGAGGTTCAATCATAGCCAATGGTAAACCTTCTAGGTATTCCCTCCAAATGATGTACCAATCTAATACGTCCACATGGGATTTTCTAATCACTCTCCTTCCATCTATATAGGACGTTAAACACACAGCCTACCTCGTGATAAACCTGAGATACCTGAGGAAAACCTCGGATGGCACGCCTTTGGTGAAACCATCTTTGAAAGACGTTAAACGTGCGGCATGACCTATGTTAAACATGGGAAGCTGAGGAAAACCTCATATGAATGCCTATGGAATATGATTCCTTTCATTTGACATGGTATTTCTCAGGTTCCACACCCTTGAGATGCCCTCTTATGAGGAAGAATATAGGTTCCCCAATGTCCATGCACCCAGAGATGCCCCAACATGTCTGATGCTGTCATTTACTCGGACCGAAGGTCGATACAATGTCAAGACCCCATGAAATGTCTTGACAGAAGTAGTGAAATAAACGGTGTCCATGAAGATATGGCATCAGGAATGAGATTCAGGAACCATGACTAAATCTATAAGGGAGACCCAGACTAGGTGACGAGTTCTGAGGAGGAATCCATGGAAGGAAGAACCGACATCCCATCATCCTGCTTCGATCAAGGAGAAAACATCCCTGAATAAGGAGAAGATGATGCCCGCCTTTTGAAATAAGTAATGCGGGGAAAAATTTGCACGTCCTCATAGATGGATACGCGCACCCCAGCGAAAGCGTCGGAAACAGATGCCCATTATCTCACGCGTCTGCCAAGCAGAAAACATCCAAGTCTAGACACACCAATCTACTATGCTATATATTTTTTGGGCCAAAATCTCTAAGTAGAGGACCCATTACATGGTAAAACATGATGGTTCCACTCAATAAGTATCAGTAGAGGCCCCGTTCCCAGATGTGTAAGGGGGTTCCACTCTCTAGGTGGAAGACCTGTGCACTGGTGCGTCTGGGGGGTTCCACTTTAGTGCCTTAAGGACCCTTCCCCTATCCATTAGGGGAATAACACCATAGATAGAAGACCCACACACATGATGATGTCTAGTTCCACCCTATTGGTCGTGAACCCATTCCCTAGTGCATTCGTAGGATCCACTCCGGTGTCTCGATGACTTGCCCCATATCCAATAGGGTGGTTCTAGTATGTAGATAAAGGACCTGTACCCAAGATGATGGGAGTTCCACTCTATTGGTTAAGGAACCACAACTAGGAGAATAACGAGGGTTGCACTATGGTTTATCGAGGACCGATGCCCTACCTGATAGTGGGTTTCAACTCGGTAGGTAAAGGACCCACGTCAAAGCTGATGGGGGGATCCAATCTATAGGTCACTAGTGATCCTCTTCATAATCACTACATCATCGAGGTTTACTAAATAAGAATCATTCTCAGAAAATCTCACATCATATCTTGAAATCCACATCAGAGGGAACCAACATGTTCTATGTGGAAAAACACTAGGGATATACTACCTGCCAGAAAGAAAACTGATTCTAATTGAAGAGATACAAGAGTTTGAAGTTTCCTCAAAAGGAACCAAGGGGTACACAGTGTGTGAGTAGACCCACATGATGTCTGGTCCCACTATTTCTCCAAGTCATGTACTAGCCAGTAAATGAGTTCCATTCCCTATGTATGTACCTGACATATAGGTGGAATACAATGTGTGTCCAAGCTATTTGGGGTTGAGTTGTGTTCTCTCGGTTGTATCTATGTACTTATACCTTGTCTGTGTACAACGAAACATGATGTGTTCTTGTCCATGCACATTCCCTATTAATTCTAGAGTAAATGTCGAGTTCACAAACAGAAGGTCATAAAACATGTGTGGGACCCTCATGTATTGTGATACTTATGTAAACCGAAAGCCCTAGCTCCCACAGTATAGGGATCACATGCCATGTGATCTTCCGACTGTACGGTGTGTGGTTGTGATTTTATGTTACATTAGATAAAGAAAATGTGGTTCATATATGATAACCTTTCATTAAAATCCTACCTTTTTTTCTTGAAAATGAAAGATATTTCTTCATCTAGTGATTTGTGTCACTCTGATGGCCTAAAAAGCGATTATATTTTCTAGACACAGAACCTGGACAAACCACTTCGCACCGAACACGTATTCTGTCAAACAACATCTTTAATTTGTATTCTAAATAAACTGATTAATCATCTAAAACCCATAGAGTCATCAATGTTAACCATGATTATATATTCCTTTTTTGTACACAATTCCACATTTAAATCATGGGTCTAACCAGGCTCGGTATCACTCGAAAATGTTGAATAGAGTCTCTGTAGACCAATCACGAAGAATGTGATGAATCAAGGAAAAAATTAACAAGACCATGGGGTTAAAAATAATTTTACAACTTTAATTTTCCAAAGAATAAAGTTGTGATATTTAGGTTGATAAATAATGAATAAAAAATTAAATTACAGTACTTGGGTGCATGAAACGTCTAGAAATTGGTGGAGATCATACAAAAGGATGATCCTGCCTAATAAATTTAATCAAAAAGGTAATAAAACATTAATTGAAGAGTATTTAATAGATATTATTTTAATAAATCACTTTACAATTATTGAGAGGTGTTATTACATTCATTGTGATTCAATATTCTTTGATATGGAGATTCATCATGATCTGATTTGATTCACCAATGGAAGGTGGAGAAGATCACTATCAATTATCTTAGAGTTTATGAAACTAAACCTAGATAATTTCCATTGTGGTGATTTTATAGATGAAATATATTTCATTAATATAATTAATTAATTAAATTAATAATATAATTAATCCATTAAATGTACTGCCAAAAACTATCTTATCTGATCATCTTAGACCGACCCATTTTATGTCGTTCCTTGGAAAAATATGATGTTTCGAACTCAATAGTGGTATCACAATTTTTATCCATGATTTTATTTAAGAGTTATCACATTTTATTTAAGAAACTATGTGAATGATATAAAAAATATATTTTTTATTTTTATAAAATTTATTTTGGGAACACATGGTCTTATAATCACTCGACATCTTAATTCCTAGCTCGAAAAATGTATGTATAAATATTTAAAAGTCTTAGAATGAAAAAATTAGGTCTCTACCTCATTCAATAAATAAATATTTTCATCCCCAAAAATAAAAACATAGAACAAATCTCATGATACTGCACCCACATTGGGATCCTCCACCCCTAGGAGCTCTTCTTAATGTTCCCATGCTTCCACAACCCACGAACTATGTGGATGGTCTATCCATGCAGGGCTCTATCATGTAGATTATCATTCTCTTCCTGGTGCTCCCAAAATTTTGCTCCATCCTCGATTTATATCTCTCCCTAGTTGATAACATGTATATGTTCATGCACACATCACCACATTTGTGATAAGTGGTAGAAATAATGCACCCACTACAACTGTGGGTGTAGGGAGAGGTGCTAAAAATCATTTTCGAACCTCTTCAAGTTGTCGAACAACCTAATGAACATCAGAGATAGATTTACTCCTTGGAAGAATCTCTATAATCCTCATCTTGGAGAGGATATGAAGAAAACATGGTATCCCTTATCATACTCAAAGGGCCTATAATGTCAATTTTCATAGGATTTATGTCTACTCTAGGCCATCTGGATCCATTCACGAATGGAATGAAATTTCTCTATCATCACCTACACCAACTCTGGACCAACATCGCACATCCCAGTGATCTCTATATGAAAACAGAAAACATAAAGGGTCTTCTATACATGGACTCAAAAGTTTTCATGCTGATAGTAGAGTAATATTTGTTTTTTTACATAAACTCTACCAATGAAAAGTGATCCTTGTAACTCTGACCAAAGTCTAACACACAATCCATCAAAATATCCTCTAATACCTATATAGTGTGCTTAGTCTATCTATCTTTATGGGGGTTCAAGGATATACTCATCCTCATCTGGGCCCTGAATGCCTCCTTTGGGCCTCTCCACAACCATGACATGAACCACACATCACGATCAGGGACAATAAATTAGGGAATCCCATGAAGTTGAACATTCTATTATATATAAATATACCCCAAAAACTCCATAAAATAGTCTAATTCATAAAATTTAAGTATACCGACTTCATGGTTTGATAAACTATCACCTTGATGGAATCACAACCCTTTACTTTTATTGGAATCCCAGTTGCAATGGTCATGGATATTCTGTCCCACTTCAACTATGGCATCTCAAGGGGCTAAAAAAAACCTTCCGGAACCTATTTATCACCCTTCACCAGTGGAAAGGTGAGACACTATGAGGAAAACTTAGCTAATGTTCATATCATGAAGGACCACAAAAACTACTTCTATAGGTCTTTATATATATTCCCAACACCGAGATGTAAGACCAAGGATGAATTTTGGAACTCTGACATCACTTCCTCCCAAATCATATCTATGACCACTATCTATCTCTGGAAAAGGTTATTCTGATTCTATCCTACAAAACACCCATCTGGTGAATCATCTATTGACATCTAGTCTGGAAACACCCATTATTTTATATCTCCCATCCAGGACTCTCTCAAATGCTTGAGAAGCTGATGATTCAACACCACTAATTGAATAAAAAATGCACCATCCTACCCTACCAGGGTTATATATAAAGAAGCCTCCTACACCAAACCAGCCTAGTAATTCATGCAAAGGAAATATTATACCAAATTCCCCCCCCCCCCATATTATAGACTATCTTGATTTCATAGTTCTTTTCTAATTCCAACCAGCGATGTTGTCTTTGATTCAAGTCTCTCTGTGTGGAGACATACCCAAGAACCAAATGGTCTTTATAAACCCCAAATCACTCTATGAGAACATAGTGAATCCAAATCCTTAGGGAGAATATTACCATGAATAGATCTAGGTTGTGATTCATGTAGTTCTCCTTATGGGGTTTTAAATTCCTTGATCTGTATGCAATAACTATTTGCTGCTACATCAACATGCTGCTGAGTCCATATTTCAAGGAATCAAAATACATTATGAACTCCCTTCAATCCTATAGTTTTATCAACACAAGATCACCCATCATCCTCAACATAAACCCCATGAAGGTTCTCTTTCACTACTCATTCCAGGTAAATGAATTCCCTTTATACATCAGAGTGGTCAAAGTGGATTCAATCATGGGGAAGTATGCCACAGTCCTCCTGTAGTACCCCACCAAGACAATAGAACTCCACACCTCTGAGATGATCATTGTTGGATCCTAGGGATTAATTACATTGAACTATTCTCTGTCTATGATGATTTTTTTAGAAATACATTTCCCAGGAACTGAACCTCATGAATTCAAAACTATAAATTCTGGGTCTATAATAAACATTTTTCTCATAATTAAAATCTAGAACCAACCTCATGTGTTATGTGTTATCCTCCTACGTGCTAAATTATATGAATATGTCATCAATTAAGACAAACAAAAACTAGACCATGTACTGTTGGGAAAACTAGTTTTTCAATTCCATAAATACAGTGGGGGAATTTGTCACACCAAAGGGGATCACCATGAACTCATTGTGTCCATAGAGACATAGAAATACCAACTTTAGAATATCATCCTCATAATCTCTCAAATGGTGGTAGCCATAATTGAGATCAATATTCAAGAACCATCTCACTCTTAGAAACTAGTCAATGAGGTCATCAATCCTTGGTAAGGGGAACTGGTTCATTATCAGGGTCTAGTTCAAGCATTGATAATCCACACAAAGTCATAATATTTAGTCCACCTTTTTCACAAACAATACTAGAGATACCCAGGGGGACTCACTATGTCTGATAAATCCCTTCTCTCAAAGGTCCTCCATCTTAAACTCCTACTCCTGGAGATTGGTAGGGGTCATGAGATATTTCTTAGAAGATGTCATATAAGTCAAAGGATGAAAGTTGATACAAAACTACATCTCCTTCTATAGAGGCAGTCCTGCAACATCATTGGGGAAGAAATCCATATAATCAACCATGAATAATGGAGTATATATTCCTAAAGAGCCTATTAGACTAAGGGATTTACTCACTAACTGATATGTGATGGGATTTACCCTCTTCCTTGTAGAACCTACTAGTCCTTCCATGCGATCACACTTACCCAAAAAGGTTAATATGATCACATCAATTCGAAGTCATCTAACACATTTAATGTGAAATTCAATTTGGGATTAGAAAATGGAAAACCATCTCATTAAAATTATGAGGTGATAGGGTTCCATCATGATGAAGAAAAGTTCCCACATGAACCTCTCTCTACCAATGATATCTCGCACTAATGGTAGATAAAAGATATAGAAGAGGAGTTCTTGTAGGAACCTATAGATAAATACAGTCAAAAAAATGCTCTTGTGGGAGATCTATATCTCAATTCAGGAGTATAATGAGGAAGGAATGAATCAAAACTATATCTACTAATACTAAATCAAGATATGAATAATTACAAATCACACCCTTAATAATCTCTTGTTCCACTGGGTCATAAGCCTCTATAGCTTGTAGCTATTTGTGGACCTGATCTCTGTCTGCCTGAGCATGACATGGGCCACCAGGTGGTGGTGGTAAAAGTATATGATAGAGTTTTCAACCACCCATATCTCCTCCTCATGAATATTCACCTACTTCCCTACCATATCCCCCCCCTAGGGGACTCCCTCCCCTTTACGAGGAGATCCATGATCATGATGCAATCTCTCTCGTGGTAGTCTGTCTGATATCATCTCATGTTCCTCAACACATCTAGTCAGGAAGTCATGATCCATGTGACCTCTCCTATCACAAGCATAACACCACCCCTCTCTGGGATACCATAGTCCTCAACATTTCCCCTAACCGCATGCCAAAGTTGGATCATAGAGAGGTCTCTTTGGTTAAGATCCTGATGTATAGAGCCTACTAGCTTATAAAAATTAATCAACCCTATAACATACAATCCTATCTCCAGTTTAATATATTACCTCTTACAATAATATCTCTATCACTAGTTCCCACTCCAATACCCCAACATAGGTGGGAATGCACAATGGAATTACATGAGCACAAATCTCTAGGTGGAGTCCCTGGTAAGAATTGTTTTCTGAATTAGCCATCCCAGATCAAGTCAAGGGAGTATTATGTAATGTTTGTGAACCTCAACTCATACTCATAAAAATTCATCCATCCTTTTAGATTCCCAAAAATCTCCTGAATCCAAACTTAGTGCAAGTAAGAGGGGTTGTACTCCTCACATATTATCTTTTTGATGTTGGTGCATGAGAGTTTCAACTCATCATTCATCTGGGTAACAAGACCATAACAACACCCAACTACTCTACGAAAATTGATAGCTACCAATGCAACTGCATGATCTATTGGTTTCCAGATATGTTTGATGAAAAAAACCATTGACTCTAGGAAATTCTTTGCTACCTGGGGATATGGCATGCTATGGAACATCAGCGGACTCTAGCACTGGAACTTGTGGAGTGCACTAATCCGGTGTGCCTCCTTAGTCTGCTCAGATAGTACGATATTCTACTCAATGGGTGGTGGTGTTACTACCTATTTAAATAGAAGAAGTATATCATAGGATGGATCATTATCTAAGGGCTCATCACCAATTAGATCATCATCATGATATAGAGTTGGTAAACTTGATAGATATTGTCATAGAGGAATCCAAGAAATTTTATCAAGAAGTACCATGGTCTGATGAGAATATATTTATATATATACAACTATAGGGAGATAACTCATGAAGGATAGTTAAATACTCAATATTATCTAATGCATGAACTATTTTAACACTACAACCAATTTCTCGGTAATCCAAGTCGACACATAGGTAGTGAATGACCTAGTGAATGGATACTTTTACTGGTACTACCATCACTAAATTCCCTAGACTGAGATTCTCACTCGAGAAAATTGAAATTTTTTCCCAATATCCCAAAAAAATACTCATAAGGGGTGTAAAATGAACACTGTTCTATGGTTTAAACTGATCTAATACCAATCTTCCACAATCTTAACCTAAATGGGGAATGAACCACAAATACCCAAAGCCAACCTCCATAGTCCAGGGGTGCGAAAAGTGTCAAAAGTCATATACTAAATGGGATGCCTTTTCCTAATTTTCATGTGTGCACACACCCTACCATATTAATGAATTAGTTTAATAGAATAATGATAAATAGATGCAACAACTAGAAAGTAGACCAAACATCCATAACCACTTGGGGGTACAAGAGTATGGAAGTGAAAACTGATAAAAAAGCAAAAAAATATACACCCAAAGAGAAATGTATCCCAAATTGAAATTATTGGAAAATAAAATTAGGTGAGAATACAACTACTTATCTTTAAGCTATGAACACTATACACGGTCCAATTCACTCAGTGTCCCTAATCTCCTCTGATGTCACCAATGACTAGTCTGTTGTCTTCATAAGACACAACACTTGTGGGAAAATACAATGTGTTTTTTAGTATATATATACACAATAGTACTCTCGAAAAGCTGAAGGGGGGGGGGGGCAGTAAGAGATAAAATTGGAAGTTAAAGATAGAAAATAGTGAATAGATCAACCCCAATGAGAAGATGAACTCATCCAACCATATGGAGGAGAATGCATTGTGAAGGTGTTCTACACATGACGTCTCTACCACCTAGAGAAAGGGAGTAGAAAAAAATTTATCAATAAGAACCCACACACATAGACAAACACAAAGAGATTATCATGACAAAGAAACCCAAATGAGAGAGAAGGTGACTCCATCTCACAACCACAACCAGGAAAACAGTCACCATCAGATTTAAAATTCCATAAATAATACCCAGTATCTCATGCGTCTGCAAAAAAACATTCATGTCAAGAAAAACCTCACTATTAGGCCACACGGTTGATGGTCCCCAATATCTAGGAATAGTACCCATTACATGGAATAATAAGAGGTTTATAATCTATAAGTATGTATAGATGATCCACACCCTAATGAATTCATGCGGTTCCATTATATAGGTCGAGGAAAAACATCCTGGTTTATTTGGGGGGTTCTAATGTAGTGTCTAGAGGACCAGCAACCTATTTGATAGGGGTTCCACTATATAGATATAGTAATTTCATCCCAAATGATTAGGGGTTCCACTCTATAGTTTGAGGACCAACTCCATGGTGTGTCGGGGGGTTCCACTCTAGTGTCTTTAGTACCCATGCCCTATCTGATAGGTGTTTCAACTAGGTATATGAAGGAAATGCACCCATGATGATAGGGGTTTCACTATACAATTCAAGGAACCTCACCCTAGTCCATTATTAGGGTTCCACTATTATGTCTTAAGGACTAGAAAACTACCCAATCGGGGGATCCAATTGGTATATAGAGGACCCACACCATAACCGATGGGGTGTTCCACTTTATTGGTCGATAGTGATCCTATGTATGATCATTTCCATTGTTGTGTTCTACCTAAATAAGATTAACACCAAGAATATATCACACCGGATTTAGAAATCTATGAGAATGGAACCATCACATTATACGAGGAAAAAAATTAGGATAGGCTACTCATGGGCCAAAATACTTGTCCAAATAAAAGATATATGAGAGTTTTAAGATTCCATAAAAACAAAAAAGGGGTACATGAAATGTAAGGGGACCACATTACATGTTTTTCCACTCTTTTGCGTGTTTGTGTCCTTACCAACACATGTATCCCAAGAAATGTGTAATTAAATAGTGTGTAGGTGGAAAACATGACATGTTCAAGATATGTAATGAAGAGTCATGTTTTCTAGGCTATTTCCATTACTTAGCTTGTGTCAGTGTACTTTGTCACACATCGTGTGCCTAGTCGTGCCCATGCCCATGTACTCTCAGAGTACATGCCGAGTCCACCACCATAAGGTCACATGGTATGTGGGGGTCCCACATGACGTGTGATACTTATTTCACATAAAAGCCATATCTACAACAACATAGGAGACACACAAATTCCCTCACTTGTAATTTATCACCCACCATACTTGATTCAGATTACAACTCAACATATCAATCACCCATAACCCAAAAATCCCACAATTTAATCCATGATTTTGTATTTTGTCTATCATACATGACTCTATAGTGGATCTGGGGATCCAATCAGGCTTGGTATCTACAAAAAATATAGAGCCAAGGCCTCATATACCAATTGATGAGGAATGTGAAGAATCAAGGGAGAATGGAACAAGAATAAGGGTTTAAAAAATAATTGGAAATGAATTATATTCCAATGAATATAGTTTTGAGATACATGGTGAGAAAAAATGAATAAAAAATTAAATTTCTATACATGGGGGCATTTAATGTCTATATATTAGTATAGATCATAGACAGGGATTATCTCGCTCAATCAATTTAATCAAAAATAGTGTAAACCATTTTTTGAAAATTCGTAACTAGATATTGGATCAATTTTCACCAAATAACATTATCACAAATGATTGATAGGGGTCATTTAGTTCATTTCTCTTCAACATTATTAGATCCCTAGATCATTCATCATCTGATTTGATTCGCTAATGGAAGGGGGAGACGATTTATTATCTATTCTCCTAGGGTTTATACAGCTAACTCAAGAGAACTTACATATTGGTTATTTTATAGAGTAAATTTGTTTCATAAATTTAATTAATCCACAAACCTACTACCAACTTCTATCTTATTTTAATGTCCCACACCAAACCATTTAAATTCATGCCTATGGTAAGAATTAAATTTCTAACACCACTGTGGACTCATATTTATGATCAAATATTCCCTTGAATATTTATCTAATTTTATTTATTAAAATGTGCAAGAATAATATAAAATATATATAATAATTTTAAAAATTTAATTTTGGGCACAGTAGTCCTTAAAAGTGCATATCATCTCAGTGACTAGCTCAAAAAATATATTCTGAAATATTTCAAAGTCAGTCAAGGAAAACAATGCCTCTATAATGTCAATGAGATTGACTTCACATTATTGAAATTTTTTGTTTATATATAAAAATATCTTCCCATTTCACTTAAAAATGGGGAAATCTTCTACTCACATTGTAACGACCCATAATCTCATTAATGGAAATCCATCTTGATCTAATTAAATGTCTATTTTTGTTAAATGTTTATATACAATGTTAAATTCTTTTGTTTTATGTTTTTGGATTTTAAAATATTGTTTTGAATTGTGATCGTTGTTAATATATCCATTGAATAGTGATCACATGATTATTATAAATATTGGGTGTTAACAAATCCAATATACTCAGAAAAAGGAAGCGATGGCCTCATCCTGTAGATGTGCCTCATATGAAGCCCATTTGTCAGAGCTCAGAAAGTATGTTGCATCTTTGGGATTTTTACTTGACCAAGACCAAGCCGAGCTTGTGGTTGGCTCGAGAGGAACCGCCTATGAGAGAAGTGGAAGTTTATAGAGATTACAACCCGATCAATGCTATCTGAGCCACCCCAAGAGTCAGTCACCATCACACACATTAACCTTTGGTATTATGCAGGTGTTATAAGGGGTTATGTAACAAGAAATTATCACCATGGCCATGTACATTATTTTTGTATATAATAATGAATATACGTTCATTTTATTGTTGTTACCTTGTAGATGGTTTTTAAAACAAAAATAGTATTTTTAGTTAATATTAAACAAAGAAATCTATTTTTATGAATTAATGGATTTTTTAATTAGATAATATTTTAATAAAATATTATTATTATTAAATTAATTTTTATTAAATATAAATTATTGTATAATTTTATGAATGCAATCGTAATTTTTATTATGGTTTGAAAGCCATTTTTGTCAAAACCCGTGATTTATTTATAAATGTAAGTTTTACATTAAAAGTGAATGTTAAAAAATTTAGAAAATTATTTAGATAAAATAAATATTATTTTAGGAATCTGGATTGTTGAAATTATCCAATGGGGAATTTTTCATAATTTTCTGAGCCAGTCAAATTTTTTAGTAAAAATTAAATGTCCTTTAAATATATAATGGTTTTCATGACATCATAATGACCCAATTGTGATGAAATAAAATACTATAAGCCTTATGTTGGGCCAATATATGTTTTACCATTATAATAATGTGATTTTGGGTTTTTTTGGGTTAGTTTACAAAGCATTAATGGACCCCTCAAGACTTATTAAACATCTTGTCTTTTTAAATTGTTTTCCTTGGGAGTGTGACTCACCTCCACATAAGGAACCCCATTATTTTAAGAAGTTCGGACTTTGGACTTATAAAAATTGTTTTCCACTTCCCTTTTCCAAAAAAACATATAAATAAACCATGGGTTGGTTTGTGGTTTGAATTAGTTTAATGTGAGGTGTCCTAAACCTAAATAATAAATAATTCCCTCACCTTTCTTATATAAACCCACCCAAGATCCCACTTCCTCCTCACTCAAAGAATTTGGAGTTCATCAAACCCCTTACCTACTCTCACTAGAATCCTACCAAGGTGCCCCAAGCTACCAAGAAGCCTCTCTCAAGCCTCTCTCAAGCCTTTGCAAGCTAACTTCCAGGTAAGGGGTTTTCTTCCTTTCTCATTTTGTCTAATTTTCATACTGTTGTTATTCCATTTTAATTTCAATTATAAATGTTGGGGTATGGTTTAAAAATTACACATACTGCCCTATTTATTTATTTAATGATGGGATACCCCTTTATCTCTCATTAAATGCCTCCCATGTACACCCGTTAGTATGCCAAAATTCCGAAAGGAATTTATCTCTCCTCTTTTAAATTCAAGTAATTATCTTTTATCATGAATACAAATTCCATTTCAATTGTTGGGACATGTATATATATGACCCCCTTACAGTCCATTTCATGTATATATGACGAGAAACCCCTTTCTCTCTCATAAACCATTTTTAGGAATTCTAACGTCACACTGTTACGCTGCCAAAATTGCACCGATTTTCCAAGCCAATGTCATTGTGTATTGAATACCATGCCCATTTCTCTATCAAAGATATTATAATTTATGCACATTTAATTATTTATTATAAAGTTTCATGTATTAATTCCACATTCCTTTATCGTGGAATAAATGATGAAGTTTTATGAATCCATGTTATATGATCCAGGTGGCACACTTATGCATGAAATGAAATGTTTAAGAAGGGCGCACCCTTATAGCGCTCCAATACATTGGGTTAATTATTGTATCATGATACATCATGTGCAATGAGTGTTTAATCAAGCTAATTAAAGTGAAAAAATGATTTACTCATGCTTCATGTGCAATGAGGATTTACTCATGCTTCATGTGTAATGAGCCTTGGCTCATGGTAATTCCATGTTAAGTGTTGTTACCACATTTCCAAGTTATGATTATCATGATTTATCATGCCTTTATGATTATGCTTCTCTTTTTCTCTATTGATATTCCTATTTTATAACATGTATTGTATTCCTCATGTTATTCCATGAGTATTCCCTTACTGGGATTTATAGCTCACCCTTTTCTTATGCATGTCCTCAGGTTATCCCATGAAATGCTAATTATGAGGGAATGTAGTGGCCATGTAAAGTAAGTTTTCAATAAAGATGTTATATTTCATCTTTTAAGATGCTAAGTAATGATACTAAGCCCCAAAGACACTAGACCTCTTGATCTTCTATGTTTTATCAAGTGATATTTATGTAATAAATTATGTATAATTGTGTAATAAATAACCAGGGTTGTCATTGTTGGTATTAGAGGATATGTTTAGTTATTGTTGGGATTAGGATTAGAAAACCCTAGGGAAGCCTTAGAGAAAATAATATGTATAATAAAAACATCCCTATGTTTTGGTGAGTATTTAGAAGGTGGTTTATCAAGAAAATAAATCCTTGTCTGGATACGAGCACGTAGAGGCAGCTCTGGCACAGATGTATCATAGGGGTAAAACCCAAAAACACCGCATTAAGCAAGACTCGAGCATGAACTAGTGCACATCAATGAGCCTTGATTCACTATTAGTTAGGACACTCTCAGGGGATATGATTTGGTAAATTCATAAGCATAGTATGATCTATGACTAAGGGACAAAAAATTCCCTAAGAATATATGTTAGAAAGTAGATCATGGATAACATAGACTGAAGCTAATATATTCATATGTTAAGGAAATAAAATTTATTTATAAGTAGTTAGTTTTATCCTTGGATTACCCTTTATTTCTTACCCCTAAATTTCCTTTTATTCCAGCTAATGGCCGGTAATATGAGGATTGGGCTAACAACCGATATGAAGATCAATGTGATGGTTGTACTAATGAGATGCCCAATACAATGGAATCTGGAATCGTGAACTTTGCAACTCTTCTCTCTCATCTTACTCAAGCATTGAATAGAAACATGGGTCAAAAGGAATGTTCACCCCCCCCCCCAATAAAGAACATGTCATTATCGAGAGATTCATGAGACAGAGGCCTCCTACTTTTAGCAGTTCATCTGATCCCTCATTCGCTGAAAAACAGATGAAGTCCATTGAAAAGATTTTCTCTATCCTTAAATTTTCTGAATAATAGAATGTTCTCCTAGATTCTGATTGTATGGAGGGTGAAGCTGATAAATGGTGGGCGTTAATAAAAAATATGAAGCCTGAGAAGGAGATCGAGGCGTTGGAAAGGAAGGATTTCCGAAAGATTTTTTTCGATAAATATTTTCCGCGCACCCTACTGCTTAAGATAGAAAATGACTTCATTTCCCTTAAGAAAAAGATGATGAATATATTGGTGCAGAAGAGTAAAACTTAAAAAGGCTTGCATGATACACTTTCAGCTTTGTCTTTAACCCCGAATGTAAGGTTGATCGCTTCTTTGGTGGGTTGAAACCTAGCATACGGAAAGCGCTGTTGATCTGTGACTTCAACAACTATATGAAAATTGTCCAATGTGCCATCAAGTTCGAAATAGAGAACGTAGAATCTCAGGGGTATCATGGGTATAAGAAGAATAAGGTGGAATTTAATGCCGATGGTCCGATGGATAAATCCAATGGTGGTAAAAAGATCCAGCACCCCACTTGCCAAAGCTGAGGAAAGAAGAACCCTGGAAATTTCCTAAAGGGTACAAGAAAATTATTTTTGTGTGGGAGAGAAGGGCACCTAGATGTTAACCACCGACAAAAAAACCCACGTATTCAAAAGAGGAGAGAAATGCTCTATTCTAACCTCAACACATTGTTCATTGCTACAACTGCAAAAACCCATGGCATCTCTCAAATCAGTGCCCTAAGGCAAGGGTTTTCAGAGGCAACCAACAACCTCCAAGGCATCAAGGGTGAGCTTTTTCCATCACTACTGCTGAAGTGAATCCCAAAAAAGAAGTGGTGATTGGTACTCTATTTATTCATTCAAGTTAGTGAATGTACTTTTTTATTCAAGTTCTACACATTCTTTTGTATCTCGAAAGTTTAGTAGAACAATCCTAGCACCAACACAAATCATGGAAGTGAAGATGTTAGTGTGTACGGAAAATGGGGCCATCATTGCATCCCATGAATATAAATCCTCCCATGTCATAATCTGTGTATTGAACTTCCCGATGAACCTCGTCATACTCCCTCTAGTGAAATATTATGCAATTATTAGCATGGATTGGATTTCCTTATATAGAGCCAACATAAATTTCCATGAGAGGGAAATCACTCTCCATGTGGATAATCGACCCCCGATTCTTTACAAGTGCAAGGTGGAAGATGAATCTTCTTTAGCTCCATTATCTCAAGTGTGGATATTACTGCCCTATAAGTATGTGTATCTGGCTAAGATGATTGAGTCTAAGGAGGAAACCATCATAGCAGACATGCCTATTGTGAGGGAATTCACTGAAGTGTTTCCCGAGTAATTTCCTGGTCTTCCTCTAAGAAGAGAAGTTGAATTATCAATTTATCTTATACCTAGGGAGTTGCCAATATCCAAGACTCCATATAGAATGGATGTTTTGGAGCTTGAGGAGTTGAAGAAACTACTACAGGAGAATTTGGATAATGGTTTTATAAACCCAAGTGCTTCACCATGGGGTGCACCAGTCCTCTTCGTCAAGAAGAAGGATGGGTTAATGCACCTTTGCATGGATTATCGGGAGATCACCAAAATCACGATAAAGAACCAGTATCCTCTCCCAGGAATTGATGACTTGTTCGATCAGCTGCGTGGAGAACAATACTTCTCTAAGGTGGGTTTTCGGTTGGGATATTATCAAGTAAGGATGTATAGGGAAGATATCCCAAAGACTGCTTTTTTATACAAGATACGGGCACTATGAATTCATATTAATGGATTTCAGACTCACTAATGCTCCAGTAATATTCTTGGACTTGATTAATAGAGTCTTTTGAGATTACCTAGAACAATTTGTGGTAGTCTTTAGAGATGATATTGTGATATACTCCAAAACCAAGGAGAATCATGAAGAGAATCTAAGAACTGTACTAGAGACCTTGAGGAAGGATAAGCTCTATGAAAAGTACAACAAGTGTGAGTTCTGGTTGAAGGATGTCTCATTATTGGGCAATATAATCACAAGAAATGGGATATCTATGGATCCCTCCAAAAGATATGCAGTTGAGGTATGGCCGAGGCCAACATCGGTAATGGATATCCATAGCTTCTTGGGGTTAGCTAGATATTCTCGACGATTTGTGAGAAATTTCTCACTATTTTCCAAACCTCTTACCAAGCTAACTCAGAAGGGAGTAATATTTTCATGGAGTGAAGAATGCGAATAATTTTTCAAGGAGTTGAAAATGAGGCTTTTCACTGCATCCATGCTCAATTTACCCACTGGTGGAGAACATTTTGTGGTATTAATGGATGATTTGAAGAAGGGTATGGAATGTGTGTTGATGTAGAATGAAAAAGTCATTGCCTATGCTTCAAGGAAATTGAAAGTTCATGAACATAACTATCCAACACATGACCTCAAGTTGGCCGCAGTGATATTCGCTTTGAAAATTTGACGGCATTATCTCTTTGGGTATAAGTGTGAAATATATATGGACCACAAAAGCCTCAAGTATATATTGACACATAAAGAGTTGACCATGCACCAATGAAGATGGTTAGATATGATCAAAGTCTATGACTTCTCAATCCATTACCACCATGGGAAAGCGAACAAGGTGGAGGAAGACCTAAGTAAAAACGACCCAGTGATTCTGTCATTAATGAGAATTGAAAAGCATCCAATCTTCTTATATTTAATGAATATGTACATGGGAATCAAAACTAAGGGAATATCATCAATACTTTATGAAATTATTGCTCAACTATCACTTTTGGGAAGGTTAAAAGATTCCCAAAAATATGATGTGGGAATTCAAGAAATAGTGGAAGCTATTGAAAAAGGGAAATCCTCAGAGTTTAATGTTAATGAAGAAGGAATTGTGAGATTTGGGATAATACTATGCGTTCCCTCAATTTCGGAGCTAAAGAATGAACTTTTCGATGATGCACATAGTTAAAATTTCTCTATTCACCTAGGAAACACAATGATGTATCGAGATCTCTGAGAGCATTATTGGTGGGATAATATGAACAAGGAGATCGCTGAATATACATCAAAGTTCTGGGTGTGTCCGCAAGTGAAGGCAGAGAGGCAGAAGTCTAAGGGGATGATTCAACCATTTCCCATACCAGAATTTAAATGGGAGAACATCACCATGGACTTTGTCACTGGACATCCCATGAAATCCAAAGGAAACAATGCAATCTGGGTTGTTGTGGATCGTCTTACAAAGGATGCACACTTCATTGCTATTTGGTAGGATTTTTCATTGGATCAACTGGCACAAATATATATTAGGGAAGTGGTAAGGGTACCTAGAGTACCAATATCTATTATGTCTGATCGAGATCCAAGATTCACCTTTATGTTTTGGAAGAATCTTCCACATGATTTGATTACTGAACTGAACTTCAGTACGACCTATCATCCTCAAACTGATGGCCAATCCCAGTGGACTATCCAAACACTTGAGGAAATGTTGAGTGCATGCTCAATGTACTTTAAAGGAGGATGGGATCAACATCTTCCACTGGTTGAGTTCTCATATAATAACAGTTTCCACTCACGAATCCAAATTGCACCATATGAAGCCCTTTATGGGAAAAGGTGAAGAACACCGGCGTGTTGGGATGAGCTTGGTGAGCGTAAACTGGTTGGACTAGAAATGGTCATAGAAATGGTGGAGAAGGTGAAAACCAATTAGCATCATATCAAGGCTGCCCAGAGTTGACAAAAACGTTATGCAGACAACCATTGATGAGACCTTGAGTTTAAAGATAATGACAAGGTATTTCTACGCATATCTCCATGAAAGAAGGTCATGAGGTTTGGAAATAAATGGAAGTTATGTCCAAGGTAAATCATCCCCTTCGAGATTCTTGATCGTCTTGGGGCTATTGACTATAGAATAGGACTTCCAACTACCATGTCCAATGTATATGATGTATTTCATGTATCACTCATAAGGAAGTACATTTCAGACCCTTTACATGGAATCTCTTTAGAGGTGGTACAGTTAGAAGATGATCTTTCTTATGAGGAGCAACCATTGAAGATCTTAGATCGTAGAGAAAAAGTTCTACTAAATAAGACAATTCCCCTCGTCGTGGTGTTTTAGCGAAACCACAAGTTTGAAGAAGCGACGTGGGAATCGGAGGAGTTGATGATGCAAAGTTACCCACACCTGTTTTAGTGTGGGAAAATAAAATTTCAAGGGTGAAATTTTTTAAGGGGGCAAGATTTTAACGACCCAAACATTCATTAATGGAAATCCCTATTAATCTAATTAAATGTCACTTTATGTAAAATATTTATATAAAATTTAAACTTCTTTGGTTTTATGTTTTTAGATTTTAAAATACTATTAATAATTTTGACCGTTGTTAATATAGTCATTGAACAATGATCACATGATTATAATAAATATAGGGCTTCAACAAATCCAATTTACTCAGAAAAAGGAAGCGATGGCATCATCCAGTAGACGTTCCCCATTCGAAGCCCATTTTTACATGCTTGGAAAGGAGGTTGCGTCTTTGGGATTTTCTTTTGACCAAGCCCAAGCCGATATTGAATATGTTAAGATCGAGCAAAACCGCCTACGCGAGAATTGGAAGTTGATAGAGATTACCACCCGAGCAATGTTATCCGAGCCACCTCAAGAGTCGGTCACCATCGCACACCTTAAACTTAGGTCTTATGCGGGGTGTTATAAGGGGTTATGTAACAAGACATTAGCACTATGATCAGGTACATTATTTTTTTATATAATAATGAATATACCTTCATTTTATTATTGTTACCTTTTCGATGGGTTTTAAAGAACAGATAGTATTTTTAGTTAATATTCAACTAAGAAATCTATTTTGATGAATTAATGGATTTTTGAATTAAATAAAATTTTAATAAAATATTATTATTATTACTATTAAATTGATGTTTATTAAATATAAATGATTTTATAATTTTATGAATTCAATCGTAATTTTTATCATGGTTTGAAAGACATTTTTGTCATAACCCGTGATTTTTCGATAAATGTCGGTTTTTATTTTAAAAGTGAAAATTAACATATTTAGAAAATTATATAGATAAAATAAATATTATTTCTGGAATAAGGATTCCAAAATTATCCAATGGTGAATTTTTCATAATTTTCAAATAGAATCAAATTTTTGGGTAAAAATTAAATACCGTTTAAATATATAATGTTTTTTATGACATCATAATGACCCAATAGTGATGTAATAAAATACTATAAGCCTTATGTTTGGCCAATATATATTTTACCATTAAAATAATGTGATTTTGGGTTTTTTTGACTTATTTTACAAAGCATTAATGGACCCTTCAAGACTTATTAAACATCTTGTCTTTTTAAATTGTTTTCCTTGGGAGTGTGACTCACCTCCACATAAGAAACCCCATTATTTTAAAAAGTTCAGAATTTGGCCTTATAAAATATTTTTTTTCACTTCCCTTTTCCAAAAAACATGGGCAAAAATAGTGTGATGGTTTCGGTTTTGAATTAGTTTAATGTGAGGTGTCCCAAACCTAAATAATAAATAATTCCCTCACCTTTCCTACATAAACCCACCCAAGCTCCCACTTCCTTCTCACTCATAGCCTTTTAAGTTCATCCAACCTCTGCCCTACTCCCTCTATAATCCTCCCAAGGTTCCCCAACCTCCCATGAAGCATCTTTTAGGCCTCTCTCAAGTCTTTGGAAGCACACTTCCAAGTAAGGGGTTTTCTTTCTTTCTCATTTTTGTCCAATTTTCATAATGTTGTTATGCCATTTTAATTTCAATTATAAATGTTGGGGTATGGTTTCAAAACTCCCCCATACTTCCCTTTTTATGTTTTAATGATGGAAAACACCTTTATCCGTCATTAAATTCCTCCCATGTACACTCGTTACTATGCCAAAATTCCGAAAGGAATTTCTATCTCTTCTTGGACATTCTAGAAACTCTCTTGTATCAGGAATCTAAATTCCAATAAGATTGTTGGAACATGTATCTATATGACCCCCATACTTTCCATTTCATGTATTTATTATGATAAACCCATTTCTGTCTTCATCTATTTTTATGAATTCTTACGTCACACCGTTATGCTGCCGAAATTGCTCCGATTTTCCAAGCCAATGTCATTGTGTACTGAATACCATGCCCATTTCCCTATCAAAGGTATTAAACTTTATGAGAATTTAATTATTGATTATAAAGATTCATGTATGAATTCCAAATTCCTTTATCATGGAATAAATGATGATGTTATATGAATCCATGTTATATGATCCACATGGAGACTTTTGCATGAAATGAAATGTTTAATAATGGAGCACCCTTATAGCACTCCAATGAAATGGGTTAGGTATAGTATCATGATACGTCATGTGCAATGAGTTTTTTATCATGCTGATTCAAGTACAATGAGGTTCTACTCATGCTTCATGTGAAATGAGGATTTACTCATCCTCCATGTGCAATGAGCCTTGGCTCATTCTAATTCCATGTTATGTGTTGTTGCCACATTTCAATGTCATGATTACTATGCTTTATCATGCCTTTATGTTTATTATTCTCTTGTTATCTATTGATATGCCAATTGTCTAACATGTATTGTATTCCTCATGTTATTACATTATTATTACCATACTAGGCTTTATAGATCACCCTTTTCTTGTGCATGTCCTCCGGTTATCCCATGCAATGCTAAGTATGAGGGAATGTAGTGGTCATGTAAAGGATGTTTTCAATAAAAATGTTTTATTTAATTTTAAATGATGCTATGTAATGATCATAACCCCCAAAGAAACTAGAACTCTCGATATTATATGCTGTATCAAGTGATGTTAATGTAATAAATTATGTTTAATTGTGTAATAAAAGACCAAGGTTGTCATACACATACTCTCACACCAAATCCTACTTATATTTCCCCAAATGGTTCCATCAATTTCCACTAAATTCATTTACAAATTAAATTTGTTATTTTTTCCAAAAATAATACCCCTTAAAGTCATAACTACTTTTGAGAGGAGATAATCCAAGATGGGAGGAATAAATTTCTAACTAGTCCTTTTTCTATTATATTTATTTATGTGCACTTCTTCTCCCTATAATTACATTAAACTATCTAAAAATATTAATTATAATTATTATAAAATATATTTTTATAACAATTGTAAAACTAATACCCAACTTTCCCTTTTCTATTATGAAAAACGAAAATAACATTCATGTATTTTGAAAACTACTGCATTCACCATGAAACATATTTTTTATTTCCTTACCTACCATAAAAGTTGGTACAAATAGGCAATTTAATATACATGTCTGATATTTATAAACTATTTTATATTATGAAATAATAATCCATATTACTCTCATTCGCAATTTTCGAGATAATTAAATCATAATCCATTCATACATGTCAACAAATGCCTCTACTGAATGATCTATTTCCATTTTTATTTTCATCGTTCCCATAGTTGAAATTTCTTGATAATGATTTTAATGGATAAATATTAGGTTTATAAAATTATTTATGTTATGAAAAGAAAATTCGGACATGATTATACTAATATGAGTAATAAACAATAGTGGTAAATTCAACATACTAAGAAAGTAATCTAAGTGAAAAAATGATTTATTCACACTATGAAATAACTTTATGTAGGTTATCTTATTTTTATAATTCATTAAAATTATGATATATTAATCTAATAAATACTAATTAACAACCTTATTGTTATGGTATATTGACTATAAAACTAAATCATCTCATAATCATCCACTATTCCTATTATGTTAATTTCTGGGTTATTTTAACAACCTATATGAATTTATTTCATATATAACTAAGGGAACCTAAAAATAATAAGATATAAATATTAAATTAATTAATTAATTATTTTTTGTGGGATTGGTATATCAATATTTAAAAAATTAGTTAATAAAGAACCATTCATTTTTTTAAAAACACTTAAATATGCTTATTGTCTATTTCAACTTCATGGATAAGGAATTAAATATCCATGATAGAAAGTTAAAACAACATAAATATTTGTATTTAACCCATAAATTAACATTAAAGATATAAGAAATATGTTATTTTTATAAATATTGAATACCAACACAATGTTTAAGAAACTAGTTCATGATTATGGTTTTGAAATTTGATAATAATATGTATATGTTTTGTATACAAGAGGTTGGAGAAAAGTTTTTGTAATATGGAATTAATGTAAGGGTTTCGTGGTCTTATTTTCTAATTCATGAGGAATGTATGATATTGTACACAATTATTTATTTTATGTGGTGTGATTAATTCATAATAAATTTATTTTTCAATATTAATGAAATTTCAAGGGGTTTGAAGATCCAAATATTGTTATATTATTAAATGGAATTCTATTCTAAAGATTCCACATTTGTAAGGAATTTTTGAGTCTCAAATTTGATTCATTGAGACATGTTACATGATATTAAGCATGTTTCATTTATATTTTATTATATAGATTTAATATTACATGAATGTTATAGAATTTATTTGTATATAATTATTGATATGTACTAAATGACATCACATTATTTTATTCAAATGTATTTTGACTCAAAATTTACCCATATCGTATAGTTTTTTAATATCGAAATTTTAATTATTTGGGTTATAATAAATCTCTTAAAATTAGTTGATATATATTTATTACATTACAACCATTGATTGTATTATTTTTTATTATCTCATTTTTAATTTTCTTACCATAGAAAGCTATTTTCAAATATTATATGCATCGTGGAGTAAGTTTCTCATAAGTGACATGATAAGTTAAATATCCTTCTCTTGAGTTAGAATGTTTCATACTGAACATTGTTTTTCCATGATAGGATTAAATAAAAATAATATTTATTATATAATACTATATAATAATTTTTGTTATAATGTAATCTTAATAAGATTTTTTTATTACAATTTCTGCAATGCTGGTTTTCAATTACAATAATTTTAAATTGTTAAAAAGATTACTTTTATATTAAAATGTATTATATTTTAGATGAAAATTTATTATAGAATAAATTATTTCATCTTCAAGGATCAACTAATGTAGATTATTTAGAAATTAAATGTTTTTAAAACATTTCATTTTACATTTAAAATGTTACTTTTGGAAGATGTATATAAGTTTCAATTTAACATAAATATTTGATTTTTTTCCTAAAAGAATGTTTATATTTTCACCTCTATTATCATTTTAAAATTTTAAAATATTTAAAATCTTGGGAATTAGGTAACATGATGTATTAAATAAATAATACATTTATTTATAATTTGTGTAATTGAACTCATTGTAACAAACAATTCAATCTTTAAAACATATTATGTGATATTGTTTTGAAGTATTATTTTTCAAGGATTTTTTCCATATTTTTCGTTATCTCTCTGAGTTTCTTGTTTTATATTGGGGATATTTTTTTTGAAACCATAACTTATTTCTCTGTATGGATCTAGTAATACCGATATATTTTTGAGAAATTATCCATCTCTACCTTTTCCTTTTCCTAATCGTATCATGTGTATCAGTTTAATATTTTCTTATAATGTATTTCCTCTTTGAATAACTTACTTTGATTCTAATCATTAAATAGTGTTCATCAAGGTCCATTCATAAATGGATTGGGGAATTAATTATTATAAAAACATAACCTTTATCTATATATTGAAAAACCATATTCTTTGTTACCATGATTGAATGGTATTGGAATAGAAATTAACATGATGTTATTGGATTCCGGTTTTCATTCCATAGGTTCCTTGTTATTTTTCATATGAAATCCATTTTATTACTTTTTTTATTTATGATATGATTTTATGCAGAACTTATTTTTATGGTTATTCGTTATGTGATTGTTGGGCCTTATATAACATTCCAACTCATTGGGTAAAGAGTTACATATCATGAGATAATGGTTAAATGAGTAGTGATGCTTGATATTCTATAAGAAAAAGGTTATGATTAATGATATACTATGTGAAATAGGTTATTGAATCCATATACACCAGGGGAAATATGTTATTGAAGCATGTTTCACTAAGGAGAACATTTTTTATATGTGATCCACTATGTTAGTATTTATATGTCTATGAATGTGCCACCACCATCATGTATGTCCCTTTTCCGTGATAAATTTGTTTTTCTTGATGTATTATTTTGTTATTTCACTATTTATGACCTATCAACTGTTTTTTATAATGTTATTATGTGTCCTGGTTGTACCCATATACTCATATTTTTCTCACTTATAATATTTTATTTTGTCAATTATTTTTACCCATACTAAGGAACTGTGATCACCCATTTTTTATGTATCCTTTTACCAAACATCTGAAGATAATAAATATTTGAAATGTTTATAAAAATAACTTTTTTATAGAATTATTTGGAGATTTTAAAGGCTTTTTCTGGATTAAATATTTTCTTATATTATGGATAAAATATCCATTTTTTTAAAAGGAATTGAGTTTTTAAGTTTATATTTCTTCATAATTATCTAAAACTATAATAATAAAAGGTTTTTGGAATTTATTTTAAGTATATGTTTTATTTTTTCCATGTAATTTAGTTGTTCATTTTTTCAGACTATTATAGTCATACTAGTTGTTACAGGCTATCTCTCTCAACCTCTCTCAACTCCCAATGACTTTTCTGGACATTAGAAACATTCGAATCCACCAAAGGTTCCCTGAAGGAAAACAAATACACACATACTTTTTTAAAACAACATTTTACTATTATTTCATCACATTAGCTCTCTTAGAGATTTATTATTTTAATATTTTTCTATCTCATTTATTTATCTCTCTTTCTCTCATTTTCCATTTTCTGTATTGATGAGAGTATTTAGAGAGTATTGTAAAGGGCTAGTTATTTAAGAACCTCTCTTTTTTATTATTATTTATGGATTCTCACTAACTCAAATATAAGTATTTATGGATTTATTTCTATCATCATGTAAAATAAATAATTTTTTTGTTTCATTTTGTAACCATTAAAAAGAATGTTTCTCTACTTTTCATTGGGATTCTAGTTGAATAAAATTAAAAAAAAATTGGTTCCTTGTCTACCATTGAAGATAATAGATGACATAACCATAAATACATTCATGTAAGAAGATTTAATAACTCAAATTTCAATTTATATGAACCCCATTATCATTTATTCTTATCATTTATTTTTTTATTAATCATAAATTTTAAGTAATAATTATCACATAATGTTTTCACTTTATATATTTTAGTTTTTTAATAGAAATTAACCACCACATTATATCATAATATTACCAATAATTGGAATAAGATATATAATTGGTTTATAATGATTAACTCATTTCTAGGAATTACTGTAAATCATTTACACATCCTCTAACACCCATTTTTTCCCAAAAGGATAGTCAATTCCTGTACATTAATTATTTTTAGCTCAAATTATATTTGTTGGGAAAATTATATGTCAACATATAATAGAATAACCTACTATACTATTAAGAAAAATGAAATACATTTTTATACACCCTCTATGAAACCAGGGGACAAATAGATCCCCAATGATATTAAAACCATTGTAATTGATGAAAAATTCATGAATTTCCATCATTATTGGTTATTAAACAATTTATATAATCATATTTACACAAGGAAAAATACACATGAAATTTGGAATAATATTGATTTCACATATGAGGGAACCAAGAAGGACAAGGATATGATACATGACATGTTTATTCCTGACTTTGAAAGATTTATCACATATAATAATGAATTAATTACTGAAATGTTTGCTAACATTACTAGAATTAACAATTGCTGAAAATAACTTGTTGACATTCTTACTATAAAAATTATCATGGATAAGATACTATGGGTATAATTAATAAAGAAGATGACATGGAATAAAAATAATCCAAATAATTCACGGAAATCATGAATATTTCAATTAATAAAATCTACGATGAATCTTTCGGTAGTGATGCCGAAATTTATCTCTTGTCCAATTAGATAAAACCCTTCCTAAGAAGGAATAAATATTTTCACCATGCCAAAAAAGGAAAATCAACTTGGATAACTATAGGTAAAATTATTTGAATTAAATAATAATGTACATATCAAACTATAGTTCCCTATATTCAAAAATAAGATGAAATAAAATAATAAAATTAATAAATCATTCAAATTTTTAACATGTTGTACCAGTGTTGACTCCCTCTCCTCATCTGAATGAAGTGTGGATATTTAAAATTATATATTGTCCAAAATTTTGGTATATGATGAGGTAAATTATAATACATAAAATTTTTATTTAGGTAATTTAAAATTTTTTGATCTCAAATATTATATAGATAAATTTAAGATGGATTTTGTAACTTACTAAAAAATCAAATAAATATAAAAATAAATATAATCACGTTATTAATGATATGGATAGACAATCTAAGTAGAAGGATGAATTACCATTAAAATAAAGAGAAACCAAATTTTTATAAATTAGATTCCACTAGTATGGATCAAAAAAATTGTATTTCGAAGTTCACCCATGGTGAGTAGAATTTAAATTGAATTATGGGCTCCCAATGTCTAGGAAAAATAGATTTCTCATTGACTTTTCCAATAAATATATCACCTATAAAAATACTACGTTTTGAAGAGGATTATCTCAAAATAAAATTTTCAATTATTTTCATATGTTATGGAATCTTATTTATGAGTTTGATTATAAAATATTTCTATATGGTAGAAACACCAGGGTACATATAACTTCTAATATTTCATTTGGAAAATATTACACAAAATAAATATGGTCTTCGAAATAAATTCTATTTAACAAAAGTGGGTGTAATTTGTTTTGTTTACCAATTAATTTCGTATCATTAAATATTTATATGTAATGTGTGTCATGAGGAAATACAAGAGAGCTACATAATAAATGGACAACAGGTTATTGAGACACCTTTGTTATGTCTCCACTATGTTCAATCAACTTGGAAAGATTTGATTGTGGGAATATAACATTTAGTGATAACTCAAGGAGAAAAATAATCAACATATGTATTAGTTAATTCCTAAATTCAACAATTATTAATGATGTTATCTGTGTTGATGATTTGAAACCTAATTTCATTAGTATTATCCAGGTATATGATAGTGGATTTAATGAATCTTTTGAAAATAGGTTTTTTGTTGTTTTTTAACTCCAAAGGAAATACTTTATTACAACCTTCTTGATTTTAAATTTTTTAAATTATTTATATAAAATATATTTTTATCCAATGTGTCAAATTTCTTAGTTTGCAGGATTGTGAGACATGGCTATTCAATAAAAACCTTATTCATTATAGCATGCATGCACTTGTCAAACTTAATATATATCAACTAGAACATGATTTTTCTTAATATCAATAAAAAATTGAATTATATCTAAGACATTACAAAATGGTGAGACCCAAAAATATTCTTTTAAATATATAAATCAATTATCCAACTCAAATGGCAATGAGATTTTACAACATGATTTATTTAGAACAACCTATGTTATGAGTATATGTGGGAAATCAAAAAAATTATTAATTCTAAATTATTATAAAAGATTTATGAGGATTTATTTATTGGGTCATAAAATTTAATTTTGAAAATTATTTATTTAATATACAAAGAAGTTAGAAAATGAAAATGTGTATATAATTATAGATATTTATATTGCGCCATGGTTTCCAATAGTTTTTATAAATCCTTATACAATGTTCTCATAAGGCCCATCCGAAAAAATTATTCCTATGAGGTTTGTAAAGATAAAAAACCAATATATGAATATTTTAAAGTATTTTGGTTTAAATTATATATTTTTATCTCCAAATATTTCTTATTAAAATTTTAACCCAAATAAAATGAATGTATTTTATTCTATGAACTCTAACACAAAAGCATATTGGATCTTTAATAAAAATACCAACTCCATAAAATAATCAATTGAAATTAAAATTTATTTTAATTTTCATAAACCTCATCCTTAAATCAATAATGTTGAGTTTAAAAAAGAAAATTCAACCTCGAATAAACTTTTTTATCTTAAATTAATTGAATTTGAGGAAGAACCACAATCTAAACCTTTACCCAAGGCATGGGTGAAATCTAAAGAACAATTATTATAAAATCAGTGATTTACCAGCCGATACTCATACTAGAAGTTCAGTTTTTAATGAGGTTGGTCATATTGATCTTGTTTCACACCCAAACCCCCAAATATTACTGATTCCATTAATGATTATAATTTATAATTTTAAATGCAGTAAAGGTTAAACCAATTCACAATGAATAAAATTTGTACAATTGTTGAAAGAACTAATGATCATCCCATTATTAGTAGAAAATGAATTTTTAGGAAAAGTTTTATTAACAAGGTATCATCAAATTCATTGAATCTAGACTTATAGATAAATTATATATTCTAGTATACAGATTTAATTACACTGATACCTATACACCCATTGCATGGCTTGAGTCAATTAGGATTTTATTTTCATTCCCTACTAACTTAAATTTTAAAAATTATTATATAGATATTAAATGTTTTTGGATGGTTTTATTACCATAAAGGTTATTGATAATCATAATGATGGTTTTGAAGATTATAAATATCCAAAAAATGTTTTTACATTAACTAAGGATATTTATTTTTTAAAATAATTCCCTTAGGATTGACATGATATTCTAATGAGATACCTATTATAATATTATTTTGAGATGGGAAAAACTGATTCTACTTTTCCTCAAAATATATTTCAAAGGATTTATTAATAGTTAAAATATGTATCAGTTATGTTATTTTTAGATATAAAAATGTCTATTTTTTAAGGAAATTTCATATTCAATAATAATGTGTTTGTTATGAGTTTTATGGATTAATTTTAATTTTTTTCTTGTTTTTCAAGTATCTTAAAATAGTGATGGTGTTTTTCTAAGTTAAAAAAAATAAAAAAATGAAATATTGGAACACAATGAATTGGATCAAAATAATTACACATTTCCACCAATGATTACTTATTATACTATAAAATTGTATGAAACTAGTAAATATATTGATAAGAAGATTTATATGGGTATGATTGAGAGTCTTCTTTAACTTACCATGACCTTGCTGAACATTTTGTTTAGTGTTTGTATTGGTCATTATTTTCAAGAAAATACTAATGAATAAAATCTAAAATCCTAGAAAATTATTTTCATATATTTAATTATTTTTGAAATACTTGGGTTATTTTATACAAATGATACATAATTTGAACTTACTATTTTTTTGGATCCTAATTTGGGAGGATTCGAATTATATAGGAAAATTGTAAGTAAGATTTTCCTTAACATATAAAATCATTTATATCAGGATGTAGCATGATGTAAAACTCCATTAATGTTTCTATAGATGATTTTTAATATGTACCCATGGGAATATGTTTTTCAAAAATTATTTTAATGAAAACACTCTATTAGATTATAGTCTAATATATGATAATGACCCTATCATGTGTAATTACACTAGTGCGATTTTTTATTTCTATGAATTCCATTAAAAAATTAATGTACTAAGAAAATTGGCCTTAGTAACCAAACATTGAGATATTAATTTCAAAAGGTATATTTTATATTAGAATTTATTAGAGAGTATATTATATTGGGTTAAATTTTCACAACAACATATTTCCCAAAAATGTTGTGATTTTATTAAGGGGAAGTTAAGTGACACCTTCATTTGAAACCCAATTTTGAATTTGGAATGTTTAAAGTATTTTCATTTATTAATTGTTTGAAAATCCATTACTTGTTACTTGTAAATACTTTTACATGTTTTCATATATCTTTTTTTACTTTCTTATATTTGGAGAGTTTAAATTTTATGGGGAATTTTATTTAGTCATTATTTGAATATTTTATAACTATTTAAAACTAGTTATCTATTTTGAAATTATCTTTTATATTTCAGCATATTGAAATAATTTTTTAATAATTTTATGCATGTTATATATTATTATCATTGGAAATATTTTTTTGTTACAAATTAAAATAGGGAACAAGTAATTTGTACCTGAGAATTATAGATATGTTGTATAATATTATTGATTCTTCTAAATTGAAATCCTACTATATATTTCGTTTTATTAATTTTAAAGCACATGTTTATTTATTATTATTTTATAGAGGGTGATTGTATTTATATTGAAAAATCATACATATATCCCTTTTAACAGATATTCTCAATCCTTTTTTAAAGTTATATAATTTGTTAGCTATTTAGTTTTTTATGATCTAACAAAAATTTTTATTATTATTTTTAAATATTATGAGGGTCTATCCCTCTTTTATTTAGAAATATAGAAATGAACCCTTTTAAAAAGGATTCACAAGGAACCAAATACATAGCCCACAGACCTGAAGGCATATAGGACTATGAAGTACAAGGCCCATAGTTGTTGAAAAGGGACCAACAAATCAAAGGACCAGATTATAACCTCATGTGGGAGATGACCCGAATACCCATAATGTAACATGTTACATGGAAAGAACCAATAAAATTCATCATATACACCTACTAGAGCAACATAACATGTGTTCCTAGTCAATGATGTAGCGTCACCCCACCCACAGAGGGTTGTGTCATGGTGATTTGAAACAACATGGTAGTGAACCACTCTATCCCAAATTAGAGTGTGGGGGGAGGGATAGACAATAAATGAAAGTCCACACATATTTAATTCATGCTAACCATCCTATGATGCTTGTGGGACCCATTAAATCCATCAACTAGATGCTCTTTATTATTTTTCTTAAATTGATGATGAAATACCTGAGTATGTGTAACCATATAATGTTCATAAGAATGATTCTAGATGGATAAACGATTAGTGTTAGAACAACCATCCTTCTTTCATCGTCTTCCACTAGGTGGCACTTTCTTGAACCACACTATACAAACTGGATAATAAGCAATTTCATTTACCTAGTCTATTCATGTCACACATTTCCTTAAACATTTTCCTAAAGTCATAGTGGACCGAAATCTAAATCAAACATATCCTAGAGGCCTAGTGTGAAATGTCTCAAAATAGAAATCCCAATGGCCTAAGAGTTCAGAATCCTATAGACTCCAATCCAAAAACAACTAGAGATAATGGTTGAGGAAAAAACCTAGTAGATCCAAACTAGAACATTCCTGAATAGTGCTGTCACTCATTCATCTCCTCCATAACCGCTTCCACAGACCATCACCATGAGTCATGTACCATAAATAAAAAAGGACAATAGATTATGACCAAATTGGAAATTCCACCTGGTTAGCTATTCTCCTACTTTCCATGATTCCTAATCACTTATTGAGTATAATTTCTAAATATATTAAAAAATATCCTTTGATTTTATTATTAAATATTTATTTATTTTTTAAAAAGTCTTGGGATAATCATATTATTTTAATTAATTTGTAGTTACCTTTGTTTTATGTTTTGGATATTTAGAAAGGGAGAGAAATTTATCCATACATTTATTTATTTAGTGTGTTGAATGTTTTTATATAATTTTACATATTAAAATCTTTTTGGAATGTTAATTATCTTCACTCTTTTTGATATACCTAATTGAAAATATACAGGCATTTTTATCTTCAATCTTTTTTATCTAATTTTATATTTCTAGAGTGAAGAAAATATTTTCAACAAAATTTTTAAATGTCATTGTGAAAATTTTATATTTGTTTATAAATTACCTTATATATATTTATTTGAAATAAATATTGTATTTTTCTTTTAAAAACCTTTTATTTCAAGACTGATGACCATGAAATTGGGGGAGATCATTGTGCCTCTCACTACCATAGTTTTGTGAAGAGTAAATACATAATTTTTCGTTATAACCATTTCAAATTTATATATTTCAGCTATTAACATTAGATGTCATGTTGGTAAATTGACAGATCGATCAACATTTTCCAAAGGAGTTTGGATGACCATTTGTAATCTCTATCATGAACCCGCTTGATCCTTTAATACCTCATATACCTGAATGAGCTTGAAAGAGGACCTAAGAGGAATTCCTAATCCCCAGAGGTAAGTGAAAAGAACTAGGGAATTTGATTTATACAATTTTAATGATTTATCAATTTAATAATAGTTAAATCATAATAGAAAATCTATGGAAAAACATTTACAACCCATCTATATATTTATCATCTGATTAAAATTTGATATGAAAAAAGAATATAATTTGTATTAATAATTAAACATGTAGTCCTTCTTCTCACCTTTATCTCTATCCCTTGTTGTGAAACAAAATTCACTTATTATTCCCTCCCACCATCCAAAAGATATAGATACACTATGTATGCAAGAAGTAATAGAAGCATAATTGGTGACTGTAAATCATGTAAAGGTAGAAATTCTTGAATTTCTAGGAAACATAAAGAAATTCCTACCATCATCTACTAACGGTAACTTTAGGTCGGTTAAAATAAAATTAATAACTCACCTGAGATAAATCATTACTCTCAATTGTATCTGAATGTTGGATAACATCCAGTAACTAAAATGATAGATAAGAATGATCTAAAGCATAGTAAGAATATCAAAGAAAAACCACACCCCATTATAAACATTAAAAGAAATTACTACATAGTTCATGTTTCTAATATAATAATATAAAAATGTTTTCATACTAATTTACATTTACAATGAAAGTGAGTCAAAGATGTGTTTATAAAAAATTGTCCTTAATTTATTTTAATAAAAACATTTCATTGAAAGACTTTAATGGGATTACAAACATTTATAGTTCTCATTTGAAATATATTTTAAATTAAATTAAAAATGTTCTAAAAATAATTTAAATAGAAAACATGAATCGATAGATAATTATAAGAAGTTATTATGTTAGATATACAATAAGAATAATAGAATATACCAATATCACATTCCACACATATCAAGTAGTCAATAGAGACCAAATAAGTGAAGTGAGATCCCCTAAATGAATCCCCCAGTCAAAGAAATAAATGTCATGATCTCAACACTAACTCCTAAAATGAGGTAGTACTATACTTTACGGAACACATAATAACAAACCAGTGTATATTTCATGTTAATAGTAACCATTAAACTATCCCACACATAGCCTCACTGAAATGGAACATACCATCTAGCCATATCACTAACTAAAGGGGATACTAGTTGTCTCTGTTTTATAGTGTAGAATAATTATAGACTCACACATATTTACTTAGGTTCCCATGATGAATTCTATGGAGATTAAATAAGAAACAATCACAACTGACGATAAGAATAATGACATAAAATAAGAAATACTAGTTTCACAAATTATATAAAATAACCCTCACTCACCTCCAACTCTATCCAAAGGAAATAACCATGATTTCATAATAGTCATATTATATAGTATACAAATCTGGCATAGGGGTCTATAATCATAGTCAATAAAAGTCAAACTGAGTTCAACAGGATCTCTCACACACACATTTGAAAATCTCACAAAAGTTCTGAACATGCCATTTATTTATTTTTAAGAAACAACTCTTAAACCCCATTTTTTATAACTTTAATTATATAAACAGATATATATATATATATATATGTGTGTGTGTGTGTGTGTAATTATATAAATTCACACTATCACGAGTGAATTTATGCATAAAAATAAATATATAAACCTTTATTCATATTTATAATGAAATTAAATATATACATTATTTCTTCTGGAAATGGGGATGACCTTATTTTTTTAAGGTTCAAACTTTACCAATCGATTTCTAATGGGTTTATTCATAGAACTATAATCACTGAATGATCCTATATCCATTTGGACCTACTTTCAAAAGTTAGGTTCTCATTAGTTGTGGACTGATGAGGCATAATAATTTGCGCTGGTCGAGAGGATGGGAGGTCAGACTCATAACCCATTTTTGCGGGGAATTATTACCTACTCAGGGACTCTCATATAGATTTATGTTATGATCACAAATCCCTATTAATTCACCAAGCATGAAAATGAGTTTTCCTTTAGATTTGGCAATCAATGATTAATATGTATGGGATTTATAGAATCTTCTATACATATTTGAGGGTCTTAATTGATGGAGAATCATTCGTATGTATTAGATATTCTTAGTCAATGGTATCATTCAATACATTTTATAGAAATATCTTAGTCATTATGATAACCATACTAGTTTTAAATTCACTCAGTGGGGCACTTGATGTTTATTTTCATTAAGAAAGACAATGATTATTTCAGAGTTTGGATCATACCCACAGATGGGAAACCTACAAATCCTTGTTAAAAAGGAATCAGAACCCACGTAGCTCGATAAGAAGGATATAGTTTAACGTCATATGGGACAAAAAATAATTAATTAAAGATGGGCTTGAACCTTATAAAGGATTCCTACGTACTCTATTTTTAAGGTAGAGATCAAAGTCCACGTAGTTAGGGTAAAGAAATATTGGGTTTATGCATGGTTAATGGCCCTAAAAGAGATTTTGTGATTACTTTTACACTCTAAGCTCATAGTCATGCTCGGTGTGAGAAACAAAAGGTATCAGTAAACATGACGATACTTCCATGAAAGATGTAGTCATGAGAAATTATGTGGGGTTAACGTATGTATGACTTCCCAAATAGATGATGACTTGGACTTACTTCAGGAAAGAAGCCCATGAATAGGGTCCATAAAGGTATTTGTACTTTATGGAGATTTTGAGTCTTAACTCAGGGCTTACTCTTGAAAAGGAATCCCAAATTAAGAGGGTCTTATGATTGGGGTTTATTCGAGAGAAGGAAGCCCAAATCTAAATAAATTAAGATTAAGGCTTACTCTGGAGAAGGAGGCCCAATGTTTAAGGAAACTATGACTGGGGCTTACTCTTGAGAATGAGGCCCAGGATAAGGGGACTTGTAACTTGGGTCTTAATCCTAAGAAGGAGGCCCAAAATCAAAAGATCTTTTCAACTTAAAGGACGAGGTTATATAAGAAACCTCTAACCATGGTGACATAAAGCTTGTAAGTCACAAGGTTATGAGAGAGGTTCTCACAGAATTCGTTTTAGATAGGGAAGGCAACAAAGGAATCATGCCATAAATGGATTTGAAAAGGTGTTTGAGGGCTAATATCATGAAGAGGAGAGGTGAAAGGGAGAGAGGACCAAAAATAAAGATGGTGTGCAATTATGGCTGCACAAATCATTTGGTACACAAGTATTGTCCGTGCAAGTGTACTTGTGTGGCATGGGTTCACCCGGGTGACGAAGAATCTATAATTTAATACTTGTAAGAGACTTAAATCAAGCCTTTAGTATTATCCTAAAATGATTCCAAAAAGGATGCGTGCAAGTTTCATTGAAAGGGTAGGGCGGCGTGCAAGTGTTTCCACTTTTAAGGAGGTATAGACACTTAGGGGTGCAAGTGTTGGTGAATTCTAAACACTTAGGCCATATCCTACTCCGTCAAGTCTTCCATTCTAGGTAAAAAGTTACCAATGATGTTTCTGGATGAGTTGAGTTGAAGACTTGGGCGAACAGAGCTTGAATCTGAGTGTTGGAAAATTTGACCTTTAAATGGGGGGCCCACAGGGGCTATTTATAGGATACCAGGAACCTTGGGTGAAAAAAAAGAATAGGGCTTGCAAGGGACTTGTGCGACCCATAGGGGGCGCGCAAGTGACTTGCGTGATGCACAAGAAACTTGTGCATCTCCCTCCAAATGGGTTCCTAGTCCATGCGTTTGTTAATTTTTAATGTTCTTCAAAGGGTGACCCTCCGTGTACTTATGGTATTTTCCTTTTCCATTAGGTGGGCCATGTGAAAAAAACGAGCCTCAATAAAAGTCCCCCCTCAAAGTTGGATCCGAAAACGAAAGAGGATCCGTCTTTGAGGTAAAACCGGAGAAATCAAGGGTATGTAGCATGGAAGTATGGCACAAAAATGCTGGGCCGCGCTAGTATGGTGCACATTTGGTCTGGATCACCTATATATATAGGCTCACTCCCACGCGAACTCATTCAACTTCCGGAAACATGAGCTCTCGTCGCGCAGGTGCTTCAGTTTTAGGTCTTCGGTCTTCTCGATTTGTGTCGCGCTACTGCAGAAGGTATTTGGCTTGTGCATCATGACTATGGAGGAAAAACATGCACGACCCAATTGAATTGTGTGCCATTTTGGAACTTGTGTGCTTTAATTGCATATCCATTTTTTTGATTTACTTTATCTATATTTCACAATACAAACTTACTTATGGTTCGTCTATTTGATCTTTGTGTAGATTCAATGGATCCTAGAAGAATAGGACCAGCTGTTGAGTTAGACAGCAAGAGAATAGATGACATGATGAATGTTTCCGTCCATGATTATTATGTTATCTATGACAGCACTCTCCCAGATTTGGATAAGTACTTAAATAAATATCATGCCAATTTCCCACAGAGCAACTACTTACCTTTATATGGCCATGGTCATCTTCAATGAGTCAACATTCCAGAGGCAAAGAATTATATTCCTCATTCCTAGTTTCAGAATTACACCAATTTATCTTCGACAAATGTATCAGTTGAAGGATCATTTTCGAATGTTGGAACAGTGGAGAAGTCATTGATAATGCATCATAGCCCATGTGCTCTAGATCTAAAGCCTCACAAGCCTGAGCTGCAGCCGCATTGCTATTCCTGTATTTTCTAAAATTCTCAGATGGACCAATCTAAGGGATGGAAAAAGGGTTGGGATTTCCATCCTATATGAGGTGTAAAGCCGACTTGGATGTGGTCATATTGGGTGTGGAAAACCTATGTAGAGTTTGTCGATGATCTGAAGGGATCTGCAATATATGAAGCCATCTACGCTGGGCAGACATATGTCTACAGAAAAGGCAATTTTGTGACGGATTTAATTAGTCGTTGGAGCCCAAAAAATAATTCATTCCATCTGACTCATACAGAAGTAGGTACCTGTTTGTGGGATGTCTATAAGATTTTATGGGATCCAATTTTGGGAGATATGTATGATAAATTCATCCCCCCCAAGGTGACCTGGATTGATTCAGAGAAGACTCCGGCTTTGGCTCGAGAGTTAATTCTAATTTTCCACAAGCTTAAGAATACCAAAACCATGAAAACCCACTCCAGAAAAGATATCCATCCAGAAGAGTGGATGGAAATGTTTTTTATTAAGAAGAAAGATGAGGGACCTTCTTGCACTCATCCTACTAGTTTCCCTAGAGAAGAAAAGAGAGGTGCCCCAAGCACATTTTGGCCAATTTTGGAAGCATGAGAGTTTGATAGGTGGGGGTGTGAAGTAAACTAGAAAATTCCAGTCAAGACCCATCTATAAGGATTTTTGGCTTTGTGGCTCAGTGTTTACCTTTTACCAGTTCAGGATTCGAAAGGAGGTGTGAAGCCAGGGACCTTTGTCGTTGCATCCAAGTAGGTTGAAAGGGAGATATTTGGGTTGTCCACCCTAGTTTTGTCAAAGATTCATATGAGCTTATTTCATGTTTATATGGGTATGTCTCGTTTAATAATAGTGGGACCATTCCATGTTTTATGCGGATGGATCTCCACTCAATTCATGACATATGCTGTAAAAAGTGGGGTACAGGTTCCTAGAAGTTCTTTCTGGCCGTCTGCTTAGGCCTTTTCTGGAATTTCTCCCTTATTACTCAACGCTTATGATATCAAAAAAATGATGAGCATGTTCAAGGAGTTTCACTTATTTCCTTATAGAAATCCACCAACAGGGAAATTTCTTGATGATGGAACAACCAGACTAGAGTTAAGGGCATACATGTTGGCATGTAGAGATGGTACACTGTCCATGAGGATTAACAGAGAAATTATATGTGAGGCCTATGCTCCATAAATATTCTGACATCAAATAAAATTTCTGAAAAAAATTACTGTATCCCCTCTGGTGCATGTCAGGTTAGAGCCGCATCTGATGGTTGCTCGTCAACTATGGTTGTTGAAATCTATGGAGAATACTGGGGAAATATTTGACCTACCAATTTTTGAAGCGGCAAGTTGATTAAATACATGGTATGCCAAGGGATATGGAGCATCATACCCTAAAGGGGTACTAAATCAGATGGTCCCTCGGGTGGGAATAAAGAAGAGAACCATTAGGAAAGAATCTCTTCATTTGGAAGGTGACTCTTCATCATCTCCATATTCCACACCCGGAGCTGATTCATCGGATTCTCAGGATCGGGATGATGAGGCATGAAATGTGTCAGAGCGACCTCGTGCCAGATATAATCCACCTGCTAGAGTCAAGAGAACTACTCCATCGACTGCTGGTGAGTTACATCATTGATTTAATTTAGTCTCCATTATTTTAAAGAGCACTAAGTTTCATTTTCTTATCCTTTATCTATGATTGCAGGAGCTGCGAAGAAGTTGAAGTCCCAGATTGTAGGACCCTCCTTGTGGCCTTGTAGTGCACATTTTGAATATTTATGACCAGAGGCTGTCCGGACATGGCAGAGTTTATATTGTGATGCTAAAACTGCCTGGATGGACTTATGCGATGAGCTGCATACCCCTGGAGTGGGGAGTCTCTGGGCTTCTTCTGACATCCGTTTTGAGGACATCCCAAATGAAGTGAGGGATTACATCAAAGAACTAGAAATGCTCATATATTCCACTGATATGTTAGTTCCTGTCACCAAGAAAGTGAAGGAAATGATAGACTGTGGTACCACTAAGGTGATTGGTCCTTCATTAAATGAAGAGTGGCATGATTACATTGCTCCTAAAGATCTAAGTTTCCTTTTTCTTATATTTCTATTTGCTTTGAAATTTGAATTTATCCAAGATTTTTTATTCATGGAAATAATATTCTTCATCCTATAGATTGAAAATTAATGTACCACTAGAATCACTTCATAGCAATATAGGCCTGGTGGCACCGCTCTTGGAGCCACTGGATCTCCTCGTGAGTCGGGTGAAGTTTCTCCAGGCCAGAAACCCATGGAATAGTAGTTATAAAGGGCATTAATGTCTATAATACATTCCTTCGTAGGTGATTATGCCAGTCCACCCAAAAAGGCCAAGAAGCAGAAGCATCGAAGAAAGAATACCATATCCAAACGTTTTATCAATAGTGGTAAGTCTTTCTAGTAGTCATGAATCTTGACATATGATAAAGTTCTCAAAATTCTCGGGATTGCAGGGGCTTCTTCATTTTTCCATTAAGGGAAAGGACTGACCATACTCAAATTAGAATAAAGGGTGTTGTAGAATGACCCCATGTTCATGCTGAAATGGCTGTTCTTGAAGAAATATTGAGAGCATATGAGCCGACATCTGTTCCTAGAATCGCTCCTGTTTCTGATTCCAGGAGAGAAATGACTTCTGGGAAATTAACAATACTTCATAGAACCGTATATGAGACAACAAATGACTTCCATTATGTTAAGTTTTGGGTTCAACACATGCATCAGATCATTTGGCAACCGCCAAAGCTGACCCCACAACTGTCTTTGAAGAAGCTATCCAGGGTCAGAGATTTCTAGATGAAAGTCACGATGAAGTCAAGCCGAGTGCTCCCACTAGTGATACTAACTTGGGATCTGGGACATCATTGGAAAAAATGATGACTCTTGGAATGTACTTTGAAGAAATTTTAGACCATGTTAAATTACCATGTGATTTAGAAGATTTTGGAGATCTAGTTATAGAATAAATTGGATGTGAGTTTCATCATTTGTCCTATTAATCTTCCCATGATTACACTTATGACCATGTTTGGTTAAACAATTTACAGTTCCAACTAAAGAAACTTCTGAACCAACAATTCTTGAAAGGGGTTTAGACATTGATGTCAACCCTGTTATTGCAGAAACATTGGGTCAGGTGGAACTTAACATGGTAGACACTCCTGAAACCCATCTTGAAAATCCATTTGAAGCTAGGAAAGATGTGGAGGAGTCATCCAAATTTTCTGATCTACTATTAGGTAAAATATGATGATATTTTTTTCTTACCTAACCAGCAAGACAATCAATAAACTTTTACTATCCTTTGAAACGAACCATACTTTCAATTGACCAAACAGGGATGTCATCTTGAATGGCTAGGTCTGGATGTGAAGCCTCAGCCGCAGCCTAAACAGTAGCAGAAGAGGAAGCAATTAGGGCCAGGGATGGAGCAGAACATGGAACTTCATTATGTGCATTAATCCCTGACTATGTTCATCCATGTCATAGCGATGTTGAATCAGACCCAGAGGTGAAAAGGGCGCTCTAATTCTCATGCCGCAAGGCATGGAAAAATATATGGAAGATAATATCTGTGGTGCCTCTTAAAGAGCTGCATTCTAAAATTTTGAGACTCTCATACCTGTTTATCATGTTGTGACTTGGAGGTTTTTGATATCAAGAAATCCATGTCATAGTGAAACAAGTCATTCGAAGGAGGTAGCAAGAGAAGGGGTGTCATCAAGACCTGATCAGAGCTAGATTTCTGATCAATTCCAGTGAATTTTAAGCTACAGTGTCCCGAGACGAGGTTGATCATGCTGCAAATATGAAGGAACTAAATCAAAAGATCAAGGAGAAGATTGTCCAGCAGTTGCACCTTCATCAAGAGCTAGATGTTGTTTCTGGGGATCTTTATCAGCTTCATGATTTGTTGGAATAAGTCCAAGTGGATGGTATAAAAGCCATCAAAGATGCCAAAGAAGCACTTTTCCGAGATGAAGAGAGTGAATCTGGTCGGGTAAATTAACTGCATGTGGCTGATGATGAAGCTCGGGATGCTGTGAAATAGATGAGAAATAATGTTAAATGTCTTATGTAATTTCTGAGAATAAGATAAGAGACTCTAGTCTGTGGACATTCTTCTAATCTTGTTCATCAAATGAAAAAACAATTCATCTCCAATCATCTTTACCTTCATAGTTTGATTTTTACTAGGGTAATATAAACAAACCCTACAACATTGCACCCTTTAATTGCTCAATATTGCCTAAATCATAAAAAATGTATGTTTAGTGAGATGGGACTTGACTTTGGTTCAGTATACCCTTTATAGGATCCCAATTAAATGAGTATCATGTCTTTTGTTATTGGCAGTGTAAAGTCATGCATGTTGGACTATAAAAAGGTTAATATTTAAGGTCTAATAGCTTTGACCGAATGGATGATATTGACTCAATTATTGATAATTTGATTGGAAACATATTACCATATTCAACTATGGAGGGGGAAAATTGTAAACTGTGACTTGAGAAATTTTTATTCTGAGGAATGGCTTGGGAAAAGAGATAAAATGCATTAGAGGAAGTCTTTTTCTAAGAGTGAGGTTACCACTACTTGAAAACCCCGTTATGGGGGATGAATTATGCATAGAAAACTGGGGTATAAGCTGCATAGTCAAATAGTAGCATCTTTTGGCTGATAGGTCCGTCATGTAGACAACTTATGCAAGGACACCTAAGGGCACGTGCTGCATAGTTGGGAAAAAGAAATCTCAGAAACTTGACTTTCTATTTCTAAAATCTAATGAAATTTTAATGGGGATTCAAACATTCCAAATCATAGAGTCTGCTTTATAGAGAATGTTACTTGTATATGGAGAGGATATTTCCAATCAGAATTGTCAATGAATTGGAGAAATGTAACTTTTACAAAGGTCTGACCCAAACATAGGAAGAAAAAAAGGGTATCTGTTGTTTTAAATCATACGACTAAAACTAGAGAGAGAAAAATTTTATGAAAAAATATTTTTAGATCATGGAAAATAGTATGGAACAAATATGTTAAGGATGGACGTTTTTTTAGATCCTCACATATCGCCGTTAAGACTAATATGGACAAAAGAGGCTTCTCCTAAGAATGAAGTTAGCACTACTTGACAAACGTGTTATGGGGGCTGAATTATGCAGAGCCAACTGGGGAATAAGATGAATAGTCAAATAGTAGCATCTTTTGGCTGACAGGCCCATTATGTAGACAACTTATGCAAGGCCACCTAAGAGCACATGCTGCATAGTCAGGAAAAAGAACTCTTAGGTATCAGAAATTTTGTGACCTGAATTCATGAAAAGGGTTATCGAGATCATGAATATTATTTGTATAATGTTGCAGATGGGTCTTGAATTGAGATTCTGGATGACACTACATATCTCATTATGATGAGAATCAAACCACACATAGTTCTTGAAATACATTTTAACGTCATGCAAGATAAAAGCAGGAAAGATCTTAGTTTAGGGTCATAGTGCTCGGACTATAGTGAGGGAGACACATCATGCATTTTTTATAATGATGATGTGAATAAAGACCAAGTTGTTCTATATCATATCATGTGCTCTCAGGGGGCCTTTTCATCCAAGGGACCGAAAGTGGAGTTTGGGGTTAGGCCCAAAGGCTCGAGGCTGGGCTCGAGGAATGCTCGAACGTTCCTACGTATCCCATGAGGATGAGAATAAAGCCACACGTAGTTCTTGAAATACCCTTTGTACAAATTTGGTTCGTACATGTGAGGGGTAAAGAGGACTTTATTATAATTATGGCTGGACCCAAGATTAAAGACTTGGGTGTCACTACGTATCTCATTAGGATGAGAATCAAGCCACACGTAATTCTTGAAATATGAAATGGTTGTAGACCATGTCGATGATGATTCCTCTCTAGTGAGGGTATCAGGGATTGATACAGTTTATTATCATATAGGAGAAAAGTACAAATATTTTAAGGTCATATGCATGGACCAGTGCTATGCAGTTTAATGTTTTGCAGTATGGATAATGGGGAACTGTATAGTTTAACATCATATAGTTAGGACGATTGGACATACATAGTTTAACGTCATGTAGGATGAATGTGAACCGATATGAATAAGATGGTTGACAGGGACTTCACGGATCGACAACATATGGGATAAATGTGAATCCATGTAAAGAAAGTGGTTTTGGGCTTGAACCTTAGGAGATTGCCTACGTACTCGACCTAGAAGGCAAGGATCAATGTCTGTGTAGTTCAATTGAGAGGGATTTGGTGATCAGGGTGTACCTGAGGACAGCGACCCGAAGATGATGTTGGGACTTAAGCGTGACTAGCGGCCCAGAGAAGATGTCATTGACGAAGCTTACTCTAAGCTCACGTGATACATGTTCAGTGTGAGAAACAAGAAGCAGCAACAAACCTGATGATCATGTCGTGAAAGATGCGACCATGAAGGATGGTGTGGGTCTTGTGCATGATTAATAGCCTAGGGCATGCATGGAAACAAAGACAATTGTGCATGCGGTGATCATAGATTAATGTCATGTATCACAGACCAGGGGTTCTTGGAAGTTTAATGTCCTGCAGCTCAGACGATGTAGAGTTCAATGCCATGTTGGACGATAAAGGGAAACAGTTTAACGTCGTGTTGGATGATAAATGTGACACAATTTAATGTCATGTTGGATGATGGAGGTGTCACAATTTAACATCATGTTCAACGATAGAGGGAGCTATGCAGTTTAATGTCCTACAGAAAGGGCAATGGGGAACTGTATTTTTTTTACACAAAATACGTTTTCATGAATCTTTCATTGGTTAGAGATGTAATGAGTTCTCCATCCATTAAGATTAAAGAATAAGATTTATTAGAGTAAACCCTCTGTATTGAGTAAGGTCCTTCCCACTTTGGCTCAAGATTTGGAGGCTTCTTTCTTGGTATCATTGGGTTTCTGAGGACAAATACCAATTCTCTTTGAATGAATGAATGAAGACACACTTTTTATTGAATGATCATGCTATTCGATTCTGATAGAATTCTAAATGGTGCAGTGTGCACAATCTTTTCCCATATAGTCATCCCAATTCATCCAATTGCTTATGAAATTGTTCATTTATAGATAACTGATCAAAAATGGTGACTCAAAGTAATGTTAATTGGAATTCAATAGGCAATACTGCTTCCGTTCCATATACTAATGAATATGGAGTTGATCGTAGAGCAGTGCGGGTAGTAGTCCGATAAGCCAATGGAGCATGAAAAATTTTACTAGGCCATGAATTCTTATCTTTATACACTATTTTTTAAGTAAGTTTGAAAGAGTCTTATTGAAAGCCTCTAATTGACCATTGGATGCTACATGATACCGTGATGAATGGTTGGATGTGATATTGTATTCTTGATACAATTTTCTTATCTCGGATGAACAAATGTTGGTTCCATTATCCGTCAATATGGTATGAGGGACACCAAATCTGGTAATGATATTAGACTTGAAAAAGCTAACAATGCTATTAGCACTGACTTCATTGAGAGGTATTGCCTTTACCCATTTGGAAAAGAAGTCAGTAGTAGTGAAAGTATACTTAAACTGCTTAGCTGTTGCTGGAGGATAAGGTCCTACTACATCCATTCCCCATGTAGCAAATGGCCAAGAGTATTTAGCTGTATGAATCAACTCTGGGGGTTGATGAATGAAGTTGTAACATACTTGTCAAGAATGACACTTCTTAGTGAAATCAACACAATCTTGAATCATTGAAGGCCAGAAGTATCGAAGCCTTCAAATTTGACCAGAAATTCTATGTCCAGACTGGTGGGCACCACAAAATCCTGCATGTATTTCATTCATGACAGACACTATGTCTTCACCATCAATACATTTGAAGATAATTCCATCAAAACCTCACTTCTAGAGATTTTTTTGTGATCGGGGCTATCATAATAAGTAAAATTGACCACACATCACCAGCGATTACTCTTTCCTGGATCTATCAGGTGGGAGTGTTCCATTTTGAAGGTATTCTCTGATAGGTGTCATTTGTCCTGTATTATGACCATATATTTCAGAAATTGGACTAATTTTATTGATTTCCTCTGTTCTAATTTGAAAAAAAGGTGAAACTACACGACGGTGAGAAATACTGATGATTGTTTCATCCTGATTTGGATCTTCCAGGGCTATGGCTATATTAACCAGTGCATCAGCTTGGGCATTTTGTGATCACAAGACCTAAGAAATTGTCAGTTCCGAGGGAAATTCGGCCATTAACTCACTGACGTAATCACACAAAGGGATTAACTCTTCATTTCAGATGGCATAATCCCTATTGATTTGTTTGATTTCCAAATCTAAATCACCTTTTACCTTTAAGTGATTCACCTATACCAAAAGCGCCAATTCCAAGACTACGATGAGAGCTTGATATTCTGCTTCATTATTTGTACCGCCTTCCAACAATATCAAGGGGTAGGGTAGCACTGAATTTTCTGGGGAAATAACCATGATTCCTAACCTGACTCTATTGAATTTAGGATCTTCCATTTTCTTCCCTGTTGGACATCTGGAGGCACCATCAAAGTACATTCCCCTTATTTGAGTATTATCATGAATATAGAATAATTCCTCATCAAGAAGTTCAAGATTTAAAGATGTATCTTCTGTAGATGGGTGTTCAACAACAAAATCAGCCATAGCTTGGCCCTTTATTGCGTTTTGAGACACATACTAGATATCAAACTACTACAAAATAACTGCCCACCTTTCCAGACGTCCTGTAAGCATTGGAAAAATATGAATAAATTTGAGCGGGTTATTGTGAGATACCAATTGGACCTCATGATGTTGCAGGTAGTGTCTCAATTTTTGAACTTCAAAGATTAATTCTAGGTAGTACTTTTCAATACTTGAATATTGAGTTTCTGCCTCAAGCATAGTCTGACTGTGATAGTAAAGGTTATTTTCATTCCCATAATCATTCTTCTTGGAATGGAAGGCAACTAATGATCACTCTAAAGCTATCACATAGAGAATAAGTGGTCTTCCTTCAATAGGTGGCATTAATACCAGTGGACTCAAGAGATATTTCTTGAGAATATATAATGCTTCTTGACATTCATCAGTCCACTGGTAGGTGACTCCCTTCTTCATTAATCTGGTGAAGGGGAAAAAATTACCTGCCAATTGGCAATGAAACGCTGAATATTGGCCAAGTTTCCTCAAAGTCCTCTTAATTCCTTCAAATTTCTAGGAGGTGACATGCCATGGACTGATTTTTTCTTATCAGGATCAATATCGATACCACGATGGCATTCAACAAAGATGAGAAATTTTCCTAAGGTCACCCCGAAGGCACATTTCAAGGAGTTCATCATCAAATTGTGTTGTTGATGTTTGTTGAACATGATTTCTAGATCGGCCAACTGATCAGCACATTGTCTGGATTGAACCACCAAATTATCCATATAACATTCAACAAATTTCCCTAAAAAGTGTTTGAAGGTATGGTCCATGGCATGTTGATACGCTGCACCTGCATTTTTTAGGCCAAAGGGCATTGCCCGATAGAAAAACATGCCTTGATGAGCTTTGAAGGCCGTAGAATCCTCATCTTCTAGGGCCATTCATATTTGATTGTACCCATAATAACCATTCATCAAGAAAAGAGCTTCATAGAAAGATGTTGCATCAATTAAGAGTTCTATTATAGGAACTGGAAAATCATCCTTGGGGTAATGCCGATTAAGATCTCTAAATTCAATGCAAACTCTAACTTTTCCATTCTTCATTTTCACTGGGACAATATTAGCCATCCATTTGGGATATTTAACTTCTCTGATAAATTTAGTCTTGATACTATTATCAACTTCAGCATCAATTTTGGAGGCATAAGTTAGGTGTGTTCTTCTTGCAGATTGCATGAATCCTCGATGTTCATCTAGAAAACCCAAATGATGAGTGGAAAAATCAGGATCAAGACCAGGATTTCTGTATAATTCCAAGAAAATACATCTCAATTTTTCTTTAGAAATGAAGTGTACATTTCATTCTCTTCTAGAGTCATGGATGCACTAATTAATGTGGGGCATTGATCTTCTTTTTACCCAGATTTATTTCTCTGAGTTCATCCACAGTGGTAGAGACACCCTCTTCAAATGCTAGAGGAGCATTCCTGAGATCTTCCCCTTATTCTTCAATATGTGTTACTTCTTCTATTTCCACTTTCATAGTAGATGACGAAACATAATTTCCATAGTCATGAGAGATGTTAAAATTTGAATATCTTGAAGTAGAGGCTGCCATTTCAGACCCTATTGATGATGAAGGGTCTTCCTGGGGTAATAAAGAGGAGATGATGGATTGAGAATCGACATCATTGTTTTCCACTAACATTTCTATAACTTCTTCTGCCTTGGATGATGATGTATATAATTTCTAGATTTTAGTGGATGAAATGAATACATCTACATTTAAGCTTTCATCAGTGCTTGGTGAATCAACAATTTCTCTCATGCTATCTGGCTTGGATGCCGTAAATGAAATTATGGAAGTTTCCATAAGAGTGTTTTGATTTAGGTCTATCTTTTCAATTTGACTAATAGGAAACACATAATCTTTACTCACATGTATGAATGGGTTTACTAGAATATTTTCCAAACCATTTGGAGCATTAATTTAGGTAACCTCCTTTGTCATGGATTTTTTATTTCTATCCATGTGATAGAATTCTGCCTCTATGTATTGAGATTCTCATGTTTTTAATGGGGCTTTATCACCTTACAATGTCACAATTTGACCATTTAAAAAATATTTGATACATTGAAGGTATGAAGAAGTCATGACCGCATGTTGATGTAGCCATGGTCATCCAAGAAAAATGTTGAAGGCTGTGTCCTAACGAACAACCATGAAATTTGAATTAGACACAAGGTCTCCAAACAAAATTCTGAGTGTAATTTCACCCAGAGAGTTTTGTTCATTCTTATCATATCCTTGCAACATCAAAGTAGAAGGAGATAAATCAGATTCGGTGAGGCCCAATTAAAGAAGTGTACAAATATGAATGAGGTTGAATCTAGAGCCATTATCAATGAAAGCTCGTCGAATGTATATATCATTGACTTTTCAAGATATATACAAAGGTCTGATATATCAATGTACAACATCATCTTCATCTACAACTATAAAAGATATCACTGCATGGAATTCTGCAGAATCATTCTCTATATAGTAGACCTCAGCCGTAACAATTTCTACTTCGAATTTTTGAGGACTTGACAAAGCCTCAATAAGCGCCTCCAGAAGATATTTTGATAGATTCAAGGCTTCCAGAATTGATAAATTGTTTGGTACATGGGCCAAAAGTTTCAATACATCATACTTTTGGTCCAATGGTCTGCGTTTCCCATCATGAAAATTTGGTTTTGTAGGTGTCTTGTAAGTAGATGTTTTGGAAGTAGATGCATCCCATATCGGGGAAGGAATTTGAAACACTCTTGGATTCAGTAGATTAGACTGACTAGGTCTATCTATTTTCTGAGAGGAAGAATGTGTGACCTCTAACTGGTCCTCCGAAATAACAGTGTCAGGACTGAATCTTCCATGTGTGGAAGAACGTTCTTATTCTTGTTGATCCCACTAAAGGACTTTTCCACGAGTTTCTGCAGCATATACAGTTCTAGCAGGGGTAGGATTGAAATAGTGGATTTTGGAATATCCACATCTTCCCCTGTATCCTAGACCTCTTTCACTTCCTCTAACTCCTCTATTAGATAGAGGGATATTAGGTTCATCATGATCGAAACTATCATTAGAATAGGGATCCGTTAAATGAATCATGTTAACAGAACCAAAGATCAATTCTGCATCTGATGAATATTATACCTGATGAACCAGTTTAGGTTGTGATGTTTGGTGGAGCGGTGCCCATGCTTTTGAAGAAAATGGCATAAAATCTTCTAGTTTCAAAGACATCATAGGCTTTGACACGAGTTCGTCTTCTTCTGATTTCTCGTCTTTCTTCAAATTACACCGCTTCTTTGAGGATTTTCCTTCTGATGAAGGGGGATTTGCTGTGGCAGAAATAGAAGAAGACACAATTGGTTGATTCAATTGTGTTCGTAAAATGGCATGAGTTCAGTTGATCATTTTCATGACCATCCATTCATCATATTTCTGTGAATTGTAACTTTTGACTTTGTTCCACTCACCTTCTTTGTCTTGATCAGTAGCAGTAACACAAGCTACCTGGCCCAAAGAACCTTTTAGTTTTACTTGTCCAGAGTCCACCATCTATTTCAGGAGTTATTTTAAGACAAAAGACTCTTGAATGGGATGCCCCAACATCCGATGAAGCTGAAAATAGTTGGGGAGGTCTTCATCTCCTTCCTTGTTCGGCCTTTTGGGCATTGGGAACTGAACCAGATTGTTTTCCAGATCCGAGATGAAGTAACCAGGAACTTGTTCATTCTAGAAAGAATAAAATTTATTATTTAAATCATCAAATTGTTTCACACTTTGATATTTTTGATCATCTTGATGACGCAACCATTTTTGTTGATGCTCAAGAGGTGGATCCCTTCGATATTATGAAGGTTTTTAAGTGGAAGCAAGTACATGTGCTTGTATAAGTGTAACTGTAGCAGTCTCTACTTTCCCTATCTTCTTCCTAGAACTAATGGAATTACACAAGTGTTAGCCTTATTCTTTATAAGAGAGTCTTCTATCTATTGAGCGATTGAAGTATGGTCTTGAAACCTTCATGTGTATTTCATAGGGATCAATTGTGTGCGTAATTCATCATTCAGAGTTTCCACACAGATGGACAGAAACTCTTATTGAGGGAGTTTTAAACTTAAGGAATATGGTAATCCCTTCAAGCGTGAAATGAAATCCAAAACTATTTCATTCTCCATTTTTTTACAATCGATAGGATAAAAAACTATCATCTTTGGTAATGTTGAGCTAAATTGAAGAAGGAACCTTTGATGAAGATCTTCCCACCCAGTAATTGACCGAGATTGAAAACTTTTATACTAGAAAAAAGTAGGACCTTGTAATGACTATAAAAAACAACTGAGCTTAACTGGTTCTTGTGGTTGAGGAGTTCCCATCATAGGATCAAAAAGAGAAACAAAATGTGTTAAGTGTTGTTCTAGATCTCACGAACCATTAAAAATTGGAAATGTGGTATTTGCAAAAGTGGATGGGGGAGGAATTACATCCACCCATTCAGGGTAAGCTCTCTTTTCTGGTTGAACTTGTGCACATTTTCCTTCCATAGCTTCCAACCGAGATGTTAATGAATTAATGGTAGTAATTAATTTTTTGAGAAACATCTGGTTGAGCTTAGACCTGATCAGGCTTAATAACTGGAGTTTGGACGGGTGTGGTGACCGATACTTCCACTGATGGTAGTATTGCCGGTTGCTGTCACATGTGACCCATATGATTGGACCTCTGAGGGTGTACTTTTATAGGTGGATATTCTTGATCCATCCTTGTAGTTGCAACTAATTACATTGATTGATGAACTGCATCACACTTTGGAGGAAGGCTACCTTGAAGTAGTTCTGCATTTAACCTCCTTAACACCTTCATTTCTTCTTCTTGTTGTGTGATCCTTTCCTTTAATGTGATTGATTGGAATTCTCTAGAGGTTGGGTGGGATGTAACATGACTTTTAACCTTTTCCTTGGCATATTCCTTTCTAGAGTATGAAAGGGCAATACCCGAAGGAATTTCTTACCTCTGGGAAACCCTCTGGCTTCTGGTACACACACCTCATTCATTTTTCTTCCGTGTGTACAACCTCTTGAAAATTAAATTTTTAATCTGATCCCTATGAGTGAGCCTCATGTTCTGGGGGATTAGTGTCAATGACATTGATGACATTTATCGATGCATAATGAATTGAAGACCCCATATTAGTGTTTCTGCAATACTGTATTATTCCATGTCCATTATGAGACATTTTATTTTGTTTGATTGATCCCTCTGAAATTTCTTTAGGAACCATAATTTGGAGGTAATCTCTTGATAATTCAGCTCTACGTTCCTCTTGTGGCTTCTTCCATAATTGAGAGAAGACTGGCTTTCATAGAGGGAGAGATTGAGAATTTGAAGAAGTCCCCAGTCTGGTGGACTGGGGGTATTCCTGTTTTTCCTGCTCAACTCCTTGTATCCTATCTGTTGATCTTGAGGGTTGGATTAATAAAGTCCCCAAACTGGAAAGATGAGGTGGTTCTTGAGCTAATACATATGAAAATTTCTTAAAATCCGTACTAATTTTGTGGATTTTAGTCGAGAAATTGGACGGATGCATCATCCTACATCCACCCAAATCACCTGGCTTAGATGACCGTTGGATTATTTCTGACACCTCAATCACCTGATGATGTGCATGCTCTAAATGAGAAGTATGTTCGATATTATCATTTGATTGATGAAATAGTAATTTGACAACTTGTTCATTATATGCCTGACATTGGGAAGAACTCGTTGAGGCCTGTTCTTGAGAAAGCCTCCGATTACACACAAAACCAGTTAGATGTGGCCAGCCATAGGCAATTACATTTCTTGATACCACTTTTGGCAGGCTTTGTTTACTGGAGAGCATAGTGAAATGAAATACTCCATGAACACCCCATCCCCTGATTTCAATACCAGATGGGGCATTAGTAATTAACTGGAGTAACCTTTTTAATTCTCCAAGGCATGTACGCTAAATGGCTCCCTACGGCTTTTCAACCTTTGAATGTTTGGAAACTGAGAGATATTCCAAGTCAATTTGGCATTGCAACCCTTCTATTACCATAACATGATTTTGGTATTCATAATAAGGTAATATTTTCACTTTTAAGTGACAATGTGTTTTCCACATGCTGAGATGAATATCGTGAATACAATCTTCTGTCAAGGTTTCTAGAATATCATACTGAGATTAAGCCAATGGCCAAAACATGACTAGTATTTCACATTTCTCCAATTGTTTTCTCATATTCAACACTTACGATTTTTCATTTGACGGAGATTCATCAACCTAATTAGATCAAATATGATGCTTCTTTGTTGCTTCATCAGATTCAGCAAGATTGGTAGAGAATTCATTTGTCAAATTAGAAGATGAATGACCCAGGGGTGGTTCGGGGAATGACCCACACCCCAGGATATCTTCTGATTGAGAAAGTATTTCACTTGCTAGTGGTAAGGCATCGGACATGACTGGCTTCACATTTGGAAGTTCCTCAAGATAAAAGTGCTTTCTCATTACAGTATTGTCCATTGAAATTTTTTCCAAGCAATGTGAATTACTTCCACAGAGAGGACTTTTACAGCTAAATTCATTATCATGGGGAGGACCACCATGGTGGGTTACAACAAAAGATGAAACCTCTTACTCCTTGGTCTTCTGACCACATAGAGGGTTATCGTGGCTTTCGTATGAAGATGATACTTCAAGATTGACCAAATTTTCATGAATAAATCCTTCATGAGGAAGTGTCTGATGATGACCTTTGGAATTATTGTTATTAATTACAGAATCTGGAAATGAGAGAGTAGAATCTTGAGTTGCAACAGACAATCGTTTGAGGGATTCAAGAACTACAGCATTGAGCAAGGCTTTATTGCATATTGGCCCTTGATTTTTTAACTGTGTTGGATGAATATTTTTCATAGATGCCTTCTTACTCACTTTGGAAACCACTTATTGATGAAAGTGGTTATTATGGGTAGGTGTTTCTGCCTGCTCAGGAGAAATGGTTTGGTTAGGCTGATTATCTCCATTTAAATTGGGTGTATGTGCCCAACATGATTGTCCATATGACATGGGGTAGTGTAACCCATAACCCTCCTAGACTAGAACTGAGGTGTGTATCTACTCTAGGGTGACATGTTGATGAGTCACTCCACTGATAGGGATAGATTTGTGTTTCTTTCCCTATGATGTCGCTGAAGTTGTTATAATATTCTGATAGGTATCCAGAATATGGGCAGGGATTTGATTCTGTTCTTTCACCATTGTCAGAATGTGCTTGGTGAATTCAGCTATCAGAATAGGAATATAAGTCCATTCTATATTTGGATTAGGTGTGTGTTCCTACTCCTGTCCTCCTTTTCCTGTTAGTGAATTCTGATAGTACTCATGTGTAGGGGCACAAAGTTGTGTCTGGCTCGTGTTTGTCATTGGATCTTTCCAATTAACATCTCCAGGTGATACCAAACGAGACTGTTGGTTAGCGTGATGAATCGAAGGTGAATGTGCCTGATGATATTTCTCCACCAAATATGATCGATGAACTTTATTCAATAATGGCAGATGAGACTGCTGGCAGAATTGATCAAGGTAAACAGGTGTATGTGCCTATTTATAGGTGGTCACCACATTTGATTGGTGAGCTTCTTTGGTTACAGTCAGACGAGCCTGCTGAATTTCTGATGAATTATAAACAGGTGTATATGCTTTCCTATAGTACTCTACCGAAATTTCTTGGCTGGATTGGTGTGTTACTGCCAGATGAGTCTTCTGGGTAGTGAAATCAAGATGTACGGGTGTAAATTCCTGCTCATTTTTTTCCATCAAGTTAGGTTTATGGACTTCTCCTGAGGGGGAAATGGTAAGAACCTTCTCCCTATTGGGCGAAGTTTTCCTCTGATGGTTCGTCTTGCATGATCGGGTCTGAGGAACTTGATCCGAACACCTAGAGTTGATACCCTCATCATTTTGAGGGTGCACTACCGCACGAGTCTGGCGGCAATTGTTGATGGGAGCCCTCAGGAAGGAATCCTGTCTTCTTGAACTGAGGCCTTGAGTGACCTCTTAATTCACCTCCCTATAATATGGGAGGGACTGGTTGTTGCATTCTGGGGATAACGACCCGAAACAGTTGGAGACGGTGGTTGGAACCATCTGCTTCCTGACCATTGGTCTTCACTGTCCGGACAACCATGGTGAGTAGTCAACTTGGAGGGCTTGTTGAGTGGCCTCCAAAGTTAGGATGGTACCATGTTGACGCTATTCCCTCACCAATGCATTCAACACCCATTGTTGAAGATGCTGAGTAGGTGATTTCGTCCTCAGAGCGGATGAGGATCTAGTAGGAGTAGTGGTCGAGGCATTCATAGGTGTGAACTTTAAAGAATCCATTTTGTGTTGCAGAGAGATCTTAGAAAAGCGTTCCTGCTTGATATAGTATACATAATCAAGATACGTTTGGCCAGACTACATCTTTTGTATGAGAACATATTTTATTGATTTCTTTGTTGGCCCTTATAATGAGTTTCATAGGGTCCTAACAAATAAGTAAAACATCATTTAAGTTGGTTAAAGATTCACGTCGAGTTCACTATTTTTTGTTTCTTTTAGAAATGGGGATGACCTTGTTTGTTTAAAGTTCAAACTTTCCCAATCGATTTATAATGGGTTTATTCATAGAACAAGAAATGCCCAATTATCCAATATCCATATGGACCTCATTTGCAAAGGTAGGTGCTCATTAGTTGTGGACTGATGAGGCTTATGAATTTTCATTGGTCGAGAGGATGGGAGGTTAGGCTCATCACACCTTTTTGGGGTGAATTATTACCTACTCCGGGACTCTCTTATAGGTTTATGTTATGTTAGCGAATCCTTATTAATTCACCAAGAATGAAAATGAGTTTTCCTTAAGATTTTGCAATCAATGATTGATATGTATGGGATTTAGTGAATCTTCTATATGTGTTTGAGGTTATTCATCGATGGAGAATCATCTATATGTATTAGAGATTCTAAGTCAATGGTATCATTCAATACATTGTATAGAAATATCTTGGTCATTATGATAACCATACTGGTTTTAAATCCACTCAGTGGGGCACTTGATGTTTATTGTCATTCAGAAAGAAAGAGATTATTTTAGAGTTGGGATCGTACCCACAGATGGTCTACCTATGTATCCTTGTTAAAAATGAATCAGAAATGACGTAGTTAAATAATAAGGATACATTTTAACTTCATATGGGATAGAAACGAAATAATGAATGGTGGGCTTGAACCTTATAAAGGCTTCCTACATACTCTATTTTTAAGGAAGATATCAAAGTCCATGTAGTTCGGGTAAAGAAATATGGGGTTTATGCATGGTTAATGGCCCAAAAAGATATGTCATGATTACTTTTACACTTTAAGCTCACATGAGTCATGCTCGGTGTGAGAAAAAAGAGGTATCATTAAACTTGAAGATGGTTCCATGAAATATTCAGTCATAAGAAATGATGTGGGGCTTACATATGTATGACTGCCCAAATAGATGAAGACCAGGACTTACTTCAGGAAAGAAGCCAAGGAACAGGGTCCATAAAGGTATTTGTACTCTATGGAGATTTGGAGTTTTAACTCGGGGCTTACTCCTAAAAAAGAATCCCAAATTAAGAGGGACATATGATTGGGGTTTATTACTGAGAAGGAAACCCAAATCAAAACAAATTAAGATTAGGGATTACTCCTGAGAAAGAGGCCAAATGTTTAAGGAAACTATGACTGTGGATTACTCATGGGGAGGATGCCCATGATAAGGGGACTTGTAACTTGGGGATTACTCTTAGGAAGGAGGACCAAAATAAAAAGGTATTTTCATCTTAAAGGATGAGGTTATATAGGAAACCTCTAACCGTGGTGACATAAAGCTTGTATGTCACGAGGTTTTGAGAGAGGTTCTCACAGAATTACTTTTAGATAAGGATGCCAACAAATTTTCCATTCCATAAATGGCCTTGAAAAGGTGTTCGAGTGCTAATATCTTGAAGAGGAGCATTGAATGGGAGAGAGGCAAACAAATAATGTTGGCACACAAGTATGGACACACAAATCATTTGGTGCACAAGTCATGGTCGCACAAGTGTACTTGCATGGCATGGGTTCACCTGGGCGACAAAGAATCTATAGGGTAATACTTGGGAGAGGCTTGACTCAAAACTTTAGTATTATCCTAAGATGTTTCCAGAAGAAAGGTGTGCAAGTGTCATTGAAAGGGTAGGGCGGCGCGCAAGTGTTTCCACTTTTAAGGAGGTCTGGACACTTAGGCATGCAAGTGTTGATGAATTCTAAACATTTAGGCCTTATCATACTCCATTAAGTCTTCCATTCTATGTAAAAAGTTACCTTAGATGTTTTTGGAAGAGTTGAGTTGAATACATGGGCGACCAGAGATTGAATTTTAGTTTTAAAAAATTCATCCTTTAAATGGGGGGCCCATAGAGGCTATTTATAGGCCACCCGACACCTTGAGAGAAAGAAATAATAGGCCATGTAAGTGACTTGGGCAACCCGTAGGTGGTGCATAAGTGACTTGCACGGTGTGCAGGAAACTAGCGCGACTCCCTCCAAATGGGTTCCTAGTCCATGCCTTTGTCAATTTTTTATGTGCTTCAATGGGTTACCCTCCTTATTATTAAGTTATTTCCCTTTTCAATTTGGTGGACCCTCCGATGAAAATGAGCATCAACATACAAATATATATATATATCTTTGGGTGTGTGTGAGTGTGTGTGTCTATATGTTTATGTCTGTGTATATATATCACAATATGTTTTATAAAAGTCAACTTTAAAAAAAATAAAAAATAGAAATATTTGGTGGACACTTGGCATTTAAAAAAATCATTCGAAAAATAATTTGTAAATACATTTTCTAGACAAAATTATAAAATATCCATTTGAAGATTTTTTTTTGAATTATATTGTAATTTAATATTAAATTTGGAATAAGTCAAACAAAATATTTTTTATTAATTTTTTACTGAGAAAGGGTCAAACCATTTAAATTACTCATTCAGACTATATACAATTATTTCAACAATTTTAAAATACATAGAATCAAAATTTTCACATGAAATTACATGAAAAGGCATCATGCCTATATAATGATTTCTTGAAACCATTTGTATGTCCAATTTATCAATTATACAGGTGTTCAATTAATTAAATAAAGTACGAGAAACATAACAAAACATAAGATCTTAATTTTTAAGAAATGACTTGGGGAAACCAACCTCAGATCGACAATAACCAAGTTACGATGAACTGGAATGCCATGTCTTCATTGTTAAACACTCTATCAAGGATAAAATGGCCTTCATGAATCCTAAAGATCAATTAAAACATAAACATTAGGGGAACTCAAAGGCTTAGGGTTTGGCCAACTAAGGTGCAGTGATAAGGAGGGGTGAAAACACAATATCGTCGAAGGATAAGACCATACCTAGGAGCTATGAGCCCATATACCTTCTAAATATTGTTGTAATATCAACACTTCCTTGGAGTGGGAGGTTCGTGATTCTAGTTGTGTTGGGGTGAGGGGGTCGTACTGCTAAGAGGGGGAATGAGAGGAAGAAAATAAAGAATGTAAAAAAAGATATGCAAAAATAAATAAGGGAAAAATATTAATACAGTGAAATTTTAATTTTAATTTCAATTTCTAGTCATTTTTCATGGTTTTCTTACACAATTTACTCTACCATTTGGGGACTATGCAACTTACCCCACTTAGATAAAAAGGATTCCCATGATTTCCCTCTAGAAACCTCATGACTTTTTAGAACATACACTAACCATGAAAATGAAATTTCCTAAGGAAATAGTCAAACCAAATGGGGTTTTAATGATTTATTAATCATATGGTCCAACCATTAAACCCTTTAGACCATTAAAATTTCGAAATGACTCATGATTTTTTGAAATTAAAGATAATGTAAAATAACATAAAATGATATTAAATTAATTAATTAATCTCAAAACCTAAAACCTAGGATATGAAAATATTCCAAACTATAAACCTTTCCTCTCATAGAAATCCCTTTCCAAATGTTGGAAGAAGTAACACCCAGATATTTTATTTGTACTTATTTTGAATGAAAATATAAATTCTTTGATATCTTCCCCTATATATAGACCCATGTCTATATGAAATGGTATATAGTAAACCATTAAAAAATAGATATTAAATTGGATGGATTAAATAGTAATAAAAAAAATAAGGAAAATATGTATAAATATTTTTACATATTATAATTTATTTATTAATACAAAATAAATACATAGTCAATTTTTTATAATGTGATTTCAAAATTTAAAAATATTTTTTCATCAAAAATGGGTTTTACCATATTTTTTTTATATAAAATTTATAACTAATTTCTATAATTTTGTGAAATTATATAATATAAAATGAATATAATTGTGAAAATCAGCATAAATTTATTATCTCAGGGTGATTTTTTAGGATTTTGCTAAAAGTATTTATTTTTATGTGAATAGTGAAAAATATTATTTTTTCAATCAAATGCTTATTATTTTCAAGTAAATGTCCCATTATGATTTGAATTTTATGTTAAAATTAAAATAAATATAATTTAATTAAAAATAACATAATTAACTTTGTAGAAATCATCATTATAATATTGTTCTTATAAGTTAATATTTGGGAATAAAAACACATTTTTCAAAAAAGACTTTTTTTTGCACAAAATGTATTTTTATCTTCATAAAATAAAATAATTTATATTTATCAATGGTTTTGATTATATTTATATATAGTATATTTGGGTAAATAATTTAACATTCATTTTATGGTTTTTACAAGGAAAATAATGGTGGTAAATTATGTTTTATGATAAAAACTACTTTATTTGAACACAAGTTTTCCTCAGGGTTAGAAAAATTAATTTAAATTAAATTTTACTAATTATATAAATTTAATATTATAAAATGGTTCCATATATGTAATTTTCACAATTTAAATTATTTAACTGTGTAAAATTTAATATTGGTTATAATAAATAGTAAAACCAGTTAAATTTAGTTACCATGGTTATGTTTAAAACAAGTTTAAAGGGGGTTAAACCATGATATAAGGGTAGTATTTTTCACTAAAGCTGTAAAATTCTTAATTTTTAATTATATTTAAAAATTATATTATTTTAATTCTTTCCCCAGTCCATTGGATCCACTATCCAATAAAGTTGATGTTAAATCATAGAAATAATTTAGGAAATTCCATGTGGGTCCCTCCCCTCACATATAAAATGGAAACTCTAATTGTCATGAAGCCCCCTCCCTATAAGGCATACCCCTCCTATGTCGAAAATGTGAGAAGGATGATAGTGACCCCCCAAGTCCCACCTCCAGTAGGTCTTAGGTTGGAGACTCGCCCCAAGGGTATAGTAAACACAAATATGGGAGGCATTGCCCTATAAGAGAACACATACGAAAGATAGAGACAAGACATAAACCAACTAACTCCAAGTTATACTGCAATATAAAAGAAATCCCATTTACAGATATGTAATATGTTGCATGAACTACTACAACTAAAATAGAAAACTACTTATACCAAATGAATGCAAAAATGACAATGACCACAAAGCCTAAAAACCTACTGCAACCCCAAGATAATAGCAACCATCCTGAATATTGACCTTCTCCATGTAACCTTAAAAACAGTTTGTATATACATAGGGTGAGTATAAAAATATACTCAGTTGGATCATCCTTAGAGCCTCTCATACAAGTGTAAAGAAATCATGTTAAAGCATAGTGAATAAAAAGTTAAACGAACTCATCACATAAATAGGTATACTATGTTCCTAACCTCACCATGGTTACTCTCACTGAGTATCGCATACAAGAGAATATAATATAATAAATAATATCAAGGGTTCCCCACTACCACTTCCAACTAGATTTCATATTTCCCCCAACGTCGCACATCCTAAGCATCTCACGCAAAAAGGATTTCTCATAGATACCTGGAAGAAGCACCATAACATGCACCTCATTCAAAAAAACCATGAAATACATGAAACCATTGTAATTAGTTCATTTAAAGAATCCAACATAGATCTCATAATGTCTAACATACATCGGGAATTGTACCTCAAGCCATTACAACCCATATAATGAGTAGGGATCCTCAATCTGTCACAACCTATAAAAGATACAACTACAATAGTCCATAGAAAACTATATCCATAATATATGTTTGTGTATAAACACAATCCATCACATCCCTCTATACACATATAATGGGAAAATAACTATTTTTCTTACCAGTATAAGTAACGTCCATGAAAAGTGAGTGGGGACAAAGGTGGTAGTCAGTCATCCATCATCCCATTAGAATGTTGGGGAAAACACCCCGTAGGGCTAAGAATCCCTTAGGTGTAAGTTTACCTAACCGATAAGGGGTGGTAGCATATAGAAACACAAAAATTAAATGATATAATATATCTCACAAGCACACTATGGGAATAACATAGTCTTATACTCAACTGCAACCAACGTTTGTCAGACGCCCGACAACTACTGCTAAGATTAGGAATCCTATAAACACAAAAACATTTATAGAGCTACATTAGATTACTTTAACTCATTTTATCAGTTTCATTTTATATTAATTCATTATTTAACCATTAATTATCTATTATTAACTGCACATTACCTTTCATTAACATCACACAAAAGATTCACACACCCCTGGCCTAACCAAACCATGTCCATAGCTTCTCAAAATATTACCTCTGCATTAAATCCCTGCAAGCTCTAACCCCATGGGTTAACATCATTTATTCAGTAATTTAAGAATAGTATTGTTACTTTCCCATATTCCAAATCATTATAGAAAAAAACATTCCATGATACCAAATACAAGGGGCTCAACACAGTGAGTATATTAACTACCCGTTGAGACTTTTCCACCTATAGAAAGACCGTAGAACCACCCTCCCTTGATAATTTGAACATAAAATGATCATGGAATACCCTGCGCATCTTCTCCCCTTTTTGGTTGGAGGGTAAGAAAGAACAAAAACCTTGTATAGTGGGTAAAGTGAAGCAGATAAACAACCAACTTGTTTTATCAAGCATCCAATCATTCAAATATAACCCATTTCATCATATATTGTGTCCTCCCTGACATCCACATTCATAAACTGATGATTCCTTCCACTCTAGGAATAAAATACTACCACAAACAATGGTCCTACCTACACCCATATCTCACAAAATCCATCCAGGCTCATAATACATCATAATTAGTAGTAAATTACACAACAACTTAGCTCTTGGCCCTAAACAATGGATTCTTCCTTCACACGCAGTGAGATCTCATAGCTCGAAGCACAAAGCTCTGGGCCTTTACAAGCAAGAGGGTAACTTAGAACCCCACTAGGTATTCTATACTTTCAAATAACTAGGTATTTAATCCATATTTAATTAAACAGTTCACTATTATAATGTTCCAAAAATGGAAATCCTAAAGAAAAAGATATCATAGATATCACAAATAATTATTCATGCTTTCCGCATCAATTTGATTAACATCAAATTAACACAACAATCAGATTTGTATACATACCTATTTATCTTTGAAAAATAATAATTAATCCTTGTTTATGTTCTTTACCTATTTCCATCAAGTATGACATAATAAACAAGGCAGTCATAGATATCAAACTCTCTAGAAAAGCGGGAGGCAATAACATATGAACGATACCCATTTATTTATCCAGCTCAAATAATAATTATGTTAATTACATGTGATCCAGTGGGATAAAACATGTTAACTATAAATATTCACATAAAAGAATAGAGAATCCATGAATACCCTACCTCAAAATGTTTCCAAAGTACTATGCTCAAGAACAGATCAAAGAAACATATCAGGATCACCTTCCCCGCAACAACTGCATCCACCCAAGGATTCCTCAACACAAACACATCAAAAACAACTAATAAAAAATCCCTTAAAACCATTGAGATCAAACAAAATTGAATGAAAAAGAGAAATGGTAGAAGACGTATCAATGAAATCCAAATAACGGAGGTAGAACTTACCTAAAATTTAAGATGGATTGAAGAAGGAAGTGGGTAACTGATCCAGGACAATGGAATCCCCAAACATTGAAGAGGGATTCTTATGGGTTTTCTCGGGTCGAGAGGGGGTTCTCTAAAGCCATAGGGTTTGAAAAACCCGAGCGGATGGGAGTATTTAAAATACCCAATTGTGGGGAAGTACAGAACATTTACCTCTATTGAGTCAATAAGGTTTTCCTTATGACTTTTCCATTCCTTCTTCTTTTGAAATTCACAAACACCTAATCTTTAAGGAAAATCGCTTTTATAATGAAAATCGCTTTTATAAGGAAAATTGCTTTTATAAGGAAAATTACTTTTATAAGGAAATTTCTTTTATAAGGAAATTCACTTTTATAAGGAAAATCTCTTTTATAAGGAAAATTATTCTTATCATATTTTCATTATCTATATCCATATTTTTCTTAAGTATAGGAATCAGATTCATTTCTATATTCTCAGAATCGTTTAAAACTTTTATATGAAGCATTCTGTTTTAGGATCTGAATTCTGGATGAGATCTGTAATGAAGTTCCACTCCGAATTCTAGATATGAACTCTAATAAAGTTCTACTCTGAATTCTGGATATGAACTCTCATGAAGTTTGACACTGAAATCTGATGACAAATCCAGATTACGAATTCTCATTACGAATTCGGATGAAGAATTGTCAATATGAATTCACCTATTAAACAGAATCAGATCATCTTTTCATTATACACTCCGAATTTATTTAGACATCGAATATTATTTTTGGTTAGACTCCGAACTTTGATTTTGCTTACACTTTTATAATTTGTCTACTCTTTAATATTTTTTCTTACACTCCAAACCTTTACTCCGAACATTTGTGTTAGACTTAAAACGATGTCGAACATTCTGTTACACTTGTTTTGTTATAAAACTATGTCATCTATTTCGTTATAAACTAAACGTTGGTTAAGTGACACATGTACAGGTCCCTCTGATTTTTAAGGAAGATATGACCATTGGAAGGGAGGTCGACCGAGCCTATAAATAGGAACTCATTTGAAAGAGCTCGATATTAATCTCCGACTCATGTGATTACATGCTTGAAGTGATTTCTAGACAGGGAGGCTCTTATTAACTCTCAAAGCTTGGTGCGACCCCGAATGTTGGTGATTACATTCGAGGAATTCTGAGGATAGGAAGACAGAGGTGTCGACTACCTTAAAGTTTGAGGGCTTCCTTACTGAGGAAGACAGAGGTTCCAACTACCTTGAAGTTCAAGGCTTGCGGGGATAGCAAGACAGAGATTCGAATATTTGTATCAAGGGCTTACCCTGGTGTGGGTAAGATAGGCTTGCTTGAAAGTATAAATCAAGAGACCTTTATCCAAGGCTGTTGGATACCATTCTCTTTGGGTTAAAAGAGTTATTGTTTGTTATTTGTAGTTTTACTACCTGTTTGTTTCTGCTGTATATTATATTGTAAGGAATTTATAACTTTCATATACTTCCCTACTTGTACTCTGTTTCATTTAGATTATATACGCTTTAAGTTATAATCTCATATTGTAATCTTTAGTTAAGTTTCAATTTCCGGATCCATAGTTCCGGAACCTACTTTCGGAATCTCTTTCTAGTTATAAGCAAGTACATAGAACTTTATGTTTATAACTTTATTCCATATTCCGATTTTTCAATTGGTGTTAGAGGTGTTGTGAATTTTCTTAGTTTAACTTTGATAAACTTAGCTCTTTCCTTTGTTTAAAGAAATTTTTAAAGTGTACAATTCACCCACCTCTTGTATATTGAGCATCTACATCATTATATCGATCCTACAATTGGTATCAGAGTAGGTCTCTGAAATACTTATACTCACGGTTAAGTTTTTCTTGTTAATTTTCCTTTATTTTTCATACTTTCTTAGAAAGTACTTTGTCATTCTGAACATTGTCATTCCAAACATTGTCATTCCGAACATTGTCATTCCGAACATTGTCATTCCGAACATTTTCATTCCGAACATTGTCATTCCGAACATTTTCATTCCGAACATTGTCATTCCGAACTTTATTATTACGAACTTTTTCTACTAACAAGTTTGTGTGCCAAAGGCTATTTTAAGAATGGCAGGAGTTAATGTTGGTTCCATTGATAATCTAAATCCTACAAGACCACCAATCTTTGATGGTAATGACTATGAGTACTGGAGAGATCAAATGAAGACTTTTGTTATCAATACTGGAGTGGATAACTTTGTTATGCTTACTGGAGATTATAAAATTCCTGATAAGGAAGTTATAACTTTCACTAAACATGAAAAGAAAGAGTATCAACTAAATTATAAGGTACGAAATACCTTACTTTATTCAATGACTAGAAATATATATAGCCAAATTTCTTCTTCTCAAGAAGCTAATTGTATCTGGAAGAAGTTAGAAGTTACACACTTTGTAACTTCAAAAGTGATTGAGACTAGGAGAGCTATGCTTAGAGCTGAATACCATGGCTTCAATTTTCCTTATGGTGAACCAATTTGTAATGTTCAACAGAGATTTATGACTATAGTCAACAGTTTACAGTCTATGGGAGAGAAAGGGTTAGATGATGAAGCACTTGTGGATAAGATAATTGATATTATGCCTAATGAGTGGGAATCAAAGATAACTGCTATAGATGAGAATATGAAGGTCACATAAATTTCTCTTGATGAGTTATTTGGAACTCTTCTCCAACATGAAACAAGAATGAAGAGAGATGCTGATAAAATCAAAATGATGAATGGAAATGGTACTATTTCTTTTACAACAACATCAAATCAAATGAAAGCTAAGACTCCTGAGAGGGTAACCAGAACCAAGTCTAAGAAAGTTATTTTCCAATCCGAATCTAGGGAGAGTGAAGCCTCTGAAAATGAGTTAGAAAATCTTGCTCGAAGGATGAATAAGATAGCTGGCCAAAGAAATTTCCAATCCAATTATAAGAAAAAGGAAAGGAAAGATAAGAAAGATGGAGAAGTCACGTGTTATGAATGCAAGAGAGCTGGACATATTAGACTAGATTGTCCTTTTCTCAAAAAGAAAGAAAGGAAAGAAAGGCATTCAGATAGGAACAGAAATAAGTATTATAAAGCCAAAGCTAAGAATGTTCTGAAAGAAAATGACATCTGGAGTGCCAGTGATGGTGACTCTTCATATGAATCTTCTGATTATGAATCATCAGGATAGAAGAATCTTGGTCTTATAGCCAGACTACCTACTGACAATCATTGTTTTATGGCTAAGGTACGGAATGCTGAATCATTGACCAATTTTTCATTAAATTCTAATGATAGTAAGTATTATAACTCTTCTGATGAAGAATCCTCTTCTGATGAAGAAAATATTTTACCTACATATGAAGACGTTTCTAGGTTTGCTGAACTTCTTGGAATTGAGAATTCTAAACTCAATAAAAAACTAGATAAGGCAAACTCTAGGAATCATGTTGTTACGAAAGAAATATTATATCATTCTAAAGATCTTGATAGAAAAAATGATGATTTTGAAAGTATTTCAAAAAATCGTGAGGAAGTAAGTTCTGCGAAGAACAAACTTTATAAAGAGTTAGAAAAAGTAATTTCTAGGAAAAATGTTTTCGAGCCTAGCTCTAGTTCTAAAACTAATGATTTTGAGGATAAAAACTTGGTTATTAAACTCAAGTCCGAATTTTTTTGCTTAAATAAGTATTTATCAAACTTTACTGATGGTAAGGAAAATTTTGATAAAATTTATTCCCAAATACGACCTTTAAGAAATAAATATGGATTTGGATATAACCATGCAAAACCAATTTTTAGAAACAATTATTTTGTTCCTCAAAGTGCCCCATTTTTTACCATGTTTCAATGTGGTGGTCACTGGGAAAAGAATTGTTCCTTAAACAAAACTCAATCTCTAGGATTTCATAGAGCTTATTTCTCTAAGAATATGTGGGTACCTAAAATTCTGTTATCAGGAAATCTCGGATCCAAACAAGTTTGGATTCCGAAAGTCTAATTCTCTTCTTGATTTCAAGAAAATAAAGAGAGTACCAGCAACAACACATGGTACATGGATAATGGATGTTCCCGGCACATGACTGGTAACAAAATATATTTTGAAAAGATTATAAAAAAAGGAGATATCATTCTTCAGTTTATCGGAACGCAAGATCAACTTGCTGATATTTTCACAAAATCATTGTCTTCTGATAGATTTGAATGCATTAAACAGAAGATAGGAATTATAACCATAAGGTAATATTTCTTAATTAACTTTCTGTTGAAAAAGTCTCCTTACAGTAATAAACTCCTTTTCATAGGGGGAGTACATTTGATTATTAGAGTAACTAATATTTTTCAAAGTTAGTTTTTCAAACTTTTCGGAACTAAATTTCTGGAATGGGATTTCCGGAACTGAAATTTTCCAGAAGGGATATTTTCGTATAGAAAACTTCTGGAATGGAAATTTTCGTATTGAAAACTTCTGGAATGGAAAATTTCGTACTGGTGTTTCCTTAACGAGATTTTCGTACCGAGACTTTCATAATGACCTTTTCGTATTCAAACTTTTGTAATGAAATTTTCATGCTGAAAATCTTGTGATGAATTTTCATTTTTTTTGTTGAGTTTTTCATAGAGAATTTTTTCAAACTATGTCTTTTCGTAGTAATGATTTTTCGTAGTCAATTTTTTATTCAAGAAAAATATTACCCATTACGAATAATCATCCTAAGCCAATCCTAAAGGTTTGATTTTCTTACTCAAGATTTCGTAATCATACTCTACTTGCTGGTGTTTTATTATATTTTGTTATCGAATTCTAGTTTCCGTAAATCATTGTTTTAATAAAAACCTCAAAAGATCGGAATCAAGTTTTCTTGAGAATTGGTTTTCAACCGTCATTTCTGATATCAGTTTTTTTTACAACTGTTCGATCAACCAAGGAAGATGAACCGTCATATCGTTTCCTATTTAAAGGGGACCCCAAATGGTCGTCCCACATCGGTTTTTCAATCTCCACCATCCCGAAGCTCTACCTCTCTGTTTTAAGGCCGTTACGATCTTCTGTAATCTCCGTTCCGAATTTCTAAGATGTCTTTAGATCCGAATGTCTGTGGAAGTAGCTTCTCAAGACATATCAACCTCTAAGACAATTTCCTAGTGGTTAGTGTATAGAGAAATGTTGGTTCATCCTGATTTCTTCAAAAATTACGATTCTCTTATATCCAATAACATAAAGCTTAACGGATGGGAATATGTTGATGTGTCTAAGCCTGAGAATCAAGATGCAGTATATTCGGAGTTGCTTTTAGAGTTCTATGACACCGTTTCCTTCTTTAATGAATATGGTAGGGATAAATTTTCATTTAAGTATTATGGAAAGACATATAAGCTTTCTTATTCCAAGGCAGCCAGCTTGGTAGGGCTGACCAATGAAGGAGAAGCTGAGTTCATCTCTCATGTTTTACAAGATTCAAAAGGAAGCTTCAACAAGGAAAAGGATTTGGAGACTCTTGGACTGTCAGATGGCAAGGATCCGAAGATTTCTAGTCTGTCTACGAATTTTCGGATTCTAGAATTATGGGTACAAGGCTTTATCATGCCGAGAAAGGGTGATAATGTCCGTCTGAAGAAGAGTTAAATCTTTATCTTAGATTCTTTGATAAATCTAAGGAAGTTTAATATGATGAAACATATTCTTATTACCATTGAGAATGTTAAGAAAGGGAATCTGAGAGCTCAGATCATAAAGTATCCAGCGATCATCTCAAAGTTAATAGTTCAGTGCCTTGAGTCTTTCATGGGGGCTTGCAAGTCGAAGCCAAGAGTTTTCAAAATTATGTTGGTGAGTGATGGTACCCTCAAAAGGATGAATCTTTCCTTTGACAAGAAGACTGGGGAGTTCTTTGATTTACAAGTTCAAGAAGAAGCGGTTCCGAATAATGGTGAATCTGAATCTTCTAATCCAGTGGAGAAGAGAAAGTTGAAAGAAGTTGAAGTTGAAGCAGGGAATCCAAAATCTAAGGAAGTTCATTCCACACCTCCAAAACTGAAGAAGAAGAAAGCATATCCTAACGAGTTAGTTGCTAAGTGGAGGGAAATCAAAGAGAAGAGAGTGGAAGGGGAGCCTCAGTTTGGCTTGGATCCTGCGGAGGCTAAGGCCTTGAAGGAACAAACAGCGGATGAATTAGAAAAACAAATGAAACAAAAGAAGCTTAAGAAGAAGATGTCTGAAGCTGAGGTAGCTCAGACTTTGTTGAAGTTTAATGAGATGGTTTCCAAAAACATTCCAGTTCCGAGATCTTTTTCTTTGGAATCTCTACGTGAGAATCCATGAAGAAACTATGTCACTCCAGAAGAGGCAGTTGCTATGCATGTTGAGGAAGTTGAGCAGTTTGAGGAACTGCAAGAGGAAGAAGAAGTTTCTGAAGGTAGTGGTGAGACCAGAAATCTATTGAAGCAAGTAAACGATTATATGGGGACACCTTCGGAACATTTGTCGCTCCAAACTTCAGAAGCTGAGTCCTCTATGTTAGTCACTCCAGGAAAGGATGGGGAGAAAGGAGGACAAGAAGTAGCTTATCATGCAGATGAAGAACAACTTCAACATGATATTGCTCAAATGGGGAATGTAGTGGATGGTGCTCAAAATGTTATTGATGATGAAGACAATATTGTTCTAGTGTCTGATAGTGAACAGAAAACCCCGAAACAGGAATCCATTCCGAAAAAGGACAAGGGAATGCAACTTGTTGTCGAAACCCCGAGCTCAGTGGCTATAAAGAGAAGGGACGTTGGTGATTTTCTAAGAAGAAGGATGAGCAATTTGAAGAAGAAAATTCTCCAAGAAAAGTCTTGGATTCGGAGTCATCTTTGTTGGGGCATGACTTTGTTGTTCAGTCATTAAAGAAGTTGGTGGGTTCTATTCCGACCTTCTCAAGTATTGATTCAAGATGCCAGATGCTCCAACATACTTTGAATCAGAAAACAGACTCTGTATCCATGGTTATGGAAAAATGTGTTGAGATGGAGGCTCAGTTAAAAACCTTTTCTGTTAGTTATGATGCCCACAAAAGGTCTTGTAAGAGAATTACTAGTTGGTCGTGGAAAACTGTGGAAGATATGAGGCTCTTGGATGATCTCCCAGATAATGTTAAGGATGATTTTGAGATAGGAGACAGGAAGCTAAATGAACTTACTTCTTCCTTTGAAGAAAATTTGACAGCTGAAAAGAATTTCCGGATTCAAGAAGATAGAGATCTGAATGTGAAGTTGAATTATATTTCTCAAAACTAGAGGAATGAAAGGGATAGTCAGATTGAGATTGAAGAGATGTTGTTAAAGCAAGAACAAGTTTTGAAAGCTCGGGAAGAAAAGCGTGTAGACCAGGAAGAAAAGATTGATTCTCAAAGTGCAAGAATAGTTGTGTTAGAGAAGAAAGCCGAGGAAGACGATAAAGACTTGAAGAAGATGAAGATTATTCTTAAGGGTCTAATGTAGAAGGAAAAAGATCCAAAATAAACAAATCCGATCTTTTATTGTATCTTATATTTCTTGTTATTGAACTTTCAAACTTAATGAAAATATTTCTTGCTTGTCTCTTTTGTTGTTATAACTAATTTTTCAGGTACTTTGTTATATTTTCCATTCCCTCAAATTCTTTTTGAAAACCACAAAGGGGGAGAAGGAAAAAGAACCCTAACAAAAGGGGAAAAGGAAAAATAACCATAAGAAAGGGTGAGAAAGAAAAAATAACTCTAATAGAGTTTATCTATGGGGGAGTTTTTTTATTAAAGAACATATTCTTATTCTTAATGAAATTCCATTACGGAAATATAGAATACGACACTTAGAGTTTCAAAGCCTAAGGGTGAGTTAGTCATATTCATCAACATCCATAAGCAAAGGGAGATAAGCCTTAATGTTTTTTTCTCCCTAGTCTTTCTTTTTTCATAAGGGTGTTTGTGCTTTCCAAAAAGGGGGAGATTGTTGAGTCAATAAGGTTTTTATTATGACTTTTCGATTCATTATTGTTTTGATAATCACAAACACCTTATCTTTAAGAAAAATCGCTTTTATAAGGAAAATCTCTTTTATAAAGAAAATTGCTTTTATAAGTAAAATTGCATTTATAAGGAAGATTTCTTTTATAAGGAAAGTCGCTTTTTTATGGAAAATCGCTTTTATAAGGAAAATTATTCTTATCATATTTTCATTATCTATATCCATATTTTTCTTATGTATAGGAATCAGATTCATTTCTATAATCTCGAAATTGTTTAAAACATTGATATAAAGCATTCTGTTTTAGGATCTCAATTCTGGATGAGAACTGTAATAAAGTTCCACTCCAAATTCTGGATACGGACTCTAATAAAGTTCTACTCCGAATTCTGGATACGAACTCTCATGAAGTTTGACACTGAAATCTGATGACAAATCCAGGTTACGAATTCTCATTACAAATTCTGATGACGAATTGTCATTCTGAATTCACCTAATAAACAAAATCTGATCATCTTTGCTTTATACATTCTGAATTTATTTAGACTCTGAATATTATTTTTGGTTAGAATCCAAACTTTCATTTTTCTTAATCTTTTATAATTTGTCTACTCTTTAATATTTTTTCTTACACTCCGAACCTTCACTCCGAACTTTTGTGTTAGACTTAAAACGATGTCGTACTTTCTGTTACACTTGCTTTGTTATAAAACGATGTCGTCTATTCTATTATAAACTAACTGTTGGTTAATTGACACGTGTACAGGTCCCTCCGATTTTTAAGGAAGATATGACCATTGGAAAGGAGGTCGACCGAGCCTATAAATAGGTGCTCATGTGAAAGAGATCGATACTGATCTTCGACTCATGTGATTAGATGATTGAAGTGATTTCTAGAGAGGGGGCTCTTATTAACTCTCAAAGCTTCGTGCGACTCCGAATGTTGGTGATTACTTTCAAGGACTTCTAAGGATAGGAAGACAGAGGTGCCGACGACCTTAAAGTTCGAGGGATTCTTTGCTGAGGAAGACAGAGGTTCCAACTATCGTGAAGTTGAGGGCTTGCGGGGATAGCAAGACAGAGATTCCAATATTCGTATCGAGGGATTACCCTGGTGTGGGTAAGACAGACTTGGTTTAAAGTATAAATCAAGAGACCTTTATCCAAGGTTGTTGGATACCCTTCTCTTTGGGTTAAAAGAGTTATTGTGTGTTATTTTTAGTTTTACTACCTATTTGTTTCCGCTGCATATTGTATTGTAAGGAAAGTAAAACTTTCTTATACTTCCCTACTTTACTCTGTTTCATTTAGATTCTATATGCTTTAAGGTAGAATCTAATATTGTAATCTTTAGTTAAGTTACAATTTCCGGATCCATAGTTCTCGAACCTACTATCGGAATCTCTTTCTAGTTTTAAGCAAGTACATAGAACTTGAAGTTTATAACTTCATTCCTTATTCCGATTTTTCAATTGGTGTTAGAGGTGTTGTGAATTTTCTTAGTTTAACATTATTAAACATATCACTTTCCTTTGTTTAAGGAAATTTTTAAAGTGTAAAATTCACCCCCACTCTTGTATATTGAGCATCTACATCATTATTTCGATCCTACAATTGGTATCAGAGCAGGTATCTGAAATACTTCTACTCACGTTTAAGTTTTTATAGTTCATTTTACTTTATTCTTCATACTTGCGTTGAAAGTACTTTTGTCATTCTGAACATTGTCATTCCGAACATTTCCATTCCAAACTTTTTCATTCCGAACTTTATTATTACGAACTTTTTATATTAACAATTTTGTGTGCCAAAGGTTATTTTAAGTATGGCAGGTGTTAATGTTGGTTCCATTTATAATCTAAATCCTACAAGACCACCAATCTTTGATGGTAATGACTATGAGTACTAGAGAGATCGAATGAAGACTTTTATTATCAATACTGGAGTGGATAACTTTGTTATGCTTACTGGAGATTATAAAATTCTTGATAAGGAAGTTAGAACTTTCACTAACCAGGAAAAGCAAGAGTATCAACTCAATTATAAGGTATGAAATACCTTACTTTGTTCAATGACTAGAAATATATATATCCAAATTTCTTCTTGTGAAGCAGCTAATTGTATCTGGAAAAAGATAGAAGTTACACACTTTGGAACTTCTAAAGTGATTAAGACTAGGAGAGCTATGCTTAGAGCTGAATACCATGGCTTCAATTTTCATTATGGTGAACCAATTTGTAAAGTTCAATAGAGATTTATGACTATAGTCAATAGTTTACAGTCTATGAGAGGGAAACGGTTAGATGATGAAGCAATTGTGGATAAGATAATTGATATTATTCTTAATGAGTGGGAATCAAAGAGAACTGCTATATATGAGAACAAGAAGGTCACTCAAATTTATCTTGATGAGTTATTTGGAACTTTTCTCCAACATGAAACAAGAATGAAGAGAGATGATGATAACATCAAAAAGAAGAATGGAAATGGTACTTTTTCTTTTACAACAACATCAAATCAAATGAATACTAAGACTCCTGAGAGGGTAACCAGATCCATGTCTAAGAAAGTTATTTTCCAATCCGAATCTAGTGAGAGTGAAGCCTCTGAAAATGAGTTAGAAAATCTTTCTCGAAGGATGAACGAGATAGCTGGCCAAAGAAATTTCCAATCTAAGTATAAGAAAAAGGAAAGGAAAGATAAGAAAGATGGAGAAGTCACGTGTAATGAATGCAAGAGAGCTGGACATATTATACCAGATTTACCTTTTCTCTAAAAGAAATAAAGGAAAGAAAGGCATTCAGAAAGGAATAGAAAGACATATTATAAAGCCAAAGATAAGAATGTTCTGAAAGAAAATGGCACCTAGAGTGCCAGTGGTGGTGACTCTTCAGAAGAATCTTCTGATTATGAATCTTCAGGATAGAAGAATCTTGGTCTTGTAGCCAGAATACCTATTGACAATCATTGTTTTATGGCTAAGGTATGAAATTATGAATCATTGACCAATGTTTCTTTAAATTCTAATGACAGTAAGTATTATAACTCTTCTGATTAAGAATCCTCTTCTGATGAAGAAAATACTTTACCTTCTTATGAAGAAGTTTCTAGGTTTTCTGAACTTCTTGGAATTGAGAATTCTAAACTCAATAAAAAACTTGATAAGGCAAACTCTAGGAATCATATTCTTACGAAAGAAATAACATATCTTTCTAAAGATATTGATAAAAAATGATGATTTTGAAAGTATTTCAAAAAATCTTGAGGAAGTAAGTTCTGAGAAGAACAAACTTTCTAAAGAGTTAGAAAAAGTAATTTCTAATAAAAATGTTTTCGAGCCTAGATCTAGTTCTAAAACTAATGATTTTGAGGATATAAACTTGGTTATAAAACTCAAGTCTGAATTTTTTTCCTTGAAGAAGTGTTTATCAAACTTTACCCATGGTAAGGAAAATTTTGATAAAATTTATTCCCAAATACGACCTTTAAGAAATAAATCCGGATTTGGTTATAACCATGAAAAACAAAATTTTAGTAACAATTATTTTGTTCCTCAATGTGCCCTATTTTTTTTTACCAAGTGTCAATGTGGTGGTCACTGGGAAAAGAATTGTTCCTTAAACAAAACTCAATCTCTATGATTTCACAAAGCTTATTTCTCTAAGAATATGTGGGTACCTAAAATTTTGTTATCTGGAAATCTCGGATCCAAACAAGTTTGGATTCCGAAAGTCTAATTCTATTCTTGATATCAGGAAAATAAAGAGAGTACCAGTAGCAACACATGGTACATGGATAGTGTATGTTCTCGACACATGACTGGTAAAAAAATCTATTTTGAAAAGATTATAAAAAAAAAGGAGATATCATTCTTCAGTTTATCGGAACGCAATATCAACTTACTAATATTTTCACAAAATCATTGTCTTCTGATAGATTTGAATACATTAAACATAAGTTAGGAATGATAACTGTAAGGTAATCTTTCTTAATTAACTTTCTGTTGAAAAAGTCTCCTTACTGTAATAAACTCCTTTTCATAGGGGGGTACATTTGATTGTTAGTGTAACTAAATTTTTTCAAAGTTAGTTTTTCAAAATTTTCGGAACTAAATTTCCGGAATGGGATTTCCAGAACTGATATTTTCCTGAATGGATATTTTCGTATAGAAATCTTATGGAATAGAAAATTTCGTATAGAAAACTTCTGGAAGAGAAATTTTCGTATAGAAAACTTCTGGAATGGAAATTTTCGTATTGAAAACTTCTGGAATGGAAAATTTCGTACTGGTGTTTCCATAACGATATTTTCCAACCGAGACTTTCATAATGACCTTTTCATATTCAAAATTTTGAAATGAAATTTTCATGCTGAAAATCTTGTAATGAATTTTCATTTTTTTGTTGAGTTTTTCGTAGAGATTTTTTGCGAACTATGTCTTTTCATAGTTAATATTTTATGTAGTAAATTTTTTCTTCAAGAAAAATATTACCCATTACGAATAATCCTCCCAAGCCAATATGAATGGTATGATTTCCTTACTCATGTTTTCGTAATCATACTTTACTTGCTGGTGTTTTATTATATTTTGTTTTCGGATTCTAGATTCCTTAAATCATTTTTTTAATAAAAACCTCAAAAGATCGGATTCAGGTTTTCTTGAGAATTGGTATTCAACCGTCTTATCTGATCTCAGTTTTTTTACAACCATTCGATCAACCGAGGAAGATGAACCGTCATATCGTTGCCTATTTAGAGGGGACCCCAAATGGTCGTCCCACATCACTTTTTCAAGCTCCAGCATCCCGAAGCTCTGCCTCTCCGTTTTAAGGCCATTCCGATCTTCCGCAATCTCCGTTCCGAACATCTCAGAAGTCTTCAGATCCGAATGTCTGTGGAAGTAGCTTCTCAAGACATATCAACCTCTATGCCAATTTCACAGTGGTTATTATATAGAGAACGGTTGGTTCATCCTTATTTCTTCAACAATTATGATTCTCTTATATCCAAGAACATAAAGCTTAACGGATGGGAATATGTTGCTGTGTCTAAGCTCAGGAATCAAGATGCAGTATATTCAGAGTTGCTTTTAGAGTTCTATGACACAATTTCTTTCTTTATGGAAGATGGTAGAGAGAAAGTTTCATTTAAGTATTATGGTAAGACTTATAAGCTTTCTCATGCCAAGGTAGCCAGCTTGGTAGTGCTGACCAATGAAGGAGAAGCTGATTTCATCTCTCATGTTTTAACAAATTCAAAAGGAAGCTTCAACGAGGAAATGGATTTGGAGACTCTCGGACTTTTAGATCACATGGATATGAAGATTTCTAGTCTGTCTACAAATTTTTGCATTCTAGAATTATGGGTACAAGGCTTTATCATGCCAAGAAAGGATGATAAAGACAGTTTGAAGAAGAGTGATATCTTTATCTTAGATTTTTTGATAAATCTAAGGAAGTTTAATCTGATGAAACACCTTCTTATTACCATTGAGAATGTTAAGAAAGGGAATCTGAGAGTTCAGATCATAATGTATCCAGCAATCATCTCGAAGTTAATAGTTCGGTGCCTCGAGTCATTCATGGAGGCTTGCATGTCTAAGCCAAAAGTTTTCAAAATTATGTTGGTGAGTGATGGTACCCTCAAAAGGATGAATGTTTTCGTCGACAAGAAGACTGATGAGTTCTTTGATTACCAGTTCAAGAAGAAGAAGTTCCGAAAGTTGGTGAAACTGAATCTTTTAAGCCAGTGAAGAAGAGAAAGTTGAAAGATGTTGAAGTTGAAGCAGGGAATCCCAAATCTATGGAAGTTCATTCCGCACCTCCAAAACCGAAGAAGAAGAAAGCTTATCATGATGAGGTAGTTTCTAAGTGGAGGGAAATCAAAGAGAAGAGAGTGCAAGGGGAGCCTCAGATTGGCTTGGATCCTGCGGAGGCTATGGACTTGAAGGAAAAAATAGTGGGTGAATTAGAGAAACATGTTAAACAAAAGAAGCTTAAGAAGAAGATGTCTGAAGGTGAGGTAGCTTAGAATTTTTTGAAGTTTAATGAGATGGTTTCCGCAAAAATTCCAGTTCCAAGATCTTTTTCTTTGGAATCACTACCTGAGACTACGGGAAGAAACTATGTCACTCCGGAAGAGGAAGTTGCTAAGCATGTTGAGGAAGTTGAGTAGTTTGAGGAACTGCAAGAGGAATAAGAAGTTTCTGAAGGTAGTGGTGAGACCGAAAATCTATTGAAGCAAGTAGATGATTATAAGGGGACACCTTCGGAACATATGTCGCTTCGAACTTCAAAAGATGAGTCCTCTAAGTTAGTCACTCCAGGAAACGATGAGGAGAACAGAGAACAAGAAGTAGCTTATCATGCAGAGGAAGAACAACTTCTACAAGATATTGCTCAAATGTAGAATGTAGAGGATGATGCTAAAAAAGATATTGATGATGAAGACAATATTTTTCATGTGTCTGATAGTGAACAGAAAACCCCGGAACAGGAATCCATTCCAAAAAAGGACAAGGGAAAGAAAATTGTTGTCGAAACCCCGAGTTCAGTGGCTGTAAAGAGAATGGAAGTTGGTGATTCATCTAAGAAGAAGGATGAGAAATTTGAAGAAGAAAATTTTCCAAGAAAATTCTCGGATTCGGAGTCATCTTCTTTGGGAAATGACTTTGTTGTGCAGTCATTAAAGAAGTTGGTGGGCTCTATTCCAACCTTCTCAAGTATTGATTCAAGATGCCATATGCTCCAACATACTTTGAATCAGAAAATAGACTCTGTATCCATGGTTATGGACAAATGTGTTGATATGGAGGCTCAGTTCAAAACCATTTTCGTCGGTTATGAATCCCACAAAAGGTCTTGCAAGTGAATAACTAGTTGGTTAAGGAAAAATTTAGAAGAGATGAGGCTCTTGGATGATTTCCAAGATAATGTTAAGGATGCTTTTGAGACAGAAGACATGAAGCTAAATGAACTTACTTCTTCCTTTGAAGAAAAGTTGACAGCTGGAAAGAATTCCAGGATTCAAGAAGACAGAGATCTGAATGGGAAGTTGAATTCTGTTGCTCAAAACTGGAGGAATGAAAGGGATCGTCGGATTGAGATTTAAGAGAATTTGTTAAAGCAAGAACAAGTTTTGAAATATCAGCAAGAAAATCATGTAGCCCAGGAGGAAAAGATTGAATCTCAAAGTGCAAGAATAGTTGTGTTAGAGAAGCATGCCGAGGAAGACGATAAATACTTGAAGATGATAATGACTATTCTTAAGGGTCTAATGTTGAAGGAAAAAGATCCAAAATAAACAAATCTGATCTTTTGTTGTATCTTATATTTCTTGTTTTTGAACATTCAAACTTAATGAAAATATTTCTTGCTTGTCTCTTTTGTTGTTGTAACTAAATTTTCAGGTACTTTGTTATATTTTCCATTCCCTAGAATTCTTTTTGAAAATCACAAAGGGGGAGAAGAAAAACAAACCCTAACAAAAGGGGAAAAGGACAAAGAACCTTAACAAAGTGTGAGAAAGAAAAAGAACTCTAATAGAGTTTATCTAAGGGGGAGTTTTTCATTAAATAAGTCATTCTTATTCTTAATGAAATTCCATTCCAGAAATCTAGAATATGATCCTTATAGTTTTAAAGCCTAAGGGGGAGTTAGTCGTATTCATCAACATCTATAAGCAAAGGGAGATAAGCCTTAATGTTTTTTTCTCCTTAGTATTTCTTTCTTCGTAAGGATGTTTGTGCTTTCTAAAAAGGGCGATATTGTTGAGTCAATAAGGTTTTCCTTGTGACTTTTCCATTCCTTCTTATTTTGAAAATCACAAACACCATCTCTTTAAGGAAAATCAATTTTATAAGGAAATTATATTTTATAAGGAAAATTTCTTTTATAAGGAAAATTGCTTTTATAAGGAAAGTTGCTTTTATAAGGAAAGTCACTTTTATAAAGAAAATCACTTTTATAAGGAAAATTATTCTTATCATATTTTCATTATCTATATCCATATTTTTATTAAGTATAGGAATCAGATTTATTTCTATATTCTTGGAATCGTTTAAAACTTTGATATGAAACATTCAGTTTTAGGCTCCGAATTCTGGATGAGAACTGTAATGAAGTTCCACTCCGAATTCTGGATATGAACTCTAATAACGTTCTACTTTGAATTCTGGATACGAACTCTCATGAAGTTCGACACCAAAATCTGATGACAAATCCAGATTACGAATTCTCATTACAAATTCTAATGATGAATTGTCATTCTGAATTCTCATTCCGAATTCACCTATTAAACAGAATCTGATCATCATTGCTTTATACACACCGAATTTATTTAGACTACGAATATTATTTTTTGATAGACTCTGAACTTTCATTTTTCCTACACTTTATAATTTGTCTACTCTTTAATATTTTTTCATACACTCTGAACCTTCACTCCGAACTTTTGTGTAGACTTAAAATGATGTCGTACTTTCGGTTACACTTGTTTTGTTATAAAATGATGTCGTCTATTCCATTATAAACTAACCGTTGGTTAAGTGACACATGTACAGGTCCCTATGATTTTTAAGGAAGATATGACCGTTGGAAAGGAGGTCGATCGAGCCTATAAATAGGAGCTCATTTGAAAGAGCTTGATACTGATCTTCGACTCATGTGATTACATGGTTGAAGTGATTTCTAGAGAGAGAGGCTCTTATTAACACTAAAAGCTTCGTGCGACTCTGAATGTTGGTGATTACATTAGAGGACTTCCAAGGATAGGAAGACAGAGGTACCGACTACCTTAAAGTTCGAGGGCTTCCTTGCTGAGGAAGACATAGGTTCCAACTACCTTGAAGTTGAGGGCTTGCGGGGATATCAAGACATAGATTCCAATATTCGTATCGAGGGCTTACCCTAGTGTGGGTAAGACAGACTTTCTTGAAAGTATAAATCAAGAGACCTTTATCCACGGTTTTTGGATACCATTCTCTTTGGGTTAAAAGAGTTATTGTTTGTTATTTGTAGTTTTACTACCTGTTTGTTTCTGCTGCATATTGTATTGTAAGGACTGTATAACTTTCTTATACTTCCCTATTTGTACTCTGTTTCATTTAGATTCTATACGCTTTAAGGTAGAATCTCATATTGTAATCTTTAATTAAGTTTCAATTTTCGGATCCATAGTTCCGGAACCTACTTTATGAATCTCTTTCTAGTTTTAAGAAAGTACATAGAACTTGAATTTTATAACATCATTCCTTATTACAATTTTTCAATTGTTGTTAGAGGTGTTTTGAATTTTCTTAGTTTAACTTTTTTAAACTTAGATCTTTCCTTTGTTTAAGGAAATTTTTAATGTGTACAATTCACCCCCCTCTTGTATATTGAGCATCTACATCATTATTTCGATCCTACAACCTCCCCATAATTTTGTGTACTACCTCTTGGCCAACTTATGCCAAAAAATGTGTCTCCTCGAAACATTGATTTATTTTTATGAAACCCGAATGGTACAGATCGTTTTCCCATGGATCATGTCATGTATTCCTATTGTTTCCATTTTCTCACAACTGAACTTCTCTAGACTTCATCTCAGTTTCCTCTAAGAAACTAGATCTTCAAAACCAATAAAAGGGTTAATCCACACAGATTTGGGCCCTTATATCTGATACCTCTAAAAAAATTCTCATCCTCAAAAATCCAAAACTAATGTAGACCGGAAAAAAAGAAAGTGTTGTCCAAACAACCACCCCATGAGATACCTCTCAAGTATCTCACCACTAGAGGTGCTCAACCACAATAAAAGACAACATGAAAACTCGCGACAACCACAAAATACTCCTAAACACTCTCCTAGGGGAGATACCTCTCAAAGAGAGAAAGCCACAAAAAGAAATAAATGAATGCCATCTCCTATAACGGAAAGGTACACAAGAAAAAAATAAACATCATTTCATGGAAAGAGATAAACATCAAACAAGTCATCATATTGAGAACATATCCATGACTCATGTTCCTAGGTACTCTATTCTATGACACCGTGTCTCCACAAGATATGAACCAAGGGGATAACACACCCAGGAACACCTTCTCCTTGTGGCCTTAGAACTCTACGAGCCACTACTTGAAAGTCTCATAATCATAAGCATTTATCTCTCTCCAACAAATGATGTGAGAGTTGTAATGAATTTAACAACAGAGCTGTGACGCATGAATAACATAGTGTATCGAGCTCATCTATGAGGGATGTTCTACCCGATATGTCACTTCTCCAACACAATCCAACACCTAAAAGACCAAAAAACCAGGGAGACAACTTACTTGCATGACAAAACCATCGCTTCCCATGATGGGGAGTCACCTTCATAAACACATGATCTTCTACCTCAAACTCAAAAAGGTCTTCTCCTTTGGTCGACATATGATTTATAATGATCCCATGCTTCCCTCATCCTCCCACGAATCATTCGAACCATCTATGTCGTGTTTTGTATTAGTTCATGTCCAAGAGTTACTAACTCTCCAACTCCAGTCCAGCACAATAAGGAATGGAATGTTCTACCATAAAAGGCTTCAAATTGAACCATACTGATGGTTGAGTGAAAAAAATAATTGTAGGAAATATCAACCATGGGTAAGTTCCATATCCACGAACCTCCAAAATCCAAGACATAAGAGCACTATCCATATTCAAGAGTCTGGACGGTCTGCTCTGTCTGACCGTCTATTTGTGGATGAAATTATGTGTTAAAAAATAGTTGGTAACTGAAAGAATTTTGGGTACCTATCCACACCCTATTGGTAAAATGAGAATCTTGATCGTAAATGATCATTCTTGGTACTCCGTGGAGTCTCACCACATCCTCTAGACATTACCTCGACAAAACCTCCACTGAGTTCGACTCAATGATTGTATTAAAGTGGGATGATTTTCTTAAATGATCCACTACTGCCCAAATAGAGTCATGACCTCCCGGAAATCGAGGTAAACCAATAAAAATGCCCATTTAGATTTCCTTCCACATCTACCGGGGAACATCTAATTACTGGATAAAACCACTAGGGACATGGTGATCGACCTTCTACTTATGGAAGACCAAACATCGAGACACAAACTCCTCAACTACATGATTCAGCCCAAGCCACAAAAACTCACTCCTCAAGGCTTGGTACATTATTATCATGCTAGGATACCCCACTAGAGTTGAAATATGGAACCCTATGAGTATCCTATCATGCATAAACAAAAGAATGAAAATCCATCCCTGTTATAACACTTGGTCTTGCTCATTCTCAAACCCACCATCGGGGGCCTTGTCTCAGACAACTTGGTCTCTCAGGACCTCTACTTGTAGATCTCCCAACTATGAAACTTCCTCTTATTGCATGAGAGATGACTGCACCATCTTCTAGAAAAGTCAACCTCTTCCTCAAACTTATCCCATATCGACATGTAATGCTAAAAGTTCATCCATCACATTCTAGGAATCACTAGACTCAAGCACTAAATCACTACATGACTTCCTGATCAGTGTATTATCTAAAACATTATCATTTTATATTGTATATGAAATTTCAAAGTCATATTATTGTTAGAAATCTATCCACTAATGCCTTTTCAAGTTCAAGTAACACTGGGATAAAACATACCTAAGGCTCTAATGATCTGTGAAAACCACAAAACGCTCACCAATGAGGTAATGTCAGCAGAACTTTAGAGAAACACCATGTCTTCCAACTCAAGATCATGGGTTTCATAGTTATGTTCATTCGGACTGAACTACTGAGACGCATAATAAACGACTGATCTCTACTGAATCAGAACATAACCTAACCCTAGATGAGAAACATCATAGAAAACATTAATCTAAACTCTCTCTATTAGAAGACAATAAAATGGATCTCTTACAAAGTTCTCATTTCGATACTCAAAAGATACCCAACACTGATCATCCCACATGAATTCATTATCCTTCATTCTCAATGTTGTCAGAGGTGTCACAACCTAAGAGAAATCGACTATGAACCTCCTATAGTAACCTACGAGAGCAAGGAAACTTCTCACCTCTAAAAATGATTTAGTGGATTACCAAGACACAAAAGCTTCTATCATTGATGAATCCATAGATAATACCTCTTGGGACACCAACTTCCCCAAACAATGAACTTCTCTATCCCAAAATTCAATCTTTGACAACTTCCCAAATAACTTTTGAGGATGAAGAAAATCCCAAAATAGTGTGATGATGCTCTGCATGCTCCTCCTCAGACCCAAAGTACACATTGATGTTGTTGATAAAAAACACCATGAACATATCCATGAACTCATAAAATATATATTTCATTAATCCCATGGACATAGCTTTATCATTCATCACACTGAACAAAGTTAAAACTAACTTGTAATTCCTGTGATGACAATGGAAAATAGCCTTTGGGATATCCTCATTATTCACACGCCTATGATGATATCCAGACCATAAATAGATCTTCAAGAACAAAATTTCACCATTTTGTTGATCAAATAAATCATCAATCCATCGAAGAGGATATAAATTATTCACTATCACTTTTTTTAAGTGATGAAAATTGATACATAACCGCAAACTAATTTCATCATTCGTCTCAAAAAAAACTGGTTCACCCCACGGTGACACACTCAAAAGAACAAAACTGCAGTGTAATAGACTGTTGAGCTGTATACACAGCTCTCGTTACTCAGAAAGGTACATCCTATATGAATACATAGAGATAGGAGAAACTCCCTGATGTTGTTCAATCCCAAACTCAATCTCTCATTGATGGGGTAATGCTACAACCTCTAATGAAAGGACATCTAGGTATTCTTCTATGAACCTAAGAAACCCCAACCACTAAACCATCAAATAAATTATCATAATCTCATCCATCATGGATAATAAGGACATGACACGCCTCTGACCCATCCGAGGGTCTCGCCCACCATAAAACACCACTGGCTCTCCATCAGCATAGAAGAACACCACATGCCTCTGGAATCAATCCTTGATAGCCTGCACCTAATATAACCAATCCATGAAAAGGATGACATCATAGGGATGTATCTTTAAACATCAAAAATCTCCCCATGATTGGTATTTCAGCAGTTCAAGCTCATAGTCTCTACATAGTTCAAAAAAGCCATCTCAGCCTCCAATTATCATAGTCAACGCCAAGGGCACTAGAAAACTCTCTACCATAAGTCCCAATGATTGGAAAAGGGAATGTTATATGAAGGAGTCTTTCACTTCGGAATCAAACAAGTCATACACCCTAGTCCAAAATAATCAAAGGGTACATTGAAGGATATCTGGCTCTCCTATCGTTGGAAATGCTAAAGCATAAATATGAACATGACCTTCTCAGTGACCTCTCTGACCCTAATGATGACCACCACCACAGTCATGCTCTACAATTTGAGGATGGGATACATCATGTGGATTCCCTCTATATGCCCCATCTTCTCTTTATTGATTCAAAGTTAATGCAACATGCTCCTGCTGCCTCGTCTTGAACTGCCTAAAAAGTGGAACCTCGAGCGAAACAACTAGTGCACGATGACCTCCTTTAATGGTCTAGCACTCTCGATACTCTTGACCTCAGTCTCCATAAGAAAAATTTCACCTGATCCCTTAAAATACCCTTACGAGATGCCACCCCTGATGAAACTAGATGTTGAGGGCTGGAACTTACCACCGGCTAAACAAAAACCCTTCTGACCAGAAAATCGGGAACCCAGGACCAGAGATCATTTTATTGAGGAATCCAAATGACTCCACTCTCATGAAGATCATGTATTGGATAACTTCCTATCAATTTCCTCTTCCCTTTACAACACCTCAGTAATCAGCTTCAGCATTAATGGAGTGACCTGGCACTAGATATTTGGATGAAAATCCACCTCAAAATGACTCTCCCTATCCACTTCATACTGAAATAGGTTCGAAGCATAATGTAAATGTTTCCTAAAATATATTTCAAACTCTTACACACCGAAGATCACTTATCGAAGGGTAACTGGCTCTTGGTGACTATACACATTAACTATTGAAGAAATAAAATTGACTATTAACATGTATTGAAACTCCTCCCTCGAGATCGTTGACTCCTTACGATCCCCAAGGAATAAAAAACACCAGTTCCAAAATAAACACCCTTAGAACCATAGATATTAAATGACATATCATGGAAAATAGAAATGATAGAAGACAGATCAAATAAAACCAAGGACTGATTGTAGATCTTAAATCTTATTGAAGATGGATCAGAGAAGGAAGTGGGGAACCGATCCAAGACAAAGGAATCCCTGAATGATAAAAAGGGATGCATCTAGTTCATCTAGGGTTGAGAGGGGTTTTTCTAAAGTCATAGGTTTTGGAAAACTTGAGTAGCTAGGCGTCTTTAAAATACCTAATGGCGGGTTAGTACATGATGTGTTACTCTCTGTCACATCGTGTACCATCTCAAGGCCGACTAACACAAAAAACACATCTTATTGGTGATTTGTTCAATTTTTCAGATACTATAATAGTAAATTTCATGCCCCCCTTGTTCACATTGTGTATCCCACATATTTAATTATTCTCCGAACTGAACTCCTCCAAACATCCTCTGAGCCTTCTCTGAGAACCCCAGTCATCAAAAACACACAAAGGGTCAATCCATGCAGATTTGGGCCCTTAAACTAATAATAGATTATTAACACTATTTTGGTCTTATATATCAATAAATACTTAATCCAGAACATTCTCATAATCATTCCCTTAATCCTAGATATTTCTTTCTCTTAAGACCAATCCTTCATGTCTTGAGGAGTAATCCAGAGGATGTCTCTCAAAAAAGGGGTATAGATCTTATGCAAGATCTTCAAATTTTATTTTATCATATATATTCTATAAAAATATTTTATGCATAATTTTTTTATCTAGTATCATAAATTTAGTGAGATTTTATAATGTTGATGTAACCACAATTTACCACCTCTTCTCAATCCAAGAGGAGATTAATGTATCACTCATGCATACCATTGGACTACCACTACTATTAATCAAGGTTTTTTATTATGATATATTTAATAAGTTTTATTATATTTATGTTATAATAATATATCCTAAAATTTTAATGAATATTTAACTTTATTTCATTCCATTCATCAAAAAGTGGAAATTTCACTCATGTGTACGTAGAGAATAATGTCTCCACATAGTGATACAATTCATTTTTCCGCAAAAAATTTATAATAATCACTTTAAATATGTATATAATTTATATATATATGATATTTATATTGTGATTAAAATATTGGAGATGAGGAACAATGATAAAATTGTTACAAACATAGCCCCCAAATGAAAACATACATGAAAAAGAAGTGAGTTATCACCCAAAATGATGAAGATAATGAAAGATTGTTGATAAACGAGAGATAAGATGTTAGAAGTAAACTATTTATTGTATTATTGGAATGACAATGGTTCTATTATATAAGTCTAATAAATTTAATTTTATTACACTAGAGGTAAGAGAGATTATGAATAAAGATAGACTTTTGGTATGAGTTTTCTGCTATAATCTCTTTTTTGAGTATATTTTATGATTACATTTTCCGATGATGAAATTATATGATATATTTATACCAAGATTGATTTATTTTACTATAAATTTGTTAAATAAGAGGAATTAATGTATTTAATTCACTTTTATCTCTTGATGTACTCAATAGACTAAAAGAATGTTTTTATGGAAAACTAACCATGTTTTAATCTATACTCGAAAAAAATTTCATCAATGTCAGTATTTTCTTTAAATAGTTTTAAATAATAATTTTAATATTATATAATAATTTATTAATTTTATTTTATCCCATGATTTAATCTCTATTTATTTTTAAATGAATCTTATTTTCCTTTTCTTAATTAGGTGCTTCTTACTTTTTACCAATAACCTAAAAGGAGTTTTGGTTTAATATACACCACCTGGATAGATTTTATCCACTATCATTAATACTATTTTATTATAATATTAATTTATAATTTTCTATCGTTTTTTCAATGAAAATTTGTCATTAATATTTTGAAATTCATGTATATTAAAAGTAAGGGATTTCAAATAAAAATGGTATTTTCCTCATGAAATGATCTAGTGATCTTTTAAAGGTATTCTTATCTATAAAAACATTATTTGATGTTTATTATGATTTAGTTTGATTATTATAAATTTTTTCATTATTTATTATTTATATGGATTATTTATTAACTTGATTATGGAATGTATATGAGACCTATATCCTTTCCATGAGTTACGATTTAAGGATATGATGATTGTTTTATGATCTTATCTCACACATTTATAATTTTTTCATTATATAATATGTGGGTACAGAATCATATCACCCTATAATGAATTAGTTAATGAAGGATATCCTAGGAGATAATATGGGATTTAATGGGGATTTAACCAGGTTCATTTAGGGATTTTGTATAATAAGATATTATTGTGGCTGAACCATGATTGAGGAAATAAATGAACGAGGAGTGAAATAAAACCACTATGAAATATTTGGTAATGAGCTCTAGATAAGGACATTAATTTATATTATTATGTATATGCCATAAAAATATATACTACTGTTATGATTTTTTTGGCTCATGAATAATTATTGACGATTAGACACCCTTATCTCTTATGTCATTTATTTAAAAAAACTTATTCCATGATTCATGATTAATGACCATTGATGGATTTAGTATGATTTTTATAAGTCATAAACATGTCATCATACCCTTGTTCTTGTCTTCTTCTCACATACAATAATTTATTGATATATCTTTTGTTTACTCATATTGCTAATATGAGCTCATTGATTTTTATGTTTTACTTCCCACAATTGTGAAGAAATCTTATAAGAATTATATGTCTAATAAGGGTTATATTTATATAAAAGTTAATAAAAAATTATTTCAATATTTTATGTACCAAGTTTTTACATATCAATTTTTCCAAATACAGTAAATCTCATGGTCATTAGGTATGCATTATTATAAAATTTGTTCAATATTCTTCTAATGTGTTTTAATATTTGTGTTTGAAAATTATGCATCACTAGTGTTCATATCAGAGAAAGGTTTAGTATGATTGGAAAATAGGATAAGCAAACATTAGGGAGAATCCTTGTGATAACCTTAAGTATAGGATAACTTCATAACGTCTTGGTAAGTGAGGGGTTATGTGGTCTTACTATTAATATATCTCTATCATGATACTACAAGTGGACATGATATTGTCATGGATTAATCTAGGGGGAATGTAATTAAAAAGAGTGGGTCAAGTATTTATTTTCCATAATTTTTGTTCATGGTGAATGAGACGTTTCTTTGAACCAAGTTTTACACTCTTGGAGGATATCCTTAGGTTAAATCACCTTTTCATTAAGATATATAATTTTGTATTTTAATAGATTATGACCATATAAGTCCAAGGGTAAACTTATTTTTACATAGATTAAAATGTATGTTCCATTATTTAGATATCCTATAATTGATTTTCAGGATTATATGATTATACAATATGATTATTATTTCCCATACTGTGTTTTTTTGGTTTTAGTGAATGGATTTATCTAGGGAGAACCATGTTATCTTAGAGTATTATGGAAAAATAAATTATTTTCTCCCAATGAAATTGATAGTTATGGGATATAGAATGAAACAAAATTTTTATTATGAATGTAAAAATTTCTCAATACAGGAATAATTTTAATAATGGAAATGATAAAAGAAAAAAATGGAATACTATTGAATTCCTTATAAGAAACAAACCACCTTCTTTAGTGGGGTTTTAGATACACTCATTTCTGAATAATGGATTTGTACCACTGAGATTATATTTTTCATTCCCCAGTGCTCATAAAATCAAAAGGATATCTTAGATATTTATCATTTGGAAGGTGAATCAGATCAACAGTGGAATACTATAAATAACATGAGTCAATGAGAGGAAATTAAATCCGTAGAGTTGGAATATATTTATAGATTATTTTTCAATAATCACTTACCCTAAATTTTTCATACAAAGATGGAGGATAAATTACTTGAGCTTAATCTAGATGATGATGAATCTGTTGTACCTATTAGGCATATTATATAGTACATGTGAGGTATGCTTATGGTAATATTACTGAACTAAAAATAATATTTATTGATTAATCAATGGTTCAAAACCATTTATTCTAAGGGATTATCCATAAGATACTTCCATAACTATGAACAATTGTTCAATGTGATATCAATGTAGAAATAGAGATCTGAGTCACCCATCAATATCAAGATTTTGATAAAAAATAGTAAGATGTAATTGCAACAAAATTATAAGAACAATAATCATGCGGGGAAGAAGATTATTTTTATTTTATATTAGATATTTTAAAAAAATTATTTAGGAAATTTTCCAAAGGGGCATGTAAATGTTTTATGTTTAGAAAATGAGGCCTTCGAGAAATTGAGTTCTAAAGTAATGGAAATAATTTTTCTAATGACCAGAATAGATAGAAACCTCTATTAAAACTCCAACTACACTCTAATGCTATAATTTGAAAGATTGTGGACATTATTTTATCAAATTCTAAATTTTATGGGTTAATGAGGATGATTGACATCGATAACCTTTTAAGACTAGTGAAAAGGGAAATATCATGTGATCCCTTCTACATATGTGGGGTGCAATAATGAAGTGGTGAAATATACATTTCAAATCAAATGAATCATTTTAAATGTATTATTTGATTATAGGTTTACCCACTTTTTTAGTTTTGAAAATTTTCTATGGCTATCACACCACCTCCAGAACTAATATATATTGAAATATTAGAAAAAATATAATGGTAAAGTGGTCCCATCTCATGTCTATGAGTCATTTTACATTGATTCTTGTGGGTATTCTCTTATTAAAAATATTGTTATTCCCACTTCAATTGAATTTATTAGATTTTGGGAATAGATTGGTTTTTTCAATATAAATCCCATATTAATTTCATTGGAAGGGAAGTCAAATTTGATATTGTGAACCAACCTATGATTTTTTTAATGGTGTGGGAAAGCATGTCAACATTTAGTGAAAATTTCATCCTATTAATGTATATTTATTCTTATTCATAGTTGTTTTTTATCTTATGTAGTTGGAGTGAAAATTAGTATAAATTATGTTCTAATTTCATGGGATTGTTTTGATTTCTTTCCAAAAAGGTTTCATATACATCATCTAAACTATGTAGTAGAGTTTTCAATAGAACTCGTTCACAGTGCTATACCTCTTTCAAAGAGTCCAAATAGAATGTTCATTATTGGGTTATAGAAATTGAAGAATAAAATCTAGGATATTCATGATTAGGGATTCATTATTCCAAATATATCACTTTGGGGAACACATACTCTTTTTTCTGAGAAGAAATATGGATCAGTGTGACTCTGTTTAGATAATCATGAACATAAAAATATAATTATGACTAATAAGTATTTGATTGTAATGACAAAAAATTTTATCAATGAAATTTTCCTCATAATTATTTCAGATAGTATAAACCACAGAAAATCACTTTTATAACAAAATAAAACTTTATAAATGAATAATTTATGAAATTATAGGTATTTATAGAAATTAACAAACCTATACCAATGGATTTGTAACTTGAAATTAGGAATAGAAATGTGACCATTAGGAATAGTAATCTAGGAAAAAAAAGTAACCTCACATATGAAATTATAAATATAATATAGGATTATTATGAAAAAAATAATAGAGATTAATGTCATGGTATTTACAAAAAATAATTTTAGAAATAATAAATTAAGTGTTGGTATTTTTTTATGTTATAAAAATTTAATTACAATTTTATAATTATTATGATGATTTTAAATATATATATTTTCATTATATGTATTCCCAAATTTTTATTTTTTTATTATGATTACAATGTAATTTTATTAGACTATAAGTAATTTTTCCAAGTTTCCTAAAATAATTTATAATTTTATTTTCATTAATTTTCTAATAAATAATTATTTTAATTAAAAAGTAAATTTCTCATATTGATAAAATTATTTTCATAAATGGTGTGTATTTTTTAATTCAAAATGTAGAAAACAGTTTAGGGATATTTTTTTGGATTTCTATAAGATTGTTGAATTTTTGGGGAATAGTGATATATGATAATTTACAGTATTTAACAAATACCAGAAATGTTGAGTCATATATGATTTATGGATGATGTAATCCCTTAATCAAGAACCCTCTTTTTTAATTTTAATATATTTATTTATATGGTTCAAAATATTCATCATCTTGAGAGAAAATAATAAACCAATGAATAAAATAATCAAAAAACACCCCTCTCCTCCACTATAAATATCACCTTACACCACTGCTTCTCCTCACACCTCTAAATCCTGGAGTCTTGTCCAATATTTCCCCATTATCTTCCCAAGCCCCTTCCAATGTCTTATATTCCCTGGTCTCAACACAAGAGAAAAATCAATCTCCATAAGGAGGTTATCAATGAGAAGAATTGAATAGGAAAACTGTATTTCTATTCTTTCAATTTCATTCCATTTTATTTTATTTTATTTTCTTCTCAAAGTATCCCCATTATATAAGTGGAATTATAACTCTAATATCTTATATATTTTAGAATTTAATTTTACTCATTTTATTTAATGATCCATTTGAATTTTTATACTTCAAGGAGGTTTGGTTTAAAGGTTTCTAATGTTGTATGTGTTATTTGTATCTATTTTTAATTCCATGAGAGCATTTTTGATATTGAACTCCATCATTTATTTTATATGGTGGATTAAATAATCTATTGACATCATGTAAAATGAAAATATTTCAATTCATCATATTTAAATAAATGGTATTCTTCTCATTTTCATTTTCATCTTAGGTTTACTGTACTATATGGTTTTTTGTATCAAAAATTTTCTTTATTGAGATATGATTCGTATTCCACACCTACACCCTTTTTATGGTGTTTATATTTTTCATGGAAAACCTTATAAGTTACCTTGTACTAATATATTTTATTTTATTAAACTCATGGAAATAAATCACTACCTTTGTATATCAAAATCATCCTCTCTTATATGCATAATTTTTTTTCCAATGACTTTCATTTCTAAAAAAATCACCTTTAATTCATTTGATTTAAGATATTCACCTTCATTCCACCCATTTATTTATTATGGAAATTATTGAAATAATCATATACCCCTTTATCTATATGGTGACATTTTTAGGGATATATAAATAGTTATCTAATCCATTTATTGACTAGGTAAATATTGAAAATATTTATACATATAATTCCAATGTAGATGTTTATTAATCATTACGAAAACTAGTTATGTGTTTTATAACTTATTTATTCCTTCATACGATGAATTAATTAGAAATAATGTGAGATGTTTTGGGCCTATAATTGCCCCATTATGAATCAATTGATCACATAAAAAACTAGACTATTTATTTTACGGTATTTATACCAATAAAATAATATCTTCTAGACACATGGATTCAATGATATTATTATTATGTCTAATATCTTGAAGCCATGGCTTTGAAAATGGAATTAACAGATCAAAATTATTCATTTCAACTCTAAGGAATCAAATATTGTTATCAATGCGATATTTTCATTCCCATTTTTGTCTATAGATACATTTTGCATTATTTTTCACTCTGTTATGGTAATATTTTTTTTTATTTTTTCCTAGAATATTATTTTTTTCTCATTTTATGCTTATTAGTTAAGATCTTTGGTCGGTATCACTTTTTTTACCCTTAATGAGAATATGAGCTCACCCTTCTTGTGTTTTCATTTCTAGGAAGTATAAAGAAATGTATCAAACATGATATTTTTAATAAAATAGATTTGGTGGATAATTTAAAGATTATTTTGAAGACTTATTATCGACTATGTAGTTTTATATATAGTGGGAAAATGTTTATTTAATGAGAAAGACATTGGATTTGTTAGTGAAAAGTTTTTTTTCCTAACTCTACAATACTCTAAAATAGAAATATCTATCAAATGTATGTGTATCAATATTTATTGGTGAAGATTTAATTATTTACTATTAAAATGTGGTCACTTAAGTTCATTTAAAATTTTGTATTGAAAATAAAGTGTTTATTCACATCGTATCTTGAGAGTGTCATTTTAGGGAATCATAGTTAGTATAAAAATGGGGTTTTGACAATTCTGGAGGTTAGGGTAGAAAATAATGACAATTTATGGGGAAATTCAGTAATGTATATCATAATTTAAAAGGTATATAAAACACATCAGGTTAGTTGAGGTAATATTTAATGAATTATGGAGTATGATCCGATATCTTACTTGAAAATGTAGGCTAATACTGGTTGATATTTCAAAGCATAGGATAATGTATGGAAGTTTTGTTAAAGTAGATGTTGGTTTTCCATGAAATAATATCCCCACATGAATAATATAAGTGGATATATGATCTATCATAGATAAAACTTTGTGTAATAACCTTAAACGGAAGGATTGTGTTTTAACTTGATCATCTCATAGTGCAAAAAAGGGGTATGATTACAAACATGGTGTCGATGTTCTGAGGGGTATAATTCAGTTAACCACATTATATTTATGAACCATTATGAAGAAATTAATTTTTATTTTATCAAATTAGGTTAGAGAACATATTTGAAAAATGACCATGGATAACCAAGCACTGAACTATGAGAGTAATATATTGAACCAAATGTGTAATATATTAAAATTTAATGTTCTATTAGGGAATATATAATTGGATTTATGTTTTCTTATTGTCATTTTTAATATTACCATAATCATTTAGTATTTAGTATTTGGTGGAAACATGATCATGATCATGATGATAAGAAAGGAATGTATTTAGAAAACACCATGTCTTATAACTAAATAATTAATAATAATAAAATTCATTCCAATATCAGTATATGCATAATATGATTGAAAATATGAGTTTCCTTGTATTAACTAAGGTAGTGAGTTTGATATATTAATAAAAAATATGTATTTTCTTAGATATTTTCATTAGGGTGTGATATTTATTGATGATATTCCAGAATAGTCTAGATCTTTTGGGGATTATGTGGAACATGTAATGATTTTTCATCAATATTTTCACATTAGAATTGAAAATTTATTAATGATATTTTTTAGTGAATTTAAATTCAATTTTTTTATTTTGGTATATAATTGGTTTTACTTGATCTTATACCCCAAGAATTAATATTAATTTTGGATTAAAAATAATTTTTCAGAAGTATATATGATTTCATTATGGTTAAGTTTCTAAGGGATTCAGATGGTTTGGGAATAGTATAATTTAGAGAATGTAATATTATTATTATTTATATCTGTGTATATGATTTTCTAAAAGATTAATTTTGTTTGAGAGGAGATTAATAATTTAATATGTCCAAAGAGTGTAAGATAATGTTCATATTATAAGTTAAATACAAGATGATATTTTTTTAATAATACTCTCACATACTTTTATCAGTGAATTTTAATTAATATTTTAGGGGAAAAATTATTTTAAGGGATCAAATGTAAAAACAAAATATTCTAAATTATATTTTTCATTAAGACATGATTTATTCATTAACATGTGATACATACCACAACGTACGACAACAAACCACAAAACAATATATAACCATTAAAATATAATCAAAGATTTAATTATTAAAAATAAAGGTTATTGAATTATGAAATGTCATTAGAAATAAAAATAAAGTCCATTATTTATGATAAGGAATTGATAAATTAAAATAGTGTAATTAAATAAATAATATAAATGTCTTCTTACTTTAAAATGTAACCATTTGAAAAATAATTTTTTTTGTTAAACTAAATATAAAATAGATAAAATATATCTTTTATATTTATAATTTATTAAAACCAGTTATTTTAGTAATTGATAGAAAATAAAAATTTGAATATTTAATTTTATAAAAGGTAATTTTCATATAAAAACAATTTTAATAATATTTCATCATTAAAAGTTAAATTCTTAACATTAAAAACTTTTTTATTTAAAAAAATAAACAAAATTTTTAGATTAAAAAAAATATCTTTTAACATAAGAATATTTTTTATTTATCTAAAAAAGTTTATTATTGGTTGAATTGTTAAAAATATTGTTTTTTCTAAAACTGTAAATTTTTTTACATTATCATTATATAAGAAAGACAAATTAGTAAATAAAACCTATTAATTGATCACATATTTTTCAACGATTTTAAGAAATATATTTCTAAATTGTATTTTGAATATATAAAATCAATGCAAAACATTAAATAAACTTTATTAATATTTTACAATAAAAGAAATTGTTTATTGTATTTCCTTTTAATTATATATTATTTTTTTAAACTTTCTGTTTGTATTTAAATAAGATCCACACAATTTTTTTAATATTTAAAATAAATAAATTTTAATTATAAGTGTAAAATATATTGATAATTTTATCTGACAAATAAATATTAATCTTAAAAATAATCTTTTTTTCAAAACAAAAAAAACGGTTATTTAGGTGTTAAATACACTGATGTTAAAATTAATTCTACTTAAACAGAAAAATTTTGTCTATGTAAATTCATTATAAGTTTAAATATATTGGTCCAAATTGTTGATTAAGGTACATTATATTTTTATCCATTGAATTTAAATTACCTATTTAAAAACAAGTTACCATTGTACTTCTAATAATGTTGATAGTGAAACATATAATCTAAAAGTACATAAAAACATGTTTGAAAATAGTATGATAATAAATAATTAAAGGAATATCAATATTATATTATTATATATCTATTTTTTCCATCTATTGATCCATAGTAAATGTGAAACTTTTTCTCTCTTTTTATTTAGTTTGTACAATTTTAAAAAATGACATTCTCACGACCTATAAAAGGGGATTATTACAACCCATTCAATACCAAATAATTATTTTCACATTGAGGATATATCCATATTACTTATAATAGTACCATATTTCACCTTATTAAGATTCTTTTCAAAGCAATTTTCCATAATTCAACCCTTTACAAGTATTACTCTATAGGAAATACCAAGTCCTCAACATGAATAATAATTACCCTAATTTCATGTCTTTAATAAATTACATTATGAAATATATTTTTCTATATGAATGAAAATTATATACGTATTTTTAATTGTGAATATTATTATTCTAATCTAATATATACTAACCTTATGGCCCCTTTTCCCTCAAGTGAAATAAAATTTTCATTTGAGCATGTCTATGAACTACTACCCCAACAAAGCATCATGTTTCATTTTTTATAACACCTTACACGAATTATCATCATATTTGACTTTATAAATAAATACGACATTTTTAAAATAATTTAGGTATTTTAATGATGAAACATATAATACATTTCTCAACGTCTATAGGAAATGAAATCCTTAACCATGCATACGCACGTCTACCGCCTCCATAGAATGACATATTTTTTAGTTTTTTCATCACCGTATTTCAAGGATAGTTATGAGAATGGGTTTAGTTGATAAATATGATGTTTATAAAATTATTTTTGATCTCTTCATAATATCTAGACATCATATTAAAAAATTGAGCAATAAAAAACCGTGGTGAAATCAATAGTAAAATATTATTTAATGATAAAAAGATGTTTTATTCACACTAGATAATAACTATAAATAGGTTATATTTTTCTTATAATTATTAAAAATTACAATATATCACACTAATAATCAATAAATATTGATTTTATGACTCTTTTATAATGATATTACAACTAAATCATTTCGTAACCATCCATTAATTATTGTATGTTCTTGTTTGGGTCTATTTAACCACCTACTGGAATGATGATATAAATTTATATCATGGTTGAATATGATAATTAAAATAAATATAATATTTTATAATAATAAATAAATAAATTTTTTTATTTATTTCTAGAGTGGTAACATTCATATTAAACACATTAATTGAGATACCGACATCTATCATGAAAAATCACTAAAACATTATCAATGCTGATTTCACCTTCAAATATATTAACCAAAACCAACATAGAATGAAATTGTAACATTATACATATAAATAAATTAATTATTGTGCCTTATATGATTTGGAAATGATAAATTTGGGAATATAATGGATAAAAACACCGCTATTTTGAAACTAGTTCAAAATGGTGACAATTACTCACACACAATATCAAAGAGAGGAAATAAATAACAAATATACATGTAAATAATAATTATATATATAGTTTATAAATGTTTATAAATATGTAAAATGTTCTATAAACGATTATTAAAGTGGTTATATTGTTTATATATTAGGTTAGAGTGAATTCCAACTAATATGAAATGAAGGTAAGGGTTTTTGGTATCTCAATTTTATTCCATTGATTTTTGAATATACATATTGAAATTATATTATTCAAAGAGTTATTTCATTATATATAATTAATACATGGAATTTTATTTCCTTAGTTTTTTTGATTTTAACATTTTTCATTATAACATTATTTTCAAATGATTCTTACCTCAATGATTATGTTACTTGTATGGGTTTCTTGTGTCAAATTACAATTCATAGAGATATGAATATGTTATACATAATGTTTTCTATTTTACAGTGTAATTATGACCTATTTTATATTCTTATAAATATTTTATCATTATTAATGTTATTAAAGATTCCATTTGATATTATATCCTTTATGGGGATTTGATTTAAAAGTTTATAAGGTGATAAGCGTGCTTTTTATCTATTCTAAAATCCACCAGATATGTACTTTATTATACACCATATTTTATTTTATATTGTTTATAAAATATTCTACTAAATTTAAGTAAAATATTATCCCTGATTTCATTATATTTAAATTTCATGTTGTTTCTGTCATTTTATTTTGATCCTTAGTTCAACATTGCCATATATGTTTTTATATCTCAAGTTTCATGAATGAGAGGTGATTTGTATTCAACACATGTTTGTTTAATTGGTATATATATTAGAAATAGATTACCATTTTAATATTCAAAAACTATTTTCTTTTGGGGGATTAAATTTAGTGAAATCTATCACCAGCTTTGTTTTTCAAAATATTCCTCTGTTACTAGAATAATTTATCATCCAATTTTATTCCATTGTATAATGTCTACATTTTTTTATTTTGACTAGAGGGTGATCAACTAGATTCCAAAAGTCAAATTATTATGATAATTATTGACTAAATATTATTCCAATTTAACTATTATGTGTTAGTTTTCATAATGATTCACTAGAAATATAATTTATTTTTTGATTGAGGGAATATTAAATATCCATATACATGGTATTCCAATATGGAGGTTTACTAAAAATTAATGAATATTGTTCATGTATTGTATGTCTTATTCATGTATTCATATGATGATTGTATCAGACATAATTATTGATGGGAGGGATTTTTATGGTTCTAAAATTGAATTATATATTTCAAAAGATAGGATTGATTATATATTTTTTGTATTCCTTCTTAGAAAAAAATTTCATAGACAACAGGCCTCAATGATATGATCATGACGTATATAAGAATAATGTATTAGATTACAACATGGAATTAGCTCTCTGACATTTTTCCCCTCCTCACTAAGAAACCTATAATAATTATCCATGTTTTTTTATTCAAACTATTATCCGTGGGTATAATATTTTTTTAGTTTCAGTCCATTATTTTATAAATTTTTTCATTTATATTCCTTCTATATTTTTAATTCTCATCTAATACTCATTATCTTTTATTGTTATCACGTACATATACCATTACTGATCATTTCATCTAAAACATATTAAGTTTTCTTTTCTTTATATTATGGATAATTGTGTTAGACATGATATGTCTAAAAGAATATCTTTTGTGTGTAATTTTTTATAGATCATGAAGACTTGTTATCGATTAAGTAGTTTATTATATAGTATGAAAATGTCAATATGATGATAAATTAATTGTTTTTATTAGTTAAATGTTTTCCAAAAATGAATAAAAATCTAAAACAAAAAGTCATTCAAATACATGGAAGTAAATATTTGTTAGTGAAATTACTATTATAGACTGTTATAATCAGGATGATTTGGTTCATTTTAAATCCATCATGTAATGAAGGTATTTATAAGCACCAGATCTTATAGTGTAGGTCCATGGGTTCGAACATGCGATAATATATTTCACTTTCATTAAGTTTTATCAATTCATCTAATTTTATTGTTTTTTTATTACATATATAATTGATTATTTAATGAAAATGGTTTGGGTTTGATATACTACTTATTGTTCTTCTTCTTAATGGGTGATCACTACCACAAAAGTGAGTGTTTCAGTTTATTTATTTCTCTATAAAAGATGGTGTTTTTTGTTTATTTAAATAACTATTATAAAATAATCTCTTTTATGTATTGTGTTTCATTCTAAAACTAATTAAAAGTCAAGGGGTTTTTAGGTGTATTGGATACTACTGCAGCCAATGGATAACTGAACTATAAAGTATTTGAGGGGAGGAAATGTATGTACCCAAATTGTGTATTGTCCAAAAATCCTTTATAATTTTATATTTTAATTAATATTCTGATGGCCTTAACCATTAATTTTATATATTTCATATTTTTATAAATATTTTTATTTTAAAATTTTGAATGTTAATTTAAATCATGCCAATATATTAAACATTGTGCCTTCTATAAATAGAGTATATATATTAGTAAAAATGTAAAAAACTTTAATACACATTGATAGAAGGCATGAAATCATTTTTTGTTTTGTTTTATGTTATGTATCGTTTACCAGGAAATGTGGGAATATCCAGTGTTTTCATAATAATTAATATGATTTAGGTTGGATATATAATTAAAACTGCAACATTAGTTCCAGAACAAAGATCAATTGTCACTACAGTCTTAAAATAGATTTAATATCTTAAAAGGGTAACCCAAACACTTCCCCAATTCCAATTACAGATAATTTTTATAGTAATATGTAATAGGTTACAAAATGACTCACTATTGTGATGAATCAATGAATCAAATTTTTATAATTTTTTTCATGTAAAAATCATTCATCTCTAGTTAATATGAATGACACAATTGGTGTATTGAATTCATTGTTAATAAATAATGAACATTAATGAGTATTATTAATTAATTATATAATATTCATGGTCCTAAAAATGAATAATATACTATGTTGGGTGGTGGTGGTGGGAATTAATTAGTTAATAGTAATTTCAAAAAGTCCCTTATAATGATATTTTTCCAGGTAATATAACAAAAACACTTTTAATCATCTAATATGAATGTGATAAATAATAGAGAGAGATTAGAAATTCATCGTCATTAACCACCATCTTGGATATGCCTATGGTTAATATAAAAAAAGAAGTTACATTGTACCAAAATATACAAAATTTAACAATTTATTTTCAATTTTATTATGTCCTCTCTATCCACTATGATGTATAACTACCCAAAAAATGAGATCCCTATTCTCTCTACTCAAGAACAATGCACTAAGTTATCAAGTAAATAAGTTTTATTACATGAACACAAAAATAGATATTAATACCATATTAGATTATAAATATTATTTATCTTCTTGAATATGGTGATCTCATCTATCTTCTCGAATTCTTGGAATGATGTAGAAAAAATCGACAAAATTCAAAAAACAAATTTTACTCAAAAATTATCATCCCATATATCATAATAAACATTTAAAATTGTTTATTTTTTTATAAATAAAAACTATATATTTCACTCTAATAAGTTTTTTCTTCCTTCATTAATAGTTATAAAAAAATTCATAGAACAATGTCTTTAAAAACACAATTAATATTTATCCAATCAAATACCAAATCTACCTTCTTAAGAAAAAAAATTGATTTCCTTATTTATGAAACAACATTGTTGAAGATTATATCTTATTGATCATTCAAATTTTTTTCTGTTATATAATATGTCTGTAGACACACGGTTTGAATCATAAAATAAAGAACTATTTTTTATGAGTCTATTGTTTTTTATGGTATTTTTATAGGGGTTGTTTTTCTATAGATATTTTATAAATTGACTATTGAATTTTGTTTAATTTTACAAATTTTTGTGTATTGGGGGAGTTAATTTTTGGATAGGTATTATTATGACATAATTTATTTTTGTGACTTAATATATTAAATTAACACCAAATTTAGTAGATGATTTTTATCATAATTCCGAAGTGTTGAGGTGGTAATCAAATCCTTAATTAGGGATCTAGTCAATATCTACTTATTATTGATTGAAGTATTAATATTTAATGATACAATGTTTACTTATGGTTGGAATAATCCATGGAATCCATATATATATATATAAACCTTTCATTAATCGATGATATTTTATGTACAACATATTCAATATCAATTTAAAGAATATTAAATTAGAAGAAACCCTCAATCATACAATATCTCTAAGTTTTGAATAACCTAAATTGAATATTTACGCAAAATTTTATATATTTATTAATATCATTAATGATTATCATTTTTTTATTCGAAAAGAGATGAAGAAAAAAAGATAATAAAATATTTGTGCACCGAACACTCACACTAACATTGAAGAGAGTTAAATCTATAGTATTGATTGAATGAGAAAGAGAATAAGGAAATGTTTTTTGGAATGATTTAAAGTATTTTAAGAACATTATTATTAATTAATAGATGGTGGATAAGGATATGATATTTTTATTATTAAAAAATAAAATACAATTATAATTAAATTATAGTAAATTTTATCTGATTACAATTGGATAGAAGAAAAAATGAACATGAAATAGAAAGTGAAGAGATGTTTATCTTATTGTAACGGGAGTATGGAATATAATAAAAATATATTTTTACATCTATGGTCATTCTAAAGATCCTAATTCATTGTTGAATTTCATACACCATGAAATTATAAGAGGGGAATATATTTATAGCACAAGGTGGTTGACTTTTTTTCTTCGAGAAAAACCCTTAAAGGTAGCTCGAATATTTAAACATTTAGAAAAATTAATCTGAAACCAATTCTTCATAAATTATTTATATATTATTATGGATAGTTAAACCATAAAAAATTTCATAAATTCTACTTTTGAAGACTAATAGGTAGATATATTACTAAACCATGTGATGTTGTTCATAATTATCATGGATTTTCCCATAGTATGAATGTAAATGGATTTTATGCCAATGAGATAATTTATTTTTGACACATTTTATTCAATAATTTTTTGATCTAGATTATTCAATTTCCACCTATAAATTTTCATCACAATTTCACTAGCTTATTTTTGGGAAAGTCAATAATTCTGGATTAAATTAAACTTTCAATTGAATAATGGGAGATAACATTAGGCCTCAATTGGGAAACATATTGGTTGGCTTGGGAGTTGATATTTCTATCCCAATTGTTCTTGGATATACAAAAATTAATTTTGGAGTTGAATAAAATTTTTACTTTTGGATTGAGGGAAAAATTTCAGTCGTTTTGGATGGTCTAGTTTTCTCTACATATTCCATAGGCCTTCTTGTATGGTCTATATGACCCTTTAAATGATGGAATTAACCAAAGGACCAGCTAAATAATTTTTTATAATTTTAATTATAAACCCTAAAAAATAAGAACCATTTCATTTTGATGATTATTTATAATCATATTTGAAAAAATAGTTGTCTATAATGAATCTGTATTAGTTCAGAGAATTATAAAAATTATATTTAATATAAATAAATGGGTACGTCACAGCAATTAAGAAATTTTCCATGAAAATATAAAAAGGTAGTAGATAAAAAAAGTAATTAATAAATGAATAACATAAACTCTTACACACTTAGTCTTATGAATTTCCTCATGTATGTACAACATGAAAACATTATATAATTATTTTCACTCACAAAAAAATATAATAATTTTTTTTCACCAATCAGTGGAGGTATAAACGTGTTCACTCATATATATATAATTCCACCACATCTTGAAACTGTATTAAATTTCTAAAACAATTAATTTTTAATGTTCAAAATTTCGATTTCAAATTGTGGGAACTCAAAAATCCCTGCACTAAATATGGTTTAAATTTATTTATGGGTTTCACTCATTCACCAACCAAAATTGAATGTCATAACGTTTTTAATATCTATAATATTTAATTATCAATAATAATGTTATTAAGAATTAATATGTGTTTTTATGTGGAATTAACTGTATTTGAGATGGTAGGAATGAAATTTACAAAATACTTTACATGTGGGGGAAAATCCGACAACGAAAAAAGATGAATGCACTATTATTGAAATGAGGCATGATAAGAAATTTGAAAACATATTTACATGGGAACTATTGTGTCATGAAATACAAGAGAGAGAGAGAAAAAAAAATTGTACGAAAAAAAAAATTGAAATATATATAAGAACCTAAAAATTATCCCAATGAATCAAGGAAACATGACACAACTTTTCATTTTGGTCTATTTTTCTATTTTTATTAATTTTTTTTAAATTTATTCACATGGAATAAATCTAAAACTCATAACCCAACCCTTTTTATCACCTCATGACACTGATTATAATATTTATAACAATATATAAATTTGAGTATGAGTGGTTTTTTTACCATCCCAAGACCTAACCTATTCATTAATTTTCCTATATTTGTTTTTACATTTTCATTCATTTTTTGAATAATTTTCAAAAATATTTTTACAAAATGGAATAAAATTAAATCTGTTCCCAACCATCACTGAATAAAAACGTCTTCTCTAGACTTAAATGTATTTTACCCTTAAATATATGATGAATCATTGAAAATAAATATAATTATGTCCTAAAAGACATATATTCAACCATAGTTAAATTTCATAAAACCATTCAATTAAAATCCATGATAATGTTTGGTGGAAAACGGTTATTAGCTTGTAATGTGGCTATAATTTATTTTTTCCTAGAATCTATGTGTATATTAATTTTAGGATTTATGAATGGGTAATTGGGGGATATTTGGATGTTTTTAATCTTATGTGGTTTGGAAAATTCCTCTATCATATTAATGCCCACATAAGATGGAATTTCATCTCAAATATTCAAAGAATAAAAGCATTAAATTGGGACTAAAAAATAAACAATATGAATAAATGCTTATAGGTGATCATGGAGCGAAATATTAAGTTCCTCCACACAATAAAGGAAAAATGTTTTCTAATAAAAATATAGTATTATATTCATTATAAGTATTTGAATATATTTTCTATCTATGTTTTATATGAAAATAAATGATTCTTTATATTAAAAAAAGTCTTTTGACTTCAGAAAATGGATGGAATTTTTTTGTTAATTTATTTGTGAGTTATTATGACTATATTTGGTTTTAATATTTTTTAGTTGTAATTTGTTAAAAAACACTGAAAAAATGAAAATAATCTAGATAAAGAAAGTGGTACAAAAATTAAACAGATAATGAGAGGGAGAGATGAATTATAATAAAGTGGGTCAATGAGAGAGAAATATATGACGGATGAAGAGAGGGAGAGGGAATTAAAAGGAAAGAGGTTCACCTTGTTTTGATTTGGTGTATTTTCATCTCAGTCCAATATTGAGACTACTCACATATCTAAGGATCCATTAGAAGTCAATACAGTTCCTAGGGTGTGTGTCCTCTCTAGGAGATTCTTTAACAGATTTCCATTAAACATGTTGGTAATTTTTGAAGAAGGGTCTTGGAAATTCATTACATAAAATGGTTAAACATTTGTTTAAATAAAATAACCGTCCAAATTAGAATTAATCCTACCTAGTTGAAGATGATACCATGAATTGATGATCCATACCTTTCACCTTCATGATATACCTTTTACAATAGTTTTTTTACGGAATGAATTAGATTATTCTTTGTAGAGATTGGAATTCTCATAGGAATAAAGTTGATGATCCTCTATTTCATTTAACTGTAACAATATTTCTTCACCATATTTTTTCAAAATCAAAATAAAATTATTTCATATCCCATAATGACTTAAATTGGATTTTAATTGATAAATTTCATGATTTACTATAAAATAGCCTAAAATGAGCCATCCCAGTTTTTGTTTTATACTGAGTTTTGTTATCCCAAAGTTTTTTATTAATTATTTTATTCCAGTACATTATTGTGGGATTAACAATTCTCTAATGAACTATTTTTCAATAATATATTGGAAGTTTCATCCATTCTATTTGTTTAGTGGTTTCATGTAGTTGATGTTTTATTTATAATCCTATTATTTTTCAAAAAATATTCCATTGTTCATTTTCATAATTTGGTTCCTAAGCCACTTAACAAGTCCTATGGAGATCAAAACCGATAATGATGTGGGTTTTGGAGGAACATTCTAATTGTATGTGCATTATCCTTTCTAGTGGGTTTCACCTTGACCCACCAATAAACATATTATACCAAAAGAATAATGTAGTGAGATCTATTATAAGGGGGAATAGTGCCATGAAATTGATTCCCCAAACATTGAAGATCTCATAGAATATGAATGTTTTTTGGGAGATTTCATTTCGTAAATAAATAGTTCCAATCATTTGAAAAGTTGGAGTTAATTTAAATAACTCAAGTGATTCCTTTAATTGTTATGTCTAGATGAATATAGAGTTTAATAGATTTTGGGATCTCCTTTTTGGTTCATTGTGGCCACCTCTAGGCATTTAGTGGCATAATTCTAGGATGGAGGAATTTTAATCTTCATCAACAAGTATCCTAATCACAATGTCAACCCATGTTTTCTTATATATGTTATATTCCAAAAAATTATATTTTGAATCACTTTATACATTCACTTTTTAATTCTTAAAAAAGTTATATATTTCCCAAGTAACCATGTAATTTAGAGTTTGGCCATACCATGGTGACATTGTAGTGAGAGATGAGAGGTCTTCAGTGGGAGCTATATGACCTATGATTTAAATCGATAAGAATTAGAAATTAAAATCCGGTGATAAACCACAAGGTTTCCACTTCTTGGTCTATCATTTATCATATGGAAAAAATATAATAGAATTAGGATTTTTCTTATTATCCTCATTTTTGAATCATATTTCCTAAGAAAGAAATTTAAATATGAATAGTTTTTAAGGATGATGATTTTTTTGAACCTAAGAGATAGTGAATGAATTTATCGATGGTAAAAACCATACCTAGAAATTTCCATTTCAGTGAACGTATAATGAGATTGAGTTTCATCTAGTGTTTTTGAGTAATAATAGATCATATGATCGATTGTTTCCCTTCATTGATCAATACTGACCCTAATGTCCCCATCAAAAGCATCAAACATCAATTTGAAGGTTACAGAGTAATATATGATTGAATTATGGGGACATATGAAAGAAAATTATTAATTTTATTAAAGTATCTCTTACAAGACTCCTCAAAATGGGATTTAACATCATTATAGAGTAGCAAAGTGAGTGGGAGGGAAATAATACTGAGATTATGGATGAGTCGTTAATAGAAACCAACATAACCAAAAAATGATTAAATATACCAAACATATGCGGGTTTAGGAAGTTATTATATCACTTATATTAGATGGATCAAATTTAATACACTCTTGATAAATTATTTTTTCTATAACAATCCAATTCGAAATCATGAAGTCCAAATATTCAAAATTCCACACATGGATGCATTTGGAAAAATTTTTGTGAGTCCAGAGAGAATGGATGAATAAAAGATTCAAATTAATTAAAATAAATGAAAAATTAATCCATTAATACATATATACAATTATCAAGGAATATATAAAATATAATCATCACAAGCCTCTATATTGTTTCATGAGCATCTTATAGGATAAAATTCAATATATTATAGGTTTATGTTCTAAAAGGAAAAGTGAATATCTTTTTTCATAGCCCTAAGGTGTGAACAATTATATGTGGCCATTTGAAAAAATAGTTATCCTTCCCACCTTATCTACCACATGAATCACAATAACCCATTCACAATAAAAAATTGGGTACATAATACAGTCATAAAGAAACTTGGTATTTTTTTCATTATCATCTTCAAGTATGAGTGGATTGAGTTTTCTTAAAGGTTCCCAAATTGGGTTTAATGATTCTTATAGATATATGTGAGGTATTACAAGGGTAGGTTTGATGTTTGGTACACCTTATAGGGTAAAACATAAGGTATTTTTTTCCTCTAACACCAATAAAAGTTTGGAAACCTCAGTTTGAGTAAGTTCAATTTAGATAATTATAGTGAAATAGTAATCATGGAAATAGAATTAATTCATAAAGTGTGTAGGAAGATATTTTATAGAAGATTTATCTTTAATTTATGGTTTAAAAACATTGTAATTTGGGAAGGTATTCCAATTGATTTTGTTCCATTTTATTTTGTAATATCCAAGGTAGATGATTAGAGATCCGAGGTGATATATGATTCCAAATATTTTTCAAGGTGCTTCAAATCTATGGAATTTAAAAATGAATGGTCGAAACAATTTTTTCTATTTATGAATTGGTTAATAATTGTGAAAATATCACAAAATCATCTCTAATTAGAATAATAAAAACATGATGGATGACAGTTTAATCAACTCTCATAAATTCCTTCAAAACAATGGACATAGAATATAGAATGATCCTCTGATGAAAATTTAATGGATTTTAAAGTATTGAATTTTACCAATTGGTCAGAAACTTACATTGATATGTTTCCCACATGGACATACAATTTTCTTATAGATATCATAAGGAATATTATTCCTAGAATTAGAGGGGATCGAGAAGAATACATACCAACTTCCACATCAAGGATATAATAATCAAATAAAGATGATAAGATCATTTAACCAAAAAAGGAAATACTTATTTATTATGATGGGATAAGTAGTTATTTTATTATCTAAATAGACTAAAAAACTAATTTGGTATACGGGACCTTGACAGAGGTTGGATAAGTTGGATTTTTATAGACATTTATCGAGGCTCCTAGGCTTAAGAGTGTATCATAAAAGTTGGGACTCACTATTTTGAATAAAACTAAAAAGTAATTTATATCCTTTCACTTTATTAGAACAGACCATGGGGTTAGGAAAATATAAATAGTTATAATATGTCTATTATGGGTGAAAAATTCATTCAGAAACATTACATATTTATGGATTTTTTTTATTTCATATAATACGGTACTGCTTACTTCAACATGTATCAACATGTAAAACATTTCATAATCAGTTAGAAAGTATTATTAGCATTATAGATGGATAGAGGAAAAGAAATTTTCTTCCTTAGAAGAATGTAAAAAATGTATGGAGTGGATTTAGGTTATTTCTCAAGAAATTTTTTCTTTTACATTTCCTTTTCAAAAGATATAATGATTCATTTTATTAATCATGAGTCCTAGAAATTTCATTTCTAGTTCAAAGTAAAATTTCTATTGTATTACCCTTGGGGTTGGTTTATGGTTGAGAAAGTATTTGGGAAGAATTATATTAGTTTTTATGGATTTCATGTGGTAAAGTTTTACCCATTATATTTTTAATGTTTTTATAGTTAGAATTCGTAAGGGATGATATATCTTCCATAAAAAATTCATAGGGATATTTAGATGTTTATACATATATAAATTAGTATTTCTATGATTTTGGTTGTCAAGAAATTTATTATATTGGGATGATAATTTGAAAGGGTCACTAGGATATTTGAAACCAGGAGTAGGATAAATGGACCTTTGACGTTTTGAAAAAAGGAAAAGGTTGACGGTTGTCACTCCCACCATAACCATAATTGAATTGGTTTGGATTTTAATTAAATAATTGAGGGGGTTGGGATATTAGATTACAATACCTAAAGACTTGATAGTTATTCATGACTATTTTTTTGGTAGAATATAAGGTATCCTAATGAGGTTTTTAGAGAATTTAATTAAATGAACTAGTTATTATTGGTTGGTGTTCTATTGAGAAAATTCCCTATTGATCTCTATTATTCCTAAGAAATATTATTGATCATACTATAATTGTGGAAAAGAGTAAGTTAAATGAAAAGGATAAATTTGGATTCTATAGTTTTTGAATGGTGTAGGAAATTCGGATTTTGGGGAAGATGATGTTGGGGATTTGGAAGCCACAACTAGTTGTTACACAATACTAGCATGTTCTCTCATTCATTGATTCATCATGTTGGGCTCTATGTATTGATTATATGGGACATGTTGGACTTGAGAATGTGGCCAAGTATGAAATTTTCAGGTTCTTTCACCCATGTTCCTTATGACATCTCATGGAGATGATGGAGTATTGTTATCAAGAGAAATGCTACTTGAAACACTCATGAACGTTATCTTCATAGATAAAAACCCCATTTAGAAGTAATAGATAATGGGTTTTTTAGTTATTAGTTGTTTTGTGAATGAATCTAAATGATTTTTGAACCAATCCCAGCACTCATGGAGTGATTCATTGGTGGAATTGATGAATGACACTATTTTCATTTCAGATAAAATCCTCTCAATAAGCATGAAAGAATTTATCTACCAAGAGTCACATAATGCCATTCCAATAATTTATATTGCCAGGAGGGAGGTATTAGTACCATAAATTATAGGATTTAAGTATATAGAATTTAATGTCTCTAAGTTTTATTTATTCTTCATAATCACATTTTGGATTCATGGTAGAGAACACCACTTGTAACTCTTTGTGTAGAAACTGAGTATCCTTACTGGATATCCCATGGAAATGAGTCAACAAAATAATCATACCTGATTTTAGATCAAAATTGGCCTCTATGTTTAAATATTGAATCGCAAGGGGTTAGTAATTCATATCAAGGGCTATGAGTTCATTAATATTTTCCCTATTATTGGACATATATAGAACAATTGGATGGGAAATGAATGGCTCATGAGTGTTTTGATTATCCTTATTACTTATCCTATATTGTTGGAGATTTCACTCTATTTTAAGGTTAGATAAATCTGAGGGATTTTCCACGAAGCTATGAAGATTTCACAAATTTTTTGAATGTATGTGATAGGTGGATTTTTATTTTTTTTATTTTTTCCTTTGATGATTTTTTATCATAATGATATTTTTTATTGGGCTATTTCTTCATTTTAGGATTTTTTGGGATTTGGTATTTTGGTATTTTTTTAAAAAAAAGGATGACTACTTATTGCACCATTCATGGATTGGGAGACATTTGAAGTTAATTTGATTATATCCTATCCACCATTAAAATTTATAGTTCTATATTATAATATATATATATAGGAACTCCAATTGAATCCTCAGTGATTGTACTATTTTTCTAGTGTTAATTGTATTAGTTTTTTATTTTTAATGGGGGTGGGGGTTATTTATTTTCATAACCTTTATAAATTTATTGTTGGATTATTTTTAATTTAATAATATGATTAATTAATGGGTTTAGTTCATTATTTTCTAGTTAATATTATAATATCCTTGAGATTTGTGAAATATTTCATTAAATTAACACCCACTTCACAAGAGGAATATTATCATGACTCCCATGTGTTGAGGCCTTAATAAAATAATTAACTATTATTCTAATCAATATCAATTATTGTTGAGGGATGATTTATTATTTCAAAAACCCATTTTTAATTTGTTTTCCAATAATCCATGGAATCCTCATGTTAAGAGAAATTTTTTATTCATCTATAGAATTTTATGATTAGGATATAAAATATTAATTTAATTAATATTAAAGGAGAAAATTCTCTGAATCATATAGTATCACCAAATTATGATACACCATAATGGATTATTTACTCATATATAGTGATTTTAATTACTCTATTTAATTATGTTTTTGGTGATAAGTTAAAAAGGGAAGAAAAACAATGGGATAAGATGAAATATAATGAGATAAGAAAGCAGTTGTGAACCAAACACATAAACAAACAATAAAGAGGGTTAAACACACACTTTGGATTTATGGGGAATCCAAATGACTGATGGTTCTGTTGATTAATTAAAAATATTCTAAGACCATTCCTCTAAATAATGATATTGGATATGGATAAGAGATGATGATGATGAATCATTCATTAAAAATCAAATTAAATTACATTGACAAGTACATGATTAAAATTGAAAACAAGATAAAAAAACATGAAATAGAAAGGGGGGGAGAGGTTTATATTTTAGAAATAAGAGAATAAAAGTCTTCCATGGAAATTGTAAAGTATATGGCCATTCCATTACTCTTAATTATGTGCTCAAGATTTAACCCCTTGTAAGGAGAAATTGGAATGTATTTATAACCCAATTTAATGGACAATTTTCTTCCAAAATATACCATCACGTTGGATAAAACATTTGACCCCTTAGATAGAAGAATATTGAAAAATATTCTTCTTTAAAGTATTAAATATTGATGTCTGTATTCAATCCTATAATGTAGAATCTGTTCTAATGTTGAATCCATATATATTGTTATTTTATTTAACTATAGTTTGTTGTCAATAATTATCCTTATTTTTCCCATGATTTTAATATGAGTTTGTTTTTGTATAGGATGATTCCTTCATCTCAAAGAAATTTATTCTAAAAATTTGGTATCCTTAATATTGAATATCAATAAACTAAATTTCATATCTATTGGGAAATTGGATTGGTAGAAAATATAATAATTGTGGGGTGTTGTGAAATTAGGGAATTAATTGTGGTCTTGAATATCATGTCTCAATTGGCCCACTTATTTGTTTATTTTGGCATTGAAAATTTTATCAAAGTGTTTCCTAAATATCTTCAAACATATTATAGTGATTCATATATTTTTTTGATTGATATTTGAAATTCAATCATCATGGTTGGTCAAGTTCTCTTCATATATTCTATTGGATTTCTTGTGTGGTGAATATGAACCTTTATATGGAAAAATTATCCAAATATCTAGTTGATAGATTTGTTGGAATTTGAATTAGAAAATAAAATAAAAAATAATAATCAAATATTTTGAATAATTATTTTGGATAATATGATCAAAATTTGAAACTAACTTGAATCTATATTAATTGAAACAATGCTAAAAAATTATATTTCATTTTATAACATGGGAATTTCACATAAATAATGTTGTTTTCCATTAAAATTAGTAAAATTAGTAGATAAAAAGGTTATGAATAAATGAATAACATTAAAAACAAATCAACTACCACAAAATGGATAATGGTTAATGGGGATGTGTTAATTCCTTCCACAAATTGAATTTATAGTAGTGACCCAAGAAAGTTAATTTTTTTAAATTTACTATTTCAGTCTTTAAAAAACATATATGAAAAATAAATGATACAGTGTTAACAAAATTAACTATAATTTTTATTGAAATTTATTATCAGAAAAAAATGACAAGGTAAAATATATATATCCCCAAAACCTTTACCATTTTTTGTTAAATGCATATGCAACCCATGGTTGGTTTTATCCTCTATATGAAATACATGGACTGAATAAAAACTTTCTCCAGAAAATGGGAATCTAAATTGTTGTAATCAAGAAAAAATAATTTATTTCTATAAAATTCCTTATATAATAACCATTCATGATATATTATACTCTTTTTATCAAGACTTTGTAACTAAAAAATCTAACAAAGAGTTCTATTTCAGCATGTTGAAAATCTGACTACCCATTTTTCAATCATACTTAAAAAACACATGATCCAAAATAAAGTGATCACAAGTCACCATAGTGATTTTTAAATATGAACGAAATATCTAAAACCATGACAAAACTCCTATCAATTATATGTAAACCTGGCCCATGACACAATATAATACAGATTCATCAGGATATTATTTTGAAACATCATCTAAAAAACAATCAATGATTCTATAAAAATACTATAGTAATCATATCACACTATATAATGGAAAAAATGATAAAAATATATTTTAGCGGATTGCCATGTATATATTTTCTACAAACAACATCTAAAAATTATTTAAAATTATTTATTATAAGAATATCCCCATTTGTGTTTGTTTCCAATGCACCTCCACAGAAAACAATGAACTCTGTTAGAAACTCATTAATAAATAACATCTACTAAAGATAATAAAAATATATTTAATTAATAAAAGCCTCTTATTTTAGTCCGATGTGATTTATTCTATAAATTGGAAATAAGAGTTAAATGAAAATTTTATCAACAAACTACTTTATTAACCTCATGCTCTGACACCACGCTTCCATTCACCTACAAATTGACATCTTTTATTATTTGAAAACTGATATCAAATTCCATATAAAAACATATCTTATTCTCAACACAATTTCACATTAATTTACTCTACTATAACCTATATTTTTTTCAGGTGTATTCTCCGTAATTTTAAATGCTATAGGATAATCTATCCTCCATTCAGTATATGAGAGAATACTTTCATGTTCATTAACTATGAGATAAATATCCAATTTTTTTATGAGTATAATCTAAACCTTGCAAAATAAACTCAAATATCACTTTTTTATGATTAAATATAGTAAAAAATATCTCAGATATGAAATTCATATGGGAAAATAATCCATTCCATGGAATATATAATGAAAATAATTACTCTTACTATAATATATAATCTGTGATACTACTTACTGATTGATAAAAATGTTACAATAATCACAATTTGGGTTGTGGGATATTTATTCCAAAAATATATAGGTAGATGTACATGGTTGTGTTAGTTTGATTGGATGTAAAATAGGTGGTTGTGAATTTTCATTCAAAAATTTAAAACTAATTAATTGAACATAATGTAATTAAAATAAAACAATAGAGTATGTATTATAAAGTAAAAAATCACTAAAAATTATAGATGATATATAAAAACTCAATCACATTGATGTCTATATATTCTATACTCTATTTCATAAGAATTATTTTAATCCCAATTATTTAGTTGTAGGAAATAAACCTATAACATAGATATAAAATAACCTCTCAATGATTTTATTATAAAAAAGAAGCCTAAAAAATAATGGTAGTATGAACCAAAGAGAATATAATGGAAATATGTTGGAATTATTTAAAATAATCCATTTGAGAAAAACATCCTAATATCTGAATAATATTATATTTAGAGTCCAATAATATGGATAGAGAATTTAAGTAATTGGAATATGAACAATATTGAAAAAATACCTCAAAAGTGTGAACTCTTATTAACTAGAATAATATAACAACTTTCATTACTTATAAGAGCGTCAATGTGGAGTATATAAAGATTAAGTATCCTATTTTAGATGTTTATATCCACTTCAAGTACAAGAGGGATAGTGAGAGTAAACATAATAGCTGCAATCAATGAAATCTGGAGGATTACCATTCTGAAAAAATGATATTGGAATATATTTATGGCCCCTCAAAGTATAATTGTCATATTTAGGGAAAATTTATCTATTATAGAATCTATTGATGTTTTGATGCTAAAAAACATAGATGTTATTTAAAAAACACTTTCCTCTATCCTTTCCACTATCTTTATACTGGAATTCTAATAGTTTTCCAGTAGGATGGTAGAAAAACACCAATTTTGACTTATTTTCTAGAGTATTCCTTAATTATTGTAGAGTATATCAATTAATTCTATGATTAATATTAATATTTCATAATAACATAATTAATAGAAAAGTTATATTATGTGATTTACTATTGGTTATCATTAAAATAAAATAGGGGGTATGAGTTCAATGTACAACAATATCGCATTTTGATGATTATAAATACATTCTATATTATGAGAAAGAGTGATATGTTAATAAAAATATAAATAATAATTTGATATAGTAAAAAATTAATAAATCATTGTTTAAAATAAATTGATATTTAACAATTGATTAAAAAAATAGAATAACTATATCAAATAAAAATTTTATAAATAATTCCAATTAAGAAATTAAGATAGGAATGAACAAATGAAGCTACTAAATATATATCACTTTCAAATTCACAAACCAAACTAATGTGTACCATGTCACGACTACCCTAATCCCTCTAAAAATAGTCCAGTGTTGGAGACTCTTGATGAGTAGACACATCACACACATTATGGGACTTAGTCTAATGTACCTATAAACACACCCGTACATCTCGATGTCTATATAATGATTAAATATTAAACAACTGATAACCAAGCATGCATAAATGTAACGCCCCGACCCTAGATACCCAGAGTCGGTGCATTATTACATAACATTGGAATGATCACAAGAAAGATCAAATCTCGAAAGACCGATTGATTTAGTAGACCTGGAAACACTAGATATATTCATAAGTTTTACATTACATCATAAAATGAAAAACTACTACAACAACATAATGTCTCCACAGTCCACACTATTATCCCCTCATAATATCCCTGCAGGTCATTCATAACTTACTTCTTCACATCCTGGGAAAAAAATAAAACATAGAAAAGGGGTGAGCTCAAATGCCCAATAAGGATAACAATATAGCGGAAACATTCATAAATAAGAATAAACATTTAAGGCAACATATAACTAAAACAAAATCCTTTCAATCTTGAACTTTCAACATAGTATGGAATAAATAATATGAAATAATGCCATTTACTTATTCACATGGATATTCTACTAATCGAATAATCACATGCAAAATCAATAACCACTTTCATAATGATGGAATGCATAATGCCAGACTATCATAACCACATAGCCAAGGCCTCGTGCCAAGACTACAAATAAGATTTTGTCAAGGCCTTGTGCCAAGACACTAGTTTGTCTCATTAGACCCACCGATGCATCGAGGAGCTATATCGGGCTCCACCCGTCACATATTAAGTCCAATGCATTCCCATATGAAAAGGTTTGAACATAACATAAACATTCGTATTATAACTAGCATACGAAATGTCAATAATTTCACCATAAACTATGAATGGTATAAAAATAGCACATCCACAGTCAAACATATCACAAAACCTTCAATACAATATAGAAGTTTTGTATCATAATAAATCCACTTCAAATAAGCGTAAAATCCATCAAAGGATGTTGACATAGATGAAATCAAAACTCTTTCTAGAGAAATATCTCTTTCTATTTTTGAAATCATTTAAGAGCCATATAAAATAAAACATTTTCTTTGAAAATATTCTTATAAGCTTGTAAGGAAATCTTTGAATATTTTATAACGGCGGAAAATAGCCGCACCCGCCGTATAAGTTAAAAAAACATTCTTACCTTAACTCTGTCGAAAAGGTTAAAAAGGACCTTGTTTTGAAAACGACGTAAAGATTCCTTTATAAACCTCTTATAAAAAGTCATACAAGGGTATAAATGACTTTAACCCATATTCTTGTAAATAAAAATGTTTTGAAATACATTTTTAAGAAAACATGGATGTGGATGATAAAGAGATCCCCGTAGATTATTACGTATAAACATCCTCGGATAATGAAGAGATTGTGAAATAACCCTTACCAATTTGGTAACTTATGAAACATACAACCCATGAAAGAGGTATCATACAATGAATATGTAAATACACATAAATTAGAGTGTATTATACAAAGAATATAATTATGGGCAGTACATACACCACACAAAAGGTAATGGTGGCAATATGGCATGAATCTCACGGGAATACGGAGTGAGATGAAAACCCCTTACCTTGTAATTTTACTTGGTTGGGCTAGGTTAACATCATGTATAATGGTGAAATAATTGTTATTAAATTATACAAGAATCATATACATTAATATGGTATCATATATGATCTTTTAGTATTGATTTGATAATAATATCTTAGTATTATCGTTGTTTCGGGTGTTAACTTACTTGTTTTCTTTTATATGTTTTGTTACGTAAGCCATTTTTTTAATGGATAGGTTGTATATTATTCATATCCAGAATGATATCAAGTCCTTAAACATCATTTTTAAATCATCAAATGATAATTATACTTGAATGGATACGATGGAGAATGAATCTCATCGCGTTCGTGGAGACGGTAGTCCGTACGTACGCACGAGCGACAATATCATTCTTTTGAAATAATATATAAATGGTTGTTATATCATATATACAGAATCATTAAAATGTTATATTTATTATTTACATGAGTTACATATCATTATTATACCCATCCAAATAATAATATATTGAATAATAATTACACCACGACGTGGAGACGGTAAGCCGTACGTACGCACGTATGGTGACATATTATTCAAAGGGTGGATGGAATACTGAATATGGTCGTACCATATTTATAATAACATCACAGTATATATATGATATTGGAGTTATTATTTTAGAATGGTAATAAAAAAGGAAGATGATGTGGAAGAAGAAAGGAACTTGGAAAAGGGTGGTGAAATCATTACCTCTACTTCGGGTTCTTCCTTTTGATTTGATCAAAAGGGATCCTTAGGTTGTCTTTATAATCCAACTAAGGCCTCTAGGTTGTAGTGATGGAAGTTGGGAGAGTATTTGGGCAGATGTTTTCCAAACCAATAGGTTTTGAAGGTGTGAAGAAATGAGATGGAGGAGTGCCCTTTTATAAGAGGGGTGAGGGGAACCTTTGGAAAGGCTAGAAATATTAATTTATAATAAATTCATATTCGGTTTATAATGGTTCAAAAGTTGATTATTTAACTTTTAAGGTTGGTATAGGTCGAAAAAAACTCAACCAATAGAATTTATACAGGTTTGGGTAATTATATTAACCTTATCTTTAAGTATTAACTCTAAATTAATTAGTTTCACTTTTACAATGTCTCTTTGTATTTTTATATAATATGGTTAATAAACTTACTATATACATCCAAGAGACCCCCAAGTGGTCCAGTAATGATGAACCTATCATGATATAATTCTATTCGCCGAACCTTGGATTTTTAGGAATTTAATATCAATTAATAATATAATATTTGTTTTAAGAACTCTTTTATGTCAATTTTGACACTATTCAATAGTTGATTTTTGTGAAAATCATAAAAGATTTATTACTTCGAAAAAAGTCAATTAAATAAATCCTAATATATCATATTATCCATTAAAAATATTTTAATTCATTAAAAGTTTCATATTATATTTATTTGGGTATTTATAATATCAATTATTTTAATTTTTCACTATTATAGTAATTAATTCATCATCATTGTGTCACAAATAAATTAAATTATTTAATGTCTAAAAATTATAAATAAAATATAATTATGTAGGAAATCTTTTTATCTTTCTAATTAATATTTATAATCTATAATCCAACAAATATAACCCTATGTAATTTTTTTTTTGATAAAAGATATATGCTTGTGTCATTTTTCTATTCATTTTAACTTAATTAAAATAATGTGTCCCTATCACCTACAACTGGCACCATGGGGTCCCAAAATCGACCAAAAGATGCCTATGGTCGAACATGTATCAACCAATAAGTCTAGGACACGTTTTAGGGTAATTTAGTATTATTATAATATTATTTTTTTAACCCTTATTTACCGGATTTACCCTTAACCATGGTAAATAAAATATTTACCGCAGTAATTATTCAAAATTTCTAAAAATAAAAGTTACCGATTTACACAATTTGAACATCCTGATTCCAAATATGGAATCCATTTTTATAAATTCAAAACACATAAGTGTCAGAAATTAATTTAAAATTAATTCCCGATGTTAAAACAAAAAGCGTGTTTTTAAGAGATAATAACTATCAAAAGATTGACACTTGTTTATGTTCGGTTTAATTGTAAAATTATGTCCAATGAAAAAAATTATATTAAATGGTAAAAATATATTCTAAATATACTTTAAAACCACTCAAATTCATAATTTATCACTATTAATTATTTTGATTAAAAAGGTTGTTTTTAATTAAAATTTAGTAATTTTCACTATTCATCAAAATATGAAAGTTATCAGAAAAGTACCAAAATTTCACCTTAGGATAAATTCGATATTCCGAATCCAAAAATGAAGTCCATTTTAAAATATAAAATATATATAATTTCAAAAAGTAGGTATTACTATTCATAACGGCTAGTTTGATTGGTTATGGTGTGCTTGAACTCGGTGTTGCGTACAACACACGCTATCACATTATTCAAAGAGAAGCATACCGTAGAATCTTGGGGTGTTACATTCTCCCCTCCTTAAAATAATTTCTTCCTCGAAATTTCTAGAATACTACCTCATGAAAAGACTCGGGTGGTTCTTCATCATAAGTTCCTTGGGTTCCCACGTTGCCTCTTCCATCTTATGGTTTCTCCACAAAACTTTTACCAGACGCGTCGTTCGGTTTCTCAGTACTTGTTCTCTCATATCAAGAATCTTGACGGGCTCTTTGCAATAAGACAGATCGGGTTCCAGTTCTAAATCTTCATAGGTGATTACATGCGTTGGGTCAGGCATGTATTTCCTCAACAGAGATACGTGGAACACATCGTGAACTTTGGAGAGACTTGGCGGCATTGCCAATCGGTAAGCTATAGCCCCAATACGTTCTAGAATTTCGAAAGATCCGATGTACCTGGGACTCAATTTACCTTTCTTAACAAAATGTATGACTCCCTTCCATGGAGATACCTTCAAGAAAACATGATCACCGACTTGAAATTCCAGATCCTTCCTTCGATTATCGGCATAGCTCTTCTGCCTACTTTGAGCTGCTTTGATGTGATTTTGGATTACCTTTACCTTTTCCATCGTTTCCTACACCAGTTCTGGGCCTCCAAGTTTTCTATCACCAATTTCATCCCAACAGGTTGGTGTACGACATCTCTTCCCGTATAACGCTTCATATGGTGCCATCTGAATACTCTAATGGAAGCTATTGTTATAGGAAAATTCTACCAGAGGTAAATATTGATCCCACATACCCTGAAAGTCAAGTGAGAAAGATCTGAACATGTCTTCTAAGGTTTGAATAGTCCGTTCAGATTGTCCATCTGTCTGAGGGTGGTAAACAGTGCTCAAATGAAGTTCAGTATCCAGGGATTTTTGAAGACTTTTCTATAATCTTGAAGTAAAACGGGGATCACGATCAGAAACAATCAATAGGGGTACTCGATGAAGTCTCACAACTTTATTAATATATAGTCATTCTAGACGTTCCAGGGGTAGATCTTCTCTTATAGCAAGAAAATGTGCTGACTTGGTAAGAAGATCAACAATAACCCATATTGCATCATTCCTTCTAGGAGTCTTTGGTAGCCCCATGACAAAGTCCATCATAATATTGTCCCATTTCCACTCCAGTATGGGAAGAGGTTTCATGACTCCTCCAGGCTGTTGCCTTCCAGCTTTCACTTGTTGACAAACCATACATCTTGACACAAAATCAGCAATCTCCCTCTTCATGTTGTCCCACCAAAAATGTTCCTTCAAATCTCTATACATTTTGGTGATCCCAGGGTGTATAGAGAAATTGGAACTATGAGCATCATCCATCAATTCCCTTTTTAGATCAGGTATATCGGGAACACAAAGTCTCTTCCCAAATTTCAAAATTCCATCTTCATACACAATGTCTCTCAATCTCCCATCATTCACAGCTTTAATCTTCTTTTGAAATTCTTCATCATCGGTCTAAGAACTATTAATCCTTTTTAGTAAAGATAGTTTGGCAACCATTTGAAAAAAGAATTGATGTTTCACCTTCCCTGGTTATTCCCATGTCCATCTTCACTAGATCCATGAAAATTGGATCCCTTTCAATTCTCATCATGTTCAAAACTCCATGGTCTTTTCTGCTCAAAGAATCTGCCACTTTGATTGCTTTCCCCGGGTGGTAGTGTATCGTACAATCATAATCCTTGAGTAATTCAAGTCATCTCCTTTGCCTCATGTTGAGTTCTTTTTGTGAGAAAATATACTTCAAACTCTTGTGATCAGTATAAATCACACATTTTTCACCATAGAGGTAGTTCCTCCATATCTTCAAAGAAAAGATCACAGCTTCTAACTCGAAATCATGAGTAGGATAGTTTTGTTCATGAATTTTCAACTGTCATGATGCATAGGCAATAACTCTATCATTCTGCATAAGGACACAACCAAGTCCTTTCTTTGATGCATCACTATAAATAACGAACCCATCATTCCCCGATGGTAGTGTCAATATAGGAGAATTGACTAATATTCTCTTCAGTTCTTCAAAACATTCTTCACACTCTTTTGTCCAAACAAATTTCACCCCTTTACGTGTGAGCTTCGTTAATGGGTTAGCCAATCGGGCAAAATTTTGGACGAATCGTCGATAATAACCTTCCAAACCAATAAAACTACGTACCTCAGTTATACTCGTAGGTGCTGGCCATTCTTGGATTGCCTTGGTCTTAGAAGGATCAATAGAGATTCCATCTTTAGAGACAATATGGCCAAGAAAAGAAATCTCATGAAGCCAGAATTCACACTTGCTAAACTTCCCATATAATTAATTTCTTCTCAGAGTCTTCAAGATAATGCGCAAGTGATTTTCATGATCTTCGTATCTTTTAGAGTATACTAAGATATCATCAATAAATACCACCACAAATTCATCGAGATACTCCTTGAAAACTCTATTCATCAGATCCATGAATACAGAGGGTGCATTAGTCAATCCAAAAGGCATTACAGTAAACTCGTAATGCCCGTACCTGGTTCGAAATGCTGTCTTCAGAATGTCTTCCTTCTTTGCACACAACTGATGGTATCCAGATCGAAGGTCAATCTTTGAAAAGTATTGATCTCCATGCAGTTGGTCAAATAAATCTTCAATGCGAGGTAGGGGATACTTGTTCTTCATTGTTATAGCATTGATCTCCCGGTAGTCGATACATAACCTCATAGATCCATCTTTCTTTTTAACAAAAATAATAGGGGCTCCCCATGGAGAAACACTAGGGCGAATAAATCCCTTATTACTCAATTCCTCTAGTTTTTTCTTTAGCTCATCTAATTCTACAGTGGACATTCTATAAGGGGTCTTCGATATAGGCCTTGATCCAGGAATCAAATCAATGGAAAACTCAACTTCTCGTTCAGGAGGATGTCCAGGTAAATCTTCCGGAAATACATCTACAAATTCTTTCACAATAGGTACATCCTCTATTTGAACATTCCTTTCCTCACCCATAGTTATTTCATTCTCTTCCTCCCCAATAATTGAATTTAGTTGAGCTATTGAGGGTGGATCTAAATAAGAATTAGGTGGTGACGATTCTGCTCTAAAGATAAGGTGTTCCTTATCATTATCATCAAGAATCGTAACCTCTCTCTTCTTACAATAAATCTTCTCATCATAGTCTGAAAGCCAGTCCATACTGAGGATTATATCAAACTCAATCATAGGTATGACGATGAGATCAGCAAATAATGAATATTTATGTGCTCTAATGGGGACTGATTCACAAAACTTTGTTGCAATGATACTTCCCTTAGGAGTTTTAACTGACAACTCCCTTATTAAATCAAATTGGAAATATCTAATTTTCTTAGCAAACTGGGAAGATATGAAAAAATGTGATGATCCGGAATCAAATAATGCATTTTCTAAACTTGAGGAAACCATTAAATTACCTGCCACCATGTCTTTCGGAGCTTCTACCTTAGCAGTAGTGATAGCATAAGCTTGGCCTTGATCCATTGGCCTTTTCTGAGGTAAGTTCTCCTGACACTTAGGACATTCATTTGCATAATTCCCCATCTCCCTGAAATTGTAGCACTGAACATTGGTATCTTCCTTCTTCCCCTTACAATCACGAGCTTGGTGGCCTTTTTCACCACACTTGTAGCAGACTCCCATTCCCTTCAAGCAAGTACCAGGATGTTTCTTCCCGAATTTACCACAGGATGGATATTCAACCTTTCCCTTCTTCCCCTTATTTCCATTCCCAGATTGATCAGCAGGTCTCTTCTTCTCTTTCTTTGCTTTAAAGTCATAAGACTTAGAGAATTCCTTTTCGGTCTTGATAGCACATGAGACAATGTCTTCGTACAATGAAAAGGATTGTGAGACTAATGCTCGACGGATAAATGGTTTAAACCCATCAAAGAAACGATCAATCTTACTTCTTGGGTTACGTATATAATCACCAGCATACCTTGCTAACCTTGTAAAGTTAGCCTCATACTTTGTGACATTCTCATCCTCCTTCTGTCTCAGACTTAGAAATTGCCTTTCCATATCTGCTCGATGGTCGCGAGGAAAGTATTTTTATAAAAACATATCTTTGAACTCCCTCCATTCCATATTTGATACTTCATCATCTTACTTCGTATTTTGAATTAATGACCACCATTGATCAGCATCTCCAGTGAGGCGGTAAACTGCCATGATAACTTTTTCCCTTTCATTACTCCCCAAAGCCTGAAATATTTTATCTAGGGAAAATATCCATTGCTTAGCTACTAAGGGATTTGTACTCCCATTGAACGTTGGTGGTTGTTGCCTTATGAATCGATATAACATTGATCCTCCATGCTGTGGATCAGGGTGCTCTATACGGGTATGTTTATTATTCATAACCTGAGTAAGTTGTCCCAGTATGGTGATTAGCTGATCGGCACCAGTTGCATCACCAGCTCCACTATAATTATCTTGAGCAGGAGGGAAATCCCTATATGGAGTGTGTGCATTGATACGGTTTCTATTTCTTCCACTAGGCGCCATTTCTAAACAATGGCATAATCTAGATCAGTTTATGAATCAAAATACATAATCCCATACTTATAAAACACATAACATAAATTGAACTATTTGTGGATATAATCCATAAAAATATTTTCTTTGAGGAAGTATATACTCATAAACCCTTCATAATGATTTGTAAAGAAAATGATAGTTATCCTAAGCATATCCCCCAGGAGTGTCGTAACCAAGAGTGCAGCAAGGCCCATTGTCGTGCACCAGTTCCCGTTCGAGTCTAGCTCAAAGCGGTGTTTTCGGGTTTTACCCCTAGGTACATCTGTGCCAGAGCCTCCTCTACCTGCTCATATCCAGACAGGGATGTATTACTCGGAAAACTCACAAAATCTCTACAATACCAAAATTCTATGAAGTTCTTGTATACTAATCCTCAAAGTTTATCTTAGGTCTACGTGCTCTAATCAGAGTTTATCTAAATATAGCTTCCAAGGTTTGTACTAAACTTCCTCTAATACCAACTGTAACGCCCCGAACCTATATACCCAGAGTCGGTGCATTATTACATAACATTGGCATGATCACAAGAAAGATCAAATCTCGAAAGACCGATTGGTTTAGTAGCCTTGGAAACACTAGATATATTCATAAGTTTTACATTACATCATAAAATGAAAAACTACTACAACAACATAATGTTTCCACAGTCCACACTATTATCCCCTCATAATATCCCTGAAAGTCATTCATAACTTACTTCTTCACATCCTGGGAAAAAAATAAAACATAGAAAAGGGGTGAGCTCAAATGCCCAGTAAGGATAACAATATAGCGGAAACTTTCATAAATAAGAATAATCATTTAAGGCAATGTATAACTAAAACAAAGGCCTTTCAATCATGAACTTTCAACATAGTATGGCATAAATAAAATGAAATAATTCCATTTACTTATTCACATGGATATTCTACTAATCGAATAATCACATGCAAAATCAATAACCACTTTCATAATGATGGAATGCATAATGCCAGACTATCATAACCACATAGCCAAGGCCTCGTGCCAAGACTACAAATACGATTTTGTCAAGGCCTTATGACAAGACACTAGTTTGTCTCATGAGACCTACCGATGCATCGAGGAGCTATAGCGGGCTCCACCTATCACATATTAAGTCCAATGCATTCCCAGATGAAAAGGTTTAAACATAACATAAACATTTGTATTATAACTAGCATACGAAATGTCAATAATTTCACCATAAACTATGAATGTTATAAAAATATCACATCCACAGTCAAACATATCACAAAACCTTTAATACAATATAGATATTTTGTATCATAATAAATCCACTTCAAATAAGCGCAAAATCCATCAAAGGATGTTGACATAGATGAAATAAAAACTCTTTCTAGAGAAATATCCCTTTCTATTTTTGAAATCATTTAAGAGCCATATAAAATAAAACATTTTCTTTTAAAATATTCTTATAAGCTTTTAAGGAAAGATTTGAAGATTTTATAACGGTGGAAAATAGCCGCACCCGCTGTATAAGTTAAAAAAACATTCTTACCTTAACTCTGTTGAAAAGGTTAAAAAGGACCTTATTTTGAAAATGACGGAAATATTCCTTTATAATCCTCTTATAAAAAGTCAAACAAGGGTATAAATGTCTTTAACCAATATTCTTGTAAATAAAAATGTTTTGAAATACATTTTTAAGAAAACATGGATGTGGATGATAAAGAGATCCCAGTAGATTATTACGTATAAACAACCTCGGATAATGAAGAGATTGTGAAATAACCCTTAACAATTTGGTAAATTATGAAACATACAACCCATGAAAGAGGTATCATACAATGAATATGTAAATACACATAAATTAGAGTGTATTACACAAAGAATATAATTATGGGCAGTACATACACCACACAAATGGTGATGGTGGCAATATGGCATGAATCTCACGGGAATAAGGAGTGAGATGAAAACCCCTTACCTTGCACTTTTCCTTGGTTGGGGTAGGTTAACCTCCTATATAATAGTGAAATAATGGTTATTAAATTATACAATAATCATATATATTAATATGATATCATATATTATCTTTTAACATGGATTTGTTAATAATATCTTAGAATTATCGTCGTTTCGGGTGTTAACTTACTCGTTTTCTTTTATATGTTTTGTTACATAATCGATGTTTGTTGTATATTATTCATATCCAGAATGATATCAAGTCCTTAAACATCATTTTTAAATCATCAAATGATAATTATACTTTAATGGATACGACGGAGAATGAATCTCATCGCGTTCGTGGAGACGGTAGTCCGTACGTACGCACGAGCGACAATATCATTCTTTTGATATTATAATAATATATAAATGGATGGTATATCATATATACAGAATCATTAACATGTTATATTTATTATTTAAATGATTTACACATCATTATTATACCCATCCAAATAATAATATATTGAATAACAATTACACCACGACGTGGAGACGGTAAGCCGTGCGTACGCACGTATGGTGACATGTTTTTCAAAGGGTGGATAGAATACTGAATATGGTTGTACCATATTTATAATAAAATCACAGTATATGTGAGATACTGGATTTATTATTTTAGAGTGGTAATAACAAAGAAAGATGAAGTGGAAGAAGAATGGAACTTGAAAAGGGGTGGTGAAAACATTACCTCTTCTTCGGGTTCTTCATTTTGATTTGATCAAAAGGGATCCTTAGGTTGGCTTTCTGATCAAACTAAGGCCTCTAGGTTGTAGTGAGGGAAGTTTGGAGAGTATTTGGGCAGAGTTTGGCCGAACCAAAAGGATTTTAATGTGTGAAGATATGATAAGGAGGAATTCCCTTTTATAAGAGGGGTGAGGGGCACCTTTGGAAAAGCTAGAAATATTAATTTATAATAAATTCAAATTCGGTTTATAATGGTTCCAAAGTTGATAATTTAACTTTTAAGGTTGGTATAGGTCGAAAAAAACTCAACCAATATAATTTATACAGGTTTGGGTACTTATATTAACCTTATCTTTAAGTATTAACTCTAAATTAATTAGTTTCACTTTTACAATGTCTCTTTGTATTTTTATATAATATGGTTAATAAACTTACTATATACATCTAAGAGACCCCCAAGTGGTCCATTAATGATGAAACTATCATGAAATAAGTCTCTTGGCCGAACCTTAGATTTTTAGGAAATTAATATCAATTAATAATATAATATTTGTTTTAAGAACTCTTTTATGTCAATTTTGACACTATTCAATAGTTGATTTTTGTGAAACTCATAACAAATTGATTACTTCGAACAAAGTCTATTAAATAAATCCTAATATATCATATTATCCTATAAAATTATTTTAATTCATTAAAAGTTTCATATTATATTTATTTGGGTATTTATAATATCAATTATTTTAATTTCTCACTATTATAGTAATTAATTCATCATCATTGTGTCATAAATAAATTAAATTATATAATGTCTAAAAATTATAAATAAAATATAATTATGTAGGAAATAGTTTTATCTTTCTAATGAATATTTATAATCTAAAATAATACATATATAACCCTATGTAAAAATTGTTTTTCTAAAAGATATATGCTTGTGTCATTTTTGTATTCATTTTAACTTAATTAAAATAAAGTGTCCCTATCACCTACAAGTGGCACCATGGGGTCCAAAAATCGACCCAAAGATGCCTATGGTCGAACATGTATCAACCAATAAGTCTAGGACACGTTTTAGGGTAATTTAGTATTATTATAATATTATTTCTTTAACCCTTATTTACCGGATTTACCCTTAACCATGGTAAATAAAATATTTACCGCAGTAATTATTCAAAATGTCTAAAAATAAAAGTTACTTATTTACACAATTTGAACATCCTGATTCCAAATATGGAATCCATTTTTATAAATTCAAAACACATAAGTGGCAGAAATAAATTTAAAATTAATTTCCGCTGTTAAAACAAAAAGCGTGTTTTTAAGAGATAATAACTATAAAAAGATTGACACTTGTTTATGTTCGGTTTAATTATAAAATTATGTCCAATGAACAAAATTATATTAAATGGTAAAAATATATTCTAAATATAATTTAAAACCACTCAAATTCATAATTTATAACTATTAATTATTTTTATTAAAAATGTTGTTTTTAATTAAAATTTAGTAATTTTCACTATTCATTAAAATATGAAAGTTATCCGAAAAGTACCAAAATTTCACCTTAGGATAAATTTGATATTCCGAATCCAAAAATGAATTCCATTTTAAAATATAAAATATATATATTTTCCAAAAGTAGGTATTACTATTCATAACGGTTAGTTTGATTGGTTATGGTGTACTAGAACTCGGTGTTGCGTACAACACACACTATCACATTATTCAAAGAGAAGCGTACTGTAGAAGCTTGGGGTGTTACAATAAATATGGAATCCAACCATCATAGTGTGTCAATAATTATTTAAAATAAATAATGACCAAATACAAGCCCAAAACAAGGAAACTGAATATAAGTATGTCCTATAATGGGGGTGATCACTACTATCAGTGTGAAATTAGAAACACAAATCAGTATATTTGACTCACTAAGATCATCATACTCCTGGTCCCTCTAGGACTCCATTGTAAGGTAAATCATTAGAATATTGTGTGACACATTTGGTAAAATATCATGCTTTGTTGAGTATAATAATACCAAATGGGACACCCAAAAATAACTTAGAATATAACATCAAGAATAATAGCCATCTCATCACAGGTACATGTCACTACACATCTAATAATAATATCTAGATATACTAAACATAGATACAAAATCTCATGGTAAAGTCACAAATGTAATTAGATTCTAGGATTAATTCTCATTTGTCTCCCATAGAACTCATCTTGGGGAAGACACATCATTAGTTGGATAGAAATTTTGACGTCCATATGAGTTATACATAGTCATATCACTAGTAGGACTTTTGGAATTACATGATGTAAGTTTCTTAAGGTTTTATATGTGTAATATTCACTTCATTCATTGTAAATTTTTGGTGGCATGTTATGAATCTTTGAGGGTATCCCTTTATCACTCCATACATCTATTATGACTAAGTTCTTGAATGGATAAAAAGAAATTATTGTTATATTTTATGGAATCATAGTAAGAAAACATCCACTTGGTATATTAATGGTCATTTATGGGGTATATTTGTTGATAATATGATATTCTTATGAAGTTATGTTTCTCTTTTTTACATTATCTTGAGCTTATCACATGATTTTACACAAGTTATATGAAAAAGGAGTGAATCTTGTTGGTAGTGTTGTACTATTTTTTATACACACCCTTAATGGGAGGCCATGAAACTTTGATAAACAAGATACTATCAATTGTTTTAGATTCAGGTTAGGTTGGGGCTCAGGTTTGATTATTGAGCAGGATTTCTTGTTAAAAGTCTATAGATAGATAAGTGGCAAGTCTCCCCATTATTCTACCAATGACCCTTATAGGTAGTTGGTATCCTCATCTATATGGGGAGGAATTATTGAGGTTATGCGGCATTATGGATAAAACCTGGTTATTTTTGTTAGGATGTTACAAAATGGTTTAAGAGAACATGCGAATTTTTTCTTTTTCAGAGATTTGTTTGATATGTGATGTTTTAATATGTTGAAGATTGTGACTAAACGTAATGGATTGTAAAAAACAACTTTCATGATGTAATTATAGGATGGTAGGGCATGAGATTGATGTTCTTGTTTTGTGCTGTTATGATCATATATTTTCACATACTGTGATGAACATTGATTTTAATGTCATGATTTCATATGGATTTTAATCATGGACGTATCTATAAGTGTTTTAAAATGAATCATATCAATAATATAGTATTACCATGGAATATATGTTTAATGTGTGTGATTATACAATCAATGGAGGACTAAATTACTTTTTGTAATTGTTTTTAACTATATTTTTACATAATCGTTCATAGTGGCATTCTTGTTGGCTAAAAAACTCTGATCATCAACGTCTGATAAATGTTATTGCGAGACTATAGTGTAGTGAACCAGGGGGTGATGATAATGATGTTTTCCTTCTATTCATAGGCAGTTTATTGTACCATGTTAAGTCATTTCTAGGAGTTATTATCCTTAGTAAGATCCTTGTGAAAGAAAATACTGTATAATTATAATTAATTATTGTGCCAATTGTAGCCTATGTGGAGTGATCTAAATAGCCTAATGATATTGTGTTTAACTGAACCAATCATCTATAGTCACTGGATATGACTAATACAATAGAGAATCCATCATGGATAGTTTTTATAGAAATTCTTAGACAACATTCAATGTTTTTATCCCTTATGAGGCCTTGTACTAGTTATTAGAAAGACCATGTGGCCAAAAAAATGAGAGTATTGTTACTAGTAAGTTGGTGCCACATGTTGTATGATGGTAACCTCGATGAGGATATTCCTTATGAATTAATAAACATGGTTAATGCTTTATGGTTTTATTTGTTTAAGAAACTTCTAGTTTATATGAGTAAACCTTTAATTGAGTTATGGGATGTCATTATAGTTTATTTCAAACTATTTTTAAGGTATATCTTGTTTTAGTACTCATGAATAAATGTTGGGTTTCAGATAAATTTTACACGCGTGGAATATGGGTGACTAAAAAAGGTTTCATGGACCCTTAGCTCATAATTCCACTCTCATATGTTACCCAGTAAATATCCTAGGTGGTCGGGCCAAGGAGGCTTGGATTCTGGGTGGGAACATAGTTTCTATAATTGAAACCCATGTGAGAGGGGATTCAAGCAAAAACATTGAATCACAGGGTTTCCAATTTCTTTTCAGAGTGTTTTATCTTCTCAAGTTGGTGTTATGGTGCCATGTCTATGGATAATTGAATTGTCATGTGAGTTTGTCTTTGAAGTCCATGAATCATGAAGAAACCTCTATGTTGTACTAAAGAGTGGTTTTTTGGAGGATTACTATAAAACCATGATACATAAGCATTCATAGATCTGTTTTGAGATCTGTTGGTTGAGTTTATGAAAGTATGTGTTGAGAAGACTATGGATAATTGTAACATCCTACTCCTTCCTTTTTGGCTTGAGAAGGTAATGAGGTGCTACTAGGAATTAAGTAACCTTCCCAAGATGTCAAAAGCTGGAAATAAATGTTCAGTGCTCCAATAATGAATTGGGGAATTGGTTTTCCCTTAGAATAAACCCAATAAACAAAAAAAGTCATTACATACTAACAGTACATGATGTATGTGAACAATTTATTACAACTCAAAAAAACCATAAGTCTAATACAATAACTACGATATCCAAAATTAGAGTTCCAATAGAAGACTCAGTAAAAACCCAAATAAAACCATGACATACTCCATGGATCCACACCAAGCTCTATACTCCAAGAACCAACAAAATTTCGAAGAATCATGATGAACCGTTAGGAAAATGAGAATATTTACCCATACCTATGTCCTGGAATACAACATCTACAAAAGCTCCATAGTGCCAATGATGGGGTGAGTAATAATAATCAATAAGATTTCCTAAAATAATTACCCAATGTATTTCCACCAATATTCGATCATCAATATCACAATTAATTTCAAGGGAAAAATATTAATTGAAAACAAGACATCAAGTTCAAGAAAAGCGGAGTCAGGAGAGAAGCCGCCTACCTTTAGCGTTCCATCCAAATCGACCCACATGAAACTGCACCACCAATCCAGACAAATGATCCACCTAAAACACTCTATATATCCTTCCATATCATCCAAAATCCTTAATATCAGCACTTAAGGCCACAACAACCCTAGATTAACTTGCAATAGATGTAGATATAGAAAACCAAAGTAGAGGGAAGAGAATATTTTGAGAGACCCACAAAGGAACCAAGTGGGAAGACATACCTGAGATGAACCGCCTTGAAACCACCTTGAAAACCCTTAAAATTCCTTCCAAAATGAGTGTTGTATCACGCCTAGCCCTTGATAATAGGAAATCCCATGTACAATTGGTATGGGAGAAGATATGGGTGATTTATGGAAAATCCCGAAAAACCCTGTTTAAAAAAACATTTCGATGGTTCACATGGTTAGATCACACAGTTAGGAAAACATTGCGACAACCATGTTGAGGATACTAACTCAAATGGAATATTTCATTGGATCATCACACTATTAGACAAACCATGTATAACACCACTAACTTATGTTACATGGTTACCTGGTTATTCGATACGCTTTCCCCTAATTGTTTTCAAACTATGCATCCCTAAAAAGGAATCCAAAACCATTCGAAACTCTCCCAAACATCACCCAAACACTTTATATACATAGGAATACATACAAAAGTGTTACATACCTCAAACTGAGGGTGCTAAGTTTCCCCACCATAGGACATTCCATCCTCAAAATGTAGAGAACCATCCCTTTGCTAAAAGAGATCAAGCCATTGATCGTCCACCTCTTTCTCCTACTCCCTTGTCTCCTTCTAAATCTGACCATGCTGCCATAAAACCTAAAAAAATGATTATTTTACCGTGAAATATATTCTCCTGACTATCCAAAATCCACACTGGTAAGTGAACCAAAGAATCAACTAGCTTCAGTTCAACATGATCCCATCGAATCACATGGTCACGATCCGGCTGATACTTTTTCAACTAGGACACATGAAACACATTGTGCACCACACTAAACCATGGTGGATAATCCAGCCAATAAGAAAATTTTAAAACCCTCTCAAGTATATCAAAATTCCCAATATAACTCATAGATAACTTACCTTGCATTCAAAACTGACGATGTCCCAACCAAAGTGATATTCTCAAAAAAACAAGATGACCCACCTCAAATGACATTTGTCATCAATGATCGTCCGCATATGATTCTTGAAAACATTGAGCCATATCCATACTGTTTATGATCAACTTGATCTTCTCTATAGTCTCTTTGACCATGCTTAGTACAATCTTAGATGTCTCACCCATTTCCACCCAACATAGTGGATAATTATACAAATTCCCATACAATCCATAAAACGAAACAATTTGTATTGAAGCTATGTAACTATTATTATAGGATAACTCCAAAAATGGTAATAGATCCTCCCATAAACGACAAAAATCCATCACAGAAGTGCTTATCATATCCTCAAAATTTTGTATCATCTTTTTCGATTGGCTATCCATCAAAGGATGATACGTTGTGCTCATCGTCAACTATTTCCCAATGGCTTGCTACAAGGATTTCATAAAATGAGATGTGAACCTCAAATCTCTATTAGATTCAACTGAAAGTGGAACACCATGTCTCTTTTTGACTTCCTAGATATAGGTTTTGGGATGATATTCCACTACATGGGATTCAAGAATTGAAATGAAATGGGCCTACATTGTGACTCGATCCACAATCACCGATTTGGCATCTTGTTTCCTGAATGTTCCGGGGAGGCTTGTTAGAAAATCCATCAATATTTGTTCCCACATCAACAATGTAATAGAAATTATTACAAAATTACTGCTGGAAGATGATTCTCTTCCTTGACTTCCATAAAATTCAAGCATCTCAAAACAAACTCAGCAACTTGAAATTTTATAGCAGGCCACCAAAACTATGCTTTCAATTCCTTATACATCTTCAAAATTACAGGATGGATAGCCCACCTAGAATGATGATAGGACATAATATGTTATTCCTAACAAGCCACAGATACCACCCTCTGATTTCGGAAACAGAAATATAAATTTACATTCTGTTAGAAACCATTAGTGGTCTCCCCACCATTGAGTTTCAACCTCAGTTACATTCACTCAGAATTAGATGTCTATGCCTTTTTAACCGAACCAAAAAAGTCAAGAACAAATGAAACCAGAAATAAGACCACAATATCACCCTGACCCTCTCATTCCAAGCCCATGTTGTCTATGAACAACATCAACTACCATTGATCTGACACATAGTTCACCACATAAGCATATGGTTTTCTACTTATTGCATCTGCCAATGAATTTCCTTTACCTAGTGGGTATATTAAGTCAAAATAAAACATCTGAAGATATTATATCCATATCCATTGCCTCAAGTTTAACTCTCATTTTAATAACATGTGTCTTAAAATCTTTTGACCAGTACACACCATGAATTTCTAACTGAAGATATAATGATGCCACATTTTTAAATCACGAACCACTCCCACCAACTAAAAATCTAGTGTGGGGTTGTACATTTCTTTCAACATCAACATCCTCAATCTACATGAAACCACATATTCCCCATGCTTGATAACAGACCCCAACCTTGATCCCGATGCATCACAATACACCACTTACCCTTTTCATAGTTCAGAAAAAAACCTATATTGGACATGATTTAAGGAAAACATTTAGTTCTTAAAAACATTAATGAAACTCCTTATCCCATTGAAATGGAACATTTTTACTTGTCAAAGATGCCATTGGTGAGGCCAATCATAATAAATCATGAACAAAATGTCAGTAATTACTTTTTAGACCTCAGAATCTCCGTATCTCAAAAACATTTTTGGGATATTGCTAGGAGATAAAAACCTCCATCTATTCCAGATTAACTAAAGAAACCATCTCATAAATAACATGGATAATGAAATGAACCTCCTGTATCCAAAATTCATACTTTGAAAATTTGGCATACAACCATTGATACCTCAAGATCCCCACAACATGCTCCATGTTCTTTTCATGTCGCACCCTTGTCATTGAATACACTAGTATCTCATTGTCAAACACCACCAAGAACGAATCCAGATATATCTAAAATATTTGATTCATAAATTCCACGCACACTTTTTCTGGATTTGTTTTCCCAAATGGCATAACCAAATACACGTAATGGCCACAAATACTTATGAAAGATGTTTTGGGAATATCCTCCTTCCTCACCCATCCTAGATGATATCCTAACCTCAAGTCAATCGTGGAGAACCGCTGAGCTCCCCTCAACTAGTCAAAAAAAAATCATAAATTCATGGAAGTCGATATTGGTTCATTATCGTAACCTGATTATTTCTATGATAATTGACACAAAGACGTAGAGTTCCATCCACCATTTTTTAAAAAAAACTGGCGCTTCCCACAAAGACATTCTAGGATGGATGAACCCTTTCTTGTCTAATTCGTAAAACTGTGATTTTTAATTCTCCCAATTATTCTTGTGTCATATGGTATGATTGGAGTTAGATTGGATTGGTCCCTTGATGGAGATCAATCGTGAACTCCTCTTCTCTCATGGGTGGAAACCCTGAGAATTGTTTAGTAAAGACATCCATAATTGATCCAAAACTGAAAATATAACACTCTTCTCAACACCTTTCACTGATGCCAACAAAAAATAAACTAACTGATATGATATTCGGCCAATAGCTGGGGCCAAAAAATCTATTGCACCCAGATTTTCATTCTCCTCCCCTCTGAAGAGGTTATCAATGCCATCTGCCATTGTAAAACTAATAAGTTGTTCATAGAACTTTATGTGGGACCTAATAATTTCCAACCAATCCATTCTCAGGATGAAATCATAAGCATCCATATCAAGTACTGAGAAACCCTACATCATTTTAATGTCTTCCACAACTACACAACATTAACTACACAGGACGACTAAACATTCATTTTGACCCAGAGGATTTTGATGTTTTAAAAACAAAGGCCTCATTTCCATAGAAAAACCCCTCCAACTAACATCACATAAAGAAAGAAAATAATGGGTATCCAATGTATCAAATAGAACATGCATTAACGTGTAAATCAAATTAACCATACCTTTCTCTGTGGATGGTCCCAATTGATCATCCATCACCACCTGTTCAGCTCAAAAAAACTAATTTATTTCCACAATCTACTATTTATTAGCCAACTGAGGTTTCATGGTATTTCCAAAATCCCCATTGCTAACTCCACTCAGTTGATGAGGAGTATAACAACACCATATTTAATTAATTAAAATTCATCTGGACCTAATTAAATGTCTTATTATGTAAAATGGTTATATAAAACAAATATAATTCCTTGGTTTTATGTTTTAGGATTTTAAAATACTAATAAGATTTTTTTGTCATTGCTAATATATTCATTAAACAATAACCACATGATTAGTATAAACTTATGGATTTAAAAAATCCAATTTACTCAGACAAAGGAAGATATGGACTGATCTTGTATAATTGCTCCATACGAAGCCCATTTTTCAGAGCTCGAGAAGGAGGTACCATCATTGGGCTTCACTCTGGAGCAATAAAAATCCAAGCTTCAACACATTAAGAATGAATATAATCTCTTACAGGAGAAGTGGATGTTAATAGAGATTACCACCTGAGTGATATTATCTGGCCACCCCAAGAGTCGGTCACCATCGCAAACCTTACCCTTAGGTCTTATACAATTGTTATAAGGGGATATGTTACAAGATCATGTCATTGTGATTATGTGCATTATTTTTGTTTAAAGAATATACATTCATTTTATTATTGTTAATTTATAAATGGTTTTTAAATCTCAAATAGTATTTTAGTTAATATTTAAATTCAATTAAGAAAACTATTTCAATGAATTAATGTATTTTAGAATTAGTTAATATTTTAATAAAATATTATTACTAAATTATTTTTTATTTAATATAAATGATCATATAATTTTTATGTATAAAATTGATGTTTTTATTATGGCTTCAAACCTATTTTTGTCAAAACCCATGAATTTTTTATAATTGTCAGTTTTTAATTTAAAAGTAAAAATTTCACATATTTACAGAATTATTTAGATAAAATGTATATTATTTTTGGATTTAAGATGTTGAAATTATCTAATAGAGAATTCTTTATAATTTTCTAAGGCAGTCGAATTTTTGGGTAAATATGAAATATTTTTAAAATATATTATGTGTTTTATGACTTCATAATGAACCAATAGTGACATAATGAAATAATATAAAAGTTTTTTTTTGGTCAATAAATTTTTTACGATTAAATTAATGTTATTTTTGTTTTTTTAATAATTTTTTTTCTATAGTGTTCCCTCCAAGACTTATAAAATATCTTATCATTTAAAATTATTTCCTTGAAAGTGAGACTCACCACTAGATAAGTAAGACTAATATTTTAATAAGTTCGACCATTTTCCTTGTTAAATAATTTCTTCCACTCCCCTTTGGTAAAAACCATGGGAAAAACCCATTGGATGGTTTGTGGTTTGGATTAGTTTTATGTGTAGTTTCGAACACCTTAATAATTAAGAATCCCCTCTCCTTTCTAATATAATCCCACTCATTCTCCCATTCCTCATCACTCAAACCATTTTGATCTCAACAAACCTCTACCATCCACTATACATAATACTCTCAAGGTGCCCCAAGATCCAAATAATCCTCTCTCAAACCTCTCATAAGCCTTTGGGATCACACTTCCCAGGAAGGGATCCTCATATTCATTCCCTCATTATTTATCGCCATGTTTCCTTATATTGTTATGCTATATTATTTTCAATTACAAATTTTGGGGTATGATTTGGATCATCCCCTATACTTCCATACTTTTGTTTTGATGACGATATAACTCTTTCACTACCATTAATGCCTCCTATGTACACATGTCACCATGTTGAAATTCTGTAAGGGATTTATCTCTCCTCATTTACATTAAATCAATTATTTTATATTATGAATATAAGTTTCATTAAATATATTGGTATGTTATCTTCCATGAACATTTTACTGTACATTTCATTTATAAATTTTTAGATACCACATTCACTCTAATCAACCAATTGTACGATTTCTATTTGATGTTATTATTCTATAGAAGTTACATCAAACATTCCCATGCCAAAATCATCATATAAGTGAATACCATACCCATTTACCTTTCAATTGAATTCAACATTATGCACATTTACTTGTAAATTTTGGACTTACATTTATTTATTCCACATCTCTTATCCATTTAATAAATTATGACATCAAATGATTCCATGTTGTATTATCTATGTGGCACACTTACGCATGAAATGAAATTATTAAGAAAGGTGAACCCTCATTACGCTCTTATGTATTGGGTAAAGAATAGTATCATGATACGTCAAGTTAAATGATTGTTGACTCAAGATAATTTGTGTGAAATGAGGGTATACTCATGATAATTCATTTACAAGGAGGTTTTACTCATTCTCAATGTGTAATGAGCCTTGGATCATTCTGATATGACATTAAATGTTATTGCCACATCTCCATGTTATGATAATCATTCTATATCCTTTATCTATGTTCATATTTCTCTAATAATCCATTTATATGACTATTCCCTAACATTTAATGTATTATTCATGTTATTATTTATTTATACCCTTACTTGGATTTCATCTCACCCTTTTCTTATTTATGTCCTCAGGTTATCCATTGAAATGCTAAGTATGATGCAATGTTATGGTCATGTAAATGTAGTTTTAAAAAAAGATGTTGTATTTTATATTCTAAGTTGTTATGTAATGCTCCTAATTTTCCAAGAACCTAGGCCTCTCGATCCTCAGTACTATCTTATGTGAATTTTTATATAATAAATCATTTTTAGGTGTGTAATAAAGAGAAGGGTTGTTATAGTTGGCATCAGAGGATAGGTTTCATTATTTTTGGGATTAGGATTTAAAAAACCATAAGATATAATTAATGATATGACTATATATAAGAAAAACACCTCTAAATTCTACTGAGTATAGAGTTAGTGGTTTATCAAGAAAATAAAGCCCTTGCTGGATACAAAAAAGTAGAGGTGGATCCAAAAAAAATGAATCTAGGTGTAAAACCCGAAAAAAAGATTTTGATTTAGACTCAAACAGGAACTGGTGCATGAAAACGGGCCTTGTTGCACTCTTTTTTTGATAATATCGAGGGATATAATTTGGTAAATTCATAATATTATTATGAACCATTATTAAGGAAATAAAAAAATTCCTCTAAGAATATATGTTGGTAGGTAGATCATGTATAACATAGATTGAAGCATATAAATTAATAAGTTAAGGTTATAAAAGTAACTTATAATCTATTAAATTTTGTATATGGATTCCCTTTATATGTTACCCCTAAAATTCTTTTTATTCCATCCAATGGACGATTACATGAGGACTTGGGATAACAAATTAAGTGAAGATCAATGTGATGACTGTTTTAATCAGATTCCCAATCCAATGGGTGAAGGAATCAAAACCATTGTCTTGATACTCACTCATTTAACTCACATTTTGAATATAATCATGGTTCAAGAGGAATGAACAACCCCCCTAATATAGAACAAGCTGCAATCGATAGTTTTAGGAGACAGAGGCCTCTTACATTCAATGGATCATATGATCCTTCAATCACCGAATAATGGATCAACTTCATTAGAAAGATCTTCTCTATCCTTCAATGTTTCAAAAAGATAAGGTTCTTTTGGATTCTTATCATATCAAGGGTGAAGTTGATAAATGGTGGAAATTGATCAATAATAAGAAGCCTAAGGAAGAGATCAAGGTGTTGGAATGCAAGGATTTCTAGAAAATGTTTTTCAATATATATTTTTCATGCACCCTCCGACCTAATATGGAATGGGAAATACTTGACCTCAAGAAAAAAAAGGATGAATCCAACAGATCATACAAGACAGTCCTAACTAGGATGGAATGATACACCTCAAGTTTTGTCATTACACCCAAATGCAAGGTTGACCTTTTCTTCGGTGAGCTAAAACCTAGCCTACGAAAATCCCTAGTTAAATGTGCCTTCGATAGCTATGAGGAAATTGTCTGGTTTTCCCTCAAAGACGAAATATAGATTGGGGAATCTTAGGGGTATCATGGGGATAAGGAGATAAAATGGAATTTAATTCTAGTGGTCTGATAGATAAATCCAATAATATTAAAAAATTCCATCACCACACTTTCTAAAGGTGGGGAACAAAGAACCCAGAAAATTTCCTAAAGGGGGTGGGGAAATTCATTAGGTGTGGAAGAAAAGGGCACCTATCCATTAATTTTGGACAAGAAAAACTCTCTACTATGTCAAAGGATAGGAACACTCCATTTGAACTTCAATGCATTGTTCATTGATTCAACTACAAGGAACATAGGTACTTTTCAAATGATTTCCCTAAGCCAAGGGTTTTCGAAGGCATCCAAAAACATCCAAGGTAGAAAGGGATAGATTTTTCCATCACTACTAATGAATCCATCCTCAACAAAAAACTGGTGATATGTATGATATTTATTCTTTCCAAAATAGTTAACGTACTTTTTTGATTTTGGTTATATGCATTCTTTTGTATCCCAAATGTTTAGTACAACTATCAAAACACCACCACAAATCATGGAAGTAGAGATGTCAGTGATAATGGAATATTGGTCAATTATTGCATCCCTTAAATATAAATCCTCCCCAGTCACAATTTGTGGATTGAAATTCCCAAAGAACCTCTTCATAATCCCACTATTGTAATTTGATGAAATTATTGGCATGGATTGGATTTTCCTATATAGAGGCAACATAAATTTATGTGAGAGGGAAATCACTCTCCGTATGTAGAATCTACCGTCTAATTATGTACATGTGATATGAGGAGGATTGATTTTCTTTTTCACCATCATGTCAAGTGTGGATATTACTTCCCTATGATCACACATATCATTCTCAAATGATTGAGTCAAGGGAAGAAACTATTCTTGGAGACATGCCTATTGTGAGGGAATTCTCTGAACTGTTTCCTGAGGAATTGCATGGTCCCCCTCTTATAAGAGATGTTGATTTCCAAATTGATCTTTATACCTGGGGTTTTTTCCAATAACCAAGAATTCATATAAAATGGATGTTTTAGATCATGATGAGCTAAAAAATCCTCTTTAGGAGAATCTAGGTAAAGGTTTTATACGCCTAAGTACTTTACCTTGCAGTGCACCATTGCTATTTTTCAAGAAGATGGGTTGGTTAATGCTCCTTTGCGTTGATTATCAGGAGATCAACAAAATCATGACAAAGAAAAAGTATCCTATTCCACAAATTGATGAATTTTTCAAACAGATACATGGAGCACAATACTTATCCATGGTCGATATGTAGTTGGTATATTACCTTGTAAGGGTGATAAAGGAGGATATCCCCAAGGCTACTTTTCATTACAGGTACGAGCACTATGAATTCATAGTGATTCATTTCAGTCTCACTAATGCTCCAGAAATATTCATGGTCGTGATGAATAGAGTCTTTAGATAATACCTCAACAAATTTTTCGTAGCCTCAGTAGACAATATTCTAATACACTCTAAAATCAAGGAGTATGAGGATTATCTAAGCACAGTACTGGAGACCTTGGGAAAGGAGAAGATCCATGAAAAGTACAACTTGTGTGAGTTCTGATTGAAGGAGGTCTCATTTTTGGGTCATATCATTACAATCAATGGCGTATCTGTGGATCCTTCTAATAAAAATGCAATAGAGGGATGGACTAGTCCAACATCTTTGATGGATATCCGTAGCTACCTTGGGTTACTTGGATATTATAAATGATTTGTGAGAGATTTATCATGATTTTCAAACCCTATTACGAAGCTAATTCAGAATGGATTGAATATTTCTTGGTGTTATGAATGTCAAGAAAGCTTCAATGAGTAGAAAAGGAAGCTTATCATAGCATCCATGCTCATAGTAACCACAAGTGGAGAAATTTTTTTGGAATTTCATGATGCTTTGAAGAAGGGATTGGGCTTTGTATTGATGAAAAATTAAAAATTCATTACCTTTGCTTCAAGGAAATTGAGAGTTCATGAGAAAAAATATCCAACACAAGATCTGGAGTTGGATTTAGTAATCTCAACATTATGAATTTGGCATCATTACCTATTTTTGGGGAATTGTGAAATATATGTAGATCTCCAAAGCCTAATTAATATATTCACACAGAAAGAGTTGAACATGTGCCAAAAGAGATTGTTAGAGATGATCAAATACTATGACTGCTCGATCCATTACCACCTTGGGAAAGTGAAGAAGGTGGAAGATTCTCTAAGTAAAAAGGACCTAGTGAATATATCATTGATGGGAGTTGAAAATGATCAAATCTTATTAGATTTGATGAAGATGCACATGAGACTCATAAATAAAGGAACATCATCAATCATTTCACAAATTATTTCTCAATTGTCTCTTTTGGAAAGGTTATGCTCAAAAGGTTGATTTGGGAATTCTGAAGACAATGGAAACTATCAGAAAATGGAAATCCTCAGAGTTAAATGTAAATGAAGATGGAATTGGGGGATTTGGGAAAATAATACGTGTTCCATCAAATCTAGAGTTAATGAATGTACTTTTGGATGAATCATATAGCTTTAATATCTCCATTAACCCAAGAAACACAATGGTGTATTGAGATCTCTGAGAGGATTATTGGTGGGATAACATAAATAAGGAGATCATTGAGTATACATAAAAGGGCCTGGTATGTTATCAAGTGATGGCTGAGAGGCGAAATTCTAAGGGGATGATGCAACCATTACCCATACCTACATCAAAATGGGAAACATCACCATGGAATTTGTCACTGGACATCCAAATATATCCAGAGGAAATAATTAAATATAGGTTGTTGTGTATTATATTACAAAGTTTGCACACTCCAATGCAGTTTGGGAGGATTATTCATTAGATCAACTAGCACAAATATACATCAGAGAAGTGGTTAGGCTGCATGGGGTAACACTATCTATTGTAACCAATAGAGATCTATTATTCTCTAATATGTTCTAGAAGATTCATTAACACACTCGGAATACTGAGCTGAATATCAATATGGATTATCATCCTCACACTAATTTCCAATCTGATCAGACTATCCAAACACACGAGGACAAGTTTATTGGATTCTCAATGGACTTAAAAGGAGGATGAGATCAATATATTCATCTGGTTGAATTCTCTTAGAATAAAAGTTTCCACTCTAGAATCCAAATTGATCCTTATGAAGAAATTTATGGGAAGAGGTGAAGAAAACCATCATGTTGGGATGATGTTGGGGTGTGAGAAATAATATGTCCTTAAATGGTCAATGAAATGGTGGAGAATGTTATGACCATCCAGGAACACATTAAAGCTACTCAGTGTTGACAAAATAGATATACTAATAATCTTTGATGAGACCCAGAGTTTGATGTTGCAGAAATGGTATTCTGATGCATATCACTATGGAAGAGAGTTTTGAGATTTGGGAAATGGGGAATACTTAGTCCAAGGTACATTGACGTTTTTTAGATCCATGATCATATTGGATCAGTGGCCTATCAAATGGAACTCACACCGAACCTTTCTCTATTACATGATGTATTCTATGTATGTCCCTTGAAGAACTACATACCATACCCATCACATGTACTCAATCCAGAGGTGGTACCATTGGAGAATGACCTATCCTATGATGAGAAACTAATATAGGTCTTAAGTCATAGGGAAAATGTTCTACGAGATAAGGCAAGCCCCTCCTCAAGGTGTTGTGGAGAAACCACAAGTTTGAAGAGGAAATATCCGAATTAGGGGAAGTGATGAAGTGGATTTACCCTCATCTGTTTTAGAGTGGGAAAATACAATTTCATGGGAGAAATTTCTTATATGGGATGATTATAATGACCCAAAATTTGATTAATTAAAATTCCTACTGATCTAAATAAATGTTTTATTTTGTATAATAGTTATATAAAACATATGAACTTCTTTAGTTTTTTGTTTTTAGATTTTAAATTACCATAAGGAAATTTAACCATTGATAATATAGCTTTGAAATGTGATCACATGATTAGTATAAATATAGGGCTTTAACAAATCCAATTTACTAAGACCAAGGAAATGATGGCCCCGTCTAGTAGAATTTCTCCATAAGAAGCCCATTTGTTGGATCTCGTAAAGGAGGTAGCATCACCGGGCTTCACTTTGTACCAATCCAAAGTAGAGCTTAAACATGTCAAACTTGAACAAAATCACCTACAAGAGATGTGGAATTTAATAGATACTATCACCAGAGAGTTGTTTTCGGAGCTGCCCCAGGAGTCTGTCACCATCACACACCTTGCCCTTAGGTTTTATGTGGGTGTTGTAAGGGTTTATGTTACAATATCCTAGAACAATGGTTATGTGAATAATTTTTTTAAATAATATACATTCCTTTTATTATTGTTACTTCGTAATTGGATTTTAAAGAATGAATAGTATTTTTAGTTTATATTTAAATTCAAATAAGAAATATATTTTCATTAATTAATGTATTTTTGAATTAAATAAGATTTTAATAAAAAATTATTATCAAATTACTTTTTTTAAATATAATTGATCGTATAATTTTATTGAATACCATTGAAATATTAATTAAGGTTGGAAAGCTGTTTTTTGTCAAAACCCACAAAATTTTCATAAATATTTATTTTTATTTTAAAAATAAAAATTAAAATAATTAGAAAATTATTTATATAAAATGAATATTATTTTTGTATTGATTATGTCAAAATTTTCTAATGGTGAATTTTTTATAATTCATTGAGACGATCAACTTTTTGGGAAAAAATTAATTACTGTAAATATATAATGTGTTTCATGGCATCATAAAGAACAAATAGTGATGTAATAAAATATTATAAAATGTATTTTCGGAAAATATATGTTTTTCCTTTAATATAATGTGATTTTATCTTTGTTTTATTAATTTTATGGTGCCTTTGTGGACCCTACAAGACATATAATATATTTTAGCATTTTAAAATGATTTCCTTGAGAGTGTGACTCGCCTCCACATAAGCAAACCCAATATTTAAAACATTTTGGCCTTCGGCCTAATCAAATAATATTTTCCACTCCCCTATGGTGAAAAAAATGGGAAAAACCGTGGGATGGTTTGTGGTTTTGATTTTTTTAATTTAAAGTGTCTAAAACCAAAATAAAAACGAATTCCCTCTCCATTAAAATTAAAACCCACTCAATCTGACATTCCCCTTCACTGAAAAAATTTCTAGGTCTAGAAACCTCTAAACTCCTATCTCTTTAATCCTTCTAAAGTTTTATAAGCTCCCAAGAAGTTTCTCCCAAGCCTCTCCAAAGCCTTTGGTATCCCACTTCCAAGTAAGGGATCCTCACTTTCCTTCCTACATTTTTTATGTCCAGTTTTATTATACTGTAATTCCCTTTTATTTTCAATTAAAATTGTTGGGGTATGTTTTCAAACTACAACTATAATGAAATAATTATGTTTTATTGATTATAGAACCATTTATCTTTCATTAATTATTCTCATGTACACACATTACCATGCTTAAATTCTATTAGGGATTTCATTATCCTCACTTACATTCAAGAATTGATTTAATATTATGCACCTGAATTCCATTACATATCTTAGGATAATATGTTCCATGGTCCCCAAACTATCTATTTAATTTATAAATTATTAAGGACCCCTTTCACTCTAATCAACCCATTTTATGATTTATATTTGACGTCATTATGTTGCGTAAGTTACACAAAAAGTTCCAATGCCCAAATCATCATGTGAGTGAATACCATACCCATTTATCTGTCAAGGGTATTCACATTTATACACATGTAATTGTTTATTGAGGACCTATATTTTTATATTATACATCTCTTATACATTAAATAATTTATGACGTTTAATGAATCCATGCTGTATGATTTATGTGGGACACTTATGCATGAAATTAAATTATTAATAAGGGTGTGCCCTAATAGTGATCTAATACATTTGGTAAAGAATTGTATCATAATACGTCATGTGAAATGTGTGTTGAATCATGATAATTCATGTGAAATGAGGTTTTATTCATGATAATTCTAGTGTAGTGATGGTTTACCCATGCTCCACATTCAATGATCCTAGGATCATGCTCATATCATGTGAAATGTTGTTTCCACATATCCATGTTATGATAATCATGATATATCATGCCAATATGTTTATTTTTCACTTATGGTCCATTGATATTCCTATTTCTTAACATGTATTGTAATCTTCATTTTATGATTTTTTACTCCCTTACCAGACTTTTTAACTCACCCTTTTCTTATGTATGTCCTCAGGTTATCCCATGCAATGCTAAGTACAAAGGAATGTTGTTTTAATGTAATATAAGTTTTCAATAAAGATGGTGTATTTTATGTTCTAAGTTGTTATGTAATGTTCTTAATTTTCCAAGACACCAGACCTATCAATCCTTAGAGTTGTATTAAGTGGAAGTTTATGTAATAAATCATATTTAAGTGTGCAATAAAGAGAAAGTCTCTTATAAGGAGTATGCTACTTCCCTCATCCCGTCGAGGCATAGGATGCTTGTGACCCTTGAGGAGTGTCACAAACATTGAATCTCATAGAATTACGGAAATACTACTTAAGATTCCAAATAAGCTTATAGTTATTACATTCTAGAGACAGTGTCATACAATCCTGCCTGATGTGTCCCATAAAGCCATATTAAAAACATCCCAGCTTACATTGAGGCTTTGAAATAAAATTCACCGAAACTGCCCTTAGATTTTGAGAAATTTTCACACCCTATAAATAAGTATCCCTCCACCGCTTGAACCCAGTGTTTGAGTTCCCACTATTTATTTTGGGTAGAATCATTCTTACCCCACCTATATCACCCAAAAGATCTCGCTCATCCATTATATCTCTATTCACCATTTCTGTGTATTCATTTATACACAACACCACAATCTTTGAACGAATTTCTTACCTTAAACCTAACTTCAATAATTCGTGCCTTCAACGGTGTACTACCCACCACATCAGGTGAAAACCGCACTATGTTCATAAAACTAGCTGCATATTCCTTTCCTAAAATGTTCTCCTGCTTCAAAAGGATGAAATCCGTTGTATGCTAAATTATGAATTTATGAGGGTAGAGTTGTTTATTATACAATTCCTCAACCCCCCCCCCCCCCATGTCCCACCATGGTCCGTCCCAGCTTGGACTGCCAGTTCCAACCACTAAAGGGAAATATCTTCCAACATATATATTTATAACTTCACTTTTATCTCTAAAAGTGTTCCCAATAGTTCAAATATCCAATTCATTCTCTTCATCCACACTTCATCCCTTTCAGGATCTGGATCACGCCTAAAAATAGGTTGATTCTTCCTTTGAAACTGAACCGCATGATCCACATTCTTTGGTTCATTCTCTCTATTCCAACTTTACACATCTTGGAAAGCTTGCACTATACTCTTCACTAGCTGTCGGTTCACCTGAGGCTCAGGTACAACCTTATTTTCAGCAGCCACCTCAGGATGGTCTCTACAATGCATACCCGATACCATTTTGTTCAAATCAAAACAACCATAAGTCCCCTACCCATAGAAATAAAAGGCATATGTTTAAAATTTAATTACATAACAACTATCACTACCAGGCTTTCCAAAAGTTCACATTTTCCATGTTGCAGTATTCTGAAAAATCCATCATGTTTTTAAAATCGTCCAATTTTCAAAAAACCATAACCATTCACATTTATAATCATCCCATTTGAATTAATTTCAATATTTAACACACATCCATATATTCATACCATAATATAAGTCATAATAACAATTTAAAAGTGAATCGAAAAGAAAATTCATTTATACCATGCATGCTATGCTCATCTCATTGCCTACACCCATGACAATGAGATATCAAATGCCTATAAGTGTCTCCAAAACAGTCATGTACCCAATTCCCTAGTAACCTGAAGTTTATCATAAAAGGGTTAGCTATGTACTTTTATGTTATACATTCCAATATTCAACAATCTTACACCTTGAAACTATACCTACTCAATGAATGGACCGAGGAAAAATGTCGATACTAAGACAAAAAAGTAACACCACAGGGCTGAACAAAATGATACCCCATGTAACATCCCGCCCCTTCCTCATTTTCCTAAGAAGCAGACGAGGTGCTACTTGGACTCAAGTGACATTCCAAATATGCCAAAGGATGGAAATAAATACTGAGAGATCTAGTAATGAATTGGGGAACCATTTATTCCTTAGGATAAAACAAATCAAATAAATAAGGAATAGTGTACCAACACAACACGATGCATGAAAAAAATGTATTAAAACTCAACAAGACCAAAAGAAAAATATAATAACCAAAATATCCACAATCAGTTTATCAAGTATAAGACTCAATAACAAAACCCAAATGACATCATGACACACTCGATTGCTCCACACTAAGATCCATGCTCCAAGAAAAACCATACTGATCATGAATCGTGATGAACAACTAGAAAAATGAGATGCTTTACCATTACCTAGGTCCTGAAATACAATTGCTACAAAATAAAAAATGTGCCAAGGAGGGGTGAGAAATAATAGTCAATAGTATTTCCAGAAATCATCACCCAATGGGTCTCCATTGTAACACCTCAGTTCCGGATGCCACGCAGAGGCGCCCCGTACCCGGTTGGTCACATGGACTTAAGAAAATTTCCCTAAATTCCAGAGGCTACCGACTAGAAACGAGGGCCTTAGGTGTGATAGTTAGGAAACTATTCCCCCATTGAAAGAGAACACAACATAAGTAACAACACATAAAACAATGGAAGCAGTAAATATACAACAACAATAACAGCAGAAGACTGATAAATAAACAACCGGAGAATAAATATATGTAAATGATGCATGATACATATATTTCTAGGAAAACAGCCAAATAAGTGTCAATACTGAATACAGTACTAAACCAAATTACAGGAGAAAAACCGATGAGAAACTCCTCACCATCTCAAGCCTCGGCTTGGTCCCCTACACTCTAGATCTAGTGCAATCAAGAACCTGAAGTAGAAGAGAGCTCACACTTATCTATACCTGCAACAATATAATATTTTTGAGACCAAAAGCATGACCCAAATAGGGTGTGAGTTAAAAATCCCAATAGGAAACCATTAGAAGATCTGTGCCTAATAGTTAGTGAATATATGGCAGGTAAAAGTATAAGAAACAGTAAACAAAAAAGACTCAGCCACAAGAAATCCACAGTCTCTAGCATATAATGTACAAACAAGAAAGCAACCACTCAAGAAAGTAGAAAAAATAGGTAACCCTCTGGGAAGTTCTCATAGCTTAACCCCTATGGTTTAACCAATAAGTACTAGCAAGCCTATGGGAGGCCCACATATTCTCTCCCCTTTGGTTCTGCTAAAGAATATACTCTCTAGGGAAGCACTCACCGTCGATTCCCCTTATAGTCTCGTACTGTACTAAAGGCGCTCTGGGGAAGAACTCATTGTCTCATTCCCCCTCTGGCCCATGTCAAGAAACTAGAGACACTATGAGGAAGCACTCAACATAAATTCCCCATGTGGTCTCGCATCGTAAAATTAATGATACTCAGTATAAGCCCTTACTTCCATTCTCCCTATGGTCTACTACACTGGGTTCTTACAACCCTATATAAAATCAGCAATTATCGCATCATGTAACGGCCAAAATATCCTCAAGAACTACTTGTCTAGCATCGACAACAACTCGGCATGGAAGAATAGTCATACAGTCCAACAACTGAGCATGGAACTGGAAATAGCATAATAGGAAAAAAATGCATGGGAAAAGCATCCAAAGCATAGTAAATTAACATATTCCCATAAAATAACCTCTACTCAAGAATATATGCAAAGCATGAACAGAATAATGGCAAAACAGGAAACACGCAATACCTCGTTCAAGGGTATTGGTGGAATTTTCCCAAAATACACAAACACTTTCTACAAAAAGGAACAAACCACCTACCTTGATGTTAAAAGATTGATATAATTGATCCTAGAAGGTTTAATCTCTTTGGAACTTCATAGATCTATGAAAACGTCCAAAATGATCAACCCACGATAACTTGAGAAAGAGGAGGAATTGGAAAACAACACTCTAGGATAAGGAAGAGCTTACCGCTATGGTTCCAACACAATCGACGGCTGTCGATTCAAAGAATGGGTGGAGGCTCGGAGATTCATCAAATATCTGTGGCTGTATGGAATGCTCTCGGTCGAAGAAGCTGGAGAAGAAGACATGTCTGGGGTTAAGACGTGACCCCAGTGCATTTAGTGAAAAAAAGAAAGTACACGACATGTACTTTTAGAGTACATGGTGTGTACTAGGATTTTTCGTACTCCGCTTTTCGAGGGCACCATGTCACCCCTACATGGCCATGTGTTTGGAAATGACACGACCAACACATGGCCTCGAGCGACAATGAAGTACATGGCGTGTACTCAGAAAGTACACGACATGTAAATAAAAATTTTCATGAAACTTATCTTTTCTAAAAAACTATGGAAAAAGGAAAAAAGTACCTGAAAATAAGGTCCGGGTTCTTACAAACTTCTCCCCTTAAAGAAATTCTTCTGTGAATTTTCTTAGCACGGCATAAAAGAAGAATCCCCAAAAAACTCCGGCCACTGCAATCGTACATCGGCCTCCATCTCCCAAGTCTCATCCTACACTCACTCGTGATGCCATAACACCCGTACCAGAGGAACGGACCAGCCAAAAAGAACCTTTGTATTGTGATCGAAAATCTAGATAGGATGCTCCTCAAATGATGCATCCACTTTGAGCCCAACCTCCTTAGGTTGAAAGACATGATATTGGTTTGAAAGGTAATGTCAGAGCTGAGAAACGTGGAAGAACTCATGCATATCCCAGTACCTCTGAGGTAAGTGAAACCGATAGGCAACCAACCCAACTCTCCCCAACACCTCAAATAGCCCTACGTACCACGATGAAAGCTTACCGAATCTTTGAATCCTTTTGTGTCTCAACCTAGGTGCGTCATGCATGAAAAATTGATCCTTGACCTTGAACTCCATAGGTTGTCTCCACAAATCAGCATAAGACTTCTAACGAGACTATGTAGTATCCATCATCTTTTGAATCATCTCTATCTTCACTATGGAATCCTGGACAAGGCAAGGTCCCAACAAGGCTGCCTCTCCTACCTCCATCCAACATAAGGGTGATCGGCATGGCCTACCGTAAAAAGACTCATAAGGTGCCATCTGAATAGATTCTTGAAAACTATTATTGTAGGAAAATTACTCAAGAGTTATATGATTCTACCAAGAACCTCCAATGTCCAGAATTAAATCTCGTAGCATATCCTCAAGAACCTGAATCGTATGCTCGGATTGGCCATCTATCCGGGGATGGTATACTGTACTCAAAAGTACCTGTGTACCCAAAGACATCTGAATCCCTTTCCAAAACCGAGAAGTGAAGCACACATCCCTGTTTGAAACAATATAGTGTGGAACTCCATGTAGACGTACAATCTCTTAGATACACAAATGTCCTATCTCATCATCACTGAAGGTCTCCTTGATCAAAATGAAGTGAGTGACCTTCGTGAGTCAGTCAATGACAACACATAATGCATCATTCTCTCGAGGCAATCTCAGCCAATCCGTCACGAAGTCCATCACGATGTCATTCCACTTCAAATCAGGAATGAGTAACTTCTGTAAATGAACTATTGGTTGTTGATGTTCCGATTTCACCTGTTGACAAGTGGAACACCTAATGAAAAAACCAGCAACATCCCTCTTCGTACCTGGCCACCAATACTGACAGTGTAGATCAAGATACATCTTGGTGATGCCAGGATGAACTACCTAAAGTAAGGAATAAAAATCCCACATCAGCTCCTCGTGTATATCTGATGGCTCCAATAAATCTCCATAGAAGTGAAAGATCTCATCCTCGCCTACTATCTATCCAGGAATATGGTCCCCTGTTGAAATGATTTCATGTAGGACAAGGAATCCAGAATCTGATAGCTGCCTCATTCATACCCAATCATGAAGTGTAAAGGTAACAGCTATATAAGATAGGAAAATCTACCTCTGTCTGTTGTGCACCTCCAAATACATCTCAGAGAACAGAGCCATATGCTGCCACTCACTGCTGGCCTTCTGAACTACCTGTATCTGAATGCATCAGCCACTGAGTTGCCCTTTACCTACATACAAGAAATCTAAAGGTCAAAAGACTAAATATACTCATACCACCTATGCTCTCTCAAATTCAGATCACGCTGGGTGAAGATCTACTGAGACTCTTGTGGTTGATGAAAACCAAAAAGTGCTTTCCTAGAAGATAATGTCTCCAACATCATAAGGCATGAACAACTGTCGCCCGCTCGAGATCATGCGTCTGGTAGTTCTTCTCATGTGGCCTCAACTGCCTCGACCCATATGCAATGAATCCATCTCCCTGCATAATCACAACTCGCATCCTGATACCTGAAGCATCATAATAAACTGTGTAGCTCCTGCCCGGCTCTGGCAAGACTAGTATCGGTGCTGAAGCCAACCTTCCTTTCAGCTCTTGAAAGGCTGAATCATAAGAATCTGACCATAAGAAATTCGCCCCATTCTTGGTCAGAACCGTAAATGGTGATACTAATCATGAAAAGTCCCATATGAAGCATCGGTAGTATCCAACCAGCCTTAGAAAACTATGCACCTCAAATAAGTTCTTTGGATGCTCCCAGGATACTACTTCTCTCACTTTCTCTGGGTCTACTGATACACCTATCTCTGAGATAATGTGACCAAAAAAGTGAATCTGATCCATCCAAAAGTTGCATTTCGAGAGCTTAGCAGATAAATGATAATCTCTCAGTGTACTTAAAATGATCTCAAGATGGGTAGCATGGTCGTGTCGAGTGTGAGAGTACACCAAGATATCATCCATGAAGACCACCACAAAAGAGTCTAAGTATGGATGGAACACTTGGTTTATCAGTGCCATGAAAACTATAGGCACGTTCGTGAGGCTGAACGGCATAACCATATACTCGTATAGTCCATAACTTCTCTTGAAGGCTATAGGAGGTATATCTGATGGTCTAATGCACAACTAATGATAACCAGAACTCAAATCGATCTTCAAGAACACACGAGCTCCTCAAAGATGATCAAAGAGGTCATCAATCTGAGGCAAGGGATATAGGTTCTTGACCATCAACTGGTTCAACTTCCGATAATCCATACAAAGCCTAACAGAGCCATCTTCCTTCTTCGAAAACAGGAAAGGTGAACCCCAAGGAGAAGTACTGGGTCGGATGAAAGCCTTTTCCTGTAACTCCTCCAACTGCTTCTTGAGCTCCTGTAGCTTAGGTGTCGCCATCCTATAAGGAGGAATGGACACCGGTGCCGCTCTTGGAACGAGATCAATAAAGAATTCTACCTCATGCTCCTGAGTCAAACCTGAAAAGTCATCTGGAAAGACTTATCTGGAACAATCCACCACTAGAGGAAAGTCTAACTATGAATTCCCCTAGTCAACCAGATATAGACAAGAAATATAGGTTGTAACTCTTCCTAGTCTAGGATGCTTGGGTCCTGCTTGACTCACATGGACATCCCACTCGCCCTGAAGAATAAAAGATCCACCCTCTGGTGATATGAAACTCACCCTGCGGTGATAATAGTCGATGACTTCCTGGAAGGGAACTGGCCAGTCCATTCTGATAATTAAATCATAGCCTACCATCTCTAGGACATAGAGGTCACATGAAAAGTGACACCCCGCAACCTCAAGAGGGAACTCTCTGAACTTACATACACTAACTGTTCTAGTCCTCAACGGCGAGTCTAGAGTCAAAGTATCGGTAGAGGAAAAGATACAGAGCCCAAGGCTCTCCACAACAGAAATAGAGATAAAGCTATGGGAAGACCCTGTATCGAAAAGAGAAGAAGATAAAACAGAGGCTACTAAGATCATACCTCGACTGTAGAGGGTACATGATCCCGCTCTGGCTAGGTCTGATCCACTGCAAAAGCCTGACCTGTACCACGGCCCCGGGGCCCTGCCTGACTGCTCTGAGCTGATCCACCCTACTGTCACTGATAGACCGGTGACTGACCACCCCAGCCACGACCACCACCTAGGCCCGAACAGATGAAATAACTCTAGTTACCATACTGGTGAGAAACTGGTGGTGCTGCTCCTAAATGAGGAGTCATGGATGAACCCCTGTCACCAGCTACTGGTGAGAAAACCTGATAGAAGCGCTGAAGGAGACCCATATTGCTGCAAGATCATCACTCCATTGGGTCTCTCTAGCACTACAGGCTCATATTTCTATCCCTTACACACTGGTATCATAACACATGGCTTCCTGAAGATGTGTCTCGCCGCCTTGGATCACCACGCATAGACTCCCTATGGTGCTTACTACTATCAGCTGGTGAAGCACTAACTCTGGATGTGGAACCGACCTAGCTCTCAACTCCAGAATCTCTCAGATTGCGCTCTGCAATCAGTACCTAGTTGACAATGGATGAAATGGTAGAAAGCCTGAATATATTCACCTATGAGCGGATCTCCCATCTAAGGCCATCCTCAAACTTCTTTGTGAAGAAAAACCCATTTGCGCTTTGGAGGGGTGTGAAACGCTGAAGTTTAGTGAAACAAGAGGAATAATCCATGATAGAAAGTGTAACCTACTCTAGGATCATGAAATACGGGGCTCAGTCAGCCCTTAGGGTCTCTGGATATATGTAGTCATAAAAGACGTGTTGAAACTCCTCCCACACCATAACCTACTGATGAACCGCCTGTAAGATGACGTTCCACAACCTCTTGGTGGAGTCTTGTAGCATGTAGGTAGCGAACATGACCTTCCTTTCTGGAGACGTCTCTAGATGCTCGAAGTTCATCATCATGGATTCTAGCCATGACTCTACAGCCTGAGTTCCTCTTTCCTATGAGAAGGTGGGAGGATGATGCGGCTAGAAAACCCGCGTCAAGTCTACCATAGTTGAGGCAGGAAGCAGTGCTCCCTAGATGGTCTGCTTCATCCTCAAAAAGGCTTCCATATACTATTCATCAGTGGATATAACCGTTATCACTGCTGGTGCCAAGGATGGAATAATAGGAGGATCTGCGGGAAGTCCCTCATCAGCCATTTATGGCCTCTGATCACCGCCTAACAACTGGCGTGCAACCAGAGGAAGTCTCGGTGCCATGATTCTGTATGGTCAAACACACACTTTAGATCACATTATCAGGGACTGAAAACTAGGAGCGTAAGAAGGGAATAGGGGAAAGAAAGAATTTAAAATTTACAAAACATGACCACATAGTATGTATAAAGACTACACAATATGTTCACTTAAGTCATTTACATAGGCGTGTTCTTTTTCCAAACCTAGTCATGTAACACTCCAAACACACGGCGTGTTATCCTAACACATAGTGTGTACCTGAATCCTCTTCTTTTACTCGAGTCCTTCTACATGATTATGCCACATATATCTCCTATGAAAAAACTACATGGCGTGTTCCATGTAAGAAACAACCTGTACAAAGAAGTCCCAATAGACCGTGTGGATAGTTACATGACCGGCTACACGGTTCACTCTACATGGCATGCTCCATGTGCACACAGCGTGTACTTGAAAGATTTTCCCAACCTGTGTTGTTAGTGACATGGACAGGTACCTAGGTGTCTTGGCATGGTGTGTGGAAACAGGACATGGCATGTATTCTCGAAGTTTCAACCATCTATGTCATTAGTCACACAGGTAGACACACAGTCACTACAACACGGGGTGTATGTAATATACATTGCATGTTCTTGGAATATTTTTCATATCCTTGTGTCCCTGCCCACACTATCAGTGACACAGTTTAAAAACTACACATCATGTATTCATAAAGTACACGCCGTGTATTCTGGGGTTTTTCATGAATTAGGCTTAGAACTTCTACGAAGCCCAAAAAACACATAAAACACACATTAATGTGCCAAATTCTGATCAGTGAGGACCCATACTCCCCGTGAATCAAAGTTTGGCATCTTATACAAGTTACAAAAAAGGTAAATTGGTTAATGGTCCTCTAAATTCCTATCCATGAGGGCCCATAACACCTCAAGAACCAAAAATTGGAATTCATTCAGGTAAAACCATACTCAATCAAATCTCTAAGAAGAAGCAGATATTTTTTTCAAGAATCTATCACAACATCATGCATGTTCTACACAACAGCTATCACAACAACATGAAATTTCTAATGCATCCTAGATGGCATGGAAAGAATGCGTGGCATGTGATTTCTAACAAGTGCCTATATGATGCATGAGATGGAATAACCTCATATCATCGGGTTGCAAAAGAAATAGAATAACAATAACAATAATGGTAACATCACAAAGCATGTGAATCACCCAACGGTGAGATCAAATCAACTATTAAATTGAAAACCTAAAAATTAAAATAAACGAGGTAGAATGGCTTTTCCTAGTACACGGGTTAGAAACTTCTGGGCACAACTTATTACCAAGTACCTATTCTTTCCTATCCCTAACTATAGGCTGCAAATAGTAAGTCACAAGAAAAGAAAACCATTTGATACCAATTTGTACTTCCCTGGTTCCGGAAGCCACCCAGATGCTCCCCGTACCTAGTTGGTCACATGGCCTCAAGAGCATTTCCTCGAACGCCAGAGGCCGTCGACTAGCAGTGAAGGCCTTGGGTGTGATACTGGGGAAACTATGCCCTCATTGGCAGAGTACACAGCAGAAGTAACAACACATAAAACAATGGAAGCAGTAAGTATCAAACAACAATAACAACAGAAGACTGATAAATAAACAACTGGAGAAGAAATATATGTAAATGATGCATGATACATATATGTCTAGGAAATTATCCAAAAAATTCACAATTCTAAATACAATACTAAATCAAAGTACAAAAGAAGCACAAATGAGCAACTCCTCATCATCGAAAGCGTCAATTTTTTCCCTTGATCTCCAGCTCCAGTGCAATCAAGAACCCAAAGTAGAAGGCCGCTCAAAATTATCTATACCTGCAACAATATAATCTGTTTAGACCCAAAAGAAAGACCCAAATAGGTTGCGAATAAAAATCCCAGTAGGCAACCACATGAAGGTATGTGCCTAACAGTTAGTGAATATATGACAAGTAAAGGTACAGAAAATAGTAATAAGGAAAATACTCAGCATCAAGCAATCCATAGACTATAGCATATAATTTACAAACAAGAACACAACCACTCAAGAAAGTATAACAAACAGGTAACCCTCTGGGTAGTTCTCACAGCCTAACCCCTATGGTTTGACCTACAAGTACTAGAAACCCTCTAGGAAGCACACACAGTCTCACCCATCTGGTTCAGCTAAATAATAGACCTTCTGGGGAGGCACTCACCGTCTATTCCCCCGATAGTCTCATATCATACTAAAGGCATGCATGAGAATAACTCAACATCTCATTCCCCCTGTGGCCCACGTTGAGGAACTATAGACACTCTGAGGAAGCACTCAATGTCAATTCCCCCTATGGTCTCACATCGTAAAATTAAAGACCCTCTGGAGTAGCCCTTACATCTATTCTCCCTATGGTCTACTACACTATGTTATCACAGCCATGTGTGAAATCATAAATTATCGCATTGCACAACGACCAATGTATCCTCAGGAACTACTTGGGTAGCATCTAAAACATCACAGCGAGGAAGAATAGTCATACCATCCTATAACTAGGCATGGAACGGGCAATAGCCTAACAGGAAAAATATCCATGGGAAAAGCATCCAAAGAATAGTAAATTACACTATTCACAAAACATAACCTATACTCAAGCATATAAGTAATGCAGGAAAGAAACAATGGAAAAAAAAGAAACACACAATACCCCGTTCAAGGTTATTGGTGGAATTTAAACAAAATACTCAAATAATTTCTACAGAAAGGAACAAACCACATACCTCGATGTTAGGAGAACGATATAATAGAACCTCTAAGCTTCAATATCCTTGTAAAATCATAGATCTATGAAAACATCCAAAATTCTCAACTGCTGATAACTTGAGAAAGAGGAGGAATTGGAAACCAATGCTCTAGGAGAAGAAAGAGACTACCGCTGCGGTTCCAACGCAATCGACGACAGCTGATTCGAAGAATGGATGGAGGCTCAAGGGTTCGTCGACGATCTGTGGCCATACAGAATTCTCTTGGTCGAAGAAGCTGGAGAAGAGGACAGTTCTGGGGTTAAGATGCGACAATGGTGCATTTAGTGTAAAAATTATGTACAGGGTGTGTACTTTTGGAGTACACGGCGTGTACTAGGCTTTTCCGTAATCCACTTTAGGCGGCCTCTATATCACCCCTACATGGCCATGTGTGAGGCCATGACATGGACATTACACGAACTCGAGCGACAATGATGTACACGGCGTGTAATCAGAAAGTACACGATGTGTACTTCAAAAATTTCTAGAAACTACTTTTTTCTCAAAAACTATGGAAAAAGAAAAAACGTACCTAAAAAGAAGGTCCGGGTTCTTACATCCACCAATATTCAAAAATCATAATCATAATAAATTTAAAGAAAAAAAAAATTAATTGCAAACAAGACATGAAGTTCATGGAAGGTGGAGTTGGGAGAGAAGCCAACTACCATTAGGGTTTCAGTGAAATCAAACCACAAGAGACCACCACACAAGTCTGTAAAAACACTCTAGAAAAAACACTCTACATATCATTCCATATCATAAATATGCCTTAATATTATTCCTTATGATAGTAAAAATTCTATATCTATATGCGAAAAATGTATATCTAGAAAACTAGATGAGATATAAGAGAAGATATAGAGAGAAAAAAGGATCCAAGAGAGAATACATAACCAAGATGAACCTCCTTCAAACCACCTTGAAAACCATTCAAATACATTCAAAAATGAGTGGGAGAAAAAACCTAACCCTTAAAGAGATGAAATACCACATAGCACTCGCATGGGGGAAGAAATTGGTGATTTATGTCAAATCCCAACTGTCCTCATTTAAAATAAACATTTATCATGGGATAAACTATTTACTATTATGGTTTGGAAAAATGTGTTCTAACCCTATAGATTCTAATGCCTTAAAGGTCATATCATAGGGCCTTGAGTCACACAGTTAGACAAACCATGCACCAATAGTGTTTTACCCCACTTCCTCAAGTTGCATGATTACCTGGGAATTATTCTCGGTTCCCACTAACCGTTATCAAACCATGTATACCTAAAAAGGAATCCCAAAACATTCAAAAACCATTTCAGACTCTCCTAAAATTCTCTCAACCCATTTATATACATAACAATACAAACATGAGGATTACATACCACAAACTGGGGTGCTATAATAATGTTTCATGTTCTATTGATGAACTCATAAGAGTTACATGTGGCATGTTACTTGGATTTGTAGATCAAGGTCGACAATAAATTATAAAAATACTAAATTTTGCATTAGGATCACATGGATTTGTAGCCTAAACGTTTTTCTGAGTGGAGATAAATTTATTGATATATATGATATTAGAAATAGAAAATGGCACCGTTGTATGTAGAAATAGAATTTTTCATTATTTTAGATGTATTGCCTTGAAATAGAATCTTGTATGAGGGGATGTGACCTTTATAAGGTGTAATTCAAAACCCACACATTGAATAATTAAGAACATCACACATAATGATATTGGATTATTTTAAGAAGTAAACTATGTTCTCACAATTCAAGTATGGGAGGTTCTTGTTTTTTTCTGAGTTACTAATTTTTAATAGACATTAATTCTTAGTTATTGTATTTGGTGATGAACTGGTTATGGGCCATGTATATAAACAGAAGTGTCGTGAGAAAAATATAAGGAAAATTATATTTAAGGGATCATCAACTAGTAAAATTTGAAATATTCTCTCCTGTGGAAGGTGTCATGGAAATTCATAATACTAACTTGTTGCTGATTGTGGTTACTCTAGGACAATGATGTGGGATGGACCTAATAGAATCTAGGTCCAAGTAAAATGGGTGTTATTTTATTTCGATGTAGTTGTGGATGGAGACCATATGTGGTATTAAACATAGGTTGATTCATGTCATTGGTATATAAAAAAATTCTTGAGATATTTGTGACAGATTTAAAAAATTGATGAATCATCTGTCGATATTCCATTAAATTCATTTCAGGCTTTAGAAAGGATAATGGATCGATTTAAAGATACCATTTAAGATTAATTAATTATTATTGGTGGACTCATAGAAAGTAAGTTTTTAGGATGGTTACCGTTGTAGTAATATAGATGAAGGTATAATTATTGGTCTATCTATGTGAATCAGTATGTGGTGGGTTAGAACCCGTTGAGGCATGTTGTGTTGAGTATGAATAATGTTATTAGCAACTATATCCATTCAGGAAAGGTCACCTTATTCAATTTACATTACTCAATGATGGAATAATAGTTATTCTAAGAACCAATAATACGGTATTTATATCAGATTTTGACCCATTATTTTCATTGATCAAGTGTGTTGGAATTGAAAAGCACCAGGAATTTCATTGGACTGTCATTATCATGCTCTATATGAATATTTCTATGGTGAGGATCTTGGTGAAGATTCACAATGAATAATATGAAGACACTATGGAATGTTGAGTAAGGATGATGTGGTTATCATGGTATCTATGTTTGAGTGTTGTGAGCTTTTAGATCAGCTTATAGATTTTTTCATGGAGTCACATAGTTGGAGCATGATGGGAATTCATGAATAAGCACAACCTTAGGGTGGTCAGTTGGAACTCTATTATGAACATGAAGGAATTGTAGTGGTTGAAGATCATGGGGAAGGATAATGTGTTTTTCCATTCTACAAAAACTTATATAGGATGGGTATAAAATCTTGTTACCTTCCTAAAAGTCATACTTTAAGAACATATCATGGTTTTTATTTTCCATTGTTTGGGTAGGGTTGAGAAGGAATTAGGTTGTTGCATGTAATGGTGAAGTGAAATATTTGTTGGATTGTCAAAAAACATAATTTTTATGAATTCTATTGGGAATTTAATCACTATTTAATATGGTTACATGATGATTGAATTCTACAGAAATAATAAATCTTATTGAATAAAAAGGAAAAGGGTTTTCCTATGATTTTTGTAATTTTCATTTATACGATGTGTAATTGTGTTACATCTCATGTAAATTCATGATGGTTCTTTTTTAATAGGTATCCAAGGTGATTATTATTTTAATCCTATCCATTTTTCATTTATCTCAACCTAGTATTCATTACCATGAATTTTTGGAGGCCACAAACTCTTTCATGTTGTTTTTATCGGCAATTGATTGTCATTGTGGTTGTAGTGTGACACACTGGGTAAGCATTCTCTCTGTATCATTATTTCCGTCTATATTCTACGATAAAGTTTGATTGATAATCTAGGTATTGATGTATATAAACACCATATTGTCAAATAATATTTCTATGTTGAGTTCCAAGATCTTCTACTCCTTTGTTCTTGATGGCGGGTTCCGTTGTGGGTATTGTGTTTCCCTAAGAAAAGTATGTGGTTCCGTTGAGCTAGAAAAAAATTGATTATCCATGAATTTATTGATTTAAAGACAATTTTTTATTTATATTCAATTAATTTAATTTTTTCCAATTTGTTTATTGAAAACTGAATTCCATTGATTTTAGGTATTTGAATGTGAAATTGAATTTTTGGCTCCAAATTGGGGAAAACCCCCAATTACCTTGAATTGAGGTGTGCCTATGAAATTGAAGGAAATTTTATAACTTTTAATTGTTGAATTTAAATTATGAAATTTATTTGTTGAAGTTGATTTAATATTTGTATTTTAGAATATTTATTGAAATATTTTTTGATAGAATTTAAGTTGGCCTATCATGGAAAGAGGCATGTTTCGATTAAAAACTGTTTTTTAGTTTTTAAAAGGTCAAATGGCACTTTTGAAATAGGGGAATGGGATGAATTTTATTTTAATTAGTTTTAAAATAAATTTCACCTGATTATTTTACTAGGGAACTTAAAAAAATGTATTTAGTGTGTTATTTAGAAATCACTCACTTAATTCTTTAAAATTGAAACAAAACCAAGCATAGAAGGTCATATCCACGATGAGATAATGACAAGTAACCATCTAGAATTATCAAAGGGACAAATGTGTAAAACTATTGTCATGATAATATTTGATTGTGTGAGGATCTTGTATCCTATAATAAACATTCCATTTTTCATATGAATATATTCCTCACTTTTTTAGTATGAGATATAAATGTGTTCCATTTTTGGTAAACTGTTTTACATGCATAATGAATTCATATAAACTATATTTCAAAAAATATTTGTGAATCCAGTTGCTTAATGTATTTCTATCATTTGGAATATAAATAATGAATTTTATTATTATGCACTAAATTGAATACCTTTTTATATATATTTGAATAATTTAATTGGTTAATTAAAAATTTCAAACATATTATGGAATCATTCGTGATAACCTTCTTGGATTTTAGCTCACACCCTACCAATTCCTTCGAGTGCTTTTGTATTATCTTCTTACATGTTTGAATTAGGTTAAATAACCACTTTGTGGTAGTATCTACAGATCCTTGGGTCTGTAAGAGTTGTTTACATTGGCACTTGGGATGTTTTTTTATTTTTATGGTACTTTTGATAGTACTTTTAGTCTTCATACCAGTTTTACATATGGTATAATTCTCACAGTGGATTTTTCTTTTGTCAGCATACGTAATTTTTATCTTCTTTTGTAATGTTTGAGGAAAAAATCATTCCCACTATAATTTGTTATGATACTAGGTGCCAGTCACCAACCTATGGGGATCATGAATTCAATTTTTCCATATCAGGACCGGCTCTGTTATCAGGTTACCATTGTACCTGGGATGGTTCAAGACAATGTGGTGTTAGATAACTAGGTTCATATTCTTGTCATGGTGTGAGGATTTATTTTTGTATTCATGTCATGACATAGGATGTAGTAATTTTTTAATACCCATCTAGATCTCATTGAAATGAACCTTAATTAAATATTAGTGGTTTGTGAAAGTCATATTGAAGATTAGTTCTATACTTTTTACCTACTTTTGATTTTGATAGATTGAAATCAAAATCTAATGTTCTTATATGTTCTGATTCATTTCCCATTTGGTATGTTTGAGGGTTAATCTAATTTAGTCATAATTTTCTATTTATGTTGTGTAGAATCATTCCTCTGAGAAGACATGCGAATCAGATCTAGGATGAAGCTGCTGATGAACCTCAATGTGAAAATCATCCAATGGACCTGAGTCTGGTTGAGGTGAGAGTGAATTCACTCTATGCTCTAGGATATCATCCATCAACCATTCCCATTCATTCTCTTATAGTGGAACCTTAGAGGAATTTTATATGAAATCATTATCAATAGATCCTTCACTAGAAGACATTATCATTCAAATGATCCAATTATCCTCAAGAGGATGGGGAATGGTTAAGTATGATCATGTTACAGATTTTATTCTTAGTGACACCTGATGAAATGAAGGGAAATTGTTCCACCTTCAAGCTAGAGGGACCGAGTAGAAGATGGTGGGATATGATAATGAAATATTGGGGTTAGAGTAGAAATACATCAAGTCCCTTTTGACTGACTAGTTCTATCCATAGTTTATGTTGCTATCCAAGGCCTCAGAGTTCTTCAAACATGAGGAGTCTAACAAATCTGTGTATGAGTTTGAAAAATCTTTTGCTGAGCTAGTGTAGTTTTCACCTGAGTTAGTATCATATGAGAAGATAAATACTTGATGGTTTGAGTTTGGACATCTAGTGGATATTCAATCTCTATATTTCATCATGAATCTACATTCTTATACTAATGTTATATATAGAGAGTTGATGTTTAAAATAGACATAGTATGAAATTCAGTGTTCAAGGCAGTTTCATTTCCACCAAGTGGAAATGTTTCTTCTTGTAAGGGGAAGAGTATGTGCGATGATCCACATGGTTGATCTTGGAATTAGTGTTATTCTAAGCCACCCATAGTTCTTATAAGAGGCTCTTTGTTTTGCTTCCAGTGTGGCATGCCTGGACAGCCAAATAGGGTATTCCCTATGGAACCCATAATATATGTATCCTACGAACTCTCTTGTCACTTAGAAAAGTTATTACATTTCTTTTCCACACCACATAGTAGAACATGATCATCATATTCTACCAAAATAGTAGGAAAATCAGATGCTTCACATACAAAGGGGTTACAACAACATGCATCTAGAACGAGCCTTCTTAACATTGTGGAAGAGTCTGTATTGGATGATAATATGATTCCAATAACTACAAGATCTATGATAACTATATATTCATCATTTTTAACTGCTTTATTTGATATTTTTTGATTCTCATTCCTTAATTTCCACCCATAATGTAAATACGATAACTCTTCAAATGATGATTTTTTCATATGTGAGGGATATTACTATGCCCCTTGGAAAGAAGAAAGATCAGTGTATTTTTAGTCCCTCTTATGCTTTATCTTTATCAGATGTCAAGATTTCCTAGAGTTTCTAGTTCTTGACATTAAACCAATCAACATCATATTTAGAATGGATAGACTCACTGCTAATAAAGTCTGTATTTATTGTTATCTCGAATGGATCTCCTTGACTACACCTGATGGTGTGTATCATATACTTCAAGGAAAATGGGACTCATTTTAGAGTAGATCCATAATGTATTTTCCCAACTTAGGGAAAGTGATATATGCGTTTATTTTCATCTATTGTGAGAATCTTTACGTAGTGTTCTCCCTCTAGTTGTTAATGAGTTTCTTTGCATGTTCCCTTCTGAATTATCTAGTTTTCCCCTATTAAGGGATTCAGAGTTCCATATTGAATTAGATCATGGTAATAAACAAGTTCGTATTCATTTATACCAAATCTAACTAGATTAGTTTAAAGAGATGAATATTCAGTGGGAAAATATTCTAGAGAAATGCTTTATACACCTGAGCATGTCACATTTGGTGGTGTTGATTCTATTTTCTAAGAAGACTGATGGTTTACTTCACCTTTGTGTGGACTTCAAAAAGCCAAATAGAGTCATGTTAAAAAAGTATATGTTTCCATATATTGTCGATCTATTTAATAATTTAAATGGGGAGATATGGTTCTTGAAGATTGACCATCTATCTAGTTACCATAATTTGAGAATAAAATAATTTGATGGTCATAGAACTACCTTTTGGTGCATGATTGGAAATTATGAGTACCTTATCATTCCATTTGGTATAAACAATTATCCAACCATTTTCATGGTTGTAATGAAAATGATTTTACACTCATACATTATTTATTTTGGGGAAGTCTTTGTGGATGACATCCATGTTTACTCTAAGTTGGAGGAGGATCATGGGCATCATCTAAGAGCAGTGCTCGAATTGTTGTCAAATTACCAACTTCATTCCAAGCCTTGGTAATTTTATTTCTGGATTAGGGAATTGAATTTATTGGGACATGGTATTTTATATTTGGGGAAAACCATGAAAGGTAAAATAAATTATAATATGGGAAAAAACATGAAATGTTTTTGAGATTTAGAGCTTCTATGTTTTCACAGGGTATTACCACTAGTTAGTTAAAGACTTATCAATGTTGTCTTCTCTTATGACTACAAAAAATTGGAAGGGAGAAATGTTTTCTTAGGATGAAATATGTTGGAAGTATTTTTTTTCATTTGAAATGACTTATGACTAATGCCCTGGTGTTGAAACTTCTAGAGGCTGTGTAGGCCTCTGTCATTATTTTTGGTTTGTTATGTATTGGTTTGGGATACATTCTTATGAAATGTTATAATTTCATTACTTATTGATCTCATAATTATATGAAACACTATAATAATTATCTAACCCATTATGTTGAATGTGAAACTATGATACATTCACATATGAGTTGGAGACATTTTTTGGATAATGGTTTTTAGGTTTTCTGACCATAAGACCTTGAGTTATATCATTTCTCAAAAATATCTAAATCACTATAAGAGGAATTTTGTGGAGTACGTAAAATATTTCCTTATTGAAATCACCTATACCACTAGAAAAGGTAATATTGTAGAAAACACATTAAGAAGGAATCATTAGACCAAGACATTAAAGAATATTCAAAATAGTGGAACTTAATGGTCTCTTGGCACATATTCATATTGTAGTTCTGGAATCAGTGGATGAGGTTACTTTAGCCAGTGTTCCATTAACCCATGATCCTCCCAAATTAATTCACTAGAATCATCAGCCTAATATTGAGTTCTATAGCATCAGAGACTCTCTTTATTGTGGGGATAGCATTGATAAGTGGCCATTCTCCAAAGAAGGAATTGAAAGCTAGTAGAATCACTTTGTTATTCTATTTATAGTAAGGAAAGATGATAGTGGTATTGTGATAATACCCAATGGTTTGTGCACCCCAGGACCACAATTATTTTCTTTGACAAACAGGTTAACTTTGGGTGGCTAAGTATATGATGGGGAATTTCTGATTTTATTTGTCATTGTTATACATGAAAATAGTTAAAGTCGAGCAAAAGAAACCATGGAGATTACTTTATCCACTTATAATCCCTACATGGAAGTGATAATGATATACCTATGTAATTTATTATTGGATTTCCATATACTCAGTGGAAAAAGAATTTGATGTGGGTTTTGATTGATCAACAGTCCAAATCAGCTCACTTTATACCAATTTATGATACAACAAATATTGAGGAGTTAGGAAATATACATGTGAAAGAGATTTTTCCTCTACATAGAGTTCCATACATTATAGTATTTGATAGGGATCCCTTGTTCACTTCTCATTTTTAGAGAGGCCTTATGGTGGCGTTGAGACATCACATCAGTTTGAGTATGGATTACCATCCACAGTCAGATGACTAGATTGAAAGATCCATACATATTATTGAGAGTATTCTTCTTTCTTGTGTTCTCTTATTCAATGGGTATTTAAATGATTATTTGGGGATGGTTGGGTTTTCATAAAACAACAGTTTCCAATCCATAATTAGAATGGCTCCATTGGAGGTGTTGTATGGAAAACATTATAGATCTCTGTTATGTAGGTCATAGATTAATGAATGTTCCTTTTTTGATATATGTTTGGTGTAGATATGGTAATAAATTTTCAGTTAATTTATCTTAGGATGTTGTTGGAACAAATAAAATATAATTCTTATGTTGATAATAATCACATACCATTTATGTTCTCTATTGGAGACCATGTGTTCTTAAAATATTGACAGAGGTGGGTTCATTGAAGACATGGGAGGAAAAGGAAACTGTCTCCAATTTTTGTACACCATTTTAATGTTTTTGAGAATGTTAGAAGAGTTTATTACCATTTATATGTTACAATACAGCTGACGTTAATAATGGGTTCCATGTATCTCATAAATGAAATCATCTATCTGATCCATCTCCTGTTCTAAGATGGAATGAGATTGAAGTTAAACATTATTTATTATTACCTGAATGACCAGTAAAAATAGTTTATTCTGAAACCAAAGTACTTAATGGGAGGATGATACCTTTTTTTCAAGTTCTATGGAAGCACAATTATTATTTTACCAGGACATGGTAGTGGTTGGTACTAATGTGAGAGAATCATCATCATCTGTTTAGCATGAACGCTTCTGAGTAGGATTTATCGAGACACAAAGTTTCTATGGTTGTGAGGTTGTAACATCCCATTACATTATGTAAAGGATTTTTTTAAAAAAATCATGGTTTTCCTTTTCCATTTTCTGGTAAGGGATAAGAAGGAAGTGGAAGGATAAATGTGATGGAAAAGTCAGATATTTGTTGAATTTCCATGAAAAACGTCTATTTTCTATAGTCTGATGGGGATTTACACGATGTGTAATATGCTTATATGACTTTTATATTTTATAATAATAAAAAATCTTATTTTCTCAAATGTGGATGGGTTTTGTTTTCTAACTTTTGGATTTTCCAATTATAGGATGTGTAATTAGCTTACACATCATGTAAATTACCGATGATTGTTTTTAACATTCATCCAAGTGGATTTTTTATATCATATTATCATGTTTTCATTTCTACCAGCCCAAGAGCATATTATTAGGTGATTTAGAAGCCCTAAATCCCTTTTGGAATGTTTCAATCAATGATTGGTCATCATTGTGGTTGCGGTGTGACACAACAGATATGAATTATAACTATCCCTTCATCTACAACTATTTTCATCCTTCGAGTATTATAGATCATCTTTGAATTGATGAATCTAAAATTTTTGTATTCAAATATTGTTTCTAGGTTGAGTTCGAATATATTATGTTTATTCATTCTTGTTGATGCGTTCTGTTGCAGGATTTATGTTTTTGTGAGAATGGTAGGAAGTTCCATTTTGATGTCCAAATTTGATTATCCATTAATTGATTGGTTTAAATTAACTAATTTCATATAAAGTCAATTACATGAATTGATTTTAATTGGTTTATTAAAAAATCAATTCCATTGAATTGAGGGATTTGAATGTGAAATTTAATTTCTTCCATGAAATTAGGAAAAGACAATAATTCCATTGAATTGGGGTGTGTTTTTGAAATTGATGGAAAATTTCGGAATTTAAATTGATGGATATAAATTACGAAATTTATTTCAATTTTTTATTTGATAAAGTTTTTTGAAATGGTTTTTTATATAATCCTAGTGATTTTATCATTCAAAGGAATATTTTCATTAAAAACCTTTGTTTCTATTTTTTAATTTTAAATTGTCACTTTTGAAATGGGGGAATGGGACGATTTTCATTTTGAACTGTTTTAAAATAAATTTCACATCATTTTTGTACTAGAACACATGAAATACTAGGTAGTTTGTGATTTATTAGGATAACACTCTTTTTGATGCATTACAATTGAAATAAAACCTAGTGTATCATGTTACAACATTTATGGGATGGGGATGATTTAACTTTTTCTAGTGTCATAGGGATGCGTGCATACACATATTCTAGCGATCACCATTGATTGTGTGAGGATCTTGTATCCTATAAGTATTCTATGTTTTGGAAGATTCCCATGTTGATCTCAATGTTTATATATAAGATATAAATGTGTTCCAATGTAAGTAAAATATGTTACATGCCTAATGAATTTACATAAACTATTGTATATAATTTTTTTGAATCCATTTGTTTAAATTATTTCATTCATTCGAAATATATAGCATGAATTCTTTTAATTATGTTCTTATTTTAAATACATGTATATATAAATTTGAAATAATTAATTGGTTAATGAAATGTTGGAATAATATTATGTAATTATTAGTGAGACTCTACATGTCTTTTATCTCACACCCCATATTTTCCTTATAATGTTTTTATATAATCTTTTTTTAGGTTTGAGAAGAGCTAAAGCACAACTTTGTTGTAGTAGTTTTTGATCCTTGGGCATTGGAGTCTTCCATCCATTAAGAGATGGATGGTCATTCCTTTTTTTATAATATTTTATTGTTCTAATTTGGTTTTTCATACCTATTATAGTTCTAGGATATTTCAACATGTAGATTTTTCTATTTTATGAATACAGAATTTTTTATATGCTTATACAATGTATAAGACATAAATCATTCCCACTGTTGTCTGGCATGATTCAAGGAGCTAGTCACCAAACCATTGAGATTAGGAATAGACTTCATACCATGTTAGGAATATATTAGTTATCAGTTTACTCAGGTTACCAGGAAGGTTCATGACAATTGGAAGTGCTATAGAAGGGATACTGTAATGAACCATCTCATTATCAGTTATGAATTATAGAGGTTATTTGAAAATTACTTTTGTAGATAACTCATTTGATGAAACCAACGTTGAAACAATCTGATTTAATATTGAATGTATTAGAAAGCTGTTCATGGAATTTAATTTAAGATAAATGCAAAATATAAATATTGGTACAATGTTAAAGTCTTGGACACACCATTTATTAATCTTTAGTTGAACCGACTAGCCTATGGGGTGGGTAGAAGTCTCTTCTGATATGTAGGACTCACAAACTAGAAAATGGGATTGAATTAGCTCTCTAGTGAGGCATGTAATTAACGTTCTTCCAAAAATTACTCATTGACCATTTAGTGGCCACCAACTATGAGAATGACTATGACTAACTCACTGATTAAGAGAGATATAAGGTTTTACAAAAGGGGCCTTATGGCCATTTATTCCATAGAGTCCCCCACATTTTAAATCCCTTGGATATAAATTTATTGAGGAAGTCATCTATACACCTATCACCTACTCCCTACAGAGGATACCATTTTTTAGAGAGGATATAGGGAAGAGAAAAAATTGTATTCATGTGAGATCCTTTATTCATCTTCATCTTTGTCAGCTTCTTCTTAGTTTGGTGGAATATCATTGTACCTTACATTAGGGATGAGTTTGTTTGTATTTTTTTCCTTTATAATACACCGATGTTTCAATTATTCTTAAAATATCTCTCCTTTAAACTTATTATTCATTGATTGATCATTTTCTTGATCATTTTTAGCTAATTGTTGAAAATTGCATCCGGTCTTTATCGAATTATCAATGAATAATGGATCATTAGATTGGCATGGCTAGAGGATATACTATAAAAACTAAATAATGACATTGATAGATATTTAGAAAAATTATATTCATTGAGGACATATTACTTGGTTTTTTATCTAATTTATTTCAATTGTCCAACATACCTTTTAATGGAATTGGGTGTATTCCTCAACATATAATTATAAGTGCACCAGGAGTAGCCAAACTCCATTATACAATGATGTATAAAATGTACATTGGTTGGTTGTCACTATTTAGAAGGTTCCAATTAATTTTTTTACATTTCCATTTATTTTTCCAATACAAATTTTTTTTATTATTTGAATGAAGTTGAAAACATGTTACAGACCATCAAATTATAGTTTTTTGAATTTCCATCATGGAAGTGATATCCATTAAGCATTTTGGCATATGTTCCTTTCTCTGTTGAATGTGAGTATCCCTATAGACAATTAATTAATTAAAATTTTATTATAATTAATTAATTTTGATTGCTTGGGTGTGATATATAAACATGTAGTGATCTATGCAGTATTAGTGGACTTTAATGACATGTAAAATCATCTTGGATTCACTTAGTCTATGAGTTGACTCTATTTGGGGTAGGTTTTTCCATGCACTACATCCTTTTTTATTATTCATATTTATTTTCATGTGGTATAAGATTCAACACATTTAGTTAATCATCCTAAATATAATAATGTGTTTTGAATAATATGTAATTATTTATTAATTAATGATCCTTATGTCTACACCTTTTACAGAATGTCGTTTATGTATATCCACATTCATAATCCCTATGGTATGATATCTAAAATAAAGTTTAAAGTGGACTAAGTATATATCTCCATTAAATTGATCAAAGAAGTCATCAATACAGGGATGCATATTCATATTCATAATTTTAATCATTTTTAGATCTAGATAATCAATTCATAGTCACATTAATCTTTATTTATTTTTCTAAAATGTTACTGGTACACCCCAGGGTGACAGACATTGCTAAATGAATACATTATAAATGGTTTCTTGGAGTTTCTTATTCAATTCACGAATCTCAGTTAAATATTTTTTATATAGAGTCCTTGAAATTATTGCTTCACTATGTATGAGTTCTATTGAGAACTCAACTTCATGTTTTGGAGGAATGCTAGGAAACTATTCAAGAAACACATAAAAATTTACCGATTAAAAGGAATATCAACAATTTTGAGTTACATCTAAACCATTTGATATAAAACCATGTAGGAATTTTAATGAATACTCATACACTAGATGTAATATCCATCATAACATCATAAATATTATAAAATTTATAAATGATAATATGATGACATGGATTATAAAATGTAACACCCCTTTGCAAACAATTTATGAGGTATTTATAAAAACTAATCCAATCCAATCCTAGGATGACATCAAATTCTAACAAAGGAAGAATAATAAGATTTCTGGGAAGAACATTAAAACCAATATCAATTAGAGAGAAATGATATAATTAGATGAGATCATCATTCCATTTGAGTATTTACTTCTAACACCTCATCTATTTGATTGGGTGAAATATTGTTACCCTAGGAAAATTCCATAGATATGAAAGATTTGGTATATCGAGAGTAAAGTAATAAATTAAAATTTATAAATTGGATGGTAATTGTACATTTCCCAACATAATTTTCACACCTCTCATTAGGAAAATAAATATCATGATATTTCCCCTTATCCCATGGCTTAAGAGGTTGCTGACATCAATTGTCATCATTAAACCTTGGATTTGGAAATTGTGTAGAATAATGACCATTCTCTTTACTCATGAACCACTACAGTGTGGGAGGTTCATTATATGAAGATTTATCTTTATTCATATCATCACCCAACTTCCTCTCATCACTTCAACAATCAAATGTCTGATGAACATTCCTTTTCAACTCAAACATTCACTATTCCACCTATTGCAATTTACCCCTCAATTATTCCCACACATAGAGAATAAAGGAATGAAAATATTCATCTCTCTATGGTTATTATATTTTTTTGTACTCCATATTCATTTTCTTGTCAAAACAATGATACAGATATTTAACTCTAACTTTCATTTCAACTTTTATTTCACATTGAAAAATTTCTTCATTGCTAATGAAGTCTCTTGTGCTAAACAACCATCTATAAATTCAATTTAATCCAATTAAGAATCAATAAACCTCAGTTTTATGATGGTTGATTATACCAGAAGTTTACCTTGCATGTTTATTAAAACATTTATTATATGTACCAACAGATTCATAATCATTTTTCCATAGTTCAAGTAACTCTTTCCCTATTTTTTCATTTACTAGGAAAGTACTTATTGAAAAATAAGTTCTTGAACTTATCCCAATCAATTAAGTTAATTTTTTCCTATTACCTCATATTCCTGATATTATTCCACCACTTATTTACATAAACTATTAAATGGTATAAATCCAAAAGGATTTTTTCATGTTCCAAACAAAATAGAATGGAAAATATATTTTTAGTGGAACTCATCCATTATTAAAAAACTAGTGTATCAAAAGATCCGATAAAAGAAGGTTCAGATATCCGTAATAATGAGTTAGTAGAATTTTTTACCTCCCTAGTTAATTTTGATTTCTATCAGGATTCATATCTTTAATGTTGTGTGATCCTAGTTGAGTGGTTTTTCAATCTAGATCCCATGAGATTTGGATTCTTAGGAGGAAAATAATTTCATTGTCAATATCACTCATCATTAATGTTGTTCCTTTTGGTTTTTTCCATTGACTATAACCAAAAATCACAGTGTAAGAAACACAAATAAAATGGGGAAACCCCATAATCTTGAAAATAACTTATAGGATGTAAAAATTATAAAACCATATTTGATATATGACACCTAAGTTTTTTCCTAGGTCATTAATATCCAAATTTAGTTTAACTAAATCATGATGGTTCATTAGGAGTTTGTGAATTTCCAAATATTATCCTCTGGGAATGTCATACCTGGACTGGATTAAGGCCCATTGTCATGCACTAGTTCTTAATCAAGTATAACTCAATATTGTTTTGTCAGGGTTATTTACTGTAGGTGAAAATATTATAGGTCCACATCCACCTGAATTATTATGGAATGGAAGTAATAATAGGAAACCACTCACTATATCCCTCACCAAAATTCCTTAACATTTTTTTATACATTGACTCATCCTTATAATTATATTAAAAATATACATAGGGATCTCACTAAGGTATTGTCATCCTAGTTTACAAATGTTAACAAATCATTTTTTCTAATACCAACTATAATGACCTAGAATTCTCATTCATAGAAATTGCATCATTTTTAGCTATATTTATTTCATTAAATACCTAAATGAATGAGAACCTTAATAGTTTTATACATTTGGAATCACAAAAACAAAAACACTGATCCATATACGAGATACATCATGTCCCACTACATCCAATATAAATAAATCCATTCGTAGAAAAATAATATATAATACATATCTTTATCCTTTGAATGGAATCTTAATAAACAGGGGAGGTAAAATTCTGAGTTAGAGAAATTAAGGAGATATGCAAGTATAACATGTATATAGGGGTTTGAGAACATTATTATTTCATTTGAAACCCATATCATGCATATCAATGATCATAATAATGATTCATGGAATAAATATTGGATGTTTAGAAGACATGAGTCATAATGGAATAAAAAAACATGACCTGTCAGAGAATAATATAGGGAATTTGTGTCATACAATTTCATAGAAAATCATTTCCATATTAGTAAAGTCACACTACCAAGACCGTTAAAATGGAAAAGGTCTATTTATAATCTGTGTTCACTTCCAATTCTATCCCTTTATTACTAAACAGAGGTCACTCCCCCTTCCATACCTATCTTACAGAATAGATTTTAATCCCTGTTCTAGTCCTATATATCTCTTGATATAGAAATATTTAACCATTTCATTGGAGGGAGGTATTTGTCCTAAACATCTTTTAATGAAATAATAAATATGTGTTCCACAATATCATGAAAATTCATCATTTAATAAACCATTAAATGAAATTATTATCATAAACATTTAATCTATAATAACATGTGGAAAAGAGACATGTTTCCTAGTAATTTCACTACATCCTAACCTAGGAAAATAGGCTGGTTTCATAATCATTTTGTTATGGTATAACCCATTGAAGAGAAAAGAGTTTCATAAACATCATTCCATACCAAACTGAATAATTATGTGAAACAATACTAACAGAATCCTTGGATAATATCCCTAGTAATTTATATGTAGAACCAATGAATGTGATCATAATTAGAATCTAATTTTTCAATATCATTAAAAACATATATCGAGAAAGATATCCTTTCAACTTTGAGAAATATTTTTAAAACATAAAAAATTTTGAAAAACATTTTTCATTTAAAATAACTTAGAAAAAATATTAAGGAAGATTCAATGTAATTATTGTTCATGAAATTCTAGGATTCTGTTTATTTTTTATACCTCTAAAAGAATATTCCTTTCACATTTTTGTGGAAAGCCTAAAATACAATGTTTTCTAAAAATGAAATAAAGACTACATTCAATATTTTTGTAAAAATTATAACATTTTAAAGAATGTAATTTAAAAATAATATGTGTGTAATGAAACATATTTTAATTTTTTTAGAAAACATGGTTTTGATGGAAAATAGATTTTTTATTGAAAATAGAAATAAAGAAAGATAAAAAACATAGTAATATTAATTTAAAAATAGTGTAGAACTAGTAATATTATAAGAAGATATCATGAATACACAGATTAGATGAAATTTAGTTTTTATTCTTTAGATATAGGTTATAATATTTCATCACTATAAGGAAAATTATAAAAATTCTTGATAAATGATGGGACTATGGATATAAACTCTTAACACATTGATAATATTTAATCATTATTCCTCTAAAATAAAAAAAATAAAACATAAAATATCTCAAAAATAATAAAATTCATGATATAAGAAGTTATATTGGTATTATATACTCCTCAAAAAAGATTTTAGGTTCAAAACATAACATGCATCTCAAAGAAGGAATATTAAGTCAACCCTAACCCAAAGTCATGACTTTCATCGTACATGTTCATAAAACCTAAATTTAATATACATATATTATAGAACCATATTTATATATCTCATAACATATATTAATTTTTATGAATTTATCTTAACCATTTATTATAAATTCCTTGCTAAAGTAATGTTTTAGGTAATAACCGCCTTATTACTCATTGATGTTTTGAATTAGTTTTCTTTGTAAATTTATGTAGATCATGATTTAATCATATCAAGAAAGGTAACCATGATAATAAGATAATATATATAATTTTTATAAGTATTTATATAAATCAATACAATTTTGTGATAGGATATTAAATACACTGTTCATAGAGACGGTAGATCTTACATTTGTAGAAACACTGTTTTGTTTTTCATGTCATATTAAAATAAAGAAAAGTATATTATATATATAAATTTTTTATAATTAAAGTAGAATTTATCTATTAGATATATGAAATATATTTATTAATCCCATTCATAATACATTCTCTATAAATCATGAACGAATCACATCACTTTGTTTGGTGGTAGTCCATCATACACATGAATGATGTTATCATATTCCCAAAAATGATATGATTTGAGAAAAGTGTTATATAATTTTTCAAAAAGAATAATTGAATATTACATAACATATATATAATTTAAATATAGTACTTCCATCATTAATCCCAACAATGAAAGGTGGTAATCAAAAGATAAATGACTTCGGTTCATGAGGTCATAGTCTGTCGTACACACGAACGAAGATTTCATAACACTTTTGATGAAATTGTGTTTGGTTTTTGGTTTCATCTTTAAAAAAGCATCTAATTATTTTTAATATACATAAGACAATATATAGTAATTATAAAAAATAAATTAAGGGGATTATGGAAGAAATAAAACAAAAACATTAGTTGATGAATGTTACAACATCTTCAAGAATCTCATTTTTGTTTGTAGGAAATGCCATCATTGGTAGAATTTATAAAAAAAATCATGGATTCTAGGATTTTATTAGGGAACTTTTGAAGTTAATTTTTAATGTCATGGATGGCCCAATTAGGTTTAAATGTGTGATGAGAGGGGTCTAGGGGTGTCCTTTTACAGGGGAAGGGTGTGGCACTTTTGTAAATTTCAATGTAGTCATTTCCTACCCTAGGTTTTCCATGTAATGTGGTTCCAATAAAGGAAACATATATATACTAGACGTTTTAATGTATAAATATGTAGTAAAATGGGGTTCTACAAGTTTTGTGTCCTTTTTAAACATAATCTTCTATGTTTAAACAGGAAGTAATCTTGTTTTTCTTTAATCCCTGTAATTAATTTTAATTTATTTCAATAATCAGTTTGGATAAAAATTAATTTAGCCTTATTATAAATTATAAAAAATTATGGTTCCAAATATGGAATACATTTTTCCAAATTCAATTCACATAATTAGAAAAATAAATTTAAAAGTAATATTGCAAACGTGTTGAGAAAGCAGGGTTTTAAAGAGAAAGAGATCAAATGTTTATTGAGTTTTTGTATTATTTTTCAACATGAAATTTATTCCAATTACATCAATTGGATTAATATATGTATAATTTTACTTTATAAAATTTTTAAAAAATAATATATAATTTATATATATAAATAAATTAAGAAAAATAAAGTTTTTTATTAGTATTCATTATTACTATTCCTCAAATAATTTACTTTTTTAATTTTTTTTTAAAATTCAACATAAGCTAATATTGAAATTATGAATTAAGAAATTAATTTTATTTTATCAAATTAATTTTATAAAAGCGTCAATAATTAATAGTATTTTTATTCACCCAAAGGCATATAAATGTAGGTTTTTGAGAATATTATATTTTCAAAACATATAAAGACTGTACGAAAAAAATTTTATTTAATTATCAATATGTTTTCATTATATAAAGAAATAATATTTAGAAATTATAAAATACTATTCATATTTCTGAGTTTAATAGCAAGGTTATAATGGAAACATTTAAATAAGGATATTAATAATATATCATTATTTTCATAAAACTCAATGTTACGCTCAACACAAGCTAAGTCAGTATTGTTTATAACACAACCATAAAATAGTGTAGCTTATAACCAAATATTTAATTGTTTTATTTTAAAAATCAAGACATAAAATGAAATTAATTTATTCAAAAAAAGGTTCCTAAAAATTCTAGGTTTTACAGGACACTAAAAATAGCCCAGTCCATCCCAGGATGAAGGTATTGTTAATTTTATCCCACTCCCATGAAAATTAGTTTTTCCCGAGATCATGGGATTAAGAAACTCTTATTGAAAAAAATTTGTGTATGAGAGTGGGACTTATATCTCAAGGCCACTTCCAAATATAATATATTACACCAAAAGAAGCCCAAAACACCTCTGAGGTTTACCTTCAATTCTCAATGGTACTCCGAATAGATAGTAATCCCTTGTGTGATTATGGTATGCCAGAGGGGACAATGTCTGAGGGTTAGATAAATCCAAGAGATTTACGACAAAATATAATACCAAAAGACATATTTTTAATGTTAGAGTCTTTGGCCCAATATCACAAGAAACAAATCTATGAGTTTAGGAAAAAAGAGCACAATATCATTGTCATGGTCTAGACTAGGCCATTATAAATAACATCTAGGACAGTTCACATTCGTTATGCCATCAAGGAAAATATATCGTTTTGTGATTGAAATAACAGAGTCCCTCTTAATTGTTAGAGGTGAGCAGATAACCCCTTCCCATGGTTTTCTAAAAATTCTATGATTCAAATACTTGTTCAATGTTTGTGAAATTAAGTAAGGAGAATCAAAAGTTAATCACTGAGGGGTTGTTGCTACCACAATGAATAATATTTTGGTCAAGAGTCCGATTAGGTTATTATATATGGTATCATAGATAGTTTCCTTTCAATGTTACTACATGGAAGGTTTCCAAATTAGTGGAGTGATACAATAATATTCCTATACTGGACAGGTAGGAAAAAACACCCCTATATAAGGTGGTATGTGTAAAGTCCCCAAGAAATGTCACTCTATAAAAACTTGATTGTAGAGATTAATAACCTCAAAAAAACCTCCCAAATATCGATAGAATGTTGAATAATATAGGTGATCTAATAATCATTTGGGGAAACTATACAATCAAGATCAGATGAATAATACTGATCGAAATAAGTTATAATGATAACTATAAAGAAAAAATAATGAATAAATAATAGTTAAAACTAAATTCTAACAATATTCTACATTTCATAAAGGCTGCAATTGAATACAAAATATCCCCCATGGGTGGATACTAAACAAAACAAAACAATATTCTATATTTCTTAAAGGTCAAAATATAATACAAAATACGCCCATGGGTAGATACAAAAACAAAAATCCAATATTACTAAAATATAATGAAATCATGAAAAATTCATATAAATGGTCCAGATTCCTACACCGGTTTCATCTTTCATTCTTGAAACCAACCACTATAGAAATTGATTAATCATTATGACTTTTTTACTTATCATATTTTGCAATGATGAGATATTATTTCGTATCCACCATGGTATGAGTAGGTTTTGTTCACAACCCTCGCAGAAACCACCCTTAGTGTCCCTAAAAATATCCAATTTGAATAATGTTCATTCTGTTATTCCATAGTAAGAAACCGAAATCTGCAAACAAAAATTCCACTATATATCCCCATATTCTATAGTGACACATGGGATCAACCATATCTACTTCATTCAATATCATATGAATTTTAAAATGATTCATTACCACATATGGATGACCACATCCTTTAAAAAAAACCATTTCCACCATATCATTACCCAATGCACTGCTTCCCTCCCTTGGTCCATTACTATTTTACAATTACTTATGAAGCCACTTCCCCGCATAGATCCTTTGATAATTTATCAATACATGGTGACTTCATCCCACGATGTTTTTTTTAATTTTTGATCACCATAATGGATTCATCCCAACTCAAAACCATTCTCAATTTATCAAAATATTATGGTCTGTAAATTAACCTATAATGTAACACCATGATTTTTTTAAAACAATGTGCAGTGGCGTTAGTTCCATGCAACACTGAGCCCCAATAAAGAATTATCACTTAATGGTGAATGTTATAACCTATCCATTAATATTGAATTTATTATTATGATTAATTAATTTATGAAATTTATAATGGTTATAATAACTCTAAATTTAGTGGTAAATTCTTAAGAAATTATTACTCACAAATTTTGAAATTCAGAAAATATGTTTTCTTCAAAAATGGGATTTATTAATTTTTCAAAAGGTAATATAATTTATATATTAAAAATTTATAATTTTTTTAGAGAAAATTCTATTCATTTTGAAAAATAATAATATTAAAATTAACTTATTTTAAAATTTTGGTAATTTTTTGAAATGATTGTTTTTTATGAATTGGTATATTTATTATTTTTTAAAATGTTATCAATTATTTTAACTAATTAAAATATTTAAAAATTCAAAAAATATTTTTTATTTTTTATTAAATTTTAAAAATATATTTTTTTACAATAATGTAATTACTTTTTTTTAATCAGTAAATTTTCTGATTTTGGTAAATGTTAATTTGATGGCTTGAAAACAAGGTTTTCTATAAACAATTTCTCTATGTATAATGTTTATCCATTTTAATTAATTAAAATAACCAAAATTATGTAATATATAAATTAAATTTACATATTATATTCCAATTAATATGAATTTAAATTCATATATTGAGGATTTCTAGTCATAAAGTTAACCTAAGATCAAATATTGCTTGAAAATTGTATTTTTTTGAAAACTACTTTTCATCACTATTATTAGATGAAATTTAAATAAAATCCAACCTGTTATATTAATTTAATTGGATAAAAAAATTATATATTATTAATCATAATAATTAATATTAGGAAAAAGGGGAACTTAATTTTTTATCATAATGAAAAGTAAAAACCGTAAAAACAAGTTACAAATTTTATGGTAAAAATAGGTGTAGTAGGGGATAAACCTAATTACAAGGGTATTTATTCCAAATTTAATTGTCTAAATGATATTTTAACTACATATTTAAACCTTATCATATCCCAAATTCGAATCTCTACTCATTTGGAAGAATTTTTCTTAGGTTATCTACCAAATTAATAAAAGGATACCCCCTCTCCTATCCTCTACAAACCTCAATGACAATTTGGATAAGAAAATACTTTCCCAAAAAAATTTCACCAACTTCCATTTCTTATATCCCTTATTTTGATTATAAACCCCATTTTGGAAGGACATTGGTGCAATACTATAGATGTTTTCTAAAAAAGTGTTACTATTCTTAACCAAGATGTTTTTTTACTTCTTCACCAGCTTCGATAAAATTTTATTTAAACAATATGATATAATCACATAACTGTCATTAATATATAGAATAATAATTATGTTAATGTAATAAACTGGTTCTGTATCCTCTTCCATCAAATTGGCAATGAAACAATTGTTTTTTTGTATAAAGGACTTGCACCTTACGAACCAATGTTATTCGTTTTCCATCACCGCCTATTATTACAATTAATGTTGATTGAATTAAATTATATATGGGATATTAATTAAATAAAAAACAATATATAATATTAATATATCATATATTATCTTTTCTTTCTATTTATAGAAAAATGGTTACATCATTCATGTGTATGTGTGGGTTACCACATCAAAAAAGCGATGTGATTCTTTTTTTACTTCCGAAAAACATGGATGGTATATATATGATTATAAAAAGATATAACATTACATTTTTTATGTAATTATTATTTTTTAATTTGGAAATAATAATTCCATTATTTCTATTATGATCGTTGAAAATCGAAATTTTACTCATTTGTACGTATGACCTATGTCTCCATGATTGAAACATAATTCATTTTTCATATCCTTATTTCATGACATGTTTAAAATTAAATATTTATGTAAAGACCCGTAAATTTCAAGGAAATTTTTTTCTTAATTTCCTTTGGAATTTTACAAGAGCGCAGTTTCTGACGGCACCTGATTCTGAGGCCAGGTGTGCCCGGAATCATTTTCCGAAGTTTGGCTCGGGTACATTCAGTGAACGGACGAGCGGGTTTTTCTAACTTTTGAACCGGTGCTTGGAATCGAATTTTGAGGGCACCGATGGAATCACATCGCCGATAATTGCTTAGAAACGCCTCTTCCGGAGTTGCGTTTGCTCGGGTGTGGTTTTTAATTTTTGGGTTTAATGTTATGAAATAAAATAAAGTTGTGCGACAATTTTATTTTAATTTAACATTAAGCCACCTGAAAGCCACTTAAAACTACTTAAGAGGAGTTGTTACAGATAGTGTACTATCCAAAATATCCTACCCACTTGGTAGGATATTTGTGGGGAGGGGCCCGCACAAGCCCCACCGTTTCTTTCTGCTAAGTAACGCAGCCGTGAAAACCGATCATTATAAAAGTCAACTGACGCGTTTTCTTAAATTATTAACGCACCATTTAATTGGGCGGTTTTATTCGTTGAATTAAATGGGTAGTCTCTTTCGTTGAATTAATTCTACAAATTAGTGGGTCGTTACTTACCTCTTTTCGTTTGTTGGCGTAATAATAAAATAAGACCAATGCCGACTTTTGGAGGATTACACGTTGAGAGGATTTTGACAGAAGTTCTTGTGCCTTCACCCTTCTTCGTGAAGAACGCGAAGAACGCCGGCCCCCGGCGAAGAACGCCGAACCCGCGGAAATCGACGACACGACGCCGTGTGCCGCAACGCCGACGTTTCCTATCCCGTGACGTACTTCTGTGACGTTCCTTCCTCCGTGACAAAAACCTTCGATCATCCATTGAGTTCGTCGACGCGACACCCTTCCGCGACGACGCGACGCCTTCCACGATGCGAAGATTGCCTCCTTCCGCGACGATCAAATCCGCGAAGAACCCGCGTGCGACGACTTGATGAGGTAGGGATTTTCTTTGGATGTTTTACATTCCCCTGTTGTTTCAGTTCAAATGAAGAACCCGGATTATAAAAACAATTTTAATTCATTAAAATTGTTTTCGGTTATGTGTTCATGTGTTGAATAATTCTCCCGTTGTTTTTATCTAATGTGGAGGGTGCGGGCCAAACGAACACGCCCCGACAACCCTCCGCCGTTCTTCGTTGTTGTGCAAATTTGGCGGGAGACGGAAAATCGTGACGCAAGGCCGATTTGGTAATCCCGCAGTGAAGGACGGAACCCGGGAGGAACAACGGCGCAGGCGGGAAGCAAAACGGACCACCGGAGCAACTCCGGTTGCCCGCGGAAGCTACTAGCGGCGCGGGTCACCGGCGCGCCGCCGGACAGGGCCGCCGCGGCGGCCATGGACCTGCGAGCGCGTGGGTCCAGCTCACACACGCGGGACGCGACAACATGTCGCGTCCGCCGATCCAGTGCGGCCCTTCGAGGGTCACAGCATCCTCAAACCGCGGGGGCGGAGCCCCACGGCAGCGGCGCTCGACCGCTCGGCCGAGCCGAGCCAGGTCGGTCCGGCCGGGTCGGACTGGGTCGGGTCGACCCGGTTCGGCTGACCCAGGGGGGGAGGGGGTCGGGCCGGGTCGGCCCGGGCCCGGACCCCCAGTATTCGGACCGTTTTCGGTCTTTTTCCCATAACATGAGCTACGGGCCTCCGAACGACTTGCTATCTGCGGAGATGCGATCCTTGGATTGAGACAGTCGTTTCGGTATATCGCACTCAAGGTTTCTAAATACTTTGGGTTCGGCCGGGTTGGTTCGTACACGAAACCAACCGGGCCCTCGGAGCAGAAATGCTCATATCTTGAGCTTCAGACGTCTGATTGACGTGCCATAGACTTTGGTGGATTCATATAAGTGAGATGGATCTTTTGGCTCACTCCGCCCGAGGTTTGGGTGCAGGTGGAGTACGGTCGGGTTAGTTTTGCCTTAAAAACCAATCGGGCCCCTGGGACGAAAAAGCCAATAACTCTCAGACCAGGCGTCCGATTGACGCGCCGTCTGCGACGTTGAGGTCCTATTGACGATATGGAACTTTTGGATACATCAACTTCGGACTTTGTGTTAGTTGATGTATCAGCCTCTCGGCTCGTGGAGCGGACCCTCCCGAACAAGCTTGCTGTGTGCGGGAACCCTAGAGTTGGCTACGACTGCTACTTCGACAGTGACGACTGTGCAGAGATCCTCAGTGGACTGCGACGACGACTGTGCAGAGATCCTCAGTGGACTGCGACGACTACTGCACTCAGTGATCCAACGTAAATCATTGCTACAGATCCTGTGTGGATCTGATCCTGTGTGGGTCAGCACTCAGCGGTTCTGTGTGAGCCATCGCCTACAGGTCCTATGTGGGCCCGTTCCTGTGTGGGTCTTTGCGGGGGTTAGTTACCTATTGATCCTGTGTGGGTCCGATCCTGTGCAGGTCATTGCGGGGGTTAGTAAATTTCGATCCTTTGTGGGTCCGACTACTTAGATGGATCAGTGATCATCTTTGTCGTCATCCGAAGAAGTATACCTGTGTGCACTGAATCTTGTACTACTCTCCTTTGTGGATTGTGTTGAACTATCCTGTGTGGATTTACTGTTTACTCTCCTTTTTGGATTGTGTTGAACTATCCGGTGTGGATTTACTGTTTACTCTCCTTTGTGAATTGTGTTGAACTATCCTGTGTGGATTTACTGTTTACTCTCCTTCGTGGATTGTGTTGTCCTATCCTGTGTGGGTATACGTTTTGCTTTCCTGTGTGGACTGGGTTGTGCTTGGGCTCAGATGTTGGAGTCGAACAGGAATTGATGACTTAGGTATATGTATGGGCATATGCCTAAGCTGTATCGGATGTTACTTCGTGATTGTATCTTTCCTTGTGGATTATCCTTTGTGGATTCTGAGACACCTTCGGGGGTCTTGGGGTCCCTATTGAGTAGCTTATACTCACCCCTACACGGGCTATGCCTGCACTTCATTGTGTTGGTTGCAGACGACAGACAGCGCTGATTGTGGTGGAGGCGTGCGGAGCAGGACAATACCTGGAGGTGGACCACTGGGCGGGACGTACTTGGAGCGGACGGCTGGACCGAGGAGCTGTGGAGGCTATCTGTACCCACCCTTCAGGTGGGAATTCTAGAGGACAGCTCGACGCTGCGGCTTTTCTTTTCAGTTGTTGTTTTTCCATTTCAGTTGTACTTTACAGTTGGGCTTGTATTTCCGGCCCCTTTTACTTTCAGCACAACTATTTACAGTTTTTACTTAGTGTTTACTTTTCCTCTTGCTTACTCTGCGGTTCTTGTTTACTCTACAAAGGAAATGCCTTCCCTTTTTCTGGGATTTACGCCTTGGTGCTAGTCGCCAGCCCTGGCCTATGGAAGGCGGGCTTGGGGTAGTCACGGCACGGGCCCCGAGTATGGGTCATGACAAATTGGTATCAAAGGTGGTTAGTTCTACCGCAGACTAAGGTCTTTCTTCTATGTGAAGCAATAGTGTATAGCGTATTGAGTGTGGTTATCAGTCTAGGGAGTCCAGTGTCTGTGCGGCAGCCGATGTATCCGTACACCAGGACCCTGACTTCTGATTTCCAACATAATGCACGAAAACATAGATTGCATGCGTGATTCAAGTTTTCTTTGTGATTACTTGTGTCAGCTCACCAGGTATACTGTTCTGACCATGGCGCACTTGTTTACTTTTCAGGATGGCCCCACGATGGCAGCCAGCTAGGGTTCCGAGAGTTGAGCGCGCCGACAGCCCGCCGAGAGATGAGGCCTTGGTACAGGGCCCGTTGACAGCATAGGCACCGGCAGTACCTTTACCCGCTGAGCCCCCAATGCTTCCCGCACTGACCACTGATGATGCACGTTGCCTCGGAGCTCTGCATGAGTTCCAGCGCCAGCCACCACCCAGGTTTCGTGGGGAGACGGACCCCCAGGCAGCCGAGGACTGGCTGGAGGCGGTCGTACGAGTTTTCAGGCTAGTGAGGACACCGGCAGACCTCATGTTGATCCTCACGGTGAGCCTACTGCACGCAGCAGAAGGACGATGGTGGAGTTTGATGCTACAGGTGCACGATGAGGCATCTATTCTCTGTACAGACTTCGATAGCCTCTTCCGCTCAGAGTTCATCCCGGCCACCCTCCGTGTGGTGCGCATTCAGGAGCTTCTTCAGATGCGGTAGGGCAGCTTGACGGTCGCCCAGTACGCGGCGAGGTTTACCGATCTTTCTCGCTACTTGACAGATATGGTACGAGACCCATTATTCCGGGCCCGGACCTTTGAGCAGGGTTTGAGACATGAGATCAGGGCATCGTTGATCTCCCACAGCATCCCGACTCAGGCATGAGTACTGGAGCTGGCCCTTCTGATCGAGAGCTTTCTGGCTGAGTCCACAGCGAGACCTACCGTAGGGCGGCAGGTAGAAGAGTCTTCAGCAGCAGGTAGCCGACGGATGACTCAGGGTTCTAGGCAGACCGGACCCTCTCGTGGACGACCTCAGGAAAGAGGCTCAGCAGTGCGGGGCACACAGCGCGGAGCCAGTCTGTCGAGAGGCAGGCAGTGCTACGCCTGCGGCGGGCAGGGCCACATGGCTCATGACTGCCCGAACCACCGTACCGAGGACCAGCAGACGGTGGAGGGGCCACCCAGGCAGAGGCAGAGGGTCGACTGTGGCAGTCCGTAGGGAGGAGGCGGACGAGGTAGAGGAGCTGGCCGAGTAGCAGGTGGTGGGCGACGCTTTGAGGCTCTGCCACCACCACCACCGGGAGGTCCGCCCCGACCACAGGGAGCTGGCGGGCAGAGACAGGCACAACTCCTGGCAGTGGAGGCCTACGACCACGGTGTGCTAGAGATGATTCGAGGTACAATCTGTGTCTATTCCACCCTTGCTGCAGTTCTTATAGACACAGGAGTGAGTCACTCTTTCATAGCCGCTGCCCTTGTTCGGAGCTCGGAGATTCCGACAGAGCCGTTGGCTCGATCCTTACGGATAGAGACTTCTACGGGAGCAGACTCGACGATTACGCACTGGTGCCGGCAGTGTGAGATTACTCTAGGTGGCGAGATCTTTGGCTGTGATCTTATTGTAGAGACGTCGTGGCCTTACAACTTCATCTTGGGAATGGATTGTTTATCTACGGTCCATGCTCAGATTGACTATATTAGGCGCAAGGTGCGATGTGTGCGCACCGACGGAAGAAGGTTCACCTTCACCGGCAAGAAGGGGGCCTTTGCAGCACAGGAGGGACTCTCGCAGCGGAGGGGACAGCCCATCACTCATCAGTTAGCTAGCCTCATCCTTGGAGTAGTTGATGTGCGGAGTCCTAGTATTCCTGTAGTGGTGGATCAGTATGCGGACGTCTTTCTCGACGACGTTCCAGGACTACCTACTCACAGAGAGGTAGACTTTTATATTGATTTGTACCCCGGGACAGCCCCGATATCCACTCCAGCGTATCGGATGGCCCCCGCTGAGCTTCGAGAGATGCGGGTACAGTTGGAGGATTTGCAGGGCAAGGGGTTCATCCGACCTAGTGTTTCACCCTGGGCTTCCCCGATTTTGTTTTCCAAGAATTCAGACGGGAGCTTGCGACTGTGTATCGACTATTGTTGCCTGAACCAGGTGACAGTGAGGAAAAAAGTATCCACTAACGAGGATTGATGACCTCTTCGATCAACTCATGGGAGCATGGTGGTTCTCGAAGATAGACCTCAGGTCAGGCTATCATCAGCTCAGAGTTCGAGACAAGGACGTGCAGAAGATGGCCTTCAGGTGTAGGTATGACCACTATGAGTTCTTGGTTATGACTTTCGGCATAACCAACACTCCATCAGTGTTCATGAGCCTCATGAACAGGATCTTCCAGCCATACCTCGATCGATTTGTCGTGGTCTTCATCGACGACATTTTGGTGTACTCGACCACGGAGGAGGAGCATGCCTACCACTTGCGGGTTGTACTAGACACACTCCGAGAGAACGAGCTTTATGGAAAGCTCTCGAAGTGCCAGTTTTGGTTACGTGAGGTCCACTTCTTGGGGCATGTCATTTCTGAGGCGGGAGTTGCAGTGGATCCCATGAAGATCGAGGCAGTGCTAGCTTTGGAGCCACCCAGGAGCGTGACAGAGGTGCGGAGTTTCTTGGGGCTAGCCGGATACTATCGGAGATTTGTGCCAGACATCTCCAGAGTTGCAGCACCACTCTCAGATTTGAAGAAGAAGGGGAAACCCTTTGTGTGGTTAGACAGATGTCAGCAGAGCTTCCAGGAGCTGAGGCAGAGATTGACCAGCGCACCTATCTTGAGGTTGCCTGAGGAGGGATTTGGATACGTAGTCTACTGCGATGCATCAAGGACTGGACTCGGATTTGTCCTGATGCAGGATCGGGCCGTGATTGCCTATGGATCACGTCAGTTGAGGTCGCATGAGCAGAACTACGCTACCCATGACCTAGAGTTAGCAGCAGTGGTCTTCGCTCTGAAGACATGGCAACACTATCTGATGGGCGATCTCTTTACAGTCTTTTCTGACCACCAGAGTCTCAGGTACATCTTCTCGCAGAAGGACCTGAACCTGAGACAGCGGCTATGGCTCGAGTTCCTCCAGGACTATGACTTTGAGATAGTTTATACTCCTGGGAAGGGGAACGTAGTAGCCGATGCCCTCAGTAGGAGGACGAGCATTCAGCTACTCGAGGAGGTGACAGAGCAGTTAGCCGCCTTGCAGATATCTTTCGTGGATAGGGATGGAGCAGCCTTCCTTCAGTCTCTCACGGTCTCTCCTCCTCTTCTGCAGCGGTTCAGAGAGGCACAATGTGGGGACGCTAACTGTGAGACGCGGCGTGCACAGATATCCTCGGGACATGCACCTGATGGTGTCTCCCTTGGAGTAGAGCACGACGTCCTTTTTATAGGATGTACCTTGGTACCAGTCTCTTTACGAGAGGAGGTGCTGAGATAGTTTCACACTTCTCCATTGGAGGTACATCCTGGAGTGGTGAAGATGTACCAGGATCTCAGACGACAACACTGGTGGCCGGGCATGAAGAAGGCTGTGGCAGAGATCGTTTCACGATGCCTCACATGCCAGCAGGTGAAGGCAGAGCATCAGGTGCCATCAGGCTTGGTACAACCCTTGGAGGTCCCAGAGTGGAAGTGGGAGGACATATCTATAGACTTCGCGACTGGACTTCCACGCACTTCCAGAGGTGACGACTCCATTTGGGTGATTGTTGACCGACTCACCAAGTCGGCACACTTCTTGCTCATCAGAGAGAAGGTCTCAGTGGAAAGCTTGGGCATCTCTACGTTCAGGAGATTATACGGCTTCACGGTGTGCCATCGTCTATCGTCTCCGATCGGGACACTCTTTTTACTTCCCGGCTTTGGAAGGGGTTGCAGCTGGAGTTCGGGACGCGGCTACATCTGAGCACCGCCTTTCACCCTCAGATGGATGGTCAGACGGAGAGGACCATTCAGACTCTCGAGGACATGCTTCGCGCATGTGTCCTCGACATTGGTCGCAGCTTGGAGGACCACCTACCCTTGGTGGAGTTCGCGTACAACAACAGCTAACACTCCACTATCGGGATGGCACCATACGAGGCGTTGTACGGCAGACCTTGCAGATCTCTTTTGTGCTGGACAGACCCTGGGGAGTCAGCACTTGTGGGACCAGAGATGGTCCGGGCCACAACAGAGAAGGTCCAGGTCATCCAGGAGCAGATGAGGACGGCTCAGAGCCGGAAGAAGTCTTATGCTGACAGGAGGCGGAGGCCACTATAGTTCGAGGATGGCGACCACGTCTTCTTGCGTGTCTCACCTCGACATGGATTACAGAGATTTGGCGGAGGCGGAAAGTTATCTCCACGCTTTATCGGACCTTTCCAGGTCATCAGCAGGATTGGAGAGGTGGCGTATCGCCTGGCTCTACCACCTCAGTTGCACTGGGTGCATGACGTCTTCCACGTATCTCAGCTGAGGAGATACCTGCAAGAACCGACACACATCATTGACCATGGGGAGCTAGACGTGGATGATGGGGCGACTTTTGCGAAGGTCCCGGTGGAGATAGAGGATCGACAGGAGAGGGTCCTACGTGGATGATCGATTCCTCTAGTGCGCATCAGATGGCAGCACGGGAACCTCTAGGAGAGCACATGGGAGCGGAAGGCTCAGATGCGTGCTCAGTACCCACATTTGTTTCCCTAGTTTATGATGTATCTTTACGGGGACGTAAATCCCTGAGGTGGGAGTAATGTAAAGACCCGTAAATTTCAAGGATTTGTTTTTCTTAATTTCCTTTTGAATTTTAAAAGAGCACAGTTTCTGATGGCACCTGATTCCGAGGCCCGGTGTGCCCGGAATCATTTTCCGAAGTTTGTCTCAGGTACGTTCAGTGAACGGACGAGCGGGTTTTTCTAACTTTTGAACCGGTGCCCGGAATCGAATTCTGAGGGCACCGATGGAATCGCAGCGCCGGTAATTGCTTAGAAATGCCTCTTCCGGAGTTGTGTTTTCTCAGGTGTGGTTTTTAATTTTAGGGTTTAAAGTTATGAAATAAAATAAAGTTGTGCGACAATTTTATTTTAATTTCACTTTAAGCCACTTGAAATCCACTTAAAGCTGCTTAAGAGGAGTTGTTACTGATAGGGTACTATCCAAAATATCCTATCCACTTGTTAGGATATTTGTGGGGTGGGGCCCGCACAAGCCCCACCGTTTCTTTCTGCTAAGTAAAGCAACCGCGAAAACCAGTCATTATGAAAGTCAACTGACGTGTTTTCTTAAATTCTTAACGCACCATTTAATTGGGCGGTTTTATTCATTGAATTAAATGGGTAGTTTCCTTCGGTGAATTAATTATACGAATTAATGGGTCGTTACTTACCTCTTTTCATTTGTTGGTGTAATAATAAAATAAGACCAATGCCGACTTTTGGAGGATTAAACGTTGAGAGGATTTTGACAGAAGTTCTTGTGCCTTCACCCTTCTTCGCGAAGAACGTGAAGAACGCCGGCCCCTGACGAAGAACGCCGAACCCGCGGAAATCGACGACGCGATGCCGTGTGCCGCAACGCCGACGTTTCCTCTCCCGTGACGTTCTTCTGCGACGTTCCTTCCTCCGCGACAAAAACCTTCGATCATCCATTGAGTTCGTCGACGCAACACTATTCCGCGACGACGCGACACCTTCCGCGACGCGACGATCGCCTCCTTCCGCGACGATCAAATCCGCGAAGAACCCGCGTGCGACGACTTGATGAGGTAGGGATTTTCTTTGGATGTTTTACATTCCCGTGTTGTTTCAGTTCAAATGAAGAACCCGGATTATAAAAACAATTTTAATTCATTAAAATTGTAATCTGTTATGTGTTCATGTGTTGAATAATTCTCCCATTGTTTTTATCTAACGCGGAGGGTGCGAGCCAAATGAACATGGCACGACAACACTCCGCCGTTCTTCATTGTTGTGCGAATTTGGTGGGCGACGGCAAATCGTGACGCAAGGCCGATTTAATGATCCCGCAATGAAGGACGGAACCCGGGAGAAACAACGGCGCAGGCGGGAAGGAAAAAGGACCACCGGAGCAACTCCGGTGGCCCGCAGAAGCTACCGGCGGCGGCCAACGGACCCGCGACCGTGTGGGTCTGGCTCGTACACACGGGACGGGACGACATGCTGCGTCCGCTGATCCAGCGCGACCCTTCGAGGGCCGCGACTTCCCCAACCCGCGGGGGTGGCGCCCCGCGGCTGCGGCGCTCGGCCGAGCCGAGCCAGGCCGGTCCGACCAGCCAGGTCGCGCCCTGGCCAGACCAGACCGGGTCCAGCCGGGTCGGACCGGGTCGGGTCGACCCGGTTCGGCCGACCCAGGGGGGGTCGGGCCGGGTCGGCCGGGGCCCGGGCCCCCTGTCTTCGGACCTTTTTTGGTCTTTTTCCCGTAACATGAGCTATGGGCCTCCGAACGATGCCACGTCAGCGGCGATGCGATCCTTGGATCGAGACGGTCGTTTCGGTATATCGCACTCAAGGTTTTGGAATCTTTTGGGTTCGGCCGGGTTGGTTTGTACACGAAACCAACCGGGCCCTCGGAGCGGAAACACTCATATCTTGAGCTTCGGACGTCCGATTGACGTGCCATCGACATTGGTGGATTCCTCTAAGTGAGACGGAACTTTTGGCTCACTCCGCCCGAGGTTTGGGCGCAGGTGGAGTACGGTCAGGTTGGTTTTCCCTTAAAAACCAACTGGGCCCCTGGGATGAAAAAGCCAATAACTCTCAGACCGAGCGTCCGATTGACGCGCCGTCTGCGACGTTGAGTTCCTGTTGACGATACAGAACATTTGGATACATCAACTTCGGACTTTGTGTCAGATGATGTATCAGCCTCTCGGCTCATGGAGTGGACCCTCCCAAATGAGCTTGCTGTGTGCAGGAACCCTAGAGCTGGCTGCTACTGCTACTTCGATAGCGACGACTTTGCAGAGATCCTCAGTGGTCTGTGACGACGACTGTGCAGAGATCCTCAGTGGACTGCGATGAATACTGCACTCAGCGATCCTACGTGGATCAATGCTACAGATCCTGTGTGGATCTGATCCTGTGTGGGTCAGCGCTGAGCGGTTCTGTGTGAGCCAGCGCCTACAGGTCCTGTGTGGGCCCGATCCTGTGTGGGTCTTTGCGGGGGTTAGTTACCTATTGATCCTGTGTGGGTCCAATCCTGTGTGGGTCATTTCGGGGGTTAGTACCTTTCGATCCTTTGTGGGTCCGACGACTTAGATGGATCAGTGATCATCTTTGTCATCATCTGAAGAAGTATACATGTGTGAGCTGAATCTTGTACTACTCTCCATTGTGGATTGTGTTGAACTATCCTATGTGGATTTAATGTTTACTCTTATTTGTGGATTGTGTTGAACTATCCTGTGTGAATTTACAGTTTACTCTCCTTTGTGTATTGTGTTGAACAATCGTGTGTGGATTTAATATTTACTCTCCTTCGTGGATTGTGTTATCCTATCCTGTGTGGGTATACATTTTTCTTTCCTTTGTGGACTGGGTTGTGCTTGGGCTCGGATGTTGGAGCCGAATGGGAATTGATGACTTAGGTATATGTATGGGCATATATTTAAGTCGTGTCGGATGTTAAATCGTGATTGTATCTTTTCTTGTGGATTATCCTTTGTGGATTTTGAGAGACCTTCGGGGGTGTCGGGGTCCCTACTGAGTATCTTATACTCACCCCTGCACGGGCTATGCCTGCACTTCGTTGTGTTGGTTGCAGACGACAGACAACGCTGATCGTGGTGGAGGCGTGCGGAGCAGGACCATACCTTGAGGTGGAACACTGGGCGGGACGTACTCGGAGCGGACGGCTGGACCGAGGAGCTGTGGAGGCTATTTGTACCCACCCTTTAGGTGGGACTTCCAGAGGACGGCTCGACGCTGTGGATTTTCTTTTTGGTTGCTGTTTTTTCCTTTCAGTTGTACTTTAATGTTGGGCTTGTATTTCCGGCCCCTTTTACTTTCATCACAGTTTGTTACAGTTTTTACTTAGTGTTTACTTTTCCTCTTGCTTACTCTGTGGTGCTTGTTTACTCTACAAAGGCAATGCCTTCCCTTTTTCTGGGATTTATGCCTTGGTGCTAGTCGCCAGCCCCTGGCCTATGGAAGGCGGGCTTGGGGTAGTCACGACACGGGCCCCGAGGAAGGGTCATGAAAATTTATATATATAATTGACTATTATTTCATGATTATTATTTTACATATGAATAAATAAGACTATCTATTTTTGTAGTCAACTTATCAAGGTTATTTTTTATATTTGTTATGAATATCATCAAAACGTCATACATGAACATGTGTTAATAATTAATTAATTTTATCATGATAATGAATAAAATATATGGAATAAAAAATTGTAATGGTTTTTAGCAATGTAAATGGGTATCTTAATTTTATTATTTATAAAGATAAATAACATTTGTGAAAAGTCATGGTTGAGGTAAGTGATCTCTCTATACTACCCTTTTCTTTGGGTTATGAACATTCCCTCCATGAATCAATTTTTCTATATCTGTAAATATATGTAATTATAATAAATTTAGTATATATGTCTCTTTCTTATATACATAGAATATTTTACCATCACTATATGAGTTAATTCATGAGTTATTTTCAATTCTAAAATGTGTTCCTTATGAAATTTTTATTGACAATGATAAGAGGAAAGATTATATGAAGGACTTTCATTCCCAGTTAAATTATTTTGTTAAGGACTTTTGATTGATTTCATTTTCCTGTCACACATAATCATGAATTTTTTTTGGGTGAACTGAGATATAATTATAAAGTATTGGGTAAATATTTTGTATCTTGAGACATTATCTATGGGATTTGGGAGTAATCATATTACATTATTGGACTTTGTCTACCATGTCATATTGTGTAGAAATATGTCATTGAATCATGTTTTTATATTATGTGTGTTGCTACCAAAATTTATATGTTTCTAAGATATTATGACACCATTGTTTTTATGTTATTCGTCTATATGACTACTCATGAGCCTTCTCTTATCTGATATGATGTTATACATTTGACACACTCGTTAGGTTTTTGTTATCATGTTTATTCCCTTATAGGGCCTTTTTTCACACCTATTTCTTTTATGTATTACAAAGGTTATCCTATGATATTTTAGGTTCTCAAAGGGATTTAAGAGATCATTTTAGAGAATAAAATAATGAAATTATGTTTTTTATTTTCCTTTTGATGTATTATGATCCTAGTCTTCCAAATACAATATGATTCACAATCATAGGTTTGTACTTATTGGATGTGTTTGTTAAAAATTGAGTATTAGTATTTGTAAAAGGTTTATGTCATAATAGTTGGTATCAAAACTACTTCTAGTTATTTTTTAGATATAATACTAGAATACTTTTGTGAAAACCCCATACGAAATTGAATGTATAATAATGTATTCTAGAATTTTGTTGAAGAATAAATCCAACGGTATCTAGGTAATTAAATACATTTTTATATACATTGGATCAGGAATAGATTCACCTAGGGTTAATAAATTCAAAGAGGGGTATTTGAATTTTGACATGGTCATCACCTAGTTCATGAAAAAGAGGCCTTGTTGCACACCATGTTTAACAGTCCCAAGGGATACGTTTTTGTAAATTCAAATATTTTTTCTGAACCATTATAAAGGAATTGAATAATTTTTTGGTTAATAAAACCTAAAAGGAAACATTTCCCAGTATAACATTGAATAAAACAAATAGAATAATTTGTAATTATATAATTATCTTTTATAAGTTAATCCTCTCATTTTAATTTGTTTCCCATTTTTATGTCAATTAGATAATGTTTTATCTTAGTATTTTTTAGTAAATGATGATAAATATGAGAAACCATTCCAAAATGAAACATGTTATACAATGTGACAATTGATACAATGATATGATTAATTTTATTAAAATGAAATATAATAACATCATTATAATACTGGCTCAATAGGATCATATTTTTAATAATAACATAAATCATGTAGAATTCCATCCTTCTCCTGAGAATGTGAAAGTTATAATTGATTCATTTATGAGTCTATGGGTTCCTAATTTTAGTGGATCTTATAATCCAATCATCCATGAATAATGGATTAACTACATTTATAATATATTCTATATCCGCTATTTCTTAGACATAATGAAATTAGCATTGGACATTTATCACATTGGGGGAGAATTCGATCAGTGGCAGACACTGGTTAGAAAAAACTCCAAAATATATATATTTCATTTAATGGGAATACATCAAGAAAATATTTTTGAGAAAATATTTTCCCCAAATATCTATCTTAAAATAGAGACATATTTCCTTATATTGAAGAAATAGGAAAATGAGTCTATCATGTTATATGATAAATAAATCACAAGGATTACATGATACACCTCAATCTTCATCATTATAATTAAAATTAAGGTGGAATATTTATTTTTTTAGTTAAATATTATATTAAAAAGATCAATAGATATTCTAATTTAGAAAACTATAAATATATTTTCAATTTTTCCCTCAATGGTTAAATAGAGTCCATTGACTCTGAGTGGTGTCATTGTACAGAAGGAAAAAACCTAAATTATAGCTTTCTTAAAAAGTATCAATAGATAAATATCAGGGAGGAAATAAAACCCAATATCCCACATTAAAATGGTGTGGTAAGAATTACCCTAGATGACATATCATGTGAACTATAATATATTTCGAATGTGGAAAACGGTTCTTCTAGAAAATTAGTGTCATTGGTAAATGAATAAACCCACTAATGTAATAAATTAAATGAAGGTAAAATCAACACACTTCCGAGAGTGAAATGATTAAAATTTAATGAACTATTGATTTATGTAATCCAATTCCCTATTTCAAGGGTTGTTATAGAAAATCAATGAAAACAAACTCCAAGTTCAAGATAAAAATGAAGGGAATATGGTATCACTACTTATGAGGTGGATCCGAACAACAATGTGGGGATATGAATGCTAGTTATTAATTCAAGATGAGTGAATGTAGTATTTAAGTATAGTTCATTTTATTATTTCATATCTTGTAATTTATTATAAATATTCAAGAACATACAAAAAACATGGGGGTTGAGCTATCTGCGAGAATAAAAAATGGACAAATAATTAGATATGATGTAAATAACTCATCACTAGTTAGTGTTTTTGGACTGAATATTACCAAAAATATTATGTTACATAATTTATTAGAGTTTGATTCTATATCAGGTACAAATTATCTATTCATATATGAATCTAGTACCATCATTTTAGAGAGCAGGATCACCCTCTACATTCCAGGTCATCCTCAAAATAATTTTATATGTAATGAGGACAATGAATCTTCCATGAAATCCGATATTCAAGGATTAATTTTATTTTCTTATGGAAAATAATATCTATCCCAAATTATTGAGACAAGGGAGAGAATCGTTGGTAAATAAAAGTCGATTATGAGGGATTATAATTATGTGTTCCCCTAATAGTTTCCTAGTATTCCTCTTCATTTAATGTTTGTATTCTCAATCAAACATATACCTTGATCTCTACACATATTCCACACTTCTTAAATGATGTACACATTTGAGTCCAAATAGATGTAATGGAAGTAACCTTATAATCTAGAAATGATTTTAATACATCTAAGTGCTTCACCATGCAGTGACATGAGCAGATTCATCAAGAATATATAAGGGTCAATGTTCCACTACATTTATTATAACGAATTGAATAAAATAAAAATAAGGAAAAATTATACCCTTAAAAATATAGATTAATTATTTAAGAAACTACGTGGGACCTCATATTTCTAGAAGGTGGAAATTTAGTTAGGATATTTCCAACTAATGGAGAGGATGGAATATATTCCCAAAACTACACTTTGAATAAGGGATGGAAACAACAAGATAATATTTAATCCTTTCAATATAACTAATGTTGAATTAATATTTTATAAATTTGGTGGAAGTATTCTTTAGATACTACCCCATAATATTTGGGATAGACTTTATAGATGAAATTGAAATATATTTCAAATGTCGGGAGGAGCAGGAGAACCTTTTCAATATTTACAATAAATAATTTGAAAAAAAGATATAACCAATGTACTATAAATTTCAATTGTGGATCATGGAAGTAACCTTATTTTGTTATGAAATCACTTGAAAAGTGATATCAATTAACCCTTCAATGAAATAGGAAATTTAGTAGTGGACCAATTCAACATCTGTAATAGAGACCCATAGATACCTTGGACTGGTTATATATTACAGTTGTTTTGTGAGAAACTTAACATGATTATCAAAGAAGCTTACCAAGCTATCCAAGAAGGGGGTAATTGTTTATAGGCAAGTGAATTTGAATAGATATTTAAATAGTTGAAAAACATACTTATGATTGTAGCAGTAATCATGTTGGCCACATGTGAGGAAATATTAATTGAATATAGAGATGCTTCAAATAAGGGCCTAGTTTGTGTACAGATTCATAATGAAAAAGTGATATCATATACCGTATGGAAGTTTAATTTTCATGAATAGAACTATAGAAACCATTTTCTAGAGTAGGCTATAGTGGTCTTTTCTTTTAAAATTTGGAACATTATCTCTATAGTGAGAATTGTGAAACATATATGGATCATAATAGCGTTAAATAAATATTCACACCTAAAGATATTAATATTCACTAGTATATATGATAGGATATAATGAAGGACTATTACTACTAAATCCATTACCATCATTGTGAAGTAAAAAATGTGGCAGATTCACTACACAAAATGTTGGAAATCTTTTCAATGATGAAAATTGAGATATATTAAATCGTAGTTGACATGAAAATTCATGGATATGAGAATCATGAAGGAAATACAATAATAATTCCACAATAAAATGATTTCTTGACCATTAGTTATGCAGAAGTTAAAGGATTCTCAAATAGATGATGTAGGAATTTAAAAAATGGTAGAACCTATAAGAAAAGAAATATCCTCCGCCATCCAAACTGATGATAAATGAGTCTAAGTATTAGGGACATGTCTATGTAGACCATAAAATATCAATATAAATACCGATTTATTTATTTAGTAAAATAGAGAAATCATCTCCATCAACTATTGGGGATTGAATATCTATCAAGAATTATGAGAGCACTATTGGTGGGAAAATAAAAAAAAGGTGGTCCTAGAATATCGATAAAATTGGCTGGTATTTTGGTAATTTAAGGATAAAATGAAATTGGCTATTTTTATCATTCAATAATTTCCTATAACTACATTAAAATGGTAAATAATCACCATGGACATTTTCATTGGTCTCCCTAAGACATCAACTGTACAAAGTTACATATGTGTTGTGTTGGGTAGTCTTATATATATCTCTCAATTTATTGTAATTTAGTAGGACTTATCACTCAATCAACATTCATGTGTATACAACATTGAGATGGAGTGGCTACATGGATCACCACTATCAATTGTTTATAATTAAAATATATTATTTACAAACAAATTATGGAAGATCCTCTAAAAATATCTAAATATTCAGTTAAACTTCTATTTTACTTGTCATCTCCAAACTGATGTCTAATCTCAGTGAACTATTCAGAAACTATAAGACATGTTGAGATAATGATATATGGAATTAAAATGAGGTTGATAACAATATATCCCTTTAGTCAATTTCGTGTATAATAAAGTATTTCGGTCATAAATCCAAATTGATCCTTATAAATCCTTTTTATGGGAAATGATGACGATTGCCTACCTGTTTGGATAATGGTAGTAATTTAACATTATGGGGATTAAAATGGTTATGTAAATCATAGAAAAGTTCAAGACCATTGAAAAAACATTAGGACTGTTCAGAGTCGATAGGAGATCTATACATATAATCATGAAAGATACTTACATTTTGAGGTTGGGAATAATGATTTTTTCTCATACCTTCATGGAATAGAGAATGATATTCCAGACGAAAGAAATTTTAAGAGGTAGGTACATAAACCCCTTTTAATATTATCGATCACATCAGAGTTGCATATTATAAACTAGAAGTACCACTAACCCTTTGACAAGTACATGTCATATTCTATTTATCCCTTAAATGAAAATACATACTAGATATCTCACATGTTTTAAATTATTTCTTGGTTTAATGGGAAAATATCTATCTTTTTATGAGTAGTAAGTGAAGATCATGGACCATAGAGATAATTTTTTTCACAATAGGACACCACACTATGTTAAATAATTATAGAGGAAGCATAAACACATAGAGGAAACATATTAACTAGTTGAATCCATGATGTAGAAGTATCCTCACATTCTATAAAATTAATATTTTATAAGAAATTTAGAGGTATAAATTCCATAATGTGTTAATATTGTAACACCATAAGTTGTTTTCTAAAACATCTATGTTCGGTGGTGTATGTGACACACAACACAAAGCCCAAATGAATTCTGATTATTTAAACATGCCTATTAAAACCTAAATGTTATGTTGGTCGGTATAAATGGGAATTAATTAATTATGAAATAAATATATTGCCCCTAAATAAAATAAAATAAATTATAAATTATTAATAAATAGGCACTCAATTTTCAATGAAATCTTTTTATTTTTTTAAAAATATGTTTTCCTTAAAAATTAGTTTTATTACTTTCTAAGAAGATAATATAATTATTTCGTAAAACATTGATAAAATTAATTTTATAAAATGAAATAAATTTATCAAATAATCATATTAAAATTAACAAAATTCTAAAATTTTATTTTTCTTAAATGGATTATTTTTATAGAATAGTGAAAATAATTGATTTTTCAATTATAATAATTTAATTTCATTAAATAATGAAATTTAAAAGTAACATTATATTTTTGAATTTTTAATAAATATTCATATGAATCATTTTATTTAAAATAATATAATTAATTTCATTTAATCAATTATTTCCATGTTTTTGGAATATGTGTATTTTTATTTTTTAAAACACAAATTTCTATAAAATGTTTTTCTTGTGAAAAAATATTATTAATTTTAATTAACTAATATAAATCCTTTTACATAAGGATTTAAATGGTATTTATTGATGATATATATATTTATATAAAATCATGTAATTGTTATTTATTGTCATGGAGTTAATATAAAAGCATTTATTATATAAAAATGATTTTTTGGGAAACCACTTTTTGTCACACTTGAGTTTTTTATTTTAAATTACATTATACCACATAAAAGAGTATATTTTGTGAAAATATAATACATATTAAATATCATCATAGTTAATATTATTTAATAATGTTAACTATATTTTTTGTCATAATGAACATTCTAAAAAAGTAAAAACATGTTACAATGGTAAAGTTTAAAATGGATTCACTGGGGGTTGAAGGAAATGTTAAACAAAAATATTCCAAATAAAAGTATTTAAATATTTTTTTGGATCATTTATACCATATTTTATTCTATAATAAAATATTTTTCTTTTTGGGACTATTTCTATTGTTAATTACATTATCATTTTGTATTATTTTTTGACATTTCTAGGTGGGTTCTCTCCCACACTTATAAATGTACACCCTGTATCCTCCCCTCCTCAAACTTAAATATCATTTTGGATAAAAACAAAATTCCTAAATACCCTCATAAAATAAATTAACACTTCCTAGATGCCTTTGATTGATTATAAAACCCTCATATGAAGTATTTTAGTGCAATCCAAAAGAGGTTTCATGAAGAATGCGTGTCATTCTTAACTGGGTGTTTTGTTTTTTTTGTTCATTCAAATACTTAAAATATTATTCAACCATACTAATATAATTAAATAATTATATCCAACATAATAATATTTTATTACTTTAATGTGATAATCTAAATCTATATCATCTTTCATCAAATGGGAAATGAACCCAACTTTTTTGTGCAGGGGGGCTACAACCTTACTTACCGATGAAATTCAGTTTCCACCATCACCTGTAATGAATATTTATAAAAATGGATTTAATATATAACTATTATTTTAATAAAATATTTATCACTATATACAATTAATATATAATATATTTTCTTATATTTCCACTTATCGAAAAATTATAATTTCATTTATATGTACTTATGGATTACCACCTCTACGATGTGATCTAATTAAATTTTAATTTTCACATATCATCGATGGTATATATATGTTTATTTTTAGTTTTAATATTATATTTATTATATTAATGTAATTATAATATGTAAAAATATTACTTATCTTCTTTCAAGCATGATCATTGAAAAATAAACACATTAATTATTCATATGTACGACCTACACTCTCAAAAATCTTAACATTGATCATTTTTCATAACATTTTTCATGATAAATTTTAAAAGTAAAATTAATTTTTAAAAATGATAATTATGACATAAATATTATTTTATATTTTATTAAATAATAATATCTTCAATTTTATTCAACTTATCAATGTTATTTTCTATATATAAGATGGATATCATCAAACAATCTGACATGAATAAAAATGATTATGTAATTGAATATAACATGGTAATAAATAATATAAAATAAATATAAACTATAAAAGGTTGATAAGAATAAAATTATTTAACACAATTATATTATTAATAAAGATAATGAATTCACATGACATGTTGTGCTTGATGTAAGTGATATATCTAAACTGCAATAATTGTTGGGTTATAACCACTCTCTCTATAACTCACATTATCCCACTAAATATTGTTATGGAATCATTATATATTATATATATGATTATCTCACCTATATACCTATGATATTATTCCTTCACATGATGGAGTAATATATACATTATGTTCATTTTTTAACTACCTTCATTATGAAATTTACAATCCTTAGGGTAAGTGGTAGGATTGTAGAAACCATATTATTATAATGTGAAATTCATTTGTTTATGAATTTTTATTCATTTTATTTTTAAAAAACACATAATCATGAACATTTTATGATGGGTATTCCCTGATAGTGCCCAAATTCATTGCGTAAATATTTTTCTCAGGAGATTTGTTTTATGGGATTTCATAGTGAACCTTCTCCATTGTAAGGATTCGTTCTACATGTGATATTTTATAGGAAGTTATAAATGACTAATATTTATTTCATGTATTGAGAACATTACACAATTCCTATGTTTCTATGATATTATGATAGATTTATATTTTTTTATGGTTCAATATAATTATCCATAACCCTTCTCGTTTATGATATCAAGTTATAATTTAGGCTCCCAAGTTATGTTTCTTTATCACGTTTATTACCTTAGTGAGTTTTTAGATCACCCAATTATTTTATGTGTTCCCCAATTTATAATCAATAGTCATAGGATATCAAATAGTTATATGATCTCATTATGTAGAATAAAATAATAATGTCTCGTTTTAGTTTCCTTTCAATGTATTATGATCAAAATCTTCCAATGACACTAGTCCTCTTGATCTTTGGGATAAACTTATTGGATCTGCTAATTAAAAATCATGTAATAATATGTGTAAAAGGCCTGGTTCCCTAGATATAAACATTTTATATTTATCATGACTAATGGGGCCACATCTCACCCAAGAAAAATTATTAAATTATCCTCACTAAGGGCCCATCTAATCATAGAACCTTTATCAATTTACCATCACTCAGGGGGCACATCCAACCCCAGAGTGGTCATCATTTTAGTGAATAAATCATTTAATTAGTATATAATTTGCATATTTTATCCATACATTGGGGTTTAAGTTAATTTATATTACCCCTTAAAGTGAAATCACTAGATTACTGTCTTTCCCCAAAAGAATAGAGAACCATGTATTGTGTCCTAGGGATATGATATTCCAATATTCTTGGACCACACATGGCCTGAATACAATGACATTAACATGAAATAGAAGTGTGTATTATTTAATCATGATGGTATTAAATATTATAATTTTTCAGTACAAACACTCATCAATCACAAATGAAAATAATATTAAATTACATATAGAAAATAGGGAACACATATCTTATGCACATAAAATGTTTATCATTAAACATTGATAGCAAATTTTAACTCAAACAGAATAAATAAGGGATTCCAAAAGGATTCCTAAAAGAGGTCAAAAAATATAATAACTATTATTAGAAAACTAAATATATAATTAATAAAATAAAGAAATAAAATAATTTATAAGGATACCACTAGCTATCTCCCATATAAAACAACACACAAATTTCCAAAGGAATGAAGGTAAATCCACATTAGAGGTTCAATTTTAACATGGAAAGATGTGAGATGGAGGTGAATCATAGATGGAGAAGAGGAACCTTGTTAATAACATTTTCATTAATGATCCATTTATTTAATTAATTGAAAAAAATTCTAGGTAATTAATCCCAATGTAACCACACTATTCATGATGTGATGACCGTTTAGGCTCCTCTCTATGACATGGTCTTCACTGGACACAACATGTTGATCCTCTCTTAAGAAGAATAAACTAATCACTCCATCATGTCTATAATGACATGGACCATATAGTCATGGGATAAAAAATTATACTAAGGATGAACAAAAAACTCTTAGATAGACATTCACAACATGGATTTACCACATTTCAATGTGGATAACCTTCCTAACAACTATCCACATCATAAACATCACTCATGGACTACATTTTCACCATCCTCCATAACATGACCTATGGTTAATGACATAACCACCATATCACAAAAATTTTAATTAATGAAAAAATTTAGGATTTTAAAAAATATTATTTAAAATTCTATAACATCACTTGTCCATATTTCATCAAAAATCATATAATGGAATTATATTGGTATCCCATATGTAAGGGCCATTTTCGTGGCATGGATACACTTTAACAAAATTTTACTTATCACACCCCAAAAATTTAATATAAAAATAGAGGAGATTACATTTTTGAATATCCAACTATGCCACAAATCCATAGATTATGGTGAAACATATACATTAGAAAAATATTCACACAGGAACCCACGATGACAAAAAACATAACAACCATGGTGTAAAACCTATATTCTATAAAATAAACCTACTCGTGATAATATTTCAGCCAAAAAATCCATTCTAATCAGCATAAATTAATTTTATTCCCCACAAGAACCCCTCAATCATCATAGAAAATATATTTACATAAGGAAGGGAAAAATTTAAAATTCATTCTAACATTGAGTAGTTTTGAGTGTTATAACCATTTTACTATATAGTCGATCATCAGTAAGTTGTGTTCCCACAAACATTGGGCCTCATCAATGAATATATCATTCTATTGAAATGTTATGTTGGAATCCCACTCCCATATATCTTCTTGGATACACTGATGATACCATTTATTCTGTACTAGAAGAACAATCATTCCATGAAAATTATTCTTCCTTGATTCCACTATCCAAATGAAATGATTTCCAAAAACCATATTAGCCTGGGCCAGGAATTCATTAGTACTAGTCAAATGAAAATGGTTAGGATGATATAATTGACGGTATGGTACAATTAACACATCACGCATGTCCAAAAAAACAAGAGAAATATCCATCTTGAATACTAACATACTAATCCTATTTAAAAACAATAATGATCCCGTGAACCTGATTTCCAAATTCCCTAACCTATGAACATATAATTTTCACAACCTAAATGATGCATGTAAAAATATCTAGTCAACCAATTCAAACTCCATTGTATGGGTTCCCAGGTCAACATTCGAACTCTATCTACTCTAAGTGGTCACCAACATCTTACAAAACAACATGATATGCTATGATCTATCCTGTATGTGTATCAATATCATGAACAATAACGTCCCAAAATCTAGTAGAGAAATGAATGATCCATAAGAAACTATATATAATGACTAAATATTCACTATATAAATTGATTGTTGACAAAAAAAAATTAAAACATCTAAATTTCTAGATTGTTCTCCCATAAACCCTTGAAGTCTGGGATGCATTCCCGTTACACATACTCTAATATTATGATAGTATTCTCATACATCCCATTTCTCTAATAATGATAATAAATGATGAAATATACCAATGATTCAATATCATTATATATACCTCTCTAGAAACATAACATAAATAAGTAATACTAGTTTGAAAATATATATTGAGGTTCCCGATGAAGGTGAATTATCTCTCGTATATAGTTTTTATCCAACTCATCACTAGTTAATGTCTTTAAAGTCAATATAAAATTAAAATACTTTGTAAACATGTCCACAATAACCTAGAAAACATAACTACCTTATCCTGTCACTGAAAACCCATTTGAAAAATATATAGTAACATCACCCAACTACTAAATAGTAATGGGTAGTGATTAATTTAAATGATTAGGTCATTAGGGATATCTATTCACTTATTGATAGGTTGTTTAAAATGCGATAAATTTAATAATATACCTCTTCATCAAAGGAAATAAATACTACCAACATATATTGTGGTACATAATGGTGTACCCCAGATGAACATCCCATCTCTATGACTGTGATCCCATTATCCACTCCTCCCACATTATTGTTGGGAATAAAAAATGTTCTTAAACATAAAATATGTCATTGGTATCAAGAGACCAATTTGGTTGTTTCACCCCACCCTATATGCTTTATATCATAAAAAAATATAAATCTTATATCAGAATATACAACACACACGTGAGGAGTGTGGTTTTAATAGAAATGCATATATGGGGTTTTCTGCACAAATACTAATAACAAACAATGACTTACAAAGAATAAGGGACATCATATCGAAAATGGTGATGGATTATTTTCATAACCTATGATTAATCCTTCCTAATCTGTTCATAAAAAACACCATTCTATTTACCAAGGGTATATTATTGCTTAGAATTTACTAAATATAGGAACTCAACTGACCAATTCTACTATAGGATCAAATCATCCTATGTTAAAATGTTTTTTCATCTCATATGGACAATGTACACTAAAAAACTCTCAATAAAAAATATAGTTCAACAAAATCCATTGTGTGTGCACCATTTATTCAAAATAAAGATTGTATGTGTAGTTATTTCACTCATATGACCACAACATAATAGATCCATAAGCAATTACGTAACCCTTTTTTATTATAGGCACTCCATGTCCAACACATGATTCCTAACAGTATAGTCCACACTGCTTAACCAACATAGTTAATGTCTAGATCAACATAAAAGTTAATATCCTAGTAAGCACAAGAATGTATACCTCACATGCATATGTATAAATAAATTTTATATATTTCTAGTATTGGGTTATTATAGGAACTATCAATCGTGAATTATAAAATATATTCCTTGGATTGTAAATAAAAAATCAAAAAAATATATGGATCCTGAAAAACATCTTACACCTATATGAGAAAACCATATCCTCAACCTTTTATGGGTTTATTAATACACCAACTTGTAATATCACATTCCCTAAAAAGAAAAAATGATTGATTGAATACTATCACATTGAGAAAATTACATTCATTTGATAAACTCATTGTTTACTCAAAATGATATCAAAATTCAATGTGTTCACTTTCCCTGAATAGGAGTACACAAGTATTTCATCTAGAAAAATGACTAAAAGGGAATCTAAATATGGATGGAAGACCTAATTCATTACTTGTATAAATATTTTTAGGGAATTATTCAAACTAAAATGGATAAACATATACTCATATATATTATGAAATATTATAAATGATGTTTATGGTATCATTAGAATGATTCACAATTATTTTCCAATAGCATAATATAAAATAAATCTTAGAGAATAATGTATCCCATATTAAGCAGTCAAGAAAATCATCTATAAGTGGAAGTGGAGACAAATAATTGATCATAATTTGGGTCAGCTTTTTATAATTCACTCATAATATTTCAGAAACGTATTGATTCATAGATGAAAAATAATATCCCTGCATAGAGGGATATACTCATACATATGATCTTTTTTTCCACCAGATCATCATGATTGTTCATTACCTCTAAAATCCCAAAAGTATTAGTCAAATATAGTAGAATTGATAGAGGATCTATTCATATAATTGTCTCAGTCCTAAACTCTATCTATATCTTGGGAATAAATACTAATAACTAAGTAGAGAAAAATCCCAAAACTATTAAATGATGGGAAGAAAGTCTACCTGATTAATTCCACCAAAATCCAAAAAACTACTATGTATATTGGGTAATGATCCAACCGAACTATTGATTGTAAGGTCTTATAAAATGGGTATTTATGTCCCACTCTAGAACATAGACATAACCATGATCCTTGGATGGTGTAATCGACTCCATTAAATGATTAAAATCAATATCGTGTCAACAAAAAACTAAAACATTCATCATTAATATAACATTAAAGCTTGAAATACATATCAAACAAAATTACCAATGGAATCTACAGCAGCCAAAAAATATGAATCCCTCACCAAACTATTGACTAAAATTGATTCATCCTACAAAATGAATAACAATATCCATCAAATGATATAGATTCTCTATGGATATCCCTAATATATACACAAATAGAGTATATATTAAGGACTGTGAAACATATTTATATAATAATGTGGATGGTAATGTGGATTCCAGTAATCTCATTAATCAAGTGAAATTTGGTTCAAAATCTTAGTCTATATGAGTAGTCTCAATAATATATAATTTCCTTGAATGATTTACATGAGTCACAATATAAATCCCCTAAAATGTTTTCACTTACATTATTTTATTACGCTACCCCTAGGAACTACTTCCTCTAATCAAACATGAATGTCTAGTGGAACTCTCGGTATTGATCCTATATAGAGTTTCTAATCCATTCCCTAAACACAATGTTTATATAGATTACATACCAATTTATTTATGTTATTATTCTAACCAATACCACAAGAGGGTCCTGATCTTACCACATTCCAGACACTCGACTAGCAGGTGGTTGAACTGATAATGAATATTTAATTACTTACAATAGTAATGACACTCCACAAAATTATCTCATGATGAAGGAAGTTAACTATGAACACTATATCATTCACGGCCTCCATTACCCTGGTGGGAACCATTAAACATTCAATTATTTCATTATAATGGACCACTTCAGTCTCCCATAATATATGAAAAGTTTTCAAATCCATTTCCCTTATTTAGGTTCATAATAATGATGTGCCCTGGATTCCTTACCCCTGAGAACAGTAGTATGTGATAAATATATACCTATACCTTTATCTCATATTTGAGACCATCAAAAAATGTATCACCCATGAATCCACATCCCCAATTTGCACCACAAAATTGACTTACAACTCAGTGAAATTTCAAATTGAATCTATAAATTTCATCCCTCCTTAAGAGATATTCATAAAATCCAGCATCATATCTCTTATCATTGTCTCTGGATGATGTTTTTAAAATACAATGTTTTGAATTCCCTAAACAAAAACAAACATGTAGGTTTGATACAAAAAATATATCCTACCCTTTTCAATACTAAAATCATAACTTATAAATCTATAACATCATCCTCATATCTTATGGTGTCTAATGGAAGTAAAATATTTCTTGGCATTATAGACATAGGGAACATATGCCTCGGGCCCCCACTACCCCATAATAAATTTTGTATGTCATATTGATAAAATTTATGTTAGATTATAGATTTAATTTGATTCTTGGAAAGTATAAATATATATAACACATAATCTATAGTAATCTCTCATAGAGAAGATCATCTACCATCAGTACTAGCACTAAAAGGGGAAACATATAAATTTTCAGTGAGGCATGATCATCCCCTCACTCATAATATTCCACCAGTTTTCACCATGGTGGAATATCTGTACAATTAAGTAGAAACACACTCCTAAAAAATTTCAATAATAGTTATTAGTATGTACATTTAGTGTATTTAGTAAACAGTGTAATTTCTTTCTATCCTCAATACACCCTTGTCACATAGGTGAACAACTTAGGTACTATCTCTAGTATTTCTAACCCATTCTTCGGGGCAACATCATGTATATATATGATCCATATAATATAATTTACATTTTATTTTCTCCATATAATTAATCTTTCATATTAGTGGGTTTGTTAAATAAAATTATATTAATATTTTATAGAGTAATATGCCTTATCATTTACCACTAACCTTTCATTTACATGATACTATACAATTCAAGTTGATTAATTCTCAAAAAATTAAACAATTTATGAATTTGTTAGATAATATTCCACCATCATGGTATATAGGAAAAAAATATTTAAGGTTTGGTTAACACATTAAATTACAAACCACAATATCATTATAATAATATAATATCACAAGTGAGTATATAAATTTCATATTAATACTACATTTCTGGTTTGTTTAATGTACAAGAACCCTCTCACCACCCTGGTCCAAGGGATAAAACCGTAAAATCATAAATTAAAATTCAAGGTGTTTCACACAAAGTGATGTAACTCCACTGTAAATGTTAAAACAAAGAATAATAGTCTCATCCCTAGTAACACATATTCCCCCATACACGCGGTATCAATTCTAAAGTAAAATATCCACATAAATATTCAAAAACATCCAATATTCTATCAACCATGGAAAAATAGTAAATAGAAATCAATTGAATAAGGTTTTGTATAGAAACAAGTACATTTAATACATCAATATTACATCAATTTAGTTGGATATTGAATATATTTCACAATAATACACGCCTGAGGAACAAAGAGGATTATTATTTTCTAAAATAGTCATATCTATATACAACCAATATACAAAATATCTACATCAATACCCTTTTAGTTATTCACAAATAGCTCCATTCCTAGACATACCATTCATAAAACATTTCTCCATAACCCATGGAAGGGAAACATATGAAAGTGTCATCTTAGAAGCTTAGTAAGGGTAAACATAAGAAATATCAATAAATGTTCATATTTAAGGATACGATATGATTGAGGGTATCATAACATAATATAAACCTTATTAATTCATGACCAAAAAATCATATATGATATTCTTTTAAAATAGAATAATATTTTATTAATCTAAAGGAATAATAAATAAGAGTGTAGAATAATTTATAATGAGTCATATGCAATGGAAACATATCGTAATACTACGATATAAGTTTATGACACGTACATAAACATATAAAATCATTTTATTACTAAATGATCACTTCCAAAACGATCATAGTGTATTGGGTTTACTGCCCATTATATCTTTTCCTCAGTCATGCTTCACTCCTAAGACAAAATTATTGGAAAAATTCCCTTATTGAACTAGGTTCACCCACATTCCAATACTCATTATGTAATTAGATATCATTATTTAAACAATTCATTAGAGGGATATATAATTTTTTTCCTACCTATCACGAAATGAAAACCAAATAAATACGATCTAGATAATCCCAATCATTTCATCATATCACAAATTCATAAATTTTTTAATGAATATGGGTTATATAAACATTTCATCATCATATTCCAAAATAATTTAGATAAAGAATACAAATGTTAACATTTGTTCTCATCCATATTAAATAAAACGAAACAACAAAAGATGTTGTTGTGGATAGAAATACCATTAAAATATAACTAAAATATGTCATGGGTAAAATGGCCTTTCATTTGATATAACTTATTTAGAATCTAAAAAATTCCAAATTATTAAGTAATTTTATTCCATTTGAAATAAAGAAGTAAAATAAAAAATTAAACTTTTAATGAAAAGTATATTCACGACGGCAGGAAATTTCATTCTCATAGTGTATGTTAAAACAGAATTTCCTTTAACATTTTTGATAAAAATTAAAAAGTACCACATTTAGAAAATGATTGGAAAATTATTTCTAAATATTGTTCACATTGATAAATATAGAGAAAATCGACACTAAATAATAATTTTATAAAAATAACACATTGATGATAATATTTTAATGAAAATAGGGATATAATAGAAATGATTCATGAAAGAAGTGAAAAATAAGGTTAGTTTTCTTTAAAAAAATCATTCAATATTGTGAGTACTTAAAGAGAGTAAAATGAAATGAAAACAAATAATCTATAGAAATAAAGAGTATAAGAAAAGAAACCATTTGTTTGATTGATTTTTTATATAATGTATTCATCTAAATGTTAAGCATAAAAAATCTTTCTATGAATTAGATTATGAAATAAAATCCTTATATTTATGGTAATATTTTTATCATTAGCCCCATGAAAGAAATAAAATAAAACTAATGTTAAAATAACATGGAATTAAGGATATTCTTGATACAAAAAACTAAATGGTGAAGTAGATACATCTTGTAAATGAATATATATATATATATATATATGAATTACATCAAATATGTATTAAATAAAAAAATTTAGAAGAATAACCACTATGGATTTACTATCTTTTTACAAGAATGTTAATTTTTGTAACACCATGAGATTTTATGAATTATTTATTTTTGAATTAATTTAATATTTTGGATATTTTTTTCATTTCAAAAAACTCTAAATATTGTTTATTTTATATTATATAATAATGTTTGTCTTTCATTTTGTGAAAAAAAATGTTAATTGTGCACTACATGCAATATAAATTTTATCTTTATCTACATGAAACACTGCATTTAGCTTACGTTCTACCATATACAAACTTTCATCGATGGATTCTGTAACATGCAAGCTTGATTGTAACTGAGAAATAATTCATTGTTGAAATATTTTATTTAATACGATGTGATATGATCCTTAAATTGATGATTATAGTTTTAAATCACTTGTAAATATATATAGTTTAATTCTTTGTTTACCTATTAATTAGAAAATAATATTGAAACAAATGAAAATGAAGGGACTCGTTTTATAAATGTTTATTTTTATAGGAAAAGATGATTTATATTTATAATTTAAAATAATTACTAATAGTGAATCATATTAATTATATCTATATGTTATATATTACATCAAACATTTTTTATGATCATCCAAAATATATGATATATATAAGATAAGAACAAACCCAATTTTATGGTTAGAAACCTATATTTATAATATTGTAGTTTTACCGAATTTTAATGGTGAACCCATTTTAAATCCAATTTATGGAACATCAATAGATTTAATATGTCAAAATAAACATCATATTTTAAATATAAACATAAAAATTCTGTTATTATAAATTTTTGGTAATTTTATGTATGGTTTTTAATGAATAGTTAAATATAAAGAATTTTAATTCAAAATATATTTTTCATTTTATTACTATATATTGATAAATTATATTTTAATTTTTTTTGTAAATATTTTTTAGATAACTATTTTATAATTTAATGAAAATTATTTCCTTTTAATCAATTACACTTTGAATATTTATATAAAAACATAGCAACATTTTATATGTTTTAACTTTAAAACTCACAGTGTCATCCCATCAGAAAGAATATCATTAAATTACATTCTTCCCTTTATATGATTATAATTTTGAAAAATGGAATACATATTTGGAATAATCATAATTTCAAATTTCTAATAATTTCAACATTTTTTTGATCAAAAAAATTATTGAATGTAATTACAATTAACGAAAATAAGTAAGAGAAAATTAGGTTAAGAAAGTACTAAACCTAAAATTTAAGAACCAAAAAACCTATAAAATTATCCAAAACCCATTGAATGTACATGGTATAAACATTAAAATTAAATTATTCACTTATTGTTTTATGAATTTTTTAGGTAAAAACATGGGTACAACTAGATTTATTTCAAAAATACCAAGTGTATCCTTTCCCGTCCCTATAAATGGCCACCACCTCTCCCTCTTCTAAAACCCATTACAACTACTTAGGTTTGTATAATATCTTCCCAATACACTAAAACAATCCCCCCTTACTCCTTGAATCCTACCCTTGGGCATAAAGCAATCCAATGATTTGTTTTGGAACAAACCAAAATGAGTTACCCGATTAAGAGGCAACATCTTCTCTCAAGCTCATTTATTTTATTTTCTTTCTCCACCCATCGAATCTCTTAATTACATGATTGAATATAAAAACTAGAATATGATATATATATATATATATATATATATATATATATTATGAAAATTGTTCAACCTAAACATACACAAACATCTATTAAATGGTCAACGAACACTGTTTTTATGTATATGATGAACTACTACTTCACAAAATAATGATTGTTCATTTATATTTTACAACATCTTAACATGTACATTATTTTAGAAACTCTATTTATATATTTTATATATTATATTTATTGTGTATTTAATCTTATTAAATCCTTTCAAAATAAATATGGTTATACCTTCAATTTTGTGTAAATACGATCATTTCGTTTGAGGAAGTGTGGACTACCACTCCCTCAAAGTGGCTGATTCTGTAAAAAACAACATGGAATGTATTAAGATGAGTTTAGTGGAATTATATGATATATATTATATAATAATTACATATATACAAATAGATACAAATATTTCATTTATCTTCTTTCATTCAATATGACAATAAAAAAAGAATCAACATTCATGCCTATGTATAACTGTCCTTCTACATGAATAGTGTATTCCATTTACTAATTATATATTATATATATTATTATGAAACAAATATACTGAATATAAATGATATTTATTTCACTATTTAAATTCTATAAATCAAGATATAAGTATAAGGAACAAAATATAACATATTAATACATATGTAAAGAACAAAGAGGATATTATCCGATGTGAAACCATAACATAGAATTGTTAACAAGAGGGTAATATAAATTCATTATAACACCATATATGTTATTATATATATGAATATGGTTATATGATATATTTATAACAACAATTTATTTATTATAAATAACATTTTAATGAGTAGGATGTGTGTTAAGACACATAGTATGGGGATTTCATCTTACTTTTTATTTCTATTAGATACATGCATTATTCACCACCCATTATTTTTTATTGTGTGTAGACTTCCCATGGATGTATTCAATGATTATTAAAATAAATTTTACATGTGTTTTAATATTCTTTATATTATCATAATTTCATGGGGTTAATGTTTCAAATTTTTTCAAATCGGTAAGACAATTTTGTCTCAATTTCCCTTCTCTGAGACACATGTTTTATTATGAACCTACATTCATTTTCAAAGTGTTTATAATTCACGGTGACATGTTGTATTAGGAATACCCTAAATTCTATTATATTTTATTCTTCATGCAATTTTATTTTTATACTTTGGGAGTATGATTCCATGTTACAATGTTGTAGTATTTTATTGAAATATTCTCATCATATATACATCAAGGTTTTTTATGATTATGATTCCATTATAGAAATATTATGACCCATCTCTCAAGAAAACTCATAAATTTTATTTCACTATTTTTATACAAGGTATATCCATGTATTCGTAAAAATATTCATCTATTTGATAGTTATTATTATTGTGAATTTTTTAAAGAAAATTCTGACCGTATTTATTTATTTATTTTATTTATTTATTTCAAAAACCATGTTTTCAAAAATGTTTTCCAAACAGTTCTCAAAAAGGTTTTAAATTTTTTTTCAAAGGATCTGTAAATATTATTTTCAAGTAAAATTCATTTAAAAAACAATTTATTATTTTGAAATATTCCATTATATGATGTAAAATATATTTTCATAGAAAATGGTTTTAAAAAATTATTTATGTTTTAAAAATAAGATTTCAATAAAGAAAGGATATTTTCCTGAAGAAATGTTTTTAAAAGATCATTCAAAATTATTTCCCATCTATGAAAACGTTCTCTTCTGTTACTTAGGAAATTCTAGAAAAAATATTCAATGTTTCCATTCTTATTAGTTCTCGTATTGAATTATGTTTTGATGGAATGATGTTTATTAATCCCCTTTCTCCTTTTTGTGTAATATGATTTTGAAACCAACTTATTACCATGGGATATGTATATTATGAAATGATTATGAAACCAGTCTTTTTTCAGAGATTATGATTTGATTACATGTTTATAATACCCATTTCATTTCACAGGTTATTATATGATTATTTATGATCTTGTGGACTATGTATGTCTGATTTCACTATGATATTGGTGGTACTATCACGACCTATCCCAATGGAGATCGGGCCATGACTCCTCAATCCCACCTCCAATATGTGAAGGGTTGGTGACTAGAAGTGCCAGGAAATATCACATACATGAGAGACATTATCTATGTACATATATGCCCACACCTATCTCCAGGCCCACAAAATTCATAAATGTAAAATCCACTATGTAATCAATTCATGCATACAACTATATCTCAACCAACACAGTTTGATATGATAGTAAAAAATGTATAGTAAACTAGGACAGAATACATGCCCACCAATAATAGGAGTCTCTAAAATACAAGTCATAATAACAAACAAATGATTTTAGGACTACTATATGTGGACGTAGGAACAATTTGGTCTACCTAATCTCACAATGCTCAATCAGTTCCTTGTTCGCCAAGGCCTTCCTAAAAAGGGATCTCATTTTCACAAGACATGACATGTGTGGGAAAAGACCATATAGGGGTGAGTATAACAATACTGAGTAATAAACCCCAAAACCATTTATAAATACACTAATGAAAGATACCATCAGCTCTACCCAAATATATGACTACACCATGTATAATAATTTTCATATATACTCAATCCAAAACATACAATCTAGAGGTATTTCATGAATACTAAATACCATCACTGGTGATTTATCTTAGATATTAAAATAAGAACTCATCAAAGAGAATACACTCACGTGTCAAATTGAACTAATGATGTCCATTAGAAATGTACAGTTCATTGGGAACCATCATGAGAGAGATACATTTACAGATTTAATGAGAGACACAACACAAAGATGGGGATCTTATCCAGGGCCCTGGGGTGATACCATCAACTAAAAATAGATTCACATTCTATGTATGGGATCGATTCTATATAAAATTTTTCAAATTAATATCAAAGACTAAACATAGGGCACAAAGAATGAATAAACGATTCCACAACAAGACTCTTGGGGGATTCCCCAACCCCATCAACAATTTCTTCCTAAAGGGATCATAGTTCTAGGACTTGGTAATTATTCGTACCTACCTTCCATGAAAGTGACAAAGGGAAAAAAACCCTAACGAAACATGTCCACAAGACTGAGGACAAGAGAATGAATGCACGTAGATATGGGTACATGATGTGTTGTAGCATCACTCACCATGTCCCTTGACCCTGGTTACATCCCATGTACAATGGCTTATGTCTTTAGAAAATATCATGTAGAAGATGGGTACACAACATGTAAAAGGAGTCACATTCCATTTCCTTCAATTCGGGGTCATCCCATGTGCTCTTCTATTTTTCTCATACATGGTGTTAACCCGTGTCTTCCTGCCCTTGTATTAGTACAAGAGGTATCCCATGTATCTAGTCTACATCATTGAATGTGGTGGAGTACACACCATCTAGGCAACACATATACCCCACCCCATGACCATGTAATTTCTGTAGTACATTCTTTGTGGTCCAATGATGAACACACACCGTGTAAAAGGGTATACACACCATATGTTATGGTTTTTCCCAAATGTATAGTTCTCACTCCTGCTTCCCTCGGCAAATCATTGGGTTCTACTATGGTTCTTGGTTCACCTTGATACTAAAGATTGACCTCTGTCCCCCCCCCCCTGATTCAAAATGATGGGATTTATGCCTTTAATAGGATCAGAAAAATGGTAAATTCAAATCTAATTCATTTCACCCAAAGAATGATTTCTTCGAAATCACATAGAATCATCCATCTATATTGTCATCGGACCTCTGTTAGGATTTCATGATGATAGATATTTAATTTCGAATCATTGTACCATGAAACGAAGGTCTAATGATCGATCATTCAATAACATTTCAAAGAACTAAGAACATGCATAGAAATACCATGGTAGAAAAAGAACAATGAAACAATCTGAGGAACGAACCTAGACCTTTTTCATCAAAAACTCAATCAGTTCCTATACAAATGATGTACAGTCAAAAAAATAATCAAATCCCGTAGATCCCACAATTAAAACCCATCCTTCAAAGCAGAACTGAATAATGGATCAAACTATTCGTTGGTTGGTAAATGTTCATCATTGTATATAATAATGGGGAAGGATATCCAAATTAGCAGAACATACATGGGAATTGGATTTATTTCTATTGAAGGTCAATTTATTCTGGTAATATATGTCAAAAATAGCCTTCACAAATCGTCAATACAATGTTACGTCATCATCAACTAAGAGAAATATTTATGTTTTCTTATGGAGAGAATCTAGAGAATTTGGGATTATGTTCCTAACCTTGGATATTTTCCTAATGGAATATATGTAAATAAAAATCATTGATGTTCCACTTCTTCATCAAAAAAAAATATTCTAAATTTATTTTATTAATTATAAAGGCACAAGACTAATTTTATGGTTAAACCATTCTAGACAACAAGATGCTGCACCTAGGGTGAATCTGATGCTCTGATCATAGAAGTGTCCTCAGATTAATAATTCGAGCACCTCTTTATAATTTATTCTTCTTTTTCAGGATTACTACAGGCCTGTAATATTTACTATTTTAATATTTTTCAATAAGTTTTTCTAGGCACACTGGGCCGTGGAATAACATGTTTTCTCAGTGGATGGTCTCAAAATTTATATATATAATACTAAAAAAAATACACTGAAAATCCAGGACATTATATACTCCCCACCTAAAAGATTTATGCCCCCAAAACTTATAAAAAATTATACAAAAAGGATGTGGGTTCTATATATGAATCTAAGCTTCCCACTACCATGTGTACTCCAAAAGAATATTATGCTTCCACCAGAAATGAACCAATGGAATCACCCACCCATGAAGGGTCCTCTCCTACCAATCCTCGATCTCCACTGGGAAATCCTAAAAATTCACTCTATCCTTGATGTTTAACTAGCCCCAGTCAATGACCTGTGATTGTTCATACATGTACCTCTTTATTTATGAAATGTGTTAGGTCTCGTGTACCAAGTCCAACTGTGGGGGTAGAGCTAAACGGTACTCCACCTCGCTAACTATACACAGTATTTGAAAAGTACTGATAATCCTCATATATAACTTTCCACCCCAACCAAATTTCTATTATCTCCATCAAGGTGAAACTTGTAGGATCATGTGGCCTCCTTTATCGAACTTCAGAGGCCTATAACACATGTTAAAATAGGAATTATGATGGCTTTATGAATTCTTCATCCACTCTGGGATGATCATTACATTGTAGATAGTACCTTGCATGAACATCAGGCCCTTAAGTACTGACTCTCCTGGGTTAGTTCAGGAATGCGGTGACCTATAGGGTCATCCGTACAATGGATCTAATATAGCTATACCAATGGTGGAATGCTATTTGTTGTTGTACATGAACCCCACTAGTGGAATGTGATCCTCCAAACTAAAACTAATGTCTAACATGCATGCCCATAGTATGTCCTCCTGAACCCGAATAGTTTAAATCATCTGGCTATACATATGTGGGTGAAACTTCTTACTTAGGTGTAATCAGGTCCCAAATGCCTCATGAAATCCATTCACAACTGGGATGTAAAAATAGCATTATGATCAAGAAATTTTGTCCATGGGACATTATGGAGTAGAACTATCTATTGAATGTAGAGGTATCCCAAGCTCTCTTTTGAACACTTCTCTCATAGATATAGGAAGTTGGCCAACTTAGTGAGTCAGTCAATGATCACCCAGATGGAATCATGTCCCCTGGCTATACATTGTAAACCCATCATAATGTTCATTTATAACACATCCCACTTCAATTCAGTCACCTCCAGGGGTTGGGATAAATCCACTAGAACCTGGTGCTCATCCTTCCTTGGCTGACAAGTAAGTCATTGAGAATCAAACTCTACAATACTCTTTTTCATCCCAAGCCTCACAAACAATCATCAAGGGTCTTTGTATATCTTCACCCCAAATGGATGTAACGCTAAAGGGGATGTAAGAAACTACCTCATAACCTCTTCCAACAACACCCCTGGTACTACCTTGCATCCTCTAAAATGAGTGGTGTGCTCCCCACCTTGTGAACATCCATCACAAGCATTCTCTATGGATATCAAATCACATAGGGTCTTGTAGTCAGTATCCCCTAGATATACCTCCAGGAATCTCTATAATATTGGTGGGGTAACAACCATTGAATGGTGGTATGATTCTCTATGTCCATCCATAAAGGATAAGTATTACAAGGTCAGTTATTTTGACACCTCATTTAGAAATTGTGATGTAGATATTTTTCTATGAAAATCTTCAACCATGTTACCATTCCTAAAAGTATAGGCAATATCAATGTCATATTCCTAGAGGAAATCCATTTATCTACTCTTCCCCATGTTTAGATCCTTCTAATAGAATATATTCTTGAGACTCATGATATCGGAGTAGACAGTAAACCTCTCACCCATCAAGTAGTGTCGCTATATCATTAACACGAAGACTACCACTGAAAACTCAAGATCATGTGTAACATAGTTCAACTAATGTGAAATCAACTATAATGAACAATAGTAAATGTAAACATTCCTAAACATTAGGACACAACCAAACATGGCTCTGGATTCATCGCATAAAACATTGTACTCGACTCCCTCCTCCAACAATATCAATATTGGAGTGCTCTTCAAACTCTACCTCTACTGATTAAAAGGCTATTGGAACTTATTTTTCCACATGAAATGCTTCACCTTTAGTGTAAAATATGTCATAGGTGCTAATAAATTATAGAAATCAGGTATGAATCTCTTGTAACAGCATGTAGTCCCAAGTAAACTGCGTACCTCCGTTATGCTCCAAGGAGTATCTAATGCTAACACTACCCCAACCTTGGATGGGTCCACAGCCACTCCATACTATTTGATAATATTCCCTATTATGTGGATTTATTGAATCTATAATTGTCACAAAGTGAGTTTTCTATAAATTTGGTGCTCTAGGAGTACATCTGAAGTCATGCTTAAGTGTCTCACATGATCCTCAGCAGATGCCGAGTACACTAGGATATAATTTATGAATATTACCTAAAATTGGTCCATGTAAGGCTAAAGGATCCATTTCACAAGTCCCATGAACACTTCATGGACTTTATTCATGCCAAAGGGCATAAAAATGTACTCATAGTGACCGTAATAACATCTGAAATCTGTCTTCTGTATATCATTGTCTCGTCTTCATAAATGTTGATAGCTTGATCTGAGGTCATCCTTTGATAACCATAATTCACATATCAAATGATCCAGGAGGTTATTAATCCTCAGTAGTGGATACCTTTTCTTCCAAATCACCTAATTTATGTTCTGGTATTCCACACAAAACCTCATGCTCTTATCAACCATTTTGGAAAACAAAAATGTGGATGACTTGGAGAAAACATTAGGTCTCATGAAGTCCTTCATCCGAAAGTCCTCCAACTGCAACCTTAGCTCGCAAAGCTTTGTGGGAGCCTTCCTATATGACTTTACATATATTAATTCCATACCGGGCTGCATGTCAATGCAGATGGCTATCTATTAGTGGGGAGGTAAACCTGGAACATTTCAGGAAAGACTTCCTAGTTCTCCACCACTACTTCAAGAATCTAAAGGATCATAACATCTGTTGCACCTAGGTCTAGGCTATCCAACTGATGAGTAATTATATTCATCATACTATGCATGAGTCCATCCTATATTACCTAGTTTTAATTTTCAACAACAAAGGAAAACCTCATTCCATCACTTTGGACACATCACACCATTCTCCTAAAACACTCAATATGTGCATGGACTGGAGATATCCAATCAATGATAAGAATGTCATTGTAATTCCTAGATGCTTCCACTAAGAATCTAAAACTGAAAATCTTACCTCTAAAGGTCGTGTCACACTTTAGGCATAGTTGTGTAATCACAGAGTCTTCTATAGTTTGTGTATCCAAGGGTAAGGGTCAAGTCAACAGTTCAATCAGAATCTCAAGGTCTTTAACATGATACGTAGAGAGAAAAGAATGATTAGAAACTAGGTCTATCAGTGCTGCATATAATTTAGGAAAGACAGATATCATAACTTAAATCATTTCTGGAGCACCTGGGGGACATGAATCGGCCACATGCAGTTGTCCCTACCCCTATCCTCGAGCACCTTGAGCCTGGCTTGGACCTCATGGGGTAGGTGGTGGTAATAAGTCAAAATGACGACCACCTCATATTGTTCTACTATATCCTCTGACATGTCCACCGACCTATGTTTCTACATGCTCCATTAAATGTTTCTACCTCAGTGGCCTATCCATTATCTTCCTCTCAACAACACGATGTGTTGGAAAATCTCGACCGAGATTCCCCATTCTGTCATATGAATATCATCACATATCACTAGGTTGACTGGACCCAGCAAGTGAGCCCTAATCTACATATCCTCTTTCCAAGGACCTCCTCTAGAGACATCTCCCATGCCTATGACCCTAGTTCTGAAGGCAGATCCCTTCATCCAAGTTCTCTACTGTTTCTTTCCCACTACTGACTATTATTGGCTACATCTTCTCTTCCCATAAACATTCAAAAACCAAAGACCGCTCGAGCACCCCAACATAAGTGGAAAATCATTGAGGGATAATTTTGGATTAGATGTCTCTACACATACCTCACATTAATATCCAACCAATGAAGTACTAATATATAACCATATCCATCAAGTACATGTAATAGTTTGTGAACCTCGATGAATAATCATCCATTATCATGCTACCCTACTAGAGATGATGAATATACTATATAGATTATATCTTAGAATAACTGGTGATAAATCATCTCTAAAGATATGCTTGAACTCTATCAATGAATGTGTCACATCGTCATGAGTCGGTGTGGAAAAAATCTACCATCACACTACTGAGCTTTGTAGAGGGATTGACACCAGAACCACTATCTAATCTATTAGTGTCCAGACTAGTTAAAAAACATAGGTAACCACCTCAATATATCCCTCATCCACATGAGGTTTGGGCTTGCCTTAGAACTTGATGGGTATCTATCTCTAAAACACATTGAGCATGGTCATACTATGCTCCTCGTCTGTTGGTTCTATGGGTACCACGTGCATCTCAACATCTAGCATTATAGTTGGTGCATGACCTCGAGGTAAAATCTGGGGGATTGGTCCATTTATGAAAGCATATTAATTGAGGGGTCATCATCATGTTAATGGTGTTGAATCCTAGATGGTATGCATAATAGATACACCCTATCAAAAAAATGTTCCACAATCAATGATTATATCTTGGGTGTTTACTCAAGAAGGACATTGAAACCACAATCCAATTTTTTATGATGTGTGTTCCATTATTTTCCATAAAACCATTGTTCACATGTATCAAGTCGAAAATCAGGTTATTAGGGTCCTGTTGTATGAACATGTTGGCTTCCCACACCAACACTGAAGTCCCTAGCCTAAAAGTAGAACTAGATAAAAATTAAACTATTTCTGAAACCAATCTCAGAGAATCATAGTCCTAAGGTAGAATCAACCACCTCTGATACAACTTTTTCATGACCCGTCCCAGTTGGTCAGGTTTTGTGACACCTCAAGACCACCTCGAAAAGGATAGTGTCTAGTGTCTAGAACTAAGTCGGCATATCACTAACATGAGAGGGATTACCTATGTACTTGTATGCATGAACCCATCTCCAATCCTACAAAAGGCTAAAATGTAAAAACTACTAAGTAAATAATGAATTCATTAAACTATATCCTATGAAACTTATTAAGATAAAAAGATAATGTAATTATAGTAATCTAATCCAGAATACAAGCCCACCAAAAAGAATAGTCTGTAAACCAAAACTCCAAATTGTAAATAATAGATACTAGGACTACTGTCTGCATCCGTAAGAACAAATCATCCTACTTGATCTCACAAATCTCCATCGAATTTTGTCCACCCAATACTTCCTCAAAAGTCCACTCATCTACAAAAGACACAACAAGTGTTGGAAATTCTTGTGTAGGGGTTATTATAACAATACTCAATAAAAAATCCCAAAAACAAAAAATTAATACACAAAGGAAACATACAGTCATCTCTACACAAGTATATTTCAACATCCCATATAATATTATCCATATGTACTTAATACAAGGCACACAGTATAGAGGTTTGTTAGGAATACTACATACCAACAGTAGGGATTCATCCTAGGGATTCCAGGAAGTAGTCATCTTAGCTGCCACACTCCTGAGTCTGATACCACTAATGGAGTCCATCTGAGAAGTATTGTTCATCTAGAACCGTCATGAGAGAGATACATTGATTGCTCTGAAGAGAGACACGATACACAAGAAGAGGATCATATCCTGGTCCATGGGGGGACTTCAACAACTCAATCTAGATTAAACTGTTAATTAGAGGATCGATGCCCTGTAAAGTTAGTCACATTAATACCAAATACACTACCTTAGGCATGATGAAAGAATAGAAGATATGGCTCCAGGCCTCTCGTGGGATTCCGCCACTCTATCCAGAAAGTCCTATTAAAGGGATCATGGTCCTATGTGTATCAAATGATTTGTATATACCATCAGGGATAATTATAAAGGGTATAAAACCTTATCAAAAATGCATATGATACATAGGAAAATAGAATCAACCCATGTTTAAATGGGTACAAGGCATGTAGTAGGGTCACACACCTTGTCCCATGACCCAGGTTATTGCCTGTGCACAATGGCCCATGTCTTTAGAACATGTTTCCTAGAAGATGAGTATACGATGTGTAAAAGGATTCACACTCCATTTTCATCCACCCAGGGTCTTCTCATGTGCTCTAGACATGTGTTGGTACACAATGCCAACCCATGATTACCTTCCCATGTACCATTAAATGGGGTAGACCTTCTGTTTGCTCTTGGTCATGTCGTGTGGTGGAGAACATGTTATGTAGGGATTCAGTGCACTCCATAGTGTGTTAGTGTACATATCGGAGTACACTCTAGGTGGTCCGATGATGAACAAATATCCTGTGGATGGGGCTATAGGAAGTGTGTTATGGATTTTACAGAAATTCAATTTCTTCCTCTTCATCGATTGGGATGATTGTCTGTTAATGATTCAGTGCTCGGATAACATCAAAACCCAATAAAAAGTTTCACTTCACCACCGTAACACCCAAATAAAGGGTTTAGGTCCTTTAATTGGATCAGAAAACTAATTAAATCAAATATGGTTCATTTCACCAAAAGAATGATTTCTCCCAAATCACTTTGATTCATCTGTCACTGTCTTCATCACACCACAAATAGGATGTCCTGATGAAGGGTCTTGAATTTGAGATCATTGCACCAAGAATAAAATGTGAAATTTTCAATCATTCATGAACATGTCAAATAAAGAAAAAAAGGAATAGAAATAATAAGGGATAAAAAGGAAAATGAATGAATATGAGTAATAAACCTCATTCATTATTCTTTCATTCCTTGATATTTTCCTTTTAAAATTATCAAAAACAAAAACATCAATAACACCCAATAAATCCCACAATTAAAACTCATCCCAAAAAGAAAAACCAAAATGTGGATCAACATATGCGTTGGTTGATCTACGTTCATAATTTAATATAAGAATAAAAAAAGAAAATTTATAATAAAACATCCTACCTTGAAATTTTATCGCTTGATGTTGAATCCTATGTTGAGTCCATAGATACAATACATGATCATTTGGAGACATCTACTATGATGAGGGTTAATTTGTCTACTTATATTCAATAGGGACCCGGTAAGTGAATGTTGAAAATTCAGGCACGAATTGGACAAACTGACACTATGTTATGGGAGGACATCTTAGAGAGGTACTTGAAGAACTTTTTCCCAAAGACTCTAAGAGAAGATAAAGTTCCAATGTTCTTGCATTTGACCCCGAGATGTAAGTTTGTGATGTATTATGCTAGAAAATACAATGATATGTGATGATTTACTCCAACATTAGTAGGAGATGAGGGATCTATGATGAAACATTTTCAGGATTGACCTAATTGTGAGATTAAGAACCAAGTGAATATCTTCAGGATGAAAAAGTTTACAAAAGTGGTGGATCATGATCTCATAGTTGAAGGGAACCTATTGGAGGCTTCTAGTGCTGGATAGGTAGCTGTTACTGGATGATCAAAAGGATCAAATTTTTTGATAAGGAAGGACCAATATGAAAACATTTTCCAAGGTAGTGGAAATAATAGTACACATATAGGAGGGTCAGTTGGATATGATTTTGCTATGGTGATCTTTCATCAATGTGGTAAGTGGAGACAATATCATCAAAACTATTCCAGACTGCCAGCAGAGTGTCGATCTAGCGGTAAGATAATATATATATAGAAATTATAATGTTCGTAATGACAAACTGGTAATGAAGGTGAAACTGGGAAATGCACGAGTATGGTAAAAGGATCTTCTACACTATATCAGGTTGGTAGTTGGAGTTATACTTATCCATTTACATGGTTTTCTAGGAAGGAGATCGCACATCAACAGAGTGGTGATACTCTAGCTATTTTGACAACATCACAAAGAAGAATGGAATCACAGTTATGTGCAATACAACATATATTTTTTGATAGAAAGGTTGGGCCATCAACTGTGATAGGTAATATTATAGTAGATTCTACATCAGCTTGTTCCTTGTTTGATATTGGTGACTCTCATTCCTTTAAATATGAAAATTTTGATGATGGTTTGATCCTGGTGGTGGAGTTTGTGAGCATGGTAATGACTATCGATACACAATTGGGAGTACGGGGTAGATATATCTGCATATAAGTGGGATGGTCACTAGAGAATAAGGAATATCATTTCCTATGGGATCTCTATGTTCATGATATGACAGGATTCAACCTGGTTATAGGGATGTATTAGCTAGTCACCTACCGAGCCCACATTGATTGTTACCATAGGATATTTTCCTTTTTGTATCTTTAGGGTGACTAGTATATTCAATGTGGAGAGTATGATATCTCAGCACGCTGACTAGGGATAATTACGAAGCAATTGGGAGAGCTCATAACCCAAGATACTAGTATATAGTGGGATCATGAGTGGTGTTAGGAAATATTTCATTACAAAAGTAGTGGAACTATTTTAGGATGCATTTCTTGAATTCTTCTCAGAGATACCACCTAAGAGAGATATAGATTTCACTATTAAGCTAATGATGGGGGATGAGCTAGTATCTATTCCACCACAGAAAATGAAACTAACAGAGATTTAAGAACATAAGAGCATGTTGGAAGTGTTGGAGGATAAGGGATTTATCTATCCAAGTATTTCACCTTGGGGATCACCTATTTTGTTCACAATGAAGGCTTACGAGAGTTCATATTTGTGTATTGATTTCTGGAAGTTGAACAAAAAGACTGTGAAGAACCAATATCCTCATCCATTTATTGATAATTTGTTTGACCAATTGAAGGGTGCTTGTGTGTTCTGAAATATTTATTTGAGATCAGGGTTTCATTAATTTAGAGTATGAACTTCTGAGATATCGAGTACTACATTCTGAAGCTGGTATGACCTTTATGAGTTTGTCATAATGCAGTTTGGGTAGACTAATTCACTAGCAGTGTTTATGGATTTGATGGAATCGATCATTAATATGTATCTAGATCAGTTCGTGGTGGTGATTTCACATGACATATTATAATACTCTAAGAGTCATGATGATAGTTCCCTACATCTTGACATCATTCTAGGTACATTGAGAGTGAATTAGTGATACACCGGGATATCTAAGTGTCAGCTTTGGATTGACCAGGTACACTTCTTAGGGAACATAATTTTAAGGGATGGTGTTTTAGTAGACCAAGATAAGGTTCAATATGTGGTTTATTGGGAGCATCTAATGAATGTTTTAAATATCATAAGATTCTTTGGATTAGATGGATACTATAAGATATTTATCCACGACTCTTCCCATTTTACAGCGCCACTTTCGCGCTTGACCAGAAGGGAGTAATGTTTTAAGGGTTAGAGTATTCTATGAGTTCTTTTCAGGAGTTTAATAAGTGATTAACATTGGAACTAATTTTCATCACACCTAAGTCAGATTAAGAGTATACGGATTATTGTGACACATATGGGACCATACATGGTGAAGAATTGATGTAGGGTGGTTGAGTTGTGGAATATGGGTCTTGGAAGTTGTGGAAACCTGAATGGAATTACCCTACTCATGAAATTTAGTTGGAAATAGTGGTTTATGCTCATATGTGTTGGCAACAATATCTTTTGGGAGAAATGTTTATAGTCTATACATATCACAAGAGATTGAACAATATATTTTCATAGCATGATTCTAATGTTTGGCATTGGAGATGGGATGAGTATATGTTGTCTTTCACTTTTGGACGGGATTATATGCCTGATAAGGGAAATAGTGTAAAGGATTCCATGAGTAGGAAAACTCATACATAGATGGTTCATGAGTCGAGTGCTGAGTGGAATATTATGTCCTCTATGGATGAAATGTATGTGGTCGTTTAGGAGAGTTTGGATAAGATAAACTTGGTTTCAGTTGAAGTGGAGTATATGCTTTCGAGATTGAATAGGGATAGACATTATGAGGATTTTAAATTCTTAAACTTAATGTAAATATTTGATGGTGGGGAGACATCTTTAGACTGGTTGATAGATGTGGATGATATCATTTATGTGAGGAATCAAATTTTAGTACCTATGAGTATGAAAGAGGATCTCATGTGGGAATCTAATAACTCGAAGTTAGTGGTTCATCATAGTGTAACCAAAATGTACCATAACCTATAATGACAGATTTGGTGGCCAAGAATTGAAAAGGAAATAGCAGGGTTTGTGATGAGATGCTTTGCATGTCATCAACTGAAGGCGGAACATCAACAACAAGTATGTTTTATATAACCACTTCCCATCTTGAAATGGAAGTGGGATGAGGTGAAAATGGATTTTTTGGTGGGTCTCTCAAAGACTCTTAAGAAGAGTAATGATATTAGGGTCATTTTATATCTACTTTAAATGGTTTTTCATTTCATTCATATATGAGAAAACAATATAGTACAATATTTGGGGGAACTGTATGTTCATGAGATAGTCCATCTACACAGAGTTCCATGAAATATTGTTTCAGATTGTGATTGAAATTTTACATAATGCTTCCGGTAGGGTTAATATAAATCATTGGGAACACATGTATTATGGAGTATGGATTTCCACCCATAGACAGATGGGAAGTCGGAACGTACTATACAGGTGCTTGAGGATATTGTACGAGCATGTTTTCTTGACATTAGTGGATCTTAGAAAAAACACTTGGATTTACTGGAGTTATCCCATAACAATAATTATCATGAAACTATAAAAATGGCACTATATGATTCTCCTTATTTGTGACCATGTAGATCAACTATATGATTGATTGAGGCTGGTGAGTCAGAGTTTTTGGGACTGAGTCTCATGCGGGAGAAATCATAGCAAGTATAGTTGATTCAGAAATGTATGGGTACAACTCATAGTAGACATAAGTCATATGCTGATAGACAGAGATGACCCCTAGAATTTACCGAGGGTGATTGTGTATTCCTTCAAGTGTTTCCTCGGTTGGATCACCATAGGACATAGAGGTAGGGCAAGTTAGTTCCCCAGTTTGTTGTACCATTTAATATAGTGGATATAATCCGGTAAGTGTCATACCAATTGGATCTTCCATTAAGATACAACGATAGGCATGATGTTTTACATGTATCAAACATCAGTGGTATCACCTTGACTCTTCTCATGTGAATGATATGGATAATGTTGAACTTGATATAGATCTGTCTTATGAGGATTATAAGGCCCCATCCTTAAACATTACTTAATCTTGAGTTATTTCAAGAATACATGTTGAGGATATTTTAAGGTTTAGAGTTTTAGAGAATAAGATCATAAATCATGCATTACATTCCACATCTAAACAAAGTGATTACATAAAATATAGTAAAAATTTTTCCCATTAACAGAAACATATTTAAAATAATACATGGAATCTTTCTTGAAACTTCCTTGACACTGTCATCACATTTTGTACCTTTACCTTGACTTGTGAAAAACATTTCAAAAACATGGGATGAGTATAAAAAGCTCAGTAAGGGATATAAAAGTATGAAATGAAAACATTAGTCTATGTATGAAATCATACTTTACTCATAGAACATATTCATTTTAACATACATCATCAAAACATGAATAAATCATATAAATTATAAGACATAAAGGTAACACGAGGAATTCATAACATTATTACGTAGGGATTAACCCTCATGGTTATATTTGGAATACCCATCATAGTATATTCCCTAAATCTCTTTGGAGAAACCTTAACATTTAACCCCTTTGTGTTACCCAATGCATTGGAGAGCTATGTTAGGCTCAGCCGCCCTTAGTTTATCACGGAACCACCCATCTTCATAAACAATGCCCAAGAACCATAACATAATCATAGAACATAACTTAACCATAAAGGAAATATAACATTCCCACATTTCAATAACAATATATCATTTTAAGATATTGAAATAATGAATCCATTCTAAAAACCATTTTCAAAACCATTTAAAACATTTAATAATGAGATTTTTGAATCAAAGTGTCCAATACAACTTTGATGCTTTTAATATTTTAAACCATTAATATCCATATAAATAAATACTTAAAACCATTTTTAAAACATGGATATTAATGGGAAATATTTATAAGAATAAATCATTAAAACATTTAAAATGATATTTTAGTTAAAGGGTTTTTAACAAAATGAGAGACACGTGAATACAATAATTGAGGAATAAAATTTAATCAGAACTTTATAATTTCATGAGAATAAAGGGATTCACGATATAATTTTCCAATGGACTGTATATACACCATATAAGATTGAATTGGTTCATAACAACAGTGATGTCTCAATTGAAATGTAAAATGAGATGAAATCCCTTATAAAGAAGGTATCCTTAAATTAAGGAAAAATCAATCTCATAATTATTTGTGACAAACATAAATACACCCAATATCAGTGGATATTATGTGTAAAACAATAAAAGTTCATTCACATATATTCAAAGGATGACATATTCCATAAATACATGTCGAACCCAAAGAAATCGAAATTGGGTTAAGAAGTTCCCTTGGTAAAATTCGACAGCCTAACGGTGTCACTTTAAAATTCATAAAATTACTTGATGAGAGAGAAAATGGTATCTCATAACTTGGACATAAAATTTACATCAATAAGGATATATAAGAACATATCCCAACATAAAAATTTGTAAATTAAAATACATAACAAAATAAGTCTTTTAAAAAGTAGAGGGTGAAAGGTTCCCTTACCAATTTGGGTAACTTTAGAAATGTTCACCCCATGAAAGAAGGACCGTACAACGTTAATGTAAATACCCATAAATGAAAATATATTACACAACGAGTATAATAATGGGATGTACATAAACCACTTAAAAATAAATAGTCGCAAATGTTGCTTAAATGTCACGGGAATAAAAGTGAGATGAAAAATCCATTACGAAAACTCGGCAGACTAACGACGCCACTTAAAACATCCAAAAAAATGGAATGATGAAATCAAATATGGTATCTGATCATATTAACATAGAATTTACAGTAAGAGGAATATAAATGAACATCCTCAAACATAAGAAAGAGGATATTAATGTAAGTTACTTAAAAAAGAGTACTTAAAAAGAAAGAGAGAGGTTGGATCCCTTACCTCAAGTCCGACTTGTCTTGTTCGTTTCTTTGTATTACTGAATAATAAACTTTTGAGAATTTAATATTTCTTAAGGAACTACTTTCAATATTATTATTCAATTCATATCACATACTATATTTTTATAATAATAAGTTAATTATATGAGTTCATATCAGATGTTTTTGTCGATGTTTGGTACATGAGTCAAAAATGAACTTGTTTGAAAAGAATTTTCCATGTAGTTATAAGTAAATCATCTCCAGAACAGTATTAATGATTTAAATATCATATATATCCAGTAAATATTCATATTATACTATTCCATAAGATTTTGGAGATAAAAAGAAATGAAATTCACCATTTATGGAGACAGTAGGCCGTACGTACGCATGTACGCTACTTTCATTTCTTTTCCATATTAATGGAATTAAAAATAATTGAGAGAGATATATATTATAATTCCGGTATAATATATATTTTATATATGTCCCATGAGTTTCATTAATTTAATTATTTATACTTTCCATGTATTTCATGAACAAGTCACATCACCTGAGGGGGCGGTAGTCCACACTTCCTCATATGAAATTATCGCATTTTCACAACATGCAAAGAATAAAGGTATGTTTTAAATATATTATACAAAAGCATATAGAAAACAAAAATACCATATATATCATATATAAAATACAGTGACATCATAATGGCCACCTTTAAAGGTGTTAAAAGAATATTGAACAATCATCATTTCGTGAGGCAGTAATTCTCCATCCACAGAAACAGTATGTTCTTTAACTATTAGATGGATGTGTACATACATTTAGATTGAAACCTTCTTATAAAAATATCCTAGTATATTTAATATTATGTTTTTGTTACAAAATAAAGGAATAAAATGAGTTTAGGGGGTTGGAGAAGAAAAATAAAACAAAAGAACATAAGAGAATACATTACCTATAAATCAGGTAACTCCCTTTGGTTTGAACCAAAAGGGTTTCTTGAAGATCTTTCTGCGTAAGGTGAGGCTTAAATGATGAAGATAGAGATGTTTAGAGAGTAAATGTCCATGGTTTTTCTGATCCAATGGCTTTAGAGGTGTGGGTAAGGAGGTTGAGGTGGGGTACATTTATAAGAGGGAGGAGGGGCACTCTTCTAAAGTCAAGAAATGATACTTTATTTTAAAATGAGTTTCAGATTTTAAAGGTCCCAAATTGATATATTTCGAGGATAAGGTGATAAGAGTTCGAAATATACTCATACAATAGGTTTTTTCCAGGATTCAGTCATAGATTTTACATTATCTTCTCATTTTATTTAAATCATTCATTAATGAGGTAACCACTGCATCATCATGGTGTCATAAATAAATAAATTTACGTAATGTCTAAAAATTATAAAAAACTAATATGATGTTGGAGATCTTTTTATATTTCCAATTAATATTTATATTCTAAGAGATCATTTACACAGACAAAACTAATTTTTTTTTACTAGGGTGATACATTCTTTAGTGATATTCTCCTTTCTTTAAAAATAAAACGAAAAAGTGTCACTTTCAACATAAAGTGATTCCATGGGGTTCCAAAGTATCTCAAAAGGAATCCCATGGTCTTCCATGACACAAAACGTAGCATTAAGACACATGTTGGGGTTATTTGTTATTATTATGAAATTATTTTATTATCCTTAACTACCCGATTACTAATTAATCACGATAATTAAAGATAATTACCGTCGTTACTATTCATAATGTCCAAAAACAAAAGAGTATTAATTACATAATTTTTACCTTCTGATTCCATATATGGAATCCATTTTACCAACTTTCAAACATAGAAATTTCAATAATTAATTTAAAAATAATTTCCGTTTTCAAAACATATAGCGGGTTTTTTGAAGCAATATCTATAAAACGTTTGGCACATATTTATGTCCATTTTCAAGGTGAAATTAATTATAATGACCACCATTGATTTAAATGGTAAAAATATATTATAATTACACTTTAAAACCAATTTAAATTATAATCTAACCATACATTTAAATTAGATGAAAAAGCAGTTTTGATGTAAAATGGAGTATTTTTCACTATTCATTTAAAAAAGAACATTGTCAGAAAAATTCAAAAAATTTAACCAAAGTAAATTTCAATGTCTCAATCATAAAGAATAAGTTTATATTGAAAAATAGAGCTTATAAAATTGTCAAAAGTTAGACTTAAAAAAGGTTCTCCATCAAAAGGCGATAAAACTATCTTTTAAAAATATTAGAGTATTTATTCTAAAAATTGGATTCATTTGGATTTTAAGCCTCTAACATTTATTGGAGAAATGTAAAAATATTTAACAAAAATATGTATTCATTTTGTAGTTATTTGTATTCATTCCCTACATTACAACGACTAGGCGTTAAATATTATAATATTATTATATTATTGGTGTGCAATGTATGATTTCAAAGAAACTCGTTGTTGCGTATTGGGTATGCCATCGAGCATAGAATTCCTTTTAAAGTAATATTAACATTTTATTCACAAATATTGATAACCATTAGAATTTTATATTATTTATTTTCCAGGGATGTTACATCCTTCCCCCTTTTTGGAATTGCGTCCTCGCAATTTCAAAATTGGGCTTGGAAACTTCATTGAAAGTCCCACATCGGAACAAGAGTCTGTAAAACTATCACTTTAAAAGAAAGGGAGAGAAGTACAAAGGTCACCCGAGTTTACCCATACAAGGATGAAAAGTAGGAAAATATGGATATGGAAGAGAAAAACAGGGTCATGTTCTGATGGAGAGTGATAGTAAACATGTCTAGGAGAAAGTTAACCACTAGAAAATAACAAACTTGTTATGGGTTAAACGGTATTCGATTCCCCAGTAAGAAAAGTTAACAGACAACATTTTTGTTTTAAGTTACTTTTCATTGAGGAATTTATTTTTTATCTTAACTAAATCATAAGTAAACATACTTACTTGTCATGTAGACTTTCAACTTTTAATAGATTCCTTACTCAAACTCATATTTTCTCCAAAAGATGAGTATTTAGGAAGACTTGTTTGCATTAAGAGTACTATAATAAACTTATTGAGAATCAAATAACCCACAAAAGAGAAATATATATTTCCCATGTCTTTAGACCTTAACCAAAACAAAACCAAAAAGTTTAGTACGAGATCCGATAATACCAAAAAAGGATAAAGTTTTTTACAAAAAGAACAACTACTCCTAATCTCCAAAATTTGTGAAACAAAACCCAAAGTTCAAGAAAGACAATTCAATAAGAATATATCCATAAAATTCATCAAAGTAAACCGAAATAATATTAAAACCCAAATCTCTGAAAGATTTAATCACGTAGTCTCCTAAGATAAATCTTAACGTTTTTCTCCAAAATAACATCAGTTACTCTTAAAGTCTCATACTGAAAATTAACTAACCTAATCACACATCCTCTATGATAGGCTAATCATTTCCATAGATAACCCAAAATCAATTTACTCTTGATTAATAAAATCATATAACTAAAAAGAATCAGTCAAACAATCCAGGGACTTCACATAGTCCAGTGGTAGGCGATAAAAACTAGTTGCACTTTGGTTGTGGGTTCGATTCCCGCAGCTTCGTCCGACGCGACGAGTTGTCACATGGTCTTTGTGTTGTCCTTTTCCCAAAACTATATAATTCTTAAAACATTCCCCAAAAAGAGATAAAATCTTCAAAAATAACCACAACATATTTTAACTACAAAGGTTATCTAATAACTTTTATTTTGCAACCCAAAATGTATTAACCAGTAATTTTCTCAAATTCAAGGATCATATAAACCCAAATGGTTCTTTATAACTATATCCACAAAAGAAAGGATAATTATTCCTTGAATAGAATTTTAATATATCAAACATCAGGTATACATATACTATATAAAGTCTTCTAATGTAATCCCATCATCAAAAGAGACTTAATACATTTATGAATTTCACCATCCTAAAATCTACCATAACTCTTAAATCCCTTATATGTTGACTTCTTACTCATTAAACATTATTCATGATCCGTTAACCATTCCTTTTCAACTTATTCTGAAATAATTCTTTCCTAAAAAAAATCATGAATCATATCCTATGATTCCAATAATAGGAAAACATATGTTAAGAAATAATCCATACCTTTCATTGGTCATTGTCAGCTTCTTCATCCTCAATCGGAATGGAATTAGGTATTGGTAAAAGAATATTTGTACGATCATGGTGACCCCATTCCGATAACTTATTCAAAGGACAAGTGTTTGCAAAATGACCATGCACACCACATTTGAAACATTCAACTGATCCTTCATAAAGAACTTCTTTCCCTTTCCAAGAGTCATCTAGATGATTCCTTTTTCCATGGTAGCTTCTTTCTTTATGACCTTCATTTCCACATCTATAGCATCTTTCTGTACCTTTGAAACATTTTCCTATGTGTTTCTTTCCACATCTTTGATACATAGTTTTTTGAACATACTTACCTTTATGATTGTTACCTGAACTTCCATAGGGATTTGTTTCTCGCATATACGATGCCTTATAAAAATCACTAAGGTTCAGGTGGTCAATCATGACTCTAGATAGTTGGTTGAGGATAACCATACGAGTTCTCATTTCAGCTCCCATATCATTAAGTTGTTCTTTCATAAAACTGTCACAATTTTCTTCAAATCCACTGTTACTTTGGTGCCTGCTAGATCCAGCCATTTACTAAAACCAAAACGGTGAGTGTGAGTATATCATTAAAATCATCATATAACAATGAGGAAGATAAACACAAAGATACAATTCTCCAAGTTTTCTCAAACTCATTCTATCTTTCAAAAAAACAATGACTCCTTCTAATATACCAACCATTATGGTTATACAAAACTTTTCACTTTTACTTAAACAACACTCTTACCTCTAATGTTATCTAAACCGACCTATGATACCAACTATAAGGCCCCATCCTTAATCATTACTTAATCTTGACTTATTTCAAGAATACACGTTGAGGATTTTTTTAGGTTTAGAGTTTTAGAGAATTAATCATAAATTATGAATTACATTCCACTTTTAAACAAAGTGGTTACATAAAATATAGTAATCATTTTTTCCATTAACGAAAACATATTTAAAATAAAACATGGATTCTTTCTTAAAACTTCCTTGACACTATCATCAAATTATGTACCTTTCCATTGACCTGTGAAAAACATTTCAAAAACTTGGGATGAGCATAAAAAGCTCAGTAAGGGATATGAAACTACAAAATGAAAACAATTGACCATTTATGAAATCATAATTTACACATAGAACATAAGCATTTTAACATACCTCATCAAATCATGAATAAATCATATAAATCATAATACATAAAGGTAACTTGAGGAATTCATAACATTATTACGTAGGGAGTAACCCTCATGGTTATGTTTGGAATACCCATCACAGTATATTCCCTAAATCTCTTCAGAAAAACCTTAACGTTTAACCCCATCGTGTTACCCAATGCATTGGAGAGCTATATCGAGCTCACCAACACTTAGTTTATCACGAAACCACCCGCCTTCATAAACAATGCCCAAGAACCATAACATAATCATAACACATAACATAAGCATAAATGAAAGATAAAATTCCTACATTGTAATATCAATATAACATTTTAAGATATTGAAATAATTAATCCATTCTAAAAACCATTTTCAAAACCATTGAGAACATTTAAGAAAGAGATTTTTGAATCAAAGTCTCCCATACCACTTTGAAGCTTTTAACATTTTAAACCATTAATATAAATATAAATAAATACTTAAAACCATTTTGAAAACATGGATATTAATGTGAAATATTTATAGGAATAAATCATTAAAACATTTGAAATGATATTTTAGTTAAAGGGTGTTTAACAAAATGAGAGACACATGAATACAATAATTGAGGAATAAAATTTAATCAGAACATTATAATTTCATGAGAATAAAATGATTCATGATATAATATTCCAAAGGACAGTATATACCCCATATAAGAGTGAATTGGTGCATAACAACAATGAAGTCTCAATAGAAATGTAAAATGAGATGAAATCCCTTATAATGAAGGTATCCTTAAATTAAGGATAAATCAGTCTCATAATTATGTGTGAAAAAAATAAATACACTCAATATAAGTGGATATTAAGTGTAAAACAATAAATTTTCTATAACACATATTAAAAGGATGACATATTCAATAACTGCATGTTGAACACAAAGAAATCGAAATTGGGTTAAGAAGTTCCCTTGGTAAAATTGGAGAGTATAATGACGTCACTTTAAATTTCATAAAATTAGTTGATGAGAGAGAAAATGGTATCTCATCACTTGGAAATAAAATTTATATAAATAAGGATATATAAGAACATATCCCAACAAAAAAATATGTAAATTAAAATACATAACAAAATAAGTCTTTTAAAAAGAGGAGGGTGAAAGGTTCCCTAACCAATTTGGGTAAGTTTTGAAATGTTCACCCCATGAATGAAGAACCGTAAAACATTGATGTAAATACCCATAAAATAAAATATACTACACAAAGATTAGAATAATGTGAAGTAAATACACCACTCAAAAATAAATATTGGAAAATGTAGCATAAATCTCACGTGAATAAAAGTGAGTTGAAAAACCCCTTACGAAAACTAGGCAGCCTAACGGCTCAACTTAAAACATAAAAACATGGATTGATGAAATAAAATATAGTCTCTAATAATATTAACATAGAAATTACATTATGAGGAATATAAAAGAACATCCCCCAACATAATAAAGAGGAGCAAGTAAGTTAAATAAAACAGAGTACTTAAAAAGAAAGAGAGAGGTAGGATCCCTTACCTCAAGTCGGACTTGTCTTGTTTGTTTCTTTATATTCATGAGTAATAAACTTTTTTCAATTTATAATTTCTTAAGGAACTACTTTAAAGTTTATTATTAAATTAATATAACATATTATAATGTTATAATAATTAGTTAATTATGTGAGTTCATATCAGATGTTTTTGTCGATGTTTGGTACATGAATCAAAAATGAACTTGTTTTGAAAAGAATTGTCCATGTAGTTACAAGTACATCATCTCCAGAATAGTATTAATGATTCAAATATCATATATATCAATTAAATATTCATTTTCTACTATTCCATAACATTTGGAGATAAAAATAAATGGAATTCACTATTCATGGAGATGGTAGGCCGTACGTACGCATGAATGCTACTTTCATTTATTTGTCATATTAATGGAATTAAGAATAATTGAGAGATATATATATTATAATTCCAGTGTAATATATATGTTATTTATGTCACAAAAGTTCATTAATTTCATTCTTTATACATTCCATGTATTTTATGAACGAGTCACATCACTTGAGGGGACGGTAGTCCACACTTCCTCATATGAAATTATCGCATTTGCACAACATGAAAAGAATAAAGGTATGTTTTAAATATAAAATACAGAAGCATATAGAAAACATAAATACAATATATATCATATATAAAATACAGTGACATCATAATTTCCAACTTTAAAGGTGTGACAATAATATTGAACAATCATCATTTCGTGAGGCAGTAATTCACCATCCACAGAAACAGTATGTTCTTTAACCATTAGACGGATGTGTGTGTATGTGTAGCTCGAAAACTTTTTATAAAAACATCCTAGTATATTTAATATACTATTTTTGTTACAAAATAAAGTAATAAAAATAGTTTAGGGGGTTGGAGAAGCAAAATAAAACAAAAGAACATAAGAGAAGACATTACCTTTAAATCAGGTAACTCCCTTTTGTTTGAACCAAAAGGGTTTCTTGAAGATATTTCTGCCTAAGGTGAGTCTTCAATGATGAATAGAGGGATGCGTAGAGATGAAATGTGTAGGTTTTGGCCAAGCCAATGGCTTGAGAGGTGTGTGTAAGTAGTTATAGTTTGGGCCCTTTTATAAGAGGGAGAAGGGGCACTCTTGGAAAGTCAAGAAATGATACTTTATTTTAAAATGAGTTTCAGATTTTAAAGGTCCCAAATTGAAATATTTTGAGGCCAAGGTTATAAGGGTTCTAAATATACTCATCCAATATGTTTTTTCCTTGTTTATGTCATATATTTTACATTATCGTCTCATTTTATTTAAATCGTTCATTAATGAGGTAATCACTGCATCATCATGGTGTCATAAATAAATAAATTTATTTAAGGTATAAAAATTATAAAAAAACTACTACGATGTAGGAAATATTTTAATCTTTCCAATGAATATTTATAGTCTAAGAGATCCTTTACAGAGACAAAACTAATAATGTTTTATAAGGGTGATACATTCTTTAGTGATATTCTCCTTTCTTTAAAAATAAAATGATAAAGTGTCACTTTCACCATAAAGATATTCCATGGGGTCCCAAAGTATGGCACAAGGAAACCCATGGTCTTCAATGACACAAAAAGTAGAATTATGACACTTTTTGGGGTCATTTCATATTATTATGATATTATTTTATTATCCTTAACTACCCGATTACTAATTAATCACTATAATTAATGATAATTACCGTCGTTACTATTCATAATGTCCAAAAATAAAAGAGTCATAATTACATAATTTTGAACTTCTGATTCCAAATATGGAATCCATTTTACCAAATTCCAAACAAAGAAATTGCAATAATTAATTTAAAAATAATTCTCGTTGTCAAAACAAATAGCGGGTTTTTTGAAGCAATATGTATAAAAAGTTTGGCAATTGTTTATGTCCATGTTCAAAGTGAAATTAATTATAATTACCAAAATTTAATTAAATGGTAAAAATATATTATAATTACACTTTAAAAACAATTAAAAAGGTAATCTAACCATATATTTAAATTAGATGAAAAAGCAGTTTTGATGTAAAATGCTGTATTTTTCACTATTCATTAAAAAAAGAACATTGTCAGAAAAATAACAAAAATTTAACCAAAGTAAATTTCAAGTTCAAAATCATAAATAATAAGTTTATATTGATAAATAGAGCTTATAATATTTTCAAAAGTTAGATTTAAAAAAGGTTCGCCATCAAAAGGCGGTAAAACAATCAATTAAAAATATTAGAGTATTTATTCTTAAAATTGGGTTCATTTAGATTTTAAGCCTCTAAAATTTATTGGATAAATGTAAAAATATTTAAAAAACATATGTAATCATTTTTTAGTTATTTCTTTTCATTCCTGCCATTACACCGGTGAGGCATTAACTATTATAATATTATTATATTATTAGTGTGCAACGTAAAATTTTAAAGAAAATCATTGTTGCATATTGTGTACGCCAACGAGTATAGAATTCCCTTTAAAGTAATATTAAAATTTTATTCAAAAATATTGATAAACATTAGAATGTAATATTATTTATTTACCTGGGATGTTATAAGGATCATCCGATACATGTTTTGTATCACTGATAAAATACATTCTTATTAAAACTCATATTGATAACAAATGATATAATTTCCTTACATTGTGTTGAATGTGTTCATTTACGATATATTTAGGATTAGATCATTGATTTGAAAATTTGATGAAATTTATTGTTTTATCCTTTTAAATTAACTATATAATTTTAAACATAAATATCATTAATTTTATTATTTGGACATACAATATTTCTACTTATGGTCCTGAGGTAATTTGATACAACTTTCATTTAGGACAATGGAGCTAAATCATGCATTTGGTTGGTGAAAATGGGCCATGAAGTCAAAGTTGGGCTGGACTCGCCAGATTGGACATGGGTTCTTTATTTGGGACATAACATCTTCATCCGTGTTTGTATTAGGCACAAACATTGAGAGGATATCTAGGACTTATTTTTAGTATAAACCATACATCTAGAAGAACAGATGATTAACATGTTTTGATGGCCAAATGAGCAGTGAATGTTGGCTTAAAATACTTGGCCAAGATTCCCCATTAACACTTGAAACCAGTTTGAACCTAGCCTCCCCACCAATCTACAAATTAGTATTTTTATCATATGGAATGGTTGGTATGTGAATTGGTAAGTTGGGGGAAGAAGAGAAGTGGCTCCACAACAATTATCCAAGCAATTCAATAAGGGTAGCTCTTAAAGTAAGGATCCCTTCATCGAAGCCTTATTCATCTTCTTTGCTTTATAATGTTTGTGTTTTCAGAATATACTTATTAGTTACACTTTAATTTGTTCTCTTTTATGGTTTTATTAAAATTTCTTCTTCTCCTAATATTCTTATTAGGTATGCAATTTAAAAGTATAAAGAATATTGGGTTATACAGTTTCTAAACTCTTGTGAAAGAAAATCGTTTCTACGACGACTTCACCGCCCATGGAAGAGTAGTTTTATAAGTAATTGATCCACCTATATCCTTCTTCATTAATTTATTTTGAATAAATGATATACTTTAATTTAAATAGTATGATCTATTAATTGATTTTAAAATTTAATTGAAACTAAGAATGAAATAAAACAATAGACCGAAAAATGTGTGGTCAGGAATTGTGTGAATTGTGAGAGAACAACCTTAATCTGTAATAAAAAAACATACGGGGTCAATTTGTAGTGTTGAAATATAATCCCTAAACTCAATTAATAATAATTTACAGAGAGTAAATTTGCATTAATTTACCACTGACCATAGAATATCAATCAAAGTAGTGTGTTGTGATTGCATGTCCCGAAGTTAGCATAGGGTTAAATTCATTTCATCTTTGTGGTAATATTAATTCTCATAGGGTTCAGGATTTAACAAATTAAGGGATCAAGATTAAGGGAATTTTAATTTAAATAATAATTACACATTATTGAGTTAATAGGTATAGTTATATCAATTATTCTTTTTAAAATATTTTCTAAAAAACATATTTTTGCTGTGTCTTTTTAGTTGAACATTATTTCAGAAATAAAAACAAAAAAATTTATACAATCTTCTTCCAATAAAATTAATCAAGTTTTATGAGTGGAAAACAACCCCACCATATCCTTTAATTTATTTTTATTATTCATTTTTATTTAATTTTAAAAATTCTTTTAATATGTTGTCAAATTTACTTCCTCTTTTGAGAGACAACCTTGGTCAGCCACTCTACTGCACCTAAGTACCCAAAAATCACTAATCATTTGGGGGCGCCCATGACATCACCATCCAATTTGGCACCATTTCTGGGGAGGTAAATAATTATTTCAACCAATTAGAGGTATTTATTTTATTTTACACTTTATTCTCTTCCTCACGTATTTATTCCTTCTTTACCCAATATGAATTTTTTTCTTCTTCTTTTATTTTCTTCTTCTTTTTAGACAATCGACTCAAAATTATCATTTTTATTTTACTATGGTCCACTTTCATTATTTTTAATTTCTATTTTATTTATGAAATGAAATAATCCCAAGGAACGTTTAGATATTTACCCTGAGATTGAACGTAGCCTTCAGGATCGAATCTGAAATTATCAATCTACGAGAATTTTCAACATTCATCCAGTTGGAGAATTCCTCCAATCCTAGAACATTTAAATTGGAAGAAATTCATATTCAAACATAAAACAAGAAACACTGGATGAAAATAATGGAAATTAACTTAATACTACCATTAATGAATTGGATTCACCTGATATTAATTATCAACAAAATTGAATTGCATACCCAAATATCAAATCAGACTTTGAACTGAAATTTGGATTAATAAAACTTCTTCTAAAATTTCATGGACTCTCTTGTTAGGATCTCAATAAAATCATTAATTAATTAAATGTGTTTTTCTCAAACATAAATCCAAGAAATGTTTGTGAAGATCAAATCAAACTCAGATCATTCCCATTCTCACTTGATGGAGATGCAAAGGACTGAATGTATTATTTACACAATGGAGGTATAACTTGTTGGAACGATTTGCAACGCCTTTTCATGTAGAGATTTTTTCCAGAATCAAGGTCAAAATCTATTCAAATATAAATCTTTGGGATCAAGCAAGGCCATGGGGATACAATTTATGAGTACTAAGAGCGATTCAAGAAGTTGTGTGTAGGCTTCCCACATCATCAAATTAGTGAGAAAATACTAATCCAATACATATACAAATGACTCACACCTATGCATAGAATCATGTGGGATTCTACAGATAGAGGGGAATTGGGGTATAATACACTAGTAACTGCATGTGAATTGATAGAAAAAATGGCCTAAAAGTCCCAAAAATTTGCAATCAATGTACACCGCATGTCATAGGAGTACATAAAGTAAGACAATATTCCCTTGAAAGTAATTTTATTGAACTTGAATTTTTATAATTGACCATTATGGTGTGGAAGATTTCATTGGATCAAAAGACATCCCAACCCCCTCATTTAAGGCCTTGTATCATGTTCACTAAGACAATCCACCCAACTGACTATTTACCATAACTGCAAGAAAGAAAAAATTGTGCAGTAGTGTTTCCTAGGAGACCATATCAGTAACAACAATAGCCACATCCCCAAAATATGTTTTATTACTTTTCTTCGACATTCAAAAAAGGGAGGTAGTATCAATCGGACCTAAGGTATGCCTCTAGACAACATCAAATCCCCCCTTTCAACAAAACATCCAGTAGTCTCCATCATACCAACATAGTTTCCAAGAACCCCAATGGATGTTTAAAGCCTAACCATCAATAGGATAGAAACAAGGGAAACCCCAATGAAAGGAATATTCTAACATAAATGATATTTTTGAAAAAAATAATTTCTCAATAAACAAAATGAGATGGAGAATCAATGCTCAGAGTTCAGAGATTTAAAGACACAAATGAGCCAGATTTCCACCACCCTCCATGAGCTGGTAAGTGAGAATTCTGAAAATATACCATTCCAACCTACTCCAAATCCCAAGGGGAGTGTCGTGCCATCACATTTAGAAGTGGGAAAGAAAAAAATGATATATTTGTACATATTGTTTCACCTGGATTCACCAGGACTCTAGAAAAACCTCATTCCACCCTAAATATTGAGCATCCCAAGGAGAAAGATAAAGGTATGAAAAAGATTGATGATGTTTCTCTTAAACCCATTCCCTTTCCAAACAGGGTTGTACAGACAAAAAATATGGAAGAAGAGGTGATGCAAAAATATGTTTTGGATACATTCAAGCTTGTGGAGATCAACATTTCTTTACTTCAATCCATTAAACAAATTCCAAGGTATACCTAATTCTTAAAAGAATATTGTACCAATTTAAGAGGGATTAAAGAAAATAAGATGATCAATATTGGAAGAAATGTGTCCATGCTCATTACACCAACTCTCGCAAGACCAAAAAAGTGCATGGATCCTGGGACATTCACCATCCCATGCACCATAGGGGGGTTTCACTTTTATGATGCAATTTGTGATTTGGGAGCTTCCATAAATGTAATGCCTCACAATGTTTTATCTTATTTATAGATTTATGTGTTGAAACTAATGAGCATTGTGGTACAATTGGAAAATAAAGCTACGATATATCTAGTGGGAGTCCTTTAGGATATACTTGTTCTATTAAGAGACATGATCATTCCAGCATATTTCCACATGCTTAAAATGGAGGTTGATCAGGTAAGTTCTCATGCTCCCATTATCTTAGGTAGACCCTTCCCCAAAACTGAAAAACTGTCATAAATGTAAATGAGTACACTATCCATGGAGTTTTTGGATGAATTTGTGATATTTAAAGTTATGGACTACATGAATTACCCCTCATAGGACCATTCTGCATTTTTTTATCTCCCATTTTGATGCACTAAATAAAAACCCCTTGGAATTTTATTGTCCTATTCTTAAAGAGGATATGAGTATTGGTTCTAGTTCTATGTATAAGTGTACTTCCACACATGTTTATAATTCACAATACTCTATTATATTTCATTTTGAAATGGATTCATATTTATATTTTGATCATGTTTGCTCTGATTATGACATTGCTGTTGAGTACGCATACGGTTTAGATGTATTATTCTATGATTGTGATGATTTCTATTCTGATACTGAATCTATTTGTGCACATATTTCAGCTCCTTCAATATCTTCATCCATACACCACCCCCTCCACTAGATCTCAATCAATTTCCGCAAAATCTCAAATACTCATACTTGTTATGTGGCACGAGATTACCTGTTATCATTGCTAACAATATCACATTTGAACATGAAGAAAAACTTTTGAATATTTTGATGGAGAACATCAGAGAAATTTGGTGGACCTTGGATGAAATATAAGGTATTATCCAATCCATTTTCTTGCATAGGATTATTTGGGAGGATGGGGCTAAACCGGTTTGGCAGCCACAATGGAGACTAGATCCCACACTTTTGGATGTTGTCAAAAAATTGGTTGAAAAAATACTTGAGGTAGGTATAATGTATCCCATTTTAGATTCCCAATGGATGTGTCCTATTTAGGTTGTTCATAAGAAAAGTGGAGTTCTTATTGTCAAAAATGTGAAAAATGAGTTAGTTCAAATGAGGGTGAAAAATATTTGGCTTGTGTGTATTGATTATAAGAAACTAAATCAATCTACTCACAAGGACCATTTCTCCTCCCATTTATTGGTTAGATGCTTGAGAGACTAGTTGGGAAATCACACTATTGTTTCTTGGATTGATTTTCTGGATATTTTCATGTTCATATTACTCTGGAGGATCAGGATAAGACAACATTCACTTGTCCATTCAGTACATTTTCCTACCAGAGGATGCCATTTGGACTTTGCAATGCCCTAGGTACCTTCCAGATATGCATGGTGAGTATTTTTTTTAGATTTAATTGAGTCCTATATGGAGGTATTTATGGATGATTTTACAGTGTATGCTTCTTCATTTGTTGATTATATCGATAGTTTGGGAAAGGTTTTGAATCTTTGTATTGAGAAGAATATGGTCTTAAACATTGAAAATGTCATTTAATGGTAGAGCATGGAATTGTCTTTGGGCATGTATTGTCCAAACATGGGATAGAGGTTGAGAGATATATGGTAGATACCATTTCATCCTTACCCTATTCTTAATGTGCGAGTGATGCTAGATCATTCCTAGGGCATACATGATTTTATTGGGGCTTCCTCCGCAATTTTAGTAAGATTTCTCTTCCAATGTCCAAATTACTTCAAAACGATTATGATATTGTGTTTCATGATTCATTTATGAAATACATTGATAATCTAATGAAGTTTATGACCACTCTACCAACCATAAATCCCCCTCAGTAGGAGCTTCATTTTGAGCTTTTGTGTGATGCCTCCAACTTCGCGGTTGGAGATGTCTTATCTCAGAGAGTTGAGGGATGTTAAAATGTGATTTCATATGAATCTAGGGAATTGTATTCATCCCAATAAATTACAAAAACATATAAAATGAATTTTTTTCCTTCATATTTACTTTAGATAAATTCTGTTCATATATATTGGGCTCTAAAGTAGTTGTTTTTTTCTTACAATGTAGCTCTAAGGTACCTCTTAAAGAATCTGAATGTAAAGCCATGGATAATCCAAAGGATTCTTCTTCTTCAAGAATTTGATATTGAGATAAAGGAAAACAAGGGGTCAGAAAACCTAGTGGCAGACTATATGAGAAGGCGTACTCACACACTAGAATATGTCAACATGGACCAGTACCACTTAGGGATACATTTCCTAATGAGCATATTTATTCCATCTCAGTTACGCATCCTTGTTATTTTGATTTAGTTAACAACCATGTGGTGTCTAAAATTTCTACAAATTTGAAGAAAAATCATGTCCAAAAATGAATGACTGAGTCTAGGTTTTATATGTGGGATGAACCCTACCTCTGGCATATGTGTAGTGCTCAAGTTATTAAGAGAAGTGTTACTGATCATGAGTTTGATTCTGTTAGGAAATTCTGTTAAACACTTGTTTTTGGTGGACACTTTGGACTCCAACAGATAGCTAGGAAAGTCTATGACTCTGGATTATATTGGACCAACTTATTCCTTGAAGCCAATTTGTTTTGTATGTCAAGAACTCATTGCCAACACGCTGGGAAAATTTCATGGAGACATGAGATTCCCCAATAACCCATACTATTTAGTGATCTTTTTGATGTATGGTCTACCGATTTTATGGGTCCTTTTCCTAGTTCATTTTGGTTTTTTATATTTTTGTTGTTTTTGATTATGTGCGTTAATGGTTAGAGGCTAAGGCCACTAGGGATGATGATTCTCATGTTGTAGTGGACATTGTCAAGTCACTGATTTTTTGTTTGTTTGGAGTACCAAAGGCCATCATTAGTGACCAAGGGACACACTTCTACAGTAATAATTTGGCTTCCATCATTCAGAAGTATGGGGTGACACACAAAAAATTGACACCATACAACCCTCAAACAAATGGCTAGGATGATGTTTCAAATCGGGAGTTGAATCAAATTTTGGAGAAAATCGTGCAGCCGAATTGGAAGGATTGGGGAAAGCACATGGATTATACTCTATGGGAATATAGGACAGTAAATAAAACTATCATCGGTATGTTCCCATTTCGGATTGTTTTTGGGAAAGCATGCCATCTACCCGTGGAGGATGAGCACCGAGCTAATTCGGATATAAATAAATACAACATGGATTTTGACCATCCTGGAATTCAATGGAAGCTACCAATTCAATAGCATGAGGAGATTCAATTATCATCATATGAGAAATCAAGGCTCTATAAGGAATGTTCCAAATCATCTCAAGAAAAATGATCTAGAAAACGAAAGTTCATGTTGGAGATAAATTCCTTCTCTAGAGTTCATGATAGAATATGATGCATTGTGAGTTAAATTATAGATGGTTAGGTCCTTAAATTTTTTCTATTGTTTTCCTTATGGTGTAGTGTATATCACACAAGAGGACACTGGAATGAGCTTTACAGTCAACATGCATCGTTTGATGAAATACATTGAGGGACTTCTAACTGCTGCAGTGGATTTCATCACACTGTTTAACCCCATCATCACATGAGCATATCAGGATGTTCCTAACCCTTTGAATTTTATAATCTTTTTCCTATTTAAAATTATTCATTTCATGTGCATATATCATCTCATTGGTTCAGATTGAGGACAATGCAATATTTTAAGTCTGGGGGAGGGGAAAGTATTGTAGGGTAGATATTTAGGATCTTTATTTGTGTGTTTCTATGTATTTTATATTATTGTTTTGGATAAAATTATAATAAACAAAAAAAAACACCAAAAAAATAAATAAAATATTAAACAAATATGTCATTTAACATTCTCATGTGAAACATATGGAAAATTCATGTTTTTAAATTTCATTGGTATAATTATAAGCTTGTGTAAGATTTCATCATGAAGGTTTTATTTTAATAAAAATTGAAGTCATCAATGATAGGAATGATTTTTTCATTATAAAGCCTTTTAGATTTTGACAACATTATTTGTGATATTTTTTATGGTAAATTGTTTCATTGATTTCTCCAGACAAACTTTCACTCAACCATTACTTGCATATATTTTCCAACTCAATTTAAGTATAGTAATGTTAGGTAAAATAAAATTCATTGGTTGATCCATACGTTCATTTCCATTACGATCAGATTATTTACTGTACCAAATTGACCTATGGATGCATACCTATTATCTTACTATTATACGCCATCAAAAAAATATGGGTTCTGTCTTGGATAGGTCAAAAACCACTCTTCATCAACCTTTGATATATATATAACTATTAAAATTAGAGTTGTGAGGAGATAAAAAATGGGTTGAGAGTTGAGTGTTGGATTTGTTCTAAGTGAAACAAAAAATAATCATAAAAATAATAAATGAGGGGAGTGATGAAATGTACAACATATGGGGATATCTAAGTCAAGAGTTTAAGGTTTGACTTTCGGGAATGCATAATTGAGTGGGTCTTGAAATTTTATTTGCAAAGGAATGTAGAACAAGTTCAGTGAATTAAACTAGGTATGAAGAATTGTTTTACTTTACTTGAATATACTGAATAAAGGGTGTATTTAGGAGCGTGGAATTGATGACACACACACACATGTGGAGAATTAGGGGCATGGTAGACCCCTGACATGTTTTTCTATGATTAGTGTCATGAATCTCACTGGATTATTTTTGAGAAAATTTATGAGGAAATGAATTTAAAATTTATTTAATATTGACTCTTAAAGAGATTCTTACTTTGCAAATATTTTCACTATGGATTGATAAATTTGAATATGTATATTTGGTTACATTATTTTAGATTACATGATACGAGGTTTTCCCCAGGAGCTCAAAAGGGTATGTGTGGGGGAATTGATAAAACACATTTTTGTTGAACATTATACTGATAATAAGTGATATAATTTCCTCACATTATGCTAAATGTGTACATTTATGAATTATTTAGGATTAGATCATTCATTCGAAAATTTGACGAAAATTAAAATTTTAAACATTAAAATTCACTATAGAATTCCTAATATTAATATTTTTTTATTCATTATTTGAACATAAATGTTTTTCATTATATTCCCGCTTTAATGGGATACAACTTTCTGTAAGAAATTTGAGCTAAATCATGCATTTGGTTGGTGAAATTGGGCCATGAATTCAACGTTGGGATAGAGTCGACAGATTGGACATGGGTTGTGTATTTTGTCCATAACTTCTTCATACATGCTTGGATTGGACCCAAAATTTTAGGGGTGTCAAGGAATCATTTTCCCACACATCATACTTCTGGAAGGATAGATAATTCAAGTGTTTATGTTTTCAAATGGGTAGTGAAATTTGGCATAAAATATTTGGATGAGATTCCCTATTCACACATGAAACCACATTGAACCTAGCCTCCCCACCACCATTTAAATTGTATTTTATCTCATTTGGAGGGGTTGGGACGTGCATTAGGAAGTTGAGGGAAGATCAAAAGTGTCTTCACTCCAATTATCCATGCAATTCAAAAGGGCATCTCTTGAATCAAGGATCCTACTATCTAAGCCTTCTTCTTCTTCTTTATTCCGTTGTAATGTTTGTGTTTGTGTAATATAATTCATAGTTCCACTTTTATTTTTTGACTTTTATTCTATTTTGGTCAAATTTCATCTTCTATTAATCTTCCTTTTTTGGTTTGGAATTTGAGAGTAGGAACAAGATTTGGTTATTTATATTCTAAAATATTGAAAAATCAAAACGTTTCTATGTTGACTACACCACCAATGTAAGAGTAGTTTTCATAGTAATTGATCAACCTCTATAATTCATCATTTATTTATTTAGAATAAATGATATAATGTAATTTACATAATATTATATATTAATTGATTTTATAAAGCAATTGAACAATTGACACGAAACATGTGAGGTCATGAATTTTGTGAATTGTGGGAGCCCAACCACAATCAGTAATATAAAACCATATGAGATCAATTAGTAGTGTTCACATATCATACCTAAACTCAATTAATCCTATTTTCTAGAGAGGAAATTTGGTATAATTTACGACTAACAATATACTAAACTTAGAACATTTATTAAAGGTGGGTGCGACGATTTCATGTTCTGATGTTAGCCTGTGGTTAAATTCACTTCATATTTATAGTTATGTTAATTCTCGTAGGGTATGAGATTTAACAAATTAAGGGATCATAATTAAGTGAATTTTAATTTAAATGAAAATGATAAATAATTGATTGAATAGGTAGAGTAAGATTGATTATTACTTTTAATATATTTTCTAAAAAACATCTTCTTGTTTTTTCTTTTTAATCTAACATTATTTCAAATATAAAAACAAAAAAAAATTATACAATATTCTTTCAAAAAACATCATATAGTTTTATGAATGATAAAAAAACCAAATCCTTTCATGTTGTGTTATTATTCCATTTAATTTCATTTTCAAAATACATTTAAGATGTTGTTTAATTTACTTGCTCCTTTGAGAGATGAACTTTTCAGCCACTCCACTACATCAAAGTATCCAATACCAATAATCATTTGAGGGCTCCCATGGAAGCACCTTTCAATCATAGTGAGAAACATTTATGGGAAGAGACTATGCTGATACATCAAGTGTTATAGAATCATGGACATATAAAAATGGAAACATGGGAAAGATAAGTGGGTATGAGGGCTTAATGTCCCAATCATTTTGGTTTGGAATCTTATAAAGGATTGGATGTGAAGCTCAAAGATGAACTGTTATAAGGTGGGGATATTTTCAGATCCCAACCTTTTCCAGAGTTGTATCGATCATGATTTCATGTAATTTTATTTTTTAATTAAGTACCTTTAATTGGAGTTACTACTTGGGGTAATTTTGGGTGGAGTTTTGGAACATTTAGGAGAAAATGGCCAGAGCATGGTTTCCAAATAGTTTTTATTAACTGTGTGGCTATCTAGGATAAACTATGAGTTCTTTAGTCTTTTGGGATAGTATCATCAGCATAGTTAAAGCATGGTATTGAATACCATGTGAGGAAATAATTAAATGTCTCCCTTGATGTAGTGGCTAACACCCGGTTTGGGCACAATTTGTCCAAATGTGTGACTAAACCATGCACAAGATAGTAGAGAGATCATAAAATCGTGTATCTCACTTTTTTTCTTTTTTTTATGACCTATTTCTTCTCCTATGTAGACCTAAATTGGGATTTTACTTTCCAACATTAATCAAGTACCTATTGAGGATGGGTGTTTTCCTTTTTCTATAATTTCAACCATATATTCTATTTCGGTCCAAAACATGGCCCAAATACGGTGTGAGACAAATCCCTGTTGGATACCACCAAATGATCAATGACTAACAATCATTAAATATATATATACAACAGTTAATGTGCCGAAATGAAGTAATAAACTAGAATGTTCTCAAAAGTAAACAATCCTATTGTTTTAAATTACATTCATTTACCTTTAGTAATTATTAAACTATTTGACTCATGTATCATCAGGATCAAGCCTAAGATCTATATCCCCCACCTAAGTAACAAAGCAGAAGTCTTAGTAGACCATCGAAACAAACAATTAGACTGAGTCCAAGAATGTGCTTTGGCTTGATAGACTCGTCCCAATCATTAAATTATTCATAAATGACCCTCTGGGAAGCTCTCACTGTCTAACCCCTTTGGTTTCGCATAGTATAGATCAATTACAAATGACCCCCTAGGCAGCTATCATGGTCAATATCCCCAGGACAACATAACACAAATAAATTATAAACAACCACCTGGGATGATCTCATGGTCAATACTTTTTGGTCAATCATTAATTTAATCAAATAATAATGATCACAGTGGAAGATCTCGCATTCTATCCTAAACAATTATAAATGACCACCCGGGAAGCTCTCACTTTATAAACACTTTGGGATGCTCTCAAAGTCCAATCCCCCTTGGTCAAACATTCCCAATGCATATCACTTGAATTTCATAATATCAACAACTCGATCCAAAACAATATGGCTTAGAATGAAAGGAAATCATAACATGCATCCTAGACCAAATGGAAATAAATAATAAATCAAGGGAAACTCACACATGGAGTGTCCCATAAACAAGGTATCCAACCTTACATATAATATAAAACCCTTATAAAAAACATAAACCATAATAGGTAATAAATAGGGTTAAATTTAAAATATATCATTACCCCAAATATGGCCATGCCTCGCTTTTAGCATATATTATCAAATGAAGAACACCGAAAGGCACCAACCACCTACCTCAATATCATACAATCGATATACTTGAACTTCTACTCTTGAATCAGCCTATATTAGTGTAGATCTATAAAAAAGGAAAAATTACAAACCTTGAATAACTCATTTGAGAGAATGAATTTGGAAGAGGTGCTCTCAGGGGTTTGAGTACTCATCGGTGGGATTCGAACACATATAAAAGTGTCTCTATCAAAACTCGGATGAAAAATCCGGAGTGGTTCAGAGTTTATCATTTGTACCTTTCACTCTTATATGAACCACATTTTGAAAAAGATATTTCCAAAAATAAGGCGTGACCGCACTCCATGTTATCAAATAAAATGAAAATTACATGGTGGGTTCATTAAAACTACAAACTATGTATTTGCCTATACAAGACCCCCCCACCCCCCACTTAAGAAGACTATCCGGGGACGACACGACCATGTTATCATCCACTACTTGGCCGGTACATGGCTATACGCAACACCTGAGTATATAGTGTGTACATTGAAGTTCATGGCATGTACCTAGAAAAACCAAAATTTGACCTTTTTCCTCAAAACAACATGAAATAAATTTCCATACCTGAACTGAATATCTTAGTTCTTACAAACATCCCCCATAAATAAATTTTTTCCCACATTTCCCTTCCAAGGATGGTGAAGAATAATATTCAAATAACTCCAGACACTATTATCACACATCAGCCTCCCTCTCCAAAGACTCATCTTGAAATTTATTGTTCTTACACAACACCAGTACTAGAGAAACATACTAGCCATGAAGAACTATCATGATACTATCCACAATCTGGAGAGTGTTCTCCTTGAAGGATGCATCAACCTCAAACTCAACCTCCTTTGTTTGAAAAACATGACATGAGTCTGAAAATTAAGTTCGTTTTTGACAAACATGAATGATGTTGTGCAATTCCTAGTACCTTCTAAGGTTACTGAAATCGATATGAAACTAGCTCATCTCTCTCCAAAAACTCAAATGGACTGATGTATCTCGGTGAATACTTCCCCTACCTTATAATACTCATGTGTCCCAAACTTGGTGTGACATGCAGGAAAACATGATCTTCAACCACGAACTCCATATGTCATCCCTGTCGATCATCATAAGATTTCTGGAAGGACTATGTAGTAACCATCCTCCTCTGAAACAAATCCACCCGCTCAGTGGTATCCAAGAAATGATGAGGTTCCATAATTTCTATCTCTCATTCCTCCAACTAGTATTGGGGTGATCGACATGGTCTACCGTACAACGCCTTATAAGGTTCCATTTTAATCAGCACATGAAAACTATTTTTGTAGGTAAACTACACCAGGGGTATGTGTCTCTCCCAAGAGCCCCTAAAATCTCAGACATATGATCAATGCATGTCCTCCATATCCTGAATAGTGTGCTCGGACTGGGCATCAGTCTGGAGATGGTAAGGTATACTAAAAAATACCTGGGTACCAAAATCCATTTATAGTACCTTCTTGATAAGATAAGTAAACCGATAATCCATATCTGAAACAATAGAGTTCAAAAACTCAAGTAAATGTACAATATCTCGGATGTATAATCATCCAATCTCATCAACATTGAAGGTTTCCTTGATTAAAAATAATTGTAAAACTATTGTTAGTATGTCCACAACAACCCACACAATATCATTTCCTTGAGGAAACCTTGGTAATCCTATCGTGAAATGCATTACGACATCATTCCCCTTCCACTTCAGTATAGATAACTATTGTAGAAGCCATTTTTATTGCTGATTCTCTACATTCACCTCTTAACAGGTGGAACATCTCATAAAAAACCAACCATATACCTCTTCATACCTAGCCAACAGTATTGACAATGTAAATCTCGATACATCTTAGTGACACACGGATTAACTACACATACTAAGGCATGAAAATCTCACAATAGATCATCACACTTGTCTGTTGAAACCCATACACATCAATTAAAATGAAAGTCCTCATTGTTTTATATGGTCCACCGAAGAGTTGGGACCTTTCCTGACACACTCCCCCATATGACTATGCTTTCAGAATCTAATAGCTACCTTATTAGTACACAATCCAGAAGAGTATAGGTAACAACTATAGAGTAAAGGAACATCTTCCCCAATTTTTCATGCACCTCCAAATGCATCATAGAGAAAATAGAAATATGTTTTCACTCACTAAAATCCTCTTAAACTACCTATCCTATATAGTAGCCCTACGACCATATCTAGATAGCTTGAGCTAATCCACCATACTATCGATGAAAAAGTACTCTATGGCTACCCCATCAACGACCACCTCCTCGACCTGAACAACATGAAGAACTCTAGTTCCCTGGATAATGGGAAACTCGTGGTCCTGTTCATGAACATGGGGTCATAATAGATCCTCTTTCACTCACTGTTAGTGAGAACATCCTTAAAATATGATGATGATGACCCATCCTTCCACAAGATCGACAATCAATCGGGTCTCTTGGGCACTGTGATCTCATGTTCCCACTCTTTCCTTGTTGGTATCACACCACTTGGATACCTGAAGAAGTAGCACATGAATTCTCCCTAAGTAACTTACTACTATTAGTCAAAGGAGTAACAACCCTGGATTTTGAACGGCTAGGGATCACAACTCAAAACTCCCTCAGATTGCGCTCTGTAATCAGTGACTGGTTTACTATAAAATTCAATTATTTCAACCTAAAACCAATTAACTTATATTAGATCATGTACCTAAGACCATCATCAAATTTCATATCCAATGATAACTCATCACCTAACAAAACAAGTGCAAAGTGCTGAAGCTCTGTAAAATGAGATGAGTAATCCATCACTGAAAGATTTCCCTATTCCAAATGCATGAACTCCCGAGCTTGGTCATCCCTCAATGTATCATGGTAGATGTAATCATATAATTTCATATGAAACTCCTCCTAAGAAATATCCCAATGACATCCTGCCTGTGAGATAACATTCCACTATCTCTTGGTGGAATCTTGTAGCATGTAAGTAGTGAGCTTCAATATCCTCTTTGGATCCATATACAGATTCTCTAAGATAGAAATCGTGGCCTCCAACAATATCTCTATAGCCTATGGTTCTCCATCCCTAGAAAATGTGGGAGGATGCAACTGTTGGAACACTCGTGTCAACTCTTCTACAGTCAGGGTGGGATGTGGTGCTCCCTATAAGGTCTGTATCATCATCATAAATACATTATAGAACTGTCCATCAGCTCCTGTTTCTGGTATTATAGGTGGGGCCAAGATGGTCATGATGGGAGGATCCACTGGTAGTCTTCAATCTATCATTTCTGGTGTCTGATCATCACCCTATACCTAGCATACTATTAGAGGACATCATGGAGGCATGACTCTACATGGACAACCATTCACCACTATAAATGATTAATGGAACAAAAACATAGAAGTGCATGAATGAGATAGAAGAAAGAAAATATTCATGTTTTACAAAAGAGGGTTACACAGTGTGTGGAACCAGTAGATGACGTTTTCCCTTCATCCTTAACATGGATGTGTACCTCTGCCAACATGGTCGTGTAACACCCATAAACACAGAATGATCCACATAAGACACAATATATACTTGGATATTACTTAGTACCTAGGTACTTATACATTTCTAGAACTACCCAGGCTCTTCTGGTGTAACACTACACAACGTGTTCACCCTAGACATAGTGTGTGCTAAAAATTTCTGTCCACCTGTGTCATTAGTCACACGACAGGACACACAGATGACTATAACAGGACATGTACTCCCAGTACACAACATGTTCTACAGAATGTTTACCAACCCCATATCTCTGCTCATACAGGCAGTCATATGGTCAACACTACCTGACGTGTACATATGGTACAAAGTCTATACTTAAATAAATCATTCCTTCTGGAATAAAAGAACAGATGGCATGTGTTCATAAAATCACACACCATGTTTTTTGGGGTTTCAAGATATTAAGCATTCAAAACTACTCCAAAACATATAAAATAATCAAATTGGTCCAAGTAATTCCATGTTCCAAGCTATGAGAGCCCATAATCCCAATGAATCAATGTTTGAAATCCAATTTTATATCATCTCTTAGTAGAATTCAATTAAAGTATAAACATAATCCACCAAATTCTAATCCCAGATAGCCCGTAACACCTCAGGGACCAAAGATTGGTGTCCATCCAATGGAAATTTACATATACCAATACCCTATAAAAATATCAATTATTTATATCCTGATATCCGTCACAAAAACAGGCATATCGAGCAAAACATCTATCACAACAACATGCAATCAGTAACGCTACCTAAAAGGCATAAAAACGATGCATGAAATATGATCTCTAGAAAGTGGCTATATGACGCATGAGATGGAATAACCTCATATCATTGGGTATATATAGAAATGGAACCACAATGATATCAATCATGATTGTACAAAACATGTGAATCACCCAACGGTGAAATAAAATAAACTGTAACAATTGCAATACTTGAAGAAAAAAAGGCAATATTTTTGCCAACTTGTCTTTTCCCTTCAAATAGGTTAGCTACTCTCGAGTACAACTTATTACCAACTACATATTCCTTACTATTCCAATTTATTAGCTCTAAATAGTAAGGAAAAGGAGAAAATAAACTCCTCTGATACCACTTTGAAACATCCCAGATATGGGTTCAACCCAAATGTTCCACAAACCTAGTTGGTCACATAACCTCAAGAATAGTTCCCCAAACTCCAGAGGCTAATGACTAGTAGCGATGGATAAGGCACAAAATTGGGGAAACTATGCCCTCAATGGCTATGTATACACTGCATAATCTAAATATTAAATAAAATAAGTAGTAATACCAAAAAAGTAAACAGTGGAAGATTGAAATTAAATCCAACAGAAGCCATAATATATATATATATATTAATATATATATATATAATACCAATAATATGTATCTAAGAAAAATTTCCAATCTAGTTAAAATTATAGAATGAAATATAGAATCCAAAGTACAATCTGAACCTGTAGACTCTAGCAGCATCACAAGCCTCAACATGGTCCCATGATCTCCAGCTCCAATAGCAATCAACTACATGATAAAGAAGGGTGAAGCCCCTTATCTATACCTATTATCATATTATCTATTTGGGTCCAACACATGACCCAAATAGGGAATGAGATGAATTCCAGTATGAAACCACCAAATGATCTATACCTAACTATCAGTGAGAATATTTATAACAGGTAATATGAAGAAATGGAGCAATAAACTAGGAAGTACTCAAAATTTACAAATCCTACATTTTTCAATTACATTAATTTACCTTTATCACTTATTCATTATGTTGACTCATGTAACCCCGGGATCTAGCCTATGCTCTATATCCCTTATCTATGTATCAAAAAAAATGTCTCATTAGACAATCTGAAAAATCATGAAGATCGAGTTATAGAATGTGATTTTTCTTTGAATACTCATCAAAATCATTAAATTATTCATAGATGACCATCTAGGGTGCTCTCATGGTCTAACCCCTTTGGTTCCTCATTTTATAGATAAATTACAAACAACCACCTAGGAAGATATCATAGTCAATACCTCTTGGTCAACATAACACCAATAAATTATATATGGCCACCTGGGAATCTCTAATGGTCATTCCATTAGGTCAAAAATTCATTTAGTCAAATAATAATGATCACCTGGGCAGCTATCACAGTCTAACCCAAACAATTATAAATGACCACCATGGTAGATCTAATGGTCTAACCCATTTAAGAATCTCTCATAGTCCAATACCCCTTGTTCAAACATTCACAATGCATATCATAGGAATTTCATAATATTAGCAACTCCACCCTAACAAACAAGGCATCGAAAACAAGGAAAGACTAACAAGAATCATAGACCAAACAATCATAAACAATCAATCCAGGGAAACAGACCCATGGGGTGACCCATAAATAAGGTATCCAACCATATTCATAGGCAAAAACCTTTATCTAAAAATCAATCCATAGAAGGTAATAAACATGTTTAAATTTCAAATCATGTAATACCCCAAATATGGGTATGAAGCACTTTTTGCATATATAATCTAAGGATGAACAAAAAAAGGCTCAAACAAGCTACCTAGATGTCGTAATATTGATAAACTTGAACATCAGCACTTGAATCGACCTAGATCGGTGTAGATCTACAAAAAGGTAAAAAAACACCCAACCTTGAATAACACATCCGAGAGAAATAATCAAGAAGAGAGGGTCTATGGTTTTTGAGAACTCACCGGTGGGATTATAACACACCCGATATTGTCTCAATATAAGCTCTAATGGAGAATTAAGAGGGGTTCATATTTCATCAATCATTTTGTCACGCACATGTACGAACCATGACCCGAAGATGATATTTATGAAAGTAAGACGCGACCCCACTCTTATTTTTCAGTTAGAAGTAAATGTTCACTATGCATTCATTAAAACTATACAACATATATTAGCTGCTACCAGGCCCCAAATTAAGGTGAATTCCCATTCACCGCACGACCATGTACTTGACTATTACACATCAAGTGCACAACAATAGAAAACAACCAGTTAAACAACACATACACAGATGTACACGACATGTACATAAAAAAACCCCACTTCTTCCTTTTTCCTCAAAAACAACCAAACATCAACATCCATACCAGAAATGAATATTCAGGTTCTTATAACTTTAAATCCCGAACTCATATATATGTTGTAGCAGTACTCAATGTTTTGGGATTTTCATTGAGTGAAATTCTGTCAATGAATTGAGGTATGTGGTCAATAATCTAATTATCATAGTTGTGGATTTGAGATGTATATTAAAAAATTTATAATTTATATAATCTTTTAGAAATTGGTTTTCTTAAATTCGGTCCATTAGGTTAACCAATTGATTTATTGATTCAATGTTGAATTAAATGATTAATGGAGGAATTAATCATGAGTCTAAGGGGCCACCTTATTAGATGATTAATTTGGAAAATTTATTATGAGATTTAGGGATTTTAAACTAGATAATTAATCAAGAGATTAATTATTAGATATTGAAATAGTTATATTTTGATAATTAATCGTGAATTAATTTGTTTCTTTGATATGATGAACTAGATAATTAATTGTATGATTAATTATAATGAGTTGAGATTTAGAAAAGGGTTATTAATTCTGAAAAAATTTATTATTGGGATATGAATTGTGATATTGATTAATTAATTGATTGAATTATATAATGACGAATGAAATGTTTAGTTAGTTGTTGAGTTAAATAATGGATTTTTTGTATTTAACTAATTGTACAATTAGTAATGGGATTGACGTGGATAATTAATTGTTAATTAATTTTGTGCATATTAATGGGAACAATGTTATTCAAATTTGGGAAGTAAAAATGGTAAAATGATCATCATATGTATGAGTAATAGAATATGAACATGGTCATTGCATTGAGAAGTATACATGGAAACATGGTCATTAAACTTATGAGTAAGATAATGGGAACCAGATCATTTTATTGAGGAGTATGTATGGTAACATGGTTATCCTGCTAATGTTTTTTTCATTGGAAACATTTAAAATGTGGCATATAAATGTGAAATTAAAGAATGGAAATAATGGAACTCTGAGTTATGGCCTCACACAAGAATATTTAAAGCTCAGGCATGTTTCAAATAACGTTCTGAGATATCATCTCACCTTTCAATACATTGATATCTAGTAGGAAGCGGGTATTAAGAGATGATATTACATTTCTAACACTTCGAGTTCTGACACAAGATGAAGTTGGTATTGGGGTATGGGTCTCCTTTGGAACCCTAGAGTTAATGTTGTTAGATAAGAAAATATGATAATGTAATAGATGCTTATTTATGTATTGTAATTACTTCATATAGAAATTCATAAACTACATTATTACTGGAGTAGTTTTAAACACCATTGGTGGTGGAATAATGAGTTTCACTCACACCCTATTTGGGATACTAGATCACTATTTGAATATATTATATTATTGCAAGGCATGATAAGGGAAATTTCCCTGGGATGGATTGATGATTTCAGTTGGAGAATGGATGAGGGGAACATATGTGGTTTGGATCTTTCATGGGGATTCATATTGTCTTTATTTTTAGATTTATTATAGATAATTAACACTTTTATTTTCATAGAATGTTTTCCCAATCAGTTGAATATTTTATTTTCTGTTTGGTTATCTTATGACATGAGTATCTTTTAGGTTATATATGATATCACCTTTGATTATTTATTTCCACTGGTGTTTTACTCTATTAAATAAGGGTATTGTCTCCCCATGAATGACTTAACATTCCTTACTACTATTCGATAGCCTTTATTATATTGGGAGGTAGGCTTGAGGTCAAGTGACAAACAGACTCGGGGAATTGTTATTTGGCACTTGGGCCAGGACGTTGCACATTCCATATTTCTATAAATATTTTGCAAAAACATGATGCTTATCACAAGTTATCTAGCACAATAAATTAATATAAAAATCTCAACAGTAACAACACTAGTTAAAAATTTATATTTATTAAAAAAATTATGTAAATATAGTTTTGTATTAACCAAAACATCACATTTTCTAGTAGTTGGAACAAAAAAAATTTCTTTTTAGTTATGGGTTCGAGCCTCATTACCCAGCCCACTGTGATGGTTTTCCCCTGACATGGGGGTTTCCATTTTTCTAAAACCATATCAAAATAATTCTTATAAAATTTTGAAAGTGAAATGACCCATACAGATTCCAACATTAAGTATAAGACAATCCTTTAAGGTTAATAAAACTCTTAAAAACATTTCTCACAAATGTGTGAGAATTAATCCTCAAATAACCTTTTTACTAAATAATACGTTAACAAAATTGGATATATTTCATTAAATGATTCTAAAAATATCCTCACTCTTAGAAAACTCCCATAACATGAAACCAAAAAATGGATTTTTAATAAATTGACCTTATGATCAATATTAAACTCATAAAACCATGATGGTATCCATAGATATTAGTTAAATAAGACATATATGCTTCTAAAATTTAACCAAATCATTAGATGTTTCGAGGTTCATGATTCATATGACCAAAATAAAAATGGTAAAAATACTTTTAAAATGTAGTTCTTTAATCCCAAATCATAAATTCTTTAACCATTTTATTCTAACATAGGTCCTTCCTCGGTCAAAAATTTATCCTTTAGAAGAGGGAATTTAATTGGATAATTCCCTGGTTCGCCATATTTAAGACAAAGAAAAATAAAAGAATCCTTATGAAATTTATTTCATTAATCACACTCAAAATTTTTCCATGTAATTTATTTACTTCATTCCAATATTTTCCACACATAAAACACATTCCTAGTAATTTGAGTCACCTTTTTGGGTGTCTCTTTGAATATTTCTAACATGAAATTAAACCAAGCCTTTTTCCTCTACGATATCAATCATTCATGCTCTTATAGAACTCTATCCTCCTCATCTTTTTTATGAACATAGGTTAGATAGGATATATGTTGTAAATCATAATTCCTTATAACTACTTAGGAATAATCTCAAAACCATTAAATTCAGTCATCCTCCCATTTGGTTTGTCATAATCACAATATTGTTCATCATGTTTAATTTTAAAATTATTTATTTGGGTTCTATCCATTCCCTAAAAAAAGAAAGATCATTTGAGAAATAATAATGTTAGTAATAGAACCTTATAAATATTTAATGGATATCTAATTCATGACTATGTATTTTCTATCTAATATACCTTATATATAACCTAGATTTTTCATTTCCATCATTTATTAAAATTTTCCATAATGTATTTGAAGGAAATGAGAATTACCCAAAGAATATACCCATAGAGTGTCAAATAAGGGGTATAGTGCGGCCTGTTTTCATTTACTAGGCATCATTTGTTTCAATCCTCATACACCTTTAGTGTAATTATTACCTAAAAGGTTCATTTATTCTAATACCACCTCCTCTTATAGTATCCCAATAGGGATTTATTTCTTGAAAATTTCACATAATATCTACCTTAGATACACTCATGGATGTTCTTCTCTACTTATCATAAAATTATATACTCACTTTTATGTTCCCTAGTCTCTATTTTCAAAAATTTAGCTTGTAGGGAAAATACTCAACTTCTTATGATACAAAAAATCACAATGTCGGCCCTAGTAGCCCAGAACCGATGAGTGATTTTCTAATTTTTCATAATATACAATTCATTACATCCTAAAGGAATTAATTGTTCTATATTCTTAGTAAATATAGTTACACAATTTTTTACCCCTTTAAATTTGAAAAGTGAAATTAAAAAATAATATTTTACAATAATATCATTATACCCTCTATTATGTCTTTGTTTATCTGCATAATAAACAACATAGATTTAGTGGAAAGGGAAAAAATTAAGGCAGATCTAATGTTCACTATAAGAATTTTGAAATCTGAATGCTATTATGAATTGATAATAATAATCAACAAGGAAAGGTAAAATAATGAAAATTAATTCCATTTAAATAATTTATCTATCCAAATTAAATAAGGAATAATGAACATGGAAAGGTAGATATCTATACACACATAAAAAATAATTTATAAAAATGAGTATGGAATTCATCAAATATATAATATAATCGTAAATATATCATGGTTAATAATAATTTAATTTCTAGTGATGGAAATTAATAATTAATTTATTTCATGATCATAGAAATCATGATGCCTCAACTCTTAATTCATATCACAAGACAGTTTAAAACTGATTGGTGGGGACACACCAAAAACCCATTTAATAAAGGATATACAACATATTCATCTCATGATACTACTGATAAATCAAGGGATTATATATAAGTTGGACCCACTAATATCATCATGCAAAACCATTCTATATATATCAAATGAACAATTTGATTCATGAGAAATATGCCTCATCATCCAATCTTTCTACGAATTAAAGAATACAAATCGTTCAATATTCCCAATATAATAAAATAAAATTCATTTTAAAACATCATATGTATAATTTATATACAGTTTAAGAAGTAGATATATACATGAAAAATAATATAGATTTTTAAGGGAAATTTAATATCTGATCATAACGTGAATGTGAACATTTAAATGGAATGTAAATGACTAATAAATAAATAGTATTAATATTAATAATTAAATTTTTCCAAAATCTAATGAACCATACATATAAATAATAATTATGGTATCAATACAATATATCTTAAATGTAATATAATTAAAATTAATAGTTCTTTCCATTGATGAATATAAAAAAATTGAAAATTTCATTAAAATAATTCTTGAGGAAAATATTATTTTTATATTGAAAATAATTTGAAAATGAAATATTCATAATATGGTTTTAAAATATATTTCATTAAAAACAACCATTGAACTTATAAGCTATTATTTTAGTTTTTTAGTGTTGGTTAGGTTATAATATTTCATATATTCCATACACATTAAAAAAATTCTTTCACATTTTTATTTAATGCCAAACGTGCCTTGTTTTAAAAATTACATGAATATTCATTTCAAATAATTTTAAAAAATGTAAAAAATGGGTAAAAATATTTTTGATAAATAATTTTGGTAATTCTAAAGGAATATTTGAAATCAATTTTTGGAAACATGGTTTTGGAATAAAATGATTTTCAGATTTAATAGAGAAATGAAGTAAGATTTCATTAAAAACATTTTCGCAATCATTTTATGTACCAATGACTGGAAGTGGTACTATTAATTTTAAAAAATAACTAATACACTATGTAGAGTACAATTAATGGTTATAGTAATAAATTATCAAAACAAATTCTTCAATCGAAATTCAAGCGTAAATAATCCTGATTAAACAGAGATTGTTAAAAAACCCCCTACAAAGATCATAAAGACGAAGTGATAATTAACCAATGAATCAATTATTTTTATAACATTTAAATAAATATATAATAAGTTGATATAAAACCTAATATATTAAAAATTCAATGTAATCATTATCATATAATTTCAATTAAAATGAATATGTAATATTTTCCGATGAAAATATATTGACTTATGAAATTATTTACTAGTTGGTAATTATCAATTATATTCCACTGGATGAAATAATTAAAATTATATTATAAAATACCAATAATTATTAATTAATCATGATATTACATTTAAAATTGTATTAATTTATACCATATAAAAAAATTATGTTCATAACATTATAAAATGCCCTAATGAATGGAAATTGGGGTGAAGTCCCTTACCTTATGCTTCATTTTGGTTAAACTCATTTTAAAATCCTATATAATGGATTAAATAATGTTACTAAATTAAACATGAACCATATTAAAATTTATAACATCATACAGAATCCTATAATAATATTTTAAAAACTATTTTCTAATAATATTTCATTTTATTCATTATTTCATATCTTAACTATCTTGTTTACTCATGTATGTTATTTCTAGAATGTTCTGGTTAACATTTTTATGAAATAGATCCATAATATAAAATGTTATAATTATTTAAATAATATTATATTTACTAATTAGATAATTTTTTATAATTATTTCTGAAAGATCCACAAGGAAAATGAATCGCATCACTTCGTGGTGATGGTTGGCCATACGTTTCCACAAGCGATTATATAATTCCATTAACTATGGAAAAGTTAAATAATTTAAAGGTATATTAATTTTAAATAATCATTTAAATGTCATATATATTAAATATATTCATTATATTTATCCTTATTACCTTCCATGTAAAGTGAATGTGAAAAAAATCACATCTATTCGTGAGGCAGTAGTCATCTATACACTCAAACGATGTTATCATATTTCTAGATGGAATAGAAAGTATGAAGGTATATGTTATGTAATAATTACATAAGTATAATAATATCATAAAAATTATATATATGTATATTTAAAATATATCCTTATTTATAATTGGGTATGTGTTGATGGAGAAATAGTTAAATAGGTTCGCGAAGCGGTAGTCCATCATATGCATGATTGATGATTTTGGTTCCCATTTTATAGGGGAGGATTTAGATAAATTTTATTCCAGAAACTTAATAACATCTAAAAATATTATATATAACAGTTATAGTATTTTTTAATTGTTTCTCCATATTTTATGGTGGTAAAATAAGAATGTATATAGAAGATATTGGTTAAGATAAAAACATACTCTAGGAGAATCCTAATTCATACATCCTCTTAAGGACCATATGGATAGTATTTTTGGATGAGAAGAAGCTATATTGTGTTTGTAAGGATGTGGGAGATATTATGTGGTAGGTGTTTGTCAATACAACTGTCTTGAGAGGTGTTAGGAATTTAACGAAGGGAGTGACCATTTATAAGTGGCAAAGAAGAAACACATGAATGTTTTTAAAATAATAATGTGTACCCACATTTTCCACCTAAAAAAAGGAAGAAAGTGGGACATTAACAAACTATAAAGGTGATAAGGTTTGAAATATTAATATAAAATGGTTTTTTATTAAGTTTAAGATCTACTTTAACCCTTATATTCATAGTTTAGCCCCAATGGGTAACCTATTTTTACCTTTAACATAGTAATTAATTTTTTTCTTTTACTATTCATAATGATAAATATATAATTCAAGATTACTAAATAATATAAATTTTAATGATTTAAAATATTCATTCTATATTTATAAATTCAATTTATGGAATTTTCGTAATTCATATTAAAACCAACCCATTCGACGCAATGTCAAAGCAATTTTACAAAGTAAAAACATCAAAAGGATTACCAAGTATTCATTTAAATGTTCAATATGAAATTGATTAAAATTTTATAATTTGGATTAAATATAATATAATTGAAATATTTTTATTTTTATAAAATATATTTTCAAATAATTGGATTTTAAGAGGATTTAAATGAAATGTATTTATTTAAAAATAATTTTCTTCACTATTCATCGAAAAATGAAACATTTCCTAAAAAACAAAAAAAATCACCATAATATAATTTTTACATGTTGATTCCAAATAAATAAATATTTTTCAAATATTTTATTTAAAAGTGTAAAAAACAATTTTAAAATATTCCTGAAATGAGAGACTTAACAACCTTATAGAAAAATAATGTTTTTTAAATTTTTTTTTTTATTTCTAGAAATTATTATTGTAATTACAATGAATAGAAATACTAGTAATTTTTTATACAGGTCGAGACAATATAATTAAGGTATATTCATACATTCTAGATTACTAACTAGGATATAACGTCTAAGTATTAAATAATTGTTTTAATTAAGTATTGTGTTTTTTAAACCTAATGTTGTGAGAATCATAAGCTATCAAAAAGTTTCAAATTGTAAAAAAATAAAATAGATCACAAATTCCTAGGGATTTATATTCTCATCTAAACATGGTTTTTCATTTAAAATATACTATCAATCCCAATTTTATTCCTATAATATTTCTTGGTGTTGCATTACATATATTGGGATATGACTATTCATTTGTTAAGTAATTTAGAAAATATCATAGTATAGGTGCTCTGAGGAAATATTTATTGATGTTTATTGTAACAATTTATATAATTTTTCAGAATAAATTAAAAATATTTATTTTGATGAAAAATATAATATATAAATCCACGAAAAAAGGTGATTATGAATAAACTCCTAGTCCATAGAACCAAAAGACAAAAAAATAATCCAAAAAATCCCCCACATCCAAAATATAGAAATCATTTAGATCAATGAAGACACCACATCCTCAAACATGATGAAATTGAAATATCTAGTAGTGGAAAATCCATTACTATGAAAGTAAATATAGGGTCCAAATACCTATAATAATATAGGACCCACTTTCAAACACTTAAATATAAAATTAACACGTAGCATCCCTAAAAATGTGAGATCTAAAACTCCAAATGATACAACCAATGTTACCAAGGTGCATATTTAATTTCACGAGCCTATAATTTCAAAATAAAATGTCAATAATAATTGTAAATGTGTATTTTTAGGATGGTTTACCTTTTAATAAGTTTCCCAAGGAGTCCATGAATGTGTAAATTACACACCGAATGCACATATGTTGGCCTATAGGGATATACATTTGATTAATATGTGACTATGATGGGTAATAGCCCTTTGGGTAATAATATGGAAAAAAATATTACAAGATACCAATGGGGTTATATTACTATGTTAAGTTATCATTTATTTTCGTATGTTATAAATGGTATGAGATCCAATACATATCTATATATATAGTGGTAGTACATGGATTTGAAGTGTGGGGAATATAACCCAAAAAATTGTTACTTGTGGGGGGATCAAAACACCCCTATAAAAGTGAGTCATAAATGTATAAAATTTAATACATATGAAATTATGTATCAACAATCCTTTTAGAAGATTACATTATTGGAACTCCATAGTTAATAATGCTTGTCTTGTACTAGAGTAGGGATGGGATTCCTCTAAGAAAGTATCAAATGGTTTATTTGAGTGAGGAAAAATAACAATAAATAAATATTTATTGTTCTATGGGGAAGAACATTATTATAATAAGCAATTTTAATGGGTTTATTTTGTTATGTTTAATGAATTATACCATGGTATTATAAGAAATCTAATAGCTCAGAAGAACTGGTTCATGGACAGAGGAGGTTGGGAATGTGAAAGATCTCTAAAAAAGAACCAACCCTATCTTATTTTGTTTTTTAAATATGAATATATATATATAATTATAATGATCTATTGGATGGAAAATTATTCCCCAATATATACAACATACCATCCTATCCTATCTCCAACCACTAGTGATCATAGAGTGTATATTAGACCATATAGATTATATCTTTCAGAAAATGGTCATGCTCGAGAAGGACATTACACAACCATTACTTCCTTCTCCCATTTTATTTCCCTTAATCTAACATCCCATTGATTCTAATCTGATTCAAATATTTATGGTATTACAGATATGGCTTCCTCTCATTTTATTTTTATAATTTTTTCTGATATATAGATGTGTTGTTGTGGTTTTCCAGTGATTTTAAAAATGGTAATTTGTTAGAACATTCAAAAACCATCTTAATTCAAGGGTCTTTTAAATATATAAGATTTGGTGTGGGGGTTGTAATTAATATATTAGATATAGACCCTCGCAATTGAGACTGTATCACCACATGAACATAAACTGTGCTTCTCATCCTCCAATGGCTTTCAAATAGAAGTATGTCCCTAAATCCCTCATCGATTGAAAATAACCTTAAATAATAAATAATAATGGAATAAAAAATAAAAATAAATGTATCTATCTATAATTTGAATGAGAATTACACCACCTATCATGATGATATGTGTTAATAAAAATACTTTAGAAATAATTATTTAGTTAAATATAGCGTATATATTAATAAGATCACCCTTCAATTGATCAAAATAAATTAAAAATAATAAATATAAGCATATCATTAGTGATTGTATGTTTCCACTTTTAATATTAGTGTCCCTAATACTATAATGGTATAATGGTTCCTCTCTATCTCCATAGCCTTCTCTAAAAAAATCATTTTTCAGCTATGATCAAAATCACAAGAACTAAAGGCCCACCCAAATTTATATATGGATTGAGTGTACGATGACATAATAAGGACCGCTGAAAGGCCATAAAAAAACATAGTAAATCATAGCCGTATGTATGTTCTAACACCATGAGACCATATAAAATATTAAATATAATAGAAATATAACTTCATAAAAATAAATAAATAAACATGAAATTGTTGATTTCTCATGGATTTAGACGTCCACTATGGTTCCCAAGGATAAATGATTTTACTAACAAAAGATAAAAAATATTTGATTGTTAGAGATGATTTCTGGACACTAAATAGTATTCATAAAATTTTACTAAGTATATTTTTTAACCAATGTGATCATATTGTGTTGAATCAAGGCTACTTCATTAATAGGTAACGTGATACCATATTTCACTACACCAGATAATAGTTCTCAATGTGTCTCCTACAGACCTATAAATATATCATTATGAAGGGTTTTACTCCTTGATACCTTTCCATTTATCTTATAAATTAACCAAATAATAGTATTATACATTGTTCTACATTACCATATTTTTTTTTAACTAATTAATAATTAGAAGGGTTTATAAATTTTTTATCTACATTACCCAATCAACTACTAAAAAAATAGAATCATTGACTACAATTCCCTACTTGATAACCTAGATTGTGTATATATATATTCCAACAACATTATTTATTATCTATAGAAGTTTCCAGTAAACATACCAAATTAGGATCTCTAAAACCACAGACCTAAAATAAAAATAATAAATCAATCCATCCATTACCCTGGAGAATTAATATAACATACCCCACAACGAACTGCCCTAGAAAATAATAATATTTTATCAGTAAGGTATCCATAATCTTCCTTAAATAAATGATCATCCCACAACTCAAGTAGATTAGGTACCTATCATTTATCTTAAAAAAACATTAATCCCAATCTAACATTAATATATATTTCAAAAACATCTAATATTGATCTCTACATTGAATCTTCTTCTATTAGAATTAACCCATCATGGGAAATTTAATAAATTACATCATCATCCTAGATGATTCACTAAATTTAAATGGAATCAAGATTTAATTTAATGATGACAAATTATGGTTATTATTAGTGGTAAAATAAAAACATTGTCACCATTACACCGTGGCATAACTCACAAACCCTGAGTAAGTGATACCATCAATGAATAACCCTTTATCCATTTAATTTATTATTTATCAAACATATCGTACTTCAATATAATGAATTTAATATCCTTAATAATCATATAATTAATTATGTATTTCATATCGATAATGTTTGTAATGTTGTTACTCCAATATATGTAAATATATATACACTTTTGAGTTCCATGCATGAATTATGGACCACATATATCATGGTGCTCAATAATTGAGTATTTAAGAAAAATTTTAAGCCTTAAACTAATAGATAAGAATATATAATGAAACTAATTATTAGTAAGAGAAAAAAACTAATAACCCACTCACATAATATCAACATTATTAGAATTTAATGTGGTTAAAAAATTATCAATTCCCATAACAAAAACATTGAAATCCATTGAGAGTGTAAACTGAAACTCTCAAATTACATGTTATCTAAATAATACCCAATCGTTTGAATGAATCATGTTACAATCATCCATATAGATACCACCTATATGTAGGTAAGAATTTTCACCACTTAAAAATAAAAATCCTACTGGTATATGAAATATTTTATTAAAATTCCATCATTACAAGTTATTTATTCAATAGATTTCATTAAAATTATAGTCCAAATTTTTTAATCCAAAAATATACCACCTAAGTAAATACTATCATTAATTTTTATTCCCTTAACTTCCTAAAAATACTTTCTAAATGATCGCATGGTCGTAATTTTTCATTATCTGTGATTACTCTAACAATGCTCTAGCCAAATAAATGATACTTTATTAACAATATATCGATATAATAACATACTATAAATATAAAAAGTATTTAATTCAATTTGATTATACAGAATCCATTAAATATTTATCCAACTATATATTTGTCTCTATCTTCTACAAAATTAGTGATCTTTTAATCACCATTAACTCATCCAAGTCCCACTGAGTCACAACAACAACACCAAAATTTCCCATACAATGAAATTTTTTCAAGATATCTAATTGTTTTTCACTCCCAATAATCTTCCATAGATATATTTTTTCATTTTAAGGAATACATCTAATGAATTCATATTTCAAATGAATATCTTTTTTCTTCAAATGAAACATTATCTTACTTATGAAATGAATTACAATGAGACCATTACAGAATTCTGTTTCATTATTATGGTCCCTTTTGATATTATAAAAATGAACTTTTTCCATGTCATCTCCTCCCTAGTCTTAATTCCTACTATATACTCCACTTTTATATTTTATAACACAACATATTATTATAGTCAAGACATCCATATAATTTTCATTCTACTATAACTAAAGACCTATCCCATTATACTTCTTCAATTTCATAAATGTATTATAATGTAGTATATATAAATATGTATCATCAAAACAATTACTCTATTTTAGAACAAATAAATAACTCAACTCCCCTTTTAGGTTACCGTAATATCAACTTATCAGTTCACCAGACCTCCTTAATTGGATTAAACATTTAGAATCAGAAAAATACAATTATAAAAGAAAGAAAAGACTTATTACAAGCCTTTCCATGATTTAGGTTTCAAATGAAATATTATTTAGAAAAAATTTTCTTATATCTATCCTCATCATATGTTATGTAATCCATATAAATGTATATTCTTAAGTGATCATACAATTTTTTGTGACATGTATAGATCTAGACATTTCAAAACATTTAAAAAACCATCAAATATGGTAAAACTATGTAACATCATTGTTCCCATATTACAATCTCTACCCATCCTCTTTCCCAGAAGTTAGTTTTTAGATGTAATATCAATAATATCAATCATTATAGAAATGTTACAATTTATCTCTATTGTTTGATCAATCATTGGGTCTCCCTTGATAATATAATTTATATAAAAGAATATTTTAATGATATATCCATTTTCAAATACATAAAAATAACACATATGAATCAAATTACAATAGATAAAAGAATTATTTTTCATGGAATCATCAATTATTTTATTCTACTAGAAGGGTTATTTATTTATCCCTTGTAAACTATGTTTGAGGGTAAAAAATAGATCTTCATTTTTAGTTTCCATGGAATTTTCAACTTAATCCATGTATACTTTTTTACATAAATTACTAGGAAATAATTTCAAATTCATATATAGTTTATCATGGTTTTTGTTTTTTAACTGTAAAATTTTGAGTTTAGTTTAAATAATTTAATTTCTCCCATTAGATATAGGATTTTACTGAAATCAAGACACTCAATTTATTTAAATATCTCAACAATCCATATCTACTTGAAACATTTCTTAACATCAAATAATTCCAATATCCAATAGTTTCTTTTTTGTAAAGTTCTATCTTTCCCCGTAGTAAATAATTAAACTACCCTGTTATATTAAAAAAAAGTGAATATATATTCTCATTAATTTCCAACTTTCACTATTATGAGTTACCCAAAATTTCATTCACATTATAATTAACATGATCTATACCTTCTATTTGAAGAAAACAATGAATTACTTGTTAAACCATCTAAATTATCCTTTTGATCCCGTTAAAAATCATCATGTATACATGAGGACCATAATATCTTATGGGAAACCCAGTTTTACTTAAATAATTGTGTTTTACAATTTTTTATGTCTATTTTTTATAGTACATCTAGAGAATGACCATCTTTTAGTGTCCTCGAGTTTTCCAATATCTCTAGATAATTGGTAATTACTAAACCATCATTTGTTTTTTAATTCCATTTAGTAAAAATAATATTTTCTATGTTCAATATTTATTCCCAATTAGATCATCTACCATGTCAAAATCCTAATATATTACACATTCATTGAATATTAGATTCAAACTTATAATGAATTTCTATTCATCATAATCCAAAAATTATAAATCATAATTTCTAATATCCATGCCCCATAATGAAAAATATCGTTGAATTTGTTTATAAGTTATATATTTCTTGATATAAATGTTGAAATAGGCGGAATAATAATTGAATTTTAGTTCTGTCAAATACACAATATTATTATTTTGAGTTTCCATAAGATACTCAATCCATAGAAGTTTGGCTAGACTGCGGTTCAATAAAATTTTTAAAAAATATTTTTATATTTTAAAAACTCCGCTTGAAATTTTAAAATCATATATATACTATAGGATGTCCCATTTAGTGTTTTAGTCATTTTATACACAAAACTATTATACTATAGTATCTCATGATTTTTATTCTGTAATAGGATTTACTTTTTTATATAGAATCTTAAGAATTATTTTTTACAATACTAACCCCTATTTTAAGGTATCCTGTATTTAGCAACAAAAAAGTCATATTTTATACAATATATATAGATTTTTTTATTATCTAAATAATTATGAATTTTAATAGAACAATTACACCCACACATTTATTTTGGTATAATTAATGAATATAAAAAGTTTAGTGAACTAACAGGAGAATGTATTCAGTTTTTCCCAATATATTTATTTATACAACCACTATATTTTGATATTTGGGAATAAAAACATGAATTAAAAATTATTATTCAATACATTATATGGATAAATGTTTGATAAATTTTAAAATTCCTTTTATTTTGTAAAATTATTCATTAAGTATCGATTACTATTTTTTCTTTTAATGATTATATGACTAGGAAATCAATGTCACAAATAAGAATATATAGAAGAATTAATAAAATAAACGAATATATCTAACCTTACTATAAGATATATTATTTTAACATTCATACAGTTGGGGATAAAAATTAAAAATCACATGATTTCTATTATGTCACCACAATGTTCACATAGAATGTTGCCTCATCAAGAAAGAATGTCATAATCAAATCCATTTTCAATACCAATTTGTTCTTAACTCAAAAAAAATTCACCAAACATAATTTAAATGTATTTACATATAAAAAATAATTTAATACAACCCTTATTGATTTATTATTTAATATATATACATATTCAACACTTCTGAATACATAATTCATTGTGAAACCTATCTTTTATGTAGTGTAACACAATACTGCAGATTCAATGATCCATGCCTCTAAAAAATTAATGATACCCAAAAGAAATTTATATCCACCATTATTAGATATTGTATTTTCTATAGATACATTAAATTATATCATTTAATTCTTTTAATATTTTTTAATATGTCCCATTTACCTTATTTCATGCATGCATGGTTTTTATAACCAGAATATTCCTACATTTTTTTCCTAATAAAATTTTATAATTCAAACATCCAAATTGAGTTAGTTATGATATACCATTTATCAAGGATTATTTTATTAATATAAATTTGGACTTAATTTCATTTGACTACTTCAGTTCAAAATAAATCATGGATACCTTCAAACACTAATTTATAATTTCCTCTTAAACTATCTGTGACAGTAAATATCACATTATAAGGTTCTAGTAGTGATGATAATAGTATAAGTTCATACACTATACTCATAGACATCACATATAGAAATTCCAACTAGATATTATTTACATTGAAATCATTCACATAATAATGCATCAATTATCTCTCATTTATTCGTGATTAATGAATACCCTCATCATTAATATCTTAATAATTTTAACAGGATTCTCATACATCTTTTCAAGTATGGACATCAACTCAAAATTGGCCCTTATGTCCATGGTATTTAATGAAAAATTATATCTTATCAACATCTATATATATCGAATTTAGCCTCAATAGAGATTCTTAAATTCAATTTTCTCCATTGTATCTAGATTTACACCATTTGAATGTATTGAAATATTGATTTTAAATCTAATTTTTTTATATCTATATAAAATATAATGAAAAATACATCCACTAAATTTATTTAATATATAACTTTACCTATTTCAATTTTGTTTCCATTGATGAGAAAAATATTAATTGAATATATGACATAAAATAAAATAAATTACACTTTCAAAAAATATCCACTCCTTTATGAATTAGAATAGATATTTTATATATCATAATATTTCCATAACATATGTTTTCCCATCAAACTTCAATGTATGGATAACATATTGATTATTATAAAACAACCTATAATAGACCATATATGTAATATTACAAACTTAGTATCAAAAACTAAACTCTAAAAAAAAGTGATTAATTGAAATAGAAAAATAGAAGAACCCAAAAACATAAAACTGGCTCATAATGAGTTACTGTGGTTTATGATGACTCCCTATATACATAGAAAAATAATAAAATCTATTAAAAGATACAGGGTAGAGAAACTCTTGGGTTATAAGTGATCCCACTAATCAATACCAAAGTAAAATAAAAAGATTATGTTAATTTAAGAAAAACCATATATTTATATACAAAACTAAAATCCTCTATCCAATCACTATTATTTTATATGGATTTAAAATTCTCTAAATCTTTCATCATCATTGGTTTTTACAATAACTTATTATAATGGATTTTATTTGGTACTATTTGAATAAAAAATCCACTACCTAACAATATTTAGGCATTGATTATATTTTATTTAAGCATTATCAATTGCGACATAATTGAACGTCTTGTAATAAATTGTCACCAACCATGACTATTACCCATGTGTATCAAATAAATAAATGGTTAATCATAAACAGTGACTTTCTTGTTAAAAATTCATCACACCGTAAGTTTAATAGTATAATCATAATAATATACATGAAGTATGTTGTTCTCATAACCATATAAAAATAATATAAAAATAGCTAGAAGGAATAAATAGATCACATTATCATTCACAATAATTCGTAATATTTTAATAATAATAACCATTAATGGAATATTAATTGTATGGTCCTACTATGGGAACTATTACGAAATATACCATAAGTCATTATGATGATGTAAAAAATTCATCTTTAGTTATCTTAAGGCCTATAAATTCTTTCATAACTATTTTGTACTCGATTTAACCATTAAAATTCATTTATTTAATTTTACTATTAGTTTCCTTATTAATGAAATGATGGGATACAATATAATTTAATCAATGATGATATAATGACTAGATTTTCCTTTAGGGATTTGAAAATTTAATAATAACATTATAGACACTTAGCATGTGGATTTCTATTCCCTATATATATAACTTCCCATGTAACATACATGAACACATTTTATGCTTGAAAAAAATAAAAATTGGTAGGGGTAATTGCATTATACATTGATAGTATCCGGAAAATCGATTATCATAGTGTGATTAAAAAAAGGATAATTTGAGGAATATATCCTAAATACAGAAAAATAGAAAAATTTAATACTGAAAATATAAAATAGATTAGTGGTTTTCCATTGTATCATTTCAATGAAATTATTTCTATTGACTAATTGTGTTCCTATCACCCAGTAGATGCTTTTAAAATAGAGGAGGAGGGTGATGAAATTGATATGAATGTTAATTCATTATCATATACCACAAATCTCATCCTCTACACTATATGTTTTAAAATAATAATGTGATAAACAAAATAAAATTTAATAAATTGTAATAAGTTATTTAATTAAAAGAATTATAGAGGGGAAGGTGATTGTAATAATTAAAAAAGGATAAATATTAAAACATACTGAAACTGATTGACATTCCAAAGGATTATAATTGAATGAAATGACATACCGATCAAAAAATTAAAAAGGAGTGAAACATCTAATAATGAGTCCAAATTATCTTTCTTTCAACACATATTTGGAATATAATAATAAATGAAATAAACCAAAAAATTGACGAATAAAAAGTTCAGTCACATTTCTATGAATTCAATCATTTAGGGACATATCATAGAAGATAGATGAGACAATTTGTAAATAAGGAAAAATATAGGTAATGAATCATGTTAAACAAATTAAAAAACCAAATTTCATTTAGGATAATAAGATAACCTGATGAATATATAATATAATAATCTGATAAATAAATCAAATAAGGAATACTAATGAATACCTTTATTTGATATTCCACTCTTACAAGTAAACTAGATAATTGGTCTAAGAATGTGAAAACATAAATCGATTAAAATAAAAGGATGTATAATAACTATCTATTTTCCAAAAAAATATCAGTTTCTAAAATCAATATTAAATATTATTATAACTTATCAAGGACTCTACACACTAGATATGGTGGTTAAAATGATTAATTAACATGACAGAGGATACATTTTCCAAAATTGTTAAATAATAAATTCTTACAAAGAATCTATGTGAGGGGAAACTACATTATTTCTCAATGCACATATTTCTAAATCTATATAAAGTATAAATGAGATCATAGTAATTTTTAATCTATGTAGAGAGAATAATTAGATTTTATATACATTAACACATTCCATTCTTCATCTTCTTTATGATCCACCTTAATGAGAAGTTATTTTTTATTATATTAATTATTTAATTTCCCCTCGATCCCTTATTTTTTATCTCTTATATATGTTATATTCCAATTAGAAATGGGTAATGGAAACCAAAATCATATTATATAAATTCCATCATCTAATATTCTATCCAAATATTCTTTGTAAAATGATCTTGTATAGAACTAATCTTCTGATCAGTGACTTCATTAGTATAAGGGCATGGTTTTCTACAATTACATAACCAAAGAGTTCATGAGGATAATGCATTGATTGGTTTTTTATATTTTCGGTTTTTATACTCATAATTTTTCTATATGATTATAAGACCACTCTACTATTTTTGATTAAAATATAATATTTTACTAATGATTATAATATGTTATTAATAAAAATCATTGATATATGGATTCCATACCCCATGATTCCTTAACATTTTTATGTATTTTCCATCCAAACGTGGACATAAATATCTTTTTTATACATTATTATGTATTTTTTAATGAAATTAAATATTATTTAGTTGGTTACAATTCCTAGAGTGTAACCCTAATATATTTACTCACCATCATGTTGATTTTATTTTATTATCCATATAACTTATGGTAATTTTTTCTTAATAATCCACAATAAAAATGCGATTTGTTGGAAATATATCAATATGATTCATTCCTTATACGCTAGTCCAGAAAGATGATTCTTACGTTCCATGTCATTGGGAATGATTGGATATATATTTTTTGGTATACATATAAAAGTATAATGTGAAATCTCAATCCACTAATTTCGTAGAGATTATTCTACTAGAGGTGTCACTCTAATTGGTGGTACTATACTTTATGGTTTTTAATCATGGTAATGAAGAAATTTATATAATATGGTGAATGTGTAAGGAATCATAATCCCTCTTTAATTATTGGAATAATATAAGAATTCATTATATATAGGGAATTTTAATCCACATTAAGGATATGGATATCGTGGGAGAGAAATGATAAATTATTTATTCCAAAAAAATAAGAGATGCTGATATGTATAAATAGATAAATCATTGGTAAGGGTGAGACCACCACCTTAATATAAAATATTGGTTAATAGAATAATTGTAAAATAATTTTAGTTGTACGAAATTTCCATCTGTGGTTAGTAGGTGGAACATAGGAAATTATGAAATTCAGTATACTAAAGGGAGGTTCTTTAAACATTTTGATAAACCCATCACCAATTTTAATGAAAGGGGTGGTTAATAATGACTAAAATTTTTATAAATGAAATTTATTTGGGATGTAGTTATTTTTTGTATGGATTTGAGAACTCTAAATGTTGAACCACCATGCACTTTTCATATTTTCTTGGAGATTTTTTATCCCACAATAATGGTCATTATGCACAGATCCAATGGAAAATTTTGGTTTTAATATTAACTAAAATTATTTCTGTTCTTATGAAACTAGGGAATTTTTTTTTATATTTTGCATAAAAATTATTTGTAGGAATGTGAAAATGTTTCCCAACCATATATTTTGTTAACATATTGATGTGTATTTTATTGGGGTAGTTGGATAAATTTATTCTCATTTCTATGGAGTGAGGAAATAATATCTAATATTTTCTTTTACTAGTAGGTTTATATATAATAACTAAACATTTTTGGGTTATATTTTTTATCCATGAAAATTGTTTTATTTTTTTATTAAATAAAATTTTCTTATTTCAGGAGTGGTTCTAGTTTTGTAATGTTATATTTATCCTTTTTCATGGTCTTAGATCTCAAATTAGTTACATATATCCATGATTAATGTCATATATTTTAGATTAAATGGGTGATTGATGTTTATAGTCAGAAAACATTATCCAAAATAGACCTATACAGTTTAAGGTCTTGGTGCTTTTAATAAAATGTTGAATATATTTTAAGGATTTATTTATTTGGATGAATAGTTTTCTAATATATGAATGTAAAATTTTATGTTTTATTTCCATGTGGTTTATGGTTTTTTATGTGTTAAAAAATATATTTCATTATCTTTATGTAAAATGAAATTTAACTGACATAAAAGAAGCTAAATTCTAAAATGAAAATGAATGAAAAAATAGGGGAAGATATTGGAAATGTGAAACCCAATGTGATATCATTAATGAATGTTTAATATGTCCATGAATTTTGTGAAAATTTATCTTAAAATCATTCATAACCCATGATGTCATAAAATCCATTGATATTTTATATTAGTTATAACACATGGAATTTGGGTGTGGTAAATCCAGAATGGATATATTTGTATCAGAGATGATTGAAAGATGATTTATTAGAAATTATTTACAAGAAATAATCATGATACCATTACTTCACTACTATATAATAACTTAATTATTAGTTATATTTAGCTCTAGGTCCATGGAAAAGATCTTGGAAGTTACTTGTTGCATTATTAGAAACTATACCTTTAACCAGACAGAGAGTTATCGATCTCACATAAGCCAATGAACCTATTATGAATAGTCATGTAAAATTTATGGTGACTCATATATTTATGATAAGTTGAATGTCTCTTGGTAAATAAATTTCTTAAATTTATTTATGATTTTTAGAGCTACTCCCTTAGGTATTAGTTAGGTTATTTTGAGACACATGTAATGAGACATGGATATTTGTTATAGGGAAATAGTTCAAATTTTTAATGGTTAAATAAATTATATTGTGAATAGGAATAAGGACCTAGGTGGAATGCATAAAACATATCATATGAATTATAAAACCTCACATTTGAGGATATCATGTACCCTAGAGTATGTAAAGTTATACCTTATATAAATTATTGAAAGGTTACAACCTTGAAATAAGTATTATGGATGTTATTAGTACATGTGATATGGGTTCTTAGATATTTTCTATGTAGTCGTGAAGCAATCCACTTATAGTTTTGGAGATGGTGAAGTCACTGATTAATAACTTAAGGGAACTCTTATCAATAAATAATTGAATTTACCTAACATAAATTAGAGGGAGTATAGTGATAGAGGAAAATACGCGGTGATGTAAAGGTTCAAATATGTTTGTTCCCATTATAATAGATATGTATTCCACTACCTATCAAATTGGAATATGAATCAATTAAATCCTATTTCACAAATGGGAAAAGAAAATTCATCGGTTAGGTGAACCTCTACAACAGTAGAAGTGAGACCGAATATCAATATATTGATGCAATCCCACATAGTGACTCCAACATTGATTGATTTTGTGTGTGTGGATAATCCTATAGTTTATTTATATATTTAAGGACCCTCTTTCCAATATTTCAGGATCATTGGATAATGATCTAGATGAAACATGAAGTTTATGGTATTTTATATTTGTCAAAAAATGTGCCTCATAGTTACTGGTTATAGAGCTAGAACGAAGGTGTTTTATAGTTTTGAATTTAAAAATACAGAGTAATTCCCTACAGTTTTATGTTAAATAGAGAGGAAGATGAAAAATAATTAGAAATTAGATTATACAGATTGAATTTATTTTTTACCTAGATTTATGTACCCAGTAATCATGTGTCAACCTTTTCTTGGGCAAAACCTTTTCCTCTAAAAAAATTGAATATATATAATTATATGACTTATCATTATTCATATGAACCAAATATGTCAATATTAAAAATAAATTAAGATTCCTTTAACAATATACCCTTTATGGTGTTTCAAGATGATATATGTTTTTCTTTTTGTTAGTCTTAAAAGGTGAATCGAAGAAATTGGATAGTCAAAAAGTGTATGATTATGCAATGAGTATGGATTAATGCTTCATAGTTTAACTTTATAGAGATTTGGTTTGAATTTAATATTCTTTAGGATAAGACATAGATTAATTCAAAATGGGTTGGTTGTTCATTTATTTACAATAAATCCAACCAACTATGAATGGTAAATAAGTCAAACATTGGTTCTAAAAAACAACTATAAAAATTGTGGTCTTTGTGTTGTAAAATACCTAACAGGAATTGGAAAATTGTTTATAATTTAGAGTGGAATTGTTAATTAATGGAATATTTGTCTTATAGTTTGGAACAATTTTATTAGACATAGGAATCTCTATGTATCCAAATGAAATATTAATCAACATACTTGATGTTTTGGGATATTGATATAGCATTCTATAAGAGCTGAAAATTTGACTCTGTGTATTTTTTGGGGGTTCCTAAAATATATAGGGAATGGGTAGTGAAACATTTGAAAAAAAGGTGATAGATGAATGAGATAAATATTATATGAAAGTGTGTCCTAGTGGGAAATATGTTGAAGGGTCATGAACATTGGAAAAGACTTGATTGGATGAACCCCTTATTAGAGAATTTATTTTAAATGGTTTGTATGTAGATAGAGGCCACATATTGGTGTAGTGATGTTACAATGAGTAACATAAAATTTCATTGATGTTTTGACATATAATTTGAGATCATGTTACATGGATTCCATCATGTATTTTTTTTCCTGTGGGAAATGTATGTGTCATTTAGTTTATGGTCATTTGATAGGGGCCTTATAACATGTTGTTCATTTTATTCCAAAAAGGTAAACATGAAATATTATTAGATTTTTAAAATAAGTTTGCTTTTATATAATTTAACATCATATGATAAATATGGTATTATTTGTATTTTATAGTAATACAATTATAACCTCATTCTATAATAGTTAAAAGTTTCAAATTAGGAACAGATGTCATGTTGTTAATGGTCCTAAAATAATGACCAATCTATGTCATTCATAATTTTAATGTAAGGATAGTGTTTCATGAATTCTTTGTATATGAAGTTAGGGCCTCAAGTTATGTCGTACTAGGTTCTTGAAGTGAGGAAATATTTTCATGCAATTTATGTTTTCTTATCAGTGGCCTATGAATATAAGAATAATTTTTAAATATGATACTTTTCTAGATGAGAAAGGACGTGTTTAAGATATGTAATATGAAAATTGGGCCATTAAAAATCCTTAATTTAGTTGATAATTTATTTCAAATCCAATCCATAATGTCATGGAATTTCCAAATCATGTATCCTATAAGTTGATGGTGGTTGAAATAATTAGGATGAATTTTTGAAATTTATTCCTCCAGATTATTGAAATTAATAAACGTAATCATGTTATTATTATAAAAAATATGAAATAAATATTCCCATATGCATGAGTAAATTAATAGACCATATATTTTATATTATTGATAGATAAATAACCATAATAAATATGAATTTATTATATGTAAAACTCAGCATATAAATGTGGTTGAAGTAGAGGTTTTGGTGTAACAGATTCCATTTGATCTCAATCTATTAAATTATGATTCCAAAAACATAATATGAATCAATCAATTTTTATATCTCTTAAAAATTATTCACAAGGGTGATAGTTGGAATGGATCCTCAAGTTTCCCTTCACATGTCTAATCATATTTTATTGCATGAGAATGTATTTAACCATTTAAAAATTGAAGTGTTTGAGAGTATGTGAAAAAAATAGAAAACAAATCATTAGATCTATCATCTTTATGATAAAGTATTATTCTCACATGTGTATGATATATAATTTTGTCCTATTGTGCACATTGATGACGTTGGGGTATAAATATTGGTTCATGAGAAGACAATTATTTGAAGGGAATATACTATCACTATCAATGACTTGGATATCCTTAATATTTCCCATAACATTTATTTCCAAGGGTGATGGATGGATATCTTGGGGCCGTTTCATTGTATTAATAGAATCAATGAATTATGTGGGTGTTATAAAATAATTGAGTTTCCACCTATAAAAATAAAAATTATTAATAGATCTATCTTGATTCCTTGAGTATTCACTATTTTATTCCCTTAATATAGTAATGGGAGCTTATGTAATATCAAATTCATTATAACTATTATGTTGATTCAATACGTAATGATCAAATTGCATGAAACCACTAACTTTTATCACACGTAAAAAGTACACCATGTGATATCTATTATAATATCTTGTGTAAAATAAAATTTTCCCATATTAGAATTCTAACGTGAAAAATCAATATCAATATGAAAGATAAAAGGTGACCCATTATGATTATTTAAAAATTTATCTGTACCTATCTACCCATTCTTTCAGCTTCCAAAAGACATGGTTTAACTAATCGTGGTAATCAATACCCTGTATTGAAGTTTTTCAGTTCTATCAAGGATTCTCATTACATGTTTTATGAAATATAATTAATTAAAAATTTTATGAAACACAACCTTTTATTAACTTTCTTCTTAAATATTTGGAATGGTGGATCAATTGTGTCATATAGATGCGTGAGATTCTTATTTATTTGACCAATGTATTCCCAAGTAGTTGAATATTATCTTAAGGCTAGTATTTACAGACTCTCCTATACTAATAGAACCTCATAGGTTTGTAGTGAACATGAGAATGACCATTGAATCTGACCTCCAATAATCCATGTGTTGGAAACTATCATTTAGGATATAAATGTATTGAACACATATATACTAGAAATATAAATAAAACAAAAAATAATATTAATAATATTTAAAATTTAAATCAAATCCAAAATGAATATAAATTCATTTATGAGAATATTATACTAAATAAAATACTGGAGGGAAACTCCAATTGTAGTGACTACAATAGGAACTCAAATAATTGTATTATTAATTTTTAGCTTAATCCATAAATCCGTAATATAACCTTGGAGTGTGGATTCATATATACGGGTAACCATATATGTATACTCTATAACATCCTCCATGGATCCACTCATCTTCAAGATGTAGAATCATATTAATGACTTGTTGAAAAAATAATAGAACTAGTATTCACCTTTAAAGAATAAATTATCCTACAAACTCATAAAGGATTTATCAACATATATAAAATATATGTATAATAATATAATCTCAAAATAATATATGTCATTAATGTAACCTATAGTAAATACACTACTAGTTTTTCACTCTCACACCCTAATAAAAGATTTCCAGGTTCTTCCACCCACTTTGAAATAATGCCATCATATTTCATATCACATATCACATATATATACTAAAAACAATATCCATTACAAAATAATCCTCATATATCACCCTAAAATAGTACATCATAACCTTATCATAATATGGTAACGTAAATATAAAAGACATTATCCTTGTTACCTACTCTTATTATGCAAGCCTCTCTCCATTTTTTTTCCTCACAACCATGTTACCACGTCATCCAATATATTACACACCAAATCCTTAATCCTATATAAAACATATGAATATTCCTATATTGAGATAAAACATCATGTATTAAACCCATAAGAGGTATGTGAATGAGAGAATAATATGCCCTTTGTTCCCTCACTAACGTGGGTAATGGGAAAATTACCCAGAACCTAAATCCATGTGGGAACCAGAAATGATATATTACTTAAATAGTGGTGCATTAGAAATATCAAGAAAATATAATTAATATAATATAACTATAGAATAAAAACCCAAGTGTTAATGCCAAATAATCACCATAAATGCTCATAAAAACCACAACATTGTTACTATAAATATTTAAACAACATTTATATCACTATGCCACAAACCAATCCCACAAAGACACATAAAATATCCATAATAATGTTCTTAATTATCCAATTAATTACACAATTCATTAGATTTCAAATTTACAATTTTGAAGAATTATTAAATTCAGTTTTCCATTTATTTTTTATATATTATGTCAATATTTCTAGAATAAAACACTTCATTTCATGTTATTCATTATTCACATTATTCATATTTATTTTAGCCTTCATAATATATTAGATATAACTCTTATAATAATAACATTTTTTCATTTATAGCCCATAAATTATAAAAAATAAAATTCTTTCAATTCCAAATTCCACTAATTCAATGAATGTTCTATTATACTAGATAATAGTTGTACTACCCCACATTAGTGAAACTCATCATTAAAGAATCTTTCATACATCAGATGAAAAAATAGACCAAAAAATATATAAAACAATGTGATTTCCACAAAACCAACCATTTTAAAATAAAAAACACAACACCAACCTATATTTAATAACTTCGTTTAAGGAAACTCCAATAACCATTTAACATTTTTTTAATCATTATTACAAATCAAATCATAATGTCTTGCTCAAACATAATTACCTTAGTTTATGGTTTTCCAAAGAACTAATTTTTATACCATTTTATGTAATTATAAAATTATGGAAGGTGATTGAAACCTATAAATTAGAAGGAAATGTATATATTGATAGAATATATAATCCATTAGATTCCACTCTGGTAATACTTTCAACAAGTAAACAATATATTGTAACTTTATAAAGAACATGTGAATCACCATATTTCATTCATGTAATTTTGATCTAGTTTGTTTTCTTAATTAGGATAACCAGTAACTTAAATCCAAATAAATAAATCCTAATAATTCCAATGTTTTATATAAATATGTGGATACAATTTTTAATATCTTACCATGTTTGAGACATCATGTAACAACGTATAAGGATGGAAGAAACCTATGATTATTCACTACAAAACTCAATGGGAAACACCTTATGACATTAAAAAATGAACCCTTATCAAACAAAACTCACTTAAAGACTAAAAAAATAATATATTATATACCACAACCTCAATGAATACACATATTTAGAGGAAACATAAAAAATAAAATATGGGATTCTTATATTGAGTAAAAAATCACCTACCATTTTACCAAATATGATCCAGAAATAGATGACTGAGGTGCACAAAAGGATAATTTAGATTCATCAAGGTTTTGAAGGAATTGAATAAAATTCATATCAGAAGGAATTGATGACCCTTTTTTTCTATGAAACCAAAATAACATTCACCATAGTGTGATAGAATTCAAAATAGTAACTATGACCTTAGTTAAATAATGATAAAACACTCCTTGTCTTCATAATGGTAGACCCCAATTCATAGTATAGATTTGTAACATTTTAAAAGAGAATTTGACTATTACTACATTGGTGAGGAACCACCCTCACTATTTAAAAACAATATTTGTTATTGAACATACATAAATTACTCAATACCATGTTGAAAAGCCACCATGAAAAAATAAATAGGAATTACATGTGTCATAGAACACTAAATAACCAAGATCATACACCCAAAATGGCTATAACCCATACACCATGGTATGATGATCTCCTCTCAGAATATTAAAATTTTAAACCTAATGGTTATATTAAATTAAATTATAAACCATTTTATATTAACACAAATTATCTTAACTCCTTCAAAATAGTCAAATCTATAATACTGTATCCCAAAAATGGTCTCCAATATGACTTATAAAATAGGGATTTTAGATCACAGAAAAAAAATTCCCTATAACATTGGACCACATTAAACAAATTATTGGTTCGTTTAATTCTTGAGAGAACATAATGTAAAGGTATGAGATAGTATGGGACATTATATTAGATATATCTCAAATGATTATCATCCTCTATAATAATAACCTATCAGAGACGGAAAAAAATAAAAATGCATCCAAAAATCACTAGGTGATATAACATAAACAAGCATCTTACTACTACCAAAATATAAAAAAAATTCAGGGATCGGTGATATTAAAAAGAAAAGAACAACTCCAAAAATGTCAACATTATAATACCCTTGTGAAAATAACATCCAAGAACACAATATGTAAGATATATAGTTGTAAAATAAGGAGAATTCCTTCCAAATATATATTTTTATAATAATAGAAAATAAATTTCTCCACCAATAAAAATCTACTTATTTTTCAAAATTACTACACTAAAGGTAAAACATATTTTATGAACATATAAACCACAACTTATGAAATCTACTAAAACCCTATCCCTACATGAACATTTGAATCCCAGAAAACAAAACATAGTGTTTGATTCATTACAAACATAAATTACACCAACTAATGGGTGTAATAATGATATAAAATGATGAAGGACACCATCAATTACATCCATCCAAAATTAGATAATCATACTAACCACTACTCTAAAAATATAATTTTTTTTTTGTAAATTATGGATTGAAAACAAGTAATTTTAGTAAAAATGGGTTTTAACTTCTAAGAGAATTTATACTTCTAAAAAAGTATATATGATTCTATAGAAAACTAAAAAAATACATCTTATTTTATTTTAACCCAATAAATATTAAATAAATACTTTTTTTAAAAGTAAAACTAGTACACATAATGTATTATTCAACCCATAATTTCATGATTTATAACAAAAGATGAAACTTATAATATTATTAAGATATTTTTGGTTTAGATTTTTAGAGAATTTGGAATAACATTACATAATAGAGATTACACATTCACATAGTTTAATTTTTTCACAAAAATAGGGATTTATGTATTCATACTTGTTACATTCAAAACCATTTTTCTTTGTTTAACATGATTAAACACAACATATATATTTACCTTGATGAAATTTATACTAATCATGATATATTTTAGAAAATATTTTAAAAAATGAGAGATGAGAAAAACTTATCATAGTGAGGGATGAAAAAATAAATGAATTAGTTTATTCTAGTTAAAAAGCATGAAAACCCATGATGATGTAAAGCATATTCTCAAAAAAACATGATCAAATAAATAAAAAATTTATACATGTGGAAGCCAATCGTTTTTAATTTTTTGTAAAAAACCATTATTAATCATAGAAACACCATGAATGAATCTTGAGGAAAATGTGAACTCATGAAAATAATTGAATACCTTTCACCTTAAAAATATCCTATACATTCCATATATTATGAAATCAAATTTTTTTAATAAAAACAAGCAAAAAATTATTATAATGGGGAATCATATTAATAACCCATGTTCACTATTTTTTAGCTCGTTATAAAATAAATTATAACCTTCTAATTCAAAAGTATTAACCTACCCAGTTCTCTAATTCATTTTCACCATAGAAGACTAAATCTTTAACAAATTCATTTAAAAGCTATATCATACTAAACATTAATCGTCAGCTGTATTGGGGTCAGCAATCACCATATATAATACTCAAATACCCTATTATGAATAATTCATATGTAATAATTCCCATTTTATCCGAAAACCCTCGATATACTCATTTAATCCCTATGTTAAAAAAAATCAATTTTCCCATACAGAAGGGAAAATTTCCATTTATTTGGAAACATTTATATGAAGAAAATTTCAAAAATAATTTGAAAAAGAGATTATTAAAAAAATTATGGACACATGTAGATAAATATTTATAAATAATAATGGCTATAACAGTGGGAAAAGGTGGTAAATCCGTATAATCTAAAAAAATTAATTTTCCAATTTGATAAAACTCAAAAATTACCCATATAGTAAATGTTACCAAAATTATATTTAAATTTTTTTAAATATAACACTGTGATATCTTATGAAAAAATGAAATGAATTAAATTTTGTTGAATTCTTGTGATACACAAAAACTTGGGTCCAAATGAAACATAATGTAGTATACTTTTATAAAAAAAATGTTAAACTAGATGATATGAATATGGCTAAAAAAATTAAAATTTTCATAGGTTTGACACACATATGAAATAAATTCATTGACTATCAATTTCATAAAAAATACATTGAATGTAAAAGAAATATTTTTTACTTAAAATATATTTTATTTAGACAATGTGTTTTTATCATAAAAAATTAAATTAATCACAGAAGGTAATATATTACAATGTAATTTATATAATATATACTTAACTATTTATTTTAAAAAATTTCAAATATTTTCAAGAAATTGGATAAGATTAAGTAATGTTTAATCATTAAAATTTTTATTATTATAAAAATTTGTTTTATCGTGTTTGGGACACTTTTTTATAATAATTTTTTTACTATTAATTTATTTTTTCAAAAAATGTAATAAATATTTGAAATGAAAAATTCAAAATTTTCATATAGTTAATTAAAAATAATTAATTTTTTTATGAATTGTGAAAAATACTAATTTTTATTTAAAATTGAATTTTTGTTTAAACAATATTCAAACTCCCATTTTGTTATGAAATTTTTTAATTGTGAAATTATATAAAAAATAATATTGTTTTTTAATTTAGGTTATTTTAATAAGTTTAATATATAATTTTCAAGTAAAAATGGTATGTACTTATGAAGTCACTTTCTTTTGAAAATAACTTTTTCATCGCATATGTGGGTTTGATTATAAATCAAATTTTGTAAATTTTTTAATTAATGTAGGTAAATTAAATTAAATATTAGGAATAATAATAATTAATATTATTTAATTGGTTCATTTTATTTATTTCATAGAGAATGGTAAAAATAGTATAAATAAATTAGTGTAGTTACCGATAAAACGGGATCGTTGGTTGGTTAAACCGAAGGATATGAGAAATATTTCCAATTAAACTTTCTAAATATTTTACGATGGAAATAATTATACCTTATACAATCCCACCATCAAATTAGTATTTAGTTTTAAGAATAATTCTATGTAATGACTTTATCCGTTTCTATTCCTTTAGGAAATTTGAAAATATATCCCCTCCCCAACTTATAATGGGACACATCATCTCCTCTAAAATAAAAAATTAAATATAAATTTTCATAGTAAAAAACCAACCAAAAAATAATATTTAATTACCTAAACATGAAATATATCCATTTTTTTGGTTTGGAGACACTCTTAAGAAGGGTTTTGTGCTATCTTAAAGCGGTTCTATGAAGAAGATGGATAATTGTTAACGAGGCGTTCCATTTTATTTATTCTTCCACCTCCTTCAAATCATATTCCATAACTCTGATATAAAAAATAGGAATATAAATTATACCAATATATTATTATGTTAATGTAATAATCTACATCCATATTATCTTCCATCAAATGGGAAATAAAACCATAAATCGTGTGTACATCGAAGTACGACCTAGTGAACCAATGTAATTATAATTAACCACCACCTCTCAGGATGTATAAAATTACATATTTAATTTACATATATTATATTTATTAAATAATTATACATATATTATAATAATATAAAATCTCCCTTATTACCATCCTATAAATTGAAAAATTATAACATCACCCTTTTATATGTGTGGACTATCACCACCAAGAAGTTAGGTGAGAAAATTTACAATTTATTTTGAAATGAAGGTAATATGGATAGAGTTAATAAATATATAAGATATATATGATATAAAAATAATTCTATAATAGTGAATTAATATTTTCTTTTAATTATTCCATCCCTTGGGAAAATAAAAACACGGTTGATGACTACATACACCCTTCAATCTCTATGAGATATGGAATTCATTTTTATATATCTAAATTTAATATATGGATATTTTTTTGGGTAATTACTCGGTCAAGGACCGAAGCACCATTTATTAATTATAGAAGCAAAAGTATACATGATTCGAAAGGATGGGATCTTATTATAATCTCTTTCAAGGAGGTGAAATAAATCATCTGGCAGCGCATCCAGCCAAGTCATGCTCTGGTGAACACCATTGTTGGCAAGGGCATCAGCAACAACATTCTCTTCATGGAAGACATGTGTGGAAATGTAGTCAATTTCTTGTAGTGAATTTAGGAAATTCATCCAAAGCGTAGTGAGCGGCCAGGCGAGATAAATGACTCCATTCCAAATGGATTGAACAATAGTGGTAGAATCACTTTCAAGCCAATATTTTCACCATCCTCTTTGCGGTGAAAGATCAACAACATGGATGACTTCTAGTATCCCTACTTCAAGGGATGAGGCAATCACACACCCACTGTAAAAGCAACCCTGGCACTGGTCAGCGGAATCTCTAAAAATGGCCCCACAGCTGGCAGGTATAGGATTGCCTTTTGAGGCAGCATCGACATTCACTTTAATACAACCCGACATCGGAGGTTGCCAGAAAACATCAAAGGGGTGCCTGGTCTTTGGGAAAATACCCGGGACATAGATACGTCTCAGGATCTTGAAGTATCCAATATAATTTCTGCAATAGTCTTTTTGAATTGAGGCAGTTTCATGTATCGCAATGATAATTCGAGCTTTTCATGCATTTAGACTGAATGAGTGATTGTTATGGATAAGATCATTTCTTACGTACCAGATTTCATGCAGGAGTTCCACCAATGACGCAAGAAAAATGATTTTAACTTTCTAGAAGGCTTCATGTTTAGTACATTTCATCAACAACAAGCAAATCGGGTCAGATAAGGAACATGTGAAATTAAATAACTCAAAAATGTAGTTCCATAAAGGTGAGGCCGTAACACAAGACAAAAAGAGATGATCAGAATCCTCCCTGTGCTGATTACACAAATGTCATTTAAAGCATAGTTGAATTCCAAAGGCATGAAGGCGAGTTTCAGAGGGAAATATATTGTGAGAAATGCAGCAAATAAGGGTGAACCTAGAGGGTTTGATCCAAGTCTTATTGAAGGTTCTCACCCATTGATAATTAAATTCATTTCCAGAGAAATTATGCATGTAGAAGTTTTTCGAGTCAAGGATGCCATTAGAGTTTAAGAATATAATGAATTTAAATAAAATTAAAATCAATATTAACATTTTAGAGTTTATGGAACTATAATCAAAGTGCAGGGAAAAGAACTACCAAACCATAACATATGTAAAAAACATTTATTACCCGAAGTAGTGATATTTACAAAAAATTGTAAATAAATAGGTGGTAAATTTTATAATTAAAAAAAATATCACATGATATACATGACTATTGTTTATAATGTATTTATAATAAACCTATTTTTTATACACATAATTTTCTCACATGTATGAAGGAATTCAACACATGAGATAAAAAATTTTCATCACTTTTATTTTAATGGGACACAACCCATATTCACTACTTATTTCTTATTTACGGTGTATATAATAGAAATAAATGAATTTTTTGATGATTTATATGAATTTCATGAAATTAAAATAATCATATATGTTTTTATATTCCTTGGGGATTACGATTCAAAAATTTTCAATACGGTAATGATTTTATGTTTCAATATCAATATTGATTAAAATATTTATGAATAATTTTTGAATCATTAAATATTATTATACATCACTAAATAAAATAATAAATTTAACTCTCCAATTAACATTATGGAGAATATATGTCTTCTATCAATTTTCCACATTAAGAACCAAAGATACCATAATAACGTCTTTAGGAAAAAATAAATTTTATTTCTTCCTTCGATCGAAAATATTTTCTCATCCATGAAAATGGTTTCCAAAAATATTTTAAATAATTTTTTTAATAATCTAAAAAAAATTTATTTAAATTTAACAAACTAGTGATTTTCCAAAAATAATTTAAAAGTAAATTTGATATCTTTCTATGATAAGGTAATTTGGACATTTTAGTGAAAATGAGAAAATAATATTTTGTTAACTTATATATAATGACAAAAAATCCCACCGTGGTGTACAATAAATGATTTGTGGCATAATTTTCAAGTTTTCAAGGTAATTTTCATATAATATTTTTCTTAATATTTAGGATATTATTATATTTCATGTTTCTTACTTGGATGGGAAAATTTTATTTTCTTTGGGAAATGTTCCATGTGAATTTTTAAATTTAGTTTCAATATTTTATGAAATACATTGATGTTTTCTAAAGATTGATATGTATAAGATCATATTATTCCATCCTAATCATTTATTAAGATGGTTTGTGTTTATAGTAATAACATTTTTAGGAAAATCATTTCTCTTACTTGGGTTATGATATGATGATATGATGAAATGTTTATGATACGAATTTCTTGTCCATAGTTTATTGTTATGAAGCTTATTTATATTCAATGGGTTATGATGAAATGATTATGAATAAATTTTCTCTCCCATGGGTTATGTTTTAAAATAATTTTTATAAAACCGATTTTTGTTTAATTGGTTATTATATGATGAATTTTTTATGATCATATGGAATATATCAGTATGATTTTTATTTTTCAATGGAGGAACCAAAATTATATACCATCCAATACATTAGTTAATGATTAATGTCTAATGTGATCAAGGAGTACAAAGGACTTTATCCCAAACCTAAAAAATTTGGTTACATGGGAGGTTCTCCAAAGCTAGAAATACAGTGCCCGAGATGTTATCAAAATCCCAAAATAGGGTATATGGGAGGTTATCCAATTCCCACAGAAAGTACATGGGTGACCATCATAAGAAAAAATTTATATGAATATGATGATGAGAAGTAATGAATTATTATTTTATAAGATTATTTGTATTCGATACATTTATGTCTTATTACAATGTTATGCTCTCATGGATTATATTCTTCGATTACATTATTTTTCATGTATTATGAAGAACCATGATTTATTCCATGTCTAATGATTATGATCTGTGATAAACAGGTTATAGTTTTCCAATATGATTCAAATATTCTCGGTAACATATGCCCATTTTATGTTGACATCAAACTCGTGTTCCCTTTCCAAAATATGATCTCATCCTTTATTTTGTTTCCTTTCCATAGGTTATAAAGAAACTTATTATGAATGATATTCTTAATAAGGGTTCTAGTTATGAAGTAATTAGTGGGATATTATGTAGTTCACATATGAAAGAGATTTACATGTATACATGATTCCAAATACACCATACCAACATGATTCCTGTGTGGATCATTGTGTAATGAATGAAATGAATATTCATTAAATAAGATTTAATATCTGTGTCTGAAATGTGTGGGATTTTATTTTCTTATATCCATGAAACATTTATGTTTAAATTATAAACTACGATGACAAAACATTAACAAAAAACCATAGGATAAGTAAAAGTAAACAAAAATGTTATGGAATTTTTGGTGAAGGATAGAGAAAGTAGTTTCTAAGAAATTACATCCATATAGAGATATTGTAATGGTATATGAATGTATAATGGTTTCACAAAATAGTAATAACTCTAAAAAGGGTTTATCGGTATTTAAATCAATAATCCCTTAATGATTGATAATGGGCCTTGCTACAAGCATAATGTTTCACTCCGACAAGATATGTATTTGAAATTAAAAATAGCATTACAAATGATCATGAATTATTTTAATAGATGATAACTATATATTAAGTATGTTAAACCTAAGGTTTCATCAATTGAATAGATGAAATCATTTGTTAGATAGCATATAATGATTTTGTATGAACATGTGTTTTCCTACTATGTTTATTGTTTCTCACACAATATATTTTAGTTTAAGTAGATGGATGGATCTTCAAGGAATCACTTTAATAATGAATGTGATGGAAAATGAAATGATTTTCCACCTAAGACACCATATATTATGGGTGATATAATGAAACACTTCATTAATATACACATGTATAATTTTTAATATACGAATGATGATGAATATATAAACTACTAATAAAGGGAACAATATTTTGTTGTGTCATTAATTAAGCATAATCCAAATTCTATTAGTGGGTATTCTAATGAAATACTTGCTTAGAAATGGACAAGTACCAGTGAAAAAATATTTTCTTAATATAATATTTGGATCATGAAGAAGACAATTTCTTATATTATTGAGAAGTGAAGTGGATCAATAAAGTTCAATTATCAAGAATATAATTATATAGGAACAAATTGACTCCATGGAGTGTGATCATTTTAAGAGAATATTTTTTAATAAATACATTCTTCATATTATTCCAAATTAAATTGATAAGGAATTCCATGAGAAAATATATATGGATAATGAATTTGTTGGTACCTGTAAGGAAATTTTTATGATACATATTAGTTACCCTTCTAGTATTATCATCCTATGTGAATGAGAGATTGATTGCTTTTCAGTATCCTAAAATTAAATATTTTGTGGGTGTTATCCAAAGGATAATTTTGTTCCTATAAATAAATAATTATATATTATATCGTGGAGGAAATAGAGATTAGAATTACCAATCGATATCATAGCTAACATAAAAAAATAAAGTGGGAATTCAAATTAAACTCTAAACATCTTAGATAGAATAAGAATATCATTCATTCATTATTGAAATGTGGAAGGACACATAGAGGAAATTATTTTAAGCGGGCTATTAATTGTTTTAATTGTGTAATGGAAGGATATTGAGAGAGTGAATGATGATGTGATAGGATGAATTTGACTAATGATGTAAATATAGAGAAAGCCTCATATAATGAACCACCCATGATCCAGTGTTTAAAATGTAAATAGTTTTAGAATTACAATAATTAGTTCTACTATCCAAATATTGATGACAATTTTTGACATTAGTAACCTCCTAATTAGAGAAAAATTGTGAATTCCATTGTGATAATTATTTTTGGTGGGGGGATTAAGATAGTAATGTGCTGAAATTTACACTTATAATCCTCTGTAGAACTAATCCTATCTTATTTGAATTTGGATATATGCATCATTTTACATCTAAATAATTCTCAAGGGGTATAAAAATGTCACCTTAATTATTAGATGTTTAATTATCAGTGAAAAACCTTAATGTCATGACGATCAGTTCACAAGTATTATATTCTTCTGTAGTTGATGAATGTGGTAATATGCTTCCTATAAATCTTGTTATTCTACCTTAGATGTAATTGTTTTTATCTTAAGAATGGTTGGATTTATTATATAAATACCATATAAATTTTCCAGTTAAGGAAGCCAAATTTGATTTCCGAAACAATCATATTAATTTCTATCTGTTTAATGATAAATATTAATTTCTAATAGAGATCACATCTATTTCACGTGTCTTAATTCCTATTCAAAAGTGGTGTTTATCTCTGGTGTTTGAGGAGAAACTCATCATCTATGATATTAAAACTGTATTGGATTTGGTTGATGTATTTAAAGATATTTTCCTATTCATTCACCAAATCAGGATTTCTATTTATCAATAAAACTCATACTATTTACTACACCTATATCAAATACTCCTTATATAATGTCCCTTATTGAGATGAAAAAATTAATGAAACATATATCATAAAATCTATACATTGGGGTTTATTAATCAATGTGTGTCACATTAGGGCTCAAAAATTATTTTATTAAAAAGGAATATTGATCGATCTTACAATACATTGATTATCAGGAACATTATAAGATCTCTGTCAAGAAAATATACTTTCTACCACATATAGGAAAAATGCTTGATCAACTTTGTAGAGATCAATACGTTTTCATGATTAACCATCATTTTTGGATATCATAAATTAGGGTTCATGATGGAGGATACACCAAAGAATCATTCATATATATAGTATGGACACTACGATTATATTTAAATGTCATTTTGTGTTACTAATCCCCCCACCATCATCATGGATTTAATCAAAAGATTCTATAGAGATTACCTTGATCAGTCTATTGTATTCTTTAAAAATGATATTCAAATATATTAAAACGTCATGTAAGTGAATGGAGATCACATGAGAATTATGGTTAAGACCCTATCAAAGGATAACATATATGAAAAATTTTCCATGTGTGATTTTTTACTCAGAAACGTGTCATTTTTTATTCATATCATATCAAGAGAGTGTATATCAGTGGATCCATTAATGATAGAAGTTATTGAACGCTGGCTCAGAACAATAATGGTTACTCAGATATAAAATTTTCTTTGTTTGGATAAATAATATTTTTACCTTTTTGGTGAATTTATCATTACTATCTATTCAACATTATATGTTAACTTAGAAGGGATAATATTTCCTTTGAAAAAATGCAATGAAAATTTCAAGTAATTAAAGAGAATTTTAGCTAGTGTAGTTATTATTAAATTAGAATAAAGTGGAAAACAGATTGTACTGTATATAAATTCATTGAATAACGGATTTAGATGTTCTATCATGTATAATTACATGGTTATAAATTATTCAAACATGAAAATAGATGGTTCATGGGAAAAATTACCCAACTCATGATTTGAAGATAGAAAAGATAATTTATCGATTAAAGAAATGGTGGAATTATATTTATAATGAATTTTTTGATATATAAATATATTTATCATAAATATTTATAGTATTTTACCACAACTAAAATTTTGAATATGGTCTATATATTTTCATTATATCTGATTAATTATTACAATTTCTCAAAACATTACCACTATAGGAAAGTAAAGAAGGTGTCTAATTCTTTTAGTCATAAAGATCATTCTATATTATCTATGATGGATATCACAAAATATATAATATTTATAGATTTTAAAAGGATGGATCTTAAAATATTGGGGGAAGGGGAAAATATTATCTTTTTAAAATGATGGTCTGACCATCTATCCAAGTGAATATTAAAATTCAATGAAAGAATATGTGTTATTGTAGAAGAAGGTGACAAATGTTCTTAAGTTTATCCTTGGCTGTGATGGAATAAAATGGTTATAGAATCATGTATGTATTTTATATATACTAGATTTAAATAAGGAGTTATTTGATGAGTCTCATAGATCTTTATTTTCTATTTATCTTGGATGTATGAAGATGTATAGTGATATATAAGAATATTTATGGAGGGATAACCTGAAGAATGAAATTACTAATATTGCTTCTTGGTTCATGGTATGTTATTATTTTAAGGATGACATACAAAACTCTAATGAAAATATACAACCATATGAAATAATAGAATGGAAATGGGAAAAAATCATCATGGAATTTCCATAGGGATCCAAAAAATGCCCATAGCCTTAAAAATTCAATACACATCACACCTATCTAAGAATATTTATCTAGGAATATAAATCAAATATTTTGTAAGGTTGTATAGAGTACCACATTATATTGTATCAATTCGGGATCTGAGGTTTACCTCAATGATTTGGATAAGCCTTCAGTAATAAATGGATATATAGTTATTTTTTAGTATTTCATATCATCCTTATATTGATGGTTAGTTTAACGAACCATTCCTAACCTAAATGATATACAAAGACCATGTTCTATTTATTTTGAAGGATATTGGGATAAATACTGGATCATTTCTTGTTTGAGGTATTCCATCATTGGATTCATTTTATTTTTTATTGGAGTCTTGGTTTTATTAAATCAAATTGTTATGATTGAATATAGTGAATGAGAAAAATAATAAGAGAAATTCACATCTTTTAACATTTACATGATGTGAAAGTTTCCAAGAAATAAGATTTAAAAAAATTTCATAGTGTGAAAACCATTAACATCATGTAAACGATTCATGTTGTGTAATATAAATACATCATGTAATCATCATTTTTGGGGAAAAATAGTGGAGACATAAAATTCATCGTATGTGGTCTTGTGATGAATTCAGGTTGTGAATTTGGATTATAGGTCATGTAAACCATTAACCCATTGAGTTTATATATGACCATCATGTATTTTAATTTAAATTTCACTAATTTCCTCCCTCTCAGGTCCTAGGGTTTCACTAAGAAAATTCTAGAAAATTTTATCATCCAAAATCTTGGGAAAATGAATGTCACAATGGTTGTTTATTGAATCAAAGGTTATTTTTTTGTTCTCCCTTATCATTTTATATGTCCTCATGTTGGATTGAATAGAACCATTAATAACTTTTTTTAATCCTATATCTGTAGGTTTAGTTTTGTGTTCAAGATATCTTATTGGATTTTGGTAAATGAATGAGAGGAAAATGATTATTTTTTGAAATCATCTTAGAGCCTTTTTTCTAATAATATAGAGTTATGTGGATTCTCTACCACTCTACATTTATAGAACGATTTCAATTGATTTTTTTAAATCATGTTTTTTGGTTCGAAATATTTTTTTGAAATGATTAGAAAACCCATGTTCATGTGATTTCAAAATTGTAGTTTTTGACAAATGTGTTATTTTTTAAATGAAGGGTTTGTTTAAAAATTTAATAAGGATATGTTTTTCATTTTTTTGTAATGATGAATTAATGAAATAATTCATTGAACTTAAGACTCGTCTCAAGTCAGAACCAATCTTAATATTTCCATAACATGGTAAAAAATATGTGGTGTATTAGGACACATTTGGATCTGGTCTTGTTACTATTCTCTTATAGGGGGCATGTCTTGGCTGATGGTTTAAGGAAATTATGAGTGCATGAGAATAATTATCATATTCATGACCTGGAATTTACATTAGTTATTTGTTTCATAAAACATGGAGCTAATACCTTTTTAGGTAAAATTTCATTGTTTTTAAGGACTATAAGAGATTGAAATAGATATTTTCTCACTAGACGTGAACTTGTATGGAAAAAAACTAAAATAGTACCTCCAATTGTGCGATTTGACTTTATATAATCTCCCTAAATTTATAATTTTTTTGGAAGATGCGTTGATTCCAAAATCATATAGTGGAATAGTCTCATAAGCTATTGACCAACAGATGTTGATGAGCATAATTACTGATATTAATTTCAATAGTTCTACACATGGGGAATAAGTATTTTTCTTTCTAGTAAATCTTGTTCTAAACATGTATTTTTTTAAATAATCCTAAACATTGGTTTTTGAATGAAACACCATTAGTTCAAACCCAAATGGTGGGAAGACAGTGGATAATTGTAAAATAGATGAGAAATCATTGTTACATTTTCCGAAATAGATTATAGTTCCTCATGCAAGAAAAGAACAACTTCATTCATTGTATCACCATTCAGAATGGGCTAATCACCCATTATTTAGAAAATGTACAAGTAATTGTGGTCAATTTTTGGTGGGTGGGTTATAATGATGTATGGGATCAATGTGTATGTGATGAAATGATTAACCTTCTAAAAGTTAATGACATGAATCAATGTCTATATATTATTATATAATCTATATATGTACCTATATAAAATTTGGAGAAGATTGTGATGAATATTCATAGAGGCCTACCAAGAACAATATGAAAACATTATTATATATGTGTAGGACTACATCAACATATAAATTCAATACACTTTATCCCAATATGAGAGTAAAACAAGGTAAAAGAAAATTTGAAAATTATATATTTGATAAGTTTTTGATAATCATGGAGTTCCTCCATCGATAATATTTTATAGACATGTCTACCTCGCGTTTCAATATTTTCAATAATTATAATCAGATCAGAAAATTAAAATAAAATTAATCACAACATATCATGCACAAATGGATCGATGGCTTGAAAACACTATTTATACATTGGATTATATGGGTTGACAATGTTTTAAGGGAATTGGTAGTTCGTGGGAAGATCATATGCATTTGGATGAACTTTCTTATAATAAAAATTACCAATAAAGAATTCATATGACACCTTTTAGGCTTTGTTTAGTCATCCATATCATTATCTTTTATGTTTTGTGGAAACAGGAGAACCATATTTTATAACACTGAGTTTTGTGCGTGATATTATAGAGAATATTTTGATTATTCAGAAATTTATGGAAATGAATCAAATAATATATAATTCAAATGTAGATGATCATCACCAAACACTATTTTTTGTGGTTAATGATTATGTTTTCATGAATGTGCATTTGAGATTTGGTCATCGATTATAGGGGAAACAGAGCAAGATAGTTCCCTGATATGTGGGACTATTCAATGTTAAAGAATATATTTTCACAATTGTGTGCCTTTAAGTATTACCACAGAGATTAAGTTATCTTTATAATGTGTTCAATGTTTCTCAAATTAAGAAGAATCTCCTAGATCCTCAACATAAGATCATTTGGGATCATGTTAATCTTGGTCTAGATGCGAGTTTTATCCATGAACTTTTACGAGTTTAGAATGGATGGAAAAGTCACTTTGAGGGAGATTTTTTCTTTGGTGTGTGTGCTATTGTATCATGGTCATGTATAAGAGGAATGTTTATAAAAGAAAATATTTACATGGGAACATTGGAATAATTTATTTCAACTTCATGAGGAATGATATTCCAGTGGATGGGAGAATTTGGCACCCCCTATTTGAGTTATTCCATTATTGGATGAATATTATCTTATTCTTATAGTCTTAGTTTAATTATCAATAATTGTTATGAATGAGTTTGGATACTATAAAATCCAACAGTGAAAATTCAGGTTGTGGAACTTTTACATGAAGTGAAAGTTTTAGGGGCATATTTCGGGAATAATATCTATAACATTAAACCTATTCATTTCATGTAATATATTCGCATCATGTAATTTATTCATATCATGTAATGTTTTGGCTGGAAAATAAAATCCAAGGTAATAAAAAATTACATATATGTGATCATGTGATAAATTCATTATATAAAGGTAGTTTACACATCATGTAAACCATGACCCCAATGAATATCCATAAATCCTTCATTGTTTTCATTTTGGCGCATGTTATTGTTCTATCTCTCAACTCCCAGGGTTTCCATAGCTGAATTACAGTGATTTTCAAAATCTAAACACCATTGAAATCTAATATTTGATCATATATTTTGGAATCAGGGTTAGGGGTCCATTCATTACTCCCTCATTGGTTCTCCTTTTATTTGAAGGATTAGAACCAAATATCTAAGTTGTTATACCTAGATATATGGGTTCAGTTTTATGTTGATTGGATCTTCTTAGATTTTGGTAATGTAATGTGATGCAAAGGTTTAATCCATGGAATTAACATGGATCCTTTGCACTAATCATATATTGGTAGGTAAAATCTCGCCCACTATACCTTTATAGAAATTTTTGTCCTAATATTTTCTATATCATGATTCCATTGTGTAAGATACATTTTTTATAATTTATTAAAAAACCATTTTTTATGAGATTTTGAGAACGGTGGGTTTTGTGAGCTGGTATTTTTTAAAATTTACATTTTCATGGAAGTTTTGGCATAATAGTGTTGTGTCTATTTGTGTTTATGTGGGATAGGTAATGGTAAGAAGTAACACTATGAAAGAATACTAATTTTGGATTAGTATTTCTCATATGTATCACTATCAAATAATGATAATTTTTTAGGGATCGTGGTCGAATGTACCACTGTCTAGTTGGTCACTGAGTGATTGCTTGGTGATATGTAAAATCCCCACAAGCAATTATAGGAAGGTACATGGTCTAATAAATTGTGTGTGAGTGTTGATGTGATATGGTTTTGGTGTACCAATATAAATGAAATGGGACTAAATGATTTATATTTCTGTTTTATTAAATGAAATATTATTATGATTTAGACCATTTTTGAAAAAAAACTTCTCTCCTAATTTTATAAATTCCATTAACCAGTTCTTATAAGAGTGTCATGTGATAGGATATATTTGTGGAAATACTAACAAGTTCTATAATCACCCTTGAACTGATGACTGTTGTGTGTTCTCAGATTTTTACTACTAAGATACATGGATGGGTCGTGTTTTCTACTTCTATACAAGTGGTCAATGAAATCATTGTTATGTTACTATTGTAATATATATGGAGTTTCTACAAATTGATCTCGGATGGTTAAACTTTTATATCAATTTATTTCCACTTAGATTATTATCCTTTATCATTTATTTGTTTTTTATACTCTGATATTGTTTTTTGTATTTAGTTATGTTGTTTATTCTCATGCATCAGTTAGCATATCCTAAATGTTTGTTATATTTGAATAGTGTGTGTTATTTAGGGGAAATCATCCCACAATGTCCACTAAATCACATGGAAATTATTTCCATCCTTTAGTTTCCCTTAGATGTTACCTATGTTTTGTATCACGTCACCTCTTCCCATGGTAATGATGAGGTGTTGTGGGTTACAAACACCATCCTCGACTCATGTTTTCTTACAAAAACATCATTATCTCAAAGAATCATATGGTCCCTTATGAATAACTTTATGGAAATATGTATAGAAATATATTTTTCTAAGACATTGTTAGAGAATAAAATATATTAGGACTAGTGAAAGCTGTAGAAATGGAAGATAATATTAGAGACACTCACAACCCATAAGGTAAGCATAATTTTGAGATAAAATTTATGCTGATAATCATTAGTGAGATCTAGAGTTTTTTGTTCGTGAGAATTTTTTAAAGGTTATATTTATGAAATAAGATTATATGAATTTTAAATAATTTAATATTAACCCCTATTTATAATTTCCTTCATCGTATTCCAGATCATGTTGGGATGGTAGCTAATCATTTGGCGCCTCCACTAAACCTATCTCAACTACAATATGTGTTCTATGAATCCTTAATTATGAAGTATATACCTAACCCTTCACATGTATTGAAAAATTGGATTACACCACTAACGAATTATCTTTAATATGAATATATACTTGTGGAGATTATTAAGTCGTAGAGAGAAATTTCTATAGGACAAAACAACCATCAAGGGAAACATTTTTTGGTGGAACCAAAATTGGGAGAAAGATACACTAGAAACTAACAATATTATGAGGTAGAAGTATCCATAGGTTTTTGAATTAGAGTTAAAATATTTCAACAATTAAATTAATTTAAATAGGGGAATAATTTAACACCCTGATATTTTATAAACAATTTTTTTTTCAATTATGTATTAGTTCTTTGATTTCTTGAAATACATGTAACCCTAAGTCCAAATGAATATTATAAAATATACCACTATAATCATGCTATTTAATTATCTATTACAAATATCACTAAATAAATTATGAAAATTGAATGTTGTTCACATGTATAAATTAAATTAATTGGCTAGAAATATATTTTAAATAAAAATAAAAATCATTTTGAAGTGAAATAATTATTTTTTTTCTGAAAAAAAAACTATTTTCATGTGTGTATTTTTTTATAAATAATATAAATTAATATTAATTAGTTAATTAAAGTAATTAAAGTTATTTTTAATATATTAAACAAATATTGTTATCATTCATCAAATATTTTTATAGGCATGGTGTATGAATAAGTCTAGTTTAATGTTTAAATACTCTATTTTTCTAGAAAGTGTTTTGGTCATGTTTTGAACAGTAATATGAAAATTTGTTTTTTGGAATTTGATGATTTATTTTTGAAAATTTTTACTTCATTTATTAAAATAACATGTAAAATTATCTTATATTGATATTTTTATAATTTTACGAAAAATATAATTTCTGGATTAATTATGAAAAATATTAATTTTTATTGACAATTGTCTTTTCATTTAATGAATTAAAAATGGAGAATTTAAATAATTTTTTTAAATGTAAAATTATTTAAACTATTTTATGATTTATCCCATTTAATTCAATTTAATTTACTTCATTTTTATTAATGATATGATAACATTATTAATTATATTATATTTCTTCTTTGGAAAATAGCTTGTTCGTCACATATATAGTTTTGATTTTAAATTAAATTATTCCACTTATTTTAATTTAATTTTTTGGAATGGATTCCATATTTTAAACAACAATAATTAATATTATTTAATATTTTCAACTTTTTTTTATAATGGTCAATAAAAATAGTAAAAATTTATTACCATAATTAATGTTTAAATGTGTTTATCGGTGATTAAACAAAAACATTAGGGAATTATTTCCCAATAAAAAATTCTAAATCATAGTGTATATAAATACATTGACAAAATAATATCTATCAATTGAATATATAATCATTGGAAAGAATATGTCACTAGAATAAAATTGTAATTTTATATTCCTTTAGAAAATTTGAAACTAGTTTCCCCCCCCCCACTTATCAAAGGACATATCCTATAATATACTCTCCAAACATAAAGGTGCACTTTAATTTTACAATAAATAAAAAACATCCTTAATTCCATCAAAATTTTAAAGAGTTATTGGTTTGATTATAAAATCACTCTAATAAGGATTCTGGTTCTATCAAAAAGAGGTTGTTTGAAGAAGAGGTATCATTCTTAACCGTGCGTTTTCATTTTATTTCATCTTCCACCTCTATAAAAAATTATTATTCCATGATGATATAAAATCATCTATATTTACCTTATAGTTATTGGTATTTATTTTAGTTTAATAACCATAATTCATATCATCATCCATGAAATAAGATATGAAACCGTCGAGTGTGTGTACAATGAACTACGGCCTCCAGAACGGGTTTAATATCTTTCCATCACAACCTCTCATAAATGTATATAATGATAATTTTTTATATACATATTATATTTAGGAAATAATTATACTTAATTAACCATGATATCATATATACCTTCTTACCTATCGATTTTTTGGAATTTAAAATCATCACTTGTGAGTACGTGTGGAAAACCGCCTCTATAATGTGATGTGATCCATTTTCCATCTTATATTGATATAGATGGTAATAAATGTATCAACTGGGTCTGGGTGACAACACATATACCCTTCATTAACATAGTCATTGGGTCCTGGCCTTCCAGGTACTAGCAGTTGCCCCACATACATGTGGTCCCCACCCTCGAGCCCACGCACATGCCCGAACGGGTTGGTGATGAGTCTCCTTTGGAAAATTTCATATAGGCATGTGAATAAATTTTTTGCTGAGTTCCCATATAGATTGTGGAATCCTATGTCATGTTATTATTATTTTAAATTTTGGTAAATGACTATATTGCTCACATGATTACTTATATTTGAGATATAAATGTATGCCAATATTTGTTTGAACAGCTTACATACAAATTGAATTTATATAAACTATTTTATATAAATGTTTTATATATGGAATTTATTTAGAAATATTCCACCATTTTTAAAATCATTTCATAAAATATTTATTTCCATCATTTGAAAATGCAGAAAATGTTTTTTAATATGATTTTGAATTTCTAAACCTGTTTATTTGAAACTTGAATGATTTTTTAATTTAATTTATTTTTGAAATATGTTTTGGAATATTAGGGGGTTTTCTACTATGCTTAGGCTCCCTACCAGACTTTTCCTTTCAGTGTTTTAGTCATTTTTATTCTAATTTTGAGCAATGGGAAGGGATCTCTTAGATGTAAATCTAGTTGTTGAGCTTTGGTCTTTGTGAGTTGGTTCCTTAGGGACCATGGGGATTTTTCCATTTTAGTACTTTGGTTATATTGATTTGGATTGGTTTATTCTTGTTAGACTTCGGTAAAATTGCTACTAGTTGAGTTTCAATTATTTATGCACATTGACTTATTTATTTTCTTCTACATTGTTGGAGGAAAAATTGTTCCCACATTCATATTGTGTGATGAAAGGTGATTCTCCCCGAACCGTAGGGATCAAGAGCACCCTATGAGAAATGTAAGGGCCAACTAGGTTCTCAGGTTACCATGGTAACCATGATGGTTCATGAAAATATTGTGTCAAAGGGATGTTCAAGCCTTTTTCTTAATCATAATATGAAATTGTGAAATCTTATCGGGACATAGGAGGTAGTTGTGATTAAGTGCCCGACCAGCTCTCCCTACAATGAAGCTTAAATTTTCAGTGGTGTTTAGGAGAATATGTATTTCTATAAAGTTCTAGTATTTTTCCTATTGTGATTTGGATAGTGTAAATTCCAAATCTTATGTGTTCCTTCTCTTAAGAAACATTTCTCTTGTTACTCGGTCTGAGTGTTATTCTAATGTCTTTTGATTGAATGATGATTTTGTGTAACATTATTCTAAGGAGTGGAAGAGACTCCATAGGAAGTTGATACTAGTCTATTGAGTGTGATAGGTATCATTACTATAGCTTCGTCTTTTGTGATTACTCTATTTGATACATGTGTATCTCACTCATTTTTTCAACTCATACTATTAATATTCTTATTATTCCAATGGCACATTTTAACTTATGTAATGGATATTACTATACCCCTTACTATGAATGGAGAACATAGTCTCTGTATTCCTTCTATTTGTTCTCTCTCTGTCGAATGTCAAACATTCTTGGTGTTTCCTAGTACATGACATGAAATATCTTGATGTCATATTTGGGATGGATTGGTTAGTTCCTAAAAAAATCCAGTCTTGATTATTATCTTTAATGGGTCAATATTACAACACCTAGTGGTGTGCCTCCTTTCCTTCAGGTATTATGTGACCCTAGTTCGAGCAGAGCTATATTTTCTTATTCAGAGTTGGGTAAAGTGATATCCGTGTTTACTTTTTATTTGGAGTGAGATTCAATGAGGAGTGAACTCCATCCAGTTTTAGATGAATTTCATAACATGTTTCCTTCCATCTTCAATAGGCTTCCTACCAGTATGGGTGGTTGAGTTTTCAATTGATATAATGCCTGGGACTCAACCAGTTTATATTTTATGTTATTAAATTAATTGAGCTAAAATGAAAGAGTTGAAGTCCCAGTTGGGTGTTCTTTATGAGGATATGCCTCACTATTGAGTTATGAACATTGGTGGGGATTGGGATGATCATTTGTAGATTCTTGTTTTTTCATATAACAAAAATTATCTACTTGTGATCAGAACTAATCCTTCTTTTGAAGCCTTGTATGGTCATCCTTGTAAAACTCTAGTGTGTTGGTGGAAGGTTGGTGGAAGGTTGGTGAATGTCACTTCGTTAGACCGAGTTCGGTCCAAGAGACAATATCAAAGAATTAGTTATTTCATCCATGAATATTAATGACCCATAGTCGATATAATAAATATTTTGATCGTCAACATATACCATTAGAGCACTCAATTAGTGACCATGTGTTTTTAAATGATCCACCCAGGTTGGGTCATCGATGAATTGTGAGGAAAGGGATTCTTTCTCCTCATTTTTTGGTAATTTTTGAGATTTTTAATCAGGTGGGAATGTTGCATATTGTTTTGATCTACCACCACAGTTGACCACGATACATAGTTTGTTTCATGTATCTCAACTTTGAAAGTATTTATCTAACACATATAAGGTTTGGAGTTGGCATAACCATGAAGTGGAACTTGTCTTATCTATGACTGTATGACCAGTCAGGACTGTTGATTATGAGACTAAGGATACTTCATGGGAGGATGATTCCTCCAGTCTGTGTGTTATGGCCTCATTGTTCTATTATCATTAGATGTGTGAGAAATACACACTTATGAGAGAGTATTGGTCACGTCATATTAATGTGAATGATTCTTTATAAGCATTATTGGGATAAAATATTTCTATAGTGGGGAAAATGTAACATCCCATTATTGTTTCAGGAATTCCTAAAACCTCTTTTATTAGATTATTAATATCTGATGTGAAAAAATACGATTTATCATTAAATATTTTATTAAAAAAACTAAAGACATTAAATGTTAGTTATCATAATGAAATTTTGAATAAAATGTTTTTTGGAGTTTGAAACTGAGTTATTGTGATATTCTGAGGCCAAAAATGGCTCGGTGAATAATGAAAAAAATTATTAAATAGAATATATTAAGGGCGCAGTTTTTATTCAAAATATTCGAATAACTCCAAAAAAGTGCACTGTTAGAGCAGTCTAAGACCACAATTATGTCCTAAATATGGTGTTTAACCTAGATGGGGTATAACATTCAAATGTTCTATTCATTTTCATGCCTCTCTAGTGGGATATAGTAATTGAATAATATTTAATAAATTATTTTATAAAAAATAATTAAATATATTTTAAACGGTGTGTTATATTGTAAATCTGAGACAATCGATGGGTCTGGAATGAGAGGTTTACACTAGACAGGGTATAACATTTTTAATCATTGGGTGATTAGACTCCTTTCTAGAAAAAATAACCCTTTTAATTTTAACTAATTATATATTCTGATTTTTAAATATAAAAAACCAATATCTCTCAAATGGCGTGTTATATGAGAATTCTGATACCGTCGTTGGGTCCAGAACGGAGTGTTTAGGTTTGGCAGAGTATATCTCTCATTAGAAATGGAAATTTGGTCACATCTCTAATAAATTGAGTTTTTTAATAAATAAATAAAATAAGTAATTATATAAAATTAATTTAATTTTTAAAAAATGGTTGCTACAGATCATTCAACTTCAACAATGTTGTAACCCCATTTTTTGACAATTCATGTATCCAAATCTTCCCTTTGTTAACCGTTTTGAATGGTTTTTGTTGCAACACATTAATATGGTGTAATTAATGTGTCTGTCATCAAGATTGTGTGGTTAGACAAATTAAATATGGGTTTTTAAATTCTATGTTTTATGGAACCCCAAACACACTCAGTATAAGATACTTGAATGATTCTATTGAACCTTGGTTCAATATGTTGAGTTTGAGTGATCCCAAATCTCACTTGCACGTGATCTATAAACCTTGGTTGATCTGATTTAGATCCAGTAACTACCTCCATCTACCCAGTCCTCGGGTGCCGAGCATGAGGGTTTTTTCTTCCATGGTAATTTTAATTGTTTTTAATTGTTTTTAATTTCTTTTTATTATCTATTATTCTCCAAATCTTTTCTATTATATAACTTATCTATTTTCGATCAGAATAGCACAACGTTGGTACCACTGAATACAACTCGAAGAGAAGAATTATAATAATATTTTTTGATTCGAAGGTAGAAAGGTATTCCTCAATATGAATTTTCACTTTTCATTGAATCTTTTAAAAAAAATTATCAAAGGATAAATTCTACATTATAAATGTATAATGTGGAAAAATTATCATAAAATATTTATAGATGTATAAAATGTAGAAGAATTAATTTGAATATAATTAAAAAAATTTAAAGTAAATTATAAGGTCATTATCTCATGAAGTAGTTTATCAAAATGATCAATTGATAATTACGTGTTTTATCAAAGGAAAATTATCATATTTTTGAAATAATTATATCATAGAATTGTCAATGTTAATCCCACCATATTATCAAATTATTTTCAACATAAAATTATCAAATCCTGCTTATCAGAATTTCATTTGTAATATTTCATAAGATAAATAGTATGAATTTTCTAAATGATAATTGTTTAAAATTATCAAATGATAATTTCAACGAATTATCAAAGATAAATTGCATGGAAATATCAAAGATAATTTTTACATATATCATTAAAGGATAATTAATATAACAATTAAATGATAATTTCAAGATTATCGATGAAAATAATACTTATTATTAAAACGATAATTGTGGGTTTATCAAAGAAAATTATTCTGATGGTTTAATCGCAAGTGCTTGCATTGATATAATGATAAACTAAAAATTTTACATGAAAGATAAATATTATCCCATATAACAATATATATATATATATATATATTTAACCTTATCTGGGTGAGATAAATTATCATCGCATGTGATAATTTAAAACGATAATCGAGAGATTATCCAAGAGAAAAAAATTTAATCTCATGAAATATTTTATTTCCCTGAGAAATAAAATAGAGGGATATAATTATCAAATGTGTTTTATACTTATTATTATGAATATTTCATGAAATTTCATGCATTGACAAAAAAATAAACTATAGGTAAACTAGAAGAGATAAAATGTAAACACGTATAATATTTTATTTTCTTGAGAAATAAAAAGGGGAGATATAATTATCAAATGAGTTTTATAATTATTCTAATGGATATTTCTTGTGATTTCATTCATTAACATAAAATTTTAATCCAATGATTATCTATGAGAGAGAAAATGTAATCACATGTAACATTTCACATCCTTATGAATTAAAATATATGTTTTGGTTCAAGGAACCCTTGATGAGCGTCGAACATTAATGTGTCAAAAAATATGATAAAAATTTCACGAGGAGGTGTATTAAACCACACATGGTGGATTATCATTACCACTCTCATCAGTGACCTTGAGGATGGTTGTTCTATTCTAATTAGTCAAATGGATTATCCTTGTATAGCTTTATTTATATCAATTGTTTATTTAAATTCAATTGCTTAAATTTTTTATCAATTAAACTGATAAAAACTAGATTCTAGTGAATCAATATATTTGAAATGGATTTGGCATAGAATAGTTGTAAAAATATCCAATTCTATTAAATTGGGTGTGTTTTTGGAAATTGGATACATTAAATTGTGGAATTTATGGAAATGATTTCAATTAAATTGTTGATTTTAATTTTGGAAATAAATTATTTAATAATGGAAATTGTTTTGATTGGACTTAATAGTGGTGAACATTTCTGAAAATTATTTGATAGAAAACCATTGGGTTAATCTTGTGAAAATGGCATGTTTTTTAATAAATCATGTTTTGGTTTTAAATGGTTATATATTTAAAATTTTGAAGTGGAAGAATGAGATTAATTGTATTTTTAAGAAGTCCTAAAATAATTCACCAAACAAGTAAGAGTTAATTAATGCCATAGGTTGTCAGTGAGTTATTTGGATATACTCTACTCTATGACAATGTTCTAAAACATAACTGTGGTAGGTCACATCCCCAACAGGTTGGTGATGAGTCTCCTTTGGCCATTATCATAGGGATGTGTCTATACTCATTTTTTTGAGTTCACATAGAGAAAGAGGAATGCTATAGCTTGTTAATACTACTATACCTTTTTGAAGATTACCATTTTGCTCGATTACTTATTTATATTTGAGATATAAATGTATGATAATGTTTGTTTGAACTGATCAAATGCCTATTAAATTTATATGAACCTTTTATATAAGCCTTTTACATAATACATTGTTTTATAAATACTCCATGATTTGAAAAATCATTGCTTAAAATATTTATATTCATCATTTGAAAATTTATAGCATGTTCTTAAAAATATTATTTTGAATCGCCAACCCTATTTATTGGAAAATAAAAATGTTTTATTTAGATAATATACATTTTGAATCTTTTTTGGAATATTTTGGTGTATCTTGTTGGGATTAGCCTCACATCCTACTTTTTCATTCGGGTGTCTGTAGGCATTCTTCCTCCATGTTTGAGAAAAGGGATGCGATATCATAGAGGTGGATCTGTCATGACCCAACCCAACTGGGCTCAAGCTATGACTCCCCAAGACCACCTCAAATAGGCCAGTGGATGGCGACTAGTGCCGAGTAGACTATCACACACATGGGAGGCATCAGCTTAAGGTTCCTGTACACACACCCCCTCATACACCTTCATGAAATTGTGAAGAGATATATAAAAAACTAGAAAGAAATGCATGCATACATCTAACCCAAAACCAGAGTACTGCAAAAGCAGAAAAGGGGAAAATAGGGCCCACCAAAAGAAAACTACAAAGGAATAAAACCAGCTCAGAAGAAGGGGTACACTTCCAAAAGCACCACTGGAAAGCTCCTAGGCATAACTACGAGAAGGCACCGCGATCAGTCCCACTCCCTCAACTCCACCTACTCCGGGTCCTCCTGGGGGTCTGTCGAAAGGCATGTGGTCTGCACAAGACACAAAAATGTCCAGGAAAAGCCCATGCAGGAGTGAGTATAACAATACTCAGTAGGAACCCTAAAAACCCAAACACAAAAGAGGGCAACTGAAAGGCAACAGTTCACTCATCCCATCCAGAGGGAACCCAGACGAGAGAGAAACTCCATCTCGTGACCATCCTCAAATAAAAACAACTAGTTAGAATAATCCAGGTGTATTCCCATACGCACACCTTGGAAAACAGGTAAGGTATACACCCTTACGTATACCAAAAATATCTACATATACTCAGATCACGCACCAAGCCACATGAGGTACCGAACCCATCACCACCAACGGTTCACAACCAGGAGAGAAAACTCCACGATCACAATCATCTCTAATTACACTCTTCAAAGAGATACACACCATCAGGTCCCACAAAAACATCTCAGACGCTCACCTGAGAGATCACGCTCGTCAGATACCTTTACCCAAGAAACCTCGCTGAAACAACATAAACACCAAACTCCTTGGATAGGAGATCTCTCCTGGGGTCTGCTATGGGATACCAAAACCCACACCGGTATATGAAGATCCCACTGATAGGGGATCACTCCCAGGGTCTGCTAAGGGATACCATAACCCGATTTGGCATTCGTAGTTCTCATAGATAGGGGATCACTCCTAGGATCCGCTGGGGGATACCACAACCTGATCTGGTTCTTGTTAGAAACTCGTCACTTCGATAGAGGATCGTCACCTGTGTCACAACGGTCATGACGATACAAAAACTTTATCTAGTACATATCATGTTGTAGGGGATCGAACTTACAATGCCTCAACCCTACAGAACCACACGCTGAGTAGAGGATATTATAACCAGAAATACCAAAACCCTACTAAAAATCCTCATGTTGAGTAGGGGATCATATACCCGATGATTCCACAACCCTACTAAGAACAACCCACTGTATAGGGGATCATATTCCTGATGATGCCATAAAACCTATGGGGTTAACCTGCTTGATAGGGGATCAACACCTATGGATAAGCAGTCATAGCAATACCAAGAACCCGATCTATGGAAGGGAAGCTAGAGGATCTCACATTGAACCCATCAGAGGGATGCCACAACTCTAAGAGAAATTCATAATATTAAGGTGATCACATAGCAATAATAAGGTTATAATTCCACACGAACACTCATAAGAACGATCCAAGGGAGTAAACTCAATCATTTTTGGTCTGAATGTAACTAACCTAAGCTACCCGTGACATCTCCACAGTGCGCATCTCCTAGGCCAAAATACCGAGGCCACTATCGCGATCTACCTAGAAAAACACACCGAATAGGCTATTTACTCACCCAAAACGGACAACCAGTGAAAAGTAACTATTCACCATTGCAAACCCGGGTAGGGCCCAAACCTCGATCCTAAAAATCATAATGTAAACAACACCATTGTGATCCCCTCGAAAAAAACGCAAGAGCTCGACTAGTTGTTCGTCCAAAACGGACACCCGATGAAAAAGTTGTGTTTCATTGTAAATGACTAAAACCGACCTCGTGGGTCCCGCACCACTATTTAAGATTAAGAACCCAAATCTGAATTGAAATGTACACCTCAACTCCATGGTCACAATGCCCCTGATGACACTTCAATTGGGAATCATATGCAGATATAAGGTTTGATACAAGTTTTTTGAATAATAATAATTATATTATTATTATTAAAAACGGTCATTTCATGCACAAAATAATTAATCCCAACAAAAAATGTCTTCAAAGTATGCATAAAATATCTGTCTCAAAGCAAGGGTCACGTGGCCAGAGACGGAACGTAAATCGGACACCTGATTTGAAAGATATGGTGGTTTAAATGCCTTCGGAAAAGTCTGTCTGGACCGTCATCGGAGCGCCTATCGGACCATTGCCACCCTTATGAAAACCGCTATGTCAGACCACCACCGGAGCTACTGGACTGCTACCTGAAATCCACCAAAAAACTTCCGCAGAACACCATAGGGTATGCTATGGTGAATAGTGCCTTTTTCACTGATTGTTCGTTTCGGGCGAGTAGACATCCTATTCGGCATGTTTTCCTGCATAGATTGCGATGGGGGCCTCGGTATTTTGGAATAGGTGGTGCGCAATGTGGAAATGTTGTGGTTAGCTTGGGTTAGCGACATTCGAACCAGCAGTGGTTGAGTATACTCCCTTTGTTCGTTCATAAGAGTGTTCATGTGGCTTTACAACCTTAGTATAGGTTTGTGTTCCCCTCAATAGGATGAATTTCTTTTAGAGTTGTGGCATCTATCTCGTGGGATCAGAGAGAGTTCTTCTAGCATTTCTTCCATAGATCAGGTTCTTGGTATCGCTATGACCGCTTATCCTTGGGCGGTGATCCACTATCTAACATATTAACCCCGTAGGGTTTGTGGCATCATAGGGAATTTGATCCCCAACATAGTGGGTCGTGCTCAGTAGGGTTGTTGCATCATCAGATATATGATCTCCTACACTACATGAGGATTTTTTTTAGGGTTGCAGTATCACTGGTTATACGATCCACTACTCAATGCATGGTTCTGTTGGGTTACAGAATTGTCAGTTTGATCCCCTACATCGCAAGATGTACCTGATAGGGTATCGGTATCTCCCTGACTATCATGACATGGGTGACGATATTCTATCTATGTGATGTGTCTCTGATGAGTGCCAGATCGGGTTTTGGTATCCCCCAGCAGATCCTGTTAGTGAACCCCTATCTGTGTGATCTACGAATGCCTGATCTGGTTGTGGTATCCCCCAGCAGACCCTGGGAGTGATCCCTTATCGGTGAGATCTTCGTATACCAGTGTGGGTTTTGGTATCCCCTAGCAAACCCTAGGAGCGATCCCCTATCTGAGAAGTTTGGTGTTTATGTTGTTGTAGCGAGGTTTCCTCAGTGACAGTATCAGACGTGCGTGATCTCTCGGGTGAGCATCTGAGATATTTGTGTGGGACCCGATGGAGTGCGTCTCTCAGACGAGTATCATCTGGGATGAAAATGATCATGAAGTGTGCTCTCCTGGTTGTGAACAAATGATGGTGATGGGGTTTGTACCTTATGGGGATTTGTGCATAATCTGAGTATATCTAGATGTTTTTGGTATATGTATGGGCGTATACTTGAGTGTTTGTTCAAGGTGTATGTATGGGATTACTCCTAGATTGAGATGACTAGTTGTTCTTAGTTGAGGATGGTCACAAGATGGAGTTTCTCTCTCATCTGGGTTCCCTCTGGCTGGGATGAGCGGAATATTACCTTTCACATTCTCTCTTTTGTTTTGGGTTTTTGGGGTTCCTACTGAGTATTGTTATACTCACCCCCACATTTTCTGGCACATGTTTGTGTCTTGTTCAGAACACAGGCCTTTCGACGGAGTCCCAGGAGGACCCGGAGCAGGTGAAGCTAAGTGAGTGGGACTGACTGGCGAGTCAAACCGGAGCTATGCTGAGGAGCATTCCGGTGGTGATTTTGGAAGCGTACCCCTTCATCTGAGCAGGTTGGATGCCTTTGTAGTTTTTTTGGTGGGCCCTAGTTTCCCTTTTGTACTATTGTTGTACTATAGTTATGAGTTAGATGTATGAATTCATTTCTTTCCATTTTTTTATATATCTCAGTATTGTCGCATGGAGGTGTATGTGGGTACGTGTGTATAGGTAACTTAGGATAATGCCTCCCATGTGTGTGATAGTCTACTTGGCACAAGTCACCATCCCTAGTCCTATTGGAGGCGGGTTTGGGGAGTCACAGATTGAACCCCGTTGGCTCGGGTCTTGACAGAGTGGTATCAGAGGAGGTTCCACCTTTGGGATCTAAGAGCTTAAATGGTCTAGCTTGAAGCTGTCACCCGAGTTATCTGCCTGGTGAGGAAACGTCCAAATCAGATGGTGGTCCTAGTGGCAGGCCTTCTTCATGGTTTGGATAGGCGATTGTGGAGCCTAGTGATGCAATCCCACGATAAGGAGGCACTCATGTGGGAAGAGTTTGAGAGGCACTTTAGAGAAGAGTTCTATCCGGTGACGCTGAGATCATTGTAGATTCAAGAGCTTATGCAGCTTCGACAGGGGGTCATGACTGTGTCAGAGTACTCAGTGAGGATTATAGAACCATTGGTCTACTCCCTGAATATGGTTCGAGACCTATTCTTTAGGGCCCGGACCATCGAGCAGGGGTACTCAGGGACATCCGGGTAGGTGTGGTTTCCTTGTGCTTACCCACCTATGCTGGAGTGTTGGAGGTGGGCTTGGGGAGTTGTGGCTCGAGCCCTATTTGGTCGGGTGGTGACATGATGCATCTTTTGAGATTTGGTCTTAGTGATTTGTGTCTATAGGGACCGTGTGGATTTTTTCCCATTTTAGTACTTTGGTTGTAGTGATTTGTGCTGGTTTATGTCGTGTCGACATCTGGTACATTACTCCAAGTGGAGTTTCTTTTATTTATGTATATGATATTTTTTCATTTCATCCACATTTTTGGAGGCAAAATCATTCCCACATGCATGTTGCGTGATTCCAGGTGGTAATCGTCGACCCATGGGGATCATGAATTCCCTTTAGGCTATGTCATGGCCAGCTCAGTAATCAGGTTACCAGGGTACATATAATGGTTCGTGACAATAAAAATATTTTATAATGATTATAAAAAATATATATATATATAGTATAAAAATGATTCCATATTGGTTAATTCATATCACTTTTGTTCATCCTCTGAGAACAACGAAGTAGAATTCATGAATATGTACGACCTATCATCTCTTTGAATAATGTAATTCATTCTTTATCTATTACTTTTGTGGATGATTTTAAATATGTATATAATGAATTTAAATTATATTTATATCATTTTTAAAATTATTTATATGATTTAACCATAGTTAATATATTGTGACAAAAACTACTGAACAAAAACCTAGGAGAAAAAGAATGATGTTATGATTAAAAACTGTTATTTTAAAAAAGAGTCGTTAGTTAAATGGTGATAAAATGACATAGGTAAATCATATATGGTATGATAAACAAGAAACTAGTTTTATGATAGATTTGCAGTAAACAATACATATTATAATAGATTTTTGGACATGAATGATGGAATTAATGTCTTGAGTTGAGGGATTTTGGTATTACTTTTATTTTCATGAGACACATGTCTTATTCAACAATGAATTATTTTTTGTAGTTTGTATACTTCCCATTAATATATTTTATAATTATTTTTATTATTTTTATGGGTATTGTAAAGTTTATATATGGTTATTTTTTTAATGAGGATTTTAATTCATGTTTTACAAAATTGGTAAGGGTTTTATGTTATAATATCATATTTGATAGGTATTGTTTATGATTTAGTTCCCAATGGTGAAATATCATAAGATATCTATAGAGAAACTAATTAATTTTATTCTACATTGAGTATTTTTATAGAGTACTTGTTTTTATTTCATTTTCGTCTCATTATTAACCCGTTCAGTGAAAATAATATTTTCATGTAAAATAATATTTATTTTTCTATTATATATAAAAAATCACCCTTCCATGTCAGTGTTTTCTAAAAAAATATACAATGTTTTTAATATTATCAAAAATTTCTTCAAAAATATTAACCCAAACCTGACATTTGAATTTTTCCAAAAAGAATCTTCATGTATATTTTAGAAATTTGTTACTCTAGAATTTTTATCGAAAATGTGAAAGGAATCATTAATTTAACATGTACGACATGAATTTAATTTTATATCATAACGAACACTCAATGTTTTGAATCTTGAATTTCATTTTTTCAAGTTTATTTTTAAATAAAATATTTTCTAAAATATTAGGGAAATTTTTACATTATATGAATTTACTTTAACAAGGAAAAGATATTTTCCTTACGAAATGTTCCATATGATATTTTAAAAGAAATTTTCATCTAAGATGACTTAATTTGATTTTTCCTAACTTTTATTGGGTATATAATATAATTACACAATCATTATTATTTTTATTGGTTCTTTATGTTTATGGTAACATCATTTTTATGAATCCCGTTTATTTTACTTGATATGTTATATGATGAAATGTTTATGAAACACATTTCATTATCAATGGTTATTCTTGTGAAACCTATTTCATTTCCATTGGTGATGATGAAATTATTATGAATCCTATTTTTACCTATGTGTTAAACAATAATGAAATTTTTATGAATATTTTTCTTTTTTCATGGGTTATGATATGATGAATGTTATATGATATTATGGAACACATATAAATTATTTTAATTATGTATGGTTTGGCCTGCAATTATAAATACCTCCAATTAATTGGGTATGGAGTATTTTTATATGATATAAAAGAGTTCACGAGAGGTTATCACATGTTAATAAAATATAGGGTATATGGTAGGTTATCCTTTGTCCAAATATGGGTACACATGAGTATATACCAAGACCAAAATTTGGAACACAAGAGGTTATACAAATCCTGACGAAAGAACTGTGGTGTTTAGCCAAAGCCGAACATGTTACAAATTTCATGGCGGGTATCCCTAAAATAAGATTTTATATACTTATGTGTATACTATTAATTTATGTCTTATTTTAATATTAATTTTTCGTTACTTCTATTCTTTGAATACATTATGATTTAAATATTTTCAACTACTAATATTTATTCAATGAATTATGAATATTATCTATGATATAGGTGTTATAGTTTTCAAATATTTTTATCATGTTATTATACCCTTATAAACATGTTATTTTAATATATACATTTTTACACTTATTTAGAATCTATGATCAGACTTTATTATGTTTCCTTTCCCCGTTTTATGATGAAGAGTATTATGTATGACATATATGGTGATTTTAATGAAGAACCTAGGAGGAAATGAGTTAGTTCACTAATGAATCATTTTTACACCTATCTTGGATTCCAAATATACTAGAAAAATATTATTTTCGATGCATTCATTATGTTTTGAAATGAATATTAAACTAATAATACACAACATTTATATATAAATATTATGGTCTGCTATATTATATATATAACATATTAGTTGAAATGACCAATAACAAAATAATAAATATAAAAAATAATATTCTTGAAACATTTTAAAGAACATATAAATTGTGGAGTAATATTCATAAAGAATATTTCAAATCAATGTTTTAATAAAATCCATAAAAATATTAGTAACTTTTGAATCAAATGTCCATTGATGGAGGGAACATGACATGTGTTTTTTAAACTGAATTAATTTTTTGTAAATTACTGATAAAATACAACCATACACAAGTATATACCCACACAGAATAAAAAATTATGCTACTATGGAATGAGTATCAAATGAATTAATTTGAGATGAAAAATCCAATACATAAAAAAATATAGCATCATACGTTCATTAGATAATGAATTATAAAATTATATTTTTTATTTTATTTATCCAGAAACAATTTCATGTTAATTAAAATATAATTACACATTTTATTTCATTTATAAAATTGTTTTGTTTAGTTACATTTTTATTCATGTTCACCATGGATGTCTTGAGGTTGTTATGTTCATAATCCAAAAAAAGCTACAATAAAATTATAGTGGTCAAAGGGTTAATTATTCCATAATTAAATGACAATTAATCCAATAATAATTATCATTTTTATGTTTAACATAATATTTTATAACTATCCACAACAATAATTTATAAAAACATAAATATGTCTAATTTTAGAGGTTGTATTTTTCATATACACAGGAGGGACATTTCAGTATTTCCACGAGGTGGAAATGAAATAAAGAGGATTACATTTTTTTTACAAGATCTTAGAAATGTTTTTAACGTAATATTTAATAATTATTTTCATAATTATGACTATCCACTTGAGGTTGTAATGTGATATGAATCACATTGATTCATGGATGTGGTAATATACTAGTTTGCACAAGAAATTTTATTATTTGACAAAGGATGAATGGGTAAGAAGATATGTAATATATTATATTTTAAAAATCATAATTATTAAAAAATTAAATTTAATATCTTTGTTATCTATTATTTTCATCAACCATATTATCCGTGATGAAAATAAAAACACATCAATATGTGGAGATGGTAGTTTGTACATACACATGAGAAAAAATTTAATTTTTGTTTACATTAAAAAACGAGATCAAAATGGTTTTTCCAAAATCATAAAAAAAATTAATAATATTTCTGATACTAAATTAATAATAATGGAATGATTATTGGTGATTTAATATAGGTAGAAGAAGAAATAATCATGATACAGTAGATTAATAATTATACCACTTATTAAAAAACATTTGTTAGATTAATACTTATTCTTTCATAGTTATGTATTTTTTTTGTAAAAAGGAACTATGAGAAATGAAATTTGTTTTTTGGAGAGATCAAAGTTTGAATTTTGTACTATATATTACTAAAACGTTTTGAGGGAGATATGATAATAGGTTCTCCTCTATAAGTGAGGGGGTGGCATAATTTTAATTTTTATAAACCTCCAAATATTATAAAAGTCTTAATCATGGTAAAGTTACTAGAAAATAGTCTTATTTAGAAGATATGGTGATAAGGGTCAAAATAATTATTCCAATGGCATTTAAGATGAAATTTTTTAACCCATTACAATTTATTTACCTTAATGAACATTATTTACACATTACCATTATGACACATTTTTACCATGGTTACTATTCATAGAGATAAAAAATTTAAGTACCCTTATAACTACATTTTAACATCTTAATGAAAAATACTGAATCTATTTTTCATTATTCAATTTTGATATGTTGAAAATTGTATTTTAATATACATAACTAAAACTGAAATCATAAATACTTTTTTAGAATTTTGTTTTAATTATAAAAATTAAACTTATATAAAAATTATATATAATGTTACTTTATATGGAATTATTTTTATTATTTTTAATCAAATATATCTTATACTAATTTTAAAATATAAAAAATTTATGGGTATTTTAAATAACATAATTTATTGAAAATAAATTATATCTTTATATAAAACATCATTTTGTACTATTCACTCAAAAATAAAACTATAAAGATAAATTATAATATTTTTTACTACGGTATATTTTATATTTTTATTTAAAAAATTATGCATGTTTTTTTTAAAAAATAACTTAATTTAAATAATATAATTATAATATAAATGCACAAAAATTCAATTAATTTTTTTTGGAAGAATGTATATTTTTGAAGAAAGAAGGAGTTTATCCTTTTTTATTTCCAAATTAAAAAAGTGGATGGATGTTAATTCATTAAATAGTTTAATTAATCTTATAATTTTTTTAAATTTTATACAAAATAGTTATTAATTTAGTAATCATCATAAAAATACATTACCCATATAAGAACAATTTTATGAAAAATTTATCTTTTACATAAAAGTGATTTTTTATTTATTTCTAATCAATTAAAAGCCACCGTTTTATTTATCAATCAATTTACTAAGAATATGAATTATAAATTTATTTTCTAATATAGTTATTCCAAGTTTTACCTACATAAAAAATGAAAATTTTATAGATGACATATTTGAATTATATTATTTTGATATAATATCATCATTTTTTTAATTATGTGTTCGGACTTCCAAATAAACAAAATAATATTATATAAACAAAAAAATATAAAATCTTTGGATGTTACATTTTATTAAATTATATATATATAAACATATATCCCTCATAATTTAATCTCATTTCTGATATTAAATCTTCAAAACATTTTCCGAATCAATATTAAGGAGTTGAATAAGAATAAGTGGAAATAATTACATATTTATCCACATCAATACCATTTCATTTTCAAAACACATAAAATTTATATTTTTGGGTGAGGAAACATTCCATTTCTTAATATTTCTAAAATAATCTATTAGAATTATGAGGATCCTACTATAGAAATAGTATTTAAAATAATTCCATAATAGTTGAGTAATGAAACTCGATAGATTTATCATCCACATTCCTGAGTTGAAGAGTTATTTCTCGACAGGGATATTGAATATGAGAGAATATAATTACATTATTTCATTTCATTCAGTTATCATAAATTATTCTTTTTGTGTGAATAAATAATTTTACACATTTATCCCATCTCTCACTCAAAGAATTGAATATTCAAGATGCTGTTTTCAGGCATAAAGCAATAAATTAACATCTAACGGATTATCAAAGACAGAAAATGATAACAAATTAAACCTTATGTCATTTATATATTTTCCAAAAAAAATTCTATCACATTTTAAGAGATTATCCTGTTGGAATAAATAATAAATTAATCTAAAAATTCAAACCAAATTATTCACAAAGTTCAACTATAAATATTATATAATAACAATAATTATTTTCAAAATCTACCAGAGCAATTTTGAAACCCAATTTTAAATAGAAATTTTTGATCCCATATTATTTTATGATCAATAAAACTTTTATCTATAGAAATCAATAATCACTCATTAGGTCACATACCAATCATTTATATTCTATAAAAATATAATCTATAAGTTATGCTAATCCCATACAATTTTTTTAATCAATAAAAAAATCATAAAAACACAAATTATATAAAAAATATAACTCAATGTTTGTTCCTCAATTAATATAATCCACTTTGACATAAAATACACTATTAGATAAATATATCCCATATACCATGATTCATATAATATTCCTAAAAATATATAGACTTTTTTTCAGTTATAATATTAATCACTTATTTCCAATTCAATTTTCAATCCCTTGGTTATCTATATCAAAAAAAATTTCCCAAAAATGTTAACCATTTATCCCTATTTGTCATGACTTCCTTATAATTAAAGAATGTATTAACCTTAAAGGTTATCAATTAATTTCTAATTAAGTCCAAAAAATATATAAAACATTATTCCTCAATAAATAAATTAACAAACAAGTTAATTTTATGGGTTATATATACCTCAAGAAACTATTATAACACAATAAATATCTCTATGTACAACCATAACATTGAACTTAAAAATTTCATTAATGCCATTATGAATTTATAACTATTTTAATTTATTGGACCATACATAAAATACCACTACATCATATCTCATGAAATTAAATATATAGACACTTTAGTAAAATAATTTTCTTTGAAATCCATTTACTAATATATTCTATATTATTCCTCTATAATTACATCAAAAATAAAAATAAGAATCATGTTACATGATTCATCAATCTAAATCCAAATTTTTTTCTTACTTTGAACCCAAATAAATCATACCATTTAAATATTTATAACCTTTCATTTCAATATAAACTTTGATGACATATTTCCCAAGATATACTATCTTTGTTCCATAAATTATTATAATTCATACAAAAAATTCAAAGATCATATGATTCCTTTATCAATTTAGATTTATTATAACATGATTAAAACAGATGATGAAAAAGAATGAAATTTACAAAAAAATCATTTTTTATTCATATGTAGCCATTAGATATAATCTCAAACATATTTCCAATAATAAATTTGGATACGATTTTATTGGAGTTTTTATAATTAACTGTTAGAGTTTATAGAAAAAATATTCAATGAATATGGGAAATTTATATATTTCTCAAAGGTCCCCCTCCTTTGTAGTTGAGAATTGGACATGAAGTTCATTTTATTAGTCATCTAATGTATATGCATGCTAATTATCCTTATGATATTTTCTAAAAATGGTATAATGAGATTTTTTCCAAAATATATTAAAACTTAGTTGATGGTACTTTTAGTTATCAAAGTATATAAGAGGATAGAGATTCAATATAAATTATTATCTAGGTAATTTTAATACAAGGGAAGGATTCTAAATTATATTAGGACGATTATGTAATAATTATTTGAAGTGAATCTGAGGGAATATAATTATTGTTTGGGATTTATTTCTTGCCATAAATCATGATGAATATCTTTTACATCATTGAATGAAATCACTAATTCAATTATTAATAATTAATTTATAAAAATTAAAGTAAAACAATAACTAAATTTGATTAGTATATCTTGAAAATGACATAGTCCAAGATGCTCTTTCAGTAATTGAGGATTTGTTAATTTACTATTGGTTCTAACAAGATGGCTATTTTTTTATATATATTAACATAATCTCAAAATTACAATAATTATCCATATAAATTTTACTACTATGGTTTTCAAATAGTCCTACCTTATAATTAAATAACATCCTAACCTCTACTGTTTTCTAAACCCATCATCTGATAACTACTCTGTTACCTTGTAAAATATTCAACCCTTAATTTCGTGATTTATATCAAGAGTTTTGTCAAGAACTGTATTCTTATAGTGGTGGATTATTTCTTGGTAATTTAATCATTTGAGTTTGTAAAGGGGAGTGTTTTTGAATAGTGATTAAAAATAGAATATAGGATGTTTTAAAACATAAAATATTTGGATGAGGATGGAGGCTTGGTAGGCATACTGAGCACTCATGAATCCCTCAAGAGAGGCCGAGGTGGCTGAAACAACCATGGATATAATAAATTACTAGTCATCTGGTGGTATTACAAAGTCATAACTTATACTCTATGAATACACTAGTAATCTAGTGGGATCTACGATTTGGATGATGATCTAAAAATGGGTAATAATAAAAATACATTGCCCCCATGTTTATGAGTCTGTAACCCCAACATCCACCTCTATTTTTGTGTGTTTGTCCATGGGGTATTTCTATAAAACCCATGTATCTCCTAAAATGTATGTGTCCTTTTGAGAAATATCCTTCAATAGTCAAGGTATAAACCACACTACATTCTATGTTCACTCTTTATATAACCCTCTTTTGGTATAAAAAATACTTGGATTTAGGTATTAACAACAATTTCATAGGATATTGGTGAAATAGTCCAAATCCATTTAAATAGACAAGAAATATATCTTAAATATTTCTTCAGATAATGTTTTCAAACCATTATTTGTTATTTCATAAAAGGTACATTATACAATATATAAATATATAGTATTTTATTTTGATTATATTTAATTAAAATTGAAAATGGAAATTGTTTCATATTATAGGGAATTGGCGGAGAATTGTACATGTGTTCTATTGTGGGTCTCTAGTTACTAGGTGGAGTTGACTTTGGTAAAATATTATACAATTGTTGGTCTTAATCATATATTCCAACATAAATTATTATTTTAGTCATTCATAAATGAATTAATTCTTTCATTTGGGGTGTCTTGTGTTGATATTAGAGCTGGGTGGTTGGCATAAGCACAATTAGACATAGTCAGGCCTCAATGGCCATACACATTAATATTGTAAATTGGTTGTAAATGGAAAATATTCATTAATAATTTTTTTGGTACGAATATAAGGCTTTTTCCATTATATATGATGTTCATGGGAATGTGCATGTCCAGTCTTACCACTAGGGTGATAGATCCTTCATATTAATTAGATTGGTTAATCTAATATGAATAACTTGAATTAAATGAAATCATTAATCAAACATGGCCAACTAGGATTTAAAATAGTAGGGTTCCTAGCCACCAATGAAATAACGTTGTATCTTGACGCCTCTGTCAACATTGGATGTGGATTGGAATATCAAAATTCCTTGAATAAGGAACCAATTGAGAGATGCTAAATGAATGATATGGGATAGATAATACTTTGGGTCCCTTTTTTAGGAACCATTGATATTGAGTGGCCCTTTCATGTCATATAACAATTGAAATGACTCTATAGAATCATTAAGCATGATGGAAACATATTGTTATAGAATAATGGATATACTATACCCCATGGACCTTATGATGGCCATTATCCAATTTTTGGGTGGTTTCTAGTGAGATTTACCCAATGATGATATGAGTAACTATGTGTTCTTATGAAATTACCACAGAGAATGACTAATTCAGAGAGATGAGTAGTGACCTAATACTTTTCAAAGACCAAGGACCCTAATGGGTTCCCTAAATTTTTTTGACCCCAACGGGAGGTTGTGTTCGGGATATGTGTAGGGATTGTAAGAATGGGTTTTTGGATGACTCTAATTCCATATGTTATTTATGTGGGAGTTTTTATATTCCCATAGGGTGGTTTTTTGAAAAATGAGAAATTAAAATAATGGTTGTATTTGATTATTTATGGATGATGCCTAAGGAGTGGTGATTATTATGTGTTAGTTATGATATTATTCCCTTCACTAAGAAATATATCATAGGGGAGGTCGATCATACATGGGGGAATATTCCTTAGGATGTGAAAAATCCTAAAGGAGGAGGTCTAGGTTACTTATTTTCTATGCTCTTGGCTGTGAAAACACTGATAGGTTCATTCAATGTTAAAATAATTTATGATTCAATGGATATGGAGTTGAGGTTGATTCGATATATTAGGGTAGATATTATTTAGAGAAATCCCATGGCCTCTATTACATATGGGATTATTATCCAATTAATTAAACACTTATTGGTAGGTCCATGTTTCTTGAAATATATTCATGGTACATGTGAGACTATTATATTGGGAGTTGTGATCATTAGGAGATGTTCATGGAGACCATAACACTAGTCGAAGTAGTTATGGAAAATTAGGGTTATAAACATAAGGAAAAAATGTTGTGGTACTCAGTATATGGGATGTCATATTCCACACGATGTGCAAAGATACATTCTCGGATCAGGATGAAGAATATATATTTGGTATATTTTAAATATTATTTCAATGTTTATTTATTTATAATTATTTTGTAAAATAAATATTTCAATAAATTTACCGTTATGTATAGGGCCATAATGGTGGTCCCATATTACCTTTTTAACACTCACCCTTCATGGGAAGTGAAGAAAAAAATGGAACCTGAGCATCCCCTCACAAGTGTTTAGTAAATGTGAGGCATAGATTGGGGTCATAATTGATCACGCAAGAGAAAATTTAGTGTGGTAGAAGAAGGTATGAGTCATTGATTGATGACTAATGGTGACCAATTTTATGTTAAATTTATCATTATTTATTTTTTATATATGACGAACCATGTAGTAGATGCAATCTATATGATTTTATGCAAGTTTTTTGCACCATATTTTTATTGATTTGATGTTTTATTTATTTTCAGTTTATAAGACATATTATTTTAAAATATTTTGGTAATTTGTTTATTATGAATAAACAAATACATGAGTAGTGTCATACTATGACAAATCTTAGCCTACAGTACTTTCCATAAACCTTAGGAAAATGATGATGTGAAACTGATGTCACATAGCGTTCCAATCTAGTTACTATTCCCAGAAATTTAGGATGGGATGTTACAAAGTGGAATCCTAACATTGTTCATATTTTTTTTCTTATTGTTCATTTATGTGGGAGGATGGGCATATTGGATTTTTCTAGTTTATATGATTGAACCCGTACTCACTAATCATGAACTCCATTATCATTGGAAGTACAAGTTACCATGGGAATGTTATTGATGATCTCACATTTCACTATTAATATTATTTTTTATTTTATCTATACATAACACACACGGGGATTTACATTTATTATATATGAAATATTGGAGTTTTTGATCTAGGAACATTGATAAGTGGATCATTATTAAAAACATATCCTTTAGAGGTGAGAGGTATCTCATTCATTATCCTCAACACACAGGGATTAAATAACATGTACGGGTATAATAGTGTGATATTTATCACTAATGATAGAGTTCCATATTTTTAATTTGTTAGTAACTAATAATATTTTGTTTTCTCATTTATGTATTAGATGGGATTTTGGGGGAAGTACCATCCAGGACATGGCCCCTTGAATCTAGAAGAGCACTATATATTGATGGTGAGAAAGGGACAACAATTTTGATTTTGACAATGTTGATGGTTGTGGGTGATGATATGATTTATCCTTGACTTTTGGGTGATGCTCGACTATTTTTTTTGAGGATCAATAGTGATTTTTTAGATGATTAACATACCACTTGGGATGGTAACTGTAGTTTCATTGTCTGAAACATAAATTTGTGAGTTGGGTTTCTATATTGGGGTTGTAAAAGAAAGCACACACATTAATTTTTTAATAAGATAATGTTAAAAAATTATATCATTAATGAGACGTACTTGAATTGAAAAAATGACTATATATGAGATGAGGGATAATAGGTTAGATGAGACTACTGTAGGATTATTTTTTGGAGGTAGAAAAAATTGTGAAATGCCTGTAACACCCAAATCTTCCATGGTACGTTTGTCATTGAATAATAGATTGGCATGTGTTGTATGAAACATCAAATTATAGCACACCACAACCAATAAAGCACATCGTTTAAAAAGAATTTATGAATAGTAATACTCACGTTTTGAAATCATATAAATTTTATTTTTCATGATGGACTTCACTTTTTTAATAGGAATATCAAAATTAACTTAGTGTGAATTTTTGGTAGTTTCCTGAAAACATTTAATTTTTGATGAATGGTGAATACAACTGCATTATTGTATAAAACCACCTTTTTATTTAAATAATTATTTTTAAATACATATTTATTTCAAATTAGAAATATATACATAATACTTATATTAATCTAATTCAATTCATTAGAGTTATTTTATAATACGATTAGATATTAAAAATAATATTTATTTTGATTAAAGTATTTTACCCATATTCAAGGCACAATTGAAAATTTGCATAAAAAATAATTTTACCGCTTCTGTGAATTGAATTTCAAAAATCCAAGAGACATGGTTGACATCAGTAAGTAAAATGTGGTTCAGTAGGATGAAAATAAGTTTTTTTTGTCAAAAATAACTTCTGAATTTTATTTACCACAGTTAAAAGAAAACAAGGTAATTAATGGTAAAAATGATATTATAATTACCCTAAAACATGTCTTAATTCTATATGATAAGTTTATTTTGACAAAGTTAATATTTATGAATAATATATGAACCTTTTTGATCCACTATGATTATATTAGTAAATTTATTATATTTCATTTAAAGAAGAGTTAAAAGTTTTAAATTCATATTTTAAGAACTAACTTTTTTTAAAATAGGGATATAAATAAGTTAAATTAGACTATAAATATTCATTAGAAAGTTAAAAATATTTCATAAGTAATTTTATTTTATTTTTATTTTATAGAAATTATATAATATAATTTATTTATGACACAATGATGATGTATTAATTAACATTTTAATGAAATATTAGAATAATTTATATTATGAATATTAAAATAAAATTATATTGAGAATTTTTATGAATTCAATGATTTTTCTAGGTTAATAAAACATGTTTGGGTTGATTAAATAAATTTTGTTTGAATTGATAATGTTGTTAGGACTTTCACAAAAACGAAATACTAAATAGTTTAAAAATTGACCTAAAAATTAATATTTTATTAAATGATATATCATTCCAAAAAATATATTTTTGGTCCAAAGGACTTATATAAGGTTATATATGGAAATAATGGACCACTTTGTGTTCTATTTCCTTTTTATAGTATGTTTATTAACCATTTTTTATAATAATACATGAAGACATGGTAAAAATTAAACTATTTAAATAAGAGATAAATCTAAAAGACAAGGTTAATATGGTGACCTAAACCTATCTAAAACCTATTTGCTGTTATATTTTCTACCCATAAACACATTATCAATGAAATTAATCTTTTTTTATCTATTATAAAAAGAATGTAACTTTATAATAAAATAATATTTTAATCTTTTCAAAAGGCTCCACTCACCTCTCTTATAAAACAGAACTTATCCTTCTCTTAATTTCACATTTCTAAATCCATTTGGATCAGCCAAAACCTACTAAATTATTCTACCAAATACCCTCAATTAATCATAGAGGCATTTCATTGATCAGAAAGAAGTCTTATAGAGCCCTTATTAACAAATCAAAAAGAATCACCTGAAGAAGAGATAATTATTTCATCACCTCTTTCAAGTTCTTTTCTTCTTCCACATCTTCTTGGTTTTTTGTTTCCATACTAAAATAATCACTCCAGTACCATATACATAATAAGATGTTGTTATTAATATGGTACAACCATATTCATTATTCTATTCATCCTATGAATGAGAAAGTCGCTATACATGCGTACGTATGGTTTCCCGTCTCCACGTCGTGGTGTAGTTTATTATTCAACACTTCATTATTTGGATGGGTATAAAAATGAGTATAATTGATGTAAATAATAAATATAATATGTTAATTATTCTGTATATATAATATACCATCTAATTACATAATATTTCACCATCAATAAAATTATATTGTCACTCATGCGTACGTATGACTTACCGTCTCCATGACATAATGAAATTTCATTCCACATCGTAACCATTCAAGAATAATTTTTATTTGATGATTAAAAATAATGATTAAAGAACGTAATATCATTATGGATATGATTTAAATAGATTCTACCCATAATAAACATGCCTTATAAAACAAAATAAACAAAGGAAAACAAAACAATTAACACCCGAAACATTTATACTACTGAAATATCATTAAAAAATAAATATTAGATGATCACATATGATATCATATTTGTACATGTGGATTCTTGTAAACATTAATAACAATGATTTAACAATTATATTGGATTTTAACCTACAATTTATTAAGAAAATTTTTAAGGTAAGGTTTAATTTTACAATATCTGTATTATCCGAGTTTGTTTATACATAAGTATATACTAGGAATTCATTATCATCCACTTATGTGATTCATAAAACATGTATTTAAAAATAGTTTTACTATTTCCAAGAATATGGGTTAATTTCATTTATACCATTTTTTACGTTTTTTAAAAAATATTGAATGGAATCTTTCTTTCATTTTCCAAACAAGGTACTATATAATTTTTTCGAAAAAATTAACGAAGGAATTATTTTTTAACCTATACAATAGGTGCGGACATTTTCAGCCTTTATAACACTATCAAATCATTAAATACAATCTTATAAGAATATTTTAAAAATAAATGTTTTAGTTTTTAATTACAAGACTTTTGAATTAATAAAAAGAGACAATTCACTCAAATAGTTTTCAAATGATTTTATCTATGTCGAAATAATTTTTTGGATTTTACGTTTGTTTGAAATTGATTTAATATTATACAACCTTTCATATTTTATTGAAGGTTTTGTGATATGTTGGAATGTTGATGTAATATTTTTATACCATTCATGTTTTATGGATAAAGTATTGACATTTTCTGTGCTATTTCTAATACGAATTTTGATATTATATTTCATCCTTTTCATATAAGGAATGAATTGGAATTAGTTAGTGATGAGAGAGACCCATTATAGCCCCTAGATACATCAATATTTCTCATGATAAAAAATATTTTCTTGGAAAAAGGCCTTGAAAAAATATTATTTTTTAGTCTTGTCATGAGGCCTTGACTATGTGGTTATGATGTCTGATGTTATGCACTCCATCATTAAGAAATTAGCTATTGATTTTGCATGTCATTATTAAACTAGTAGAATATCCATGTAAATAAGTAAATGGAATTATTTGATTCAAATTTTCCATATTATGCTGAAGTTTATGTTTAAAAGTATTTTTTTATTCTTATAAATTTCCTTAAGTGTTTATCATTATTTATGATAGTTTCTATTATATTGTTATCCTTAAAGAGAATCTGAGCTCACCCCTTTCTTATGATTTATTTTTCCCAGGATGTAAAGAAGTATATTATGATTAACCATCTGTAATAGGCTAAGGGATATGAGTGTGTTCAAAGGGGACACAATTTTTTTTGTTTTTTTATTACAAAATGAATTTTAAAACTTATATATGTATCTTGTACTTCCTAGGATACTAAACCAACCATTCTTCTAGGACTTGATCTCTTGTGATCATGCCAATGTTATGTAGTAATGCACCAACTTTGGGTAACTAGGGTCAGGGTATTACAGTTTTTATTAGGGGAATATTAGTATAACCCTTGGAAACTAGATTTAAAAAATCTCTTATTAGATAATATTACCATATGATGAACTTTTAATATTAGTGTATAAGAACATCATAGAATTTTGGTAATGTACAGATTTTGTAAAATTTCCAAAAATATATCCCTTTCTGGATATAAGTAGGTAGAGGCACCTCTGGCACATATGTGTCTAAGGGTAAAACCTGAAAACACTGCGTTGAGTTTGACTCGAACTAGAATTGGTGCATGAAAATGTGCCTTGTTGCACTCTTGGTTATGAAACTCATGGGGGATATGCTTAGGATAATTCACAATTTCATTACAAACCATTATGAAGAAATTATGAATAAATACATAATCAAAGAAATTTTATATGATTACGGATTATATGTATAAAATGTTAAATTTATGTTAGGTATTTTACTTGTTTGGAATTTTGTAGTGTGGTTTATAAACTAATATAGTGTATGGCATCGTTTAGAAATAATACCTAGTGGAATGAATGGAAACTATATTAATGCATGTAATATATGAAGGGATTTCCCTCTTAATCAAGATAATTATAGTGGAGTTGGTGATGAAACTGGTGTTGAACAACTTATAACTATACCGGGATAACTCTCTCAAGTTTTGAATAATAACCATACCTGAATGGAGCTCCTTGGTTCACAACATAGAGGATCAATGTTAGACCGCATCATGAAGAAACATACACCAACATTCAATGGGACTAAAAAAACATTTTTAACTGAGTAATGGATAAGTTCCTTAGAGAAAATATTTCTTGTATTGGGGAGTATAGAAAGTGAAATAGTTGTCATTGATGTTTATCGCCTCACAGGAGATGTAGATCAATAGTGGTCATTAATTAAAAACACAGAGAATGATGAAGTAGTATCAAATATTGAATGGAGGCAGTTTAAAGAGATTTTCATAGAGAACTACTTTCCTTGTGAACATCAATCAGATATGGAAAGGCAATTTATGAGTTTTGGGTAAAAGGACAATGAGAATGTCAAAAAGTATGAGGCTAAATTTACATGGTTAGAAATGCATGTTGTAGATTACAAACATAACCCAATGAGTAATATTGATCAATTTTTTGATTGGTTAAAACCATTTCTCTCTCAAGTATTAGTCTCACAATCCTTATTGTCATACAATGGTATAGTCTCATGTGCTATCAAGACAGAAAAACAATTCTCCAAGTCCTGTGACACTAATGTAAAGAAAGAGAAGAAGATATTTTTTGAACACTCTGGAAATGGAAATAAGGGGAAGAAGGGAAAATATGAATTTCCATCCTACAACAAATATGGGAAGAAAAAACCTGGTACTTTCCTGAATGGAATTGGAGTTTGTTACAAGTGTGGTGAAAAAGGGAACCGAGCACATGATTTCAAGGGAATGAAAGGGGTTTTCAATGTTGAATAGTACAATTGTTGATAAATGGGGCATTATGCCAATGAATGTCCTAATATCCTAGTAATGTTACCTCAGAATAGGACAACGGAGAATGACCCAGCTTATGAGATCACTAATATTGAGATTGAAGCTTCAAATGATGTAGTTCCAGGTACGATTATAGTTTCCAAAAATTTTTCCAATGCTTTATTTGATTCAGGATGATCTCATTATTTCATATCTTCCCAGTTTTCTGAGAAAATTAGATAGTTACAATTTGATTTAACAAGGGTGTTTCCAGTCAAAACTCCTAAGGGATGTATCACTACAATAATATTCTATTAATCAGTTACAATTATGTAATATAAATGTGCATTATCTACTGATCTTAATGTCATACCTATGATTTAATTTGATATAATCCTTGATATGGATTGTATTTTCGACCATGATGCTAAAATGTATTATAAAAATTTAGATGTGAAAATTTATTATAATAAAAAGTTATACCTTATCTTTAGAAGAGAAACATCACCATGCGATTCTTTTCCAGATCCAACCCTAATAGCTCTGCAAAATTAAATTATTGGGGGGGGGGGGAGGGAGTGAAATTACAGTGGGTGATAAAAGTAATGGTCAAATATAGGATGTACCTATTGTTCAATAATATGTTGATGTCTTTATAGATGATTTACCTGGAGATCCTATAAAACAAAAAATTGAGTTTTCCATTGATATAATTCATGGTTCATGGCCCATACCGAAGACCCCTTATAGAATGGCCACTGTGGAATTAGTGGAACTAAATAAAAAACTAAAGGAATTTAGTAATAAAAGATTTATTCTGCCTAGTTTTTCTCAAAGGGGAGCCCATTTTTTATTTGTTACGAAGAAAGATGGATCTATGATGTTGTGTAGTGAATACATGGATATGAATGCTATAAAAATATAGGACATGTATCCCCCTAATCGCATTGATGATTTATTTGATAAAATTCATGGAGCTCAACATTTTTCAATGATTGACTTTTGATCTGGATATCATCAGTTGTGCATGAAGAAGGAAGAAATTCTGAAGACAACATTTTTTACCAGGTATGGGCATTACGAGTTTACAGTAATGCCTTTTGGAAAGACTACTGAACCATATGATTTCATGGATCTGATGAATATAATTTTCAAGAAATATCTTGATAACATTGTAGTAGTATTTATTGACGATATCTTGGTATACTCCAAAATCTACGAAGATCCAGAAAATCACTTGCACACTATTCTAAAGACTATTAGAAGTAATGAATTAAATGGGAAGTTTAAAAAGTAGGAATTCTAGCTTCAAGAGATCTATTTTCTTATCCATATTCTCTCTAAGGGTGGAATCTCTATTGATCCATCAAATACAAACGAAATCCAAGAATTTCCATCACCAAAAAGTATAACTAATGTACACAGTTTCATTGTTTTACTCGGTTACTATTGGCGTTTTGTCCAGAATTTTTCTCGATTGGATAAACCAATATCCAAGATCACACGTAAAGGGGTTAAATTTTTTTTGGAAAAAAGAGTGTGATGAATGATTTGAAAAATTGAAGAGAATATTACTCAATGATCCTAACTTGGCTCTTCTATCGGGGAATGATGGGTTTTTTATTGATAGTGATTTTTCAATTAAAGGACTTGGGTGTTTTCTTAGCCAAATGATAGTGTTATTGCCTATGCATCATGATATATAAAAATTAAGGAACAAAACTATCCTACTCATGATCTTGAGTAATCACTTTTAATATTTTCTCTAAAGATATAGATACACTATCTATATGGTAAAAATGTGAGATATATAATGATCACAACAGTTTGAAGTATATTTTTTCACAAAAAGAACTCAAAATGATGTAATGGATATAGCTAAAACTACTCAAGGATTATGATTTCACTATAAACTACCTCTTGGGGAATGAAAATAAGGTGGAAGACGATTTGAGGAGAAAGGATCAAGGATTTCTAAACAAGATGAGAGTTGAATGGGATCCTCTATATATAGATCTAGTAAAAATGGATATACATATAATCACGGAAGGGGAAACAACGATACCTTTTTCAACTATTGTCAATCTAACTTTTCTAGGAAATATAAAAAGTTCTTAAACTGATGATGTGGAGTTTGAAAAGAAAATTAAAGCTATTAATGAAGGGTGGTTGATCGAATTCGTATATGAAGAAGGAATTCTGAAATTTGGGAAGAGACTTTGTGTTCCTGATATACCTGATCTAAAAATGGAATAATGGGAAGATCCTCATAGCTCAAATTTTTCTATAAACACTGGTAACACTATGATGTATAGAGATTTGAAGAAACGTTTTTTTGGGACAACATGAAAATGGATATTGATGATAATGTGTCATGATGTATTGTTTGTCAACAGGTTAAGGCTGGAAGACAACATCCTAGAGTAGTCATACAACCTCTTCACATACTCGAGGGTAAATGGGAAGATATTACGATAGAATATATCATCAGGATACCAAATACTACTTGATTGAATGATGAAATATACGTCATTATTGACCATCTTACAAAGTGAACACATTTTCTAGCTATAAGAGTAGATTTACTACTTGCACATTTATCAATAATATATATTAATAATGTTTTAATACTTTATGGTGTACCCATATCCATTATTTCTAATTGTCATCACCATTCGACATCATGATTCAGAAGAATTCTTCAAAAATCACTTGATACTGAACATTGATTGAGAACTATCTACCACCCTCTAACTGATGGACAATCAGAACAGAATATTAAAGCCTTAGATGACATGTTGAGATCTTTCTCACTTGACTTTCAAGGTATGTGGGATTAGTATATACCTCTGGTAGAATTTTACAATAATAATAGATTCATTTCAAGTATTCAAATAGCAGTATATGATGTGTTATATGGATAGAGAAGTCACACAACAAATTTTTGGGATAATGTCGGTGAAAAAAACTCGTAGGCCCAGAACTTGTTGATAAACAATGGAAAAAAGCAATGATTATCCAAACCCACATCAAATCATCTCAATGTAGGAAAAAGAGATATTCCATTAAATGAATGATGGATTTATAATTTCAAAATGGTAATCATGTTTTCTTGATGGTATATCCATGGAAGGGTGTTATATGATTCGATAAGAAGGGTAAATTGCGTCTTAGGTACATCGGACCTTTCGAAATTCTAGAATGAATTGGATTTGTAACTTACCATTTTGAAATGCCACCATGTCTCTACAAAGTTCATGATGTGTTTCATGTATCACTGTTGAGAAAATACATTCCCCACCCAACACATGTACTAACCTATAAAGAAATAAAACTAGAACATGATTTTTCTTATTGTGAAGTGCCTATCATGATTCTTTATACTAGAGAACAATCGTTGAAAAACTGGATGACTCTTCCCGTGAAAGTTCTATGGATAAACCATAACATGGAAGAGACAATGTGGGAACCAGAGAAACTTATGATGAAGAACCACTTGAATATTTATATGTATTAATTGTATAGAAATTTTGATGAGGAAATTATTTGAAGGAGGGGAGAATGTAATACCCCAAGCTTCCACGATACGTTTCTATTGGAGGAATAGAATAGCTTGCGATGTACGCTACATCAAGATCTAGAACACCACGACCAATCAAATTACCTGTTTAAAAAGTTTTTATGAATAGTTATACTCAATTTTTTAAATTTAATAAATTTTATTTTTCAAAACTGACATCATTTTCAGATTCGGAATATAAAAATTAGCCTAGTGTGAATTTTTTGTATTTTTCTGAAAACAATAAATTTATGATGTATAGTGAAAGACAATGTGTTATTGTTTAAAAACGCCATTTTATTTAAATATTTTTTTAAATTTATATTTTTTTTAAGTCAAAATATATACATAATAAAAATATTAATCCAATTTAATTCATAAGTGTAATTTAATAATAATACTATATTTATAAATTTTTATTTATTTTTTTAAGGTCATTTACCCACCTTCTAGGCATATTTGAAAATTTGTAGAAAAAATAATTTTAATGCTTCTGTTAATTGAATTTCAAAAATCCAAGAGACACGTTTGGAATTAGTATGTAATATTTGGTTCAATAGGATGAAAATATATTTTTTGGTGAATAGTAAATTTTTTATTTTATATAACACGGTGAAAAGTAAATAGTGTAAATAAAGGAAAAAATGAAATTATAATTACACTAAAACATGTCCTAACTCTATTTGATTTGTGTCATTCGAAAAAATAAGCCTTAGAAATAAAATATGATCCTTGTTGACCCAACAGCACTACATTCAGAGATTTATTATATTTTATTTAATGAAGTGTTAAAAGTCTAAAATTCTAATTATAATAACTTCATTTTTTTTTCAAAATAGGGTTATACATAAGATAAACTCTACATAAATATTAATTAGAATGGTAAAAATATTTCCTACGTAATGGTATTTTATTTTTAGTTTTTTGGCAGTAAATAATTTAATTTATTTATGACACATTGATGAAGTAGTAATTACCCTTTAAATGAAAGGTTAAATTAATAGATATTCTAAATATTAAAATAAATGTAAATTGATACTTTTTAAGCATTCCAATAATTTTATAGGTTTATCTGAAATTTTAGGGTAGATTAAATAAATATTTTTCATAGTGATAAAGTTGTTATGACCTTCATAAAAACCAAAACACAAAATAGTTTCAAAATTGACATTAAGGAGTTTTTAAAAGAATACTATTTTATTAAATGATATAATTTTCCTAAAAATATAAGTTTTATCTAATGGACATAAATAAGGATATATATCACAATAATGAACCACTTGGGGTTCTCTTGGCTTTTCGTACGTATGACTTACTCTCTCCATGATGCGATGAAATTTCATTCCCCATCATAACCATTCAAGAATAAATTTCATTTGATGATGAAAAATAATTTATAAAGAACATAATATCATTCTGGATATGAATCAAATTAATCATATTAAAAAAATGACTTTTTTAACAAAACATATAAAGGAAAATGAATCAGTTAACACCTGAAACAATGATACTACTAAAATATCATTAATAAACCAATATTAGAAGATCATGTATGATGAAACATTTATTAATGTGGATTCTTAAATAATTTAATAAAAATGATTTAACCATTATATAAGAGGTTAAACCACCCTAGACTAAGTAAAAGATCAAGGTAAGGGTTAATTTTATATTCTATTTATTATCCATGGTTTTTTGTACGTATGTATCTACTAGGACTCCTTTATCGTCCATATCTGTGTTTCATAAAAAATGTATTTCCATTTTGTTTACTATTTCCTAGAATATTGGTTAATTTAATTTATACCCTTTTTTGACTTTTTATATATATTTTTTTAACAGAATCTTTCCGTCATTTTCCAATCAAGGTACTCTATGACCTTTACGACAAAATTGAGGAATGACTGTTTTTAAACATATACAAAAGGTGTTGAAACTTTCTACTGTTATAACACCATCAAAGATTCCCTTAAAATATTATAACAATATTTTCAAAATAAATTTTTACATTTTTAATTATGTGACTTTTAAATGAATACAATGATATATTTCACTCAAATAGGGTTTTGATTAATTTTATCTATGTCAATATCATTTGATGGATTTTAGGGTTGTTTGAATTTGATTTATTATATTACAATATTCCATATTGTATTGATGGTTTTGTGATATGTTTGACTGTGGATGTACTATTTTTTAACCATTCATTTTTTATCGTTAAATTATTGACAATTTTTATCGTAGTTTTAATACGAATGTTTATATTATGGTTCATCCATTTCATATGAGGAATGCATGGACTTTGTAAGTAATGGGTGGGGTATGATATAGCCCTTTGATGCATCAGTAGGTCTCATGAGACAAACTTGTGTCTTGGAACTAGACCTTAACTAAATCTTATTTTTAATCTTCGCACTAGGCTGTGACTATCTAGTGATGATGTCCGACATTATGCCTTCCATCATTATGAAATTAAAAATTGATTTTACATGTGATTATTCAACTAGTAGAATATCCATGTAAATAAGTAAATGAAATTATTTGATTTATATTTTCCATAGTATACTGATGTTTAGGTTTAAAATTCATGAGTTTTATTCTTATACATTGCCTTAAATTTTTATGCTTATTTATGATAGTTTCTACAACATTATTATCTTTACTGAGCATCTGAGCTCTCCTCATTCTTATGTTTTATTTTTCCCTGAATGAAATGAAGTATTTTATGATAAAACTACTTGAATAGGAAATGGGATATGAGTGTGTTCAAAGGGAAAAAAATGTGGTTGTTTTTCCATTTCATAATGTAATGTAAAACATATGTATGTATCTAGTACTTCAATGGATACTAAACTAATTAGTCATTCAGGACTTGATCCCTTATGATCCTACAAATGTTATGCAATAATGCACTGACTCGGGGTAAATGTGGTTGTCGTGTTGCATGTCCCTATGTGGTATAGGGGAAAAAAGAAAGGTATATGGTGTTGTGGTATAAACAATAAAATTTATACATTTATTAAAGAAGAATGGTTTAACTTATAAGGTGAAAATGGATCATAGAGAGAGACCTGAAATTTTCAATGGATAAATTTTATGTAGAACTCAAGGAGTGATATATGGTAAACCATATTGTCATGGGGATGTTACTGGCTGTTTGAGGTGAAATATCTTACTAATAATAAGTTATCCACAACTGTTGAAAAATTAAATTCCCTTAAGTTGGGAATGTATAGAAAAATTTCATTTTCTTGATTATGTTTGATTATGAGTGGGATGACAACATCAAATCATTATGTTTCATGATAGATAGAGTGTGGAATGTGGTGATCAAGAAATTATTTTAATGACACAATGGAAAGGACACTCTAACAGTGGGTGGCATTCTATTGTTCACAGTGATACAAAATGAAGCGATATAGGTCATTGATGTGTGGGAACAGCCGTCATGAAATTTTTATGTAATTATGATTCATGTGATCAAATGGATCAGAATACACCGAAATTACCAAATGAATGAAAGGTTTGAATTCAAATGTGACATGGATGTGGTCTGAGTGTTGAGCTTTGGCTTGATATAGGGTGTAATTATCCTCAAGATCACTTATTAAAGGTACAATGATTTGTGTAGAAGGACCCAATGATGGATTTTACATGGAATATCCAATTTTTGGAATTTCACCATATATAAATTATGGGATTTGGTGGGAATATTTGATTTATCGTAAGATACCTTTAGTTTTAAATGCGTCATGAGAATGTAATTTAAAAGTGTATCAGTTTCTAGAAACGAACATTTTAGGATTGGTTAACTTGAAGAGGTTTAACATGTTCTCATATATCAAGATGTATTGGGTGATTCAGAGGCTACATCAAGTATATTTTTTATATGACATGCATGTTTTTGGAGATGTTTATTGTGATGTGAGGAAATAATGTCTTCTTCAAGATCTTCCTAGAGGGTGGAATCATGGTCATTTTAGATTGGGAAGGAGATAAAATAGTTGGTACATGTTTACAACAATAATTCCTATTTTTGTTGGGGTGTGATGTATTGGTAACTACCCTGAGTGGGTCGGTGGATAGCTATAATCATTTCATGTTCATGAAATCCCATTGGACGGAGGCGTAGTGGATCTAAATTGTCCTTATGAGTTTAATACTATGGTGGTATGAAGCATAGAAATTTTGATTAATCATTTTATAGTGATATGGACGTGTATCATAATTTAATGCCTTGAGAAAAAATATTACAATGGATCAATAATGATTGTGATCACTACATCGAGTTATGGAAATTTGTTTTCCTTGGTTCTAGAATTATGTATTCGATCTCATTCAGTGTTTTCTGATAGAACTCATTGAGGTTGTTATGTTTTTGCGACCAACAAAGTTGCATAAGTTTGGTTTCCTAACCACTCGGAATTCTCCGGGAGACTAAGTGTTATGTTGGGGAGTTTTTAAATGAATGTGTCCAAATGATAGGGAATGCTTTATAGTTTATTTTAATTTTAAAATTTTTTGTGGGGTTCATATTTTGAAATATGATTCAAAATAGAAATTTTAATGCTGAAACATTATAAAATAATAATTTTTTATATCAAATGAGGCTTGTGATGTTCATAGTGGTATTGAGAAAGCATCAAGTGATGCTACATTGTATAATTAAACATTAGATATAGAAAAACCATCATCAAACTGATGTGTACCACTTCCTTGGTGGTGGTGACTAATAGTAGTTACTGCAACATCTATTAGACACTTACCAACTAGTAACATCCATAGGCTAGCCAGTGGTATTTAAAAGTAATGGAATGATGATTTTTCCCACTTGCGATTATGAGGTGGTAACACCCTCTCCACCTTCTAATTGGGTGAATGTAGATCGTAGCATCATCTATATCCTTCCCATGTTTCTACTATAATATGTGTATCATTTGGAAGATATTTCCATAGTAGATATATGTGAATACCCCTCCCCCATATATTGTTCCACATTGTCTCCCCTTTTACTATTTAAAATATTTTTTCATATAGGTATTTATAATGATTTCTCTGAAGAGTGGAAAAATATTGTAAATCCTTAAAACATTCATATAGCCTAGATATATGACATCTCAATATGATATATGACTTTTTCAATAATTGTTTCATAACATCTAAAATTTTACAAATCTTTATTTATGGTTTTACATTTTTTGTAAATTAAATAATTTATTAAAATAGTTCCAACACATTGGAATTGGTCCTAAAATGGTATCCAGGGTCTACTAATGGGATCTCATGACTAGGAATACTTTTTCTGGTGAAACATGAAAACCCTATGAGTTTTGATCTTATATACTAGTTTAAAATATTTTTTTTCAATGTTAAATGATTAAATTATTGAAAGTTTATATCTTGGATTTATGCTAGAGTTAGGTGTTTGGTCCATGTTCTATTGAAAATGGGAAGACATCAAAATGATTTGGAAAATATTTCAGCCCTTGGTATTAAGTGGGAAATTATTATGAAAGAGGTAAGTGAGCCTGGTATTAGTGCTTTATCAATATTTATGATGGTTATGGGCATGTTCATGTGTAGTTTTGAAATTGTGGTGATAATACCTTTTTATTATTTGGATTGGTTAATTTAATTTGGATAATTTGAAGTTTGTTTTATTATCAAACATGCATGACTACCTTGGATTAAATGGATATTGGTTCCTAGGCCACCATTTACCCACTACACTAGCTTGACTTCATGGTCATCATTGGATGGGGATTGGATTATTAGTGTTCCTTGATTTTCAAACTCCATAATGGGTTTTAATGGATTGGGATGAGATAGATATGACTTACTGTATCTTGGCCTATATCTGTTTAAATTTACGAGACATAGTAGTTTGTATAATGATCCACATGAAATAGTGGAAATGTTTTTTATGATGGACATGAGATCAGTGACTTGAAAAATTATATGAGACCCTAGAAACATAGAGATTGGATAGGGGCAGCATCACTCAACCCTTTCTAGTTTGGTTTACCCTATAAAGGTTTGGGAGATCATGTTTTATTATTAAATTTAGGAGGATAATGATTACCACTGATATATGTGTGATGACACAATACATGGATGAGACCAAAGATCCCATTGAGTTACCTAATTACATGTGGACCATTATTAGTGGGTGTGTTTAGGATGTGAGTACGGATGGATGAATTCATAAAATAAGAAATCAAATTAATTATTTAATTTATTTTGGTCTTAGTATATGCTCACATTAAATATGGGAAATCTTTTACTTGGTATAGAAAACAATCATAGGGTTGTTATTTTTTTACTCTTGGTCTCTTATCATTGGGTAAGAAGAATCTTGTAGGGGAGGTCTGTGATACTTGTTGGATTATTTCCATATATGTAAAAAGTCCCATCATAGAGGCCAATAATACTTTTTTATTATACCCTTAGCTGAGAAAACTTTGGTTGGGTTGTTCTATGACTCTATTTGTGAAGATTCTATGTATATTGATATGGGGTTGATCTGACATAATGTGATGGATCTTTTTGGAGAAATTCCTTGGTCTATGTTACTAATGGGATTTTCCCCAAATGATAAAACAACCATATGGGAGGTCCATGTTAAATTATATGTATAATCGTGAGTCCTATGACTATTATATTGGGAGTCATAGTCTTTATGATGTATCTAGACCCACTCTGGCATTAGAAAAAGTATTTATGGTCAATCAGGGTCATAGAATGGGTGAATGAAAATACTATGGAACTCGGTATATGGTTGGTATGATTGGAAATTGATTACTCATAGATATTTCAAAATTAGACCGAAATCGATATTATTGAATTATTTTATTTATTGTATAGTGGTATATTTTTGTATACTGGGAATGTGGCATGAACATTTAACTAAATTATTAGTTCTATGTTGGACCATGTTGGTGGTGCTATACTGAATTTTGTTTTCACCCCAAAATATGATTCCATGTTACTTGGGTACATAATCATCTCCCCACCAATTGCAGGCATATAATAGGTAGGGACACACGTTTTTCATAACCTATATGTATAATCTCTAGTGTGAAATGTGGCTGTGTTGTGGAATCATTTTTTAAAGGGGTGGGTATCATTATTGTTGAATGTTCTATATTTTTTATGTATACGTGTTTAGAACAGTTTTTGATAGAGTCTGTATAGTTTTATCTATATTTTCCAAACAATATTACTAGTGATTGGATATTTTATTTTTTTCTAGTGTTTATGATTATATATGATGTTAGTTATTTATATTTTATTTATACATAGATAAATGGGTTATATTATCCTCTCAATACCATGATCGACCCACGTTACTTGTCAGATAATTCTGGAATAAGATGAGTCACACCTGAGGTCACATAGAGGTCTAATATAGTTTCAGTTAAGAGAGAGATAGGCAGAGACATTACAATTTAAAATATCTAACATTTGTTGGATCATTTATATATATATTTAGTGAACTAAGAAAAAATAGATATAAAACATTACACCTTCACACAATGTAAATTTTCCCATAAAAATATGTCTTTAATTATGCACCCCTATTTCATTCAAGAAACATTTTCTTCATTTAAGTTTAGATATCAATATAAACATATTTCCCTTTATAAAATTTCTTATGAGTTATATATCATAGTAATTTTTTTTGAATATATAGGATGAGTAAAAAATATCTTATTAAGGGACATAAAAAATAAAAGATTCTTATTAATCTAGTGAAACTTGTAAAACACCATGATAATGTTTAGATTTTTTGAATAAAACATAGTAACATAAATAAAAAATATCTATATGTGAAAAATATAGTTTTCTCATATGGAATATTTATTAACACATTATTAATTATTGAAATAAAATGAAGGCATCTCAAGGAATTTGCGATCATAGAAAAAAATTTCAAAACCCTAGACATTAAAAAATACATCAATATCCCTTATCTCATGAAATTGAAAATATTTACACAGAAACCATTTTTGATGAATATGAATTGTATATTAAAGAATCATATTCATAACTCATGATCACAAATATTTCACTTATTTTAGAATAACTCTATTCCAATTAATTACATAAGAGTAATATAATATGTTATACCCCACATTTATTTTCCTCTAAAGACTAAATCATAATGAAATTGATAAGAGAGTTATATTGGGATCACCCATAATCCTGACCTATATGAGGCCTCTCCCATGACCATATATAATACAGCACTACAATATCATGGAAAAAAAACTAGGATTTAACATTTTTATCATATACCCTTAAAATATATTGTGATCCCATAAAAAAATAAAATTCATTTTTCCCATTATAATATTGTAAATATCTATTTATTTTGAAAAAATATAAAACAAATATTCAGAAAATAACATGAATAATATATTCCATCCCTACTCCAATATGGATTTCCTCCCTCCCTTTCCGAAATCGATACTTAACCCTAAGGTTTCGGATCAAGTTGATGGAGTTCCAAATCATCAGCTTTCCAACTCTGAATTTTATGAAGCTTCAGGCTTGTTAAACCTCACACTAGTGGCTCGTTTCATTCAAAAGAGGCCATCAGTTGATGCCTTCGATCGTTTTGTCTTTGGTTCTTGGGATCTCCAGGAATGACCGGTGGTAGGCTTTCTGAATTGCAAGAAAATCATGATTTGGTTCGATACAGATGCAGATATGATTCAAGTGTGGTCGAGAGTTCCTCGCATCTTCAACAGATCTTGTTTCATTCTTCTTCGGTGGTCCTTCGATATTCATATGAATCACGACCCTGCTTCCATGGCTGTTTGGTTATGTTTTCCTAATCTTCCACTACCATTTCAAAATCCTTCGATAATCCATATGTTTGGAAATCTGGTGGGTAGTTAGCTTTGCTCTGATAGCCGTACTGATGCTGTTTTCCATCCGGTGAATCCTCGGGTCTGTGTTCAGGTTGTTTCCTCTCGCACCCGTTTTGATTTTGTCTGGATCACAATTGGTGATGAATACCAGTGCAAACAGAAGGTTATTTATGAGAACTGGACCAATTTCTATAGCTTTTGCAAGAGGATGGGACACTCGGTTGAGGTTTTCCGTAGTGGTCTTTCAGCATAGTTGAGGGAGGAGCACTAGAGGAAAGGTGCTCCTATGAGCTCAGATGTTGATGTTAGAAACAATGTTATGGGGGATGATATCGAGATGGACAGGGGCTCGACCCTGGCAGGTCCTAGTGAAAGAAGGGAGGTCTCCTGTGTGCCTAGTGCAGTTGTGGAGAGTAAAACAACATGGACTAATAAGGACGCTTTACAAAATTTTGGTGTTTATTCTAGTTTAATGGTCGATTTGAGTTCAGAGAAGGCTGGGGTGGAAAGGGTATCAAATACAGAAGAAGTGGTTGTCATGAAAGGTGATAGGATTTCTACATGTTTGGACCCTTTGTCTACTCCTTTTATTTCCTTGAGAAACAGGTTCAATGGATTTACTGAGGCTTTTTTGGATGAAGAAATGGAGGTGGAAGATAATTCAAGGAAGTGGGATGAAATTGTGGTCTTAGAGAAGCAGCAGGCGGAAGCCTTGGGAGATGAACATGATAGGAAGGGTAGGGAGCTTGTGGAGATTCAACCAGTGGATGATCTGGGACAGAATCATGTTGTCCTAAGCATGGGGAACAATTCCAGCTTGGATAGGAGTGGTTCTCTGGTGGAAGGTGCAGACTAGAGGTCTAGAATTCCCTAAGCTGGAGGTTCAGGGATGGAGGCACATCTCACAGTGGTGGATAATTTTCATATGGAAGAGGAATGTCCTCCTTTGAGAGATAATATAACGCCATACCGAAGGGAGGATAACAGTATTAAACAACCTGGAGTGGGGAATGTAAACTCTAGGAAGGTCAAGGAGATCCTGAGTGCCCCGGTTGGCCATTATTTCAGTGAGATTGTTCAAAATGGTATTCCGAAAGAAAATACAGGAGAGGGGGGATTGGCTGCAACTTCACCAAGGAGATCAAGGAAGGATTATTCATATCTTCCGCGACCAATGTGGACCAGGTCTACCTCAAAAAAGAATAACCAGGTGGTTCTTGCTGTTAAGAAGGGTAGCAGGACCAATAAGTCTCCACCAAACACGGCTCCCGTGGAACAACTTAGAAATCGTGTACAAAGTGAGAGTTTTTGGAGGATCCGAGAGTGGGAATCAGCCATAGGGGAAGAGAAATCCAGTTTGGGTTGCGGTGATGACTACAGTTATTATAATATATAACTCTCTGTTTGTGGTGTTCTTTTCTGTTTTGTTTTGCTTCGGCTTTGTATGTTGGGCACCGGGCACCCTTATGCTAGCTTTTTAAAATGAAAAAAATTATTAGCAGTAGATATATATAATTAAAAATGTTTAAAAAAATGGGAAAGGATCTCAATCGAAATATGTTCAAACAATTCTTGACCTCTTTAGAAAAAATTTCAAAATGACCATTAAAGTGTATGGTTAAAATTTTTATTTTAAATATTTGTGAGAATAGTTAATTTTATTTTTATATGGCATATAATATAATTTTAGTTCCAAATAAGGCACTTCATTAATAATTTAACAAAAAATAATCATATAGGGGAAATATTTGAAAGGAAAACATTAAAAAGTTTTTAAAGAAAAACCCCATACAACATTAAATTATTTTTATTAAAATAGAAATTGAAGGAGGGAAATGGAGAGGATTTTTAATATAATAAAATTTTATTAAATGAATGATTAAATAAATCCATATGATAAAATATACACAATTGAAAAATAAAACAAGTGTTGAAAATGGCACGAGTCTGAATGAAAGGAAATTGAGTTGAGAAATCCATTAATGTAAATATAGACTAGCATCCTATGATCAATAGATACAGGGTAATAAAATACTAATATTTATTTACATTAATAAGAACATTATTCAGTTTCATTACATAAAAAGTATCTATTTTAGGTCATTTATGAATATGTGTAATTTGTTTACAAAATTTATTAAATTTATGACAAATGTTTTGAGTATATTAGTTTCAACATCCAAAAATATCGTTGGTAGGTTAGTAATAGTAAAATGCATAATTATTCACTATAAAATATAATATTAATAATGAAATAATTATAATTTTTATATATTAAATATAATTTTAGAGCTACCAATTTAAGGAATACCAAAAAAAAAAAAAATATTATATCATGGAGGTGGTAGTTTACTTTTGAACGGAAGTGAAATTTCCACTTTTCGACTAGGTCGAAAAGAGATAATGAAGATTTTATTTTAGTTTCAAAAAATCTAAATATTTATATAGGGAAAATATTTATTCATTATTTTTATCATTATGACCATCTGTATTACCAGTTAATGCAAAATGAATCTGATCGCTTCATGGAGGTAGCAGTTCACACATACACAAGAGTGACATTATTTGTTTCCAATAGATGATGGTTTAATAAGGTAAGTAATATAGTATCATTAAATATATTAATTATATTATAAATATCATATATAATTATTTAATATATAATTTTAACCATCTATGTGAGGTAGTTATGAAAATACACAACACATCACTACATTGGGATGGTAGTCCGTATGTATGGAGAAGCAATTATCTCATTATAAAATGGATGTAAAAAAATATTAAAAATGTTTGTTCCATTATAATAATAGGATTTAAATATATTTGGGATATTTATTTTATTATATCATCTTGTTTAAGGAACCTTTGAAGGAGGTAAAAGATGAAATATTCCAGAAAAAATTGGTTAAGAATTGTACTTCTTCTTTCGAAAACCTCCATTGGCACAAACCTTAAAACTTACCCTGATGGTATTTTTATGATAAAAAGTCTTTTATTAGGTGTGGAGTGATGTTTTTGATATTACATTATATATATTGCCTGATATAGACTACTCTAAATGATTAAGTAATTGTGGGGAGTAGGTGTCATTTTGAAAGTGAAGGGAGATGCACACTTGTAATATTTCAAAACATTTTAATATTATATATGTTTTAATCATTATAAAGTTTTTAAAAACATTAAAATTTAACAAGATATTTAATATTGATCAAAATAACTAATTAAAAAATTATATGATGATGTTTTATGGCCTTATCAGAAATTATTATCCGAAACTAAAATAATTTACAGTTTATTATGGTGAAGCATTTTTACTCTGATTTCTATTCATCAAATTTTTTTTAACACATTACTAAATAATAACTTAATTAATATAAATATAAAATAATTTTTTAAAAAATAAAAATTTCAAGTTACATAATGTTTTTTAATATATCTGTGCAAAATAAAATGGAAAACTATTTTTATTAAAATGTTTTTAAGAATAAAAAATAAATATATACAAAAATCAAATATAATATTTGATAATATAGAATTATTATTTTAATTAATAATAAAATAGATATTATTTTAGTTTTAAACCAAATAAAATATATATTTTCTCTTTAAAATTTGTGTATTTAAGGGAAAATAAATCACAGTTTTATAAAAAAATAAATTTTCACTCTTCACTCAAAAATCAAACATTTTAGGGTATAATCCATAATATTCCTCCAAAGATATATTTAAGGTGATTATTTCAAAAATTATTTACATTTTTTAAAATAAAATTTCTAAAAGTGTAACTAATTAAATATAATATATGTAAAAAATATAATAAATACCATTTTATGAGGCATAAAATGGATTTATCCTCAAGAAATTTATATTAACAAAAATTAAATAAATGGTTATTAGCTTGATTATATTTGTAATATAATAGTTTTATTAGAGTAATTTCTCTCTATTTATAAATTTAATACATTAAAAAAAATATATTTCAGACATTAAAATAAATTGATGATAACGATGACGTTTACCTTCTAAATATTTTATCTTTATTTCAAACCAATTTATAGACAATTTATGAATGATTATTCATTTTAGTAATGAAAATGTTCATACATATATTTAATATCATGGTTGTTAATAATCTTACTCTCTAAAGAAATCACATGGTTATAATGACTATATTGATGTAATAATATTTGTATTGTATATCAAAATTAATTTATACTTGGTGTTTTTATTCCATATTCTATAATATGTAATATTATTTAATTTTTTTTAAATAATATCTTATTATAAAAATAATCTAAATTTTTTAAAATCACATTAACATTGTTATAACTATAATATTTCAAAAAAGATTTAAACTTATATGCTAAATAATATTTTAATGAACTTATTATGAAAAGAATAAGATAAATTACTAAAAACAAACCCGTTTTTAAATTACAAATATTATAATTAATATACAATAACATATTAGAGACCAAAATACAAGCACACAAATATATAAAAAGCACTAAAATTAATTTATGAAATTTCAGGAACCCTGGGGAACTCATACATTCAGTGGAACACCCTATAATAATTACAGGTGATAAAAATATCTAATGAAAGAAACATGGGGAAAATAAAATGAAAATATCTATTTCACACTAGAAATCAAAAAGATGACCTCACTTGATGACTTTACATACCAAAAATTCTACAAATTGATGCACTATTTTCATGCATATCAAGAATAGAGAATAAAAAACTCTAGTCCACATCAACATGATATGGTACATATAACAAAAAAATTTATCGCAAACATTCTAGTTACCATTGAATCAATAACTTCAAGGAAAATTCATAAAATCATTCTCACACTTCCTCATCATCCAAAATATTGGTAAATTGGTAAATTAATTTCATGAAATTAACTCCATGGCCATTAATGATGAATATTACACAATAAAAATCTTAAATTACATTCATGTATCAGTTCTTTAAAACATGGGGGACACAATCCTTCTAATAAAAGATATTTAACACATCTCAAGAATCACATTCTTTATAAACATGGTCTATATTTCATTGCACTCAAGACACCACTTAAAGAAAACCCATTAAATATGTAACTAAGAATTGATATGGAGTACTTGTTAATTCAAAGGAAACCTAAAATTCTTCTAACCACACATCAATATTGTTTCTTAAAAATATAATAATGTGCCTCATCACTTCTTATTTTTTGAAATATGGAAACACATTATCTTACAACCCCTTTTTCCACATTCCATGAAAAAAACATGTTGACGCTCTCTTGACATTTCTTCAAACAAAAATTCAATATCAATAATTTTATTTCATACAACTAAATCAAACACTAATATTAATGAAAAGTTAAACAAAATTAAAGAATATCATTACCTCAAACACCTTAAATTTCTAAACTAAATCGCATACACAAAAAAATATCACATTCCTTCTAAATTTTTTTTCATCCTTCACTTCAAAAATTAAAATTAATCATTACTCTCATATCCCAATCCATCAAACAATAAAGAATTTAGTAACTCCTTTCTTCTCCTCACCAAATCATGACTACAACATAATATGAAGGACAAACCAAATTTAATAAAGGACCTCAATAATACCCTCTAATGAAATAATGATTATTATTGAATAAATTTCATCTTGTAAAATCATTGTTGAAAGAATCATAAAAAAGATTAATATAAATAAGAAAACATCATATAAAACCCACTTATTTAAAAATTTCAAATCATCCACATCCTTTCAATCAAAAAATCTATTTTCTAAAATAAAGTTATATAAACATTCTTAAATTTTATTTTAATAAATATATTTATAAAAACCGTTAATAAAAAATTTATCAAAATATTTTTCAAGACTACTAAAAAATGAAGAAATAATTTCATAAAAGTATATATTCCCTTCACTAAATATAACATAATACTAAAATATAAAATCAATTTAAGTCTATTAAACTTTTTCAATGAAAAAAGAACACATTACTACAGAAAGTGGTGATGTTATAAAAAAAATAACCTAAAAAATTAAAGAAATTTCAAGAATAATTTTATTAAAAATTAGTCAATATTATTTATTAAATAAATTACATAATTTAACTTATCTTATGTAATTTTTTTTTAAAAATTGATCAATTATTTTATCATAACAATAAAAAGATTTCTATTTATACAAAAAATAAAAACCCTAATAAAATTATGATATACTAAATTCAATTAATACAATAAAATGTCATGTATAATTTCAATAATGATAAATATATTTGTAAAATACTTAATTTAACATAAATTATTAATATTTTCTGACTCATTCATTCCTTACTTGATATTTATCTAATCAGCATGAACAATTTTTAACATCAATACAAATAAATCATGATTAATTCATATAATTTTATATAAAACATGAGGATAAAAAATTTATGTAATGAAGTTAAAATATCATTTATGCTGTTAACATAATAGTTAATGTAAATAGTTAACCAAGGTCACCACTCAAATTATACATTTTAAAAAAAATTAAAAGGTTGAAGTTCATTTCAACATTTCCAATATTTTCATTTGTTTCATTAACAATTTATTTCATGTAAAATTAATAACTTATTAATTTTTTAATTTGATAATATATTAATATCCCTTTTAGTTGTCCAATTTCATGAAATCAGAAACACATTTTCATTAGTTGAGTTACAAAGAACGCAAGTAATGTAAACAATAGTTAACTTACAACATAGGGAAACCACATCAACACAATCTCTATAAAACATAAGTAATAATTGTGATAACTCTAATAAACCCCCTCTATATACCTAAATCATTATTATAATTCAATCATGATAAACAGATACCTATTCCAAAAGCATGTAATTTTAATTAAGTAAATTTATTACGCTTTATTTTGAATACGCAAAATCATCCCACTTAAATCACCAACACAATATTCATGGTTTATTATCCACACTTATGTTCCTACCAAACAATAAAAATCATATCAAATAAAATTATCAATAGGTATAATTTAATTTCATTATATCTAAATGATCCTTAAATTCATATATGTTATCCTTTCCCCCATTAATATGTCACATATAGGTCCAAATAAAATTGTTTCCCAACTAAACCCATCAAAGATTCATGTTAGGGCCGAGATGAACATATTCAAGGTATCATAATTTATTTTTATGAATGTTTTATAAAATAAAAGAAGCTTGAGAAGAAAAAATCACATCACATTGTATTTGAAATTCACTTGACAACATATTCTAGGAATCCTACTAATAATGATTGGAAGGGACTATTCTATTCAGGTGAAGTTGGATGGAAAGGTTCATCAGATTCACACTGAATTTGGAATGAAAAGGTAGATCCTATTGAGAATGTATCTTGCTATAATAAAATTTTCCTCATATTCAATCTAATTGTTGTATGAGATATTTATTATAATAGGCGAAACATAGTTTGTATGACTATGATAAATCAAATGCGATAATGGGTTTTTAATCTTGGAGTTCTCAAAAATCATAAGTTATTAGTAAAAAATGTGATGTAATATTGATGAAAATAAGGGTGAGAATAAGCCCTGATGAATGAGAATTTATTAAAAAGAATGAAGGGAGATTCTTCCAATCATATTCATATTGATATTATTCTAATTAAAAAGAAAAAATGGTTCTAGATATTGTATTCAGACGGATCGTGTTCACGATGTTGTTAAAAGAGAGGCATGCACTAGCATCTGATCATCAACATATTCAGAGGCGTGAGTTTTAAAGTGTAATGTAGGTAAAGCTATCATAATGGCCTCATCATGTTCAAAAAGGACAATAATGTTTGTGAAAAATGTCTTTCTTATTTAATTGGGTCAATATCCATCATAAACATGGAAGGACTTTCATGAGATCGATGAATGAAATGAAAATAAAAGAAAATATAAAAAACTAAGTCTACCATTTAAAAGGGGTTTATTTTCCTGGTTTGATGTTAATTTTGTTCAAGAAAATATATGAAGAAGATGTTTTGTATTGCATGTGAATCAGGAGAAGCAGTAAATGAAATATATAGAAGCATTGTTAAGGAGAGCATGAAATTTAAAAAGAATTTATTCTCAATAATTGGTATAGAGAAATAATATAGAATAAATTAGATTGATCCAATAATAACTGAGAATTAAAAAAGTATTGAGAAATAGGATTTGGACTGGGGATTGAAAATGAAAATATGATGGAGAGATGAAGTTTGAAGAAGATTTGAGAAGACTCAATAATAGATAAATAGGTCATAAGTGAACTCACAATTATAGGAAAAACATGTATTGGATGAATTTGGTTGAGTGGGAAGGTTCTGGGGATTATTATAAAAACCTTTCATGGGTCACCTATAAAAGGAAAAAGGTATATTATTCTCTTATTGAGGTCTAACATGGATGTACTATTCATGAGTAAGAGAGGGAAGCTACAAAGATTATGGGAGAGAAAGGGATTTCCAAATTGATCCTATATTTAACAATGTTTCATCTAATAAAGTGTTAATGGAATAGAGGCAAGATTGAAATTTTAATTTTCTGATCATTGTATTCAATTATTATCTTATTCATATGTCGATAAGCTTCTACATGGCAACTTATTCAACTGGTCATCATATAAGGATAGAAACTAGTATTTGTATTTATAAACTGAGGAAGAATGAATTATCTCAAATATATACTGGCAGTGCTACATCTATCATGTTGTTCTATCAAATTTGATGATCAGAGTGTGCATATCAAACTGGGCAATTATATCTGGAGAATCATAGTTAGAAAATTTCACTTGACAATCAGACATGAATTCTATATCAAAGTCCTTTATGTTCATTCCATCTTATGGGTAAGAAATTAAACAATTATTTTCAAAAGAATATGTTTTTTAATGTTAAAAGGAAAAATAGTTAACATTAGTTGTTACTTAATCCTTATTTAACCAAATTTTGTGCTAAGAGGGTTCACAGAAACTTTTAGATTTTCTTCAAAGTGATACATTAGTTAAAGGGTATATCATACTCATTGTATTTCACCTAATGTATTCTTTTATAGTTTATTTATTTATTAGATCATTTCAACACCATACCAAGGAAATATCTATTCTTATTAATAGTGAACCTTGTAAATTCTTAAGTTCTTGGGGATTTCTCATTAAATTGTTTTCAGTACAAAATGAAATCATTAAAAGTATGTGATTGTTTTTTCTTTTTTAGGGAAACATAAATGAAATGATATCACTAAATCACCCAATCCCTATTATAGTGATACAATTATTATGATAGAGCACTCACAACTAGTATTAGAGAGAAATGTTCCCATCACATATTCTTTACTGATGGAGAACTTGAATAGTGTGAATAGTAAAGGTATTCTAGTTTTTGATGGAATGAATTATCATATATGGAATGATATAATGTTTCTTTTTCTTATTTTGATTAAATATGTTGTTCATGATGCTACAAATGATGGGTTTCATGCTAATTATTATAAAGCTCCACCTAAATCAATTGATAAGATGGATATGGAGAATGAAGGAAGGGACATAAAAGTTATATTATCTTCACATTTTGAAAGTGAATTTATAAGTGTGAAAGGATTTCTCATAGCCAATATTTTATGTGATAAATCAGAAAAAAATAAAAAGGAATTGAAAAATTGAAGATGGAAAAGTTACAAATAGGGAGATTGAACCTATAAATATTTTAAAATGGGTGAATATTAATTTGTTGGGTACTTCTTAACCTGGGTGAATGACATTGTTATCACTATCAGATGTCTTAGTTAATTTAAATGGTTCGACAATTGGGGAAAATATTTTTAGAATCTGTTTTGACACGTTTGAAAAAAATGTTTCAATGTAGAAAGATAGAGATCCAGAAACATTATCTCTTGATGAATTATAAAGCACTCTAAAGAATCAAAAAATAGTTGATAGATAAATTTCATTCAATGATAAGAAATAAAATACAAATAAAAATCATATTTAAGATGAAGGTGGTGATTATAATTCAAAAAATTAGGTATGTAAAAATTATGATGATATTTTATCATTGTTTTCTAAAATTGTGAAAAGAAGGACAAATGAAATCAAATGGAAAACTCCAATCTTGTTTTTTGAATGTGGAGACCTTGGGAATTTTGGAGCTAATTTTCCTCATATAAAGAATTAAGTGGATAATGATGAAGGCAAAAGAAGGAAAAAAAGATAAAATAAGAGACAAATAGTTAAAGGGAAATCACATTCAAATAGAAATGATAGAAAATTATTCAAATCCAAAAGATGAATTGTATTATCTAATGAGGAGGAAGATGAAAAAAGTGACACTGAATTTGAATAATATATTTATTATGGTATTTAGAATAATTTTCATTTCAGTAGTGACTGATGAAGAATTTAGTATCAACAATTTGGAGGAAGAATAAACTCAACATCAAAAACATTTGAATGATGATTTTAAAGGATATAAAGGAATGATTTGGAGACATGGAAATTAAAACAAAACATCAGGGATGAATTATCCTCAACATGATATAAAGAATGTTTTGATGATGATAAGGTGATGGTGGTAAAAAACATAACAGAATTTAAGAAATATCTTGAGGAATAAAATAGTTGTAATGATGACCTGAATGTGAAGCTAAATGTGAAAGAAGAAGTGTTTGAACTTTTCCAAAAAAAAACTATATAAATCAGAAGGTAATGGTACAAGTTTCATGAACTTTGTCTCTAAATTTTATGAGATTTATCGAAAAAAATATACTTGAGAACAATTAACAAAAGTTACCCTCAATGGTTGAGAATAAAAATGGATTTTTTTTTCTTAAAAGAAGAAATTTGGGAAAGTTATGTATATGGAAGAAACCAAAAATTATAGGAATTAAAGAGTGTCAAAAAATTCTAAAACTGAAACTTATGAATCCAGGACAATTTCCAATACTTATGGTGTTGATAAAGCTAAAAATAAAATTAATATTGAAATTTAAAATAGAAACAATAATGTCTCATATATGAAATAAAAAAACCATGATAAGAAATATATTTACAATTCTGTTTAGTATGGATGTTTTAGATGAAAATACTCCTTCTATGGATACTGTTGGTATTGTGTATTCATGAATATTTAAAATATTTATTGGTTTAACCAAAAACATTATTATTATTCCATATGCTATTGAATCCATGGTTTTATGGGAAATCAATTCATATAAAGGATTAAATCTGAGAAGGTTGTTTTGATGAAAAATGATATGGTTGGAGTAATAATTGAAAATAGGTTTCAACATTTGGAAAGTATTAATGAAATGTGATAAAAACTAAGACACCCTAAAAAGGATTTCAATTTTTGTTACTGACACATAATAAATATTTATAAAAAGTCTCATAAGCCGCTGGTGATGAATGAATAGGAAGAATATGAATTTATTTTTGTTGAAACCAAATAGAATGATACTAAATGATAACATCATTTGATTATTGATATTGGGTGTATTTCTCCAACGATATGATATCTAATATTGTTGAAGAATCAGAAATATTCTAATGAGGACGTTGTGAAAATTGGATGTTATTAATCCTTTTGAATCAATGGAATTAGATCAACCATCATTGTAAAATGAATGTTGAAATCCAAAAATGCTTAATATGATGATGGGATGAAAAAAAATTCTAAATGATTCAAAATTTTGTGATGAGGGTAAAAATATTTTCTTCAGGAGATATGAGGTTTTTGTTAAATGTGGAGAAGATTTAATGTTTTTTAAAAGAGTTAAACATACAAAAGGGACGTTTTTTCAAATTAGTGAAATAAAAAACACATGTTATGTGAGTATGGTGGAAGAGAATCAACTCTGGAATGAATTTTTTGGAAACATATATAAAAGAAACATAAAAAAAATAAATGTAAAATAGTGTCTGAAACATTCAGGAATTTCTAGGAAGAATATATTGGCGTTTCACTATTTTTTAGGAAGGATGTATTAAAAATGTTGTACATTAGAATGTTGATATTTTTTTTGAAAAAACCATGGAAATTATTCATTCTGATATCTCCGGGCCAATGAGAAAATAATCAACAAAATGGAGATAATTACATCATCACTTTAATTGATGATTTTACTCACATTACTAGTTTTATGTATATGAAACATAAATCAAATTCTTTGAAAATGTTTAATGTTTCAGAAGGAATGATGAAAAATAAATTGTGTATTTAGTAAATATATTGAGAACCAACCATGGAGAAGAATACATAAGTAACGAGTTTTAATGTCATCTGCAGAAGTATGGAATTCATCATTAGTGTAGTTTCCGAAACACACCTCAACAAAATAGAGTTTCTAAACTAATGAATATAAGTATAGTTTTAATGGGGATAACTTTGTTAGTTGAACATCATATTTCTCATTACTATTTGTGGAAATCCATGAGTACTAGTTTTTATATTCAAAATTGATGTTTCTATAGGGAAAGCTTGTAAATGACTACATATGAATTTTTTATGGGAAAATAATATTTTGAGACACATTTGAGTCTTCAAGAGTTTATGTATTACGAAATAGAAAGGATGGAGCAATTTAATGTCTATGAAAAAAGGTGGTTAGGGAATATTTCATAGATATTCTTTGGATTGAGGAGGATATAAATGCTTCAACAAAGAAATATAATGAATTGTTGATTCAGTTTTTGTGAAAGTAATTGATAGATATGAGGAACATAATTGTATTCGGAAAGGGAAGAATGTTGAGCATGATAATGAATGTTTGAAATAAATTCTAATAAGGAAAAAAAATATTGTAATCCTACTCAAGAGGAATAATTAAACTAATCTATTTCTAGGGATGAGGAAGATTCTCTAAAATCTCATCAGGGTATTAGGAAGAAAGTGAAATCATAGGATATAGTTGGTGATCAATATGAGAAAGTCCAATCAAGATGAACAACAACTGCTGTTACATATTCTTCTTTGTATTCAAAAGTGGATCCGAATGAAGTGAATTAAGCTTTTGAGTATCCAGAAAGGGTTCAGTCCATAAATGAAGAGCATGAACAAATTGAAAATATTGATACAAATGAACTTAAAAAAGTGATGGAAAACCGAAAACATTTTTAGCAAAAAGTTGGTCTTTTAGAATAAGATGAATGAATAAGGTGAACTGATAAGAAACTAATAATGATTATTGTGTAAGTGGTACTCAAAAATTGAAGGTATTTATCTTGATAAAACCCTTACTATGGATGCATGCTATATAAAATCATAATTTTTTTTCTATTTCACCATAATGATGTTACATGATATTTCAAATATATGTTAAACATCCATTCATTAATGGAGATATTTATGAAAACGTATATATTGGAAAATATTGTTAATTGTTTTTGGGGAATATGAATTTTATTTGAGTAAATTAAAAAAATGAATTGTATGGGCTAAAACAAGAACCTAGACCACGATATTCCAAAATGGATACTAGCTTCAGAAAAATGAATATCATGAAAGGATGAATTGATAAAAATATTTACATATGATAATGTCAAGATAATTCCCCCATTGTAATTGTTTATGTTGATGATATTATCATTAATGAGAATGATGAAAGAGATTGTGAAATATTTTATGAAGAAATGAAAAAGCTATTTGAAATTTCCATGCTGGGTTAAATGAAATAATTTCTTTTGTTACAAATTCTCTGAGAGAATAAATACATTTTTATATCTCAATAAATGTTTGCTAAAGAACTTCTTAAGAGGTTCACCATGAAAACCACAAAAATGGTTTCTATACTGATTGTAGTGGGAAAAATGTTTCATAATGATGGGGAAAGAAATGTATTTGATAAAAAAGAATTTTAAAAGTTAATTGGATGTTTCTAGTATATGACGACGTCAAGACCTGATATTTTTTATATTGTCAGTTTATGTGCCAAATTCTAGAGTGATCTAAAATAATCACATTTAATTTCCTTAAAAATAATTCTATTATAGATAAAAGTAAAAAAATACATCAGAATCAGATATGACCATTGAGAAATTATTGATTTTTTTGGTTATTGAGATGCATATTGTGAAGGAAATATTGATGACAAAAGATCCACATTCGGTTGAGTATTATTTCATTGAAATAATTGCATTAGATAGAATTAAATGAAATAGTATTTGGAATCTCTCAGTATGACTGAATCTGAGTATGTTTTTGCCACTCAAGACAATACTCAACTTATGTGGATGAAAACCAAATGAGATGACATACTTGTTGAAATGAATTTATAATTTCACTTGGGTTGTGATAACCAAATTACAATCAATATCATCAGGAATTTAGTTCAAACCTCTCATTAAAAAATATATTGATATAAAATATTATTTCATCAAAGAGAATGTGGATATGAATTAGTTGAAGCTATAGTATATACATTCATTTGAAAAAGTTGCCGACATTTTCATAAAACCTTTTCTGAAGGAATAATTTCATAATTTATGGTTGACCATGGGAGTCCAACCTCTTTCCCAGCATGGTTTTGGTATTTGTATTTATCCCCTATCTCATCTACCCTTTAGAATGTGTTGTCAAAGAATAGTGCTATATTGTTTCATAAATATATCCTATTGTAGGAATGTAAAAATGGGGTAGTTATGGGTAAGCTATAAATTCAATATTGTAGGTTTTGTGTGAAATATTATAATAGTTTGTTGGATTGGGTGTATGAATGGAACAATTTTTTATTCTAGAAATAATGGAATGAAAGATGAGAAGCTGAATATTTTTTTTTATAATCAGATCTTTTGGATAATTGTATCTGATGTTAAGGATTATTGTTTCCTACAAATATTTTACTCAAGAAGGATTTAAATTGATGATAAGTGATCCATTTAATTAGTATAATTTTTTTTGTGATTTATGAAACATATTAAAAAACAAATTCCAAAGTGGGAGATTATTGGGACCAAGATAATCATATTCAAGGTATTGTGTTTTCTTTTCATGAATGTTTTATAAATGAAATGTAGTTTTAAAATAAAATAAAATCCCTTAACCTTGTATTTTAATTTTATTTGCCTTTATATTCAGATATTTGGGGTCACAATGTTTGAAATGGTCTATCGTATTTTGGAGAAGTTGGCTAGAAAGGATCATCAAATTCACGCTGAATCCGAATTGAAAAGGTCGATCATTTTAAGATAGAATCTCACTAGAAGTAAATGGTCATAAAAATCACTCTGAATCCATTATTGAAGATTTGACCATAATGGGAGAGTCAGAGTCCATTTAAATACAATTAATCAAATGTAACGATTCTTTTCTGATCATGGATTTTTCAAAAAACATAAGTTAATGGTAAAACATGAGATGCAATCTTGATTAATGGAAGGAGGAGAAGAATCCATGAAGATAGAGAATCTGTTATAAATAAAAAAATAGATGTTTACAATCGTATTCAGATTAATGGGATTTGAATGGGAAAGTAAAATGGTGTTATATATTATATTTAGCCAGATCGTATTCATGTTGCTTTGGAATGGAGGATATTGTAAAAGAAAGAGAGGAACTATAGCAGTAGATTGTTAACTAATTAGAAGGAATTACATTTAAACAACAAAGTAGGTGAATCCATCTTAATTATCTAATTGGGTTCATGAAAGGTGATATTGTTTGTGAAAATATGTTGTTTCTTCAATTGGTTCAAGATCCATCAAAATCAGAGAAATAGTAGCATGAGACTGGGGAATGAAAAGGAAATAAAATGTAATGATTAAAAATTTAGTCAACCATTTAAAAGGGGGTGAATTTATTTGTTGGATGTTGAAGTGGGACATAAAAATAGATGAAGAAGAAGATTTTTATTTCAATTGAACCAAGGGAAGATATTGAGAAAATATATAGATGTTTTTTCATGGGGGATCTTGAAATTTAAATAGAATGTGTTCTCAATAATTGGTATAGTGAAAGCATATTATAGAAATCAGTTTCAGGCAATTGAAATTGATAATTGAAATGAGATTGAGAAATCAGATCCAGAATTTTGATTTAAAAAGAAAATCCAATGAAGAGATGTTTTTTGATGAAGAATTGACAAGATTCCTTATGATTTTATGAAGTCATAAATTCACATTAATTTCAATGGAAATTGAGATTTCAATGAATTTTTTTGAACATGATATGTTTGGGTATTCCCGCTAAAACCACCCATGGATCACCAATAAAAAGAAAAAATTACATTGTACTTTCTTGAGGTCTAACATAGAGGTACTATTCACAAGAGAAGAGAGAGAAGAACTAATGCTTAATAGAGGGAATAAATTTTCCATATAGAATCTTTTTTGAAGAATTTCTTGATAGTTAAGTGAAAGGATAAGACACACAATTGGATCATTAATTATCTAATAATAATATTTAGTGATTATCATATTCAAATGCCTATTATATTTTTCTTTTCATCGTATATGATGGGTAATCATAGCACAATTGATTATCAAATCAGAATTTCCATATTGGGATTTCCAAACTAGGGATGAAATAATTCTGAACTGTTACAATAGTATTCTAGAAGAGCTATATGTATCGAATTATGAAATCAAATTTCAAGATCTGAGTGCGCACGTCAGATTGGGTAATTGGATCTGGACAATTGAAGTGATCATATCAGACATGGGAATCATAAATTAATTCTATATTAATGTACTTGATGTTAATACCATATTCTGGGAAAGAAATTGAATATTTTTTCCCAAATAATAAATTTTTGAAGTAAAAAAGTAGTACATGTAAAATGAGTTGTTACACAAACATTGATTTACCATTTTTGTGATATGTGCATGCACACACACTTTTTATTTTTCTTGAATGTTCTACATGAGTGAAAGGGTATATCATACTTATTTTATTCCACCAAGAGGATTGATTTCTAGTGGATTGTGTGGTATTGGAACATTTCTAAACAATACCAAGGACATAGCTATTTTTATTTTATTGTTAACCTTGTAATGTTTTTTGTTCACATGGATGTTTTTTTGAATTTTTTTCATCAGGTAATGAAATATTTCATAGGAGGTTGATGATGTTTCATTTATAAGGAAACATAAAAGAAAATGTTTCACTGATTCACACCCTCCTAGTGATACAATACTTCTAACCTCAAACTTTAACTTCACTAGTTTAAAAATCTAATATCCATCCTATCAACCAAATAAATATATGATTCAAGTATTTAATGACTCACATCCACATGAACCCATATTGGTTTGTTAGTCAAGATAGGTGTAACCCCCCAAATATCACCTCTAATAAACAGTGGGTTGGTGAATAAAACTGAGGGTATAACACACTCAAATGTGAAGTATACACCTCATAAAATTATTGATCATATTTTAACCCACCAATAAATTTCATCATTTATATTAGAAACACCATACTAAGTTCATATAAAAATCCTAATAAGTTAGGATCTCCAAAATAAACTACAAATAGGAACCCATGCGTCAGAATCTCCCATGATAACTCCAATAATCATTCTAGGAAATTCCATCTCGGTCACAAAGTACATATTTGTAACCTAAATAATAAATATATATATATAGTATAAATTATTTTATTATACTTAGTGTAATCCTCTAAGAAAAATTTCGTAATTTTGTTGATAATGTTTAATAATATCCCAATAAAAAAACTACCGACAAAACACACACCTACGTCATGAAAATTACCACCCAACCACAAATAGGATCTCTTACCTAATATCATATCCATGTATAATAATATAACATAAATTTATATAAATTAGGTAAGAATATCATACTATATTCCATATAGGTCTGTCTCTCACACACATCAATAAAAAATGACCCTGTGCTTTCATCCCATCCACAACCCTATAATCACACATAAAAACTGATATCACAACCATATACCACAAAATACTTATATAACCTCACAATCACTGGACACTACAGTAACACCACACATCACATCCTTATAACTTTAGGGTAATGTGAAAATGAAGGATATTAATCTTGTTCCCTCATATTACCATGTACGTCCCCGACCTTGTTTCATCATCAAAAATGCATATCCAAGTTAACAAGTATCGAACATAAAAAATCATTATGGAATTATTCCACATATTTATATTCCAATCATGAGACATCATACCTTTTACTATGTTTAGAAGTGAGATGGGGTAGTAATAAGTGGTGTTCCATACATTCCTTAGCCAAACATAATGTTGGGGAGAACACCATGAACCCAAATACACATGGGCAATAATATGTTTATTTATCATGGTTAGTTGTTTGTTATAATTAATATAAAATTATAATGAATATCAAATACCCATTGAATCCATTCCTAATGGTTCATTCCAAACTTGTACTATCAAAACCCACTATATCTACCAAATCATTATAAACACACTCAAACAATTTCATAAATCACAATGACATAAACATCACAAAAAATAATTAAAACTACCATAAAAAAGGTTTTATTTCTTATTTCGCATCATCATTTTCTATATACCAAATTAATATTTTATCAGTGTCAGTATTCATTTTTCTATTCATAAATCCTTTTTAATGTCAAACAATTTGTTAATCTAATTGTATTTTTAAGTCAATCCTTATTAAAATTATTTATATATATTCCAACCTTAACCACTTATTAGACCAAACTATTATAACTATAATCATTATCTTATTTATATACATAGTTTATAAATTCAATCCCTTTAGATAAAAAATCTATATTTATTCCAAACATGTTCCATTCCACTAGGGAACTATTGCAAAACACCTATTATACAAAACTCATTATAGAAATAACTTCCAAACTTCTCTTGTAAACAATAACCACAATAGCCACAAAATCACTTGTTTTTAACACAAATGATCATATTTACTATAGAAAAAAATTAAAAAAATATGAAAATTCTATATTGAAGTCCACATTTAATCATAAAACCATATTTATTTAACACCTTCTTAATCTTTCTTATTCATTAAATCCAATCATCCTGAGAAAACCTCCAGAAAAAATTTTCAAATTACCATATGACTAACTTGTAATACATTTAACCAATTACAAAAAGAAAATTCGAGTATATTAGATAGAAGGAAATTCATATTATAGTAATACCCATAATCAATTTGTAATATCATAAAAAATCATTAATAATTGATAAATAACCTAAAATATCATAAAGCACATGAAAATTATCTTATACTCTTCAATAAAAATTTTACCAATTTATTAACTTAATTTGGTTTCCCCACACTATCTACAAAAATTTGTATCCCAAATAAGAAAATAATGATCATTATATGGAATAAAATATTTAATAAAAGAGAAATATTGGATATAATACCTTGATTCAATATTCAATGAACACTGAATATTTATAGAATAAATCAACAATTGAATATTTCTAGAGTCATTAGGAACAACCACAAGACCTTACCAAATTGATCCATAATCAATAAAAACTCACATTATATCCAAATCCACTCAAATAAATTTAAAATAATCAAGGAGAAGAATAATATCAATATGAAATTGACGAAATAGGGGAAGTGGGGAACCACTGAATAAGGAAAAAGTTACCGATCAACTCTAGTAGTTACGTTCTGCTGAGGGATGAATTAGGATCACCAATACATAATGTAGAGTCATCATGTGTTCATCGGAAAGAAATAATATTCCTAAAATATGAAATCTAAACATCTATTTATAAAAAAATCATGATTCTTTTCCATTACAACTTGGTGGACATCAAAATGGCCTTTATGACCTTATTCAATGCTAGATGGAAAATGAAATTTATTAAAAATGATAAATAATACTCTTTTATGTTTCATTTTTTTCCATTTTAAAATTCATTTGTTACCAAGACCATGGGGTAGAATAAATGTACTAACATTTTGTAAACATCGACTGTGACCAACCATTCGGAAATTACCCAAATTCTATAACAAATTACCTCTAGAGACACAAAAATGTGCCTTATACCACTCCCTATTTGACATTGAATCATCGCCAAAATATCTTCAATTACCATGCTCTTCAAAATAGTCAACATTAGTGAATATACTACTTTAACACCCCATTCAAACCCAACAAATTATTTCAACACATACATCATGAAATATTGAGATACTAATGTAATATTAAATTTAAAAACATTTCCATTATATTGAATGAAATAGAAACAACATAAGATAATCCATAAATGGATAAGTTAACTCAAAAAGGAAAACTATTGCTGAACATGTCCTTGAAATGGTATCCACACTGGCTTCCAAAACATGCATTTTAGACCATAAAGAGACAATACTTAGCCCCTGCACTCTACGTACCCAATAATCATTCAATAAATGTCAGAAAATGCTTATAATTAATGATGTAATGGTTGCAAAAAGTCTAAGCCACAACATAATATGTATTTTAAAAATGTATTGTTCAATGCCAATTTAAAATCATTTCTATAAAGAAATACACTATAATAAAATATGAACACCCAATGAAAAATAAATGAAAATGAAATATGTGAAAAATTTATAATTATATAAAGAATTTATTTACATAATTATATGTTTATATTTAAAAATTAATTTCATCATATATTATATATTAATATTCAAATAAAATATATATATATATATCTAAAAGAATGAAAATTATCATCTGAAAATAAAATTAAAAATAATAATAATAAAAAAATTATTTCTGAATGTTTTTTAAAATTAAATTAATTTGAAATAAAAAAATATCAAATTTTTTTGATAAATTCAATATTATTGTGGAGATTATGGGATTATATTACCTTGAAATAAGGAATAAAATAAATAAATAATTGTGTTTTATTAAATTTATATCAATTACCCTTTTCAATCATAGGAAAATATAATGAATGATTTAAAAGTGGAAAATATCCAGATCATGTCTAAACAACCATGTCAAAAAATGAAAAAATTCATCCAATCCATATAACCATTAATTATTATGATTCGTATATGAATTAATTTTGCGAATTATTTTTCTATCACAACTTAACTAATCATAATATAGTATTTTCATCTATATATAATTTTAACCCACCATTATGTAAAGTTTCTATCTTTACTCAGCTATTTATATTATCTATGATTTCTCTCGATATGATGCCTATGTATTCTTAACATAGGCATGATGTGACTCAAAAATATATAATAATAATGATAAAATAATATTTCTATAATAAGGTACATTACAAGGTTTTTCTGAGGGTAGTTATGGGTGGGTAATTATATGAATATTAAAAGGATCAAAATGGAGTTTGGATCTTATAGAGAAATAGAAAACACCATTAAAATAAGATTTGTAAATACCCATAATTATGACCTTTATAATTACATAACCTTGACACATATATTAATTCTTCTGTCATAGATCACACATCAAGACAATAAATGTAGTGATTTATATTTCATTTATTCTTTTTTCTTGAAAACCATTAAAAATATATATTTTTCTTCATATGATTATTTGTTATTTGGAAAATAAAAGGGCTACCACATTACAATGATAATATTACTTGAAAAACTTTTACGTATAGAAAATAAAAACAATTTACACTTTGTAAATTAATGTATTCTTCCACCTAATTAAATATTTTGGTATCCACTCCCTACATTTACATTCAATTTGAATAATATAAAATTAAAAAATAGATGAGTATGTTTGGAATTATTTTCAATTCATGCAGATCACCTAATTGGGTTTTAATTTCTTCTAGGGGATTAAATGATGTAAAATGTAAATGTAGTCACAATTTTTATAAGGTCTTAAAACATGTTCAACTATCATGTTGAAACAACAAATAAAATCTCTAATTCTTAAAAATAATTAATCTTTGTATAAATAGATAATACAAAATTCATGAAAATGTCAATATAAATTAGTATTGAAAGAATATTAAATTTGGTAAAGAATACCATACAAGATTATGAAATAATTAGAATTGTAATGTTACCTAATGCTGTAGACTTTAATAATTAATAAAAAACTAATGTAAAATAAAGAAAATTCAAGGGAAATAAAATGGACTGATAATCACTTATCGTTGAGTTGTAAAATAAAATAATACCAACATGATTATTTGGAATCTAAAAAATTATATTAAATATTTTATTAAGCTTAATAGTCTTATTTTTTCTTTAAAAATATCAGAAACATTAAAAAACAGAATTACAAATTAAAAACAAATATTAAAAATAACCCCAACATTACATTTATATGAAAAATGTTCTCAATGTAACTTAATAAGGCATATAGATTTTCCAACTGATTCACATCATATAGTATGGAAATAATTTAATATTATAAAATAACATGGTTTCAATTCAATTTTACTGCATAGAAAGAAATTATGCCTAATGGGATTTATATATATAAGGAAAAAGGTTTTCTATATTAATTAATGAAAAATTAAATAAATTAAATGTATAAAAATAAATAGAATATTATGATTCATTATAATATGAAAAATAATGTTATTTGTGATAACAAGAAAATTTGAAAACATTCCATAGTTAATAGAAATTTTATTTTTATTTAAATCACGACATCATACAATTTACCATATTCATCAAAATGAAATATTACTCACAAAGATTCCTATTTCCAAGGAGATTTATATCCAAATTAAATAAAAATATTTTTTTATTTCAATGGGAAAAAATGAAACGTTTTCACTATCCTTTTTAGATGGAATGTGTTCATAGGGCTTTGAAATAACCTTTTTTTAATATAAATAAGAGGATTAAATTGATTAATTTGGGAGTTTGTTCTTATTTTTAATATAGATATATATTATATTAAACTAATTCCTTAAGGACTTATAGAAATGTTCATTCAATGTATTCTATACACATTTCTCTTCCACCCAGTTGATCATGTTTTATTGAATTTTATTCTGTAATGTAAAAATAGGGGGATTGATTTCATTTTGTTTGAGAGAAAATGAAATAAAATTCATTCAAATTAGTTTTTTATGTATTATTTATCTCCATTCTGTTTATTCTTCCTCCAGAAATTATTATGTCTTGAATTTTATTTAGGATTTAGTGGTTTATTTTTCTCATTAAAATTTAACACATTCTATGGGATCACTTATTATTAATTCTCATACAGAAACTGAAACAAATAATTTGGTCCATGGATGTCAATGTGTGTTTTTTTACAGTTCATCTTATAAAAACATTATCTTGTATATGTAACACCGATGAATGATATAGGGTTAATTGAATAAATGATATGACTCGTCTCAACAAGGTGTATGTTCGTTTTCTGGATCCTACCTTATTAGAACTCTATAGTTAAGCGTGAATGGTTTGGAGTAGTGATCAAGCTGGGTGACTTTTAGGGAAGATTACTATGGTGTGTGTGAGTGAGGAAAATGCACACTAGAAAGGATATGTGTTGTCCTGTTGGGATATTCATTAGTCATTTGACCCGTTTAGGCATGTGGGTGAACCTAAGGTGGGGACCACGTGTCTGCGGGGCAACATGAGGTACCTGGATGGTCAGGACCCGACGCCCATGTTAAGGTGGCGTGTATGTATTGTCACTCGAGCTGAGTTTTCAAATTTGGTATTAGTGTAGTAGCCCATCCTTAAGTGTGGTGCACTTCCTAATATGAGATGTAGGTTTCACAACGAGGATATTGTGCTCTAGGGGGGGGGGGTGATTGTAACACCCCGGAATGGTACACGGTTAAACGAATAAATGATATGACTCACGTCAATAAGGGGAACCTTCCTTTTTACAAGCCTACCAGATAAGAACTCCATAGTTATGCGTGTTTGGTCTGGAGTAGTGATTAGGATGAGAGACCATCTGGGTAGTTTCATAGGGTGTGTATGAGTGAGGAATAAACACACTGGAAAGGACATGTGTTTTCCTATGGGGACAACCATTAGTCAGATGACCTGTTTGGGAATGTGGGTGGGCCCCAGGGTGGGGAACACATGTATATGGGGAAACTATTGGTACCTGGAGGTCTAGGACCCGACAACCATGTTAAGGCGGGGTTTTTGTGCTGTCATTAAGAAACAATTTTCACAATCAACTATAGCAACCTGACATTTTCTTTCATTACTATTACATCATTAGAAATATAACCAAAATAATATTATTACACCCAGAGGATCCAAAGGTTTAGTGTCTTGGGAATTCTGTGAATGAAAATTACATTTAATACATTAAACACAAACCTTTATTTAATTCATTCTTCGTTGTTTCTTATTGGAACATGACCTCTCCTTAGTACAAGTAGTCACTTGAGAATAAACCTTAAAAAGGGATGAGATAAATTCCCAGTAAGAGGATATATAAGATCAATATATCATGGGGTGATCATAATCATAACATCATCGTCTAAATAATGAGAGGAAACATTATTAAATGAATTTAAATGTGGCAATGCATAATAAATTAAAACATTATGTTTTAGTGGTTAACTACAACACATATTTTGTGAACAAAGCTATCATCATGATCACAAATAATTTCACTTTAACTCATGAGGTTAATCACTTTACCCAATTCATTGGATCACTATATATTTCTAGGCTCACATGTCACATTCATACATTCATATTACCCAATAAAAATCCCAACGCACTCATCACATCATAACATTTTCATTATCATTATTTCTACATAGAAAATATATCAATCATAAACATGGAAAGGAATGGGTAAAAATCATAAGAAAAAAATCATAAACATTGGGTTCCCAAAATAATGAGTTAATAACATACATGTTAAATGTACCATCATCCTTGAGTGAGAAGTAAAAGGGATGTTCTTGAAAGAATAACTCTTTTGGAAAACATTTTGTTTGACATAAAATTTATTGGTGAACATGTATATCCTAGAATATGTAATATAATGATGAAAAAATGATTTTTAAGGAGTAATCATACCTAAAATTTAGTGAAATAGGGATAACCGAATGAATGAAGTTTGGGTTCTAGAATTTCCCCTTACCTTGTATATGAACACTTATGTCACTATAATGTCCTCTTAAGTTATATTCTTGAGATCCTACTCTTGAGATCCACCTTAAGGAATATATGATTGATCTTTTTATGAAACAATAATCTCTTTTACTTGGGGTAGGGGCTAAGAAATATGTTTGGATAGAGTTTAGACAAGTTTTGAAGGTTGAGAGGTATGGGGAAATGAGGGTGTGAAGGGTGGTATTTATAGTGAAGTGGAGAAGGGATTTCACAATATAAAATTCAGGAACTTATTATTTATAAACAAATCAAGGAATAGTGAGTATTCCATGAATAAATATTGTAATGTGATCATATGAATCTGAACCACTTGGGCTTACATCCGTAAAAATCATACATGACTCTATAATTAGTGTTTTTATCTTTTTTTTTTGTAATTTATAGTATTTCACTATTCATAAAAATTCATGTATTTCCAAAAAGTCAAAAAATTCACCATAACCATTTTTCAATGTGTATACTCCAAAAAGGAAGTCCAATTTTCAAAAATAATTTTCTAAATATGATTAATATAATTTTTAATTAAAATCACATTTTACATCAAAAATACTATATTTAAAATTAGAATTGATTTTATTTTGCATTAAAAAATTACATAAGGTCTTATAAAATAATCATAAAATGAGATGGAATGGAATTTTTAAATTATGAAAAAATTTAAGGGAATTATATTTTCTTTAATATTAATTATAATTATTTATTTATTACTTACTAAATACCAATATTTTTACAAAGGTAAAATTGTCTCTTATAAGATGCATAAGGTTTATTTAATATTTAAAGGTTAAGGTTAATATTAATTTTGAGGAATTAAAATTCATAAGGGTAACACTACTATTCATAACGGTATGTTAAAATTCATTGGGGTAGATTACTTTTCACAGAAAAATGATTTTTGTCTTATCAGACTCCAAACATCTAAATGATAGCAACTATGTGTGTCAGATATTTAAAATTCAAAACATAGAAGTGGAAATATTATGTTTAATGATCACATAAAATTTAGTATCATGATATTTAATTGTGCTTAATAATGGGATTATACTATAAGGTATAATAATAAATTGTCAATTCCATTGATAAAATATTGGTTTGTTATATTATGTTTGTTGAGTTTAATAAAAACCATTCAATTCCAAATTTTCTATAATTTATTTCACATAAAATTATTTCAATTGATTAATTTTTATCCATGTTTTGTTATTTTAATCTTCTAGCTTTGCATCTACCTCACCAATATTAAGGTCATCGAGATAAATTCTTCTTGTGAGTTAATATAACTCTACTATATTATTTCATCGATAATAGACATTTTTTTAATATATATATATGGATCTCTTGAATTATTTTTATTAGAGATTATAAATTTGTTATTATTTCTTATTGGTCATCGGTGAATGGTGTTGTATTATTATACAGTATGAGAGATTGGTATTCACATTGATGTAGAATTGTTTTGGTTAGAAAAACTGCCAATTTATTATTGAGTATCAAATAAATATAGGATTATGTATAAGTTTTAATTTAATTTCCCATATGTGGGATCCAATATAATTGTATTTAATATTTATTTATAGAAATTGTTTAATTCACATTTCCTACAAAATACTATATGGTTATTTAATTTAGTTTATAGTCCTGGTTAGTAATGAATAACATTGAAATGAGTAGTTTCAAAAAAGGAATATAAAAAAAAGGAAAAAAGTCAAAATCGACTCATAAAATCTATGACCAATTGCTGAAAGAATATTGAATATTTGATAATAGTTTGAAATTGGTAGGTGAATGAAAGTTTTCATACTCATATCAAACTTATTTAAAATGAAACAAAGAATATAACATATTTTAAACTTACATAGTTTCTCGAGGAGGACTAATAATCACCCACCCTTCCCATTTTCACTAATTATATTTCTATTTTTATAAATAAAATAGAATTAATGTTCTTTTGTGTTTTAACAAAAACAAAATATAAATTAAAGATACCAAAATAGAAATTCTAGGGTGAAAATGTTGTGACCCTTTAGATATTTCCCATTTGAATTCTTCTATATTTATGTATAATAAATCTTCTAATAAAACCCTCACATAATTATTCAACTCATTATCATTCATAACATCACCCCTCCTACACAATTTCAGTCATGTAAGAAGAAAAAATGATCGATAATGGTGTATAGTTTGCCTTGTATCCTCCAGTGTAAACTATTTTAGGTCATATAATTTTCATTGTGTGATCTAGTGACACTAATGAAACCATTACATAAAATATATTTAATTTAAATATGTTTCTATCATTAATATAAATCAAACAAACTAATCTACCTCCATAAAATATATGATACCACTATAAATATGTAAGGGGGAATACAACTTACAATGTTATTATAGTCACTCAAAAGAGTATTGACCATTAATTAAAGATATAACTATAAACTAACTCCGGATTAATAGACTAAATATTGTAGGTGGAGGTCCCATTCATCATAAAATATGGTACATCTAACAATGAATATAATATAGGTTACTTTTTCCTTGTCTAGATCAAAGGAGTCCCAAACACATGATAGTATAAAGGACCAATGCCTCCCAAGGAGAATTATTATTCCCCAAATTCTTATTCGAGTACCGAAATCCAAAAATAAATACTAGGAAAATATTATCTACCATAAGTATATATCCATAGGATTATATAAACCCAATTTTAGGAGGACTTCACCACAACCCATCAAGAAGAATGTCTTCTCCCTATCTACTCCAAACACCACACATAAACTATATTATAGAATTTATGGGACAAAGATACATTAACTATAAGAAAAATATAATAAATTCCATTCAATGAATTGGAGGATCATATCATCACCCCTATGTTTAAATTGGCTCAAAAGGATCTATTTACTTATCAAATTATGACACCAGGATTACACGATATTTATAATACAAAGTAATATTTAATACATGAAATATACCCTACCAGTAATGATGTGGGAGGATAAACTAGTATCTAGGTGTGTACCACTATTATTATACTATGTGGGGTCAACCTATATGGAGTTTCTCATTTTGGTACATAAAGTGTGACACTCATGTGATGTTTTGGTGGCTACCACATGTGGCATTAGTCATGTGCTCCAAAAAGATATAGTATTTCATGATTCCCACATAGTGTGTAGACCAAATAGAACAAAATATTCAAGTAATAAAACACATTTTGTGTCAAGTTGGTTAAACATGGAATCTACATCAAACTACATTCTCTTTATATCAAATGGAATGGTCAAACCTGTACTCTTCCACACCCAATGTCATGTTACAAAATATACATGATGGTTGGTTTCATAAAACACCCCTTATGGTATTTAGAATCATAATTAACACCCATTATGTTTAAAAAATTGATCACAGATTTACCCTAAATTTCACACACCATTTGTTATTTATATGTTCACAAAAACCATATCACCAAATGGAAAACCATATTAATTTTATTTTTCTTAGAGTAAACATAGTGTAGTTGGGTTTTATTCACTCATTAAACCAAAAACTATAAATATCATTGTATAACCACTATAAATCACCCCATTATTTTTTATTATTTATGACATGGCATCCACTGTATTCCAAGACCACTTCGGTTCCTTCCCAACACTCAATCCAAACTCACCAAGCCTCCAAAAATAACTTCTATAATCTATGATGGGATTCATTATTGTTCCATTATTTTTCTAATCCACATCACCATCCTTTATATTAATTAATCATAACCATCATTCTTCTACCATTCAGTCAATTCAATGTATGGATACTAAAAATTCAAGCTACAAATGTCGTACCACTATCCCTCGATTTTGATGGGGCGATTTTTCCTATCACGAGATATTAAAGAGAAAATATTTTTTCCAAAATATTAGTGGCCAGGGTGAATCTAAACACCCATGAATATAGTGATGTTTATTTATAAAACAAGGTTGTAAGATCAAGAAACCATCTAAAAAATAATTCTAATGGGAATGTCGGCCTAAAAATGGGAATGACTGAAATAATTCCCTGAGAAAAGAAACCTAAATAATCATTTAGATAAATAACATAACCATAAATTAAATTTAAAAAAGAATATACTATGAAATTATATATTAATCCCAACAAAATTTTTAGAACTATAGATGTTTCATGGAATTGATCAATTCCATTAAAACCGACCACAAAAATAAAAAATATCCGCCTCAGCTAAAATATTTTGAGTTACCTATTTATCAATGAATGATAACACCTCCGTTTTTTCTAAAACAACATAGTTATTATAAAATAAGATAATTGAAACCCCAAGAAAATATTATAACATGTATATTTATAATCCCCTAATTGTGATACAGAGTATTTAATTATAAGTCAAAAAAATCATCCTGATATATGCCCAACCCCCATATAAAAAAACGCCACTCCTAGAAAAAATAACTTTCTTTAGACAAAAATTTCATGAAAAAGATCAATCTTACATTAATATTAGGAAATTTCGAAATTAACACACATTTATGAAATAATATGTATTAATAAAATATTAAATATCACATAAAATTGAAGGTTTTTTAATTTCAAAAATGTATTCGTGAGGATAAACAAAAAGTATAAAATACGAATAATCTATGAGGAATTTTTTTCAATGTCATTGAATTGGGTAATTTAACAAATTTTACCACTATTATGGACTATGTATGATAATAGTCAAAAATTAGTTATGTCTCAATTGAGGAAGTAAACGAGTCACTAAATACTCTATACTCTTAAAACTAGTAAACATGAAAAAAGAAGAAAAATACATCCCTTAAACAAAAAAGATCACAAAAACCCTCATTTTGTATTTAATCCATCATTCGATGGAGTTCATCAACCTGTATGGGTCGATGTTCTATGTGATCCCAATATACCACCATATAGAATAACATCAACTTACCCATAGAATTCCCAAACATGGTTTTATGCTATCGTTATAAGTAATAACATTTTTGGTTTATAGATTCCTTTAAAAAAAGTATACATTATTATTTATTGTATTATACATTTTCATGTATTGTTATTTAATTAATATTTTAATAATTCCATATATAATTTAATACACATGATATGATAAATGTGAATTCATTATTTTTTAAGGGAAATAATATTTAATTGATATATACTCACTATATTTAGTAAAAAATAAATAAATATTAAAATTAAATTCAATATTATCATCTTCCATAATAATAATATCTGTAATTTTTATTTTAGTTATTATGAAATATAATAACCATACAATAGAAATCAAAAATATATTGTCCGCAAATTTAATAATGTCTGAAATATTTTAACTGATAGGTTGAACATAAAACCTATGAAAAGTGAAAATTATTTTTAAATTATGAAACATAGCGGTTTATTTAAAAACGGATTTTAGGCCAGTGAATATATATGTAAAAATATAAATACACATAAATAAAGGTGATTAAATATGGTATCCAAATAAGAATATAATTTCATTGATAATAATATAGAAATTAAAAAATAGTTTTGTTATATATATTTTGAGAAGAAATAAAAATCATTATGTAAGGATACATTATATATTATAACATATATGTTTGATATTTATTAATAATTTATTATACTTCATTTAATAGTTAAGGAATGATGACAAGTAGTGGTTTAATTACTTATAAAAAAAAATTCTTATAAATTTACTATTTTTATACATTATGTATTTTTGTTTTTATTATTAAATAAATCAAATAATAAAATGATTTAATTGAAATGTAATATATATATATATAAATAAATTAATTTGCATTGGTAAATTTATAATCAAGGGGTTATAAATAATAAATAAATAATTAATATCAAAAAAATAATTTTCAAAAAAAATTGTCATATTTACGTTGACCTGAGATAAAAAAAAACAATAATAATACTTTGATATCACTAGTTAATTAATACCTCTCAAAAATTCAATCACATTTTAATGACCAATTGGTTTAGTTTCATGGATAGTAATAATAGAAACATCTTATTTTACAACACTTGTAAATTTTTTTCATAACTATGATACACTACACCATACACAAGATATACAATATGAAATAATCACCTTCATTATATGGGGAATGAAAACATAGGAAAAGGGAAATATCAAATTTTATGTAAGGAAAACCTATCAATGGGTCAGTACAATTACATCATAAATATGGGAGAAAAAATCAACAAGGGATAAATATTGGTTAAAAACATCATATGATCATAAATAACAATCATAATACATGATTAATAATTATGTGTTATGGAAAATAAACACAATAGAAATGAATTTCCAAATTCCATAATTAGAAAAACTTAATGAAAATCCAGTGACATAGAAACTAATAACATGTAAAATACTAACATATTTACGACATGTAATATCATTAAATTTTTAATAGCTTATAAATAATACACCTTTTGGAAATGGGTAAAAAATAAATACATAGGAAAACATACTGAAAAAAATCCAATTATATATATCCTATAATTTTTTGAAAAGATCCTTGTATACACACACATGATTTTTTAAGTAAATACTTATATAAACACACTTTATTTTTTGAGAAAATATATTTATTTCAATGATTAATTATCTCATGATATATTAACCACAACTAATTGTATAAGGACCCAGAATTAAAACAATACATAATCAAGAATTAAATGAATAATTCATATTGATTATATTTTCAGGATTAGGGTTCTAGAGAATTAGGACATAACTATAACATATCATCTTGAAAATTACAAGTACACACTACAACTCAGTATGTATTTTTTTCATAAAATTAAAACTCTTAAAAAGAAACATGTCTAGTTCCATGTTTTAGAAAACATCACTTTTCCTTGATCCAATCCTTGACCCTATTCATATTTATGTCCTATGGAAAAGAATTCAAAAACATGGGATGGGCATAAAATATCTCAGTAAGGGTTATAAAATAAGGATGGAAAACATTAGCTCATCATTAAATACAAATCAATGAAACCATAATTTTCAATCACAACATAACTTATGAAATAATAAGATTTATGAATAACACACACAAATCATAAATCATAAAGGTAACTTATGGAATTCATAACATACATACATTTTATCTATTGAATCTAAATTGGGAGTCACATTTGAAATACCCATCACAATATATTCTCTAATTCTCTTTGGATAAACATTAACATTTACCTCTGTCACATTACCCAATGCATTGGAGATCTATCTTAGGCTCACCTTCCCTAGGTTTATCAAAGACCCACCCATATATGTATACAATACCCAAGAATAATAACATATTCATAACACTTTAAACTGGAATAATGGAAAAAATAACATTTCCACATTTCAATCACAACATATCACAGACATAAACAATGTTTTATCAAACAATCTAAAATATTTAATAAGGAGATTTTTGAATAAATGTGTCCCAAACCACATTTAAGCTATTAAAGGAATTAATGATTTTAAAAATTAATGTTCATATCAATAAATACTAAAAATTATTTTGAAAAAATGGACATTAAGGATAATCATTTAGAAGAATAATTATTTAATGCTTTTAAAACAATGTTATTATTAAAGTGTCTCCTCACAATTGAGAAGCACTTGACTAAAAAAATAAAGAATAGAATAAAACAAAACATATAATATCATGATAATAAGGTTATTAATCATATAATTTTCCAAATTACAGTATATAAACCATATAAAAGTGAATTAGTGCGTAACAACAATGAAGTCTCAAAAGAAATTAAATTGAGACGAAATCCCTTATAAAGAAGGTATCCTTAGATTAAGGATAAATAAATTATATAATTATGTGTGGAAAATAATAATAAAATCAATATAATTGAATATTAAGGGTGAAACAATCACAGGTCCTTCAGACATGTTTATATCTTGAGATAATCAGAAAGTATATGTTTAACCCAAAGAATTGAAATTGGGTTTAGAAGTTTCCTTACCGAAATTCAACAGCTTAACAGTGTTAATTTAAAATTCAAAAAAATATTTTTATAAGAGAGAAAATCATATCTCATCACATGGAAATAAAACTTACATCATTAAGTATACAATATAACATATCCCAACATTTGAGGATGTAAATTAAAAGACATAACCCAAAGAAGTCTTTTAAAAAGAGGAGGGTGAAAGGTTCCCTTACCGATTTGGTAACATATGAAACATACACCCCATGAAAGAAGGATAATTCAATGAAGATATAAATACCCATAAATTAAAGTGTATTACATGAATAATACTATCAAGGGCAGTAAATACACTACACAAAAGGAAATAGTGGAAAATATAGCTTGAATCTCACGGGAATAAGATGTGAGATGAAAATCCCTTACCAGGTTGTAATCAATCCAGTCGTTTGAAAAAACATTAATAAAAACCAAATGATTCATATAATAACATGAATATAAATAAAATAATTATAATATATACCAAATGTAAGTACACAATACACAACATGCAATAAATTTGTGGCGAACAATGGAAATCTCACAGAATTAAAAGTTAGATAAGAATTCTCTAACCTCGTGTCCAACTTGACTCATTTGTTCCTTGTTCTTTTTGAATAATAAACTAAAGATAATTTATAAATTCATATGAACCTTTTTCAAATTTATTATTCCTTTTATATCCATTATTAACTTTTTAAAAACATTATGTAATCATTTAAGTTAATAATGTTCGTTTTGTCGAAATTTGGTACTTGAGAAAAAATTCGATTTCTTATAATTACAAGTTGTTCACATATTCAAAAGTTCATTATATCCAGAATGATATTCATTATTTAGATATCATATATATCCAGTATATACATGTATTTATAATGTTAGATAACATTTGGAGGTAATAAATGAAATGAATCGTTCATGGAGACGGTAAGACGTACGTACGCATGAACGCTACTTTAATTTATATTTCGTATTTTAATTGAATGAAAACATAATGATACATAGTTATATTATAATTCCAGTATAATATCATATATAATTTCAATAAACCCATCCTTTATATTTCCCATGTATGGTATGAAAAGTCATATAACTTTGATGGGGCATTAGTCTGCACTTCCTCAAATGAATTTATCATGTTTACTCATAACAGAAATCATAAAGGTTTGCTATAAATTAAAAAAAAACATAGGCATAAAGAAAAAATAAGCATAATATATATCATATATAAATACAATGTCATCATAATGGCCACCATATGAGGTTTTAGGAGATAATTGAACAATCATCATTTCGTATGGCGTTAGTTTTCCATCCACAGAAACAATAAGTTCTTTACCCATTAGATAGTGGTGTGTGTTAGTGTTTTTTTAATCCTTCTCATAAAAAAATATTATTATATTTAGGATACTAAATTTTTATAGAATAAATTAATAAAAACATTTTAGGGGTTTTAGAAGTAAAATAACATAAAAGTAGTTAAGACAAACTGTTATCTTTAATTTGGGTAGCTCCCTTTGGTTTAAACCAAAAGGACTTCTTGAAGTGACTTCTGCCTATGTTAAGGCTTATAGGTGGAAGATAGTGATATTTAGAGATTATTTGGGTAGGGTTTGGACAATACAAGGTGCTCGAGAGGTGTGAGGAAAGAGTTAGAAGCGAGGGATTTTTATAAGGGGGAGATGGGGATCTTTAGGAATATGTGAAAATATTATTTTATTATATAATTATTTTTGGGTTCTAAAGGTCCAAAACTCAATAAGGTCGAATATAAGATGACTCATGGTCGAAATTAAATCATAAAATAATAATTGGACAAGTTTTGTATGTTATTTTAACATTTATAATCTTATTTTTTTAAATGATTTATTTATGTGATAAATACTGCATCATTTTTGTGGCATAAATAATTTCTTTAATTTAACGTCTAATTTTTAAAAAAAAATACCATGATGTAGGAAGACTTTTTATCTTTACAATGAATATTTATAGTAGAAATTATAACTTATTTTACCCCATGTAAAAAACAATTTACTAAAAGATATTGGTTTGAATCAATTTTTCCATTACTTTGTGTTATTTAAAATAAAGTGTCATTATCACTCTCTAGTGGCCCCATGGGGTCCCAGAATCGACCCATGGATTCCCGTGGTCGGTCATGACTCATAGAATAAGTTTAAGAAAAGTGTTAATGTAATTTGTAATTATTATAATATTCTTTTTACCTTTTATTACACTTTTTACCTTTAACCGCGTTAAATAAAAGTCAGAAGTTACTATTCACCAAAAAAAATTATTATTCATCTTATTAAACCAAATTTTACAACCAATGACAACCATTTATGTTATATTCTCAAAATTAAATCCACATAAGTGGTAAAATTTAATTTAAATGATAATTTATGTTTCTAACAACTACTTAGTGGTTTCACTATTTATCAATAATTTATGTTTTTCATAAAACTACAAATAATTCATCCTAAGCTATATTTGATATTCTGAATTCAAAAATTATGTCTATTTTACCAAATTTTAAAAAAAAATTATTAGTTAATTTAAAATTAATTTCCATTATCAAAACAAATAGTGTGTTTTTATGAAACAATATCTATCAAAATATTGACACTTTTCTATGCCCAATTTCGAAATGATATTAATTCCAATTACCAACATTGGATTAAATGGTAAAAGTATAATCTAAATTACAATTAAAAAATAATTAAATTGATAATATAAAAATATAAATAAATTATATTAAAGGAGCTTTTGAATTAAAATACAGTAATTTTCACTATTCGTAAAAAAATGAATTTTATCAGAAAAATACCAAAAAGTTACCCAAATTAAATTTTGATGCCCCGATTCTAAAGAAGAATTTAATTTTGTCAAATGGAACATATAAAAGTGACCATAACTAGATTTAATGCGGGTTCTCCATTAAAATGAAGTAAATCAACCTTTTAAAGTAAATTATGTTTAAAATTAGATTCATTCACATTTTAAGGCTCTAGAATTTATTAGATAAATGTAAAAACATTTAACAAACATATATAATAATTTTTTGTATGTTCTGTTCATTACCGGCATTACAACGTCTAGGTGTTAAATACCATTTAAAATAATAATATTTTTTTATTAGTGTGCACCGTAAGATTTCAAAAGAATCCATTGTTTTTGATCTGGTACACCATCGAACACAACATCCCCTTTAAATTAGAATTAATATTTAGTTCCCAAATATTAATATATATGGAAAATGTAATGTTCTTTATTTACCTAGGATGTTTCATCCTTCTCCCATTATTGGAATTGCGTCCTCGCAATTTTAAAACTGGGCTTGGAAACTTCAATAAATGTCCCACTTCGGAAAAGAATCAGAAAAATTATCACATTAATAGAATGAAATAAAAGTACAAAGGTCACCTGAGATATCCCATACTAGGATTCCATGTAGGAAAATATTGATAAAGAAGAGAGAACAAATGGTCATGATTTGATGGAGAGTTATAGAAAACAGGATTAGGAGAAATTTAACCATCATAAAATCACAAACTTATGATGTGTTAAATGGACATTGATTACTCAGTAAGAAACATTAAATAACAATGTTTTTGTATTACATTACTTTTCAGAATTTAGAGGAATTCATTTACCAAATAGAATAAGAATATGAGGAAATATAATTACCATCAAGTAGAGTTTAATCCATTAATATGTTTCTATAAAAAACTAATATTTTCTCCAAACAATGAGCATTTAAAAAGTCTTTGTCACATCTAAAGAATAAGAATCATAATCTAGAGAATCACATAATTCACAAAAGAAGAACAATATATTTCCCTTATCATTAGACATCAACTAAAACCAAAATGGTTAGTGCGAGATCAGATAATCCCCTAAAAGGAAAATCTTTTACAAAAATAAAAACTACTCTTTATATCCAAAATTTGTCAAACAATATCCAATGTTCAACCAAGACCATTTAATAAACAACTATCAATAAAATTATTTAAAAGTAATAAAAACTAAGATTGAAACCCAAATATCATAAGGATTTAATTACATAGTCTTCCAAGAAAAATCATAACATTTTTCTCCAAATAACACTAGTTACTCATAAAGTCTCATATAGAAAAGTAATTAACCTAATCACATATTCTCCATGATAGGTTAATAATTTAAAAAAAGAAACCAAATCGTCATATGTCCACAATAAAAACATATATTCTTACAAACTAAAATTTAAACCATTATTCCACAATTGAAATCCCATATTATTCTATCTTCCTTAGGCATATAGTGATTCCTCAAAAGAGAGAACATATTCCACAATAACCTTTATCACTTAGTCATTAAATAATTTTCCAATACTAAGTATATCCATTTGATAAAATATAAGTTCCCAAAATCAAATTATTCTTGTCCCATAAAATCATTTTACTAAAATAATAAGTCATACTAACCAGGGACTTCATGTAAGATAGTGGTATGAAATTCACCCTTGTCTCCCTTCAGTTCTGGGTTCGATTCCTACAACCTTGCCGGATTAGACGGGTTTTCACCCATCCTACGGGTTTCCCTTTTTATAAAACTCAGAAATAACCATAACATGTTTTAACCTCAATGTTTTTATTATTCTGCTATTTTTCATCCCAATTCATTATGATCTCGACATATGAATTCTTGAAGTCTTATATATATTCTAATTTTATTTATTTCACCATAATATGATAAAATAGAATGATCCCCAAATTTAATAAGATCATACCTTGATCATGGTGTCCATTTGGTTTCATCGTCATATTGTTCATGTAGGTAGATGGTCCTTGCATTGAAAAAATGATTTAAACATCCTTAGAAATCATTTTATTCCTTCATCCAAATACACCTTGTATAACATAAGTCACATGCGGGTTAACAGAAAAATAGTTTTCGAAAATTATTTTGTATGACATATAATTTCCAAATATCTGATAAAACATGATTTCTATAAAATAGTCGGACCAAATTTGAGTTGAAACGTTCAATTAATGGTCCTTTTCAAATACCATAGGTATGTTATGAGAGACTATATTGTAACAGAAAATATAAATAGGTTGTTTAAGGGTCTACTTCTTCATCCCCTTTTTCAAAATCATAATATGCTTCAAAATCTTGTGATAAGGTAAAATATTTGAAAATAACATGATAATATTTACCTTTATTGATAATATGAGAATATTATGAAAATAGGATTTGTTTAAATACAACCCATGATCCATGATTATAACATGGTTTAGTGGAGATGTTTGATATATGAAACAACTTCTTGCAAGTGATTTGTATGTGAGAAAAACTTTTACAATCATCCGAACATGACATTGCAATAATTATTGCAATCAAGTCATCAGAAAGAGATATGAATTTCGTTTGAGATCCTCTTCCTTCCCTTGGTAACTGACATTCCTTGATCTGAAAAGTTATAAAACAACTATTTAATAGAAATAATAGACATAGGAACTAACCACGCGTCTAACAAAAACTAATAATCCCTAAAGTTGTCTAAACCGACCACTAATAACAACAATAAGGACCCGACCTTAAAACATTACATATTACTAAATTAAAAAAATAATTCACATTTAGGATCTTTTTAGTTATATATTTTTATGGAATTAGGCTACAACTATTACATATCAACTTGAAAATTACATGCACACACTACTACTCAGTATCTATTTTTTCATAAAATAAAAACTCTTTAAATGAAACATGTCTAGTTCTATGTTTAGGACAACATGTCATTTACTTGATCCCATCCGTGACCCTATTCATCTTTAATTCCTATGGAAAACATTTCAAAAACATTGGATGAGCATAAGAATCTTAGTAAGGGTTATAAAATAAGGAATGAAAGCATTATCGCATCATGAAATACAAATCATTGAAATCATACTTTTCAATCATAACATACCTTATGAAATCATATGATTTATGAATAAAACACAAAAATCATAGATCATAAAGGTAACTTATAGAATTCATAACATACATACATTTTAGTTGTCACATCTACACAGGGAGTCCCATTTGGAATACACATCATATTATATTCCCTAAATCTCATAGCAGAAACATTAACATTTACCTCTGTCAAGTTACCCAATGCATTGGGGAGCTATCTCAGGCTCACCCACCTTTGGTTTATCACAGAACCACCTATAGATGTAAAAAATGACCAAGAACCATAACATATTCATAACTCTTTAAACAAGAATAAAGGAAAAAAATAACAATACCACATTGCAAGAACAACATATCGTAGACATAATCAGTGCTTTATAAAAACTATTTTCAAAACCATTTAAAACATTTAATAAAGATATTTGTTAATCAAAGTGTCTCATACCACTTTTATGATTTTAAAGGAATTAAAGTTTTAAAACATTAATTTCCATACAAATAAAAAATAAGAATCATTTTTAAATCATGGACATTATCGAGAAATTTTTAGAATAATAATTATTTAATGATTTTAAAATGATGTTTTTGTTAAAGAGTCTCGTAACACTTGTGAAACACTTGACTAAACATAATTATAGAGTAGAATAAAACTAAACATATAATATAATTAGAATAAGGGTTTTCATGATATAATATTTCAAAGGGCAGTATATACACCATATAAAAGTGAATTGGTGCATAACAGCAATGATGTCTCAAGGGAATGTAAATTGAGACGAAATCCCTTATAAAGGCAGTATCCTTAGATTAAGGATAAATCAATTACATAATTATGTGTGAAAAATAAGAATAAAAAAAATATATGTTGATATTAATTGGGAAAAAATCATAGGTCATTCACACATATTTATAACACGACATAATCAATAAGTATATGTTTGACACAAAGAATAGAAATTGCGTTATGAAGTTTCATAATAGAAATTCGACATCCTAACAGCGTCACTTTAAAAATCAGAAAAGTAATTTGATGAGAGAGAAAAGGTTATCTCATTAAATGTACATAAGATTTACATCACTAAGGTTATAAAATAACATATCCCAACATTAGAATATGTAAATTAAAAGACATAACAAAAAGAACTCTTTTAAAAAGAGGAGGGTGAAAGGTTCCTTTACTGATTTGGTAACACAGGAAACATACACCCCATGAAAGAAGGATAATTAAATGAAGATGTAAATACCGATAAATTAAATAATAATACACAAATAATACAATCAAGGGCAGTACATCCACTCTATAAAATGAAATAGTGGATAATTTAGCATGAATCTCACAGGAATAAGAAATGAGATGAAAATGCATTACCATGTTGTAATCAATCGGGTCGTATGACCAAAAGTTAATAACCAACAAATGATTCACATAATAACATGAATATAAATAGAATCATTATAATATATAACAAATGGTAGTGCAAAATACACCACATGCAATAAATTTGTGGCGAACAATAGAAATCTCACGGAATGAAAAGTGAGATAAGAAATCTCTTACATAATGTCTGACATGACTCGTTTGTTCCTTGTTATTCATGAATAATAAACTAAAGTTAATTTATACATTCTTAAGAACCTTTTTAATGTCTATTATTCCTTTTATATCACTTATTACCATGTTATCAAAATTATGTAATCATTTAAGTTAATAACGTTCGTTTTGTCGATATTTGGTACTTGAGTCAAAAATGGACTTCTTATAATTACAAGTTGTTCACATAGTCAAAAGTTCATTAGGTATAGAATGATATTCAGGATTTATATATCATATATATAATATATATCCAGTATATACATGTATTTATAATAGTTCATAACATTGGGAGGTAAGAAATGAAATGCACCGTTAATGGAGACGGTAAGCCGTACGTACGCATGAACACTAATTTCATTTATATTTCGTATTTTAATTGAATAAAAACTTAATGGTACATAGTTATAATATAATTCCAGTATATTATCATATATAATTTAAATAACTCCATCCTTTATATGTCCCACATATGGTATGAACGGGTCATATCACTTTGAGGGGGCGGTAGTTCGCTCTTCCTCAAATAAAATTATCACGTTTAATCATAATGGAAACCATAAAGGTATTCTATAAATGAAAAATTAATAATCATAATGAAAAAATAAACATAATATATATAATATATAAATATAGTTTCATCATAATGGCCACCATATGAGGCGGTAAGAGATAATTGAATAATCCTCGTTTCGTGAGGCGTTAGTCTGTCATCCAAAAAAAGAGTATATTCTTTCCACATTAGATTGAGGTGTGTGTAAGTGTAGTTCAAATCCTTATCGTAACAACATCCTAGTATATTGAAGATACTAGTTTTATTATATAATAAATGTATAAAAACTGTTTAGGGTTGTATAAGGGAAATAATAGAAAATAAGTTAAGAGAAACCGTTACATTTAATTTGGGTAACTCCCTTTGGTTTAAACCAAAAGGTCTTCTTGAAGTAACTTCTAACTAAGGTAAGTCTTATAATATGAAAATAGCTATCTTGATAGCTTATTTGAGTAGGTTTTTTATGATCCAAGGGGCTTGAGAGGTGTGAGGAATGAGGTAGAAGTGAGGGATTTTTATAAGTGTGAGGATGGGATCTTTAGAAAAGTGTGAAAATGTTATTTTATTAGATAATTATTATCAGTTGATAAAGATAAAAAACTCATTAAGGTTAAATATAATATGAATCATGGTAAAAATAAAATCATCCAATAAGAATTGGACAGGTTTTTTATGTTATTTTAATATTTATAATCTTATTTATTTAAATCATTTATTAATGAGCCAAATACTGCATCATTTTTATGTCATAATTTATTTTATTTATTTGATATCTAAAAAGTATAAATAAAAATACCATGATGTTATAAATCATTTTATATTTCTAATAAATATTTATAATCAAAAATAAATATAACGTCCTATTTCCGGAAGCCACCCATAGGCGCTCCGTACCCGATTGGTCACATTGTCTCAAGCGCATTTCCTCGAACGCCTAAGGCTGCTGACTAGTAGCGAGGGCCTTTGGTGTGATAGTGGGGAAACTATGACCTCATTTGGTAGAGTACACAGAAGATGTAAAAAAACATATAATATTAGAAGCAGTAAATAATAAAAAACAGCGAATAGTGGAATATTGAGATAATAAACCACTGGAGAAATGCATAATAAATGATGCATGATACATATGACTAGGAAAACAACCAAACAAGTCAAAAATCTGGAATAAAAATAGTACTAAACTAATGTACATAAGAAAATATAAACAGATCCTCTGCATCATAAGCCAAGGCTTGGTCCCATGATCTCCAGCTCCATAGGATGTCATGTACATGAAGTGGAAGGGCGCTTACCTTTTTCTATACCTACAACAATATAATCTATTTGGGCCCAAAAGCATGGCCCAAACAGGGTGTGAGGATAAATCCCAGTAGGAATCCACCCGAAGATATGTTCTTAACAATCCGTGAATATATGGCAAGTAAAAGTGAGGAAAGCAGTAAATATGGAATACTCAGAAATATACAATCTACAGTTCCAATATCAAGTAACAACTAACAAGAAGCTAAGCACAAATAGGTTATCCTTTTGGAAGTACTCAAAACCATCCTCTCTGGTCCTACCTAACAAGTACCAACAACCCTCTGGGTAGTACAATCTACCTAACCCCACTGGTTTGGTCATAATAAATTCATAAAGACTCTCGGAGGAAGCACTCATAGTCAATTCCCCTTATAGTCTAAGGTAGTCTGGGACTCTCTAAGAATGATCACACAGTAAATTCCCCTTATAGTCCCAAGGTCAAGGAATCTCTAAGGAAGCTCACTCAGTCAATTCCCCTTATATCCCAGGTCATTCAAAGACCCTATGAGGAAGCACTCACTGTCAATTCCTCTTATAGTCTAAGGTAATCAAGGTAATTCAAAGTAAAACAAAGACACTCAAAGGAAGCACACACGGTCTATCCCCTTATAGTCTAAAGTAGCCATGGACTCTCTAAGGAAGCTCAAACAGTCAATCCTCTTATAGCCAATTGTAATCCTAGGCTCTCTTATGAAGATCACAAAGTCTATCCCTCTATATACTACTGCTGAAAGACTCTTTGAGGAATCTCACTCGGTCAATTCCCCTTATAGTCTACTACACACGGTTCACATGGCTCTGTGTAGGATAACAACATAACAATGAAATATAGCCTAAGTAAACATATAGAACTACTTTGATAATCAGTCTATAACATATCATGCATATCAGGATACAACTCTCCATCCTACATTAACAAGAATGGAAACAGGGATAGTAGCCAAACTGGCTAAACATGATCAAATGGTCGTAAAAAGAACATGCATGGTAAAAACATCCAAATCATATAAAAACAACCCTATTTTTATAAATTTAACCTCAACACATCATTCAAGCATGGTAGAAAAAACACCAGGGGTAAAAAGGTAAACACAAAATACCTCGTTCAAGTGTATTGGTGGAAATTGCACATAATATTCAGGGACATTAAACAAAAAGTCACAAACCACCTTACTCGGGGTAAAAAGTTCACTATAAGTTAACCTCGAAGCTTGAATCTCCTTAAAACATCAATGATCTACAAAAACATCTAAAATGATCAACCCACAATAACATGGGTAAGAGGAGAAATTGGAAAATGACGCTCTAGGAGAAGGAAGAACTCACTGATGCGATTCCAATGCACCCGATGGTGTTTGATTCAGGTGATGAACAGAGGATCAGGGGATCTTCAATGATTTGTGGTCGTACGGGTTATCTTGGACAAATGAGACCTAACAGAAGATGGTTATGTTTGTCAGACGCCATCCCAGTGCATTTAATGAAAAAAACAAAATACACGGCGTGTACTTTCCTTTTCCGTACTCCCCTTTAAGCGGTATCCACGTCACCCGACAAGACCGTGTGTGTGGCCCTAACAAGGCCAACACACGTCCTCCTACGATAATGAAGTAAACCGCATGTACTCATAAATTACATGGTGTGTACTAATTTTTTTTCCAAAAACACATCTTTTCTAAAAAACTCCCAAAAAAGGAATAATATACCTAAAAATAAGATCTAGGTTCTTACAAACATCCCCCTAAAAGAAATTCATCCCCGAATTTCCCTAGCATGACGTAGAAGATGAAACACCGAACAGCTCTGGCCACTGTGCTCATACATCAACCTCCCTCTCCCAAGTCTCATCTTGTACTCGCGCGTGCTACCATAACACCCATACTAGTGGAACAGACCGGCCACAGAGAACCTTCATATTCCAATCATCAATCCGGATAAGATTCTCCTCGAATGACGCATCCATTTAGAGCTCATCCTCCTCAGGTTGAAAGACATGGTACGGGTCTGAAAAGTAATGTCAAAGCTACAAAATGTGGAAGACGTCATTCGTATCTAGGTAACTCTGATGTAACTACAATTTATAGGAAACCGGCCCAACTCTCTCCAACATCTCAAACAGCTCGACGTACCTCATTGAAAACTGACCCTGTCTCCGAATACTTTTGTGTCCCAACCTCGGTGTGACACGTAGGAAAACCTAATCCCCGACGTAAAACTCTAGAAGTCTTCACCAATGATCAGTATAACACATATGTCTAGACTGCACAGTAGTCATCCTCTTCCGAATCAGCTCTATCAGCTCTATCGTCTCCTGAACAAGACGAGGTCCAAGCAAAGCTGCCTCTACTACCTCCAACCAACATAAGGGTGATCGGTATGGATTACCGTAAAAGGCCTCGTAAGGTGCCATCTGAATAGTCACTTGAAAACAATTTTCATAAGAAAACTCCACAAGAGGTATATGCTTCTCCCAAGAACCTCCAAAATCCAGATTGCATGCTCGGAGCATGTCCTCAAGCATCTAGATCATACGCTCAGACTGGTCATCTGTCTATGGATGGAAAGCTGTCCTCAAAAGTACTTATATACGCAACGCCTTCTTATGCCCCTGCCAGACCCGAGAAGTAAAACACACATCCCCGTCTGAAACAATTGAGTGTGGAACACCATGTTGACGTACAATCTCTCCGATGTACAGTCGTCCCAACTCATCAACACTAAAGGTCTCCTTAATCGACAAGAAGTGAGTGACCTTGATAAGTCTTTAAATGACAACCCGTATAGCTTTATTCCCTCAAGGCGACCTCGGCATCCCGGTCATGAAATCCATAGTGACGTCTTTTCGCATACACTCAAGAATGGGTAACTGTTGCAGAAGCCATGCGGATCGCTGATGCACCGCCTTCAACTGGTGACAAGTGGAAGACCTCATGAAGAAACCAACAATGTCCCTCTTCATACCTGGCCACCAATACTGACAGTGTAGATCATGATACATCTTGGTGACTCCAGGATAAACTGCCTAAACTAAGGAATTAAAATCCCGCATCAGCTCCTCGCGTATGTCTACTAGAACCCACACATGCACCTGGAAATGCAAGATCTCATCCTCGCCAATGGTCCATCCAAGAATAGATTCTACTCCTAACAAACTCTCCAAATAGGACTCGTCCCTCTAAGTCTGATAGCTACTTCATTCTCACCTGATAAAGAAGTGCAGAGGTAACAATTACAAAATAATGAAAAGTATATCCATGTCTGTCTAGAACATACAGTTGATTCTCAGAGAACAGAGCCATAAGCTGCCACTCACTGCTGGCCTCTCGAACTACCTGTATCTGAGTCCTCCTGCTCAATACATCATCCACTGCATTTCCTTTCCCAAGCGTATAGGCAAGCATGAAATCAATGTATTGTAGGTAATTGACCCACCTTTGCTGTCTCAAATTTATATCAGGCTGAGTAAAAATGTACTTGAAACTTTTGTGCCGAGTGAAAACCAAAACATTCTCTCCTAGAATGTAATGTCTCCAACAACGTAATAAATGAACAACAACTACCTACTCCAGATCGTGCATTGGGTAGTTCCTCTCGTTTGGCCTCAATTGTCGAGACCCATACACAGTGACCCCATCACCCTACATAAGCACAGATCCCTACCCGATACCATAAGCATCACAGTAAATAGTATAGCTCTTTTTCGGCTCTGGAAAGACCAGTATCGATGATGATGTCAACCTCCCTTTCAACTCCTGAAAGGCTAACTCACAATAATCTGACCACAAGAATTTCGAACCATTCTTAGTCAGACCCGTCAACGGTGCTGCTAAGTGTGAAAAGTCTTGTATATAGCATATATAGTATCCATCCATCCCTATAAAACTCCGCACTACAAATATGTTCTTTGGATGCTCCCAGGTAACTACAAATCTCACTTTCACTGCCTCTACTGATACTGCTACATCTGAGATAACATGACCCAAGAAGTGAATATGGTCCATCCATAAGTGGCACTTTGAGAGCATAGAATGTAACTGATGCTCCCTTAGTGTACTCAAAATGATCTCAATATGGGTAGCATGGTCGTGTCGAGTGTGAGTGTACACCAAGATATCATCCACAAAGAAAACCATGAAGGAATCCATGTATGTATGGAACACTCATTTTATCAATGCCATGAAAACTATAGGAACATTCGTGAGACTGAATGGAAAAACCATTTACACGTATAGACCATACATACATCGGAAGGCTGTACGAGGTATATTAGATGGTCTAAAGCGTAACTAATGATAAATATATCTCAACTCAATCTTCGAGAACACTCGGGCTCCTCGAAGCTAATCAATGAGATCATAAATCCTCGGTAAGGGATATCGGTTCTTGACCTTAAACTAGATCAACTCCTGATAATCCACACAAAGTCTGAGAGTACTGTCTACCTTCATAACAAACAGGATAGGAAAAACCGGAGGAGAAGTACTGGGTCTGATGTAACCCTTTGCTTGCAACTCCTCCAACTGCTTCTTGAGCACCTTTAACTCTGGTGTAGCCATACTATAAGGAGTAATGGACACCAGTGCTACTCCTAGCATTATATCAATAGAAAATTCTACCTCACACTCCGGAGGAAAACCAGAGAAGTCCTCTAGAAAGACATCCCAGAAATGATCCACAACTAGAGGAAAGTTTAATTGTAATGTCCCCTGGTCATCCAAATATAGACTAGAAATCATGGATTTTACTCCTTCTAACCCATGATGCTCTGGTCCCACTCTGCTTTCCTATAAATCCCACTCACTATTTTTAAGAAAAGATCCACCCTCTGATGATACAAAACTCACCCTACAGTGATAATAATTGATGAATGCCGGGAAGGGAACTAGCCAATCCATTCGAAGAATGACATCATAGTTTGTCATCTCTAGGACATAAAATTCCCATAAAAAGTGACATTCAAAAACCTCTAGAGGGAACTCCTTGAACTAAAATAAGCAAGATGTTCTGGTCCCCAATGGTGTGTCAAGCATCAAAAAATAGACAGAGGAAAATATGTGGATCCCATAGCTCTCCACGACATTAATTGAGATAAATCTATGGGAAGCCCCTGTGCTGAAAAGAGAAGAAGATAAAACTGAGGATACTATGATTGTACCTTGAACTATAGAGGGTCCACGATCCTTCTAATGCTGGGTCTACTCCACTGAATAAGTATGGACTGATCTATGGCCTTGGGACCCTACTTGACCGCTCTGAGATGATCCGCCATGCTGTCGTTGAAGGACTGACGAGTGACTACCCCGGGCATGACCTCCACCTCGTCCTGAACGGCCTGAAGAACCCCAGTTCCCAGACTGGTGAGAAACTAGTGGTGATGCTCTCGAACGTGGGGTCATTGATGAACCCCTGTCTCCATATGATGGAGGGAAAAACTCAGAGAAACTCTAGAGATGGCCCGTTTTGCCGCAATATTAGAACTACATTAGGTATCTTGGGTTACATGGCCTCATATACCCACTCCTCTCACACTGGTAGCACACCACTGGGCTACCAGAAAGTGCATCCTGCCTACTCTGATCTCCCCTGCAGTCTCCCTACTATGCTTCCTGCTATCAGATGGAGGAAAACTAACTCTGGATACCGAACCACCCTAGCTCACATCTCCAGAATCCCTCAGATTATGCTCAGTAATTAGTGCCTAGTTGACGATAGAAGATATAGAAGTCAACATAAAGATGTTCACCTGGGAATAGATCCCCTTCCTGAGACCATCCTCAAACTTCCTAGCTAGGAAAAACTCATCACCTGCTGGAATAGGCGTGAAGCGCTACAGCTCTGTGAAGTGAGAGGAATACTCTATCACAGAAAGAGTACCCAGATTCAGGATCATGAACATCCTGGTCTTGATCAGCCCTCAAGGTCTCTGGTTAGAATTAATCATAAATGATACGCTGGAACACCTCCCAAGACATATTCTGGTGGCATCCCGCCAGAGAGATGACATCCCACCACCTCTTGGTGGAGTCTCGAAGCATGTTGGTCACAAGCTTCACCCTCCTCAATGGTGGTACTTCGAGATTCTTGAAGATCATCAGTGTGGCTTTGAGCCACGACTCTGCAGCCTGTTGTCCTCTTTCCCCTGAGATGGTGGGAGGATGCCGCTGCGAGAAATCCCACATCAAATCTACCATCGACGGGGTAGGAGGCGGCACTCCCTGGAAGGTCTGTATCATCCTTGGAAAATCCTTCCTAAACTGTGCATCAGCGCCAGCAACTGGTATTACTACTGGTCCCATGGTTGGCACAAATGGAGGATCTACATGAAGTCCATGATCAGCCGTATCTGGTGTCCGATCACTGCTCTACAACTGGCGGTCAACCGGAGGACATCTAGGTGGCATGACTCTGCAAGTTCAAACACACACTTACGTTCAAGATTATCAAGGACTGAAGACTAAAGGCACAAGAAGAAAACCACAGAAAGAAATCATTCATGTTAATAAAGACATGAATACATGGTGTGTATTTCCCCTACATGGCGTGTTCCCTTATGTCATTCACATGGGCATGTACTCCCGCCACAACTGGTCATGTAACACCCTAAAACAAACGACATTTTGTCCTAGAACACAACATGTACCTGAATCTCATTTCCTTTCCTGGATCCTTCTACACGGTTAAGCCACACGTCTCTCCTCAGGCAAGACTACACTGAATGTTCAAGGAAGACATGATGTGTACTAAACCAGATGCACCTGGCCCATGTTTTTAGTTAGATGACCTAATACACGATTGACACTGCAAGGTGTTTTACAGACGAACATGGAATTTATGTGAAAGGATAACACCGACCCATGTTGTTCGTGACATGGCTGGGTACCTGGGTCAGACTACACGGTGTGTACAATCCTAACATGGTGTGTATGTGAAATGATAACACCAACCCATGTTGTTCGTGACACGGCCGGGTACCTAGGACAGACTACACAGTGTGTACAATCCTAAAACAGAATGTATGTGAAAATCTAACACTGACCCGTGTTGTTCGTGACAAGTCCGGGTACCTGGGTAAGACTACACGACGTGCTAAACTAGTACACTGCGTGTTCCTACAAGGAATTCCACATCTTGTGTCTCTGCCACATGACCTATGACATAGTTAGAGATTAAAAAACATGTACATATTGTACACGACACGTACTTAATAAAAAAATATCTTCTTGAATAGAAAAACACATGGCGTGTAGTTAAAACTACACGACCTGTATTCTAGATTTTTTCACACAGTAAGCCTCAGAAACAACTCTAGAGCCCATAAAAACACTGAAACGGGCATTAGAAGTTCCAAATTCCGATCTGTGAGGGCCCATATTCACCGAGAATCAAATATTGGAATCTTATACATGTTATAACAAGACAAAAAGTTTATGATCTACCAAATTCCGGTCCATGAGGGCACATAACAGCCCAAGAAACGATGTTTTTGCATTCATCCAAACAACTCCTTTCACAACCAATACCTTATCAAACAACATGTATTATATCAAGTCATCTATCACAACAACATGTATACTCTACACAAAATCAATCACAACAACATGAAATTGCTAATGCATCCTATATGGCATGGAAAAAATTCATGAAACGTGATTTCTATAAATTACCTATATGATTGCATACTATATGGCATGGTAGAGGTGCCTCGTACCCGATTGGTCACATGGCCTCAAGCGAATTTTTCCAAATGTTAGAGCCCGCTGACTAGTAGCGAGGGCCTTTGGTGTGATAGTGGGAAAACTATGCCCTCATTTGGTATAGTACACATCGGAAGTAAAAAAACACACAATAGCAGAAGCAGTAAATAATCAACAAAAATAAACAGTGGAAGACTAAGATAATAAACCACTGAAGAATTGCATAATAAATGATGCATGATACATATGTCTTGGAAAAAATCCAAACAAGTCACAATGATGAATACAAAGAGTACTGAACCAAAGTACAAAAGAAAAGATAAACCGCTCTACAACATCGCAAGCCTAGGATTGGTCACATGCTCTCCAGGTTCATAGAAATTATTGTACCTAAAGTGGAAGAGCGCTTTCCCTTATCTATACCTACAAGAATATAATCTGTTTGGGCCCAAAAGCATGGACCAAACAAGGTGTGAGACAAAATCCCAGTATGCAACCACTTGAAGATCTATTCCTAATAGTCCATGAATATATGGCAGGTAAAAGTGCAGAAATCAGTTAACAGGGAATACTCTGCAGTAAACAATCCACAATTCCAATATCAAGAAATAGCTAACAAGAATCCAAGCACAAATAGGTAATACTCTGGGAAGTACTCATAGCCATCCCCTTTGGTCCTACCTAACATGTACCAACAACCCTTTGGGATGTACACCCAGCCTAACCGCTCAGGTATGGTCATAATAAATTCATAAAGGCTATTTGAGGAAGCACTCACAGTAAATTCCCCTTGTTGTCTAAGGTAGTAAAAGACTCTCCGAGGAAGCTCACATAGTCAATTACCCTTATAGCCCCAAGTAAAAGGACTCTCTGAAGAAGCTCACATAGTCAATTCCCCTTATAGACAAGTTCGTTAAAAGACTCTCTGAGGAATCACTCACTGTCAATTCCATTTATAGTCTAAAGTAATCAAGGCAAATCAAAGTGAAACAATGACTCTCCGAGGAAGCTCACACATTCTATCCCCTTATATTATAAAGCAGTCAAGAACTCTCTGTGGAAGCTTACACAGGAAATACCATTATATCCTAAAGTAATCCTAGGCTCTCTGAGGATGCTCACACAGTCTATCCCCCTATAGCCGAATGCTCAAAGATTCTCTGAGAGAGATCAATCTGTCAATTCCCATTATAGTCTACTACACTGAGTTCTCATGACCCTGTGTGGATAATGGCACAAAAATGAAATATGGCCAAAGTAATCCTACAAAACTACATGGCTAATCAGTCTATAGCATATCAAGCATATCAGGATAAAACTCTCCATCCTACAACAACAGGCATGGAAATAGGAAAAGTAGCCAAACTGGCTAAACATGACCAAACGGTCATAAACAAAACAAACATGGGAAAAACATTTAAAGCATATAAAAACAACCCTATTATTATCCATTTTACCTCTAAAAAACATACAAGCATGGTAGGAAAAACAATAGGGGTAAAACGGTAAACACGTAATACACCGTTCAAGGGTATTGGTAGAAATTGCACATAATACTCAGGGACATTGAACTGAAAGGCACAAACCACCTACCTCGGGGTTAGTAGATCTATATCAGTGAACATCGAAGATTGAATCTTCTTTGAACATCAAAGATAAAAAACATAAAAAATGTTCAACCAATGATAACATGGAAAAGAGGAGGAATTGGAAAACGATGTTGTAGGAGAAGGAAGAACGCCCCGATGCGATTCCAACACACCCAGTAGTGTTTGATTCAGAGGATGGATGGATGCTCAGAGGATCGTTGAGGATATACAGTCGTATGGTTCTCTTAGATGAACGTGACCTAAAAAAGATGGTTTTGGCCAATAGACGTGACCCCCATGCGATTAATGAAAAAAAAATACACAACATGTAATTTTGAAGTACACGTTGTGTACTTTCCATTTCCATACCCTGCTTTAGGTGGTCTCCACATCACCCCACATGACTATGTGTGTGGCCCTAACACGACCAGCACACGACCTCCTATGGAAACGAAGTACACGGTGTGTACTCATAAAGTACACGGCATGTACTTCTAAATTTTCCAGAAACTCCACTTTTCTCAAAAAATCTAGAAAAATGAAAAACATACCTGAAAAGAAGATCTGGGTTCTTAAAAGATAACTTATATAACCCCATGCAAAATTTAATTTACTAAAAGATATTTTTTTGACATTTTTTCCATTACATTAAGTTAATTAAAATAAAGTGTCATTATCACCCCCTTGTGGCTCCAAGGGGTCCTAAAATCGACCCAAGGATGCCCATGGTCGGCCATGAATCATTGATTAAGGGTAGGACAAGTGTTAGGGTAATTTTTTATTATTATAATATTCTTATTACCTTGAATTACCCTATTTACATTTAACCATGTTAAATAAAATTCAAACGTTACTATTCACCAAAAATTATGTTCATTTTATGGAACCAAATTTTACATAATAAAAACAACCATGTATGTCAGATTTTTGAAATTCAATCCAAAGAAGCTGTAAAATATCATTTAAATGAAAATTTCAGTTTTCAAATACTACTTAGTGGTTTCACTATTCTTCAAAAATTGATGTTTTTAAGAAAACTACCAAAAAATCAGCCTAAGCTATATTTGATATTTCGAATTAAAAAATGATTTCTATTTTACCAAATTCAAAACATAGAAGTTGAATTAATTAATTAAAAATTAATTCTGGTTATCAAATATAAAATCATGGTTTTATGAAACAATATTTATCCAAAGATTGACAATTGTTTATGCCCAATTTCAAAGTGAAATTAATTCCAATGACCAATATTGGATTAAATGGTAAAAATGTAATCTAATTAATCTTTAAAACCAATTAAAAAGATAATATAACCATATAAATAAATTATATTAAAAGGATCTTTTGGATTTAAATACAATATTTTTCACTATTCATAAAAATGAGTTTTATTAGAAAAATACCAAAAATTTACCCAAATTAATTTTTTTCCTGATTCTAATGAAGAATATTATTTTGGAAAATGGAACATATAAAAGTGGCCCAAACTAGATTTAAAGTGGGTTCACCAGTTAAAGTAAATTATATTTAAAATTATATTCATTCACATTTTAAGCTTCTAACGTTTATTGGATAAATGTAAAAACATTTAACCAACATATATAATCATTGTGTAGTTAGTTCTATTCATTTCCACCTTTACAATGGTGAGGTGTTAACTATCATTTAAAAAAATAATATTATATTATTATTATGAAATATAAGATTTCAAAGAAACACATTGTTGCATATCGGGTACGCCATCGACCAAAGAATCCCCTTTAGTGTAGAATTTATATTAATTCACAAATATTAATAAATATAAAAAATGTCATGTTATTTATTTACCTGGGATGTTACATCCTTCCCCCCTTTTAGGAATTACATCCTCAAAATTTTAAAACTGGGCTTGGAAACATGATGAATAGTCCCACATCGGAAACGAGTTTGTAAAACTATCACTTTAAAATAAATAAAGAAAAGTAAAAAGGTCACCCGAGATAACACATACTAGGATTCCATGTAAGAAAACATGGATGTGGAAGAGAGAACAAACTGTCAAGTTCTCATGTAGAGTGATAGAAAACATGATAAGGAGAAAGTTAACCACTAGAAAATCACAAACTTATGATGTGTTGAACGGTCTTTGATTACTCTGTACGAAACATAACCCAATATTGTTTTTGTTTTACATTCCTTTTAATAATTTTGAGGAATTAATTTACTATATAAAATAAAAACATAAGGAAATATACTTACCATCAAGTAGAGTTTCATCCTTTAATGTGTTTCTACCAAAAACTAATAATTTCTCCAAATAAAGAGAATTCAAAAAGACATGGCCACATCAAAATCACAAGAATCATCTTCTAGAGAATCACATAATCCACATAATAATAACTATTTATTTCCCTTGGTGGCGGTACTGTAGCAGACGGGTTACTATTCACAGAATGTGAATTGGGCCAAAAATTTGGGCCTACGGGCTATATAATGGGATATAAGCCCACTGGGCCTTCAGGCTATGTAATGGGTTTCCCTCTACCCAGTTAAAAGAGGTCTTTGCTTGATTTAATAAAAAAATGAGGCTTCATCCTCAACCTTTAAGAAAACTATATATTTCCTTTGACTTTAGACAACTACTAAAAAAATTCTTTAGTGTGAGATCAGATAATACCCAAAAAATATAATCTTTTACAAAAAGAAAAACTACTCTTAATGTCCAAAATGTGTCAAATAATAACCCAATTTCAACCAAGACAATTCAATAAATAACTATCCATAAAATTCTTCAAAGGTAAACCAAACTAAGATTGAAACCCAAATCTCATAAGGATTTGATTACATAGTTTTACAAGATAAATATTAACATTTATCTCCAAATAACATCAGTTACTCATAAAGTCTCATATTGAAAAGTAATAAACCTAATCCCATATTCTCTATGCCAGATTAATCATTTTAATAAAGAAAGAAAATCGTCATATGTCCATAATAAAAACCAAGATTCTTCCAAACTAATATTTCAACCATTATTGCACAATTGAAATCCCATAGTATTCTATCTTCCTTGGGCATATAGATTTTCCTCAAAAGAGAGATTGTCTTTCACAACAACCTTTATCCCTTAATCACCAAATCATTTTCCTATACTATATATATCCATTTGATAAAACATAAGTTCCCAAAATCAAATTATTCTTGTTACATAAAATAATTTTAATAAAATAATAAGTCATACTCACTAGGGAAATTATGCAGTGTAGTGGTAGGTGATGCGACCTTGTCGCCCTTTGGTTGTGGGTTCGATTCCTACGGTGTTTTCGGATGCGATGGGTTATCACCCATCCTACGGGTTGTCCTTTTTATAAAACAAAAAAATAAAACTAACATGTTTTAACCTTAATGGTTTCCTTATACCTCCCATTTTACTCCCATTTCATTATGATCTCAAAATCTTAATTATTGATGTCTTATATATATTTTCATTTTTGTATTTCACCACCATATGATAAACTAAAATTATCCCTATAATTAAGAACATCATACCTTGATCATGGTGCCCATTTGGATTCATTGCCATCTTGTTCAATTATGTAGAATGTCCATGCATTGCAATAATGATTTGAATATCCTGAAAAATAATTTTACTCCTTCATCCAAGTACACCTCATACAACATGGTTATATGGGTGTTCACAAAAAAAACTATTTTGGAAAATAATCATGTGAGACATATAATTTAAAAAAATCAGAAAAATCATGATTTCTATAAAACAGTCGGAATGAATATGAGTTGAAGCTTTCAATTAATGGTGCTTTTGAAATACCATTTGTATTTTTTGAGAGAATATATTTTAAAACCAAAGAAAATAGGTTGCGTAATGCGCTCTTTCTTCAGCACCTTTTTCAAAATCATAATATGCTTCAAAATCTTGCGATAAGGTAAAATATTTGAAAATGCCTCGATAAATTTAACCTTTCTTGAAAATATGAGAATATTGTGAAAAAAGGTATTTTTTAAGACAACCCATGATCCATGACGATAATGAGGTATAATGGAGGTGTTTTATATCTCAAACAACTGCTTCCAAGTGATTTGTATGTTAGAAACATTTTCAAAATTAGTCGAACATGACATTGTAATAATTATTGGAAGAAAGTCATCAGGAAGAGATTGGAATGTCATTTGATATCCTCATAATTCCATTTGTAACTAACTTTACTTGACCAAAAAAAGTTATAAAACAAGTATTTAATGGAAATAATAGACATACGGACTAACCACGTGTCTAATAAAAACTCTTAATCCCTAAAGTTGTCTAAACCGACCTCTGATACCAACTATAAGGACTCGGCCTTACGAAATCATAGGATTTATGAATAACAGAGAAAGATCATAAATCATAAAGGTATCTTTTGGAATTCATAACATACTTACATTGTAAATATCATACCTAAATAGGGAGTCTCATTTGAAATATCCATCAGAGTATATTCCCTAAATCTCTTAGGAGGAACATTAATGTTTACCTCCGTCACATTACCCAATGTATTGGAAAGCTATCTCGGGCTCACCCACCCTATGTTTATCATGAAACCACCTATATACGTAAACAATTCCCAAGAACCATAACATATTCATAAAAATTTATACAAGAATAATGGGAAAAAATAACATTTACACATTGCATCCACAATATATCATAGACATAATGAATGCTTTATCAATTCATTTTCAAAACCAATTAAAAAATTTAATAAATGGATTTTTGAATTAAAGTGTCCCATAACACTTTGAAGCTTTAAAAGTATTTAATTTTTTAAAAACGGAATTTATATATAAATAAATACAAAAAACCATTTTGAAAACATGGACATTAATGAGAAATATTTAGAAGAATAATTCATTAATGCTTTTAAAACGATGTTTTAGTTAAAGAGTCTCGTAACACTTGTGAAACACTTGACAAAAAATAATTAAAAAATAGAATAAAAAAATACTTATAATAACATGAGAATAAGGATATTCAAGATATAATATTAAATAGGGTAGTATATACACCATATAAAAGTGAATTGGCACATAAAAACAATGAAGTCTCAAGGGAATGTAAATTGAGACGAAATCCCTTATAATGAAGGTATCCTTACATAACGGATAAATAAATTACATAATTATATGTGAATCATAATAATGCACTCAATATAAGTGGATATTAATTGTGATAAAATTAGAGGTTATTGAAACATATTTATAATATTACATAATCAAGAAGTATAATTTTAACCCAAAGAATTGAAATTGGGTTGAGAAGTTCCCTTACAAAAATTCGACAACCTAACGACGTCACATTAAAATTCAGAAAAATAATTTGATTGGAGAGAAAAGGGTATAAAATAACCTGGAAATAAAATTTACATCATTAAGGAAATATATGAACATATCCCAACATTACAAGATGTAAATTAAAAGGCATAACAAAATGAAGTCTTTTAAAAAGTGGAGGGTGAAATGTTCCCTTACCGATTTGTTAACATACGAAACATACGCCCAACAAAAGAAGGATAATTCAATGAAGATGTAAATAAACATAAAGTAAAGTATATTACACAAATAAAACAATCATGGGTATTACATCCACTACACAAATGTAAATAGTGGAAATTATAGCATGAATCTCACTTGAATAAGAAGTGAGATGAAAATACATTACCATGTTATAATCAATAAATTCATATGACCAAAAGTTAATAACCACCAAACGATTAAAAGAACAAAATAAATATAAAGAGAATCATGATATTAGATACCAAATTTCAGTACAAAATACACCACATGCAATAAATTTGTGGCGAACAATGGAAGTCTTACAGAATTAAAAGTGAGATAAGCAATCTCTTACCTCGTATCCGACTTGACTCGTTTGATCCTTGTTCATTCTGAATAATAAAATAATGTTAATTTATAAATGCTTAAGAAAATTTTCATTTTTATAATTCCTTATATATTACATATTACCATGTTATAAACACAATGTAATCATTGATGTTAATAACGTTTTTTGTCGATATTCGGTACTTGAGTCAAAAATCGACATTTTATTATTACAAGTTGTCCACATAGTGAAAAGTTAATTATATGAAGAATGATAGTCATGATTTATATATCATATATATCATATATATCCATTATATAAATTAAATTATAATAGTACATAACATTTAGAGGTAAGAAATGAAATGCACCGATCATGGAGACGGTAAGCCATACGTACGCATGAAGGCTACTTTCATTTCAATTTCATATTTTAATTTAAAGAAAAAATAATGATACAAAGTTATATTATAATTCCATAATAATATCATATATAATTTCAACAACTCCATCCTTTATATGTCCCATGAATGGTATGAAAGAGTAATATAACTTTGAGGGGGCAGTTGTCCTCCCTTCCTCAAATGAAATTATCGCGTATACTCATAATGCAAACCATAAAGGTATGCTATAAATTAAAAATAAATAAGCATAAAGAAAAAATAAACATAATATATATCATTTGTAAATACAGTTTCATCATAATGTCCTTGATATGAGGTGGTAAAATAAAATTGAACAATCATCCGTTTGTGAGGCGTTAGTTTGTCATCCACAGAAACAGTATGTTATTTACACATTAGAAGGAGGTGTGTGTATGTTTAGTTCGAATACATCTAATAAAACATACTAGTATATTGAATATACTGATTTTTAAAAAAAATAAATGAATAAAAAGAGTTTAGGGGATGTAGAAGTAAAATAAAAAGAACGAAGTGAAGAGAAACTGTTACCTTTAATTTGGGTAAGTACCTATGGTTTAAACCAAAATGACTTCTTGAAGTGAATTATGGGTATGGTAAGGCTTCAAGGTGGAAGAGAAGGATCTTGGGAGCATATTTGGGTAGGGGTTGGATGAGCCAAGGGTTCTGAGAGGTTTGAGGAATGAGTAAGAAGTGAGAGATTTTTATAAGGGGGAGGAGGGGCTATTTAGGAAAATGTAAAACTATTATTTTATAATATAATGATTTTCGTTTTATAAACGTCCAAAACTCATTAAGGTCTAATATAAGATGACTCATGGTCGAAATAAAATCATCCAATAATAGTTGGACATGTTTTTTATGTTATTTTAATATTTATAATCTTATTTACTTAAACCATTTATTAATGAAGTAAATACAACATCATTTTTGTGTCAGAAATAATTTTATTTATTTGATGTCTAAAATTTAAAAATAAAATAACATGATGTAAGAAGTATTTTTATCTTCCCAATTAGTATTTATAGTCAAAATGATAACATATAAAACCCCATTTAAAAATTAATTTACTAAAAGATATTTGTTTGTGTCATTTTTTTCCGTTACTTTAAGTTAAATAAAATTATGTGTCATTATCACTCCCAAGTGGAACCATGGGGTACCAAAATCGACCCAAGGATTCCCATGGTCGGACATGACTGATAAATAAGGTCGGGACAAGTGTTAAGGTAATTTTTCGTTATTATAATATTCTTTTTCACATTGAATTACACTATTTACCTTTAACCGCGTTAAATAAAAGTCAAAATTGACTTTTAACCAAAAATTATTTTCATCTTATTGAACCATATTTTACTTATTAATAACAACCATGTATTTTGTATTTTCAAAATTTATTTTAAATAAGTAGTAAAATTACATTTTAATGAAAATTTCAGTTTTTAACTACTACTTAGTGGTTTCACTATTCATACGAAATTTATGTTTTTCAGAAAACTACAAAATATTCATCCTAATCTATATTAGAGATTCTGAATTCAAAAATGATGTATATTTTAGAAAATTAAAAACATAGAAGTTGAATTAGTTAATTTAAAATTAATTCCTGTTATCAAAACAAATAGTATATTTTAGGAAACAATATCAATGAAAAGATTGACACTTCTTTATGCCCAATTTCAAAGTGAAACTAATTCCAATGACCAAAATTGGATTAGATGGTAAAAATATAATCTAATTAAATTTTAAAACCAATTAAAAATATTATATAAATAGATAAATAAATAATATTAAACGGATATTTTGAATAATAATACAGTATTTTTAAATATTCAAAAAATGATGTTTTTCAGAAAAACAAAAAAAATTACCCAAATTAAATATTGATGTGTCGATTCTAAAAGATAATTTTATTTGTCAAATATAAAATATAAAACTGACTAGGACTATATTTAAATAGGGTTTTCCATTAGAAGGTTATAAATCAACCTTTTAAAGTAAATTATGTTTAAAATTAGATTCATTAACATTTTAAGCCTCTAAAATGTATTAGATAAATGTAAAAAAATTTAACAAACATATATAATCATTTTTTTCGTTAGTTTTGTTCTTTTACGCCATTAAAATGGCTATGTGTTAACTAAAATTTAAAATAATAATATTATATTTTTAGTTTGCAACCTACGATTTCAAAGAAACCCATTGTTTCATATCTGGTACGCCATTGAACATAGCATCCCCTTTAAAAGTAGATTTAATATTTAGTTCAAAAATATTGATAAATATAAAAAATTTAGCGTACTTTATATACCTGGGATGTTACAAATTCAATGGGGGGTATATTAGACCCCACCTATTATCATATACAAATGTGAAGTATTAAGGGATAATATAATATAATGGTTTGGAAAATCCTTTAAAATATTTTAAAATTCCATTGTTGAAAACAAATATAATTAAAAAGATATGGAAAATTTTATTTTTAAATGAATAAAGAAGAATAATATGATCCTTTGAGATAATAGTTTTTGAAATTCCACTACGGAAAGAATATTATTAGAATGACATAAATACCTAGGAATGGAAGAAAATCTCTTAAAATAAATGAGAATTGATCAAAACACAAATATATTTTCACGAAATAATAATATCATCAATGGGGATGAAGTTTCTGTGAAACATATTCTCCCCAGAATAGAATTCAGAAATACTATATTGTACCATTATATTATAGAATAGAACAATCAAGATATAAAATCATCAAAGTGGAGTTATTGTGACACAAGAAAAAAATTTGATTCATAAAACCCCAAGCCTTTATTATGGATTACTTAAATTACATCAAAACTCAAATAAAAAATCATAATATACAATTTTAGAACCATATTCATAACCATAACTGTTTAATTTTTTTCATTTATAACCATTATCTACATGTATATTAGTTATCTATTTCTTATTGTTTCCCACATCAGGTGTTTATAAATTAATATTTTTACACGTTTTGTAAAATATGCGTTGCTTTTAAGTATTCTTAAAAAGTGTTTAATTAATAGATAATATATGGTACTAGAATACATAAAATATATTCATTTATAATCCGATTATCTCATTTTATTATTATTTTACATTTTTTTTATGAATTTTGAATTAGTATTTCCTTATTTCCATAATTTTTTCCATCGAATATTATATTACTATAATAAGTAGAATACATAATATAACCATAAAAAACAATTAAAAAATAATATTTTCATATTTTCATGTAGTAACATTACTTTTTATGTTCCCATAATATTCACTAATGTAGTTTTATTACACTTTTCAAAGAGGTGGTTAAACAACCAAAAATTTAAAATCTATAATTAATAGATTAATATTATTCTAAAAGTTGTTAACTTTGAATATAATAAAATTATTACAATATTATAATGATACTATTTATAAACTATTATATTTTTGGATCATATTAAAATAGTTTTTAAAAAATTAGAAATAAACAAGGAAAAAATAATGATACAATACTTCGTGTAGGCGGTAGTCCCCCAAATACGTAGTTAACGTGTTTATTTCTAAAATAAAGAGTGGGAAATATGGTATATGATAATATTAAATTCAATAATAATATTTATATTATATATATCATATATATTTATTAATCCCATCACATAAATCCACCATGAGATATGGTAAGAAAAAATGGTAGATATAGATTCACGGTTGCAGTAGTCTTTGCACACACACTAACGATGTTTTTGAATGGTTTTTTCATAATGGATAGAGAGGAATAAATTATTATTTATTCATTAGTATAATAGAATACAATTTTTATAATTATAATAATTATATTTTTTTGGTATTTATATAATCGGTTAGGATAAGGAATATTAAGAAGAAATGACTGAGATGAAGGTAATACTTAATTCGCGAGCCTGAGTTTTCTCAAACTAATATCCATAAAATTGATACAAAAAGAAAACTAATTTTTCCAAAAGTATAAAATAAGATGGATATGTTAATATAGAAATAAATTTACAATTTAAAGAATGCATTTTATGGTATCGGTGTGGTATGGGTGGTGGAATTTAGTACCTTTTTTATGTCAATAAAAGTCTTCCATTTCAAAAACTCTTTACTTTTCAAGGATATCATTACACTATTTGAAGGAAAAATAACTATTAATTTTATAAATAATGGGTTTTATTAAATCCTTCTGTTTATAAATCATAATAAAAAAATTACACAAATGTTTTGAAAATGTTTTTACTTATTTTCATGTATATTTATAGATTTCTTGATTTTGATTTTTATCATAATAACGAGTCTTTAAATATGAAATATATATTATATTATAAATTTAATATAACCCATATTTTTAAATACATCTTTGATGAACCTAAATTTAGTATCTATGTAATCCACTTGAATTTCTAAATCAAATAAAAATAACATTTCCATTAAATCTAATAAAATATAGAAAAATAGTTATTTGTAGAAAATATTGATTTTACAATTGTGTGTTACCAGTAATATTTTGTATTAGTGACCAAATGAATGAGTTCTAGTATATTTATTTATTGGTTTAATAATAATTTTTAACGTAATAATTTATTTGATTAAAAAAACCACACAACATTAATAAAATATTACTATAGTAATTAAAATTAATTATTGTAATCATATTTTTATGTCTAAAATGATATATTTTAGATAAATAAAACAATCTAAATAATAATTTTAAATCATTTTTTTATATTTCAATTTCAAATATTTTTAAATAATAATTTTAATATAATAAATGTATAATGTAATAAAATAATTTCTAGATAAATATGAAACGGGTTCAAAACATTTAATAAAAAATTTATAAAAAATATTCAATATGTAAAAATTTATAATTTTTATTATAAAATAATTTTTTTAACAAACTTTTTTCACAAATTTCTATTTAATACTGATATGATAATAATATAATAAAAAACCATAATATTAATTATAACAGTATATCACACTTTTAACCTAAAATCATTATTTAGAAATATATAAACAATTAATCTGGATCTAAGATTGTTATTCTATTTCTAAAAATTGTTTTCATTTTTAGAAATTAAAATACTAATATTTGTTAAATCACCTTTTTTAAATAAAAAATGTAATGAAAAACATCTTTTATTGGAAAAAACATTTTAACTATTATGTTTTCCTAATATTATTTAATAACAATTTTAATTTTTTTTAAAAATAAGAGATCATATAAAAAAAATTATATCATTATTTAATATTGTCTTAGTTCATTATCCCGATAAAATATAAAATAAAATAATATTTTATTTTAAAATGAAAAATTAATTTTTAGATTAAATATCATTTTTAATTTATCCTCTAAAATTTTCATTTTTTTCACTATATTAGAATAAATTTATTTACTAGGGGCCAGTAATGTTCTTTTATATTTATTAATAATATTCATCTAATTTGTTTTATAATTTTTTAGTTTGGTCTTCCTAGTGAAATTAGTTACCAAAGTTAAAATTAATTTAAGAACACAATTCCAAAAAATACTAGGTCATTACATTCTACCCCCTTAATGGAATTTCTTCTTCAAAATTATGTATTACCAAAAAGTTATATGCATGTCTAATTTTTCATCATTACATCCTTGATTTTATATGTAACTTCTTCCATCTTATGAATAATCCACTAAACATGGACCCTGTGAGTGGTCTAGTTTTATAACACCTTATCTCAATGATGTATAATTTTCTTTCCTTATACCCTGTATGAGAGAACATGTTCTATTTTTATGGATTCTATGTTTAGTTCATGTGAATTTTCTGGTATATACTTCTTCAAATTAGATAAATAGAAGACATTATGTTCTCGAGAGAGGTTTGGTTAAAGTGCCATGTGATAAGATACATACACAACATGATCAAGGATCCCAAATGAGCCAATTTATATAAGGATAGCTTTTTTTCTTCCCAAATATCATAACCTACATTAATGAAGATATTTTGAGCAATACCTTGTTACTAATTTCCAAATCTATTTGTCATCAATGATAATCAACATATAAATTCTATCAAGTACATGTTTCATTAATTTTTTATTGAATTAAATAATCTTTCCCTATAATTTCTTAGATATAGTATACCCCTATCATTTGATGGCGAACCATTTTTTAAATATATATTTTGAAAATTTTATAAGATCTATTTTTCAAAATATACTTATTGTTTAGGATTGGTTCATTTAAATTTACATTGGTTAAATTTTTGGTATTTTTCTGACAATGTTCATTTTTTAATGAATAGTGAAAAATACTACGTTTTATTTCAAAACTATTTTTTCATATAATTTAATTATATAGTAAGATTTTCTTTTTAATTTGTTTTAAAGTTTAATTATAATATATTTATTCCATGTAATCCATTTTTGATCATTGTGACTAATTCCACTTTGGAATTGGGCATAAACAATTGTCAAACTATTGATAGATATGGTTTCTAAAAAACCTGCTATTTGTTTTGACAACGGTAATTATTTTTATATTAATTACTACAATTTTTGTGTTTGGAATTTGGTAAAATGGATTCCATATTTGGAATCAGAAGGTCCAATAATGTAATTAAGACACTTTTGTTTTTTTGGACTTTATGAATAATAACGACGGTAATTATTTTTAATTATCATGATTAATGAGTAATTGGGTAGTTAAGGGTAATAAAATAATATCATAATTATATAAAATGACCCTAATATGTGTCATAATGCTACTAGATGTGTCATGGACGACCAGGTGATGCCTTGTTTGAAAATTTCAGTCCCCATGGAATCACTTTTGGGTGATAGTGACACATTATCATTTTATGTTTTTAAAAGGAAAGTATTACCAAAGTATGTATCACCCAAGTAAAACATTTTTAATTTTGCCTACATAACTGATCTCTTAGAGTAGAAATATTCATTGGAAAGAAAAATATATTTCATACATCATAGTATTTTCTCTATAATTTTTAGACATTAAATAAATTAATGTATTTATGACACCATGATGAGGCAGCGATTACCTCCTTAATGAACGATTTAAATAAAATGAAAAGATAATTTAAAATAAAAGACATACAATTGTCAAAATCCTATTGTATGGGTGTATTTAGAACCCTAATCACCTTATCCTAGAAATATATCATTGTGGGACCTTTAAAATACGGAACTCATTATATAATAAAGTAACATTTCCTGATGTTCCAAGAGTGCCTCTCCTCCCTCTTATAAAAGGCCCCCACCTCTACCACCTTTCCCACACCTCTCAAGACTTCGGATCAGAAAAATTATGCTCATTTTATCTCTCCACATCCGTTTCTTCTTCTTAGAAGCCTTATATCTGGCAGAAATCCCTTCAGGAAACCATTTTGGTTCAAACCAAGGGGTGTTACCCGATTTAAAGGTAATGTCTTCTCTTATGTTGTTTTGTTTTATTTCACTTATCCAACCCATTAAACTCTTTTTATTCCTATATTTTGTAAAAACACCAGTATCTTAAATATAATAGGATGTTTTTATGAGATTTATTGGATTTACACTTACACACACCTTCGTCTAATGGTTAAAGAACATTTAGTTTCTGTGAGTGGTGAATTACTGCCTCACGAAACGATGATTGTTCAATATTATTTTAACACCTTTAATGGTGGCCATTAAGATGTAACTATATTTATATATGATATATATTATTTTTATGTTTTGATTATGATTCTCTATTTTTTATTTATGGCATAACTTTATGGTTTCCATTATGGGTAAACCCGATATCTTTATTTTAGAAAGTGAGGACTACTGCCCCCTCAAAGTGATTTGAATCATTAATACCATATATAGGACATATAAAGGATGTATTTAATGATATTATATATGATATTATACTGTAATTATAATTTACCTTTATATAATTATGATTTCATTCCATTAAATACGAAATAGAAGTGAAAGTAGCGGTCATGCGTACGTACGGCTTACCGTCTCCATGAACGATGCATTTCATTTCGTACCTCTAAATTTTATGTACTATTATAAATAAATTTCTATACTGGCTATATATGATAGAAATAATATCTAAATCATGACTATAATTATCTATATAATGGATATTTTACCACATGAATAACTTGTAATTATTGGAAGATTATTTTCGGCTCAAGTACCAAAGATCGAAAAAACAACCGTTATTAATTTAAATAATTACATAATGTTAATAACATGGTAATAAGTGATATAAAAGGAATAAAGAACTTGAAAAATGTTCTTAAGAAGTTGAAATTAACTCTAGTTTAATATTCAGGAGATTAAATAATGATCGGGTTAAGTTGGACACGAGGTAAGGGACTTCGTCTCAATCTCCTTTCATTGAGCCATAGTTTTTTTATACACAAATTTATTTTTTTTCGGTGTATAAACCCCTTTGACTTTTACTTTTATTCAAAAGGAATCTTTTTATATGAAGTGTTTTACTAAATGACAAAAGGGAATGTTTTTTTCTTACATATGCGGCGACAATGACTTCTCCGCCACCATGACCATTATTTGATTTTTGGCTTCCTCTAGAAGCCATAACATTTTTTAAATAAAAAATAAATACCAGGTTTTAATTTTATTTTACATTGGTATTGAAAATGATTTTGATAGTGTTTTGATTATATCAATGTGTTTGTGATATCTTGTGATTGAAATATGGAAGTGTTATGTTTCCTTTATGCATGTTTTATGTGATACTATTATGTTATGGTTCTTGGGCATTGTTTATGAAGACGGGTGTTTCCGTGATAAACTATGGGCATGTGAGCCCATGATAGCTCTCCAATACATTGGGTAATGCGAAAGAGTTAAACGATAAGGTTTCTATGAAAAGATTTATGGAATATACTGTGATGGGTATTCCAAACGTAACCATGAGTGTTACTCCCTATGTAAGAATGTTATGAATTCCTCAAGTTACCTTTATGTCTTATGTTTTCTAGGATTTATTCATAAATCTTATGATTTCATGAAGTATGTTAATGTTCTTGTGTTTTATGATTAAATTATGATTTCATTGATCCTTTTGTATACATGGACTAACGTTTTCATTCCATATTTTTATATCCCTTACTATGATTTTTATTCTCATCCGATGTTATTGAAATGTTTTTCATAGGTCAAGGGAAAAGTACATGATGTGATGATAGTGTCTAGGAAGTGTCAAGAAAGAATCAATTTTTTATTTTAAATATGTTTCCTTTGATGGGAAAAGTGAATATTTTCTTTTATTTAACCACCTTTTTTAAATGTGGAATGTAATGTATGATTTATGATCTAATTATCTAAGACTCTAAACATTAAAAGATCTTTATTGTGTATTCTTTAAATAACTATAAATTAAATAATGTTTAAGGCTGGGGCCATATAGTTTGTATCAAAGGGTCAGTTTAGATAACTTTAGGAGTTATAATTCTATTAAATGATTATATGAAAATATTTTTTTTATGGTCAAATTGAGATGATATAGAATTTTAAGATTACCATGTTGCTTCATCTAATACATTTTTGTTCAAAATGGTTTTCTGCAGAGGAAATAGGGAAGCAGTGCAATGAAGGCACAAAAAAGGAAATGACCTTCCGAATCATCATCCTAAGATGGTTGGAATTGGAATTGAACAGTTTGTTGCAGTAATGGCATAGTTGACTCAAGCGATAAATGGTGGTGGTATCCATGCACGAGATTAGCTAGATCAACCACAGATGAACATGTCAGTGGTGGAACATTTCATGAGGCAACATCCCCAATCATTTTGGGAATCATCTGACCTTGTGCTAGCTGAAGGGTGGATTAAATCACTGGAGAGGATTTTTGATATCATGGGGTGTTCAGACAATCAAAAGATTAGTCTTGCTATTTACCGTTTGGAGGGAGAAGCAGATCAGTGGTGGTCGATGGTTAAAAATATCAGGGACGCTGATTAGATTGATGCTCTTGACTGGGATGAATTCAAAGGTATGATTCTTGAGAAATATTTTCCTAAGGATGCTATACATAGGATGGAAAAACAATTCTTGGAATTGAGGCAAGAGGATGACTCAGTGGCTACTTATAAAGAAAAGTTCACCCGATTGGCACGATATGCTCCAAATGTTATCCGAGTCCTTGATAGTAAAATCAATCATTTTTACTCAGGATTAAAGCCAAAATATCAAAGGTATTTATCTTCTCGCAAGTTCAAAAGTTATGAAAAGATTTTTTGGTGCGCTGAGAAGGTGGAAATGGAGTTTTCCGATGATCAAGTTTTCTATAAAAACAAATAGAAGAAGATACTGAGGTCGCAGGAGAAAGGGAAGAATCTTTCAAAAAGGTATGATGGTAAGAAAAATAAGTTTTCATTTTTTGATAAGTGTGGTAAAAATCATGCTGGGGAATGTCTTTTGAATTCTAGAAAGTGCTACCAATGTGGTTATATGGGGCATAAGGCACGTGATTGCATTGAAAATGATCAGGGTGATGGAAAGACCAAATTTCATTTACAGTTAGTGAAATGATTCAAGTGAAATGAGATGGGTCATTATGAAAACGAGTGTTCGACAAAGAGCCCAAATAATTAGAAGAAGTCAAACTACAAGAAGAAATGTGTGGTGAAATTTTTTGCAACAACTTTAGCAGATGTTGGGCCATCAAATGAAGTGGTATCAGGTACTTTGTTTAGTAATTCAGATTTTTCCAATGTGTTGATTTATTTAGGTTCTACACATTCTTTCCTCTCTGAAAAATTTTCTACTAAATTGTGAATTCCATCTCATGAAATAAATCTTGAACTTGTGGTAAAAACACATGGGGGAAATGTTGTGGAAAAAAGAATTTATAAGAATCTTCCTATCCTTATTCGTTGAAATAACCTACTTGAAAACCTTATTTTTTTTACCTCTAGTATAGTTTGATGTTATCCTGGGTAAGGATTGGCTCTCCGTTTACCATGATAAGATTGATGGTAGAGATAACGGTGTTTTTTTAGAAATACTTTCAGTTTGTGTACAAGAATGAACCGTTACTGTTGATAACATATCAAGTGGCTGAGAAACTTGTAAAAGATGGCAATGAATGTTACCTTGAACATTTTGTTGAAAAAAAAGGAACCATTCAGATTAATGATGTGCCAGTGGTAAATGAGTATCCTGATGTTTTTCCTAATGAGTTTCCTAGAATAATACCAGATCGAGAAGTTGAATTTACTACTGAAATAGTTTCTGATGCTAAGCAAATTTCAAAACCCCTTATCGAATGGCTCAAATTGAACTTTTAGAGTTGAAGGAGAAATTTCATGAATTATTAGAGAAAGGTTTCATTTGACCTAGAACATCACCATGGGGTGCTCCTATCTTATTTGTTAAAAAGAAAGATGGTTCAATGAAACTTTTCATTGATTATAGAGCCTTGAATAACATCACTGTTAAGAACAAATATCATTTACCACATATCAATGATTTGTTTGATCAGATCCAGGGATCTCAGTATTTTTCAAAGATTGACCTGAGATCGGGGTACCATCAATTGAAGGTAAAGGTAGAAGATATTCCAAAGATTGTGTTTCATACAAGATATGACCATTAAGAATTTGTAGTAATTCCTTTTGGGTTAACCAATTCACCTTCTGTATTCATGGACCTTATGAATTGAATTTTCCATGAGTTCTTGGATATGTTTGTGGTTGTTTTTGTTGATTATATTTTGGTGTTTTCTAAAATTAAATAAGAGAACGAAATTCATTTAAGTGTTATTTTTAAAACTTTAAAAGAAAAGAAGTTGTATGGGAAATTCATCAAGTGTGAGTTTTGGTTACAAATTTTTTTTTTCCATGGCCACATTGTTTCTAAAGATGGAATAAATGTTGATCCTACAAAAATAAAAGTTGTTGAAGAATGGAAAAGACCCACAAATGTAACCGAGATTCATTGTTTTCTTGGTTTGGTAGGCAATTACCGAAGGTTTTTTTAAAAAAATTCACGGTGATCTATTCCAATGACTAAGCTAACTCGGAAGGGTGTTAAGTTTATATGTACAAAAGAATGTGATGATTGTGTTCAGGATTTAAAAAAGAATATTGGTGAATACTCTAGTTTTTGCACTAACTTCTAGGAAAGGGGAGTTTGTTATATGCAGTGATCCTTCATTTAAAGGACTTGGTTGCATCCTAATGCAGAATGATCAGATGATTGCTTATCCTTCCCATCAGTTGAAAACTAATGAGGTAAACTAACCAACACATGATTTGGAATTAGCTACTATTGTTTTTGCTTTAAATATTTTTAGGCATCATTTGTATGGAGGAAAGTTTGAAATATATACCGATCACAAAAGTTTAAAGTATATATTCACTCAGAAATAATTGAACATGAGACAGAGGAGGTTTCGGAAATTAATCAAGGATTATTATTGAACAATTATTTACCATCCAGGGAAAGAAAATAAAGTGGATGAGGCTTTGAATCAAAAGAGTAATGCTTCATTAACCATGATATGTTTGGAACGTGATCCTTTGGTTAAGGATTTGATGAAATTTAGCATATAAGTTGTTGTTTCAGGAAGTTCGTCAGTTTTTTTCAGGTATCAGTGAGATCTTCTCTATCATAGAGAATTAATCAAGCTCCGAATCTAGATAGTGGGTTGCAGAAAAAGGTAGAGCTGGTTCAGAAGGGTATGTTACCTGAATTCTGCATTGTAAATGATTGTGTTTTGAGATTTGGGAAGAGATTGTGTGTGCCTTGTGATTCATTTTTGAAGAGAGATTTGTTATGTGAAGGTCATAGTTCTCTATTTTCAGTTCATCCTGGCAGTACTAAGATGTATAGAGATATTCGAGAGTATTACTAGTAGGATGGAATGAAAAGAGATATTGCTGATTTTACTATGAAGTGTTTGACTTGTCAATAGGTTAAAGCAGAGAGGAAGTTACCGAAATGCATGCTTCATCATTTAACAGTGCCAGAGTGGAAATGGGAAAATATATCCATGGACTTTGTTGTGGGATTGCTGAAGACACCTCGAGGTAATAATGAAATCTGGGTTATTGTTGATCGCTTGACTAAATCTGCTCATTTCCATTCTATACGAGATAATTTTTCCCTAAATCAAATTTCTCTTTTGTATCTTAAAGAGATAGTCATGTTACATGGAGTTCTCCTCTTCATTGTATCTGATCATGATAACAGGTTTACTTCTAACTTTTGGAAAGGCCATCATAAGTCATTGGGTACTGAATTAAATTTTAGTAAAACTTTTCATCCTCAATCAGATGGGAGTCAGAACAAACAATTCATACTTTGGAGGATATTCTACATTCTTGTTCGATGGATTATCATGGAATTTGGGACCAACATCTTTCTTTGGTTGAGATTTCTTATAATAACATTTTTCGTTTCAGTATACAGATGGAACCAATTGAGGAATTATATGGGAAGCGGTGTCGAACTCCATCTTTTTGGGATGATGTGGGTGAAAGGAAGTTGATGGGACCAGAATTTGTAGAAGAGTTCATAGAAAATGTTCTGCTGATACAAAAACACATAAGAACATCTCAGAGCAGGCAGAAAATTATGCGGACAATAGGAGGAAAGATATCTCTTTTGAGGTAGGTGATCATGTCTGTCTCAATGATTCAACTTGGAAAAGTGTGATACGATTTGGTAAGAAAGGAAAGATGAGTCCAAGGTTCATTGGACCATATGAAATTCTGGAGAGTGTTGGATCAGTTGCTTACCGAGTGGCTTTACCTCTAAGTTTATCTCAGGTACACAATGTTTTTCATGTTTCAGTTTTAAGGAAGTACATGCCAGATCCATCTAATGTTTTGAGTCCAGAGGTCGTTCAGGTGGAAGAGAATCTATCTTATGAGGAATAACCAGTCTAGATTCTTGACATTAGGGGAAATTATTGCGGAATAATGTGATTCATCATGTAATGGTTTTGTGGAAAACCACATGATTTAAGAGGCAACAAAGGAATATGAGAATGCAATGAGGGATAAATACCACCAGTTATTTGATAAGTAAATAAATTACTAGGACGCAATTTTCTAAAGGGGTGAAGGATGTAACATCCCAAGTAAGTAAAGAATTATGTATTTTCATAGTTATGTCTATTTATTAATTAGATAGTGTTTTAGTGGCTTAAAATGAGAATAAATCTAATCTTAGGCATAAAATTCTCTAATATTTTAAAAAGATTATTTTACTGCCTTTTGATAGATATTTTTTTTTAAATCAATATTTTTTACAATTTTATAAGCTCTATTTGTCATATTAAACTTCTTTTTAGGATTGGGACCTTGAAATTTACAATGTAATGTTTTTTGGAATTTTTCTAACAATGTTCATTTTTTAATAAATAGTGAAAAATACTACGTTTTACTTCAAAAATGATTTCTCATCTAATTTAATTATATGGTTAGATTATTTTTTAATTGATTTTAAAATTTAATTAGAATATATTTTTACAATTTAATCCATGGTTGGTCATTGTGATTAATTTCCCTTTGGAATTGGACATAAATAAGAGTCAATCTTTTGATAGATATCATTTCTAAAAATCCCGCTATTTGTTTTGAAAATGTGATTTATTTTTAAATTAATTACTACAATTTATTTGTTTGGAATTTGGTAAAATGGATTCCATATTTGGAATCCAAAGGTCCAAATTTTGTAATTAAGACTCTTTTTTTTTGACATTATTAATTATAACGACGGTAATTATCTTTAATTATCGTGATTAATTAGTAATGGCGTAGTTCAGGGTAATAAAATAATATCATAATAATATAAAATGACCCAACATGTGTCTTAATGCTATTGGATGCATCATGGTAGACCATGGGATGCCTTGTTCCTAACTTTGGGACCCCATGGAGTCACTTTTGGGTGATAGTGACACTATGATTTTATGTTTTTTAAAAGGAATGTATAACCAAAGTATGTATCACCCAAGTAAAAAAATAATAATTTTGTCTACATAAATGATATATTAGTTTATAAATAGTCATTGGACAGATAAAAATATTTCCTACATCATATTATTTTCATTATAATTTTTATATATTAAATAAATTTATTTATTTATAAAACCATGATGATGCAGCGATTACCTCATTAATTAACAATTTAAATAAAATTAAAAGATAACGTAAAATCAAAGACATAAACTTGTAAAAACTTAATTTAATGGGTGTATTTCTAACCCTTATCACCTTAACCTCGGAATATATCATTGTGGGTCCATTAATATCTGAAACTCTTTATATAATAAAGTAACATTTCTTGACTTTCCATGAGTGCCCCTCCTCCCTCTTAAAAAAGGCCCCCAAATCTACCACCATACCCACACCTATCAACCCTTTGGCTCAGCCAAAATCTACTCATTTTATCTCTCCATATCCCTCTTTTATTCTTATAAGCCTTAACGTAGGCATAAACCTCTTGAAGAAACCATATTGGTACAAACCAATTTGAGTTACCCGATTTAAAGGTAATGTCTTCTCTTCTGTTGTTTTGTTTTATTTCACTTCTACAACCCCATAAACTCTTTTATTCCTATATTTTGTAACAAAAACAATATCTTAAATATTCTAGGACGTTTTTATGAGATGTATTTTATTTACACTTATACAAACCTTCATCTAATTTTTAATGACCATATTGTTTTTGTGAGTGCCGAATTACTGCCTCATGAAACGATGATTGTTCAATATTCATTTAACACCTTTTATGGTGGCCATTAAGATGTCAATATATTTATATATGATATATATTATGTTTATGTTTAACTTATGCTTCTGTAGATTTCATTTATGGCATAACTTTATGGTTTCCATTATGGGTAAACACGATATCTTCATTTTTTGAAGTGCGGACTACCTCCCCCTCAAAGTGATTTGAATCATTAATGCCATATGTGGGACGTATAAAGGTTGGAGTTATTGATATTATATATGATATTATACTAGAATTATAATATACCTTTATATAATTATTATTTCATTCCTTTAAATATGAAATAGAAGTGAATGTAGCAATCATGCGTACGTACGGCTTACCGTCTCCATGAACGGTGCATTTAATTTCGTACCTCTAAATGTTATGTAATATTATAAATGAATGTATATACTAGATATATATGATATATATGATATATACATCACGAAAATCATTCGGGATATAATGGATGTTTTACCACATGAACAACTTGTAATTATAAGAAGATTATTTTTGGCTCATGTACCAAAGATCGACAAAACAACCATTATTAACTTAAATAATTACATAATGTTCATAACAAGGTAATAAGTGATATAAAAGGAATAATGACCTTGAAAAAGGTTCTTAATCATGTAGAAATTTACTCTAGTTTATTATTCAGTATATTAAAGAATGATCGAGTCAAGTTGGACACGAGGTAAGGGACTTCATTTCAATCTCCTTTCATTGAGGTATATATTGTTTTATACACAAATTTCATTTATATGGTGCATAAACCCCTTTTAATTTTACTTTTATTCAAAAGGAATATTTTTATATGAAGCATTTTACTAAACAAAAAAAGGGAATGTTTTTGTCTTACGTATGCGGTGACAATAACTTCTCTGCCGCCGTGACCATTATTTGAGTTTCGGCTTCCTCTTCAAGACATAACATTTTTTTAAATCAAAAATAAATACCATGTTTTACTTTTATTTTATCTTGGTATTGAAAATGGTTTTGATAGTGTTTTGATTATATCAATGTGTTTTTGATATCTTGTGATTGAATTGTGGAAGTGTTATGTTTCCTTTATGCATGTTCTATGTGATACGATTATGTTATGGTTCTTGTGAATTGAGTATAAATACAGGTGGTTCCATGATAAACTAAAGGAGTGTGAGCGTGTGATAGCTCTCTAATGCATTGGGTAGCGTGAAGGAGTTAAATGCTAAGTTTTCTCCAAAGAGATTTAGGGAATATACTTTGATGGGTATTCCAAACATAACCCTGAGGGTTACTCCATACGTAAGAATGTTATGAATGTCTCAAGTTACCTTTATATCTTATGTTTTCTATGATTTATTCATAAATCTTATTATTTCATGAGTTATGTTAAAGTGCTTATGTTTTATGAGTAAAGGATGATTTCATTGATTCTTATGTATACATCGAATAATGTGTTCATTCCATATGTTTATATCCTTTACTGAGATTTTTATGCTCATCCCATGTTTTTGAAAAAAATTTCACAGGTCAAGGGAAAAGTACATGATGTGATGATAGTGTCGAGGAAGTGTCAAGAATGAATCCATGCTTTATTTTAAATATGTTTCCTTTGATGGTAAAAGTGAATATTATCTTTTATGTAACCACCTTGTTTAAATGTGGAATGTAATGAATGATTTATGATCTAATTCTCTAAAACGCTAAACCTAAAAAGATCCTCAATGTGTATTCCTGAAATGACTCAAGATTAAGTGATGTTTAAATATGGGGCCTTATATATCAACTTCCCCTCTCTGATTTTATCCTACCATGTTAGAGTCATATATTTCTCCCATATAAGGCCTCATAAGATTCCATCAGAATTATAAAATGGAAATAGTTTTTATATGTGAAATCAAACAATGGTAGATGTTGATCCCAACATCCTTGGAATTCAATTGAACATGATAATTGTGAATCTTCTATAGTTGTTATGGTATTATTTGACATAATATATGTCTAAGGGGGATAGGAAGTGTTAAAACTCAACTCTATATCAAATTATATTTTTATGAGATTTCTATATCCCCAATGTATACCTCACTTGTTGATTAGGTCAAATGGAGAGTGTTACCCCATTAAGTCTTACAAATTATCATATATATACACTTTTGGGATCTTTTCAAGAGAGAAATAATATTTGAAATAAATAATTTTTAATGGTATTTTTAGGTCATTTTCTATAAAAAAATGAATTTTGGTCATTAGATGTCCTAGGGTGTTCATGAATAAAACAAAATGGAAATGTTTTTCCATTTCCATAATTGTATGTATAATGGTTGGAAAATATGCATAAAATCATCTCATTTAATCTTATGATTCTAGAATACCAATCATCGACATGTGTACTCCATGGTTTCCACATTAACATTAACCCACTTTTTGTTTTAATTTATGACTCTATTATTCTTCTTGTTACATAGATGAAAAGAGAGGTATGAGTTATGTGAATTATTAAATAATTTCCTCATTAGTTCAAGTTTTTATTGAATACATATCTAGGATAAAAACCTATAACACCATACTTATCTAATATGATCTATGAAATACTCAATTACGTTTTCTGTATCATTACATCATCATTATATTATTATTTGATCTCACATGAATGAATGTTTTAGAAATAATTTGAGAATGAAATGATTTATATTATAACCTTATTATTTGAATATCTTGTCTGTGAAAATCTAGGAGTATCATGTTTTGTTCAACAATCTTCATGGATATGATATAATTATCCTTCCCACATAGGGAAAATCCACCTTGGTTTTCTTCATAGGGTGGTAATGTATTTATAAATAGCCGTCCATGATTAGTTATAATCATAACATTTGGCTCATATTTTTTTTATTTTGTTGTGAAAATACAATTAAATGTATTTTAGTTTGTAAAAATATCACATTTCTTACTATAGAGATTATGTATCTAAATTTTAATGAAACGAATTCGTCCACAAGCTCCAAATCATGTGTTGGGGTTTTATTCACATGAATCATGAATTAACATGATACAAAATCAATTTAATTCTCATTATGAATAATAACACATCCCTAATCTCTCATATAGGTTTCACTAACTATCATAAACCTTCATCACCATAGGGTACTATTTTTATATGCATAGTGACCAATTACTTATTAATCTCCCAAAATCATTCGTCTCCTTCCACTGTCCAAAAGAAAATCATTTCCTTATATGTCAAAAATATTAATAGATTGTATAATTGTGATAAGATTCAAAAAAGAACTAATAGTATCAGGAAAATTTAATAAAAAATTTGATCTTTTCCAAATAGGTTTGCCTCAACCATTTTATTATTATTTTATTATTTTAATTGTCTATTGATATACCCTCAATGGTGAAGACATGAACTAAGATTGATTCCTTTTATAGACAAAATCATAGTTGTATAACCTTAAATATAATTTATCCTTTTATATAGACCATTTCACAAAAATAAAATGCCATATTTATTTTTTATTTCTCATAGAATATATGCGAATGCCATCAAAAAATAAAACCATAAATTTTTTATGGATGTAAATAATGAATATATTAATCACCTCTATAAATGATACCAAGAGAATTTAGAAGCCCAATTGTGATCACTATTAATTCTTATTTTTCATAAATTATTTTTATTAGTTCCTTTGTTATATCTTCTCTATTTTCCCACAATTGATGATATCTGGATTTAAGATCAACCTATATCAAATATTATTCTCATCATAGTTGATCAAAAAAATTATCAATATGTTACAAAAGATATTTGTTCATTGTTGTGATGATGTTATGTTAATAATATTAAATTATGAGGCACATTGAACCTTTATTACTATTAAAAAAGTAATGGTACACCCATGGGATTAAAAATCATGTATAAAAATACCTTAACAAGATTGTCATGATGTTTTTTTAATTATCTCCACTGAATGGGAGTCATTCTATATCGATTCATTTAGATGGGCATATACCCACGTATGAGCCTGATTAAAAACTAAAAATAATTCTATGGAAAATAACATGGTAATTTTTCTATAAACATATTAGTTTATAATAAAAAATTTATTTCATCAATTATTACTACATCCACAATTTTTTTATTGAAGTGTCCTTCATTATTTGGTATCATAACCCATTTTATAAGATTTAATTTTCAAGGGATCTCAAAATTATCCTTTAATATGTATTTTATCATAATAGTTTTATTGATATGAAAATAAATCACACTATTTTGATAATTTATATTTTCTCTATAAAATAATAATGAATCCATATGCAAATAATGTCAAATTATTCCAAGGGTAGAAGAAATAGATTTAGAGAAAGTACCTTCCCCCAAATCTTGATCAGAGAATAGATATATATCTTAGATGATATCATCACACCATCATGAGTTTTATTTGGTATTTAATTATTAAAGGATTTATTTTGTGGATACATATTCCAAGAAAATGTTTTTAATATACTATTATATGATGAACTAGTATAAAATAAGGCATTTTTATTTTCAGAGTAGAGAATGATTATACAATGCACCACATCATTTTCATGTTCCATCAAAATAATAGGATAATAAATTATCATCCATAATCACTTATTTTAGGAGTTTTTTGGGACCTATTTTCATCAATTACATTGGGGTTAAGGAACTAATTTCTATATTTTCTAAATACCTCACATATAAGATTTCAAAAAAAGAATAGATATTTGGGAAGAACCTTATTTTTCTCCATTATATTGATAGAACACTTCTATTTGTAGTGATATTTTTTGTTTAACATCATCCTTAACCACATATAAAACTTCTTCTAGTCCATTTAGGACATTTACTAGGGGTCTCATTACACAATATTAACACAAAGTAAATGAATTTTTCATTCCTTTATCAACATCAAGACATGATATTTGATGATATTCCATATTTATCTTCATTGTTTTGTTTGCGACATCGAATATTTCAATATTGTAAATCATTTCAATATAGATGGTTTAGAATAATAAAAAATATCCTCACACCAACTCCAATTCTGGTGGTTTATTTTTAGTTTTAATCTCTGAATTGTACCTTAACCCCATATTTCTTCTAGTTATAAAAATTATTACAACTAAAACGGTTTATATATGTGATGAAATGTTTGATATATAGGGAAATTTTCAAAATTTTAAATCGAGTTAAAAATTAAAATATATTTTCCCCTTACACAAACATGTTGTCCATTATATCCTTTAGTTCAACCTATATCAAGATCAATTTGAACTACGTTAAAATACCTTGTTATATCATATACTTATCAACCTAATCCCTAAATGTAACATGGAAATCAATACTTCACAGAGGATTGTAAATATTGTATCATAAACCAAGGCATATCCCCCAGGATTGTAAAAATTAGTTGTCCGGTTTGGCATCTTTTCCATGCAATGAGTGAACATTAAGTAAATACCCATTACACCCTTGTTCGGTTTACCAAATCTTGGTACATATATTCTAGATCCTATATTAAATTATACTTTCTATAAATTTATACAATTTCTAGCAAACCATTTACCAAGACCCTACCATTATTTTATGACATCATTTTTACCTATACCCATATATAGTGTTTTCACAAGGGTTCAATAACTATAACAAAAAAACCGAACTAAACTAATCTCAAAATAAAAAAATAATATTATATAATACCAAATATAGATAATCTTGCAAAAAAACATATATATAATATGTTGAATTCATGTTTAATTATTATAGATTACAAATAGTCACACAAAAAATGAAATAAATATTTTACAACATGGTGGATAACTACATACACAAGTTATTTTATATCAGTCATGAACATTTATCCATAACTATTCTCATATTGATCCACTTCAGGAAATCTAATAATATATAATAATCTTCAAAACCTAAGGATAGGATACTTAAGAATGGTTTGAGCTTAAATTCTCACTAATGGTTATATATAAACTAGCTATAATCGTTAAATTAATGAAATTAGGGGATACATGGTCGATGTAGAAATATTAGATTAAAATATCATGGTTTCATTAGTGTAAATAATAAATCATAATTGATCCTTAATAATCCTAGTATATAAACAAAATATAAAATAAACTTCAAAAAAACATGTCTTATAAATACATAACTCAAGTCAATAAAATATAAAAAATCCTTATAAGAATGAGGAATATCTTTACAAAATTGTATATCATAAACACAAGGAATATCTTGGAAATAAGGAATAATTTAGATATATTGAAAAACATAATAATATAAAAAATCGAACATATAAAAGTATGTAAAAACCATTAATTTTGTGGAAATTGATGTATATATAACCATTATATTGTGAATAAATTAATTCATATGAGTTCCACATAAAATCAAATCATTTAACCTAACATAACTAACCGATGTGAATAAAATGGATTTCATAACATTTAAAAATGGTGTCCATTAGAAAACACGATCATTTTATACTAAACATATTATCTCTAAAATGATGGTGCTCTGTGTTTAATAAATAGAGTAATTTTTGTACTAAATGATTCATACGTTGAAATGGATGTTCTATAGTATACAAAAGTCTCTGACGTATTTTTATTATTGTTATGATTGTTCATTATATTTTCAATTAATATTATCATTATTCATGAGAACACATTGGGTTTAAATGATTGTTGTAGTGATGAGGAACTGAGTGAACAAAAAATGAATTAGATAATGTAGTAATTGTCCAACTTGTAAAAAATAGAGTTATAGGTAGTGTGGAAAATAACATAGTATTTTTTAATCAAATATCACATGTTATAAATACTAACATAAATAAAATAAAATATTTAAATTCCCCATAGAATGATCATTTCATTATTGATTAATTATTATATAGATTACTAAAATCCATTAAAGTGTATTATGAAGCATTATTTCTTGATCAACAGACTAAGATGATAAAAGTTATTCCTGGTGCTTATAACATAAAAAATTGATCTTTCTTATTTATTATTTTGAATCTGTAGATGATAAATAATGTACAAAAATAACAACCTACTTTTAAGGCATGCCTTTGGAAACCTAATCAGAAGTGTAATTTTTATTATCTAATAAATATACATATATTGAAAAAATTGTTAAGTCAAATTAATATATCCATATATATCTATTATTATGGAAAATATGGCTTCCAAACCTCACCAAATAATATGAGGTTGAGATATTATTTGAAATTGAATCTTGAGTTTGGAATATATTAATGATGCACTAATATATTTTCTTTAGATAAATTTAAAATTTTCATAAAATAATTATATTAATGTGGTTAAATGTAATAGACTATAATTTTAGTGATTATATTAATTTATAATTTATATGTGTCCTTTTTTTATTACAATATTTTAGTTTACTTTAATGAAAATTATTATACAATAATTTAAAGATAAAAAAGATAAATTTAATAATATAAATGTTATTTTATAATATTGTAAATGGAAATAAAATTAAATTCCATACACTCAACATATTTGGAATGAAATATTTAATGTTTAAAAGTAAATAATATGTAACCATATTCTAGGGTTGTCATGACTATGAAGATTATAATAGGAATAAATGCGATTATTTACCATCTAGTAGGAATGAAATCAAATTATCAATTGAAGTGATAATTAATGAAATATTTTAACTAATGGGTAAAATATCAAATCTTTTAAAAATGAAAATTAGTGTTTACCAAAAAAATAAAATATTTGAATGAAATTTAGGATTTCTATTTAATGTATATATTTAAAAAATATATATATATCGATTATAAAATATTCTTTATATAAAACCCATAAAAACAATGGTAACTGTCATGAGATAGTCAATGTAAAACCATTTTATTACCTATATTTCTAAAAGACATAAATTTTTATATATTAATACAATATTATATATTATAAAATATTTGATGGACTGATACGAATAATAAAATATAATTCTTATAATAAAATAGTTTAATATTTAAAATGAAACGATTTAAAATAAATTTTCATGTGTGATGAATTTTTTTTTCATTGAAAATACCTTATAGAAAAATAATTATTTCAATACAATTTAATTTTTATATGTATAAAATAATAATTTAACACGAATTCAATTAAATGTAATTGATACGAAATTATAGTAAGATATGATAATAATTAATAATATATTATTAAACAAAAAAATTAATTCATATTATATTTTTTCAGATTAAAGTTAGATATCAAATATTTAGAATTTTTTGGGTTAAATGGATTAACAATTTGGAATTCACCCATGGAAATTTTTTAATTGTGAATATATTATAACTAGGGATAAGAGTGGTAAAATTACATGAAATGATTTTTTACTATTAAATTTATATAAACTCATCATATCATTAATATTATTTTTAATATGAGGTATAATTGTTAAATTCATTTTATAAAGATTTTCATAGGTCTGAAACACCCATTTTATTCCTTATTTCCCTTCAACTACCTCAATTTTACAAATAAATGTCCCACATTTTCATTAAAAATTCATATACTCCCCCACACCAAACCACTACATTTTTTCAGTTTTTCTTCAATAACTATTAAAAATTTCTCTCAAACATATATTTTGTATATTTTGAATGCACTGATCAAAATAAATATTCATATTTCAGTCATTCTAAAGGAAACTGCTTCTATATGGGTTGATTCCATCAGTATATGTAATGAGTTACTTTTTTCTTCGTTCATTTTTCTTCCAAGATCCATTATTTATAAATATTATCCACTAATAATCTATTTTAATATTAGCATCATTTTTATTCTATAAAAATAATATAATTATATAAAGACTTGTTCATATTGATTCAACCATTATAAAAAGTTCTTGTTTTGGTTGGTTTCATAATTTATATAAATGATGCTATAATATTTTCATCATAAATGATTTAACAAAAATAAATATTTGAAATTAATTATTATAATTAGTAATTAATTTTAGGTTTTAAATTATTTAATCATAACATTTTTAAGTAATTTTATTAATAAAATCAATTATTCTTAGGGTTTTATTACTCAATAAAATCTATAATTTCTATTCATTTAATAAAAAACATCATTTGGACATACATTAAATAAAATTATAACTCTATAAGTCAAGAAAACAATTATTTATCTTCTATATTATCATATTAGTGGTTATGAACATATTATTAAGGAGTAAAGATTGAAACTACCACACTAAACTAATCATGGATCAAATGGAACTATTAATGATCGATAATAAATTATAAATATGACTTATTAACAAATGAGTCATTATTAAATGTAAATCAATTAAATTTTACAATATAAATTTCAATATTATTCTAATATATATATACATAAAAATCTATGTTGATTATACATCGATTTACTATGCGTATGATCTTATGAGAATCCAAGGTAAGAGATTTCTTCTTAATTTCCTTTTAGTGGGTCATGATTAATATTATGCATCTATTTCCATCGTATAGTGTATGTACTACCCCATCAACATTTTTTTGTCATAACTCATATTTTATTCATTGGTTCTACAATTCCATTTCCTGGCCTTTCAATTATTTTATTTTTATAATATTTTACCAAATCTATAAGGGGGTTTTTTACTCAATATCTTTTCCTTGTGTCATATTTTTATCATTTGACTTAATACTATATGTTTGAAATATTACTTCCATACTCAATCATAATCAATAATTTGTATTTATTTTTCGGTAAATTAAATTTTTATATCAAAATAATATTTATTGATTTATTTCATTATTGATAAAAATGATTCATTGTTATGAACAATTCTTATTCTATATATATTTTATTTATCTTCCTTGTTCATATTATTTCATACATAATATTTTTTAATTTATACTTTTGGAATATAATTATTTATTACCTTATTTATCCTTAATTTCTCCCCTAAAATCAATTATTAAATAAATTTTAAAATTATTTTATTGATATGGAATTATTTAATTCTGTATAAGGATTTTAAAAGTATTTCATGCTATAATGAAATATTTTTTATATTTTATTGCATAATAATTATATTATAAGAATTATGATATGCTAAAGGTTGAATTATTTTAAATTTATTTTTATAATAATAATTTGAAATTCCTTTTTCACTTTTTTGTAAAATCTTTCCAAGCCATATTTATATTTTTATTAAATAAAGAACATCAAAAATATAATGAATGTATTTTTATGGTTTCTATTCCATATTTCACTATATACCAAAATAATACTTCATCAATTATTAATATATTTGTGTATCGACATATTAATGGATTTATAATATGATTCCATGGTTAATGAAATTTATGAATCATCAATCCAATTCATGATTACGTACAATGTAACTGCATTATTAGATTTTTTTTAAATTAAAATCATTAAATGGGTTAATCAAGCATTGCATATGACTGATTACATGTGGATCACATATGTATTGATTTTAAAAATTTGATGGGTTGGAATTGAATTATATATCCATACATTCATTAGTTAAAAAATTATATCTAGTTATATCTATTTGAGAAATTGGTGGTTAATTAATGTCCACAATGTTATGGGAAAGGTGGTTAACCAATTACTCTATGATATAGACATATTCAAGGTTAATCATGATATATGTCATAATTTTTATTATTATTCTTATTATAAATTGATATGTTATATCATAATGCCTCTTGATCATTATTATTATTTTATAGTCTTATACCGTGGTATATTTAAATATGTTATGATGATCTTTTATGGTTTAGGGTTCCTGTGTTATAACCTATTACTATTTATTATACTCTATGATCATTTCTATGATTAAATATTCACATTTCATTAATCCAGTTTGTCTCTAATGTTCATGTTTTATTATCTGTTATTGATCTGATCTTATATTGTTCTCTGACATGTTTTCTTCAATTTCTGGCATTTTAGATCAATCATTTTTTATGTTTCCCCATTTTATTAGTAACTTACATAATATAATTAAATATGTAGGGAATATTTTTTGATAATTTTTTGGTAGATTCTGAAGCACTATATTATAATGAAAGAGTTATGTTGATAATAATTAAAGGCACTAATACTTTTGATTTGGTGAGTGTGTTTTATATCATATATGTAATGTATATTTATGGTAAACATTATATTATCTCTAAATTGTATTATTATTCCATATCATTTATATAGGTATATATTTAACCATGATCATTCCATGGAAAAACCCTGATAAAACCTTTATCCCACATAATTTGAATCATTAAAATATCCCCTACTAAAATAATATACATCCATGGGTCCGCAATCATCATGATAAAATAGAAAAATAGAAAATCTAATAATATAAATCATTTAAATTTTCATAATCAATAGTACCAACCAATGGAGTTGAACACTATGAATGTTTATTTAGAAACCTATAATTCTCCCACATAAGGAATCTCTAATCACATTAATCCCTAAATCTAGGTGTATCAACCGTAGATTCCACATACACCCTATAAGAGCCCCCATGAATATTATCTTTAAGGGTTTCCATAACATCTAAACATAAATTAGTGGGTAACATGCAAAAATGTATCAAAAAACCTTCTTAAGGAAGTCACAATTCCTAAAGTATAATAATTTATCTACTATTATTTAAAAACCAATAAGCACAATTCTAACTACAAAAAATATTACATCCATTACTATAGAAAACCTGATGGAATTATATATGGTCTTCACAAAATTAATTGATAATCAATTAATGAAATGATTATAGACTCCTTAAACCACTATATAATCAAACCTTTTTCTCATCGATGATATAACACCCCAAGGGGTTTGAAAATAGTTTTTATCTAATTAGTTTAATATATTTTTATTTTTCATTTAATGCATCACTGAATAATTCTTTATTATAAAATCTCTAATCTTGGCATGAGTTATACACAACACCATGTTAATCGTAAACCACATTAAACACATATATTATCCTTCGTAACATGAAACATTATGTTTTTCATTTTTTATATGTAATACTGATCCTCATCTATAGCTTGTGTCACACGCAAGATCGAGATTTTAAAGAACTACAATTAACTATAAATACTATTATTAAAAAACTATTAAAGCTACAACCAAGCCATTGAAATAGATGGTATATATATTTTCTGTGAATATAAATTATAAATTTATATAAAATAAACCACGTGGTTATCAATTATTATAAGTGAATGTATGAACTATTTTAACAGAAAGAAGTTACTTTTCTAAGAAACATATTTTTCTACGTAAAAACACATTTTTATCTCATTAAAATAAATAAACTACATTTTATTAAGGTTTTCATTAAATTATATATGTTTTATATATTCAATTAATATTTTTATACCCATACTATAGATTTAAAATGTATAAGATAAGAATAAAAGAACTTTATGAATAAAAAGTTACACTATTCTAGAAGGTAATTTTACCACCTTTTAATAGAGAAAACATTTTAAATACAATTTCAAACCCTTTAATATTTTTTATTCAATTAGATAAAAATCATTATTGAATGATTAATATCGATATTTATTTTGGGTATGTTTTCTATATTGTTTTATGAGATGTTTAATTTTTATAAATAGTGTGAAATACTTAATATTAGTTGAAAACCACTTTTTCATCTAATTTATTTATCTATATAAATTATATCATAATTATCTATTAATGTATAATTATAAATATTTTACATAAATTTTTAAAAATTAGTTTATTTTGGAACAAATTTTACAAAATAATTGGATGTAAAAACATTTCAAAACATTGGAATGTTACTCTTAAAACCTCGTTGTCACGACACGTCTATAAGTTAAATATTAAATTACATGATGCCTCCTCTGTGGTTATAAATTAGAAAAATGGATTCCATATTTTGAATAATCATAAACTATAATTTCTAATAAGGTAAATTTATAATTTTACCCATCAAATTTTTAAGAGTTATTAGAATTATATACAACGATTAAGAGAAAAAGTAGTTTAACTATGGACTAAACCATAAATATAAAGCCCAAAATGATATAACACATTGTAAAAAATAAACATTATTTACATATTTGTCTTAATTAACCTCTTTTATAAAAATTTAATAATTATTGGTGGAATTTGTTGATTTAGAGAACTCTCAAAAGGTTTTACCTTATTATATTTACAAGAATATCTATCCTCCATTATAAAAGGGAAATCCCCCACCCCCTTCACTTCATCACACCTATGATGAAACTTTGGCTTAGATGAACCATAGAAAAATCACCTCCCAAAACCTACATAATCCTATAATCCACGAATTTTTAATATATCCTACCAATGAATTCCATTGGTGCAAAATAAGAAGGGTTACCCATATAAGAGGTAACATTATTGCTCATGCTCTGTTGTTTTATTTTAATTATACACCACATAAAATAATATTATTAAATTATTAATAATAAAATAATTATCATATATATAATTATAAGTATTTATTATAATCTTTTAATATACGCTTACGCACAATTTCATCTCATGGGTAACAAACATACTGTTCTTGTGTATGGTGAACTACCACCTCAAGAAATTATGTCATTCATATTCCCTTTACCATCTCTCACTGTTGGGAATTATGATGGATCATCTATTTTATATGATATATGATATATTAATGATTTATTCACTCTTATTTTATTATGACATATCACTTTCCTTCATGCTTTCCATTTTGTTTAAATATGATTACTTCATTTGTGGAAGTGTGGACTACTGCCTACTCAAAGAGATGTTATTAGTTCACAATTTACCTAGAATGAATCATGGATGGGTTCAGTGAAATTATATAATATATAATAAATTATAATTACAATGTAACAATACTTTTTATATACATATATTTCACTTTATTACTTTCTTTCAATTAGACAATATAACATAAACAACATTCATTCATGTGTACGACCTATGGTCTCCATGAACAGTGTATTACAATTCATATTTCAATATTATAAAGTTTATTATAAATGGATATATAATTTATATATATGATATTTATAATTTTTTTGTACATTCTTTAAATAAGTAAATCATGATCTATATAAAGAGATCAATAATAAAATTTTAAAACATGTAACAAAAATAAGGCAGATATTATCTGAAATGTAACATTAACATGCAGTTGTTTATAAATTGGATATATAATTTAGTACACATGCAATATATTCTATTATATTTATGAATATGATTTTAATACATTTTTAATAAACTTTTATCTATTATTCATGAAATTTTTATTATTATAATGAGAGTCAGGACTTATGGTAGGAGTTTTCTCATCACAATTTTTATTTTTGTGAGATATATCCCATGTTCATGAATAATTTATTTTTTAATGGTGTATATACAAGACATGAATGTATTTTTTGATATATATAATTAAATTTTTGGTTATTTACATATAAATTTATTATCTTTCTTTCAGGGAATTTATTGTTAAATATTTATAAAATCAGTAAAGTTATTTTTGACTCAATTTTCCTTCAATGAGATATATATCATGTTATGATCCTATATATTTATATGGGGTGTATTTAAATACCTTGGACATGTAATATCATGAATTTCTTTATTTTTGTTATATTTTCATCTACATGAAATGTTATAATTTTATGGTTTAAATGGGTCAATTTTATGAATGTGGATTGAGTTTATTGCTTCAATCACTTCATTTTTCAAGATAGTTTATGATTATGATTCCATTGACTAAATATTATGATCCACATATCAATATATCTCATTAATTTGTTATCTGATTTTTATTAATGATATATTTTGGTATTGGAACCATTTTTCCACTCATTGGTAAATAAGATAATTATGAAAGGGTTTTTAAGAAAGTCCAACATTACCTCCCTTTTCAGTCAGAAATATGAACAATTTCAAAATATTTTTTCAAATTTTATTTCAATATTTATTTATGTTTTATAAAATAAAATGTTTTTTGAAAAACTTTCAAGCTTCTTTTATATGTTTTTACTGGAAAATTTTGATTTTATAATGTTTTCAAGACACAATAATAAGTTTTCAAAGAAAAATATTTTCAATGTGTTCTCAAGATTATTTTATAATTTTTGATTGAAGAAATTTTAGAAATCATTTAAAAGATATTTTTTATTTTTCTATAGAGAAAATATAATCAAACAAATTTTTATATTATTTTATATGTTTTCTAGGAAAATGTTCTCAAAATATTTTCAATATTATTTAAATGATATAATGGTTGTTTTGAAAAAAATGGATTTAAAAAGGATTTATACTTTTAAAAGAGTTTACCAAAGAATAAATGTTATTTTCCTCAATAAAAGTTTAATTTTTTTTTCATGATTCATTCATATTTTAAAATTTTTTGTTCATGGAAAATGATTTTGAATATTTTATTTGTTTTAAAAACTAATTTTCAATGAAAAGTTATGTTCCATGAGATCTTTTAAAATCCTTATCCATCTATACAGGAATACTTGGTTATAGTTTTTTCTTTATTAGGTATATAATAAAATGATAAAATTCATATTATTTCCCGAAATAGCCAATATTTTTATGGTTTAATATCTTTGAAATATGAATCTATTCAATAGGTTATACCATGATAAATGATTCTAAAACCCACTTCATTTCATAAATTATTCTTTGATGAAATGATTATGAATCCTATCTATTTCCCATAGGTTATAATATGATTAATGTTTTATGCTACAAATTTCATTTTATGGGTTATGATATGATGTTTGTAATTTCCATATCTTTTGATGGGTTATTATATGAAGAATGTTTTATTTTATTTTTTCACTTCAATGTATAATTTTATTATATTATGGGCAGGACCTATAACTCCCTATAATGAATTTAGGTAATGATTTATATCTCATCAGATAAATGATAGGTAACATGTAAATAATATTATTCAAAAATGGGAAACATGTTTTGCTTAATCCACTATAGAAAATAGGTGTTTCCTGATCTAATATAGAAAATAGGTTTATCATAGCCATCTATGTTGAAGTTCTTGGTAGTTAACCTTGACACATGAAATTTTTTATACATACATTATATTTACACACTTATATGACTTAGTGTTATGGTTCATTATTTATTTATAATGATTTATCTACCTTATGATTCATGTATAATGAACTTCCAATCAATATTTCACAACTCACGTATATGGTCATTGATAAGCAAGGTATGATCTTAATATGTTATTATCATGTTCCTATTCCCTTATGATAAAATTATGATTATGTATGTTGTTTTTTACCCTTACTGAATATAAAATATCACCCCTTTCTTTTTTTCCTTCCAAAGTTATGAAAAATGGTTTGATGTATAAGTAAAAAAGAGGAATATATTTGAGGGAGATAATGAAGATCTTTCCACAAGTTAAAATATTTCATTCAAATTTACTAGGAAACTTAACAATTACAGTCCTCAGTAATTTACACATGTAATGTTATAAATAATCATCTACAATTGTGTAATATCTTTGTATGTTAAGCATAGACTCTATAGTTGGTATCAAAGGGATGGCTTTGTCGACCTTTAGAATCTGGGATGTGAAAACTGTAGTTATATCCCTAGGAATATATGTATGTATATTTATAGGGATGTATCTAAGGATAAGTCACTGTTATTATACATTTAAATTCATGTTTCCTTATTTAGGAATCCTATAATTAATATTTTTGATTTTGTGTATTTAAACTATGATAAGTGTTTCACACACTATGCTTTATTATTTTAGTCAAGAAGGAAACCATAAGGAAATTGTTTAACAATGAATAAAATGGAAAATACAGTTATTATGAGTTGAAAAATTGGATAGTGACTAGAAAGAAAGATATCATGATTATACAGAACCATCTATTACGATATGTGGTTAATAACTTGAACTGTAGTTATATTTATATCACATTAAATAAGAATAAGATTGGATTTTATAAATGTTCACATGCTATGTATACTAGATGAATGATGATTTGGGATCCAACAAGTCAAGAATATGGTAATAAGAGTCGTAAATAATTAATTAAGTATAGGGGAAAATGTTATCTGTGTGGGAAAGAAGGGTCATAGAGTGAATAATTATCATGGAGTTCAATGTATTATCTTTGGAGAACAAGTGAATTAAGAAACTAATGGCCCATAACTAAGAATATAATTTTTAACTGAGGATGTGCCTATTCCAAGACAATTATCAAAGCAAAAGGATTAAAGTATTTATATGTTTTGATTCTTGAATTATAAATAGTGGATTATATATGGAGTGTTTTATTTATGATTTTTTTCAAATGATTTTAAATAATATGTTGAATAGTTTTGAGGTATATTAAAATTGATTTATTGGAATGGTGATATTCATTTGACATACATGATTTAGTGAAAGATAAACCATTGTATGTTTCTAATATTGAGATGATGATGTTTGGATAAAATTTTGTTGGATATGAATTAGTAAATTGGGCGTTACTGATTACCTTAGAATTTGAAAATGAATTGTCGAAAATGTAGTATATGTTATCATAGATGAATTTTACATCTTTCTGGATTTAAGGAATATATCCATAATAAATCTTGTATGTTTTCAAAGTGTTTTTATGGTAATTACCAAGTTTAAAGGAAAAACATAAAAAAGGTATTCACAATATTGGTATGTTAAATCCATGGGATATGTCATGGTATATATGGGATATATGAGATGATGTTTTTTAGAACTATAATGACTTTATTTCAAATTATTTAGACTTCCATCACAAAGAATACATATAGAGTTTATCCATTCACTAAACGGTAAAATTTAAACAAAAAATAATTTTTAGGAGATTAATTTATTATATCTCAATATGAGGTTTTATTCATATTGGATAACCTTTGTCATTTTTTGGATAAAGGCAAATCAAATGAACTATCATTAAAATTATGGATCTTAGTATTTGTTAATTATTCTGGGTGGAAAGATTAACATTTATTTAATGGTGTAATAGTTGAAGTGGAAATTGACAAAGGTAAAACCAAAGGGTGAGATTCTGCATATAAAAAAGAATAAAATCAGGTATGTATATTTATTCATGATAATTTACAATAAAAGAAATACGAAACACTAGGAAATGAATATTGAATAAGATTTATCCTAACAAATTCATTTATATTCAATCGATGGTCTTATAAATCATCATAGATTTATTGTTCTAATACCCTTATCATTCTATTGATCATTCAATTTCAATTGATTAATGTACTTATTGATCTATATACAAATTTACTCATTTCCTCAAAGTACAAACATCACTCCCAATAAACATTATCCTACATGGAAACCTTGTTATTAGTTACATTGGTTAATCATAATGGTTACAAATTTCCCTTTTAAAAGGATGGACTAGTATTCTTTTTTATGATGTGGGTTTATATGAAAGAAACTTTAATCTATTAAACTATTAATAACCTAGGTGAGTTTTAACGGTGGAATTCATTTTCATGGGGGTAGAATGTAACACCACAAGATTTTGTGAAATATATTTTTCCAAAATAATTTAATCATTTTGATATTTTACATTTCACATAGAACTCAATATTGTTTTTTATAAATCTCTTTGTTATGATTTCTTTATATGTAACACCATGTTCTTATTTGAACATAAAATACGTATATTAGATTATGGAACATTGAAAACAATATTATTGATGTACTATATGCAATAATGAGTCCCTTTGATTTATTAAGGTACTCACAAGACCACGTTTATACAAAACAACAATATAGTATTAATATTTTTATCAAAATACTACTATATATTCTACCATGTAGTTGGAATCAATTTTTACAATAAGTAGTGAAAATATTATTTACACATATATATAACGTGAACCCATTGGTTATAAGTTAGTATAAGTGAATGTATGAACTATTTTAAAATAAATACATTAATTTTCTAAGAAACCAATTTTTCTATGTGAACACATAATTTGAACTCAATAATTTAAACAAATAACTATTGATTAATAAAATCTGTAAAATTCAAATATTAAATATTCTTTTAATATTTTTATAGCCACCAAAAATATTGTGTAGGTATTAGGTGAGAATAAATCAAAATTTATGAAAAATATATATATTTTTCTAAAAGACAATTTAATTACCTTTTTATGGAAAATTCAATGTAAATTTGAATAATGAAATTTTTTACTTTTTATATAAAACAAATTTAATTTTTGAATGTGAAATATCAATATTTAATTTGGGTAAATGATTTGTATTTTTATTAGATGTTTTGTATTTTGATGAATAGATAAAAAAGTGATTTTTAATTTGAAATTACTTTTTTGTCTTATTTATATATATACATAAATTATATATTGAATTTAAATTAATTTATTATTATACATTTTCAAAACTAGTAAATCCTATTTTAGTTACTATAATTAATTTCACATTTAAAAAGGATAATAATCATTTCTAACTTTTATACTTTTATGCTATAATAATCGGCTATCATGACACATCTGCAAGACTTATTTTAAATCAATTTATTTCTATTATATAATTATAATTTGTAAAAAAGGATTCCAAATTATTAATTATAATAATTTATAAATTATTATATGATAAAGATATAATTGAACCAAAATATTACTGATGGTGATTAAAATTAATTATGGTGATTTGAAGGAAAAATACTTTATCAAAGGAATAACCCTAAAAAATATGGCCCAAAATGACCTAGACACTTTTCGTAAAATAAATTGTTTGGAAATATTTCAAAAAATTACATTATTTTTCTAGAATTTGGATAATTATTATAGGAGAATGATGTAAAGGAGACCTATGATTTTTTACCTTCTTATATCTAGAATAATTTCACTCCTCATCTACGATAAAAGTGAACTCACCCTCCTAAGATATTCACACCTATGAAGAAACATTGTATTGTCCAATCCATGAAAAAATATCCTCCAAAAATAACCCTCCCCCTTCATATTAGAATCCTCACTTTGTGATTAAATTATTCTAAGGAATGAATTTGGTGCACACTAAAAGGAGTTACCCAAAGAAATGGTAACATCCTTCGTCGAGATCATTTGTATTATTCATATTTTACCCCACCGAAACTCTTCTTATGACATCTTTATATGATAACATATGTATAAAAAATATACTACTATGTTTTTATTCTAAGGATGTAACCTATACTTACACACCCTTCAATAAAACGGTTAATGAACATACCGTTTTTGTGTTTGGATAACTCCCGGCTCCCAAAACGATGTTGTTTGTTTTTTAATTTACCACCACCATTATACGGAATGATTATTTAATCTATATTCTTATATGATATATATTAATTTTTTATTATATAATATATGACATCATGATTTTCATTTGTCTCAAATATGATAACTTCATTTGTGCAAATGCGGACAAACACATCCTTAATGCGATGTTATTCATTCACACATTTCATGGAATGTATTAAGGATTTTTTATTGAAATTATATGATATATATGACATAATAATTATTCTATAATTATAATATATTTAAACACACATATAAGTCATTTAATTTTTTTCATTCATTTTGAAAACATAATTGAAATAGTGTTCATGCTTACGTAAGGCCTACTGTATCAATGAACCGTGTATTCCCTTCTATATATATATATATTATTATGTTGTAATAAATAAATATATAATTAATATATATGATATTAATATCTTGTTATAAAATCTATAAATAATTAAACCATGATCTATGTAAGAGGTTCCAGAATAACAAGCCAAAACATGTATGAAAAACAAAGTAGATATCACTAAAAATGAAACATTAAAATGGAGTTGTTAATCAATAGGTAATACAATTCCATAACAAAATAATATATGGTATTAAATATTGGAATATGGTCCTGTAATATATTTATGTTAAAAACATATGTATTATATATTATTTTCTTATGAGTACAATAAGAGTCACGAACCAAGGTAATGGTTTTCTCATCTCACTTTTTATATATTTGAGATACATTCAAGGTTAATCACTCATTTATTTTTTGTGTGGTATATAATTTCGAAGAATTTATTAGGTGATTATTATACTTAATATTTTGTTATTTACATATACATTTTATTATCATTCTTTTATGGGGTTTATGCTTCAAAAGTAACCAAATCAGTATGGTAATTTTTGACTCCATATTCCTTTTTTAAGATACATGCCATGTTATGAAGCAATATTTTTCTTTGGGGTGTATATAAATAACTTTGACATTTAATATAATTAATATAATTGTTTTAGTCATATTTTATGCTTCGTGAAATGTTATTTTTAAGGGGGTTATTATTCAATGTTACAAATGTCTTACAAGTTTATTTCTTCAATATAAGCATATATTGGGATTTTTTATGATTATATATGCATTAATTAAATATTTTGATCTGTATGAAAATAATGTACATGATGTTTCATCCCCTATTATTATAAGGATTTATTAATGAATTGGTACAATTTTTCCACTCTTTGGTACATAATATAATTAATAAAAAATTATCAAATTCCCCATTCTACTGTCTCTTTGTTCCAAATTAAATTTTCCTTCAAAACAATGTTTTATCAAATTTTTTTGATGATTCAATTATATGTTTAAAAATTATTTGGAATTATAATGTTTTGAAACGTATTCATGATTCATTTAGATATTTTCATGTAACAATGTATTCAAATAGTTCCAACCATCTTTAATAAATTTCCAATTAAAATGGTTTGGAATGTTTTATCAAGAATATATTATAAGTTTTCATAGAAAAATATATTCAAAACATTTTTAATATTATTTTAAAAATTTACAAGGGAATACTATTTTCAAAAAAATTAAATCTTATTTTATATTTTTTCAAGGGAAAAGGATTTTAAACTTTTTTCAAGATTCTTTATATATTATCAAGGTTATTATCAAGGAAACTGATTTTTAAAATGTTATATATTTTAAAAAGTGATTTTCAATGCATGAAGGGTATTTTCTGAAAAAAAATGTTTTAAATGATTTTTCATGAATCATTTATAGGGTTTCAATGTAATTTTAATAAAAATTATTCTTAAAATGTTAAAATTTTTAAAAATTAATTTAAAATGATATGTTGTTCTTTATGTTATCATTAAAAATACATCTACAACTGAGAAACAATAATTGGTTAAAATTAAGGATGAATATTATCCAAAGATACCATTCATAATTTTTTTTTGTGGTCAATGTTTTTTTGCCATGATTTTTATGAAACCTTTTTATATTCAATGAGTTATACCATGAAAAATGATTATGAAACCTCCGTCCATTCACGAGTTAGTATAGAATAAAATGATTATTAACCCTTTCTATTTTAAATATGTTATGATCTGATTAAAATTATTCTTATTTAAATTTAGTTTCTATGGTTATGAGGATGAGGTTTGTTGAACCCATTTATTTATATGGGTTATGATAGGATTAATGTTTTATTTTATTGTGTCACTTGTATGTATGATTTCAAAATGTTGTAGGTGGGATATATATATATATATCTCTAATTATTTGGGTAAAGATTTATATCTCATTAGGAAAATGATGGGAAACAAGTTGACATGAATAATCCATAATGAGAAATAGGTTTTTCCTAATTCAATATTGGAAATAGGTATGTATTTAAGCAATATAGGAAATTGGGGTGTCCTGATATAGTTATGAGAGAGCCTCTGAGTGGTCTTGTTCTACACTCTCCCTTGTACCTCGATCCCCTGGAGAGGCATTTTAAAAGGGGGATCTTGGTTGATTGTAGTGCATCCCCTTATTGTCCCTCTCTTAGTGACACTCTATATACACTTTTTTATTTTTATTCTATCCATTAATGGTACACTTAGATCAATTTTTTCCTTTTCCCCTTTCCTTCAATTTGTGAAAATTTATATTTATCAGATGTTGGATTCAGTTACATCATCTCTACAAAACCATATTTTTATATCCATCTAATTAAGGAAACTCCATTATTATTGGATTAGACATTTTCATTGAATTTTTTTTGAATATTATTCATGTAAATATATTTCATGTTGATTTGGTTCTCCAGTCAGTGTCTTATTATATGATGTGATTTATTGTTATGATCCTAGGATAAATAATCTATATTGTGACCTCATTATCCTTCCCAAAATCCTGACTAACCTGGTCAATTAACCTTTAATTTGGTTTTGGTATGTGATGAGTGGGTGGTCGATGGTGTTTAATATTGAAGTTGAGGATGAGAGTTCCAAAGGAAGAGGTTGATGATACGATTGGTCATAGATCACTATCGATGCCTCATCTGCTTCTTGTACTCTCTTTCTTTAGGGTCTATTTCTAAATCGTATTGCAGTTGGGTGTGTTGGTTATAAAATATACTTTTTTATGTGTTTATTGAGAGGTAAAAATATTCTAGGAGGCTTGACCGAAATTCATTGTCATATTTGCATTGATTTTGTTTTTATGTCATAGGACGCAACTATATATATGACTTATCTGTATCAAATAAGCTCTTTGTTCTTTTTTTATCACTCCCATTCCATGTCAGTCTGCTGTAGTGGATCACTTGGAGGTTTTGGGTTATCTTTCTGTGGGTTTCCATGTTCCAGGTGGTGTAGCTTGTTGATGCTGGTAGTAGATTTGTACATTTCTGTTGATTTCATGGGCATTGCTCTAATAGTGGAAATCAATTATGCTATATGAGCTTCATCGTTGTATAGAATTTCCCTGTTAGTTATGGTAATTAACAATGGACATTCATTGGCTTGGGATTTTAATAGTCTGGTTCTAGTGGTATTATATGATGATGTTGATGGTGTTTTAGTGGATCCTTGACCACAGTGTGCGTGTGGAGGAAGATGAATCATGGGGGCATGGAACTAGGTGGTTAATAGCCTGATTTTTAATGATGATTTAGTCAAATTCTATTTTATTATGATGGCATGGTTAATGATGTCGGTCAGAATCTCTTGGGCCAATTTTGTTGATGGTGATGTAATCGATATGCATTCTCCAATTCTGAAATTTTTGGTCAGATGTCTATTTTGAATTTGGATTCGCTATTACGTTATTTAATTTTTGACTATGTAGTTCCCACTAAACAGTATAGTGTAATTTTGGAAATTATGAAAAAAGGATGGGAGGGAAATATTGTGTCTTGTTCCACTATGAAGATCAAGTGTTTCATGATCGACTATGGGAAACAGTTGTGTCATGTTCCTCTTTTATGATGGTCAAGGTAGTTAACCTTTTATAAAAAATAGTTTTCTATATATATGATAGTTCCACACATATGTGAAATTATATTATAGTTCATTATTTATTTATGATGATTTATCCCCGATTTGATTCATGTTATAATAACTACCAATAGGTATTCCATAAATCATGTATATGATCATTGATATGGGGGTTTCAATCTTCTAATTTTATTCTCATGATCCAATATCCTTATTCTCATGTAATGCTTTATATATCTATTCTACTTAAACTTAATAATAATTTGATCTCACCCATTTCGTATGTTTCCGTTTTCCAGGTTACGAAGAATGGTTTTATGTAGAAGTGTATAATAGGAAGGTCATTGTTGGAATAAATGAAAATCCTTCTCATATTAGAATATATCATTCTATGTTTCCAAATACACTAATATATTATGATCGACAGGAATGTTATTTTGTAATGTGATCAATTTTCAATATAAAATGATGTAATATGCATGTATGTTAATCCTGGAATGCTCTAGGAGAAAATATACACCACAATAAAAACTATCTGTCTTTCAGAATTCATATAACCTGGAATTGTTAGTTAAAAACCCTATGTTAACACCTTTTATAACACAAGTTATTAAATCTTCAATACATAGAGAATTGACCCTCACTATATAACTAGATTCACCACATATATAACACTAATTTTTGGTTTTACCCACACCACCAAACTCTCATTCCACACCAGGTGACCTCTTTTTGAAAAATCTCATTTTAGTATCCAAGAAAATCATCATGAAAACATCGCTATTATAATCATTAATGTGACTAAATAATCATCACCATTAAAAAAAATAAATTTATTTTCCAAAAAATAACTAGTGGTGAGAAATTATATAATAGATTCTAACAATCAAGGAGTCCCTAAATTTATGAGTTATGGGGGAATCCATATTTAATGAACGATATGCTATGTATCCCTCTTCCACTAAAACCAATTACACTGAAACTAGAAAAAAAATATCTTCCACATACTCTGAACATATTCCTACTCAACTTATAAACTTCCATGATAATATTGTGTCTCCATGATCTCATCCGCCATCATGACCTACATCTTCATAAACTATAATCACAACACCCATTTCCAAGATTATATACTCAAAGATGATGGGTATTTGAAATTTATCACTCACACCACGAGGGATCAAAAACATCGATATGTGACCAAATAGTTCTTTTTTCTCAACAAAAAATAGGAAACAACTTTGAATAATTATAATTATTGAACATTAATTCAAATAAATATAGGGAGGTAAGATTAAATTTGACTTTGAATGATCCAAAAAAAATTAAGAATTTGGTAGGGGCATTCATTAATTCCAATTTTAGTACTAGGATATAATTATTTCTATAGTGATTGTTGAATGATGAGTATTGAATATCCTTTTAAAGATCCCAAATATATTTCCATCTAAAAATAATTTTGACCGTGACCCACTTTTTATATTTTACTATTCATAGAGGTCACATTTTTCTGAAGATAAAATCATCCAATGGGTGTCCTATATAAACCTTTACCTCTTTAATCTCAACTAAACTAGCCCTGAAGCTAAAAAAATATACTAGTGAAACCTTGTTAATAAATTCCATACTTATGATGATCTATAACTGAGGGTAACCCGAGAATAGTCTATAGAAGACATGAAAATAAACCTATACCACTATAAAAAGGTGTACGTTTGAAAATATTGTAGTTTACATCAGTAAATTCACTATGTTTTTATAACTAGATACACTCATACGAGTGTTAGAACTCTCTATTATTCCTGAGGTTTTTACTTGTTTCACCATATAAATAGAGAAATGAAATCTTCATGGGGTTAATTTAATTCAACGGTGTCATTAAATTATTTTCCCACACTAAATACTTAAATTTATCAGGGGATATAACCTATAATAAAATAAAAAAATACAAAATTTATATAATAAAATAAAAATAAGATCCGTCATAATTTAGAATCATGACATAATTATATTAAACAATCTAATAATTAATTAACATTTTGAAATAAACGAAAAAATAAATATTATTATAAAATAACAAAACCCCATATAATGTATATTACATAAAAAATATCCAATTTAATGAGGACATCACGTTTATCCTAATAGGATAGGAGGTTTGATAATGAGTACCAATTTATCTATTCCCTTATAATTAGATTCTTCTATATATCCTCAAATGGAAGATATGAGTTCACAACATGACTTACATGGAATTATGTAGGTTAGAGACAACATTATCCTTGACATACTCTTAAATGTGAATGAACAGAAACTACAAGCCTAATACTAGCCTTTATTAAAAATCCATGTTTATATGATATATTTTAATCTCTTGGGAAACACTTAAATCATGACAGATCACAACACATAGTTACAAAATAAAAATCTATTACCCTTAAAAATGAATTAACACATATGGATAATGAAAGATAACATCCACTTAGTGTTCCCATTGAGTTGTGTTTTTTTTAAAATGATGTATAGAAAATTAAAATTGTGGCCTTTTTAGTGAAAAAAATTTAATATCTGGAAGGAAAAACGAATTTTTGATCACCTCACGTACAAATCAATGAACATATAGAAAATATATTTTTTATTAGTAGTTCAATTTTTAATAATCACCCCAATATATGTTTTTAATAAGTTTTTTCTATACTAGGGTTTGTATTTTAATGATTTCTAGAAATATAAAAATCATGTGAGCGAAATTATTTTAGGTAAACATATTTATTTTTATTATAATACTTCTCATTTATAAGTATTTTGGGTTAAACAAAAATAATCCAAAGGGATTATATGACATTGGGGTCATTATAATTTTTTGTGTCTGTTATGTGGGGTGAAAATAAGACAACAAAGTCTAATGTTTTGGATAACCCATGCAACATATTTATTTTCGAATTGAAAATAATTTAGAATGATGGAAGATGAAACTGAGTTTTCAAAATTTAATATTTTTTGTTGGATATAATTTCTGGAGATAAGTATTCTAATCCTAATGCATTCAAATTACGTCAAATTCAGTTTGAAAGCATGATTCAATTTAAAATTTCATTTTTTGATGTTTATTCTTTATGGATTTATATTGTCCATGAAATATTATATTTTAAACCTGGAGGTCATGATTTCAAGATTAAAATACTTTATATAAGAATTAAATATATAATTTAAAATCATAATAAATATCATTGTGGGTTTTTAAATATGTACTCAATTTAAAAATTGAAATATTTTAAAAATTGGAAATTTAAATAATGGTTGGAGAAGAAAAAAAATGAGGATCATGTACTAGTGGATGAAGGGAAAGATTTATGAATATTAGAAATATTTTTGGGTTTAGTTTTTGAAGTAGCTTAAAGAGGATATCAAATGAATAGTTGTAAGAGTGAAAAATCATGTGGTAGCATTTAAAGAATAGTGGTAAAGTAGATTATTTTATAAATTGGAACAATGTATTTTCATTATATGTGATAATTATATAAAGTTGGATAAGGGAAGTTATCATAGAGTAAATCACTTAAAATAAATAATCTATTAATACTTTCAATCATAAAAATGAATATATTTTTTAAAACACCATTCTTGGTGTCTCTTTCCATATATATTAATGGATTTTATATATAACAGAATATGATGAACGAATTCACCATGTGAGGTGAGCATTGATATTAATAGTTATGTATGTTTATAAACCAAGGGGGTCAGTGTGAACAACCAAAAAATGTAATAATAATCATAAGAGTTAGTATCTATAGTGAAAAATAACAGAATTTTACATTCTGATTGGACTAGACAATTTTGGGTGAACCACATAAAACATCATCCATCGAAAAACTTTACTGTATTTTTTATGTGATGAAATGAGAGGGAAATGTTCCTAAACAATTAGGAACAATAGAATTGATGAGGTAATGTTTTAATTGGTACAAATTGATTCACCTCATAGGGTTTACATCTCTCATAAAACTAACAAGTGTTATTAAACATAATTGTTTTCTAAGGTTGATCTCTCTTTTTGTAATTATTAATGGTAATAATGGTGAATAAAAAATTAATACCTATTTGTGAGGGTAGAAACATTTATCCAAGGATAAACCAAAAGGAATATTTCTTTCAATAAGATTGTATATATATGTGTGTGGGTGAAATATATGGGAAATTTTAAATTTTGGAATGTAGAGCACTGATAGAAAAAAATCATATGTAGTTGGATGTAGACACCAAAGTAATAAATGTGTTATGGATGCTTTATGAAACATTGTATATATAAAGATTATTTAATAAAATACATCCCATTTCAAATTAGAGAATATTGAAAATATATTAAATGGATACTAAAATGATCAATAACTGATGTTTTATGTTTTTTTAATAAGTATGAATCTGAAATAATGTCCCATAGTGTGATAGTTGATTCAATTTTTGGTTAGATGAATATTCATGCTGAAAATATGCTTGGTTTTGTGGAAGTGTTTTTATTATATGAAATTTTTTAAAAGAACCCTCAGTGTATTTCACCATTTCATCCATATAATGGTTCAAGTTATTAAATATAATGACACAAATAAGATAACATTGGTTAGAATACATGACACTCTTTTTTCAAATTACATTAGAAAAATTGACAATAATTCAATGCCAAATAACAAGCCTTCAGAGATAATATTCATGTAACATCCCACCCATTCACATTAACTTGATTCAATGTATATTTCTAACAGAGCCTTAGGAGACAACTCCAAGACACCAAAGGATGGAAATTAATACCAACGACTTCATTACAATTGAGGGATAATTTTACCTTTTAATGAAATCAACCAAACCAATAAAACCATAACAAAATAATCACTAAAATATTTATGATAAAAATTTGTAAAACATAAATTATAAATAAAATCCTAGAATTATATTAGAGTACCAAGAAAAAAGCCAATATCAATATCAGCTAAAAAGAAGTAGAAAAAATCATAAAAAGCTAAGATAATTCAAAGACACCAACTCTACAACTCCTAACATTCTCTAAGATCTAACTCCGAAATCCATTCCCAAGTATTATGAATCACCATTAAATAAATGTGAAACATTACTATTATGTGTGTCCCAATTAATTAAATTTGGAAAGGCACCATGTTTCCCAAAAAGTAAGTGAGTAATGAAACTCAGTTGGATTTAAATAAATCAATTCCATACCCACACGGCTATAATAGATCCTATTCTTGAATTTAAATAATACAATTTATATAAAACAATTCAAAACAATTTATATCAAACCCAAAACATTTCTATGTTAAATTGTTCTCACACAAAAATAGTATTCAAAACCAATTTTATTCCATAGGAATGCATCCAAATAATTCATTCTAGAAATTCCATCAAATCATTTATCATTTTTCATTTCACTTAACATTAGAAAAAAATCACCCTCAACCCCAAAATCATGGTTTTACCATTTATGGAAGAACATCACATCCAAAACCCATCCCTATCATAGTGGTACGTCAAAACCAATATCCATCCCACCCAACTCATGATTAACCATTTAATCTAACAATCATGGAATCAAAAATGTGAAAAACCATTTCAATACTACCGTAATTTTATTAAATTAACTCTTCTATATGTCCAAACCAAAACAAAATTTTAAAATCATCATTTTAAAGACATGTTACTTTATTAACATTCCACCATAACATCCAATTTTTTAATATTTCATGAATCGTCACAAAAAAGGGTTTTTATCAATAATTTCATTAAAATTTCACAATAAATTTCAATAAAAAATTGGAAGTCAATACTTCATGTTCTAAAAATAAGATTCATGAGTGAAGCCACCTATATTGAAAACTATGGATGAAATGAAGAACGACACAGATCCTTTAGAAAAACTTGGTTGAATCTCTAAAAAACCGCCATATATTTTGTTCCCTAACATCAACATAGTAAAATATCATCATGATTAGAATAAAAAACCTAGATATTTTCTTATGGAATTAGATCTATGAATCAATTAGAGGGAAGAAGAATATATCTAAGAAGAATCACCAAGAACAGATACTTACCAAGTAATCCACCATTCAATTATCCATTATTTTCCAAAGGATTGATCTTGAATCAAAGGGTAAAGTCTCCAGATCCTTGGGGAGGAGGATAACACAAGTTAGGGTCGAAAAGGATAAAAAAGAGGTTAAGGTGCCAAATAGAGTGACATCCATTTATGATGATAAAATTCCTATATATGGATGGTCGGGTCACACGGTGAGGAAAACCCTGAACCAACCATACACTACTGATTTCCCCCAACATGCTTCACATGATTGTATAACATTTTTAGACAAACATTATTCCAACCATGTTTTCCCTCTATTATAATTTTCATGGTTACTATTTGAGGGTCTCATAGTTTACCTAAACTATGCACCTAACTATGTGCCTACCTGAGCCCACTGCCTCACCTTGCACAGTTTCTTGTAGAAGTTGCATGGTTTCTACTATCCGATCTCAAACATTGCACCTCCAAAATGGCCCAAAAAATATTCAAAAATTTATCCATTATTTCCCCAACATCACCCAAACACATTATATACCTATAATAAATAATTAATGGGTTGCATTCTTGATACTGAGGATTTCTATATTCTATTCATCGTTTCTCTTTCATCATTAACGAGGTGAAAACAATCATTTTCATGAAATATTTCATGCCACTTCTAGTCCATTTCCCTATCATTCCCATGCCTCTTTTGGAATCCAACCATGTTTCCAAAAAAAACAAACATGAAATCAATTATTTTTCCCTGCAATACATACTCTTTCCTATCCAAAATATATACTAGCATATGAAAAGGAAAAAACTCTTTCTCTAGGTCAATGTAGTCTTATCCAATTACATGATCATGATCAGACAGACCCTTTTACAACCTGGATACTTGAAACAAATTGTGAAATGCACTAACTTGTGGTAAAAAATCCAACCCATATTCCACCACTCTAAATAGTACATGTATCTCAAAAGGTATAATTCATTAAAGATATTTCATCACATGCCTCCCAAAATAATGATTTGCAGGACTTGGATAAATTATCAAGAACACATTAGAACTCAACTCAAATGAAGACAACCGTCAACAATGATCCTCATATGATTTTGAATGATTCTGATCTGTCTCCATTCCCTTCATGATTATGTGAATCTTCCCTGTTATCTCTAAGACAGGTATCAACCCAACCAATAATTCATCTCATGTATCAAACCAGAAATGCGGAGAATAAAAAGGACACCCATACAATGCTTCATAAATATCCATATGTATCAAAGAGTGGTAACTAATGTTATATGAGAACTCCATTAATGGTATGTCATCCTTGCGTGGGTCACCAAAATCCATTATACAAGCTCTAAACATGTCTTCCGATGGTTTAATAATACTTTTATATTTTCCATCCATTTGAGGATGTTACACCATACTGATGATAAGAGAATTCCTAGGGGATTGATAAACATATTTTTATAAATGAGATGTAAATCTCAAATCTCGGTTGGTTACTATTAAAGCATGTATGTATTTCCTATTTACCACCTCTTGACTATGGATTCAATGCATTTCCTTCCACATATGTGATTCATGAATTGGGATTAAATGGATAATTGTTTTTTGATCCACTATAGTGAAAATAAAATCATGTTTTAGAGAAATTCTTTGGAGACCTATGAAAAATTCAGTGGCTATCTGCTCTGATTTCCAAGGAGTATTATATAAGGAATCCAACATACCCATTGGTTATTAGTTCTCTAAATTAACTTGATGGTACCATAAGTATCTTAAAACAAATTGTCCCACCTTTATTTTGATACCGTCCCACCCAAAAAAATCTTTCAATTCTTTATAAATCTTTTATATTCTATGATGAACAACCAATATCAAATTATTCTTATCATGAATAATTTATTCACGACCAGCCAAAGGAATGACCATCCAAATATGAAACCGTAAAAATAAACTCTCATCCATCCAAAATCCATCAATGGTCTTCCAGACATAGAGTTTTGAGCTCATTATTACTCATTCTGAATTGGATTTTTGTACCTTTAACTTTTTCGAACAAATAGGGAAACAATGAAACTCGAATGAAACCAGTAAAACTGACTCAGCCTTTACAATACATGTGGATGTCATCTATTACCAACATCAACTACCATTAACCCGAAACTTATTTTTCCAACACGAAATATGAAATTTTTCATATTCCATATACCCCAAAAATTCTATTGATGGGTGTATAGACCATGTCATTTTCAAACATTTAGAGATACTCACACAATAATTATTTTTCTTTGATTTATATTACTTTGTGATAAAATATGACTCAAATGCTAAATATCCGTAAGCACCATAATTTTCTCACTAAGGTGGTAGTGATATCAAGTCTTCAAATAAAGGATGACTATAGCTAAATCCAAATCATTTTTTTTTAGTTATTTATATTAAATAATAACTATTGTGGGGTATAAGTAATAACTTGATCTACATTCACGAGAAGACATCTTTTCCCATATCCTGAGGAATCAAAACACAAAATATAAAATTTTCCTAATTATGTTGATATCAAGATTGGTGATGATGTAATGTGAATGTTTTTATTTTGAACATTCTTATTAAATTCCTCATTCCATTAGAATCGAACATTGTTTCTTGTAAAACATGTCATTGGTGGACCTATTTAGGAAAAGTCATGAACAAAACATCATAATAGCAATATAGACCATGGAAAATTTTTATCTCAAAGACATTTTTAAAATTTCCATGAAGTAACCTCTTCTACCTTTTATTGATCCAAAAAAACACCACTTTCAAAGATTAGATGGTCCATAAAGAATATATCATTTATCCAAAAAAATAAAACCTAGATAATTTAGCGTATATATGATTATCCCAAAAAACAACTAATATTGTCTCAATGTGTTTCTCATGCTCGTCCCTTGTCCTTGAGAACTGTAATATTTTATGCACAAACCAACCAAAAAATATTCCTTGTATCTATGAAATATTAGACTGATCAATTCCTTAAATATGCATGGTGTATATTTAATACTAAAAGGAATACAAACATACATTTAAAGGACACATCTACTTTTGAATGCTATCATTGGAATATTCACTTTTTGAACCAACAATTTCTAATATCCTGATTACAAGTACTATTTAGAGAACCACTGATCTCCCCTATATTGGTCAAATAGATAATAGTTCATGGAAGTGGATTTGGAATCATTATAAAAAATTGATTAATTTTACAAGAATACACTCAAAAATGAATTGTTACATCCACCTTTTGGACAAATGAGACTTTTGATTCCCAAGGAGAGTTATTAGAAAAAATAATCCATTTTAATTATAACTCTTACCACTATAGAAAATTCCCTTAATTGTGTTGGCACCATTCAATATTATAGATGTGAGATAGGACTAGTCCATGGAAGGATTCCATTTTAAAACACCACTTCCCTTCTCGGTGGAAAACCTATGTAATTATTTGTTGAAACATATTAATAATGGTAAAAAATAATTGACAAAACTAGTATTTGTAATATCATCTATCGATTCCAATATTAATGTTACAAACCTGTAAAATAATTTCCTAAAATCTGGTTCCAACAAGCATGTTTCACCTTCCTTTCATTTATGGTCTCCTTAAATTTTTTTTGAGGCAATTAGTTTTCGTAAAACAAAACCATTTGGTATAAAACTTGATCTGAGCTTTGAACATTATTAATCTGTACAAAACAAGGATTATTTCATATAAATCTATCTTAGACACAGATTAATACCATATCATCTCATATCCCTAAAATATTATAGATCATTACCAACACATATTGTATCGTCATTCTATTTTACAGTGAGGAGTTTGAATCTTCAAAATAGAAAGATTCTTTTCAACATGAAATCTTAGAAAATAAACAATGCAAGAAGGAATTAATGAATGGGATGAACCAGTAAAAAAAATTCATTCATAAGGGTATCATTAAAAAGAATCATAATTATCATCGTCAATGGCCTAGTTCATTATCCACTATAACTTTCTCATCCCCATATAACTACGTACTAGTTTAAATATGTTTCTTATTTCCATATTGAGATGGCCCCAGTTGACGAGTCATGGTATTCATAAAATCAGCTTGGATAGATTAGTTCTTGTAACATGAGGTATTAAACTTCCCTCATCCAATCAAAGCATAAAATTTCTATGAACTGTGAGATGTGTCATGAACACACAACCTTGGAGAACTATTATAATATACCTAAAGATAGCCAATTTGGTTTCAACAATGTCGTGATCTATGTGGTGTCGTACAATCTTTCTTCATGTGACCCAAAGAACCATATTGTAAACATCATGTATTGCTCTTGGGTTTCATTGGAATATTCACTAATCTATCCATATCATTCTGATTCATTCCACTACATTGGAAATATGTGTCCCTCATCCACTTTTTACTAGAATTAGGGTTCTCTACATTTCCCATAGTTATTGGCATGCTTCATCCACCCATATATCCTAATATGTCCCTTTTTACCACCATCTATTTGTCAACCAACTATGTATAATCTGTTATACAAATGATAACAATATTCATGTAAATATCATGCCTTATACCCAATTAAAAACAATGTGCCTTCAAGGATGCACTAGTAGAAACCTTGTGAGAAAATATAGTAAATTCCTAAATTTAGACACATATTATGTCACTGAATGATTTTTGTGTTTCAAGATGAAAACTTAATTCATTCTATAAATCCTATACGTATAAGGATATATTTGTTTATAGAAAATTTATAGAAAAAATGCCGCACAAATTCATTTTTTAATCATTCTTGAACATCTACGTACCACCAATTTTTTGATTGATCCTACAACATATACATAACTAACACATAATTTAAATATTTTAGTTTTCCTATAAAATTTACGATTCAATTCATCTTATTCAACTTCACTTCTTCCTTCTCTATTTCTGAATTACCTCGAAATATGGGTGGATTCTGCTTCTAGATTTGGATAGAATGATCAAATTAAATGGTTCTTCATTTATATTACCTCAATCCATTGCCATAAAGGCATGGAAAACAATCTGAACCACTTATTAGTTGAATTGTGGCTCCGGTACAACCAAATTTTTAGTATCCCCTTCTGGTTGGGATCTTCGACCCATACCAGGTTCTATTTTATATAGACACAAAAAGCACAATAAGTGTCCATCTCGATAAATTTAAGGCTTAATAGTTTCAATTTTTTCACATCAAAAATATCATAACAATTCACTAAAAAAATAAACAATCTCCCTTTTCTATGCATTTTAAAAAAATCCACCACTATTTTGAAAATCAACCAATTTTCAAATACCAAAACCCATTCCTTTTCAAAATTTCATATTTAAAAACAATTTAATTTTTTTTTACAAAAATCAACATGTTTTCACCAAATAATAAAACATTACTCTAATTCAAATAAAAATGTCTTGTGAGATGCCATTTCAATCAATAAATTTCATGAACATCTCATTTTACAAACCCATGATAATTAGATTCCAACCCCTATAAGTCTCTCGAGCAAATTTATGTACCCAAATCCCTTATATCTTGAGGTTCATCACAAATTAATTTTGTATATATTTTTTATGATCAACATTTCATGATTTGAAAATCCTACACTTTTATACTATCCCACCTAAAGGATAAAAAATTTCAATTGAAAGACTAAAAAACAATACCAGTTGTCCCAAAATGAAGATGGAGTGACAAATAAAGATACAATTTTCAATACCTTGACCAAAACAAGCTAATACCATTAGTAACATCCTTATCATCCTAATTGGATTAAGTCAAGTCATAACTGCCTTATGGCCTTAGGATACACCCCCCAAGATGCCAAAGGTTGGAAAAAATGCAATGGGATTCAATATAATTATGGGATGATTTTCAATTTTAATTTAAAATAACAAAAAAAAAATTAATCCATAACCAAATTAATAGTAATGATTCATGCTATCTATTTATAAAGCTAAATGTATAATCAATGAACCCAAAACAACATCTTAGTACCATGAGGAAAACATGACCAAAATAGGCTACAAAGTGGATGAAAAAACAAGAAATATCAATGAATCTAAATAAACCAACAATTCAACTACCAAAAATCTCCATGATCAAAATTTACAATCCATTCCCACTATCATGAAGCACTAATGAATAAATTCGATTCATTTCACTAACCAATGTCCCAATAAATGTTATTTGTAAATGCACCAAGGTGCCCCAGAAGTGGGCGGGCAATGAAACTTTATAAGATTTCCCTAGATCACTTACATACCCATTATTAAAGGATTTCACATGTTATAACATAAATATAAAAAAACTCGATAATACAATTCAAAATTGTTTATATCAAATACACACCAATTTTATGTAAAACTGATTTCATACAAAAATAGTTTTCTAAAACAAATCCATTCCCAAGGAAATCATCCCAACAATTAATTCCAACCATTCAATGAACTAATTTGGAATTTATATTTTTATTTCACACAAAAAGAAACACAAATTCAACCATATAGGCTTTTTGTTACCATTTTTTGTAGAACTTCATGTTAGTAATGAATCCCATTTCATGGTGGTTCTTCACTACCATTACCCATCCCATTCAAATCACGTTTAAAAAATTAATCCAACTCTTCTAACATAAAAATAATAATAAACCATTTCAATAAAACAATCCTTTCACACAAAACAATTTTCTATCATTGAAAACAAAAAAAAACATTTTAAAATCATCATTTTAAAACATGATACCACCTGAAATTTCCAACAAAACACCAAATTTTTTACAATTCCATAAACCATCACCAATGAAGGTTTCCAAAAAGCAATAGAAAAAAATTCACAAAAATTTTAATGAAAAAAATCTGACATCAATATATAATTTTTAATTAACAGGTGTTTGGAGTGAAGCTACCTACCTTGGAAACAATGGATAAAATCAACATTGACATTAATTCTTCAATAAATCTAGGTTGAATATTAAAAACCCTCCTTAGATATTATTACGTAACATCAATAGAACCAAATATTGTCTATATTGGAATCAATAAACATATAAATATTTAATGAATCATGTCAATGAATCTATGAGAGGGAAGAAAAATATATTTATTTAAAAACCACCAAGAACATAGACTTACCAAGAAATCTGGCCTTTAACATACTAAGAACTGCAAATGGATAGCTCCTAGATTAAATTGTAATGTCTCCATATCCATTGCAAGGAGGAAACCCCATGTTTTGGTTGAGATGGACAAAAATTAATTAGTTCAGGATCCAATACTATGGAGATCCACTTTTTTATGATCTCGTTTTAAACTGTGCATGGTTGGGTCACATGGTTTGGGAAACGGGGCACCAAATGTGTGGCATCCACTACATCCCAACACCCTTCACATAGTTGGCTCTGACGGTAAGATAAATTGTGTGCCAACCTTGATTATCCCTTTATTAACCTATCCACGTTTAGAACTATGTGATTTCAAAATTTTTCCAAACCATCTATTTAATTGTGCACCCACCCAAAGCTCACTTCATCACTTTTTATGGTTTCATCTTGGAGTTTAATTGATTTTACTAATATTTCTCAAACTAATCACATTTATAAAGGACCTAAAACATTAAAAATGGTCTATAAAGCCTCTGAAGAATCCCCCAAATACATTAAATTTATAAAACACATAATGAATTGGTAAATTAAATAAATGAAGGGGTGAAACAATTCAATACTATAAATAAACTATCAATCAAATATGAACATGATATTGAATAAGATTATAAATTTATGTTGTTTTAATCCTCTAATGTCAAAATGGGAAATGAGAAGTTTGAGGTAAGGCTACCACTCATGTATTTTTAGTTTGGGGAAGTTGGAAATATTGATATTAAGTGTACTAGGAATTTTCTAAATGATGACCAGGATGAAGAACACTAATTGAATATATAAAATACTGGGAACAAGAACTAAAAATTGAAGATAAATTTCATCATGAAAATAAACCATCTATATAAAAATGTTTATGAATCCTAAAAAATATTATAAGAGGATGTAATGGACTGTATATTCCAAAATAAATAAACCCTCACGGCTATTTTTGACAAGTATCAAGATTAGTACAATGATTGTGATATTGATAGAGTCGACTAGAAATATTGTCCTAAATATAAACTGTAATTTTTTTCTGACGAAATGGAAATATAGATACATAAAAATTTAATCTTTTCCTATTTAAGAGAACATTATGCTTTATATTCATTAAAAAATTAGAATTTATATTTGAACGTATAAGTAAAATATCAAAAATATGGAAATTATGAAAGCTTGTTAAATAATATGTACTTGCGAATCATGGTATTAGAACATGACATAATTATTTATGTGTTCAATAATCATTAGGAATATCCTACCAAAATAAATTAATAACATGAAGGATATGTACTTATAGGGTAAAAATAGTAAAGTTAAATAGATACTTTAAACTCCTATTGTGATATCAGGGATCATGAGAGCATTGGACAGTAATTAATCATGTGGGGTTTGATATAAGAAATTATTCCAATTACTTGAGTGATGGTTTTGGACTAAAATTAAATCCATTTATCATACATGATTAAAAAAGTGATGCTTTTCTATATAAATAAACACCTCAAGACCTTAAAACACATAAAAAAGATAGAGTTTCATAACACTGAGAGATCCATAATTAATGTTACTAAGAAGGAAAAGAATTCAAATAATTTTACATGTCATTATTCTAGGAATTAAAAAAATCCATGATATGTCCTTCATTTCCTCTTGATAATTAAATTATAAAGGTATAAAATTATAAGTGGATATTCTTCATACTATTTATTTTCTTTTAATGGGTAATTTTTTTATTGAAATGATTTTGGTAGAGTTAAGTGATTTTTCCTTCCATAGCATAACGAAACATGATCTTTGAGTTCTGAAAAAGTTTTAAAAATATAGCTGTACTAATCTGAATGAATGAGGAAAACATAAAAAAAAGTAATAGTTTTTTTCATAAAATTGATTAAAATTATTAACTCATGGTGGAGAAACAATGATTTTCATCAAAAAATTGAACTAGATGACATAGATCAAGATGTCAAGAGTTTATAATGAAATATTTTGTTGAAATATATCTTGGTTAAATAGAAATTTTTTTAACATGGATTATATATATTAGTTTAACTTTACATATGATAGGAAGCTAAGGCCTCATAACCAATATTACATAAAATAATTTTGTTTGTTTTTTTCAGTAATGATGAAGGTATAAATATTATCTACTACAAAAAAATCTATGATTGGTAGAAATGAATTTGGAGGGACTATTGTTTTCATGGTTGAAGTAATTAATCAAATTTTTTTGATCATAATATTAATATGAGACACTATAAATACATTGAAATTCAGTAGAAATCCATATATTAATAATTTATGAGATTTGTAAAGAGTACTAAAAGGGACACAAAAAGGAAATCCTTATCTCCATGATGATTAAAGAGAAGTTTATACATTCAATTGAAGTATAGAATAAATTTTAACACAAATGATTGGGAATTTTATCCACTTGTCCATGAGTAACATGGTGGATAATGAAGGATCTCGATACAATCCCAAACACTCATATAACCCTACTTAAGTTTTGATACTAGAAAAAAAGGAAAATTGTATGGAATAACTAAACGAATTTTCTTAAATTTTAAAATTCCTATCAAGTTAGTTCATGTTGATGTTCACGGTATAATTATATCAAAATTAATTGATAAAAAAAGATGTTATGCATTATTCATTGAAGAATATATTAGTATGGAATGACCAGTTCAAATTTTACACATACCAGATGTGTTCTTGTTCATCACTCATTATAGAATATTGTCCGAGAATAGGAATAGGATATAATTTCAAATTTTCCACATAGAAAATGCAATAGAGGTTACTGATACATATGTGGATGGGTATCTTGAAAAACATGGAATATAAAATTATGTTTTAGTCAAATGAACTCCCAAACCAAATTATGTAATTAAATGAAGACTATAAATTTTGGGTTTCACATCTATTAAAATTATAATTGAAAAAAACCCGATTGTAGAATTTTTTTGGAAATAATTAATGCTAAATTATTAAAAATATCCAATAGGTGCGTAATGTACATTAATTTTGAGTATTCCCCTTATGATATTTAGTATGATGAGAAGTAAAAAAAATTAACTTTTTGAGTGTTCAGAATCAAATGATTTATTCTCTATAATGAATATAAATGGATGTTTTATTCTCTTGTGGATGAATTTATTTTCGTTGGATACTCCTCCGAAATAAAAGAATACATATTCTCTAATAAATAGCTCAGAAATATTGTGCAAATCAATAATTTTATCTTCTAAAAATGAGTATAATTTTATAACTACTGTGAAAGGTTTCTAGAAATACCAAAAATAAATAAATAATAATGGTATAGAGAAGATAGTTGTTGTAAAGGATTTAAATGGGTTGTAGAAGAATTAATTATGAAAAATAATGATAATGAAAATTTCATATTAATAGTTTCCCTAAACCGGAAAATAATTAGGGAATCAATATTTTACAATAACATCAGTAGAAACAAGAAAACCATGAATGAAACAGTAAGAATGACTATTGACCAAACCACTTATATCTCTCATTTAGAACAAAAAAAACATTAATTTAGATGACAATGATGACCTGAACAAATTTAAAATGACAAACTATGGAAATTTTTTTATGATCGTGACGCAAGACATTCATCTAGATTAAATGAGCCTTTTGGATCAAAATCAATTAAAATTTAAAGGTGAGTTAGAAAATGTATTTATTAGTTTGAAAATGATATTTAAAAATATAAGTATATACAAGGATTAAACGTTTTCACCCATGGCTCAGTTGGAAGCCAAATTTTTTATTTTGGACATAATAGGGAAAATAGTCTTTAATGTTAATGGAATGAATGTGAAATTAGCATTATTGAATGGAGTCTTTGATGATTTGGTTTACATTTAACAACCTTATGGGTTTATTATTGATGATGGTAAAAATAACTTATGATATTTAAGGAAGGATTTATATATCATAAATAGTAAAATACAATTCTTGAACTCACAACATTATCGTTATCTGAAGAAGATCAGATTTAAAAAAGGTGGATTTGACCATAATCATTTTAGCTGAAATTTAAGTCTCTGGAAGTGGTCATACGAAATTTGGGAAATAATTTATCTTTAAAAATCTATTGAGGCACTACACTTTGAATATAGTTTATATATTCTCTTCATAATATATCACTTTAATGTGTTAACTCCTTCGTTTAATGCCACAAATATTAAAGCAAATGAAACTCAATTTATACTCTTTTACTCAACATCACATTTTAGTATACTCTAATATTAATTTATCATCTTAAAAATATCCTCTAAACTGATCATTTAAATATAGCAAGTGGTATCAATCATTTTTTCTTTTTAACCATTATTATTTAAAATGATTTGAAACTAACTTCTCTATAAGTTTGTTATCACTAATCTATTACCTTATAATCTTCTATAGGTTAATCATTATTTTCATGAATCTACATTATATTTGGGACCCTAATTATCTAGGTAAAAAGTCAAATGTTTGATAGAATACGTGATGTATATCATTTCACTTCTCAAGAACTATATATGTCTCAACATGTGTAATTTTACGTTTTCTCTAAATTACATTTTCCAAATAAAAATATAATTTTTTCCTATAGTTACTTCTAATCCTTAAAAATATATATTATTTAATGAATATTAATTATCGTGATATTATATTTATTTATTTGAGTAAAATAAGATATTTACTTCCTACGAATTCAATAACTTCTAGTAACCATTTGATAACGACCAACTCCAGTTTTTATAACAAATATCACCATACAAATAAATAATGATTCATTTAAATATCCATAAAAAATAGAATGAAGGCTCAGGTTTAAATTTTCAATAGTTTTGATTTGTATCACTATAGTAGAACATAATAAATATTTCATCATATACACTTCGGTTTACGGAAACCTAAAAGAACTAAATATCCATAAGTTATATTAATCTCTAATAAATTAAAATAGATAATATCTTATATGAAGTTTATTAAAAAAAATATGACTTCTCTAAAACATAGTGCTTACTTAGATAAATAAATAAATAGAAACATCAAGAGGGGTGGGGGTTAATTTTAGCCAAATAGTGACATACAATTTTTCACAACTCTAAACATGATTGTTTATAGTAAAATATATTATTATATAAAAATAGACAAAAATATAAAAATTTAGTAAATCAAAATGAAAATAAGAACCATCATATGTAATAAACATAAATTGAGAAAAGAAAACAATACAATTTAAAATTAATGCGATACATGGAATATATATGAAATTTAGATTTTAATTAAAATTTAAAAACTCCAATGATGTGTATTATTTAAATAACTCTACCATTTTAAGGAACAATTTACATTTAATACAATGTTGTAGGTGGTTCAATAACCCGAAAAATGATATTCATGTCCCAACTAGATCCTTAAACAATTTATCTCTAATCAGAAAATATACTTTTGCACCAAGAAATCATCAATAAGTATTAAAAAATATGACACTCTATTTATGAGATCCTCTTTTATCAAAATGATTTGAAACATTTTTCCAACAATATGCTACATCAAAAACCCACGATCAAAAGATAGAGATTCCTAGGACTTGAAACTATTATGTAATGTTGTATTGGAAGATAAAATTAAAAAATAAAGAAATTAGGTCGTTATAATGATTCATAAAATAATGAATCAATTATAAAATCACATAGACTATGACACTACTACTGAATATCTCAAAATAAGTGATATGATGAAAAATCACTCAATATAATTCCATTGAATTTCTCCTATATTCCTAGAAGCATTTTTTTAATATATATAAATAATTATAATAAAATTTAATGACAACATTCTAACTTATTTAGGGTTTTATAACACAATTAGAAGCTATAACATCTTTTGATGATTGAAATTTAGTATGACTCCATAGCTATCTAAAAATTATATTGATGAATAATCTCATTGGAATATGTTATCCAAATTTATGTCTGAATTTTATGAAATTTATTAAAAATAAAAATGATTCCAAATAATGTGATGAACTGTATTAGGATTTATGAAAAATTAGAGTAGAATTGTCTTTTTACTAAGTACTAATCACCACTATGATTGGTCTCAACCCATAAGTTTGTCTACAGATTTCATTTCCACAATAAGATATAGTTTAAGAAAACAATATTTATAGTGTTTCGTGCTATGTGTCCCTCAAATAATTTATTTAATAATTACTTGCAGTAACATGGAATAACATACATTAAAGGGTCTAATATATATTAACAAGAAATATGTATACAACACAAACACATGATATATACAATTATACCAATACTATACACATATATATATATATGAAATATGTTATTATTTATACATGAACCATAGCCCAAAAATTCAATTTAAAATATTCAAATGTTTGGAAAATAATAAAAGACAAAAAACAAGGTTTTTATGTATAACGAGAGAGAAAAAGAAAAATACAACACCAATATAAAGACTCCATAGAAGGTATAAATATTTTAATATATCTTCTATAACCCAATATACACTAATATGTATTTAAACTAGCAAATACATGTCTACAAAGGTCAACTATAAACCATTCATAATTAATATAGACACACCTTGTGTCAGAAGAAGGCCCATACAAGAGTGAGTATAATTATAACCTACTAGTTTCCTTGAAAAAATTATGAAATTTTTTGTCAATAATTCAGATCATACCCCAAGATAAAGGGAAAAATTGAAGCAACATAGATCTAGAGTATGGTCATGATAACCTTGATAATAATAGAAACATTTCCCATATTGATGAGATCTATAAAGGATCATATGTTACATGAAAGAATGGATTCTATAAAAACCAATAGAACCACAATGATTGTAGTCTAAAACCCAACAATAATCTAAATCAAGGAGGAATCCATAAAGTTAGATGCATAATATGATCCACATAATCAAATCTAGTCATCCTATATAAACACCACACTTTTTATCTGAATATACTATGGGGAATTGAACCTTATTGCGATATATTATTTATTAAATGGAGCATTAAACCCATGTGGTTGAAGGATTTATTCCCAATATCATGAATAAATAATCATAAAAAATTGTAGAAGGATCAACACCCTATAATTTGGGAGAGTATCTATGGGGGTCCCAAACATCTTTTAGATCATGTTAGTACTAACCTCATTCTTGAAGAGTGAACCAATAACCCACATGTGTATTTTAGTTCACCAGACTCATGATTCTATATTCAACACCATAATACATATGGGTGACTTATTCTATTCAATTAGTATAGTTCCATGTATTTTTTAAACCCCATTCATGTAGGACCAAGCCTCAACACATGGGGATGTTCCTGAACTCCATGTCTTGTTTTAACTCCATACAAGCACTCTTTCACCACCATTGTAGAACTAAAATCATTAAAATTATTAAAAATATCATATATCAAATTTAATGATTAGGAGGGTTACACTATCATGATCTATGTCGGAAAACACCTAGAATAAACTACTTAATTTTATAATTCAAAGACTTGGATTAGATTATAATACCACGTGATTTTATTGTATATTTATAATCAAATAAATTTAATTTATATTGAATAATATATTAAATGAAACATAGTGATTAAATGAAAAACACCAAAATATTAAAATATTATAATTTAATGAAAGTGTTATTGTCTAGATATTAGATTGTGGTACGAAAGTAATAACAAAATAAGAAAACTAATTTTTTATAAATTTATAAAATTAATTATTTTTTATCAATTAGTTAGCACTGAATATAAAAAATTTATTGTAAATAGAGTTTCTTTTCATAAAAGATTTTTTAGATGTTCCTACAATGTCTTTAATGAAATAAATTAAATTAATCATTATTAATGATTTATTTTAATTAAATGTGTCTATTATATATTAAATAAAATACTTTTACATTTGACTAATAGTTTTTACCTGCAAAATAAAAAATATAAACTTAATTTTATCATTAAAAATTCACATTTCATAAAATAGTCTTGTTTTTTATGCACATATTGCAAAAACATCTTCAACTTATCTAAATTTAACACTAAAAAATATATTCTAGGTTTTGAATCTTTTAAATTAATATTATGTATTTATATCAACTAACTTTTTTTTACAAATCAATAATAATTGAATTAATTATTGGAAATCATGATAAGGTTAAATCCGGTAATTATGTTTAAAAATACTATGTTGATAATTTAAAAATATATCTAATACCTACATTAATTAAATTATATTATTCTATCTTGAACAGTATCATTGAATATTTGAATTAAAGTAAATTTGGGTCCATTTTTTATTAAAAATGAATATAATATAATTTTATGTAACGAATAAATACAAAATATCACCATGTTTTAATATCTATAATATTTATTCACATGAATAAAAAGAGTTTATATACGGTTCTAAATGGTTATATGATAAATGAATTATTTCATACTATGGTATCTTATTTTTAATTATTACTGATGGAATTATTACCTTCCATTCTTATGAAATGCTGATATAGTGTTTGTTCAAGTAATAGAAAAAGAAAATTAATTATTTAGAAAGTGTTAAATATATTACAATTCTTATATATTATTGTGTTCAATTAATTTTTGTTGATAAATATAAAATATTATTTATTATTTAAAATTTTGGATTCTAATTCCATTTTTATCATGTTGTTTTTAATTTCAAACTATTTGAATTATTTGAAAAATGAATTTAATGGAATATTATGATAGATAATATTTTAATAAAATCATAAAAATTAAAAAATTTCCAATTGAATGGGTTATATTATATAATGTAAACCATATTACAATTATAGGATTCTTATTATTTTATAGTCACATAAAGGACTCCTAAAGTGAAACAAGATTAATGTCTTGGAAATCAACAAAAGGGTTATCAAGGGTTAACAATAAATGATATGAGTTAAAAATCACATAAACGTGAATAAACTTTATTATAGAATCATTTTTTTACTCATAATCATCGTAGATTATATATATATATATATTTCCATCTGAGGTTGAAATATAATATATATTATTTTAATATGTTAGGTAATTCCCAGGGTGTACCTCCCCTCACTTATAAAAGGTAACATCATATTTTTCATTGCCATAGATTTTGAGACTTTTATCTCAGAAAATACCCACACTAATACAATACTAGATTATTTCCCCAAATACTTGACCTTTTTAAAATTTAAATAAAATACATTAAAGGCTTATGTTTTATAGAAAATGGCATTTCTTAACAAATAGGTCTACCTCTTAACCAAGTACTATAAATATTTTTTCTTTTTATTACTCCTCTAAATAAATAAAATACATTATAAAATAAAGAATCCCCTAATTCATATATAATAAATTTTTATGACGATTATGGGATAACCATTATCATCCTCCTTTCCATCTAACGAGAAAAGAAAACTTGACTCTTGTGTTTGTATAGACTGCCACCTCCACATAGAAATACATTTTTAATTCATAATTTCATTCCATTTAAGTTTATAATGATAGATAATATATATATATATATATGATATTTATTATGTTATTATACTTCCACAAAGGTGAATTAGTGATTAATTTTCCTTTGTCATATCCATAATGAAGTGGACACATCACTTATGCGTACATGTAGAGTACTATCTCAAAGAAGTGGTGTAATTATTTTTCACAAACTACTTTGATGAATTTTTAAATAAGGTGTATGTTATTATTTAATATGACCCTAATGAAAATATTAACATTCTGGAGATGATTTAATTTAGATCAATATAGAATGATAACATGCACCCACATGGAATAAAAAACATTGGGTGCCTTAACAGATTATAAATTGAATCATATATATAACACTAAAACATTATATATCAAATTATAAATGAAAAATATCATCATTTGAAATAAACGTTCCACCAATTGGGAATAACATACATTGGAGGCCTTAACATATATTAACTTGAAACATATATACATCCCTACCACATGATATATCCCATTATACTTGTAATATATATATATATATATATATATTAACTATAATACATTGTATACAAGAATCAAGAAAACAATAACAACAATGCGACATATTCAAATATGATAATAATAATAAAAGACAACAGACAAGGTTCCTAAGTATAATGAAAGAGTAAAATAAAAAAACATACAAAATTCAAGTACTACTAATAATATTTCCAACTATATATCTACCTTACATATCCCACCATACACTGTAATATATTAAAACTATAATCTCTATGTCCAGCAAGGTCTCCTATAAACCATTCGTCATCTACATAGAGACACCATGTGTGGGAAGAAGGCTAACACAATAGTGGTTATAATTATGACCAGTTGGTATCCTTGAAAACATGATGTAATGAAGTAAAAAAACTACCTATAATTTGAATCAAGAAGGAATCCATAAAGGTAGTTACATCAAAGAATCCATATAAAAAAACTATTTATCCTCTATAAAGACCACATTACATATCTGAATCTATATTGGGGAATTAAACCTAAATAGGGTATACTATATTATCAAGGGAGTACCAATCCCTAGCAGAATAAGTTACTATGCCTAATCTCATGAGGAAAACATCATAAACTATAGCTGTAGGAGCCACACTCTATCATTTGAGAGAGTATCTATGGTGGTACCAAGAAATGTTTGGATTAATCTGGTACAAATGTCATGCTTGAATATATGAAGAATTACTCACAAAGTTATTTATGTGTGTCAGATCAATTAGGCAGCATCAAACACCTAAATACATGTGGTTGTATTATTATTTTCAATGTGTGTGGTTCCATGGATGTTTTAAAACTCCATTAATGTAGGACTATGCCCCAACACATGGGTATGTACCTAAACTCCATGTCTTCTTTGAAAACCTCACTTTAACATTGTCATCATACATTAGAAATATCATCATTGATTTTTTAAAAGTATCATATAATGGAATTGACTATTAAGAGGATTACAATATCATGATATATGTGGGAATACACTAAGAATAAACTATTTAATTTTTTAATTCTAAGACATGGGTGAGATTATAACACCACCTGATTTTATCACATATGTCACTTAAGATAAATTTAATTTATATGATATGTTATAATTAATGAAAAATAGAGGTTAAATGAATAAAACCAAACTGTTAAAATATTATTATTAAATATTATAGATTCTGTCTGCCTATTAAATTGGTGATTATTAATTGTAATAAATAAAGAATAAAAAATAATATTTTATACATGTATAAAATAAATTAATTGGTTATCAATAGGTTTTCTATGAATATAAAATATATAAAGGTAAATATAGTTGTTTTTCTAAATATTTATTTTAATGTGAATATTTTTTTAATATAATTAATTTAAAGTAATCACTATTGATGATTTCTTTTAATTCAATGTGTGGATAATATATTCAATATATTATTTTAAAATACTTTTAATAGTATTTAAATTCAAAATAATAAAGGTAAAATTAATTTTATATTACAAATGCACATTTCATAATATAATTATATATATATATATATTATTTTGAAAAATAGATACCATGTTTTTAATCTTATTAATTATTGTTATGTATTAATATTGATTTAATTTCTATTCAAAATTAATAGTAATTATAGTAAATACTGGTCACCTAAGTAAGGGTAAAGCAGGGTATTAACGTTAAAAATAATGAGATAATTCATTGAAAATATATCTAACAACTAAATTAATTATATTTTGGGATTTTAGTTCTACCAACCTCATCAAATATTATAGTAAAAGTAAAATTTTAATATTTTTTCTTTGATAATCACCTTAATATTATTTCATATAATGAAAAAATAAAAAATGTCAATCCCTTAATTTTAATATCTCTAATGTTTATTCATAGGGATAAAAAGGGTTTATATTCTATTATTAATTTTTATATTAAATAATAAATATGTTTTATCATGGTATGTTTTTAATTTTTAGTGATGGAATAATTTCCTCTAATTCTTATATATCAATAAAACAGTGTGTGTTCAAGTAACTGGAAAATAAAATTAATTATTTAGAAAATACTAAATGTAATAAAATTGGGATAAATTACTACATTCTATGAGTTTTAGATAAATATAACATATTAGTTATTTTTTACAACATGTTATTCAAATTCCATTTCTATGTTGTTTTTTTAAATCAAACTATGTGAATCGTCAGTAAAATGACTTTATTGGTATATTATGTTAAATATTATCTTAATAAAATCAAAAAAATTATACGTTTTAACTGGAATGTGATATAATATATCTTGTAAAACGTATTAAAATTATTGGTTAATTATTATTTTATTTTCACTTACAATACTGATAACGAGAAAAAATTGATGATATAGAGGTAATTGTCAAAATGGTTAATGGAGGATAATAAGGTAAGGATTAAAAATTAACTAAAATTGAATAAATTTTATTATATAAATTTATTTTGAATCATCCTCATCCCTGATTCTATATATTTTACTTTTTTCTGACATGAGGTTGAAAATTAATATATATTAATTTAATACTTTAGGTAATTACTATGGTGTACCTACCATCATTTATAAAAGGTAACCTCCTCTTTTCCATTTGTCAAAACAATTGAGACTTAAAGATTAGAAAATTCCCACCCTATTAAAATAATAGCTTATTTCCCCACATAACTATACTTTTTTAAATTTCAAAATACCATCTATTAAAGGATTATGTTTTAAGTCAATGAACATTTCCTTACATTGTGGTATACGACTTATCTGAGTACTATAAATTTTATTTCTTCTTAATCCTCTTATAAATATACAGAATAAATTCTAAAATAATGACTCACATACTTTGAATATAATTAATTTTCATTATGATGATATAATAAAATTATTCACCTCCTTTTGATAAAATGGGAAAAGAAAACATCGCTCAGGTGTACGTGTGGACTACCACATCCATGTAGTAATACAATTTTTATTCATAACTACATCAATTTTATGGTTATAATTATAGATATACTATAGAGATATATATATATTATATTTATTATTTTATTATATTTATATAAATTTTATTTATAAATTTATTTTCTTTTTTCTATTCATAAAAATGTGGAGACATCACTCATTTGTACCTGTAGACGACTCTCTCTAAGAAGTGATGTAGTTATTTTTTTCATAAAAAATTTAAATTAATATTTAAAAAATGAATATATTATGATTGAATATGATAAAAGTTAAATTATTAACATTCTTGAGATGATTTAATTATTCTTATAGTACATGGTTTTATACTTCCAAAACAAAATATGCATGAAAAAAAAAGTTTTTACCACCACTAAAATTGATTTTAATAGTGAAAATTAAATAAATGATTGAAAATATTCTTTAATTTAACCATTTATAATGATTTATATTTATATATATAATATATGTAAAATTAATATTGATTTATTACACATTAGAATCAAACATCTTTGAATAAATATAATTCTTGAGGTAAGAGATTATTGTTTCAATTTCATTTTAACTAGGATCGATTATGATTTAATTTACATTGAGATAAATTATATGATTATAATAATATATAATATATAATATTTTCACCCCTAGTTATTTATATAAGATTTATGTATTAGAAAAACTTTCGGATTTTTTTACAATTTGTTTTTATAAAATGTTGTTTTGAAATGACTATATTATTTCTCCTCTTTTTGCAATGAATCATTCTCCTATACATCCTTGTTTTAAATGTTTCTTCCAAAATGCTCATTAATTATTTAATAACTATTTCATGTCATTTTACCCATGTTTTATTTTTTACAAAATGGTTAAAAACTAATATTTTATAAATTTTCCGAACAATATAATTTTTACTAAAACTGTAAAAAAGCATGATATATAAAAAAATTAAGAAGTGAATGGAATAATTATTCATCATGAAAAATTAATTGTTTGAAATTTTTTTATAATTTTTAAAAGTTAATTCCATAGAAAATACGATTTTATAAATTTTCTTATTTTATATAAGTTATTTCAAAAAGAAAACTGAATTTCATCAATAGATATGTGTATGATCATTTGAGGTACTTTTCAAATATGATAACATCCATTGTTGTCACATATGATTTACTAAGGATATGGTCAAATGATTCAATGAGTAATTCTTGTTTGGATGGTTTATGATTATATTGATTAGATATTTATAAAACCAGTTTATTATCAACCCATTATGTTGTTATAATGTAATGAATATCTATGATCATGTAATATATATATAAATTGATTAATATTATGGGATGTGTGGGAATATATTAAATATCCCTACAATGTATTGGGTAATTATGAAGGGGTTCAGAAAATCTTAAGAGATGACAATGTTAGTAATTTTATAAGAGATACTAGAGTTAAGAAACTCCAAAGAGAATATGGAAAGACATATACCATGTATTCCCTTACTAAGAATATGATCTCAGAATTAAATATTTTTTATTTAAATATATTGTGAATAATGTATTTAAGCTGGTTACATCCAAGAAGGTTACTACACAAGAATAACATTGTGAGAGATGTTAGAGATCAATAATAAATTTCATTTTTTCATTATCTAGTATCTAAAACACTATTCCTTTATTTTGATTGGGCGTGTACTACTATATTATATATTTAGTGTTAATGTAAAGTGACTAAATATTTATGTATTTTATTATTGGGATACATACTGTGTTTTTATAAAAATATCAACGAACAAATAGTAAAACACATGTACAATATGTGGGATGGATTGTGAGCATCATCTAGAGTTTAGTTGTGTACCAATTATATTTTTATATTTAGGGGTAGCCTAAATTGTGTGTCTACATCGAGTATATAGTGTGTGGGGCCTAGGAGACTTATGCATGTAACACCAGTTACCCATGTTGTGAGGACCTGATATAATTATATGTATTGACATCTCTATGATGGGTGGACCACATAAAATTACATGGTAATTTTCATTCAACCCGATTAATTTCACATTAGTTTAGCATTTCATGTACATTTAATTATAGTGAATGTATATCAAATAATAACACTATGAATTTATTCTACTATAACCCTAGTCAAGAAATTATCTATACATGGTGTTTCATTTAAAACTACATCCCATTCAATATTTAATCCAATATAAAAATCTAAATCACCACCTAGAAACAACACAATGTTCATACCCAGAAATCACACATTGTGAGATATTTAAAAGACTACCAAAAACATAGATTTACAACCAAAATAAGAAAAGAATTTATTTTTTGGGGACTAGATTCTATGATGATTGATTATCATTTCCAACCATATCTAAAAATCCAGATGCCACCACCAAACTAGAAAAAACATGCCACTATTACCATTCAATTCTGCCACATTGTCCACCAAATCATGGAACCACTAATTTCAAATAAATTTATTCATATAATCACCATCACAAATAAAAGATTCCATCATATTATTACCATATTTTGTTTACACCATGACACCATCTTTATGTTTCTAATTACTAACCAACAAATATATATCAATTACCATTCCCACTATTCATGTGATGAAAATTTAATATTCCAGCTATTGATGATGAACCATTGGCTACTAAAAAGATAGATGATGATTTTAAATCTTGTGTAATTTGAGATGAAGAGTTAAGTGGAAATTTTTTTTCTTAGGAAGGATTCCAGATCTTAATAATTTATTCATGTTGATTTCACTAATGGAGGTGTAACATATAGAAACAAATTCAATAATAATGAGAATGAGATTGGGAGTCCATGAATTTTTACAAACATGATAATTACTTTTGAAAATAATAATAAATAATTATAGATTAAAAAAATAACAATAGAAATTAAAATTATGAATAGATAGAGAATCGAAATAAAAGTTGAAACCTTGAAAATAAAATGATTCAATAAATTTTTCAATGTAATGAGATATGAATTATAATATCACAAGCATAAAGTAACTCTCTTTGACTTAATGTCAACTCCACCTTAATTAATGGTCTACTCTCTTATTTTTATCTTGACAATTGAGCCACATTCTATTAGAAAATTACCAACCATAAAAAATATTATAAAGAGTATATTTATAATACCCTAATTGGTTTTCATAGAATTTAATTAAAGAACCAAAAAAATCCAAACATGAACCTTAATCCCACATACCAAAAATTTATATCTTTAATAAAATCCCTCACAGTAGATATAACCATGATTATAAATTTTATATATATACTTTCTTTTAGGGTATTCTGGGATTCAGACTCATGGGATAACTATTTATTTGTTTAATTATTTTTAAATTACCCCTAAAATTTGACAAGAACAGAATTTAAAAAACTCAAATCCTAAAGGTGAAAACCACATCCTAAAAACATATGAATTATTAAAATAAATTGGGAGGTTTTTTATTTTATATTTAAAAATTTACTCATTTATGGAACCTGGGTTGGAAAAATTCATACAAGTGATATTTTTTTCTCAAAGAAAAAACTGAGTAACTAAATGGACTGAAAATTGAGGGGCCTTTATAGAAATCGATACAATAATCCACTAATATTAAATTATATAATTAAAAATCGTTTTATATTAACTAAATATGGTGATTAAATGTTTTTATGCAAAATATAATGAACAATATATTTTTTTTAAATACAAAAGATATGGGGGAATCCCAAACATATCTATCAATTCACCAACTTCCCATTTTGAAAATGAAATTTAAATTTGTAATAAAAAAATTTATATAAAATAAGAAATATAAATATAGTTCTTACCACTTATAATGACTAGAAATCATTATCTCACAATATATAGATTTATGTGAAAATATAACAATACAAGGGAGTATAAATTAGAGAAATTGAAATTGAAGTATCAGTTATCTCACCATAGTCTCAGAATATTATTCCCCATGACCCTTATCAACATTAAAAATATATAACATCCACTTAATGGTTCTTCAATTAGTCTATGAAATGATATCATGTTCTACGATTTCTCTACATGGATTATAATGATTTAATATATTCTGTATTTTGGCATCACTCTCTAAAAAAACCCCACCCTTTATCGACATTTCACCCAATATTCATAATTTCCACTATATCGATGAGATTCCATAAATATACATGATGGGTTTACTGAATCATCAATTACTAGATTTAAGATATGTTGTGATCTATTTGATATTTAATTATTTTATATATGATATGTAATATTATATTTAATTATCGGAATTTATTTATTTCACAAGGAATTTTTATTAATTAATATAAGGGTGTCAAAATTAGAGTAATTTTTAAAAATTATTTCTAATTCAACTTCTTTATTTAATGTTATGTTTCATTCATTGATATATTATTATCCATTAAAATGGAACGTGACAGATAATTTTCCACACAATATATATTGTCATATACTATGATATGATTACCAGAAATGGTGTCATACCCTTTTCCATTGAAACCCCATGATAGATATTTATGATAAATTTTAATATCCAACATCAGATAGGTTAGAAAAAATATAGTTAAATTTTAATTTTGGTTTTAATGTAAAGGTTATTTTTTGAATTTTTTATAGCTGTATAATATGAATTGGAAAATCTCTATTAGGTGTTTTTGGATGTGTATGTAGGCTTTATAGATGAACTAGGTTACAAGAAAACATTGAAATATTTTTTAGTAATACCCTAATGTATGTTTTACTTCATGTGGCTCTTTATTTCCTGATAGGTGAATGCAATTCCATAATAGTTTGGGTAGGTGAGAAATTCACAAAACTATGTGATTTCTTGGGATAATTTATTTTGAGAGAATAAATCTACATGACATTTAAAGTGTTAATTTCATGGACAATAGTGATGTAGTGTAGAGATTATTCAGTATTATTAAAAACTGTAAGGAAATTCATATACCATTCCATGGCCAATTGATTTTCAGAATGGAGTCGGTTTCATAGGAGTAAACTCCCTATGTGTAATGTTGTATTGTTTAATATAAGTATATAATTAAAATGGAAAAATGTAATATGTAACTGGTTTTCTAGATGATATATAATTTTTGATCTATGTAGGAAAAATTGCAAAAAAATATAATAGATGGTTTTACCAATGTTTTCCCTATAATACATTAGGGAAGCTAGATGTTTTCATTAAAATATAAATAGATTCATCTGGGGTAATCAAGGGTACTCAATAAAATGTAATGATTGGAATCTAAGTGTCAATAAAAGACGGTTGATAAATATGTGACAATAGGTAAGGGTTACCATGTATTATATAGAGATGTTAATGGGTTTGTTGATACCTAAGGGTAAACCCAAAATTTTCCCAAACGAATGTGTGATTGAATGGAAATCAATACAATTGAAGGATTTCATGTCATTTTGGCCAAGGCCATGAGACGAATTGTTATGGATGGATGAATGAAATCACATTATGTATCCCTAAATATCATCTTAACGAATAACATGGAGATATTTACTATGAAATAAGGGAATACTAATCGGGTAATGTTTTGATATATGGATTAAGTCCATGCCATGAATTTTACATAATGGGATACCATTACACCATGAAGGGTAGGATCATGCTTCAACATGATCCTAGGTAGTGAATTCATGTTTTGGTTCTAACATAGTGTGTCACTCCATGTCTTATGGGCTAGGATATAATGGGTGACCAAGACTGGGGAATTCTCCAAGAGCCATCAAGGTTATAAAGTGATGGGTCCTTGTTTTAATTTGTTATATCTATGGGAAGGATGTTTCTTTTATAACTTTTAAATATGAAACTCTATTTTGTAGTATTCAAATTTTAGAAGTGAGGATTAGGGGAGGTCTAGATCCTCTTCCTTTCCAACATTTGTCTTTTAGCTTTCTTGATAAGTGTTGATTATGGTTTGGTTTATTCATTATTTAAGGTAATATTTTCTCTTTCCTCTTTGATTATTTAACCACTTGGTTTTCCATTTTTTTTTCAACATGTTTAGGTTTTGAAGATGATCATCCCAAACCATGGTTGTATTTTTCCCGGTATGATAGGGTTGGTTTATTGTCTTATTTGGAATTTTGGTTACACCCATGAAATTACTTTATATAAAAGATACAATAGATTGTTTTTTAAGAAACAACGAAAAAAATATGACAACATAAAAATATGTTTATTGTAAAGTAATCATGAATTTTATGATAAAAAAACTCTACTACAGAATATGCCTTTATCAATGCTGAAAAATGATGGTTGTCCTAACATGGTTAAAATCATAAGAATTTTATCACTGCTAAAAAAGATCTAATATAAGGGTCCTTTAATAGTGACAAAAAGGAGATGATAAATCTCCTCGTTTTCACCATAGTTGAAGGACCCTTTTACATGGTTTTTTGAACACTGTTAAAGGACCCCTTTGAAAATGTTTTTTTAGAATGGATAAAGTTCCTCTTTAATAGTGATAAACAGATCTATTAAATTTGGTAAAATTATATTTCATTGGAGATATATGAGCTTGAGAACCATTATAAGTGCTTCTAAAACCCCTTTATTATTTCTCCACCCCTTCTTTATCTACAATTTTCACCCACCACCACTTTATTATCATTTATCAAAAACTCAACCTCAATTTCCCACTTATATTTCAACCCTACACATGTCCTTTGATGGTGGATCACCTTCACTATTGTACCATATTGTTTTTATTTATTTTTAATGATATTTTGGTTTTTTATATATATGTATACAAATAATTTAGTCATATATTTATATAATTGTTTAAAATAAATTTATAAAATATATTTGTCTCTGTGTGAATGATATATATATTCTTATATTTTTTTAAATATAATATATATTAAATTCATTTAAATTATAATATAATATAAATATATATTAATTTATTAGTACAAACATATATATATATATATATAAAGTACATATATATTTTCATAATGTAAATTTTTTTAATATACTATTTAAAATAAATTCTTAGAATATATATTTATTTACATATATTAGAATATACATACATATATATATATTTAACAAACATGTTTATATATATAAATTAATTGCATAAGTATATATATATACATATGAATACCTCTTTATAAGATAAATAAAATGGATAATTTTTTTATTTAAATAAAATGATAATAATAATTATTTTTTACATATTTGAAAATACATTTCTATAGAAATATATTGATATATGTTTTTTTCAAACTTATTTATCATATGTAAATATAAAATAATATGTATATATTTAATTATAAAAAATTAATTATGAAAAACCATAAAATATTAAAACCATAATATAAATAAAAATCTAATACCATTGAATAAATTTATTCCCCTATAAAGATGGGAGAAAACCCCCTTAAATGAGGCTAAAATTCAATTGAATATCAAACAATTAGGGTACCCCAACTAATAACTCATTTTTATATACCTTATAGGAATATTATGGTCATAAAACATTACATGGGTTTCCCCCATGTTATAATGGTGTAGGGCTCATCATGGGTTTTTTATTTGATATCTGGTAAAGCCAAAATGGAAAAATAAATCAAAAGTTATGCTCATTTGACGTTCGAGTTATGCTTTTAATTATTTGAATTTTTTTAAAAATTTATTTATTTTTTTATCTTTGAATTTTCAATAAATGACTATTACATGATAATAGTTAGAAAATTATTAATAAAAAATATTTTGTTAATTATTTTATAATCCATTTTGACAAAATACATTAAATATTATATTTAAATGGATTTTTAGCCATATATAGAACATATATAAATAATATATATATTTTTTATATCAATATTAATATATTAATATATGAATATATTTTTTTAACAAAATAATATTTTTTTGGATTATACCAATTATGAGTGATAGTCAAAAAAACACTTTTAAAGGAGGGTTATTTATCTACAATTCTAATGAAGAGCTGATAAAGACACATTTTATCAACAAACTTTTTGCAGCATTGATAAATCCCCCACATTAACAGTTATTTTTTACTAGCACAGATAAAGGAAACTATTTATCTGCATATTTTTATGAGAGCTATTAATTGAGGGCCTTTATCCGTGTTTTTATAGTCATTGATAAAGGAACCCCCTTTAAAATTCCATTTTAGTAATATTAGAAATCCATTTTAACAACCATGAAATCAAAATGTTTTTAGAGAAACCCATAAATTGTGTTTTTAGCACTAAAAGGGGTCTTCATCTTAAATTTTATCTAGTTATATTAAATCCCTAGTTCTAGAAATTTTTTTATAAGTGATAGAAGTTAAAAATATTATGAAATTAATATAGAAAGTATACAAAATCAAATCTAGTATTATTTTTCTCTCTTATTACGCTCAATTTTTAGTGTATCACATGAAGTAGGCTTTCTAGGGTTTTCCCAAGATGAAGTCATGGCCAAACCCCAAAACTAATTGATTAAGTGAGATAATCTATTGGTTATGTTCAATAACTTGTAATTCACTATGATAACTAGGCTTGTTGAGTAACCACTTGTGTCATCCACTGCTAATAATCATATACTTAGTTCTTGTGTAATGATCATTATGGTTTATGTAAGAAAAAAATTGGAATGGTATAAATATGTAATTATTAATGTAATAAATTATATATATACCATGTTTGTTTTTATACATTTCACATTTATACTATTAATTATAAATAAATGTTATTTATAATATTTTTTTATTGATAAAATATTTAGTTATATAGATAAATTACAAGTAATATCATTTTTATACATAAATGATTATTATAATAAAAAAATTGATTTTTTATTTTTGTACTCTTATATTAAAAATATTTTTGACAAAATATATAATATAATTGTAATAAAATGTTTTTCATAATAATATTATTAAAATATGGAAATATGTAAATTTCATTAGTAACATAAAAATCATTTCTCGGAGTAAATATTTGTTTCAATGGGAAAAAAATTATTTTATAAAAAATCATTAATTTTCATAGATATAAAAAACATTAATATATTTCAAATAATGAATATAATATGATTTTATAAATTTTAAACATATATTAAAACCAATTTAATATGTAATTGATAATAAAAATAGAATTAAAATGCTTAAAGTATACAATTACATATTACTAGGGAAATAAATTTTCACTATATCGTAAAAGACAATTTGAATGTAAACTTTCTAATTTATATAAATATAATTATATGAAATTGATTTCCATTTGAGATTTATCAATGAAATGTTTTGTAAGAGTAGTTATCTTAATTTTTTATTAACAAATTACCATTAAAAATGTTACTCATTTTTAATATGTGTAAACAAATTTAGCATTTTGTGGCGTATATTTTAAGAAACTAACATGAAACAATGAACTTTTAGAAGAATTTTATTTGTTTATTAGGTCATAATTTTTAATCTTAAAAAAACATTCTCCACAAACTCACGTAACTCCTATGTGATTTCATCTTTACCCATTAATTAGCTTTTAATTCCAAGAAAATGTTATTATTTTACACCTATAATTGGTATTTATTTCCAACTACATCATGAAAAACTAATCATTAATATTCCCTATGAACCAGAAATATTTATATACTATTAAATCATATTAAATTTTGATAATCCCTTTTTGAATAAAAATATTTTCCAATTCCACCATTTCTTGATAAATCATTCATGACAAGATTCAAACACACAATTCTAGTATTATATTCTCCAAAACATTATCTTTTATATTTTTCTCATCCACCATCCTCAAAACAAATTATATCTATAAGAAATCAATGATATTAGTATAAGTAGTAGACCTATATTTTATTATATTTATTGAATAACCAATAGTTACCTTCCTTTCATCCATTCATAAAATGTAAACATTACTCATGTTAGGTGAAATCCACATTCCACATAGAATAATTTTTTTGGTTTTCATCAAATCCTTTCATAGTTTTTTATGAAAAAGTTTTTAATGAATTATATGTATATATATTAAATTATTTTTATTATTGAAAGATATATTTTAATGTTCTTTAAAAAATATTATTAATAAGTTCTCATTGAAAATGTAACCACTTAAAACGATCAAAAGAAATTGAAAAATTATTTCTCCATCCTAAGGGATATCTCCATATGTATTATCTTCAAACTATAACTCCTAATGCTATTGATTTTTCAATTCAATAAAATATATATAAATTATTTATACTTTAATAATAATGATATGATAATTGAATCACAAAATAATCATAATTCTCCATTAATTATAGTGTGATGTTTTATTGGTGGAATTGACCACCCATATGAAAGATGATACTAATTTTAGTCATGGATAAATATGTCATTTAAATTAATACTACTATTATAAAGTAATTATTAAATAATTTTAGTATTTTAGTTCATTAAATGTAACATTTATTTTAAATGTTGTTATTAGTATACCACTTCATATTTGTTAAAATTACCAAAACATGCTATTCACATACTTCATATTCACCAATCATAATGAAAAAACTCATGTATTTGAATTTTAACTTTATAAAAAAGTATTGAACAAATATATTAGTTCAATAAATTATATATGAATGATGAAGTTGGAATTATAGGTAAGGGATCGACATAAATATTTTAAAGCATGTATAGAACAATCAAAATAAGAATCCTTTGATTATTAATAAAATAAATAAATAAATACTAAATTTATTATAAATTATTATAATGGATGAATATAAATGATAATAAATGTGAATACGGTGATGGAATAATTCATTAATATTTTTAGGTTTTTTATACAGGATGTTAATTTACATTTTTGGAATTTGAGAGTAATGCTAATGGTTTTATCATTTCAATTTTTGTATAAATATTACGAATACACCACTTGTTTTAATTTTTTTAAATTTTTATATTACTATTTTTATTATTTGAATAACTAATTTCTGGAAATTAAATTTATTTAAAAATATGTATCTAGTTCTATTTTAAAGATATTTTGATTCATATCCCACTAATTTCCTAAGGTTTTTTGTCAAATCAACTCCCTTTATTTGGATAATAATTTTTATTCTTGAAGTTATTTATTATATGTTTGGTTCATTACACCCTAATGGTTTAATTATATTATATTTTTTATTCTCTATTTTAAAATTTAATATTTTAAATCAAATATTTTTGGATAGTGGATTTATTAAAAATAAATTAATCATATTGTCAAGAATAATTCATATCCTCTTTAAAGAAAAATTTTATTCCATATCCTTATTCTTTACTTTCATAGTTTATTAACCATATTTTTTAGAAATACATATATTAATTCACTATTTTTAACTTTATATTTTAAATTTTCTCTTTGTAAAACATTCATCCCTATTCCTTTTATAATGAGGTTTTAACAAAAGTTATTTTAAAATATCAATTATTTTTATGATTATAATTATATATATAATTTCTATATAATTTATTGAAATGTTTCATTAACTAACCTATTAAAGACTTTTGAAATAAGTCTGTTTAATTGATTTAATTTTTTGTTATTAACTGTTCCAATTCTTAATGTCATTTTATATGATGCCATTTGGAAATGTTACAGAGACCATTTTCTATGATATGATAAATTTTATATTCAATTTGTACCACATATATATTGATGATGATTATTTCATATATTGTGTCCAATATCTCCCTACAATACAATAGTTGATGTTTTGTACCAGGACCCAACCTTAAACATTAATTAATCTTGAGTTATGTAAATAATTCAATTTGAGGATCATTTATGGTTTAGGGTTTTAGGGAATTAGGCTATAAGTATTACATTACATCTCAAAAACTACAATGTCGAAACTTTTACTCAGTTTCCATTTTTTTCATAATATAAAAACTCTTAAGAAAGAAACATGTCTACTTCCATGTTTTAGATATAATGATTTTTCCTTAGTCCCTATTCATTTTAATGTCATATGAAAAAAATTAAAAAAACATGGGATGAGTATAAAACTCTCATTAAGGGTTATAAAATAATTAAAGGAAACATTAACCCATCAATAAATACAAATCATTGACACCATGCTTTTCAATCATAACATACCTCATGAAATCATAATATTTATGAATAACAAACAAAAATCATAAATCATAAAGGTAAATTATGGAATGCATAAGATACTAATTTTGTATAATTTATAGCTACATATGGAGTTACATTTGGAATACCCATCTTAGTATATTACCTAAATCTCTTAGGAGAAACATTAATGTTTACCTCCGTCACGTTACCCAATGTATTAGAGATCTATCATGGGCTTTTCCACCCTAGGTTTATCATAGAACCACCCGTATACATAATAAAGTCCCAAGAACCATAATATTATCATAATACATAAAATAACAATGAAGGAAAAATATCATTTCCACATTGCAATCACAATATATCATTTCAAGATATTTACATAATCAAGGCTTTCTCAAAATCATTTCCAATACCATTTGAAAAATTTAAAAATGATATTTTTGAATCAATGTTTCCCATACCACATTGAAAACTTTAAAGGAATAAACATTAAAAAACTTTAATATCCATATAAATAAATCTTAAAAATCATTTTAAAAACATGTACATTAATGATATTGATTTATAAAATTACATCTTCAAAACTTTTAAAATGATGTTTTAGTGAAAGAGTCATGTAAAACATGAGAAACACATGAATAAAAATACTTACTAAATAAAATCTAAAAAAGCTTATAATGTTATGATAATATGTAGATTAATTATATAATATGTCTATGGGTAGTATATACACTGTATAGGATACTAAAGTTGAACAATATCAAGATATGCCTCAATGAAATGAGATTGAGACATAATCCCTTTTAAATATTGTATCATTAGATTAAGGATAAATAAATGACATAATTATGTGTGAAAAAATATAAATACACCCAATATATGTTTATATTAAGTGTAAAATAATCATTAGTAATTCACACATATTCATATCACAACATAAACAAGAAGTATAATTTTAACCCAAATAATGGAAATTGGGTTATGGAGTTCCCTTACATCGTGTCCGACTTGACTCGTTTGTTCCTTGTTCTTTCCGAATAATAAAAGTAAGATTATTTATACCTTATTCAGAACAATTTAAAATTTCATTATTCCTTTTATATCACTAAAAACCTTGAAATTACAATTAGTTACTTATTTGAGTTTATATCGGTCATTTTCTCTATGTTCGCAATTTGGGTTAAAAATGATCTTTTTATAATTAAAATTAGTCCATGGGGTAAAAGTACATTATCTACATAATTATATTCATGATTTATATATCATATATATCATATATATCTATTATATAAGTATTTATATTTTCCCATAACATTTGGATATAAGAATTAAAATGCACTGTTCATGGAGACGGTAAGCCGTACGTACGCATGAATGCTACATTCATGTTTTTCATTTTTAAAGAATTGAAAACTTAATGATTCATAGATATATGATAATTCCAGTATAACATAATATTTTATATATGTTACATAATTTCATTAACACCATTATTTATATGTTCCATGTATGGTATGACCGAGTTATATCACTTTGAGGGGGCGGTTTTCCGAACATCCTCAAATGAAAATATCATATTTATACAACATTAAATGTATAAAGGTATGTTATAAATGATAATTTTAATAGAATATTGATAAAATAAAAAATAATATATATCATACATAATTAAAATTACCTCATAAAGGCCACCATGTGAGGCGGAATAAGAATATTGAACAATCACTCATTCGTGAGGCAGTAGTTCGTTGTCCACAGAAACAGTGTGTTAGTTTCCATTAGATGGAGGTTTTTCGAAATGTAGTTAGAAAACATATCATAAAAAAACCTAGTATATTCAGTATTGTGGCGTTTTTATGTAAACAAATAATATGAAGAGGATAGGGAGTGTAGAAGTAAAATAAAAGAAGTGAACTTGAGGAAATATGTTACCTTTAAATCGGGTAACTCCATTTGGTTTGAACAAAAATGCTTTCCTGAAATTCTTTCTACCAAAGGTAAAGATTATAGAAGGAATAGAGGGATGTTGGAAGATTATTGGAGCAGCGTTTTGATGATTCAAGGTGCTTTAGAAGTGTGTGTAATGGGTTAGAGGTGGTTTCCTTTTATAAGGTGGAGGAGGGGATCATTACGAATGTCTAAAAGTGTTATATTATTATAAAATCAATTTAGGTTTCAATAGGTCCAAAACATATTTAATTCATCTCTATGATGAGTATAAGTTGAAATAAAATCATCCAATAATAATTGAACTGGTTTTGGATATTTTATTAATCCTTGTTATTTTTATTTAACCTTGGGTTAACTTTCTTAACTTTAACCATATTCATACTATAAGGTTAATATATTTACAATAAAATTCCAACCAACCAAAAATGGATCATTAATTTCATTTGTAACGTCATATTTGTCATTTGGTCAAATATTATATTTTTAGGATTATTTTATCATTTAATAAAATTTTAATTGTTTGAAAAACTAATTTATGTCAACTTACAAACTATTAATATAATGACTTTTATAAATATCAATAAAAAATTAAATATTTCAAAAGAACTAATTAATTGAAATATACCAAGTCATTATTATTTCTACAAATCGCGGGTGGAATAAAATGTTTCAAAATAAATTTATTTTAATAATTATAATATTATTTACTTGAATCCTTTATTAATGAAGAAATTACTACATCAACATTGTGTAATAATTATGTTTATTTATTAAATGTATAAAATAATTAATAAACTACCATTATATAAGAAAACATTTTATATTTCTAATGAATATTTATAGTCTAACAGATTACTTATATTACACCATATTAAATTTTTTTTACTAAAAGATATATATTTTTGTCATATTTGTCTTTACTTTAAATTAATTAATATAAATTGTCGTTATCCCTTCAAAGGGGCTCCATGAGGTCCCCAAATAGACCCAAGTATTAAATTGGTGAGAAATATCTCAAAAAATAGGGTTAGGATAAGTTCAAGGGTATTTTAATATTATTATAATATTATTTTGACCATTATTTACCAGAATTACCCTTTATCAATGGTAAATAAAATATTTACTGGTGTAAATATTCATAATGACTAAAAATAAAAGTTACCTTTGTGCACAATTTGGACCTCCTGATTCCAAATATGGAATTAGTTTTTCCAAATTTAAAACACATAATTGGCATATGTTAATTTAAAAATAATTCCAATTGTCAAAACACAAAAACCTGTTTTTAAGAAATAATACTTTTAAAAAGATTGACATTTGTTTATGTCCAATTTCATAGTTAAATTACATATAATGACCTAAATTTGATTAAATGGTAAAAATAAAATCCAATTATACTTTAAAACTAATTAGAATAATAATCAAACTATATAAATAAATTATATGAAATGGCAGTTTGGAATTAAAATGCTGTATTTTATAACTATTCCTTAAAAAATTAACTTTATTATAAAAATACCAAAATAACATACAATGTAAATTTTGATGTCCTGATTCAAAAGAAGAATTTAATTCTGTAGAATAAAACATATAAAAGTGAGTGAAACATTATTTAAAATGGTTTCACCATTAAAAGGTTGTAAGACAACCTTTTAAATAATATTAGAGTATTCCATGCTTAAAATCAGATTCATTCTTATTTTAAGCTTATAAAATTCATTTGATAAATGAAAATACATTAAAAAAAGTATAATAATACATCTTTTAGTTCTATTAATTCTCATCAATACAAATACTTTGTGTTAACTACCATTTAAAAGAATAATACTATTATCTTATTTTTCAGTATAACTCAGTGTTGTGTGAAATATTAGATTTCAAAGAAATATGCTATTGTTTGTTGTGTTTTCTATCATACATAGAATCCCATTTAATGTAAGATTATTATTCAATAAAAAACTATTAATAAATATGAAAATTTAATATTCTTTATTTACCTTAGATGTTACATCCTTGCCCCCTTGGGGAATTGTGTCCTTGAAATTTTAAAATTGGGATTAGATACTTCCTTTAAAGCCCCACATTGAAAATGAGTCAATAAAAATATCACATTAAAAGAACTAATGAGAAGGAAAATGGTCCCCCCAGATAATACATATTAAATTCCATGTTGGAAAACATGTGTATGGAAGAGAAAGTAACTATCAGGTTCTGATATAGACTGATAGAAAACATGATCAGGATAAAGTTAACAATATAAAAACTAAAAACATGTGATGGGTTAAACTGTATTTGATTCCCTAGTAGTAAAAGTTAATGGAAATTGATTTAGTTTTATGTTACCTTTCATAATTTAGATGAATTTATTTATGAGATTGATGAAGAACAAAAGAAAATATTCTTACATTTCGAGTAGATTTTCATCCTTTAATATGTTTCTACCAAAAACTCATCTTTTCATCAGATGATGAGTATTCAAGATGACTTCTTCTCACCTGATGTGCTATAATCAACATATATAGAATCACATAATCAATAAATGAAATAATATATATTTCCCATGTATTTATACATTAACTAATACAAAAAATCATTAGTATGAGATTAGATAATCCCTTTAAAGGATAATCCTTTATTAAAAGAAACAGTACTCTCAATCTCCAAAATTTTAAAAAAGAACCCAAAGTTCATGTAAGACCATTCATTACACAATTTTCCTTAAAATTATTCAAAATAATCTATAATAAGATTGAAACCCATAACTCAGAAATATTTAATCACATAGTATTCGACAATAAATCATAACATTTATCTCCAAAAACATCGACTACTCTTAATGTCTCATATAGAAGTGTAATCAACCTAATCACATATTATCTATGTTAGATTAATTATTTCCAAAAATAACCGCAATCACCATATTTCCACAATAAATACATATATTTTTACAAAATAAAATATCAACCATTACTCCACAAATGAGATCCCATAGTATTCTATTTTCCTTAAGAATATAGTGTTCCCAAAAGAGAGAACGTCGTCCAAAATAACATTTTTCACTTAAACACTAAATCATTTTCCTATATTAAGGATGTCAATTTTATTAAAAATTAGATCTCAAATCTAAATATTCATGATCCACAAAATCATCAAACAATGAATTGATAGTCATACTAAATTGGGACTTCAGGTAGTCTAGCAGTAGGCAATAAATCCCAATCACACTTTGGTTTTGGGTTCGATTCCCACAGATTTGTCCGACATGATGGGTTTTCACACGGTCTGCATGTTTTCCTTTTTTAAAAACTATATATTTTTATTATATTCCCAAAAATGATATAAATTATTCAAAAATAACCATAACAAATTTTAACCACAAATGTTATCTCATACCTCGCATTTTCATCCCAAAATGTAATGACATATAATAACCTGAAATTCAAGGATCATATAATCCCAAATTGTTCTATATAAAAATATCCAAAAAATAAAATATAATTCTTCCTTGAATGAAATTTTCACATATCAATATTTAGGTTTACACATACTAGAAAAATGCTTCCAAAGTAATCACATCATCAAAATAGTCTTAATAATTTTAAGCATTTCATCATCAAAAAATTTAGAATAACTATTGATTACTATATATGAATACTTATAACTCATTCAATGTTTCTCATGATCCATTAAACATTCATCCCAAATTTAGTCCATGATAAATAATTCCTACAAACAAAATCATGAATCATATCCTAAGATTCAAAAATGTCAAAACATCAGCTAAGAAATAATCTTTATCTTTCATTGGTTATTTTCAGTTTCATGATCCTCAATTGGAATGACATAAGGTATTGATAAATATATATTTGTATGGTTCTGGTGGTTCCATTCCCGAACCATCATCGTAGGAAATCTATTTGTATAATGACTATGCATCCCACATTTAAAACATTCAATTGACCCCTTAGAAGGAACTTCTATCTCTTTCATGGAGTAATGGATGCATCCTTTTTCAGTGGATGGTTTGTGGATTATATACTTCATTACGACGTCTATAGAGTCTACCCATCCCATTGAAGCATTTTACTAGGTGTTTCTTTACACATCCTTGACACATAGCTTTTTTGAATATACTTAACTTTATGATTATTACCTGAACATCCATAGGGATTTGTTTCACACATATACGGTGCCTTATAAAAATTACTATGGTTCAGGTGGTCAATCATGAATCCAGATAGATTGTTGAGAATAACCACATGAGTTCTCATTGAATCCCTATTTTATTCGGTTGATTATTTAGAATAGTTTCACAGTTTCCTTCATATTCATTTTTACTTTGGTGCATGATTTATCCATCCATTTACTAAAACCAAAAAATTCGGTGAGAGTATATCAAAAAAATTATCATTTAATATATTATGAGGAGGGTAAACACTAATATATACATATTAATGTTATCGTAAACCAATTAAATTTTTCTAATGTGTCTATGACACTTTATAATATTCTAACCATTATGGTTATGAAACAAATGCTTATATAGCACTATAACCTCTAATGTTATCTAAACTTACCTTTTATACCTACTATAAGCGCCCAGCCATAAAAATTTCTTAATCTAGAGTTAAGTCAAGAATTCACATTGAGGATATTTACAGGTTTAGATTTTTAGAGAATTAGGACATAAATATTACATTACATCTCAAAAATTACAAAGTATACACATCTTCCTAGTTTCCATTTTTTATAAAATATAAACTCTTAAAAAAAGAATCATGATTAGTTCCATGTTTTAGACAACATGCCTTTTCCCATATCCCATACTTAACCCTATTCATATTTATGTTTTGTGAAAAACCTTTCAAAATATGGTATGATCATAAAAATCATAGTATGGCTTATAAAATAAGGAATGAAAACACTAACCCATAAATAAATACAAATAAATGAAACCATACTTTTCAATCATATCATACCTCCTGAAATCATATGATTTATGAATAAAAAATAGAAATAATAAATCATAAAGGTAAATTATGGAATTCTTAAAATACATAAATTATAGCTTTCACAACTATATAGGTAGTTAAATTTTGAATACCCATAAGAATATATTCCCTAAATCACTTATGAGAAAAATTAATGTTTACCTCAGTCATGTTACCCAATATATTAGAGGGTTATCTCGGGGTCACCCACCCTAGGGTTATCACGGAACCACCCATATGCATAAAAAATTCCCATGAACCATAACATGGTCATAACACATAACACAATAAGAAAGGAAAAATTATTTTTCCACATTGCAATCAAATTATATCATTTCAATATATCTACATAATTGATGCTTTCTTAAAACCATTTTTAATACCATTTGAAACATTTAATAAAGAATTTTTTTAATCAAAATGTCCCATTCCACTTTGAAAATTTTATTGGAATCAACATTTTAAAACATTAATTTCTATATAAATAAATCCTTAAATCCATTTTAAAAACCTGACATTAAAGAGAATTATTTAGAAAAATAAATCTTCAAAACTATTAAAATGATGTTTTAGTGAAAGAGTCTCGTTAAACATAAAAAAACACTTGAATAAAAATTCTTAATGAATAACATCAAACAAAGCTTATAATATCATGAAAATAAGTCAATTCATGATAAACTATGTCAAAGTGTAGTATATACCCCTTATAGGATATTAAATGTGTACAATATCAAGATATACCTCAATGAAAGGAGATTGAGACAAAGTCCCTTACAAGGATTGTATCATTACATTAAGGATAAATCAATCAAATAATTATGTGTGAAAATATAAATACACCCAATATAAGTGGATATAGAGTTTAATACAATCATTATTATTTCACACATACTCATTGCCCAACATAATCAAGAATTAAATTTTTTTTTCCAAAGAATGGAAACTGGGTTACGGAGTTCCCTTACCTCATATCCGAATTGATTCATTTGTTCCTTGTTTTCCTAAATAATATACATAAGTTAATTTATAATTTATTCATAAGATTTTTCAAGTTCATCATTCCTTATATATAACTTATTCCCTTTCAATAAAAATTAGTTAATTTTTAGCGTTCATATTATACATTTTGTTGATGTTCGGAATTTGACTTAAAAATGAACTTGTTATAATTAAAATATGCCCATGTGGTCAAAGTTAAATTATCTATAGAATGATATTAATGATTTAGAGATCATATATAACATATATATCTCACATATATGTATTTATAATAGTCTATAACATTTATACTTAAGAAAATGAAATACACTGCTCATGGATATGGTAAGGTGTATGTATGCATGAACGCAACATTCATTTGATTTTATCATTTTTATTGAAATGAAAATATAATGATAGATAGTTATATTATTATTCCATTATAATATATAATTTTATATACATTACATAATTTAATTAACTTCATTATTTATATATTCCATGTATGGTATGAACAAGTCATATCACATTGAGGGGGTGATAGTTTGCACTTCCTCAAATGAAATTATCATATTTGTAAAACATGAAAAGAATATTGGTATGCTATAAATGAATATTTTAGAATAATAATGATAAAATAAAATAAAATAAATATAATATATAATAAAATTTCCATCATAATGGCCACCATGCAAGGTGGTAGAAGAATATTGAACAATAATCATTTCATGGGACAATAGTTCGTCGTCCATAGAAACAATATGTTCATATCCATTAGATGGAGGTGTGTGGAAGTGTAGTTCTAATACGTATCATAACAACACCCTATCATAATTAGTATACTTTTGTTGTTATCTAAACTAATAATAGATAGGAATAACATTGGGAGTGAATAAGTAACATAAAATAATGAACTTGAGGAAATACATTGCCTTTAAATCGGGTAACTCCAATTGGTTTGAACCAAAAAGATATGTTGAAGTGAATTCTTCCTATTTTAAGGCTTCTAGGAAGATGATATGGATGTTGGGAAATTATTTTTGTAGAGGATGGATGATTCGAGGGGCTTGGGATGTTTTTGTAATGGGTTTGAGGTGGTGGCCTTTTATAAGGAAGAGGAGGGGTTCTTTAGGAAAGTTTGAAAGAAAAACTTTATTATAAAATGAATTTTGGTTTAAAAAGGTTAAAAATTTATTTAATTTGAAGATAAAGTGCTTATAAGTCGAAATAAAATCATCCCATAATTATTTTACTTGTTTTGGATATTTTATTAATACATGTCATTTTTATATAACCTTTGGTTAACTTGTATAACTTTTACCATATTCATACATTAAGGTTAATATGTTTGTTATTCAATGTCGAGCTACACAAAAAGGATCATTGATATAATTTTAACAGTATATATTTACGATGGCCAAATCATAGATTTTTTATATTATTTTTAACATTTTATAAAATATTATTCATTTTAAAAATTCATTTATGTCAATTTATGAACTATTCATATCAAGAATTTTACAAAAAATCAATAAAAACTTGATTCTTTCGAAAAAACTTCATTAATTCAAATATAATAAGTAATTATTATCTCTAAATATCGTGGGTTAAATAAAAAGTGTCAAAATATATTTATTTTAACAATTATAATATCATTTATTTGAATCCTTTATTAATGAGGCAATTACTGCATCACCATTGTGTTATAATTAGGCTTATTTATATAATGCCTAAAAATTATAACTAAAATACCATGACGTGGGAAATATTTTTAGCTTTGAAATGAATATTTATAGTCAAAGTTATTAATTATATAACCACATATTAATTTTTTTACTAAAATATATATGTTTTTATCATTTTGGTCTTTACATTAAATTAATTAATATAAATTGTCATTATCACTCCAATGTGGCTCCATGGGGTCCCAAAATAGACCCATGGATGAACATGGTTAGAAATATCTCACTTAATTGTGTTAGGACAAGTGTAAAGGAAAATTTAATGTTATTATAATATTAATATACACTATTATTTACCATAATTACCCTTCAACCATGGTAAATAAAATATTTACACTAGTAAATATTCATAATGTCTCAAAACAAAATTTACCTATTTACAAAATTATGACATCATGATGACAATTATGGAATCAATTTTTCAAAATTCAAAACATAGTAGTTGCAGAAATTAATTTAAAATTAATTCCCATTTTCAAAACCAAAAAACTTGTTTTTAAGAAATAATACATATAAAAAACTGTCCTTTGTTTAAGTCCAATTTCAAATTAAAATTTCATTTAATTACCTAAATTGGATCAAATTGTAAAAATATAATCCAATTATACTATAAAAAAATTAAAATAATAATCAAACTATATAAATGAATTTGATGATAAGGCATTTTGGAATTAAAATGCGGCATTTTTTCACTATTAATTAAAAAAATGAACATTATCATAAAAATACCAAAATATCATCCAAAGTAAATGTTGATGTCATGATTTATTGAATAATTTTTTTTCAAAATATAACATATAAAAGTAACAAAAAACATGATATAAACATGGATCACTATCAAAAAGAGGTAAATCATCCTTTTAAATAATATTACTGTATTTCAGGATTAAGATGAGCTTATTTCTTATTTTCTGACTTTAAAATTTATCAGATAAATTTATAGAAATTTAACAAACATGTATAAGTATATTTTAGATATTTCTGTTCATTCCTGCCAATACAACGTGTAACACCCCTATATTTTATGAAAAAATATTATTTTAATTTCATTAATGTCTTGTGTTGTATTGTACACCAAGATTACCTTGCGCTATATGCAACGCCGTATTAGCTTGCAGTATACGGAACACTATTCTTGGACCGTGTTACACACAATTTTTATAAGAGTTATTCTACGCAACATTGAGTATATATATATTTATATATTAAATGTATAAATGAAATATGGTTGGATTCTGTTATACGAAACAATGTAGGATTCTTTCACAACACGCAACCCTGACTTGTCTTGCATTACACGCAATCACGACCTTCCTCGATAGCATGTGTTGTACACAATACCGGGTTTTAATAAACAATGATATATTATTATAATATTGTCATGAACTAGCCATTATGAATAGTATTAACTAAATTTTGAATTTTATAACATTATTATTCATCTTACACATTTTCTAGAACATGGTATAAGAACAAAATAAATTTTTCGGGTAAAATAAGTATTTTTCAAAAAATGCAGTTTTGCCGCCTTTTGATGGAGCACCCACTTTAAATCTAGTTTTTGACATGTTTATATGGTCAATTTGACAAAATAAAATTCTTCTTTTGAATCAGGATGTAAAAATTTACATTAGACAAAGTTTTGATATTTTTCCGATAACTTTCATATTTTAATGAATAGTAAAAACACGCTATATTTTAATTAAAAACAACTTTTTTCATCATAATATCTTATGTGGTTAAATTATAATATTGAATGGGTTTAAAGTGTAAATAGAATATATTTTTACCATTTAATATAATTTATGTCATTAGTATTGATTTTACCTTGAATTCGTAGGTTAAATCAATTCAATCTTTTGGAATGTTTTAAACAAAAACCCGTTTTTATTCGACAACGAGATTAATTTTAATTTAATTTCTGCAACTTATGTGTATTGAATTTTAAAAAATGGATTCCATATTTGGAATCAGTGGGTCGAAATTAGGTTAATAGGCTACTTTTTATTTTTGGGAATTATGAATAGTAACTACGGTAAATTTTATTTACCATAGTTAAAGGTAAATCGGGTAATTAAGTGTAAATATAATATTATAAAATTACCCTAACACATGTCAAAATTCTATTTGATGGCTAAAAGTAAACCCATATCAACTAAGGGTCGGATTAGATTCATTTTATGGTCTGTTGACCATGAAAATAATTTAATTATTATTAAAACCAAAGAAAGTGACAACATGTCACTTTCTTAAATCTTATGAGTATAATATTTTTAACTTAGTGATAAACATCATAAAACTTCGAACATGAATAGTATCCAGAAATATGACAAAATTATCTACATCATGATAATTTATTTAGAATTTTTTTTGGGATTAAATAGTTATAATTAATTGTGACACAATAGTGATGTAGAAATTATTTATCTAGTGAAAAATCTATAATTTAGTTTTTATTAAACTAATAGATACCATAAAAGGCACAAAAACCTGACCAAAACTTATTGGTCATGTAAATTGAAACTATAATCATCCAATGGTCGAATATTTTACCATTTGGAGGCTTATACAAGCAATTATGACACTTATATTATTTTGTTTTAAATAATGCCAAAGTTGTCACCTTCATAATTTAATAAATATAACAATTTAAATATTGTGATATTAAGATGATAAATTCGAGTAAAAGTTTTATTGTGAAAGGTAATATATTTATCTTCATCATATGATTTTATTTTAAATTTTTATGCAACAAATAAGTATATTAAATAATTATACAAAAATGATGTAGTAATTATTTTATTAAGAGATAAACCAAATAAATGGTTTTAAAAATCATAAAATAAATATTATATGAACTATTTAATGTGATCCAATAATTTTATAGATACATATGACCTTTTATTAATATATTAAATCTTTTATTATGAACATATCTTCTGTATATATATTATTTAAATTCAAATAAATGAATAGTGTCAAAATTGACACTATTGTTATTTTATAAAAATAACATATTATAAAATTGTTTAAAAATCACAAAAATATTTAAAAATTATAAATTTATATTTATATGGTCTATAATGTTATAAAGTAAACAATTATGGAAAATTCACAACAAATAAGTAATTTTTTGTTATAATTTAAAATTTAGAATTTTATTACCACAAATAAACGTAAATAGATTAAATAAGGATAAATCAAAATGATAAGGTTTAAAATAAGCTCCAAACATGTCTAAATTTTATTGGTTGATAAGATTACAACCCTGTCGCATCTTATCTTAGAATATGAGTCATTTTTGGAGGTTTTTAAGTGGGTTTATATTTATAATAAATTAATATTTTTTAGAATTCCAAAGGTGCCCCTCTCCTCCATTATAAAAGGGCACCTCCTCCCTCTCTTCCTCACACAACTTTGAGCCTTCAATATCGGCCAACCCCTGCCAAATTCTCTTCTCCACTTCCCTAAAAACATCCTAGAGGTTTTGGTCTTCCTCAAAGGCCAATTTTAGTGCCCTAAGAGGAGGTCTCAAAAAGGCGCTTCAAAGAAGAGGTAATTTCTGTTACCGATTCATTCACCTTTATTTCTTCTTCCACTTCTTATTCTTAGGTTGTTTCATTATGAAGTAATAACATCAGTATCACTCATATACTGATATGTTATTATAAGTATGAAACAATCCTAATTCACCATCTATCCATCCTACGGAAAATGAAATCACCGCACGTGCGTACGTACGGAATACCGTCTCCACGTCGTGGTGTAATCTGTTTTCCACCAACACCTTACATGGATGGGTATTATGGTCTAAAGAATAACTATACATAGTTATTATAAAATCATAATGATTCTTATATATTGTATCATCCACTCCAATTCAATTCAATAATTATGGAAATGATATCATCGCTCGTGCGTACGTACGGACTACCGTCTCCACGACGCGATGAGATTCATTCTCCATGTTAACCAAATAAGAATGATTATAAAGTATATATAAGAAATAATAATGAAATATATGATATTATAAAGCTACTGGATTTATGTGTATATATATGTATGTCATCTACTTAATTCCACTAAATTCAATAAGGAAACGAAAACAGCGTTCATGCGTACGTACGACCTACCGTCTCCATGAATGGTGTATTTCTTTCCATTTACTAATTTATTATATATATGTATATTCTGAATATATATTATATATAAAGCATGTTTTATATTCTGGAATTAAGTTATTATGATCTTACTAATCATATGAATAATTACAAGTTAAAACACGAATGACAAATGAGACGATTTTACCCAAAACGCTACTTTAACATAAATTTGCAGACGAACGGGTAATATAAAGTCATAAGTGAACCATATATGATATAATAACAATGAATATGATTCTGTAATAAGTCAGTGACATTATTTAAATCATTATACATGAGGTTCGGACACTTACGAAGCAAATCGGACCTAAGGTAAGGGAAATATCACAATCTCATTTTTATCCGAGATTGTTTCTACTTTGGTATTTACTGGGGTGTATTTTATGATCCACATCCATGTTTCCTCAATATTATTTCCATCCATATACAATTGTTTAAATCCATTTTTACCCTTCGGTGAGTCTTTCAAAAAAGGATATGAAAGGAATCTTTTGTCATTTTTCATATGAGGTACTTTTTGACTTTTCCGACAAAAGTACGAGAAGAATGTTTTATTTTAACTTATACGACATGAATTTTTTTTAAAACATTATTTCCAAAAAGATTACTTTACAAGTTTTCAAGTTTATTTTTAATCAAATTCTTTTAGTTTAGAATTGTATGACATGTTATGAAAGGAAAAGTGTTTTTGAAGAAGAAAGGATATTTTCCTCAAGAATGGAGTTCAAGTGTTTTATCAAAATTATTTTCCATCTAAGAAAATAAAGGGTTCTGTTTTTATCCCTATTATTACATTTATTTGATTATGTTGTGATGGAATTATTTTTATGAATTATTTTATCTTATATGAACTGTTTCATGATTTCATGATGTTTAAGATTCCCATTTGTATTACATGGGTTATGCAGTGATGTATGATTTATGATTTTGTGGCACACATAAGAATGGTATCATTATGATATGGGTGGGACCTATATCTCCCTCCAATGCATTGGGTAAAGATTTTATATATCTTGAGATAGACATGGCTGGAATGGTAGGTTATACCGGTTCAGTGAAATAGGACTAAAACGAGGGTGACTCGGTTCAGAAAGGGACTTTGTCCACTAAGTTAGTCTTGGCAATGAGTCTTGACTAATAAGAAATGATTCTCTTTGATTATGTGTGTATGCCACAAAGTTTAATGTTTTATGTTATGATTATTGTGATTACATTTCACTGCCATGAGTTATCCCAGGTTATGAAATTATGATCTCTTTTACAGGTTATGATTTCCAAAATTTATGTGCTTATGTATATGATGTGATTGATATTTATTTTGTTTACCCTTACTGAGAATTTGAGCTCACCCTTTTATGTTTTCTTTTTCCCAGGATATAAATAAAGGCATTAGGTAAAAAAAGGAAGATCTTTATGGGAGATGTTGAAGATCTTTCACCACGATTAGAAGATTGTATTCCGAGTTTCAAAAGACACTAAACTGTTACGATCCTTGTGTGTGTGTTTTTGTTATGTACTAAGTATTCCGCAAAAGTAATGTAATGTCCATGTACGTCTAGCTTCGGGTCTCTACAGTTGGAATCAGGGGAAAGGTTTAGTCAACCTTTGGAAACTAGGATGCGAAAATGTTAGTGAGATCCCTAGAGATATTTCTAAGCTATGTCTAGGGATGTCTCTAAGGATAAGTATACATATAGGATATGGTCCTAGCACTACGGTAACAATCTTAGAATTAAACCTAAGATGTTAGATATTGAAGTTAATTCCCCTTTATTATGTTGTTTATATATCATGATTTTTGTCACTCACACTAATTTTTTTTGGGTTTTAGAAAACGACTGGAAACAAGATAATTCACGATAATATAGGATATGAGGGACAATGGAATGATAATATTCATGAGAAACCAAATGAAATGGGATTTGAAAGTCAAAAAATCATAATTATGCCGAATCAGCAATCTCATAATATGATCAATAAACTCAAATTTGGTAAGTTTCCTGACTCGTCTAATAATATTAAGATGGAGTTTCATGATGATCATAGAGGAAAGAAAGTTCAATTTCCCCTATGTAAATCATGTGGGAAGAGGAATCAAGGAGAATGTTTCAAAGGAACTAGAAGATGATTTGGGTGTGGAAAAGAAGGACAAAAGCCAGTAAGTGCAAAGGAAAAGGTTCAGTTAACACCAGGGATGAGGATAATGGTATTGCTACGACATCAACAATGGTTAAATTTTTTAAATGTGGAATGTACGAGCATTATGCAAACCAATGCCCTAAGGGGAAGTCTCATGAAGAGAATCAGTATAGTCGTATGGGTAGTATTTATGTGGATGATGATGAAGAGACTACAAATGATATGTGAGATGAAAGAATTGTTGAAGCTCGGTCAATGGTTTAAGAATGTAGTGGAATGATTACATGTTTATCATGTGTAATGTTGTATAAGTAATCTCATGGTACTACGGAATAAAGATACATCTAAGGATTGTTACACTGTTGTCTTTCCTTGAGTTTTGAAAGTGTATGATTAATGTTACCAGTATCCTTGAAAGGTTATTCAGATATTTTTGGAATATAGGTGATATGCGCATAATGAAGGGATAAGGAAAAAATTAAATGTATTCATGAGCTCATGACTGATACAAGGAAATAGTTATATCATGGTTTGAGTATATAGAATTTTGAGGATTTTGGTATGTGGAAAGTGTTAACTTTTAACTGCATTCATGTTTTCACTAAGGTTCAATGGGTATTCATTCTTCAAGAGAATACACGATTAAGGTATTCACATGTTTGTAATTTGACCAACAAGATATATCTTATGATATATGGGGGATAAATGATGGCATTCACGTGATTGTTCTGTGACATTTCAAGTAATCATTTTCTTTATACTATGATCTTGGACCGAAGTATTTTATATAAGCCTAAATATTAGAATGGATTATGATGGACATAAGTTAGGATAATTTTTTTTTCAATATTATTGATGGGATGTTATAGTAATGTAGTTATAGAAAAAGGACAACCTGCAGGACGGGCAACAACCCATCGCGTAAGACAAGGCTGTGGGAATCGAACCCACAACCGAAGTGCGAATGGCCTTTATCGCATACCACTGGGCTACAGGAAGTCCTTGGTTAGTAGAAACTAGTTTTTTCATTAAGAGGTATGATATATGAAGTATATGTTCATCCTCACAAAAGACAGACTTATGAATATTTGATAACTATTGCTAACCTTTTATTTGAAACAGAATGAATGACCCATCATTCTATCACATGATCTTTTAACACTTCATTTCTTTAAGAGATGAAGTGGAAACTGTTCAAAGCAGGAACAACAGTGAGATTGTACCAAAATCAAGTAAGTATTTCTTCTAATTCAAAATTTTAATCTTTACGGAAATGATATTGAAAACCAAAAATGTTTTCCTAGTGATCTTATATCTGATGAATCAGATGGTACCCTAGATCATCACAAATTTATGGCTTTATGATTGTTGGCTTTTTCATAGCCATGTCCTCTACCACTCTCCATCAGAACATGATGGTTATATTTCTCTTCCATGTCCATAATTTCACCTATGTTCTCCTATGTGGATACCCAGTGATTAGTTAACATGGGTAAGCATTATGTTTAATACTTTAGTTTTTAAAGATAAGTTTTGGTATTCCTTTTTACGATGTGGGTTTCTATCAAAGAAACTTTCAGATAGTAAACCATTTATAACCCCGAAGAATTTCGAGGGAGAAATTCATTTTAAGGGGGGTAGAATGTAACACCCCGAGATTTTATGAAAAATATTATTTTAATTTCATTAATGTCTTGTTTTGTATTCTACACCATGATTACCTTGCGCTATACGCAACACCGTATTAGCTTGCAGTATACGGAACACTATTCTTGGACCGTGTTACACACAATTTTGATAAGAGTTATTCTACGCAAAATTGAGTATATATATATATATATATATTTATTAAATGAATAAATAAAATATGGTTGGATTCTGTTATACAAAACAACGAAGGATTCTTTCACAACACGCAACCCTGACTTGGCTTGCATTACACGCAATCGCGACCTTCCTCGGTAGCGTGTGTTCTACGCAATACCGGGTTTTAATAAACAATGATATATTATTATAATATTGTCATGAACTAGCCATTATGAATAGTATTAACTAAATTTTGAATTTTATAACATTATTATTCATCTTACACATTTTCTCGAACATGGTATAAGAACAAAATAAATTTTTCGGGTAAAATAAGTATTTTTCAAAAAATGCAGTTTTGCCGCCTTTTGATGGCGCACCCACTTTAAATCTATTTTTTTACATGTTTATATGTTCAATTTGACAAAATAAAATTCTTCTTTTGAATCAGGATGTAAAAATTTACATTAGATAAAGTTTTGATATTTTTCCGATAACTTTCATATTTTAATGAATAGTAAAAACACGCTATATTTTAATTAAAAAAAGCTTTTTTCATCATAATATCTTATGTGGTTAAATTATAATATTGAATGGGTTTAAAGTATAAATAGAATATATTTTTACCATTTAATATAATGTATGTCATTAGAATTGATTTTACCTTGAATTCGTAGGTTAAATCAATTCAATCTTTTGCAATGTTTTAAACAAAAACCTGTTTTTATTCGACAACGGGATTAATTTTAATTTAATTTCTTCAACTTCTGTGTATTGAATTTAAAAAAATGGATTCCATATTTGGAATCAGTGGGTCCAAATTATGTTAATAGGCTATTTTTTATTTTTGGGAATTATGAATAGTAACTACGGTAAATTTTATTTACCATTGTTAAAGGTAAATCGGGTAATTAAGGGTAAATATAATATTATAAAATTACCCTAAAACATGTCAAAATTCTATTTTATGGCTAAAAGTAAACCCATATCAACTAAGGGTCGGATTAGATTCATTTTATGGTCTTTTGACCATGAAAATAATTTAATTATTATTAAAACCAAAGAAAGTGACAACATGTCACTTTCTTAAATCTTATAAGTATAATAATTTTAACATAGTGATAAACATCATAAATCTCCGAACATCAATAGTATACAGAAATCTAACAAAATTATCTACATCATGAGAATTTATTTAGAATTTTTTTGGGATTAAATAGTTATCATTAATTGTGACACAATAGTGATGCAGAAATTATTTATCTAGTGAAAAATCAAGAATATAGTTTTTATTAAACTAATAGTGACCATAAAAGGCACAAAACCCTGACCAAAACTTATTTTTCATGTAACTTGAAACTATAATCATCCAATGGTCGAATATTTGACCATTTTGAGTCTTATAGAAGTAATTATGACACTTCTATTATTTTATTTTAAATGATGCCAAAGTTGTCACCTTCATAAATTAATAAATAATAAAATTTAAATATTGTGATTTTAAGATGATAAATTCAAGTAAAAGTATTATTGTGAAAGTTAATATTTTTATAGTCATCATAGGATTTTATTTTAAATTTTTATGCAACAAATAAGAATATTAAATAATTATACAAAAATGATGTACAAATTATTTTATTAAGAGATAAACCAAATAAATGGTTTTAAAAATAATAAAATAAATATTATATGAACTATTTAATGTGATCCAATAATTTTATAGATACATATGACCTTTTATTAATATATTAAAGCTTTTAGTTGGAACATTTCTTCTGTATATATATTATTTAAATTCAAATAAATGAATAGTGTCAAAATTGACACTATTGTTATTTTATAAAAATAACATATTATAAAATTGTTTAAAAATCACAAAAATATTTAAAAATTATAAATTTAAATTTATATGGTCTATAATGTTATAAAGTAAACAATTATAGAAAATTCACAACAAATAAGTAATTATTTGTTATAATGTAAAATTTAAAATTTTATTACCACAAATAAACTTAAATAGATTAAATAAGGATGAATCAAAATGATAATGTTTAAAATAAGATCCAAACATGTCTAAATTTGATTGGTTGATAGGATTAAAACCCTATCTCATCTAATATTCTAATATGAGTCATTTTTTGAGGTTTTTAAGTGGGGTTAGATTTATTATAAATTAATATTTTTATGAATTCCAAAGGTGCCCCTCTCCTCCCTTATAAAAGGGAACCTCCTCCCTCTCTTCCTCACACAACTTTGAGCCTTCAATCTCGGCCAAACCCTGCCAAATTCTCTTCTAAACTTCCCTACCAACATCCTAGAGGTTCTGGTCTTCCTCAAAGACCAATTTTAGTGCCCTAAGAGGAGGTCTCAAAAAGGCGCTTCAAAGAAGAGGTAATTTCCCTTACCGATTCATTCACCTTTATTTATTCTTCCACTTCTTCTTATTAGGTTGTTTCATTATGAAGTAATAACATCATTATCACTAATATACTGATATGTTATTATAATTATGAAACAATCCTAATTCACCATCTATCCATCCTACGGAAAACGAAATCACCGCACCTGCGTACGTACGAAATACTGTCTCCACGTCGTGGTGTAATCTATTTTTCCACCAACACCTTACATGGATGGGTATTATGTTGTAAAGATTAACTATACATAGTTATTATAACATCATAATGATTCTGATATATTGTATCATCCACTCCAATTCAATTCAATAATTATGGAAATGATATCATCGCTCGTGCGTTCGTACGGACTACCGTCTCCACGACGCGATGAGATTCATTCTCCATGTTAACCATTTAACAATGATTATAAAGTATATATAAGCAATAATAATGAAATATATGACATTATAAAGATACTGGATTTATGTGTGTATATATTTATGTCATCTACTTAATTCCACTCAATTCAATAAGGGAACGAAAACATCGTTCATGCGTACGTACGACCTACCATCTCCATGAACGGTGTATTTCTTTCCATTTACTAATTTATTATATATATCTATATTCTGAATATATATTATATATAAATCATGTTTTATATTCTGGAATTAAGTAATTATTATCTAACTAATCATATGAATAATTACAAGTTAAAACAAGAACGACAAATGAGACGATTTTACCCAAAACGCTACTTTAACATGAATTTACAAAAGAACGGGTAATATAAAGTCATAAGTGAACCATATATGATATAATAACAATTAATATGATTCTGTAATAAGTCAATGACATTATTTAAATCATTATACAGGAGTTTCAGACACTTACGAAGTAAATCGGACCAAAGGTAAGGGAAATATCACAATCTCATTTTTATCCGAGATTGTTTCTACTTTGGTATTTACTGGGGTGTATTTTATCATCCACATCCATGTTTCCTCAATATTATTTCCATACATCTAAAATTGTTTAAATCCATTTTTACCCTTCGGTGAGTCTTTAAAAAAAGGATATGAAAGGAATCTTTTGTCATTTTTCATACGAGGTACTTTTTGACTTTTCCAACAAAAGTACGAGACGACTTTTTTCTTTTAACTTATACGACATGAATGGATTTTTAAAACATTATTTCCAAAAATATTCCTTTACAAGTTTTCATGTTTATTTTTAATCAACTTCTTTTAGTTTAGAATTGTATGACATGTTATGAAAGGAAAGTGTTTTTGAAGAAGAAAGGTTATTTTCCTCAAGAATTGCGTTCAAGTGTTTTATAAAAATTATTTTCCACTTAAGACAATAAAGGGTTATGTTTTTATCCCTATTATTACATTGATTTGATTATGTTGTGATGGAATTATTTTTATGAATTCTTTTATCTTATATGAACTTTTTCATGACGTCATGATGTTTAAGATTCCCATTTGTATTACGTGGGTTATGCAATGATGTATGATTTATGATTTTGTGGCACACATAAGAATGGTAACATTATGAGATGGTTGGGACCTATATCTCCCTCCAATGCATTGGGTAAAGATTTTATATATCATGATATAGACATGGCTGGAATGGTAGGTTATACCGGTTCAGTGAAACAGGACTGAAACGAGGGTGACTCGGTTAAGAAAGGGACTTTGTCCACTAAGATAGTCTTGGCAATGAGTCTTGACTAATAAGAAATGATTCTCTATGATTATGTGTGTATGCCACAAAGTTTAATGTTTTATGTTATGATTATTGTGATTACATTTCACTTCCATGAGTTATCCGAGGTTATGAAATTATGATCTCTTTTACAGGTTAAGATTTCCAAAAGTTATGTTCTTATGTATATGATGTGATTGATATTTATATTGTTTACCCTTACTGAGCATTTGAGATCACCCTTTTATGTTTTCTTTTTCCTAGGATATAAAGAATGGTTTTAGGTAAAAAAAGGAAGATCATTATGGGAGATTTTGAAGATCTTTCACCACAATTAGAAGATTATATTCCGAGTTTCCAAAGACACTAAACTATTATGATCCTTGTGTGTGTGTGTTTTTGTTATGTACTAAGTATTCCGCAAAAGTAATGTAATGTCCATGTACGTCTAGCTTCGGGTCTCTACACAACAACTATGTGTCAACTATCATTTAAAATAATAATAATATATTATTATTTTTCAGCATAACTCCAAGTTGTGAGCTACAAATGATTACAAAGAAAACCCCTATTTCATGTTGTGTACATAATCCAACATACCATCCCCTGTAAAAAAATTAATATTTAATTTCCATATATTAAAAAATATGAAAATTTAATATTCATTATTTTCCTAGGATGATACATTTTATATCTCAGGATCTCAAAACAATATATGAGTAGTATCCCAAAACCAAAACGGTGCATAGGTAATAACCTAATTCGAAGATGGTAGATGAATTATTAGTCTAGCACCAAGAGGGTACATAGGATTATATCCCAATATCAGTATGGTACATAGGTTTTTATCCAAATATAAATAGTGTATACATGTTTTTATTCCAAGCATATTATGTAATGGGTATCATCTAATAATGCCTCATCCAATAGGTTATAATTTACTATTATTAATATTAGATTGTGTGATTATTGTGATATGTAATGCCCAAATTTTTGAAATATTTTTATGTATAGTTCTAATTATCACACTAGGTATCAGATCAGTTTTTATAGAATATATTGTTTTCACAAATGACTCAGTATTGTGGATCTTTGGTGACTCATTTTGGGATGATGAAAGGAGTATTTTTTGAGTTGTTTTATTGTGGATTTATACTAAGATAAATTATATAACATTCATCATGAAATCTGATTTTTTATATTAAATTAATGATTAATGTTTGGTTGTTTTTTTTTGGTTGTCAGATTTAGGGTGATTTGGGATTGAACTCTACATTGTTTCTTGACATGTCCACATCATTAAGCGATCTCATATTATAATTCATGAATTCTCATAAATAATTAATGTTTTAATTAATTTATTTAATTAATTATGAGGACTGACTGTCGGTTTGGAATAGATGGGTGGGGGAAAAAGTTGTCTATATTTTTATAAAAGAAATTTATATGATTCTGGGAGGTTGTCATTAAACATCTTCCTATGGTATATGAATTTATTAATTTTGCATGTGATATGTGTCTTCCAAATTGTATTGAATAAACTATGAACTAAAAATGAATTTTTTTTTGTCCCCAATGAAAAGGGAAGAAGTTAATTGGTCTACAATGGGCCTTAGAGCGTTAAAATGATTCATTATATATTTATTACCATGGTCTTCTCAATAAATTGTTTTTTGAGATAGATGAACCCTTTTGAGATATAAATTCATGTAATGAAACGTAATGGACCCTCAAATATGTTTCCTTAGAACCCATTGATTATAGGAGTGTTTAGGATTAGAAATTATTGGAATAGGGGATGACTATATGAAACCTAAAGATTCCTTATATCCTTTATTATAGATGATTGATGAGTGAGGTGAGAGTCCCACCCATACATGTTTTTGAATATCACGGTGGTATATAATATATTGTATTTATATATAGTATTGATAGGAAAGGACCTACCTTGAATTAATTTAGATGTGATATAGATCATATAAATAGCATTTTGTATTAGGATTGTTGAACAAACTATTTTTTCTGTTATGTTTGGAATCAATAATTGATTTTTTAAGCATACTATTCTCTTTGATTAATGGGCTTGACCCTAGAGTTTGATATTAGAGAAAGATCCAACTTGGGGTGTCCATGACTTGATCTGATATTTGGGAAAAAGTGTGGATACCCAAGTATTTTTTTATTCCCTTGAGAGGATTGAAACTAGGGTTTGAAAAACATGTCACTTATTTTTAATAGACTAATGAGGATTATAGTTTTATAGAGTGTAAAATTGAGAAATTTTATTTTGTGTTTGGCTAGGATTGAAACCCATGTGGAATATTATTATGATATATGGTGATATCTGGAGGATCCTTTTATCCCCCCCATGATTATGATATATGGTGACATTCTGGAAAGCAGTTTATACCATGATGATTAGGATATGTAGTGGTATTTTTGAAAAACATTTATTAACCATATAGTTCAAATATATTATGATATTGAGGTGGACCACTTATTTATCCTCCATAAAATATTATGATATATAGTAATATCATATATATCCCTATGAATGGAATCATAACCTGTTGTGCTTGGTACCACATAATGTGACACTTCAATCCTTTATGGTTCAGTGACATAGACTATGTTGTTTCTTATTTTGGTCATAAAGGTATGTCCAAGTAATTTCCCTTTTAAGTATATGAAATTATGATTTCATAATGTTCTTTTAAAGGTCATTTATTCAAAACATAATGATGTTCAATGGGACTCGGGTTGGTGTTTAGCACCATGGGTATACAGATCTCACAATTAGGGAGGCATTACTATTTTTTGAGACAAGATCGAGAGATATGATGGATCATCCATAGAATAAATTTAATCCATATTTAACATAAATCCAAAACCATCCGACATGAATTAATAAAATTATAACTAATATATAAGATAAAACCCCATGGTAAACTACCCTAAAGCAAGCTAACATAGTGACTCCGTAATTTTCATGAGCCCCAACTTGTAATACCCATCATGATTCATGTAATCCTCCTGGAAACCTAAAAACATTTTTATTTATGTAGCATGAGAATACATGTATACTTCGTTGAAACACAATGTATTTCATGCACAAGATAAATAAGCATACTAATTCCCCTGTGAGAAAATATCTGAATCAAAAAAAACCTAACAAGTATACTAACCATCCCTACCTCACCAAGGAATGATCACTAAATAAAAGTTACACATGAGCCTCACAAACAACAACACATCCTTCTCGTAGAAACCTAGTCTACAGTGCACATCACATCCCAGCCTTTGACACATGGTCCCCAATCCACATCAAATCCCACTTGTAGACACCTAGTTCATAACTAAATCACATCCGACCCAAAACCATATAGGCCACAACCACATCCCATCCGGAATACTCTTGGTATACAATAAATAATCTCATCCCAAAGAACATTGGGAAATCAAAACTAGCCCACACACACCGAGTCCTGAAAAACAACAACCAACATAAAAGGATCTTGTGTTATCATTGCCTCGAAGAGGGATCAGGGAAGAGCAGGGGACAACCATCCATCCTCCCAATAGGATCATTGGGAAAACACCCACCCTCGAGATGATGTGGGTGTTCAAAACAAAGTGCTCAATTAGGGTGGGGTGCATATAGAATTCAAAATTAAAATAAATGTATATTCATATTCAATAAAAAACACTCAATCCAAACATATGGGTTCTCAAACAAACCACCAACTCCCAACACTTAAAACTATTCTAGTACCTTTAAATGCACAATTATATAATACTAATCACGAAACTCGATTAAAATTCCGAAATAAATTATTTAACCAATTTCATTCATTATTAAACAAGTCATTTATCCATTCCAACATGACATGAGTAACTATAAATACTAACATACAATAAGAAAAAATTATCTTAGATGGTGAATATCCAAAAAGGTACTTTACATTTCCACTGTGTTTTACACCCATTAATGGTATATCATATATTGTTATCGGGATACAGGGAGAAACATTCTGCATTTTACAAATGGAGAAACTCTATGAAAACTAACCATACAAAACTATATGTTTCCCCCCTTTAAACTTACCCCACTCAGTCCATGTACCAATAGAACTAGCCCAAACTCAAAAACAAAAACTGATAAAACATTACCACACAACGAGTCTCCCAGACCCGCTACACAACACTTCTCACCCATTCAACAATCAATCAATCTATCAACTAGATATTGCATAACCCCAACAAAGACATCTGACAACATAGACAAGAGAAAACCAATAATTCAAAATAACTAATATACTAATGGGAAACACAATTCTAGATTTAAAAAGTTATCGGTTATTTAATTTTACCTATTTAATTCAACAGTTATCAAAGAAATTTATGATATTGTGGAATCCATTTATTAATCGGATATACCTGATTAACTAGTTTCCATTTTTAGTGATATAAAAAAATCTTGGCCAATAAATAACCATAATAGATGTTCCTAGCAGAAAATAAATCCACCAATGACCACACTTTTCAGCTGGGTAATCAAGTCCATATAATCACAAATTAACAATAATCATAGCAAAAATACAAGGGAATGTAAAATAAATCCTTCAAACACTCTCAATTTCATTTAAATTATTCTTATCCTTGATTATCATAGAACAACCGAGATCCATAGATGAAAAAATTAGATCCCTCCCACATGATGCACAAATGAATAGAAAAAAGGAAAATACTACCTCAAAAGGGTATTGGCAATCACCACATAAGAATGAGACGCACAATAGATCTTTGATAACCTCTCTCATATGATTTTCAACCATATAAAGATGCCGCGAAACCCCTACAAAAACAAAAACGACATATAATCCCAGTTAGAACCAAGATAGATCATCCTCCATCACATGGAAAAAAGAAACAGGAGGGGAAATATACCATACTAGAATAAACTGTTAGAACGGAGGAAAAATGCACCTCAGATTGAAGATGGATCACTACAAATCGAAAGAGGGAATCTATGAATCAATACCTGAAGAAGTAATCCTCAAAACAATGAAGAGGGGCCACATGGTCATTTGAGGTTAAGGAAGGATAAAAAAATTCATATGGTTGACCACTCAAATGGTTGTAAAAGAATTTACAATTTACAGTAACATAGAATCACATGATGTGTAATACCCCTTCACGCCATATAATTCCTCATGGTCAAATTATATCAAAAATCCCATCACCATTTGATTTATTTTATTTATAAAACCGCAAAAAATTTCACACAAATAACCAACTAAGAAAATCCATAAAAAATTTTCACACTGTGAAATTTAGTTACACGGCGTGTCATCCCCTTCTTCTACCTTTTTTCATCCAAACTTCTAAAAACCCTTCTGAGCCTCCCCTGAACACCTCCAACCACCAAAAATCACAATGTAACAGACCATGATGGATCAATACATTCAATCAGATACCTATCAAATTATTTTCTTCCTCTTGAATAAAAAACAAATCCAAAATAAAAGTGGTCTGAACAACCACCACATGATATACCTCTCAAGTATCTCGTCATAACACAATCATTAAAATGAGCCAAATGCACAACACTAAACAACCACAAACACACTACACTTATCCTCTATAGAAGTATTTCACCTTATAAATATCCCAAACTAAAAACTACTATAGTCAATGAATGGCACCTTCATGAAGACAAAAACCATGGAATTCTATCATTTATGTAAAGATACGATCTTCTATGTGTGGAACTAATTTGCCTTCTTGGGTTTAATAACATCACATTCAATGCGTCTTGATTAGGAACCTGATCCTCCATTTTTTATGTTAGCAATATTTCAAATACCACACCACAATCATATAAAACTAGGTTAAAATAGCCCATTTCATAAAACAAGGTTCAAAAAGTATATTTAAATGCAAAACAGAACAATTCCAAACTCATAAAAACTCCAAGTACTAGTTACACATCTACATTTCACACTCACAAGTACTCTCCTCCTAACCATCGTGCCTCGATGAAACATGAACCAAGGGAATGGTCCATCCACATATTAACTTCTCTTAATGATGATGGATCTCTACTGGATGCTCCAAAAACGTCACTTCATCCCCAATATCCAACTCTACATAGAATATGGCATGGGAGTCATTGTGAAGATAACAATGAAGAAATGAGATGTGGAATAGGTAAAAATTTATCTCCAACTCTAGTAGAAATACCAACTGTTATACCACCTCCCCAAATCATCCCTACATCTCATTGGGACACAAATGCAAGGAGAAAGATAACTACCTTTGGCAAACATCAACAACAGAAATCGATGGAAAACTATCAAGAATACATGTTCCCCAACCTCAAACCCCTAGGTCATCCTTCAACGATTGGAATATGACTTCTGCTTGTAATTTTCTTCTTTTATCATCTCAAAAACAAGATGAAACTTCTCTATAAAGCTATCTACTACATTGTGACAAAGAATAGTCGTCCCCCCCACACTCTATAAAGTATAAAAGGGAACGAAACAGTCATATGTACAATGAATTAAATGGATACTTGCTAACAAAAGAGTGATAAATATTATTATAAGAAAACACTACCCAGGTCAGGTGTTATACCGAAGATCCGCTAACATCAAAGAAGGATGCTTGCAACATCTCCTCCAATGTTTGTATAGTTTTATTTATATTCCCATATTTCTGAGGGTGGAATGTAATGTTGAGGCATAAATAGGGGCCAAAATCTTGAATCAATCCATTAAAGACTAATGAGAAAAAACATGATTCCACATCTGAGATAATGGATCTCAGAACCCCATATAGCCACACCACATCATCCACAATACTTTTTTCCATGGAAGCCACTATGCCTGACTCCTTCATCGATAAAAAGTTAGATGATTTCATCAATCGATCCACTACTACAATGATATAATCATAGAATCCCTGAGTTCCAGTAAGACCAATCCAAAAATACATTGAGATGTCATCCCACTTTCTCTCAGAATCATCAATGCGCTAAAAGGAACCACAAGGAACATGGTTTTGGGCCCTTACCTGCTAGAAGACCAAGTCACATTCCAAAAACTCTAATATTGCATACTTCATCCTGGGTAACATAAACAAAATCCTAAAGACACCATAAATCTTATAATCTCTTCGGTGTAGTTTTGAACGTATGATATGAAACTCACAATGGACTCCCTCATGCATTTCCATAAGAATGAAAAAATTACAATGATTCTCATCAGGTTCTAACTATCCTCCGACTATCCATCCGAAGCATCCCCATAGCCAACAGGATCACACAACACCTCTTCCTATGAGTCTCCCCACTGAGACTCTTCCACCTACTGCATCAAATAAGACTACACGTTCATTTGAAACAAACAGCCTCTTCCACCATAAAATCCTTCATCCAAGTGTAATGGTTCAATATCCTCCATCGCTATCCAATCATCGGTAGATTCCCAAACAACCCCCATATGTGACTTCATGATTGAGGCATCAACCATGCCATTTTCATTTCCTGATGTGTAGGAGATATCAAAATCATAGTCAAGTGAAAACTCCAAAACACCTCCACTTCCAAAAGATCATATCTCTCTAGGAAAAGATATACCTCAATTCTATTTGATACGTGAAGACTAAAAAGCACTCCCCAATGATGTAATGTCACCATAAATTCAACCCAATAACAACAACTTCTATATCCATATCATGGGTGGCCTAGTTAATCTCATGGGGATGTAACATCATAAGACTATAAGAGATCGACACTCTCTACAGTATCAACAAACATCCTAATCCCATATGGGTAGCGGAAAAAAACCTCAAACATAATCCCTTCTATAGGAAACTGGAGCACTGGAGAACAAACTAACTTCCCCTTTAGGTAACTGATCGCTGCATAACATAGACCACAACATAGAATTTTTTTCCTTCTTAGTTATCATTTTCAATTGGGATATATCTCTATATAAATTTGTTACAAACCACTTATAATTTCCGAAAAAACTAAGAAAAATTATAAATTCTACCATATTTTAGGTACTTCCTAAGAAAACACATCTTAAACATTTGACGAGTCAACTACCACACCATACTAAGATACCAAATTCCTGAGAAAATGAACCTCTAAATTACAAATCATATATGTGAACAACGTCCCATTAAACTAGACTGAATCAATGAATAAGAATTATATTTATGAGATACTCATCGTGCTTCTCCTATGACTTTGAGTAGATTATGACATCCTCAATGATCAAAAAAATTATGCGATCCCAGAATGCATGGAACAAAATTTTCTTACCTCGCATTTATAAAAATGGTGTGTTCATAACAAAAAATGGAATGAACATAAACTTGAAGTTCTCGTACCTATATCTAGAGGTAGTATTTAGGATATTGCCCTAATTTACCCTTAACTGGTGATATCTAGACTACAAATAAATTTTAGAAAACCAGCTTTCCCCTCTCAGTTGGCCTAAAATATTGTCTTTTATTGCAAGAAGGGAAATGTTTCTCATCGTCAAATGATTGAATCTCTAATAGTATACGAGCAACCTGATGTTGTCGATTGACTTGTTTGCAAACAATACTAGGGAAATCCATGGTGACACATTTGGATAGATAATACATTTCTGCATCAGATCATCTATAAGAGTCTTCAGCTGTTGCACCTCAGAGATTCCATCCCATAAGGGTCCATCGAAATTGAAGAAGCACGGGGCTACTAGACTATCCAAAAATCAACATAACGTCAGTGGGTAGTGTAAAAAACTCCTTGTAAAAAACATTCAGGAACTCCCCAATGACCTTGGGAACATCCATCATCCAAATATATGTTTATTCCACTAACATCTCTGCCAAAAAAGAGATAAAAAGTTTCATATTCCAATTACCCATCTGAAAAATAATTTCTCCACGGAATACCACAAACTCTCCATCCATTTCTATAAACATCAATCTCCTATAAAATCCTTATACAATGGAATGAACAGAATTCATCAAATCGATGATGAGAAATACATTGTATGGTTTCATCTATAGCATGAAATTATCCGAACGGGACTAATGTCTTCCCATCATTAGTCTAACTCCACAACACACATCAGACAAGATGGTATGGACTTTGAATGGAGTACTCAACACCAGGGGATTTGGAAGACTCACTATATATATCCCTAGAGAATGGGCTAGATTGTGTGAAACAATGGAGTGAAAAGCTCCTGAATCAAAAAAAGCATAAGAAATGGTAATGAAGAAACTGATCATACTTCTAACAATCTTTGGCCCTACCGGAACTGCCACCTTAGTTTCTTACAACTAACCATGTTTTACTCTTATGCCTTTCTATTGATGACATCCTCCATGACCACAGCCGGGACACTACAACATTATTAGCCTTTTGTGGTAGTTTAATAGACCACAATTTAATTTTTTTAAAATTAATTAGTGGTGGTTTTTAATAAAAAGACATGAAATATGGTTTTTTAGATTAATGGCACTTCTCCCCCAACTCCCTCGACTCCCCGATACCCCTGACCCCCACGACCCCCTAAACCCTATGAACCCGGTGATCTGTGTGGCCTCGGTTACCCCCTAAATCCCTCATCGCGCCTCTCCACCCATATCAACCCCCATGACCCCCTGAATCCCTAAGAGCTCATGACCCCGTCTACCCCTGCGACCCTAACGAACCCCTGAATCCATCATTGTGGTAAAACTATATCAGTAGTTTGGGTCAACTATATCAATAGTTTCATCTATCTAGTTAGGGTAATTTAAGTCAACAAAATCATCATTATCATTGATGTTATATGATTTATTAGGGTTTTAAATGTCACCCATGTCCATTATGCAATATGATTCATTAGGTAAAACTATATTTTTATCTTGGTTACTATACGCTATGTTATCAATGTACTCAGTGTCCTGAATTTACCCTAGTTCATCATTATTACTGGGTTCATAAGTGATGGAGATGTAATTTGACTCTTCTATCTTATCAATATCTTCAGTGTCTCCAATTTCATTGTGTTCATTAGTTTATCTACAATTTATGGCTTCATTAGAGTGATCAAAATCATTGATTTAATCAGGGCTATCTCATTAATTAAATTTATTTGGTTGTGTTGATCTGCTCATGGTAATAAGTTTCACCATTGGGATCTATGTTCTCAATTTCTTTAGATTCATTGGTTTCATATGTTTTATTTTTTTCAACAGTTTCTTTGGTATGATTCATATCATAGGTTTCACCGTTGTTGTTTGTCTAATAGATGCATTCAATTTCATTAGAATCATTTAAATTATTTGTGACATTATTTCTATTAGTATGGTAAATGATATCAATTTCATTGGTATGATATGTGTATTTAGTGTCATGGTGGATATTATTTTTTTCATCAATATAATATTTTCATTGGTTCTTCAGTTAATTAGGGTCCTCATCATTAATGGGTTTTACTAAATCACCACAGTCATTGTAATTGATGTTGTTCATGTAATCATCAAAATTGTTAGTGTTGTTTTCCATAACCATTTAATCCATGTCATTCATTTAATTGGTGCTATATGTTTTATTGATTTCATCCAATGTGTCAATGTTTTTAGTGTCATTTTGATCATATATACTCTTGGTTTTAGCAATGTAATTGTTTTTTATCTGTATTTTTTATCATTATTATGATTGATAATGCCTGAAATATTATTATCATTAGTGAAATTTATTTCATCGATATATTAGTTACATTTTCAATTATATGGGATTTTTTTCTTCCGCTTCTCAGGTGTTATCGTAGAGCCCAAGCATTAGTGTTTATTTACTACCTTTTTATTAGATTATTAATTTTATTATTTGTATGACTTATACATGTAAATTACTACAGTCTTGTTATATTTAGGGATATCATTAGTGGTGGCGTATTTAATTATCATAAACCATTTCTCAAGAAATTATTGAACATGGTACCCAAGATAGTGCCACATTATTGATGGCTTGGGTTTGGGTAAGGATCAATTCTTGATGATTGAATTACTAGGAAAAAGAATGGGCGTTTTGGACTAGGATTGGACTTGGGACCATCTTCAAGAGTTTTCCATGTTTTTTCTTTTCGATTTTTTTCTAATGAATACGATCTTCTAATGATTTATTCATTTCCTAACATGTAGTATATAGTACTTTCTTAAAGCATGTTCTATTTTTTATTATCAATCTATTATTTAATGGATCTTTTTAATATTCATTCTTTGGTTTTCTAGTTGGTGGGTTCATTATTTAACATATGTATTTATATAGCAAAACCTTATTTAAAATATTTATATATTTTTTTATCTAGTATATATGAATCTACTTCCCTATTTAGTAATATTTATGTGTTTTAATTTTTTTAATGTTGGGAACGAACATTTTGAAATTCATGGATAAAAGTAGGATCACATTACCGTGGAATGCACCTCAATATGCTAAGGGTTTGGGGGAGTTTTTAGATTTCACAATTTCCAATCCATCTGTTTAAGGTAGAACATGATGTCTATGTCCTAGATAAAAATTTAGAAGATGGTTAAGCAGAGATGAAGTTTATGAACATTTAATATTGAAGATATTCCATGCTCAATATTTGATATGGATTTTTCATGGAGAATCAAACATTACAGAAAGGTTTAATACTAATTTAAGTCCATAGAATGGGATCCTATATTTGTCGAAAATGGAAAATAAAATGAAAAATCATATAAATGATGCATTTTTTATTTCAAGACCCACCATCAACATCAAAACATATCATAACAAACAGATGATGGTGCTATAAATAGAAACATGAAAATGGATATTTTTGAGACTTTAGGACAACTAGATCAAGATTGTAACATATCAAGGGATAATCTTCTTGATTATGTGGAGACTAATGCAAGAGAAAAATTCATTAAGGAAAATCTATATCATGGTTTAGTAGATGATGGAAATCAAGAGTTATATAGTGAATGTTTGGAATATTCAAAAAAACAATTTCTTTAGAATTTGTAGCATATCAAATGTGTATGTCGAATTAAAAATTAGGCAATGTCCTTGATATTGGATTTTTTGCATGATGCATTTCAGGAAGAAAACATCGTAGAGTATTTTTTTGATATGAATAAAAATTAATAGGCTTGGTCTGAACTATACAAAAATATGTGTGTGTCCCAATGATTGTATGCTTTATTGGAGAGAGGATTCAAGTAGGCATGATTGTAAAAAATGTTATTATTCTAGATTAAAGTCAATGGGTGATGTGTGATGTCTGAATCAACATATTGACTTGAAGAAGAAGAAACAGAACATACCTGTAATGGTTTTTCATTACATTCCTTTAAATCCTCGATTTAAAAGATTATTCATGTCATCAAAAAATTCCTAACACATGAAGTAGTATTCTGTAGATAATAACAATGATAGGTTAATGAGATAGAAATGAGATTCACAATAATGGAAGAAAATTGATTCATTACATCCATATTTCTTAGATGATCCTTGGAATGTTTTATTGGGATTAGAAACCAATGGATTCAACCCATTTTGGACATTGAGTACTAGTTATAGAATTTGTCCATTTTTTTTATCCCTTAGAATCTACCTCCATGGATATGTATGAAAAAAATTATAATTTAGATGATTATTCCTAGAAAAAAAATTCCTATAAATGATAATGATGTATACTTGTATCCTTTAATTAATGAATTACAGGTGTTATGGAGCAACAATGTTTATACATATGATGTTTCTTCTAAAACAATGTTCCAAATGAATGATGCTTTAATGTGGATCATTAACGACTTCCCTAGAAATGGGAATGTATCTTGTTGGAATAGTTGCTTGGGTTTGTATTGTCCTTTTTGTAACATTGATTTTGAGATGAAATGGCCACCTCACAGTAAAAAATGGTGCTTCTTGTGCCATCAAGGTTTTCTCGGTGCATCACATAGATTTCAGCTAAATAGAACAAAATTTAACAGTTTCATTGATTATAGACCACCTCCAAAGTTGTTAACATGTTCTGAAATATAGGAACAACATTGAAATGTTGCAACATAATTTTGGAAGGTTCATAAATTGAATGATTCTGGTTAACAAGTTCAAAATGCACCTTCATGTGAAATCAGAACGCAATAATAGAAGAAAAAAGTATATTCTTCAATCTTCCTTATTAGGAATTTAATATGTTGTGGAATAATATTGATGTGATGCATATTGAGAATAATTTATGTGAAAATTTTATCTTTAAATTTATTAATGAGTATGGAAAGTCATTGGATCATTTTAATGATTGTAAATACATACCAGTAATGAACATAAAACATGATCTCGGGCAATAAGTGAATGAAAAGTATGCTCAAAAATATTTTTCGAAGAAAAATCGAGAAAAAGATACATTTTTTTAAAATTTTAGTGAATGTAAAGGTGTATGATGGGTATTCAAGTAACATATCTAGGTGGTTTGACATAACAAATCATAGATTACATGGATTGATATGTCTCGGTTCACATATTTTGTTACAGTAGTTACAACTGTTGGCATTGCGTACATTATTAACTGAAAAAATTACTAATTTTTTACTCTAATTATGCAATTTTTTTATACAGCCATGGGAGAAATATCTACCTCTATTTGTGATTGAAATCATTCAGGAGAGTTTTATATTGAGACCTTGTGCAATGGAGATGATCATTCCTCTCCCATTTTTTACTGTCATGATGCATTTAACCGTGCATTTGGTTGTAGAAGATAAATTAGGAGGCCCGAACATTATAGATGGATGTATCCAATTGATAGGTACCTTATTTATATGTTTTTCAATTATTTAAAAAATTATTTACACTTAATTAAATGCATAATTTTCAGTATTTCATAAATAAATTGGACATTCGAAATCATACGTGAGAAATAATGTTCAACCCGAAGGCACTATTGCTGAAGTCTATTTGGTAGAGGAGTGTCTTAAATTTTGTTCAAGATACATATATGATATAGAGAAAAGATATAATCAAGTTGGACAAGTTTATAACACTTCAAATTAATCTAAAATACTTGGGAAATCAAAAATATTTCATGCAATTTGCCGATCATTTTAGGGGACATCAAATGTCACACTGACATAAATGTAATTATTACAAGAACATATATATGTGCAACTGAATTGTGAAATTAATGACTCATTTATTGAATATTTGAGGATATAAAAAATTGAATAATGAGAGACCGGACACAAAATGAAAAGGATATAATGAAAGGTGTTAATAAAGAGCATGAATAATGGTTTGCACGATGTGTAAGTTCATAAATATTTCAATGAATACATATATTAGGTTGAAACATATATTTTTTAAATCCAATAATGTATTTTTTCTGATCATGAATACTGATACTCAAGTTTATTTTCCATAATATTTTATTTTTATTTCTCGAGGTCCTCTAAAAAAATATAGATTGTTCAACACATTCAACGTGAATGGATTTAGATTTCGTACAATTGATCGAGAAGATGGTTTGAAAACATAGAATACTATTATATTTACATTTTCTTAAGTAGGATACTATGGATAAGTGACTGGTTTTATTGAATTATACTACCATGACCATTTATTAGTTGTTTTATTCGAATTCAATTGGGTCGATTTTATGATAGGTGGTAAAATAGATTCCTTATAATTTACTTTTGTGAACTTCTCTCGCATAGTGGATGTGGGAGATCCGGAACTGCATGATCTATATATCATATCATTGTATGTTTTAATTGTAAATTATGTGAATGATATTTTGGATGGTGTATAGAGTGTTGTTTCTCATGTAAAACATAGTGATTTACATGATATGGGTGATGTGGTGGAATATTTGACAACTGAAATTGAATCTCATCAATAACGAGAAGCAGAATTATTTGTCCTTCATGATTTTGAAAATATTAGTCTACCAAAGATGGATGAAGTTGATGTAGTAATGGAGTAGTAAACCGACATGATTTGAGGAATAAATGATTGTATGTACAGTTATGCATTCATTTAGCAACAACATATTTCATTTGTGCAGTAATTCATTATCCTTGTTATTTATATGTTGTTTCTTAGTACTGTGCATCTGTTATCATTTTTAAATTTTTACAGCCTATTTTTTTTTAAATATAATTTTTGAAATTTATTTTATATGATTAAATGTTATGAATTCCCTAGAGGAAGCACTATACTATTTCATCGACCATTGTGACAGATGAAAATCCATATTTCTCCCTCCCTACAAAATTTGATCCACCATCCACAATCCCCCATGCACCATCTCCCCCAGCACCATCTCCCCCTACACCATCTCTCACACCCTCTTTTATCATCCCTTCAGCAGCTCAGTCATCACCTCACCCTTCAGGAGCATCTGTAGTCAGGGAGTAGTGCGACACTTCTAGTTCTTCATGGGGATACTGGAGGGTAACTTGAATCGGTTCGAAATTGAAAATGAATAAATTTATTTCACATTATTATAATAACTGTTTGATCACTAAATATGGAAAAAATTCATGTAAGAAGAAAAATATAAAAAATTCATTTGCGTGGAATCTGGACATAGAGAAGATAGTTTTCCCATTTGATTCATATGGGGTTTGGGACCCATACCATGTAGTGTCTTTGGAAGTCCACTGCAGATTGCGGATACATCTACTCCGGGTTGTAGTTAGTCCATACCCCAAGATACTCATAGATATCTTTTTCTCTATGAAAAACAGTTCAAGAACAAAGTTATTAGATATTAGCTTTGCAGAATGTATTGATTGATTCGTATTATAAGATGACAAGATCTTCCCCTGTTGGCATGGCATCGACTGGTGGTGAGCTGGTAAATCAAAAAAAATTCATAATCATTTTGTTTGAAAACATTTATTGAATTTATGATTAAATATAAATGTACAAAAATATTTAATTTTTAATATAATGTTCCTACAAGTCGTACCAGGAAGTATAAATGAAGGTGGAGAGGGTGACGAGCTGTGTTCATCATTGGACAATGATTAGTTTTCCTTTTGATATCTTAGAAAAATATGCTAAAATTCAGTTTTTATATGTATCATGTGTGGCATAGAGTTCCCACCATACATTTTCATGGGCTATCATTTTCTTGATTTCTACCTTTTCTATTTATGTATTGTGAATCGAGTCTTCCAAAGGCACTTGTAATTTTGGATCCTTTTGTTATATTAATGGATATTTATATTTATGAATTATGTAATAATGTGTAATGATTTCTAGGTTTTTATATCTATAGTGTAAGGGATCAGGGTGAGGTTTTTTGTTCAATTTATAAAATCATTAAAATATATTCTGGTATATTTACAACCTTCTTGGACATCCCACGTGAAATCTTCTATGTTTTATTCCTCTCGTGAATCATTTTTTATGATTCATTTTTCCTATATTTTGTAGGTTTGTTACCCTAGGATGAACGATCAACCTTATTTTTGATTTTCATGGGAATATCCAATTATGTAACTCCCATCGACTTGTTTTTAGTGGATATCCCATCTTTCTTTAAATTTTATAGTATTAAATTCTCTTATTTTATAGTTGGCATGTGATCACCCCCACACAGCTTTACTCTTATACAAACTTGTTTTGATAAGAATTTACAAATATTTGTTGAACACTTGAGTGGTTTGATCCTGGTATGGTGGAGAGATTTTCCACTTCATAAGCAGTAGAATAATCCACCACCACTTTTCTTGAAATACTATATATATCATATTTATCATTATATTTTTGTGAGACATCTTCCTTACCCAATATGTACAAATTTCTAATTTTCTCCTTCTATTTATTTTTTGTATTTATCAATCTTATGGAAGAAACGTAATTTCTATAAAAGTCTTTTAATTCTTATCTAAAACTAAATTTCACAAAAAATCATGAATGAAACTTCAAACATTGAAAAGAGGATAAAATTACAATTGATAACCCAATAAGATATGAACCTACACTTTAATACAGATTTATAGGATCCTATGAGGGATAAGATCAAAACTAATAGGGGGATTGAATCATGGTTGGAGTCCAATTAATAATTTATAATCCCTCATAACTTTTATGTGGTCACATTTAGCAGAGTTATTATAGTATTATCTCACTATGTTTAACTTTTTTTATTTTAATCATCACAAACCAACACACACACACAAGAGACATAATGATTTACAAGTTTTATCATTCTAATTAAATGGTTAGTCCTTAGCATGCTCTTAAATTTCACCATGATTATATGATCCACGAGTGTCATGTTACGATTACAATCGGGAAAGTTTTATAAATGTATCCATATATGGTGCATGCCACACATAACATCATCCCAATAAATCATTAAATAATCATCCAAATTGTTTTATAATTACAGAGCAAATAAAAAAAGATCCTTTCACCAGTACAACATGATGAAAGTTTTGAAAAGAAGTGGAAAGAACAGTTTGTGCACATTATCCCAATTTTTTCCCATGAACTATGAGAAGACCCTACATAATCAGTGGCATGATAATGTTGGGTAGATTGTATGGCTAACTATGTAGAACAATATTGTGGCTCAATAAACATGCTATAAATTAAAGAATTCCCCTTTCTCTTTATATCTTTTCACCATATCTTTATTTATCATTCGTGTGCTCAATGGGGCTCCCCCCTATGATCTTCCTATCCTCTCCTCTCAAATGATCAGACTGTTCCCCAATATCTGGTGTAGAATTTTTGGGAAACAATCCCTCAATGAATCATTGAATCATTTTTGAGGTGATTTTGTTTGATGACAAAGTGGACCTCCATGTTGTTTTTGTCGACAAAGCAGACCACGATGCATAGATTTGTTGACAAAGAGGGCTTACATAGTGAGTTTTCGAGTTCAAATGATGTCGTTAACAATACATGATTGATTTAATGATATCGGAAAAATAATGGATGATCTGTAGGTGGTATAAAAAAGTGGATACAAGGTGGTACCATATTCTAATGTTTGCAAAATTTTTGGGCCTCAAAATAGACAAATAGAAAAAAGTGTTTTTGGAAAAGGGACTTGTGCACCATAGTCATATAAGCATGGAAACTTGTGTGCCATATGGTTTTCAAGATCATAGCATCAAAATATGGAAAAGTAATGAGGGGAACCCATGTTTTGATTTGGGCATTCAAGTGACTATGGCGATAGAGACTCGGGTTCCTGGACATACGTACTGAGAGGTGACTTGCACGCTGACACTATGGGTGTCCAAATTGCCTATAAATAGAATTTCATTGCGCTTCAGTTCACACAGAGTTCAAAAATTAGTTAATATTTGAGCTTCTATCTCTAGTTGGTTCAGTCCTGCAAGTGGTTGTTTGGTCGTGCAAATATAAAGGTACTCAGAGGCTACACACCAATTGATAGTTGTGCGCCAATATTGATTTGGGTGTAAAATATATTCAGTCTCTGAAGTTCATAGTTGGTGAACGGAGTGTGGACCAAGTGGTTTTGTGACACTTGTGCTCTAGACATGAAGAAGAGATGCATTTGATAGTTGTACACCAGTATTGGTTTGGGAATAAAAGGTTGTGAGTCACCCATGTTTAGGGTTAAAGAAGGGTGTGTCATGCAAGTGGTTTGGTGAGACCTGCATGCCAATCATTAGAGAAGCGCACCAATCACTCTAGGGTTATGAAAAAGTTTGATGATTTCCTAGTACCTTCGGTGCAATGAGTGATTCATATAGTTGTGAAATATTGACGTCAACAGCACATCTACATATAGAAGAAGATATTTTCATTTGTGATAATGAAGGGACCTACATGTCTTTAAACTGTCAGTGGATCTTTTGAAGATGTAGTGAGCACACTTCAATTGAGAGTCAAGTGAGCTTTCATATTATGAGTGGTTGTAAACGAGGAGGGATAGAGAGTCCGCTTCAAACCTTTTGAACAATAGTTCACATAAAGTGGAATTGGTACATCGGCACATTGCCGATGCATGCTCCATGGACGTAGCCTAGTGAGGATGAACCAAGTAAATATTCTGTGCTCGATGGTTTCTTTAAGGTTAAATCATACTCTGCAATGGGAAGGAGAGAGAAAACGGTTTTGTCTAACAGTAAAACAAGATCAAAAGGGACAGTTGTTTTAATCTATTGTACCCTGATTCACCCCCCTCTCAGGGCATCTATCCTAGTGGACTGAATAATTGGTATCAGAGAGAATGGTTGATTTCAGGGTTTCTCCCTCAAATGGTGGTCACCAGTCCAAAATGTATTCCAATCTTTGACGGGAACAATTTTCCTTCATTGAATAATTAGATGCAACAATACTTTCGATCCTTGGGAATGGATGTGTTCACAATAGCAATGCATGGCATAATAACCAATATTAGTAATGGTGCATTATTAGAAGCTGAGCGTAGAGAATTAGATGTTGATTCAATGGAATTAATGATTTAGGGGGATCCCAATCCAATGATATTTTTACGAAGGTGATGTCATGAAATACATCACATGCCATGTGAGAAAAGCTATTGAATATATTTGAAGGATATATGAAGGTTAGAGAGGCAATGTTGCAAGTATTTTGGAACAAGTATGATGAAATGAGAATAAAATCGAATGAGTTTTTTGATGCATTCTTTGACAGGGTAAATATAGTAGTGGAAGACATGCGAGGTCTTGGGGAAGTTATTGATGAAAAAAAGATAGTGAAGAACATCTTGAGGAAACATCCACCTAAGTTAAATCCAAAAGATTATGTTTTGGAAGATAAGGACTCAAAAGAGCTGACATTAGATAACCTGCACAACACCTTAGTTTTATATGAAATGAGAAATGATGATAATAAAGCTGTGGAAAAGGGGAAATTCAAAGAGGTGGCATTCAAGTTCATGAAGAAACACACCATTGAAGATTCATAGGATGAAGAAGGGACACATTTTTTAATTTCATCCCTTTCCTCAAACCATCAAAGAGGAAAATGAATGTTTAAATGGAAACATCGACATTCCTATTTTTGATATGGAAAGCTTGGTCATCTTGCAGCAAGGTCTCCCAAAAAGTTCCATGAAGATGATGATGTCGATGAAGTAAAAATTCCCAATAATAAGTCATCAGCCTATGGGAAAGGTAATAAGTAGTTTAAGAGAAATTTCTTTAAGAAGAAGAATTTACTTTAACAAGAATGTGACAGTTCAGATGAGTCTGAGGTTGAAGAGGTTGAGGAGATATTGAACTAAAATGATCGCTGATAAAATGATTTGGTGGCAGTTGTCGGTGATACTCAGAAACAGGAAGAAACCAACACTGATTAATAAGAAGAATATGAAGTTGAAGGAAGATTTGATATGAAATTTTAGTTAGAGGATCCTCTTGAAATGATAGATGTATGGAGAGCCAAAAAAAGAAATCCAACAAGGTAGTTCGTGATGACAAACTTTATATGTCGCAGCAAGAATAAGGGAAGTCTGAGTTGATAGATGAAACTGAGAAACACAATTCGTCCACACTAGATGACTTAGAATTAGTTAATGACTATAAAGTCAAAGATGAAGAACAAAAAAGGGAGATAGATGGAATAAATATCACAATTAATGAAAAAATCTAGCGCATCAAAGAAATTGAAGGAGAAGTTGTTGGTTTGCCGAAAAAGGATAAGAATCAAGAAAAACCCTTGAGTCTTGTTGTGACATCAGGAATGAAGATCATTCCGATGACTGAAAAGATGAATTTGGAGCATAGTAGCCAATAATAAAAGTAGAAACAATTGTTTTCAAATGTTAAGGCTATTGTGAGGCCTGACAAAAACACATAAAACTGGGAAAGTTGAAGTCAAATAGCAGGCATTAACTTCCATATTGAAGATTTATTTGGGCATAATGTAGGATCATAATATTCCGAGATCCCAAGGGGAAACAAGCTGTGTAGATGTGACATGGAGGAATGCACCTTATATCAGGTGTTATTGTTGTGGAATGATTGGACATTCACAGTATGTGTGTTTCATAGCCAAGAGATATCAAAGGTCACAAGAACAGAGGTGAAATACAAATAAAGAATTTTTATCTAGAGCATATTAAGAAATACAATGTCTTTGGTGCTGAGGATTTGGGTACATGGCTAGGTATTGTACTTCAACTATAAAGAGTAATGTACAAAAGTAGAATCAAAATGTTCGCAAGCAGCAGATCCATGAACCAATAGGTGAGTTGAGAATTAAAAATATATTTTCAATTTTTCATGATGAAGCTGATCCATCATATTCTGAGAAAGATCAAAATTATCATTCCATTCTGAGTGTAAAGGCAAAAATATGTACAAAGAAGAAAAATAATGAGAAGGTAGTGGTGGCAGAAATTTCCCTTAAAGCATCAGATCGCTCTAGTGTGTGGATCCTTGATAGAGGTTGCACATCTCACATGACACGTAAAAAGGATCTTGTTATAGGTGTAAAATATGAGAAAGAAGAAGTTTTCATGTTTGGAAATTATGAAGGCCTGAAGATTCTAGGATTATGAAAGGCCAGTTTGGGGGGAAATAGATGAGACATGCTGATGTCTTAGTAGTAGAAGCACTCAATCCCAATTTGCTTAGTGTGAGTCAATGATGTGAATCAAGAAATTCTTTATGATTTACTAAGGAGATGTGTATCGTTAAAGGAAGAGATATGGAAGTGGTTCTATAGGGAAAAGAACAAAGGGGAATCTATACCAGGTATATGGAAAAGAAAAAATGTGCTTTATATTCAGAGAGGAAGAAAAAAAATGCGGCATAAATGACTTGGTCATCTATGTAAACAATCCCTTGAAGATCTGGTAATGTGTGATTCAATAAGAGACCTCTCTATGAAATCACATGATTGTACTCACACATGTGATACATGCCAACAAGGGAAGCTCATCAAAAATATGTAAAAGTAAAAGTAAAAGAAGTCAACAAGAGTGATCGAATTGGTGCATGCTGATGTTTGTGGGCCTATCACGCAATGAGAAATTGATGGAAAGAGGTAATATATTATTTTCATTGATGACTATAGTAGAATGGCGTGGGTATTTGTTATTTCCCATAATTCCAATGAGTTCAAATTCGTAAAACAGTACTGGAGAGAGTGTAAAAGGATGCTTGGACAGAAAATTTTGATGTTTCCGACTAATAATGGTACGGAATTCACAAATGGTCGGGTGGAAGACTATCTTGAGAAACATGGGATAAGGAGTCATGTTTCATCAGTGAGAACTCTGTAATATAATGGATTCATTGAAAGAAGAAATCATATCATCAAAAACGTTTTCCAAAACGATGCTCATAGAAAAAGATCTACCAGAGAAATTTTGGAAGGAAGTAGTATTCCCAACTTTCTACAATTCTAACCAGGCTATATTGTGTCTAAAGGGTGGAATGTCTCTGTATGATATGTGGTATGGGAAGAATCCAATAGTGAATTACTTTCAAATATTTTGGAGTAAGTGTTTTATACTCAAAAAAAACACAAGAAATTTGAGTCACATGGAGATGAGTGAATATTCCATGGAAACTCAGGAAAAATAAAACAACATAATTGCATTAATAAATGGTTGGGAAATTTTTTTGAGAGAAATGATGTTACTGTTATGGAAAATGATGAGAACATTCAACCGCACAGTGAACAATTTCTTTTTGAAAGATATGAGAAAGAAAGAAATACAAGAGTATCAGAAGTGGCTGATTCTAATTCCGAAGAAGATACTGATGATGATCATGAAGAAGAAATATATTTATCTGTAAAGAAGCCATGGATTCGGGCTGAAATTCACAACTAAAATATCATTGGTGATCAATCAAATCCAGTTTATAGAATAAAAATGAAATCAGGGTAGTAGAAATATTTCTTATCTCAGGTAGATCCCAAATCCTTTACTAATGTAGTGGAAGATGAAAACTAGGTTCTGGCTATGAATCAAGAGCTAGATCATATTGAGAAGAATCAGACGTGCAAGATTGTTTTGAGGACAGCTGATAAGAATGATATAAAGACTAAATGTTTCTTTCACAACAAGATGAATGAAGATGGAAAATTTATTCAAAACAAAGCACGAATAGTGTGAAAAGGATACACCTAGATAGAAGGAATTGATGTCGATGAGAAATTTTATCCGATGGCATGACTGGAGACAATCATATTATTCCTAGATATTACAGTGCAATGGAAGATCAATGTGTTCCACATAGATTTCAAATATGAATTCTTGAATTAGAATCTGGGGGAAGAAGTGTATATCTAGAATCCAGATGGATTTCTCATTCATGAAGATGAGAACATGGTTTGTCAGCTGAAGAAGGTCTTATATGGGATAAAACAAGCACCGAGAGCATGATACTCAAGGCTTGATCGGTATTTGACGAAGCTTGGTTTCCGGCGTGGTGGACTTTATTACAATCTCTATTTCAAAAACAATAGCAATCACATGATGATGGTTCTATTTTATGTCAATGACATAATATTGGGTAGATTAGTTGAAGAAGAGTGCAGACAGTTCTCCAAATTCATGACACATGAGTTTGAAATGTCTATGATTGTTGAGCTAGCATTTTTCCTTAGTTTACAGGTGACTTAAAGAAGTAATGGCACATTCATTTCTCAATCGAAATATGCCAAGGAGGTTTTTAGAGGATTTGGAATGGAAAATTCCAAGGATATGAAGACTCCTGTTGTAACCCGAATAAAATTATTGAAAGATTAATAATTAAAGGTAGTTAATATCATAAAATATAGGGAGATTATCGAGAGTTTACTATATCAGACTAAGACAAGACCTAATATTGTTTTTTCAACATTCCCTATAGTGTGATATCAAAGCATTCCTAATGATAGTCTCGTGCTAACAATGATAAGAACACTTTGGTATATCAAGGGAATGGTGGATTTTGACTTGATGTATAATGAAAAATCATCAAAAGAGTTATTGGGATATACTGAAGCATATTTGGCTGGTTTAGTGGATGATAGGAAATCAACATCAGGAGGTACATTCTATTTTAGTGGACTAGGTATTGCATGGATACGAAGGTAGCATGATTTCATTTTATTAAGAACCGCAGAAGCTGAGTATATTGTAGCCACTCAAGAATGCACACAGTTATTGTGGATGAAGTAACATCTTGACGATATTGATGATGAAGTGAAGTCTCTGATCGAAATCCGGTGTGGTAACTCAAGTGCTATAAATCTCAGCAAAAACTTGTCCATCAATCAATGAAAAAGCACATTGAGATATAGTATAATTTTATCAATTAGAAGGTTGAGCCGAGAATGATGAATTTGGAGTATGTCCCTACAGATCTACATGATGCATATATCCTGAATAAGGCCTTACTCAAGGAAGGATTTGAGAGGCATCAACTAGCTCTGGGAGTTCAGTGTACTCCCCGCACATGAAAAAGTGTGGTTGTGGGACCCCCTCTCCCCACGGTATGGAGTGTTGTTCTTTATTTTGCTAATCTGTGTTCTTTACAATGCCTCAGACCAATGAGGAGTGACCTTTGGGTTCATTTACAATGGGGGAGAAATGGTGACTCCTTAAGGGGAGAAACTGTGGCTAAGGAAGGGAGAAAATATCTTAGTCAAAGTCACGGGGAGATGCTGATTGGTGGAGCAGCAAGATAGGGGAGAGCACCATGAAAAGGGGTTATGAGTTCTAAATCTAATGATTCTAGAAGTGATTGGTCAAATATTAGATATCACTATTGCTAAGGATCATGATAAAATATTAATTGTGGATTCTAAATGTTGTTATAAGGTTTCCAACTATCACCAATTGGTATCAGTGTGGTTTCAACCATTGGTATTAGTTTTTCAATTGGTATCAGTTTGATATCAACAGTTAATGTATGAAATGAATTGATTCATTGATGACCTTTTCGTTTATTCTTTTTTCTCAGGATGAGCATTGCTCATGTGGGATTAGAGTATGTGTTTTGTGAATCATTGAACTCTATCAAGATTGCAAGAGTCGAATGGTGGTTGTCGTTGGAAGAATATTTAATGAGGTATCAAAGTGCATAGATTTTTTATGAGGAATAGTTGTCAACAGACCCCAAGTGGGAGATTGTTGGTAAAAAATCGATCAAGGAATCACTAATTCATATTTTGGGTGATTGTGTTTGTTGACAAAGTAGACCACGATGAATAAATTTGTTGAAAAAGGGTGTTTACATAGTGAGTTTTAGAGTGTAAGGGATTTTGTTAAAAATCCATGATTGATTGAAGAATCTCGACAAAGGAATGGATGATCAGTAGGTGGTCCAAAAAAGCAGATACAAGGTGGTGTTGTTTTCCAGGTTTTTATGAATTTTTGGGCCTCAAAATTGAGAAAAATTGAAAATTGTTTTTGGAAAAGGGGCTTGCGTGTTGGTGTCTTGGATTCTTGGAATCATGAACGTCATATGTTTTTCCAAATCAGAACATCAAAATTTGGAAAAGGAATTATGGGCACCCAAGTTATTGTTTGGGCACACATGCGATTAGGGTGATAGAGACTCGAGCGGCTGGACTTGCACAGCTAGAGGAGACTTGAGAGCCAATAATCATGGTGTCAAAAATGCCTATAAATAGAGGTCCACCCCTCCTCATTTCATATGGATTTTAAATCTTATAGAAATTTAAATATCCAGTTATGCAGGTGGTTCGGTCGCGCAAGTGGTGGTTTGGTCAGGCAAGAATAAAGATACATAGATGTTGCACCCAAATTGATAGTTGTGTACCAATATTGATTTGGGTGTAAAATGGATTGAGTCATTCATGTTTGGAGTTGGCGAAGGGAGTGTGGCCCCAGTGTTTTGTTGAATCTTTCGCTCCAGAATTGAAGAAGAGCTCCAGTTGATAGTTGCGGCTGAATACTGGTATAGGCATAAAAGGTTGTGAGTCACCCATGTTTTGGGTTGAAGAAGGGTGTGTCACGCAAGTGGTTTGGTGATACCTACACGCCAAGAATTATAGAACCGTGCCAGTCACTCTAGGGTTGCACAATAGATGGATGATTTATTTGTACATTAGATAGAAAGCATGATTCATCTGCGGGTGAACGATGGAATTCAACAAAGCATTTACATACATAAGAAAATGCATTCATTTGTGATAATGAAGGGACCTAAAAGTCTTTAAACTGTTAGTGGATCTTATGAAGAAGCATTGAACACACATCTATTAAAGGAGCAGTGAGCTTTCATATTGTGAGTGGTTGTAAACTAGGAGGGATAGTGAGTCTGATTCAAACCTTGGAAACAGCAATGTGCTTATAGTGGAATTTGTACATCGACACACTGCTGGTGTATACACCTCAGACATAGCCCAGTTAGGGTGAACCAAGTAAAAATTTCTATTTTATATGTATGCTTTAAAGATTATTCATACTCATAAATGGGAAGGATAGAGAAGACGAGTTTTTCTAATAGAAAAACAAGATCAAAATGGACAGTTGTTTTAATCTGTCACACCATGACCCCCCCTCTTAGGGTATCTAGACAAGTGGACCTTACATGAATACAACATCTATTATGTGTGTTGTATATGACAGAGTGAGTCTAGGAATCTTCTTCCCAACATTCTATATTTATCTCCTCTTTAAATTCATTATTTTTTTGCAACTAAATTCACCATATTGTCAGAGAAATAATCTGTTTCCAGAATTTATATCAATATGGAAAAAAACAAGCCTTGATATCAGTCTTGTTGGTCATCCATGGTATTCGGTAGGTGGTCTATAAAATTTACTAATCTTGATGTATTATGAATTGTGTCACTATTAATTATGGGGGGACTTCCATGTGTCGACTTGTGAAATTTATGTTTAATATGTTGAACATAGTTCATTAGGATTAGAATCCCTTTTTTATTAAATTGGACATGTTAAAGACCATTAACCTCAAATTTTAACCACACATTACGATGTAATCCGTGAATGAATTAATATAATTAGTTTTCTTACTAATAAACCCCCTTTTATGTGTATTTATTTCAAAACTACCAAAGAGATGTTCAAATGAATTGTGGGAGGACGTGTCAACCCCTATTTATGCCTTAGTGTCCAAACCCTCTTTTAGGTGGTTAGGGACTATGTCTTATTGATATAGCTATATATTCTCATATGGAATGCATTATATCATGGCCTACTAAATCCATTTTTATGTATCCTTTTAATTTCCATGAGTATTCTACAAGGACCTATTACTTTTATTCAATTCGCTGAAACCATTAATTATGGAATGGACTCCCTAATTAATTAAATGAAATGGTATGAGTTATGGCATGATTACTACATGTGCTTTGTGAATTTAAAATTGAAATGTATTCTGGGGTGAACCTCATTAAATCCACTCGATTTATAAGATGGAATGTATCTACACATGGAATCATTAGTATATAAAAATTTTAAAAAATAAATGTATTAGTTACACCATAAAAGTCACTTTTTTCCTCTTTATGAAATAATAAGGATGGGATGATAGGAGGTTAATAATTTGTACATCAAGGGAGATAAATGTTATATCATGGAATATAAAACTGTTTTGGTTACTTAGATTCATAAGAGTAACATATGTTCTTAAGGGGGAATACATGGATGGGCTTAGTGGCAAGATTATTACACAATGAAATGAGTAATACTCAAACATGTGTGTGTGCAGTTTAAAGTTATTTTTCATATGAAAATGCTGGGTTCATTGTATTTTTTTAGATGTAGGATGTATGTTCATGTGAAATTTGAATGGTTTTTTTCAGGGAACTAGCACAGGGGAAGCAGAATCAACTGTGTTTTTTTTGTAAATTTATCTTTAGAAGAGGTTTTCTTAGCCACAATGCAAATGGATGATATTTAGTGGTGGTTAAAACCACCGTAATAATTTGGTATTTTACTATTAGCGGTTGTTAAAATCTCAACTAAATACAATCTTTTAGTAGCATTTTTAATTGTTTCTATACAGTTTTCATCTCTCGTTATCATTTTACAGTGGTTTTCTTGGTTTTAGAGGTAGTTTTCCTAATGAAAATGAAATTATGTTTTTTAGAGGTTTAAACCACCATGAAAAAATCATTTTCCCCTAGGGAAAATACTTAAAAATTCATTCACTAGGACAGTTACCATAAAAATCTACTAAATTGATGAAACCACCATGTATTGTATGATACACACAATTTAGCTGCGGTTTTTTGAAACCACTGTAGTATCACATTACAATGGTTTAAACTACAACCATATCCCAAAAAAACCTCCACAAAGTGGTGATTTTCCTTTAGTGTGTTGAGGCTAGTGAACATAGAAAACAACTTGATTTCATCCTCTACTTACTCCATCACCCCTCATCTCAGAAAATTCTTAATGCCCCTACAACTGAAATGACCTCATTGGCAACTACGGTGGAGGATAGCACTAAACCGATCCACCTCCACCATGCTAATCTCAAACAACGAATGGACACTAGTTATGATTATGGCCATAAATACAACATAAGAGATATCTTTTCCCCAAGTCTACAGAAAAAATCATGGGATCCATTTTCACTATAAGGCCAAAAAGAAAGTTGTTGAGGTCGACTCCCTACTGGTCAAAACCTCAAATGTCATGGTGACTGAGACCTGTTGCTGCTAACCCTACCTCTTGATGAAACATGTTGGATCCCTATAATGGAATCCATCCTTGTAAGTGCATCTTCCCTATCATCTATAAATTATTATGACCCTCTATGAAGATTGAAAATGTAAATGTAGTAATCGTGTACTTGATAGAGGGGCGACGTGCCTCTTTAAGATGTCTCACAATAGAATCCTCATCTAAAAATATATATGTGGAAATGTGAAGGAGATCCTTGAACATAACTATATCTCCCGCATTAACATATTCCATTGCAGATGGGATATTATCTCCTACCTCTTCTCAACATTGTGGTCACTGAAAGTAATTCTCCTCAGAATTCCGTCTCAAATTCGACCCACAAAAAGATCGATTCCTTCCTATCCATTTGATAATGTGTCCACCACTGAAGCACACCTCCTCACATTTGAATGACTAGAAAAGGAACCCAGTACTCCATCTTAGCTAGAAATAAATTGATGTTGATCACAATATCCTTGATTCATCCTTCTATCTCTATGTCTGAAACACTTCCCTTCTACATCCTCATATCTACCTTGGGAAATAACTCAACGTCCTCTTCCACTGGACATCCACATAAACTGGATCAGCCCTCCACTAATTAACGAGATCATCGTACTAAGCCTCAACTTCCTAAGCCACACACTGATGATGACCTAGGGCCATGGATGAAATGTAAAAAAATTAGTTTCAATGACCTATTAATATTTAATATTTATTTTAACACATTTATTATTCAATTCATCTATTTGAAAACAACCATATTCAAATAAGAAAACAATTCATAATGATGCATGTATATTTCCTAGGGTTTCTACCAAGAAAATGATATAACCTCCCTTGGTCATCAGGAAGGATCATAGTCCTTTCATTGGATCATAGGGGCCCTAAATTCATGTGTCCAAGTCGGTCTCCCATGGATTATGTCACGTACCAGGATCACCTGACACTGTTTCCCTACCAACCCATGCAGTCCTCATTTTTTCTAACTCCAAATTCCATCATATATCTCAACAATTATCTAAGATTTCATTATTTTATGACCCAATCCCCCAAAATACACCTCTCCTAGGACAATAATGAAGGAAGGGAGATAATGACCAATGAATCCCACCTCCAATAGGCCTTGATTTGGAAACTAGAAATAATGGTATAGAAATGCCACAATTTGGGATGCATTACACTTTTTTAAACAAGATTGCGAGATATGATGGTTCATTACCAAAATAAATCATTTATATTTATAAATGAAATCCAAAACCATCCCACATGGATCAATGAAAATAAAACATGTACAATATGACAAAACTCCAAAGTAAAGTACCAAAAATCATGCTAAAGAAGTGACTAAACAATTTTACCAAGACCAAGCTATTAACACCCTTCAGGGTCCATGTAATCCTCTTAGAAACCTAAAAATAGTTTTATATAAATACGGTGATAATACAAGTATAATCAGTAGTAATCCAAAGCCTCGCATGCACATGTGAAAGAAGCATACTAATTCCCCCATGTGAAAAAATTAAAATCAAACACTACCTAACAAATATACTAACCATCCCATCCTCACCATGGAACAATCACTAGATAATTCAATTCAGGTAATGTAACATATTCCACATGTATGATAGGTTACCTTGCACCACTTCCCACTGATTATCCACTATTTTATAATGGTAACTATTATTGTTCTCCCACCTCCACTGCCATGTCATAGATATCCTTCACACACAAGGGCCTCAAAGACCACACAACATCATGCCTATAGAAACCTATCCCAAAAAACACATCACATCCTGCCCATAGAAACCTAGTCCCCAAAAAATATCAAATCCCACCGATAAACACCTAGACCACAACCACGTCCCATACCTCTAATATACAGCTAGGCCACAACCACATCACATCCCAAAGACACCTCAAAAAATGCAACTCATCTCATCCGGAAGGAACCTAGGAAATAAAAACTCCCTTGCACACACTTGGGCCTCATAAACCACAATATTCCTGATGAATATTGGGTTATCTCAACCTAAATGAGGGAGGAAGGATGTCCTGGTGGAAAACCGTCAATCCACCCATTGAGATGTTAAGCATAAACACCCTCCCCCATTGTGAAGGGGGGTGTTCGACACATAGTTCACAACTAGGGTGGGGTGCTAATATAAATCACAAGATAAATACAAGTATTTATATATATAATAATAAACATAGAATCCCATCCTATAGTTTCTTAGAAAAAACACAAACTTATAATGCTTCTAATTTTTTCTGCTACATCTAAATGCACAATACTAAACAACAAGCCATGAAACCCGATTCAAAATCCCAAAAAATTATTTAAAAAATTCCATTGTTTAGGAAATAAATCAATATTATTTTCCATCACTATTACAGAAACCAATACGACCAAAAAAATAAAAAAATTTCTCATAAGCTGAGGAGCCCTAACGGGAATTCACATTTCCTCAGTATTTTAGACCCATTCAATGTATATGACAAAAAGATATATGGATACAAGGTGAATATTTGTAAATATTACTCATGTAGATATTCAAGGAGAATAAACAATATAAAAAACTACTATCATACTCTAAGAACATCCCGCTTAGGCCACGTACCAACCGAACTAACCCCCAACCCACAACCACAACTGATAAAACATTATCATACAACCAGTCTCACTGATCTGCTACACAACATGTCATATCCATTAAACAATCAATAAATCTCTATATTGGAGATTCAGTTAGACCACCTAAGCCATCCCACATCAAAAAATATAGAATAACCACACATAACATCTCCCCATGTACCATGGAAAAACACAATTTTCTATTTAACAAGGAATCCATTACTTAACTCCGATTATTTATTTCATGTATATTCAAATAACTATATGATCTTGGGGAATCTATTAATTATATAGATATACATGATAAAATAATAACCATTTTTATGTGATACCAAACATTATTGATCAAGAAACAACCACAACCCACATAACCAAAAAAATCAAATCATCCAACGAAAACAATTTTCATCAAGTCATCAAGCCTGTATAATAACAATATAGAAATAAAAATATAAAAACTGCAAGGGTATGAAAAACTAGTCCTTCCACCCATTAAATTTATTATAATTGATTCTTAATTTTTATTTTACTGGAACAACAGTAATACATAGATTAAAAAAGTATATGACTCCCATATGATGAAAAAATGAAGAGAAATAAGGGAATTCAAAGCCCAAAATGGTGTCAACGATCATCTCATAAGAACATACCATTAAACGGATCTTTGATCACCTATCCTGTATGATCTACATCTATCTATGGATTCCATAGCACCACCACACAAACAGAAACCATAGATCATACCATTTAGAACTATAGGAGTTCATCCTATTTTATATATAATGAAGAAAGGGGAGGGAGAAGAGACAATGTCGGAAGAAAAAAATAAGAACAGAGGAATAATGCACCTTAGATAAAATATGGATCACTATGGATCAGAGGACTGATGATATCAAACAATCCTTGAAAAAGGAATCTTCAATACACTAAAGAGTGGTTGATTGGTTGCATGGGGTCAAGGAACAGTCATTGCATCCATAGGGTTTGACAACCCCAGCAGTTGAGAGAAAATGTAATTGTTACAGCAGTAGGGTATTAGGTGATGTTTAATACCCTTTCACATTATTTAATTCCCAATAATTGACATCCACTAAAAATCCTGTCACATTTTGATAAATTTTTTTAGACCCTATAACATTTCAAATCATGAACCACCAATGACAAGACGTGAAACCGTACATCATGTTGTGTAATTCAGAAACACGATGAGTAATCCCACTTCTTCTATAATTTTGGAACCAAACTTCTTCAAACTCCTCTGAACACCTCCAACAATCAAAACATAATATTTAATAGACCTGAAGGGAATAACCCATTATTGTGGTGTTAGGATTACACCTAATGGGTGTGTAATGTATATCATGGTTAAGAAGAATGAAATACCATATAGTTATGGTTTCAAATTTTAATTTCATTTCTATAGTACAAAAAATATATTTATCATCATGTTATTAATGTTAGTTATTTGGAAAATCATGTTAATATCATTATGGGAATGATTTTTATGTCAATTATTTTATAACATATATTAAACAATGAATTTCAGATTCATTATTTTAAAACAAAGGATAAAGTATTATTGATTAACATTTATCATCAATTATAAGATAACCCATGATAAAAATGATCTTTTAACATTGGTTACCCTATAATTGACATTAAAATATTCTAACAAACATAATACTCAAATGATGAACTCTTTTTTGGACACTTTTTTTTTCGAAAACACTAATATACTGGACGCATGATCACACCCCATCCACACTCCAACCTCTTCATCCAATTTATTTTGTACTTCTTTTAGCTCATTTCTCTTCTTTATTTCACAATTCATCCTCTTCAATTTCCCATGATGGAATTCATCCAAATGAATCCGCATTCCACTGGTCTCATTTATGTTTCTCTATCATCAACCTAATTTATCTATTTTCAAACAAACAAAACATTAATTTCATAACATATAATGTATATTGATATATATTTGGCCTCTAACTGTTAAAGATCTTTAACCCCAATCTCTGAATTTTAGAAGTTTATTTTTTTTGTTAAAATATTTGATAATAATTTTTTATTATAAATTTCATTCAATATTTTTTTATTGTATATATATGTCTTTGATAATTGTAATATAGTTTGGTTATGATACGTTTCATGTTATAATTTTTTTTGTGATTATAAATAGTTCATATTTATAAAATATTTGTATGATTGGTTGTTTGTTGATAATTTGGTATTTATTATTATTTATATTTTGAAAATCATTGTCTTTAGATATTTATTATGGTTGAAATTAAATTTTTCTAAAATTTATTTCACTTATATATATTTTTCATAATTTTTATTTTGGGTTGTAAATTATTTTCATGATACAGATTATTTTTTACTAATTTATTTTTACTTATTTTTTTCATATATATAAATATATATATGATAATATGTTTAAAAATTATATATATATATATATATATTAATGATTAAATGGTTAAATATTTTAATATATTCATATAACATATTGTGACATTAGATATCTAATAGACCATGATTGGATAAATTCACAAATTACTTCTGACAATTTAAGAAAATGATTGACTTTTTTAGGATTTTTCTAAGTTATATTTTATAAAAATTATGATTTTATTTCCATTCATTATTTTTTTAATATGAGAAAATTATGGTTGAGAGAAATCAATTACCATATAATTTTTTCATTTTTTTACACATAGTTATACACACTATATCAGGAATGGGGAAAAAATTCTACATCTTTTGATGATGAAGAGGGTTATCATGATATATAGTACTATTTTTAAGAATTAATTCGGGATGTATGCACATAAACCATTAAATAAGAAAAAAATGTTATAGGATTTTATGATCATACTAATGTACTATTTTTTAATGTTACTATAAATTTAAAATGATATTATAAATTAAGAGATTTATTAACATGAATGTATGTAATGGTTGGGGTGATATATGTTCCAATGAAATTGTCGAGATATAAAATTGTTTATTCTAGAAGAGAATGTGATTGAAAACTCTAATTATGATGAAATAAATAGTATACTAAATTTCATTGGGGTAAAAAGGATACATATTTTCTCCAGTGACTATATTATATAGTGTAATGAATATAAAATTATATTTAAAAAGTCCTTCGTGAGGGAAATCATGATATAAAAATGAGGATAGATATAACTGTGATTCATTATCAAGAATAAACCAAAAACATCGCACTAATTTTATTCTCATTCTTCCAATAATTTATTCATTAAATATTCTATTTCAAAATTAAAATGAGGAAAATGGGTTAATTTAGAATACAGATGCACACATCACTATTAAAACCCTACATCACATCGATGACTCACCATAATAGAAGAGATTTTATCCAAAATATATTTTGTAAATGATGTTAGAAATATAAAAATGTGACTATAAACTGATATATTGAATAAATTTAAAGGCTATAGTAGATAACATACTTCCTGTCTAATTATTTTTGTTGTTTTTAGATTTTCCCAAAGCATATCTACAAAAATAATGTATATTATGATGATATTGATGATATCTAGACCAAATTAAAATATAATCGTTATTAATGTTTTTCTATATTCATTGATTGATAATTTAAAATTTATATAGGAGACATTTGTTTTAGTTTTTTTTGAATAAAAGAAATAGTTTGTTGTCATATGATAATGTTCACTATAAATTAAGTTCCATTGTATAGAATTTTATTTGGATATACTTTTAAGGGACATAATGATTTTATAATTTGAAAATATGGGACATCATATCATTGGTTGAAGAGTGGATGAAATATAGTGTATACTGGACATTAATGAGTTTCATTAGTGGATTATCTTTATCAATGAGTAAAGAATGTATTTAAAGGTATAAAAGAGTATGAATGTTTTCCCAAAAACAATGAAATATAAATTTTTTTATATAAAAAAATAAATTTAATGATTCACATTTGGAAGAAAATGAATATTTTGACCCTCAAAAAATACATTGAAGAAATGGTCAATCTTAATCGAGATACATTACTAATGATTTTTAGAGGTAAAACATATCATTATAATTATTCTTGTTTTGGAAAAAATATGTTATAGTTTGATTGGGGAATTATTAAATAAAAAATCAAAGGAAAATTAATGGATTTCATGTGGGATTAGATATTGTACCTGTGGTAATACATTTCAAGATAGATATAATTTTAAAAAAAACAACAAATTAACACATGGAGAGTCCCTATTTGAAAATGTGTAAGGATATAATTTTTTATCAATGACTATGTGGAATAATGAACCTAATTGGAATTATTTAAATGTGAAAACTATAGTGTAATTGATTAATTTTTTGTTAATAGGTATAAAATTTAATGACTATCTTTTACTAAAACAACATAACCTGTAAGTTTCATTGAATAACATAATGTAGATACATATAAAAACTATCATCACATTGTGCTATAATACCAATTCTATTACAGGGAAAGTAATCAATACAATTTTATTATATGTGATAAAGAATAAAGTTTTCTTCAAGAAATTACATGTAGAAATGTATTTTGAATTTTTTTTTGAAATAGTAATTTATCTAGAGATTCATTTAATATGATAAATAAGAATTTGTATCCCTTATTTAAATATTTTTGATATATATTTTGGAAATATATTTGAATATTTGGGGGGGATGTGTTAAAATTTTTAATCAAAATTTGTCCCATATTTCTCAAAATTATATTTTAGATAATAATTTTAATTTCTATAGTGAATATTTATATTATGTGCAGCACATTAGTATCCCTATATCTCAATATTATTTATTTGATTGTGAAGGTAATGAGATATGTGAATTAATGTTATATTTTGTTATATATGATTAATTGATTCATGAACATTTATACATTTTTAATAATAAAGATTTAGTTTAACTATATATATGATCACATATTGTAAAATTAACGGTATGATTTCTCAAAAAAATTGAAATTTTTTTATTAATAAAGATAAAAATATTTGTTCTCATTTTTTTATGGATAATTAAAACATTGATTTATCTTTATAAGAAACATTAAAATGGTTAGCAGGTGCATAATGTTGTAGGGAAACCAGATAATTGAGTTTTGCAATTAATGTTTACACATTTTAAATAAATAATTTAGGTTTACAAAAGTACCATTCAAAATAGTGGGGTAATTGTTACTGGCCAAGATTTTTATTTCTAGATTAAAAAAATTAAAAATAATATTTTTCATCGACAACATATTTTTTAGTTTTGGAAGATATCAAAGATATTAATTATAATAAATTTTATATACCAATATTTATGTATAATTGGGTTTAAATGAATAGTTTTTTAATGATTTATTATTTTGGATGTTCACTCATTTGTTTGATTGGATTTGGATTCAAATTGGAACCATTTATCATGTAGATGAATGAAAATCATAAATTTTATGTTACTGACTCATCAAATTATTTATTTTATTTTATTTTTCGAGGAAAATCATTTATTTTTATGATGATAATATTGAACATATTGTGGAGTTATGTGAGATTTATTTATCTATTACATGATTACCTAATGATAACTATGATTTTATTTTAGACATAGTCAATTCTTTAAAAAATGATCACATTGAATGGATATGGGAGACCATTTTTTTACTCTCTTAATTAATGAATTAAATTTCCATTATCTTGTTATAGAATCTTAAAAATGAAAAGTCTATAATTTTTAACTATAATTTTTAAATCTATATATGTTTATCATTTACATTTTTATAATAAATTTTATATTATTTAGTTACTGGTATAAATTTTTTTATTGAATAATCCTAGCCTCATTATTTTTTTAATAATTACACAAATAAAAACATTTCTATCTTGCTTATTTAAATCTATATATTCTGGTAGTTTCTTCTAATTTAGAATTTATTTTTAAATTTAATAATTTTAGCTACTAATTTCTTTGTTAACAAACATTAAATATTAATTTTTTGAGAAAAATATACATATAATGCAATAATTTATCTTACAACTTTTTATTATAGTCTTTATTTTATGATATTCAAAAAAAATTGACAATATTTGTAAACATAATAGTAATAATGTTTTATTATTAAAAATAATGTATCCTAACCGTAAAAATGATTTAACTATAATAATTTATAGGTATATATAATTTCATTACATTATTCTATTCAAATGATGAACATAAAGGCATATAAATATTTACCATGGTATATGTGATTTTTTATATTAATATTTCATCCATAGATAACATATTTAATTAAATTAAACATTTTTTTTCAAAATTATTTCCCTCACTACCTCCTCTCCTAATAGGTTGTTTTCTACTACTTCTTTTTTGAAGAATATAATACCTATATTTTGTAGAAGTGGGGTTAAATGTTTACTAAACTATGAACTATCCCATGTGGAGTAGGCGATATGAATTTAAATTTATGATAATAAAACCCCATGCGTCCCTAATGAATTGTTTTGACGTTTTTTGGAAATATATATCCAATGTGTGATCAACATTTTATATCTTAATTATAAGTGCACCAAAAAGGTGGATAATTACTGGTTTTTTAATCCTATAGTGTAAAAATATCACAAATTCTTTATTTTTTATACAAATAATAAAATATTATATATTTTACTTTATTAATATATAATATATTTAATTATATATAAATAATAATTCCATGAAATGAAGGAAAATATGAAGACTTTTCTATCATTTCTAAAATGTATTTATCGATATTTAAATTCATTTTGACTTAATATATTTTTTTGGGGAGGTGAATTGTGATAACCAATGCCTCAAATATGTGTTTCTAGATATTGATACATGGGAAAAATGTTTCTCCATCGGGTGTGTGGAATATTTTCCAAAATGATAAATATTTTATAAAAAATATTATTGATTAATTATTATTTTTCTCACATTGACTAATTGATTTATTTCTATGTAACATTCCTTTAATAGATCTCACCAATACAATGGGGAACCTAATTTTTCTCTAATTCTTTTTAATATGGTAGTTATCACAAAATAGATGAGAAAAAGATTCCCAAAAATTCTGATACATTAAAAAATAAATTCATTTGCATCTATGAAGTGGTTAATTTCATCCCTCTACCGCCCGACTCACCATAAAAATGAAATAGGGAAAGGATGAGAGAATATAATGTATCTTATGGATCCATTAAAAAAATTAAGTGATAAAATCATAAGGAATAGTTTTTTTTAAATATTAGTATTTCATAAATTCATTGAACTTATATAAAATTTTAATGTAGAATTTTATGATTACCTTCAAGAGAAATAGATGCAGGGGACTATTATCCAAGACTGTAGGATGAAAAAAATTGATATTAGTTTAATAAATCAAGAACATTTAAGACACATAAGAGGATATGAGCTGGGTGTTTGTATTAGAATTGTTTTTAGTCATTCTATTTCAAAATTGAGATAGGTTTAATACATCAGAAAAATATATTCCTTAATGGATAATCTATGAGTGATGAATCAGTAAATAACAAATTAAATCAAATCATTGTTACATGAAATTTAATAGAGGGGTTGGAAAATGCTATAGATAGTATGAGTCATTTTTTATTCTATATTATTATACTTCTTTTTCAGTTTACATATGAGGTATGATTTTTTATATTTTTATTTTATTTTGATATTAAATCATGAATTTTTTTTCTTATATATACCATATATATGAGAAACTAATTTCAAAGGAATCGGTGAAAACAAAACTAATTATTCTGGAATTTACACCTTCAAATGCTTCTAATGATTCAAATGGGGCAAATGAAATTTTCATAGAAATCATTTGTATTAGATATTTTGATTAATTTATTATCACTACTGATATCTATGGTGGAGAATTTACAATAGAACATCTCCAAAATATATCACTTATATAGTTAATGGGGGTCATATCAGCAAGCTTTTCCTATAGGTTTTCTATGGAAATAAATTTCAATTTTAGTTTGTATTTTATTAAATATATATAAATTAGAATGAACTAATTTTTTTACTTCTCTAATTAGGCATCTCAACAATATTTATATCCAAAATTAGAGCACATACTTTAGGTTTTTGGATCTTATGTACATATCATTGATTTTGTTGTATCTAAACTATATTGTTGGCATTAATTACGTATGCGAAATATTCAGAAACACATACATTGGGTGTTGGTTAAATTTATTCATTATTTGGTAGGAATACTATTATAAATATAAAATAAAATTCATTATATTTTCAATAATTATTAGCTTCATATATGGTAGTGGTCATTGGATGATATTCATATTTCAACAATAAGTATTCCGGAAATATTTTTTATACTCTTTACTAGTTTGAGTTAAAAATGTTTTTAAAAAAAATTATTGAATATTATGTTTTATTCTATTATATTTTTTCGTTAATATTGATTTTTTCTTCTAAATATTGTTTTCAAAATTTATATATGAAAATAAAAAATCATGGAAATAGTTTAATGATATTATCCTATTATTAATGGACCAAAACTAAATTATATATGTGAAAGGGAAAATATTTATATTTTATATTTGGTAACAAATTTTTGGTCTTCGATATATAATATCTCAAATATTTAGAGTTTTTATTAATAACAATATATATTTTATAAAACATGAGGTGTTGAATGTGGTTAGTATTTTTTTGAATCTTTTTTGTTATTATCATTAAAATAAGGGTGAACTTTTTTATTAAAAAATATATGTTATTCAATAATATTTTATATTTTAATTTCTGTAATATTCATTGTATTCTGAGGTTTTTATTGATGCAATATCTTATATGTATAAGTTAATTATGCCCCATCTATTTTAATATATATATATATTAGATAATATTAATTTATAATTGTATATTTAAAATTTCAATTTATATCTATTATTGTTTTGGTTAATGTTTTAAATATGAGTTTCTTGATACTTTTTAATATCCTTTTTTACTATTTTTTCTAATAAAATACCTTTTTGTTGTCTTGGGTGGAATTATTTTATAAAATTATATCGAAAAAATAAATATGTTTCTAAATTTTGTATTTATAATTACTACCTTGAATGACCATTAAACATTCATTAAAAATTGATATTGAAAAACACATTCATGATAATTTTCTATATAAATTTATATTAATATATGATAAATATTGGTATTTAATAATCATTCAAAATATATTTTTTAGAAACCAATTTTGATGGTTTAATGAATATTTATTCATTAAACATTCTATTTGTATTTTTAAAAAACCAATGAGGATAGTTATTTTGAACATCAACCTTAAACAACAGATATTAAAATTATTCATTAAATTCACTTTTTTGACCTCTCTTTTTTAACCGATATTGTTTTTTAAATACATTACAAGGATTCATTCCACTTATGTGTGATATGATCGTGCCATTTATATTAACATCATGTGATAAGGATGTTATGAATTTTAGATTAAATTCATGTAGGTAGGACTTCTAGGTGAAGGATTACTTAAAATAGATGGTATGGGACTTACATTTGATAATCTATTTCCAATTTATCATTTCAGTTCATAAAACAGAATGAAATGATATGTTTGGACCTATATACGATGGGAGGACCAAATATAATTATCGAACCCATTTTATGTTTATAATTATATGGTAAAGGGAGACTATAATGGTTTCAGATTATAGCTAGTTGTAGGCCCTTTTATATTCCCCATGAAAGTACATGGGGTGATCTAGTAATTCTCACATAAGAAATTAATGTTAATCCTATGATATTAACAATTATAATATTATTCTTATCGAACAAGGTATCCTTGGATGATCACTAGTCGTATCCTTGTCTTATCACTAATGAATCCTTAGATCATTATTAGAAGGAATGATGGTTCATATATTATAATCACATAACGGTAAAAATGGCTTAATATCTAGTGGAGCTCATTAGGAAGGTAACTAATTTTGGTAGGATGACATCTCATGGGGGATGATGGATGATGATGATGATGATGAGATAGATCATATGGTAGACATATTAGATATCCAATTTGAATAATAATCAATACCCATTTATTTTAAGTTTCATCATTGAGGTTAGTGTTGTAGGAAATTCTATGTTGAATAATGTAATTTTTTATGAATATTGGGTTCTAAGAGGACATGAAATTCGAAACTAAGTGGGAAATATGCATGGAAAAATTGATGGTTTCGAACTAGGTCAATGAATATGGACAATATAAAAATATTGGTGAACTACAACTACTAGGAGTCTAATGGAAAATGACTCACTGATGAAATATATAGATGATATCACCAGTAAGTTTTTTGGGTCTTACACCTACTCGGAGGTCCATATCTTCGATAAGGAGCATGATGTTAAAATGTAGAGCTTAAAATGTGTTATATAATGACCTAAACATGACATTAAATTAGGGTATTATTGAAAGGGAATAGACATAAACCTAGTTGGTGGCCCATATAATGTCAATACCTTGTTGAGTTATACATATTTTTACACTATAAGCATAGTCTGATTAGATTATGGATATGGGTTATCCAAGATGCGTATCAGGAGACATGAGAGGTCTTAATATTGTCTTATTTAAATAGACCTTAATTATTAGTGGAATACTTGAGGATGATTTTCATGAGGGTCCTATCAATTTGGTAGGAAAACTCAAGGAGGAACTATTATCAATTTAATTCATAATTGAATCAGTATAAGTGGATGTGAATAACCTAGTTGTGGAGGAATTAATAGAATGTGATTATTTGAGTTTTTATCTTGGTGATGGGAATATATGATAGTCATTTAAATTAATTATTCATATATGGATGATCGTAGTGATGGAATAGATTGGAGAGGAGTCTAAAATCCCGTAATGATGATACTTTAAGAAGTTTCAATGAAGGGATCAAATGTATTATGACCCACTACCATTGTAAAGTGTCTTAAAATAACCTTTGTATCCCCTAATTTAAATAGAATTGTGGTTCCATTTTAGGGGGAAAATTATAACATATGTATTGGGTTAAGAGATACATGTCAAGTGATTAATGTTAATTACATTCATGAGTGGTATTTGGGGGTTCCCTTTAGGGATTGGTAATGTGTTTCCAAGGGAATTTATTTAAAGGACACCCACAAAGGATTAGGCACAAGAACCGACTTCAAATAGTGTTCACGGGTTCCATTCATGAAGTGATTATTTGATTGAATTTTTAAAGTGTATCCCTTCCATGAAAATACTTAATGTTGGGGACACTATGGGAGTCCTTCATGAAGTGGAATTTACAGGATGGTCCTGTGAAGGGCTCCTATAGATGGTCCTAGTGGGATTATTCTTCTTCTAGAACATGGTGTCTTATCATGGTATGGTTTAAAGTTGTTTAAATACATTTTTATTGAACTATGGGGTTATCCTCCATTGGTAACTAATTCTAGAAAGTGATTAAAAAGTGTTTATTTTATCAATGTGTGTAATGGTATTTATGAGTAATATTTCCATAAAATATTCTGTCATGTAGGATGTATGTGCTTTCAAATGGTACATGACCATAAAGGAACAATGCTTGTTGGAAATAGTTTATTTTAACACATGAAGAGACTTTGTGATCAGATATGGAATCCCATTTACCCTCTTTAAAATTTTCCAATCATCATTCATTGAGAACTACCAATAAGGGATTGTCTAATCATGAAAGGAATAAAATATTTTGAGGTATCTTGTATCCCAGTCCCAAATGATGGATGTCCATTAAGGTTTTAATGGCCTGAAATAGATCTCATAACTTATTCGAAAACAACACATGTACATTTTCTCTTTAGATAAACAGAAAGTATTTAACTGTTCATTAAAGTATTTATGAAATTACTCCATCATGAGAATTCCTACTTTTCTATTTTCCCTATCTATGAAAAAATGGAGCCCCATTATTAATAAAGATAACTTTTAATTATATTGTCTATATTTGGATCAATGAGAATTCAAATAAAATTGTATGAAATGAAATCCACCATTAGATATGTTTTTTCCAACTAAACAGTGTTTTATGAGGCTAATCATTTTATATAACCCCCTTTAAAATTATTTTAGGGGTGGTTTACAAATTTTCATTAGAAGGTGATGAAATGCATGGAATACTCAAAGTGGGTGGCTCTCACCACGACATCAATGGACTAAGAACATTTTTTTAGGAATTTCCATTTATATGTGTGTAAGGAATAATATTGAAATGAATATCCATTTTGATTCTACTTCAAGTACTGATAAACATTTCTACACATACTTGATATGTGTCATACTTGTGAGAACTATATCCAGGATTTAATGGGTGACATAACTTTTATTATTACAAAAAATGGATTAAGAGACAATAAATTGATTATATATATTACATGATATGGTTATTCGGATGCCGTTTAATCTTCCATGAATGTTGATATTTTATTCTTAGGGATGTCTAACATTAGCCTAAGATGGTATGGTTATACCTGAGTGACATGGAGAGATATCATGTTTGTTATAATTTTTTTTGTATTTTTTATTCCTGTTAAGAGTATATCTTTTGAATGCACTTTATTTGATATTTATGTTTTGGGTAAAATGTTTTTCTTTCTAATATGTTTTACTCACACTCCACTCAAGAGACCCTAAAAATTGATACCTAATAATACCTCAATATCATGTTTATATGATGGAGAGAGTCCCAAAATTAGGGTGTTGATCACGATAGAATGGATAGAGTCGGGATTTGAGACCAGACCTAGACTCAGGAATAGTTTGTGGTTTATGGTTTTTCTTATCATTGATTTGGGATGTATATGATCTTCCCTTGACTGATATTTCTAGTTTCATCAAGACTGGGGTAAAATATTGATAGTTTCTTCTTTTATGGAATTTGGTATGTTATTTTATTCTTTCTATATTATTCCTAATGTAACATTTAATTTTTTTGTATTATAATGACTACATGAATATTATTTTAACTATTTTTATATTTCTCTAATTTTATGGTATAGTCTCCACTCAATATAATGTTGGACCATTATTTCAATTTGGATAACTTTGGTATATGGTTTGTTTCAGCAGAGGTCTCATGGAACTCAGATATACATTACGTGGAGTGATTCAAGTCAAGGTGTTCTAATGTTGTGTCCATGATTTTATTTATTCTATTAATATATTATATATAGATGACCATATATGTTTCCAGTCACAAAAATCGATATTCCACTCTATGTTCCTTGATTAAACACACATGTGATTAAGTCCATGTTTTCAGGGAGTCATGTATGATTTTAGTACTTATCAATATTATAGCTTATTGGATTCATAGTAAGAATATTTTTTAATATTTTTTTTGATTCCTATATTTCCTCTTGGACCAATTGGTAATAGGCTTGTGTTTATTATTTAAATCATGAATTATGGTTCATATTAAATTTTCATTATTTTTCTTGATTTTGGTAATATTTTAGGAGATGAAAATTCATTAGTGTGGGCTATCTAGTCATCTGGTTTCCCTAACATTATGCATGATTGGGCCTCAATATATTCCCATAAGAAATAGAAAATATACTATAGAAATATTTAACGAATATTCTATGATAGGTAATTAGAGAAAATTACTATTATTTATTTAATTGAGTACACTAAATAATCTATCTTCTATTGAATTTAATCTTCCATTAGAATTTATCTGTGGCCAATCTACCAGTTTTGACGTTTAATGGACATTACATCCATCTAGTGAACTAATTTTAGATTTTTGAAGAGGCATAATAATCCTAACAATATCCTAGTTGAATATAGATTCTTCTATCGCTATTAAATATCTACACAAACTAACATACTACTTTGATACTCATGTTCTTCCCTCCATAAAAAATTTTTTCACCCCAGTCCAAATGGGGAAAATATTTTCCTCATACATTCTAGGTCCAAAACGTTAGGACACATTTCATGCTATTTTTTATTTATAGTATTATTTATTATCTATAAATTATTATATCAAGAAAACATATTATGTTAGTGGTATTACATATTTAAATGTTTTCTCTATGAATAAAACACCATATTTTTAAAGAATATAGTATCACTTTGGTTATAAAAAGTCTTGTAAAACACTTTTATGATTATTCCAATGATCCAAAGATAAAAATGTCAACTAGACAATCTCCATCACTTATTCTATCACATATTCACATTATACCTCTAAATTATATAGTTATGATGTGGAAATTGACTTATACTTCCAGCTAAATTGGTTATGCCAATTATAAATACAAATACTACAGTACACTTTCATGTGTCAAAATCATCCCAAAAATGTAATTTTGTACAACATTACCATTTTTATGATAAACCAAATTACATATTTTATATCTTTTAGATACTAGATGATCCATTTAAAAAAAATAAGTGTTATTTTCATAGATTTACAAAATATCGGATGACAAATCCAACATAAAATATAATGTTTGGGAATGTTAAAACCATTAAATACATGAGGATTCAAAGTATTAATGATAAATTTAATATTTCTATGTCCTTATAATCATATTACATTCATAATTATTTCATATTTGATTTTTTTTTGTTCATAACTATATGAGTTGAAGATAACATACATCTGGTCATTGAAAACCACCCAATGACCATATGTATATATTCTAATTAAGAAAAAAAAGGAAGATCTAAGTGACATTATTTCTTTAATTCCACATTACATTTGTCCTATTTAAAGAAGAAATATCATTTATATGATTATTTTTGTACATTTCCCACCTCAATTAATGAATATTAAAAATTTTATTAATCATCATGAATCATATTGTCAATTCAAAATAGTAATATGATAAACAAATCACCCATCCATAGCTTCTGATAAAAAATGTGACATAATTATATTCAAATGAATCCCATTTTATTCGTTAATGTGATGATATTATTTTCCATTTCCTTGGATTTTGTTTCATTCAATAGAGACTATATTTATGTATTCACACCAAGTCCTTATTCCAATCAACCTAAAAACTAGTTGGTTTCATCATGTAATTTCCTTCCACCAGATCACGATGAAGGAATATAGTCATAATATAAATTTCCCAAAACACAAATCATTTGTTGAAAGAAAAATTAAGATCATATAAAACGAAATATCTTATTCTATCAGAAAAAATATTGTAGAGAAATATACTACTTATTTATATAGAAATTATTTCTAAACAAGTGTAGCATTATACTTATTTCTTTTATTAAAGTTTTCATTCAATCTAAAATTTAACACCCTACCCTAGTCACTAGTTAATAGGTTATCTAGTCTTATGCATCACATGGACTCCAAAATGATTCCTCATATGGCAGTGATTTTTTACTAGAAGTGAAGTCCTAAGAGGATACTGTGGGTAGACTCTTCCCTCGTTATGATACTATGAAACTTGGAATTAAATAAATTGGTTATCATCAAGTCATACGTAAAACAATATTCTAGGAATAAACTAGGAAACATGTAATAATACATCCAATAAAATTAAAAAAATGAATTATATGTCCATAGGTGGGTCGTACATATAAAAATATCTATTCTAAATATAAAAAATATTCAGAAAGATATATGTGGAACACTATAAAACACCCCAAGTGGTTGGGTACTAGTATGATCCCCATCTCCATGATCCATCTTAACCGATATCAAGAATATTCCATAGGGTGATTTCCATTATTCAAACATACATCAATGAAGTTTTCATGAGTACCAAACAACAACACAAATTGGGTGTGAGTATGAAATAGTAGGCCACCACCAATGGTGTCAAAAGTCATATCTTACTTGTGTTAATATAGTATATTACAATATCTTATATGATTAAGTGAGTAAACCCTAATAATAAAAAATAATAATAAAATACCTCTACCCTCACTCTATACAATGACCCACATGTCAAACATATCTACTTCATCAAGCACAAGATTCCTTTGAGAGTGTCTCGATGATTTCTCTAACAATGGTCACCACAGGGAATCCATGTTCTCATCATGTAATTCCAATATAGAATGTGTCATATAGGATCAATATACACAACCTAACATTCTTATGAATCATTTATCATGTGGAATCTAAGGAACTCATAATGGAATTCCTCACTCATATACCGTATGGAATCCAAGTAGAACATCCCAACATTCTTACACATTTATAATCGTATTTCATATAGAATTTAAGGATATCACACTGGAATTACACACAATTAGTATCATTTTCCATATATAATTCAAGGAGATCATCATGTAATTCCCACCAATTTGTAATCATGAATTATTATAGACACAATGATATCATACCTACATTCAACACATTTTGATTAAATAGTATATAACATAGTAAAAATAAAAATTCAAGTAAATATTGATTATTAGAAATTTTAATTAAAAATATTTTAATATCACAAATATAGGGATTTAAAAATCCAATTTATAAGGGATTTAGAAGATTGTTTTCAATGTTGAGGAAGTCAGAAGGGTTATTTATGCTAATTATAACCATCCTCCTTATCAAACATCATAAACACCCTCCCATTCAAATAATTTTCCATTACCTAGTTTTTAACACCCCATTCGTGTTCCATTAATATTAACAAGGAAATAATTAAAATATTATTACACTAAATGGGTGGATAAGGGTCAAATTTAAAATCTTTGAGGGTCAATTGGTGGTCCCTAAAAGGAGGAAGTCCTATTTTATTGAATGATATAATTGAATTTAGATTCTAGATCAATTAAATGGTAAACTAGCATGATGACATAAATGTAAAATATTTTAAAAATCTAAAATATCATTGTATTTTTTGTAGACCACATACGTTAGGTTACTGGAGTTCCACTTGTTGAGTATAAACCTTCGATTGGAGCTGAAAATATAGAAGTAGAAAAACTAGAAATTATCATTGATAATAGGACATATAATCCTTAATCAATGAGAACACATAAACTAGTGATGATAAATAAAATAATAGAATAATGTTGAGTCATACCCTTAGATATATTATTTCAATGATTCGTATAGGTCCAAAAATAATGGATTAATTTAATAGATCCAAAAATATTTATCTTGAAGAAGATGATAGTTCAATACAGGTGTTTTTATTTATGTTAAGGGAATGAAAATAAGCTGAGGTATATGTGTAAAAATATGAGAAATGAAAAATCCACCCCTCCTAAAAAAACAAGGTCTTAGAGCCACGAAGTTATTGGGGGATCTCACCAACTAGTCGTTAGCATTAAAATGGATCTATGACGTTATAGGAAGACCATTGTCTAGTCAATCATTTGAAACTGTCTGGATTGTGGTCTATAATTACATAGTCAGCAGCACTTCAGCCTTTATACCATATTCCCTAGTCTCCTCTTGAACCTCTAAAAACATATTTTTTTTCTCAAACCCCCTTAGACACTTCATTAATGATATAATTGATGGGTTGTAATAAAATTAAATAGTATATTTACATCAGGGAAGGGGGAATATGTGACTATCTCTTCTTCAAATGATATGTAATTCTCTAGTTGCATCATCAAACTTCCCTTTCCTTATCTGAGAATAAGTCTAGCCAATATGCAAGTATGGTTGAATATCACCCTAATTATTCCTCCTATAAAAGCCTATGTTTCCTCAACACATGCACCGTAGGGTTAAATTTTACATGGAGGGTCTTCTCACATTGATCCCCAATAAAAACCATAATATTACTAAAGGATACATTGACCTTGAGATGAATATTGTCAGGATAAATCATGTGAGATTGGTATAGAATATATATTCCATGAAAATATATATGAATTTATTAAAAAATGGAAAATATATATATATATATATGTGATAGGAAGTCTATATGTCATTGGGATGTCCAACTATACAATATCGAAGACGAAATATTCATGGATTCCAATTTTCCCATCCTTCATATGCATTGATTCCCTAATATTTGTGCAATATGATAAAAACTGTTATTTAATCACAAAATCAATTATTCTATGATATCTATCAATATATAATTTATTGATACCTGATGTTGTATCCATCATCTTCGAATCAACATGAAATTATATATCATATCTTGAAAAATACATGGCCTGACCATCACTTCCTAGGAAACCTAAAACAAACACAATTTTGAAATAAGATGGACACCTTTATAGAGGCTCATAAAGCTCCTTCTTTGATTTTTCATGATGGAAATAATTATATTAAAAATAATTAAAGGCTTTATTCTTCCCTTAAGAGCCCCTAAAATCAAGGATATATTCTTCAATCAGGGACTCTAGAATCTGTATGGTCTTCTCACTTTTTAGTCTGGGGATGGTAGATAATGATCACAAGAACATTCATGCATAGTGATTTCTGTAACCCCTACTAAGTGAGATGTAAAGAGATAATATCTATAAGAAACAATTATATGAGTAACCTCATGTAACTATCCAACCTCATATATAAATAGTTTCCCCAAATCATATACTAATAATGTATCTAATTGTCATTAAATGGGTGAACTTAATCCTAAAATTCATATCCATAGATATAGTATTGTTACCTTGGGGTGTCCATATAAATAGAGTCTTAAAATCCATATCAATATCATCCCACTTCCACTCTTGAATGAGTAATAATAGTAGGATACCATCGGTTCAATGGTTCGCATCCTTTACCTTCTGACGTGAAAATAACCTCATTTTAAAACCTGATGTCACCTTATTCATCCCATTCCACTAGTACATCCATTATAAATCACAATTGTGTTTATAATCCCATGGTATACTGACCATTTCAAATGATGAATCTTCTTAACTAAATCATCGTGAATTCCTATAGGAAAAACACACCCACATTTACATGAATAATATAAACCTCATCAAGAAACAATATAGTCGGGACGACAAAACCTGAAATTCTATCCTTAATAACCAATAAAACAGGATCTCATAATTCTATCCCCATAATCTGATAAAGAAGTGAATGTTCCATTTAAAATTTTGTAATTGTTCTAGACCCTTATTTTCCTACACCACCATATGTATCATGGTGAAAAGAGCCATTAATGTCAATTTCATTTATAGAATCCCAAATGACTTGATCCAATGTCATCATACTTTAGTCATCAAAAACCTCATTCCCCCTTTTGGATATATGTTGTGAAGACCCAGAAATTTCAAGGAAATTTTTTTCTTAAATTCTTTGGAATTTTATGAATACACAGTTTCTAATGGAACCTGATTCCGAGGCCCGGTGTGACCAGAATCAATTTCTGATGTTTAGCTTGAGTACGTTCAGTGATAGAACAAGTGTGATTTTCAATCTTTTGAACCGGTGCTCGGAATTGAAATTTCAGGGCACCGATGAAATCACATCGCCGTTAATTGCTTAAGGGGACCTTTATCACAGTTGCATTTTAAAGGGGTTGAAAGTTAAAATTGGGGATAAATTATGAAGTTAAATAAAATTATTAGAACAATTTTATTTATATCTATTGATGTTAATTTGTCCCATGGTAAGTTATTGGTGGGGCCCACACCCACCCAAATTCACATGTGTTGATATTTGAGAGGTGGGGCCCCCATGAGCCCCAAACATTAACCTCTAATAACTCTTTTCAAACCCCCTTTAAACTCCCTTGTTTAATTCATGACAAACCCCTTAATTAAGAGACCTCCTCACCTCTCTCTCTCTCCCTCTTTAATGTTGCCAACACATGTTATTAAATGAAGGTTTTGAATTTTAAACCTTTTTTGGGTGAATAAAAATAATAGCATGGGATATTATTTTATTTTGGGAGATTTGTTGTGTTGGAAAAACATTGGGAGAGATCTTGAGTTTTTTGAAGAACATCGACCCTTCAAAGAAGAATTACTCGGCGAAGAACGCTCCACGATTCTCCAATCCTCTTCTTCCTACACATCAAGGGAGGAGACACTGACGCGAGGCACTCTCCAATGACGACAGTTCTTTCTCTAACGTTGATGGAGCGATATCTCTTTCCGCATCTATGATGAACAAACCTTATTCAAGGTAGGGGGATTATGTTCAAATTTATTGGATTAAAATTGTGCCTCGTTTGTCATTGAAAATAATTGTTTGTCATAGCCTATTTCTGTCGCCTAACACGGAGGTCGTGTGACGAACAAGCACGGCTTGACGACCCTCTACTGGATCTTATTTATTTATTTTTTGAATGGGCGACCGGAGACGGAATGCGGAAGATGCCGGTGGCACAAGGGCTGCTGTCACAAACGCAAAGAAAAGACGTGGCCAAGCGGTCCACGGTGGAGGAAGCATGAAGATGTCACACCGTGTCGGGAACATGGATCCACCACTAGGGTAGGCCGTGGGCGGAAGAAGCTTGCGCTGTCGCACTGGCTGTGCAGAAGGAACCATGACCCGTGTAGCTGGCTGCATCGGCGGAAGAACCGGCCGGCCCGTCAGCCGGCCGGGAGGAGGAAACCTGCGGTGCCAGAGGGTGCCGCACCAGATGAACTATGGCCCGACCAAGCGGGCCACTTGCACCAGGAGTCCGACCGGCTTCGGCCATTCGGTTAGGGAGGGCGGCGCCACTCGGCGTCGCTGGTTCTGGCAGTAGGCCACCCCGGACCACTCGTCCGGTTGGCCGTGCCAGCAGGGCTGCGCCCAGCCGGGCCGGGTCGCGCCTCTTCGGGTCAGGCTTCTCCCCTCGAGCCGGGCCGCACAATTCTTTATGCCAGTCCAACACCCTTGCCTAGCCAGACCAGCCAATACTGGGTTAACCCGACCCTTCGGTCCACTGGGCTTAACGATCCAGGATCGTTTTCACTTAAACGTGAATAACATAAAAAATGCGTGTCCGATCGACACGCCGTCTATGGCATTGGGACCCTTTTGATGAGGAGGTCCTTTTGCGTTATTGTAAGTGAGTTTTGGACAACTTTGGAGAATGGCTGAGTTTGGAACGATCATATTTCCTACCGGGCCCTTGGAACGGAAAAGCCAATATCTCTCAGACTGGGAGTCCGATTTACGCACCGTCAGCCGCGTTGAGTTCCTATTGATGAGACTGAACTTTGGAATACATAAAATACATACTTTGTGGTAGTTGATCTATCACCCCCCTTAGCTCGAGGAGAAAACCCTCCCAGAATCGATCATGCTGTGTGCGGGAACCCTCGAGCTGGCTGCGACTGCGACGACAACCATGCTGGGATCCACAGTGGGTTCAACGACGATGAAAACTGTACTTGGATCCTCTGTGGGTTTGGAAATGCGGACAACTGTACTTTGATCCTTCGTGGGTTCGGCAGCGATGATGACTGTACTTTGATCCTATGTTGGTTTGACGGTGATGGTTACTATACCTGGGTCCTCTGTGGGTTCGGCAACGACGACTTCAGTACTTGGATACTACGTGGGATCGGTAGAGGAGATGATTCAGAGGCTACATCTAATCATCTACACTCTTATTCATGGGTAGTATACCTGTGTGAGCTGAGTGTTGACTATTCAATCATTACCATCTGTGTGCTTGACTTCTTTCCTATGTGGACTGGGTTGTGCTTGGGCTCGAGAGTTGGAGCTGAACTGGAATTGATGACTTAGGTATATGTTTGGGAATATACCAACGTAAAATTGGTTAATACTTCGTGATTGTATCTTTCCTTTGTGGTTTATCCTTTATGGATTCTGGGAGATCTTCGGGGGTCTCAGGGTTCCAATTGAGTATCGTATACTCACCCTTGCATGGGTTATGCCCGCACTACGTTGTGTTGGATACAGACGATAGACATCACTGGTCGAGGTAGAGGCTTATGGAGCTGAACGGTACCCGGAGGTGGAACACTAGATGGGGAATACACAGAGCAGACGGCTGAACCCGAGGATTTGAGGAGACCATTTGTACCCACCCTTCAGGTGGGATATTCGGTGGACGACTTGCTGGATTCTCCTCTACCTAACTAATGTTTTACATTCTTTTCAGTTGTACTGTACTTTTAGTTGGGTTTGTATACTGGCCCATTTACTTTTCAGCACTTACATTTATACTCAGTTTACATAGTGCTTACTTTAGTTGTGTTCTCTGTTGTGTTTGTTTATTTTATAAAGGTTATGGCTTCCCTTTTTGGGATTTACACCTTTGGTGCTAGTCGCCAACCCCTGACCTATGGAAGGTGGGCTTGGGGTAGTCACAACATGGGCCTTGAGGACGGGTTAGGACAAAATGGTATCAGAGGGAGGCTCTACCGCAAAACTCAAGACTCTAATCATTATCTACTATGAAGAAATAGTGTTAAGAGCAATGAGTAGAGTTTTCAGTCCAGGGACTCTAGTGTTGGTGCGGCGGCCGACATATCCATATACCAGGACCCTGACTTCTGATTTCCGACTCAGTACATGAAAACATTGATTGCATGTGTGTTTCAAAATCTTTCATTGTGGTTAATTTGTGTCAGCTCGCCAAGTTTATTGTTTGACCATGGAGTACCAGATTATTTTTAGGATGTCCCCACGATGGCAGCCAGCTAGGGTTCCTAGTTATGTGCGAGATGGGAGCCCACTGAGAGACGAGGCCTCTGTTCATGGCCCTATCACAGCGAAGGCACTAGTGGTACCACTACCTGCTGAGCCACCGATACTACCAGCCCCAATAGCAGAGAGTGCATGCCGCCTAAGTGCACTGCATGAGTTTCAGTGACAGAGGCCAACCAGGTTCCGCAGAGAGACAGACCCTCAGGAAGCTGAGGATTGGCTGGAGGCTATCGTTAGAATCTTTAGATTGGTAGGGACACCAGCTGACCTTATGGTGATCCTTTCCATGAGTCTCACTATAAAAAAACATTACATTATAGGAGGTTATTTAGAGGGGGTTCTTCACAACTCCCTCTAAATTCATTTTCTGTAACATTAGAGGCGGTTTTGCACAACCCCCTCTAATCATCGAATTTAGAGAGGGGTTATGAACCCCCTCTAAATTCATTTTCTATAAAAATGAGAGAGGGATTGTGTACAACTCTCTCTAATCATTTAATTTATAGGGGTTATGTAGCCCCTTAATTTCTTAAATTAGAGGAGTTTTTGATCCCCATCTAAATTTTTTAACATTACTTTTTTAATATCTTGTTGGATTTTTGAGGGGGTTCAAACCCCCCTCTAATATATTAAATTTTAGGGGGGGGGGTTATAACCCCCTCTAATGTCTTAAATTATAAGGGGTTCAAACCCCCCCTATAATTTTTTAAATTACAGGTGGTTCAAAACCCCCTCTAATGTCTTTAAATTACAGGGGGTTCAAAACCCCCTCTAATGTCATTAATTTAGTGGGGGTTCAAAAACCCCCTCTAATGTCTTCAATTTAGAGGGGGTTCAACCCCCCTCTAATTTAAGAGATTAAAGGGCTTGTGAACCCCCACTGTTTAAAAAAAATAAACTTCCATATTATATATATATATATATATATATAATTAAAACACAATATATAAATGTATTTAAATAATACATTATATGAACATATTATAGAAAATATTTATATGATTGTATTTAATTGTATTTATATGTATACATAAATATAATAGTATCATATTATGTAAATTAATATGTATTTATTTGTATACATTTTATTTTACATAATATTAATTGTTTATAATATAAAAGCATAATCATATTATATAAATATATACATAAATATAATTTATCTCAAAAATATATCATATGAAAACCCATGCTTTTATTTTTTATAAACTATATAATAATAATAATAAGTAAATATTTTTATAATAGTTTTATGCATTTATATTATATATAATTAATATCATATGAAATATAATTTATACAAATAAATTTATATTAATGCATATTAATTGAAATACTAATATATATATATATATATCAATTTATATAATAATAAATATATGTATTGAAATACATTATATAAATATTTTTATAAATTATATTTCATATAATATTAATTTGTATATAATATAAAATTGTATTTCATGTAATATTAAGTATATTTTTTCTATAAAATCTATTTCATATAATATTGATTATATATAATATAGATATTAATTATATATAATATAAAATTGTATTTCATAAAATATTGATTATATATAATATACATATTAATTAGATATAATATAATAATAATTTCATATAATATTATATTAATTACATATAATATAATATTAATTACATATAATATTAATATTTGTATAAAATTTTGTTCATATAATATTAATAATAATATATTAATTTTATATAATATTACACAATTTATAAAAATAAATATATTTATTAAAATAAATAATAAGAAATATATGTATTGAAAAACATTATATAAATATATTTTTAAGAACCTTATATAAATATATTAGCTAAATACTTATATATATATATATGTTCTTTAAACATATATATATATATATATATATTTATATATAATATAAATATGTATTTAAGTATATAAATACATTACATAAATATATAATACTAATGTATTTAATATAATATATATTTGATATAAATTGTAAAACAAATGTATAATATTTATAAAACCAACATATAATTTTTATAGAGTAAAAATAGATGTAATAAGAATACTAATAATTAATAATATTATTGTTATCACACACACACACAGATATATAAGTACAATATATACATATATACTTGTGCAATATATTTACGTGATATATAAATATATAATATAGAATATATATAATTGCATATACATATAAATAAAGTAAATAATATATATAAATATTATTTAAATGTATGTAAATATATTATGCTAATAATATTTATTATAATAAACGGTCAAACATATACAAATACGATAATGTGGATCATATTTACAAAAAAACAATTGGTTTAGTGGTTGGTTCTAAATTGTCCAGCGGCGGTACTTTGAAGAGGTGCATGCTCGAACCTCAGCGACATAATTTTTATTGTGGTGCATTGGAATTATGGTGGTAGCTGGAAATAGGTGGCGGATCGGAGGCTGCGAACTGGAGGTGGGACGGGGAACCAGGCTCAGGGTGGGAGGCTAGAACTGGAGGCGGGATGGCGGGAACCATGCTAGGGGAGGGATGAGGAACCGAGAGGGAACATGAGGGAGGGAGGGGCTCGTGGTGGGATGGAGAACTGGGAGGGGACAGGATTGAGGGAGGGGCTCGGGGTGGGATGGGAATGAGAGGGTGGGGGAGTGCGAACTGGTGCTAGGACGGGATGACAACGAGGAGATAGGAAGGAGGCGTTGTGTGGCTCTAGGCTAGTTATAAAAAAATAAAAAGCTTTTAGAGGCGGTTGTGCAGATTGCCGCTAAAGTAATCCCATATTTAGGGGTGGTTGAAACTGCCCCAAAAGCCTTCCATTTAGTGGCGTTTGTAGCACCGCTGGTGTATTATTTTAACGTTAGAGGGTGTATAAACCCCCTCTAATGTAACCACTGCTAATGTCCCTATGACTTTAGCAGTGCTTACTCAATACCACCGCTAAAAAAGTAGGTGGCCACATTAGCGATGTTTCCTCACAACCGCCGCTAATGTCTTTAGAAGGGGTGGTAACCCCTTCAAATGTGAAAAATAACCCACTCTATTGTACCCATTTTTTTGGGTTTACTTCACGCAGAAGCAGGTAGATGGTGGAGCTTGATGCTCTAGGTACACGATGACGTATCTCTACTTTGGAAGGACTTCGAGAGTCTCTTCTTCTCGAAGTTTGTTCTAGACACCCTCCGTGCGGTGCTCAACCAGGAGTTACTTTATCTGCGGCAGGGTAGTATGACTGTAGCTTAGTACTCAGTGAGATTTACCAACATCTCGTGCTACTCCACGGACATGGTGCAGGACCCATTCTTCCGGGACCAGACTTTTGAGTAGTGACTGAGGCAAGAGATCAGGGCTTCGATGACCTCCCTCGACATTCTGACGTAGGCAGGAGTGCTGGAGCGAGCCCTTCTTGTGGAGAGTTTCTTACTGAGATGACACCGGTAACGAGACCCACCAGAGGGTGATACGTAACAGAGTCTTCTGCAGCCGGTAGTAGGGAGATGTTGCAGAGGTCCAAGAGGACCAGGCTATCCGGTGGGGGACCTCAAGATCCTGGTTTGGATGTGCGGGGCATAAGAAGCAGAGCTAGCCTTATGGGGGGTAGGCAGTGTTATGCATGCGGCGGGTAGGGCCACATGGCTCGCGACTGCCTGACCTGCCATGCAGACGAGTGGTAGAGAGTAGAGGGACCTCGCATGCAGAGGTAGAGGTTCGACCGTGGTGGAATGTAGGGAGAAGGTGGACGAGGCAGTGGAGCTGGCTGAGCAGCGGGTGGTGGACGACGCTTTGAGGCTCTACCACCACCACCACCACCCGGAGGACCACCTCGACCACATTGAGCTGGCAGATATGGGCAGGCTCAGCTCCAGGCAGTCGAGGACTACGAACACGGTGCACCTAAGATGATTCGAGGTACTATTTGGATCTACATCACCCTTGATGTAGTTCTTATAGACATAGGATCAAGTCATTTTTTTACTGCCACTGCCCTTATTTGGTGCTCGGTGATTCCGACAGAGCCGTTGGCTTGATCCTTACGGCTAGAGACTCCTACGGGAGCAGACTCGACGATTACTCACTGGTTCTGGTAGTGTGAGCATACTCTAGGAGGAGAGAGCTTTGGCTGAGATCTTCTTGTAGCGGTGTCCAGGACTTACAACATAATCTTGGGTATGGACTACTTATCTACAGTTCATACACCTATCAACTGTATTAGGTGAAGAGTGTAGTGTGTCCGCAAAGATGGGAGAAGGTTCACCTTCAACAGCTAGAAGGGAGCCTTTGTAGCACATGATGGACTTACACAGAGGAGAGGGAAGACGATCACTCATCAGTTGGCTAGTCTCATCCTAGGAGCGGTTGATGTGTGGAGTTCAATTTTTCCTGTTGTGGTGGATCAGTATACATACGTATTTCTTGACGACATTCCTGGAATACCTCCTCACAGAGAGGTAGACTTCTACATAGACATGTACCCTAGTAGAACACCGATATCTACTCCAGTATTTTGAATGGATCCCGCTGAGCTTCATGAGCTGCGGGTACAAATGGAGCACTTGCAGGGAAAGAGATTTATCCGACCAAGTGTTTCACCCTGGGATTCTCCGATTATGTTCTCCAAGAAGGCTGATGGGAGATTACGACTATGTGTCGACTTCCGTCACCTGATTCAAGTGACTATAAAGAACAAGTACCCACTCTTGAGGATTGAAGACCAATTTGACCAGCTCAAGGGAGCACGATGGTTCTCGAAGAAAGACCTTAGGTCAGGCTATCATCAATTTAGAGTTTGAGATGAGGATGTGCAGAAGTGGGACTTCAGGTGTTGGTATGGACACTATGAGTTCATGGTTACACCCTTCGACATAAAAAATGCTCCAGCAGTGTTCATGAGTCTCATAAACAGGATCTTCCAACCTTACCTCAATCATTTTATCGTAGTTTTCATCGACGACATACCGATTTACTCGACTACGGAGGAGGAGCATGTATACCACTTGTGGGTTGTACTAGACACTCTCTGAGAGAACCCGCATTATGGTAAGATCTCGAAGTGCCTGTCCTGGATTTGAGAGGTTCATTTCATGGGAAAATTCATCTCAGAGGCTAGGGTTATATTGGACCCATCGAAGATTGAGGCAGTACATTCTTGGGAGCCACCCTCGAGCATGACGGAGGTGCGGAGTTTCATAGGTCTGGCTGGGTGCTGTCGTAGATTTGTTCCAGAATTCTCTAGAGTTGCAGCATTGCTTTCAGCTTTTATGAAGGGGAAACCTTTCGTGTGGTCAGATAGATGCAGCATAGATTTTAGGATATGAGACTGAGATTGAATAGTTCGCCCATCTTGAGACTACTAGAGGCGAGAGTTTGGTACATGGATTACTGCGATGTATTAGGTACAAGACTCGGTTGTGTCCTAGTGAAGGAGCAGGTAGTGATCGCCTATGGTTCATGGTAGTTGAGGCAGCACAAACAGAACTACTCTACCCTTGACTTGTAGTTAGCAGTAGTGGTCTTTACCTTGATGATGTGGTGAGACTATCTTATGGGTTAGCGCTTTACAGTCTACTCTGGCCACCAGAGTCTCAGGTAAATCTTCTTGCAGAAGAAATTGAACTTGAGATAGCGGTAGTGGCTCGAGTTCCTCCAGTACTATTACTTCGAGAGAGTTTATACACCTGGTAAGGGGAACATGGTAGCAGATGCTCTTAGCAGGAGGTCTGGCATTGATTTACTTGGAGAGGCGGTGGAGTAGTTAACCTCTTTTTAGATATCTCTCATAGAGAGAGATGGAGAAGCCTTTCTACATTCTCTCAAAGTCACTCCTCCACTAATTCTGTGGGTCTAAGAGTCACAACGTGGGGATGTTGACTGTGGGACGCGACATGCTCAGATATCCACAAGGCAGGAACCTGATGGGTTTTCTGAAGGAGGGGAGCACATCGTCCCCTTCAGGGGACGTACTATGGTACCCATTTCATTACAGTAGGAAGTGCTGATGTAGTTTCACACTTCCCCTCTAGTGGTACACCCCAGAGTGGAAATGATGTACCAGGACCTCAGACGACAGCACTAGTGGCCAGGTATAAAGAAGGTCGTAGAATAGTTTGTTTCACGAAGACTCACTTTTCAGCAAGTGAAGGTGGAGCTCCAGGTACCAGCGGTCTTGGTACAACCCTTAGAGGTCCCAGAGTGGAAGTGGGATAGGATATCCATGTATTTTTTGATGGGGCTTCCACATACTTCCAGAGGACACGACTCCATCTGGGTGATCTTTGACCGACTCACCAAGGCGGCCCATTTCATACCTATTAGAGAGAATCTCTCAAAGGAGAGTTTGGAACACCTCTAAGTTCAACAGATTGTATGGATTCATGGTGTGCCATCTCATATCCGATCTAGATTATCACATTACTTCCTAGATTTGGAAGGGGTTGTAGGAGCAAATTGGGATGCAGCTACATCTGAGCACCGCCTTCCATCCTCAGACGGACTGTCAGACTGAGAGGACCATACAGACACTGTAGAAAATGATCCATGCATGTGTCCTTGACTATGGTCGCTTCTGGGAGGATTATCTACACTTGGTGGAGTTTGCGTATAACAATATCTACCACTCCACCATTGGGATGGAACCATACGTGGAACAGTACGACCGACCATGAAGATCACCTCTATGCTGGACTAACCCTGGAGAGTCACCACTAGTTGGACCCGAGATGGTCTAGGCTACAACAGATAAGGTGCAGATCATCTAGGAGCGGATGAGGATGGAACATAGTAGACAGAAGTCCAATGCTAATAGGAGACGAAGACCATTGGAGTTCGAGGATGGCGACCACGTTTTCTAATGGGTCTCACATCGATGTGGATTATGGAGATTTGGCTAGGGCGGAAAGTTATCTTTGTGCTTCATCTGACCATTCCAGGTCCTCAACAGAGTAGGTGAGGTGGATTATCGCCTGGCCCTTCCACCTTAATTACACTGGGTGCACGACATCTTCCACATATCTCAGCTGAGGAGTTGCGTGCACGACCCGTCACACATCATCAATCCCGGGGAGCTGGACAACGATGACGGGGCGACCTTCATGGAGGTCCCGTTGGAGTTCTAGGATCGATAGGATCGGGTCCTACATGGATGGTTGATTTCTATGGTACGTATTCATTAGCATCATGGGAACCTCCAGGAGAGCACATCAGAGCGGGAGGCTCATATGCATGCACAGTACCCTCATTTGTTCCCCTATTTTATGTTGTAGCTTTATTGGGACGTAAAGCCCCAAGGTGGGGGTAATGTAAAGACCCATAATTTTTACAGAATATTTTTTCTTAAATTCATTGTAATTTTATGAGTACATAGTTTCTAACGGCACCTGATTCTGAGTCCCGGTGTGCGCGAAATAAATTTATGAAGTTTATCTTGGGTACGTTCAGTGAAAGAACGAGTGGGATTTTCTCTATTTTGAACCGGTGCTCGAAATTGAAACCTGAGGGCACCGATGAACTCACAGCGCCAGTAATTGTTTAAGGGGACCTTTACCGCTGTTGTGTTTTCTGCGGCTTGAAAGATAAAATTGGGGTTAAATTAAGACGTTAAATAAAATTAGTAGAACAATTTTATTTATATATATGGAAGTTAATTTCTCCCATGGGAAGTAATTGGTGGGGCCCACACCCACCCAACTTCCCATCTGTGGATATTTGAGAGGTGGGGCCCACATGATCCCCAAACATTCACCACCCATAACTCTTTTCAAACCCCCTTTAAACTCCCTTGTTTAATTCATGACAACCCCCTTAATTTAGAGACCTCCTCACCTCTCTCTCTCTCCCTCTTTAATATTTCCAACACATGTTAATAAATGATGGTTTTAAATTTTAAACCTTTTGTTGGCTGAATAAAAATAATAGAAAGAGCTATTATTTTATTTTAGGAGCTTTTGTTGTGTTGGAAAAACATTGGGAGATCTCTTGAGTTTTTTAAGAACACCGAACCATCAACAAAGAACGTCACGGTGAAGAACGCTCCATGATTCTCCAATCCTTTTCTTCCTCTGCATCAAGGGAGGATACACCGATGTGGGAAACTCTCCAATGATGACGGTTATTTCTCCGATGTTGACGGAGTGATATCGCTTTCTGTGTCTACGACGAACAAACCATATTCAAGGTAGGGGGATTATGTTCAATTTTAATGGATTAAAATTGTTCCTCGTTTGTCGTTGAACATCTTGGTTTTTTTCGGCCTATTGATATCGCCTAACGTAGAGGGTGCGGTCCAAACAAACATTGCCCGACGACCCTCTGCTCAATCTTATTTTTTTTTTTGGAATTGGTGACTAGAGGTGAATGCAGAAGAGGCCGGCAGCGCAAGGGATTCCATCGCACATGCAAATAAAAGCCGCGGCCAAGCGGGCCGCAGTTGAGGAAGCACGATGATGTCACGCTGTGATGGGAACATAGAGTCATGCCCAGGGCATGCCACAGGGGAGGAAGCCGGCGCTTTCGTGCTAGCTGTGCGGAAGGAATTGCGGCCCCCAAAGCGGGCCGCATCGGCGGAAGAATCGGTTGGCCCGTCAGCCACCCAAGTGGAGGAAAGCCACGGGGCCAGGAGGGCGCCACACCAGACGAACTGCGGCCCTCCCGAGCGGGCCTCTTGCGCCATGAGTATGGCCAGCTTCAGTCGGCCATTTAGGGAGGGCGTCGTCACTTGGCGCCGCTGGGGGGTCGCCCCCCCTCCCCCCTCAGACCACTCGGCCAGCTGGCCGGGCCAGTGGGGTCGCACAACTCCGGGCCGGGTCACGCCTCTTTGAGCTGGGCCGCACCCCTCGGGCCAGGCCGCACGATTCTTCAGGCCAGTCTGACAACCCTACCGGGTCGGACCCACCAAAAATGGGTTTACCCGACCCGTCGGCCCAATGGGCTTAACGGGCCGGGCCCTTTTTCACTAAAACATTATTAACATAAAGGTCGTGCGTCCGATCGATGCGCCCTCTATGGAATTGGGACCCTTTCGACATAGAGGTCCTTTTTCGATACTCTAAGTGAGTTTTGGACAACTTTGGAAAACAGCCGTGTTTGGAATGAGCATATTTCCAACTGGTCCCATAGAACAGAAAAGCCAATATCTCTCAGAACGAGCATCCACTTGACGCGCCGTATGTCGCGTTGAGTTCCTATTAACGAGACGGAACTTTGGGATACATCAAATCTAGAATTTTTTATATTTGATGTATTTTTCCCACTAGATCGAGGTTACAATCCTCCTAGAATCAAGTTTGCTATTTGCGGGAACCCTAGATCTAGCTGTGACTGCGAGGACTACCGTGCTGGGATCCTCTGTGGGTTCGACGATGATGATTACTATACATGGATCCTCCGTGGGTTTGGTGGTGAGGACGACTGTACATGGATCCTCCATGGGGTCAGTAGCGATGACGATTATAGCTGGATCCTACGTAGGTTTCACTGCGATGGTTAGTGTACTTGGATCCTCCGTGGGTTCAATAGTCATGAATTCTATACTTGGATCCTACTTGAGTTCGGTAGATGAGATTATTCAGAGGCTACATCTAATCATCACCACTCTTCTTCATGAGTAGTAAACCTATGTGAGATGAGTCATGACTATTCAATCATTACCATTGGTGTTATTGATTTCTTTCCTCTATGGACTGGGTTGTGCATGGGCTCGAGAGTTGGAGCCGAATTGGAATTGATGACTTAGGAATATGTATGGACATACACCTAAGTAGAGTCAGTTGATACTTCGTGATTGTATCTTTCCTCTGTGTTTTATCCATTGTGGATTCTGGGAGACCATCAGGGGTCTCGAGGTCCCTACTAAGTATTGTATACTATCTCCTACATGGGTTATGCCCACACTACATTGTGTTGAATATAGACGACGGACAACACTGATCGAGGTGGAGGCTTGTGGAGCCGAATGGTACCATAAGGTGGACCACTAGACGGGATGTACACAGAGCAGACTGCCGGACCCGAGGATCTGAGGAGACCATCTGTACCCACCCTTCAGGTGGGATATCCAGAGGACGACTCAGTGGTTGCGGCTATACATTACTGTTGTTGTACTTTCTTTTCAGTTATACTATACTTTCAGTTGGGTTTTTATACTGGCACATTTACTTTTCAGCACTTACTTTTGTACTCAGTTTACTTAGTGCTAACTTCAGTTGTGTGCTCTGTTGTGTTTTTTTACTTTTATAAAGGCAATGCCTTCCCTTTTTCTGGAATTACGCCTATGGTGCTAGTCACCAGCCCCTGCCCTATAGAAGGCGGGCTTGGGGTAGTCACGGCACAGGACCTGAGGATAGGTCGTGGCATATATTCTAGTGTGACGAAAATATATTATAGATATTTATCCCACCATCACCATAGAATATTAAAATCCCACTATCAGTATATATATTTTATTATTTGATTGACCATTTAAAAAATGGATCTCTAAATAGAATATTATTTTCCAAACATCTCAATTCATATACTAATTCTTCCAAAACCAGTTCATGTGTAGGATAATATCATTCACATGTCCTTAAATTTGAGACTCATAGTCCTCCACATGACCTCCAAACAACCAAACTTCCCTATGACCAATCCTTGATGCATTTTAATATAAAATATTCTCCATACGAAGGCGAGGTAATTTCTAGATTGGTTCCATGGGTAGTATCATTTTCAACTCCTACAATGTGTCCCCACATGAGTCAGACCGCAAAAAATTCACAAAATAAAATTTCAAAGTTTTAAAATGTTCTTCCATGTGAGAAAAGGCTAGAATAAATCTATAGAAGTATCATATCTAATCCAAGATTATACATAAGTTAAATAAATTATTGGTGACCCTTAATATACCATATATCTAACCATATTTGGGTAAAAATATACATGAACCTAAAATATTCAATTACCAAAAACATAAACCTGGTCTATAATTTTTTTATACTTAGAGAGAATTGCATAAAACTAATTATCCCTCAGTGTTCCAAAAAAAAAATAAGAAAAGTATTTTTTATCACGTAGAACGGTGTATTTGTGTATATATTCAATTAAATCACGAGGGAATGAATCCAAAAATGGGTTAAATAGTTGATTAACTTCATACATAAATGTATATTTCATCTTCATAAAGAATAACACCATAATAATTAACTAATTTGATCCATATCTTATTCTAAATACCTTATGAGGTACATCCAATGGTATCACCCTAATATTGTGGTGACCAAACCATATACCAAATTTAGAAAATAAACGAGTACTTATAAACTAGTAAAATAATTCATTTTCAATGGAAGTGTATACCACTTATTAATCATTATTTTATTAAATATCCTTTAATTGAGAAACAATCATAAGGAACCATATTCCTTTTTCATAAATAACAATAGGATATCACCAAGGTGTGGTTCTTGGTCAAAAGAACCCCATGGTATCCAATAACCCTATCTAAATCTTATATTTTAATTGACTTATCGAGTTCATACTATAAGTTGGAAAGGAAATAATCTCTATGTTTATAATAATATCTATTGTGAACCTGATCCCTCTATTGAGATGTAGCCACAAAACTACTCCTAGAAAACATGCTTGATCGAATACAATATAAGAGGAAAAACATCCCATAAATCCTTATATCGTGAAATGAAATTTGAGAAACTTGGGTGGTCCCCTCATCCAACCACTAATAATATAATCCTAACCTCCCTTTTCTAATATCCCAATCACTAGCATGCACGTGGTGATGATAATTTGGAGACTTGAACGTCACCTTATTATGAATGTAATGAATATGATCTCCTTATTGATGTGATGAATCTATAATGAGAATTAGGTAAAAAATAGTAATCTATATGACAAATAGTCGCCATAAAAAATGATGACCCGATATATCTAGGCCACACTACCAATAATGATGTATATAATCTGATCACACCTCCAATGGAGTGACGATAGGAATATATCAATATTGTTAATCCGTGGATAACACTAATAACTCCAGAAATTTATCTAATATAAATCCTTATTATTCGATTGTTTACAAAAAAAATAACATGCTAATGTTGAGATGGCCATTACAATAGACCAAAAAATATATGTTTTCATGTCCAGATACATGGTTGTAGGATGCACTAAATTGAAATGGAATATGTTGAATCCCCAAGATCTAGCCTAACCACTCTTCCCAAAACAACAAATGGGTAATTTTTCTCTTAAACCATCACTCCACAGCCTATGCCTCACCATAATCATCTAGAAGAGCTCCAAATTACCATTCTATCATGGTATCATTTGGATGAACATAAGTCCTTGTACTAGTTTATATCCTATATACTCAGTGCATATTATTCCATCCTATAAAACCAATATGGGTGACCCATTTCTCAGACGATCAATTTTTCACTTATGTTTAATCACATTGAGGCTGAATGTGGACGCATATATTGCATTGGTGAGACTATAATGAAAAATAGTACTAGATACTCCGCCCGCTATACACTAGTTTAGTCCCCTCATATTGATGCTTCTGACTTCTAGACATGCACCTTCTCATACATGTGGAATTCACATACTTTGGGACACTATCATCTTGGAGATTTAGTGAACCATTATTCTCGTATTTTACCACTCTTAAAAAGTGGTAATTTAGAAGAAATCCACCTGATCATTGATTTCACAACTCCATGCAACCTCAAACTACCTCACTCTAGATGGATCATATTATGACATGGAAAGTGTGATGATTAATAGATTACTTAAATGATCATCATACTCTTTGAATAACATACTCCCCTTCTTATGAACATATTCTTCCAAGACCAGTTAGCCCTCAGGTCCTCTAGGATGAAATGATCAAAGAATAAGATATCAATGCCCTTATCAGATATGAACACGTTCTACTTATAACCAAATTATATTGCCCACCACCACACCACTGATCCCAACATCACATATACAACCAACATCACCCTAATTTTTTGATGGATCTATAGTCTAAAAAGAAAAGATCCCAAAATAATCTTCTTAGTGAACATTAAAACCATTGGATGTTTTAGTCAAAAATCCCTTGTCAACATAGTAATAAAAGGAAAAATTATTGGGGCCAATTTCTCTATTTCGGGAAATACTTATAACATAATCTCTTGAATGTGATCATTTTCAACAACACTGAATTCCACAATAGGATTTTCCTACAACCTTATTATGAGTGATCATATGCACCATCCAAACTCTTAACTGGGTCAAAAATAGAGGACTTCCATTAAAATTCCAAATAGGCATATCGTTTCACCATAATATAATAGTTATTAATATAAAAACATTAGAAAAATATTAAGAGGTAGTACACCCCACTATTCTCAACTCCTCATTTGATCAAAACATTTAACACTAGCACTTTACATAGCCCACTATGCCTATTCTAGGGTCATTTCAAATGACATATAATTCATATAATTCTATTTATTTTAGTTTCCACTATTCTCCATTTATGTTAATAATTTTAGATGTTTTAAATCTGTGGTGTAATTATATGGAGAGTTAAGGACATATTATAGAGGAAAATAATTAATAAGATGTGATTGGAACCCCATTTAACTGTTACTAAACAAACATTTAATGTTATTAAAGTACTCAAATTAAATGTTTTACCAATTTAAATAATCATTTGAAAAGAATTAAACCATGAATTTATATAAAAAAATTACAATTGATGCATAATCTTTTAATAAACCTATTTTATTAAATTATTGAGTAAATAATGTCAATAGAGCTAGAAAACTGCATGAATACTTACATAAAAAAGTATGCATGAACACATGCCACTTTCCATACCATCCTAGGTGTGAAAATCACATAAATCAATCACAACATACCCAACTAGGAAACTCAAGATAAAAATTGTTCAACTATAAAAACATAAATCAATGATGATAATACTCATCCAAGATGACTTATATTTTATCCTGTATATGGGATGGATACTACTAAGAATGAGCTCATACCCAAGAACTAAAACATAATATTCTAATATATATTATTTTTTTGTAGTCAGACAAATGGGAAAAGTGCTCAGATTCACCTTTTTTTCACCCCGCCTTAGATTCCATTGGATCGATTCTCCATGATGATGTGAAAAATGGTCTCTAGTGTTCCTTCCAATATTCTAGAGGATGCAGACTAAAAGTGAGGGCTTGAGAGGCTTCCATGGGGTGTCCATGCCATCATTTTTAATGTTTGAACTATGTAATTAAATAACTAATATATCATATATCTAGAGACTATTAAATAATTCATGGAATAAAGGAAGTAAAAAAAATAGATACACCATGATATAAAAAAATGAATGTATGCCTATTAGTGAGCCAGACATGTCAAAATATCACAAGTAGATGTGTGAAGAAATAAAAAGAAAAAAGGGCCAATGACTACTAAACACACCAAAATTTTTGAGTACTATCCCAATCCCCATCTCCAAGCACCATCCTAGCCCATATCAATAATATTCCATAGGGAACATTCCCCTGTCTATACATACTTCCATGATGTCATCTTGGTAACCAGATAATGGATGAAGATGGGTGTGAGTTCAACTTAGTAGGACAATATGAATGATGTGTATATGAATATCCAATTTCATTCAATTCATTTCCTGAAAATTTATTCCATAAATAATCTATTGAATAATTTGAAGAAAAAAAATAAAAACCCTCAACCCCTATTTTCCACAATGAGACATGGCATGAACATACCTACATTAGCCAGTGTCACATGTCTTTGATAAATCCTTGATAACCATAAAACTATATTCACTACAAGGAATCAATGTTCTCTTCTAGGAATTACCAAATAACAAGTATAATATGGAATACTAGTACTCATGTCAACATCCCAATGAATAATCTTTCATGTGTAATCCAAAGAGATAATCTAGGAATCCCAAACTCTTATACCCTGTAGAATCTAATAATTCAACCAAAAATTTCCATCCATTTGGTATCTTATGTCATTTTCCATAAAATGACATCATACTAAAATTCTCCCTATTTACTATTAAATATCATATTGACTTCAATTAATTTATCCATTCACTCCCACTAATTAAGAATATTGTATTATATTGAGTCTAATGAGAATATCATAATATTACACCGATTTAGATAAGATATTATATAACAATATATCCAATATAAGTATCCATATTCCAAATCTATTGTGAAGAAAATTTCAAATATTATCTATTTCATATACAACTGAATTAATATCCAAATGTGATAGATTTCATAATTTACATTTATAAAATCATTTTAAGATTAAATAAAAAATTGGGCAATTTTTTGGTGTTATTTATAACAATGGTTCCTGACAAACCTCAAATGAATACTCTATTTCTATTTATGGTCCATTTGAAAGTAAATAACACCCATTGGCCATCCCTTTAATTTAAACCATAAAGTACATATAACATTCACTCCCTAAAGGGTTTCAAAAGGTATAGATTAAAAATAACCCAAGGTTAATTCATTATCCTTAAAGGATTGATGAACTATGTTAGGAACTAATCTAATTGAATTTAGGATCTGGTTTAAATACATGAAAACAAGAAATAATACATTCATGTAATAGATTATGAAATGATAAATTATTTTGGGATAACTTGATGATCAACTACCATAGGTTAGTAGAGATCTAAGTCTCAAGTATGTGCCTTCAATTCACAAGTAAATAATTGTCACGAAACAACCCAGTTCAAACCCAAATTGGTCACTCGAGATAATCATTGGCAAGGTCCAAGTGGCAACACCGACCCTCTTGGGCTGAAAAATAGTGTTGGGAATCAATAAAAAAATAACAGGTATAATTTATATGAAATTAAAATATTGATAAAATGAATAAAAAATAAGTAAATCATGTATCCTAATATGAATAAATATCTAAACTAGACAACATTTTAAAAATATGAAATTAAAAAACTAAATAATAAAAACTAAATGAACCTAAAGTTCACCGTGTCTCTATATGAAAACAAGGGTCACTATCCAATTCCAATACCAACCATCACCCATGGTGTTAGAAACCAAACTAAGACCGTAAAAAATGGATTAAAACAATAAAAACTATAAGATAGGGTTTTAAAACTAAATATGAATTCCCAGAAAAACTATTCTTATTGTACTTATTTAAAATAAAATATAAAATCAATTCTAGAATTGAATTAAAATATATAAAAGTAATATTTCCCAAACATTTTCACTTTAAAACAAAACATGGTACATTTACCAATTTCGTATAAAAACAGTGATTCTTTGACAATAATCAACATGAACATTTTCAAGGAAAAAGGTAATGATTTCTTTTTAAAACTTGAAAAGAGAGTTTAAAACATTTCCAAAAAATATTTCCATAATCATTGTAAATCCAAATCGTCACCTTTCAATAAAATGATCTACATTTGAGACTACCCACAATAATCACATTATATGGTCAATGGAAACAAGAAAACGATTTATATAACAAATAATTAAACTCAATCATCCACCATATAAAACTATATTCCAAGGGACATGGGATAAGATTTGAGCTCAATGAAATAATCGAGAATATACTCTACATATTCTCACATCCTGAAAAGTTTTCATTACTCAATTACATCAAATTTGACCCACACTCTTGATTGAACTTGATCAAGTCTAAATTTAGGTAATTATCTCATATAAACAATAAAAAATCAATTCATATTCCATACTATGGGCCACTTGGAAATTCGTATTCTTAAATTGTGCAATAATTATTCTCAAAAAAAATTTCCATCTATGTCAGGTGACTACGTCAAGAGTAATGTAAAATTCGAGTGTGACAGTTTTTCCAAATAGATATCCATTAACATGAACATATAAAATAAATATGAAACACACATAATAAATCACCCCCGGTCCTCCCTAAGGTTCAATTTTTACCAAACAACTCAATATCTCTAAGGAGTCTACACCAAGGATCTCCTATTATACTCAGAGTGAATGGGTCATTAGGAGTCTATAGTGAGGATGTACCACCCATTCAACACAAATTGATATCATAGATTCCAAAGTAATGAATTCCCATCCATTCCATATAATAATGAAACGTGGAATATCAACGAAGTGTTTTTCAATCCAAATGTTCACTCTTTTCACAAGTTTCTAAATAGGCATTAACTATCCCTTTTCAATGAAATGGATATCAACATTAAAAAAGGAACAAACACACTATTCTACATTTCAAAATCATTTATACAGTACCTTTAAATCACAAAAAAACATTTTAAAACCAAATAAACATTCTTAAAATTCCAAATGGGTGATACCCCATCAAGAAATACCCCTTTTTCAAAAAAGAAACCAACACATTTTCTATCGCATGCCAAACAATTTTCTTAACCCAAAACAATCCTATTACTAAAAAAATTGAAAAAAATTAAAGATACCCATACCATATTTTCTAATTCCAAAAAATAATTTACAAAAACATACCATTGTTTAGTATAAATAATTTCTCATGAAAGCCAACTGGACATTTCATCAAACACTTGATGTCCACCATTTGACAAAAAAATCCAGTTATCAAAAAACATTGATGAATCATCACATTACAATGAAATAAATTATTCCAAATATAAATTATAATTATTTAACATATAATAATGTTTTTATAATAATGAAACCACTGATTCTAAAATTTAAAGGGCATTTGAAAAGGGGAACCCACCACAAATAACATTTTCTTGGACAATGTCAAACTAAAACAACATTTCCAAGATCACAAGAGATAATAACAACCATGGGAACACATAAATAAGAAAAAACACTAACAAAAAACAATGGACAACACAAACCCTATATCCAAATGATAATGGGAGAGGGAGAACTCAATAAGAAATCGAAGAAGCAAGTGGAATAAGATATGAGAAAAATATATATGAGGAAATCTATTGCCAAACAAGTTGAAATCATTAGATCAACACCATGGGGGTGGTAGAAAGCCTTGGATAAGTTGGAATGAGGTCCCCTAGGGTCAAAAAAACCAATAGAACATGGATTGAATTAATTTTCATTAAAAAAATAACAAGGGGTAAAATATAAATTTATAATTTTTAAGTACCTTGGATTTTTACATGGTTAGGCTGCATAGTTTTCCAAACTCGGCATCGACCATGTGCCCATCACTAGACACATAGGGAACCCACATTATTTTTCCACACAATTTGGTAAACCATAAACCGACTGTAAAAAATTGTTCTACAAGACATATATCCTTTATATATACTTTTCACATAGTTTAAAAAACCATGAACATTTTTTGTGCCAATCATTAGACCACAACCATAATCCACATGGTTTACTGGAGCATTTCACATGGTTTCCTCTTTACTTTTGAAAACCATGTGCCACATGATATCTATCCCAAAAACTGTTATTTCCACTACAAATACATGGGGAAATTATGTAATGAACATAGAATAAAAAATCAAATTTTCTCCACAAAATTTAAACCAATCATACCTATAACTGAAGAGATAACCCAATATCCAAATGTCGAACAAGAACAATGGATTGAATAAAAAACTGGGTGTTACTATTCTCTCCACCACTAATGATTTCTGCCCCCCAGAAAACCACAACACATCCATTTATTGTATAAAGGAAAAATGTTTTACCGTAATTCATTATCCAATATCTCAAGCTAAGAACACCTCAACCGCCACATAAAAGGACATAAACATATTATCCCAATTGATCTAATACAACATTCTAAAAAATGATGCCAGCTCGAACAAATTTTCTACCAAAACCCAAATTTCCACAATTCGAGAGGAACTTGATGTTCAATTATATAAAAAAACCAGCTCCCATAAAAAGAACATCGTAAAAAATGAAATTAACAATATGGGAGGACAAAATGTGTTCCCCACTATTAGAAGAAAATTAGAACCATTTCACACTAGGAGAAATCTCTATGAGACCCACAGTGGGTCTCCCCACCATTAAGGAAAATCCTGATTAAACCAACCAGTATAGAACAACTTGGGAAAGACTCTAATGGGATAAACTGGAAAAAACAACACAAATGGGAATTTCAAGGGATTAAATCTGAAGGAAAAGTCATTATAGATTCACATATATTGATCCACCACCACTGAAATTTCAAGACACTGAAACTAGCACACCTCTTTACAACCAAGTATGAAATTCCATGAGAAAATAATTTCAATGAACAAGTGAGGTCTCTAAGCATATTTCATAAAAATGGTACCTTCCATAGTGAATAAACATTAATAGAGAACTATAAAAATTCCCCATTTCAGCACTGATGGTAATATTAAACCTTGTTTCCACACACTCTTCATTCATAACTACTGGGAAGGTTCACTCCAGGTCCATGGAATGTGCCTTTATGTATTAAATAGTTGACTTATATACAGTCAAGAGTTGACAATCCCCAACTAGAACTCCTTCAATACATCCATATAGTAATTTTAGAAGATACATAAACACATTCTATTTTCATTTCAAAGGAGAAACCATAGAAGCAATACACACAATAGAATGTATCTCTACTCATGATGGTACAAATTTGGAACTTATAAAAGAATAAAAAATCTTCCATTATACATGATGCTCTATGGAGATCCAAAATATACAATTTTAAATTTCAAATAGAATTAGAAACCCCAAAAATCCATCATACACAACCATTATAAAAAAAATAATTAAATAGATAAATGGACTATATAACAAGTCCACAATAATACCCAACTATTGCAAACTTGTTCTATATCGCTTCATGGAAACACCCCAACATGACAATTTCATGTGACCTAGGAATCCAAAGGCATGGTAGGACTTCAGAACATTTGGGAATGATAGTTTCGTATGATCTGGATTTCTAGACTGATGTTACCACACAAACAGCCACTTATAATAAGTTAAAGAAAGGTCTAGAATCCTTTTAATTCCAAAAACATCACCAACATCTTTAAGACACTTCAACATATCAGTTCTATAATTACATTCATCGATTTCAGATAACGGAGTAAATATTGATTCCTCAAGAACTCCCTTTATCAAAAATGAAACATGAATTGTTTTCCTTACAACGTAGGAAAAAGAAGTTAAATTGTACTCTGATAACTTCAACTACATATCAAGATGAAGCTCTCTTTCAAAATATCAAGCCTTCAAGGAATCATACATATACAACTCCAAAAGGCATGTAAAAAGATCCACAAAATGAAAAAAATTGAAACACTTATTCATCCCCTTGCCCCAGAAAACTCATCTATATCCCCTTTCTCACCTTCACTATATTAGAGAAATAATAGTGGATGAACAACAACTTAAATCATTATCGTGAATGATCTTCTTGGGTCTTGGATTGAGAGACCCCGTTCAACCACGTCTTGGTTAGACAATCAATAATAAAGGAAGAGAACATATCCTTTAAGGGATCTGGAAGAATAAGGATACAGAGGATCCTTTTTATTTTTTGTACACACTCTTCCTCTATAGGAGATATCAATGACCATAAAATAGGGTAGGATTAAACTTTTGAATCTCGAGAAGGATTTCCTTAGGTCAATCAAAAGGAAAGTCTTATAATGGTAAACCAAACATAGTTTCACCTAGAATATCATTCAAATATTTATGGGGGAAGACATAAGGCAACTATAAATCCACAAACTCAATCAAAATTAACTCATAAAGAATATTTCCAAACTCAAAACACTACATAATAAATGCATACAAAAAAATTGAAAATTCAAAATAAGACCACTAGTTATCAAACCATCCCCATTTTAAACTTAAAAAACATATAAAGTAAATCAAACATTGTGATTTTCTCCCTCACTAATAAAATTCTTAGGAGCCTCGCACGTGCACATTCTCATACAACCGTGAGTACTCATCAACTATTAACAATCCATGAACTCATAATACAATATCATAATCCATCTACTTTAACTCAAATATACCTGAATGTGAGCACGTATGTATACACCAAAGAAAAATAACATTCCAATTTTACTATAAGAAATAGTCCACTAATGTTTTCACTTTCTCAATATTCATCCCATTTTTAAATTCATAAAACATTTAAAAATATGAATAAAAAATTCCCCAAAAACCATTTTAAAACTCTACAATCCAATCCATTTCATTATTCTGAAAAATAACATTATATGGATCCCATAATAAATTTCAATTCATTATATTAAAAAAAACAGATCAAGAAATATGATTCCATGAAAAATAAATTGATTAAAAACTCATTTCTAATAATTTTTAACAAAATTTCAAAACCCTTTTCAAAATAAATTATTGTTAACCAATTAAAATATATCAGTAAACACAATATTTTAATAATAAGATTCCAATAACATAAAACCATTTCATTTTTACCCAAAAAACCAGTTTATAAAATTTCAATTTTCAATGATTTTGTCCAAAGGAATCTGAAAACACTTTGTCTATATTCCCAAAACCAAAACATAACAACTTGAAATAGAGATTTAAAAATTACAAACTATGGGATTTAAAAAATCAAAATAAAGGAATATCCAAAACATCTCACAAGGGAAAACATGTTGTGATGGGTGACCTGACCATTTGGATATCCATTATATACCAACCATGCCACTATCATGGAGATTAATCTAGTACCGTTCCCCTAGCACAACATTGATTTCTAGGCCATCAGATCTCACTATGACCATATGCCCAACTCCCTTTTAATTTCCAAAACATAAAACAACTTAAAAACTAGATATACAAGAAGAAAACAAAATTCACATTGAATCTCAAGGTTCATTAATGAAGGTGTATGCCATAAACTTCCCCAGACCCATATCCCATGCTCTGTCAATCCAACTCCATCTACCTTGACATCCCAATTAATAAAGGCTGATCCCAAGGCTAGTTACTCTAAAGAATTATCCTTCTCTAATACCATTTTGTCACAAACCAAATCAAGTCAACCCCATACCATTCTTTGGATCCAATCCATGGATAAGATAAATAGGAGTTCCTAATCCTCTTAGGCAGGAATGTAGTGATGGTCATCAACAGAGTAACCAAGCGAATGATTTTCCACAATAATAGAATAAATAAATAAAATATTGGAAATAAATAAAGCATACCTTTATAAATTAATATACAAAAATAATCATCATTTTATTAATTTGAAAATAAAACAACTAAATAATAAAAACCATCTGAACCTAATGACCACAACATCTCTATCATACCCTGAGGGTCACTCTTTTATACCAAAAACAACCATTACCCACAAAGCTGGAAATCATGTTGAGACCGACTCCAATGACTAACAATATGAAATAAATAAAACATGAGTATTAAAACATAGTATGAATTCCCAAAAAATCTATTAGCAATGCACTTCTGTTAAATAAAAGTAACATCACTTTCAGCTTTGAAATACAATATACAAATTTACAATTTTTCACACATTTGGACATTAAAGGAAGAACCAGTCCATTTCCCTTTATCATCTCAAAAATATTATTCATTACCAAGAATAAATATTAATATTTACAATGATAAAGGTGGTAATTTTTTTGAAATATGAATGTAGGGTCTAAAATTCTTCCAAAATTTTTTTCCATAATCATTTGAAATCCACCAAATAACATTTCAAAGAAATTCACAACACCTGAGAGATAAAAAATGATTTCATAATAAGGGAACTAGAATCAATCACACAAGGGTAAATAACCAAAAATGTAACTCAATAGTCTTCCAAAAACAACAAATTTCAAACGGACTTTGGAGAACTTTTGAGCTCATTTAATTAAACAAGAATGTATAATGAATCTTTCATTATTTTGGATATCATTCCTTATTCGATGACATAAATTTTCAAACACAAACCTGAATGCACCATATCTTTTCTGGCTAAGGAAAAATCTATCAAATGTATAAAACCAAAAAATTCATATTCCTTACTACAGACTACTATCATGATCATAATCCTAACATGTTCAATAATAGTTCTTAGAAAATTTGCTAGCTTTTCCAATTTCCCTTGTTAAGAGTAAATTAAAATGGAAGTGACAAAAAAATGTGAACCAAGAATCCAATGACAAAAAAATATCATATATAAAAAACTATCACAAAAAATCATTCTCATTATAACCAATTAATCAGCCTATTTCCTTACAAATCATGGATCTCAATGGATTCCATATCATGTATCACTGATTCTTCTTAAAGTAAATGGGTCACAAGGATTCTACAGTGAGGATGCCCCCACAATTCAACAGAAATAGATCACGAGAATTCAAAAATGAAGAAATCCCTTCCTTTAAAAATAAAAAACTCAAGAGGATTATCCAAGTAGTTTTCTTCAGGCCAATCATTCTTTGCCTTTTTCACAAGTTGAAAAACGAGCCTCAAGAATCCTTTTTTATGAGAAACAAAAACCACCTTTCCAAAAAGGAACAAATACACACTTGTAAATTTCATAACCATTTATAAGATCCCATAAAATAACTGACACCAATTTTTTTAACCCAAGAAAACCTCACTAACTAAAATATGATCCATACACTATCATGAAATCAACAGGTTTAAAAAAGAAACCAACATATTCTACATCACATTCCTATCCATTCTCATACACCATAAACACATCATAATATCCAAAACCACTTTTAAAACACTTTCATGAAACCCAATGAATATTAAAAATTATAAAAGTCAATATAAAAATCCAATCAATGCATTATGAATCAAAAATCACTCGAAAAGGCATACCCGACATCTTATGAAACACATGGTGTGAAACATTTAATAATACAATGAAACATATCAAAAAGGGTGAAATCATCACTTTTTATTAAAAAACATTAATTCTAAATATCATGCCTCAATATTTAACTAATAAGGAATGTTTAAAAATAATGAAACAAATGATTGATTAATTTAAGGGGTATGTGAAATGGTAATCATACCTCAAATCAAATGTGCTACAACAACACCAAACCAAAACAAACTCCATATTTTTTGAAGAAAAAAGAACGGCCAAAAGAAACCCTAAATAAGAAAAAACTCCAACATAATCGAATGGAAAATGTGAACCATAAATTCATATTACCATGAGAGATGATGAAATCAAGAATAAATGGATGAAGAAGAAAAATGAAGGGGATATGAGAATAATACCTTGAGAAATATATCCCCAAACATATATAAATAACTTGATCCACAACATTATAGTGGATTAATGACACGGTGACGAAGATAGGAGGCCCCATAGGGTGAAAAAAAATAGGTGGATTGGGAATGTGGTGATTTGGGGTTCAAATCCTGAGATTGTAGAAGAGAAATTTCACATTTTTAAGGGAATGAGGAATGTGCATGGTTAGGCCACACAATTTACAAACATATTCACCACCTATGAACCTCTCATTGGACACATCGGGAATCCACATGGTTTGTCCACATTGTATGGTAAACCATGCACCAACCATGAATAATGGTCCTTCAAGAATACAGATCATCGATGCATTCGTGTCCTGTAGTTTGAAAAATAATGCACAAACCATGCACCAATCCCTATATATCAACCATAAGAAGTTCGATTTCTTAGTGCATGTCACATTATTTCCTTTAACCATGGAAAATAATGTTCCACTTATGTTCAATCCAAAAAAAACAAATTTTCATCACAAACACTTGGGGAAGCTATAAATGAACGATTAACCAAAAATAAATAAATAATCACCTCCAAATTTAAACCCATCGCACCTAGAATTCGTGAGAAAACATGAGATCTAGATGATGTAACAGAATAAATGAATGTATAAAAATATGGGTGTGAAAATAATGGAAAATTGTCATAATTTGGAAAGTACCCCTAAATATGTCATATTACACTTAAGTTATTATAAATTATTTTGAATTCTTAAAATGAATGAGTGGGTAAAGATGATTTATATCCATACATAAATATTTAAAATGAAGGAAAAAACTGAAAATACATGTGAAATGGACATGATCCACCATCCATTAAGGACATGATGATGGGGCCCCAATGGTGATTTTTTTATTTGTTAAGGGAATGAAAATTTGTTGATGTTTATGGGAGAAAAAAGGCGAAATTAATATTTTTTCTCTACAAAAAAATGATCCAAAATACAATGAAATTAAAAATTGTCTCATTGGATGTTTGGTGGGATTCCAATGGACCTTAAATCCTATAAAAATATCAATAGATAGATGGTGGTTTACAACTAGATATATGGTGTCACATTATCTAATCTTATGTAGGAATCAACCTCTTCCCAATCCTATCAGAAATCATTGTGAAATCTAGAAACTGATTTTACATATATTTAAGGATAAAATTATGGTGTTTCAATAAAAAGTAAATAGATAACATACCTCAATGATATAAGGGTTTTTTATTGGAAAAAACATTGTTTCTCAAGTACCTATTTCATAATGGTAAAATTTTTAGCAACCAGGTCGCATTGGATAACAATAATTTACTTTACACTTCCATAACTAACTTCAAGGGATTATAATAATTGAGTGTGGAAACTTCATATAGTCCCATTTTTTCCTCTATTAATTATATTTATGTAGTAAAATTCATGAAAAAACATATAAACCATCCATTTGACTCTATAAAACCATTATAATTCATTCTTAGATTCTTCTCCAACTTGTTCTACATAATTTCATTTTCTTTAAATTAAATTATAAAATCAGGTTTATCTTCTTTTCACATGTGTATCCCTATATAACACTTGAATATATTGTACGATCCAATCATCTAGACAATGTACACCATCATCTGAATTCATGAGAACTGTTGTACTTGGATTACTCCAATCAAGGTCAACATGAGTCTGATATGTTGAATTTTTGAACTCATATTATTATTTTTCATGTTTTAGTCTATTAATATGTCTCTCTATTTAAATAAAATATTTCATGTATATATGATCATCAAAAAATTTTCACCATTAGTTGATTACTAATCTCATTATAGTGATATTTTAAAAAGAAAAAAAATTATGACATAACCTCATGATTATCCCTATTATTGGAATTGATATAAACATATAAAAACTTATATAAACATGCAAATAATTATTTTACCTATTTTACAAGATCATAAGTACTTGATAAACTCCCACCACATATTTACATATGGAGTAAAGTTAACCAGTTTCATTACATAATTAAGTGATTCTATAAAAATTTATTTAGACATTATGGGGAGAATCTTCATGCCTCATGACATATTAGTAAAGTTTTTTTCACACATTGAGACACACCATCATGTTCTTGTGTTCCTAGTATTGATTTTATATATATTATTCCATTCATTTGATTCTATGTTTGAAATCCATTATATTTTATTCACCACAATTCTCTGACCTAATGAATTAAATACATTTCTCATCTATATTTCAACCATGGATTTTCTTATAGTGAATCCCCGAACACACATGAATTTTACATCAAGAGATACATGCAAAAATTTAATGTATCATCATCAATTAAAATTAAAAGATATATTTAACCTATATGGTAGGGAAATTAGGCTAGAACCCAAACATCAGTACTAATTAATTCCATCTTCTTGGAGCAATACTTCCTTGTATTAAATGTAAATGTACTATTTTTATTATATTTTGTGTATATAACTCTCACAAATTTTGACATTGGTGTGATTGGGATTCATTAAAAGGTTTTCTAATAAATCAATTATATTATTATAACAAAGATAAGAAAACCAATTAGGGAATAAATATGGACATTCAAAAGTTTTCATTACTATCATTGAACATCCATTAAAAAATTTAGTCAAATAAGTGGCCCAATACATAAGTCTTCATTCCAAAACTAATGATTATAGGGTAACACTCCATAAACCCTTAATAAATATTATCCCAAATCCTTATTCATTTATCTATCCTATAAAAATATTATTTTTTTATAATCATTGTATATGTCTCGCACTCTTAAACCAACAAATAGTCACATTGGGAAATAGAACATCAACATCACCCATTCTGAAAACATCAAGAGTCTCATTATATTCAAGTTATACCTTGATGAATATTCTACATACATAAATCTCAATTCAATTTTTATATCATGTGTGATGGAATGATAATCCAAAAACAAATGCTAATTTATTCACTAGAACATTTATAATTAACAATAAGTTGTAATTTAGATCCATATAATTTAATGAATTCAGTCCTCCAAAAATGGTATTTCAGAACGCACTCGATGTTCCCAAAAATATTTCATGAGATACCATAGTTACAATAAAATGTTATAGGTCTGATCGATTTACCATAAATCTCATCTCTAGATTTGTTTCCTTATTCAATCATATTTTCAAGATACATGGTCATCCTACACTATCGTTGTTCAATGTATTTTTTAGGGGAATTTAATTCCCTCTTCTTATAATATTAATTGATTATTATGTTCATAAAATTATCAAATATTAATTCATTGTTACAAATAGAAACAATGACCTTAGTAACCATTGCCTTCAAAATATCTAGTATAAAATGAATATAAAAGAAATTCCAATATACCATATATTAAATTGACTTCCAAAAAATATATCAAACTTGTAATCACATTAAAATATTTTACATAGTCTGAAGATTATATTCCAACAAAAAATCATAGTATGAGAAAAATATGCATCATAAACACATTGTTTAATGGTATCATATTCACAAAAATCCTTATCTGGGATACCATTAATTTTTTTTTTGTTTTCATATCCAATATATTTAATGAAATATTCCTTGATAATGACATCCATATTAATCTATGTGACTTTCAAAAACCCCATGTTTATTTCTAAAAATTATCAATCTTGACAGTAGTCAATGAAATTAATTTTTACTTTCAAATGAGTCATTATTATATATTTGTCATCCATAATTCATATTCTGTTCCATAAAATTTTTAAAACCATATCCTTTAATATTTGGAGTCTATTAAACTGATGCAATAACTCACCATTAATCCAATAACATCATGGAATTAATGAACCAAGTATACCTCAGTATTTCACATATGTCTTAATCCATTATTTTTTACAACTTATTGTGGAATCATTAAGAAAAACCAACATGAAAAATTCATAATTTCATAGGATATTCAACCACCTGTATCAAGATAATTCATCCACTAGATATTTATCCTCTAGAAACCATTCTTAATTAACACACTAAACCTATGAAAGAGTGATATCTCCAGAACATAAAAATTGCGAATGAACCATAAATAACTAAAAAACGAACTTTATGACATACTTACACAAGAAAACAGAAATGGAATTGAAGTAATGTAACGAACTCTTATATTTACATGGTTTGGTTTTTCTTATATTTATATGGGAGAACACCGAAAATAATTATTTCCCTAAAAGTAAAAATATTACAACTTATGAACGTACATTGTTGAAGATCACTCACATCAAGTAATGAAAATATTGATCAGAAGATGGTACCATACTATATTAATATAGTGGTCATTGCGTGATATGATTGTATCAACCTTTAATATTCAAATACATCGTTTCATTTGCAATAATAACCTCTAATCTCTTATAGAAAACGGAAAATTAGTTACAACAACTGGTAGACCGATCACATCAATATCTGCTAGAAAAGAGACCACATTAAGTTGTCACTATAAGAAAAATATATTTTATCTTGGGTGATTAAAAATAAACTATGCAATTAAAAATGTTACAAATTTTTTAAATTTTGATAGATAAGTATCTAAAATTAAAACCCCTTACAATTCGGTTTTAATGATGATTATTTATATAAACAATTTTTAAACTCTTTCATATTGGGTGTTGATAATGTATATTCAAATAATTGGTGATCAAACCAGTATATTAGTTTGTCTTTATAATTTATTATGTATATTCAAGATGTTAAATGTAAAATTTCAATCATGAAAAACTGATATTTCAATTTTAAAGAATCATAATTTCAGTATTAAAAATATAAGCTATATTTTTTTTATCAAATCCAAATTTATATTAATAAAAATAAGATAAATTCTTTCTTCATCCATCTATAAATTTTTTATCTAGTAATGCTTCGTGAAATGACCATTTTAATATAGTCTTTATTTGTATGCTCTCATCATTTAGAATATCTATTATTTGTTACATTAATTGATAAAATTATTGATTATTAATTATTTTATAATGATAATGATTTGTTTTGATTGAGTTATGGTGATAGATATTGAACATTATATTTAGGATATTTATCATAAAACCCTCTCCATACAATATTTGTGGATTCCTCAAGAGTTCATTCCTAAAAAGAAATTGAATATCAGAAAAAATATATTGATTCAAAGTAAACTTCCCCAAGTAATGAAATTAATTCAAATACTTGTGTTTGGTTTTTCTTCTTGTCACTAGGTTTCTAAAAGATTAAGTCGATTATGATTATTTATGAGAAATATTTAAAAAAAACCACACACATTCCCCATCATTGTTTTATATCACTAGTGTGGAAACTATTCTTTAATATCGTTGAATGAATTGAATGACATAGAAAATCTATAGGATTATGATTTTAAATTTTTATTAGATTAAATTATGTGTGGATCCTCAAAAATAAGTATTTTAATGTAATTTAATTGAACTGACATTAAAAATAACACTTACACCATTTAGTGAATTGAAATTATATAAAATAAAAATATTAAATTTCCATATAACCATTGATAAAATCTACTATTATACTAATGGATCCCACATCCAATGAAATGAAACTTCTTTTATAATATCCTATTGATTGATCTTCTGTATATTAAAGTCTCATGTCCACCGTGTCCTTCCATGGAAATTAATCAATAACATTGAAGAGCATTAAAAAACCAAAGTTTTTCCAATTACGTAATTTGTTATGGATCCCTAGGAAACCTCTAACAAATATGAATAATGAAATTCATATACATATTCCATATACATATAGTTTCCTCCACTACCATCCTCTCACCCAAGTACTACTAAGGAATACTATAAATTTAAAATATCTTATACCCAAACCGTAGTGAACCTATTAGCCATATTCTTCTTTCCATCAATATTTGATCCTCTAAATTATTACCTTCATTAAATTTTAATATAGAGTAGTAATTTTGGTTGATATGATTATTCCAAGAATGAAACGCTTTATTTTCTTTCCAATTGTATAAAAACATTTTATCCTAGTAAAGTAAACATCTCCAATGATTCCAATCATATTCCACCAATAAATATTTTAGACGAAACATCCCATGATCAGCTTTTAATACGACTACATATTCTACCTTAATAGATGTGGGAGATACTTTTGACTGTATATTATAATTAAAACTAAATTATATTCTATAAAATTATATCCTTATGGATTCTCTATTCATGAGTGTGTTGGAATAACACTAAAAATACACATTAATATATCCTTGAAATGGTTTGGATAACATGAATCAGAAGGAAATTTCTTCCTTAAATTTTATATAACGGATGATTTAATTCATTTATTTTGTTTCTTATTTCACTCAATTTTATATCTTCCAGTAGATAACTCCCACTACTAATAAAAAATCAAGGAATGTGTATACAATCACATACATTAAACAACTAATAGTTGAAGAAAATTGATCATTTTACATGTCTCCCACCTTATCATCCATTTGAAATAGTTTCCCATTTTAAAATATATTGTGATAGTTTAAAGGAGTTGTAACTAGATTATATTCAATCATTTAAAATCACATTATTACCTTTTATACGTAATTTTTTATAACAACACTAAAATCAATGTTGAAATATTATTTTTAGTCCACATTAAATGAATCTTCTTTCCAAAATAGAGATCGATGATTTATACTTTCTATACTACTCACACTTTAATCACTAGATCTAAAGAAATTTGGATCCACTAGAAGAATATCATAAATATAATAGTGAATAGTGATAAAAAAAATTCCCCTTAAAAACCATATTATAAAAATTATGGTCTGAGTTTGTTTTTAAGAATCCTTCATCATCCATGAATGAATTGGAATTCGGGTTCCATTATATTGGTTATTATTTCAAATCATAGATAATTATTTAAAAATACAGAATAATTACTTATTATGTTTAACTATTAAAAAAATTGGTTTATAAATGTAAATAAATTCTCAAAAATAATCACTATGGATAATTTTATTTACATCCATTTGTTCTAGACAAAAATCATTTGTATAAACAAATTATAGGACCATCCATATTTGCCTATGTTTCTCTAATAATAAAAATATTTTAGAGAAATCTGCATCTTTGTTATATTGAAATCATTTCACCGCCATCCAGGAATTATAGAACTTTCATACATTTACTACTTCATTAATCCAAAAATAATTCTTGTCCTAGAGTGCTTTATTTCTGCATGGTAAGACTGTTATCTATGAAGTCTTATTGGAATAAAATGAATTTATTGCCTCTTCCATAGATAACATCATCTTATTGGAATCACTGAATGGTTCCCCTTTATCCAAAATCTCGATCTCTTCTTTAAAGAATTATAATACATAAATAGATATTAAATATTAAAATAATGAAAATTCATTTTATAATAAAAAACAATCATGAATATTGTAATGGATTATTTTCATTGGAATCATAGCTTTTTGAACAACTAGTTCGAATTTTTACCACTTAATCTCCATCTAAATTCATCAAAATTAGAACCATTATTATAAGTATTATACATAATAAATACCTTCAAAATATGGGGAAATAAAAAATAATAAAGTGTTATATCAGATGCCTAGTAAGTGTAAACATGGTAGATATGTTGACTTAACATGATCGTAAGGGTAAAAGAACATGAGAATAACATTATAAATCCATACACTTCGTATCAAATTTTATAAAATTGTATCAGTGGTAAAACATTGGAATTTCATTAGACAGGAATCACAATGGAATCAAAGAACATGATACATGAGATTATAACATAGGAATATATTTTTTGAGTACACATATGAATAAAAAACCATTTCCTTAGTAGTCAATTGACATTTACATGACTTTCACATAGGGGTGGGTTCATTCTATAAACGATCTTATTTGTCACGGTGAACTCACAATACTATCATTATAGATTGTGTTCACTCCCCTATCCATCATAGTAGTCATGTTTAAATCTACTAACTAATATTATGTAAAAACTCTCTCACTGAACTGGGATCACTCCCTACTCTATTATTGTTTTTCTCATGATATATCATGTATTACCCAATGCATTTGATAGAGTTTCCACCTAGGAAAAAAAATGAAAATCATACATACATGTTTCACAAGATCATAAAACATTCATCATATAGAAACCCATGAATAAAAATGGAATTCAAAGAAAATTTACCATATAAAAAACCCTAAAAATAAATGTATTTCAAAAAGAAATCATCATATCATAACCCATATAAACGAAATCGATTTATAAATCATGTAATATATTCATCATAAAAGATCCCGTGGAAAAGGAATAAGTTTAATAAAAAATTTATATCATATTAATATGTCAATCAGAGAAATAATAAAGATGGTATCATTGGATAATATTACGTATAATGCTTATAAAATATCAAATTATGTCTTAATATATGGAAAATTATTTCAAAAATAAAATTAATTTGAACATTCTTTTAGGAATATAACATTTATTTTAAAATAACCTTTTCAAAAATAGGAATTCATAATATATTATATAAATTTATTCTATTTAAAATATTTTTTGTAACATATAAATTATTATTTTAAACAATGAGTAGTCTTTTTGGAAGATAATATAGTTCATGTCTTACATGATAAAAACAATGACTCCTTCCACATTTTTGGTAAAATTAAAAAGGTACTTATTTGGAATATTAAAATAAGATTCATTTAGAATAATTTTTTAAATAGTAAAAAATATTTAAAATTAAATTAAACTATCCTTGAAGAATATTAAAACACTACTCGAAATATTATTGGAAAACATGTATACGGAAGAAAAAGGGTTTTCAACGAAAGGGACAAATAATGTTTTTTCATTAAAAACATTATTTCAGAATCATGAGTAATTAAAGAATGTTAAAATAAAGAAAAACATGTATTTTAAAGAAATAACAACATTATAATAAAATTCATGAATATTTTGAGAAAACAATCATAATATTTTATCACTGAGAAATATGTATTCTAATTTTGATGTCCACTATGATTCATCACTTGAGAAATATATGTGATCATTGCAAAGAGGTTTTTCATTCAATCTCCCATATCATTTTATTGATAAGGCGTACAACCATTGAATTTTCTATTACATTCAAAACTAACGTGGTTCCTTTGGATTCAATCCATTGAATAAAACCAAGATCACAGAGTAATAAATAGTTATTATATTGAGGAGTCTTATAATAATGAAAAGGAATTTAGAGGTTATCTAATTTATGAAACCATAATTAATAGATAAAACCTTAGGTTTATCCTAGGTTATTCATTTCCATCTTGTATTTAAATCCTTAACAATGGTTTGCGAAGAGTTTTAGAATTATCAAAGCATATATAAAGGGAGTGTAAATCAAATTTTGAAGAAAGGCCCATTATCATATACCAACATACCCTACATGAGGCCCAAATCTTCTTGTCAGAGTTATTTTCCCTAGGTAACACTATTGCAAATCCACATCCACATTTAAAATCCAGACAGATAAGTATTCTCTAAAATCAACTCACTATATCCTTTACCAATATTCTAGGTCAATTTTCAATACTTTTCCTTATCCTTAGACTTATCCCAAGACATGACCTTTGGGTTCTCACTAAGGGTTTATTATCATGTATTCCAAAGGTTATCTAAACCATTCCTCTGAAACCAACTATAGAGATCCTCATGTATCATACATTAATATAAAATAACATATGTGGAATACATAAAAAGTTATACAAATAAATTCCCAAATACCCTACTACTATAGTGACCTCAAATATAATATATATCTTCATAAAATGAGAATATAAACAAAAAAAGTGGTGAGATAAATTTCTATGTAAGGGGAATCAATGAACATATGAAAGGATAATCAGAAGCATAATGGTATGAGAACATTATCATGAAAATAAATTATCATACCTCGCACATCGAAGATGATATTCATGAGTCATGGCATATAGCTTTGAGGTGCATAAGACATGAATTACATGGAGGTAATGAACAGACGACTTCAAATATTAACATAGGAATAAAAAGTGGAATTTTTTAATACATTTAAGAAAATAATAGGATTTCTATATTAGTTAAGGCATTAATACCAACACTATCTTGGTAGTATAGGTTCACTCCCTATACCATCTTGGTTTTTAGGGTTCACTCCACTAGCAATCATGGTAGAATGAGTTCACTCCTCATACCATCTTGGTAGTAATGGTTCTCTCCCACTACCATCCAAATATTTAAGGTTTATTCCAAAGAAAATATTAGTCTATCTCATGAGATATAAATCATCATCCAATTCATTATATGTAAATATATTTCCCCCATATCATAATAAAATCGTGCATACATGTGAAAAAATATCATAAATAATAATATCCATACCCAAGAAAAGAAACTGGTATTATAAAAAAGTAATCATATCATACCCTATAGAATAATACAAGATTCATATTCATTTCATAAAAAATGTAACCCCTGAAAAGAAACTGGTTTCAAAAGAATATAATCCATGAAAGATAAATAAGATTTATAAAAATAATGTCATAAAAATTAATACATTCAGATAAAGAATATTAATTCATTAATTGAATAATTTCCCCATAAAATAAATATTAATGCTAATGGATGTTATTATAGATGTAAAATTATTTTTAAATGTCTGTTAAAACTATTCTTGAGTAAAATATCATTTCTACACTAAAAATACTTTTTAAAACAAAAATCCTTTTTGAAAAATATTTTCATTTAAAATAGATTTGAAAACATATAAATGAAGATCATAAAGAAATAAAAATAATTTAAAATACTTTTTCCATGAAAATGGGTTTCAAATAACTTTTTAAATTTTGTTAATACATTTTTGAAAACATTGTTTGAGAATACAACAGATTCCCGACCGGAGAGAGAGATTGTCAGATTTTACATGAAAACATTATCTTAAGTACTGAAGAGTGGGAAAATGGTACTAATACATGGATATATCTTAAATAAATATATTATAAATAAAATAATGAGTGTTACTGAAATATGGATCATAATATTTCATCAATGGAAGCATAATCTCGAAAAGGGATAATATTGTCTCAATAATGTCTTATAACTTTGTGACATGGGATCATACACTCCATATAATAAATTAAAATTAAATAACTCTTAAAATACCATGGAATAATTAAATTCATGATATAACATGTTAAATGGAATTATATACACTATGAAAGAGAATTTATTTGTATAACAGAGCATGAGTATCAAAGAAGGAAAATTGAGACAAAATTATTTTTTCGATTAGGTATGTTTTGAAACATAAACCTCATGAATGAAAGTTAATAAAATGGTTATGTAAATACACATAAATTTATGTATAATTTACATAGAATACAATCATTGTTAGAAAATACACCCCATAAATGGAAAGAGTTGAGAAAATATCATATATCTCACAAAAATGAAAAGTGGGATGAAATTCTCATACCTTGTTTCTTGACACTCATAGTACTCGCTTACACCACATATATAATAACTATAGATTTATTATATATCATTTATAATACCATGTTATTGTATCTTATAGAGTATATGGTTTAATTAGGACATTATATTACCCACTTTTTTACTATCCTATATCAAGGGTTCGCTTCATATAATATTCGCTCTGTTCTTCACAAGTGTCTAAATTTGTTATTTCTTTGGTCCTTATACTTATATCATGATTCCATAATGTAATCCAAGATATACATATAATTTATATTCATTATATTTTTTATATAATAATATATAGAATATATAATATGAAATTGAATACACCATTCATGGAGACTGTATGGTGTATGTTTGGATGAAAAATGTTTCCACTTTTGTTGGTGTTTTGAAATAAAGAAATAAAATGATCTATGTGTATATATGTATATAATATCCTTAAAGCATCATTATAATGTTATATATATTATATATGTTCAGGATGTGCCCGTACCCATTGTTTATTTTTGTATGGGTTGCAGTTAGATTAGAATTATTGATTTCCTAAACACTACTTAATACCAAGGCATAGTATAGTGATTGTTTTGGGTCAATCCCAGGGGGGAGGAAGGTAGCTCTTAAAATTAAATGGAATGAATATACTTTTGGGTAGGAATACATTTTAGTTTTCATCACTTTGGAATATACTATATCTATGATAGTTTCATTAATAATGGGAGAGAGGGTGAGGATCAATTTTTGGGTATCTATAGAAAAGATGATCTTAATTCTAATATTGGTAGGGTACTCAGGTTTAGGCTACGAAGCCAACAGATTTCACTAGTTGTCATTGTTCCAGTCACCTAATTCTACCAAGGATTTTACTATTCCTTGACCAAGATATTGTAACAACCTAGATACATTAGTCTTATATTCTATGGAAAAAAGCATCTCAGACTTGTGGTCGAAGCCTAATCTACTCCAACCAGGATAGGGTCATTCAATTAATGACTATGTGGTTAGTGAATATCAAATGAATTGGATTAAAAAAAATTATTTATCTTGATTACTAATCCTTAAATCTAACTTGTTTATAAGTAAATATTAATGAATGTATTAGATACAACAACTCTCAATCCCTACCTCTAGGTGGTTTATCCATCCATGGAAGGTTCAGATGCGATTAATTAATTAAATGAACGCATGATTAAGCTGATTAGAATAATGAAATTAAGAGAGTTTACAATCATGAAATGATTAAGATTAATAATGAGGACGGTCTTGAAATGGGGATAAAAAATATTAAAATAGAAACATCATGAATTTTTAACTTATAATAAAAAATGAAAATGGATCTAACACGATTTTTTTATAACAGATGGAAAGCGGTGAAACAATGGAATTGTAGTTAATGTTGATAACATAATACATGAATATGATATTGAAATATAATAAAAACCAGTGAATAAATTTTCATTTGGGATGGAGGAAGTAGAATGAAAATCAATATGAAAAAAATCACAAAAGAATTATGCAATAAGAACCCTGAAAAACCATTGTCGGGTAGCTGTATGTATAGGAGAAATATTAATTGATGTATAATGTATTACACATTATGTAATGATGATCCATGTAATTATCTATAGTTTTTTAATATGGAACGTATATCATGAATATCTAATATGAAATACAAGGATTGACTAATTTCACATTGTATACTAATGGCACACGACTGGCACCATATTTCCATTTATATCTTTGTAGTAGATTTATCATTTAATGGGTTGGACCGGAGCACATAACGAATTGTCCATTCATGATGTGTAATGGATTCAATTTTTACTTTCACTACAACATGGTTCACTACCTGGCTCATGACTTACATGATGTTGTGAAATACTATTACACAATGTGTTATGATAGTTCACGATGTGTAATTGGTGAATTCTAAGATTTTTATTTATTTATTAATTTTTAAACCCTATAAAGCCTCATCCCAAATATATTAAGAACATACCAAGTGAGTTATCTAAAAAAACTAAAATCCTTATGTAAATGGAAGAAAAATGAATATACGAATTCAGCTTATCAAATTCCCCCACACTTGAACTATTTATTTTCCTCAAGAAAAAAGGTCAAAATAGTGATTTCAAATGATAAGAAAATATTATAACTAGAAAAATTCATTATGTCTAGAAAAATTAAACTACGTTTATGTTGTAAAATTTTGTTTCCTAAATCATTTTTCATAGAATATTAGTTATTCCTAATAGATCAGTACTTTTAAAAAAATTATAATCTTTAAATTAAAATCATTTCACTATTCCTTTAATTCTAAACCCATTTGTAATTTACATCTTAATGCGTTTTCTCTCATCAATCGGGGTAAAATGAAATTGGTGTCATTCAAATACCTTAATTAAATTCTCTTAATGATATTATTGCATTGGTTATATGATCTTTACATTATAAAGATAAGAAAAAAATCAATCACGAGTGCTTCAATAATTGAGTTCAAATGAATCTAAGGCTACTGGTAAGTGGGTAAAAAGTGAAAATAAATCTAATAATGGAGGGTAATATCTGAATTATAATGAATAAATGTCAAGATAAGTGTAATACAATTCATCCTCGATGCTCATCAAGATTACAATCAAAATATATCTAGTTGGATACATATATAAATTCAAAGTACATACACAATGAGTATTATATCCCTTTACTTTTACATTAGTATTTATATTTCTCAAAATCATGTCCAGGCTAGATCTCACATCTATCCCCTCACAACGCAATATCCTTCCAGGGATTCATCAGGCTGGAAATAGTGATTTTTTAACTTTCATATACACTACCCATGTCTGATTCTCTTCCCTTTTGTATTTTGAAAATGAAAATAATAAAAGTGAAATGCTACCAAGTATATATGGATCAGAACCCAATAATATGATCAGTAACCCATACATTTATATATATAAAATCATCTCATGTCATCTAAATGACTCCCCCATACTTGTTCTGATGTAAAATCGTGCATTTTGCAAGGAGGAGGGTAATAAAGGGTAAATTGGCTTGGAATAACAACATGCAATAAAGTTATTCATGGAAAATATGGGATATATGAAGAAATTATGTATGATGGGTCAAATAAATAATTGATTCAATGAATATTTCCATATTAATTTTAAAATTGGTCATGTTGAGTCATATCCTCGATAATATCTCAATAAAGTTTCTAATAGGTTTAAATAATCTAGGTATAACTCAAGAAATATGCTCTAAAAATAATAATTAATTTCATTGTTAGATTCATCTTAGTTAATGAGAATAACAATTATAGATAGAAATTACAAGCGTTGTAAAACTAAGTAATAAGATAATTAATCATAATTTCAAAAATGATGAATTTGAATTAAATTTCTAACCTTAGTAATCATTATGTAATTCTAACCATTGAAAAAACATAGATTATATAAATTTTAAACATAACATTTTCATCAATTTAAATGGTCATAATGTTTTTCAAGAATAATGATTTTTTGAAATTTTAAAAAATGTCTCCTAGCCAGGTGAGAATAGATAATAATTCAAATGTATCAAGGGTGAAAATCACAAGTAATTCCCCCACACTTAGAAAGTGACAATGTCAGCACTATCCACGAAAGTATTGTGTAAATGTTATAGCAATGAAATCATAGAACAAATGAAATGGAATTTGAATAATTTTAAAATTGATGAAATCGGGAGCACCCTAGATAGTGTCAATCCATGAGGTAATTTGGCTACTACTCTGCGAAATATTGGTCACCTGGAAATTTTTTATGAAAACAATCCATGCACTAGATGAATGATGTTATCCCAGATGTATTATCCTTTTGAGAAGTAGAATAAATTCCAGGTGCATAGTATTTTAAACACAAATGACCAATTTTATTGAAATTTAGCATAATTTTTAATTATAGCTCAATAACAGACATAAAATGAAAATGAAAAAGATTCATTTCAGAAAACTGAATTTAGAAAAATTATTAACTATGGGTTTCCTCCCATAATGTGCTAACATGATGTCACCAGCCAGACGAATGGACCAAGATATTCAACAGTGCAGTCCCTATTCTTAGATATTCTTCATGTGCAGCAGCTATAGGTGAAATTACCATCAATCTAGTGATATATCATTACAAAATTTATGAAATATGGTGTAGTACCATGAGCATAAATCAACTATGGAAGGAATGGAATCATGGATAATAGTGTATGCAGATGTTCATGGATTTTATTGGAATGTTTTATAAGTTATTGTTCGATTTTTGTAATGCTTTTGGTAACTCTTTCAACCAAAACTGATGGAGGGATGGTTGCATTTAAAACTATGGAAGACATAGAAAAACTAGACATGAATGTTAAAAATACGAATTAAATGAAAATCATGCTATGTAAGAATGGTGAAAAAAAAGAGATTCTAAATATAAAACTGATCTGTACAGAAACAAGGGCATACAGAGATGAAAAACTAAATGACCACCAGACCTACCTCAAAAAATATAATACCAAAAAATTGAAAGAATGGAGGACTAAGAGCCATCTTTAGGGCCAAAAATCTCCTCTATTTTCACCCTACCAATTGGTTGTGATGATAGTATTAAGTTTGTATTAGTGTCTATAGTGGTAGTAGGAGGTGGTAGATCGATGAATGATGGTGTAGTAGTATTGTTGGGTACATGGACTAGATTGCGTGGTAGAGATGTATAGATCTTTAAAGAGGATGTGGGTCCATAAGATGGATAATGGACCTATGTGAAAGTATGGATTGACCTACCCTTTCCCCACCGAGCCTACCCATCTAAATACTCAAGTTGGCTCATATGGTTAGTAATATCTGCTAGTAGGTTGGGATGGGATATTGGTGGTGTGGGAATAGTAAGAGATGGGGGACCATAAGGGGATCATGTTTGTGGAGTGGTGTACTCTGTCGACTCGATTAATGGAAGATGAAGATGAGTGGATATCTGGCACAGGTTTTCCAAGATTCACTTCTGTGTAACCCAGATCTCTGATTGGGTGGTATGGGTGGGTGGGGGATAGTAGAGTAGGGTGTATTAGAAGTAGGAGGAGGAATTGATGTTTTAGGTGGGGATCAAGTGTATGGATCAACTAGTGGGTCTACTGCTTCATGGGGTGGTTCCTTCTACACTCGTGATGTCCAACTGTAGATGTCATCATCCCTAACCAAATGTTTCATCATATACATCTTTAAAAAAATAGGAGGATTAATTTTTCACAGGGAGGTGATAGTAAGAGAAACATTAAACAAACTGAACAACACATCTAGATGAGTAATGAAGGATCCACCCATCAAACTACTGTGATTTAGCTGGGTATTCTCTTTGTAATACTAGGAGAACTGTTCATCCATTTTTATAGTTGGTTCACCCATGGCTATTGTGAAAATAAGAACAAAAATTATATTGACACACCCATGAGACTCAGCCCTAGAGAGGCATCCCTGTGTCATAGCTCAATGTAGAATACAAATGGTTGGACTCGACAGGTGTGTATATTTTTTGATTCGTTGGTAAAGGAGCAACTAAGGACTGTGATAAATTTTCTCATGGAGACGTTGATGATCAGCTCAGGGGTGGGGGCTCCAGGTGTAGAGTTGGATAGATATAAAATAAAAAACACATCATTGTAAATTTTGAGGCGGATGCCGAACTCAGATAATGGAATATCGTGTGGCTGACCACCTAGGATGAATAGGAGACAGTCAATACAAATAACAAACGTCACCTGGAACTCTAGAAACATCTTTCTTAAAGTCTCCTATCAAACCTCAATAATGTTTTCGATGCGAATATTCTCCATGGTGTCAAGGAAAAAATCATTAATATTCTTCATGGATAGGATTGGAAGCCCCATGGTATTATTCTTCAGCCTTATCTTAGCCTATAACCTGATGATATTTACCTGATGATTCAGTTTAGTGAAGCATAGGATATGGTGCAGGTGTAGGTTTTCATCAAAGGAGGCTCGAAGAAAGAGGAGGTTCATCTACTTCAGTGTAGAGGAGGGGAAGTGGAGGACATGAGTTGGTGGTTGGTCGGGAAAGGGGAAGAGGTTGGGAGAGAGGGATAAGGGAGGGCACAGGTGTTCGAGATATAAGGGGAGGGATGTGAGGGGTCAGGGGATACGAGTCGTGAACCTAGGGTTCATGGCCTGTGTTTTTTAAAAACAGACCTTGAGCATTAAACAACTTGTACTTATGGTTCACATCTGTACATGTGCAATAAGAAGTATTTTTGAATGAAAGGTACACACCATGTAAGGTGGTTACACACTACTGGAAAAATGACCTATACCCACGGTTCAAAACCGTGGGTATAGCCCCCAAAACCGTGGGTATAGGCTATACCCACGGTTTGGGGAACCGTGGGGCTGAGTGGCGTCGGTATAGGGGTCTAACCCTATACCCACGGTTTAGCAGAACCGTGGGTATATGCTTTTTCAAATGGAGGACCACGCTGCTCTAGCGTGGCACACACCAATCCCCACGGATTCCAAACCGTGGGCTATTAAAAATCGGAAATATGAGGCCGCTGGAATTCGAACCTGCAACTCAGCCAGCCTCACCGCCACGCCTCAGCACAAGACCAACGCACCTACAATTCCTATTTGTTATATATGCATATATCTACAAATATATATTAATATAATCCACGGATTTCAAACGAACAGAAATAAATTCAAAAAAACGCACCTGGAGGGATTTGAACCCGCGTCTCACGCGGCATTTTCAGCGAAATACGGAACTCGTGACCAACACTGCCAATTGAATTTTGTTAACGTCTCAATCTGGTTATTTACTTATATTAAAAATAATCGAATATCTAAAAAATAAAAAAATACCGGGATTCGAACTCCGGTCTGTCATGTATGAGACAGAGACCTTAACCAACTAACCCAGCGAAATTATTGTATTAAAGTCTTCACTCCATGTAATTATATTAATTTGTAATCATGTTCCCGCCAAAACAAAATCCACTCCCGCGGGAATTTTTCCCCCCCGCCATAACAAGGAAAAGCTATACCCACGGTTTTGGAAAACAGTGGGTATAGGTCTTGTAAAAAAAAACCCCTATCCCTACGGTTTTTCAGAACCGTGGGCATTGGTCTCTATAACAACCCCTATACCCACGGTTTTACCAAAACCGTGGGTATAGGTCTTCAAAAATAACCTATACCCATGGTTTTGCCAAGAACCGTGGGTATAGGTTCCTATACTAAACCTATACCAACGGTTTTGGGAAACCGTGGGTATATGGGTGTCCTATACCCACGGTTATGTGCAAAACCGTGGGTATAGACCCATTTTCCAGTAGTGACACACCTTGTAATTTACTATCTTATCTCAATATTTTTTCATTCCCTTCATTCAGCTCCTGGACTACTGAGAATATTCCTAAGGCAATACTAATCAAACATTGAAAATATGTAAAACCCAAGGTTTCCTCCCAGTTAGTTCTTCAATTAATTTTAGGATACTGAATCAGTTATGACTCAGTTGAACATGAGGCTAATGACAAAGACTAAAAGGAAAGGTACATGAATGATTTTCAATCTTTACACATTAAAATTTAATATTGATCCACCTTCTCTTTGGATTTCAATTTTCCTGTATGAAAAAAACCTAAATTTATTAAGAAGTCCCTAACCATCAAGGTTACAGCTTACCAGGAAATAGTTTCAATTGTGAGTTAAACAAAAGGTCCTTATTCCCTACTACAATGATTTTCCTAGAGAAGTGTTGCTCATGAAATTTCTGTGTTTTCTCCTTATAGATCCCGGAATTTTTATTAGAATCACTTCTGATCTCTTCTAATTAATATCACAAAATAAATAAAGGTTTTCCAACCTTCTTAGAATTTATATTTAGTTTCTTAATCGCAAAATATTAAGGATTATCCTATTCAAAGGTAAAATTACATGGTTTCCTAAAAACTACTATGAATGGTGTTATTCCTATGGGTGTATAATATGCAATGAGGTATTCCCATAGTGAGTTGTCAAGTTTAAGACTATAGTTACTTTATATTGTAGTCACAATATTTTCCAAAAAAACATGATTCCCTATTTGATAGTATAACTTGACCACTTTTTTGTGGGTTATAGGGAGTTCCTATGTAGTATCTAATTTCATATTTCAATAGAAATACTTTAATAGCATGGTTTCTGAAATGTGTTCCTCAATCACTAATGAATATTCATGGAAATTAAAATATTCTAAATAAATTGTTTTTTAGAATGTTTGTGGCCACTTTTTTTGTGTGTCATCCTACGTTTATTCATCTTTAACCCATTTCAAGACCTTGTTAACACCAACCATAATGTAGGATTTTATATAACTGTAAAACGATGACATGAATTCTAGCACCCAAACGTCAAATATTTTATTGTCTATGATGGGATAAAATGTAATATCATTCCTTTTAAAAATGTTACAAGTGGAGTCGCATCTACGATGTCTTTGGAAGAATTCCCTCATGACATGGTGTAGTGTGGGCCATAAAATACACCTTATAGAATTTTGGCCACTTTACACTAAAGTCTATGATGTCCTTCATCAGGTGATGTGTGACACATCCCAATTAAATATTGTGTTTCATTCCCCGAATTGTAGTGTCTCAATAATCCATCAGAACAATTATAAGGACCCATCCTTAAAACATAACATAATATTGAATTAAATGAATAATTCACCTTGAGGAACATTTAAGGATTATATTATTAGAGAATTATGTCATAACTATTACATTACATCTCAAAAATTACAATGTAGACACTGGTACTCAATTTCCATTGTTTCATAAAAAAACTCTGAAAAAAGAGTCATTTCTAGTACCTTGTTTTAGACAACGTGACTTTTCCTTGATCCCATCCTCTACCCTATTTCTCTTTAAGTCCTGGGAAGCACATTTCAAAACAAGGGAGGAGCATAAAAAGCTCAATAAGGGTTATAAAATAAAGAAAGAAAACATTATCCCTTAAAAACATAATCATTTTAACATACCTCATTATATTTCAAGATTTATGAATGACACATAGAAAAAATAAATCATAAAGGTACATTGTGGAATCCCTAACATACTTATGTTGTAGTTTTCACAACTATGTAGGGTGTTACATTTGGAATACAAATAATAGTATATTCCAGAAATCTCTTAGGATAAACGTTATCATTTACCTCTATCACATTACCCAATGCATTGGGGTGATATCTCAGGCTCAGCCACTCTAGGTTTATTACAGAACCACTCATATACGTAAACTATGCCCAAGAACCATAACACCTAAAACTAGAATAATATAAATATAAAATTTTCACATTGCAATGACAATTTATCATTTTTATATATTGAAATAATCAATGGTTTCTCAAAACCATTTTAAATACCAAAATACATAAAAAGGGTATATGGTATTTATTTTTCTTTAAAAAAATACTACGACAGGTTAAGTTGGCCATAGGCCAAATAATACTCACAGAGGTTGAAATGGTCGTTGTCACTAAAAATGTTAAAAAGAAAAAGTATAATTTTTTTAGTAAGATGACTCATAGAAAAATATTCCATTTGAATGAAATGAAATGTCAAAGGGAGTTATAGACCGTATAAAATAATGTTGTGTATCAATCAAAATATGCCTTTGTGAAAGGAGATTGAGGCGAAGTCCCTTACCTCGTGTATCACATGACCCGTTCATTATTTAATCTAATGAATAATAAAATAATGTTAATTTATACATTCTTAAGAACCATTTTCATGTTTATTAATCATTTTATATCATTTATTACCATGTTATAAACATTATGTAATCATTTAACTTAATAATAGTCTTTTTGTCGATATTTGGCACTTGAGTCAAAAATGAACATCTTGTAACTATTTGTTCGTAAAGATGTCAAAATTATATTATCTGCAAAATGATATTAATGATTTAGATATCATATATATCATAAATATCTGGTATATATATACGTATATATAATAGTACATAACATTTTGAGGTATGAAATGAAATGAACCATTCATGGAGACGGCAATCCGTTTATATGATTGATCACTACATTCATTTATATTTCATATTTAATGTAATGAAAAATTAATGATACTTGGTTATATTATAATTATATTATAATATTTTATATAATTTTAGTAACTCAATCCTTTATACGTTCCACAATGTGCATGCATGAGTCATATCACTTTGAGTGGGCGGTTGTCCTTACTTCCTCAAATGAAATTATGGTATTTAACTATTATGGAAACCATAAAAGTATAATATAAATGAAAAATAAAGAAGTATAAAGACAATGTAAATATAATATATATCACATATAAATACAATTTTATCTTAATGGCCACCATAAGAGGTGGTAGGAGAAAATTGAACAATCCACATTTCAGGAGGTAATAGTTCGTTGTCCATAGAAGGAGTATGTTATTTACCCATTAGACGGAGGCGTGTGTAAGGTTAGTTAGAATCCATATCATAATAACAAAATATTATATTGAGTATACAGGTTTTTAAAAAAAAATAAAGTAATAATGATATTTTAGGGGGTCGGAGGAGTAAAATACAAGAAAAGAACTTAAAAGAAGATGTTACCTTTAAATCAGGTATCTCCCTTAGGTTTGGGAAAAAACATTAGATGAATTACCATATTCTTCAAGTATGGATTATCACAAGAAGAGAGTGACCACGAGAGATTATTGGGGAAATGGTTTGAAAAGAAAATGGGCTTGAGAGTTGAGAGTAATGGGTTAGAGGTGAGGGCTTTTAATTAGGGGGATGGGCTCTTTTGGAACGTTTGAAAATATAATTTTATTATATAATTATTATCGGTGTGTAAAGGTCGTAAACTTATTAAAGTAGAAGATTAGATGACTAGTGTTCTAAATAAAATCATCAAATGAGAATAGGACAGGTTTTGGAATTTTTTTTAATATTTTTAATCTTATTTATTTAAATCATTCATTAATGAGGTTAACACTGCATCATTATTGTGTCAATATTAATTTTATTTATTTGATGTATAAAAATTATAAATAAAATTCCATGATGTAGGAAATAATTTTATATTTATAAAGAATATTTATAGTCAAATATATCTATTATATAGGCCCACATTAAAATTGTTTTAGAAAAAAATACATTTTATGGTATTTTTTTAACATTAAATACAAGTTATTAATGTCATTATCTTACCCAGATGGATTTCAAAGGCCCAAACGCTCACCCAAGGATTTGTTAGTCAAAAATGACTCATACAATTAGGTTTGGACAAGTGTTAATGTAATTTTATAATGTTATGATATTATTTTTACCTTGAATTACCCAATTAAACATTAACTGTGGTAAATAAAAGTCAAGCATTACTATTCACCAAAAAAAATTCAAATTATTGAACCACATTTTAATTACTAATAACAACTGTGTATTTCAGATTTTCAAAATTCAATTCACTGAAGCGATAAAATTTCATTTAAATGATATTATTTTTTTAACTACAACTCAGTGTTTTCACCATTCATCAAAAATTGATGGCTTCAAGAAAAATACAAAAATTTCAGCCTAAGTTATATTTGATACTCCAAATTAAATAATTAATTCTATTTTAATATATTCAAAACATAGATGTTTTATTAATTAATTTAAAAATAATTCCCACTGTCAAAACAAATTTTTTTAAGATATAATTACTATCAAATGACTGACAATTGTTTATGTCCAATTTCAATGTGAAGTTAATTCCAATGAAAAAAAATTTATTAAATAGAAAAAATAAAATCTAATTACAATTTAAAACCAATTAAAAAGATAATATAACAATATAAAAAAAATATATTAAAAGGAAGTTTTGAAATGAAGAACAATATTTTTCACTATTTATTAAGAAATGAATTTTATCAGAAAAATACCAAAAATTTAACCAATGTAAATTTTGATGTTCTGATTCTAAAGAAGAATTTTATTTTGTCAAATAGAACATATAATAGTTACAAAAACTAGATTTAAAAATGGTTCGCCATCAAAAGGTAGGAAATCAACCTTTTAACAAATATTAGAATATTTGTGCTTAAAATTGGACTCATTCAAATTTTTAGCCTCTAGATTTTTTTTGGAAAAAGGAAAAAAAAATTAACAATAATATATAATCATATTGTTGTTAGTTCTGTTCATTCCCACCAATACAATGAATATGCTTTTACTACAATTTAAAATAATATTATATTATTATTTTTAGTATCACACATCATTTTGTGCAACATTAGACTATGTGGAAACCCATTGTTCCACGTCAGCTACGCCATCAAACATAGTATCCCATTTAAAGTAAAATAAAAATTTAGTTCATAAATATGAAAATGTATTATTCTTTATTTACATGGGATGTTACATCCATTCCCCCTTTTGGAAATTGCATCCTCGCAATCTTTATTCACTTATCAAATAAGTGGGGAAATTTATCTCTCATTGTATTTTCAGATTCCCACGTTGCCTCTTCAACCATATAGTTTTTTCACAAACCTTACCCGATGATTTAACTTATTCCGCACTACATTCTCTCTTCGGTCAAAAATATGGACTGTTTGTTCCTCATAAAAGAGATTCTCTTCCATCTGAACTACCTCTAGGAACAAAACAGGGCATGGATCAGGAATATAATTTCTCAACATTGTAACATGAAAAACATTGTGTACTTGGGATAAACTTGGAGGTGACGCCACTGAGGATGCAACAGATCCAACATTCTCCAGGATTTCAAAAGGTACAATGAACATCAGACTCAAATTTCCCTTCCTTCCTAAATACATTAGACATTTCCATAGAGAAACTTTGAGAAAGACATATTCACAAACCTCAAATTAATGATCCTTCATCCGGTTATACGCATAACTTTTCATCCTACTCTGAGTTGTTCTCTAGTGCTTCTGAATTAACTGAACTTGTTATGCCATTCTTCTACCAATTCCGGTCGCATCTACTCTCTTTCATCTACTTCATCCCAAAAACCTGGTGTTTGACATCTCTTCTCATATAATGCGTCAAGTGGAGCCATTTTTATAATATAATGAAAATAGTTATTATAATAAAATTCATCCAAAGAAATATGATTGCCCTGTAGGATCGAAATATGATATAGATTCTCAATACACAAGGGGTTGGGGTGAATTGTATACATTAAAAATTTATTTAGAACCTTTAATGTTAATATAGAACTTTTTATGTTTAACAATGTTAAACAATGTGAATTCACAAGACCTCTTAGTTCAACAAGCTAGGTAGATTCAGGAAATATGGTTTCGGAAATGAAACATAAGAAAAGTTTACAAGGAATAATATTCTACCTTAAAGCAAATAGAATCCTTCTAATCAAAGTAAACAAGTACAAGAAAGTATAAGATAGTTATAATTTCCATATTAATCAAAATTCAATTGAAATAAACTTGAAACAATACAAGTAACAAGTATGAAATATTTTAACCCAAAGAGTAGGGTATCTAACAACCTTGGATAAAGGTCCCTTTATTTTTACATTGAAGAAATTGTTTCTTACCCACACTAGGGTAATCTGTCGATAAGAATATTAGAGTCTGTCTTGCTATTCCCGAAATCCCTCGAAATTTAAGGTAGTCGGCACCTCTGTTTTCCTTATCAGGGAAGTCTATGACCTTTAATTTAGTTGGTAAATTTCTCTTCCTATCCTCAGAAGGCCTCAAACATTAAGGTAGTTTTCACCTATGTCATCCATTCCACAGAAGCCCTAAATTGGACAAATCAAAAATTAGAGTCACATGAAGCAATCTTAACAAGATGTCCAGTACACACAAAGTATGAGAGTCTCTCTCTCTAAAAATTACTTCAGTAGCATGTAATCTCTAGAGTGATCATCATGAATTTAAAAAAGTATTGAGCTCATTCAAATAAGATCTTATGTATTATTACTTTTCCAACCATCAGCTTCCTCCTCAAACAGTCATATTTTTCCTTGAATCTTAGAGGGGCCAGTACAAGTGTCACTCAAACAATGGTTAATTAGAAACAGAATGAATGACAACATTTTATAACTAAAATAAGATTAAGAAACACATGGTTTCTTAACCAAATTGATTTTTTAGAGTCTAGGAAAATAATGTTCGAAGTCGAAGAAAATAAACATTATAATTATATATTACATGGATAATTAGATTCTATTTTTCAAGGAAATCGGAATCATAATTATATAGACTTCAGATTCTGAACTCCACGCAATTCAGATTCTGAATTATAAGAAATTTGGAACCGGAATTCTGAGGAATTTGGAACCAAAATTATATGGAATTCAGAGTCTGGTTTTCAGAGAATTCAGAATCTGAATTTCAATGAATTTGGTATCTAAATTTCAGAGAATTCGTAATCTGAAATTTGATAATTTAGATTTTGAATTTTAGATAATTCAGACTCTGAATTTGAAATAATTTTGAGTCAGAATTATGAATAATTCAGAATTATAATTCTATGAAATTCGGAGTCCGAATTCAAGGAATTAGTATTCAGAATTCTGAACAATTCAGAGTCATAATTTTGAGGAATTCAAAACCGGAATTCAGAACTAAAAAGAAGAGTTCTCCATATCTAAGTATTTATAAGATTCCGAGGTTTTTAGAAATGAAACCAAATTTTACACTTAGAAGTAAAAAAGAGTTATATTTAGAGAAACTATAACATGAACAATGAAAACAAATATAGATAGAAAAATTCCTTTGGAAGGAAACTTTTCTTTAATAATATAAATCTTATAAGAAATTAAATTTTCCTTCTGATAGTGGGTTTGTGATTTTCAGAACATTAATGAATGGAAAATACATAAGGAACCCTTATTGACCCAAAAATATCCCCCTTTTTTGAAAGCACAAATATCCTTACTAAAAAAATCTATGGACTTAGAAATTATTTACACTTTAAAATAAAAACATATCTACATTTACTTATGGATCAAGGGGAAAAAGACCCCCTTTTCCTTTTGAATCACTAATGATCATATTTTTTATTTCCTAAATGAGATTTTACATTATCTTGCATATGGAAATATTTATTGATTAGAACTTTCCCTTGGATGAACTCCCACTTATATAGGGAACTCCCTTCATTATTTTGTATTATTTTTATCATTCGATTCTACACCTTTTTTATTTTGAGAACGGAATAATGGGAATGGTAAAAAATTGGTATTTGTAAAATTAGTACAAGATAACCACAAAGAAAATATATAATGAACAACAAAAAATTCATTAATTTTGAAAGAATTTGGACAAGTAAATGGACAACAAAAGATTGGAATGGAATGGAATTATCCTTCTTTCTCCTATGGAATTAGCTTCTTCAAAATGGTTTTTAGCTTCATGATCTCCTTGTAATCCTCTTTTGCACGCTTAAGCAACTGATCATGTTCTTCCATTTTACTCTCTAAGGTTTTATGTTTTTCATCTCGAGCCATATGTTATTCTTCTTGAGCATTCAAAACAACCTCTTGCTTAACAAGATTCTATTCAATCTCAATTCCGTGATCCCTTCTCTCTTCTAATTCATGGCCACAGAATTAAGCATTCCATTCAGATCCGAAACTTCTTGCTTCTGAGTAGTCTATTCTATGTTTCACTTTTCTTCAAAGCTATTGGAAAGATCCTTGATATCCCCATGTTCCGTGTCAAATGAATCCTTGAAATTGTCACTAAATTAATCAAAGATTATCATTTCTTTTATTTTCTTCTTTGACATACTTGTAATATTCTGTCATGATATTTTATGATCCTCATAACCCATGAGTAATGTTTTGTAATCCACCACTAGTGCAACACATTTGTCCATAACCATTGAAAGTAAATATGATTTCTGATTTATTATTTGTCGAAGCATCGAGCATCTTGAGTCTATGATTGGGAATAAGGGAATAGTACTAACCAACTATTTTGAAGACTTAACAACAAAATCATGTTCAAGGGATGATGAATTTGAATCCAAGTGTTTGATTGGTGATGATACTTTTTCTATGTCCTCAGATTTACTCTTTGATGAAGCACCAACATCTTTCTTCTTCACCACATATCTACTTGGTGTATCTATAGACACCTACTTTCCCTTATCAACTCTCGGAATGATGTATTATTCTTTGGGAGATTCATGTACACTATTTTATAGCTGAACAATCTTATCTTCCTCAATATCCACTTTTACTACACCAACCACTTGATCTTCTGGATGAATGAAATCATGATTAATGATTTATTCTTTATAAGGTTTGTTTTTACTTCTTCCTGATCCTTCTCTTCATTCGATAGTGTAGCATGTTTTGAGGATTCGACATGGGATGTCCGGATCAGCAATTTTACAAATGGACTTTCCATCTCATGTTAATCTTAAAATTTCTTTGTTATATCATCTGAATCACCATTACCTTATTATTATTCTTTTTCTATTTATTTTTCTCAAAATATTTATTCTTCATGATGTGATATTGGAATCACCAATTTCTTTCCTAGAGTGTCTGGTAATGGTTCGAATAAAAAATAATCTGGTACTAGTATTTGTTTTGATGCATTCTCAGCATCCCTGAGAAGTGATTGCACTATATCAGCCTCATACATCTTCTTCATTTACTTATTCTCTTTCTATTTCTTGTCATTCTCTTTATCATCCTTCATTCTTAAATATTTGGCCTCAGTAGGATCCAAGACAAACATAGGCTCCCCTTATTTCTTGTTTTTCTAATCTTCTCCCCACATAGCCACTACTTTATTAGGATAATATTTTTGATTCTTTGGCTTCGATGGTGCTGAGTGAGTTTCCTTAGCAACAAAGGTTTTCTTTTCTATTCCAGTTCCCTAGTATTTCATAGAGGTTTCATCCACTTTCAGCTTCTTTGACAATGCATCAACTTTTTCTTCAAATATATCATACAATTTTCTGGATTCATTAGAGAAACCAATTTTCATTCTATTTATAGTATCATCACTTAACAACATTACATTGTAATTTCTTGGCTTGGAACTACATGAAATTTTTAAATATTCTATACAATGAACTATTATCTTTGAGAGAATTGGAAGATACATAATTATTCGAGATTTAATATTTCCATTCATGATATTCTCAATTGTTACCAAAATAAAAACAACCATGTTAATCATCCTGAGGTTCACCAATAAATCCAATATATATATATATCACTCTTCTTCATAGTATCCTTATCCCCTTTCCTTGGATTTAGAAAGCCTTAATCCCATAATTCAATAATATGTATGTTCGTTGACAGATGAACAATCTTCAGAGACTTCATTCCTTTCATGAAAAGACACTCGATAGCCTTTTCCTTATCAAAATATTCGGATACATCATTCAATTAGTGAGTACATAATTTTTATTCTCCTTCATAATGAATTCCAATCATACATTATGTTTTTCTGTATGAAAGAGAGTATCTCTTTCCATAACACTGAAAAGAAAACTTGTATCTTCTTTATTCTTTGAAGAAACATGTTGTCTCATAGAACTCATTCAACAAGTCTGGATAGACCGGATCATGCGCTATTGGTTTCAATACACATACACTCTTTGAACCATTCAAGTTTACATTATTAGTTATGAGAGAGTCATACTTATCATAATACTTTATATTAACCATCCTTTAACTGTATATTTTCCACTCAGAGTTTTCCTTAACAGTTGGCATTTTTTTCAAGGGAGAGGCTTCATCAGACATTCAGAATTGAGGAAACATTTGTAGATTCAGAATGAAATTAAGTATAGAGACAGAGCTTCATCTTGTGAAAGCATGAAAAATTGATGTGGGACAACCATTAGAGTGGCGTTACATAAAAGACTGAGGTGGAATTTAATCTTCTATGGCTGATCCATAGTTAAAAAACTTCTAATCAAATCTAACAGTTGATATGATAACTGAAGAAGGATTTTGATAGTTTCCGATCTTTTATAATTTTTAAGAAAAAAATGTGGATTTAATTAAAATTGAATCCGAAAAACTTAAAACATAATGAAAATACCAACACGTAAAAAAATGATTATGAAAACTTAGTAAAGGAAACATACCTTTAAAATTACATAAGAAAAATTATTCGTAATGAGGAATTTTCTTCTTAAAGAACATTATATTTCATAAAATGAATATGAATAATTATAACTATGAAAAATTTAGATAATGAAAAAATTTAGACTACAAAAATTTTTTACTATGAAAAAATTTCACTATGAAAATTTTCACAATGAAAATTTTCCAGAAAATATAATTTTCACAACGAAAATTTTAACTAACAGGAAAATGAACCCCCTCTATGAAAAAGAGTTTCTTATTGTATGGAGATCAGTTTAAAAAAAAAGTTAATATGGAAGATTACCATATGGTTATCTTACGGAAATTCTATTAAAACAATTCAAATGTATCGAAGGGTAAATATTATGTGAAAATATTAGAAATTTGATCTTGCATTCTGATAAATTGAAGAACGATATCTCCTTTTTGTGTATGATCCCTACGAAATTGATGTCTAATATCTATGTGTTTTTCATGAGAGTGATGTGTAGGGTTTTTACATAAGGCAATGGCAATAGTATTATCTGAATATATTTGTGTTTTGGTAAAACTCAGTTCATAGTATGTGAGTGTGTGTTACATCCACAAAACCTGAGCAAAACAATTTCTAGCTAATACATATTTAGGTTTATCAGTGGAATGTTCTATTGAGTGTTTCTTTTTTCATGACCATAAAACTTATGAATCTCATATGAAATGACATGTTGCAGATGTACTTTTCTTATCCATTCTACATCCCCCAAACTCAGCATCATAAAATATTTTAAAGACAAAATCATTTCCAGAATATTAAAACAGTCCAAAATCCATGGTTCCCTTAATGTAGCAAAAAAAGAACTTCACTGTCTTTAAATGTGATTTCATTGGATTAGATTGATATCCTACACATAATCATACTGAAAACGTTATGTTTGGATGACTATATGTCAAGTAAAGTAGACTTTCTATCATACCTCTAAAAGATGTTTGAGCTACTGGATACCCATCTTCATCAAGATCAAGTGAATTTGAGGTACCAATGGGAGAACTTATACTCTTATTGTTGTCATATACATAATTTTTAATAATATATTTAATATAATTTTTTTAGGATATGTAAATTCATTCTGTTTAATGAGAACTTTGAAAACAAAAGAAAGCATGTAAACTCACCCATCATACTCATTTCAAAATTAGATTTCATTTGATTCACAAATAAATATTTTAAATATTTCCATGTTGAACCAAATATAATGTCATCAACATATATTTGGTTAATAAAAACATGTTTCTTATATTTCATTATAAAAAGTGTTGGATCATAATTTTCCTTAACATAATTGTTTTTATACAAAAATATGGTATATCTATTATACTATGATCTTGGTGCTTGTTTAAGTCCATATAAAGATTTGGTATGTTTAAAAACGTGTTCAGGATGTTTTGTGTCTTCAAAAATAGGAGGTTGTTCATCAAAAACATCCTATTGAACATAACAATTAAGGAAAGCACATTTAACATCCCTTTGAAAATTTATTAAATTGAAGAATACTGAAAAGGAATGTAAAATATGAATAGATTTAAGTTTAGCTACCGGAGCATAGGATTATTCATAGTTTATTTCTACTAGTTGATTACAGCCTTTATCTACAAATATAGCTTTATTTTATACTATGATTCCATTTTCGTAACACTTATTTATGAAGACCCATTTTAATCTAATTACAGATGTTTCCTTCGGTCATTTAACCAAGGGCCAGAATTTATTCCTTTTGAATTAATTAAGATCACCTTGCATGGATTTTATCCAATCATCATCACCTAAATCTTCATCAGTGCTTTTTTGTTCTAATTGGGAAAGAAATGTTAGATGTTATATTACATTTCTTAAGGAACTTCTAGTCTTTAAAAATTTATTTATATCACCAATGATACTATCACCGGGATTATTCTTATGAAACAACTGATTTTGGTTTTGTAAAACATGTTCATCACCATATCGTAGTAATTCATCTACCGTAGATGAATTAGAAATATTTTCTTGGTCATTTTCCTTGTTAGAAGGATATTATATAAAGGTTTTACAATCATTTTTTGAAAACACATCCGATGATGTAGGTTGGGGGTTTTTAAAAACAAAAAGATCAGTTTCATCAAATTTAACATGTACTATTTCTTTAATAATACAAGTATTATTATTAAAAACTCTATAAACCATAGAAGTTATGGAGTATCCTAATAAAAATCATTCATTATATTTTGGTGTGAATTTATGTAAATTATCTTTAGTATTAAGAATGAATACTTTCTAACCGAATGCATTGATGTAGGAAAGTATAGGTTTTCTACCATTCCTTAACTCATAAGGGGTTTTGTTATAAAATGGTCTAATCAATACTCGATTTTTTTGTATAACATGCAGTACTTACAGCTTCACCCCAAAAGTGTTTAGCTATCAAATATTCAGTCAACATGGTTCTGGTTATCTCTTGAATAATTTGATTTGATCTTTCAAAAACACCATTCCATTGAGGAGTTCATGGTGCTGAGAAGTTATGAGTAAATTCTTTTCGACTACAAATAGTATCAAAATCTGAATTTTGAAATTCTCCTCCTTGATCACTAGGAATAGATATCAAAGGAAGATTCTTATCATTTTTAACTTGGGCTCTAAAAATTTTGAAATAAGAAAAAGCATTAAATTTCATTGCTAGAAAATTAACCCACTTAAATCTAGTATAATCATCAACTAAGTCGAATAAATAATGTTTTCATCCAATGAATCCAGTTTGTGTTGTACCAAACAGATCTATATGTTCCAATAGTAGTGCATCAGTAGTTGAGACTTAACTGACTAATTTAAAACATCATTTATGTTTCTTTCAATATCGATAAGAATGAAAAAAAAATTAATAATCAAATCTATTCTGCAGTAGATCCATAACATGTATTTTCCTACAGTGTTTTCATAGGTTTCTAAGGTTATAGTGTCCTAACATTCTATTTCATAACCTAGAATGATCCTCCATAGCACTAAGACAAGGTAGATCTTTGCTCCAAAGGTCTTCTAAGTTTACTGTGTATATATTTGTCTTCCTATGGCCAGAAAAAAATAAACTGTTCTTTTGAATTCTCTACAATGCATTTATCATTCATAAAATTCATGAGGTAACCTTCATCAAATAACTGACATAGGCTAATATGGTTTTTCTTAAGACCCTTAAAAAATAAGACATTCGAAATCAATGTTTTTTCAAGAAGAACAATATTACCTATACCAATAATTTATCCCTTATCATCATCTCTAAAAGATACTTTTCCTCCATTTGCCTTGATAATCATTTCAAATATGTTTTTGTTACCATTCATGTGCTGGGAATATCCACTATCCATGTTCCATTTATTGTTATTGGTATTATCATTACTTTCACGAGAAAAAGAGTGTTAGACTTTTGGAACCCAAACGTTCATGGATCCGGAAACATCAGAAAGAAAATTTTTATTAATCCTCATTTCCATAGAAAAATATTATTCATGATAACCTAAAGACTGATTTATGTTTAAAGAAAATTTTTTCCCAATGCCCACCACACTGACACTTAGTGGATAAAGGATAACTTAGAGGAACAAAGTAATTATTACTAAAAACTGGTTTTGAATAAGTATAACCAAATCCAGAACTATTCTATAGAAGTTTAAATTGGGAATAGATCTTATAAATGTTTTCCTTACCTATGGTAATGTTTGACAAACACTTCCTCAAGGAAAATATTTCTAACATTAGTTTAATAAAAAAATTTATCCCAAAAAACATTAGTTTTAGTAATATAGTATGTCTCTAAAATATTTTTCATAGAAATTACTTTTTTCATATACATAGAATGTTTATCCGTCTCAGAATTATCTTCCTTAAGGGTTATTGAAATACTTTCAAAATCATGAATTTTATTATCATGATCTTTAGAATGATCTGATACCTCATTAGTATGAACATAAATTGTAGAATTTTCCTTATCAGGATTTCTCTTATCTTTATAATTTTTATTCTCAAGAAGATTAGAAAACAAAGAAACTTCATCAAAAGTAGGTAAAATATTATCTTCATGAGAATAAGATTCTTCATCCAAATATTCATAATATTTATTATCACTATAGTTAGCATTCAAGGATTAATTGGTTATAGATTCCTCATTGTGTACTATTACCATTATACAATGCTTTGCAATAGGTAACTTGGAAAGTAAACCAAGATTCTTCTGACTAGAAGATTCATACTCTATGGACTCCTCAGAAGAGTCTCCACCACTGGAACTCCAGGTGTCATTAGCTTTCAATATATTCTTAGCATTATAATTATAGTACTTCTTTATATTTTTATCATAGTGGATTCCCTTTATATCCTTTCTCTTAATCATAAGACAATCCGGCCTTATATTCCCTGCTCTTTTGCATTCATAACAAGCGACTTTAGAGTCTTTCTTTTCCTTTATTTAATTCTTCTTAAATATATACTGAAATTATTTCTTCCCAACTATCTTATTCATCCTTCAAGTATGATTAGCTTGTTTATTCTCAGGATGTTCACTTACAATCCATTCAGATAAAACAGTGACTTTCTTTGACTCGGATCTTGAAACCCTTTTAGGATTAATTTCTTTTGAAGTAGTAAAGGCTACACTTCCATTGTAATTATTATTTTTATTCAAATCAGCATCTTTATTATTTAATATCTCATGTTGAAGATGAGTTACAAAATGATCATCAAGAATAATAAGAGATACATTCCTAGTCTCACCAATAGCTATTCACTTAGATTCCCACACATTCGGAATGATATCTATAATCTTATCCACAAGTTCATCTTCATCTAAACATTTCTCACCCATAGATTGTAAAATATATACAATACTCATTAACCATTGTTGTACCTGGCAAACTAGTTCTCCATAAGGAAATACAATTGCATGATATTATTATCTATGTATAGCTCTTATAGTTTATATAACCGTAGATGTACCAAAATGAGTATCCTAAAATTTCATCAAAATATAATTTGCAACTTCACATAATGAAATATGACTATATATATTCCTGGTCGTGGAACACAACAAAGTATTGTGTACCTTGTAGTTTAGTTGATACTCTTAATTTTCTTGATTCGTTAATGTTCTGAATTCCATATCATGAATCATGTAATATCCAATAAGAATAATGATGTTGTCCACTCTAGTATTAATAAAAAAAGATATTATACGATCTCTCCAATATTCATAATCATTCTCATCAAATATAGGTGGTCTAGAAGGATTTAGATTCTCAATCAAACCAACATTCATTCCTTCCATGTAAAAGAAAATATATTTCCATAGAAACTTGTTAATAGTAAAAGTTTGTAAAAAGGGTATAAATCATAAGAAAGAAAAATATATATAGAAACAGAAACTTGAGAAAGAAAACTTAAATATGAATATAAGTATTTCGGAGACCTCATCTGATACCAATTTTACGATTGAAATATGATTTAGTTGCTCAATATACAGGGGGGTGAATTGTATACTTTAAAAAAAATCCTTTGGATCCTTTAAAGTTTATATAAAAAATTCTATGTCTAACAAAGTTAAACAAGGTAAATTCACAAGACCTCTTAGTTCTACAGTCTTGCTAGGTCTCAGAAATATCGTTCCAAAAGTGAAACGTAAGAAATGATTACAAGGAAAAAATATTTTTCTGTAAAGTGCATAGAATCATTGTAATCAGTGTATACAAGTACAAGAAAGTATGAGATAGTTATAATTTCCATATTAATCAAATATTACCAGAAAATAAACTTTATACAATACAAGTAACAAGTATGAAATCTTTTACCACAAATAGTTGCGTATCAAAAAAACCTTGGATAAAGGTCTCTTGATTTATAATTTCATGAAGGTCTGTCATACCCTCACTAGGGTTAGAGCATGATAAGAATATCAGGGTCTAACTTGTTATCCCTGTAAGCCCTCAGACGTCACGACAGTTGGAACCTCTGTCTTCCTTATCATGGAAGTCCTCGAACATTAAGGTAGTCATCACCTATATCTTCCTATTCCTGGAATCCCTCAAACATTAAGGTAGTTGGCACACCTTTCATCCTATCCTTCGAAGCCCTCGACTATATACAAAAACAATTGGCATCACATGAAGAAATCTGAAAAATATTTTCAGTATGCACAAATCATGAGAGTCTCTCTCTCTAAAAATTACTTCAGCAACATTTAATCTCTAGAGTGATCAAAAAGTATTTCAAAAAGTATTGAGCTCGTTCATATAAGATTTTATTTATAGGCACTTCTCCAAAGCTCAACTCCCTCCTCCAATGGTCATATTTTTCCTTGATCCTTAGAAGGACTTGTACACGTGTCACTCAAACAATGGTTAATTAGAAACAGAAAGAAAGTACACATTTCATAACTAAATAATGATTATGAAAAATAGGGTTTCTTAACCAAATCCATTTTTCGAAGTCTACGAAATTAATGTTTGGTGTCTATGAAAATAAACATTTAGAGTCTATATTACATGGATTTCTGGATTTTGTTTTTCAAGGAATTCAGAATCAGAATTCTAGTCTTTGGAGTCTGAACTCCAAGGAATTGAGTCTGAATTATAAAAAATTCAGAACATGAATTCTGAGGTATTCAGAACATGATTTCTGGGGAATTCAGAACCTCAATTCTATTGAATTCAGAGTCTAAATTTCACAGAATTCAGAATCTGAATTTTAGAGAATTCAGAATCAGAATTTCAGAGAATTAAGAATCTGAATTTAGATAATTCAGAGTATAAATTTCATAGAATTGTGATTCTAAATTTCAGAGAATTCAAATTCATAATTCTGAACAATTCGGAATTATAATTCTAAGAAATTTGGAGTCTGAATTCATAAAATTAAGAGATATAATTCGGAACAATTCTGTATTATATTTCTCAATAATTCGGATCCTGAATTCAGAACCTAAAAATAGAATACGATATATCTATGTATTTATAGGATTCTAAGGTTTTTATAAATGAAACCGAATTTTACAATTATAAATAAAAAACATATATTTAGAGAAACTATAACTTGAAAAATTAAAACAAATATTGGGAAAAACTTTCAATAGGGAAGGGAACTTTTCTTTAATAAGATAAATTTTATAGGAAATGAAATTTTCCTTCAAATAGAGTGTTTTTTATTTTCAAAACATAAAGGAATGGAAAATTCATAAGGAATGCTTATGGACTCAAGAGGTCCCAACTCATCTGGAAATCCAGTGAACAAGCATGAAGAATATCCTCTATGGTCGGAAATTTTTTTTCTAGCTACCTATCTGATTGGTGATGAAAATATATATTGAAATTTAATTCAGTAACCAATGACTTCTGAAGGCCTTTCCAAATGTTAGAAGTAATCCTAGGATCACAATCAGATACAATGGAGAGGGGAACTCCATGAAACCTAACAATCTCTTTAATATAAAACTGAGAAAGTATATCTACAGACAATGTATATCGAGTAGAATGGAATTAAGAAGATTTATCCAATCAAAAAACAATAACCCAGATTTAATTATTAACTCAATATGTTTTTGATTACCCCACAATGAAGTCTAAGGATATATTTTTCCACTTCCACTCTGGCACTGGTAAAGGCTGAAGCATACCTTTTGGTAACTGTCACTTTTCTTTAACCAGGTGACAAGTCAAACACTTTATAATAAAGTTAGCAATATATATTTTCATTCCATCCCACCATTAATACTCCTGAATAAAATTGTACATCATAACACTAATAGGATAAAATGAAAACAGAGAACTATATGCTTCACCTAAAAACTCATTCTTCAACTGTGAATCACAAGTCACACATAATCTCATTCCAAATCTGAAAACACAATCATTATCAATTTTAAAATCAGGAAACATACCTTATGAAACAACACTACCTTTTTCTACAACTCACTATCTTCCTTCAGTGCTTACTTAATTATGTCTAATAGATTTGATCTCACCAATACCTGAAACAATACAGAGGAAATTCTGGAACCAATAACATCTATTCCAAAGATCATCATCTCTTTTATCATGGATACTTTTCCAAACAGAATATGGTAATTATAGCATGACTATCTCGACTCAAAGCATCAGCCACATCATTTTCTTTCTTGGATGGTAATGAATTATGAAATCATAATCCTTGAATAATTCCATCAATATCCTATATCTAATGTCTAATTCTTTTCAAGTGAATAAATACTTTCATCTTTTTTGATAAGTATATATTTCATATTTTATTCCATAAAAATGATCCCTCCAATATTTTAATGGATAAAACAACGATAGCTAATTCCAAATCAACTGTAGTGTAAATTAACTCATGAGGCTTCAACTGACAGGAAGCATATGAAAATTTCCCGATCATTCTGCATAAGGACACAACCATTTCCTTTCAACGAAACATCACTATAGATAATAAACTAACCATTTCTGGAAGGTAGTGCAAAAAATTAAAAATTCACATGTCTTATTTTTTATTTTTTTAAAAAATCATCAAATTATTTTGTCCGAATGACCATAACACCTATTTGTGTTAACTTAGTCATTGGGCTAGATAACCATGAAAATTTTCAAAAAAAACCTCCAGTAATAACCTTCCATTCCAAGAAAACTGCGGATCTAGGTTATATATTGGGGTCTTGGCCATTCTTTAACAATTTGTTTAACATGATCAACAGTTATGCAATTTTTTGAAACAATGTGACCAAGGAATGATTTTTTTGTAACCAAAACTCAGATTTTCTGAATTTCCCATACAGGTACTTTTCATTTAATGTTTACAAGACAACCCTTAAATGACTTTCAGGGTCCTCTTTACTTTTAGAATAAACCAAAATATCATCAATAAACACGACCACTATTTATCACCTGAGTCAACTCATCCATCACTACAAAAAATTGTTCAATTCTAATTCTGACCATTTGAGGATGCTGATTTGGAAGGTCATTTCCCTTTGTATGCGTTCCTAGCACAGCTTCACTGTTTCCTCTATAAAAAACCATTCTGAACTAGCATATTATAGAAGAAGCAGAATGGTAATATTTAAATTATATGTCATTTAAATATTAACATAAATTAATTTATGGATATTAATTTATCAATATCTTAACTAATAAAGATGTCTAAACTATCGTATGATACCAACTATAAGTCCAGCCTTAAAACATTAGATAATATCGAATTAAATGAATCATTCACACTGTGGATATTTTCAAGTTTAGAGTTATTTAGAATTAGGCCACAACTATTACATTACATCTAAAAAAATACAAATTAAGCACTTCTACTCAGTATCCATTTTTTCATAAAATAAAAACTCTTGAAAAAAATTGTAATGTCTAGTTCCATGTTTTTGACAATGTGAATTTTACATGATTCCATCCAGGACCCTGTTCATTTATAAGTCCTGTGAAAAACATTTCAAAACATGGGATGAGCATAAAAATCATAGAAAGGGTTATAAAATAATGAAAGATAACATTATTCCATAAAAACATATGATTTTTAACATACCTAATGAAATCATAAGATTTATGACTGACACATATAGAAAATAATTCATAAAGTTAACTTTTAGCATGTATAAAATACCTACATTGTAGCTTTCACAGCTACCTAGGGAGTTGCATTTGGAATAACCATCATAATATATTCCCTAAATCTCATAGGGAAACATTATCATTTACCTCTATCAAGTTACCAAATTCATTGGAGAGATATCTCAGGCTCACCCTCTATATATTTATCACAGAAGCACCCGTATACATAAACAATGCCCAAGAACCATAACACATAAAACAAGCATAATTAAAAGATAACATTTCCACATTTATATTACAGTATATCATTTCATTATATTGAAATAATAAATTCTTTCTCAAAACCATTTACAATACAAAAATATGTAAAAAGGGTATATGGTATTTATTTTCTTTTAAAAAACACTATAGGTAGTTAAGGAACCCATGCATCAAATAATACTTGTGGCAGCGGAAAAGGTCATTGTCACCACTTACATTAAAAATAAACATTCTATTTTGTCGTTTAGTAAAATGACTCATATAAGAATACTACCTTTAAATGAAATGAAAATTCAATGGGGTTTATACATCGTATAAAATAATGTCGTGTATAAATCAAAATATTCCTTAATGAAAGGTGATTGAGATGAAGCCCCTTACCTCGTGTCCGACAAGACCCATTCAATCTTTAATATCATTAATAAAAAACTAAAGATAATTTATAATTTCTTAAGATTCTTTTCATGTTTATTATTACTTTTATATCACTTATAAAGTGTTATAATCCTTATGTAATCATTTATGTTAATAATGGTCGTTTTGTCGATATTAGGTTCTTGAGTAAAAAATGATCTTCTTATAATTACATTTTGTTCATGTGGTAAAAATTCCATTATTTCTAGAATGATATTAATGATTTAGATATAATATATATCATATATATGTAGTTTATATATGTATTTAAAAAAGTACATAACATTTGGAGGTAAGAAATAAAATGCATCATTCATGGAGATGGTAAGTCGAACGTATGCATGAATGCCACTTTCATTTCTATTTCTTAATTAATGGGATGGAAACTCAATGATACATATATATATTATAATTCCAGTATAATATTATATATTATTTCAATAATTCCATCCTTTATACATTCCATTTATGGAATGTACGAGTCATATCACTTTGAGGGGGCGGTAGTCCCCACTTTCTCAAATTAAATTATCATATTTACCCATTATGGAAACCATAATGTTGTGATAAAAATGAAAAATAAAAAAGTATAGAGATAATGTAAATATAATATACATCACATATAAATATAGTTCCATGTCAATGGCCACAATAAGAGCTGGTAGGTGAAAATTGAACAATCATCATTTCATGAGGGAGTAGTTCGCTATACACAGAAACAATATGTTTTCAACCATTATATGGATGTGTGGGTATGTTTAGTTCGATTAATTCTCATAAAAAAACCTAGTATATTTTTTGTACTGTTGTTATTATAAAATAAAGGAATAATGGGAGTTTAGGGTGTTGGATAAGTAAAATAAAATAAAATAACATAAGAGAAGACGTAACCTTTAAATCAGGTATCTCCCTTTGGTTTCAACCAGTATGATTACTTGAATTTCCTTCTGCCAAGATTAAGGATTCTAGGAGGAAGAGAGAGATCATGAGAGATTATTTGGGAAGAGGTTGGACAAGGAAAGGGGCTTGAGAGATGTGAGTAATGGGTTAGAGATGGGGGATTTTTATAAGGAGGAGGATGGGCTCTTTAAGAAAGATTAAAAATATTATTTTATTATATAAAAATTTTCGGCTTCTAAAGGTCAAAAACTTATTAAAGTCGAATATAAGATGAATCTTGTTTGAAATAAAATCATCCAATATTAATTGGATATTTTTTGGATATTTTTTTAATCCTTATAATCGTATTTATTTAAATCATTTATTAATGAGGTAAACACTACATCATTATTGTGTCAAAAATTATTATTTTTATATGATGTCTAAAAATTATAAATAAAATACAATGATGTAGGATATATTTTTATATTTATAAATAATAATTATAGTAAAATATATAAATTATATAACCCCACCTTAAAATTTATTTTGAAAAAAAATACATGTTTATGATATTTTAATTTTTACATTAAATAAAAAGTTATTAAGGTCATTATCTTACCCAAATGGATTTCAAAGGCCAAATATCTCACACAAAGATTTTATTAGTCATCCATGAATCGTCAAACAAGGTTTTTACAAGTGTTAAGGTAATTTTATATTATTATAATATTATTGTTTCCTTGAATTACCCTCTTTACCTTTAACCGCAATAAATAAATGATAAAAGTTATTATTCAAAAAAATTATTTTCATCTTATTGAACCAAAATTTTCATATTGATAAAAACCATGTATATCGTATTTTCAAAATTCAATTCACAGAAGTGGAACACTTTCATTAAATCAAAAAAGGTAGTTATTTTAACTACTACTCAGTCTTTTCACTAATCATAAAAAAATTGATGGTTTTCATAAAAATAACAAAAAATCAGCCTAATATATATTTTATTTTCTGAATTAACATAAAATGTATATTATACTAAATTCAAAACATATAATTTTCATTAATTAATTTAATATGAATTGCCATTATCAAAATAGAAAGCAGGTTTATAGGAAATAAAAAGTATCATAAGATTGACACTTGTTTATGTCCAATTTCAAAGTGAAATTACATCCAATGAACAAAATTGTATTAAATTGTAAAAATATGATCTAATTAAACTTTAAAAACAGTTAAAAAGATAATATAACCATATAAAAAAATTAGATCAAAAGGCAATTTTGAATTAAAATATAGTATTTTTCATAATTCTTTTAAAAAATTAATTTTATAAAAAAAATCTAAAAAAATTACCCAAAGTAAATTTTGATGTTCCAATTATAAATAAGAATATTGTTTTTCAAATATAACATATAAAAGTGACAAAAAATATATTTAAAAATGGTTCTCCATCAAAAGATGGTAAATCGACATTTTATAGAATATTAGACTATTTGTGCTTAAAATTTGATTCCTTCAAATTTTAAGCCACTAAATTTTATTGAATAATTGTGAAAACTTTTAACAAACATGTATAATCCTATTTTAGTTAGTTTTTTTCATTCCTGCTAATACAAAAATATGGATTTAACAACCATTTAAATTAATATTATATTATTATTTTTCAGTATGACTCAGCATTGTGTGTAACATTAGACTTTAGAGAAACCCATTATTTTGTGCCAGGTACACCATCAAACATAGAATACCCTTTAATGTAAAATTATCATTTAATTCAAAAATATGAAAATGTATAATTCTTTATTTACCTGCGATGTTACAAAAATGCTTGAACAATAGAGGTTTATCCCTTTAGTAATGATTTTCTTATGCTAAGGATATTTTTGACTATTTATATGAGAAATCATGATATTAAAATATCGTGTTGAGATAATTTGTGATATCAGAGAACCATATTTATATGTTTGACACTGAACATAGATTTATCTAGAAAGCCTATTTCAGTGTCTGCCATGTCATTTTCTTTAATTAATAAAAAGGGATGTCAGGATAGATGGTTAGCAATAATATTTTCTAAACCTATTTCTTCCTTGATTACGATTTCAAATTCTGGAAGCAAGGGGATACACTGTATCATCCATGGTTTGGCATCCCTCTTTTTATCATGTATATAAGGGTAGAATGATTTGTATGTACAATCACTTTGGACAATACCATATACGAACAGAATTTCTCAAAGGCATATAAAAAGGCTATGAGTTCATTCTCTATAGTTGTGTAATCTACATGAGATTCACTTAATGTTTGGCATCCATTATATTCGGGAAAAAATATATGAAACATTCGCTGACCTAACAACACCCCAATAGTTTGGTCACTGGAAAATTAACTCAAAATCGTTATCCTAGATGGGTTAAATGATGATTGGGGATGCTATCAGGCTTGTTCTAATTGATTTAAATGCCTATCGACATTCCTTAGTGAATTCAAAAGTAATTTATTTTTCAAAAAAGTGTGTTAATGTCCAAGAAAACATTTTGGAGTATTTTATGAATTATCATTAAAATCTACCATGGACAAGAAATCAACTTTTTCATTTAAATGTCAAAGGATTTGGTAAATACTTGATGATGTTGTTCATGGCTAGATTGACTATAATGACTTCCTTGGAGATTTTATGACCGAGGTCTGTTCCTCCTTGGACCATAAAATATCATTTTTCATTGTTCCGAACTAGGAATATTTCTTCAAAAAATTGGTGTACGAAATCCAAATTTCTTAAAAAACCACGAAAAGTTTTTCCTTAGATTTATAAGTCATCATAGAAGATTTGTAGTAATTATTCTTACATGTCATGGAAAAGATGCATGATTCATCTCTAATTTTTTTTGGGATCATTGAAAATTCCAAATGACATTCTCTTATAGGGAAAATTATGAAATTGGAATGTGAATTTGGACATTGGGTAATCAGCAGGATCGACAATAATAATATTGTATCCTGAATATCCATCAAGGAAATATTATAATTCATGTCTTGCATGTCCTTCCATCATCTGATCCATGAAGGGTAGAGTAAAATGTCCCATCAATGTTTTTGTATTTAGGAATCTGTAATCTATGTAGACTCTATATCCAGTGAGGGTTCATGTTGAAATTAATTCATTTTCATCAGTTCTATCAACCGTGAGTCCACCCTTCTAAAGCACAAATTGTATGGGATAACCCATTCAATATCTGATTTGGAAAAAGATTATTCTTGTGGCCAAGAGTTTCATCACTTCCTTTTTAATGACTTCCATCATCAATGATGTGATCTGCCTTGGTGGTTGACATTTCTGCTTTGCATAATATACGAGTAAACTCTTTTGAGTTGATTCAGTAGGATTGATTACTTTCATGGCTACCACTACCTAGTAAATTTATTACTAGTGTCTCTTCATGAAATGAACTAATGTTTCATCTAGTTCTTGAGAGAGTCCAAAATTTATAATAACCTGTAGAGTGGTTTATACTCCGAAGAATGAGTACTTAAGAGTAATGGGTAGTGTTTATAATTCCAAATATGGTGGTTGAATTATAGAGGGGACGAACACGGGATATGTAGTCCTTAGGAGGGAATCTATGAAACTCACTTCCTCAAAAGTATATAATTATTACATCGCTAAGAGTGACACTTCACTTTCTTCTTCAATGTCAATGTACTCATATTTATTTTGGGTGAGAGAGATGACATTGAAATCAATAGCATCACCCGATTGTTCGTTAGATCTGGCCCGGATGAACACAACCTACTCTTCTCCAACTCAGAATATCAGATATCCTTAATTCACATATATCAATGTCTTTCATGTGTCAATGAAAGTTCTTTCAAGTATAATGAGGATGTCACCTTCATCTTATATGTCCATAAATAGGATGTCTGCTGGAAAGATTTATTTTTTGACTTTAACCAAGACATCTTCAAGAATACTTCTAGGGTACATCACTGATCGGTCAGTAAGTTACAGTGATACTATAGTTATTTTGAGTTTACAGAGTCCTAAGTTTCAGAATACCCTCATTGACATTAAGTTGATGAAAACTCTAAGATAGTATATGGCTCTACCAAAAAATTCATTCTCCAATAGGGTGGGGAATTGAAAAACATATGGTATATATAACATTTTGTGAGATTTTTTGTGGAAAAATAGTAGATAAATCAACATTTAATAATAGATTCTCCTATTTTCTATTGTTGGATAGTAAATCCTTGAGGTTATTTTGATAAATAGGAATTCGAGAAATGACTTCTGCAAAGTTTTGTTGATCTACAATTTCATGAAAATTTTTGAAAAACTTTTTTAATTGGAATAATTTCTAACTAGTCTTGAAATTATCAGTAATGGAAGCGTTGGAATGTATGGAAGTGTGGAAACATGAATTGTTTCCTTTTTTCACATGATTACGGTCACTTTTAGGTTTTCAAACTTCTTGATGTGTATTTTTCTCAACATCATCTTCTTTTGGTGGCTTTTATTTAGGCTCTTCTAGTTGCCTTTTAAATATTCCTCTTTGTTTTTGGAAGACCAATACATTTCCACTTTTTAGCACTACCACTTTATATTATTCCCTTTGGGTACGTCTCTTTATTATATGGTTGGGTACCTGGTAATCTATTTGACAAAGTCATTGATATTTGACCATTTGAACATCATGATTTTGCAAAGCTTCTAACTGGTTTTTCATTAACATTTCATGAGTGGTCATTCTATGATATTATTTTTGAAAGAATGTAGCTTGGATGTTTTCTAGGTAACTTTGAGGAGGAGTAGGTTTTTGCTAAGGTCTTGGATGAGCGGGTTAGAATTGCTGTTGATATGTTTGTGGGAAGGATTTTTGTTGCATCTGCTATTTAGGTCATGGCACTAGCTTCATCTGTGGACACCCTGGTGGTCCTTGATTCCAAAATGGGTCTTGAAATATTTACTATTGAAAATATCTTTGGATGTTCTGAGGTTGCTACTATGCAGGACTATGCCTGTAGTACTGCTGCTGCAGTTGAAAATGACAGTTATGTTGACTCTAATTGACATTATTTCTTTCTTGAGTTTGTGGTTCATAAAATACTAACCTAAAAACATGGTGAAGATGTTGTCCACCGCACATCTTGCAGGATTTTATTTCCATCATGTGGGGTTGGAGGGGGTTTCGAAGAAGGAAATTGGAAATATTCAGGCTTCTTCATGAGCACTTTGACCTGCACTAGTTACCTGGTGTTTGTATCCCCATGGTAGATACCATGCTGAGGATTTCCATGATCACTTTTCAACATGTTAGAATTTGGATAGAATTCATCAAGAATGGATAATTTGGCTTCTAGGGATTAAAACATAAGTCCTCCATCGATGGTAGAAACAACAACAGTTGTGGGTCTAGCTTCAGCCACTGGTAGAACGTATGTAATGGAATCCACATGACCCGTCCATGACATGGGAACTTTCTCATCAACTCCTTGAATAAATCCAAAACGTCCAATGATGATTCTCCATCTATTTTAGAAAATTAATAAATTTATTTCTAGATTTCCTATGTTTGGATCTGGGGAATTTATTTATCCAATATCCTTTTTGAACAATCATCCCATGTCATTATTGACTCAGAAAAATGACTTTTAAGATAATCCATAGCTCAGTCTCTTAAAGAAAATGAGAAGATTCATAGTCTGATTTCTCCAGAAGAAACTCCATGGTTGGGAAAGGTATCTCACACTTCCACAATGATATAAATGTGTTTCATGTTGATCTTCTCTCAGGAAGCCACTAAATTTCCCCATGTTATCTATCATATGAATGATTATAGTTTGGATTTCTTAGGTATGATCTTGGATGGGGGGACACATTGTGATTGTGGTTTCACTATGGATTGAGGGAAATCCATAATCCATGATGGTCCTCTCATGACGTATAGGGTACTCACTATGAATAACTGTTTGATTCAATGAGTGTTCGACAGGTTGGGAACCACTTTTTTACATGTATTGTCCATTTTTGGATGATTCAATGTAAATTGAATCCTCTAGATATCATGATCAAAGGCTAGTACTTCATCTATCTAAAGGACATTTGAATTAGTCAAAGGAATATTGTACATACACTAGAACATGATACATGGATGTAAGAGTGTCTTGAAATAAATAAGGAATGGGGGTTCAGGAAAGGTAATCCCATGCCATTGTTTCTAGAGGCTTGTAAGAACATCATTGCTTCTATGGAAATGGTTCTAAAATTTAATGTTCCTGCAGATTTTGTTGATTTCCATATGGGTGTTGTTCACATATTAGTTATTGAATTCCCAATCATTACATACTAATCAGTCATAATATAACTATAGTTTTATGTTAATCCCATGGGGAGGAAGATGACTATTGAATTTCAATGGCTTGATGAACCATTGGGGTAAGAGTCCTTTCTAGTTTTCACCAGTTTGGACGTACTAGATGAATGACGGTTTCTTCAATAATGAGAGGTTCAAAATAAATTTTGAGTTTATGTAGAAAAATTATGATAATTAAAATCTTGGTTGGGCCATATGTCATAGGTTGTAAAGAAAGCGGAATTCACTATTTTACATTGGTAAAGTCACCTTATTCTACCTAGGAGGTCACTATTCCTAGATTGGGAGATAGTAACACACTAGATTCATTATTTTTAGATTTTATGGTAGAATGTATCTCTTGATATAGGTCTTATCTTAGTGTACACTAACCATGATAGGATCCTTCACTTGAAGATCAAGTGGTCAGAGAAGTTTAAGTGAGGTGGATAGACATTTGTTATTTATCTTAATTTCTAATCCATAAGGTTACTAGGTTTTGAATTAATTTTTTAATAATTTATCAGATACACATACTCTCATTCCATTCCCCTTGGTGGTTTATCTTGACATTCTTATAATAATAAAATTTAGATTGTCGACAAACATTCAATGATTAGGATTTACAATAGGGACGACCATTCAATGGGGATAAAAAATATCTAAATCAAAACATATTGAAATGTTTACTTTGGAAAAAAAATAGAATTGGATCCAACACATATTTTTTTATGAATGAGAGAATGAGATACAAATAGGTTATTATAGAAATGATGCAAATGAAATCTACGGCTCTTGAATTGATATAAAATAATTATACAATGATGAAATATTAGTTAGAAAGGGATGAAGTTGAATGAGAATCGAAATCGATCAAAACCACAGGGGAATTATTATCTAGGATCATCTAATACCCAATTCCAGGATGTTCTATATATAGTATAAATACTACACCATGTGTAATGTATTACACATCATGTAATGCCAATATGTGAAATTCTCTTATAATTTTGAATCAGGTGCGCATCTAGTCCAAAATATGATGTTCGTTGGATTTCACGTCATGTACCAATAACATATGATGTGTACTGGCTTCCCAGCTATATCTCTATAGAGTATTTCATATTCAATAGGTTTGACTAGGGTCACATCATGTATTTTCCATTCATGATGTGTAATGGATTTTTTTTTGATTTCTTCACAACATGGTTCATGTATTTGATCATGAATTTTTGGATGCTATGAAATCCTATTACATAATGTGTAATGATAGTTCATGATTTGTAATAGGTAAATTATTCAATCTTTTTCATTTCATCCACTGGAAACCTATGAAGCCTTATTCCTACAAAATTAAGCACATACCAATCGCATTATCTAATAAAGCAACTAAAATCCATATTTAAATAGATAAAAAAAGTATATATGTATTTGGATTATCATTTCACTAAACCCAAAATCAAAAAATTACATTTAGTATATGAAGGAATCAAATTTCTTAGGGGAAGTCTCCACACTTCTTCAAATGAAATTATCCTAATTACCCCAAATAGAAAGTTAAAAAAAATTTAAAAGGAATATAAAATATTAAATTATATATAAATATAATATATAACATATATACACAATGCTTCCATCATAATTTTCACTATTATAGAGAATAGAAGAAATTGAACAATCCTTGTTTGGTGAGTTGGTAGTTTACCGTAGACATAAAATGTATGTCTTTTTCCCATTAGATGGAGGCTTTTTATGTTTCGGTAGAACTCTTTTCAAAAAAGAATCCAAGTATATTTGGTTAATTGAGTTTCTGTAATGTGAATTTATATATATATTGTAGGTGTGAAGAAATAAAAATAAATAAAATGTCTTGAGGGAATACATTACCTCTTAATTGGGTAACTGCTTTTGGTTTATGCCAAAAGGCTTCCTTGGTTAGATTTATTCCCAAGGTAAGTATTATATGATGTGTGGGGGGGGGGTTGCGCAGTTCGTTGGGGAATGGGTTTAAAAACATAATATATTTGAGATGTGTGATGGAATGTGAGAGTTAGTGTGCTTTTATAGTGAAGGAAGAGTGATACTCTTGTAAATATTTGAAAAGATAATTCCAAAAAACATTCTTCATATTGAAATGGTATCATTTAATAATAAAAAGCTGATACAATGGGGGATACAATAGAAATATGCCTATTAAAGGACTCTTGGATAAGTGTTCAGGTCATTTTGGGACTTAAGGTTATGGTTTAGTCCCATATTAATATTAATTTAAACTTAATCGATCTAATTTATTTTAATCACATTCAATAATATTTTTGGTAAAAAACTAACAGAACTTTGCAGAAAAAAAGTATCCTAATTACAAATATGGAATCAATATTTCCAAATTCCAATCATAGAAGTGGTATAAATTATTTTTTAAAATCATCTCATAGTCGGGTTAACAATGCGGGGTTTTATAACAAAAATTATCAAATGATCACTATGTTTTTGTTTCCAGATTCAATGAAAAATTACTAAAATTAGACACATTGGATTAATTGATTAAAAAGGTAATTAAACATTTAAACCAAGTTATAATATAATTTATCATTATATATAAAATAAATGAAAAAAGTGTTTTGAAATAGATTTCGGTATTTTTTTCTATTCATCCATGAATGATGTTTCTTATAAAAATCCCAAAAATTATCTCTAAGAAAACATCACAATATAAATTCAATAATGGATATTATTTTATCCTATAAATTTTCAAATTTTTCTAAAATTTATTTTACTATTAATTACGGTTCATTCGTGAAAATTATAATTTTCAATACAAAAGGACTTTACCAATAAACATATCTTAAATTATCAATATGTTTTTTATATAATAAACATAATAAAAAGTATATGACAATTATTTATTACTATGAATATTTATTTTTTTTATATATGTTATAAATATATCATTTATATAATTAAAACACCAAAATGATGTTTCATAAAAAAATCAGTGTTGTGGGTAACGTACACCAATCAGTGTTCTGTGTAACATATGACTAGAAAATGTTCAGTGTAAAGTACGCCAAGTTGGTATCATCTACCATACACTAGGATAATTTCATTTAGCCTACACTAATTCAGTTCCATGTTAACGGATTTTTTCAATTATTTCATTGTGATAGATAAATGAAAACTTAATTTCTCCAAGAAAAAACGTCCATAAAAATGTGTAGTGTTTCAAACATTGTTTCTATTTTATTGATGGATGAATTGAAGGAATTTTAAATAAAATATTACCTTCCCAAAATAATTTATATTTTAAATATATCACATAATTTCATTAAACTGATAATTATTATGTACCTTGTAAATTATAAGTCTAGAACAAATCACATCAATTCATAAGGTCGTTGGCCGCTGTACACATGAGTGACACTATCGTATTACAATAAAATAGAATGTAATAATTTATATATTAAATTATAATTAATGTTGTACATTTTTTCAATAAATATCATATATATATATATATGTTAAATCAATCATAATATCCATCCTTGATAAATTTTACATTATTATATTATATTAATTATTACAATTTTATATATAGAATACAGGTTTTTTGAATTTCATTTCAACAATTTAAAAACTGTTATTTAAAATTAAACACAGAAATATAATGAAAAATAATTTCTGTAAAGGGAAATTGTTTAATGTATAGAAAATTTAAATATAAAAATTCAATATTAAATTATTTAAAATAATATTATTTATATTAATAAATATATAATTTATAGAATTATAAGTTTAAAATAATTTTTAAAAATAGAGAACATTGTAAATTCCAATAAATGGCGGTTCAATGTTTAAATATGTAGATTTCATTATTCCTAAATAAATTATTCTAATCATAATATTATAAAAACAAATACCATAATATAATCATGAAATTTTTATTGAATAAGAGTGTTAATTTTCCAAACACATTTTTTAAAAGTTTCAAAATTTTATGTTATTATTTTTTCATAAAAATAAATAAATATGATTTTTTAAAAAAATATAATTTTGAAGAAAACAAATAAATTAATAATAAATAAGTACTTTATTTATAATATATTTTATATACCTAAAACATTTTAAAATATGTTTTATGTTATTCATATAAAAAAAATCAATTTATAGGTTTTGATGGTCACGTTTAAATATTAAAATTAATAGTATATCATGATTCGTTAAAACACATTATTGTTTGTAACACTGACTATCATTAAAATTAAATTTCTCTGAAAAAATATTTCATAAAATTTCAAGGTGTTACACACCACCCTAATTAAAAAAATCATCCTCATAATTTTTACTTTTTCTTGATATTCAAGCGGGTGAGGAATTCATTTCTTGAAAACCCATATCGTAAAAGGGTTGATAAAACTTAATAAAAATAATTGGATAGGGTAATAAGACGGTCATATAGAATGACACATAAATAGGTCTAAAAAAGGTAATAAATTATTGGGAAATGAAAATATTAACTTGTAATAAAAGTAATTTTCATAGTTCATTGATCACAAGAAATTGAATGATCAAGAGAAAGTGAAAGACCAAAAATTTGAAAACTAAAGTGTTGATGAAAATACTCTAAATTCATCCTAAATGATGTTAATATTAAAACATTTGTTTTCTGAAGATACCTTTTTAAAAATTTGATGTAATTTTTTCTCTCAAGATATGTAATATAATAAAATATACTTTTAATTATTTGTTTCCATTTCATAAGAACAATCACATCATTTGGTTCTAATACAGTCAACTTCCACATCATCTCTTATTTCAATGAATGAAAATTCAAAGAAAAATTTTCTTACTGAATTAATAAAAATACATTTTAATAGATCCTAAATAATTATAAATTTTTGATAATTTATTCCTTCTATATGTAGTTATCTACAAAACCAAAATAGTTTTCTTGAATTCGATAAATAAAGTAAATAAATAATTAAATCATTAACAATATTAACCAAAGTTTAACATAATCCAATCCATAAATTATTATCATAAAAAATAATGCACAATATGTTTAAATTAATTATGAATATGAATACATAGAATATAAAATCATCAATATGTCTCAGAAATCAACATAACTTTATTACCCAAAAGTATCTATTATTGTCTTGTACCAAACAACTGAATATTTTGATCACGTATTTCTTTGAAACATACTAATAAACTAAATTAATATTAAACCATTTCAGAAACATTCATGAATCCAAAAATTAATGTCATCCTTATTCCCCAATAAACTCAATTATTATTGAACATTTGTCATAAGTCATAAAAATTATTTATACTCAATTAAAAATAAAATAAACCAATTTTTCAAAAAATGATTAATCAATTCCAAGATTATAATACTATCATATTGACTTTATCCATATCAAAAATCTCATTACCAATATTAAACACAATTTTCTAAATATCTAGGACATATTAAGGGTTGTTATCCTATAGATATGTTTTATCCATAAAATATCAATTAATAATTAAATAACTTTCTATATAATTAGTATAATTTAATATATTCATTGAAATAATTAACAAAAAACATTTATCGAACAATACATATATATATATTATGATTAACATAACATAAATCTTGAATTACAATAAAAAAAATTACAATCATCTATTTTCATTCTTAAAAATTGATATGGCATCATTATATTATTCTTTAATACCTATATAATTTAACAAATCATTTGAAGTCTCTTAATCATTAACAGAAAAACATTTACTTGCAAGACTATTATAATCTTCATATTGATATGTCCCCTATAATATCTATTTGGATAATTCCCTAACATTCATCATTTTAATGATTAATCCATTGATTATACCTTATAGAGACCCATATTCCCATCAATTTCATTAACTGAAATTTTGATTTTTATTGGGAAATTATCTCAGTTTTCTATTCTTCTATACACATAATACAATATCTAATTCCTCAGTGACATTCCCTTGAGAGATTCTTACCACATTATGAATATATAGGTAACTAAATATTATCTTTTCCTGTTGTTCTTACAGTTGGTTAATGTGGAAATTTTTTATCATATATAATGATAACTAATTTTTAATAACAACAATATCCTTTTCTCTACTAATCACACTATTTTTTTATCATCAACACATTTTTTAGCACATTCAACATTAACAAAATTCCATTACATTTTCTATATTCACTAAAATGAAAAATAATAGTTTAAGAAACATTAATACAAGTAGAAAACCAAATAATACTAAGAAATTACATACTGGATGTCAAAATAATGACTTATTCTTTCAATATATTCCTCCATAGGCTTAACTGAGGCCATTAATGAGCATTATACAAATCTATTATGATGGATTTAAAAGAGTTTGAGAATCTATAAATCATATCCCATGGTAGTGTCAACTGGTTTTAGAGAAATGGTCATTATTGTGCTCCATGTGACATCATCTCTATATTAATTCACCAATTTAGATATATAATACTGGATATAACAATGATAATGCCACATGCACTATTATAATCCTGATAGTGATATAATTACATTTAAACCACACACTCTATCCTTCACAAAAAGTTTTAGATTTTTCTTATACTTCGAACTGTTCATAAATGCATCCATATAAATATGCATATATATTAAATTGATTTTTTCTCAAACATAGAAATTACTTATTAAAAGACGAATATTCATTTCAAAATTAAAAAACATGATGTATGACGTTAATGGATTATTGTACTTGAAACACATATAAATAAAAATCTGGTTTATAGGTGATATTCCTAATCTCTAACTAATTTATTCACAATTAGAACTCTTGTTATAAAAATCATACATAATACAATTAATAATATATTTGTGAAATTAAATCTAATAAAGGTTGATTGCAGATGCTCAGTATGGGTAAGAAAAGGATATATGTAAACATAAAATTTATATAAGGGTGTGAGAAAATGAGTACAAAATCTTATAACTATATAGTACAAATATAATAACCTAATATTTATTCATATAATAATGATAGGATGTTTATATGACATTAATCATTAATGAACGAAGGAACATAATCCATGAGTGAATAACATTGGAGTGGATTTTTGGACTAAACATATGGATAAAAAATAGTTTAATTGGTAGTAAAGTATCTTTTCCATGATTATCATTGTGTGGTTTTTCTCACTCCTCAACCAATAGTTTTATTCACGGTCTACTCTCTATATTATAATAGTGGATTGGGTTCACTCCCCAAACTATCATAGTAGATATAGTTCACTCCCTTGAATTTAATAGTGGATAAATTCACTTACTTAAATAGGTTCACTACCCATTCTATTCCTATTTATCTGTTTAGATATCAATAATTACCCAATGTATTATAGGGAGTTATAATACCTACATGTCATATAATTAATATCATACAAACATGTGCCACATGACCACACAAAATTTATCAAATAAATACCCATGAGATTAAATGGGATTCATAACACATTAAAAAAATCATAACCAATGGAAATATGGGTTTCATAAGCTTTTAATCATACAATAACCCCTATAAAGGAAGTGTATTTTATGATAATCTTGTCAATTTGTCATATGATAACTAATGGAAAAGGAAAGAGTAATATAAACATCACATCTCTATAAACATAAAATAGACATTTAAATAATAAAGGTGGTATCATTGGATCATATTACCATTAAATATTAACTAGCATCAAAGGATTTCCTCTTTGATAGAAAATTATTTTAAAATAAAAATACATGGAAAATATATTGATAAAAATAAACATTCCTTAAAAATATCCATTTAAAAACTCGGTATTCATAAAATATTTTGGGGAACCAATCCATTTAATGAAATATTTGAATCTTATATAGGAGAATTTAAAAAATTGAGTGGTAATGATGCTGTAAAATAATGTTCATTTTATACATGACAAAAACATTGATTCCTTTCCCAATATTAGTAAAAGAAAAAGGAGAATTATTTTGGACAAAAGATGAGAATTAATTTAAAACCATTTTTAAAATTATAAAAATGTTTTATTTTTTAATTTTATTATCATTTTGGAAGATTAAAAAAATTTAAAACGTTTTTAGAAAATGTTGATTTATAAGAAAAGGTTTTTCGACTGAAGAGAGAATTAAAGTCGGATTTCATAAAAAAAATGTTCTTTTTGAATCATGAGTACATAATTAGAGGAAAATTAATAGAAAACATGAATTATGATGAAAAAATAAATGGATAATAATCTTCATTAATCTAATATAAATATATCACAATATTTCATCATTTAATTAATGATAAAAAACAATCTCGATAAACAATAAGATTATAACATCAATTACCTACCACTTTGTTAGAATCTGAATTATAGGGCTCATGAAAGAGAGAAATTTTTATAGATATTTATAACCAATAAATTTCATTAAAATAATTTTAAATGCATTCATGGGAATTATATATAACACATAATAGAATCATGTGGGGAATATGGCATATTACTCTATTAAATAAAAGAGAGACTAAAAATACCACACATTCAGTCTGAACATCAGTCATACATATATTACCCTCTTATAATTTTTTTTCTATAAATATATTATAGAACCATAATTATATATATCATACATTATATTATTTATTGGTGACTATTTATTACACATTTATTAACAATTTAATTTTAATATATTTTTTTGGTTAATAATGGATTTATTCTTTATGTATATTTTGGTAATGTTTTTTTCTTACATTTAAAAATATCACAAATAATGTTTTTTTATAATATTAAAAATTATATAAATAAAATATATATTATATATATATATTAATTCATTATATTTAATTATTGAAATGAATTACATCGTTTATGGTGACGGTAGGCCGTACATACTCATGAGAAATGTTTCTATTTTCATGATGGATAAAAAATGAAAGGTAAATATTATATTAAAGTAGAATAATAATTGTTATTTCATATATAAATCAAAAATATTAATTAAACTTATGTAGATTACCTTCCACGTAAATTTTTAGTGAAGAAAAAATCATGTCACTTCGTGGGGCTTTAGTCCATCATACCCACAAGCAATGAAATCATATTCCAAAGAAATAAAAAGAATCAAGGTATATGTGATATTAAAATTACATAATTATAATTCTTTAATAAATATCATTTATATATATGTGTTTGTGAAGTCAATCATTACATTCATCTGTGATAGGTGGTGATGGAAAACGAACAATATCAGTTTCTGAGGTGTTATTCCACCGTTCACACTATCCACAGTTTCATTTCCCACTTGATGAAGTGGAGGTTGATATAGTTTATCCAATATAAATAATAACATATAATTATATTTTTTATATTTATTTTATAATATTTCATTTATTATGTCATAATTGATGGTGGTTATAGAAGAAGTGAAAATATTGTACTTAAAGAAGACAATTACATTCACTAAGATAAACATGAAATGAATATCTTCTTATGGATTATATATTTATCCTTTTGGAAGAACATAATGTCTATAAAATAGACATGAATTTTTGGGAGAGATTGTGTCTGGGATTTATTGATCTAAATGTATTTATAGTGTAAAGGAGTGATGGGAGAAGGTGGAATTTTAATTTAGGAGTGGATTTTTTAAAAATTCAAAAAACATTTCAATAATTTAGGGTCAATATCAAAAACAATTCCTAAAATTTTGATAAATAATTGATTGAAGGGGTGGTATGGTAGATTAAGACCTCCACCACACAAATAAAATGAAAATTTTAAATATGTCTTTCCATAACATCAATGTATCCATACTTTTACAATTTTCGCTACCATAACAAGCATTTTTACATGAGCAATTCATCATTTATGAATAGAAATTCAATGATAAATATTAGATAAATTGTAACCACTTAGTATAGATATTATAAAAAATTTATAAAAATAATATTCTATGTGTGTTGAATATTAATTTTTTTAAAAGTGCATGTATCGTGTATAAACCCCATTTTACACATTTTCATAGTATTGATGTCTTTATAATTTAGTGTTAAATTTAATTATTTTAAAAGGTTAATTGGGAAATTAAAGAAATTATTTTTTTATTTTTAAATAAATACTAAATAATTGGATGAATGAGGTTTCTTATTATTTTTACACCATTTAACAAAATATTGTTTTTTATATAATATCATTAATGTAAATTTGAAAAATATTTAATTTTTTTCACATTAAAAACATCGGGGAGAAGGTTTTTTAGGATATATTAGTTTAAAACATTTATTAAATTTTAAATTTATCTATAAATATAAAATAAAATAATTCATTCAATTTATATTACTTTTAGTATTTTTTAGAATAATTTATTTTATTTTTACCATAATTAAATAATTAATATGATAGAATTGATTTTGAATTTATGGTATTTATATAATCATTAAAAAATATAATTAAATTACACTCATAAAATTAATTAATTATTCACAAAATTTCTTTCAATATTCATTCACATCATTCTTTTTTCCCTGTGGGAACTTATAATTGAATTTTAAAAGTAAGAGAGTTACATTTTGCATTTTCCTTTTCATAATTTTTAAAAACATTCAATTTCATGGAAAAGTGTTCCAAAATTAAATAAAAATATATAAAATGATGATAAGTTTTGAAATATTTCTAGAAAATTGAAATTGGGAATTTTTTAGTTCATTTTAACCGTTATATTTATAATTTAATCCACTGGTTAACCTATTTTAAACTTAACCGCAAGAATTATTTTTTCTAATTTATCAATAATTTTGATCAAAATTTATAATAAACACATTATATAATATTAATCATTAATATTAAACATATAAAATATATTTTTTAAAATCCATTCATATAAGTGAAAAAAAATCAATTAATTCTTAAACCCACCAATATAATGAAGAAATATTTTCTAGAGAGAAACATTTCATAATTATTGAATACTTTAATATCAAAGATCAACAATAAAACGAAATGAATTATATAAATTGTATTAATAGATTTAAAATTAAACTAATAGCAATTTTAAAATATTTTTCCACAAGTGGTAAAATTTTAAATTCTTTATTCTGAAATCACATTTTCATTTAAAATATGTATTTTCAAATATACCTTGAAAAATTTTTCTTTGAATAAAATTATGAAAATTTCACCCAAATATAATTTTCAAAATTTGATTGAAAAAATAATGTTATATTTTATTCAACATCATTTTTGAAAGGTTTCCATCTTAAATTTTGTTATTTCTTCACAAAAAATCTATAAACATTGGATTTTTTACTAAAATGTATTTTTGAAGCAATTTAAGACATTACAAAAAATTCAGTACTTATTTATAAAAATGTATTCATTATCTAGAACTATTATATTTAATTATCAATAAAATTTAATTCATATTCATACCTAAAAAATTAAAGCCTTTATTAGGATAATCAGGTTTAAATATAAATATTAATTATACATCATAATTTTTTATAACTAAATATATCTTGTATCATAAGATATCAAAGATAATAAATTTATTGGAAAACATAGATAAAATATCAGGGTGTTGCATTCTAATAGACATAAAAAAATTTCATCACTACAATTTTAGCTTTATCTTAATATTTAAGGGTCTAATATTTGAAAATTCCAATTAAAATTAAACATATAAAACCATTTTAAGGCTATATAGAATGATGAATAAATAGGTTTACATATATGAATGCATTAGAATAAAATCACAGCATGAACCTGGAAGAAAATTAATTTTTTTAGATAATTGATCACAACAAAATGAATGACAAGTAATAAAGATAAAGACTGGAAATTGTAAACCAAACATGTAAAGAAAATACCATTAATGAATCATAAATTAAGTTAATTGGACCACTTTTTTTGTCTGAAGATCATTTTTTCCAATGCATTAGTTAATTTTTACTATCAAGACATATAACAAAAAAAATATATTTACTTTATTTCGTTATATTTCACATGAACATTATTATCATATATTTGTGATATGATTTATTTCCAAACCATCTATTATTAAAAATATGAATGTTTCTGATTAGATATCCATACATAAAGATCTCAAAAAAAAATTTAGATACTCCTAGGATTTATTTATAAGAACTCAGAATCATGTGGAGCAATCCTTTAAATTTTTTCGAAGACCAAGCTACATGAAGATGATTCATATGAAGTATAGAGGAGTTCAGTCTTGAGATGCTAGAAATTTGGGGGATACACAAGGTGACCAAGGGGGACATGATGTGAACCATTTTGGATTCAGAAAATTAATATATAGTGTCATAGAATGACATTTTTTTGGCATAAGTCGCCTAAAGTCATTACACAGTGTGACATGGAGATACATGTCATGTACTGCCGCACGGTTGTGGGTATTAAAGACACCCAAAATCTTAGGTTTTTCAAACCCTATGGCTTCAGCACACAATCTTTTGACTCTAGTTGAATCAGCCTCCTCCTTCTTCAATGTTTAGGAATTCCTTCATCCATGATCAGATCCTAGCTCGATTCTTCGATCCATCTTTAATTAGAGGTAAGATATACCTTCTTTCATTGGTTTTATTTGATCCATCTTCTCATGTTTCTCTTTTCTATGCTATTGTGTTTGATCTCCAGGGTTCTACAGTAGTTTATTTTGGTTGTTGTTGATGTGGTTATGTCACGACATCCTTTGGTAGATGCAGGGATACTATCATGATCTGTTTCTTTGGCCTGTTCTTGAGCAAAGAATCCCGAAAATGATTTTGGGCGGGGGATTCATGCCTTATCTATTATTTTACATACAATCGTAGGGTTAGTGTGATTTATTCATTTGGATTGCAATGGAATTAAACATATTAGACACTAAAACTAGATTAAAATAATGTATTTGATCACCTGTTGTTGATTTGCTTTGTGATAACGGTTTTCTAGTTGATTTTGGAGATAGTGAAATAACAATTCTCTTCTTGTTAGCATGTTTTTCTTGGTAAAATTTGTAATGAATGTAAACTAGAATAAATTGTAAATATTTTTCATTGATAAAGTGGAATGTCAATAAATCTGGTTGTTATTGTTGTAAATTGATTATAATTAAATTGATGCAGTAAGCATGTTTAATAAATTTATTATAGTTATGAAAACATTCTATATATGTTTCACATACATAGATTCTAAAAATAAAAAATCGGTTAATTCCTGATGGATTAATGAACTAGTTGTTTGATAAATGATAATTCATTATAGGGTTCTATGTTACCCTCCTTCTTGTATGGTCGAGTGCCTTGTGCTTCAGAGCCATGACTGAACATTATGCATGTAGTTTGGATGCCTTCTTTAAGGGCCAAGGGCCCAGTTGATATGATTTTTATTTCTTACTGCTTGTGTGGTGATATTAGCCTATATTTATGTTGTGATATGTGGTGGCAGTGAGGCCCATTGGGTGTGGCAGTAGTTGACACCTAGAGTGGTGAGATGCAATGGTTTATGCATGAGAGTGTTGGGGAGGACACTAAATATGATGAAACAAGATGTATGTGAATTATTGGATGGTTGCTTAATCATGTTGGTTGTTTATCAAATTTACATTCCCCAATCCATAAGGCAGTTGTTATTTCTTACCCACCTTCCAACAGGGTTAAAGAAAAGGCGATATTCCATGTTCTTTCCATATTTTTCTTTTTGAGGGAGGATGGGTCAACAGTCTAGCTATAAGTGGCAAAGACATGACATGTAGTTATACTACTCATTAGTTTGATCCCCCTTGTGTCTGGTATCATAGAATATTTTTCTATAATGACAGGTATTATGAGAATGTAATAATTATTTTAATAAATGATTAAATAAATGACGTTAACCAATGGGGGTGGAGCTCGATGGGATGCAATACGTAGGATTCAATTTAAATGAATAGTGTACTTTGGTGTGATTATAATGAAATATAATTTAGAGTTTTTAATGATTAATTAATGTTTAAAGAATTAATTAATAAGATGTTCAATTGATAAAAATGGAATCAATTAATGTAATAAAACTCTTTAAATGGTTGTGGAATTATTGGATACCCAATATTATCAGTGGAACCAGGGAGTTAGGGAGACATTAGTTGTAGTAGAGTCTAAGACTAGCTTATTCCCATAGTGTGGTTGTGAGCTATAGTATATTCTGTAGATTTTGTGTTTCATTATGCTACTCCTCCCTATAAGTTTGGGAAACTAACACTACAGGGATTCTGAGCCCTTTGGTTGTGTTTTCCCCATCATTTTGGTGGGAGGATGGATGACTGAATACCCCCTTTGGCCTTGCTCTTTTCTCTTGGTAGTTACTTGTGATGGTAGGCAGAAGAGTTAGTTTTCCCAATATATATGTGTATATGGATGAAATGGTGTATGGTTATTCACACACATATATTCTAGATATATTTTCCTATGAACTAAAATAGGTGTAACATGAATAGGCTATGATGGTTTGAGGATCGTTACTCAGTGTGTGGGGTGTAATGGATTATGGTAAAATGCCAGACATATAACATGTGTTATGCGAGCTATGGTGGCTCCTGGTAACTACCTGGTAACATTTGTTATGTGGACATAGAGGTTGTGTTAAATGAGGTTTATATTGTGGTTCTTCGCCCATCTGTATGTGATCCATCATTTTGGGAGAGAGATGCTTTTGATGCGCGACATTGGGGAAACGTTTAAAAATAGAAGGGAAGTGGTGGCAGGGTAATATTGATATAATTTTTTATATTATATACTATTTTAGGCAATATATAGTGAGATTAACTATGGTGAACATTGGACCTTAGTATACCTGTTTATCTTAGGAGTTAGTTTCACTTGTTCTTCAATGTTATTTAGTTTTCTTTCTTTAATTTTTAATGAGTGGAACTGGGGAGGATTCTGTTGAGTATACTATTATACACACCCTACATATATAAAAAATATTTTTAGGTCACTTGGAGTAGGTTGGATATTAGACTGGTTATTACTTTCTTGGGGTTGTAGGAGTTCTTCGGGCTTCGTGCTCGCTACTGTTTTTATTTTCTTTTGGAAAAACTACATTTCATTTTAGATGTAGTTTTCTTTCATGAAATTTCATATGTGCTCTGGGAATTTTATTTATATTGCATTATGAGTTGGAGTCTGTTGGTGTTTGTGTTACCTTTATCTTTCGCATGTGTTCTCTTAGAGGGTAATACCTCGCATTTGTGTGTTTACTATACCCTCAGTACTAGTCACTAATCAGGGGCCTACTGGAGGAGGGACTTGGGGGGTCACTATATCCCTTGTGACTATGTCAGCCTAGGATGGGTACAACATGTGGAGTGGGGGTCTTGATAAAATGGAATCAAATGTCGTGTTGAGGAATAGGATGGAGTTTAGTGTTTGGAATAGTTGAGTCTGCATGGGTTGGTTGGGAAACAGTGTCAGTTAGGTTTTGAAAGTGATGTAATCACTGGAGACCGAATGAGAAATAGGGGTTTAGGTAGCACTGTGATATTATTCCCAAGACTTTATGATTACTATATATACTAAATGAGATGACAATGGTTGTAGGGTAGAGACCTAGAAAGGAGCATTCATCATTCTTCTTTGTGACTGTTTTTGAATGGGTAGACATTGGGATATGTTAACATTAAAATAATAACATAAATCAATTAATTAATGTTAAGTCTTCCATATTACAGGTGAATGTGCTCTAAATATTTTTATTTTGCAGGTATGGTTGTAGATCGACATCCTCATTAGGTTTACATTGAATTTATACACCAGCTTGTGCCAGCAGAACATTGTAGGGTAGAGGATGAAAATGATGAAACATGGAGGACGACACTCCAAGAGTTTCAGGACTATAATCAATTGAAATATGATGGCTCCCTTTTAGTTGAAGTAACATAAGACTTGTTTGAGGAGGTTTTGATAGCCTTCAGTTCGATCCATGCTATGAAGAAGCACTTTGTGTCATGGGTTTTGATGATGCTGTGTGGAGAATCAAGGCAGTGGTGGTTCATGTTCCTCATGGATCACGATGATTCAACATTCTCATGTGAGGAGTTCCGATACATGTTTAGAGTTGAGTTTCGGTTATTGACCACAAAGGAATCCAGCCACTAGAGTATACTTACCCTAAGACATGGGAGATCCAGTGTGCATGATTTTGCAATACATTTCTTGAACCTTTTAGGATATACTTCTAACATATTTCCAGATGAGAAGTCTAGGGGGAGGAATTTTGGGGAGGCTTTGTATCCTGTGATCTAGTGCCAGGTCACCATATTTATAATGAAGACATATGATGAGGTGCTATCAAGGGAAGTGGTAATCGAGAGGATATTGTACCTAACCATCTAGTTGTGAGAGGGGTGTCATAACGATTATTCATAAAGTATAGATGTGGTTCTAGGTTCCTAGATTTTAGGGAACAAGAGTTTCTATTCAGCTGGGGGTAGGTCCCAGCCATCAGAATATCATTTTTCATAGGGTAGTGGCTCTCAGGACTATGCCATAGGATCAAGAGCCTTTTTTTATTATGAATGTTGTGGTCATCTGTAGAAAGAGTGCACAAACTTTCAGAGTAGTCATAGAGTACCAAGTGTTATGCTCCAGGTTTCTCCGTTGAGGTAGTTCTTGCCGAGGTAGTGGTAGTAGGTTGCAACCACATTGGATTAGTAGGGAGCTGATTGGGATGGTAGAGGATAGACCTCTTTCGATCCCCTTCCTTAGATAGCAGAGCGTGGCCATGGTGGTGGTCATTATTAGTGTCAGAGATTCCATGGAGGAGGTTGTGGTAAGCTTCATGATTTAGAGTTTCTAGCGCCAAGGGATCTAGAGTTCGTCCGAGGTACCATTTTCTTGTTTTATACATGGGTGTATACCTTTTCTGATTTTGAAGAAACTCACTCTTTCATATGACCTTCCAATTTCCATTAATTGGGACATGACGTAGAGATTACTCTAGTGCCATTGGCTTTGACTATGTTAGTTGGGTGGTCGATCTGACTTGTTTGATGTATGTAGGGACTATGAGCTAGTGCTTGGGTAGCACCACTCTTGGGGATATTTCCTTTGTTTATGGATACAACCATACGATGTCATCATCAATATGTATTGTTTGTATTTGATGGTGGATATCAGAAATTTCTTCCAAATGCAGATGATGTTCTTCGATGCTGATGGAGGGCCAGTAGTGTTTGTTGGCGATCAAGACCCCCAGATGGGTCAAAGGTGTGTTTCTTCTTTGTCAACCTTGATGGATGAGCTGATGATGTGTTCTTATGAGGTTAAATAGTTGTATTTTCCTAGGTTCCTATAAGAGTAACACAATTTTTTTCTATAAGGGGTTGTAGCATTACCCCCCCAACAAGAGATCAAGTTTGGGATCAAGAAACAACAAGGAGCATCTCATATTTCTATATCTCTATATAGGATGGCCCCTTCAGATTTATATAGCATCATATAAATCATGATATCCTATTATATTGATTTTTTTGGTTGTGTCTATCACCGTGGGGAACTCCAATTTTTTTGTGAAGAAGCAGGATGGTAATTTGTGGTTATCTATCGATTATCTTCACTCAAACAAAGTGACAATGAAGAATCACTATCCTGTTAAGTGAATTGGTGATTTATTCAATCAACTGAATGGTGTATGTTGGTTCTCAAAAAATGAACATGTAGTTAGGATATCATTAGATGCGTTTGATGGATGAGAAAACACTGAATACTTCTTTTTGTGATCATCATGGGTATTTTGTGTTCGTTGTAATGTTTTTTGGTGTCATTAATTCTCTAGATGTGTTCATGGGATTGATGAATGATGTGTTACATTAGTACCAAGAAACGTTCATGGAGTTTTTCATTGACAACATCCTTGTGTACTCCATGTTTGTGGAGGAGCATCCAGAGCATCTGCATGCCATTATAGGAGTTCTTCATCAACAACAATTTTTTGGGAAGTTGTTGATCTGTGAAATTTGGGCATGAGAAGTTTTTTTCTTGGGGAATTTTCTATCCTAGTAGGGAATATTTGTGGATCTGTCGAATATATAATGGTTTGTGTCTTCAGATGATCTTAAGACAGTGATAGAGGCTTGAAGTTCCCATCGTATCGTATGATACTATAGGTGGTTCATAGCTGATTTCTCCTAGGGTTAAACTCCTCTAACATCATTGAACGAGAATTATCAGGTGTTCATGTGGACAAATTTGTGTCATGCAGAATTTGTGTATCTGAAGGATAAGTTTTTAAGTGCTCCAGCTCTTCTTCTTCAAGCAGAGGGTGTGTAGTTTGATGGTTCTTATGATGCTCCACATCTGAGGTTTGGATGTGTAATGATGCAGAAGTGATCATTTATTTCTTATGGGTCTCAGTGGCTGGGTCCCCATGTAATCAACTAATCCACCCACGATCATGAGTTAGCGGTAGTAGTTTTTCTCTAATGTAGGGCAGTCATTACCTCATTGGAGAGCGCTTTGTGGTTTTCACTGATCATAAGAGACTGAGGAATGGTTTCATGTAGAATGACTTAAACATGCGGCAACATTAGTGGATGTAGTTATTATAGGAATAAGACTTTGAAATATTGTATACACCAGGAAAAGGGAATGTTGTAGATAATGCTATGTGTAGGAATTCACATAGTGATTAAGTGCATGAATATAGTGATTCCTAGATTGTGATGGAAGAACATTTATAATTACACCTCAATATGAGAGAATATGGGGGAATAGGTTGTCTTTTTTAGATGATGGTGTGGTTATCTCAAGTGTTGTAGGTGGAAGAGTCCTAGTTGGGGGATCTAGAGGTGGAGTTCTAGAGAGACTGATTTTTCAGTGATGAGGCCCTTGATGGTTGGTTTGAGGATGAACAACACCAGGTGTTGTATTGGAGAAGTATTTTCTTTCCATTGGTGATGCATGAAAAGGTTTTTAGAGGGTTCCATATATTTCCTTTAGCGGTGCATCATGGTGCGAAAAAGACGTACTGAGGCTTGAGGATTCAGTTTTGGTTGCTATGGATGAAGCATGTAGTTGCGAAGTTCGTGTCTCGGTGTTTTATCTTCTAGAAGGTGAAGGTAGATCACCATGTCCCCGATAGTATTCTCCAGCTGTTATATATTCCATAGTGGAAGAAGGGGGACATATCAATGGACTTTTCTATTGGTTTACCTCGAGGTCAAGGAGTCCATTATGCTATATAAGTGGTAGTGGATCTTTTTATGAAATTATCCAATTTATAGAAATCAAGGAATCGGGACCAGTAGAGGTTTCTCGAGGCGATATATGGAGGAAGAGGTGAGACTCTGTGTAGTCCGGAGGACGATCACTTCTGATTGAGATCCTAGTTTTACCTCTAGTGTGTGGATATGACTCTAGTATGCTTTTGGTTCTCATAGTGGATGTCCAGATAGAGTGGACAATCCAAACTCTTAAAGAAATGTTGTGATCTTGTGTCCTAGATTTTGGAGGCTTGTGGATAAGGAACTTACCCTTGGTGGAGTTCACTTACTACAACAGTTTTTACAGTGCTATTTTTATAGTTCCAATTGAATCCTTGTCTGATCTACCATTCAATTCTCTTTTTTACTGGACTACGGTTGGAGAGTCACCAATCCTCAGACTGGAACTAGTTTATAATACAAAAAAGAAGTTTCTGATGATTCGTGAGAGGATGAACACAAAAAATGATCATCATAAATCATATACTGATCAAATGAGGAGACCTTCATAGTTTGATGTTGGGGATCATGTGTTTCTAAATGGGACTCCACATTTTGGGAGGTGAAGGATTGTTTATGGGTGTAAGTGGTCTCCCCAGTTTGTTGGGCCTTTCGAGGTGTTGGCTCGTGTTGGAGTTGTGGCATATCGAGTAGCACTTTTTCTATTGATGAAATGAATACATGATGCTTTTCATGTTTTGAAGTTCCTTAGTTATCCTCATGATTACTCTCACATCATCGATTGGGGAGAGATCGATGTTGATGATGATGTAACCTTTGAGGAACAGCCTGTGGAGATCCGTGACCAAAAGGACAAGTTATTGTGTGGTCATTCTACTCCGTCAGTTCATGTCCTGTGGTGACTTAATGCTGTGGTGTAGTGTAAATGGGAATATGAGTTAGAAATACATGTTCAGTTCCCCAATTTGTATGACGTTTATCTCTTTCCATGTAACGATGTTCTTTTGGTGGTTGTAGACGATTCATTTCTATGAGATGGATTAATTTTTTTTGGTTTTTTGTGGAATTCTCACTTTTGAGAGGTATCTCCCATAGGAGAGAATTTAGGATCTTATTGTGGTTGTCGTGAGGTGTTACATTGTTTGTTTGATGTGGTTGAGCTCCTGTGGTGGTGAAAGCCTTTAGAGGAATCTCGTAGGGTGGTTGTTGAGACAACCGATTTTTATTTTCCTCTCAGAGTTGGTTTTGGAATCTTGAGGTAGCGAATTATTTGAGAGGTATCCGATGTAAGGGCCGAGATCAATGGGGATGGAAACTTTTTGTGTTTTTGAAAACCATGGTTCTCGAAGAAGGATCATAGGAAATTTGGAGGAGTTTTGGTCACGAGAAGTTCAAAACAAGGGGGATATATGACTTGACGAAGGGGGAAACAATGTGTACTATTTGGGTTTCATAAATATAAAATAGAGTGCATAGGTGTTGTGTTTTTCTGCATAAGTCGCCTAGAGGTGGTACACGACATGTCAAGGAGGTACATATAGTGTACTACCTGAATACTGGTTGTTTTAAAGGCACCCAACCACTTGGGTTTTTCAAACCCTATGGTTGGAGTGCACCCTCTCTTGACTAAAGATGACCTGGACACCTCCCTATTCAACGGTTGGGTATTCCACCATCCTAGATCATTTCCCAACTCCCTTCAACAATCTGTCATCAATACGATGTAAGATCTACATCCAATTATTGGTTTTCTTCGACCGGTATTCTCTCATTTCTATTTTACTTTGTATTTATTTTGATCTACATGATTCTATAGTATTTTCATTTTTTTGTTGAAGTAGTTGTGTTGCGACATCCTTGAGGGGATGCAGTTTTTGCGGGGAGATGATCGTGATCAATTGTTTTGATGCGTTCTCGAGCGAATAACGTCGAAAACCTTTTGAGGTAGGGAATTCATGGATTCTCTATTCTTTTATGTGTAATAATAGATTTAGCATGATTTATCCCTAGGGATAATAATGAAATACACCTAATTAATTAATTGAACCATATTAATACAATTGGGTTGATAACATCTTGTTTTTTTGCACCATGATAATGGTTTACCTCATGATTTCCTAGATTGTGTGATATCTTTGCTTTCCATGTTTTCATGTTGTTCTTGATGATATTGGAAAATAAAGTAAATTGGGATTAATTTTAATATTTTTTAAAGATAAAGAGGAAAGTAAAAGAATTTGGTTATTGTTGTTGTAATTTGATTATAAAAAAATAGATACAATAAGCATGTAAAATTAATTTGTGAAAGATATTATGGCTTGTTGTCTACGTTTCCCATAGTTGGAACATACAAATAATAAATTATATAATTATAGATGAATTAACGAACTAGTTTTTCCATAAGGGATAATTTCTAGTAGGGTTCCTAGATTCCCTATTACATGTAAGGTTGAGTGACTTGTTCTTCGGAACTATGAGTGCTCATTGTCTATGTAGGTTGGATTCCTTCTTTAAGGGCCAAGAGTGCATATGATATGATATTTGTTTCCAACATATTGTTTTGTGATGTGAGCCTGGATGGATGTTGTGATATGTGGGGGTAGAGAGGCCTATTGGTTGTGGCAGTCATTGATGCGTAAAGTGGTGAGATGCATCAGTTTATAAAAGAGGGTGTCGTGTAGGACATCGAAGATGATGAAACATGTAAGATGTGAATGATTGGATTTTTCTGAATCTTGTTTTTTGTCAGTCTGATTTACATTCTTATATAGTCAATCTAACTGATCTTTCTTACCCACCTTCCAAAAGTGGTGAAGACACATGGGGTATGCCATGTGATTTACATGTATAGTTTTTCGAGGAGGATGGGTCTACGATCCTACTATAGGTGGCAGAGACTTCACGAGTAGTTTATCTACTCATCGGGTTGACCCCCCTTGTGATTAGTATTTTTGAATGTGTGTCTAGAATTCTCAGTAATATTGGAATATAATAATGCTCTTATTAAATGATTGAATAATTGATGTTAATCCATGGGGCTAGATATTGTTGGTATGTAATGCTGAGGTTGCAATTGAAAAGAATAATGGAATTTGTTGTCTTGCAAATGAAATATAATGTGGAATTGTTAATGGTTAATTAATGTTTAAATAATTAATTAACATAAAATGAAACTAAAAAAAAATGCAATGATGTAATGAAATAAATATCATTAAATGGTTTTGTGCTTATAATATTCATATTCTTTGTATACGAAGCCAAGAGTCTGAGAGACGTTAGCTGTATTTGAGTCTAAGAATAGGTTATGTGCATTGTGTGGTTGAGAGCTATAATATTTTTTGTATTTTTTGTGTATCTTTATGCTACTTCACCCCATCAGTTAGGGAAACTGACACTCCATGGATTGTGTGGACAAGGGGGAGGTTTCCACAACATCTGTTGAGAGGATGGATGGATGACTACCCCCTTTGGCCCTGATCTCTTCTCGTGTTAGTTACTTGTGCTTGTAGGAACAATAATTTTATTTAACCATATATATATATATATATATGTATAGACTTAAAATGTATTGTGGTCATTAACACACATATATTTTGGATATATATATTCCTATAGACTACTATATGTGTAACATGTATTGGTTGTGATGTCTTGGGGATATTTACTGGGTCTATGGTATGTAATGGCTTATGGTACAATCCAAATGTATGATGCACATTATGAAATATGTGGTGTCTCATAAAAACTACATGGTTACTTTGGTTATATGGATGTTGTGTTTTTGTTTCATGAGGTGCATTTTTTCATGCTTTACATAGGTGTTTGTAGGCAAAACAGTTTGGAGAGAGATGCTGAGGACGTGTGACATTGGGGTAAGGTGACTAACCAGTGGGTAAGTGCTAGAAGGGTACCCTTGATATTCTTTATTATGTTATATAATATTTTATGTGATAATTGGTGATGGTAGACATCATGAGCCTGTGATCTTATTATACATGTTTAGCTGACGAGTTAGTTTCACTTGTTGTTCACTTTTCTTTAACATGTTTTCTTCACTTCTACTTGAGAGTCCCTAGGGAGGATCCTACTGAGTATATAGTTATACTCACCCAACGCATATATAATCAATTTTCAGGTCACTAGGATCATGTTGGAGAGGATGCTGGTTATTACTATCTTGGGTTCATAGGAGCTACTCAGGAAACCTGGTCACTTTCGTTTTTATTTTATTTTGGTACATACAGTTTTCTATTTCATTTACTTAAGTTTTTTATGACATTAAAATTTTGTAATTGGGATATTTTTTATACATTAGTCTAAGTCCATGTTTTTTTGGTGGCTTTCATATCTCTCTCATTTCCATGTGTTATTATAAGGAGTAATTCCTCCCATTTGTGATTTTACAATACCCTCAGTGCTAGTCACTCACCTGGTGCCTACTAGGGGCAGGACTCGTGGGTTTATTATCTCCCTTCTCACAATGCTTGCCTAGGAGTGGTATACCTTGTGGGGAGGGGATAGTTACTTTTTAAGAGAATGGTATTTCATTCTTCTGATCTCTAGTTATCAACAAAATGAAAAGGAATAACATAATGTGGATAAATAAAATACATAAATATAAAAAGTCTCAAAAATAAAACACCAAGTTTAATGTAATTTATTACATAAATTATTAACATTAAAAACAATCCACAATATGATTAAAAAATCAGATTCCAAAATTTTTGAATAAACAATATGTCACTATGTTTCCAATATCAACAACGCATTAATCTCCAAAAGTGGATCATAATGTCCCATACCAAACATGTGAATACCTAAATCATCTATTTTCATGAGATGTGGTAATGACGTAATTTACCATAAAACTAGGTTGAAAATACATATATTTTTTCAATAATTAACATTATCCTTATCCATAAAATAAAATCACATACAATGGAAGGATTTTTAAAAATAAAAAAAAGAGGTAGACTACACCAATAATAACATAAACAACATTTTCAAAATATAATTCATTAGATTGAACATTATTAATACAATCCAATTTAATTTATCCATGTTAATCATATCATTATCCAAACTAAATAGAATTTCTCAACATTTAAAACATATTATCGTTTTTCTTCACTTAATTATATGTATTTCATATAATATCCCCACAACATAAAATAAATTTTTTATTTATAAGTACCATTTTACATAATCATATAAATCATTTACAAAAAACATTTATATAACAATATTTTTATACATTTCATGTTTTAGATATTATATTTCATACCATCCAATACATAAACACTCCAATCAATCTACTTCATTCTAAAACCATTTGTTAGGCTTCATCATCTTATTCATTAATGTTTCTTTATTTTCATATGTCATTTTATGTCTCCCCATCATTATTAGAAAAACCTTTACTTATAACACCATATCGATCCTATTCTTGATCTTCCCTTTACGACATCAATTTTAAAAATTATAATACATTCCACATTTTAGAAATTTATCTATTAATAACACCTTTTTGAGAACCAACTTCTCATACATTTCATTAATAGATGTTTTCATTTTTCCTTGGTAAGTATTTAATTTTCCCTTCTCCTACACATATATAATATATTCTAATTATTTTGAAAATTTCGTATGAGAGCTACACCCCAAAAAATATGTATATAGAAAACTGAATCAACGTTCTTGTATGTTCACCACCTCCTATGCTCATAGAAAAATCTATCCTTCTATTTTTTGGATAGTCTGATAGTTGGTTAAGGTGTAATATGTTAATCATATATCATAAAAAATAATCATTTGTAATCATAATATCTTTTTACTTTACTCATCACCCCATTTGTTTTCCTATCAACACATTTTATATCACATTCAATATTAACCTAGTTCCTTCTAGTTATCTCCATCGAGTAAAACCAAAAAACATTATGTGAGAAACACCAGTCATAGTGAAAAAGCACTTAATAATGAAAAATATCTTATGGAATGTCTAAATAACGACAAACTATTTTCAATCTATGAAAAATTAGTATTAACCTATACCATTCATTTTCATTATCCAAATACTTCATGATGGTTCATAAAGAGTTTTTGAATTTACAATATATTTACCCTCATAGTATAAAAACCAATTCTGTATTAGGGCACATTATTATAAACCAAATGAAATAAAAGTCTAGATTAATTCAAAAAATTTTGAGTTATTTCCCATTTGTATAAGTATTCTAGATCCACATACACATTTTGAATATTGAGATAATTTTAAATTCTAAAAAACCAATCCCGCACTGATTCACAATAATTCCCTAACATTTTCCTATAATGGAAAACATAATTAGATTTATCCTTAGTGATATCCTTAGGGATTACCCTAATAATTTATAACAATTTTTTTCAATGGTTATCTAAACCATTTCTACGATACCAACCATAACAACCCCATCATTATATACATATATATTACATCTTAAAAGATGAAAATTCATTTCATAATACAAAAACAGACCATACCACCATAATTATTTTTTGTCTTTTTGAATCCCGGCTACAAAAACAACTAGTTCATAAATGAACTACATCATCTCCCATTATGTTATTCATAATTAGAACCTGTATTATAAATATCATATATAATACCATTCACTGTATCCTAGTGAAAGGAAACACAATAACAGGTGTTCTCAGATGCCCAAAAAGGTAAAAAGGGATATACATATACATAGCATGATCATAAGGGTATGGGAACATGATCATATAATTTTAAAACCATATAATTAATATCAAGTATCATAATCCTACATCATGGAATAATGATTGAATTTTTATAAGACATGAATCATACTAGATTCAATGTACATAATCCATGAAAGAATAATAATGTAATATATTTTTCCACGAAATAATCACTGAATATAATTTCCTTAGTAGTCATGGCTGATTTACAAAACTATCATAGTTGGTTGGGTTCGATCACCAAACAATAATAATAGTCAAGGTTTAGTCCCAAAACTATTATAGTGAGTTGGGTTCCCTCACCAAACCATAATAGTATTCATTTTTCACTCCCATGACAATACTAGTGCCTAAAGTCCCTTATAAAATTCAGTTCACTCCCCATTACAGTTATACTTATCTCAGGATATATTAGACTATAACCAATTAATTAGTGGGAGATCTAGGTCCCAACTATCACATAATTAAAATAAAACATCTATAGTTCACATGATCAAAAAACAATCATCATATCAATAATGATGACATTAAATGGGATTCATTACACATTTGTCATATTAAAACCCCTGAAAAAAATGAATTTTATAAACCATTCAATATTGAATTACTCATATAAAGGAAATTGGTTTCAATATCATATCATTAATTCATTAAAGAATAATCCATGGAAAAGGAACATGTTTTATAAAAATATATTCATCAGAATCATAATCCATAAAGAAAAATTATAAATATGTTATCATAGAATCATATTTCATGAAATTCGTATGTAAAAGAAAATTATTTCTTCATATATAAGATATAATTTGGAAAATAAAATTACATGGAACTATTATTTTTGAAAATAGCCTTCTATTGAGATTAATATTTTTAAAACTAGAAATTCATAAAAAAAATTATCTAAAATATTTTCCTTGGAAAATAATATTTGAAACATATATTGGATCGCTTAAAATATCATGTGTCTATGATATTGGAAAATATTATTCTTATTGTACACGTTAAAAATAATCAATCATTTTATATTTGTAGTAAAATATAAAAGAGAATTATATGGAAAACATAATTAAGTTTTCTTTAAATCTGATATTTAAAATGTAAAATATGGGATTTTTTTCATTAGAAATCATATAATAACATTACGATTTTTTAAAATTTTTAGAAAATATGGATATAGAAGAAAAATGGGTTTGGACTAAAGTGAGAAATAATGTCTATTTTTACAGAAATATTCTTGTGATATTTTCAGTATGTACAGAGTGATAAATTATGGGAAATAAATTATTCTCAATAAATAACCACTGTACAAGAAAATTTATATTGTTCTTGAGAAATAGATCATAAGATTTCATCATTTAATGAAAAACCGTTAATAATATGATAAATAATGATATTATAAAATCTGATCCTAACCACTATATTAAAATATATATAGATATGTATATATAAAAAATTTCAATAAAATAATGTAAAAATACATTCAATGTCAAAATATACAAGGCACAAAAGAAAAAAATTATGAATATGACATTTATCTTCCTAAAATTAAAGGAATACTAGAAATCCCATAACTGCAGTCTTGAATTCCATCACAAACATTCAAGAATATTTTATAATAAATAAATTTTTATTTTAAATCTATTAAATAACTGTTATTACATATATCATAGAATACATTATTTATTTATTACATGTTATTACTTGTTTGTTAACAATTCCTGATTAAAATTACGTTTCATGTAATAACACTATTGCTTTTAATATATATTTTGGTTAGGTAATTTCAGTCCTTTTATTTATATCATGGTTCAATAATATTCAAAATTTTAACCATCATATAAGTATCATATCTATTTAACATAAATGTATTTAATTTAATCCATTAAAGTTAACGATACAAAATAGAATACAACATTCATGGAGATGGTATATTGTTTATACATATGAATGAATTTTACATTTTTTGATGGATGAAATGAAAGAAAGATAAACAATATATTAAATTTAAATAATCATTTATATATATATTTTCATCCATACTTTCTTTATTAAAATTATATGTATAGCGTTGGTGAAGAACAAATCACATCACATCGCGAGGTGTTGATTTTCTATGTATATGGGTGAAATTATCATATTACCATAGAATATAATGTAACAAGGTATACATGATATAATATTTGAAGATGTAAAATTATTCCATAAATATAACATAATTATTTTAAATTCATCATTATATCCAGTTTTGAGAGGTGGTGAGGGAAAGAAAAGTATACCTCTTCTTGAGGTGGTAGTCCACCATACACATGATCGATGGTTTCATTTCATATTTTAATTGAACTGAATCTTTATATAAGTTATTAAATAAGCATAATAATATCTCAGTATATGGTACATAATAGTTCTATTATATTGGAATAATTTAAGGTGGAAAGAGATGAAGTAAAAAGAAGGTGCACATGGAAGACAATTAATTTATCCTAGAGAAACCTATTATAGTTCTATTATTAATGATCTTAGGTTTGATATTATAGGATGAAAAGTATCTGTAGAATGTATATAATGATATTATTTAGTGATTTAATTAGGTTTAAATAAAACAAAATGTCATGATATTTTTCATTTTGTTAGGGGACAAGGTGGACTTTTATAAATTAAGGGGAGTCACATTTTTGATAACTTAGAAAACTATTCCATAGTGGTGGTAAATATTAACAAAAATACCTAAAAATGATATATAATTTATTGGAGGGATGATATGTTCAATAAAAATATTTTAAATACTACGAATTACATTTTTAAAACATGTGTTTTCTTAAACTCTATCTTTCTTTACTTTCACCATTTTTGTTTTCACTACTGTAACTGGCATTTTTATCTCAGTAAGTTATCAATTAAGAATATAAATAAAATAAGAAATACTATATAATATTTACCCACTAATCATAAATATGAAATCCATTTTAAAAAATAAAAATCCAATTTGTGTGGATAATTAATTTTAGCACAAATGCATGTAATGTGAAAATCCTTAATTTAGTCTTACCAAGGTAATGAAATTTTACAATTTTGGGGTCTTTATAATTATTATAAAAGGAAAAATATTCCATGAATGGAATATGGTTGAATTTTTAAATAATGAATATTAAATTTATTAAAATAGGTATTTAGGAAAAATAAATAATTTAATAAATTATTACTTATTATAAAATAATATTAAGGACAATTTTTACACTATTCCAAAAAAAAATTATTTAAATCATCAATATAAAGTGGGGTATAAGTAAACTATTTTCCCAGCAATATTAAATTTTATATAATGTATAAAAACATGGAATATAATAACTCTTTAATTTTATATTAATTTAATATTTTTCTGATTCATTTATTTTATATTTCTATTAATTAAATAAACATATAATTTGAGTTGTATATATTTTTAATGTAGATATTTAATAACTAAAAAATAGAAATAAATTACACTAAAAAATAATTTCATTTTGATCAAAATTACCAACAATGATTTTTGTATCATGATTTTGTCTCTATGTGAACACATTAGTAATATTTAAAAGAAAGTGGGTGGCATTATGTATGTTACTTTGCTAAAATTAGTATCTGGCTCACTTTCAGGGGAAAGATTACGAAAAAAAATATATCCAAATGTTATAGGATTAGAGAAATTTCTATAAAGAATAATTTTTAAAATAAATTTGGTAATTTTGATACAAATAATTTTGTTTAAACCTATGTTAAAACCATTTTAATCTTAACAATGAAAATTGTTTTTTTGTATTTTTAGTATTTATTTTGACCCAAAATTATGATTTCTATATTTTATGATATTATTTATTATGAGTATGATTATTTAATCCATTATCTTAAAATCCATTTGTTGAAGACACAAAATTTAATTTAAAATTGAGCCTAGAGATGTGTAAAAAATAGATTTTCCAAATAGAAAATTCTCGATGTATAGAAATTTGATTCATCAAATACCATTATGAAATTTATTATAATGATATAAATTATATTAAAAAATATATAATTAATTAAATTTACATTTAAATCATTTTTAAACTAGAATGGACATTTTAAATACTTTTAAATGACAATGTTTTATTATATAAAATTGATTATATTTCAATATTCATAAAAAAATTAATCATTTTAGAAAAGTCTCAAAATTTAAGCCATAATTTATATAAAAATTATTATTATAAAATGGAGTTATTTTTTCCAATTTTTTTCTAAATATTGTTATAATTATTTTTATTATTCTCTCAAAGAACCCAATAAATATAATTTTTGAGGTAAAGGTACTTTCTATATATAGAAATTATTTACAAAAAAATTATCTACATATTTATAAATAGATTTTATTTATCAAAAATTTATATATATAATTGAAAATTTTTAGGTATTCCTATTTATGATGTAAAATTTGATTACTTTGTTATAATAGTAAATTATCATTAATTATAATATTTATAATATCTTGTGATTCATTAAAATTCATTGTTTCATGTTACCCGGATGCCACATAATTTTTTTTAAGAATATAATAAAATATAATGGTTTTAGAATCCTTATAAACACTTGAAATACTTGATTATTGTCATTACCAAAAAATTATACCAAATATCTGAATATATATGAATATATGAATTAATTTACTGATTCTGCTTCTACCACTTCTACATCCTCGAATTCCCTTTCACGAGGGGACTAAAAATCTAGATATATTCTTTTAACCTCTTTATATAATGTGAATATATTTATATATGTTGTTGTAATATCTTATTTATAACATGCTACAACATCTTAATTCACATTAACTATATAAAGTTGTGTTCTCCCTTCAAAAATAACATATGTATAATTTGTTTATTCCTTGAAAACAACCCAAGAATCTTCCAAATTCTTGTATTTGTATAAAAAATCTAACAAAATATAATGTTTAAATCTATTATGATCCCAATATGATTAAAATCAAGTGTTTTATATCCAAAGTAATTGTATTCATCGACCATAAATAAAAAATCTAGGCCTTAGTCTCATGATTATCCCTATCTAACACAACATTTTGAACAAATTCACAACTCATATAAACATTCATATAATAAATTTACACTATTAAAAACAACAAAATCGGATGAGGAACATCCACACCCATATTTACAAATTGTATTTAGTGTTTAAGGTACACTATGAAATTTAGTGCTTCTACACAAATTTCTTTTTATTTACCTGAGTGAACATTCATTTATATGTATTCTTAGGCAATGTATATTAATCATTTCATCCACACTGTTATGTTTCATGGGTCATAATATTTTTTTTTTCATATATAATTATTTTTTTGACATTATGTTCTAATGTCCTCTATAAAATATTCACCACCATTATTTGACATATGTCATGTAAGACTTCTTCCATCTTTAATTTTACCATGGATTTCTAATTAGTGAAAACACCGATAAAATCAATCTTATGCTTCATAAAATATTCCAAAAATTTTATTATTTCATCAGAAATGGATGTCAACAAAATATATTGGACTTATATGACAAAAAACACAGACTAACCCCCAAAAATCTATATAAATGATTTTAATCTTATCACAATGCATATTATTTTTATTCTAATTAAATTATTATTTGTTATATTTACCAAGAAAAAATAATAAAAAGTTCCATATTAGTATGGAAGATCTTTAATACAACTCTTATGAAACTAAAATCAAATTATTCTTACTAATATTACCATTTTTATTATGGAATAATTTTCTGCATTTCAGTATTTGGGTTACAACCATCAAACGACCATGTAAATATTTAAAAATATGGATCATCCATTCATTAAATCCTCTTGAATCAAACTATAATACTCAGGTAAAATTCTACTCATCATATCTACATCCAACTATATATCATTATTTATCATGTTATCTCACAATGATGGTGTTTTCTAATAAATCCAGGTTGCGTTTCATTATATTCAATTTAATGAAATTTTTATTCGGTATACTAAAATCCACAAAAAACATCTTAACAAATTCAAGAGTCTTATCATTTTACAAGTGTACATCATGGAGTCTTATAGATATATAATTCTATATGACTGTTAAACTAATGTGGAATAGAATGATATTATCAATTCAATCACCCATGATTTCATGGGAACATTGAAACTCAACAAGAATCATTTTCAATCATCCATTGAATTTATTGCATAATAAAATTTTCAATAATTCTAAACTCACATTTTTTCATTAAAATAATTATTCAGTTTCAACCTCTTACTATTGTTCTACCACACTGGTCTATGTATGGAAAATTTTCTTATACATTAATCTATGTACCAATTTTCTTTCTTATGAATCGTCTTCAAGTTTGGGAGACTTCCTTTTCCATATTTAATCAATTTACTTTTAGTTGGTTCCTAAACTTACCTCCATATGATATATTATTTTTGATTAATCCAACAAAATATTAAAATAATATTTAATTTTTTCAAAGAAAATTACTAAAAATAGTGACAATCACCACCCAACTCTCCAACAGTGATGTACGAAGAATAAGATCCCAAGAATAATCACTAAAAGTAACTTTTACTATCTTTTTCTCTATCATAATCATGAATAAATAATTAATAGGGTCTATAATTGGTCTTCCTACAAATAACCTCATGTTTAATTACCTATTAATCATAAAAAAGTATTTAAGGTAATGGGATTTCAAACACATATGTCAGGGATTTTATCATTTTTTATTTTCTTTTATATTATAGTATATTTATTTAATATAACATTATATTGAAATTTATATAAATTTTAGTGAATTATGATACATTATTTAAAATTAATATATCTTAATCTTCATTTGATTCAATCCTGGTAAACATACAACTATGTCTATTTGGATGTGTAATCCCTCCATATACATTCCACCAAAATTAACTACCTCACTCTTGTTATCACCTGATTCTGTTACGCTAATGTTGTAACTCACCTATAATCAAATAGAATCATGGATGAAATTTAAATATTATTTCTGAGAATACTGCGTATGTCTTAAACCATGATCTAATACAACTTTTTATTGAAGGATGAGAAAAATAAAAAAAATAGATTTTTGAGGTTATCAGAAGTTCAAACATCATATATAAGATATTTTATCCATCAGAATCTAAATATCTATTTGGTCCATGTGGTATAAATATAAATATTTCATAAAAATGTTATTGAAATGCATAAAGTATTTTTGATAAGACACACAATCATACAAATTATAAATGGAAATGTGAAAAAGTAAAAAACTCTTTAATTTATGTGATTTTTATTTTGATCCTACATCCATGGGAAAATACAAAAAATGTGTATTTCAAAATAATTATAAAGAATATAACTCGCAACTTTACATCCATAGTTATAACTCTTACAAAATACTCAAATGTCATGATTAGTGATGGTCCCACCCATTAAATAGTGGTGTCTAGTCTGCCATCTAATAGAATCATCCTACTAAATTAGTAAGCCCATATGCATTATCAAAAGAAACCATAAATTTCCATTATAAATACATAACTAACATAGGAAACTTATAGTTTTAGTACAAAACCAACAACTAGAAAATTAATGACATAAAATTACCAATATTTCAATTAAGTAAAACGTCCATTATAATTTCCACTTAACTAGAATAACATTAGATGAAGTCACTTTGATTTTTCTTTATTATAGTGATCATAATCTACAAATTTGATAATGATTTACAATCATAACATGGATGAGGTGAATAATTGTTCATGAAATATTTGTTGTACTCATACCTGTCAGTTTTTGGATAATGGAAGATAACCGGTATGAAATAACCATTGATATTTTTTTGGGAAGTTATATTAGGGGAATCGTGAGAAGGATTCAGGTTGTAAACCTATACTAGAAATATTTTCTCATCTCATGAGTATTATTTTTGGGTTTATGATTGATATTATGTAGGGTAGTGATAATGGATCGATGTTTATAGAAGTTATAAGGTTGGGATAACACTATATATGTTATAATCATATAATTATCATTTAATATTTTTTTGATAAAAATTGGGGTTTATGTGTCAGAGGACCCAACCCAATGGTATTTTTAGTTTTTTGAGGCCACCAGAATGCAATAATCTAAGTTATGTGTGTTAAGTAGAAATTAACAAGATGTGTACATTGATCGATAGGGAACATGATGTATTTGAGTATTCGATAACTAATAACCACTAGATGTGATATTAATGTAATATATTATGATTCGGAATCCATTCCAAGGAATATATGAGTAGAGTTACTGATTTTTGGGAAATTTGATTCTCATTGGTAGCACACATATTAATATAATGAGAGAGGGCATTCTGTTATGGATATGGACTTATAGGTGAGACTATGGATTTCACTAAGGATGGATTGATGACTGTTTTTTATGAAACTATGTGAGTGATTATATGGAGTAGAAAAGTGATATAATCTATTTTAAAAATAATAAAGTTCAAATATATCATTACCATTAAATAATTTAGTTTTTTTATAGCATTATATGCATCCAAATTAGAAAAGAAAAGAAACAGTGATATATATAGTTAAAATATAAATATTAAAGTATAACCATTAAAATCATAGTCATTGAACAAAAATAATGAATAAGAGGGATTCCATTATGAATTATTCATTTATATAAAACAAGGGATACATTTATTGTGAATTAATTTCAATTTTATTACCTAAAATTAATAGTAATATAATTTATTATTAAACAAAATATTTTTATAAAAACATTCATGTGTGAGATAGAAATTTAAATTTCTAAAACACATGGTTTAGAATAATTTTTTTTATTAGTAATTTATTATCAAAAATATAGTTGGTAAATGATATTAAATAATAATTATGGTTAATATTTTAAAATTTAGTTTTGCAATTAAAATATTTTTTCATTGTATTTTATGATTTTATTCGAAGACATTATTTCTCGTATTTTGGGATTAAAATTATTGACAAATATAATCTTATTTGAATTATTCAAATCAAAATTTACGTATTTTGAATTATTTATTTTTTGGAAACTGTTGAATTTCAGTTAAAAATTGGGGGATTTGCGAAAATTATGATTTCAATGATTTTATCACATTGTAAGAACAATCTATAATAGATAAAAACAATTAAAGAATAAAAATATTAAATTATTGATTTAAAATTAAAAAAATAAAATATTATATATATATATATATATCTGTAACATACATCAAATTTTATTAGACATAAAGCTAAATGTTAATACAAAATTGTTTTCAGACTTCTCATTAAATTAAGTATTTTCAAGGTGGTGATAATTTTGTCCATCATGGGAAGATTTTAAGACTCATTAAATGCATAATCTGTCTATTTGTATCTCTAAAATCAGTTATCATGATAACATTATAATTTATAAATTTAAATTGATAAAAACTATATTTCTCAATGTAAAATAATTTTACATGATTAAGTGTTATAAGTTTTATATTACTTTTTTATTCATGTGAGAATTATTTTTTACAAATAAATAGAGTAAATTTAGAATTAAAATGTATAAATTATTTATTTAAGATATTTTTAATTTTTCCATCAAAATAAATATCTGTATTTAGAAAATTAGTTACCCTAGTAAAAATATAAAATGTATTAACTATTTTATTAAGATATAATTTACAAAACATGTTAATTTTTTTGAAAATAAATATATTTGTGAGCATTGGATAAAAGAAAACTCAAGAAATTTCCTCATTGGTCCATTTTTCATGAATTTGTCTCTTTAATAGAGAAATTAAATTCTTGCAATATTCAACGTGTATTTACAAAACCACCATTCTGTTCACAGATAAAAGGAAACACAATCCCCAATTCAATAGTCAGAAATACTTTCAGTTAATCCATGAAACTATACATTTATAATATTAACATAATACATAAACACATAAAAAAAATATTCACCATTATTTACCATAAGACTACAATACCCAAGTAGTCTTTCAAGGAAAAAATCAAGCCCCCCGACATGAGTATTATCAAAAAAAATATTTTTTATTGTTTATTATGTTATATAAAATTTAACCTAGGCACAATAATATAAGGATATTAATTAATTTATATAATTTAATTTTATTTATCAATTGTATAATCATTATTTATTCACATAACCCATACATTAATAAAAACAAATTCACCTTTTGTGTGTTTTTCATATAGAAGGCTCCATGATGCAATGTGGTTTTCTTTTCTTCAAAACTGTATAAGGATTTACAAAGTGATGTAATTAAAGTTTACCTATTTTATATTTATATAATTTAATTTCTGGAATAAAAAATTTAAGAACATATATATAATATGATCAGCAAATAGTCATCGTTAACGTAACCATTTTCAATAATCATAATAAGAAGATATTATTTTATTCAAATATTTTATTTTGTTAATATACATTAATTATACATAAAATCATTAAATTCATGACATATCCCAATAATACACTATAAAATATCATCATTATTATTTTATAATGATATTATATAAAACCCCCTTATAATCATTCATTAAATCAGCGTATGTTCATGTTTGGGTTAGTTTAACCACATAATCAAACAATACTATGAATTAATTTCATAATTTACTATGGGAGAATAATTACTAGTAAAATATGATATTTTTTGAATATAATAATTATTTTTAAGTCATTTTGATATTTTAATATTATATAGATTAATTAAGACAACGCATTTTTATTTTTAATAATCGATGAAGCAATCTTATTATCAATTTTATTTTCAAGGATAAAGGAAAAGATAATCATGAAAGGATTTTTAAAAATTATAAGCAATAATAAATATTCTATATAATTTTCTTTATTTATATATTAATGATGAAAATTTAATGGTGGATGAACATAAAATATTTTATTATAAAACTAGCATGAATGATCAAAACTATAAACACCGGATGTAAAAAATTGGTTCAATTAATAATATTGAATGAATAATCCTTGAGAGTTTTAGGGAGTGTAGATATGAATATCTTTTGAGTTATATGATTTTTGTTTGTATGTTTTTGAAATAGGTGGTTAATTTATTTTTGTGGATGTCCGGAAAAGTGGTGTGGGTTTCCATCTCAAATTCCACTATTTGAGAAAAGTTATGTAATATTCACCTAATTTCCTGTATGAGGTGCATCGACTAATAATTTGAAATATTATATAATAAATAATCTTTTAATAATGGTATTTAATTTCTATTTATGATCTCACTCATTCAAGGGTATTTTATTAATGTGTTACTCAATTTATAAGTGTTTTTCTTGATCCTAGTTCTATTTTTTGAGACATGTTATATGATTAGAAACAAGATACATTTTTATGGTTTATTCACAACACATGTTTTTTTATTATAAAAATATAATTATTTCAATTAATTTATTATATAAGTCACATTACCATGATCAAGTTTAAATTGATATAGTTGTTTCATATGTAGCGAGAATTGTTAGTTACTCAAATACACTTCATTGAGTGATAATGATTTAATAAGAACATTTTTCTTCCATCATTGTTTTCTCCAAATGTAATATTTTATTTTATTGTATAATTATATTAAGAAATTTTTTTCTTAAAAATAGTATTTCATTATTACTTTTTATAAAATATTTGTTTTCAAAAAATGTCATTTCAAGTATTAAAAATGTCCCTTTTATAATCAATTGTTTTGGATCCACATTTCATATCGGAAACATTATTTATTTTTCAAGGGACAATTATTTAACATTATAGTAAAATTAAATTATTTCTACTCATTTTCAATTCAACTTTTAAAAAAAGGATTTAGGACATGACCTGTAACTTCAACTTTTACTTCAATGTAAAAAATGGTTTCAAAAATCTATTTTAATTTTTCACAAACATTACCGAATAAATTTTCAAAAGTTTTTACCTTAATATGTTATTAATATCATTTTATAAACTCTAATATATATATATATATATTGGTGGAATGAACTCATGATTCCCAGATTCCTATTCATGATCCCTTCACGGGATGTATCTTTCATGAATTCTTTTGAAATAATGTTTTTCATCTATTAAAACATAATTGATGGTATCCATATTTATAAAATGGAGGTTTTATATTGAAACCATACTCCTTATTCATCTAGATTCATTTTGATCTTGATTATTTTAGAACTGGATAAGGTTTATAGTCATTTCTTAATATAATTTATCATTATTTTTACATATTTATCATTATATGATATACACATTGATAGAATTTTCTTATATTGACAAAGGTAAAAGTGTTGTTGTGTTGTTTTTTCTTATTAAAATATCAATAATGATAGTATTTTAACATAGTTTGAACATATATTTATATCTATATTCTAGTTTATACTGATATTCATGTTTATATTTTTGATAATTCATATTTTTAATACATGTTATTTCATGAATTATTACATAAAGGTATATATAAAAAGTCCATAAATATCATGAAACCTAATTTATATTGGAATTTATTTTTCATTTAACATCAACTTGAAATAAGGAATTATTTTTTTTAAAACATTGTATAACATGAACATAAAATTACATCACTATTCTAAAATTGTAGGGGATGACTTGGATATGTAAATAAGAATGTGGTTATCTATAATGTCTATTAAGAGAATAAATAAATCATAGAATACGGTAACATTGTACATTTTATCAAAAAGATATATCAATGTAAAATAATAGGCCTTTGAATCATAATGATTGACAAATATGCATTATAAAACATGATAACATGAAAGCATATTGAGAATGTTGCAAGAACATAATTCATATAATAAACATAAGTTAGGTGCAACAATCATGAAAACATAACATGTTTTATAGAGTCCCCAAATATATTTGGTTTACACCTTTATAACATACATGACATCTCATGATACTAAAACATTATCAAATTCATTGGAGTGTTATCGGTGAACACCCATCCAAATATACACATGATAATGTGTCTCACATTGATCATTCAACCTAAGAAAATATTTCATCAGATTTAATCCCATGATTAGGGTGTGTGTATTAAATAAATGCAATTCACCAATCAATTTGGATAGGTACATCTATGTGGTTACACTTGATTACAAATTAGAAAGGGCTTTCACAACATAATTTTTTTTCATGAAAACTTGGAGGGAAAATTCAGAAGAAAAATGGAAATAAATAAAGACATAGATGAATGATTAATGAGAGTTAAAGCGGTGTATAATCACCTGGATATCATAATAGAATTAAATTATATATATAAATGTATATTAAAAAATGGATAATGGGAAATATGAATAATTTAAATGATTTTGTTGAATAGTGCAAATGGAGAGGGTCCCTTACCATGAGAGGGTGATTATAAAGGCTTGGATTCGGATTATTAAGAGATTATTTTTACATAGAAAGGTATATAGATATGAAAGGGTATAGTAATGTGAAGATCTAATAGGTTTTATTGAAGAGGAATGAGAGGTTGGTTGGATTTATATAGAAAAATAGAGGATAATTATTGATTAATTTCTATTCATATGTCTTGGAATCTATATGATATAGTAATCAAAACCCCAAACCATACTATTTTTATGATAATATATTCTGATAAAGTAATGATTTATTCTTAACCGTACCTGATTAATAACTGAGATCATTATAATAATATCATTGGTTTTATGGAAGTGAGTCAGGTTTTTATGTAATTAAATTTTAAACCATAAAATATATATTGGTTTTGGAGAATTGGTTAATGTTTTATCAATGAAATAAAATCCAAAAAACTCAATTTTAATAATTAAAATTATATTTTCTTATTGATACCATTTATGGAATATATTATATCCCATTTGGGTTGTTATGATATCATAATACAGACAGTATATTTAGGATGTATTCAATTTTAAACCAATATTTTGACACTCTCTCAATATTTTGAAAACATAGATTTCCTATTTAATCATTATAAATTCAAAAATAATATTTATTTTATCTATAAAATTGTATAAGTATTATAATTTTCACTTTTAAATAAAAAATACATATTTATTGAAATATAATGGTTTTCTTCAATAATAATTTTCTTAACCATATAATAAATATTTCTGACATAACAAAATTATATTATCAATTTTATTAAATTAATAATATTAAATTATAATATATAATTTAATTAAAAATTCTTTAAAAAAATTCTTCAATTCATGAAATAAATTGTTTTTATTGAACTATATTTTTTAAAAAAAAATACAATTTCTATTTAATCACATAAAAATCTAATTTTTATAATACATATTATTTATTCATTATAGTGTAATGAAAAATAGATAAATATAAACATTATTTTATAAAATTATACAAAATAATACTATTAGGATATAGATACAAACCCCGTTATTACACCATTAAATGTCCTACGGGTATGTTGTGTGATGCTGGTATTTTCTTATGGTGGTAGGGCATGCAGAATGGGTCTGAGATATCAATGATCCTGTAATTCTATTATAAATTATTCCACTAATGATTTTGTTTTGAATCTCCACTTAGGCTTTGTGAAGGAAAAAACCATAGTGATGTAGTCTCTTTGAAATGATTTGGATAATGGGTTTTGGGGAATGATCTTATTGGTCAATGCCATAACTTATTTCATCTATAACTATTGAGTTTTATCACAACACTTAATATAAAATAGTCATTTAATCACTGTATATTGGATATATTGACAAGGATTATGGGGATTAACTGAATTATAAATATGATAGGTAATAACTTATAATGATCTAAAATAACTATAGTGGTGAATTTGTTTTTCTATAACCAAATTAAATATTTTTCCATTTTATTTAATAAAAAATAACTTCATTTATCAGTGTTCAATTTTTCATAATATTCAACCAAATGATCCTTATGAAATGGTATGAATATTCATACTTACTCTTATAAAGAATTCTTTTGATATAATCAAGTGGTGGGAGAGGATCCAAATTATATAACACCCAAATTCATCAAAAGGTATCATAATTCATGAAAGGGTTGGGCATTCATTGTACGTATGACCTATAAGGAAAGGTATCCGGATTGTGGTATAAAAAATATGTAAATTATCATGTAACAATGCATTGAGATTAGTTTTCTGATGCTTATAATTATACATTCCATTGGTATGAGATCAAAATTAATGATATCCATGATTCAATTTCATGAAATATGTGTTGCATGCTCTATGATTCATGTATACTATGGATTCATATTATTTACCCAACAATGATATAAATTTTTATGTGATTATGTAATGATTGATTTAGCTATATATTTTTCTTACAAACAGACTAAGATCACCCCTTATTTTGTTTGCATTTCCCTGGTTAATGAATATAATTAGTACACATTTAATGATTATAAGGATAACACATTTGAAAAAAATAGGTGATATTAAATAATCATTATGTATTATGTTGTTTCATATATATATTGGGGAAATATTTTTTCTTTCAACAAAGAATATGATATTTATTAGATTATGTTGTATCTTAAATCTAAATTTAAATAATCATGAAATTATCCATTAGATTTAAGAGTTATATTAATAATTATTGATTTTTAAATTGGTTGTAGATATATATTGTAATTCATAGATGGAATAAAATTGAATATGTAAAGCATATGTTTATGTCACCAGATCTAAGAGTGTGGGTCCTGGGTTCATAGTTGGTATCAAAGGAAATATATAGATTATATTAGAGACTACTATGTTTACTAAGTAAACTTTAAGGGTTGATATGTTATGTTTTATTATATTAGATAACCCCTTGGTAGAGTGGACAATTTAATTGTAAGGTAATAATTATCATTTTATTTGGGGATTAGGTTAATAAGAAATTTATTGAATTCCCTAGAAATAATTAAAAATAAAAACTCTATGAATAGGGTAAAATATAAATGTTTTGGTAAAGCATATATTGTCTATTATTAATTATAATTACATCTATTTTAAGATAAAACATGTGGATTCACGATCTAGCATTGATGTAATATGCTTGAAATTCATATACTAGGAATTAACTTAAGTGTCACTTTATTCATTAAAAAGTGACATAACGGCCCCTCTAGTTTCACATTCCTAGGGATTTTATATTATTACTCACAATATCTTTAAAAATAGTTTTTAAAAAATTAAGAATGAGTTTATCTAATTTGGGTTTATAACCTTCTAGATAAATCACCATGTATAACCAATGTTCGAAAAAAGAGTACCATATTATAATATGAAACAATATTCTGTTAAAAAGGATTCATAAGGGATGAAATTTTTGGATAGAAATTTTCATTTTCATAATTTTGATATTATTATAATCATTTTGGTATTATTATAAGATTTAAATATGAACAAATAGGGAAAACTACTAAAGGTTTAAAATTTAAATCATAAATTTCTTATAATGAAACAAAGGATAATAAATAAATTTATAAGAAGCATATTATATAAATATTTCCAGGGAAATGGGGACTTTCGTAGTGATACCTATGGTAGTAAGATTGGTATTTTCGTAAAACTATTAGTTATTTTCATCTGCGAGTGATATTTATTTGGGATATTCTAATATATTCTAAAATTTATTATTATTATTTGAAACATGTAAGGATTGTTCTTATGTAAATTTAATGTAATGATATGGAGGCATATAAAAATGTTTTTAATAACCATAAAATGAGAATTTATGGTGTGGTTATATTTTTAGGAATAATTATTGGATAATATATAAATGAGGTACCAATAAATCTTAGTTTTACTATATAATTTATTTTATGTAAATAAGGGCTGATTGATTTTTTTTAAATGTTAGTTTGAGAGTGATGATAGCCTTGGAATTCATTATTGAATTTAAAGAAATTATTCCAAGGTATTTTTTGGATATTTATCTAATTTTTGGGATTATTATATATATTGGATATTTTGTGACATTAAGAACAAATTTTTAATACCATTTGAGGTTCAACTATGGAGTTATGTTGTAGGAAAATTTATAATCTCATTGAGTTTTAGTACCTTACCAATTAAAATAGGTTTGGGTGATGTTATGTTATTTAAATTATTTGATTAGGCTATATCAAAACATGGGTATATGATTTTATGAATGAATAATATTGTTTAAGGAAGGATAAGTTTTGATTTAAGACCCTATATATAATTGATATTTTCTTTTAGAATATTTTATGAAAATTCATTGTAATTTGGGATCTCTATTTTAAGGATCATGGGAAGAAAAATTATACAACTGAACCAAATGTAACCTAGGATGAACCAATAATGATATATATTAAATAAATATTGATGTAGGATGAAATAAAGGAATTTCATGGTAATGAGATGATAAGGTTAAATGTTTTATGGCATAAACCCATTAATTTTATTGATTCTAATAAATCCCCCTTGTTGATAATTCTTCAAAACTCTTATAACCCATTTTTGTTTTGGAAATGGATGGAGGAAGATGTATCCATGGCTGTGAGGGACAATTTTGAGATTTAATCATTGAGAAACACAATAAAATGGGATATAGTGTGATAAATCTTGTGATTATAACAAAAAATTATCAAAATAATATGATTAATATTGTGAACAATTTAGACATCCACAACACACCTATGAAGAGAAAGATGGAGTCCCATGAGAGATAAGGAGACAAATGTTATCAGGATCACCTATGTAGGGTAATTAAAAAATCTATTAATTTTTTTCATAAAATCTATGAGTGTTTGGAATTATGTGACTAAATTACCAATCAAAGGTCCAATAATAGAGATTGTCACCGCCATCCATATATGTAAGGAGAATCATATTTAAAAACTCAAAATGAATCATATTTTACATTATTAATAAATATTTCTTAGAGCCCTATTTCATGTACGTTTTAAAAAATAAATTCATATAGAGTAATTAATAGAAACATATGGTCGAATGTTTAACATCTTGGGTTTCTGGACTGAGTAGAAAACCTCTCCATTATTGATTTTTTTGAAACTTTCATGTGTGCTAATTTCATTTTCCATTATTAGAACATAAATTTGAGTGATCAACCTAACAAATATCATTTTTCTAGATGGGTTTAAGGGTTTATAATGTCATTTGTGTTAATATGGGTCTCAGTTCTGTCGAAGGCCTGAAGGCCTTGTTTGGTAAGTTTCAGGTCAAGGTGCAAGGGTAGGGTAAATCGTGTGGCCTTGCCTAGAAAACTGTGTAATACAAATTTCAACATCCTCACAATTTGGAATACAATGTGTGTTAGGGTGCCTAGACATTGATGAACCTCTACTATTTTTATCGAGGGATTTCACATGAATTTTGTATGGTTAGGAGAAACCATGCACAATCCTCATGGGCAATTCCATATAGGTAGTTCCTCAACATTGTAGCCTGTACGATTACTGCATGGTTTTGAAAACTGTATGAGACAACAATAAGGATCATTAATGGTGTGAAATTAATTTTCATCCCCTATTCCATTTTTATTTTTCGTAAATATTTTTTCACTCATGGTCTCATACAGTAGTAGGGGGATCAAACTTTTCATCATCCCCTTGGGTGTGATAACCTTCATTTAAATGTGATCCATTTTGATAATTATCAATTGAATTAGAATCTCCTCTGTAAGGATCTCCTCACCCAGTCCTCATTTATTTATTACAATCCCCTCGCATAGTGTTAAATCCTATTATGTTGTTTTTCCTATTTTTAAGGAGTTCAATGGAAGCATTGATTTCATCCAATCCAATAATATCTTGAAGCTAATACCATATGTTCCTACATCTATAACTACAATATAGGTGGTGAATACATTTTATTGAGTTTTTTCAATTGTTTGGGGTGTACATCATTTGTTAAATAATTTTGTGGACAGAGAGAGGCCCCATAAATGATATTCTTACATTTACATAATTAATGTGAACATTTTCCATTGTAGCACAAAATACCCTAGACATATTTTTTTATGTGAGGCCAGGCTAGAGGTCATTGATCACACGGGTATCTTGGCTTTGTTTGTTTCTCTTATAAAGATAATTTTTTAAGAATTGAAGTGAATTAAATTTATAAATTTCGTACGCTATAATATTTTGATCCATGGGATCATTATAGGTTCAGACCAAGGAATTTAAGTGGCATGTCCATCATGTTTGAGATGATGTGGTTGTCTAGATGGGATTCAAACATGTTACCTAGCTGACATGATCACCATTTGGGAATCAGGGATGTCGATTTGAGGCAGCTAAGCTTTCAGTTTAAGGGAATGGATTGTGATATTGGATGGTATGGACATTATATTATAGTTACATTGTCCCCGGGGCATAGGATTCCAAACATTTTATGTCTTAGGTCCTATTTTGGTGATACCACTCACATATTATTGGCTGATGATCCACATAAAGTTGTCTTCAAATATGAAGAATCAGTTATAAGGTGTTTTTGACCAGTTGAGTGGGTAGAGGCCCCCATTTGTGTATATTAGGAAATTGGTTTAGGAATTCATTCCATTAAATGAAATGGGGATGGTGAGGAGCCACCGTATAATAGCACTAAGGCAATATATTGTGGGATAAGGCTCACATTATGGAGTCAGTTAGGCCTGGAATATTTTTAGTGGGTGGAAATTAATGCTCACAGGGGAATCGTGTTATCAGAAAAAAAATTATTTTACCTTGGATAAATATATTAGTGTGCCTCTGAACATAATTTTTGATCCAATTTGTGATTTTGAGAAGTGGATCTAGGGATATGGTTTTATCAATTCGGTGTTCCTTCAGGAAACTGGTGAATTATTTTAGGACATGTGTTGTGAGGAGGCACAAGATTCCATGTTACATTGTTAAGGTAGGAACCAGAGGGTTTACGTTGGATTTTTTGAAATCAATGGATACCTTGGCCCAACGGCTAAAGATACAATCCTCTTTAGTGATTCCAGCATTGGTTGATGTAATTGATATCTTCACAGTATTTATTGATCACCATGGAAGTTTGTTTGTATTATTAAAATTGTATGAATAGTTATAAATATTAAATTATACTCCACGTTAAATACAAATGTTGTTTATGTATGTGTGGGTGATAACCAATCAAGAATAGTTCTCAAATCCAACACAGGGCCTTCGGGACCTGTATATTCATTTTACTTTTATGTTTAGGTAAGGTTCTGGGCTCTGTTGATAGATCCTAGTTGTGTTAAAAATCATGTATGGAAATGGACTGTGAGGTTCCTTCTTCATTTGAAGCTTTTTTTGTTTAATATTATATTTGAACATTATCATAATAGATGTATATACTCTGGTATACCATTAATGAACCCCTATAGGAATTTTATTGTATGTACTGATATTTATGGATGATTTAATTTTGTAGATGAACATGGTATGATTTCTTATTTGTTGATTTTAAATATTTTTTTCCTCTGATTATGCTATTGCTTGTTATTGATTGTGCTTCATCCATGGGAGGGACTAGTTTGAGTCTACTGAGTCTTTTTTCCAATTCATGTCATTTATATATAATTAGACCTTTACATTATAATCACATAAGGGTAGAGTCTTCCCACTATCATGCTTATAACACCCTCTCTACTAGTCAGCAGCCTTCAGTGTACGAGGAGGCACACCTAAGCCTACTGGCACATGGCCTGATAGAACTGTTCGGGTGGATAAAAATTTTGGGGAAGCTATAAATGGTATTATTCGTGTTTATTTTATAACTTTTCATGGTATTAATATTTTTTATATGTTTTAATTGTGACTATGTTTTTTGTAATGTGTTTTATAGTTTGTGTTTGGGTGGATCCAACCCTATACAAAGGGGAAAAATTCATTTTCCATGGGTGGTAATGTAGTCCTATTTGGATCTTTTTACAATTTATATGATATCCCCATTGAGTGTTTTTCTTGTAATGTGGGTAGTTATAAATTATGGAATGATACTAGTGACCATTTTCGTGGTATAGTGAGTAAGGGATATCAGAACCTTGGCCTGGTAAGGTAATGTTTGGTTGTATTTTGTTTTTCCTAGGCACATTATTGGATATCTAATTTTATATATTCAGATTCATGTAATGTAAAATTCCTTTTAAAAATTTCTTATTATACCTCATATGAATACATAAAAGTGATGTGGTACTTGATATTATAGGGGTAGGAAGTTAATATGACACGTGGTGAGGTTGATCCCTAGGTTGGGTGATGTAGTTATCAATTTGAGGAAATGTCGTTCATTGTTATGGGAATTGCTCTGGGAATATTGACCATTCGATATATTGAGGGTGGGTAAAGAGGCTGTGAGGATTGGATTTTGAGTGACATGGTTGTGAAGAGGGAGATTAATGTATTGTAGTTAACATTGTCTATTACTACTATTTGTATCTGTGAAATTTATATATTTCATCTCGGATGTCTGACCATGAATTGTTATTCAGTGGATTCCCACCTAGAGTTCGCATATAGAATTTTAGGTGATCAATAATAGGGTTCCTCTAGAGCATGAGTAGGTTGAGATTCCTAAGGGATAAGAAGATCACGATCTATAGGTACTTCCATATGTCAGGTCTCAGGGGTATGTGGGGTAGCCAAAAAACATAGAATCTTTTAGACCGTGACATGTTGAGAAGCTAAAAGAGAGCATGGTTAATGTTATCTAGGGGATAGATAGGGAGATCAAGCAGTAGAGACTTTTATGGAATACATAATTTAGGTGTTCAAGTCCTAATAACATCCATGATTTTTGGTTGAGGGTGGTCCACATGTTTCTGGTAATTGGATCGAGTCCATGAAGAAATTCTTCGAGCAGCACGAGATTCCTTCAAGATAAAGGGTAAATATGGAAACATAAATGATCAAAGGACCAACTAAGCACCATTGGGATTTACAGGTTTAGGTAGGAAGATGCGGGGGACTAGTCATGAAGGACATTGAGGAAGGGTTCTTAAAGAACATATTCATTGAGATGCTAAGGGATGAAATAGATTGGGGGATCTTTAGCCTTCAACAAGGTGAAATGTCTATAATGGACTATGTTGTGATGTCCATTGAATTGTCTCACATTTCACCCAACATTGTGATCAATGGCACCTATTGGGTGAGGTGGTTTGATGATGATTTATGTCCCACCATTCAATTGTAGGTAATCATATTTAGGTTGTCCTCAGTCTTAGAGAAGGTGGAATAGACATCATATCTAAGGAGAACATGATGCACAACTCTTACTAGAGGTGGGTGATAGCTATAGGTGATGTCAGTGGTGATCTTTTAGATTGATGGAAGTCAGACCAAGACATTTTCCATCCGGGCAGTTAGTTTATGGACTAAGGAAGGAATTCTATGTGTGGGTAATCATCTTTGTGTTTCCAGTCTGGATAGATAGGACTTATCTAGTATAAATGTGAGCTCCCCCAATGGAATGTTGGGAATGTGGTCAGGTCAGGAAACTCAAGATGTTTTGTAGGATGATTTCCTTGATAGCTGACAGTTAGGTTCCTAGGAAGACTCAATGTTATGAGATTAGTTAGGGAGAAAAACCAAGTGAGGGTGGTCGAGATTCAGCTGCACACGAGAGTTGTGGTAGAGATAATGTATCTTAGTAGTTGGTTCAGTGCATGGTGGATAGTGCATCGCCATTGGGAGCTCAGGATATAGGATGTTGGGATTTAGGTGAAGTTTATACTATAGATTATCTAATTTCAAAGTAGGTTATAGAGTTTATAAAAAACATAGGTACTCGTGTGGTGTATCCATGCTTATTCTATTTTTTTCATGGCCTTTTGAGTCGTTTTCATTATTAGTGCATAGTGTGAATATGATATATGTATGAACTAACCATATGCTGGTCAGTTGTTGGACCCGACATGGATGCATTATATATATATATATGAGGTGTGTGGCACGAAATCTTTTTTTGGATCATCGAGGGATGCATCTTTATTGTGGTGTGTTGGAATGAGGTCATTAAGGAGAGACATGTTACTTAAGGTGTGTTAGAACATGGGCTTCATTAAAATGTTTTATTTGATTGAGGTGCGAGGTAATGTGATTTGTTTCAAGTGTTTTTTGAGATGTAGGACCTCATTGGTGACATGCATGACACGGGGACATGATGGGAACTAACGTGGTGCGGAATGCAGATGGTTGTAGGGGATGAAATGGGAGAACCTGATGAGGTATAAGAGTGATGATGCATCATGAGAGAATATTTTAATCTTGAGATGGTCAAGGGACCATCAGTTTGTTTAGAATTGCGATCCAATGAGACTAGGTTAGGTCACTCCTAAGGTGGGGAGCCCCCTTGAGGTAGTTGATCGGTATTATTTTGGACGAGGTAGTCCGGGTAATTGTTTCTGGGATGGGTATGTTCAGTTTCATCTTCATGTTTTTTATAGATCTAGGATGAGCAATGTAATGTTGTGTATATTTTAATGATTTTATTTTTTTAGAGAAGGTTAAAAACCTCTACCTTTTTGAAATTTATGAATTGTTTGGTATGCTAATTTAATTTTCGATCAAAGGAACTTAATTCTAAGAATTCCAGTAACCCAGTATCTTGTGTTTTGATGGGTCTATTGGTTTTGTGATTATATAAGATGTTTTTATGGGTTTTAGGTGAAAGAGAGGCCCAAATACCCTATTCTTATAGTTTCATGACAAGGAATATGCCCCCATTTAGGCCTTCGGCCACCGATTAGGTCCCTGAGTCCTTTAAGTCATTGGGGCCACCTAGGCCTTTGGGTCAGTAAGGCCTTCGGGCCACCTCAAGGCCTTCGGGCCTCCTTAAGTGCAGATGCAAACTAGAAGACCTATGAGGAACAAGCTCTACAAGGAGGTTGACCAAAGAGAATTCATCATTGTATATGCTAAACAGATTTCAAGAATGAGAGGGTATGGCACCTGCCATCCGGACAAGCATGTGCATGCATGAGAATACCTAGCCGAACAGCCATGAGAAGGTGGAGAGATGATTTCACGATGAAGATGATGGGGAGGATCAGTTACAAGTATTTAGTCTTGGTTGTTTGTAATGTTTGAAGCCTATAGGCAAAAAAAATTCTTCTAAGACCTAGGGTCCATGTAATAATTACACCTACGGGACATTTTAGGGTTCCACCTCACCCCTTGAATGGTGTATTATTAAAAATCAAAAAAATAAGGCCTTCGGGCCATTGGAGTGGAGGTCATTCATAAAAATATAATGTTTTGTAGATGTATTTCTCATGGATTGCAAATGGGTAGGGAAATTTTTTCACAAGTCGCATGGGTAGTTCCACTTACGCATTACCTAAAAATTGTAGCCTACATGGTTTCTATATGGTTTTTAAAACATTGTGTGCTAACCACAAAACTCAATAAATAGGTATAATTACATTTCCCCCATTATTCTTTTTTTCATTTTCCCATGTACTTTTTCATCTCTGGTCTTGCACAGTAGCATGGGTCTTGATATTTCCTTCCTCCACAAGGGTGTGATCCATGTAACACCCCGAGATTTTATGAAAAATATTCCTTTTAATTTCATTAATGTCTTGTGTTATACGCTACACCAAAAGGATCTTTCACAACACACACCTCTGACCTGGATTGAATTACACGCAATCACGACCTTCCACGATAGCGTGTGTTGTACGCAACACCAAGTTTCGCTAAACAACGATATGCTATTAAAATATTATTAAAACTAGCTGTTATGAATAGTAATAACCACTTTTTGAAATTTTTTAAATTTTATTTTTCAAAATGGACTTCATTTTTGGATTCGGAATATCGAAATTAGCTTAGGGTGAAATTTTGGTGATTTTCGGATAACTTTCATATTCTGATGAATAGTGAAAATTACTAAATTATAATTAAAAACAACTTTTTTAATAAAAATAATTAATAGTGAAAAATTATTAATTTGAGTGGGTTTAAAGCATATTTAGAATATATTTCTACAATTTAATAAAATATTGGTCATTGGATGTAATTTCACATTTAAACCAGACATAAACAAGTGTCAATCTTTTGATAGATATTGTTTCTTAAAAACACACTATTTGTTTTAACAGCGGGATTTAATTATCAAATTAATTAATGCAACTTCTATGTTATGAATTTGGAAAAATAGACTTCATTTTTGAATTCAGAATATGAAATATAGCTTAGGATGAAATTTTGTCATTGTTCTGAAAAACATCAATTTTTGATGAATAGTGAAACTACTAAGTGGTAGTTAAAAAAACTGAATTTTTCATAAAACTTAATTTTACCGCTTCTGTGAATGGAATTTCAAAAATTCGAAAGACACGGTTGATGTCAGTATGAAAAATGTGGTTCAATGAGATGAAAATAATTTTTGGTGAATAGTAACTTTTTACTTTTTTTACCACGGTTAAAAGTAAATAGGGTAATTATGGGTAGAAATGATATTATTATTACCCTAACACAGGTCCTAATTCTATTGGACAAGTGTAATTCGACCAAAAACAAACTTAGGAATACAATATGACCATTTAGGCCCACTTGGATTAGATTAGGACATTTATTATTAATTTATTTAAAGAAGGGTTAAAAGAGTTAAAATCAAAGTTTATTTACTAAAAAAAATTTAATATGGGGTTATAAATAAGATAAATTCGACTATAAATATTCATTAGAAAGATAAAAAGATTTCCTACATAATGATATTTTATTTATAATTTTTATACATTAAATAAATCAATTTATTTATGACACAACGATGATGGAGTAATTACCCTTTTAAGGAAATGTTAACATAATTGATGTTATAAATGCTCAAATAAATGTAATTTGAGACTTTTTATGAATTACACTAATTTTCTAGGTTACTATGATATATTAGTGTTAATTTAATCAACTTGGTTCGAACATATAATTCTGTTTTGACTTTCAAAAAAATCATATATCAAGTAGTGTCAAAATTGACACAAAATTGTTTTTAAATAAAATATTATATTATTAATTGTTATTTTATTCCTAAAAATCTGAGGTTCGGCAAAATGACTTAGATAAGTATATATATATTAATAATAAACAACTTGGGGTTCGTGTGGCATGTTATAGTAAGTGTATTAACCATATAGTGTAAGAAAACAAAAAGTCACGGTTAAAGTTAAATTATTTAACTTAGAGTTAAATCTAATTGATAAGGTTAAAATAATAACCTAAACTTGTCTAAATCCTATTGGATGATAGGATTGCGACCCATACCCACTTTACCTTCGAAATAAGACCCTTTGGAACCATTATAAATCTATTTTGACTTTAATATAAAATAATATTTTGAGATATTCCTAAGGTGCCCCTCTCCTCCCTTATAAAAGGGCACCTCCTCCCCCTTCTCCTCACACCAATTTGAGCACTCAAGCTCGGAAAACCCCTACCAAAATCCCTTCTCCATTTCCCTAGAATAATCCTAGAGGTCCTGGTCTTCTTCAAAGACCAACCTTAGTTCCCTAAGTGGAGGATTCAAAGAGGCGTTTCAAAGAAGAGGTAATATCCATTACCGATCTTTTCAATTTCATTCTTCTTCAACTTCTTCTTATTTAGTTGTTTCATGATAAAGTAATAACATCAGTATTAATTACATACTGATATGTTATTATAAATATGAAACAACCCTAATTCACCTTCTATCCATCCTACGGAAAAATGAAATCACCGCGCGTGCGTACGTACGGAATACCGTCTCCACACCGGGGTGTAATCTATTTTCCGCCGCCACCTTAATAGGATGGGTATAATTGTGTAATGAGTAACTATGTATGATTATTATAAAGTGATATTGATACTGAAATAGTATACATACACTTCAACACAATTCCACGACCATGGGAACGATATCATCGCTCGTGCGTACGTACGGACTACCGTCTCCACGACGTGATGAGATTCATTCTCAATGATTAACCATTCATGAATGATTATAAAGTATATATAATAAGTACTAATGAAATATATGAAATAATAATGATTCTGGATTCATTTATATTTATATGTATGTCATCTACTTAATTCCATTCAATTCAATAAGGAAACGAAAACAGCATTCATGCGTACGTACGGACTACCGTCTCCATGAATGGTGTATTTAATTCCATTTATCGATATTATATATATATATATTCTGTATATATATTAAATATAAATCATGTTTTACATTCTGGATATAAGTAATCATGATCTAAGTAATCATATGAATAATTACAAGTTAAAAACACGAACGACAAATGAGACGATTTTACCCAAAACGCTACTTTAACATGAATTTACAAAATAACGGGTAATATAAAGTCATAAGTGGACCATATATGATATAATAACAATGAATATGATTCTGGAATAAGTCAATAACATGATTTAAATCATTATACAGGAGGTTCGGACACTTACAAAGCAAGTCGGACCTAAGGTAAGGGAAAATATCACAATCTCATTTTTATCCGAGATTGTTTATACTTTGGTATTTACTGGGGTGTATTTTATCATAAAAATCCATGTTTCCTGAATATATAATATTATTACCATCAACTTTCAATAGTTTAAATCCAATTTTAGTCTTCGGTGAGTTTTTAGTAAAGAAATGAAAGGAATCTTTTGTCGTTTTTCATACGAGGTACTTTTTGACTTTTCCGGCAAAAGTACGAAGAATGTTTTTTTATCTTATATGGAATGAATGGATTCTTAAAACCTTATTTCCAAGAATATTCTTTTAAAAGTATTCAAGTTTATTTTTAATCAACTTCTTTTAGTTTAAAATTGTATGACATGTTAAGAAAGGAAAAGTGTTTTTGAAGTAGAAAGGATATTTTCCTCAAGAATGGAGTTCAAGTATTTTTTCAAAATTATTTTCCATCTAATATAATAAAAGGGTTCTGTTTTTATCCCTATTATTACATGGATTTGATTATGTTGTGATGGAAATATTTTTATGAATTCCTTTATCTTATATGAATTGTTTTATGATGTCATGTTGTTTAAAAATCCCATTTTTATTACATGGGTTACGCTATGATGTATGGTTTATGATTATGTGGCACACATAAGAAAGGATACATTATAAGATGGGTGGGACCTATATCTCCCTCACGATAGTTGAAAATAAATGAGCAAAATTACCCAACACATGATTTGAAGTTGGCTGAGGTAATCTTTTCATTAAAGATTTGGAGGCATTACCTTTATGGTGAAAGGTGTGATATTTATACTGATCATAAAAGTTTAATGTATATTTTCATACAAAAGGAGCTGAATATGCGTCAAAGAAGATGGTTGGAGCTGATTAAGGATTATGACTGCTCAATCCATTACCACCCTGGGAAAGCAAACATGTTGTCAGATGCATTATGTCGACAAGACCATGCTAGTTTATCCATGATGAGGATCACAAAAGATCCAATATTTATGGATTTACAAAGGATGGATCTTGGAATTATAATGGAAGGGGAAAAATCTTATCTTTGTCAAATGAATGTTCAACCATCTATACATGTGAAGATTAAATAGGCATAGAAAGAAGATGTCGAGTTACAAAAGAAGGTGAGAAATGTTCCTGAATTCAACCTTGATTGTGATGGGATAATAAAGTTCAGGAATCGGGTTTGTGTTCCTCCCATCCCCGAATTAAAGAATGAGCTGCTGGATGAGGCTCATAATTCTTCATTCTCTATTCATCCTGGAAGCACGAAGATGTATAGGGACCTGAATGAGTACTTCTGGTGGGATGGCATGAAAAGAGATGTTGCTGAATATGTCTCTCGATGCTTGGTTTGTCAACAAGTTAAAGCTGAGAGACAAAAGTCTAAGGGGATGTTACAACCATTACCCATACCCGAATGGAAATGGGAAAACATCACTATGGAATTTGTCACTGGACTTCCTAAAACATCCAAATGCAATAATGCTATTTGGGTCATAGTTGATCGTCTTACAAAGTCTGCACACTTCATTGTTATTAGAGAGGATTTCTCTCTAGATCAGCTTGCTAGGATATATGTAAAGGAATTGGTAAGATTGCATGGAGTACCACTTTCTATTATATCTGATCGGGATCCGAGATTTACCTCGAAGTTCTGGCGAAGTCTTCAGCATACTCTGGATACAGAGTTGAGTTTCAGCACTACTTATCATCCCCAGACAGACGGTCAGTCTGAGAGAACAATTCAAACACTAGAAGATATGTTTAGAGCTTTCTCTGTGGATTTCAAAGGAGGTTGGGATCAACACTTACCTTTGGTGTAATTTTCTTATAATAATAGCTTTCACTCCAGAATTCAGATGGCTCCTTATGAAGCTCTCTATCGAAAGAAATGCAGGACTCCAACTTGCTGGGATGAAGTTTGGGAAAGAAAGCTATTAGGACCTGATCTCGTTGATGAAATGGCAGAAAAGGTCAGATCTATTCAACAACACATAAGAGAAGCTCAGAGTCGACAGAAAAGTTATGCCGACAACGGAAGAAAAGACCTAGAGTTTGAAGTGGGTGATAAAGTGTTCTTACGAATATCTCCCTGGAAGAGGGTTATGAGATTTGGAAAGAAGGGGAATTTGAGCCCTAGATATATCGGTCCTTTCGAAATACTGGATCGTGTTGGAAAGGTAGATTACCGATTGGCGCTTCCACTGAATCTCTCTCAAGTTTACGATGTGTTCCATGTATCTCTCCTGAGAAAGTACATACCTGATCCTTCACATGTACTCAGCACAGAAGTTGTACCGTTGGAGAAAGATCTTTCTTATGAAGAACAACCGATAGAGATTCTGGATCGTAGCAAAAAAGTCCTACGAAACAAGACCACTCGATTGGTGAAAGTTTTATGGAGGAACCACCAATTAGAAGAAGCTACATGGGAGCTTGAGGATATGATGAGGGATATGTATCCTCATCTGTTTGTTACAAAGTGATGAATTTCGAGGGTGAAATTCTTTTTAAGGGGGGTAGAATGTAACACCCGAGATTTTTATGAGTAATATTTTTTTTATATATCATCAAAGGAATCTTTCACTACATACTAGCTTGGCTTACTTTACACGCAATTGCGACCTTCCTCGATAGCTTGCATCGTACGTAATACCGAGTTTCACTAAACAACGATATCCTATTAAAATATTATTAAAACTAGCCGTTATGAATAGTAATAACCACTTTTTGAAATTTTATAAATTTTATTTTTCAAAATGGACTTCATTTTTGGATTCGGAATACCAAAATTAGCCTAGGGTAAAATTTTGGTATTTTTCTGAAAACTTTCAATTTTTGGTGAATAGTGAAACCACTATGTGGTAGGTTAAAAACTGAATTTTGCATAAAACTTAATTTTACCGCTTCTGTGAATGGAATTTCGAAAATCCGAGAGACACGGTTAATATCAAGGATTAAAATGTGGTTCAATGAGATGAAAATAATTTTTGGTGAATAGTAACATTTTACTTTTTTTTACCACGGTAAAAAGTAAATAGGGTAATTAAGGATAAAGATGATATTATTAATACGCTAACACATGTCCTAATTCTATTGGATAAGTTTAATTCGACCAAAAAAAACCTTATTAATAAAATATGACCATTTAGGCCCACTTGGGTTAGATTAGGACATTTATTATTAATTTATTTAAAGAAGGGTTAAAATAGTTAAAATCAAAGTTTAATAAGTAAATCATTTTTAATATGGGGTTTTACATAAGATAAATTCGACTGTAAATATTAATTTGAAATATAAAAAGATTTCCTACATGATGGTATTTTATTTGTAAATTTTAGACATCAAATTATTTAATTTATTTATGACACAAAGATGATGTGGTAATTATCTTATTAATGAAATATTGACATAATTGATATTATAAATAACAAAATAAATGTAATTTAAGACTTTTTATGAATTCCACTAATTTTATATGTTACTATGATATATTATTGTTGATTTAATTAACTTGGTTCGAATATATAATTCTTTTATGACTTTCACAAAAATAATATATCAAATAGTGTCAAAATTGACACAAAATAGTTTTTAAATCAAATATTATATTATTAATTGTTATTTTATTCCTAAAAATCTAAGGTTCGGCCAAATGACTTAGATAAGGATATATATATTAATAATAAAAAATTTGGGGTTCTTTTTTCATGTTATAGTAAGTGTATTAACCATATAGTATAAGAAAAAAAAAGACACGGTAAAAGTTAAATTATTTAAGTTAAAGTTCAATATAATTGATAAGGTTAAAATAATAAACTAAACTTTTCTAAATCCTATTGGATGATAGGATTTCGACCCATACCCACTTTAGCTTCGAAATAAGACCCTTTGAACCATTATAAACCGATTTTGACTTTAATATAAAATAATATTTTGAGATATTCCTATGGTGCCCCTCTCCTCCCTTATAAAAGGGCACCTCCTCCCCCTCCTCCTCACACCAATTTGAGCACTCATGCTCGGCCAACCCCTGCCATTTTCTCCTCTCCACTCACCTAGAATAATCCTAGAGGTCCTGGTCTTCTTCAAAGACCAATCATAGTTCCCTAAGTGGAGGATTCAAGGAGGCGTTCCAAAGAAGAGGTAATATCCATTACCGATCTTTTCAATTTCTTTCTTCTTCAACTTCTTCTTCTTTAGTTTTTTCATGATAAAGTAATAACATCAGTATTACTTACATAATGATATGTTATTATAAATATGAAACAACCCTAATTCACCTTCTATCCATCCTACGGAAAAATGAAATCACTGCGCGTGTGTACGTACGGAATACCGTCTCCACACCGTGGTGTAATCTATTTTCCACCATCACCTTACAAGGATGGGTATAATGGTGTAATGAGTAAATATTTATGATTATTATAAAGTAATATTGATACTGAAATAATATATATATACTCCAATGCAATTCCACGATCATAGGAACGATATCATCACTCGTGCGTACGTACGGAATACCGTCTCCACGATGTGATGCGACTCGTTCTACATGATCATCATTACATAGTAATTATATAAATGAATGGAATGAATAAATATGATATATGTTACACTACTAACATTATGGATATAATTTATCTTTAACCTTAAAAGAAGAATAAGAATTTATTCGTAAAAACACGCATAAGATCAAAAGGCAATAAAGACCCGAGTAACAAGTAACAATGAAATATTACTAAAAAGAAGCTAAGAATATGACCATATATGATATCATATCAATATGTATGATTCTGGAATAAGTCAATAACATTATTTAAACCATTATACAGGAGCTTCGGACAGGTACAATGCAAATCGGACCTAAGGTAAGGGAAATATCACAATCTCATTTTTATCTGAGATTGTTTATACTTTAGTATTTACTGGGGTGTATTTTATCATCCACATCCATGTTCCCTCAATATGTAATATTATTTCCATCCACCTACAATTGTTTAAATCCTATTTTACCCTTATATGAGTTTTTAGTAAAATATATTAAAGGAATCTTTTATCATTTTTCGTACGAGGTACTTTTTTGACTTTTCCGAAAAAAGTGCGAAGAATGTTTTTTTAACTTATACGGCATGAATGGATTCTTAAAACATTATTTCCAAGAAGCTTCCTTTACAAGTATTCAAGTTTATTTTTAATTAACTACTTTTACTATGAAATTGTATGACATGTTAAGAAAGGAAATGTGTTTTTTAAGTAGAAAGGATATTTTCCTCAAGAATGGAGTTCAAGTATTTTATCAAAATTATTTTCCATCTAAGATAATAAAAGGGTCCTGTTTTTTTCCCTATTATTACATGGATTTGATTATGTTGTGATGGAAATATTTTTATTAATTCCTTTATCTTATATGAATTGTTTTATGATGTCATGTTGTTTAAGAATCCCATTTTTATTACATGGGTTACGCTATGATGTATGGTTTATGATTATGTGGAACACATAAGAAAGGATTAATTATAAGATGGGTGGGACCTATATCTCCCTCCAATGCATTGGGTAAAGATTTATATCTCATGAGATAGACATGGCTGGAACGGAAGGTTATTTCGGTTCAGTGATACAGGACTGAAACGAGGAGTGAACTCGGTTCAGAAAGGGACTTTTTCCACTAAGATAGTCTTGGCAATGAGTCATGACTAACAAGAAATGATTTTCCATGATTATGTGTGCATGCCACAAAGTTTCAAGTTTCATGTTATGATTATGGGGATCTCATTTTCACTTCTCTGATTTATTCCATGTTAAGATATTATGATCTCTTTTGCAGGTTATGATTTTCAAAAAGATATGATATGATTTTTATTTCCTTTATTTGCCCTTGCTGAGCATTTGAGCTCACCCTTTTAAGTTTTCTTTTCCCCAGGTTAGTAAGATGGATATTAAGTAGAATATGCTAAAAGGGACACTAGATATGATGAAATAAATGGGAGACACTGTAGAAGATTTATGAACCAGTTGTTTATGTTTCCCAGTTTCTAAAGACACTATACCTATACGGTCCTTTGTGGTTTTGTCATATGTTGTAATAAGTGTGCTTCAATTTTGAAGTATTAACAATGTATGTAATGTATGGGTCGTTATAGTTGATATATGGGAGTGGACTGCAGTATTATGGATAAGCCTAAAGATTGGAATGGATTATGTTGGACATAAGTTAGTATTGTTTAAGGATAGAAGTTTTCTCAATATTATTGATGGGGTGATATAGTTTTAGAAAAAGGACAACCTGCAGAACGGGCGACAGCCCATCGCGTCGGACAAGGATGTGGGAATCGAACCCACAACCGAAGTGCGACTGGCCTTTATCACCTACCACTGGCCTACAGGAAGTCCCTGTTTAGTAGAAACTAGTTTAATATATTAAGCAGTATGATATATGAAGAATAAGTCCATTTTAGGAACCATATATGATTAATCTCACTATAGATCAACTTATGTATATAATTTTTGCTAACCTTTTGATTGAGACAGATGGAATGACCCGTCATTCTATCACATGATCTACTAACACTTCACGAATAACAAATTCAACTTCATTTATTTAAGAGATGAAGTGGAAATTGTTCAAGGCACGAACAATAGTGAGATTGTACGAAAATAAAGAAAGTATTTATTCGAATGCAAATTTTCAACTTTAGGGAAATGATCTTGAAAACCAAAAATGTTGTCCTAGTGATATTATACTTGATGAATCAGATGGTACCTTATATCATCACAAATCTATGGATTTGTGATTACTGGCTTTTCCATAGCAATGTTCTCTACCACTCTCCATCAGAACATGATGGTTAGATTTCTCTTCCATATCCATATTTTCACCTATGTGGAAACCAGTGATTAGTTTATTTGGGTAATCGTTACATTTCATACTTTAGTTTTTAAGGCCAAGTTTTGGTATTATTTTTTATGATGTGGGTTCTATATTAAAGAAACTTTCGAATAGTAAACCATTTATAACCCCGACAAATTTTGAGGGCGAAATTCATTTTAAGGGGGGTAGAATGTAACACCCCGAGATTTTATGAAAAATATTCCTTTTAATTTCATTAATGTCTTGTGTTATACACTACACCAAAAGTATATTTCACAACAAACATCTCTGACCTGGATTGAATTACACACAATCGCGACCTTCCACGATAGCGTGTGTTGTACGCAACACCAAGTTTCACTAAACAACGATATGCAATTAAAATATTATTAAAACTAGCTGTTATGAATAGTAATAACCACTTTTTGAAATTTTGTAAATTTTATTTTTCAAAATGGACTTCATTTTTGGATTCGGAATATTGAAATTAGCTTAGGGTGAAATATTGGTGATTTTCGGATAACTTTCATATTCTGATGAATAGTGAAAATTACTAAATTATAATTAAAAACAACATTTTTAATCAAAATAATTAATAGTGATAAATTATTAATTTGAGTGGTTTTAAAGTATATTTATAATATATTTTTACAATTTAATACAATGTTGGTCATTGGATGTAATTTCACATTTAAACCAGACATAAACAAGTGTCAATCTTTTGATAGATATTGTTTCTTAAAAACACGCTATTTGTTTTAACAGCGGGATTTAATTATAATATTAATTAATGTAACTTCAATGTTATGAATTTGGAAAAATAGACTTCATTTTTGAATTCGGAATATGAAATATAGCTTAGGATGAAATTTTGGCATTGTTCTGAAAAACATCAATTTTTGATGAATAGTGAAACTACTAAGTGGTAGTTAAAAAAACTGAATTTTTCATAAAACTTAATTTTACCACTTTTGTGAATGGAATTTCAAAAATCCGAGAGACACGGTTGATGTCAGTAAGTAAAATGTGGTTCAATGAGATGAAAATAATTTTTGGTGAATAGTAACTTTTTACTTTTTTTACCACGGTTAAAAGTAAATAGGGTAATTATGGGTAGAAATGATATTATTATTACCCTAACACATGTCCTAATTCTATTGGACAAGTGTAATTCGACCAAAAACGAACCTAGGAATAAAATATGACCATTTAGGCCCACTTGGATTAGATTAGGACATTTATTATTAATTTATTTAAAGAAGGGTTAAAAGAGTTAAAATCAAAGTTTATTTACTAAAACATTTTTAATATGGGGATATAAATAAGATAAATTCGACTATAAATATTCATTAGAAAGATAAAAAGCTTTCCTACATAATGATAGTTTATTTATAATTTTTATACATTAAATAAATTAATTTATTTATGACACAACGACGATAGAGTAATTACACTTTTAAGGAAATGTTAACATAATTGATGTTATAAATGCTCAAATAAATGTAATTTGATACTTTTTATGAATTCCACTAATTTTCCAGGTTACTATGATATATTAGTGTTAATTTAATCAACTTGGTTTGAACATATAATTCTGTTATGACTTTCAAAAAAAACATATATCAAATAGTGTCAAAATTGACACAAAATAGTTTTTAAATCAAATATTATATTATTAATTGTTATTTTATTCCTAAAAATATGAGATTCGGCCAAATGACTTAGATAAGGATATATATATTAATAATAAACAACTTGGGGTTCGTTTTCCATGTTATAGTAAGTGTATTAATCATATAGTGTAAGAAAACAAAAAGTCACGGTTAAAGTTAAATTATTTAACTTAGAGTTAAATCTAATTGATAAGGTTAAAATAATTACCTAAAATTGTCTAAATCCTATTTTTGGATAGGGTTTCGACCCATACCCACTTTAACTTCGAAATAAGACCCTTTGGAACCATTATAAACCGATTTTGACTTTAATATAAAATAATATTTTGAGATATTCCTAAGGTGCCCCTCTCCTCCCTTATAAAAGGGCACCTCCTCCCCTTCTCCTCACACCAATTTGAGCACTCATGCTCGGCCAACCCCTGCCAAAATCCCTTCTCCACTTCCCTAGAATAATCCTAGAGGTCCTGGTCTTCTTCAAAGACCAACCATAGTTCCCTAAGTGGAGGATTCAAAGAGGCGTTTCAAAGAAGAGGTAATATCCATTACCGATCTTTTCAATTTCTTTCTTCTTCAACTTCTTCTTCTTTAGTTGTTTCATGATAAAGTAATAACGTCAGTATTACTTACATACTGATATGTTATTATAAATATGAAACAACCCTAATTCACCTTCTATCCATCCTACGTAAAAATGAAATCACCGCGCGTGCGTACGTACGAAATACCGTCTCCACGCCGTGGTGTAATCTATTTTCCGCTGCCACCTTAATAGGAAGGGTATAATGGTGTAATGAGTAACTATATATGATTATTATAAAGTGATATTGATACTGAAATAGTATACATATACTTCAACACAATTCCACGACCATGGGAACGATATCATCGCTCGTGCGTACGTACGGACTACCGTCTCCACGACGTGATGAGATTCATTCTCAATGATTAACCATTCATGAATGATTATAAAGTATATATAATAAGTACTAATGAAATATATGACATAATAATGATACTGGATTCATTTATATTTATATGTATGTCATCTACTTAATTCCATTCAATTCAATAAGGAAACGAAAACAGCGTTCATGCGTACGTACGGACTACCGTCTCCATGAATGGTGTATTTCATTCCATTTATCGATATTATATATATATATATATTCTGAATATATATTATATAAAAATCATTTTTTACATTCTGGATATAAGTAATCATGATCTAAGTAATCATATTAATAATTACAAGTTAAAAACACGAACGACAAATGAGACGATTTTACCCAAAATGCTACTTTAACATGAATTTACAAAATAACAGGTAATATAAAGTCATAAGTGGACCATATTTGATATAATAACAGTGAATAGGATTCTGGAATAAGTCAATAACAAGATTTAAATCATTATACAGGAGGTTCGGATACTTACAAAGCAAGTCGGACCTAAGGTAAGGGAAAATATCACAATCTCATTTTTATCCGAGATTGTTTATTCATAAGTATTTACTGGGGTGTATATTATCATACACATCCATGTTTTATAAATATGTAATGTTATTTCCATCCACCGACAATTGTTTAAATCCATTTTTACCCTTCGGTGAGTTTTTAGTAAAAGAAATGAAAGGAATCTTTTGTCGTTTTTTGTATGAGGTACTTTTTGACTTTTCAGACAAAAGTACGAAGAAATTTTTTTAACTTATACGGCATGAATGGATTCTTAAAACATTATTTCCAAAAATCTTCCTTTACAAGTATTCAAGTTTATTTTTAATCAACTTATTTTAGTTTAAAATTGTATGACATGTTAAGAAAGGAAAAGTGTTTTTGAAGTAGAAAGGATATTTTCCTCAAGAATGGAGTTCAAGTATTTTATCAAAATTATTTTCCATCTAAGATAATAAAAGGGTTCTATTTTTATCCCTATTATTACATGGAATTGATTATTTTGTGATGGAAATATTTTTATGAATTCCTTTATCTTATATGAATTGTTTTATTATGTCATGGTGTTTAAGAATCCCATTTTTATTACATGGGTTACGCTATGATGTATGGTTTATGATTATGTGGAACACATAAGAAAGGATTCATTATAAGATTGGTGGGACCTATATCTCACTCCAATGCATTGGGTAAAGATTTTATATCTCATGAGATTGACATGGCTGGAATGGTAGGTTATACCGGTTCAGTGAAACAGGACTGAAACGAGGGTGACTCAATTCAGAAAGGGACTTTGTCCACTAAGATAGTCATGGAAATGAGTCTTGACTAACACAAAATGATTCTATATGATTATGTGTGTATGCCACAAGGTTTCATGTTTTAAGTTATGATTATTGGGATTTCATTTCACTACTATGATTTATCCCATGTTATTAAATTATGCTCTCTTTTGTAGGTTAAGATTTCCAAAAGTTATGTTCTTATGAATATGATGTGATTGGTTTTTCTTTTGTTTACCCTTACTGAGCATTTGAGCTCAACCTTTTATGTTTAATTTTCCCTAGGATATAAAGAAAGGTTTTAGGTATTAAAAAAAGGGAAGATTTTTATGGGTGATGTTGAAGATCTTTCACCAGGATTAGAAGAATATACTCCGAGTTTCCAAAGACACTAAACTATTACGATCCTTGTGTGTGTGTTTTTGTTATGTACTAAGTATTCCGAAAATGTAATGTAATTTTAATGTACGTCAATCTTCGGGTCACTACAATCCATACCCTTCATCTATGATCAATTTTGATCTGTAGAAGGTGTGTTTGAACCATGTCGGTAAGTCTCTCCTCAACAATGCCACATTTTTTATTTTATCTCCCTTCATGGTACACTACATCTTTTTGAAACATTTTTCTGTATTTTCATGATGTTCAAAGGAAACAACAATATCTTCCAACTGAGACAGATTTATGGGAAAATACTATATTTTCCTATGTCTATGAATCGAATGAAGGTGGTTGATACTTTTTGATAGTATTCATGAGTGTTTAGGGGGGTGGATTTTAGTAAACCATTGCATTGACTGAGAAAGACCCTGTATATGATATGGGTGCCTTTAAATAATTAATGTTGTCGTTGTGGGTTGCTGTTTGGAATTAATTTTCCATATATATATATATACATGTGAGAGATTGAGTTAGAGGAATTAAACAGCTTGGGTATCTAGGTCATGTGTGTTTCTCATATTAATTGAATGGTTTTTTGTAATCCTAGTTGTACAATTCAATTGCATTGAGTTTATTTTGTAAATTTATGTTAATAACATAAAAAAATTACTTTTTGTATAAAATTGTGATACATAGGATCATTGCGACCTTGGTTCGGGGAATATAGGTTGCATGGCTTTTAGGTTTGAGGTTATCTAATCATCTAGATGGGCTTGGCTAAGGTTACATGGGTGACATGGTCACTAGTTGGGCATCATGAATGTCAGTTTGAGGAATCTAGGTTATCAGGTCATGGGAATGGACCTTGACATTGTATTTAATGGCCATAATATTTGAGTTACATGGTCATAGGGTCATGAGATTCTATAATTGGTGTAGTTTAGGTACAAATTTCAGGTTTTTTTCTAAAAATAATTGGCCAAAGATCCACTTTTACACATCTGCACACATGTAGACTCAAGGATGAGGCAACATTGGCCAACAAGTGGGTAGAGGACCCATGTAGTAGGGAATAAGAGTTTGTTTTGGGGGTGATTTCAATATAAATTCATGGGGATTGTTAGGGGCCATCAGATGATAGCATTGTGGATATTTTTCGGTGATGAGGTTCATATTATTGAGGCTATTATATCCAGAATATTTGTGGAGGAGGGGAATCAAAATTCCTCAGGGTGTCTTTCTATGTTCCGATGAATAATTTTCGTTGAGGAAAGATATTGTTGTGACTCTAGAAATTGGGCTTGAGCCGATGGGTGATTTCATGTAAGGGTCATAGGGACCAGTTTTGTATCACTTTGTTGAGCCTTTAGGAGATCAGTGACTTTTTTGGGAAAGAGGTGTTGGGGAGAACATGGTTTCAGGTTACTTTATTATAGGTGGAACCTAAGGTTTCACCCTAGAGTATTTGGTATCAAGGGATAAACCGTACCATGGGCTAATGATCCTCTCCTATTAAGTAATTCTGACATCATCCAAAGAAGGTTGCAACTTCTTGGTAGCTATTTTCCCACAGGGAAGTTTCTTTTTTTATTTACATATAATGCGATCTTATACTTATTAGATTACACAACTAATTAAACACAAATGTTGGGTTTGGACAAGTGGGGGTACCCTATTGAGACACAATCACTCGCCCTAAAAAGGTCCTTTAGGATATGTCTATACATTATGCATATATTCTCCTATAAGGGTGAGGGCTCTAGAGATAGATCCTTATTGAGTTTTCCTAGATAGATAACATAGTACCTTGAGGTTCCTGCCTCAGTTGGTTCTTCCTTTTTGGTTTACATTTTTATTTTAGCTTACTTGTGATATATGTATATACAATGGTATACCATTGGTGAACCCTTCTAGAAATTTTAATGTATGAACTCATATGAATGAAAGATTGTCATTAGTAGATACAAGTGGTATGCTTTCCTATTTATTTTTGTTTTAGTTGTTGTTCTTTATGCTTTAGCTATTTCTTGTATGTTATTGTGCTTCAACCATAGGTAGGTCTATATTGAGTATGTTGAGTCTTTTATTCTTCTTTCATGTCGTGTATATATACTCGGACTGTAACACCCCAAGCTTCTATAGTATAATTCTTTCTAAATAATTCAATGGTTTGTGTCGTACACAACCTTAAGTTCAAGCAAACCTTGACCTATCAAAGTAGCCACTTATAACAAAATTATGAACATTATTAACAATATTTTCAAATTTTATAATCATAATTTTAAAAAATAGATATCATTTTTGAATTACGAATATCAAAATTATCTTAGGGTGAATATTTGGTAATTTTCAGAAATGTTTCTATTTTTGATGAATAGTTAAAAATATTGCACTTTTATTCAATGCTACCTTTTCAAATAATTTATTTTATAAAGTTAGATTATCATGTTAATTAGTTTCAATGTGTGATTGGATTATGATTTTACCATTTCATTTAATTATGTTCATTGGATGTAATTTCACATTTATATTTTACATAAACACATGTCAATCGTTTGATAGCTATTACTTCTTAATAACCTTCTTTCCGGTTTTATCAATGAGAATTAATTTCATGTAACAAGAATTAATTTAATGTATAGATAAGTATGACATAAACATGTATATTTTACTAAAAGAAATTTCATATAGGGTTATATGACTGATATATTTGACTATAAATAGTAATTAGAAAGCTAAAAATGAATCCTAGATCAGTTTATTTAATTCATATATTTTGGACATTAAAAAGGTAAATTTATTAATGACACAATAATGATGTAGTGATTAATTTGTTAATGAAAGATTAAAAAATGAAGTTATAAATTTTGAAATAAATATAATTTGAATTTTATAATGCCAAAAAAGACTTTTATGGATGATATTGACATATTATATTTGATTAAATTAATATTTATTAAATTAGTCATGTTTTTATGACATTAACAAAAAAAATTCTTAAATAGTGTCAAAATTTCCTTAAATGAGTTTTTAAAAGAAATTTTTTATTAATAAATGATATAAATGTACTAAAAATAAAATATTCAGAAAACTGACTTATATAATGTTAAAATTTTCATTAATAATACACTTTTGGTTTTATTGTCATTTTATTGTTACTATAGTAACCATATATTTGGAGAATAAAAGAAGACATGGTAAGCATTAATGTTTTTAACTAAGGGTCAAAGCTAAAAGATAAGGTTAATTTTGTGACCTAAAATTGTCAAAAACCTATTGGTTGAGAGGATTACGACCCATTATCATCTTATACTATAAATATTTCACTTTGGTAGTATTAGAATTCGAAAATAAATTTATAATAAAATAATATTTAAGACATTTCAAAACTGCCCCTTCTCCCTCTTATAAAAGGGAACCAACTCTACCCAATTATTCACACCACCGAAGACCTTTGGATAAGGAAACACCAACCCAAATATCATCTCAAATTCATTAAAAATTTCATAGATGATACCAATTGGGATGAAAATCAACTTAAGGGGACCATTTGTGCCAATGAAAAGGAATCACCCAAAGAAGAGGTAATCATTTTATCCCATCTTTTAATGTTCATTTATTCTTCTAATTCATCTAACTATGTTGTTACCATACTAAAATAATAAATCTAGTATCGACTATATAATGAGATGTTTTTATGATTATTTTACAACCATATTCTTGTTTTACAAATCCTCTGAAAAACAATATCACCAGGCGTGCGTATGCATGGATGACCATCTCAACGCCATGGTTTAAACTATTTTTCATCTATACATTATTTTGATGGGTATTTTTATGAATAAAAATGACATAAAAAATAAATATAACATGATATTATTTATACCTAATTCATATTAAATCCAAATCCATACCATTAAATGATTAAATAAATGATATCGTCACTCGTGCGTACATACACCTTACCGTCTCCACAACACGATGAGACTTATCTTCCACCTTCCGCATCAAAGAATGATTAAAAATATATATATTATGAAATATATGACATAATAATTCTACTAGAATAAAATATATATATGTATATATATATATTAACATATATGTCATTAACTTACATCCATTCCATACGATAAAAAAACTAAAACATCGTTCATGCGTATGTATGACCTAAAATCTCCATGAACAGTGAATTCCTATATATTATATTTATCTATATTATGAATATATATGATTTATAAATCATATTATACATTTTTAAGTATTTAAATCTTTATACAAGTAATATGACCCAGAATAACAAGTCAAAACATGTGTGATCAAATGAAGCGATTATTACCCGAAATGTTGCATTAATATGGAATTGTTAATAAATGGGTAATATAAACTAATAAAATAAAAATATATTATATCATAAATATTATTATGATTCTAATATAACTTAATAATACCATCATATAGGTGGTTTAGACAAATACAGATAGTTTCATAATTAAGGTAAGGGATTTTTGTCTCAATTTCATTTCATTGAGGTATATTCTAATGTTATGCACCTAGTTCCTTTTATATGGTGTATATTATACCATATAATTTTTTATCTTGAATCTAATTATTTTCAAGATATTATGTTAATTTCCTTCCTGGGAATTATTTATAGATCCATATTACACATTCAATATGTTTATTTGATAAGGCATGTTATTTATTTCAATTCATCATTATGAGAAATATTTTGGAGTTGAAATGATTGGTGGACCCTAAACATTATATAGCTCCTTGAAGAAATGATAGTTTCACTTAAGACCAATAAATTGTCCAAAGGGGTTTATACCATTAATTTTATACTGCATTGTTAAAGGTCTTGATGGTAATAGCTTATAATATGCCAGACACATGACGTCCTTAAATAAAGTATTTCTCTCATTTAATTTTAGTTACTATTTATCCGTGAGATTTTGGGTCAACATATCCATGGAAGTAGTTTATTCTCAGTTTATTTATTTATTTCATATCATTCAGTTCCTTAATTGCTATATTATTTGTTCTTTATCATGTTTTGTAAATGGAAAGTGTTCTCGGATATTTAAATTTCCATATAGAATTATTTTTTCTTCTGTTGTGCATAACCTTATTATGAATTTGAGATTACCCTTATAATGTTTCTCTCCCCATTTTATGAATAAGAGAAATTTTATTAAGCATTCAAGGATGGAATAGATTTCATTTTTTGTGTAGGATGTCTTATTTTGTTTTTCTACGGAACTATGGGTATCGTGTATGTAATCCGGATTTCCAAGACTGCTAAACTATTCAGTCCAATGGGATTTGTTTCATTATAATAATTATAATGAAATGTAATAATGAATTGGAATTAGGTTATATGAGGTTGGGGTGTTAGTGTGGTTATCATAGAATTTTTAGCATCTATCTTGGAAACTAAATTTAGAGAACATAGATTTGGGAACATACCCTAAGTTCTATATTGTGGATACACATATGGTAAATCACCCAAAATAAAAAATTTATATAATTTATAATGAATAAAATTATAATTATAATTTTCTATTTTACCATATTTGAAACTAATAATTTTATGAGATAATTTGATATGCGTCATTATATAGAAATGACAGCTGGAAGGACGAATCATATCAATACTTGATGAAATTGTAGGGGTTAACCTGCAGAGGAATCCAATACAACTGGTATTGGAATAGAGAAAATAATATCAATATTAGTGAAACATAATCTGGTTATGTCAATTTACCTTTCCTGAATGTAACAATCCATTATGTATAGGGATCTACAATTCTAGATTTCTTTATATGAAAAAATCCACCATCATTTAGTGGGAATACTAATCCAATTGTTGTTGAGAAGTAGATTAAGTCTCTAGAAAAGATATTTATTGACTTACAATGTAATAAAATAGAAAAGTTTACTTTTTCTATTTATTGTCTCAAGGTTGATGTTGATCAATGTTGTACATTGATCCAAATTTCTTGGGATGAAGAATAAATATAACATATAGAATAGTGAATATTTAAGGATACATTCTTGGACAATAAAATTACTCGTGATCAACAAATTGAGATGTAGAGGAAGTTCATTAGATTCAATAAAAAGGAAGAAGAGAGTGTTAAAAATTATAATGGTACCTTTAAATGGTTTTTCCAGGTTTTCTATTGATTCTATACACAACCCAGAGTGCAAGATCAATCACTTATTTGATGGTCTTATGAAAAATCTCTGAAGGGCACTGGATTTTAAAAAAAATTCATCATATGATGAAATAGTTTAATGTTCCATCAGGAAGGAGAGATAATATTCATGGATACATATATTCAAAGGAAAAAAAAGTAAATAAGATTCCATCTGAGAACAATGAAAAAGTTAACGCATCAATGAAGAAGAATAAATTTGAATTATTTTCATATTGTGAAAACTATGGAGAAAAGAACCATGAGAAAATATTGATTGGATTGGGATATTATTATATGTGTGGAGATAATGAACACTAGGTTCGTGAATGAAAAGGGAAGAAACAAATCTATGATGTCCAAATCTATAATTTTAATTAGAGGGGACACTATGGAAATTAATTCCCTAAACATCAAGGTAATCAACCAAAGAATAAGTCGAGGGAAGATGGCCAAGATTTTGCGATCACAACTGCTGAGGCAGAAGTTCCTAATAATTTTCTGGTAAGTAGTTTAATTGTTTCATCAAATTTATCTAAATAATTATTTGATTCTGGATCATTTCATTCGTTTATATCTTCCATATTTTCTTAAAGAAATTTATATTTCCAAATCATCGTGAAAATGGAATTTTTAGTAAGAACTGCTAGTGGGAAACTTATCACAACAATGATTTTTCGATCAGTTCCTAATATGGAATATAAATATTCTCTTATTTCTGACATTGTTATCATTCATATGGTTGATTTTGATATAAACATTGATATGGATTGTATTTAAAAATATGATGTTAAAATCTATTTCAATAAGAAAGACGTTTCTATTTTTGGGGAAGTGGTAGAATCCATTAACATTATAATAGAAACTAAATAACCTATTTATGATCAAAATCCACCCCCAGTAGCTTCACTGAATTATATTATTTAGGAGGAAGAGAAGTCAACATCTACGGATGAAGGATTTATTTTCAAATTAAGGATGTACCTATTTTAAAGGAATACATTGATGTCCTTCTTGACAATTTACCTAGAAACCCCCCAGAGCGTGAAGTTGTGTTTTTATTGATTTTATACCAATTGAAATGAAAATATCGAAAACTACCTATAGAATGGACAATGTGAAATGTGTAGAGATAAAAAACAACATGAATATTTTGGTCAAAATGGATTGATCTGCCCTAGTGTTTGTCTATGAGGATCACCAATTCACTTTGTCAAGAAGAAATATGGAACTGTGAGTCTGTGTATTGATTAAAGGGAAATAAATGCGATTAAAATAAATAACCATAATCCTCTACCTCATATTAATGATTTATTATAGAATCTTCAAGTATCTCAATTCTTTTTGAAGATTGATCCTCATTCTTGATATCATCAATTACACATGAAGAAGGAAGACATTCTGAAGATCTATTTTTGGAAAAGTTAAGGTCACTATGAATTTACAGTAATGCCTTTTAGATTGACTAATTAAACCTCAGTTTTTATAGATATCATGAATAGAGTATCTAGGGAATATATTGATGATTTTTTTGTGGTATTCATTGATCATATTATGATATATTTTAAATGTTTTTAAGACCATGATTATCACTTGTTAATCATTCATAAGACTCTCGGAAGATAATAATTATATGATAAATTTAGAAAGTGTTAATTATGGAATCATGAAATTTATTTCCTTGCCTATTTATTCTCCAATGATGGAATCTTTGTTGATCCTTCGATGGAAACGGTAATTCAAGAATGGCCAGCATTGAAAAATATAACTAAGGTATGCCGTTTTATTGTTTTAGCAAGTTACTTTCAACATTTCTTCCAAAATTTCTAATGATTATCTAACCCCTTAACCAAGATCCCATTTAAATGGGTAAAATTGATTTCAATGAAAGAGTCTGAAAAATGTTTTTGAGAATTTAATAGATAATTAGTCAATGATCCTATATTGTATTTACCATATGTGAATGATGGGTTTGTTATTCATAGTGATGCATCATGGTAAGGAATTATCTGTGTCCTTATGTTGAATGATAGGGTTATGGTATATGCATCGTGGAAACTAAAAACCAATGAACAAAACTGTAAAATTCATGATCTTGAGTTAGCTGCAGTTATCTTTGATCTGAAGATATGGAGACACTATCTCTATGGTGAAACTGTGAGATATATACTGATCACAAGATTTTGAAATATATTTTCTCATATAAAAAAACCAACTTGAGGAAAAAGAGATGGCTTCAGCTACTTAAGATTTATTATTTCACAATACACTACTACCTAGGAAAGGATAACAAAGTGGTAGATTCCATGAGAAGAATAGACCATGAAGTTCTAAAAAAATGGGTGTAGAAAGGGATTATATTTTTATGGATCTAGTAATGATGGATATGTGAATTATCATTGAGAGTGAAACATTATTACATTTCCAAATGGATTCCGAAACATAATTACAGGAAAGGATAAGAAATTATCAGACTGATGATGAGGAGTTTCAAAGAAAAATTAATGGTGTGAAATATGGGATATTGAACGATTTCATTTTTGACAATGACAATTTAATATTTTGGAAGAGTATTTTTGTTACCGCTATTCCTGATCTATAAAGGGAATTATTGGATGATGATCTTAGCTCCAATTTCTCTATACACCCCAGGGGAACTAATCTATATAAATATTTGATGGAACCTATTTTCTAGGATAACAGAAAGAGGCTGATTGAATATTGTGTATCAAAATGTTTTTTTCCAATAGGTGAAGGCTAGAAGACAACATCCAAGAATAGTTATACAACCTATTCCTTTACCTATTTGGAAATGGGATGTTAATATGATGGACATTTTCATAGGGCTAACAAATACTCCCAGAAGGAACGACTCGATATGGGTTGTTATTTACTAGCTTACCATTCAATTACATTTTATTTCTATAATAGAATATTTAACACATGAATGTTTATGAAGACTACATATTAATGAATTTTTAGGACTTCTTTGTGTACCCGTATCAATTGTTTTTAATCGTGATCCTCATTTTATATCAATATTCTGGAAGAGTGATCAGAAGGCCCTAGATACTAAAATTTGTTTGGGAAATTCATACCACCATTGAACTGATGGAAAATATGAAGAAACTATTCAAACATTATGAGACATGTTGATATCCTTCTCACTTGACATTCATGGTATGTAGGAGAAGTATTTATCTCTAGTATAATTTTCCTATAAATTTGATTCCATTCATGTATTCAGATGGCACCATATGAAGCTTTATATGGAAATATATATCGCACACCAACATTTTGGGATGATATTGGTGAAAGAAAACATGTAGTCCACGAAATTATTGAAGAAACAATAGATATGGTTATTATTATCCAAAACCATTTCAACACAGCACAATGTTGGAAAATGATTTATGCCGATAAGAGAATCTATGGTTTGGAATTTCAAGTAGGATGTCCTATTTTCTTTAGGTATCTCTATAGAAGGGTTTAATATGATTCTTTAAGAAAGGTAAATTAACTCCCATGTATATCAGACCTTTTGAAATTATTGAATGAATTGGAGTTGTAGCCTACCAATTTTTAATGCCTCCAAGTCTCTCAAAAGGTCATGATGTGTTCCATATATCACTATTAAGGAAATACATGCCAGACTGAATGCATGTACTCACCTATGATCAAATAGAACTGTAACCAGATCAGTCTAATTGTGAAGAGCCTGTCTAGAATCTTGATACCTGAGAACACGTTTTGAGAAATCAAAAAAGTAGTATGGTAAAAGTTCATTGGAGAAACCATAAAATGGAAGTGGTGAGGCGGGAACCAGCAGAACATATGATAAGAACGACCCAAAAGTTTTTATGTCGTGATATTATAGAAATTTCCAGGATGAAACTATTTGAAGGTGGGAAAAATGTAACACCCCATGCTTCCACAATATGCTTCTTCTTATATAAATAAATGGATTTCATTGTATGCAACCCTATGTCCAAGAACACCACGACCTATCAAAGTAGCCATTTAAATAGAATTTATGTATAGTATTAACTTAATTTTGAAATTTTATAAACTCTATTTTTAAAAATAGACTTCATTTTTGAATTCAGTATATCAAAATTATCATGGGTGAAATTTTGGTAATTTATGAAGAGATCTAATTTTTGATGAATAGTAAAAATAATACATTTTAATTCAAAAACATTCATTTCATCTAATTTATTTATATAGTTATATTTTATTTTTTATTGGTTTTAAAGTGTAATTGGATTAATATTTTATCATTTAATCCACTCAATTTTATTGGATGTAATTTCACATTTAATATTTACATAAACATATGTAAATCATTCGATAGAATTTTATTCTTAAAAACCCACTTTCTGGTTTTGACAATGAGAATTAATATTATATTAATTATAATGACCTCTTTTTTTTGAAGTTTAAAAAATGGATTCCATTTTTGGAATCAAAATTTCCCAATTTTTTAAATAGGCACACTTTTTAGAAATTATGAATAGTATCATCAATAATTATTTTTATTTACCATTATGAAAGGGTAAATCAGGTAATGAAGGGTAATAAAATAATATTATAATAACATAAAACTAACCAAACCCATGTCCTATTCCCATTTTATGAGATATTTCTGACCATGGGTAGACATGGGTCTATTTTTGCACCCCATAGAGCCACATGGGTGGGATAATTACATTTTATAATTATTAATTTAAAGTAAAGATAAATATAACATAAACATGTATCTTTTAATATTTTTTAATATATGGATATATGATTGATATCTATGAATATAGGAAATAATTATGAATAATAAATTATTTCATACATCATGGTATTTTATTTATAATTATTTAGATATTAAAAATGTAAATTTATTTATGACACAATGATGATCTAGTGATTACCTTATTAATGAAAGATTCAAATAAGTGATATTATAAATAATAAAATAAATATAATTTGAACATTTTGATTCCATACAATTGTTTTGGATTATATTGACATATTTTCTTTGATTTAATGAAATTTTATCAATGCAATCATGTTGTTAAGACATTAACAAAAATATATTCCTAAATAGTGTCAAAATTAACATACATTAGTTTTTAAAACAAATTCTATTTTTTAAAATGATATATATTCATAAAAATACATTTTTGGTAAACTGACTTATATAATGTTAAAAATTTCATCATGATCCACTTTTTGTTCTCTTGGATTTTTATTGTAAATATAGTAACCATATATTATGAAAATAAAAGAAGAAATGATTAGAGTTAATGTTTTAAACTATGGGTTAAAGTTATAAGATAATGATCATTTTGTGGCCTAAACATGTCTAATACCTATTGGTTGATAGGTTTACAAGCCATTATTATATTACCATCCAAATATATCACTTTAGAACTATTAGAATTCAAAAATAAATTTATAATAAAATAATATTTTAAGACATTCATAAAGTGCCCCTACACTCTCTTCTAAAAGGTCACCACATCTACTAACCTATTCACAGAACCAAAATAAATTGTATTAGAGAAACCCTGAGCAAAATCTCCTCCTAAAATACATTAATTATCCTAGAGGCCACCCATTTGGCAGAAAACCAGCTTATGGCATCCTTTTGTGACAATTATAAGGAGACACCTGGAGAAGATGTAATCATTTTATCCCTTATTACAAAGAACATTTATTCATCTACATCATCATACTAAGTTGTTACCATATTAAAATAAGAACTCTAGAATCTATTATATTTATAGATTTGGTTATTATTATTGGACAACCATATTCTTGTTTTACCCATCCTATAAAAAATAATATAACAATGCGTGCGTACATACAACTTACCGTCTCCACAAAATGGTGTAACTTGTTTTTCAGTTATACATTATTTAGATGGGAATAATGATGAATACAAATGACTTAAACAATAAATATAACATGAAATTATTTCACTAAAATTCATATTCAATCCAAAAACATACAATTAAACCATTACATAAATAATATCATCTCTTATTTGTTCGTACGATTTACTGTCCCCACGATGCGATGATACTCATCATCCACAATCACCATCCAAGAATGATTATAATGATATATATTATGAATAATTATGAAATATATGACATAATAATGATACAAGAATTATATATATATATATATATATATATTTGTGTGTGTTTGTCTTTACATATATTTCATTCAAGTATATTCATTCAATACGATAAGAAAACAGAAACATCATTCATTCGTACATACAGACCACCGTCTCCATGAATGGTGTGTTCCTATCTATTATATATATTTATATTATGAATATATATCATAAATAAATAATATTATATATTCATTAAGTAATTAAATCATGATCTATGTAATATGATCAAGAATAACAAGTCAAAACATGTATGATAAAACAATGTGATTATTACCCGAAAGGTTGCATTTACATGGAATTGTTAATAAACAGGAAATATAAAGTCATAAAAGAAACATATATGATATCATAAATATTATTATGATTCTAATATTGTTAATAATAACATAATATGTTACTTTCATGTAAATTTAGGGAGTATCATACATAAGGTAAGATATTTCATCACAATTTCATTTCATTGAGGTATATTGAAATGTTATTCACCTAGTTCCATTTATATGGTGTATATTGTACCCTTTTATTTGTTATCACATATCAAATTATTTTCATGATATTATGTTATTTCCTTCAATGTATCTATAGATAGGTCCATATTATACATTCAATATGGTTATATGATAAGGCACTCTTTATTTTGGTATTTCAACAGATAAAATACTTAAGACTCGCAATGATGGATGGAGCCTAGAATTTATATAGATCTTAGATGCATTGAAAGGTTCTTAGAAGATGAATAAGTTGCCCAATGGGTTTCTACCATTAATTTTATACTATCATGTTAGTGGTCCTGAAAGAAATAAGTCAGCAAGCGCCTGATACATGATATCCTTAAATAATGTACTTCCCTCATTTAATTTCAGTTATTATTTATCAATGAAATTTTGCATCGAAATATCTATGGAAATTGTGTATCGTGTATTAATTTTTTCCCAATGTACTATTGGTTTTATGTATTTAATTTGGATTTCCAATATTTCTAAACTATATGGTTCTTCTGGGAATGGTTTCCTATAATAATTCCAATGAAATGTAATAATTAACAAGATTTAGGTTATCTATTGTTAGGGCATTACTGTTGGTATAATATGAAGTTTAGAATTAACCGTGGGAACTAGATTTAGAGAACATAGATTTGGGAACATACCCTAAGTTAGTATTTGGGGATACACTTATGATAATTTACCCAAAATAACAAACATTTATGTTTTATGATGCATAATTTTTTAATTTATGTTGATTGTTTTACCATATATGAAACTCATAATTTTGGGACATAATTCAATATATGCCATTAATTAGAAATGGAAGCTTGAAGGATGAATGGAATCAGTACTCAAAGAAACTGTAGGGGTTACCCAAATTTGGAAACCAATATAGCTGGTATTGGAATGGAGAAAATTATGGTGATATTTGGGATACAAAATCAGTTTATGAAAAATAACCATGCTTGAATAGAACAACCCATTCTATAGTAAGAATATATTATGTTGGATCGCTTATGGGGACAAAATCCCCCATAATTTTGTGGGATTACTAATCCAATTGGAGATGTGAAATGGATTATGTCTTTAGAAAAGATATTTATAGACATAAAATGAAATTAAATAGAAAATGATAATTTTTAGTTCTATTTACTTAAATGTGATTCTGATCAACGATGTACATTGATCCAAAATACTAAAGATAAAGATGAAATAGATCTTATATAATGGATAACTTTTATGGAGACATTCTTCAATAAATACATTCCTCGTGATCAATAAACTATTATAAATAAGATGTTACTTATCATAATCAAAATGAAAGAAGATAGTGTTGAAGATTATGAATCATCCATAACAAGGTTTTGAAGGTTTTCTATAGATTATATATGAAAAAGAGAGTTAAATATTGATCAATTCATTAAATTTCTAATCCAAATATCTAAAGGTAACTAGTTTCAATGAATTTTTCCTCATATGATGAAATAGTTTTATGTTCCATCTATATGGAGAAGGAATTTTTAAGGATCAATATATTTAAAGGAAAATAAGAGATGTAGAGGCCATCTGAGAAACATGAAAAAGAGAATGCATCAAAGAAGAATAAAGAATCCTCAATGTTTTTTATATTGTGAAAAAAGTAGAAAAATTACCCTTGGAAATGATTAAAGGTATTGGGAGTTCATTATAATTGAGGAGATAAGGGACTACACACATTTGAATGAAAAGGAATGAAACAAATCAATGATGTCTATTGGTAAAATTTTAATTCTATGGAACAATATTCAAATGAATGCCACAAAATTTAAGGAAATATACCATAGAATATGTTGAAGGGGGATGAAGATGGTTTAGTGATCACAACTCATGTGGTTTGAGATCTTAACGATGTGGTGGTAAGTATTTTAATTATTTCCTAAAATTTAACTAAATCATTATTTGATTATGGATAATTTCCATCTTTTATATCTTCTTAGTTTTCTTCAATTATTTTATATTTCCAAATCACTATGAAAAGGTAATTATTTGTAAGAACTACTAGTGGGAACCTTATTGAAAGATTGATTTGTCAAGGAGTTCCTATTATAGAATATAAATGTGCTCTAATTTCTAATTTGGTTATCATACCTATTTTTTATTTTGATATAATCCTCGGTATTGATTTTATATAAAAATATGATATGAAAATCTATTTCATGATGAAGAAGTTGTGATTTGTGTGGAAGAGGTAGAATCCATTATCTTTTTAGTAAAAACTTCTTTTCCTGATTATTATCAAAATCCACACCTAGTATATTTACTGAATGAGATTATTGGGGAGGAATATAAATCAACATCCAGGGATGAAGGATGTAATTTTAAAATTGAGGATGTACTTATTTTAAACAAATACATTGATGTTTTTCATGAAAATTTTCATGGACACCACCCAGATCATGAATTTGAATTTTTATTGATTTAATCCCCAACGAAAGGGCAATATCAAAAAATCCATATATAATATCCACTGTTGAATTAGTTAAGCTAAAAACCCATCTTGAATAGTTCGTTTAAAAGGGATTTATCCTCCCTAGTGGTTCTCCATGGGGAGCCTATATTCTCTTTGTTAAAAAAGAATAATTGATCCCTGAGGTTTTTTATTGATTATAAGGAAATCTATGTGATTACAATAAATAACTAGTATCCTCTACCTCGTATCAATGATTTCATTCATCAACTTCAAGGATCTCAATTATTTTCAATGATTGAAATTTGTTCATGATATAATCAATTATGAGAGACGAAGGAAGATATTCTAAAGATAGTTTTTTTAAATGAGGAATGTCATTATGAATTTATAATAATGCCATTTGGATTGACTAATGCACCCTTAGTTTTTATGGATCTTATTAATAATGTATTTAAGGAATATCATGATAATTTTGTTGGGATATTCAATGATGATATTATGATATATTCTAAAATATTTTATTACTATGAGTATCACTTTAAAATCATTCTTGAGACTCTTAGTAGAGAAGATATATATGGTAAATTTAGCAAGGGTGATTTCTGTCTTCTGGAAATTTCTTTTCTAGGCCATATAGCTTCTATGTATGTAATATCTGTTGATCCTTAAAATACAAATGAAATTAATGAATGGCCAGTACCGACATGTATAACTAACGTACACTTTATTATCATTTTATAATATTACTATTGACATTTAGTCCATAATTTCACCCAACTGGGTAACCCATTAACCAAGATCACACGTAAAGGGGTAAAATTTATTTGGACAAAAAGTGTGATTTTTTTGAAGAATTGATGAGAATATTATTTAATGTTTATATCATGAAATTACTATCTATGAATGATGGTTATGTTATTTATAGTGATGCATCAACGAAAGTTCATATTTTTTCCTTATGTAGAATGATCGGGTTATTGCATATACATCAAGGAAGTTAAATAACCATGAGCAAAACATTCCATCTAATGGTCTTGAGATAACTATTGTAATCTTTGTTCTAATGATATGGAGACACTATATCTATGTTGAAAAATATATATATATATATACTGACCAAAAGAGTTGGAAATATATTTTCTCCTAGGAAAGCCTCATAATGAGACAAAAGAGATGGATTGCACTACTCAAGTATTATGATTGCACAATACACTACCACCCAAGGAAGGAAAATAATGCGGAAGATTCCATGAGATGAAAGGACCATGGAGTTCTAAACAATATGAGAGTTGAAATGGATCCTATGTTCTTGAATCTATAAATATGAATATGGGAATTATCATTGAGGGTGAAGCATTAGTAATTTTTAAAATGGTTGCTAAACCATCTTTACTGGAAACGATAAAAAGTTTTCAAACTGATGATACGAAGTTTCAAAAGAGAATTAATGTGGTGAATGATGGGATATTGACTGATTTAGTATTGTAAGATGGCATTTTGAAATTTGGAAACATGATTTCTGTTCATGTTAGACCTAAGCAAAAAATGGATTTATTGGATGATTCTCATAGCTCCAATTTCTCTATACACCCCGGTGGCCCTAATATGTATATATAATTTAAGGAAATTTTTTGTTGGATAACAAGAAGAGGGAGATTTAAAATTATGTATCGAAATGTTTGTTTTGTCATCATGTGAATGTTGGATGACCACATCCTAGAGGAGTGATGCAACCTCTTCCTGTACCAATGAAGAAATCAGATAATATTATAATGGATATTTTCATGGGAAAATCAAAGACTCCAAGAACTAATGATGCGACATAGGTTTTTATTGATCCTCTTACCAAGTTATCACATTTTCTTATAATAAGAGATGATTTACTACTTGAACATTTAGTAATACTATATTTTAACGATGTTGTAATACATCATGGTGTAACTCTATTGATTGTTTTGACTGTGATCCTAATTTTAAATCTCAATTCTAGAAATGTATTCAAAAGGACCTAGATACAAAAAATCATTTGAGCATTGAATACCACCATCAAAGTGGCGGACAATCACAATAGACTATTCAAACTTTAGAAGACATTTTGAAATCCTTCTCACATGACATTCAAGGTACATGGGTTTAATATTTACCTATTTTAGAATTTTTCCTATAACAATAGCTTCCATTCAAGTATTCAGATGGAAACATATGAAGTGTTTTATAGAATGATATGTTCTACACCAACTTTTTGGGATGATGTTGGTTAAAGAAAACTTATAGCTCTAAAATTCGTTGAACAAAACAATGGATAATGTGAAGAATATCCCAACCCAAATCAAAACAGCTAAAAGTAGGCAAAAGATCTTTGTCGATAACTGAAGGAATGGTTCGGAATTCCAAGTAGGAGATCATATATTCTTGAAGATATCTCCATGGATGTTTGTTATAAGATTCAGTTAGAAGAGTAAAATAACTCTTAGGTACATTGGACCTTTTGAAATTCTAGAACGAATTGGAGATGTATCCTAAAATATTGTAATGCCTCCATGTCTCTCTAAGGTCCATGATGTTTTCCATATATCACTATTAAGGAAATACATGCCAGACCCAATGCACATACTCACATATGAAGAAATAGAACTTAACAAGATAAGTCTTATTGGGAATATTCTATCATGATTTTTGACACCTGAGAACAGGGGTTGATAAATTGAAAAACTTTTATGGTAAATGTTCTATGGAGAAACCATAAAATAGATGTGGTGAAGTTGGGAACCAGATTAATATATGATGAAGAACCACCCAAATCTTTTTATGTCATGATATGGTAGAAAATTCTAGGAAAAATTTATTTTAATTAGGGAATAATGTAACACCCTAAGATTCCAAGGTATCCTTCATCTTAAATAATTCAATGGATTGCGTTGTACACATCCATAAGTTCAGACACACCATAACCTATCAAAGTAGCCATAAAAAAATTATGAATATTATTAACCACATTTTGAAATATTAAAAACTTTATTTTAAAATATATACTTCATTTTATATTTTGTAATATCAAAATTATATTAGGGTGAAATTTCGGTAATATTCATAAAAGTTTTAATTTTTAATGAATAGTGAAAAATAATACATTTTAACTCAAAACTACCTTTTAATAAAATTCATTTATATAGATATATTGTTTTTTTAATTCTTTTTAAAGTCTAATTCGATTAATATTTTAATATTTAATCCAATTATGTTCATTATAAGTAATTTCACATTTAAATTATACATAGAGACATATAAATCTTTTGATAGCTTTTATTTCTTACAAACCTGCTTTCTGGTTTCGAGAAAAGGAATTAATTTTAAATTAACTACTATAAAATATGCGTTTTTAATATGGAAACTTGGTTTCGATTTTTGGAATTCGAAGACCCATATTATTTAAATGGGTACCTTTTATTTTTAGACATTTTTAATAGTATCTTCAGTAATTATTTTATTTACCACAGTAAAAGGGTAAATTAGGTAAATAAGGATAATAATATAATATTACAACAACATAAAACTAAAATAACTCTTTTTCTAATCCTATTTTACGAGATATGGACGAAAATGGAAATCCGTGGGGAAATTTGGGGACCCGATGGAGCCACATGGGTGTGATAATGACATGTTATAAGAATTAATTTAAAGTAAAGATAAATATAACAAAAACAAGTATATTTTACAAAAACAATTTTAATATAGAGATATATGACTTATAACATTGACTATAAATATTAATTATAAATATACTATTATTTATTATATCATGTAATTTTATTTTAAATTTTTATACGTTATAAAAGTAATTTTATTTATGACATAATGATGATGAAGTGGTTTCATTTTTAATGAAAGATATGAATAAATGGTATTATAAATATAAATATAAATATTAATTGAATATTTTAATGTCATCCATGACTTTTTTGGATGATATTGGAATATATTCATTGATTTAAATCCTTTTTTTCGATGTAATAAAATTATTATGACTTTATAAAAAATCAATTTCTAAATAGAGTCAAAATATACATAAATTAGTTTTCAAAACAAATTTTACATTATTAAATAATATAATTGTCCTAAAAATATAATATTCATCCATCTAACTTATATAATATTTATAATTTCATTAATGATCCACTTTTTGTTCACATGGCATTTTATTTTAACTATAGTAACCATATATTATGAAAATACAATAATACATGGAAGGAGTTAATGTTTTTAACTAAGTGTTAAAACTAAAAGATAAGGTTGTGTTGAGACATATCATGTCTAAAACCAATTATTTTAGTAGATCACGACCAATTATTATCATATCCAAAAACTATATCACCTTTTAAGTATTATAATTTGAAATTAATTCTATAATAAAATAATATTTTATAACATTCCTAATGTTCCCCTTCTCACACTTATAAAAAGGCACCACCTCTACCCACATATTCCCACCACAAAATCACTTTGTATTGGCCAAAACCTGCCCAAATCTTTTCCCAACATTCCTTAATTCATCTTAGAGGCAAGGATTTAGGGAAAAACATACTTAAGGATTCCTTTTGTGAAAATAAAATGGATATACTCGAAGAAGAGGTAACTGTTTTATCCCATCATTCAAAGTTCATTTCATTTTCTACTTCCTACTAATATTTTTTTCAATAATAAAATAATTACTCAAAAATTTAAAATATTCTGAATTTTTTTATAATTATGGGACAACCAAATTCTTGTTTTACCCATCCTATGAAAAACAATATCCCCATGAGGTTGTTTGTGAGGCTTACCGTGTCCACGCCGTGGTGTAATTTTTTTCATGTGTACATTATTCTGATGGGTATAATAATGAATAAAAATAACTTAAATTATAAATATTGCATGATATTATTTATTAAAATTCCATATTCATTCCAAATAAATAACATTAAATCATTAAAGAAATGATATCATTTCTTGTGCATACGTATGGCTTATAGTCTCTATGATGCGATGTGACTCATCGTCCACATTCCCCATCCAAGAATGATCATAAAGATATATATTACAAATAACTATAAAATATAATAAATAATAATTATAATATATATATATGAGTGTGTGTGTTTTTGTACAAATATGTCAATCAGTTACTTCCATGTATGAAGATAAGAAAACGGAAACAATATTTTTGCATACGTACAACCTACCATCTCCATGAACAATGTTTTCCTATGTATTATATATATTTATATTATGAATATATTCGATATATAAATAATATTATACATTTTTTATGTATGTAAATCCTGATCATTGTAATATTATCAAGAATAAAAAGTCAAAACATGTACGATAAAATGAATCGATTATCACCCGAAATGATGCTTTAACATGGAAGTGTTAATAAACGGGTTATATAAAGTCATAAAAGAATCACATAGGTTATCATAAATATTATTATGATTCTAATATAAGTTAATAATACCATCATACATGATTTATGGACAAATATAAAGAGTATTGGACTTAAGGTAAGGGATTTTGTCTTAATTTTATTTCATTGAGGCATATTTTAATGTTATGCATCTAGTTTATTTTATACGGATTGTAATATACCCTTTTATTTGTTATCATGAATCTAATTATTTTCATGATATTATATTATTTAATTTCTTGGAATTATTTCTAGACTGGTATTACTCATTCAATGTTGATATTTGACAAGTCATATTATTTATTTTGGTTATTCCATATGAGAAATACATTGGACTGGAAATGAAAGGTGGAGCCCGAACATTATATAGCTCATCGATGCATCAGTAGGTTCTCATTAGACGAATAAGTTGGTAAAATGGTTTTATACCCTTAATTTTAAACTGTCTTGTTAATTTTCATAATGTTAATAGGTTTTCTTGTTCCTCTAACATGACATCCATTAATAATATATTTCCCTCATTTAATTACATTTATTAATTATCCATGAGATTTTTCATCGACTTATAGATGGATTTATTTTATTATACATTTATTGATTTATGGAATATATTTCAATCCCTTAATTTCCATATAATTTGTTTTTTATCTAGTTAAATAAAATGTGTTCTCAGATATTTACTTTCCAATATAGATTGATTATTTTTTTTTTGTACATAGCCTTACGGAGAATTTCAGCTAACCCTTATTATCTTTCCCCTGCTATGTTTGTAAAGACCAGAAGCGTGAAGTACATGGATATTACATCACATTAGCGGAATACTTAATACATAACAATAACATACACACAAGGATCGTAATAGTTTAATGTCTTTGGAAACATGGAACACAATCTTCTAATCGTGGTGAATGATCTTCAACATCTCCTATAAAGATCTTCCCCTTTTTTTCTTACCTAAAACCTTTTTTTATTTCCGGGGGAAAAGAAAACATAAATATGGTGAGCTCAAATGCTCAGTAAGGGTAATCATGGATAAAATAAAATATACCATATACATTTGAACTTAAAAACATGAACATAATGTTTAAACATCAAAAGCTTGAGCAATGACATAAAACATGGAAGTACGTAAGGCATAGATCATAAAGAAACATTAAGAATGATAAAATAGCATGGAAATAAAACATGTAATTGTGGAAACAATTAAGCACATGATATGATTTCCATAGTAGCCAAGGCATTGCTGCCAAGACCATCTTAGTGGACAAAGTCCCTTTCTGAATTGAGTTCACTCCTCGTTCCAGTCCTATATTACTCAACCGGTTTAACTTGTCGTTCCAAACATGTCTATCTCATGAGATATATATCTTTACCCAATGCATTGGAGGGAGATATAGGTCCCACCCATCTTATAATGAAGTCATTCTTTCATGTGCCACAAAATCATAAATCATACATCATAGCATAACCCATGAAATAAAATTGGATTCTTAAACATCATGCCATCATAACATAATCCATAAACAATTGATATCATTTCATCATAAGAAAATTTAAACCATTTAAATAATAGAGACATTTTACTTGAAACATACACATATGAAATAATGTCATCTTAGACGGAAAATAGTTTTGGCAAAACACTTGAAATGGATTATTGAGGAAAATATCCTTTCTTCTTTAAAATCATTTTCTTTTCACAAAATCCATGAAATTTTAAAAGTTAAGGGTTTTTTGAAAATAATCATGCAATCTTGTAGAGGAATCTTCTTGAAAATGAGGCGTTTTGAAACCGTAAAAATCCGTTCACGCTGTATAAGTTAAAAATAACATTTTCCTCGTACATTTGTCAGAAAAGTCAAAAAGTACCTTATATGGTAACCAAAGGAAAGATTCCATTCATACATTGTGGTAAAAATTAAATAAATGGTAAAAATGACTTTAAACATCCATAGAAGAATGGTAAACATTTTATGAAAGAATTTTTAGAAAACATGGTCATGGATGATAAACGTAACCCCAGTAAATACTTACATATAAGCAATCTCGGTTAAAAATGAGATCGAAAATTTATCCCTTACCTTAGGTCTGATATGCTTCGTACATATCTGAACCTCCTGTATAATGATTTAAATAATGTCATTGACTTATTATAGAATCATATTCATTGTTATGATATCATATATGTTTAACATATGACTTTATATTACCCGTTCTTTTGTAAATTCCATGTTAAAGCAGCGTTTTGGGTAAAATAATTTCATTTATCGTATGTGTTTCGACTTTTCATTCTTGATATTATTACTTATATCCTGATTTACATAATCTTAGAATTTAAAACATTATTTACATATATTCATCATATTCATATATATATTATAGGTCGATAAAATGAATGAAATACACCGTTCATTGAGACGGTATGCCGTACGTATGCATGAACGCTGTTTTCATTTCCTTATTGAATTGAATGAAACTAAATAGACGACATACAAATATATATATATATATACATAAATCCAGTAGCATTATTATTTCATTTATTTCATTATTATTCATTAAATAAACTTTATGATCATTCATGTATGGATAACATGGAGAATGAATCTCATCACGTCGTGGAGACGGTAGTCCGTACGTACGCACGAGTGATGATATCATTTCCATAATCATTGAATTGAATTGGAGTGGATGATACAATATATAAGAATATGTATGATGTTATAATAACTATTTATAGTCATTATTTACACCATTATACCCATCCATGTAAGTTCGTGTTGGAAAAACAGATTACACCACGGCGTGGAGACGGTATTCCGTACGTACACACGCGCTGTGATTTCGTTTTCCGTAGGATGGATAGATGGTGAAATAGGTTTGTTTAATACTTATAATAACATATCCGTATATGAGTGATACTGATGTTATTACTTCATAATGAAACAACTAATGAAGAAGAAGTGGAAGAAGAAATAAAGTTGAAAGAATCGGTAACGAACATTTCCTCTTCTTTGAAGCGCCTCTTTGGGACCTCCTTTTAGGGCACTGAAATTGGTATTTGAAGAAGACCAGGACCTCTAGGATGTTTCTAGGGAAGTGTAGAAGAGAATTTTGCCGGGGTTTGCCGAGATTGAAGGCTCAATGTGTTGTGAGGAAGAGAGGGACGAGGTGCCATTTTATAAGGGAGGAGAGGGGAACATTTGGAAAAACTAAAAATATTATTTTATTATAAAGTCATATTCGTTTTTTAATAGCTCCAAATTGATTTATTTCTAAGATAATGTGGGGATGGGTCCAAAGCCTCTCATAAAATAATATTTAGACAAGTTTAGGTTTCTATTTTAACCTTATCGTTTAGATTTAACCTTAAGATAAATAATTTTACTTTTACCGTTTCTTCTTGTTTTCTTACACTATAAGGTTAATAAAATTACTATAAAAAGCAAAACGAACCCCAAGTTGTTTATTATTAATATATATAACCTTATCTAAGTGATTTTTCCGAAACCTTAGATTTTTAGGAATAAAATAAAAATTTATAATATAATATTTGATTTAAAAACTATTTTTGTAAATTTTGACACTATTTCGTAATTGATTTTTTTGAAAATCATAACAGTATTATTAGTTAGAAACAAGTTAATTAAATCCGTACTAACATGTCATATTAACATAGAAAATTATTTTAATTCATAAATTGTCTCAAATTGAATTTATTTTGATATTTATAACATCAATTATGTCAATAATTCATTAATAAGATAATTACTGCATCATTATTGTTTCATAAATAAGTTAACTTATTTTATGTCTAAAAATTATAAATAAAATAACATTATGTAGGAAATCTTTTTTATCTTTCTAATGAATATTTATAGTCGAATTTATCGTATGTATAACCCTATATTAAAAATGATTTATTTATTAAACTTTGATTTTAACTATTTTAACCCATCTTTAAATAAATTAATAATAAATGTCGAAATCTAATCTAAGTGGTCCTAAATGGTCTTATTTGATTCCTAAGGTTGTTTTTGGCCGAATTACACTTATCCAATATAATTAGGACATGTGATAGGGTAATAATATTATCATTTTTATGCTTAATTACTCTATTTACTTTTAACCGTGGTTAAAAAAAGTAAAAAGTTACTATTCACCAAAAAATATTTTCATCTCATTGAACCACATTTTACTTACTGACATCAACCGTGTCTCTCGGATTTTTGAAATTCCACTCACAGAAGCGGTAAAATTATGTTTTATGAAAAATTCATTTTTTTAACTACCACTTAGTGGTTTCACTATTCATCAAAAAATGAAAGCTTCTAGAAAAATACCAAAAATTAGGCCTAGGCTATATTTGATTTTATGAACAGAAAAATGATGGCTATTTTACCAAATTAAAAACATATCAGTTGCATTACTTAATTTAAAAATTGATTCTCGCCGTCAAAACAAATAGCGTGTTCTTAAGAGATAATAATTATCAAAAGATTGACATTTGTTTATGTCTGGTTTAAATGTGAAATTACATCCAATGAACAACATTGTATTAAATTGTAAAAATATATTCTAAATATACTTTAAAACCACTAAAATTAATAATTTATCACTATTAATTATTTCGATTAAAAATGTTGTTTTTAATTAAAATTTAGTAATTTTCACTATTCATCAGAAAATGAAAGTTATCCGAAAAGTGCCAACATTTCACCCTAAGCTAATTTCGATATTCTGAATCCAAAAATGATGTCCATTTTGAAAAATGAAATTTACAAAATTTCAAAAAGTTGTTATTTCTATTCATAACGACTAATTTTAATAATATTTTAATAGCATATCATTGTTTAGCGAAACTCGATATTGCGTACAACACACGCTATCGCGGAAGGTCTCACTTGCGTGTAATGCAAGCTAAGTCAGGGTTGCGTGTTGTGAAAGACTCCTCCGTTGTTTTGTATAATAGAATCTAACCATATTTCATTTATACATTGAATATATATATATATACACACACTATCAAAATTGTGTGTAACATGATCCAAGAATAGTGTTCTGTATACTGCATGCTCATACGGTGTCACATGTAGTGCAAGGTAATCTTGTTGTAGAAAACAACAGAAGACATCAATGATATTAAAAGAATATTTTTCATAAAATCTCGGGGTGTTACAATGTAATGAAAAATATATCTTAGTTTAATCTTTGATGGATACATTCTATTTCAGTTTTTGGGTAGCATGTCAAATTTCGTTTCCAAATGTACAATGGGTATCATGTATATAATCTAGATTTACAAGATTACTAAATTATAATGTCCTTTTGGATTTTCCTTGTAATAATTCCAATACAATGTAATAATGCACTAGCTTAAGGTTATCTGAGGATGGGGCATTACACAGACTACTAGGTTATAATCACATTATGGTATAGTCTCACCCCTATCACCCTTTTTACACCCCTTCATCAAGTCGAACACTTTCGATGTATGGGGAGGCACACATAAGAATATGAAACCTGGGTTGATAGTACTATTTGTGTTGATAATTCTGTTGGGGATGATGCAATTTGAATATTATATTAGTCATTCTAATCATTTTTGGGAGGTTACTCTTTAGGGATTAAAATCATATTGGAATACTATAAACAATTATGAATTGGTCAGTTATCTTAATAAAGTGACTAAAATAATTTTCCATATAGATAAAAATCCTACCCCCTCATAAATAATCCCATGATTATCAAGCAGTTATTGGTTAATTATGTGTTCCATATAGATAATAATATTAAACATTTGAGTCAAATTGAAATGATGTACTTTATTTAAAGGGGTAATAACATCTCCAAATTTTGTTATTTTATTACTGTTAAATTATTCAAATTTTAAATATATTTATATGCATGAAACAAAGAACATAAATTAAATCATGATATATTTTGAGAAATATTATATATTTTTTTATAACAGACATTCAGTTGAACAAACAATAATGATTATGATTGACCACATTATGAGTTAAATGTATGTAGAAAAAAATTCATCTTTTAATATTAATTAAACCTTATTAGTTAACGAAAAATTAAAATAAGATCATTTATTTTTGAGAAAATTATTTTTTTAAAAAGACCATTATTTCATATGAAATTATATTTCAATATGAATTTGATGAATAATAAACTATGTTTGATATTAATAATTTATTTACACCACTTTAGTAGTTAAATGTTATAAAATAGTAATAATAACATTTATTAATTAAAATATCAATTTTGCAACTAAAAATGGTTCTCATTATATATTATTGTTTTGTTAAAAGATTTAATTATAAATAATGGAACCTAATATTATTAAAGGAGAACATAATTTTTAATTTATCATTCAATAATTGATTTATTAAAAATTTATGAGTTTTTTTTTGAAATGGTTCGTATTTGGTAAAAAATTAAAAGAATTGGTAAAATTATAAGTTATATAATTTTAATACTATTTAAGTAAAACATATATGATTTAAAAGTATTTAAAAAAGTAAAATATAAAAATATAAAGCAACTTAATGAATTTTGAAATATAATTTAAATATTGAAAACCTATATAGAACATTTTTAGAACTAACGAAAAAATTGTTCGTTTGATATAAAAAATATATTTTTGGTATTTCATTTAAATAAATTATTTTCATGGTGATGTTCAGTTTTGGATTTTCCTTTTAATCCAAATATATTTAATTAAATTAAAACTAAATCAACTTATTTCTAAAAAATCTGTAAACATGATTTATTTATTGTTCATATATTTAAATTATAATAATGTTATTTATCCAAAATGGGTTCTACACATTTAAGTGTATTCATTTTAAAATTTACATTTCAATCCAAAATATATATTATTTTTCAAAATGGGATTATAATTTTAAATTAAAATTTTCATTTTAGTTAATATGATCAATTTTAATTTTACTCATTAAAATTAATCACTATGATAAAAACTTACTTCTTCCAGTAAAAGGTAACGTTGATAAAAATAAATTTACAATGGGAGAAATTAAAACAAATGTAATAAATAATTCAATATATACCATTGAGCATTGTATCGACTATAAATCTACAACTTTACATTTTTGATTCCAATGGACCATTAATAGTGAAATTATAAAATTAAAATTCATGGAGTATTTCCAAAACTAACATTATATTCGCCTATAAAATGGTAACTCTCCCAACACTTCATGACTCGCGTATCTTTTTAATTACTCCTAAAAATATTTAACCTGACTCTATATAAAATTATGAACTAGTTTAAAATCATTATGGTCACCATTATTTAGAATTAGTTCCTCATTCTCAAGGATACTTCGACGGAAAATTCAGGTCCCTAATAGAAGTATTATCAACTAAATATTTTTTATTCTTAAGTATACTATTTAAAATTTTTTCCATAGACAATAACATATTTATATTAGTACAATTTATAAAATATATGTTTACTATATGAATTTGATTTATATTTTTATTCTTATACCCCACCCTTTAAGAAGAAGAATATTTTCCCCCAATGCATTGTACGGGATAACACCACAACAATGCTACATGTTTTATTATACTTAAATACCATAAAAACATGGATATATTGATGAGATTAAAGGATAAATATAATATTTATTATATCATGAATTTTATGAAATGGATGTTTTATAAACCTATTAATGTCATGGCCAACAATCAATCATCATTAATATTATCAACTTAAATTTGGTAACTATGTGTATAATTCTTTATTAAAATTGTATAATGATTTCGTAAGAATATTTATTTTTATAATTCATTAAAATTATAATATAAACAAATAATTAATATTAAAAATTATCTTTAAGATTATTTTATAACTATATTACAAAAAACCACAACATAATCATTCATTAAATTAGGGTATGTTCTTGTCCTGGTTGGATTAACCACCAAATTGAGTAATACTACGTATTTATATCATGAATGAATATGGAAACATAATTACCAGAATGAAATGAAATAAACTTGTAAATAATAAAATTTTAATCTATATATATGATATATGTATTTAAATTATTAATTATAAAATGTTTCTATCATCTTGAATCACTAAAACATTCATGTTATTGATTTCAAATTCAATGATAAAGTCAAACAAACAATTAATGGAGTTTTTAAAGTCACATGTAATTAAAAACCATTACTAATAGTAGATTTAATGATATATAAATCAAAAACATTTAATGATGAATGAACATGGATATAACTTCTATTAAACTAGTATAAATGATCCAAAATATAAAATAAAATGTGTAAAATAAGTATAATTCCTATAAAAAAATTGATAATTATGAAAATTATAGATGAAAATAAATATATGGAAGGATTAATTTATTAATATAGATATGTAATTTATAGGATGATTCCACACTATGTTCATGTATGTCATGACATGAGGTAAGGGTTTTCATCTAAAATTCTTCTATTTGAGACATGATTGGTATTATACATATAATTTAATTTATGTTGTGTATATAATTACAAATGTAATTATTATAAACTATATTATATATTAATAATGGAAAAATTTGTTCCATTACACGGCTATTATTTTAGGGGGTTTTATCAAAGTGTTACTCAAGATTCTAGTGTTTATTCTAGGTTATATATTTTATTCGTAGAGATATGATAAATGTTATGAACAATGATTAATTGTTTATGGTGTATTAAATACAAATTATTGTTTTTATATTAAATTTAATTTTTAATGGATTTCATATCTGAAAAATGTTCCCTTATAAAATTCTATATTTATAATGTTCATTCCACAATAGTGAGTATTTTTTTTACTTACATCCCCTTCTATTAGTACAATGTTTTATCATGACCATCGTTGATACATTTTTTTCATATACCAAGAAATTATTTTCTGTTATTAAATAATAATATTTGTGAAATTTTAGTTTTATAATAAATAATGTTATTTTAATCTTTTTATAACACCATCTATAAATAAAGGTAATTTCAAGTGTTAATAATTTTCATACCATAATCAGATGTTTTTTATCAACATTTCTTATTGTAGAGATTATTTAATTTTCAATTCTCAATTATTAGAGATTATTTTAAAAATGACGTTGTTCAAATATCATTCAGTTCACCATTTGAAAAAAACTTTTGGAAGTGACTAGTATCATCATATTTTACATAAATGATAAAAATATTAGCTACCATCTCTTTTTTTCAATTCCATTTACCTTTGTATTGTTAAAAGGTTTTTACATTAATGAATTTATGATTAAATAATTATACTCAATTTATTTTTGTAATTTTTTTGTAATTACTTGTGATAGAAAAAATCCTATCAATGATTCAGTTTTGGATTTCCTAATATCATTATTATTCTATTATGGACTTATTTCTTTAACCATTTCTCTAAATAATGTGATCATCAGATTTTATATATTTAAATTGGTAATTTTCACCTAAAAAGATTTTTATTCTATATAAATAGTTAAATTTATTGAAATTATGTACTTCAATATTCCAACATTGATTCTTAATAGATTATATAAAACATTGATCATGTATTGATATTCATTGTTCGTCATTATACTAATTTATATGTTTTTATTCAGTTATTTTTTCTTTACGAAGTGGTATAAAATGTTTTTTCTCTTGTGATGAATTCATTGGAGTTAATCATGTGGATGGTGGTGCTAAAAATTAATGATCCCCTCTATGAATTTATAGGTCTCGTGAGAAAAAATAGGTTTGGGTATTTGGTGTATTCCATCCCAATTTATTATGATTTCTTGACAATAATATTGAAAACATGTAATGTTTCTTTCAATAATACCTTTAAAAGGGTTTTTTATTTTAATAATTATGAATTCTATAAGTATGAGATCATTATTATTAATAACCATGTTTCCATTTATTTTCATGGATAACGAACGCTCCCAGTTTAATGTTATTTAGGGATTCATGTTGTTTACCTATTAATGATGTAATATTTATGACACATTTTCCCACCACATCCATATATGAATGTTTTAAATTATTGATAATTTTTTCTCACCACTTATTATGTGGCTATTTCCCCTAGTTATAAAATATGTAATATAAGTGACATATTTATAAGGATAAGACATGTGAAAGACATTAAGGGAGATGTTGAAGAATCATAATATATTATGTAGTTTCCTATTTATAGAGATAAAAAGATTCATAATAAAAATAACATTATCTTTGTTATTTTATAGTGTGTCCAAATTATCTAAAATTCTTAACCGAATAGATCCATATATGTAAGAGTTCAAATAATAATAATTGATTGTGTAAATCATGATAGCATTATCCTGGATTTCATAGGTGGTATCAAGCTAATTTGGTAATGTTTGTGTTTATGGAACATGATCCATGAGCTTGAGTTTGGGGAATCAGGTTCTATGTTTAACATAAATTGTTTAAGAATTCATCAATTTTATCAAGAGACATGCATCGTTTTTTAGTTGGTGGAATTATTCATTTTTATGATGGATGGGTGGGTAGTTTTTCAAGAATTTTTAGTTCATCATTGTATCAACTAGGTAATTTCATGAATAATTGAGTACGATGATTTAAAATATAGTTGAAACACATCATTCAATGATTGATTCGTGTTAAGAGGGAGAATCAAAAGAGGTTGCTTAGGTTTTTGAGGAATGTTTATTGTTTTTATGTATTGTTTTCATATGATACCCTAGGAGAGATATTGGATTTGGGATATAAATTTAGGCTCAATGACTAATATGGTCTTGACAGGATTAAGGGGAATACATCTTAGGGATGGGAAATGATCTGGTGGGTGGGTTTCAATTATCTAAATTATGCTAGCTGGGAAGTTTTAGGGAAATAGAAATTTTGGTTCTAGAGAATTAGAAATTTTAAAAAATTGAGTTTATATATATGTAAAAAAATGTTTGATCTTCTCAAGGAGGTGTTTTGGTATGTTTTTATAGACCTGATATATGTCAATGGTCATCATTTGAGAGTCATAGTGGGTTTAAGGTTACACAGTGTTTGTTTTTTATTTATGTGGAATAACATGCAGTCAATGGTGAGGGTTGTGTTGTGATGGGGGATTAGTGGGTCAATATAATAATGCAACATGGGAATGTTTTTTCACGACCTGTCCTCGGGGCCCGTGCTGTGACTACCCCAAGCCCGCCTTCCATAGGCCAGGGGCTGGCGACTAGCACCAAGGCATAAATCCCGGTAAAAAGGGAAGGCATTTCCTTTGTAAAGTAAACAAGAACCATAGAGTAAGAAAGCGGAAAAAGTAAACACTAAGTAAAAACTGGTACAATAGTAAGTGCAGAAAAGTAAAGGGGGGCGGAAATACAAGCCCAACTGTAAAGTACAACTGAAAGGGGAAAAACAGAAATTGAAAGGAAAACCCGCAGCTTTGAGCCGTCCTCTGGATGTCCCACCTGATGGGTGTGTACAGATACCCTCCACAACTCCTCGGTCCAGCCGTCCACTCCAAGTCCACTCCGCCTAGTGGTCCACCTCCAGGTACCGTCCTCCTCCGAAATCCTCCACCGCGATCAGCGCTGTCCGTCGTCTGCAACCATCACAACATAGTGCGGGCATAGCCCATCCAGGGGTGAGTATAAGCTACTCAGTAGGGACCCTGAGACCCCCGAAGGTCTCCCAGAATCAAAAAAGGATAAACCACAAAGGAAAGATACAATCACGAAGTTACATCCGACACGGCTTAGGTATATGCCCTTATATATACCTAAGTCATCAATTCTCGCTCAACTCCAACATCCGAGCTCATGTAAAACCCAGCCCACACAGGAAAGAAAAATGTAAAATCCACATAGGATAGCTCAACACAATCCACAAAGGAAAGTAAAACGTAAATCCACACAGGATAGCTCAACAAAATCCACAACGGAAAGTAAAATAGAGTTTCAGCTCACCCAGGTATACTTCTTCGAATGACGATAGAGATGATCCCTGATCCATCTAAGTCGTCGGACCCACAAAGGATCGATAGGTATTAACCCCCGCAATGACACACAAAGGATCTAACCCAAAAAAGAATCGATAGGTAACTAATCCCCGCAAATACCCACAAAGGATCGGGCCCACACAGGACCTGTAGGCGCTGGTTCACACAGAACTGTTGAGCGCTAACCCACACAGGATCAGACCCACACAGGATCGGTAGCACTGACCCACAAAGGATCGCTGAGTGTTGTAGTCGTCGCCGTCGAATCCAATGAGGATCTCTACACAGTCGTCGTCGTCACAGTAGTAGTCGCAGCCAGCTCTAGGGTTCCCGCACACAACAAGCTCGTTCGGGAGGGTCCGCTCCACGAGCCGAGAGGCTGATACATCAACTGACACATAGTTCAGATTTGATGTATCCAAAAGTTCCTTATCGTCAACAGGAACTCAATGTCGCAGACATCATGTCAATCGGATGCCCGGTCTGAGAGTTATTGGCTTTTTCGTTCCAGGATCCCGGTTGGTTTTTAAGGCAAAACCAACCTGAACATACTCCACATAAATCCAAACATCGGGCGGAGTATTCCAAAAGATCCGTCTCACTTAGAGGAAAACAACGAAGTTGATGGCACGTCGATCGGACGTCCGAAGCTCAAGAGATGAGTGTTTCTGCTCTGAAGGCCCGGTTGGTTTCGTGTACGAACCAACCCGGCTGAACCCAAAGTATTCTGAAACCTTGAGTGCGATATATCGAAACTACCATCTCGATCCAAGGATCGCATCGCTGCTGACGGTGCATCGTTCGTAGGCCCGTAGCTCAAGTTAAGGGAAAAAGACTGAAAAATGTCCGGGGGGTATGGGCCCGGACCGACCCGTCCCAACCACCCCTGGGTCTGCCCGAACCGGTGGGGCGCGACCCGGCCCGGCCGGGGCGCGACCTGGCCGGCGCGTCGGCTCGTCCCGGCTCGGCTCGGGCGAGCGGTGTCCGGGGGCGGGGGTGCGCTTCCCCCGCGTGTGAACACCGCGCCCCCCCCCCCCCCCCCCCCGCCGCAGGGGCCGCCCCTGGTCAGCGGACGCGGCATTGGCGCGTCCCGTGAGCGCCGGACCCGCGCAGCCGCGGGTCCCCCAGTGTTGCCGCCACCGCGGCTTTGACCGTGGCGGCTCTGTCCGGCAGCGCGCCGGGGCGCCGCCAGTGGTTTCCGCGGGCCACCAGAGTTGCTCTGGTGGTCCGATTTCACTCCAGTCTTCGCCATAGCTTCTCCCGGGACCCGTTATTCACTGCGGAATCAACGAATCACCCCTGTGGCATGTTTTGTCGTCACCCGCCAATCCGCACATCAATGAAGAACTGCAGAGGGTTATCGGGCCGTGTTTGTTTGGCCCGCACCCTCCGCATTAGGTGACAACAATCGGGAATAAAAAAAAATATTCAACACATGAATAATAAGCAAGGCACAATTTTAATAGAATTAAAATTGTACTTGATCCGGGTTCTTTATTTTAAAAGAAACAATCACGGGAATACAATTTTTTTCACAACAAACACCTACCTCGTCAAGTCGTTGCACGCGCGTTCTTCGCGGAATTGATCGTGGCGGAAGGAGGTGATCGTCGTGTCGCTGAAGGGCGTCGCGTCTTTGCGGAAGAGCGTCGCATCGACGAACTCCGAGGTTCAAGAACATGTAGATTTAATTATATTAATTAAATCCATATTGTTGTTATAACCCACAAAGATATTTAAAAGAAGAAACCCGAAATATCCTACCTCAAGCAGTTGGTGATCGAAGATCGTTGCGGGGAAGAACATCTCGGATGTAGCGTCGTCAATCTCCAAGGGTGACGGCGTTCTTCACGTTCTTCACATTCTTCGCGTTCTTCGCGTTCATCGCATTCTTCGCGAAGGAGGATGAAGGAACAAGATTTCTTTCAAAAGCCTCTCAACGAGAAATTCTCAAGAAGTCGTGTGTTGGTCTTATTTTATTAGTACGCCAACGGATTGTAAACAGGTTAAGAAATGATTAAATTAATTCATAGAATTAATTCACGAAGTTAACATCCCAATTAATTGGTGTGTTATGAAATTAAGAAAACGCATCAGTTGACTTTCATAAAGACGGGTTTTCGCGGGGGCGTTATTTAGCGGAAAAGAAACGGTGTGGCTCGTGCGGGACCCACCTCACAAATATCCTACCAAGAGGGTAGGATATTTTTGGATAGCACATTATCTGCATCAACTCAGCTTAAGCAGTTTTATGTGGCTTAAGTGAAATAAAAATAAGGTTGTCGCACCACTTTATTTTATTTCTTAACTTAAAACCCAAAAAAAATTAAAAACCACACCCGAGCAAACACAACTCCGGAAGAGGCGTTTCTAATCAAATACCATCACTGCGATGCCATCGGTGCCCTCAGAATTTGATTCCGAGAACCGGTTCAAAAGTTAGAAAAACCCGCTCGTTCGTTCACTGAACGTACCTGATCCAAACATCAGAAAATGATTTCGGGCACACCGGGCCACGAAATCAGGTTCCGTCAGAAACTGCATTCTTGTAAAATTCCAAAAAAAAAAGAAAAAAATTTCCTTGAAATTTACGTGACTTTACATCACTCCCACCTCAGGGATTTACGTCCCCCGTAAAGATACATCATAATCTTGGGAAACAAATGGGTGTACTGAGCACGCATCTGAGCCTCCCGCTCCCAAGTGCTCTCCTCGAGGTTCCCGTGCTGCCATCTGATGCGCACTAGAGGAATCGACCGTCCATGTAGAACCCACTCCTGTCGATCCTCGATCTCCACCGGGACCTCGGCAAAAGTCGTCCCATCATCAATGTCCAGCTCCCCATGTTAAATGATGTGTGTCAGGTCATGCATGTATCTCCTCAGCTGAGATATGTGGAAGACGTCGTGCACCTGGTGCAACTGAGGTGGTAGAGCCATGCGATAAGCCCACTCACCAATCCTACTGATGACTTGGAAAGGTCTGATGAAGCGGGAAGACAACTTGCTGCCTCGACCAAATCTCTGTAATCCATGTCGAGGTGAGACACGCAAGAAGACATGGTTTCCATCCTCAAACTGTAGTGGTCTCCGCCTTCTGTCAACATAAGACTTCTACCGGCTCTGAGCTGTCCTCATCTGCTGCCGGATGACCTGGACCTTCTCTGTCATGGCCCGGACCATCTATGGTCCCACAAGTGCTGACTCCCCAGGGTCTGTCCAGCACAAAGGATATCTGCAAGGTCTGTCGTACAACACCTCGTATGGTTCCATACCGATGGTGGAGTGGTAGCTATTGTTCTACGCGAACTCCACCAAGGGTAGGTGGTCCTCCCAGCTGCGACCAAAGTCGAGGACACATGCGTGGAGCATGTCCTCGAGAGTCTGAATGGTCCTCTCCTTCTGACCATCCGTCTGATGGTGAAAGGCGGTGTTGAGATGTAGCCGCGTCCCGAACGCCTCCTGCAACCCCTTCCAAAGCCAGGAAGTAAAGCGAGCATCTCGATCGGAGATGATAGATGATGGCACATTGTGATGCCGTACAATCTCCTGAACGTAGAGATGTCCCAAGATCTCCACTAAGACCTACTCTCTGATGGGTATGAAGTGAGCCGACTTGGTGAGTCGGTCGACAATCACCCAGATGGAGTCGTCACCTCTAGAAGTGCATGGAAGTCCAATCACAAAGTCCCTACATATCCCATCCCACTTCCACTCTGGGACCTCCAAGGGTTGTACCTAGCCTGTTGGTACCTCGTGCTCTGGATTCACCTGTTGCCAGGCGAGGCATCGAGAAACAAACACTGCCACAACCTTCTTCATGCCTGGCCACCAGTGCTGTCATCTGAGATCCTGGTACATCGTCTCCACTCTAGGATGTACCACCAAAGGATAAGTGTGAAACTCTCTCAGCACTTCCTCCCGTAAAGCAAATGGTACCAAGGTACATCCTTTGAAAAGGATGTCGTGATCTGCACCCAAGGAGAAGCCATCAGGTTCCTGTCCTGAGGATATCTGTGCACGCCGCGTCTCATAGTCAGTGTACCCACGATGTGCCTCTCTGACCCGATGCAGTAGTGGAGGAGAGACTGTGAGAGACTGAAGGAAGGATTCTCCATCCCTATCCAAGATGGATATCTGCAAAGTGGCTAGCTACTCTTTCGCCTCCTCGAGTAGCTGAATTCATGTCCTCCTGCTGAGAGCATCGGCTACCACGTTCCCCTTCCCAGGAGTATAGACTATCTCAAAGTCATAGTCCTAGAGGAACTCGATCCATCGTCGCTGTCTCAGGTTCAGGTCCTTCTACGAGAAGATGTACCTAAGACTCTGATGGTCAAAAAAGACTATAAATTGCTCGCCCATCAGATAGTGTCGCCATGTCTTCAGAGCGAAGACCACTGCTGCTAACTCCAGGTAATGGGTAGTGTAGTTCTGCTCATGCTGCCACAACTGATGTGATCCATAGGCAATCACTTCCCGCTCCTACATCAGGACACATTCGAGTCCGGTCCCTGATGCATCGTAGTAGACTACGTACCCTACTCTCTCCTCAGGCAACCTCAAGATAGGTGCACTGGTTAATCTCTGTCTCAGCTCCTGGAAGCTCTTCTGACATCTGTCTGACCACACAAAGGGTTTCCCCTTCTTTGTAAGAGCTGGGAGTGGTGCCGAAACTATGGAGAATTCTGGCACAAATATCTGATAGTATCCATCTAGTCCCAAGAAACTCCGCCCCTCCGTCACGCTCCGAGGTGGCTCCCAATCTAGCACTGCATCAATCTTCGCGGGATCCACCACAACTCCTGCCTCAGAAATGTCGTGCCCCATGAAGTGGACCTCACATATCCATAACTGACACTTCAAGAGCTTTCCATAAATTTGGTTCTCTCTGAGTGTGTCTAGTACAACCCGTAAGTGGTAGGCGTGCTCCTCCTCAGTCGTCAAGTAAATCAAAATGTCGTCAATGAAGACTATGACAAATCGACCGAGGTATGGCTGAAAGATCCTGTTCATGAGGCCCATGAACACTACTGGAGCGTTGGTTACGCCGAATGGCATAACCAAGAACTCATAGTGGCCATACCGACATCTGAAGGCCATCTTCTGCACGTCCTAGTCTCAAACTCTCAACTGATGATAGCCTGACCTGAGGTCTATCTTTAAGAACCACCATGCTCCCTTGAGGTGATCGAAGAGGTCATCAATCCTCAGTAGCGGATACTTGTTCCTCACGGTCACCTGGTTCAGGTGGTGATAGTCGACACAAAGTTGCATGCTTTCGTCCGCCTTCTTGGCGAACAATGTCGGGGAATCCCAGGGTGAAACACTGGGTTAGATGAATCCCTTGGCCTGCAAGTCCTCCAACTGTACCAGTAGCTATCGAAGCTCAGCGAGGGCCATCCGATATACTGGAGTCGATATCGGAGCTGTCCCGGGGTATAGGTCGATATGAAATTCTACCTCTCTGCGAGGAGGTAGACCTGGAACGTCGTCGGGAAAGACGTCCGCATACTGATCCACCACTGCAGGAAAACTAGGACTTTGCACATCAACTGCTCCTAAGATGAGGCTATCCAACTGATGAGTTATGGGATATCCTCTCCTCTACAGTTGTCCATCCTATGCTGTGAAGGCTCCCTTTTCTCCTATGAAGGTGAACCTGCTCCCGTCGGTGCGTACACATCGTACCTTGCGCCTAATACAGTCAATATGTGCATGGACTGTAGATAACCAATCCATGGCCATGATGATGTCATAAGGCCTCGACGCCGCTACAAGAAGATCCCAACTGAAGCTCTCACCTCCTAGAGTATGCTCACATTGCCGACACTAGTGCTTAATCGTCGAGTCTGCTCCCGTAGGAGTCTCTAGCCATAAGGATCGAGCCAACGGCTCTATCGGAATCTCCAAGCTCCGAACAAGGGAAGCGGCTATGAAAGAGTGACTCAGTCCTGTGTCTATAAGAACTGAACCAAGGGTGGAATAGACATAGATAGTACCTCGAATCATCTCGGGCGCGCCATGGTTGTAGTCCTCCGCTGCCTGGAGCTGTGCTTGTCTCTGCCTGCCAGCTCCCTATGGTCGGGGTGGACCTCCTGGTGGTGGTGGTGGTATAGCCTCAAAGCGTCGCCCACCACCTGCTGCTCGGCCAGCTCCTCTGCCTCATCCGCCTCCACCCTGGGGACCGCCATAGTCGTCCCTCTGCCTCTGCCTGGGTGGCCCCTCAACCGTCTGCTGCTCCTCAGCACGGTGGGTCGGGTAGTCACGAGCCATGTGGCCCTGCCCACCGCATATGTAGCAATGCCTGCCTTTCGAAAGACTGGCTCCACACTGTGTTCCCCACACTGCTGAGCCGGTGTCCTGAGGTCGTCTACTTGAGGGTTTGGTCTGCCTGGAGAAGTCTCAGTAAGAATGCTCTCGATCAAAAGGGATCGCTCCAGTACTCCTGCCTGGGTCGGGATGCTGAGGGATATCAGCGAAGCCCTGATCTCGTGTCTCAATCCATGATCAAAGGTACGGGCCTGGAAGAACGGGTCTCATACCATGTTGGTCGAGTAGCGAGAGAGATCAGTGAATCTCGTCGAGTACTGGGCAACCGTCAAGTTTCCCTGCCGCAGCTGAAGAATCTCCTAGATGCGCACCGCACGGAGGGTGGACAGGACGAACTCTGAGCAGAAGAGGCCCTCAAAGTCTGTCCAGATGAGAGAGGCCTCATCGTTCTCCTAGAGCATCATGCTCCACTATCGTCCTGCTGTTTCGTGCAGTAGGCTCGCTGCGAGGATCACCATGAGGTCTGCTGGTGTCCTCACTAGCCTGAAAACTCGTACCACTACCTCCCGCCAGTCCTCGGCTGCCTGGGGGTCCGTCTCGCCGTGGAACCTCGGCGGTCATTGGCGCTAGAACACATGCAGTGCACTAAGGCGACGTGCATCATCCGCGGCTGGTGCTGGAAGCATCAGTGGCTCGGCGGGTAGAGGTACCGTCGGTGCCTATGCTATCAAACGGCCCTGTACCAAGGCCTCGTCGCTCGGCGGGCTATCATCATGCTCAACTATCAGAACCCTAGCTGGCTGCCGTCGTGGGGCCGTCCTGAAAAGAAACAAGAGCACCACGGTCAAAACAGTATACCTGGTGAGCTGATACAAGTAATCACAATGAAAACATGAAACACACATGCAATCAATGTTTTCGTGTATTAAGTCGGAAATCAGAAGCCAGGGTCCTGGTGTACGGATACGTCAGCCGCCGCACCAACACTGGACTCCCTGGACTGATAACCACACCCAATATGCTAAAAATTATTGCCTCACATAGAAGAAAGATCAGAGTCTGCAGTAGCACCGACCATCTCTGATACCAATCTGTCACGACCCGTCCTCAGGGCTCGTGTCGTGACTACCCCAAGCCCGCCCTCCATAGGCCAGGGGCTGGCGACTAGCACCAAGGCGTAAATCCCGGTAAAAAGGGAAGGCATTTCCTTTGTAAAGTAAACAAGCACCACAGAGTAAGCAAGATGAAAAAGTAAACACTAACTAAAAACTGGTACAATAGTAAGTGCAGAAAATTAAAGGGTGCCAGAAATACAAGCCCAACTGTAAAGTACAACTGGAAGAGGCAAAACAGAAACTGAAAGGAAAAGCCACAGCGTCGAGCCATCCTCTGGAAGTCCCACCTGAAGGGTGAGTACAGATATCCTCCACAACTCCTTGGTCCAGCCGTCCGCTCCAAGTACACTCCGCCCAGTGGTCCACCTCCAGGTACTATCCTGCTCCACAATCCTCCACCGCCATCAGCGCTGTCCGTCGTCTGCAACAAACACAACGTAGTGCGGGCATAGCCCGTGCAGGGGTGAGTAATAGCTACTCAGTAGGGACCCTGAGACCCCCGAAGGTCTCCCAGAATCCACAAAGGATAAACCACAAAGGAAAGATACAATCACGAAGTAAAATCCGACATGGCTTAGGTATATTCCCATACATATACCTAAGTCATCAATTCTCGCTCGACTCCAAAATCCGAGCTCAAGTACAACCCAGTCCCCACAGGAAAGAAAAACGTAAAATCCACACAGGATAGCTCAATACAATCCACAGAGTAATGTAAAACATAAATCCACACAGATAGCTCAACACAATCCACAAAGTAAAGTAAAACGAAAGTCCACACAGGATAGCTCAACACAATCCACAAAGGAAAGTAAAACAGAGTTTCAGCTCACACATGTATACTTCTTCTAATGACAATAGAGATGATCACTGATCCATCTAAGTCGTTGGACCCACAAAGGATCGATAGGTACTAACCCCCGCAATGACCCACAAAGGATCTAACCCACAAAGGATCGATAGGAAACTAACCCCCGCAAAGACCCACATAGGATCGGGCCCACACAGGACCTGTAGGCGCTGGTTCACATAGAACCGCTGAGCGTTGACCCACACAGGATCAGACCCACACAGGATTGGTAGCACTAACCCACAAAAAATCGCTGAGTGCTGTAGTCGTCGCCATCGAATCCACTGAGGATCTCTGCACAGTCGTCGTCGTCACAGTAGCAGTCGTAACTAGCTCTAGGGTTCTCGCACACAAAAAAATCGTTCGGGAGGGTCCGATCCATGAGCCGAGAGGCTGATACATCAAATGAAACATAGTCCAGAGTTGATGTACCCAAAAGTTCTCTATCATCAACAGGAAGTCAACGTCGCAGACGGCGCGTCAATTGGACGCCCGGTCTGAGAGTTATTGGATTTTTCGTTCCCGAGGCCCGTTTGGTTTTTAAGGCAAAACCAACCCGACCGTACTCCACCTACGTCCAAACCTTGGGCAGAGTATGCCAAAAGATCTGTCTCAGTTAGTGGAAAACAACGAAGTCGACGGCACGTCGATCGGACGTCCGAAGCTCAAGATATCAGTGCTTCCGCTCCGAAGGCCCGGTTGGTTTCGTGTACGAACCAACCCGGCCGAACCCAATGTATTCCAAAACCTTGAGTGCGATATACCGAAACGACCATCTTGATCCAAGGATCGCATCTCCGCTGATGGCGCATCGTTCGGAAGCCCGTAGCTCATGTTACGGGAAAAAGACCGAAGACGGTCTGAAGACGGGGGGGTCTGGGCCCGGACCGACCCGGCCCGACCCCCCCTGGGTCTGCCCGAACCGGGTCGTCCCGACCCGAGTCCGAGTCCGACCCGGTTGGGCGCGACTCGGCCCGGCCAGCGGATTGGCTCGGCCCGGCTCGGCTCGGCCGAGCGGTCGAGCGAGCGGAGTCCGGGGGCGGGGGTGCGCTGCCCCCGCATGTGAACGCCACGGCCCCCCGCTGGGGGGGGGGGGGGGGGTGGTGCCCCTGGGCAGCGGACGCGGCATTGCCGCGTCCCATGAGCGCCGGACCCGCGTGGTTGCGGGTCCGCTTGGGCCGCCTCGCCGGCAACCCGCGCCGCCGGTGGTTTCCGCGGGCCACCGGAGTTGCTCCGGTGGTCCGATTTCACTCTCGTCTACACCATAGCTCCTCCCGGGTCCCTTTCTTCACTGCGGAATCAACGAATCACCCATGCGGAATGTTTTGTCGTCACCCGCAAATCCGCACATCAACGAAGAACTGCAGAGGGTTGTCAGGGCGTGTTTGTTTTGCCCGCACCCTCCACGTTAGGTGATTACAATCGGGAATAAAAAAAATATTGAACACATGAATATTAAGCAAGGCAAAATTTTAATAGAATTAAAATTGTACTTGATCCAGGTTCTTTGTTATAAAAGAAACAATCACGGGAATACAAATTATTTCACAACAAACCCCTACCTCGTCATGTCGTCGCATGCACGTTCTTCGCAGAATTGATCACCGCGAAAGGAGGCGATCATCGCGTCGCGAAAGGGCATCACATCGTCGTGGAAGAGCGTTGCGTCGACGAACTCCAAGGTTCAAGAACATGTATATTTAATTATATTTATTAAATCGATATTGTTGTTATAACCCCCAAAGAGATTTAAAAGAAGAAACCCGAAATCTCCTACCTCAAGCAGTTGGTGATCGGAGATCGTTGCGGGGAAGAATGTCTTTGAAGGAGCGTCGTCAATCTCCGAGGGTGACGGCGTTCTTCGCGTTCTTCGCATTCTTCTCGTTCTTCACGTTTTTCGCATTCCTCGCGTTCTTCGCGAAGGAGGATGAAGGCACAAGATTTCTATCAAAAGCCTCTCAACGAGCAATTCTCAAGAAGTCATGCGTTGGTTTTATTTTATTATTACACCAAAGAATTGTAAATATGTTAAGAAACTATTAAACTAATTCATAGAATTAATTCACGAAGTTAACCGCACAATTAATTGGTGCGTTATGAAATTAAGCGAATGGGTTAGTTGACTTTCATAAAGACAGGTTTTCGCGGGGGGCATTACTTAGCAGAAAAGAAACGGTGGGGCTCGTGCGGGCCCCACCTCACAAATATCCTACCAAGAGGGTAGGATATATTTGGATAGAACCATATCTGCATCAACTCATCTTAAGCAGCTTTAAGTGGCTTTTAAGTGGCTTAAGTGAAATAAAAATAAAGTTATCGCACCACTTTATTTTATTTCAAAACATAAAACCCAAAAAAAATTAAAAACCACACCTGGGAAAACGCAACTCTAGAAGAGGAGTTTCTAAACAAATACTGGCGCTGTGATGCCATCAGTGCCGTCAAAATTTGATTCCAAGCACCGGTTCAAAAGTTAGAAAAACCCACTTATTCGTTCACTGAACTTAGCCAAGCCAAACTTCAGAAAATGATTTCGGGCACACCGGGCCTCGGAATCAGGTGCCGTCAGAAACTGCGTTCTTGTAAAATTTCAAAGAAAATTAAGAATAAAATTTCATTGAAATTTATGGGTCTTTACTTGTTTTTTCATGATACTTTATTCAATTATTGTAAATCAATTTCTTGTTAGGATAGGTAACACTATTTTCTAGTGTGTTATATCATGGTTAGGTTTGTTTGTGATTTAAACTATTTTGGCTGGTCAAGGACCATAACTTAGTAAATGACATTGCGATATGATATTTTTTAAATAAAATAAACCCCAATGGTGTAATGGATGTTTGGGAAAAGTGGGTGGAGATGTTTATATGAAAATTTAAATATGAAAGGGTTGTTCTAGATTATATGTAATGGTTGATATATGATATAAAAATATGAATCTAAATTCATTGAAATGTTTTAAAAGGTTTTCCTAATGAAGCATTGCAGTAAGTTTAGTTGTTTCAATAGAATACACAACTATTACCTAGTAGTATGTAAGGGAACATAGAAAACTATAAAAAGATGACATGTAGTGTTTCATACCTAAGAGTCCATATATAATGATTTATTATTAATGGTTAGCCTATAATATTTTGTATCATGTAAGGGGTACATAATATGTAAGGAGAAATCCAAACTTTTTCAAAAAATGAGTGTGATATACGGTATGCTATAGTAGAGGAAGGAAGCCCCACAATAAAGGGCCAGGATGTGAGATTTTTGGTTTTTCCTGGTGGTGTGACCTACCACTATAGTAATTAGTATTTAACTATTATAAGGTTAATGGTGATATGTGTTATATTAGGAAGGTAGATCAATTCAAGATAGTTATTCATCAACGGTTATGGTTGAGGGGACCTAAGTATCACTTACATAAATATTACATTATTTTGTATTAATATTCATTGCTTATAACAACAATAAACAACAATAATCCAAGATGGTTTAGTGTATTTGGTTACTATATACATAATAATTTTTTTATAAAAAATCATTGTCCTCTCCCACAAAAATAAATCTCATCGTCTACCATTATTAAATCATCACATATAATACCCTTCAACATACCCAAGAGAAAAAATCCTAAGAATGGGTGAGATCAAATACCCATAATGTGTGAACCTATAAGATATTAGTAAAATATTACAAGTTATAATAAGATGGTCTTAATGGTATTAATATATAATTAAGGCATATAATATTCATACAGAAAGATATAAATATTAAAAAATGAGTCATTGAATAAAGCATTGGAATACCAGAAGACAGAAATCATTAGAGTGTAGAATATCAAACAACTTTAACCCATAAGATAATTTCATAAGAATCAGAATATTACCTACCTTTGTGGTATTAGATTATTTGTAGAATTCATATATCATTTCTACCCACCAATAAATTAATTGAATAGTAATCTTAGGTTAAACAGTAGTGTACATCCTCTAGCACGGGATAACTAACCATGTACCTTGTTCAGATTGCAATAATATCTCATTTATCCTTTGTGACCATGAGATATAAAATGTTATCAAATTAATTGGAGGTCTATATAATAATGGTCCTACTCATCACACAATGAAACCAACACATAATTGTTCCATTAGGTTAAAACAATATTCATCATTCCACCTTAGGTTAATTATCCAATGGGAAATAATAGGTTTTATTTAAAACCGTTGTAGAATGTCATCATATATACGATAAAATTAAAAAATGTCAACGATATCATGAGAACATATCCCAATTGTGACATAATTAATGTCAATGGATAATGAAATAGATGGAAAACATATTTTTAAAATTTTGGAATAAATCACATTGAAAAATAAAGAGTAGTACCCACTTTCCTTTTATAAACATGAAGAATTAAGATAATTAGAAAAGAATGAAACACAAAAAAGAATTATAGACAATAGTAATGGTCATAAAAAATGATCTAACATGAAAAATATTAAAAATAGGATAATTTCCACTTTTTAACATAAAAACCTAGGATTAAAATGTCAAAATATTCCTCTTCAACATTTTCCAATAAATTTAGAAATTACATTGAACAAAATAAATCATTTATTAGAGAATATATTAGGAAATACACAATATTATTGATTTAATATGGGCATTTAGGAATAATTTTTTTGATCAAAATGAATAGGTGGGGTTGATATCTACCACAAATGTCTCATCAAGAAAATTATTTAGAAATGGAAATAAAATTCTCAGATAAAATAATGACCTAAATAATAACTAGAGGAGAATGAAATGGTTGATGTTATATTTATATAATATTAAAAAATAATCACTTAATTAAAATTTATTTATACCAATCTCAAATTGAAAAATATATTGAAAAGAATCCCTTACTTTTATCTATAATGTTCATGAAGTCACTTTTACATCCTACGTAAAAAACATAACCATCATAATAACTTATTTAAAAAATCATATTCATATTTATTATCTATTTTATTGTTAAATTATAATCATTCATTACACATTAATTAGATATTAAATGTACATTTTTACCATTGGATGCTAAATTTTTTAATTTATTTATTCATGTTTTATAATAGTAATGCCCAAATACAATATTTGATTCCATTTAATAATTAATATGTTATAAAAGATATTAAAATAACTATATTTCAATGTTTTTTTATATTTTTGTTTAGTAGATAGAAACAATGGGGATAAGATTAATGAGTAACTCATTTCTTATTATTTTTTAATATTAATGGATTCCATTACAATGACTGTTATTTTTTGTTTCATCATTTAAAAATCATATTCATCAAATGAATTTCTCCTTAAAACAATATATATTCATAAAACATATTTTCTATTGGTCCATTTAAGTAATTTTTTAAAAGGAGACCATGTCCTATAATAACCCAATGTATTATCAATAGAAATTAATAACTTATAATAAAATTATATAATCACAAGAAATCACTACAAAAAGATCTATTAAGTACTATGTGACAATTAAACATAATTTTGACACTTCCATGATTGGAATTTTGACAATATGGCATACATAGTAATTGATTATATGACTATAGTAAAACTATTGGTATTTTTTTAAGTTATAAATAAATAAAAATTATTAGTTAATTATTTTTAAATAAAATTTATTTTCCCAAAAGGTGTTCATAAATTATGGGTTTTATGTCTTTAACTTTTAAGATAATTTTATAAGGCCCTATGTAAATTTTAAAAGCATAATAAAGTGGGTTATAGTTTTAAAATTCATATTTTTCTTGTAAATTATGGATTTAATTAAAAAATAAATTAAAAATATTTAAAAAATTATTTTAAAAAAATGGAGTTCATTTTTGGAGTCTGCATTTTTAATAACTTTTAGGGTGAATATTTTGGATTTTTTTAAAATAATTGAAATTTGGATGAATAATAAAATATGTTAATTCACAATATATGCTTAAACCAGAATTTATGAATCATTCATGAGTCATGGATGATATAAATGGACACTGGTTCGAACTCATATTCACATATAACTATTTTTGGTTACAAGAATCATTACTATTGTTGGTCTTATGGAAGTGTAATGAACTAAGGATTAAAATGTTAAAGAAACCCTCCTCCCCTCCACTATAAAATCACTTATACTACCCTCTTCTCTTCATTCATCTAAAGCCATGTGCTTTACCTATATTCTACCCAAATCTCTCCCAAATATCCTCCCCCACATCTAAATTCCTCGGTTCTATTCATAATACCAAATCATATCCCTTGAAGAGGTTCTCAAAGGTGATAAACTGCAGAGGTAAATTCCCCTTTCCATTCTTTTATTTTCTCTCAAGTTCATTTATATTCTTTTTTTCTTTCCTCATCTTCCTTCACCCAAATGGTATGATAAATCTAGTGACATAAATTTACTATAATTTTTATATTCTAATGTTATAATTTATTTTCATCTCTCTTATCCCATTATTGTATATGAAAGAATCGAAAACACCATCTGAGATGTGTCAATTTATCGAATTCAAGGATGAAAATTTAACAATTTTCATTACCATATTCTATTATGGTCATGAAATAGTTTTTATGTTTGAAAAATACTATTAAATTTTGATTTTATCTTATATGGTTTTCTATAATCCTTTTTCACACTTGATGTAAAATTATAATAAAGAACTAGTTAATTATGAACAAAATCACCCAATTAATCCAGGAATTAAACATTATTGTTTTGTAAAATGATTCCACTTAACTCCATGTAAAAAAATTAAATTTATAGAAATGTAACCTTACAAATGTTCTATAATAAAATATAAATCTATTTTTGGTAAACCATCACAATTTTAAATGATTCTCAATTCATGAAAATAATTAAACTCACCATTAAAACGACAGAAGCAAACAGACCTGAACAATAAAATTGAACTTCATAACCAATAAAAATAGAGATAATGAACATAATAAGAAATAATATATATTTTAAATATATAATATGTTTGTTATTTATTATTTAATGAACTTAATTTCAGTATTCAGATCATTAATAACAAGTGGAGAACACCATCCGACTTAAGGTATGGGATCCTTTCTATCTCACTATAATTCAGGAATTTCATCTATGATATTCCATATTATGTGTAATTTATAATTATGGGGTATTATTTTTCACATCCCCATACATAACACTTGATTTATAAGTGTTTAGAATCCCCTTTATCTCTCATTAACCCCTCTTAAGTAAACCTGATACCATGTCGATATTCCGTAAGGGATTCCACCCGAACATCCTTTGTTTGTTTGGGTTGCCTTATAATTATTTTACCAAAATGATGTTATGATAAATTTAAATTTGAATATTCTAAATTATTTTTACATGTACCAAATTAATTTATCAAGAACCATTCATCATTCTCTTTCAAGGATTGACCTGTGTTTTTAGTGATTCCCTCCTCAGTACTTCCTAATATGTAAACCTGTTTTGAGGGAACATCCTGAATTCGATCCTAATTTCAAGTGGTCTATATTTTCTAAAATAAGACACAATTTTATTTATAAAATCAGAATTTTTATTAATTAATTATTCATTGATCACTATGGGTTTTATATAATGGATTTCCCCTTTTCTATTTTAAAGGCTCCATTGTATTTTCTTTAACACAACACAAAAATGTTATAATGCAAAAATTTCTAAAATAATTTTCTTACATGTTATCACTTCTAAGTTTCAGGAATTTACATGATACATTCCTATTTTACATTATGAATGTCCATCTATATTTTAGTTCTGTTCTTGTATAGACACTTTTATGATATGCCCATTTGTTATTCATTGTGACATGATTGTGGTACTCAAATCATTCCAGAGTTAAAACTTATTTTTATATGAGAATGATTATTTATGATACATTATGTGTAAAAAATATTCACGTAATTTTAATATGGGTGTTCCCAGATATCATTCCAACTAACTGGGTAATTTTGATTCTCATGAGATGTTATGTGTGATGGTCTTGGAGGTTATCCTTTTCTTATGCTGCAATGTGCGACGAACTTGGAGGATAGCATTGGCTTGTTATACAATGTGAAATGGTCTTTGCGTTTTGCCTTGACTATTGATGAATTAATCATTTATGTTGCTACCACATTACTATGAAATAATTTTTATGATATCATGTTTATATTTTATGATTCCTTATGTTCCATTCCTGTTTATATTATTATGTTATAATATCTACCCATGTGCAAAAGCCTTATTATTATGTTTTTTCATACTTGGATTTTATCTCATCCAATTGTTCATGTGATCCCTAGGGTACCCTACAAAGATGTTAGGCCTCAGAGGATGTTAGGAGCTATTTATGATGAATAAGTAAAAGTTTTTCAGTCCCAGTTTTTATGTTTTATATACCTAGTCTTCAATGACATTAGAATTCATGATCCTTGGATTATACTCTAATGAATAAATGTTCCTAAAATCATGTAATATTAGGTATAAAAGGATATGGTCACCACAATTTGTATCAAATTATGGTCTATTTATTTTTTAGACTAGGAATAGAGCACCTAAGTAAGAACCCTAAAGATGATAATAAGTATAAGAAAATGTCCCTAAATTTTGGTTTGTATAGAGTAAGTGGTTTATTAAGAAAATAAAAACCTATTGGAATACAAAAATGTAATGGTGTCTCTAGCATAGATGTATCTAGGTGTAAAACCCCAAACAACACCTTGAGATAGCCTCAAACGGGAAATGGTGCATGACAAAGGACCTTGTTGCAGTCTTGGTTTGCCACTCCCGGGGGATTTTAATTGTCAAATTCATGATATTGGTACAAAACATTATTAAGGGATTGAAAAAAATACCATAATAATATAAGATAATAAATAGATCTAGGATAACCCAGATTTAAACCAAGGTAATTACAAGATATTATATAATTATCATTTACATGATTATCCTTTTATGTTAACTGTTTCCATTTTAGTCTGAGTAGCAAATAATCAATCCATCCAATTGTATTTTACTTTTCATTGTTAATTACGGGAAATAGAAGAACACATTCCAAAAATAAATGTGTTAGGTAATGAGAATATTTCCCTAATGATATTTTCGATTTGATGGGAATGGGTGCTCAAAACATCATGAAAATACTTACTAAACTAGCTCATGTTATAAATAATAATATGAATCATTTAAAACACCGTCCTCCTAAAAGTAAATATCATGTTGTAGTTGAATCATTCATGAAAAAGGACTCCCATGTATAGTGGATCTTCTGATCCCTTCCTTGAGGAACTGTGGATTAACTCAATTGAAAAGAACTTATTGGTCCTCTAGTGCTCCTATGTAGATAAATTTGTACTTGTGGTATATCGTTTTGATGGGAATCTGATTAGTGGTGGATACTGATCAAGAATATAAATCCCCATTAGTAAATTTATTCAATGGTATGTGAGGAATTCACGAATATATTTTTTAGTAAATATTTTCTTATAACCCACTGTCTCAAGATGTAAAAAGAGTTCCAAAAACACAATAAGAATGATGATGAGTTAATTGGGGAGAATGAAGCAAACATTATAAGGATTTCATGGTATGACATTATCTTTTTCATAAACACAGAATGAACGGTGGATCTCTTATTTAGAGGACCAAATATCAGTATATGAAAATGTAATGTAATGTGGGTGGTCCTGAAAATAAATTCCAGGATGGAAAAAAGATCGATCATCCAAGTTGTATAAATCGTGGGAAGAATCATCCTGGAAACTCTCTATACAGACCAATGAATTGCTTAAAATATGGAATTTTAGGGAATATGGATAAAAACATCCAATGAGATATGAATAATCCCACTAATATGATAGAATAAAGGAAGGTTAGGATCAAAAATCATCCTGTAGAGTATTGAAACACCTAAAAGGAGTATGTTCATCATGGGAATAATTTCCCTATGATGAGGGATATCTGAAGTAATCAACAATAACCCCCAAGGATACAAGGAAGGGTGTATTCAATCAATACTGGTAAGGAGGATCCATAAAATGATATGGTAACAGATACACTAGTTAATCATTCATGAGTAGAGAATGTACTATTTCGTTTTGGTTCTATTAATTTTTTCATATAATGCATGTTTAGTTGATCTATTCAAACACCCCCTCAAAATTTAGAGTATATGGTATCTATGAGAGTAGAAAATGTGGAATTTATTCCATACAAGGTTTATAACTCCTCCACAGTAAATGTTTGTAGACAGAACATCCCAGAAAATGTTTCCATACTTCCTTTAGAGGAGTTCAATGTTATCTTGAACATGGATTGGCTATCTATATAAAAATCCAAAAACTACATTCAAGTGTGGGTATTAATTCATTATGAGAAATAATGCATAGCTCAATTGATTAAGACAAAGGAGAGAATAATTCTTGATGACATGCCCATAGTGATAGATTACAATGATGCATTCCTCAAAGAGTTTCCTAGTCTTCCCCCTAATTGGGTGGTTGAGTTCTTTATTTAACATATTCATGTATCTATGCCTATATCAAAGAAACCTTATAGAATTCCCCCCATTAAGCCGAAGGAGCTGAAAAATAGTTACAGGTGAATCTAGATAAGGGTTTTATAAAGTTGAGTGCTTCATCATGGGGTGTGTTAGTCCTCTTCATCATGAAAAAATGGATCAATGTGCCTATGAATTGATTATCGTGAGCTCGATAAAATCAAAATAAAAAAAAGTATCCCCTACTAGGGATATGTGAATAGTTAAATCAGCATCATGGGTCCAATTATGTTTCTAAGGTGGAATATCAGTCAGGATATCCCCAATTAAATGTGAGGAAAAATGATATTCCCAAGACTGCCTTTTGAATGAGGTATGGACACCATGAGTACTTTGTGATTCCCATCAGAATCACTAATTATGAAGAAATTTCCTTGTATTTGAGGAATGGTATTTAGAGATTACATCAACAAATATGTGGTAGTATTTATCAATGATATTCTAATATACTCCATGAGCAAGGAGGAACATGAGGAACATCTGAATACCATGTTAAAGAATTTGAAAAGGGAGAATTTTTATGCAAAGTATAATAAATGTGACTTCTAGAAGTTGGAAGTATCATTCTTGGGGCATGTTATCACCAGTAATGGGATATATGTCGACCCTTATAGGACATACACAATTAATGAGTGACCCATGACAACATCAGTAACAACGATCCACAACCTTTTGGGTTTTTTCAGGTATTACAAATTGTTTTTGAAGAACATTTCAAGATTGTGAAACCCAATTAACTAGATGGCATGGAAGGGGGTGAAGATTCTGTGGACTCAAGAATGGGAATCCTTATTTAAGGAGTTGAAAAGGAGGATAATAACTTCACTAGTCCTCACACTCATATCAAGTGGATAACACTTTGGGGTTTACAGTAATTCTTCAAAGAAGGGCATAGGCAGTGTCATGATTCAAAATGATAAAGTGGTAGCCTACCCCTAATGGAAGCTGGAAGAAAATGAGAGAAAATATTCTACACATGATCTAGAGTTGGAATGTTTGATCATTGGATTAAAAATCATGCGGAATTATATCTATGAGGATAAGTTTGACATATATACTAATCACAAGTGTCTCAAATATTTATTCACATAAAAATAGATCAATATACAATAGTAAAGATGGATAGAACTCATCAAGGATTTGAACTTCCCAACCCACTACCACCCCATTAAGGTGAACAATGTGGAAGATGCTCTTAGTAGCAAGGATCCTTTATCATTATCAATGATGATAATTGAAAAGGATCCAAACATCTTATATTTTTAGAGGATGGATATGTGAATCATTAAGGGAGGAACATCCCGAATACTTTATGTAATGATTTCTCAACCACCCCTCATGGGGAAAATAATGGATTCTCAAAGAAAATATGTCAATATTCAAAAAAGGGTTGAATCCATAACAAATGGGAAATACTCAAATATCATGATTAATTAGGAAGGAGTTGTATGATTTGGGTCACAATTATGGGTACCATCATATCCAGAGATAAAGAATGAGCTTCTGAATGATGTACATAGCTCAAACATCTCTGTCTACCCAGGTAGCACAAAGATGTATCAAGATCTCTGAGAGAACCTTTTAAGGGATAATATGGAAGATGAGATTGATGATTATAGTCAATGTTGTGGAATTTCAACAACTGACAGTTGAATGATAGATGTCTAAGGGGATGATGCAATCACTACCCATACCGACAAGGAAGTGGGAGAACATCACAAAGTACTTTGTCACCGGATTTCCAAGGAAATCCAGAGGAAACAATGCTATATGGGTCATCATTTATAATCATACAAATACAACTCACTTTATCGAAATTCAATTAGAAATCTCATTGTATAAAAATTCATGGATATATATCAAAGAGGTGGTAAGGCTACATTAAGTACCACTATCTTTTTTATCTAATAGATATTCAAGATTCACCTCGATGTTCTGGAAAATTCTACAACATGTTGTAATCACTAAAGTGAACTTGAGTACAAACTATCATCCTCAAACTAATGTCCAATTTGAGTGGGTTATTCAATCACCAGAAGATATGTTTTGATTTTGTTATATTTAATTTAAAGGAGGATGAGACCAATATATTCCACTTTTTTAATTCTCCTACATCAATAGTTTTCACTCAATCATCTGAATGGAACCATATGTAATCCTTTATAGAAAAGGTGCAGAACACTGGTGTATTGGAATGATGTTAGTGAACATAAGCTACTAGGGACAGAATTGGTCAATGGACTAGAGTAGAATGTGAAAACCATTCAGCAACATATCAAGGTAGACTAAAGTCAGAAAAAAAGAGTTATGCATGCAATAATTGGAGAGAACATGAGTTCAATGTTAAAGAGATGGTATTTCTATGCATATCTACATGGAATTAGGTTATGAGATTTAGGAAGAAAGTAAATTTAAGTCTAAGGTACATTGGCCCCTTCGAGGTCCTTGATTGAGTCGGAAGTGTGGCCTATTGACAGGTGATTCCACCTACCATTACTAATCTATATTATGTCTTTCATGTATCCCTCTAAAAGAAGAACATAACAGATTATTCACAAGTACTCTCCTCAAATGAGGTATAATTGGAGGTTGATCATTCATATGAGGAGCAACTAGTGAAAATATTAGATTATAAAGATAAAGTTATACATAATAAGACTACTCGCCTGGTAAAAGTACTATGGAGGAACCATATGTATAAAGAGGAAACATGGGAATTGAAGAAGGAAATGAAAGAAATTTACCTGCACCTTTTTATAGCATAGAATGTAAAACAAAATTTCAAGGGAGAAATTTCATAAGCGGGGAATAATGCAATGACCCAATGTTTTATCAATGGAAATTACTTTCTTATAGTTATGTCATATAACCACATAGAAATCACCACACAATGAACTAATAAGTACTATGTGACCATTAAAAATAATTTTTACACTTATGTGATTTGAATTTTGAAAATCAAATATACACGATTGCAATTAGTAAGTGTTTGGAGTCCAATAATACAAACATAATTTTTGGTGAATAGTAACCTACCCTTATAAATAATAACCTACCCTAATGAAGAGTAATATGACCATTATGAATATTAAATCATTCAAAAGAATAGTAACCTCATCCTTGAATGTATAAATAAAATTTAGTCATCTTATAAGTGATAATATGACCACAGTAAATGTTTTGTTATTTTTTTAATTCATAAATAAATAATTATAATTAAATAATTATATTAAAAGAAAATATATTTTCCTAAAATGTGTTCATAAATTATTAATATTATGTCTCCTAGTTTTAAGATAATTTTATAATCCTTTATGTAATTTTTGAAACCATTATAAAATCAATTATAGTTTTAAATTCTGTATTTTTCATGTAAATAATTATTATAATAAAAAATTAAATTCACCATATTTTGAAAATTAATTTGAAAAAATGGGGTTCATTTTTGGAATCAACCAATTGAATAATGTTTAGGGTTAATTTTGTGATTTTTCTAAAGTAGATGATTTTTTATGAATAATAAAATACAATAATTCGAATATATGCTAAAACCATAATTTCTGCATCATGCATGAGTCATTGCTGATATAAATGGACATTGGTTCGAACTCACTTGAATATGTTATTATTTTTTACCAAAATAATATTTAATATTTCTTGTATTATAGAAAACTAATAAACTGTTGATTAAAATATTATGAAAACCCTGCTCCTCTCCACTATAAAAACAACCCACAATCCCTTCTTCACATCACTTGCCAAAAGCCATGTTCATTACTAAAATTCTACCCAAATATCTCTCCAATATGCTCCCCCATGTCATAGTCTCTTCGGTATCCTCAAAAGTCAGAATTCTCGTCTATTAAGAGGTTCTCAAAGGGGATAAACTCAAGAGATAAATTCCGCATTTCGATTATTTAATTTTTATTCATGTTCTTTTATTTTCTTTTTTTATCCTCAGCACTATTCCCCCAAATGGTATGATAACTCTAGTTACATAAATTTTATGTATTTTTTTATTCCAATGGGATAATTCATTATCATCTCTCATTTCCCCAACTTTTATACGAAGGAATGAAAAGCACTGTCCAAGAAGTCTTAATTTATCACATTCATGGACGACAATTTATCGATTACTATTTCCTCCTTATATTCTAGTAATGTAATCATTTTTATGGTTCAACCAGAATATTAAATATTTATTTTATCTTATGTTCTATTCTGGATTTTGTTTCACACTTGATGAAAAATAATAATACAAAATAAGATAGTTATGAACAAAATTGCCAAGTTAACCCAAGTGTTTATCATTACTATTTTATATAATGATTAAAAATCACTATAAGTAACCAAATTTAATTTATAAAAATTCAACCATATGGATGTTAAATAATATAATATATCTCTAATTCTGGAAAACCATTCCCATTTTACATGATTCTCCATTAAAAAAATTAAGTAAGGAGATCTTTAAAACCAATGAAGCAAACGGACCTGAACAATAAAATTGAACCTTATAACCAATCAAAATGCTTACTAATGAACATAAAAATGATATGAAAAATATTTTACATAAATAATAGTTTATTTAATAATTAATTAATTAACATATTTTTATTATTAATGTAATTAATATCATGTGTAGAACCCCATCACACATATGGTAAGGGATCCTCTCTGTCTCACAATTATACAAGAATATCGTCTATGGTATGCCATATTACGTGTAATTAATAATGATCCGTTTTGATTTTTCACCTCCCTCATGCATCCATAATTATTTATAAGTGATGATATTCTCATTTCTCTCACATTAAGTCCTCTTAGGTACACCTGATACCATACCGATAATCCGTAAGGGATTCCACCAGAACCTCCTTTATTCCATCGGGTTGTCTTATTTTTCTTTTACCAAACTGATTTTATCATATGATTTTGTTTACATTTTGTAAACTTTGTGTAAATATACCAAATTAATTTATCAATACCCTTTAATCATTGTCTTTTAGGGATATACATGTTTTTAAGTGATTCCATCCTTAATACTTCTTGATAAGAAAACCTATTTGGAGGATGTTCCTGAATTGTTACCCAATTTCAAGGGCACAATATCTTTTGTTTAAAGAAACAATTGCCTTTATAAAATCAGTATTTTTATTAAGAAACCCTTCTTGGTTCACTCCTATTTTTATATAACTTATTTTCCCCTTTTCTATTTTAAAGTCTATATAATATTTTCCTTCAAACAGAACAAAAAATGATTTACTGCTAAAATTTATTAAATACTTTTCGTACATGTTTTCACTTATAATTGACGTCAGTTACCATGATAAATTCCAATTTTATCATTTTAATGTCCAAGAATATTTTAGTTCCTTTCTTTCATGGTCACTTTTATGATATTCCAATTTGTTATGCATTATGACATGATTGTGGTACACAATTAATTTAAGGGATAACCCTTATGATTATGTAAGATTGATTATGTATGATTTTTTATGTTGAAAACATATTCATGAAATGTTAATATGGGTTCATCCAAATAGAGATCAATTGAAATGTTTAATGTAGATTCTCCTGACACGTTTGGTGCCATAGTTTTGGCGGTTAGCCTCAACATGTGCTTCCTTGTGCGATGGTATTGTTAGTTAGCCATGGATTGTGCTAATTTTTGAAATAGTCTTAGAGATTAGCCTTGAATAATTCTAAATAAATTTTTTAAGTTTTTGTTAGATTATTATGACATTATGTTTTATGATTGCATGCTTATATGTTATGATTCCTTATGTTCCATACCTTTTTATATCATTATATCGTGATCTCTAACCCATGTTCTAAAGCCTTAATCTTGAGTTTTTTTGTTATTATTTTATCTCATCCCTTACTTAATGTGATTTTTAGGGACCCCTATGCATAGATAAGGTCTTAAAGGAATTGAGGACCTCCTTATGAATATTAGATAAAGAAGTGTTTTTTGTCACATGTTTTATTTTTTATGTACCTATTTTTCAAAGACACTATACTTAATGATCCATGACTTTTACGCTAATGTATAATTATTCTAATAATTATGTAATTTTATGTGTAACAGGTTAGGGTTGATATATGTATCTCTATGTATGAAGTAGTTTTCATGTGCACAATGATGACATCTTAGTTTTCAAATGAATAAAAAGATGCTAAAAATTGATTTATATATTCTAAATATTAATATTTTTATAATATTCTTATTTATTAATTACATTAAACCATGGAACCATCAATGTATTGATGTTATTAAAAATTGGAGTTTTCTCTCATATAGGGGTACCTCTCTTATAACTTGAGAGGAATTTTTGTTATTAAATGTTTGAAATATAGATAAATAATGAAATCTATATTAAAAATATATATAAATTATATATATTTAATTTAATTATAATGATTTGAATAGGTTTGGTAGAGGGTGTATGATAAATATAGTGAATACAATGTTACTGTGTGGTTATTACTAAGGTTGAGTGTACGAATATTCTCTTGAAAGTTCATTTAGAAATAAAGGATAAATGGTCTATTTTTGGAAACAATTTGATAAAAAAGATATAATAATATTACTGGATAATAAAAATATGTTGGTATTCAAGAGGAATTAAAATTATAGTGTAGATTAAATAAGGTATAAGTGATTTCCTTTAGAGGTTAAATTGATTCCATTAGACAAGGAAATGAATGTTGGTTAATGGGTAGGAATGGAAATTCATGAGGGTAAGGTGAGTATGGTAAGGAATGGTTAGTGAGATATTTGGGAAGGAATTTACCACTTATTAAATATCATATATAATGTCTATGTGTAATGTAATCATAAATATTCAAGCCATTTAAGTTACCCATTTTAACCATTATTAACAATGATTATAAATTAACCATATTAATTGTATTCAAAATTAAAATTATAGATGAATCATATAAAAAAATATAGAAAATATTTTTTCCTATATTAAATATATTTAATCAACTTCATTATCTATTCATAATAAAATAATAATTTATATTAAGACATAATATGTATCAATGAATGATTCTTACAAACAAATGAATTTTATTACATTATGTGTTTTCTACTATTTCTTATTAAGTAATAATTAAATTTTTATTTATCTATTATTAATATAAAAAAACTATATTCATCATTTAATAATAATATATTGAGTTTTTCAAGAGAAAAATAAATATCATGGAACAAGTATTTTTTTTAAAAAAAAATTAAATGATCTTATTAGTTATTTATGTATAAAAATTGGATTATATCAATTTATTAGTATGAAAGATGACATGTATGATAATTTTGAAAACAATTTCATAATTCTTTTACCTCTATCTATACCTTCCATATTCATTAATGAGATTTTAAAGGTTGTATAAGGTTTTTTGGTTTGGTGTTTCTTGAGAAACTTGTTATAAAATCATTAATTTTATTTAAAATAATTATGTTATAAAATACTAAGGTTTTACATTATAACCCTATTATAATAAAATTTCCCTAAAAATAACCAAAATATAATATAACAAAATTTGGATAATTCTTCATTATTATATTATTAGATTCCCAAATAGTTACCTAAAATATATGGTTCAACCACAAGACTGTGACAAGGAGAGTGGTTCTGATTTATATAATTTTATCCCTCTAATCTATGATTAAACTGTGTTTTCATCATAATAATGATCATTCACCAGTTTTACAACCTTTGAATTCAATACATGTTATTGTTTTATTTCGTAAATCCTCAAAATTTATATTGGGAACGCACCATAAACTCATGAGAGGTTTAATGGAAGATTAAAATGAAAATTTAACAACCATATATGTTTAATAATATCAAATTGAATGATATATATAGGAAAAAACATCCCCTTATTTTACTATACCATTCCATTCATCCAATGTGATATTCAAAGAAAAACGTCATCACCAACATTGAAAATTTGATATTATCTATGATTTTCCACTAGACTTTTCTATTGACTATAAGATGACCTGATGTCTGGTTGAATTAATCTAAATTTATCTATATTTTCCTGATATATCCTAATTCCCAATATATTTAATTTTATACCTTCTTCCAAACATGATTTAGATTTATGATAATTTATTTAGAGGGATTTATAAGGAGTCACCTGAATACACCGGTGTAAACTATTATTTTATTGAAATTTGAATGGAGAAAGGTATTGATCCCAAAACATTTAAAACCTAATATCAAGTTATTATAAAACCATTTAGGGTTATAATGCACCTCACGTGTTAAACATATCTCTAAGGATGATATATAGTTTTAATGTTCCACTCTATATTCAATTATTTATTTTTACTTTTATATAATTTCAAGGTAAAAGTTAGATCTCAATCTAATCAAATTGACTGTGGCTCCCATGGAACCTTTCCAATTTTTAATGTATATCATATAATATTGTTCATGTGTTAAATCTTATTCTAGATAAATTAAACGCATTGAATATTTATGGTGGTTGATTATAACCCACATGATGTTATAATATTTATATGTCTTAGATAATCATGTGATAAAAGCTCTGGGGATATTTGTCATTTAAATATTTATATTTTTAGTGGCTGAATCAAATTCATAGAAATTATATGTTCATCGTTAAATTTATGAAATACTAGTAATAAAAATTAATTAAACTGAATTGTCCCCATTAATGTTTTCCTGCCATAAATTGTCCCTCAGATCATTATACATTGTTGCACCTCCATGACAGATAGGTAATGAAGAACTATATATTTCATCAAATAGATATTTCATTAATTCATTTATTTAAGGAACACATATTTGGTTCCCAAATAATATTAGGCCATCATGGTCATGGATAGAATTTAAAACAATAATTAGAGTCTTTTTTAATACCACATTCTTCAACAATGACTCTTTAATACTCACATGGATGGATGATTATAACATTATTTAGGAAATATTTGGTTTATCCCCTTCTCTTATGATTTGAATGTCCAAATCCAATAAATAAAATAAATTAGATATTTTTCATTCCTTATAGTGGAATATCTCTTCTAATTATTTCAACTCAGCCCATTATCTATGTTGTTCACCATCCAAGGGTGGAAATGTATTGTGTAATAACAATATTTAAGTAACATTAACCATACCTTTATTGAAACATATTAATCTACTTTTGGTAATAGATGCATCATGATTTTATGGAAAGTATATATATCACAATGTTCACTATAAATTTCATACCTCTATTTATTTTAATGAAAAAATTGTAGATTCTAATTATAAATCACTCATCATTAACTATTTCTTGTGAACGGCCTATTTTCACCAGGAATATTCTAAAAACATATCTTATTTCAAGAGAGTAAAACACTACTCATTATATGATAAGCACTATATATCACAAACCATTCTCCACTTTAGGGTAGTGTATGAACAATTTCACAGACCAACAATCTCTTTAGATAGTTGAAAATTTCTTCACATTAATACCTTCTATGTCATTATGGTTAATTGATATGATACCCAAGAGAAGTTTCAAACAAAGATCAGTAGTATCCAAAAAATCCAATAGAATAATATATCTCCATCACTATGCATACCCTTGGACATTCGTCAATAACTTCTATCTAAGAACAATCCATAAATATAACCAAACAGATGATTACATGTCCAATGAATGATACATTTTGTATACATAATTCATATTTTCAAAATTTAGAATAAAATTTTTCAGTATAGAAGTTATTTAATAAAAATAATTATTTATATTGATTCACATAGATACTCATAAAAAATATTTGAATATAATATATAAATATTACTAAAACATATCATGGGAATCTCTTAATAAACGTTTGATTATGTCCTAGAAGATTACAAAAGAATTAGTAATTTAAAATATAGTAACTATAAATTCATAGGTTCTTTAACTCATATGTAGGATTATCTTGGATATATACACCCTTTGGAACCATAACTGATGTTATATATACGAAAGGTAAATCATTAAATTGTATTCAACTTCCTATTGTTGTTGAATCAAGCCATCAAAATATGGTAGAGGATATTTATTCGTGATATTGATCTTATTATGTCCTTGATAAAAGATATCCCGTATTTATTACTAAAAAAATGATAGGCGTTCATGATGATGAAACACTAGGGAATATGAATAAATATTCTATATTCCCTTTTAGTGGATACTTAAAATATGAAAACAATTAAATCCATTATTTATTGTTTCAAATAGGAATATCACCAGGTATGGGTGCTATAGAAAAATGAACATCATAGGTTGAGGGAAAACATGGAAAATATCTGAGAACTACAATTCCAACTCCTTGAATTATAACCATATATTGAATGTTTTTTCCAGAATCATTTGGGATAAATACCACTTATGAATGGGTAGTTTCACCCATATAAATTACGTAATTTACATTGGAGTTTTATGTTCATACACACATTGATTGATGATAATAGGTTGATTTTGAATATAAAATTTTATTTCCCTTACTCATCAATTCATATGTTCTTTATGTTGAGATGTGAAATACATTCCCAAAATAAAAAAATCTATCTATAAGGAGAGTAATATGACATACCCAAAGTAAATACTTATAAACGTACAACAAAGATAATTTGTAGACATGAGATGCATTGATCATACCATTAATTATTTCAATTAATAATTCCATATCATACCACTGTGGTCATTATTTTATACAATTATAAACATCATTATGAATTAAAGAGTGGGTATAACCTATAAGAAATCAATCCCTTTTAGTTATAGAGTTGATTATAATTGTATATTTTAATAATATTTTTAAAACCCATTTTAGTAGTTGTGATCACATATGGTGTCCCTTCATCCATTACCAGAGAATCGTGTTAACATCTATTTTCATAAATGAATCTTAGTTTATTGAATTTTTTGGAATAATTCCAAAACTATTTAAAAAAGAATCATTGAAGTGTGGGTTGTACATTTGGTTGAGCTTTCTTTAAAACAAAATCTCCATGGAAATTATATATTTGATAAAATTATTTTACAAACATTAATAATTTACCTATCCATTGGATACGATAACACAATATGATTTTATGAATTTTTTAAAGGAAATTTAGTTCATGTCATTTTTTTCATTACACACACCTTCATGTTTTCATAAATCATGATATAAAATTAATATTATTATTTAAATGTGACCATTATAACCTAGTTTTTAAATATGTAAAAATAAAAAGTACTATGAACATTTTTCAAATTATTTATATATATTTTTTAAAAATAATTTATATTTATAAATATGTAATTAATTATTAGCAAAAAATTTATATGCTTTGAAAATATGTTTTTCACAAAATGTTATTTATTTATTTTTCTAAATAGATATGAAAATTAAATTTTGAATATTTTGGATATTATGGTTGAAAAAAATAATTTTTGACATTCAATGTGTCAAAATTTCTTAGGTTTATTTTTCATAAATTTTATAAAATATTAATTTTAACTAGATAGTAAAAAATAATGACCTTTATTAAAAAAAATCAATTTCAATTAAAGAATTTACACTTTACCACTGCTTTAATAATTAAAAAAAATTAAAATATGTAAATTTATATATTTATAAATCCAATTTGGATCATTGGAATCAATTTTAAATTGAAATTGTATTGCCAAAATATCTATACTTATTAAAATGTTCTAATTGCAGAATTGTTTTTTCAGCGCATCTACGGGTTTAATTTAAAATTAAAATCATAAAATAAATTGAATAATATATCTTAAAATGTAATAAATAATTTTAATCAAAATATTTAGTATAATATAATATAATATATTGAGGAAAATTTAATTTTCAAATCAATATTAACAAGACTAAAATTTAATTATTGTTATCTAGTTTAAATCGAGTTTTTAATGGCTTAATCGTAACAAATAAGAGTTATATTGTAAGTCCTAGACCTTCCTGGTCCATTACATTTTGAAATTATAGTGTTAGGGGTGTCGTAGACACCATCAGTGAGTTAAAAGGGTGTCAGTGTTAGTGGCAGGGTTTCACCGTGGTATCACTTATCAGTGCCACTGGTCGGTGCCGCACCCAAATGGTGCCACCATGGGGTGTTGGATTTTATTTCTTGTTTATCTCCCATAAAATCTATTTTATGTTTTAATACCTAATTAATGGAGTTTTATGACTGTTTTTGGGCAAAAAAGTGATATCTTTAATCCCCTAACAGTGGGGCAACCCTTGACTTACCAGAACATGTGGGCTTTTATCAGTTTTACAACCTTTATCGTGTTTCCAGTCTTAAAACTATCATGAATTGCTATCAGTTTAAATATAACCTATCAATGATCTGTAGTGTTATGGTCTATCTCATTGTATCTAAGGGAATTATTAAATCTGAATTTACTCCCATTGGTGAAACCGCCTAGCCGCGTGGTCAAACCATGACCCACTATTCCAGCACTTCGAGATTTCACACCCCATAACTCTAGGATTAGACCTTTTATCACACCGAGATCTTCATATTTCTTGGTCTCTTTCTTTTCCCTCAATGCACTTTGATTCCCTCTACTAGAGATGAGTCATGGCTATGTGAGATCCCCTCATGTTCTACTCTTCTTGAAGATTCTTGTCGCATGACTCTAGTTCTTAGTGCAAGAAGAAAACTACAATCCTTTGTCATCCACATATGGGTTCTTCCATCATGTCTCTTTACTTGTAAATACCTGTAAATTTCAAGTAAATTTCGTTTTTCCTTAATTATTTTCAATTTTACGAGTACGTTGATTCTGACGACACCTGATTCCAAGGCCCGGTGTGCCCGAAATAATTTTTTGATGTTTAGTTCGGGTACGTTCAGTGAATGAACGATCGGGGTTTTCTATCTTTTTAACTGGTGCTCGAATTTAAAATCTGAGGGCACTGATGAACTCGCAGTGCCAGTATTTTCTTAAGGGGACCATTATTGTAGTTGCATTTTGAGCGGGTTGAAAGTTAATTTTTGTGGATTATTCCTAAAATTAAATAAAATTTGGTGGCACACAAAATTTTATTTTGTGAGGAGTGGCCCACATGAGCCCCAATATTTTAACTCCCCATTAATTCCCTGCTGTTTACTTTGAAAACTCCATGCTTTATTTATGGTGGACCCTTCCTACCTCTATCATCACATTAAATGTGAAAATTATTTTAATTAATGTCACTATTAATTTAATGGCACCGCTATTGAATTAATATGAATTTCATGGAAATTATATTAATTGGTGAGAAACTTTAATCATTTTGCATTGGCAAAACACTTTATGAAAAAGGCCTTGATGAATTAAAAAGGGAGGCGAACCATTCTTCAACGAAGAACACCCCCGGTGAAGAACGCGAAGAACTTCTTCCTCAGATGCACCTCGACGGCAAAAATCCTATGTTGCTTACGACAACGACCCTCGTCTTCTGCGGATCGACGAAATATGACAATAACATCGAGGTAGGGGGGGTTTCTATATTTCATCTATGTTATTTATACTCTTGAATATGGCGTTAAATAGTTGGGTGATGATTTGAGCCACTAACGCGGTGGGTACGGACTAACGAACAAGTCCAGACCCACCATTAATTTGTTCTTTATGCCCGGAGTGTTTGGAGTTGGTGAAACGGGACCACATCACTGATTTGGGGCCTCCTTAGTGATGTACAGATCATGAGATGATCGTAGGTGTAGTCAGAAGCAAAAACGGACCACCAGAATAAATCCGGTGGCCCGCAGAACACCCCGACGGCCTGAGGCGGCGGCCGGCACAGGCCGGAAGAAGCCCTCCATGACATTGGCTGTTTCGATGAGGGGAGGATACTACGACCGCTCGGGATCCGGGGGAGACAGCGGCGCTAGCCTCGTGCCGCATTCGCGGAACCGGGGGCGTGCCCCCCCACTCGACCAGTTGGCCAATACATCACACCCCCCCCCCTGGCCGGGCTGGGGCGGGTTACGCGGACCGGGCCACACCTAGCCGGACTCGGACCCGGATCAGGTTGTCCTGGTTTGGGGTGACCATGGGGGGGTTGGGCCGGGTCAGACCGGGCCTAGACCGCCACTTCAGAAGGTTTTTCTATATTTTTCCCATAACTTCAGCTACAGTCCTCCGATCGACTCACTGTCTATTGCGTAGGAATCCTTGGATCGAGTCTGTCATTTCGGTATATTACTATTGAGGTTTCGGCGATGTTTGGGTACAGCCAGGTTCGTTCGAAACCGAAACCAACCGTGCCCTTGGAGTAGAAACATTATTAACATACGGACAAGATGTATGTTTGACATGTCGTCAACTAAGTTAAATTCCTTTTGATGATATGTTTCATTTAGCAACTCCACTTTAGGTTTGGATGCAGCTAGAGTACAGTTGGGTTGGTTTTAGCATAAAAACCAACTGGGCCCCTGGAACGGAAAAGCCAATAACTCTCAGACCGGGCGTCCGATTGACGCACCGTCTGTCGCATTGGGTTTATTTGTACGAGACGGAACATTGGGTTACATAAAATCTAGACATTGTGACATTTTATGTATTGATCCCCCATTTCTCGAGGAGTGGACCTTCCTGGAATCGAGCGTGCTGTGTGCGGGAACCCTAGAGTGGGCTGCGACTGCATAGACTACAATACTGGAATCCTCCGTGGGTTCGACAATGACGACTACCGTACTGGGATCCTCTATGGTTTCAACAACGATAAATACTATTCTTGTATCTTGTGTGGGTTCGGATGTATTGACCTTTGTACTTTTATCCTGTGTGGGACCGGTAGAGTAGTTGGTCTTGTATACTATGGGCATCCGACAACTTATCCGGACTTGTATCCTGTGCGGGTCCGACAACTTAGATGAATCATTGGCTACATATGATCATCTATATCACTATACAAAATATGTATACCTGTGTGATTTCAGTCTTGACTTCAATCATTATTATCGTTGTGATGGACTTTCTTTCCTGTGTGGGCTGGGTTGTGCTTTCTTGTGTGGACTGGGTTGTGCTTTCTTGTGTGGACTGGGTTGTGTTTTCCTGTGTGGACTGAGATATGCTTGGGCTAGAGAGTTGGAGACGAGTTTTTATTGATTAATATGGTATATTTATGGTCATATGCCTAAGTAGAGTCTGTTGATGCTTCATGATTGTATATTTCTATTGTGGTTTATCCTTCCTGGATTCTGAGAGACCTTCAAGGGTCTCGGGGTCCCTACTGAGTATCATATACTCACCCCAGCATGGGTAATTCCCACACTACATTGTGTTGGATGTAGACGATTGACATCCCTGATCGAGGTGGAGGCTTGTGGAGCTGGACGGTACCTGGAGGTGGACCACTTGGCGGGACATACACAGAGTGGACGACCTGACCCGAGGAGTCGAGGAGAGTATATATACCATCCCTTCAGGTGGTATTTACAGAGGATGACTCGGGGTTGCTGTTTTACTTTACAACTACTATAATTTCTTTTCAGTTGTACTGTACTTTCAGTTGGGTTTGTATACTGGCCCATGTACTTTTCAGCACATACTTTGTACCCATTTTTATTTAGTGAATACATCACTTGTGTACTCTATTGTGTTTGTTAACTTTATAAAGTCCATGCCTTCCCTTTTATCGGGATTTATGCCATTGGTGCTAGTCACCATACCCCGGCCTATAGAAGGTGGGCTTGTGGTAGTCACGACATGGGCCTCGAGAATGGGTCGTGACAAATTGAAATCAGAGGAGTCAGTTCAACCACAGAACATAGGACTATGATCTTTACATTCTGTGAAGAAATAATGTTATGAGTATTGATTGTGGTTTTCAGTCCAGGGAGTCCAGTGTTGGTGCGGCGGCCGACATATCCATACACCAGGACTTTGACCTCCGAATTCAGACTTGGAGCATGAAAACACTAATTGTGTGTGTGTATTTGAAAGGTTTTCCTTGTGATTACTTTGTGTCAGCTCACCAGGTATACTGTACGACAGTGGTACACCTGTTCCTTTTCAGGATGGCCCCACGAAGGCAGCCAACCAGGGTTCCTTGTTACGTGTGAGATGGAAGCCCACCGAGCGACAAGGCCTCGATGTAGGGCCCCTCACAGTGAAGGCACCAGTGGTACCACTACCTGATGAGCCTGTAATGGTACTAGGCCCAGCAGCGGAGAGTGCACGCCACCTGAGCACGTTGCATGAGATTCAGCGAGAGAGGTTTCCCAGGTTCAGTGGAGATATATGCCCTCAGGAAGATGAGGATTTTCTGGAGGCTATTGTCGGGGTCTTCAGATTGGTAGAGACACCAGCTAACCTTATGGTGATCCTTGTCGTGATTCTACTGCACGCAGCAGTAGGTAGATGGTGGATCATGATGCTCCAGGTGCACGATGAGGCATCTCATCTTTGGATGGACTTCGAGAGCCTCTTCCACTCAGAGATTGTTCCAGCCACCCTCTGTGTGGTGCAGATTCAAGAGTTACTTCATCTACAGTTGGGTATCATGACAGTAGCTCATTATTTTACGAGGTTTACTGACCTCTCATGCTACTCCACAGAAATGTTATGGGACCCATTCATCTTGGCTCGGACCATCGAGTAGGGACTGAGGCACGAGATCATGGCTTCGACGATTCCCCTCAATATCCTGACGCAGGAATGTGTGCTGGAGTGAACCATTTTAATGGAGATGTTTCTCGATGATCAGCCACCAGCGGCGAGACCCGCTATAGGGAGACATGTAGCGGAGTCTTCTGCAGCCGGCAGTAGATAGACGTCACAGGGGACCAACTGGACCAGACCATCAGGAGGGCGACCACATCATATAGGTTCGGTTCTGCAGGGCACATGAAATAGGGCCATCGTTACGAGGAGAAGATAGTGTTATGCATGCAGCGCGAATAGCCACATGGACCGTGACTGCCCGACCCACCGTGAAGATGAGCAGCAGACAGTGGAGGGACCTCCCAAGTAGAGGCAGGCTCAGCTCCAGGAAGCAAGGGCTTACGACCACGGTGCATCGGAGATGATTCAAGGTACTAGTTTTGTCTATTCCACCTTTTATATAGTTCTTATAGACACATGTGAGAGTTACTATTTTATTGCTCCTTACCTTGTTCGGAGCATAGAGATTCTGACGGAGCTGTTGGCTTGATCCTTACGACTAGTGACACCTATATGAGCAGACTCGATGATTACGCACTGGTGCCGATAGTTCGAGCTTACTCTCAGAGGCGAGAGCTTTGGCTGAGATCATCTTGTAGCGGCGTCGAGGCCTTTCAACATTATCTTGGGTATGGACTGGTTATCTAAGGTCCATGCTCATATCGACTGTATTAGGCGCAATGTGTGGTGTGTCCGCACGGATGGGACTAGGTTCAACATCACTGGTGATAAGGGGACCTTCACAGCACAGGATGGACTTACACTGAGGTGAGGGAATCCAATCACACATTAGTTGGCAAGTCTCATCCTTGGGGCAGTTGATGTGTGAATTCTGAGTTTTCCTATTGTGGTGGATCAGTATGCCGACGTTTTTCTAGACGAAGTTCCAGGACTACCTCCTCACATAGAGGTAGACTTCTACATAGGCTTGTACCCTAGTACAACACTGATATCTACTCCATCATATCGGATGGCACCTGCCAAGCTTCGTTAGCTACGGGTAATGCTGGAAGAATTTTAGGGAAAAGGATTAATCGGGCCTAGTGTTTCACCCTAGGCTTCCCTGATTTTGTTCGCCAAGAAGGAGGATGGGAGATTGCGACAGTGTGTCAACTACCGTCGCCTGAATTAGGTGACCTTAAGGAACATGTACACATTTCTGAGAATTGATGACCTCTTCGATCAGCTCAAGGGAGCATGATGGTTCTTGAAGATAGACCTCAGGTCAGACTATCACCAGCTCTGATTTCGAGAAGAGGATGTATAGAAGACGGTCTTCAGGTGTCAGTTTGGCCACTACGAGTTCTTGGTTATGACCTTCGGTGTTATCAATGCTCTGGTCACTCTAGTTTCTCCTCACAGTCACTCCTCCACTACTTTATCAGGTCAGAGAGGCATAGTGTGGGGATGTTGACTGTGAGACGCGACATGCTTAGATTTCCACAGTGCAGACACCTGATGGATTTTCTGAATGAGGAGAGAACATCATCCTCTTTAGGGGATGTACAATGGACCTATTTCCCTACAAGAGGAGGTGTTGAGGGAGTTCCACACTTCCCCTTTGGAAGTACATCCAAAAGTGGCAAAGATGAATCGGGACCACACACGACAACACTAGTCGCCAGGTATAAAGAAGGTTGTAGCAGAGTTCATTTCCTGATGCCTCATTTTTCAGTAAGTGAAGGCGGAGCACCAGGTACCAGCAGGCTTGGTATATCCCATAGAGGTCCTGGAGTGGAATTGGGATAGGATATCCATGGATTTCGTGACAGGGCTTCCACGTACATCCAGGGATGACGACTCCATCTGGGTGATCATAGACTGACTCACCATGTCGGCCCACTTCCTACCGATCAGAGAGTAGGTCTTAGTAGAGATCTCGGGATGCCTCTATGTTCAGGAGATCATATGCCTTCATGGTGTTCCATCGACTTTCATCTCCTATTGGGATTCTCACTTTACATCCTGGCTTTGGAAGGGGTTGCAGGAGGAATTTGGGACGCATCTATGCCTGAGCACTACCTTTCATCCTCAGACAGATGGCCAGACATAGATGACCATTCAGACTCTTGAGGACATGCTCCGTGCATGTGTCTTCGAATTTGGTCGCATCTGGGAGGATCATTTTCCCTTGGTTGAGTTTGCGTACAACAATAGCTACCACTCCACCATCGGGATGGAACCATACGAGGCACTTTATGGATAACAATGCAGATCACCTCTGTGCTGGACTGACCCTGGGGAGTCAGCACTTGTACGACCAGAGATGGTTCAGGCTATGACAGAGAAGGTGCAGATCATCCTGGAGCAGATGAGGACTGCATAGAGCAGAGATAAGTCCTATGTTGATTAGAGACAGATACCACTAGATTTTGAGGATGGCGACCATGTTTTCCTACGGGTCTCACCTCGACGAGGTCTACAGAGATTTGGTTGGGGTGGCAAGTTATCTTCGCGCTTCATCAGACCATTCCAGGTCCTCAGCAGGGTAGGCGAGGTGGCTTACCACCTAGCCCTTCCACCTCAGTTGCACCGGGTGCATGATGTCTTCCACGTATCTCAGTTGAGGAGATACGTGCACGACCCGACCAACATCATCAATCATGGGGAACTAGACATTGACAATGGGGGGACATTCATAGAGGTCCTCGTGGAGATCGAGGATCGATAGTACTGGGTCCTATGTGGATGGTCCATTCTTCTGTTGCGCGTTCGTTGGCATCACATGAACCTCCAGGAGAGCGCATGGGAGAGGGAGTCTCAGATGCGTGCTCAGTACCCTCATTTGTTTCTGTAGTTTATGTTGTAGCATTATGGGGATGTAAAGTCCTGATGAGGGAGTAATGTATATACCTGAAAATTTCAAGGAAATTTTTTTTCTTAAATTCTTTAGAATTTTACGAGTATACAGTTTCTGACGGAACTTGATTCCCTGGCCCAGTGTGCCCAGAATAATTTTCTGAAGATTAGATGGGGTAAATTTAGTGAACGAAGGAGAAGGTTTTTCTATTATTGGAAGAGGTGATGAATTTGAAATCCGAGGGCACCAATGAACTTGTAGCGCCAGTAGTTTCTTAAGGGAACTTTACCGCAGTTGTGTTTTGTGCGGGTTGAATGTTAATTTTTGGGGTTTATTCCTAAAATTAAATAAAAGTTGGTGGTGCAGAATATTTTATTTTGTGAGGTGGGGCCCACATGAGCCCCAACATTTTAACTTCCCATTAATTCCATGCTGTTTACTTTGACAAATCCACGCTTTAATTATGGTGGAGCCTTCCTACATCCCTCATCCCATTTAATGTAACAAATCATTTAATTAATGTTAGAGTTAATTTAATGGTACTGTTATTGAATTAATATGAATTGCATGATAATTCTATTAATTGGTGAGCCACCTTATTCTTTTTGCGTTGGTGAAACACGTTGGAAAAAGGCCATAATGAATTAAAAAGGGAGGAAAACCTTTCTTCAATGAAGAACACCACAGGCGAAGAATGCGAATAACTTCTTCCTCAGATGCACCTCGACGTAAAGGAGCCTATGTCGCCTACAACAGCAACCCTTCCTCCATCGTTGACGGAACGACACCGTTCATCCACGACGCCCATCTACTGTGATGCTAGTCATCCGTGGATTGACGATGTATGACAAAATCTTTTAGGTAGGGGTATTTTTATATTTCATCTAGGGGATTTATACTCCCGAATATGGCGTTTAATTTTTGGGTGATGATTTGAGCCACTAATGCGGTGGGTACGGACTAACGAATAAGTTCGGACCCACCGTTAATTTGTTCTTGGGGTTTGGAGTGTTTGGAGACGACAAAACGGGACCACAACGTTGATTTTGGGCTTTTGCAATGAAGTAAAGATCTTGAGACGACCGTAGGAATAGTCGGAAGAAAAAACGGACCACCGGAATGACTCCGGCATCCCACGGAAGACCTCAGCGGTGCGGGTCGCCAGCGCGGAGACGCAAGCGGCCGGAGGTGGCTCCCCAGCGCGCCGCTAGCAGAAGCCCACCGTGGCCTCGACCACAGTGGCGAGGGGAGGATCCCGTGACTGTGCAGGATCCGAGGTAGACAGCGGCGCCAGCCTGGCGCCGTTTTCGCGGAACAGGGGGGTGGGCCCCCCGCTCGGCCAGCTGCCTAAGCCGGCACACCCCCCTAGCCGGGATGGGGTGGGTCTCGCACACGAGGCCGAACCCAGACCCGGGTCATGTCGAACCGGTTCGGGCCAACCCGGGGGGGGGGGGGTTGGGTCGGGTCAGACCGGGCCCAGACCCCCACTTCGGAATGTTTTTCGGTATTTTTCCCATAACGTGAGCTACGGACCTTCGATCAATGCACCGTTAGTTGAGTAGGTATCCTTGGATCGATAGAGTCGATTCAGTATATTACACTCATGTTTTCGGCGAAGTTTGTGTATGGCCAGGTTGGTTCAAAACTGAAACCAACCGAGCCCTTGGAGCGGAAACGCTTATAACATAAGGACCAAATTTCCTTTAGACATGACATTAACTATGGTGAATTACTTTTTATGAGACGGTTATTTTGGCTTAATCCACTTGTGTTTTGGACGCAGATGGAGTATGGTCGGGTTAGTTTTAGCTTAAAAACCAACCGGGCCCCTGGAAAGGAAAAGACAATAACTCTCAGACTAGGTGTCTGATTGATGCATAGTCTGTCACATTGGGTTTCTTTTGACGAGATGGAACATTGGGTTACATAAAATATGGACTTCGTGACAGTTGATGTATCGACCCCCTTGCTCGATGAGCAGACCCTCCCGGAATCGAGCGTGCTGTGTGTGGGAACCATAGAGCTAGTTGCGACTGCATCGACTACTGTACTCGAATCCTCTGTGGGTTCAACAGTGACAACTACCATACTGGGATCCTTCGTGGGTTCGACGGAAATGGATACTGTTCTTTTATCCTCTTTTGGTCTGGCAGTATTGACCTCTGTACTTGTATAGAGTTTGGGTCCGGCAGAGTAGAAGGTCTTGTATCCTTTGTGGGTCTGACAGCTTAGCTGGACATGTATCCTGTGTGGGTCTGACAACTAAGATGAATCAGTGGCTACATAATATCATATCTCTCGCTATATGAAATATGTATACCTTTGTGAGATGCGTATTGACTTCAATCATTACCATCAATGTGATAGACTTTCTTTCTTGTGTGGACTTGGTTATGCTTTCCTGTGTGGACTGGGTTGTGCTTTCCTGTGTGGACTGGGTTGTGTTTTTCTGTGTGGACTGTGTTGTGCTTGGGATCGAGAGTTGGAGCTGAATTGTAATTGATCACTTAGATATATATATGGGCATATGCCTAAGTATAGTGGGTTCATGCTTTGTGATTTTATATTCCCTTTGTGGTTTATCTTTCATGGATTCTGAGAGACCTTTGGGGGTCTCGGGGACCCTAATGATTATCGTATTCTCACCCCTGCAAGGTCTATTCCTGCACTACGTTGTGTTGGATGTAGATGGCGGAAAACACTAATCGAGGTGGAGGCTTGTGGAGCTGGATGGTACACAGAGGTGGACTGCTTTGCAGGTCATACACGGAGCAGATGACCAGACCTGAGGAGCTGAGGAAACTATCTGTACCCACCCTTCAAGTGGGATTTCTGGAGGATGACTTGGTGTTGCTATTTTAATTTACAGCTGCTGTACTTTCTTTTCAGTGGTACTGTACTTTCAGTTGGGTCTTTATACTGGCCCATTTACTTTTCATCACTTACTTTGTACCCATTTTTATATAGTGCTTTATTCAAATGCATACTCTGTCGGGTTTGTTTACTTTATAAAGGAAATTCCTTCCCTTTTATCGGTATTTATGCCTTTGGTGCTAGTCACCAGCCCCTAGCCTATGGAAGGCGGGCTTGGGGTATTCACGACACAGGCCCCGAGGACGGGTTGTGACATTACTGGGCGTCATGAGGGGTGATTATGATTATGTTACCTCAGGACATATAATGAAACCAAATTTAATAAAGATAATAAACAAATTTTAAAGACCAAAGGTGTGGGGAATATGTTGTAGTTTTTGTACATTACTTTTGTTTTTTTGTTGTAAAATAAATGTGCTTATGTCCACTGAAAAAAATTGCCATTGGTGTTACATTCTGGAGCACTAATGATGCTCTATTTTTTTGGATGATCTTGTTGTTGAATGACAGTAAGGGGTAACTTATTAACCATATAAACATGATTGGTTAAATTGATGCTCAATGAATTAGAACCCTTGTCTGATCACACCATTTAACAAAATGGAATTAAGGAACATCATTGGATGAATATGAATTTAAACCTGTTCGGTGGGTGAAGTTATGTTATGTGAATTACGGTTTGGTTTTCAGGGCTTGTGTGGAATGGTTGAGCAGTGGGACTATGGTTTTAGCCATGGTTGTGGGATTATTTTGGTATAGGTGAAATTGTAGGTAGAAGAAACTATTCCTGGTTGTGTAGTGGTCGTGGGACGAAATTGTACAGTGTGACAACAACATGATTTTGTGGTGTTGTGCAGTGGGATTGCATCTTGGTTTTCCTGCTATGTTGGGTTGGTTATTCCTTTTAGTTTCCCATTGGTAATGGAATATATAAATGGAATCACTTGGACATGATAATGTGAATATGTAAAACGGGGAACTAATTTCCACAAATGGGTTGTGATATGGTTGAGGTTGTTGTGTATATGTGAATATAGTGGTAGCCACAATTGTGGTTGTGTGCACGATGGTTGTTGGATTAAAGACCCTTAGGTGGGTATGAGTTCTTGATTACCTATATGTATAAATTTTATTTCTTATGTGTTTTATACTCATGCCACCCATGTTTAAAACTTCAAGGTGAAAACCTCAATTTCATGTTGCAGGGTGTTTTTGAAAACATTCCTATGAGTGGATGGTTATTACATCCTTTATAATTCCTCTCCAAGATAGCCTGAGTTATTCAGGAAGGCTATGATGGCCTATGGTTTTTTATAACTCAAGATGATTTGGGAATGGTGTAGTGTGGTAAGTTAGACTACGTGTGTGTGGGAGGAATGTTTCCCAAGTGTCTTCGGGATGAGGACCATGTGTTTTCATGTTATAGGTGAAATTGTTGTTTCTTATGTGTCTTAGGAATGAGGACTAGGTGTCAGTGGGTATAAAGTGTTGTTGCGGTGGCCTATGTGTATGTAGGTAGGAAGTGTGGTTTTGATGGACCAGGTGTCTGTGCGTGGGATGTGTGGTTGTGGAGGCTCAGGTGTTTGCATGTGGGATTAACATACAATTGGGTTTTCCCATTTGGTTGTTATCAGGGGCTGGCAGTGGGATTGCCGTGGGGTTTTTGTTGGATATCTAATGTCTAGGATTCTCTAAATTAATGTTTGAAATGTGGGGCAGGGTACCCAAATTTCGATGTGCTATCAAGATTAATTTACCTGATTTACATTATTTGTGGAGTGTTCCTTGCTGAGGTTGGGTGATAAGTCTTTTTGATAGGTTCCTTGGTTTCTACAATCTTCAGAGAGACATTATTATGTTCCCCCTCTTTTTCACGAGTGAATTTGGTTTCCCTACTGAGTATACTTGTTTACTCACCCTACATAAATAATACTTCTTTCAGGGTTCTAGGAATACTTTGATGATCATGCCGAACTTAGTAGATCAGGTTTTCGGGATAGTTTCCATTTCTTCTATCCTTTTGGTTTTGGTGCACTACATTAGTCTTTTCTTGATGTTTTTATTGTTTTCAATTTTGAACATGCATTTGGGAATTGAATGTTTTTTTATTTTTTCATTTTGTGTCTGTAGTTGTTTATATTTACCACCTTATCTCCCAATCATTTTTGAAAAAAAAATATAATTCAATAAATACTATGTGAGATTTCATTCCCTTGGTGCTAGTCACTACCACGGGGCCTACTGAAGGCAGAACATGGGGGGTCCATATCTCTATTTCATCTTGAGGGAGGAAGGGTGTGGCATACTGCAGTCCCTTACAACATCTTGCGGAATGTGGGACTTGACAAATTGGTATCTGAGGTTGAGGTTGAGAGATAGGATGGAGTTTGGAGTTAAGCATAGTGAGTATTGCACGAGATGATAGGGAAACTGTTTTACGATGTCTTAGTGAATGTTTTAGGATAGTTAATATTGACTAGGACCAGGATTTTAGGGCCCCTTATGATCCAATGAAAGGAATCTGAACCTACTGAATGACCAGGTGAGGCAACACTGATCATAGGGTAGAGACCCTATGAAAGGTGAATGCATCATAATGACTTGTGTTTTTTTGTTTATTTAATGTTTTTGGAAAATAAATAAATAAAGTGTACAAAAAATATATAAAAAGTAATTTTCCACACTACCCTATATTAGGAGTTCCTTTTTTCTCTTTTTAGTTATGGCACCAGACGTCATCCGTGAATAGTACAAGCAGTCGAGGCCCACCATAATGATTTGTTTGACCAGTAATGGGATGATCTAGAGGAGGGGGATGACTAGTGGTAGAATATTCTTTTTTCCTTCCAATATAGGACTCTAGAAAAGTACAAGGGAACCATATCAAACATGGAGATAATGAGTTACATCGAGGAGATGCTAATTTCTTTTAACTTCATCCCAGCTACAAATAAGAACTTAGTTCCTCTGGATGTGATCCAGATATGAGGGGTGGCATGTTTGTGGTGGATGCTTTACCTCTGGGAGAAAAATGAAACTGAGGTTCCATGGACTGACATTGAGAAAGAGTTTTGGGTGGAATTCCATTCTTCCATGATGATGGCCAAGAAGATACATGAGCTTCTATCCCATTATCAAGGTAGTATGTCGGTAAGGGAGTTGGTGATAATGCTTAAGGATCACATTCATTTATCTTCATACCTATTTCTGGGTGACAAGTCACGGGCGAGACACATTAAGGAGGAACTTAGACCTTCTCTTAAGTATGTTGTTACTCCCTTCACTCTACCGATGTACATGGAGAATTAGAAGAAGGATGATGTAGTGGATATGATTCACATGATGGGACATGATCTATGATAGGGGAGTTATTTGAGCTTGTGAAAGGGGAAGGACGTCAGCAACAAACCTCCACCATCAAGGCCTTATAGGTTTCGTCTGGTGGGGAATATTCCTTAGCCGTTCCAATTCCAATATCTGGATCCTCGTCCTTTCACTAGGATCCTAAGATGAGGTTATTTAACTATAGAATTTCTGGGAATATTTGGAATCAGTGCCCTATCCCCATGATGTACAATAGGGGTGGGTAGGTTCAACCCCCACCTCAGCAGTAGGAATTTTCAGCCAAACCCTCCCAGTAGTAGGAGAAGTGATATCCCACTCCACTGAGGGCAGATAATGTCTGATTAGGCTGAGATTAAGGAACTTTTGAGAGACCTCGACCTAGGCATGGTCAGGGAGGTGGATGACATCTGAGCAGTAGAGGAGTTGGGTGTGAACTATTGACTGTCGCAAGGGTAGCAGTTCCAACACGGCCAGATGTTGTTTGAGATTAGATTTGTATGTTTAGTAATATTTCATGTGTTTTTTTGATTCAAGAGCCTCACACTCCTTTTTTGCACACAGTATATCCCATGAATTTGGCATAAACATGTAGAGATTTTCCAAGCCCCCAGTTTTCATTAATCTAGTTGGAGGTCAGACCGGCCTGTTATATGTTTCTTGAGGATGTAGACTAATGTTAGGGCTGCCTCAATCCAGTGGAGATCTTTTCTATTGAAAATGCATCAGTTCAATGTCATCATGTGAATCAATTGGATGTATTTCATGCATGTCGTTATTTAGTGCTTCTGAAGAAGGGTGGTATTCTCATACAAGGGTGGCTAGCAAGTAGTTTTCATTGGTGAGAGAAGTATCTTGGAGGGAATCCGTCATGTGGGGCCCCTTAATTCATTGTTAGATGAGGTATCAGTGGAATCAGTTGACGTAGAGAAGCTGAATATTCTAGGGATTGTCAGTGAGTTCATGGAAATATTATGTGAAGAGTTTTTTACTCTACCCACTCGACATGATGTTGAGTTCGGGGTAGACTTACAAACCGTTGCATGTTCGATTTCAATGGATCCCTATCAGATGGCACCTTATGAGTGGAGGGAGATTCTGATTCAGATTGATGACGTAATGAAGAAGGGTTTTATCATCCTTGTGTGTCACTATGGGGTGCTCGAGCCTTGTTCGCGAAGAAGGAAGACATTGGTCTCAGGATGTGCATAGAATAACAAAGAAACAATTATGTGATGGTCAAGAACCATTATACCCTCCCAAGGATCAATGACCTTTTTGACCAATTTAAGGGAATAGGTTTTTTCTATAAGATCGAACTATATTTTAAATATCACCAGTTGAGTGTGAAGGAGGGTGACATCCCAAATACTTTTTCAGGTGCAGGTATGGGAACTTTGAGTTCATGGACATGTTGTTCGGTGTTATTAAAACACCAGATGTGTTCATGGGACTCATGAAGATAATTTTAAATGAGTATCTGGACCTATTCATGTTCATTTTCATTTATGATTTCCCAGTCTACAGAAGATTAGATCCGTACCACACTGAGCACCTTAGGAATGTTTTGGAGGTCCTGCGGCAATACCAGCTCTAAGCTATGTTGTACATATGAAAGTTCTAAACAAGAAAGGTTGACTCCATGGACACATGGTGTCCCATCAGGGAATATAAATTCAAATATCAAAGGTTTATATTGCTTTTTTTTGGGTAGCACCTAATAACGTAGAAGAGGTTCGTAGTTTCCTGGGTCTGGTAAGTTACAACTAGAGGATCATACCTGACTTCTCTCATGTTGCAGATGGATTCACGACCTTGACCAAGAAAGAATAGGCTTTTGTATAATGTGAGTAGTTCTAGGTAGATTTAACTTATCTAAAATGGATAATGGTCACTGCCCTAGTGATGAATTTTCTAGAGGAAGGGGTGATGTTTGATGTGTTTTATAATGCATTCAATCTTGTCTGGGGGTGTGTGAAGATGTTGTAGCTGGGAGTGATCTCTTATGGGTCTAGGTAGTTATGTCCTCACGAATGTAACTATACCACCCATGAAATAATTCTTGTAGTGTTGGTGCCCACATTAATGTTTTGGCATCATTGCCTCATTGGGAAATGCTTCATAGTCTTCATTGATAAAAAGTGCATGAAGTATGTATTCTCCCAGTGAGACCTGAACTTGTGGTAGTGGAGGTGGATGGATTTACTTCAGGACTACGACATTGAGATCTCCTAAACCTCAGGAAAGGGGAATTTTGTGGCTGATTTCTTGAGTAGGAAGTCATAGAGCATTGAGTTTCAGAAGTCTACGGATGCATGTAGTGTGATGGAGGGCTTGGTTTCCTTGCACCTGGATGTAAGGGTGGACGGTGGAAGATGTTATATATTTCAGATGGAAGAGAATTCCTATTTGATTCGGTAGGTGGAGGAGTCTCAGCGGGGAGACTCAATGACCGAAGTGATGCATGATCATGTTGACTAGGGAACTGAAATGAAAGGACTGTCAGAGGATGGTCAGAATCAGATGTAGTTTTGTGGTATGTTGTTTGTGCTGTAGAAGTTGAGAGAGGATGTTCTCCATGACTTCCAAAGCTCAGTCATGTCAGTACACCCAAGAGTTTCCATGATATACCATGTCCTGAGGTAATTGTTTTGGTGGCCTGTGGTAAATTAGGAAGGGGAAGAGTTCTTGGCAAGGTGCCTAGTGCGTCATTAAGTGAAGGATGAACACTCTGTTCCTGAAGTTTGTTTTGAATCCTTTTGATGTTCCTGAGGGGAATTGAGATTATATATCGATGTATTTCATCATAATAGTACCTAGGTCTTAGGGAGGCTGTGATTCTATCTACGTAATAGTGGACTGATTGATGAATTCAGCACACATATATGTAGTTATGGAGTCATGCGTAATTGATTACTTATTACAGATGTACATAGGTAGAGTAGTGTGGTTTCATGTAGTTCTAAGTTCAATTATATCTGATTGGATTACATGGTTTAACTCACAATTCTTGAAGGGATTTCCACATAATTTTGGCACACAGCTTTGCCATAACACTTCTTTCCATCCTTAGAAAGATGAGAAGACAAATAGGTCCATCAAGACATTTGAGGATATACTACGGGAATGCATCCTTAAATTTGGAGGACCGTGAGTATAAAAGTTTCCTATGGTAGAGTTTTCCTACAATAATAGATATCACTCTACTATTGGCATGCCATTGTTTGAATCCTCGTACAGAATAATGTTTTGTTCACATGTGTGTTCGATTGAGGTTTGGGAGGCAGGAATTCTTGAACAAGAGGTCGTGTAGAGCACAACAGAGAAGTTTCATCTTGTGAATGAGAGGATGAAGGTGGATCAATACTAGAAGAAATCATATTCTGATCATAGGAGGGTTCCCATTGATTTCAAGGTATGAGATCATGTATTCTAAAAGTTATCCCCTCGACTAGAATATCGAAGGTTCAGTAAGGGTAGGACGGTCTCCAATAGGTTGGTTAGGACTTTAAAAGTGTAGGGGCGAGTTTGTTATGTGGAATATATGCTAGCATTTCTACCCAAGATGTAGAGGATATACAATATCATTCATGCCTCTCTGCTTCTTCGGTATCTAGAAGATTACTCACTTGTCTTTGACTGGGGAGTGATGGATGTCGAGGGTGATGTGATGTTTGTGGAGTTACCGGTACTAATAGAGGATCATAAAATTATGTTTCTTCGTGTATGGACCATTCCTTTAGTTTATGTGTTATCGAGGCATGGTGGCCTCAAGGGGAGTAATTTGGAGTGAGAATCACAGATGCGTGCCTAGTACCCAGAGCTATATTGAGTTTCTATTTTAATATATCTTGGATGTTTTTACTTTCATGATTTTTTGTGATGTAATGCCTGAACTTGTTGACTATGAGATGGGTTGTTTCCTTTCCTCTATAAATGTGTATGAAAAGTACCAATTTGTGGTGAAGGGATGACCAAATTCATAATCAATATGCCTTTGTGTGGATGTGATTAAACCTGTGCAGGTGACTCAGTTCTCCCCAAAGCAGATATTATCTTAACATTCAGGATAGAACTCGTTAATCCATGTATCAGTACCATGTGTTCTTCAAGGATCCTATGGCCATTCAGGTTGATAGATATCTAGAGGTATTCTTGGTTTTCATGGTTTTATCTTCGCTGTCGAACAACTCTGGGTGGCTTTTCCCTAAGAGGTATCTTACGAGGTGTTTGTTCAGACCCCATCCTCCTTTGGGATTAGTCGTGATTACTGATGATGAGAATAATTTTTTTGGTATCTGATGTAATGGAACATACCTTCATAGTCCATTATGTTGTCATATTTTGGAGTATGTGGTGTCCTAGACCCCATTGGTGAGTCATGAGTGCGTCAGTGTTGGTGGAAGGGTGTCACCGATCGGTGCCACCATGGGGTGTGAGGTTTCCTTCCAGTTTCCCTCACATAATGTCTCTTTTATGTTTTAATTCCCATTTTCAAATGGTGTAAAATAATTTTATGGTGGGTAAATAATATCAGAAAACCCTTAATAGTGGGTTCTACATGGAAATACTAAAATGTATGGCCTTTTAAATATTTTCACACCTTCTACACGTTTCCAGTTAAGCCCCAATTATGCATTTTCTTAGATTAAATGTAACATATCAACCCTCCACTTTGTGATGGTATACCTAAGTGTCTTTAAGGGAATTATTAAATCTCAATTAATTAAAATGAGTGAAACCATCTATCCATGTGGTCAAATAACAATATACATTTCACGAACATCGATATTTCTCATCCGGTAACTCTAGGATCAGGCCGTTATCACAATAAGATATTATTCTTCCTCTGTATCTTTATTTTCCCTTGGTGCACATGGAGTTCCTATTCAAGATATGAGTCGTGCTTGAATTGGGGACCTCCTATTTGGTTATTCTTAGAGTTTCCTATCACGCAAACCCAGTTATTGGTGCATGGTAAAAAATTCGATCCTTGATCATCCACACAGGGATTCTTCCTTCGTCTCTCTTTACTATGCATAATTTGCAGTGTCTATGATGATGTTATCTTGGGAGGTAGAATAAACCAACATTAATAAAGATAAAATACATAATTTTAAAGAATCGTGTTGCGGGGAATATGATGATGTTGTTTTATTTTAGATTCCTTTTTAGGTTGTAAATTGTATAGGTTCATGTCCAATGAAATTCATGTATCTTCATGGTCCTTTCTTGCACATTAATGGAGTTATATTTCTCTAGAATCTCATGTGATTGAATGACTGTAACATGGTAACTGATGAATCAAATAAATATGGTTGACTAAATGGATGATAGATGAATAAGAACCCTAATGTCACCCCCCCGGTTAACCAAATGGAATTGTGGAACTGTGTTGGATGAATATAAATTTAACCATGTTTGGTTGGTGTAGTTATGTGTTTTTTATTATGGTTGGGTTTTTGTGTCATGAGTAGAATGGTTCCGCAATGGTTATGTGGTTTTAGCTACTCTAGTGGGATGATTGTTGTGTAGATGAAATTTTAGGAAGTGGAATCTTCCCATAGTTATGGTGTGGCTGTAAGATGGACTTGTGTGGTATGACTGCAACATGTTATGGTATTATTGTGTAGTGGTACTGTAACATGGTTTTCATGCAATGTTGGGTGGGTTATGCCTGTTAGTTTTCTTTGGGTAATGGAATATTTAAATTGAATCACTTGATCATGATAACATGAATGTGTAAAATGGGGAACAATTTTCTATAAATGGGTTGTGCTCTGGTTGTGGCTATTGTGTATTTGTGCATGCAGGGGTAGCAGCAAGAACAATTGTGTGTGGTCTGGTTTTTGGTTTTGAGACACTTAGGTTGAGGTGATTTCGTTATTTCGTATATATTTAAATTTTAGTTCTTTTTTATATGCACCCCACATATGTTTAGCACTTCATGTCGAACACCCCCATTTCATGGTGGATGGTGTTTTTCCTAACATTGTCATGAGTGACTGGTTATTACCTTCTTTCAGCTCCCTCTCCCAAATAGTCCGAGTTATTCAGGTAGGTTGTGATGGCCTAAGGTTTATTATTTCCCATGAATCTCTATGTAGGGTGTGTTGTGGTTGGTTGGGCCAGGTGTGTGTGGGAATGTTTGTTTCCCAAGTGTCCTCATGATGAGGCCCAAGTGTTTTCTAGTGAGATGTACAACGGTTGTTTCCCAGGTGCCTTTGGGATGAGTCCCAGGTGTTTGTGGGTAGGAACTGTGGGTGTGGTGGCCCAAGTGTCTGTGGGTAAGAAATGTGGCTATGATGGCCTAGGTGTGTGCTGGAGGGAAGTTTGGTTGTGGTTGCCTAGGTGTTTCCATGCAGGATAAATATGAGGTTGGGATGGCCCATATAGTTTTCGGTGGTGGTGGCATTGAGACTGCATGGGGATTTGTGGGGGAGGTGTGATGCGTAGGATGTTTTAAATAACCAGTGGGAAAGTGGTGCAGGGTACCCAAATATGGATTTTCTATTACTGTTTCTTTACCTAGAATGTGTTATTTAAGAAGTGTGCATGGGTGAGTTTGGGTGATTAGTTTCACTGATAGGTTCATTGGTTCAAGTTGTCTTCACATGGAAATTTTTATGTTCCCACACTTGTTCAAAAGAGACGTCGGTTTCTCTACAGAGTATACTTGTATACTCACCATACCTATATAAAACTACTTTCAGGTTTCCAGATGGACATTGAGGACTATGGTAGACATTACTAGCTCGGATGTCTGGATAGTTTCAATTGCTGGTTTTATTTTTATTTTTCTATTCTCCATCATATTTTTCTTTTATATTGTATTGTGTTTACTTTTGATCATGCTTGTGAGAATGTATTTTTTTTCCTTTTCCCTTTAGTGTATGGAGTTGTTCGGATTTACCACCTTATCTTTTGATCATTTTTTCAAAACAAAAATGGCAATTTCTTATATATTATGTGATATTTAAATACCTTAGTGCTAGTCACCACCGAAGGGCTTACTAAAGGTGGGACTCGATGGTCATTATCTAATTTTTAGTCATATGGAAGGAAGGGAAAGTCACTTTGTTGTCTCTTCCCTCATATAGTTGAAGGAGGGTTGTGACATAAATTACATAAACAATTATCCAAATTAATTTTTCAATAAATATTTCTAACCCTATAACCATATTTATGATTTTATGTGTTTTTGTATAATTTTCAAAGAAATTATTCAATTTAAAAATATAAATAACGACAAATACAAAATCCCACCAACTTGCTATTAAATTTCAATTATGTGTTCAGATACAGATAAATATATTATATGGATTGATATTGATTTTATAATTAGAATAATAAAATTCATGTAATTTGGATGATTTATATATTATTTTTAGTAATTATCTGATTACTATAAAAAACAAGTGCAATGCTAACGAAATAATTATTTAATTAATATATAAATAAAATAAATGATTTTAAAATTTTTAAAATAATTTAAATTGAAGGAATTGTTGTATTAAATGTTTTTGTAGATATATATAACATGGTAGATTTGTTTTAAAAAAATTATTCAAATCCCACATTTTTCTTGATGTTTATGAAGTTAAAGAAATTTAATAGTGTCAAAATTGAACTTAATATTATTTCATTGTAAATAAAATTTTATTAAATGATTTTAGAAACCTAAAATCATATCTTGAGAAAATTAATTGTTATTTTCTAAATGTATCAGAAATATTCCATTAATAGATTAATTTCCATTTTATAGTAATTTTATTGAAACCTAAATAGTAAAAAACAGGTACAATAGTAAAGGGGAAAACATTGTTTTTCACTTTACATGCACTAGTGTTAATATAATTTTCCACACATAATGTTTTTTTATTTTATAATTGTTTTTTCATATTTAGAACATATGGATTTAAATTATCTAATAAGAGTCATTTTATTTCTAGAATTAAATGATAATGTTATAAGATAAAAATACTTTTTTCTTTATAGGAAAATATTATAGTACATGTATGGAAACATAGATTTTAAGGAACAACATGCACAAAAAAGTTTTTTGGGTGGTTTTACTCAACCATACCATCACTAAAATCCATTGTTTTTTAATTTTTAATACATTTTCATTTATACTAACCCCCATTGTATAATGGTTTATTATTAACATAAATTCCTCTCATCAATTATAAAAGGCCACCTCCTCCCCGCACTAATTTAATCCTCAATTGATATTTGGGTTGACCAAACCCTGAATAAATACATAAAAATATTATACCAGTTATAGAACTTATTTTCATCGCATATGGCCAACCCTTGGGTTCTTAATAAGATATCCAAATAAGGTATCTCTAAGAAAAGGTAACTTTCATCACTAAGCATGTTCTTTTCACTTATTCTCTAACCAAATTAAATTAATACTTAATAAACAAAATATAAAGACACAAATGTTTAAAATATATTTATGTGTTCTTAGTTTGATCGAATGACCTATATCCATATCTAATTCAATAAATCTAAAACGAAACAGTTAATCGTGGGTTCAGAAGACTACTGCCACACGAACTGATGATGTTTGTTTTCTATAACCACATCTACCGACATCATATAATGCTGTATTTTATATATTTATATTATAAGCTTTAAATAATAATAAATATTTAATTATAATCTCACTTATAACTTCAAACATTCTATTAAATGGGGAAGTGATGATTTCGCTCATGTTTACGATGGCCAATCACCTAAAAAAGTGATGTGATTTATACATTAATTACAATTTAAATGGATGGTAATTATGACATGATTAATGAATATATGTGACTTATATGAACTAAAAGTTTTCTACAATGTAATATGTTATTTACCTTTCTCTTGTTTCTTCTGTCAACAAGAATTGGAACAATGTTTATCTCTACGTACAACCTACCATCTCATTGAACGATATAATTAATTTTCTATCATAAAAATTATGGTATTAATATAAAAATAGAAATATTGATTAAATATTTTATTTATATTTTTTTTAGCTTTATGTAGATGTTTAAATAGTGATCATAATGAAATGGCAATAAATACCTAACCAAAATATCCAAGAAAAACAAATCAATTATTATCCGAAACATGGTTTTAATAATGAATTGTTAATAAAGGGTAATAAAATGTCATAAGTATAAAATATATGGTGGGATATATATAATTATGGCTCATTAATAGTTTTATAGTAAATATATATATATATATATATAAAATAAGCAGTTATAATATGTACTACGAAATATGAGACTTGATGTAATGGATTTCTATTCTCTTTTTTATTTCTCAGAGACATATTACATATTCACAACTTGTTTCTTTTGTGTTGTTTATATACTGAACATTAATGTATCTTTTATATTTATACTAAAAATTATGGTATATATAGATCTATATTAGGATATTATATCATGGTGATCATGATAAAAATCTTCCTAAAGTCTTAGGGGGTTGATGATACAATCTCACTATTTATCAATATTTTCTAGGATAAAACATTAAATGATGGAATATTTTGATGTATGTTTAATATATATAATGAAATTTATTATCCACTAGATATTTATGATGAAAAATATTTCATTCATTTTCAAAATTTTAATTAATTATGTTTCCACTAGATTTTTTTAAAGAAACCTATCTTCATCTTCCCTTCAGTCTAAAAAACCTCTTTCTTCCATATACATGTTTTCCAAAAAATGTTTTTTTTACTATTCCTATTTTATTTTAAAGTCATTATTTATCCATTTCTAGGTTTTAAAAATAATTAAATGAATCTTTTGTTTGAAAAAATTCCCTTTTGGATTTTACCAAAACGGTTAAACGAAACATTGTTTTTATTATGTATGATATTAGTGGTATTTCCTGCCATAATGACCACTATATTTCTTAAATATTCCTATATAATGCTCAAATATTAATTTATAATTAAATTATTTTCTATTAATGTTAGGATTATCTCATTTGAAGAATATAATTTTCTATAAAAGTATAATTTCCTTATTAAATGTTGCAATCATGTTTATACTCAAAATCATTTTCCTTATATGTTGAAATCATTTGATATAACATAATATTTATCTATAATACAATAAAAAGATACCATATTTGTTCCTTTTCTGGATATTTTATGATTGGCATGAAGTGATTTTAATGAAACATGATCGTTTTCCACTACTAATTCAATGATGAATTTTTAAAATAATTATAAAACTCATTTCAATTCTATAGATTTTTCTATGATAAAATGTTTAAGAAACCCATTTATTTTCAGGGGTTATAATATGATAAAAGTTTTATGAATACCATTTTTATCATGGATTTCAATATTAAGAATGATTTATGATATCACTACACTTGTTTATATGATTTTAATTATGAGAAAAGTGGGACAAATATCTCAATCCAATGAAATGGGTAATGATTATTATCTCATGGCAGAAGTAGGACATGAATGGGGAGTGATCTGTGTTTAATAAGGGACTTTTTCAATTATGATTCTCATATGAGTGAACCATAACTAATATGATGGTTTGGGGAGTTAACCCAATCAAATATGATATTGAAGGGAAGGGATCGTTATTACTACCATGGTTTGGGGTGTATACCTATACCACTATTATAATCAAGTAAATGGTTCATCACTACAAAGGAAATTATTTCTCATGATTATGTGTATTAAAAAAAATATATGAATTTTTTTTGATCAAGAATTATGTTTATTAATTAACCGATGATTCATGTATTCTGATCATCCAATCTTTATTTTGTGACTTAATTTTATTATCTTTGATATGCTAGGTATGTTTTAAAAATGCAATAATCATGTTTTCATACCCTTATTATCAGGTTATGTTTATGTATCTCTCTTGTTTCCATTACCTATCATCAGGGTCACAATTTCGTATGTTTCCATTACCTAGGTAATAAAGAATGGTATTATGTATGAAATGTTTAGTCAGGGTTATATTTATGAATATCATAGCGGGGGTTGATGTAGTTCACCTAAGAACCCATTATTTATGTATCCCAGTTTCAAAATATACTATGAAGTTATGGCCCTTAGGTGTGATTTTATATTATGTAATGAATATTTATATTTCTAGAGGAAAATATCTATGTACATAAAGCCTCATATTCTTTAGAAAAAATTTCCCCATTTTTCTTCATACGTTTTTATCATGAGGAGAGATTAATTTACATTACACTTTGTGATTATTTATTTGGATCTCCATAAAACTCTATCATTAGATTCTCTTCCCAATATCCCATAGAATAATAAAAACCTAAAATATCAATTTCTACATTGATATCTCATAAAATGTTTCATAGATATCAAAGTCACTTATAGATAATTCCTTTTGAATTATGGGTTCATATAATTCATTACCATGGGTCCAGATTCATGATGAATGTATGCCAAATTTAAAATAAAATATAATTAAGAGTACATTGTTCATTAATAATAAAATTATTCATCGATATTTCAGTTTTGGAGATCAATTTATTTTCATATTTGTTTTATTTTATATTTTTTCTTATATCAGTTACATGAGGTTGTCAGGTTAGTTTATTCATAAATATTTTATTTTATTTACCATTTGAAAATATTTTATAAAAAAATTAATATTTTCAATAATTGTAGTGGTTTTTTATTTTAAAATTATTGTATCACAAAAATTATAAATAACTATAGGTTTTTAAAAATCTGCTCAAATTATGGAAGGATCTCTGATATGTTCATTTTAGGTAATTAATATTACAGTGGTCATTTATTATTATCATAACATATAGATTGTCTAAAATTATATTATCATAATTTTAACATTATCATAAATATCATATCAATAAAATATATTTATACATTTAAAGTCATCTTTGATTGGTGGAGATAGAAAAATATAACATGTTGTCCAGAGAGGCGTTCATCCTCATGTACAGATGACGATGTCTTCAATTTTAAAATAATATTCTATGAAGGTAGAAAAATGATGTTAATGTATAATAATACTATTATATTTTATTTTGAATATTAATTTTATTATACATTCATGGAATGAAGATATTTAATCCGATAGAAGATGACATGAACTAGGAATGTTCACTTCAGAATATTTTCCTTCCATTTAGATGTAATGCATTGGGTAACATCTTAAGGATTCATACTTTAATATTTTGGAAGTAACATGGATTATATAACATAGGGAAATAATTAAGGAGACAACATTATTTTTTTTGAGATCAATATTTGTAATAGTTGGATAAATGTGGTGGATATGATCACCTTTTATAATTGAAGAAGCTAGAGTTTTCATAAATATATTTTAATATTTCAATGATAACATGGAACTATTCATGATTCAATGAATAAAATATAGAATCTAATTGAGTGGGGAATTCATTAAGATTAATCGTATACCCAATTTTGATTTCAATTGTGTTGTAAATTGTTTTACTGTTTGACCATTTGGTTTTTTAACTTTTTCATTCTTTGTTTTTACCTTCTAATGTATATTTTAGCTACTTATTAGGCATTTGATTAAAATAATAGTTAACCACTATTAACAAATTTATATCTAATGAACATATTTTTATAAACATTTTATTCTTAATAATATTATAAATATTTAAAAATTAACCTTTCTATTAAAACATGAAATATATTAAAAACATATTTCTATAGAAAAATTATTTTAAATAGTTAGTTTTATTAATATTATATAAAATTAATTACCAATTAAATGAGTGATAATATAAATTTATAAATATGTAAAAATAATATTAGTTTCATTATAAAAAATATTATCATTATATTTATATAATAAAAACTAAACAGCATGAGTAAAATAATCATTGAAAATAACACTTTCACCATTATCATTATCATTAACAAAATCTTAATAAAAATACTATTATGAAAAAAAGAAACAAAAATTATGATCTAAAATATGAATTATATTTTAAAATATTTAATTTCTACAAAGTTTGGAAACTTATTTTTAATGTAAGATTATATAAATATTATTTAGATTAATCATTAGCTTATTTATCCAAAACAGTATACATGGATTTAATAAATCCAACATATTACTATAAAAAGAATTAATTTACTAATTATGATATTTTATGGTATAATATTTTTTTTAATTTTCTAATTAATACTTAATGATAATTTAATAAATATTAAAGTATTGATAAAAATGCTATTTTTTCTATTCACTTAAAAACAATAATTATAGAAAAATATAAACACATAATCCTTTAAAAATATGATATGATAAATTTAGAAATGAATGAAATTTTATTATATTCAAATCATATGAGAGAAAAATTATGGTTTTAGATAATATTTCAAAAAATACAAAAAATGAATTTTAATGAATGTAATAATGTTTTTGTTATTAATATTGAATAAGATGGTTTTCTATTCTAATGGTAAAGAAAATATGAATATTATATTATTATTAACTGGAATTAAAGAGAAATGAGATTATTTTTAATTATCTATATTCCCAAATATTAAACACATATGTACTTATAAATGAAATATCTCTTTATATTTTTAGGGTTATTCCCTCGATTAATAAATTTCAACCTAGAAATTTAATTTCATACACTAAGGAGAAAATAAATCCTGGTACTTCTATTTCAATTTATCTTCTAGTTTCCATGATTCCTTTTTAATCTTATGGTTTCACAACATTTTTTGGCAACATGAGTTGTCTTGATGCATAGAGCAGTGTTTCTTCAGTTCAATATCACCACCAGAAACTACTCGTAAGAGTGAAAATTATCCAAAAGTACCACCACATGATTTAGAAGGTGGGCAGGATATGGTATATAATTCTTCTATAGAGATATGGGGATCACATAATGATCTATATATTGGTTTTGGGTAGCATTAGTCTATGTGTAATAGCTGGGATGTAACCAATAATCTCAAAGTGTCCAATATATGTAGGTCATTACATCCCCTTCTTCCTAAGCATAATGACTACATTCCATTTATATATAAGGGGGGAAACATTATCCCTATCCCAAGCTATCGGTATCATCAACTGTTATCAATATAGAGTTTTATTTCAATTATTCCAGATCGTGTTGTGCTATTGAATGACATTGGACACCTTTTCTATTTCTTTTAATGTTCTAAATACAGTATCTTACATTTACCAACCCCATCACTGAATATGTTATTAATATATTTCATTACACATAGGTATTCATATGGGTTAATTTGACTACTCAAATAGAATCTATTAGTGTATGAGAACTCAACCAAGGAAAGATAATGGTTTGAACCTCCCATTAAGTCTATTGATCCAGATCTCAACACATCCTATAGTTTCCAGATATCATGTAAATAATTTATATCATGAATAGAGTTTTATTCTATACTAATATTCCCTTTTGTGTTTATAACATTATGAATTATTTTCCAAAACATTGAGGTGGACCTCAAAATATAAATTAGATGAAATTGATATTGGAGTTCCCAGTGGACTCACAACTTATATTATATAAATATTGTTTGGATTATAAACTGAGTATTCCTCTCAAAATAAAATAAATTTATAATTATCTATAATATGATCCACCACAACCCATATATACTTGTTTTAATGATTTATTTGGAACATTTATCCAAATATGTGTAGTTATGTTCTCTCATTTATATATTGGTATGGATAATGGGTTCATAATACCTTTTAAATTTTTTAGATCTTAATTATCCTACTAACACATATGAAACCTTCACTTATATCCCAAAATCTCATTATTTATATTATGCATCCAAAATAGTTATCATTGAAAATTATACATATTCATGCTCTTTAGGTTGATTGAGAATGTTGAACTAATAACATCATACTATATATCATTCTTTTATATATTTTTATAATGGAATATAATTTTTTTTATATTTCAAAAAATCCTTTGTTAATGTTTATAATTGAGGATTTTTTCTTTCTTATAACAACCACTTACATCTATATTATTACATGAGTAATTTTATCTTTATTAATATTCTCTTAATGGTACGGCTAATCAATAATATTAGTGGGTTATGATATTGTTTGTTTTTAATTACTCCCACATCCATCATTTTCATGTATAATAATATTTCATCCTTATCAATCATTATAATTTATATGAATTTAGAATCATGTATACTTTGATCATCTATAAAACTATTGAAAATCTGATGATAGAAGTGGAAATGAAATTTATGATCCATTATCAAATCTAACAATATTTTCTGACACATGTTGTTCTCCTTCTATATGTGTATATATTTTATGTTTGTGTTGTCTATGTATATATATAGAAAATATCTTTATGATGATAATGAAACAAAATTATTAATTATGACTTTACTAAAACCAACTCCAAGTCATGTGTCAGATAATTCTATTCATAGAACTTCATCTATCATGAGGTATTATTTCTAACACAGTTATTTAATTTGAGTACATATCCAAATAACATATTTTAATTATTGATATAAATCACAAATTCATCACCAAATATGTTTTCTATGAGTAAAGGTGTGGTGGATATCCCTTTTTTATCCCAAACAATCTCTCTTCACATTAATCATTCCATAGATAATTCACTCCCTTCTGAATCATCTTGGTCAGTGGGTTTGAAAATAATGAGAAATTTATCACAAATACATGAAATCGATAAGATAATATAAGGATGAAATGGAATTATATTATATATTATTTTCTAGGACACTCCTCAATCAACATAATTTTTGTAGGATCGTCATGTATAACATTACATGTCATTAAATTCCCCAGCAATTATACTTTCATCATTAAAAATAAACATTTATAGGACATTTCATATATCTTTAACCACTTCGATATCATTATAATATTATCTAAATTCTCCTAAAGATCCTACTTCAATTTATAATATATAAAAATATCTTTTATAATAATAAAAAATATTATCAATGTAAGGTGTGAAGACCATATTTATAAGCTATATGAAAATTGTTATTGAATTCATGAGTCTAAATAGTGTGATCATACATTTGTAATCCTCATACCCTGTATTAAAGTAAGTATTGATACTATACTTATTTTCCATTTTTAAATAATAATATATTAACCAAATATCTACTCTGGAGAATTATTAGACCTCATATATATGATCGAACAATTCATCAATCTTTGGTAGGGGATACTTGATCTTATCATGATCTTTTTTTAGTTCAGGATAATCAATAAATTGATGCATTGAAATATTATTATAAATTATAAATATATACGGTGTAACCCATGGTGAATCACATAGATGTAAGGAATCATTATCTATATTATATAGTAGTTACTTCTACAGCTCATCCAGTTCATTGAGGGCTATTCTATATGGTGATATAGATATTATCAATGATCCAAGTATAATATCATTTGATAACTCAAACTATCAGTCATAATGAAGATACAGATACTCGTCAAGGAATAAATGATTATATTCAATTATAAAGTGAATTAATTCTAAAGTGGACCTATATTTTATTTAAATCATTTGGTCCGGATATTCATACTCATATTGAAAACAAATACATGATTTTGAAGAAGAAATGTAAAGAGATTCATCTTTATCCTTACACATGTACTAAATTAGGGAATTTATTGGAATATAGAAATATATTTCCTTTTATTGACAGTTGATATGATATAAAATGATCATCCAGTCCATTCACGGGTTATAATTAAAATCTACTAATGGATGTATGATAGGGTTCTATATGAGTTTCAACCCGTAATGGATCACTTGGATGGATTATTTTATTTGAGATGAAATAATTTAATAATTTATCATTTTATTTTATAATTCAACATCCATTTTATAGTTATTTTTAAATAGATCTTCTAAATATTTAGGATATGAATTCATTTTTAGAACTATACAAAAATTGTATACTATGTATTCATGAATGAATAGTTATGGTAACTATCACCATGTTATTATTTTGAGAACCTCAATAGTTGTAATAAATGACACCACGTTGCCATTTTAGTTTCTATTTATATAAAATATATTTTATATTGGCTATCTTAATAAGAATTTACATGTTCATTAAATTATTACTACTCATTTAATTTTATTTATTATCTTGACTTATTTAGTTATAATTTTTTATGGTTAGGCCTAATTTTTTGGGATCCTTTTATCCAAAGTTGCTTTAGTGTACTGACCTCATTTAAAAGGGGTCATAAAATGGTTCAATCATCGTTAAAAAACACAATTGGTTAAAAAAACTCCTACTTATTTAAGAAATCCATTTTTAAAATCATCTGTATATTATTGTAATAAAAAATGAAACACAAAATTTAAAGAGGCGACGATCTACTTGTATATATGAGTGAAATTTTCACATTATAATATATAGCTGGAAATAAATTTAAATAATGTTTTATATTACCATAATTATAACATTGTTATTTATATTATAATAATTGATTCACTACATATTGATAACCTTCATGATATGTAGTGATAAAAAAAATATGTCATCTGTGGAGGAGATAGTGTACCTATATAAAAATAGGAGGTTTTAAATTTTCAATATAGATAATGAATGAAGATAATGGTTGTCAAATTTAAAAAAAAATTATATAATGATACTTAATTCACGATGTTATTATTATTATATATTATTTGGTGATATTTTAATATGAAATAATCTTGAATGAACATATACAAGATGATAACTTCTTATATTCATATACAAATTTAATTAAATGTATGGATTTTGAAATATATGTTTATTATAACACCACAACTCATGTAACTAAGATCTAGTAGTTATATTATGTCATTGGATGAATATATATTAGATCACTTCTCAAAGAATTGAAATGTTTAAATGACATGGGTGTGTGTGGGTGATTTTCACATTATATATTAAATTAAGAACTAAAACATAAATTTCTAGTGGAAAACCACTATTACTTCATCTTAATCCCTTGAATCATTAATAAGTACCTTATAGGTATACTAGGGAAATAATAACATAATAAAGGGTGATATTAGACCCTCACTAATGGAATATAGAAAATAGAGGCTATCAGATAATAAATAACGCATGACTAATATGTAAGATAATAATAATAATAATAAAATAATCCATACAAATAATACAAAAAGAGGGGAATATATCTATAGATTACATAACTACATGAAAAAATAACATTGATAAAAAAGAATCCTTATAAATGATGAAATACAAATGTCGATATCATATTTTTACATTCAAATATTCATACGAAGAAAACATATATAATATATAGTCATGGAATAGGAAAAATACATAACCACGGTTGCCTCACTATACCTACATATTAATTATGTTTTTATAATTTTTATATCCAATAACTTATGATGTTAAATTTATTCATTATAAGAAATAAATTAATTTTTTTAATAAATAATCAACATAGACCTTCATGTTGAATTATTATCATATGAAATGATACAATTTCCATAGTCACTGAATTATAAAATCATTATTATAATCTATTTTGATAAATGAGATGGATGGTATTAGTATATTATTTCCCCAATAAATTATAAAATTCATAAATGAATATCTATATTAATGAAAATAAATTTAAAAGATCATCAGATCATTTCCTAAGGAAAATTAAATTTCTATTTTGAAATTACTTATTTAAAATCTAAAAATTAAAAATATATTGGGTTAATTGTTTTGGAAAATAACCATAATTTTTTTTATATAATCATAAAATAAAATATTTTTCATCGTATAAGGGAAATCAAAATGTGTGACAAATGTTAAAAGAATTATTTTATACAACCCATTGGTATAAACTAACTCATTAAATAATGAGAACAAGATTCATTTAAAAACTTTTTTAGAAATTAAATTATCATTAAGAATTATTTTCTTTAGTCATTAGATAATATTTAAACTTTTATAATTTTATTTATGAATATAAGGATAGTCATGAAAAATATTCTTATTAGAATAAAAAACAACTTGAGTTTTCCTTAAAAATATTATTAAAGATTTTTGAATACTCAAAAAGAGGAAAATAAAATTACAAAATATTAATTTCCAATGAAATTACCAGAGGAGAATAAATATATGGGTTTTAAGATAAGAGAATCATATAATTTCTCCAAAATAAATAAAACTATATAGTCCTAAATAAGGATGAGGCTTTTAAATAAATGTTTACCCATCTGGTAGATTTTCTCGGATTCACCCATTAATGAAATAACTTCAAATTAAACAGTAAATACTATGAGTATAAAAAGATTCATTATAAAAAAAATTAAAGGGCTCAATATACAAATGAAATAGGAAAAAAAATATGACATACATCTCCATGAAACAAAAGTGAAATGATAAACCCATACATTGGATATGACTAGCTTCGAATGTTATTTTAAGAACATATAATAAATTTATTTATATTTTCATCTATAAAAGAATAATATTCTTTCTACTAGTACCATACATGGATTTACTATAATATATTATAATACTTTTATTAAAAATATTTCATTTTCTTCATCATTCCATGTGTTAACTGATAAATTTTTCTAGTATGTTTTGATTCAGTAGTTATGGTCCACATGCCTTGATTTTAGTTTCATCATCACTATAATTTAAATACCGATCTAATGGTAATATATTATTTTTTATATTCTTATTTTGATTCATCCATGAAAATAGAACATTAAAAATGAATCACATCGTCTCATAATGGTTGTTGTCCACATGTACTGACGATGGACACTACCATTTTGTAACCAATATAAGGGTAAGAAGGAAAATGAAATATAGTATATCCATATTTATAATTATTTTATTAATATCAAATATAATCACTAGGTTAATTTTTATAACTATACAAGTATTGTGGTGATTAAAAAAAAATTATATTACTAAATAGAGATGTTTGGACTTATATATGCACACGCATTGTTTTTTATTTTATATTGGATAAAAAGGATGTGTAAACTTATATTATCAAAATTATAATAATTTATAAATAGAATGATGATAAAATATTTATTTTTATATTAATATTGAAAAAAATATAGGAACTATAATAAAAAATAAACATTGTAGGAGTTGGGTAAGATGATTACCTCATCATGGGGAGGCCACTTTTTCATACAACATATTCCTTCATAGGGTTGTCTTAAGGGAAACACAAAATATCTGTCATTTATTGAATAATTATAGAATGGCATTAGGTTAGTTAATTTTAGTGATACATCCCACAATACTTTTGAATAAATGATAAAGGAATATTCCCATTAATAAGGTCGGTAAAGGACACAGATAGAAATGATTTTTAGATTTAAATATAATATATATCATAATCATTCAAAGTGTATAAAAATAAAAATAAATTATAATCATGGAAATTATAAGGTCTATAAAACATCATAAAATAATGTTTAGATATGATTAATGTATATTGTAATCCTTATCATTTGGTTTATCCCCCTCATTAACTCTTTATAAACATTACTATGGTAAAACATATTTTAATCTTTATGGGTCATAAATTACATTTTAGGAAGAAAATTGGATCAATAATGGATGATTGATAAAAATATAAACAATTTAAAATTGTAAGTATCATATTAAAGTATTATTTTAATTTTTAATACATTTAATAAAATATTTTTTATCATAAAATACAATTAAAGTCAATTTTTGAAAAATTCCACAAAATTTTAAATAAAATACATCTACATAATGATTAAATTAAAATAAAAACACAATTAAAATTAATGATAATTAATAATAACAAATTAAATTAATTTAAAAATTCAATTCATCTAGGAAAAATTATTTTTTGTTGTTTTTTTAATCAACTACATTAATTTCTCCACTACTAAAACATTCAATAAATTGTTATTGTATAAGAGTTGTGATAATTATATCATAAATAAAAATTATAAGTAAATTAATAAATTAAATAAATTTATTTATAATTAAAATAAATATTTATATTCATTCATAACTTATTTTTATCTCCATAATAACGTATAAGGGAAATTAAGATAAAACAATTACCATTTTAATTTTATTTTTTCCCAAAAAAATATAAATGTAATAATTAAAAGATTATGGTATGAAATTATCATATTTTCATATCTATAATTAATTGTGATAAAATATTTCTCATAAAATAGGATAATGTAATGTTTTTTTGATATTTTTTGCCTTAACTCATTGTTTTATCTTTATTTTACCATTTTTAACTTTGCTGAGGTGATAAATATTTTCAACGAATAATAATCATAATGAAAAACATAATTGAGATATATTTAAAAAATATAAACCAAATGATTCAAAATTTGGAATTAATATTTTATTATTTAATATCTAAAGTGGCTAAAATTAATTTTAATATAATTTTATAAAATGCCAGGGAAAATATTGTTTTGAATATTGCGTTATTATGCATAAAAAGTAACTTATATCAAAAGAAAATAAATATTGATTCATATAGAGTTATTTATATTTTTTTTTATAAATTGGATCATATGTTATAGAAATTAAAAATCTAAAATTGAATGATAATTTTAAATTAAATTGTTTAATTATACGATATGATTGTTTAAAAAAATCATTATTTTTCAATATTAACAAAACAATATCTATATAAATAAATTCAAAATATTCATGAAAATATAATATTTAAATTATAATTTATAATGTATATACATTCCCTCAAATAAATTTTATAAATAGAGTATAAATTTATTATTACTTCTACACATGAAATGCAATAAAACCCATCTTTGTAAAAAATGTATTTTTATGCATAAAATGACATCACATAAAATTAAGTAAATATTTATTATGAATGATTAAATATGTTATAATTATATAAAACCTTTATAAATAGTTTTCATACATTTTTTATTTCTATTCATATCACTAATTTAATGACATTTTAATAATGGACAAATTTAAATAATAATATATTTGTGTATATTATTGTTCTATCAAAGATCTATATTGTGTTTTAAGAATGATATTAATCTTGCTATTATTTTATACTATATTTTTATGGTGAAAAAATATATCCCCCTTAGATAAATTTATTATGTGGAATTTTTTTCCCTGTAATAAATATTTAAATATTTTAAAAATCATTTTTTGAAAAGCCACTTTATATAAAGTGATAATAAAGAACCTCTTAAAAAGGGTAGTGGGAAACATAAATGGCCCCATAAAAAATAAATTATTGGCATCCTAGATATGGATAAAATTAGCAGGATACAATAACATATATATGATGTAAAAAATTAATGGTCTAGGAAAAATAGAGAGTGATCGTGATCATGATCATGAGAATTATAATTTTCAAAAAACCAAAAATCAATAATGGAAAAATAATATAATAACCTTATAAAAAATGATGGAATTTTTTTTTATTTTAAGACGACTTTCCTAGAGCCCTCAGATTGTTTTAATATCAATATAGGGATCTCTAGAATATATTCTTAATTTATTTCTTTCTATTACATAAGAACTTGTCTATCCATGGGTTGTTATTAAATAATGATTAACTTAGAAGACAACACTTATTCCAAAAAATGAATATTCCAGATAAATTATCCATTACCAATGTACTAAATTTATCTTATAATAGATCATCATATCCATAATTGATTCATAATATAAAAATTTAATATATATATATTTAACAAAACTAAAATGTTTAGAAAAAGATATCTAATACGAAAAAGTATTCATAAGATTAAATAATACAATAATTTCTAAAATTTCATCAATGAAACCCAAATTACCACTTAAGACATTCAATAATAATTTAACCTTATGACTCCTCCAAATTCAATACCCAAAATTTAAAATGTTTTTGATCACATATTTTTTCATGATCAACATTAAGATTTAACCCCACATAAAATAATTTATATCATACAATCAAATACAAAGAATGTCACTACCATGAACATTTATTCTTTTAAAACAAATTAATTTTTTCAAAAAATTACCTATATCAACAGTAAATAAAAATATATTCATATATGATTCTATAAATTACTTCAATATTTTTTACAAATATTATTTTTAAATTAATCATATAATGTCCCAAATATAGTGCACACACATAAATAATATTATTCAATTTGTCAGAAGAAACATTTTAATGACATCGTTATTTTTACTATAAAACCCATATTACCAAAATTAGATAATACTTTATCCAAATTAACCATATTAATATAAATTTTCATATTAATACTAAAGGATAACATTAAATTTCCTCTAATGTATAAAAAATATATAATAATTCATCCAAAAATAAACTTTTCATTTAAACTAATACTAAACCTAAGTGTTTTTTTCGAATAGATATATCCAAAATATATCCTTATCCATCTTAGGCACACTCATCACACACTGGTGAAAATAAAATTATTATCAAATATGTTCCTTTAAATATTGAAACACCTAGGTAGATTTATTCCACACCAATATCCACATGGTAATATCCAAATATGGATGTGTTTTCATGTAAAAATAAAAACATTTAAAGTAAAAATACTCCATTATAATACCACATACAGATACTTATCCTTATAATCTATCTTAAAGTAATTTCCTCCTATTTATGATTTCATAAATTGAGTTCTCATGTGTCCAAATATACATCAGTTTATAGGAAATATAACAACGTGACTATAATTTCTTGGATTTGGTGGTTATATCCATATATTGAAATAATATACAAGAGATCACATCCTAAAGGATGAAATTATTTTGTAGTAATTGGGAACTGGAGATATATTTGACTCTCACATTACATTTAAAAATGTGAAATAAAACTTAATATTCCATCAAGGACCATATTATGATTTCTAATATATCTATAGACTCATTAATAGATCGTTTCATTGTATTGCAGGAAAATGAATAAATTATAAAGCTTTGTCCAAGATTCTTATTAAGTTAAATAATACTATGGATTCAATTAGGAAATCATGAATATTAGGGCCAAGAAAAAATAATAAAATATTCCATATATCTAATTACATAAATGGGGAATATATCCATTGATGACATATGAACATAAATAATCACATGGATAACAATAAATATGTACTTAATTATATATTGTATATTGCAAAAAATATAATCCTACCATCAAGGATTCATTCAAAGATACTATTGATAAATAATTATGAAATATGCTCAATACACATGATAGTTTGTCTCATGAAACCTACTAATGCACAAAGGGTATATAATAGACCATATCCATCACTTTCTAAGTCAAATTTATTCACTATATGGTGAAAATGAATTAAAATTTCTTATATAAACAACATAAACATTCACATTGAAAAATTAACATATAAAATGTTAGTATTTCCCCAATAAATTAATTGAATAAAAATTAATAATACAACTAGAGAAATAAAGTGGATGGAATCATTAGAGTATATCATGATAAAGTGTAATATTAAACAATGTATATTGGAATATAAGAAAACAGTTTTATGAGATTACTAGATAATTTCTAGAGGAATATTCAAATTTAATTATGAAAACAATTAATTTAAACATAAAAATTTCTAGAAAATTAGGTAAAAAATATATTTTAAATGAAACATGGAATAATTTAAAAACAATTCATAGAAAATAGTATTCCACATATTGGGGAAGTATCATTGTGAGTAGAACCATAAAATAATGGGTTTGATCACACCATTCATAAAAATTACTTCGTTTGGAAATAAAAAATCTAACACTCAAATAATTAAATTGATGAAAATTGTGTTCAATATAGTATTTTTATTATCAAACCTATTATTTAGGAGAATATAAACCCACCAAACTATGATGTATTTCTTGGTTAATAAATTAAATATCTTCAATAGCTTTCGATGCACACAACACCCGGTTTAATTGAAACATAATTCTCTATTAAAATATTATAATTTAATATGTGGCTATCAAAATTTTGTTATTTTGTTGGTGGGTATGAATAGTAATAAATAAATTATGAAAATTTTATGGTTTATATATTTATAAAAATTTCAGTTGTTATCTATTCATTATAAATATAATAAGAATTATTTTAATGAATTTTTTTTGAAAAATTATTTTTTTCTGATAACCATTTTAGTCAATCATTGTGAACCTATTTTAGAATTAAATTGTATAAAATTTAATAATAATTATTAAATAAAATTAACTTTATTTTTAAATTCTCAATGAAAAATTATCTTAGGTTAATTTTTTCGGATTTTTCTGAAAATGTATATTTTCAAAGAATAAAAAATTCCACTTTTGGTAAAATTGCATTTACCTTAAAAATTTAAAAGTAACACTTTATTAACATATTTTCATTAAATAAAATCAGTTAAATAATATTATATATAATCCAAATTAGGTCCTTTAAGTCAATTTCAAAGTGAATGTTTATATAAATACTTTTTTATCTTTTGGAAATTTTTACATTGGAAAACAGGTTTTCATCGTGTCTACATCTTTGAATTTAAAATGAATTATTGTACTTATGTGAATAAAATATGAAAAAATTTATTACATATTTGGAATCATAATAATTTATAATATATAATAAATCCATCATTTTTTACAATTATGAATACTGAAATAAGAAAAAAATAATTAATACGGTTAAGGTATAAACAAGTTTACTACAGAGTTAAACTAAGATGGTAAGGGTTTTAAATGACCTAAAAGTGATTAAAACCAATTTTATTGTACTAAATAAACATTTCAACATTTTAAATTATATAATTTATCACATTTTATCCATTTTTCTCGTGAAAAACATTGTTAAAGATTATTCTTTTCAAACACTGCATGTGTGTCATATCTCTGACTTATAAAAGACCACCATCTCCATTAAATTATTCACACCTCTCAATATATTTGGATATACCAAAATATAACAAAAAATCTCCCAAAAATCCTTCTATAAATTATCATCAATAATTTATTTTCAAAATAGAAAACCTAGGGTCCTTAATATGACAACGTAAGGAGGATTCTTTAAGAGAATGTAATTGACTTAATAAATCTTCTTTACACTCATTCTTATTTTTTCACATTCAGTTTTGTCTTAAAATTTAAAATATAATTTAAACATTATATAAAATATAATTATATTTTATTATTTTTATTTAATAGTATTTATCTATTTCTCCCTCAATCAAATGGGAATCAAAATCATTGCTCGTGTGTACGGAGGACTACCACCTCATGAAACTATATATCTTGTCTTCAATATAAATAACTGGGGATGGTATATAATTATGTTTTGAATTTATATATTTAATATTTATGATATAATAATATATATATGATTATATTATTACATATAAATTCCTACTTTACATGCCATTTAGAAACACAATAACATCGCTCTTGCGTATGACATACTACAACCTTGCAAAGTGATGTGATTTGTTTTTCACTTTTGATTTACAAGGAATGTAATAAAGATGGATATAATGAATATATGTAATATGTATGACATAATATATATTAAAAAAAATTACATACCATTTTATTCCTTACTATTTATCTCTTTAAGTGAATGATATCATTGCTCGTGCGTACGTACAACCTACTCCACAGTGAAGCAATGCGATTCATTTTACAAGTCCAACAATCAAAAATAATTATTAAAATGAATATAATTAGTAAATAAAATACCCATTAAATTGTTATAAATAGTAATATGATTTATCTATATCATATTTATAGTAACAATAACTTTTGAGTGAAACACGCATGAGAAAATAAGGAAATTAACACATCAAATTATTAATATAGTGAAATATTAATAACGAACTTGTGAAAACAATTAATAGGGTCTGACAAAATTTATGAAAAATAAATATTATTATTTTATAAATTAAAAAAATTCTTAAAACCATTTTATAGGATGCTAAATCCCATTCAACCAAAAAGAAGTGTCTGGTAAGGCACATTGTCGCAATTTCCCTTTATAATGGAATATTGTAATATTACAGATCTAATTTCTTTTATATGGTGTATATACTATCCCATTAACATAAAAAATCAAGATTAATAAAATTATTACTATATTTAATTTTCAATAATTATTATTACATCTAAGGATTTATTCCATGAAAATTACCAATTTGTAAAGAATTTCATATCTATATTTCTATTCATTAGGTTATATTTCTTCTTTCTTTTCTTTGATATTCTATTATTCTATTATTATTTAATTTTATTCATATTATTTTCTATATACACTATTTCATGTATAAGTATATTTTATATAGATAGTTGATTCATTGGTTAATTCGTCCATCAATTTTTGGAGCTTCATAAGCCGTTATTTCATAATCTCATTTAATCCGGATTATTTGTGATTAAATTTCCATTAAAAGAAATTATTTTATAATTGTATAATAAAACAATTAATATTTCTTATCCAATTGTTATTAATTATTTTCTCATGTAATACTACCATTTTTTAATTACTTAATCAATCTAATGTATTTTATTCTATAAAATACGACATTGTTTGCCTCTTCTATTGAAAATCATTATTCATCCAAACCCATGATTTCAATAATTGTTTTCAATTTTTTTTTAAAATTTTCCAAATTTTTTATTAAATTAAATTTTATCTATTTTTTACTTTTTACAATATTTTTTAAAGTAATATTTTTGCAATTTTCCAAACAAGTCGTGTTTGGATTTCATAAAAAATTTGAATGGAATCATTTATCTAAAATGTACAAACATGTTTTTAATTTATTCATATCATGACCAATCAATGTTAAATATATTCCTTTATATGTGTTAAATAGTAATTGAAATGGTAATAAGTTTTTAAAAATTCTTTATGATCTTTTTGTTTTGTAAATATACTAAATCTTAAAAAGTATATTATAAGAATGAATTATTTAAATATATTTTTATGGTATTTCTATTCATAAATAATAATAATAATTTATTTAAATTATATTAAACTCTGGGAAATTTTATTTTATACCATAATTATTCCTTCTATGGATTTTTATGGTCTAATTGTATATATAAAGTATTAAAATTCACAATCTTGATTCATTTTTAATCTTCTTTAACGTTAACAATAAATATTCACTTATTTGTGATCATTGGACATTAATTTTTTCTAAATTATCCATATTTTTTATCTTGGATATATTTACTAAATAATCTATAATATATATATATATATATATCTCTGTATTGGATTAATTTTTTTTATTTTGGGAAATATTGATACATTAGTATTAATTACTAAATATAGATATTTTATGATAAGAAATATTGATCATGATTTAAATCAATCATTTTATATATGGAAAATATGTTCGACAACAAGAAATGGGTGGATATGGATTAGTTATAGATTTCTCTTCAATGCATCGGTAGTCTAATGAGATGAATCAGTTGGAAATCCTTAGTTAAATGGGTTTCTGGTGTGTAAGTACAAACTAGTTTTAAATTATCCTATGAAATTCATTGATGGTAGAGGTATCCAGATACCTAAGATCCTAAAATCTAATATATAATCACTTCATTGATTGATAATTTGTTAATTATTATTCTTGAAATATTAAATATTATATTATATTTTCATGTATTTAATTCTAAGTTAAATGATTTAAATAGAATTTGTTTTTTGTTATATACATTTTATATGGATTATTCAATATTCAATTATCATTTTAAAATTTTTTATACGGAATATTTTATCAGTTATTTACTTTTTTATTTTGATTATGATAATTGGTTACTGACATATTCCCCTTTCTGTAACTCATATAGAGTATCTAAGATCACCCTTATTTGGTTTCCTTTCCCACGAATCCAGAAGCTTCATGTAAAGACCCAAGATTGACGTACATGGACATTACATTACTTATTCATAATACTTAATAAAAAATAAAAACAGATGCCCTTAGATCATATTAGTTTAGTGTCTTTGGAAACTCAGAACATAATCTTCTAGTCATGGTGAACGATCTTCTAACATCTCCTATAAAGATATTTCCCTTTTGTTTTCTTAGCTAAAACCATTCTTAATATACCAAGGAAAAGTAAAAATAAAAAGTTTGATCTCAACTACATAGTAAGGGTAACCATTGAGAACATAAAACAATTCATAAACATTGGAATGTAAAATAATAATATAAAACATCAAAATCGTATGTAATGAAATAAATATTGGCAGTACTTATGGTATATATCACAAAGGAACATTAATCATAGTAAAATAACATGGGAATAAAATGTGTAATTATGGAAAACCATTAAGCTAATGATATGATTTCCATAATAGCCAAGGCATTTATCCCAAGACCATCATAGTGGAAAATTTCCATTACTGAACTGGGTTTACTTGTCGTTCTAGCCCTATATTACTGACCCTGATTTACTTTTCATTCCATCCATGTCTATCTCATGAGATACTAATATTTACCCAATGAATTGGAGGGAGATATAGGTCCCACCAATTTCATAATGAAATCATTCTTTCCTGTGCCACAAAATAAACATAAATCATTCATCATAACCCAATGACTAAAATGGGTTTCATAAACATCATCCCATCATATCATAATCCATATAGAATAAATGGATATCATTTTATCATAAGAAAAATTAAACCATGTAAATAATAGATACATTATAATTGAAACATAATCATATTAAATAATGTCATCTCATATGGAAAATGGTTTTGATAAAACAAATTGTAATGAATTATAGAAGAAAATATCCTTTCTCCTTCAAAATCATTTTCTTCTCTCAAAATTCAATGAATTTTTAAAATAAAATTATTTTGTTGAAAATAATCATGAAATATTGTAGAGTAAGCTTCATGAAAATAAGGTTTTATGGGACCATAAAATTCCGTTCTTTCCGTATAAGATAAATTAAAATTCTTATCATACTTTTAACAGTATAGTCAAAAAGTACCATGTATGGTAAAAAAAATAAAGATTCCTTCTAAAACACAATGTAAAAATTAATGAGGGGTAAACATCACTTTTAACATAAAAGGAAGAATTTTAAACACTTTTTGAAAAAAAATATGGACATGGATAAAAAATAAAACCCCAGTAAATACTTACGTATAAGAAATCTCAGATAATAATGAGATTGGAAAATTATCCATTACCATAGGTCCAATTTCTTCTATACGTGTTTGAAACTCCTCATCTTTGACGCGCCTCTACTAAACCACCTCTTAGGGCACTAAAGTTGGTCTTTGAAAAATACTAAGAACTATATTATGTTTATAGGGAAGTGGAGAAGATAAATGGATAGGGTTTTTCTGAGCATGAAGTCTTAAAATGTTTGGAAGAGGAGAGGGAGGATGTGCACTTTTATAAGAGAAGACTGAGGCTCATTTGGAAACCACTAAAATATAAATTTATAATAAATTCAAACCCCACATAAATACTTCTGAAATGACTCAACATAGAATATTATATGAAATAGTATTGTAATCTCATCAACCAATAAAATTTAGACATGTTTTATGTTTATATTAAACCATGTCATTTTGATTTATCCTTATTTAATCCATTTAATATTATTTGTTGTATTAATATTATAATTATTAAATTGTTGTAAATACTAACTTATTTTCACTTTATTTTCCATAATTAGATACAATATTACATTTTATACCATATAATTTACATTTTATAATTTTTAAATATTTTTGTGATTTTTAAACAATTTTATAATATGTTCTTTTCATAAAATACCTATAGGGTCCATTTTGACACTATTCATTTATTTTAATTTAAATAAAATAATACATAAGAGATATGGTTGAACCAAAATATTTAATTGATTCATAACATGTCATATTAATCTATAAAATTATTATATCCCATTAATTAGTTCATATAATATTTATTTTAATATTTTTAAAAACATTTATTTGATATTTTAATCAATAAAATAATTTCAACATCACTATTGGGTCACCATTAATGATAATTATTTAATCCATAAAATTTTATAAATAAATTCACATGATATATATAATTTTATTAGCTTCTGGGTGACTATTTAATTTTTATGTTTTATGATTTTTATCACTAAATTAAAATTCTTACACTTATAAGATGTAAGATAGTGACATGTTGTCACTTTCTTTGGTTTTAATAATATTTATGTCATTTTCATGGTCAAAAGTGCATGAAATGAATCTATTTCAACACTTAGGTGATATGAGTCTACTTTTATTCATCCAATAGAATTTTGGAAGGTGATAGGGTAATTTTATTATATTATTTTTACCCATAATTAAAAGATTTATCTTTAACAGTTGTAAATAAAATTTAACGTAGTAAATATTTATAATGCCTAAAAAAGTAGCCTATTAACATAATTTGGACACACTGATTCCAAATATGGAATTAATGTTTCCAAATTCAAATCAAAAAATTTGAAGTATTTAATTTAAAATTAATCTCGCAGTTGAGAAAACAATTTTTAAAAGTTAAAACATTTCAAAAGATTGAAATGTTTTTACCTATGAATTCAATGTAAAATTAATGATAATAACATATATAATATTACATGGTAAAAATATATTCTATTTATACTTTAAAACCATTCAAAATAATAATTTAACCATACAAATTATCTTGATGAAAGAATTTGTTTTAAATTTAAATTTAGCATATTTTTTACTATTCATCAAAATATGAAAGTTAATAGAAAAACATTAAAAAATTATCCAAAGATAATTTTTATATCTTTACTGAAATGAATATGTTTTTTTTCATAAAATTTAAATTATTAAAATGTCAAAAACTAAATTTAAAGAGGGTGTGGAATCAATTGGCGGCAAAACAACATTTTTTTAAAAAATTTCTTTTATACGAAAAATTGATTTTGTTGTCATAACATGTTCTAGAAAATGATAATGTTATAATTTTCAAAATTCAGTTAACACTATTCATAACATCTAGTTCATAAGAAAATTATAGCATTATTTAGTGAATCTCATAATTGCGTACAACACATGCTATTGAAGAAGGTTTCACTTGCATGCAACACATGAAATGAATAGTGTTTGTATATACTACAAGCTAATACAGTGTTACGTATAGCGCAAGATAATCTTGGTGTAACATACACCGCAAGACATCAATGAAATTAAAAATAATATTTCTCAAAAAATCTCGTGGTGTTATATTCTACCACCCTTAAAATGAATTTCGCCCCGGAAATTCATCGAGGTTATAAATTGTTTACTACTTGATAGTATCTTTCATAGAAACCCACATCTTAAAAAGGAATTCTAAAACTTAATATTAAAAAGGAAATTTAGAAACATAATGATCACCCAAAATAACTCAGCACTGGGTTTCCACATAAGAGAATATAGGTGAAAATATGGATATGGAAGAGAAATCGAACCATCATGTTTTGATGAAGAGTGATAGAGAACATGGATATGAAAAATTCAACAATCACAAAATCCGTAAATTTTTTATGATCTAAGGTACCGTCTGATTAATCAGACAGGAGGGTACTGGGACAACATTTTTCATTTTCCAGATCATTTCCCTAAAGTTGAGGAATTTTTGAAGAAGGAGAATTACTTCTTGATTTCAGTGTAATATCATTGTTGGTCATTCCATGAACAATTTCCAATTCATCTCTTATTTAAAAAAATAAAGTTGAATTTTTCATTTATGATGTATTAGCAGATCATGTGATAGAGTGATACTTCATTCCATTTGTCTCTATCACAAAAAAGGATGGCATATGATATTAAATATATGTAAGTCCATTTATGGTGAGGTTAATTGTTTATGGTTCCATAAATGTACTTATAACTCATCTATCATACTACTTAATAAAATAAAACTAATTTCTACAAACCATGGACTTCCTGTAGGCCAGTGGTAGGTGATAAAGGCCTGTTTCACTTCAATTGTGGATTCGATTCCCACAGCCTTGTCCGACACGATGAGTTTTCTCCCATCATACGGGTTGTCCTTCATCTAAAACTATACTATTACAACATTCTAGAAAAATATTTCTCCTTAAACAATATTATCTGATGAACACCTTAATACATTCCATCCTTTAGGCTTATCAATAATACTTCTGTCCAATCTCATAGTATAATGAAAATTATTAATAGAATGGTCATATACCAAGCATTGAATACAATCATTTATCACCCGTATATCATAAGATATATCTTGTTGATCACATTCCACACATGTGAATTACTTAATCACGTTATCTCTTGAAAGATAAATTACCAATGAATCATTGTGAAGATATTAATGCTATCAAAAGTTAACTCCTTCCACATACCAAAATCACAAAATTTCTTTGTACTCAAACCATGATGTACCTTTGTCCTTATATCAGTCATAAGCTCATTAGTACTATCAAACATATTATATTCTCTTTATCCCTTCATTATGTCCATATCATCTTCTTTCCAAAAACATTTAAATCACATTTCATGGTTACCAGTATCATTTATCATATACTTTGATATACTCAAGGGAAAAAAATACTGTAAAAATCCTTAGATTTTTCTTTATTCCATAGTACCATACATTACTCTTAATAAACATGCAATCATTCAACTACCTTATTAATCCATTGACTGAGCTTCATTATTTTATTCCTAAACACTTCTTTCATCTCATATATCATTTATAGTCTCTTCATCATGATCAACATAAATACTACTCATACGACCATGATGATTCTTTTCTTGAGATTTTCCCTTAGGGTATTGGTTTGAATAATTCCCGTACAATCTACATTTAAAACATTTAACCTTTTTTATGTCTATGAAATACCATTATACTTATCCATTTTGTTAACTGAACCTTTTACATTGAAATTATTAGCTTTGTGTCCTTATTTTCCACACTAAAAGCATCTCCTAGTTCCTTTGAAGCATTCTCCATTATGCCTGTTCCAACATGATATACATGAGGGAAATTGAACATTATTTCCTCTATGATCATCATGAAACTCCATCTTTATCTTATTAGCCGAGTCTAGAAGCTTACTAAAATTTGATATTTTTGATCATATTATGAGATTGCTGATTAGGATTAATTATGATGTTTTGCCTTCCAATTATCATTTCATTTGGTTTCTCATGATGAATATCATTCCATTTTCCATCATACTTTCCATTAACATGAATCTTATTATTTCCACCAATTTTCTAAAACCCAAAAAGAATATTATGAGAGGCATGAATCAGACTAGGAAAACAATATAATCAAGGGGAGTACTTTCAATCTCTAACATCTTAGGTTTAATCCTAGGTTATTCATGATCATTATCATAATTCTAGGTCTGTAACCTATACTTATACCTAACCTTAGGGACATACCTAGACATACCTTTGAACTATCTCTAGGTATCTCACTAAATCTTTTTCATCATAGTTTCCAAAGGTTAACTAAACCTGGATCTCATACCAACTGTAGAGTCCCAAGATTGAAATATATGGACATTACATTACTTATGTGTAATACTTTATACATAACAGAATCAGACTCCCAATGACCGTATTAGTTTAGTGTCTTTAGAAACTCGGAACATAATCATTTAACTACGGTGAAATATCTTTAACATCTCACATAATGTTCTTCCCCTTTTATTTTTGTACCTAAAAACATTTTTTATATCTTGGGGAAAGGAAAACATAAAAAGGGTGAGCTCAAATGCTCATTAAGGGTAAAATTAGAGAACATAAAACAATCCATAAACATTTTAACATAAAAAAATGAACATAAAACACAAAATCCTGAGTAATGACATAAATCCTGGCAGTATATAAGAAATAGATCAGAAAGGAACATTAGTCATGATAAAATAGCATGGGAATAAAACATGTAATTGTGTAAAAACATTAAGTAAATGATATGATTTCCATTGTAGCCAAGGAATTTCTACCAAGACCATCCTAATGGATAATGTCCATTACTGAACCGGGTTTACTTGTCGTTCCATCCCTATATTACTGAATCAAATTTAGTTGTCACTCCTGCCATGTCTATCTCATGAGATATAAATCTTTAACCAATGCATTGGAGGGATATATAGGTCGCACCCATCTCATAATGAAATCATTCTTTCATGTGCCCCAAATTTAACATTAATCATTCATCATAACACAACAAATAAAATGGGTTTCATAAACAACATCCCCTCATAACATAATCCATATAGAATAAATGGATATCATTTCATCATAGGAAAAGTGAAATTATATAAATAAAAGAGACATTATACTTGAAACATAAACATATTAAATAATTTCATCTTATATGGAAAATGATTTTGATAAAACACTTGAAATTTATTCTTGAGGAAAATATCCTTTCTTCTTCAAAATCATTTTCATTTCTCAAAATGATATGAAATTTTAAAATAAAAGGATTTTGTTGAAAATAATCATGAAATCTTGTAGAGTAAGATTCTTGAAAATAAAGAGTTATGAAACCATAAAATTATGGTCATGCTGTATATGTTAGAAAAACATTCTCCTCATAATTTTAATAGAAAATTCATAAAGTACCACATATGCTAAAAAAATAACGATTCCATCCATAACACAAATTAAAAGTCAAGAGGGGTAAACATGACTTTAAACATACATGGATGAATATTAAACATGTTATGAAAAACATTTCTATGAACGTGGATAAGAAATATAACCCCAATAAATAATTACGTATAATCAATCTCAGATAAAAATGAGATTGAAAAAAAATACCTCACCTTAGGTCCAATTTCATCAGTACGTGTCTGAAACTTCTCTTCATGGACACACCTCTTCTAAAAATCCTATTATAGCACTAAATTTGGTCTTTGAAGAAGACTAGAAACTCAAGTATGTTTCTATGGAAGTGGAGAAGAGATATGGTTAGGCTTTTTCTATGCTTTAAGGCTCAAAATGTTGTGAAGATGAGAGGGATGAGGTTCCGTTTTATAAGAGGGGAGAGGGGCAATTTTGGAAACCACTAATATATAATTTTATAATAAATTGAAAAACCACATAAATACTTCCAAAATGACTCAAATTAGAATATTAGATTATATAGGGTTGTAATCTCATCATCCAATAAAAGTTAGACATGTTTAATGTATATTTTAAACCTTATCATCTTGATTTATCATTATTTAATCCATTTATTTTTTTTGTGGTAATAATATTATATTTATTAAATTGTTATAAATAATAACTTATTTTTTCATAATTATCCATAATTAGATACATTATTACATTTCCGATCATATAATTTTCAATTTATAAATTTTAAATATTTTTGTGATTTTTAAACAATTTTATAATATGTTATTTTCAGAAAATACCAATAGTTTCAATTTTGAAACTATAAAATTATTTGAATATAAATAAAATTCTACAGAGTAGATATGTTCAAACAAAACTATTTTATTTATTACTAACATGTCATATTAATCTATAAAATTATTTTATCACATTAATTTGTTCATATAATATATATTTTAATATTTTTTAAACCATTTATTTGATATTTGAATCAATAAAATAATTCACTATTGTGTCACCATTAAGGATAATTATTTAATACCTAAATATCATAAATAAATTAACATGATGTAGATAATTTTATTACCTTATTGGTGAGTATTTATGTTTAATGTTTTATGAAGTTTATCACTAAATTAAAATTAGAACACTTATAAGATATAAGAGAGTGACATGTTGTCACTTTCTTTGGTTTTAATAATAATTACATAATTTTCATGGTAAATATTTAATTAAATGAATATATTCCAACCCTTAGGTGAAATGAGTCGACTTTTATTCATCTAATAGAATTTTGGCAGGTGTTAGGGTAATTTTTTAATATTATTTTTACCCTTAATTACCAAAATTACCTTTAATTGTGGTAAATAAAAAGTAGCCTACTAACACAATTCAGATCTAATGATTACAAATATAGAATACATTTTTTCAAATTAAGAACACATAACTTTCAGTATTTAATTTAAAATTAATGCTGCTGTTGAGAAAACGAATTTGAAAAGGTAAAACATTGCAAAATATTGAAATGTTTTTACCTATGAATTCAATGTAAAATTATTGATAATTACATATATAATATTAAATGGTAAAAATATTTTCTATTTATACTTTAAAACCATTATATAATATAATTTTACCAAATAAATTATCTTGATGGAAAAAGTTGTTTTTAATTAAAATTTACCATATTTGTACTATTCATTATAATATGAAAGTTGACAGAAATATATTAAAAAATTATACAAAGTTAATTTTTATATCAGTATTGAAATTAATAAGTTTTTTTCATCAAATTGAACTTATAAACATGTTAAAAACTAAATTTAATGTGGGTGCACCATCAAAAGGTGGAAAAACTGCATTTTTTTTTAAAAAAATTCCCTTTATACGAAAAATTGATTTTGTTCTCATAACATGTTCTAGGAAATTATAAAGTTATAAAAATTAAAATGAACATAATAATATTAATAATAGGTATTTCATAAGAACAATAGATCATTATTTAGTGAAACTCGGTATTGCGTACAACACACGCTGTTGAGGAAGGTTGCTTTTGCGTGCAACATCAGATAAGAATAGTGTTTATGTATACTACATGCTAATACAGTGTAGCGTATAGCGCAAAATAATATTGGTGTAGAATACACCGCATGACATAAATGAAATTGAAAATAATATTTATTATAAAATATCGGGGTGTAACAGTGTACTAGGAATGATATATGACGATATTAAATAGGTAATAATGATATTTTCTATAAAAATTATGTTTTATTTTTTGTTTTCAAATTTAATGTTGGATTCAAGAATGTATTTTTTACAGGGATTACTAAACTATTCTATACATTGGGATATGACCACTTCCACCATAACCCAATTTTGTAAAGTAACCATCAGTTCTAGGCTTCTAGGGTTGGGTTCATAATAATTGGTATAAAAATAAGGTAACAGAAGCCATGGGAACTAGATTTCTGAACATATAAACAAGGAAACATAATGAAATGATATAATTTGATGATATGTATATAATTACATCCTAATGTTTGGTTAAGGTTGTGACTGTGTAGTTTTTACAATAAAAACATAATTGTACGGATAATACTTGTTTACTTGGATCTAGAACAAATGTACATTTGGGTAATAACAATGAAAAGGGTGTGTTGGGATACACTTGAGATATATATGGAACATTTCAACGACCCTTACTATGTACCTATTTTGACACTCCCATGTGATATTATTATGGATAATTTAGTTTTTATTAAAAAATGTTATAATGGATTTGAATAAATTTTTAATGTGGATGAACTAGGTTAGGCCTAAGGTGTATTACATTGAAAATATAGTTTTATGATTTAGATATCCTACAAATGATTATATATTTTCCACTGTGATTACTGCTTCTAATAATATTTTTTTACTCAATGTTTAGAACCCAAAGGAATCATGATAACATTGAACATGATGAAAAATGTGGTGATATTGAGGAACCAAAAGGACGATTACTAGAGTGACTGTTCATGTGATTATCCATTATCAGTTGTCTTGAAATAGTATTAAAACATATACAATAACCAAGTTGTAGAATCACAAAATTAAAGGATTATAGAGTTCTCTATGATCTCAAGTGGTGGTTACCATTAATGAATGAATTATTGATTTACTTCAAGTGAAAAATGTGGAAATAGACACTCAACAAGGTGGATCAAAGGTATCATAAATGTTTTTTTGTGTTCAGAAATAATGGAATAATGAAATAAATTGCCGAGGAAAATGAATATTATGAAGAAGGGAAGTAAATTTCATCCTAGGGATTCGTTTATTTTTCATTTTCTGAAATATGGGGAAACTAGGAATTACTCGATTCAATTCCCTCTTCTAAAGGTTAACCTCTTAGATATGGAAGGACCTAGGATGAAATAAATTGGTTAAATTATTTATTTATTTTGATTCAATAATTTATATATATAAATGTTATTTGAAATGTTATTTTGGATATAAATATAATTAAACATATAAGCATGTTTAAAATTTTAGAATAATACTTGTCTTCATTAACTTAAGTTTTATGGATACAATCAGGGGTTCATGAGTCTAAAATTGATAAAATTTTCTTTGTAATAAACACTTGGTGTAAGGTATACTATGAAAATAGTTTAAAAAAAGAAATTATATTTTCATAAAACATTTATTGAAATAATAGCCATTATTTTAGTATATTTTTTCTTTGGAAGGTTATTTGAGGAAAATTCAAATATTATTTTTTGGGTATATAATTAAAGATGTTGGTAACATTTATTGTTTATATTACCTTTATAATGGTTTTAATTATTTGTCATTACCCATCAGTAATTTTATATGAATTCAATTAATATAGTTTTAGAAAAAGGACAACTTTCATAGCATTGGACAATTTGTCACATCCGACAAGGACATAGGTCTTGAACGCATAACTAAAATGAAAAAGTGTGTTTTCACCTACCATTTGTGTATATGATGTTCTGGTTAATATAAAATTATTTTTATTGAAATGATTCTTTGAATAAAAATTAATTTTAAAAAATTTGTGTAAATGTTCAGGTTTATATATTAATTTATTATATTAGAAAAATATTTCATACCATATTATTTTTTTAAAATATTAGGGACAGATGGAAGGAATTGTCACACTATTATGGATTTTATGAACCAATAAAAGTTAATTTTAGTGTTTATTAACAAAATCATTCTTTAATGTTTCTTTCATTTGGTAAGATATTATATATAAAATCATTTAAGAATAACTACAAAATAAATTATGCTAATGAAATTGAATTATTTATATACGTATATTTTCATATTTTTATAGTCAATACGATAAAGTAATTTCTGAGCTTTAGAAAAAAAGGTATTTGATAAAAAAACATTATCATATTACCATCAGTTAAAATAAATCCAATAGTCTTTCAAATCATCATATATTTACAGTGATTAGATCATTCCCATTCTAATGATCATTCAATTTCATGTGATGAATGATCACCTTCACTCTCAATATTTTTTTTTCATTTCTTCTATATCTATACCTTCACTTTCCACCAATTTTATCCTATTTGGAATAATATAATGTGTTATTACATATTACATTTGTAAATACCATTCTTTTCCATTAATAGGGTCTTCCATTGTCCTTTTTTATGTAGTGGGGTTAAAATAATGTTTTATTAAAATTTCAAACTCATGATTTCCGAGATAAAGATTAAATTGAGAGGATATAGTTTATTTAATGGGGTATAATGTAACAACCTGAGATTTTAAAAGATGAAAATTGTGTTTTATAACATATATGACATTCCAGACTGAGATTACAAGTGAATATAAAGCCACCGAGTGCTATAATATTTTTTTCATCATAAATTCAATCTCATCGATAGCTCGTGGTGCACACGACAACAGTTTTAAATGAGACACAATAATATTTTAAAATTTTATTTAAAAAATATATATTATAACCCAGCTATTTAGTATGTGGGTATGAATAGTAATAAATAAAATATTAAATTTATATGGATTATAAAAGTATAAAAAATAAATAATTTACTATTTGTTCTAAATAAAATAATAATCAAAATATTGGAAATGGAATGTTTATTGGAAAACTGTACTTTTCAAAAATGTGGTTTAGTCACACTTTGGGAAATAAATTTCAAATTAATTGTTTCCAATTTTTTTGAATTTATTTGAAAAAATGAATATAATTTTTTAAATCATAATGTGATAATTATGGTAGGGATTTTAAATATTGGAAATCTGCATAATATTTATTATCTAATATATTCACCTCATTATTTTCACTATAAATATTAAATGTAGAAAAAATTAATTTATATGGTTAAGTTAAAACTGGTTTACCATTGGTTAAACTAATAAGAAAATGGATAAAAATGAACAAAAACATTTCCAACACAAATTTTAGGAAATAATTAAAAATTTTGGGTTCAAATTTTATATAATATTCCTTTGTATAATTTTGTTATTTGAAAACATGGGTATGGAATATTATTTTAAAAAAATCCATGTGCCTCCTCTCCCCACATATAAAATCCCAATCCCTTTCTTACCATATTCACACCAATAACACCCATTGACTATTAAAACATGAAACAGTATGTTCTCAAAATGCTTATATACATTATAAACCTTATGTTCTTCCCAAAATTCCATCCATAGATTCATTAAGAGGATATCAAAAGAGGGTTTCTATAAGATAAGGTATTTTTGATAATAAAGATATTTCATTATCATTATTCTTTAATCCAAAATAAATTATATGTCAATGAATATAATATATCCATACTTGTATCTATCTTATATAAGATATTATTATGTTTATGGAATAATATTTATCTATATCTTCCTTTATATAATGGAAAACATAATTTGCAATTATTTGTATGGTGGAATACCGCCACCCAAACCGATGTAACCCATTTTCTATCAACACATATCACAATTTTATATAATTATTTATTTAATATATATAGTTGATTCAATTTGTATTATTTTACATTCTTAATTATTATATACCATACACATTCTAACTTTTTATTTTGTTTAAAAATATGATAATTACTATTGTGTGTACGGTGGAGTACTACCTTACAGAGTGATGTGATTAAATTTTCACATACGGTTTACATGTATAGAAAAATGATAAAAATGAATTTATTTGATATTTATTTTATGTTATTTATTCTTAAATATTAATATATTTTCAAATTACTTGTCCTTTATCTCATTAATGGAATGTTATTTTCTATCATACATGCATACAACCTTCTATCTCCACTAACTATATGATTTCCTTTCCCTACCCAGCCTTGAAAAGTAATTATAAAATTGTATGGAATTTGTAACTATGATATTAATAAATTTATAATCATTATGAAGATTACATATATATATCCATGAAATAAACCACAACTTTTATGTATAAAAATGCATGATAAAACAATGATATTAACAACTGAAGTAATTAATATAATAAATTATTATTAACAAACACTTGGTAAAATATTATAAGAGGATCATTTATTATATACTAAATATTAATGTTGTTCTGGTGTAAAGTATTAAGTTCATTAAAACCAATATATTTTATTTTAAAGCATGATCAACCAAATAAAAGGGTAAGGTAAGGGGTATAGACTCATATTATTTTCATTAAGGCATATTGTAATGTCATGCACATAAATTATTTTATAGGGTGTATATACTTCCCATTTTACAGGAAATATAATGATTCATTAATTATTCATATTATATTAAATTAAATTTTTAATTATTTATTCCAAGGGTATTTGATAAGGGAATTACCATATGGTAAATTATTTCATAAGTCAATTTCTTTTCATTTGTTTATATTACTTATTTATTGTCTATGATATTCTGATTTCATGTATGTATTGTATTTTGACTATAATAAGTTTTATATCCAGATATTTTATTGTTATTTTGATTTTATATTCCTAATATATTCATTAATTAATCATTACATCAACGTTATGTTATATATAAGGGTTTATTTTACAATCAATTTCTAGTCATGATTTTTATTCATGGATTTTTATTAAAATAAATTATTTGATTCTCGTATAATAAAGCTAATTAATTTTATTTTCCATGGATAATTATTGTTTTTTCATTTAATTGTACCTTTTCCCACTCTATAGTACTGAAAATGACTGATATTGTTTTTTTGGATAAAATCTGACTTCATTTCTCACTTATGTTGAATATTTGTTTTTTTAAAAAACCATATTTTTTAAAATGATTTAAAAAATATTTAATTTTTTCATATTAATTTTTAAAATAAATTACCCATGTTTTACATTTTAAAAAACAAATGAAAGAAATATTTACGTTTTCATCCAAAAAATACCCCTTTAGGGTTTTCCTAAAATGATAAATGAATTTTGTTTTTTATATATACATAATATAGTTTATATACCAATGTCCAAAACATTCAATGATTTAAATATTCAAAAATTATTTTCAATGAATTTGTTTAAAATTATTTCTCAATATTTTAGTATTTAAAGTAATGTAAATATGAAAATTTATATTTTCATCAAGAATGTAGTTGTTGATGTTTTTATGATATTTCTGTTCATCAATGAAAAAAACAATTTATTTTACTTATAATCTACTAAGGATACACTATATTTATATCATACAAATTATTTCTATGGATTTTTTATGTAAAGTCCCAGATCCAAATGACCGTCAACTGGGTCCTTGTACACAGTCGGACACATGGCATCAAGAACATTTCCACCCATGCTAGTGGCTCCCACTAGCCACAAGGGCCTAGGCCTGATAGTGGGGAATAAATGTCCTATTAATTAGAGTGTAACATAGTGGAACAATAATATACAATAGTAGAAATACTAAATACCAAAAAATGAAGTAAACAATAGAGGAAAGATAATATAGATAACAAGATTTCATAACATACAATAAATGATGCATCATGTCATATGATATAGGAAAGCAACCATTACAAGATATGTTTCAATCAAGTAAAAGGAACAATACCAAGGTACTGAAATAAAAAAAAGATCAAAATAATCTCAATCCTTTTCTTGGTCCAATGCTCTCCTGCTCTTAAATACCATATCATGTACCTATATAAGGGTGTTTGTCGGTATCATCACCTACAATCATATAATCTATTTTGGCCCAAAAAACATGACCGAAACAGGACATGAGAAATAAATCCTTGTAGGTAACCACCATAATATCTATGCTTATCTTTCTATGAGTATATTCAATAGGTAGTTTATGAAAGTGAAAATAGTAAACTAGGAAGTAATCAAAGGTAAACAATACAACGAGTAATGATTTACATTTATTCAGTTCATGTTCACTAGTCATTTCTATTTTATTGATTTATAAAGATCTCGAGATCCGGTCAAATCCTATCAATCCCCAGTATAATGTATATAAAATTGATTCCTCAAAATAATATCAAAACATATTTTCGAGAAGAGTGAATCCAGGCTACTGCTTCATCAAGGAAGACGTTTCAATAGCCATCCATTTCAATATTTTTTTTTCAGAAAATCACCCTTAGGCATTGAAAAAACCATAACAATAAGCATAGAAAAACCTCTCAAGTAGGAATTGGAAAACCATTCTCATATGCATAAAAAACCATACTTGTAGGAATTGAAAAACCTCTCCCTATGGAATTTCATTAATCAATTAGGGCCAAGCACAGTATATAACCATTTCATTATGTGTTAGAAAAATCATGGTATATAAACATTTCAGCCTAAAAACAACATATTTAATTTTCATTATTACATTATAAACAAAATAAATACTCACATGGGCATCAAACATGTCCCAATACTTTCATGTAATCTAACCATTACAAGCATTAACAATTATAAACTCACATGGGAAATTTACATCACAATGCTAAAAAGTGAATTAATCTATCACAATGGTTAAAAAATTATATATCTCACATGGTAAAACATTCAATTAACCATTTCAATTTTTAAAAACCGTTAAATGGGAAACAATGGCCTTCCCATATGCATCCTAGTACAATTCGATAAATATTGGTTATCTGAGGGAAACACACTAATGGGTGGCCCTCAATCCAATCATGAAACCTCATACATGATTTAATTCTATTAATAAAATTCTATATAAACATAAAATAATAACATTGGTCAATTCAATTCAAGGTGAAACCCGAAACATGTGTCTGTGGTAGTCTGGCACAAATAAACAATAAGACAATTCACTAATGGCACAAGAGCAACAACCTCATAGTTGCAGAACTCTCATATTCAACATCGACCTCTAATTAAACCTAGAATGTTGTAAATCAAAAAAAAAGAGTATAAAATCTAAATCATTGATAACTATATCAACAAAATAAATCATGAAGAATGACACCAGAGAAATCGAGAGCCTATCTATTGGGTTAGAACACAACCAATGATGATCAAATTAGAGTTTAGAAGAAGAATCGGGATCTAAATCCATGTTCAACACTACTATTCGAGAAAAAAAATATTGATGTTCTATCCAAAAATGAGAAAAAGTTTCTAATTCCCATTATATAATTTTTAAAAAATACACAATGTTTACTTTGAATATACACTCTGATTATATTCCATTTTCCCTCTTTTCCCTAACTTCATTTACACATCATAAAATGGCCTATAGGTATTCATAGATGGCGTGTAATGTGATTACATGGAATGTAAACCTTCGTCGTTTTGTGCAACAGTCATGCATTCTTCAATTAACTTATTTTTTCGGTTTTTCATAAATAAAATCTAAAAATAAAAGATCCATACATTAATGGAAGAACTGAGTTCTTACAAACATCACACATTAAAGTAATTCATCCCCAAATTTCCCTTCCATGGGTGGTGAAGAAATCTATTTTAAAAACTCTAACCACTATAACTATACTTCGGCCTCCCTCTCCCATTTCTCATCCTACACTCGGTCATGCTACCACATCACCTATATAAATGGAATAGAATAGACATGGATAACCTTTATTCTATGATACAAAATCAAAATAAGATGATACTCAAATGGTGAATTTGCATTTAAATCACACTCTTAGGGTTTCAAATCATGAGATCAGTTTGAAAACTAATTTAGTAACTAAGAAACATGGATGTTGTTGTTCTTATCTTAGTACCTATGAGGTAATGGAAACTGATAGGAAACCAGCCTAACCCTTTCTATAATATCAAATTGGCCGACATATATTGTTAAATTATTAACCTATCTCTTATTCCTCTTGTGTCCCAACCCTCGTGCAACACATTGGTAAATATGATCACAAAACTCAAACTCCAGAGGACATATATGGATATCAACAATTATTTATTACAAGACTCCTAGTAGTCATATCCTTCCAAATCAACTAAACCTTCTTAGTGGTCTCCTAGAATATATGAGGTCGATCATATCTCCCTCTCCTACATGTAGCCAACACAGGGGTGATCGACATGGTCTACTATAAAAGCCTCATAAGGTTCCATTGAAATAGTATCATGAAAGCTATAGGAAAATTAAACCAATGGTATAGGTCTCCCATTAACACCTGAAATCTAGGATGAATGCTTGAAGAAACTACTCCCTCACCAGAATCATGCACTCTAATTATCCATCAATCTGAAGGTCGTATGTAATGATTAGAAACACCTGTGTACCCATAACAATATATATCCCTTTCCAAGAACGAGAAGTAAAATGGGTGTCCTTATCTGAAATGATAGAATGTGGAACCCTATGTAGTGGTACAATCTCTCACATGTACAGCCTCCCTTGCTCGTCAATATTGAAGGTTTACTTGATTGGTAGTAAATGTGCAACAGTCGTGAGCCTATCAACCAAAACCCATTAAACATCATTACCTCAATGATACCTAGGAAACCCCATCAAGAATTACATAATGACATTCTTCCATTTACACTCTTGAATGAGTAGATGTTCTAAAAGTCTGGATGGTCCCTAGTGTTATGCTTTCACCTGCTAATAGAGGGATAAACTCATGACAAAACTAGGAGCATCCCTTTTTCATACTTATCCTCCAATATTGATGATGTAAATACGAATAAAACTTGGTGACACCAAGATGCACTTCCTATACCGAGGCCTGAAATTCCCACATCATCTTCTCATTCATGTCAGCTTATAAGAATATGCGACCATGTTAATTAAAAAACGCATCCTCACCAATGGTCAAACCAGGAGGAGGATCCTCACTTAGATCACTATCTCTTAGAACAATGCCTTCAAATTATGATAGCTACCTCACCCTCAATATGTCTAATGGTATATAGGCAACATCTATAGATGAATGAAAAGTATGTCCCTAATTTTCATGCCCCTCCATGAGCATCTCAGAGAACAATTCCATAAGCCGCCACTTGTTAATGGCTTGCTGCATTACCTATATCTGAGTAATCCTACTCAAAGTATTATCCACAACATATCTATTAGCAGGCTTGTAGGAAAGCTAGAAGTCAAAGGACTAAAGTAATTCCACACTCCATCAATACCTTAGCTTTATAACATGCTTCATATATATATAAATTAGGATTTTGTGACATGATTATACCAAAAACACTCTCCCGGTAATTAATTTCTCCAACAACGTAAAGTATGAACCTGATCCCTCATGAGGACATAACTGTTGAGATCTGTATGTAACAACCTGATCCCTCTATATAATAACTACTCTAATCCCAATTCATAGTGCGTCACAATACCTAACTTAACTCATTCCAGTCTCTATATAAATCAGCATCAGTGATGAAGTCAATCTCCCTTTCAACTCCTAAAAGGACGTCTCATAGGAATATATCCAAACAATCTTCTCACCCTTTTTATTTTGGATTGTCAACGAAACAATATAATGTGAGAAGTCTTGTATGATGTTCTTATAGTAACCTCCTAGACATAAGAAATTCTATATGTCAAAAAAAGTTGGGCTCATCCCTAGAAACCACTTCTCTCACCTTATCTAGGTCCACTAATACTCTTGTCTCTAAGAGGATGTGACCTAGGAAGTGAATCTGATCCACCCAAAAGTGTCACTTTTTGAGCATAGAATATAACTTATTCTCCCTCATTATATTCAATATAACCCCATGGTGTGTGGAATGGTTGGGTCAATTGTGAGAATAAACCATGATAGCATCCATGAAAATCACAATAAATAAATCTTGATAAGGATGTGCGGCATGGTCCATCAGTTCCAAAAAAATAGTTGGCATGTTCATGAGACCGAATGAAAAAATAAGATAACAATACAGACTATACCATCTCTGAAAGGATATGTGAGGTATGTCTGATGGTCTAACACACAACTGATGTTAACCAGACCTAAAATCAATAACAGAAAATACCCAACCTCCTCAGAGTCAATTGAAGATATCATCATTTCTTGTCAAATGATACTGGTTATTAACCACCATCTAGTTCAATTTCCAATAATCCACACATAGACTAAGTGTAGATTATGTATTTTTCACAAAAGACCAACAATTTCCACAGAGAATTATTGGGTCAGATGAGACCAATAACTTCTAAATCCTCTAGGTTCCTCTTGAGATCTTGAAACTCTATCATAGCCAACATGTAAGTAGGAATGTATACTAGTGCAGCTCCTAGAACTAGCTCGATGGAAAAATCAACCTCTCCCACTAGAGGTAGGCCGAAAAATTCATCTAGGAAGACATCCCTAAAATGATCAAGCATATGAGGGAAATATTACTATCTTTTCCCATGGTCATCTAGATCAAAACTCGCAATCTGGGATTTCATTCCACCCAACCAATAATGCTCAGGTCCTACTTGGCATGTTTGTACATCCTATTCACGCATTTGTGGAAATGATCAACTTCCAGTAATGTAAAACTCACCATGCAATGATAGAAACTATAAAAATTATGTAATGTGACCGACCAATCCATTCCAATAATGACAACCTATCATTTCATCTCAAAGTGGTAGAGGTCCCATATGAAGTGACACCCAGAAAGCATAGGGGTGGACTCCTTGAACTAAAGCACACTTGTTATTCTAATACCTAACAGAGCTTCTAGCATTATAACATCATCAAAAGTAAAAATAAAGATTCCAAGGCTCCCAAAAAAAATTCAGATATGAAACTATGTGAAGCCCATATATCAAAATATTAATATGATAAAATGGAGGTGAATTGAATAATACATGTGATATTAGAGGGACTAGGATCCTTCTCATGCTGGGTCTGTTGCACTGTATAATTCAAACATGTACTACAACCTAGTGACCCTACATGGATACCCTGAACCAATCCTCCCTGTAGTCACTGAGATCATAGGGTTTGGTTACCATGACCACAAACACATCCTCATCTTTCATTTTATTAACAAAGTCCAGATATATGACTGATGAGAAGCTGCATCCCCTACATCTGGACGTGGAGTCAGTGCAGAACATCTGTCACTAGATGATGGTGTAAACAACCTATATAATCATTGTATATGGCCCATCATGATTCAAGATCAGAACTCAACAAGGTCCCTCATACATATAGGTCTCATATGCCCATCTCTTCTATACTAGTAACACATTGCCTAGCTTTCATAAGAGATATTTGAACATCTTTTTCACCGTGAGAAAAGTAAATATGATGCCTTATATTTCCAGTAGAGTCTGTACTAGATCTAGGTGTTGAAAAACCATGGATCATACCTCCATTTTCACACAGATTATACTCAATAATAAGAGCTATATTCAGGATATCATATATAGAATGTAATATGAAAATGTTCACTTGCGGCTGGATTTCATACCTATGACCATCCTCAAATATATTTGCCATCGATATCTCATCACCCAGCAGAATAGATGTGAATCACTAATGTTAAGTGAAAATGGTAGAGTATTCCATCACTGACCTATCGCCCTTCTTCATATCCATGATCTCTTAGGCACAATCAGACCACAACGTATTGGAAAAAAAGTAGTCATAGAAGATTATCTAATAACCTTCCCATGCCATGTCATGTTGACATATTGTCTATGTGGTACCATCCAACCAACTCTTTTAAGAATCATGGAGCATATATGTCATGATAATAACCCTCCTCTAAGGAGGAATCACATGATTTTCAAAGATATGAATCATTCCCTCCAACTATGATTCTGTAGCCTATGTTCTTCCATCCCATAAAAAAGTAGGCGGATACCACTACTGGAAAATCCATGAAATTTATTTCATTGATTTGGTATGTTGTGAGAATGCCTAAAAGTTATACATGATCCTCATAATGTCTTACCGATACTATGTATCAACACATGAATATGGTATTATAGGTTGTGTCGTGACTCGCACATCTAGAGGATCCATTGAAATCCCACAGCGTGCTACCTCGAGAGTATGATCATTGCCACCCTCCTGGCATACATCTTGAGGAAGTCATGGAAGCATCACCCTAAAAGGTATAGTACACATCCCATTTCAATATATTCTAGGTTTTCAGTTAAGGAGCACTAGAAATTAACATCAAAAGAAAACCCTCAAAGGTCACAAAAAAGAGGAGTACATAGGGTGTAGAAACCATACCTGTCATGTACCCTCCAGCTACTACCTGGTCATGTACTAACACAAGACTGGGTGTATAACCATCTAAGTAACACTACAATTTATAATATGATATGATGTGTACTCATGTATTTCCTCTGAGCAATGTACTTCCACAAGAAAAGATTCACTTGGGTTATGCCTAATTATTCCCACACAACATGTAATGAAAGTAAACAACCATGTACTTTCATAACCCACCATCCCATGTTCCTTATCATTGAAAAGGACACACGATCACTTACCACACAATGTGTGCTGTGAGTACACAGAATATAACCATGAAAAAAAAATTCCTTTACCAAATAAGAATAACACAATGCGTGTTAGGAGAAAATACACGCCATGTAAACTAGGTTTTCCAGGACAGAAAATCCATATTTTCAAGAAAACCCCTTGTTCTGCAGAAAAAAACCAATGGTATTAAAAAATTTTATCTTTGAGGGACTACACACCCAATGAATCATATTTTGGAACCAAATATAAACAAATCACAATAAAATTCTATACAAAAGGATGAAACACAATCTATAAAATTCTAATAAAAGAGGTCTCATACACCGTAGGGACCAATGTTTGGTGTCCATCTAATTTGATACACAGTATGTACCAATACACCTATCACAACAGTAGGTATATCTATAATTGTATCTTTCACAATAACTTTCATATCTATCATGACATCTATTACAATAGAATTCATTCAGCAATACTCCTAAATGGCATTGCATGAATGGACAAAATGTTATTTATAACAACTAGATATATGATGCATGAGATGGAATACCCTCATCTCATCATGTAAAAACAAAACATAACAATAGAAATATCAATAATAACATCACAAAACATGTGTGTCACCAAACAATAAAATCAAATCAACTTTAACAACTCAAAATCGAAAAAATTTCAAGTCAATTCCAGGAAATTTGGATTTTCCCTATATGCGGGGTATCTACTATTGGGCACAATTTATAACAAAATTCCATTTTTTCCTATCTCTATAATATATTTATATATATTTAGGAAAACCAATAAAGAATCATTCTTTGATACAACATTGTAATGTCCCAAATTTGGATGCCACTCAATGGGTTCCCCATACCTTGTTGGCCACATCGTCTAATGTGGATTTCCCCAAAAGCGAGAGGATTTCGACTAGAAGTGCAGGCCTATGAATGATAGTGTGGAAACTATGCACTAATTTTTAGAGTTTAAAACAACAAAGAAATAATATACAATAGCAAAAATAGTAAATATCAACATCCGAAGAAAAAAAGAGGATCGATAATAGAGATAACTAGAAGTCCTAACATACAATAGATGATGCTTCATGTTACATGTTCTAGGAAAGAATCCAAAATAAGATACACTAAAATAATGTACATGATACAATACCAAGGTAAAAAAATATTAATGAAAACTAAGAAGCATACCAAGCCTCGTCTTGGTCCCGTTCTCTCCTTCTCCTAAACAACACATGAAGTACCTGTAGAAGGGATCATTCCCTTATTGAATCATGTAATCATATAATATGTATGGTCCCAAATACATGACCCAAATAGGGTGAGATAAATGCATTCTAGTAGGAAACCTTCCAATGATAAGTTCGTATCTGTCTATGAGTATATGCAATAGGTACTTTACAATCGTGAAATATGTAAACTTGTTAGTGCTAAAAAGTAAACAATCCTACAAGTACTGATTTCCATTTATTGAGTTCATGTTCATTATAAAATTTACATGTATTGAATTATAAAAATCAAGATATCTAGCCTCAGACCATCAATACTTTTTATAAAGTATGCTCATCTGATGTTTCAGAAGACTATCCAAATAGATATAAGAGAAGAGAGAATCAGTTGTTGTGTTTTGGATTGGACGACACATTATAAGATATCCATTTCAATATTTTGTTTATATATGTTCCATCAAGAGAAAAAAACATCACCTATATGCATGGAATAACATAGCCCATAAGCATAGAAAACCCATAGCTGTAGGCATAGAAAAATCTCACCTGTATGCATAGAAAAACGACGCCTGTAGAAATTTCATATATCAATCAGGGCTAAGACCGATATGTAATCATTTCAGTATGTGTCAGGGTAAAACCAATAATATAATCATTTAAGCATAAAAAACATATAATTTACACAATTACATGAAAAAAAATTAAAAACTCAAATGGGAATCAAACATGTCACAATACGTTTATGTAATCTAACCATCACCATGCCTAACAATAATAAACTCAAATGGGAAATTCACATCACAATCCTAACAAGTGAATTAAACTCTCACAAGGCTTAAACAATAATTTTTCTCATGTGGGAAAACATTAATTTAACCAATTTCATTTTTAACAATCCTAAATAGTAAAATATATGCTTTCCCATAGGCATCAAAGGCCAAAAGTCTAAACTATGGTTATCTGAGGGAAACACACCAACTAGTGGCCCTCGATCTCATTAAGAAAACAATAACATGATTTAATTCACTCAATCAAGTACCAAATAAAAATTCGGTAATAACATTGGTAAATTCCATTTAAGGAGACACCCTAAACATGGGCGCACAACACTCTAGAACATATAATCAACAAGACAATTTCTGAAAGGCAGAAGACCACCTACCTCGTAGTCATACAACTCTCGTCATCCAGTGTTCACCTCTAGTTCGACCAAGAATTGGTTAGATATAAAAAATGGGTATAAATTCTAAACCATAAATTACTTGGCCAAGATAATAAATCATGTTGAACATTAAAATAGGAATTGAGATCTTACCGATTGGTTTCCAATTCATCTTAAAGAGATTTAATTGGAGTTTGGATGGAGATTCAGAAGAAAAATCCCTACTCAACAATACTATTTGAGAGAACCCAGGTGAGGTTATACCCCAAAATGTTAAAATGTTTCTAGTACCTCTTTTAGTTATTTTTACATTATACTCATCATGTACTTTAATTAAACATGCCATGTATGTTGTATTTTTTCCATTCTTAAATAATCTTCCTTTACACATCATAAAAAGTCTTGTCGACACTAATACACTACACGTATTAGGATTACACAACATATAACCCTTAGTCATGTAGTGAAATAGTATTGCATTCATCCGTTAACCAATATTTCTCTAATTTTTCATAAATACAAACTGAAAATAAATGATCCATTACTTATAAGAAGAAGTCTGTTCTTACATGGTATGATCATTTTTTCCATGGTAACAATTGGAAATCATATTCTGGATTTATTATTTGTATTCATAGACAATCCCATGAAGTATTAAATTTATTATTCTCAATGGACATTAAATTTCCCATAAATATCCATATTACTGATCATGAATATATTTATTTCATAAACTATGAATCATTTCTACATATGGTTCTAAATTGAATGTTAGGAAATAATCTAGGGAAATGTTGATAAAATTGTATTGCTTATTCAATATGAATATTTGATAATAAGACCTATTATTTATGAATTAAATCATTCATTTTATATAATAGGAATGTGTTCATCATGTGGATATTTGTGTGTAAAATTTATATATATGTCACTGATGTATCAATATTTATAGAGAAAAAGCAGTTGGCTAGCCTTAGTTAAATGGGTTTTTGTTATGTACATAACCAATAGTTTTAAACTATATTGTAATTTTTTTTATTGTATAGGTATCATGATTCCTTTGATCAGGAAAAACATTAATTAATCATTTCTCTAATTAATAATTAAATTATTATTAACAGTAAAATATTAATAATTATATTTTTCATTGATGAATTTCAATATCAGTTTATTGATATAAATGGCATGTGTGTTCATTTATTTACCTTTATATATTGATTATTACTTATCAAAACCTGATAATAAAATTATTTTAATGAAATTTTTTTAAATTTATTTATATTTCCTTGATTATTATTCATATTTATTTAGGAAATATTCCTCTTAATGTAACTAAAAATAATCATCTGAGCTTATAATTATTTTTTCTTTCTATGGGATCTAGGAAGTGTACATCGAATGATATGAAATGATATGCTAATGGGAGTAATGATATTTCTGAAAAATGATATAATTTTTATTTTCAAACTAAATATAATTATTATGTATGTATCCAATTTACCAATACTACTATACAATTCGTTTCGTTGGGGTGTGATCAAATGTATATGAATCAAATGTATTAAAGAAATCATCGACTCTAGGATACATGGGCAGTAGTTGTAACATTAAAGAACATTCAGTGAAAATATTTTATATAAATTTAAAGATGGGAAAAGAGTAATTTAATCTAATATTTAATAAATTAAAAAAAAAGAAAAACATTGTAAATAATAAATAGACATGGGTTAAAAATATTCTCCCTGATATAAAAAATAATATCAGATTTACTTAAAACGTTCATTAAAAATCAGGAATACATAAAGAGAGGAAAATGAAATGAACAAATTTTATTTTTATAAATTAATTGAACATTTTAAAATTTATGTGGATTATGAATAAATTATAATATAATTACTCAAATATATGAAAAATAGAATTATTAAATAATAAGGATGATATTGTGAAATACGACCTTACTACTTTAGCAACATTTGTATCATGACCACCATGAATGAAATAAATTGAAATGAAATGTCAAATAAGATTAATAAAAATATATTCATGACATATCATTACAAATGTTGTATTATACAAATAATATTAAAGAAACAAGTGGTTATTACCTCATATGTCTCATAGTAATGAAAGTGAGATGAGAAACACTTACCTTAGGTCCGTCTTACTTCATAAGTGATAATAACCTCTAGTAAAATAAATTTATATTTATTATAATGTTATATAATAATAATAATAATAACTTAAATACCATATTTTATTTGATTATATTATCAAATAATTAATTAATTAACAATTTTTATTGTCATTATCTTTTTGGTTGTTAACTACTTTGTTTTTCAAGCATGTTTTGATTCGGCAGTATAGTCCTTGCATCATGATCTTGGTTAAATTATATATATAATTATATTAATGATATAAAAATAATATATATAAATTTTATACAAATTATTTATAGTCTATAAAGTTTTAAGATGAAAAATTACTCACTTCACTTTGTGGATGTTGTAGTTGACACATACACACGAGCTACATTATCATTTTTTACAGGTGGAAGGGTATTAAGGTAAATTAAATAAAACATTTAAAGAATAATAATTTAATAAAAATCATTTATAGACATTATTTTCATATTTATAATCATCCATATAAAATTGGGATGAATATGAATTACACTATTATATAAAGAGGGTTGTCTGTACAAACACATGAGAAATTTTTTCATTTTCCATATGATGGAAATGAGGAATTTGTTCACATAATCATAATAAAATTTTAGTATATTTATTATAATATAATCATTGTTTAAGGAGAATTACATCATATTTATAGTATTTATATGATGAAATAAAATTTTTTTAGAGTTGGGTAAGATAATTACCTCTTATTTGAGAGACATAATTTGCCTTATACCATAAGCCTTCATACTATTGACTTATAGGAATAACCAAATATCATTGAAGAATGTAACTAATATAGGAAGGTGTTATAATAATTAATTTATAATATATACTTCATAAAATTTGTAATTTTTTGTGAATAGTAGGATCCCTTTTGTAATTGATGAAAATGACACACTATGGATTACATAAAACATTTAAATATAATATATATCATAATAATTTAAAGTGGAACATAATGAAAATATTTTATATATAATTAACAGAAAGTGTATAAATATATTAAAGTAGTAAAATTTAAACTTGATTAATTTTAAATGTAATCTTTATCATTTTTGTTTATCCCCATCCCCATTAACCCTTCTAATCCTTAATTAGAGTGAATCATTTTTTAATATTTTAGGGTTGTAGATTAACTTATAAGGCTAAAATTTAAAAAATAATGGTCCATGTATGATTATTTTACCATTAAATATCCCACTGGTCTTATTTTAATTTTTTATTGATTTATAACTATTATAGAACATTAATTTTTATCGTAAAAGATTATTTCTATCATTTTATGTGATTATTCATTTAATTTGGCATGAAAGTCATCAATAGAGAAATGTAATTCAAAAATAAATACATTCAACAACATTTATAATTTTTAATTACCTATTAAATTCATGTAATACCATAATTAATCCAAGAATAATAATTTTATTATTTTTAAAATCCTTACCTTGATTTTTCAACTACTAGAACAAGTAGTATGTCAGCTTTGTGTAAACGTTTCTGGTAATAATATCATCACTAAATATTAGAAACAAATTATTATAATAAAATAAATCTACTTTTTCTCAAAATACGGTTTTATATTCATATAATAGTTTTTTTATCTTTATGAAAACATATATTATAATTCAAAATCAAGAGAGATTCATGTAGTATTTATCCTTCTCTTAAAAAAATATTAATCTTATAATCTGAGTCATAGGGAAGTAAATAATAAAATATTCATATATATGTTACATTATATATAACATTACTCATCCAATAGGAAAAAATAAGTTTTTATTGAGATTTTTAGGCCTTATCTCATAGTTTAAAACTCGTTTTACCCCTTTTACCCATACCGATGCAACAAATATTTATCACAGTTATTATTTATAATAATAAAAATATGATGTATTTAAAATTCTTGAACCTCAATAATCATAATATGTAATACATTTTTCATTATTTTATTGTTTATAAGTGTTAGATATCAATGTAAATAAAATTACAAAAAACAAATTGGAAAATAATTCATAGAAAATGGCATTATTATGCATAAAAAAGAACATATATCAAAATAAAATATAATGTTTCTTTATATAAAATTATTTATAAATTATTTTACAAAATTTATATTATGTTACATTATATCCAAAAAATTAATTTCTCATTAAAATTACCCTATTAAATGAGAAAATTAATAGTTTAACAATAATTGTTATTATTCACTATTTACTAAAAAACTCTTTTTAGAAAAAATATGAAAACCCCACACTAAGATAATTTTTAATATATGTTTTTAAAAATTATATCAACTAATTAAACCAATTTTTATTTATATTTTTTAAATGAATTATAATTATCATGCTGAAAATTTAATAAAAATATTTTCAAATAAATAATATCTTTCAAACATGAAATATGTTTATAAGAAAAAGAGTACTTATTTATTTTACATTAATAAATAAATTTTAATAATTTAAAACATTTATAAATATTTTTCGTAATTTATTTTTTAAAATTCATGCGTAGAATTTTAATTCTAGGTTATAACGGTCACATTTAAATAATAATAGTTTTCTTATATATCATAGTATTTTTAATGATTGTTGTTTCCTTTTATGAAGAATTTGATAATTATTATTCTTTTATGATAATCATGAAGGGTGATAAAATTATAGTAATAGTAGGGTCTTGATAACATGGTATAAAATGAGTGGATATTTTTTTGCATAAAATTTTTTGAGTAAAAAAAACTCATATGTGTCTTTGGAAATGATAAATCAAGACCCTTTATATATGAAAAAATAAATGGTGTTTTCTCAACTATAAATCCTTTAATGTTCAATAATTTAATTTAAAATAATGAAATCATAATCATAAAAAGAACATGAATGATAATCTTAACAATTTTTATATGGTTTCTCTCAGGGTAAGTTTTTTTATATTTTTAAACTAATTTATAAAATCATGTTTAAAATTAGATTTATTTTAATGTAATTTTCAAGAACATTAAATTGTTTTTTATATTATGGTATATAGAAATACATGTAATTATAATTAAATCATTTAAATTAATTATAAACTATAATTTGTATATATAAAATTCATGTACCAAAACAATTAATCAAAACATTACCCTATTTAAATTTTTAAAACCATTTATTTTGAATTTTCTACTACATTAAAAAGTGTCGTGTCAACATTGTGTAAGTTATTTAAATAATTATACTATTATTTAAAATTTAAAATAAATACATATAAAAAATATAGTTTCATACCTACAATTATATTAACCATTATTCAATATATTCTTATCTCATAATTATAATGAATCCATATTTAAAATATTAATGGATAGAGTAACATGGTTGATCACTCTTAACATAAAATTAAATAAAATTAATTATTAATGTAAAGTGGAAAATAATTCATTATTTATTAGATAGAGTATCCGATTCCACTTAATATAAATTTAAGACACTTTTAGTGTTATTTTGATCCTAATCCCTTAGATTAACCATATCTTTAACCATTTTATCATTTAACTTATTTTATGACTTTAACTATGGTAACATATCTATATAAATAAAAATGAATTGGAAATTATTATTATTTTTAATATTATTATTATATAAATGGAATCCATAATAAAGCATTAAATTTAGGTAATTAGTGATAATAAATTTTAATATAAGTATGCAAAAGATAATGATAATTATTTTCTACAGTATATACAATTTTTATCATAAATTTTTTATATCAATATTATGTGATGAATTGATCCTCAGGAAACTTATTAGTTAATTATTAAAAAAAGAATAATATTTTTAATTAAAAATAAAAAAAATGAAATGATTCTTTTTAATTATTTAATTGAACTAAAAGTGAAAAATTAATTCTGTTATTATAATTATACATCAATTAGATTCTGATATATTAATCATGGGATTATAAATTCAAACCAATATTTTTAAATTTTTCTTTAAATTTCTAAATATATAATTTTTCTATAAAAAATGTTCCCAACACTTAAAACCCAAACATATATGATGATGATTTCATAAAATTAATATCTTATAAAAAATTAAAATTTTCACTATTCATCAAAAAATCAACCATTAAATAAAAAATTTCTATGATTTTTGTGATATTATGAAAAAACATTTATGTAATTTTCAGAAAATCAAAATTATAAAACATATTAAATTCAACTATAAATGAATATTCAAGACATCATGGAAACCTAGTTTTAATACCGTAAGTATTTCCAATCTTATTTCATATCATTTTCAATTAGTGTTAAAATATTTTCTAGAAAATATTATATTCATATTGTATTTATGATTACCATGAATTTTAAAAAATTATTTTTTAGGATATTTTTATTTTCTTTATATCACATATTATTTAGGAATATATTTACATAATATAATACATACTAAAATTTTGAGATGTTATATTTTCACCCTTAAAATAATTTTATCCACATAATTTTAATTTTTGATTCTTTACAATTCAATAGTCTCTTAAAAGAGGTATTATCTCATATATATATATATATGTTTTCATGATTAGCTCACTTTATGTTTATATGAATTATTTCTATAACCATTCATTTGAATTAGTTTCCGAAATACTAGATTAATTGTTATTCGATAATAATACATTGATTTATGATCCTTTTATTATGAGTTTTTTCACTATGAAGATAGAAAATATGATAAAATATACTTAAAAGATTTCATTTCTATTCCATAAGATTAATGTAATCCCAAAATATAGTGTTTATATTATTCCACACCTTTATTTTATTTCACATTCATAATTATGGATAACTAAGATGAAATTTTCATTCCTAATGGATGAAAAAACATATAAAGGGTCATGTGATACATGGATGGATAAAAACATATACCTCATATATCTATACATTTACCAAATACGAAATGATAATATTAATGTAAGATAATAAATAATAATAATAAAACTTCTTATAAAGAAATAATACATTAATATTTAAATCCTCGATAAAAGAACAAAAAATTCAATGTAAAAATTTCATTTAATAAATATCCTTATAACACAACAAAAATTATTTTACCCAATTTAAACCCAAAAAATGAAATATTTCAATACATACTCTTCAAACATCAAAATATAACTTATATCTAATCATTATTAATCACTCTTGTGAAGTCACTTACCACACATGTATATTCTCAAATTATATATTCATGGAAATACACTAATATTTTTCCAAAATAACCTGAATAACCATTATAAAAAACCAACTAAACATATATGATCACAAATGTTAACTCAATAAGTATTCTTAAAAAAATATATACCACTTCAACATTGCATTCAATAATATAAAAAATTACTTTTACCTAAATCCTATAATGTTAATAAAGTATGATAATACTTTAACTAAATTTTCCAAAATTACCTCAACAAGAAATTATTTATTTATCATAAAAATAATGTGTGCATTTAATGTTATATCCCCAATAAAATTAGTCACAAATAACCATTAGAATAAATCACATACTAAATGTAACGGTAACATATACAATAATAATCATATAAAAACCTAAATAAATATCTTAAAACAAATCATTAATCACCATAAAAATATCATCACATAAGATGGAAAATGGGAATTTATAATATTGAACATAAGATCATCATTTAAATTATCAACCATTGACTAATTTTATTAAATAAAAAGTCTTTAAACCTTATATAAAGACACTTCAATCATTCAAAATCATTTCTAAATATATAACCAATATTTTTTCATTATATTTCTTAAAACATCCTTAATATAATAATAAATATTTATCTTGTATATAGATTCAACAATATCAATATATTAATTTTATAAAATGTAAAATTCAGTATAACCTAAAATATAATATATATATATTTATGTCTTATTCAATGTTTTAATATTCTGTTAAAATGGAACATAAATTTTATAAACCCTTATTTGTCTGATCTGGATGATTCCCTTCTCAAACATTCCTTCAAGGACATAAATTTTCATAATTCCAATACTCCCAACATTTGAAAAATTCAATTTTTAGTGATACCACATGAAATACATTATTCAACTTCTCTATGTTAATTGGACTCTTCATTTTTATTTGTATGTCTTTATATCATTTCCTCCTTTAACACATAAGAAATTATTCATATTTATTTGAGACTTTACCTGAGGATATTCTTACAACAATCATTACATATAGGATTTTGAATAATTTATATGGTAATAATACATAAACATCCATAAAACAATATTTTCTTTATATTTTTTGTGTTAGGAAATTTAGTTACATTTACATTTTTAATATTGACTCGAGATAGCTTATTAGGAATAATAATATGATTATAGAGTTCAAATTAGATAATACATTTTTTATAACTTATATATCCTTCAAATTTTCTATCTCTCACATTACTAACATAGATCCTTCAAGTTATATCCATTATCAAAAACAAAAAAAGTAATATTATATAAAATAAATTCTTAAATAAAAATCTTATAAATATAATACAAACTAAAATGTCCTTAAATATTTCATCTAAAATTTAATTTATTTATTTAATCAAAATATTACCATAATCCACCTTAAATTTTAATCCTTTATATAATGGAATACTTCTAACTTATGATTCTAAACCATTATACTTACTCATGTACCTACACTCTTGGATTCAGTGCCAAAAAATTACACATTATAAATATTATTTGATTCTAACTTTGAAAAAACGTGATACAATTAACCCATAATTAAGTTATTTATAACAATTGTTTTACATTAATACAATTCAAGGATATTTTATTTTTATAGTTTTCGAATTTATTAAAAATTTTACAATTCAAAGTGGACTCTTTAGAAAAAGTATACATTTTCCCTCACAAATAAAGGTCGTATATTTACACTCCTATATCATTTAAAAAAAGTTTTCTCCATCTATGGTTTTCCATTGTTCACCTTTTTATAGTATTAATATATTAAATGTCCCTACATAAAACTTTGAAAATGTGGTATGAGATAAATAAATATTGTTAAGGAATATACAAAGAATTAAAAACTATTAACCCATTCTAAAACATTCAAATATTTTAATAATTTTTCCATTTTATAATAAAAATTTGATAACAATTAATCAGTTTCCTACTAAAAAAATAAATTTTATTTATAATTTTTTTTCATAATTTTTTTGTAATTATTAATTATAAACATAATACCGTGATTTTTTCTTGAGAAACATGATAATTCATGAAAACATATCCATAAAGAAGCATGAACATTTAAATTGAAAAAAATGTCCCCTTATTCATAAAATAATATTCATACCACATCAAATAAAAATGTATTTTTTTAAAACACAGATAAAACATATACAAAATATGGGGTTATCTTGTAAATTATCCCCATAATGACCATTATAATAAATGTTATAATAAAATAACTTGCCCAATTATTTTTAAAATATCTCATATAGAATGAATATAATTACCTATTTCGTCAAAAGTCTTTATCAAACCCATCATTCATCATATGTATTGTATAAATTATATAACATGAATAAAAGTAATATAATATTTCTTATAAATCATAAAACTCATAAAAAATTCATTTAAGCCCCAAATAAAAAGAACTCATAATTATATCATATAATTGAGAACAAATGTACATTTATTTATAAAATGTTTTAATACAAAAAAATCCTTGAAATATGGAATTAAATACTCTCTGAAAAAATATATTATATTATAATGGGATCTTTGTAATTATTAAAGAACATGAATGAATGAAAATATTTTCATTAAATATACATTATAAAACATACTTTTAACATTTTTAAATTATTTGTCAAAAGAGAATCATCTAGAAAAATAGAAGACTGTAATTTTAAAACCATTTCAAATAAAGTAATTATAGTTTAAAAATAACATAATAATTTATTTTATGTATAAATAATAAAATTAGTAAAAATTTTGAAATAACATGGTCATTTAATTGAATGAGTTTAAAACATTTAAACCGAGGTTTTAATGAAAATCCCATTACCTCGAGCCTTGAATCACTTTGTATATGTTTTACATTCCGGAAGAATATTCTTACATTAATTTCCAAGTTTATCAATAAAATTTTCATTTTCATTCCATTTTCATTTTTTACTATTGTTACGTTTATTATTATTCTATATTTTGTTTCTAAATGGAATATGTTAATGTTAGACGTTTTGGGTTATTTGGTGTAAAAATACTACAAGATATTGAATGGAGTTTAATGAGGTTGAATGGGGTAATAAAATTGATAAATAATATATAAAAACCATAATAATGTCAAAACAATGATATTTAGAAATTAAATACATTTCTATAACAATTCTTTTATGTAATAAATGAAAATTGAAACACAACATTCATAGATGTAGTAATCCATATGTACATATTATTGACATTTTATATTTCTAGTGGACAGAAGAAAAATATGGTATATTGTGGTATTTAAATAAAAATACTATCATTTTATTAATATAATGATTGAAATTTATATATTTTAATATAGTAATAGAATATTTTAATAAGACTTAATAAGAATGTATATTGAATGATTTTGTTGATATGATTACATATTCTTTTTATATCTTTATTTTTGTTGAACTTAAGAACATTAGAATAGATTTTCATGGTCATAATAGGTGTTTCATAACAATTTATTAATGTTTTGGATAGGTGTTTGGGTTGAATTTGGATATAACACAAAACTCATATCTGTCTTTGGAATGATATGTTGAGTCCCCATTTTTTATGGAAACATGTTTTTTTCAAAAAATATTAAGTCTTTACGGACCATGAATGTAATTTATAAAATGTGGGCCATAAATGGAACATGAATGATATGATAAAAAATTTCTATTAAAACTGAATCATGAAAAAAAAATTCAAAATTAATTTAATAAATATTGTTTAAAATTAAATACCCTTCATATTTATTTCAATGACTATTGAATTAATTTACCTCAAATGGAATCTGTATAACCATAAAATTTTATTTAAATCATTAAAAATACTTCCTAACTATCATGATTATACACAAATTTAATTATGGGCCTAAATTAATCCAATTATTATAAACTTTATTTTTTAGCACCATTTACTTGGACTTTTTGAACTACTTCTTCAAGAATCATGTCAACGCATTGTGAGAGTTTTTGAAATTATACTACAATATAAAATTTTAAATAAATTAATAAAACAAATATAATTTCATAGAAATAATTATAGTCTTTTGTATTCATTCATAATATGGTATAATTTTAATCATTATTCTATCTGAAAATTTTAAGTATTCACTGATAGAGTCTGTCCTATTTGAAAATGTTGTAAACTAAAACCAAAAAAGGTCATTATCAAGTGAAGGTGGAACATAATGAAAAAAATACTATAATAGAATATGATTTAGTGGTAAAATACATCTAATAAATAAAATTTGGACCCTTTTTATTTATATTTAGATACTTATCCTTTATTTATCCCCACTCTCTAACACTTTTAGAATTTACCATGGTTACTAACATTATCTATGGTAACATAAAATTATGAATAAAAATAATGTAAATATTATTAAATAAATATTATATTTTGATTAAAAATGTATAGTCTCATTAATAAGAGTAAATTTATATATATTTTAGTAATTAAATTCAAAAAAATATCCCAAAAGGAAATGAAAATGAATTAAAAAAAAAATAGCATAAATTAAAATTTTACCCATATACAAAGTGTTAAACTGATCCAAATGTCATTTAATATAAATTAAATAAAATCGTCTAGTAATTTAACATTAATATAATTCAAAAACTGAATTTATACTTTCATAATACTTAATCGAATTAAATGGAAAATAGCTCTTTTATTAAATTAAAACATCACATAGGTTCTAAAATGTAAAAAATGAGTTAATAAATTCAACATAATTTTTTTGAATGCTCTATTTTATTTCTAAAATGTACACATGGTCTAAAAAACATATAATTAAATATTTAATCTTGATTATATAATATAAATTATAGTATTTTCAATGTCGATAATTTTCAAAAATACTCTAAAAATAATATATTATAAAAAAACCCAAAAATTGTCCTTATTGTCAATTTTATATGATAATTCAAAAAATTATTTTAATTTGATTAAATAAAAATTATAAAATAAAAAAATTCTATAAAATGAAAAAAAAAATTATAATGACAAAATTATTATAAAATAATTAAGTGTTCATGACCTTATTTCATATAATTTACTAATGTATTAATATATTTGTCTTCAAATTCTATACTTATAATTTATGGATCAAAAATTGTTATTTTTAAAAATTATTATTCAAAATTTTCAATGTTTTGTATATCACACAATATTCTATCAGATATTTACATAATTTCCCACATACCATAATATTAAGTTGTTATATATATATTCTATATCTTTTATAGATGATTATACTATTGATTAAAATCATTACATCATACTGACTGCCTTTCTACTAAATTTAAACAAAAAACCTTTATAAAGTCTTTTTATTATTGGTATCCCCTCCAAATTATTATACAACATACCCATGAAAAGAATAATCTAGCAAAGAGTGTAAGGTTATATCTTTCATTCCATTTATAATAAAATTCCATTCATGTATTAGAAATTTTTATTTTCTATATAGGATATGAAACGGTCAAAACTGCCAACAACATATGCAATTTCTAGAAGAGTTCACAATATCTCATAAATCATACTTCTGATCTTTGATGCTAATGAATTTTTTCCATGTTCTTCTCCTCATCCCATATATCCATAGGTTGCTTCATGGATTGATTTATGTCTTTAGAAAGAAATTTTATTGACCAAAATGAGTCTAAAAACACCTAATAACATGATAATATTTCAGATTAAATCCCTATGTTACATCACTATGCATCTAATTTTTTTATCTCTCCCAATCCACATCCTCAATATTTTTAATGTTATGAGATGATTCATATCTTATCTACCAGAAATATCGTCCTACATCTACAAAAACTATTTAATATCTGAACGGGCTAAAAACATTTTATACCCAAATAAAATTAATAAGATATAACACTTATCATAAAATGCATTATGGTTGAAATGATGATCTATATTTCTCAATAGGAATATCTGGTACAACATAACTTCTTTAAAAAAATTCTATTCTCATGGTTCCTTTTTTAATCTACAGACACTTCTATTCATCAGACACAACATACCATTTCTTTTCTAATCCATAAAACCATATATTTGTTCGTTTTAAATTAATTTCTGTAAATCTATCTAGATAAATGATGTCTTTATATAAATTTTATCAAAGTGATAATCATCAACTGTAACCATTGTTATCATTTTCTGAATGGTTATATGTTTTACCACTAGTTAAAATATTTTGGAGGAGAAAATTCATTCTTTCTCTTGAAACACCTTCACTACTAGCCACACCTTATACAAATTCTTTATTTCCTTTTCTCCTATAAAATAAAAAAACACATAATTCCTCAACTATTTTATTCTCCATTGGTAAATCCATTAGGTGATATATACATTTTGTATGTAATATCTCTAATCCATCTTGTAATGTTAACTCATATTGACTGGTATAATTAATGTTTGAATACTATTATATGCTATCTAGTTCTTCTATATCCACTAAAATTAGAAATAAATGTTCTAAAAATACATCTTAAAGGTTTCTTTAATTGATGTCTAACATATTCTCTAGGGCCTATAGATCAAATTTCTTCCTGGTGAATTACATCGGGAAGATATATTGTTTTTACCAAATTAGTTTGTGGTCATAGATAGGGAGACCCAATTTCTCCAATAATCATCAATTTTTCACAAGATTACTTTTGAAAACTTTTGTCTAGTTGAATTCATAATAGAATTATCCTCCCATTATGATTTAGGAATAACCTCAATGTAATTTTTCACCTTTTCTATTGATAAAATTATTATAATTAGTAACAAAAATAAGAGGTGTATCTGAGACATAAAAAATTTTATAATGTATTATTTCAAGTGGAGATGACAATATATCCATTAAGAAAATATTATTATTTATATTTCAATATCCTTTTTAGAGAATCATGCCAAAATTCGTGAAGACATATTGAGAATTAATAGAGGATATTTACTTATGGACTATCCTGGATCTCTTGTATCTCTAGGATTTATTTTCATTCAACACTATAATATCCTAGTTACAAAAAACATAATCCGAATTATCATATATATAAGAGAAGATTCTTATCCTTTTGGGGCTATATCATGCTGATTAATTTCATTCCAGCATCCTTATAGATTCCTGTCATCTGAATTCTCAAATTCCAAAAAATGTAGAATATAATATTGAAATATTAATAGATTTCTTTTTGGGAATCTCATAAGGATGGTCACTAACCTAAGAGTCATTGAACATAATGGAAACACCTATGCAATTAATGGTAAATGGTCTTATAAATTTGGTGAAAACATACATAGGCTTCAGGCCAAATTTATATGGGAGATCCTAGAAGGTCAATCATTATGGAGATGATTTATTATTTGAATATATATGAATAATTTGACAAAATTAAATCGGAAGGTATCCAAAATGTAGAAGATGTTGTAACATCATTTTTCATAGGTCTAATTGTATTCAATGTGAATTGTTTGATGTAGTGACATTAGGTACTAAAAAACAATTATGTGGGTGTTCCCCCGTATTTTCGAGTTTCCCTACATAAAACATCACATTTTTTCCTGATTTTATTTTTTTTAATAATATTTTTCATCCCACTACCAAGCTACATAAACATTTTTCCTCAATAATATACAAATTTCATCAATACCTAATAAAAAAATGTTCATTAGTGCATAATTGGAGTTATTCTTAGCCAATGAGTATCGATTGTCCGTCTAGGGTAATCTTGAAGTGGGAGTGGGAAAGCTTCTATAGTGGAAATATATTTTGATCATGTTTTTTTCATAACATGAAATATATGGTATCATAAAATTCTAATAAATGGTAGGATATGATATAAATTAATTCATGTTGGGTCTATGTGATTTTGTTTTCCGGACTCCAAATAATAATTTTTTAATGATTTTTTCATTGATATTGATCTGGATATAGCTTTGTGGACCAACATTAGGAGGATTATTTCGATTAATATTCCATTGGAATGTAGTGATAGATTTTTTCAATTTGAGTTTCATATGGTGGAGGACAATGGGGTGGAATGAAAGCAGTGGGCCACACTGATTATGGCTAGTTGTTGGTACATCTAAAATTATAGAAACAAAATTTGGTTATAGGGTTTTACTAGATCATATTAACAATTACAGACCAAGTCCAGATGCCTAGATATTTATTTGGCTTCAGGATTCAAAAATTTTTATAATTCCCACTCAATGTGGATGGTTATTGATTGAATAACATTTCATTCTACCCAATATAAAATGGCTATGTCGGGTATATGGATTTAGTGGAACCTAGTGGGGCTTCACTATCAATTTTGTTGGCTCTTACAACCTTTTCAAAATTAGAGGGGGGGGTTATGTGACTCCAATGGCTAAGTGGTTATTAATTTCAGTATATTCTACAATCATGGGGACTATCTTATGATTGAGGCTACTTATTTTACTAATGGGTCTGATATTTTTCCTTCCTCAAATATTAACTTCACTTAGATTGAAACTTATTTATCAATTATCTACAACTCCATCTGTTATAGGTATAATACCCCTTTAACCATTGTTTATCTCATTCAAATATTTAAGGACCACATTGGATAAGAAATCATAAGCCATAAATGTCATGAAGGTAATCATGTTATTGATTCAATATCTCTATAGGGTAAATTGAGCACATCTTCTATTATTTATTATTATATAGGATTTGTGTTTCCAGAGTATGCTGATTTTGTATGGGAAGATTAACCTAGCCTACACTACTTTATACCCCCTCTATTTTCTACTTTTATCTTATTTATAAGATTAATAAAATTCCTTACTTTGATCAATATATCATTGAACTGTTTATATAACTCTTAATGTCCTATAAAATTTAAAGTGTGGTATTGTGAATCTAGTATTGAAATTATTAGTTCATTAAAAATAGGAGCCCTGTATTTTTATACACCTAATTGAGCCCTTGAAACCCTATATATCTCTTGTACATCATTCACTATCTATTTATCTTTCCTTCCTAGGGTATCATCTAAATTATTCAGAGATTGTTCCCATCTATATTACCTATTCAGATCAACATAAATCATATCAGTTGAATATTATCCTTCACCATAATCCACCATTATGTACTGTATAATGATAAAAAAATTATCTTTTTAATCAATGTTTTAGCTTCTAAACAATTGGAACATGTTGTCATCCCAATGTAAAATTATAATTTTCTTATCTCTATATCCAACAAAAAACATTTCATGGATTTTTCATTGAGTTGATCTTGATCATTTTCTATCATGACCCATTGTAGAGGGTCATGTTCTGTCACTACCCCAAGCCCATCTCCAATAGGATAGGGGCTGGTGACTAAAACAATGTAGGAATATTCTAATAATGGGAAGAATGTTCATAAGTACATGTACACACGCACATGTATCCAATCCCAAAATGTTAAAATGAAAAAAATAATAAAAAATTAATTCATACACTATGATACCAAACATAGAGTATAATAGGATAAAACTGGAAGGTAAAAAGTGCCGAAATATAAGCCCACCAAAAGGAAGAGTCTATAAATATGAATGTACATGTTCCTAAAACTCATCCAGAGAAATCCCTACCTAAATGGAAAAGTACTAGATTACATTTTGAAACTGTTAGGGCACACCTCGACTATTTGGTCACTCTAATCTCTACATGGTCCTGGTCCACCAAGGATTTCACCCAAGTTTCGATTGTCTACTTAAGACACAACACATGTGAGAAAAGCCCATGTAGGGGTGAGTAAGACAATACATAGTATGAAACACACAAAAAAACAAAGTAATAATAATGAGAAATACCCAAATTATTCCAAAAAGAAATACATAATGTATTCCATAATTAAATAGTAATGTTTTCTCAAACTTGTATTAATCTATAGTACAAAATACATGATTATCAGATGTACTCGTTAAAATACCCCTAAATTGATAACAGCCATCATCCCGATGAGACATTCAGTCCCATTAAGACATGTAGTTTTATTAATACATGTAGTATCAGTAAGATAAGTATTCTTAGTAAGTCACATAGTCTCAAAGGAAATGCATGCCATACGACTTCGATCATAGCACACTTGTTATGGGAGAGACTATTATTCAATACATTTCATTGTTTAAACACTTCCATGAAACCCACAAAAGATATCTTAAAAGCATTGTCTTGTCTCAAGGGTATGAATGCTACAAACAACTTGTAAACCAGACACACAATTTGAATGATACACCTGTTTTCTAGAAACAAGTATGACCTGTGTCCGGTCCAACCCATCGGTTGACCGGACAAGGTCCACTCGACCAGACCAGATCTGGCAGACCGAGTATGACTAGGTCTAGACTGGTCCGGTCCGAACTGACCCTACCCACTGGGACTGCTGGAATGTGGCTTACTAGAATGCAGTCTTCTAGGCCACTTGGTTCAGGTCGTGGGGCTGCTGGAGTGACACAACCCTCATGAACAGTGACTGATATAGTTTTTCATACCAGGAATGCCTCGGTTGTGTTCCACTCTACACTACAAAGTGTCTCACCACATCCCATGTGGTCGGACCACCATGTGTACCATCCTTACATCCTATCCATTGTAGTAGGATCCCAAAAGCCTTTCAAAATGGTATTAATCCACCTCGCTGTGTGCCCCTCATTGTCCCTCCATATCCCCTAGTAGAAGCCTCCCCACAAGTCGGCACGACATTGACCGTCATACATTCATGTGGTACCACCGATGTGTTTCGTCAATTTCATGTGGCCACCGCCACAAGACGTCAGTGGTAGCGTTCTGGTGGCCCATTTTGTAGACCATTTGGATCCTCTAATGGCTATAATTTACCGCAATCATGTATTCAATTTCCTCATGACATGATCTTCCCTTATGTGGCCTCTACAGTCAATTTTCCTCCAATTCGAGGTCTGACCACATTCGGATACTCTCGACAAGGTGAGTTGCAACCATGAGGATTCAGAGATGAAAAACCCTAGCATCTAGGGTAAGAAAATATCAAAAAATTCCATGGGGAATGAATATCTACATTTGTTCATTTCTCCCACAAATCCATTCTTGTTATTACTAATAATGCATAATCGGAGATAAATAATTCATCCCCAAATGATTTCTTCTAAATATACACATCCTACAAGAATGATCAATATGTGGGTCATCTTATTTGTAGGTTGACCATAATTCATAAATGATTCAAAAAATTATGATATAAAATCAAGTAATTATGGCCTACCTTGATGTTGGATTGTACGGTAAAGATAATCAATCATCACATCATCACCATCGGTAAGATTCTTCAAAAATAGCATCTGTCGATATCCATTCTAAAATCCAATCATCATTATCCATCTAATGAGTTATCCATAATCTATCTAGAGTCTATAAGAAATAATAGGGTTATGCAGTTATCCCTATCTCATGACTCTAAGGATCATTTAAAAAAATGTCACTACATCTGTGAAACATTACAATGAAAATAATTTCACTATTTATTTTATTTATTAAAATGCGAAAAATTTCATTCCATAGTAGACTCATGTCGAATGTTTTTAGGCCCCGCCTCAGGTAGATTTTCAAATCTTGATGAAATGGGGCCATTAGATTTCTAATCTGAGCACCCATTTTGAAGTTATTTCACTTTTTCAAAAAAAAATTGAGTGAAAGTGAAATTTAATATTTTTATATATTTCAAGATGTTGGCCTAGGAACATTTGGACTCGAAATCACACGAAATAATAGCTTCGAGTAATAGAATAAATCTATATAATATTAACAAATATTACATGAAAAAATCTGGGACATTAAATTCTCCCAACCATGGGGATTTAAATCCCCAAAATCAAAAAACACAGGCTATTCAAACAAATGAGGGTACTAAGCCTCCCACTCCAATGTTATCTCTTAGAGATTCCTATATTTTTGTTGAACACATACTAGAAGAATTTACAACCCATGAAGGATCCACTCCTTTCGATACTTGTCTCTATAGGTTACTAAACAATAGTCAACCCATAATCAAAGTCATTCTTGCACCATTCACTGACGCGTGATGGATCATGCACATATCTCCTCACGTGGGACACGTGGAATACATCATGAACCCAATCTTACTGAGGAGGTAGATTAATTTATTAAGCCACCTTTCCAAATCAATGTTGTATTTTGAAAGGGCCGAAGAAGCATAGTGATATCTTGTCACCCAGAACAAATATATGTATCTTGTGTTGATGAGAGACTCGAAGAAACACATGGTCTCTCTCCAAGAAAACCAAAGGCCTCAATTGCAGGTCATCATAAGACATCTGAAGCAACTGTTCAATCTTCATCAACACCTAGATGACCTACACCTTATGTGTATTTTCCTACACCGACATCCAGCCCATGAGTATTGATTATCCTCAGTCTTCCTAGAAAAGTGGCGACATATAGGGACTCCCATGCAAGGCCATGAACTGTTTTATACTGATGGGGGTATGATAGCTGTTTATCTACGAAAAAACCGTTATAGTTAAGGGATCCTCCAAACTACATACAAAATTATGGATCCAAGCATGTACAATGTCCCCCAAAACCCGAATTGTCTGCTTACTTTGGTTCTACATCTGTGGGTGAAAGGCTTTGATCAGGCGTAGATCAATCTCAAATGCCTCATCAATTTTTATGCAACCACGATTTAAAGTGAACATAACATTCTAAGACAGACATCAATGTATGTCTATGGGTTCAAACTATCTCTTTCAGGTAGAGGTATGCCAAACTATCTAATAAAAGCTTCACTCCAATAGCTAGTAAGTGTGCTAACTTGGTGAGTTATCTAATGATTTCATAGATGGTATTGTTTCCCTTGGACGTACATGGTAAACCTATCACAATTTTCATTGATATCTCATCCCACTACCATTATCCCACCCCAAGGGGACGAGTTAATCCTGTTAGAACCTTGTGCTTGGGATTCTGTCTCTAACAAGTGAGGCATTATGAGACAAACCTTTCTACTCCCTTCTGCATTCTCGGCTGCCATAACATATGTCAGTGGTCCTGGTAAATCTTCTACACACCTGGATGTACAACTCAATGGGGAATACAAAACTCCTTCAAAAACACCTCTCAGAACACCACCCGTACTACTATGTGACCTCTGAAAATAATAATGTACACCCCACCTTTCGAATAACCATTCGGGGTATGACCTGTGGTCATCTGAGCATGTAAAGTCCCAAATACAGTACCTCCAAATTCCTCCTCCCTAACTAACTGTAAGAGTGTAGGGGTGAAAACCATAGACTGGAGGTCAGATTCCCCATATCCATCAATAAAGGATATCTACATCAGGGAAAACTACTCTGATTCCTTTTTTAGTAGTTGTAAACTCGATATCCTACTGAGATCATCTTCCACCAAGTTCCCCTTCTAGTAGAATAAACTATCTCAAAGTCATTGTCCTATATGAACTCTATCCATCACCTTAGTCTCATGATTATATCCTTCAACGAAAAGATAAACATGAGACTCTTATGGTTAATGTTGATGATAAACCGCTGTCCCATAAGGTAGTGTCACCACATCTTCAATGTGAAGACTACCACTGCCGACTCAAGATCTTGGGTCACGTAGATCTGCTCATGTGGTTTCAAATATTGTGAAACATATGAAATCATCACTTTCCCATACATAAGAAAACAAGGAAGTCTGGTTCAATACTCTTTGAAGAAAACTACTCATCTGACAACCTACTCTAGAAATATCAAGATAAAAGCACACATCAATATCTACCTATGCTACAAAAAAATCTGCAAGAACATATTCATCCATATGAAATGATATGACTTTCATGCCATAGATGTCAAGGGTGATTCTACCTAGTAAAATTTAGGTATAAAACTCAAATATTAACTAGCCAAATCAAGGAATATTTGAAACCTGGTAATACTCATTCATTGTTCAAATGAAATAATTACCTCTATCATTACTGGATCTTCTGCATCCTAGACCCCTGAAAAGAAATGTCCCAGAAAATGGAAATCTTGAATCCAGAACTAACACATTCAGAGATTCCAATAAATGTGGTGTTATAGGTGTAAGTCTACATCCTTCGTCAATTTTATTGGGTGCTCCTCCTAGGATGTCGAGTATACTAGGATTTCATCAATGAAGTCAACAAAGATCTTATCTATGTATGGTTGTAATATCCTATTCATGAGTCTAATGAACACTTCTCGGTTTTCCATCATGATGAAATGCATCACCAAGTAATCAGAGTGGTTGTATTAACAACTGAAAGTAATCTTCATTGTATCTGTATCTCATACTCAAAGCTGGTGATAACCAGATATGAGGCCAATCTTAAGGAACCACCATGATCCATTCCTCAGGTTGATGAGGTTATCAATCCTCAGTAGTGGATAGTCATTCTTCATAGTCACCTGTTTCAACCTCTCGATGTGCACACATGATCTTTAGCTCCCATCTACCTTATTGGAAAACAAAATTGGGACTTCCTAGAGTGAAACACTGGGTCCCATGAAGACCTTACTCTATAAGTCCTTCAATTATCCACTAAAATAATAGATCTCTATGAATCCATTTGATATGTAGGTGTAGATATCAGTTTCATCCTTGCTTATTGATGAATGAATATGTCTACCTCCCTATGGGGAGGTAATTTTGGAACATCCTTTGGAATGATGTCCCTGTACTCCACCACTTCAAAAAAATGAGGACACATATCATTCACTACACCCAGGGTCAGGCTAGCCAACTAATTGGTGATTGGATACACCCTTCTATGTGTGAGTCCTTCCAATGCTAATTGGGTTTCCTTTCAAATGATAGTGGATAACATGGTCCCATTAAAATTGACACACAACACTCTATTCCTAAAACAGAAAAGCCAGGCATGGATTGTTGATTACCAGTCCACTAAAAGAATGGTGTTGTAAGTCCTTGATGCTGCTACCAAGAGATATCCACCAAAATTATTTCCTATAAGATTAATGTAACACTGCAGAAACAAGTCTTTCATCATTAAATCCACTCCTGTAGGAGTCCCTATACTTAAGGGTTGAATCAATGGTTACACCAAAATCTATATGTCTCGAACATGTTTTAGGGAATGAAAATAATGACTAGAACCTGTTTCTATCATAAATATTTCTAAGGATGAAATTAAAATGATTGTACCTATAATTATCCATACATTATTCTTGTAAAAAACCTCCATCACATGAATATTGACTCGTCCCTATCCACCAGCTCCCTGACCTTGACGTGGACCACCAGGGAAGGTGGTGGTAATATATCAAGCCTCCGACCACCTCCAACAACCATTTATACTTTTCTTCCATTAGTGTTTCCCTGAGGAACACCCTGCTCTTACCTCATACTCTCTCTCTACCATCCCCATACAGTTTCCTGATTAGTCATACAATGTTTTGGTCAGTCATAGTCCATATGTCCTCGACCGTCGTATGAGTAATAAATCATATCAATAATTTTACTTTCTTTTTCCTGGGATTCCCTCACTGCTTATTCTATTTCCTAGAGAAGTCCCCCAGTGTACATCACCCAATTGGGTACTTGTGACTATTATTACATGATTACCACTGAATACTTAACTACTTAGTGCCCATGGTTTCTCCAATATTCAGTTTCTTCTCCAATTGAAAGCTCTCCACTAGTAGATCTCTCTTCAGTAACCCAACATATGTAGGAATGATAACGGATATCAATGATGTTCTTATATCTCTGTGTAATCCCTAATTCATAGATTGAGGTAAGAATAATGGGTCTCTGGAAATATTCATGGAGTTGTATGAGAGATTATTAAACCTACTCAGTACTCCACCATAGTTAGACTACACTACTACAGATGTAGGAGCTCATGTAGGCGCACTAATCATAACATAGCTGAAAATAACACTGATACAAAGATATTCATGATTTATTCCTAAGATATAGTCACCTCATCATGTGTATGGGTAACTAAGCTCCAACATCACCCCACAGAACCCTAAAAAATACTGACAAATAGGATTTCCATCCAGTCAAAAGGTATCCTCACAAGGCCTAAGATATGGGTAACTGCCAATAGCCAATCCTCATCTCTATAGGGGTCTAGATTACCCCAATATTTGGGAGGAATTTACCCTTGGAACTCATGAAATGGTCTTATTAAATGTGCATCATTTGATGGTAGTTCTAGTAGTAATTACTGCTCGAAGAGTGGTGGTATCCCTGGTAAGCCACCCAGAGGTGCTATCCTTAGTTTAATCCCTTATAACGATGCTTAATCGCTTGGAGAATCACCCTTGGGAACACACAATGGAATCATGGATGGTTGTGTATGTGGAGGCATCTAGAAATAGAAAATGATTTACCCTGATCTGGAGAGTATACATAGAGAGATGACTCATGAAGTGCATGTAAACTCATCACAATCTTATATGATTCATGTATCATTTTTTTCCATGAAACTTTTGTTTCTAGGTACCAAGTAAAAAAGAAGGTGTCTAGAGTCCTGGTGTAGGGATATGTCAGTTTTTTCACCAACACAGGAATCCATGGAATGAGATTTGAATGTGTAACACTTAACATGGTTTCCCCAAACCAACCACATAGACACCGAGTCCTTAAGTAGATGTGACTATACAACTAATACAATTATGTTATGAACTATCCCATAAGAGAATAGGTGGTGAATACCGCAAGACTTCCTCAAATAGACTAGGGGTCGGTGATGAGCACTGAGTATGAATATCCTACAAATGGGGTGAATTTTCTTATGTACACATACACAAGCACACATCTCTGAGACAAAATTTTCGAAATTTAAAAAACTATAAGTAAACAATGCATTCATACACTGAGATACCAACCTCAAAGTATGATTGTGGAAAAAAAGAAGTTAAACATTGCCAGAATACAAACCCTCTAAAAGAAATAGTCAACAAATGTGAAAGCACAAGTTCCTAATGGTCATCCATAGAAACCCCTATATAAAGGGAATGGTATTGGAAAGTTATCTGAAGTCATGGAAGCACCCAACTACTGTCTGATCCTTTTAACAACCACATTGTCCTAGTCCAGTTGTACATTATCAAAGCATCGATCATCTGCACAAGACACATCATGTGCAGGAATAAAATTGTTGGTGTTAGTAAAATGATTCCCATATGGAAATCCCAAAACAATAAAGGAATAACACTAGGAAAAATATTATATGTATTATAAGGAAATATATAATGTATACCATAAAACATTTTACATTCTACTCACATAGGTATAACTCAATAGTACTCAAAACAAGATTATCAGAAGTAATCTAAAAAACACCCTAAACCAATATGAAATATAGTCCCAATGAGACACTAGTCCGACTAAGACACATAGTCTTGGTAATACACTCTCTCAGAAAGGAATGTAGCCTTGGTATTTCCCGTATTCTAAATGGCATAGCCACCCACATGATTATTCTCTTAGCGCACTCATTCTGGGATAACATACTATTCATTCCATTAGGTACCTTTCAAAAATACAGAAAAAAATCCAATTAGGATATCACAAAAGTACATTCTTATTGCAAGGATCTTGATGCCACAAATTTCTCATTGAACAGACACACGGTATGATTGTGTTCGTAAAAACAAATCTGACTAGGGTCTGGTCTGGGTCCGATCTGAACCGCCAGTCCCTGCCCGACCTGCCTTCTGACCCGAACTAGTCTGTCCTAGTAAATCCCAAACAGACATAGTCTATTGGGACTCTGGAGTGTCCCATCTCACCTTTTATAGCATACATAATCACGAGGGTGTCTGGTTCTCCACTTACGACATGTCCTTACCGTGTACCCCTCTCCTCATTGTGGTTCCACACACGTACCATGCATCGGCCGAATGTTTCTGCCTAACTCACAGCCTCACCGCCTCTACAAGAACAACAAATCCACCCCATTGTGTCCCCCAGTTTATGTCTCCCAACTGGTCAGTTCCACCTAAACCAACCCACCACACCTCTACTCTGCACCGCCTCCCGCACGCGTCTTCCACCACTTGCCAGCTCCAGGTGTCCTGTGGCCCCATCACGAACCACTAGGTCCCCTCCAATCCCCATATTTTATGGTAGATTGTATATATGGGGTCATCATGGTCTGATCTACCTTTTTTTCTTCTTTCTACAATTTTTCTCCATTCCGAGGGTATGATCACATTCATAGCCTCCTGGAAGTTCGATTCGTGACCACATAGTATCAATAGTGACATACACCAATAATGGGGGTAAGAAATGAATTGACAAATCCCTAAGAAATATATCTAGGCCTTTTTTCATGTTAGCCTAAAATCATTCCCATTAGAATAGAGAACAAAGAAAAAATGGATAAATAATTATTCCACCAATGATTCCATGCAAATATGCTAATCCTCCAAGAACTATCGATCCGAGATCCAACCTATTTTTTTGGTGATATATTCATCATTTATTATAGAATCATGGAATTAAATTCAACAAAAAACTCCCTCACATAATGTTTGATTGGTCTCTTATGAGAATCCATCTTTGTACCCCCTCTATTGGCGAGATCTTTCCAAAACAATGTCTGTTGATCTCAGATCTGAAATCCCATCAACAATCACTATCGAGAGAGTTCTCCATGTTCTCTCATGAGCCTCCAAGAAAGAATAAGGTTATGTCCAAAAAATGTCTCCATGTATATAAAGATTATTTAAAAGTAATATCACTTCATTATTTTAATGTTGAAAATCAAATAAATTCTCCCTTTATTTTATTTATTAAATTACAAAAAACTAATTCTCGTAGTTGACCCATGTTGGTCGATGTTAGGCCCATCCTAATGTAAAATCACTTATATAAACAAAACAGTTCACCCAGATTTTTGATCTGGGAACCTATTTAGAAGTTATTCTGCTATTTCTAGAGAATGGTGTGTGCATGATATTTAACCTTTTAATATTTTCATGCATTATTTCTGGGCACACCGAGCCTCAAAATTACATGACATCTCAATGCCTAGTCTTGAAATAACTTCATATAATATTCAAACATAATATATGAAAAATTAGGGACAAGACATTTTCATTCAAATGGATATATATAAGACTAATAATAATATCAGGATTATGATACACCAATATGTTTTTATGAGACACATCGCTTGAGATATACACCCAAAAATCCTGAAGTGAAGTCTAGATTTATAAGGTCTAGTAATAGGAACTTGGGAATCATTATAAGAGAGAATAAGAATGATTTAAACCCTTATCAACATAAAGACATTTACCATGTAATAATAGAAGTATACATGAAAATGATTCAAAATCAGAGTATAAGGGGATATCTAAAAAACATGATACATAACATGAAAAAATAAAAATGGTCTAAGTCACATGAAAAAATAATAATTGATGAGTCAATATTCCTGTGAAAATTGGTAACCACTATTCCTTATCAACTGATGAAAATGCTCACTAAAATGGTATGATAATCTATATGACTCATTTTGAATTTAATTTGTCCTCCAATACTATGTGTGTGAGCACCATAAGGAATATGTAGAGTGTGATGCAATGCCCATTATGATACAACCATGAATCCTAAAAAATCATTCCTTATGAAACATTTTTTTTCTAGGTTCATATTTAAATCATTTTAATTATTTATTTCATTACCAAAGACATTTTCAAAAAATTCCCCATCAATTTTCCATTTCAACAAATGTCAATTTTCCATGATATAATAACATTCATGTAAAACATGTTAGATAATATAAATTCTAATAAACAAGAAATAATTGTAAAGTAAATCAAATGAGAAATTAAGAAACAATAATCCTTGTAATTTCAAACAATAATGCGTAAAAGGGATTCAAGAAAAACTTTACAGTTCCATGACATCTTACAAGCTCTATATGGAATATTTAATCAATGGTCCTTAAAATAAACATATCCCATGTTCTTCCCCATGTTTCAAAATTTACCATTACATACAACAAGATCCAATCCCAACATTTTTAAATTATCATTATGGTCATTTAAAAAAAATGTTTCAAAAAATGTATTTTATAAGACCCTCCAAAAAATATATTATATCACAACAAAAGGTATATTAAAAACATTGGATTTAAATTTATTCATTATAAATATCAAACCAATAATTTTCATATTACAAAATAAATGTATTTAATAACAAAAAGTACGTTATCCATGGAAATGAATACATTCCATATATTTACATACCCTATCAATGATGGAAACATAAACCTATTGGAATTAGTTGATTTGAAATAAGAGATAGAGTCCTCCAAATCCTATATCTTCACATAACATAATACATTACCCATAAAACCCACAACATCAAGAAATAAAAACCCATTTGGGTTCCTAGAGATCTAGAGGAAAAGAGATTGAGTATTGTTGTAGACAAAATCTATGAAATCAAGAGGAAACCAAACATACCTCAAATATGTACACAAAAATCAATCAAGTATCACAAGGAATCAAGTTGATAGTTTTATAGATCATCATAGAGGGGATGGTTTGAGATAATGGGGTATTATGAGGGTGTTAGAGTTAAAAATGATCAATGGATTTAGTGTAATTTTTTAACAGTAAGGAGATTGAATTGGGATTAATTGTTATGTATCATAGTCAAATAAATTATGTTCCAAAATTATAGTGTTAATAGTCCCATGAAAACTAATTTTTAAATTCTCCAAGAAATAACCACATAGTTTGAAAAATAATGAAAAACTCATTACGTTAGCCTCTAAAACCAATAGAGCTATATCACATGGTTACCACACTATTTCCACTAATGGAATCATAAAACCATCCACCTGAAATTTTGTCCCTAAAAATCATGTTTTGAACCCCAAACACGATAAATAATATAACCCTAAATACATTTAAAATAAGATCATAATTACACATATGTTTCGCCTGGATGGTGTTATAATTCTTCCCACCATAAAACATTATATCCTCAGAAATCATTCATGATTCAAGACTCTATAGCATATATGGCCATTTCAACCTCATAAATACTTACTAATCCCATATATCATGGTTTTATTATCTAGTTACTATAATAAATGAACCAAATGGATAACTCTACCACAATGAACCTTATCTTGTGAACCCATAAGAAGAATTTTTTGTTCACCAACTATGGTATTAGGTTCAATTTCAATATAATCCCATTCAATCCTGAGCGATGGGTCCGATTGGTACTTTTCCAATAAGGAAACATATAATAAGTCAGGAATCAATGTCCCGTGAGATTCAATGTTTACCCAATACACAACTTTACATTTCGATCAATTGTGTTTAAATAAAAAATATACTATGTAGTCAACATACCCTTCATTCCCAAGCAACGATGCCCCAACCGAGGAGAATCTATTAAAAAATGACCACAAAACATAAATTAAAATGTTCAATGATGATGATCAACATGTGATTATTTTTCACTCTAAAATTCCTCTAATACCATTCATATCAACTATACCATATCTGAAATCTCCTGAATAGGACTCGGTCCCATGAATTAACTCTGACTAAGAACATCCAAACACAATGAAGATCTAGATGGGTGACTATAAGTTGATTCAAAAGGATATATTACAATTGAACAATGGAATATATGTTTATAAGAGAATTTCATATAGGATATATGCTTTTACCCTAAACCAATAAATTTTTGATTGCATGCAAGAATCATATCTTTTATAACAAGGATGTAATTATCAGTCTTCTCATCAGTCTGAGAATGATATGTCATGTCTATCCTTAGATTTGAACCCACCAAATCTTATAGTCCTTCCCAAAACTAATATTTATTGCATGGGTATCTGTCAAAAAACCTCAAAATGCATTATATGAACCTTCAATATCTCTCATATATAAAATTACATAACCTCATACACCATAGTAGACTCCATATTCGGATGTAAATGATACAATTTAGTTAATTTATCACCTATCACAAATATTTTATCCTTTACAGTAGGTTTCTGATTAAATTTAGTAATAACTTCTATGGATATATCGTCCAATTTCTATATCATAATAGTTAAGGTATAAAAAAAATTGTAATATCAATAGTGTTTTTCCATAATAATTGGTTATATATGGAATTGTGAATGGATATTTGCAATCGATCACCATGTCACCAACCACTGACATCAATATATCATGTCATGGTACACTTTGGTAGAACCTAGTTCAACATAATAGCATAATCGATGTCTAGAATCCACCAAATGATTCCTCCGATAAATTAAAATGAAAAATTTCCTTAAAAAATAAATTCACCATCGAGTGACCCATACTAATAACACATGGTCTCCCGACCATATATAATTTTAATAAATTGATGACAATCCAATTTTTTCATTACTAAAAGATATATGGTCAATAATTGATGTATATTTTCTAATAAAAGTTAATAAAACATTCATATCATACTCTTTGACTTCCGTGATCATAATACAGAATAAAATCATAAAAGGCTACACCCCTATTTATTTCATTACTAATTGATTTGGTTGCTTCTTTATCAATGCATCGATAGCCCCATTCTAATTTATAGGTGTATATGAAACAAAAAAATCAATACTTTGATGTTATTTAACCTTAAAAATGAATCATTAGTTCATGTCTCTCTAAGTGAATATTTAATTTAGGATCTTATGTTCTGAATACAATCTAAACAACTCAACAAAGAGTTAGCGACACCAAATATTGAGATCAAGCATATTGACTTCTAAAACAAGGTCTTGGGTAGGATATTTCATCTCATAAGAGAATAATTATTGAGATTCATAGGCCACGAACTACTTTATCGACTTCAAAACACATCCTAATCACATATATGATGTGTCATAATAAACATCATTATTTAAAAAAGGCTCGAAAAGAATTATAAATGAAACTTAATTCAATATCAAAAACATTTTCTCAAATTATCATTGAAACCTATATTCCAATTTAAAGTTAACACCTTTGTATGTAAAGACTATTATATTATATTCAATCATAGAGATGTCCTGAAAAAAAATGTGGCTAATATCCTACTAAACCCATGATGTTTTATATCTCAAACATATTTTTTGGGTGATATTAATAAATGATTACATAAATCAAATTAGGATCCACTATGATTACCATATCTGATATATTAAACCCTAAATTCACTTATCATATATAAAAACCCAAATTTATATTTCTTCTTATACATAAATGATTCTTTTAATATTTTATAGTGGTATTAGAAAGATCCTTGTGTTCTTCCTATGAATTGGTGTACAAAAAAATCATCCACATAGACAACTATATTTATCTAGTGAACCAAGTGATTATATAGTTTATTAATGAAATAATTACCATATGGGTGTTAGTATGATCGAAAGGGATAAGTAGTAAATAAGAACCCCTATATACTCTACCAAAAAATATTTTTGTTATATCTTATTCTTAGAATCCCAACTAATGGTACCTCAACCATAGGTTGATCTCAGAGAACAATTTATCTCCGAATTTTACGTCAAATAGATTAAAAATTCTAGAATGTGGTATTTTATATTAATTGAAACTTGATTATTATTTATATAATAGATACAAATACTATTGATCCCATATATACTTTTATTAAAGAGAACAGTAGGAGAACATGGTCAGATGCTTGGTAGAATAAGTTCCTTAGCAACAAGATCCTATAGATAATCATCAAACGATTTTAATTCAATGGTTTGCATACTGTAAGATACTACATAAATGGGGCTATTCCTTTGATATAAGTCAATAGTGAGCTCATCATCTCTTATTGGATGTAAAAAACAATCATCAAGTGGTAGCTCAGGATACAAGCTCACCAATATATTAAATAGGTCACTTTGATGTTGGTCAAATATTTCATGAAACATCTATGATAGTTAGAAAAAGATATTTACAACATAAGGAAAAAATATCAAACTCTACCTGATCTTGGATCCCACTCACCCTGAAATATATGGGGGACTGCATTATAATAGAGAATCTATACCCAATGATGGTATAAAATGATATGAGAATTAAAAAAACCATCATATCTATTCCAATTATAAGGTTGATGATATAAATAATAATAACCATGAAATCCCATAATTCTTCAGTGTTAGAAATAGTCACTCAAAACATTGGTCATTTAAAACCCTTCCAATTCAACATTACAAAGGGATTGAACATAACATTCATTAAGGGGATATATTCTTAACACAAACCCTCTATATCAATTAACATAGATGATATAAAGGAATGAGATAAACCGATATCAGAAAATTATAGAACCATAAAAGATGAAATACATATTTTACCTCTCATTGTATATTCAACAATATCAGATTCATTAATATAATACTCTAATTAAAACATATATCCATCTAATGTTATACCTCATGCTTTCTTTACTAACTGAGTAATCCCCTTAGAGTAAAAGTGATGTTTTTTATTTATCAATTGTTTTATATCTTTATAGAAAAAATGATAGGGGGAAAGGGCCAAACATGTATGTGAGGTAAAAATAGTGAATACCCATGTCAACATCCTATAAGAGGTTAACACACACAAGTTTAAGAGAGAAAATGCTGGTAAAGATTATATATTGGTGATAATATAGTAAGGAATGAAGTATGTGACCATGTTTCCCTATCAATATTTTCTATGTTATATTATTTCTACTACTAAAAAACATACAACTACCAACTATATATGTGATATCCCAAAGGATATTGATCCCACATTGGATATATTTGATGATAATTGATGAGTAAACATACAATTAGATGTAGTCTATATAGCCCTAACATGAATTTTACTTCAAATGACTACTACTACCATAGTGTAGCTCACCTCACTTTTTCTTCTAGATAGACGATAAATAACATTTTTCTATATTTTTTACAGAAACACTGTTAATACAAGTTTTCAATTTTGTTTATTCTTGTGATATTTCTTCTTTATCAACCACCTTATATAAATTCAGTATGAATAAGGGAATTATCTTTGACCAAATATAATCCCTCAATCCCATAAATAAATTCTATGAAATATGTTTGTTATTAGAATAAATGTTTTTTGGAATGTTCACTAACTCGTAAAAATTTGTAACAAAATCCATACCCAAGAGTTACCATTACTATATTTTCACTAATATATTAGTCTTCACCACTCATGTTAATTTAGGATAAAACTACTGATCAAAGGACATTGAAAAAAGATTCCTGGTAATATAATTCTAAAAAATAACTTTCATAATTATAAACCCTCATTTACACCACTATACATTAAGCATATATACAGATAAATTTTCCTTTTTTCCCTCTAGATTCTTTTTAAAGTGGGAAATCCATTCATCCCACTCAAGACACTCCTCAGTTTATTAATGAATTTTTTATCTCAGATGATATTTGGATTATACATGGAAAAATATGATACAAGAGCAATCTTATGTTCCTAGATTCCAACACTCACTTCACATATTCATTTGGTTTTCTAGAAAAATGAATCATCCAATGAATTTTATGCTGAAAGATTTTCCTATAAAACTTGTATTGTATCTTTCTATCATGGATTCAAAAGAAATATTAAAGGGGGTATTATATGTTAATCATATGAGATTAAACCTAATAAGAATATAAGAAAAACATCAAATCTAAATATGACCATTATTAATCTATACTAAATCCATTTGAGTAAAAACATTAAAACTATAATAGATTAATTGAATGAGTGGTGGAAGAATCAGAAATCAAAATAATAAAAAAAAAATTTCATCAAAATAAACCCCGAATTATGTTCATTTAAATAACCATAAAATTAAACTCAATATTGATGAAAAATCCCCCACCATCCATGGAAAATGAATATAAAATATGAGAGTGAACATGCTTTGAACATTTCTATAAGTTCTATCTAAAATATGATGTTTCAATCCTCAATATAACATAAACACTAACCCAAAACCTGGTAGTGTCATCAAGATTTTATATATGTATCATATCTAATACCAATTTTAAATGAACCAACCTAGGATGACATATCAATTCACTTGATATGTCACCACACAAGGCCCTATGTGAACTGCAGATCACCATGAGAGTTTTACAAGAACTATAGTTTCGTTATTGGAAATAATCGAATGTATTTATACCATTAAAATCACTAACACCTGTCTCGTGTGACAAATGAAATATATATAAATATAAAAAAAGAGTTAATATAGGATGTCAAAAAAGTATACATAACATGATAAAAGTAAAATAGTCTAGAACAGATATAAAAACCTGACCAAAGAGTCTATCTATATGGTAATATTGGTTACCTCTATTAAAAATCTTACAATTAAAACTTTTACCAGTAGGAGTTTCCAAGACACAATATTCCCATTCCTATACCAGAAAAATTTAAAACCTAGGATTCATACACCCCAAGTAATTTGTAGGGTGTGAGTAATAACCAAGTAGGATACCCTAATAAATCTATAAATTATCATTAACTATGAATCCATTAGATATATATATTTAAAAAATTAATAAATACATTCTTATAATTTTTTTTTCATAAAACACCCCTTTGATATTCCTTAATAAAACCAGTTCATATTCCAGTATATAAGAAAATTAAAATTAATTTTTTTATTAAATAATGGTATATAACAAATAAATCACTTCATAATAATAAAAACATAAAAATTAAGCTACAATAATCGATTTAATGTCTACTAAAAATGTGAAAATTGTAAAAACAAAATATGTAATTTAAGATTCCAGGACATCCAGAGGGATCTATTGTCATTATGAATTCTATGTACACATAAGATATGTATCCTAAAGACATATTCATGATTAAATGTTTACAAATACATGCAATAAAATTCAAGACCATTATTTGAAAAATATATTTATGGAATTTCGACAAATTCATGAGGTTTGTAAAAAAAATTTATCAAGAAACCCCTTGTAAAACAATTTTTTAACATCCAATGATTGAGAAAAAATAATGTATTTCAACATATCTTTTGGAAAAAGAATAACTATAATTTTTATATGCAAAAATAAAAGTACATAAAAATAAAAATCATCATTTACCTATTGAATAATCCATTTGGTATGGACACCTAACACTCCAACGGATTAAACATTGATAAATTTAAATTTTTTATGGGAATCAGTAGACATGGTCACCAAAAGCATAAATCTAAAAATGATATAATCAATTCCCAATCAAACCATAAACATCTTTTAATCACAACCCTATTGGGGTCTAAATTTTTAGGAGAAACGTGATCAATGGATTTATCTTGGTGGAAGTGGATAAATAAAAATTATATCTAAACATACCTCAATGTGTTCCACCATATTCGAATTTGAATCACCATAGAATCAAGGGGATAGTCATCTAGAGCATCACGAAGGGGATGTTTTAATCTTATTAGTGTTTTTAAGAATATTTATCTTAAAAATAAACAAGGTAATCATGATACTTTTATATTTTAATATGTTAAAATTGGGTTTCATGTTTAGGCCAAATAGTTAGAAAAAACAGGTGAAAATTGTATGATTGAAACAATCCCCTGGAAAAAAAGTTCTATAGTATCCTTGGAATATAAAATTGGTCTTTCAAAAACATCCACATTATAGGATATAAACATTAGAATTAGTAGTGAAATATTCCATAACTATTTCATGGTTATTACTAACTATTCACCTAAAATTTGAACCTTTATTATTCAAATTTTTTTTTTTCAATACCTAACTCTCGTAATCTTCAATAACCCAAATATTGATCAACAAAGATGAAACTTTGGCATACCAATGACTCATAGAGTGGCATAGGGATGGTTGATTCTTTTTTTATTAAACCAAAAAAAATTTATAATATCATACAACATTCTTACCGATGTAGTTATATTAACTATGTCTGTTTCACAGTTGATTTCCACTTCCAAAATCTACATAGAAATTTTGAAATGAAACCTCATGCAACATTTTGAATTCATAAATTTCTAATTAATTATTTTATCAACAACATTTTTTTTCATGAATTTTGGATCCAATCTACTAAATTATAATTCATTTGGAACAATAAATGTTTTAGAATGGTCCTTCTACTAAACTAAACATCAATATTAGACCATTTTCATATTGCACTACATTCAGTTTTATTCTCTATCATACCCTTCTACTAAAAATGCTTAAAAATATTTGATATCTATTTCAACAAGTAATAACAACATTTATGATACAATCATCCATGAATAAAAAAACAATAATATGATGCTTTGTGAGTTCGGGTAGAGAAAAATCATGAAACAACCATTTGAAAAACATCTATCTTCGAGATATCATATTTCCATCAACTAAAGTTGAATGAAATCTTCTACTTCTTCTCAAGTATAAGACTCTCACAATAATTATCTTCAATTTTAATTTTTCTAAAATAACATTAAAATTGTACTCACTGTGATAACCGTGTTGATAATTCCATACCTCTAAATTATTTGATTTTATTGAGAAAACTATTTTCACTCCAAACAAACACCTAGTTAGATATTGTTTTTTTTTCATTTATCCCTCTGTCCAAAAATATTAAACCGTGAGGGATATTCCATACTCAGGGAGAGAAGTTCATTCTAAAACCTACCTCATCTAGATTCCCCATCGAAATCAATCTCTTCTGAAAACCAGGTATTTTTCATACTAACTCGAGAGAAATACAACTCCTATTATTTATTTTAACCATCATGTTTCCCTTCTACATGATTTCATAACCTCTATAATCCTCCAATTGTACTTTTCACAACTTCTTAAACAAATAATATTACATAAATCCTTTATTTTTAATGATTGGAATGATGATCCAAAATTATTGACCCAATACTCAAATAAAACCTTCACTCTATTTAGTAATACACTACTATATTTAACATCCATAAAATTCACAAAACACTTTACTCTAGTTGATACACATAAAAAATGTATCCTTTTTTCCTTCAACTCATTCTTGTTATTCTATTTCATACAGTAATATCATCATGCTTTGATAGTACCTCTAAATTTATCTAAAAATCATCCTCACAATCTTCTATAAGATATCCATTGATATATCTTTAGTGTGGAGATCATCCACTTTTAAATCCATTTATAACACCACTAGATAGTTTTTGAACCTATATCTATATTAGTTATTAATTCAGTATTATCCCATGAACATCCAAAAAAAATTTGATGCCCTATATTTATTTAATTACAAAATTACAATATCCTCCCATCTATAATGAAGTTATGGTAAAAATATTAATTTCTAAAAATTCTCATAGAAGGCCACATTAACATTTTCATGATGTATTTGAATCATGGAAAAAATATTTTTATGTTCTTACACAAACCTATATTCCAAAAAATAATATCGAATAGTCTCTATATAATAATATATGTGTTCACTATTAAGTTCTTACCATATAAGTCCGTATGAGTATTCATCGATAGAACTCACGTTCTAACTACCTTGTTGTTTAAGGCAACATTATCATTCACTGAAATTAGACTGATTCAGAACTCCTTTAATATAAATTTTTATATTATATGTTATCTATATTTTACATCTTGGATAGAATCAAAAAAACATTCTGGTCCATTTATATTTGATAAAACAACATATATATCCTCTAAAATCCATATTAATTCCTCTTAAACTTATCAACAAAGATTTTACCATATGTTTTTCATCATTTTGATACCAGTGGAATCCAACATAATTAAACTATGTAATAAATAAATAGAATTTTTTATGAGGCATTTTATATTGTAAACTACCATGATTTGAATCTGGATCTGATATAACAAATTAGGGATACAAAATAATAGCATTATTCCACTAAACACACAGCTAAAAACACTATTCATAGATAACATACAAGATCAGGATGGTCTAATGATTAGATAAATTTACGCTAACATAATGTACTAGAATATATGAAATTCACACACAATATACACTACACCATGTCATAGAGGGTATATAGAAGATCCATAAAAATCATTAAAATTGTTCATGATTATTAAAAATATATAATCAGGAAACAAGATTTTGAATTTACATTGGTTAGAAAATTATGACCTATGGTAATAGGGAAACATAACCATTATTATATAAATATAGAATGAATTAATTTTAGAATACACAAATTCATTTAAACTAAAATACATATTTATTTAGCTTTTTGATAATTTTAATCCCATAATGTTCATGTGGTATCACTCCACCTTCATTGTGAGGTCAATTCAGTCATCTAGTTGCAAAGCCAGTCAATATTAAGGAATAACATGTTTGTTGAATTCCATTGACTGTTTATCTATTTTATCGTTTAGCAACTAATTTTTGACATTGATGAACATAAATTATACACTGATATTGTATCTCCCACTTAAAAAATCTTGGACAATAAAAATCACCTAGTGTGTTAGTGTAGCCAGATCTATTTTGGATGAAGTAGGGTCAAATGTTTTTGGAAAATACTATTAAATATTATACAAATTCATGGGGCGGACAGACATCTATCTTCCATTCACTATGGGAGAGTAGACAGTATGTTGGGTTTGTGGAATAGTACATTGTCCTCATTATTATCCCATTTGGGCTAGGTTTTTTGTGTGTGTTAGAATATCTAAGATACTCACTATAATTTGTGCTCTTAGATTTCATAGTGAACTGGTTATGCCTCTCTATAGATATAAGTATTTTACTCAATCTACATAAATCTCTTGGTCCCATGAGATTCCTTATTCTATCATTTATTCATCTGAAAACATTTTCTTTCATTTGTAACTATCAGAATTTCTACATCACCAACCATTACAGGTTCATCAGGAAATGGCTATAACTAACCATGCCTTCCACCACAATGATGAATGTTATCATTATATTACCATCATTACAAATTTCAATTAGTTTTTAACCTCTTGGTATTATATTATAGTAAACTAAAATTGGATTCTCATCTAAATATATGAAACATGATTGATCCTATAGTTGAATATGAGATAAGAAACCCTTTATGGTTTTCGGGGACATGATGTGACCTAGGGTACCAAAGTGGGAAACCATGTCCTTAGTTGATTCTAGAAAGGATTAAAAAACGGGAGAAAACAATTATATACTGACATTAATATAGTGATAAGATTAAATTTATATTTATTTAGGGAAAAATAGTAATTTATTTGAGGTTTAGTGAAGTCTCTATGCCATGAGGTAGATGATTATGAAATATAGTGATATCTCGGAAGCCCACTTTTCCCTTTAGCAATTTGGATGTAGAGTGATATCAGGGTAGGAATCATAAATTCTCAATGATTATAATATATGGTGACATCCAAACATCTCGATTTTCATATGATAAATATGATGAGTTGTGATACCTAGGAATCCCTCTTATCCTCAAAAGAATTTTGATATATAGTTATGTCCAGCTAAGGATTCCCCCCTAATGACACTGATATCGGTGATATTGAGGATTGATTCTTATCCCTCTAATAATTAAGAGATGGAATACAGGGAATATATTATTCCACATGATGATGCATGGTGGTATAAATGTTATGATCTATTCCCCGGATGATACACAATGATATACCAAGTGGTCATTATTCCACCTAATAATCTAAGAATGTATATAGTGGTGGAGCTATTACCACTGATGATATGTGTTGTTATACAAGGAATATACCCTTCCTCTAATGTTATGATGGTATACATGGTCATAACTATTTAACTTGAGTATATATAGTATATGATGTTGTTTTTGGGGAGGAAATATATGAACCCATTAATTTTAATGTTTCATGATCAAGGATATTTGACACTATCATAATTTGGTATGGTCACACCTGGGTGTCTCAAATTTTAAAAGTAGTCATGAAATATATTTTAATAAATTACATTTATTTATTCCATTTACCTTGTGACCATGTACATAAACTATTACAATTAATTATAGTGAGTAAACTATTGGTGGGGGATATTGAATTATACCCATACCTTGTTTGGGCATCATGGGAACATTCGGTCCTAGCCGAACCTTAAGAATGTAGGTATAATATATGAAGAGTCCCAATGATGTATGGTTGAGTTAGATAGATTAGATTGATCCATAATAAGGAACTAGATGATAACTATGGACCATGTTGGGATTTTCATAATTTCATTTAATTTTTTTTGTTTGTATATGAGCATACCATGGGAGACCATGTTGGTGTCTTTCTCAATTTTGTGATATATAGATACTTTATTTTATTTTGAAATCGGGTATGATATTATATTTTTTTCACTATTCTAAATCATATATTTTATTTTATGAGTAATTGTATTATTTTGGAAAACTGTTTCAAATATTTTTATGTTACTCTAAAATTATCTTATAGTCACCCCATGGTATCACCTTATACACTCACTACTAGTCAAAAATTTCATTCGTTTAAGGATGAATTCATGTTGCAATTTTTCAATTTATCCTAGTTACTGTTTTGTTATTTTTATTTTTATGTTATGTATTGGTAATAATATTTAATAAAAAAATGATTAGTAATAATATGTTGATGTAATAATAGGAGATAATGATGATTCCAAAAGTTCTATTAGTGGATGTTTTTATAATTTTTTACTTTTATTGTATACATGAAAATTATTTATTTATTGAAGGGTAACCACACTAATTTGTTAAGGGTTAGCGGAAAATGTCCCTGGAAACCCTCCTCTACCATCCCCCTTAAATAATTATTGTCTCATTTATTTTTAAATATAAATATATGGGGAAGCTCTTATACTCTAAGAAAATGATAGAAGTGGTAGCCAATATATCACTCACTTAAAGATTTTATATGGAGCCAATAACTTCACCAAAAAACATTTATATCCACCAAACATGATGAAAATTTATTTACAACTTCCCTTACAGATATTCACCATAAAAACATCTCTCTATGTAAATAAATTTCATCAATCAATCTTATAGATTGTCCTTGGTGAGAACTTTCAACAAGTATATACTTTCTGCCACCACCACATTTTGATGAAATTTATATTTTACCCAATTTTTATTCATCGTAGAATGAAACGAAGAATTAATCTCAATTAATAAGGATATTTAACTATCAATAAATAAATTAATTTACTAGTTTTATACACATGATATTTAAACTATATTCTCTTCCAAATTTTATCTTTTTAACCTTATTTAGAAGTAATATAACCTTTATTGTACTTGGATAAAGTAATATCTTAATAAATATTTGAGATAGAGTTCACAAATCCATTGGTAGGAGTAAACACATAACAATATATATATTAACATCTATTAGAATCTTCTAAAAATCTAAAACAAAAAAGCGGTTGATATTAAACAGGGATCGCCCATAACATAATATACAATATGTGGCCATTTTATTGTATCATAAGATCATATTCATTATGTTAAAATTACAGAAACATCGATTCACCCAGTATATACTAATTTATAAAACCACATTGGTATTTTTTATTCTAATAAAAAATTATTGAATAACAGATTCCAAACTCTTGAATTATATATAACTAATGACATCTCAATCCTACCTACAACACTTCTTAAACATATCATAGTGTATAATTTGAAATTAACCCAAAGGTTATTAGATATTACATTTCTATAATTTATATTGAATTTTTAATGAAATCAATCATTTAATTATATTATAAATCACCAATATTAATAGTATTTATGTATCGATAAATATTCCTCCCAAGAATATATTTTTATTTTCCAAGATTCTTTTTATAAAATCTCCTTTGGAAACATTTTATTTCTTTTCTGAATATTATCATTATTAGGTCCTACAAAATAAATTTGACCTATATGAAATAAAATTATGATAAAAAAATACCAAATAAACCACTATAGTTTTCAAAAGGATTTAAATGATGTTACATTTTTTAAGCCATGTGAAATGGGAATCAAATCACATTAACAAACACCTTGAAACCTTATTGAGAATAATTTTTTTTCAACCATTAAACCATTATATACTTTATTTGATCTTTTAAACCATGAAAATATATCATACATATATATCTTCTTCAAGAACACTATATATAAAATTAATCATAACATCTAGCAATAATTTTTTGAAATTGTACGAAGAACACAACACTAAAACCACAAAAACTATCATCAGTACAGAACCTAGAAAAAATATATAATTAAAATTAATACCTCTATTCTGATCAAATAATTTGACATCCAATATTTGAAAATATCATTCAACATAGTCTTTTCCATCCAACTATAAATTCAAAAAAATTCTAATATAATTCCCACCATGAGTTAAGGGAATTAAAACTAGAAATTTATTCATATCTTAGAATTTAACTTCCTACTGTATTTCTATCCTCTATAAGTATTCATCTAGATACTAGGTTTCCTTTATAAATTATGTTAGTTCTTCATCCTCTAGAATCAAGTTGTAAATAATATTTTTCTCAGCGACACATTCTATATTCCATTTTGGTCCTCCATTCTCTCATTTTGACCACTGTGGTTCAATATTAACTGGTTCTAAATCATCATTAATTAGATGTACCTCAGTAGAAACACGTTCTATCCTTAATGAATCCTTCTCCTAATCTATTTCATATTTTCTATTATCTTTCAACATGTCTCTTTCAATTGAAATAAATAACATGTCTTTTATTAAAATTATACCTCTTTTGATGAGAATGTTAGGAAGTGTTATCAAATAAAAGATACCACTTATCGCCATTAGTGTATCCTAGGAAGAAATATTTCTTGAATTATATCATTAATCTATATTATTTGGTAATGATTTTATATATGGTAAATTAATAAGAATATAGTCGATAATAGTTAATTGTTTTACTACTACATATCCACATTTGTGTGTTGTTTTTCAATTTTTACTATATAATGTATAATTATAACATTATATTGGTTTATCATGTCTTTTTCCAAGAATATCTTGGGAAATTATAATATCTTAAACATTATCCAGGTTTTATTAAAAATGTATTTTTCCAACTACTCTGCCTTATATTATACAAAGTACTATATTCAACGATAAATATTTTCTTAATGCTTTTTTATAGAAAAAATGTTTTAAACTAATTACTTTCATACTCCACACTATATTCAATCCATAAACACATGATATTATTTTTTTATTAAATATATTTACTTGTAATGAATATTTTGAAGACATCATAGTTGTCATCCTTCAAAATTATTAGTTTCACCTATCATATTGAGGTAAAATCATCAATGAATGATTAAAAATACCTTAATCTTCCCTAGGATATAATAGGACCTTTCCAAATATAGGAATTTAACAAATCTAAGATATAATTTCTCTCCTCTTAAATGTTTTAAATTTAAAATTTTTTTGGTTACTCATAATAAAATTCTCATTAAATGTAAAATATTCCTTCATAAGACTAGTATTCATCCTTTTACTTGTATAATCCTTATCCACCATTAGATAAAATAGCCATGAATCTTGTAGCATGGTGTCATAAATTCGTCTATAGAATTAGTATATACAAAAAAGTTTTATATATACTTGAACATTTCACTAATAATAATGTATAGATTATTTTATATCTTTTATACCTTCATTACCACAAGTTCACCATTTAAAATCATCATCGCTACTTTGTAAGTGTGATTCTTGCATTTTATGTAATTAAAGTTTCCCAAATATAATATATTCTTGTCCAAACCCTTAACATTCCATACTAATTGGATGTTTTGAATTGTCATATCAGTTATGTTCATCTTGGTTATACCGAATCAAGTGATCTTAAATGTGAGGTCATCCCCATGTACAAAAGTCCTTCATGAATAATTTCATTCTAATAAATCATTCCCTTCAAGATATCATGTGATATGTTTATGAATTGTGAATTTTTATGCACTATTGAGTTGTTTTCAACCTCCTTTTACTATTAATGCTTCTACGAATAATATATCACCAATCCATGAGTCACTCACCAAATTTAACTGATTGTTTTTTCACACAAAAATATTTTTTAATAGTTTTTTTAAATAAGACTTATTCCATAATTATATTTTGTGATATAATTTTTATTACACATTAAATATAGACCAACCATTGTTTTGGATCCTAGTAGAACCAATCCCCCCCATCCTTTACCTATTCATTTACTGGTCATTTACATGTTTCATGTCTTCTATCTATTATTATATATCTTACGATGAATTACAATATAAGTAAATAAAACTGTGATGTTTTTGAAGAAAAATATTAAAATTAGGATATTGTTGGTGAGGATGATGATGATTTGATCATATAAATTTTAAAAAGTATGTAACATAATCGTTGCACATTAAATATTCCATATTTTGTATCATAACACAATGATATTATTGAATATGTAATTCAACATGTGGGAGTTGTCAATCAATAATAATAACTCTTCCTTATTAAAAGTGTATAACATCCACTTTGGAAAATATTATTATATATTGAAATAGAATAATAAAGTTTCATCATTGTATCATGAATATCACTTGATATCATTTTATGGAAAAATTTATACAAGGATGATAATCAAATTTTAATTTTATAAGAGGATTCTAGCACCATAATTTTTTGACACCACATCTCTCATTTTTCTAGGGGGTGGAAGAGGATAGTAGCCCACTACACCTATATGACTACATAAGTATATAAGAAAAGAAGAAAATGAGGAAATATATGGTAATGACTGAATGACCAAAAGTAGTTTCCAATGAATGGATTATCTCTCATCTCCCAAATAATATCATTTCAATAAGAATTCATCTCTGAAACTCCAATTATCATTGAAATATACTTTTTAATTTTTTTATCCATATATTCAAGAGGGATATTTTGATTGTATTCTCTTTTATATTATTAGGAAGTGTGTATGCACAATTAACCATATCAGAATCCTTCAATTATGTCATGGTTTCCCCCTTTTTTTTGGGGGGTTATCTATAATATATCGTCATTTAGTTTTTATAAAATTTTCACATAATATTTATCCAATTATTATTTTATCACTACTGAGATAATAATTTTTGTTAAAATTTTTAATCGTCATTTTACAAACCTCTAGTATTGGAAATTATGTTGTAAATAATAATGATGCATGACATGTTATTATACGGTTATAATATATATTCTTTATTTTGTTTTAATATATTGTATCATAAGATATTATCATTATTTCTACAGTTTATGTGTTTGACTTTGTGATATGTATGGTTCACATATGATTTTTTTACATTGAGTTTTTATTTATGATTGTGTCATGGATAGAAATGACTAATTATTATTATTTTCCATATACATAACATACAAACTGGTTTTGTGTTTGGGTTTTTGAAAAATTGGTATATGTGCCACCATGTTGTATCTCATGACATCAAAATTATTCTCTCCACATTACTCATGATGGGGAAACTCGGGAATATTATACATAAATAAAAAGAATTTTATTTTAATAATAAAATCATCTGATAAAAATGATTCCCCGGAATTATAAACATTTAGTGAAGTTGGAGACTAGACTAATAATCCTCTAATTTCAAGAATGTAATTCATCATATACTACAATGTTTTCCTCAAATAGAACAGTTCTTATATATACCTTATATATAACTATTATTCATATATAGGGAAATGAAAAATCAAAAAAGTGTGATCATAAATGCTTATTAAGGATAAACATAGGAGATAAAAATTAATGATCATAATTGAGACTAAGAATATGTGTGGGGAAGATAATAATAACTTAACAAATGAATACCCAATTAGTTAAATATTTGTAATCATATATCATTGAATAATTATTTGTTATAACCAAATTCATATGTTATAAAAAATATAATGTAATTAATAATAAATCGTGAGCAATGCGAATATATCATAGGCATAAGAAATAGGATTGAAATATACATATAAAACTATAAACTAATATATATAGTCAAGTCTTAATACCACTATTATCATAAAGGATTTGGTTCACTCCCAATTTTATCATTTAGTTAGTCAATTATTTCTCCCATGTATATAATAGTGGACAATGTCTCTTAATGAACATCGTTCACTCCCTAGTATAGCCCATATTATCATATGAGCTATCATTCTATGAATAACTCCTTGGAAGAGTATATAATCCTAATTGTTATAATGCCAAATACAATAAGCCTAATATAATGACTACGTTATTAAATTATAATAATATATAATGGATCTCATCCCAATGGCTTACTCATATTATTAGTTTTAAATAACTAGATACATATATGATTTCCATTTTACATTGTAAATAATATATAAAACATCACATAATAAAATGTTTCAAATAATTGAATCAATTTAAATTATTTCATATTTAGATCCTAAGGAAAGAAATAAAATACCAGTGATCATAAATTCTATGTAAGGGTCAAGTAAAATTGATTTTATTATGATTAAATAATTCCAAACAATATGGTAATTTAAATATCTAAAAAACATGGACCATTTAAACAACACATGAGTCCAATGAGTATAAATAGATAATATCAACAAGAAAAATCATGGATAATAATAATGGAATTATAAATTAAAGAAGTAAATATTATTTAATGTCATAATGTTAGATATCATGACAGATTAACCTCTAATTCATTTCACTAAGACTGATTAAACAATGGGTAGGCATAGCCAAAAAAACCCATTTACTTTGATTTTCCAACTAGTTTGTCTCATGAAGACTATAAATTGAAATAGGGAAATTATAATACATGGACCCTTCCATCGCAACATGTAAAATTCATTAATTATATATTTAATGTGTTGTTTAATTCATAAAAATATTATCAAAAAATTTTGGTATTGTGAAAATAATACGAAATATCAGTATTTCACGAGTTTATCAAATAAATTTTGTTGTAAAATACCATATCTTGATATGGTATATGTATTATGAAACAATCATACCCCAAATATAATGAATATGGATGTTAAATAGAAATAATATTTTTAATTATTAAAATTAATTTTATGTTTAATCAATAAGTTAATGGCAAAAAAAATTTATGATATAAAATAGAACCATCAATTCATCAGAAAATTTGGCTTTTATTTAAATAATTGTTGTAAGAGTAGAATAAAATTAATATTGAAAATTTAAAATAATTTGTAATAAATAAATTTTGTTGAAAACCCATATAAACCTTGTTGAATAATCTCAACAGAATAAATTTGTTATTGTTGGGATAAAATTAGATAAAATAGTATAAATGAAAGAAAACATTCCTTTTGAGGTTTTATAAATAAATTTTAATTGAAATTTTTAGAATAATTTATAGATATTAATTTCATACATAGTAAAAAGATTATTTTTACTTAAAATTTTCTTAATGAATATTTTATAAAATAAATTGTCTTTAGAACACAATTTGGATAAATATGGAAATAAAAGAAAAATATAACCAAGAAAAACTGATACAAGATCTTTTTTTATTTTAAACATTATATTTCATGATAAAATATACAATGAGTGTAAAATTTGAATAAAACATGGAAAATAATTAAATATCTAGATGATTATAAAATTTATGATCTTTATAAATGATGTATTATAACATTTCCTCATTGGGAATTAATATAAATCCCAGAAAAATTAGATTGTAACAAAAGTTATTATGTATTTTGTGACTTTTGTTTCGTAACTCCTTGGTATTATAAACATGACCCTAATCATTAATAATAATGAATAAATATATATTCAATATAAATAACTAAAAGGTACAATATATACACCACATAAAAATAGATATGTGAATAATAACAATTATGTCTCGAGGGAGAGGAAATTGAGATGAAAACCATTAATTCAATTGTCCCTAAGTTGAACATGATTCAACATCATATATAATTATTTTTCCCATGTTATTAATTTATTCCATAGACAGAAAATTATATATATATATATAATATCATTTATGATACAATTGTAATATATTATCATCCATTAATTAACAATATTTCATTATTATCATTATTTGGATTGTTAACTTCTTTACTTTCTCATGCATGTTTTGTCACAGATGATCCGGGATGTTTACTTTGCTTATAGTTACACCATATAAATAATGATAATAATTATATTAATATACTAAATATTTATTAAATCTCCCCTTATATCCATCATTGTAAACCAAATATGAATGAAACATACCACATCATATCACAGGGGTGTTATTCCACACATACATAGGAACAACATTATCATTTTCCATTGGATTGGATGATACCAAGGTTGATATTATATAAAAATTTAAAAAACATAATTAAGTCCTAAATATCATAAATATTCATTATTTTACCCTTTATAACTTCCATGAAAAATGGTGATGAAAAACTAGATACACCACTATGTAGAGACTAAAATTCGTACATACAGATGAGTAATTGTTTCTCCTTCCATAAGATGCAATGTAGGATGAAAAATGTTTTCCCATAATCATAATAACATATAAATATGTTTAAGACATTAGATTCATTATTTTTAATAGTTACTACAAATCTTTAGGAAGTATAAGAATAAAAGTTTTTGAAATAGTTGGAAATGATGATTACCTCTTATTTGGAAGACTTCATTTTGATCTCATACTATGAGAAATAGGGTTCGGGTTTTTGAATAAAACAAATATCTATAATATGTATAAATATTTTAATAATTTAAATGATTATGGATTTTTATACTAGGTTTATTAATATTGTGTAATGAAAATATAGAAGGGGTTCCCTTTTATAATCGGGGGGAGAGACACTTTTGTAATTACATATTATATTATTATAAATTAAAATTCATTGAAAAATATATAAAAATTGATATAATTAAAATATAATATGAGTATGATTTGAAAATCACTCATTAAATAATATTTTATCATGTTTTGATTATGTTTTCACCCTTATCTATTAGTTTTAACCCATGTTGACCCTTTTGACATTTACTATAATATATAAGTATTCTACCATTTAATAGTAAAAAATGTTACTATATGGGGGAGATCGACTTATAAATGTACTATGGATGATATTTATAGCAATATTAAATTATCATGGATGATGATGAGACATTAATGAATTTCATATCATTTTATAAAATATTTTTATCATGAAATATCAATAATGTCATTTTTTAAACTAATTATTTAATTTGTGATGGAAATCAATAAGATAGAAACGTCATCAGAATATAATGTTTTCACACCTATATATTATATTTTTTATTTATCTATGAATTTTAGGGGACACTATGACTTAGTCTAAACTTAAGTGTTTTTACACTCATTAACTTGATTGTTTTAATTATTATACAAACATTCTGTTTGTATTCCATTAGAATTTTAAAATAAATTTACATGATAATAAATTAAATCATCAATAAAATCAACTTCAAAATCTAAAATTACCTCCCTTATACATATTTAAATATATTATAGATACAAAATTCATGAGAGTGAATGTTTTTATTCATTCTCTCATCACAACAATATAAATTTCAATATCAATGAAAAATGGCCCGAGTGGGAATAATTTTAATATCATGATGATAATAATCAAACTAAACCCATAAAATAGTATAAAGAAAAGTGTGAAATATATTTTAAGCCTTATAAGAATGGTTTATCCTTTTAGACACTTTATGTTGTGAAAAATTTTACCATGAATATTATTTATAATTGAAAAAAATTAAATGGACATTTTTATCAAATTTGAACATCCTGATTCCATACACGGTTTTGATTTTTAAATATTCATTTTATTGAAGTAGAATAAATTAATTTCAATATATCATAAAATTATTTACATACTTATAGCACATACACCCCATCATAACATGTTTGTTAGGTCCAGGCCTACCTATCACCACTACATTCTCTGTAGACATGTGGTCACCAGCCAGATACCCACCCACATGCCTGATTATGTCATCTACCTAATGAATTTCCCCAAATAAAAAACATGTTATTTATATTTTACTTTTCCCTCACTTACACACAACCTAAGAAACATCCATAAAGTTCAAACATCCCCCATATTGTATATATATTAAATTCATGAGAGTGAAATTTTTAATTTATTCATTTTAAAATAAATATAAATGTCAATATCAAAAAAAAATTAACCAAAGTTGGCATACATTTAATACCTTGATGATAATAATCGAACTAAACCAATAAAATCAGATAAATGAAAGTTTTAGATATTTTTTCATGAAATATAAAAAAGTTTCAACCTTGTTTTACCCTTTTAGAGGCGAATTAGTTTTCAACAAATTTTATTCATATTTCCAAAAAATTAAAAGGAACATTTTTATCAAATTTTAACATGATGATTATAAATTTTGAATCAATTTTTCAAGAATCATTTTATAGACATTAAATATAATTATTTTAACATTTGTAATAATTGGGAACTATTAACGGTATAGACACCCCAACCTTAACGTGGTCACCAAGTCCTTCCCCACCTTTCACCACCAGGTTCCCTACAGATATGTGGGCCATGCCCTAAGACAAACTAATATGCTAGAACAGTTCATCTGACTAGGGAATTTCCCCACATGAAATCCCAGGTTCTTTATAGTGTTATTTGTCCTTAATTACACTCACCTGAAGAAAAAACTCAAAAGTTCACCCATCGTGATCACTACACAAAGACAATCATGCTTAACTTTAGTTTTCTAATCTGTTGGGCTCCTGAAAAGAAAGAGGCACATTATTGACATTAGTTATATCATGTAGTCATTTAACCCATATTTATTGAGGGGTGTTACATTTACCCCCTTTGGTTCAAAAAATCTTCATTGTGGATCCCAAATTTTCATCTCGAGAAGTGCCCTCACACTTGAGGTTGGGTTCCTTCTCTAATGCCAATGTAATAATTAGCCCCCAATGATAGCACATAAATCCCACATTAACATGGTTGTTAGGTTCTGTCCTGCAAGGTAAAACTAGTTACCCACATAGAAAAATGATCCCCAACCTAGGGCCCACTCATGTACCGAAACGGGTCATACTATAAATAATTGTCCCAACAGACCGACACATGTTTTTTCTACTATAAATTTTCTTCACTTTCGCATACCCTGGGAAACATCTGAGAAGGAAACCCATCCAAAACAGTAATCAAGGCCTAACAAGCGTAACTATGGAGTTCTAATCTTATAGGATCCTAAAAAATAATGTTTCACCTTGTTGATATGATTCATATAATTTTTCCATTTAACACTTTATCATTCTGAGGAGTTACAATAAAAATGGGAAAAATGAATTTAAAAATGGGGTTTACGAAAAATATAATTTTATTCATACAAATTAACTTATATAAAAATTATGAAAACTTATTATTATATTATATTAAATCATATGGGTCACATGTCACATCTAGGACAAATCATAAAAATAACTTGAATTTTTATTACATACTTTAATGAAAAAAATGACTGTATTTGGAAAATTGGTATTTTCACTATTCTTTAAAAATTCCATTATTTCAAATTTAATACAAAGATTTTATTCAATGATAATTTTTATTTTATGATTTCAAAAATGAATTAATTTTAAGAAAATTTAATTTATAAAATTTTATAATTTCGATTTAATCACATTCAAGAATAAAACTACTTGTTTTGTACTATTATTTATTTAAAATGAAAATATTTATATAATTGAAGATGGAGTGTTGCGTTATTCCCACATTCAATAAACTTAGACCATAAAATTTATATAATTTCTCATAATGAAGATATTTGGGTAGTTCTTCATAATAATTTCTTTTGATTCCCATGTCACCACTTTTATCTTAAGGCTTATCCAATGTACCTTTTCTAGTCGAGTCACATGATTCCAACACAATTGTTCTATAGTTTCTAAAATCTAGATTGGCTCTCCAAAGTATTAAAAATTATGTTCCCATTATATTTCCTCTTAGGTGATTACAGTAACGACCTAGTTCAGATGATGATCATGGTATTGTACACATTAGACCTAACCCACACAGTTTTTATTTCTCCAGATCCCTTCATCAAGCATCCCCTATGATAAGTGATCATGATGGGAGATGTATCTACACCACCTTATGAAGGGATGACATTTTCTCCCCCTTTTATGAGTTATTTCAGTAATCCCCCCGATAAGGGCTCGTTGTCCTCACTGACACATCAAAGGGTCACTGGCTCGATAACATTTGTAACAACCCAGTCTACACATGATCCTGATATTATCCTCTTTGGACCTAACATAGATGACATTTCATTACCTTGGATAAATCACTAAGAAATCCCCCATGAAAATTGCACAATATGGCAGATGTATCTTGGGATTAATTAATTGAATAAATCATTAATGTGTGTAATGTTATGATTGGTGTGTTTTGATAAATTAATTATTGAATTAATTTATTTTGATTGTTGTTTTTATAGAATAATTTATTGAATAATTATTTGTCGAATAAGTTTTTGGATATTGATATTGAAAATTAAACAATTCAATCTTGAATTAATTATTTGAGTTTGGGATTGTGAATAAGGAATAATTAATCATTGAAATAATAATGTAAAATTGATTGATTGGTGTCTAAGACATTTTAATTAGAATTATAATGAATTTATGTGATTTATTATGGTATAATCACATCAGCTGAAGTGGTTTATTCATATATTAATGTCCTTAGAGGTGATTGATCACATAAATAGGTTTGATATAATTATGATTAAAATTTGGAAAATTCATTAATGAAATGAATTTCCTAGACATATGGTATTTTATAAAATTGATAATTGTGTCATATGATTCTAAATCAGGTATTTTTGATACTAGACTTGTTAATTTTCTTGCATATATTATGAACTTTGGAGTTATTGATGAAATTGATACGTGAGGGTCCGATACAGTTAATCATGTTGAGTTGTTTGGATATGAATATAGATTGATGTTGACATCAGAGGGCTTGGTGCATGTTTTTTCATCCCCTATGATCTTAGAGCACTGGTACTGGATGTCTGCGTGTAGCGTATATTGTAGCAACTTGGGTTTTGGCCCTATAAGTCTTTGAAATATTTCTATGAATAATTCAGATCTCAGCATGATGATGGCATGATATTCCGAGGCCTGGTGTGACCGAAATTAATTTTATAAAAATATTATGTATTTTTGTACAATTGAAGTGGCGAGGGTGTGATATCTCCCAAAAGGTAGCTCAGAACGAGATTCTGAGGACACGGTTGCGCCCGAAATGTGTCGTTTACCCTAGGCGAGGTATAAACTTTGTGGGCGCGGGCCTGCGGTGGAAAGCGCCACCAGGGTCATTTTTGTAAATAAATAGAAATTTTTTTTACGAGCGTAGCCTCAAATAACATCTGAACGGAGTCTCAGATCACAATTCTGAGTCCGTTGTTGCATCCAAAATGGCGCGTTTACCATAAGGGTGACCTTAGTTGTGTCTGCATCGGGCATCGGGCGGCGGCGCGTCTGGAGCCGGAGATATTTAAACAAATAAATAAATATCTTGTGTCTCCCCCACCTTGGATGTATTGGGCATAGAAGATGAGGAGATCTTCCTCCTTCCTCTTCCGATGGCGAAGCAGTGAACAAATCGCGCAATCAAGGTGTCGTTGTTCTCGGATTTCGACGGCGGACACTTCAGGATCATACGGTGGATGTTTTGGAGCACGAATAGTCATTGTTTTATCCACGAGGTATGAGGATTGAGTATTACAATCAATGATCCAATTATTGTGTTTATTTTATTCAAACTTTTTTAAGGGTTGTGTAGTTCGGGTCTTGAGGTTCTTGAATCCTTTTTCGGTTTTGAATTTGGAGCATCGGAGTGCTCCCGGTGGCTCCCTGAAGTTTTCCGTCGAAATCCCTATTTTCCGGCGGCGAGGGGCAGTAGCCATGGTAGAATCTGGTGTCAGTGTGGTGGGGGAATGGTGTTTTCTAGTGGCAGCGGAGGAATCAGGCAGAGGTGAGGTGTTTTCCGGCTGCGGCATAGTGTTTTCTGAAAAGGCAGGCGGTGGTCCGGCCAGGTTTTTCCGGGGATTCATTAAACCCCTGTAACTCGAAAAGTGGAAGTCCGATTTTCAATTTGTTTGCATCAACACATTACTTGAGTCGATTCGGACCTTTTGAAATTACTTTGGGAATTTTGTGAGTTGGGTTTGTGGCCCGAGGCGACGAAACATTGAGTGTGCTCTCCTGGTTGAGTGTGATCTCCTGTCATCTGGGATGACCGTGATTGTGGAGTGTGCTCTCCGAGTTGTGAACCATTGCTGGTGATGAGGTCTGTACCTCATGTGGCTTGGGGCGCGAGCTGAGTATATCTGTATTGTTCAAGGTGTATGTGTGGGCCTACACCTTAGCTGAGCTGACTAGTTATGTTTAGCCGAGGATGGTCACGAGATGGAGTTTCTCCCTCGTTTGGGTTCCCTCTGGCTGGGATGAGTGGACTATTGTCTTTCAATTACTCTCTATTTTTTGGGGTTTTTTGGGGTGCCTATTGAGTATTTTTATTATCACCCCTACACGGCCTTTTCCCACACATGTTTGTGTCTTGTTCAGTCCACATGCCTTTCGACATAGTCCCAGGAGGACCCGGAGCAGGCAGAGGTTATTGAGTGGGTTTGAACGGGGTGTTTACCAGAGATGGGCCAAGGAGCATACTGGCAGGTGTTTTGGAAGTGTTTACCCACCTTCTGAGCAGGTTGGACACATTGTAGATTTCTTTTGGTGGGCCATGTTTTGTCCTTTTGTACTTCTGTTGTACTCTGGTTGTGGGATAATTTTATGCATGCATTTACATTTCAGTTTTACTTATCTCTGCACTGTTTCATAGAGATGTTTGTGGGTGCATGTGTACAGGTAACTTCGGCTAATACCTCCCATGTCTGTGATAGACTACACTGTGCTAGACGCCAGCCCTTGGCCTATTCGAGGCGGGATTGGGTTGTTGTGGGTCGAGCCTCGTTGGGTCGGGTCGTGACATATATGATCATGTTGGATGACTATGGTCTATTTTCACAATAAAAAGATGCATGAGGGAGAGATTATACTTAGACATGAGGGTAATATTTTAGTTAGCCTAAGGAATAGGGAAATATGATAAATATATATTATGAGTGATTTGTCCTCAATAAGTTAATCATATACCATTTTGGGCGAAACACCCTAATCCAGAAGGATATACCCTAAGATAGGGATACACGAAATGACATTGAAGTAGATTTTGATGGCCTAGGGTGTTAACCCATAACCAGAGTGTCAGCATATTTACTTTGTATATATATTATTAATTTTTTAAACTAATAAATTATATATCTCTATATTTCATGTACTATATCTCGTAGATTTGATTTTTTAGTCATGGTGGAGTCAAAATACTAAGTTTTTTTCATAACCTATTAAATCCACTATTTGGAACTTTAGTAGATTACATTAATGATGGTTTAGAGAAGGGAAAGGGACCTTGTAGTTGATTGATTTCTTGTTAGATGCATAGAGCATGGACGCGAGACCGACATGGTGTTCAGGGCTAGGGTTTGGAGTTTTTATTTTATTAGACTTATTATTTTATATGTGTGACATTTAAAATGTAATTTAGATATATTTATCTTATCAGTAAAATAATCATTTATTATTTTTGATTTATTCAGTTTGTACCTTTCTTAGATTTGGATATATGATTATTTATTCATATTTTTTTATTATTTCTACTTATATGTTATTATTAATTGTTTCATTATAAATCTATCTAGAGGGTATATTCTCCCAACTATATTCTTTAGAAACTCAATGGTTGTCTGAATCCTCTAAAAAATATGATGGCACACTTGAGGTCACATAGAAAACTGGATCGATCACATGAGGGAGCATCAGGTAGGGGACGATACAAAGTGGTATCAAAGGTGATATCTTTTCTTTTCTATTATATTACTATTTTGGAAAGGTAGATATGAGACTTGAATGAGTCAGGTCATGGTTGAGTGCTCATGCATTTGAGTAGGTACTCGATGCATGAGGGTAAAATACATGATGTTAAGGTGGGGTTAAAATTTTTCATATGTTCTATTATAGTTGATATTATTTCACCTCGAGTGATCCACTTATTTTTTAATGTTATTATTGTTTTTGAGATATTTAGATATTTTACTCGTGGCCTAGTAAGGTACAATAGTTGAGTAGAAAAGCATCAATCTAGGAACTCAAGACTATTTTTGACCTGTATCGTTTTGGAATTCATTAGAAAATGGCTTTTTGTTTTTTTAACATGAAATATTTTCCTTGAATGTGAAATGTGGACATTAAATGGGGCATACTGTAAAATGTGTAAAATTATAAAATGACGCAATTTGTGGAAAATGGGTGTCTAATGAGAAACACGAATTCGAGAATGAGAATACCCATTAAAAATAATGACATGGGTGTAGGATTGTTAAGGGTAGTGATAAAGCATTAGTTTTGACCATTTAGAAAGGATTACGAATAGAATTGTTATGACTAATTTGGATGGTAATAAAAAATTAACGGATTTAATAAATATTTGAATATAAACGGGAGGAAATTTTATTTTAACCGAGATTTTAATCATTTTAAATTAATATAACTCTATATTGTATTCAAATATTGAAACAATTTGGGTGGGAAGTAGTAGTTCAATGATCTGAAATTCTTCTAAGGAATAATATGTATTATGGTGGTATGATTGTAAAAACACATGTTATTTTCAATTTTCCAAATTTTTTACGATATAATTTATGATCATCAATATATTAGGGTTTAAATGAAATTAATAGAAAAATATTATTTTGGAGGTTGAATATTTTAAAGGTTAAAAAGATTAAAAATATCATTAATATATGTGTTATATAAAATCATTACTATGTGGTTAGATAAAGTCTAATTATTATAAGAATATGATATTAATTATGTTAAAAAATGAGAACATGTTAGTAATAAATAGTTTTATTACTATTGTTGGAATATAATGAAACATATTGATAGAATTTTTTAATGGATGTTATTATTGGAATAATAACGGTGGAAATAATATAAAATATTTAGTAATAATAAAAATATCTATTATTATTGTTAATTAGGTGGGAAGTAAATGGTATATACATATTGGTTATATATATATATATCTCAGTGTTTGTAAAACACACTATATATATATGGGTGAAATTAAATACACATTTAATTATGGGTTTTAATTAATGAGTGGTTTAATATGAAAGAGACGAGGATGTTGAAGATTTATTAAATGGTGGAAAATTAATCATAAATAGATGAAAATTGATATATATGAATGAATCCTGGACTAGGTTATGTAGGTGATTATTAAATTAAAGGAAGGATTATCATTAATTGGGGTTTTAATTAAAAAAATATATATGGGAAATTGTGGCATAAACGGCGCTCATAGAATTCAAGAATAGAGAAAAGTCCCACACACCCCTCTCTCATCTCCCTATCTCTCTTTTAAAACCTCAATTGTGTAATAATTTTATGATATTTATCAAATTAGCATATCATCAGTGGAATCATATTATTCTTGATAAGTGGATGGAACATATCAAAAAGAAGTTTATTGAAAATGTGTCATTTTGATCATATTTTTAATAAACCAAATATGATTATTTATTTTATTTCTCCTTCTACAGTAATTGGAATAATTCACTGTCAATGATGTTGGATTCATATTGTGTGTTAATTGTATTTTAGGTAGGTTATCTAAAACTAAATCCCATAGTCTTGAATTTCGATTAAGTGTATATAGTTGTTGAATTGAAATTTGATGTTTTGAAAATGAGTTGTTGATAACATTAATTAAAATGGTGAATTAATTAATTTAATTTATTGAGAATATTTTGAATATTGAGATTGTTTAACATGATTAATTATATGTAGAATTAATTAAGCGTAATTGATGGGATTATAAAATAGTGATTTTTGAATAATTATTTTTAATATTTATTGTGATGTGATAGATATTTTGGAAATTAAGTAATTAAGTAATTAATTATTTTTTTATATTTGAGTTGATGAATTCAGATAATTAATTGAAGATTTAGTTATTATAAATTATTAAAATCATTGAAATGATTGAGTTAGAACAATTAGAAAATGAATTAATTTCAGATATTTAATTGATTAAGGCGGAACATTTAATTTAAGAATTAATTGGGGTTATTGAATTGTTTAATTCAGAATAATTAATTAATTAGATTGAGTAAGGAGATGATTAAAATGTTGAATTAAATAATGAGATCAATTAATTCACAAATAAATTAATGTGAGATATGTGATTATTGAATTATTTATTAATATAATATTATTAATTATTTGACTAATTAATTAATGTAAGTGATTATATATTTAAATTAATGAATAAAATAATGATATTAATTTATTATAGAATTTATTATTATTATTATTATTGTGATGATTTAATTATTGAATTAAATAATGAGATTAATTAATTTATGAATTAATTAACACGAACAATTTGATAATTTAATTATTTAGTTAAATAATGAGGTTATATAATTTATGAATTAAGTACTGTGAGTAATGTGATTATTTAATTGTTGAAATAAATAATGGTATTATTTAATTGAGGAATTAATTAATATGAGTATTGAGATTATTAAATTATTGATTTAAATATGGGATTAATTTATTTATTAATTAGTTATTATGAGTAATGTAACTATTTAAATATTAAATTAAATAATGAGACTAACTAATTGATGAATTAATTAATGTGAAAATTGTTATTTTATAATTGATCAATTAAATAATGAGATTTATTAATAGAATAATTAAATAATGAGATTAAATAATGGAATAATTAATTAACTAGAGAAAAGTGATAATTTATTTGTTGAATTAAATTATAAGATTAATTAATTGATGAATTAATTAATTCGAGTTATATGATCATTTAATTGTCGAACTAATTAATTGTATTAATTAATCAAAGAAATAATTTATGATAGTAATGCGATTATTGAATTATAAGACTAATAAATGAGAATATGTAATTGAAGAATTATTTAATATGAGTAATGTGATTATTTAATTATTTAATTAAATAATTAGATTTATTAATTAACAAAATAATTAATGTGAACAATGTGATTACTTAATTGTTGAAATAAAAAATTATATTGATGAATTGATGAATTAACTAATGTAAGCAATGTGATTATTTAATTTTTTATTTAAATAATTTCATTTATTAATACGTGAACTAATTAATTTGAGTAATGAAATTATTTAATTGTTGATTTAAATATTAAAATTAATTAATGATTAATTAATTGATATGACTAATTAAATTATTAAATTATTGAATTACATAATGCTGGTAATTAATTTATGAATTAATTAATGATAACAATGCAATAATTTAATTCTTGAATTATATAATTAGATAGTTAATTGATGAATTAACTTATGTGAGTTATGATATTACTTAATTGTTCAATTAAACAATGGGATTAATTAATTGATGAATTAATTAATGTCCATAATGTTATTATTTAATTGGAGAATTAAATAATTTAAATAATTAGTTGATAAATTAATTAATTTGAGAAATGAGATTATTTAAATATTGAATTAAATAATGAGATTAACTAATTGAAAAATTAATTAATGCGAGTAATGTGAGTTTTTAATTGTTTAATTAAATCATGAGATTAATTATTTCTCGAAATAAAAAATCGCAGTAATGTGATTATTTAATTAAATAATTAAATAATTTACATGATTGGATTCATTAATAGATGAATTAATTAATGAATGTAATGTTTTGATTTTTGAGTTTTAAATAAATAATTTTTGAATTAATAAATGTTGATTGTTATGTTTATAAAATCATATATTAGATAATTAATTATGGGATACTGTTATTTCCAATTAAAGAATTATTTGTTGAATTAATTATGTGATTTTGGGATTTTGAATTGAGATAAAATAATTTTGGAATTAATTATGTAAAATTTATTGACTACTCTATTAGACATTTTGAATTGAAATAGTTATAATTTTGTGTCATTTATAATAGTAAAATCGTGTTGGTTGATGTAGTTTATTAATATATTAATGACCTAAGAGTTGAATCATTAATTCAACATGTTTGATTTAATTATGATCCTAATTAGGAACCAAGATTAATGAAATGAATTGGTTTGGTATTTTTTTTATAAATTTATCATTGTGTCTTATAATGAAAAATATGGTATGTTTGATATTAGCCTTATGACTTTTCTTTATTTTCTTATAAGACTATGTGTTATCAATGGGATTGATACCTGAAAGTTTGATACTGTTTAGCATGTTCATTTTCTTGATATAACTGTTGTTTGAAATTGAAAACAGTGGTCTTAGAGCATATTTTCATACAGTTTGAGGGCTATTCATATCGGTATGGGATTCCTAAGTGTAGATTATATGATTATGTCAGATGCCTAATATTCGGATGCACAATCACATGATGCTTGTGGGAGACAATATAGTTAGGAATGATGGTTATATTTTTGTTCTCTTGAGGGTAGAGGCTCTATGATTATATTATTTTCTAAGAGAATCATCCTTGATATGAGAATCAACCATATTTTTGAGTTATCCATTATAATTCAAGAGGATCAACCTTTAGATAGGGATACCCAACAAGGCACCGAAGTAGGTTTTGATGGACTCAAGTGTTAACCAATAACCTAAGTTTCATCAGGTTTATTTCTTTTACAGTATAAATTTATTAAACCAATATATTTTTTATCTCTTAATTTAATGCACTATATCTCTCCAATGGGATTTTTTAAGACAAAATGGTGTCGACAGAATTGGTTTTACTCCCACCCTTTTTGGGCCATTGTTTTTTTCCTAAGAATATTACATAAATGTAAGTCTGGGAAAGGGAAAGGGAATTTACAATTGATTAACTGACTATTGGATGAGTTTGGGATTAGTGATGAGACCGACATGAGGTTCAAGACTTGGTTTTGGTGTTTTTATTTTACACTTCTTATTATTTTATTTGTATGACTTTCAACATGTTATTTAGATACATTTATCTTCTCATTACATTATTCTTTTATTATTCATATTTATTCATTTTATACCTCTCTTGTTTTTGGATGTCTAATTATTTATTCATATTGTTTCTATTATCTCAAATACTCTTCTATTATTTCTACTTCATTGGAACACTTACTAGAAGGTATAGTCTCCCCTACAATATTAATTAGACCATCACTTCTAGTCGGTAGTCTCTGACATATGGGGATGCATGCTTAAGGTAACATATCCAACTAGATCAGTCACATGAGGTAGAACTGGGTTGGGGATGAAACAAAAAATATTCAATTCAACAATAAAATAATCACATTACTCATAATAATTAATTCTTAAATTAATTAATATCAATATTTATTTAAGTAATTTTTTAATTTATTCACTCACATTAATTAATGAATCATATAATTACATTAATTATTTAAATCAATAGTAAAATAATCATATTACTCACATTAATTAACTCATAAATTAATTAATCTCAATATTTAATTCAATAATTAAATCATCTCATTAATCAAATTAATCAATTAATTATTCCAACATAAATAATTCAATAACCCTAATTAATTCATCAATTAAACGTTCAACCTCAATCAATTCAATGTCCACAATCAATTCCCAAAAAATATATTTATCTCAATCTATTCAATAATCATCACAATCTACAATAATTAAATCTCCAATTAATTATCCCAATTATTCATCTTCAATATAACAATAATTAATTTTATAATAAATTATCTAATTTAAAAAATGTTTATCTCATCATAATTAATTTTACATCTAATTTTTCAAAAATCGCATCTAAATTACTTTTTCCATTCCAATTAATTTATTCAATAGTCAATCAAGTTCAATAATCTCAATATTCCCAATTTCAAAATTACATCCATTAATTAATTCAATAAATTAATTAATTTTATCAAGAACTATATTTCTAAACATCAAATTGAAATTCTAAAAATAAATTCACTTAATCCAAAATCAATACTATGGGATTTAGTTTTATAATACCTAAATCAATTTAGTTTATCACACGATATAAATCAAACATCGATGCTGGTGCATTATTCATATGACAATTGAAGAAGAAAATAAATGAAACAAAATATCTGATTTTATAAAAATATATTCATAATACAACGAATTCAATAAACAAATTTATTACACACTATAATCTTATTAGGAAGAATAAAATTCGACTAATGGAATGTCAATCAGACCAACATTGAAAAAGATATTGATGATTAATGTCTTAATACAATCATATGGAGAAGGGAGAGATGAATGTGATATTCCCCACTATTCTTTAATTCATTGAGAACCACTTCATACAATTATTTCCCATATATATTTATTTTCCTTAATGAATTGATTAATGAGCATTCCTCTTCTATTTCAAGTCTCATCTGTATAACCCAGGCCTCGATTCCTTCATCATTAAATATTTTCATTTATGTAATCTTATATTTCTATCATTTATTATATCTCCCATGAACGACATTTATTTCATATTTATCCACACATTAATTAAAATACTTCATTAAATATGTCTTTAATGTTACCCATATATTTATATATAGTAAACCGTACACACAAACAGATATATATATATATATATATATATATGAACAATAAATATATACCGTTTATTGACAATAGAAATTATAATAATAATTAATATTGTTTTACTATTAAATATCTCATATCATTTCCACCTTTATTATTCCATTAATAACGTCCATTAAAACATTCAAGAAATATATTTCAATAAATTCTAACAATTGAAATAAAATAATTTATTACTCACAAGTTCTTATTTATTAAAAAAATTAATATAATTTTCTATATTAGTTATACAATTTCTAACCAGATTCTCATTCATTTATATAACACAAATAATATTCATATTTATAGTTCTTTTCCACCAATAAAATAATAATGTTAAAAAATTTTAATTTAAACAGAACCACTATATTTAATAAATTTTTCCACATTCATATTGTCCATAATGACAAAACACAAAAATTTAATAGAACATTTGTTTTTAGAATAACACATATTAGTTTTGAATATCACTTGGTGAAAAATTTTATAGAGAATATATCTTTTACTTTATATAGTCTTTGTGTAATTTCCAAATAGTAATCAATAGCTCAAATTAATTAAAAACTCTTAAATATCTAATATACCTTGGGCTATGTTTCCCTTTCTTATTGAACATTATATCACAATTCTGTAGAGATATTTTCAAGAAAACATAATCACCTGCATGAATTGAAAACCATTTCATAAGTTATAATATATCTCTTTTTCATTATTTGAGATGCTTTAATATGAGTTTGAATTGTATTTACCTTTGGTTTTGAATCCTCTACATGTTCAAAACCGAAGAATATTAATTCATCATCTTTACCTGAACAAGTTGGATTAAATAATCTCCATCCATATATGGCTTCATTTGATGCCATTTGAAAACATCAATAGAATTTAGTTTTATAGTAATACTCAAACAAAAGGTAAATACTGATCATAAATTCCATGATTTTAGAGTTATAATGACCTCAACGTGTCTTCTAAGGTATTAATAATCCTTTTAGATTATCAGTATATTTGTGGGTGATTGGAAGGGTTCAACTGAATCTTAGTCCCCAAATCGTTCTAAATAATTTTCAATATTGTTTTGGTATATAAGGGATCATGATGGGAGACAATTGAATGTGGTGAGCCATGAATTCTTGTTACATCTTTAATAATGATTTTTACAATGTCATCATGATGAAAATCTTGTCTTATAGTGGGGAAATGTATGGATTTGGTATATAAATCAACTGTAAGACATATTGGATTATTCTTCATATAAATGTTTAGTAATATAATGACAATGTATATAGTAATTTAATTATACACACACATAGAAACAAGTAGATGTAACATGAATCCTTTAGGATATAGTATCACAATCATCACTTATTGAGAAACTGATATCTTACCATAGAATCTGAAATTTCTAACATCATATTCCCCCATGAAAAATGTTCCTCCAAATATCTATTTAATTTGTTCTGACTAGGGTGTAATGAGAAATTAAATATATTATAATCATCAAATAATTCATTTTTTGAACTGATTTATTAGTGAAACACGTAACATTTTTCCATATTTCTAAACACCATATTCATAGTAGTAGTTTTACAAATTCTCAACATTCACTACTTTAATTTTCATTTCCGAATTATCATCACCAGGATGAGAAAATTTTAACTTTTCTAATAATTATGTATTAGATATAATTTTAATAAGTAGTTATATTCCCCAATACTTAATAATTTCCATATCCATTTTCACTAAAACCATGATCATTATAAAACTATCAAACCTCATTTTGTTTTGGACTCAATGATCTTTCATGATCAATTCATATGTTACCTTATTTTTCTTCCCTATGTGGTATTGTATTGACAAAACATAATCCTTGAGTAGAATGAGCCATCTCAATTTCCTCATATAGATCTATTTCTTTAAAATAATTATTTTAGTCTATTACAGTCTATGTAAATCTCAATTCAGTCGTAATAGTAATAATATATCTATATGTTAAAGAAAATTTACATATTCAAACTCAAAATCCTGAGTTTTATTGTTCCATTCTAGAGACATTTACATATATAATATTTTTGTATATATAAAAAACCCAGTCCCATATTCAATATAAAACTATATATCACAAATCCATCATTTCAATATCATTGAGTAAAAATTATCACATTAAAAAATATCTTTATCAGTTATTCAAAAAAATATCATATTCCATTAATAATGTGAACCAAATCACTTTATGTATAAAATTAGTTAATAGTATAAAATATCATGTATTTAAAAAAATTCCTTGATATTAACCTTCTAATTCCATGAAACTATGCATCTCTATTATGATTTTTTGTTATAGGACATTCTTGAAGATGATTTTGTTTATTGGACCTAATATAATTCCATCCATGGAGACAATATGGAATATAAAAGAATATTTTTCTCTCGAGAATTTATAGTAGAAAAATTTCCCATATAAATTACTTTCTCTAAGTGTCCCAATAATGATCCATAACTAATTATCATTTTTTCAGTTGTTATTATATTACACCAATATATAATCAATAAATACCACAAAAAATAATATGAAATTCCTTAATTTCTATATTCATTGGATCTGTAAATATTTTTGAGTGCATTAGTCAATCCTTATGGAATTTATGTAAACTCTGAATGTCCATACAACATATAGAATTTTTCTTTAAAAATATATCGTTACTCATAATTTATGGTACCCAGAGTAAAGGTAAATCATTAAAAAATGCTATGCTCCGTAATGTTGATCAAATAATTCATCAATATTATGTCTATAAAAATTTTCATTATATTGGTAGAATTAATTTTTATATAATCAATGTACATACTCCTAGATCAACCATTATATTTAATGAAACAATTGGGGCCCCCAATGGCGAAACACTAGGTCATATAAAGCCCTTATCACACAATTTTTTAAATTTTATTATTCAACATATATAATACAAAAATTTACATTATATAACGTCTATTTCATATAGGCCATGAAATATGTATTAAATCAAGAAAAACAAAACATCATGTACTTGTTAATTGACTTGGTGATTCATTAAGAAATACATAAATATATTTCTATAAAGTAGGTACATCATAAATTTATAGAATATAATTTCTCTAAATATATTGTGGCTAATTTTATTCTAGAAAAATATCATTTATAATATCCACAGTGGTCTATGTAGACATGACTCACATAATGATGATTCAACTCTAATAATAATCAATTCAACATCTTCATCACAAATCATAATTTTTTTCTCTTAGGAATAAATTTTTCTATTAAATTATGATAGAAAGTACATAAATAGTATAATATCAAAATAAACTATAGGTACAAAAATCAAAAATGTAAATAGGGATGATTTTTTTTAATAATGGTAATTTGATGACATATCGTTATTAAAGTGAGAGTTTTAATAGGGTTTTTGACAGAAAACTCCCTTTTCAATGTGATAGAGAAATATTTACATTTATTAGAATATAATGAAAATAATATATAGTGAAAATATGGATAATAAAATATATAAATAGATAAGTTTATGATTTGGTTAAATTACCTTCCACTGAATTTTTTTGGATGTTTAACATTAGTTTTATTGACTGTATAATATTGGACTTCTCTCATAGGGCACTTATGTTATAGATTCCCTTGATTCTAGGGTTTTTTTATCTTAATAATTCCCCATATATATATAGTTAAATAAATCAATATAATTGGTTCAATTTTTCACCTTATATTTATTAGACATGTGAATCTTATGATCATACTTTTAACAAAATCCTATACCCTTCAAAAAAAATTCATAAGGACTCATTGCACATATTTTGCATAATGGAAATTAGATCATTCACTTATTCTTCCAAAATATATTACCTTTTTATAACTTCTCATCTGTCATCATATTCACTTAATATTAATCAATGATATAGGATCTATAAAATTACATTTATGTTTTTATGGATCATAAAACTATTTAATTGTAAGCTAATTTCTTGGAATCTGGTTCCCTTAAGTTTATTTTCCTAATGTATTAATCGATAAATTTAATTTTTTATATTATATATTGAATACATATTACAGTTCGATATTATTCAAAATGTATCCTCAAACTCGACAACAAATTCATATTCATTTACCTTAGGCGGAGGAAACTTCTCTTCATTTTAGTACATAACTCATGATGGAAATATTTTCCAAATAGTTTTACATTTAAATATACCCATTTGATATGATATATTTATTAGTAATCAGTAGTATTCATGGATAAATGAATACCATTGATCATCTTGTTCACTAGGACAACACACTACTAGACTAATATTTCCCCATTAATTGAATCTAATGGCAAGAAATATATTTTCGAGGGATTTAATCTATTTCTAATCTACAACTGGATAAGTAGTTCCACGAAACTTTTGAGGCATTTGTCATATTAAATATTCCAATATAGGATTATGATGTCATGAATCATCATGATTCTTCATATTTGAAAGGTTCTGAGTTATAACCGGGTTCAACATCCCTAATATGGCTATGATCTGCTCATCTCTAAAACCAATTTTGTTGACAATCTCTATAGAAAAATCCCACCATTAACCAAAAGTATTAATTCCATTTTATACATTATGAACCATCACTAAATAATTCCAAAAAATAGTTATGTTATAACCATGATGTATATTTATCTATGTAATACAAAAAACTATAATAGAAAATATTCACAAATAATGTTAGGGATTATCATAATTTTAATGTAATCATTATTCATTACAATATATTTCCTATGGTTTATACTAAACTTCCTCTCACACCAAGTATAAAAAATCTACTCTAATAACTCAGATCCAATGTATATTTTTTAGCATTTCATTATAAATAAGGGATCTCGTCTCCAATTTCTGATTTGTTATTTTCTGTCGATAACCATATACATAATCGATTCAAATTTTACATAGGAAATAAATTATAAAATATATCAATATAAATTTTTCTACATCCATGAAACTCATTCCAATATTTCATCTTCATATCCTTGTGAATATAGAAAATAAGGGTGTGATTAAATACCTATTGAGGGTAATGTATAATTGATGATATTATAATTAAATAAGTAAAAATAAATATAGTAAGATAAATAATTGAAAAAATAATTCTATTTAATCAACAATTGAGTTAAAATATTTTCAATTATTAATATCAACATAAAAAATACATGGAAAATAATAATTTAATACTCAATTAAGTAAATTAATAATTATGAATTTCATTATCTCATACGTCATGATAACTTTAAAACTATGTCCTTGAACAAAGAAAATTTATACTCTGGGTAGGGATACATTAAAAACACTTTAAATAATATTAGTGGATTAGTTTTTATTATGAGACCTATTGATGCATTTTGGGGAAATATAATTCCAGGCCCCACCCATCAATACATTTATATTGAATAAATCTTATATTAAATAGTCTATATAATTTATAAATAACATTTCTTATTAAAAAATGCCTATAATTTGTAAAGAGTACATAAAATCAATATTCTTCATTCCATCAATAAACATTCAATTTCAAATTTCCTTGGTATAAATGGTACATGGTTTTCGGAATAATCACATCTATAATATAAATAATTTGGATATTTGAGAAAAATTTAAAATAAAATTTTCAAAATAAATTGAATGTTTAAAGGGAATTTCAATGACCAAACAATTATAAATATTTAAAAGATTACTACAGATTCCTCATAGAAATATGTTTTTTAATAAAATCAATCATATTAAAGAATATAATAAATTTAAATCAAAATAATTAATGTAATTTTTCATAAATATTTTTATTTCTATAATCATTGAACTCATGTAGAATAATATAAATATTATAAAAATCAATGGTGGATTTAAAATTTCTTGATGTTATATACGTTAAAAATAATTCTTTTATCTTTTTGAAATGTATATTTGAAATTTTTCATTCATAAAAATAAATAAACATTCTATTCAAAACATTTCATAAATAAATAGTGATACAAAATTCATTAATAAATTAATTATTTAAATAAAAATGGATTTTTGAAATCAATTTGGAAAAATATAGACATAGAAGAAAAATATACTTAATCCAAAGGTAAAAAATATAAGCTTTTCATTTAAACATTAAAATTCCTTAATAAAGCTCTAAAGGCAGGAAAATTAACATTAAATTAGGGAAACCCCTTATGTATTTAGAGGATAATGAAATATATAGATGTTATGGAGGTTATATTATAGGAATACATTAATAAAAAAAGAGAAATCCCAAAAAACAAGATTGTAAAAAAATCATACCAGTTTGGTAACATTTTAATTATAAACCCATAAAATAGTAAACATGAATTGATTTAATAATCATAATTATTAAATTTATTTTCATGATTAATACCTCAATGTGGATTTATATACAACACAAAAAAATAGGTGATTCGTACAAAATATTTCATAATGGAGTGGACATTAAATATGAAATTCCTTAACTCATTCCCCTTAATTAAACATGATTTAACAAAATTTATATTGGATTAAATAATGTTATTAAATTTTAAAAAAATAATATTAATACTTATAACAAAATATACAATCCTTTTATAAAATATAATCATTCAATCATTAATAAATTTTCACAATTATTATTATTTATGATGTTAACTACTGAATTTTATCACATATGTTTTAACATGGATATTATAGTCCTTGAATATTTATTATTTTCCCATAATATACAAAATTTCATTCTTGATATAAATATCAGATATATTGATTAAATATATCATTATTAACATCCTTGTAAATCAGAACCAAAAAAATTCACATCGCTTCCCGGAGGTGTTAGTCCACATGTACACACGAGCTGTGTTATTATTTACCAATAGATTTGAATGTAAGAATAATGATTATATAATATAATTATGGATGAATATGATTTTTATATAAATCATATATATTCATCAGTTCAATATTTATGACCATACATGTAAAATGCCGATAAAAAATATATAACACTTCTATGTGGAGATAGTAAGTTGTATATGTGCACGATCAATATTTTATGCTTTCAATAAGATGGAAAAGGGGTGAAATTGTGTTAATTCAATAATGATAACATTTATGTATATTAATGATGTTGAAATATTTATTTTATAATGGTAATAATATATTTATAATAATTAAAAGAAGTAATAAATATGGAACTGTGAGTAAATATGGTTACCTGTTATTTTGTAAAATTACTTTAAATCTTCTCTTAAGGGATATATGTTTGATATTTTAGAAAATTTTAATCCAAAATTACATGGAAATATATTTTGATAAGAGAAATGTTTATGGTTTGTTTTAGTTATTTTTCTCTCTGTGGTTTAATGAAAAAGGTTTACAAGGCTCCTTTTATAATTGTGGGGAGAGAAATTATTAGAATTATATTAAGTATTAAAATAATATAAATTATTTATTTAAAACAGAACATAATATATATAATTAGAAGTTAAAATGCCAATGACTATAAAGACTCAAATAAAATAAAACTTGGACAAATATTGGTTTTTCATTCACCCTTTTCTCTTATTTTTTAAACCCTGCTAAACCATTTATGAATTAAAGCAATATATAATTTTTAAAACATATATTGTGAAAGATATTTTCCATATTAGGAAAAAAATAATTGCAAATGTACCATGTTTGATATTTCCAACCATATCCCATTCACATGGATTATGATATGATTTTTTAAATTCATTATTCAATTTTGGAAAATGTTATTTATTATACAGTATCCTTAATGTAATTCTTGTAACTATTCATTTTATTTGACCTAGAAAACAACCTGAAAGAAAAAATATTTAGTGATGTTATTTAAAAAATTACTAATATGTTTTATTTTTCTATAAAATATTTGGGAAAATATAACTCACTCTATAATTTAATAATTATAGTGTTTTATAAATCATGTTCTTGATTTTTTATTTCTTTTAGAAGTATTGTGTCAGTGTTTTGTAAGAATTTTATATAATTATTATATAACTAAAAATTAAAAATCATATGATGATAAAAAAATTTCATGTTTTAAATAAAAATTTAAAATGGAACAAAACATCTTTCATCCTTATTTATAAATATTATAAATATTAAATTTCAGTGGGTGAAATTTTTATTTATTATTTTTACAAAATTTTATTTAGTCTATATTAATGAAAAATGGATCTAAGTAGAAATATTATTGAGACATAGATGATAGTTTTCTGTATCCACTCATGTAATAGGATAATTAAATGTGTTATATAAAATTTAATTATGTATCCTATACTTTTAATCATGATTTACCCTTACCGCGGTGACAAATTTTACCATGGTTACTATTCAAAATGCCCAAAAATTACAGAAAACTATTTACTAAATTTAAATTTTCCCATTAAAAATATGGTATCCTTTTTTACGATTCATTTTCTAGAGGAGGGATATGTTAATTTTATGATAAATGAATAAAATGAAATGAATATTTTTTAGAAAAATGATATTTTACAGATTAAGATTATCTTCTATCCAAATAATGAAATATTTTAAATATATTATTCATATTAAAATGGATAATATGAAACAAAAAATACAAAATCAAAATTATAATGGTACTTAAATTACTAAATTTAATTTCATAAGGGGCCAGACCTCCACAGTCGATTACATTTTGAAAATATGGTGTTGAGGTGTAACGGGAGGCAATGATTACTCATTTCAAGTGTTTTCCAAAAATCATGTATTTGAACAATAGGTCGCATCGGTAAGAGGTTTCGATAAGTGGTGTCGATATATGAATTTGGTAGGTGGTATCAGTAGGTGGCACCTGTGAGTGGGATCAGTGAGTTATGTCGACAGCTTTGCCATCAATGGGATGCATTGGTGACTCCCCCAATAGCGATTCATTTTAACAGTTTTCCAAAACATATAATTTCCCCTAGTATTTTCATATATTATCCTTTAACATTATATTTGTGTAAAATGAGTTCAAAACCATATTTAAGTGTTCTGAAGCTGTTTTGAAGGAAAAAAAATATATCAGTAATTTACTAATGCTGACGAGGTTATAATTTAGTTAAAACATGTGATCTAGAACATGATTTGACTCTAATGGATTTTAAAAATGATCCTCTATTTATATATGATCTGACTATTCTAAAGCCATGATACATTCTCCCTTGTGCATTATTACTTTAATCTTACTACTGGGCATCCTAGAACTTTTGTTCCCTGAAGATACGTGTTTTTTTTCACCCATGGAACACGAATCCATGGAGGTTATTCTTGCTGCTTTAACACCCCATGTTTTGGCTCGAGGAGGAGTTTTTGATCTTATATTATTTCATGTTTGGATCCCTTCATCACCTTTAAATTTTGTATAATGTGTGATGGGTGTATGAATGTTCTCTTGTGAATATAGAATAATTATGAATAATTAAAGATAATAGAATCTCTTTATTATTAATATATAGGGGCTATGAAAATGTAATACATAATTATATTTTGTTTTTTATTGATAATGTGATATATTTAGGCTATATTCCTACAAGGAATCTTGAAATTATGTGGTTTTTTTTGCACTTAGGATTTTTTGCGATGGATTTTTTTGATCTTGTGTTCAATTATTGTATATTATAAAATTGATTAACCATCAATATTTTCCTAAATTTATGGTTTCCATAGGATCAATGTTCTCTATGATAACCCCTGAATTATCAAAGTGGAATTAAATAATGAGCGTTTTCTGAATTTGGAAACCCCTTTCTTTGTTGGTGTGGCTATATGATGTGTGTGGATGTGTTCTGTATTGTTCATTGTGTGGTTGTGCAGTGTTGGGGATGAGATCACAACTATTGGTGGGGTGGTATCGGCGGTGTAATATAATCTCATGTTGATATATTAACTAATTGTGTAATGGATGGGTTATGTTCATGCAATGAGGATGCATATTCAAGTTGTTATATTTTTATTTTACTTGGAGTGGAGTTGTTATAGAGCATGGTTTTGGGGTTGGTTGTAATGAGGTGAGAGATGATGTTTGGATATAATATGTGAGTTTTTTTATTAGGGGGAGGGACATTGAAGAATGAAATTGAATAATTATGATGATGGTGGTCAGTGTGGATGTTAAATAGAGTGGATATATGATGTGAGTTTCCTTATTATGTATCTTTTTAATTATCATTGTTTATGTTATACAGATTGTTGATTCTTGTTGGTTGTAGTTTCCCACATAAGTATAGAATGAATAAATGGTTCCTTAATTAAAAATAATATTTGGTTAAATGAGTTGACATGTGGGGCATGTTTGAGTTGTAGTGTGTTGTGGATGGATTTTATTTATCAACATCAGAAGTGTTTGTTTGTTATGTTAAATAAAGAATTTAGAGGTATCAAAAAAGTTGATAGTATCATTGGGTGGGTATTTATTTTCTTTAGAACCCATAGGTTTCACTTGAGTGTTTGCTACTATATATACATACCTTTATTTTCCATGTGCTTTATATATGCACCCCAATCTCGTTGAACTCTATGTGTTGAACACCACCATTGTTTTGGGGAGGCTGTCTTTACCAAACATCCTTGTGGGAGGATGGAGGGATGGACACCCTCTCTTCACCACTCCCTATTCCATGTGGTGATATCCCAATAATCTTCACACAGGTTGAGTTTTATGAGGCCTAGGTGTGTTCGGGTGATTTGTGATTCCTATGGTCTCCTTGGGATGAGATACGTTGGGGTTTCCTAAGTGTCTTCCAGATGAGATATGTTGTTCATTCCCCTATTTTTTCAGGTCTGGGGTTCCTGTGTCTGTGGGTGGGATTTAATCATAGGGCCCAGGTGTTTGTGGGAGAGATGTGATGAATTTCATTTTCCCAAGTTGTGGGACTAGCTTTGAGGCCTAGGTGGGTCTGTGTAGGTTTTAATGTGGTTATTTTGGAAGAGGTGGGAGTGACATGACATTTTTCATTTGGGAGTGAGAGTGGATAATCAATAGGGAAGTGGTGTGATTTACCCTTTCATTTATATGATCTATGTTACATTACATGACATTGAATATTCTGTTAGAATACATTTACTGATGTCGGGGTGGAAAGTTTATCTTTGATTGTTGTTGTTGGTTTTTTTTATTTCTCACAAGGGATTTTGTATTACTCACCACTTGTGAACGAGAGACTTGGGTTTTCTTAATGACTGTACTCATATGATCACCCTATTTTAAGGAATATATTTTAGGTTTGTAGTCGGACTATATGGACCATGCTGGGCATTTCTAGCTTAGAATTGGAGACCACCACTAAGTCGCTGCTTAGATTCGATCTTTTCATTGAATACTAGTAGTATTATTAAAAAACATGAATTCAGGATGGATTTTTGTTATTCAGTTATATTGTTCATTGTTTTGTTTTTGGATAGACTATCTTATCTCCTTAGATTGTTTTCTTATATAACGGGCAATGCCTCCGATTTTGTGTGGTTCTATACCCTTAGTGTTGGTCCCCACCCTAGGGCCTACTGAAATTAGTACTCAGGGGGTCATTATATCACTTTCTCCATTTCAATCTCTGGAGGGGAATCTTTGGATGGAGGGGTTAATGATGTATTTAATAGAAATTAATGTATTTGAACTATTGGTATATTTTACTATTCACTGTAAAATTAGTGATATCAGAAAAAATTCAGAAGATTCTTCCTAAGGTAATATTTATTATCTGATTTCTAAAATAAAATTAATGTAATAAAATTCAACTTATAAATTTAGGAATTTTTATTTCATTCCCATTCTTCCATAAAACAATTTTTCTTTTTCCCTTGTTTCATTAAAAAGATATTCTTACAATAATTGAAGTTTAGCTGTTAAACTGAGCCCCCCCACCCACAAAATTTTACAAACCATACATATATATTCCATAATATAATAAAACATTACAATATTATTATTTTCAAAACTCATGTAAATTAAATTAGTTTCATAAAAATTCTACCAATTCAACATTGCATAACCCATAGTTATTAAATGGGTTTCAGAAGGATTTCATCAAAACATAATTAACGAATAGAAAGAAACAACTTCCCTATAATCAAAATTTTATCATCATAATTATAATACATATGTATAATTAATGTGTATGATATCATATGATCATTATGTTATTTAATCATAACTATCGATGAATAATTTTTTCATAGATGAAAAATATCATTAGAATATCATAAGTACATTTCTTAAAAAATTCAGTAAATAAATTATTCATTTAGTACCATTGAAAAGTAAAAAATTCAAAATAATTAAGGAAAATATTTTATTAGAAATTAACATTGGAAACATTTATTTCAATCCTTAATGAATATAATAGTCCTAATAGAGTTAAAATATATTCATGCATCAGGCGTTAAAATAAGGTTTCATTCACACTCTTTATGAATGTTCTTAAATAAATAGTTTGTATTGATTTAAAAAAATAACTTTTTAATAAATTAAAAATTGTAATATTGATGAACATGAATTTAAAAAATAATTGTTTCATATAAAAGTAAATTCATGAAATTTTTTTAAAAAAATCAACATAGAAAAAACAGTTATCGAAAAAGGGGAAATACTGTTGATTTTTTTAAAAAACATTTCCTCAATCATTTTAAGTACAGAAGTGTGGAAATTATATTATTAATAATAAATTATAATATTTACCATAGGTGAAAAATATATCAGTTTTAAATGATATGGTCGTTATATTTTCATTAAATTTAAATTTAACATACAAAATCATGAAACCAAATGAGATTGAAATATAAACAAATACCCCAAGATTCATCTTTCTTCATACATCCTTTATAATAAATATATATTTTTTACACATTTAATATTGAACTATATCCTTAATTTATATTCCATACATGGTTTTATTATGATATTTTATCACCCATTCATTGACAATCGTACATCATTAACATATTTAGTGCTAACTACTTTGATTTTCATGTGTTTTTAGGTTCTATTATTATAGTAATTTCACATTGTTCATTGTTTCATAATGTCCAGAATCATTGTCATCACTAGTATCATATATATATATATATATATATATTTAAAACATTTTAAATAATGTTTTGATGAGAAAATAATTACATTACTACATGTAAATGACACTTCATAGGTATGTGTGATTGATGTTTATAACTTTCAATGGATGAAATAAAATAGAGAAAAATAATAATTCAAATTTATATTATAATTTTTAAATCATATGTATATATATATATATTAAGTAAATATATCCATATTAAACCCAATATAATGACAATTTCAAAACTAAATCACGTTGATAGGTGAAGGTGTTAGTCCAGACATATGCCCTAGTGATGTTATCTTTTCCAAAAATATTGGAATGTAAGGAGGATTATATGATATTTAAACTAAATAAGAATAATTATATCATAATAATTATATATAAACAATTATTTAATAATAAAAAAGACCTTTAAATATGGTTATTGAAAATGAATCATATCGCTACATGGAATCAGTATCCCACATGTACACACGAGCGATACATTAATTTTACATTTTATAGAAAGGTTGTTGATACTAGTTCTCTAATAATAATAATAAAATAATATAATATTTATTCTAATAAATTAGTCAGATTATATTTGATACAATATATTTATTTTATTTAAAACAAAGAATAATCTTTGGAAGTGCTAGATTAGGTGATTACAACTTCTTTGAGAAACTTCCATCGACATAAAAGATAAGCCTTCTTAAGATGGCCTTAAGGTAAATCCAAATAATCATCTTAAGAGGAAATGTAGATATGATAGATTTGGGATTGATATTTAATTATATATAGGGCCCATTATTTTCTATAGTCCAAGGTAATATTATAACATTTATATTTCAGGGGAGGGACACACATGTATTCACATAAATGAGTTAAAAAAATTATATGGTCACATTCATTTACAAGAAACATAAAATTCCCTTAAAACCAATGTTATTATAACATAATGTCAAAAATATTTATAAAATAATATTTATTCATTTTTATGTATATTTATTTAACATTTGTCATAGTTTATCCCCTAGTGTACCTGTTTTAACCCTAATAGTGCTAACAAATTGTTTCATGTTCTTATTATTTTTACTATTCAGTATAAAACATCATGGACCCATTACCAATTTTTTACATTAAAATTCCAAAATATAGAATTCATTTTTATCAAATTCAATTAATATATTCCATATAAATTCATTTTAAAAAGACATGAAAAATGTAATAAATATATTTTAAGAAAAATGTATTTTTAATAATAAAATACTATTTATTATTTTTTCATTCCCTGTAAATACCTTTAATTGTAGGATAACAAATTTGATTTATTATATTATCCAAAAAATTTAAATTAATTCATTAATTAATAAATAATTATTTAATTTATTAATACAATAAACATTGTATTAAAAAAAATATATTTTTTAGAATTTTTTTACTTTCAAATGATTTTATTCTAATTTATATCTTATTGAAAACCAATGAATTCAATTTATACATAAATAAAAAAATTAATTTTGAATAATTTATATACATTGATAAATACATGTTAGTCCAACCTATGTGTGATAATAGTCACATTAAATAATAAATTCTAATAGTATATAATAGTTCTTTTAATCTAATTGTTTCTTGTATTGAATGATATTACAGATATAAAAATTATTTAAAAATATATGTATTATAAAATATTAGGTTATTACACATGCTATAAAATTATATCACATCATCCTAATATTACATGATAACTCCACTAAAATTCTTTATAAATTAGATAATTTTTCTTAAAAGAACCATTATGAACCATCATAAAAAATCGTGATTCAATATATAATCTAATTTAGAAAAAAATTAAACAACAATGTATTTTATGCATAATACTATAACTACAAAACTACTCATAACAATTGACTCCAAGTATAGTTGTTCATATTTTTATTTTCCTTCATATTCTACCAATACCATGTATGGAGAATCACATAAAATGAAATTATAATATATATCGACCTTTTATTCATATTATTATTCAATATTGGTATATAGAGGTTTTATATTCATTATTAATTGATTAATTTATTTTTAGATGGATTAATCATTGTTCCCAGCAAATATATCTTTCATTAATGGATCATTTAACTCCCATTTCCCATCTCTTCTATGGATAGTAATTTAATATCCAAAAATAAACACAGTAAACATAATAAATAAGAGGGAAAAACCCCAAAACAATTAAAAATGTGATCAAACAATTATTTACATAACTATATATTTATATTTCAGACAAATGAAATTATATATTATAATGATTTAATTTGTAAAAAAATTATAAATAATATAAGTTAATTTAAAAAAATAACACCTGATATATTTTTATTATATTTATTATGATAATAATTCAATTTTATTATTAAATTTAAAAAATATATAGTAATTAATAAAAAATCAAAAACATAAAATATATGATAAATTAAAATTTATGAAAATATTATAGGATTACAATACAATGAAAATAAGAATAAAATATGAAATGATTTTTTTAAATCAAACCATATGTATTAATAATTATAAATGAATAATACAAACAAAATCTAACAATTAGTTAATATAAGCATATGAATCATTGTTGGGTTTACAAAAACATTGTGGTCTCTGACCATACCTAATATATCCAATAAAAGAACATGAATGTTTTATTCAATTTCATATACCTAGCTGAAATAAAATAGTAGTAGTAATGTTTTACTGGATATAGGTTCTAGAAAATTTTCTCATATTGTACTAACCCATGAATCATACATTAAAAGGATACATAATATCATATATCAACACCCTTGAATATTTATCCTAATGTTTCACTATAAAATAGATATATAGATCAATGTATGGGTTCTGGTTCCTTGAAACATCATTCAACATCCCAAACATTAATTATGAAACTTTTAGTCATATTTTTCGATATCATGTTGAAAATTCCATGTACAGACTAAAGAAAGTTTATATGGTTGAATAACTTGATTAATTTGTAAACAAAACATGGTTTTACCAATAAATAATCTCATGTACCATAATAAACTATAGAATAGCCATGATAATATATCAATTCCATCACTCTTATTCAAAATCATTAGATGAAACAAGGATAGTATGACTCCAATAATTTCTTTAACACCAACATCTAGAAGAAAAATGATACATCACTATATCACCTATCCCTTTCAAATGTCAATAAAAAATTACATTGGATCCCTAACCTAGTGGGTTATAACTTCTTTTTGAGAATAAATCCATCAATTACCTGAAATAAATGATGCACCTATAAATCTTGTGGAGTAGTCATTCATCAACATTCATGAAAACCCAACATTAAAAATAATATACCAAATAGATATTTTATATAAAACTTATACACCAGCCTCCATATGTTATGAATTTTTCTATCGTAGTCAAAACAAATTGTGTGATATACCAAGTATCCTTCTCATCTAAAATTATTTACAAACTAATAATGAAATCAATGGTTTTTTAGACCCACACATTTGGATATAGTTCTAAACATACAATCTTTTCACACATAATATGAATTAGAAATAACTCTGATAATAAACTTTATTGTTTCATTGTGAACTAGGTAAATCTTACATCATCATCCTTTGAAATATAATTAATTCATTAATTGTATACTACTTATGATCTTATCTTAATCGATTTAATGCATATAATAACATGAAAAAATGAGTAAATAATATAGATTTTTGGAATAAATTCATATTAATAGGCGAAGCATAATAAATTAGAGATTAATTTTTTATCAATAATTTATAAGAAAGTGATAAACATGATCTTGGTAAAATAATAAATATAATTATATAATATAAATAAATCATAACAAGTGAAAATATTTTGAAATAAAATTTTAAAAAATCATGGAATAAATCATTAACCATCACATAAAAATATAGAATTATAGTCCAGGTGTCATATTCTGACATGACGAACCCATTATCTATAACATGGTGCACATAAACACATACATTATAGACTAAATTTCATAATAAATATATATTCTTAGAGATAAGTACCAAATATTTACATGACATAAAGAACATATTTCATTATCTACATTCATAATATAATTTCAAATTAGAGATATTCAAAATTAAAACAAAACCTAAACTAAAAACCTGTGTTTTCTCAAGTAAGGGATATTTATTTCTATTATAAGAAACAACTTAAACAGTAATAAGTATTCAAAATCTACCAAAAATTACATAAAAACATTTCATTTAGATATATCATGTTTAATAATTTAATTAATAACCATAGAAAATAATAACATAATAATCAATGAACTTTAATTATTAGTATGGTAAAACATACAACTATGGAAGTCATGTGAATAAAATGGAATAAATCCAATAGTAGGTATATGTTGTCATTGTAGTTTCATAATAAACTAAAAATGACAGAATAATATATCCATATATCAAAATTAAAAAAATATATCACATGAATAACACTAATTTGTTCCTCAGTGGTGAAATTTATAATTCTAAACAACTAATTCCATTTCATAATCATAGAAATCATGATCTGACAATCATGTCGCTATGTTTAGGAAATTTATTTTTTATGGAATTTACAATAAACCTAGTCAATTTTTTATTATGAGGAATAAATATTCTTGGAAGGAATATTAAATTTTGGTTTTTCATTCATTACATGTTGAAGTCTAATGAATTCATTATAGGAGATAATGAATAAACAATTCGTAAATATCATTGATAATAATAATTCAAGTGAGAATAACAACATATAGAACACCGACACTTTTCCCCATATCAATTAAAGGGATAAAAAAATATAACTCATCTAGAGAAATAATTTTTATGGATAAATAATGAAAATTTTAATTTCCAGAGTACTCAAAAAAATTAGATATCATAATAAAAAATATATGAATTTTCAATAGTCCTTATTGAAAAAAATAGAATAACATTATATGTAAACTCCATCATGCTAAAACCACATGGAGTAATGTTTTATGGTTAATTTAAAAAATTCCAAAATCAATAATGAAATGTAATCTAGGTGAAAAAACATGAATGAAGGGAAGGTAAAATGGGGTATTCGCAATTAAAAAGTATTTGAAGAACAATGTTCAAAATAAAATATTGTAACCCAAATAATTTTGACTAGAGAAATCTGTATCCCTTATTGTCATCATACATCATGAATAATAAAATATTTCAACATGGTTTTTTGTGATTAAATATTAAATAGTTATAGAATACCAGATAATGAAATCAATGATAGGAATTCACCCAATATATTTCATATTAGATCAAGATAATTACCATAACTCAATAAATGAAAATTTAGTTTCCAAAAACACTTATGACTAGAATAAAAATTGATTCAAAATACATATATATAAATGAACATCATTTAACATATAATATACCAATTATTAACTGGGAATAAATTATAAAAAATTCTTGATATAGTATATCAATAAAATACTATTAAAAAAGAAAAATAGGTAATAAAATGTAACATGTCTCAAAGAATCAGAATATAGAGAAACATAACCCCCATGTCTGGAGAATATTTTAGTTTAAAACCCAATTAACGGATGCAAATAAATATTTAATATTAATTACAATGAATAATTACATAATAGTGATATATTATATTAATGGTGTATTAAGTACACCATTCAATAAAAATATAGTGTATAACATAAGCATGTATCATGGGATTGAATTTTGAATCAAAGAACCCCTTACCATGTGACCTAACATCCATGAACATTCCTTAAACTCATATATATAAAAACCATTAAATCTTAATACTATAATTAATTTCAATAATCATATCAATTTTAATTTATAACCATAATATATTTTCATTATAGAAATGAATTCTAGTATTTTTTAACATATTATCGATATCATCTGTAAGTAATCATGATATATTTGAACTGGCTATATAAAATGATAATTTCAATTCATTCATCCTAAATATGTAATAATTAAAATATTATTAATGGTACTATTATATGTGTTAATTTGTTATCATAATGTTATAGTTACCTTCTATTTTTTTTGTTATAAACCATGAATATGAAATCGAAAATGATCTTATTTTATGACACATAATTAAAAAAATGTGATTTTATAATTAATAATATAAATAAGAATTTTATAATTAATTACTAGTAAAATATAGTTTTTCAATTATTTATATCAAATATTATATGAAATTAAACCCCCATAGTCATCAATGATAAAAATTTATAAAATTATTCATATTAGTGGTTATGCCAACCCAAAAAAGAACATACCATAAAAAATTGATGATTACAAACTAATTTAGATATAATATAATTATACTATAATAATTATGATATTATTTATTGTATATTTTTATTATATATTAGTATTGGAATGAAATATATGGACAGAATGACATATAAAATGTTATGTATTTGTATAAAAAATCAACTTTCCTCTTAGAACATTTTTTTGGATGGTTGAATTTACAAGGGGTTTTATATAAACAATTTTGAATTGGTTTTAACATTTTATTTTCTAAAACCTTAAAAATTTCAAAAAAAATCATATTAATCATTAATATCATTATCATTATCATCCAATTATGGTGGTTATGAAAAGAAAAGTTGAAATTAATCATTCCATTGATCCTGAAGTCTACATGTACGAATGGACAATGATATCATTTTTAATACTATGAGGAAAAAGATAAATATGGATTAATATTTTATAATATCAAATATTCTATAAATAAAATAATTTTATATTAAATTATCTATTAGTTCTATAATTTTAAGATGGTTAAGGGATAAAAAACTAGTTTTTCAGAGTTGTAGTAGTCTGCACCTAGAAAGAATGAGAATATCATTTTTATTAATAGAAATGGGAAAGGCTGTTATTACTTTTACTATCACAATAATATCATACCGCTGAATAACTTATTTTTATAATATCATTTTATGATTGGTTAATTTAATATAAATAATAATAATATTAGATAATGGAATTGAAATTAGAAAGAATTCGTTAGAAATTTATACTTCACTTCATCTATTATCTCAATTACATAAGGGGTTATGCTTCTAGGGGATGTTATATTTAGAGGAATATAACCACTTATGGTTTTATAAGAATGTTAAATATATGGGTTTTCAGAGTATGTAATGAACTATATGGGTTATTCAATGAGTTTATGTGAAGAGATGAGTCCCATCTTTATAAGTGAAATGGTGCAGTATTTTTCTAAATACCCATAACATTTCACTAATGGGAAGTCACTATCAATGAACGTTTATGAAAAATTGATAAATAATAGATATGAGAAGATATAATCTCATGAAAATTCTCACACACCCATTCTCACACATGTCTGAAACATATGTTGATATCCTTCTCATTTTATTTTTCAATTTTACCATTTAACATTTTCTGTGGTAACTAGTGTTACTAATGGTAACATAACCATTATGCACAAAAATAAAATAGTCCTTATTAAAATATAATAAAATAATTATTTCAAATTTTAATATCCTTCCATTTTAATAATAATTTCATTTTCATAGAAACAGATTTTATAATTTAAATTTTGTTATTTATTATGTATATTTATTTTTTAAAATATAACTTATGATTTAAAATGTAAATTATGGGTTTGAAAATAAATCAAAAATTTTAAAAATAAAAAATTTTCTTATAAAATTAATATTTTTTCTTATATAATTATTTCATGAATTTTTAATTCATACATATATACTAATAATGTACTGAACGTCATGTTACTTCAGAAATTATTATTTTTTTTATTCACATAAAAATCAATCTTTTTGAAAAATTCAAAAATATTGTATTTGGAAAATATTACTATAAAACAATGTTTCTTTATTAAATTACAAATGATAATTTTTTTATAAATATATTTTAAATCAATAATATGTGATATAATGAAAAATAATTATTTTGAAAATATTTTTTTAGAATATTGATAATTCAGATTCATATATCCAATCAATTAAAATTTATATTAATTATTCAGGTATAATATTTTTTATCGTAACTAATTAAAAGGTTATTGAAATATAAATTATTAAAACATAAAATTTAAATATTGATAATTTTTTTTAAAAAAAATATATTTGTTCAGTCAGTTTTGGTGAGCTAATTGAATATCATTCAAAATAAAAGAAAAATTTACTTTATTTGCGAATATATTTAATAAATCCACTATATCAACTCGATTGTATTAGTAATATGTAGCATTTATATTTTTATCAAAATATATCATAGTTTCATTAAACATCAATGTTGTTCATGTGTCAGGCTATTAAAAACATTTAAAAGAAGCCATATATTAAAATCTAAAATTGTCATATTTTACCCACAAAAAATAAATTATATTCTCTTGATTTTAATTTATAAATTAAAAATATCTAATCATATCAATAAAGATTAAATAGGATGAGTTGTCAGAATTTCTCATAAGGGTGTGAAAACGAAACTCACTAAAATGGATATATTCATATTTAGTTTCTTATCAATTATCTGGGAAAGAGTACCACTCATTGTTGGATGTTCCAACATATTTAATTTCTCCATGTGTTTATAGTTAGATTTTATGTGATAGATTAATAATGTTCATTTCAAAACATAATTCCATATTTTGGTAATTAGTATTCATCTATAAATTTATATATATAGCACTAACATCCATGCATCATCCACAATGCTTCATCAACATGGAGATACCGAAAAGAAGCTGAGGTACAATGATGAAATCTAGGAAGAATTCTACTCCTCCTTATAAGTCCCATTGCGATCCAAAGTTATACCCTTTATTGCGGATCAAGTATTAGGAACCTCTATATTATTAACTAATTCCTTCCAAAAAATATCCCTTACCTACATCATGAAACTCAATTGATCATTATCCCTATCTTCCAATGAATGTTTCCCTAGTCCACGTACTACACTCTCTATCAAGACCACCCAATTAGTGAATGGATGGGATGGATTCCCTACCACATAAACTATGGTATGTTCTTTATATTCCCAAATAGTGACTTCAAATACCTAAACTATTTCATGTACAATATATATCTGATTCTATTCTATGTTGTATCGAACATGATTTGAGAACTACTCCAAGCCTCATGGTCATACGGTGGCCTCCCCCATTTCTGATTCAAAATCATTTCCCGTTCACTAGTGGATGTTGTGTTGGTTTTTATTCTAATTCCACCACTTTTATGGTTCGTTAAATTATATGTAAACTTATAGGACTGTGCACCATGGATGAGAATTGATGGAAGATTAACAACATGATCCATTGTGAGCTTATATTATTACATTGACATTAATATCCCTTTATATCGGTGACATGTTATTGTCCCCACAACCATCCACAATAAAAAAATTTATATGTTGTGGGTAATCAATCCATGATTCAGTGAATAGGGATTCTATATTGACATATTTAATCCACTACTAAATTCACAATAATTCGACATAATGAGAGGGTGATAAAATCTATATTTCAAGAGACACCAACTTGGGGTATAATAATATTAAATCTATAACTTTACATTCACAATAAAATAATTAGGTTAGTGATTTATTACCCATTTGAATCATACTTGATACAATTGGTTGGAAATAATAATAATCCAATAAGACATCTTAAACTCTTGAGTGGATGGTATGTTAACCTTCTTCCATCTTTTTTTATAACCAATATCCAAAAGTTTGAGTAGTATATGATTTATGTTGTCTCCATTGTTATACTGGACATTAATATTTATCATTTTTGTTAGCCTAAATTTCATCCATTTCAATCTATATTGTTATTATTTCAATATATATCATTGATAGATTAGACTATAAAATTTGAGGGTCAACCATGGTTCCTCTTCTATTCTGTTTTATCATAGTATTTAACTTAATCAATTGATGGAAATAAGAAATCCATACTTCATAATGGTACATAAAGAGAATATTATCATTAAAATCAAATCCCCCTTGTTTTTTTGACCATGTGTATAGTTTTACCTCATTGTTGTTCACATGGTTATGTTTTTTTAAAACCCAAACAATCATGTTTAGGGTTATTACCCCAAGGTACATATGTTCAAAAGTATGCATCAACTTGTAGTGTCCACGCAAGGATAAAATTTCTAGGATAACCACATAATTACAACATTACCAACTCTTCATGATGTTATCTTGTAATTATAATTTTCTATTATACATATTCCTTGGGTTCTCACTAGAGTCCTTTTATCTTAACACCCAAATGAAATATATATTGTTATAAAAATTTTATGTCATATACTATCCCAACCATTTTTATATCCCTCTTAAATAATATTTAACCATAAATTATTAATCCACAAATAAACCACAAAAAACCGTAATCTTTTAAATTATCTAAACTCTAATCTGATATTGTTGCTGATTATTTAAACCCACACTCTCAGTCCTTACTATCATAAACACATAATTTATATACAGGTTTTGATACCAACTACATATTATCATATATAATATTCTATTGACTACATGACATGAATAAAATATAAAATTACATATATTTCTAATACTTTTTATATTAAGGGTTTTATATTATAAAAAAACAATGTTAAATAGAAAACAGAATTCATTATCAATAAAAATAAATTTTTCACTATAATAAACTATTTAATACTTAATAAGTCTTCAACACATCCCACGAATATCCCACATAGATATCCTAGTAGACAAATTAGGTGTAACAATTTTCTTTAGGGCCTCAGGAAATCAATACATAATAATGACTGAGATCAATTGTTTTGGGAAAAAAACATATAACTAAGGAAATATTTGGCATAAAAATTGTATAAATAATACGGAAGGAATAAGTATTCATTATAATTCCACAAATAACATAAAATAATAAAAACATATATCAATATATTGAATGAAAATAAATATATTACTTCAATAATAAAATATTTATCATTAGTGATGATTTGTATAATGTTAAACAACTACTTCTATTCACTATGATAATACTTCCGAATATTACCGTAATTCCCTGTGTTTATGAAATATCTAGTTTTTTGTAGGCAGACACCAAAATACAAAAAAAAAATTTTAGGGACCTATAAATTCATCATGGAGAAATAAGATATTGTGCACCACTCGTTACATGTTGATGTCCAATTCATCCATGATTTTAGATATTGAGTATAAAATACATAATAATAATTTCCAATAATAATATCTATTTGAATAAAAACAAATTTATTTATAATACAATTATATTTTTTTACAAATTATATAACCTGAACTAAACCCATCCTAATAAATATGGTTTATTATTGAAAACCCAATAAAAAAATGTCTTGTGTAATTAATAAACATACATAATAGAATAAAAAATATATATATTTTCAATAGTAAGAAAATAAATAAAAACAATATATTTTAATGTAAGATTCCATCAAACTGAAACCATTTAGAGTTATGGTATATAGTGAAGGGAAAAAATTCCCCAATTAATCGATTTATGGAGTATAGTTGAACACCCTTAAATAAAAGGAATATAAAATGTAGTATTCACATGGAACATGAATTGGAAGAAAAAATAACATGATCAATGATTATAACACAATTAATATTTCTTATAGATGTCAATATATATTATGGGAATGACACTCCATAATTCAGGATGTATTTGGAAATGATTTCTTATAGTAAAAAATTAAATAAAGAGACAATAGCACTGCACAAAATCCAATGAATTTAACCAACTTATTTGAAATATGATCAAGGGAATCATCATATCTCAATGAAATTATTTTTTAACAAAATATGTTACTAATGGGGTAAACATTTAGCCAAAATACATTTCAAGAATGGAACATTATTTGGTTTATTATATCTGATCAATTAGAAGAAAATAAATTATAGGTTACTCTAGGGAAATTAAATCAGTAGAAGGAAATAACAAGGAAACATGAGGAATAATAATAAAAATATCTCAAATAATCATAATTAAGGCTATATAAACCCATATGGATTGAGAAACATTCATATCGAAACACCCTATGTAATGACATAATCTTTTATCAATAGAATTTCACTATTGGAAAAATAATTTTGTTACTTTTAGAAATATAATATTATATAATGTTCATGTGATACATGATGAATCCACCATTTATTTTAAAACTTATTTTAAAATAAAATTTAGTGAAACAAAATGAAAATAATAATTAAAATTATTGAAATGGTAAAATGAGTAGAAAATAATATAATAAGAATATGGATATTTTTATTTAGTCAATCCCCCAGAATATTTGTAGTTAGAGAGAAGAATGTAAAAGTAGATAAAGAATATTAGTGATGCAAGATCCACTATGAAAATGAAAATATATATATGCTTGAGAGAAAATGGAAGGGAAATAATAATTAATGGAATATGATGTATTTATAGGAATTTGGGAACACAATGACCATTATAAATTTAACCATTTGAATATTAATGTGACATTGGAATATTAATCTAACCATTGGAATGGTATCCTAGCCATTATGAATTGTACAATGATAGTTAGAATAGAAACATATCCTATTAAAAATTAAAATAATATTTATGTATCTTATAAAATTAAAATATGACATATTTATAACACAATAAGAGTTTATAAATGTTTTAAAAACTATAAAATAAGTGCTAATATTTTTATTGAAAAAATATATTTTATTTATATTTTAATTAAAAAATAATAATTTAAAAGAAATATTAATCTCATATAATCGGGTTTTAAATTATTATTATGATTTATTGTAGTGATAATTGAATTTTATAAGAGCATTTGTAATTTTTCAAATGGTCAAAAAGTAGATCATAATATTATATTTGGAATTTTTAAAATAAATTGAGATTTTATATAAAAATTATATTCCAAATATATATAAAATTAGTTTCATAAAATAGATTTAAATTTTGTAATTTAAAAATTTTAAAATGATTAAGAATATTTTTTATTCTAAATTTGTTTTTTTGTGATTATTGAAATTCATTAAATTAATGTTTTTTCATTACAAGTTAAATAAATGAATTTTCGAGTAATGGACGATGAATGTACCCATTATTTAAAACTAACATACATAGGATACTATATATATTCATTATAATCAATATTATTTAAAGTATTAAGTCTATGTTATAAAATAATAAATATAAATATTCAAAAATACACCTCTCATCACCAATTAAAAACCAACTTGTATCCTCACACATTCAAAGCATTAGATTTTGAAAATATTATATCTAATAATTTTTCCAAACCAATATCATATGTCTTATTGATTATGGTCTCACTAGTAATTCTATGTACCTTAAAGACTATTTCATGGAGATGTTATTTAAGAGGTACTATTATCAAACTACTTCTTTTAAAATGTTTTATTATTAAATATTCCCTTAAAATCCCTCATACAACATTAATTAATGACACTATTATCAAATATATATTAAATATTATTGGTGAAAATTTAATATCTTTCATATATCCTTTTTCATTTCTCCACTTATACATTGAACTAAACTATAGTCCATATTTTTTTGGTTAACTGTCCCCATGGATAATTAGTTTTTATTTTTCATTAACAGCTATAAGACATTCTATAAAACATTTATTATGGTTTTATAAGATGATAATAATTATTTTAAAACTTATTTCAAGGTCTTTATTTAATATTTTAAAATTATAATAAATAAAATGTAACTATTTTTTGATGGTCGGTGAAACTACCAAAACTAACTGACCATATAACACAATGATTTTAACTAAAATGATTTCCCATATGTCAAAACACAAAAAATAAATTTAGTAGTTTTTAAATTATTTGAATAAAATGAATAACATTCCATCTTTCCTCTTGTGTGGTAGTCTATTATGAAAAGATCTTCCATTTTTATGCATATTTGATCCGACCTTGGAATCTTGAAACAAACGCTCCTAAAAAATGATATTGAACCTTATATATCATAGAAATTTTAAAAAATAAACATAAAAATTATTGTAAAAAAATTTTATATTTAAAAGGATTTGAATTATGTAATTAATTAATCTAATATGGTTACTCAGGACAATAACGTATAGTTAATAATGATTTTGTGACTTAAGGTATGGGATCTTTCTGATCCTCCCTACATTCTTTAGGGTTATTATTTCTATGTCCTAAGACACTTCATCTCTATAATGTTCATAGTTACATATTATATATCTTATATATATATATATATTTCAAAAATAAATTAATAGATTAATTTATCTTTAATTTGTGGTTAAATAAATATTTTAAAAAGGATTCTTTCCCAATTACTCTTAATAAGAAATATCGATTAAAGGAAACTTTTATATTTCATAACATGTTTCTAGTACACATCTAAAAAATTTGGAAGACACCCATGTTTTCAAAAAGAACTCAATTTATAATGGAATACAATTATGATAATTTTCTTTATTTATAAAAATTATTCCACCTTTACCAACTTGAAGGACTCATTCCCACTTTTTACAAAACCTCGTATAATTGGTACTCTTCTAAAGGGGTATCTCTATTCATTTTCAGATACACGCTTAATTTGGAAATATTATATCATTATGTATACATATTATTCCATTATTAATGTCCAATAATTATTTAATACCTTCATTCATGGAAGCCATTATGGTACTCACCTTACATAGTCCTTATGAAATGATTAAGTTACACATTTCATTCCATTGGTAACACTTATTTAATGTGAAATTTTTATATCACTATATTAATCAAATATGCATGAATATTTTAGGATGAGGGAACCCACGTATCCATATTATTATATGGGTAATGTTTTTATCTCATGAGATGTTATTTATTGGATTAGGGGTTAAACATAATCCATTATGAGACTCTTTCAACAACAAGATATCATCATTGTAGTTATCCATGACTCATTTTATGTCATGTTATATATTGACACCTCATTTCTATATTTTCATGATCTTAATTTCCTATGTTTTTTTATTTTATTAATCCATATTATTATACATGATTGATTACTTTTGTGTTATTGATGTTCCCTTATTTTACAAAAATTTTCCACATATTTTTATTTAATTTTTAATAGGTTTATTAATTATTTAAGCATTTTATGTAAATTATTGAATTTTTTTATTTTTTATAATTATATTTTATAATTAATCTTTTTTTATAATTAATTGTGTATTTTTAGTTATTAAATAAATATTTTAATCTTACAATTATGTTTCTAATTTAATTATTTCTTAATTTGTTTTTTTAATTAAAATCTTCTAGACTTTTTAATAAATTAACATCTATTTTAAACAACTATTTAATCATTGCATTTTAATTTTTCTAACATTGTCTTTATTATATTATTTTACCCTTTAATTTATTTTTGTTAAAATTTATTAACTTCAATAATTAATTAGTTAAATCATCATGCTAAATAATTAAGATATTAATTTTAGTTTAAATTAAATGAAACAGTGAATTTTAAATTTAATTAATCACATAATTAATAAATTAATTAATTAAATGTTTTAAAATGTTAATTATTTTATCCTATGTCTAATGTTTTAATTTTTTTGTGTCATCGTTAGTTATTTATTTTTAAAAATTCTCTGATGTTGTTGTGTATCGGTACCTATAACTTATTGACCATCATTATCCTTTTATTATCTATATCAGTGACCTTTTCTATGTTATGGACATCGGTGACCCTTTTTTATATTTTCTTTCAACTATTGGCAACATTAAATTTTAAAATCTTGCAGTGAGATTTATTTTTTTTACTAACAGTGTCCTTTTTCTAAACAGTGTCCATTTATTCATCCCCAACATGGATATTGTTTTCATTGGATCAATAGTTTTTTTATATAAATCTTTGTACTTATACGTATTTGATGGTAACCTTTTATTTTTTTTCTCTATCAGTGGCCTTTTGCAATTTTGACCTTTTTTTGTAATGGTGATCTTTATTTCCATCCATAACCTTTTAATTTACTACATCGGTGACCCTTTTATTTATCTGAAAATGTGACCTTTTAATATTGGTGACATCTGATCCCTTTTCACTTCCCTTCTCACTAATCCATTTCCTTTTATAAGTTTCCTTGTTACCGATGCACTTCCCCTGAGACTGATGCTAGATTAAACCTCACTTCCACCCTTTTATTCAACCCATTCATGTACTCACCGATTAGCGCCCTTCTTTCTCCCTCCAACACTGCAATTCTCATTCACCACTCACTGATCTCTTCACATTCACAAAACACCGATGATGTATTTCCATTTTTTATCACCCACTAATTCCATATTTGTTTTATCTATATAAATTTACCATCATTACCCTCAAAACCATAACCACCACTTCCCACATTATCTATTCCATGCACTACTGCCTAATCCAATCAATATTTAAACATTTTTCCTGGTCGTTGATCCTACTTCATCAATCTACAAACTCGAACCCCAAACAAGTTTTATCATACTATTCGAAGGAGAATTTGAAGCCACCTCCGCTGTAGTGGATTTTCACCACACTCTTTCCGCTAAAGAAGAAAACATTTCATTCTTTTTTGAGAGAAGTGGATTTGATCCGCTAAAGATAAAGAACACATTGTATTTGAGTCACCGCCACCCGCCATGGAAGACTGGTTGCCACCAATTCTATACTAGTGCCCTTCTGCCACAATGTTGTTTCCTTTCCTCCAGACTAATCTTCACCACTAGTCCCTATACAAAGCCAATAAAGGCCTATCCTCCCTTCTCTGGTCCACTCCTTATCTCCATCCCCTATGCATAGCCGTCGTCGGACCTGATTTGAAGGAGTTCATCGTAGCGGCTATTTACAGAATACATGTCACCATAGATAAAAATCGAGAGCCAATGTAGGGAGGAGCTATGTATCAATGGAGGCTTAAGTAGTGTGGAATCACCACTAGATCTAAGTTTCCATCACGTCGTGTTTCTTAGAGGAAGCAGGTTGCCGCTCACCTGGTGAAAACGTTCCGAAGACCTCCCCCCCACATAGGGTTGATCCGATTTGGGGGGGAGAAGAAGATAACATTAATTAAATTAAATAAAATGTAATCAAAATAAAATATTAATTAAATTAAAATAAAATTAAACTAATTTCATAAATAATATTAATTATAAATAATTAATAAATAAACGACAAATAATATTAAAAAAATAGATTTTTCAAAGAAAAGTATATAAAATAACTAAAAATAATTTATAAATTATATAAAAAACAACAGATTATAATAAGTAAATAATGTCAATTGTAATAATTAAAATAAAACTATTATGTTAAACATAAATAATAATCTAAAAATGTAGATATTCAAAAAAACATAATACTACTAGTATTAATTTAATAATGTAATGAATACTAAAATTTAAGTTAAATATAATTATGAATTAATCACATTTATAATTAAATAAATATAATTAATAACTTGTAAAAACCATAAATAAAATATGTCAATTAAAAAATAAAATAACAACGAATATTTATTAATTAATAACATTTAAATGTTCTTTAATGATTCTTTTATTCATGTATTAAATGTTAACATTTAAACATTGATTGATTGATTTATTTTTCTATTCTATATATGCAGGTTCACACAGGAGCTGGAAAAACATCTAAACACATTCAACTAACTCAACGAGAGTTAGTTACAAGGAAAAAACTAGTGCGACGTGTTTGTCCGGAAAAAACACACTTGTGTAGTGCAATAGTAAGACACACGAAGTCAGTGGAAAACATGGGGTGACATGAAAATTATGAAACTATGATTTAAAAAGATAAGAAAGTAACAGAATGTTGGGGACATTGAATGATCCATGTCTAAGAGAGAAAGATCTGGGGGTGACTATTGAACAACTTCCTGGAGCATGTGCAGTTAAAGAGTAGAGCATCTTCTTGAGAGTTTATCTTCTATCTTAATTCTATTATTAGTATGTAACTAAAGATGTAATGATAATGAATATGTTTTCTATCTTAATAATCACGTTAGAGGACAAATTGAGTTTCTATTGGTTATCTTCTTTTTTCTTATCACTTTATCATTTTGATGTATTCAGTATTGATCGATGAGATCAATACTTTGTTCATTCTACAGATTGTACCACTAGAAATAAATATCATAATTTCACAGTCATTTGGTGATATTAATTGTGGAAACACCATTCCAAATATAAGAAATTCATAATGATTTAAGACTTATGTTTAGTTCATCATGTATCCTTTTCAAATAATGACTGTCACGGTTGATCTATTTAGAATGACGAACTCTAAACTTGATCCACTTGTGAGACTTAATTCTTAGTGAGGGAGGTAATTCATTTTCATTAAGGTGTAACTCTTTAATAACATTTAAGTTAATTTCAAACAAATTAAAACCAATATAATAGAAATTTTTTCTAGGATGGCTTCCATTGAGAATTCAATTATCAGCATTCAATATTGTTTTGTTCACTTCTCCCAATTTGTTTTCTTTTACAACATACTCTAGTTAATAAATTAAAAATGTCGAGTTACATTACTGCATAATAAAAACAAAATAATAATAATAATAAGTAATAATTAATAAATAATACATCTAATCCACTTCTAACAATAGTGGAGTCTTCTTGGGGTTTTTAGAAGAATAATTGTCAAAATTTCCTTCTCTATGGGATCAATCCTACTTTCCATGTATACAGAAATGTGTAGAAATATAAATGTTAAACTTTGACCAACTTCAGTTATGAAGTTATTTATTCTTAATAATTTTTTATACATTATTTTCTAGTTTATTCCCTTTTATTGATTTTTACTCAACCCTTTTTCCAATGTATTCCCTTTATTATACGATGTAGTTTTAGGAGATTAAGAGGTGTTGGGATCTCATTATAGAGTTTTATATAATGATGTTTCACTTTAGTTTCTTATTTTCTTATTATATACATAGTCATCCAAATACACTAGGCTTTTTGATCCTTGGGGTTTATTTAATGGATACTTATATTTAAAATCATATACTAATGTGTGTAAAAGGCATGGTTCTATATACCCTTGAAGGATATAATTTCAAATGGAACATTAATTTCCAAAAATAATGATAAAATCATTGTATAAAATATAAAACATGAATTAATTACACCAAAATATAGAAAACATAATGAATAATGTATACTTGACTCATGGAATTCAAATTTGAGATAGATAACCCCTTAAGTCATATCCAAACATCCATGATTCTAATTTAACCACCTATATCGAAATCATATCAATTTTAAACACTTATTTCATAACCATACCTGTAAAACCATTGTTTTTTACACTATCTATTTATGTTTATTATTTAATCTTTTAATTTGTTTTAATAAAAAACCTACAATGTTAAATTGTGTAACAATAGTATAACATTGATTGTAGATGTTGTAAAATTTTACAAGAAGCATTCATGTTAGGACATTGTTTCACATCATGAATTTTTTAGGGAATATTTCATTTAAAATTTTAAAGTGTGAGTGAGTTCACTAGGAATTTTTTGAAATTGAAAATAATTCATGTCCATAAAATAGTTTCTCTATAAAATCGAACATTCATGAATATCAGTGTAAGTGGCCTCTTAATGATTTCACGATGTGATTTCAGAATTCAAATCATTAATACTTTGGTCCTTGCCAAATTTACCCAGCCTATGGTTGAATTATTTTTCATTCGACCTCCTCTCATTTTCTCTCTACATAGAGAGTTTCTCTAGGTAATTTCTAATGGACATTGTCATCCAGATTACATTATTAGTTAATATTATATTCTTTTTTGTGAAAATCAATGGTTAGGGTTTCATTATTCCTTCCAAAGTTAAATCTATTTGGGTTTGATGGATTATAATAAAATACTGTTATTAGATACCCAAGTCAATGGGTTTATATTTTGGGTGATGAGAACTTATTGGGTTTAGATATAGGAATAGGAGGAAGATTTTGATCCATAGAATAGTTTTAGAATCTTTATGAAAACATAATCAAGGTAGGTGGATTCAATATTACTCTATTTTTCTAAGAACAATTTGCAATAACTTCGATAAAATTTTCTTATAATATGCTGGATAGATCATTGGGAATAAAACTGAAAAAACCATGCTTGGTGTTATTTCAACAGGGTTGGTTTAAAGAAGATGGGAATCAAAATTAAATAAATGTTTCATTGAAAATTTTACAGAATGTTTTTGTTGTGTGTTCAAGTTGTAGTGGAGTAGATAATGGGACAACATACAATAATTTATGGGATTGTGTAGATGGATTCTGAGTGAAATTACCATAGTTAAATTGGTTAACAAATTTATTACTTGGTGGAAGGATGACTCACCACTTGAGAGTATATGAAGATCGATGATTTCATGCATTACGTGTTAGTGTTTGTATAATTGTTATTGATATAAAAATAGATAGAAATAATTTTTATGGATTTGATAATTTTTTCTATATAAATGGTTTTTGGAATTAATATAATATTTTCACTTTCTTCTCTCTTGTTTAATATAAAATATACAAACTCATTTTTCACTTAGTGGCTTGTATTGGGATGTAGTTTAGGAAAGGCCTGTTAAATTCATACTCTCCCATAACTGGAATCTTTTTTGGGTTTATGGAAATCATCTATTGAGATACATGTACGTTTAATGCTTTTTTACATCACTATAAGTGGCCCTTGACAACATGGTCTGGATTCTAAAGCTAGACTTGTGGAGTGTCTGCATCTTTTTCTAGGATACTGAAACTTTGTTTCTAATTAAATTCTATTTAGAGTCTAAGCCATGGACCTATATTTATTTTCCAATGTTACACTGATACTGTATTTATTGGTATTTAATTGACTTATTTGTCTATTTATTCAGGTAACTTATAGGTGATTGAATGTTTATTATTTAGTGTTCTCATATTGTTTTATCTTTTTAGGGAAAATCATCCCCTAATGTTTTCAAAGATGAAGGAATTTATTCTTAAAATTTTGTAACCTAGGTAAATCACTATAGGTTATTTTTATTTTCCACTTCTCAAGAAAATGGATGATGAGTGAGATATTTAAAATGGTATTTGTTATTTCATTCGTTGATGGTAGTAATGAGGTAGTCCAATCTGCTCATGAAATGTATATCAAAAAAATATATCGATGATCTTTTAATATTGAACCTCAAGTTACTAGGATGTCTTTTGATTACAAAAATATTCAAATACACATCAAGGAGAATTTTTATTTCATTATCATGGGTTTAGAATATGAGTTTTTCATATCATGAATTAATAAAATGCATTCCCACTAGGACATTATTGTTTTTATGTTGTTCAAATGACTTGTGAAAAAATTGGATAAAAATGGATACATTTGAAATGATGTTTTCACTGGTAGTTTTATATAGTGATAATAATTTTTCATATTTTTTTTCAAAGTATCATTGTTTTTAGAAATAATAGAGAATTGTCCAAAATTTTGAATTGTTCATATTGTAAAAAATGTCACTACGAATATTCCATATAAACAAGCGGGATAAATTTATAAAAATGTTGTTTCACCAGATCCATAGGTGAACCAAAATATTGTGTACAATATTTTATTAATCATTTCAATCAGCTGATAAAGGAAATTTAAATAATGAATCCAGTAAATTAGGATATTCAATATAGACAAAAAAATCAACCTATTATTGGGGGGAGTTGGAACCAAAACAAATTATGGGTAATGAAAAACTGAATGAATAAAAGCATAAATGTTCATGGTACACAAGTAGAGTTGTTGATTAATTTGGAGTCCTTTAGGACATACAATATTTCACTCCATTGATGGGATTAATATATAAAAAATAATGTTACCCAAGGACCATTGTGGGGGGATTTTGAGTAATTATTCAGCAAACAATTCTATCCCCCAACATTCAAAAGGAAATAAAAATATATTTATTTAGTCTGATGCAAGAGAACCCTTTTTGATAGAGCATGTTTCTAGGTTTATGAACTAAACACTTTTCCCCCCAAAAATCTATATATGTTGTTCCTTAACAGTGTGTATTTTTTAGTTAGTATTTCCACCCAAGATTCAATCCATGGTAGTTGTTCTTTGTATTATAGATTATATGGAAATGGTTAATAGGGAAAAAGTGTTAGAAATTTAACTTGTTGGAATTCCAATGAGAATTTGTCATTTTTTCCATTGTAAAAAGTTGCAATTATAATGGTATAAATAATACTAATAGAGAGGAATGTTACCAAGGAGGTTGTGAACCTCTGACATATCCCTATAAATCTGTTTACTTTCACGGAAGATGAAAAATATAATCAGGATGATTCTAATGTGGTTCTATGTTGGAATAATAAGAAAAAATGCACTACAATGACGATGAATTCACACCATTGCGATAAGAAAAGGAATTTCAAAATATATTTTGATAAAATTATATGATGAGTAAGTTGATCGGGCGTGAATCAACCTGAATATTTTTATACTAAAAAAGTATTCCCACCTGAAAAGCTCGCATCCATGTACTTAGGTGAAATAGTATGCTTCCAAAAACAATTTGTTTGTTCAATCAACACCTTATAAGGTAAATAAGAGATAACAAATAATAGTTGAATGATAGAAAAATAGAGAACCACATGTTGTTAATGGTTAGGAACTATGTCCTTCTATAGGTCGAGGTACCACTTTTTTGAACATCCCTCTTGTCATTTTCTTGTTTGATATTGGTGAATCACATTATTTACATGTATCTTATTTGATTAAAAAATTGAGAATAGATATTGAAATGATTCCTCATGTCATGAGTATCAAGAAAAATGTAGGTCAGTTTTATTCTAGAGGATTACAATTCAAATAATGTTTCATTAATATTGATGGAATTTAGTTTCTATGGAAGTTAATAGTAATTGAGAGGGATTTTTTTTGTTTAATATTTTTTATATATTATAGTGTGGGATTTAAATCCAATATTGACTTCTATTATCAACAAGTAACATTTACATGAAATGATGGAGTCCTTCACCTCTTAATGGGGGATGAGATATAAATTCATGTAGAGTAGAACATTTAGTGACTATTCATACAACCATATCAAGTCTGTTAGAAGCAATGTCATTTTATACTATTGATGACCATGGGAATGGTGATATTTTTTTAATATTTTATCGATACCCAAATGGTATTCCAAATGTTATATCAAGGTTACCACTAAAAAGGTAAATTGAATTTACTATCAACATAGGAGATAAACCCCTGTATCATTACAATCATACTGTATAGATATCACTATGGTTTGGGATTAATGGTTCACTTTGATATGTTGGAAAAAAAGGGTTTATCAAACCTACTTCATTGCCCTAGGATGCAACAATTTTATTCACAAATAAGGCATTTGTAATGATATATTTATGTGACGATTATCATAAATTGTATCAGTCTATGCTTAAAAAATGATATCTCATTCATTAAATATATCATTTTATTGGTCAATTAAATACAGTCAAGCGGTTTTCAAACTTAGATATATGCTCAAGATATCATATTCTTTTTAAGATATGGTATTTCAAATAAATCATTCTGTAGTTTCTTTGAATGTTAAGAATATGATATCATGCCTTTTGTGCTGACAAATGAAAGGGTACTTTTAATGTAGTTAATGAACTGAATCTTATATAGGTATCTGAATTATTTTTTTGGCTATTAATTTTTAATAACATTCTGGTATACTCTAGAAATATGAATGATCGGGATGAGTACATAGAAATTATACCATGTATATTTTGATATCATTGTTTCTACTCTATGTTTTATCAGTGTGATTTCTTGATCCAAGATGTCCATTTAATCAGGTATAAAATTTCAAAATATGGAATAACAATTGACCATAGTAAGATAGAAGTAGTTGTCCCATAGAAGAAACTAATTAATATTTTTTATATATGTATTTTTCTAGGATTTCTATCATATTATCACTAGTTTGTTTAATAAATCCAACTAATTAATTTTACTAGGACAACTATAATAATAAAGTTGATCCATTCACATGGAATGATTAATGTCATAATATATAATTGGAACTTAAGAATCATATCAGATTGGAACCCATCCCAATCATTCAGTAACTAGATAACATCTATACGATATATTGTGATGTGTCTGGATCAATTATTGGTTGTGTTCAAATTTTTTGACACTTTGTTGTGGCTTATGGTTTGAGTCATGTATGATTTCATGAGAATAATTATCATACACATTACAAAGAATTATATGTGTTTTTTACTGAATTAAAAACATATAAAATTTACATATTGGGAAAAAATATAATAGTTTTCACTAATATAAAGATTTTAAAATACATCTGTTAATAATGAGACTAGAACATGAGTAAATGAAGATGGATGAAGTACCATTAATTGTTCAATTTCGACATGGTATAGACAACATCTAACAGAAATTCTATATAATATTAATTATATAAGAAATAATATGATGAATTTGGATGACTATATTGTTACCAAACATAGTTGATGAGAATGATTATTGATTTTCATTTATATTGTCCTAATAATGCGAGAATTGATTTTTGTTTATAGAAAATCATGTTCTATACTTTATTTTTTTATAAAAATAATCACAAACAGAAGAGTCTGGTTGTTTCACCGTTTAGTCAAACCTAAATTGTTCAGATTCTTCTGATGATTTGATAGAAGTTGAAAACTCATTATTAAATTTTATACTCGAATGGTAGTTTCTCAGTCTATCCGTGAATACTATATTTTTCATATCACCAATCTAAATGGGTTATTCATTTGAGTGTTAAGAAAACATACAAGGAAATGAAAGAACATTTTTGGTGGGATGGTTTGAAATGCCACATTACAGACTATGTAATATAGTGTCTATCATATTAGTTGTTAAAGGATGAAAACCAAAGACTTCTGGATATGTTCTAGTCTCTTCCCCTAACTATATGGATGTAGGATAAAATTGAAATAGATTTTTTTATAGACCTACTAATTATGTTCCCAGAACATCATACATCATCAGTAATTGTCAATCGATTTTCTAAGCTATAACAATTTCTCACTATCAGAAAATAAAATAGATTATATAGATTAAAAAATAATATATCCATGATTTGGTAAGGTTTTATGTATTTTGCTAATTTTTTGTATTTAAAATAGACTCCCACATCTTATGTCAAATTTGGAAATCGTTGCAATAAGATCTTAATTTAAAATTGACTATGAGAAGGACATATCATTCGCAGAAGGATTGGAAGTTGGAATGACCTATCAAACATTACAATATATTATCAAAGTGTGTCTAATGTAATTTTATGGTTCATGGGAGGATAATATTCCATTCATAAATTTCTAATGTTAAATTAATAGGTAAAAATTCATATTCCATCATAAGAGGATTTATATGGCTGTCATTTTTTTTCTCCTTTATGTTTTGTGGAAATAAGAAATACATTTTTTATTGCACCATGTCTCGTCTATGTGACTATAAATAAAGTCTAAATGATCTATTAGTGGATGGATATAATTAAAATAAGACCAAATTCATATATATATAATCATTATTGACCATTATGATTTTATTTTAATGACTACGTTTTCGTAAAATTGTCCCCAAAACTTGGTCATCAACCCATGGTGAAACAACGATAGATAGAACCATGTAATGTGGGACTGTCTAGGGGTTTTGAATAGCTTGGGACTATTTTATACCAGTTACCATTACTGTGGATATTTGTTGATATTGATAAAATCTTCCACGATTCTCAATTTAATAAGATTCAACCTGATCTCAGACATATGACTTGTAAGTATCATGTTACTTTTGTGCAAGATATAATATTTATCTATGAACTGGTATAGGTTCTATAATGGTTAGAAAAATCCATTCTAGAGAGACCCAATCCTTTGGATGCGGTATTAAGGAAGAAAGGTTGGGTTTAATAGGATACATGGTAATGTGAAATGTTTTTGTAGGAGAAATGGAATAACTTATTCAAAGGAAATATAAATATCTAGCTTCTTGAAGATAAAAAGACCAATGTCCGGGATAATGTAGAAAACATAGTTTCTAGTAAATCATTTAATTATTATAATTATTTTATGTTTTATGTTAATTTATTAATAAAATAATATGTTTTTGGTGTTGTTACAGGAAGATATCATAGAGTCTGGCCGGTAGATAATTCATCTGGAAACATTCACATAGTGGAGGTTCTCATATCGCAAATTATTTAGTATAGATAACATTTAATATTTCAAACCATAAATGGTTTCACAGGGTCTATTCAATATTTGATAACCATTAATGTTATGAAATTGTCTTATATTGAAAATAAAAATAAGGTGATATTGATACTACTGTAAGTGGCCTCTTGATGAATTCGGGGCATGAATTCATAATTCAGATCATGAATCTATAAAAACTAGTCAGAATTACCGTGATATGGGGTGTAATATTTATCATTTATCCTTCTCTCTTTTCACCTCATCATCCAGGGTATATCTAGGTGATTTATGATGAACAAAAAAATACATAATTAAATGGATGTGAATCTTTGAATGGTTATTTGTGGAAATAAAATGTCCTGGTTCTATTATTCTTTCTTATTTGGATTCTATTTGTGTTTTTTGGGTTTGATTCATTAATCAGTTTGATATCCCAAATATTATGGGATTGTATTTTTGGATTTATTATATTATTATGTATTTTTATAGGAAAGAAAGAGATATTTTTATCTTCACAATCATTTAAGTACCATTAATAAAACAAATTTGGGGTAATTGGATTATCTCTCACACTAATATTCAAAAAAATTCTTGATATTTGATAAATTTTTCCATATTATTGTAAATTTCAAGTGAAATTAAATTGGAAAGCAGAAGTTCCATGTGATTTTAGAACTGTTCATTTTGAAAAATGTGCTTTCAATATAAATTAATATTTCATTCTAATTTTTTCCTAAATATGTTGGTGTGTGTTCTCATTCATGTGAAATAGATATTTGGGGGAAGTATCACCTTTAAAGTGATTTTATGGATTGGTTTTGTATAAAAGTACCGAAATCAAATTGGTATAGATTGTGACAGTATGGTGAAAGGATGAATCAGTACTCATGAGTATAGGGAGGTCCATGGATTATTCCATTATGTCTATTAACTGGTGTAGAATTTGTATGGGCATTTCCAAAAAGAAAAATTATTTTATGTGATTGATTAAATTTTTACTCTTCAAGTGGATTATAGCTTTGATATAAAATATTCATCAACTTCACAAATATTTTATATAAAATTTCATAACTCATTTTTTGCCTAAGTGGTATTTGGGATGTCCTTGGGGAACTCCAAATGAGTTTTTACTCACCCCTTTCTTAGGAACATCAGTGCATTTCTAAATATAATCTATAGAAATATAAGAAAGGAACAAGTTTCATGCTTCTATAATAGTGGCCCTTTACATCATGGTTTGGTATCTAACTCTATAGCTGGGAGTGTCATTATATTTGTCTATAATGGAGAAACGTTGATGAAAATTCCATTCAATTGGGAGTCCTATCCTGGTACTTTTGTTTCTTTTTTATACTGTTCTTTCGTTCTGTATTGTTATTTCATTGAGTCATGTGATATTTTATTCATGCGTTATTTATTATATTGGATGATTATTGTTCATTTTTTTCATATTTTTCTTAAAGGATAGGGCTGAATCCTTGTTTATTATTTAATGTAAAGACCTTATTCTAACTAGGTAGAGGGAGACTAATTACATAGCCCAAAGAATCAAGACCAAGTATTCTAAATACAAGTCTTGAAATCCCATTTTTGGCCTAAATGTCCCTTCCGTGAAAAGTATTATTAAAAAATTTCATAGAATAATATTTTGGAGAATACAATGTTTTTAATTGGCTCATGGGAGTATGTGTTAACTTATAGAAGTAAATATCAAAACAAATAAATAATTATATTATCCAAAGTCACTGTGAATTTTACTATTTATATTAAAAGTGTTTACGATGTGTTAGCAATGAAATATTTAATAAAATGTTAACATTTAGTTATAAAAATTATCTTAAATAAAAGTTTCTGAATGGAAAAGTTTCACCATTGTTATAATGAACATAGAATATTTCTAATTAGGATTAAATAATTATTAACATCAAATCATTGGATGTTATGATGTCTGAATGAAGGAAATCAATTTCCAAAGGATTCTACATGAGTGTTATGAAACATATCTCACAAACATAGGATGTATATGTATTAATATATGTTACACATTAAACGAGTTTAGTGGGAGGGTTTTATTATATGTTAACATAATGATGAATTATGTTTATGAAAATCTAGAAATTGAAGCAAACTTAAGCTAAATATAGTGGTATATCAAATGGTATGACATTAGATGGGAATTTAGGTATTGTTTTATTTTTATTCATAAAAGTGTTTAAGAATATAAAAATTATAATGTTATATAATGGAAAACTAAACATTGTCCTAATTTATGCTTTTTACTAGTTTTGAGAACCGAAATGATAAATAAACTCTTTAGGGTAAAAAATTATATTACCCATAACACATGATTTTAATGGGGTATTATATGATCTGATGAAATATTAAATTTATCCCAGTTTTTGTTTTATATAGTGATACACAACTCATTCAAAAATATTATAAAGTATATTGTCTGTCATATGAATAGAAAATCATACCACATTGAGGGACATACATAATGTCTTTGGTAAGATAGTGGAATGCATTTCACAATGAATTCACATACCTAATGTTATAAATTCAACAATAATGAGAACCTTTAGGGTTTTGTCCTTTTTTGTTTCTAGTGAAATGGATGTGACATCCAAGGTTAGTTGGCTAGGTTTCTAATTCATTATTCTGTTACGGATTAACCGATATAGTATTTTCAATCATTAATGGTGAGTATAAAATTTATTACCTCCACTGTGACAGTATAAGGATGTTTATGGATATACATAAATAAGGAAAAAAATTCTTATTTATTTGGATATAGTGTAATTAATGTGAAAATCAACTTACATGAATTATATTACATTTATTCATCCATCATGCTAATCTATACTCAGATAATAAACAATTTTTCAGTAGAATATATGGGATTGACATAATCTATATAACAAATAAATTAATGTATTTATCAATTTTATTATATTATTAAGAATAATTCATTAGGATATAACTTGATGATGGAGTAATAGAGACATGTTTGTTTGACATAGATCATTGAAAAAACCCATTGTATATTTTGTTTCATTTGATCAATTTTTGGGGTTTATCTACTCTTAAAATTATTTATTAGGGAATTAATAATTTTTGTAAATTCTGTATAGTACTGAGGGGTCACATTTACTAATTAATATAATTACGATGATATTTTTTATATATTATTTTTACGGAAAAAATTTAGGTACATTAAAAGGGTTTTATAGGATATCTAAAATTGAGTTTGTGATGTTGTTTTTAAAAGTTTCTTATGTATAATGTATCATTTAGTGAAAATAAATGCCTGTTTCTATAAAATTTGTTTTTGGATGATTTCCAATATGAATTTTGGATATGGTTTCAATGGTTATTAAGTACAATGTGACAAATGGTGAATGTGATATAATTTTATGTAGGTCAAGTGTAAGTGAAGTATTTAAATAAATATGATTTAATGGTAGAACAATGAAATGTTTGTCCAGATGATATCTTGGTACTTTTATGGATAGATCATTACATGGCCAATTCAACCATATTTTTGAATATATCATTGAAATTAATACATTATGAGGTAATGATCATTTTTATTGAATTTATACACTCTATCTATGAAACAATACGTGGATCATCATGTGATAATCAATTATGAACATTGAATGTAAAATTTGGTTCACATTAAAATATTTTCAATTCAATTTTTAATTATTTTTAATTATTTAATGGTAAGGAACTGTTTCAGAAATTTTTTAACTATTATGAGGGTCCTTTAATGGATCTAATAAAATCTAAATTCTTTTGAAAGTGTTGTATAATATCATTCAGAGACCAAAAAATTCTATTATTAAAAACCCACATTTTATATCAATATCCTTTTCCATTAACGTTTCACAGAAACAATGGGTAAGAGTAGATCGTTCCTATTCATTATGAGTTTCACTAATCTTAGGGATACCATTGGATTAAGGATTCAATGTTATTAATTTATTTAATGATTACAATCATAATGGAAGATCCAATGGGGTTAATGTATTTTGAATGACGTTTCAAATAAATTATGATAATTCTTTTCCCGAATAATATACTTCAATGATAGTGTTCTCTAACCTCATATAAGTGATCACATGACATAATCCCCCTTATCCAATTCATTTTTTATTTATCATAGATGATTGAAAAAAAAACATATCATATATTTAAGCTTCAATGAAGTAGTTTAATATTTCATGTCAAATATAATCATAAAATGTAACTATATTAAAATATTATCCATTATTTATGCCCATATTCATTATTAATAATATAATCATAAATACAAGCTATTACTAGACAAGATTATAATTCTTATTATTTAGAAATTTTTACATAACAATAAAAATAACATATAATTAATTCCAGAATCATAGTGGGGGAAAATAATACTAAATTACCAAAATATAATTATACCTATAGCGTAATTTATGTTTTACTTATATTAATGAACAATATATATTTCATAAATGTTTGAGCCCACTAATAACCTATAATAGTCCTTTTATTTTATTACATAACAGTTTTCCTAGGAGATTAAATCATTAAACAATCCATAATATTATCTTCCATGATATATTTAACGCATTTATCATATTAATATAGAGGAATTTAATTAAAAAATTTAGGAATCATTGGGTACTCATTATTCTACCTTTTATCTTTAACATACCCAATCAAATATATGAAAATTTTCCAATGGAAAAAAAACTAAATTTTATAGTTAGTTTCACCAACCTCACTTATTGATCATTTCCTACAAATCAAATATCTGTGGTTGATTCTTTGCTAATGAGAAAAATTAAATGATAATATTTAAAACCCCCCACAATACATTGGTCAAATGACTATAAAATTATAAAAATATTGGATGATATAATATATTAGGGTATTCCGCTATATCATCACCATGAACCAATTTTTGTACATTTATCAATATTATAACAAATTATTGGCCCCTGATAATAATAAGGATGTAGAGGAGTGAGGAGGAATAAATAGAGAGACGTCCACCCAAACAAAAATAACATATTTGACCCATTTACATTTAATATATATGACATACATAGGTATGGTGATGGTTCATTTAGATAGGGGGATAATCTGTGACCAATTCTCTAGTTTTTCAATTTATTATTTAGTTCAAAAATAATTTTTCAACACTTGTTATAGTGAGCGATGTCACTATGAAATTTCTCATACAATGAGGAAACCAAAATAAAAAATGACTAAAGGTATACAAGGCTCAATACTATAAATTATAATATGTTAATTAATGTGATCTAGTGAAATTGAGATCACCCAACAAACTAGAATAATTGTTTTGGATTACAAATGATCAAGATTTATTCTTGACCTCATGTTTCAATAATTAAATAACATTGTCTCCCGATAATACTTCGGATAAATTTGATTTTTATCTAGATATTCAAAGATATTATGATTATAATTTTTTGATGATTTTATTTTCAAATAAAAATTTATAACATGACCTCACTTCATTCGCATTAATGAATAGTTTTGAATTATTATTCCCTAAAACACAACATATGTGTGATGATTATATAGAATCAATGTCTGTATTCTTCATATTTTTCTTGTAATTTTTTGAACACATATAATGACATATTGTATCAATAATAATTTGTGAAATTAGTCTATATAATTTATTATTACACACAAAATATTTTTATCATATTCTATTATTATCTTTCTTTCTATATACTACTTCACCAAAAACATTTAGGCTATAAAATAAAATATATTTTCTATTAGTCAAAATGATCTTGCTCATAAAATTGGAATCTAAAATATGAATCTTATACAAGATACTACTTTAAATTATGTATATACATTTTATAATATCCTAATTCATCATCCATCATTGAATATTTCCATGTCATAATACACGAATTGTCTAGTTTTTTTATAAATAATTCTCCATCCACATCTCCCATTATATTATAGTATTTTTAATGTTGAATGAATATATCTAAATTCACAGATATATATATAATTATTTATTGATCCATGTGTTTCATTTTAGAAAGACTATTATCTTCAAATAAAAATCATCTTATCTAGTATTTTTTATTACAATATATTTTAGTGATGTTTAATACATGAGGGAATATATTTAAGATCACCATATTTATTTCTTGGAAAAGATTGAATCCATACAGATCAGATTAATAATACTTATTTAGGAGAAACTAAATCTACTAAGGAGTTTTCCAATTTTCTCAACACATTATAGAATATACATTAGAAAATCTAAATTAAAGTAAAAAAAAATCTATGGAATCCTCACATATTGAAAACCATAAATGCGAGGTATTTAAAAATATCACATCATCTACTGATGTAACCCATACCTATGAAAAACCTTATATATTAAGGACATTTCCAATTTTCAAAATAATATTCTTAGTGAAATACTAATATTTGAATTCCTCTCATATATAGGACCTTTGGAAATATGAACTATAAAAAAATTATGAATTTCTTTTTAGTATTACCCTTTAGTATTGAATACCATATGTATAAATACTTACCAACTAAATAATCTACTCACTCATCATAGAGTGAATCTTATGTATAAAACATAACATATTTATAGGCCACATGTTCAACATATTCTTCCCCTCATGTATTTAATAAATTTCTAAATTTTCAATCAAACAATAATTAGACGATAAAACCATGCATTCTATGGATAATTAAGATATATAATTAAATATAATAAATATTAAACATTCACTATAATTATTCCAAAAAATATCACACATCACCTCAAGACTTGTAAAAAAACTAAAAAATTTGAAGAAATCTCCCATAATATTTCAACCCCCCCAAAAAGATAACTGAGTTTTACAATAAATGAAACACCTTGTAAAATTTCAGTTTAACTTTGATTTATTAGTTGAAAAAAAAAACATAATTACCATACACACTTCTTCTCTTTTCCAATCATTCTTCTTCTACCTCTTAAAAGAATAAATTATTCCTAGGTATTGACAGGAATAAAATAAATTTCACTCTTAAAACTCATCATCCATTACAATGATTCGCCATTAAATAATTGTAATCATACTTGAGCATGATCAATGTTGTAATCGAGAACATTACAAAAAAACATTAATTTTTTCCTTATGTTTAATAACATAAACATCATCCCAATTCTTATTCAACATGAAAAACTATAATTTTAACAAATTAAAAATGGGATGATATGTACATTCTTATCATGCATTTTATAATATTTCACAACTAACAATACCAAGCTAAATTTAAGGAAAAAACCTTTAAAAAAATTATTGTAAATATATTATCCCCTATATAAAAGATAAATCATACATTAATTCAGAAAAATATCATTTAATTATCCACCTATATTATTTCCCCCCAAATAAATTATTGGATAATGTTAAAGGATTTTTTTATTCTCTCGCTTTGATAAAAATTGTGAAAATAATAAGTGAGATAGGGGAGACAATCACCAAACAATAATCTTAGATGAGTGAATATTGATATTTCTTCTTCAACATCCAAGTATTAATATTCAAATAAAAAGCATTATTCTTCTCAATATGATATAGACTCTAATTCATTATATCAAAATTATCTTGATTTTATACATCTTATTTAACATATCTTTACTAAAGATTAGAAAATAATGAAATATGTGTTTTCTAACTCCATGTTATTCGAGTTTGAACTTATTTTCCACACTCTAAAATTTTTAATTATACATAAACTTGTTTTCAAATCTCTTTAAAAATTATAAAAAAATTTATTCAACTAATGAAATAGATTTGTCATCATCACCAATCTATACTTATTATACATTCACCTTTCCTTCTCCATCTTTATCTAACTTCTCAACAATTGTTTCTTTATCATCATCAAATTTGGAACATTTCTATTGCAGTGTAAGTTCATGATTTATAAATTATGGAACATTAATATTAGAACTATAAAAAAATTCATTATTATATGTATAAACATGTTTATATTCATTGGAACAATGATTTAATGTCTTTTGGGCCATAATTATTTTCTTCCTTCATTCTCAAGTAGAATTATTTTTCAACATCAATATCCTAGGACATGTTTCATTATATTGAATATCTACACAGAAAAAATGTCTATATTTCATAATATATGAAAAAATATAAATTTATTTCCTTCTTTATATATCTAAGACACAATTGTAATATTGTGTCTCAACCTATCAAAAGTTTTTTGATTCCAAAGTATTTTACCCAAATACTATTAAAAAAACAACTCTAATTTTATGTAACCTATATTTTAACAATGTCCCAAAACCATCCTTTATATTTCCAACATACTTTAGAACCTTCTAATTTATTTTATATATGGTGAGTATCCAATATCTATGATCCATGGGAATTCAGGTTAGGATTCTCTGAGTGAAACATAAAAAACTAAATAATTTCTTTTTTAATTAACATTATTTATTTTAGGATGTTCATTATTATGATTCATAATGACCAGGATAGGTAAGATGATAAGAAAATCATTTGATAAGATAAATTCCTAATTATAAATTCCCCACTCCTCTTCCATTGGCTATAAATTTTTACCAACTTTTAGTTACTAATTTTTATATTGATTATGAATATTATTATATGAGGGGTTGTATCCCCATTAATATTTTCCTATTAAATATTCTAGGATTATATAAATATGGTTTATTAACCTAATATCTCTTATTTCAATTCCAAAATACTCCATAAACATGTAAGTGTCTATAAAATATATATATTTCCACAAAATATGCTTTTTTTCTTAATGTTAACACATTCTATCATTTCAAATTTTCACCCTAAATATTGGATCACTTATGAAAAAAAATGTTTTCATACAGTCAAAATACTTTCCACTTCAATCGATACTTGTTTATTTAATTTTTTATGTCACTATTTTTAGTATTATTGAAATTTCAATATAAATTCCAATATTTTTCATGCTTTTGAGTTTCATCATGTCTTTTTTAAGTATTAGTTTCTTCAATTATGAATTTGAATAAAAAATTTCCCCAAAAATTTCAATAAAATTTTCAACGTTTTTAAGAGATATTTTCTTCCAACAAAAATTTCAAATTTCTTTTAAAATTTTACTCATTCCATAATATTATCACTTGATATTTCTCTAACATCATGTATAGAATTTTAGATTATTAATTTATGATTTTTCAATTACTTTCAATTATATATAAATTTCTTATAAAAATGATCCACATAATTATAATTTTCATTAAACATCTCCCCTATGTCTATAATCAATGTAAATTATACAATAAAGAACACATTTATGTTGAAAATGTCATTTTTTAACACTAACTCATTATAGAATGTATGTTACAATAGTTCAAACATAATTGAGAATCCTTCTTGATTTCTTTAAACATAATTTACATTTAATAAATAATCATGAAACATTCTTTCTATTCCATTTTTAGCATAAAATAAATGTTTTATTCATAAATTCCATCATTTATACAGTATTTGAAAATGAATTCTTAATCATTCAATTAAGGAATAAAATATTCTTTCACAAAAATCATTTTATTTATCATCTTCATTATCATCCACACTATTGTGGTGGTGTACTATTATAGAGTTACTATTTATCCCAAATATTTTTTCAGACCATGAAATTAGGACTTTGAGACACATGGCCTTAGATATATCCAAATATTGACCCTAGAGGATTGTACTCCAGATGATTATAAAAGTTTTGGTGGAAGTTAGTGAAATAAAAGAATCCTACAATGTAGGTGGATACATGATGGCCAAAGAACAAAATTCATTGGTGGATGGGTCTTCCCAGTTCAGCTTGAAAGGTGGGATTTTTTTAAGGAGGGAAGGTATATATAAGTTTTTGGATTGTTTATCTAGGCCATTGGCCCATGTAAAATTATATGTTCTGCTACAAGGGTATTTAGGAAATAATATTATATTATATCTTCTTTACATATTGGCATTGGATGATCTATGGTTTCCCACTCAACCAATATAACAGGGATGATCATGAAATTAAATAAAAATGAAAATAGTCGAATAACATTCATTCCCTAATTCACTCTTTTACCTGTTATTAAACATATTTAAATGACTGAATAATGTTTTCTTAATTTAATTTAATCATCTAATTCATTATTAATATATTTTTCCTAAAAGGAATTATTCTTAACTTCATACATTTATTACATAATATTCACTTTCTGGAAAATAATTAATTGAAATTTCCCTATCAATATTTTTTAAAGAAAATTTATTCAATATTTCATAATTAATGTAGATACTATGAGAATAATTCAATATATATGTTCCCCTAACACAATATTAATCTTTTAAATTTTTTTCATTGAACATGTATAGAAAAATATAAAGTATCTTATTGAAAAATTTAAAATCCTCTAATTTTCTCCAGAAATCATCTTTGGTATTAAAAATATAATTTAATATCATATTAAAGTAATCTAAATAATTTTCATTATTAATATTAATGTCTCTATACATAGATCAGTAAACACGTTTTCTAGATTATTTCTCCTTTACAGAGCATTCTAAAATATATTCACAATTTTACAAAATTTACATTTCTTTATTTATCGCTTTAACATAAATAATTTTTTTTTCAAAGGATGCTGAGACGGTTTTTTGAGAATGTAAATATATATATATATATATATATATACCTTTTATATGATATTATCAATTAATCACAATCATAGTGGGAACAAAACCATTGGCAAAACTAATAAAAATGTCTGGGGTGATTGATTAAAGATATAGAAGAATTTAATCATTCAAAATATAATAATTTTACCTCAAAAGTGAGAACCCCATTTATAATCCTTAAATTAATGTTTTCCATGTATAAAATAGAAATTAAGATATTATGTATTCAAATACATAAAACTCTATTTTTGATTGAAAAATACTGAAACAAATGCCCATAAATTAAAACAACCATTACATCAACAAAAACTAAGATACATATTTATATTTGGATGAAACTGAGACTTCTTTAACACCACTTGTGAAGGACCCACACGTAGTCTTGGCCCACTTAGAGGGGTGGAGGTGAATTAGTTAATACTATACTACTTTTCTTTTTATGATTTCCTGATAAATAAATATTTATAAATTGTTATAGTGACTGATCTTACAATCGGGTTTCCCACACTTGGATGATATAAAAATAAATAACCAGTGATTTAAATGGCTATGTAATCAATATTAGTTACTAATAATTATAATTACAACTTAAAAATAAGATCATACAATCAAATAGAATATTCAATGTCAATTACATATTAATAGGGTTTATCTTTCAACAAATGTTAGAACAATATCATAGCATTGTCTCCCAATTGGTCTACTGACATGTTTATGTGTGGTCTGGATCTTCGATGATATATGAATTTTCTTTTTCTTCAGATAATATTATCCTTGGACCCTATATATTTCTCTCGCACTTCGTTAATATTTAATAATGTTTCATAATTCATCTTCCATAACACACAACACAAGTATGATGATCTCGAAGAATCTATTTGTGAAATTATATTCTTATCCTTTTAATTCCATGAATATTTATCCATACATAGTATCTATTCTATAATTTTTTCATCAACCAAATTCAATTTCATCATAGTCATTTGTAGTAATTTTATTTCTATTTTTCTTGTTCTCTTTATTTCTCTTAATAAGTACATAAAAATATCTTCATAATAGTATAAAATATATTATCTATAAGAAACATCTATATTCAATCTTCAAAAAATAATTTTAAATTAATAACTATTAAAACTAATTGTCCTAAACTATTTCTCAATTTCTCTTAAGCTTCTCTATCACCTTCATCAGTGCTTATATACATTGATGTAAATAAGGGGTGCCCCCAAAATTTTTCCACTTGAAGATTCTATAATAATTTCTCTATTTGAGTCATGGCCTTGAAAATATGATGTGATTATCTCTAAATTCTAAAATATAGCTAAAATTATTTATTAATCTATATCTTGTATTGAATTAAGATAATAATATTAACAAATTATTCATTACTCTATAAATATTTGTATTTTGATAGCTTTTTGTGATGTTTAATCCATACAAAAACAACACCAACATCACAATATTCATTTATTATAATGTAAAAACTTATATTTATCTATAAAAAAATCTATTTATATGAAAAACAAGTATATGGAAATCCTAGGAAACTTATGGATTTTTGAATTTTATAAAATATAGTGAAACCTTACATATCGAAAAATCTAATTTAATTAAAACTTTACATATATAAAACCTTATGTATTGAAATGAAAACATAATGATGAATTTATAAATTTTCAAATATTTTCTTAGGTAATCAGTATCTATATAAAATTCTATATACTAATGAATTCACTATTTCATTTATATAATCTCCTAAAGTTACACATAAGTATGGAAAAGTAATTGTGTGGAAAAACATACATGCATTAGAGATTTACATTTTATAATAATTTTTTTATTAGTAGTACACATACGTATTGAACCATTATATACATAGGAAATTAACATTTTTCCAATTCAGCCCTTATTTTCATAGAGTGACCCATACAGATGGGACATAAAGAATTCTTCATACCATATTTTTTTCTTACAATACCCAAACTCATTGAAGAAATTTAAAATTTTAATGACCCATACTTCTCAGTAAATAAAACATTCTATATTGAGGACTTTAAAAAATTTACCATATTTTATTAATATCAAATAACTTCCATACAAATTCTAAAGATATCAAAAATTCACCTCTATAACTAAAAATAGTCTTATTGAATATCAATTATAGATCCAAAATATTTTAATCAACCAAAAATACATTGAGTGACCATAACATAAAATATCCAACCCTGTTACACTTTATTTTTTACATTATTTATGTGCTAACAATAAAATACAACACTAGAGCCATATCTACTTCATCTCTTCTCTAATTCTCATGATTATGGATGTAAACTCAAAAATCTTTCCTGATGTCTCATAAACATATAAATGGTCAAACACACATGACATTTGAATATATTAATTTTTTATGGACAAATAAATATAACCTAGGGGGTTTAATCACCCCTTAAATAAAATAGTGTGAAAGATGGAATCGGGTATCTTGTGCCCCTAAAAAATTATCTCGTAGTGCCTTTCACATTAAGTGGCCTAACATTTTGTTCCAAATGGACTATCATATAACACAATAAATAAAATTTCTAATAAAATACCATATCTAGAGAACCACATGACCTTAGGGTTGGCTCTCCATATTCCAAAAGGCTATAGAAACAAATGTGGGAGACTATACTCTCAATACCAATACATAAAATTCCAATCGATGAAATAATATCTTAAAAATCCTAATAAATATATACTATTTCATTTAAATACCATTCAAAATCATTAGAAAATATAACCTCTAATAATGAAAATTACCATTATTGATCAAACAGTCATACAATAAGGATCATATACTATGATAACTAAATATATAATAAAGAATGAATAAAATATATTCATTATATATTTATAAAATCACATTAACACTTAAAAACTATTTTAAAAAACCAATAAAACTAATAAATCTAATCTATAATAAAATACATAACATGAAATTCAATATATGGTTATCATGCTCACCTGAGGTCCCAAGTTTGGTGTGAGAAAAAACATAGTTCAAAAAAATAACTATCTTTTATACTCAGTCATATATAGTGTATTGATGTGTAAAAAAATAAATATTATTCATATATTCAGTTACTTCACATTATCATTTTATATCCAAAACATCATTTCAAAGGAGCCTACCTCTTTTATCCATTATATGAAATCACATATCACATAACCACATCTCATCAAAATCTCATTAGTGAATGAGATAACATAGACTCTCTTGGTGAAATCAGAACGCCATCATGGGAAACCCAAACCATATACCTTCCCAGTTCATTTAGAAACCCATCTTGAGAAATAATTAATATATTTTCCCATAAATTGCCTTGTTGAACACTAAATATGGGGGATAATTGAGTTATTAAAAATACCAATTATAGAAAGCCTCCTTACTCTTGTATGATCATTAAAATAATTTTCTACAATAAAAATATACAGAGAAAATTAAAACTTACATTCAAGATATTGAACAATTTTTATCTACTGTTCATTAAGGAATATAAATATTTTTGTTCACTCCACCATTAATCTTATCCATGAGTTTGGTGATTTTCACTATAAAATCCCTTTTACCAAGAGATGAAATATTAGTAAAATAAGTTGTCACGAAATACCATGAATCAAGATCTTTCAACCATGATCTCAATTTAGAAGACATATACATGTTCATAAACCTCACTCTTACATTGAGTGAAGAAAATAGGGTAAACAAAATTTATAAGATACAATTTTAGCACACAGTTTTTAGAAGTAACTAAAATTAGTATAAACTTTTCATGAGAATACAATATAAATAAAGGTATAGTAAGGGAATACCTTCAGTAAAACATATCGAATTGATAATCAGAACATTAATTTTTTGTTTTGAACTTTTCTAAGTATAAATATTCAAGCTCATTTATATGTAAGTGCATTTTGTATACATTACTATCTCTCTTATTTTTCTCATTTGGTGTAGTGACAACCGAATCCTTTTATAAATCATTTTGAAATTAATCATGAGATAATACTAACCATAAATCATTCAATGAAAAGATCATTATGAGATGAGATATTAATGATAAGAATTCAATCATTCCCAACATACTAATTACTCATTTGTGGAAGTGATTTCATAAATCATCTCATTCTTAAGATCATTTTTTCATGGTAAGTCTAGTGTAGACTAATCTAACCTTAAGTATATAATATCATTATTAATGTTATATGAAATCATTAAATGAATTTATAGAATATTATAAAATTAATCATCACATTATTTAGTAGCTAGAACATCTTATGATATCTATAGGAAGAATTTTTCAATATATGATAAATTTTGTAGTATAAAATAACTCAACTTCATATCATAAACAGAATTGAATACTACATAATATTATTCTTCAGTATAAGATGAATAAGATATTATGATTAGATGTTTAAATTATACTGGTTGAATATATTTTTTATGTAAGATATGTCATCCCATATTTTCATTTTGAATAACACATATGGATTGAAAAACTCAGTCATTATTTTTAAGATAATGTCTTACGTAGTAGTATGTGCATTAAAAAAAATTGATTCTAAAAAAATTGAAGATATTCATTAATTAAAAAAAGATAAAATGATTTTTCAAAGAACATATTCTTTACTTATTTTATGATAATAAATTTGGGAAACCATATAAGTTAAATTATTTTTGAAAAAAACAATCTGGAACACTTAGGATAAAAATTTTCATATAAAATTACTGATTTTGTGAGTCATAAAAACATATAAGAATTTTATATGTTTAAACGACATAATCATTACAATAATATCCCCCTTTTTATTATCATAAAACCCATTATATGGAAAACAAAAATTTCATTCAAAAAGATTATTTTATGAAATTCATGTAAGATAAAAATTTGAGAAATATGGGTTTCATTTTCTTATTCTATGTTAATGAAACATTAAATTTGAAGATAATTTTCATATAAACATTAATTTTCATATGTTTCATATCTTCTCCCACTTTTTTAAAAATAACAGAATGAATTTAAATTATAAATTTTTCTATTTTTCTTTTCATCTCCCCCTTTTTAGAAAATGTAAATGAATCATTATGTTTTACATTTTACTATTTTCATTTTCGTATCCCCCCTTTTGTGATATAAAAAATAAGAAGAGTAAGAAATAAAATAAATATTACACATGAAAATTAGTAAATAGTTAATTATATCGATGTTGAAATTTTTTTGGGATTTAATAAAGTATATAAGGGATAATAAAAAAACATATACTAAAACATATTGATCATAAGGATAAACATTTAAAACCATATAGAGTAAAAAATTTCAATAAAATAATATTTAATAACAATAAAAACATCATATAGAAAAAACAAATTTAAAATGAAAACTAGAATTCATTAAATAATTAATATCATTCAAGAAATGAAATATTAATTTAAAACTGATTCATATATTTATAGGATTCCATATACATGGATTGGCTAAAATTTTCTACATATTCTCATCTATATAGAATCCCACTTCACAAAATTATGGGAGGGACTATATGATCTTTGGAACATGAAACAATTTTTTGGAGGTGGTTTCATGAAAGATAATTGTTGGAAATCATGTAATGAGAACAAAAGAATAGGTGCATGAGTTGTTGTGCCAACAAAATCAACCAAATCCAATCGAGATTATCAAATAAATGAATGATCATATTTAGAAACCTTTACTGGTGTTGATTGAATATTGAGAGAATGTTATTGTACCCTTGAAAAAAATGTTTAAATGGTTAATGGGTTTTTTAAATATGGGTTTAGCTAATGTAAAAGATACTTATTTTTTACACCTAAAGTTTTTCCTTTTAGATATATCAGAGGGATAAACTATTTCATTTAATCAATGGGAAGTGGATGGATGATGAAAAATAATATTATGTCATTAAATTCTCTTTATGAAAATATAAAATAGGGAATCTTCACAGGCATCAATACTTTACACAATATCATTTTTTCGGCGGTCCAAAAGAGTGGTGAATCCATTACATATGTTCTCTTAGAAATTTCCAAAAATCTTTTACATATCTCACTTCATGGTGAAACTAGATATCATATTCTTCAACATATCAAAAAAAATTTCCATCACACCAGCAACGTAGTAATCCTATTTTCATCTTGAAGATACATTTCATACCAAATATTCAACAAAACATTCATCTTTTACTTCTAATTCACAATCCAAGGATTATGGATTCAAACTGTTAGACACTATTACAAGGATATCCTCAACATTAATTCCTATAAAATCTTTATTATTTGATAAATATCTAGGCATATTCTATATACCAATGATTATAAATCTTATAACTTTTTTCGATTGGTTTTAATTTTCATCAACTTTTAATATCTTATTATTCAAAAAAGAACATATTTATTTTTAAACATGTTAACTAATTCAGTGTATTTCTTAGGATGAAATCTAAACCTTCTCAATTCATCAATCATGTTTTTTTGAATGTCATGAATCATCTCTCATGATATAATTTCACACTATATAGAATCAATATCTACACTCATCATATCCATAGCTTTGGATAACTATATAAGCTTTGAATGTATATCAAAATTGTTCATATTTTATATTGCGGATCCTCAGGATATATTTTCATCCAAGGATAGAACAAATTAGATTATTTATTAAAAATAAAACATTTAATAAATTTTATCATAATGATTTATTATTTAATTAATAGAATTTGTTAGTTTTTTTATTTCTACTTCATAGAGTAAAATTGAGTATATCTATTTTGGTTTTTTAGAGACCCTTATTCCAATTTCAGAATATTTTATATTTCTATCTTCTTCATAAACAATATGATTAAATTACTGGTGAAAATTATTTATTTATTTACAAAATAGAAGTATTTATTAATCATTAGGATCATCTTCTACATTATTTTAATTTAAAGACTTGATTGTATATAATCTTCTTGTAGTATATTTTTATAATTCTTCAAAGATGAAATAGATAATAAGAGGGAATGTCCAAGGACCTACAAAAATCGTGAAATTACCCAGTCATAGTAACGAATCAATGAGAGGGGTAGGGGTGAATCAGTGAAACCCTATTACTTTTACGTTTCTTTTTAATTAAAATAACTTTCACCTCTTATTAATGATTTCAATTCCCTATAGAGAAAAATATAAACACACATCCAAAGAAACACAAATATTTACAATGTTCACTATTCAATAATAATAGCTAATTCCTCAGTATGGTTTGGAAAAAACCCATCACCCTAAAATCTACATGAAATCAATATGTTGATTACAATGAGTAGTATGTACCCATTAACTTGTGTAGCACAATGAAACAATCCCACGAGTGTGTGAGCACCCAGATAGAAAAATAAGGCAATACAATTGTTTTGAAACAACTCAAGTTACCTACACATCTTTTCAATTCAACAATTGTGTTCAATTCAAATATAATTCAGCAATTTCATTCCAAGAATAAAAGAAAGAATCAGTGGGCCTTTTTTTTTGAAACCCTGAGTTCGATCTTTTTTGAGTCTGATTCCTTCGAGCCCGATTCTGAAAAAAATACTCCCAGTCCAATTTTATAATAGAACACTATAGAGTAGAATGGTTACCACTTCAATTCCTGAAAACAATTCATGCCAAATTGAATATGTAGGATTAAGCACCACCCGAATCAATTATACAGACAAATTGAATTGATCTCTTCATCTATCTAAAAACATGGAAATTCTCTCTATTCTAAAGTAAATAGTGCACCTCCTAAGAAAGTACAACGTAATTTTTGACCTTTTATAGGTGACATAAAACTTGTTTAGGAAGGAATCCCAAAACATATTCCATGTCACTTAAATTCTCCCACATTTGAATTTCTCTAGAAATCTCAGAGCAATTCAGAATTTGTCAATGCTTCTTGATTCACCCCAAAACATCCACAATCTTTACATATTCATCTTCAGACTCCCATTTCAATGGCATATAATGATTTCAATTGTTAGGAATACATGGGTCTGATAAACTGAGTCTGATTCCTCATGCTGATTTCTGAATACAATTACCAAAACCAATTTGTATCATAATCTTGCATATGAATGTTCATCTCCCCCATGAATAATCATTCCACAATCTCCTTCTATTTTCTTTGGTCTTATCCCACATGAGAAACCATACTGCATTCAAAAATAACCCATGTATCATGACTACCTTCATGACTTTAAAATCATTGAGGATTAGATTTGGCATCATCTCACTTCAATTGGAAAGTATTGTAAGTTTCCATTCATGCATTTTTCTTTCTTTTCATCTCAAACCAAGCATGATCTGTTCTGAATATAAATGGTCCATATACGATTCTCCTAAATACGATCATTCTGGATACGATCATTTCTTTTTATGATCATTTTGGTTTGGATCATTTTGGTTATGATCATTCTAGATACAATCATTATAGATATGATCAGTTTTGGTTACAATCATTATGGTTATGATCATTCTGTTTATGATCATTCTGGTTACGATCATTCTATATACAATTGATGGTTACCATTGCTGGGTATGGTCATTTATTCATACGATCCCAGTGTATGATCAAATACAATTAGAAAATAATGATCTGCCTGGATACGATATAATATAATATAAAAATGATCATCTTCCCATATAAAATACAATAAAATTTGAAATTGATTCTATCTTGATCGACACCATCTCTTTTCATTCACCCAACTCAGATCAATTAAAATACGATGAGGATTATATTTTATCTGTACCATGTCTATTCTTGAACTTTCACCTAGATATGATCATTTTGAAAACATATCAGCACCACCTCCTACTCTTTGATAATTATCCTTTATTCAATTGTCACCACTTTTCATCAGCACCACATTCCATGGGCACAACTATTCAAAACATCGCCATTTCTTTTACTTCCACCTGAAATCAAAATGTTTTGTAAAACATTTGATATTGTCACTTTCTATTATTATAGGTGTGACTTCATCAAATAGATTCATCACTTCTATCAGGATAATATTGTTTTAAAAAACAGTTAGTACTGCATCTTTCTCTCTACCATCTATATACAGTAAATCTGAATACAGTTATTTTTAGATTGGTAGCATCTCACTCACTTTTCCTTTATTCTATCAATCTAGCATCACATGTTCTCACATGAACTCGTGATTAACAAAATACAAATCAGAAAATCTTCATCACAATTACATCGAAACGTTTCATAACATTCCATTAACACGTGCTTTTTCATTCCTTCTCATTATCTTCTCGAGAACAAAATTTCTGAACACATGTGACTAATTGTCAAAAATCAAGGGTCTGATTTTAAAAAAAAACCCAAAATAATTGTTTCCTCCAAAAAAGGTGAAGTGATTTCCATCCTTCAAAACTTATCTTGACAATAAAATACACTTGATTATTAAAAACCATCATCCTCATCTTAGCCCTAACATTCTTCCCCTTTGGATTTTGTTTTCAACCATGTTTCATAACTCATTGAACATCGTAACCTCATGAAATGGATTACATATCAATATTTCTAAGCCTAAGTGAGCTAGCTCATTATTGGAAACAAGAATCATGGATTGAAAAACCATACTATCCAAAAAATGTGATCATGACAACCTATTTAATTTCACATTTTTTTTCTCATTCTTCATGGAAAACAGTTCAATTTCATTTCTTATAAGAAATCCAACAAATAGTTATAATAGTTCGCACACTAATCAATGCTTAATTCACATATTACTTATAACATTCTCTTTAATCTAATATATTTATGAAAGAAGACAATTATACCCCTATAAAATAAATTCAAAGATATAATGATAGATGGGAAAAATACACATACCTCAACCTAGATAAAAAAGAGGTTAGACACTCTTGTTCAACTTCATTATTGAAAATGATTACATCGATAAAGGATTTTTGAAAATATTAGCAACTTTTTCCGATGTTGGAACATACACCAACTTCAATTCATACTTCTCCACATTATACTTAATAAAATGATTTTTGGTATCGATATGTTTTTAACGATAATGTTGCACATAAATATTGTTGAGATTGAATGTACATTGATTGTCACAAACCAATAGCATGGGTAACATCACATCAACACGTTGATCGCCCAATTGTTTTTTCATCCACATAATTTGAGTAATGGACTAAGTAGCACAAACATACTCAGTTTCATCCATACTGAGAGTTACTGAATTTTAATTTTTTGAATGCCAACTAACACAACCAATCTACATCTGAATACCCAACCAATTCAATACAATTTGAGCTATAATATTTTAATTGAAATATTGTAATTCCATTGATATATTTGAGAATTATTTTTCCAAAATTAAAATATGATTCTTTGGGAGATTTTTGAAATCTTTAACATAAGGTAACAACATTCAAAATTTTGGGTCTTCAGGCAGTAAAAAATAGTAGACTTCAAATCAGCGTCTAATACTCTTTCTGATCAACTTAATTTCCACCTCCATCATTACTCAGCTTTATTCCCTCTAAATTGTGTGTGGAAACGTGCTTTTAATTTTACATGCCAAACCTATTGAGAATTTATTTTTCATACATTTTTTGGGAGTGGAAAATGTAATATTTCTTTTTCTAGATTTGTAACCCATGAATGTATTTCATTTCTCCTCGTATGGACATTTAACATACATTCTATATTAATTCATAAAATCTTCCACTTCTTCGTTCATCATTATCATCAAAGATAATATCATTCACATAAAAAATTACAATGAGGGAATACACTTGAATTCATATGATGTAAATCTTATCATCCAATCAACCTTTCTTAAAATTAATCTTTCTTAATAATATATCAAATTTGGAATACCATACCCTTAGAGCTGGTTTTAGGCCACACAATGACTTTTCCAATCTATACATATAACCTTCATCTTTTCTAATAATGAATCCATAAGGTTGTTCAGTATAAACCTCTTCTTCATGATCACCCTTTAGGAATACATAACTGACATACATTTGAATGATCTTGTAGCCCCATTGTAAAGAAAATAGCAAGAAAGATTCTAATTGTTTCATGTCATACCACTAGAGAAAAGGCTACACCAAAATCAAGACCCTCAATATGTGAGTTCCCATTGTAAAATAATCTTACATTGTTTCTTATAACATCATCATTTTTATTGATCGGGTCCTTGAAAACCCATTTTTTTCAATGATGTTTTCTTTAGGATTGGGTATGAGCTCCAAAATATTATTCATTTCAATCTAATCCAATTATTGATCCATGGATTGAACCCATTCCATATGCTCAAAAGATTCGTTCACATCATTCAGTTCCACTTTTTAATACAAAGAATATGTGTAATAAAATTGGTTTTTGTTCATGATTAAACCATCTGATTTTGATCACCAATTATATTCTATGCTTCCACATGTTACCTCAGCTTTGTATAAGATTTTAAATTGTCTTTCTCATCATTGGAAATAGGTGAGTCAATTATTTATCGTTATTAGGATTACAATTATTTGTAAACTCATCATAATTATCTTCTTAAACATTCTTAAATTCATTGTCCCCATTATGATATTTCTCTTTCTCAGATACTTCAATCACTTTTACATCAACTGAATCAAAAAAATTTTTGTTACTTTTTTGAAGCACATATACCATCTTCCTTCTTAAAATAGCAAGTAAATATTCCTTTTATACATTTTTGCTCAAATTTACTATAGTTTCCACCATTATTCTTTATAATAAACGGGCCCCGAAAACTCTAAAGTGCTTAAAACTTGGGGATTTTCCATACAACAATTCATAGGAATATACATGAATAATTATGATTGAAACAACGATTCTAAATATAAACAACAGTACTCATGGAATTCATCCAAAATCACAGAGAAATGATATTCTCATGTAATATTGTGTTTCCCATTTCCACTGGGCTTATGTTATTTTGATCAACAAACCCCATTTTGTTGTGGAGTATATAGAGATCTATACACATGTCAAATTTCATGCTTCTCTAGATAGTCTTAAAAAAATTACTTCTATATTCACCATCATTATCCATTCTCAACATCTTCACATAATACCCACGTTCTCTCTCAGAATTTCTTCTGAAACATTTAAGCATTTTCAAAGATTTTTATTTGTGTTTCATGTACATAACATAAGTAGTGAGATTAAAATCATCAATGAAAGTAATTAAGTACTTATCTACATGTGTTGATTGTTTTCTCAAGTAACAACATATTTCAGAATGGATAAGCTCTAGGGGTTGTTTTTAACAAATATCAACTTACTTATGCGCAAAATTTTTAATTTTTTATTTTAGGAAAATAGTGAAACACCAATATCATCTTCATAGAAAATCAAGAATGTCTTGAACACATTCCCTTTTAAATATATTTCTCATGTCTTTATGAAACATATGGCCAAGACTTTTCTTCCATATCTTATTCTCTTCCACCATACTCATCAAACAATATTTTCATGAATTTTCCAACATGAAACAAATTTTCTTTTGAACATGGGCCCCTTGTAACAATAGCTCAATATTCTTCAAAGATTACAAATACTCTATCATTATTGATGATAACCTTGTTACCCATATCACACAACTGTGAGACACTTAGCAGGTTGTGTTTAATCCCATTAAAAAAATTCTTAGATTTCATCATTTATTTTCCAATAATGGATGATCCAACACCTTTGATTTTCATGAATTCATTATTTTCAAATATCACTTTTCCTTAATTATAATCTTTCATATATATAAAAAACTTCATGTCTCATGTCCTGTGAGAAGAAAACCCATTATCAAGTATCGAGGGTTGTTCCCCTTTCATGTATTTTAATTCATTTTCAACAACAAGCGCCTTTTCTCTATTATTTTCATTATTTACCTTCTTCTTTTAAGAATTGAGATTATTTTGCTGATATGGAAACAAAACAAGAAATCATTTTTCAGTATTTATAGGTTTTTCACATCATTCACAAATACTTCCCAGAGGTTGGATCCTATTCGTAGTCTTATCATTATTCTTTTTAGATTTATTAATGATGACCATCTCATTATTATTTCTTTGAGGAGATTGAATCCCCCTCAATCTCTTCCATTCATAACCTGCAGAATAAAATATTTTTTTTTGATTGAACCAATACATACCTTTTATGTTTCTGAATACAAAAAATACCAATAATAACCAAAGAATGATTATTTTCCTCTAAAACATCCATACTAATCATAATTGTGAAACAATTTCTCACCAATCTCATTTTCACTTTTAATTTAATTATTATTATTCTTTTCATCCTTCACAGGATCAAAATTATTTGAAACTTTTAGATACATAGGTTGTTAATTAACTCTTGAATTCTTTTTTTACGAAAGTGGTGACATGAATTGGTTTCCCAATTCATGCCGCCTAAGAAATTTATTAAAATCAAAAGTAAAAATACATGCACAATGTGTACATAGAATACACCAGTGGGAGTTAAGGGGGATAAAAAAAGATGTTCAAGCATATCAAATCAAAAATATAAAACCATCCAACATGTGATCGACGTTGAAGTTCCTTCTGTAGATCATCCATTCCAGCCATCATAAAAAAACACAAGAGGATGTCCTTCAATGGAGTGCTGCACCAGGATCCTCATCAAAACATAACAATCATCATGAACTCAGAAAAATAATCAAATACACTAGTAAAAAGTAGAACAGAGCAGCAAATAGAAAAACATGGCACTGATCTGGAAAAGCAAGAGTCTAGATGAAATCTGTAGTGCAGACCAAATAGAAACCAAATAGAGAGAAGCAGAGAATTTCGACTTTCTAAAGCAGCAATCAACAAAACCATATCAAGTGAATATCCAATGCAATGAAGTAACCTCAGAAAAAATGAAGAATAGAAAACCAACATTAGTGATAGAGTTTTTAAAAACATAATATTTTTTAGCTTCAAAGTGTTTTTGTTAGAAAAGTTCCAACTCTTCTTCTTTTCCCCTCAACAGCACTTATAAATGCAAATTCAAATTATTCCCATCTTCAAAATAATTCAGAAATTCATAAATCTCTTTAACCAAATTTTAATTCTCGCCAGAAAAAAATTCTTGGTTTCTTGAGCATTTATCATCCATTTTTTTTCAAGCTTTATGATCTATCTCTACTGTTCTTTCAATTCTTCTTTCAAAAGAATTAAAGTATGAGTTTACTATTTATAACTACTACTTAAGAATTCTTCATCATTCAATATCGAAATTAAATTATTTTTATTTCCATACTCAATAGATTTTTCAGATTCAATATCAATCTCTTTTTCTTCATCATATTTGGACAATAAACATCTCTTTTTTATTTGAAGAATTTATTTTCTTTTCCATTATATAAATTTTCCTTCCACGATATTTTTTGATTTATTTATTCAATATATATATCCTCTTATGTCTTTCTTCAAGGAGAATTAGCTATAATGTGACCACTAATTCAACATTTAAAAAATTTCATATGATGTTCCCCTTTGTATTTCATAGTACCTATTTTCACATTTTTTGGAAAACCAGGATAAGATTTCATTGACATTTTTACATACCTCATTTTCTGAGTGAGAATCACCATCTTCATCTTCAATAACAATCTTCCATTACTATTATTTATTCATAGCCTTGAAATACATCTCTCTGTCAACGTTTTTCTCTTCATATAACTCTCTCTTCATATTTCATAGGTGATAAGAGTGATATGTAAATGATTAAGATATAATGTTTCATGATTATTGCCTTAAAATGAAGAAAATTTTTCATCAAATTTTTCTTGTAGGATTCTCATGAACTTTTCAACAATTGTAGAGTCTTTTATAATTTCACAAATACATCTGATAATACTCACAATTTCATTCACATTGGTAAATAATTCCCCAATAGAATCATGATCACCCTTCTCCAAATCTTCATAATTTAATATCCATATTTATAACATTACCTTATTCACATTTATATTTCCTTTGAATATGTTTTTCAATTTATCATTTATACCTTTACCCAGGGTAACACTTTAAAATCTCAATAATTCCATTTCATAATGTGAAGATAATATATCATTCCTGTCGCTACAATAATTCTCTTAAAGATTCTTATCAACAGATGTAAGTGGTGCTCTATCTTCAATGGGAGGAAACCAAATGGCTTCAAGAACATCATAGATAAAAGAAATAATATATGACAACATTCTATATATCATGATATGATAGTTCTTTCCATAAAATACCAGAATACCATTATTGTTCAAACTGTTTATGTTCTCTATCATCAATGAAAAGTGAAGGGAACCTACCTCTCATACCAATTGAAAGTGCCCAGTCATAGTAATGTGTCACAAAGAGGGTGAGGGTGAATTAGTGATACCATATTCAATTTATGTTTCTTTTCAATTGAAAAAAACTTCTCCTCCTATTAATGATTTCAATTCCCTAGTGAGAAAAAAAACTATCCACAGAAAAAATAAAATAAAAATTTAAAAGGTTCATGATTTATTAAGAATAGCTAAGTCTTTGGAATGGTTTGGGAATGATCCAATACCATACAATCAACTAGAAACAAATCGTTGTATTACAACGAGTATTATGTACACATTCACTCATGTTGAACTATTAAACAATCCCAGTAGTGTGTGTGAAACCTATTAGAACAAAAGGGTAATATAAGTGTTTTTTAAGAACTAATTTTACATACACCGCATTGAAATTAAAAAAAGGATTAAATTGAAAAAAATTCTTCAATTTCTTACCCAAAAGAAAGGTGAAAATCAATTATACATTGTTATGAAACATTGAGTCCAATATTTTCTGAGTCCGATTCCTCCCAGTCCCATTCTGACAAAACAATACTCTCATTTTGATTATATGATTGAACATGATAGAGCAGGATCAACACCACTTCAATTTCCAAATACATTTGTCAATACAAGTAGAATATGAATCAATCAACACCACCCAAAATATTTTTAAAGCCAAATAGAATTGATCTTTTTTTCTCTCTAGAATCCCAAAAATTCACTCTCTTCGGTAGTGAATAATGAACCTCCTCAAAATGTACAATATTCATGTTTCCCTTTTATAGGTGACCCAAAATATGTTTAGGTGGGATTCCCAAAACACATTCCCACTCACATAAATTCACCCACATATGAATTTATTATGATATCTCAATGAAATTATGAATTTTTCAACACTTCTTGATTTATCTCTAAACCTCCACCATCTTTACTTCTTCTTCTTCGAACTCCAATTTCAATTTATGAGACTAATTTAAATTGTTAGGAATACATGGGTTTGATCAACTACGTTGGATTTCTCATGTCGTTTGCTAAATATAATTCTCAGAACTGATTTGAATCAAAATCTTGTATATGAAATTTCATATCCCCCTCGACAAATCATTCTAAAATCTCATCTTATTTTATTTCCTCTATTCCCACTTGGGAAACCATACTTTATTAAAAAATATTTTTTGTATAATGACTAGCTTTAGGATGTTTAAATCATTGAGTATTAGCTTTTGCATCATCTGATTTCAATTTGATGTTATTGCAACTTTCCATTCATTCATACTTCTTTATTTTCATTTCAACTCAAATTATGATATTTTTTGAATATAAATGGTTTTTATCCGATCATCCTGAATATGATAATTCTGAATACAATATTTTCTGGTTATTATCATTCCGGATATGACCATTCTGGTTATGGACATTCTTGATATCATTTATGGTTACAATCATTTTTGTTATGATCATTCTGGTTATGATCATTATGGATATGATTGTAGGTTATAATTGTTGTGTATGATCATTTCTTCGTCATATCCCTGGGTATGATCAAATACAATCTAAGAACAATGATCTTCCTGAATATGATACAATACAATTTAAAAGGATGGTCTGCATTGATTGGAAAAATGTAATCTAAAAATGATTCCTTTAATATTGGAACCATGTCTTTTCTTTCATCCATATTTGATCAATTACAATATGATAACAATGATCTTCGATAGGTAATATTTCTATTCATTCACTTTTACCAAAATTTGATCATTTTTAAAAACAATCAACTTCATACCTTTCTCATCTATCAATATCCTTATTCAATCAACACTACTTTTCATCACAACCACATTCCATCGACACAACATTTCAATACATCAACATTTCTTTTACTGCCACCTGGAATCCAATTATTTTGAAAAACTATTAATATTGTCACATTATCTTCTTATGGGTATGAATTCACCAAATGACACCATCTCTTAAATATGGATATGATTGTTTTGGAAAACAATCTGTACCACATATTCCTCTCTTTTATCTAGATACGATAAGTCATAATATGATTCTTTTCTGATTTGAAGAATCTCTTTCACGCCATATTTCATTTACCAGGATTTCATCACAAGTTTTCACATAAACTCATGATTTATATGAAATAAAAATCATCAAATCATAGTCAAAATTACTTTCCAAAGCATCATAACATTTCATTCACCCAATTTTATTTCTATCCTTCCCATTCTCATCCTAAGAAAACTATTTCTAAATACTGTAGTCCAATTCTCAGAAAACATGGGTTCAATTCCTTTCAAAACATACCCAAAAAATTTGTTTCCACAAAACAAATTAAAGTGATTTCCATTCTTCAGAACATATATCGATAACAAAATGAAACACTTTAATACAGAACATCTTCATCATCATATTTTTCCCAACAAATAGTCATGTACAGACTAAAAAAAACATGTGAGTGATATCACATTATATCCATTTTTTATTAAGATTTATAGGTATTGAAATTGGGGTATGGGGTTTACTTTCTTGATAAAAAGATTGGTTTCTTAATTGAATGATAACACAAAATACTTTTTTCCTGAAAACATGAGTCTCTTCATCATCAGGAATTCATATTATTTAAATAATCTAAGGTGATTTTACAAATAAAATTGGTATTTATTGTAACTAGTCTGACTCCCATGAAGTTGATGTGGGGTCCACTTCATCATATTATTTCAAGGGTACTAACATGATTGATGATAAATTCTAACATGACCCCCTTTCATCAAAAACATCAACTTACGGTTTCTAACCCCTAAACATTTACTATAATACACTCATTTAAGAAAACTACATAATTTCAGAAAAATGATAATATCAATTTGAAAGGATATAAATTTAGGTACTTTTTTCATAAAATGTAACATAAATGAAAAAATGCAACATGATCGATTTATAATTTTTTATCATTGATAGATAATGCAAGGTAATTTTGTGAAAAATAATTTTATCAAACTCATTATTTGATTGTTATATTCCTAAATTTATGAACATTTTTAACACTTTTCATCCATGATGAAAACCTTCACTAGAAAATATTAAATGTTTTCTATTATGAAGAGTAAGTTAATTTTCTTCTATAGAGTAAATATATCCATGGTAACTATAGAGGTGATGAAAAATGTGTAGCCTTCATAAGGGGTTTTCAGGGGTTCTTCTAACTGAAATTATTTTATAAAGTTGTTTTTCTAGTGTACTGTTGAGGTAACCTGGACTTCATCATCAAAAAAATTAAATAATTCTAATTCATATAACTCACAAAAAACATTTATTATAATGAGAATGGTTCACAATTCAGGGAACATGTACTCCTATATTTTATGACTTATTATTTTATTCGATAATATATCAGTCTTTTCCAGCTAATGATAATTGATTGATCACCCACTCCAAAATTTTCATTATATATTTTTACTTTTCACCAGTCTTGTTGAGGAACCATTATTTCTTTTAGTTTTTCAACTAAGATGGTGTCTGGAAGGTAAGAAGTCTGAATGGATAGGGTTAAAAAGGTTTTAGTAGATATTAATAGATTCGATGGTTTAAAAAGCGTTTCACACATAGAGTTGAATCACACTTCTTTTCATTCACTATAATTTAGGGGTAACATAGTAATGTGAAGAATAACTATTAAAAAACAATATTAATTGGCCTATTGAATATGACATGTTCTCAGAATTTAAAAATTAAAAATATAAGTAAAATAACTTATTTACTTCAAATAATATAAAATAACATTAAGTGAAATGATACATTTATCATTAGGATTTAATAAAATTGAATCTATTAACAGGATGTGGCTTTAAAAAAATAACTTCGAATTGATTTTTTATTAATAAATATAGAAAAAAATATATTTGTTTTGTGCATGTCCTCATAGGAAACTGTGTCTAAAATCAATTTTCATCATTATTTATTGTTTTTTGGATTATTTGAAATGTTGACCGAATATTTCTAGTCACATTTGATTGGAACTTATGTAAGATTAAATTCAAAATACATAAGTTTTGTTTCAACCAAAAAAAATATGAATAATAATTTATTGCTATAATATATTCATCATGGAAAGTTAATAATGCTAAAAGGTTTTGGTTCTTACTCAACCAAGACACCATAGATTTACCATGAAAATAGAACATTCATGAAAATATTTCTTGTATGTAGTCCACAACCATAAACATAAATATCTAAATATGATGTAAAATTAAACGTGTAGTCTTTCAAAAAAGAGATAAAGAGACATAATTACATTTAAATATATAAAAATTATTTTTTATTATTAAAATTTTATTATTTTTTATTATATTGAAATATTACACAAATAAATACTTGGAAACATAATATATGGTTTATTTTCAATAAAATATAAAAAAATTCCAATGATTCCTCTAAATAACATGTTTTCAACTAGTTTTATAGATTTATTAGAATCTGGTTTAATATTAGATCTTAAAGTATTTGGAAACATCTTACTATTTTGACATTCTAGTTTCTTCAGTTAATCAATCAATTTTTAATTTATATCATTTAAATTTTTTTAAGAAAACATTAAATCATAGAAAATAGCTTAAATCTCACATCATACTCATTTAAAATTATTTTTTCAATTTTTTTGAAATATAGTTTCACAAATTTTGAGTTCTTGATCTGAAAATAATATCATAAACAAATAATTTATACTAAGAAATTTATAAATATTAGGTTTTTTAAACTAATTATAACCTTCTATTTCTATAGAAAACTATTTAACAGAAGAAATTAGATTAATATTTCATTCCATGTCTATAAATATTATTTAGATTTATATTAATTATTAATATTTTAAAAAAAAATACCAATTGAGGGTCTTCAAAACCTAGAGTTCGTTCTATATAATATCCCGCAAAAAAATTCCATTTATAGAAGATTATTTCACCTTCATCAAATATATTTTTAAATTCATATATTATGAATTATATATAGGTATTATAATATATTTTAATATAGATATAGGAAAAAATTAATCTTGATTATATACATCAACAAATAAAAAATTGTTATTGATTTTTATTACACCTTGATTATAATTTTTTTTCAAAAAAACTCATTTTTTCCAATTAAAGTATAGTATGAGTTTCATCCAACTAATTTCAAAACATTTTTTATTTTAAATAGATTTATCTCTTCTTTATTATTTAGAAACCATATTTCATAAAATATATATTCTTAAACAGATATATAATCTTTATGGGGAATAAATGTAGAAAATTATAATATGATTCCTACATATTTCCATGTTCATACTACATTTTCTAAAATTCATATAATTGTTTCTAGAGTATGGTATTTAGTGTTTCTAGGTATTATAGGAAACACATTCTCCATTTCACTAGTATCTTCCCTTACTAGATTTTGTTTAACATAATCCAGTTCACAATCATCATCCTTTTTGTTGCTAAAGACGGTTTTAGGTCTCGTATCCTTGAGTTAATCACATTGATCTTTAGATTGTATAATTTGGTGATCAAAAGGGTTACATCCCTAAAACATGACATGATTTAAATCTTCAACAATTCTATAGATTTTATCGAATTCTTTATATTATTTGGATGTAGTACAGTAACCACAGAATATACCTTCATTAGAATTTTTATTTAACCATCAATGATTATCCATGGTGTTCAAGATGTTATCAAAGAATCCAAATACTTTAAATTATCAAACACATGGTTTTCTATTATTACATATCTCATAGGGTTTCTATTTAAAATAGGTATTATTAGAACTATGTTTATCACATGACAAGTTTCGTTAAAATACATATACCAGAAATGAGTGAGAATATTATATTCAAAAAACATAGTCTAGTAATTTTTTTTCAATATCATATCACTACTACAAAAAATTCGAATTATCAGCACTCAACATGGGCTTGAATAGTGCTAAATAATCATTGTGAAGCTCAGCACTGATAAGGGGGGGGTCCCTATTAGCAGCGCTAAAAAAAACTGATAAATGGTTACTTTATTAGTTCCCTTTTGGAGCTGATTAAAGATCCATTTATCATATTTAAAAACTGCTGATAAATGCCCTACATGTTGTAATATCAAATTCTACAATAGCACACCCAAACAAGTCTTGCAAAAAAATAAGCTTATCAACAAGTATACCCATACAAAATTATCACATTATTCATAAGTTAATTTCAACAAGAATTCCCATACAACAAGTATACCCATTCACCATTAACATATAATTCATAAGTTAATTAAAAACATAAAAAATTCAATTCAAATTTAAATGGGTTGGGGGCTCTTCAGGGATTTGGGGTGGCTTTCCAAGGGAGGTTGGGGGTGTCCAAGGGGGTGGGGGTGTCCTGTAGGGTGGGTGTGTCTCAGGGGATGCGGGTGTCCAGGGGAAAGTGTTGTCTAAGGGGGGTGGGTAGTGTCCAGGGGGTGGGGGGTTGTCAATGGGGGTGGGGTTGTCTAGGGGGTGGGGGAGTGTCCTGGTAGTGGGTGCTGTTGAGGAGGGGAGGGGGGTGTCTCTCGGGGGAGCATACAGGGAGATGGTGGGGTGTCTCGGGGGTGGGGGGTTGTCCATGGGGGTGTCTAATGTGTTGGAGTGGTGTCCAATGTTTTGGGTGGGGGGGGGGGGTTTCCAGGAGGTTGGGGTGTCCAGGGGGTGGGGGTCCATGGGGATGGTGGGGCTGTCCAAGGGGGGTGGGCTGTCTAGGGGTGTGGGTGGTAGTCCAAGGGGGTGGGGTGTCTAGGGGGTGGGTTAGTGTCTAGGATAGGTGGGGGTGTCATCCAGTGGCTTGGTGGGTGTCCAAGGGGTGGGTATGTCCTAGGGGTGGGGGTGTCCAGGGTTGGGGGGTCCAAGGGGGTGTCCTGGATGTGGTGTGGGTCCAGGCGGTTGAGTGGAATTCCACAGGTGGGGAGTGTCCAGAGGGGTGGGGGTGTCCAGGGGGTGGGGTGGTGTGCAGGGGCTGGGGGCGGTTCAGGGGGTTGGTGGGGCTGTCCAAGGGGGTGTGATGGTGTCAAGGGGGTGGGGGTGGTTGTCCAAGGGGTGTGGTGTATGTGGGGGGGGGGGGTTTCAGGTGGTGGGGTGGTGTCTTTGAGGGGTGGGGTGCCGTCTATGGGGTTGGTGGGTGTCCAAGTTGGTGGGGATGTCCAGGGGTGGGGGGGATATCCAGGGGGCTGTCCATGGGGGTGTACAGGGGGGGTGTCCCTGGAGTTGGGTGGCCTTCCAGGGGGTGGGGGTCCAGAGGAGTGGGGGTGTCCAATGGCTGGGGTGGTGTCCTAGGGCGTGGGGGCGGTCCATGGGTTGGTGGGGCTCTCCAAGGGGGTGGGGTGGTGTCCAGTGGGGTGGGTGTGGCTGTCCAAGTGGGTGGGGGTGTCCAGGTTGGGGGTGGTGTCTTGGAGGGGTGGGGGTGACGTCCAGGGGTTGGTGGGTGTCCAGGGGGTGAGGATTTCTATGGTTGGGGGTATTTTGGGATTTGGGGGGCAATTAGATGGGGTGGGGGTTTTCTAGCGGGGTGATGGGTGTCTAGTGGGTTAGGGCATCTAGGGGGTTGGGGTGTCAATTTTATACAAAAAGAGACACTATGAGTGATATCAGCCACATCTTGCCTCAGATTGAGGCAGGGTTGACTCTTACACATCGAAAATTACCCATGTAACGTTCCACTAAAGTATCAACACAATTCGAATTTGTTTGGTCGGATTTTCGTATGTTTGTTGTAGTTTTTAGTTAAAATTCTGTCCATTTTAAACAAAAGAGATACACTTTGTGTGATACTGGCCACAATGTGCCTTAGATATAAGAATGTTTGACTTTTACAAGTCACAAATGACCCTTGGATCGTTCCCCTAAATTATTAACACTATCCGAATGTGTTTGGTCGGATTTCTGTACATCAGTTTTTGTTTTCACTTAAAATTTTGTCCATTATAAACAAAAGAAAGACACGTTGAGTGATACCAGCCACTCTGTGCTTCATATTGAAACACGGTGGAAACATACATATTAAAAAAGACCAATGGATTATTCCCTTAATGTATCAACACAATCCTAATGTATCTGGTCAAATTTTTGTATGCCAGTTGTTGTATTCACATAAAATTCTGTCCATTTTAAACAAAAAATAGATACTTAGAGTGATACCGTCCACACCATTCCTTAGATTGAAGCGATGTTGACTCATAAACATAAAAAGTGACTCATGTGTCATTCCCCTTATGTATCAACACAATCCTAATGCATTAGTTTAGATTTTCGTATATCAGATTTTGTTTTCATTTAAAATTCGGTACATTTTAAATTACAAACATACACTTTGAGTGATACCTGCCACACCGTGCCTCGGATTGAGGCAAGGTTTAATAACAAACATAAAAAATGACCCATCGATGATTTCCATGTAGTATCAACACAATATGAATGTGTTTGGTCAGATTTTCACACGTTAGTTGATGTTTTCACTTAAAATTCTATAAATTTAGAACAAAAGAGATACACTTTGAATGATACCAGCTACATCGTGTCTCATATTGAGGCTGGTTGACTCTTACATGTCCCAAATTACCCATGGATCATTTTCCAAAATTATAAATGAAATAGGAATGCATTTGGTTAGGTTTTCAATTGTTAGTTGTTGTTTTCACATAAAATTTTGTCCATTTTAAACAGAAGAGAGACACATTGAGTGATACCGGCCACACCGCGCCTTGGATTGAGATGAGGTTGACTCATACTCATCAGAAATAAACCATGGATAGTACCACTAAATTATCCAAACAATATTAATTCATTAGGTCGGATTTCCGTATGTCAGTAGTTGTTTTCACATAAAATTTTTCCCAATTTAAACAAAAGAGAGACACTTTGAGTGATAATGGCCACAACGTGCTTCAGATTGAGGAGAAGTTGACGCATACTCATCAAAAATTATGGATGTATTTTTACCCTAATTTATAAACTAAATATGAATGTGTTTTTTTTATATTTTCGTATGTTATTTGTAGTTTTCACTTAAAATTCTGTCCATTTTAATCAAAAGCTAGACACATTGATTGAAAATGGAAACACCATTCCTCGGATTGAGATAGGGTTGACTCATACATGTCAAAAAATGACAAATGGAACATTCCACTAAATTATCAACACAATCTAAATGCATTTGGTCAGATTTCCAAAGGTCAGTTGTTTTTTTCACTTAAAATTCTGTCCATTTTAAACAAAAGTTAGAGACTTTGAGTGATACCGACCACACAGTTCATCAAATTGAGGTGGGATTGACTCATACCCATCCAAAATGAGCCCTTGATTGTTCCACTAAATTATCAACACTATAAAATTTTTTTTTGGTTTTATTTTCCTACATCTTTTGTTGTTTTCACTTAAAATTTTGTCCATTTTAGACAAAAGAGAGACACTTTGAGTGATACCGGCCACACCATGCCTTAAATTGAGGCAGGGTTTTCTCTCACACATAAAAAATGACCAATGGATAATTATACTAATATATCAACACAATATGAATGCGTTTAGTCATATTTCTGTATGTCATTTATTATTTTCACTTAAAATTTTGTCCGTTTTAAACAAATGATAGACACTTTGAGTGATACTGACCACAATGTTCCTCAAATTGAGGTGTGGATGACTCATACATGTCACAAATGACCCATGGATCATTCCTCTAAATTATCATCACAATAAGAATGCATTTGGTTTGATTTTCGTATGTCATTTGCTGTTTTCACACAAAATTCTGTCCATTTTAATCAAAAGTGAAAAAATGAGTGATACCAGCCACACCGTGCCTCGGATTGAGGTGGGGTTGACTCATACATATAAAAAATAACCCATGGATAATTCCCATAATGTATATACACAATCCAAATGCTTTTTCTCGGATTTGCATATGTCAGTTGTTGTTTTCCCCTAAAATTTTGTCCATTTTAAATGTAAGAGAGACACTTTGAGTGGCACTGGCCATTCCATGCCTTGGATTGAGGTTTGGTTGACTAGTACACATTTCAAATGACCCATGGATCGTTTCCCTAAAGTATCAACACAATATTAATGCATCTGGTCAGATTTTCATACGTCAGTAGTTATTTTCTCTTAAAATTCTGTCCATTTTAAACAAAAGAGAGACAATTTGAGTTATACTAGCCACACCAGGCCTTAGATTGAGGAGGGGTTGACTTTTACGCATCCCAAATGACCCATGGATCATTACCCTAATGTATCAACACACTCCTAAATAATTTGTTGGGATTTTTATACTTCTGTTGTTTTTTTCAGTTAAAATTTAGTCCATTTTAAAGAAAAGAGAGACACTTTGAGTGATACTGGCCACACCGTGCCTCAGATTGAAGTGAGGTTGACCTATACACGTCAAAAATTACCCATGGATAATTCTTATAAAGTATCAACAAATTTAAAAGTTCTTCATCATTCATTGATATTGTTGGTGCATTTCATCTGTTAAAATGGGCAAATGACTCATTGGAGAAAGGACGTTTTATTTCATAACAATTAATAATTTCCTACAAACACATAAATACAACAATGTTTTATATTTTTATCCCCATAAAATGGGAAAATTACTCATTGGGGGGGTCTAGTGGGTTGGTGGGGCTTTCTAAGGGGGGTGGGTGGGGTCTAGGTGGTGGGGGAGGCTGTCCAAGGGGGTGGGGTGGTGTCTAGGAGGGTTGGGGGTATATTCCAAGGGATTTGTGGCTATCCAGGGGGGTGGGGAAGTCCAGGGGCGGTTTGTGTGTGCACGGAGTGGGGGGGGGGGGGGGTTGTCCAAGGTGGGGGTGTCCAAGGTGGCGGTGTCCATGGGGTGGGGTGAGGTCTTGGGGTTGGGGGCTTTCCAGTTGTGGGGGGTGTTCAGAGGGGTGGGGTGTCTAAGGGGTGGGTTGGTTTCCTGGGGGTGGGGAAAGTCTAGGGGATTAGTGGGGCTATCCTACGTGGGTGGGGTGGTGTCTAGGAGTAGGGTTTCTGTCTAATGGGGTGGGGGTGTTTGGGGGTTTTCTAGGTGGCGGGGGTGTCTAGTAGGGGTGGGGGTTCCATCCAGGGGGTTGGTGGGTGTCTAAGGGATGGGGGTGTCTAGGGGAGGGCTATCCATGAGGGTGTACAGGGGGGTCGGGTGGTTTCCAATGGGTTGGGGGCCTTCCAGGGGGTGGGGGTCCAGAGGGGTGGGGTGTCAAGGGGGTCGGGTGGTGTCCAGTGGGGTGGGGTGGTCCAGGGAGTTGGTGGAGTTGTCCAAGGGGTGGGGTGGTTTCCAGGGGGTGGGGGTGAATGTCCAAGGGAGGTGGGGGTGTCCAGGTGGTGGGGTGGTGTCTATGAGGGGTGGGGGTGCCATCCAGCAGGTTGGTGGGTGTCTAGGGGGTGGGAGTGTACAGGGGGGAGGGGGGCTGTCCAGGGTGGGGGGGATCTCCATGGTGGTGTATAGGGGGGTGGGGTGATGTCCAAGGGGTTGGGGGGCCTTCCAGGGGGTGGCGGTCCAGAGAGGTGGGGGTGTCTAGTGGGTGGGGTGGTGTTTAGGGGTGGGGGTAGTCCAGGGGGTTGGTGGGGCTGTAAAAGGGGGGTGGGTGGTGTCCAGGGGGTGGAGGTGGTTGTCCACGTGGGTGGGGTGTCCAGGTGGTGGGGTGGTGTCTAAGAGGGATGGGGTTGTTGTCAAGGGGGCTGGGGGTGTCTAGGTGTGGGTTTTTCTACGGGGGTGTGGTTTCCATGGTTTTTGGGGGACATTCCAGGGGTTGGGGGTTTCCAGCAGGGTGAGGGGTGTCTAGTGGGTTAGGGCGTCTAGGGGGTTGGGGTGTCCATTATAAACAAAAGAGAGAAACATTGGGTAATACCGACCACACCATGACTCATATTGAGGTGGGGATGACTTGTACACATCAAAAATGACTCGTGGATCATTCGCCTAAAGTATCAATACAATCCGAATTTGTTTCGTCAGATTTATGTACATAAGTTGTCGTTTTCACTTAAAATTTTGTCCATTTTAAACAAAAGAGAGACAATGTGACTGATACTAGCTACATTGTTCCTTATATTGAGGCATGGTTGACATTTAAAGGTCAAAAATGTCCCTTGTATCATTCCCATAAATTATCAACACAATCCGAATTTGTTTGGTCAGATTTTCGTACCTCAGTTGTTACTTTCACATAAAATTATGTCCATTTTAAACAAAAGAGAGACACTTTCAGTGATACCAGCCACACTGTACCTCATATTCAGGTGAGAATGATTTATACAAGTCAAAAATGACCCATGTATCGTTACGCTAAAGTATCAACACAATCGTAATGAATTTGGTCATATTTTTGTATGTCAGTTGTTGTATTCACTAAAAATTCTTTCCATTTTAAACAAAAGAGAGTCACTTTGAGTGATACCATCCACATCGTGCCTCAAATTGAAGTGGGGATGACTCGTACATGTCACAAATGACTCCTGGATCATTCCACTAATGTTTCAAGACAATAAAAATGTGTTTGGTTGGAGTTCAATAGTTTAGTTGTTGTTTTCACATAAAATTTTGTGCATTTTAAACAAATGTGAGACACTTTGAGTGATACCGGCAACATCATGCCTCGGATTGAGGCAAGGTTGACTCACACACATAAAAAATGACCCATTTATTGTCCCCCGAATGTATCAACACAATTAGAATTCATTTGGTCAGATTTTCACACGTTAGTTGTTGTTTTACTTAAAATTCTGTCCATTTAAAAAAAAGACACTTTGAGTGATATCAGCCACATCGTGCCTCCGATTGAGGCAGTGTTCACTCGTACACATCCAAAGTGACCCATGGATCGTTTCAATAAAGTATCAACACAAACTAAATGTGTTTGGTCAGATTTTTGTACGTTATTTGTTGTTTGCACTTAAAATTATGTCCATTTTAAACAAATGAGAGACACATTAACTGATATTGGCCACATTGTGCCTCTTTCTGAGATGGGGTTGGATCTTACATGTCCAAAATGACCCATGAATCGTTCAATTAATGTATCAACACAATATCAATGCATTAGGTCGTATTTTCGTATGTCGGTTGTTGTTTTCACATAAAATTTTGTCCATTTTAAACAAAAGAGAGACACTTTGAGTGATACCGATTGCACCATGCCCTAGATTGTGGAGAAGTTGACTCGCACACATCAAAAATAATGCATGGATAGTTCCCATAATGTATCAACACAATAGGAATGTATTTTTTTGGATTTTCATACGTCAGTTGTGGTTTTCACTTAAAATTTTGTCCATTTTAATCAAAAGATAGAGACTTTGAGTGATACCGGCCACACCATGCCTCGTATTGAGGCGGGGTTGACTCTTAGATGTTAAAAATGACCCATGGATCATTCCTATGATTTATAAACTAAATTTAAATTCATTTGGTCAGATTTACAAACGCCATTTGTTGTTTTCACTTAGAATCATGTCCATTTTAAACAAAAGAGAGATACTTGAGTAATACTGACCCCTCTGTGCCTTAGATTGAGGAGGGGTTGACTCGTACATGTCAGAAATGAACCATGTCTTGTTACCCTAATTTATAAACACAACAAAAATGCTATTGGTCATATTTTTGTATGTTAGTTGATGTCTTCACTTAAAAATCGGTCCACTTTAATCAAAAGAGTGACACTTTGAGTGATACTGGCCACACCGTGCCTCAGATTAGGGCGTAATTTTCTCATACACAAAATAAATGACCCATGTATCGTTCCCATAATGTATCAACACAATCATAATTCGTTTGTTCATACTTCTATACATCAGTTGTTATTTTCACTTAAATTTCTCTCTATTTTAAAGCAAAAGAGAGACACTATGAGTGATACCGACCACACCATGTCTCGGATTGAGGTGGGGTTGACTTTTACACATTTGAAATGACCAATGGATCATTCCCCTAATATATCAACACAATCCAAATGCATTTGTTTTGATTTTGGTATGTCATTTTTTTGTTTTCACCTAAAATTAGGACAATTTTAATTAAAATAGAATCACATTTAGTGATACTGGTCACACTATGCCTCAGATTGAGTGGGGTTAACTCGTACACATCCAAAATGACACATGGATTGTTCCCCTAAATTATCAACAAAATAAAAATGCGTTTTTTCATATTTCTGTATGTCACTTGTTGTTTTCACCTAAAATTATGTCCATTTTAAACAAAAGATATACACGTTGAGTGATACCGGCCACTCCGTGCCTCAGATTGATGTTCGGTTGACTCCTACACTTCATAAATGACCCATTAATTGTTTCCCTAAAGTATCAACACAATCTGAATGCGTTTGGTTAGTTTTTTGTACGCTAGTTGTTGTTTCCAGTTAAAATTCTACCCATTTTAAACAAAAGGGAAACAATTAGAGTGATACCAGCCAAACCGTGTCTTAGCATGAGCTCGGGTTTACTTGTAAACATCACAAATTACCGATAGATCGTTCTCCTAATGTATAAACACAATAAGAAAGTGTTTTGTCAGATTTCTGTATGTCAGTTGTTGTTTTCATTTAAAATTCTGTCCATTTTAAACAAAATAGAGACACATTGAGTGATACCGGGCACACCGTGCCTCAGATTGAGTTGAGGTTCACTTGTACACATCACAGATGTCCCATGGATCATTCTCTTAATGTATCAAAAAAATAAAAGTGGATTATCATTCTTTCATGTTACTAGTGCATTCTATATGTTAAAATGGGCAAATGACTCATTAGAGAAAGGATGTTTTATTTAATAACAATTACAATTTTCCTACGAACATTTACATACAACAATGTTTCATATTTTTATCCCTTTATCACCTCTAAAAAATTACTACCAATTGTACATGCCCCCATGTCAGATCTTCATGCTATTTGTGTACAATATTCTATTAGGTATGCAACCCACTCGTTTCGGAACAAATCTATATCGTCTTGTGAGTATTAGGCTTTTCAATAGTCATAGTAGTACTGTAAAATATATAAATAAATAAATAATAAATAATTTAAATGAAATAATAATTTTTTTGAAAAGTACCCTTTAGAGATGCTACTTTGTTGACGAAAAATAATATCTTTCATAAATTTACAAATATAATAACTGCAATCATTATCTTATGTTTTGTTTGGTCACTGCAAAAAAATTTGATCATTATGATAATAAGTTACTTCAGTTGATATCTATTTGGATAGTGAAATTTTATTATATATATGCTGATATTTGTCCAGACATAGTACTTTCTTGCCTCCATATGCTTAGCCCCTGTCATCATTCATTTTTTAGACAATAATGATACACCACCCTATCATTACAGAATCCTCAGTAAAATATAACATAATTTATATTACTTGATGTTTAGACCTAAAACATTGGATGTAGTGTATTATGGATTCACAGACTCCATCATGTGTGGTCGGTTTTTTGGATACCCATGCATTGACTCTAGAAAATAAATCATTCGAGTATCCATGTTTACCTTAATTAGTAGCAAATGTTTCCTAAAAACAAAAAAGGGAATAAGTAATAAAAGAAGTGAAAATGTAATTGTTGTTATTTAATTGTAGGGTTTTACCCCTACATGGTTGGTCTTAGGAAGAGTCTGTCATCTGTAATATTGCTTTCAAATGTTTTCAGCAAGTTGTTCACTATTTCGTCCTTTTTTGATGGCTCTAATTTCGTTAGTAATGTTGATGTGGTATGAGGACTATCAAGTCTGAATTTTGGATCATGGGAAAATTTATTCAACTGTTTTTCATATATACTTATTTCAATAATATATAATGCATTTAGTCATAATTTTCAAATTAATTCATCTTTTAAAAAATAATTTCATGAAAACGTACGTCATATATAAATTTACAACTACGACGCATAGCCATCCATTTTCGAGCCTCTCATTTAAATTTTCAGCAGCAAAGAAATTTTGAATTTCCTCTACATATATATTCTTTACAAAAACCATTGTATGACTACTACCACCTCTTAACTTTGTATTAACATGAGTCTTCAATTCTAGTAAATGTAGATAGATAACATATGGTGTTATTACTCTTTCAGTAGGTCTTTGGGATCGGTTGGTCAATCCTTTAGATGATTTTGAGCCGATGATTATTGTCATCCCCCTCACGTTCTCCACCTATAATAACAATAATTCGTTCTGACCCTTTTTCATTATTTTTTAATGGTTTAGATTGAAATAAATTGAAATAAATACCTCCTTGTATATATGTACTCTTACAAGTTGAGAAGGCCACGCAATGAATGTCTTAATATCATTTTCGACCGTATGAACATGATCATCATCAAGTGGATGAGGTTGCTCTACATTTGGCATAAGAGCTACAGTAATCGTCACTTTCAGATGATTGTTCGGAAGTGGTCAACTATGTAGCTTGTCCTCTAGGATGTTGGACATTGTAGCCCTCGCAACAGGGTGATAAGTGGGCGTTGACATATATAAATCATTCCCATTATCACCCTGTTGAAGATCAATAAAGTAAATGTATCTGTGTTTGTCTTATTCACATTTCATTGGAACAATTATTAGAATATTGATTACCATAGCTAAGACAATTCATTGATTTTAATGGCTCACCTCAAAGCTAGTGGGGGTGGGGTGGGATCTACACGGACTGGTTGTTCTTGAGTTGTGTCTTCTCCTTGCTTCCCACCCATTAAAGTTGCTAGAAAATCTCCCTACTATTGAAATCATTCTTCAAGAGTTTCTAGTCTTTCGCTCATTTGTTTCATTTTTTCATCTTTATCATACATTTTTTTTCTCCTAATATATTTGGTCTGTCACCCCAAACCTTGCACCATTCGCATGACCGTAATGTTTTGGCCGCTTTAAAGCTGTCTATAATAGGTCTACATCTGCTACAGGAGTAGCTTATTCCTTTGACTGTCAGATATAGAAAAATAAGTAATTATTTTTATTTAATTTCAATTTAAAAAAACATTTTTATCGTATAAAACATACACATATTTCCCACTCTATTTTTGTGTTTTCATTTACAATCTTCACTTCCTTATTCTCACATCCCACCTTCCATAGCACATGATATGGGATGGAAGTGTCTTTGGTTTTAGATTCATTAATCTACATATAAATATAGAAGGATATTTATGATGTTGATCCTTGGCACCTAACAATATTAATGTAAATTTAAAATAAGTATCGTTTTCTTTTCTACTGAAGTGAACCCCATCCTTGCATTACGATAGGGGTATGTTGGTTTTGATTCATGTTCCTTTTTTTCATTATTGAGTTGTGGTTTGATCAATTAAATATTGACAATCAAAGTTATTAATACACATATCCTCAAAAAACATTTTATCATCCATAATGTACATAAAACTTCTCATCCCCACGGAGGCCAATAAATGCTTCCCATGCTTACTGGGATATCCAGTGAGCGTAGACAATGGGTGGGTGTGGGTTTATTTTTCCGTTGGAATCATTCAAGTGAAATTTTGTTAATATAGTGTGAAAACCTCGATGACACTATCATTCAATCCATCGTACATAATTCTTGTGTGAATATTCATATATAAATGTACTCTGATATAGATTGAGAAGAGTAAGACACTATTTAATTATTTTATTTGATAGTAAATTAAAGAAAAAATATCATATTGTTACCATAATTTCATCCCAGATCATAGCCTTCAGCCCAGACACAACATGCTGCCATGAATCAATATCAATCGTCATGCATTGCCGATTGAAAATTCCAATGTAACTAATAAACATATCCTTTTTGGGATACACATGTTGGGCTCGTTCATTCCATTTGACATTAAATTTGATGCCTTTTCTTTTGGCCTTAAGAACATTTGCTAACACCATCAAACTACGATGCACATGTTTTTTCTACGACGTCAGTCCTTCATACCTGACCATTTCATCGATATCAAAATCATCTATATATTCATATTAAATGATAGAAATTCCATGTGCTGATGGTTGTTGGACCTCAACACTAGGAGAATCAACAGGTTTAGAAACATGTTGTTGCTCTGCACTGTGAGCAGCCACAGTAGCAGCAGAAGTAGTAGCAACAACAACATGAGAGACTTGTAGAGCCTCAAGGTAAAGAGCACCAGAATGTGTAGAAGTCATTATATAATAATTTGGTTGAATAGTTAATTTAGATTACATAAATTTATTAATTATAAGATAATAACATGAGATAAAAAGATCAATATTACCAAAACTATATAATCTATTTATTTAACTCTATTTCATTTTTCAAAGAATGAAGAGATTTAACACCTCTATCAATTATCCAAATCCCTTCATTGTGGTCTCATATAGCATATAAAACATCATCTACATTGGGGATACTATGAAATTATTGCGACATACCATTGAAAGGATCTTCCTCAACTAAATTTTCATTGAACCCTTCAGTAGTTTTGAACAATAACTGAACAATCTTACACTTTCAGTTGTGGGATCCAGAATATAAAATACATGTACAGCGTGTGATGCCATTATAAACTATCTGTATTTGTACACTCCTTTACAAAAATCTACTTTCACAAATTCCAATTCAACTATTTTAACACCACTATTGTTATCAACTCATTTTCATTGAAAAATCGGCAATTGGAATGTCATATAATCCAACTCCAATATTTGTTTGACAATTCCAAAGTATGAAATATTTTTCCTAAATTGGATTTCCGTATTTATTACCAAAAACATGCATCTCTTTAGCCACAAGTGTAACTCCGCTATTTTCCATGGTATTATGTTCATCATGTTCATCTGTATAGAATGTATAACCACCAATTACATAACCATTTTAAGATAATACATACACATTTGGTCGGACAGCTATCCATCGATGTCGTTCTAAATTTGAATTCATATTTTCATCTACCTACTTAAAAATATGGTACTGAAACCATCCTATAAACTAGTGATTATGAGTATTTGATATCCATTTTCAGCCCATGATGGATTCAACTAGATAAGAATTTCTTTGTGGGTTTCAATATATTGTGCAACCTCCCAACTATTATGTAAAACAAAAATGTGGGCCTACTCCCGATATGTAATATAGATTGTGACAACATCTATTTAATAAATTACCTCATCCTCAATATATACAGTGTGACAATATTTCAGGGGAATAATGCTTTCCACATCCAATAGGTATTTGGTATAGAATTCAATGGATTCCTCAATAATATATCGCTCCACTATACAACCCTATGGCTTACTACTATTTTTGACATACCGTTTCAAAATCATCATATACAATTTAACGGAGTGCGTCCATATATATTGAACACGACCACAATGTCGAATCTCTCTCACAAAGTGAATCATCAAATGAACCATCATATCAATGAATGTTAGCGGGAAGAATATCTATAATTCACAATATATGATGAAAATTTCTCTTTCTGTTGCTACCAATTTCGCTTGGTTTAAAACTTTTATACATATAGGTTTGAAGAAGAAACAAATTTTGGTTTACATATGATGATCATTCTTTGGAAAAATGTAACGTAAAGATATAGATTTATATCTTGCATTAAAACATTACAGTCATGTAAATTAAATCCATAGAACTTCAAATCATTCATTGACACAATGTTATTTATTTTTGATGAATACCCTCTGGAACCTTTACATCATTGAAGAAGTTTCCAAATAGATATATCTCCTCCCTGGAAAGAGTGTATGCAACTGGAGGAAGAAACATTTGATTGTAACCCTTCACGGGAGCCAACTATTTTTGTATTCCCATGTCAACCATGTCAAATTATGCCTTAATTCAATCCTTTTTTTTTAGGGGCATTTAGTAATAGTCCGATAACACTGTCATATACATTTATTTATAGATGCATCACATCAAGAAAATGTCTGATGTACAAACAATTCTAGTGTGGTAATTCAAAAAATCTGATATCTTTTTCCAACTGATTTTCATAAGGTTTTTTCGAAAATGGTTTACTAAAAATTGTGTTCGCATATTTTACTTTCTTAAAATTTTGATCACCTTTTAGTGGAGACGATGTTGTATATTGTTCTGAACTTCAATTGAATGATGTCATCCATGATCGGTACTTACGCCAACAAGGTAGAAATCTACGATGTCCTAGAAACACATTTTTTGATAAATTTTTCAACCTAATTTATTCGGTATCTTCATCGCACATGGGAAACTCTTGAGTTCAATTAATGATATTGCCTAAAAAAATTCCATAAGAAGGGAAATCATTTATCATCCTGTACAACATTGTTGTCAACATGAAGTATTCACTTTTATAAGCATCATACAACATAACACCTGAATACCACAATAACTTCAAATCCTAGATCATAGGACACAAATAAACATCAATATGATTACATTGTTGTTTTGGTCCCAATATAAGCATAGATAACAAAATTAATTTTTGCTTCATGCATAAATAGGGTGGCAGGTTATAAATAACCAACATAACATGCCATATACTACGAGTCTTGGTTTGAAAACCAAAAGGATTCACTTCGTCTGTAGATAACGCACAATGAAGGTTTCTCAGCTCTTATCGAAATTAAATGATACTCATGATCAATTTTCTTTCATTGAAGAGATTCGGAAGTGTGGCATAACTTCCTTTCTTTATTTCCTTTATTGGCATGCCATGACAATGGTTGCACAGTTTTTTCACTTCCAAATAGACTCCACAACCATAGAATGAATGGAAAGTACCATAAAACTTTCATAGGACTGGATTCATCAATCTTGTATCGAGAAGCACCACAATTTGGGAATTCTGTAAGTGATTTTTTCTCTTAGTGAAATAGTATACTATCTTTTATGCAAGAATGTATTCTTCAACAAATTATACCCATCGAGCGTTGCATTCATTTAGCTTAATATATTCGATTCAAGAGCGCATTATCTTCTGTGAGAATGTCATTCAAGAGAGAATGTAGTTCTGTAAAACTTACATCACTCCATCAGTTCACTACATTCAATTTATAATACTTCTATATAACTGAAAATGTTGTATATTTAGTGAAAACATCATACAATGGAGTCTTTGCACTACTCTTTAACTTCTAAAACTTTTTTGGGCAATCCCTGAGTTCATCTTCACCTGTCCTTGTCTTTTATTCAATACAATCATCATCATCATTGACATCTGTAATCTCATCCTCCGTACGGTCATCTTCATTATCCATATTTTTATTCATATCTAATGATCCATAAAATGAAGTTTTATCCCATATAGAAGCTATATTATCTTTTTCTCCGTGTTTATTCCAAAATATATTACTCCGATCTATTCCGTGATATATCAAATGTTCTTCTAAATACTATGGAGTAATTATTCTATAATAACAACAACATAAACATGGAAAAAGGGTTTTAGAAGAATCTTTTGTGTGATCCTTTGCAAACATGATGAACTCTTTCACTCTGTTCTAATACTCTATAGTCAAATGATTTTAATCCATCCAATATTTATTCATCTCCATACTATTTGAATCTCAAATATTAGTTTTTATTATTCAAATACACAAAACAAGACTTCTAAATACAATTGAACATAACCACTTCCTAATAAAATTAATGATTAATAGAGCCTAACCATTTCTAATAATGATTTTGAAATCAACAGAATCTGGATAGAACCCCCATCAAAATCGACACACATTCCAACCCCCTTACCAATAGTTCTAGCACCCTACACCCTTGCAGCAAAACACTAAACATCTTTTTAACCACCCATAGAATCCACCTCATTCATAATACAATAATCACAATAAACAACCCAAAACTAGTGACCAAACTCAAATAAAATGAAAACCATGTTACAATTTTGATGAAAAAACTAATATAGTAGATATATTTCCATACAAAAAGGGGTTTGTAGGGGTAAAAATAACCTATCTTTATCCAAAATTACTTTGAAATATCATTGGATTTGTTACACAAATTAACATAAGGAATAGAAAATTAAGGTTAGTGAACATAAATTTTATCACGAACATATAAAGAATATGAGTAAATTTCCCTCACTAACTTGGGGATCTACCAATGTAGAGACCCGAAGCTAGAAATACATGGACATTACATTACTTTTGCGGAATACATAGTACATAACAAAAACACACACACAAGGACCGTAATAGTTTAGTGTCTTTGGAAACTAAGAATATAATATTCTAATCGTTGTGAAAGATCTTCAACATATCCCATAATGATCTTGCCTTTTTTTCTTACCTAAAACCTTTCTTTATATCCTGGGGAAAAGAAAACATAAAAGGGTGAGATCAAATGCTCAATAAGGGTAATCAAAAGAAATATCAATCACATCATATTCATAAGAACATAAAATTTTGGAAATCTTAACATGCAAAAGAGATCATAAAATCATAACATGGGATAAATCATAGTAGTGAAATGTAATCCCAATAATCATAACATAAAACATTAGACACTGTTGCATACACTCATAATAAAAGAGAATCATTTCTTATTAGTCAAGACTCATTTCCAAGACTATCTTAGTGGACAAAGTCCATTTCTGAACCGATTTCAATCCTCGTTTCAGTCCTGTTTCACTGAACCGGTTTAACCTGCCGTTCCAGCCATGTATATCTCATGAGATATAAAATCATTACCCAATGAATTGGAGGGAGATATAGGTCCCACCCATCTCATAATGATACCATTTTTATGTGTGCCACAAAATCATAAAAATCATACATCATTGCATAACCCATGTAATAAAAATGGGAATCCTAAACATCATGCCATCATAACATAATCAATATAATATAAAAGGGCATCATAAAAATAATTCCATCATTACATAATAATATCAATGTAAAAATAGGGATAGAAACAGAAACCTATATTAACTTAGATGGAAAATAATTTTGATAAAACACTTGAATTCCATTCTTGAGGAAAATATCCTTTCTACCTTAAAAACATTTTTCCTTTCCTAACATGTCATTAAATTTTAAACTAAAAGAAGTTGATTAAAAGTAAACATGAAAAACTGTAAAGGAAGATTCTTAGAAATAATGTTTTAAAAATATATTCATGCCGTATAAGTTAAAAAACATTTTTCTCGTACTTTTGTCAGAAAATTCAAAAAGTACCTTGTACTAAAAACAACAAAATATTCCTTTCATATCATTTACTAAAAACCCACCGAAGGGTAAAATTGGATTTAAGCAATTAAAATTTATGGAAATAATATTAAATATTGAGGAAACATGGATTTGGATGATAAAATACACCCCAGTAAATACCAAAGTATAAACAATCTCAGATAAAAAATGAGATTGTGATATTTTCCCTTACCTTATGTCAGATTTGCTTCGTAAGTGTCCGAACCTCCTGTATAATAAATTAAATAATTTCATTGACTTATTCCATAATCATAGTCATTGTTATGATATCATATATGGTTAACTTATGACTTTATTTTAAACGTTCTTTTGTAAATTCCATGTTAAAGAGCGTTTTGGGTAAAATCGTTTGATTTGTCATCCGTGTTTTCACTTGTAATTATTCATATGATTACTTAGATCACAATTAATTAATTCCAGAATATAAAACATGATTTATATATAATATATATTCATAATATAGATATATATAATATATCAGTAAATGGAATGAAATACACCATTCATGGAGACGATAGGCCGTACGTACACATGAACGCTGTTTTTGTTCCTTATTGAGTTGAATGGAATTAAGTAGATGACATACATATATATACACATAAATCCAGTATCATTATTATGTGATATATTTCATGATTACTTATTATATATACTTTATAATCATTCATGAATGGTTAACGTGGAGAATCAATCTCGTCGCGTCGTGGAGATGGTAGTCCGTACGTACGCACGATCGATGATATCATTCTCATGATCGTGGAATTGTATTGGATTGTATGTATACCATTTCAGAATCAATATCAATTTACCATAATAATATATAGTTATTATGTACACCATTATACCCTTCTATGTAAGGTGGTGGTGGAAAATAGATTACACCACGGCGTGGAGACGGTATTCCGTACGTACGCACGAGCGGTGTTTTCGTTTTCCGTAGGATTGATAGATGGTGAAATAGGGTTGTTTCATACTTATAATAACATATAAGTATATGAGTGATACTGATGTTATTACTTCATAATGAAACATCCTATGAAGAAGAAGTGGATGAAGAAATAATGTTGAATGAATCGGTAAAGGACATTACCTCTTCTTTGAAGTGCTTCTTTGAGACCTCGTTTTAGGGCACTAAAATTGGGCTTTGAAGAAGACCAGGACCTCTAGGATGTCTCTAGGGAATTGGAGAGAAGTAATTGGCAGGGGTTTCCTGAGCTTGAAGGCTCAAAGTGGTGTGAGGAAGAGAGGTAGGAGGTGCCCTTTTATAAGGGAGGAGAGGGGCACCTTTGGAATAACTAAAAATATTATTTTATTATAAAGCCAAATTCAGTTTTAAATAGATCCAAATTGATTTATTTAGAATCTAAGGTGGGGATGGGTCGAAATCCTCTCATCCAATAGAATTTGAACAAGTTTATGTTACTTTTTTTAACCTTATCATTTAGATTTAACTTTAAGTTAGATAATTTTACTTTTACAGTGTCTTTTTGTGTTCTTACACTATAAGGTTAACAAACAAACTATAACAAGACAAACAAACCCCAAGTTGTTTATAATTAATACATATAACCTTATCTATGTCATTTGGCCGAACCTTAGATTTTGTGGAAAAAAATAACAATTAATAATATAATATTTTTAAAAAAAACTATTTTATATCAATTTTGACAGTATTTTGTAATTGATTTTTTTGAAAATCATAACAGAATTATTAGTTCTAAAAAATTTAATTAAATCAATAATAACATGTAATATTAACTTAGAAAATTAGTGGAATTCAAAAAAAGTCTCAAATTACATTTATTTGTGTATTTATAACATCAATTATGTCAATATTTCGTGAATGAGACAATTACTGCATCATCATTGTTTCATAAATAAATTAACTTATTTAAAGTCTAAAAATTACAAATAAAATATAATTATGTAGGAAATCGTTTTATATTTCTAATGAATATTTATAGTCTAATTTATCTTATGTATAACCCTATATTAAAAATAATATACTTATTAAACTTTGATTTTAACTATTTTAACCCTTCTTTAAATAAATTAATAATAAATGTCCTAATCTAATCCAAGTGGGCCTAAATGGTTATATTGTATTCCTAAGGTTGTTTTTGGTCGAATTAAACTTATCTAATAGAATTAGTACAAGTGTTAGGGAAATAATAATATCATTTTTACCCTTAATTAACCTATTTACTTTTAACCGTGGTAAAAAAAGTAAAAAGTTACTATTCACCAAAAATTATTTTCATCTCATCGAACCAAATTTTACATACTGATATCAACCGTGTCTCTCATATTTTTGAAATTCCACGCAAAGAAGCGGTAAAATTATGTTTTATGAAAAATTCATTTTCTTTTAACTACCACTTAGTGGTTTCACTATGCATCAAAAAAATTGAAAGTTTCCAGAAAAATACCAAAAATTAGGCCTAAGATATATTTGTTATTATGAACTCAAAAATGATGTCTATTTTACCAATATTAAAACATATCGGTTGCATTAATTAATTTAAATATTAATTCCCGTCGTCAAAACAAATAGCGTATTCTTAAGAGATAATAACTATCAAATGATTGACACTTGTTTATGTCTGGTTTAAATGTGAAATTACATCCAATAACCAACATTATATTAAATTGTGAAAATATATTCTAAATATAAATTAAAACCACACAAATTAATAGTTTATCACTATTAATTATTTCGATTAAAATGGTTGTTTTTAATTAAAATTTAGTAATTTTCACTATTCATTAGAAAATGAAATTTATCCGAAAAGTACCAAAATATCACCCTAAGATAATTTCGATATTCCGAATCCAAAAATGAAGTCTATTTTGAAAAATAAAATTTCAAAAATTTCAAAAAGTGGTTATTACTTTTCATAACGGCTAGTTTTAATAATATTTTAATTACAAATCGTTGTTTAGTGAAACTCGGTATTGCGTACTACACACGCTATCGAGGAAGGTCATGATTGCGTGTAACGCAAGTCAAGTCAAGGATGTGTGTTGTGCAAGCTCCTTTTCATGTAGCATACAAAAGAAGACATTAATGAAATTGAAAAGAATATTTTTCATAAAATCTCGGGGTGTTACATTCTACCCCCCTCAAAATGAATTTCACCCTCGAAATTCGCCGGGGTTATAAATGTTTTACTCCTTGAAAGTTTCTTTAATAGAAACCCACATCGTAAAAAGGAATACCAAAACCAATCTTTAAAAACAAAAGTATTAAACATAACAGTTACACAAATAAACTAATCATTGGGTTTCCACATAGATGAAAATATTGATATGGAAGAGAAATCTAACCACCATGTTCGGATGGAGAGTGGTAGAGAACATGGCTATTGAAAGGTCAGAAATCACAAATCCATAGATTTGTGATTATCTACGGTACCATATGATTCATCGGATATAAGGGCACTAGGAAAACATTTTTGGTTTTCAAGATCATTAAAAGAAATACTCACATGATTTTGGTACAATCTCACTGTTGTTCGTTAATTGAACAATTTCCTCTTCATCTCTTAATGAAATGAAGTTGAATTTGTTATTCGTGATGTGTTAGCAGATCATGTGATATAATGATGGGTCATTCCATATGTCTTAAACATAAGGTTATAAAAGTTATCAAAAATACATAAATCCATCTATAGTGAGATTAATCATATATGGTTCCTACAATGGACTTATACTTCATATATCATACTGCTTAATATAATAAAACTAGTTTCTACTATATAGGGACTTCCTGTAGGGTAGTGGAAGGCGATAAAGGCCAGTCGCACTTCGGTTGTGGGTTCAATTCCCACATCCTTGTCCGACGCGATGGGTTATCGCCCATCCTGCAAGTTGTCCTTTTTATAAAAGTAAATTACTATAACATCCCATAAATATTATCGAAAAAACATCTATCATTAAATAATAATAACTTATTTCCAACATAATCCATCCCAATCTTTAGGCTTATCCAAAATACTTCGGTCCAAGATCATAGTATAAAGAAAATGATTACTTGAAATGTTATATAAAAATCATGTGAATGCCATCATTTATCCCCCATATATCATAAGATATATCTTTTTGGTCAAATTACAAACATGTGAATACCTTAATCATATACTCTCTTGAAAAATTAATACCCATTTAACCTTAGTGAAAACATGAATGTAGTTTAAAGATAACACTTTCCACAAACAAAAATATTTAAAATTATTTATACTCAAACCATGATATCACATAGTCCTTATATCAATCATGAGCTCATGAATACTGTCAAACATTTCATTTTCTCCTTATCCCTTCATGATGTGCATATCATCTTCTTTCCAAAATATTTGAATCACTTTTCATGGTTACTGGTACCTTAAAATTATTGAAAACCACAATAGAATAATACAAAAATATTCCAATACACAATAAAAGTACCTCATCAACATTATTCTTGAATACCAATTCATAAACACTTCAATCCATCCTCTTCAATTATTGTCCTGTAATAGGTCATTGCTTGATTTAGAAGTAACTTTTTAGGTCAGGGCATTGAGTTGGATAATGCCCATATTCTCCACAAATAATACATTGAACTCCATAACAGTCTGTCACTCTATGACCCTTTTCTCCACACAGATTACATCAGTCCCTCCATTTGAGGTATTCCTCACGGTTCTTCTTCCCTTCTTTAGAAATCTCAATCTTCCTTTCTTTATGATCCTCAACATGCGAACATGCATAATAGTTTATCTTCCTCTTCGTTGATGAATTAGGCATACCACTAAATTTCACCTTGTTAATCATATATCGCGATGACTGATTCGGCATAATCAAAATATCTTTCTCTCTAGGAATTACACAATTTTTTTGCTCATAGTCACCAATTTGTCCATTGGATTCAATGTTAACTGAATTCCATCTGGTTCCCTCCATTAACTAAAACACAAAAAGAATTCTGTGAGAGGAAAAAATCATGCTAGAGAAAACAACATAGTAAAGGGGGAGAACCCTCAATATCTAACATCTTAGGTTAAATTCTAATATTGTTACCATAGTTCTAGGACTATATCCTATACGTATACTTATCCTTATGGACATCCCTAGACATACCTTAGAAATATCTCTAGGGATCTCACTAACATTTTCACATCCTAGTTTCCAAAGGTTGACTAAACCATTCCTCTGATACCAACTGTAGAGACCTGAAGATTGATGTACATGGACATTACATTACTTTTGCGGAATAATTAGTACATAAAAAACACACACACACAAGGACCGTAATAGTTTAGTGTCTTTGGAAACTCAGAATATAATCTTGTAATCGTGGTGAACGATCTTCAACATCTCCCATAAAGATCATCCCTTTTTTTCGTACCTAAAACCTTTCTTTATATCCTGGGGAAAAGAAAACATAATAGGGTGAGCTCAAATACTCAGTAAGGGTAAACAAAAGAAATATCAATCACATCATATTCATAAGAACATAACATTTTGGAAATATTAACCTGTAAAAAGAGATCATAATATCATAACATGGGATAAATCATAATAGTGAAATGTAATCCAAATAATCATAACATAAAACATGAAACTTTGTGGAATACATACATAATCATAGAGAATCATTTCTTATTAGTCACGACTCATAGCCAAGACTATCTTAGTGGAAAAATTCCATTTCTGAACTGAGTTCACTCCTCGTTTCAGTCCTGTTTCACTAAACCGGTTTAACCTGCAGTTCCAGCCATATCTATCTCATGAGATATAAAATCTTTACCCAATGCATTAATGGGAGATATAGGTCCCAGGAATCTCATAATGATACCATTATTATGTGTGCCACAAAATCAAAAAAATCATACATCATTGCATAACCCATGTAATAAAAATGGGAATCTTAAACATCATGCCATCATAACATAATCCATATAAGATAAAAGGGCATAATAAAAATAATTCCATCATAACATAATAAAATCAATGTAAAAATAGGGATAGAAACAGAACCCTTTATTATCTTAGATGGAATATAATTTTGATAAAACACTTCAACTCCATTCTTGAGGAAAATATCCTTTCTACATCAACATTTTTTTTCCTTTCGTTACATGTCATACAATTTTAAACTAAAAGAAGTTGATTAAAAATATACTTGAAAACTTGTAAAGGAAGTTTCTTGGAAATAATATTTTAAAAAATCTATTCATTCCGTATAAGTTAAAAAAACATTCTTCTCGTACTTTTGTCGGAAAAGTCAAAAATTACCTTGTACTAAAAACAACAACAGATTCCTTTCATATCTTTTACTAAAAACTCACCGATGGGTAAAATTGGATTTAATAAATTCTAGTTGTATCGAAATAATATTACATGTTGAGGAAACATGGATTTGGATGATAAAATACACCCCATTAAATAATGAAGTATAAATAATCTCGGATAAAAATGAGATTGTGATATTTTCCCTTACCTTAGGTCTGATTTGCTTCGCAAGTCTCCGAACCTCCTATATAAGGATTTAAATATTGTCATTGAATTATTCCATAATCATAATCATTATTATGATATCATATATGGTTCACTTATGACATTATTTTACCTATTCTTTTGTAAATTCCAAGTTAAATAGCGTTTTGGGTAAAATCGTTTCATTTGTCGTCCATGTTTTGACTTGTAATTATTCATATGATTACTTAGATCACGATTAATTAATTCCAGTATATAAAAAATGATTTATATATAATATATATTCATAATATATATATATATATAATATATCATTAAATGGAAAGAAATACATAGTTCATGGAGTCGGTAGGCCGTACATATGCATGAACACTGTTTTCGTTTCCTTATTGAGTTGAATGTAATTAAGTAGATGACATACATATATATACACATAAATGCAGTATCATTATTATGTCATATATTTCATGATTACTTATTATATATACTTTATAATCATTCATGAATGGTTAACGTGGAGAATTAATCTCATTGCGTCGTGGAGACGGTAGTCCGTACGTACGCACGAGTGATGATATCATTCTCATGATCGTGGAATTGTATTGGAGTGTATGTATACCATTTCAGAATCAATATCACTTTACAGTAATCATATATAGTTTTTATGTACACCATTATACCCATCCATGTAAAGTGGAGGTGGAAAATAGATTACACCATGGCGTGGAGACGGTATTCCGTACGTACACACGCGCGGTGATTTCATTTTCATAGGATGGATAGATGGTGAAATAGGATTGTTTCAAACATATAATAACATATCAATATATTAGTGATACTTATGTTATTACATAATAATGAAACAACCTAAGAAGAAGAAGTGGAAGAAGAAATAAAGTTGAAATAATCGGTAACGGACATTACCTCTTCTTTGAGGTGCTTCTTTGAGACCTCCTTTTAGGGAACTAAAATTGGTCATTGAAGAAAACCAGGACCTCTAGGATATCTCTAGGGAAGTGGACAGAATAAATTGATAGGGTTTGGCCGAGCTTGAAGGCTCAATGTGGTGTGAGGAAGAGAGGGAGGAGGTGCCATTTTATAAGGGAGGAGAGGGGCACCTTTGGAATAACTAAAAATATTATTTTATTATAAATCCAAATTCGGTTTTAAATAGCTCAAAATTGATTTATTTCGAAGGTAAGTTGGGGCGGGGTCGAAATACTCACATCCATTAGAATTTGGACAAGTTTAGTTTACTATTTTAACCTTATCATTTTTATTTAACTTTAAGTTAGATAATTTTACTTTTACCATGTATTTTTGTGTTCTTACACTATAAGGTTAAAAAACGTACTATAACAAGCCAAAGAACCTAAAGTTGTTTATTATTAATATATATAACCTTATCTAAGTCATTTTTCCAAACAATTGTTTTTTAGGAATCAAATAAATATTAATAATATAATATATGTTTTAAAAACTATTTTTTGTCAATTTTGACACTATTTAGTAATTGATTTTTGTGAAAATTATAACCGAATGATTAGTTCTAAAAAAGTTAATTAAATCAATAATAACATGTCATATTAACTTATAAAATTTGTTTAATTCATAAAAAGTCTCAAATTACATTTATTTGGGTATTTATAACATCAATTATGTCAATATTTAATTAATAAGATAATTACTACATCATCATTGTGTCATAAATATATTAACATATTTAAAGTCTAAAAATTACAAATAAATTATCATTATGTAGGAAATCATTTTAACTTTCTAATGAATATTTATAGTCTATTTTATCTTATGTATAACCCTATATTAAAAATGATATACTTATTAAACTTTGATTTTAACTATTTTAACCCTTCTTTAAATAAATTAATAATAAATGTCCTAATCTAATCCAAGTGGGCCTAAATGGTTATATTTTATTCCTAAGGTTGTTTTTAGACGAATTACACTTTTCCAATAGTATTAGGACATGTGTTAGTGTAATAATAATATCATTTTTACCCTTAATTACCCTATTTACTTTTAACCGCAGTAAAAAAAAGTAAAAAGTTACTATTCTCCAAAACTTATTTTAATCTCATTGAACCACATTTTTCTTACTGATATCAACCGTTTCTCTTGGATTTCTGAAATTACACTCATAGAAGCGGTAAAATTACGTTTTATGAAAAATTCATTTTTAACTACCACTTAGTGGTTTCACTATTCATCAAAAAAATGAAAGTTTCCAGAAAAATACCAAACATTAGGCCTAAGTTATAATTGATATTATGAACTCAAAAATTATGTCAATTTTACCAAATTAAAAACATATTATTTGCGTTAATTAATTTAAAAAATATTTCTCGTCGTCAAATCAAATAGCGTGTTCTTAAGAGATAATAACTATCAAAAGATTAACACTTGTTTATGTCTGGTTTAAATGTGAAATTACATCCAATTAGTAACATTGTATTAAATTGTGAAAATATATTCTAAATATAATTTAAAACCACTCAAATTAATAATTTATCACTATTAATTATTTCGATTAAAAATGTAGTTTTTAATTAAAATTTAGAAATTTTCACTATTCATCAGAAAATGAAAGTTATCCGAAAAGTACCAAAATTTCACCCTAAGCTAATTTCTATATTATGAATCCAAAAATGAAGTCCATTTTGAAAAATAAAATTTACAAAATTTCAAAAACTGTTTATTACTATTCATAACGGCTAGTTTTAATAATATTTTAATATCATATCGTTGTTTAGTGAAACTCAGTATTGCATACTACACACGCTATCGAGGTAGTTCGTGATTGCGTGTAATGCAAGGCAGGTCAAGGATACATGTTGTGCAAGCTCCTTTTGGTGTATCATACAACACAAGACATTAATGAAATTAAAAAGAATATTTTTCCTAAAATCTCGGGGTGTTACAACCAACACCTACCGTATACCGAGAAAATAATTGAAAAAATTAGGAAAAATAGTTTCTTGTACCTATTTCTAATAGTACTACAAGAAAAGTATAACGAACCTAGATCATACCTCCAAACTCTCTAGGAGCATCCTGGTAAAAAGTCTATAGTGACTACAACTGTCTAAGATTCAAACCACTAACTTCCCAATATAATAGTGGTCTACTTATGGGTAATATTTGTATAATCAAACCAATGTTCCATCCACCTCATGATTCTACCCAATCTCCTGCATCACATAAGTGTTGTACAAACCTCCTTTCTCTTGTTCCTTCTTCTTCCTAGGATATTTTTCGACTGCCTCTGTGACTGTAGCATGAATATTAATAAAATGAAATGTGATATTCCTATAACCATAACAATCATATTAAATTCAATGGAGTAATGGGATATCCTTGAGGTACCTATGAATGATAGTTCCTCCTAAGGTGAGACATGCATCACACACCTACTCTGGGTGGGTGCTGCTAACCCTACATCCTATAAGATCACTGCCTTAAAAGATTATGATATCAAATAAAACCATAGGCATAATCATAAAACACTAATATAACTATAAAAATATTAGTATTATATGTTTAATTCCCCCAAACCACTAGAGGTTAGTCTATGTATTGATCAACATAAGTTATTGGATTTTATAAAAAGAGATGAAATAAAATCCAACCAATTGAATGAGAGTTACAATGTTTTGAGAATAAATTCATCCCACATCACATAATCAGGTTCTCTATAGTGTAGGTGTACTTAACCAAAATCACATGGCCTGACACACCAAGGGTAGTTCTTTACTAGAGTAGTCTCCAATCAAAATAAAAATCTTAATACCCATAATATGTATCGGGGAAGAGTCACTATCTACCCAATAAAGTGCATGTCCCAATTTTCACGAAAAAACCTTCAAGGCTAGCACTTAGGAACAACTGGTTATAGAGGATCACTATTCTGACAGCACCCTTAAATTATCCTTGACAAAAAAAAAGATGTGTGGAATTTACCCTTGATAGATGTCAAGAAAAATCCAACAATCCTAAAAATAATTAACCACCCAAATATAACTGGTCACATGTTCATACCACTATCGAAAACCAAAGTCATTTTCCAAATAATACCAATCACCTATCCCTGGAGGCACTACTCTGATCTCCTCATCTTCTGAGGCCCTAGTACATGAAGATTGTTGGCCACTCCATGAATGTTGTCTTAATAATAAATTAAATTAAATTTCTTATAGGCTCCATAATGAAACATCTCAAGGAGAAATTCCATTTAGAACTCTATAACTTCAAAAATAAACTCATCATCTCTAGTATATGGGAGGATTCATACACCATATATTTACCAAGAGTTAACCATAAGTCTCCCTTATGACGCATTCTAGATTTCTCTTACATTTGTAGGGAAGAAAAGGATTCTTCTTGACCACATCACAAAAAACCATTCTATCCAATTACGATAAATATAACTTAACATCCACAGGGTTGGATACACTTTCATTATTTGAGGGGTCCAAATCACTATCATAAATAGAAACTTCCCCATAAACACAATCACCAGCACATCATGACACCTAGAAAGAGTAACCAATTAATAATGAGTCGGGTACAATCAAAAAATGCCTTTTTCCTGAATGGGTTTACAAAAACACCACATTCCCCCATATAGATAATCCCACTCCACCAGAAGGATGAGGAAAAAACAATCAACATTAATACAATATTCATGTATAACAAGGTCTAGCTTGAGTTTTCCCGAGAATATCAAACCCTCAAACATATGAAACTTGGTGAAAAATAAATTATTGTTCCAATCAATATAAGGACCCATGAGGAATCATAAAAAAGTCATACTTTAGTTCAAATAATATACTAACCAAGTATATGAATCCACTACGTGTGTTATTTCATGACATAGATTGTTAGAACTGTATATTAGCTTGCATCTAATCCATGGGTGGTGAACATGGGGTAGAATCCATACAAACCCTAATGAAACATACTCACACAAGACCTATCGAAAAAAAATAATCATAAAAGGAGAATTGTTAGATCTACCTAGAGTAGATTTCCCCCGTGATGGAGGGAGAGAAGAAGCATCAAACGGTCTGGGAACCTTCTATGCTACTTTGGGAGGGGAACGCATGACCGCGAGGGGGAGGTGCATGGAAGGAGCCTCCACCATTGGGAAATGGAGAATTAGGATTCACAGGGAGTCCAACGGAGATAAGGAAGTAGGGTTTTCGGGGAGTAGGATCCACAGATTGGGTTCGAGGGGGAGGTGAAGGAGTAGGGTAGCAGCAGAGGTTCGTGAAAGAGAAGATAACAGGGGGAGGGGAGTTTTCCCAGGGTTACAACACCCCTAGGGATTGAGGGCGCGATAAATAGAAGATATTTTGCACCATATTTTATAAAATATGGGACTATGGTATTATAACCCATAAAAAGTGCTGAAAAGGCGTCCTTTATCAGCACTTTTTAGCACTGATAATGTAATTCTATATCAGCACTTTTTAATCCATTATAAATTATACTCTTTATAAAAACTAATAAAAAAGCACAGATAAAGGGATTCATTATTAGCGCATTTCTTGCATTGATACAGAAGCCCTTTTTCAGTGCTAAAATTTCTTCCCTAATAAAGGGTACCTTTATCAGTACTTTTTTATTAGTGCTAAAAATGGTGGATTTTTCCTTGCCCGTTTTTATAGTAGTATATTCTTCTTTTAAACAAAACCCTTAGGATGAGGTTTCATGGGGGAAGAGAATTTATATCTAATTACATGCTAAGAGAAATATGAATTAAATTATTGATTATTAAATTCACCTAAATGGTCACTTCTTAAAGATAGAATAGGGATATCTTTTTCATTTTTAAAAATATTATATAAATTAACAAATAAATAGTACGACTTACTCTTGAATTTTAAATACTATACCAAAGAAAATATTCAAAAACCATCAACTAAAACATATAAAAATGATTTACCAGAAATACTTCTACATCTAGTAGGTCTGAACATATCTATATTGATAAGTTCAACATGCCTAGTTATTGAAACTTCTTTAATTGGTCAAAATTATTTCTTGTGTTTCTTTCTCATTTTTCCTACATAACATAGTTTCTTTATATCTAATTTTTTGGTAATAAAAGGGAAAAATAAAATTTATTTTGTGCAAATGTCTAATAAAATGAACATTATATTTTTAATATTTCTATGCCATAACCACAATTTGTCAATTTCATCATTTAAACAATATATATTTTTCCTGTTCAAATAATTAAGATCTAATGTGTACATACTATTAGTTTTGGGTTCTATAAAATGGAAAAATTACTTTTGAAAAATAAAAATACACTGTAAGAAAAATCAATAGATTAACCATCCTCACAAATTTGAGATATACTTATCATATTTTGCTTGAGGCCATCGACATAAAGTGCATTTTTTATGAGAATTTACTGATGATTTACAATAGATCAAATGATGACTATCATTACTTTTTCATTTTAACAAAATGTGACATATCCTCGATCAATTGTGTATAGTGACTGAAATTTGTCCTAATATACACTCATACCCCTTGAACAACCACTATCCATATACAAATTTTCATTTCTGTTCATGTTTCCAGTTCCCAAAAATTACAAATCAAAAAAAATATCATTAGTACCAAACCACTTTTGAGCATGAAAATGTTAGCTATAAAAGGCTGGGAAATCCATGTATATATTTTTTTCTAGAAAAAATAGTAACATATTTGAAAAAAAATATTATTAGGAAATTATTTTTGAATGAAAAAACATGAGTCTTTTTCTAATAAGAAATGATGGAAAAAATTATTACTTCATCACAATAATAATTGATAATACTGTATTATTTTTTCCTTTTGTAACTTGAGATAAAATATTTTTGATAGAATTTTGGCTTTTAACCTGGATTCATATTCCAAATTTATACACCTTAAGTTGATTTTTAATAATAATTTTGTTGGTATGGAATTATCATTTAGAAAAAACTATTTTAGTATCCATAAAATTTTGGAATTGTTTATTTTGGTTCTCTAATGTGTTATCCTATTCGGTACATTATCGAGTTCATTTTTCCAACCAATTTTTCAACACAAAAAATTGTGTGCTCATATGTTTCTCTTCATTGACCATTTTGTTAAGAGAGTTTTGTAGTTATTTATATATCATTTTCAATTTTTCCTACATGGTTTACAATCTGGTAAAATATTAAATTATCTATTCATATGAGAAGTTTTCACTTTACATTTCATCATCATTATGAGATGAATAGTAATAATTTACATCATTTGAGTGTTTCATAAATCATAAGTTGACCTTTGGACTAATATCATCATCTTATGATTCTAATAATGTGTATTTTCTAGAATCATTAGAATCGAATTTGTTGGACATAATTTCAATATTATATTTTTATAACCATCATTATATAAGTATTTAATTTACCATTTCTTATTGTAATTATTTTTTGGACAGTTTCTATTAATATGTCCTACATTTATTCTCTCATAACATCTCAATTGTTTATATTTTTTACCATGATTTATGTTATTTTTGAATGGTATTCTAAAACCTCTCTACTTATTTAATAATTTTTTAAATTTTATAGCAAGATGAGTAAGATCATCAGTTGATCTAGAATTTCTTGTGGAATAATATTTTTTCTTAATCCTCAGGCTCACATTTTATTACTAGTCTAATTAATTACAAGAAACTACTCTCAAATGAGGTGTTTTAACATTACAAGGTATTCACATATCATTTCACATAAAATTCCCAACACTCACAACTATCTGTACCATTGGCCTAGAGATAACCATTTGGAAGCCCCTAATATAACTCACTAAGGCTCACACTATAAAAACACCAATCATCCCAAAAGACAATATTGTGTAGTGTTCTATATAGAGATGTAGAACTATGTACATTTTGGTGTATTACTCAATAAACAATCCTAAAATATTTAAAAAAATAATAACACGCCCAACTATATCAAGAAACACTCTCACCAAGACCCTGTAAGAACTATAAAATAGACTTATTCGCAAAATCATTTTTAAAAACAATCCCATATCTTATGTTCACAAAAACATGCATGAATGAATATATTAAAGTATTAAACGGACCACTGACCTATAAAAAGGAGGTACCATGATAAATCCATTCCTGTTAAATCCCTTTCAAATCCTCTATAATATTTGAACCTATATATCATGATACAAGCCTTATTAAATTAATTTTGAACATTTATAATTAACCTAATATTTTAAACTACAAATAAATAATCCAAAAAACCCTAACTAGAACCACAATGATGCCTAATCCATCACTGAGAAATTGATTTAGGATGAGACCATTCCTTGAATACTCATTCAACCAGAATCTACCTATATTGATTCTTAAAAAAATGGATAATTGCAATCCATATTAAAATAAATAAGAAAATCGGTCTAGGAAGGTACCTTTTATAAATTGTATTAAATTAGGTATATTTTTTCAACTTCCATCAACATTAAGAAATATTATCATAATTTCTCGTCAATCTGGGATGATTCCATCATATATCAATATATGTTTCCTAATAACCCTACATAGAACTAACATAAATCCTAGAAATAAGAAGAATATTATGAATAATATGTATTAACATGATCTTTTTCTATGAAAAATCCTACAAAAATCCAAAAAATAAACATTTAGATAAGGTGAATTTTTGGGGGAAGCTATGCTACAGTGGGAATACTAAAATAAAATATCTTGATCCATTTACTCAACTATTTAATAGATGTGTCCCACCTATAAAATAAAGTTAATCCCCTACTAAAAAATGGTCTATAAGAAAATTTTGGCATAACATAATGTGTTATGGAATAACTCCCCAAATTTAGGGTTTCATTGATCCTTGATACAGTGTTTTAAAATGAAACACCCATCCCATTAATACAATTATTAATACCCCATTCACTTGTTATAGTGTAGAAAGAAATTATGGTGATTCCAACAACCTATGGTATGTAAGATACTCCTCCCCCTATGAACCCTTCTTAGTGAAACCCTATTCTTACAAAACGACTCATCTCTATTAATGGTCCGTCATAATATAAATGGTTGATGATATGAGGTCTTATATATCTCCCTCCAGTGACTTGGTTAGGGATTTTATACTCATGATATAATTACGGGAATTGATTATGTAACGCATGCTCCACTATGATAATAATACATGGATGACTGGTTCACTATGTTATTGGAATGATAAAGTGTATCCCAATCCTAAATGATAATATAAATAGATGGTGTTTCCCATTCCACTATGTTATATTTACCAAATATTTTTTTGATAATATTATAATTATTATTATAACTACATTAGGTTTCATGGATAATATTTATTAACTAATATTCCTACACTCTTTTGAGTCATTCCTTACATTATTCCAATTTAATATCAAATACATATTTTTATGATATATAATTTATTCGGTGTAAATTTATTTTTTATCATGATTATATGAATATTCGCTTCTTATGATCACTTAAAATATTTGATTATTATTTCATTTTTTACCTTTAAATACAATCTAAACTCACTAATGTGGATATATGTTGTTTCATTTTATCACATCATGTTAGAAATTTAATGAGGTCCTTAAGGTAAAAAATTTATAAAATAGAGAATTATTAAATATTGGATGAATTTTTATAAAAAGGTTTATTTATAATGTTTAATTTTGGAGATTAGTGTTCTAATATTAAATGAAAAATTATTCATTTCATTTTTTATATTCGTGAAGAAAAATTATTTAATTAATTTTGGTGTGAAATTTCCTTGAATAATATATTAATCATTATTATTTGAAATTTGGGCTAAATAAATTTTATTCATTTAATATTCCAAAATTTATTTTCAAATTAAATTATCAGAATACTATTATAGTTTCATAATTTCAATTTGAATTATTTAATTTTTCTTTATTTTTTATTAATACTTTCATTATTTTAGTTGTTCATATGTGATCGTGAATGTATATATGATTACATGAGGTAACTTTTGTTCCCTATTGTATATGTTCCATAATTTTTGTGACATTGAACTATATTTTTATATTATGGTGAATATTTGAATCCGACCGTGGTTATTAAACCTTACTATGGATACATCATCTACAGGTTGGGATCTTTCATCCATGGGAAATTGACCCCAACCATGAATCCAATCCTTCGACCCTGAAAATAAATCCAGTACTGATGTGCCTATTTTATATCAATCATGTCCCAGTGTTAGTTATGTGATTGGATTTTGGAAGAATGATTTTCATAGTTGAACGAAAGAAGGAAATTGAATTCGATTAAAGTATAAAGTATGAGTAATACATCATGATCTATAACTAAAACCTCAATCGAATACAATCTAAAATGTCAAACCACTATGAGAAGTTGAAATGGTATGAATTAATTGAATAGGATCTTAATTAATGTCATAAAAATTATTCCCATAATTGTTGATGATTTTATCCACTTCTATATTTGATGAATCCAAAAGATCGGTGTTGATTACGTGAAGTCAAATATTCCAATACCAAAAAGCGCTAGTTCAATGGTCATGTATATAGATGTGATTCAAGCGTGAGTGATGAAGAAGATATATCATCAAGATAAAGATTTGTCTCTTTGAATGTTAACAAATATTTTTTATGTTAGAACTAATTGAAATTTATTTTTGTTGATGCGATTGTTTTTTATAGATTAGAAGATGGTTTTTGTCACCCATAAACAGTTTTATAATTTAATTCAATGGGCCTTGATAAAGCTTGTGATCATTTTTCCATTCTAGATCATTTGTTATCAATTGAGTGATGGTGGTTTATTTCAAAAATGGTGTGTATGGTCCATATAATTATTTTTTCATGATGATTGATGTAGAGTAGGAATGTTAAATAAAGAATAAATATGGAGACACATCTTCATTTTTTTCCTTGATGGTGGAACCAAGAGAAAATGGTCTATCTTAATTCAGTCTGACGCGATGTACTTGGGTCGCATGCATGGAAAATGTTATTGTGAAAATATCCAATTTTTGGTGATGAGGAAATTATTGATCAAAGTCAATATAACATGACTATAACTCAATAGATAAAAAAATTATAAATGGATACCTAAAGAGTTACATTCAAGGGATCAAAATTGAGATACTGATGATATTTTTAACAAACTTCATTAATACACAATCTCCAAAGATAATAATCTACCCCATATGATATATATGAATGATATTTTATACCAAACATGAATATAGGTCTCAATGGGTCAGACATTGGGGATGATAGAGGGGAGATATATACTTTAATTAGAGTGAGGAAACTTATTTCTTCATTATCTTCTATTCTGCAATTTCACTTATATTTTATTAATTATCTATTTGATTTTAAATAATATGAATTATTTATTGAATGGGAGATTTTTAATTTTTAGAAATTGAATTCATTTTCAGCTTCATAATATTTTATCTTACAATATAAATATTTTTTTTAATATTTCATGATGAATAATTTGAAGATTAATTGGGATGTTTTTAACTCTTGGAGGACATTGACCATTTCTTACAAATACAATATGATATTTGAGATATCTATATTTTCATGAATAAAAAATCAATATGAATTTATTTAGGGAAATATCCATTGGATAAATTTAATTTAATTTATCTCCATATTTTATATATCCAGTAATAGGAATACTAAAATAGAAATTCGTACTTCAATATTCACAAATATTACACCTCATTAAAAAATATATCAATACCTTGTTTTCATAGTTTATAATTTAAAAAGCCATTTGAAAACTCACCCATCTTCCTTTGGTTAGACCCTCCACAATTATGAAATTGTAGGTATATATGATTAATTTTTATGATCATAAAGACTTCTATCCCAATCTAAATTTGGAACTATTTCTTGGAAAGATTGGTGTTGGGAATACTTGCCTAAAAACATAAAAGTCTAAAAAATGTTTATTTGTTCACTTAATTATAACTAAAATCATAGTTTTTCTTATAATCATCTGTGTGTGTGAATTTGATCAATTAATGCTTTTTTAGTGTTTTTTCTAAGTTTTTATATATTTTGAATGTTGTTTCTAGTTAAAAAAATTCTTTTCTATGGATTTTTTAAACAAATAGAATTTTTATTGTTTCAGTTGTGGATATTTTTATCACATTAACATTACATAAATTTATAGAATGTGATTATTGAAATATAATTCTAAATAAAACCCCAAATTATATACACCAGAAATATATGATTATTCAAAACTAAAAAATTGATTTTAAAAATTCTTGATAATTTTTTTGAAATTGATGTATCCCTTGAAGTTAGAAAAACAAATTACTATATAAAAAGGAGAATCACAGAAAATGTTAAAAAAATAAATAACTAATTTAATTAGGTGCTGATGAAAATGTATTTAATAATTTTAGAATGAGTTTGTAATGGAAAATGATGGTGAAATTAATGGAGAACCCAAGGATTTGAATTAATTTTAATTCAATAAAGCACAATATTTTAACATAATAAACTAAGCTATACAAAATTAAATTCTTCTAAATTAAAGGAGGCTAAAAATTTAAATGGCTTGAACTATTTTATAAAACAAAAAGAAATCTAAAAGTATTTTCCAATTATATTAAGTGTTTCTTATTTTGAAAATGTTCATTGTCATATGATTTTAAATAATTTCATTGCTAGGGTTTTAGAAGATTTGGGAAGTGAGGTTTTCAAATTTTATATTTATTCAACCTATGTTACTAACATAAAATAAATTGAGGTCGAATTGGGAGATATGTAAATTTTAATAGAATAAAAAATTCATGAATACAATAATTTATTAATTATTAAAAAAAATTATAAATTCATTCTTCCATTTTTTTAAACAATGTGAACCATACAACTATAAATTTTGTTCCTTAATAAAAATTTTACGGATTATGATTTATGAAAGTATTTTTATGGCCATATAGTCCTTATAATCACATTAATAGTCCATATTAGGTATTTTATAATGAAATGGAAAACTGTTTCGTTGATTAATTATGAATTTTCTAAAAAAATGAATTCCCATGAATATGATTATACTAGAACTGTGTTGTTCAGTTTACCCACTAAAATGTAATTGAAACTATTAAATTGTTCCTTGAGTGATGAAGTAATGGAATTTTAAAATATAAAACAGATTGATCACACAAAATAATATTTAAAATTAATAATTCTTGAGAGGTAGTGAATTATATTAATTTTACTAGATAAATAATTTTTTGAAGTGAGTCATAATTTTGTGAAATTACTGTTTTAAAATGAATGAAATAATCCATTGATGATTTTGAACGTTTTCATCAAATAAATTATGTTATTAAAAAAAAATTATTTTGTTAATGATTTACAAAGGAAAGTATATATGTTTTTTAGTTGTTTAAAATTGGATCTGAAAATTTTATTATTGAAAATTTCTTCCAAAACATAAAAAATATCACCTTTTTTTTGAAATATTGATGCTGAAGCCAAGATAGAGTTAAATATAGTTAAATATGTTTCCCTTGGAGAACCTAATAATATTTATTATTCATCCATATGAAATAAATAGAATTTATTTTCTTTTTAAGAGTTTAAAGTGTTCTTAGTACAAATTGAGGGTGTTCATTCTAATATATTTCAGGGTAATAATATTAAATCCACTTATTTGGTGAAATTTACTGATTTTTATTACAATCCACAAGAATATTTCCTTCAAAATCTTTCTGATGTAAATGGTTTTCCCAATGGTAATTATAGCTATTCCTAGAGTATAGTGTTTTTTTGAAATATATGTTTCCATGAGTTTTTCTTCATCATTAATAATAATAGGAAAAAACGCATTTCATGGTTTATGCATAAGAAACCACACCGTCAACATAATTATGAATAGTTTCAAGGGGACACAAGATGGGGAATAAATATCTTGAAATACTTTGGATGAAACCCAAATACTAATCCATACCATTCATACATAGATATTACTTCTTAATAAAACAATATTCAATATAAAAAATTGTGAAATGATTAAATAATTTAATTCTATTATATATTTTAACCTATAAAAATAAAAAACCAATTCATAAAATATCTACGTCATCCATTGGTCATTTATTCATAAATATCACCCTTCTTAGGCATATCATATTTAATAAATTTATTTATAACTAGGATAAAGTGAACCTAGGAAAATTGGGAGATCAAATTCCCAGAATAGGTAATATAAAATGATATCAAGGATCATATAAATCTCGTAAAAGAATAATTGTGTAAGAACATGATCATAACCTTGGGAAAACATACATTCCATATAAAAAATAACAATATTAATTCATGGAATAATTTTTTGTATTTCATAATATATGATTCATAATGGAATTAATTAACATGATCTTTGATACCATAACATTAACATAATACATGGAATTTTAGAATATAAATAATAAAAAAACCATTTCCTTATTAATCTAGGATATTTTAAAAGACTATAATTTTGGAATTAAATCACTCCCCAAATTATTTTAGTAGTCAAGGTACACTGAAAAAACTATTATAGTGGAAATAGTCACTTATAGAACATGGTTCACACCCCATTCTAGTCTTGATTAGATCATGTGATATTCATCCATACCCAATGAACATGAGGGAGATACCATCACATAATAAAACTCATACATATTTTTTCCATAAGAACATAAAATATACTTAATATCAGAACCCATGAAATGAAATAGGTTTCATAAACATTTTATTATATTATAACTGAGGGAAAATAAATTATTTTCATAAACATATTCTCATCATAATCAAAAACTATCTAGATAATAAATAAGGATTCAATCCATGAATCACTACCCCACTAAATCTTAAGTGATATCAATGGTTTATAAATTTCAGGAATATAAATTCCATTGAAATTTATTGAAAATATTCTTGATCAAATTATCCTTCCAATTTTGAAAATACATTTTTAATAAACTATGTTATTGTTAGAAGTGGATGTCATACCACAGGAGGTGTAAACAATGTCATGGAAAGTTTAAAGTAAATATGGACTAAATATTTCCATAAAATCCATTAAAACAATCCCAAAGGGAAGGATTCTTGATTACCACTATAGGGTCATCCTATCTCTACGATAGTGAGCATCCATGACTGGACCTCAGTGAGTCTGATAGATCCTGACACCTTTGAGGATTCACATTTGATCTGGGTCCCACTTTGTGAGGGCTAGCTCATTGATCCCCTCTATGACTCAATGGAGCCATGCCTCTCCATGGAGACTTGTTTTCTCCGAAGATAGCTATGTGATTGTCCCACTGATGTACCCTCTATGAGTTTGACCGAGTCTAATTCCACCCCTTTGGATCAGCATCATCACTTCCTCTTTGTATCATCTGAATCTTCTCTAAAGAAATCTCTAAAGCCCTATATGAACAACATTTCCTATAAATAGATGTCTCCCCTCCCTATTTCAATCCATTGTTACTCTTCCATATCCCATCCAATATCCCATTTCAGAAAGTCCTTTGTGATGATTAAAAATGGACCAAAAAAGGTATTTCCCCTCTATGATTCATGCCTCATTATGATCTTAATGGCCCCTACCTATGGTGGGGGTGCCCTTTACAAAGACCTATACCCTTCGTAAAAGAAGGGATCCCTTTCAGGGTGCTTGAGGCTTCCCAAAACATTAAATATTCACAATGTACTATCCATATATTGATTCCATTTCTAAATAGAAGCTCAGATCAATTGAAAACCTTCCTTCACAAAGCATCATTCCTTAACGAAGCACAAAATCATCACGAAGGCCATCCCCTTCATGAAGCACTATGTTATCGAAATGTACAAAATTTTCACAAATCCCCTCTTTTTAAGGTATCCTTCTTATCAAAACCATCTCCCATGTGGCCCCCAGTCTTTTATGAAGTTATTTAAAGGACCCCCAAGTGGTGCTTCATGTAGTGTTTCCCTTCCTCGTGCTTCTTTTCATAGGTAGGCTAATAACTATTTCTTCTTTTAATAGCTATGAAATCATGGACACCACAATGGATCACAACAAAATTACATTAATTAATGGAATTTATTGTGCCTTCCCTTCACCATGTACCGTTCGATACAAGTTATGTATGTCCTATGGGTGAGGAGTACATTCTCATTGTCAGAGGTTTAGCACGTTAAACTACCAAGAACCTACATCCCCAACACATGATGTCAAACTATGATCACCGCATAGGTGACAAGTCCTGAAGGGGACCATGAAGGGGACGGACACCAGTGACATATAAATACCATCTCCCTCTAAACATTTTCTCCATGGAAACATAATGCAGTCTATGTGCAATCCCTGACCCCGCATGACAAGTTACTCCATGCACAGTTTCCCTATCCTCCTCGTACATTAGGAACACTACTCAGACTTCCCTCTCAGGGTAATCCCTTATATCTTCTATGTGCCACTCACAATGCGTAATCCCCACCCCATTCATTGTGAAAAGACCTTTCATAATGAGAATGTAGAGACTTTTGTTTACGCTTGTTTCTCACACCAAACATGGATCAGGTGGGGTTAGAGTAATCATAGACCATGAAATCCTTGATAGGATACCTTAGTGTGTAAGCCTCATTCCCTAATCTCAAACTTCATGGACATGGTTCCTTGGTATTTTTCATGAAAGGTATGTATGAAGCCTCTCTTAGGGTCAAGTTGATAACCCATCGTTCCCGACCACTTCATGTCGGTTCACCCACTTACCACATGGAATTAAACTATATATCCCTTTCATCTCACATGATATTATAATATATGATTTTGAACTATGTGGGTTTTGATCCATGTCTCCTAGAAAGGGTATGTAGTAAGCCTCCTTGAGGTTCAACCCCAAAATCCAGTAAACATCAAGGTCCCCTTCCTCAGTTTCCACATCCTTGGTCCGTCCCTTAGTGGCATGATACAAGTTACTAGACCGTCTAAGGGCATATTTAATACACTACATCCATACTCCTCCAACCAATAGTGTTCTTATTGTGATGGGGCACTAACCATGCATAAGACGCAGTATGACTTCAGGTTTTGTCCTTTGTGTAAAACCTGATTCTATGCCCCAATACTAAACTAGGTGGTATTTGATCATTTATCTTCTTCAGAAAGGTACGTAGGAAGCCTCTTAAAGTTAAATCACATAACCTATGTCCAATCCTTATCTATCCCTCAAGACATTATGTTTTGGGAAGATAATTCTGTATTCTGGAGGCTACACTTCCTTCGGGTCCCATCCATTCATTTGTTCTCATGAGTTACCTCTTTAGGTGAATTATCGCCTCATATCAGATTAACATGGAAAATGATTCCATTACATGTGGATACATAGGGAACCTCCCTCAGGTTCAATCAGAACAGTTTGTATATCTACATCAGTTCCATCCCATTCATTCCACCCATCTACAAATCATCTGTATACATCCTGATTTTACCTACACCACCACATCCTTAGGAAATCATGAACTCCATTTAGGTAGCTAAAAATGTGTGATCACCATTAAACACATCAATTTTTGAATCACTTGGCTAATAACCATTTCCTAGGCCCCATCATATTTATGGGTTCTTGTACTTGGTGTACACCATGATCTTATGCCTCACCCCTTTCGAACTACATGGATTTTTATTCCTACCTTCAACTCAGGGTATGTAGGAATACACATCAATGTTCAATCCCATCCAATGGTAATCCTTGGTTTCCCCATTATGTGGACCCATACTCCCCTCTAATTCACCCTTTGTGGTGTCCAAATCAGTTTTCACAAGGTTAAAAATTACCCATTGTGGAAAACACTGTCTGGGGTCCGTCCAAAGTGGGTTATATGATCCATCCCTATGGTAAACCTTCTATGTGATTCCTCTTAGGGATATACCAATATGATCCTCTCCCATCACTATTCAGATCAATATGTTCCATATTCATTAGAAGTTTAACTCACAAAATACCCAAGGTTAAACATGGGAAGCCGAAAAATAGTCAGAGACATGCCTCTAGAATTTAATTCCTCGCAATCAATGTGGGATTCCTTAGGTTATCGCACCCTTGTGAAGCCCTCAGATAAAGAAAAATCATGGTGTAATAGTTTTTTAATGTCAAGAAAGGCCATTGATGCCCCAACGAGATAGTCATTAAGGGGGAACCAGACTAGGAAACTAATTCTGATGTGGAATCCATGGATGGAGAGGCTAAAATCCCATAGTATCGAAGGCATCGCTGCAAATACCATACTAGTTGAAAAATTCACTTACTGAATCAAGTTCACTCCTCGTTCTAATCCTATATCACTAATCCAGATTAACATTATCGTCCATCCATGTCAATATCATGAGATATAAATCATTACCCAATTAAGGGGAGGGAGATATAGGTCCCACCTATCTCATAATGAAATCAATCTTTCGTGTGCCACAAAATAAACATACATCGTTCATAATAACCTAACGAATAAAATGGGTTTCATAAAAATCATCCCATAATTACATAATCCATATAAAAGAAATGGATATCATTTAATCATAAGAAAAATCAAACCATGTAAATAATAGATAAATTATACTTGAAACATAAACATACTAAATAATGTCACCTTAAATGGAAAATAGATTGGTTAAAACAATTGAAATGTATTCTTGAGGAAAATATCCTTTCTTCTTCAAAATCATTTTCTTTTATTAAAATGCCATGAAACATTAAAAGAGAATGATTTTCTTGAAAATAATCATGAAATTTTGTAGAGGGAGATTCATTGAAATAAGTTGTTATGAAACCGTAAAAATCCATTCATGCTGTATAAGTTAAAAAAACATTCTTCTCGTAATTTTGCTGAAAAAGTCAAAAAGTACCTCGTATGGTAAACAGAAAATGATTCCTTCCATACCATGTGGTAAAAGTCAAAAAAGTTTAAAAACGACATTAAACATACGTGGAAGAATATTAACCATTTTTTGAAATCATTTTTAGAATTCAAGGACTTGGATGATAAATATATCCCTAGTAGATACTTACAAATAAACAATCTCGAATAAAATGAGATTGGAAAAGTTATCCCATAACTTATGTACAGCTTCTTCAGTTTGTGTATGAGACTCCTGTATATTGGGTTTAAACATATTATTAACTTTTATAAAAACCATAACAATTTTTATTATAACATACATGATTCACTTACGACTTTATATTACCTGTTCTTTTGTCAATTCCATGTTAAAGTAGCATATTGTGTAAAATTGTTTCATTTATTGTAAATTTTTTGACCTGTAATTCTTCATATGATTACATATATCATGATTAAATAATTCCATAATGTAAAACATGATTTATATATAATATATATTCATCATATAAATATATAATAGATCGATAAATGGAATGAAATACACCAATCATGGAGACAGTAGGTCGTACGTACGGATGAACGCTATTTTCGATTCCATTTTAAATTGATTGGAAGTAAGTAAATAACATATACATAAATCTATTATCATTAATATGTAATATAATTCATCACTATTTAATATATACACTTTATAATCATTCTTGAATGATTAACATGGAGAATGAATCTCATCGCGTCGTGGAGATGGGAATCCGTACGTATGCACGAGCGATGATATCATTCCCATTATTATTGAATGGAATTGGAGTGGATGATATAATATATAATAATTAGTATCATGTTATAATAACCATATATAGTTTTTCTTTTCCCAATTATACCTATCCATGTATGGTGGTGGTGGAAAAACAGATTACACCACGGCGTAGAGACAGTATTCCATATGAACACACGCACGGTGATTTTGTTTTTCATATGATGGATAGATGGTGAAATAGGGTTGGTTCATATAATAAAATATAATTATATGAGTTATATTGATGTTATTACGTTATTATGAAAAAAAAGATTAAGTAAAAGAAGAATCGAACATCAATGAATCGGTAAAGGATATTACCTCCTCTTTGACGCGCCTCTTCTAAACCTCCTATTAGGGCAGTAATGATGGTCATTGAAGAATACCAGGACCTCTATTATGTTTCTAGGAATTTGTAGAACATAACTGTGTAGGGGTTGGAATATCTTGAAGGCTCAATGTGGTGTGAGGAGGAGATGGAGGAGGATCTCTTTTATAAGGGAGGAGAGGGGCACCTTAGGAAAAACATAAAATATTATTTTATAATAAAGTCATATTCGGTTTATAATGGCTCCAAATTGATTTTTTTCTAAGATAAAGTTGGGATAGGTCGAGGTCCTCTAAACCAATAGGTTTTATATAGGTTTGGTTCACTATATTAACCTTCTCATTTATATTTAACTCTTAGTTATTATGTTTTACAATTACCATTTCTCTTTGTATTTTTATATTATATGGTTAATAAACATACTATATACAGCCAAGAGAACCATAAGTTGTTGATAAATTATACACCTATAATTATATATGTCTTTTTTTCAAAAATTATATTTTTAGGAATAGAATAACAATTAAGAATATATTATTTGTTTTAAAAACTCTTTTATGTCAATTTTGACACTATTTGGTATTTTGTTTTTGTTAACATCAAAACAGCATTATTACTTCAAAAAAAATTCATCTAACCAACCCTAATATTTTATGTTAACTAATAATATTAAGGTAATTTCTAAAAATTATCAAATTACATTTATTTGTGTATCTATAACATCAATTATGTTAATATTTCATTAATAAGGTAATTACTTCAACATCGTTGTGTCGTAAATAAATTAAAGTATTTAATGTCTAAAAATTATTAATGAAATATAATTATGTTAGAAATATATCTATATTTTTAATGAATATTTATAGTCGAATTTATCTTATGTATAACCCTATATAAAAAATGTTTAGTTATTAAAATTTGATTTTAACTCTTTTAACTCTTATTTGAATTAAATAATAATAAATGTCTTAATCTAATCCAAGTGGAACTAAAGGATCATATTTTATTCATAAGGCTGTTTTTGGTCGAATAACACTTATCTAATAGAAATAGTACTTGTGTTAGGGTAAATAATAATATCATTTTTACCCTTAATTACCCTAGTTACTTTTAATTGTGGTAATTAAAAGTTAAAACTTACTATTCACCTAAAAATTGGGTTTATCTTATTAAACCACATTTTACTTCTTGAATTTAACTATGTCTCTTGGATTTTCGAAATTCAACTCACAGAAGCTCTAAAATTAAGTTTTATGTAAATTTTCATATTCTTCTAGGAGTTGGGTAAAATACTGTAAAAGTTCAATAAATTTTTTTTATATCTAAAATTATTATAAACTGACTCCAATGAAATAAATTGAACATATATAGGTATAATGTATCTATTTTGACCTAATAAAAATTTAAATAACATAAACAATTATTTAAATAAAAATTTGGTTTTAAACTAAACCTTAGTGTTTTTAACATTTCATTAAAAATTGAATGTTTTCAGAAAAATACCAAAAATTCACCCTAAGCTGATTTCGATATTCCGAATCCAAAACTAAAGTCCATTTTGAAATATAAAATTTATGAAATTTCAAAAAGTTAGTATTAATATTCACAATGGATAGTTAATATAGTATTTTAACAACATATCATTGTTTATTGATACCCATTATTGCATACTACAGACGCTATAGAAGAAGTTCATGATTGTGTGTAATGCAAGACAAGTCAGGGCTGCGTGTAGTAGAAGCTCCCTTTGGTGTTGCGTATAAAATAATGAAAACTTATTTCATTTATATATTAAATAGAATCTATACTTAATGTTGCGTAGAATAATTTCTACAAAACAAAGTTGAAATTGTGTGTAACACGAGCCAAAAACAGTGATGCGTATACTGCAAGATAATACGGTGTTGCGTATAGTACAAGATAATCTTGGGGTAGTGTACAATAGAAGACATCTAAAAAATTAAAAAGAATATATCTCAAAAAATCTCGGGGTGTTACATTCTACCCCTCTTAAAATGAATTTCTCCCTCGAAATTTTTTGGGGTTATAAATCATTAACGACATGAAAGTTTCATTCATTAAAACCCACATCATAAAAAGGAATACTAAAAGTTATTTTTAAAAATTTAAGTATGAAATGTAACGGTTACCCAAATTAACTCATCACTAGGTTTACACATAGGAGAACATAGGTGAAAATACGGATATGGAAGAGAAATTTAACCATCGGGTTCTGATGAAGAGTGGTAGAGAACATGGCTATGAAAATTCCAACAATCCCAAAGCCATATATTTGTGATGATCTCAGGTACCATGTGATTCATAGAATATGAGGGTACTAGGGAAACATTTTTGGTTTTCAACATCATTTCCCTAATGTTGATAATTTTTTCACAAGGAGAAATACTTACTTGATTCTAGTGTAATATCATCATTGGTCATTCCATGAACAATTTCCACTTCATCACTAATTTATAAAAATTAAGTTGAATTTTTCCTTCATGAAATATTAGCAGATCATGCGATAGAATGATTGGTTATTCCATGTCTCAAAAAGTTATTAAAATTTATTAAATATACATAAGTCCATATATGGTGAGACTAACCGTAAATGATTCCAAAAATGGACATATACATCAACGATCATACCGATTAATAAAATAAAATTAATTTCTTCTAACTAGGGACTTCCTGTAGGCCACTGGTATGCGATAAAGGCCTATCACACTTCGGTTGTGGGTTCGATTCCCGCATCCTTGTCCAATGCGGTTGGTTGTCGCCCATCTTACAGGTTTTCCTTTTTCTAAAACTACACTATTATAACATTACAGAAATAATATCAAAAAAAGTTCTATATTTAAAAAAATACTATCTGATGTCCGAAATAATCGATTCCATTCTTTTGACATAACCAAAATACATATGTCCAATCTCATAGTACAAGGAAAATTATTACTGGAAAGGTCACATAACAAGTATGTGAATACCATCATTTAACCCCCATATATCATAAGATATATCTTTTTGATCGCATTCCAAACTTGTGAATACCTTAATTATTTATTCTCTTGAAACAAAAATTACCATAGAACTTTAGTGAAAACATGAATGCTGTCAAAATGTAACTCTTTCCAGATAGAAAATTCCCAAAATTTCTATATACCCAACCCATGATATCACTTTTTCCTTTTATCAGTCGTGATATCATTAATACTATCAAACATATTATTTTCTCCTTATCCCTTCATTATTCGCATATCATCTGCTTTCCAAAAATATTTCCATCACCTTTCATGGTTAACGGTACCATTCATCATATACTTTCAAATACAAAACAACAGTGTAACAATCCTTATATTTTTATTAATTTTATAGTACCATACATTATTCTTGATAAACATTCAATCATTCCACAACCTTTTCAAACCATTGACTGAGCTTCATCCTTTTATTCCTCAACCCTTCATTCATCTCATATATCATTTGTAGTGTCTTCATCATCAACAATATAAATACTACCCATGCGACCATGCTGATTATCTTCATGATATTTTCCCATAGGGAACAGGTTTTCATAATTCCCATAAATTCCACATTGAAAACATTTAACAGTTGCTGATGTCTTAGTAATACCATTACCCTTGTCCATTGTGTTAACTGAACCTTTTCCTTTGTAATTAGTAGCTTTGTGTCCTTCTTTTCCGCACCCAAAGAATCTTCCAGTTCCTTTGAAACATTAACATTGATACCTCCTCCCACATGGCTTACATGAAGGAAATTGAACATTCTTTCCACTATGATCGTCATAAAACTCAATTATTCTCTTATTAGCCGAGTCATGATACATTCTGAAGTTGATATTATTGATCATATTATGAGATTGTTGATTAGGAATAATAACAACGTTTCTCCTTCCAAATCCCATTTCATTTGGATTCTCAAGAATAATATCATTACATTGTCCATCATATTCTCTATTAACATGAATATTCCTCTTTCCTGCCATTTTCTTAAATCCAAAAAGAATATTGTGAGGGGAAAAATCATAATAGGAATACAACATAACAATGGGGGAGTACCATCAATATATAACATATTAGGTTTAATTCTATGATCCTTACCGTAATTCTAGGACTATAACATATACTTATAACTAACCTGAGATACATCCCTAGACATACTTTACAAATATATATTGGGATTTCACTAATGTTTTCGCATCCTAGTTTCCAAATGTTAACTAAAACTTTTCTCTTATAAAAACTGTAGAGACCTGAAGATTGACGTACATGTACATTACATTACCTTTGCGGAAAACTTAATACATGACAAAAAAAGATGCCTGAAGACCATATTTGTTTACTGTCTTTGGAAACTCGAAACATAATCTTCTAATAATGGTGAAAGATCATCAATATCTCCCAAAAAGATCTCCCACTTCTGTTTTCTTACCTAATACCTTTATTTAAATACTGGAGAAAAGAAAACATAGAAAGGGTGAGCTCAAATTCTTAGTAAGGGTAAGCATGGAGAAACTAAAACAAACCATATACATTTGAATTTGAAAACATGAAAATAATGTTCAAACATCAAAATCATGAGCAATGACATAAAACATGGTAGTACGTAAGGGTAGTGATCAAAATTGGGCTTTAATAATGATAAAATATTATGGGGAATAAAACATGCAATTGTGGAAAACCGTTAATCACGTGATATTATTTCTCTAGTAGAAAAGGTATTGCTACCAAGACCATCATAGTGGACAAAGTCCCTTACTGAATAGAGTTCACTCCTCATTCCAATCCTATATCGCTGAACCAAATTCACTTGTTGTTCTATCAATGTATATCTCATGAGATATAAATCTTACCCAATGCATATGAAGTAGATATAGGTCCCACCCATCTCATAATGAAATCATTCTTTCGTGTGCCACAAAATAAACATACATCATTCATAATAACCCAACAAATAAAATGGGTTTCATAATCATCGTCCCATCATAACATAAACCATATAAATGAAATGGATACCATTTCATCATAATAAAATCGAAACATGTAAATAATATAGACATTATACTTGGAAAATAAACCTACTAAATAATCTCATCATAGATGGAAAATAGTTTTTATAAAACACTTGAAATGAATTCTTGAGGAAAATATCCTTTCTTCTTCAAAATCATTTTTTTCTTAAAATGCCATTAAATTTTAAATGAAAATTATTTTTTTGAAAATAATAATGAAATTTTTTAGAGAAAGATTCATGGAAATAAGTTATTATGAAACTGTAAAAATCCATTCACGCCGTATAAGCTAAAAAAACATTCTTATTGTACTTTTGCAGAAAAAGTCAAAAAGTACCTTGTATGGTAAACAAAATAAAGATTCCTTCCATACCATGTGGTAAAAGTCATAAAAGGGTAAAAAAGACTTTAAACATACATGTAAGAATACTAAACATTTTATGAAAACATTTTTATAATTCATGGGCATTAATGATAAATATATCCCCAGTAGATACTTACAAATAAACAAACCCGAATAAAATGAGATTGGAAAAGTTATCCCTTACCTTATGTCCAATTTCATACATATGTTTCTGATACTCCATTATAGTGGGTTATAAAATATTATTTACTTGTAATAGAACCATAACAATATTTATGATACCATACATGATTCACTTATGACTTTATATTACCCATTCTTTTGTCAATTCCATGTTAAAGCAGCGTTATGGGTAAAATTATTTAATTTATTGTACATGTTTTTACTTGTAATTCTTCATAAGATTACTTAGATCATGATTAAATATTTCCAAAATGTAAAACATGATTTATATATAATATATATTCATCATATAAATATATAATAGATTGATAAATGGAATTAAATACACCATTCATGGAGACGGTAGGTCGTACGTACACATGAATGCTGTTTTCGTTTCCTTATTAAATTGAATGGAAGTAAGTAAATAAAATATAAATAAATTCAGTATCATTAATATGTCATATATTTTACAGTTATTTAATATATATACTTTATATTCATTCTTGAATGGTTAACATGGAAAATGAATCTCATCGCGTCGTGGAGACGGTACACCGCACGTACGCACGAGCGATATTATCATTCCCATTATTATGGAATGGAATTAGAGTGGATGATATAATATCTCAGTATAATTATCATGTTATAATAACAATATATTGTAATTATTAAACCGTTATACCCATCCAAGTAAGGTGGTGGTGGAAAAACAAATTACACCAAGACATGGAGACGATATTCTGTACGTACGCACGTGTGGTGATTTCATTTTCTACAGGATGGATAGATGGTGAACAAAGGTTAGTTAATATAATAACATATCATTATAAGAGTGATACTGATGTTATTACTTTATTATGAAACAACAATAGAAGATGGCGTAGAAAAAATAAATGAACTTGAAATAATCCGTAAAGGATATAACCTCTTCTTCGACGCGCCTCTTCTAAACATACTCTTAGGGCACTAACGTTGGTCATTGAAGAAGTACAGGACCTGAAGTATTTTATAGGGATGTTTAGAAGAGGAATGGGTAGGGTTTGGATGATCTTGAAGGCTCAAAGTGGTGTGAGGAGGAGAGGGAGGTGGTGCCCTTTTATGAGGGAGGAGAGAGGCATCTTAGGAAAAAGATAAAATATTATTTTATAATAAATTAATATTCGGTTTCTAATGGCTCCAAATTGATTTATTTCATAGGGAAAGTGGGGATGGGTTGCAATCCGCTCAACCAATATGTTTTAGACAGGTTTGGGTCACTATATTAACCTTTTCATTTATATTTAACTCATAGTTAAGTAGTTTTCCATTTACATTGCCTCTTTGTATTTTTAGATTACATAGTTAATAAATGTACTATATACCCCCTATAGAACCACAAGGGTTTAATTAATTATACACCTATAATTATATAAGTATTTTTTACTACCATTTTATTTTTATGAATAGAATAATGATTAATAATATAATATTTGTTTTGAAAACTCTTTTATGTCAATTGTGACACTATTTGGTATTTTTTTGTTAAATTGATAACATCATTATTACTTTGATCTAAAATCATCTAACCAACCCTAAAATTTATAATAATCTATAATATTAGTTTAATTCATAAAAAGTCTCAATTTACAATTATTTGGGTGTTTATAATATCTATTATGTTAATATTTTGTTAAAAATGTAATTAATGCATCATCATTCTGTCATAAATAAATTAAATTATTTATTGTCTAAAAATTATAAATAAAATAACATTATGTAGAAATTATTTTCATATTTCTAATGAATATTTATAGACAAATTTATCTTATGTATAACCCAATATTAAAAATGATTTAGTTATTAAAAATTTATTTTAAATCTTTTAACTCTTTATTGAATTAAATAATAATTAATGTCCTAATCTAATGCAAGTGTACCTAAAGGGTCATATTTTATTCCTAAGGTTTTTTTGGTCTAATAACACTTATCCAATAGAATTAGGACATGTTTTAGGGTAATAATAATATCATTTTTACCCATAATTACCCTATTTATTTTTAACTGTGGTAAATAAAAGCTAAAAGTCACTATTCACCAAAAAAATTATCTTATTGAACCACATTTTACTTCTTGATATTAACCATGTCTCTCGGATTATCAAAATTCAACTCATAGAGGCGGTAAAATTATGTTTTATGTAAATTTGCAAATGCTCCCTGGAGGTGGGTAAAAGGCAGTAAATGTTCAATAAAATTTTTATATATAAAAAATTATTATAAAATGAATCCAATAAATTACATTGAACTTATATAGGTATTATGTATCTATTTTGACCTAAAATAAATTACAATTAAATAAATAATTATTTAAATAAAAATCTGGTTTTAAACTACAACTCATTGTTTTTCACTATTCATCAGAAATTGAATCTTTTCAGAAAAATACCAAAAATTCACCCTAAGCTAATTTTGATATTCCGAATCCCAAAATGAAGTCAATTTTTAAAGAAAAGATTTATAAAATATAAAAAAGTGGTTATTACACTTCATAATGGCTAGTTAATATAATATTTTAATAATATATCATTGTTTAGTGAAATACGGTATTGCGTACTACACACGCTATCGAGGAAAGTCGTGATTGCGTGTAATGAAAGCCAAGTAAGGGTTGTGTGTAGTGGAACCTCCCTTTGAGGTTTCTTATAACAAAATCAATACTTATTTCATTTATACATTAAACAAAATATATACTTAATGTTCCTTGTAATAATTTCTACAAAACGAACCTGAAATTGTGTGTAACACGAGCCAAGAATAGTGTTGTGTATACTGCAAGCTAATACGGTGTTGTGTATAGTACAAGATAATCTTGGTGTAGTGTAAAATATAAGAAATCAAAGAAATTAAAAGTAATATATCTCATAAAATCTGATGGTGTTACATCTAAGGACACAACTACTATGTTCCCACACACATCTCACTCTCTAAATTTATTCAAAAGAGGGTGATTGATACTCTTGTTCAACGATACGAATTAGATGCGGTCATCATAATGAGGGATATTGACCTTTAAGATTTGGAGACTTATGTTCCCCACAATCATAGACACCCCAAGGGCCCCACATAGAGCCACTTCTCCCCACTCCGATCATCAATCATTTTTGGATCCTCTCTTGTGAATGTTCATATGACTCAATCCCTTGCACCGATGAAGTGAGGGGTGTCCGAGTCTGCACAAATTTGACTCCAACCACAGGACCACCCTGGAGGGCCCCACCAGGCCACAAATTTACCATCATCTTGTCTTGTAGACAAAGGAGTATGTGTCACCTACCACTGCATGACATACCGTAGCTCAGCTAACCTCACGTCAACATCGAGTGAAATCTCAGGAGGATTCCCTCTATGTGGTTTCATGTTCTATGAAATTAGTTTCCCGATCCACCACTATCATGGGTTATCATATCCCTATTACTATAGATCAAGGGAACAACTATCACCGACTGAGATTGAGGTTTCATTATCCCCCTTGGTAGGTTCTGAAAACTTTTCTGATCTCCACCAAAATCAGCAAACATCGTGGGCCAACTCACGTTGAGGAAATTCAATATGGATGTCCTCCCCATATCACCGCCAACAAAAGTAGAGGTCCTCTACCCTCACATGTTTATTATGGTGGTCCTCCCCATACTACCATCATCAGTCAAGGAAGAGGTCCACCCAGTCTTGTTGACCCTCAACACAAAGGTCCTCCACATGCTCATAGTCTCAAGTATGGATGTTTCCCAACATTTTAGGCTATCAATGCAATGTTCCTATGTACATCCTCACAACACAATATAAGGTCCTCTTTCTCTATTTTTCCCAACCATGGTGTTCCCCAACGGTTCCCATTTGACATCATCCTAGGTGCTTCTCGCACCGTGAATCATCAAAGAGGATGTCATCCTTGTGTAAAATATCTAGCCTACCCTGGAAAACCTTCCCTGGTAAGGAGGGAGGGTGGTCACCACCAATAGATCCTTGAGAAACCCTATATCACAATCATGGCAACCAGATTTTAAGAATTTTATGTAGATTAAGACCTAGTGATGGAACCATCACCATGATCATCTGTATCTAGTATTAGGGTAGGAGTTAGGTATATCATCTTTTTCATCCTGAAAAGTGAGATGCACTAGATCCCTAAATCCACCGATAGATATAGACATAATGAGAAATATTTGGATTTTTTACATTTGCCTTGACGTGAAATCCTCCATATCATCCCCAAGATCAAAGTCCTCCATGACAAGACAACACGATGAATTTTTTTGGGGACCATTCGAAGGCAAGCAGTAGCCTAATCCACTTCCAATGACTGTAACCCTTATATAAGAAGTAGTGGTAGTTACCCCATCCCATAGGGATGTGGTGATACTTTCAGCTCATTCTCCAAAAGCAATCCAAAGACACATTAGGTTGTCATCTCGTACGCCGTACTCTCCACAAACCAATCTACCACTGCAATGGTTTACATCATTGTCAATCCAGATCCCTAAACATCTCCCCATTTGATTAATAAAGAATAAAAGGTCTGAATACTATGTTTGAGAAAAGAATTCTGTGGTACATTTTCACACTGGTCCATTTCATAGAGATGTTCTGGCCAATTACAACAACAAGCATTAATATTTCAGAGTCCCTCACCCAAAACATGGTTATGTGATTCTCCCGATTCTAATAGATGCTGCATTTATGTCTCTATCATCGACAGTTAGAATTCCCCAAATTATGGGAACACATTTACGACATTGTCCTACAATGCCGCCTATTTGAGTAGGCTGCACACCCTGTTACCCAGCACCATGATTCAACTAGTTATCATCGGGCCCTCTAGAAACTATGCATTTATAGATTTACAGTGATTCACTTAGTTAGTAAGGAGGCTTACCCACATGTCTAGATCAGTGGCTGGGGGCATTATACTAACCTACATTTCTGTCATATCTTATGAAAACCAAGTTCATTCAGTGAATTCAAGGATTTGCCTCCAGGCATCGTCATACTAAACATGTTCGTTATGAATATATACTCAGAATGGATCATCAACATAGAGAATATATTAGATGAACATCTCATTGGGTGAGAACAACACCTGGTAGACCCTGTAGTTGTCCACACTTACCAAAAAATATTATTTCTTTCCCTACCAACACCTTCTGAGTAATTTCCTTTTTGCAGGACCATGCGAGGGTAAAGTGAATGTTGGGACCATCAAGCCCCTTGACCCAATTTTTTCATTTAATAAGATGGATTATGATCCTGAAAAGGCCAGACTATAACAATAGCTCGTTGAAGAAAAAAATAATGTTGATGAACTCCATTATGAATGCGTAGCGGAGAAGTATCCATTGTATGGTAATCCATGACTGCGGAGCTAGGATAGTCACAGATAGCCCCAACGAGGTGCTTCATGGTGATATAGACATCCCTGCACATCTAGATGGAGTAGAGGTATGAGTTTATGGAATGAGAACATTGTAGGAATCACCGAACCTACCTGAGCTATAGGACAACCTTCCCTAGGACATGTTATAGGTTCTACCGACTTCTCCATAGCTTATTCCTCTATCCCCTTGTATCATTCCACCAGCCAATTCATGAGTTTTTAGGCCTGATAACCATGTTGATGATCCTGCCAACACTGTGAAAGTTAGGGACCCTCATCAATATAAGAATCCTTGATAAGAGGATCTGATTGATGATTTCATTGCATGTATCAAGGCTCTTGAAACACAACAGGTGGCAGTACCACCTAATGAAAACCTTTTCTATCATGGGTGGATAATATTCTAGCAGCCCCAAGAATTAAAAATCCAACCTTATCCAATTTCAATGGGATGGATGACCCACTGTAGCATCTGGACTACTTTATTTCATGGTGTGGACCCATGCTGAGAACTCCATAATAGAAAAAATAACTTCTATGCTGTAGTATTTCATATAGACACTATAGGGGCCCCCATTCATTTTGTATTTCCAGTTACCCAATCGGTCATTAGCTGATTAGGAGGATCACTATATCCAGTTTCTAAATCAGTTCAATTACACCACATTGAAGAAAAATATCATCAACATCTTCATGTTCAAGTAGATTACATTAGAGTGGGTCATAGACTTTTTAAATATGAGGAAGGGCCTCACATGCTCCCTCAATATGCCAATGACCCTGGAAAAAATGATGAGAATGTTTGTGGGAAATTTGAATACTAAACTAGTTCCTTCTCTCATCACACAAAAATTCCTAGGCAGATTTCCAGATTTCAATAACAAGGATTAATTCCTAGAGGAGGCCCTGCAGAAAGACAAGTGGGAACATCTGTTTCCTCATGTAGCTCCATCAAGACGATTTTCCAAGGCCATGACGGATGTTGTTGTACATATTAAGGCCCCAATATAACAGGAATTTTTATCGACAGATCTACTTCAATAGCCTCGCTGAGGACTAAATCCACATGCCTAGAATCCATATCTGAATCACCCACCTCAGAATTGGTAGATTCCACCACTTAATGCACCACATCCGCTTAGGCGGGACAACTAGGTTCCACCACCTTTTCAAGGATCTATCCCCTCATCAAGGATAGGTTTCCATATCACCTATCCAAGATAAAAGAAACCATACATCCTCATTTGTTGAGGATGAAGTCCCCTATTATTTTCGGAGCTTCTTGGATTAGTTAATATTTTGGTTTCTAGAATGCAATATGCCAGAAGAGGAAAATCTCACTGATTTCCCCAGTTGCAACCCCTATCACCGGTTTCTTGGGCACACCCTCAAATAGAGAAATGTGTTCAAATACTGGCTCTTGGACCATGTTGATAACAATATAGTCAGAATAGGTCTGGCCCCAGTACAAGTGGTGTCAGTGTTTGTAATACCTAATAATGACAATGGTGGTGAATGGATTTTTGCTTCTTCCTACATGTCTAAAAATTATTATGACTGGATTGATTAATGGGTAGTTGCCTATGACCATGGTATTAATTGTGCACATTATAATTGGACCAATCCATCTAAATTCATTACACTATATTCAGCTTCTACCTCGGCATTGACATCTCAACCATTTCCCTCTTCTGGGAGATACAATCGACGATGTAAGGGAGATTCCATCCATCCACCTACACCAAATCTGTCCCACACTCTTAGAAATTTCAAGCCCCCAGTGTCGTGGATTTCCCCCAGAATTCACCAAGAGCTGGAGGACTCCAAATGTGATTATCTGGAGAATTCCTCAGTGATCACTATCGAGTTGTGGACCCATACATGTTCCTTGAAGATGGGGAATGTCGAAAAAACCCTTCTAATGTACATAGTTGATGCCCGCATCAATGAATCCATAGATACATGACCTGTCAAAGCATGATGAAACAAAATTATGACTAATAAATTAATTCCAGTAAGACTAGAAATCAGGTCTAGTGCAGAGCTCAACACATATAGCCTTGTCATCCTATTTTGTCAGATTCACAACATCCATTTTTTTGTTCCTAGATTAGGAAGAGTAGCCATGACAGTGCCATGACCAACTACATTAAATTGTGTACATAACTCATCCAATTGGCCATCATCCAGTGGTCAAATTAAAAGGTTCGAATAATGAGTAGTTGGATATTCCTAGAACCAGTCACAATCCCCCCATTTCGATTAGTAGTACACATCATACCTCCTTACTCTAAGTAATATCCTATCGGGAGAAATGACTGTCTAACACAGAAATATGATTTTATCAAGCACTTTGTTATCATTCTTGAAATTCTATCAATCCTTGACACACTTCATATTTCCACATAGATGTGTGAATCCCTCATAGTGGCTATCAGAATCCCCTTCAATATTGAGTTATAGGTAGTGGCCACATAATATACATGTTGAGAAAGTCAATCCAATATAATTTCAGTCTGTAATCTCATTCTTAAGAGAATTTGAAGTATCCCCCATATAGTAGTACATTCTCCCATTATATATCACTGGCCAATTGAATGGTGTGTAATTATGCATTTGTCTTGTTAACATGGTATATGGGATCAATATTATCATGACCCAGACACTCAGCATGCTGGTAATGTCTGAAGCAGATCTGTATCCCTCGAACCTGAAGATTCATTGTTACTATAGGAAAAAAGAGACACCTATTGAAAAACGATGCATGAATACCTAATTAAGTGGTGTGTTTAATGCACGGAGGTCAGGGTTATCTCACTGGACACCACCTCCAATGCATTGATGGGTAGAACCTTTCTCTATACACACAAATATGTCCCCTAAAATATCACTAATGACTTATGTACTCCCTTAGTGATTGATTGGGTACTCTATATGGTAATTTGTGTCCTTTTCCCCTTGTGAATCGCACTACCTGGAAGTCGAATACTACAAGATCATGTATAGGAAGATACTTTATAACGGGTTTGAGCATAAAACCATTGTGGCCGATCCATTTTCAGACCTAGATGATGATTATAATTCCTCAATTCACTGATTAGAGGCCACAAATCTAGACCTGGTACACTAATTTGTCATCTCTATGACTAATGGAATGCTTATCCCCTAGTGTAAGCAACACATGATGATCACAATGTACTCCTACATGAAACATCATCGAGTGATTGCAGTGCCCCTTACTAATAATCATGATGTTCTCCCCATGGAAGCGACAATATGTTATAGATGATTGTTTCATCAGGTGGGGATAAACTGGGTCAAGGCGACGGGCCACTATTTATTTGATATTGTCAAGTATGGTATGTTGGGCTGATGGCCTGATGGAATCAGATCAACGGATTCTATCACCATGGTTTCACCAGCATAGGGGTATCTTAATGGGTATTACATTTCCCCTTAGGCTGGCACCAGTCTTCAATCAGGGTCATTCTTTTTAAAAGTGATTACTATTGCTGATGATCCTCTCATTGTGGATGAAGAAGAGAATTTTGAAGATACACCTCATGGATTTTAAGAGGGAATCACAAGTATGGACGACTGGTTGGTACTGGTGAACATCGGAACCAAGACTAGTCCAAGAGAAACACTTATCAGTGAGACCACATCTCTAGAATAAAATCCACAGTATGCGGATTTCCTGAAGCAACATTGAGATGTATTATCCTGGAGTTATGGGGAGACATCAGGACTGGATCCTCAAGTCTCTATCCACCGCCTTGGTCTCATAAAGAACCATCGTGGGTTTAAACATCCTCCTAGAAAGATACAGCCTTCTCAAAGATCCATGGTCAAGCCTAATGTCGATATGATCATTAAATCCAACATCATCATGGAATCCCAATACCAAAAATGGATTTCCATCATTGTTACTATCCAAAAGAATAACGGATAGATCAATGTCTTCATCAACTTATGAGATATCAACTATCACTGTCTGAAGGATGATTTTTCCCTTCCTAAAACAGATCCATTGATTGGCACTACAATTGGATTCCGAGCTCTCTATTTCATGGGCAAGTATTCTGGATATAGTCAAATATTAATGGATAAATTATGATGAAGAGTATAAAATAATTATCAAATGACAAGGTATCTTCTAATACCATGTAATTCTGTTTTCCCTACATAACTCATGTTCTACCCATGAGCTTTCCATACACCTCATATTCAAGCCAATCCTCGAGACTTGAGTATAATTTTATGTGGACAATTTGGTGGTAAAATACCACAAAAATTAGGACCATCTCAGATATCTTGAGAATGTGTTAATCTTCCTCTATTCCCGCCACTGGATAATGAACACCATTATGTGCACCATCAAAGTTATGTATGGAAAGATTCATAGATTATTCATCAGATATAGAGGCATTGTGATCAATCCGGAGAAGATAAAGGCCATCTGTCAGATGCCTCCTCTGAGCAACATTTGAGAGATCTGAAGATTTCATGGCCACATAGACTAGATATGATGAATTTTTGAAAATATGGTTGGTACATGTAAGACCTTTTTTGGAATAGGAAAAAGGCACCGACTACCAGTGGGATGAGGAGAGTGAGGTATCTTTTGAGGAGATTAAGAGGTACCTGCTGGAGTCTCTAGTTCTTATGCCACCCATATCAAGAATTCAATTGGTCTTTTATGTGACAACTCTGGAATGGTCTATCTGTGTCATTCTTTCTCAGAAGAAGAATGAGGGAACATATAACATTGTATACTATCTTAACCACATGCTCCTTGATACATATACTAGATATTCCTCTATTGAGTAGAGCTTCCTTGATTTAGTATTTTTAGTCATATAGATGTGACATTACATGAATCGCAATGGGAAATTAATAGTTTCCATTGAGGATACACTAAAGTATATTATGAATCACCCCATGCTGACAGGCCATCTAGCTCAATGGGAAGTGATTTTCAAAAAAATTTACATCAGGATTATAACAAAAAATGATGTCAAGGGTCAGGCACTAGAAGTATTCCTTGTTTCCCATCACAATACTTTAGAGTAGTCCTTAGATGATAATTTCCCAGATGAGGAAATCCTCTCAGTTGATCAAAATGTTCCATGTTGGCATATTCCCTTTCGATATTCTTCACAGATCCCATCTAGAAAAAGATTTAATGATCTCATGATTAATAGGGTGGGATTTGGTATCATCTTTATCATTCCTTCACATGCTATCATTTCATTTTCGTTGTTATTTTTAGAATTATTCTCTAACAATGAGGTCGAGTATCAAGCCCTCATCACTACTCTCAAACTGGCCATTGAGATTGATGTTCCCCACCTACATGTGAATGGTGACATTGAACTGGTCATCCAAAGTACTAATGGTGGCCACATATTTAAGAAACTAGAGCTTCTTCCTCTATTAGAGCACACTCTCCATGTGATGGCCCAGTTTCATTCTCAGATACATGTTACTCATATACCTCGCTCACAAAATAGTCAAACTGATTCCATGGAAAGACTTTCTATATCTCTTGCAGAGCCTGAAATATATGATTTGATTTTCTATATGGAGCATCTAAGATTCATTTCTACTATCACTAAAGATGATGAGGATAACCAGTAGTTAAGCTAATGTACTGCCAATTCCCCCTCATCGGGACCTCCATGACCTTTCCGTAGTACCAGAAGAAACCATAAATTGGATGAATCCCTTCCTTGAGTATCTACATCATGGTAATCTTCCATCAAACGTAGTTGAACGTGAGAATTTATATGACAGAACATTTTAGTTCACCCCCAAAGTGGTCCCATCCTTGATCAGAACCTTTTTAGACATGGGTTTTATGGAGTTCACCTCCTCTACATTTAAGGAGATGAGAATCACTAGGTTATGCATGATATCCATGCTAGTTCCAATGGACATTTTCAAGCAGGTCTAACACTCCCTCATTGGATCCGATGGTTGGGATACTTCTGGCACAACATGGACCATGGTTATATTATTGGTTATCCAAGAGGTTCCAAGCGTTATATATCATGGTTAATTTTGTGTATCAGATGTCATCACCCCTTCGTACTACCAAGTAGTCTTTTATCTATGGGGTCTAGGGACTCGACATCCTGGGGAAATATCTACTGGTGATATTTCTCTATTGTAGGATCATCCAAACCGTTGTTGATTTCTTTTCCATGTGGGAAGTGAAAAATCTACTCAAGGATGTTATGTGTGATTCCTTCAGTAACTCTAAGAGAACCAATATTATCCATATATTTGGATTTCCTCACGTCGTGCCCACCGATAACTACAACATCGTCCAGGAAGCTGAGCTGATGAAATTATACACCAAGTACAATATCCATTATAATCATACATCTCACTATCATGCGTAAGAAAATGGGAAGATCATGGAATTTAACAATACCCTGTCTAAAATCTTGAAGAAGATGGTTGGTCAAAACAAGATAAGATAGACCGAAAAACTCCCTAATTTTTTCTGGGATTACAAGACAACGACATGAAATTCCACCTAGGTTACTCAATATTCCATTGTGTAAGGAACATAGGTAGTTATTCCCATCAATATATAGCTACCATCACTCTGTAAAGTTGTATATGACCATCAAATGCACAAAGGAGTAGTAGAAGCACGTCTAGATGAAATTGAATCTATCTATGAGAACATACTTCTCACCTAGAACAATTTGGAGAGGCATTAGAACAAGATAGATAGATCTATTAGTATGAAATTTCATCTATCTTATTTCCTTCATGATAAAATGGTACTAGCTATTAGAAAAACAATTATACCCAACAGTATGCTACCAAGGGTGGATCATAAATGAGAGCATCATTATATCATTCATAGTGTTTATCCAAATGGTGTTACTCCCTAGTCATCATGTATTGTAAGTTTATCACTCCTACAACCTATGAAAAATTCCTCCACAATTACATCTCATTAGTGGTCTTTATCATCATACATGATGATAATATACAAATGGTATAATCTATATGACCATAAATTATGATTCCTTTCATCTTTCCTAAAAAAATATTCAGGTGGAAAACCTACCTCCTCATCTGAGCTCTGCAACCATAAACAAAAATCTCTCTCATCCTCTCCTCAAGTCATTAAACGGTAGGGATACTTCCACCCTTCGTGAACCACATTATTTGGGTCATAATCACCTTTCACATCTGAAAGGAACCCTAGAGGTCTGGTCTCATGACACCATAGCTCGCCTACTATTCTAGGTCGACGTAGTAGATGCTATTGAACAATAATTTGATATATTCCCCGCATTACAAATATGGTCAGTAGTAGATGTTCAATTGTTTTTTCCAATATTAGGTGACACGATATGTACACTGTGTCATGAACAAGTTCATCAGTTATCCTCTATCATAATCGCTATCCCCATGGTTTCAAAAATATATGGTGCGTTGATTTGACTTTTCTTACACTTCTGTCCCATGCACATGACACTAAACTGGGAATCTTCAGTCAGAGCTCTGTGACATTAAAATATGATCTTCTATATTCTTAACACATGACATTATGATGAATGGAATTACTAGAACTATGAATGGCTAGATTCCCATCCTTATGGGATACATTAAAATGACCAAACAGTTTGTCTTTGGGCCCTTCCTCAGGTCCCTAACCTTTCTGGCCACTTGGACCAAGTTCTCTCCTGGGATTTTGTGGTGTATTACATACACTGTATATTTGTGTCTTTCCTAGGCTCTTCAATCATTTCAGGACCCTTGTAATGAGGTTCCCCATTGAGATTTTTATTGGCTTGCTGAGGACTTCTCATGTCCTCATTCACGTCGGGTATGCTTTATCACACCATGCACATTCCATTTATAACCTCATCCATACATATTTTTCCTTACTATATGATGATAAAATTCATAGAATTTCAATAAATATGTGTGGATTGATTCCTACCAACATAGGATACATTGGAGCATCCGGACATTTGTCTTTGGGTTTATCTATAGGTTCATCAACCTTTCTGTCCCATTAAGCCTTATCTTATGGTCTGAGTTCTATGAGCACAAATTAAGAACTCACCCATCCCACATTACATTAAACTATATTTTCTGGTTTCAAGACATTAAAATAAACTTCATTTTTGATCCTTTATTCATGACATTTAGTGTCTAAAATCTCTTCTTCCTATATGATGTTAAACTGCACGACACATAGCCAAAATTCCCTTATTCTAGACCCTCGGGTCAAGTCTCCTATGAGAATTTTGTGATGTAGTAAGGGGATTTTGTGTCCTTATTCACATAGGGATATTTATGCCGCTCCATACTCATTACCTTTTTTAATTCCTTTCTTCTACATCCATAGCACATGATGCAAAAATGCCCAACATTCTAGAACAACATTTGGCTTGATTCCTGTCCTCACATGATACGTATGAATGGCTGCACCTGTTGTCCTTAGGTCCAGAATTTGGTTCGTATATTGCATCTCTCAGACCCATGGTCTAGGTTCCCTCCTAGTTTCATGAATGCTGTGACATGTATAATTATTTCTACCTCATTCCCTCCGGGTTATTCTACCATGCCATATGCATTTCTCTCTTGATACACCTTTATCTCTAGCATCTTTACTACATGATGTTAAACTGCACAAAATTAAAATACTATATCTGGCATGATTCCTACCCTCACAATATATGTTGGGATGCCTAGACCTATTGTCCTTGGGTCTATCCTTAGGTTCATCTATTCATTCTTTTAGCCCCAAGGCTTGGATTCTCTATTGGTACTATGAATATTATAATATGTGGACATTACTTATCTTCATTCAGATCAAGTTATTCTCCCATACCATTTGCATTTCTCTCATGAAGAACCTATATCCAAAGTGTCCTTACTACATGATGTTAAGATGCACAAACATTCGAGAACTACATATAGCTTGATTCATACCCTTGTAGGATACATCAAAATGCTCTGACATTTTTCCTCGAGTCCAACCTTGGGTTCATTAACACATTTTTACCACATTCCTCCTCTCACCATTTTGAGTTCTCCACCCTTAACTGGCCCCCTCAACCACTGATGTGCCACATTAGTGTGTTCAGATTCACTGTGGTTTAGGGCCTATAGTTTTGGGTCCTGCATGAACATGCCTTCATTCCATCTTAATTCTTCATGTGTCCCTTAATATGGGTCTACCTCATTTTCTACAACAAAAAGGACCCCTGGGCTGTACCGATTATCAGCCTTATGGCTTGCTTAACATTTTGGGCCAAGATCCCTTAGGATATCAAATGAAATTTGGGATAGGTCCCATATTGTGAATATGGTCAGCAGTCGACCATCACTTGTTAGATCCCATCCCATGTCACACGATGTGGATACTATTCTTCGGATATGATCAACATTTATCCTCCGTCATTTCTCCAACCACATTACAGCAAAAAATATTGGTTTCATGATTCATATCCATTTCCATTTCACCATGTTCAGAAGTAACTTCAACACCCTTGGTGTTATCCATCAGTGCACCTTTTTTGCAAATAGGAAGAACCAGTGTCATGGGGTCATCATTGACTCTACCAATTCCTCCCCAACTGTCGGATTCCATGCATTTTCAATATCTTATCCACCTGTATTCTCCCCACCATGAATGGTTCATTAGGGATTAGGTATTTTTTTAGAATATGTGAATGCATGGAATAGTCACATGTACTTTTGGTCTAAGCGTTGTGACCATAAACTATGATCACTTATTTCCTTAACATATGACATAAAACTACAGCTTGTCCATCTGGGATGGGTGATTATAAATTGGTCAGCCATATGATGTCTTGTTTTGATATTACATTTCCCCATCGTAAGAGGTCATATTATATGCCACATTTCAGATCAACATGTGGCTTGATTATCACCCTTGTGAAGCTTTTAGTGACGCTTGGATACTTTACCAATGTTTCCATCCACAATCATTAACTTTTCTTCCCCCTCCCGGTCTGAGTTTTCCTCTTTGGAAGGGAGGTATTTGGTGTGGAATTATTTTTTATTCAATCTCATTGGGTTTATGTACTACACAACATATCTCTCCCTTGGGGTGCCCATGTCCTTCAACTTATGAACTTAAAATATAGACAACATCCTAGTCATATGATGTTAAACTATTCAATTTATCATCCTCATTGTACGATGCTAAACTATGAGTATATCATCTTCATTTTGATGACTTAAAAATATGTGCAATTAATGGACCTCACCAAACATGTCCTCTTCATAATATGTTTGATCTTTTCCCAGACAGGTATGGTCTCCCATTACACATTCATTACGGTGGCGTAGTTTCTAGAGTATTGGAATTTATTCAAAAAACACATCATTCCATCTCTATGATTTGTGGGCCCTCTATTTCATATCCTCATTATATTTAATGTTTGATACAACCCCTTAATGTTTAGGTTGATTAGACTTATTCCTTGCCTACCATCCCGACCAATGTTCCAGAGGACATCGAATGACAATCTGAGTTTGAATCGTGTTTTCGAATTCTATCAGTTGTCGGCCCCTGTTTGATTTACCCATTTCAGGCTAACAGGAGGAGGATATTGATTTTCAAATTTTTTCAATAACTATCTTCCATTGTCATGCCACCCAAATTTTCTTCCATATTTTGGGTATCATGATTTACACCCTAATTAACTATAGTTTGGTTGGATTCCAATGCCCATAGAAATATCCTACCGGTGCACCAAATCATGTTAGGAAAGAGTGATTTGGCTATTTTGAGAACTATATTCTCTCGGAATAACCCCCCTCTCTTAACCTGGAGACTCTTAGGGGTCTTTCAGACCAAGGGTTTCTGGTAAATTTTCATCACTATTGTGTTTAATGTGAAATATTACATGGTCATCCCTTGTTTCTCACACCTGTATTTACCTATTTGATCTTAGTAATTGGTCGCATGATGTTTCATATATATGATTGAGATGTAATAATAAAAAAAGATAATGAAACTCATGAACAAAAACATAATTTATGAGCAAGAATGAATGAATATTTTTAAGTCCATCAAAATTACAACCCCCATGTATTATCCCCAGTAATAGATGGGTTGACCTCTTCAATGGAATGTCTCAGCCCCACTACTCTTTGGTGTATGGATTCCAGGAGTTGTTGTTGTCTGATGATCACTTTATCTTTCTTTCTAGACACAAAAAAATGTTCATTATCCCTTGTCAGTGCCCACTCTCTATCTGCTTGGATGTTTCCATTTAACATGATGCTTTCCTTATCTACTATTTTTCATCATCCAACAGAGCCTATAATTGTGAATTGGGATCTTCATAGGGGTAAAAGAAGGAGGAGTGCTCATCAAGCTTCATTATTATGAGTTGGATCTCATATTTATTATTATTAATATTCTAGTTATTGATATGCATCCTCCATTTTAATCCAACAATGAGGTAATGACCATCCTCCTATACCTTCTCGACATTGTTATCTCAAATGATCTCATGATAGTGCTACATATCCACTCCTCCAATGAATAGTTCATGTAGCCGGGGGTGATGAATTCCCATATGGATTATCCCCTATGATTTAAAGGTCTTATCGACAATTTTGTTTGATTAAATTTCATGACTGGTAGACGATAGCCTAGTTATCATCTTTATCAGAAGTGGTCTCGTCTCGCTCCTCTGGACCAATAGGAACTTATTCAAGAAATTCCCCTTGGTGGTTTGTAGTTGAATACTCTTCAGGTTCGTCTTAATTGATTGATTATAATTCAATGAGGCCCACCCAAACAACTCCCTACACTATCACAATAGCAGTATCACGCATCACCATTGGTCTCCCATAAAGAACTACGACCTGGTCATCTCGGGCACTCGGTTCTATATGGACCAACAACCCACTTTGTAGAGGAGCCTTGAGTCCACCAACCACTTTTATGAATTTCATGTGTGACTTTTTTAGAATTTTTCATATACTGGTTATGTTGGAATGCTTAATTAGGTAGAAAAAAGATGTGATCCTGAAGGTAGATAACATACATTAGTCAGCCACACTATCCCACCTTGGGCGTGTCATTACCAGGATTCCAGTGTGTGGTCCTATATAAATGGTAATGGCCTCCTAATGTTGCAAGGAGACAACCCTTTCTTCCACATCACAACAGTACTATGAAACTATCACCTCACTAGTTACATGTTATGATGTTTGATCAGGTACACCTATCTACATGCCTTCATCACCATCATCAGGAGAATTTGGTTCCATATTCTCCTACACATATAGGATTCATTTGAGAGACCAAAATATTCTAATAGGGACAATGACATGATGATGTTGAGTCATAGATTATTTCAAGAGTTGGGTCATACGTCCTCAAAGAAGTCCCCTTAGAGGATGTTATCTCTCCTTATTATAGAGATACCCTCTATGAAACCACTTCCTTGTATCGCTTCTGGAGGTCTTCCTCACTATCCTCCTCCCCCCAGGAACTATCTGATTCTTTAGGAAGGGGAATTTTTTCCACCAATTGAGCCACATACTGTATTGGGGGAAGGGCCTTGTTCAAAAAAAAATCTTACTTGTTCTGTGAAAGGTTATAGAGTACCTATGCAGTGCACCCGTCTCCCCTGTTCCTATACAATTTATCTTCCCCAAGGCACAACAACATTATAATTGACCTCCAAAAGACCAAGATCCCCTACTCAATTCCATGATTGTTTATGTTCTTCGTGAGGAAATAAGAATTGATGTAACTCTTATATAATTCATAGTAATTCCATGACTCTTGATAAATTGAATCAGATGGAATCCCAACTTGTTTCCCATATTTCCATAGGGCCAAAGGAAGACACCCACAGAATCCACATTATGATTCACCTCTCTCTTTGTTTCCTTTGGTCAGGACAGTTGGGATCTGCCTTAGTTCTTCCCTTTCTTCACCATCCATCAGAACAGGTTTGTGGCCTGTTGACCATACTATTATAGCCCCATCGCCTTGGAATACACTTGCACCAACCTCATAATTTGCCCTCAATTCCACTCTCTGACATCGAGGCATAGGGATTGATACATGGCATGCCTGGATGGTTGGTTGCTTCAGCATCTCTCCCAAGTAGAGAGCTGCCCATATTAGTGTGTATATGTGAATCAATCCAAATTCCTCTATGGTCGGCAGGAACTTGTTTTTCTATTTCCCAACATCCCCTATGAACATTATCCTCAACTGCCTCATTACACACTAATGATACTTTTGGAGCAACCCCATATACAACATCAAGGTCAGTCTCTACATGCATATGAATTGTCAAGAAAATTGGTAGGGAGTGTTTGTCTCCCATATGGGTTCACAATATTCCAACACCACCAACACACCCCCTTGTAAGTACAGAAGTTAAAATCATTTCTCGATGGTGTTTTGTTCCATAGTTTGTATATGCTCCATTATGCATAGGAAATGGGTTGAAGGTGAATTGTTTTTCCCACCCTAGATTACCCATTATTGTTTATGTGTATAGTCTTAGGGGGATCTCCCTTCGATATTAAAAATTAATGTCCTAGAGTTTATCCCAGGTAGGGATGTGGGGTTGACATATTCATATCCCCCCATTTGTGTTATAATCTAGCAATATAGGAGATGGCATAGCCCACATACCTATAATGACCACATTCCCACACTGATGTGCTGATGTAGATGAAATAACATTTACAACACTAGTATGACCAAGTACACATGTTCTACAATATCGATTTGTCCCACCATAATGAATGTTAAAGGTCATACTCCCATTTGAGTATTTATGAATGATAACACCCAATAACAGATCAACTCCGAGATGAATACTACCAACCTAACTATTGGCCACTCTCCAGTTTTTACACTATAACCCAATATATTCCATTAACTATCATATAATATCTTATTATATATAACCTCTTTTCCCTTCTGATCTCTTCTTAGACTTGTGGGGGGGGGCTTGTTTGAATCATCCCTTCCACTGGAGGGATTTTCAGAATGTTGTCGAACCATTTCCTGATGTGGAAATATCGTGTGTTCTTCGTATCATCATTATTGTCAGGTAATACATGTAGAAGTACCTTTTATTGAGGGAGAATATATTCCACATCCCCTAGGTGTTCATGGAAGGAAGGAATTAATTATATATTTATCCCAATATCGAGATGCCAGAAATATGATGAAGGTCCCATAGGCTGATAACAACCTCCCTGTGGGGCAGATAGAATGTGTTGGTATCTAGTTAGCACTGGCTTAATAGTTACAGCATGAAATCCTTTTGTTGGTGAACACAAAATTGAGAATCCCATGCTACTTTATATAGGCCTACTGACCTTAGAATAAGCTCTATCTCTTCATAGAATATGTAGGCCCAGTAGGCCCAAGCCCACTCATTCGTAATGTTTCCACCCTAGGGATGATTCCAACATATGATCCATCCCTTATCTATATTTCTGAACCCCACTTTCACACTAAATATTCGTTATGTGACTCCATCAATAGAATAATCAATGATTGGTGATCAGATGTCTCAAGATGTATTTGACTATTTGAATATTGTTCTCCATGTCCACCCTCCGAGCAGTGTCGACACTGACCCCTCAAGATATCAACTAAGCATCCATTAGCCCGTGGAATATAAGAAAATTTCAATTTAGACTGTGAATATCATCATAGAGAACCTTCACGAAGGATGTTTACAAAGAGACAACCCTCCACAAATCATACATGATCTATATCTATGTGGAAAAGGAAACAGTTGATCGCGATGCACCTGTTCACTAAATCATTTGCAGGTAACTGTACCAATGAAATGTGTTTGTTCTGTTCCGATTATGGGGAGAATTTCTTAATAAATAGGGAGAAACAAAATAGCCCTTAATGAATATCAATGTATGGAAAAAAGACCATTGTTCACCTGTTTATAGGCATGGTCATCTCATGATTCATGATGACTATCACCCATTCTTTACGACATCCTTCTTGGTGCCCTTTTGCTAGTGCCACTTCATAATTCCCCATCATGATGCCCTCCGTGATAAAGATTCGTGATGATTCCTCACGATCGTTACTTTCAATCGGGCTCCATAATCCACCTTGGTTATCCACCTTTTTTATATCATTCTAGTTTTTTGGAGACTTACCATCATAATATGACCCTATATTTTTTCCCGCCCACTTTTAGGGGGGGCGGGGTTTCCACCGAATTTCATGCCACTTGAGGTATGAATGAAGTCACTACTAGATAAATGTAAATATGGACTCAAAATTTCCCAAAAATACATCAAAACTATCAGAAAGGGCCTTCTTCATGAAGACCTCTATCATGCCATCCTACCTCTATTATTGCAAGCATCTATGACAAACCCTCCACGAGTCCGACAGATCTTGATGCATTCACAGGGTAATATTTGATCCACAGATTTCTCCACAATGGCTTCCTCAATGATCCCCTACATGACTCAATAGAACCCTTCCTCTCCACTTCATCGTGTTCTCTCCATGTCCAACTCTGTGATCATCCATTTGATGGTACCTCTATGAATCTGATAGATTTTGACACCACACCTTTGGCTCCAGGGTTTTACCACCTCTTCACAACATATGGATATTCGCAGCAACATGCTTTGTAACTATTGATGTCCTTCTTTTCCTATAAATATAAGGATCCCACCCTCTTCCAATCTTTTTTTAATTTTCCCTTTTTCCTTCCAAAATTATATTTCACAAAGACCATTGTAAAGTCAAAATATATATAAAAAAATGTACTTTCCATCTTTGAGTTGTGCTTTGTTGTGCTCTTCATGGCCCCTGTGAATGGTGGGGATTCCCATTACCAAGTCTTTTTCCCTTCACCAAATAGTGATCCTCTTTAGGGTGATCGAGGATTCATGAATCATTATTCCTTCACAATGTACTCTCCAAATAAAGAGACATTTGCTAAAGCAAAGCTCTACTCTATTGAAAATCATCCTTCCAGAATCATCCTTCCCTCATAAAGCTGCAATGGTTCGGGAAGGCCATCCTCTTCACGAAGTACCGAGGCTTCATGAAAGTTTTCATAATCGTGAAGCACTGAAGCTTTAAAAATCCCCTCTTTCCATGGTCACCTTCTTCACAAACCCATATCTTGTGTGGCTATCCAAGCTTGTATGAATTGATTTAATGGTCCCCCAATTGGTGCTTTATGTTGAATTTTCATGCCCTGTGCTTCATCGCATAGTTATGCTAACATAAATTTATTCTTCTCATAGTTACACTAACATGGACTCCTTAAGGGATAAATCCATAACACCAGTTGTCAATGGAATTTCTTGTGACTTCACTATTCTATGTACGTGTCTATACAATTTATGTTAGTCATATGTGTTAAGAGTATGACCTCATCATATGAGCTGCAGGATGTTAAACCACCATGAACTCATATCCTCAATAAATGATGTTAAAATATAACCGCAACATAAGTGACCATACACATGATGAAAGTGATGGGGATAGGCTCTACAACACTCTCACTCCCCTCCCCCTCTATGCTTTGTCTCTATGCACACATAAGGGATTCCTTGCATTATCCTCAACCCAACTTGATAGGGTGATCCATGAATAGTGACCATACCCTCTTCCTACAATTGGACACCAACTCAGGCTTCGTTCTAGGGGTAATCCCATCTTTCCTCTATGGTCCACTAATAATGCATAATCCCCACTCCATTCCTCAAAAATGAACCTTTTAGGTAGTGATAGTCAGATATTTGTTTCCTCTTGTTTCTCATACCATAAATGACTCATTTGAGATTTGATTAATCATAAACCATAACATCATATATGGTCTTCCATAGTGTGTAATCCAATGGCCCTAATTATGAACTACGTGGAATTTTATCCTTTCCATTTTTAGGAAAGTTATGTAGGAAGCCCCTCTGATGTTCAATACCATCACCCATTAGTCCCGACCACTTCATGTCGGTTCACCCTTGTCCCGTTTAATGTTAAAATGTATTCCCATTTCTCCTCGCATGTTGGTAAACATCGTGATTTCAAACTACATGGGGTTTGATACCTATATCCCAGATAGGGTATATAGGAAGCCTCCATGAGGTTCAAACCCAACCCCTTATAAAACTTAGGGTCCCCATTGATGGGAACCACATCCTTGGTCTGCCCCCACTGTGTTGTCTGACCAACTCTTGGACAGTCTCAGTGTGTAAGTTCCACAATTGCTCCATACTCCTCCAACCAAGTGTTTACCCATTAAGATGGGACGCTAACCATGTATATTCCCTAGCATGTCTTGAGGTTGTTATACATTGTCTAAACACATATTCTATACCCCAATCCTAAACTATATAGACTTTGATCATTTAGATTTTTTATCAAAGTACATAGGAAGCCTCTCGAGGCTCAATCCCATCACCCTTGTCCCATCCCGGTCTCTCCCCAAAGCCATTGTGTTTCCAAAAGATCATTCCCTAATATGGAGGTCATAATTATTTCGGGTCCCATCGATGCGTCCATTCTCATGAGTCACCTCATCAGGTGACTTATCACACCATATAAAAAATACATGGACATTGATTCCCTTATATGGTGATACATTGGAAAACTCCATGAGGATCAATCCCAAAACTACAATCTCAACATCAGTTCAATCAAATTCATTCCAACCCATGACTATTCATCCATATCCACCCTAATTTTACCAAGGCCACCACATCTTGGTGAATTCACACCGTCCATTCGGGTAGCTTACAATGTGAAATCCCCATTCACCTCATCCCTCATTATAGAACTCAGGATGCTAACCATATGTAATCACCATCATGTTTTGTAGTTATTTTCCTTTGTGTACACCTCAATTCAATTCTTCACCCCTTTCTAACTACATGTATTTTGATCCCTACCTTCTAAATACAGTATATAGGAGGAATCGTCAAGGTTCAATCCCATTTAATGGTAAACCTTTGTGTTCCCTTTTTGTGGTACAATCATCCTCTTAGATCAACACGTTGTGGTGTCTAAATCAGAATTCCCAGTGTGAAAGCTTCCCCTTTCTGGGAAAAGACATCCTAGGTCCGTCTTTATTTAGTGTTATGATCCATCCATCTGGTAAACCTTCTTGGTACTCCCTCCTAGGGATGTACCTATCAAATCCCCTCCCCTCATTGTTCCAATCTGTCAATTCCATCTCTATAAGACATTAAACATGCCACATACCTCGTGTTAATCTTGAAAAGACAAGAAAAACCTCTAAGATAGGACTCGGCCATATAATTCCCCACATTTTAAATGGGATGAATCAGGTTTCCATTCCCTCGAGAATCCCTATTATAAGGGAAAATCCAGGTGTACTAGTGTTTCAGCATCGATACATTCCATGGATACCTCAACATGACTACTCTTCTTAACTGAAGGTTTCTGCCCTAACGTGTCTCTTTGGAATCTCTAGATTGGGGAAGTGTAATTAACAGATATCCATAGAGATATAGAACTATAAGAGTTTCACAAAGAATATATTAATCATTATAGGAGACCCAAACTATGAAATGAATTCCGAGGAGTAATCCACAGAATGAGAGGCCAACATCCAATCATCCAGTTTCGATCAAAGATAATTTTTTTGATGGAGTGATAAATGTTGCGCGCCTTTGGAAGGCAGAAAAATGGGGAAACAATAAATGCATCCTCCCAAACAGTGTGCTCCATAGCAAAGGATTCTGAAATATATATTACAATGGAAAACAATTTATTTGGAAATAATGATGTAACATTTTAATGGAATAATCTATTAAAAAATTATTCATTTTGATGGGAAAAGTCTATAATTCCATATAATTTAAAAACCATTCCTTTAATTATTTTTCTAAAAAATTCCCAATGTATTTCAATTGGAAAATGGAAAAACGCATCCTGTGAAACCGTTAGTTAAGCCTTAGTTATCCAATTATAATTTTAACTGAAGTGACAAATTTTTCAATATTAAAGGCTTTTTATTTTAAATTATAACTTGAAAATTATCCCCTAAATTACCATTTTTAACATTTTAGACCATATAATATTCACCTTTTTTATTCAAATATTTTAATGATATTAAAATAATTTAAAACAATATTATTATTGACAATTTTTAAAAATATTAATTTATTTGAAATAAAAAACCATAATGAAAACGTTTGAATTCAGATATGGTATTTTAACAGAAATGAATTATGTCATATTCACATATAGAATTTGTTAAACAAAATAAATTACTAAAATTATAATAATTTAAATATTAAAAAAATCATTTAATTTATTTTTCCATTAATTGAATATATACTGTTTTGGTATTGTGTATGTATTTAGGGTAATTACATAATACATAAATGTTCTAAATAAATATACATAATTCTTATAAATTCATTATTCAAAAACAAACAATTAAATTTTTTTTCATAATAAGTTTTTTCCCTATGTGAACATATACATCTGATTTAATATTAAGAGGGTGACATTTTCCAACATTTTTTTATTTTAGAAAATTTATAAGTATTTTTCATGAAAAAATGTCCATTAAACAACTTAATTTGGAGACTATGGTAATAAGGATAAAATTACATTCATCCACTAATAATTAGGTTGAAACAATTATACACTTATCACTTATTTGTAATCAAGATTAACCTGATTTACTATTTACTAAACTGATAAATGTTATAATGGTTTCTATTCATACTGACTAAAAATAAGTGTAACCTATTAACTAGATTCGAACGTTATTATTACAATTATTTAATTAATTTTTTATAATTAAATACCAATAAATTTCATAAAATTATTTTTCTATACTTTTTCAAAATGTGATGAAAATAGATTTTTTGAAAAATATTTTTTAAACATAAAACATGGTTTATTATTATCTAATGTATAATAAAAATATAAGATGAATGTAAAAAAATTTAATTGAATAAATTTTATTAATTTTATTAAAATAATTCTCCAATAGTGATTAGTTTAATATATTAGGGTTATACTACATTTCCCACACAAAACAGTCTCTCCAAAAAAAACATCTCTTTTATTTTCAAACATTTTTTATTTTCATTTATAATTAATTCATAATTAATGGAGACATTTTATAACTCTGTAAAACATAAATTTTCATAATTTAATTATTAATATTTATACATTCTAATATAATTTCTAGGTATTAATATTATTTTAACTGTATATCTAGTTTTTTCTAAACACGTTTTTTCGTGTAACACAAGCTATCACAGAAATTTAATTTATTGAAGAAAACATATAATTCATTAAATCACAGGGTGTTACATAATAACTCATTAAAATTAATTTCACATTATAAATTCATAAATCTAATGAAAAAATATTAGGATACTTCTAACTCATCACATACCTATGTTCTTTCGTAGATTCCTTATATTTGAAGTTTCACAATAAAATATTGGCACGGTGAGTGGTCCTTTTTTGTTACATTGTATCTTTATGAGCCAAAATATATATCATTTGATCTTTAAAGGATATATATTTCCCCAAAAGTAGAACCTATGACTTCAAATCATCTAAAGGATCTACAAAGTACGTTCTCAATATGGATACATGGTCCACATCATGTACATAAAAGAGATTTGGTAAAAAATCCGATCATTAATCTACAATCCCAATACGATCAATAATTTAAAAAATTTCAATATACATAGGGATTATCAATCCATTAATTAATAATTGAATCACCATATTCTATGGTGATATTCATATATAGACATTTTCACCATCATCAATGTCTAGATATTTTTTACGATTTTCAGCATTACTTTTTTGTCGAATCATAGCTGTTCTTATTTTCTATTGTATGGCTATAACATTTAATTCCATTTACTTATATAGCTCAGCTACGAATATATTTATTTCTCTAAATTAACTCCATCTTGTTGGATTTCGTCACTTCCTATTATATAGGGATTTATAAGGATCCATATGGATGCTACATTGTAAAGCAATGTTTTATGAAAAGTCCACCAAAGAATGACGTTGATCCCAACCACCTTTGAAACCCATAGAGAACCCTAAAAACATATCATCTAGGGTTATAATGTTGAATCATATTTAAAATATATTTGAGGATGAGAACATGTTCTAAAAAATTACTCTATATCAAGATCTTATTGAATACTTATCCAAAACATCAAGGTAAACCATGGTTCCTATCCAATACAATTGATAATAGTACACCATGAAATCATACCACATAATTAATGTATAACTAATAATTTGACCAAGATAAAAATCGTATCTAATGGTAATGAAGTGTGATACTTCAAAATGAAACCTAATACAAACCAAATAGCATTATTATCTTTAGTTTTTTTGGGAAGTCTAAAGACAAAATACATAGTTAAATTTAACCATTTTAATTCTACTATAAGTAAAAGTTTTATCATTATCGTGTACTTCTATATATGATTTTTATCTTAATGATATACCATGAATAAATAAACATACTGTATAATATATATCTTCATTATATCACACTAAAGATACTCCTTAAATTTTTTATTAAAATTTATACTTCATGGACGAATAGAGAATGAAGAAAAACGATCTTTATCCAACGACTCCATAAAATAAGTCACAAAAGGGACACAACTAATACTCATGAATCTTATTATTCTATCACAAGAAAGGTTAAACTATAGAACATTTATCACCTTCTTTTTCGGCACTATATATTCCTTATGTGTCTTTATTTTTCACTTAGATAGATGAATGGACACTCATTTATGAAAGTTAATATTTATCCAATTCATTAATGACATAAATATACCTACATTGATGTCCCTAAAATTTCAACCTGTTTAGATCCGCATCATAGATATTTTAGATTGAGACATTTGACTCGAAACAAATTCCACATTTTTTTCTTTTCTTAATTGGTAATGTATGAAGTATTTATAATCATTAATCAACTCAAACCTTTTTTTGTGCATCCTCAAATTTGTGTTCAGTATATCAATCCTTTCAATATATATATAATTCCTCTATATTTTAAAGGAAAATCTAAACCATCTTTCTCTAAGTCATGTGTTTGTTAATTTTTCTTATGGGCGTTAAATTTTCAGGAGGCATAAGCTAAAAACATGTCATTTATGTTGTGGATGCATTCAAATAACTTAATTGATTCATTATAATTTATATTAAACCCTTATCTAATACAAGATATTGTAAGAATGGGTTCACTAAATATCCTTCTCTTTAGTTCCTTAAAAAATTATTAAAAATCATCAATTGAAATGAACTTTTATCCCTTTTACGAGAACCTAGTGATTTGATTTTTTAGAAATAAGAAATTATATAAAAAACACTGATAAAATACATCCATACCAATAAATATATGGTAATTAGTTTTAGTGGTTAGTTTAGGACAATTGTCAATAATATTTTTCATTGAAGGGTCTATCAATAAAACGTCACTTGAGATTATATAATTTATGAATGAATATTTTTAAATCCAAAATTGAAACACGGTACATTTTTCATAAATATTATAACACCATATAGAATTTAGTAAAATAATCAAGTGATATTCATGCTATTAAATTCTCATTTATTAAATAATAATATCATTGATAAAGAGTACCAAAAAATGGTGTATGTAATCATTAAAAACTATATTATAACACCCCAAGACATTACAATATTTTACTTCTAAAATAAATTTAGTTTTTTTCTATATTGAATTATTCAATACATTGTGTTAAGATTGCGATACATAAAAAATAATGTTTATATTTCTATACATAAAATATTGAGGTCGTCTTGCATTACACACAAGACTAACATTCCTCGATTGGTTTCATAACATGCCAGACAGTGTTTTACCGAACAATAATATATTGTTAAAATATTTATTATTTAAAATAAAAAGACATAAAAAATATATTAAATTGAAATGTATAAATAGTATAAAATATAATATGAAAATATATTATTAAATTCATTGGTTACTTATTGAATAGAAATGAAAATTGAAGACAAATAAATATGAAGGGAATGATTTTAGAAAAGATTATTTTTATGTGAAATAAGTGATTTTTAATAATAAGGTAACATTATTAAAATTAGTGAATTATATTAATTAAATTTATATATTATATATTCAATAGAATATTTTTTTCATTCATACAATAGGCTTTAGGAATCTGAAAAAATACATAATTTTAATTCAAAATTTCATTTTCGTCTTATTCATTTAAATTGTTAAATTAAAATTTCAATTGGTCTTAAATATTAAATATTTCAATTATATATATATATATCAAATAATGGTCATTGGAACTAATATCACAATGAAATTGGATATACAAACAACGTAATCTGTTGAAAATTCTACTTTAAAAATTTGCATTATCATCCCATATGCAGGATTAATATTATAATAATATATTAAAATCATAAGGTTATTATATTTAAAATGGTTTAAATATTTCAAAAAATATTAATTTATAATTTCTAATATGATAAAATTATTTTTTTTAAAATAACAGTGAAAGTTATTAATATTAATTATAAGTATTAATTGAAAAGGTAGTTTAACAAAGTAATAAACTATAAAAATAAGGCCTCAAATAACCTATAAACATGCCCAAAATCCATTTTAATGAAATATTTCTACTTTATAATCCATTGAGAATAATTTTTACTATTATTGAATCCATATTAAATGGAACAAATGTTGGTGGAATTCTCAATCCAAAAATTTACAAGAATACCACGTCTCCTCCCCTAAAAATGGTACTCACCGCTCCATCCTCCTCACACCACTCAAAACATTTATTTATCTAAAAAAGTAAAAAAATAATCTCAAAAAAATTCCCATTTTCATATAATAGTTACCTTTTCCACAAATCCACCAAAGGAATCCCTTTTGTCCAAACCCAAAGGAGTTACCCAAAAAAGATGTAACATCCATCATCAAAATCTTATTATTTAATTTTCATTATAAAACCCCTAAAATAATATTATTACATAATTAAATAATTACATAGTAATGATAAATATAAAAGGTTGTTTAATTAATATTTTTACCAACACTTACACATTCATCAAATGGGTAACAAACATACCATTCATGTGTAAAATAAACTACCACTTCACAAAACGATGTCATTTTTTATCCATTAGTACATTTCGAGGAAACGAATTATGATGGAAAATATATTTATATATGATATATTTTATATTTATAATGACTTTATACTTCATTAATTATTATATTAAACATACCATTATGGTTTTTATTTTGTGCGAATATGATAACATCGTTTGTGGAAGTGCAGACTACAGTCTTCCCAAAGCGATGTGAATCATTAATGCAATACATGGAATGCGTATAGAATGGTTTTAATAAACATATTTTAAATTTAGGAAATAAATATTATAAAGGAATTATAATATACATATATATCATTTTATATTTTTTGTTTAAATTTTAAAAGTAATGAAAGTCACGTTCAAGCATACGTATGACCTACCATTTCTATGAACAATGCATTTCACTTCTTATATCCAAATATTATGGATTATAATAAATACACATATACTAAATATATATGATAATAAAATCATGTATTAAATTCTTGGGATGACTAAATAATTATCTAAGTAATAGGAACATCCAATATCAAGTAAAAACATACTCTATAAACTTGGGAATTCATACATGAAATAGTAAAAATAATGACAGATTACTTAAAAAAATATAATAAGATATTACAATATGTCCATGTATGATACATAAAATATAAATATGTACTATGAATAAGTTAGTAACATTCAAACAACTATAATACTAGAGTTTAATTATATTCACACTAGAGGAAATGAATGTTAAGATATTTAATCTGAATTTCTTTTCATTGTGGCATATTGTAATGTTATACACCAGGTTTCTTTTGTATGGTTTATATAAATCCCTTTTACTCGTTATAAAATGAATATATTTATTATCATGATATTATAAGTCTCATTTAATGTTAATTATTCAAGTGTGTTGTCATTAAAAATATATTGAGGTGGTATGGGACATATTGGAATGTTTAAGGATTATTTTCATCCAGAATGTTTCTAATGGTCTCCAAATGGCATTTCAAGTCATAAAAATAAAAAAAATTGTTTATAAATTTCCTAAAATAGGAAATTATTGATAAAAACCTATTATTAATTCAATTCCTATATATGATGATTAGTAATATTGTTTTTTAATTATATTTATTGTTTGACATATGTGGAATATTTGGACATGTACGACATATGAGGTTCCTAGTTATTGATAGTATCTTGATGAATTAGTAGTCTCATGAGATGAATTAGATGGTCAAATAAGATGGGTTTTTTCCCCATAGGTTAATCCTTCAAGTTAATTTTATTAATGTTAAAATTTTCATGTACCAAGGAAAACCGAAATCTAATAATGAAGCATTTCCTTTGTTTAGGCTGAATTACTAAATATCACTTATATTTCTCATTTAAATATATGTTGATGAATTACATTTGGATTTTATTGAGTAAATGAAATTTGTTTCTAGTTTCTTACATTTCTATATTTATTATTACATATCCAATTATTTGAATGGAATTTGTAATAAGTTATTCACCATTCCATATAGATTTACTCTCATTAGTAGATTATTTCATCCACTAAACTTACACATAATGATATATTGAGGTCACCATTATTATGTTTCACTTACACATGTTATGAATAATATTCATTTTAATGAGTTTGAATGATTTTATTAATTTTATTTTTTATGTATCATGTTTTTCTTTTTTGTTCCCAATGTATTATAGGTATGATGTATGTAATCTGTTTTTTCAAAAATACTGTCCTAATTTTTCTTTATAAATTTAACTACTTGTAATCATTACAATTTATAAAAATAATTCTCCATCTTTAGGATTCTGGGGTTGGGTCATTTTAGATGGAATCAAAGGAATAATCGTAGCATCTTTGGAAACTATATTTCAAAAACATATATTAGGTAACAAAACAATTATATTTAAAATAAGGATAAGTATTGAAGACCACTATAGAATTTTTTAAGGTATATATTATGTTGGTATTCTTAGAAATACATTCCTTTATAGATACTACAATTTGATGTGGTTCTGTAATATATATACCTTGGAGAAACAACTCTGACAAGGTGCATCAGGTATTGCTCAAGCATAACATGGTACACATAAACAAGCATTACTTCATACCAATTTTGATACTCTTAGGGGATATATTAATGATAATTCACATTTTCTATACAACCCATTAAGAAGGATTTTAATGTAATAATTTCATCAAATAAACCACGTTTTTTATTACCATATTAGTTATAAATAATTTTTCCAATTCATGTTATGTATATTACTAGTTTTCAGATTATACATTATGTTTTATAATGAAATTACGTAATTTGTAGTATTTAATTATGTAAACATGGTTCCTAGAATAAGAAACAGGATCCCCACCAATTTACATTACCAAATGAAAGATAAGGATCAAATATTTTATGGTCATTGGAAAATAATTCAAAAAGAGATATTCTACCATGAATTCTAATCATATCAAGAGATATTATCATGTGATAACTAGATTGGTAAATAATTATCCAAGGGTTATGAAATTTCATAAAATTAATAAAAAAAGATGATAGTATGAAAAAAGTTTAATAATAGGAACATGGGAATGGTATTTTTTCCAAAAGTGATAATTGTGGAAATAAAAACCATAGTATTTTCTTAAATGGAATGGGAGTTTGTTATATGCATAGAGGAAAAGGCCACCAAATTCAGGATTGAAAGGTAATGAATAAAAATGTCAAAATGAAATTCTTCAATTGCTAGGATATGGGACCCTATTCAAATCAAGGTCTCATGTGCCAAATTAATATACACCATACGAGTCTAATGGATCGTGGTCATGATTATCCGACCACCACAGATGAAGAGGAATGATTAATGTGTTATTTTTTGGATTCAAGAATTATATAATTTTTGTATTATTTTCATTGATTTAATAGTTATAAGAATAATTGAATTTATGAGGATTTTACTATAGTAATTTTTACCAGGATTTGAGATCATTGAAAGATCTAGAAACACCATCAGAGGGGAGAGGTGAATTTAGGTTTCAACGGTTTATTCAAAATTGAGGGATCTTGTTCCCACCTTTGTAAAAACTTGTTAAACCAATCGGATGGTATTTGTAAAAAAATCACATGAAAAGAGAAGACCCATGAATTTTACATGGTTCACCAATAAGGAATTTGTCTAAGGATCATACTCCGATAGGTTTTTAGTCATACCAAAATACACTAATCTTCACATGTTCTGGAGAATAAAAGATTAGCACTGTCACTCCCAGACTAATTTCCATTACAAGGTTTTAGGGATATCATAATATTTCCTTTAGATCACATATGTTGACTCCCACTTTTTAATTATGTAAGAAGAATATTCACTTAGTTTATCGACATGAAGGATTCTTAAATGGGTTGAAATTAAATCAAGAATCCTCAACTTTAAATAGATGTTATGGTAAAGTCTCTTTATCACCCATTGATGTAATTTATTTTCTTGCGCACTTATTTTTTGTGGAAATTAATTTTCACAAACTAATTTTGTCCATTTTTAGGATTCCTTGGGTGTTCCGCATATCACCTTACCTCATCCGCATATTGAATATATGGTATGGTTTGTGGATGTACTCTCTATGAACCACCTCTTTGTTCCTCCTCTAAAATAATACTCTAGGACTCACCTTCTTAAATGGCGTTTGTGTTCTACATTGGCATATCCTACTCTACGTACCACAAGAGCATCATGTACTACCCTAGTTTCTCATCCATAAACAAACATTCTCCACAAACCTTTTTCTTCCTCGGCAAACCAGACTCTCTTCTATGGAATATTTTCACCAATGTGGTTCACTTCTTCTTATGTATAGTTTCCTTCCTACGAACAACTCTGGGTCTCTCCAAATTCCTTCCAAATTTCATAATCTCAATCTTGTTAATAAATGAAGGGGATTACTTCTCCTTATATTGAAAAAAAATCGATCTGAATAATTTTCTAACCAATTATTTATTAAATCCATGATTTAGTATATCCTACACCATAAACCCATCCACTCCCACAAACTGAATAAATCCTGCAAACCTCTATCATTCAATATACTACATGCCTTCACCCACACTCCTTCACTGTAAAATATTTTTCTGTTCCATGAACTGATCTGTATACCATACCTACTACCTAGTATGCATTATATGAATAGATGTGTAGACTGAAAAAGAATACGCCCATCATACCCCATTATTATCAACAAACAACATTTGGTCCATTAATACCCCCCTTTTGGTATGTTGGTAAAATCAAGATAAATTCACAAAAGAACCAGCCATAATTAAAAACTAAAACATCACCAAACAACTCATCCATCACTCTATGCCTATGTGAATAGTTTATGTTATATAAAATAAGAGAGACTATATTAATTATGTTCTCATTTTTTTATCTTCTCCCCCATAGTTTCATTTTTGACTTATGTTATTCTCCATCATTCATGTATCCAGAAAAAAATAAGTCACTCTCCTCCTTTTCATGATGATTTTATCCATTCTCCACAATTATAAATGTACGAAAAAAATGAATCTGGAAAGGTAGAGATAAAAAACATGCTCCCCCATAGATCATATATCCCCCCAAAAACCTACATCACATCTAAAAACATATTAAAATTGTTAAAACTATTAGGGAGAGGGGACATTTGAAACATATTTATGTAGTAGTAGATGGTTGGACACTGAGATGAAGCCTATATTTCTCAAACACAGCCACTTCCGGTGGGTTTGTCAGAATATCGACCACATTTTCATCAGTTACAAATTTATCTATTTTAATCACACCTTATTCAACGTTCTCCTAGATGAAGTTATATTTTTATTTCAATATGATTCCTATGAGAATGATAAACATGATTATTTATAAGATCAATTTTTCTATTGTTCTAACAATAAATAACCTTTGGTTTTTTACCTCATAAAAAATGACATTTAGTTGCTTCTTCATCCAAAGTAACTAAGTTCATGCCTTTGTGGAAGATATATATTTTACTTCAGTAGTACTAATAGAAGCACTTGATTCTTTCTTAACCAAACACACATTTCATCGCAATGTAAAATTCTCCACCACTTGTGGAATTATTTATCCACAACATCTATAGCCCAGTCAACATCCTAAAATTCTACAAGTTCACAATTTCATTATGCAGAAAAGTATATCCCATAATTATGTATAACTTGAACGTGCCTCATGATTCATTTCACGGTATCTGTATGTTCTTCCATTGGATTACTCTGAAAATAGGCAGTTGAATAAGTTACATATTCAATATCCATCTATGTCGATGTCATGTATAATTGGAATCAAATGATTATCATGTACATTTTGGGATCTATAGATGTCCAATCATTATTCTTTCCAAGATATTTTCCATCCAAAATCAGTGTCGACTTTTGTTTGGAGTAACACATATTTAATTTAATTAGCCTCACTCATGCATATTTTCAGTGTGAAATAACTGTGTATTCCTTCCTCTATATCACTTATATCCCCTAGATGTTTATGAGATCACTAATCATATACATCTCAAATTCAAATTTCATGTTATCGGAAAATCCATCCTGTGATCCCTGGTCACTTGAACCGAAAATAATATCATCAACATATTCCAGCACCATGAACTAATCTTTTAGAGAATAGTTCATGGAGGAATTGTGATCCAATCCTTCTCATTTAAAATCATAATTCCTTAGATATGAATCTAGACATGATTACCATGCTTGTGGATCCAACTTTAGACCATAAAGCACCTTAATTAATCTACATACATTCATTTCATCCTTACCAAGCAGAAACCCCTCCAGCTTTTCAATTTAGACTTATGCTTCAAGAAATAAATTTAAGAATGTTATCATGACATCCATTTGAAACTATTTATATCATCATTGGTTTTATATGTCTATGAATACCCTGATTGAATCCATTCTAGCAACCTGAGAAAATTTTACTCAAACATCTATAGCTTCAATCTATGAATACATTTTACACACTGGTCGTTCCATGTTTCTTAACAGATTTCAGGATCATCCAATTTATTCTTCAAGATCCCACTTGTACATATATCATTGTGATTTTTGGGTCTTTGAACTAGATCTCTTGTTTCATTCTTATCAATCTAATATATCTCTTTGTTCAGGGCATTAACCCATGATTCTTGCATTATAGCATCATTAAATGAGGAGGGTTACAAAACTAACAGGATTTAAAGTTGATAATTATTTCTCAATCTCCATATATGTGTTGGTCCAGTTTAATCCCTAACGATGTTGGATTGATCAATCTATGCTCATCGATTACTCCTTTGAGGTTCAACTGAATTCTCTCCTTCCATGGTTTCCTCTACTGATTCTTCTTCAAATTCAACATCATGTTGTGAATATTGAGAGTTTTTTACACCTTCCTCAATATCTATATATAGATCTAATCAATTTCCACATTCAACATCATTTTATATCACATCAGCATACTAATTCCTTAATACTTTTGTTGTTTTATCTTCAATGATATTTACATCTCAACATTCAATAATAATTCCCGGATTCTTATTGACGAATATTTAGTCCTTACTATTCCTTGAATACTTGAAGAATATTCCTTCGTCTCCACATCCCCATACATTCCTAGATTTTTTCATTATTTATGATAAAATATTTACGTATGAAAATAAAAAAGTACTTTAAAGAGGGATTTATTCCATGGCCAAACTCATAGAGTGTCTTGGTTTCACCAACATAAAACCCAGTTTGAATTTGAATATATACTTTATCTTGAATGACTTATTTCAAATAATAACAAGTAATACCGATCTCAATTAGCATAGTTTTTTCCATACTGTTCACCTATTGATTTCAGTTCTCAACAACTCCATTTCGTGGTGGGGTTCTCATAGCTACCACCTAATGTTGAATTCCATGACTCTATAGGTAATTTTCGTACTCAATTAGGGTATATTATCCTCTATTATTGGACCGCAAAATATTTATTGTTTGCCCAGAATCATATTTTGAAATTCTCTATTATTTTTTGAGTAACTCTAGCACCTTCCATTTCCTATGAATAACCACCACACATACCATTCTACTGTAATAATATATTAAAATAAATAAGTACATTTCCTTATGTGTTCCATTAACATTTATCGAGCAATATACATGTGTATGGATAAGATCAAAAAGATTTGACACCCTTTTCTTCTTTTCACGATTGGAACTATTAACCACCTTTCTACGTGTGCACGCATCACTAGCCTTTTCCCGATCATGCTTATGGTTTGGAAGATCCATGAGAATATTTAGCATATATATCTTTTCCATGTATTGATGATTGAAGTGTCTCAATCCATGATGAAAAAAAAATTTATTATTAAATTTTCATGTACAATATATTGTAATTACTGTGAACATAATAACAGTTTCTTTCAGTTCAATAGCTTTTTGGAGATAATTCCATGTCATTCCCTTTATATTGAATCCTTTTTGATTGAAAGTCACTATAATTCCTAAGTCACACATTTGACTCAAACTAATGAGATTTTGAAAAAAACAACCCATGTGGAAAACATCAATATTCTTCATCTCTTCATTAAAAAATTTTGTACACCCACTACCTTTGACCTTCAATGAACTATTATTCCAGAACAGTACCATTCTGTTGACCCTTTTATTAATATTTTTCAATAAGTTATAGTTACCGTTCTTGTGGGAAGAATGATAGAGCTCATATTTTCATATTTATACATATGTTTTTAAATTATTTAATCCCTTTCCATTAACCAATTTGACCTTATTTGCATCATTTTATGAGTTTTGGTGAGTTTTGAGCTTAAATGTGAAAAGTGGTTAATTATGGACATTAAACAGATTTATGTTGCCTCTGTATTTTGTTCATAACTTCTAAATTTCTCATCCAATTTAAATTATTAATTTTTTTAGGATTAAAGTGTTCGTTGGATACTCATTATTCTTCTGGACCACGTTCCAATTCGAACTTCAACATGCCAAACAAAATCGGTCAATGTGAAAAGTTATTCTGGATGGTAAAATGGACCATAACTCATTCAAAGAATAATATATCGGGAAACCGACCACCAAATTTTGTTCTCATAGCTGGGTTAGAAAGAAAACTTGACGATGCATACTCGAATAAAATTTCAGGGAGAAATGAGTTCATTAAGGTCACCTTTCAACCGGTCAAAGATGGGTTGGTGGAATAGTAATTGGCGGCAGAATAAATCAAGTCTACTAAATCGGCCATAACTCCTTTCACACAGCTCCAAAAGCATTGAAACTTTGTGGGTGGGTGAAAAAATCCATTCCTAACCTCCTATAAGAAGGGACCTCAGCCTGATTCGAAAAGATTGTGGGATAACTGAAGGTGAACCTCTAGTGAACAGATTCTGGAGGAGAAACTTTTAGTTCTTTCTTTTCTTCCTTTTCTTCTTTTTAGTTTTGTAATGTATTCATATTCCCCCTTCTTCTCAATTACCCTTACTATGGTGGGGTAAATATTATGAGTGATTGGTTAAGGTTAGTTTTTCCATTTCTTAATGTATGAGTTCATCCGCTTAATGTTAATTTTTTTCTCTATTATGAAGTTGATTTCAATTGAAATAATACCTTTTATTATCTTGTCCAATTGTATTTGATTTTATATTCTATTGTTATTATTGATTTTTTTAATGATAATTATATCCCTCACTAGGTTTTAGTCTATATACGATGGAATATATTATAACATAGTGGTGAATTACTTGGCGATCGTCAGTACGTGTGAGATTTGTACTGAATATTCAATATTGTTTAGGATTAACAAGACCCGATTGGGAATTGCCTTAATCAATCGTGGGTATTATCTACAACTCTTTCACAAAAGGATAGATATTAGACCAAACTATGATTTTAGTATGGTTTAATATCCCCAACATCATTAAACAAATAATTGGGATGAAGCGATTGTTAAATCTCATTTTAATTGGTTTAATAAAAAAGGAATAAATAAATAAGAACTATGATAACATTGAAATTAGAAAAAAAAACCCACACCTGATCACCCAATAATTATCACTATTTTCAATCACATTAATTTTCAATTTGTTTTAAATATTATTCTTTATTTATTTCTTTAGTTTTGTTTCATTGTCTTCAAAATCAAACAAATTCAAATACAAAGTGACAAACATGATTGTTGTGCACTCCTCTCTGGACACAATATTTTAACATAGTAAATAATTGTTTTTTCCACACCCCACGATAGGTGTGTGTCAATACTAGTGACTTTTTCCAGGGAGGTAGTGCAACAATCTCATTATGAATATTTAACAATCTTAAAAAAACATGAAAAAATATTTTTACATGGTGTTTTCAAATGATTATGTCATTAATTCATGTAACAACTACCCACATTTAGAAAAAGTAGATGATGTTTCTTATGATATAGTTTAGATGCAATAACATAAAAATGACATTGAAAAACTAGAGAACAATGTAGAACTTTCCTTTGAATATGTCCGTGCAATGATGGAAAAACCAGATCCTATGAATAAACCCGAGGAGGACAAGAAAAAAGAATTACCTATTGAGATACATGTGGGAGAGAGAAAATATCTAAATGAATTCTGGAATGAGTGTGAAGAACTACTTGATCCACATATTCTTTACAAAGTAGAATATCTAGAACCATTGAACAAAGTCACCACCAAAGTGGTGTAATTTGAAGAAAATATGGAAGAGTATGACTACCTACCTCTATCATGTGAAATTAAACTACAAGAGGCACCTACAATTAAAGAAGCAATTTATGTATATACACATAAGGGAGATAATCATTTTCTTAAGTATTTTTATTATAATTATATTGAATCTGAATTGAGTATCACCTTCCCTTATTATAAATTTTCAGAATTGGGTAACAATTGTATTGTCTTGGTGGGTAAGGAAGAAAAAAAAGATACATATCATAAGGAAAATATGGGACTCCCTGAACTAGATGAAAAATTATCGGAGGAATTTCAAGAGGAGAGAAAAGTGGATTTCCATGAAGAAAAAGAGACACAAGATTCTTACATTAAAAGGGAAGAGTTAGATATTGATTAATCATTTTTTAATTTTATTCGTATATAATTACACTCTTATTTTCCCTTTGACTATTCTTTTGATACAACATACATTTAGGAACCACTGGAGAATGAAGAAGAAGTGATGAAATTGGAAACCAATAAAGAGGAGGAATCATTCTTTATCCTAACCCCAGCATAAAAGAAGAATGTCATTTTCATAGGGGTGGACTCGATGTACTGTATCCATATACTCCTCAACAAAAAGAAAGAAGTTATAACTGGAAGGAATATGTGTTAGTGGTTCATCTCAAAGAAACTCAACCCACCATCGGATTGAGGATAACCAATTGAAACTACCCATCTGGAGACAGTCAAAACCCAAGGCCCACTTGGGGGATTAAACCAAGATCTATCCTTATATTCTCATTATATTTCAATTTTCTTTACTTTTAATAAAATTATTATGTTTCATTATCTACCTTTGTTTGTTGGTATTTATATGCATAGCACTTAGGATCTTAACTAAACATTTCACTACCAATAAGTCATGTTGCACCTCTCCACATCTCTTTCTTGATTGTTGTGATTCAATTTAAACTATAATTACATGTTAAATCAATTTGAATGCATTTTGGACACTGTATCATTTAAGTGAGGGGGAGGGAACAACTGTAGTTTAGTATTTTCAATTATTTTAAAAAAATGCGTGCTTTTTAAATTTTAGTTTGTTTTTAAATCTTTTGAGCTAAAATGAATATCATCCCCATTTTTGAAACCCATTTCAATGAGTTAAACAATTTATTACATGAAACTAAGCTTAAATGAATGCTGAAAATGACTTTGTTTCAAGTTCAAATATTTGGATCTTTCAGAAAAAGTACTCTGGTTTTTGAATCTCAGGCCACAATTCACTGTCTTTATATTTTAAATTACATTCCCATGAGGCTTATAAACCTTATTTTCATATCCTTTTCTTTTACTTCATTTCTTGAGAGAACCTTATCATGCTTTATTTAACCAGAATTTGATTTATTCCTATCAAAACTTGAGGGTTTGAGGTACATGTGCTTTAAATGATTGAGGCATTTATTTGGTATTAAAGCCCCATTTTCTAAATAATCCTTTTTATAATGGCCCACCTTGTATATTTAATCCTTTTAGCTCATAGAATCCATGAACAACCTGCTAGGTTAGCCACATTATAAGCCAATTTTCCCTATCCAACCTGCTCTTGAAGTGAAATTGCATAATCTAATTGAACATAAGTTTGGGGGAAGTTGTCTTGTACTGTTCTACCACAATTGGAGATACTTTGGGTGTAATATAAAATGTTTATGAGGGGAATATGTTTCTGAACAAAATCATTCAAGTGAAATTTGTGCCTTTTCTGGAGCTTTCATGTATGAGAAGTTGTGCCTTTCTGCAGCTTCCAATGGAGATAAAATTTGTGTCTATCTAGAGCTTTCGAGAAATATCATGTTTGAGATGATTGAAAATATTTCTGGTGAAATGATGAATGGTGTAAAATTTTACTTATTTTTCATGCTAGTGGAGCTAATTTACTACTACGGGGGGTGAGGAGAAGACCATATTTGAGTGGAAATTAGAGTAATGCAATTTTGCTTCAACAAGAGCCAAACACTCCTTATTCAGCCTCATAATTTTTCATATCTAAATCCTACCAACCTAAATCCACATAACAACATTTATAAAGTCCCCCTGATAAACAGATGTCCTTGACTCATATCAGGTGGAGATGTAAGAAATTATCAAGCCTATGGTGACCCTTGCATGAGTATTGGATGAGAATGACATTGTTGAAAAATGATATTTGTGTGATGAGAAGAAAATGCATGATAGGAATGTGTTTTGTGTGTGTGGGAGAATAAATGAAGATTAAAAATATTAAATGAACCTAATTTACACCATTTAATAATTGTTGTTTACGAGGAATGATATTTTTTGTTTCTTGGTGTTAAATTATTAGATCTCAAAGATATGCGTTTTAAAATTTTCTTTGATTTAATATCGATGTTTACTTGTCCAGGAGTCCAAGTTCTAATTGAGGGGGAATTTACAGAGATCATATTTTCTTATTTATACATATGTTTTTAAATGATTTAATCCCTTCCCATTAATCTATTTGATATTATTTCCACCATTTTAGGACATTTGGTGAGTTTTGATCTTAATTGTGAAAAGTTGTTAATTATGGACATCAAACAGATTTATGTTGCCACTATATTTCAATCATAACATATACATTTGTCATCCAATTTAACTGATTCCTTTTTTTAGTATTAAAGGGTTCGTTGGCTACAAATTATTCTTCTGTACAACATTCCAATTCAAAATTCATTAGGCCAAACAAAATCGGTCAATGTGAAAAGTTATTCTGGACGACAGAATGGACCATGACTCATTCAAAGAATAATATCTCTACAAAAAAAACACTAAATGGAGTTCTTACAGCTGGGTCAGAAAGAAAACTTGACGATGTATATTCAAATAAAATTTCATAGAGAATTGAGTTCATTAAGGCTGCCTTTGAACCGGTCAACGTTGGGTTGGTGGAATAGTGATTGGCGGCCATAATAAGTCAAGTATACTAAATCAGCCATAACTCCTTCCACAAGGCTCCAAATGCTTTTAAACGTCATGGGTGGATGTCCAACTCCATTCCTCAACTCCTATAAGAAGGTACCTTGGACTGATTCGAAAATATGGTGGGAGAACGGAAGATGAACATCTGGTGGACAGATTCTGGAGGATAAACTTTTGGTTCTTTCTTTTCATTCTTTTGTTCTTTTTAGTTTTGTAATGTATTCATCTTCCCCCTTCTACTCAATTAACCTTAACATGGTGGGGTAACTCATATGAGTTATTGGGGAATTTTAGGTTTTCCATTTTGTAATGTATGAGTTCATGCGCTTAATGATATAAAAGGTTTTCTCTATTATGAAGTTGGTTTCAATTGTAATAACAGCTTATATTATCTTGTGCGATTGTATTTGATTTTATATCCTATTGATATTATTTATTTTTTTAATGATAATTTTATCCCTCACTTGTTTATGGTCTATATATGTTGGAATATATCAGAACATAGTGGTGAAGTACATGACAATCATCAGTACGTGTGAGATTTGTACTGAATATTCAAGATTGTTTGGGATTAACAAGCCCTGATTGGGAATTGCCTTAATCAATTGAGGGTATTCTATATAACTCTTTCACCAAAGGATATAGATTATAACAAACTAAGATTTTTGTAAGGTTTAATCTCCCCAAAATCATTAAACAAATAAGTGAGATGAAGCGATTGTTAAATCTCATTTTAATCGATTTAATAAAAAAGGAATGAATAAATAAGAACTATGATAACATTGAAATTAGAAAACTAACCCCAACCTAATCACCCAATAATTATCACTATTTTTAATCACATTACTTTTCAATTTGTTTTAAATCTTATACTTTATTGCTTTCTTTAGTTTTGTTTCATTGTTTTCAAAATCAAACAAATTCAATTACAAAGTGACAAACATGATTCTTGTGTGTTCCTCTCTAGAGACAACTTTGGTTATCTACTATACTATATTTTTACAGAGTAAAAAATTGTTTTTTCCACACCCCACGATAGTTGTGCATCAAAGAACAACCTCCATCATGTATCCATGTGTTTTTTCTGTTCACTGCTTTGAGGAATACTTCTGCATGATTGGATTTTTCAATTTTAATTTTTCATTTTCATAAGATATTTGACCGAGTGTAGGACAATGATTTCCTTTCAATCCACTCTTCTATGTACACATTTTATTAATATTTATACACTTATTCTAATAGATAAAACCAATTTGATAGAGAAACTCCATCTTGTTTAATGGTATGGACATGTCCTTGAGCGTTGAATGAATTAATGTTTTGAAACCTATGCCTACTATACACAGCTTTATGGCCAAAGTTAAAATAGTGAAATATGTATCTCTAGAAACTATTTCATATATAAACTATAGGATATGAAATTGGTACCTATTAATGGAATACTAGTTCATTACTATTCAAATATCTCTATGCCTCTTCAGAATATGACATGGTATGGCCTAGATATGAACAAAACTCAGACGTCAAGAGAGAAAATGTTTTCTCACTTCTATTTCTCCTCAATCCTTATTCCTCTAGAAAATATTTTTACTACCTATCATTTATAGATGCTCCAGGATAAGATTTAGTTATATTTTTAGTTTTATTTAAGGTTTTTCTTTTCAGTACTTATGATGACTTTTGAACCTAATCAACAATCATAATTCTGTTATTTTAGTCCACATTATTTGTAGCATTTGACGTTTCAACATCACAACTGATTCCATTGTTTCTCATGCATATGAGTCTTTGACCCCTGTAAATCATTTATACTCCCCCTAAACCATGTTTGGGTATTACTAGAAGCTCAATATCTAAGAACCGTCCAATTTTGTAACTCATTGCTTCTTTTTAATATGATTCAATTTATAATTTACTATTAAGTGTATCAATTTCTATCCGAGTACATCAATGGTTTTGGAATTCTCTTACAGTCTCGTGGTATGTTCATTGATTACTTCATAATGTTAATTGATTCTGAACATTAATTCAACTACATATTATGTGCTTTATCGGATTGATTACTAATATTTTCCCAGTTCCTCTAGTCATTAAATTTCAGATGGAAGTTGATCAACAAACTATAATGATTTTCAATACTTACATCCACTTATTGCATCTATTATATTTATTATTGATCATACCAAATGTATCATTATGTTCCATCATGTGAGTAGAAATAGTTTTCAACTAATTTTCAATAGCATTATCTTTTGATGGTTCTGACTTTTAAATGGTATCCATCGTGGAGGCATGGTTTACAGTTTTAAATTTTGGTTCTTCTTCCTCATAAAATTCACTTTCATCATGTATCACATAACAAAAAAACACTTCTTCTATTAATTATTTTAATATTTTAAGTCTCCATTTTTGAAAACCCTTTTTTGAGGCATCATTGTCTTTTCTTCTTTACTATCTTCATCATCGATCTTTCGTGAGTAGTGAGGGGAAATGTGCCCAACTCTTTCACAAAAAAAAAAGCTAGAAGTAACATACCTTTAAATTTACAATTTACCTTTTTGACATATTCTTAATGACAGAAATAATTTATTTTTCCTCAACATATTCACCACAATTATCTTTTAAAAGAATCAATTTTTTCCTGGACTTGAATTCCATTTCTTTTCATACACAAGTCATGTCATCTTATGGTTTGATTTTCATCTCAAATGACTCTAGACTGCTCAGTATATCATCCAGAGAATTTTTGTACAGACACTATTCTTCAAGAGGTGAAACCTTGTTATGTGAAGAAGTTGATGTTTTTTCAAGATTTTATTTACAATATCAATATCCTTGATTTCTTCACCAAAAAATCGAATTGCTCCGACCACTTCAGTAATTCGATTGAAGAAGGAATCTTCATTCTCTTCAGTATTCATCTTCATATCATAAAACCTACTATGCATGACACGAAGTTATGACTTATTCACCTTTTCATATTATTCATATATATTTTAATGTTTCTACCACATTGACTATGAAGATGTGAAACTCATTACCATTAGATTGATTTTATCAAATTGATCTTCATTGAGCGCATTCTGTTCTATAACCACTACATCAAGAAATTTCATATCTATACGAGTCAAAGATAGTATTTTCAGATAAGTAACTTGAATTCCTTGCACAGTAGTGAACAACATTTCAATTCCAATAGAATATAGAAGTGATATCATTATGTTTTTTAAATCTGAAAGTTACATCCACTGAATTGTGGGACTCCCATAGCATTGACTTAATTATCCATGACATAAAAGGATAGATTTAACACCAGCTACCATCATGCTATGATACCACTTGAATGACCACGAAACACCCTAAGGGTGGTGGGGCTGAATCCGGGTGTCATATTTTTCTTCTAAAATGATGCATCATGTTCCCACATTGGCAAAAATTTATTAAACCTATCTGATGATAATAGTTGAAAACAATCAATCATATAAAAAGTGAAGACATGTAAATTTTACATGGTTCACCACTTAGGGCTATGTCCAAGGAGCATATTTATATAGGTTGTGAGTCATACCAAAATAAACTAATATTCAATAGTTGTGGAGTGAAAAAGTTTAGCACAATCATCGTGTTTCATGCTCACTACCATAACATGGTTTTTGGGAAATCACATTGTATCCCTCTAATTACATGCACTGACTCCCCCTTGCTCACTACGTTGGAATAATCATCACTAAATTTATCGTGTTCATTGTCACTTCAATGTGTTGTAATTAACTAATTCATCATAAAAAATAAGTAGACTATCTGTTTCATTCTCATTATCACCCCCAGATGTAATTTAATTTCCCACAGACTGATAGGTTATGAAAATTAATTTTGAAAAATGATTTGTTCTATATATAGTATTCCTTGGGAGCATCATGTACCACCTTACTTCCTATGTGAAATGAGTAGTTGGTATGATTCAAGGATGGACTCTCGACAAACTTCCTCCTTATTCTACCTCTACAAACATCGTCTACAACCTGCCTTCATGAACTGCCTTCACGTTCTTCCTTCGGACACTCCTCCATGAACCGTGATCTTTCTCTGAAAATCTAACTCTCCCTGTGGAATATTTTATTCTCCATGGATCACCTTTTCCTATGTGATGTTTTTTCCTTGAATAGCTATGGACTTCCCAAAATTCCTCCTATATTTCTTAATATCAATCACATTACTAAATAAAGTGGATTACTACTCCATTGATTACTACACGCCTTTACCACAAAGTATTTATAATTCCATGAACTGATCCGAGTTGAATTCTTAGTGTCCCTTATGTGGTTCGTAAACCAATAATAGACATGGTACGCGGTCCATGTCCTCACCTATGTGTTTGTCACCCTTTTCGAAATTCCACCAAATTTTATCATTCCATACATTCCTATGAACAAATTCCTGATTTCGAGGCCCCAAATATTTGAAAACAATGGGAAAATCACCACCTTCAATACTACTTTCAACCTAAATCGTAAGAACACATTACAAAAAAATTCCACGTTCATCCTTGTGTAGATTGAAAATACCATCAAAAAAGACAAAATTATTATCAATGAAAATCCTTGGGTCAAAAAATCACATGTTGAATTGTACCAGAAATTTTTTTCAGTTGAAATAAAAACATTAAAAAAACATATTTGAGGGAAATATAACTATTAATATGTTCATAATGCTATTACAATGATGTTTGGACAGTAAAATGATAGGTTTGGATAATGTAAAATGGATAAGTGTTAAAAAAACAACGAATAATGTTACAATTTTTGGACAAATTGGTTTATGCTATCACAGATGGAGTTTACATCAATTATTCATTTAAGTAACATATCAAAAAATCTATGTTATATTTAATTAATAATAATAATTAATGTTTTAGTAAGTTTATATGTTAACTAATTTTATTACCATATTTTCATGATTAAATTATGATGATTAAAATCCACATCATGTTACTTGATAAGTTCATTTTGAAAATTCGGAGACCTTCCATTTTATGTGTTAGATAACAATATTTTTTAATAGTAAGATATTTTTGAATTTTTTTTGTTGATCATTGGATGAGGATTTGCAGGTTAATGTATTACATCACTATAAGATGCATCATGTGCTAAAAAATCGAGTAAATATAGATCAAGGAACATCCAAAAGATATTAGTTTGTTTACGAAATTGATACTTATATTTACTTATTTTCTTATATACTGAAAAAAATACCAAACTATTGGAAAAATTAACTAGAAAAAAACGACTTCTTATTAGAATTATCTTTTATGTTATCGATGGACATTTTTATAATAGTTTTTTTATTGTTTTGTGGTCAACAACATCAAGATGGACATGTTCTCTTTCACTCTCCATGAGAACTTGATTGTTATATTATTTTTCTATATCAATATTTCCACATTCCACCAATGTTCACATAATATGGTTCCCAGTTAAGTGATCACTTTAATTTACATTATCTCTTATTAAGAAGAATTTTTATTAAACATAATCAAGATGTGGGGTTTCAAATGATGGAAAATTTTCAAATATCATTCATTTGATTTCATATATAAATTTTGAATTGCAAAGACATAATTTATTAAATTTGGGAAGTTTGTAACACCACAAGACAATACAATAATTTCCTTTTAGAATTAATTTATTTTTTAGGAAAAACCATGTTATGATTATCTTATATTAAAAAACGTGGGTGGAATTCCATTTCAAAAAATGTATTGGAATGTCACTCCTATACCACTATAATAAGTCTCTCACTCCTCTCACTTCCTTACACCTCTCAAGAACATTAGATCACCGAAAATCAACACAAATAAGCTCCCAAAATTCATCCCGTCAAACCAGAATCCGCATTTTATGAATAAATCCATTTGGTTCAAACCAAATAGATTGACCCAATGAAGAGGTGATATCCTTCTTCAGGGTCTTTATATTTTATTTTCAGTTTCCACCACATAAAATATTTTTATTTCATCATTACATAATAAACCTTGTATATTAAATATAATTATATGTTTTTATATTAATTCTTCAACATACACATACACACACTTCAATAAAATGGCTATCAAACTTACTGTTCATGAGTATGGTTACACCTCACGAATTGATGTTGTTCATTTTTCCTTTACTTCCTTTTCTAGATGGGAATTATGTTTGAAACTCTATTTGTATATGATATATATGATATTTATAATTAATTATATTTATTTTTTCGTATATAAAACATAATATTATTCCATTAATTTTGAGGGAATATGATAACATATTTTTTGGAAGTCTAGGAAGCTTCCTCCTCAAATAGATGGTTCATTCACATTTTACAAGGAATGAATACATAATGGTTTTAATTAACATATGTATCATATATGAAATATATATGACAGATTAATTATAATATACAAATATTTAATATAATTTCCATTCTTTTAATATGGAAACTAAATGAAAGTAGGGTTCATGAATACATACGGGCTACCATCTCCATGAAGTATGTATATCATTTATAACTCCAAATATCATAGATTAATATAAATAAACATATAATTAATATAAATGATAATGAAATCATTTTTTATATTATATATATTATTAAATCATGATCTATGTAATATGAACAAACAATATAAAGTAAAAAAACTCGAGAAACTAGCCCATTAATACTCAAAATAGTGGAAATAATGATAGATTACTATATATTGAGCAATAAGATATTTTAATTGAATAATATATGATATCATAAATTTTAATGTTGTCATAGAATATGATATTAAATTTATTAAAACCAGTATGTTCCCACAAAAAGAAAAACAAGGTAAGGGATTATATCTCTATTTCATTTCATTGTACCATATTGTAATGTTATGCACTTAGTTTCTTTTGATGGTGTATATACTTCCCTTTTTCATGTTATATCATGAATCACCTTATTATGAAGATATTATATGTTTTCTTTAATGTTATTAAATAAAGGGGAATATGATTTCAATTGATTCAAAGTTGTATGGGACTCTTTTTGAATGTTTTAAGACTATTTACCTTTAAAATGTTTTAATGGGTTTTTGACGGTATTTCCTTTCATCAACATCAACAACTTTTGTTGATATTTACCATCCACATAGGAATTATTAATAAATCCCTATTATTAATTCAATACAGATATACAATTCCAAAGACTATTGATTATTAATTAAATAATTTGTTTGATATATGAGAATTTTTTCTACATGTTCAAATTGAGTGGGGCCCAGTTTTAGGTACCCCATCAATGCATCAGAAGATTCATGATATTAATTAGTTGTAAAAATTATATGTGTTTTTACCTAATATGATAAACTATATTATTAATGGTCTTGATGGTAAAGGTACCATGTACCTAGGAAACATGGTATCTAATAATTATGAATCTCCCTCATTCAGACTTATATAATATTTATCCATGAGACTTTTCTATGACATATTTATGGATGGATTTTATTCTTAGTTTATTGTGAAATTGTATTTTGTTTCCAGATTCTTACCGGGTCATATTGAATATTCATTATCTAATTATATTAACGGCTTGTATTATTAGTTATTTACCTCACCATGTTGAGTTACTCTCATATATTCGTTATAGATTCTTCCTTATATACCCTTATTGAGCATATGAGTTCTCCCGTATTATGTTTCCTTCCCTAGGGTATGAAAAATATTCCTTTGATTATATTTCAAGTGTGTTTTTATTTCATTTAATTGGGTATCATGTTTTTAATTTCATTTCCCTATATATTATGGGTATCATCTATATAAGAAGGATTTTCAAAACTACTATGTTGATTGGTCCATTTGGAATTTTATTTCTTATAATCATTCCAATGCAATAAAATAATGAACCAGAACTAAGCATATAGGGTCTGCAAGTAACATATATTCAATAAATACAGTAACATAGTGTAAATTATTAAGTCCAAAAGGAATCATTATAAATTAAAAGTGTCCATGCCTTTTAGGGAATTTTTTCATGGTTATATCCATCTTTGTGTCCTTGATTGATGATATCTAGAATGAAGATCAATTTGGGAATTGTATTGATCTCTATGTAGTTGATCAACCCACTCATCAATATATGGTATATGATATATTTTATTGATATTGTGCTTGTTATGTTCTCAAAAATCATTGTTTATTAAAATTGATCCATCTTTGTTTTTAATAAATAGAACCATTTCATCACAAGGTGTTGTAATTCTCCGAATGAGTGCATTTTGAGGATTCTCATAGATATTCTACTTCAATTTTTGCAACTAAATCAGGGATATTAAATATAGATTCTTGGAAATAGGTTTAGTGTCAGTTACGAGTCGACTATAAAACTAATTTAATGATATATTGGAAGACAAGTTAATTATTTTTAAAATATATAATTGAGCTCCCACAAAAAAGGAATATTAAAAATATTGAGTTACTCCATAACCAAATGAGATAAAACCCACATCTGAATGGGAATCATGACCCATATTGTGGATGTCATTGCAATATTAATTTTATTTTTTTCATCACAACAATATGTTATCATATATTGGTTTGTAATATCAAATTTAAATTTTCTTCCTGAAAAATTGATGTGGTACTTATGAAGATAAAGTCAATCCATGCTAATAATAAAATCAATTCAACTATCAGAAGTATAAAATTATATCAACGGAGAATATTCCCATAAACATTAAATAGATAAGAATAATGGAATTAGAATGAGATCTTTATACCATTAGGGGATTTAAATTCTCAATAATCATCTAATTTTATAGGTAATACTATGATATCCCTAGAAAAGACCCTAAATGTGAATTTTTGTTTAGATCTGTAACCAAATATGACCATGGCTGTTTTAGAGTTGAAGATAAGTGTTCCTTTCACAACGTCGATATTTTACCCCTCATATGAAATAGTAATAACATGATATTTTACTTTATCTAATTGATTAAGATGTTTTTCGTAGAAATTATAATTATTTACCTTAAGAGTTTGTTAATAGTTAACATAATCCCCATTATCTTCCAATTTAAAACACTATATTACAAATAGAGATTTATGCGAATCATTTTATTGATTCACATAAAAAGATAAAGTTTTAACCTTAATTTATCATTCTATTTACCAGTTACATTCCATTATACACTTGAATATTTTACTAGTTCCATTTATATAGTTTCACACAAATTTTATTCCACACATAGAGTATAAATGAAGGCTCATCTTCTTCTATTGATGGTTTTTATAATTATCTTTGAAATCCATTTTTTCTATATGTCACAACCCGTCCTCGGGGCCCGTGCCGTGACTACCCAAATCCCACCCTCCATAGGCCAGGGGATGGCGACTACCACCAAAGGCGTAAATCCCAATAAAAAGGGAAGACCTTTCCTTTATAAGAGTAAAAAAACACAACAGAGTATGCAACAATGGTATGCACTAAGTAATACTGAAAACAAAAGTAAGTGCTAAAATGTAAATGGGCTAGAATACAAACCCAAATGTAAATTATAGTACAACTAAAAAGAGAGTAAATCTTTAGTAAAGTAAAAAACAACCACTGAGTCGTATTCCGTGAATCCCACGTGAAGGTTGGGTACAGATGGCCTCTTCAGAACCTCGGGTCTGGCCGTCAGCTCTGTGTACGTCTCACCAAGTGGTCCACCTCCGGGTGTCGTCCAACTCCACTAGCCTCCACCCCGATCAGTGTTGTCTGTCGTCTACATCCAATACAACGTAGTGCGTGCATAGCCCATCTAGGGGTGAGTATATGGTACTATGTATGGACCCCAAGACCCCTGAAGGTCTACCATAATCCACGAAGGATAATCCAAAAAAGAGAGATACAAACATGAAGTATCAACCAACCCTAATTAGTTATATTCCCATACATATACATAAGTTATGAACCACAGTACGACTCCAACTCTCAAGCCCAAGTACAACCCAGTCCACACATGAATGAATTTAATCACATCGATGATAATGATTGTAAGTCAAAACTCAGCTCACACAGGTATACATTTTTCGTATAGCGATGGAGATGATCATATGTACCCACTGATTCAGCTATGTTTTCAGAACCACATAGGATACAAGACCAACTAAGTCGTCAGTCCCACATAGGATACAAAACTAGCTGCTCTTACAGACCCACACAGGATACAAGTACAAATGTCAAACTGCCGGACCCACACAGGATACAAGAACAGTAGTCATCACCATCAAACCCATGGAGGATTCCAGTATGGTAGTCATTTATGTCAAACCCATGGAGGATCCTAGTACAGTAGTCGATGCAGTCATAGTAAGCTCTAGGGTTCCCACACATAGCACGGTAAATTCCAGGAGGGTCCCCTCCTCGAGAATAGGGGGGTTGATACATCAACTGTCATGAAGTCTAGAGTTTATGTATCCAAATGTTCCATCTCATCAAATGGAACCCAATGCAATAGACGACGTGTCATTCGGACTCCCAGCCCGAGAGTTTTTAGTTTTCTGTTCCAGGGGCCCCATTGGAATTACGCTCATTCCAAACCCGGCCATTTTCCAAAGTTGTCCAAAACCCACGTAGAGTATTTCAAATGGACTGCCTCATCGTAAGGGTCTCAGTGTCGTATACGGAACATCGATCGGACGCATAGTCGTGAAGTTATTCGCATTTAAGCGAAACGGGCCCGACCCGTCATGCCCGGTGGGATGGTGGGTCGGCCCGTCCTGGCTCGGAAGGTCCGACCCGACTAAGGGGTCGGCCCGACCTAATAATGCGCATCCCGACCCTGTGGGGCATGGTCTAGCCTATGGCAGGAAACCCGGCCCACGCAAGGGCACGACCCGGCCTGGCCAGCTATTTATCGCGGCTCGGCCAGCTGGCCGACCGACGCGGAATGTGTGTGTGGGGGGGGGGGGGGGGGGCTCGGCTTGCCAAACCGATAGCGCCTAGCGGCGCCTAACTCCTTTCTGGACGGCCGAAGCAGGACGGTATTCCCAGCGCGAGCGGCCCGCATGGGCGGGCCACTGTCCACCCGTGTGACACCTGCTGGTGCCGCAACCTCCTCCAACCCGGTCGGTTGACGAGCTGCCCCGTTCGCCCGCTGAGGTGGCCCGCGTAGCATGGTCTACGGTCTTCTGTAGTGCGGCGCCCTGAGGCGTCGCGGTTCCACTAGCCCGACCGGCTACGGCCGGCTGGTTCTTCTTTGTTCGAGCTGCCCGTGGTTGCGGGCAGCTATTCATCCGCACGCGACCAGCACACGACGGCTGCCTTCTCTTGTCGCCCCCTCTTACAATATGCCTCCATCATGAATAAAATCAGGAAACATCGGATGTTCGTTGGGCCATTTTCGTTCGGCCTGCACCCTCCTGGTGCCTGCTCAGCACCCAAGACACTATATCGGTGCCTGCCCGCCGCCCCCTGTCGCCCTGACCGCCTGCTCGACGCCCATGCCGCACTCCCGATGCTTGCCCGGCGCCCCGGGCCATTTACCAGGCACACGGTCGGCTGTCTGACACGCCCCGTGCCCTTCACAGCACACCCACGGCCTGCACGCGCACCGCGTGCCCCGCCGTTGGCCTCTCAGGACATGCCGTCCGAGCCACCCCACTCGCTGCGCCGGCCACACCTGCCACTGGCCTTCGGGCCGAGCCGCCCATGTGGAAACTTCGGCCCGAATTGTCTACGCAGTCCGCTGGGCTGGGGCCAGCAGAATGGGCCAAACTTAGTGGGATGAACCACCAAACGGACTATATTAGATGCAACAAGTCTGACCTGGTCAACCCGGACCGGGTCGACCCAGAGTGAGTTGGGCCAAGTCGGTCTAATCGGGTCTTACCGGGCCCAGGACCACTTTTGACCCTTTTATTGCGTTGGCCATATCTTTGGCACCGTATTTCCATTTGATGAACCGTCAGCAACGATGGTAATAGCATTGAGAATCTGTCCCTTCAAAAATTCCCCTTGGGAATTCAGGGTATAGTTGAGATATTGTTGGGTTGGTTCTTACACGAAACCATCCAGGCCCCTTGTAAAAAATGTATAATAACTCAGAGACCGGGTGTCGGATTGGCACGCCGTCTGTTGCATTGAGACCCCAATGACATGGTGGACCATTGAGATACATCTTCGTGGGACTTCATGAAACTTGTAAATTCAGCTTGTAGCTCGTGGAGCTAACCATATCGGAGATGAGAAAGTAGTATACGGAGACCTAGAAGCTGGATGAGACCTGATGACTGCTTGTCCGATTCGTTCAGAGTGACTTAACTAGCCCAGTGGGGGGAACTACTGTGTGGGGCGGTAGACCCATGGCGAAGGAGTGCTATTGTGTGAGGTGGAAGACCTGCGGTACTCGACAGGAGGAGTACCTCTATAGGCTATTAGGGGGAGCGTTACTGTGTGTGGCGGCAGACCCATGGCGGGGAGGGCTACTGTGTGAGGTGGAAGACCTGTGATACTTGATAGCAGGAGTACCTCAGCAGTCTAAGGTTAGTGAGTAGCACCTTGGAGTCATGACATGTCCACTGTACTCGACAGAGGAGGAGTTCTCCAGCATCCATGGTTTCGTTAATGAAAATCCTGGTTTGAGCTGAGTCAATGACCTTGTGTTTTTCCTCATGATTGAGATGGGTTACTTGATAACTTGGGTATATGTATGGGAATATACCTAGGTATTGGTTATCAGTTGAATCTTATGATTTTTGGTTCATCCTTGTTAGATTTTAGTGAGACAATGAGGATATCAGGGTCCCTACTGAGTATCATTATACTCTCCCCTGCACGGGCTATGCCCACACTACGTTGTGTTGGATGCAGATGAAGAATAGCGTTGACGGAGGCCGAGAGAGACCCAAGATTGGACGGTACCCGAAGGTGGAATTCTCGGAGAGATAGTACATGGAGAAGACCATTAGAAACAGAGTGCTAAGGTGAACATCACCTACCCATCCGGTAGGAATCCCGAACGACAATCCTGGACCTGCTTCTACATTGTTACTGTTGTCCCTTTCTTTCAGTTGTACTTTATTTCAGTTGTAATTTCCTATTGGTCATGTATTCTGGCCCCCATTACTTTTATTAAACTTGTTATATAGTTTTACTTAGTTCATGCTTCCACTTGTACTCTGGTTGTGTGAGTTTACGTTTATAAAGGAAATTCCTTCCCAGTTTTAGGGGATTACACCTTTGGAGCTAGTCGCCAACTCATAGCCTATGGAAGGTGGGCTTGGGGTAGTCACGATGCGATCCCTGGGGGACGGGTCGTGACACTATACTTATCAAAAACATAAGATTCATGGGTAACTAAAATATCTATATCTGCCATGATAACACATCTAATGATTTATTCACAGCTTCTAAATTCAATTATAGATAAAACCTTTTAGATACTTGGTATGAAGGCACTAAACAATATATCAGACTTAATTTCATGTTAGATGATTATACCAGATGTGTACATCAAAATTCTTATAATAGTTTCATTATAAGTATAAATAAATTAATCTCCCCACTTTTTTAACTCAATTTATTTATTATCTAATTTTGTATAATGAATATAATGAAAATTAGTTATTGGAAAAAGGATTTAAAATTCCTCACATTCCCTAGATTCAATTTCTTTTTAGTCTCTTATATTCTTGATAAGTGTTCAACAGTGATCGTCTTTTGAGAAGGTGGCGCCTTGGTCAAATACCAATGCACATTTTATAGAATAAAAAAGTCTAAAAGAATACAAGAGATTAGATGAAGGGATTTTATTACAATATTTATCAAATAGCTGAAGTAAATTTGGAGGGAGGGTGTCCAACCAGGGCATGGTCTGATGAACACCCTTGTTGGAAAGGGCATCAACAATAGCATTAACCTCTCTGAATGTATGCATGGAAATGTAGTCAATAACATGCAGACAGTCCAGGAACTGCATCAAAAGATTGATCTAAATCCAGGAAAGGTGGGACACATCATTCTAGATTTCCTGAACAGTGGTGTAGAATCACATTCAATCCATAGTTTCCTCCAACCTTTTTGAATGAAAAAATTAACAGAATTAATTACTCCCATCATTTCGGCATACAATGATGAAGTTATGCCACAATTTCCAAAGATACACCCATGACACATGCCAACAGAATCTCTAAAAATGGATCCGCATCTGGCAGGTCCAGGATTGCCCTTTGAGGCACCATCAAATTTGATTTTTATCCATCCATCCATTGGTGTTTTCCAGAAAACATCAAAGGTGGGAATAGGTTGATGGTATATCCCATCCACCCAAATCCTGTGAAAAATCTCCCAGTAACCAACTCAGTTGTTGGAGTGAGCTTTTTGAATTGAGGCAGCTTCTCAAATCAGAATGAGGATCCGAGATTTCCCTGAATTAGGATTTAATGTTTATTTATTGTGTATAATATCATTTTTGTTATACACGATCATATACAGGAGCTCATCAACAAAAACTTGAAAAATGTTCTTAATTTTCTGAGAGGCTTGGTGCTCCAAACAACAATTAAGAAGAGTGTAGATTGAGTCGGGGGTATACCATCATCAATCAGAAATTTCAAAAATATATTTCTAATGATCAGAGGCTGTGGTACATGATATAAATAGATGGTTAGTGTCCTCCCTATGCTGATTACATAGGTGAAATTTAGAGCATAACTAGATACCAAAATATTGAATGCAGACCTCAGTGGGCAATATGTTATGAGAAATGTGCCAAATTAGAGTGAGTCTCGTAGGATTAATCTACATGTTGTTGAAAAAATTAAACCATTAAAATCTAGATTCAGATCCAAGAAAGTTGTACATATAGGAATTTTTGGGTCAAGAATACCATTAGGAGTATGTTCCCAGACATGAAAATCCTAACAATTAATAATAAGATAGTTATCAATGATCTGAGCAATATTTTCCAGGATGTTATCCCTATGGGAATGCAGAAAATAATTAGTAGTGTGAATGGTGACCACTAGAGTAGAATCAGGGGAGAGCATCGAGGCCAGTAGAACACCAGGGAAATTTTCAATCCAAAAATTTATGTTAGATTCAGTGCTCACAATCCATCTAGAGTTTTCTGTTATTTTATGATAAGTGTACCTAATAGAAGGCCAGATCGAGGAAGAGATATAATTTAAGTTCCCCTTCCAATGTTTGGTGTGGAATCTATGTTTGAGGAATTCAATGTCATTCGAGTCAGTATTGACTAATCTACATGTAAGTCTATCTTGAAGAGCATCATTAAACAAATTTATGTTTTTAATACTAATTCCCCCTTTTTCCAATGTTTTGAAACATGTTAACTAGGGAATGGTAAGAAGTTTTTTTAAAGATACTTCCTATCCAGATGAAGTTATTAATATAGGTGTTAATTATTTTGAAAGTACAGGCATGCCATTTATAAATTATAAGGGAGTAGAACATTTTGGAGATAATTGTCAATTTGACCAAACAGATTCTGCCAGCCGTGGAGAGGGACTTTATTTTCAAATAATAGAGTAAATTAATAATTTGATCCACTATGTTAGCAAAGTAAATAGTTTTAGGTCTTCCCCAAAATATAGGTACCCCAAATAAGTGAAGGGGATGAAACCTTCTTTAATACCAAGATCATTGGATATATTTTTTTTCCTCTGTGTGGATAATTTTTTACTAAAAAAATGTTTGATTTATGCCATGAAATTCCTGACCCGAGACTTTCTCATAGTGAGTAAGGTCCTATTTAAGAACATGAATATTCTTTTGGTCACCTTAAAGAAACAAGATGATGTCATCAGCATATAATAGATGAGTAAGGACTCTAAGATTTCTAGACACATGTATAGGTTTGAGTTTGTTTTGATTTACCAAATGAGTGAGTAGCCTACTGAGAAAATCATCAACAATTACAAATAAAATTTCTAAGAGTGGGTCACCTTGTCTAGCCCCTTTTGTTCATTTAAAGAATCCCCTGGGGGTGACACTGACCATGATGGATATAGATGAAGAGTTGAACAAAGTTTCTATTGACTTGATAAAAGTATCATTAAATCCAAATCCTTTTAAAACCTTAAAAGTAATGATCCAATCAATAATATAAAAGGCCTTTCTAATGTCAAGTTTGATAGAAGCATTTCCTCCTATGGTAACATTATTTATACTATTGGTGCATTAAGAGGCAAGGAAAAAATAATCTTGTATAGACCTTCCTTTAACGAAGCCAAATTGATTCCATGAAACTATTTTGATGAATTTTGGAGAAAGCCTATTAGCAAGAATTTTGGAAATTATTTTGAAAATAGTGTTTATAAGAAAAATAGGCCGAAATTGGTGGATCTTGGACGTATTTTCGACTTTGGGGATTAAAGTAAGAAATTGAACGTTAAGACCATGAGGGAGAAAAAAATTACAGAAGAAAGACTTCACATGTTTATAGAAATCAAGATGAATAACATCCCAATATTGCTGAAAGAATTTGTTATTGAAGCCATCTGGACCAGGATCACTGTCCTTTTTTAAACTAAAAATAGTGTCTTTAATTTCATGGTCAAAAGGGATACATAGGAGACATGAATTATCATTTTCATCTACTATTCTTGGGATGATATGAGGTCTAAGATCTATATTTATGTCTGAACCATTAAAAATAATATTAAAATTAGAAACAACACAGTTGCACATAGCTTCCACTGAAACAATAATCACATCATTATGTAAAATTTTACAAAGAGGTCTACTGGACTTTCTAACTCTTTGAAGAGAAATATAGAATTTAATGTTTCTATCATCATCGTTTAACTATTTGGTTTTGAAAATATGTTTGCACATATTATCTTTGTATGTGAGTAGGGAATTGAGTTTTACTGATATTATTATTTTCGTTTGTAGATTGAGGTTAAAATATAAGTTGGTATTATGATTTTGCTGTTGATCCAACTCTTTTTCAAGAGAGGAGATATCAACGTCAATTTCCTTACATTTTGTTCTAAAACATCCCTTTAGGGCCTATTTTAAATTTTTATTTTTATGCATGCTTGAAAAAGCATCATGATGATGAATCATAATATCCGAATCATTTTTGATGAAAGACACACATTCAGGATCTATAGACAAAGCATTGCTAAATTTGAAAGGGAGAATATGCTTACATTTGATAGTGTGGATATTGGCCAGAATAAGGCAGTGATCCAAATTCAACCTCATTAAGGTGATACTAGAGACATTATCCCATTTATCTAGAGAGCCCATATTAACAAAATCTCTATCCAGATTGCTGGAAACAACTTTATTATAATTCCTTCTATAAAAAGTATACATAACACCAGTCATGTTTATTTCCAAAAGGTTATTATCATCAATAGCAGCCCTAAACTCCTTTGAATATATTGATAGATGAGTGGGGAAAATATTTCCATTGGAAGTGATAATGGCATAGAATCCACCCATCAATATCCAAGGGACATGAATATTGTTGTTTAACATAGACCGATCAGGCCAAAGGGTTCTTCTTTCTTGATATCTATTTTTGGAAGAAATCATTGTACAGAAGGAGTGTTGTCATTCCAAATAGAATTGACATGAAATATGTTTCTATGAACATAAAAAAATATTCAGGATTTATTGGTAAGTGTGATTGAATGTCGGTAGAGCTTCTACCGAGGATCCATCTTTGCAGGCTCCTAGAAAAACATAGTTAAGAGAGAAGAAGTTCATTAAGATGGATGTGAAGTTTATTTTAGGTTCATATATAGATAAAATCTTTGGTTTATGAGTGGTTCAGATCCCCTTAAGAATAACTAAAGTTCCAGCAATTGCGACACCGTGAAAATTCCAAAAGAGAATATTCATTTTTACTTGTGTTTCGGGTTAGATCAATTTTTTGGCTTTTCACGAACATTTAATCCTCTCTGATCTTCAAACTTTTTGGGAGGGGATTGGTTTGGGTATCTTATTAATAAGGTTAATCTACAAAATAGGAGACGATGTAACATTCCTAGAAGTAGTTGACTTCTACCCAGTGGTAGTGTGGGTTGTGTTTATGTAGTGTACAAGTGACATTTCAGAATTCTATTCTGAAATAGAAACCAAAATAGCCTCTATATCATTATTTTTTACATTAATTGGAAAATTCAGTGTTGGATGAGTTTCTATGTCTACACTATCCATTTTGAAAGGATTTTGCTTATTAATATTCATGTCAGAGGATAAATAGGGATCCGAATTATGTTGTTTCAAAATATTTTCTATTTTCATTATAGAAGAAACAAATTGAGTAACAGGATCCATAGAAACAGCACTGCATATACCATCAAGTTTCAGACAGTGGGAATTTAAATTAGAAGTAGGAGGGAGCATGCAGGTACCTATTTCAGTATGTAGAAATCTATTATTTTGTGGTTCAGCTGAAACAGGAATATCAAGAGTAATAAAATAGTGAGATTGAGAAATCTGGGTAGCATTTACCAGACCCCGGTCAGAGTTGACAGGGGAAATTTCATTCAATGTGTTCTTGTTCCCCAATTCCAATGCCTTGGGAGGGAAAGGTTGCTTATTAGAAGCATAAATTTTATGGTCAGTCCCACAATCAATCCCCTGAATAGCCAAAGAATCATTACAAGTACCTGCACAATCCATTTTGTTAATAGATACCTCACCTTGTTCTCTATCTAGGGAATGTTTCTATTTTTGGACTATTCTAATTGTATCTGCATAGTCAAATGGGCAAGGGTTCTGCAAATTGAAATTAGAAGAATTTAGATTATGGGAAATGTTAGTCATAGGTGTTTTACTATTCAGTTTCCCAGATTGTTATGGCAGTTTTAAACAGTTGTACTGCTCCTTGGCTTTATCAATCAGGAAGTGTCCCTGCTCTTCCTGTAAAAAACATTTATCATTTTCATGGTTATGAAAATCATAATTTTTCATAAAATGATGATGTTCAAGGATTTCTAAAACATCTAATTCAAAAATAACTTTAATTTTTTGATCTATGGTTCCATTTTTGTATTCATTTATAAGAGCATCCAATGATTTCTTGTTCATATGGTTATTTTGTACTTGTGTAAGGGGATTGGCAACACATTTTTTCCACCATTTTAATTGTTGTTTCTAGTTTATTAGGGACAATATCCTACCCCCTCTTATGATTTTTGACTTTTATCCATTCAGAATAGGTTTCTTGTCGTTGATGTTTATGAACAATCCTACAACATAGTTTTGAGTGTCCCATAATTTTAAAATCTCACGGTATGGGGGAATCATTTCATATTCAACCATTACTATATATTTATACTCCATAGCATTGAAGGAAATGGATTCAGGTAGCTAGTTTTCCAAATTCACTTCAATTAACACTCTAGAAAACAAACCTAGTTCACCATTAAGTATTCACTGGCCAACATTTAGTGGAGTACCAATTCATAATGAATGATCATTTAGGATTTGTGGGTGCCAGAAGAACCTGTTCTAATTTATCAACCTTACCCATACTTGAGAAGAGTTGTTTTTGTGATTATTTGAATTGAAAGAAAAATCACATTCTGAAAGTTGAATAAAACCAGGTTTAAGATGAATATTACCTAGTTTCCACACATTATCATGGTCAATTTGCAAGGTAAATAGAATATGAAAATAACTTTTACCCAATGGCACTAATTTCCAATTGGTAAAACCCCGTACCACAACAATATATGGCTTCAGTTCAGCATATGACCAGGTTCTATCACCCTTGAGATATGATATACGACCCATAATTGAGTAATTATAGTGATCCGATCTTATTTGTAACACATCTGGGTCATCATCCACAGTGAAACTTCAATCGTCGGCTTTTCAAATCCTTGACGGCTTCTGTGCTTGAGGTTTTTCAGGATTAACACCCATCAAGGCTATAAGAAATAATATTCCACTCGTTATGAGACTTCAGTGTTCACCAATGATTTACTTCACCTTCCAAAATATGAATATATTTAATAAAAATCTCAAGTAACAGACACTAATTAATGAAAAATATATTTTCAATGGTAGATATTCATTACATAGCAACTATTGGATCAATGGACCCACATAAAGAGGAGTACGTTTTCTCATGACAGACTCAATATAATTTTGTTCCCACCTTCACCAATTTAGAATATCATTGTGATTTATATCTTGAGAAAATGGTGGGGGAGTATAAACAAAATTTTTAAATCTACCTCCCATAACTTATGGTATCTCAGGAGTACAGTCATTTAATTTACAATTTCCTTCAGTATTAACACTCTTCATTCATGTTACAAACATTAACTAAAACCAAAAAACATAATTTGAATAGAAATAATCATTGTGTAATTCCACATAATACTTAATATTCAATTATTAGATGTCTAAATCCTGAAAAACCATATATATTAATCCTTAGGTTTATCCTAGGCCATTCATGTTCATTATAAAAAATTAATATTTTATCCTATACTTATATTTTTCATTAGGGTTCCTACAAATATTTTCTCATCTTATCTTCCAACGGTTAATTAAAAATTCCCTAATACCTTGAGACCCATTATTTTCATACATAGATATTGAATTTTAATGTGTTATTATTAATTTCTTATCATTTTTATCCACACCATAATTATTTAGGTATATTATCTTTGGAAATATAGAATCATAAAAAAATGGTTCATAAAATATGTATATAATCTCTCAATTTTTTTTATAAATTTCACACTTCTTATTAAAGTCGTACTTAATATAATTAATTATAACCTAGGTGTAAAATGAAGCAAGTAAGAGCTTAGATTTTAAATTAAGGGGAAATAATATGAATATCAATGATCGTATAAGAATAAATTGATCATAATGTTTTAATTAAATGATCGTAAAATATTAAAACAATACCTTGCATATTAAATATTATAATCTTAATTCTTGGAATAAATCATTGATTTTCATATGAAATATATCATAAGGGAATCAATGAACATGAGACATTAGATCATTATACTGACATAAGACATATAATATTATAATAAACATAACCACAAAAATAATTTCATCAGTACCTAAGGATATTTTTCAAGACTACCATAGTGGATTGTGTTAACTCCCCAAATAATTTTAGTTGTCAACAATCATTCGCAGGACTATCCTAGTGGGAAAAGTCCCTCACTAAACATAGTTCACTCCCCATTCCATTCAGGTTTATCTCATGAGATACTACTATTTTCACATTTCATTGGAGGGATAAATAGTTCTCACCCATATATAACAAAATTTAAACCCAACATTTTCATAAAATGATAAAACATCATCGTATTAGAGTCTAAGAAAAGAAACAGGGTTCATGAACATTTTATTGTAGAATAACCCATAGAAAAGGAAATGGTTCTCATAATCATATTTTTATCAAAAACATATAATGTCTAAAGAAATAATAAGGGTTGTATACTTAGATAATAACCCTAGTAAACAATAAGTGATACCAAAGGTTTTTTCATTGATTAATAGAAATACCATAAAAATATAATTAAAACATTTTAGAGAAAAATATTTTTCTATTTGTAAATCAAACCTTAAAAAATAAAATTATACAATAATAACTATTATTTTAATTTAAAAAGTAAAATTATAAAATTAATCGTTAACTAAAAATTTATTCATGATGGTTGGAAATTTTATTCATTATATATAAGATAAAAAATTCCTTTAATTATTCTGTTGTAAAAGTCACAAAGTACCTCATTTAAAAAGCATAAAAAATATTCTTTTCATACCATTTTATAAAAATTATAAAATTGGTAAAAATAAATTTAAAAAATCATTTGATAATATTAAAAATATCTACAAAACATTTTTTTATAACATTTATATGATATAAAATGGTTTTTTGATGGAATGTGATAATGAAGTCTATTTACATAACAAACATATTTTTTGTTTAATGAGTAAAAAAACTGAGAAAAATGAAATATAAATTATTTTAATTGAACTAATATAGGATAGTAAAATTCATGGGTATATTTGGCAGTTGGTTATAATATTACATTATCATAAATTAATCATAATAATTCTTGATATATAATAACATTGTAACATAATAATCTTATTGCTTTGGTAAAATTTGTATCGTAGGCACCCTGAAATAAATAAAATTTAGTGTAATTGTATGTTCCAAAATTTACCTTATAATAATCGTAAAATTAATTCATATTTATTGTATAGACCGCACAAAATAATCAAAGGGTGAATATTTAATGAGTCCTGTTGAATTAAAAGTGAGATGAAAATCTCTTACTTGGCATTTTCCTTCATTTAAATTCACTAAAAACTGATTTTAATAAATCTAAATATATTTTAATCCAAAAAATGGGTAATTTTTATACTTATTTGATTATATATGATCCATTTATAACATTTATACACCCCCTTTTATCAATATTTCCCTACTAAAATTCTCATTTCTTTGGGTTATTTGTTTCATTTATCATGAGTATTTCAGTTTAATGGTTATGGTTCTTATATGTTTTTCATAGATATATTATATAATGAATATTAATTAGGATATAAATATATTCATTATATACATATTTAGGTTCAAATATAAAATTTAGTGACAAAAAATTGAATTGCACCGTTTATAGAGATGGAATGTATTACATACACTTTAATGTTCTTTTCATTTTTTGATGGATAGAACGAATGAAAGGAGAATATTAAGTAAAAATTATAGGATAATTATTATTTCCTATATATCATATAAATTTCTAAAATTATTACTCATTACAATTTAAGTAAAATACAATAGAAAATCAAATTTCATCACTTTGAGGAGGTGGTAGTCTTCACGTAGACAGAAACGATGTTATTGCTTCACAAAGAATTGGAAGGTATGTAGTTAGATGATGTATTTTATTTAGATAAGTATAATTAATTAATAAATATATTATATAAACAATAAAATCCTAATAATCACAATCTATAAATTATTTTGAGGATAAATGAAATGTATTGTTTCTTGGATATGGTAAGTTGTGCATTCTCCTGAGAGAAACATTCACTTATTGTTTTGTGGAAAATATGGTGTAAAATGGTGTTTTAATAATCCTAATAACAATTAATAATATAATTTATACTAAATTTATTATTTTTTTGATAAATATCATTGATTTATATGTGGTAATGAATTGTATAAAAGAATGTGATCATTTAAGGGGATAACATCTTCATTGAAAAATTATTTAGATATCCTCTAAAGGTATCTAAGGTTTGTATTTTGGGATGAACATAGCCTCTAGAATATACATGGAGAATTTTCATTGATAAATTTTAAGATATTTCTCAAGAAGCATGGATCAATATGATGGACATAAGTATAAGAGGAGTTCCCCTATTATAATTCAGGCAGTGCTCGTTTTTGGAACTTCTCAAAAGAGTAAAATATAACAAATTAATTCTTATGATAAATGACTCTAAATGTAATTTTATTCTAATATAATATTGGATATGGTTTTAATACCAAAAAATATATAATTTATAAAAAATTTTGTGTAATTTTATTCCTTGTCATTTTGGTTAAAACTTACATTAAAAATTTTAATTTTAACTATGAGAAAAATATTTTCAATATGAATGGTTTATAATTTTTACTTATATTGTTCCAATTGGACCATAAAAATAATGTTTATTGAATTTTAGACAATAAAATATCCCACATCTCTTATTTTATGCCTTTTAGTTTTTAAATAATGTAATAAAATATTTTATTAATAACATGTCATTTTTTCTACTTTGATATTATTAAGTTAATTTTACTTAAAACAAAAAAAAAATTCTTGAATTAGAATATATTACATCAAAACAAAACTATTACAACATATTTACCTGATATATTATTATAACAATATATATTAATCATAATATATCACTTTTAATATTTTTAAAATCATTTAATTTATTTTTTTGTTAATTGAATAAATATTGTTTTCCTGTTGTGTAGAAATTTAAGGTAATTATATATTACTGTAAATTGAAAATAAAATACCCCCATGAATATAATTTTATTATAAAGAAATATTATTTATATACATTTATAACTAGTTATAATACATATGTTAACCTGTAAATGATATTTAATACAAAGAGAGTGACATTTTGTAACTTTCATCGATTTAAATAACATATAATTCATTTTTAAGGAAAAGTTACCAATAAAAAAATTCATGAATATAGTGATAAGGGTATAATTTAATTCATCCAATTAGGATGAATATAAAAATAGTATTTCCTCATCACTTTTTTTAATGTATATTAACCTTATTTACCCTCTGTTGAGGTGATAATGATTGACACAGTTACTAATAATATTGAAAAAATATAAAATGGGTCTGTTTTCAAAATTTGACCCTTTTTATTATACTAATTTAATTAATTTTATCTAATTAAATATTGATAAATTATAGAATATATTTTTAAATTAAAAGAGAAAAATGTGGTGAAGACCATTTTTCACAAAAGAAATACATTTTTAAGAATAAAACAATATTTCATATTATCTTATATATAATAAAAATATTATATGAATGTTAAAAAGTTTCACTAAATATAATATTTAAATTTAATTATAATCATACACCAAGAGTTATCAATTTAATTTTCTAGGATTAAGATACCTTAGGCATATAATAATTGTTTTTATTTGAAAAAAAAATCTCTTGTATTATCAAAAAAAATTATTTTCATATCAAATAAATTGATAACTATGGAATTAATTTTATACCTATGAAAAACATATATTTTCATAATTTAGTTAGTCCTATTCATATATTTCAATCCAATTCCTATGAGTTTATAATTTTTTACTATTATATCTTGGTTTTACTAAACTTATTTTATTCTGTTATACAATCTATTAATGATATTAAATTTATTTGATATATATATATATATATATATTAAAATATATGGGTGTATCAAGTGAAGGTTAAAATTTTATTTATATTTTTTATAATTTCAATCAAAATACATCCAAATCATATATTGTGAATCGTTACATGAATCACTATCACATTTTTTGATAAATTGTGTTTCATAGTATCTTTAATGGGGTTGAAATTTTCTTTGTTACACCCCTCCTAATAAACTTAGTCTCATCTTTATTATTCTCAATTTTTTCATTTTATGGTTATTTTTTTAATCAATATAATTTTATATATAGGTAATGTAGTGTATATAATGTTATGCGGAATGATCATTTATATGAGTACAATGAAAAAATGTTACAATTATGAAGGGAGTTATTTAATTTATTCACCATAAATATTTTCATGTTCAAATCATTGAGTGATTCACTGGAATTTAAATTTGAATTCAGATTTTATAATTTTCTATCTAATTCTAATTAATAATGGGGGGCATCCATGATCTTTTATAACTTTATTTGTTATATTTTTCATTTCATAAGTGATATTCTTTATATTTTTTATTCTGTTGTAATTAATTTTAAATAAAATTTAAAAATTAAAAGCACATAGGGCTGAAAATTATAATCAATTTCAATAATCAGTGAAAAACATGTGGTTCTATTGAGTTGAGTTGAATATATCCATCTTCTAAATAATAATAAAATAATGTAAACATGAAAATTGTTTTTTGAAATATTATGAAAATTATATTAGGCATGATTCTTAAATATTTTTTTCTACCCTATGTGTAATGATGAACATTCAAATATGGAATCATTTTGATATTTAATGTTTATTTCTTTCATCTTCATTTCTAATTCAAAATTGGGGGATTATTTTCGGTTTTATGACTGGTGGAGGGGTTCTTCTTAAATAATATGAATAGTTCTGTAATGTAAGATCCAAAAATCACATTAAAACTTTTCAGAAATTAATTTATTTTGAAGTTTCATCTATCATACAAAATGGATCAATGTTTTTATGTTTTAAATTTCATTTTACAGTTTGAGGATGTTAAATGTTTCTTATATTTCATGTTTTTATTGGGTTGAATATTTTCCATGACATGTTATTTTTTCTTCATTGGGTCAAAATTTTGGACTAGGATTTACAATTATCATTTTTAATCCTTTTTAATAAGATCAATACTTTTAAATCTTTGAATGTAAATGTTATGTGAAATGAAAATCCTAATTCAGGATGAACCACTTTTACTTTAATAATTTTTTATTTCATTATTGAAATGTTTGGTATGTTTATTATTAATACTTTCATAATTCCATTTTTTTCTATTCCAAAAAACATGGTAGATTTATTATGAAATATAATTATGTGATCATGTTATCTTGGAGGTAAAGTGTATTTTGGAATATTCAATTAAATGAAAAGTGATGTTTTTAAACCTTTTCAAAATTTTCAATTTGAATTATCTCTGTAAAACCCAAACCAACACTTGACCATGACATGTCATTTTAAGGGAGAAATAATACTTTTTTATTGAAAGAGTTAGTGGGGAGAAATGCATTATATACTTGACTCATATTGGTACATCAATTTTTTACACTTCTTAATTATTTTCTTCCACTAAATTTTAAAACTTTATTTATTTATGAAAACATATCATCAGTTTTCAGTAATTTAATATGGATATATTTGGTTATAATTGTCAAAATCATTTCTAAAACATTAATGCTATATTTATTGTAAAAAATGTAAGAATAATCATTTATTATTAAAAAAAATATATTTTTTGTTGAAATTTATATTCCAAAAATATCATTTTCAAAATTTATTCTTTCTGAGATTAATTTAAATCACGTTCTATGGAATATTTTTTTATTCAGGAATAAGAAATATTATATTTAATTTTGGTTTTAATTTTATTTTAATAATACTTTTGAAATTATTTATAGAATTTTTGTATTATGAAATTTCATTCATTAAATATTCAATGATTTACATTGAAAATCAATTATAGGAATACTATTTAATTATTTATTTAGAATATGAATTTTATAATTTGACATGTATTTTAATTAATAGTTTGAATATTTTAATTTCTCATTACTGATATTTTCTATGTATATGATAACATGAGGGTGAATTTTTTCCCTATATCTATGAGGTTTCTTCAAAGACTATTTCTTGAATAGAAAAAGATAGTGAAGTATATTGATTCTATGCCATCATTATGTTCCAGTGAACCCTATTTTTTTGGTACTCTGATTATTTTTGAAAATACAGGTCTATTCCTTTTTATCAAGGACTTATCATCCATATTTATGGATCCTGTATTTATGTGGAACAAAATCCAATAATTCAACCAATCCTTCAATCGTGTGAAGGAATCCCTTTCCACGATGTCTCTTTTTCATCAATCGTTCCTTGGAGATCAAAATGAGATTGGATATAAGAAGAAATGATATCATCATAGACCAAATAAACAAATTTATTTTTATTAATGACAAATGTTGGAGGAATATATCATGATCTAGAAATGATAAAACGATTTTGATAAAACCTTCGATGTCAACCCACTTGGAGAAGATGACCTGGGTTCGACTAGTTTTTTTGGAGCTTGCACAATCACAACCCAATGATAACCATAATTGATAAAGATATGATTAATTTATATATTTTATGAATACAAATAATTATGTTGAATATTGAATGTATAATTCACTCTACTTGATAAGAGGATTTCCACTATCATATATTTAGTAATGGTACTTGTGCGAGTAATGAAGATGAATTATCATAAAGTTGAAATTTCACTTTTTGGAAGTTCAAAAAATGAGGTGGTGATATATTCAATATTAATTTAGTCATGTTCATTTTATTTTGTATTTTATTATGGTTTTTTTCACCCAAAAAACTAATTTACAATTTTACTTAGTCGGAAAGATGAATCTTGAGATCACATTGACATGCCTGATCATTCGGTATAAGTTGAGTGAATGGATGCATGTAAAGAGTGGTGGGAGGAGTCTATATGAGTATTTATTCATGATGACATGTCATTTTCCAGTTAAGGTAGGGATTTTTAAGAAGTAATCTAGTTGGTGACATGTCCAGGTTTGTTTGGAATGATTCTAAATTTAATTCCACATGATCTATTTTAATTCTATTTGAAGTGGTATACTTAGGTCACATTGAGAGGATAAAATACTGTGAAAATCACCATGTGGTTTGTGATGAGACTGATATTGAGCTAATTCTATTTTTGATGACTACAACCAAATAAAAAAATTTATATATTGAGACCTAAAAACATTTGAGGTATATCATAGGAGGGACTGGTTATTATTTTAAGGAACTTCTTCAAATGAAATTTTCTTATAGGATAGGGTGTAGTAACGTTGAGGGAGGGGGGTCATACATAAATATGATAAATAGTTCAATGGGTTGGGAATGTGTATAAATGATTGTAATATAGATGCCCATGATAGTAAGGATATTTATTCCGCCTTTATATTCTTTTATACTATTTCATATTTATTTTGGTTCATGTATCTATATGATTTCAAAAATGATTAATGGTTAATTGAATAGGGGAATTTCAATATAGAGAAATTTTATTCCTTAGTGTGTTCTTGGCCTTTCACATATCAATTTAAATTTTAAACTTTTTATTTAATTTATTTTATTATAACATGATGCTTAATATATGTGAATTTAATTATTGAGGGATATTGAACATTTCTAAAAAATTACAATATTATTGTTGATATTACACTATTTTCATGAATAATAGATCAATTAGAATTTATTCTACAAAATTTCCCTATTATGAAATTAATTTTGTATCTCTAAATATTTTCATAGTTTAAAAAATAATTTCATTTAGTTTCACACTTTTATTATCCCAAACTGCACACCCAATTATCCATGATTTCAATTTCATGATTACAATTTTAAGAATTTAAATATCCCATTGAAAAATCACTCATTTTATAATGGTTTAATACATCACATTTATGATATTATAGGTTGATAATTTTTATATTATGGTCATGATAAAATTTATCCTTGTAAACATTTAGCACTACTGTCAGGGAAGGCTATTGTTGGATGTTTTTGGGTAAAAAATGACAAAATAATATTATTGTTCACATCATGGTTTCTAAAATATTAGTTTCTTATTATTATTGTGAATGTTTTTTATTAATTTAATTGTTTTCATTGTTGTGTTCTTAATTATTCTATATACTTAAGAGTTTATGGTATAAAAATGAGCCAATTTTTGGCATAGGGTTTAATAAAGTGAGATTTTTTGTATTGTTTTTGTCTATTATGGGAAAACATACTTTTAGTATATTTATAATAATCCCTGATAAGAAGATAAATTTGATTAAATCATATAATTCTATGATCTAAAACCAATATTTTATTCCAAATTGGGTCAATTAATATTATAAATTCTTGATACACATGATTAATTTCATGAAACAAATGAAGTCATAATGGAAAAAATGGAAATTTAAAAATGGTAATCATAAAAAAACGAAAAATCATGAGAAATTGAAATAGGTTAAATATAAATGATTTAAATTATTTTGTTAATTATATTTATGTGGAAAACGAGTTTGGAAGTAATTAACAACCTTGTGATTTAGAAGAATGTGAATCTCTTTAAGAGTAATCTATTAACATAATTAACAGACAAAAAAAATAAAAATAATCTAAATTTGTGGTGTCAAAAAAGGAAAATAAATTGAGGGATTATAGAAATTAATGGGAACTTGATAAATATTGAATCATTTTTTTCATGGTTCCTTATTTTGTAAAGGTACAATAATATATGAATTTGAATAACTAATAACACGAAATGATGAAAATTAAGGAAATGAACGTTTAAATGAAAAAAAATCAACCTATTTTACTAAAATAATTTTAAGTGAGAATGAATATGATATTAGGGTACATTTAGAATTTTACATAGACCATTAATTCAATGTTTTTGTAAATTTTGAAATTATTGAAAAATGTGAACTTTCATGTTTGGAAAATGAGAAACCTATAATTTTGAATTTTTTTCCTCAAGAAGAAGATAAAGGACTACCATTTCTAAATATATTTGGTTATGATCATAAAATCATTTATAATAAAATAGATAATCCTTAAAAATAATTTTCAATTGAAATGGAATGCAATGTTTTTTATCCATGATGAAATTGTTTTCAATTTAATTCACTTGATTATGATATCCTTGAAATCCAACTATATAATTTCTCCACTAGAATGGAATTGGAAAACTTATATATATCCTTTATGGATAATATAAAGGAATATTAATATAAAAAAAGGTTGAGAAAACTACAGAATACAAAATAAGATGCAATTTCTCAAGGGTATTAGTTTTGGGAAATTTGTTTTCAGATGAGTAATTATCGAATGTGAGTTACATGTTAGTGAAATCATAGTTTTATGATAAACAAAAAATAAACCTTCCGTAATTTTTAATGATTCCCAAATCTAAAATGGGTGATAAACTATTTGAAAACAAAGAATTACTTATAATATCTAAATAATTTGAGGCACTTTTGAAAAAAATAGGCTCAAAAGATCTTGAAAATCTTTTTCTTAAAACTATTTTCCATCACTAATCCCCATGCACCATTTTTTGAAAATATTATTGTTGATGTTATGATAAGAAGCTATAATGTTAATTTCATATCCTTAAGAGCATCCAAAAATACTAATTCCTATGAGAACAAAAATTATAAGTATTTAATTTATATATTTGTACTTAAAGGGCTCTTAGTAGAGCATGAGGGAGTAACATTTCTTCACTTGAGTATAAAATAAATAAAGACATATATTTTTTGAATTTTAGGATATGTCATTATGATCCACTTGGATATTTCATGGTGTCTTTCTATGCAGTTAAAGCGTGAGCTAATGGGAATGTTGCAGCTAATTATATAGTGGAGATTTTTTTAAAAAATTTCTGAAAATGATTTTTAGTTTTTATTGATAATAATTGGGAATACTTCTTGTGATGGTTTATAGACCAGAAACCACTCACCAAGATACTGTGTAAATTATTTAGGGTATTATGATTATGGAAAATAAAAAAAATTTCTACACTGGTTAAATCCCAAGGTATAAATTTTCATTAGATTATTGATTTTCATTTCAATAATAGTCCTTCTTCTGCTTATGTTGTGTATCATCACATGACCCCCTACTAACTTTTTCCTAGAATGTGAGTTTTAAATTCATTTTCAGGGGCTTTAAAAATTCACTCACAAAACATATCCTTATTATATTGATCTTATTTTTTGATTTTCATTATATGGATTTAATGGTTCATTTATTTTTTCTTAAGAGTACTCTTATAGAGAGATCAATTTGAGCATATAATGTTATGTGGAGTTATAATTTATATGAGTATATAGAAACAACATTAAAAACATCAAGGCTGTTTTTTTCATCTGTCATGAATATTTATTTATTTAAAAGATTTCATATTTCCAATGTATTTGAATTTTAGATATGAATTTTTAATCTAATTCTTATTTTTTAGTAAGTATAGGGGTCTCCATGAATGTTTAAAACATTATAGTTTCAATTCAATTTGGATTGTGTTTAATTATTTATTTTCATTATAATGTTTTAATTTATTTTAATTAGAATATAAAAAACCATAACACCTAGTACACAGAATAATTACTTTCTGGAATCAATTATAATCATGTAGTTTTCATGAGATGATTTTAATATCATTTTGTTCAATAGTTAAAGAAAAATAATGTACAACATGAAATATTTTTTATGATGTTTTTTGATATTTCATTAATGTATGGTGTTTGTAAATATTTGTGACTCTATGCCTCAAAATGAACATTCACAATATCAATAATTGTTATCTTTAATTTCTAATTTTTATTTCATCCCTTAAGATTCAACATTGGGAGTGAATTATTGTTTTTATGTGCCAAGGATAATGTGTTCTTAAATTAGGTAAACTATTATTTACAGTAAAATCATCAAAATGACCTTAAAATTTTTAAATATTATTGTATTTCCAAGAATCAAAATTTTATTTTATAGATTAATATTTTCAAAAAATATCTTATTTGAATTTTCAATTTCAGTAAAACATTTAAATATATATCATGGATTCATTTGGGCTTCAAATTTTCAATACATTATTGACATATGGACTAGGATTTAAAACCACCATTGTTTTTTACACATTTTCCTAAGTACAAAAATTTTTAGTTACGAAATGAAAATCCTTTTCTAAGTTAAAATTATTTTCCTTTTTTATTTTATTTGTTTATTCATTTTAATTTTGGATGTATTATTTATTTTTCATTGTTAATTATTATTTTTACCCATCCCAATAGAGGGTTTAATTATTATGGCTTATAATTATGTGAGTATGTTCTCATATAGTTAAAGAGAAGTATAGATGTTTCACTCAAATGAAAACTGATGTTTGTTGAAGATATTCAAAACTTTCAATTTCAATCAACAATGTATATCAAAATACAACTCCTGACCAAGACTCGTGGTTCTGTTAGTGCAGTCATTTTTTATTGAAAGTGTTCAAAGGGATATAAATTTTAGTAACCCGGATCCTATGAAACTTCATAACTTTTTATATATACAATTATTTTCTTCCATATAATTTTTTTAAATTAATTACTTCAGGATGATAAATGTATTAAATATGATGTAATTTCATAAGTTATATTTTTAAAAAAATCACATTATATCTATAATATTAACGAGATATTTTATGTAAAAAATGTCATTATAATGATGTAATGTTAAATATTTTACAATTTGATGTTAAAATTGTTATTCATCAAATATCATTTTCAATTTTTTTATTCAGATTAATTTTAATTTTTTTATATTTATGAGGAAGACATAATTTAATTTGATTTTTATGAATTTTATATAAATATTCTTTTATAATTTATTTGGTAAATTTTGGGTTGGAAAATTTTATTCAGACATGAATAAAGTATTTAATTTAAAAATGAATTTTTTGAATACATATTTATATTTTAATATATAGTTTACATGATTAATAAATATTTAATTTAAATTTATTGTTTAAATAATATTATTTTTAATCTTTGATCATTCCTCGAAATATGTTGTTTAAATAAACCCTTAAAAACAATTTTGAATTCATTATTGATATGGGTTCAACCCATTTACGTGAGAGAGAAATTTATTAATTTACATAATTTTCTCAATATTAGAAGATGAATTTGTTGAAAAATTAATTGATATGGAATTAGGAATATTAAATGATATCAAAAATTAGTGCCACCTTTATTAATTTTATATATAAAGATGGGCGCCAAATAAATGGAAATGGTGAAAATGATTGACTTTGACTTATGATCACTAACATGGAATTAAAATGTTAGAGGTGGCTACCCTTCTTGGGAATCCAACCTGGGATCCCACAAACTACCAAATGAAACTGAGTCAAAGGTAGAGGTTGAGATCTATAAGGGAAGAGACCCAAAGGAGGGGAATATAAGATAAAATGACCAAACTATGTTTTTGAAACATCTTATAGTGATCTAGGTATAGTTCTTGAAGATGTCAGGGCTTTTAACCATGTTTTTTCTCATCATTTAATGAATGATATGTTGCCTTTCTCCAATAGAGGTAGGGAGAAAATCAAAACCTCATTATCATTTTTTAAATTATTTTAAACATTTTTCTAACTTTTATTTATTTCTATCATATTCTTTTGTTCATCTATTGCAATGATGAACTTGGAAGGACCAAACAAAGATATAAGAATGACTCTTTCTAATGGATGTGGTTCATATACCTCCAAGTTCATGATAGTAAATTCATGTGAGATCTTCCAAAACAATTTTTTTTGCACGTTTCATTGAGACATAATATCCAATATGTGGTATCAAATGGATTATTTTTAGTGTTTCATTGAAAAAAATAGTGGAAGTCATCAGGTGGAATAGTTTATCAAGGAATCAGAGGATATTAAATGAAGATAATGGTATTATCAGCTGTTTTTATGGGATATCTAATGTCTTATTGACTAGGAGGAGTTTTGAGGTGTGTTCAACTGTCGGTATTAGTCATTTTTTGGTGGAATAATTTTATGGTTCCAAAGGTTTGGTGGTATATCAAGCATATTCAAGAATATTAAAAAAAGATAGTTGAGGTATCAGCTGTGTTTCTAGAGTATCAAATTTCTGTTCGGATAAATGTGTTATAAAATATTCTATATTAATTATGTAATATTTGTAGCCTTGTGTAAGGCTACTAAAATTCATGTTGGAAATAGAATTGGAAACCACAAAAACAATAACTTAGGGGTTATTTTGTAATATGAAGTCATATGGTAGATAAATATGGTTCCTAGTAAGATGTGTTAAATAAAGCAGTAAGATTTAAGTTCAAGTAAATGGAATATTCTTCTAGTACCTATATTCTACATTAAATTTTTTATGGAGAAGGGATATTGTAGCTTTAAACTCTAATGCAATTATCATACAGAGGATCATTAGTGAAATTGATGGCCCTTATATGAAGAAGGTGGGATCTTAATGGGTCAATAATATACATGATGAAGTTGGAGAAAAAAGGACTTGATTCAATGGTATCACTGAAGGTATTTTCAGTGGGAGTTCACCATGTCAATTTCATCAAACATTCTAGAATCTATGGTTACTAGATGAAGGTTAACTCTGATGGTGTCATAAGAGTTCGGTCTATTGAAAATAACATGGGTGGGTTAGAATTTTTGTAGAAGATCCATCAGAAATTCATGTAAGACTAATATAGTGAGGCCATGGATATGGAATATAGTGCATCTTAAATTGGAAATTTCAAAAAAAAATTAAATGATGAAGAATAATTCCTTATTTATTTATATAAATGATTCATGGAGGCATTTTTATGAGTTTCAACTATATTTTGTATCATTCATATCATGATATCAGAAGAATAAAGGTAAACTATTTCATTGGGAATATAGATGACTAGAGAACCATTGGGTGAAAAAACTTACATACATTTCTGATAAATATTGAATGGAATGAAGACCAATTTCTACATTGGTGTGACCATGAGAATAGTCATTTATTGGGAGATTGTTGGAATCAACCTAGGAAAATGATTATCAATTCAGAATTGATATGTTTCCATAGTATATATTAGATGGATAAATTTTTTATTGGAGAGATTTATCTCAATATTAATAATGTATTTATCCAAATTTTAATGGAAAACTAATTATCAATATTATTCTATAATGAAATTAAGTACACTACATTAATTGGTGATGGAAACTTTGGGTCTACATAAATGGATGCTGTGGATTTACTGAATATGAATGATGAGAGGAAATTGGGTCCGATAAAAGTAGAGGTTGATCAGCATACAGGAAGTGATGACCCCAACACAAACAAAGGGACAAAGAAACTAGAGTCAAAGAAAAAGTTTTACATTCTCATAGATGAAGACCAAAAGGAAGGGTAAAAAATAACAATGACTAAACAATATATGTGAAACAACTTTTATTACTTTAGGTAAAATTATGAAAGATTGTAATTCTTAAAACATTGATTTTTGTCCTCATTGAATGAATGTTATTATGTCATTATCCTATAGATTTAGAGAGATATTACAAATCAAATAATTTTTTATTCATTTTTTTCTACTTTTTGTTTTGATGTTTATTTATTTTTCATGCGATTTTTTTTCAATTCTTGGAATGGAAGACTTGAATATGATATCACAAGACATAATAGAGAACACCATTCAATTCCAACCTTATATTTAGTACCACATGTAGAATCTCACATGGGTTTGTTATATTTAATTGGATCTTTCTCAAAAAAATCCAAATACTAATCGGATCCACTTCTATATTTTATGTATCAAAAAAGTGTTTTTGAATACATGATGTTAGAGCCACTGAGAATCAGAAGTGGAGTTCAATGATCTTATATTTAGTTATCATATAAGCCATGGTGTGGAAGGAGAATAGTCATCTAAATTAAATTTATTTCTTTTTCATTTTATATTTTCTTTCAAGTTCATATCTATTGAATATGGTAAGGATTGGTGGTCTTGTTTTTTTTTGATTTGAAGATGGTTGATGTTCCCGAAAAACTATTTTATTGTTTTCCTCCAGGATCCTAGATGAAGATTGTGATCATTTTTTATTCCTGATCATTTATTATCAATGGAGTAGATGGAGTTAATCAGGTAATGGTGTGTTTTTTCAAATTATGTACTGATTCTTGCCGACTAGTCATTTTCGATGAATAGTTGGGATGCCAATGAATGAATCAAGATGAATATTCATCCAGATTTTTTTTATTTAGTATTTTCTATCCAAGGATGATTACTTCAACTTTTATTCGTTATGGGGATGGTGGGTGGATATTTTGTGGGTATCCAAACAACATCATCCCCATCGGTGGAGAAGAGGCAACATGGGATAGAAGAGGCCTATAAAAGGAGGTTCTATCATCTAGAAGATCTCATCAGCTTCACCATGTCACTAGTAGATCTCATTTGAGTGGAAATATTTGAGAAAAAAATCCCTACATATTCAAGAGATTTATTTTGAGGGATTTATCCTTATGATATTGAGAGAGTGGCTACACCCATTTACATGTAGTGATCATTCTATTTACCCATTTTCTTACCCATTTCATTTTGGGGGTTTTCCACATTGTATATATTGTATATTTATTTATTCATTTACTAATTAATTTATCATATGATTTTCATTATACTTGTGGTTCAATCATTAACAATACTAAAGAGTTGTATCTGAGTGAATCTTTGTCCCAAAATTTTCTCCTTTTAAGGTTTTACTAAATCTCATAAATTTAAGTATTCTATGTGATTGTATGTTTGTTTTATCAATCAAATAATAAAAATAAATTGATATTATTAAATAAACTGTTGTGAAATAGTTGGGGTTCTAGACTAACTTCATGTGCAGATGGTGGTAAATGTTTTTAGAGAAATATTAAACATGATTAATATTCTACCATGGAATATAAAGATGTAGGAAATACTATAGAAGTATAATTGTTGAATAACAATTGGTAGAAGACCGGATGATGTGATGATGGAGCATATTTGTAGTGGAAACCATAATTAAGACATGGATAAAAATGTGGAAGGTAATTCTAGAAGTGAAAATATATTATTCATTGAATAATCGACGACTGCTGGAAGTATAAATCATCTCAATGATATATGGTTAATTTACTCAGGAGAAACATGGAACATAAATCCTCGATGAGAATGGTTTGAACAATATGAAACTATCCTAGATGGACTTTTGAACATGGGGATTGATGACAACTTGAAAATCATTAGTGTTTGTACCATAAAATTGGAGATACATGATAGTTCTTTTCAAACCATCCATGGAGTACGTCATGTAAATGGATTGAAGAATAATATATTTTCATTGGGACAATTTAATGAAAACATATGCAAGAATCTCACTAATAATGGAGGTAAGATAATTTCTAAGGGGTAACATATAGTGATAAAGGTATAGAAGATATCAAAGAACATATATATTCTTATGGGTGAAATGTACCAGGAGGCAGAGAAAATTGTGGAATCAACTTCCATGATAGAAGCATTAAAAATGTAAGGTTATTAGAATCATGGACATATGTTAGAATGAGGACTTATGATTCAAATGGATCATAATTTTCATTATGGTCATACACAGGTTTTCCTACCATTTATTGTGACACGTGTTATGAGAAATCAACACATTTTAATGATCATGCAATTGATAGAAAGAAGAAAAGATATCTTCGATTTCATCCATTATGATATTTGGAAAGCACTAGTTATACCCATGGGTGGAGAATGGAACATTTTATCCTTCATTGATGATTATTCAAAGAGATGTTGGGTTTACATAATCCAGAGGAAAGTAGATGTTTTTTGAGTCTTCAAAAAACTCAATGTTCTTATAGAGATAGAATATTGGAATAAGATCAGGTGTTTTTGGACACACAACAGTGGATAATATACGATCGATGAGTTTGATTATTTTTTTCAACATGTTGGAATTAAGGGATAGTTCAATTTTTCATACACTCCTCAATAAAATGGTAGGTCAAAGAGAATGAATAAAACCTTGTTTGATAAAAATAGGTAAATGTTGAAGATATCATGAATTTACAAAAACATTTGTGTAGAAGTAGTGAAAACAACCTATTTTATAATCAACAGATCGCCTTCAATAGTGATTGTAATGAGGACAACAATGGAGATGTGGAATGGTAATCCTACAGACTATTCTTAGATATGTTTTTTAGGATTCCATATATATGCACTTTTTAATTACCCTACGATATCAATGATGGAATCATGATCTAATAAATGTATCTTATTGTGGGTACACTGATGGTGTGAGTTGGTATATTTTGTGGGGCCCCACTACCTTCAAACTCATCATCAAAAGACATGTAATTTTTGTAGAAGAAATGTTGAAAATTACATGGAATCAATAAATGGAGAAAAAGAATATAGAAACTACAACATTCTTTGTAGTAGAAAAACCAAGGAAGAACTATTTTCCTAGGAGGAATTACTAGAGCACAAAGATCATGTACCAGTTGATTATTGGCCATTACGGTTAAATAAAGAGGAATAAGCACCGGAATGGAAGTCAGACTACATAACTGGGAGAAATATTGTGTTCTACATATTGAAGATGAATGAAGATCCATATTATTTTGTGGAGGTGACCGAATATCCAAATGTATCTTCATGGATTGTGGTGATGAAAGCATAACTTGAATCCCTACGTGAAAACAATAATTGGTTACTTATTTCATTATAGCTTGGAATAATGGATATTATAATCAAATGGGTATTTAATATCAATAATGATGTAAATGAACTTGTGGAAATATACAGTTCAAGTTTGGTGGTCAAAGGATATGGTTAGAAGGAATTTTTGGATTTCAATGAAATATTTTATCAAGTAGTCACACTGATGACTAATCATATAGTTATAAAAATGTGTGCTACATAATGTTCACAACTAGGTAAGCTATATGTGAAGAGTTTTTTCCTCAATGGTGATCTTGATGAATATATCTATATGCTACAATAAAAAGGGTGTATAGAATAATTCAAATAGAATATTGTTTGAAGGATGAAAATATTACTATACATTTTTGTATAGGGACTATGGTGTTGTTATAAGAGATTTAATTCTTATATTATAATCCTTAGATATAATAATATTTATTTAGATCCTTGTGTATATTTTCAGAGTGTGGATGGTAATGATTTAATTATTCTTATGTATTATGTGGATGAAATGTTTTTTTCAGGCCATAATAGTGATCAAATCCAATAGACTAAGGTATGTTTGTATAGAGAGATTGATATAATGTTTTGTGGACTAGAAATTAAGATTATAGGGAATTAGTTTTATAGAGAATAAATAAATGGAAGATTTGGATATCTTAGAATAATTACTAAAGAAAAGTATTGAAATTATTCAATATGAAATACGGTAAGAAAATATCTACCCCACTTCATGTAAATTTCAAATTATCCTTTACAAGGAGTCCATACAATTATGTGGAGATGATAGTTATATCTTGAGTACTGTTTGCATCAATATTGGGTAGTATGATTCTTGTTATGGTTTTCATTAGAAAAGTCATTTCAGATGTAGTGTGGGAAGTTAGTTGGTAAATGGAGAATCGAGGATGATATCATTGGGGAATAGTGATGATGATATTTATATACATTATGGCGACCTCAAATGCTGCATTATGTTATGGATGATTTGATTTCACAATATGAGGTTGTGTTGATTCTTATTTTATAGGTGATTCTGACCGGATGAAATCCACTTCTCATTATGTGTTTACTCTTGAAGCAGGAGTTTCGATTTTGATTTCAATGTAATATTATGTTGTGTTGTTATACATGATGGTGGAAGAGTACATGGAATCTACACAGTCTTACAAAGAGTAAATTTGGATGAGAAGTTTCTTGGATGAGCTCCATTATTGAGATGAGAAAACTCCATTATTTTTCCATAGTTATAGGGCCATGAACATTGCAATGAATCTATAATTTCATTCTAGGACGAATAATATTGGGGTACAAAATCACATTTATTAAAATGTGGTAGAGGATGTATATTTGTACATGTAAAAAATTCACACAAATCACAATATGGTAGATTTTATGGTGATGTTATTGGAAAATGATTTGTTTAGTTAGTGAAGATCCTCATGAAGCCTTGTAGAGATGTGAGCATCATGACTTGGTGAATTGAATGGATTTTTGGATATGTGATTGGTTCTCTACCAAATATCCATGTAGGATATGTTTCATCATGATTTTTTATAAATTGATGGTTTCTCCAATGTAATTTTTCAAAGTTGTATGCGGGTTAATGTGTGGTGGGTGGCCAAACCACACAAAACCCCTCAATGTAGAAGAGGGATAAGGGGATGTTAGAGGCCTACAAAAGAGGCTCCCCATATGGAAGATCTCATCATCTAAACCATCTCATCAGCATATATCATTTATGTTGTAATTTGGGAGGCAGTTTCCTAACTTATTGAAGATGTATATATTGAGGGGTTTCTATTTATAATAGTAAGAGAGTGTATACCCAAATTTTATCACAGTGAACATTCTATTTTCCTATGGTTTTATACCCATTAATTTTTTTCGGGTTTTCCCACATTACTTAATGTGTTCATTTATTTGAATATTTAAAATTTTATTTTATCTAGTGATTATTTATATACTGATAAAACAATTATTAATGTTCCTATTAGTCTAAAGATCAAATCTAGGTGAAAGTGATAATTTTTTGTTCAGTTTTGGAGGGTTATTATTCAATCACGTTCTTGGTAAAAAAAATACTATGGAAATCACCTCTTGTGGTTGCGCCCAAATTTACCCTATAGGTATGCAGTCATTGTAGTACAAGTAGGGGTCGAATCCACAGGGACCGAAGAAGAATCCGAGAGACATTCTGGTTTTGGAAGGATTTGGCTATAAAGTGGACAACTATTAAGATTAATTTGATTTTAATAACTACTGATTTAAACTAAAGAAAATAAATTAACACATACAATTACTTATTCTAAAACAATTAATGGAGATGAGTTGATCCTAAGTTGTTACTAGGGTAAGATTGGATGTATTTATTTTCTTATAACATTCATTTCACTAATTCAAGACGTATCCACAAAATGATATAATTCGTCAACATCATTCACCAATTTAATCCCTACACAATTATTAGGCTAATCACCAATGCACTTAGAGGATCAATTTAATGACCACTCCACGGAATTGGATCGTACTAGCACTCGAAATGTGTCATTGTTAAAGTTGGCGAAGATGAAGAAGAAATTTATCATCAAATGGAAATCTTAAATTAATGAAATGATTACAGAATTATAGATCATAAAATAACATCCAATATTCCCCATGAAACTCCCTAGGACCAACCCATAAGGGTTTAGACCTCCATTTATGCTATTAAATAAATGGAAGCAAGAAGTCGACTTAAAGAAGCGGAATTGGAGAAGAAAAATAAAACAATGAAACGATCACTCCACCATTGTGTGAATAAATTCACAAGTGATGGTGTGAATAAATTCACACCCTAAAGAAATGGTATCAAAGTGATAAAAAGAAGAAAACAAAAATAGGAAATGGAGAAATTTTATTAAGAACTAATGTGATTCAAATAACTTACATGAGAATGAAAAACGATTACAACATCAAATGGACAACAAAACATTACAATGAAACAAAGCATCCAAGATCCCTAAATACACCACCACTACTACCTTAAATAGGAACAAAATGAATCCTTGGCCGAGCCCCCAACATCCCATGTGCCTTTAATTAATTATGTTGGGCAAAGGTGGGTGGAACACTAATGATGAGAGACTTTTCAACTCTTGCCTCGAAGTGGGATCCAACTTTCTACACCGAACAGAAGTGCCGAAAGAACCATATAGAATGCTGAATTGGAGTGGTCCATAAAAGAATTAAATGCACCCCCAGATGTCCCCTAATATCCTATAAATTTCTGCCCAAAATACCTTGTGGTTCGTGAGAGATGATTGAAATAATGGGCTGTTTTTCTGGGCCACAGAATCTGGCCCAGAATTGAATCTTCAACTTGGGATGCCTTAATCACAACTATTGAGGACGCATTAGCACTGGCTACAAAAGACGTATTTGTTACTCTATATGTCTTATAGCCTCCCATGAATTTTGGGCTTCATTGGGTCTGTATTGTGGGTACCACATTCCGATCAGTGGGATGATATCCAATCTTCCTTCTCCAGAATTGTTTCCTTTAATTGCCAAATATCTCCATCATCATTTATGAATAATCCATTGATCCCTAAATAAAAAATGTTTATAATTAAGTTTATATCCATATCCCAAAATATAAAATTAAAATATTTATATTTATATTCTCTAAAATCAGATGAAACATTGGGCCTATATTGGTGCACATTAGGCCTGAAGTGCACAAATGATTAAAATGGGTGTTCAAAATGTAAAATCCACTAACTCAGGCCCATAATATCAAAAAAAACATTTGATAACATTACAATGTAATAAAAATATGTGTTTTTATTGGCTAATCACACCCCCAACTTGAGTTTTTCTAGTCCCAAGAAAAATATATCTCACAAAAATGAAATTTAAATGACCATTTCCAAAAACATTTTAATACACATTTCTCACCCAAAGATCACATACCAAACAATTATGAAACCCATCAAAATCATTTAAAAAAATCTATGTCCATAAACATATCTCAAGCCCAAGACCATTCCTTTGTTCAAATTCATTTCCATATTTCATCCAAATTCAATTAAGCATGATGAAGTGTTGTGTGTCACAATAGACATGGGGGTTCATTTTCATTCGAGGGAGAAAAGATGTAAGCACTAGGAGAAATCAAATTTTAAGTACTCATTTTTTATTTTCTTTTTTTTGGTTTTTTTGAAATTTTTCCATGGTAATTGAAATTGAACTCAATCGAGTCAACCCATGTAGCATGACTTTGTCGATGACTCCCAGGCTCAGAGACCATAGGGCACCAAGTGAAGCTCACATACTCGGGCATCATCTCGAGTTAACTCAATCAAAAACAAATTAAAATTACCAAAAGTAGAGATAAAATGCCCAACTTTGGGCCAGAAAACAATGGAGTCACGATCCCCAAGTGCCGAAAGCCACACATTAGGTCAATTCATTACTCTATGCGCAAACATTTTTTTAATACTCATGTTAAAATTAAAATGATCGTCAATCCTATGCTCTTTATTATGGGTCACCAAGAACTCAAACTAAAACCCCACAATCTAGAGGATGTGCAATGTGTTTTTTTATTAAATGGATGAAAATATAATATTGAAAAATCACATCGGACAACCGCACTTTCCAATAACTATGCACATGAACATAAAATTGCATTAAAATCAGAATCAAGGCATGCAAAATTATTTGATATCCAATTTCAGAGTTTGGAATGTGTGTTATCATGATCAAGGTTAATGAAATTTTTACTTCCACAGATTTTCATCTCACCCCCCAACTTAGAATAACATTGTCCCCAGTGTCTAAAGAATTGAAACATCGAAGGGGTAGGATATAAGTTCAATGGAGACATTGGAAATGAAAATTATGGAATAAAGTCACCTGGTGGTAGATGTTGAAAATGCATTCCCATGTCTCCCTTTAGTTCTGGTTTGTCTCCCAATGGCTTGGACGGTTTTGACTATCTTTTCCCAATGACCTATGACTTGCCAATAATTTTTTTTTAATATATATATATATATATATATTGTATTTTTTAACCTAAAAAAAGGTACAAATAACATAAACTGATGATACATTGTCTTCTCTTAAATTTCTGGGTAAGGTATTACTCAGGGATCACACCGTGTGACACGGATGAATACGATGCTCCCCTTTCATACCCATCCTTACTCATAAAAGAAGAAAATTCAACAATATAATTTTTTTAAAAAGAAAATACCTACAGATATATAAAATAAAATAAAATAATCTGATGATACATTGTCTTCTTTATATTTTCTAGGTAAGGTATTACTCAGGGATCACACCGCGTGACACAGATGAATATGGTGCCCCCCTTTCATACCCATCCTTAATCATAAAAGAAGAACATGTCAACATTATGAGGTAGTAATTAAGTGAAATAAATCATGAAAACCACGGGTTGCCTCCCGTGTAGCGCTTTTGTTTAACGTCGCTAGCTCGACATGAACCCCCTAACATACCCAATACCAACTTTCAACATTTTGAGGACCCCATGTTTCTCCACTTCAACATGATTGATAATGTGTATCCCTTGTGGTTCGTAAGAAGATTTGGAATTTGATTCATGAACAATCCTATTTTCTAAAATGAATGGGAAAATCCAAGGACTATCAGAAATGGTTGATTCTTTTTCTTCTGTAGTCTTTCCTAATAAATCAAAGATCAACCCACCTTTTTGGGTTTCATGAGATGAATGAATGAAACCCCTAAGCTCTTGCTTAATAAAAATAACAGGGTACTCGAGTGGGGAAGGAAGGAAAATGATTTTGAACTCGGTTTGGATAGGACATTTTGACAGAGGTTGAGAATTTGAATCCAACTCAGCTTCATTTTCCAAATTTCTTGACAAAATTTCTTCATTTTGAACAGAAGAATCAACTAAAAAATTTGAACTAATAGTGTTAGGAATGGGCATAGACTCAATGTTTTTGAATTCTCTCAGTGGTTCAATGATTGGTGTTTTTGAAAAATCATCAATAGAGATAAACTTAGGATACTCAATCCATGAAGTCAAATTCCCCTCTTGTGAATACATGAAATCAATTTCCTCCTGATTTAAAGACCCTTCAACAATTTTTTGATTCACTTCCCCTACCCCAAATCCAAAGGTCAGTTCTTAAATTAATTAATGAGTGGTTTTTGGGAAACTAGACACTCCACATTAGGTTTTGGAAGGTATAGTTGGTGTAGGGATGAGTTCCTCACAAGTATTAATGCGTTGTAGTTCTAATCTCAAAAATGATACCACAAAACTCATTATATCCATTTGATTAAAAAAAATTTCATGAAATGATTGAGGAACAGATTGGATGGGATGTTGAACATTATGGACTTCACTAATATTGGAATCTTCAATCATCCTTGAGAGGGAGGGAAACCAATCATTTAAACATTCATTATCCCATTTATTGTACGTCTCATCGAGTGCGGGGTAATCATTCAAGGGCTGATCAAAGAAATTTTCTAATTTATGGGCTTCCAAATATTGAAATTCCATTTGATTCCAGGGTGAGTTTGTGACATGGTAATTTGGGAGATACTCCATTGGAGAATACAGAATGTTGGATTCTAGATTCTAAAGATACACACAAACATAAAGGGGGAAAATATTAGAGAGATGGGGTGAGATAGAGAAAGTGGGGTGAGAAAAGGATGCGTGTGTCTAAGGTAACTTACTTGGGTCCCCGAAAACAACGCCAAAATTTGGTTGCGCCCAAATTTACCCTATAGGTATGCGGTCGTTGAAGTACAAGTAGGGGTCGAATCCACAGGGACCGAAGAAAAAACCGAGAGACACTATGGTTTTGGAAGGATTTGGCTGTGAAGTGGCCAACTATTTGGATTAATTTGATTTTTATAACTACAGATTTAAACTAAAAAAAATAAATTAACACATACAATTACATAGTCTAAAACAATTAATGGAGATGAGTTGATCCTAATTTGTTACTAGGGTTAGATTGGATGTATTTATTTTCTTAAAACGTTCGTTTAACTAATTCAATACGTATCCACAAAATGATATAATTCCTCAAAATAATTCACCAATTTAATCCCTACAAAATTCCAAGTCTAATAACTAATTTACTTAGAGGATCAATTTAATGATCACTCCATGTAATTGGATCATACTAGCACTCGAAATGTGTCATTGTTAAAGTTGGCGAAGATGAAGAAGAAATTAATCATAAAATGGAAATATTAAATTAATGAAATTATTACAGAATTTTAGATCATAAAAAAACAACCAATATTCCCCATGAAACTCCCTAAGACCAACCCATAATGGTTTAGAACTCCATTTATTCTATTAAATAAATGGAAGCGAGAAGTCGACTTAAAGAAGTGGAATTGGAGAAGAAAAATAAAACAATGAAACGATCACTCCACCGTTGTGTGAATAAATTCACAAGTGCTGGTGTGATTAAATTCACACCTTAAATCAAAGGTATAAAAGTGATAATAAGATGAAAAGAAAAATAGGATATTAATAACTTTTATTAAGAACTAATGTGATTCAAATAACATACATGAGAATGAAGAACGATTACAACATCAAATGGACAGCAAAACATTACAATGAAACAAAGCATCCAAGATCCCTAAATCCACCACCACTACTACCTTAAATAGTAAATAAATGAAGCCTTGGGTGATCCCCCAACATACCATGTGCCTTTAATTAATTATGTTTGGGAATGGTGGGTGGAACAATAATGATGAGAGACTTTTCAACTCTTTCTTTGAAGTGGGATCCAGCTTTCTACACCGAACAGAAGCGCCGAATGAACCATCTATAATGCCGAATTGGAGTGGGCCATATAAGAATTAAATGCACCCCCGATGTCCCCTAATAGTCTGTAAAATTTCATCCCAAAATACTTTGTGGTTCGGGGGATATGATTGAAATAATGGGCTTTTTTTCTGGGCCGCAGAATCTGTCTCTGAATTGAATCTTCAACATGGGACGCCTTAATCACAACTATTGAGGATGAATTAGCACTGGATACAGAAGGATTATTTGTTCCTCTATATGTATTATAGCCTCCCATGAATGTTGGGCTTCATTGGGACTGTAATGTGGGCCCCACAGTCTGATCAGTGGGATGATATCCAATCTGCCTTCTCCAGAATTATTTCGTTTAATCGCCAAATATCTCCATCATAACTTATGAATAATCCATTTATCCATATATAAAAAATGTTTATAATTAGGTTGTATCCATTTACAAAAATATAAAATTAAAATATGGATAGTTACATTCTCCAAAATCATATGAATCTTTGGGCCTAAATTACTGCAGATTAGGCCTGAAGTGCACAAATGATGAGAATGGGTGTTCAAAATGTAAAATCCACTATCTCAGTCCCATAAGATCAAAAATGAACATTTAATACAATTATCATTTAATAAAAATATGTGTTTTTATTGGCTAATAAACATGGTTGTTGATGTGTTAGAGATTAATCTATTTTAGTGAAAGATGATTGTGACCCAATAATAGATAAAATTTATAAATCGAGATGTAAAGAGGAACTTTTGTGGGATTTTAGGGGTGTGACTGATATGATTTCTGATGTTCATCCTTGATAATCAACATTATATAAGAATAAGAAGCTCTTATGTATTTAGAAGAAGGGTATTTCAAGCAATACTCAAGTAGATAATATAATTAGGTGGGGGTGGTGGATGCAAGAGTGCAGAGACAGGTTCTGACAAAAGTGAATATGGTAATTATTACATTATATTCACTTTATTTTATCCATCTATATTTTCATTGGTGTATCATTGTGATTCTAAATTTTTTTTAGTTCCTAATTGAATGAGGGGGTGTTAATTTTTTGTAATGTTTTTTTTATATATTTTCTCTATCAATTGTAATATTTCTTTTTTGATCACATTAATTGATGATGATGGTGAAACTTAATAGAGATGATTTTAATTGCTGAGGGAGATTGAAAATTTAGAAAAAATATAGGATTATTTATGATATTACTCTAATTTGATGAAAAAATCATCACCTTCAATTTCTTTAATGAATTTTCCCTTGGATAATTGTAATTTCACATCTTTCCTCCTTAGTGTAGGTATTTTTAAAAAATCTAATACTGAATTTCATACTTCTATAATTAACAAAATACCCACTAACTACACATCATTTTAGTTCCATGTTTTACAATTTTATAAATCAAATAGACCCCTACCGTTTCACTCATATTCCCATCGGTTTGATGTAAATACCGATAAATTTTATAGAAATTATTTTCTTAAATCCATCCTATTTTTTAAGAGTCCGAAAAATTTTATAGATCTTGACTCCGAGGCCCGGTGTGCTCGGAATCAATTTATGATGTTTTTTGGGGTACATTCAGTAAACATGCGAACAGGGTTTTATAACTTTCCAACCGGTGCACGGAATTGAAATATGAGGGAACCGTTGAACATGCAGTGCCAATATTCTCTTAGGAAGACTTTCACCTCGACGACAGTTGGTTGGGAATGCAAGTTAGTTTTTGGGGTTTTTAAATAAATTAAAAAAAGATGATAACTTATATTTATTTTATGGTGGTTAAAACCACTAATAGGAGGTGAGTGGTGAGGGCCACCACACCATAACCTCCTATGAAAGGTTACGATGGTCGGTCCCACCTGCATATAACCTCCCTTCGGAGGATATCCATTCTGGGGCCCACACAGGCTTTAAACCCCATTTAACCCCCCATTTATGTGGGATGAAACTCTCCACCTAACCCACTAAATAATTTTTCTAACCCTCTAAATTAATTAATTGAATTTATTCACTTAATTAATTTAAAACCCATTTGAAATCTTTTGAATTATTTGGCCAACAAATTAAATAATGGGGTACGATAACCAATTATTTTTGGTTGGAAATACTTTTGGTAGAGCTTGAGAGAGGGGTTGGAAGATCTTGAAGAACCCTTGGAGAAATATCTCTCAATGGAGAACCCGAATAATGCCTCTTCATCATCCACCGATGAATGATGAAATCTCTCCTCGATCTTCGACCGAGCCAAAAGAGAAGGATCCAACTGCAAAGAACGCCGAAGATGCTTCTTCCTCGATCTCCTACCCCGGACGCTTCCCAATGTCAACGAATAAATGTCCGACATTCCTCTACTTCCACTATCAACTATCGACAAGTGATGTAGAGGTTGTTATATGTATGAGTTTTACCCTCTGTTCATCATCATTTTTATAATAGACTGTGATATTATGATTGATATAACCATAATGAGGAGGGCTCAGACCGCATGAACATGGACCAAACCATCCCCTTTTTTCTATCTCGCATGTTGATGATGGCAGAGGTGAAACAGCACTGCCAGAGGAGAGGACCACGGCATAGAAATGGCGGCCGGCGTCGAGCCGACCGTGAAGGAAACCGATAGCGCAAAGGCCTCCAGGTCGTCGAAGGGGTGCAACGTCTTCGCGTTGTACCAGAGATGTGGAACAGTCTGGCCTCTCGGCTAGCCATACAAGGTGGGACCCCTTCGGTCCAGTGGGTTACAAAACCGGTTCCTATATCCATTTTTGTTCGGAAGCTAGGGGCACGGAACCACCCCCCCACGCGTGGCCAACTAGGACATGCCGGGCCACCATGCAACCCTTCCATGCAGGCCGCCTGGTTGGGCCGCCCCATCGGGTCGGGCTGCCCTCAGGCCGGCCCGACACCTTGGGCCAAGCCAGACCCATAGACCGGGTTGGTCTCCTATACAGACCTGGGTTGGGATGGGTCGGTCCGACTGTGTTAGACTGGACCCGAACCCATTTTACCCAATTACACTTTTTCACCCATATCATGGGCTATGGGTGTCTGATCGACCAACCACATATGGAGATGGAAATCATGAAGTGAGACGATTCTTTTGGCATAACCCAATTGAGGATTGTTCTCTATTAGGATACAGTGGGGTTGGTTTTAACGAAAACACTAACTGGTCCCCTGGAATAGAAATGCCAATAACTCACAGAATGGGCGTCCGATTGACGCGCCGTCTGTTGTGTTGAGACCCCTATGATGAGGTGGAACATTGAGATACTTCTATTTTGGACTTTGTGATAGTTGGAGTATCGACTAGTAGCTCATGGAGCGGATCCTCTCAAAGATGAGCGAGCAGAGTACGAAGACCTAGTAACTGGCTGATACCTCACGACTGATGACATTTCAACTCATAGTGTTTCGACTTGCACTGTGGGAAGCACCTCTCTGTGACGTGGAAGACCCACAATGGGGATCACCTCTATTTGACGCGGAAGACCCATGGTATTCGACAGGAGGAGTACGTTAGTAGGGTATGAGGGGGGAGTGCCTCTGTGTGACGCAATAGACCCACAGTGGGGAGAGCCTCTGTGTGACACAGCAGACCCACAGTACTCAACAGGAGGAGTACCCTAGTAGTCCAGGATAGTGGGAAGCACCTCAGTTTGATACGGAAAGCCCACAATACTCTATAGTGAAGGAGTACACCACCAGACTAGGTTTCGACAGTTTTACAGGGAGTGTTACATGTTACCACCCGAGAATAAAATCCTTGTTTTGACCAGAGTCAATGACATTAGTTTTTTCCTCATGATTGAGTTGGGTTACTGCATAACATAGGAATAAATATGGGAATATACCTAATTAATGGTTATTAGTTGATTTCATACCATTTTGGTTTTTCCTTTTTGGATTTTATGAGATATTGGGGGTCTCTGGGTCCTAACTGAGTATCGTTATATTCACCCCAACAAGCGTTATGCCCACACCTGGTTGTGTTGGTTGCAGATGATGGACAATGCTGACTGAGGTAGAGAGTAGCAGGACTGGACGGTACCCATAGGTGGGCCACTCGGCAAGATGGTACACAGAGCGGACGGGCGAATATGGAGTGATGAGGAGGCCATATGTACCTACCCTAAAGGTAGGAACTCCAGAGGACAACCCAGTAGATGCTTTACTTCTTCTTTCAGTTTTACATGTACCTTTCCATTTCTTGTACTTTACTATTGGGATTGTATTAACGGCCCCTGTTACATTATATCACTCTCTTTGTATACATTTTTTTCTTAGTGTTTTACTTTTAGTTGCATACTATGTAGCGTGTGTTTTAGTTTATAAAGGAAATGCTTTCCCAGTTTAGCAATTTACGCCTTTGGTTCCAGACGCCAGCCCCTGGCCTTTGAAAGGCGGGTTTGGGGTAGTCATGATATGGGCCCTAGGGGATGGTTCATGACAAATTGGTATTAGAGGTGTCTGTTCTACCATAGAACATAGGACTCAGATATTTTTTTTCTGTGAAGCAATAGTGTTAAGGGTAAAAAGTGTGGTTTTCCATTTAGGGAGTCTAGTGTTGGTGGGAGCGGCCGACGTATCAATACACCATGACTCTGACTTCATATTTCTAACTCAGTGCATGAAAACACAGATTGCGTGTGTGTTTCCAAATGTTATTCTTAAGTTAGCTCAACCAGGTCAGCTCACCAGGTATAATCGTTTTGACCGTGTCACATCTGTTTCTTTTAGGATGCCTCCCCACCGAGCCCCAAGAGTCATATGCTCTGACATCCCACCATGAAATGAGGTCATAGTGCACCAATAGTACAAATTCTAGTTGGGCCACCGATGCCACCATCCCCAGTAGCAGATGATGCACACTTCTTGAGTGCGTTTCATGAGTTCCAGCGCCAGAGGCCACCCAGGTTCCATGGAGAGACGGACCCATAAGAGGCTAAGGATTTCCTGGAGGCTGTGGTGAGAGTCTTCAGGCTGGTAAGGACACCAGAAGACCTTATGGTGATCCTTGATGAGAGTCTCCTTCATGAATCAGTAGGCAGATGGTGGAGCCTGATGCTTTAGTTCCACAAAGAAGCGACATTACTTTGGACAGACATCGAGAGACTATTCCGGGCGGAGTTTATTTCTGCAAACCTTCAAGCGGTGCGGATGCAGGACCTACTTCATCTGCAGAAAGGCAGCATGACCATAACACAATACTCAGCGAGGTTCACCAACCTCTCGTTCTACTACAAAGATATGGTGTGGGACCCATTCATCAGGTCCCAAACCTTCGAGCATGGGCCCAGGTGAGAGATTAGGTCATTGATGATCTCCCTCAGCATCCCGACTATGGTAGGGGTGTTAGAGATAGCCCTACCAGTGGAGAGTTTCCTAGAAGAGCAGTAAACAGCAGTGATCCCCACCACTCGTCGATTTGCAACAGTCTTCTGTAGCTGGCAGTTAACAGATGATACAGAGGTCCAAGAAGACCAGTCCCATGGGAGGATGACTGCATGATTCAGGATCAGTTGTTCATGGATCCTTGGTAAGTGAATTATATGACAGGAGAAGAATGTTCTACTCATGTGGTGGGTAGGATCAGATGGCTCGTGATTGTCTATCCCGCCGTTCAGATGATCAGAATATAGTTGAGGGACCTTCCAAGAAGAGGAAGAGTATCAATTGAGGTGGTCATTAGGGAGGAGGCAGAGGTGGAATATGATCTGTATGTGCATCTGGTGGTGGATGATGTTACGAGGTGCTACCGCCACCACCACCAGGAAGACCACCCTGATCATTGGGAGCTGGAGGATAGTGGAGAGCTCAGCTTCATGCCGCTGAGGCATATGACCATGGCGCTCTGGAGATGATTCGAGGTAGTATCTATGTCTAATCCACCTTATCTATAGTTCTTATAGACACAGGGTTCAGTCACTCTTTCATAACCACTACCATAGTTCGGTGCTCGGATATTCCGACGAAGTTTTTGGCTTGATCCTTATTTCTATAGACTAATACGGGACCAGACTCGATGATTATGCACTGCTACTGGCAGTGTGAGCTCACTCTAGGAGGAGAGAGCTTTGGTTGGGATCTCCTCGGTGTGGCATTGAGGCCTTACGACATCATCATGGGTATGGACTGGTTATCTATAGTTCATGCTCAGATCGACTGTATTAGGAGAAAACTGTGGTGTGTCCTCATGGATGGGTCTAGGTTTACCTTCCTCTGTGAGAAGGGAACCTTTCCAGCACAAGAAGGACTTACCCGTAGGAGGGTGCAGCCGATCACTCATCAGTTGGCTTTCCTTATCCTCGGAGCGTTTGATGTGGAGAGTCCGACTTATCAAATAGTGGTGGACCAGTAACCGAATGTTTTCACTAATGATGTCCTAGGACTACCTCCTCTCAGAAAGGTGTGATTCTACATTGACCTGTACCTAGGGACAATACCGATATCTACACCAGCATATCAGATGGCACCTGATGAGCTTCATGAGATACAGATACAGCTAGGGGACATGCAGGGAAAGGGATTCATCTATCATAGTGTTTTCCCTAGGCATCCTTGATTCCCTTCACGAAGAAGTTGGATGGGATCTTGAGGATTTGTGTCGACTACTATCGCCTGAACTAGGTGACCGTGAAGAAGATATAACCACTCCCAAGGATTGACGATCTCTTTGACCAACTCAATGGATAATGATGTTTCTCAAAGATAGAACTTAGATCTGGCTATCACAATCTCGTAATTCAAGATGAGGATGTGTAGAAGACGACCTTTCGACGTCGGTATGAACACTACGAGTTCTTGGTTATTCCCTTTGGCGTAAACAACGCCCTAGAATTATTCATGAGTTTGATGAACATGATCATCCATCCTTACCTTGATCGCTTTTGTCATGTTCTTCATCGACAACATTCTAATCTACTTGATTAATCAGGAGGAGCATGCATATCATTTGTAGGTAGTACTTGACACACTCCGAGGGCACTCGATATATGGTAAGCTCTCGATGTGCTAGTTTTCGATTCAAGAGGTTCACTTATTGGGACACGTCATCTTGGAGGCTGGATTTGTAGTAGATCCAGTGAATATTGATGAGGTACTTGATTGGGAGCCACCAAGGAATGTGACTAAGGTACATTGTTTCCTGGGCTTGGCTGGATACTATGGGAGTTTTGTTCTAGACTTCTCTGTAGTTGCAGCACCACTATTACCCTTGATTAAGAAAGGGAAACCCATCATGTGGTCGGAGAGATGACAGCATAGCTCTTAGGAGTTGAGGCAGAGGCTGACTAGTGCCCTCATCATGGGGCTTCCGGAAGAAGGCATAGGGTACATAGTCTACTGCGACACATCAGGGACCAGAATCAGGCGTGTCCTAATCTAGGAGCGAGCAGTGATCGTTTATGGTTCTTAGTATCTATGAAAACATGAGTATAACTATGTTATACATGACCTAGAGCTAGAAGTAGTGGTCATCGCATTGAAGATATGGAGACAATATCTAATAGGACAGTGTTTCACAGTCTACTCTGATCACAAGAGTCTTAGGTATATCTTCTCTCAGAAGGACCAGAACCTGAGATAGCGGTGATGGATTGAGTTCCTCTAGGAATATTACTTCGAGATAGTCTATAATCCTGGGAAGGGGAATGTTATTGCAGATGCGCTTAGCAGGAGATCTGGTATATAGCTACTATGAGAGGTGACAGAGCAGTTGGATGCCTTGCAGATATCATTTGTGGATAGCGATGGAGTAGCCTCTCTACAGTCTCCTACAGTCACTCCGCCACTTATTCAGCGAGTCAGGTATGCACAGTGTGGAGACACTGACTGCGAAACATGACGTGTTTAGTTATCCATAGGACATACACCTGATGAATTTTCTAAAGGTGGGGAGCATGTCAGCCTCTTCAAAGGACGTATTATGGTGCTAGTGTCACTTCGGGAGGAAGTGTTGAGAGAGTTTCACATGTCCCCTCTAGCGATACATCCAAGAGTGGTGAAGATGTACCAAGACCTTCAACGATAATACTGGTGGCTAGGTATGAAGAAGGCAGTAGCAGAGTTTGTCTCCTGATGCCTCATTTGTCAGCAAGTGAAGGCAGATCACCAGGTACCAGCATGATTCGTTCAGCCCTTAGAGGTCTCAGAGTGGAAGTGGGGTGGGATATGCATGGACTTCGTGATGGGTATTACAGGTACATCCAGGAGTCACGATTTGGTATGGGTGGTCGTTGACCGATTCACCAAGTTGACTGACTTCCTACCGATTAAAGAGCTGGGATCAGTAATTAGCTTGGGATGCTTCTATGTGCAGAAGTGTGTGTGTTTTCATGGAGTACCTTATTCTATTTTCTCCTACCATGATGCACGGTTTACTTCCCGGCTATGGAAAGGGTTGTAGGAGGATTTCGGAACATAGCTACATTTGAGCACTACCTTCCATCCTCATACAGATGGCCAGACTAAGAAGAACATTTAGAACCTCGAGGACATGCTCCATGCATGTTTCCTCGACTTCGATCGCAACTGGGATTATAACTTACGATTGGTGGATTTTTCATTCAATAACAGCTATCACTCAACCATCAGTATGGTACCTTTTGAGGCCTTGTATGTTCGACCTTTCAGATCAACACTATGCTTGACAGACCCAGGGAATCAGCACTAGTGGGACCAAAGATGGTACAGGTACCACGAATAAGGTGCAGATCATCCAGGAGTAGATGAAGGATGCACAGAGTGGGCATAAGTCGTATGCTGACAAGAGATAGAGACATGTGATGTTCGAGGATGGCGATCATGTCCTTCTACGAGTCTCACCTTGATGAGGTCTAGAGAGATTTGGCCGAGGGGGAAACTTATCTCAGATATTAATTTGACCTTTACAGGTCCACAGTAGAGTAGGTGAGGTGGATTACCACTTATCTCTTCCAAATCAGTAGCAACGTGTGCACAAATTCTTCCACATATCTTAGCTGAGGAGATACTAACACGACCCTTCCCACATCATCGACCATAGAGAGCTGGACATCGATGACGGGGAGACATTCACAGATGTTCTAGTAGAGATCGAGGATCGACAGGATCAGGTCCTTCATGGACAGTTGATAACTCTATTTCACGTTCGCTGGTAGCACGGGAACCTCCATGAGAGCTCATGGGAGTGGGAGGCTTAGATGCATGCACAATACCCCCATTTAATCCGTTAATTCGAGTTGTATCTTACTGGGACGTAAATCCTTGAGGTGGGGATAATGTAAATACTCATAAATTCCATGGAAAATTTGTTCTTATATTAATGGGATTTTATACAAGTCTGTGAAAATTTACGGCGATTGATTCCACGGCCTGGAGTACCCAGAATCATTTTCTGATGTTTTGTTGAGGTACGTTCAGTAATCTTGTGAGCGGGATTTTATAACATTTTAACTGGTGCTCGGAATTGAATTCATAGGGCACCGTTGAACATGCAGCACTGATATTCTCTTAAGAAGACTTTCACCTCGATTAATGTTGGTCTGGAATGGATGTTAGTTTTTGGGGTTCATAAAAAAATTGAATAAAAATAAGTTGATAACTTATTTTTATTTTCTGGTGGTTAAAACCTAAAATATGAGGTTAGAGGTGGGGGCCATCACAACATAACCTCCCATGAGAGGTTATGGTGGTGGGGCCCAGTCACACATAACCTCCCTTGGATGGATATACTTGGTGGGTCCCACATGGGCTTTACACCCCCTTTATCCCCCCATTTATGTGGGATGAAACTCTCCACCTAACCCACTAATTAATTTTTCCAATAATCTCAATTAAATAATTGAATTTAATCACATAATTAATTTAAAAACCATTTGAAATCTTTAGAATTATTTGGACAAATAATGAAATAATGGGTTAAGATAACCCATTATTTAGGTTGGAAATACATTTGGTGGAGCTTGAGAGTGGGGTTTGATGATCTAGGAGAACCCTTGGATAGTTATCTCTCAACGAAGAATACAAAGAACTCCTCTTCATCATCCACCGAAGAACGAAGAACTATTTCTTCGAGCTTCGACAGAGCCAAAACAGAATAAGTCGACCGAAAAGAAAGCCGATGACGCCTATTCCTCATTCTCCTACCCTAGACACTTCCTAATGTCAATGAATCGACGTCCTCCATTCCTCTCCTTCCATCGTCAACGATCGACAAGCAAGGTAGAGGTTGTTCTATGTATGAGTTTTACCCACCGTTCATCGTCGTTCAAATTATGGATTGTGAACTTCCAATTCATATCACCATAACGAGGAGGGATCGGACCGCACGAACATGGGATGACCCTCCGCCTTTGTTCAATCTCACTTGTTGAAGATAGAATCGGTGCAACGACGCCGCCCGAGTAGAGGACCGTAGCAGAGAATTGATCGTCAGCGTTGGGCCGACCACGAAGGAAATCGGCGGTGCAAAGTCCTCTAGGTCTCTAGAGGAGCGCGGTGCCATAGCGCCGTGTTGAGAACCATGATGAGGCAGAGCTAGGAAGCCTTAAGGGCCACCAGAGGGGTGCGCCACCATCGCATCGTGCGAGTGGAAGGGTCGTGGCCAGGTAGGCCACGGGGGGCAGACAATGCAGCGTAGCACCGTCGTGCCGCGCGGAGTAAGGGAGACACAGGCAGGGCGGACCGCGATGGAGGATCATAGGTGCGGTGCCTTCGCGCCACGCCATAGGTGCGAAACCGGCTAGCCGCTCGGCCAACTGGACATGCCGGGACCCATCGGGTCCCATGGGTTACTTAACCGGTTCCTAGCGCCGATTCTGTTCAGAAGCCATGGGCACGACACCCCCCCCCCCCACGTGTGGCCAGCCGAGCCACATGTGCAAGCCGAATGGGCCGCCAGCCAGCAGGGCTGGGCCGCCCCCTCGGGCCGGGCTAGACCGACTAGGATGGACCGGACCCGAACCCATTGGACGGAACTACACTTTTGCCCCCATATCATTGGCTACATGTGTTCGATCGATGAACCGCCTACGAGGATGGAAGGCTTGCAGTGAGACAGTTCTTTTAACATACCCCACATGCAGTTTGGAAATATTTGGGATACATTCGGGATGGTTTGAACCTAAAAACCAACTGGGCCCCTGGAACGGAAATGCCAATAACTCACAGGCCGGGCGTCCAATTGACACACTGTCTAATGCGTTGAGACCCCTATGATGAGGCAGACCATAAAGATACTTTTGTTTGAGACTTCATGATAGTTGGTGTATCGACCAGTAGCTGGTGGAGTGATTCCACTTGGAGGCAAGCGAGCGGAGTACGGAGGCCTAGTAGCTGGCTGATACCTGATGACTACTGACCTTTCAACTCTGATTGTTTCAACTAGCTCACAGGGAAGCGCCTCTATGTGACGCGGCAGACGCACAATGGGGGGCGCCTCTGTGTGACGTGGTACACCCATGGTATTAAACAGGAGGAGTACTACAGTAGGCTATGAGGGGGAGCTCCTCTGTGTGACCTGGAAGACCCACAGTGGGGAGTGCCTCTATGTGACACAGTAGACGCACGATACTCGACAGGAGGAGTACCAAAGCAGTCCAGGATAGTGGGAAGCGCCTATGTGTGATGCGGAAGGCCTAAAGTACTCTATAGAGGAGGAGTACACCACCGCTGAGGTTTGGAAAATTTGACTTGGAGTTTTACATGTGACCACCAAATAATAAAATCATGGATTTGAGCTGAGTCAATGACATTAGTGTTTTCCTCATGACTGGGATGGGTTACAAGATAACTTAGGTATATGAATGGACATATACCTATGTAATGGTTATCCGTAGATTTCATTCCTGTGTGGGTATTCCTTGTTGGATTTTGCAAGAGCTTGAGGGTCTCAGTGTCCTTACAGTGTATCGTTATACTCACCCATGTAGGAGCTATGCCCGCACCTGGTTGTGTTGGTTGTAGACGATGGATAGCGCTGACTGAGGTATAGAGTAGTAGGACTGGACGGTACCCAAAGGTGGACCACTCGGCGAGACGGTACATAGAGAGGACGAATGGACGTGGAGTGCTGTGGAGGCCATCTGTACATACTCTTCAGGTTGGAACCCTAAAGGATAAACTAGTAGCTTCTTTACTTCTTCCTTCAGTTGTACTTGTACCTTTCAATTTCCTGTACTTTACTATTGGGATTGTACATCTGGCCATTTTAACTTTACATCAATCTCTTTATAAAAAGTTTTACATAGTTTTTTACTTCTAGTTGCGTACTCTGTTGTGTGTGTTTCAGTTTATAATGGAAATGCTTTCCCAGTTGAGGGATTTATTCCATTGGTGATCGTTGTTTGCCCATGGCCTATGGAATGCGGGCTTGGAGTAGTCACGATACGGGCCCCGGGGGATGGGTTATTACATTTGATCTTTCAGAACTATGGTACTGTAGGTTATAAATTGTAATTTTACTAACATGATGAAAATTTTTACAATTGTGATGACATTTTTCCATGTCACTCAATATTTTTATATTTTTCTATTAGCTTTAGTTATGATTACATGAAAAATATTAAATTCTCATAAAATTATATAAAAGGTGGAATTTTTGGGATATGTTTAAGACTTTTTTTTATTAGTATGCTTCTTATATTGTTGGGAAATTTTTATTTTAATAAAAAAATCATTCGTGTTACTGGTCAAATATTTCCAATATTTCTCAAAAACTCTAATCCTAAAAAGGCATTTAGAATGTAATTGTCACATTTTTTTGTGAAAATATAGTAACTAACTTTTGGTATCAATGATATTGAGTAATATTTTTTTGTTTTATTCAATAAATATAATATTGTGTGTCTAGGGTGCCTCAAGATATATGTCATAATGGGGGAACCCATTCTCAATTGTTAGTAAGTATTATTTCATAGGAGGGGTGACAACATGATAAATCTAATAATGGCGATCAGAAAATTGGTAGTGATGGATAACATCCAATGATTTATTTTTTTAATTTATTTTAGGAAAATAAAATAAAATAACAATGTATGTATAATTTAAATTATATATATATAATTCTTTTTTTGAAAATTATCAAGGATTACACCTTGAGAGGGGGAGGGGGAACCAGGTTATATATGTTTGAAATGATTCTTCTTTATAATGGATCTTATTCTCCCACCTTGAGGAACACATCTATCATTCTTTCTCTTTCTCTCTCTCTCTCTCTTCTCTCAATGAGAGATGGAATATAAAAATATTATGAATAATTCTTCATGGTTTACACACACTAGACTATATCCAAGTAGAATTCCTGGAAATGTACCTATGCACTAGAAACACTGAAAGATCACTTTTTATAAGTACATATTTGGAGTTGTCTCATTAACCCTTCAAGTTCACAACCATGATCATTTGGAAGAATCAAAACATTCCAACAATAGGGAACTCAATTTTATTCATATTTCAATCATGTTATTCAATAAATGTTGACATAAATATTCACCAAGAATGTTGGATATTCTATATCACATGAATTATGGTGCTTCTAGTGAGATAATGGATCTCCTGGAATAATAAATTTTTCACCCTTCATCCTCACATTTGTAATCTAGTATAATTCATTATTATTATTATCCTTTAGAATATTAATACATTATGAAAATATCTCTATTATCTATGCCTATCCTCATTATAATTTAGTTCCTTAATTATTATTCCCACAATCCTAGTGAATTTAAAAAATACTACCTTCAAAAACTAACCAAAAACAACCAAATAAATTATAGTTAAAATATGTATAAATGATCAAGTGTGTCAGAATTAATATTTCTAGATATTCTATTTCAAACACTAAAACATCATGTTCCACAACATGGTGTACATAAATAGTTCTTTTTTACCTCAACATGTGAAGCACCATAGCCTGATCACCTCATATATCTGATGTTGTACAATTGTTTCTTCTTGGAGCCACGACCCTCAACATAAAAGTATTGTGAATTCTTATGGGTGAATCCCTATGGATAATAGGTGAACATATAGATAACCATTACTATTGAAATAGAATGGTATCCCCCAAGTTTTCCTACTTTAATTATAATCCCTTAGTGAAAAAAATTATCTTCCATGACTTCTTCCCCATGGAACAATGAAAAAAACATAGTAATATTAGAACCACAATGAAATGTACCATGATAAGAAGGTAATTTTTTATTTAAATATTACCTATTTTCAACAACTGTCTTAATAATAAATTTTCATTTTGATTTATCCATTTTTTCAAAGTTGAACTGTAACTCTGCGATATGGAATACTAGGTTATGATCGGTTTCTAGTTTCCTATTTTTACCTATTAATCTCAACACTCCATATAGAAGGGGAATGTTCACAAACTCTATCAATATACACCTAATCCAAGGCCTACAATATCATCAACAAGCTATGGTACATGTTTTTTTGAATTACATGTTAACCAAAAAAAGAACTACTTCCATTAACTTCATAGAATGAATAATTCATCAATCTTGTCAGAAAACACAACCCATTAATCCTTATGAGGTATGTTTTCTAAGAATATAACCTTATGTGTCTCTTGAAAAAATAAAAAACTCTCTACTAAATGATTCTTCTTCCATTAAAATCACAACGTTCAAAATGTGTGTCAATGAACCACCAATAAAAATTTCTATGATGATGTTATCTATTCTCATTGTGAGAAATGAAAATTAATTGAAATATTTTCAATTAAAAAAATACCTTTTTTATTTTAATAAACACATCTATCCCCCAAATGGTTCGTTAAGATACTCTCCTCCTTTTCACTTACCCCCTTTCAAACACCCCTGAAAATTTCTTCCACTTTTTCAATAAACCCACCAAGATCAATTTTCTGAAAATTTCACAATATAGGGTAAAAAATCCAAAAATTAGTTGTGATAAAGAATTTCATTCTCATGAGAGGGAATATATGGAGTGGTGTTCTATCCAGAATCCAATTATGTTGATGGATGTAATTAAACTCCTCAGGAAAACCAACGCTTCTCAAATACCACATTTCATAGTTATTTTGTAAGGATGTTTTCTACATAATAATGTGAGGAAAAAACATAATATCATAATTCCTTACTCCAACTTCTCCATTATGAAATGATATTTGATGATAATTTTATCTGTATTTCAAACTAAGATTGAAAGAATATGAGTTGTCCCACATGATTGGAGTAACATGATTCACATTTTCACACCCACTGATAAGTTGTTTCTTCATTCTATTCTAGAGAGTTGACGAATGAAATTAAGAAATGTAATCATCCTCCACAGAACTTTATGATATTCAATAATACTTCTTACTTTTCCCATGTTTTCAAAATATACAAAGATAAAATGAATCATATGATGTATATATTCATTGAACAACCAAACTATCCTAATATAAATTAAAAAATAACATTAAATTCTTTCATGATTCATTATAATATAACATCCATTAATCTGTAGTTTGATAGTTATATCGTAGATTATGCTTTTTTCATTTTTCAAGTGGATTACAATAGGATAACTCTAAAAATATGTGTCTATAAAAGTGGGGAAAAACTTATGGACAGCTGGAACTCCAACAAAGCAATCTGCTAGTAATTTTTCAATGAGAATCCTTGTTGGCCCTGTTTCCCAATTTAACAATTTTCTACATCATTATTGTCTCACTCACATTTCTCATAGTCCTTAATTCCCCCATCTAAAATATTTTTAAAACATCCTTAGTATTTTTATTTTTAGAGATAAATATATCATATATTCATTTAATTACATGAAATCCTTGGAAACAAATGATAACTCGGAAATTAAAGAATCATTAAATTTACACCTCATGTGATATAAAAATTTATGGACTTAGTTCTTCTACGAGCCTCTAAAAATTATATCATAGACATATAAAATCACTATCAATTTCTGCTCATTATACATATTTGTATATAGGTAATGATCAAACCCACCTATAATAAATCTGAGCATATTTAGAACTTTATCTAACCCAAAATAGCAGGATCTTGGTTCCTTTTTTTGTTATGGAATCCCTTCTTCAATCAGCACAATTATACTTCATCTTTTTTAATAAGAAAGATATCTGGTTTCTGAATATGCACTTCTGTTTAATGAACTATATTTAACTACTCAGATTTTAAACCCATTTTATATAAATTTACACCATATTGAACCACCATGGATAAAAAAACTGTATGGTATCATGATATGATACTGGTGAAAATGTCTCATTGAAACCATCTACATAAATTTAGGAGTACTGCTTTTTTTGTTTGTTCTCAAACACCATTCCATATTCAGTAATCTTATTTCGAAATAACCACTATGATTTAACAAAATTATTATTTCATGGAGATGCAAAAACATCCCATGTATTTTTATTAATTATTTTATCAATCTTATCATTCATATACCTAATACAATGCCCTCATTATTCTGGTATGAACCCGGAATATCGGGTCTCCAATAATGTTTCCGTTATTGATTTCATACATGTTTGTTAGTCTTCTTAAACATAATGTAATGTATGAATCTTATGTTATTTCAATTTTCTTATCATAGTTTTTATTTTTCCTTGAAATTACCTGGGATCCATTTACGTCTCCATTACATTAAACTTCAAAAAATGGTTGATTGATATGTAAAATCCGTATATGTGTAGTTTCAATTTTCTCACAGCTAATCACCAAAATTTTATTTATATAAATAATTTCTCAAGGTTTTTTATTATCACATTTTTAGTTTTTTCCCATTGATGAATGTCCATAAAATATGTCTTCACCATGGAATTATTCAAATTTTCAAATCTTGTCTATATTGATAATCAAACACTAAGATTTAAACACCCATAAGTAATTAACTGATGGATTCTTTCTGTTCTTGTTTTCATAGTTATATCTTAATTTATAGAAATAAAAAACCCACTTGAGATGTAAAATTTTATAACAATGTTATTATTTCTAATACAATTCTTCAAGGGACTTATCTATAAACATTGTATAGTTGATATTTTTGGTTATGTGAATTCTTCATTGTACTACCCAATATGTTTAGAGTGTTCAGAAAAATGAATCATAATATATAATTCCTTTGCTATATAAATTTTACTCAACTTAATGGTTAAGAAATGTTTTCCCATTTTCACATAGGAAATTATGAAAATGCGTACCAATAATCATTTCATCCCATCCTTGAAAGCATGTGATACATTATATACCAATGTCTTGTATGGGATAAGAATAATCCATTCCATCATTCTAAAACAACAATCACAAAATAGATAATAAATTATAATGTATATGTAATTGGGTGATATTAGCCCATATACATCATCATGCACTAGTTCAAGCATTCATGATGTCATCACCAATTTGGATTTCATGTATTTTGAGAAATCTTCCCAATATTAAATGAAACAAATATGTTTTTGTAATCATATGTGATATGGGGACTTCCACATGCACATCATTTTTTTCCAAATTATCCTTATTTTTTAAGATCAATGTGAAAAGTCCCTTTTACCATAGTCTATTATCCTCTAATTTGGACTATGTTAACAATTATTCCAATCAAACAAGGTACATATTTCCCATGGATCAGTAACCCTCTAAAATATTAGAATCATATTTATAATTAACTTTATATATATATATATATTTAGAACTCCGCCACATGCCAGAAATCACAAATTCAGTTCAGGCTAAGAATATTTTGACACATCCCTTCATCCAAGAGAACATTATCATTCATTATAGAGTTTTTAATTTTTTCGAATAGTTTATAATCAATAATTTTAAGACCATAATCATTCACAAAATAAAAGAATCCACATTTTTTATTATTAATATTTATAATATTGTCTTATATTATTTTTATGTGATATGTCAAACAATTTTCCAAGAAACATGAAATTGACATTTCTATTTACCTCAATTAAATTTTTTGAAAAATTGTAATTTTTATGAATACCCTTTCCATACCCATGAATGAGGTGACTGTTTCACCTTGATATCTATCTCCATGATATCTTATTCTTCTTGAAATATAGAGAGTATGTTTCTAGTTTATATCCTTATTTATTATTTTTATTACTTATTATTTGATCCACTTCAATAACGTATCAATTTTATTTTTTTCCTTCATATTGGGAAATTTATTTCATTATGATTGAAGCCTTCAAGACAAAAAAATTTAAATTAAAAGTAAATGAATGATTATATATTTGGATTTCTTATTTTGATTGGAATTGATCTCAGAAAAAATATCCTAGATATAGAGAACATATATTATGGTTTTATAAATTTTCCATATAAATACCATATAACTATTTATATACTTCTATCTTTCTTGGACACATAATCTATATACATTCTAGTACTATAATGATCTAACAATTTTCAGAGAGTTAATGCTTGGGGATTTGAAACAACAAATATTGTATGGTTATCATCATTATGTTTGACCACCAATATTCCAATATCGTTGAATTCTCATACATATTAAATATTCTAATTATTTTCCAGAAAAATAACATTTTTCTGAATTAAGATGATGACATATAATTCCTTATCATTATTAGAGGTGTCAATAGTCTTTCTTATTGTTTAGAAATTAAATGAAAAACTCAAAAATTGTTCATAAATATTAAAAATCATTTTAATTCTCTATATTACAGATTTTTCTAAAATATAAATGATTTGGTTTTGTTCTTCAATTTTATGCTTTTATTCAAATTACATTTCTAGATTTCCAAGAAAAATCAAGATTACAAATTTCTAATCTCTAACCTAATCCTTGTCATGTATTCTTTCTATTGTTCCAAGTAAATCCTATAATAAACCACCAATTTGTTAGTATAAATTGTATTTTATCACAAAATATTAATTTCATCAATGGATTCATCATTTTCTTGATTAAAGATCAAATCTTCCCACAACTCCTTCATTCATTTCATTATTATCTACATATTTTGGAATATATTCAATATACATAAACACATACTCATCCATGAAATATTTGAATTCATTGGTTCATCTTTATCATGAAAAATCTTCTACTTAAAAATAAAATTTCTCATTTGGAAGGCTATTTGTTGAAATATCATTATACATTATACATCTCTTGTTGACTTTTGGCCTATGTGTCATCATTGTCATCATCATCTTGAAGGATCTAAGATTACTTACATACAATATGTACCATATTTACACAAAGGATGTACGAAAGGGGAAGACTAACATTAAATATTCACCTTCCTTTGTTAATATTATAGGAAAAATGACATATCATAATCAACTTTATCATTTTCTAGATTCTCCTTTTTTGATTGATTATTAATGGAATTAATGGACACATATTGGGTACTATCTTTTTTATTGTATTATTTTCTTTATTTATAATTTAATAAGACACAAGAGTACATTAAAAACTATCATGTGATATTTATATTAGATATTTTTCTTATAAAATTGACACTATTTCATTGAAATGTGGTGATATATTTCACTTCATTGTCTTCACGATCTTCTCATTTTTGAGATCTTCATCGAGGCCTCATATATCATCAAGAAGAAACTTTTGATGATTTAAAAATCACAAAATATTTATTTTTAATTCTTTTTCAAATAATCATTTTTTATCAAATAACTTATAACATTAACAATTAAAATTTTGATTCTCCTTTATAAATATTATGAAGATTTTCCCTTATAACATGAGAGGAATTTCAGAAAATTTCCTTTGTGTAAATATGATTGGCTAGAAACATTACCAAGGAATTTATAGATTTATTTTTACTATATCCAGTTATTTATTTCCATTCTAAATAGTATATCAACTATAAATTTGAGCTATTATTCCAGATATGGGTGTTTTGTGGACATAAATTCCCAAAGAACAGAAATTGTTTTACATAAAAACATTCCACAATTGGAAATCACATCCTTCAAAAATAGAAATACCTTTTTGGGTGCAAATAATTTCCATGATTCCATTATGGGGAACTGAGAAACCCCCATTGAGAATCAATAATGATATGATATATTTTTTTTGGTTCATATACATGAGGATACATCTAAATATCATGAAAACATGATCATATTTACTAGAAAAACTAAAATCTCACTACATTATACATACCAATTGGGAGTGGTCACACATAACCTCCAGGTTCACTACCATGAAAACATTAAAGGAAGAATAATATCCCATAGTATGTAATTCACTAATCATTGTGATTCACTAACATTATTAACAAAATGTTGATATAATGTTTCCCCATAATTAGACTTTCTTCTTCAATAGATGAATTGACGATCTTCTAATCAGAGAATCAATCTACTAGAATAACACCTTTTTGATCATCAAATATATAGATGTAATAATAATTTTTTTCGTTTTCATAACCATTTATAATTTCCAATAAATTATACATATCTATCTACCCACTATGCTTCTCCCCTTTTCAAATACTCTTTAATTTTCAATACATTTTTCCCAATGAATACATGAATTAATTCCTTGATAAACTGAAAAAACTACCCTTTAAATGATACTAACAAATGTTGTAAAGGACCAAGGGTTTCACAATGCATTTTCCAAATTTATCAATTTTATTGAAAAAATATCAATCACAAAAACATGGTTTATAGACCTCAGTATTTTTACTTAAACTCACCAACCACATGACCTAGTTTCCTATAGTTTCCCATGTTTTACGTGTCATTTTTCAATTATCCAAGGACTTAAACATGGTCATTGTCTGACACAGTGTTTCTTATAGGTGAATTTTTAGACCTCCTCACTTTTCATCATTCCTCTAGGGTGACTCCCCATGGCTCACTAGTGAACAGCAGGATAACCAAACGTACTAAAATGGAATGGTCTCATAAAAACATGATTCCATTAGTTTTTGACCCACTATGGATAGGAAATGAATGACCATGACTTCATATCCAATAGGATCAACTGAATATTTTCTGTTAATTGACCTACATATCGACCATGACCTATCATACCATTGTACGATATTTCAGTTTTGTCATTTCTTCATAGGTACACTGGACACCACCATGGGGACAAAAATTGTATGTTCCCCTTCCAATTTCCAATTATAAGACTCTTAATATAAACATGAAATTGGGGATAGGCATGGTCACCACCTATTCTGTAACAACATAGTCCATGACGTGGATAACCATAAACATGGTGTTTTCTTATTTTCATGGATGTGTTGCTTTAACAAACACGAGAAACTCCTTCCATTAATATATAATAAATTTTCAATTGTAAAACTTGATGAATGACACATTCCTGAAATCATTACGTGATATTTTTTCTAACCCTTATATATGGATGGGAAGATGGATGCAAAATCATATCCCATGATAAAAGGAATTTGTGGCTGAAAGGGAGGGATATGGTTCCCAATATCCTAAGTTGACAAAAAAGATGTCCCCACGTTGTTCTGGTCGTTTTGATTTCCCAATAATTATGTAGGAGAGTATGTAGAGAGTTTTACAATAAATTTGACCAAGGGGTGTTGTGGGGACATTTTTTCCATTTTTTAGTAGTGTCTAGCCCTTAGGTGGACCTATCTTAGTGGAATTATTTTCCTCACAATATGGAATACATGGTAATAAAGTTCTTATAGACATTTTCCACATAGTACACCTTCTATGAAACACGATTCATGTAGTAATCCATTGATTCATACCTTTCGTGGGGTGTTGGGGAACAAATTAATTACCTATGTATATCATAGTCAGTTATCCTTTATCTTGTATCTAATATAGGACTCAACATATTCTTTTTTTAAATTTTCCTATATTTATGAAAAGATGGGTTTTAGATGATTTTGATAAATTAAATGGATAAGTATGATTAAATAAATTGTTTTAAAATAAATAAAATTGTGGTCATTAGAGTGATATCGGGTAGACCTAGTTCTATTCTATTATTGTTTCCAATTTTTATCAATTATTCTTTCACAATCTAGTAATACAGAGATTCCTATATTTATTTATCTCTCTCACTCATTCATATGGAATAGGTGAGGGTATATCACACCAAAACTCAATTGGTCTACCCACCATACTCTATGTGCAGAGTCATAGTCATACCTTTTTATAAATTAAAGAAATCCAAAATTAGCTATTTTTATTCCCTAATAATCAATATTTCCCGCCACAATTTGATGCACATGATGGTGATTTTCAACCACTCACCACCCAAATATTATATAATCTATAAAAAATTGATGAAATTTGGTTAGGTGGAGATATGAATCATTCAATAAGGAAATTAAAATTAATATAATCTCACAACTATTCAAATAAATCAAAAAATTTAAAAATAATATAATAATTAAAATCGGTTGACAGAAGAATGGAATAAGTTTATTTATTTCTGCATACAAACTCAAACATATAAATTTGTAATTCCACCCTCCTTCCCAAGCACTCAAAAAATATCCCTTTATGTTTGTAGAAGATTAGTTGATTTTTCATAGGGAAGGAATCAATGAAATGGATAGAAAGTAAAATAAATGGGGGGAAGTGAAATAAATCCAAAGTAGTCCATCATTCATAGCTTCACTCATTGATCAATACCTTTCTCAATCCCCATCACCCGCAATTTATTTTCATAGTTTACACTCATGATTTCATAAATTAAGGAACAAAATATTAGCAATTTAATATATGGGGTTTTAATGTGTCACTGGTCATAAATGAGTAGTGGAAGAATAAATTCTCCTCCATTTATTGATCAATTTAGAGGGTTTCAACTCATGAATACTATTCATGATGTGAAAGTTGCAGGGAAGATTTTTTTGTGGGATTATTCACTCATTAACTTAAAACCATATAATTATTCATGTTTTATATCATGAATGAAATTCAAAACCATAATTTGTGTTTTTAGAAGGGGTTTCTCTATTAAAACTCAGTTCCAAATTTTTATTATTTGAATTTGGTCATTGACACCTTCAATATTTAAGAGTCTCTTTTCGTATTGTGACATGGACTCTATTGAAACTAGTTATGTAATTTTTTTTCCTAAAAATATTATGTCATCCTTAAGGAAATAACAAAAATAAATAAATAACATAATGTTTAATCATTTACATGAAATAAATATTTTTTATGTTGAAAATATTCTTATAAAATATGAGTCTATCAATTCCCAATCACATAGAAATTTCCTATCCCCAGTAATATAATTTCAACATTAAAAAATAGGAATAACATGTTACCAATAATAAATTTCAAATTAAATAAAACAAAATGATTATAAATGGGGGTCAACCATTCAATAATCTCTTGAGACATAAATTTCAATTGACATTATTTAAAAAACTAATCATCCTATGTATTTTAGCTTTTTCTATTTGGAAATGGTGGGTCATATCCTTTAATTGAATCATATATCATCATTAAGTATTATAAAAAATTAGAATTCAATATTTAACTCATAATGGATTATGTTATTGCATACCTGATGATATAAATTTAGGTTGTGTTATGCTCTTTTCAGGAGAATATGCCCTTTTTCCATAGGGTTGAAAAGGAAAAACTTTTACCACCATGTAAATAAAGTTAAAATAATTCCTATGGTCATTTAAATAATTTTTTTAGTGAATATAAAGCTTAATATTGGAATATATTTATTTTTGAGATATTAACACTCATATCGAGGGTTTTCTCTAAGTCATTATTCATGATATATAATGCAATGAGAACATTAGATCACTCTTGTAAATGACATCTCCCAACCTCAGAACTCATATTAAATTCATGATAAATATATATATAATAAAACAAGATCTCTGTATTATTTTTTATAAACTTAATCATAGGAAAATATCATATTCACCACCATACCACATATCATCCAAAGATCATTAGTCTGTTAACTGGGATTTTCTATTTTCCCAAAACACAACCATCCTATTTTTCATATTTTTTTAAAGAATGGAAAACTAGAAGACTATAATGAATATAAAAATATCATTTAAAAATAACCAAAATAACACATTGACACTTTTTTCATACGAAACATCCCTTATTATATGTCTTCACGCACCCCTAAATAAAAACATTAAACTATCATACGATATAAATTGATTAAGGGAGGAATGAATGAAAATTTATTATAAATTGGAACCTTCATAGTGATTTTTTTCATGTATTCTATAGAATAAATATTTATTAATGTCTTGGTGGGTACAAGGATAAATAATAAAATATAATTTACTCAATTATTTTAAATGTTGTTTTATATTGTCTTTGTTGTTAAAAGTTTTATGGAAAGTGAAACCTAGTGGCATGCACCAAGATAACTCAAGAAATATTCTCATGATATAAATAAAAGAGTATTATCCTAGAAATAATCTCAATAATGGAACATTATAATTTAGAAAATCACACATTTTAAGAAATAAAAATAATAAACTTGTCTACATAAATTTATAATTTAATTTTTTTTAAATGGTACGGAAATATAAATTACTCCAAACAACTAAATCGGTCAAATTAGGATTAATTTATTCAATATCATTGATTCACTATAATTGGAAAATTCACGTTTTTCTCATTTAATCAAATTAAAATAAGAATATGAAACATAATATGATGATATTATTATGAAATCTATGTCTCCTACACCATTAAATAAAGCTATTTGTGTACATGAAATTTTATTTTAAATTTAAAGAAATTATTTCCAAACAAAAATATATTGAATTCAAATGATAATAATTTTGAATGAATAATTTATTTTGATATGATTCTGGAGATAGGTGGAACAGGTCATGTTCCTTCAATTCTCTGTTGCATCACTTCTATGATGTGTAAACTTTTTATAGAGTGAATTTTGGTTTCCCTACTATATTCTATGTTATTTCAATTTGTGAATTACTTTTTAATTAAGTTAATTATTTATATTTCCTCTATACATTAATCAAAATCTTTTATATAATTGAAAAATAATAAAGAAAATGTTAGTAGTGGTGTGTTTATTCATGCCTATAAAGGATTGAGGGAAGAGTGGACATCATTAAAAACCAGGGTTTTCTTCTGAACGCTCTTAGGATTAACATTGTTCGCATGACTCAAAAAAATAATTTTTTTTTAAAAATCATAAAAAAGACCCCTACCACACACACTAAATTGATTCAGTTTCGGCACATGATTTAAATTAATTTTTTATGTATGAAGATAAAAAATGAAATTACATCATGTAATCATGTTTAAGGGAAATTCCCAACCTGGTGGGTCATCACTTGTAATCAGGGTGATGGATTGTAATCCCACCACTTGTTCATACGATATGGGATCATTGTGATTATTTAGCCTCTTAAAATTTAATTTTAATGGGGTTCCAGATTTCTCATTTTCAATCTATATATCACCAAATATTATAGATTAATAATATTAAATGGTCATTAACATGTAAAATAAAATTTATTGAGCATCTGTTTGAGTCTGGAGGTGTATAACAACATATTATCTCAATGATTAATGCGTAACAGTATAATTACATTTTAATGTGATATCATTGTTCTATATTTGAAAATATTTTAATTTTAAAGGGATTATCTCCTTATTTCCTTTAGTTCCTATAGTTGTAATATACTTTCTTTCCCAGCTCTATCAATGTTGAGAATCATCTACCTCACAACCTAGTTGGAATTGTTTTCCAATTCAATAGGGAGGTGATAATTTTTTCCTAAATGAATCAGTAGTTGATAATTATTATTGGTGTATTATTAGAAATTTTATAATACCATAGGGTATCATATATCTTTTAGATCTATTACCCCTATTGGGGTTTAACATATTTTTTAGAATTCCCTTTATTTAACAGTTGGAAAAAAGATTCTTGTCAATTTCATTATGGATGATATGGGGTTTTTTTATAGTGAAACCCATACCATTATAACCATTCATCCATTTTCATTCTATTGAAGTGGGTCCCATGGTCTTTAATAAGGGATAATTCTACTCAAACCTATATCATATCTTAGTCCAGACAAAATCATAGAAAACAATACCATCATCAGTCTTGGTCGCTTTTTATTCCATCCATTTTGAAACATAATCCATCACAAATAAAATCTTTGTTTAAAAAATGACACATGGAATACAACAAATATTTATAATCCCTACACATTAATAATTTTATTGAGTGCAAATTTTTTGGTGTAATTTTATACTTTCTGATTTTTTTTGAAAAAACTATCATCTTAACATTTTCAACATTACTTTTTTGAATCTCTTATTAATGTTTCCCAACAAATTCAAGATTCTAATTAATTATTACGAGTCCATTAGGGCCAGAAATAAAATTCATCAGATAAATTATGAATGAATTTACCAATATTTCAATTTCAATTTCATTTAAATAATTTTTAATTACTTGATCTGTGTATATCTTATTGTGTAATTCATCTTCATAAATAAAAAAATTGAGTAATATATAATTTCTTTTCTACTGATGAGAGCTTAAAATATATGGTACCTAATAAGACACTTTTTAATTTTATATTTTTTAATACCCTGGTACTTCACCTAATATGATTTAAATTTTTTCACTATGAATATTCTCATTGAGTGGGTTCTGACATGGAATCTCCAATTTAGCGATGTGAGGTAGTCATCATAGATGATTGGACTCTATATATTCTTTCCATATTTTTCCTTGATTACTAGTTAGAACTCTTATAATAGGATCATCTATCCTATCAGTCAAGACATAGCATCATCCAACTTCCTTAGATACCTGAGAGATATTTGATTAGAAAAAAGACAACTTTAGTTAGCATTAGGTATGATATGAATTTATCTAGAGTGAATAAAAATGAAAGGAACTCATTTTTGAAGTTATGAAATTAATCAGCGTATAATAACATTTATATGATGAATAATAGATTTCTGATGGCTTTATGGAAATTCATTGTGAGAGTAAAACTCCCACACATTGATTTGATGCATCATAGAGCAGCTCCGATGGATGGTCCCAGTTCTATGAATACAGTATTGGAGGATTAATAAAATGTTGATTAAAATAGTCAATATAATTTCAATATTGATTATTAATATTAACTCAACATCATTCAATTGTAATATTAATACAGGTTAAAAAATATTATTAAAATATTTTATAACTCTTCGATAGAAACTTGAATGGCTTAATCATGACATATAATCCGTAAGAAAATATGATATGGAAATGAGTTTATTACTAAAACCATTATCTAATATACACAGATTCCTTTATATAATATTATATATCCTAAAACCATTCCTTTTTACACTATGAAATTTCATTTATCAATGTTTTAAATATTATTTTTCATAAATATTATTTTCAAAAAAATAGATTCCCTAAGAAATGGTAGAAATAATTATTGAAAAACGTGAGATCATAAAGAATTACCTCTAGGAGGTTCTAAATATTATAATAGAAAATACTCACCATAAAATATTTATAGGTAAGAAGTGAATTATATAAATCAAAAGGAATCCTTTTGTAAAAGATGGTTCCAAAGGGGAAGGTGATGGTCGTCTTATATTGGTCTTCAGGAGTGATTGATACCTAAAAGTAACATGAAAACCCATATAAAATACAGTAATGGATTTTTACTACTAGACTATCAAGTATTTAATCTAGAAATGTAATTAAAAATTATCCTTTTTGGGTAACATGTTTTATCTTTCTGTAATATGAACATACCCTCCAACTATTTCTCACTCACAATGTTATGAGTTCCTTTCAATAATTTTTAACAGATGTCTAACCAATTTTCTATGGAACTAAATGAATATTAACGCCCCTTTGAGAATCATATATTTGAAAAATAATGTCAAATAAATTTAATTTATCTTTATAATTCATAACCACCTAAATGTTTGTAGGATTTTATCTTCTTTTTTGTTATCTCACTTTTTGAGAATTTTCTTTCAAAAATATTCTATGGGAGTAGGATCAAGAGTCGATTTTTTATATCACATAAACATCATCCTATTTCATGGAAGTTTATTTTGATGATGTCATTTATTGTTTGTAATTTGGATTTAGATATGTTATTTATAATGATCATTGATAATTTCATTCTTTCTATATGGTAAATATACATCAAATTACATAGAAAAGATTTTATCTCTATACATGGGGGTTGATCCAGGAATGATATTGAATTGAGGACTCATAACTCAAAATCTTAGATCTCTAATATCATTTATGTTTCATTTAGTAAATCGAAAAAATAATATATAATATCTTAATCTAAAATAAAATATGATTTTCATGATTTTTTATATTTCTATTTCCAAGATAAAGATTGTATTCTAATTATATGAATTCTTGAGGAAAACATGAATCTATAATCATGTTGGTACCTTTATCATGTGTTATATAATAAAGTTGTCAACTACTTTATGGATTCATAATTAGAAAAAAATTATGACGTTTTTTATGATATCTCCAAGACCAACTATGAGTGTTCCTTCAAGGTTACCGGTGATGATTTTTACCATCCTCAAGAATGGCCAACCTAGATTGATGGGTCATGACAAAAAAAATGAAATTAGTGGAATTTTTTGTGGACTGAAGGTGTTTTAATCATCCAACTAATAATATTGTTTTTTTCTTAAAACCACAACATATTTCCTCATCACTAGACATTTAGTGGATATTTTTAAAACATTATAAAATTTTTTAATTAAAAAAATATATGGGGGAATATAAGAAAAATGTATCTCTCTGTCGCTAAACATAATATTTTTGATTTTTTGAGTGGTTTATAAGAGTAACTTATTCTAAATATATTTTATTTTATGGATTTTATGTCAATTACTAAAAATTTCTTCCCAATCAATTTTATTCAAAAAATAATTAATAAAAAATTAAAAATAAACCCAATGACATGAAATAAAATAAAATAAAGACTATATGATAAACCCATAATACATACTTTATACATCCACAGTCATATATAAACATTTTACAATTCGTCATAATCTTAGTGTCAATCAACCAAAAAAAATTTCACGAAATACCTCAGTTATCAACATATACATATAAAATATTCCAAAAAATAGGGAATACTCAATTTATATGTATGTTATGACCTCCACTACAACGATTTTCATTGACCCCATTTCATGAAATGAAACTGATAACATCCTCTATTAAACTATTACAAAAATAGAGAACAATAAATTAATATAAACATAATAAATCATAATTACAGTATAATAATTGATAAAATTTTATCATACCATTGAAAGTGAGAATTTTAACAACTACCTTATGAAAAATATCATGGATCAGAATGGGAAATGTCATGCCTATTATCATAATCTTCCACTAGTAATGAAACATAAAAATTTTAAGAAATGAAATATAAAATAAAAAAAATTATTCAAAATGCTGCAAATTAAATTTTTTATTTTGAAAATAACAAAGAAGACAATTTAACATAAAATGAATAATTTAACATTAAAAAGAACCAAATTAAAACATATACACACCCATTATACTTGAAACTAAAAAGAAATAATTAAATATTTTAATTAATCTTTTAATTGATGTGAACGGTGCATAAAATTTACAAATTAATAGAATTTGAAAGACATTGATATAAAAAAAATATATTATTATTCAAAAATCAAGTCATATGAGGGTTTTACAAGATTCCATGTCAATATGATCTCTTTTTCTACGGTGTTGACCATTCTATGCATGTTGTAGCAGTTTAAAACACTAGAAATGTGTTTATGGCCATATCGAAAAAATAATAATTCATAATGGCCAGAAGATTGATCCTACATATAAAAATTAAATCTATAGTCATTATCCCATAATTTCCAAGAAATATGATGTCATTTTCCTAATTTCGAGCCCATGATCCTTACTTTTAAAGGCTTTTGTACATTTATGATTTGTATGCGGAGTAATTTCGATGACACCTCACAATGGATAGATGTTGTTTATATGTGTACACATAAAAAATAACTCATAAGTGGTTAAATCATTATTTCACATCAATATAAGGTATTTTTCTAGGGTTATGGCCATTCCAAGCACATTTTAGTATTTTAAAACACTAAAAACACGTTTACGATCATCATAGGAAAATATTAATTAGGAATAACATTCCATAAATTTTAAAAAATAATAATTAAATATATGGCTAGTTTCATGCAATTTCCAAGAAATTAGACGTTTTGGCTTGTTTTTACCCACCAACCAGATTTCTTAATGACTATTATACCTTTAAAAGCTATTTATCAAGTCATTCTGGTCACACCGTTGGTTGGATATACAAGTTGTTTATGCATACACATCAAAAATTACTCAGTTGTGGTTTTACAATGATTTCACATGAATATAAAGAATTTTCTATATTTCTGACCCTTCCATTTACATTATATCATTTTAAAACACAAAAAAGAAACAAATTTACAACCATCTTGAGAAAACTGTAATTTAAAATCACGTGTTGTCAGTTCCTAAATTTTAAAAAAAAATTTATGGTAGTTTTCAATGATTTAAGAAAAATTTGACATAATTGTTAGTGTTCTGACCCACTGGCACTTGTTATTAGTGGCTTTTGTACCTTTATGATGTGTTTATAGAGTCATTTTGACCACACAACACATTAGATTGATTTTTTTCTCTGCGTACATGTCAAAAAGATCTCACTAGTGGTTTTAAAATGAGTTCACGTCCATCAATGGTAATTTTAATTCAATTTGACTTTTCCATGTACATTTTACTATTTTAAAACACTAAAACCCATTTATGGCCATCGAAAGAAAAATATTATTTGGAATGAAATACATTCAGTTCGTACAATTTTATATTCAATCTATGGATGTTTTCCTATGATCATAGGCCAATCCTATATCTATTTCTTTATTTTGACCCCTCAAAATTATTAACTAATGTATTTTATACCTTTTTAAGTGTTTACCAAATTAATTCGACAATACTAGACATCATATTTATATGTTGTTTATGTGTACATGTCAAAAATAACCCAGTAGTGTTTTTCCCATGATTCTAAGAGAATCTGATGCATTTTTCAATGGTGTTACTATTCAATGTGTATTTTAGTGTTTAAAACACAAAAAACACATTTTCATTCAACTTATTAAACCCACTATTTCAAATGATTTTCAATTTATTCATACGATTCAGAATTAACTCTAATGTCTTGTTCTCCTTATTTTAGCGAGATATGATATTGTATACTTATTTTTTACCCATCAAAACGAGTTTTATAACTATTTTGTACCTTTAGAAGTGTTTAATGAGTAATTTCGACCACAACTCAAAACAAATTTCTGTGTTACATACGATTACTTGTAAAAAAATTAACTCAATTGTTTTTTTCTCAGTTTTTACATCAATATTAAGTTTCATTCTATAGTTCCGACTATTCCAAGCATGTTTTAGTGTTTTAAAACACTAAAAATGACATTATAGACATCTCTAGAAAACCATAATTTGGAATGATATTATGTTTTCCCCAAAATTTCATAATTAAATCTAAAATTATATTCCCCAGATTCATGTGCAATCCAATAGTGATTTCCTAGTTTTGACCCAACAATTCTTGTTTTTAAAGGATTTTATACATTAAGAAGTGTTTACCAAGTCATTATGACCACAAAAAACATTGATTGATATTTTTCCGAGGTATCCATGTAAAAAAATAAGTCAATTATGATTTTACAGTGATTTTATGACAATATGTGGTTAGTTTTTATGTTTTTTAATATCTTATACATGTTTTGGTCTTTTAAATCACTAAAAATATGTTTATGACCATCTCATGTATACAATAATTCAGAATTATGTTTTATCAATTATTTAATTTCCAATTTAAATCTATAATCATTGTCACCAGTTTTTTTGGCCAATCAGAAATCATTTTCATGGTTTTGACCCCCAAGAAAAATGTTTTTAAAGGCTTTTGTACCTTTAAGAATTTTTTCTGAGTCAAAACCAAGAATAAAATATCCGATATTTTTCAAGAATATATATAACAATATATAATAAATTAATGTATTCGTATAAATCAACTACACATCAACGAGCTACAATATGTTGTCGATATGACTTAAAATGAATCTTTTCTATATAAAAGTTTCATTTTATTATTATTTATAATAGTGGTACGAGTTCTGTGAAAATATATTAGGTTTTCTGGATACATGATATGAATAAATGTATAATAATAAATGATAATAGATGAAAGAAACTAAAAAATAGATGTAGAATAACTGAACCTTCTGGAGTTACAATAGTAGGAGATGAAGGGAGGAAGAAGAAAAAATAATAAATATTTGTAAGAAGTTGACTCATCCAAGAGTGAGGGAGATACCATAGAATTAGTCAAAAGAACCAAATTCTGCGAAAAAAATAAAAATATTATATGTGGCCCTCCATAACCATCACTCCTATACTTATTTTCATCAACATGTTACTAATAGCCCCAACCTACTTGTATAAAATAATCCCAAAGTTTCCATGATAGAAAATACGTAGAACAGCCTAGAGAACATGCCTCAACCCTCTAACATACATATTACTAACAAAACTTGTGAATGATCTGTGGAATTTTGAATTTACCTCAGTAGGATGAGCTATATGGATTGAAAATTCCTCTAGGATTGTGCAATAATCCACTGAATCATAGAAACTAGCACATTTTCCATTTACAACAACCACTAAAAATGTGTTTAACTATAAATTATTTTTTCTTACACGCTTTCTTTCAATATAGAAATTTCACTCTATGATTCCTGAACTACGATATTACTCGAACCCCCTACATGTGTGGGAATAATTGTTCATGCCTCCCTACAAAATATAGCTGATAGAGTTATCCCATCACCCATCCCCTATACCAATCTTAGATTCTCTTTACCTAACATTAATGTAACTGAATCATTTTGGGAAACCAATGATGATTGTGAAGGGTTCACATCCAAAAAGTCATGATTTTTATCTAGTTAATTCATAAATATTCAGAGTTATTTTTTAAAATATAATAACCTAATAATATTATCTAATTAATAAAATTTTCATTACTACATATTGTTACATCATAACTATAAAAAATAATAATGAAAAATATATTATAGTAAAAACAATTTTTAAACACAATTAATTAGGCTTGAATAGATTTATCAAATAATGCCAAATCAGCATCATTTGTTCCATGAAGATTATCTAATTTAATTTTTTTAATTCCTGATAGTTTTTATAATATATTTTTCCTTGTTATAATTATATATTAATGAAATAATAAGAATTTGTAAAGAAAATTACTTACTCCAACCAATTTGGTAGGTTTATTTACCTAACTACCACTGGGTTTCCCATGAACATTAAACAGCTTATTAGTTTATCCAAAAGGGTGACATAATTCATTATCCTTTATAAAAACATAAACATGTTTGAAAAAATCATGAGATATAATAAAATTATATAAATGATAATGAATAAAATATAGAAAAAAAATGTTACTTTTCTAGAGAAAATATGAGACCCATCATTCTAATCAATGACCTCCTTGTCACAATTCACCATATTGTTTTTTATAACTCCTATAAAATTATAAGAACTAATAAAAATTAAAATATTATATTTATGTTATTACGGTACTAAAAATAATGCAATTACCCTGTGAGATGTTTCTAGGTTGATATCCATAACAGCCTTTCATTTATCACAAGAAAAGCCTTCAGGAACTATCTCATACATATATCGCGAGCTTAATGAAGATTTATTAAACTCATGAAATGATATACATTTAAAATATCATTATTACTTGCCCCAAATTTTTAAAGTCCATGGGTGTGAAACTGAGTCAAGGACATAAAAATGGAATAAGTTATTGAAAAAAAATCATAAAACATTATATGTATTTTGAAAACATAACTAATGCCTTTTAAATTAGTCTTCGATTAATATAAATTTAATATTACATTTTCTTATTAATTAAAGGCCTCAGATTTCGATGATATATGAATATGACACAAATATTCCAAATCAAAGGGAATGAGGACTATATCATAATAATGACTCCCCTGAAAATTCACATATAATCAGGAAACATCACTAGTAGGAACCCCTAATGTATAAAATTGAATGGTAATCATTAATTCATCCAGGTCACAGACATTTTTCAGTTCCATATTTTTATCCCATACATTATTGTCTTTATTTTTTTTTTAGAAAATTCAATTAATCAATTAATAATATATATTTATATTTTCTTAAAATGAAATGCATAACTATATTGGTAACTCACCAATATCCCCTGGATAGAGGGGTGACCAACTTATCAATAACATGAGTTGAATTAGACATTTGTCAATCAATGAAATATTGGAAACCAATTTATTTTCTAGTAGTCTCAGTTACAATATAATCACTAAGATCTAAAAAAGATGATTGTAGTGGTGGCATGCTCCAAGATTCTGATCGACTGCGATCTAATTTTTATTATTCACATTATTCCTGCATTTCAAATTGTTAAGGTACATTAAATATATAAAATAAGAAAACTTGATGGTTTTTTAAAAAAATACTAAAAAATGCATATATATGAATCAAACACTTATTAATGGGAAATGATAATTTATTTTCAATATAATTCATACATTAAACTATTTCATCTCCATTATCTTCATTACAATCAACCTCAATTTTGACGAGTCCTTCATATTCCTGATATCTTTAAAGCTCTACATATTTGATATTGTTAGGAAACAATTGTTCAAATTTATTTAGTTGATGAATTTCATAATCATAAAGAAACAATTTATTTTCAACTACCAAATCATATAAGTCTCTCCAATTTAAGTGTAAAAGAACACTCAAACCATCATGTATTTCATAATATACTTAATAAAATATCAAATCCTGTAAATTTAATAAAAATAGATCATGATCTGCACGTTCACCAGTTTGCATCAAGATAGAGAAGATCACATAAGTAAAATGTAATGGATATTTCAGTATACCCCTATCAATATTGACCCACGTTAATATGAAAAAATAGAACCAAAAAATATCCATTATAGTTTAATTCAATATGATCATTAAGATTCTCATACTATCTCTCATATGGAAATATAAATACACCACATTTTTAATTTTTCAAGTCTTATTCTTGATAAATTGAATGAAACCAGAGTCCATGAATATAGAAGGCACAAAATCTCTTATCAAACATTATTGGACCTTGAGCTAATAACACCAAATCAAATGATATTTCAGCTCAATTTTCAACATTATTTCGCTATACAATAATATATAATGTGTTACTTTTAACCTAGTAAAAAACTAATCATCAATATTATGAATATGAGTATATATGAACATGATGGGAGAACCATTACCCAATCTTTTTATTAACATCATTTGTCAATTCAATCTCATTTTGAGCTCTACCCCTAATTTAAATCATGTTTACAATTTTAATTATTCAATAAATTTATCTTCAATAGCCCTATTTATTTGCATATATCTATGTCCTTGTTGAAACTCCAATTCTGTAAATATAAAATTTGATCAGTTTCCAATTGATCTTCCAATTGTTTTATGTTTTGATAACATATTTTCATAATGAAAATTATTGTATATATCATCATTACATACATCATGGATGAATCAAGTTTCAATCCTATTTAAATACCAAGAATAGAATTTCAATCATTATTCAAATATGTAACCTTCAACAATAAAGCCATATGGTTGGGAATTATTCCTCACATATGATTTCAAATGACCTATATAACTGATGAAAAAATAGGAAACATATAAAAAACCATTACATGATGATTTAAATAAATCAAACCCTCAACTGGAACAAAATATTATATCAACATACCCCTCGATTGGATAAATCCATCGATTGTTTACAGGTCTCTCAAGTTTAGTTTCATCAACCAAACAAATATTTAAAGGAATAGTGACTATGTTGAATGAATGGGGAAATAAAATCTCCAAATGAAAATGTGTCAAAAAAAATTCTTTCTTTATGTTCATCATGATCATTTGGATTTATGGTTTTATTCCGAAATCTCTATGAAAATTATACAATATTCAACAAGAACTATAGTGACTTTTTCCTGTAATGTATTATTCAAAGACAACAACAACATCTATTCCATTCAAATATGTGATTCATGACTTTTCAATACATTTAACTTTTGATGTTTTATGACAAAAAACCTTGATATTTTCCTGACAATCCATATGGTACTTTTACATTCTATAATGATTATGGAATATATCTTTCTCTGATTTTTTATTGTAAAAATAGCCAAAAGATACATTCCAATCTTATTTTCCAACTAACAATGCTTTATATTCCTTGAATCCAACTCTTTTCAACCAATTAGTTGATCCTTCGACTTACCCAGCTTCTTAATAAATGTAAAAACATCATTGTCATCAATATTATTTTTACAATGAAATAAGTCAACATTATGACATAACAAATTAAACTCTAAAAATAGAAGTAATAAAAATATATTATTTTTATTCAATTTTTGTGCCCAGCTTCTTCAGATAATCTACTTCCTACCCTTTTACCCTTCTTTAAACTGATGAAAATTTCACAATTCATAATTGAAATTCAATAATTTTCCCAAATTTAGAAAATTAATCACACATTTAGTGACATTCTCACTTCAATAACTGCATTGAATCATGTATTTTGAAATTTTAATTTTTGATAAGTATCTAGATATCGATGATGACACATAAAATATGATTTTCTTCAATAAGGTTATCATTTATGTTTAAAATAAAAATTACAAACTGGATAAGCCAAACTTGTATTAGTGGTCCAACCAAACCAGTCTAGCCATAACAAAAAGCCATTAATTTTCTACATTAATGAACCATACATTTCGAATTTTTTTCTTCTAGAAGAATCATTTATTTTCAAGCCATCATCCCATAATTCATGAAATTATTTGATTAACGATTCATTGTATATATTAATTTCATTTTCATTTTCTTTCTAGGATTAATCATCGAAAAAATTAAAGAAGTATACTTAATACACTCCATTTTAGTTACTTTATTGGGGATCAAATAAACTATCAAATTGATTAATTATTTATTAAGGTACATAAATGGTTAAAACCATAAAAATCCAATCCCATTCATATATTACATGGATATGAGAAAAAATATAGATATTGGGAATCAAACATCTTCCATGAGTTTTAATATTTTGGATGTCTCCTTTTGCCAATTTTTGTTTCCTGTGTATTCCACTTCTTGTTTTATAAAGTCTTAGATGAAATAAATTTTATTTGAAACTATGGTTATAGTATAATGTAATGCAATACCTTTACACAAGTTTTATTCCTTTTTTTTCATGGTGTTTCATTGATTAATACACTCATGGTTGTTCATTACTTTCCCAATAATTTTATAACAACTTATTCATTCTCCATTCACTGAAACTTCTCCCTAATAAAGCATAAATTCAATAGGGAATTCATGCATCATTGTATAATCCAGTCCATTTTTTTGATGAGTTTCTTCATCTCATATTAGGATCCATGAATCATATATTCAAAAAATTTATCATGAAGAAACTAAAAACTCATAGAAATTACATTGTTAGTAGTTTCACCAAGACACTTATATGAAAAAACATAACTATATTAGAAAAATTTTAATACATGGTTCACCTTTCATATAGTTTTTGTTGTTTATCTTTAACTAATTCAGAAAATTCAATTTTTTTCTAGCATAAGTTTTGAGAATGATTAGACTACCAGAGATCTACTAATGTTTTTGATGATCTATTAAAATATTTGACATTATATTATATATATGTGAATGCATCATTTAAAAAATTAAGAACTGAATTCTCCACTGGTGGGTCACATTGTGTTTTGTTGATTTTATCTTCATTATTTTGATTTTCCTAAGAACTGATTTACCATTAAAAATATGATATTCATATCAATAATGAAAATTTTTCAACAAAAAATCATCATATACTTAATTTATATTCAACAATAATTTTAATTTACATCATGGAAATAGAAATTTTATTCTTCCATCAACTAATTGTTATGAAAATAAAAAAAAATTAAAAATTCTACCAAACCCTTGGCATAGTGATGTGTTTTTCAATGAAAATTAATACAAATTTTTTCTTTATATATTTTATTGTCACTATTCTCGATTTACATTCAAATATAAAGACAAACATGATTAATAAAATAAGTAAAATAAAATTTAATCTTCTCCCAACATCAACATTGACCAGGGCAGTGTCTTGATTCGATAGATCCCCAAATAAAAGTTTTAAAAAGATTGGAGTTTTAATAAATGATTTTCTAATGACTAAATTTTTTTGAGATGATCCCAATGATATTATACCTAAAATCACAAATATATATAATCTCCATGATATTAAAAAAACCATCAACTATTTCAAAAAAAATAATAAACAACTTATAAAACCATTCTTGATATTATTAAAAACATTTCTTGATATTAATCATAATAATTCAAGGTTAATACGTCCCCTAAAATAAATATTGACATTTAAATAACCTCATTAAAGTGATATTAATAAAAAATATTCTTGATAACACCTCATAAAAAATATTAATAAGGAACCCATAAAAATTCTTGATATTAACACGAGTAAGTACAATGATATTACTAAATTAAATCTTGATATTTGCGGGAAAACAAGAAAAAATATGCGACATAATATTTATAACTCCCTATAAATATTTGATAGTATAAAAAGGAATTATTTCATATCAAACATATATTTCATCAATAACATTAGGTGTACAATTATTTTAAAATAGAATTACAGTAATTGTATGGAAAACCCCATGTTTATCACATTAAAAATATAGAAAACTTAGCATATTACTAGGACCAGTAAATACCCCATAAGGACAAAAATTTATTATTCAATAAAAATAATAATTTAATTAAAGAAATCAACCGTGTTTAGGGTACGAAAACTTATATATTGGTCAACCAACCAGAGATGGGAGATGAGTTGTGGCGACATAGGTTGAGTGGTGATGAATCATGGAAGTGGTTGCAAGAACTTAAGGGGAATGGGGGATCAAGGATATATGTTGAGGGGATGTGAGGTACAGTAATGGGTGTCCACTATCACTATAGGGAAGGGGTTGTTTTACCTAGATGTAAAGGGGGGAGGTGGATCAGTGGGGGGAGGGGGGGGGGCTGATTGAGGGGTGACAAGGTGTGGTGATGGGAAAGGGGCGATTAGTAGATATAAGTTATGGAATTATTGGATAGAGGAAATATGGGAATGGGAGGGACTAGGGGATTAGGTAGAAGTGGTTAGGGGGAAGCAATAGGTGGAAAGGGATGGAAAGCAATAAGTGTGGGGGTGAAGGGTGGCACATGCTTGAGGAGAAATGTTGGAGGGGTGGGGGATCGGGAGCTTGGTAAGGGTGGGAGTTTCTTTCTGGGTTTTGAAAAAAAAATAGCTATAGATTCAATAAAAACACCCATATATTTTAAAATTAAAAAATGTTGGGGGTTCACTTAAGATACAAAAAAAATTATTTTTTTATTTGATTTATTTAGTTGGGGTAAATAATACCACCACTATTAAAACGCGTGTAAAACCAATTTTTTTGTAGTGGGTGATAGACCTGGTGATCTATTTTCTTCTATGGTAAGGACATAATTGTATTCTAGAAATATCAATCATCTTACTTCTACAAGTACATCTTATATAACTCATACATATAAAATGGTGGACCTATTTTCTAATTATACCACCCCTTGTGTAGGATTTAATTCTTCTATATGTAAGAATGGAAAACTGAGTGAGTCATAAAATATAATGAATCATCTAGAACACGTAATGTATTAGTAAAATTTAATGATCAAATAGGTATAGAGACAACAAATGTTCCCAGATATTGATAATTTTTCTTATCATCATGTAATCAGTGATGATACACTTTTTCCAATGATTATACCCCTCTTTCCACCAACCTGCATTTTTTTAGTGAAGACCCATAATAAATTTTTTTATAATTCATAATTTTTTCTAAAAAATATAGAGGAAATATTTTTTTAACTTATTGAATGTTTCGTAAATTTATTGTTAATGTCCCACATCTTCTCACATATTTTACTCAACTAATTTAATGTTTAATAGTTATTAAAGTCCTTTTTATCCATCGATTTAAAAAATATATTTATGGAATTCTTTTTCACAACCTACTTATTATCATTTAATTTTTAGCACCTAAAATTGTTACAAATGTGTTTTTATTCCAAATGACTCATAGAATATTTAACCCTATTTTATTTAGGTATTTGGAGCTCTTTTATACTTCATGTTCCAATAAATCTCATTATTTACTTGGAATTTAGAATTGTGTACACTGGGATTTTTCCTTCATTAAAGACTAGAATTTATATAAGGGTATAAAATATTTTATCCCATTTTTGTTGTTTTCAATATCTCTTAAATTTCCATTCCTTGGTGGTTCTTTTGAGAACATTTTGATTGATGTTTGTATTGTTTATCTTAGTAGAAATGTTTTTAGTTTTTATAGACTTCATAGGGGTTTTGGTATTGCAAATGATTGAATAGAGGTTGATTTCAGTATTGATTATGAAAAGGTGGTCCATCCTGGTTATGTTGGAATCTCTATCATGTTTGGTATTGTGGGTGATGTTTCTTATTTAGCTAGTATTTCATTAGATGAATGGATGTGAACCAAAATTTTCCCCCAACATATACACTCACTTGTTAGTGTAATGAAAAGTAGATTAGAATAAAAATTATACCTAATTCGGCCCTCATTATTCATTTACATGTTTCAACAAAATGTTTCACACTAAACTGGTTAGTTCATTAGCATAGTCGAAAATCATAGTGATCAGAGTGCAATTGGATGGAATTTGTTCTATGTTTTCATTATTTATTATTATTTTGATTCCTTGTTCCACAAGCTGTTAAGAAAGATAATCATGTATTGATCCATCTCTTACCCATGGCTACATGGATTTCGTGAGGGTATTGGGAATCAAAGGCTCAATCATTCTACCCTACTTCGTGTTCTCTTAGCATTGTAGTTGGACTTTTTAGGTAAATTATGTCAATACCAAATTAGGTATTATTATTTATTAAAAATCCATAGATCCTGCCACAATCCAATGCACGTGCTGGAGATCACCATAACCTCACCACCCATGATTAATATATTTTTTTTAGAAAATTCATGCGATTAGTTATGGGGAGATATAGATGGTTTTCCAAGGTAATTAAAATTAAAAAATATAATCCAAATGTATATTAATTCGGAATTAAAAAATAAATAATAATAGAAAATAATTAGTAGAATAAATAATGATTTTTTAATGCTCAAAAACTCAAACATATAAATTGGCCCATCCTACCACATAAATGATCACCCAAAAAACATAACCCTATGAGGATGAGTAATATGAGCTAATTTGTGATAGGGGACACTTCAAGAGAAGGGAAAGATAGTAATTGAAAATGAAAACAAGGAAATAAATCTGTAGAAGAAAATATTATATAACATCCCTAGATGGTTATTCCCTTTCTCAATACCCATTACCATCATTTTAAAGAATTAGTTGATGTTAAGGATGTCATAAATGAATAAATAAAATCATTCCAGATCAATATTGGGGTTTCAATGGTTTCATAGATAATAAATGAGTGGCGACAACATAAATTACTATCAATTTCTTTATTAGTTTCGAGGGCTTGAAATGGTGAATACTATTCAAAATTTAAATTTTGTGTGAGTGATATATTAAGGCATGTTTCATTATTCAAATTCACATCCTATAATCCTATAAGGTTCACATCATGAATTGATTTTTGGATAGTAATTTTTGTTTTCTAGTAATGTTTTCTCTAATTATTCCCAACTCTTCATTTCAAAAATTTGTATTTAGGCCATAACATATTCAATATTCATGTTTTTTTCTTTCGGGTGTAGTGCGAAGTGTCCTCTAACATATTATATCTTTCATTTTGTTCATGTTTTAAATTATTGTGAAATATTTCATTGAATCTCAAAAGAAATGAAATTCCACCATGTTTATTCATTTAAAGTGTAAAAAAATATGTTTTGTTTTAAAATAATCTTTCAAAATATCATTATGTAAGACTATAATGTGGACCTCTATGTCCAAATATTAAATTTTGAATTAAATCAGCCCCCTATGTCCATTTGGGACACATTAAATGAATATTTTATTTATTTTTATATGTTTTATGGTAATGATGATGACATTAAAAAATTTGAGATCATTTAAAGGATATTATAATTTTTTTTTAAAATTTAGAAGATGATTGTTTATGGATTTGATTGTTAATATTCATAGAAAATCATTGTATTTATTTTTTCTTGGGTAACAAAAAATATAATTATTTTATTCAATTCAATATTAAAATTTTTTTTATAAGAAGAAATTTGATATATTATTGTGTGACTATATTTCAATAATAGTTAATGGAGATGATTATTCTCAAGAACCTCATGTTGGGGCCCCTAATATAGGGATTGACTATAAAATTACATTTATATTGAATAAAAGATATTATGTGATTATTTGATTAAATATTTCTTATATGATTAAAAATATGTGTTTAGTATATTAAAATATGCATTTTAGCCTACATGAAGACACATCCCTTTGATTTCCATTATTAATTATACTACAAATGATATTAATTTATGACTTAGGGATACTTATTTTTCATTTTTACAAAATAATGACTATATTATAAGACTTGATTGATTATTTTATCTTAGATAAGGTGTTGTTTTTGAATGGGTTGATGATAAATATATATAATTATTTCATATTATTTCAGTACATGTATTATATTTTGAATTAGAATTTGAGTTCTTCCTACAAAGATCATAACAGTATGGTGAACTGCCTAATGGTCATTCATAAATAATGTATTTATCATGGGGTTGGGGTATTCATCTTCCACTATAAATCTTAATATTGAATGATCCTCCATTATATGTCACATAGAGTAATGGAATTACTTTTTATGATACTTGTATCTCTATTTCATGATAATATGTGATGGGATAGGGTTATTTATTTTCCTTTTAATTCCAATACTAGCTATCATAACCCTCTAGTTGTACAAAAATGTTTTTAAGGGGTAATTGTGATGTCCTTGTCCCTTTTGTACTATTGTTATCTTTTTTAGACCTGTTATTTATAGAAGGGGTATATATTGAGATTAATTAATGTCATATGTGATTAATTATGGCACCCTAAGAACCATTATTACCATCTTGTATTCCATTTTTTAAGATAATGAATATATATATATTATGATTCCCACTACATTGATTATTATGAAAATAAAAGATAGTATTTTGTTTTCATAACTCAGAATATGTCATATAGGGTAACGATGCCCACCCATTAATGTAAAATTTTGTGGTGAAACACTCAAGGTTTTATAAAAGACAGTTAATTTTCACATTTTTGTTTTAGATAGGGAGATAATGGTGTTATCCCTAATGGTTGATATTATGTGGACAATAAAAGAGTTGGTTTCTAAGAGTTTTAATTATCTTTAGTTAATTAGTATAGATATATGATTCATATACAACTTATATAGTTCAGTAAATTTATATTTATTGTTTTTATTGAAAAATGATATGTTATATAAGAATAAATTTTTAGTTTCACATTATATATATTAGGTTTTTTTCCATGGTGTTTGGAGAGATATGTACACATTTGTTAACAATAATTCGTCAGTTCATGTGAATATGATATCCTGATTCTTGTCACTAGAACCTAATATATTAAAGGTTGGATTGGGGATCATACTTTTTATTTTTCTTGACATGGTCTGAGCCTCTATAGGGTAATTTCTTATCGTAGGTGTTGAGAAAAAATGGGTAATCCAATTTATTAATCTATACCAGCCCAAACTCATGTACACATAACCGTTCCACTTTTATATGGGAAATTATTCATGATATAACTATATATGATGTGATAGCCCAGGTAGTGTAAATAATAAATCACTACTATGTCATATTAATTTTCATGAGTAGATTTAAATGATTTAAATTCACCATAATAAGTATATATTAATTTTTAAAAACATAAAATATATAGTTTTACTTTTAAAAAAGTGATTTATATGTTTTATTTGGTGTTAATTAAAAGTTTAATTTCTAAAATTTTTAAATATAATTATGTAAAATGGATTAAAGTTTTGATATCATCATTTAAAATTCATATAATATTTACTTTTTTATAATTTCTTTAGAAAATTGATTATTAGGCGAATGGGGAAAAATACCAATTTTTATAAAAACAATCATATCATTACATGTATTTAAAAAGTACAGATATAATATATATATTTTTAAAATAATTTTATCCCATTTGGAATAAAAAAAATTAAATTAATTTTCAAAGAATCGTCACTGTACATGATTTTGGAGGAAATTTATTTTTTGGATTAAAACACATTTTTCATAAAACAATCACATCTCTAATTTTTGAGTAATTATATTAAAATGAATTTATATATATTATAAAAATTTAATAATGAAAAATTTATTTTATATCTATAATTATGATCCTAAAATTTATAAATGTGGTCAATTTATAATTTTTCATAATGAATCATAACCATTCATAAAAGGTATCACAATAGTAAAGATAAAAATACGTTAATTAATCAATAAAGAAAGTAAAGATGTTAAAAAATCACATCTTGTGTCTTATTAGAAAATATTATTCAAACAATTATCATATTAAATTTAAAATGGGGTATATTTAGTGACTAGTTCCAATAAATAAGACTTTATATTATCTTAAAACATCTAAAATTTTATAAGAGTATCACTCCCATAACTTATACAAGTTAACACACTATCCTATATTGTTTTCCAATATTGAGCCATTTTTTTAACCAGTCCCAGATTATTTATCATCACAATATTTTTCCACAAACCATAGATGTACTAGAATTTTCATAATACAATCCTAGTAGGCATGAGGTGCAATATAAATGAGGATTTCCAAAGTAGCGGTATAACTCTTAATATAGAGTTTCAAGTCTATTTATTCTAAAATAACATTAAAAATATTTTATAATCATAATTATTTGATAGACTCAATATCCTAAATATAATTAAATGATATTTTATTTATAAATATAACATTTTTCATTACTTATTCAATCCTATTGGAAATCATAACATTACTCATGCATACTTGTAAACTACATCCTCCATGAATTGATGTGTCGTATTTTTATCACCACATTCCAATGAGTTTTATTATGATGTATTTAATTAGTTTTTATGATATTATTGACGTAACTATTATTTATTCATGATATGATATTACCCACATTTTTAAACGTCCATTTGATGTAAATGGTAAATTAATTCATGCATACTTCTGGGAAATCATCTTTATGAAGGGATGTAATTCATTTTTTATGACCTCATTTTATGGATAATTCATTTTTTTAATGTTTAAAAATTAATATTATTTCAAAATTAATTGTCTATTGATAATGAAGAATGACCCATTTAACAATGCTCAACCTACCACTATTGCTTTGATAATACAAACTCAACATACTAAAAACATCTAACATGAATTTAGTCTAATTTACTAACGATATAAGGCATGGTAATACGTGTAATCTTAGAGACAGAAATAATGGAATACAGATAAAAAATTATTACTAATGTAAAAAATTAATATAAGTGTATTATATAAGAATTAATGTACGTATGAGGAGAGTTGAATGTGAGATGAAGTCTTTTTCTTTCAAATTCTTATTTTAAATGATTTAATGTTTTTTATGTTTTCATCCATATCCATGTTCTTTAAAATGATTCATGTATTTTATTAATATTATAAAATATATTTTCAGTGTAATTATAGACCATGTTATACTTTTATTAAAATGGCTCTAAATGAAATCATTTCAATGTTTTACATAGGGAAGATGTTTTAAATTTATAAAAAAAGTGTAAAATAAATTTTCAAACATATAAGACAAGGGAATAATTTCCCATAATCAAGAACATTATTCTTTAAAACTATACATCTTTAAGATTTCATGGATTTTTAAAGAATATATTATTCATTTTTTCTTGTGAATATTCCCTTTAATTTTTTATAATGAAAAATAATTTATATCCTTATTTTTACATGATACATGAATATAATTTTTCATACATGTTAAAAAAATATTTTATAAGTTTTTATGATTGAATTAATATCATATATCTATTTTTAATTTTACAGTACATTAAAATTATCTATTCTTATTTGTGATACTGATATATCTCTCTAATGCATTTGTTAATGAATTTTATTTATTGGGAATATATGTTTGAAATAACGGAGTATGTTATTCTACCTTTAAAAGTTATTCAAATTGTGATTATATGAGAGATATAATGATGATATACCAAGGTATCAACATGAATATTAAAATATATAAAATAATTTTTCATATTATTATTATGTTTTCTTAGTTTAATAGAACAAAATTCTGTTTAATGTAATGTTTATGATGCATTTATGGGTGAATAGTATGTTTTTTCTAAAAAAAATGTTTGAATGAGTACCCATGGTTTATAAGAAAATATCATAATTATATTTTTCCATTAATATTTCTTATGATATTTTATATGAAAATATATGTGATGTGATATTTTTTGAGTATGTAAATGGTTAATTAAGTTCATCAATAAGTATATAAAAGGAATAATTTATATGTGATTTTAGTTATTTTAGAGTGGACTAATAGTTTTTTTAAATAACTTCTTAATCATTTTGTTCTCAACCCAAGTTTAAAAAAAATTGGATAGGAATTAGGACAAGTAGGAACTAAATTATGTTCTATATTTTCACTATTTGTATTTTTTAAAAATATAAGTAAATATGCATTGAATAAAAGAAGAGTTTAATTTTAAGGATCCTCTTTTTGTGGAAATATTGATAATAAATAGGAATGTAATTTTTTTTGTGTTTTTTGATAAATAATAAGTCTTCATAATTATAGAATATTATAAACAAAAAATATTCTGTTAATTTTTGAAAATTGAATACATTATTTTAAAAAACTAATTATGGGTTAATTAAAGAACTTGTTATTATGGATGTTTTCAGAGAAATATTTTGATAACAATACAGTCAATAATGTTATTAAAAAAATACAATTATGAGATATTAATCTATGGATTATATTATCATGAGAAATCATTGTTGGCTTCTATTGTTCATTATTTAATTTATTGTTGTTTTAGAAATGTTTGCAATAGATGAAAAGATTGACTACATTGGAACTACATCAAGAGGGTAATATCCTTCTTAACAAGAAACTTGAAATGATTATATTTTGAAAATAATATATTCTTTCTATGATAAATTAGTTTATAAAGGATACTAATTGTGCTACCCCTACTTGGGAGTGACCAAACTCTATATAGATGAACATTTCTGTTGTGAATCATTCAATGAAACATCACCATCCAAAATTTGGTGGAAAATTAAATCCAATAGTAGATAAAGGAAGAATCATTTATCTATAAATTATAATTGTGGTTTTGGTTTCTTTTGAACATTTTTATGTTATTATTTCCATTTTTGGATGTTGAAGTTGATCAGTGGTGGTTATTGGTTAATAATACCAAGGAAAAATCCTGAAATTCATTCTATAGAGTGGATGGATTTAAAATACCTATTCAGTGATAGTTTTTTCTCAATGTTTTTATGAAATAGGGTGGAAATTAGATATTTTTAATTTTATTGAAAAGAAGAGGACCGTTTTTCTATTTATTAATATAATATTACATGTTTTTTAGTATTGTTCCAAATTTAATTCTTGACAATGATAGTAAAATTGATCGGTTTTACTTAGTATTGAATTTTATTAAAGAGATTTGGAATCTAATGAATTGAAAATATATTATAATATTGTATGGAGAGATAATAATGTTTAGATAGAGTGTGTTCAAATTTAGAGAAACAATTATAAGAAAAAGTTCACGTGGAATGTAATGGTAATGCATGAATTGAATTAATTGAATGGTAAGAGGTATGAATTACCCAATTATGATAAGTATAGTCAGAATCCTCGTGATGATTGTATTGATTAATATGTAAACTGTTTTTTGTGGAATGTATGGAAATTTTTTTCATGATTTCATTGAACATAGTCATAGTAAAAGTTAGAGGATATATGATAAGTATGATGTGAGATGTTTTAAATTAATTGAGGTCATCCAATATGTTGATGTCTATCTAAAAAAACATCAATGATGTAAGGCATTAAGAAAATAAGAATAAATGTGTTAAAAAGCATTCATGCTACCTGAGAAAACATCAATTTCAAATTATGTTTCGATAGGTACATTACTAGTGTTCTTATATTATATTAATGATTTTATTATTTGGGGTCTATTCATTCTTTTATTCCTACCAAATTTACTAGTGAAATGGCAATATTACCTAAAAATGAGGAATAATCTTTTTGTAAAAGCTCTCAGTGAAAGTATTATGTTAACAATGACCTATGGGAATCTTCCTATTATTATATGTGGTATGGATTTTTAAAAAAGTTATTTGATCTTTCCCAAAGTTACATTATATGTTATTCTAATTAAGGTTTTTATTTTAGTATTTCATGATAATAAATATTACATAGTCGAGAAATATATATTCATTTTTCTAAATATATTTATAAATTTTGTAAATAATGATTTCATACCTATGTTAAAATAATAAGATTCTGAGAAACTAATTAAATAAATATGTGAATTTTATCATTTGGGTATTGTTGAAAATTTGTAAGTTGTTTTGATTAGTTATATTCTTGTTGTGAATGAATATATAGATGTACCTTTTGATGATTTTTTATTATTATTTCTAGTGTAGATGTAAATTAACTATTTAACTAGTTCTATTACATAATATTATTTCAAAATCCCATTATAGAATGGCTCCATTACGGTTATTGTAATGGGAAAATAAGTTATAATAGAGGTTTGATAAAGGCTTTATTCTTCTATGTACTTCACCTTGGGGGGTGGGGGCTCCAGTTTGGTTTTCTAAATATAAATTTAGTTTAGTGGGGATTTCCAATAATTATAAATAGGTTGAAAACTATACTATAAAGATTTTTTTTAAATATCTTTATATGAATGAATTTTTTGATAAACATTATGGTGAAAAAATATTTTTCATTGATTTTTCTTCAGTACATATATCAATAGATGAAATTGAATGTGGGAGAAATTTTGAAGATGCAATTTCAATCTAGGTATTGTAACAATGAGTTTAATTTAAATCCTTTCAGGTTTACTAATTCAAATGTAGTATCCATAGATCATATGTATGGTGGGTTCTAGGAGTATTTGGATAAATTTTTGGTTTTTTTTAATGAAGTAATTATTGTGTATTGAGAAATTAATTAGCAACGTTAGAAACATAAAAGTATTGGTCAATAGGCTTCAATATAATTATGTTTTTTTTTTAAATTATTAAATTTGTGTTCCAGTTACAATGGATTTATTTAATTCAGAACATAGTTTTTAAAGATAGTATAAATTTGGAACATTCTAATACTAAAGTAGTGTATATGTGTAAATGATATTCAAATAAAATTGAGATTCAATGTTTTCATGGATTATGGGGTAATTATTGATAGTTTTTTCAAAACACTATTCGGTTATTGGTCCCTAAAAGTATATTAAATTGAAAAGTATTTAAATTAATCTAGAAAATGATATGAGAATATTATTTTTAGCAATATAAAGGAAAAGTGGTTAATTATCATATATTAAATTTTCTATCTAGAAATGAAGATTTTTTTATTTAGAGTGATTCTTCATTAAATTGGAATGATTGTTTCTTGATTTAACATAACTGTATAATTACATATACAATACACAAATTGATAATTAATAAATCAAATTACCTAACACATGATCTTGAACTAGTTGTCGTAGATTTTTCTTAATAAATTTGGTAACATATTTTTTATGTTGTAAAATAAGAAATAAATACATACCATAAATGTTTAAAATATAAATTTCATAAAATGTATTTGAACATGAATTAGAGATGATGGTTTCAATAAATAAAGGATTATTATTACATGATTCACTTTAATCAAGGAAAATTAAACAATGTATTTGATGCCTTGAGAAAATGAGAATTAATCATTATGTATGCTATATTTTGAACATAATACATTGGAGAATGAATTAGTTAATATTCTATTATAAATTATTCATTTAGGAAATCCCACTATTTTATTTTATGTGTTAGTACAACCATCTATTTCAGTCAAAATTATGTATAATCAAAATAAAGATAATGATTTATATGTAAGAGTATAGTATGTTTAGAAGTGTATGTTTGTATAATTAAAAAAATACAAAGATTGTATTATAACATTTGTAATTATGTTGTATGTTCCATGTGATATCCAAATGAATATGTAATTGGTGAGTGAATCACATTGATCTCCATCTTTTATACATTTTTACTACAAGAAATGTACAAAAAAACTTGAATAATATTTTTTGTGGGAAGTAATAATGATTTATATTAATGATTTTACATTTTAATTATTGACTTTTCAAAAGGATAATGTAATGTGAATTCATTTAATGGAGAATATTTATAATTTTAATGTTCCAAAATGGTAATAGGAGAATATATCATTGGATTTTGGGTTGGGATTACTAGATACATATCAATGTAATAATGCGATTTCATTTATTTTTAATTTATTAAATAATTTTTTTTAATATATATGAATTAGATATATTATTTATTTGTATTAGACTCTATAATCATCCATAAAGAGATAATAATATTCCATAGATCACCTCTCTATATAGTATCTATTAGACACTAATGCTAATTGGTGTTCACATGTGTTGTTTTATGGATTCATTATGATCCTTATCATTATCAATAATAGTGTATTTGTTTGTCAGATGTGGTTTCTCCACTGAGAAGGAATGAGAGAGAAAATTTTATTTTTTATTCATCATTTTATGTGTTCAATGATTTTTCATTGTTCCTGATAAAATCAATGAGTAGACAATTGTATAATAAGATGATGTTCTTGATAAATAGAAAGTATTAGATTGTAAGAAAAATTGTGTAAACCATCACTTTTTATTTTGATTATACTGGAAGATATTTTGAATCAATCTATTAATTTAGAAAATATTGATAGAGATGCATCATGAAAATATCATGGAAGTATTTACAAGTGATTTAATCATTTTTGGGGTCTGAAATTTAGTGTAAAGGGAATGTTGTCCTTCATTAAGAAGAAATATTTCCCTTTAATTAAAGAATTAGTGGGAAATGGTGAATGTAGTTTTTGAAGTTAATTTAATGTGATTATTTATGGTTTAACCATCAAAATATTGAAATGCTAAGTAATTCATGAGTGTTTTATTATTTAAAAAAATGAGGTTTTTATGAACTAAAGTGTGTTAATAGAATCAACAAAATAATTCTATAATTTGTGTCATGTAAGTGAGTTGTGTTATAATACAATGTCTAATAATTAAACATTATAAAACCAAAAATTTTGTATAGAAGGTTGATGGTGTGATATGATATTGTGAGAAGGTTCAGGTGCATCTATAAATAGGTCATAACACCCTTTCATTTAAGGTATCTGGAATCATTAATTATTTAAATGATAAGAAATTTTTAAAGAGTTTAATAAAGGTATTTTTTGAGAATTAATAATTGAAATATAATATTATAATGAAATGAATATTTTCATTTTGACAAAGTGAGTTTTTCAAAAGCATTCATGTGGAAATTATTTGTGAAAAATTAGAACATGGGTTAGTGTATAATACTAGCATCTAAATCATCGAGAAGGTAACTTTTGTATATTCGACCAAATGAGTTTGGAGAGAGATTGAATTTTGTGATAAGTCCAAGAGTTTTGTGAAAAAAATAAAAAAAATTGTAAGTGAAGTGTTTATGGACACAATGACGGTATCATTAAAAATTTTAGTTATGTGGATGATCAAGAGAAATGTAAAAAAAGTGAAGAGTTGAGTAAAAGTGTGCAATAATAATTTAGATAAAATAAAAAATGATTAATCCTTAATATATACATTTTCAATGAATGGAGTTATTCCATAAAGGTGATTTAAATAGGCATTTTAATTTTACTAAAATGGTGATGTTTAAAAATAGTTTTTTAAAGAGTAGTGTGTAGATAAACAAGCACTAATTACTGCATAAAACATAAGAAATTAATGTAATGTACTGGCCAATGTTCCAAATATATCTTCATACTAATGTAGTGAGAAAATAGATTGGATCGAGTGGGATTCTTGTTGGTGGATGTGAGTAACCCAAATCATATAAAGGGAGTAACCTTTGGTTTTAATTGATGTAACACATAATATTTTAATGGGGTAACCTTATGAATATGAATAACCTTTCCTAAATATACCTAGGAAATATTATTTGTGGATTTTGGAATATGGACCCCATGTTGTGGTGTTAACCATTGACATTTTCCATTGTGGGTGAATGAAGATAAATTATTGTCTCATGTATGCAGGATTGACGTACATTATGTATGATGAAAATCAATATTTGTGGATTAATAAATCCATTATCATTTCAAAATAATGGCATGATAAGTTCACTAATTAATAATATTATCCATAAACATGTGAACATAGTTGTGACCATATAAACAAGTGAGATGGTAACATGATGAATTTTTATGAGATATATTCATTTAAATTTATTTGATGTATTGGGTTATATGACACACCAATATTGTCTTGCACTATGCACAACACTGTATTAGATTTCAATATACACAGCACTATACATGGTATGAGTTGCACACAATTTCAAGTTGATTTTATATAATGCATTTAAAGCAACACTGAGTATAGATATTGGTCAATGTATAAAAGAAATGTGTTTGGATTATGTTATAATAAAAACAAAAGAAATATTACACTAAATGAAACACTGACTTGGCTTGTCTTACAGGCATGACCGACCTCTTTTAATAGCTTTCATTGTACGCAACACCACGTTTCATGAAACAATGACATATTATGAAAATATTATTATTTAATGGGATATAAAATATCATTTTTGAATAGTTTTTTTAGCGACTCGGGATTGTCCCTATCAGACAATAGAATATTCCTCTGAATGATTCTAGAGCCAGGCGTGAGGACGATGTGCGATTCTGAGGCCTGGTGTGCCCGGAATAAATGTTTTACAAATATTAAATATTTTTATACTATGCATGTGGCGGCGGTGTGATATCTCCCAAACGGTAGCTCAGAACATGAATCTGAGGGCATGGTTGCATCTGAAGAGTGTCGTTTAGCCTATGTGGGGTGTAAACATTGCGGGTGCGGGTCTACTATGAGAAAATCCTCCATGGGTGTTTTCGTGAATAAATGGAGAAGTTTAATTACAAGCGTCGGCTTGAATAATTCATGAACAGAGTCTAAAATCGCAAATTTGAGTCCGTCGTTGCATTCTGAACACTCTGTTTACCCTAGGAATAACATAACATTAGTCGGCACTGGGTGCCAGGTCGGAGGCGTGTTGGTGAGGAGTTAAATGATTTTTTTTAAAAAAAAACAATAAAAATAAATCAAGCTTTCTTTTCCCCCACCTTGTACACACATGCGACAATCCCACCCCATCTATTCTCCTTTTCTTCGTCGAATCGAGACGCAACCGTCTGTTTTCTGTGCTGATCATTAGCGGATCGATCTTCAAGGTGTCTCAGGCGTCATTCTGCACCTGAAGCTTCGACATTCCACCCACAAGGTTGGCGATTTGTGTTTTAATTCCCTGATCCTATTCTAGCATAAATTTTTTTGTTTTGTTGTCATAGTAGGAAATATCTGGTCCCGAGGGTCATGCAGGAGGTCGCATATCTTAAAATAGACTACTGGGGTGACCTCGGTGGTCCGTGAAATTTCATCCAACATGGCACTGGCATAGTGGCGTCGGCCCTGGAAGACCCTCGGCATGCTGGCCTCACCGGCGGAGCACGGTGGCGCGGGGCACAGCGTGACGGAGGACCACCGGGCAGGGCGGGCATGTGGAGGCCAGCGGCAGCGGGCCGTAGGGAAGTCATCAGACCGCCGTAGGGGCGGAGGTCCGGCCTTAAATAAGTAGCAGACCTGCATCGAAGGTTGGGCACGCGCACACCGCGCCGCACCATGACAGCGTGGTCCGCCAGTCCGGCCCTGTCCTAGTTCATGGGGGGGGGGGGGGTTAAAACACATGTTTCATGCAATCCAGGGGTCAAATTCGTGTGCCGTCTGCGGCGACATCACCCTAGAGATAAGGCGAACCTTTTGAGGTGATTTTGGGATATTAATGTTTTGGGATCATGGCCCGGGATCCTGAAATTATTAATAAAATAATAATATTTTATTATTATTCGACTTCGGGCTATTGTATCTTCTACCAGGAGTGTCCGATTGACGTGCCATAAGTGGCGTTGAGGCCCTGATGGTGATACATACATTGGTTGTTGGTTTTGGGGTGATATCTTCATATACCAGTGTGGGTTCTAGTATCCCCTAGCAGACCATAAGAGTGATCCCCAATCCGAGGAGTTTGTTGAATCCGCTGATTGAACATGATGTCCTCAGTGACGATATCTGGCGAGTGTGATCTCTTAGGTGGACTTCTGAGATGTTTGTATGGGACCTGATGGAGTGTATCTCTTAGAAGAGTGTCTTCTGGGATGATAGTGATCTTAGAGTGTGCTCTCCTCGTAGTGAACTATTGCTGGTGATGAAGTAGGTACCTCATGTGGCTTAGTGCGTGAGTTGAGTATATCTAGATGTTCAACGGGTATGTATGGTAATACACCTAGTTTGAGCTGACTAGTTGTGTTTATCCGAGGATTTTCATGAGGTTGAGTTTCTCTCTCATATGGGTTCCCTCTGGCTTGGATGAGTGGACGATTTCCTATCAGTTTCTCTCTTTTGTTTTGGGTTTTTGGGGTGCCTACTGAGTATTGTTATACTCACCCATGTACGAGCTTTGCCCACATATGTTTGTGTCTTGTGCAGACAACATTCCTTTTGACTGAGTCCCAGAATGACCTAGAGCAGGCGGAACATAGTCAGCGGGTTTGGACGCGGTGTATACCGGAGCTGTGCTGATAAGATTACCATATTTATTTTGGATGTTTTTCCCTCCTTCTGAGTAGGTTTGACACTTTTGTAGTTTTTTAGGGCCTTCTTTTTCCCTTTTCTACTTTTTGTTGTACTCTGGTTTGGGATAGATTTATGATTGAATTTTTCATTTAAGTTTTATATATCTCTAAACTATTGCATGGAGGTGTATGTGGGTGTGTTTATATAGGTACCTTAGGCTAATGCCTCCCTTGTGTGTGATAGCCTACCCAGCACTAGACGCCAGCCCATGGCCTATTATATTCGGGCTTGGGGAGTCGCGGCATGAGCCCCGTTGGGTGGGATAAAGACAGATTAGTATTAGAGGATGTTCCACCTTAGGGATCTTAGAATGTAGCTGGTCTAGCTGTGGGTTTGGTTTCGGTTTCATAGTGGCCATGTCAAGATGTTTCGAGTTCGTCTTTCAGGCCAGGGACCCTAGTGATGGTGTGGCAGCCGACGTATCCATTCATCAGGACTCTAACAACCTGCTTTTCATCTCGAGTTGTTTGTACACTGGCTGTAGGGGAAAAATAATGGGACATGCATCATATAGAACTCGGTTTTGGGTTTTTCCATGTCCTTCTTAAGTTAGCTCTCCAGATATACTCTATGACAATGGTGCGTCTTGATTTTATTTTAGGATTCCTACATGCTGACAGCCAAAGAGAGTTCTCCAGCGGGATTGTGGTAATGATCTGACCCATGTAGAGTATATGGACCAGGGGGCAGGTTCCGAGGCTAGACCTCCAGGTGGTCCGCCAGTTGAGTGACCACCTGTTGAGCATCTGGTTGTGCCGGAAGTGCAGGATGAGGTTGCACATAGGCTGAGTGCACTGCACGAATTCCAGAGGAAACAACCTATGAGGTTTTGAGGAGATCCAGACCCACAGGTAGCTGATGACTGTCTTGAGGCAGTGACTCGAGTTTTCTGCCTAGTGAGGACCCCTCCAGATCAGATAGTTGTCCAAGAAGCGAGAACCTTATATGGTTCGGCTAGGCGATTGTGGAGTTTGGTGACGCAATCCCACGATGAGGAGACACTCCCATGGGGAAAGTTTGAGCATCTCTTCAGGGAAGAGTTCTATCCAGTGGTGCTGAGGTCAGTGCGGATCCAGGTGGTTCTGCAGTTTGAAAGGAGGGAATTACCATGTTGGAGTACTTAGCAAGGTTTATAGACCTGTCGCGCTACTCCCCAGATATGGTTTGGGACCCGTTCTTTAGGTCCTGGACCTTCGATCAGGGCCAACGCATAGACATCTGGGCAGGTTTGGTTTCATTGTGTATTCCCACCTTTGTTGGAGTGATAGAGAGGGCCCTAGTAGTGGAGAGCTTTCTGGCCAAGCAGACCCCACCTGTTAGTGTTGGGCACGTGAGAGCGGAGACTTCGCCAGTCGGATTGGAATATGGTAGCTGGCAATTGACTCAGGGGGCGGATGTGGGAGATGTTTTAAGAGGAGACCCCAGGATGGGGGAGATGAGGCTTAGGGCTCACAGGGCTCGCATTCCAGTTTTGGTCAGCTGTAGGAAAGGCAGTGTTACGCTTGCCACGGTTTGGGACATCTTGTTAGAGAGTTTCCAACCCATCGTGCTACAGAGAGGGAGTCGGTCGACAAACTTCCTTGGAAGAGGCAGCGTCTCGTGCAAGGAGATCTGTAGGGGGAAGGACGCGGTGACAGATCTAGTGCACCAACAGGAGGTGGTAGGCAATATCAGTTTCCACCACCACCACCGCCAAGTGGTCTATGCCAAGCTCAAGGATTTGGTTGCTGGGGGCGAGGACACCTGCATTCCCTAGTGGTTGTTGAATGAGAGGCTTCGTGGATGGATATAGGTATTTATTGTGTCCTTTCTGCTTTCTACAGTAGTTTGATAACACTATTTAGTGGTACCCTTCCTCTCGGTTTCTTGATCGTGTTATGTTAATGGCGTTTTTAAGACCATGAGTGGGTGTTGTTCAACGTGCTCTGAATGCATGAGGAAGAGACATCATTCCCCCACTAAGACACATTTTTGTGATTTGAATAAAATTGTGTGGGTGAGTCAATGCCACCCAATGCGGATAGTATTGAGGTGTGGTGGATGAGTCCTTCTGACTTATGTGTTTGAGCATGGGTGTTTGTTGGCGAACTCACTTGCATGGGAGACCCAGTTGAGTGTCCATTTGCTTTCAGTGTGCTTATAGATTTTTGGGGAAGAAAATTTCTAAGTTGGGGATGATGTAGAAAATCAGGTTTGACTCTGTCAGACTTTGGAATATGCCTATGAATGATTTCTGAGCTAGGCGCAAAGACGGCGTGTGATTTCGTGGCCCGGTGTACTAGTAATTAATGTTATAAAAATATTTAATATTTTTATTTTATGCTCATAAATAGGGTGTGATATCTCCTATAAGGTGTCTCATAACAAGAATCTGAGGGCACTATTGTGTTCATAGTGTGCTTTTACCCTAGGCAGGGTGTAAACTTTGCAGCCACAGGCCTGCTGTGAGAGAAGCCACCAGGGGCGTTTTTGTAAACAAATGGAAAAGTTTAATTACAAGGGCCGGATCAAATAACTCCTAAACAGAGTCTTAGATCACAAATACAAGTCTGCAGTTGCATTCAGAATGTCGTGTTTACTCGAGGCGAGACATAACTTTAGTTGGCGCCGGGATCTGGGTCCGAGGTGTGTTGGTGGGGAGGTAAATGGAGTTTTTATTTTTTAAAAATCAATCACGATTTCTTATCCCCCACCTTGTATGCACAGGAGATTAACCCACCCCCTCCCTTCTCTGTTTCTTCAACGAATCGAGCTGCAACCATCCGTTTTCGGCACCGATCGTAAGAGGATCGAGTCGGGTCTCGAGGGTCACACAAGAGGTCGCAGATCGCAAAATGGACAAACGGGGTGACCCCGATGATTCGTGGACCTTCCGCCTGTGTGTCGACAACGACGTCGGTGGACCTGTAGTGGTCCTCGGCAAAGTTTGGAGGCCGGCCGTGGGAAAGTCATTGGACCGCCGCAGGGGTGGTGGTCTGGTAGCCAATTTGTAGCGATCCCGCATCGGGGGTCGGCCACTTGCGGGTGGCGCCGCACCATGGCGGCGTGTTTCGCCTGCCGGCCCAGGCCGGTCTGGCCCTCTCATTGTCCATTGGTGGGGGGGGGGGTTAAATCCTTCGTTTCTTGCAATCCATGGGTCAGATATGCATTTTGTCTACAGCGATGTGACCCTGGAGATAAGGTGAACCCTTTGAGGTGGGTTTTAGAGTTTAATGTTTCGAGATCGTGGACTGAGATCATAAAACATCGAATAAAATAATAATATTTTATATTTATTCGTCTTCAGGCCGTTGTATCTTCTACCCGGAGCGTCTGATTGACGTGCCGTCAGTGGTGTTGAGTCTCTTATGATGAGGATGACATTTCTTGTTGTTTTTTGTTTAGATCATCATATACGATTATGGGTTCTCATATCCCCTAACAGACCCTAGGAGTGATCCTCTATCCGAGGAGTTTGGTGAATCCACTGATTCAGCGTGATGTCCTCTATGACGATATCCAACATGCATGATCTCTTGGGTGAGCATATGAGATGTTTTTGTGGGACCTGATTGAGTGTACCTCTTAGATGAGTTTCATCTGGGATGACAGTGATCAAGGAGTTTGATCTCCTGGTTGCGAACCATTGAGGGTGATGTGGTTGGTACCTCATGTGGCTTGGTGTGTGAACTTTGTATATCTAGAATAAAGGATTATGTATGGTAATACATCTAGTTTTAGCTGACAAGTTTTGTTTAGCCGAATATGGTCACGAGGTGAAGTTTCCCAATCATCTGGGTTCCCTTTGATTGGGATGAGCAGACTATTTCCATTCATTTTATCTCTTCTGTTTTGGGTTTTTGGGATCCTACTGAGTATTGTTATACTCACCCCTACATAGGCCTTTCCCGCACATGTTTTTGTCTTGTGCAGACCACAGGCCTTTCAACGGAGTCCCAGGAGAACTTGGAGCAGGCTGAGCTTAGTGAGTGGGTTTGACTGGGGTGTTTTCCAGAGTTGTGCTGAGGAGCTTTCCGGTAGGTGTTTTGGTAGTGTTTTCCCTCCTTCTAAGTAGGTTGTACACTTTTTTAGTTTTGTTTTATGGGCCATGTTTTTCACTTTTGTACTTTTGATGTACTCTGGATTGGGATAGATGTATGGATTCATTTTTCTTTTCAGTTTTATATATCTCTTCATTGTTGCATGGAGGTGTGTGTGGGTGTGTGTGTACAAGTACCTTATTCTAATGCCTCCCTTTTGTGTGATAGCCTACTCGGCGTTAGACACCAGCCCCTAGCCTATTGGAGGCAAGCTTGGAGACTTGTAGCTTGAGCCCCATTGGGTCGGGTCATGACTTTTTTAACCAGATTTTTAGTATTATATAACATTAATATTCATCTTAAATATTTTTTAGAACATTATATAAGAAAAAATTCCTTTGTTTAGAGAAAAGATGTATTGTTTTAAAAAAATGTACTTTTCTGAATTTTGATGGCACTCCAATTTTAAATCAATTTTTTATAATTTTTTATATTTTATTTGAAAAAATAAACTTCTTCTTCTAATTTTTATTATAAAAATATTCTTTGTTTTACTTTTTGGTATTTTTCTGATAAGTTTCAATTTTTGATGAAGAATTAAAATATAATTTATTATTGAAAACATTATTTTCATTTAATGTCATTTAATTGTAACAACATATTTTGGATTATTTTTAAAATATAAATAAATGATTTTTATATATTTATTATTTTAAAAAATTACTTTCTACAGGAACTTATTATTAAAACATTATTCATTTAAAAATGGGTATTTTTTCAAAAACTATTTTCACGACAATTTATCGGTTTTATTTTAAAAATTATTATTCAACATATGGGTTTTGAATTATGATAAAAAGATGTGAAATTTGTATTTATAAGGTCAAAATTTGGTAATTTGTTCCCTTTTTATTTATGACCTTTATGAATATTAACTTTGATAATTCTTGTTACCCCATTAAAGGATAAATTAGGTAATTTAGGAAAAAAATAAAACTATAATGTATATAAAATGCCCAAAAAAAATATTATTTTGTTATTTAAATTATACCCTTAATATTTTTTGTATATAAATTATATCAATCTATGGACACTTTTCTATGAAAATTACTTAAATAATATTTAAATTAGAGAAATACCGAAATTGTTTTTTTCTTTGTCTTTAATATCATTTTTGATTTTACATATGGACAAATGAGTCATATTAATGAATATAAATGGAGAATTTAAACTTTATAAACGTAGTTCTAAAATATAAATTTACCATTTAAATTTTGGGGCAATATGGGAGATATTATGGTATTTATAATATTTTATTTTAGGAAAATTTAAAGATGTCACATTCATGTATTAAATAATATATAATTTTTAAATATAGGGTCATACAAAATATTAACTAGACTATAAATACTCACATAAAATATTAAATAATTATATTTATCATGGTTATTTATTTTTAGTATTTAGGAATGAAATAGTTACATTACTGTTTTATATATGGATGAATCAAATATTTTTTAGTTCATAAAAAATAAATAATTAAATTATTATTAAAATCAAAATAACCATAAAAAGTTAAAAAAACATTACCAAATAATATTGTTAGAGTATATCTCACCCAAATTCATCTTTATGTCAATTTATTGATCATTTAGATAATTATATAAGATATTGTAAAACTTATATTATTTTATTTAATGTGGCGTTAAAGTTATCAGATTCATAATCTAACAAATATTAAAATTTTAATGGAATCTTTTCTAGAAGAAATTTTATACTAAAATTATTATTATGAAATATATTTGATTTTTCCTTACTATTATATTTTATTTTCAATTTTTAGGCATTAATAAGTATATTATATAACTTGAAATAATTGATTTAGTAATTATTTTATTAATGAAAATATCAAATAATCGTTAATAAATAAAATAAAATAAATATAACACGACATAAATAATTTCAAAAATTAATTTTTTAGAAGACCATGACCTCTTAGGATATGAAAAAATAATTTTTTAAGCATAATAGCTTATCTTGATATTTTGAAAAATCCATGAAATCTATAGTTTTAAAAATTACCCATTGATATTTTGTAAACATGATGTTTTATTAAATTTTTAAAACTATATAATAATTATTATATGGTCTAAAATTTACTAAATTACTTATTTATGTCCTAATTGACTTAAAATAAGAAATATTTTACACTTTTAACATTTTAATATTTGTTACCCTAGATAAAATGAAATAGAATAACTACGTGTTAATTTGAAATAAAAGGTTTGAAAGAACATAAAAACATATTAAAAATGTATTGGTTTAAGATAATACACCACTATATCATCTCATATTTTCAATTAATAAATTCTTGTGGCTTTCTTTAGGGTTTAATTTTACTATAAATTATTATTTAGGAATTTTCCAAAAGTGCCACTCATCTCACTTATAAAAGGCCACCACCTCTCTCACCTCTTTACATCCATTTGAGCCCTCAATATCGGTCATACCTCTCCCATATCCCGTATAAAAATTCATAGATATATTCTAGAGTTTTTGGTCCACTAAAAAGTCAATATCTAGTGCTCTAACGAATGATTTAGTGTAAGAATGTCGAAGAAGAGGAGCTTCAGATACATACAAAGAATATCAGACCTAAGGTAATAGATAACTTTGCAAATATAATTTTTATCAGAGATAGTGTATTCACAGGTATTTACTGGGGTATATTTATCATCCACATCCATGTGTCATAAATATGTTTTTACAAATTTACATTACAACCATCTATAATCGTTTCAGGTCAATTTTACCCATTGGTGAATTATAACATTTCGATATGAAGGAAATATTTTGTCATTTCTAGAATGAGATACTTCATGAATTTTCCAGAAAAAGTTCGAGATGAATGTTTTTTTTAACTTATACGGTATGAACATATTTTTACGTCTTTATAATTCCTTATTTCTATGAATCTTCCTCTACATTATTTAATTTTTATTTTCCACTATATTTATTTCTTTCAAAATTTCATATCATTTTGAGAAAAGAAATTTTTTTTGAAAAAGAAATTGTATTTTCCTCTTGTATTAAACACAAGTGTTTTATCAAAATTATTTTATATCTAAAATGAAAATGGGGTTTGTTTTTATCCCTATTATTTATAAAATTTGATGGTGTTTTTGATGGAATAATTTCTTTGAAATCCATTGATCATATATTTATTATTTTACAAAGGAACGATGTTTAGGAAACCCATGTTTTGTTCCTTGGGTTATGCTATATAGAATGGTTAATGTTTTCGTAGAACATGTGTGAATGATTTCCCAATGAGCTGGATGGGACCTATATCTTCCTCCATTACATTGAGTAAAGATTTATATCTCATGAGATAGACATGACTAGAACGACAATTAAATCCAGTTCAGTAATACATGTCTGGAACCTAATGTAAACCTGATTAAGTTATAGAATTTTTCCACTATGATGGTCTTGGAAGAAATTCCTTGAATACTATGGAAATAATATCATGTGATTATTTGTTTCAAAAATACCATGTTTTATGCAAATTATATTTTATCATAGTTAATATGCCTTTATAATATATGCCTTACGTACTGCCAAGATTCATTTCATTACTCATGATTTTGATATATAAAAATTATGTTCATATTTTTCTTTCTTATGTTTATAGTTTATTTTATGTTCTCCATGCTTACTCCTACTAACCATTTTATCTCTCCATTTTTATTTTTTATTTTCTAGAGGATATAATCAATGGTTTTAGTTTGGATAACAAAAGGGAATGATCATTTTGGGATATGTTCATGAGCATTCACCAATTTTGAAGATTATGTTCCATGTTTCCAAAGTCCCAAAAAATAATATGGCCTTTAGGAACCTCTTTGTGTTATGTATTAAGTATTCTGAAAAAAGTAATTTAATTTCTAGGTACATCATTCATGGGTCAATACAGTTGGTATAAGAGAGATGGTTTAGTAAACCTTTGGAAACAAGTGTGCAAAAAAACATTAGTGAGATTAATAGAGATATTTCAATGGTATGTCCATGGATGTTCCTAATGATAAGTCAAAATAAAGGATATAGTCCCCGAATATTGGTAATGATCATGAATAACCATGTGTTAAACCTAATATGTTAGATATAGAAAGAACACGACCTTGATTATGTTGTTTTCCTAGTATTATATTGGCCTATCAATGTATTCTTTTTGGGCTTTAGAAAATGGTAGGTACCTGAAGGAACTATGTTAATGAGCAATGCACTGGAAAATGTAATGATTTTAATCATGAAACACCAAATTTTATGGTAGAAGGAATGAAAAATATAATTTCTATACTTACATAAGCTATGAAACATTATAGACTCCCAAATGATCAGATAAGGGAAAAATATTCTGTTGAGTCCTTCCTGAGGAAACATCCACTTTCTTTTATTGGGTATTATGATATACATGTGGCTGAACAATGTATAGATACAATTGATAATATATTTTCCATCCTCTGTAGTTAAAAACATAAAAAATCATCTTGTCAATTTATCTTTTAGAAGGTGAAGCAAACCAGTGGTGGAATATAAACAAGATTACAAGGCAGCATGATGAAATTGAATCCATGGAATGGGATGAGTTCAAGAACATATATTTTAATAATTTATTACATTATACTTTTCAAATAGATATGGAAAAAGGTATCATTAAGCTTAAGAAATAGGATGATGAATCTGTTTGTACAAACAAGGAATCTTTTACAAGACTTTCAAGGTATGCATGTAGTTTTATCATCCAAACATTAAGTAAAGTTGATCGATTATATAGTAGATTAAAACCTAGTCATTGAAGGGAATTATCTATAAGAGACTTTAGTATCTATTAACAGAGTGTGCATTGTGATATCAAGGTATAAATGGATGATTTTGTAACAAATAAATATCATGGTTTTGATAATAAATGGATGATGTAGTTCAAGGGAAAATCTCAAAACAATAGTGAAAAGAAGTTGACTGTTGCCTTATGATCAAAGTGTGGAAAGAAGCACAGTATTGATTTTCATAATGGTAATAGAAAATTATTTATGTGTGTAAAATAAGATCATCCAGCAGTAGAGTGCCAAATAAATGGTAAAAAGGTTATTAATTATGTGAATTGAGAAAAGACTATACAGAATGAACCACCCACCATTCAATTATTCAAGTGCAAGGAAATTGGGTATTATGCTAACCAATTCCAAACACCATGGGTTAATGATGATGATCGACATCAGAAATATCATAAAGAAAATGACAATGATAAATAACACAGGATTACTATTGGAAATGTTGAGTATGAAAACTATGTGGTGGAGCAGTTAAGATTTTATGTAATGGGACTCCTATGCAGTGTTTTTGAATCTCTTTTATAGTATTATAGAATATTAAAATATCTATTTATTATTCCATTGTAGTTTTCAATAAGTATATCGTACTAGAAACCATGAAATGTGATTGAAATATTTTTGAAAGTCACATTTTATGCACATAATGAGGGGATTAAGGGATAATGATATGTTTTATTATATTAATGACCTCGTGACTAATATAAGGATAATGCGACATCATGTATTGATTATATATAATTTTGGGCATTTTTGGTTTGTGGAAAGAGTTAATTTTTATAGATTGCATGTTTTCATAAATGTTATATGATAATTCATATACAATGTTTCATGAGAATACATGATTAAGTTATTCACGTGTTTAGAATGTGACAACCAAGAACTACAATATAATATAAGGGAAATAAATGTTATATCAATTGAGTACACCTCTTTATAATGTTTTATATTATGTTTTTCACGTAATTTTAACCATTTATTTATAGTATATGTTATATTTCAATCTATATTTTTATGATTAATAAATTATATCACTATATGTGGACTTATCCATATATGATTACTTGTGCTAACCTTTTTTTAGATTGATAGATTGACCTATCGTTCTATCGCATGATCTGATAACACATCAATAATGAAAAATTAAACATAATTTCAATAGATTAGAGATGATTTAAAAATTGTTCAAGGAATGAACAATGGAGAGATTGTACCAAAATTATGTAAATATTTATTCTCATGAAAAATTAATCTTCATTAGGGAAAGGAAAATGAAAATGAAAAATTTTATATATGTAAATTCTTATTAGATGATTTAGGAGGCCCCTTAAATAAATTAAAATTTATGGATTTTTGGTTGTCAACTGTCTCCAAACATTATTATCTATCTCTATCCATCAAAACATGATAGTGATACTTCTCTTAGATATCCATGTTTGACTTCCCATGCATGTTCTTTGATTTAGAAACACATTGATGAGATTCTTTGGGTAAACACTATGTTTCTAACATTCCCTTTTAAAATGAATTCATATTTATCCTTTTTAAAACTATGTTTTCTATGAATGAACCTTTACAGTAGTATACAATTTATAACCATGAGGAATTTGGTGGGGGACAATCATTATAAATGTGGTATAATGTTACTATAAATTTTTTTTAGATATATTATTATTAATTTCTTTTATGTCTTCTGTTTTATGCCACAAGAATATTATATTGTTAAATATGTAACAATTTATTTCCATACAGTATACATAATAATATACTTTCCTTGTGTTACACACAAATTCAAGTTATATTGAAAGATTACATTGCATGCAATATTGAGTTTTTATTTTGTTCAATTTATGAAAGAACTATGTTTGAATTATGTTATACATAACACCAAAGGAATATTTCACTAAACTCAACACTGACTTCGCTTGAATTACATGCAAGAGAGACATACCTTAATACCTTGCATTGTACGCATCACTGAGTTTCACGAAACAACGATATATTTTTAAAATATTATTTTTTAATGGGATATAATGTAGATTTTTGGAATCGTATTTACCCCATTTTGATATAAAACATTAACATCAATAAAATGAATTTTCTAGAACATAATATAAGAAAAATTCTATTTTTCAGATAATATTTATATTGTTTTACAAAAAATCAGCTTTTCACCTTTTAATGACACACCCCATTTAAATATTATTTTTCAAACATTTTTCTATAAAATTTGAAAATATAAAATTATTATATTCATTTGAATTATAAAAATTTTCTTTTCTTGACTTTATGAGATTTTTATGATATGTTTCGTTTTTTGATGAATAGCGGAAATACAGATTTTTTTTGAAATCATTAATTTCAATTAATGTGATTACATTGTAGAATTATATTTTGGATTAGTTTTAAATTTTAATTATTTCATTTTTATCTATTTATGATATTTGAAATAGATTTTATACATGAATTTATTATGAAGACGTTTTCTATTTAAAAAGGAGTATTTATCCAAAAAAAAATTCATGTCACATTTTACCAGTTTTATTATAAATTTTACTCTTCAAATTTTTGGTTTTGAATTTTGAGATTTTAATTTCAAATTTATATTTGGAAGTTAAAATTTGTTATGTATGTCCCTTTTTATTTTTGATTTAAATAAATACTAATCGTGGTAAATTTTGTTACCACACTGAAGTGTAAATTAGGGAATTTAGGAAAAAATAAAACTATAATAATAATAAAATGTCCAAAAAAATAAACAAAAATAATTTAGTAATTAAATAATGCGCTTAACATTTTAGGATTGAAATTATGTAATTAAATTGACACTTTTCCTTTAAAACGACATAAATAATATTTAAACCAAAGAAAGAGACAAAATTTCATTTTCTTTTCCTTAAATATCTTTTATGTGTTTAGATATGGAGAAATAGGTGATGTCAATGAATATAAATGGTAAATTTTAATTTAATAAACATAGTTCCATAATATAAATTTATTTTTGACATTTTGGGGCCTTTTAGAGATATTATAGAATTTATAATATTTTATTCAATAAAAATTTAAAAAAATTATATTCATGTATTAAATAAAATATCAATCTTTAAAATAAGATTATATAGATGATAAATTGGACAATAAATAAAAATTTGATATATAGAATATTTCTATTTATCATGGTAATTTTTTTTAAATTTTTTTGAATGAAATAATTACCTTAATCTATTATATAGAGATGATGTAGAAATTATTAAATAAATAAAAAATTAATTAATTAATTTTTATTAAAATTATAATAACCATTAAAAGACTAAAAAACTTTAACAAAATTTATTGGTTGAGTATACATGGAGCACTGGTATCCAGGGGTCGATTTAGTGACAATTTGGAGCCTTATATAAGAGATTTTAAAACTTATATTATAATTTTTAAAATGGTGTTAAAGTTTTCACATCGTAATCTAATAAATATAAAATTTTTAATGGAAGATTTTTCAGAAGTAAAATCCCACGAAATATATTATTATGATATATATTCGATTTATATTATTTTTATTCTTTCTATAACAAATTAGTACGTAAAATAATTACAAATAATTATTGTAGTAATTATTTTCTTAAGTGAAATATCATAAAAAATGTAATGAGAAATAATCATATTAATATAAGTTGGGATAATTAATTTCTCTAATGAATTTTCTATATGACCTTGATCCCATTGGGATATGATAAAACAGTTTATTCTAGGATAACACCTTATGTTGATATTTTTAAAAATCTATGAAATAAATTGTGTCAAAATTAACGCAATTGACACTTTATTAAAATATTATTTAATTTTTTTAAAAAAAATATACTAAATATGATATGGTCTATAATGTTCTAAATTATTTATTTATGATCAAATTCAAAGAAGATAAAAAATAATTTTCCATTTTAATACTTAAATATTTGTAACCGTAGTAAAAATGAAATAGAATACCTAAGTGTTAAATTGTAAATATTAGGTTTCAATATACATAAAAACAAGTCCATAATTTATTGGTTGATGATATCACACCACTATCTCATATCTTATATGAAATTGGAAAATTTTGGCTGTTTTGGGTAAGGTTTGATTTTATTATACATTATTATTTATGGATTTTCGAAATGTTCCACTCACTTCAATTACAAAAGGCAACCTCCTTCCTCATCTCTTCACACCTATTTGGGCCTCCATGATCAGCCATCCCCTACCTATTTCCCTTATAAACATCCCTAGTAACATTTTAGAGGTTTTATTGTTCTTAAAAAACAAACTGGAGTGCTCAAATATGATATTTAGAGGAAAATGTCGATGAAGAGGTGGTTCTGTTTTATACGAAGCATGTCAGACCTACGATATTGGATAACTTTGAAAATCTAATTTTTATCTGAGATTTATTATTCACAATAATTTACTGGGGTATATTTATCATCCATGTCTATGTGTCCTAAATATGTATATCAAAATAGTATTTATATCCTTCCATAATTCTTTGATGTCAATTTTACCCATTGGTGAACTTTTACGAAATGATATGAAAAGATTTCGTTATCATTTTTGGTACAAGGTAATTTTTTGAATTTTCTAGAAAAAGTATAAGAAGAATTTTTTTACCTTATATGGAAAGGAAGATTATTTATATATTCAAAATACCTTATTTCAATGAAGCTTTAGTTATATGATTTCAGTTTTATCTTCAACTAAAATATTTTATTTTAAAATTGTAATGTATTTTGAGAATATAAAATGTTTTTAAAATGAAAGGATGATTTCATTGCCAATTATTATGTCACATTTTATCTAAATTATTTTCCAAATAAGATGATATAGGTTTATGTTTGTATCCCTATTATTATATTAATATTATTGTGATTATTATTAAATTTTTTTTATTAAATAAATTTATCATATCTGGATTATTTTATGATAGAACGATTTTAAAAAAACCCATTTTATGTTCCTTGGGATATGTTGGGGTTAATAGTTTATTTTTTGTTGAAGATATAAGAATTATTTCATTATGAGATGGGTGGGACTTATATATCCCTGCAATGCAATACGTAATGATTTATATCTCATTTGATAGACATGAATAACATTGTTTTCCAATCGGGTTCAATAATACATGGCTGGAACAACATGTAATCCTGGTTCAGTATTGTTAATTGTCCACTATGATGGTATTGGCTGAAATTCTTTCTATACTATAGAAATCATATTATGTGCTTATTTGTTTTCCATATTTCCTTGTTTTATTCCAATTTTATTGTATCATGGTTAAGGTTTATCTATGATCTATTACAGTCATAAATCCAAGATTTATTTCATGAATCGTGATTTTGATATTTAAACATTATCTTCATGTTTTTACATTCATATGTTTAATGTTTATTTTATGTTCTCCATGTTTACCCTTACTGAGCATTTGATCTCACCATTGTTATGTTTTCTTTTCCATAGTATATAAAGAATGGGTTTTGGTTGTAAAACAAAAGGGGAAGATATTTATGGGAGATTTTGATGATCTTTCACCAATTTATAATATTATGTTCCATGTTTACAAAAAAACTAATCTAATATGGACTTTGGGTTACTGTTTGTGTGATATATTAAGTATTCTATAGAAGTAATTTAATCTCCATGATTGTCATGGTTTGGTCTTTATAGAGTTCGTCATATGTTAGGAAGGTAAGTTAATCAAGGTTACCTTGGGAAATAAATATCAATTTAATAACCCAAATCACCCACCCCTCCCTAGTAATCTCTTACTAATATCCCTTTTGTGGAAAAAAATTTATATCAAAACACAGACTTTTCCTAATTGAATTTTTATGATCAAAATTGATCCATTCAATTTTTGGTGTAGTGATCTATTATTCCTATACAAAATTGGAAATTGTAATAATATGAAGAGGAAGTAGAAATCCAATGTAAAAAATATAGTGGAATAGTTCCTAATAATTTTTTGTTGAATAAACCTAACTAGTAGGTCACAAAAATAATATATGAAAAAACAAGATTGGGTATTTACATATTTATACTATGATCATGAAGGGGTATCTGAGGTGCTTGATATTCATATATATTTTATAACTATTTATTATGATGAGATATCAGGAGATATAAATGTGGAATCTGTTTAAATGTTAGAGGATATTGATCAAGGGGATAAGGAAGAGAAAATAGAGCTTAAAAAGTAATAAATAGTCTCAATTGTTTTGGGATGATGTGTTGAAAAATGAGTTAATCAATAAAAATCAATAATCAAATACAAAATGATGTCACTCCAAATATAAGGGAGAAAAATGATAATTATGATAAGGAATTGATGGATATTTTTTAATTTTTTAAAGAGTGTAAAGATCATTTCAATGATAACATACTTGAATCAAATGATGTTCAAAATATGATTACCAATATGGATGTATAGGTTTCACACATAGTACAACTAGTTATGGGGAACAAGTTATTTAGGTAACTACAGGTGGACCATATTGATTACATTTTAAGGATGAGATAAAGTTAAATTATTAAAATAGCTCACTTGAATAACATGAACATGAATTAGAAATGAAAATGGACATAAATAAGGAGACTAATACTAGAATTATAAATATAAAGACAAAAAATGTATAGAGGTTAAAATAAGGGATATAAACATGGTCATTTCCAAAGAAGAGGAACTTCCATCTAAAAGATAATGATTGGAATATAAAATAGATCCATGGGAGGTTTAACACCGTAAAATGATAAAAAAAACTCCAACTTATGTAATCATCCTCAAATAGATTCCACAAGTACAAAAATATAATATTCCACAAATAAATTGAAGAATATTTCCAAATATGAATGAGGTTTTTATAAAAAGATGTTAGTCACTATTTGATACTGTATTTCAGTTATGGGATAAACCCTGAGTGATTGACAAAATATCCAAGGTATTAAAGGAATGAAGAAATATAGTTAACCAATTTCTCAATAGTGGTATAAATATATGAGGTATGGTATTAAACAATGATGATCTATTTAACAAAACCATGTTCATATGAATATAAAATGAAATGATATAGGATCTAAAAGTTTTAAAAGGAATCCATCCATCCTTATTAACAACATCAATAAATTCATCATTCAAGGAAATTCCATTAAGTCAGAAAATATATTTACTACTCTGGGTGAAAATAATGAAGCTAATTTAAATGTACATAAATACCATTATTTTTCTCAAAAAATTAATCTTGGAAAATAATGGAAATACTAGTGGAAATATAAGTAAGAATCTACAACTCTGAGAATGGATGATGCACAAATAATGAATGTTAATCCTATAAAGCAAACATCAGATGCATCTCCACTAGAATTCATAGATAATAGACATGAAGACTTCCAAAGTGTTTTTAAAAAATCATACCAAAGGAAATATGGGAAGTGATATGTGGTTTTTTCTAATAAAAAAAAATTGTATAATGATAAGTTCTTAATGATACCTTGAATTGAATGTTTCCATGTAAGATAAGAATATGATTTTTAAAACTAAATAAACTCCAAAAAACACTAAATGAAAAGTGTCATCTTAAAGTAAGACATTGGATATCAGGAAAATATATTAGGTAGGGATAAATATATTTTTATTAAGATATAGAGAAGAAGTATCCAATCGATACTATGTTTTGAGATCCATATTAGTAAAAGTACCCAAGGAGGAGAAGTGTGTGCTTTGGCGAATGAAGAAAACCGAATTCAGAAGATAAGAAAATAAAATTAGAAATCAAACCTCAAAAATTATGTTAGTGTTAGTTGCATCCCTCAGTGGATAATCTCTTGAAATGAGCAGAATATGCTTACCAAGAAGAATAATCAAATAGAAGATTGGGTTAATGACTTGATGGAATTCCTTTCCTTGAATAAAAATTGTCGGAAATGAATGTGTGGAAGAGATGTAATGGTTTACCGATATTATCCTCATTCTTGAACCTATTAATTAATACAACCCCTACCCTCATTTCATTAATTTATATTAATTTTATTGATATATATCTGCTCTTGGTGGAGATATGATCCATGGGGAAGTTTTATCAAAATATGTAATGAGATATTATGGATTTGCTTACAGTTCAAACCGATGATCATATAAATAGGAAAGAAAATTTTAATATATTATGAATTAAAAGGAAAGATAATTGTTGATAAATCATAAGAGTTGGGAGGAGTATCATTGATATGTATAAATTGATTAATGTTGATTTTAAAATCAACATTTATTAGTGTAAGGGGCAGTTGATATTTTTTGTGTTATATCATTAACATGTAATAATGGAGAAGTATAAAAAGTTAATATTTTTTTAACTATTTCATTTGGACTAAAATGCTATATTATATTACAATTATTAGGGTATCACACGATACGATTGATAAATCACAAAAATAAATATAATGAAATATTTTGTGAGGAATATGAGAAAGTCATGAGAAGATTCCAAATGATGATGTAATGAACGGTATCCCCAAAAACCAAGAAATGGAATCCCATGGAAGATAGAAGAAAATTCTAATAATTATTGTTCATGAAATGTTCTTGAATGATGAAAAAATAAATTATTAATTCAATAGTTGGTAACGAGCATGGTTTCATGAATTTTTCTCGATCAATCATATCATTAGGTATTAATAAAGGACCAATGAACTGAATAATCAATCAATATAATAGCAGTGAATGTTGGTATCAATTTCATAAATTGGTACCAATTTTGTGTCTGGAGCTAACTATTATAGAAAAATAAATCTACAACAATACCATCATAGAAGATAAAATTCTATATATTCTTATAGTGAAAATAAGTAAGTTATTTCAATTGAAAATGATGATGATATTTAATTTATCTCTTTTTTCCAACACTAAGCCCCTCCTAATAAGCCTTATAAGTACTTTTGATTCCTCATGTATATGTGATATGTTCAAGAAATAAATATTTTTTTGATAGAAGCTCTAAATGGATGTTATTTTTGATTTGTAGAGGTTTCTAAAGAATGGAGTCACATATGAAGAAATGATTCAGGAGAAGAAGTCAAATTATATATCTAACAAGGTACCATAACCAGTTGATGAGTTCAATATAATAGGGGGGAATTGTATCCCACAATCAACTGCATGGGTAAATTTGAAAAAGCGGGAGAAGTAAAAATTGAACTATTCACAACATTGATAGGGGTGACAGAGTTTGATGACATAATTCTTGGTATCAATGATAAAAAAGGATGATAGATTTTATTTTCATTATTCTTGATGAGGGGAAGTGAATGATAACAATGAAAATATGTACCAACTAGTTTCAAAAGGTGTATGTTTAAATGTATTTTATATTTGGTATATATTTTATTATGTTTACTTTTGAATTTATTTCAAGGGGATTAGGATCATGAATATGTGAGTATTTTATTACATGTAATGAAAGGATCATGAATCTATGAGTGTTTCTACCCAACCCTCCTGACGGGGAGTCGGAAGTGATGATTAAAAAAACAAAAAATCATGATATTGTGTATTCCTCACCACCCCTTTAATGGGGGATTAGGAATAAATTCTGAGAAATCTAATTATGTTGGAGATTTTCATTCAATAATGAATAAATCAGGGATGGAGTTTGGGATGAATGTAGTTTTATATGGGATTAAAGAAAATTTTACTCTTGATTCCACTGAATAAATTAATTCATGATCCCAAAATGTTAGTTTTGATTATAGTGAGAGATGTTTTAATGGTATACAAGAAATAAGATAATATAAATAGTGTTTCATAATGAAAAATTCAAGGCAGAATTTCCATGTGCTTCCCAAATTCTCAGGATCCAAAATTTTACGGAAGGGAAATGGAGTTTCTAATGAAAATCTAAGATTTTCAATCTAATGAAAATGTTTCCTGAAATGGAGATAGGGTGTCATACATTTGTGAAAAATTTAATATTAAAGTAACCTAATCAAAATATGATAAAAGAATGTGTTTTTTGAATTTTCTATAATTTAAAAAAGAAGGGTTTTATGAAATATACATAGTTGTGAAATGTAGATAGAGTCACAAAAAACTGTGAAATTCATAGAGGAGTTTCTCAACAACATAGAGTTTTGAACTAAGATGATGAAAAATAAATGAAGTCTATATAACCCATAATGTTTCACACATGTACTATATTGTGCAAATAGGTTTTGTGAAGTTTCGATCACGTCTATAAATTGGTATTTACCCCCATCACATGATGTAACGATACTATTTTGAGAACCAAAATATCAGAAATAGGGAAAGAGTTGTATAAATTTATTTCTTAAATGTAGCAGTAATAATAATATAATTAAGGTAAAAAATTGAATTGTGTTAGTTTTAAAAAGTCATCATTGAGAATTCATTCACATGGAAATCAGTTAGGTAAAATAAATTCTTATGAGAAGAAATAATTCTAACATCAGCTGTGTGATGAATGTAAGTTGTGTTTATTTAAAGAAATAGATATTTTAGAAATATTACAAGTTGAGTGAAGGTAAAGAGTTTTTCATAATGATAAATTTGTGGAAATGAGTATAGTTTCATGAAATAATGAAAATTTCTAAAATTATTAAATATTAATAGATGTTTAAGATTTGTATATGAATGTGGTGAGTTGTGAGAAAGTGTTGATTGGGAATTCACATCATGAAAAAAGTTCATAATGCGATTGATAATCATTGAAGACCTTTCCAAAATAATAATGTATTCCTTGAAGTAGTGTTCAATATTAAAAGTAATGTATCTATAATGGCGATGATGGCAAATATTTTTTGAAACATTAATGCGATGATAAAAAATATTTAATTAGTTTATCAGTTATAAAAAATATAATTCATTATCTTATCTTACAAAGTAATTTTCCTCCAGAAACTTTGATAAATGGTTGAGGAAGATTAATGTGAACCATGGGTTTTAGGAATCCAACCTGGAGCTTGTAATGGGAGTGAGCCATGGGTGGTAGTGAGTTGGCCCGTAATCTTTTAAGGAGAGTGACCCCATGAATATGAGTGACCTATTTATAATCTATCACTATATGACTAGTAGTGTTTTTTTGTAGAATAACACTTCATTGGTGTTTTCACATTTGATGTAGAATATTTTAGGTGAAAAAGTAAAATTATTGTGTCTGTTGTATATACATTACATATATTATGAAGTATGGGAATCCATTTATATTAATTGGGAAATTATTGATCTTGTTAGAATAAGGATAAAATAAAAACCCTAGTCAATCAGAACATCCTTAGACTGGTTAACACAATAGTGACCTTACAGAAAACTGAATTCAAGAGCGCTTATATAAGTGATTGTGTCAAGGTTATGTGGTTAAATGAAAATGAGATTCATAACCTGATTCACCCCTATTAGGCCATCACTAATCAATGATACTTATTGGGACAAAAGTGTCTGATTATGATCCCATATTTACATTCAACTTTTGGAAAGGGAATAAAATGTCATTAGGTACAGAATTCAATTTGAGTATACATTTTCATCCTTAATTTTATGGATTGTTATAGTGAAAATTTTCGACATTGTAGTATATAAATCAGTCTTTCTCTTTGGATTGTATGGGAATTTAGTATTTTCATCTCTTATTGGTGGAATTTTTTATAACATGAATTTTAATTCTAATATACAAATGGACCATTTTGAGGCATTGAATAAAAGTGGTGTCAGATTCCTTCATGTTGGGATGATGTTAAAGAAAATAAGTTATTTGGGGCAGAACTAGTATAAGGAATTTTGTAGAAATTAAGGATGATATAGTGGAACAAAACCCTATTTCAATATAAGAAGAAGAGCTATGTTTATATTAAGAGGAATGATTTTTTGTGTTATGTTATCACTCCTTTCTTAAAATATATCACTAGATAGGTGTTATGAATTTCAAAAAAAAGTAATATTAAGAATATAATTAATTGTTTCATATGAAAGTATTTAAAATGTGGAATCAATTTATTATCATATACCCTCACCTCTAGATTTATCTCAGGTAGTTTGGTTTTTCAAATTTCCTTATTAAGGAAATATGATCATGATGAATCTCTTCATTTGAGCCTTGTTGTGCTACTATTGTAAGAGAATTTTTCCAATAGGGAGAATCTAGTACACATCTATATCAGATAGATAAAATGTAATAAAAAACTAACTAACCTGGATATGGATTTATGGATCAATCATATGACTGAGGAAAAAAAATTGGATCCTAAAATGGTTCTGATTGGAGATTATACATTACTCTTTAAGTTGTGGATTAAATTTTCAGGGATACGATTTCTTTAAGGAGTGACAAATTTGATAGAATAAAAAAATTTAAGAAAAATTAAATTTTATTTCATATTAATATTTATTATTATATTTTCCTAAATGTTGATCAATTACAATAATTTTATATGATTTCTAAAAATTGAAAAGAATTATTTTTTACTCTAATTGAAGTTATTTTCTAATATTATATCATTTTATTTTAACATTAATTATAATGTGTTGAACCCGAATCCTGGGTTTAGCCCTTTACAAATGCTGTGAATTTTTTTTATTAATGAAACCTAAATAAATACAAAACATAAAATAAAATAGTGGACTTTTTCTTGTCATGATTTTGGAAATTAGATACATGAATTATATTTTAACAAAATGAAACAATTGTAAATAAATATTCTTCAGCGTATTTCTTCCACAATAGAGTTTCAACACAACAATTTTACTAGACCTATAAAAGTAATTTTAATATATTGGGTGAGAACAAAATAAAAAACAAGGGGTTTTCAAAATAACTAGTAAAATACCTTAAATATTTTTTTAAAATTTTCTAAACAGAAAATTGGTATTCTCAATCCATGAGTATATATATGTAAAAACAATGTCTCAAAAAATAATTATACATTTTAAAAACCCTTGTAGATTCTCTATTGAAAATAATAAATTTTTTGGGAGGTTAACTATAATTTGTATTCCATGTCTAAAATTGATAACATAAGGCCATATGTATTTACATTTAATTACATGTTCACTCCCCATAATGTCTCTTAATTCATCTGTGACGATTTTGGAAACATTTTCTCATGGTCCCACCTTTCTCATCTCTGTCCCAAAACATTTCTGAAATACTAACATAGTATTAATTCCTAAACAAGTGTGTCATCAACATACTCAAGAATGTATCTAAAACCTTTTTGAGAGAATCCCCATAAAAACCATTTATTAGTCAAGAACAATAGTTTCTAGAAACCTGGAATAAATGCATTCATGATCACAAATTATTGATAATGTTTTGAATTATCTAGGTGATGGCCATACCTATTCAAGTACCCCACGATAGGTGATTTAGATCCATGTACACCACAGAAAAAATAAATCATTCCATAATTTTAAATAAAATAAAAATATTTATCTCAGGAAAATAGGGAAAAAAATTGTCTATTGGAATTTAAAATTAATAAACCTTAGTTTGGAAGTTGTCGATCACGATTTATATTTTCTAAATAAATGAGAATGATTTTATAAACCAATATTTTTATGCATAAATATATTAATATATATATATATATATAATTATATATGTACATGTGTCTGTGGATCATATTTATAAAACTCAGTTAACATTTTCAAAATAATATCCCTCTTCTGTGAATTACACCAAAAAGGGGGTTTATAAGTATATGTTTATTTGAATACATGAATACACAAATACCCATGTATACAATTTTATGATTATATAAAAAACATTAAAACCATTATTATTCCCAAAAAATCATTGATTCGAAGGAATTTTGTTCATATAGAAAGAACCCTTATCATTTTTATTTATATTGAAAAAAAATAATCTACTATATATGTGTGTATATACTTATATATATAGAAATATACAATTATTTTCTTGAAAAGTCTATCCTTATTTTACAATCAAAATCAAACCCTTATAACAATGTGGTTGAATGTAGAAGTCATTTAAAATAAGAATACATATTATATTTGTAATTTAGATTTGAATATATATATACCTATATATATAACTATGTATATATATGTTTAATAATCAGACAAAAATAATAAAATTCACTCATAAAATAATTAAAAAAATACTAAATCCCTTACAAAATAAATGTGAAAATACTAAATCCATTAAACAATAATTAGGAAAATATTAAATCAGTTACCAATAAATTATGAAAATACTAAATCACGTACTTGATAGTGGAAACCGAAGGGGTAATGTAAAACTAATATTTTCTTAAGAACTTGAACCAAAGGAAACAGTCTTACTCTTGTGTGCTAACCACATGAAGGAGGGTTCTCCAAATTTATAAAGGAAATAAATTGAAATATTAAAAAGATTCCATGGGATTCTAGGTAGTATAAATTTATTTTAGGATAAGATAAAAGCCATGACACAAATCACAATATAAATTTTTTTATATTTTTTATTATCTCATCAATAATTATAATTGTAATAATAAAGTATATTTATCAATTTTTACATCCCCATGGTTCATTAGTGATTTCAATGGTTCCCATTGCCACACCTCTTCCAACATTTAATATATCATTATCAATTTTTGATATCGTTTTATTATCAATCTTTTAACTAGTATCTGCCTTTTTTATTTGCTATATCATTTGTTATATTTTCATTATTACCACAAGTTTTTATAAGTCTATACTATCTCCCCTCTTTCATGATTTTTTCAAGAAATCATTACCATTTAATTATAATATTTTCATTTATATTTTCACTATTTTAATAATATATATTTTTCATATATATATTTTTCACATCATTTATTGACTTTTTTCTTTCTCCTTTTTTATGATTCTCATGTTTCATTTTTTAATGAACCCCGCGTTTTGAATTTATATATATATATATATATATATTTAGTTTTCTAAATATTTTAATATATATATATATATATGTATTGTTTTTTAGTAATAATATGATTATATATATTTATAATCTTAATAAAAGACACAATATATTTTGATATATTTAAAATAATAATTTTCATAAAAATGATTCACCCATATTTATTATTATTAATAATAAAATTATTAATTTTTTTTAAAAAATTATATTTATTTCAAAATAATTGTATCATTATAATTAGTATCATTAATAGTAATTAGATACATATATATACACACATTTCATTATTTATGTGTTAAAATCTAATCATATCATGTTTTAAAAAAAATATTTATTTTCTTATTAAATTTTTACAAAAACACCAAGTAATAATATTTCTAATAAAATAATTTTTTAAAAAATTTAATACCATATTATTTAAATATTATATATAATAATTATAATTTAATCAAAACATTAAATGAAAAATATATTATAACTTATAAATAAACAGATTTTAAATAAAATCAAATTTCTTGAAAAAAGTATTTTAGTTATGTAAAACCATTTTTAATGTAAAAAATTCTATAAATAAATAAAGAATTAAGATAAATTAGTATTTAAATTTCATGAGGTGTTACATTATTTTTATATACATTATAAATTAAATTATATAAAACTTGATTTAAATTTTATATCACCATATAAAATTTATATTAGGGCGATTTGTAGGAATATTTCTGAAATGATTGATTTTTTTGCTGTATATTGAAACATTTCACGTTTTATAAAATTATTCATATCTTTTCATGTATTCCAAAATTAAAATTATATTTATATTTTATTTTAAATAAATATTACTCCCTTTTTACTAAATATGATCAGGTTAATTTCTTTAGCATGTACAATATAATTTAATTTGGAAAAAATTGATTTGTACGCATAAAAATTAATTTTTGAGAAAAACAATTCATGGGGTTGTGTGTGCTCATATTAAAACTAATTTATAGGCCTTATTAAATTTTAGTCATTAAAATTGGATTTTATAAATTTAACTCTGGATTTTATATTTATTAAAGAGGTCAATTAATTTTTTGGTTATATTGAATAGTAAGCATGCTAAAAAGTTGTAACCATGGTAAAGAGTAAAATTAGTTAATTATAGTTAAAAAAAGTGATATGATCGAAATATCAAAAATTAAATATCAATTGGATGATTTAATTTTGACCCCTATCATATTAGCATCAAAATTATAATTATTTGGAGGCACATTCTCATGAATACGAAATTATATTATTTTAAAACTATGATGAATAAAAAAATTTACACTCCCCTACTTATAAAAGGGAGCCCCTAACCTCTATAATTCACCTAATTCGATTCATACAGTTTGAAAAATACCTCCTCAAATATCTTCCCAAAATCTATAAATATTCTCTCTTGGTCTTTTTTTTTGCAAAATATAAACATGAAATGATTAATGTGTAAGTTAATGGAGGCGTTACCAAAAAGTGTTCTATCTCATAACTTGTTATTTTCTTGTTTATTACTTCATCCACCAATTTGAAATCATTAATAACCATAAGGATATGATAAAACAGTATCATTAATATAATAAAATGTTATTATTTTCATTTCAAAACCCGCTTTCTTCTCTTTTTCCATCCTCTAGAAAGTGAAACAATTATGTGTATGTACGTGTGGACTACTATCTCCATGGTGTGATGGGTTTTGTTTTTCATTACCATAAAAAATGTTGGTTATTATGATATATTTATGGATTATATTTTATATTTATCAAATTATTTTGATTTATAGAAAAATATATTACTTATACTCTTTCCATTAATTACATTGTAAAATGATAATGGTTTCGACGAACACATTATAACTATCACATTTATGAATCGATGTGAATTTTTTTTCATGTTATCCTTTAGTGGATGATTATGAAATTGTATTTAATATATAAAAATTATAATTAATTATATATTAATATTCTTTAAATTATATAGTGATGACCCCTTGTGCAATGGACAACCTTCCAATATTATTTTCTAATTAGGGATAGAACGTCCTCAAAACCTCTAACATGAACATAACTGAACTAATTACCAAGTAAAGAATCATAATAAATGAAATAAAATGGGAAATAATAAAGTAATATAGATTAAATTTTCTTATTAACATAAATAATAAATATTATTTTATATAAAGGAGATAAAATTGGTATGATTCAAGTTGAGCTCGAGGTAATGTCTTTTTCTTTAAAATCTTGTTTGAAAAGTTTTTTTTATTTATTTTTGATTCTATATTAATATTAATTTAAATAATCATTTACCATTATTAGTATAAATAAATTTAATTTAAAATTCATTCTAAACAATACATCTATTTATTTATTATTTTTACAAAAAAATATTTTTAATGTTTTTGAAATAGATTCTCTTTAGCATTTTTACATATGTGTGAATGAAATAATTTTAAAATATATATGACTGTAATATATTTTCCTATTATAAAAGGAAATTTTATATATTATTCTATGTATTTAATTGGTTTTTTAAATAAAATATTATTTATATTTTTTTAATTCAATTTAAATTTTAAGAGATTTCATAAAAATTGGTATTTATCGTTATTCACACATGAATCCCAAAAGTGATTATTTACATGCTCTTAACCAAATAATTATGGATTTTTGATGATGTTAGTAAAATCTACATTAATATTCTTCATACTGAATTTTGACTTCAAAATACATCTTGTATGCATGAGGTAATTTTTTTGATATCTCCTAATATATGATCAAATTAATCATGTTAGTTATACCATTTCTATGTGGGATTATAAGAGTGATGGTAGATGTGATATAAAGATGATGTATCAAGGTATATATTATAATATTCACTACATGTAAAATATTTATCATGTATGTATTCTGATTTCATATGTTAATATAACAATATTTTATTTAATGTAAATTTTATGTCCCTTTTATGGCTGAAAAGTATGTTTTTCAAGAAAATGTCTTCCTGAGTACTCATGTTTTACATTAAACCCTCCTGGTTAAGATTTTTTCTTTATGATTTTTTATGATATGTTTTATTATTTTTTTGTTAATTTTTATGATTTTTTGAGAAATTAAATTATTATTTATTCTTAATAAAGATTATATAAAAGTATCATTTTCTATTGGATTTTGTGAATATAAAAATGGAATAAAATGCTTCATTATATATTCTTCTATTAATGATATTTTTGTCCTCATACAATGTATTGAACTATTTTTCACATTGGATATAGATGATTAATATCTATAAAGATGTATAAAATTCAACTATGGATATTTCTCTTTAAGGATGAAAATTAGTTTGGAATAAAAACATTTGATTAAATTTCATAATCATTTTTTTGGGAAAAATTGATACTTAATTGATATAAACATAATATTATATAATTGTAGTGTATATATTAGTTTTACATTATTGAGAAAAATATAAACTCTAAAATATCACCTCAATTTAATTAAATCATATATATTATATTAGAGTCAAAATTAGGTGTTGATTATTATATGAGTTTTTATCTATGTGATGAATATATTCATTATTCTTATAGAGTTGGGTTATAATGGTTAAAAAATCTATAAGTGGTTGTTGATGTGGGGTTATAAGAAATTTCATTTATATAATTTCTATAATTTCTAATTGAATTTAATTATATAGTTTTAATATATTAGTTATCTTTATGTTTGGGTAACATAATTCCTTGTATTGATATTTTATTGTATTTTATATATTGAGGTTGTGAAATTTAATGAATCCCCTTCGGATATTTTTTATAGTGTCTAATATTTTAAATTCATATTTGTATTATCTATAATTTTATATTATTTATCTGAAATTGGTATGGAATATAATTTTTTTTATTAAATAATAAATAAGCATACTAAAGATTTTTTTCAATTACTCATATTCATTTAACCAAATTTAGAGTAGAAAATCCATACTTGTGTTATAGGTCTATTTGACTAAATATGATGTATATTTTAGGATTTTAATTAAAAAGTATTATCATGGAAATAAGGGCTTATCAATTGAATCTCATATTACTGTTTGAGATATGTTGTTAGGAATTGGAAGATAGATGGCACTTTTTACAAGAGAGTTTCACCGTGAATTCAATCCTAGTAAACAGGGAGTACTACAATTAGGGGAATTCAATCTAGGTTTTGGGTAGGTGTTGGTTTGAAAATCATGTATATAGGAATGATTAAAAATAAATATTTTGTGGTGTATCTCAAGGATGAGTTAGGTAATGAATTATTTATGTATTATATAGTGTAATGTGAGAAAATATTTATTTGTACTGGCTTTTTCATGATTATATTTATAGGATAGGGGAAAATATTTTAGGATTTAATATTTTGATGTATTGTTAAATTTATATTTTCATATTGACATAATGTCTGAGTCAAAATATTAAATGTATGGAAGATTCATTTAATTTTAACAATTTGTATTTGAGAATTTTTTTTATATAAACGTATGATGTTTTGTATTAGGTTTTTGATAAAGATATGAGTATTTAATATCAATGATTTTTTTTGGAAATACTTAGGGGAGTAGAGTTTTCTCAATAACAATGGAATGATAAGGTATTTTTGATAACCATTAAGGGTAGTTTTTGAGAGAACATAAAATAATTATAAATTTAATAAAATATTAAAATAAAATATTTGAAATCCAAATATATTGGTTTTAATTAGGGTTGATTGGGGTTTATAAAACAAAATCAAAACTAATTTTTATAACATAATTACACCAATATATGGTAGGTTCAATTTTAGAAAATGTTTATTCTCATTTTATAAAATTATTATTTTATTAGTTCTTAATTTATTTCAGTTTGTCTATTTCATTGATAGTTAATTTAAATAGAAAATATATCATGCTGAAATTGAAATTTAATGTGAAAAATATTCGGTATCAAATTATATTATTTATTCATAATAATACTAACGAGTGCCTATTGTGCTACTAAATTTGATTTTTTTTAAAAATAAATTTCATTTAATTAATTACTTGTGTTTCTGATGGATTTCATTACATACTGTTTATTTTCATGATACCCATGAGGTTGTGTGTTTGGGGACCATTTGGAAGGGTTATAGAGTGTCCCTTATAGAATCACCTAATAATTATACCATTTTTAACATAAATCCTCATATTTCTTAATAACTGCCTTTTGAGTCATAGAATTTTTTTATTCCCACCAATTTCATGCCATATACTCATCTCAGAGATGTACGGTGGAAATCATGTTTTGGTTCCTTCTTTTAGGTGCTATTTCCCAATATTATTCGTATGTTTAGAGTTATAGTGGGATATAAAGTGAGTTAATTATCATTACAAATTGTTATATATGAATTATATTTATTCATGTTCTGGTCACATTACTTAGGGTTATCATATTTCACATTATAAAAATAGTTATTCTTTTTTGATTATTTTAAAATTTATGATTAATGATTTTAAATGATCAATTGTTATCACATTAATTTTTCAGTGATGCAAAAAATATTTAGGCCAAAAATGGTCAATTTATGCAGTGAAAAATTTACCTATTTGATTTATGTTATCCGTATAAATTGAAGATACATACATCTAAATCTTGAAAGTCATTTTTATTTAACAGTGTGGCTCTTCCCAAAGGTATTATCTTCATTACCAAAATAATACCTATTTTTGGTAACTATTACCTAACTTAAATCATATGATATTACAAATTTTATTTTCTTATAGAATTAATTTTTATTAAGAAAAATTATTAAGAATAATACAAACTACTAACTAATGTTACTAAACATGAGTAACATATAGTTGTAGTATGTGGGATGTTTATTATTATATCTATGTAAATTGGATTTATACAAGTATTTTTCTAGAAGAAAATAATTTTTGTCACTAATTTTACCACACCAACATTGATCATAACTCCTAACAAGTTGTTAAATTTAATTTTTTTTGTTATTACTGATGTGAAATTAATTTTGATAGTTTTTTTAAAAAAACAAATAATTAAACTAGATAAACAATTAATGTTATAACACTTATTAGTTTGTACCTATATTTATATGGATTGTAAATTATTTTTTTCATATGATTTTTTACTATATTTTTTGGATTGTGTAATATAGATTATTTTTACTGAAATTTTCTATTTTGTTAAACATCATGGAATTTGATTTATATTTTATTATGTTTCCAAAACTGCTATAATATATTTGAGACCAATATAAATTCTCCAGTTCAGTTTCATTTTTCTCTTTATGTGATTGATTTTCAATATTTTATTCCAATCCAATTCCTGTAACTTTTAAAAAATGATTTTCACACCCTAGTTTTTGAAATCAAGAAAATATTTCCATTTTTTCATGAAATAATATTTATGAATTGTTCTTGAATTTTAATTTTCAAATATATAAATTTATGTTGACATAATATTGAAATAAAATAATATATATTATATTTATCAATTAGTGTAGTTAAAGATCATTAGAATCAAAATGAGTAATTTTTAGGTGGATATTTGAGGTTGAATTGTTTATATGTGATGATCCTCAAGGAGGAAAATTATTCATGGTGGTGAGAACAATAATGTGTGTTAATTTGGTAATGAAATTCAATAATAATTATAGAAACATCCTAAGGGGTTCAAAATATGTTTCTAAAATGATATTTTTTCCCATATTTTGAGTAATGCGATGTGTGAATGGAAATGGATTTTGAAAATAAAAAAAGTAACAAAATTGCTATGAATTTGAAAAAAAAATTATAAAGATAAAAAAATTTAAATTTAATAATTTAAAAACAAAAGCGTAGTAATGTATAGAAAACAAAAATGTATGACAATGTAGATGATTCATAGAAAAAATATGTTAACTCTTAAAAAAATTACATTAAAAGAGATATATGGGTTCTTATATCTTGAACCATTTTTATTTTAATCTAATTAGACAATAGGATCTTTCCATAATATGGAATCATGGTATTCAAGATTATTCCCATTCAATTACAAAACTAAAAATAAATATGCTATATCCATAGAATGAATCTATCAATTCTCATTCACACAATCTCTTACCCTAGTGATTCTTTTAATACCATGATCAAATTCACAATGTAGTTATCCCCTTAAATTCCGTGATCACTCAAGATAATAAATAAAATTATTATAACTATAGATCATGTACTTGTATAAAACATTCCTCACACAATGTAGGTACATATACCATACTAAAAATAAAAAAACAAAATCTCTCTACATAATGGTCAAAACCATCCCCCAAATGTTTATACATCATTATATTTCCCATTAATCCTTTTTTCATCTAATTATAAATATTTGATGTATCAAATATGCAACAAAATTAACATGATCTTTAGGAAAATAGTTTTCAAGTTAACCGTATCACTTAACTCTATATCATCTTCCTTCTATAAGATTCACTACGATTCATAAATATTTTTTGGCATTTGAAATTTTAAGAATAAGAGGATTCAAATTTCTATAATCCCGAACAAAAAAATATTCAATAGTTTTAATTATATGAAATATATAAAAAAACATGAAACAAATATTAATTAAACTGATGTAAAATATAATGTTTAATGTGATTTATCAAAATAAGGATTCCAAAGGGCTCAGTTATGAAAATTAATCAACAATATCCCCATTTTTAATAATAACATTATATGTTAAATAAATATATATTTAATATAATTAATGTAATAAAAAATAAATTAATTTTTGAACTAATATCTGATTACTTCCTAGAAAAATATTCCAATATTATGGAAGTAAATTTATCTTATCATATTAAATGTTTCACCCCTTTCTAATTTTCATAAGGAATAAAGGAGAGTTAAAAATTAATAAAGAGTTTATAATAAAAGAATATAATATCCCACTAATTAATAAATTATAATAATAAAAAATTGATTATGATTATTATTTCATTCAGACAATTCTTGAAAATTCTAATTCATATGAAACTTTTATTCATTAACATAATTTTTATATTATATTAATTAATTTTATGTTGGAATATTTGGATCTTTAGAACCTACTCCTTAATCTATAATTTTATATTATTTATATTTTGAAAAAAAATTATTAAAACCCAAAACATCATATACGATTTTATTATAATTTTCCATTCATTCTTATTGAGATCATATACTCTAACACTTCACATCCTTATTCTGAATAATACTATTTTTTTGTGGATATCCAAAACCATGGAATAAATAAATTTCATCGTACTAATAGGTGAATTATAGAAAAAAATCCTCCCTCCATTTTATTTTTTCTTCTACTTACTTGATGTAGGAAATATTATTTGAAAGGTAATCCTTACTCATCATGAATTTTTCAAATAGAGATTTATATAAAAAATTATTTAAAATGGAATCCAGTTAATTATATTCTTCATATGTAGAATCATTATCTTCTAAAATATCTGAAGGATGATGCTTTTGAGAAAAATGAATGTATTCAATTTCCAAAAAATTATATGATAGTTATTTCTCATGTCCATATTCATCTTCATATTCTATCTATTTATCATGGTTTTCATCTTATCTATTATGATCTACTTCCACCAAATATTTTTCTTATTTATATATTAATAGATATTCTAAACTAGTCTCTTCATATAGACCTTACAAAATGTGTGAAATGATTTCATTATTTTATAATTTTTTATATCTTTAATTTTTCTTATAATAGAAAATAGAAGAACTTATAGACTCATAGTTAGTATAATTATTAGATGATAGTGAGAGTAAACAATCATGAGGTGTAGGATGATTATTTATAACCACAATTTCCACTGGTGGTTCTAAATCAATAGAATTTTCTCTATTCTCAAAATGAAGGAAATTAAATAAATTTAATATATTCTTGAATATCATATTTATTAACATAGTTATTTTTATATTCCTATTTGAAAACCATAAAAAACGTTTGAGGTAATTGTTCCTCACTATATCTATTCTCTCTAACTATTATACACAATGTAAATTCCCATGATTTTAAGACTTCAAATATAATTTCTATTGCTCTCATCTTACATTATTCATTCTTTTACTTCTCTTCATTCAATAGATATAGCTTTAAATAAAATAATATTATCAATTATTTTCAATATATTATTTGTTTCCACTATTTCAATAAGAATTTATTTTCAATTTTTTTATTGATCATAGCTACTAATATTTTCACCCTTTCCAGAAATAGTATTTGAGACCCGAGGTTTATTTAGACTCAAATACTTAGTTAGAAGTTCATCAATATTCTTCTAGTTATATGTTTGGTTAGTGAACTTCTTCCTTTGTGAAAAAATGATATATATATTCTATTACTTCAATTATTTAGTAGATGAAACTCATTTTTTTATAAACATAAACTATCCACATCCATGTTATGGTGTCCTAATTTAATTATTTTCCATTTTTCATTAATTAAGTAGAACAATCCTTCACTCCAACCTCTTAAAATGGTTTGATCAAAATCCTATCAAAAATATAAGAATACATAATTACAATAAAAATAACTAATATTATAAAAATATACATAATATAATTCCTAATGAAGAAGATTATATTTAACTATTCTATTCTATAATGATATTCCTAGACATAGACATCTTGATTTTTAACTGTTATTATTTAACATTTCCAATACAATGAAAAAATATTCTATATTTTTATTGTGGATGAACAATAAAATTGAATTTCTCCAACATATAGAAACTATTTTTAATATATTTTAATTTTAGAAAATATCTAGAACCAACTACAAGATTTTGTGAAAAATTAAATAATCATCACCTTTTTATAGACATACTATGATCAAAAAAATTCTCATGGTCAAAACATAATCATGTCGGTAAATAAAAAAATGCAACCCTTTTCAGAATATATCATTTGAATATGTTTTTATGGAACTATAATTATTTTTTATCGCATGATAAATAAGTTTCATTTCCTTACATTGATGGGAGATTGATTCCTAGCCTTGAAACAAAATTAATTACTCCAATAAGGATCAATTCTCATTATATATACTCAAATCGGGCAATAATATCTACTTTTTCCCATAGTTCCATATATTTTGATGATCCCTTTGGTTGAAGGTAAATATGAATTCTTAAATTAAATACCTTGAGTGATTTATAAAAATTCATCATAATAAATTACTATAGGGAAATGTGGAGGACCACTACTTAGTATATATGAAATTTTGATTTTCCAAAGATATTAATCATAAAACTAAGAATTACGAGATCTTGTTAAATCTAGAGAATTAAAATAATTGGATATCATTTAAATTATACACCCAAAATTTCATAAATGATCATTTATCTTAAAAATTATGAATAATTATAAAAATAGATTTTCAAAAATAGAAACATGAAAATTGATTCAAATTTTTGATAATTGAAAAATTTTAAGAAGAAAAATTCGATTTCATAGAATATAATTAGACATAAACGTGTAAAAACTAACATCCAATTGTTTTCATATAAGATGATTTAATGGTTTTAATGTTCATTTCTTAAACATATATAATATATATTGTGTCAATATGAAATTTTCTCTTAGTTGTATATGAAAATATTACCTCTAAATTTCCGAATAATGATTTTTAATATTTATAGAGTATCCAATGAAAAAATAAGATGATAAATTAATTTTGACAATACATATCATATATTTATCTATTTAAAATTTTATAATATAATGGTTTAATAAATATATTTGCATGAAAATTTTCAATTTTAATAAATTTGAGAATAGTACATTTTTTAGGCATGACCCAAAGGGATGTGATGTTTTAAATCTATTTTTTATGTGAGTGTTATTCCAAAATCATAGAAAAATAAAAACAATTTATGTTGTCATATATATTCAATGTTTGAGTAATATACCTTATTATATTGGCGAGTATCTTCAACACTACCAATAATGGGGAAAAATTATTCAGAAATATATTGGAATTCAATAATGGAGAGATCTATTGAATGATTCTTCTTGTTTTACCAATAGACAGTAGTATCCCAAAAATAATGTGAATCTTTGAAATTAATATTCTTATAAATTCACTATATCTAATATATGAATATCCCGTTAGACTAAACTCAGATATGGAGGCACTTAAAATTTCAAAATCTAATGTTTTATTGTGAAAATAGAAGTTATGTTTTCTAGCCTTATGATTTGATTATTTTGTATTATCTTGAAATACCACATATAAACAAATGTACAAGATAAGTGTTCAATTTTTTCTCATTTTATGTAATGTACAAGTCATCATGTTATAATTTTTTAGATCCACTGTCTTCCTTGATTCCTCAAGACTGGGTTTACATAATGTACTTATCTGAGTTCTAATACTTGAAGTATTATATAAACCATTCATGTATTTATCCGATAAATATAGGCTGATTTCAAAAAATTTCTTACCATTTTGGGCTATTTGGAAAAAAAATTATTATTTTTTTCTTCCACCATGGTCATCTCAAATTCAATTTAAATTGTTTTCACAAATTATCTATAATTTCTTTTCTGGTGGGTCTGAAAATAATTTCAAGGAAAAAGATTTCAGAAAGTTTAACATCATTCAATAATGTCTTAACAAGAAATTGGTATCTCTCATTCCCTTAAAATATTTATTTTGAATTGAATTTTAATATTACCTTTCATAATGGGCCCTTTTAAACATTTTTAGTAATTCAAAGAACCATCGTATGTTTATAAATGGGTTCTATAAAATTAAAATATTTATAACATCTTATTTTCCCAACATAAACATCCATTTAAGAAATCGTTAAGGGAGAATCTCCTTACATCCATTTTAAATAATATAAAATTTATATGATCGAAAAAGTCATATTGTATTCCATGGTATGGAAATATAATTAAAATAGTAAATTTTTATTCAATTTTTATGGGATATTATAGATTATAAACATTATCAACAAGTCTAGCTTAATTCTAAATTTTTTTTTCCATTTTCATCACATTTATTTTCAAATACCTGATTGATTAATATAACTGAAAGATTGTCAAGAATTTAAATTATGATTTAAACAATGTTATATTTATAATAATTATTATCACATTGAATTATTATTATGAAACATTCATAGCCATTTAGATTATTTATCATTTTAGGCTATAATTGAGATATAAAAGAAGGATTCTCAAATTCATTTTATAATAAAATTCTAGGATTAACCAATTGATCAACATCAGAAAGGATAATATCAAATTGATGGCTCCTAAACAATTTTTGGTCTGTATGGAAAATGGTTTTTCTTCCTTTATCATCATGACTAATATCTCAAATAATATTTTTTGATAATAAATGATTATGGTATATTAGGTTCAATAATATTAACTATATAATTTGGTTTTCAAAAACCAAATTAGAACATTTTTCACTATCCATTCATTTCATCTTCTCAAAAGGAAAAATTCAATAAAATTCCGTTAGAATTTTTTAATCATCATTCATATAATAGTTATAAATATTATATTTAGTATTATGGATGAAAAGTTCAACCTCAAACTCTAATGTAACAAAAATTTTGCTGACATTCATTCAACAGTTAATTAGCAATTTTTTTTAAAATGAAATTAAGTAAAACCTGAGTAATAGTGTATCAAGAAATATAAATTGATTTAGAAATAAATATAGAAGAACAAAATTCACCCAACATGGATCAAACAATTTATTATATTTTTATATTACCACTTTTTCCTACACTATTTTTTGGAGTTTTTATGATGAAAAGTATTGTGTAATGACTTTTTCACTCCAATTTTTTTGAAAATAATGATTCTCCAAAACTCTACCAAAATAACTATTGATAGTGATAACATATAAGGATTTGTTTTTTATTTTAATCAAGACTATAATACATTATAAATATCAAGATATCATTCTATTTGTGTGAAATAAATAAATTCAATGTAAATACGGTATAGTCATCATCAATAATATTTAAAAAGTATTACCCTATAATGAGTTCATTTTGGGTGGGTCTAATAGGTTCCATGGGCATTACAAATAGTTGTTTTATTGTTGATATTACACTAATTTTATAAAATAATACTTTTCAGCAGACTATATTGGAAGTAGATAGAAACACTAGAACAGAAAAAATTATGTTCAATACGGTCATTGAAACCCCTCTTCTAGGAATGTTTAGCTTTTGTCAAAACATTTTAGGGTATTAATCATAGACGGAAAATCATAAAAATTTCTTCTATTGGAAAAATGAATCAAATTTTAGAATAGTTATTTATTTTATGACAATAGTTTAATCATTTTCATTCTTTTTTTTCATAAGATGCTAAAAAATTATAAACATGTGTCCATAAATTTTTAATTTATAACTCTCTTGGTTAACCATTATCAGATAGTTATTTTGTTTCGGTAATGTTATTATTATGTCATAGAACATTAATAAAATTAAAAAATAATTTCTCTCCATTGGTACGTATGAGGATTACTATATTTGTCTAAACATGCTATTTTTTTTGGAAAACAATCACTCCCACCTTTATCCTTTTTTATTTTAAGATGATTTAAATGCTTATTTTTATATACTGAGAGAAACAACTATCTAGGTATTTATTTTTTTGGATTCTTCTTCCAAAATGTTTATTCTATATAAATTAATCTATAAATTTGGTTTCTAAACTTATTTGGGTCGTTAAAAATTAGTTAATATAACATCATTAATGCAAAAATATCCAACTATCCAATTGTATACAATAATAGTTTTTTAAAATATATACTTTTAAATAGCTTAAATATTTCTTCACCCATATAGAGTATGTACATTTATAGTGGAGTCACATTTTATGCTTATTAATAAAGAGGGATCTTTTTAGAATTTTATTTTTAGAAATTTTATGTAACAATAACATGAATCACAAATTCTAGAGGATTTCATAAATATTTTTAATTAAAATAGATGTTTCCAATGTTTTCCTTTATGGAAGATAAATTACTAAGAAACTTATTTAAACATAAAAATTCAGACTTATGGTTTAATACATCATTTTGATTATAATATATTAATGTAGGATTATATTTTACATTCAACTATGATGAAAATTTTAAAATATTCTCCTTCAATTTTCTAATTTAAGCTTTATCATGATCATAATTCATCAATGAATTCATATATTTTATCTTATAGTCAATCATATAATCATTCATTTTATCAATTTATTGTGGTTCAAATTCATCATGTAGAGAAAATCATTAATCTAAATACTCTGTAAAAAGAGATCTTCTAACCTTTTATATAAAATATGTTTTATTTCAGGCAATAGTTATGAAAAATATAGAAAATTATATGGATCCCATTACTTTTCGAACCACTTTTGAATGATTAATACTTCGATGATATATAATTATATGTCCCTCTTAAAAAAGTTCCTCATTTATATTTAACAGATCATTTGGAATCGTCATTGTATTTTGAAATCTTAATCTATTCAATTTATTATGTCTCAAATTGTTCATCTATAAAAAATGAATTCACTTGAATCTTTCATATCATATTATATTCCGAACTTATAATACTTGTATCCTATTTATTCTAATAGATGTTCAGAAAATAATTCCCGGTAAAAATAATTTTCTATAATTTACCATGTATATTGAATTATCCATTATTAATATCTACATCACTATAATAAAAATATAGTTTTGAATACATTTAATTAGAAGGATTTGATATAGTAACATTGTATGTAGTGGTAGTAAAATAAATACGTTCTTCCATTCTTCTTTCACAACATCACACAATAGCCTGTTCTGATACTACATAAATACCCTAATATGATTATCATGAATTAATATTATAATAATCCAAACACCATTAGAAATGTCCTCTTATACTCATATTATTTTAAAAAATCAATAATAATAAATTATTAATTCTCTATAGCTTCCTTTTTTACTATTTGTTTGTAAACAATTCACACTCGGTCAAAATCTTTAATGAATGTGAGAAATATATTCCCCTATAAGGAAAAAAAATAATTATATTTTTATCATAAAAATGTTATTTTGGTTCAAAAAACCATTACATTTATAAAATGATTAATTTTCAGTTTCATCTTGATTCTATTAGCTATTTCACAATTAAAAATTGTTTTATAGGTGTCATGAGTCATTAAAAATAAAAGTGTATTCTAAAAAATATAATTTTAGTTATATTCATCTCTCTCATATTTCCAAAAAATGTAAAATTTATTTTTTCAGATTTTTTAGTCTCTATAAAATGCCAGATAATTTGACACTCCATTATAAATACCAAATATATCCATTTCATTATAAAAAAATTCTTAATTTTTTCCCATAAATGGTGGTTTGGTAATTCCAATTTGGGTTCTCTAAATTTTTGACTGGTAGATTTATTTACCTTGAAAAATAATTTATTTATTAGTCCATTAGTATAAGAAAATAATGTGGATACTAATATAATATGAAATTATATACTAATATGGAATAATTAATAATGGAACATAAGATGAATTTATTCCATTAAAAATTTAAAATTTTCAGCTATTTTCATTATTTTTATGTTCAAAATAAAAAAAGGCATTGAACATATCAGAGTAAAAAAATATAAACTACATCATAAACATATGAATTTTTATGAAATTGTTATCATAACATAAAAATGTAAATAATGGGTAAAAAATTTTGAGGGAAAAATAGAAACTATTAAAATTTGGAAAAATTGTTGATAATTGTCTATATGCTCTTAAATAAATTATTTTAAGTTTTATTATGTTTTATCCCAAAAATGTATTCCCTTTTACTCTAATGTGGAATGAGTATTTGTCCTCAGTACAATAACCTGGGTTTCATGCTGAAATGAATTATAATACAGAGATCAAAATCAGTAATTCATATGCCAATTAATCTTTAATAATGTAGGAATAGAAGTAGACAAACACAACAAGAAAATATCTAATTTTACAATGAGTCCTCAAATAATCGAAACACTTAAATCAAATTGAAATAAATAAATAGATGTTTTCAATAACATAGGTCATGATCATATATCAAATATACCCCTTTAATATATGTATATATTTCTAGTGGGAGTTATATTTTATGATGAGGTTTGTATCGAGAATAATTTAAACTAATTCAAACTATTAACCATGCCCCTAAATATGATCATTTTACATTGGTGGAGAGGTTAAAGGTGGTTTTTTTAGGGTGGGGAAATATCATTTCCATGAATGTAAGGGTGTAAGTGTTAGAGCACCTAATTTTTATATTCGTTTCACAATCATTGTACATAAAAATAGTAATGAAATTTATCACTAAAAGTCTGTACATAGAATAATTAATGAAATTTATTAAATTTAGATTGTCAAATCATTTAGATAAATATTACATAAATGATTTCTACCCGTGTATTATATTTTCTAGGGTCCTAGATATGTGTGTTTGGGTAGAATATAATTAATACGACATTATACATCTATAGTGAAATTCAATGTTATACTCCATGGATTTAGTGTGAATTATTTTCACCCTATTTAAAATATTTATTCTCAATCTCATTATTTTTTTTTTCTCATTTCTAATTTCCATAACAAGATTGAAAATAGTGTATGGATTTTGGGGTACATGACATGCTCAACGAAATAATACAATGTGTATTTTTATTTTAAAATCTTATCGAAATTAACATGTATAGATAAATTATTTGCAATATTTTTAGAATAAAAAATTGTTATAGTGGGGTTATTTTATCTCATCGTAAATATTAATTTAAATGATTTAAATTATTAGGGTTTTAAAAGAAAATTAATACAGTAAAAATATATAAAAATTTTAATGTAATTTTTTTAAATATATACATTAATTAACTTTTACATTCATGTGAACCCCTCTCAAGCCAACAGTGTCAGAAGATAGATACTGACCAATGAAACCTTCCACGGATAAGTAATGAGTTGGAAATACGAATGTAAGTAATATCACACAATGATATATGAAGTATTACCTTATAAGATTATGTAAATGAGAGATAAGATAAAAGAGCTTGCAACTCCTACTCAAGATAAAAGTAGAGAAATATTCCTATGTACATCCATGTAATGTCATAAAACTTATTAACTATAAAGAAGACCACAAGTACCAAAATGTAATCTTCATTAGTAGCCAAGAAATTCCAAATAGCTTATAAAAAACCCATGATCTAGTAATTCCTATCATGATCACCAAAAAAACTCTAACCAATCTAAAAAATATTTTATATATACATACAATGATAATAACATGTATACTCAACATTGCCCTCCCCTAAGCCTATTATTATAATAGTAATGGAAAACTACTAAATACATGTAAAAAATTAGTGAAGATAACTTGTCACTTAAATATGTATTATAAGTTACCAATATCACCATGGCTATCTATCACCATTTATCACATACAAGAGATAATATACCATAATATCAAAATAAGTTACCCTATTACTACTTCCCCGTCATTTTATAGCACCACCCCAACATTGCATTTTTTTACCCATCTCACTCAAAAATAACCCATCCAAAAGACAGTTAGGTTAAAGTATCATAGAAAAAAACTCGTGAATCACATATTCATTTCACATAAAATGAATAATTTTAATTACATCGTCTATTTAAATGTATAGATAGTAATGTAGCCATTTCTGGGAGCCACCACCATATGTATGTTGTGTATTATACCTCCCTGATTCATAGTCCATATACATCATACCTATAAATATCCATAGGTTTCTATATCTAAAGATTAATGTGTGTGAAATTAAATCAAAAATTTATTTACCTATACACACTGGTATTGGTAAGTATAATCAACCAGAATACCGTTAGATAATACTACCAATAGAATAGAGTTGTATCAGAGGTGGTAGTCAACCATTCATTCTTTGTTATCCTAGATGTTGGGGAAAACTATCTAAGATAACATTGCGTGTTAGTAACCATACCAGAATGGTTGTTCTATCATTTTAAATTATAAAATACCTATGATATGACATATCTCACAACAACAATATATGAATTAACCTAGTCTTAGGCTTAACTGCAACTATTGTATCGTGGACACCCGATTTCTAGCACTAAGAAGTAGATATCATATATGGTCACAAGTATTAATGATGTTTCATTTTAATAAATTATTTATTATTATCATTTTACATTATTTTGGTTAATTCAATATACATTAATGAACATAATTTAATTTAAATTTCATTAACCACTAATGAAATTTCATACCCTCCCGTTATAATATAACAAATTCCATGATGGCATAAGATTGTCAAAATTTTCATTCCATTCATGTACGAACCCCGTGAGTTAAAAAAATTATTAATAACTATCATTCAATAATTCTAGGTACTCTATAAAGAATTATATTCTACTATAAAATAGATTCATAAAAAAACACAATTGTATTCCATGATTAGTGGGGAAAAGAATTCAGGTAAACAAGAAACTTAGAAAACCACCCTTTAAATGTAACATTGGGAAACCCTAGATTCAACCCATTCCACCAGTCCCTCAGTCATCCCAAACACTACTATACAAATCCCCATTCATCTCACTATGTGTTACCCTATGAATGTAAACAATATCTACTACAAACTATGTTCTTCCAATATATATCACAGAAAACCATAATTCGTTATATGATCACATCACATCACATAACAGTACATAAATATAGATAAATAGTGATGTAGAAAACAAAAAATATATTAAATAGCAAATCAAGACCCGAAAAATGGAATCTAGGTTTCATATTAAATCAGTTTCTCTCATTCCCCTATATTTATTTTAGTTAAAAACCAAGTGTTATTATTTGATTAGATTAAAATATTAATTTTCAACAAGTTAAAACTATGTGTAACTTATTTAATTTGTTTTAATATTCATTAAATGTTTAAAATATGCTTCATATCATAGCTTTTAGGGTCCTAAAACATAAACTAAGAATATTTTCATTATCATGCTTTATTATTATTATAAAAAACAAGCATCTCTAATAATTTATTCTTTATCCCCTTATATTATATTATATAAGATAAATTTCAATTATAGATGAATTATGAATCATTTAATTTCAAAAAAAATAGAATAACATTTTTCCAAAACATGCCTCTTTAGTCCATTAGAAATCCATCATTTCCAGCTTTTCATTCTTCCACCATTTTTATCAAATTAAGGATGATGAAAGATAACATTAACAAAATTCTAAAAAATAGTCTATATATATATCAAGTCATATAGTAAACCATGATGTATATAATTTTCATTATTAAAAATCATACGATCTCCCCAACCAAAAACCATTCATTTAAATTAAACATATTTAATCTTTATATTATATAATTCCACTGTAACCTAAATATATATAGAATTATTAAATTAAAATTATATGTAAAACTATAGGGTAATAAAATAATGCCATACCTAAGGGATTTATATTTATAATTATCGAGAATAAAAAATAATTCAGATCTCTGATTACTCCAACCTTAAAGAAACTACATCCCCACAAGAATGTTGTGCCACAATCGAACCAACAAAAAAATAACTCTATAATACCAATGAGACCAACTTCTATTGAATTGATAGAAATAAAATGAGGAAACAAGAATAACCAGATGCTAAAATATAACTAACAGATGGAAAATTAACATCAGATTACCATACATCGAACACGAGAATCTGATGATCAATCCTTATTTAAAAAGAATTATATGTTGTGGAAGGATTAATAGTCACACTAATGTTCAATATTTCAAGATATGAATGTATCATTCATGCGATAAAGGTCCAAAAATTAAAAACTGGTGAAAATTAATCACCCATATCCACCAAACATTAGATTAATTCCAATTTTGAAATAAAACATCATGTGTTGTGTTTTATGTAAATATTCCCCCGGATCAAACCCCAATCTATTCACATCTTAAACTGAAAATTCATGTTGTAAAATGCACCATGTAAATTGCCTAACACAGTATTAGATCTTTTATTCATTATCTAAACTAAACCCTCACATCCTGAACTAAAAATGAAATTTTGGTCTTATCCCTCTTCAAAATTTTAGCTCCCTTCCTCCACTCATCATGTTTCTGTCATCTACCATTATAAAGTGTCATAAAAATTAATGCAAGGGAATGTTATAAATGGATCTAACCCTTCTCATCAAATACTTCTAAAATAGTTTTCACCTTCACATTTTCAAACCAATCCAAGAGAAAAGAAAAAAAGGGTCATTTGAATAGTCATACAATGAAAAACTTATAAAGAATATCTCTAACACCTGATATCAAACACCTCACATAACATATCAATGAAAAACCCATGAATCACCATAAATTATCTTCTATAAACTATCCTAGGAGAGAAACCTCTCAAATAAGATAAATACCACAAATAATTCCTCAATGATGAGAAAAATATCTGATAACCATGATAATGCTAAAAAAAGAAACAAAAACTTATCAATAGGATAAGAGACATATATAAAATAGCTCATTATACTAATTTTATATCTATAACCCATGTTCGTAGGTACTCTACTCTATAACATCAGGATACCAATGAAAATGAAATAAATAAATAACATGGCTATGAAACACCCAATCATAGTAGTCTTAGATATCCAACTATCCCTCCTTTAATGATTCACACTTATCAATTTAAATCTCTCCCCAATTGATGATGTGAGTTTCATTATAAAGACAATATTATTGTTCAGACACATGGAAGTCCTAATATATCAAAATCATATTGGGGGAAAGTGATATCTTATATTCTTTGACTCCAACATGATCTTACTACTTGAAAGGCCTAGTAATGATTGGAGAAAGCGTAATCCTATGTATAATACATCATTTCCCATGAATAGAAGAGACATTTAAGAAAAAATGGTCTCTAATATAAAACTCTAGAGGTTTAGTCCTCTGATTTGATTAAGAATTTTTAGTATCCTATACTATTTTCATCCTCTCGGGAGTTACATGAACAACCTCTTTCATTCTTCATACTACTTCTAGAAAGAGTATTTCTAAAACATTTACCCTATTCCGGTATAATAAAGAATTAAAATGGAATTCATAAATTTAATCAAATGGTTTCATACTAATGGAGGAGTGAAAACTATTTTTGTAATTATACTTGACCAATGATATGTTCCTCATCTGTGGACCTGCAAAATCTAGGACAAAAGCAAACACCATATCCCCATGTGTCTAAAATGTATACATTGTTTCCATCTATCTAAGGATTAAAAATATTTATAATGAATAAATCATATAAAAAATCATTTGGGATACATATACACACTCTAGTGTTAAAACATGGGTCATAGTCCAGGATGATAATTTTATAGACATTGTGGAGTCAGACAACCTCCTTTAGGTACTACATAAACAAAAAATACACTAATATTGACTCTTCAATCAGTAAAAATTTCGATGAATTCATAAAACACCCCAAATTCTCCCTTATAGAATCCTTCCCACCGTGATATTGAGGTAAACCAATTAACAAGTCGATTAAGATTTTGTCTCACTTCCACTGAGTAAAATCGTACATCTAGTGAAATCCATAGAATATGGTTCCCAAAATTCACATTCTTTAACACCAAACACCGAGTCAAAAAATCTAAAACTTATATCTTAATCATAGGACTCAAAATCTATACTCTGAATGAACAATTCATCTTTTTCAATACATGATGTAGCACCCTGGGTAAGGTATGAAACTCATGGATAAAAAATCACATATTTCTAAATGGATGCAAATCGTCCCATAGAAAAACACTGAGTTCTGTTCATACTCATCTGAAAACATAGCAGAATCACCAAATGAAAATTAGTCTCTCCATACCTCCACCTCCGAATCCCATATATTTTAGTAATCCACCAACTTCACTAAATATAACTACACCATCATCTAGAAAAGGAAAACACCCCTAAAAACCTCTCTCATATAAGGATTTATTAATTATGTCTCTTCTATAACACTTTAGGTATATCCATATTCCCTCATGGAATCATTGTATGAATTCCCACTCATTGAATAAATCAAATAATTTCTCTTGTGTGGTGAATATGAAGTATCTATATTGTAGTCATGAAAGGATTCAATCCACCATTTGTATTACAAGTTTAAGTTTCTCATAGAGAAACCATAACTTCAACACTTATCATTAGACTAAACTAGAAAATTATCATAGATGAGGTCAAATTAGAAAAAACATCATGGAAAACAAAATAACTTAATAAATAAAGAATACGGGTTTCATAGTTATTCTCATGGGGATGAACCCTCCACGAACCATAAGAATCAACTACTCATTACTACATCAGATCACAACTCATACCAATATGTGAAGCATCATAGAAAAAATAAAATTGAAATACATCTATTAGAAGTCGAAGAACTAGTGAACATTACAATTTATCCTTTATTTACTCGAAATCTACATAACATTGGTCAATCCATAAGAACTTTGAATTCATTCTCATCCGGACTGATAGAGGCATGTCAACATGAGTGAGTTTCGGTATGAACCATCTATTGTAAACGGAAAAACCAAGGAAAATGAACACCTCATCAACTATATTAGGGGTTTCCAAACAAATAACCACCATAATATTTCAATGATACAAAAACACACCACTTCGGGTTTCAAAATTATATAAGAGACAAAATTCACAATCCCATAACTCTTACTTCAATAGTTTCCCATGTAGTTTCACATGACAATGAAATCCCAAAATTTAATAATGATGCTCTATTTTACATTATTAAAAAATGGATTCCAAAAGTATTTCTTCAAAAAAAAACTAATCAAATTATAAAAACTCAATGAACACTTTCTTCATCAAACCCATGAACACAACATGAGAATTCATCACAAGAAATGTTATCATAATGAAATTATAATTCACATAATAAGCTAAGAATGTAATAAACAAAGTAACCTCATACTTTAAGTATATATGATGATATATTGATCATAGATCAATCTTTGATAACCAATTTGATTATTTTATCTTATTGAATAAATTATTAATATATGGAAGAGTATATTGGTTCATTACGGTAGACAAAATAATAAAAAAATATATAAAATGAAACAAAATGCCAGCAACCATATATTCAAAGACAATAGGTGCACCATAAGGTGAAAAACATGTCCAAAAAAACCCCTTGAAAATGATAATTTATCAATACCTACATCTATTAATAATAATAAAACATCATCTTATATGGATACAACAAGATCAATGAAGCATCCAACTATAGATCTATCCTGAACTCAATCTCTCATTAAGGGGGTAAATCCAAAAACTCCACACAAATAACATAGGTATTCTCTTCCACATTCCCAGGAAACAACACCTACTAAGCCTATGAGAAACTCACAATACACTCAACAGTCTTGGATGACCAAGATGATACATTCATCCAACACAATTTAGGGATTTTCTCAACAACAAACACTGTATGATCATTAACACCACCATATAAAACAATTCGTCTTTTAATATAATCCAAAATGGAAAACACTAAATATAACTAGGATATTGTGGTGATTATGTAATGTGTCTATATTTGTAGAATGTGAAATACCCCCAAAAAACGGTTCATCCCAGTCACTAGATCATAGATTCTACAAAACTAATACATATAACCCTGAACATCAACTAGAATAGTTAATGCCAATGTCATGACCCCCTCCCCACAAAGTGTACCCCTCTTGGGCCGACAATGTGAAAAGGTAGATAATGACCCCCGAGTCCCGGCTCCAGTAGGCCCTGGGTTGGCGACTAGCACCGAGGGTATAATAAACACACAAATGGGAGGCATTACCCTCTAAGAGAACACATGCGGAAGAGAGAGATAGAATAGACTCAAACCAACTCCAACTCATAACTGAAATATATAATAACCCCAAGTACATATAATTCATTACAAAGTACTACAACTGAAAGGGAAAACTAAAAGTACCCAAAAGAAAGTAAAACGACAGCGACCATGAGCCCGAACAACTCCTCATCCAACCACAAGCTAGTAGTAACCCACATGATCTCCAACCTCCTCCAAGTGACATGAAAAAAAATTTATAGATACATAGGGTGAGTATAACAGTATACTATGTAGGATCCTCCCCAAGCCTCTAGTGCAAAAGTAAAGAAATCATGATAAAGCCCATTGAACAACAAGTGAAACTAACTCGTCACCTAAACAGGTATACTATGTTCCAAACATCACCATGGCTACTCTCACCAAGTAACGCATACAAGAATATAGCATATAGTAAAGAATATCATGGGTACCCCGCTACTACTTCCCCACTGGTTTGCCGCTTTTCCCAAACGACATACTTCCTGTGCATCTCTCTCCATAGGCTTGCCCGCAGACACCGGGGCGAAGCTCCACAATCTGCACCCCGTGCACCACATAGGCTTGTCCGCAGACACCTGGGTGAAGCACCACACCGTCCTCAAAACCAAAAGTAACCAGGTAGTCTCCGGGAGCCACCACAGCTCGCATAACATGTATCATACGTCGGGTATAATACCTCAAGCCATTACAGCCCATACTCTGAGTAAGGATCCTCAAGCCATCATAGCCTATACACGTTACACCTATAGTAGTCTGTATGATACTATATCCAGAATATATGTGTGTGAATAACCACAAGCCATTACAAACCTCTACACACATATATGGGGTAACTAACCGTTGTGCTTCATGGAACAAGTATCTACCAAGAGAAGAGAGCAGATCCAAAGGGGGTAGTCAGCCATTCGACCTCCCATCAGAATGTTGGGGAAAACACCCCCCCAAGGCTCAAAATCCTCGGGGTGTCAGTTGCCCTTACTGACAGGGTGGAGTAGCGTATAGAAACACAAAAAGTACAGAATATATAAGTAACTCACATCCACACTATGGGCATTACCTAGTCTTAGATACAACTGCAGCTAACGTCTCTCAGACTTCAGGCTGCTACTTCTAAGACTAGGTATCCTATAAGCACACAAAAATTTGAAGAGATTTATTAGATTACTCCGTTCTCATTTTATCAGTTCCATTGTACATTAATTAAATCTTTAAACATTAATTAATAATGAACAATTCCACATTAAACTAAATTCGCATCACATTCAAAAACTGCTACTTTTTAGGATTCACATCACCTTTCAATTCCAGCATCTCCATCCCCGTGGATTTTCACCATTTAATCAAACATTCATTACAGAATTTCTTTTCCACATTCCCAGGCATTCTAGAAAAGCATCCTATGCTTCTAAACACAAAGGAGTCTCAACACGGGGAGTAGATATACTACCCGTCGAGTCTTTTATGCCCATAGAAAGAGCATATACCCATTCTCCCTCGAGAGGCTAAACACGGAAAGCACGTGGCATACCCCGCGCGTCTTCGCCTCCTTCGGTAGAAGGGTAGCAAGACTAGCTGCATTGAGAAGTGGGGAAAATCAAAGCAGATTAACATTCAAGAAAACCGCAAGCAACCAGCAACCACATCCATCCCATTCCATCACCCCTGGTGTCCTCCCCGACACCCACATGCATAAACTGATGCATCTCGCCACTCTAGGCGTCATCTGCTGCCATAACCACAAGGCCTCCATGCCTCCACATATCACAACTGCCATCCAGTCTCACATCAAATCACCAGCAGCAGGAAAACAAACATCACATCATGGGCTCTTGACCCTTTAACAAACAAGAGGGTAACTCTGAACCCTTTTAGAAATTCCCACATAATCTGTTCTCTAATCCATATTGAATTAACATAATTGTTATTCTTAGGATCCAATTACGGGATACCTAATCAGTAAGCTATCACAAATAAATAACCATGCTTACTTCCCTAATTTAATTATCCTCAAATTAGAATGACTACAACAATGGCAATAACCAGATTAATTTATATGCCTCTTTATCTTTATCCAATTAATTAACAATTAATTCCGGCTTTACTTTCATTATCAATTTCTATCATGAACGAACAAAAAATCAAAGAAAACATAGATATCACTATATCTAGGAAAACATGAGGCAAACTGTTATCACGGTATAAAGCAACAACATGAGATCAACCAATTCTTTTAATCCGGTTCAAGTATTTAATTAGGTCAATTTCATTGTGATCCAGAGGGATAAATCATGCTAATTCTACGATTGCACATATAAAATTAGAGAAGCCATGAATCCCCATCCTCAAACAGTTCCTCATGTTCTTTATCCACACAACAGGTCACGATCCTCCCCTCGCGACAACTTCATCCACCGGAGGATTCTGTGGTACGACAGTACCATCCAACCCCAAGAAAACCCATTAGAATCTTTGAAATTACATGGTATACTTATGGAAAGGAGGATTGGAGAAGATGAACCCCAAAAGAAAAAAGATACAACATACCTTATATCTATGATTGATCGACACAGCTTGGTTGCATCAAAACAAAGCGGAACCAATCCTAGGAGTAATGATTGATTGTAAAACTCCTACGGAAAGGATTGAAAGGTTCTAGTGCCTCCTAGGTGAGAACAAAGGGAATGAACAAGGGAGAATGATATCTCGTCCCTTTTTAAGATTTAATGGGGTGAGGGTTTAAGATCTGGTTAATTATCCATTAAAAACGGATCGCATTAACCCATGAGGTTTGACCAAGTAAAACATTTCAAGCCTTAGGAATAATTTATATAGGATTTATGGCATTTTAAACGGCCTTAAGAGCCCTAAAAATAAGGATTAAAAAGTATTTTACGTCAAAGGAAATGTCAAAAGGGGCAAAACCGTAGGAATCTGGAAACACTGTTCACCCACTGTTACTGTACATGAAACCGATCTGTGAAACCGATCTGTGAAACTGATCTGTGAAACCGATCTGTGAAACCGATCTGTGAAACCGATCTTTCAGACCGATCTGTGAAACCGATCTGTCACACCGATCTGTGAAACCGATCTGTCAGACCGATCTGTGAAACCGATCAGTCACACCGAGCTGTGAAACCGATCTGTCAGACCGATCTGTGAAACCGATCTGTCACACCGATCTGTGAAACCGATCTGTGAAACCGATCTGTGAAACCGATCTGTCAGACCGATATGTGAAACCGATCTGTCACACTGATCTGTGAAACCGATCTATCAGACCGAGCTGTGAAACCGATCTGTCACACCGATCTGTGAAACTGATCTGTCAGACCGATCTTTGAAACCAATCTGTCACATCGATCTGTGAAACCTATCTGTCACACCTATCCGTGAAACTGATCTGTCAGACCGATCTGTGAAGCCGATCTGTCACACCGATCTGTGAAACCGATCTGTCAGACCGATCTGTGAAACCGATCTGTCACACCGATCTGTGAAACCGATCTGTCAAACTGATCTGTGAAACCGATCTGTGAGACCGATCTGTCAGACCGATCAATGAGACCAATCTGTTACTATTCATAAAACTGGAAACATTGTTCACAGAACTAGAAAATTTGAAAAATGTTGTGGATAAGTCCCCTTGACCTCCCGGAACACCTCCAACACCAAAATTCAAAAAGTAATGGACCAGAGAGGTCTGGGCCATTACATTAGATACCTCTCAAAACATTCTCGTCCTCGAGAATTAAAAACCAACCCAGAAGAAAAGAGGGGTCCGAACAACCACCCTATAAGATACCTCTCAGGGGAAAACCACCATGATTTGTTCGAAAGCTGGAACAAAACTACGACATCCGGGAACAAATAATCCATACCCAAACAATTCATTCACAACATCACATCAAAGGTACATAAATAAAACATGAAAGGTCTAACAAGAGAGGAAACATCATTACATGAATGGAGTTAAACATTGAACAACTCTGGGTACTGAGCACGTATCTGTGAATCATGCTCCCAGGTACTCTCCTCCATGCCACCATGTCACCACAAGACATGAACTAAGGGGATAGAACACCCACGCAACACCTTCTCCTTGTGGTCTTGGATCTCCACAGGTCGCTCCTCGAAGGTTGCATCATCGTCAATATCGATCTCTCTCCAATCGATAACATGAGATTCATTATAAAGGTAACGACGGAGCTGTGATACATGGAAAACATCATGTATCCGACTCATCTGAGGGGGAAGTGCTACTCGATACGCCACAGCTCCAACATGAGCTAACACCTCGAAAGGCCCAACAAACCGGGGAGAAATATTACTCCCACGACCAAACCTTTTCTACCCACGACGGGGAGTCACCTTCAGAAAAACATGATCCCCAACATTAAACTCTAACGGTCTCCTTATTTGATCAGCATATGATTTCTGACGATCATGTGCTGTCTTCATCCTCTCAAGAATCACCTGTACCATCTCTGTTGTATTCTACACAAGTTCTAGTCCGAGAATTGTTGACTCTCTGACCCCAGTCCAGCACAATGGAGAACAGCAAGGCCATCCACACAGGGATTCAAATGGCTCCATACCAATGGTGGAGTGAAAACTATTATTGTAAGAGAACTCTACCAAGGGTAAGTGCTTTTTCCATGAACCTCCAAAATCAAGAACACAAGAGCGCTTCATGTCTTCAAGAGTCTGGATTGTTCGCTCTGACTGACTATCTGTTTGAGGATGAAAAGTAGTGTTAAGGAATAATTGAGAACCAAAAGCATGCTGGAGACCTCTCCACACCATAGAGGAAAACGAGTATCTCGATCAGAAATGATCGTCTTAGGACCTCCATGAAGCCTCACCACCTCCTCCAGATACTGCCTCGACAAAACCTCCACTGAGCTCGACTACTTGATTGCTATGAAGTGGGCCGACTTATTTAAATGATACACAACCACCCATATAGCATCATGTCCTCCCGGAGCTCGAGGTAAACCTGTAAAAAAGTCCATTGAGATGTCCTCCCACTTCCACTGAGGAATATCTATGTGTTGGAGAAGACCACCAGGGACATGGTGTTCGACCTTCACCTTCTGGCAGACTAAACATCGAGACACACATTCTGCAACTGTACGCTTCAGCCCAAGCCACCAAAACTGACTCCTCAAGGATCGGTACATCTTCGTCACACCAGGATGTACTGCCAAGGGTGAACTATGGAACTCTCAGAGAACCGTCTCACGCATCGCCAATGGAACAAAAAGCCTGCCATGATACAACACTCGGTGTTGTTCATCCTCCGGCCTACCATCAGGGGCCTCCCCACAAACAACTCTGTCTCTCCAAACATCCACCTCTATATCACCCAACTAAGACTCTTCCACCTTCTGCATCAGAGATGACTACACCGTCATCTGGAAAAGACAACCTCTACCTCCAACTTCTTCCATATCAAGATGTAATGTTGACAGTTCCTCCATTACTCTCCAAGAATCACCAGATTCACGCAAAACATCATTACGTGACTTCCGGCTTAGTGCATCAGCAACAACATTTCCCTTCCCAGGTGTATACGATATTTGTAAGTCGTATTCCTGCAATAACTCCATCCACCGACGCTGCCGCAAGTTCAAGTCACACTGAGAGAAAACATACCTCAAACTCTTATGATCGGTGAAAACCACAAAGCGCTCCCCAATGAGGTAATGTCTCCAAAACTTCAGCGCAAACACCACGGCTGCCAACTCAAGATCATGGGTGGCATAATTGCGTTCATGGGGATGCAATTTTTGGGACCCATAAGAAACAACTGACCTTTGTTGCATAAGTACACAGCCTAGCACCAAATGTGACGCAACGCAGAAGACGTCAAACTGGACTCCCTCAGCTGGAAGACATAGAACATGAGCACTTACCAACTTCTCTTTTAGATACTCGAATGTTGCCTGACACTGATCAGTCTACATGAATGCTTGATCCTTCCTGGTCAAAGATGTTAGAGGAGTCACAACCCATGAGAAATTTGCTACGAACCTCCTGTAATAGCCTGCAGACCAAGGAAACTTCGCACCTCTGACACTGTCTTGGGGGCTGCCCAAGACACTACTGCTTCTATCTTCTATGGATCCACAGCTACTCCCTATTGGGACACAACATTCCCTAATAAACGAACTTCTTGAGCCCATAACTCACACTTGGACAACTTCCCAAACAACTGATGTTGGCGAAGAACTCCCAAAACGGCTCGTAGATGCTCTGCATGCTCTTATTCAGATGTGGAGTACACAAGGATGTCATCGATGAAAACCACAACAAACTTGTCCAGGAATTCACGGAACACAGCATTCATCAACCCCATGAAAACAACTGGAGCATTTGTCACGCCGAATGGCATTACAACAAACTCATAATTCTCATGACGACAACGGAAAGCAGTCTTCGGGATACCCTCATCCTTTACACGCATCTAATGATATCCTGACCGCAAGTCGATCTTTGAGAACCAACATGCACCCTTCAGTTGATCGAATAGGTCATCAATCCGTGGAAGAGGATAGAGATTCTTTATTGTCACTTTGTTTAATCGACGATAATCGACGCACAACCGCAAACTGTCGTCGGCCTTCTTTACGAACAAGACTGGTGCACCCCATGGAGACACACATGGTCGAACAAAACTGCACTTCAACAAATCATCAAGCTGTATACGTAGCTCTCGTAACTCAGAAGGGGACATCCTATATGGAGACATAGAGATAGGAGATGCTCCCGGCTGTATCTCGATCCCAAACTCGATCTCTCGTCGAGGGGGTAAGGATACACCCTCTTTTGTAAAGACGTCAGGGTACTCCTCTACGACCCTAGGAAACGCCAACTGTTGAACCTCTGAAGAACTCAACATCATCCCAGCCATCATGGATGATAAGGATGAAACTCGTCTATGACTCATCTGAGGATCTCTCTCACCATAAAACACTACTTTCTCTCCATATGCATCAAAGAAAAAGACCTGCTTCCTGTAGCAATCCACAATAGCCTGCACCGAATAAAACTAATCCATGCCGAGGATGACATCATATGGTTGTATTCGTAAACATAGGAAATCTCCCCAAGAGCGGTGTTTCCCCAACACTAGCTCACAGTCTCTACATACTTCAAACAAGATAGATCAACCTCCAACTGGCGTAGTCAATGCCAAGGGCACTGGGAGCCTCTCTACCTCATGTCCCAAAGCATGGACAAGGGTTGGGGATATAAAGGAGTGTGTCGCTCCTGAATCAAACAAGGCATACACCAAGGTAGAAAACAAGCAAAGGGTACCTCGGACGACGTCTGGCTCTCCTGGAGCTGGCAACGCTAGAGCATGAAGCCGACCACGACCACCTCCACAGCCTCTCTGACCCTGATGAAGACCACCACCACAGCCGCGCTCTGCTCTCTGAGGACATGGAGCATCATGGGGCTGTCCTCTGCCTGCTCCATCTACCCTATGGTGATCTAAAGCTGGTGGAACCTGCTACTGCTGCCTCAGTTGGAACTGCCTCAACGGAGGAACCTGGAGTGGAGCGCCTGGTGCACGGTGACTACTCTGAAAAGTCGGACACTCCCGCTGCTGATGACCACGACCCCTACAAGAAAAACAAGCGCCTGATCCCTTGGCATAGGCCTGAGAGTTGCTGCCTCCGGAGAAACGAGATGGGAAGGGCTGGGACCTACCCCCATGTGAACGGATACTCTTCTATCCGGAAAATCGGGAACCCCGGACCACAGCTCTGCTTCGTGACGAATCATGACGATTCCCCTCTCGTGATGATATAGTCCGGGCCAAAGTCCTCTCAACAACCTCTGCCCTCGCCAGCACCTCAAGATATGTCTTCAGCATAAATGGGGTGACCTGGTGCTGGATCTCTGGACGCAAAGCCTCCTCGAAATGCCTCGCCCTGGCCTCATCATTTGGTAACAGGTCTGAAGCATATCGTAGAAGGTTCTTGAAACGGATTCCAAACTCTCGAACACTAGAGCTCCCCTGTAGAAGGGTGAGAAGATCCTGGCGACTGGACTCCTTCGTAGTCGATGAAAGAAACTCGACTCTAAACCTGTCTCGAAACTCCGCCCATGAGATCGCTGACTCCTCACGATCACCGAGGAACAAGAACCACCACTGCCTCGCGGCTCTACGCAGCATCGTCACAACCAAGGACACCCAGTGTTCCTTCCGAGCACGAATCGAACTGAATCCTATCTCGATCTCCTCCAACTAGTCTTCTGTGACTGCATCTAAAATGGAGCCCTCGTACATCTGTAGACTATGGCGCTGAAACTCTCGAAGTGTCTTCCTCCAAGTGTCATCGTCATCAACCTCTACTCAGTGGTGATCTACTGGAACATCCTATTGGGCATCATCTATGCAAACCTGACGAGGACGTCGACCTGGAGCCATACCTGTAAAATAACAACTGTTAGAGCTCCTAAGCTTGGAATATGGAAGACTCAACATTAATTAATTAATTATTTTTTATTAATTTTAGGTTACCTATCCCAAGGTATACCCATTCAAACACAGGCGCAATGAATAATGATGCATGATCCTTTCATAGGTCTCTACCCTACAACCAGTATCACTTTGTTTAGTAGCCATTGAAAACATAAAGGTCTGTGCAATAGATCATAGGGGGCCCTGAACGCCTATGTCTCTGCCAGTCTCCAGTGTTTACCCCACTTGCTAAACATGAATGACATCGTTTCCCTACCATCCCACGCATCCTCACATGTGCCTAACTCCAAACTCCATCTTATCCCTCAACCAGACATTTGATACCACTCTGTCACGACCCCCTCCCCACAAAGTGTACCGCTCCTGGGCCGGCAATGTGAAAAGGGAGATAATGACCCCCCGAGTCCCACCTCTAGTAGGCCCCGGGTTGGCGACTAGCACCGAGTGTATAATAAACACACAAATTGGAGGCATTACCCTCTAAGAGAACACATGTGGAAGAGATAGATAGAATAGACTCAAACCAACTCCAACTCATAACTGAAATATATAATAAACCCAAGTACATATATGTCATGCAAAATTACTACAAATGAAAGGGAAAACTAAAAGTACCCAAAAGAAAGTAAAACGACAACGACCACGAGGCCGAATAGCTCCTCCTCCAACCACAAGCTAGTAGTAACTCACTTGATCTCCAACCTACTCCAAGTGACCTAAAAAACAGTTTATAGATACATAGGGTGAGTATAATGTTATACTCAGTAGGATCCTCCCCAAGCCTCTCGTGCAAAAGTAAAGAAAGCATGCCAAAGCCTAGTGAACAACAAGTGAAACTAACTTGTCACCTAAACCGGTATACTATGTTCCCAACCTCACCATGGCTACTCTCACCAAGTAACGCATACAAGAATATAGCATATAGTAAAGAATATCAAGGGTACCCTGCTACTACATCCCCAATGGTTTGCCGCTTTGCCCCAATGACATACGTCCTGTGCATCTCTCTCCAAAGGCTTGCCCGCAGACACCTGGGCGAAGCACCGCACCGTCCTCAAAACCAAAAGTTACCAGGTAGTCTCCGGGAGCCACCACAGATCGCATAACGTGTATCATATGTCGGGTATAATACCTCAAGCCATTACAGCCCATACTCCGAGTAAGGATCCTCAAGCCATCATAGCCAATACACGTTACACCTATAGTAGTCCGTAGGATACTATATCCAGAATATATGTGTGTGAATAACCACAATCCATTACAGCCCTCTACACACATATATGGGGTAACTAATCGTTGTGCCTCATGGCACAAGTATCTACCTAGATCAATTGTAACATTAGATTCCCTAAACAAAGTAAAGTTTCTATTATTGTCACATACTAAAAATATGTATTCCTTAATCATATTAAAACCTAAATGATAACAACAAGTACTGCAGTACAATCCTTATATATATTATTTTTATAACCAGAATATAATCCTTGAGTCCAAAAGCACCAATACATTAATTATTCCGCTTCAACTGTAGTAACAGCATAAGATTGGGCTCGATCCCTTGGCCTTTTATGAGGTAAGTTTCCCCGATGCTTAGGACATTCATTTGAATAATGCCCCATTTCCCTACAATTGTAGCATTCAACATTGATAGCCTCTTTCTTTCCCTTGCAATCACGAGCCTGCTGACCTTTTTCTCTACATTTGAAACAAACTCCCATTTCTTTCAGGAAAGTACCGGGGTGATTCTTCCCACAGTTATCGTATAATAGAAAATCCTTCTTTCCCTTATTCCCTTTATCTATCTCTTCTTCCACCGTTCTATTCTTTTCTTGATTTAATTTATTGTCATAAGATTTAGAGAATTCCTTTTCTGTCTTGATAGCACATGAGACAATATCTTCATACAACGAGAAAGATTATGAGACTAAGTATCGACGGAGAAATGGTTTTAACCCATAAAAGAAATGATCAATCTTACTTCTTGGGTTACGTATATAATCTGCAGCATGTCTCTCTAACCTTGTAAAGTTGGCCTCATACATTGTGACATTCTCATCCTCCATTTGTTTCAGACTCAAAAATTGCATTTCCATATCTACTCGATGGTCACGAGGAAAATATTTTTCTAAGAAAATTTCCTTAAACTCGCTCCATTCAATACATGATACTTCTTCATCTTCCTTTGTGTTTTGAATCAGCGACCACCATTGATCGGCATCTCCAGTGAGGCAGTAGACTGCCATGACAACCTTCTCCCTTTCTCTACTCCCCAAGGCGTGGAATATTTTCTCTAAAGTTTTTATCCATTTCTCAGCTACTAATGGATTTTTACCCGCATTAAATGTTGGCGGATGTTGCCTCATAAAGCGATCTAACATTGATCCTTCACGTTGCAGATCCGGGTGATCCATACGAGTAAGGTTATTATTCATAACCTGAGTGAGTTATCCCAGAATGGTAATTAGTTGATCCGCACCAGTTGTATCTCCAGCTCCAAAATAATTATCTTGAGCAGGAGGGAAATTCCTACATGGAGTGCGTGCATTGATACAGTTTCCATTTTTCCCATTAGGTTCCATTTCTAAACAATGGCATAAACTAGATTAGTTTATGAATTAAAATACATAATTACATACTTGTAAAACACTTAACATAAATTTAACAATTTATGGATATAATCCGTAATCATAAAAATGTTTTCTTTGAGGATGTATATACTCATAACCATTCATAGTGGTTTGTAAAAAAATGAGAATTATTCTAAGCATATCCCTCGGGAGTGTCGTAACCAAGAGTGAAGCAAGGCCCGTTGTCATGCACCAGTTCACATTTGAGTCTAGATCAAAGCGGTGTTTTTGGGTTTTACCCCTAGGAACATCTGTGCCAGAGCCGCCACTACCTTCTCATATCCAGACAGGGATGTATTTCTCAGAAAACTCACAAAATCTCTACAACAACAAAATTCTATGAAGTTCTTCTATACTAATCATCCATGTCTATCTTTGGGCTATGTGCTCTAATCAGAGTTTATCTTAATCTAGCTTCCAATGTTAGTACTAAACTGCCTCTAATACCAACTGTAACGCCCCGACCGTAGCTACCCGGAGTCGGTGCATTACTTTGTAACATTGGCAAGATCACAAAATATCAAGTCACTAAAGACCAATTAGTTAAGTAGCCTTGGAAACACTAGATACATTCATAAATGTTACATTACATCATAAATTGAAAAACTACAATAACAAAGTCTCCATAGTCCACACTCGTATCCTCTTCTGACTATCCCTTCAGGTCATTCATAAAATACTTCTTCACATCCTAGAAAATATTAAAACATTGAAAGGGGTGAGCTCAGATGCTCAGTAAGGATAAAAATATTGTGGAAGCTTTCGTAAATAAACATTAACATTTAAGGCAATGTATAACTAAAACAAAAGCCTTTTTAAACTTTATATTCAGTATAATATGGAAAAAATAAATTAAATAATTTCATTTACTTACTCACATGGATATTCTACTAGTCGAATAATCACATGCAATATCAATAACCACTTTCATAATGATGGAATACATAACGCCAGACTATCATAACCACGTAGCCAAGGCCTCGTGCCAAGTCTACAATAATATTTTGTCAGGGCCTCGTGCCAGGACACTAGTTTTTCTCATGAGACCTACCAATGCATCGAGAAGCTATAGCGGGCTCTACCCATCACTTATTAAGTCCAATGCATTCCTCATATGAATAGGTTTAAACATATCATAAACCATAAAATTTTCGTATCACATAACACATCCATAAAGGAAACATAACATTTCCACATTTCAATCACAAGATAACAATACAACACATTGATATAATAAAAACACTTTCAAAACCATTTTCAATACCAAAATAAAAGAAAATTAAAACATTGTATTTATTTTTCATTTAAAAAAATATGGCTTGTAGAGGAAGCCGAAACTCAAATAATGGTCACGACGGTGGAGAAGTCGTTGTCGCCGCATACGTACGGCAAGAAAAACATTTCCATTTTGTCGTTTAGTAAAACGCTTCGTATAAAAAAGATTCCTTTTGAATAAATGTAAAAGTCAAAGGGGTTTATACACCGTATAAAATAAAGTTGTGTATAAAACAAAATATACCTCAATGAAAGGAGATTGAGATGAAGTCCTTACCAAGATCATTTTTTAAATAAAATAGATCTATTATATGTATTCAATATAAGTAAACATAATTAATGTATAAATACAAGATAGGACATAATAATATCATAACATAATTTGAAAGTATGAGATTAACCCAAAGAATGGAAATTGGGTTATGAAATTCTCTTACCTCGTGTCTGATGTAACGCCCCGACCCCAATTACCCAGAGTCGGTGCATTATTACATAACATTGGTATGATCACAAGAAAGATCAAATCTCGAAAGACCGATTGGTTTAGTATTCTTGGAAACACTAGATATATTCATAAGTCTTACATTACATCATAAAATGAAAAACTACTACAACAACATATTGTCACCATAATCCACACTCATATCCCTAAATAATATCCCTGAAGGTCATTCATAATTTACTTCTTAACTTCCTGGGAAAAATAAAACATAGAAAAGGGGTGAGCTCAAATGCCCAGTAAGGATAACAATATAGCGAAAACGTTCATAAATAAGAATAAACATTTAAGGCAATGTATAACTAAAACAAAATCCTTTTAAACATGAACATTTAACATAGTATGGCATAAATAAAATGAAATAATGCCATTTACTTATTCACAAGGTTATTCTACTAATCGAATAATCACATGAAAAGTCAATAACCACTTTCATAATGTTGGAATTCATAATGTCAGACTATCATAACCACATATCCAAGGCCTCGTGCCAAGACTACAAATAAGATTTTTGCCAAGGCCTTGTGCCAAGACACTATTTTGTCTCATGAGACCTACCGATGCATCGAGGAGCTATAGCGGGCTCCACCCGTCACATATTAAGTCCAATGCATTCCCATATGAAAAGGTTTAAACATAACATAAACATTCGTATTAAAACTAGCATACGAAATGTCAATACTTTCACCATAAACCATGAATGGTATATAAAAAAATAGCACATCCATAGTCAAACATATCACAAAACCTTCAATACAATATAAAAGTTTTGTATCATAATATATCATCCTCAAATAAGCGTAAAATCCATTAAAGGATGTTGACATAGATGAAATCAAAACTATTTTTAAAGAAATATCTCATTCTATTTTGAAATCATTTAAGAGACATATATTTATAAAATAAAACATTTTCTTTGAAAATATTATTATAAGCTTGTAAGGGAAGCTTTGACGATTTTATAACGGCCGAAAATAACCGCACCCGCCGTATAAGTTAAAAAAAACATTCTTATCTTAATTCTGTCGAAAAGGTTAAAAAGCACCTTGTTTGGAAAACGACGGAAAGATTCCTCTTATAAAAAGTCAAAAAAGGGTATAAATGACTTTAACCCATATTCTTGTAAAAATGTTTTGAAATACATTTTGAAGAAACATGGATGTGGATGATAACGAGATCCCAGTAGATTATTACATATAAACAACCTCGGATAATGAAGAGATTGTGAAATAACCCTTACCTTGTACTTTTCCTTGGTTGGGGTAGGTTAACCTCCTGTATAATGGTGAAATAATTGTTATTAAATTATAAAAGAATCATATACATTCATATGATATCATATATGATCTTTTATGATTACTTTGTTAACAATATCTTAGATTTATCGTAGTTTCGGGTGTTAACTTACTCGTTTTCTTTTATATGTTTTGTTACGTAAGTCGTGTTTTCATGGATAGGTTGTATCATATTCATATACAGAATGATATAATGTCCCTAAACATTATTTTTAAATCATCAAATGATAATTATACTTGGATGAATATGACGGAGAATGAATCTCATTGCGTTCGTGGAGACGGTAGTCCGTACGTACGCACGAACGCTACTTCCATTTAATTTTTATTTTAAAAGAATCGAATCCAAATGATACATAGGTATATTACTATTACAGTATAATATAATATTTTATATATTTTACTTAATTTCATTAACACCATCCTTTATACGTTCTATGTGTGGTATGAACGAGTCATATCATTTTAAGGGGGCGGTAGTCCGCACTTCCTCAAATTAAAATTATCGTATGTATATACAACATGAAACGAATAATGGTATGAAATAAAATGGAATTACAGAAGCTTATATATAAAATATATATCATTAATATCATATTTAATTACAGTGCCATCATAATGGCCACTATGAGAGGCGGTAAGATGTATTTGAACAATCATCGTTTCGTGAGGCGTTAGTTTGCCATCCACAGAAACATTATGTTCATCATCCATTAGATGGAGTTGTGTGTATGTGTAGTTTGAATCCTTCTTATAACAACATCCTAGTATATTGTGGATACTGGTGTTGTTACAAAATAAAGGAAATAAAAAGTTTTTGGGGGTTGGAGAAGCAAAATTAATGAAAATAATTTAAGAGAAATCGTTACCTTTAATTTAGGTAACTCACTTTGGATGGAACCAATGGACTTCTTGAAATGCTTTCTTCCTAAGGGGAAGCTTCATGGAGGAGGAGAGGGATGTGGGGAGATTATTTGGTCAGGGTTTGGATGAGCCAAGTGCCTTGAGAGGTGTGAGGAATGAGTAGAAGTGGTCTCCTTTTATAAGGGTGAGGAGGGGCTCTTTAGGAAAGAGTGAAAGTATTACTTTATAATATAATTATATTCGGTTTATAATGGTCCAAAAATCATTGAGGTCGAAGGTAAGATGACTCATATTCTAAATAACATCAACCAATAAGAATTGGACAGGTTTTAGATAATATTTTAATCATTATAATCTTATTTATTTAAATGATTTATTAATGAGGTAAACATTGCATCATTTTTGTGTCATTAATAATTTAAATTATTTGACGTCTAAAAATTATAAATAAAATATCATTATGTAGTAAATCTCTTTAGCTTTCTAATGAATATTTATAATCGAAAATACAACATGTATAACCATATGTAAAAATTGTTCTTCTAAAAGATGTAAGCTTATGCCATTTTTATTTTTATTTTAACTTTATTAATATAATGTGTCCCTACCACATACAAGTGGCTCCATGGGGTCCCGAAATCGACCCAAGGATGCCCATGGTCGGTTATGTGTCCACCAATAAGGTTAGGACACGTTTTAGGGTAATTTTGTATTATTATAATATTATTTTTTAACCCTTATTTACCGGATTTACCCTTTAACCATGGTAAATAAAATATTTACCGCAGTAATTATTCAAAATGTGTAAAAATAAAAGTTACCTATTTACATAATTTGGACATCCTGATTCAAAATATGTAATCCATTTTTCCAAATTCAAAACACAGAAGTGGCAGAAATTAATTTAAAATTAATTCCCGTTGTTAAAATTAAAAAGCGTGTTTTTAAGAGATAATAACTATCAAAAGATTGACACTTGTTTATGTCTGATTTAATTGTGAAGTTATGTCCAATGACAAACATTAAATTAAATGGTAAATATATATTCTAAATATACTTCAAAACCACTCAAATTCATAATTTGTCAATATTAATTATTTTGATTAAAAAAGTTGTTTTTAATTAAAATTTAGTAATTTTCACTATTCATCAAAATATGAAAGTTATCCGAAAAGTACCGAAATTTCACCTTAGGCTAAATTAGATATTCAGAATCCAAAAATGAAGTCCATTTTGAAATATAATATATATATAATTTTAAAAAGTAGGTATTACTATTCATAACGGCTAGTTTGATTGGTTGTTAGAACTCGGTGTTGCGTACAACACACACTATCGCATTATTCAAAGAGAAGCGTACCGTAGAAGTTTGGGGTGTTACATTCTCCCCTCCTTCAAATAATTTCGTCCTCGAAATTTCTAGAATACTATCGCATGAAAAGACACGGGTGGTTTTTCATCATAATTTCCCCGGGTTCCCACGTTGCCTCTTCCATCGTATGGTTTCTCCACAAAACTTTTACCAGACGTGTCGTCCGGTTTCTCAGCACTTGTTCTCTCGTATCATGAATCTTGACGGGCTCTTCGCAATAAGACAGATCGGGTTCCAGTTCTAATTCTTCATAGGTGACTACATACGTTGGGTCAGGCATATATTTCCTCAACAGAGATACGTGGAACACATCGTGAACTATGGAGAAACTTGGCGGCATTGCCAATCGGTAAGCTACAACCCCAATTCGTTCTAGAATTTCGAAAGGTCTGATGTACCTGGGACTCAATTTACCTTTCTTACCAAAACGTATGACTCCCTTCCATGGAGATACCTTCAAGAAAACATGATCACTGACTTGAAATTCCAAATCCTTCCTTCGATTATCGGCATAGCTCTTCTGCCTACTTTGAGCTGCTTTGATGTGATTTTGGATTACCTTCACCTTTTCCACCATTTCCTCCACCAGTTCTGGGCCTACAAGTTTTCTTTCACCAACGTCATCCCAACAGGTTGGTGTACGACATCTCTTTCCGTATAACGCTTCATATGGTTCCATCTGAATACTCGAATGGAATCTATTGTTATAGGAAAATTCTACCAGTGGTAAATATTGATCCCACATACCCTGAAAGTCAAGTGAGCAAGATCTCAACATGTCTTCTAGGGTTTGAATAGTCCGTTCTGATTGTCCATCTATCTGAGGGTGGTAAGCAGTGCTCAAATGAATTTCAGTATCTAGATATTTCTGAAGACTTTTCCAAAATCTCGAAGTAAAACGGGGATCACGATCAGAAACAATCGATAGGGGTACTCCATGAAGTCTCACAACTTCATTAATGTATAGTCTTGCTAGACGTTCCAGGTGTAGATCTTCTCTTATAGCAAGAAAATGTGCTGACTTGGTAAGACGATCAACAATAACCCATATTGCATCGTTCCTTCTAGGAGTCTTTGGTATCCCCATGACAATGTCCATCGTAATATTGTCCCATTTCCACTCCGGTATGGGAAGAGGTTGCATGACTCCTCCAGGATGTTGCCTTCCAGCTTTCACTTGTTGACAAACCATACATCTTGACACAAAATCAGCAATCTCCCTCTTCATGTTGTCCCACCAAAAATGTTCCTTCAAATCTCTATACATTTTGGTGCTCCCAGGGTGTATAGAGAAATTGGAACTATGAGCATCATCCAGCAATTTCCTTTTCAGATCAGGTATATCGGGAACACAAAGTCTCTTCCCGAATTTCAAAATTCCATCTTCATACACAAAGTCCCTCAATCTCCCATCATTCACAGCTTTAATCTTCTTTTGAAATTATTCATCATCGGTCTGAGAACTCTTAATCCTTTCTAGTAAAGATGGTTTGGCAACCATTTGAAAAATCATTGATGTTTCACCTTCCCTGGTTATTCCCATGTCCATCTTCACTAGATCCATGAAAATTGGATCCCTTTAAATTCTCATATTGTTCAAAACTCCATGGTCTTTTCTACTCAAAGCATCTGCCACCTTGTTTTCCTTCCCCGGGTGGTAGTGTATCGTACAATCATAATCCTTGAGTAGTTCAAGCCATCTCCTTTGGCTCATGTTGAGTTCTTTTTGTGAGAAAATATACTTCAAACTCTTGTGATCAGTATAAATCTCACATTTTTCACCATAGAGGTAGTGTCTCCATATCTTCAAAGCAAAGATCACAACTACTAACTCAAGATCATGAGTAAGATAGTTTTGTTCATGAATTTTCAACTGTCGTGATGCATAGGCAATAACTATATCATTCTGCATAAGGACACAACCAAGTCCTTTCTTTGATGCATCACTATAAATAACGAACCCATCATTCCCCGATGGTAGAGTCAATATAGGAGCATTGACTAATCTTTTCTTCAGTTCTTCAAAACATTATTCACACTCTTTTGTCCAAACAAATTTAACCCCTTTACGTGTGAGCTTCGTTAATGGGTTAGCCAATCGGGCAAAATTCTGGACGAAACGTCGATAATAACCTGCCAAACCAATAAAACTACGTACCTCAGTTATACTCGTAGGTGCTGGCCATTCTTGGATTGCCTTGGTCGTAGAAGGATCAACAGATATTCCATCTTTAGAGACAATATGGCCAAGAAAAGAAATCTCCTGATGCCAGAATTCACACTTGCTAAACTTCCCATATAATTCATGCCTCCTCAGAGTCTTCAAGATAATGCGCAAGTGATTTTCATGATCTTCATAGGTTTTGGAGTATACCAAGATATCATAAATAAATACCACCAAAAATTCATCGAGATACTCCTTGAAAACTCTATTCATCAGATCCATGAATACAGAGGGTGCATTAGTCAATCTAAACGGCATTACGGTAAACTCGTAATGCCCGTACGTGTTCGAAATGCTGTCTTCAGAATGTCTTCCTTCTTCACACAAAACTGATGGTATCCAGATCGAAGGTCAATCTTTGAAAAGTATTGAGCTCCATGCAGTTGGTCAAATAAATCATCAATACGAGGTAGGGGATACTTGTTCTTTATCGTTATAGCCTTGATCTCCCTGTAGTCGATACATAACCTCATAGATCGATCTTTCTTTTTAACAAAAAGAACAGGGGCTCCCCATGGAGAAACACTAGGGCGAATAAATCCCTTATTACTCAATTCCTATAGTTGTTTCTTTAGTTCGACTAATTCTACAGTGGCCATTATATAAGGGGTCTTCGATATAGGCCTTGATCCAGGAATCAAATCAATGGAAAACTCAACTTCTCGTTCTGGAGGATGTCCAGGTAAATCTTCCGGAAATACATCTACAAATTCATTCACAACAGGTACATATTCTATTTGAACATTCCTTTCCTCACCGACAGTTATTTCATTCTCTTCCTCCCCAATAATTGAATTAAGTTGAGCTACTGGGGGTGGATCTAAATAAGAATTAGGTGGTGACGATTCTGCTCTAAAAATAAGGTGTTCCTTATCATTATCATCATGAATCGTAACCTCTTTCTTCTTAAAATAAATCTTCACATCATAGTCCGAAAGCCAGTCCATACCGAGGATTATATCAAACTCAATCCTAGGTATGACGATGAGATCAGCAGATAAAGAAAATTTATGTGCTCTAATGGGGACTGATTCACAAAACTTTGTTGCAATGATACTTCCCTTATGAGTTTTAACTGACAACTCCCTTATTAAATCAAATTGGAAATATCTAATTTTCTTAGCAAACTGGGAAGACATGAAACAATGCGACGATCCAGAGTCAAATAATGCATTTGCTAAACTTGAGGAAACCATTAAATTACCTGCCACCACGTCTTTCGGAGCTTCTACCTCAGCAGTAGTGATAGCATAAGCCTGGCCTTGATCCCGTGGCCTTTTCTGAGGTAAGTTCTCCTGACACTTAGGACATTCATTTGCATAATGTCCCATCTCCCTGCAGTTGTAGCACTGAACGTTGGTAGCTTCCTTCTTCCCCTTTCAATCATGAGCTTGGTGGCCTTTTTCACCACACTTGTAACAGACTCCCATTCCCTTCAAGCAAGTACCAGGATGTTTCTTCCCGCATTTACCACAAGATGGATATTCAACCTTTCCCTTCTTCCCCTTATTTCCATTCCCATATTGATCAGCATGTCTCTTCTTCTCTTGCTTTGCTTTAAAGTCATAAGACTTAGAGAATTCCTTTTCGGTCTTGATAGCACATGAGACAATGTCTTCGTACGATGAAAAGGATTGTGAGACTAATGCTCGACGGAGAAATGGTTTTAACCCTTCAAAGAAACGATCAATCTTACTTCTTTGGTTACGTATATAATCACCAGCGTACCTTGCTAACCTTGTAATGTTAGCCTTAAATTTTTTGACATTCTCATCCTCCTTCTGTCTCAGACTTAGAAATTTCCTTTCCATATATGCTCGATGGTCACGAGGAAAGTATTTTTCTAAAAACAGATTTTTGAACTCCCTCCATTCCATATTTGATACTTCATCATCTTCCTTCGTATTTTGAATCAATGACCACCATTGATCAGCACCTCCAGTGAGGCGGTAAACTGCCATGATAACTTTTTCCCTTTCACTGCTCCCCAAAGCCTGAAATATTTTCTCTAGGGAAAATATCCATTGCTTATCTACTAATGGATTTGTACTCCCATTGAAAGTTGGTGGTTGTTGCCTCATGAATCGATCTAACATTGATCCTCCACGCTGCGGATCAGGGTGCTCCATACGGGTAAGGTTATTATTCATAACCTGAGTAAGTTTTCCCATTATTGTGATTAGCTGATCGGCTCCAGTTGCATCTCCAGCCCCACTATAATTATCTTGAGCAGGAGGGCAATCCCTACATGGAGTGCGTGCATTGATACGGTTTCCATTTCTTCCACTAGGCTCCATTTCTAAAGAATGGCATAAACTAGATCAGTTTATGAATCAAAGTACATAATCCCATACTTATAAAACACTTAAGATAAATTGAACTATTTATGGATATAATCCATAATCATAAAAATGTCTCCTTTGAGGATGTATATACTCATAAACCCTTCATAATGGTTTGTAAAGAAAATGATAATTATCCTAAGCATATCCCCCGGGAGTGTCGTAACCAAGAGTGCAGCAAGGCCCGTTGTCGTGCACCAGTTCCTGTTAGAGTCTAGCTCAAAGCGGTGTTTTCGGGTTTTACCCCTAGGTACATCTGTGCCAGAGCCGCCTCTACCAGCTCGTATCCAGACAGGGATGTATTGCTCAGAAAACTCACAAAATCTCTACAATACCAAAATTCTAGGAAGTTCTTCTATACTAATCCTCAAAGTTCATCTTAGGTCTACGTGCTCTAATCAGAGTTTATCTAAATCTAGCTTCCAAGGTTTGTACTAAACTTCCTCTGATACCAACTTTAACGCCCCGACCCCAGTTACCCAGAGTCAGTGCATTATTACATAACATTGGTATGATCACAAGAAAGATCAAATCTCAAAAGACCGATTGGTTTAGTAGTCTTGGAAACACTAGATATATTCATAAGTCTTACATTACATCATAAAATGAAAAACTACTACAACAACATATTGTCTCCATAATCCACACTCATATCCCCACATAATATCCCTGCAGGTCATTCATAATTTACTTCTTCACTTCCTTGGAAAAATAAAACATAGAAAATGGGTGAGCTCAAATGCCCAGTAAGGATAACAATATAGCGGAAACTTTCATAAATAAGAATAAACATTTAAGGCAATGTATAACTAAAACAAAAGCCTTTTAAACTTGAACATTTAACATAGTATGGAATAAATAAAATGAAATAATGCCATTTACTTATTCACGAGGTTATTCTACTAATCGAATAATCACATGCAAAATCAATAACCACTTTCATAATGTTGGAATGCATAATGCCAGACTATCATAACCACATAGCCAAGGCCTCGTGCCAAGACTACAAATAAGATTTTTGCCAAGGCCTTGTGCCAAGACACTAGTTTGTCTCATGAGACCTACCGATGCATCGAGGAGCTATAGAGGGCTCCACCCGTCACATATTAAGTCCAATTCATTCCCATATGAAAAGGTTTAAACATAACATAAACATTCGTATTAAAACTAGCATACGAAATGTCAATACTTTCACCATAAACCATGAATGGTATATAAAAAAATAGCACGTCCATAGTCAAACATAACACAAAACCTTCAATACAATATAAAAGTTTTGTATCATTATATATCATCCTCAAATAAGCGTAAAATCCATTAAAGGATGTTGACATAGATGAAATCAAAACTCTTTTTAAAGAAATATCTCTTTCTATTTTGAAATCATTTAAGAGACATATATTTATAAAATAAAACATTTTCTTTGAAAATATTCTTATAATCTTTTGAGGGAAGCTTTGACGATTTTATAACGGCGGAAAATAACCGCACCCGCCGTATAAGTTAAAAAAACATTCTTATCTTAATTCTGTCGAAAAGGTTAAAAAGCACCTTATTTGGAAAACGACGGAAAGATTCCTTTTATAAAAAGTCAAAAAAGGGTATAAATGACTTTAAACCATATTCTTGTAAAAATGTTTTGAAATACATTTTGAAGAAACATGGATGTGGATGATAACGAGATCCCAGTAGATTATTACACATAAACAACCTCGGATAATGAAGAGATTGTGAAATAACCCTTACCTTGTACTTTTCCTTGGTTGGGGTAGGTTAACCTCCTGTATAATGGTGAAATAATTGTTATTAAATTATACAAGAATCATATACATTCATATGATATCATATATGATCTTTTAACATTGCTTTGTTAACAATATCTCAGATTTATCGTTGTTTCGGGTGTTAACTTACTCGTTTTCTTTTATATGTTTTGTTACGTAAGTCGTGTTTTCATGGATAGGTTGTATATTATTCATATACAAAATTATATAATGTCCCTAAACATTATTTTTAAATCATCAAATGATAATTATACTTGGATGGATACGACGGAGAATGAATCTCATCGCGTTCGTGGAGACGGTAGTCCGTACGTACGCACGAACGCTACTTCCATTTAATTTTTATTTTAAAAGAATCGAATCCAAATGATACATAGGTATATTACTATTACAGTATAATATAATATTTTATATATGTTACTTATGTTCATTAACACCATCCTTTATACGTTCCATGTGTGGTATGAACGAGTCATATCATTTTAAGGGGGCGGTAGTCCGCACTTCCTCAAATGAAATTATCGTATGTATATACAACATGAAACGAATAATGGTATGAAATAAAATGGAATTACAGAAGCTTATATATAAAATATATATCATTAATATCATATTTAATTACAGTGCCATCATAATGGCCACCATGAGAGGCGGTAAGATGTATTTGAACAATCATCGTTCCGTGAGGCGTTAGTTTGCCATCCACAGAAACATTATGTTCATCATCCACTAGATGGAGTTGTGTGTATGTGTAGTTTTCTTCCTTCTTATAACAAAACCCTATTATATTGTGGATACTGGTGTTGTTACAAAAGAAAGGAAATAAAAAGAGTTTTGGGGTTGGAGAAGCAAAATAAATGAAAATAATTTAAGAGAAATCGTTACCTTTAATTTAGGTAACTCACTTTGGTTGGAACCAAAGGACTTCTTCAAATGCTTTTTGCCTAAGGGAAAGCTTCAAGGAGGAGGAGAGGGATGTGGGGAGCTTATTTGGGCAGGTTTTGGACGATCCAAGTGGCTTGAGAGGTGTTAGGAATGAGTAGAAGTGGTCTCCTTTTATAAGGGAGAGGAGGGGCTCTTTAGGAAAGAGTGAAAGTATTACTTTATAATATAATTATATTCGGTTTATAATGGTCCAAAAATCATTGAGGTCGAAGATACGATGACTCATATTCTAAATAACATCAACCAATAAGAATTGGACAGGTTTTAGATAATAGTTTAATCATTATAATCTTATTTATTTAAATGATTTATTAATGAGGTAAACATTGCATCATTATTGTGTCATTAATAATTTAAATTATTTGATGTCTAAAAATTATAAATAAAATATCATTATGTAGGAAATCTTTTTAGCTTTCTATTGAATATTTATAATCGAAAATACAACATGTATAACCCTATGTAAAAATTGTTCTTCTAAAGGATGTATGCTTATGCCATTTTTATTTTTATTTTAACTTTATTAATATAATGTGTCCCTACCACATACAAGTGGCTCCATGGGGTCCTGAAATCGACCCAAGGATGCCCATGGTCGGGTATGTGTCCACCAATAAGGTTAGGACACGTTTTAGGGTAATTTTGTATTATTATAATATTATTTTTTAACCCTTATTTACCGGATTTACCCTTTAACCATGGTAAATAAAATATTTACCGCAATAATTATTCAAAATATGTAAAAATAAAAGTTACCTATTTACATAATTTGGACATCCTGATTCCAAATATGTAATCCATTTTTCCAAATTCAAAACACAGAAGTGGCAGAAATTAATTTAAAATTAATTCCCGTCGTTAAAATAAAAAAGCATGTTTTTAAGAGATAATAACTATCAAAAGATTGACACTTGTTTATGTCTGATTTAATTGTGAAATTATGTCCAATGACAAACATTAAATTAAATGGTAAAAATTTATTCTAAATATAATTTAAAACCACTCAAATTCATAATTTATCAATATTAATTATTTTGATTAAAAAAGTGGTTTTTAATTAAAATTTAGTAATTTTCACTATTCATCAAAATATGAAAGTTATCCGAAAAGTACCAAAATTTCATCTTAGGCTAAATTAGATATTCAGAATCCAAAAATGAATTCCATTTTGAAATATAAAATATATATAATTTTAAAAAGTAGGTATTACTATTCATAACGGCTAGTTTTATTGGTTGTTAGAACTCGGTGTTGCGTACAACACACGCTATCGCATTATTCAAAGAGAAGCGTACCGTAGAAGCTTGGGGTGTTACATCCGACTTGACTCGATCATTCATTAACCTCTTGAATAATAAACTAGAGTTAATCTATACTTGCTTAAGACCCTTTTTCATGTTCATTATCCCTTTTATATAACTTATTACAATGTTATGAAAATTATGTAGTCATTTAAGTTAACAACAGTCGTTTTGTCGATCTTTGGTACTTGAGTCAACAATAAACTTCTTATAAATACAAGTTGTTTATGTGGTAGAATATACATTATCTCCAGAATTATATTCATGATTTAGATATCATATATATCATATATATCCAGTATATACATTCATTTATAATATTACATAACATTTAGAGGTATGAAATTAAATGCACCGTTCATGGAGACGGTAAGTCGTACGTACGCATGAACGTTACTTTCATTTCCATTTCATATTTAATGGAATGAAGTTATAATTATATAAAGTTATAATATAATTCCAGTATAATATAATGTATAATACCATTTACTCCATCCTTTATACATCCCACATATGGCATTAACGATTCAAATCACTTTGAGGGGGCGGTAGTCCGCACTTCCTAAAATGAAATTATCGTGTTTACCCATAATGGAAATCATAAAGTATGCCATAAATGAGAAATAAAGAAGAATAAGGAAAACTAAAACATAATATATATATCATATATTAAAATAGTGTCATCAAAATGTCCACCATTATAGGTGTTAAAAAAATATTGAACAATCATCGTTTCGTGAGGCAGTATGTCGCCGCCCACAGAAATAGAATGTTCTTTAACCATTAGACGAAGGTGTGTGTAAGTGTAAACCAAATCCTTAGCATAAAAACATCCTATTATATTTTAGAAACTGGTTTGTTTACAAAATAAAGGAATAAAAAGTGTTTAAGGGATTGGATAAGAAAAATAAAACAAAACAACATTAGAGAAGACATTACCTTAAAATCGGGTAACTCTTTTCGATTTGTGCCAAAGGCTTCCTTGGGAAGAATTCTTCCCAAAGTTAGGATTCTAAGAGTAAGGTAGGGAAGTTTAGAGTGTATTTGGGCAGTGTTTGGCCGAGCCAAAATGCTTTGAAGGTGTGAGTAAGGTGGTTGTGGTGGGGGCCTTTTATAAGAGGAGAGAAGGGGCACTCTTGGAAAGAATGAAATGTTACATTATTATGAAATGCTTTTTCGGATTATAAAGGCCCCAAACTTATATATTTCGAGGATAAGGTGATAAGGGTTCGAAATATACTTATCAAATAGGTTTCTGACAAGTGTATGTCTTATATTTTATATTATCTTTTCATTTTATTTAAATCATTAATTAATGAGGTAATCACTGCGTCATCATGGTGTGATAAATAATTTAATTTATTTCATGTCTAAAAATTATAAAACAAATATCATGATGTAGGAAATATTTTTTTCTTTCTAATGAATATTTATAGTAAAAATTATCACTTGTATAACCCCATTTAAAATTTTCTTTAGTCAAACAACTCTTGTTTGTGACCTTTTTATTTTAACATTAAATAAAAAGTTATTTATGTCATTTTCCTACCAAAGTGTCTCCATGGGGCCCCAAAGATGACCCATGGATTTTCATGGTCGGCCATGACACATACAATAGTGGTAGGACAAGTGTAAATGTCATTCCATATTTTTATAATACTATTTTTACCTTAAATTTCAATAATTACCTTTAATCGGGATTAATTAAACTTAAAAGTTACTATTCACCAAAAATTTATTTTAATCCCATTGAACCAAATTTTACTTCTTTATGAAAACCATGTATGTTGTATTTTTGAAAATAAAATCACAGAAGTGGTAATGTTTCATTTAAATGAAAAATCAGTTTTTTAACTACCACTTAGTGGTTTCACTATTCATCAAAAATTAAAGTTTTTCAGAACAATGCGAAAATTTCACCCTAAGATATAATTGATATTCCGAATTCAAAAATGATGTCTATTTTAAAAAATTCCAAACATATATGTTGCATTGATTAATTTTATAATTAATTCACGCTGTCACAACAAATAGCGTGTTTTTAAGAAACAATATATATCAAACGATTGGCAATTGTTTATGTCTAATTTCAATGTGAAATTAATTATAATGAACAAAATTGGATAAAATGGTAAAAATATATTCTAATTATACTTTAAAACCACTCAATAGTATAATTTATCTCTATAAATTATTTTGATTAAAAAAGTTGTTTTTAAGTATTTTTCACTATTCATAAAAAATTAGAAGTTCTCAGAAAATTACAAAAAATTCAACTTTGGATAATTTCGATATTCCGAATACAAAAATGAAGTCCATTTTGAAATATAAAATTTATATAATTTCAAAAAGTGGGTATTATTATTCATAACTACTACTTTGATTGGTCGCGGCGTGTTAGAATCTTGAACATGCGTACAATGCAAACTATTGCATTATTGAAAGAGAAGCCTATCGTGGAAGCTCAGGGTGTTATATATTCCTTTCTATAAACTCTATTATTCTCGTAAACATGATCCTTTGATGCCATAAATTCAGGCCCCCTCCTTTCATATGATTCCCCTCATGGTCCAATAATGAAAAAAGGGAGATAATGATGCCCAAAAAACCATTAAGATACCATTCATATTTAAAAGAATAAAATGTATATCATACACACATATGAAAGTTATTACCCTCTTAGATATGATAAATGAGATAGAATATTGAAACACTCAAAAACACATTCTAATGATAAAACATAATAAATAATACGATGTAAAAATATGAAATTTCATAAAACTGATAATCTCAAATCGAAGCATCACAAATCAAGACATAATCTGAATTAGCAAACATGATTGCCAAAATTTCTCTTGAACAACCCATGAGCTAGTATTTTCCATTATAATATTCATCCTAATCCTATAAAACTAAAAAGAAATTTTATATATATGGTCACCATAATAGTTATACTCAGTAGGACCCACCATTGAGCCTCTAGTTTGAAGAATAATGAATGAATGTTAAATCCCAATGAACAACAAGTGAAACAAACTCATCACATATAAAAGTAAGATATGTTCCTAGCCCAACACATGAAATCTATCACCATGTATCATATATAGTGGATCATATAATATAATATAAAAATAATATACCCCACTACCACTTCCTACCTAGTTTTCCACTCCACCCCAATGTCACATTTTCTAATTCATCTCTCTACAAATGATGCCATCTCGATGACACATGGGATAAATAATCATAACATGAATCTCATATATAAAAAAATCACATCACATGTATAACATCATCACATCCCATATCATTCACCTCACACATCACATTATCTCATCACATGTCTGGAATGTCACCTAGTTGTTTTAAGGAACTAAAAAAATCTATATGTCATGTATTATACCTTAATCCAACACATAAAATACATGTTATTCCTATAATAATCCATAAGATACTACATCCAGATAGAAATTCTTATAAAATAACCAAAATCCATTACATTTATCTATGAGAAAAATGAGATTATAGGAAAAACCCATGTATACCTCTACTGCATACTACCAATTTATGAGATAGGTGATAGAGGTGGTGGACAATCATCCATTCTTATTAAACCAAGATATTGGGGAAAACATCCACATGAAGTCTAACTGGGTTTATTTTACCTAATATCATGTTCATGGTAGGGTATGAAATCAGATAACATATACGGTATAATATGGCTTACAACCACCCTATAAGAATTAAACTAGTCTTTGGGTAAAATACAACTATTGTCTCTCAGACACCCGATTCCCATCATTATGTGCCAGATATCATATAATCACAAAATCACTAACGAAGATTAATTTAATGTAATTCATTCCATTTATAATTTCAATTTATATTATATAACTTATTATCTATTAATTGAAAATATTCCATTAACATTTTATTAACCACTATGTGACATCTTTCCTCGTGACATAATCCTACAGATTACATGGATAAAAAATATTGCGGACATTTTCATTCTATTCAATCACCAATAATATTGGTTAAAATTTTTATTAATAAGTATCATTTCATAATTCTTTGTAGCATAGGAAATACCGTAAGCTACAATAAAAGTTATGTAGAACTAAGAAAAAAAATTATAGAAGAAGTGGGGAATGGAATTCAGATAAACATTAAACCAAACCAACCAACATTTATGAATATATGTTAATACATAGACATCCACCATACAACATATCAATATGAAATTCCAGCTTCACCCCACAACATTAATTAAACTTATATCCCTCAAAGCACAATGAATATCATTATGTATGTCATCAGGAATCATACTACTATTATAATCAACTGATGGAAAAAACATAGGACTCCATACCCATGTCTCACCAAACCATTAACCATCCCGTTATAAAATAATATCACACATGAAGGATAAAATCCAAAGAAACCATGAAATAAAATAACAAAAAAATATAGTTAATAGGGTATCTAGGCTCTAAATATGTGGAATCCACCCTTCACATATAAATAGTCACTATAGACCCTCAAAATTTTTCTTTTTTAAAAAACTACTCTTAATTCCATCATTTATTAACTGGTTCATTTATCATAAGTTACCACTATAATTAACCTAATGCATCATCTGTTACAACATATTAATTATTTATACATGATTCCAAAAAATATATTGATGTTTTATTAAACTCAACGGAAGAAAATTTTCATTAAAATTATCAATTATTAATATAAATAAATATCCATATTCATGATATTTATCCAATTCCATTAACATATTAAATGTAACAACCCTATATTTTGAGCAATATATTTTTTTGATTTAATTTATTTTTTCAATATTTTTAATTACAAATAACACTTGATATATATATATATATATATTATAACATGATGTGTAAAATTACGTTCACAAATAATATAAACATGGGTTGTGTTACATGCAATACCAACTTGTCTTGCACTACAAGCAACATCGACATGGCATACGATGCACATAACCCTGATTTTCTATGAAACATATATATATATATATATATATATATATATAATCAAATGAGATATTTATAACCTAACCATTAAAAATATTTATATTAATAGTGATAACTACTCCATAAAATTTATTTATAAATTTTTATATAAATAAAACTTCTTGATAATGAAATATGAGGTTTTTGGTAAGGTCCCCTTATGTGAAAAATATTGTTTTCTTAAATAGACAAACAATTAATGATAAATTTAATTTTAAACAAATTTAGAAATATAATTTTATAAAATAAAATTCGTTTTGTAATTTTGAATTTCGAAATTATCCTAGGGTGAATATTATAGATGTTTCTAAGAAACATCATTTTTTTATGAATTGTTAAAAATACTGATTTTCGGTAAAAAATGACATCTTGTCTAATTAATTATTAATAATAAATGATATTATAAATATGTATTATGTTTACATTAGAAAAATATTACATCTATTAATACAATTTAATTAATTATAATCAATTTCTCATTGAAAATGAATAGAAAATCAGAACAAACATATAAAACTTTTTCATACTTTAAAAACCCATTATCTCATCCCATATATGGGATTATCACTAATCTTAATTTTTCAACTTCAAATATTATAATTTCTGAAATAAAACATACAACATTTTATTCATTCTAATCTTTAGAGTCTTATAATACTACGTTAATTTATAACCACAATGACTTATAAAAGTGATTAAAATTAATCACAGTAGTTAAGGACCAATTTTTCATTATTAGGATCAATAATTAATGAATATTCATGTGTTTATTTCACCTATATTTGATAAAGATAAACTCACTGTTTTTGTTCCATTTTTATGCTCTATGGAACATAAGATAATTTTTTAGTAAAATCTTACCACCTCTCCCGTCGGTTGGAAGTCTGTGTTTCTAAAAAGGGTTTCCAAGAATATTTTACGATTATACTATATGATTTTAAAGTCATTTTTACACTTTTTTACTTTTACCAATATCTTCATAGGAATTCTCTTTCCACTTTCTGAATAAAAAATGCATTCAATCTTTTTTACAATGAAAATGAATTGTTCTTTTTTTTACATCGTACGACATGTACGGATTTACACACTATCATTCAACTGAATATTAGATTTAATTTTTTAACGGATATTCATTAAGAAAATTGTTTAAATGTAATTTCCAAGAAAAATGTTATTAAAATGGTTTTAAGACTTATTTAAATGTTTTAAAGGTATTTTATTATAAAATAATTTTTAAATGGTTTTCTATTTATGAATCCTTTTTCAAATAAGAAATTATATTTTCCTTAAGAAATATTTTTTAAAGATATTTTAAAAATGTATTCATTCTAAGATAAAATACATTGATGTTAATCATGAATTATTTTGAAAAATATCTAATGGTTTCATTCATATCCTTTCTATGGATGGGTTATTCTTAATAGTAGGGTATTTATGGATCCGGTTTCTCTTTAATAGGTTTTTTTATGATAACCTTTTATCATTAAAGGGTTATGATTTTATGAATTGGTTATTAAGCCTATATATTTTTAATAGTCTATGATGTGGTTAAATTTAAATGATTCCAATTTCATTTTATGTATTATGATTTGATGTTCATAAAACCTATGTCATTTTATGGGTCATGATATGATGAATGTTTTATTATATTGTGGTATATTTAGGAATGGTTTTATTAAAATATGGTGGTTACCTATATAACCCTCCAAGGCATTAGGAAAGAATATTTTTTACATGAGACCAACGGGTATATGGGTTTTATACCATGTCCATAAAGAAATATGGTGTTTGAGTTGTAAAACAATCCTAAAAACAAGAAGGAACATGGGTTATAGCCCAAGGAAAAATGAAAATTGTAAATGTGTTGTATCCCAAGCCCGAAAAAATGAATGTAAATGGGTTGTAGATCATGAAGAAAAAAAGTGGGTACTCAGGTTGTTAGTACATGCCTGAAGTAAGTACTCATGTCATAGAAGATTCCAAAAATGTTATAATGGTCTTGGTTGGTATCCCTAACATAAAAGATTATATTCTTATATTTATTCCACAAATAATATGTCTTATTATTTAGTAATGATTTCATGGCTCATTATTTTTATTTCATTATGATTCATGTCTTATGAATGAGAACATATTTTCCCATAACTCATGTTTATTACCTTTGATACGAAGGATATGATATCCTAATGTTTCTATTGCATTATTATACAACTATATTAATTTCATTATTAAATGTCTCCATTTTGTACTGTTAATGAGCACTTGAGCTCAGCCATTTCTAATGTCTCCCTTATCTAGGTTATGAATAAATGTTTTAGGAAGAAGTAATAAATGTAGAAATTTATATGGGTGATGTTGAATATCTTTTTCATGGATATAAGATTTTTTTTTCATTTGTCCAATGACCCTATACAATTACGGTCCTTTTTCATGTATTTTTGTAAATTACGGAACATTGATATAAAAATATGTATTATCCAAGAATGTTAATTAGTGGTTTCTATAGTTGGTATCACAGTAATGGTTTAGTCAACCTTTAGAATGTAATATTATAAGAATTTATTGAGATCCATAGGTATATTTTTAAGGATATTTCTACAGATGTCTCTAAGGATATGTATTAGGATTTTTTAACATTTAGGAAAATATCATAGATTTTTGGTGAATGATATAGTAAGTGGTTTCCTATAAATAAAACAATGTCTAGATATTACAAGTTGATGTGGCTATAATACAGATTTACCTAGGGGTTAAAACATTGACATGCTTTTCATGGCCTGTGTGGGGGTAAACTGGTATATGAAAATTGGCTTTACTGCACACATAGTTTGAAAATACCTAAGGATATTGTTTAAGGATTCACAAACTCTTCAAAATCTATTTTGATGGATTTAGATATATGTTATCTATGAATATCCTAGGATAATCCCACGGTGTCATTTATTATGGAAGGTGACATGTTTTAGACATCCTATATGTATATTTTTTCATTATAATGTGGTTTTCTACTAATTAATGCTCAAACTATGCTTCTGGTTTTAATCAATGTTGATAAATAGAAGGAACTGGTTTAATTTTTAAGTGATATAATATTTTCATATGAGTAGTCAATTAGGATGGTCACTGGAGTGAAAAATTTCCACATTAGGGAAAATTAGTTTTCTGGTAACATTATTAGCAATGTTTAGCTTAACCAAGTTTCAAATTCACCAAGAAAAAGAGAGAAAGAGTTCACTAAGAGTATGGGTAATAGATATCCAGAAGGAAAGATGATTTGTTTTCCTTTATGTCAAGAATTTGGAAATAATAACCTATTTGAGTGCCTTAATGGTATAAGAAGTTGTTTATGGATATTGAAAAGAAAGACACAAAGTAAGTGACTGTAAGGGAAATATGAAGAGTTATGTTAATGAAATAGTTGAGAATTATTCCCTCCCTATGTATTCATCTAAGGAAAAGTGATTTAAGTGTAGATAAAATGGTAATTATTAAACTCAACGTACAAAGAGGAACTTTCCGGAAAATAATCGGCAATGTAGTGCAAGTAACGGTCACATTGAGGATTATGATGAGATTTTGGATGAAATGTGAAAGGAAAGAGGTATTATTGTTAAAAGATTAAGGATAAGTAATTGGTGCTTTTTCGAATTTGGATTCCAAATTAATTTATGATAAAATATACACATATTTTTTAACTTAGGTTTTTCTTAGTATTTTTATGTTTATGTTTAATGTTCCCTATGTAATGTTGAAGTGATTTAATGAAAATATGGTATTTTAACTAAGGAAAATAAACCGTTGATATGTTCATTATGAAAGATAATGATGTATGAAAAAATTTACGTGGGATATAATTAAATTGGATAGTATTGTTTACTTTGGAATAAAGTAATGAAATTTGTTAGGTTCCTCATGCTACTTCTTATGATGTTTAGAATATTTTTGGATTTAAGTAGTAAATCCAAAATACTATGGAATGAGGAAGAATGCATTTTTTACAAATGTATTTATGGTAATTCATGTTTCTACAATGTTTATACATAATATATGATGAGGGTATTAAAATTTTTGGAATGTGACAACCACGCGATACTTTTCTTTATACAAGGTAATAAATGTTATGATAATTTTGTGACTCTATGGATAATGTTTTGTATTTTCACTTTTGAGATGAGATATAAGGTATAACATTAATGAAATGCTTCATTTATGCTTCAGAGGATGTATTGGGAACTAATTTCATTTTGAAAACCTAAGTTAAAAGGTAAATCAATTATTAATCAAATTTCAAGGAATTCAATGTTATATATTATATTACTTTGGTTTTAAAAAAAATTGAAATCATGTATGTTGGGAGACAACCAATAAAGTCTAGCATCGCCACGAGTCTTGAAACCATGACTTACAGAAAATAAGGTTTTCACCCCTACCACTAGCCTACATGATGTCATGGTAAATATACTTTTATTTTTGTTGAAGATGAACCAGTATTGTTACTTTTTATTTTTAAAAATTAATGCTTATGGATTTTTTAAGATACAAATTGTAAATTTTTATTCTTTTATGGGCCTTAAGATCAGATAAAATTGTATTAAATTGATTTATTCATTAAGATATAATTTCTATACATTAATTCCAGGAAGAAATTTATGTATTAAAATAATTCAATTAACAACCCCTTAATGAAATTTTGTGTATAGAAATTTATCTATAATTACTCAACATTTTGAAAGTGATACAAAATTCTTATCCTAATATCTTAAATTATTTTGAACCAATGGATTATATAATCACCCTAGATTCATGAATTTGTGGCCCTCAACATTCCATTGATCATTCACTTAATTGTGAGGGATGACCTCATTAACTCTCTATAAATATTAATGTTTTTCCTCCTTGTGTAATCATCACACCCAATCTATGTTGTCCTATATAGAAACCCTTATATATGTCACATTGGGTAACAGTAATGGTTCCCAATTTCCCTTATTAAAGAGTGTTTTAGTATACATTTTTATGATGTGGGTTTATATAAATGAAACATTAAAGTATTAATCCTTTGATAACCAAGATGAATATTGGGGACCAAATTCATTTTAAGCCAATATAATCTAACACAACGAGATTTAGAGAGTTATTTTTTCAAATTAATTTTTCTTTTCAATATTTTTGAGTTCACATGACACTATAAATAGTAATATATATATATATATATATATATATTAAAACACTAAGTAAAACATTCATTTCACATTTAATACCCACATTTCTTTTGTTACATGTAGTACAAACTTGTCTTGTACTACAAAAAACACTGACATGGCATACAATGCAAATAACAATGAGTTTCCAAGTAATATCTTAATATATATATAAATAGTTAAATGGGATAATTATAAACTAAAAATTAAAAATTTTCATTTAAATTTTAATATCTAATTTCCAAATATTTTTTATCATTTTTTATATAAATAAATCATATTGATAATAAAAGATCAGATATTCGGTAAAGTCCTTTTATGTTAAAAGTAATGTTTTTTAAATTAATCAACATTTAATAATAAAATTATTTTTTTACACATTTATAAATTTAATATTATAAAATAAACTTCATAATTGAATTTAAAATGCATAAATTATGCTATAGTAAATTTTTGGGATTTTTCTCAGAAATATCCTTTTTTATAAATAGTGAAAAATACAGTTTTTTAGTTAAAAACTACATTATTGTCCAATTTATTTTTATTGATAAATTATATTATAATTTTTTTTAATTTCACATTATATAAATATTAAATATATTAATACAATTTGTTCCATGAGAATCAATTTCATTTTGAATTTGAATATAAAATTGTTCCAAATTGTTTCACCTTTTCCAACAATAAAACCCTATTATGTTGTCCCATCTATGGGATTAACACTAATTTTAATTTTTACACTTCCTTGATTTGTAATTAAAAAATAAAAATTAAACCATTATATTAATTCTAAAATTTATATTCTAATAAAAACATGTTAATTTTTTATAAATGACTAGTAAATGTGATTAAAAATAATCACAACAACTAAAGACAAATTATGATTAATTAGGGACTAAACCATATAATTAAGGGCCTAAATGGAATAAAAAAACTTACAACACCCATTTTAATTATATATTTTGGACATAATACTTCTATTATATAATTATTTTTGTTTTGAAATACTTATTTATGTAATAACATGTTAACACCTAACTTGATTCAAAAAATTCCATGGGAATCATTTTCTTAAACTATAAAAGGCCACAACCACTACCCATTTTTTCACACCTATATATCCTTCAAGGACCACCCAATATCTGACCATGTAGCCTAAATAAAAACAAAACTTTGACCTTGATTCTTCCCTTTATGAAGAAATATTCTCAAGGAATCCTTTTTTCACAAACTAAAAGGAGTTACCCGCTGAAGAAGTAACATCATCTCTCAAACTTCTTTCCTTTATTTTCATTCTCCACCCTTATAATATCTATATTATTCACATGTGTGAAAAAATTATAATACATATACTATTATTTTTTATGAAATGGGTCTCACATACACTTATACACACCTCTATTTAATGGAAATTGAACATATTGTTTCTGTGTACGTCGATCTGCTGCCTCACGAAACTATGATTGTCCATTTCTCCTTTACCACAAATAATGGTGGCCATTATGATGGAAACTGTATTTATCATTGTAATATATTATATGTATAATGTACTTATGATTCATTATTCCTTTTACAACGTACATATATTTACATTCCATTAAGTCTTAATATTGAAATCTCGTTTGAGGAAGTATTGACTACCGCCCACTCAAAGCGATGTGATTCGTTCACACACCACCAGAATGTATTTAAGGATGGTTTTAATGAACATATATGATATATATGATATATTGATTCTAATTTAATAATTATATATATATATACCTACTTCATTTATATTCTTTCATTTTATACGATAATTAAAATAGAAACAACGTTCATGTGTATGTAAGGCTTACCATATCTATGAACAGTGTATTGCATTTCATACTTCATTATGATATAAATTATTATAATATGAATATTATGGATATAAATGATATTTATATCATTATTTTAATTCTTATATCATGATATAATTATAAATACTAACGATATATCAAATTAAGACACATGAAAAGAACAAAGTGAACATTATCAGAAGTGAAACCTTAATATAAGATCGTTAACAAGAGGGTAACATAAGGACATAATCAAATAATACATGGATTTATGTATATTAATATTCATATTTAAATGTTTTATAATAAATTTATATTTATTATAAACGAATATTGTATGATTACAGAGAGAGTTAATACACAAGGTAAATGCGTTTTATCCCACATTTAATTTCCTTGAGATACTTGTTATATTCACCACTCATTCCTATAATGTGGTTTATGTATGGACCATTATTGTATTATATTTATCATATATTTATATTTATGTGTGTTAACTTTTCCATTTTATTATCTTTATTTCATGGGGTTTATGTTTCAAAATATACCAAATCGATAAAATAGTTTTGTCTCAATTTTACTTCTGTAGGACTCTGGTTTTTTCATCCACCAAAAACATTTTAATGTGTAAATACTTCCATTTTAAATGTTAAATCTTGAATCTAAATATTTTAATTATATATGAATATTAATGTTATTTTCATTTATTACATGGAGTGTATGGTCCCATGTCACCATGTTATAAGATTTTATTGAGATAATCTCTTTGTTTTTATAGAGATTTTTTATATTTATGCTTCCTTTGATGATATATTATGATCAATAATTCAAGAATATTAATCAATATTATAGTACAATGTTTTTTCAATATATATATATAATTTTTAGTTCCATTTTCTAATATGTTTTACTTAATATAATGTTTAAGTAAAATCTTACCCCCTATCTGTTCAGTCAGAAATCAATCTTATCTAAAACAAATTATAAGAATATTGTAACATTATCCTATAGAATTTTGAAGATATTTTTATACTTTTTTCATTTATCAACATCTTAAAGGGAATATTATGGTCTCATTCCAAACAATGCATTCCTTAGATCAATTTCCCCGTGAAAAAGGAATGTAATTTGATTTACATGGAACAACAAGTACGAATATACCAACGACTATTCCATTGGAGATTCCATTTCATTTTAAAAAAATTATTCTTTAAGAAGTTTTTTAAATATATTTTTCATGGAAAAAAGATTTAAAAATGTTTTAAATTATTCTTTATAGGTTTTCATGTTATTTTCTGAGAGAAAATATTTTTAAATGGTTTTATGTATTAAACCCCCTTTATCAATGAAGAAAAGATATTTTACAATAAATATTTTTGAAATATATTTAAAAACAATTCTCCATATAAGACGACATACATAGATGTTACACAGTCTCTATTTGGAACATCTTTAATGGTTTTATTCAAACCCATTCATTGAATGAGTCACGCAAAAGGTCATGGTCTTTATGATCATTTTTCTCTTTCCCTAGTTATATATTTATGAAATATGTTTGTCATTTATTGGTTATTATTAGATGAAATAGTTACAGAGCTTATTTTTTTGTCATAGGTTATTATATGATTAAATGTTAATGATACCCATTTCATTTTATGGGTTATTAATTGATGTACATAAAACATATGTCTTTTTATGGGTTAAGATATGATGAATGTTTTCTTATATAGTAGTGCCTGTATGGATGATTTTATTATCATATGGGTGGGACCTATATCCCCATTTAGTGAAATGGTTAATTATAAGTTTTATATGAGGATAATGGGTACACAGGTTGTAGCCCAAGCCCAAAAACAAGAAGGTGCATTAGTTTTGGACCACTCCTAATTGAAATATGGAACACAACTTATAACACAAGCTCAAAACATGGAGGAAAATGTTGTGTTGCTCAATAATAAATGAAATTGGGTGCACAGGTTGCTAGACCACGCCTGAAGTTGGTACTTGGGTCGTAGCTCAATCATAACATGGTATAAATGTCTGGGTTAGTTGCTCTGCCATAAAATTTTATATTATTATATGTATGACATAAATACTATGACCTATTCCATAGTTATTATTTTATGGATCATGATATTTATTTCTTTATGATTCATGTATTTTGAAAATCCAATCATTATCCCATAACTAATTTTTATATCCATTGATATGTAGGGTGTGATCTCCAAATGTTACATTCATTTTATCATCCTATTATGTTCATGTTTATGCATACGTGTCTCCCTTTTTTACCCTAACTGATAATTTGAGCTCACACATTAATTATGATTCCATTCTTCAGGTTATGAAGTAATGTTTTCAGTAGATTTACTAAAGGTGAAGATCATTATGGGATATGTGGAAGATCTTTCACCAAGATAGAAAATTTTGGTTCCTTGTTTCCAAATACACTAAACTATTATGGTCCTTTTCCATATATTTTTTAATGTTCTAAAATTTCATTTAAAAATATGTAATATACATGTATGTTAATCCTGGGTATCTATATTAAAGAACTATTCCAATTAAATTCAAATAAAGAATGATTTTAATCCATTGAAATTAGAAGATGAAAATTTTATAAAAACATGATTCATTAATTAATTACCAAACCATTATTACCAAATTTATATAATTCAACCCTTTTCATTAAAGTAAAACTGATAATTCATATAATTAATAAACATTTTAAACAAATAATAAACATATATAATGGACTATCTAGTAAATCAATATGAAAATTAATATCATAGTGGAAGGATAAGTAATCGCCACAACAAAAAACCATTCCTTTTAATTAATTAGGTTGTATCACTAGTATGTTAAATTGTGACATCACCCAAAAAGATAAATCATTATAAAATTTGTATTTCACATAAAATAATAGGATATACAATGTATCACATACCTCATGTATTTCAACATTCATTGATCGATAGTGAAAGAACAACCTTGATCTCGGATCACACCTCATATGAGGAATATACTTCCCTACAGTAACATTATTCCAAAACTATTCCAAAAATCATAAAAACAAATCCATAGGAATAATGGTGATCAACCACTATAGTATGGAAATATATAATAGGTGTAAAGTGGACATAATTAAGAATAAAAAAGGGAAATAGGAAAATCACACCTTGAATCCCCAAATATCAATCATGAGAAGCTTAGGATTAGAACCTATTGAAAAATATTAGAAATTGAATAATAAAAATAATCTTGTCACATATGATTGGTTTAAATTCAAAGGGATTTATGAGAATTAGAGGGTGTGTTAGGAATTATGAGCTGAAAAACAAACATAAATTGATGATGTCAATCGGTCATTGATGTCAGGAGTTTCCCAAATTTAGCACCCACTTAATAATGAGTCACCTAGATCCCCCAAACATATGATAAATTCATATCATGAACTAAAAGATAACATCATGTGTTTTTAGGGATAGATTCCTTAGGTCAGAACACCAATGCATTCAAATTTTGAAATGATGGTTCACACCATAAATTTCATCCTTTGAACCACCATCACACAAGCTGCGAACTATTATTCAGGATACACACCCATGTCTCACATCATGAATAAATCCATGATCTATATTCACTCACTTATCCTCCAACTATATCATTATAGGATTCCTCAATGCACCATGACATTTTAATATAGGATAAACAATGGTTTAAATGGATTCAGTAAATTGTATAATTATTTTTCTTTAGATGGTGTTGAGGTTTATAATATTCTTAATAAGAACAAAGAATGTTGTTTTTTAAGGAGAATCATTTTCCAATGAATTTAATTAGAAATAAAGAACAATAAAATGTGGATTGTATATTTTATTAGATAAGTTGAGTAGTTTATAAACCATTTATGTAACCATGATGCATAACTAGGTAAGGTAGTATTTTTTAATGGTTAACCAAAACTATTACCCTAACAGAACTACTAATAATGTTTTCCTTAATGACTCAATTATCATGATGATATCACTAACTCCTTCATTTTATTATTTTTTAACAATACATTAATTGTTTTACATTATTTTACTCTTCCATTTGGTTTCCATTGATGTATATATAGGGTTATTATCACCCATTATAAATATTAATGGTTAAACTAATTTTATTAATTTCTTATTATCATTTCACTACTCTACACTAAGAGTTATACTATGTGGATATATATGGATTTTTATATGTGGGTGTCCGAAAATCATGGAGAAAACATCTATGGTCACGGGGATTTTATATATGGGTGGTATGTATGGGGGGTGATGTTGATGGAGATATGCCATAAAATCAAATTGTACAATGGGTTCAACAATATAATGAAACATGTGATATACTAAGGATTTAGTAAATATTTGTCTCAATTATAATTTATGGGTTGTAATTTTTTTTATCTTCCACATTTAACACCATTCTCTAAAATAACATTATAATTATTTTCTCAACATCATCTTCTAATGATGTATTTAATGATTTAAATTAAATAATAAATTTTAAATGAGTTAACTATTTATGGTTTGGGTATATACAATATAATAATTGTATCTAGATATTTAAGAAATATGTTTCATAAAACATTGATATTTAAATAATTTAGACCTAACATTGTTTAATGTTATATATATAACCAAATGATTTTTGTGATTTTTATCCTTATATGTTCAAATAGATGCTAAAATATCTCTATTTATCTCTGTCCTTTACTCATTGAGATTCTAGTAGGTCATGAAGCATGATAAAATTCTACTAAATTCGATCTATGAATCGTGTAGTTGTTAGAAATGACTAAACATGAATTTTGTTTATTATGTTTCATGAAAACTATAATGGACGATTAAACTATGAACAATAATAATATATTAAAAAAATAAATATATTTATGTTAAAAAAATTACAAAACTCTCACAATTTGATGTTCTCTTTTTGTTTTTACTTCTTTTCAATTGCATTTTGAATTTTTATAATTCCCCAAAACCATTATATCTGGTAAAACATCAATTATGTTTCTATAAAAGGTACTGTTGAGAAAAATAAAGTATTATATAATGAAAAATATATAATAAATAATGATACATTTTTATCATTTGTTTTGTTATGATATTGATTTTCTATTTTTCTTGGATATTATACCAATGATAGAAATATAATATTTCATTTCTCTTGATAAGGGGTCCTATGAGATTTTGAAAAAAAAGTAGAATGAAATGTCCTGTAATAAAGTTTTACTATTGAACACATTATGGATCAAAACCTGACATTATGGTATCTAAATAAAATGAGATACTAATAAAATTGGAAATGATATGAAGCCTGAATTACTATATATATGACTATGAAACGAAAATGTACTTTTACATAAATATTATTGTGCAATGTGAGATATTTGTGGCTATGTTGTTTACTAGTGATATATGGAATTATTACTACGTTTTACTTATGGTATTTTTTTTAATATCATATTCTTTTACATTGTATATGAACCTAACTATGATATTGGGGTTTAAAAAAATTTAGAAAAATTATTTTGATGTTGCACCCTATAAAATATAGAAAAATTTGTTTTGGAAGATGATAACGTTGCATTTAATGGTTATCATGGGAAATTATTATTAAATTATATAATATTTTATTAATATATATTTTTTATATTTTAAATTTATAAATATTCATATAAAATGAAATTTGATGAGTTCTTAATTTTGAAATAGTCATATATTTTAAGAAATATGTATGTGATCCTAATTAAAATGTAAATATAAATATAATATGTTTAAATTTATAGGTATTGAATTTTCTTATTTATGGGTTATATATGAAAATCACATCAACACATTTTTTTTCAATTTTTTTTTGAATTATATGAATTTTTCCTATATTATATGTTATAATTTTATTCATGTCAATATTAATTATTGATATCTTATATAATCAAATTTCGATGTAACCATATGGTTTATATTAAACACATGATGTGTTCATTTATTAAATTAATATAGTATTTTAAATACATATATATGTGAATTATGCATTTAATTAATATTTTGGTTCTTTATTTCTATTATTAAAATTAATTCATAATATATATATATATATTATTTCTTCTATTTAAGTGTAAATAATATCATGTAATGCACTATGATCTATGTTTGGTAGAAAATAATATCAATAAAATCTCAATAGACAATGTTGATGGTTACATGTATATCTCATGCTCTATAGTTGTAGAGGTAGTTGTTAACAGATACCACGAAGTTGAGAAGTAAGTCATCAGTTTATTCACATATGCATTGAATTAAATATTGAGGGATCTCATGAATAATAGTGTCTTTCATATCATCAAAATTTTCTCTATTGTAATGTCTCAATAGATAATATAGGTAAATTCATGTTGTGGTATAGATTTTATTGAGGTGGGTGAGGGGGGGAATTTATTGGTAGATGAAAAAAATTAATAATAATAAAATAACACATACCATTTATGGTGAATACAAGGAAAAAAGTCTACTGTGGATTCAAATAAATATATTTTGGCCATTGGATAATGTTTTTAAGGGATACAAATTACAATTAATTAGTAAAACATCTGAATAATTAGATAAAATATTATAGTTGGATAAATGATTTTTCTTTTAATCGATCCATCATCATTATTAGGTGAATCTAAATTTGTTGTTGAAAAAATTTATTTATCCAATAAAAAATTTAATTTATCATATAGTAAACTCCTTAAATTATAGAGTGTCTCTTACACCACCACAACATTAATGTTGTTGTCGTGGTTGTTATTCAACAATAAAAACATGTTTATTTTTTCAACATCCATTTTTCATCTTGTTTTCTGAGAATTCGAGGAATTTGTTTCATTTTCAAAAAATCATCATGCATCAATGGTTTTGTGAAGATATTAAAACTATATTTATTTATTATACATAATAAAAGATTGAGTTATTTTTTCTTCACATGATCTCTAATGAAATAATACACCATATCAATGTGTTTGTTTATTTCATTATAAAACAATGATAAATAAATTAATGAATAATACTTAATAAACATCTCATAAGGTTAATATTTTTTGTATAACAAATATCATATCACAATTCAGGGACATATGATATCATTTACATCTGATATGGCAGTAATATAATCGTCTTCATGTGATGATAATTTCACCGGAATGTATTTCAAATATGACATTGTGAATTTCATGTTGCCCAAAAAGGATGGTAATCCAATTGTACTCTTATTTTAACCATGGTATTTTTCCCAGTCACTATATAAATATCTATGATTAATTAAATATTTATCTAGTTAATAGAATATTCCTTCATTGATGCAATATTTAATGTACCACAAAATTATTTTGGAATCTTATAAATGTTTTCGGTCATGAGTCTCAATATATCTACTGATAAGAAGAACACTATAGAGAATATCTATAATGGTGAGTATCTGGTATCTCAAACATCCAACAAAAAAATAATAAATTAGTAGGATACATATATCTAATATCATTTCATTGTAATTTCAATCCTACATTGACAAGGTATGTAACATGTGTAAAATTTTCATTTGGAACATATTCAGAAATTTTATCGAATAGTTTATATGAGAAATAAATATTCCACAGTCTCTCTAAAAAAATTAAATATCATGGAAGTGAGCCTTCCCTATGATATTAGTCATTTGAATCTCCTGAAACATGCCCTTAATTATTTATTAGAACTTACTTTACTAATGTATTCTAAAAATAATATCTTTAATATATAATAAAGAAAATTATATTCTTCCTCCTTCCTACATATGATAAATTTATTATTTATATGGAATTATTTTGAATACTATATATTAAAAGTAATCATCAATCCTAGTTTCCCTACACTTGAAATTCTTTAAAGTATATAAATAACTATATGAAAAACATACACCTTTAAATATGTTACTTTATTTATATATCCATGTGGTCGATAAATATAGATGTCCTATGAAAGAAACAAATGTACTAACATCATATAAAGATAATAAATTTTCAAATTCTTTTGGGCAGTAGCTGAGATCAATATTCTGATCATCTCCATCCATGAAATGGATGTGAATACATCACCATGGTCAAAGTAGTCAATTTTTTTTATCCATCAATTAAGAGAATTTATTTTTATACATTCAATTAGACTTTATAATTGTAATTTTTTTTCTGAACATCCACTTTACACTAACTGTTTTGTGACTTTCTGGAAGGTGTGTTATGTCCCATGGATTTTTAATTGTTGATTGAATACAATTATAAATCCATTTATTTCCTCCACATTTCATTAGATTTAGATTTATCAATGATAACAGGGTCATAATTCTCTAAGAGGAAATTTAATTTCACATAAACATATTTTAGTTTCATGATTTCATATGTTTCTACCAGGCATCGAATATTTTTGGGTCTAATTTGAAAAATATCTTTCAAAATACCATATTATGTAGATGTTTGTAGAGATGTATTCATGGGATACTTATCAAATTGTTCCACTATAGATGTTAATTCAAAATTTTATTCTTCTAATATGAGTTATACATGTCATGAATTTTAATCATGATTGTATTTTCATGTCTCTTTTACATTCAAGATAAAATCATAGCTAAGTATTATATTATTGAGGATGGGATTATACAAGTGATATCCCATTTCCCAATCTCTCTATCTCATTATGAGACACATCCCTCCTTTTTTCATCATGAATTGTTCAATTTTCCTTTAGGATACTAACAATGTAAATTAATCTTGAAACATTAGGATGAAATACATTTGGTTTATGATTACACCATGATTTAGGTGGCATATTTCCAATAAAAGTTATTATTGGGAATATATTAAATACATTAACCAAAAAAAAAAAATTCCAATTAAAAATTATATGGAGAAAATTTTCCATTTAGTATTCATATTTCAATGTGAGTAAGGGTTCTATTATTATTTACATTGAGTCAATTGAGTTGTGGTGCATACGAGATTGTCAACTAGAGTTTGATTCCATGTTTCTTGTTGTAATCATAAAAAAAATTAGCATTGTACTCACCACCATGATTAGACAACCGAAAGTTAATATGATTGATTTTTTGGTTTTCCACTACTGATATGAATTGTTTAAATAATTATAATACTATAAAGTACTTATTAATAATGTATATCCATGTTTTAAATCATTAAGAATCAATGGATTTCATAATGTACCTCTTCTTATTCAATTTCATATTTAATGGATTCATAATATTAGTGTAGAATAACTTGAGTGTTGTAATAACATTTTAATTTCCTTTCAAAAAATTGGTTTCTATGTTTCTTTATAATAAAACAACATTCACTTATTTTATTTAGATATTTAATGAAATGGGTCTTATTAATCATCTATTTGTTTCTTAATAATCATAAACATTAAAATTTTAACTGTCCAAATGGAAGATTACATATCCAATAAATGTCATCATTTATCGTCGTCAAAAATTTTAGTACATTATAGTGGATCATAGTAGGAATTATTTGGTTTATCATTTAGAGAATATTTGTTACTATCCTTCCTTTTACTTTAACAAATTCCATTATTTAATTTTATAGGATTATGTGGATGCCTTTTCCACTAATTCCCTAAGACATAAGATTATGGTATTCATTGTGGGCACATAGTAGACATCAAAGATAAATGACTTATTTCGATCCATTTTATTGTTTAAAATATTTCCTTTTCCATTGGATTGATGTTATTGTGAGATTAATAAATATCATCTCTCCAAAACCCACCTATCAAGGTTTTTAGACATGTTTTTTTCATGTTATTGGTTTCTCCAATGACTTGTTAAAAATTACCTTGGTTTTTTTTATTTATGTTTGTTTTATTAACATAATAGATTCTTCAATAATATCCCCTACTCCTTATATATTGGCATCCTTGGTTACAATACCTATGTGTTCATTACTATATCATTCGTTGATATAATATCAATATTTGTGACAATTGTAACCAATGAATGTATATTTACTCTAATAACCAATTATTATCATTTCCTCCCATCATTCATGGTTATCTTATTTATGGAGTAAAATTTTGATATTAATTACTTCCATAATTTTCGATTCTTCCCCCTTATCCTCCTCTTTTTGTGTTAATTTATTTTCCTTGAAATCCTATGCTTTATCCACATCAAAATGACCCCATTTTCCTTTTTATAGGTTTTGAGAGACAAATTAGATTATAGAGATTAATCGAATAAATTTGTATCACTTTTCTGATTCAACATAAATTCATGGGATTATGTAGATTCCATGATCTATTGAGTAGATATTTTCTCAATATCTTTAGTTTCTTCAATGTAAATAACCATACAGACAAATTTGAGATATAAAAATTGAAAACATTTCTGAAATACCTCCATGATAACAAAAAACTCTTCATTTCATAATTTTTACTTCAAAAATAATATTACACGGATATGATACTCTGAAATGTTTAAAAAATAATTCATTTAAAGTGAAATGAACTCACCCTATCACGATTGAAGTCATAACCACTTTACTATTTCAACACCATTGAATTTTTGGAGATGGTTTTTCCATTTATCCATTTATGTTTTATTTAAGAAATTATCTCGAATGTGGCTTCCACATGGCCTTCATAGATGATGTATTTTCCTATGTAGTCTATCTTACATTGAACATGAAAAATTTTATTTTATACCTAATGATGAGAAGCCTCCATTTTCATGAATTCTGGCCTAGTGTATCCATACAACATGATATCCATGACATCATGATTACTAATGAGTTATTGAATTTATATGAACCAATTATAAAAATTGTAATCCACAAATTTGAGAATCAAAGTTATAGTGCATCATTTCCTCTCATCAGTTGCAGAAAATCAACTTTAAATGTTTTCATACCATCGAAGTATAGATTTTTTGAAAAACCTAATACTAAAATATTCTAGATCATTGGTGGTGAATCTATGGGGGAATAAATAGTTGGGAAAAAAATAAGTGTTTCTCTCATGGATTAATTTTTCGATACATACATACTATAATATAAGAGAAAATAAGAAAATTTTATATTAAAAATGTTAGCTGGGAAAGGGTTGGTTCGTTGAATCTTTCCAATATCATCATAAGTTATTCATAAATTCATTGCGGTCAAAATTATTTTTCTTATGAAGAGATTATTTTACCTTATAATAAACTCCAATATATTGGGATTTCCCCCAACAACATAATTGTGTTTAGTTTTTTTTCTCTAATTTTATTTTAAATGATAAATTTTATCAACATGAATGGAATTTGAATGATAATAGGTTTTTAGATACGAGAAGGGAAACACACACAGATATTATGGGCCACCTATGTTGTAAATATGGTCTATAAAATTGATTATTTCACCTCCCATTGTCCGTACTAATACCCTAGAAAACCACTACCAATGGCCATCAGTGTACCTGATGTTTTTCCAAATAGATTTTTTAGAAACAAGACTATGTATGGGAATTTGATTGATTTTATGTAGACCTATTTTTAATATTATATATGATTACATTATTCTATAAGACAATATTTATAGTGATTATAATAATTTTTATTTTCTTCTCAATAAATAATTGTTTTTTAAATTAAATCATTAAAAACATGAATATATACAAAAAATTGATGAGATCCAATTTCCCTAACTGATTTTATAAATTATATGGGGATATAACTAAGAGGAATTTAAAATACCAAAGTGTTATTTTAATTTTAATGAAAATTCTAATTAATACTATAGTACTTATATGAGTATGTTATACATTGATTAATACCCATATATAGTTTTTATGAAATTTATGTTACCCATTATAGTATAAGTTACATTCCTAGATATGTTAAGTGTCCATCATTTTATTTAAATGTAAACAATGAAACACAATTGTCTGAGTGACCTTAACCTTGAGTGTCAGGACTTGTCCCAGTGGGTCTGCACCGTGACTCCCCAAGCCCGCCTCCAATAGGCCAGGGGCTGTTGACTAGCACCGAGTAGGAAAATTACTAACATGGGAGGCATTTCCTAAGTACATGTACACACGCACACATTTCTAAGACCCCAAATGCTAAAATGTAAAAAAACCACTAAGGAAAAAAGAATGCAAGCATACAGCTAAACCCAACCAATTTAGTATGACGAAAGGTAGAGTATTGTAAAAGTAAACTCGGCACAAAATACAAGCCCAACAAAAAGAAAAGAAACAAGAGTTTTAAAATTGCAATGTCCAACCTGTATGCACAAAAGGTATTGGGAATGCTTCTCGCAGTCATAGAGACGCCTTGGCCTGTAGGAAACTCAAAAAGATCGGTCCTGCCCTGGCCTGCCTTTGACTCTATCAAAAGGCTGCTCGTCTTCACAAGACACCAGACGTGATGGAAAAGCCCGTGCAGGGATGAGTATAACAATACTCATAAGTGGACCCTGAAAACCACAAAGCAATACACAAAGAAAAGGTACAGTCAGCTATGCAAAATATATGTCTACAGAATATATAGAATAAACCATATATACTCAAAACCTAGACCCGTGGTCTAGAGACAAGTCACATAACTGTATACCCCCGTAAGGGATTTTGTTCGAAGATTCTGTGATTCACTCATTCCGGGAGAACACACTCCACAAGTCTTATAGCTCTAATGACCTCTGTCCGAGAAGTGATGTTCGTCAGGAACTATCACGAGAGATGAATACACTCATTATGGGATAAATACTCCTGAGTGGAAAGGTTACGATAAATATAATCACTCATTACGGGAGACACACTCCTGAGTGGGAAAGATCATGATACACATATGAAGATCACTACCAGGGCCATGGCGGATAATGAGACTCATCCAGATTCACCAGTTAGGTGATAAAACAGCTAGGTAGATGATCAACGCCCGTTAAGGTTGGTCACATCTATTCATGACTCTACCTAGGGTCAAGAATGGATAAGGGATCTCGATCCGGCCCTCTCGGATGGAGGCCTGACTCTATCACAGAAAGTCTCATTGAAGGGATCCTACTCATGAGTGGGAAATGATGCCTGACCTTTAGGGGAACGCGAAGAAGGGGCACTAACCCAAACAAAAGATGTACAAGGTATGGTGAATGAAAGGACCATGCCGTTTTCCAAAAATTAAAAGGCGTTTAGAAAAGATACACACTGTGTTGTCTGACCCCCGGGTACTGCCTGTGTACAAAGGCCCGTGTCAAAGGCTGGTCACACATGAATAACTAAGTACACAGCATGTAGTACGGTGTACATGCCGTGTCTGGGTAACTGGGGTTGGCTCCGTGTACTCTGGACATGTGCTCATACACGGTCATCAACCCGTGTACTCTAACCTGTGTAATCCGGACATAGGGTAACCCGCGCTACTGGCCTCACCTAGCCGTGTGATGGATTACATGGTCGTATACTCCATCCCGTGTCCGCGTATCCCTGTGATGCATGCCGAGTCTCGTTTAGCCGCTTCTTCTATGTTTTACATGCCGTGTCGCCTGAAGCGGTGTAGATCATCATGTGTCTATGTACTACCCAAAGTACATGCAGAGCTTCAGGTAAGGTCCAACACGCTGTGTGATTCTTCTCTGACCCCGAAACCCTATCTGCCACTGCCAGTACTACACATCGTGTTCTTTGTAATTACACACCATGTATCGTGGGAATTACCAAAAACGAAGCTCTTCGCTGGCGCACCTCCCATACTGCTATGATCGTTGATCCAACCATCTGATCACCACAAATCCTTCAGGTATTGGTCACCCTGATGCCACGAAGCTTCTTTCAGTGTTTTCAAACCTCTGATCGGCTCTGAAAACGTGTTTTCATCATCCTGCACAAAGAACGCTCGAAGAACGCTATTTCTGATCCAACCTGATTTATCATCTGCCATCGTCGCCGCACCTCCACCAGGTCTTTGCAGTGTCGAACCTTCGATTTGAGATCATTGTATCATAGAACGGATGTGCAACGATCCGTTGTTCCTCGCTCCACGAAGAACATGAAGAACAAACAAGTAAATTATGGGGGAGAAATACAAAAAAAGAAATTGAGGAACAAACCTCCACCGTCATTCGTCGCAATGTTGATCTGATCCCATTAATAAGCTTAAACGGAGCAAGAATCAACAAAAACATAATGACTGGATCAATTCCCCATAATATTCCCAAAGAATCTCTCCTGCAATAATGTAAGAATCCGCGGATCAACTTGTTCGTGGTTGATCGGCGTTCATCATTTAAACTCAAATACGAAGAAAAGAAATTTAAATAACAACCCAAACATTTTGAAAGGATCAATCATTTACGATATTTCCATGCTGCCGTTGTCGTTGAGATCCTACAGCATTGTTGGCATTGATATTATCTACTTCGATCCGTCATTGTTCGTCAGCAAGAGTTTTCTTAAACGCGTCGTGGATTTGTTAGAGGTTCCTCTCAAACGTCGCAAATAATCAATAATTTCTTAACCCATTAAAAATGGAAACATGTTGTCATTTAATTATTTGGCAGCATTAATGATGTTGACTCACCATTTTGAAGTTATTATGAAGCGCCATTAATTTAGGAAACAGTTGTGCCATTACCCCGTTGCAGTGGATGTTTCCTTAAATGAAATAAAATAAACATGTTAATTTATTCTATTTCATTTTACTTAAAACATCCAAAGAAATTATTTTTTTCCCTCGACCAGTGCTAGTCGATGTTAGCCTCATTTTTAGGTACAGTCATCGTCCCAGACGCAACGGTTTGCTCATATTTTTAATTTCTGTATCCGTTTGGAAACTATCATAGCCACGCAGAAGCACTGACTTACTTAATGAAAAAAAGTTAAAACCACTATTCTGGGCTCACTGGACCTCAGAATAATGTTTCGTCTTCGCGCTCGGTCTCGAAATAATTCCATATTATATAGAAAAATAATAAATGGAAAATCCGAGATATTACATTCTCCCCACCTTGGTTCTTTATGTCCCCGAAAAGCCAAAACAAAGGCTACTAAAAATGATGAGGGTACTGGGAACGGATATGGGCCTCCCGCTCCCACGTGCTCTCCAGAAGATTCTTCTGTTTCCACCGGACGCGAACCAAAGAAATCGATCCCCCATGAAGGATCCTCTTCTACCAATCCTCGATCTCCATAGGGTACTCAGCAAAGGTCACTCCATCCTCGATGTCAAGCTCGGCGCCGTCGATAACGTGTGATGGGTCATCCACGTACCTCCTCGGCTATGACACGTGGACGACATCATGTACTTGATAAAACTGTGGAGGTAGATCTAGGCGGTACACCACCTTACCAACTCTGCACAGAATCTGGAAAGCTCCGATGAACCTCAGAGATAGCTTGCCGCCTCGACCAAATCTCCGCAACCCTCGTCGATGTGAGACCCGAAGAAAGATGTGGTCTCCCTCTTCGAACTCCAGTGGTCTATGTCACCTATCAGCATAAGAATTCTGCCAGCTCTATGCTATCTTCATCCACTCTCGGATGAACTGCACCTTCTCTATGGTAACTCGCACTAACTCTGGACCCATGAGTGCTGACTCTCCGGGGTCATTCCAGCAAAATGGTGACCGTCAGGGTCTCCCATACAAAGCCTTAAACGGTTCCATACAAATGATGGAGTGGTAGATATTGTTGTATAAAAACTCCACCAGTGGTAGTTGGTCCTCCCAACTACGAACAAAGTCTAGGATACAGGCTCACAAAATATCCTCTAGAACCTGAATGGTCCTCTCCATATGACCATCCATATGAGGATGAAACGCTGTGCTCAAGCATATATGAGTCCCAAAATCCTCCAGAAATCCCTTCCATAATCGGGATGTGAACGTGCATCATGGTCTGACACTATAGTTGAGGGAACTCCATGAAGCCAAACTATCTCCTACATGTAGAGGCACCCTAATCTCTCTACGGAACTCGGCTCTTTGATGGCTATGAATTGGGCCAACTTGGTGAGTTGGTCAACGATCAACCATATGGAATCATGCCCCTTGGACATCTGTGGGAAGCCCGCCAAGATGTCCATCTATATTCCATCCCACTTCCACTCTGTAAATTCCAGGGGTGAGCTAATCCCACTGCAACCTGGTGCTCAGCCTTCACCTGCTGGCTTGTGAGGCATCGAGAAATGAACCCTGCTACTTCCCTCTTCATGCATGACCAACAAAACTGTCATCGGAGATCCTGGTACATTTTTTCCACTCCAGGATTTACTGCCAAAGGGGATGTATGGAACTCCCTCAGGACCTCCCCATACAACGCCACTGGTACAACAATGTTTCCTCTGAAAACAATATTCTTCTCCCCACCTTTTGAATATCCATCAGGAGAACGTCATTTGGATAACTGAGAACGTAAATCCACAGAGTTGGCATCACCAAGCTGTGCCTCCCTAACTCACTTTAAGAGTTGAGGGGTGAAAACCATCGACTTTAGGTAAGCTGTATCCCCTCCATCCGTGAAGGATAACTGTAACATGACCAACTATTGTGTCACCTCACTCAACATCATTGATCTCAACCTTCTGCTAAGGGAATCTACCACCTTTTTTCCTTTCCAGGAGTATAGATGATCATGAAATCATAGTCCTGGAGGAACTCTAGCCAATGCCTCTTCCTCGAATTTAGATCCTTCTTTCAGAAGATGTACTTGAGGATCTTGTGGTCAGAGTAGAAAATGAATCGCCCACCCATAAGGTAGTGTCGCCACGTCTTCAATGCTAAGACTACCAATGCTAACTCGATATCATTGGTCACGTAGTTTTTCCCATGTGGCCTAAGCTGGCGTGAACCATAAGCAATCACTGCATGTCGCTGCATCAGGACACAACCAAGCCTGGTCCCCGATGCGTCACAGAAAACTATGTACCCGACACCCTCCTCCGAAAATCTCAAGACTAGTTCGCTCGTCAAACTCAGTCTCACTTGCTCAAAAGCATGCTGGAACTTTTATGTCCACACGAAGGGTTTCCCCTTCTTGGTTAAGGCTGTCATCGGTGCTGATATTTGGCAGAAATCCGGAATGAATCTCCAGTAATACCATGCCAATCCAAGGAAGACTCGCACCTCCGTTACGCTCCGAGGTGGCCCTATGCTATCATAGCCTCCACCTTGGCTGGGTCCACAGCCACTCCATCTGCTGAGATTACATGTCCCAGAAAGTGGACCTCCTGAATCCAGAACTGACAATTAGAGAGCTTCCTATAAAGCAGGTGCTACCGTAGTATGTCCAGAACCATCTGTAGGTGTCTCACGTGCTTCTCTTCTGATACCGATTACACAAGGATGTCGTCGATGAAGACCACCACGAACTGGACTATGTACTGCTGGAAGATCTGGTTCATCAGCCCCATTAACATTGCTGGGAATTCGTTATGCCAAAAGGCATCACCAAGTACTCATAGTGACCATAGCATCATCTGAAAGCCGTCTTTGGTATATCATCATCCCTCACTCGTAGCTAGTGATAGCCTGATCGAATGTCAACCTTCGAGAACCACTCTGCTCCTCTTAGCTGGTCGAAGAGGTCATCGATTCTCGGCAGTGGATACTTGTTCTTAACCATCACCTGGTTCAGGCGCCGGTCATCCACACACAATCTCAAACTCCCATCGGACTTCTTGGAAAATAAGACTAGGGCCGCCCAGGGTGAAATGTTGGGTCTCATGAAACCCTTGCTCTGTAAATCCTCCAACTTATCCCTCATCTCGTGAAGCTCCGCAGGAGCCATCCGATAAGCCGATGAGGAAATCGGTGTCATCCTGGGGTGTAAGTCGATGCAGAAGTCAATTTACCAGTGGGGAGGTAACCTTGGAACATCTTTGGGAAAGACGTACTCATACTCCACCACCACTATTGGGAACTAAGAGCTCACAACATCTACTTCCCCGAGGGTAAGGCTAGGCAACTCATGATTGATCGGCTGCACCCTCCTATGCATGAGCCTATTTTGTGCTACCTAGGATTCCTTCTCTATGACAAAGGAAAACCTCGTTCCATCACAGCAGACAAACCGAACCCTTCGCCTCAAATATTCAATCAGGTCATGGACCAAAGATAACCAATCCATACCAAGAATGACATCGAAAGGACTCAACGCTACCACCAAGAGGTTCCAACCAAATCTCTCTCCCCCAAGGGTAATATCACACTGACTGCAAAGGTGCGTGATCATTGAGTCTCTTCCCGTAGGTGTCTCCAAGCGTAAGGATCGAGTCAATGGTTCTACAGGAATCTCGAGGTTTTGTACAAGACATGTCGATATAAGGGAATGACTGGAACTTATGTCTATGAGTATGGCAGCTAAGGTAGAAAGAAAAAGATCGTACCTCGAATCATCCCTGAAACCCCCGGGTCGTATGCCTCAACCACATGCAGTTATCCTTGCCCCTATCCCCCAGCTCCCTGAGCCTGGTGCGGATCTCCTGGGGGTGGTGGTGGAAGTAAGTCGAAGCATCTGCCATGACCTACAGCTCTCCCTTATCCTCTGCCACGTCCGATGCCTGGCATGTCTAACTGCCTTGTTCTCTGCCTCTACCTCGGTGTTCCATCCCCCGCTTCCCTATCAGCAGCTCGACGGGTCAGACAATCTCTAGCGAGATGTCCCCTACCGTCGCATGCATAGCATCAGTTCTCCCCAGGATGACTGGAACCTGCTTGAGAGCCTGGTTCTGTCGATCCCCTATATTGGGTCCTCCTCTGATGTCTCTCACATCCTGATCCCTGCGTCTGACATCGGCTCCCCGCTGCTGGTGTCTCCACACGTGTCTGCCTGCTGCTGACTGTCGGCGGCTGTCTCTACTCTGCCAAGAAACTCTCGATCACCAACTCTCGCTCGATCACTCTAGCATATGTGGAAATGAAAATAGGCACGACACTAGCTCCGATGTCATGTTTTAGACCTCGATCAAAGGTCTGATATCTGAAGTACTAATCTCTGATCATATCTGTCAAGTACCTGGAGAGGTTGGTGAACCTCAAGGAATTGTCATCCACTGTCATACTGCCCTGCTGGAGCTGATGAAGCTCCATGATGCGTACAGCTCTTAGCGTAACTGGAGTGAACTCCTCCTTGAAGAGTCCCTCAAACTCTGTCCATGAAGGAGTCTCCTCATTGTGAGTCTGCATGTTCAGACTCCACCATCATCCCTCCCAACCCTGAAGAAGGCTCGCTATTAGGATCACCATCCGGTCTGCTGGTGTCCTCACTAGACGGAATACTCTGGTCACCGCCTGAAGCTAGTCCTCGGCCTCCTAAGAGTCGGGCTCGCCTCTGAACCTGAGGGGCCTCTGTCTCTGAAACTCATGGAGCACACTGAGCCTGCGCTCCTCGCCAGTTGGTACCACAGGTACCACTGGATACTCCACCGGTGGTGGCATAGAAGGTACACCACCCGGTGGCAACTCCTGGGGAACTGGTCCATATATCGATGCCTCGTCACTGAGGGGGTCATCCTCGCGATCATGTTGATGGATCCTAGTGGGTATATGTCGTGGAGGAATCATGTAAACAAACAAGATGTACCATGGTCAGTGAGTATATCTGGGTAGCTGACACAAATGACATGGAAAACACAACCCATTCCTATATGATGAATGTACCTTTTATTTCCCCACAACCTATGTTTTTGTGAACCGAGTCAAAAAGCAGGTTATCATAGTCCTGATGTATGGATACGTCGGCCGCCACACCAACACTGGGGTCTCCAGCATGGAAGCCGAACATGAAACACTCAACACAATTTCCCCAAACCAAAGTCACAGACTCTCAGTCCTAAGGTAGAACCGACCACCTCTGATACCACTCTATCACAACCCATCCAAGTGCGGCCCGCGCTGTGACTCCCCAAGACCTCCTCCAATAGGCCAGGGGCTGGTGAATAGCACCGAGTAGGGATATTACTATCATGGGTGGAAATGCCTAAATACCAGTACACACGCACAGATCTCTAAGCCCACAAATGCTGAAATGTAAAAAAACCACTAAGAAAAAAGAATGCATGCATATAGCTAAACCCAACAAATGGAGTACGATGAAAGTTAGAGTACATTAAAAGTAAACTGGGCCAAAAATACAAGCCCACCAAAAATCAAACAAACAAGAGTCTGAAAACTGCACATTCCAACATGTAAGCACAAAAGATACTGGGACTATTGCTCATAGTCATAGGGACGCCTCGACCAATAGGAAACTCAAAAAGCTCGGTCCTGCCCCGGTCCGCCCTAGACTCTGTGAAAGGGATTCTTGTCTACCAAAGACACCAGACGTGCGGGCAAAGCCCATGCAGGGGTGAGTATAACAACACTCAGTAGGGGACCCCGAAAGCCACAATGAAGTTCACCAAGAAAAGGTACAGTCATCTATGCACAGTATATGTATACAGAACATAAAGAACAAACTAGATATACTCAAAACCAAGACCCATGGTCTAGATACAAGTAACACAACTGCATACCCCCGTAAGGGATTTTGTTTGAAGATTTCGTGATACACTCGTTCGGGGAGAACACACTCCACTAGCCTTATAGCTCTGATGATGTCTGTCTGAGAAGTGTTGTTCGTTGGGAACCGTCACAAGAGATGGATACACTCATTATGGGAGAGACACTCCTGAGTGGGAAGGTTACGATAGATAAAATCACTCATTGTAGGAGACACACTCTTGAGTGGGAATGATCATGATACACAGATGAGGATCACTTCCAAGGCCATGGAAGATATCACAACTCATTCTGATTCACCAGTTAAGTGATACACCAGCTTGGTAGATGATCGACGCCCGGTAAGGTTGGTCGCGTCGATGCCTGACTCTACCTAGGGTCAAGAATGGATAGAGGATCTCTATCTGGGCCTCTCGGATGGATCACTGACTCTATCACAGAAAGTCCCGCTGAAGGGATCATCCTCCTGAGTGGGAAATGATACGTGACCTTTAGGATAACGAGAAGAAGGGGCACTAACCCCAACACAAGATGTCCAAGGTACGGTGAATTAAAGGACCATTCCTTTTTACACAAAAGTACATGGCGTGTAGAAAAGATACACGCCGTGTTGTCTTACCCCGGGTACTGACCATGTACAACGGCCCGTGTCAAAGGCTGGTCGCGCAGGAAAAACCATGTACATGACATGTAGTATGGTGTACATGCAGTGTCTGGGTAACGGGGGTTGGCTCCGTGTACTCTGGCCATGTGCCCGTACACGGTCATCAACCCGTGTACTCCAACCCGTGTAATCTGCAAATCGGGTGGCCCATGTTGCTGGACTCGCCTGGCAGTGTGATGGAGTACACGGTCGTGTACTCCATCCCATGTTTGCATATCCCCATGATGCACGCCGAGTCCCGCGCAGCCGCTTCTGCCATGTTTTACACGCTGTGTCGCCTGAAACTGTGTAGATCATCCCATGTTCGTGTACTACCCAAAGTACACATCGAGCTTCGGGGAAGGTCCAACTCACTGTGTGACCAGGGTCACACGCCGTGTGATTCTTCTTTGACACTGAAACCCTATCCACCGCTTCCATTACTACATGGTGTGTTCTTCGGATGTACATGCCATCTATCTTGGAAATTTCCAGAAACGGCGCTCTTCGCCAACACGCCTCCCGTGCTGCTCCGATCGTTGATCCAGCCATCCAATCACCATGAAAACTTCAGGTTTTGGTCACCCCAACACCACAAAGACGCTTCCAGTGTTTTCAGACCTCCGATCAGCTCTGGAAATGTTTTTTGATCTTCCCGCTCGAAGAACGCTCAAAGAACGCTCGAAGAACGCTCTTTCCAATCCGTCCCGATTTGTCGTCCACCATTGTCGCCGCACCTCTTCTAGGTCGTTGCAGTGTCGAACCTTCGATTTGGGATCGTTGCATCATAGAAAAGATGTGCAATGATCCTCTGTTATTCGCTCTGTGAATAATTTGAAAAAAACGCAAGGAATGACGGGGGAGAAATCCAAATAAACAAATTGAAGAACGTACCTCCGCCGTCGTTCGTCACGGCGTTGATCTGCTCCCATTAATAGGCTTAAACAGAGAAATAATCAATAACAACATAAAGCATGGATCAATTCGCCATAATCACCCCAAAGAAACTCTCCTGCATGAACGTACGAATCCTCGGATCAACTTGTTCGTGGATGATCTTTGTTCGTCGTTTAATCTCAAATACGGGGAAAATAAATTGAAATAACAACCCCCACCTTTAGAAAGGATCGATCGTTGATGAATGTGCCCTACTGCCGTTGTCATCGAGATCCTTCAACATTGTTGGTGTAGTGATTCTCGACTTCGATCCGTCGTCGTTCACCACCGAGAGTTTTCTTCAATGCGCCACTGATTCGGCAGAGGTTACTCTCAAACATCACCAATGATCAACAATTGCTTAAACCATTAAAAAGGGAAACATGTTGTCATTTAATTATGAGACAGCATTAATGACGTTGACTCGCCATTTTGAAGTTATTATGTTGCGCCCTTAATTCTGGAAATAGATGCGCCATTACCGCACTAAAGTGAATTTTTCCTTAAATGAAATAATATAAACTTATTAATTTATTTTATTTCATTTTACATAAAACGTCCGAAAAAATTAACATTTTCCCTCAACCCGCTCTGGTCGAGGTTAGCCTCATTTTTAGGTGAAGTCATCGTCCCGAACGCAACTGTGCACTCATATTTTTAATCTGGGAATCCATTTGGAAACTGCCACTGCCGCACACAATCGATGACATACCTAACTAAAATAAAGTTCAAACCACCATTCTGGGCTCACTGGACCTCGAAATGATGTGTCTTCTTCACGACCGGTCTCTAAATAATTCCATATAAAATTTAAAAATCTAAAATTGAAAATCTGAGACATTACAATGAGGTACCTATAGAAATTTATTTTGTATACATTATTATATTAACTTATACAATATGTTGTCTATTAAACTATATATGTGTTTTATAAGATGTAATAACAGGAGTTTTCTCTAAATTGGTGACGAATTAAGATTTAAAATTAAATAATATATCTCATGATGAGATATGGATCATGATATACTAATAAGTATAGTGAAGTGAGTCTTCATTGATTATATCTAATAATATATCATTTTATTTACTTTTATTTCAGGATACATTTAAAAAAATATTTTAGTTAATAGTTTTTAAATATTTTTTATTTTCAAATAAAATATATGTTTAAAATTAGAGGTTTAACCAAATTATTTTGATAGAGTATTATTTCATTTGGAGAAATTTTAACATAGAAGCATTATTTACTTAAATAATTGAATTTTATATGAATAAAATATTAATTTTTAGGCTCAATAGTAAAAGAAATTTGTTTTATTTCACAATAATGAGTAAATGTACAAGAATTCAATAATAGAAGATAATAGGATAACACCAAATATTAATCTCTATGTCTATAATAAATAATTTCATCATTTAAGATATAAATTATTTTCTATAATTTCTAGAGGGATTGTATCTATAATTTAATGTAAGATATTATTACATCAATAGAATCTTGATTTTTTTTTTGTAATAATATAATGTTTATGAAAAATGATTATATGTATATATTCTAGACTTGGATAATTAAACATATAACATAACAATGAGAAGAAAAATACTTTTTATTATATTACACCTATTAATTTTATTCATAAACAAAAGAAATGAAAATATACTATATGATGGATTAGGGATAAAATTGGATGATATATGTATTTTAACCCTTCAAATTCACATATTGTTTTAAAAAGTATAAAACATATTATAATTGGATTATTAAGTTAATTAGATAAGATCAAAGAGGTAAATACTTCATCCTAGAGTAATGTAATTATATACAATTTTGATCTTTTTTTATAAGTAAGGACCAACAAGATATTGCAATTTTTAGTGTTATTTTACCATTATAAAAATTAAATTTCCTTGCAATAAAATGTCTAATTCCCCTTTTGATACATATAATATACAAATTTAATTTTATTATTTAAATATTTTTTGGTCTAAATGTAATCATATGTAATTTTTTCATTATTAAGTAATGAAATTACTTTTTTGGATATATTAAATAATTTAATGAATATTATTTGAGTAATTTATTAAAATAATCAAATATTGTTGAACATCGAATTTTCATGACCTATAAATAATATTTTGATAATAAAATGGGAGTAAAATTTGATCTACATGATGTTCACAAAAAAATATTTCTACCATGGAGGTTGAATAAATTTAAAAGGGTCCTCTATTTGATTTATTTTCCATTAGGTATTATAAAAATTATTTCGTTAGTGGATGTGAAATTGTTTTTTAGTAATGTATGTGATAATTCTCATAAGAAGTTACAAAAGGTGAATACCTCTGATTAAATTTGTTAAGATCTATGAAGATATTCCAATAAAAAGTTATGTGATATATGTTTTATGATGATTAATGTGTGTCATATAATACATGATTTAATACCATTTATGTTTTTATAAAAATAAGAATTATATTTATTTGAATGCAACTATTTTGTTATCAAAAAAAATTTACAGTACATCAGAATAATCTGAGTATATTTTTAATATTTTTTGGAATTGAAAATCTTATTGTAAGAGTCATGTCAACGTTAATTTCATAAATTAATTACCTTAATTAAAGTTTGTGTCCATGAAAATATTTTTTTATTAGATCTTTTAAAAAGTTATTAGGATAGAAAAAAATTAAAAATTATATTTAGAAAATGCACTACTCATAATATAATAATAACAACATAACATTGAACTTTTGTAAGAAAAATATGTTAATATAAAATATAAATTTTGAAAAAAATGGTTGTGAAATTATAATAATGTTGAGTATTAATCCTACAATAATTCAATCAGATTCTTCTAATGATACCATCTCATTAATGAGTTTACAAGATGGGTCTATGAAAAATTTTATTATGTGGATATATTGAGATTTAGAAAGTGTTAGTTGTTTATGTTGAATGTTCATTTAAAAAAATAAAGAAAAATATAGCTTCACTTATGGTCCTCATATATTAAAATATTATTGTGATTGATTATATATATATTTTAATGTTTATAGGTGGTTCATAAATCTATTCAAATGATAAATATATATGAATATAAACAATTTATCAAGATTTTGAATAAATTTTCATTTTCATATTATCATTCAATAATCGGTTCTATATATAACATATGATTTAAATAATAAATAATACCAACTATGAAAATATATGAGTTATCCCTAAAATATCCCCAGGAAGGTTTATGATTAACATTGTGATGGAGGGTTGAATTTGTATTGGTTATTTTCACTAAATTTTCAAACACTAATTATTTGTATTAATTAGGGTAAATAAATCCTTATAATAATGTTCATCTCACAAACATAATTTATAAAAAGTCAATAAATCACCAAAAGTGATGTATATTTCAAAAAGATTCATCTCTTATTTTCAAAACATAAATCCATGTTTTACATTTATAATTTACATGATGTAATTATATATTTAATATATAAAGTAGAATAAAACCAGGTTTATATTATCTAAGAACTTTATAATGGTTTTAATTTAATAATAGTTTCAATAATCATCCCAATTTTATCCATAGAAGCTAACCAGTATTTTTCATGATTTTATTTGAAACTGGATGATTAAGAAATTAGACATAGTTCCTCTTTAATGTATTATTTAAATATACCATATAAATAAATATAATCACTTTATTACATCTATAAATCCAATTTTGAATTATCACAGAGAAAGCTAGTTTATTAAAATACCATTCTATATCTTTATAACAATCTTTAGACTTGGTTAAATGATTGTATTCCCTTATAACCTTCTTAACTAGTATAGACTCACATAATACGTCTTATATAATATTGTAACCTAATTTCCCTATAATTGTTCTTGCAAATTTTTCAGGGTCCTATCCATTTTAATCCAATAATACTCATCATGTATTGAAAAAGGCTGATTCTAATATTATCATGACTTACTCTCTAAAATATTGTACATGGCGTAATTTTAATTTACTCATTAATTGTAAATGGTATGACTCTTAATATGGAATGTTATTATAACTATATTTCATTAATATTCGACTCTATATTTTCATCAAATACTCAACACATTTAGTCCATCATATCTCTATAATTATCAACATAATAAAGTCATTTTTATTTGATTTCACACTCAAATAATTATTTAATAAATATCTTAAATAATTTGTAATAATATTAGTAAAGTTTTATTATCAAATAATAAAAAATGACCATGATGAATAAACACCTTGTTTCCTTTTAATTTTACACTTACCCAACATATAAAATCGTTTTATCACTAATATAATACTATAACTCATCCCTTAAATAGATTAGTAAAATAATATCATACTCATTTGTATATTGAAAATAATTTCATAGAACCTTTAGATTACAGTATATAGTCTCAAAAACTATTGAGTATTTATATAATAGATATATTTACAATTATAATTATTTTTTATATACACCAATAAATGGATTGAAACAATTATTTTTATATTATACTATTATCCGGTATCTCTTCTTCCACATAAACATTCCATTATATAAGTAGTTCATTATAAAGTTAAATGTTTTAAAAAAATCATAAAATCCAAATCGACATTTTAAAACAATAATAAAACTCACAATAGTTTTATGTGTATTTCAACTGACTCTTCCTTATTCATTTAAATTTTAATTATCTTATTACAAAATTTTGTTCAAAATAATTATCACTCTATGATATCTCCTTTAATAATCCATCTTTAATTATTATCATAGTGGATCAATAAAATCATATACATATACATCAAATTATAAAAATAGTTTCAATTTAATAATTTATAATTTTACACCATCATTTAGGGACCATAATGATCCTCCAAGATTTATGATAATGAATTTTTTCACATGTAAGAGTGTTGATCATGAATTTTTTTTTTAAATTTAATCATCCATTATAGTCAATATTTTATTAATAAATCACATTATATTTCAATAATTTCTTATGAAGTTGTTTTTTGGTTAATCAGTTATGAATGATTTTGAATATTGACATAATGGGTATTGAAAAATAATACAAAAACATAAATAATCCATCATTCCATTGATACATCAATATACTATTCTACCAAATAAAAATATATATTTATCAACTTAAATATTATTTTTTCATAGGGAACATTAATCACCCTCTTAATTAATTATTAATATCATTTACATATTCACATAAAATGATTCTAATAAGTAACTATAATTAATTATAATAAACATTTAAATACTACTTCTTTATCAACTATTTTCCTCCCCAATAAATTTTTTTCCATATAGTTATATATTTTTACGCCTCATTTATATTTAATAAAAATGGAGAACTTCAACACACCAAATTTATATATTTTTTATTACCACTAATAACTCCCTTGGAAATACAGTTCCCCTTTCAGGTTTATGTTATAACTCCTATATTTTTTATAACATCTCATTCTTTGTGAATTAAACCCCATTCTGCGGTTTTTAACAATACATTCATATCTATTATATTTAAATTTATTAATTTTATTAATTTTATTTATCAAATATAATTTAAATATTAAAATTAATAAGGGGGATGAGGTATTATCTAACACTGTTAATAGATACCACCATTAATAAACATCAATACTAAATTATTTCTGATACAAAATTCATAATCAATATTTATGTAAATAAATCATTTTAATGTATTGGAAAAAATCATCATATAACAATCATATTTTAAAAAATTATCACTAATCTTACATGAGAAAATTCAGTATTTTAATCATGAATAATAAACCAATACTCATTGTTTACATTAATACAATAATAAATACTTAATATATTTTCTAAAAAAATATATATCACCCTCAAATACCTATCCTATTATATAATAACCTATGATGGGAATATATCATTATCTTTAACAGCATTAATGTGTTTGGTTGATTTCTCCACATGCAACACCCACCAAAAATGAAATCGTTATATATTTAGGAAAAATATAAATATTAGTGTATTCTTTTTAATACATAGACATCGAATTTGAAAGAATTAATAAAATCAAAAAATCTATGAAATATATGTATAATGAAAATAAAGGATATTTTTAATATTATTTAAATTCAATTAGTTTTCTTAAATGACTATTAAGATTATTAATTATCTAGAAATGTTTTTCTTATAAATTTCCTTTTTTATGATATTCATCCTTATTTAAGGAAACAAATGATTAATTATGATAAACTAGGTTTGATTTTAATAATTGATTAACATACGTTTTGTTAGTGAATGATATTAATTAATATTAATAATAGTTATTATTTGAAAATGACATTTTCTAATAGAAAACATATTATAATAATATTTAAATTCAATAATTGAATTTATAAATTTAGAAGATGAATTTTATACAATAAAAATACTTTTTATGTTTATACTAACATTATTATATTAGTATTGATATTTTCTCCAAAATTGTATATTTTAAAAAAACCTATTATTTTTTAATTATAATATTTTAGATTTTTACATTATTCAATCTTTTCTGAAAACATTACAATGACATTTTTATAATAATATATTTATCTAAGGGATGTGATTAACAATCATAAAATATTCTTTGAACTAGTAAATCCTATTTATAATAGTTTTATAAGTCAACTGTAATTGTATTTCAAAAAAATAATTTTGATACATTCATTAAATCATTATTGTTTAATGTGAGTTTCAATTTTTTCTTTCCTTATAAGCCTCGAAAATTCTATTTATTTTATAGTAATCGAATTTATTTATTGATACTTGAAAATTTTAATGATTTTTCCTTATTCATAAATTTATTTCTTTAAAATATACTTTTTTTAATAATTTTTTTTATGTGTTATATGAGCTAATTTAAAAATTAACTTCTCAAAACCATATAAATAATATTTTATAAAATCATTTCAAAATTTGAAATTAATAATGATAAAAACAAGTAAAATTGTCCAATTAAGTGTAAAAATCAAAGATATCTCCATAATTATATGTTGAAGAGAGATTCGACCCACACTCACTCCCCCCACATTTTCCGATTTTGGATCTCTTAACCTTGTAATAGTAAGATCACATTGTTTAACATGTAAAAGGTTATTGGAGAAGTTACCTAATCTTAAATTATAAAATGTAAATACATTTTCTACATAATTATTCAACTTACATTATAATTTATCCATAAACATCTACCACATTACTCTTCATAGAACCCTCTCCCACATTCCAAATCATTTAATGACCATTAATTATCACAAAACATTAATTTCCATGAATATATGCAATGAAAATTGAACTCACCGATATGAGTACAATCACCTACATATCATTTCTTCTAATTCCTCCTAATTAAAAAAATATTCTGACAACACTAATATTATTATATTAGATTCATTTAGGTTCTGTAATGTTTTTATATTAGGTGTATTATCATAATATATATATTTATCCAATCCATTAGTAAAAAGTAAATCGTTGATCGTGTGTACATATGGACTACCACCACTAGGAGAATTGAATTTCTATTATCATCACCACCCATAATTGATGGTGCCATGAACAAATTTAATGAGGGAATATGGTTTTTATTATTTAAGAAATGTTTCATTATAAAATATTAGAGAACAAATTAATTTTATGATATCAAATTGATCATTGATAATTAAATAGATTAATTCTAGTGTTCTAAGAGGAAAATATTTTACTCAAATTACTATAATGATATAATTTATATTTCTAAAGTTTTAATTTATTATTATTCTAGATATGATATATACATAGTAATTTAATCAATTAACAAAAACACCATTCCATTATCAATAATCACAAAAATAATCATGTTATATATATTTCAACATCCCCTATAAAGACTATAAATCTCATGAATTTTTTTTAATCATCATAAATAAATATGAAAAATACCTAATGCAAACCTTAATGATCTATTTATTAGTAACTTTTGAAGGAGATTAGTGATGTCTACTATTATTAAGTAACTAGTACAATTGATTAGAACTATAAAAACCCAATTTCGAAAATCGATAGAATTCATAGAAATGATTACTAATTATAATTATAATAAATATAAATGAATATGTTTAATGTAATTAAGTAACATATTAATATGTATATATATGTGTGTGTGTGTGTTTTATTAATCACAAAAAATTATGTTACTTTATTTTTTGATGAGAGGTAAGGGTTATTCATTTCCAATTACTCTTTTTGAGACATGTTTTATATTATTCACCACATTCCATTTATGTGATGTGTATAAAACCAATTACATATATCATATCATTAATTGTCTTCTAATATTTTTATTTAAAGATCAAATATAATCCATACCTTTTCAGTTGTATTGGTTCAATTGATTCTAAAGTAGTACTGCTTTTTGTGGTCTATATTCTGATTCTCCATGACATGTTAGCATATTATGCTCCATGTTTCCATTGTGTGGTGTAATATTAATTTATTATTCAAATAATGTTCTATACATTATTTCTGTGAAATTCAAGGATATACTAATCCAAACCAAGTACATTTCTACAAATTTTTTTTGAATTAATTATTACCTTATTCGTAAGAGTGGTAGTTAATTAAATTTTCATTCAGTAATTTGTGATCATTCTCTTAATCATATTTCTTATAAGCTGGGAATATTCATAAAAATTATTTTATTATGTTATATTGTCTTAACGTTTTATGGAGATGCATTCCTACCATATAAACCCATTGAATAATATATATCAATTTGCAGGACATGTTTCTTATAAGGGTTGTTGATAAATCCATTATATTCTTTGATTAATACATTTTTATCTAGAATGTTTTTATTCCATGATTGGGTTCTCACTCCGTAACATTATATTTAAAGTTATTCAGAAATATTATTTTGGAAAATAAATTTTTTTTAAAAAATGGATTTACTATTTTTCATATAATGTGCATTTTGAAGAAAAAATAATTTTTAAAAATATTACAATGGAATTTTTTTTTCCATTTAAAATGTTTAATCAACCAATTCACATTTATCCAAGAAAAAAATAAATATTATCAAGGATATATTAATGACGATTATTTTAATGATTAGTGTTTTTTAATGTTTTTTCACTCAACCTTTTGAAAAATATATTATATACTGATCAATAACTTCATCTTTTACGTTAATGTCGAAAATAATTTCTAAAAAATAATTTATGTTTTCACTTCCATTTCAAATTTCATTTTTACATTTATTTACCTTAATAGTGATTATGTTTAAATGTATTTATATTATAATAGGTAATTAATTATTTATAGAATGAACTCATGGTACTAAATAATAAAATTCTTGATCCCATCTTGGGTGGTATCATGCATGAATTTTTTGTAGGTATGTTTTTAATCAATCTAGACATCATTTTTTGATTCGTTATTAAATTGGGGAATTAATATATTTAATCTAATATGTTGTTTCTCTTAATTAATTATAATCATTTTACAATAGTATTACCATAGATGTATATTTATTAAAATTTGTTACGTATACATCCTATTTTATATAATTTGGATATGATGATGTTCACATTGAATGACAATTAATATATTTCCATGGAGAAATTTATTTCTAATATATATATTTTTATTCTAAAATGGATTATTTTTAAAGAAATGACTATTAATTACTTAACCATCCGCCTTCTTATTATAAATGGCTTACAACCATTTAAACCCTTTTGTTGACATGGGGAAAAGTATTAGCCTTTAGTATATTGTTTTTTTAAAATAAATTTTATTAACATGTTGACTATGTATTATATTACCAAATATAATTTTTATCTAGATGGGATAAGATCTTGTCTTATATTTAATTTAAAATTTAAAATATAATAACATTATTTTTGATTATATACTCTTAATGTTTGTTTATTATTTATTTAAATTATATTTTTTATTATATTAATACCCATGAATCTATTTATCCAGAGGTTACATAGGGAATGGTTTGAAATAAATAATTGAATATTATATGAAATTAATTTATAAAAGAATTAATGGGTGTGGTATAGAATTATATAGCCCCTGAATGCTTTGATAAGTCTCAGGACATATAACCTATTGGGATTTAGAGTATCTCTATTCTCATACAAGGATAATGTCATTGCACAAGGCTTTGACAAAATGATTCTTATGTATTACATTATGAATTAATTTAGTATTAGATTGATAGTTTCATTTAGATCAAGGATATAAAATGATATCTACTGAAGTTTATTATTGATTAATTTTTTCTTATTCCTATACTAATATATATTTTATTTTTATTCCATGATTGGATTACATTTATATTTTCCCTTACTCAAAATTTCGGTTGATCCATTCTTATGATTTCATTCCCCTTGTCATGAAAAAAATTCATACATGTTACATGATTATAAGGGTAAAAGATGTTAAGTAATTTATGGTAGATATTTGAGACTCATAATGGATTAAGTAGTTTCATATATAATAAAATAATGTTTATTTTATCCAATGAAAAAGGAATTTTCAATTATTCTGTTTTACTAATTCACCAAATCTGTAAGCAATAAATTCTCTTTAGGATTTAAGAGATGCAATTTTTTTTTCTTATTTCATAATTAAGGGTTGATATATCCCAGAGTTTACATTTGGAATCAATGAATTTATATAAATTAAGTTTTTATAAAACTTGGTCCATGATTACGGGTTTGTGGTGTCATAGTGGGTATCAATTGAATTTTTTAAATAACAATAGATATTTGGATGTTTATTGATGCTAATTTATGGGTTGATAAGATAAGTATGATCATAATTTCAATGGTTTGATGGATTTTAGAAAAGTTCTTTTTTATAGAGTTCATAGCCTTGGAATTGGTTTTTCATTTTTTTCAAATTAACTAAAGATATTTAGTGTGTTGTTTATTTAATATTTTGGATAATGATATATATAAATATGTTATTGTATGATTTTATGAACATGATGTTAAAACCATTTGAGGGAAAAGGATATATTCAACTTGTGGAAGAATACACACCTTCACTGTTGTTTACTAGCATAAATATTTAAATTGTTTTTAGAGTGATATTTTTATAGATAATATATGATTATGGTATTTAAATACATGGGTATATGATAATATGAATTTTTATAGTTTTTAAAAAAAAGATAAGTAACATTATATATCCTAAGGGAGTATCATAAATTCCAAATTATAAAATATTCCACAAATGATGAATATTTAAACAATACCATAACCTACTTTGTTCAATGAGTGGTAGTTAAATTTATGAGGATGTAATTTATTTAATAGAGGAAAATATAATACCATAATTTCCTAATAAGATATTAACATTAAATAAGTCAATGTATTCAATAGATTTCTCTATAATTAACACCTTCCTTAAAATAAAACTATAAAATATTTATATATAATACAAATATTCAAGTATGACTATTAAAATAAATTTATCGAATTAGAAGGAATTGGATTCAACAAATTATGATATATATATTTATAAATAAAATAAAGTCAAATTTTAATATGAACTAAATTCATTTAGCTTTCCTAAAATGAATAATGAGATCATTTATTACTTAAAAGATTAATTTTTTTAAAATTTTTCTTTTTATGTGATATTGCATTCTATTTCAAGAATAAAATGGCTGATTGTGATAAATAATGTTTTATATTGATAAATTTTGAACACTATTAAGTTGGTAAATGATAATAAATAATAATAATAATAATAGTTAATATTTAAAAATTTCATTTTCCAATAAAATAAGTTTTTTCAATCTACTATATATTTTTCATTCAAAAAAATTAAATTATAAATTTTAATAAATTAAATTTAAAAGATGGAAATAAATATTATATTTCGAAGAAAAAAAAATCTTAGGATACAATATTGTGTTTTCTCTAAACAGATGGATTTTCTATTGAAAAATGTGGGCTTTCATAATTTTAATATTTATGACTTTATCATTATGTATGTATATCAAATTAGTCCTAAACCATTTTACGTAATGATACATGCACCTAAACATTATCATTTTTTCATTTACAAGTTTAAATCATGATTATAAATCCAATTTATTATATTTTTAGAAATAAATTAAAATGTTATTTTAATAAAAACTATTTTTATTATTTTCTTATAATCAATTATTTTCAATGTGATATTAGGTTTGGAATTTTAATGAAATAATCTTGACTTTTAATTTTTTTATAATAACATAATTAATAATATAGTAATTATAAAATTCAATAACTATGTGTTACACATAAATTTTAATCATATAAAATAAATTTTCTAAAAATTAATTTTTTATGATATGTGCGCTAATTTTAAAATTATCATTTCCTAGGATTAAATTATTAGTTTATAAAATGGTTTTAAAATATAAAAAACATAAGGATAAAAGGATTTAAAAGGTTTATTGTTAATTTTTTATGTAATATGAATTAGTAATGAGGAAACTAATTAACAAGGAAGAAAAAAATTGTGGCACAAGTTGATGTGTTTGACAAAAAGACAAAAACAATCAATGATGTCTCCCAAATGAGTGGTTGAGAAGTATTTAAAAAAACTCACTTTAGCATCTTTTTTATTCCATTCATGTCCCATTTCACATGGAATATTGAAATCAAATTATTGAAAATCATAATGGTACTTCCTAAATTCCCTTTGATCCACTAAAAATATGCTAATACTTTCCACACATCAAGCCTCAAAATATCTAAAAATGTATCCTTTTAAATACGAAACATTTTTTCCACTAGTAATCAATCTTAGGTTAAAAATATTTAGAAATAATTGGTTAGAATAAGGAATTATTTTTAAAAGATACATTGCATAAAAAATAAAGTATCTCATGTAAGTATTATCCTTTATTTACCCTTTATTCTTTATTAAATTTAATAAAAACTATTCTAACAAAAAAAAGTATAGTTATTTTATTATAATTTATATACTATAAAAATTCAATATTAATGGTTTCATAATTATATATTCATCTATAACATAAAATAAGAACAATGAAATTGTTATTTCTATGTGCGTGCATATTTCCACCACCCTGTGTAATAAAAGTCATTTTTCATCACCACTGAAATTTGATATTTCATATAATGTTTTAAAAGATGTATTATTTTATATAATTTTTAATCCATGTTCTAGTAGGAAAAATTTAATAACATATATGATCAATAAATGATCATCATAAATTCATGCCTTTAAAATATGTTTGGTAAGAGAAATATATTTTTCCAATTTATTTAATATTTTCAAAATCATTACTCCATATTCAAAATAATAATTTAATATAACATATAACAACAATAATAACTAAATTTGATCATTACTCGTGTATAATAATTATATTAAAAATACCACCACATAATCATTCCTTAAATATGGTTATGTACATGTTTGAGTCGGTTAATCCATATATTTGAGGAATACTATAATTATATATCATGAATAACTAAGTGAAAATGAGTAATATTATAATATAATATAAATTTTTAAATACTTTTTTATTATTCTGGAGATATTATATGAAAATTTAACTCATCAACTAAGAAAACACAATTTGATCATTAAGAATCAATGAAACATATTTTAATTGATTTCATCTTCTAGGAAAATGAATAATAATCTTATGAATGTAATTTCAAACATTGTATATAATTATTAAAAATACCTAATAGTAACTTTCATTATCTACAAATTATGAAGTTAAGAGGAATAATAAATATGGACCCATTATTATTAGACTTATATAAATGATCAAAACTATAAACACATGATGTAGAATATTTATTGAATTAATATAGAGTATGAATAATTATAAATATTATAAAATAAAATTTATTTGATTACGGTTATTAAAACATTGGTATATGAGGTTAATGTATGTTCATTTAATTCAGGATAAGTGGAAAAGGAATATGATCTCAAATTATTCTCTTTGAGGAATGATTGGTATTATGAATCTTATTTAATTTATTTGTTGTATATACTTCCTATTTGATATATCATAAATTTTATTTTATTTTCATCATGGAATTTTTAGTTCAATTACAAACCATCTATTTCATGTGGTTTTGATTTCAATGTTTTTGAAGATGTAATGCTTTTATTGGCCTCAATTATGTATTTTGAGTCATGTTACATTTTGTGCACTATGTTTCCATTGTATGTGGTTATATTAATTTAAACTCCCATTAATGTTCTATAATTTATTTACTTATAATTTTTCTGATTTAATAATCCAAATCATGTTATTTTTCATTAGTGTAATTTAAATCAAGTGTTACTTAAATTGTAATATTTTTTGGTGACTCTATTTTCATTCATTGATTAGTGATCACTATTTTGAAATTATTTAATATAATATGGCTACATTCATAAATTTGATAATATTATGTGTTTTTATATAAAAGTTTAAATGTATACACATTATTACCACAAAACATTATTGACAAATATTTATACCTTCATAGGTAAGTTGTTAATAATAGATATTGGTATATTAAATATCCATATTTTTTGTTATAAATACATATTGTTATCATTGCAATTACATGATAGGTTTATCCAACCCAAATATTTTTTATAGTATTTTTTTACAAATTTCTGCAAATAATATTTTAATAAAAATAATTTTTTAATTTTCTTGTATAAAAGTGAGTGTTAAACAATTGAATTTTTCAAAATGTTTAATAATTGATTTTATTCTTTATTTTCATATTTTTTTTCATATCCTAAATTATTCATGATAAAGCTGCTTAATTTTATAGGACTTATAATTGATTTGTTTTAAAAATAATGAGTTTAAAATGGTTTTTACTTAGTCTCTTGAAAATGGAATTTGGATTTGACAAGTAACATCCTCCTTTTCCTTACAATTACTTTTTTCTTTATGCTCTTTAATGTTTTCACTATAATTACCATTATAATTTATATTAGGATTTTGGATAATAGGTATTATGTTTCTAATTTTATATTATTATATATATTTATATACTGATGGAGTATACTCACGGTACCACAAAATTATAATTCATGATCCTATCTTGTGTGGTATCATTCAAGGATTCTTTTGTCAGTTTTTTTTTCATCTATGTCAACATATGTCTATTTTGCTCTCTTATATTGGGGATATGTTCATTTTAAACCACCCAAAAATATTATTGGGATGTATTAGTATCATTTTATTCTAGTATTAAAATAGTCATATACTTATTTTTATATATGTTATGAACATAACATTTTTCATATTTTGGATCCAATTATGTTCACCTATAAAAATGTTTTTCAATAGAAATGGGGAAAAGTATTTTTATAATATTTGTTGTTATTCTAATAAGTATGATTATTTTAATTTTGACTATTTGTTACATTAACAAAGAACATTTTATTTTTATGGGTTAATTACATGTTACCCCTTCAATTTAAATGGGTAAAGGTATTGATATTTGGAATATTGATATTATAAAATAGACTATTATTGGAATTTTAATATGTATAGAATCGTCCAACTTGAATCCCTATAATTCTAATGATAATTTTATTTGTTTTACTTATATGGGGAATTTTTTTAGGAATTGTCTACTAACATAGGTTGACTATGTCTTGGAATATTTTTTTTCATTTAATGGATACCAATGTTTTAATTCAACCATTTGTTTTATAAGGAATGGTAAAAAGTGTATTTTTTACTCTTATAGTGAATTCATTAGATATAAAAAATTTATGGGTGGGTCCAAACATTATACGAACTTTTACTACATTGACAGATTTTATAAGAACCAAGTTTGGGTTTTGGTGTATCCCTCTTCCAATAATAGGATATTGTCTAGATTAAAATCATTGAGACCATGCTTTGTAGGTCAAAAATGATGAATTCCATTAGTATGAGACTAGCATGATCCCTAACTCTATTTTATTCAACAAATATTGAAACATAATAAGCCTCTATAAAATATCATGTTTCAATGATTTTACACTGGAATCATAATAATATTTTTAACATGGTTATTCACCTTTAATGAAATTAACATATTAATCATAAAATAAAAAAACAAAGTGGCCATTTCATGTTCCTTTTTGTGATTCTCATGGATGAAAATATTTACTCATACAAAAAATAATCTCATTTTCAAAACTAATGTTTTATGTTCTTGTCAATGAGAAGACGCAACCACATCATAGATACATATTTCATTATTTATAAGAATATTTATTAGATATAACAATAAAACAAACCCTAGAGCATATAATTATAGTTTCTTTGAAGAATATATACATAACCTACTTATTTTACAACACCTTAATTATCTCTAAAAACAAGATATATGGAAAATTGTGCTTATAAAAATATATTTAGTATAATTATTTTTAAAAACGATTTCAATTTATAGGAAGTCAAATATCCCATTCATATAACTAATAGGGATAAAAAAAATTGGTTTGTTAATTTTTGATGAACAAGTAATTTCCCAAAATATGAATTTTAACATAGTCAATCTTGATTTCATTGTAAGATTGGAAAACAACACCTTACCTCAGACTTCCTCTTGATCAGAAGAATTCAAAATCATTATTTAAAATGTTTAGGTTATATATTAAAAATAAAAGGACCTTATTAATATTAATTTTAATTAATACTAATCATTTACAATTCATTATTACCAATATATTAATTTATAAAAAGATAAAATTAAATCGGGGTTGTTTACTCTTCTATTTTCCATAAATTCTTTGGTTTGGAGGTTTTAGTCCAAACTTCATGATTATTGGTTTACTCCCATGGAATTGTATTATATATTTTCAATATGTGATTAATATTGTTCATTCATCCCATATTTTTTTTATGATACTTATGGATAGAATTCAAATAGTATTCTTGAAAATAAAACTTGTTGTGAGAATTAAATTAATAAAAAAAATATTTTTTACCAAATTAAAAAATTTATTATACCATTAATTAGTAAATCATATTAATATTTTTTATTTTTCTTTTATTAATAATGATGTTATTATTTTTACATTATTCATTAAGGGGGTAAAATTGATTAAAATAAAACATATTATATTGATATAATGAGTATGGACCTGTCATTTTAATGTAATGAAATCACTTTTAATTAAGATTAATGTTTTTAAAAACATTTAATTAAAAGGATAAATCTCATTCATGAAGTGTTAGATAAATATGGAAAATTATAATTATTTATGAAAAGATAATAATTAAGTACAAAACATGATTCTCCTCTTAGAGAGCCTCTTGGAAATGTGTGACTTCTAAATTATTCTTATGGCTATTGATTATAAAAACATGTCATTTTTATGTACAGAATTTGTGTAGGTATTCGAGAAAAAATCTAAGGAATGGTTTGGAATGAATTGGGAGTTAGTGGGGTCCTATTATATTTGTGGTTTTGGGCCCTTTTTAGAATTTCTGGTAACTTAATGTATAAGGACATCATTTTAAAAATGTATAAGGAAATGGAAGATCTTTTAAAAGAAAAATTATGAGTGGATTTTGGTAATTATGTAATCCAATAATTTATATATAATGTTTTTCTATAATTTATTTAATTATAACTTATTTAAAATCCATTATATCATTTTTTCCTTTTCTATAGAGACTAACTTTCACCTTCAAAATTTATTATTATTCCATAAAAATAAGTTGGATTTAATACCAAATTTGGATATTCTATTAAAAAATATGTAATTCATTTTATTGTATTTTTATCAAGGTTATATAATTTAATTTATAAATAATAAATGTTTAATGAATGTAAACATTTTTTAGAAAATTATATTATTAATCTTAAAAACCGATTATTTATCATTTCATATAAAATAATTATTATTAGATGAATTATAATTTATTCGAATATATATATATATATATTATAGTAAATTAAAATAATTAATTACTAATGATCTATTTAATTTATGATAAAAAAATAATGAAATAAATCAAAAAATTTATCCATTTGGAATTTTATCACATCCAATTATTTATCCCAAAACCACTCAATTGTATCAATCCATTAGTGTTATGAAATAGTGTTGGAAAATACTATAATTATATTAAAATAATATATAATTAATTACATTATTTAATTAAATAAATTGAAGTTTGGATTACTCTCGGATAACTCACCGCGACATTCGTCCATTTTGAAACCATTAGCAATGATGTATGTTCCACTCCTAATACATCCAAATATCAATTTTAAAAAAGATCAGAAATTGAAACTGTTGACACATCATCATTATAAATTAATTAGGTAATAACATTGTGGATGATTTGAAAATGATACATGTTTTAACATATTAATGTGTAAAAATAGTAAAACATCATTTTAGGATAACCTATTCCTAGGATAAGTTAAAAAAACTTAAAAATTTTCTGATTTAACCATAATATAGGTAAATACATAAAGAAATATAAAATATAAACCACAAAAATTATTAATTATCCTAAGGAAAATACATTTAATGAGGGAGGATGAATATTATACCTGCCGACTACATCGAATCAAAACCAATATCCACAGAATCGGAGAAGAATGGATGAAGAATAAGAATTAGTTGTAACCCTATTTTGTTACAATACCATTCAGAGTATGAAGTTAAATTTATACCCTCTTAAAACAAAACAAGAGTCCATATCCATATTCACATCATGATTCATGGGTTTACACCGTGTCTTTTTAGGAAGTGCTCTTAAGCCCCTTTTCACATCATGAAATATCATCTGGACACCACCTGAACCTTTTTCATGTCATGAATCACTAATTCATAATGTTAATATCAATATAGGGATGTTTTTAGTGGTTTGACTTTCCCGTTCCTTATCTAGTTCCAATCTACACCACATAACCTTCCATTAAATCATAAATCACATCTGAAAACAACATTTTCAAATATAAAAATTCAAAAAACCCCATTTTCATTATCCTATTATAAAATAAACCATCCAAAAATTTATAATTTATATTCCAATTGAAATTATTAATATGTACTTATGCTGGTTATTACTATCTCCCCACTATAAAAATTCTTATCCCTGAGGAGCCATATCGAGATTTCACTAGATGGATCTGACCTTCTAGGTTTGAATAACCACACTTAAATCAATGCATTCTACTATTTATTTCGAAAAGGGATTATATTGAATGACTCTAGACATGAGTAACAACATTTATAAAATCATAATCCACCAATTATAACCATCATAAACACCACTATATTAAATTTATTGTAACCCTCCAATTTAAAAAAATATTATTTTATAAACCAACACATCACCAAGCATGTGGTTCTCCCCATCACAAGACTCGGTCACCAAGGCCGATTCCATGTCATGGTGTGCACAAGTACATGAATCTCTTAAATAACCATGTTTCCAATGAAAAAATTCTTGTTATGTCATAATTTTCTTCTCAGCATACAAGAACATGGGGAAAAACCCCAGTTGAGCTCGCACCATATCGTATCTCTGATTCTGAGATAAAATAGACTTGTATCCACTACCCGTCAATTGGGACCGATTATTATGACGCATCAATGGAACGTCTAGACCAAACCACAAAATCCATCTCTTAAATCCAGAATGACACAACCAAACCACTATATCGACTCCCTAACCATTACCGAGTATTCTTCAAACAACAAAACCTTCATCACATTTCAATGCTTGTTTCACCCCAGAAACATGTCTTTAATTATTTTATCACATGATTTACCTCATGTACTATGTGTGAAATCATGAGTTCAGTTCTTAATGTATGAGATGAAATTATTTCGCCCTCTAAACCAAGTCAATAATTATGGATCACCAAATAGTATAAAAACATGTTTTCACATTGGTAACTTCTTCAATTTTTACATAGCTTCATAAAAAACTTTTATAAATGTTATGTTATGAATGAGGTTTTCAACATTGGTTTTAAATAAATTGACTGTGAAAATCGATTTTTTTTATTTCAGGTCTAATTTTGGGCATCATTTTTTACTAGAATCTGACACTATAAAGAAGATTTGGAATTAGTTTCTAGTATAAATCGACACTGAAGTTCCTCTTATTTATAACTTTAAATGTCATATATTGTTTAAAATCATTGCTAGAAATTTTTTCATTCATGTTTTTCTGTTTCTGGTTCTATGATAAATAGATTCAAAAAAATAAATTTAATATCAATTATAGAAAGAACTGATGAAGAAATTTTTGGCATTCATTTTTTTGGCATAAGGATCTATATGAAGTCGATTCTGAGATAGATATTCCACATCAATGTATAGAAAAAATAAATTCCAAATATCTTCTATATATATTTATGTTTTTTCATCAGGCTTGAAATAAATTTAGGACAAAAGAAAAAATTTATGTTTGAAAATTTCAAATATCATACATATAAAAATATCACAATAATTGTAATAGAAAACAGAGTATGAAATAGTCAAATATCATGTATCTAAGAATAAAAATATATTAAGGAAAACATAATTTAACAACTTATTCATAAAAACATTATATATATTGGTATATTTGAAACTATAATCAAAGAACACATTCCAATTAATTTATAAAATAACCATTCATTATTGTGGTTAAAGCATTCTGTTGAGATCATTAGGTTCAAACACATACTATAAAAAATAAATTCACTTTTTAAAATTTTTATCTGGAAAATGTACTATTAGTTATAACCATTGAAGGATATATACCTAATAATTTATATCACAATCATACATTACAAATAGTTTTCCAACAAAGATCAAAGATGTGTAAGTTCATTATTCATATAAAACTCAGCCACAATGAAGGATAATAATAACATTGAATATTAAAAAATTAAAAAATATAATTCTATGAAATAAAATATAACATAATTTATAAAACTAAACTAATAAAATACATTTATTAAACCAATTGGGGTTATATCATACAGGAATCGTAAAACAAAGTAATCACATTCGACATTTCCTTGTTGACAAAGGAAATGCAGTCATAAAACCTTATATTGATAATAAAAACACACACACACACACACACATATATATATATACATATATCAAAAATCATAATATTATCTAACATACAATATATGTTCTGTTACATCCATATATTGTATTAGAATAGGGTTCTTTATCAACAATTAATCTTTTTTAATCATTTTCAATGAACATCATGTAAAAATAAATAAACTAAAAAAACTTGTATAAATAATAATAATGAAATATAATTAACTTATAAAAAATAATAAAACATATTTTTTAAAACTGTGCTATATTTTTTATCGACAATATTTAATAATGTCAAAACTTCAATTTAATGTTAATTTAGTTGGGTAGACTACACCTAACTACCAATCCCCTCTTTAATACAAAATTTTCTCAATTAATGACATTATAATGAATATTAGTTCATAATTATCATATTGTTAATACACGTCATGGAAGGGATTATACCAACACCTAGTATTCTTCTTTGATAATATCACACAGACATATATATAACTCTATAAGTAGTCTTCAAATATTTCAGGACTATTGAAATGAATTTTGGATCTCTGACACCTAAAATTCTAGTGGTATCATTTTTTATAGTAAGTCTGTGAAGATAGATAATTATATATGTAATAGAGTATGTCACTTAAAACCATATTTAATTAACTAAATAAAAATGGTAGCATAAATTTACTTACATGTAAAACAATTGTAACATAGCCATGTCGAGCTTGTCAAATCTAATGAGATCTATGAAATCTCTTCTAAATATTCTCAATGGATATTGTCTTCCACATTTACCAAATGCCATCTAAAAAACATATAAATTAAACAAGGAATTTGAAACCTGAAATAATATTTTTATCCCATTAAAAATATCATAAGTATCTAATGTTGTTTGTTCCTGATCCTTCTATTTCCTTTATTACAATATTTTTGATTTTAGATACTCCAATATAAATTAAATGTTAAAAAAATAATAAGTAATTCTCTGTAATATGTCATGAATATTTAAAATATATATATAACTTATACGGAAGATAACAATGAAGTCTCACTAGAAAAATTAAAAATATAACCATATAATCCCCAAATTTGGTAACCTCCTCAGTAGTTAATGGTACTAGAGTATTAGGATCAATAATATCATTTACATATACTATGAACTAACCCATCTGCATATGATGGGTATGTAAAGAATACCCAATAATATGTATGAATCCAAATAATACAATACATACATGAGGATCTCCAGTATATAGTTCAAAATATAAGGTTTGGTACGAATGAGGACATGAAGGATCCAAGTAGGCAGGTTGGGTAAGATGGTCTGGCTGGCTGGGTGGTTCCACCTGCATAGCTGGCTGGGAATACTCGATAGGCGACATAGGCCATGAGTCTCTCATCAATTGTTCCAACATAACATTCAAAAATAAATGAATTTGATCGCCCATGGACTATTTAATATCTTTTATCTCAACTCTTAAGGATTTAATTTATGGATGTCTTTATTTAGTACATTGTTGACATAAATCAATATGAATACAAACACCATCCTCATATCCTCTAACGGTGGCATGGTGTTTTGGAATTCTTAAATCAGCGGCTAGTATTTATATTCTACACAAGTGGATAAAATTTCCATGTGTAAATTTTACCTGAAGGTCATCCTCTAAAGAAAAATGAAAATGGGTTATTAGTGTTGTTAACTTATAAATTCCAAAAAATCTAGAAAAATAAAAAATAGTTACTTATAAATATTTTAGAAACTTCCTTATATTTCTCATTAATATTAATTTAATATTTTTATCCTTCTCACTCTTTAATATTTTTCATGGTGGGTGGGGGAGATATAGAATCTAACTAGAACTCATCTAAAAAACTATTATACTAATATATTAATTCTTCAAACTTTTCTTAAATAATACTTCTCTACAATAAATGTAACCATCCATGTCATAAATTATGATAGTATAATTTCACTAACTAGATCTTCGGATGAAGTTTCATAGATGATTTTAAAATAAAAAGGTTAATTAGTAAAATATATAAAAAATTTAACAATATGAAATAATTATCATACAATAACTGATTCATCACTTTGGGTAAAAGAAAAATTATTCAATGTATTTTCATCTAAAACACATACATAAGGAATGTGTTTTCACTTTTTAAATTTACAAAAGCATACTTATTTGTCTTTTTTTTGAAATTTCTCTATCAAAAAACTAATAAATAAATAAATCTTTTCTTAATTTATTTTATTTCATAAAAATTAAAGGTTATTTATAATTGAATAAATTGAATATTAGTCATTTAAAATATATAATATTTGCAATTTGAGATAAAATAAATAACCTAATTTATTTTAGTATTACGACCGTTAAAAACATATCTATATTTATCTAGTATATAGAATTCTAATTTGTATATAAAATGATAATTGTGCAACGAATCTTCACAGAAATTTTATTGATAAACTATGTTGGATTTCAACAAGTTGTATTGTTATTATCTTTAAAACTAAAATGTAATCAATCATCACCATGAGAAAGTTATAGTTTTGTTAACATGTAATGCCCTATTAACAAACTTGATAATTCAATTTTTGAATACATAAAGAAAAAGAATCCACCTCTGAAGTCTCATTAGTAAACCTGCTATTATTATTTTGTAATTTTTATTTTTCCTACCATTAAATAAAAATAATTTGGAATATTTAGTAACATGAATAAATAATTATACCTTTATAAATGTTCCTATAACTCTGTATTTGTATGTGTCATTGAAAACTAAAAATTCAATGAAATTATATATACCTTAACAACATAAAATAGGTGAATAATTAGTAAATAGGTAGAAAAATATATTTAAGTAAAATGTGGCACATGTTTGTAATTTCTAAAAAAATAATGATTTCATGATTATATTAATAAAAAAATTATACAAAATAATCTAATAAATATAAACCTTACTTCTAAAATGATAAAAATATTTAATAATTATATATCACATTCACGAAATAGTAATTTCATTTGCATAAATTTAACCAATGTATAATAATGTCAATCAGGTATGTCAATGAAAAAATGTTTAACCATAACTGTGCAATATGAAATTCAACACAAAAAATCATATAAATAATTTAATATATATAATGAATTTTCTTATAGTGAATAAAAATAGAGTTATTACACATAAAATTTTTAAAAAATGAAATGAAAGATTTATATTTACTAGAATAATTAAGAGAATAATTTTGTGCTTTCCTATATCCCTTACGAATGATAATTTCATACTGCATGCCCTTTCTTTATGTAATAATCATTGTTTTCATTTTGGAAAAGAATAATAGAAGAATAATCCTCATGTTAATCAATATCATCATCATCATCATCATCATTTCCAAAATGGTATCTTATCCCATTAAAATTGATGGACCCCCAATCATTGGATGTACCAATGACTTAAAATATTTTCTTTTCACGTGACACCATGACTAATGGTTCCTCAATGAAACTAAATCTTTTCAAAATCCACCAGTTTAGACTGGAAATAATCTTGTTTCACACCAGTCTTACTATTATCCTAATTACTCATAAACACTGTGACTTGAAATTTAGTACAATCAATTTTCAAAATGTATTGACGAACTCCAAAAAATGTTTTTGATGTTGAAATTGGATTTTTTTTCCCTTTTCACTTGAAAAATGTCGTTCTTTAATGTTGAGAATGACACTAGTACTTTTAATGGCCCTTTTATCATCTAGATTTTTGATGTAAGATTTTTCCCCCTTAACATCAAAACTTACAATGAGATCACATTAATAGATAGTCCCCCTTCAGTCCATTTTATCATTTCTTATAGAGATAAATCTATGTTTACATTCCCTTTAAACCACCTAACAAATTTCATTTTATGATCAATCAGAAAAAGAATTTAATATCTTTCTATAAATCGTACCTTTAACTTACAATACATGGTTATATATATGTGTGTGTATTTATTATTTAACCTCTTATTTATTCATCAAAATGTTTAAATGTTCCTTCATCACATCATCACGTGGAATGAAAATTTCATTTTTTCCAGGAATCCATCTACCTTCACTATCAACTGTAATATTTTGAGATATATGGAGACCAATATGAATCTATTCATATGAGTAATTAGTAAAGAACTCAATCACCTCTTTCAATATAAATTTTTTAATAACATATTCCTATGGTCGAAATTTCATTTGACATATCTCTTCAAAATTTTCATTTATCTTTCAGTATGATACATCCATCATAAATAAATAGTCCCACATATTCATTTCTCACACATCAAATGAATCACTAGACATACCATTATATCAACAAACGTATGTGGGAAATAAATTTCTTGTTAAAAATGTATGATGGTAGATTCATTCTCCAAAACAACTAATAAATTTGGATAAATGACTTTTCAATAAATGTATTAGAAAAAATTACATATCCTGATCACAGACTTAATAATATCTATAATCAATATACCATGCATAGAAACTAATAGAAGTTTTATAATTAATTAATAATTTTTATGAGACTTCATGCTTAATAATTTACAATCCATTACTAACAAAATAAAATTTTCATTTTATGAATATCCACCAGTTACATTGATTCCATACAGATACATAAAAAATTATTATTTTAAATATTACCTAATTTGTGAAAATATAAAGGACTGTATTTTCTATTTCCTTTTATAGTGGGAGATAACACAAAACATATTCCAATTTAATTAATTTCCAATAAATAATGCAATCCATCTTATGTATTTCAATTTATTTTGAAAAAAAATTGTAGTTAAAATATCACATATGTTTTTCTGAACATGGATCACATCAAGGATATATTTTAACTCTAAAAATATCTAATAAGGTAATTAAAAAATAGTAGACTATTTCTTTAAGATATTTTCATGAATATCATAACTTCTTTTCTTTCCAAATGTCAAATCAATATTTTCCCCATTTATTAATATTATACAATTTAGAATTGTTGTAGGGGATGATTGTATTCTTGTAAATAATTAATTGATTTTTTCAATCTATGATGATGATGGACTATTAACTAAAAAACATAAAATTTCTCATATAGAATGACTTTATTTCTTTCTTCAATTGATAATGTAAAGCATGTTGTTCACAAATAGGGAATGATATAAGTCCCTTATCACTTTAACTAGATTAGCTTCCATATGCAGAAAATTAATTTATAGTAAACATTATCCTGACAAAAAAAAGTAACATTTCTTTCAAACATAGAAAAATATAATGCATTCTCACATATAAGTTTTAAATCATCAATAATTGGTGAAAGATACATATCAATATAATTTCAAATTTTTTTTATCCAAAAATCATTAATATAATCATAAAATATTATTCCTTCAGATATATTTGTGTGGATAATTGGAAAACTACAAGAAAATAGGACAAAAATTATGTTGGCTACCTATGTTCCAAAAATAGATTCATTATATCATTATAAAATCCCATTATGATAATTATATTCTCACATCCAAAACATGGATGTTTTTTTAACATATCACTTCCAATATCGTGAATCTGTAGGGTGACATATGTTACCATAAGAGATGCACTAATCTAAATTCCATCCTAACCTTTTTTCATCAATTGAATTATTGAATAGATTTCTCAAATAAGAAATTATTGGAAGGTAAAAAATTTATATAGAAGGATCATTGATTCTGGTTCATCAAAATGGATCATTCTTGAATTATTGGAATTATATAAAGAAATTATTGGAAGGAATTATTTGATTTTGCATGTGGTTAGATGTAAATACATGAGAATGAATATGAGTTTATTTTTTCATCAACATTATAAGATGATGTCCCACATGTTAAATATTTTGATAAATATTATTATTTGTTCCTATACAACACAAGAACAATAGGGAGATATGGTATAGTTTTATCAACCAATTCCATTGGGAATATTATTTTTTGACGTCATAAATCGAATATAAATGATTGAGGAATTTTGGAAGTAGCACTTTTAAATTCTCAAGTATGTAAGATAAATTTTTATCCCTCCACCCATTTCGAGATTTTAAGATATATAATATTAGAACTACTAATAACATTGAATTTTTACTACAACTTGGAAATAGTGGGGTTTCAGAGTCTCTATATAATCATTTATAAATTTTGGATTGTTTGATAGTTTCAACACATAATACATGAATTAATTATTCACTATGGACCTATAATTCATTATGAAAACTGTCATTAACATTTGATGATGAAATTTGAGTTATATCAGCACACTAGATCCAATGTTTATAATTTAGTCAAAAAAATGAAAAATGAGATGATACTTGATTTTTATAGAATTAAACATTCCCAAATTCAAACACTTCACACATTTATAGAAAATAAAATATATTTTTTTTAAATTTTCATTTTTTTAATTCCTACAAATCAACAAATCCTTTTTCATATTCAACATTTGATCTTCGTAAGGTTATCTAATTATGATCCATTAAATACCTAATATCGCAATATAAAAATTTAATATATTAAAACATATAATCATTTTAATATATATATATATATGTAAAATTTTTAAACATAAAATTATATAATAAAAAAGATAGTTAATCAAGTGGAAAATATCAATGATTATTAGGAATAAAATCAAAAATAAATTACAAAACTCATTTACTTTATTTAAGTAATTAAATATAAACAATGTTTGATGATCCATGTAAAGGAATTGGGATAAATGTTTCATTTATAGATAAATTTTGCTAAAGGAGTATCACCCAACACTGCTTCTATTATATATATTTCAATTAATACATATATCAGAATATCTCATTAGTAAATATAGAATAAATAATAATAAATCAAAATTTAAATTTTCATTATCAACAAAAAAGTTAAATTTTATTTGATAAAAAATATAGGTCAAATAAACCATTGACGTTAATAAAAATAATAAATAAAGAACTCATTGATTTAAATCCCCAATCATAAATAACGTGGGTCAAATGTAATGTATAAATTTGATCAATATAATATATTGAATAACCCAATGTAGGATGAATAAAAAAATGGTGGTGATTATCACTATCATCCAATATTTTTTTAAAATTAAGGACAAATTGTTTTGTATTAAGAAAAAAATGTTTATTGATTTTATGAAATTCTAGACTCTACATTTTTTAATTCTGTGTCATGCTGATCCTGAGGTATATAATTTGATCAGAATAATAAATGAAAAAGATCATAGAAACTAATATCAATATATATATATACATATATACATATATACACACATATATATACAAGTAAGGAAATATATATATATATATATATATTATTTTTGGATAAACCATTTGAAAATTTCATTAATAACATTTAAAAAATAAATCAACGTTTAAAAAAATTATAATTAAAAATGAAATGCATACAAAGAAATGAATCAATGACTCAAAATTAAAACTAAATGAAAAATAATTTTACCAGAAAAATAAAATAAATTACATAATAAAATTGGAGTTGTGTAATGGAAAATTGATCCAAACTCTATATTTTCACACTTAAATAAGATAGAAAGATCAAAAAATTAAAATATAATAAAACATTTGTTTCAACAAATAATAAAAAAGAAAACAAATCCAATCATAGCTAATCATTGTCAGAAATAGGGTCTCTAGATATTAAATACTTCTCTAGATGGTGAAACAAATATAGAGGATAAATGAATAATGACCACTAATTCTAAAATGATGGTCAAAATTAATGAAAAACAAGTAAAATCACCGTTGAGGTTCCTTTGGTAGTCATCAATGTCATTGTCCAACAAGAAATAACATATTTTTTAAAATTACATATGATGGTTTTTGGGATCATGATGTTTTTTAAATGGTTCTTGTTATTATTTTTTACCGAAACTGATGACCAATATCATTTAAATAAATTGGAACCATTTTTAATTCAACTAACAACAATAGATCTTTATTTACTTTTTACTGTCAGTTGTTTCCAAAACTGAGGAAAAAAATTCTTAATTGAATTTTTCGCCTTTCTATAAGAAGCACATTTCATATTTCCAATAGTAAAGCCATTATTTCTTCTATATACCTCATGAAATAAGTCACAAAATGCAAGTAAACTCAATAATCACCTTTTGACCACATTGGAACATTCAAGGCATGATTTCATTCATTGAATCAACCTATAATCACATATAAATCTGAAATATGTTTTTATAGGACATGATAATCAAGCCTTACTGTTCACTGGTGTCCAAACACCATATTGATCATCCAATAGTTTATCCATCATAGCCAATTAACTTTCTCACAAGTAGTCCACCCTCTAAGATTCTATACTAGTCACCCCCACCAAAATACATCCTCAAATTTATCCGCATACACATCCCCTTGGGACACCCTTCATCAAATTAGAAAAGACGTTTAGGAAGCTTGGGATAAATCCAACACTCTCTCTGGGTGCTCAAAATGTGTAAATCTGTTTTGAATCACTGCCTTTAGACTATGAGTAAACTGAGATTTCATCAAAAGTTTCCCACAATCCTTAAATAATGTAAATTCTATCCAAAATATAATTCTAGATTTATATTTTTGGAATAATTAAGTAAAATATATTATTTTAGAATAATTATTAGACTCCCCAAGATTTTTTTCGTAATCCATATAAAATTTATAAACGCTTTTAAGTGAAAAATTATTATATTCCACTTATATCAATAAATTTCTATATTATTATTATTATCAGATATATACATCACTATAGATTTTTTAATTTCATTACCACCAATATATAAAATTTTGTGCAGTTCGAATCCTAACAGACTCATGTACCAAAACATTATATCCTTCTAAGCATTAAATGTTTTCATAAAAACTATTGGAAATGAATTTTTTTATCTATATTAGTGTGATTCATTTTCAAAATAATAAATGTATAATTAATAAAAAAATTCAAAAAAGGGAAATTTTCAATCCTAATAAAAATAAACATTAATTCATAGAAGGAATCCACTAATTGGATAAAAATTAAAAATACACAACCATAAAGATTACTGTTGTCAAATTTGTGTTTTCACTCAGTGATCAGTTCAATTAGAGAATAAAAATATTTTTTATCGTTCCACTAATAGACCTTTATCACTTGTTAAGATCAACCATCGAAGCATTCTATAAATTTTTCATCAACACTGAACCATTTTTTAATATATTCAATTTTTTTAATGATACTACTCATCCAAAAAACCAATGAAAATAAAAAAATTAAATTTTTCAAAATTAATAATTAATTTCTACATCATTGATATCGAATGAAATAATATATTTCCTTATAATCCACTACAATCGTCAAATTGATTATAACTAGAAGGGTTTATAATTTAAACTTCTGTGTGTAAAAATATCTGTTAACAAATATGACATGATTCATTGCAATTTTATATTACTCCTCAAGTACATAAAAAAGATATTCTAAAATCACCAAAAATATTCAATCTACAATAAAAATACTGTTTCCTCATCTTCTACACATCAATATTTGAAATAATGTAATCAAATATCCAAAAATATCATTTTAAACACCATATATATTCATCAATTTTAAAAATTCTATCATGATGTATAGATTAATCCACGATACATAAAAAAATGTTATTTGGAACTCTTAGAAAATTTACAACATTGCATCTTCTTCAAAAAAATCAATTTATCTTCACAGTCTAACAATTCATCTTCATAATCATGTAGTATTAAAAATAATCCATGTGGGTTCCTCTGATTCCAACATATATATTACCCTTATATAATATTTTAAAAGTATTCTATTATGAACTACCTCTATAAATTAGTGTTAATCTATTAATAATTTATTGAAAATATGAATTTTAAATTAAAATTAAAAAACTGATATCATCTTTTAACTTCTATAAATTCAATCTGATCCATAGGATCAATCCATCCCTATTTGTCACCCGTAATATGATTTAGGAATAATATAGTTTGAATTATAGTATACAATTAGTTATTTACAAATCCACTTCACCAAAAACTCTAAATATTAGACAATATAATAATTAATGACATAATAAAGTTTATTAGAGAGTAACTTCATTATTTACTAAAAAGTTACATGAAACTACTCATAAAATGTTATTTATACACAAATAATTTCTATTTAACATACAACATTGAAGTGTAAAAAATAATATCTAAGGATACACCAATATATTTTTTAAATCAAATTGAAGAAAAATATTTTCCTTTATGTTGCATGCTCATTCATCATGAAACCGCATTTTATCTATAACATTTAATTGGGTTATAAATAAATTTCGGACTCAACATTTTGGTGTGATACATATTAAATGAACATTTATATGATAATAACCACAAATAGAAGACAAATCATGGTGGAATGAATATAAAACACAACAACGGGTTTCTTTGAAATCTTACACTGAACACAGCCATATGTTATACAGAAAAATAATATAACATTATTATTATTATTTTAAATTGTAGTTAACACATAGTCGTTGTAATAGTGGGAATGAATATAACTAACTACAATATGATTAAACATCCCTACGGGTAAAACAGTCTTTTGCGACGGGATTAGTTCATGTCGCAAATAGTCCATCCCATGGGTTATTTTCGGGGGAGGGGGGGTCGTCCCATTGAAAAAGGTAATGCACTTTTGGCACAGGATGCGCGCCAAAGCACGTAAAGGTTATTTATGACGGGGGATCCCCCCATCACAAATAGTGTGTCTGTCGGAGGGTATTTACAATGGGACCCATCGCAAATATGGGTGGCGGTAAATGATTTTTTGTGACGGGATGTTGTCATGTTGCAAAAGGTGTATTGGCATGTCAACTTTTGTGACGGGCCCCATCAAAAATACCTTTTTAACCACCAATAACAATTAATGCGGGAAAAGTTATTTGCTACGGGCCCCGTCGCCACTAATCTAACCTATATATACCCCCTCCATTTTTCTTTCTTTTCCTCTCATTTCCCACTTCATTTCTCTCTCTAAAATCAAATTTTAGAGTGAATATTTATCTTAGATAATTATTTTTACATAGAAGTTGTGAAGGCGCTTACATCAATCATAGATCAAGTTTAAAGGTATTTATATTTTATTTTGTTTAGTATTTATTTAATTTTTTCTATTAATTTAAATTATTATTGAGTAGTTGTAATTAAATTAGATTGAAATTGTTTTTTTATTTGTATTTTAGTAATAAATAGTAATAAATAGTAATAATTAGTAATAATTAGTTATAATGAATAATAATTAGTTGTAAATAGTAGTAAATAGTAATAATTACGAACAAATAGTACTAAATAGTAATAATTAGTAATAAATAGGAATAATTAGTAATAAATAGGAATAATTAATATTAATTAGTAATAATTAGTAATAAATACCAGTAATTAGTAATAAATAGTAACAATTAGTAATAAATAGTAGTAATTAGTAATAAATAGTAGAAATAAGTATGAAATCGTAGTAATTAGTAATAAATAGTATTAATTAGCAATAAATAGAAATAATTGTGAGTAAAGAGGAATAAATAATAATAATTAGTAATAAATAGTAATAAATAGTAATAATAAGCAATAAATAAAAATAAATTGGAAGAAATAGTAATAAATATGAATAAATAGGAATAATTAGTAATAAATAGTAATAAATATGAATAAATAGGAATACATAGTGATAAATAGGAATAAATAAGAATAAATAGTAATAAATATGAATAAATAGTAATAAATAGTAATAAATAGGAATAATTAAGAATATGTTGAGATAATTAGGAATAATTAAGAATAATAGGAAGAATTAGTAATAATTTGTAATAATTTGTAATAATTTCTATAATTAGTAATATTTAGTAATAATTAGAAATAATTTGTCATAATTTGTAATAATTAGTAATAATTAAAAATAATTTGGAATAATTAGGAATAATTTAGAATAATTAGGAATAACTAAGAATAATTATGAATAATAAGGAATAGATAGGAAGAAATATTAATAAATAGTAATAAATAGTAATAAATAGGAATAACTAGGAATAATTAGGAATAGTTAGAAATAACTAGTAATAATTAGTTATGTTTAGTAATAATTAGTAATAAATAGTAATTATTTGTAATAATCAGTAATAATTAGAAATAAATAGTAATAAATAATAACAAATAGTTATAAATAGTACTAAAGAGTAATAAATAGTAATAAATAGTAATAATTGGGATTATGTAGGATTAAATAGGAATAAATATGAATAAATATGAACAAATATGAATAAATAGGAATAAATAGAAATAAATATGAATAAATTGGAATAAATTGGAATAATTTAGAATATTTAGGAATATTTAGTAATAATTTGTAATTATTAGTAATAATTACCAGTAATTAGTAATAATTAGTAATAATTAGTAATAATTAATTATAATTTGTATAAATTAGTCATTATTAGTAATAATTATAAATAATTAGTAATAATTACTAAAAATTAGTAATAATTAGCAAAAATATGTAATAATTAGTAATAATTAGTAATAATTAGTAATAATTATTAATAATTAGTAATAATTAGTAATAATTCTTAATAATCAGTAATAATTTGTATAATTTGTAATAAATAGTAATAATTAGTAATAATTAGTAATAATAACTAATAATTACTAATAATTAGGAATAATTAGGAATAATTAGGAATAATTAGGAAATTTCACTTTTCTGTTCTCATTATATTGAATCTCAATATCCCCCAAAACAAAATCGCATGGGATGAAACGAGGGGAACGTTAATGATGAAATAAGAAATCAGTTATTAGTTTTTAATAAGACAAATCTTGGTTTCGGTGAAGTTCATGAATGATGGATTTCAGATGATGAACATCACAGAGCTTATACATATGTTCTGCTCAACTATGATGAAATGAAATCATTTGTACTCTGAGTGCTTCTACCAATTGTTCTATATTTTATGATATAGTATGTAAAATTATTTTATATATAGGTTATATGATAATCATATCAAGAAACAACATCCACAAATTACAGCTGATGCTCTCGAAGAATGCAGACAAGAATAATTTCGCAACGGTTTCAAAAACTGGTAAATTAAATTATTGATGGTTTAATATCAATTATGTTTATTATTTATCATATTAATAATTTTTTTACAAATTTTCAGGTGACTCAACATGTTGATAAAATTGATAAGCGACTGTGTATATTGATTAACCCACTGTCCAAAATGGTTAAATTTTATAATGCAAATGTGGTGAATAGTTTTCGATTTCATACATGTTCATATAGGGAATAAAAAACCAATGAACAATGGAGTATTCTTGAGAGGATCGCATCACAGAGATACTGAAGTTGACTTTTATGGAATTCTAGATGAAATTATTATGCTGTGTTTTCTAGGACAGAATTACATAATGAAGTTTAAATGTTGGTGGTTGGATACAGAGAGAGGGTTACATGTTCATCTGAATCATGGAATCATCATTATTAAATAAAAAAATTCTTGCAGTAAATGAAACATTTTTACTGGCTCAAATGGCACATCAAATTTATTACGCAATGTATTGTGCTACTTCATGAGACTTGAGTGATTGGTAGAGTATAATAAAAATGAGATCTCAAGAAAATAAGATTACTCAAAATGAATGTGGTTCTGTTGAAGTGGAAGGAATTGAAATTTTTCAAAGACACTACTCAAAATCCATCTTTTTTACAATGAGACATGAATATCGATGATGAAACAATACAATTAAGGATAGAGGATGATAAAGATGTTAATGATGTTACAAATGAATTTGAAATGAAAAGATATGATGAAACTAAAACTCATATGGATATTGATGATTGTGGGGATGGAGATGGAGACATTGACATGGACAACTATGGAGATGAGGATGGAGATGGAAATTGAAAATTTTAAATACTGGTTATAATCATAACTAATATATATCATTATATAATAGTTATTTTCAACTATTTGATAACAAAAATCATTTTCTATTTTAGATGGATCCTGATCTATTTCGCATGTTAGAGGAAGCTAATCTACCATTCGATGGGGGGATTGTGGACCATCTAACCCACAACCTACTAACTGTTCAAGGGGTACGCAGAGGGGGTGCGTTATAGCGTAATTGATGATTCCTGAACCTATACCTGAGCGACGTCCAATTCTTGTTTTCGAACCATGCACACAGAGGTATGGTAACCTTTATATTTTAGTCATCATTCATTAATTTATATATATTTATATATACACTAATTGTTTGATTATTTATTATTTTCAATGTTTTGCGAATGTAGCTATTGGACATGGGAGTGCTATCTTACGCATTTATTTTTCTCATCCATGGATCACATGGGAGCATAATGTAGTTGATGTGCAGCACGAAAAGTTCAATCATTGGATAGTCCGAAATAAAAGAATATTTATGTTGTAATTTAATTTATTAATAACATGATATTATAAATAATTCCTAGGGTTTATGGTATCCCATTGATGATATCATGAGTGACACTATCCACACGACATGAAAGGTGTCTATACATGATTGTTTCTATCATTTGTTGCACAATTTGAGAAGAACAACCATTAAGAATGCAGGATTGAAACAATTTGATGAGTCGTGTAGAGCGCACCGACCAGAGTAAATTTCATCTCATGTTTGGGATGGTTTACGTTTACATTGGTTGGGTGGTGGATTTTAGAGGAGGTATTTAGTGGGATGAAAGAACCAGGGGAGATAGGAGGTGACACATTGAGCCGGTATCCATACATTCAGTATACATAGAGAGCATCTGGTAAGTATATTTTTTAAAAAAATTATATAACTTTAAATTTAAACAGTTAATTTTATATATCTGTAGGTAGTCAAGTATCCCGATATTATGGACATTGACATTTATCAGAGGATGTATTGTGTTCCATCCACTGGAGAAATTAGAGTTGATCTCCAATATCAGATTATGGTTAGAATTATTATTTTTGTTTGACATTTACCTTCATATAATATTTTCACCATTGCAATTTCAAATTGGAATTAATGGAGTCATATGATGTTGTGACCTCTCAGTCACAGGCTGAGAGTCAGGATGAGATGACTGAGCAAACTAGTGCCCACCATTTCAATGAGGCGGCATAGATGCAGGAGACACAATATGGCTTTGAGAAGAGTCGAGTAGTTGGTATCGGCTCTCATTTGACTCTTGGTACTAATTATAGTACTGTTGCGATGTCGGAGTCCAGCTCGAGAGGAGTCTGTGGAGAGGCGTCATCTTCTGCCTCATAGTATCAGGAGCATCTGAGAACTGAATCTGAGCTTATAGAGAGTTTATAGAATCAAAATGAAGGGATGTTTCGGTGACAACAGTAGTAGCATCATGAGGAGGAGATGTGTTGATGGCAGCAGCAACATCATGAGAAGATGAACTACATGTGTCGTCTGACTCAATATTTAGCGATGCAGTTTTCTCTACCATCTCCTACAGCACTTCCACCTCCTCCAGAATATGACCCCCAATGATTTTTTATGTTAAAAACATTTGAGTTTATTATTTATTGTAATATGAACTATTTACACTTTATGTCTTTTATATTGGTAGAAATATTGCATATTTTTTTAATATTTTGTTATTTATTATTGGTATTATATTTTTTAATATTTGTTTATTTTACAAATAATAATAACATTTTATGATTTTTTTAATAATTTTTTTTGTTAATATTGAGAATTGTAAGAATTGTTTTTATATTAATAAAATTAATATTAATTTTTTATTAATCATAATTTTATTAAATATATTATATTATTATTATATTTTTTAATTTCAGTTTATTTTACCAATAATAATTTTTTTAATTTTTTTAATATTTTAATAATATTAATATAATTTCTTCATTAATTATAAATTTATTAATTATTTGGTTTTAATTTTAGTATGTTTGATGGGGCCTTTTGTTATGGGCTCCCATCGCAAAAAATAAAATATAATTTTTTTTATAATTATTTGCAACGGGAGGACGGGCCCATCCCAAATACTAATTCTGATGGGCCCATCTAAAAAGGTTATTATATATATAATGTATATACTCGAAGGATTAGTTGCGACGAGGAACTACCACATCACAAATAGTAATTCTGACGGTTCATCCCTAAAGTTTATTTAAAATTTAGTTTTTGTCCCTATTATATGTTCAATTTGAAAAAATAAATTTCTTCTTTAGAAGAGGAACTTAAAAATTTACTTCGGACGAAATTTTTCTATTTTTCTTATAAAATTTTTATTTTTATGAATTGGAAAAATAATGCATTTTAATTCAAAATAGACTTTTAATCAAATTTATTTATATCATTAGACTGTTATTTTAGTTTTTTTAAAGTATATGTGGATTATATTTTTATAATTTTACCAATTATGGTCATTGGAAGAAATTTCACTTTTAAATTTGATATAAAAACATCTCAATTTGTTGATTGTAATTACATCTTAAAAAGACACTTTTTGGTTTCGAAAACGTGAATTATTTTTAAATTAATTAATAAAACCTCTATATTTTGAATTCTGAAAAAATAACTTCCATATTTGGAATCTGTAAATTCCAATTGTGTAAATAGGTACCTTGTGTTTTTAGACATTATGAATTGAAACTTTATTATATATTTTATTTACCATGGGTAAAGTGTTAATATTTTAAATAAGGGGAAAAAATAATATTCTAATTATATTAAAATACCCCAACACATGTCATAACGTTATTGGATGAAATATTCCAAACCACATGCATCCTTAGGTTGATTTTAGGAACCCATGGAGCCACATGCGTGTGAAAATGACATTAAATTACTTTTAATTTAATGATATGGAAAATATAACCTAAACATGTATCTTTTACTAAAGAAATATTTATATGGAGTTATATAAGTTATATATATGACTATATATATTAGTAATAAATATAAAAAAAATTAATACATCATGGTATTTTATTTATAATTTTTAGACATCAAATATATAAAAATATTTATGACACACTGATGATGTAGTGATTACCTTATTAAAGAATGATTTAAATAAATTTATTTTGAAACTATCTATGACAAACATGAATTTTAGGGATTATTATGAATATATATATTTGAATTAATGATGTTTTTTTGAATAATAATTTTTTAGGATTTTTAAAAATGTATTATATGAATAGTATAAAAATTTATAGAAATGAGTCTTTAAAACAAATAATGATTTATTAAAGGATATAATAGTCCAAAAAATCTAATATTTGGCCAAATGACTTATATAATTTTTAACCGTTCATTAATGAACCACTTGAGGCTCTATTGTAATTTTATAGTGACAATATTAAAATATTGTGTGAATATACAAGAAGACATGGTAAGTGTTAAATTTATTAACTAAAGGTTAAAGATAAAAGATAAGGATAAATTTTCGACCTATACTTATCTCAAACCTATTGGATGATATGTTGTTGACCCAAAATCATCGTATCTCATAAATAAATGGGTTTTATCATTTTTAAAAATAAATTAATTTTATTATAAAATAATACTTTTATGCATTTCTAAAGTGCCCCTTATCCATCTTATAAAAGGGCATCACCCCTACCCATTTAATCGCACCTCTCAAGCCCCTTGGTTCATCTAAAATCTTCCCAAATAACATCAAAACATCACACTATTATTCCTGTAGGCCTCAACCTGGGCATAAGAAAATTCAATAAAGTGTTTTGCTTAAATCAAAAAGAGTTTCCCAATTTAAAGAAATTTCTTCTCTCAATCTTCTTTCCTTTATTTCCTTCTCCAACCCCCTAAACACTATTTGTTAAAAAATTATATAAAAACACTAGTATATTCAATATACTATTATGTTGTTATTATATGTATTTGAATTAAACTAACACACAAATCAATCTAATGGATACGAACATACTATTTATCTGTATGGTGCAATACGACATCACGAAATGGATATTGTTTGCTTTTCCCCTACCACATATAATTGTGGAAATTATTATGGAACATTATTTATATATGATATATATAATATTTAAATTTTCTCTATGATACATTATTTTTTATTTATAAACATACCTTTATTCTTTTCATGATTTTAAATGCGATATTTTCATATTTGGAAGTGCAGACTACTGGCCCCTCAATGTGATATGGCTCGTTCATTCCATACATGGAACATATAAAGGATGATGTAAATTAAAATATGTAGCATATATATCATATGATATTATAGTAAAATTATAATATACATATGAATCATTTAATTTTCATTTCATTAAATATGATAATGAAATGAAAGTAGCATTCATGCGTACGTACAACCTACTATCTCCATGCATGGTGCATTTCACATCATGTATCTTAATGTTATGGACTATTATAACTATATATATACTAGATCTAAATAAATATATACTATATATATATGATATTTAAATCCTGAATAATATTTTGAACATAATGTACTTTTGACCACATAGTCATTTTGTATTTATAACAAGTTCATTTTTGACTCATGTACACAATATTGACAAAATGGCAGATATTAACATAAATAATAATGTAATTTTTATAAAAAGGTAAAAAATTATATAAAAAGAATAATAAACATGAAAATGGTTATTATTAATGTCGAAATTAACTTATGTTTATTATTCAAGAAGAACAAGGAACAAATGTGATGAATCAGAATCAATGTAAGGGAACCTTTCACCCTCCTCTTTTATTCAAATATTTCTTTTATGTTATGTCTATTAATTTCCATTTTATTAGGTTGGGATTTTTTTCTATATCATAGTTTCTGTATATTTTATCTAAAAGTGATGAGAGACCATTTTATCTCTCATTAACTCATTTTTTGAATTTATTTTTGATGTCATTAGGCTGCCGAATTTTTAGAAAAACATTTCTAAATTTAATCATCACTCATTGGGTTTTATGTATACTTGGTTGATTATAATATTACCATAGTGTGTGAGGAATAATTTTTTGTTTATTTATATTGTAATTTCCAATTCAATTTTTGTGGATATACAGTTTCTACACATAATCACCTCATTTTTATTTTCTTACGCCATTTATAGGAACATTGTTAGGGAAATAATAGCTCAATATACATTCTTTCAGTTAAATATCAATATCAATAGATTTGTTTTTGCAAGAATATATCAAAATGACCTATGATTTTTTAAACTTAATATCCACTTATATTGGGTGTATTTATATTTTTCACATAGAATAATGTAACTGATTTATCCTTAATCTATGGATATAATCTTTGTATGATATTTGGTCTCAATTTACATTTCATTGAGAATTATTTGTTGTTATACACCAATTCACATTATATGGTGTATATACTACCCCTTGACATATTATATCATGAATCTACTTATTCTCATGATATGATAATATTTTTTAAATTTTATTTTGTAAATATATTTAATCATTTATTTTTTGACGTTGTAATGGACTCATTAACTAAAGCAGTTTTTTAATGGTTTGAAATATTTATTCTTCTAACTATTTCAGGTTAATGACCATATATTCAAATGGAGTTAAGGATTTCTTTAGATAGACATTAATATTTTAAAATGTTAATTACATTATATGTTTCAAATTTCTATGAAAAACATTGATTAAAAATGTCTTTTTTAAATGTTATAAATTGTTTTGGAAAATTATTGAATATTCCAATGTATTGAATTGATTCATTTTGTTTGATCAGTGAAATGTAAATAATTTCAATATTTTATGTGTTATTATTATCTAATGGTACATGTAGAATTGATGGGTGCTTATGCTATAAAAATAAATACAGGTGGTGCTGTGATAAAACTAGGGTGGGTGAACCCGAGATAACTCTCGAATGCATTGGGAAATGTGATGGAGGTAAACATTAATTTTTCTCCTAAAATATTTTGGGAATATAATATGAAAGGTATTCCAAACATAACTCCCTAGGTAGCAGTGAAAGCTACAATTTATGTATGATATAGATTCCACAAGATTCCTTTATGTTTTAGTATTTCTGTGTGTTATTCATAAATCTTATGAATTCATGAGGTATGTTAAAGAGCTTATGTTTTATGAGTGAAAAATATGATTTCATTGAATTAAATGTATTAATAGAATAATGTATTCTTTAATTATTTTATTACCATTTCTGATCCTTTTTATTCTCATCCCATGTTTTTGAAATGATTTTCACAGTGTATAAGGAAGGGTAAGATAAAGGAAGAATTCCAGAAGATTTATATCATGGAAAAAAATAGTGTTTTATTTAATGTGTTTTATTGTTTTAAAAGAAATTGGTTATAGTAGAAGTGTATACATTGGAATATTTGAGATGTAATGGAATAGTTATGGCCTAATTCTCTAAAACTGTAAAGATGAATAAATCCTCAATGTGAAATATTTATTTAACTCATGATTATGTATTATTTTAATGTCGAGGCCTTATAGTTGGTATCATAAGTCGGCTTAGATATCATTATAGGTTAAGGTGTTATTTAAGCATAATTTACATAACCATAATAGTTAGCATATTTTAAAGATTCATAGTTATTTAAGATAAACTGACTGATTTTATAATTACATGAATAAGAATATCTTTTTGTTTACCCTCCTCATATGATAGTACATGATGATTTTACTAATGCACTCACACATACATTTTTTGTTTTAGAAAATGTATTGATCTAGGAGGCACCAAGATATGAATGGTTGTGAAGGAAACTGTAGTGGTTTTATGAATGAGAAACTGAATGAAATTGGAGCTGCAATGAGAACTATTGTGGTTATTCTTAACCAACTATTCATAGCCATGATTGACCACCTGAACCTTACTGATTTTCTTGAGGGGTCATATATGCAAGAAAATAATCTCAATGGATGTTCATGTTATAATCACAAATGTATGTACATTCAAAAAACTATGTGTCAGGTTTGATAAAAGAAACACCTACAAAAATTCTTCAATGTGAAGGGAAGATGTTTCTTATTTATTAATGAAGTTCATAAAGCAATAACCTTCCATGGAAAAATGAAGGGTCTAGCTGAATTCCAAAAAGGGATTGAAGTTATTTTAAAAGGATCAATTGAATGATTTAAATTTAGTGTGCCTAGTAATTATAAAAATAGATGTGATATGAAGAATGTTTGGGAATGGGATTAGTAGGATCATAAAATATATGTTTACCAATTCCTAAGGAAATTCCAATTGTTGTTGAAGAAAATGAATATTACCAATGAAAGGTATGGATTATTTAATAGATAATGTTTCAAAATTAATGAAATATTAGAAGATTATTCATGATTCCTTTTAGGAAATAAGTATAAAAGAATAATATGGAAAAACATAGATAATGGATCATCAAGAATGTTCGACGATTAAGATATCTACATTTTAGGAAATCAAGAATAATGTTGGATCTATAGATGTTGATATTTTTAAATGTATTAGTGATAGGTCTTCTTTGGGATATTTTTTCAGGTATGTGTAACCCATATGTTTGAGATGTGAAAATGTTATTCAAGGAATAATTATATTTTCTTGTGTACTCCTAATGGAAAACCAAGAGAGTTCGTGTGATCTTTTTTTAATAAATTAGGGTTTATTAGTTTTCGGGGTGAAAAATGTGAGGTGTGAAATAACCATTATTGTTAAAATATTTAATAGATATTTTTTATGTATTTTATATAAAAATTTAATGATATTATAAATATATGGGTTTGGGAAAAAGACAACAGACAAAACTGCAGGAATCGAACCCACAACCAAAGTGCGGCTATGATTTATCACCTAACAGAAGAATATATAATGTCCATAGGTAGTATGGCTTATTATTTTTAGTTAAAATTTTTATGGATCAAGAATATGTGGATTTTAGGATATTTTGTTTTATCATTTGGATATCCCGAGTATAGGAAAAGTATTTGGTAATTATGTGATATATGTTACTTTGGAAGACAATTTCTCATTTGGAAAATGATATGCCTAAGGAAAATAGAATACTAATGGATTTCATTAGAGGTGTAATGGTTGAATTTTACTTTGGAAGAATCTATGTCTTTTTGTGGACTTATTCCTATTTATTTTAGTTCTGGAAATCATTAACCTATATTAGAGAATATGAGATTATGTTAATTACTTTTAAGTTTGATACTTTATGAGTAGTTGATGTTATTGGTTGAAAAATGATAATACTTATCATAGAAGACAATGCGATCAAATTGTCCCATGTTTTGGGTCTTAGTTTTAGTTTGGATTATATTGAATAATTTAAAAGGAAAATTCTATATTGTATAGTAATTGTTGAACCTTAGGTACTGTTTGTTGAATTTTGGAGATTTAGTGTAGTATTTATTTTTATAAAGGATTATCCTTTTGGAGATTATTTAATATTGTTATAAATGTTTTGGTTTTGGTTAATGTCTAAAAATGGGGCTAGTATATAGTTCATCATTTTTGGATTATGAGATTCTATAGAAGTTGATTCTATGGCTTCAGTTGTTACCAAGTTATCATGAATACTCATCATTTAGAGAAAAGGACAATTCGTGGTAGAAATTTATTAAATTATGAAACTCTAATTGATAGGTATGCATATTTCCTTATTTTCTTAGTCAATATCATAAATAAATTCCTCAACTTTATGAAAAAGAACTTGAAAAAAAAATGTTTTCCATTCAATTTTTTAACAGGGGAATCAAAGACCATTTAACTCATCACATGTTTATGTTTTTCTCATAGTGAACTTCCTCAGGATCATTTTTTCTATCCCTCTACTTTAGAACTTAATGGATTGTTTCTCTTCCACATCAATTTTTTCCTATATGGAATCCTAGTATGCCTTATCTTGGGTGACCATTGTACTTATTTTTATTTCATTAAAAGTGAAATTTTTATTGATTCCTTTTTTCGATGGGGAAATATCAATGATGTTTCTCAGCCCAATTTTGAAATTGAAAAGACGCAATTTATAAAAGTTGGGAAGGATTTAATGACCTAGGTATTTATAGAATAATATATTTTAATATATTTTAATATTTATAAATATTATATTAATTTTATTTTAAAGAGTAATGTTTGTCTGATACATTACTCATCACATAAAAATGATTTTATTTTATATCTTACATTGAACACAACATTGAATTAGATAGAAAAATAAAATATTATTATTATTATTTTAAATTTTAGTCAACGCCTAGCCATTGTAATAACGGGAATGAACATATCTAAAACAAATATGATTATAAGTGTCTCATAAATGTTTTATATTTATCCAATAATTAATGGAGGCTTAAAATGACAATAAATCCAATTTTAAGCATGAAATACTCTAATATTTTTAAAGGGTCAGTTTACCGCTTTTTTAATAGAGAATCCTTTTTAAAAATTGTTTTTTAAAAAATTTTATGATCAATTGGAAAAACTAAATTTCTTCATTATAAGAGGAACATAAAATTAACCTAGGATGAAATTTTGGTTTTTTTCTGACACAATTCATATTTTTATGAATAGTGATAAATACTGCATTTTAATTCAATATTTCCTTTTAAACTGATGTATTTATATAGTTATATTATAATTTTAATTGGTTTCAAAGTATAATTGGATTATATTTTTATTATTTAATCAAATTATGGTCATTGAAGTAATTTAACATTCAAATTGGACATAATCACATGTCAATATTCTGATAGTTATTACTTCTTAAAAATGACTTTTTTGTTTTGAAAATGGGAATTAATTCTAAATTAATTAAATTAACGTCATGTGTTGAATTCAGAAAAATGGATTCCATATATGGAATTAGGAGGTCGAAATTATGTATATAACTATCTATTATTTTTAGACATTAGAAATAATAACTTTAATAAATATATTATTTATCAAGGTTAAATGGTAAATCTAGTAAATTAGGGTAAAAAATAATAATATAATGATATCAAAAAACCATAGCACATTTATAATCCATATTGGATGAGATATTTCTGTCGATGGAAATAATTGGATCATTTTTGGGTCCCCATGAACACTTGGGTGTGAAAATGACTTTTAATTACTTTTAATTGAAATTTAATGAAAATATAACTTAAACTTGTATATTTTATTAAAATATTTTTTATATGGGGTTATATATCTGACCTTTTCAATTAAATATAGTCATTAGAAAAAAAATATTTTCTGAATCATGGTATTTTATTTATAGGTTATATACATCAAAATAAATAAATATATTTGTGAAACAATGATGATGTATTGACTTACTTATTAAAGAATGATTTAAACAAATGAGTTTGTAAAAATTAAAATAAATTTATTTGGAAATTTTTTTTCTCCTTATACAACTTTTAGGGCTGAGTAGTACTTTTTATATGATATTAATAATGTTCTTTCAAAATAATCAAATTATTTAGATTTTTAAAAAGTCATGATATAAATAGTAAATAATTGACATAAATTTTATTTTTTAAAAATATATTATTTTATTAAATGATATAATAGTCCTAAAATTAAATGATTCATAAAAATGACTTATATATTGTTTAACAAGTAATTAATTAATCACTGGAGGTTCGATTGGAATTTTATATAACTATATTATCTATATATTGTAAGTGTACAAGAAGACATGGTATGTGTTAAATTAGTTACCTAAGGGTTCAAGAAAAATTAGAATGTTAAATTTGGGACCTAAACATGTCTAAAACCTATTATTTGAGAGTTTTTATACCCAAAATAATTATATCTCCGAAATAAATTTCATTGGGATTTCATGAAACTGAAAATAATTTTAAAATAAAACTATACTTTCAAACTTTTCTAAAGTGCCCCTCATCCTTCATTTAAAAGGACATCACCACTACACATTTTATCACAACCCTTAATTCCCTTGGCTCTTACATAATCTACCAAAATAATATCCCAACATCCTTCTCTTCCTCTAAGATGCATCACCTTGGGTAGACGACAATTCAAGAATTTATTTTAGCTTAAATAATAAAGAGTTACCCCAATTTAAGGTAATGTATTCTCTCAAGATTCATACATTTATTTTCCTTCTCCAATAACCTTAACAATATTAATTTTATTATTTTATAACAACACCAGTGTATTCATTTTAATAGGATGTTTTTATGATATTCCTTCAAATTAAACTTACACGCACCTCCATCAAAGGGATATGAACATACAGATTCAGTGTACGGTAAACTACTACCCCACGAAATGATCATTGTTCGATTCTCCCCTACCACCTCTCATGGTGGGCATTATGATGGAACTGTATTTGTATAAAATATATATATAATTTATATTGTATCTATGATACAATAATTTTTATTAACAAACATACCTTTATGCTTTTCATGATTTCTAAATGTGATAATTTCATTTGATGAAGTGTGGACTACTTCCCCCTCAAAGTGATATTAAACATTCATTCCATAAATAAATGTAAAAAGGATGAAGTTAAAGAAATGATGTAACATATATATCATATTAAATTATACTGATATTATTATATACCAAGGTATAATTTTGTTTTCATTCCTATAAATATGAAAAAGAAATGAAATTAGTGTAACACCCCGAACCCACTAGGATGGAGCCAGTGCATTACTTGTGATATTGGCATGGTTAGAAGGAATGAAAAACCCAAAGGAATGATAAGTTTAGTTGTCTTGAAGAAAATAGAAACATGGATTTAACATAAGTTACATTGGATAAGGTTACAAGATACAATCCATAATGAAAAACAAAAACTGCATCCACTAGCACTCAATAAATGAATTCCTCTTCATAACCTGTTGAAGTTAAACAATGAAAGGGGTGAGCTCAAATTCTCAGTAAGGGTTAAAAATAGTGGAAGTACGAGTACAATAATAAGTGAATCACATTTGATCTGACATAATCAATATGGCATAGTGAATAAATGAATAACTAATGCCAATAATAATCTGAGAATGAAACTGCATCTAGAGATTTTGCCATTGTGAAAACCTCATGGATAATAATAATAATAGATAATGAATAAAGATAACTCTTATTAATTGGAAATAATGTATCTGGCACATGAAACCATAATATCGTAAAAACGGTTCATTGCTGTGGGTAGAAACCCGTCTGATTTTTTGGAAACAAACTCAAAGTGTTTGTCGCCAAACTGTTTTGTCCCATGAGACCTATCGAGGCATCGAGGGTATTTAGTGGGACCTAACCACCTCTACATCCAAATAATTATTTATTAAATGATTCAGTAAAAGTGAAATAATCCTTTTCAATATCCGTATAGAGTATAGAATACAGATTCATCAATAACATCCCAAATACACACCGTATGTGAAATGGTATACGGTTTAGACAATAAACATATCCATGACATGAGATTATGGATATTTAATATAAATATAATTTCAAATGGAAATTGATCTCAAATGAGAAGTAGGTACACCACATATGGATTCTTAGGTGCACAATAAAATGTTAGTCACAACAAAGGGGATATTCTTGGACAAAAGTGAGAGAGATGATCCCTTACCTTATGCTTGAAGGTGTTTTTGCCTTGTTTTTAAAGACCAGAATAAAAAAATTAGGATTATTAATTTTTAAATCCAGAACCTATTTTATATGTAATTGATATTGGATAACCTTATTAAGTTCATTAATGGCCTCTTTGATTTATTTTAGAGATTAAATCATATTGTTTTGGAAACATTTTCTTACTTGGTTTCATGATTTGTTTACATTTATTTTTGAATGGAAGTTGGTTTGAAATATTGGTAAACATCCAGAATTGTTAATATACATTATTAGTGAAATTAAAGAGATATAAATTTTCTTATAATTATTCTAGTTATATACCATGAGGGTGACTCATTCGACGAGTTAAAAATAAACGCTAGAATTTGGCTTGGCAATTTTGTGCTCAATAAACTTGTTTTATATTTTTATTCCTTATTATGAATGTTTAAAGATTCCAGAAAATTAATCAAGATAGAAAAACATTTATTATACCATGGTTCAACCATATATATGGTTTCATTACCAAACATGAAATAATTAATGGAAATTGAAATTACATCGTCCACGATGTCGGTAATTCGACACAACACAGACAATGATTTTATTCCTTAAATATGTGGGAGAGGAGAAGAATAATGATGAATAATTTTCCATAAACACTAGAAAATCTAGAAAATACAATATTATGGTGCATACATGCCTCTTGTTTTAGATGAATTGAGGAAAGAATATGAAAATAAATGAATCATAAAATGAATGAAAACATGATAAATTTCTCACGAAAATTCGGCAGCCTAACAACATCTCATAAAATTTCATAAAAATAGTATGATGAGAGGTATGGAATATCTCATCATTCATACATAATCTGGATAGTAAGGGGGAATATTTAATGAAATATCCCAACACATTCCATAGGGAATGGAAGAGAATAACATAAAATGAAAGAAAAGAATGAAAATAAAAGAGGTTGTTTGCCTCTTGATCTCTTCTCCTTGAGATCCTTCTTAAGGGCTTTGGTTTTGGTGAGACAAAATCTTACTGGACGTGGGGGAGGAGGTTATGAAGGTATTTGGATAGAATTTGGAGAAGGAACAAGGCTTCATAGGAGTGCATGGAAGGGGGTGAGAGGGGGTTTTTATTGTGGAGGAGAGAGGGGATTTCATAATATAAAACACATTAATTTAATATTTCTCCTCAAGACAAGGAATAATGGTTATTCCAAGACCAATAATTGTAAATGGGTCATGTTAATTCAAACCAATTTGTATTACATATGCAAAGAATCATCAATGACTCAACTAATCCATTATATACATTTATTGTAAATTATTAGATTCTACTATTCATAAAAATTCAAGTATTTCAGAAAAATCCCAAAAATTCACCCTAACCATTTTTCGACATATAGAATCCAAAAAGAAAGTCCATTTTTCAAAAATAATTTTCAAATATGATTATTTTAATATTTAATTAAAATAAGAATTTATTATCAAAACCTGTTTTAAAACATTCATTAACTCATTCTAAAATATAGGTATATCGTGATTCAAACATGAATATTATTTTTATACCTCAATACTGTAGGTTACTATTCATTAGGGTATATCAATATTCATAACGGTAGGTTATTATTCATTAGGGTAGGTTACTGTTCACCAATAAATATTTCTGTTTTATTAGAATCCAAAAAACATATTGAACACAACCGTGTATGCCAGATTTTTAGAATTCAGAACACAGAGATGGTAAATTTATGATTAGTGGATATATTAAGGATATCTCCTATAATTAACCATGTTTTGTTCCATAGGTCTCAGGGATTCATAAACAATATACTACATAATGAATAGAGCGTATTTAAGAAAAACATACCATGAAATGTTTGGGGTGTTACATTATTCCCTCCTTCGAAAATTTCATCCTAGAAATTTTATGTACATAGCCCACCAAAAAGATGTGGGTGGTTCTTCTTCATGAAATCCTCTAGTTCCCATGTTTTTTCCTCAATATTCTAGTTTCTACAATGAACCTTCACTAGGTGAGTTGTCTGATTTCTCAATACATGTTCCCTTGTGTCAATATTCCCAATAGGATTCTCACAATATGACAATTAAGGTTCCAGTTCAATTTCATCATATGTGATAACATGCATTGGGTCTAGCATACAATGATACATGGAACACATCATGAACTCTATAGAGGTTTGGAGGCATCGCTAGATGGTAATCTATAGCTCCGATTATTTCCATGAATTTCAAATGGCCCGATGTACCTGGGGCTCAGTTTCCCTTTCTTACTGATCCTTAGGACACCCTTCAATGGATATACTTTCAGGAAGACATGAACTCCCACCTAAAATTCCAAATACATTCTCTGATTGTTAGCATAACACTTCGACCTACTTTGGGATTCCTTAATATGGGCTTGAATTTTCTTCACCTTTGCTGTGGTCACTTCAATAACTTCCAGGACTATAAGTTTCCTCTCACCAACTTCGTCCCAACATGTTGGAGTTCGACACCTCTTTCCATATAATGCTTCATATGGAGGCATTTGAATAGTATAATGGAAACTGTTATTGTAGAAAAATTCCACGAAAGGAATGTATTAATCCCACATGCCTTGGGAGTCAAGAGAGCATGACCTCAACATGTCTTTTAATGTTTTTATTGTCCTTTCAGACTGCCCATCGGTTTGGGGGTGATATGCGGTACTCAAAATAAGCTCAGTATTCAAATCCATCTGGAGGATTTTCCAGAATTTAGATGTGAACCAGGGATCTTGATCCGATAAAGTTTATAGAGGTGCACCATGAAGTCTTACAACTTCATTAATATACTGTCTTGCTAGGCGCTCAAGTGGAAAATCCTCTCATATAGGAATGAAATGTGCTGATTTTGTGAGACGATCAACAATTACCCATATTGCATCATTCCTTATAGGTGTCATCGGTAGTCCGGTGATAAAATCCATCGTAATGTTATCCCACTTCCACATAGGAATAGGTAGAGGATGCATAACTCATTTGGGATGTTGTCTCTCTACCTTCACTTGTTGGAAAACTAGACACCTTTACACATAGTCAGCTATTTCCCGCTTCATATTATCCCACCAGAAATATTCCTTTAGATCACTATACATCTTGGTGCTACCTAGGTGTGTAGGAATGTTTGATCTATGGGAATCATCTAATAGTTCCCTTTTTATCTCATGTACTCGTGAAACACATAACCTATTCCCAAACATTAGAACTCCTTCTTCATACACGAAGTCATCCAATCTTCCATCCCTAACTGCATTAATTTTATTTTGCAGATTCTCATCATCAGATTTAGAAATTTTTTTCTATTCCAATAAATATGGTTTAGAAGTAATTTGAAAGAGGAGTTATGTTTCCCCTTCCGTAAGAATTCTCATAACCATCTTTAGTAGATCCAAAAACATGAGATCTCTTTCAATCCTCATTTGAGTCAGAAGTCCATGATCTTTCCTGCTTAATGCATCTTCCACCTTATTCTCCATTCCAGGGTGTTATTTTATTGAACAATCGTAATCGTTGAGTAACATGAGCCATATTATTTGCCTCATATTGATTTCTTTTTGTGTGAAAATGTATTTCAAACTCTTTTGGTCCATATAAATCTCACATCTCTCTCCTTAGAGATAATGCCTCCATATTTTCAGAGAAATGATTACGGCTGCTAAATCAAGATCAAGAGTTGGATAATTTTTCTCATGAGTCTTTAACTGTCTTGATGCATATGCAATAACGTTATTGTTTTTCATAAGGACGCAACCCAAGCCATTCTTTGATACATCGCTGTATATAACAAATCCATCACTTTTAGATGGAAGAGTCAAAATTGGATCATTGAGAAATCTTCATTTCAATTAATTGAATCATTTTGTACACTCTTTTGTCCCCAAAAACAGAACTCCTTTTTGATGTGAGCTTGGTTAATGGGTTAGCCAGTAGGGTGAAATTCTCAAAAATACACCGATAGTAACCTTCTAAGATAATAAAACGGTGTACCTCAGTTATGTTTGGTGGTGTCAGCCAATCTTGGATTGCCATTTTCTTCACAGGATCAACGAGGATTCCATTCATAGAGACAATATGGCCTAGAAAAGAAACTGATTGATGCTAGAATTTTCACTTTCAAAACATCCCATATAATTCATTTCTTCTAAGAGTTTCCAAAATAATCCGCAAGTGATTCTCATGGTGTTCATAGCTTTTTGAGTATACTAGGATATCATCAATGAACACCACTACAAATTTATCATGATATTCCTTGAAAACTCTATTTATTAAATCCATGAAAATAGAGGGTGCATTAGTCAGATTAAAAGGCGTCACTATAAACTCGTAATGCCCATACCTGGTTCGAAATGTTGTCTTAGGAATATCTTCCTTCCTCACATGCAGCTGATGATATCCAGAACAAAGTTCAATCTTTGAAAAGTATTGGGATCCATGGAGTTGATCAAATAAATCATCAATCCGAGGTAGAGGATACTTATTGTTTATTATAATAGCATTCATTTCCCTATAATAAATATATAGCCTCAAGGATCCATATTTTTTCTTGACAAACTGGACCGGGGCTCCCCATGGAGAAACACTAGGTAAAATAAATCCTTTGTCACTAAAATCCTTTAGTTGTTTCTTTAGCTCCACTAACTCCATAGTGGCAATTCAATAGGGGGTATTTGATATAGGTCTCACATCAGGAATTAAATCAATAGAGAACTTAACATACCTCTCCGGAGGATGTCCAGGTAAATCCTCTGGAAATACATCAATTTACTCTTTCACTATGTTCACGTCTTTAATTTAAATATTTCTTTCCTCTCCCATAAATGTTGGTTTATCATCCTCTCCAAGTATTGCATTTAGTAGAGCTACTAGGGGAGGTTCTCGATATGAATCAGGTGGCGATGTTTCTTCCCTAAATACAAGGGATTCTACACCATTTTCAAAAAATTTAACTTCCTTATTCTTACAATAAATCTTTGCATAAAAATTTGACAGCCAATCCATGCTGATAATTATATCAAATTCAGTCATCGGTATGATGACAAGGTTATCAACCAAAGCACGTTTTGGTGATTAGAGGGGAACTAGTCGACATTCCTTTATTTCAATGATACATCCCCCAGGAGTTTTTAATGGCAACTCCTTTATCAAATCAAATTGGACATATCTAATTTTCATGGCAAATTTAGAAGATATAAATGAATGCGATGATCCAGAATCAAATAAGGTGTTGGATAAGTTTGAGGAAACAATTAAAGTACCTACCAACACATCATTAGGGACTTTGACCTCCACATTTGTAATCACATAAGCTCTCCCTTGATCTCTTGGCCTTTTCTAAGTCTGGTTTCCTTGGAATTTAGGATACTCATTTGCATAGTGTCCCATCTCTCGGAAATTATAGCATTAAACATCATTTAATTTTTCTTCCCCTTGCATTCATCATATCGATAACCCTTTTCTACGCAGTTATAGCTGTCTCCCTTTCCTTTCAATCATTTCCCGATATGATTCTTTCCACAGCTCTCACATAATGGGAAACTATTCGTTCCCTTTTAATTCTTTGTGGCTTCTCTTTTTTCTTTTTTTATCCATGTACCGCTTCATATCATGGTTTCCTTTGAATTGATTTGATCTAGAAAATTCCCTCTCTATTTTGATGGCACATAATACAATTCCATCATATCATGAAAATGTTTGAGAATCCAGTGCCCTCCGAAGACATGGCTTAAGACCTTCAAAGAAATGATCAATCTTGTCTGCCGAGTCACATACATAATCTACGACATACCTGGCCAGCCGTATAAAAGTATCTGCATACACTACAACATTGTCCTCTTCCCATTGTTTCATGCTAAATAATTTCCTCTTTATTTCAGTTTGTTGCTCACGAGGGAAATATTTCTCGAAAAATATTTCCTTAAAGTTCCTCCACTCCATATCTTCTATTTCTTCTTCTTCCATGGTGTTCTGAATCAGGGACCACCATTGGTCATCGTCACCCTTGAGACAATATACTGCAAGCACCACCATCTCATTTTCATTGCATCTTAATGCTATAAATATCTTTTAAAGTTACTTGATCCACTGCTCATCTACCACTGGATTAGTAGTAACACTGAAATATGGGGGCTTCTGCTGCATTAAACAATCCAACACAGGTGTGGAATGGTTATTCATTACAACTTGAGTATGTTGTCCCAATATAGTCATGATATGATCTGCTCCAACATTGACTGTGTTGAATTTCTCAGTTGGGATATCCCTACCTTTCCCCCGAGTATTGATTCCCCATATTCCATTAGACTCCATTTCTAAATAATGGGATAATCTAGATTAGTTTATGAATATTAAATAGAAAATCACTCAACATATATTTAACTTCTATGCATAGCTAATAAAATAAACATGGTTTCTTTGAGGTAAAAGTTACATTAAACTTCTTCATAATGGAATGTAAAGAAAATATGAATTAACCTAAGAATATCCCCTAGGAGTTTCGTGACCAAGAGTACAGCAAGGCCCATTGTCGTGTACCAGTTCTCTTTCGAGACTAGCTCAAAGCGGTGTTTTCGGGTTTTACCCCTAGATACACTTGTGCGAGAGTCGCCAATACCTGCTCGTATCCGGAAAGGGATTTATTTCATGAAATATTGACATAATATATTCCTTACCAAAATTTCAGGACGTTCTTGTATGTTTATCCTCAAAATCTACCTTTGGGCTTTGTTCCCTACTATATATTTCCTACAATAGTTTCCAGGTTTCCTACTGAATTTCGCATAATACCAACTATAACACCATGAACCCACAAGGATGGAACCAGTGCATTACATGTGATATTGGAATGGTTGGAAGAAATGAGAATCCCAATGGAAAGATAAGTTTAGTAGTCTTGAAGAAACTAGAGACATTGATTTAACATAAATTTCATTGGATAAGGTTACAAGATACAATCCACAATGAAAAACAAAAACGGAAACCACTAGTAATCAATAAATGACCTCATATTCATAACCTTTTGAAGGTAAAAAATGAATGGGGTTAGCTCAAACGATCAGTAAGGTTTAAAAATAGTTGAATAATGAGAACAATAATAAGTGATTCACAATCAATCTGACATAATAAATATGATATAGTGAATAAATGAATAACTAATCCCAATAATAAACTGATAATGAAACTGCATCCATAGATTTTGTCATAGTGAAAACCTCATGGATAATAATAATAACAGATAATGAATAAAGAGAATTCTTATTAATTGGACTTCATGTATCTCGCACATGAAACCATAATACTGTAAAAACGGTTTACTACTGTGGGTAGAAACCCATCTGATTTTTTTGGAAACAAACTCGAACGGTTTGTTGCCAAACTATTTTGTCTCATGAGACATACCTATGCATCAAGGGGATGTAGTGGGCCACACCCACCTCTAAATCTAAATAATTCATTATTAAATGATTCAATACAGGTGAAATATGCCTTTTTAATATCCATATAGTGTATAGAATACAGATTCATCAATAACATCCCAAATATACACGGTATGTGAATTGGTATACAGTTTAGACAATAAAAATATCCATGACCTGAGATTATGGATATTTAATAGAAATATAATTTCAAATGGAAAGTGATCTTAAATGGGTAGTAGGTACACCAAATAAGGATTATTAGGTTCAAAATACGAAGTTAGTCACAATAATGGGGATATTCTTGGACAAAAGTGAGAGACAAGATCCCTTACCTTATGCTTGAAGGTGTTCTTGTCTTGTTTTTAATGACCTTAATAAACAAATTACGAATATTCATTAATAAATCCAGAAACTATTTTATATTTAATTGATATTGGATAACCTTATTAAGTTCATTAATGTCCTCTTTGATGGGTTTAAGAGATTAAATCTTATTGTTTTGGAATCATTTTCTTACATGGTTTCATGATTTGTTTACTTGTATTCATGAATGGAAGTTGCTTTGAAATATGGTTAAACATCCAGAATTGTAAATATACATTATCAGTGACATTAAAGAGATATAAATTATCTTATAATGATTCTAGTTATATACCATGAGGGTGACTGATTCGATGAGTTAAAAATAAACGCTTGAATTTGGCTTGGTAGTTTTGTGCTCAATAAACTTGTTTTCTATTTTTATTCCATATTATGAATGTCTAAATATTCCATAACATTAATCAAGATAAAAAATTTATTATGACCTGGTTCAACCATATATTTGGTTTCATGACCAGACTTGAAATAATTAATGGGAATTAAAATTACATCGTCCACGATGTCGGTAATTCGACACATCACGGACAATGTTTTAATTCCTTAAATAAGTGGGAGAGGAGAAGAATAATGATGAATAATTTTCCATAAACATTAGAAAATCCAAGAAATAAAATATTCAGGATCATACATGCCTCTTGGTTAAGATTATGAGAGTAAAGAAGAAGAATATAAAGGAATCATAAAATGAATGAAACTTGATATTATCTCACGAAAATTCAGCAGCCTAACAACGTCTCATAAAATTTCATAAAAATAGTTTGATGAGAGGAATGTAATATCTCATCATTCTTACATAATATGGATATTAAGGGGGAATATTTAATGAAATATTCCAACACAGGACAAAGGTAAAGGAAGAGAATAACATAAAATAAAATAAAAGAATGAAAATAAAAGAGGTTGTTTACCTCTTGATCTCTTCTCCTTGAGATCCTTCTTAAGGGATTTGGTTTTGGTCTTTTGGTGAGACAAAAGTTTGTTGGAAATGGGGGAGGAGGTTGGGAAGGTATTTGGATAGAATTTTGAGAAGGAACAAGGCTTGAGAGGAGTGAATGGAAGGGGGTGAGAAGGGGTTTTTATAGTGGAGGAGAGAGGGGATTTCTTAATATAAAACTCATTAATTTGTTATTTCTCCTAAAGACAAGGAATAATGAGTATTACATAACCAAGAATAGTAAATGGGTCATGTGAATTTGAACCAAGTGGGCTTACATCAGTTAAGCATCATCAATGACCCAATTAATCCATTATTTAGCATTTATAGTAAATAATCAGATTCTACTATTCATCAAAAATTCATGTATTTCAAAAAATTCCCAAAAATTCACCATAACCAATAATCGACATGTAGAATCCAAAAATGAAGTCCATATTTCAAAAATAGTTTTCTAAATATGATTATTTTAATATTTAATTAAAATAAAAATTTATTATCAAAACCAGTTTTAAAACATTCATTAACTCATTCTAAAATATAGGTATATCACGATTACAACTTAAATACTATTTTTATACCACAATCTGGTAGGTTACTATTAATTAGTGTATATCACTATTCATAAGGTTAAGTTACTATTCATTAGGGTAGGTTACTATTCACCAAAAATTATTTCTGTTTTATTAGACTCTAAAAAACATCTTGAACAACAACGTATATGCCGGATTTTTAAAATAAAAATCATAGAGCTGGTAAATTTATGTTTATTGGATAATTTATGGCTATCTCCTATAAGTAACCATGTTTTGTTCCATAGGGCTTAGTGATTCATGAAATATATTCTACCAAATGAATAGAGTGTATTTAAGAGAAACATACCATGAAATGCTTGGGGTGATACAAGTAGTTTCCATGCGTACGCAAGACTTACCATCTCCATGAATAGTGAATTTCATTTATTATATCCAAATGTTTTGGGAAATTGTAAAAACATATATACTGGAACTATATATATAATAGATATATATATTATTTAAATAATGAAAAATTTTATTGAGAAAATAGACATTTGACTACATTGACAATTTTTAATTATAATAAGTTCATTTTCGACTCAAGTACCCAATATAAATAAAATGACTGATATTAACTTAAATAATTATGCAATTTTTATAAAATAGTAATTTTTTATATTACAGGAATAATAAATCTAGAAAATGTTCTTAACATTGTAGATATTATATTATATTTATTTGTTAAGAAGATCAAGGAACATATGTGACGAATTAGATTCTAGCTAAGGGAACCTTTCACCCTCATCTTTTTGTCAAAGAATTATTTTATGTTATATCATTTAATTTCTGTTTCCATATGTTTGGATATGTTCTTCTATATCCTTATTTCTTTTAATTTTATGTTGTAGTTATGGGAGACCCTTTTCACTCTCATCAACTTTTTTTCTAAATTTTTAAGTGACACCATTATGGTTTTGAATTTTCATAAGGGAATTTCTGAAATCAATTTCCACTAATTGGGTTTTATGCATAGTTCGCTGATTATATTTTCCCATGATTATTTGTGGAATCACTATTTTTTTATTTATGTCATAATTTTTTATTCCATTTTTATGGATATATTATTGCAACACATAATCTCCCCATTGATAAATTATAACGTCATTTATAAAAACATTTTAATGGAAATCATAGCTCAATATCCATTCATTTAGTTAAATATTCATCTCATTGGTTTATTTTCCATGAAAATGTTTCAATAACCAATTATTTTTTTACAATTAATACCTACTTACATTGGGTGTATTTATATTTTTCACAGATAATTATTTCATTGATTTATCTTTAATCTAAGGATATGATCTTAGTATTGTATTTGGTCTCAATTTATATTCCATTGAGACCTGATATTTGTTTTTCAATAAGTAATTGTATATGGTGTATATACTTCCATTTGACATAATATATCATGAATCTCTTTATTATCACGATATTGTAAGGTTTGTCTAATATTATTTTGTAATTATGGTTATTCAAGTATTTTCTCATGTGGTAAGGGACTCTTTAACTAAAACAATGTTTTAAATGTTTTAAATATTTATTCCTCTAAATCTTCCTAATTAATTTCCTTTTTTAAAATGTTTATATGGATTTCAGTAAATGGAAATTAAAATTTTAAAATGTTAATTATATTAAATTCTTCAATTTGGTATGAGATGCTTTGATACAAAAAGTTTATTATTAACTGTTTTAGATGGGTTTTCAAAATTATTGAATATTCCAATATCATGAATTGATTCATTATGGTTGAGGAGTGAAATATTGATAATTTCAATTTTTATGTGTTATGATTATTTAATGGTACTTGTACATTTTTTGGGTGGTTATGTGATAAACCAAATATGTATGGTTCTATGATAAAACTAGGGTGTGTGAGCTTGAGATAGCTCTTATATGCACTGGGTAACGTGACTGAGGTAAACGTTATTGTTTATCCTAAGAGATTTGGGGAATATACTATGATGTGTATTCTAAATGTAACTCCCTCTATATCAATGAACAATACAATGTAATTATTATATGGATACCACAAGTTACCTATATGATTTATGATTTATATGTGTTATTCATAAATAATATAATTTAATTAGGTATGTTAAAGAGATTATGTTTTCTATGTGAAAAGAATGATTTCATTGATTTGTGTGTATTTATGTACTAATGTTTTCATTAATTATTTTATAAACCTTACCAAGCCTTTTTATGCTCCTCCCATGTGTTTGAAATGTTTCTCACTTGTTATAAAGAATGGTAAGAGAAATGATTAATTCAAGATTATTTATATCAAAAAATAAATATTTGTTTTATTTATTGAGTTTTCTTATTGTAAAGAAATTAGTTAGAGTAGATGCTTCTAATTTGAAATATTTGAGATCTAATGTAATAGTTATGGTCTAATTATTTGAAACACTACACCTGAAAATATCATCAACTTAAATTTTAGATTTAACTCAAGATTAAGTATTGTTTTAAGGATGTTCCCTCATAAATATATTCTCATTATAATACGATTGTTCCATATCACTAAAAACATATCTGTTATGAAAATTAGGACATGATATCTTCTAATTCTGGTTTGACTTTTTCTACATGACCAAATAATTATCAACCACTATCCAAATTTAATCCTCTTCTAATAAAATCAAAACAAACAAATAAACTTCAACTAATTTGAAAACTATAAATATATTTGTGTACGAATGTGATTCATATGTTAAAATGGTTTTTTAGAAATATATTTATTCATGAATCACATCCACATCACATTGTATTCAACCAAAAATCCATACATTATATTGAATAACATTTTTCTAGATTAACTACCAAACATATTCTTGTTAACAATATTAAGGATTCCCAAGGATTCAACAAGGGTATAGATGAATACATAATTCATATTCATTTTTTTAAACAAAAAAACATTATCATTGTATAATATTATTATCAGACATTTTATATTAAATATTTTTTCTTTAGTACTTCCATTTAGTGACATTAACAATGTTAGGACCAATAGAGTCCTATGTACCCTGAGGGGGGGGGGGGTGAATCAGGGTATGGATATTCATTTTCAAAATTCTTCCAGCCCTACTGGATCCTGACCTCTTTATTATAGGGGTCACTTTTTTTTCACTTGTGTGTTTATTATGACCACTTCATTTCTTCTTTATCTGATGATGATTTTTTAAATGCAATGAATGGATGTAAGATGGCAGACATAGAGATTTTTACTTGGTTTACCCTCACTGGGCTACGTCCAAGGAGTATATAACGGTGATGTGCCGCTATACCAAATCCACTAAAGAACACCGCTGTTTACAAAGTTCATGATAGATCAATTCTATGCCCAGGCTCACTGCCTTTACAAAGTTTAGAGTCATCTCACTGCTTTCCCAAGGGTTACTCCCTACTTCTATATCTCTGGCTCACTGCCAGTGGAGAGGATGACCTTCTTCCTCTTCCTTTACACACTACTCTGGATAGGATCCACTCACAGTTTATATACATGTATGTCTCTTAATTATCACTAATGAAGGAATCATCAATTGTATGTAGATACTCTGTTAATGTCCAACTTTCACCCGTAGATGAATCTCTTTTTGCACTGAGGGTATCGGGAAAACATCCAGCTTCCACGCAGCCGTGAACGACTACCGTGAAACAACCTTACTTAGCGCCCTTCACTAATCCAGTTCATAAGTCACGGTGCGCAAATCATAACTGGCGTGCAATTCCTCCTCAACTACTTGTGCGACACAAGCTTCAGAAACTCCATACTTGTGCGACACACACAATTTTACGCCTAAACCAATATTGGTGCGCAACCAACAGATTTCACTCTTCTTCAAATCTAGTGTGAAAGTCCACCTCAACCACTTGTGTGACTCGTCCTTCTTCAACACAAAACATGCGCGACTCAATTCCGTTCTCACCCAAACCACCTTAGGCACATAAATATAACATGGCGCGCATCATCTACTTGCGCAACCACACAACACTTGCGCAACCACCACACCTGCGTGACAGGAGCTCTGATTTTTCTAAGTGTTGAACTCTACTTCTGAATGGGGAGGGGTGGACCTGTATTTATAGGCATTTGGACACCCTACGTGATGGATCACAAGTCTCCCCTCAGCACTCATATTTCAGCGCGCAAGTCTCTTCCGCGCAATTCACTTTCACGACCAACTCTAAAATGTGGGCACCCCTTATCCCTTTTCCATATTTTGATGTACTAATTTGGAAAATGTTGCCAGCATGTATCTGCTCTTTTTGTACCACCTCCAGGTCATCCATTCCTTTTTCGACGTTCTTGAATCAAACATTGATCGTTAAACACATCCCTTGAACTCGACATGACATGATGAAATCCACTTTCTCAATAAATTAGTATGTCATGGATTTCTTTTTCAACAATCACAACCCAAATGTACACTTTGTCATCAAACACAATCACCTCAAAAATTATTCAATGATACCTTGAGGGAATTTTCCCCAAAAAACAAAATAATTCATCAAAAATGATACTAATTAATGAATTCATAATATTATAATCAATTTACAAGGATTAATATTACAAATTATTGATGGTATCCTTAGAATGATAATGAAAATCAATGATCAAATGACCATTTTAATCAACAATGAATAAATGATTGGGGGTTATCTGTGATCTCATGTTGCAATTAAATGTCTCTTGACTATGTAACATTTTCTCATATAAGAAAATTATAATATTCTTTATTTATTTAAAAATAAGCCTTTAATTTTTTTTTGAAAAATACCTAGCATACTATAGATGTGTATAAACTCCAATACACATCATCCAATGAAGAATTCTTACGAGAATGTGTGAGAAAACAAAAAAACATGACATATTAAACTCTTATTAAATCGTCATCATACTATTCATGATCATAGGTCAATCCATTAATATTTAAACAATAACATTAATATCTAGATATCCCTATAAAATCCATAATTATACCATAGTTCAGGAAAATGTACATCAGTCATCAAATAATGTTCTTCCATTATTAGAAAATGAATTCAATATGTTCTATCATCTATTCACTTCCTCGGATTTATTTTTACAACTTATTCCTTTTCTTGCCAATTGAAAATATCAATGAATTTTCAAAAGAATATGTAACATACTTCCCCTTAATGAATTAATACGTTTATATTCAAAAACCACTATCCAACATTAACAACAAAAAATTATTCAAATTTTTGATCCCTTAGACAACTCAATTCCATTATATCACTGTATATTACGTTTTGATACATTTATTATCATGATATATCCCCATTATAACCAGTTTTGAACCTATTGTGAAATAAGGATCCATTATCTTTGACATTTTCCTTTTGTTTGATGACTATCACCAAGGGTTTCTACCCAAATTAGATGATAAATTACCTATATAAAACCTAGAAAAATAAATTTAATTACAAAAATAAACTATAATGATATCATTTAATTGATAATTCTTATATTCCAAATACCACTATATATATATATAAAAGTATACAAACATTTAAAATGAAATATATTATCACAATCACCTTGATAACAACCCATGTTACCAATGAAGAGATCTTAATTTCAACATCACCATCCTCTAAAACGAACACAATGTAAAACTATAAGGGGGAGATCATGGGAGAACCCAATAAGATTATTACCTGAATATACATGCATCTATGTGAAATAAAATTTTATTTGTTAAAATATGTGTAATCGTCAATAAAAGTCACAAATTTGAATAAAATAATCCATAGAAATCAATCCATCCCATTTTTCCATAACATCCTCTATTCATTGAATCCATGTTGAAATGTCATCAAAATTTAAATACTAAATTCTAACACTAAATAACTAAACCTCTAGTGTAACTAATTCCAAAACCACAACCACCTTATATAAATAATATTTGATGACCAAAAAATATTTTACATACTAGAAATATCATCAATAAAAAAATTATTTAATGTGATTAATCTAAACCTAAAAGGATAAATGAAACACAAACATAAAAAATTATAATAAATGAAAAAACCATCTAAATAAAAAAACAACCATTTATAATATTAGATGAGATAGGATATGGGAAAATAAACATTACTCTTACCAATCTCTTCAAAATCCTCAGTAACTGACAATTGATTAATAGACCATAGTAAAACAACCCCTCAAAAATAGATATGGAGCATACAATTAAAACAATAACAAAACAAAAACACCACATCCACTTCAACCCCATTCACAATTCAACCACTATATCATATAAAACCACTTCCTTTTTCATCCAATTTCTATTTCATCCACACTTCTTTATAATAATTTCCTTATAATCACCACACTACTACATCATCACTATATAATCACATCCCAACCATGTAATCGCATCTAAGAAACATCTAATTTTAATAATCAAAATATCATAACTAAACAATTAACCATCAAAACATCATCAAAACAATTTATAATTAAAAAAATAAAATAGTATTAAATTATATAAAAGTGTTTACACCACATCCATGACCAAATAAAACAAATATTAAAAGTAATAATAATAATTTATAAAATTAATCCACTACACATGGATTTCCACATAAGAACATAAAAAAGAAAAGATCCTCATAAACTCATCCTCTAAAATTCAATTAATTCATGTTATCTAAATACTCCATCATTATACAAAATCCTCCCCATTAAAACACCTTTTTATTTCTCATTCCACAAAACACAACTTATCAATCAATCTATAAAATTAATGAAAATTTATCAATAAATAAAACTAACCCAATATAAAAATAATAACCCTTTAATCCACTTCATCACATGGAATAATTTACATTCAGCATACAAAATTCATATATATTATCAAAGTGTTATAAGGAATTTAAAAACTGGTTTCATTATTTGCAAATATTTTACTTACGAAAATAAATTAAATTATAATCATTTAAAATTTTGATATTAGAAAAAATTCCATCCCAATAAAAAATATTGCACATACAGAATATAAACCAACGAATAACATATAAGATAATTAAATGAGTGAAATAAATATGTTATAATTAGATTTACATTATCATGCTATTATGTAAATCACATGAACATTCCCCTTATTACCTCTATTTTTAATATCATTCTAACCTGATTTTAAAATTTTAAAGAGTAATATAAAATATCTCACAATATTTCATTATTATTAAAATTTATAAAATAAAATATCATAAATGTTTCAGTTTATTATTTATTTTATTTTAAAGTAACGTAAAATAATTATCTTTAAAAATAAAATAAATAAACCTATAGAAATTTACATTATATTTCCTTTTTGTATTAGTTCATTTTTATGTTAAAAAATGCAATTTAAGAAAATTACTTTTTCATTAGGTTTTAAGAAACTATATTAAAACTAATTAATACCAATTATATAAATTTAATATTTAATAACAAATTATATATTTTTAAATAAGGGGATTGAAATTATTAATGAGGTTAATATATTTTTTGTTCATTGAGAATAGAATTTTTTTAAAAAAAGTTGTCTTCATTGTAAAGGGTAAAACGTATTAATTAAGGACAAAATTTTATGATAAGGTGAAAAAAATAAAAAAAAAATAATTATTATTGGATGATTTCAATTGTAATATTATCACTTATGTTTCTAAATTTTAATTTACTGCAAAAATTGTCCTTTTATTATGACCTTTATATTATTTTACGTAATGAATACTTAAAAAATGTAACTATTTCTTCTAATTTTTCTAATATGTTTACCTAGTGATAATAAAATGTTATGACTATTTTTAAATGATAATTTTGAATATTAATACAATATATTTATTATAGTATTTTTTTTGAAATTTTTAGGGATGTTATAATTTTCATATATTGTTATCCAGCACAAATACATCAATTCTTCAACAAATATCAAATTCAAGGAAAATAATTTTAAATATATTAAAATTAAAATTTTTTAGATAAATTGCGGTATTATTTTAATTTAATAGGTAAATATAATGTTTTATTATTCTTAAATGATATTATTTTCTAATTAAAAAAAAATTCGATGCCATTGATGTCAAATTTAATAAATTGTTCGAAAATAGACATTAATGATATTTAATGTTAAAAAACATTTTATAAATTGAATTAAGAGTACTAAAATACTGAATTATGATAAGTGGGATGGTAAATTTTAAAATATTTCATTCTGGATAATGAATCATGTCACATTACACCTGATAAGTAAATTTATAACCCTTAAAGTGTGAGAAATGTGTTACCCTGATAAATGTTAAAAAATATTAATGAGGGAGTTAAAAAAATAAGGTCTATAATATTGATAGAAATGTATAAATTTTTTAATTTTAAAAAACATTCAATCTTATAGTGGACTAACTTCTATATTATATCAGTTTTATTCCACTTCATTAGATTATAATATTTATAATATTTTAACGTTTATAATATTTGGAATCGTGCCACTCCCATCACCTGTGAAAGGGTTACCTCTACCCCCTATTAGTTGCACTATATTACCCACATATATCAACTAATATATACCAAAATACCTAAAAAACATAACAATTACATATCAGTGTAGGAAATTACTATGTTTTGTTTCAGTTTTCAGGGTAGTCATCTATGTCAGATAGAATTAAGCAAGTGCAGAACGAAGACATCGAGTTATAGAAAAAGGTGGAATTGGTAAAAATATTTAATTTACAATTATTTAACCTTGATAAAGATTGTTTTTTTGATGTTTTGGAGGAGATTATGCATTCTTTTTGATTCTCAATTGAAGAAATAGTTGTTATGTGAATCTCAACGTTCTCCATTTTCAGTTCATCTGGGTAGCACAAAGGTGATCATAGATTTTCATGAGTATTATTAGTGTGATGGAATTAAAAGAGATATTTCATATTTTACTATGAAATTTTTAACATGTAAATAGTTATGAGTGGATGTAACATAAGGGGATGATTCATCCTTTACCAATGTTGAATTGATAATAGGAAAATATTTGCATGTACTTTGTTGTGGGACTACAAAATACTTCTCGAGGTAGCAATGCAATGTGGTTATTGTTGACGGACTGACTAAATCTTATCATTTCCCTCCTATTATAGATACCATGTATTTGGATCATATTTCTTGTATATACCTCAAATATATTCTCAAGTTACAAAGAATTCCCCTTTCCATTGCATCTGATCCTGATCTCAGGTTCACTTCAAACTTTTGGAGAGACCATCAGAAGTTGTTTGGAATAAAATTAAATTTCATTACAAAATTTCTCCCTCAATAAGATGGAATGTTATAATTGACTATTTTGACATTGGATGTAAAGGACCTGAATTTTAATGTATTTTTTAAATATAAATGGGAATATTATGAGTCCACAAAAATTGACGGCACGTAATTCTGAGGCTTGGAGTGCCCAGAATGAATTTCTGAACTTTTGTTCGGGTACAGTTAGCAAACATGCAAGTGTATTTTGCTATCTTTTGAACCGGTGATTGGAATTGAAATATTAGTGTACTGTTGAACTTGTAGTGCCAATTTTCACTTAGGAATACTTTCACCTCAATGGCAGTTGGTTAAGGGTGAAGGTTAATTTTAGGGTTTTTAGTGGAAATAATAAAAAAATAATACATAAAGATTTATATTTTATTTGTTGTAACCAGTAAATGTCGAAGTTGGTAGTGGGGTCCACCAAACCATAACCTCCCATGAGAGGTTATAGTGGTGGGGACCACCCGAGCCTATCCTCCCATGAGAGATTATGGTAGTGGGGACCACATGAGGCCTAAACATCTTGAACACCCCTCTTAACGAGGAAGAAACATCTAAACTCACTCATTAATGTGGATGAGCCTCTTGAGATTCCTCCATATTAAATTAACCCAACACACCAACTTAAATTGTGAAAAATTAGTTATTTAATTTTGCTAAATTGAAATTGGGCCAATAATTAAAATTTGCAAAACAATTTTTATTTTGGTGGTTTTTTCTTTTGAGAGAATTTATTGGAAAAGGAGAGATAAATCTTGGTGGGAGCAATCTCTCCAATGAAGAACACCAATGAAGAAATTAATCCACGAAGAACGCTGACTTCGACTTCTTCCATAGGACACCCTTCAAGGAATAACGTCTTCATCTATGACGAACTAATTCACGAACCTGGAATTGGATGTGTGGGGAGGATGAGACGAACAACGATAACTTCACCTTCCTCTCTCCTCGTCGACATCAACAAAAAATCAAGTAGGGGTTTAATGTGAATGATTATATTTTTACCCAAGTTATTCCCTTCTATAACAAGGAACACAGATCAACATTCTAGTTATTTGATCCCCATATGTTTTCTTTTGTGGTTTTAGAGAATAATCATTGTGGGAGGGTTAGACGTTATTCATTCTTGTTTATGTTGAGCCATTTTCTATGGCCCTATCATGGAGGGTGCGGGAAAAAAACATGGTCCGTCCCCATCCACGATTCTACTTATTTTGTGTGTTCTTCGCAATGGACATGTAAAAAATGACGAATGAAGAAAGATGATGGCTAAACTGGACACCGGAGAAAGCACAACACCCGGCCGCCGCACGGCTCTGCCATCCATAACCGCATGACTCAGGTTCAGTTGTGCGGGGCACCCGAAGTGGAGAAATTCATGCCCGGAGCGGGCTATGTTTCACATGTGGAGGGTAGGGTCACATGGCCCATTAATCTCTGACTCGTCATATCGATGATCAACAGACGGTTGAAGGACCACCCAAGAAGAGAAAAATATTCAATCGAGGAGGTCCACAGGGATAAGGCGGACATGGCAGAGGATCTGGCTGAGTAGCTAGCAGTGGGTGACAATTCGAGATGTTACCACCACCACCACCAAATGGTCCACCCCGACCGCAGGGAGTAGGAGGATAGGGTCGAGCTCAGCTCTAGGCAGTAGAGGCTTAAGATCACTATGCTCTAGTGATGATATGAGGTCTGATTTGTGCCTACTCCACCTTAGCTGTAATACTTATAGACAGAGGTTCTAGTAATTCTTTCATTTTCACTACCCTCGTTTGGGGATCAGAGATTCCAACAGAGCTTTTGGCTTGATCCTTACGGCTGGAGACTTTTACGGGAGTAGATTCAATGATTACGCACTAGTGTCAGTGGTGCGAGCTTACTCTTAGAGGCGATAGCTTCAGTTGTGATCACATAGTAGCAACATCGAGGCCTTACGATGTCATCTAGGGTATGGACTTTTTATCTACATCTAGGCTCAGATAAAGTGTATTTGGCACAAGGTGCGGTTTTTCCATAAAGATGGGACCAGGTTTACCTTCACTGTCAAGAAGGGAGCCTTTGTAGTGATGGATGGACTTTCCGAGAGGAGAGTGTTTCCTATCACTCATCAGTTGTCTAGATTTACCCATAGAGTTGTTGATGTGGAGACTCTAAGCTATCCAGTAGTGGTGGACCAGTAGGCAGAAGTTTTCCCTGATAACGTTTCGAGTCTACCTCTTAAGAGAGCAGTAGAGTTTTACATTGAATTGTGCCCCAGGATGACAATGATATCTACACCAGCATATCGGATGGCTCCCATGGAGATTCGTGGGATGTGGCTACATCTACAGGACTTGTAGGCGAAGGGATTCATTTGGCCCAATGTTTCTCCCAGGGTAGGCCCGATTCTGTTCGCTAAGAAGGCATATGGGAGCTTGAGACTTTGTTTTGACTATCGGCGCTTGAACTAGGTGAACATGAAATAAAAGTACCCACTATCAAGGATTGACGACCTCTTTGAACATTTGATGGGGGCATAGTGGTTCTCGAAGATAGACCTCGATCAGGCTTTCAGCAGCTCAGATTTTGAGATGAGGATGTGCAGAAAATGGCATTAAGATGTAGGTATGGCCATTAAAAGTTCTTTTTTATGGCATTCATCATGAATATTTCTCCCGTAGTGTTCATGGGACTCATAAATAGGATCTTTCATCCCAAACATGATCGCTTTGTAGTAGTCTTCATTGACAACATTCTGATCTACTCAGCTACTGAGGAGGTGCATGCCTATCATTTGCAGGTAGTACTGGATACGCTTCGAGAGCACTGGATTTATGGTAAGCACTAGAAGTTCCAGTTCTAGATTCGAGAGGGTCAATTTCTCGGAAATGAAATATCTAAGGATGGAGTTACAATATATCTAGTGATGATTGAGGTGGTACATGCTTGGGAGCCAACCAAGAGTGTGTCAGAGGTACGGAGTTTCTGGGTTTGGGTGGAAATTACACGTGGTTTGTGCCATACTTCTCTATAGATTCAGGAACACTATCATCCTTGAATATTTATGGGAAACTCTTTGTGTGATCAGAGAGATGCCAAAAGATTTCCAGGAGCTAAGGTAGAGGCTGATTAGTACCCCCATCTTGAGGCTTCTAGAGGAGGGCGTAAGGTACATAGTTTACTACGACGTATCAGGGATCGGTCATGGATGTTTCTTGATTCAAGAGCGAGAGAGTGATCACATATGGTTCTCGGAAGTTGAGACAACATGAGAAGAATTACGCTACCCATGACCTAGAGTTAGTAGAAGTGGTGTTTTCCTTGAAGATGTTCCAGAACTATCTGATCGGTGAACGTTTTATATTGTACTCTAATCACAAGAGTATCAGGTATATCTTCCCTCATAAGGACCTCAACCTTATACAATGATGTTGGGTTGAGTTATTCTAGGACTACGACTTCGAGATAGTCTATAATCCTAGGAAGTGGAATTTTATAGAAGATGCACTCCGAAAGAGGTCTGGTATACATCTGCTAGAAGAGTTGACAGAGAAGCTTGTGGCTTCATAGATATCCTTTTTTGGATAGATATGAATAATTTTTTCTTTAGTCACATAAAGTCACTCCCCCACTCCTTCAGCGAGTCAGGGAGGCACAACGTGGGGATGCTGACTATGAGACACTATGTGCTCAGATATCCACATGACTGGTACCTGATGGATTTTATGATGGTGGGGAGCATGTCATCCTCATCAAAGGATGTACCATGGTACCAGTGTCACTTCAGGCGGATGTTTTGGGGGAGTTCCACACATCCCATCTAGTAGTACGTCCTGGAGAGGCGAAGAAGTACTAGGATCTCTGATGACAGTACTGGTGGTCAGGAATGAAGAATGTAGTAGCAGAGTTTCTCTCTCAGTGCCTCACTTGTCAGCAAGTGAAGGCAGAGCATCAGGTACCTGAAGGATTGGTTCATTCATTTGAGGTCCCAGGGTAGATGTGGGATGGTATATCCATGGAATTCATGACAGGACTTCCACATACTTCCAGGGGTGATGACTCGATTTCTGTGATCGTCGAATGATTCCCCATGTCAGTTCACTTTCTACCGATTAGATAGCATGGTTCAGTAGAGAGCTTGAGACATCTCTATGTGTAGAAGATTGTGGGGCTACATGGAGTATGATGGATGATTTTCTTCGATCATGAAGCATGTTTTACTTCCTAGCTATGGAAGGGTTTACATGTGGCTTTTGAGACGGAGCTTCATTTGAGCACTGCCTTCCATCCTCAAACGGATGTCCAGACTGAGCAGACCATTCAAACCCTTGAGGACATGATACATGCTTACGTCCTCAACAGCTGTCGTAGCTGGGTGGATCACTTTCCTTGGGTGGAGTTTTTATAAAAAAAACATATATCACTCCACCATTGGGATTGAACCTTTGGAGGCGTTGTAAGGGTGATATTACAGATCACCTTTTTGGTGGACTGACCCAGGGGATCAACATTATTGGGACTGGAGATGGTACGGCCTGCCAGAAAGAAGGTGTAGATCATCCAGGAGTGGATGAAGACTGCACAGAGCAGGAAAAAGTCATTTTCTGATAGGAGAAAGAGACCTCTGGAGTTCAAGGATTGTGAACACGTCTTTTTATGGCTCTCACCTAGACAAGTATTGACAGGATTTGGCCGAGTCGGCAAGTTATCTCTGAGGTTAATCAATCCTTTTTAGGTCCTCAGTAGAGTTGGAAAGGTGGCGTGCTGCTTATCTCTTCCACCTCAGCTGCACTGGGTGCAAGATGTCATCCACGTATCCCAACCGAGGTGATATATGCAAGACCCTACAGACATCATCAACCACGGCGAGTTGGACGTCGATGATGGGGTGACTTTTATGGAGGTTCTAGTAGAGAGTGAGGATCGACATGAGTTAGTCAATCATGGATGGTTGATACCTATTGTGTGCATTCACTTGAAGCACGAGAACATCTTGGAGAGCACATGGGAGTAGGAGGCTCAGATGTGTGCTTAGTACCCCCACATATCTAGCTAGTTTGAGTGGTGTCTTACTAGGACATAGATCCCCGAGGTGGGGAGAATGTAAATACCCTAAATTTCAATGTATTTTTTTTAAATAAATGGGAATTTCACAAGTCCATGAAAATTGAAGCCATGGGATTCTGAGGCCCAGAGTGCCCAGAATTAATTTATGATCTTTTGTTCAGGTACATTTAGTAAACGTGAGAGCGGGGTTTTCTATATTTTGAACTGGTGATTGGAATTGAAATCCAAGTGCACCATTGAATTTGTAGCGCCTGTTTTCTTTTAGGATGTCTTTATCTCGACGACAGTTGGTCGTGGTTTAATGTTAATTTTTGTGTTTTTAGTGGAAATAATAAAATAAAATAAAGCACACACTTTATTTAATTTTTGTAACCATTCCATGTGGAATTTGGTAGTGGGGACCCCCAATCCTTAATCAACCATGAATGGTTATGGTGGTGGGGACCACCGGAGCCTAACCTCCCATGATAGTTTATGGCGGTGGGTACCATCTGTGGCCTAAAATTATTGAACACCCCACTTAATGAGGGAGAAACTTCTCAACTCCCTCATTATTGTGGAAGAGATTCTTGAGCTTCCTCGACATTAAACTATTCCAACGCACCACATAAAATGTTTCTGATTTAGTTAAAAAATTTAGATAATTTGAAATTTTTCCAACCATTACAATTAGTGAAACACATTTATTTTGGTGGGTTTTTCTTTTGAGAGCATTCATTGGAAAAGGAGAGAGAGCTCTTGGTGGGAGAATGCTCTCCAACAAAGAATACCAACGAAGAACTTCTTCCACAAAGAACGATGACTTCGAGTTCTTCCTCGGGACACCGTTCAAGGAAGAACATCTTCATCACCAACGAACTAACGCATGAGCCCATAATTTGACGTGTGTGGTGGACGAGATGAATGTCGACAACTTCACCTTCTTCCCTCCTCATCGACGTCAACAAACGATCAAGTAGGGCTTTATTGTGAATGATTATATTTTTACCCATGTTATTCCCTTCTAAAACACGGAACGTCGATCAACATTGTAAAAAGTTGATCCACATGGGTTTTCTATTCTCGGTTTAGAGAATAATAATTGCAGGAGGGTTTAATGTCCTTCATTCTTGTTTTTGTTGAGTCGCTTGCTACCACCCTAATGCAGAGGGTGCCGAACAAACAAATATGGCCCGACCCCCCTATGTAGTTGTACTTCTTTTAGGTTTTCTTCGCAATGGACAGAGGCGATGACGATGAATGAAGAGAGAGGCTGGCTAAACCAGCCGCCGATGAAGCCACGACGCCCCACCGCCCAACGACTCCACCGTCCGCGACCTCCGTGCCTTACCGTCTGAGCCACCAACACCGCCGACGCCCGATCCACCCGCACCGATGCTAGAGGTGCCGCCCTGCAGTAGAACCTCTGCCCCACGGCTAGACTGCCTCCCAGTGGCCGGACCGCCGCCCCTCGGCCGGACCGCCACCCCGTGGCCTGATAGCCGCCCCGCGGCAGTACCGCCACCCCGTGGCCGGACCGCCACACCGCGTTCTCTCACCGCCCTCACACTGCTGGAAAACTAACATATACTAACGGTTTGGAGAACCGTATCCACGTAAGCCGTTGGGATAGGTCTATACCAACGGTTTTGCGAAAACCTTTCCTATAGACCTATAACAACGGGTGTGGAAACTGTTGGTATAAGTAATATCAAAATATATACCAACGGTTATGGAACTGTTGGAATATGTATTTCAAAAAAAAACATTCGCTGGGATTTGATCCCAGGACCCCTAGTTTTTCATTGAATGACTTAACCACTAACCTAACATGACTTTTGTGAACATAATTAAATATATGTATATATATACTGTCATAATTATTTTAAATTTTAATTTATATAATGTTCTCGGTAAGAATATATGATAAAAATTCTCAGGACCTATACCAACGGTTCTCAAAACCGTTGGTATAGGTCCAGAGAATTGGAATTTAGTTTGAGCTGAAGGTTGATTTCCCGGGGACCTTTCCCAACAGTTTTGGAAAAACATTGGGATAGGTATACCCTTTCCCAACGGTTTGGAAATGTCGTTGGGAAAGGTGTCCATAAAGTGGTATTTTTCTAACGGTTTACCAAAACCATTGGGAAAGGGTATACCTATCCCAACGGTTTGGCCAAACTGTTGGGAAAGGTGGCCAAAAAGTGGACTTTTCCCAATGGTTTGGCCAAAACGTTGGGATATGTATACCCTTTCCCAACGGTTTTGGAAAACCGTTGGGAAAAGTGGTCATAAAGTGGGATTTCCCAACGGTTTGGCCAAATTGTTGGGAAAAAGGCCCTATACCAACGGTTTTTACAAACTGTTGGTATTGGAGCATTGGGAAACGTCAGGTTTCCTGTAGTGTTAGCCGAGTAGCCCTGCACCCTCGAGGTACCCCTCAACTAAGCCACCCTTGTAGCACCAGCCAGGCCCTCACAGGCCGGACCAGGTCGGTCTGACCGGTCCGACAATACACAGGCCCACTACGACCCATTTACCTTCTTTTGGCAATAAATTTGGCACCAGATGTCCGTTTGACAAACCATTAGTGGAGTTGGGAGCCTTGGAGCGAGACAGTCCACTTGAGTGATAACCCACTGGGATTTGGATTAATATAGGGTATGGTCAGGTTGGATCGAGCACGAATCCAACCGAGTGACCAAAACAAAAAGGCTAATAACTCACATACTGAGCATCTAATTAAGGCACCGTTTGTTGCGTTGAGACACCTATGACATGGCAGATCATTGAGATACTTATTCGTGGGACTTCATGGTAGTTGGAGTATCAACCATTGGCTTGTGGACAGGATCATTCTGGTGACGAGTGAGAATAGTTCGGGAACCCAGTGGATGGCTGAGACTTGACGACTGCTGACTGTTTCGACTCAGAGTGACTATACAGGCCCCGTAGAGAGTGACTTGGTGAAGTGGTAGACCCACGGTGGGGAGCACCTTGGGGAAACGGCAGTCAAACCACACTTTACAGGATGAGTACCTCAGTAGGACACACGGGGGAGAACCTTGGAGATGTGGCAGACCCACAGTGGGGAGCGCCTTAGTGACACGGCAGACGCACGGTACTTGACAGGGGGAGTACCTCACCAGTCCAAGGTTAGTGGGAAGCACCTCTGTGTGACGCAGCAAGATCACTATACTCAATAGAGGAGGAGTTCTATAGAAGCCAAGGTGATTGACATTGTTACTGGGAATGTAACTTGATACAACCCCTAGAATAAATCTTGGTTTGAGCTAAGTGAGTACCTCTATATTTTCCTCATGATTGAGATAGATTATTTGATAACTTCGGTATATGTATGGGAATATACCTATGTATAGTTATTTTTTGATATCATACTTTGTGGTTTATCCTTGGTTGATTTTGTGAGACCTTGAGGGTCTAGGGTTCCCTATTAAGTATCGTTATACTCACCCTTGCACGGTCTATGTCCGCACTTCATTGTGTTTGGTGCAGATGACAGACAGTGCTGACTGAGGATGTGAGTACCAGGACTGGACGGTGCTACGAGTTGGACCATACATCATGTTGATACCCAGAGGAGACGGAGGAATGCAGAGTGCTTAGGAGGCAATATTGACCTACCCTTCTAGTAAGATCCTCTGAGGAAGGCCCAACAGATGGCTTTCCCTTTTCTTCAGTTATATTGTATCACAGTTGTACTTGTACTTTCCTGTTGGTCTTGTATTCCCACCCCTTTTACATTAAACACTATTTTGTTATACAGTTTTACTTGGTGATTTTTATCCAGTTGTGTGCTTGGTTAAGGGTGTTTACAGGTTATAAAGGAAATTCTTTCCCAGTTATAGGGTATTACGCATTTTGTGTCAGTCGCCAGCCCTTGGCCTATGGAAGGCGGGATTGGAGTTGTCACAACACGTGCCCCAGAGGATGGGTCGTGACATTGGAGGATACAATTAGAGATTTTTCAATATACTAATAGGGATTTTTGGATCAATATCTATCAATAGATGTGTTTTTATAATAACTATTATCATTAAAAAATACAGATGTCACCTTTTAAGGCATTATATGGGAAGCAGTTAGACACTACATCATTATGGATGAAGTTAGGGAAAGAAAGTTGATGGGATGATAATTTGTAGATGAAGGGGTTGGGATATTGAAGATGAACCAGCAAAACCTAAGGACTACTCATGGTAGAATGAAAATTTAAGAAGATAATAGGATGAAGGTATTTTATTTCAGTGTAAGGTATCATGTATTTCATTGAATATCACCATCGAAAAGTGTTATGCATTTTGGTAAGAAAGGGAAACCAAGTCCATAGTTCATTGGATCATATGAAATCCTAGAGAATGTTGGATCTGTTTTCTACTGAGTATCATTGCCTTAGAGTTTATCTCAGGTACACAAAATGTTTCAAGTTTCAATGTTGAGGAAGAATGTGCTAGATTCATCTCATTTCCTAATCCCAGAATTAATATACCTATAAGATATCGTTACCTATGTTGAGAGACCTATTTAGATTCTTGATTGTAGAGAGAATGTTTTAAATAATTATTTAATCCACCAGTTAAAGGTTTGGTAGAGAAACCACATGGTAGAAGAAGTAGCATGGGAATCAAAAAATGCTAAGATTGAAAAGTAACCACAGTTGTTTAATAAGTAAATAAAATTTTGGGGGTACAATTTATAGAAGTAATGGAGAATGTATCACCAGAATTTTTTTAAAATAAATTTAAATTAATAAAACAGTGAGTCTCTATATAATGAATCATTGATTTAATAAGATTTTTACTTGCTAGTCATTAAACATAATTTTCCGGCTTCTATTATTTGAAATTAAAAAAATGGCCATATGTGGTTGTGATATGTCAGTTATTTAGAGTTTGATAGAAACAAAATGTTTTTGGTGAATAGTATCATACCCTTATGAATAGTATTATGAATAGTAATATGACCCTTATGAATAGTTAACTGCATTATAATTTTATTTTGTTATGGTTATAAGATAATGTCGTCTAGATTATTTTTTCATGGTGACTAAAAATGATTTATTGTCTCAAAATTTTTATTTCTAGAATAATTTATGATTTCATTTAAAAATTAAATTAATTGTATATAGAAAATTATTTTCAAAATTGAATTGAATTTTTGAATTTTATACTTAGAAAAAAAATTATGTTTTTTTGGGGATTTTTTTGAGATAAATGAATTTTTGGGGGATAGTAAAAAATATAGTTTAATGTTTTCAGGTGTTTAATTGCATCATAATGAAGTTATAATGATGTAATCATTATGGTCAACTCAGGGGGATTAAAATATGGAATGATATTTCCTATGTCGCCTATACCAGGGGAAAACCAAGGGAAATACTATGATTTTTCAAATACCACTAATGAAGTTTCCTTTTACATTAATTAAAAACTCCCTCACATTCACTATAATTACCACCCACACCCCCTCTTCCAATAACACCTCTGAAGCCTTGTGAATTTTTTATATTCTTCCCAATCCCCTTATGAAGTCTCTTCTTCATTTTCAATACCAGATAGTCTCTCCAAAAGGCAAAACCGAAAGGCTTTAATAAGGATCTATAGGAGAAGAGTTCAAGAGGTAAAGATTCACATTCATTTTTTTTCTATTTTCTTTTCAATTCGTTTATTTTATTATACACTATTAACCACCCAAACCCCTTATATTAGTGGAATTACAAATCCATCATTATATATAAGCTGTACGTTTATCATTTTCAACAAATAATTCATCACCCTTCGTCATGTTCTTTTTATCTTATTGTAAAAAAAAATTGTTCGTGATGTGTTGTTTTTTGAAAATCGTAGACGATGTGTTTGTAATTTCCATTACTTCATTGAAAACTGGTTATAAAACCATTTTAATGGTTGAGATAGATTTTAATGTGTATTATATAGTCTCTTTAATGTTTTGTAGTTAACATATATACATAATATTATTTTATATTATGAATGTAGTTTGTGGGTATCAATGAATGACACAATTGATATTAATAAATATGAATAATGATTTATCTAATGATTCATCCTCATACCATATAACCAAAATGATTAATGGAATATCATAACAATCTCAATATATATAAAAACCATTTCATTACAATACTAGAATTTCATTTTCATAAGACATGAAATCAAATACAAACTGGTCTTGGAAATCATTAGAGAAGGCACCTGAAACAATGGAAGAAATAAAATACTAATAGTTAAAGGGAAAATGATGTCATGAAATGATCACATATGGTTTTATAAACAGAAATATGTTTCTATTTGATATTAATAAACCTATTTAATACCTAATACTGGAGGTTTAAATACATTTTAAATAAGAAAAATCATGAGGTAAGGGAATTCTTAACCCAATATCAAATCTTTGGTTTAACCTTCTACTTTATTCATTGTTTGGTATTAAGATTATTTTTGTGGTGAATTTTTTTTATATTTTTTTTATTATTTCTATTTGTATTGTTTAAAAATATCCATTCCATTTTAGAAATTATCACTCTAATTATAATTTTAAGGTACTTTCCTCCTAAAATCTTTTTCAAAGTCTATTTAATGATCTTCAGAATGATTGTTATATATATATGTAATTAGTGTTTTATCCTGATTTCATGATACTTTATGAAAATGAAATGATCTTTGAACCTAGATGTGTTGGTATTAGCCCATTATAGTAGAAGATATGTTGGGTTTCTTCCATTATAGCACAAGATATGACGGTTGAGTCCCATTGTGGTTGTCCAATGCATTGGGTACCCTGGTGATGGAATTATACCAAATGGTTATTCTATATGTAAGGATGATTGTAAGAGTTATATGGTAAATATTTCCTATGGAAACTATATGATGTTTCCATTCATGTCAACACATTTTTATGAAACTGATTTTATGGTTTTCATATTTTCTCAAGACAAAATATTTCATTCCATATATCCATTATTATGTTTTTCTTCTCATCCAAAGATTTTAAATGTTATTTATAGTTCATATTAATGTCTAAGAGAATGAAGAATCAAAATTAATGTGTCATGCAGATTTTTTCAAAGATATTATGCTTATATAATTTTTTTTGGGAAAATTGGATACAATTTTAATAGTAACTTCATGTATGATTATTGGATATTATGTTTGTTTTATGTCTGGATTTCTATATAAATCTAAACCTGAAATGGAAACCATTTATATTCTTCTATGTTCGCCATATTTTAATGAATAATTACAATTTTCTGGTTTTAGGGATTATTCTCTTGATTCCAATATGATTCATGTTTTAAGATCTACTAGTATTAATTCCATGAATCATGTGTTTGATCTTTGATATGAAGGGTATGGTCTTTAAATTTTGTGGTCATGTTCTCATAACCTTATGTTTATGTTACGCCTTCATATCACATTTATTTACCCTTACCTATTATTAGATCTCACAATATCTTTGGGATACATTTACAATCCTTTACCAAGATATAAAACTCTGTTCTGAGATTCCAAAAGACAATAAACTCTTAAAGTCCTTGAGAACGTAATTTTGTAATGTGATGAATATTCATCTAAAATGACATAACAATTATGAACGATAATCCTAGTTCATTATTGATGGTATCAAAAGAATGTATTAGTTACCCATGGGAAAAAAGGATAGAAAAACATTATTGAAGTCCCTAGGTATATTTATATCGTTATGTATTGGGATGTCTCTGACGATATGTCTAAGGATTATTTAATGTATTGAAAAACTAATGGAATTTTTGAAATGCATTAAACAAGAGGATTCAATGAAATACCTCACTAATAGATACTACAAGTGTATGTTTCCCTAGGATATATTTTCATTACTATAAAAACCTAAAAAACAATATTTTTAATTAGACTCGATCTAGAATGGGTGCACAACAATTGGCCTTATTGAACACCTAGTTTAACACTAGTGGGTGATATCATTTGGAAAATCAAAAAATAAGTATGAACCACCATGAAAATTTAAATATATGTAGTTCATAGATGATCTAGTATTTTCCTAAGGTGTTATGTATTTACATTAGGTTTTCATGATTTAGACATCTAATAAGTAATATTTCATGAATATGTTGTTTTTCCTATGATAATTGTTTCTCAAATAATGATTTCTAGTTTTAGTCCATGGTCAGAACCTGAAAAAACTGGGTTAATGTTGAATGTGACATAAATTTTAAGATGATATGTCAAATGGGATGATCACTTTAGTGAAGGGTGTTAAGATCATGACTAAATTTTTTTAACAAAGCAATATTAACAATGTGTACATTAATCAAATATTAGAATATTTAAACAACATAATTAAATAGTTCACTAGGAATTTAGGTAATAGATACCATAGAAGAAAGAATATTATTTTTCCATTGTGTCAAGAATGTGGGAAGAAACACCCAACTGGATTTTATAGAGGATCAAGAAGAAGTTTTGGCTTTTGAATAAGAAGGACACAAAGAAAGTAATTGCTAAGGTATAAGGAAATGTTTAGTTCACGTAATGAATGAGATTATTTTCCAACCAAAGGTATCATCAACTTTTGAATGCTTTAAATGTGTAATTTATGAGAATTATGAAAATAAATATCTTAGGGTGGAATATCCTAATGAAAATAAGAAATGTTATAGGAGTAGTGGTACTATTATTGAAGATGAAGAGACTATGAGAAACATATGAATGTTATGTTATGTTCTAATTGTATAATTTATAAGTTTGATTAAATTCAGTGTGATGAATTTTAATACATGAGTAATACTTCATATTTTAAAAATGGAATATTAATGAATGATTTGAGGAATCCTAGTTTATGGTTTTATAAATAAGGGGGATTATTGAAGTGTATATGAATTGGAATTCAAGAATACTGATTTATGAATCATGAAGTATACATTTATCATTATGAATTTGAAAAAATATACTGATTATTGTGGATAACCTAGAAAATTTATTTAATTGAAGGGTGATATTATGATTAATGGAGTTTTACCTTTAATATGTTCCAGATGTTGAGACAAATATATTTATCTTGGATAATGAGATTATTGATAAGGATAAATTTAATTAGATAATATTGATTACTACTAAAATGATAACATTGTTGTTGAGAAGGTTATTTAGGTTATCGTTGATCAACTTTAATGAATTTTTGGATTTATTGAATATATCCAATAATATTTGTTCTATATTAGGGATGAATAATACTTTATGTTTTCAATATGTTTATTTTTTTAATTTAGGTTCTTACCATGTTTCAAAAGAATATATATTGATGTTACTCACTTTATTTTTATATGTAAACCTATAGATTCATTATGACATATGGGAGATCAATGTTAATATTATTTTGAGAAATGTTTTGAACGCCTTTCAAAATATTTGTATATTCAACTTTTGGAAGGGTTACAGGGTCGACTATTTATGAAATGGTTTATAATAAACAATATATAATGTATTAGAGATTAAGCTACTATATATACATATGAGGATTTTTGCATGTTGGATAACCAATGTTTGTTGAAATGGCCAATCATTCTATATGGATCTTACGATGTTCTAGTGCATTATACCTAACAAATTCATCTCCAATTTTAATGTAAGAGATTAAATGGAAAATTTGTCAAGGAACAACCAAATGGAATGATTGTGCTTAATAAATTGAACGAATTCATGTTACTATACATCCTTGTGAAAATTATTCAACAGTATGAAAAAGATCTTGAAATAAAATGGTGTCTCATTATTCATATTTTAGATGATTTAAATGATTTATTAATGTATAATTGGGTTATGGTGTTTTAGAAAATAATCTTCTTTAAATAACATAATTTATTATGATCAGGGATATTTATCACTCTCTAAAATAATTTACTCTTTTCATTCATGGAAAAATATTCACAAATTCTCTCCAATGTGGAATTATAGTTAAGAGTTAATTTGGGTAACTTTTATGTTTTCAAACTTCCTTTTATAAAATGTTTAGTATTAATATTATAGATTTATGTTCTTTATAATGGATCCTTAATTTATTAAAAATATGATGACCCAAACAAATTTATAGGGAGAAATAAATTTTAAGGGGGGAAGGAATGTAACACCCAAAGTAATTATTTATTATTTTTTCAAATAAATTTAAATTCTTTGATTTCTTGCATTGCAACCTAAACCGATTTATGATTGATTCATACAAAAAAAATTAATATTACAGAACATGAATCTCTTATATTAAATTTTAGTTGAAACCACACATTTTTATTCTTGTGTAACATACATTGTCGAGTTCCACTAATATCTTGTGTTATATAAAAGACTAATTCTAACAGATCAAAAAAATACTACTATTTTTAATAAAATATTATTATGGCTATCACCAAGATGAAGGATGGGTAGTTATGAATAAGAATGACTATATTTTGGGAATATGGTTTACAGTTGTATATAAATTGAATTTTTTGGTTACTAATTAATTAGAAATCAACCTGAGAACTATTGTAAAATAAGGAAATTCTTTTTCTTAAAATTTATTTTTCTATGCGCAAAAAATTATTATCAAAATAAATAAAACAAAAATAAATTTATGAATTGTTTTATAGAAATATATATTATATATTCAATAATATATTTAAAATTCTTCTTCTGATTTTTTTCAAAACAACTGATAATAATAAATCCAATTTTATGTATAAGAATATATATATTTCAAAGGATAGTTTTACCCCTTTTTATTGCACACTTATTTTAATTCTAATTTTTGAAACCTTAATAAATTTAAATTTAAAAAACTTAAATTAATTTTATATTCTGTATAATAATTATTATGTTAGGGTGAATTTTGGTTATTTTTCTGAGTTGTTTAATTTTGGGCTGAATAGTGAAAAATAATTAATTTTAATTGAAAACTAAATTATTATTTTAATAATTGGTAAAGACAAATCATATTTTGATTTATTTTTAATGTAAAATATATTAGATTATAAATCTATTAGTCCAACTAATTTAATTTGGATAAATTTTTCATTTAAATTGGATATAAATGTTTTTCCAACATTTTTACTTTTCTGCTTTAAAAAATCAATCTCTCATTCTCTTTACGGGTTTTTTTAATTGATTTTTTACAAAATAATTTATTGGATTCTGGGATATTGGATAGAATTTTTGGAATCAGAATAATATATAATTTTAATTTATACCATATCATTATATTTATCATAATTATTAGTGAATACAATTAATGTTTATTACAATGATTTAGGGACAAATGACTTTACTATATAAGTAAACTGTACAATTATAGGGGAAATGACATAGTAACTTGACAAATCCCAATTTTATGGAAATAGTAATACCATTACACATATTTTTTTCAAATATTATTTATTATTGGAGGGAAAATATGTAAGGGATACATCTAAATAGTGTTTACATTTTGTTATTTAATATAATGTCCCACTTTAACTATAAAAGAGATTCCACTCTTACCACTTCACCACACCGCTAAATACCTTTTTTCTCAACCAATTCCTATAAAAGATTCTTACCAAATTCCATACTCCCAACCTATAAGACTAACCTAGGTCATAATTCTAACCAAGGATGTCCATTGATGCAAACCAAAAGGAGTTAGTCGAATAATATGTAACATTCATCAAAGTGAATTTTTGTTTCCATCTTTCTCCATCGCATTAAATTATAATAATGAAATGATTATATAATAACATATGTATAATATATATTATGTTTTTTTTAAATTTTAATACCTTATAATTCAAAAACTACCACCAAATTAGATACACAATCATCATTTGTGTGTATTGGGGACTATTTCCATGCCAAACAATGTCGTTCATTCTTCCATTTCCACTATTAAATAACTAGAATAATGATGAATTTATAGTTCATATATGATGTTTACACTTTTTTATATTTATTTATAATTCTATAAGTTTTATATCACAAATAACATCATGGTTTCCATTTTTCTGGAATATGATAATTTCGTTCATGAGTATGGTGAACTACTTCATCACGAAGCGATGTGATCCATTAATGCTTTAAATGAAATGTATTAATGATGGTTTTAATGAAAATATGTTATATAGATGAAATAAACATAATTATTTAATGATAATATACCTATATAATTAATTCATTCCATATATCAAGAAAACGAAAACAATGTTCATGCATATGTATTGCCTATCGTCTCTAAGAATAATGTATTTCATTTACTACTTTTATATTTTTTATATTATTATAAATATATTTTAAAAAACTTTTTATTATATTTATATAATTTTTATAATTATTTATATAATTTAATCATTTTATAATTACTATTACAAATAATTATAATTCAAAATATGTACAACCAAACAATGCAGTTATTACCCAAAACATAACTTTAGCAATTAATTCATAATAAAAAAGAAATATAATGTTATAATTAAATATTATATGGGATTTTATATATTAATATGGTTGAATAATATATTTATAATTAATTATATTTATTGAACTGGGTAATAAGATCTGTATAATGAAATTTAATACTTAACGTATGGGATTTATGTACAACTTTTTTTGAGTGAGACACAAGACATTTTCACTGCCTATTTTTTGTATGTGGTGTCTATAATACCCATTTATGTATTTTATAATTATTATAATGATAATTATTGGGATTTATTTATCAATTTTAGTATACAAATTTAATGAGGTTATGGTTTTAATGTTATAAAAGTGGTAAGGGAATTTTTTTAACTATTTTCCTTCTTTGAGAAATATGTTGTGTTATGCAGTAAATTTTTTTATGAGGGTTCTATAATTCCTATTTAACATGTTATATAATGAATATAATTATATTAATGATATATTATCATTTATGTGATGTTATAATTTTATGTGGATTATGATACAATGTAACCAATGTGGTAAGAGTTTATTGCTACAATCACATCAATTATCATCATTTTTTATGATTATGATTATATTGACGCAAGTTTGTCATGTATATTTCAATGATACTCATTAATTTTATTATATTATGGTTATTAATGATATATAAAATAGAATTTTCTGTTTAGAATATTTTTTACTTAAGATAATTTAGAAACCAACATGTGGACAATACGAACTTATTTCTCCCTTCATTCAGAAATATATTTTATTCAAAAAACATGTTTCAGAAATATATTTTGAAATATTATTGAAATTATATTTTAAAATAATAGTCAAGGGAAAATATTTTAAAAATGATTTCTATTTTAAAATGTGTTAAATTTGTTTGTAATGATTTTTTACGTATTCTCAAGGTAATTTTTTAAGAAAATAGTTTTCACAAAAATTATGAATTATAAAGTGTTATTTAAATTGAATGGATATTTTTTCTCAAAACATTATTCTATATTTATTTAAATATTTCATGAGACTTATTTATAGTGGTTTTCATTGAAAATGATTTTTAAACTATTTTCTTTATAGACTAATTATTATTAATGAAAATATATTTTTCTTATGAAATTCTAAAGAGACCATTCAAAATCCTTCTCCATCTTGTCTGAAATCCTATGATTTAGTTCACGATATATTAAGGATGTGATCCAAGGACACAATTATTATTCTTTTTTAGAATGGATTATGTTTCTAGAGACATATTATAGTCATTTTGGATTTTATTATTAACTTTATTTACTCGATTTACCCTTTATGGTGTAAGAAGGAATTACTAATGTTTCTATTCATAATTCCGAAAAATAAAAGGGAATATTTAAAATATAGGGAACACTAGATTGAAAATATGGAATCCATTATTGTATATTAAAAATATAGAATTGGAAAAATGTAATTTGATATTAAATAGATAAAATGGGAGAAAATGATTTTTAGGGAATAAATTTTTTGTAAATGAAATATTGTTATAAAAAATTCATACATAAAAGTCATTAAAAAGAAAATAATTTTATTATTATAAATAAAAATAAAAAATTGATATTTTAAAATTGATCGATTATATATTTTCAATATTTAGATAATCTAATAGAAAAAACGAAATTTCAATAAAATAACTATTTTTCACTATTCACTGAAAAAGAAACTATTTGAGAAAAATAATAAAAAATTCATTATAATACAATTTTTTATGATATTTATAGAAATGATATTAATTTAATTAAATAAAATTGATAAAATATATCGAAATTAATTTTAATAGTTTTCTCATTGAAATCAATAAAACCAATTTTTCAAGAAAACATTTTTCTTTTGAATAAAATGATATTAATAAAAATTAAATGAATATTTAATAAAAATTAGTAAAAAAATTGTCATTTATTTTGACATTAATATATATATATATATATTATTAAACCAATTCATATCTTCAAATTCAGAATCTATTTTATAAGGGTGACAATTAAATAATATTTTGTAGTTTATTTTATCTTGGTGTTGTGAGTCGTATACAATATCATATATAATGTACTTATAAAAAAATAGGTGATAAAAATAGATCATTCACAAATGATCCTATTTAATAATAGAGGCTTGGTGGAATCCCATCAGGCCATAATATATTAATAAATTAAATGATTTATATAGTTAATTAATTAATAAATATTTACGTTACTATATTTTATACACAATAACATTACGAACATTGGTATATTAGCATTTTTATAAAAAATATTCATTAATAAATATAAATGTTAAATATATATTAAATAAATAACATTATAAATTTTTTTGATATATATTATTAAATGTTTTTATATATATAATAATTAATAAAAATAATATTTTGTATATTTTTCAAAAAAAAATTAAATATATTATATTGAAATATATCCTAGTTAGACACTTATTGATCTAATTGATAGATACCAATCCAAATGTTATTATTAATCCCAATTCCAAATTTACTCCCATTTTATATCTAGGACAAAAAAATAATGACATAGTATTCTTTTTTATCATATCGAGATTATAGTGTTCGGAGGGTCCCCTGACCCATGTACAAGTTGAATTAAGAACTATATAATATTTATAAGTAGTAGAGTATACATGACATATACCTTCATCAAACTATGGTTCAACCATATCAGAGTTTTACTATGTGTTCAAGACATTCACTTTTTATTCCAAAACATTAATGTTTTCAAATTTATTATTTATGTCATTCCATAACATATATGTTTCTTTTAAAGACATAATAACCCTCTATTAAATATATGGATAGATTTATAAATAGAATCTACTAAAAAATCATCAAGAATACTATATTAAATCAATATAATCCTTGAAATTTTCTAAATAGTCATATTCCTAATTTCTATATTTTCATTCTTTGTAATTATTCTTAGCAAAGAAGTACTTATAATAAAAAAAATTGAGACAAAAGATTGTAATTTTTTATTCTTGAACTCTCATCAATGATCAATTCTCAATGAAATTATTTTAAAATATATTTATTTTTAATAAAATTCATTATCACACAATGTTTGAGAATGATTAACTTTTATATTTTAATAAATAAAGCCTAAAAATGAACGAAAAAATATTTAACTAGAAAATAAGCAATATTCAAGTGAAAATTGCTATTCTAAATGGTAAAAAAATAAATATGGATAATATAAAAAGGTTTAAGAGTATATTATTATTAATGAATTGAATATATGAATTCTGTTGCATGCCTATTTGGCATTTATAACAACGATAATTGTGATCAAATTGATGACTGGGAAGATGGTAAATTAAATTCTTCATAAATAACTTAAATAGTGAAAATATAATACAATGTAAAATTATTCTATTACATATCCATGATCCATTTATTTCTATGGTAATAAAATTAAATTCCTATAAACACAAGGATATAAGGTCCAGATTATAATAATTTTTATTTAATGTGTCTCTAAACTTATGCAGTGTATCTTTAAAAACCAGAAAATCATTGTAAAAATAATAAATCAAAAATCATTCATCAAAGAGTTGAGAATTGATTATCACATTAGTCTTGACCATATAATTTAGAAAAAATTATTGATCATGATTAATATTTTATTACCCAATAATCCCACTTTAAGTATATTTCCTTTAGTATTCTATCAATAAATAACCCATCCTCTGTTTTATTATGATAGTTCATGGAAATTTAATAAGTATCCACTCATTTTTATTGAAAATTCACTATTCATATACCATATTGAACTTCTATCCATGTTTATTTTCACCTATAAAAATTAAAATAGAATAATGTTTTTTATTTAAATGCTCGTGTGTCATATGGTGTCATTAATAAACGATATGGTAAACTATATCTATATAACCTTGTTTGAATCAAAATGACATAAGTATTTTGAAACATATGTATTTTTAACTAAACTAATATATTAATTTTCAATTCCATAATTAGTTTTATAATTTCTCTTAATAGTTATTAAAAAAGAAACACTACACAAGTTGTTGTTCATTATGTTAGGAACAATATATTTTCTATATAACTTTGGCTTTTCACAAATACAACCAATTCAATTTAATTATTTTCTGGGAACAATACTTTTAAGGATCTTGTATAAATAATATTATCCATTAATTTATAAAGTATCAACATTTTTATATTTTTCTACATTAACATTCATATAATTAATTTCATTTTCTGGTATATTGATTCTTGAATAAGATACACATAATTTTACTTTAAATTTTATGTTCTGTTTCAGCATAAAATTTGTATCCCTTAATATAGTAATATTAATATTATTCAAATTTATATAATTAATAATGATTTATATTTTTTATGAATCATAAAATATTATTCATTAAATTTACAAAATGATAAACTTTTAAAGTTGGAATCCAAAGAGTATTACGAAAATACCACATCTTTATTTTCTATAAAACACATGTCTGATTTCAAATTGACTACAAATTTTCTAAATAAAAACAATATGACTTCCTAGTTTCATTAAAAATAGTCCATGTAGCCTTCAATGTCATCTTACCTTTTTTCTCATAATGAGATTACATTTGGAGATTCTTATTTTTCATTTACATTTTTTTTACTCTACCAGTTTTGGGAATTCAAGTATTATCTGCCCTATATTTGGTATTCATAGAAACAAAATTCCTTTATACCATGACTATTATTTTTGGAATCATTACAAGGATTTTTTATTCCTTTCGTCCACATGTAGATCAATCCAAATCCTGTGTTTAGGTTAGCCAATTCTTCTCCAGGTTTTGAATTACTAGAATTTTTTTCATATAAAAATCATCTTAAATATTACGTTATCTTATTTGAATAAAAACTCCAAGCATTGTATTATACTAATTTAATATTATATGATATGATTAATCATATTAAATTTGAGCATAATAAATAATTAGTGTATAGATAAATTTCATAATTATTATCCTTTTTACAAGTGTGAAGTTTCTTATATAACCTAAAATTCCATTCCATTTATAGGGGAAAACATTAAGAATTTATTAATGTATGATCCAGTTGTGTAATTGTCATTCCCAATGCAGCAAGAACATTAAACATTTTAGTCAATATTTCTTTAAATTGAGTTATAATTTCATCACCATACATCTTTATTAATTAAGATTTTCATTTATTAGTGTTGTAGATAAATTTTATAACATTACTCATGCCCTCACAGGTTACTAAAACTATCTACCATGTATCAAAATAGGTTGGGAATTTGGAAAATGATTGATTGCATCATAAAAAATTCAACTGATGGTTACATTGATGTATCTTGAATGAACCTCATATTCATTATCCTTTATATCATCCTACGTGTCCGGTTCTTCTATGTGAATTTCATAAAGATTAACAACATTTATAAAAATTGTAAAACTATGGTTATTCATATAGGTTACCATACTAGCATTCTAGTATACATATTTCTAATCATTGATGTTTTTTGGTATTATCATTACAATTCCTTCTTTAGTTTCATCCATTTAAATATTTACTAAAATTTATCATTGAAACTCAAGATTGATAGATATTATCAGTTTTTTTCAATTACAAACTCCATTGATACAAATTTATTTATATGAAAAATCTTAAGGAACCAAAAATGATGAAAAAGTAACATAACATTGGAAATAGTATTATTACCTTTATAAATAGAAAATCTTCGAAATAATTTGAGGAGTCATATATGAAAGTATAAATAAAATTTATATATATTATAAATGAATTTATGGTTGAATTATATAATAGTACAAGTAAATAAATGTTTTCAAAATTATTAATGAAGTTATGGGATTTTAATATGTCAAAAACATTTTATTTCAATTCTATTATTTGTATAATAATTTAAAAAAAATTTGTTTTATAAAATATATTCACAAATTTATAATTTTATGTCTTACTATTTTAAAATAATTTTTGGAGTACTTAGGAAATTTTTCAAATGTATTATGAAAGTAGTTATAGTTTTAAAATATTTATTTTGAATTTAATGATTCTTTGAATTAAAAAATAAATAAAAAATATTAAAAAAATCAATAATATGGAGTTCATTTTTTAAATTCTACACATTGAAAAATGGATAGGCTGATTTTTTGTAATTTTTCTTAAATACATGAATTTCTGATGAATAGAAAATTTTTGTAATACATGGTATATATATTATAATCAAAATTCACTATTACAAGGGTAGCTCCTGTTATATGAACCTTAATCTCGAACATCTGATAATAATTTTTATATATTTAGATATAATTATGGAAATGTTTTTAATCATTATAAAAAATAATGAACTGATGAATATAATAATGAGAAAACAACCCTCTCTTTCACTATAAATATCATCCCTCACCATTTATTTTTCCCACACCTTTAAATTTATTATCCTTTTCCAAATTCTACCAAATACATAACCCTATCCCCTTCCCCTTGTCTAGATGATCTTGGTCTCATGAAAAGACTAAAATCTTTTCCCAAAGAAGGTTCTCAATGTGGATAAATCCATGTTGTAAAATCCTCATCCTTTTGATTTTAATTTCATTTCATTTTAATTTCATGTATTCTATTTTGATAACCTTATCATATTGAAATTGAATGATAATGTAGTTTGTTTGATATAATAGTATGATATAATTTTAAGGAAATATCCATCATCAAAATCATTTCTTTCATTTTTTTTTGTAAAAGGAAATTGTTGCATGTGATGTGTCAATTTATCGACATCATGGTTCATGAACTTCCATTTTTCTATTACAACTTCAATAATGATAATAAAACCATTATTATATTTGAAAAATATTCGAAACTATATTTTATATCCATTTTTATATATTGGAAATAACTTATATACATAATAATAAATGATAAAACAAAATGAGTTCATTGTGATCGAATGTTGCAAAAATTGACATAAACGATTATCAATATCTATTTATCTAATTATTTACCTTCATACCATATAAATATTTTTTATAATACCATTTATAATTTGGAATATCAATAATAACATTTAATAACATTCCTTGGACCATAATCATAATAAATTACCCTATTTTTGTAACATGTTGATCTCAAAAAGTAAAAAAGAACTCTCACTTCTTCTTTTTTAGTCAATTAAAGCCATTACACCTACAAATAATGATTATCATTATCATTTAGCATTCATGCTCCATCTAAATCTATAAATCATCTACCAAAAATACATTAACAAAATATTTGATCATATATTATCGCTCATCTCTATGAAAAAAATCCACAAATGAATCCAACTAGGTAAAGTATCCGACCCATTGAATAACCTACCATACATAAATCCCCATAAGTTCCATTCATCCATATATATAATATGTAATTAAATATACATTTCTCCAGCCTCTCAAGGGTATGCATATTCTAATGGAATCTTATTCCTATTCCAAACCATTTCCCCAACATACCTAACCTATACCAGTACTCCAGTAAGACAAGAAATTCAAAAACCAACTCACTAAGGTTATCATACATGACCTAAACATGGGGACTATATAATAATTATAATATTTTATCGCATGATAAGATCCATATAACTAACCATTATACAATACTAGAAGCTCAAGAAAAGGGAATCCAAAATTTGGGATCTGTTGAGTATATTTCCCCCAACAATATATATTTAAACATTATATAATTTATTGTTACCACATTAACAAAATTGAATCCACTATCATAGAAATTTTCAATTACAAAAAATCATAATAATTTCATTTTAATACTATATGGTTATTGGGTTTTATGTACACACAAATCATTCCCCCATGGATGAAAACATGATAAAATAAAAAAACCACAACATTAAACATAAATAAACAACCAAATAGTTAACTAAAACCCGAAACCAAAATACCATAACCTCGATAAATTAAACATTGAAAAAATATGATTTAATAAAGAACAATGTTGTTATACATCTCAATCTCCATCACAACCTATCAATATATACAATTTTAAAATTATAAAAACATTCCTATCAAGGAACTAATACCTTTTAGTAATTACTCAACCCTGTAGATCAAATAATAACCAACCATTATAGAAATGCATGACAAACTTTATGCCTACCAATATTCCATTGGTTGTTAACCATTGAAAATTTTCAATATTCTATGTTTGGGATTTTATACTCTTATAATCATGGACATAAATGATAAAAAAATAAAAATAAGTTATCCAGTACCACATATCATAATATGGATATGGAATTATTGATACAATAAACCACAAAATAATAACCTACACCTATTATTTAAAATATTATAATACATGACTTATATCTATTACAAATCATAAGGAAAACTTTCTAGGGTATATAATTCAAATACGAAAGAGTGGAAAAGGCGCATGATTAGAGTAAACTACATACGCCATACCTCACCTCCACCACAATTCTCAAATCGAACAATGATTTTAATACCAAAACCACAATATTAACAATAATGTTGCATGAATATTATAGATAAGGGCTATATATACCCCCAGGAGATTGTGAATGATGTGAGAAATGATTATTATTAGGGTAATACCAATGGTGTCGCAAATATATGCCATTATATTCAAGTGGTTTCCCAAAAAACAATTAAACAAGAAAGAACACACAGTAAAAAATCATAAATTTAAGGTCATTGTGGGATATGCATGAAACCACAACACTAGGGTACACCAGTTCTAATAATTTGTAATGAACAATTAACATTTGACCCTTGAGGATATAATAATGCTATATAGAATCAAAGTAATACCTTTAGTCTAAAAATAAATGCTAATGGAATAAAAATGGGGTCTTAGACGCATAGTCAATTTAACCAAGGGTGATAATTGATAGATGAAAATTCATGATCTCAAAATCATTTGACCATGGATTTCTAATAACACATCGAATATTCAGCAATCATTATATCATAAAATGTGTCATAAATACCAGACTACATATTGGACACTCAGTTGATCTGAAAATAAATGACATATTCTATATGGTATCCCATACTCTTCATTGATCTGATATTATAAACTAAAGAAAAGACAAGATCCTGAAAAATATACCAATTTGACCAAGGTTAGGAAATATAAATGCATCCAAGGCGAAAATTACCTTAGTAGTGTTACACTAAACACTAAATTCTAAGGCATCATAACTCCATAAACTCCACACTTCCACCAATATAATCATCATAAATTATACCAACATTGTAAAAAATATGCAATCTATTCTCTTATATATGGTCTTTTAAATACCTTGTGTCATGTAAAAAATTCTTATAGAATTGATTAAAATATAAATGCTATATAACCATTTCCAATATATCAACACAATGAATTCCACCCCTATTGAATATTCTCTCTATTCCAAGTCTTATCCTAGAATTAATGATACATTGTAACAATTTATGTACCCAATGCACTCAAATAAATATAATAACATACATTATTAAACATAACTAATCCAGTTCAAATGATACCAACTAATATACATCACCATACAATTTATTCCATATCACACACTCCATAACCATTCATCTCAGATGTAATATTGAAATTTCCCATTATAACCTTACACATAGTAATAACTATCAAAATTTAAACACTGATGATTTATGTAAGCATTTTATTTCCCTTTGTTAAATATTAAATTATTTTTAATAAATTGATATATACGTACTAAATAAATCATAAAACAAAAGATTCAAATTTACAAAAAATAATTGAATCATAATTAATCATTACAAAAAATGAAAACTAAACCATCAATATCGTAGGTGATTACAACCCATAAAAGTGAATAAATTAAAATTTAATATTAAATATAAAAGAATAATATATTTATAAATATAAAATCACATGGATTATGTTCACCTTTGAAAATAATTATTATTTTAACCACACCTATAATGAAAGAAAATTTGAATAAAAAAGTATTTTAGAAAATCGTAAATAGAAACTTTATTAATAAGAATTTTAATTTATTATATTTTAATTTAACTAATATATAGATTATAAAAAAATATAAGAAATTTATTGTTTGATATATATAAAATGTTATATACCCATTTAATATAATCACATTAAAAATATTAGAATATTAAAATTTATGGTATCTATTTTATACAAAAAATGATTATTATGACGTTAAATATTTAGTTTTTCAATATAAAAAAATTAAAAAAGAATAAAAAGATATTAATATATATTGTAAAATTCCATGGATTATTAAATAATTGTTGTTATGAATTATATAATGTTGATAAATTTATTATGTAAAAAATGATATGAACAGAATATTGTTAAAAAAATTTAGGAATGTATATAAAATTAAACAAATAAAAACTTATTAATAAATTACAACGAATAACAGTTTTATTATTGATGGATAAAGAAAAAGGATTTATTTAAAAACATCATATTTTGTATATATTATATGTTTCTATATAAAATTTAAATGTATCCTATTTATAGAAGGAATGTTAATAAAAACTATTGTTTATATATGTTAAAAATTTATTAAAATATATACATTGATTTTTATTTGGATTCTTATAAGGATGATATAATTAAATATTAATATAAGTTTTCTTCAAATAATTGTTTTTATGTTGGTCATATATTTTTATCTTAATAAATTAAACCAGTAACTAATAAATAAATATTTTAATGAAATTTAATTATAAAATATATTTTAAAGAATTTATATTCCATTAATTTTTATTAGTTTGGAAAGGAATAAGAATAAAATCATGTTTATAGTAACATATATATTCTTTAAAACTTACATGGGTGATATTTTAAAAATTTATAGTGGATACATATGAAAACCTAATTACTGGTAATAAATAATATAAATATTATATATTTTTTTATTTATGGATTTAAAATTATAATATTAATACTTAAATTTTAATCAAATTGACACATCAATATTGTTAGAAATTACACAAATATATTCATTATAGATTTTTTATTTGACCATAATAACTGAAACTCCCATTAAATTAACCTCAAACATCATAAATAATAATGAATTTCCATTCTAGAGCCTTCTCTATTCAATATAAAATGAAATCATCAACATATAATAAATATTGACATCACTATTTTGAAATAGATGAGAAACAATTGAAACTGCTAACAACATGTGACCAATATAATCCAAAAATAAGTAATAATTATATAATAAATAAATTGGAATGATTAAAATAAATTTTAATAAAAATAAATTTGGTAATGAAATAGATTATTATTTATTATTTATTTACTCCATATGATAATAATTAACATCTGATAAAGTAGGATTCAAATGTTAAAGCTTTTTAAGAACATAATTTCCTTTCATTAAGTTATAATCTTTTTATTGATCACTATTTGGGGAAAATGTATTCTCTACTCTCCAATACCTTTACTCCTCTCTTGTGATGGATATTACCTATAGGAATGTGATAGTCACGTTGAATACCTCTCCCCATTATTTGGGAGTGCGTACTTACTATTTCTCATCTATATTTCCATATGATAATTTACCCTTTAACTAAACCCATATATCGTTGGCCTTTCCACTCACATCCCATTGCCTAAACGTACCCTATCTTTATTTGAGGGCTCTAAAGCTTCTTCTTACACTCCTACAATTTACCAAGGTCTCAACACTCAATAGTAATTACATTCTTTAAAATAGATATGAATATTCTAGATGAAATATGTCATTGATAGACTCATTAATGATTCTTTGTGACTGAAGGATAATTCTACAATTGGGTTGATAGACCCTTTCCGCTTGATAATTCTATTTGAGGTTTAATAAGGCCTCGTCTCTATTAAGTCCAAAGGAAATCATAATTTTGATTTAATACTCATTTCATTTTTATATGAACCTATAGATTTCAAATGGAAATATATCCCCCTTACCTAGATATTTGGATGAGATTCATTGGTTCCCTTTCTTTATCAAAATTCCACCATTCATGATGTACTATGTAATTTTGGTGTTGGATAATCTATTTATTTTTTATCAGATAAATTAATTTTTTCGCCATATTAGATAACATATTTTGGATGAGGTGGATGTGTCTAAAACATTGATATAATCTATTTTTATTGTGGTTAACAAGGAGTTTTTATGAAATTATATGGTGTACATTGAGTCCATGTGCATCTACTACTATTATGGTAAATAAATGTAACACATTTAACTAGAATTCAATGAAGGTATTCTAAACAAGGAGCTATTTATTAGAGATAACATGAAAATAGGTTCATGAGGGTAACATTATTATTAAGGCTCCTACAAATCCTACTAATATTTGACATTATATAGATTATGATGCTATTTTTAGTTGGTCAATTAGTCTTTTGGATAGTCAACCTGATTTGAGGATGGGGAATTAGAATAAAAAATCCCCTCACCTGTTTAGCAGAACTGATTTTATTGGGTTTGGGAATTTTATCTCTCTATTGTTCAGTGATGATACATCCTCAATTATTCCCAAGATCCATGTTATATGTAACAAAACATTGACATTGATCCATATGGATGTGTTGTGTCTTACAAAAACCCCTTATAAATACAGGGAGCTACTATGAAGCTTCAATTATAGAATGTAAAGAATTAAATTTTAATTAAATAATAGTACAATAAATTTTATAATATTTCATGTAAAAATTCTAATTTTATTTGATGAATATTAATTTTTAACATACGAAGTCTAAATAATACTAAAATGAATTTTTGAAATTTTCTACAAAAATTAATCTTTTATGAAAAATTGAATCATTAGTATTTAAAAATTCATCATTGAATTTAAAATAATCTGTAATATTATTTATATTTGACCATTTATATTTTAAAAATTTTAAATACATTAATATGAGATCATTTTTAGGTAAAAAGTGATCTTTTTCAGAAATCCATTTTTAAATACATAACGTCCATCAATTTTAGTTAATTCAATTATTATATAAATTATTATAATCAAACATATATATTATATATCTTAATATATAAATTTAAATCAAAATAATTATGATTATTAGCCCCATTGTTAATGTCAGATCATCTAATGCATGAAAATTTCATGACAAAAATTCATGAAAAACAAATTTTTAACCAGTTGTATTGGTTTGTTTTTAAAATTAATTCTACCAATTCTGTGATTTCAATTTTATAAAGTGGATTAAAAATTTATAATAATGACATTATGTAATAGTTAATAATTAAAACATAAATTTGTTTCTTAATGAATTGAAAAACAGTAAAAACAATATCATGACAGGTTTGGTTAAATCATGATTTCCAAGGAGTTAAAATAAATAGATAATGGTTAAAATTAACCAAAAACATTTATTTATTCTATTTTATGACGTATTTGTGTCCAAATATATATTTATGGATATAAATACTTTATTTTAAATCATTAATTTTAATTTGGAAACTATAACATGAGTTTTTTGGAGAAAAATATTATTTTTTCAATTAAAACCTTTTTTTGAGTCTTAGCATATTAATTCATGTTTAGAATATTTCATTCATATTTGGATTGATAAAATAGTAACATAAAATTAGTTTTATTATTAGTTAACCCAAAAAAAATTTATACCAATTTATTACCATACTTTAAGCTATATTGATTTGTAAACATAAATCAATTATTTTTCTTAACAATGGATATCCATGTGTTTTGAATTATTGTGTTAAAATTAATTTATTTTAGAAATATAATTTAAAGATGATAAAATTTATTTAGAATCATTAATTAGTATGTTAATTTTTATAGATTTACCCTTTTATTTTTTGTCATATAATTATGTTTTCATGGTAAAATATAGATTATTAAAGTTAAGGAAAACATTTGTGTAATTATTCTAAACTAGATGATAAGTATAAATATGTATATGATAAATGTCTAAAATTTATTTTTTGAATTTATTTATTACCTATAATACATTATATTTTAATTTCAACTACCATGGTGAAGATTTACTATATTTTGATATATATATATATATATATATATTATCAGTCTTTTATGTAATTCTAAGTGTTCCCTTTCCATCCCTTCTAAAAGGATACCATATACAAAATTCTCTACACCATAAATTAGAATAATATATTGAAAAATCCACATATAATACCCTCTTATATTCCTTCATAAATTCTTAGATCTTCAATTATTTCCCAAATACCATACACCTAATGATTAAGTATCAATCCAGAAGTGGGTTCACGTAATGAAAATAACTATCTTCATTAAGATCATTCCTCTTTACTTATTTCTTTACCACCTTGAATTATATCCCTAAAATTACAAAACTTCAAAATAATTTTATCCCATATAATAATATTTTATTATATTTTGGGAATATTATTTAATAATATACTTCTCCATGAAATATGAAACAAAACCAATGGTCGTGCATACGACAGGGTACCACCTTGAAAACTGATGTAATATCTTTAATCACTGTCACGCATGGATAGTCATAATGATGAAAAAATTTATATATATTATACTTATTACATAATATTAATTTTTCTAATTTAATATATCATCTAATTTCTAACCCATTAACCAATTAATTAGTGGATAATGACACTTTTTCATACATATGGCATACCGTCTCCGCAAAGAGATGTAATTTATCTTCGATGTCAATGTTTGAAGAATGATTCTAAAATGAATATAATGAATAAATAAGAAATTTATTAAAATAATATGATAATGTATATAATGAAACAATATCCTTTGTACATGAAAAAATAATCCATGGAAATATATGCTAGATAAAACAAATAAGTTATCACCCAAAAAAATGATAATTATAAAATATTATTAATGAACTCGTGATGTGTTATTATAGGTGGATAATAAATGTAACACCCAAACCCAAGATTCCCATCATTTTTTAATTATTTAAATACATTTTCATTATTAAAATAAATAAAATCCTAAAGGACCAATCAGTTTAGTAGTTTGGGAAAATAGATTACATACGTGAACCTTTCATTACAATTCAACACATAATATGAAACACATTATATTATTATATAACTACATTATTATGTTAAATAAAACATTCATGTCTATCATAATACACTTATTTCCATCCTAGGAAAACAAAACATACAATAGGGGTGGGCTCACATGCTCAGTTAGGTTAAAAAATACAGTATAAGGTTTTATAAATAAGCATAAACCTTTGAGGCTAGGTATAAAACTCAAATACAATAATTTTAAACATATTCCACTAAATAATATGGGAATAATAAAATAAAATAATTAAATTTAATCATCCACACAAATATTCTATTAGTTTAATAGTCTCATGTAATATCGATAACTAATTTCATAATGTTATAATTCATAATTTCGGACATCATAACCATTCCATAAAGGCCTCATGCTATGATAATAAATAATCATATAGTAAAGGCCTTGTGAAATGACCCTAGTTTGTCTCATGAGACCAACTAATTAATCAAGGGGATATAGAGGCCCCACCCATCACTTCCTAATTCCAATTCATTCTTCTTATAAAAGGGGTAATACAAAACATTATCATTAATATTTAAATTGGCATTCAAAAATCTATTCATTAACCATACACCATGAATGGTATCAAAATAGAAAAACCAAATTAAAATATATATTAAATTTTCACTACAATATAAATTATTGAATTAGAATAAATCAACCTCAATTAAGCACAATATCCCAAAAAGCATGTTACCATATATGAAAATAACTTAATAAAATGAAAAACAAATTGAGAAAAATTTCAATTTTTTCTTTGAAATCATTTAAAAATAAATCAATTATAAAAAGAAAACATTTATTTTATAAATGAAACTGCATGATTATAATTAAAGCTTCAAAATATTAAGCCATAATAATGGGGGAAATTTCTACTCATTTCATATACGTTAAAACAAAAATTATTTCCTAATTATTTTCAAAAATGTGATAAATTACCTCATTTTGAAAATGATGAAAGTATTCTATTAAAATGGTTTGTAAATAGTCAAACATGGATACAAATTACTGTAAACAATTTTCTAGGAATAGAAGTTATATTTTAAATTACATTTTTATGATCCATGGACATTGATGATAAATATTTCCAAGTAGATACTTATGTATAAAAAATAACAGATATAATGATATTGTAAGATTATCCCATAAATTTAGATTTCATTTTGTTTGATCATCCTTTATGATCCTCTTGAATATAACCTCCATAAAAGATCCTTGAGGGCTAGTTATTTGGTCTTCTCATGAGTCAAGTGGCACTTGGACATGGGGAAAGTGAGAAGGACTAGTTTTTTGGAAGATATTGATGGAGCTACAAGGCATTGGGGGATTAAATAGGGTTGTGGAGATGTGGTATTGATACATGAGGATAGGTGGGTTCAAGTCAATAATTTTTTTTATTATTTTATATTAATTGAGAAGCATATATAGGAGATATTAAACATAACAACATATCTTGTAATTACTTTTTTATAAGTTGGTTTGGTTGGATCCACACCTCAAACAACAATATTTTTTTTAGTTTTTTGGTATGTTAGGCTTTTAACTTTTAACATTAAACCTTTCTAATATTTTACATTTAATATGGTAAATAATTTTCTAGCATGGTCACTTTTTCATCATAAAAATTAAATTGAAATTAAAACCTATGTTAGACCTTATGATTTCATATTTGGAATCCATTTTATCTCATTTAATTAACCTAACTGGGAAAATTTTATTTAATATTAATTATGTATATAAGACTAAAATGTTGGTTTTTAAAGTGAAATGATCATATGTTGACATAGATTGCTCTATTCATTCATGTTTTATTTGATTTGTCTGTGGATTTCTATTTTTGATGGTGTAGCTTCATTACACCTCGGGTTTTCACTGTTAACCTTGTTCTTAATAAATTTCTTTGGGAATGGATTGGGAAACCAATCCATGCCACTTTCATTATAAAAACAATAAAATTAAAATATATCTATATAAATAATTTATATAAGAAATCAGTTTTGCAGTAATTTTCAGCTTTCATTATAATATAAAAGTTATCAAAAAACAACATAAATTTATCCAAACTAAATTTTTCATGTCCCTATTCTGAAGATTTAGTTTATTTTTTCCAAATTAAATAAATAAAAATGTGAGATATTTTATTCAAAAATGGTTCACCATTGAAAGGTGGTAAAATTTCCTTTTAAAAAATATTTGTTTTATTGGAAATATTGAAATATATATTTTATCATGTCTATAAAATACATAGGATGGATGTTAAATTTATATGGAAAATATAATGTTATAAATGAGGTTATTACAATTCATAATTGCTAATTTAACATATTGGATATATATTATATTAAATAATTATATTAATATATTTTTTTATGGTAAAATTAGGCCTTGTGTGTAACACAAGGTATGTGATTGTTGTGTGTAGAGTAAGTTAACATGGTGTTGTATAAAAATAAATAATGAAAAATAATTAAACATATTCATATATGAAAATATTATAATGTATCTGGGTTTAAAATAAGTGATATTATTAAAAAATATTATGGTTTTGGAATATATTATGAACATGTTTTAAACTGTTACAAATTAGGTTCAATAAATTTTAACTATGGAGAAATATGAGGGAATGGAAATCATCTCTATTTACACACCACTTATAAAGTTTTTGTATTGTGCAAAAATTTATTTTTATTTGGTTTATATACAACTCATTTTAGTGTTTTAAAATGAATATGTATTTTTTCAAGATGATTAATTATTCAATTGAATTCACTCCCTAAAGAGGAATGTTTAAAAGAAATTCTGATATTATATCTCATTTTAATAAGGATTATTTTTCTTCCATGTCTACATTTTTCAAAATTGTTTTCAAAAGAAAATTTCATTTCTCAAATGATATACAAATGGAATTTTATTTCATCATTTAATATGAGTGTAATATTTATAATATTTCAATAAAATGGTAAATTTAAAAAATCTATATAAAATATAAAATGAAATGATTTCTTTTTTAAATAGTTGGTATTAAATTAATTTCAAGCACAATAGCTGTTTTACACACAATAGATTTATCTATAATATTTAATTTAATTTTCAAAGTAAAATAATTATCAAAAGATATTTAAAATTTATACTTGTCATTTTATTCAATTATTTATAAGAATTAACTTTACTATAAAATCTACTTTTCTTGTTGTCATATATCATTTATGGATTAATTTTATATTCATTATTGTTCTATGGTAACATTAACTTTCTAGGGATAATCGAAAATTATATTTCTCCTAAATATCCATATTCATTATGTCATAGATATTATTATTATAAGAACCATTTTCATTATTTCACATTAACACGTGATTTATTAAATTAATATATTGATAATACAACATGGAAGATAATTAAGTCCATTATATTTGTGAATTTATTAAAAAAATAAAATCTTTAAAATGGGATACAACAAAATTATTAAAAACATCATCAGCATGCTTCTAAAATTCTTTTTCATTTAAAAATGCATGGGATAACCTAGGGAAATACATAATAACTCGATGGGATATAAAAACTAGTAAGGGAATAAACATATTATAACATCAATAAGTTAATACATGTTAGAAATTAGAAATATCAATTTAGAATAAAAGTAAAATTAATACTAATGCATTATATAACATGATAATCATAGCAAGGGAAATGTGGAAGAAACATAAAACACTACTTCATGATCATAGGTCCAGGGTAAACGGCCAAAACATTATAGTGGTAAATGTACAATTAAAGAATTAGGATCACTCCAGGTCCCGAAATGGAATATTATGAACTTAACATTACCCAATTCAATAGATCTATATACAATTCCAGGCTTACCCATCACTTTTGTTTCATTCTCATGCTTAAGTGTAACACATAGATTATACAAAATGGATTCATTCCTCATAATATTCTAATTCATGATCATGGTATTTTTAATACATATATTTAATTCCTATGTCAACAAGGTATAAGTTTATAATGGTGAATACCCTTATTTGGAAATCATCATGGTATTCACTACACAGTTTATTAGGAATAATATAATCCTAGTGAAATTTTTCCAGCATAATGGCATCAAATAAAAATTCATAAAATGACTTAATAATAGATTAAGAGGTATATCATCATTTGGAAAAAGAATTGTTTTAATAGATATATGTAATAATTTATTCATTCATATTTAAATGATGATAAAATACATTAGGTAAAAAAGATATTTAAATATAAGGGGTGAAATTAAAAGATACCTTGCATGAGTGTGTGACTCCAAGTGATTGATAGTGGATTATTGAGAGACTGGGGTCACCTTGGTAGGAATCTATAGAGTCTTGGTCACATTATTTATGTTCTCCATTTATTTTGAGTAAAGGGGAATGTGTGAATGGGTGGGTTTATATAGAAATGAGGGATATTTCTTTATTATTTTGGTTTTGGAAACTAAATATTAAAATAACAAAAACCAAAAACCATCCCAAGGTTTTTTCCAATTGTTTCTACAAAATTTTATTGTTTCACATTATTTTATAAGACCAAGGGCCAAAAATAATAATTTAATTTTATGTCTTATGTGTAGGTGACTCATGCTCTTAATGAAAGGATTTTAAATACATAATATATATAAATGATTTTTGGAGGATTCATAACAAATTTTAAAACTTAATTAAGTAAATATAAAATATAATTATATTAAATATAACACATATATTCTATTGTGGATGCAATTTTTATTATTTATTACATCACTTTGGGGTCATTATGATGTCATAATATAGAATGTAGATTTATGCAACATTTAATATTTTTTAGAAATTCGAATTTGCTTCAAAATTATGAAAAAATAACTATTGGATAACATTGATAATCTGATTCAAATAATTATATAAATTTTATCTATGTAATTTTATAAATATGTGAATTTTTACATCTAAAATAAAATAAAAATTAATATGAAATGTTGTTGTCTTTTACAATAATAATTTTAAAAACCTTATAAAATTAAAATTTTAGTTCATAAACATTATATGATCATTTAAATATAATTAATTTTAATTAATAATAAAATTTTATTAAAATTTTATTATTTAATAAAATCCATCAATTTATAAATATAAAATCCTTAATTGAATTTTAATATTAACCATAAATACTATTTGTGTTTTATTGAATCAAAATAAAAAATTAATTTATAGTTATATAATAAAAGGATGAAAATATATTCAAATATATACAAAATGATATACATACTAATATTGATAAGGTTTTTTACATATCCCTTTAATACAATAGAAAACTCCCTTCAGGTTAGGTGCATGATGTTGGGATGTTCATGGAATGGTTCAACAAAAAATGTATTCTCTATGAAACCAATGAGCTTGAACTTATCCTATAAATGCTTTAACGCATGCTAAATTTTTTGTTTCTCAGCTTGGGATTCATAAATTGAAATCCTAGAGATATAATCTCCCATGAAGATAAGATAAATGGGCTTATTATGGTACAATCCTATAGGTTGATGCTATCACTTAAATTTTCTGTGTCAATTGAATTTATTGAAACCATATATTTATAATAATCATGTGATCGATGTTCAATTACTATATTATCAATCATAATGATACTTAACAAAATATTAAATCCAATTGGATATAATAATATAATATATGTGACATTTTTTTCAATAACTATTTTGCCTAATACAATATTATATTAAATCATATGGTGAATTTTATTTATTACAGTTTGGATCATTACAATCTTCCCCTTTAGAAATTCATCCCTATAAATTGTCATTTCCCACACTAAAATAGATGAGGGTAAATATGTTTCATTTGATCCTACTGTTCCCATGTATCTTACTCAAAATTTCGGTTTCTCCAACACACTTTGACACGGGTTATAGTCTTATTTCATTGAACATAATCCCTACAATCTATGATTTTTACATGTTTTTCTCCACATGATATATCATTCAACAAAGTAACAACCTTCAGATTGAGTACAAGTGAGGTTTCTAGTTTGTAATTTTTCAATAGGGATACATGGAACACATCATGTACATGAGATATGTATGGTGGGAGTGACATTCGGTAAGACAACGCACTAATGTGATCGAGGATCTCATATGGGATGATGTATCATAGAATAAATATTACCATCTTCCCAAATATCTTCTATTTCATCAATGGAGAAATTTTGAGGAATTCATTGTCTCCAACATCAAAATCTATGTCTTTTGATTATATATAGCATAGATCTTTTGTTGACTCTTGACAGCCAGGATGAGTTTCTCAATTGCCTATCAATTTTCCACCATTTACTCAACCATTTTTACACCTAGTTATTTCCCCAAAAAATTATCCCAAAATGTATTTGTTTTTCACCAATTCCCATAAATGGATTTATTGGGAGAAATTTTGTTCCTTGAATGGAAACTATTATTGTAAGAGAACACTAAAAGATGAATTTGTTGGTCTCATCCTCGTTTACATTCCAAATAACACTCTCTTAATATATATTCTAGTGTCTTAATATTATACTCAGATTGGCTATTACATTATGGATGATTAGCCACACTAATGTTTTTTTCAAGGTATTGATCATGTTAAAAACTTTCCAAAACATAGATGTGATTTATGGAACTCGATTAGATACAATCAGAAGTGGTACTCTATATCTCCTTACCACTCCTCTGATGTATATTTGTACAAGTTGTTACAATGGTAAGTCCTCTCAAATTGTTATAATGTGACATGTCATTGTATGTCAATCGACAAGAACCCATATATCATTTTCTCATGGAGGTATTTGGATTTCTAGTGACAATTTCCATGGTAATTGATTCCCATTTCCAAGTAAGTATAGGTAATCGATTCATCATCCCCTTAGATTTTATCTTTTCCTCTCACATTATTTGACACTCAAGACATATTGAGGTATACTATAAAATCTCCTTCAACATAATTTCCTACCAGTAGTATTATCTAAAAGCTTGATACATCTTTGTGCTTCCATGTTTCATGGAGAAGTTTGAACTCTGCGCATTATCCAACAGTTTCTTCTTTTACATAGGATTTTATGGTACACGTTGTTTTGACCAAATCATATAATACCTTTTTCATTAACATTATAAATTGAGTATTTCCATTTTATTATAGTTTCTACATTCTTATTAATTCCAACATAATATTTTTGAGAGTCCTTCAATATCTCTAAAAGAGACAATTTTGAAATAATTTGTGAAAGTATTAATGGTGTTCCTTCCATTATGATTCCCATTTCCATCCATTTCAAATATAAAAAGATCACATCCCTCATAATTCTCATAAATTATAAAATTTCATTGTCCCTTATATATGCTGCATCTTCTAGTTTATTATATTTTCCTGGATTGTAGTGAATTGATTAGTCATAGTCCTTGATCATCTCAAACCATTTTTGTTCATGCATATTCAGATCATTATGTGTGAATATATAAATGAGGCATTTGTGGTCCATATATATTTCACACATCTCTATAATGATATAATGCATACATATTTTGAAATTGAATATCACTATAACCAAATATATATCTTTAATTGTGTAGATATGTTTATGAACATTCAATGACATTTAAGCATCAGTTATGAATATTTTATTTTCCATTAACACACATGAATTCCCTTCTTCTAAGGACCACTGAATACCATGAAAATCTCTCCGATTTTGCGTAGTTTTAGAAAAAATGAATTTATAAGCCTTATTTAGAGGGCCATGAATATATATTCACATTCATCATTACAATAAAAAGTGTCTCTCTTATGATTTATCTACGTTTGAGTATTTGATAATCATGAAATGTTTCTCAGAAATCATTGACCGTACCTACCTGATTCAAGAAACTACGAAAATCTATCACAAATGTTGTCGTCATCCATCCTTCAATTACATCTCTCATTTAATGTTTTATTGATATCCCATTTCATGTTATGATATTACCCTTTAATGATACATCATTCAACCATAAGTCACATTAGTTGTACATGGAATAATGTTTCACCTTTATCAATATCTTTAGAATAGTTCTCAGATTCTTCTCATGAACCTCCATGGATATAGAATATATTAAAATATCATCTATAAATACATCCAAAAATTATTCCTGGAAGTCTCAATAGATTTTATTAATCAAGTTCATGGTTATATTTGGAGAATTTGTGTGCATTAAAGTATCACTATGAATTCACCTTGCCCATACCTTAGAAGAAAATAGATATTGGGGTTATCCTCCTTCACCTCAACTTTGTAAAATCATCAGCACAAATCTATATTGGAGAAGTTTTGTACTCAAAATATCTAATAAAAAATTTCCTCAATAAATGGAATATGATAGTTGTTATTTATCATGACCCTATTGAGAACATGAAAATCAATTCAAATAAGCACTAACCCATCATTCTTCTTGAGAAAGAGGACTGGTGCTCAACATGATTAATCAACTAGGTGTATGAACCTTTTATCCAGAATCTCCTACAGTTATTCTCTACCTATAAGTTACAAAATAACAATTCTATATGGGGTATTAGGAAACGGTAACTCCCCAAGTATATGATCGTTTTAAAATCCAACCTATCGGTGAGGAGGAATACCATGCAATGCCTTATAAAACACATCAGTGTATTCTACCATAATAGGCATTTCTTTAGGGAAGGATCCTTCCATAGGTTCAGTCATTTGAGATGTATATGCCTTCTCATAGGGAAATAATATCCATTCATAAGATTTTGGTGGTAAATAAGATTCATCCTCCTCCTTCCACTTGAATATTATTAGGGGTTTATTCACAATATAGAGATTTATATTCATCTCATTTACTTTTTTGTGGGATCTATATAGGGAAATAAAATATATACAAAAATATGTATCAAATTCATCCAAAATAAGTATGAAAATGATTTCTAGAAATTTCATTCTAGTATTTGGGAATGTATTGGAGTTATATACTTGGGATTCAATAATTTTCCCATTTTCTATTATCACAGAAAAATATACTTCAATTATTTGTGGCGGGGTTTTAATATTTATACTAAATGTTCATCATGTGAATGAATGAGTAAAACTCGAATAAAATTGTATGTTTTCTATCATTAAATTAATAACTAGTACTCCTATCATCACTTCATTGTCGGGATCCAATATAGTGATTGTGATGAAAAACATATGTCCCTTTCTTCCATGGAGTTTGTTGGTTGTCTCCAAAAACACTTGTCTTTGTGAATTTGTTTGTAAAATGCCATGATTTATATCATTTTTTTCAATAATCATTATTTTAAGTATTGAATGGAGCTTAAATTTCTTCCATCGCATTATCCAGTATATCCTTTCAGTAATCGTAAGATAGGTCCCCTTCCTTCCCACACCTGAAACATTTCCTTGTCCCCCTTTTCAATTTCAAGGGCACTTCTTTCCTCCCCATTGACATGTGGGTTGTAGGGATTTTGTGAAAAAATTTCATTTCTCCCTTTGACTGATTTAATTAATCTCCACCTTACCCTTATTATTCTTATGATACTCATCATATTATCTGACCTCCATTTAAATTTCAATGGGACATCAGTACATTTTTCTCATAGCTATCAATATAACAAATCCCCATGGATTTTAGTAGACTACATTTTCCCACCAAATAATTGGTCAACCGTGCATCCAAGGGTAACAAGAAATATGAAGGTGTATCATTCATGTATTTTTATTTCTTCCTCATACTCCCCATTAGATTTATCATATTTCTTCTTGAGGGAATGGAAATAAAATTACATTTTAAGACATAGAGTGTGAAGATTATATTTATCAAAAATAATTTCCTAGAATTACTTCAACTCCATTTCATCAATATCCTCACCATGATACATAGTTTTTATCAATTTCCATCATATATCAGGTTCTCCCTCCATAAGATATATATCTAGTAGAACAATATCTAATTCAACACATAGAAGGATCAAGAATATATTCTCAATGGATTTGATCAATTATTCTATGATTGAGGGATCAGATGATCCATTTACAGTTATGGGACCTTTTCTCATAATTGAATCAATTGTAGATTTTTCAATATTTGGTGGATTTGGATGATCCTCCTAATCTTGGTTTATATAGTCAACCCAAGTCAACTAATAGATTATCATCAAAAATTTCTCATTTTCTTCTCTATATGGGTTGGGAAACTCGTTGGTGCAGTCATCACATTTTCCATCGCAATGATTGATTAATTGATTCATGATATTTCATACAATTTGTTAGAATAAAAGGAAATTTTGTGATGACTATAATAAACTATTAAGTACATAATTGGTAATCTACTTAAATTAAAGAGGTACCATATAAACTACATTTATTTACTTAACATATTATTTTAAAGTCTTCATTATATTTTATCCATGATCTATTTCATAATATATCATATTTTTTTAAATTTTTCTTTTATTAATAATACTTTTTGATGATATTAAGGATATAAAAAATCATATCCCATAGGAGTGCCAAATAAGGTGTATAGTAAACACCATTTAATTGTATCAGGTTGCACCAAGTCATTCACAGAACACCATGTCTTAGTTGTTACCACTAGGTATATTTATGGTAGAACCACATCCTATTTTATTATCTAGAAACATGTTTATTTTCTTAATAAATCACATACTTTATATATATCAATATTTAGGTATGATTTCATATACTTATTCAGATAACTAATTTTTTCATAAGGGATTTCAAATCCAAATCAAAAAATAACTAAACCAACCCTTTAATACCAACTATAACATCCATGGTCATTATTTCACATCAATTCATGATTCATTGAATAAAAGTACCCATAATACAACCTAAATGAATGATTATTATGGTGTTTTTGGAAATTAGGCATACAGAATATCATGTTGAACATGGGATACAAAAACATTATTATAAACACCCTTAACATGCTTCTAAAATCAGAAGTATTTTAAAACCATAGAGGATAAATTTCGGGCATACATAAGAAATTGTTGAGATATAAATCTTGGTAAGGGAATAAACATGAAATAACAAGAATAAGATAATTAATGTTAGATAATAATATTATCATTTTGGAATAAAATATTCATGAATAAGAAGGCATGATATAACATGATAAACATAACATGGGAAATGTGGAATAAACTTAAAACATTGCATCATAAACATATTTCAATGCCAAAGCCCCAAGAAATCATTGTGGAAAAAGTCCCATAATGTTATTAGGATTACTCATTTTCTAAACATTACATATCATTAGAATTAACAATATAAAATGAATAGTAGCACTATATAATTACATCAACACCCACCACATTCCTTTACATATCATGCTTACGTGTTCTATAGATATCACACAACATGAGTTCAGTCATCATCATATTTTATTCCACAATCATATAGTGTGGAATAAATAAATTAATGTATAATATAAAATGGGAATAATTGAATAAAGGTGAATATCATTGATAGGAAATGGGTATGGTATTCAGTAAATAATTGTTCTATAAATTCAAAAGCCGCAATATAATTTTGACAGCATAGCAATGTCACTAAAAAATCGTAATATTTATTTATGGGAAAAAAATGTGTCCCTTGTAATATATTAATAAAATGATGAGTATGTTTGATAGGGATTAACATATCACATCATGTGTAAATGATGATAAAAGATATATGGTAATTAAATACTTAAACTAATAGGAGAAAGGAAAAGATTCATTACATGGTTTTGTAACTAGAAATGAATTGGAAGAGATTTTGGAAATCTTATGGGAATATTGAGAGGAATATACAGAGTAGAGGGGTGATTATAAATGTTCTCCAATGAGTTTTAATGGAAATAAATTTGATCCTTGGTGTCTTTATAAAGTAAATTAATTGATTTTCATTATTATTTTACTTTCAGACTCAATATAAAAACATATAAAAAATACACCAACAATTCACTGGTTTTTTCCATGGTTTCTACAAAATTGAAGTGTTGCTTATTACTTTATATGTAAAATGGATGAAATTATTAAAATAATTCCTTTATTATGTGTAGGTGAGTAATACTCTTAGTGAAATTATTTTAAACCCTTGAATGATATTAAATGTTATCGAGGATTCATAATGGATTTATAAAATTAATAAAATTGAATTAAAATACAATTATTTCAAATAGAAGAAATATATTTTATCTTGGATACTTTCTATGGTGTTTATTTCAACACTTTTGAGTCATTATGATGTCGTGATACATAAAAAATATTTATTTAGTATTTAAATTTTTCCCAAGAATTCAAGTATTATATAAAATAATGAAAAATTAACCATTGGTTAATTTTGAAATTTTTATTTAAAATAAAATATTAATTTATTCTAATTAATTTTATGTATATTTTCATTCTCACATCAAAAATAAAATCACAATTTATTATGAAATTATTTGTTTTTTGACTGTACCTATTTTGAAACCCATATAAAATATATAATTGACATCATAAAAATTATATGGTCATTTATATTTAAGAAAAAAATTTCATAATGGAATTTTACAAACATATTATTCATTTAAACAATCCATTAATTCAAAAAAATGAATTCCTTAATTGAATATGAATATTAACAAAAATACAATTTTAGTTTCATTGAATAAAATTAAAAAATCATTTATAAAGTAACAATAATGGGATGAAAATATAATCACTATTTTAAAAACAATAATTTAAATTCTCATATTGGAAAATAATTGAAACATATACCTTTAATACAACAAAAAACATCATGAGGGTAAGGTGCACGATGGGGGACATTCGTGGGACAGTTTGGCGAACATTGTTTGGGATGTGATCTCGATGTGCTTAAACAGCTCGCATAAATAGTTTATCTTATACTTAAGTTTTTTAAGATCATATTGAGATTAATTAAGGGATAATCCCATAGATTATATTTCCCTTTAAGAACCAATAAATGGGATTTATAGGGTACAATCCTACTGGTTGTGGTCATCACTTTCATTGTTTATGTCAATTTAATTTATCAAAACCCTATATTTACACAAATCATGGGATCAGTACTGTATGGTTATATATTCAATGGGAATGATATATAAAATTCATCAAAATATAATTGGATATAATAAAACAAAATATGTTATTGTGTTTTCCATAACCATATTAAATAATAAGACATTTTATTATATAACAATGTTAATTTTATTTAAAATTGATTGGGTTGTTACAATTTTTTTAAACCGTATATTATTTTTCATAAGGTGTTTTAAATTAAATATTATTTGATTAACTTAAGATATGTTTTTATTCCATATTCACTATTCAACACAAAAATTTATCATAAGTCATAATGTTTACAAATTTAAAAGGTCATTCAATATATGAGGAATTAATTTTACATGTAGTGACTAGTGGGACATGGAATTATATATCCCCTCAATGAATCGACATGTCTAATGCTAAAAAAATATACTGGAAAGAAAAGGTTTATTTTATTTTATAGAAAACATTAATTTAAAATGTGTTATCGAATGGCCTTTATGGTAATTATTTCATGATGTTTGAGATCATGATGTTGAAAATTATTCATTTTCATCATTTTGGATTTAGTTATTGTTTTCTATGATATTACTACATTTAAACCACCCATAGATGTACTTAGTGGTCATGTTATGAATTAAATGGAGTGTTTTAATAGTTATTTACCTCGATGTGTTGATTATTATTTACTTACTCTTGATATATTCCATTGTATGTAACCCTTACTAATCCCTGATACTCACAAATAGTATTTATATTCCCCAGGATATGAATAAGAAATATTTGAATGAATTTCTAGGATTCATCATATTTAATTTTCTTTTGTATTTTATTTTATTTTCACTTTAAATTGAGAATCATATATTTTTCTGGTTCTCTATGACATCTAAAAAATCAATTCATCTGGTTTAAATCCCTTGTATTTATAATAATGTATTAAATTAGACATCAGATGAATATTATTAGAGTTTTTGATGTTGTTTTTTATCCAATGATGTTTATTATAGACCCTTATATGTATATTTTGATTTTACATACCTAAATGATAATTATCATAATCCCTTATAGTATTTGAGATCTTTTACCATTATATGTTTTTTTATTTTATATTCCTTTATTCATGATGATTATGTGATAACTCTATATGTGGAACTATTTAGCGAGGACTTCTAACAAATTTAATGGAATTGGAAGCTCTGGAAAATATTGGGATTGCATTACTATTTCATTTATTGAGATATTCGAATCAATCCACAAGTTTAGGAGACTTGATGTCCAATGATTAGAATGATTTAAAAAAATTTGTCATTAATTTTTTGTACAATGGATTCACAATTTTCCTTTCTTATAGAAATTCAGAATTATTACCACAAAAATAAATAGGTAGAGACATTCATTCCAAAGGATGGATGAAATTTTGGGGTTCAAACCCACTAAGACATACAAACCCACATTTCTTGAGAGGGTTGGATTCTGGGCTCATCATGAAAATTTGTGGGGAATAATTTCATACATTAGAACACTTTTATTGAAATATGATATATTCATGATTCCCTAAAAAATATCGTGTTTTGAATGGTACCCTATAAAAAGGATTTGGTGTTGAATCCTTCTACATGTTAAGGGAGTTATATTGATGAGAATATATATATGTTTATGATATTCTCTATATTTTTCTCATTAATATTAGTAGTGGGAAGATGATTGTTTTTGGAATCAATATATTTAGGATCTCTAGACATTACTGAAATATAGGAAAGCCATTATTGTTTTTAGGATGAGATTTAACCTTCATGAGGCATCCAATGTATCCTATTTAAAATAGAAATCAAAATCTATGTTTTTCATTTATGTTTAATTCATGTAGTTCAATGTCATTCATAAATGAAATATGTGGGGTAATTTATGGAACAGTTATTAACATTGATCCATAAGAAGGAGTTCAACATATCCTATATAAATAATGAATTTGAGTAATATAAGTGGAATCTACCATCAACACGATAATGGGTGGGGAGAAATAATTTTTTCATATAATGGTTATTTCCACAAGGTTTACAAACATTGTAATTCCATTGGTTCTTAATCTAAGGTGGATTCCCTTAAATGGATGTATTAGTATCTTTCTACAGAATGGGTTTTACACATTGAGGTTTCCCAAGATTGTGGAAATTTATGATGTGATTGACAAGATCATTTTAAATCCCTAATCCCAGGTGAATAATTCTCTTAGTGAGAAAAAAGGTATAAACAGTGACAAAAAACAATGCATATGGATACTGGAAATATTCATTGGGAGGACCTAACTAGATGTTTTATATAGAGATTAAGCCTTAATCGGGGGTCATATGTATCCTTTTTATAAAGTAATCAGATTCATTGTTGTTTATTGATTCTCAATACACTAATGAATGAGGAATAATGATAAACCAAAAGGGATGTTTGGGTTCCATGGGATACAAGGTATGAGATATGGAAATATGCACATCAAGTTTGATTCCAAATTAATGCTGAAGCCTTCAAAATATGTCCCACATATATGATTTAGATATTAGCCATGGTTCTTATAGTTTCATAGTGTCTGTCTCCATCCAAGTGTGTCTTATAAAAAAGGTTATTATGTCATGGAGTGCTTTGTTGAAAAACATGACATGTCATGGGTCTATATCGGATGTGGATTAAATTTCCTATATTTCTACTAAACATATCGTGGTTGTCATTGAGACATGTTTGAGGATGTCTTGACATGGCATGTTCATCTTCATTACATGTTTGAGGATGTATGTAGGAAATTTTTTAGGAGTCTTCTAAATGACCTAGATGACTTGTCTATGGAATATTGGATGGAAAGGATGACATGTCCATGGAACTTCACATGATTTAAGAATTCATTTCAGCGGTCTTCTATATGGTCTACCTGAAATTTATAGAGTACAGATCCTTAATTAGACAACATGTTTTGAGGAATTCACATTACTTGGATAACCTATATGGAGAACTTCACATGACATAGCAAACATGTTCGGGTTTGGATGCCCAATCAAGATTGGTGATTTTTAAGTAATGATTCATTAATAATAAATTTATTTTATCCATCTTCTTGTAAGGATTCCAAAATTTTCTTCTTTTATTAAATAAATTATATAATGTTTTACAAGCATTGGATAATTGAGTCCTCATGTGACTAAGTCGATACAAGGTAACTCTTTCTGATAATCTTCATTGGATACCATAATTACATCACATTATCAATATAGTAATAATGTTATGAATATATAAATTCATTGCAATTCTTCAATTATTTCCCTAAGGTAACATAGTGGAAGACCATTGTGATAGCATGGATTTCCACATTGAGATATTTTCTCTCATCTATAAGCTCCCAACTATCTATTTTTGTGGTGAGGGTTAGAATTTATGGAACCTTTTGTACTAATTTTATGCATTCTAGTGTGGAGAATATATCGTACATGTGGGATTGATTTAGTGGAACATCACATGTTTCGCATTAACCTTCCATGGGTAATCCATGGATTCATCATTGTGTCACATGATAAAAAAAAACCAAAAGAGAATTCGATCCTCACAATATATATTAGAACCATTTATTTCCAAATGAATCATTAAAAATATAATTTTACATGTTAAACATCCTATGATATATTGTGCTGACATATCTTGAGGTATTATTGAAATTATAATGCCTATCGAAGAGGCTTTCATTTGATTAAGGCAGAATTTGGGGGGGGGGGTCCTTCATGAGATCAAAACTGGCATGTCATAGGACATTCATGAGATCAAACTAGATTTAACAAGGGCATTATCATGATCAATGATCTGATCACACGAGGTATAAAAAAACCATAAATGAAAATAAGCATATGTTTTTCTTGTATGATGGTACCACATTTTTTCATCTTTAATTATTTATTTGTATGAATCTTCGCATTTTCCCTCTGATGGTATATCAGGGAATCACATAAAAATTAATGGATCTCATGATGGAATGTGTGTATTGTCATTTAAAGTTTATCCTGTTATATGTGATGATTCATGTGATGAATGATGGTTCTTGTGACAGCATACATAAATTTTCATAGACTGTCTCTCCTGCTATATATAGATCCATAGGGTTGTCTCATGATCGAATGGACGTATCTGAGTGACATACAATGATAAAGGTGACATACTAAAAAGCTTCATGCATCATGAATAACATGTTGGTAGGTATCTTGAGTGATATTTTAATCGATCACATGAGCTATATAATCCATTCATGTGAAAACAACATGACATCCATTATTTTAGGCTTCCTACTTTTTTATCGTATATTTTATAAGTTAATTTGGTTGATTTTAATGTTTCTGTTTGTAGACATGCCTCCTGTTAGGAGGAACACATGTGGGATATTTTACATGAACATCGATTCATGTTTGGAAGACTTTGTAGGAGAAGGAGATATTATTGGAGGGTATTCACATTATCATTAATATATAATGTGAATCACATTACTCATTAGAGTGATTTTACTAGGGTCATATGATCATGTGTCACCCTTGGGGTCATGCAATCTTCATAACCTAGGACCATGATCAATATATAGTTATTCTATACATTTATTCCTTTTTAATAGGAACTAAAATTATTTAATTGGGTATTTATTCAATTATAAAATTTTCAATACTCATCATATAGGTATAAATAAATCCACCCACATCAAAAGAGTGAGGTATTCTAGGAAACGAATCTAGATATAAGAAAAATAAATGTATGCCTGGGTTATTTTGTCCACTAATGGACTTTGTTTTAAGAAACTCTCTATCAATTTTGTGACCACTAAAGAGTGTATAAAGGGGTCGTTTATTATTTTAGTAGATCATACATTTAATTCTCTCGCAATATCCTCCCTCATGTGAAACATTTGGAAGACCACATCATGTAACACCTATCATGAGCACCATTCATGAGATCCAATCACCTGATCACGTCACTTGATCAAGTTTATGATAGTGCTTTCAAAAGAAATCTAAAATCTAGTTCACAATAAATGGTTGAAGCTTAATAAATGTTCTCAGTGGCATAGTAGTCTGGCTGATTTTGCATGAACTACTTGTTTATTGCATGATTTCTTTACCATTCTATAGTTTATATGACCATTTCAGGGTCAATTATTCTTAGGTATTATAAATGGACATTTGGTAATTATATTTTTTTGATTTCCATGATTTTTGAGTCTAATAATAGATCTTGAGATTGTGAACCATTATATGGGTCACAAGATACACATGATGTTGTCCCTGATTTTCACTTAATTTAATCTTTTTTAATGGTTTCATTAATATCTAACATGTTATATTTTCTATGTAAAAATGGGTTCTAGTTAAAAAAAATGGTTCAGAAAGGGAGGATTTAGTAGTGGCGGCTTGTCGTTGTGATATTTTCATATGAGTGGAAAACATCCATAATTCACTTGTCTAGTAATCGAAGAAAATTAAGTAAGATCAGATGGGGTAAGTCTTGTGGAATATCCCCTATCATATTTCATACCTATTTATGGGTGTCTCCTAACAAATAATAATCCAATCCTCTCATCATATACTTTAATCGTTTTACTTTATTGGCTCCTAAGGACCAATAACATCTTCATTGAAAACATATCTCATAAGGGACATTTTATTTATAAGTTAAAATGCTATGATGGGTATATATTGATAATAATTCTAACATAATTTTAAAATAAACATTAAAAATATTATTCAAAAATACATATGTACCTATCGATAATGAATAAATTTTCCACTAACTAGATGTTCGGATAGTTTCTAGGTTGAGACCTTTGATCTGGAGGGTGCTTTTGTATGGATTGGTGATGTACCTTTTGGGTACAACAAAATACTTTCGGATTTCAATGGATCTGATAAAAATCTGGTTTTATGAAATTGTATAAATCTCTCAATCCATATATTAATATAATAAATTAATGATGGTATAATCGGTTAGTCGGTGGACTCTAGAAAAAAAACACTTCATCTAATACATTGTGAGTTGTACATCAATCTCTAGGACGTGGATTATATTTACGATGAACCATTATTATGATTCTTGTTCGAAGAGTATGTCCCACTATTATCAATTTGGGATTTTTTTATATGACACGTCTCATTACTATGTAGTTTTTTATGATAAAAAAAATTACCTTCGGAGGGCCCTACTCCCTAGGGATAACATCCATTTTTGGAAATGGTTAGAATATTTTATCAAGATGGTCCATTCTGAACCCAATGCTAATTAGCTAATGGATTATATCATAAATTATTCATGTAGTGTTGATGGTTCCTACTAGACCATATGTTATGTGGGATCATTTACCAAATGGGGGCGGGTGTTGTTCCAAATTTTGATTGATCCATTCAATTTTCGGGCTTTTTTTCTATATACCTATATGGGTACGAACTCCTGACCCAGGAGATGGAAGATGCCTAATTTTCCACCATTAAGAATGTGTAATTTATAACTACATGGAGGATAGTTGGGATGGCTATTCTTATCTTGGGAAAAATATATCACCTCATAGGGAATATTTCCATTATGAGGTACCAACATATAATTGGTTTTTCCTTATAGGTGTTATGAGTTTTGTTGGGGGACCCCCTTTAAGACTATAAATACCTAAGCTTCTAGAACATTCCCAAAAAACATTTCAGGCCTGTTTTATTTTGAATAAGAGGGGTGATGCCCATCAAATTAACGGATTGGGAAATCAGGGACTACCTGAGTTATTAGGACAAATTCACATCAAAACCCTATAATATTCACAATGGTATGATAACCTAAAACAAAGGGGGAGTATTTGATTCTCAGGATTGTATGATTTCAATCTATGATGGCATTATATATTCATTGATTTATTATTGGATTATTTGAAAAAAATTTATGACTTTTATGTTCAATTTCTAGTTTCAATTTGTTTTGAAAAATTGTTATTCCCCTCTTCACATTCAATACAAAAATCATCCAATTGTGTATTATCAATTCTAGTTAATTTTTATTAAATATGACACTCAAATTTATAAATAAATTCTAACAAAAATATATTTATATTATCTCTATCTCACATTATGAAAGGATTTGGAATCATTTGTATCTAAATGAAAAATTAACCTCATCAGTTACAAAGGTTATAAAGTTACCACTAATCATTGAATCCATCCCATGTAAAAAAAATATACTCACTTCTAGTAGACCATAAATCTCAGAGATATGTAAAAAAGCTGTGAGATATTTATTATCATCTTCAATACCCTGAGATTTTAGAACTGGTATAGATTCAATGATTATTGTGAATATAAAAGAATCCTCATTTGTACAGATATACCCCCTTTTGTTTTAACAATGGAGAAACAAGATGGTGAAGAACGTGGATGCTGATCTATAGGTGAAAAAATGCAAGGTAAAGATAATTTTTTTTGGATTCTCATTCATTACTGATCCATCAAGAATCACATTATAAAACCATCGCACTAAGGTCAACCAATTCCTTCGAGACATGCATAAAACAACGTGAATAATAAATTGACAGATCATCTAATAACCCCTAGTGAATTAGATTGAGGTTCTAGTAATGATTAAGGTTTCATGTATTAAAAGGTACTCCCTATCATTGAAGATGTGGTAGGACTATCATTTCTATCTTATTCAAATGTATTTTCTATAATTAATGTTCTATAAATGTATTTTTCATTTTTATTGTATGGAATGAAGATGAAGGAGACCGATCACTCCCACAATAATCAGTTTATTCCATAGGATGTATGACTATTGGATCATATATGGGTGATTACAGGGGAACTGATGACGAGGTATCCCTAGTTAAAATTGTTTTACTGAGATCACAAACTAGAATTTCCAATGCCACATAATCTAATCATCTATGAGTTACTTCCCTAATGTCTTCAGTTCCAGCCCCTTCTAAAGGCCCTTCTTCAGATAGGAAACTAAAAATGTAAGTGCCCCAAACTATCAGTTTCCTCTCTTCTAGAATCATCATCAAATAATTAAAATTTATTTCCTTTTCCATTCAAGAACATTTTAGTATCCAATTCATGTTTCCCTAGAATCTGTAGGTCCCCTCTGGGATTGCTTGGATGAACATAGATTTGTATCTATGGAAATTGTATTGATTTATATTTATATTTTAGAACCATTAATATTATACGTCATCCATAAATATTTCAAAATGACCGAGATTCAATAAAGTTTAGTCGTAACACTAACTGCTGGAATTTTATGGGTCATTTTATTTGACTTGTAACATGAAAACTCAATTTCGATGGAGGTTGAAGCTGGGATCTATTAGGATACTATTTTATCCTTTTATAGTCATCTCAAGATTAATATAACCACTTACTTAAATACAAAACATATAATTTAATTTATATTTTTTACTCTATATTTTCTTCACTCTTACATCCCTTAATGATGGAAAAAAAAGTATGAAGATGAATAAAATATCAATGGTGAAACTAGGTTTCTCATTACAGTAGGGCATCACCACTTCACCAAAAGATGGGTTGGGGTGGTAGACATCATCAATGATGTGGAAAAATTTATGTTTCTATCATTTTTATATATTTTGAATATTTTATATTATTATATATTTACTTTTCTTTTGATTATCCTTATCATATATTCTTATAATACCTTCACGTCAAATTTCAAAAATTACTGTACCTTATTTTTTTAGATTTCACCTGACCAAGATGATTAATGAGGAGGCCATATCTGCACCCACATAATCTAAGAATATGAGTAGGAATCCCTCACTCAGTGACATAATACCATAATATATTCTTGTTCCCTAATAGGTCCTAAGTCAAGGCTTGATGTCTATAATGCTCAGTCAACCAATGATTCAGTATGTCTAGGTTTATATTTCTACTATAATCTCAATGCCCCATTTTGAAGACAAATTGGAATATCTTGGTCATTTTAGGATCATGTTTATTTCCATTGGCTATTGGGGATTTTAATATATTACTCTCTATACCTTGGTGAAGGAATTTATTCCAATGAGAGAGTACATTAAGGACACTTTATTAATGGAATTAGTGGAATATGATTCATCTTCAGTAAAATGAAGTCAATAAGAGGCACTGGATGAAAAAACCCATTGTGTAGTGGATGTTATGGATCACCGAACCATGATCAACACTACAAAGGATGAAATCGTGTGACTGAATTATAAATTAGTAATATGTAGAGTGAGATATCTCATTTGTATTAAGAACAAAAAACCTGATAGAAAAATAAGTTAGAACAACATTGGCTCTTTGAATTAGAGGAAAAGGAAAAACATTCTATTATTACCCGGGTCAATGCTTATTAGTTTATTGTAGAGGAAAAAACTGAACCAATTGATAAATTTTTCTGGTCCATGGACTCCTTGGATAATAATTTAGTGAATCTTGAGGAATCCTATTAGAGAATTCTATAATGGGAATATAGATTCTTCAAACATAGTTTGTTATAGGGTTCATATAAGATACTATGTGTTATAAATATTTCACCCTCTTTTTATATATTATCAATGAAAAAATCATACTGAACTTCAGTTGTTACAATTGGTATTTATTTCATTCATGTTGATTATGGAATTTGAATGACAATATATCATTTGGATTATCAAATATACACCACAATTGAATGATACCATGTAATCCCAAAATCCATAATTTGAATTCTTGAATCAATGTAGAATTTTATTGAGATTTTTTCAAGAATTATTAATATTATAAGATTACTTATTGATGTATTTTGTCTAATAATCCCTGGATCACTTGTTTTAGAAGGTTAATTAGCACAAAATGAATTGTGGAGGTAGAGAGAACTAATTTATACTTAATTTATTGTGATTATTGAGTGTATAATTTTTTATAGGGAAAATAATGATAGCTAAAATCATTTTATATATTTTATATATTTCCATTAATTTTCAGTATGGTTCATATGAGGAAGTATAATTGTCTATGTAATTGTATTTTTCGTGGGCTTCCCTTTTATAGGTATTTTATGTAACACTTTTTATGCATTTTTTTAATTAGTGATAAATGTGTATTATAACACACCATGTTAATTTCTCTTGGGGAGAGATGTTACTTTTCCATAGGGTTCCCTTTTTGTGTTTGAATCTTGGTGATAATTGTATCTCTTTCAATTGGATTATTATGGTCATGATAATTATACTATATTTTATGGTGTATTTCTTTGTCATCTAGCTCTGACCATCAACTTATATATTATTAGGTCATCAATATCTGTCATTATATTGTTTTAGTTTATGTTTTTCTATTTTGGATCTTGTGATACTATAGTTTAGGGTCATCTAGCTTGGACATTCTATTCCTATAGTTTCAATTCATCAATATCATACTATCTATTGTAGTAGTTTAAGGCCTTACAGATCAAACCATAAAATGTTGTTGTTTATGGTCTACAATATTATGCCATTTATTTCTATAGTTTAGGGTTTTCTAGCTTGGACTATATAATGTTTTAGTTTTGGTTCCTCTAGCTTTGACTATATATTCCTTTACCATAGGTTCTTCTTTCTTGGACCTTCTATTGATGGAATTTATGGACTTCTAGCTCATAACATCTATTGTATAGTTTAAGGTCATTTATATCAGAACATTTAGTTTTCTTGTGTAGTATGGATATAAATTAAGGGTTCTATAACCCTACATCATTGATTGGATCATATAGGAAGACTATTAAGAAAATGTTTTGATACCCTACATTCTTAACAATTATTATGATGAATGAATGTTCATCGATGGTTCTGAAAGCCTATGTTCTAATATAAAAATAAGAATATTGAATGTGATTTATGGTTTTTTTTTTCACCATACATTATTACCTTAATGGGAATTTAGTATGATATATGGTGAAATATTTCAGAGGTCGAGTCCACTATAATAATTAGAATATGGGATATGTATGTCATAACTGATAAGTCTAAACTGGTGAAACTAGAATGTGGTGGACGTAATAGGGGGGACTAAAAAACACCATAACGTTTTTAGTTCCATTGTGATGTTGTCAGGGCCCATGATAGGATGTAATTTCCAACAAGGGTATTATACCTGTATCTTATGGGTATTATTTCCTTACGTATCATCCCTTAGTTAATAGATTCATGGTCATGTAGAAGTGTCCCCACTCTTTTTAAATGGCTCTAGGAGGTTTTTTATGATTCATACAATTTTTATGATGATGTTGGAAATGAATAAATGACATGTCCAAGAAGGTTTATGGAACTCTATGGTAGTCTAGTTCTTGGATGGGCTGATCCTGGCCTACTTCATGTGGTTTCATGTAATTAGTTATCAGTCATAATTTTTATTCCAAATTTAATATATAATGCCTAAATAGAGAAGGGATAAAATAGACAGTGACATTACATCAATGTTGTTGAATCCTTTTGGGTATTATGGTTATGAGGATTATAAATTAGGGTCTAGGGATATGTAATTCAACTGAAGGTTGAAACTACTGGGTTCAAGTCAATCATGGATAGTGGTTGAATATAAAGCTTCACATAATTCAGAAAATAAATTTTGGATTTAATGGTGCCTATCCTATAAGACAAAAAATCTTATACGAACATTCTCGTTAGAACTGTGTCAATTCATTTGAAAATACTAGTGGGATACCTGATGATTAGGAATCCCCATTTTCTAGTTTTCGAGGGGGATGTACCAGGATCAATGGATCCCAGCATCCAAGGGGTTCTAACAAAATACTATCAACTCAAAGAATTTATTTGTATCATGTCAGAATTTATATACATGGAGGTGGATTATGGATAATATAATATGCCAGATGGGATAAAGCACCCAAAAAGTTATGTTTCGTCCAAGGGAAAGCATTATTTTAGTGAAGATATTTGATGCAAACTTTATCTATTATTTTCATATAAAATGGGTGTCCAATAAAAATAACTGTAATTTTACTAAGAAAATAATTGTCCCACTTAATATGTTAACATTAATTATTTATGATTTATGTTTTTCCTAAAATATAAATACTAAGAGTCTACAATGTTGAAAATTGGATCCTTCTCAAAATTTACATTTAGGGTTTTCTTTATGAAAAGTTTTATTCCTCATTCAAACACATATTAGATTATTGGGACTTGGACCACCAATGGATAATGTTTATGGTCATACATCATTGACCATGTTGAATGCAGTTTAAGGTCATGATGCATATTAAACTGTTATAAGGGTGTTTTATACAATATCCTAATTTCGATACCATGGTTAAAGAGTACTTCAACATCCTTTTGAGTGGGTGATGAAAATGTTTTAAATCGTGGTTCACGTTTCTTTTATCATATGTAATGGAATGGTACTATCATGTTGAAAATTATTTTAAACCTCTCTAAGGATATAAGATCCATTGTAATTGGTTTAGGGACAAAAATGATCATAAATACCTTTTAATTGGGATATGATGCCTCCAGTGGATGGGTATAAAGTCTTTATAATGATTCACCACTTAGATATACAAACAATGATATACTTTATTCTTTGGCCGGTTTTTGTAGGTTCGTGACAAACTAAGGCACTTCAGACATGATTTGTGATTTATAGATGGAGGTTCTTAAAAGAAAATAGAATCACCATATACTCTGGTTGACTAGGGATAGACTCTTGTGGACCTTAGAAAAGAAATTAATATGTTTCATGGTAAATGAATTTTGTCATCATGTATTGGGGACATATATAACTTGTATTATAAGATCATGCAACAAGGATGTGTCTTTTACTGTATAACATCATGTAGTTTATATATAAGAACCAATGTGAAATTCCGCAATATTTCATTTGGAACCATTTCACTGGATGTGGTAATATAGATATGGGAAACACCATTTATATATTCTTATGTTTGTTGATGGGCACCCCTATATTGGATCCCTTCCTATAACGATTTATATCATGTGAAAGAAAGTCATATGTAGATTAGACTCGATCATTTAACGAGCAAGTATGTATCACATGGCCCAAATAAAACATAGGTATATGAATTTTTTTCTAGAAATTCCAATATATTCATATTCATATTTTAATTGTAGGAATCATTCCAAAATGAACTCATTTATGTACCTATCCCCACATAGATCAGACTCATATAGGGGAGAGGGGCATTCTATCTTATTCCGTTTGTGAGTATCTACACTCTTGCTGACTAAGGGGTCATGTACATAGATTGAGCTCATGTGTAAGGATATGGAATTTCTATACATAATTTTGGTATGGATGTGATAAATTATTCACAAGCATAGATTTTTAGGAGGAATACACTCTCTAATAAACTTTAGGTCTTATAGGATGATCCATATTTCATGCGGTTTGATGTCATGAAACACAGACACTCTAATACAGTTAAAAATAATAAAACTAGGATATGTTTGTTTATCTAAGACATGTTTTGGTATCTCCAACTATAGTGACTTTCTAGGTTCTCTATGATCACATGATTCATGCTCATTGGGAGAAACAATGGATAACTGGATTGTATATAAAGCCGTATTAGAGTTTTTGATGCGGAATATGTGGGATTATACACAATTTTTTATGGACTATGACCTATAAAAAAGCTATCTCAAATGTAGGTAAATGATTGGGATGGATGATAAATCATGGATGGACCTAGGAGGGAGGATTCAGGAATTACTATATATATTGTAATGGAAGGAATAAAGCTGTACATAGTTCTCAGATAGTTCACTAAATTGGTCTAGACTATAAGTAGGGAGGGTTGAATATTATTTATAAATGGTGTGTATGGACAGAAAATTTTAGAAATCAGAATCACTATATATTGTGTGATCAAAATTATGTATACACACAATGTTCTGGAATGTAAAAAACTCCATGTATATCTGACCTATATGTAGAGGGGTTCATTTTTTCATTTATGTTGAGGTTGTACCTAGTATATTAGAGCTTAATGTCACTATATATAGAGTGATTTTTGTAATAAATGCACAGATTATTCTTGAATGGATAACTCACCACGTAGATATGTCCCATATGAAGATGGGGAATTTTTATCCTTTTAAATTATGGGTTGCCCCAGGATTTGAGATCTAGGTTTAACTATGTTTCATGTGCATACATAAATCAAGCCATATATAGTTCTTAAAACGAAAACTAACCATACAAGTTTTCCCATAAGAATAAGGTGAATTTTCCAATTTCGGTTATAGATAGATAAGGGATATGAGGCATGTGTCCCAATGAACCCTTTATTATAAGGAATCAATTCACTCATAGTTCTTCAATGAAAACATCTCCTAAAAATTCTAACCAATACTTATAGTGGGTAATTTTTTCCACTTCTATTTTTGGATAAACCTAGGATTTTAGATACAATCACCACTATGTTTCCTATAATCTAATGAATCACCCCACAAAGATTTTTTTAATGTTAATATTATATATGTATATCTGAGATACACATTGGGATTTGAGTACATCATTTTTCTTTCACAGAGATATCACTCTTTTGTAGTGAAGAATCCATGATGTAATGTTCTTCCTATAATTTAACGTATTGGGGTAAGAATATATTCTTTTGAGATTAACATCATGAATTGAGGACAACTTCCACGCAGTTTGAATTTTTGTGGTAACGATATATCCTAAGTAGTATGAAATAATGTGGTAATAATCTATTTCCTAATGTTTATCATCATGTTGTACGGATGTCTTCCCTGAAATTTAATAACATAATGTATGTAATAAGGATGTGGTGTAATTTACTATCTAACAACCATTACTTTGGATGCTTTAGGGAGGTTATGAGAATTATTTTTTTGAAATATTTCAATAGTGGGTGGAATACAACATTACACATCTACTATGGACAATAAGTAAGCTCCATTTTATTAGAAATTATGTTTGATATAATTACCTTCCCACTTGGGTTCCAACATTAGAGGTTTCTTTCCTGGTACCACTAATATTTTAGGAGAAAATACCAATTAACCATAAAGGAATGAATAGATGTGAAAAAATTTAATGTAGGATCATGTGATTTTACTATGATCAACTTTGATGTTTGGTAAAATATGTATCCTCTTATCATCAATCCATTCCAACTCATCCATATACTTTTTTGATTTCTTTTCACAAGAGAGTTATCCAAATATCAGTATTCAATGTGAGGGAAAATAGACTACAATAGGAAAAATTTCTATAATTATGTATATAGTCTAATATAGCACTGCTTTTGTGGCATTTAATGTGGTGGTATGGTAGTCCCATAAAGCATAAAATAGCTTTTCCAGAAAAGATTTTTTGTTGTTTTCCATAATCTTTTGGAGTATATTTGAAATTTTTTATTAAATTCCTTTATATTTCCAGTTCCCAATACCTAAAACTGACATTAATGAATGATTTTTATATTTTAATCTTCCCATATTTTCATTAATTTGGAAGATTAGAAGTTGGTGTCATTTTCAATCAATAACATCTAAGGGAAACCAAATCTGGTGAGGCTATTGGATTTTATAATGTTGATAAAATTATTCATCCTGAATTCCTTAAGGAATACTGACTCAGACCATTGGGAAATGAAGTCAGTATCAGTAAATATGTACTTAAACATCATATTTATGGATATGGGGACAACCCCACAACATCCATTACCGATTTATTCTTGCTCAAATTTACCCAAGAGATGAAGGTAGAACGGTCCATGTAGTTTAGCTTGGGTTATTGAATCCTCAGATACCTAAGAAGAAACCTATAGACACGTACATTCGATTGACTGTTTTTGGCTATGAAGTTTCCAACATTTTTTGATTTTATATGGGTTTAAAGGATAACTAACAGGTTTAAGTGAATTCAATTTAAAAGAATGAGTTAATCATAGGTTATCTCTCGAGGTGGATTGGACGTATTTCCTTTTCAATGATTTCAATTTCATGTATTTGAGATGGGTTCATTTAATGAGATAAAACAAAATCATCACTTACAGGTTTAATGCCTACACCCTTTAATTCTAATCACATATACACTTGAAGGATCAATGTTTTGAGCACTTCAAGTGAAAGGTTCTTATTAGCACATGAAGTGTGTGGCCATAAATTCAACAAGGACGATGGAGTTTAAAAATCATCAAATAAAAATATAAATTAAAGAAGTGATTATACGTTAATGGGGTGATAAATAACATCCAATCCAGCCCCTTGATACATCCTTGGATCAACCCATAAGTGGGTTAGACCTCCATTGAATCTATGGTTTCAATGTAAGCGGGAAGTAGACTCATGAGGGAGGAAATGACGATGTAAAAAAACACAATAAAATAACAATCACTCCATTGTTGTGTGATAATATAACAAGGATTGGTATGAAAAAGATAAATCCTTTAACCAATGGTATCAATGTTATAAGGAGAATAACAGAATAATAAGAGAATAAGAACTTTTATTAAGAAACAAGGATGAATTAAAACAACTTAGATGTGGAAGACATATTTGAGACAACATAACAACAACATAACATTACAATGAAAGAAAGCTCAAATATTATAAACTCCTCCACCACCACTAACTTAAATAGGAAATTTGGAAGCATTTGGTAGATCCTCCAACTGTACAAAGCATCCCACTTGATTAAGGTAGGCCTAGGGTGGTGGAAAGCTTGTGGAACTTAGTCTTTTCCACATTTGACCATAGGTGGCAGTCAGGTTTCATCCACTGAAGAGACGCACTTGTATGACCTTATAGATGGCAGAATCCGAGTAGTCCATAGACTATACACCTAGATCCCCAGATGTCTCTTAACCTCTTGTAAAATTTTGGCCCATTTGGAGTTGTAGTTTCGGAGATATGATCAGATTACTGGGATCTTTTTCTAGGCTGCGAAATCTAGCCCATAATTTTATCTCTAAATTGGGCCGCCTAAATGGACACCATGGAAAACGAATTAGCACTGGATCCTGAAGCGTGATTTGTTCCACTACATGTCTTCTAGCAAAAAACTAAATTATGGATCCATTGGGCCTATATGTTGGGGCCCACGGTCTCATCCATGTCCTGGTGTCCAATCTGACTTCTCTAGAATTGTTTCCTTTCATCACAAAATATCCCCATCTTCTTCCATGAATTATCCATTGATCCCTGAATCAAACATGTTCATATTGAAGTTTAGATAAATTTCCAAAAGTATCAAATTTAAATATGTATATTCACATGAATCATTTGGTACATCAAATGATGTTCAAAAAATGTACCACATAATACTGCATTTTAAGAAGGTATTACAATCATAATGTGAAATGATGTTCAAAGTGTAAAATGCACTAAAATGGTGTTTATTATTATTAATGAACATGAATATTATATATATTGACAATGCATATTAGCCTCATTTAGTGGATAATCACACCCCCCAACTTAAGATTTTCTAGTCCCGAGAAAAATATGTCTCAACAATATGAAATTTGAATTCCCTTTTCCAAAAAAAATTTAATACACAATGATCACCAGAAACCCTTATACCGAACAATCATGAAACCCATAAATACATATTAATAAAAGATAGTTTCATAATCAGATCCCAATCCCAAGACCATTCCTTTGTTCAAATTCATTGCTATATTTCATCCAATGTCAATTAATTACGAGGATGTGTTGTGCATCACAATAGACATGGGAGTTCATCTTTATTCAAGGGGAAATTATGGAAGCGCTAGGTGGAATCACATTTCAATATTAAGAAAAGTATTCAATTTTTTTTGTATCACATATTTTTTTTGTGTTTTTGTTGTTTTTTATAAATTTTCCATGGTAATTGAAATTGCACTCAAAAGAGTCAACCCGTGTAGCGAGACTTTGCCGATGACTCCCATGCTCAAAGGCCTTAGGGCACCAAGTGAATCCCACATAATCAGGCATCATTTCAATTTAACTCAGTCAAAAAAAATTCAAATAACCAAAAATAGAGATAAAATTACTAACTCTTGGTCAAACAACTATGGAGTCACGATCCCCAAGTGCCGAAACCCACGCATTAGGTGATTTCATTTCTCTACGTGCTAATTTATTATTATTTTTATTTTTCTATTGACTACTCATACTAAAAATAAAATGATCACCAAACCTATGCTATTTATTTGGGGGACCCAATGAATTATAATAAATACCCCACTATCCAAAGGACGTGCATTGTGATATTTTTTTTATTTGGATGAAAATATAAATGATGAAATATCACATTGGACAGCCACACATTCCAAAATCAATGATCATGAAATTATACAAGGATTAAAATCAGAATCAGGGCATGCTAAATTATTTGATATTCAGTTTCAAAGTGTTCAATGTGTATTTCCATGTTCAATGTTAAATGAATTTTTCCTTCCATTTACATGTTTGATTTCAAATCATTCATTTTTTTTGACATGAAAGCATTTTTTATTTAATCTCCCCCAACATAAAATAACACTATCCCCAGTGTTTAAATAAAAGAAAATTTAGAAGGGGGTAGAGGTATAGAATTGATGTTCAAAAAGGAAATTAAAATTGAGGATCATGGAATGAAGTCACCAGGTGGTTGAAGTGGATGTTCTTGCTATTCCAAATTAGTCCTTTGACATCTTGGGGGATGTAGACACCTCTTTAATTGAACATGTATCTCCCAAAATAGTCCCTAAACCATACAAAGAAGAACAAACTAGACAATACAAACACCACAACAACTTATTTAATTCCAAGTATCATCATTTTTATGTTTTTCCCTATTTTTTTGTTTTTTTTAGTCAAACTAATGATATATTGTCTTCATTTAAATTTCCAGGTAAGGTAATACTTAGGGATCACACTGTTTGACACTGATGAATACGATGCTCCCCTTTCATACCCATCAATACTCATAAAAGAAGAACATGTCAATAGTCTAATTTTTTTTATTAAATATCAAAATGATTAATTAATCATATTTAAAATATAAAGTTGACTAAAACAACAAAATGATAAGAAACTTGAAAACCATGGTTTCCTCCCATGTAACGCTTTGTTTAACGTCGTTATCCCGGCATGGATCCTAAATCTATCAATTTTTTTCTGGTTGATAGATTGGCTCAGTTAACTCAACCTATATTTCCTGTTTATTGAATGATTCAATGAATGGTTTAAACCTTTGACCATTAACCTTGAAAATATATCCACATTTGGGATCATGAATCTCTATTGCCCCATGGGGGTACACATGATGCACTATGAAAGGTCCTGACCATATAGACCATGACTTTCCCAGGTGTAAATGAATTTTCAAACTATACAAGAGCACATGTTTTCCCGGTTCAAAATGTTTGACCATGAAATTCATAGATTGGTAGGATTGAACTCTATATTTTTTGATCCTTGAATTTTCATAAGCCTCCATCCTTAGTTCCTCCAATTCATTGAGATCTAATTTCCTTTTTGTTCCAGCCAATGAGAGGTCATAATCCATTTTCTTAATTTCCCAAAAGGCCTTATGCTCAATTTCAATAGGTAAATGACATGCTTTTACATAAACCAACCTATATGGGGACATTCCTAAAATGGTTTTATATGCGGTTCGATAGGCCCAAACAGAAACTAAGAGTTTCTCAGACCAATATTTCCTAGAGGGGTTGAAATTTTTTTCATGAATTTTATTAATCTTTCTATTCACTAACTTAGATAGACCATTGGTTTGAGGATGGTATGCAGTGGACACTTTATGAGAAATACTATACTTAGACATGAGTGAAGCGATTGGGTGGTTGTAGAAATTGGTTCCTCGGTCACTAATTATAGCCCTAGGAATTCCAAATCGAGAAAATATGTTCTCTTTCAGAAATCAAATCACAAATTGATGATTGTTGGACTTAGTGGGAATGTCCTCAACCCATTTTGAGCCATAATCAATATTTAAGATAATGTAGAGGTATCCCCTAGTGTTTGGGAAGGGACCCATGAAATCAATTCCCCAATAGTCAAATATTTCAACCACTAATATGGGAGTGAGTTGCATTTGATTTCTTTTTGTGATGGACCCTACTTGTTGACACCTATGAGAACTTTGCCAAAATTTGTAGGAGTCCCTTGAGAGGGTGGGCCAGAAGAGACCACATTGAAGAATCTTAGTAGATGTTTTCATAGAGGAAATGTGACCTCCACATGCCTCACTATAATAGAATTTAAGGATGGACTCTTGTTCAGATTCTTGAACACACCTCCTAATGACTTGGTCAGGGCAGAACTTATAGAGGTATGGATCATGAAACACATAATGTCTAACATCACAAAAGAATTACCTTTGAGCTTGAGTCCATAAGAATTTTTGAATGACTCCTGTAACTAAGAAATTCGCTATGCCAGAATACCAAGGGAATTCACTCACAGAGTATAGGTGTTCATCAGGAAATGAATCAGACATAAAAAGGTGATTTTAGTTGTATCTGAATTCCATCCTAGAGAGGTTATCAACTTCAAAATTTTCAATGCCCTTTTTATCCTTTATTGTGAGGTCAAATTATTTTAAGAGAAGGACCCACCGAATCAGTCTAGCCTTAGAATCTTGTTTTTGGAAGAGGTATTTTAGTGCAGAATGTTAAGTGAACACAGTGATGGGGGATCCTAAGAGGTAGTACCTTAACATTTCTAGGGAAAACACAATAGAAAGTAACTCCTTTTCAGAAGTGGTGTAGTTGATTTTTTCATCATTAACGATTTTATTGAATAAGAAATGACATAAGGAGTTTAATCACAACGTTTTCCTAATAATGCTCCTACAACAAAGGCACTGGAATCACACATAAGTTCGAAAGGAAGGTTATAATTTAGAGATTTCATAATGGGATGAGAGGTGAGATAGGATTTGAGGGTTGAGAATGAAACCTCATGGCTTTCTGTCCAAATAAATGGAGCATCCTTTATTAGGAGAGCACAAAGGGGATGAGAGATTAAACTAATGTCCTTGATGAATATTTTATAGAATCCAGCAAGTCCTAATAAAGACCTCACTTCATTGATAGTTTTGGGTGATGGAAGGTGATGAATGATGTCAACCATGTCTTTATCAACTTCAATACCCCTACCTGAGACCAGATGCCCTAGAACTAGTCCCTTTTTAACCATGAAATGTCATTTTTCCCAATTTATGACCATATTTCTTTTCTTCACATCTTTCCAAGACTCTCTCCACATTCTGCAGACATCCCTCAAATGTATTCCCAAACACAGAGAAGTCATCCATGAATACCTCCAGAAAATCCCCTACCATGTCTGAGAAGATTTCCATCATGCACTATTGGAAGGTTCCAGGGGCATTGCATAACCCGAAGGGAATGCGTTTGAAAGAAAAGGTTATGAATGGACATGTGAATTTAGTCTTCCCTTGATCCTCTAGGGAGACCTCATTTTTTTTATACCCTGAGTACTCATCTAAGAAACATTAGAAGTCATGACATGTCACTCTCTCAAGGACTTGTTCAATTAATGGTAAGGGAAAATGGTTCTTCTTGGTGAATGAGTTTAGCTTCCTATAGTCAATACAGAACCTCCATCCACTACTCACCCTTTTTGGAAGAATCTCTCCATCCTCATTGGTTATCACTGTGATTCCAGCCTTTTATTGGAACCAATTAGATTGGGCTCACCCATTCACTCTAAGATATGGGATATATGATACCAGCTTTTAACAATTTCAGAAGTTCTTTCCTTACTACCTCCATGAGATTAGGATTCAGTCGCCATTGAGGTTGACGACATGGCTTTGAATCAGATTCCAGAACAATCCTATAAGTCTCGATAAGTGGTCTAATCCCAGGAATATTATAAAGGGTCCAACCAATGGCTTTCTTATGCTTCCTAAGGACATATAGAATCATCCTCTCATGATTGTATTCATAAGAAGAAGAAATGGCAATATTATGGGTTTGATTGTCCCCTAAAAAAGTATACTTGAGTGTAGCAAGAAGTTCCTTCAATTCAAGATCAGGATGGTTCTGAATTTTAGAAGAATATTGGTACATTGGATAAATATCAATTTCTTTTTTTATAGGTTCAGTTAGGATTGATTCCCCACATGTAGAAGTTTCAGCTACTAGATAGGCTTGATCAGATTTAGGGATGGAATTTGGAGTGGTCTCCATGAAATTAGTTTCTTTAAAGGTTTCACTAATTGTTGTACCTAAAAAATCATCATAAGAGAAATTTGAAAATAATTCAAGCCAAGGAGATAAACTTCCTTCATATGAACAATGGAAATCAATCTCATCCTGACTTAAACATTAATCAAATATTCCTTGATGTTTTATGGATTCATTATCACTGCTTCCTATAATGTTTACTTCACGAATGTCCTCAGCATCCCCTATTTGTGGGCTTGCAATGATCAAGTCTATACTCAGGTTTCCAAAGGTGATGGTCATGTTCCCATTTCTGACTCGGATAACAGAGTTAATTGTTGCAAGAAAAGGATGGCCATGGATTATTGGGGTTTGATCCTTATTTCCTATGATTGGATGGTTTTCAAGGACAATGAAGTCAGCAGGGTAGATGAAGTTTTCAACCATTACCAGAATGTCCTTTAAAATCCCCTTTGGAACCCTAATTCAACAATCAACAAGTTGAAGTGTGACAGATGTGGGTTGGAGTTCTTCGTGGCCTAACAGGCAGTACACATCATAAGGGATGATATTGACACAAGATCCTAGTTCATATAAGGACATGACAACTTTTCTCTCTCATAGTTCAATATTCATGTATGGGAAACCCGGGTCTTTCAACTTTTGAGGAATAGTCCCTTGAATGATGGTACTCACATTATCATCCAAAAGGACTTGGTTTTTATGTGAAAATTTTCTTTTAAAATTTCACATGTCCTTAAAGTACATTGAGTAGGAATGTTTGGTTTGTATGGAATCGTGAAAGGGAATGTTCAACTTGACTTGTGAGAAGATTTCCCTCAATGTTTCACTCAGTTCAGGCTCGGGGTTCCCACTCATGTGTTGTGGAAATTGTGTAGGTTTTCGGGATGTTTGTTGAAGAGTTGTTTCTTTCACATTGTTATCAGTTTCCTCAGTTTGATCTTGTGGTTCATTTGATTTTTCATCCAGGTTTTAATCTTCAGGTGGGTTCTGAATTAGTTTTTCAGGTTTCTCAATTGATTTCCCACTTCTTAAAATAGTCACAGCCTTTAGTTTTTCATTAGTTTTTTGAGTACAACTTGACTCTCCCCTTCATGTTGTGGATGGCACCGCCTAATTTGGCATGGGTGCCTTTCCAGATTTGATCATTTGAAGTTCTTGTTTAAGGGAAGAGACTTCTGATTTCATCCTTTCCATTTTTTGGGATAGTTGTTCTAATAGGATTTGTGGAATAGTTTGGGTTGGTTCTTGAGAATATAGGTCTATCCCAGGGGGATATTTTGGAGGTGGGATGGTTTTTTGAAAATGGACATGTGGCTGTTTGTATTGGATAGGTTGGGTTTGGAACTGGTAATGGGTTTGGTAGTTCTGATGGGGTTACAGATTTTGTCCCTGTGGTTGGCGTGGTTACTGGTTATCATTCTAGCAGAAGCCTGGATAGTCATTATACCTAGGGATGAAGTTGATTTGGTATTGAGGATTTGGAAAGTTCAAAGAATTTACTTCGGCTGGGGGTCCTCCTAAAATAACATCCTTGATGGATGGAATGGTTGGGTATTTGTCTGTCTTATGGTCATGTTTGTCACAAATTGTGAAAATATGGTCAACAGTTTGGATTTCATGGACTTTCCTAATGTCTATCTCTTCAACCATCCTAGTGAGTGCTTCGAGTTTATCGCTGAGGCTTTCCTCTTCTCTATGTCTATGAATTCAAGTAGTTCGTTGTGGCTTTTCAGAATACGGTGATGTTCCCCATGTTTGTTTTGGTTTAGAAAGGCTTTCTAGATACTTGTAAGCATCATTTGTGGCTTTGTTTTTAAAGGTTCCATAACACACCATGTCAATGAATTGTGTATTCCCTGTACCCAAGCCTTCATAGAAAATTATCACTTGTTCCGGTATAGAAAAACCATGGTGTGGAACCATGTTTAGAGTGTCTTTGAACCTATCCCATGTTTCATAGAATGACTCTCCCTCTTTTTCAAAAACGTTTTGGATACTGTTTTTAAGTGCAATTGTTTTGTGGTGGGGAAAATATTTTTTATAGAATTCTCTTTTTATTTGGTACCAAGAGTTTATGGATGATGGTCTCAAATTTTTTAGCCAATTTTTAGCTCAATCCTTTAACGAAAAAGGAATTAGCTTCATCTTAGCTGATTCTAGTTGATGTGGGGGACACATGGTTTCTACAATGTCATTGAATTCCTTAATGTGAAGGTATGGCATCTCAAACTCCATTCCATGGAATGTGGGAAGATGGTTTAGGATATGGGGTTTAAAGATGTAGTTGGAATCACCTAGGAAATTTTGTATAATTCATGAGGGGCATTGGTCCAGGAAGGTGTGAGGGAGTCATTCATGGTTTGATCAATTGCATTCCCCATGTTTGGGGCTGCCTCATTTGGGTTTCCATTTTGGTTTCCACCCGGGTTTATGAGTTGGTTTCTTTGAAGTCCTTCCATTGCAATGGTCTCAATTTTGGACTCTGGGGTGTTATGAATATTATGATCTAATGTAAAGAGTTCCCTTGTTGTACTTGACTCCCCAACCCCAGGACTATCCACCCTAACTAAATGGTTTGATTGATCGCAGGTGTAGGTGGACATGCGCCAAAAGAAAAAAAATAAGAAAGGGATAAGATAAGAGAATTTGGATGAGAAATGTATAAATGGGGGAGAATAGAATGGGTGTTTTTATTACTTACTTGGGTCCCCGGCAATGGTGCCAAAATTTGATTCTCGCTCAAATTTACCCAAGAGATGAAGGTAGAAGTGTCCTTGTAGTTTAGCTTGGGTTATCTAATCCTCAGAGACCTAAGAAAAAACCTCTAGACACGTACATTCTATGGACTGTTAATGGATATGATGTGGCCAAATTGGGTTGATTTTATATGGGTTTAAATGATAACTAACATATTTGTTTCGGTGCGGATGTGCGTCGGGTTACGCTGTTCCGCCAGGACGCGTTCGCGCGTGCACCCGTCAACCCGAGGGGATGGGAGCGCGGCTTGTGGTCCCGCAGTCCCGCTTTCCAAGGGCGGGCGGCATTCGTCCCTTATTCAGGGGCGTCTGCTCCTTGATCGAAACCGGGATGATGGGATGTCGGCTCCTCCTTCCTTGGACGTCTCCTCGGAACTCGTCGCCTAATCCGGGTCTCCCTCGTAGACTTAAGAATGTTCGTGAATCTCGTTCCCGGCGCCATATCTTCATGGACACCGGTTAATTACGCTGCTTCCGCCCGGACGCTCCAAGGAGTCTGGGCGGGGCAGCAACCTGCGGTGAGAAGGCCGGGTGGCTCTGGGTGCTGGGGGCGTGTCGTAACACTGCGGCTCTGCACGTCTGTCTTCCGTCCCTAATAGGGCTTCTCGAAGGCATGATGGCCTGAGGCATCCCGTACTAGGTGCGGGGAACTGTGTCACCTGAGGTTTTCCTCAGCTTCCCATGTTTAACACGGGGTATGCCGCGAGTTTAACGTCCAGCGGGGACGGCATCGGACCGATCAACACGAAAAGTGGATCAGATGACAGAACCCCTTGCGGGGAACCTCCGACGCTGGGGCCGGCACATGGGCGGCTTCCCAAGTAACGTGGAGTGGAGTGAAGTGGCATGACCCCACCGGGATGTGGCGGCCCGGGTAAGGATCAGGATGGAAGATGGAGTGAAGAGCTTGGACCCCAGAGGGGCTTCCTACGTACCGCGCGTTAGCACGGATCAAAGTCAACGTAGTTCGGGTATACATTTTAACGTCATGCTGGACGTCGGCAAGCCGACTCACGAAGAGGTCTAGGCCGCCGGGCGGAGGATTGAACCGAACCACCTCGCACAGAGGGGGATGGAACGGCCGGGTGGATCACAGTTTCACGTCATGCTGGACGATAAAAGGGGAAATGGAAAAAGGGGGGCTGTGGGGAGGCACCGCGGAGATACACGCGGGCAGTCTCCCACAGGGGCGGATTCATAGGTGAATCGACGCAAGCGTGAACCCTGGAGGGGTCCACTGATGGACGAACCGACGTAAATACGACCGGGACGACCAGGTGGTGGGCTTGAACCTCAGGGAGGCTTCCTACGTACCCTGTATAGAAGACAGGGATCAAAGTCCACGTAGTTCATTCTGTCAGGACTTACGCACTTGGGGCAGCCCGGATGCTGCAAAACTCAGTTGGAAGGGACTTGGACCGAAAGCAGAAGACACCTCGATCCCAGTCAGACCCTCTACTGGATTCGGCAGTGGGGAGGCGCAATGGAGATACACATGTGCAGCCTCCCACGAGAAACTAGGGGTTTGTAATACCCTGCCCCCGTAGGGAAAAGCCGCTCCCATTAAATCGTCCCAAAAGGGGGACAATCCCGACATCCCTGCAGAGACGAGCGGGTGGGGGCCACATCCAAACAGGGGGAGACCCTGCGTGCGAGGCACGGGATCGAATGATGCGGACGGTTTAGCGTCTTGCCGGACGAAGTACAGTTTAACGTCGTGTGTTGAGGACGAAGCGGACGGTTTAACGTCTTGCCGGACGAAGTACAGTTTAACGTCGTGTGTTGAGGACGAAGCACTTGGCAGTTTAACGTCTTGCAGCGCGGACGATGGGGGCTAGGCAGTTTAACGTTGTGCAGCTTGGACGGATGTGCAGTTTAACGTCATGCTGGACGAATTTGCAGTTTAACGTCATGCTGGACGAATATGCAGTTTAACGTCATGCTGGACGTATGCGCAGTTTAACGTCATGCGGGACGAATATGCAGTTTAACGTCATGCTGGACGTATGCGCAGTTTAACGTCATGCGGGACGAATATGCAGTTTAACGTCATGCTGGGCATAGGTTGCCGGACGATGGGTGCGTGTCACTTCGCACGAACCTGGAGGGCCGCACGGGAAGACAACGCACGGTGCGGGCACCCAGGATGAGGATCATCGGGCGCCACGCAGGCAGGTGCCCTCAGGGGGTCGAGGGAGGCGACCCTGGCGGATTGCGCGCAAAAGAGGAGCTTTGCGCGCAAAACCGCGGGTCGACGCGCAAAAATGGCGGGCTGGCGCGCAATTGGGCCAGCCCTTTGCGCGCGGAAGGTTGGGATTGCGCGCACCGGGCTTCGGATAGCGCGCGGGGGCAACGGCTCATTCTCTAACGAATGGCCACTTTGAAAATGGGGGGTGCGCGCAATCGGGTTGGATTGCGCGCACCCGGGGGCAATTGCGCGCAAGAGGCTTCTTTTGCGCGCAAAGGCCTTCGGTTTGAAATTTATTCAAAGGAAATGAGCCAAGGGGATTGCGCGCGAAGGCGGACCCCAAGGCTCTATTGCGCGAAAGAAAGGAGGTTACCTGAGGATCGGCATTGCGCGCGGAAGGGGTTGAATTGCGCGCGCAGGAGACCGTTCGACTTCCAGCAACCCTTGAAACGTTGGGGGTCGCCTAGTATTTATAGGCAACCCCGGGCGCGGAATCCAAGGCGCGAGCGCGGAATTCTCCTCGCGGGCGCGGAATCGGGCACGGCGCGCAAAGGAGTTGCGCGCATCCCGGGGGTTATGCGCGCAGATCATCATCTTTGCGCGCAGAACTCTGAAATTCCGCGCAAGGCCTCCGGGCCCTCCGAAACATTCTTCCGACTCCAAATATGACCTCGCATTCCGCATCCGGAGCTTCGTTTGGGAACAACGGACTTTTCCGGCGTCTACAAAAGCCCCCCCTCGGAATCTGATCGGCGAGAGGTCGCAACGATCGGGTTCCGAGGGAGACGCCGGAATGCCGAAGTCCTTGGCGGCGCGGGACTTGGGCGCGCAAAAAGGGGCGCCGGTCGCGAAATTCGCCGCTGCGGTCGCGCAAAGCGCTTTCCGCGCAGCGCGGACCCGGCCTTGCCTATAAGTAGGGGCGCTGGGTCCCGCGTTCCGTACTCTGGCCTTCCGCGCGATAAGCTCCAAAACTCTCGTGCGCGAAATTGCCTCTTCCGGTCGCGAAATTCGCCCGATCGGCGCGCAAAACCGTCCGGATTTCGCCTGTTTTTGCGCGAAAACCCGGAACTTTGCGCGACAGTCTTCCCAATTGCGCGCCGTCCACTTGGATTGCGCGCCAGCCTTCAAACTTCTCTACCAGCCTCGTCCAATCCCGCACGCTTCATCCCTTAACCCGCACGACTCTCGAAACTTCTGAGATGGCCGCGCACAGAGGAAATGAGGGGGATGCCGCCACTCGCAGGGCTAAGATGGCGACGAACGAGGAGGTTTACGGAGCCAAGGAGATTGTTTCCAACAATCAATCCTTGTTCGACTTATTGACGCCGGCCCAGAAGACATATCCACTGTCGGACAACCTACCGCTCTGGAACTTCGGCATCCTAGATGAGGTTCCGGTGCCAGGGTTCGAGATTGATGCACCGCGGACCTGGGTGACCCGGGAGGACGAGCTTCTCCGCTATAACATCACCAACAATGGGCATCCTTCCAGGGAGACCAGACACTTGGATGTCTATGTCCTGAACCCGAGGACGCGAACCATTGATGGGGGTGAGCCTACTGCGGAGAATTCTCCATCCCTCTACTCGAGCATATATCGCCAGAGCGTCACGGACGACACCAAGGGCTGGCTGAAGGACTGGGACTTGCGGTCTGGGGGCAACTTCACCAGTGAGTGGGCCTGGGCGTTCTGGGTACGCCACACTTGCGATCACTTCGCAGAGGAGCTGCGGTACATCGGCCTGTTCGAGGCGGTGTGGACGTCGCAGTTCCACTTCTACCAGCAGTCCGAGCTCGGGCCGGAGCTGTTCACCCAATGGTCTCCGGATACCAACACCTTCCATCTTCACCATGGGGAGGTCGGCATCGGCCTCTGGGACATCCACTGCATCGGAGGTATCCCACTGGAGGGCTACCAATACGATGAGTTCCTGCCACCGAAGAACATCTGGGAGGACAGGTCACGGACTCCCATCCTGACCTGGCATCTGCTTGACCTGGCTACGCAGCGGCTCGGGATCAAAGACTTCCAGAAGGACATAGCCTACAAGGAATGGTTTGGCCAGTTCTTGGAGCATGACCCGGCGGTCAAGATGCCAGGCAGGGGGAAGCGGTGCCCGACCGCAGCTCAGAGGAGCCGGAACGGGTCGTACTGGTGGGTCCTGGAGACGGGCGATTACCGCTCATGGGGGTACCGCGTCATCGAGGCCCGGGACCCAAATGTCCGGTACGCGGCGTTCCTGGCCGCCTTTCTGAGTGGGTGGCTCCTGCCAGTGCGGGACGCGAGAATGGGCATTCGCCCGGCGACACTGGCGATGGCGGGCGCTATGGCCGCCAACAAGAGATACAACCTCGGGGTCCCAGTGCTGGCGAGGCTGTATGCCATCCTGGGACGCATCTCACGAGGGGGGTCGCCACGAAGGATCTGTGGGCCCTTTCAGTTCTTCCACGGCTGGGTGGCTGCTCACCTCGGTGGGTACACGTTTCCGAATGCCATCATTCCTCCGGGCAACGGCCTGCGACCCTCCCTGCTGAACATCGCGGGGGTCGCTCCGATGACCCTAAGTGAGGAGGGCGTGCGGATCCGGATTGGCAATCATGCCAACTTCAACTTCAGTCCGTTCCCCACTCCCGTCGGCCAGATGATCGACAATGGGCAGGGTCCACTGGAGCAGCATGAATACTTCCTGAACATGCGGGGCGGGGTGCTCGTGGCTCGGATCGACGGGAAGGTGATCTGCGAGCCTTACGTGCCGACCCGGTTCGCCAGGCAGTTCGGGTGCCTTCAACGGATGCCGAAGAGGGTATTCACTGCTGTCCGGGAGGAGACGAACCCTGGCGTCCTTCGCCAGATGTGGCTGATGTTTGCCGCTTTCGGCTCTGGCGACGTCATCACTCTCCCTCCTACCGGAGTTAACGCAGGCTTGGCAACCGAGTACGCCGAACACTGGGCCATCGCGTACCCCGAGGGGCTCTTGCGGAAGCTAGTTCGGCGGCTCGAGGCTACCTGTGCGGAGACCGGGCGTCAAGGAAGGAGGCAAGGCGCCGCCACACGGGGGAGAACGGAGGCGCGCCAAGCAGCGGAGCCGGCGCGGGCAGGGACTTCGGCGGCGGGCACATCGCAAGCTGCCGCCACGACCTCAGCGCCCAAAGAGGGGGCACGTGCGGTGGTCGACGAGCGGCCCGGGAAGCAGGTGAGACGTCTGCTCGAACCTTCCCATGATGCGGTCTTCCCGGCGCTGTGGTCGGCCTGGATGACTCTGCGGCAGTCACTGGGGACCGACGCCATCTGGCGAAAGATACTCAGGGAAGGAATCTATCTGCCAGAGGTCGGGCGCCTCCAGATTGCCGACAGAGTGGACTTCAACCGGCAGTATGCGTATCTGACGGCCATGGACGAGTACGCGCGCCAACGTGGTCAGCGCGCGGAGCCATCCCTTCTGGTGAAGGTGATGCTCGGCCTCGAGCCCGCTCCGGAACAGATGCCGCCGGAAGAAGATGACAGTAGCGACTCCGAGGAGGAGGAGGAGACGGGGGAGGATGAAGGATCCGAGGGAAGGTCCCATCGGGGGAGCCCACGGGAGAGCGGCGAGGTGGCCGGCTCTGACAACGTTGATGTCACTGAGCTCCTCGAGGTCCGCTTCTATCCCTACTCAACTTGCTTCATCCATTCTCTTATGCAGCTTCTAACCCGTTTCTCCATCCTTCTCAGGAGCACACGGATGTCGGTCAGGCGTCCTCAACAGGAGTAGGAGAGGCGCCAGCAGGGCAAGGCAGGGGCCAGGCACCCATTATCGAACTGTCAAGCGCTAAGGGGTCCCCTGCTGCAACTGTTCCTGCGGCGACCGGGATAGCGGAAGATGATGCTACGAACTCCCGTAAGTCTCCCTACTTTACTGCTGGTGCTTGCCGTTGACGATCCGTGACTAACCATGGCATGCCCTGCGCAGTGATCTCAGCACTGGAGGCTCATCAGGTTGCCGAACCCGGGCCATCTACGAGTGGACCAGTGGTGGACATGCCGCCTGCTCCGGAACAGGCTTCCCAAACCGAGCCGGCCCCACCAACTGCTGATCAAGGGGCTCCGGACGTCGGTGGTGCTGCCATCGGAGAGAGGTTGGGGGCTGACGAGGGTGTCAGCGCCGCTGGGGAGAGAGAAGAAGGTCGCCCGGATGTTGGGGAACCTATCCCTCATGAGGACCTCCCAGGGGCGGACCCTGCAGCAGACCTACTGGCTGCCTTCCCTACCTACCGGCCTGCCGATCCCGAGGAGATGGACGACTCAGACACGGAGGCGGTCGAGGAGAGCCGGATAACGCGCCGTAGGGGGTGGAAGTGCATCCAGCGCTTCCTCAAGCGAGACCCGTCGGAGTGGCTGGGGCGCATGGGATCACTTCAAACCTGGCTGCGCTTTCTGTGCGCCGGGGGAGCTGATGCTCAACGCCTCCATCTAACGGTCCGTGATTTCATGGCCGAAAAGATGCGCGAGAGCTGCCGGCGTGCCGACGTCACACAAAGTCGGGACATGTCGGAGAGCACGCGGGCGCTCCTCGCGGCGGAGCAGGAAGTCCGGTGCCTCGAAGGGCAGGCGGCAGAGAAGGAGGCCTTCGTCGCAACGTGTACCGAGCATGTGGAGCAACTAGCAGCCCAGCTGGTTGACGCTCAGGTACAGCTGACGGAGGCGGGCCAACAGATGGTCACAATTCAGGTCGAGCGGGAGCGTGCACAGGCCAGAATCGACGAACTGCGCGCTGCGACCGCCGACGAAGAGAGGGCACGCAGAGAGCGAGAAGCAGCTCTGGAGGCCACCAGCCAAAGGGTAGCGGCATTAGAAAGACTCATTCAGCACGCTAATCCCTAAGGGCTTTGTTTTGCCATTCCCAAAACATTTGCTTCCGCTACTTTGATCCATCTGTATGAATCAATATATTTATCTGCATCTTTTGGTTTAACATGCTCAACCACAATTCGTTGTCTTGCGGGAGTGTTAACCAAGCATCAGGCATCCATAATTGGGCCTGGATTGCTGGAGAAAAGAGGGAGGTCATTCCTTGGAAAGGAGACCTCAGACGTAATCAATGTATCATCCCCCCAACTTGTTCCAACACACGAGCGGGACAACGCTAGGGGCGTTGAGATTTTATCCGAACATAGGGAAATGAGAAAGGGTGAATCGCGTGTCCCGAATCCAGACACCCACAACGGTCGGCCTTCCAGGAAATGCCCAAGACGGTAGGCGGACAGTGGATCGACCATAACAACTGCAATAGACGGACCGAAAAAGGTCATCATTCATATTGCAGGAGGCGGACCACATGTCATCATGAATACCGCTTTGGGGTTCCTTCAGACAGAAGGGTGGAAAATCCAGATCAACAGGGCATGCGAAGCGTGGGGCGAAGTGACGGTTTGTTCGGACAGAATCCAACGCTCTCAAAATTGCGCCACCATGGGGAAATCATATTAGGCGGATGCACTAATCTGGCCGTGAATCACCTCAATCCTCAGACAGCACCTCTTTGACGAGGAAACTGTCCCTTCCCACCATTGCAATGGGGCATCCCGAGCTGAATCGGGGAGAATATCACAACTGCACCACTCTACCCGAAGTCAGGCCAGACGGCCGGCGACGAGGAGGGGCGGGACTTAACGATCCCTGAGGCTGGACCCGAGTCGGAATGCCCGGGCGTTCCTACGTACTCCATCAGGCTGGAGATCAAGCCACACGTAGTTCTGAGAGTGCAGTTTAACGTCATGCAGGACGTGGAACCCCGTTTGGGGAGATCTTAGTTTAGGGTCGTAGAGCTCGGACCATAGGGGTAGATCTTAGTTTAAGGACTTAGAGCTCGGACCATAAGGGCTAGATCTTAGTTTAATGTCTTAGAGCTCGGACCATAAGGGTGGATCTTAGTTTAAGGTCTTAGAGCTCGGACCATAAGGGGAGATCTTAGTTTAAGGTCTTAGAGCTCGGACCATAAGGGTGGATCTTAGTTTAAGGTCTTAGAGCTCGGACCATAAGGACTTCAAAGTACGCCGCATCTGGTCATATCCCCTGGATATGCGAAGATGCACTGAGGGATAGTGTCAAGAGTGTCGAGTTTTCGCCTGGTCAGAATGGGAGGTGGGAAATGTGAATCATGCGGCCATTCACTCGAGGACCGGGAGCACCGGCGTGACGATATGAGAGTACTGCCGACCGTGGCGGAAAAGCAGCATCAACATCGCACTAACCGTTGGTGGAATGAGGCAGTAAACGAGCATCGACCGCTCAATCGTAGGATTCATATCGATTTGCTGCCCGAGGCCATTGGGGGTACCGGACCGAGTCGGTGGGAGAGCACTGAGGCATTGTGTCCGAACCGTTCACGGGGGCTCCACCCAGGGCGTAGACGATGGGTCCGAATGAAAGGGAGCACGAAGCCTGAAAAGCGGAGGAAACCTGACCAAGCGGATCCTGACCCTCCTGGCAATAAACCAGAGTACTCTTGACACCGGTGGACCACTGCAAGGGGTCGGGGAACACGCCTTGAGGGTGACCTGAAGGCGGCGGATTCCCCAGAGAAGGGGGAATCTCTAAGAGGTGGGGGGCTGGACCCGAAGTTTCAAACATTCGGGCGTTCCTACGTATCCCATAAGGATGGGAATCAAGCCACACGTAGTTCTTGAAGCGCGGCGCAACACAATCGGGCACCAGCGCGGGGAGGAGTGCGGGTCTGACCCTCGCACACAGAAGGAGCGGCATTTGATATTTCTTGTTTGTCCTTAAAGATGAATGGTTTTTCTTTGTGCGGCGACATGCCTGTGATTGAGAAATCTCTGGCGTCGCCACAATAATCAATCCATGGAAGGCATTGATGAATGGCGTGGTCATTAACCAGCGCCCAACATGAGTGTCCCCTGAGGAGGACATCACGATGCAGTGCCGTTTCTCGTCGGGCGGCCAAGACGATCACAGTTTACGGTCGTGTGGTAGGACCAGACAACACAGTTTAAGGTCGTGTGGTTCGGACCATGGAGGAATCCGCTTACCGCGGTACGGCGGACACGGTGGAGGTGGGAGCATACCCAGCCTTGCGGTCACGCACGATTCCAGGAGAAGAGTCTTGGGATAGGGGCTTGCATATGTCCATCACCCGAGGGGCAGAGATGCTAGCCTCCAGATATACTGGGCCCAGAACGCGATTGTTCGGGCGACTCCTTCCTCCTTATGGGGACGAGGGTCCATCCACGCACGGCCCTTAGGGAGGACATCCGCATATATCCTTGGTGCTCAGATCATGGGGGCCTCGAACGACATCATTACCCTGGTTGGTCTGCCTAACGTGTAGAGGCGTACCGGAGGTCAATATGAAGAGAGTGTCAAGATTCCACTACAGCGCACAAAGGCGGAGTGTGATGAGGACTGCGCAACCAATGTTCAGAGCCTGAGAGAGCTGACATGGCGATCAAGGATGTTGCTGACGCATTCGCAACACAACATCCGATCGCGTCAGCCTAAGACGGGGCAAGCAAACGAGCATCAACCGCTCAATCGCAGGATTCATATCGATTTGCGGCCCAAGACCCGCCGGTAAATCGACCCGGAGCGGTGGGAGAGCACTAAGGCATCGTACCCAAACCGCTAACGAGGATCCCTTTGAGTGAAGGCTCAAACAAGAGGAAGCGCGAGAACCGACAAGCAACACAGGGCTTGTCGGGATTGAATCTGACACTACGAGTCATAGACCGAAGTACCCAAAACATGTTACCAGATCTCCGGAAAGGGTCGGAGGACTTACCCTGAGAGCAACCGAAGGGGGGCAGATCCCCGTGATCAACCAAGAGACGGGGCTGGACCTGAAACATAAGCGTCCAGGCGGTCCTACGTATCCCATAAGGATGGGAATCAAGCCGCACGTAGTTCTTAAGAGGCAGTTTAACGTCATGCAAGACGATGAGAGGTGTGAAGTAGTCCCACACACGGGGGGAGGCGTACGGCGCGGCCAGTAGACCGACGTGAATGAGGACATAATCCCCCGCTCACGCGATACGCCTCGCACAAAAAGGAGGGGAACTGGGGCCAGAGGCCCAACGCGGGATAGAGATTCTCGGGAAATGGGGCTGGGCCTGAAACATGAATGTCCAGGCGGTCCTACGTATCCCATAAAGATGGGAATCAAGCCATACGTAGTTCTTGAAGTGCAGTTTAACGTCATGCAGGACGATGAGGGGAAAAGAAGGGGGGAGCAGAAGGCATCCCCAAACGTGGGGGGGCGTACAGCGTGACGAGCAAACCGACGTGAATGAGGGCATAGCCCCGCACTCACACCATACGCCGCACACCCGGGGGCAACTGGGCCAAGGGCCCGAGATGGGATGGAAATTCCCGAAGGATGGGGCTGGGCCTGAAACATGAATGTTCAGGCGGTCCTACGTATCCCATAAGGATGGGAATCAAGCCGCACGTAGTTCTTGAGGGGCAGTTTTACGTCATGCAGGACGAATGCTGAACAGTTTAACGTCTTGTAGCTCGGACGTAGTGCAGTTTAGCATCATGCAGGACGTGGTGCCGTTTAACGTCATGCAGGACGAATGTGCAGTTTAACGTCATGCTGGACGTATGTGCAGTTTAACGTCGTGCAGGACGTGGTGCAGTTTAACGTCATGCAGGACGAAGTGCAGTTTAGCGTCATGCGGGACGAATGCTGAACAATTTAACGTCTTGTAGCTCGGACGTAGTGCAGTTTAGCGTCATGCAGGACGTGGTGCAGTTTAACGTCATGCAGGACGAAGTGCAGTTTAGCGTCATGCGGGACGATTGAACACTCAGGCAAAGTATTGCTTGAGGAACCTAGCGTTGGTGGGAGGAGTGACACGCTCACCATCCATAGTCGCTAGGGAGTACGCGCCATTGGGATAGACCTTGTGGACAACAAAAGGTCCCTCCCACTTGGGCTCCAACTTGGGCGGCTTCCTTCCGGGGATCATTGGCGCTCTTAGGGCTAGCACTAGATCACCCTGCAGGAAAGAGCGGAGGCGAACCTTCTTATTGAAAGCTCGAGCCATCCTGCTTTGATGCCTCTCCAAGTTGTGCAAAGCGCGAAGTCTATTCTCATCCAGTGCTTCCAACTCGACTAGACGGGCTTCAGAAACTCTGTCCGGCGCTTGCTGGTCGTAGACCGTAGTGCGCAAGGACGGTAACTGGATCTCGATGGGCAGGACGACCTCAGCTCCATACACCAGGGAATAAGGGGTCATCTGGGTGGAATTGCGAGTCGTCGTCCGATAAGCCCAGAGGGCGTTGGGGAGCTTGTCCGGCCAACTCTTCTTGTTCTGACCAACCATATTTTGCAGAATGTTAGAGAGGGTTTTGTTAAACGCCTCGATCTGTCCATTCTCCTGCGCATGATAGCGAGATGTATGGTTCGAGCGGATGTTATACATGGCGTACAACTTCTTCAACTCGGCTGCTCGGAAATTGGTTCCGTTATCCGTGAGGATAGCGTGAGGCACTCCAAATCGATAGATGATGTTGGAGGTCACGAAGTCAGCGATCGAACAGGATTTGACCTCTCTGAGCGGAATCGCTTCTGCCCATTTGGAGAAGAAGTCCGTAGCGGTCAAAATGAACCGGCACTGGCGAGCTGTCGCCGGCGGGTAAGGTCCCACGACGTCCAGTCCCCAGACTGCAAAGGGCCAGGAATACCTTGTGGTATGGAGAGGCTCCGGCGGCCGGTGCACAAAGTTCGCATGAACCTGGCACGCATGGAACCTCCTGGCATACTCGATGCAGTCATGGATCATGGAGGGCCAGAAGTATCCTAACCTCCGAATCTGGTGGGACAGCTTCGGCCCAGTCTGGTGGGCGCCACATGAACCAGCATGAACCTCTTGCATGACTCGTGGGATCTCAACTCCCTGAAGTTAACGGAGGAGAACACCATCAAATCCGCGTTTGTAGAGGATCTGCTCCAGGACGGGACTGCTCTGGAGGACGAACTGCGATGCGCGGCGTCGAACTCGCTCGCGCTCGGCCCGATCCGATGGAAGAATGCCATGTTGGAGGTACTCAACCAAAGGCGTCCTCCAATCAGGGGCTGATCCGGCTGTCATATCTGGTGTACTCGGGGCTCCGGGCATGGGGGCAACCGTGGTGAGGTTACTTACCAACGGGCCGCGATCTTCTTCCAGGATAACGGGAGCGATGAGCCTGCGGCGCGTCACGCGGATGATCAGGTTGTCCGGTTCAGGCTCCGCAAGTGACGCAGCGAGGCTGGCCAAAGCATCTGCTCGACCGTTATGCGACCGGGGAACATGGACAATTTCCGGCCGAGAAGGGAACCGGGCCATCAGAAGGAGGGTGCACTCCAACAATGGCACAAGTTCCGGCTTCCTGACAACGTAGTCGCCATTGATCTGCTTAACGACCAGCTCGGAGTCCCCTTTCACGCACAGACGGGGCACGTCGATCTCGAGAGCCAACTCGAGGCCGGTGATGAGGGCATGGTATTCCGCCTCATTGTTGGTACAACCCTCTGACAACAGGAAAGAGTATGGCAGCACGACTCGCTCCGGGGTAATGAAGACGATGCCCAAGCCCACTCTGTTGAGCTTAGGATTATCGAGTCTTCTACCGGTGGGGCTCCGGGAGGCACCGTCAAAGTGCATCTGCCAGCATGGATTGGCTCGATCAACCGAGAGAATGGTCTCATCAGGAAAGCCTAGATCCAGCGGCTGATCCGCGGAGGTCGGGTGAGCGGCCAGAAAGTCTGCCAACGCTTGCCCTTTGATGGCCTTCTGAGACACATACCTGATGTCGAACTGCTGGAGAATCACAGCCCACCGCGCTAGGCGGCCAGTCAACATAGGTCGGCTCAAGATATATTTCAACGGGTCTACCCGAGAAACCAACTGTACCTCATGGTGCTGCAAGTAGTGCCGTAATTTCTGTACGGCAAATACGAGCGCCAGGCAGCTCTTCTCGATGGGGGAATACCTAACTTCCGCATCGAGGAGCATGCGACTGAGGTAATAGAGGCTATTCTCTGTTCCCTCGTTGTTCTTCTGGGCGAGAAGGGCACCCAGGGACCGTTCCAGGGCGGTCACATAAAGGACCAGCGGCTTTCCGGATACGGGCGGCATCAGGACCGGAGGTTGAAGCAGGTACTGCTTGATTTCCTCGAAAGCGGTCTGACACTCTTTATCCCATACATAGGTGGCACCTTTCTTCATGAGCCGAGAAAAGGGCTTTCACTTGCCGGCCAGATTCGCGATGAATCGGCGTATATAGGCTAAGTGGCCTTGGAACCCTTGCAGTTCCCGGACGGTACCCGGGGGAGGCATCTGGCTAATCGCCCTGATTTTCTCTGGGTCGATCTCAATACCCCGGTATCTTACCACAAATCCAAGGAACTTTCCGGAGGTGACCCCAAAGGCACACATCAACGGGTTCATCTTCAGGCAGCGAGACCGAAGGAAGCTGAACACTTTCTCAAGATCTTTGAGATGGTCCCGACGCTGGCGCGATTTGAAAACCAAGTCGTCGACGTAGCATTCCACTAGCATGCCGAGGATTGGCTTGAATATGCGGTGCATCGCCCGTTGATAGGTGGCACCTGCATTCTTCAGGCCGAAGGGCATGACCCGGTAGCAAAAGGTACCTTGGGGGTCCCTGAAGGCAGTGAACTCCTCATCCTCAGGGGCCATCCGAATTTGGTTGTATCCGGAGTATCCATCCATGAAGGAGAGGGCTTGGAACCCTGCCGTGGCATCAATCAACAGCTCTGTCACTGGAAGGGGAAAATCATCCTTCGGACAGTGGCGGTTGAGATCGCGGAAGTCGATGCAGACTCTAATCTTCCCGTTCTTCTTCCTGACCGGCACAATGTTGGCCAGCCATTTGGGGTACTGAACTTCCCTCACGAAGTTGGCTTTGATAAGCTTGTCAACTTCGGCCTCAACCATGGCACCGTGGGATGGGTGCATCTTCCTGGGAGGCTGCTTGAACCCGCGATGGTTCGCCGGGAGACCAAGGCGGTGGACGGCTACCTGAGGATCTAGCCCCGGCATCTCGTCATAGCCCCAAGCGAACACATCACGGTGCTGCCTGAGAAAGTCCACGTACTGCTGCCGCTCCTCAGAGGGCATGGCGGCACTAACCAATGTGGGTCTTGGATCGGCCTCGGTTCCAAGGTTCACCTGTATTAACTCATCGACCGTGGCAGGGACGCCCTCCTCAAAGGCTGGGGGTGCATCTTCCACGTCCTCTCCACTCGGGGAGGGATCGTCCACGGGAGAGACTGCGTTGGCAACTGCATTGGGGATACCAGATCCTGCTGGGCCACTGGTGCTGGCGCGGGAGGTCGCGGCCATCTCATCAAGAGACTCGCGGACCGTCAAGACCATGGCGACGTCCAACCGGTGAATCGGGAGGACGTAAGCGTCATCCAGACTTGCCCAGGGATCGCTCGCAACAGCGACAGGCTCAACCTCACCTGCCAGGATCTGCTTATCCTTGCTCTTGTAATAGTCCGCGTCCAGATAGCGGGCTTCACATGAGGCAAAAGGAGAGGCATATCCTTGAAGCACGCCTACTCGACCATTAAGGGAGTATTTGAGGCATTGGTGGTATGACGAGGGAATCGCCGCGTGAAGGTGAAGCCATGGCCTGCCCATCAATGCGTTATACGCAGTGTCCTGAGAGACTACCATGAATTCGGTGTTGGAAACCAAATCACCGAACTGGGTCTTCAAACGTATCTTGCCGACCGGGGTTTGCTCGGTGCGGTCGTACCCCTGGATCCTGAGGTCGGAGGGAATCAAGTCATCCTCAGACAACCCCAATCTCCGGAGCGTCCGAGTTGGAATCAGGTTAATCCCGGACCCCGTGTCGACAAGACAGCGCCGGACTTCAAGGCCATTGAACTGGCCAGTGACATACAGTGGACGGATATGTCCCTGTATAGGAGGGTCTTCATCCTTACCAGAGAACGAGATAACTGCCTGACATTCGGCGTCCTCGATCATTTCGGCGTGAAAGGCCTCTGCAGCCGCAACCTCTGTCTCAAACTGGAGGGGGCTTTTCAGGGCTTCAGCGAGTGCCTCGCGCATCGTAGATGACATGCGCAGAGCCTCAAGGATGGAGAGCCTTGCTGGGATGTCAGCCAAGTGCTTCAGGACATCATACTTTTTGGCCAAGCGCGAGCCCCTGGTTGCAGGAGGTTGCTCTGCGGTTGGTGGCATGACGGGCCTTGCCGGTTGGATCGGCGGCCGACTGGTACTTGGCGCATCTCGCTGTTCACTGGTCGCAGTCCGGGAAATGGTCACCGTACTGGAGTCAGGAGGCCGGGATGGACTCGTGGCAGGGCGGAGCTGGTCGCGACGCGGCTGAGGCGGTTCTGCCTGGTCCCACACCACAAACAGTGGCGGAGGCGAATCCGTCATCCCCGAATGGGGGGCCTGCGCACGCTGAGCTCGATCTTGAGCCTGCTGCCTAGTCTCAGTGGTGTGCACGGCCTGGCTGGAGGTACCGATGGCTGTGCCCCGGCGACTCCTGCGGCTGCGGTTCTTCCGACGGTAGCGACGACCGGGGACACTAGGGAGGTCCACCAGGTGTTCTTCAACGTCGGGAACCGAAAAGGGATTTACCAGCTCGACGGTGTTAACCGAAGCGTACCCAATACCGTCATCGGACGAATCATCCATCACCGGGCGGATCCGAGGAGGGACCCCAATCTCCGGGGGCATGAAATCGCCGAGAGTGCGGGATAGTGGCGGAACTGGCGGGGCGCGCTCTTCCTTCTTGCGCTGCCGCCGTTTGCTCCTCTTGGAAGAGGCAGGCTGGGACGATGATGCCGAAGCAGTACCCGCAGGTTCTGGGGGCTCAGGCTGATTCAAGCGCGCACGGATGATTCCATGGGCGCGAATGGTCGTCTTGCGGGCCATCCAGTTATTGTACTTCTGGGGTCCGCGGTTGGAGACCAGCTGCCATTCGTCCTCGTTTCCACTATCGTCATCTGATCCCACGAATACGCCCGCCACTTATGCCGGAGCTGGGCCCAACCTGATTACATTGTTGTTAATCTGGTCTTGGAGCCAGTCCTTAAACACATAGCACCGCTGGATGGTGTGCCCCAAGGCTCGATGGTAGGGGCAGTAGCGGGGGTTATTCGTAAGATGTGCCTCCTCTGGCTTCCAACACTCAGGCAGTCGCACAATCCTCTGCTTCAGGGCGCTCCGGAAGTAACCGGGGACCTGATCCTCATGAAATGAGTAAGTCAGGTGTCGCGGGCCCCTGGGAGCATGGTCTTGACGAGGGGCTGGAGGGGCCGGCCGAGGAGGTGGACCCTGATTATCTTGCCTGGGTTGCGGCGGTACATTACGCGGAGGGGCCGGCCGGTTCTGAGGCTGCCGCTGCTGGGCCGGGAACTGAGCCCGTGGAGGCGGATTCTTGTGAGCCTGTGGAGCTGGTCTCACCGGCAGCAGCTCCAACGGCCTGGGAGCCTCTATCTGGGCCACAGCAGCGGGCTCAGCCCTGCTGGCTCTCCTTGCAGGAATCATAGGAGGCAGCGGGTGTGCCTGGCTGGCCTGTTGCAGGGCTTCCTCAAGACGTTGAGCTTTGTCTGAGAAGTCCCTGAACCCTCCGGGGTAATTCTGAGTGATCAGGGAAGGGACCAGCTCGGTCTTGACGTTCCCGACGCACATTGTCAGCAACTGCTCCTGAGTCAATGGCATGTCAAGGGAATACGTGAGACCCTTCCATCGGGCGACGAAGTCCGCGACTCGCTCATCAGGCCTCTGCTTGCACTTGAAGAGGTCTGCGATACTTGTCTTCCGGGTCGTGGAACTGAACTGGTAGAGGAACTGTCTACGGAGGTCCTCCCAGCTGGTTACCGACCCGACGGGGAGCTGGCTGTACCAGACAAATGCTGGCCCTTCCAGTGTCTGAACAAAACAGCGAAGCTTAGCGGCCTCCTGCTGCGCCGGAGTCCCCAACATAGGCCCGCACCTCGAGTTGAAGTGGGCTAAATGCTGTGGCGGATCTCCAGTCCCGTTGAAGGGGGCGAAAGTGGGATTCACGAATCCTGGACGCGCCGGCATGTCATCCACCCATGCTGGGTAGGGCTTGCCGTCCGGTGGGATCGCCACCTGCCGAGTCTCCAAGGCTTCCAAGCGGGCAATGAGTGCCGCCATCGGATCGTCCGGACATGGGTTCCAGTCCTGGCGAGGATCTCTAACCACGAGCGCATTGCATGGCCCTTCAATCGGGTCGTCGACCGGGTCGTTGAACTCGGCAACTCGTGGGATGGCGGGCGGAGCGGCCCTTGGGGCAGCGGGAGGAATCCGAGCGGGATCTCTCAGGTAGTCACGCCGCTCGGGAGGGTGTGGCGAAACATACCGCGCCCTCTTGCCATAGGCAATGGCCTCTCTCCTGTCGGCGAACACGGCATAATCACGGTTTCCCGGGAGAGTCTCATCGAGGAGCGGTTGTTCCGGTCCCTGCTGTCCTGGCCTGGGATCACCGTAGTCAGGCCGCCGTTCTGCAGCGCGCTCGGCGAGGAGCTGGTCAACCAGCTTCTTCTGTTCGGCGAGCTGCTGACGTAGCGCAGCCTTCTCGGGATCCTCCTCTGCCCTCTGCATGGAGGCAGATGGGTCGGCGGGCCTTATAGCCTCGCTGTGCTCTTTTCCTTTGCTGACGTTTCAGCTCAACGTCAGTGCTTCAGTGGGTGCGGGGAGCCCCAGGAGGTTCCTCTGATGACGAGTAACTCTCACTGATGGGTCTGACGACGGCTTGTCTTCGGGGGGGAAGCCCCCGTCGAGAAGTTCCAAGTCGTTCCCCTCTCCCGACAGGTCAGCCATATTGACCGTTCCTGTCCCTGGGGATATACCCTCAGGGCCACCCAGCGAATCGGGCTGTCGGCGGATCACACTAAAGCGTAGGGCAGCGTACTGCCCCCATCCACGGATATACACGTGGGGAGTGGCTTCCTCGATAACTTTGCGGAGTGCTTGAAAACACTCGACGCATCGTTGTTGGAGGGCCTCGTGGCGCTCAAATGACCCGGGGTGCCGAACCGCGGGGAGCATGGCCAGGTCAATTTGACGGCACTGCTCACCAATATCCTCCAGGTGCGCTTGACTCCCGGGGTATGGCATTTGTAGGCGGTGAAGACAGGAGCGAGTCTCCCGGAGAGTTCGGCGGAAGCATTCGAACTCATCCGGGGTGAGCGATTCGGGTGCATCAAAGCCCGGTCCTGCGACTGGCCAAAACTTCTCAGGGAAGTGGCCCTCTGCAAGGACGGTCCAGAAGCTCCACAACTCAAACTCGGGACCCAGATCTCCTTGGTCCTCTTCAATGGCTGGGAACGGACGGGAAACTGGTAGTGGTGCCGAGGCGGGCCGCCTGGCTGACGGGCTGGCCGGCGGTGAATACGGCGAGCAGGCCGATTGGCCTCCATATCCCGGGCCGCCCTCTGAGGGTGGCGGTGCCCTGGCTACCACATCACGATAGGACGGGCCGACGAGCGAACATCCTGCCGTAGCATCGGTGCTCGCCGAGGGTGCACTAGATCGTGGTTCGACCGTCGGTCCCCAGAAAAAGTCTCCGGCTTCTCCGATCGAGGCGGAAGGCACTTCCGGAGGGGCCGGTACCAACCGCAAGCTTGATCCCTGGGGGTCTACCAGGCCCTCGTTACTCCGGATATACCTTCGGAGAGAAGCGGGGATCACATCGATCTCGCTCTCGGGGAGCACAAGGCTGACGTGCCGCATTCCTACCCCTGCCCTTGACTGGCGGGATTGGGGAAGGGGCTCTGTCGCCGAATCGTACTCCGCCTCTGAGTCAGAGAAGCAAACCGGTCGGATCTCTGTCCGGAATTCCGTAACATTCTTCCCTCGGCGTCGACGCCTTGCCTTCCTGCCCCTGGGTGGTTCTTCGGGGCAGGGCTGATCTCTGTCCTGGCGTCCTCCGGCCGCACTGGTGCTGGGGCCAAGAGGACTGGGAACCAAGGTGCGAGGGGCACCGGGACAGATATCAAAGGGGACGCGGGGAGAGATGATTCCGGGCAGGCCTCCGGGCCGGGATCGGAAGGTGGGATGACCCATGCCTCCTGGATCGGCCACACAGAGTAGATCCTGCCGGTGAATAGCGCTACCGCGAGGTGGTCCGCGGTGGCTACTTCCAGTGCCAGCAACCGGGAGAGTCGACCCAACCTGCCTTTGGGGCGGTCGGGGCCTCGATCCAGGTCGGGCATAGGAGTTCCCCTGCTCAGGATGCGCAGAGGCCTGGCGACTTGAGCCAGCAGTGGCTTGGGCCAATGCGGCCGCTGTTGCTAGAGCCCCAAGGTGGGCATCCTCTTCCGCTCGTGCTCGACGTTGGCGTCGGGACAGGCGAGTCGGAATGAGCGTCGCGGGCAGGTGGAGAGCCTGTTCCTCGACTTGAGGGGCCTGGCGGCGATGTCGCCGTGGCCTGGCGGGAGCCCTTATCGTGGATCCCTGGAGCGGACCTCGGATAGGGTGATCCCGGGCATCTCCCACCTCATCCGCATAAGGAAGGGAACTGTCAGAGCGCTCTGGGGATAAACTCCCGAAGCGATTGGACGTTGAGGTAGGCAGCGGTGCCTCCCTGCGCGGCCCTCGAGGGCGGCGGTGGTGGCGAGGCGCAACCTCCTCAAGGTCTAGGCGAGCCATTTGCCTAGTGGGGATGACTCCCTCTTCCTCATATCTCCGCACCAGGGTGTTGATCACCCTTCTCTGGATGACCTCCGAGGGGGAGAGAGGGCGTGGTCGTCCCGCAATTGCGGCTGCTGGGACGACTGTGGAACGGGCAGGACCGCGCGGAGTAGCCGCGTCGGTGTTTCCCCTATCCCTGCGCCAGTGGGCGGGTGGCGATCGGGCACTGGATCGGGCGACCTGATTTCTGAAAGCAGGGAGAAAGACCCATTAACACTGACAGGAAAAAGGAATCGACAACCAACCATTAGCGCCACGACGCCTTCCGTGGGGGGAACCCAGGCCCTCGACGTTGCGAGATAGAGTGCCCGATTTCACTTCCCCAGCCCCTGGCGGGTAAGACTGAATGCTTGGCCGGGCAACACGCCGGTCTTCCAACACCTCTGAAAGCCATCGGTCTTCGTATCGAGGAGAAGAGATTCACGTCGGGTTCACCATTTTTCTGTTTCGGTGCGGATGTGCGTCGGGTTACGCTGTTCCGCCAGGACGCGTTCGCGCGTGCACCCGTCAACCCGAGGGGATGGGCGCGCGGCTTGTGGTCCCGTAGTCCCGCTTTCCAAGGGCGGGCGGCATTCGTCCCTTATTCAGGGGCGTCTGCTCCTTGATCGAAACCGGGATGATGGGATGTCGGCTCCTCCTTCCTTGGACGTCTCCTCGGAACTCGTCGCCTAATCCGGGTCTCCCTCATAGACTTAAGAATGTTCGTGAATCTCGTTCCCGGCGCCATATCTTCATGGACACCGGTTAATTACGCTGCTTCCGCCCGGACGCTCCAAGGAGTCTGGGCGGGGCAGCAACCTGCGGTGAGAAGGCCGGGTGGCTCTGGGTGCTGGGGGCGTGTCGTAACACTGCGGCTCTGCACGTCTGTCTTCCGTCCCTAATAGGGCTTCTCGAAGGCATGATGGCCTGAGGCATCCCGTACTAGGTGCGGGGAACTGTGTCACCTGAGGTTTTCCTCATCTTCCCATGTTTAACATGGGGTATGCCGCGAGTTTAACGTCCAGCGGGGACGGCATCGGACCGATCAACACGAAAAGTGGATCAGATGACAGAACCCCTTGCGGGGAACCTCCGACGCTGGGGCCGGCACATGGGCGGCTTCCCAAGTAACGTGGAGTGGAGTGAAGTGGCATGACCCCACCGGGATGTGGCGGCCCGGGTAAGGATCAGGATGGATGATGGAGTGAAGAGCTTGGACCCCAGAGGGGCTTCCTACGTAACGCGCGTTAGCACGGATCAAAGTCAACGTAGTTCGGGTATACAGTTTAACGTCATGCTGGACGTCGGCAAGCCGACTCACGAAGAGGTCTAGGCCGCCGGGCGGAGGATTGAACCGAACCACCTCGCACAGAGGGGGATGGAACGGCCGGGTGGATCATAGTTTCACGTCATGCTGGACGATAAAAGGGGAAATGGAAAAAGGGGGGCTGTGGGGAGGCACCGCGGAGATACACGCGGGCAGTCTCCCACAGGGGCGGATTCATAGGTGAATCGATGCAAGCGTGAACCCTGGAGGGATCCACTGATGGATGAACCGACGTAAATACGACCGGGACGACCAGGTGGTGGGCTTGAACCTCAGGGAGGCTTCCTACGTACCCTGTATAGAAGACAGGGATCAAAGTCCACGTAGTTCATTCTGTCAGGACTTACGCACTTGGGGCAGCCCGGATGCTGCAAAACTCAGTTGGAAGGGACTTGGACCGAAAGCAGAAGACACCTCGATCCCAGTCAGACCCTCTACTGGCTTCGGCAGTGGGGAGGCGCAATGGAGATACACATGTGCAGCCTCCCACGAGAAACTAGGGGTTTGTAATACCCTGCCCCCGTAGGGAAAAGCCGCTCCCATTAAATCGTCCCAAAAGGGGGACAATCCCGACATCCCTGCAGAGACGAGCGGGTGGGGGCCACATCCAAACCGGGGGAGACCCTGCGTGCGAGGCACGAGATCGAATGATGCGGACGGTTTAGCGTCTTGCCGGACGAAGTACAGTTTAACGTCGTGTGTTGAGGACGAAGCGGACGGTTTAACGTCTTGCCGGACGAAGTACAGTTTAACGTCGTGTGTTGAGGACGAAGCACTTGGCAGTTTAACGTCTTGCAGCGCGGACGATGGGGGCTAGGCAGTTTAACGTCGTGCAGCTTGGACGGATGTGCAGTTTAACGTCATGCTGGACGAATCTGCAGTTTAACGTCATGCTGGACGAATATGCATTTTAACGTCATGCTGGACGTATGCGCAGTTTAACGTCATGCGGGACGAATATGTAGTTTAACGTCATGCTGGACGTATGCGCAGTTTAACGTCATGCGGGACGAATATGCAGTTTAACGTCATGCTTGGCATAGGTTGCCGGACGATGGGTGCGTGTCACTTCGCACGAACCTGGAGGGCCGCACGGGAAGACAACGCACGGTGCGGGCACCCAGGATGAGGATCATCGGGCGCCACGCAGGCAGGTGCCCTCAGGGGGTCGAGGGAGGCGACCCTGGCGGATTGCGCGCAAAAGAGGAGCTTTGCGCGCAAAACCGCGGGTCGGCGCGCAAAAATGGCGGGCTGGCGCGCAATTGGGCCAGCCCTTTGCGCGCGGAAGGTTGGGATTGCGCGCACCGGGCTTCGGATAGCGTGCGGGGGCAACGGCTCATTCTCTAACGAATGGCCACTTTGAAAATGGGGGGTGCGCGCAATCGGGTTGGATTGCGCGCACCCGGGGGCAATTGCGCGCAAGAGGCTTCTTTTGCGCGCAAAGGCCTTCGGGTTGAAATTTATTCAAAGGAAATGAGCCAAGGGGATTGCGCGCGAAGGCGGACCCCAAGGCTCTATTGCGCGAAAGAAAGGAGGTTACCTGAGGATCGGCATTGCGCGCGGAAGGGGTTGAATTGCGCGCGCGGGAGACCGTTCGACTTCCAGCAACCCTTGAAACGTTGGGGGTCGCCTAGTATTTATAGGCAACCCCGGGCGCGGAATCCAAGGCGCGAGCGCGGAATTCTCCTCGCGGGCGCAGAATCGGGCACGGCGCGCAAAGGAGTTGCGCGCATCCCGGGGGTTTTGCGCGCGGATCATCATCTTTGCGCGCAGAACTCTGAAATTCCGCGCAAGGCCTCCGGGCCCTCCGAAACATTCTTCCGACTCCAAATATGACCTCGCTTTCCGCATCCGGAGCTTCGTTTGGGAACAACGGACTTTTCCGGCGTCTACAATATTTAATTGAATTCAATTAAAAATAATGAGTTGATCCTAGGTTATCGCTCGGGGTGGATTGGACGTATTTCTTTTTCAATGATTTCAATTTCTTATATTTGAGATGGGTTCATTTAAGGAGATAAAACAACGTCATCACTTACTAGTTTAATGCCTAAACCCTATAATAATAATCACCTATACACATGACAGATCAATGTTTTGAGTACATCAAGTTAAAGGTTCGTATTAGCACATGAAGTGTGTGGCCTTAAATTCAACAAGGACGGTGGAGTTTAAAAATCATAAAAAAAATCTCAATTAAAGAAATGATTATACATTAATGGGGGGGATAAATAACATCCAGTACAGCCCCTTTATACTCCCTTTGATCAACCCATAAGTGGGTTATCCCTCCATTGATGCTATGGTTTCAATGGAAACGGAAAATAGACTCATGAGGGAGGAAATGGAGAAGTAATAAAACACAATAAAATAAATATCACTCCACCATTATGTGATAATATCACCTGGTTTGGTATGAACAATTTAACACCATGAACCAAAAGTATCAAATTAATAAGGAAAAGAACAGAATAATAAGTGAATAATAACATTTATTAAGAAACAAGGATGAATTAAAACAACATACATGTGGAAGATAAATATGAGACAACAAAACCACATCATAACATTAGAATGAAATAAATCTCAAAGATTATAAAATCCTCCACCACCACTGCCTGAAATAGGCATTTTGGAAGCCTTGGGCCGAGTCTCCAACAGTACAAAGAATCCCACTTGATTATGGTAGGCCTAGTGTGGTGGAATACTTGTGGAACATAGACTTTTCCACATTTGACCTGAGGTGGAAGTTATCATTCATTCATCGAAAAGACGCACCTGGATAGACTTTACATGGACGAATCAGAGTGGGAGATAGAAGGATAAAATGTATCTCCAGATGTCTCCTAACTGCCTATAAAATTTGGGCCCATTTGGAGTTGTATATTCGGAGATATGATCAGATTAGTGGGATTTTGTTCTGGGCCTCAGAATCTGGACCAGAATATTAACTCTATCATGGGCCGCCTAAATGGACACCATGGTGGGCGAATTAGCATTGGATCCTAAAGATTTATTTCTTCCTCTACCTGTCTTCAAGGTTAAAACCAATTTTTGGATTCATAGGGCCTATAATTTGGGCCCCATGTTCTCATCAGTAGCCTGGTGTCCAATCTGACTTCCCAAGAATTGTTTCCTTTAATCACAAAATATCTCCATCTTCTTCCAGGAATTATCCATTGATCCCTGAATAAAACATGTTCATATTGAAGTGTAAATCAATTTCCCAAAATATCCAATTAAAATATGTATAATGATATGAATCATTGGGTACTTCAAATGATGTTAAAAAATGTACCACATAATAGTGTATTTTATGAAGGTATTACAATCATAATGTGAAATGATGTTCAATGTGTAAAATGCACTAAAATGGTGTTTATTAATATTAGAAAACATGAATATTATATATATTAACAATGAATATTAGCCTCATTTAGTGTATAATCACCCATACATAGAACAAACAAAAATATTTTGTTCTGTGTAATAATTCTAGGTGTTGATGGATGATGTTTTCATGTACCTAGGATGCATGTGGATTCATGATGAATAAGACATTATATTTTATCATTATTTCCCAATAGTAGCCAACCCCCATAGGTTTTTGGGAGTGTATAGTCCTCGATTAATGACCATCTTTGGAGCCTATATTGACGTCTTCTTGGAATGCGAGAATCTATCTTTATGCTGTGAATTCTTGGAGGATTACTTTGTTGCCTCACTTCTTAAAGGGCTTGTTACTCATATGGACCATCCAATAGGGTAATGGATACTACTTTCAACTAGTATTCTACCTTTTGACTTGATATAACTAGAGGGTTCCATTTTAGAGGTATCTGACTACGGGCACCTTCAATCTAGGATTGGTTTTCAGTTACTCAAGCATTAGGGGTGTGTTGAACATATTAATTTATTCCATCTCACAATTGATGATTGATTAGACAATATATCATTTAATTTAAAGGAAAAATAATTCATCCTAATCAACAACATCCATGATTTTGTATTTATTAGTAATACTATCGACAAAAGATTTTTTTGATCGAGGTACATGTAGGAACACTCGTTCGAAAGGAAATTATTCCATCAATACACTAGTATAGCTAATGAGTGGGGATAATTATTCTTTCTTGATGGGACTCATGATATTGATTTTTTTCACTAGATATGAATCCCCTTTTATGTTCATGTAGGATTTATATAGTTGAAGGGTTTGTTCCAAATTGATAATGAGGGACTGTTATTCCATCTCATTATTAATGAAAACTTTAGATAGTGATAAATAGTAGGTAATAATTGCCTTGTCTATTGAAACAATGAAATTCCAAGACTATCCTAATTGAGCTTTGAGTGATATACATCACCAATGATGTGAGAAATTTTTGTTCCCATCATTGCTCATATTTTTTGAATATTTGATAGTATTATGTTATTTTCCTCTCAAAGGATAATCAGTAGAAGATCTTATTATAGTACCTTCACCTAAAATATTGAATGTTCCTATCTCTTCTTTTTTGATTTTTCCCCAAACCAAGTTGTTTAAGGAGGATGCCATATTTATACCCACATAATTGATGGATGTGAGTGTGAATCCCTTGCTTAGTGACATAGTCCCATAATATATTTTTGTTCCCCAACAATGCATGAGTCGGGGATTATTGCCTGTGAAGCTCAGTCAACCAATGATTTAGTATGCCTAGGTTTATATATGGACCATAATATCAAATTTCCATTTTAATGAACAATAGGACTAACATGGTCATCTCAAGTACATGTCTAATTCCATTATATATGGGGGATTTTACTATAAAACTATATATACTATGTTGAAGAAATTGACTCTAATGATATAGTATATTAGGGACCATTAATTAAGGGTATTAGTGGTATTGGATTAATATTCAGTAAAATGAATTCATTAAGAGGCACTGGATGAAACAACCCACTGAGCAGTGGATGTAACAGATCATTGAATCATGATCAACACTGGAAAGGATGAAATTGTATGATTGAATTATAAATTTGTAATATCTAAGAGAATCTATCTCAATATTATCATGAAATAATAAAACTAATTGAAAATTATTTCGGAGAAACATGAGCCCTTGAATTGGAGGATAAGGAAAAACATTATGTTGTTACAAGGATGAATTAATTTTAGATGATTGTAGAGACAGAAACAAAACCAATTGATTAATTTTGAAAGTCCATGCCATCGTAGGATAAGAATTTATTGATGCTCAAGGAATCCTATCAGAAAATAATATAATAGGAATATAGTTTTATTTACCTTAGTTTTATTGAGTGTTTTGGAGAGAGAATATGTGCTATAAATATTCCTCCCTCTTTTTGTACATTTTCGATGAAAAAATAAATTCAAACATCATGTGTTATAATTATTATTTCTTTCATTTATGATGTGTTTCTAATTTCAATGAAATTATATCATATGGATTATCAAATATACACAACCATTGTATGATACCTTGTAGGCCCAAATCCTTGAATTTTAATGCTAGGATCATAGTAGAATTATATTGAGAATTTCTCATGAATTATTAATGGTATACGAATCCTTATTGTTGTATTTTGTCCAATAATCACTAGATCACCTAGTTCCAAAGGGTAATTTGCATAAAATGTATCATGGAGGGAGAGAGATACAATTTTTAAATAATTTAGTGTGATTAGTAAGTGTATTATTTTTTATAGGGAAAAATAATGATCACTAAAATCATTTTATATTTTTTTTAATATTTCCTTGTAATTTTCGTAAGCTTTATATGGGGAAAGTTAAGTTTTTCTGGAATTTTATTTTTCATAGGGTTCTATTTTATGGGTTTTGACCTAAAAATTTTATGCCTTTATTATTTTATATGTTCTCACTATTTAGTATAACACACATTTTTGATGTCCATTGAGAATAGGTTTGACTTTTTCCTAGGATTTCTATTTTAGGTTTGAAACCTAGAGAGCATTGTGTCTCATTCAATTGGATTATTAAGGACATTAAATGTATACCATCTTTTATGGTGTATTTCTAGGTAATCTAGCTCTGAAAACCTTCATTTATATTTTTGGGTCATCTATATCGGAAATTCGTTTATTGTAGTGTATGTTAATATAGATTGGATAATCTGATGCTATAGTTTAGTGTCTTCTAACTGGGACCTTCTATTACAATAGTTTGGAGACTTATAGATTGTAAATTCTATTGTTTTAGTTTAGGGCCATATAGATCAGACCATATAATTTGTTAGTTTAAGGTATAATATATTTGGAGACTAATTTTAATAGTTTAGGGTCTTCTAGATTGGGCTATCTAATGTTATAGTTTATGGTATTCTTGCATAGACCTTATATACCATTAACATAGTATCTTCTTTCCTAGAACTTCTATTGATGCAATTTAAGGTCCTCTAGAACAGAACACATATTGTTATAGTATAAGGTAATTTATCTTAGTACATTTAGTTATGTTGTGATGTTTAGGTATTAAGGAAGTGTTCTAGAAACTGACATCTTTAATGGGAGTATAAAGGAAGGGTGTTGACAAAGGGTTATTAGACTGTACATTCTTAACTATTATTTTGATGAATGACGGTTCATGTAAGGTTCTGAAACATTTTGTATTATAAAAAAATGAAGGATTAATGTCCATGATGTCTTGGGACACCCTAAATCCATACGTTAAAGGGTATTCAGTGTGATGTATGATCAAATATTTGATATTTCAAGCCCACAATGATAATTGGATTATGGGTTATGTATGCCCGGACTGATAAGTTTAAACTGATGAAAATGTAATGGGGTGGACATGATAGAGGTGACTGAATAACATCCTAGTGTTTTTAGTTTTTTTGTTATATTGTATGGGATCATGATTAGAAATCCATTTCTATAAAGAGATGATACCACTAGATGATGGGTAAGATTCCCTTATTTAAGAAGCCATAGTTATTACATTCACGATCATGTAGAAGGGTCCCCACTATTTTCCAAAAGTCCTCAAAGGTTTGTGGAGATTCATAAATTTTTAGGCTGATGATGGATATAAGAAAATTACATATCAAAGAATGGTTATAAAACCATAGTGTAGTCTAGTTCGTGGTTTGTATGCTCTAGGCCTACTTCATGGGATTTTGAGTAATCTGGTGTGGGTCATAAAATTGTATAAAAATTTAATATCCCATCCCAAAATTGAGAAGGGGTAAAATAAATGGTGACATAACAACAGGGATGTTGAATATTTTTGGGTATTCTGGTTATGGGGATTCTAAATCATGGTCTAGGGATAAGTTATTCAACTAAAGGCAGAATGTAGTGGGTACAATTCAGTGATTGATAGTGGTCGAATAGAAAATTACACATAGTTCAAAAACTAAATAATGGATTTACTGAGGCCTCTCCTCTTGGGAAAATCATCATATAAAAAAATTTTCTTTAGAAGGGTTTGAATTCATTAGAACATACTAGTGGGGTCCATTTTGATTAGCTGGTCCCAATTACTAGTTTTCTATGGGGAAGAACCAGGAGAAATGGTGCGCAACTTCCATGGGGTTCCAAGAGGACAATATAAACTCATGGAATTTCATAGAATCATTTATGACATTAGATACATGAAGGTGGTATAAGGATAATATAATATTCAATATAGGATCAAGAACCCCAAAAGTTGTGTTTCCTCCAATTGAACACAATATTATAGTGAGGGGATTTGATGCATAATTTCTATAAAATTTTGGTATGTAGGTGATCAATTAATCACTATCATAGATTAATTGGGAGGATGACCCTCTTTAATAAACATTTGGTCTTATAAGATGGTCCATATTCCATGAATTTTGATGTCATGAAACATAGACACTTGGATACAGTTTAACATAACACAACTAGGATATGGTTGCTTATCTAAGACATGTCTTGTTCTCTTCAACTATAGTTACATTCTAGGTTCCCTAATATCACAAGATCAATGCTCATTGTGAGAAATATGTGATTACTAGAATGTATATTAATCCATAAAAGATTTTGTGATGAGGAATATGTGGTGGTATACAAAATTTTTATGGACTAAGACCTATAAAAATCTAAATTTAATGGACACAGATGATTTCGAGAGATGATAAACCATGGAAGGACCCAAGAGGGATGGTCCAGGATTCCATATATATGTTGTGATGGAAGGAATCAAGAAAAAAACCATTTTTAGATGGTTCTCTACATTGGTCAGTACCATATATAGGTATTGTTGATTTGATTATAAATGTAGTTTTTGGAAAAAATATTTGAGAAATAGTAATTACTACATATTTTTTATTTGAATTAAACAATCCACACGTATTTCATGAATGTAAAACTCTTCATTAATGTCGGACCTATATGTAGAGGGGGTAATTTTTCCATTCATGTTGAGGTTGTACATTGTATATTAGATTCTAGTATCACTAAATAATCAGTCATAGTATGAATACATCCATGCATTGTTCATATGTGGATAACACTCCATGTATATGTATCCCACATGAAGAGGGGGATTTTTTTCATTTTTTGTTATGTCTGGATCCAGGATTTGAGATCTAGGGGGCACTATGTATCATCTGATTCACAGAATTAAGTCACTTGTAGTTCTGGACTGGATTATTCTCCATCCATGTTTATCCCATAAAAATAGGTGTACTTTTATAATTGATTTAATGTCTTGATAGTGGGTTTTAGGTTCGGGTGTAACTATTAACCCTTTAATGGAAGGAATCAACCGACTCATCGTTCTTCAATGAAAACCTCTCAAATCATTTCTATCCAATACGTAGAGTGGGGAATTGTTTCCATTTCTATTATGGCTAATCAATGTATTTTTGATCCCGAAACCACTATTTATTATATAATGGCATTAATAAAGCCACACATAGTTCACTAATGTAAATATTCTATATGTGCATCTGAGATACACAAAAGGATTTGAGTACATAATTTTTTATTCACACTGATCTAGATCTTGTTCAATGAACAATCCATGAAGTAATGTTCTCAATATATTTTAACGTATTTTGGTAAGGATATATTCTAATTAGATTTACATCATGAATTAATGATATAATCGATGTAGATTAACTTCATGTAGTAAGGATATATCCTGTGTTGTATAACATCATGATGTAAAGATATATTTCCTATAGTTTATCATCATGTTGTAAGGATTTTTTACATGAAATTTAATACCATCATGTATACAATAACGTTGATTTGTAGTTTTCAGTATAACTACCATGTGTTGGGATATTTTATGGAGGTTATGAAAATTATTTTTGGAAAAATAATTTCATTAATGGGGGGGAAAACCACATTCCCCAACTACTATGGACAATTAGTATGCTCATTTCAATATAAATTATGTAGGATATAAGGCACTTCCCACTTGGGACCCAACAATGGAGGTTTCTTTCATGGTACCCTTGCTATTTTAGGATCCAACACCAATTAACAAAGAAAGAATGAATAAATGATAACATTTTTATTGTATGATCATGTGATTTGACTATGATGAACATTAATGCTTTGTAGTGTATGATTCATCTTATCATCAATCCATTACAACTCATCCATCTACTTTTATGATTTCGTTTCATATAAGAGTTATCCAGATATCTCTATTCATTTTGAGAGAAAATAGATATCAATGAGAAAACTTCTTCAGTTGTGTACACAATATAATATGGCACTTCTTCTGTGTCATTGTATATGGTGGTATGGTAGGCCCATAAATCATGAAAGAACTTGTCCAAATAAAAATTATTTTCCTTGTCCACCATTTTGGGATTATATTTGAGAAATTTTTATTAAGGACATCTATTTTTCAATTTACCACTAAATGATAGTGAAATTAATGAATTAATTTTATATTGTACACCATGTATAATTTTATTAATTTGGTAGAATATAAGTTGGAATCATTTTCCATCAATAAAATCTATGGGAAACCAAATCTGGTGATGTTATTGGATTTCAGGATGTTGACGATATTCTTTATCCTCAATTCCTTAAGGGATGTTTACTCATCCCATTGAGAAATGAATTCAGTAGCAATAAAGATGTATCAAAACCTAATATTTATTGATGTGGGAGATAGGCCCGCAAAATCCAATCCTTATACAAAAAAACATGAATATTAAGTTATTTGTAATAACATTGGTGGTTTATGGATTAAGTTTTCATGTACCTTGGATGTATAATGATTCCCGATGAATTAGAAATAGTCTTTTATCATTAATTTCTTATAGTAACCAATCCTTCTATGTTTGTGGGAGAGTATGGCCCTGAATTAATGACCATTATAGGAGAATGCATGGACATCTTCTAGGAATGTGAGAATCTCTCCTTATGCTATGCATTCCTATAGGATTCCATTAAATTATTATCTATAGAGAGGTTTTCACTCATTTGGTCCAACTCATAAGGTAATGTTTACTACATTCCATATATTATTATACTATTTGACTCGATCAATCAATTGGGTCCTGTTTTTGGAGGTAACCAACTATGAGAACCTTTTATTTAGGATTGGATTTCAGTTACTCATGATTTGGTGTTGTTTTGAACATAATAATTTTTTCCTTCTTCCAAATGGTAAATGATGGAAAATATATCATTTCATGGTGTGTAAAAATAAATCATCCTAATTATGGTCATCTTGGACTTTGGATGTATTATCTAGTGTATTGACATAAGATTTTTTTTGTTTGTGGTACATGTGGAAATACTGGTTTGAAAGGAAATTATTCAATCAATCCACTAACATTGATGTTTAGTTGGGATAATTATTTTTCTCTTGTTTGAATTCATGACCATGATTTTTTATCACTACATTCGAATCCCCTATAATGTTCAATAAGGCTTTCTATAGTTCAATGGATCATTCCAAACCTATAATGAGGGATTTTTATTCTGCAACATTATTAATCAAACCATCAGATAGTGATAAATAGTAAGTTATAATATTTTGGTCCAAGGAAACCATAAAATCCATAGACTAACTGAATTTAGATATTGGTTTCCCATATTATTTCTTATATATCATTTATTGGAGAAATAAAAATACATCGTCTATATTTGGTGTGTTTCACAGGCATAGAAGACCTCATCCTCTAGATTTTATGTTCTATTATTGTGCTTTCATTTGTGGGATGTTCCACAAGGAAAAAGGATATTTCATTTCCTTTAACTACCATTTTCAAAATGAATGGGATGTCATATTTTGGTAGAATAATTTTCCATCTCTCTAGATTATCAATAAACAATGGGAGGAAAAGGATGTACATGATCAGATCAATTTGTGACACCAAAAGAACTATATGATGCTGCAAATAATATCTCAACATTTTAACAGAAAAAATGATAATGATATAGTTCTTCTGAAAATTTATATATAATTTCTCAGTACCTTGAATCATATGACTAAGGTATTAGAGGATGTTTTCATACCCTGTATTATTTTTTAGTGTTATGATAGACCTATGTTATCATTCCATGGTGGCCATATATAATATAAGATCCTTCAATCAGTAGTGCCAAGTCTAATGGGTGTAGTATGTACAGAATGATACTCTCAAAGGATTCATGGAGGTCATCATCCAATTAATGTGAGATTAATTTCTTCATTAACATGCTGATGTAGAGATATTTTCCAACCAATTTGGCTATGTAACACCGAGTTTTAGTGAATTTACCTTAGAACCCCCTATAATATTTTAGATATTGAATGGAGACACTGTTCGGATCACAATTGTTTTTTATATTGAACTAAATTCCATAGTGGTGTATAGATATCCTTTCAATTTCCCTTGTGTTACCCCAAAAACATATTTTAGAGGATTCATCTCCAAATTGTGATGTATCAACTTGAAAAATATTTTTTGGTGATCCAATAAGTGATCACATCATTTTTGATATTTGAATACATGTTCATCGACATAAAATTATTCTTTTCATCACATTATGGTCTTAGATATATGATTCATGGAGTGTTTGTAAGTATCACTAACATTATTTAATCCTATAGTCAGGAACTAATACAAAATAACCCCCACTGGTACTCTTAAGGCGATTCATTCATCTTCTTTAGGGGCCATATTTATCTAATAATACCATGAATACCCATCAATATAGTAATGGTATTAGAATATATTTATTTCATCGATAAATGTTTTTATGATTTCAATTGGGGAGTCATCCTTTCAAGAGTGTCTATTAATGTCTGTGAAATCAATGTAGAACTCGATCATCCCATTATTATGTTGACACCGACTATTTTGTAAAGTGATTTTGGGAACTAAACTTCCTAGATTTTTTTTTCATTTATCAATTTTTCATCATATGATTCTACACTATAATCATGAAATGGGTGTATGTTCATGGATCTTAACTAGTAAAATTGATGTTCATCAGGTAGGTCTTGGTGTTTTGTATCCATATAGGGGTGGAGCCTAGGAGTTTCTACATAATTCCATATAGTTTAGTGTCATGAAATGTATACACTCTTATATAGTTTAACATAACACAACTATGATATGGTTCCTTATCTAAGACATGTCTTGGTCTCTCCAATAATAGTGACTTTCTGGTTCCATAAGCTCACATGATCCATCCTCATTGTGAGAATCGAGGGATAACTGGAACCTAGATTAATCCATAATAGAGTTTGTGACAAGGAATATGTGGGGGTATACATAATTTTTTATGGACTATGTCCTCTCAAAAATATAACTGTAATGAAGGTACATGAATGGTAGAGATGATAAATCATGGATGGGCCTAGAAGGTAGGATCTATAATTCACTATATTTATTGTGTTGGAAGAAATCAAGAAACACATAGTTCTCATATAGTTCTCTAAATTGGTCTGAACCACATATAGGGAGGGTTGATATTTGTATAAATTTTTTCTATTGACACAATAATTTTGAAATTGGAATTGATGATTGTTTTTTATTAGAAGTTATCAATCCACACATAGTTCTTAAATGTAATACTCTCTTTGTATGTCAGACCTATATATACAGGGGGTAATTTTTCAATTTATGATGAGGTCGTACCTAGTATATTAGATCCGAGTATCACTATATATTTAGTGATAGTAGGAATCCATCCACACATATTTCTTTAGGGTCATTGGGTTTTTGAAGGATTTTGACATCTTAAGTCCCTTAGGACATCATGTGTGATTTATAGACAGTGGTTCATAAAATATAATATAATCATCATATACTTTGATTGTCTAGGGACATACTATTGTGGACCTTAGAAAGGAAATTAATATGGGTCATGGTCTACACATTTTATTATCCTGTATTCGGAACATATATGTCATGTAGTATAAGATCTCTCAACAATGATGTTTCTATTACTGTTTGACATCATGTAGATTGTATATAGGAACCAATGAGAAATTCTGCATGATTTCATTTGGAAACATTTCACCAGTTATAGGAATTTAGATGTGGGAAACACCTTTTATCGATGCATAGGCTTATTAATGGGTATCCCAATATTGGATCCCTTCCTATAATGATTTATATCATGTGAAATAAAGTCATATTTAGATCAAACTAGAACATTGAAAGAGTAAGTATATATCACTAGGGCCAAATTAAACATAGTTATGTGAAATTTTATTTCTAGACATCCCAATATATTCATGTTCATATTGTAAGGGTAGGAAAAATTCCATAATGAACTCATTTATGTACATCTCCCCACATATATTTGACCCGTATATAGGGGAGAGGGGTATTCAATATTATTCAATTAGTGATTCTCTACACTATTGTTTATTAAGGGGTCCACTACATAGAAAAATCTAATATATTGGGATTTGGAATTTCCATTCATTATTTTGGTGTGGAGGTGGTCAATTAATCCCAACTACAGATTCTTAGAGAGGACTACCCTCTTTAATAAACATTAGGTCTTATAGTATTAGCCATATATCATGCAGTTTAATGTCATAAAAGTTAGAAACTATAATACAGTTTAACTTAATGCAACTATGATTGATTCCTTATCTAAGATATGTATTGTTATGTCCAACTATAGAGAATTTCCTGGTTCTCTAATCCCACATGATCCATTCTCGTTGTGAGAAACATAGGATGACTGTATAGTAGATTAAGCCATATGAGAGTTTGTGATAAGGAATATGTGGTTGTATACATGATTTTTTATGGACAATGACCTATAAAAAATATAAATAACATTGAGTTACTTGATTAAGAGGGATGAAAAATCATGGATGGACCCAGAAGAGAGGATCCATGCATCACTACATAAATTGTGATGGAAGGAATAAAGAAACATGTAGTTCTTAGATGGTTCACTACATTTATCTGGACCATATGTAGGGAGGGTTGCATTTTTAAAAAAAATTGTATGGACACAATATTCTAGAAATCAAATTCAATATATATTTTGTGATCAAAATAATAAATCCACACATTGTTCTGGAATTTAATAATATCCATGTATATCAAACTTATATGTATAGGGGTTCATTTTTTCATTTATGCTGAATATGTACCTAGGATATTAGATCTTAGTGTCACTCTATATCGAGTGATACTGGGACTCAATACACACATTGTTATTTAATGGATAACTCTCCACGTAGATTTATAACATATAAAATGGGGGTAGTTTTTCCATTTTATGTTATGGCTTGACTCCGGATTTGAGATCTAGGAGTCACTATGTGCTATGGTCATACATGAATCAAACCACATGTAGTTATTAATAGGAACACTATCCATGCTAGTCCATCACATAAGATTAGGGGGGATTTTCCAATTTATGTTATAGTTATATCAAGGATTTGAGGTATGTGTGTCACGATTAAACCATTAATGGAGGGAATCAATCCACTCACTGTTCATTAAGGAAAATTTCTCCAAACATTTTTAATCAATACATAGAGTGGGTTTTTTTTTCAATTTATATATTGGCTAAACAAAGGATTTTAGATCTATGCACCACAATGTTTTTTATAAGGGAATGATTCAAGACACACATAGGTTTTTAATGTAAATATTCTATATGTGTTTCTGAGATACACACAAGGATTTAAGTACTTCATTTTCCCATCTCACAAATATATCTCTTTTGTAGTGATCTATCCATGAAGTAATTTTCTTCATATAATTTAATGTGTTGGGGTGAGGACATATTCTGTTGAGATTAACATCATGAATTAATGACATCTTCCATACAGTTTATCTTTGTTTGGTAAGGATATATCTTGTGTAGTATAAAACAATCTGGTATGAACCTATTTCCTACAATTTGTTTTCATTTTGTAAGGATGTCTTCCCTAAAATATTATAACATATTGTATGTAATGAAGATGTTATGAATTTTATAGTCTAACTAACATGACTTGGGATGCATTTAGGAGTTTATGAAAATTATTTTTTTCAGAATCATTTCATTAGTGGGTGGCATACAATATTATCAATCTACTATGGTCAATATGTATGCTCCATTTGAATATAAAATATGAATGTTATATTTCCCTTCCCACTTCGGTTCCAACTATAGAGGTTTCATTCCTGGATCAATTGATATTTTAGGATCCAATACTAATTAACCATGAAATAATGAATAGAGGTGAACATATTTATTATAGGATCATGTGATTCGACTGTGATGAACTTCGATATTGTGTAGAATGTGAAAACTCTTATCATCAATCCATTCCAACTCATCCATATACTTTTATGATTTCTTTCCATATGAGAGTTAACCATATATCACAATTCATTGTGAGGGAAACTAGTCTATAATGGGAAAAATTTATTTATTTATGTACAAAATCTAATATAGTGACACAGCTTTGGCATTGCATGTGTGGTATAGTAGGCCCATAAAGCAAGAATGAGCTTGTCCAGAAAAGCAATTTTGTCTATTTCTATAACTTTTTGGAGTATATTTGAAAATTTATAATTAAAGGACTCTATGTATCCATTTCCGACTACATGATAGTGACACTAATGAATGATTTTTATATTGTACTCCTGGTATAATTTCATTAATTTGGTATAATAGAAGTTGGTGACATTTTCCATCAATAATATCTACTGGAAATCAAATATGGTGATGCTATTGGATTTCATGATGTTGATGAAATTATTCATCTTGAATTACATAAGTAATTTTGAGTCTGCCCATTGGGAAATGAAGTCAGAAGTAGTAAATATGTACTTAAACATCATATTTATGGATGTGGGAACTGCCCCACAACATTGATTACCCTTATAGAAAACAAATAGGAATATTTAGTTCTATTTTATAATTCTAGGGGTTCATGGTTGAACATTACATATACCTAAAATGCATGTGGATTCATGATGAAAAAAATATTGTATTATAACATTATTTTCCTATAGTAACCTATGATCCTAGTATTTTGGGAGAGTATATTGCTGGATTAATGACCATATTAGGAGCCTATATGGTCTTCTTCTTGTAAGGAGAGAATTTATCCTTATGCGATGCATTCCAGGAGGATTCCATTAAATCATCACTTCTTGAGGGCTTGTTACTCATTCTGTCCATACCATATAGTAAAGTCTACTTCTTAGCATATATTAAGAAACTTTTTGACTCAATCTAACTGGAGGGTCCCATTTTGGAGGTAACCGACTCTGAGCACCTTCCATCTTGGATTCGATTTCAGTTACTCATGATTCAATGTACTATTTAACATATTAATTGTTTCTATCTCACAAATGATGACTGATGAGACAGTATATATTTTCATGGTTTGGAAAAATACTACATCCTAATCAATGTCATCCAAGATTTTTGATGTATCAGTTAGTGTATCGACAGAGGATTGTTTTGATCGAGGTACATGTAGCAATGTTGGATCGAAAGGAAATTATTTCATCAATCCACTATCAATGCTGATGAGAGGGGATAACCCATATTTCTTGATGGAATGCATGACTTTGATTTTTTTTCTATAGATATTAATCCCCTTTTATGTTCAAGTATGCCTTATATAGTTGAAGGGTTAGTTCCAAACTGATAATGAGGGATTGTTATTCCGGCTCATTATTAATGAAACATTCAGATAGTGATAAATAGTACGTAATAATTTCATTGTTTGGGGAAATGATAAAATCCCTAGACTAGACTAATTGAGCTTCAAGTGATAAACATCTCCAATGATGTGACTAAATTTATGTTTCTAAAATTGTTTGTATTTTTTAAATATCTGTTATTATTATATTATTTAATTGTGGAATGATAATCAGTAACTAATTTTTTTATAGTAACTTCACCTCAGATCTTGAATGTTTCTTTCTCTTATATTTTTAGATTTTCTAGGACCATGTTGATTAATGAGGAGGACATATCTATATCCACATTATCGAAGGATGTCAGTATGAATTTCTTAATTAGTGACATAGTCCCATAATATATTTGTGTTCCTCAAAAAGGAATTTTAATGTTTTAATGTCTGTGAAGCACAGTCAACCAATGAGTTAGTAATACTAGGTGTATATTTATACCATAATCTCAATGTTCCCTTTTGATGACAAATTGGACTTTCATGGTCATTTCTGGTACAAATTTATCTCCATAGGCTATGGTGATTTTATTATAAATCTATCTATACCATAGTGAAGAAATTGATTCCAATGACATAGTATATTAGGGACCTTTAATTAAGGGTTTTATTGGTATAGGAATCATCTATAGTAAAATGAATTCAATAAGAGGCACTGGATGAAACAACCCAGTGAACAGTGGATGTAACGGATAATCAAATCATGATCAACACTAGGAAGTATGAAATTGTATGATTGATTCATAAATTATTAATATCTAGGAGGATCTATCTCAATAGTATCATGCACTAAAAACCTAATAGAAATTTAGTTTGGAGTAACATGTGGTCTTTGACATGGATGATAAGTAAAAAAATGATGTTGTTGCATGGTAGAATTCATTTTTATTGATTGTAGAGGTAGAAACTGAACCAATTGATCAATTTTACTACTCTGTGTCCTCCTTTGATAATAATTTACTAACGCTCAATGAATTATTTGAGAAAATTATACAATGGGAATATAGTTTCATGAACTATTGTGTGATTGAGGGTTTTGGGGAAAGAATATGTGCTATAAATATTCCTCCATCTCTTTGTACATTATCAATTGAAAAATAAATTCAAACATCACGTGTTATAATTAGTATTTATTTCATTAATGATGTGTATGGAATTTCAATGAAATTTTAACATATGCATTATAAAAAATACACATCCAATGTATAATACCATGTAGACCCAAATTCCCAAATTTTAATGCCTGGATCATCATAGATTTCTATTGATAATTTCTCACAAATTATTATTAGTATAAGAATCCTTATTTCATTATTTTGTCCAATAATCCCTAGATCACCTGGTTTTCAATGGTATTTTGTGTAAAATTTATCCTGGCGGGAGAGATATCCAATTTCTAATAAAATTAGTGTTATTAGTGAGTGTATAATTTTTTATAGGAAAAAATAATGATAACTAAAAGAATTTTATATTTTTTAAAATTTACCTATAATTTTCGTAAGTTTAATATGAGGAAGGATAATTGATTGTGGAATTGTATTTATCATAGGATTCACTTTTATGGGTATTTAACCTAAAATATTTTATGCCTTTTTTATTTTATATGTTTTCAATGTTTACTATAACACAAAAAGGTTATGTACATTGAGAATAGAGTTGACTTTTTCCATGGGTTTCTGTTTTGGGATTGAATTTTATTGATAATTGTGTCTCATTAAATTGGATTATTATGGACTTGAAAAGTATACCATATTTTATGGTTTATTTTTTGGTCATCTAGTTATGAACATCTACTTATATAGTTTATGGTCATCTATATTAGACATTCATTCATTTTAGTTTGTTGTTTTCTATATTAGATAATCTAATCCTATAGTTTAGGGTCTTTTACCTGGGGACTTCTATTCCATTAATTTCCTGACTTCTAGCATGTAACATTTAGTGTAATAGTAAAGGGAATTATATATCAGACCATATAATTTGGTAGTTTATGGTATACTATATTAGTATATAAATTTATATAGTTTAGGGTATTTTAGATTGGACTATCTAATGGATAGTTTAGGGTCTTCTAGCGTAGACCTTATATTTCTTTAACATATGTTCCTCTTTCATAAATCATCTATTAATCCAATTTAAGGTCTTCTAGATCATAACATATATTTTTATTGTTTAAGGTAAATTATCTTAGTCCATTTAGTGTTGTAGTAAATGATGGGTATTAATTAAGGGTTCTAGAACCCTACACTATTGATGGGATTATAAATGAAGAGTGTCCAGAAATGGTTCTGATACCCAATATTCTTAGCTTTTATTTTGATGAATGTAGGTTCTTGAATGGTATTGAAACCCATTTTTCATATAGAAAATATTAAGAATGATTGTCCATGATGTGTTGTGACACCCTACATCCATACCTTAAAGTGTATTTAGTGTGATGTATGGTGACATATTTTGGATGTCGAGCACATAATGATAATAGGAATATGGGTTGTGTATGTCATGACTGATAAGCCTAAATTAATGAAAATGGACAAGGGTGGACATGATTGGGGTCACTAAAAAACACACCAATGTTTTTAGTTCTATTATGATGTTGTCAGGGATCATGATTGGAACTCCATTTCTACAAGGAGATGATACCACTAGTTGATGGGTAAGTTTCCCATATATATGATCCCATTGGTATTACATTCATGGTCATGTAGAAGATTCCCCAGTCCTTTCGAAAGGCCTTCAGAGGTTTATGAAGATTCATAATATTGGATCCTGATGTTGGATATGTGGAAATAAGATATCAAAGAAGGGTCATGTAACCCTAGGTTATTCTAGTTCATGGTTTGGATGCTTCAGGCCAACTCCATGTAATTTCAAGTAATCTGGTGTGGGTCATAATAATGTATGAAAATTTAATATCACATGCCTAATTTGAGAAGGGGTAAAATATGCTTTGACATAACAACAACGTTGTTGAATCTTCATGGGACTTCTGGTTATGAGGATTGTAAATCATTGTCTAGGGATATGTGATTCAACTGAATTTGGAATCTTGTTCGTAAAATTCAATCATTGATTGTGGCAAAATGTCAAATTTCACATAGTTTGGAAAAACAAATTGAATTTCAGGGTGCCTCTCCTCTTGGAAAAATCATCATATAAGAGATTTCTGTTAGGAATGGTTTCAATTCATTAGAAAATACTAGTTGGTCAATTTTGATTAGCTAGTCCCAATTACTATTTTTCTAAGGGGTAGAACCAGGAACAATGGATCCCAACATCCATGGGGTTCCAAGGAGATAATATCAACTCATGGAATTTCTTAGAATCATCTAATTCATTAGAGACCTGAAGGTGGAATTTTGATAATGCAATATTCAAGAATGAATCAAGCACCCATTATGTTGTGTTTTCTTCAATTGTACACATTAATATGTGAGGATATTTGATGCATAATTTATCTAAAATTTTCCTAGAATAGGGGTTTCCAAAATGAATATATATAATTTTACTTAGAAAAAATCATCCCCCTTGAGGGGATCAATTAATATGGGTGTCCATATATCCTTTTTCTTTGTATGTGATCAATTAATCCCTAGAATAGATTCTTGGGGAGGACAACCCTCTTTAATAAACATTAGGACTTACATGATAGGTCACATTCCATGAAGTTTAATGTCATGAAACCTAGACACTCTGATACTGTTTAACAAAACATAACTAGGATATGGTTCCTTATCTAATACTTGTCTTCGTCTCTATAACTATAGTGAATATCCAGTGTCCCTAAGCTCACATGATCCACGCTCATTTGGAGAAAAATGCAATTAATGGAAGGTAGATTAATCCGTAAGAGAGTTTTTGACGGGTAATATGTGGGGGTATACAAAATTTCTTATGGACTAATATCTCTTCAAAATCTAACTCTAATGTAGGTACATGATTGGGAGAGATGATAAATCATGGATTGGCCTAGAAGGGAGCATCCATGATTCACTGTATAATTTGTGATGGTAGGAATCAAGAAATATGTAGTTCTCAGATGGTTCTCTACATTTGCCTAAACTATATATAGAGAGGGTTGATTTTTTTAAATGTTATGTACGGGAACAATATTTTAGAAATTTTAATTTATACATATTTTTTGTTAGAAATATTAAATCCACACGTAGTTCTTGAATGTAAATCTCTCCATGTATGTTCGACCTATATTTTGTGGGGGTAATTTTTCCATTTATGTTGAGGTTGTATCTAGTATATTTGATCCGGGTATCACTTTATATTCAACGAATGTAGGAATCCGTCTACGCATAGTTCTTGGATAGAAAACAATCTAGGTAGTTATATCCCATATGAAGAGGGGAGATTTTTTTTCATTTTTTATTATGTATTTACACAGGATTTGAGATCTAGGTATCACGATATATCATGTGATTAAATGAATGGGGCCACTTATAGTTCGTGACAGGAACTTTATCCATCAATGTTTATTCAATATGAATAAGTGTAATTTTCCCATTAATGTTATATCTATATTGAGGATTTGAGGTTCGTGTGTAAAAATGAACCCTTTATTATAAATAATCAAGTGACTCATTGTTCTTAAAGGAAATCCTCTCCAATAATTTCTAACCAATATGTAGAGTGGGGAAATTTTTCATTTCTATTGTCGCTAAAAAATTATTTTAGATCCAGGAACAACAATGTATATTATATTGGAATGAATCGAGCTATATATATTTCGTTAATTACAAAATTCTATATGTCTATCTGATATACACAAAAGGATTTGAGTATTTAATTTTTCTTACACACAAATCTAGCTATTGTTCAATAAACAATCCATGAAGTAATGTTTTCCATATATTTTAACGTATTTTGGAAAGGCTATATTTTACTTAGAATAACATCATTAATTAAGGAAATATTCCATGTAGATTAACTTCATGTGGTAAGGATATATTCCATGTAGTACATTTTCATATAGTAAAGACATATTTCTTATAGTTTTTCATCATGCAGTAAGTATGTTTTCCAGGAAATTTAATATCATGATGTATATAATAAATTTCTCGTGTATTTTTTAGTATAACTACCATGACTTTGGATTCATTATGGATGTTATTGAAATTAATTTTTGAGAAACATTTCATTAGTGGGGGAATACCACATTCCCTGTCTACTATAGACAACTAGTAAGTTCTATGTGAATATAAATTATGTATGATATAAGGCCCTTCCCACATGGGTCCCTACATTGGATGTTTCATTCCATGTACCCTTGATATTTTAGGAGAAAATACAGATTAACCATAAAGGAAAGAATAGAGGATTACAAATTTATTATAGGATCATGTGATTCAATTATGATAAAAATCAATGTTTTGTATCATATGCACCATCTTATTATCAATCCATTCAAACTCATCTATCTACTTTTATGATTTCATTTCATATATGAGTTATCCATATATGGCTATTCAATGTGAGGGAAACTATACATCAATGGGAAAAACTGCTTCAGTTATGTACACAATCTAATATGGCACTACTTTTGTGGCATTGTATATGATGGTATGTTAGGCCCATAAAGTATGAAGGATTCTGTCTAGATAATAATTTTTATCCTTGTCCATCATTTTTTGAGTATATTTGAAAAATTTAAATTAAAGACATCAATTTTTCAATCTTCCACAACATGATAGCGACATTAATGAATGGATTTTATATTGTAAACCTGGTATAATTTCATTAATTTTGTAGAACAGAAGTTAGAGACATTTTCCAACAATAAAATTGATGGTAAACCAAATCTGTTGATTTTATTGGATTTCAAGATGTGGATGATATTAATCAGCCTAAATTCCTTAAGGTATATTTACTCATCCCATTGAGAAATGAATTAAATAGTAGTAAAGAAGTTCCTATACATCATATTAATGGATTTGGGATATAGCCCCACAATATCTATTCCTTATACAGAAACTAATAAGAATATTTAGTTTTTAGTAATATCTTTGGGTGTTGATAAATGATGTTTTCATGTACCTGGGACGCATGGAGATTCATGTTGAATTAGAAATATTATTTTAGCAATATTTTCTTATATTAATCAATCCACCAATGTTTTTGGGAGAGTATGGTCTTGGATTAATGACCATCATAGGATCCTGTATGGACTTCCTCTAGGAATGAGAGAATCTGTCCTTATACTATGAATTCCTAGAGGATTCCATTAAATCCTCATCTATAGAGTTGTTTTCGATCATTTGGTCCATCCCATAGGGTAATGATTACTACATAGCATCTTTTATACTACCATTGTACTAAATCTTACTAGAGGGTCCCTTTTTGGAGGTAACTGACTACAGGAACCTTCCATTTAGAATTGGATTTTAGTTACTCATGCTTCGATGTAGTGTTGAACCTACTAATTTTTTCCATCTCACAAATGATGAATGATGAGACAATATATCATTTCATTCTGTGTATAAACAATTCATTCTAATTATGGTCATCCAAGATTTTGGTTGTATTATCTACTGCATTGAAACATGCTTTTTTTGATCGAGGTACATGTTGCAATGTTGGTTTGGAAGGAAATTATTCCATCAATCCACTAACACGGATGATTACATGGGGTTATTCATGTTTCTTGATGGAATTCATGGCCTTGATTTTTTTTATCACTATATTTGAATCCCCTTTTATGTTCAAGTATGATTTCTGTAGTTCAATGGCTGGATTCAAACCAATAATGAGGGATTTTTATTCTTCCACCTTATTAATGAGACCATCATATAGTGATAAATAGTAAGTTATAATTTCTTTGTCCATGGAAATAATAAAATCCCTAGACTAAAACAATTTAGCTTTGGGTTTACCATTTTATTTCTTATATTTCATTGAGTGGGACCACAAAAATACATCGTCCAGATTTGTTGAGTTTCACAGGCATATAAGACTCATACTTTAGATTTTATGTTATATTATTTTACTTTCTGATATGGGATGTTCCACAATGAAAAAGGATATGTCCTTACCTTTAACTACCATTTTTAACATGAACGGTATGTCATATTGTGGTAGTCTAACTTTCCATTAGTATAGATTACCAGAAAAAATTGGGAGGAAAAGGATGTACCTGAGAAGATCAATACATGACACCAAATGGACTATATGATGCTGCAAGTAATATCTCAACATTTTCACTACAAAAATGAGTATGAGATAGTTCTAAATATTTATATATTGTTTCTAAATACCAAGATTCATTAGACTAAGGAATTAAAGGCATTTTTCATACCCCGCATGAATTTTTAGTGTGAAGATAGACCTATGTGATCATTCCAAGGTGGCCATATATAAGATAAGATCCTTCAATAACCAGCATCATGTCTAATGGTTGTAGCAAGAACTGAATGATAATAGCAAAGGATTCTTATACATCCTCATCCAATTTATATGAAATTAATTTCTTCATTATCTTGCGGATGTAGAGATATTTTCCAACCAGTTTGGATATAAAGCTCTTAGTGTTGGTGAAATTCCCATAGAATCCCCTATGTAATTTCAAATTTTGAGGAGTGGCACTATTAGGATTACAATATTTTTTTATATTGAACTCAATGAAATAGTGACATATAAAAATCCAAGGAATTTCTCTAGCGTTACCCCAATAGTGCAGTTTAGAAGATTCATCTTCAAATTTTAATGTATTAACTTGAAAAACAATTCGCGGTCAGTGAGGTGATCACATCAAATTTGAGGTTTGACTACATGTTCATCGACAATTTTTTTTTCTATTCATCCCATTAAGGTCTTAAATATATTATTCATTATAACACCCGAGACTTTTATGTGAAATATTTTGTTTTTATGTTATATAAATCATCAAAGGAATATTTTACTACACACAATATTATATTGGCTTTCTTTACACGCAATCGTGACCTTCCTCGATAGCTTGCGTTGTACGCAATACCGATTTTCACTAAACAACGATATGTTATTAAAATATCATTAAAACTAGCCATTATGAATAGTAATAACCACTTTTTGAAATTTTATAAATTCTATTTTCAAAAAAGGACGTCATTTTTGGATTCGGAATATCGAAATTATCTTAGGGTGAAATTTTGGTATTTTTCTGAAAACTTTCAATTTTTGATGAATAGTGAAACCACTAAGTGGTAGTTAAAAAACTAAATTTTTCATAAAACATAATTTTACCGCTTCTGTGAGTGGAATTTCAAAAATCCGAGAGACACGGTTGATGTGAGTAAGTAAAACGTGGTTCAATGAGATGAAAATAATTTTTTTCTGAATAGTAACTTTTTACTTTTTTTACCACGGTTAAAAGTAAATAGGGTAATTAAGGGTAAAGATGATATTATTATTACCCTAAAACATGTCCTAATTCTATTGGATAAGTGTAATAAGACCAAAAACAAACTTAGGAATAAAATATGACCATTTAGGCCCACTTGGATTAGATTAGGACATTTATTATTAATTTATTTAAAGAAGGGTAAAAATAGTTAAAATCAAAGTTTAATAAGTAGAAAATTTTTACTATGGGGTTATAGATAAGATAAATTCGACTAAAAATATTAATTATAAAGATAATAATATTTCCTACATAATGGTATTTTATTTGTAATTTTTGGACATTAAATAATTTAATTTATTTATGACACAAAGATGATGCAGTAATTATCTTATTAATGAAATATTGACATAACTAATGTTATAAACACCACAATAAATGTAATTTGAGACTTTTAATGAATTACACTAATTTTATAGGTTAATATAACATGTTAGTATTTATTTAATTAACTTATTTCGAACTAATATTTCTGTTATGATTTTCACAAAAATCAATTACTAAATAGTGTCAAATTTGACAAAAAATAGTTTTTTAAAAAAATATTATATTAGTAATTGTTATTTTATTCCTAAAAATATAATGTTCGGTTAAATGACTTATATAAGGTTATATATATTAATAATAAACAACTTGGGGTTCGTTTGGCTGCTTATAGTAAGTTTATTAACCTTATAGTATAAGAACACAAGAAGACGCGGTAAAAGTAAACATATTTATCTTAATGTTAAATCTAAATGATAAGGATAAAATAGGAAACTAAACTTGTATAAATTCTATTTTATGAGAGGATTTAGACCCATCCCCACCTTAAAATAGAAATATATAAATTTGGAGCTATTTAAAACCGAACTTGACTTTATAATAAAATAATATTTTTAGTTTTCCCAAAGGTGCCCCTCTCCTCCCTTATAAAAGGGCACCTCCTCCCCCTCTTCCTCACACCAATTTGAGCCTTCAAGCTCAGCCAAACCCTGAAAATTCCTCCAATAAACTTCCCTATAGACCTCCTAGAGGTCCTGGTATTATTAAAATACCAATTTTAGTGCCCTAAAAGAAGGTCTCAAAGAAGCACTTCAAAGAAGAGGTAATGTCCGTTACCGATTCTTTCATCTTTATTTCTTCTTCCACTTATTTTTATTTAGTTGTTTCATTATGATGTAATAACATCAGTATCACTCATATACTGATATGTTATTATAATTATGAAATAACCCTATTTCAGCATCTATCCATCCTACGGAAAAAGAAATCACCCCGAGTGCGTACGTACGGAATACCGTCTCCACGCCGTGCTGTAATCTATTTTCCACCACCACCTTACTTGGATGGATATAATGGTGTACATAATGACTATATATGATTATTATAAAGTGATACTGATTCTGAAATAGTATACATACACTCCAATACAATTCCACTATCATAGGAACGATATCATCACTCGTGCATACGTACGGAATACCGTCTCCACGATGTGATGCGACTAGTTCTACATGATCTTCATTTCATAATGATTATATAAATGAATTGAATGAATTAATATGATATATATTACACTAATACCATTCTGTAAATGAGTTATCTTTAACCTAAAGATATGAATAAGAATTTATTCGACAAAACACGCATAAGAACAAAAAGTTATAAACACCCGAATAACAAATAGCAATGAAATATTACTACTAAGAAGCTTAGAATATGACCATATATGATATCATAAAAATAATTATGATTCTGGAATAAGTCAATAACTTTATTTAAATCATTATACAAGAGGTTCGGACACTTACAAATCAATTCGGACCTAAGGTAAGCGAAATATCACAATCTCATTTTTATCCGAGATTGTTTATAGTTTAGTATTTACTAGGGTGTATTTTATCATCCACATCCATGTTTCCTCAATATGTAATATTATTTCCATTCACCAAAAATTTTTTAAATCCTATTTTACCCTTCGGTGAGTTTTTAGTAAAAGATATGAAAGGAATCTTTTGTCGTTTTTCATACGAGGTACTTTTTTGACTTTTCCAACAAAAGTACGAGAAGAATGATTTTTTTAACTTATACGGAATGAATGGATTTTTGAAACATTATTTCCAAGAAGCTTCCTTTACAAGTTTTCAAGTTTATTTTTAATCAACTTCTTTTAGTTTAAAATTGTATGACATGTTAAGAAAGGAAAATGTTTTTGAAGTAGAAAGGATATTTTCCTCAAGAATGGAGTTCAAGTGTTTTATCAAAATTATTTTCCATCTAAGATAATAAAGGGTTATGTTTCAATCCCTAATATTACACAGATTTGATTATGTTGTGATGGAAATATTTTTATGAATTCCATTTTCTTATATGAATTGTTTTATGATGTCATGTTGTTTAAGAATCCCATTTTTATTACATGGGTTATGCTATGATGTATGGTTTATGATTTTGTGGAACACATAAGAATGGTATCATTATGAGATGGGTGGGACCTATATCTCCCTCCAATGCATTGGGTATATATTTTATATCTCATGAGATAGACATGGCTAGAACAATAGGTTATACCGGTTCAGTGATACAGGACTGAAACGAGGAGTGAACTCAGTTCAGAAATGGACTTTTTCCACTAAGATAGTCTTGGAAGTGAGTCATGACTAATATGAAATGATTCTCTATGATTATTTGTGTATGCCACAAAGTTTCATGTTTTATGTTATGATTATTGGTATTACATTTCACTACTATGATTTTTCCCATGTTATGAAATTATGCTCTCTTTTGCCGTTTAAGATTTCCAAAAGTTATGTTTTTATGAATATGATGTGATTGATATTTCTTTTTGTTACCCTTACTGAGCATTTGAGCTCACCCTTTCGTATGTTTTCTTTCCCAAGGTCAGGAAGAAGGTTATTAAGTAAGATATGCCAAAAGGGACTATAGATATGATGAAATAAATGGGAGACAATGTAGACGCTTTATGAACCAGTTGTTTATGTTTCCCAGTTTCTAAAGACACTATACCTATACAGTCTTTTCGTGGTTTTTTTATATTTTGTAATAAGTATGCTTCAATTTTGAAGTATTAACAATGTATGTAATGTATGGGTCGTTATAGTTGGTATCAGAGGAAAGGTATAGTCAACCTTTTGAAACTAGGATATAAAAGCCTTAGTAAGAACCCTATGGATATGTCTAAGCATAGAACACAATATTAGTGTTTTAGAAATGGCCTTGAATAACCTAGGATAAGACCTTATGTGTGAAATCTTATTCTTGATTATGTGGTTTTCCTATTATAATTAGTGTTTCTCACACTATTCTTCTTGGTTTTAGTCAATGGCTGGAACCCGAAGGAACCGTGTTAATGCGGAATGCGACGGGAAATGCAATGATTGTCCCCCTGAGCAACCAAACGTTATGGGAGTTAGAATGCAAAATCATGTATCCATGCTCACACAACTTTCTCAAGCTATGAATCATGCAGGACTTCGAAACGAGCAAAGGAAGGAGCAACATTATGTTGAATCCTTCATGAGACAACGTCCACCTTCATTCAGCGGGTCTAATGATCCATTAGTTGCTGAACAATGGATTAGTACTACTGAAAAGATATTTTCAGTTCTTCAATGTTCTAAGCATGATAAAGTCATCCTAGAAGTGTATCGTTTGGAGGTTGATGCTGATCAATGGTGGAATCTTATTATGAATATGAGGCAAAGGGATGAAATTGAGTCCACGGAATGGGACGAGTTTATGAACTTATTTTTCAATAAGTACTTCCCTCGTATTCTCCGAACAATGATGGAGAAAGAGTTTCTTGAACTGATGTAAAAGGATGATGAATTTGTTGGTACCTATGAATAAAATTTTACAAGACTTGCAAGGTACACTTCTCGTATTATTATCCAACCTGAGAGTAAGATCGATCGATTATTTAGTGTCTTAAAACCAAGTCTTCGAAGGGTGTTATCCATAAGGGACTTCAATAGCTACGAGGAATTCGTTCGATGTGCTCTCAAAGTTGAGATGGAGATTGGAATAACCCATCAGTCATATGGGTTTGATAAGAAGAGGAAAATGGAATTCAAAGGAAAATCTAAAGAGCACATTGAAAATAAGATGAGCTTTCCCTTATGCTCAAAGTGTGGAAAGAAACATGGAGGGAGTTGTCTTAAATGGACAAGTGAATGATTCAAATGTGGAATAGAAGGTCATCAGTCATTTGAATGCTACGATGATGGGAAGAAGATGTCTAATGATGCAAACAAAGGAAGGGATACACAGAATGAACCTACTACACATCAATGTTTCAAGTGCAAGGAGATGGGGCATTATGCCAATCAATGCCCAAATCCAAGGGTTGATGATGATGGTCTACGTCAACAATCTCTTAAGGATAAAGGCAAAGGAAAGTCACATGCAATTTCTATCAGTGATGTGGAGTACGATAACGATGTGGTGAAAGTTACACTTACCATCCACTATAAAGTAGCAAATGTTTTATTTGATTCTAGATCCACCCACTCCTTTATTTCTGAAGAATTTTCTAAGGGTATCACCTCATTACCTCAACAATTAGATGTTGAGTTAGTTGTGACAACACCTAATGGCACAACAGTCGCATCAAAAGTTTATAATTCTTCTCCGATTGAAGTTTGTGGGAAAGTGCTTCCTCCAAATCTTGTGATCCTTCCTATAGTGGAATTTGAAGTGATTCTTGGCATGGATTGGCGTTCTCTACATGGAGCTCATATTAATTTCCAAAGAAGGGAAGTCACATTTCATATTCCAGATCAATCTATGATCGTCTATCGATTCAAGGATGAACATAACCTTCAAGTGGAAATTTCTTCCATTTTATGGGTCTTGATTCCACCAAATGAAGGTTATTTATCTCAAATGGTTGGTGAGAAACTCACGATTAAGAATCTGCCCATTGTACGGGAGTTTGATGATGTCTTTCCGGAGGAATTACCGGGTCTTCCACCAAATCGTGAAGTTGAGTTTTCAATAGAACTCGTACCGGGTGCTTTGCCTATTTCAAAGACACCTTATAGAATGGCCCCAATTGAGTTGCCGGAATTGAAGAAGCAACTCCAAGAGAATCTCGATAAGGGATTCATATTCCCTAGTGCGTCACCTTGGGGAGCACTTGTTCTATTTGTTAAGAAGAAAGATGGATCAATGAGGCTCTTCATTGATTATCAAGAACTTAACAAGATCACTATCAAGAACAAATATCTTCTCCCATGCATTGATGACTTATTTGACCAACTACGCGGAGCTCAATACTTTTCCTAGATTGATCTTTGTTCAAGGTATCATCAATTAAGGGTCAAGAGGGAGGATATACCAAAGACGACTTGCCGTACAAGGTATGGACACTATAAATTTATAGTGATTCCATTTGGTCTTACTAATGCCCCTGCTATCTTCATGGATCTGATGAATAGAGTCTTTAGACACTATCTTGATCAATTTGTGGTAGTCTTTATAGACGATATTCTTGTCTATTCAAATAGCGAGGAAGAACAAGAAGATCACTTGAGAATTATATAGAAGACCCTGAGAAATGAGAAGATTTATGCCAAATTTACCAAGTGTGATTTTTGGATTCAAAAAGTGGCATTTTTGGGTCACATAACCACAAAAGAGGGGATATCTGTGGATCCAGCAAAAACAGAGGTTATCGAAAGATGGTCGAGACCAACAATAGTGAATGAGATCCGAATTTTTCTTGGGTTGGTTAGATATTATCGACGTTATGTGAAAGATTTTTCACGATTATCTAATCCACTCACCAAGTAGACTCGGAAAGGAGTTAAGTTTGTTTGGATAGAGGAATGTGAAGAGAATTTCAAGGATTTGAAAAGAAGGTTATCCAGTGCACCTGTGCTCACACTGCCTTGTAGTGGAGAAAGGTTTGTGATCTATAGTGATGCATTCAAGAAGGTATTGGGGTGTGTTCTTATGCAAAATTATATGGTGGTAGCTTATGCCTCACGACAGTTGAAAATCCATGAGCAAAATTACCTGACAAATGATTTGGAGTTAGCTGCAGTAATCTTTGCATTAAGGATTTGGAGGCATTATCTTTATGGAGAAAGGTGTGACATTTATAGTGATAAAAAAAATTTAAAGTATATTTTCACACAAATGGATCTGAATATGCGTCAAAGAAAATGGTTGGAGCTGATTAAGGATTATGACTGCTCAATCCATTACCACCCTGGGAAAGCAAACAAGGTGGCAGATGCATTAAGTCGACAAGGCCATGCCATTTTATCCATGATAAGGATCACAAAAGATCCAATATTTGTGGATTTACAAAGGATGGATCTTGGAATTATAATGGAAGGGGAAAAATCTTATCTTTCTCAAATGAATGTTCAACCATCTATACATGTGAAGATTAATGAGGCACAGAAAGAAGATGTCGTGTTGCAAAAGAAGGTGAGAAATGTTCCTGAATTCAACCTTGATTGTGATGGGATAATAAAGTTCAGGAATCGGGTTTGTGTTCCTCCCATCCCCGAATTAAAGATGGAGCTGCTGGATGAGGCTCATAGTTCTTAATTCTCTATTCATCCTGGAAGCACGAAGATGTATATGGACCTAAAAGAGTAATTCTGGTGGGATGGCATGAAAAGCGATGTTGCTGAATATGTCTCTCGATGCTTGGTTTGTCAACAAGTTAAAGCTGAGAGACAGAAGTCTAAGGGGAATGTACAACCATTACCCATACCAGAATGGAAATGGGAAAACATCACTATGGACTTTGTCAAAGGACTTCCTAAAACATCCAAAGGCAATAATGCTATCTAGGTCATAGTTGATCGTCTTACAAAGTCTGCACACTTCATTTCTATTAGAGAGGATTTCTCTCTAGATCAGCTTTCCAGGATATATGTAAAGGAAGTGGTCAGATTGCATGAAGTACCACATTCTATTAAATCCGATCAGGATCCGAGATTTACCTCGACGGTCTGGCGAAGTCTTCAGCATACTCTAGATACGGAGTTGAGTTTCAGCACTGCTTATCATCCTCAGACAGACGGTCAGTCTGAGAGAACAATTCTAACTCTAGAAGATATGTTGAGAGCTTGCTCTATGGATTTCAAAGGTGTTTGGGATCAACACCTATCTTTGGTGTAATTTTCTTATAATAATAGCATTCACTCCAGTATTCAGATGGCTCCTTATGATGATCTCTATGGAAAGAAATGCAGGACTCCAACTTGTTGGGATGAAGTTGGGGAAAGAAAGCTATTAGGACCTGATCTCGTTGATGAAATGGCAGAAAAGGTCAGATCTAGTCAACAACACATAAGAGCAGCTCAGAGTCGACAGAAAAGTTATTCCGGCAACCGAAGAAAAGTCCTAGAGTTTGAAGTGGGAGATAAAGTGTTCTTACGAATATCTCCCTGTAAGAGAGTCATGAGATTTGGAAAGAAGGGGAAGTTGAGCCCTAGATATATCGGTCTTTTCAAAATACTGGATCGTGTTGGGAAGGTAGCATACCGATTGGTGCTTCCACCGAATCTCTCTCAAGTTCACGATGTGTTCCATGTATCTCTCCTGAGAAAGTATATACCTGATCCTTCACATGTACTTAGCTTAGAAGTTGTACCGCTGGAGCAAGATCTTTCTTATAAAGAACAATCGATAGAGATTCTGGATCGTAGCGAAAAAGTCCTACGAAACAAGACCACTCGATTGGTGAAAGTTTTATGGAGGAACCACCAATTAGAAGAATCTACATGGGAGCTTGAGGATATGATGAGGGAGAGGTATCCTCATCTGTTTGTTAAAAAGTGATGAATTTCGAGGGCGAAATTCATTTTAAGGGGGGTAGAATGTAACACCCGAGACTTTTATGTGAAATATTTTGTTTTTATGTTATATAAATCATCAAAGTAATATTTTACTACACACAAAATTATCTTGGCTTTCTTTACACGCAATCGCGACCATCCTCAATAGCTTGCATTGTACGCAATATCGAGTTTCACTAAACAACGATATGTTATTAAAATATCATTAAAACTAGCCGTTATGAATAGTAATAACCACTTTTTGAAATTTTATAAATTTTATTTTTCAAAATGGACTTCATTTTTGGATTCGGAATATCGAAATTAGCCTAGGGTGAAATTTTGGTATTTTTCTGAAATCTTTCAATTTTTGATGAATAGTGAAACCACTAAGTGGTAGTTAAAAAACTGAATTTCTCATAAAACGTAATTTTATCGCTTATTTGAGTAGAATTTAAAAAATCCAAGAGACACTGTAGATGTCAGTAAGTAAAATGTGGTTCAATGAGATGAAAATAATTTTTTGGTGAATAGTAACTTTTTACTTTTTTTACCACTGTTAAAAGTAAATAGGGTAATTAAGGGTAAAGATGATATTATTATTACCCTAACACATGTCCGAATTCTATTGGATAAGTGTAATTCGATCAAAAAAAAACTTAGGAATAAAATATGACCATTTAGGCCCGCTTTGAATAGATTAGGACATTTATTATTAATTTATTTAAAGAAGGGTTAAAATAATTAAAATCAAAGTTTAATAATTAGATAATTTTTAATATGGGGTTATACATAAGATAAATTCGACTATAAATATTTATTAGAAAGATAAATAGATTTCCTACATAATGGTATTTTATTTTTATTTTTTAGACATTAAATAATTTAATTTATTTATGACACAAAGATGATGCAGTAATTATCATATTAATGAAATATTGACATAAATAATGTGATAAACACCAAAATAAATGTAATTTGAGACTTTTTATGAATTAAACTAATTTTATAGGTTAATATGACACGTTAGTATTTATTTAATTAACTTGGTTCGAACTAATAATTCTGTTATGATTTTCACAAAAATCAATTACTAAATAGTGTCAAAATTGATATAAAATAGTTTTTAAAACAAATATTATATTAGTAATTGTTATTTTATTCCTAAAAATCTAATATTAGGCCAAATGAATTATATATGGTTATATATATTAATAATAAACAACTTCGGGTTCGTTTGGCTGCTTATAATAAGTTTATTAACCTTATAGTATAAGAACACAAAAAGACACGGTAAAAGTAAACTTATTTAACTTAATGTTAAATCTAAATGATAAGGTTAAAATAGGAACCTAAACTTGTCTAAATTCTATTTTATGAGAGGATTTAGACCCATCCCCACCTTAGCTTCGAAATATAACAATTTGGAGCTTCTTAAAACCGAAATTGACTTTATAATAAAATAATATTTTTAGTTTTCCCAAAGGTGCCCCTTTCCTCCCTTATAAAAGGGCACCTCCTCCCCCTCTTCCTCACACCACTTTGAGCCTTCACGCTGAGCCAAACCCTGCCAATTCCTCCTCTACACTTCCCTAGAGAAATCCTAAAGGTCCTGGTCTTATTCAAAGACCAATTTTAGTGCCCTAAAAGAAGGTCTCAAAGAAGTACTTCAAAGAAGAGGTAATGTTCGTTACCGATTCTTTCATCTTTATTTCTTCTTCCACTTCTTCTTCTTTAGTTGTTTAATTATGAAGTAATAACATCAGTATCAATAATATACTGATATGTTATTATAAGTATGAAACAACCCTATTTCACCATCTATCCATCCTACGGAAAAAGAAATCACCGCGCGTGCGTATGTACGGAATACCGTCTCCACGCCGTGCTGTAATCTATTTTCTACCACCACCTTACTTGGATGGATATATTGGTGTAAATAATGAATATATATGACTATTATAAAGTGATACTGATTCTTAAATAGTATACATACACTCCAATACAATTCCACGATCATAGGAACGATATCATCACTCGTGCGTACGTACGGAATACCGTCTCCACGATGTGATGTGACTCATTCTACATGATCTTCATTTCATAATGATTATATAAATGAATTGAATAAATGAATATGATATATATTACACTAATACCATTCTGGAAATGAGGTATCTATAACCTATAGAGAATATTATGAATTTATTCGATAAAACACACATAAGAACAAAAATTTATAAACACCAGAATAACAAGTATCAATGAAATATTACTGCTAAGAAGCTAAGAATACGACCATATATGATATCATAAAAATAAGTATGATTCTGGAATAAGTTAATAATATTATTTAAATCATTATACAGGAGGTTCGGACACTTACAAAGCAAGTCATACCTAAGGTAAGGGAAATATCACAATCTCATTTTTATCTGAGATTGTTTATACTTTAGTATTTACTAGGGTGTATTTTATCATCCACATACATGTTTCCTCAATATGTAATAATATTTCATTCACATACAATTGTTTAAATCATATTTTACCCTTCTGTGAGTTTTTAGTAAAATATATGAAAGGAATCTTTTGTCGTTTTTCGTATGAGGTACTTTTTTGACTTTTCCAACAAATGAACGAGAAGAATGTTTTTTTAACTTATACAGCATGAATGGTTTTTTAAAACATTATTTCTGAGAAGCTTCCTTTTCAATTTTTCAATATTATTTTCAATCAAATTCTTTTAGTTTAAAATTGTAAGACATGTTAAGAAAGGGAAATGTTTTTGAAGTAGAAAGGATATTTTCCTCAAGAATGGAGTTCAAGTGTTTTATCAAAATTATTTTCCTTCTAAGATAATAAAGGGTTATGTTTCTATCCCTATTATTACATGGATTTGATTATGTTGTGATGGAAATATTTTTATGAATTCCATTATCTTATATGAATTGTTTTATGATGTTATGTTGTTTAAGAATCCCATTTTTATTACATGGGTTATGCTATGATGTATGATTTATGATTTTGTGGCACACATAAGAATGGTATCATTATGAGATGGGTAGGACCTATATCTCCCTCTAATGCATTGGGTAAATATTTTATATCTCATGAGATAGACATGGATGGAACGGTAGGTTATACCGGTTCAGTGAAACAGGACTGAAACGAGGAGTGAACTCGGTTCAGAAAAGGACTTTTTCCACTAAGATAGTCTTGGCAATGAGTCTTGACTAATAAGAAATGATTCTCTATGATTATGTGTGTATGACACAAAGTTTCATGTTTTATGTTATGATTATTGGGATTACATTTCACTACTATGATTTTTCCCATGTTATGAAATTATGCTCTCTTTTGCCGTTTAAGATTTCCAAAAGTTATGTTCTTATGAATATGATGTAATTGATATTTCTTTTGTTTACCCTTACTGAGAATTTGAGCTCACCCTTTCGTATGTTTTCTTTCCCCAGGTCAGGAAGAAGGTTATTAAGTAAGATATGCCAAAAGGGACTATAGATATAATGAAATAAATGGGAGACAGTGTAGACGCTTTATGAACCAGTTGTTTATGTTTCCCAGTTTCTAAAGACACTATACCTATACGGTCCTTTCATGGTTTTGTTATATGTTGTAATAAGTATGCTTCAATTTTGAAGTATTAACAGTGTATGTAATGTATGGGTCGTTATATTCATGGTGTGTTGGTAAGTATCACCAACATTATTTAATCCTAAAGTAATGGATTCATAAAAAAAGTTCCCCCACATGTGCTCTTAAGGTGATTGATTCAACTTATTTAGGGCCATATTTACAAAATTATACCATGAATACCCATGAACACAGTAATGGCATTGGGATATAAAAATTTCATCAATAAACATTTTTGATAATTTAAATTGGAAGTCATACTTTCAAAAGTTCCTATTAATGTATCTAAAATCAATGTCAACCATGATCCTCCCCTTATGTTTTTTGACAACAACTATTTTGGAAAGTGATTTTGGGTATTGCACTTCCGAGAATTTTTTTTCATTGAACAATTTTTCAACTTCTGATTCTACATTATTATCATGACCGGGGTGTATGATCTTGGATCCCAATTAGAAACCTTGATGGTCATTGGGTAAGTCCAGGTGTTTAGTATCTATATCATGGTTGAGCCTAGGAATTTCCATATAAATCCAATCTAACAAATATGGATTCTACATTAGAAATTCAGTATATACCTCATAACTATTGTGAGGAATATTATAACTAATCATAAAAGTATGCAGGTCTTATTCTATTCATAAATTTTCCATCCTCATCTTATTAAATGTAGTGGAGATGTCTTTCTCTCTGTGGGAGGGGTCTTCTTCTTCCATCCTTGAGTCTATGGATTTATTTTAAAATATTGTTAGTAATCTAATGGGATATCTATAATTATCTTTCTAAGAGAGGATATAAGAAGAGATGGTGTCATATTGGATAACTGTTGTCATTTTTGAGATATTATATGGATGATTATGTTCTTCTGTTCAATAACTAGTGGAAGGAGGAGTCTGTAAATCCTATGTTTCCTGAAATTCCTTGGAGAAATATTCAATTTCTACAAAAGGAATGAAAAAATTCAAAGATTCAGATAGATCTTTTTCTTGACCCCATTTTGAAGAATCCACTTAAGTATATGTGACTTCCATCACATGGAAATTATACAATGATGTATGTTGGTCATGATATCTTACTGGTATTAAATATGTTGTCTCAATGAGGTTTATGTGTAACACAACATCGATGTTGAGCATGACACATGGATTTATTTAGTTGGTCTCCAATCAATTGGGGGATACAACCTATATAACATCAGCAAACATAGGTTTTTTCATTCCTTATTGTATAATATCACCTCATCATATATGTATTCAAAAGCCTCAAAAGGGAAATTTTCACCATAGAGTATTCTGACCTTCCCATTGATGGGTTTGTTCAGGAATTGATGAAATGTTGATGTTATAACTATTTGGATGTTAAGACAAGGTCTTAAAAGTAGGAAATTATATGTTGTTTTATTCTGGGTAACCATGAACTCCGTGTTAGCTGTTTGATCACAAAAATGATCCATGTTCCTGATCATCCATAGAGTAATATTCTCTCTTTTATCATACCATTTAAATTTTAGCTTTATAAGAGAAAATTCAAGCTTGATATATCCCAAATGACATGTGGTTTGAATCTTGATGAGATTGATCCCAAAGACATTATAAACTAGTTCCCTTTTAATATAGATAATATTTAGATTTTTTGAATGATACATGGGTATGATATGTTCATTGATAACATGTTAATGATTTTTTTTTGTGAACACGATGGTTAAAGGACATTCTGAGGGCATAGTCTCAAATTGATAAACCTTAACAGTATTGACTTCTATCTAGAACTTCTGTTGTATTTATAGGGCCTTTATGAGTGACTATTTTAGTTCTTTTGAAAGATGTAGAGCATCCATGATTGATAGTTTTGATTGGAAAATCACTAACTATTTCAAAATACCATAATTTCTTTACATATTATATACTTCCCAAGGTGAGATTTCTACTTATTATGTTGGTAAGGAGTTGAGGCATTTTAGGTGGACATGATTGGTGCTTGATATGTTGTTAGTGGAGATACTTTATATGGTACAAGTTGCATCATCATTCACATTTTTATGGGATGATCAACCAATAGAAGATCTACCAGTCAATCATGAAAAAGGACTTAGCTTGAATGGCTTTGGGAGGACTCTGAGGCATATGCATGCAACTGTTACCTTTTAGGAGTGATCACCCATGGGACTCGGCAGTGTATAATTTTTTTCATGGATATTTTACCAAAATATTGGATTTGACCATTCTCATGCCATCTCTTTCATCCTTTTCTTCTACTTCCTAAGACTCCATCTCCCTGGTCATTTATGGGGAACTATTACTTGGAGTTGTTACTATCATTGGAGAAGGGATATTTAATGTGAATTATGTTAACATAACAAAGAAATAATTTCTTCATCTGATGAGGGATACATTTTGTGGGGCAGTTTCGATTCAAGGAATGATGAAGGAAATAAGTCTTTAGTAGTCACAACATGGGTAGGAAATGGATGTGGATCTTATTATAGTGCTTTTTCCTAGGCCCAAAAATTACATCAAACATTGGGAGGTGTATTCAATGACACATCCCTAGGTAATGGAACAATTATTGGTTTTTTAATATGTTATCTTTGGGTGATATGATCTTCTTCAAATAGATTTTGAGTTATCCAGTTATTTAACTGCTATCCACACCGAGCCATAACTTCATTCTTGTCACCCACTTATTCTAGTAGAGTGATGGTTACATATGTCAACTAGTATGGGGCCTTCTATAGTATCACCTATCCAAAAATCATTCCTTAGATCATCTATATGATGAAATAATAGTCATATATTCTGTGACCTAACCTCCTATGAAAATGAAATTTTTAAAGTTGATTTGTGGGGTTGGCCTCATGGGGTTTCCTAGGATATGGAAACATGAGTATGTTTTTCCATGACTTAAATGAAACAACGATGGAATTTTTCATTTCATAAGTATTATGATTTATTCATCCATTCCTAAAATAAAGAGGGAACCTAATCAATTTTCTTTTATAACTATGGGAGATTCTATTTACACTACCACTTGATGGAAGGTTTCAGACGATTCGGGGCCTGCATTGATTTTGGAAGAGGCAGCACTACGAGAATGAGTGTAACAGTAGAATTATCTATCAAACTATGGATTTTACCATATTCCAAACGTATGTACTGAGATTTATCTCATGTTTGATAAATGGGATCCTCTCGGCATTGTTCTATCTCGATGAACTCATGGAATCTACTTGGATACAATACTAGGATCAGAGGTTTCTATAACTCATCTTGAATATTCTTATAAGAGTGTTTAATAAATTTCTCTTCTGTAGAGGGATACTGAGATAATAAGTAATAAAATTTACACCTGGAGATGAAGTGAGAAACCCTCTGATTTTCCTATTGTTTTGATTTTTTTGGGTTGAAATTTATTATTTTATTTAATATGGAGATGAACTGATGAAGGAATTGATGGAAATGATTTTCCCATCCCATAATGAGTCCTAATAAATGTATAATGTACCAAATGATGGTTGGTCCTATCAGACGTTATTAAATACATCTATGTTTGGTCACCTAATATTGATCTTAAGGGCCCATTGTTTAGCCACATCGGGACACCAAGTGCATGAGATATTATTTTCAATCTCTCCTATAGTCAAATTTAGAGAATATCTATTTTCTGAAATTGGGTGTGGGGGGGGGGGGGAATTATTCTCTTACTAATTTAAGAGATGATTTCTTCTTGGGATTTATAGTTGAATTTTACCTTTCCATGGATTTCATTTTGGAATTCAATGATTCAATGGTGTTGAGGATTATTGTATGTATCGATGTTTGGACCACCACTCATATATAGTGAGTGAATATGTTTTAATGTGGTGGCCTCATTTTTATATACTTCAATTTCCTGATCTATGCTATAACTGAATGATATGTCTTAAGGGGGAGAGGTTACTATCATAATGGGAGAAATTTATAATCATCCTCACCTTATCCATTCATATAGACTGGTTTCATGGACCAGCATCAATCCTGAAACATAGATAATACTATTTCATGAAGATTAGGTCTCTCCAAATATGCAGGGGGAAGGTATAGTCATCACTTTATAAGGATCATACCTAGCAAGAATGTTTCTATTAATTAGTCTTTCATTATGCTATTTGCGATTCTATATCTCCTTCTCATATAATTCAATCCATTCATCAATGTAATGAAATTAAACTATTCAATGAGGTTAGTGGGACTTGTCCACACCATTCTAGTTATCCTAGGATATGTTCTTCCATAGAGGTGAAAAATCATCTTTTAGAGGATCCCTGTTTTGGATCCGTATCTGATTCTTCATAAGTGAAATGTTAGAGGGTGCCTCCATTTTTCCTACCAATGAATGCATGGTTTCTAATTTGAAACCCTATGTGTTTAAATAATTGTTTAAGTAATATATTTTTTAGGGTAAAGACATTCACTGATGTGTATATTGTGAAGGTACATATCCCAGTACCCCCCACACAACTGGTTAATTTTGTATTAGTTACCCATCCATTGTGGGTCTCATTTAGATAATTTACCTACCCCATGGAAATATTATACCTTTTTTTATTATGAATCATATGGAGTATTAATTATATTTCCATATGTTCCTCCAATCTCCTTCTATGGATAATGTTGTTATGGAATCTCCATTTGTGCTTGCTGAATATGCCTCAACCACCAAATGTATGTCTGTCAGTGGGAGGAATTGATGGGATTTAGGCCATTGATATTTACCTCATGAACTAAATAAAATTTATTCCTTCTCAGGGTGATTATAATTAAAAAAATACACCCATATGAAAAATATGGGGTTGATTCAGGTTCACTTTTGGAAATTTATGACACTATTTTTGAGGTTTAAATTATTTTAGTCGATGATTTGATAGATATTGATATGGAAATAGAGATATAAATGCCACCAAACCTACATATTTGGTTGGATTTAGAATAACTAAAGATTTTTTCAGAATCATCTTGGGTTGAGATTAACCTAGTGATGAAGATTGAGAATATAATGCCCTCACTCTCGCGGTGTAGGGTTAGTGTGTAGTTGCTACAAATATTTCTTGGATCCTAAAATAATTTGATAACCCAACATGTGTATATGGTGGTAAAATTTCCACCACTATTTTTGGAAGGGTTTACATCTAGATGTATTATATGGAATCTAAAATTGAATTATATTTGATTTGGAACAATTTTTCTTGTGTATGAGTTGGATTTAAAGGATGATTGTGAGGAGAGTTATTTTCTACAAGAATTTTTTTGGTTGTACACAATATTAGCATCCATGTCTAAAATGATTTTATATTTTTAAATGGGAAAATATTGTGTTTCATTATGTGATTCTATACATAAGTTCATGATATATTTTCACCTTCAAATATAGATAATCTCACTATATTGACCGATTAGACCAATTGTTGCATGATTCCCTGATTTCTCCTACAACTATGCCTTTAAATAATTCCATATAATTGGATATTTTAATCTCAGAGGACATAGTGAAGTGTAGTGCTTTATTTTTTCCCCATCCATAGAAGTGTACTATGGAGGGTTACCTACTGAATATTGTGAAGTGATAATGATAATATAAGGGTCACTATATATAGTTAATCTTGGTGTTTTGGGTAGTTATCTATACACTGTTTTCAATTTTTTGATGACAAATAATTATGATGTTTTTTGAGTAAGGGTTTGATTTCCATATCCTTGAGGGATTTCATCTCATGGAGGTTGACCATGGAATAAGTCAGTATTAGAGTCCATGGGATCCATCCATGCACTTCTACTAGAAGGATTATCAATTTAAGGATCACCATCTACTTTGGTTGAAAATTATACAGAACCTTCAGTTATTTCAAATGTATATTGTACAACATCCAGGACCGTGACCTTCAGCACCTTAAAAATATCATCCCCATTCTTCTTTATAGGACAAATATTCCAAACATTCTTTTATGGTTGAGTTGGGATATGAGCATGCAACATGATGGTTTATATAATACATTGATAACAGTATGGTGAAATTAAGGGTATTATCCCGAAACTAATAAGTTGATGGAGTATACTGATGAGCTTCTATATAATTGAAAGAAATATAAGCCTTCATATGGATTGTTTGGAAAATATTCTAGTAAATCCAGGATAAATTGGTTTTATGATCCATGTTAAAATATGAATTCCCCCTCAGAATAATTGTATGGAACACTAGAATTGTTGAAGGGATATTATAATCATCTTATATATCCTTTGAATGATGCTGACATAATCGTTTATAAGAGTAAGTAGGGATATGATCATCAATTCAGTTGCATTAGTATGCTGAGTATATTTATTGTAAGGGATATGATCCTTCTTTGTGAAAATTTTAATATTTTATTGAAAAGCCTCAGCTGGAGCCTAGATATGATCCCATTCATATGATTTGGAGTTTGTCACTGGTTTTCTTTGATAGCATTTTGTGCCTATCCTGAGGCATGTTTCAAACTAAGCTGGTGAGACTCATTCATAACTGGGATATGGGCATAGTCAAATTTTTTAAGAGTATGTTGATAGTATTTTCTAACAGTAGTGTGTTCCAATCCTGTGGAATTTTTTAAACTGAACTAGTGAGCCCTAGTTGGAATAGTGTTATGACCCCATCCCTGTGCATTGTCCTTTTCTATAGTATGCTGATAATACTCCTGGATGGGAGAATGAATGTGATATATCAATGAAGAATACACATGTTCATAATGTTCATGGCGATATTATTATCTGGATGATGTGATATGGATATTTTCCTTTAAATATATTTTCACTAATGTAAAAGTATACTGACAGACCTATTATTCTATTGATAGAATGTATTAAAACATTAGAAACATGTGTTCCACATTATAGTTCTATATGTTCTCAAATTTCAAGATATACAAGATAATTTCTTTGATTGATGTTGGTGTATATATCCACTCTTATCCACTTTGTGAAAACATAATATGTTGATAGGCTTCATGTATAGGAAAAGGGATTTGTTCCTCCCCCATGGTTGTTGTAGAAAAATGCATGCAGACTTGATGAGGATAAGTAGGGATATGATTCTTCACATTAGATACCATCTGGTTATCATGATGGGATTCATCAGTCGATGTGGGGATATGATCCTTCTCCCATTTATCCACAACATTCTAATCCTATAAGGACATCCTTTGAGCCCATGAATGAGTGTCCTGTGAAGAAATTTTTTTATTAGTATCCTCATAATGTTAATAAGGAGAACAGGTGGGATGATGCTAGTGATTTTGGTTGGCAGGAGACTACATAGGTATCTCCTTAACAATAATACAACTATAGTTGACTCCTAGGTCAACCTATATAAGAATGGACGAATATAATAAGTGTGCCCCGAGGATAACCTTCTAACATCATTGGTGGTGGTGACATATGCCACTGGTTTCATTGAATCATTACCTCAATTAGATAGATTTATCAAATTCATCATATAGATACCTCTACAAGAATCCTTGTGAGTCAGGATCACACCTATCTGTGATATTCCAAAACCATCACATCCATCATTCGATGCTAAAGGTGTCAGGTTGGTGAGGTTGTTTTTTGACCTACAACAGTTATAATTATAGCTATGATTCTTGAGTATTCTCTTAATGAAACATAATAAATGATCAAGACGTCTATGAGAGCAGTTCTAGTAGTAACAAAGAAAAATAGTAACACATTTATCGATAAGTACATTTTCACAAATTTGAAACAAGGATGTTCATGTTTTCATAGGTAACACAATTTCCCTTTCATGATCAGAGTTTATAAATTTTTCTCGTGGAAATATCCTTGTTGAGAATGGGATTATTTCATGGGATCCCCATTGAAGTTTTATTTTTGAAGGATATAACGCTAGTTTTACCATTTCCATTTTCCACGGTGATGAAAAATAGAAAGGCCCAACATAGGGTCAATTGTTCATCTTATTTTTTAAGAGATTCATGTCGGTTTAAACATTTTTGTTTCCATTAGAGAGAGATGTAGAAGGATTATCATGTATAGAAAACATGATGTATAACATATATAATTATTCAGTTATTATTTAATTTTGTACATTGTCATCTGCTTAACAATTTTCATTTCTCATAGAAACTCCCAATGTTTTCTATATCCATTATGTGGTATATACTGTCTTTAAAATTGTAGGAAGGAATTAATATGTCCAATCATAATAATGGTTAGTAACCCACATTACACAAGAGGATTAGATGTTAGATTCGTTCCGCCGTTTTGGTTGAATTATTGCACATTCCATGACACTCTTTTATATTAAAGATATATTCAGGAATCTCTTCCAAAACTCGATGAATGACATGTTACCCTTATAAAATTTATCATGTACTAAGTCCTTATGTGGGTAGAGGGGGTTCTATTGGTTTGAAAATCTATATTTCTTTTTTGTTATCTATTAATTTATATTTATAAATTATAAAATAGTATCTTGTTATTTTTTGAATACATAAAACCAGGAACTATGGAGTTTACTACCCTCCAGAAAGGTGATTTTTGTTTCTCTGGTGGTATTCATCCTTTATTAAGCCTCTTTTGTATCCTATTTGTTATATTAATCATTCTTTTTTTTTCATTGACTAATTTCAAATCATATAGTTTAATGTCTTGTTCAAATAACATAAATTATTGAACATAAGCACCATGTATTGAGATCAAGACTTTAAAAGGAATCTTATGTATCCATCTTATTAAAGGAATCAATGTCATTATAGTTCGATCAACCCTTAACTTTCTGATGGGAAGTGAAAGATAATTATTTTCATTGATTTTTTTATTTCCCCAGGTTCTCGGAACATCCAAATTATTTTAGGACATACAATAAGGTTGATACACTTATATGGTGTCAGTCATAACATGTCACTAAATGGGGCATACATAATGATGTTCCCCACCTAGGGGAAATTTCCGATGTGATCGGTATGATAATTTTAAATAATTATGCCTATGTGAGTAATACATAGATTGAGATACAATTTTTAACAATTGAATAGACTCACCGGATAATTATATTGCACTTATACACTGTGGAATACAAAATGGTATGATTGATATAGATCCCGGGGCTTAGGATGGAATTCAATATATAATGTTTTGATAAGAACCAACATAATTTTAGTTTAAATTCTACTCAATCAAATAATAGATGAGGAGAAATGAAAAATCTGTAAGGGATTTGGGGTCCCATGTTTTAATGTGTATATGTTATGAAGGGAGATACACCATAGTGGATTATTATTTGTTGGTTAGGCCTTAATAATGAATCCTACATATCCAATTTAGAGAGGAATAATTGTAATCATAGTTCGATAGGGGTTTTTCTATATTTCATCTGGATAAGGTTTTCATGTCCTGAAGTGTCTTCCTAACATGATAGAAATTGGGGGGGGCATATTCTTGATGTGGTTAATGTGTCTGGGATGTCAACTTTACATGTCTTAGTTGTTTTAGTAACATGTTTGAGGATGTTTGGATGTGTCATTGTCATCTTCCACACATATTCTATGGATGTCTAGTCGACATTTCTAATGTGTATACCATATGATCTAGCTGACTTTCCTAGGACTAACACATGTGAAGGATAACATGTCCAATGCACTTCTGATTATCTTGGAATACATATCAGTGGTTTGACAAATGATTTAGCTAACATGCATGGAGGGCATTTCATGATAAGACTGATATATCTGGGGGATATCAAATAAAATGGTTGACATGTCTAGAGGACTGACATTACATTGATAACATATTTTAGTTATGTAATTTGGTTTGGAATGGTCAAAGGAATAGAATAATTCCTTCACATGAAAATCATCATATCCATATTTTCATAAGGATTCTATCTTTTTATCATTTATTTCAAAAATTATAAAATGTATTTATTCATTTTCGTATTGATACCTCATGTGGAAAACCTAATATGAAGAAAAATACTAAACATAATAGAGTTGGTGTAATGAAAATATTTCACATTATCAATTCAGTGATCACTAGAAGCATATATAAATAATTTATATTCCCTTTATTTCATTCACTAGTGTAAGACCCTTAATATTTTTTGTCTTTCTTCGGAGAATTTTTTTTCCCATTCCTCACCACTCTTCTCTATATAATTTTGGTATGATGGGGTGGAATTTGTAAGCCTCTGTTGCCCAGTCTTATACCTCCTTATGCAGCTCATATATCAAATATTTGTGATTCAGTGAATAGAGCATCACATATTTCACATGAACCTTCCACATGTCATCTATGCATTTATATTTATGTCACATGATAGACAACAACATTGAGATCATTCTACCATATTCATATTCTTTAGACCCTCACTGGTCAAAGTTATTTTTCATAATCAATATTACTTTTTAAAAAACATTTTAAATATTGAGCTTACATGATTGGGGGTCTTTGGAAAATGAAAATGACTTTTGAAGAGGATTTTTCCTGATCAATGGAGACATTCCTAGTGGAATTCATGGGATCAAACTGGCCTATCAAAGGCCCTTTATGAGATCTAGAATTTATTAAAGGTCTATCACATGACCAATGAGTTGATCAAATGAGGCACATAACCACCTTCACCTAAAAAACAACATGACATTTCATCACAAGTGGGTATTTTATTTTTTTGTACTTTATTATTTATTTTAGAAGACATTCAATATTTTTCCATTGAATTTTTTCAGGGAATCACATGACCAATAATTGATATCATGAAGGCCTTCATGATTTTTCATTGATAGTTTCCCAATTTTCCTATCTTTTATCATGGGATCAGTGGTGGACCTCACAACAACATATGGGAATTGTCAGAGACATTTTCTCTGCTTAGTAGGATCAGAAGGGGCGTCACCTGATTGAATGGATAAATCCAATGGCCTTTTGATGATAAAAGTGACACATCCAATGTATTTATTACAGCATGGACAACATACCTATATAGATCCCATGTGACCATTGAACTAATCACAACATACTTATAATCTATTCAAATGAAAATTAACATAACTTCCATCATTATTTGTTTCTATATTTTTAGTATTTATTTTATAATGGAATATGGGTGATTGATAGGCATCAGTTGGATGACATTCCTCCTGATTGGTGGAACTCATCTAGAATCATTTTCATGTCCAATACCACTTGTTTATAAGCCTTTATAGGAGTATGAGGTCTTATAAGAGGGGATTTATTTGATCATTAATAGAATATACATGGTGCACGAATTGTTCACAAGACATTCACAAGGTTATTAGAACACATGTCTTCTAGGGGGTCACACGATTTCTATAACCTTGATGCATGATATCCATATAGTCATGTCAGTCCATACATCTTATGTGTAAAAAATAATTCCTATTTTTCAAGTATTTATTCGATTATAAAATTTTCAATGATCATATGGAGGTCGTCAGCACCTACATTTCAAGCCAATACAATTGGTGTAGGATCTATATAGATCCTAGCCATATTAGGGTTGTTAAACAAAGTTTTTTCTAATAACCTTATACTTATGATATAATTTGTTACTCCATGTCCTGATACACCTACAATAGATCATTTCATGTGTAAAATATTCTATATAGTTTTTCGGAACTACTAATATTGTGGTACCTGAGAAAAGGATTATGACTCTTGAAAATATATTTCTCACATTGGGATTCAATGAATAGTAAAATGTTAGGATGAAGGTATATTGTCTCAGAGGCTCTGATGATCAATCATGGATGTTAATTCATAATACTAGGTAGGAGTAAGATAAATAATATTTGGAATAAATATATTTTAAGGTAATATTATTTGACTAAAAATTTACTTGTAAAAGATGAATAGAAATGAAGAAAATGTTCATCATCTTAATGTAAAAGGATTTAGAAAATTTAATGAAGTTTAAGGATACAATTAAAATACTATACATGTATATAAATAACTATATATGTAATCTAGATACCATGATTGGTCAATTAATTTGATGCCATTATCCAAAACCCTTGAGGGAATTGGTTTCTTAAATTTTTTCACTCTATGATAAAATGGATTTATGTTCCAACTAAATAGTTAAGTAATTTACAAGATCCTATATAATAAAGAGAAATAAGAGAAGAATATACCGTATGAGCACTAAGAACGTTTTAAAGAGTCAATGTAGGATAAGGGAACAAAGGGATTTATAGCATGTGAAAATTCTGGAAAAAAAACCTCTTGGAAAATATTTTAGTGCATGGGATTTTATTACAAGTACGGAGATAAGGTCACATGGATAATAATTATTATGGGAAGAAAAAAACAATGTCTTCATGAAATATAACTATAGTTAAATGGGGAAATATTCACACTACTGAACTATGTGTCGATGTGACCTACTATATAAAAACCTAAGGGGATAAAGACAAGATTATATGATAACTACAATTGAGGATGATGTTTCTAATGATGTGGTTGTAGGTACATTTATCATATCATAAAATTTATCCAAATTAATTATTTTAGTGTTGATTTTTTTCTATTTAATATATTACATATTTTTAAAAATAGATTATTAGCTAGTACCTTATTACGAGAGATTTGAGTCAAAATTCGTAGCCGGAATATGTAATTTCCACCACATAGAAGCCACTATACTGGTGCTCTAGGCTGGGTCACAATATAAACCATGGAATGCCTAAATTATTAGCTAATACCTTAATACGAGAGTTGTGTGTCAAAATTCATAGCCGAAATATGTAATTTCCCCCACATAGAAGCCATTATACTGGTTCCCCAGGCCGGGTCGCAACATAAACCCAGGCATGCCTCCTCATAAGCCATAGGCTTCTGACTAGCAGGTAGGGTCATAAAAACATGTGGGGATACTATGCCCTCTGTATTAGAGTAACCCACAATAGGTAACTTATGAAATAAAAATCAATAGTAAATAAAAAAATACGCATTAACAACCATCTCCCAAATAGGGTAAAAAATACAACCAAATCACAAATATGTAATTTAATTCTAATAGTGCCATATGTGAAGAAAACCCAAAATAAGAGAAACAGTTGAGTTCCCAAAATGGGTCCTAACACCATGACTAGATCCTCATCCATGCACAGACCAATCAAAATTCAACTCCCTAAAATAAGGCACTATCCCTTGTCTTAAACTGTAGCCATGAAATATTCTCAGGTACCCAATGGAGGCCCCATTAACGTGGGAGTAGAAATCAGTAGACCCACCATAAGAGTGTCTAAAAAGTATCCAATCTAAATAGATATTTCATTCAAAAACTAAATAAAATACAAATAAAACAAAAGACAACTTGGGTACTATTAATAAAAAATAATAACATTAACAATTTAAATAAATTAATCCTTATTCTTCAAATGTTTAATGGGTTAGAAATTTACATAATTTAAAAAATGGATGAAACATTTTAATTAATATGTATAAGGGAATAATTCAAATACCCTATCACAGTAAGGATAAACATTTCAAAAACCATTAAATTACACATAACTTACAACCTCATTCTATGTAGTCTCATAATGTGATATCGTTAGAGGCCTAGATCCTCAATCCCCTTCCCTTACTATTTGATTATAAGGTCTGGATTTAGATTATCATTCTAACCCAACATGTGGGAATAAATCCCCATGTCCAATACCTCACAACTACCAAGCCTTGTGCACATGCTTATTTTTGCATTACCACATATACCATATCAAAAACCTTACACAAACAATACACATAACATATAAAATTCACATTTCTTAAAACATATGAATCATCATCAATCCTTAACTCATTAGAAAATTTACCATTTTCATAGCATGGTCCATTTTTCCAATTTTGGTTTCTATACTTTAACCCATCCATCATAATCAAGAATTTCCATAAATTATCCAATTTTACATAATTAACAGTTAACAAGTATTTACAAATTTAACATGTTCATCATTTGACATTAATTAACCCACATATTAAATTAATGTACAATTAATATTCCATTTACCACACTATCTACATTTCATACATCCCATTCTATATTAATCCAAACACCCCTTTAGGCCATTATAAAATCATAGACACAAAAATATTTATTCACTTTTTATATCAACGTGCATATCAAAATGTTCATCTTGGGATCTACATTATCACAAGTCAGTTATATACATAACATTAAAAAATTTTCATGTGAAAAAATATTTCCACACCGCATAGGTGACTCTAAACTAGACTAATAAATATCAATGATTTCTTCTTGGATCAGGAGAGGTCCCCTTCACCATTTATCTAACCAGTTCTCCAAATACAATTAGAGTAATCAATTTCACTACAAGAGAGACATAGTAACAAAAAACACATGTAAAAAATAAACTTTCAAGGATATGTGATATAAATTATGGACCACCTACATCAATTATGTAGATGTCTACCCACAAAACCATAACATTAGATATATATTCATCCACTAATTGAATCCTCAATCTATGAACCTATTCAAATAGTTTGTGTTGGGTCTTCAGAATAAGAAGATCAAAACCAAAATCCCAAATATGGTAGAGAGAAGCAAGAGAAGTGTTGAATTTAACCTTATCATTTATGTACATTGAACAGTTCAAAAATGGACTAGAATCAAAGTAGATCTCCCCTTGAGATGAGTTGGTTATTTTGGTTTGTCGCTACGGTTTATGGAGAATAAATGGGGGGTGAAATTGTGTATAACACTTAAAATACAGAGAGGGAAATGGTAAAAATGAACATATAATGTGTCTCATGGTTTTTCTGCACAGATTTCCAAACTATGAAGTAACCATGTTCTAGCCCCTATCGAATAGGGTTTTATGTCACATGGTTAAATGGTGATCCATCACTATTTGAAAAGCCATTTGGAAACCATTCAAAATTCCTCTAACCAAGCTCACATGTATTGGATTTCTCTTTTCCCAGTTTACCAAATCATTCACCACTCTTCCAACCTAGAATTTTTTGGGTGCACTATTTCCACTAGCCATGATCCCACCCTGAAACAGGCATTTCGGGGTCTTATTCCCTACTATTCTATGTCCCTAACTCCAAAGACACCCACAATCCTCCTCATACAATCAATAATAATTCTCATAAACCAAATTTAAGGGATTTATGTTATAATATATAGAAGGAAATTCCTCCATAATGTCCTGGATATTACAATCAACCGACCTTATAATGGTTTCTCCATGAGAAATGCTTCCAAGCGTTACTGAGATTCTGAGGTAAAGAGAATGGGCCACAAAGCCCATATATCTACCTCACTCTACCAATATTCTTCCTAAATGTCACCATACATCCAAAAAACTCAAACCAATGGTAAAATGTTTATTCATTATAATTTCTCATTATTATTAACAATATGAACCAGATGCACCTCAAAGGATGCATTATCCTAAATCTCGACATCCTCAAAATCAATCACATGAGTTGGGTCCAGGTGATACTGCTAAAGTTGTGACACATGGAAGACATCAGGAATGTTTCTATAACACTATAGAACCTACAATAGGTATGTCACCCCTATGATCTTTCCCATAATATCAAATGGATCCATATACCTCATCACCAAATATGAATATTTCTGAATTCATGGGTGACCCAACTATGGTGGGAACCAAAGAATCACCCGATCACGAACCATAAACTCAAGATCTCAATGAATCCAATATGATTATGAATTATACCTACACTTAGCTTCTAAAATGTGTTACCCAATAAAATTATCCTATTTAACATATCCATCACGATATTCATTCCAAGATACTCCGATTCTCCAACCTTTATCAAACATAGAAGAGATATACAAGATCTACCATAGGGTACATCATATGGTGCCATTTGAATCATCTTCTCGCAGTTATTGTTATAGGTGAACTCAGTAAGCATAAAGTGATTTTCCCATGATCCACCAATGTATAGGACACAAGATCACTACATGTACTCTCATACCTAAATGGTATGCTATAAATACCCATCAGTCTATGGAAAAAAAGTCTTACTCAAAAAACACATGGGTATGATGTGCCTTCTATAATCCCATCTAGATGTGTGATGTAAAACATGGATTGTGATTTGAAACTATCTTTTTTGGAAACCCATAATATTTCATTATCACATAAATATAAATCTCACATAATTAGTCAATAGTGAAGACATATTGAATCAACTAAAATGTGATAACTTTGTAAAATAATCCATAACTACTAAGATCACATCAACTTCTATAGTGTCCTTAAAAGACCCACAAAAAAATCCATCATCATGGCATACCATTTCCATTATGTAATGGTCAATGGATGTAACAAACAACAGAATCATGTATGCTCAACCTTAACCTGCTGAGAGGTAGTGCACTACTCTATGAAACCTATAACATCCATCTTCATCCATTTCTACCCATACTTCTTATGAATATGGTAACACCTCGATATTTTATGTGAAATATAATTTTTAAATACATTGATGTCTTGTGTTGTATGGTACACCAAGATTATCTTTCACTATACGCAACACCGTATAAGAATACAATATACACAAAGACTATTCTAGGATTGTGTTTCACACCAGAGCAACCTTCCTCGATAGCATGTGTTGTACGCAATACTGAGTTTCACTAATCGATATATTATTATAATATTATTAGGAACTAGCAGTTATGAATAGTAATACCCACATTTTGAAATTTTATAAATTTTACCTTTCAAAATAGACTTCATTTTTGGATTCGAAATATCAAAATTATTCGAGGGAGAATTTTTGGTATTTTTCTGATAACTTTCAATTTTTGATGAATAGTGAAAACACCGGGTTACAATTTAAAACCCGATACTTTATTTAAATAACTATTAATTTTATTTAATTTTTTTTTCAAAATTGATACATAATACCTATATATGATCAATGTAATTCATTAGATTCATTTTATAATAATTTTAGATATATAAAAATTTTGTTGAACTTTTCACCCTCTTTTACCCACCTCATAGTTGCATTTTCAATTATACATTAAACATAATTTTACCTCTTCTATGAGTGGAATTATGAGAATCTGAGTGACACGGTTAATATCAAGGAGTAAAATGTGGTTCAATAAGATAAAAATAATTTTTGGTGAATAGTAACTTTTTACCTTTATTTATCACGGTTAAGTGTAAATAGGGTAATTAAGGGTAAAAATGATATTATTATTACCCAAAGACATGTCCTAATTCTATTGGATAAGTGACCAAAAACAAAATTAGGAATAAAATATTAGCCTTTAGGTCCACATGGATTAGATTAGGACAATTATTATTATTTTATTTAAAAAATAGTTAAAAGAGTTAAAATCAATAATTAATAACTAAAACATTATTAATATAGGGTTATATATAAGATAAATTCGACTATAAATATTCATTTGAAAGATAAAAATATTTTATTTACAATTTTATTTTATTTATAATTTTTAGACATTAAATAATTTAATTTATTTATGAGACAATGATGATGTAGTAATAACCCTATTAATGAAATATTAACATAATTGACGTTATAAATATCGAAATAAATATAATTTGAGACCTTATATAAAATAGACTAATATTATAAGTGACTATGAAAGGTTATTAATTATTTAATTAACTTTTTTCTAACTAATCATGTTGTTATTATTTTCACAAAAATCAATTTCCAAATAGCGTCAAAATTGACATAAAATATATTTTAAAACAAATATTATTTTTTTAATTGTTATTCTATTTCTATAAATATAAGGTTTATCCATTGACATAGATAAGGTTATATATTAATAATGAACCCCTTGGGATTCGTTTGGCTTTCTATAGTAAGTTTATTGACCATATAGTGTAAGAAAACAAGAAGACCCGGTAAAAGTTAAATTATATAAGATAGAGTTAAATCTAGATGATAAGGTTAAATAGTAACCTAAACTTGTCTAAAACCTATTTGTTGAGAGGATTTAGACCCATCCCCACTTTATCTTCTAAATAAGTAAATTTGGAGCCATTATAAACTGAACATGACTTTATTATAATGTAATATTTTAATTTTTTCCTAAGGTTCCCCTCTCCTCCCTTATAAAAGGGAACCTCCACCCTCTCCTATTTACACAATTTTGAGCATTAAAGCTTGGAAAACCCCTTCCCATTTTCCTTATAAACTTCCCTATAAACATTATAGAGGTTCTGGTCTCCTCAAATGTCTAACTATTCTGCATTAAGAGGAAGCTTAAAAGAGGTGCGTCAAAGAAGAGATAATCTCTTCTACCGATTCTTTCTAGTTTCTTTCTTAATCACCTTATTTTTATTCAGTTGTTTCATTATAAAGTAATAAAATCAGTATCAATAATATACTGATATGTTATTATAAATATGAAACAACCCCATTTCACCTTCTATCCATCCAATGGAAAATGAAATCACCGCGCGAGCGTACATACGGAATAGAGTCTCCACACCGTGGTGTAATCTGTTTTTCCACCACCACCTTACTTGGATGGGTATAATGGTGTAATGAATAACTATATATGGTTATTATAACAACATACTGATTCTGAGATATTATATCATCCACTCCAATTCAATTCAATAATTATGGGAATGATATCATCGCTTGTCCGTACGTACAGAATACCATCTCCATGATGCGATGAGTTTCATTCTCCATGATAAACATTCAAGAATGATTATAAAGTATATATAAGGAATAATAATAAAATATATTACATGATAAAGCTACATGATTTATGTATATATATATGTCGTCTACTTACTTCCATTCAAGTCAATAAGGAAAGGAAAACAACGTTCATGCGTACATACGGCATACCGTCTCCATGAACGGTGTATTTCATTTCATTAATCTATCTATTATATATATATAATTAATCTATATGATATATAAATCATGATTTATTTTCTGTAATTAAGTAAATAATGATATATGTAATTATAATATCAAGAACAACAATTCCAAACATGAATGATAAATAAAATGATTTTACCCAAAACGCTGCTTTAAAATGGAATTTACAAAAGAACAGGTAATATAAAGTCATAAGTGAACCATATATGATATAATAACAACGAATATGATTCTGTAATAAGTAAATGAAATTATTAAAATCATTATACAGGAGGTTTGGATACGTATGAAGCATATCAGAACTAAGGTAAGGGATAATTTTGCAAATCTCATTTTTTTCTGAGATGGCTTCTACGTAAGTATTTACTAGGGTTATGTTCATCATCCATGTCCATGTTTTCTAAAAATGATTTCATAAATTTTTTACTATTATTCCATGTATGTTTAAATTCTGTTTACCCTTTTTTTACTCTTTACCACATTGTATGGAAATAATCTTTCCTTTGGTTAACATATAAGGTACTTTTTGACTTTTCCTGCAAAAGTATGAGAATAATGTTTTTTTAACTTATATGGCATGGATAGATTTTTACAGTTTCATAATGACTTATTTAAATGAAGCTTACTCTACAAAATTTAAAAAAAATCACTTTCCTTTAAAATTTCATGGCATTTTGAGAAAAGAAAATGATTTTGAAGAAGAAAGGATATTTTCCTCAAGAATTCATTTCTAGTGTTTTATCAAAACTATTTTCAATCTAAGATGAAATTATTTAATATTTTTATGAATGGAGAATAATTTTTCTATTATATAAATGTTTTTATTTTTTTATGATTAAATGATATCCATTTTTTTATATGGATTACGTTATGATGGGATGATATTTATGAAACCCATTTTATACATTGGGTTAAGATGAATGATTTTTGTTTATTTTGTGGAACAAGTAAGAATAATTTCATTATGAGATGGGTGGGACCTATATCATCATCCAATTCATTGGGTATAGATTCATATCTCATGAGATAGACATGGATGTAATGGTATGTTAATCTGGTTCAGTGATACAGGACTAGAACGAGGAGTGAACTCGATTCAGAAGGGGACATTGTTTACTATGATGGTCTTAGAAGGAATGCCTTGGATACTATGGAAATATTATCATTTACTAAATGGTTTTCCACAATTAAATGTTTTATTCCAATTCTATTTTATCATGATTGATGTTACTTAATGACTTATTCCTTATATACTGCCACGATTTATTTCATAACTCAAGATTTTGATGAGTAAACTTTATGTTCATGTTTTGAAGTTCAAATGTATATTGTGTGTTTTATTTTCACCATGCCCACCCTTACTGAGCATTTGAGCTCACCATTTATATGTTTTCTTTTCCTCAGGATATAATGAATGGTTTTAGATAATAAAAAAAGGGATGATCTTTATGGGACATTTTTAAGATCTTTCACCATGATTAGAAGATTATTTTTCCAAGTTTCCAAATACCCTAAACTATTACAGTCCTTTGGTGTCTATTTTTTTTTATGTATTAGGTATTCCGAAAAAGTAATTTAATGTCCATGTATGTCAATATTGAGTATTTATAGTTGGTATCAGAGGAAAGGTTTAGTTAATCATTGGAAAATAGGATGTAAAAACTTTAGTGAGATCCCTAGAGATATTTATATGGTATGTCTAGGGATGTCACTAAGGTTAAGTATAAGTATAGGTTATAGTACAAGAATTACAATAACGATATTAGAATTAAACCTAAGATGTTAGATATTTAAGGTAATCCCCTTGATTATGATTTTTTCCTCTCACAATATTCTTTTTGGGTTTTAGAGAATGGCTGGAAACAGGAAGAATCGTGATAATAGAGGATATGATGGACAATGGAATGATATTCTTCATGAGAAACCAAAAAAATGGATCTGGAAGTCCACATATCATTATTATGCCTAATCATAAATCTCATAATATGATCAACAATCTCATCTTTGGTAAGTATCCCGTCTCAGCTAATAAGAGACAGATGGAGTTTCATGATGATCATAGAGGAAAGAATGTTCAATTTCCATCATGTAAATCATGTGGGAAGAGGCATCAGGGAAAATGTTTCAAAGGAACTGGGATATGCTTTGGGGTTGGAAAATAAGGAAACAAATCCATTAATTTTAATTGAAAAGGATCAGTTAACACCATAGACAAGGATAATGGTATTTCGAAGACATCAACAACGGTTAAATGTTTTAAATGTGGAATTTGCGGGCATTATGGAAACCAATTCCATAAAGTAATATCTCATGAAGAGAATCATCATGGTTATATGGGTAGTATTTATATTGATGATGATGAAGAGATTACAAATGGTATATGAGATGAAAGAATTGTTGAAGCTCGGTCAATGGATTATGAACTTAGAGGATTGATTGCCTGTTTATCAAGAATAATGTATGGTACTATGAAATAATGAACATCTAAGGACTGTTACACTATTAGTTTTCTAAAGTATCTGAAAGTATATGTTGAATAGTACGGGAAACCATTAAAAGTGATTGAAATATTTTTGTAAAGTGGATTATATGCACATAATGAAGGGATAAGGAGCAAATGAAAATTTTGATAGTATTCATGATCTCATGACTGATATAAGGACAAAGTGATATCATGGTTTGAGTATATAAAATGTTTGGGATTTTGGTATTTGGAAGGAGTTAAATTTGGACAGAATTCATGTTTTCACTATGGTTAAATGGAAATTCATGTTTCAAAAGAATACATGATTAAGGTATTCACATGTTTGGAATGTGATCAACAAGATATATCTTTTGATATATGGGAGATAAATGATGGTATTCAAAAGCTTGGTTGATGTCATTTCGAGTAATCGTTGTCTTTATACTATGAGATTGGATAGAAGTATTTTGGATAAGACTACTGATTTGAAATGAATTATGTTGGACAAAAGATAATATTTTTTAAGGATAGAGCATTTTTTTCATATTATTTCTGGAATGTTATAATAGTGTAGTTTTAGAAGAAGTACAACTTGTAGGACGAGCGGCAACCTGTCACGTCGGACAAAGTTGCGATAATCGAACCCACAACTGAAGTGCGACAGGCCATTATCGCCTACCCCTGGCCTATAGAAAGTCCATCATTAGTAGAAACTAGTTTTATTTTATTATGCAGGATGATATATAAAGTATAATTCCATTTTGGAACCATATAAGATTAATCTCAACATAGATGCACTTGTGTATATTTAATAAATTTTGGTAATCTTTTTTTTATAGAAACAGATCTTCTAACACTTCCTGAATGAAAAATTCAACTACATTTATTTAAAAAAATATGAAGAGGAAATTGTTTATGGAATGACCAACGATGATATTACACTAAAATCAAGTGAGTATTTATCCTTATGTAAAAATTCATCAACGTATGCGAAATGATCTTGAAATCCAAAAATGTTGTCCTAGTACTCTCATATCAAATGAATCAGATGGTACCTTATATCATCACAAATTTATGTATTTTTGACTGTTGGATTTTTCATAGCCATGCCCTCTACCACTCTCCATCAGAACCTGATGGTTAGATTTTACTTCCATATCCATATTTTCACCTATGTTGTCCTATGTGGAAACCCAGTGTTGAGTTACATTGGGTGATAGTTATGATTCTAACTATCTTTTTTAAAATGAATATTTAGTATTCCTTTTTACAATGTGGGTTTCTATGAATGAAAATTTCAAGTAGTAAACCATTTATAACCCCCATGAATTTTGAGGGACAAATTCATAATATGCGATGTAGAATGTAACACACTGAGATTTTATGTGAAATATTATATTTAAATACATTGATGTATTGTGTTGTACGCTACACCAAGATTAGATTTCACTATACGCAACACCATATTAGCTTATAGTATACACAAACACTATTCTAGGCTTGTGTTGCACTCCAGAGCAACCTTCCTTGATAACGTGTGTTGTATGCAATACCGAGTTTCACTAAACGAGATATTATTGTAATATTATTATGAACTAGCCGTTATGAATAGCAATACCCACATTTTGAAATTTTATAAATTTTATCTTTCAAAATAGACTTCAATTTTGGATTCGGAATATCAAAAATTATCCAAGGGTGAATTTTTGGTATTTTTCTGATAACTTTCAATTTTTGTTGAATAGTGAAAACACTGGGTTACTATTTAAAACCCAAAGTTTTATTTAAATAATTATTTATTTTATTTAATTAAATTTCTTGTCAAAATTGATACATAATACCTATATAAGTTCAATGTAATTCATTAGAGTCATTTTATATTAATTTAAGATATATAAAAAATTTATTGAACTTTTCACCGTCTTTTACCCACCTCCTAGGAGCATTTACAATTGTACATAAAATATAATGTTACCACTTCTGTGAGTAAAATTCCGAAAATCCGAGTGACATGGTTAATATCGAGGAGTAAAATGTGGTTCAATAAGATATTAATAATTTTTGGTGAATAATAACGTCTTACTTTTATTTACCATGGTTAAATTTAAATAGGGTAATTAAGGGTAAAAATGATATTATTATTACCCTAACACATGTCATAATTCTATTGGATAAGTGACCAAAAACAACATTAGAAATAAAATATTACCCTTTAGGTCTACTTGGAATAGATTAGGACACTTATTATAATTTTATTTAAAAAAGAGTTTATAGAGTTAAAATCAAAGTTTAATAACTAAAACATTTTTAATATAGGGTTATACAGAAGATAAATTCGACTATAAATATTCATTTGAAAGATAAATATATTTCCTTCATAATGCTATTTTATTTTTAATTTTTAGACATTAAATAATTTAATTTATTTATGAGGCAAAGATGATGCAGTAATTACCTTATTAATTAAATATTAATATAATTGATTTTATAAATACCCAAATATATATAATTTGAGACTTTTTATGAATTAAACTAATTTTATAGGTGACTATGATAGGTAAGTATTGATTTAATTAACTTATTTCTAACTAATCATGTTGTTAATATTTTCACAAAAATCAATCACCAAATAGTGTCAAAATTGACATAAAATAGATTTTAAAACAAATATTATATTATTAATTGTTATTCTATTCCTAAAAATATAAGGTTGGGAAAAATGACTTATATAAAGTTATATATTAACAATAAACCACTTGGGATTCGTTTGGATTGTTATAGTAAGTTTATTAACCATATAATGTGTGAAAACAAGAAGACACGGTAAAAGTTAAAATATTTAACTTAGAGTTAAATCTAAATGATAGGGTTAAAATAGTAACCTAAACTTCTCTAAAACCAATTTTTTGAGATTATTTATACCCATCCCCACGTTATATTATATATAATTCACTTTGGATCCATTATAAACAGAATATTAATTTATTATAAAATAATACTTTATGTTTTTCATAAGGTGCCCCTCTCATCCGTTATAAAAGGGAACCTCCACCCTCTCCTATTTACACAATTTTTAGCTTTTAGGATCGGACAGACCCTGATAATTTCCCTTATCAACTTACCTAGAAACATTATAGATGTTCTGATATCCTAAAAATTCGAACTCTTGTACCTTAAGAGTATGCTTAAAAGTGCTGCGTTGAAGAAGAGGTAATCTCTTCTACAGATTCTTTTATGTTTGTTTCTTCTTCAAATTATTCTTATTTATTTGTTTGATTATAATGTAATAAAATCAGAATCACTAATATACTTCTATTTTATTATAAATATGAAACAACCCAATTCCCCTTTTATCCATCCTACAGAAAACGAAATCACAGCGCATGCATACGTACAGAATACCGTCTCCATGCCGTGGTGTAATCTGTTTTTCCACCACCACCTTACTTGGATGGGAATAATGGTGTAAATAATAACTATATATGGTTATTATAACATCATACTGATTCTGAGATATTATATCATCCGATCCAATTCAATTCAATAATTATGGGAACGATATCATCGCTCATGTGTATGCAAGGATTACCGTCTCCACAACGCGATGAGATTCATTCTCCATGTTAACCATTCAAGAATGATTATAAAGTATATATAATGAATAATAATTAAATATATGACATGATAAATCTACTGTATATATATATATATATGTCATCTACTTACTTCCATTCAAGTCAATAAGGAAAAGGAAACAACGTTCATGCATACGTACGACCTACCGTCTCTATGAACGGTGTATTTCATTTCATTCATCAATCTATTATATATATATATATATTGAATATATATGATATATAAATCATGATTTATATTATTTAAGTAATTATATCAATATATAAGTATTAATAATATCAAGAACAACAATTCCAAACACGTATGATAAATAAAACTATTTTACCAAAATGCTGCTTTAACATGGAATTAACAAAAGAACGCGTAATATAAAGTCATAATTGAACCATATATGATATCATGACAAAAAATTTGATTATTTAATAATTAAATGGATTTATTTAAATCATTATACATGAGGTTAGGATAGGTACGATGCATATAATACCTAAGGTAGGGGATAATTTTGAAAATCTCATTTTTATCTGAGATTTCTTATATGTAAGTATTTACTAGGGTTTTGTTTATCATCCATGTCCATGTTTTCTAAAAATGTTTTCATAAAATGGTTACTATTCTTAAATTTATTTATAAAGTCATTTTTACCTGTTTTTCAATTTTTACCACATTTTATGGAAGGAATGTTTCCATTGGTTACCATATAAGGTACTTTTTGACTTTTCCAGCAAAAGAATGAGAAGAATGTTTTTTTAACTTATACGGCGTGAATGGATTTTTACTGTTTCATAATGAATTATTTAATTGAATCTTACTCTACAAAATTTCAACAAAATCTTTTTCTTTTAAAATTATATGTAATTTTAATATAGGGTTATACATAAGATAAATTCGACTATAAATATTCATTTGAAAGATAAATATATTTACTTCATAATTGTATTTTATTTATAATTTTTAGACATTAAATAATTTAATTTATTTACGAGACAATGATGATGTAGTAATTACCTTATTAATGAAATATTAACATAATTGATGTTATAAATACCCAAATAAATATAATTTGAGACTTTTTATGAATTCCAATAATTTTCTATGTGACTATCATAGGTTTTTATTGATTTAATTAACTTTTTCTAAATAATCATGTTGGTATTAGTTTCACAAAAATCAATTACCAAATTGTGTCAAAATTGACATAAAATAGATTTTAAAACAAATATTATATTTTTAATTGTTATTATATTCCAAAAAATATATGGTTTAGAAAAATGACATAGATAAGGTTATATATTAATAATGAACCACTTGGGATTAGGTTGGATTTCTATAGTAAGTTTATTGACCATATAGTGTAAGAAAAAAAGAAGACACGGTAAAAGTTAAATTATATAACATAGAGTTAAATCTAAAAGATAAGGTTAAATAGTAACCTAAACTTGTATAAAACCTATTTGTTGAGTGGATTTCGACCCATCCCCACATTAGATTCTAAATAAGTAAATTTTGAGCCATTATAAACTTAATATGACTTTATTATAAAATAATATTTTAGTTTTTCCCTAAGGTGCCCCTCTCCTCCCTTATAAAAGGGAACCTCCTCCCTCTCTTATTTACACAATTTTGAGCATTCAAGAACTGAAAAAACCTTCCCATTTCCCTTATAAAAATACATAGAAACATTATATAGGTTATGGTCTCCTCAAAACACCGACTATTGTGCTCTAAGAGGAGCTTAAAAGAGGTGCGTCGAATAAAGGATAATCTCTTCTACTGGTTCTTTCTAGTTTCTTTCTTCATCACCTTCTTCTTATTTAGTTATTTCATTATAAAGTAATAACATCAGTATCCATAATATACTGATATATTATTATAAATATGAAACAACCCCATTTCACCTTCTATCCATCCTATGGAAAACGAAATCACCGCGCGTGCGTACGTACGGAATATCGTCTCCACGCCGTGGTGTAATCTGTTTTTCCACCACCACCTTAAGTGGAAAGGTATAATGGTGTAAAGAATAACTGTATATGGTTATTATAACATCATACTGATTCTGAGATATTATATCATCCACTCCAATTAAATTCAATAATTATGGTAATGATATCATTGCTCATGCGTACGTACAAATTACCGTCTCCATGACGCGATGAGATTCATTCTCCATGATAACTATTCAAGAATGATTACAAAGAATATATAATGAATAATAATGAAATAAATGACATGATAAATCTACTTAATTTATGTATATATATATGTCATCTACTTACTTCCATTCAAGTCAATAAAGAATGAAAAACAGTGTTCATGCGTACGTATGACATATCGTCTCCGTGAACGGTGTATTACATTTCATTCATCTATATATTATATATAAAATTAATATATATGATATATAAATCATGATTTATATTCTGGAAGTAAGTAAATAATTATATAAGTAATAATAATATCAAGAACAACAATTCCAAACATGAACGATAAATAAAACGATTTTACCCACAACGATGCTTTAAAATAGAATTTACAAAAGAACGGGTAATATAAAGTTATAAGTGATCCATATACGATATAATAACAATGAATATGATTCTGTAATAAGTAAATTAAATTATTTAAATCATTATATAGGAGTATCGGATACGTACGAAGCATATCAGACCTAAGGTAAGGTATAATTTTTCAAATCTCATTTTTTTCTGAGATTGCTTATACGTAAGTATTTACTAGGGTTATGTTTATCATCCATGTCCATGTTTTCTAAAAATGATTTAATAAAATGGTTAATATTCTTCCATGTTTGTTTAAATTCTTTTTTACCCTTTTTTTACTTTTTACCACATTGTATGGAAATAATCTTTCCTTTGGTTACCATATGAGGCACTTTTTGACATTTCCATCAAAAGTATGAGAAGAATGTTTTTTAACTTATATGGTGTGAATGGGTTTTTATAGTTTTATAATGACTTATTTAATTGAATCTTACTCTAAAGAATTTCAAAAAAATACTTTTCTTTTAAAATCTCATGGCATTTTGAGAAAAGAAAATGATTTTTAAGAAGAAAGGATATTTTCCTCAAGAATTCATTTCAAGTGTTTTATCAAAACTATTTTCCATCAAAGATGACATTATTTAATATGTTTATGTTTCAAGTATAATGTATCTATTATTTACATGTTTTTATTTTTCTTTTGATGAAATGATATCCATTTGTTTTATATGGATTATTTTATGATGGGATGATGTTTATGAAACCCATTTTATTCATTGGGTTAAGATGAATGATTTATGTTTATTTTGTGGAATAAGTAAGAATGATTTAATTATGAGATTATTGGGACCAATATACCCCTAAAATTCATTGGGTAATGATTTACATATCATGAGATAGACATGGCTGGAATGGTAAGATAATCATGTTCAGTGATACAAGACTGGAACATGGAGTGAATTCAATTCAGATAGGGAATTTGTCTACTAAAATGATCTTCGCAGCAATTCCTTGGATACTATAGAAATCATATCATGTGAATAATGGTTTTCCACAATTAAATGTTTTATTCCATTTATATTTTATCATGATTGATGTTCCTTTTTAACCTAGGCCTTATGTACTGCCAAGATTTATTTCACAACACATGATTTTGATGTCTAAACTTTATCTTCATGTTTTGAAGGTAAAATACATATAGTTTGTTTTATTTTCTCCATGTATACCGTTAATGTGTATTTGGGCACAACCAATATATGTTTTCTTTTCCTGAGGATATAAATAAAGATTTTAGGTACGAAAAAAAGGGAGGATCTTTATGGTAGATGTTGAAGATCTTTCAACACGATTAGACGATTATTTTACTGAGTTTCCAAAGTCAATAAAATATTATGGTACTTTGGTGTCTATTTTTGTAATGTATTAGGTATCCTGAAAATGTAATGTAATGTCCATGTATGTCAAGATTTGGTCTCTAAAAATATCATGATACATTTTGGTAAATCTAGGATTCACTTCCCACATCGATTCATGGAACTAAAGAATAAACCCTTCTCATGTACATGTTGGCCCAACACCACATATAAAAAAATATCTCATCATCAAAAATGGTACAACCAGAAGGTGAACCCCACATTTATGACCTTCCCTTAAAGCCAATCAATCTATATCCTCACACTACATCTGCATGATCTGGATCAGAAAGGTGTACTCATCTTCCAATGATGAATTTTTTATCTAAACATCCCCATCCCAAACCTCTAGGTGCATTTCTGAAAACAAAACCATCATCCTCCACATAGAAATGGATTCTAGAACTGCTTATTTTTTATTCTTCTTGCTAAAAGAAACAGTAATAATGTTCCCCTTTTTTGTGTTTAAACTAGCTCGATGTCAATGAACTACATGTTTTTAACCCATCTTAACTGATGAAGAATCAAATCACAATTAGAATAGATATACATCAAGATTGTATGATTGGTATATACTATAACATTTTCCCCAATAAGTAATTCCACCAATGTTTTAAAGCGAAAACCGACAAAACAAACCCAAGATCATGTGTAGGATAATTTAGTTCCTGATACCTCAAATGATGACTCCCATACACCACTGACCGATCCTTTTTCATCAACAGGTCCCCTAGAAAACAAAAAATGCATCCCAAAACAACGTAAAATCTATACCAGGATCGGGAGAAATCAATATTGGTGTAGTAATCATCCAATTATTTAGACCCTAAAATGTAACCTCACATGACTTAGACCAATCAAACATGATTTCCTTTTAGAGAATCCCAAAATCAGTTCATCCAAGTGGTAGAAGTCACTGACAAACCATCAGTAATATCTTTCTAATACCAAAAAAATATGAATATTAGAAACATTCTTGGGATGCTCTGAAGAGGCCACATATTCCACTTTCATGAGGTCCATAGACAAAACTTTCCATGAGATGATGTGACCTATGAAATGTAACATTTCAATCTTGAAATAAAACACGGGTAACATGGTGAATATACGAGCTATGTTTGTGTACTCATGATGATGTGAATATGTTTGGAATGATTGTAATGAGTCTTGTATTACACCATGATGTCATCCAGAAAATAAGACTATAAATGCATCTTGTTTAGGTTGAATGATTCATTTCATCAAGGCAATAAACATTGCTAATGAATTAGAAAATCTATACATCACAACAACCAACTCAAACAACCCATACATTCTCTTGAAGGTGTTTTCTAGTACATACAAAGAAATCAACCATATCTAGTAATATCCTGATCTAAGATCAATATTGTAGAACATGTAAGGACCCATTAACTCTAAATGATTTCATTGATTATAGGAAGAGGGTATTAGTTCTTAATTTTCATATGATTCATCTTTCTATAACTGACATTAACAACAATGATGCTTCTTACTTCATGGAAAACTACACTAAAAATCCAAAAGGTGACATGATAGGATGAATAAAACCATAATTCTATAATTAATACATCTGAGTTTTAATTTATTAGAGCTTTACCTATGTCGTTTTATAAGGCCGAATGGAAACATGATCAGCTTCCGGTAGAAATTATATCAACAACACATCATCCCTCTCAGTTAGCAACCCCAAGATGTTATCAAGAAACAAAAACACAAACTGATCCTCCATACGATGAAATACAATCTTCTTTAATACTCCATCATTAATCATAAGACAAGCTTCTTGGGATGTGATTTTACCCAACTGCTGTCAAACTGGCCTGGATCGGCCATCCAGAAAATCACATTCACCACGATGTACATGTGTGTCTCCCTCAAGAGGTGTGAACATTACCCTATAACGGTAATAGTCAATATTGTATTGGTATAAAACAAGACAATCCATACCCTAAATTAGATCAAAACCTAATATCTCTAGCATAAATAAGTACCACTATAAATGGAACCCACCGACCGCAGGAATAGATAACTTATATTTTAGGATATTTTCTAATCTCAACCATAATAGCATATGAATTAACATATACCCAATCATATATTCAACATCATTGTCCAAAATACTCACAAAATAAGTAATTAAAAAATAATGTGAGGAACCTATATTAAAAAAAGAACTAGAAAGCATCTAAGACACAATGATCATACCTATAAGAGTAGATTTTCTAGCCTTTATACCTTCATGAGATGGCTGATGAAAGAACCCAAATCATATTTTTAGGTATTTTTTCCTTATATTGTCATTTTTGAGAAAAATAGGAGTTTCTGGAAAATTTTGAAGTACACGCCTTGTAATTTATGAGTACAAGTAATGTACTTTATGAGTACAAGTCATGTACTTTGTTACCGTGAGTAGACATGTGATGGTCATGTAGCGGTCGTACACATGGCCATGTGGTGACCTAGAGACCACCTAAAGAGGAGTATGGAAAGGGAAATACATGCTCTGTAATTCTAAATTACAAACCGTTTATTTTATTTTATTCATTAAACATTCTGGGGTCGTGTCTAATCTCCAAAAAGCCCTACTTCTAGGTCTAGTTCATCCGAGAGAACTCATACAACTATAAATCTTCTCTGATCCCCTAAGAATGTGTTTGTTCCCTGAATTAATTGCTTCCAATTGTGTTGGGATCATCCCAATAATCTATTCCTTCTTCTTGAACTTCATTTACTGATTCCTCCTCTTTCTCATGTTATCTTCTGTTGAACGTTGTAGACGTTTTTGTAGATCTACGATGTTCTTGGGAGATTCAAGGCATCAGGTTCACGTATATTGATTTGATAACACTAAGTTAGGTGGTTTCTACCTTTCCGTTTGAATTTCTTCGAGTAATGTATGAAAAATTTACCAATACCCTTGAACGGAGTATTGTGTGTTTAATGATTTTTCCCTGTTATTTCCCTACAATTCATTAATGCTTGAATATAGTATAATTAAATGAGAATTGGATTAATTTCAATTCTTGGGAAGTGTTTACCCATGCATATTTTGATTATGACTGTTTGTTATAGTTTTCCTGTTAGGCTGCTATTTTCTTTCCATGCCCAGTATTTTAAGATGGAGTGATTTTTCTTATCTACCATACTATTATGCTATATACTATAAGCCAAGTAGTTCTTGAGGTTTACTTTGGCTGATACGCTTTTACTTGCTTATAAAATTACATAGGTCTGTGAGAACATGGTGTAGTGGACCATAGAATGAATATAATTAAAGTCATATCGAGAGTGTCCGTTATATTAATCACACTATGAGACCATAGGTGAAATTGATGTTGAGTTCTTCCTCATAGGGTCTATATTTACATTATGAGGCCACAAGGGGGAATTGATGTTGATTGCTTCCTCATAGTGCATATAGTTTATGTTAAATGACTATAGGGTGAATTTATAGTGAGTGATTTCTCATAGAGTTTTATTCATACATGGCTATAAGGGGAATTGACGTTGAGTTCTTCCCCAGAGATCCTTTACAAAAGATAAACTAGAGGGGTTAGAATGTGTGTAAATCCTAGAGGATTGATTGTGGTTTCTAGGTAGGACCAGAGGTGATAGACTGTGTGTACATACCCAAGGGTTACCTATTTTTAATTATCTGTATACTTTCTCTATTGAATTAAATGCTTTGAACTGTAGGACTATTTACTATTGAGCACTTCCTTGTTTACTGCTCCTTTTTCTTATCACCTACCATATATTTTCACAGACTATTAGGCACAGATCTCATGGATGCCTACTGTGATTTAGTCTCACACCCTATTTGGGACATGCTTTTTGGCCCAAACGGATTATATTGTTGTAGGTATAGATAAGGGAAAACACCCTTCTATTTCTTGTACTTGACTACTTGGAGTTAGAGGTCATGGGAAAAATATTTGTCTTATGATGTTTTGGAGCTATATTTTATTTTTCTTGTGATTTAGTTTTCTACTATATTTTCAGCATTATGACATGTTTATCTTCTTTCCTATACGTGGGTAACATGCATTATTTTTATATATGTGCTCCAGCTGTTTATTTCTTCAGTCTTCCTTTGATTCTTGTAGATTGATATTGTTACGACTTCCTCTATTGTTATTGGTTTATCTTTTATTGTGTTACTCTCATAGTGAGAGCATTGTTTCCCCACTATCACACCCAAGGCCATTGCTACTAGTGGGCCGCCTATAGCCTTAGGAGAAATGTGATTGAGGCCTTGGGACCAACAGGGTACGGGGCGCCTCTAGGCGGGTTCTAGAACCGAGACGTTACAAAGTTGTATTAGAGGGATTCATTTCTCTTGAATTACAATTTGGAGCCTATTGACAGGAATATGAAGGAATTGGTACTTCCTAATAAGTTGTGCTTGGGAGTAGCTAACTAGTGTAAATGGAAAATCCAATCTACCTCGATTATTGATATATTTCTAGTTTGGTAATTTTACAGTTGATTTGATTTTCACCTTGAGTGATTCACATGTTTTGTACTGCTATTGTTGATTTTATTAAGGTTCTATTTCTATTTCAACCCAATGAGATGAGGGTATTCCATCTCATGCATTATATAGGAACTTGATAGAAATCACATGTCATGCATTCTTTCCCTGACATTTACACTGCATTAGTGTTTTCATATTGTTTTGATAGATGATGTGCTAGATGTGAATTTTTTGTGATAGATTCCTTGATAAAAATATCTACTACTTTATAGGGTTGGTTTTGTAAGGTCTTGATTGAACGAATGCCAAAAATTTGTTCTTGAGGTGTTATGGGCCCTCATGGATCTGAATTTGGTGGATCATTGATCTGTTATGCTTTTTTATAACATGTATAGGATTCCATGTTTTGATTCACAGGGTGTATGGTCCCCTACAGATCACAATTTGGCACCTTAATGTTCGTTTCAGGGTCTTTATGAGCTCTGGAGTAGTATCTAAGGATTACTATTCGGAAAACCCCAGAATATGCACCATGTAATGTTAAATACATTCCATGTGTTCTTCTTTTCGGGAAGAAATAGTTTTCTTAAGTATACATTGTGTACCGTATGTACACACCCTGTAGTCTCTAATCGTGTCGTAGACCGTGTGGGTGGGGACACGTGGTTTTGAATCTTTGGTAGGATATTCCATGTATTGGATGTACATACCATGTTATAGAATTGTGTAACCAGCTGTGTCACTAACAACACGGGTCAGAGGAAATAATTTCGTGAATGTCATGTCCATATGGAACACGCCGTGTAGTGTGATCCGTGTATCCAGCCATGTCACTAACAACGTGGGGCGGTGATTCCTGTCTTGTACACGCTGTGTCTGGTACTAACACACCATGTAATCTTGTTCAAGGAGAACTGTGTGGCCTAGCTACATGAGAGAACTTGGGCAGGGGAAGAGGATTCAATTAAACACATGTGTAAGGACAACACAACGTGGATGGGGTGTTATAAGACCAATTTTGGAAATGGTACATGCCTATGTGGAAGGATTAAGGGAACACTCCATGTAGGCATTATACAAGCCGTGTATTCATGATTGGAAAAAATTGAATGTTTTCTTTCTCTGGTTCCCTCTTTACTCTTATAGTTTTTATTCCTTGAAAATATTGATCTATGTTGTGCGCTTTAACTTGTAGAGTCATGCCACCATGACGTCCTCCGGTTGTACGCCAGTTACAGGGAAACGATCAGACACTAGACAAGAATGATCAACGAATTATAGCAGATCCTCCAGTTGTGCTAGTCTTGGCACAAACAATCATTCTGGAAACCGGTGTTGATGCAAAATTCCAAGAGTGATTCAGCAGGTACATGCAGACCATCCAGGGAGTACCGCCTCCCACCCCGTCGATGGAAGAATTAATGTGGGTATTTTAGAAGCAGCATCCTCCAACCTTCGCAGAGGAAGGAGGACCCCAGGCTGCAGAGTCATGGCTAGTAGCCATGCTGACAATTTTTTATTATTTAGAGATTCCTCTGGAGATGAGGGTCAAGATCCCTATGTACATGATTCAGGATTCTACCAAGAGAAGGTGGGATGTGATCTCACAGGCGGTACACCTATAGGATAAGGCTTGAGACGAGTTTCATAATACCTTCCATGATTTCTTCTATCCAGAGACTTTGAGGGCTGATCGAGCCTAAGAGTTCACGAGTTTGGAGAAGGGTATTAATTTTGTTATGGAGTACTCCTCCCACTTCACCGAGATACAACGCTTTACACCCTTTCATGGGGGTTATGGGTTGTTCCTAGCATGGATGTTTGAAGTTGGTCTCAAGAAAGAGATTCGGTATGAGGTGAAAATCTTCAGGTTGGGTTCCATCAATTCTATCATCAACTAGGCACAGATCATAGAGTGTAATATGGGGTATTTTATAGCTACCGGGCATGGAGGTTCAACATCTAGAGATAGTAGGAAGCGCCTCAAGGAGACTACACGTGCAGATATGAGTAGGGGAGATGAACATTCAAGTAGCCAAGTGGCATGATACCAGTGTGGGAGGGTCATTCATATGAGGCTGCATTTCCCGAGATACCCATTGGAGTGCTGATCATGCAGCAAGATGGGTCACCGTCAGTGTTTCTATCTAATATTTTCATTAGAAGCTGTTGACAGGGGTTCTTTAATGACTCCTTGTTCTGGTCAAGCGTCACCAGTTTCTCATCTGTCTGGGAACTGGAGTTATTCATGTCATTCATGCTGAGGTGGTGGTCATGGCTGTTGTAGCCAGTCACCAGGCATTCAGTGATAGCAGGGTGGATAAGATCAGAGTGGTCAGGCAGGGTCATAGGTCCACGGTGTTGGTCAGACTTTTACAGTGGAGTAGAGCCATCATGAGAAGGATCCAAGACTCTCTACAGTTCAAGGTATGATCTTAATTTCCTCATTTTTAGCTTCAGATCTTTTTGATAAATGGGATTCCCATAGATTTATATCTATTTCTATTGTGGAGAGTCTTGGGCTCTACATCTTTTCTTCTACCGATACCTTAATTCTAGACACTCCGTTGGGGACTAGAACAACTAATGTGCGATAGTGCATGGAGTTACCTCTAGAATTTGGTGGATGTCACTTCTTATGGCTCCTTTATGACCTAGAGATGACTGGAAATGATGTTATTCTTGGAATGGACTGGTTATATCCCTTCTAAGAGGTCGTTTACTATTATCGCCGTAGGGTGAGTTTCACATCACCAGAAGGTGGATCGTTTCATCATTAGGGAGAAAGCGATGTCCAAGAAAATAGAGGAGGACACGATCATCATGGGTTAGGTGGAGTCACTGCATAGATTTCATTTCTATACCTGGATGACTAGGGGACATCACAGTTGGAAATTCCTCCAGTGGGGGACCGTTTCAGAGATGTCTTTCCAGAGTAATTTTCTGGTTTGCCTCCAATGGAAGAGGTAGACTTTTCCATTGATCTTGTGCTATGCACGGCACCAGTGTGCATTCCTCCTTATGGGATGGCTACACCAGAGTTACAGGAGCTCAAGAAGCAGTTGGTGTAGTTGCATGCAATGTGTTGCATCTGAACCAGTACTTCTCCAGGGGGTTCTCCTGTCCTATTTTCGAAGAAGGCAGTTGGTCCCCTCAGGCTTTGTGTGGATTATCTGAAGCTGAACTATTGATAGTCAAGCCCCTATATCCCTTATCAAGAATTGATGGTCTCTTTGATTAGATGCAAGGAGCCCATGTGTTCTCGAAGAATGACTTGAGATATGGTTATCATCAGTTGTGCATTAGACCATCTGATGTACCTCTTACAGCCTTCTAGAGCCGGTATGGTCTATAAGATAATATGGTTATGCTGTTTGTTCTCACGAACACGCCTGTTGGTTCCCTAGCTCTAATGAGATATGTGTTCCATCCATACATGGATTCTTTCATGGTTTACTTCATGGTCGATATCTTGGTGTACTGTCAAACTCGAAATGACCATGATTCCCATTTTGAGATCGTGTTGAGCACACAGACAAAGCATCAGTTATATTATAAGCTCTCAAAAAGAAACTTTTTGACGGATCAGATTCAATTTTTGGGTCATGTTATCTCCAAGAAAAGACTATCAGTAGACCATGAGAAATTGAGAGCATTATTTTCCTGGGAGAATCTAAATAATGTCATTGAGGTGAGAAGTTTTATAGGGATGGATAGATATTACATGCATTTCATATAAGACTTTTCACGCTTATCAGTGCAACTGACGGCCTGACTAAGATTGTTGCAATGTTTCTGTGGTCAAATTCTTGTGAGACAGCCTTTCAGGAGAAGAAAAAAGGTTGACTTCAGAACCAATACTAGACTTTCCAGAGCCATGAAAGAGCTATAATGTTTACTATGAGGCTTCAGGTATCGGTTTAGGAGCTGTACATATGCATGGGGAAGTATTCGCTGTGTACGGGTATCGGCAGTTGAGGCTACATGTGAGGAACTACCTGACACACTATATCGAGTTGGCTGCAATTGTTCATGATTTACACTATAGGAGACATTATCTTTTGGGAGAGAATTTTCTTTTCACCGACCACAAAAGTCTCAAGTACATCTTCACTCATATACAGGTAGTTCAAGAGACGAGCAGTGAGTGGCAGCATCTTGCTCTGTTATCTGAGATGTATTTGAGGGTGCACGATGGAGAGGGGAAGGGTTTTCTTTCTTCTGTAGTTGTTACCTATACTCTTCTTGATCGAGTGTGAATAAAGAAGCTATCAGATTTTGAAGTCTCAGCCCTAAAGGAAAGCATGTCACGAAAGGACCCTATTTCTGGATGGACCATATGATAGGATAAGATCTTGCGTTTCCATGGGCGAGTATGGGTTCCAGCAGGCATGTGCGAGGAGCTGATGTAGTACATTTATTCTCGAGTTTGGGAAGTTCATCATAGAGTCACCAAGGTGTATCATGATCTTCACCATCAGTATTGGTGACTAGGCATGAGGAGAGATGTTGCTGGTTTTGTCAGGAGTTGTTCCACATGTCATCAGGTGAAGGCGGAGCATTAGCAACCATGAGGGCTTTTGCAGCAGTTACCCATTCTCGGGTGGAAGTGGAATGATGTTGCATTGGATTTTGTGAATAGTTTTCCAAGGTCGCCTCGAGGGAATGATGCAAGATGGGTTGTCATTGAGAGACTCATAAAGGATTATCACTTCATTCCGAAGAAGGGGACATTCAGTGTTGATGAGCAAGAACTGTTGTAAATTCATGAGGTTGTATGTTCACATGGAGTTACACACTCCATTTATTCAAACTGGGACGCCCATATTACTTCTTGGGTCTATAAGGGGATATATAAGGCTTTGGGTGCCCGGATACTTTTGAGTACAGCTTACCACCCTCATATAGATGGCTAGTCTGAGGGTACGATTTTGGTTTTTGGGGACATGCTTCGAGCATGGATCCTTGATTTTGGAGGTTCTTGGGGGAAAAACATATCTTTTTTTGAGTTTTCCTACAACCATAGTTTTCAATAAACTATTCAGATGGTACTTTATAAGGATTTGTACAGTAGGCCATGTCGATCACCTTTATGTTGGATGGAGGCAGGAGAGGCAGTTATGTTGGGACCTCATCTTGCCCAAGAGACCACATAGCAAATATAGTTGATTTGGAAGAATATGGCTACTATATAGTCTCGACAGAAGACTTATGCTGATCAGGGGAGACGACCTCTGGAGTTCAAGTTCAGGGATCAGGTTATCCTATGTGTCACACCGAGGTAGGACACAAAAATATTGGGAGATAGGGTAAGCTTTCCTTGAGGTATGCCGGGATGTTTGTGGTATTGGAGAGAGTTGGATAGGTTTTCTTTCTGTTGTAGTTGTCTCAGAGGTACCAGGATATGCACAAATGTCGTCCATGTTTTATCAGCATCAAGGTTACTTCTCAAACTCATCTTATGTTTTCAAACCTGAGGAGGATGAGTTAGAGGTGGATTCCTCGTTTGAGGAGAAACCTATCTGAATTCTTAATCGAAGTACAAGTTTTCTTCATGGCCAGTCTATTCCTCTGGTATGAGAATTATGGTAGCATGGGTGAGTGCATAACAATACTTAGGAGAGGGAGGCCGATGTAAGATCATAGTGGCCAGAGTTATTCAATATTTCTTCTTCTATGCCACTATGTTAAGGAAATTCAGGGGCAAATTTCCTTAATGGGGGAAGTTTGTAAGAACCTTGAACTTCTTTTCAGGTATGTTTTCCTTTTCTTGTCATTATTGAGAAAAAAGAGGAGTTTCTAGATAATTTAGTAGTACATGCCATGTTCATTATGAGTACACGCCTTGTAATCGGTTACCGCGAGTAGCCGTGTGATGGCCATGTAGCGGTCGTGCGCACAGCCATGTGGTGACCTGGATACCGACTAAAGTGGATTCCGGAAAAGGAAAGTAAAAACTTTGTACTTCTATTGAAAATTCCATGTATTTTTGTTCTTTAATTAAACATATCTGGGACACTTCTAATCGCCGGAATGTCATACTTCTATGTCTGGTTCATCCGAGAGAACTCGTACGACTGTGAATCTTCTCTGAGCCCCTGAGAAAGATATTTTTATCAGAATCGATCATTTCCAATTGAGTTGGGATCGTCTCGGTAATCTCTTCCTTATACTTGTGATTCATTTTATGATTCCTCCAATCACTACTAGAAAATGGACCTATCCCCATTGTTTTCCCCAATACCGAGGGGATAGGTACCCCTATACCCATGGTTTTTGAAAACCATGGGTATAGGTAAATTTTCCAGACCTATAACCAATGTTTCAAAAACTTGTGGGTATAGGGGGGTTTCTCCCCATGGTTTTATAAAACCATGGAGATAGGTCCTAAAATGTCCCATATACCCACGATTTTGGAAAACCGTGGGTAAAGAGGTACATATCCCCACATTTTTGGAAAACTGTGGGTATAGAGGTACCTATCGCCATGGTTTTCCATAAAAACTTGGGGATAGGTCTGGGATAAAATACATATACCCATGGTTATGTAAAATTGTGGTTATAGGTTTCCCGTGTTTTCACAGGAAATTTTGTTTTCCACGGGAATGAATTTTTTTGGCAGGAGTCATATACCCCCAGTTTTTCCCTCTATACCCATGGGTTATATAACTATATTTAAATGAATATAAAAATACATACACATATGTGATGATTTGGTAGTGGTCAGACATGGTGCTTTCAGCGAAGAGGTTTCAGGATCAAAACTCACAACCTGCATTGTTTTAGGATCTATAACCATGGTTTTGAAACCATGGGGAAAAGCCTTTGACACCGTGGAAATTGGGTATGTTTTGTTGAAACGGTGGCATAACACCGATACCCACAGTTTTGGAAAACCATGTGTATAGGCTGGGGACCTATCCTGACATCGTTCGAGCCCACAGTTCCCAAAACCGTGATTATAGCCTATACCCACGGTTTTGGGGGCTATACCCATGGTTTTAAACCTTGGGTATATGCTGTTTTTTGAGTAGTGAATTTCTCATGTTATCCTCTATTGAATGGTTTAGATGTTTTTGTAGATCTAATATGTTCTTGGGCGATTCAAGGAGTGAGGTTCATGTATAGCGATCTCCCACCACTAAGGTAGGTGGTTTGTGCCTTTCTGTTGAATGCCTTTGAGTTATATGTGAAAAGTTCCCAATACCCATGAACAAGGTATTGCGTGTTTACTGATTTAGCCCTGTTGTTTTCCGATTACACTTTTATGCTTCAATTGAGCTTAATTAAATGATAATTGGGTTAATTGATATGCTTGGGAAGTGTTTACCCATGCATATTTTGTTTATGACTGTTTGGTATAGTTTGCAAGTTAGGACATTGTACGCATTCCATGCCCCATACTGTAGAGTGATATCTCTCATCTACCATGCAATAATGTTGTAGACTATTAGCCAAGTAGTTCATGAGGTATACTTTGTCCGATACGCTTTTCCATTCTTGTTGAATTACACAGGGCCATGATAACTCGGTGTAGTATACCATATATAGAATAGAAGTAAGGGCTTCTCCAGGTTTTCAATTATTTTAATCACACTTCATGACCATAAGTGAAATTGATGTTGAGTGCTTCATCATAGAATCTATAGTTATATTACTAGGCCACATGGGGAATTGAGAGTGAGTGCTCCCTCAGAGTGCATGTAGTTTCTATTAAATGACTATTGGGGAATTAACAGGGAGTGCTTCATGAGAGGGTGTTTATTCATACTTGTCTATAAGGGGTATTGACGTTGAGTGCTTCCATAGCGAGACATTACAAAAGCTAAACTAGATGGGGTATACTGTGTGTACATCACAGTGGGTTGTTTGTGGTTTCTAGGTAGAACCAATGGGAATAGGCTGGGTGTACATCCTAAAGGGAAACCTGTATGTAGTTATCTATTTATGTGCTCTGTGAAATTGAATGCTTTAAACTGTTGGAATTTTTACATTTGAGAATATCCTTGTTTACTGCTTCTTTTTCTTATTACATTCCATATATATTCACTAACTGTTTGGCACAAATCTCGTGGTGGTTGCCTACTGGGATTTAGTCTCAAACCATGTTTGGGCCAAAATAGATTTTGTTGCTGCATGTATAGATAAGGTAAAGTCCCCATCAACTTCTGGTACTTGACTGCTTAGAGATAGAGAGAATGAGACCAAGATTTGGTTAGCGACGTTGTGTATCTATTTTATATTTTTATTATATGTTAAATTAGTACTATATTTTCGTTATTGTGACTTGTTTGGCTGCTATCGTAGACATATGTATCATGCATCACTTTATGATATGTGATCCAACTGTTTATTTCTTTAGTCTTACATTGTTTCTTGTTGATTGATATTATTATTGATTCCTCTATTGTTATCTATTTATATTACACTAGGTTACTCTACCAATGACTGATTAGATTACCCACTATCACACCCAAGTCCCTCACTACTAGTGGGAATCCTCTGGAGTTAGTGGGAATACACTTGAGGCAATGTGACCAACCAGGTACAGGGCGCCGCTGGGTAGCTTCTGGAACTGGGATGTTACAGCTGAACTACATAAAGCTAAATAGAAACTCTACCCTAGCCTCTGGTATGAGTCCTTGGAGTTTCACTACACTGATGTTATGGGAAATCTCATCCCATTATTCCAAACCCAATACCTCATCTTGTATTGTCAATCACACTCCTACTAACTTCATGATATGTGGTAACTCACAAAAAACATGCACTCTATAATGTACTTGTTCCTCCATCAGTTCGTGTATGTCAAGGGTTCCTACATAACATCAACACACTCCCCATTGTTTTTCATTATCTGCACTCAATAAGTGGATTTGGCCACTAACCACACATATTCCTCGGCCTACCAGACTAATAAGAAAATACATGGTCCGCACCCTAAGTAGATGACCATTTCTTTTGAATTATCAGCACACATACACCCTGATGAAATTACAAATATGATTCTTTATTCCCTCACAATTCAGATAACAACTTCATCCAAATGGATCAAAAAAACAAACACCCAAATCCTCCAATAAATTTCATTTAGAAATAGGGGACTAATCTACCACCTCATAAACCACTCTAAGAGGATAATTTTCACTCAGGACATAATCTTATGTCTATTTCCATACATTAAACATCTCACCACAGCGGCCTCATCCAATGAAAATGATGGAAAAAGGCATTACATTTTCGTAAATTAGCCCTCCTAATGCATCACTAACATTGCCCCCTAAGATAACATTATAAACACCAAAACATACTCCTATCTGAAGGTCACTAGATAGAAATGATATATAAAATTCTATTGGATATCTTTCCATACCATACCATCATTCAACCGAGTTAGAAACAAAATATCCCATGAGATCTTTTTTGGTCCCCATGAAATAAAATATGATAGCATGAGTATAATATATGTAAGAGTACCCATTTAATCTAAAATCGTCTAGATGAAAACTATTCATAAAAATTAATCCCATGTTCTACCCTCTCCATCAAAAATTGGTGGTGTTGTAAATAAAACACTCTATTCAGTTCAAATATACTTGGCATGATCCTCCATGTGTTCCATTTTGTGATTTTCCTTTCAAATATCTTTTTAATAAATAATTAAAATTGGAAAATGAAATATTATAAATTATTAATGAATTATGATATTACATTTTAATTGGGTAGTGTATAAACCATATGGAATAACATAGTTTTAAAACATTATAATATGCCTCAATGATGAGAAATTAAGACAAAGCCCATTACCCCACACTTAATTTTAGATGTTCAATCCTTAACCTCGTGTATAGTGTTTTTAAACATGTTATTATGTTATATTAAAATATATAAATATTTATAAAATTATATCTGATCCTTTTGTAACATATTATCATTTATTCATTAATAATATTTCATTTTTAATACTATTTCAGGCTCTATTGTTTTCTCATGTATCTTTCAATATGAATATTCATATTCTCGAGAGTATTATAAAGTAGCATAATCTCAAAAATAATTTTAATGATATACATATAATTTCTTTGATTATATATAATATTAAAACCATTTTTGAAATATGAACATCGATAATGGATCGCATCGCTTCATTGAGATAGTAGGTCATATGTAAGCATGAGCATTGTTATCATTTCATTAATGGGTGAAAGGGTAAGTAAATAAGAGATATGTTAATTTTATTTAAAAAATATCATTTAAACTACATCAAATATGTTTTTTATATTTTCCTATTCACATTACATATAAAGATAATGTGAAAATGTAATAACACCACTTCGTGAGGCGGTAAACCTCTATACACACAGACAACATTATCGTGATTTAAATGACTTATAAAATAAGAATATACTTTTGATATTATAATTAAAGATGTATTAAAATATCATAAATAGTTTATATATAAATTAAATCAACATCTATGTACAATTATGAGATGCGTTGATAGAAAACAAGTTAGATTGGTTGTGAGGTGGCTATCTGCCATACACATGATCGGAGATTTCATTACCAATTTGATGGAGGAGGTGATGTATAAAGGTTATTATGTTAATATAATTAAATATAAATGCATTTTATATAATTATTTTATTATAATAAAATTATCTAATAATATTTTATTGATGTGGTAGAAGAAAGAAATTAAAAATTGATCATTTAAGAACATTACCACTTCTTTAGAGAAAATATTTCAGTTTGAACCAAAATCCACCCCTAGAGAGATTTATGATCAAAAAAGAATTTCAGATTTTGGGATGGGATTAAGGGTATTTTCTCAGTTCATGTTCCAAAAATTTAATTTGGAAGTGTGAATGAGGATACTGGTGGCTTTTTATAAGTGGGGGTGATGACAAGCATGGAATTTTGGGAAACAATCAATTACACCCATTTTTATCATTATTAAAGACTGAAAATGGGTTATTGTTGAGAAATAGAGATTAAAAGGTCGAAATGTGTCAATTATATCATTTTTGGTAATGTTTATTATTTAATTTCAACCCTTATATATTTAGTTTGACCCCATGAAAAATCATTTTTTACCTTAACTACATTAATTAATTAATACATTTTTATTTTCCATAATGAAAAAAAAATATTATTTTCACCTTATTTGTTTATATAATTTTTTTATTCCTAATATGAAATTTTTTTTCAAATTAAATTCACAAAAGTTGAAGAATCCAATTTAAAATCAAACTCACAGAGGAGACAAAAAGTGTTTCCAAAGAGAAAATTCTCATAAGTGTAAATAGTTTTCTAAATATTATATAACATGAAATTTATTCCAGAAAAATAATTTAGTTATATTTTGTTATAATTGAACTATTCTAATATTATAGAAAATATAAAATATAATTTATCAATGTAAATAAATTATTTGAAAATGATGTTTTAAATAAGAATTTGTATTAGTCACTATTCATCAAAAAGATTAATTAAATCATAAAATTATCAAAAATTGTCCCAAATAAAAAAATTAGTATTATTTAAATACAATATTAAATTTTAGAAATAATTTTTATAAAATCATTAATAACTAGTTTTAAAAATGTATGTGAAAAACATGATAAAAATCCTCTTTAGAAAAATGTAATTTTTTAAAAAAAATCTTGTTATATCAAATGATAATTACTTTATTTATAATAATTTGAGAAACTATGATTTTTTTTATAAAATTTTAATCCATATACTTTTCAATCCATTTTTATGTCTATTCTTAAAATGAAGTTTAACACAGAGGTTATAACGTTATACTATATTACAGTTCATCTAGACATCATCTTGTTTGTTCAGTAAGCTATCAGAGGGATACAATTTATGTAAACAAATATATATATATATAATAAATTCTCATGGTATTACATAATTCACTGAAAACCACCATTTTAACACAAGAGTAAAACTATAATAATTTAAACCTAGGATAGTGAATAATTTCCACTAGCACAATATATATTCTCTAGGAATAAAGACTACTGAAATTTAGGAGAATGGAGGGAATAAGGATTGTCACGATTAATTAAAACCCCACCCATAATGATCAAATAAATGAATAAAAGATAGTCATCACATCCCCATATTATCGGTTTACTCAATTAATGATTGGAAAAATATGATACTTCTAACACCATGATGTTCAGTTGCTCTATATAGTCATGGTAAATTCTATCCCAATATGCCTAAGAGACATACACAAATTAAATATGATAGAATACCTGAATAAAACATTGAAATGAAGGAAATATTATACCTTGCACCATATAATGTTGTAACAATCTTGGTCATGGTCCACAAGGTCTCCACACACTCCAAGTTAGTGATGACACCAAACATCGGCATTTTATTCTCCCCAGTTTACATATGATTACTCCAAATGAAACATAACATCTATCATGTCATGGTCCCTCCTATGGTGAACCTACAAATTACCCCATACCTTGCAAAGAAACCAAGCCCATCCAGTATATCCAAAAAAATATTAAAACTATAAAGGATAAAATTATACACCTTAAACCAAATATTTGACAATATAACCACCATTACTTTTTATATCTCTATATTGCATCAATGGAAATTATTGCCCATGTCGAAGAAAAAAATCACAACTCAAATGAAAATGGGAATAAGAACACACATCAAAATCAAACAACCAATCCAAAATCCATGAAAATAAAAAAATTCAACAAGTCATTAATTATAAAATCTTCATTTAGACACAATTTTAAACTAATAAAGAACCCAAAAAAATACCATCATGGAATGAATCGATTTTAAAAAGTCAATGAAAAATTTCATAGGATCTTTTGCAAAATCCTCCCAAAACCATGAATATATCAAAATCAACGATTTTAATTAATAATTTTGATCATATATATTTCAAGGATTGAAGAATACATTTTATATTGAAAGAAAGTAAATAATTTACACCTAAATTATATTTATAAAAAAATTATTCATTTTTCCTTTTTAATTTATCGTAGAATGTCAAATTATAAGTTTTCAATTCTAATAAAATATTTTGTAATTTTCATAAATACATTATTTTAGATAATATTAAATCATATTCACTTTATTTAATATAATTTTTTTTAAATATCATTTATTAATTTTCAACAAAATCTAATTTTTTCAAAAAAAACCATAAAATCTTATGTTTGATCATTTTTTTTGTATTTTCAGAATTAAAATTATATCATATTCCTAAGAATATCCCATAAATCTATTTTCAAAATGAAAAATAATTTTTTTTTATATTACCAACACACATCATTGGGGAGGTTCAAACATGAGACCTCCTGAAAATAAAATAGAGATGAAATCAGTAGGAAATACCATGAGTTCTGGAAAATCCAAGAATGACATGACTATGAAATGGAGTAATTACATTATAGAACAAATAAGTAAAGAAAAAGTTTTAATGAATCCATGGTTATATTTTTGGTCAAGTAATACACACATACCAATCCATGAAAATGGGAGGAGATAAATATTTGAAGTAAGATACTCAATAGTGGACATCTCCCCCACCATATTTGAACTCTATTAATCCATTGGCTCTAAAAATGACTTTCTCTTCAAAGAACATGTATGGAATAAAAGATATATTTGGATGGAAGTGAAACCAAAGTGGTTTCTAAAATTTATCATCGTTTATAACCTGATCATTTCTCCTAATTAACTTTTCCATGGAATTAACCTCCACGAATTTATGAATCCTTGGGCATTAAAACCATAAAGATTACAATATCTATAAATAAAACTGAAAAAAATATATATTGGAAAAAATAATTACAATTTTAAATTCCAAAAAATGAATCATGTGTAAAAATAAAAAAAAATAGTAATTATGTTGAATAATGGTAATATAAGATCGTGATTCATACAGAATATGTCTCGATGAGTCAACAAAAACATAAAATCATAATTTTTATTGGATACCTATTTCCACAATTATTCTCAAATATTTCGTATTCATAAGGAATAATAATAAATTTCAAAAACATAAGGGCAAAATAATACCAATAAAATAGAAGAACACTTATTCATAGAAGCATAATCATTCTAACTATAACCAAAATCCTGTAGGGGATAGTATAGAAAACATATTCGGCACAAAACACCTCTATGGTTTTCACATCCCTAAGACTGCATCTTTTTTCAAAATTGATTCATGTAAACCAATGGATTCAAAATCATAAAAATCATTTCAAAAAAGGCTAACAACTTGATAAACAAGAAAAAAATTAGGATAATAAATATAAATTGTGCCCTAAGATCCCAAAGATAGAATCCGTCAAGGATATAGGTATGTTTCATAACATTAACACCAATATTGTAAAATAACCCAAATATATCTCTCAAAAATATAACATAATTATGTGTACTAAAATTATCTCAAAAGAAAACTAATATTTCCTATACACTAATATTATAACAGAACTAATGGATAAATCACAACATCAAACCCTCACAAAATTTGTCTTCTTATTGAATAATCTTAATAATAAACATCGATATCTTCAAACTCATAACCTCAAGAATGATGTTTGATAATGGGATATTGAATGAATTATGAATATTAAGAGAGATAAAACTTCCAAAATCCTCAGTATATATATCATTACACAATAATAAACTTGTTTTCTAATGAAATGAGAATGATACTTGTTTTAAAAATCATGAATTAAATCCCAATAATGATAAAGGATAGTAAAAGCTCAATGATCAATGACTGAAGTAGATGGAATGGTTATCAAAAGAAATGATGAATAAAAAAATGTGTCTATTAAATTTATAATGGTATTAACTCTAAAGAAAATAAATATAAACTCAAAAAAATTACGAAATCTAAAAATTCAGATAAAAATAATAATTCCACAATTTTTCTCAAAAAGTCTTTAAAAAAATAAAAGGACACAACATGCTCTAAATTTATATAAAAACCAAATCTTCAAATATTTATTTCATTGAATAAGATAAATAGATCCACCTCATTTGACCAAGTGGTTTTTATGATAATTATATATAAAAATAACATTAATTCCTAAAATCAATACTATTAAAAATAGTATATTGAAAATAAAATTTCAATAAAATGGAATTTTATTCATTTTAAAAACATTTAAATACATTTATATTTTTGGAATAAAATTCATAAAATTCAAATGGTTGAAAACAATATTTTTTAAAAGTACATCTGACAGAATCCATTTGAACAAATCTAATTAATAATTTTCCACATCACTTGATAATCACGATAAAATTTTACACTTCCCCTTTTAACAATGATATTAATGAAAATTCAAAAACCTATTAATTATTTTAATTTAATAAAAAATGGGAAACTTTTTCAAAAAAATTATCATTTTGATTTTTATCCAAATTATTCTATATATATAATATCAATTTCAAAAACATTTTTCAAACATTCCAATTTAAAAATTCCCTTTCAATTTAACACTAATGTCATAAACTATTTTAAATCCCCATAGTTTCAAAATATATAAAATTTAAATAGTTCAAATTATATAAAAAATCATTGTCATGGAAATGAATGATATTTAATTAGTTAAATTCACCATCTTGATAATGGTATGGTAACTATACATAGCCTAATGGATGTCACATAGGCTACATTCAATGAACATGGTTTTACAAACCTAGTATGTGTTCATTATTCCCATATGATACTCAATATTTTCATTATATCTCATAAATCACAAAAAATTAAAACCTTGATGCCTGAAATAAACCTATAACCATGCTCCATCACAATAAAATCACATCTCAGACAGCCAATTTTATAAAACCACACTCAAGAAAATCATCAGAGTCATACTCAAAAGAAAATGGGAATATTAATTCACCCTTAACAATATCTCAATCATAAGTTATTCCCATCCCAAATCAGAAGCCAAATCGATGTGTCATTATAATTAAATAATGATTCACTAAAATTTGAAAACATGTAATGAAATCAATAAAAAATTCTTTTACAAACATCTTCAAAATCACAAACATTAATTTTTAATTACTCAAAATCACATATAAAATAAAATTTAAAATTCATTGGCCCCCTTAATAAAAACATTTGCTAATATTTTGTCATAGTGTAGAAAAACCCCTTATCAAATATGATGTTTCATCTTTAAAATTATGTACACTATAAAATAACATTAAAATCCTTTTAAATCCCTAAATTTAAATTATTAAATCACAACCTTAATTTAAAAAAATGATTCCAAAAAAATAAAATAATAATTAAAAATAAAAAACCAAATCTATATTTAGGACCATTTTCCCAAAATAAAATATAACATTTATAATTTTAAAAATAATACATTAATCATTTAAACTTGAAATAACATATGGTTATTCCTGAAATAGCCACATGGTTTGGAGACCCATGTTGCATTCATGCAACAAACATTGGAATTAATATCGAGCCACACACTCATGGCCCCACATGACATTCTAGGATTTGTTAGCGAACATGGTGACACCAATAAAATAACCATTATAATAACCATAAACATATCAATCCATATGGAAGAATATAAATTAATGTAGGAATAAAAATTGAAACACAATGATCCAATAGTAACATGGTTTTTTTCATGAAATATGTTGATCATTTACGTACTCAGGATTTAATTCCCGATGTCTAAAGATCCAAGATCATATATATATATATATATATATATATTTAATTCTTTATATTAAAGAACAAATGTTTTTAAAATTATTTTTTCATTAACTAACTCGGTTTTCCCATAATCCAGAAACCATGTCAGCCCCTATAAGGACCTCAAGTATATTCTTTGTCACCATGGCCCGAAAAAAATCATCTGGACACCATGAACATAATTTGTGAATGATTTTTTCCACAAATAAAAAAATTAACAATCAATGGAATTTATAAAATAAATTCAAATTTTTATTATAGAGTCATAAAATATAAGAAAAATAGTGAAATAAAAATAAAAATTCCAATTCCAAAAATGATACCAATTGTTTGTAAGATAAATGAGAACCCACCTCCATGTGATATGTGGGTCAACATCTCACCATATAAGCAAAAAAGTAAAGGACCATATGATCATTGATACCCACCAAAACCATGTGGATCCTTTCCTTTTCCTATATCAGATAAAATGTGACATTAACTCCTCCCACATGGTGTACCCCTCATTGGTTGTAAATGGGAGAAGAGATATAGTGGCACCCAAGTATGATCTCTAGAAGGCCCTGGGTTGGGGAATTGCATCGAGGGTATAGTTAAAACGAAGATGGGAGGTAGTACTCTGTATCAGAACAAAAGAAAAAGAGAGGGAAACAATAAAAATCAACTAATTCCAACTCAGACACTAATACTGAAAAAAATCCAAAAACAGCATATGTAAATTCAAGTAGAACTAATACAACTTAAAGGAGAAATTCAAGTGAAAATAAAATAGTAAAGGAAATAAATACTATGTAGACTAAAATACTCATGCTAAACCCCTTGATACAAGTAACCAGCAAGATCTTTTACCTTTTCTATCTTACTAGAAAGTTAATATGTATTTACATAGGGTCAGTATAACTGTATACTAAGAATGATCCTCCACGAAACCTCTTATGTAAATGGTAAGGAATGATTGCTAAAGCACTGTGAACTACAAGTGAAACTAAATCCTCATCTAAACAGTTATACTAAGATCCCTTCCTCACCATGGATACTCTCACCATGTATCATAAACAAGATAATATTATATGATAAATAATATCAAGGGTACCCCAGTACTATTTCCCCACTAGTTTTCCACTATACCCCAATATCGCCCATCCTAAGAAACCCTCTCCAAAATGCCAATCTAGATGAAACTTGGGTGAAGCTCCATAACATGCCCCTCATACAACACATAAACATTTCCCTATAAACAAAAGTAACTAGGTAGCTTGAGGGATTATACACATCCTGTATAATGTCTACCATACATCGATCATTATTCTTCAATCTATTACAACACATACACCATGTAGGGATTATAAATCCATCATAGCATATGCATGTTATACCTATATTAATCAATATGTTATGATATCTATAATAATTGTGTGTAAAATAATAACAACACATTACAACCCTCTATACATTTGTATGGTAAACACTAACCACCGTGTACAACCTCACAAGTAACAACCTAGAGAAAAGAGTGGTGCCAAATGGGGTTGTCATCCATCCATCCTCTTAGTAGGATTTTGGGGAAAACACCCTTAGGGATCCGAATCCCTAGGGTGACAATATTCCTAACTAAAAGGGGGGAGTATCATATATAAACAAAAATTACATGATATTATATTAATGACAACCACATTATGGGAATTTCCTATTCTAAGACTCAATTGTAACTAATATCTCTCAAAATCCTATATGTCTCTGTTAAGATCAGATATAAAATGAGAACACAACCATTTAAAGATATATATTAAATTAATTTTTTCATTTTCATCAGTAACACTTCATGATAATTAATTCATTGAACATTAATTAACCATAAATATCTCTACATTAAATTACATTATAATTTGAATAATGTTACATGCTCTCCAGGAATGATAAAAATGATTCCATGACTTCTCATGAGTATTACCTTATAAATGAATCTTCGGAAACTCCAACCCCCTGGGATAAACAATTATTCACTAAGTAACATCATTACTTACTATATTACCAGGTACTGTAAGAAAAAATCCAACTCTAGGAAAAAAGAAAAGAAACCTAGAAGATCCAACTGCCTCAACTGATGTGGAAAGAAATTCAGATAATGAAAAAACATGGAATTAATCCAAAAAATCTATTCAAATAAGAATCAAGATTTTATATAATCAGGTAAGACCAACTTTTTCTTACTCTTTCATCTTTAGTGTCCTCCCAGACACCCACATGCCTGTCCTGATGCTTCTCTCCACTCCAGGCATCAAATGTTGTAGTAATAATCAGTCCTTCCTCCCTAATACCACAACATCCCTCCAAGAACAGTCATCCCTGAATCATGATAGATTCAGGCCTCCTTTCCTGACACAACACAATAGCCATCTAGGATTATCCATCCCTGGCACACATAACATCATATAAAACATTAAAAAACCTTACAACCAGGCTCATTTCACTAAAACAATGAATTTTTCCTACTCATTGAATGATCTCTCACAACTTGAAATAACAAGACACTCAGCCTTTAGATGAAATTGGTCAACTTAAGAACTTCTAAGGAATTACCATTTATCACCCAATTGGTAATTATATCATTTTGACTGAACTGATTCATTATTCATAGTTTCCAACTATCTGAAACCAAAGAGAAAATCCATATTATGCTATCAAAAATAAATCAATCATTTAATTTAACATTCCATTAATTATTTTATCAATAATAATAATCATCTTTTAGGTTCACTAACAAATTCATTTAAACATGAAAACATTCATCAATTTGATTGTCCTCATTTTATAATAACAACAACAGATGGATTTGTTAATCATTCCTATTTAATATTTTAGACAATTAAATGTCAATTAATTAAATATTTTCATTAATTATCAATTTCACATGTCAAACGAAGAACAACAAGAAAAACATTGATATCACACTATTTTTCAAATATAGAGGTAAACATTTATCACAGTACAAACAACAACAATGTCATGTAATCGATGACAATTATATAATCTGGTTCAAGTAATTATAAAGTTAATTTAATTTCAATCCAAGGGATTAAATCATTCTTAATTTATTATTTAAAATATATAAAAGAGATGCTTCAAATCTCATTCCTTAAAATGGTTTCAATGTTGTTCACATGAGAACATACCATCAAAGCGGATCTTGATCTCCTATCCTGGAAGAATGGAATCCACCTGAGGAATCCACGCCACAACCACCCCAACAAAAAACAAAAAAACTCCATTACGAAATGGCGATGAACCTTAATCATTTGGAAAATAGGAACATGAGTAAAGAGGTCTATGAAACTAGAATAATGGAGGAATCACATACCACAGATTGACGATATACCAAAGGAGGGATGCTATGGATCAATCCATGATGAAGGAATCACCAAAACATTGAAAATGGATTCACTAGGTAACCTAGATTGAGAGGGAGAGCCACACCAGCTACAGGGTTTTGAATAACCAGACCATCATGAAAGGCTTTATACAAAATTGTAGTGGGGAATTACATAATGGAAAATCACCTTTTAGAACATGTAATCTTGAGGGGTTGGTTTGACCAGAAAATGTTTCACCTTTATATTTTATTTATTTAACCATAATATCTTAAATATAGTGAAACATACTTTCATATTGTATAAAATGCTGATACATCATGAAATATCCCTAATCCCATCTCTTAATAGCTATAATCTTCCAGACATCCATCGAGACAATTCTATCATGACAATATTGAGAAACACGAAATGTTTTGATCTATTAAGATCTTTTCAATTGCATTACATACCTCTCAAAACATTACCATCCCTGATAATCCTAAACCAACCTAGAGAGGAAATAAAAAATGATCATTTGAACAGCCACCCCATGGGATAAATCTCAAGGGTCTCATCACTAAAGAAACATAAACTCTTTAACCAATCACAAGGGACTCAACATGGTGAGTAGATGATCTACCCATCGAGTATTATCCACATATAGTAGTGGAGTAGACTCATCCAATCATAATATAATTATAATGGAAATAACGTGTCATAAACCTTTCATATTCATCTCCAATAGAAAAATATTTGGACATAATAAGAAATATTAGAATGTTATCTCAAAAAAGAGAAAATCCCTACAAGAACAAAATGAACATCTATACCAGAGAAAATCCAAACAACAAATAGCTATAGGTAATGATCATGTATCTACAAATCACATTACCATGTAATCTCATCCATGCCACTATGTTAATAGGCAACATTGACTAAGGAGAGAGAATATATATCGAACGCCTTCTCCTATAAATAATGTATCTCTACAAGCCTCTCCTTGATGGGAAAATCATATTTAAACTATATCTATCCAAAATTGATGATGTGAGAGTCATCATGAAAATAAAAATGGTGATACGACATGCGAAAAATATTTTGTTTAAAGCTTATACGTAGAGGAATCACTAGATAATATGATACAACTCCAACTTGACCCAACGACTCAAATACCCAACAAACCAAGTAAAAAAGCATAATCCCACTACCAAAAAATCACTTCCAATGATGGGGGACACATTTATGAACACTTGATTCCAAACCACAAAATCTGGAGTTTTCCTCATATTATCAGAATAGTATTACAGATGATCCTTCACTACTTTCATCCTCTCACAAATAACCTAAAGCATATCTATTGTATTCTGTACTAGGATTAGATTTAGTATTTCTTACTCACCAATCCTAGTCTAGAAAAATATAGAATGGAATGGTAATCCATACAAGGTTTCAAACTTCATCATACCAATAGAGAAGTGAAGACTATTATCCTAAGATTACTCTTCCAAGGGAAGGTTCCTCATATACGAACCTCCAAAATCTAGGACAGAAGAGTGAAAAATTTCTTCAAGGGTCTACATGGGTTTCACTATCTGACCATCCTTATATGGATGAAAATTATTTCTAAGACATATCTATGAACCAAAATGTTACTAGAGACCTCCCAACACTCAAGAGGTAAATCAAGGATCTCAATTGGAAATGATCATTCTATGGACCACGTGGAGTCTCACCACCTTCTCCAGATACTACCTTGACCAAACCTCCAATGAGAATGAGGTAAATTGTTATGAAATTCCATCGATATATCCTCCCACTTCCACTAGGGAACATTTATGGCTGGAGAAAACCACCAGAAACATCATGCTCAAACTTCACCTTATTGAATTAAAAACATCGAGAAATAAACTCTATAACTATATACTTTTACATAGAAAAGCAATACTGGGCACTCAAATATCGATACTTATGTTTAATGATAGGATGTACAACAAAATACATACTATGGAACCATTTGACAACCATCTCATGCATCGCTAATTGAAGAAGAAAACATCAATTGAAAAACACCAGTTGTTGTTTATCTTCAAACCAACCATCAGGGGACTCACCACAAACAACACCATATCTCCTAAAATCCACTTCAAGATCCCAAAACTATGACTCTTAAACCTATTGGACAATGTAATACTACACAATTGTATAAAACAGTTAACCTCTAACACATGACTTATCCCATATCTTTATGAAATAATGTATCTTAATCCTTCAATATCAATAAATATCCAAATTCACACAATCCGTCACTAGGTGACTTCCTTCCCAATTAATTGACCAAAATATTCCACTTTTAATGTTTATAAAAAATCATGAAGTCATAATACAATATGAATATGATACAATGATGCTTAAAAAATACCATGTATCATTGGGAAAAAACATACCTTAGGTTCTTGTGATTGGTGAAGAACAAAAAATGGTCACCAATGTTGTAATGTCACTACAACTTCTGGGAAAACACAATCAATTCCAACACATGATGATGGGTGGAATATTTTTGCTCATGGGGTAGAATAGCTGAGACCCATAGGAAATGACTGATCTCTACTACATCAGAACACATCCCAACCCCATATGTGAAGCATCGTAGAAAACCTTAAACTAAAATCCTTCTGTATGAAGACAATGAAGATGAGATTAGGCCAAATTCTCCTTCAAATACTAAAAAGCTGCCAGATAGTATTTAATCCCTACAAAATCATGTTCGATTATTGTCAATGTTGTCAGAGGAGTTACAACTCGATATAAATCTACTATGAACCTCTTATAATATATTTCAAGAACAAAAAAACCTGGAACTTCTACCACTGTCTTGCGGGCTTCCTAAGACACAAATACTTATAAATTTGATAGATTTATAACTTTTCCATTCTATGATACAACATGGCATTAGAAACTGACTTCTCAAGCCCAAACTCAAAATTTGTAAAAATTCCAAATAACTTATCATGATGAAGGAATCCTAAAATGACATGTAGATACTCCACATTCTCCTCCTCATACATGGAGTATTCAATTATTTTGTCGATGAAAAAAACCTGAACATATCTAGGAACTCACAAAACATGAAATTAATTAACCCCATTAATAAATTTCAATCATTTCTCACACTGAATGACATTAGAAAAACTTATAATTCCCATGAAGGAAATGGAATGTTTTCTTCAAAATATCCTCACCCTTCACATGAATCTAATTATATCCTCATAATAAATCAATCATTAAGAACCATCATTAACCCTTTAGTCGATCGAATAAATCATGAATCTCTGGAAGATGATATTGGTTATTCACTGTCACTTGGTTCAAATGATGATAATCTATATTCAACTACCAAATTATATTAGCCTTGTTTTTTAGGAAGACTGGTTCACCCCAAGGGGACACTCTCATATAAACCAAACCACACTAAAATAGAACATTGATCTATATATGTAGCTCTTATAACTGAAAAGGTGCCATCCAATATGGATAAACTGATATATGATACAATCTTGGCTATATTTCGATCCCGAACTAAATCTCTCATTGTGGGGTTAATACTAAAACAACTTCTCGAAACACATCAGGGTACTCTCCCATGACTAAAAAAAAGAAAAATTCTAAAAATCTGATGAAATCAGCAACAGCTCATCCATAAAGGATGAAATGGATGAAACATCCCACCAACCCATTCGAGGGTCTTTCCCTCTAACAAATATTGTTGGATCTCCATTAGCATGAATGAAAAAAACAAAACCCCTCTAAAACAGTTCATGATAGCCTAAAATAAATACAATAAATCCATGTAACATCCCAGGTAATTAAAGAATAAATAATTTTCATATTTATTAATATTAGAGAATTAAATATGAATTTTAATTAAAAGGGGTTGCTATGTTCGATAGCGTACCCGATACGCAACGATGAGTTTCTTTGAAACTTACGTAGCACACTAGTAATATAATAATATTATGTTAGTTAACAAGTAGCCGTTGTACTGGCGGGAATGAATAGAAATAACTAAAATATGAATAGATATGTTTTTAGATGTTTTTACATTTACCCAATAAAAGATAAAGGCTTAAAATACGGAAAGAGTTCAATTTTAGGCTTTTATACTCTAATTTTCACTAAAGGTTCACTTATCACCTTTTAATGGTGAACCGTCATTAAATATAGTTTTGATCACTCTTATACATTCTTTTGGACCAAATAAAACTCTTATTAAGAATAGGGACATCAAATTTTACTTTGTGTAATTTTTGGTACCTTTCTTATAAAGTTCATTTTTTTTTATGAATAGTGTAAAATGTTGTATTTTACATCAAAACTGCTTTTTAATCTAATTTATTTATATGATTAGATTATCTTTTGAATTGTTCTTAATGTGTAATATGAATATATTTTTACCATTTTATCCAATGGTGGTCATTGGAATCAATTTCGATTTGAAATTAGACTTAAACTGGTGTCAATCTTTTGATACTTATTGTTTTGTAAAAACACGCTATTTGCTCTGGCAGCGGGAATTAATTATTAAATTAATTAATGTGACTTATATGATTTGAATTTTGTAAAATGGACTTCATTTTTGAATTCGGAATATCAAATATAGCTTAGGGTGAATTTTTGGTAATTTTCTGAAAAACTTCAATTTTTGATGAATAGTGAAACCACTAAGTGGTAATCAAGCAAACTGATTTTTCAGTTAAATTAAAGTTTACCACTAATGTGTATTGAATTTTGAAAATCCGACATACATGGTTGTCATTAAGAAGTAAAATGTGGTTCAATGAGATTAAAATAATTTTTTGGTGAATAGTAACTTATTAAGTTCTTAATCGCGATTAGTGGTAATTAGTGTAGTTTAAGGTATAAATAATACTTTAATAATATAAAATGACCTAGACACATGTCCCAACCTCATTGGTTGTGTCATGGCCGACCAAGACAAGCCATGGCCTAACTTGGGGACCCCATGTATCCACTTTTGTTGGGAAATAACATAAATTACTTTTTATTAAATGTTAAAGTGAAAATGACACAAACATAATATGTTTTGCGAAAACAATTTTTAAGTGGGGTTATACAAGTCCAAATTTTGATTATAAATATTCAATGGAAAGATAAAAAGATTTACTACATCATAGTATTTGTTTTATAATTTTTAGACATTAAATAAATTAAATTATTTATGACATAATAATGATGCAGCGATGACATCATTATTTGACGATTTAAATAAAATGGAAAGATAAAATAAAATCTATGAACTACACATGTCCAAAACCAATTGGATGAATGGATTTCGATGCCTTATCACCTTATCCACGAATTCCATCAATGTGGGACCTTTTAAAACCGAAACACATTTTCAAATAATGTAATGTTTCTTTACTTTCCAAAAGTGCCCCTCCTCTCCCCTTATAAAAGGCCCCCACCTCTACCTCATTTCACACACTCTTCAAGCCATTGGCTCGGCCAACCCCTGCCCATTTGCTCTCTCCACATCCCTCTCCTCATCCTAGAGGATTCCCTTTGGGCAGAATCCTTTCAAAGGAAGCCTTTAGGCTCAAACCAAAAGAAGTTACACTTTTTAAGGTATTTCATTCTCTCATGTTCATTTGTTTTATTTTGCTTCTCCAACCCCCTAAACTCTTTTTATTTACTTCTTTTGTAACAACACCAGTATCTTCAATATACTAGGATGTTGTTATAAGAGTTATTTGAACTACACTCTCACACAACTACATCAAATGGTTAAAGAACATACGTTTTCCGTGGATGGCGAAATTATGCCTCCCGAAACGATGATTGTTCAATACTCATTTAACACCTTCAAAGGTGGCCATTATGATGTCACTATTTTTATATATGATATATATTATGTATATGGTTTCCTTAAGCTTCTGTTTTTCTTCATTTTGGTCATACTTTATGGTTTCCATTATGGGTAAACACGATATCTTCATTTTAGGAAGTGCGGACTACCGCCCCCTAAAAGTGATTTGATTCGTTAATACCATATGTGGGATGTGTAAAGGATAAAGTTAATGATATTATATATGTTATTATACTGGAGTTATAACATACTCTTATACCATTATGAATCCATTCCATGAAATATGAAATAGAAATGGAAGTGGCGTTCATGCGTACGTACGGCTTACCGTCTCCATGAACGGTGCATTTCATTTCTTACCTCTAAATGATTATGTAATACTATAAAGGCATGAATGTACTGGATATATATGACATATATGATATCTACATCATGAATAACATTCTGAATATAATGAATCTTTGACCAAATTAACAACACGTAAGTGTAAGAGGTCTATTTTTGACTTAAGAACCAAATACCGACAAAATGAACATTATTAACTTAACTGATTACATGATGTTAATAACATGGTATAAAAGGAATAATGAACTTGAAAAAGATTCATAATCAAGTAGAGATTAACTCAAGTTTATTATTCAGGAGATTAAAGAACGGTCGGGTCAAGTCAGATACGAGGTATGGGATTTCGTCTCAATCTCCTTTCGATGAGGCATATTTTGTTTTATACACAACCTTCTTTTATACGGTGTATAAACCCCTTTGACTTTTACGTTTATTCAAAAGGAATCTTTTTTATACGAAGCGTTTACCAAACGACAAAAGGGAATGTTTTTGTCGTACGTATGCGGCGACAATGACTTCTCCGCCGTCGTAACCGTTATTTGAGTTTCGGCTTCTTCTACAAGCCATTCCTTCTTTTTAAAAGAAAAATAAATACCATGTTTTACTTTTCTTTTATTTTGGTATTGAAAATGGTTTTCATAATATTTTTATATCAATGTGTGGTATTGATATCTTGTGATTGAATGGTGGAAATTTTATGTTTCCTTTATGCATGTTTTATGTGATACGATTATGTTGAGGTTCTTGGGCATTATTATGAAGAACGGGTGGTTCCGTGATAAACTAAGGGCGGGTGAGCCCGTTATAGCTCTCCAATGCATTGGGTGACGCGAAGGAGTGAAACATTAAGGTTTCTCCGAAGAGATTTTTAGGGAATATACTGTGATGGGTATTCCAAACGTAACCAAGAGGGTTACTCCCTACGTAAGAATGTTATGAATGCCTCAAGTTACCTTTATGTCTTATGATTTCTATGATTTATTCATGATTTTATGAGGTATGTTAAAGTGATTATGTTTTATGGGTAAAGTATGATTTCACTCTTATGTATGTATGTACCCATGTTTCCTTTCCATGTTTTTATAACCCATACTGAGTTTTTATGCTCATCCCAAGTTTTTGAAATGTTTTTCACAGGTCAAGGGAAAGGTACATGATAAGATGATAGAGTCAAGGATGTGTCAAGAATTAATCCATGTTTTATTTTAAATGTGTTTCCATTGATGGGAATGAAGAATACTATCTTTATGTAACCACTTTGTTTATATGTGGAATGTAATGCAAGTTTTATGATCTAATTCTCTAAAACTCTAAACCCGAAAAGATCCTCAATGTGTAATCTTGTAATAACTCAAGATTAAGTAAGGTTTAAGGCTGGGGCCTTATAGTTGGTATCAAAGGTCGGTTTAGATAACTTTAGGAGTTAGAATTCTATTAAATGATTATCTAAAAATATTTTTTTTTTGAAATGATATAGCATTTACGGATTACCATGTTGCTTCGCCTAAGATATTTCCATGTTCAGAATGGTTTTCCGTAGGGGAAACAAAGCAGCTATGTTGGGACGACATCAGGAGGAAGACAACCTTCCAAATCAGCAACCTGAGATGGTCGGAATTGGAACTGAACAGTTTGTTGCAGTAATGGCGCAGTTGAATCAGGCGATAAATGGTGGTGGTATCCATGCACGAGATCAGCCAGATCAACCGCATAGGAACATGTCAATGGTGGAACATTTCATGAGGCAACATCCCCCATCATTCAGAGGATCATCTGACCCTGTGCAAGCTGAAGGGTGGATTAAAGCACTGGAGAAGATTTTTGATGTCATGGGGTGTTCAGACAATCAAAAGGTTAGTCTTGCTATTTACCGTTTGGAGGGTGAAGCAGATCAGTGGTGGTCTATGGTTAAAAATATCAGGGACGCCGATGAGATTGATGCTCTTGACTGGGATGAATTCAAAGGTATGTTTCTTGAGAAGTATTTTCCTAAGGCTGTTCGACTTAGGATGGAAAAGCAATTCTTGGAATTGAGGCAAGAGGAAGAATCAGTGGCTGCCTATGAAGAAAGGTTCACTCGATTGGCAAGGTATGCTCCAAATTTTATTCGGGACCTTGATAGTAAAATCAATCGTTTTTACTCAGGATTAAAGCCAAAGTATCGAAGGGCATTAGCTTCTCGAGAGTTTAAAAGTTATGAAAAGCTTTTTCGATGTGCTGAGAAGGTGGAAATGGAGTTTATCGATGACCAAGTGTTCTATAACAACCAGCAGAAGAAGAGACCGAGGTGGCAAGAGAAAGGTAAGAATTCTTCAAAAAAGTCTGATGGTAAGAAAACTAAGTTTCCAGTTTGTGATAAATGTGGCAAAAGGCATGCTGGGGAATGTCTTCTGAATTCTGGGAAGTGCTACCGATGTGGTAAGATGGGACATAAGGCGCGTGATTGCACTGAAAAGGATCAAGGTGAAGGTAAGAATAAATTTGATTTACAGTTAGTGAAATGTTATAAGTGCAATGAGATGGGTCACTATGCAAACGAGTGTCCGACAAGGAGCTTGAGTGATGGGAAGCAGTTAGACTACAAGCATAAAGGGGTGCTGAAATCCTTTGCAACTACTTCAGCAGATGTTGGGCCATCGAATGAAGTGGTGTCAGCTCCAGGGAGCTCAGTATTTTTTGAAGATTGACTTGAGGTCGGGGTACCATCAGTTGAATGTAAAAGAAGCAGACGTTCCGAAGACTGCGTTCCGTACTAGATATGGCCATTATGAATTTGTAGTTATGCCTTTTGGGTTAACCAATGCACCTGCCGTATTCATGGACCTTATGAATAAAATTTTCCATGAGTTCTTGGATAAGTTTGTGTTTGTGTTTTGAGGTTTGTGAAGAGGTTATGTGTGCCTTGTGATTCACAGTTGAAGAGAGAGTTGTTATGTGAAGCTCATAGTTCTCCGTTTTCAGTTCATCCGGGCAGTACTAAGATGTATAGAGATCTGCGGGAGTATTACTGGTGGGATGGAATGAAAAGAGATATTGCTGATTTTACTGTGAAGTGTTTGACTTGTCAACAGGTTAAAGCAGATCGGCAGTTACCAAAAGGGATGCTTCAGCCTTTACCAGTGCCAGAGTGGAAATGGGAGAATATATCCATGGACTTTGTTGTTGGATTACCGAAGACATCTCGAGGTAATAATGCAATCTGGGTTATTGTTGATCGCTTGACTAAATCTGCTCATTTTCTTTCTATACGAGATACTTTCTATCTAGATCAAATTTCCCGTTTGTATCTTAAGGAGATAGTCAGGTTACATGGAGTTACTCTCTCCATTGTATCAGATCGTGATCCCAGGTTTACCTCTAACTTTTGGAAAGGCCTTCAGAAGTCGTTGGGTACTGAATTAAATTTTAGTACAGCTTTTCATCCTCAATCAGATGGGCAGTCAGAACGAACAATTCAGACATTGGAGGATATGCTACGAGCTTGTTCTATGGATTATCAGGGAAGTTGGGACCAACATCTTTCTTTGGTTGAGTTTTCATATAATAATAGTTTCCATTCGAGTATACAGATGGCACCATTTCAGGCATTATATGGGAAGCGGTGTCGAACTCCAGCTTTCTGGGATGAAGTGGGTGAAAGAAAGTTGATGGGACCAGAATTGGTAGAAGAGATGGCAGAAAAAGTTCAGTTGATTCAGAAACACATGAGAATAGCTCAGAGTAGGCAGAAGAGTTATGCAGATAACCAGAGGAAGGATCTATCTTTCGAGGTACACAATGTTTTTCACGTTTCGATGTTGAGAAAGAATATGCCAGATCCATCTCATGTTTTGAGTCCAGAGGTAGTTCAGCTGGAAGAGAACCTATCTTATGAGGAACAACCGGTCCAGATTCTTGACCACAGGGAGCAAGTGTTACGGAATAAGGTGATTCACCAGGTAAAGGTTTTGTGGAAAAACCACATGATTGAAGAGGCAACATGGGAATCTGAAATGCTATGAGGGATAAATACCCCCACTTATTTTGATAAGTGAATAAAATTGCGAGGACGCAATTCCCAAAAGGGGGGAAGGATGTAACATCCCAGGTAATTAAAGAATAAATAATTTTCATATTTATTAATATTAGAGAATTAAATATGAATTTTAATTAAAAGGGGTTGCTATGTTCGATAGCGTACCCGATACGCAACGATGAGTTTCTTTGAAACTTACGTAGCACACTAGTAATATAATAATATTATGTTAGTTAACAAGTAGCCGTTGTACTGGCGGGAATGAATAGAAATAACTAAAATATGAATAGATATGTTTTTAGATGTTTTTACATTTACCCAATAAAAGATAAAGGCTTAAAATACGGAAAGAGTTCAATTTTAGGCTTTTATACTCTAATTTTCACTAAAGGTTCACTTATCACCTTTTAATGGTGAACCGTCATTAAATATAGTTTTGATCACTCTTATACATTCTTTTGGACCAAATAAAACTCTTATTAAGAATAGGGACATCAAATTTTACTTTGTGTAATTTTTGGTACCTTTCTTATAAAGTTCATTTTTTTTTATGAATAGTGTAAAATGTTGTATTTTACATCAAAACTGCTTTTTAATCTAATTTATTTATATGATTAGATTATCTTTTGAATTGTTCTTAATGTGTAATATGAATATATTTTTACCATTTTATCCAATGGTGGTCATTGGAATCAATTTCGATTTGAAATTAGACTTAAACTGGTGTCAATCTTTTGATACTTATTGTTTTGTAAAAACACGCTATTTGCTCTGGCAGCGGGAATTAATTATTAAATTAATTAATGTGACTTATATGATTTGAATTTTGTAAAATGGACTTCATTTTTGAATTCGGAATATCAAATATAGCTTAGGGTGAATTTTTGGTAATTTTCTGAAAAACTTCAATTTTTGATGAATAGTGAAACCACTAAGTGGTAATCAAGCAAACTGATTTTTCAGTTAAATTAAAGTTTACCACTAATGTGTATTGAATTTTGAAAATCCGACATACATGGTTGTCATTAAGAAGTAAAATGTGGTTCAATGAGATTAAAATAATTTTTTGGTGAATAGTAACTTATTAAGTTCTTAATCGCGATTAGTGGTAATTAGTGTAGTTTAAGGTATAAATAATACTTTAATAATATAAAATGACCTAGACACATGTCCCAACCTCATTGGTTGTGTCATGGCCGACCAAGACAAGCCATGGCCTAACTTGGGGACCCCATGTATCCACTTTTGTTGGGAAATAACATAAATTACTTTTTATTAAATGTTAAAGTGAAAATGACACAAACATAATATATTTTGCGAAAACAATTTTTAAGTGGGGTTATACAAGTCCAAATTTTGATTATAAATATTCAATGGAAAGATAAAAAGATTTCCTACATCATAGTATTTGTTTTATAATTTTTAGACATTAAATAAATTAAATTATTTATGACATAATAATGATGCAGCGATGACATCATTATTTGACGATTTAAATAAAATGGAAAGATAAAATAAAATCTATGAACTACACATGTCCAAAACCAATTGGATGAATGGATTTCGATGCCTTATCACCTTATCCACGAATTCCATCAATGTGGGACCTTTTAAAACCGAAACACATTTTCAAATAATGTAATGTTTCTTTACTTTCCAAAAGTGCCCCTCCTCTCCCCTTATAAAAGGCCCCCACCTCTACCTCATTTCACACACTCTTCAAGCCATTGGCTCGGCCAACCCCTGCCCATTTGCTCTCTCCACATCCCTCTCCTCATCCTAGAGGATTCCCTTTGGGCAGAATCCTTTCAAAGGAAGCCTTTAGGCTCAAACCAAAAGAAGTTACACTTTTTAAGGTATTTCATTCTCTCATGTTCATTTGTTTTATTTTGCTTCTCCAACCCCCTAAACTCTTTTTATTTACTTCTTTTGTAACAACACCAGTATCTTCAATATACTAGGATGTTGTTATAAGAGTTATTTGAACTAAACTCTCACACAACTACATCAAATGGTTAAAGAACATACGTTTTCCGTGGATGGCGAAATTATGCCTCCCGAAACGATGATTGTTCAATACTCATTTAACACCTTCAAAGGTGGCCATTATGATGTCACTATTTTTATATATGATATATATTATGTATATGGTTTCCTTAAGCTTCTGTTTTTCTTCATTTTGGTCATACTTTATGGTTTCCATTATGGGTAAACACGATATCTTCATTTTAGGAAGTGCGGACTACCGCCCCCTAAAAGTGATTTGATTCGTTAATACCATATGTGGGATGTGTAAAGGATAAAGTTAATGATATTATATATGTTATTATACTGGAGTTATAACATACTCTTATACCATTATGAATCCATTCCATGAAATATGAAATAGAAATGGAAGTGGCGTTCATGCGTACGTACGGCTTACCGTCTCCATGAACGGTGCATTTCATTTCTTACCTCTAAATGATTATGTAATACTATAAAGGCATGAATGTACTGGATATATATGACATATATGATATCTACATCATGAATAACATTCTGAATATAATGAATCTTTGACCAAATTAACAACACGTAAGTGTAAGAGGTCTATTTTTGACTTAAGAACCAAATACCGACAAAATGAACATTATTAACTTAACTGATTACATGATGTTAATAACATGGTATAAAAGGAATAATGAACTTGAAAAAGATTCATAATCAAGTAGAGATTAACTCAAGTTTATTATTCAGGAGATTAAAGAACGGTCGGGTCAAGTCAGATACGAGGTATGGGATTTCGTCTCAATCTCCTTTCGATGAGGCATATTTTGTTTTATACACAACCTTCTTTTATACGGTGTATAAACCCCTTTGACTTTTACGTTTATTCAAAAGGAATCTTTTTTATACGAAGCGTTTACCAAACGACAAAAGGGAATGTTTTTGTCGTACGTATGCGGCGACAACGACTTCTCCGCCGTCGTAACCGTTATTTGAGTTTCGGCTTCTTCTACAAGCCATTCCTTCTTTTTAAAAGAAAAATAAATACCATGTTTTACTTTTCTTTTATTTTGGTATTGAAAATGGTTTTCATAATATTTTTATATCAATGTGTGGTATTGATATCTTGTGATTGAATGGTGGAAATTTTATGTTTCCTTTATGCATGTTTTATGTGATACGATTATGTTGAGGTTCTTGGGCATTATTATGAAGAACGGGTGGTTCCGTGATAAACTAAGGGCGGGTGAGCCCGTTATAGCTCTCCAATGCATTGGGTGACGCGAAGGAGTGAAACATTAAGGTTTCTCCGAAGAGATTTTTAGGGAATATACTGTGATGGGTATTCCAAACGTAACCAAGAGGGTTACTCCCTACGTAAGAATGTTATGAATGCCTCAAGTTACCTTTATGTCTTATGATTTCTATGATTTATTCATGATTTTATGAGGTATGTTAAAGTGATTATGTTTTATGGGTAAAGTATGATTTCACTCTTATGTATGTATGTACCCATGTTTCCTTTCCATGTTTTTATAACCCATACTGAGTTTTTATGCTCATCCCAAGTTTTTGAAATGTTTTTCACAGGTCAAGGGAAAGGTACATGATAAGATGATAGAGTCAAGGATGTGTCAAGAATTAATCCATGTTTTATTTTAAATGTGTTTCCATTGATGGGAATGAAGAATACTATCTTTATGTAACCACTTTGTTTATATGTGGAATGTAATGCAAGTTTTATGATCTAATTCTCTAAAACTCTAAACCCGAAAAGATCCTCAATGTGTAATCTTGTAATAACTCAAGATTAAGTAAGGTTTAAGGCTGGGGCCTTATAATCCATGATCAGGATTATTTCATATATTTTAATCCATAATCATATGAATTTTTCCCAAAATAGGTGATTCCCCAGCAGTAGCTCACAGTTTCAACATACATTAAACAAGTCATCTCGACCTCTAACTAGTGTTGTAAATGAAAAAGTCACAAGAAGACTCACTCTCTCAAGTCCTAATGCCAAGAAAGGTGTAGGTGATATGAAGGAGTGTGTCGATCTAGGATAAAAAAATACAATCACCCAAGTAGAAAACAACCAAAGGGTACCTCGAATGTCATCTGTCTCACCGAGTGATATAAATGCTAAATAATGAAGCTACCCATGACCCACTGGATGACCTATCTTACTATAATGAAGAACACCTCCATTTTCTCTTCTCTCTGAGGATGAATATAATCTCAGGGATATCCTCTAAATGAACCATCCACTCTCAACTAATTCCAAACTTGAGTAATTTACTGTTTCTGTCTTGGTAGGAACTGACTTTGTAGAGGAATTTGATGTGGAACAACTGTTGCACGATGAATACTCAGAATTTTACGGAAATATCACCACTGATAAAAACATCCTCCACTAGAAAAAGATACATCTAATCACTTAACATAATCCTAGGAGCTTTTTCCCCTACAGAAATGATACATTGAGAGGTAGGACCTACCCCTGACTAATCAGATATTATTTTTTCCTAACAAATCAGAACCTGATACCATATATATTCATTATGATGAATCCTAGTGACTCAAATCTTTTGATTATCCAATTCGTGATAACATCATCTAGATGACTATTTCTATTAGAAGTTCCCCTATATATGAATTCACCATAATCGGTGTGACCTTACACTAGATATCTAGATGTAAAGCCTCCTCAAAATGCCACTCCCAGGACTCTTCTTCGGAAATAGGTTTAAAGATTATTGCGGAAGGTTCCTAAAATGCATCCGAAAATATCACACACTATATATCCCCTTATAATGGGTAATAATCACACAGATATTGTCCACCTTCATGGTCGGAGGAATAAATACAGATCAGAACTAATCTCGGAAATCCTCCCATGAGACTACATACACCTAGCGATCTTCGAGGAAAAAAACCACCCATACCTCGCTGCCCCATGAAATATCATCATATACTTGGATACCAAATGATCCTTTTAAGAATGGATCGAATTGAATGCTATATCCACCTCTTCTAACCAATATTTTGTGGCTGAATCTCAAATAGAGCCCTTGTACCTCAATAGATTCTACACTGAAATTGTTATAGTTTCCTCCCCCCAAGTGATTCATCATCAAAATGCAATCTATGATGACCTTCTAAAGTTCATCTATGAAAACCTGATGAGGATTTCGACCTCAAGCTATTCGTATAAATGAAAAACCATGTTAGATATTATAAACAAATAATAGAGATGGCATTATCATTAATTAATTATTTTTTGTTCATTTTATATTAAACTATCCCAAGATTTACTATTTCAAACAACAGCTCATGGAAGAATGATTCATGATCCTTTCCACGATTTATACCCCAAAACTAGTATCACCTCATTTAGTAACCACTACAAGCTTAATCGATCATTCATTAGATCATAGTGTGGCCTAAATACCCATTTCTATGATTGTATCCAATGTTTACACTACTTTATAATCTTAGATAACACCATTTCTCTATCATCCCATGTAACCTCACCTATTCCTAACTCAAAATTGCATCTTATCCCTCAACTATAACTCCGATTCCACTCTTTCATAACCCACCATATAATGTAAATTGCAGAATAAATATAGTGACACCTAATTCCCACGTCCATTAGGCCCCATGTTGGCGACTAACATATAGGGTATAATAAACACACATATGAGACATAATTCCCTCTAATAGAACACATTCAAAAGAGATAGATTAGACAAACATCAACCAATTCTTATTCATACTCCAATATAGAAGAAAATACGAAATTAACATATGTAATGTCATATAAAAACTAATATAACTTAATGGAATGATGAATGTACCGATCAAAATGTAAAGGCAACAATGACCGTGAAGCCCGAATAGCTCTAGATAAACCCCAAGAAAGTAGTATCCAGCTTGATTGTCAACCTTCACTAAATGACCTGGAAATAATTTTATATATATACTTAGGGTGAGTATAATAGTATACTCAGTAGTATCCTCCTTGGATCCTCTTGGAAAAGAGGTAATTAATGCATGCTAAAGCACTATGATTAACAAGTGGAACGAACTCTCCATCTTAATAGTTAACTATGTTCTCATCTTCACTATATGTACTCTCACAAAATATAACATACAAGTGATTATATTATAACAAATAATATTACGGGTACCCCACTACTGATTCTGAACTGGTTTTCTTCCCTTCCCCAACATCGCACATACTGAGCATATCTCTCTGATAATTCTAGCCCACATAAACATCTTTGTTGCACCACAACATTAACCTCATACAACACACCACCATGTCCACATAACCTAAAGTAATGATGTAGTTTTTTGGAGCCACTATATCCTATATAACATGTACCGTACATCGTGTATTACACCTCAATCCATTACAACCCATACACCAAGTAAGGATCCTCAAGTCATCCAAACCTATACACATTATACCGTTATTATTCCTTAGGAAACAATATCTGTAATACATGTGTGTGGAATAACCACAATCCATTACATCCCTCTACACACATATATTATAAAAAATAACCACCATGTATACCTAAAAAATTAACTACCAAGACATGAGAGTGGGGAAATTGAGTGTTGTCATCCACCTATAATTTTAAAGAGATATAGGAAAAAACACACCACTAGGGATCGGAATCTCAAAGGTTTTAGTCTTCCAAATATATAGTGAGGATTATCATATAGAAACAAAAAAAAATTACATGATCAGTTATAGCTCACAACCAAAAAAAGGTCATAACGTAGTCCCAAACTCAACTACATTGAATGTCTCTCAGACTCTTGGATTCCTCTATAATGAACAAATATCATTCAAGAAGAAAACCATTTAAAGAGCTACATTAAATAAAATTATTTATTTCCACCAATATCAATTTCAATTATTTAATTAGTTAGCATTTAATTAACCATTAAAAAGTCCACATTAAAAACATTATCATTACAATAAATTTCCATTCCCTCTAAAAATGTGAAAACAGAGTCTATAGATTATCAGAATTATTAACAAAGAATTGTATCCTAAGATAATCCAACCCTGTGGGTTAAAAACTATTTCATTAATTATCATAATTTATTTCCATATTACCAGGTACTCTGGGAAAACATTATAAGCTACCAAACGTGTAAAGTAACCAACCAAAACTAACTACCTCACGTAGTGGGAAAAGGAATGAAAATAAACAAACAACCTAGTTATCATTCAAATAACACATTAAAAAATCATACATATATCATATCAATTTATAAGACCTATTTAAGCACACTCTTCCACATTTGTTGTCCTCCCCGACACACACATGCATTTTTTAATTCATGTCACAGATCTAGGAGTCAACTGCTTCTAGGTCAACAAGGCCTCCCCTCACCTCATTCCACAATATCCGTCTAGGATCATCCATCCCAATATCACATCACATACAGAACTCCTTTCCCCAAACACCACAACATCCATCTAGACTCAGCCATCCGAGGCTCACATCACTTTCCAATAAGCAATAAACAAACATATAAACTTGGATCTTGGCCCTAAAACAAGATATCTAGCCTTCACACACAACGAGGTCTCATATTTCTAAATAACAAGCCACTCAACCATTACAAGGATGTAGTATACATAGTCCCTTGAAAGGAATTAAATTTTCTCAGAAAACCAATTGTTATTCCACCTTGAATTAACCAATTAATTAATCATTGGATCCAACTATGTGAATCCTAAACATCATGATATCTTAATCTATCACAAATTAATTAAAACACTAATTTAACATGCCTTTAAATATTTTAACATGAAGAATCATCGTGCTTCATGGTCATTAAAATAATCAATTAAACATGAACACATGAATAAATTTAACTATCCTTAATTTATAATTAAAAAACCATATCTGTATTCATTAAAAATTTATATTTAATCTTATATTAAATTACATATCAATTAATATTTTCTTTATGTTATTCGCCAATTTCACAAGCTAAAACAATCACATAATAGATATATCACTACTTAAAAAATCATGAGGCAGCCCGTTATCATTGGAAAAACAAAACATTTTCCATGAAATCGATACCAATTCATTAATTTGGTTCAAGTAATTATTATGTTAATTTCATTACAACACATGTTGATAAATCATGGTCAGTTTATGATTGATCATATATAAAAGAGAATAAATTAATCCCCTATATTAAAATGGTGTCACGATATTTTCACAAGAATGGACCAACACTAGGGATCCTGATTGCCTCTCCCATTGGAACTACATCCACCCAACGACGTCATTCCAAAACCACACCAACAAATAGAAACTAAAGATCCATTATAACTTATAGATAAAGAGCCATGACATGGAAAAGAGGAACGAGAGGAAACAATTAATGAAAATTCAAGAACGGTGGCAGAACATACCTTGGATTAAAGAAAGATCGAAGGAGGGAAGATAGGGAATGATCCTTGAGAATGGAATCCTTAAAACACCAATGAGGATTTCATCTGGTCGCCTGATATAAGAGGGAGAGCTGATACAACAATTAGTTTATGAATTACCTGAGCGACTAGAAATCTATAAAACAACATTTTAGTGGGGAATTACATGATGTGTAATCTACTTTCACATCATGTAATCCTTAGGGTTCGGTCTCAGAAATAATATTTTTTCTATTCTATTTTATTTATTTTCCCCAAAAATATTGATATTGTGAATCCTACTTTCACATCATGTAAAATGATTACACGTCATGAAATATACTTGCTTCCAACTCTATGTAGTTGAACACCTCCAGACATCTTCCTAGCCCCCTCGTTTTACCCTGGTCTCCAGAAAGATGCAAAGACTTAATTTGTGTGGATATAGGCCCTTTAAAAATGATTCCTACATAATACCAAATATATATATAAGGTCTGAGAAACAGATACTCAATATGATACCACCAAGTGATTCCAAAAAAGTAGCTAATAAATACTCAAATTATACTTAATGATGGAAAATAAATGCCTGAAATGTAGTTATTTCAAAGTTTAAAACATTAAAATCATCCATTTCATGAATGTTTGTAAGAAATTTCCTAATAAATCACATATAAACGTATAAAAATTAAATCACATCCAAATGAGAGAAACATGGAAACTATGTACTAGGGTATTTTTGGTATGGTATATATATGATCCTTATACCTTGGGGACTAGATTATAATGTGTACACAGATCCTTATAACAATTGTCTTATATACATGAGAACACCCCAGTAAGTGAACACACTATAATAATAAAGTTTAATTATATTTGTATTATAAATCAATGTAATGTAGTTGAAAACCATCCTAGCATGCTTATACAAAATATACCCACTCCAAACTACTCTTGATTCCCACTATCCATATCCCACACACTGTGATTTCATTACAATTAAAATCCTATCGTAGACGTGTAACATATCAATAATAATTTTTCCTTTATATCAAATAAAAATGCTCATTGATATCTATTTTCATAAAAAATTACGAAATGGAAATTAAATTTCATATATTTATCCAAAAAATCACATTTAAATATTTATTAATAATTAATTTAAATAGTATAGAAACGAATTTATAATAATAAGGAAATAATGTATAATAAAAAAGGATTCTCGGGAAAACACTCACCTCAAACATATTGTATTTCTCACTATCAAAAGGGATCTACAAATTGAAAAGGAAAAATATTAATAATAAGAAATAAAGTTCACTAGACAAATATTTACACTTAATAGAATTAAAACATAATCAACATTGGGATTACATAGAAATCATGTAGAGAGAAACAATAATAATATTAACAAAATATCATGGGAAGAAAGATGAATTCAATCACATAAAAACCATTGATGATCCTGGATAAAAATATTCCAAAATTTAACAATGATGCAGAATAGATGCTAATAACATATGTGATACACTCTAGGAATAGATACTGGTCATGTGTAGGATACATATAGTGTTAAATTGGGTAAATATTCACTAAAAATCATACAATAATTATTGCAGACCATAATAATAAATAGTAATAACTACCGAGGATGATTTGGTGACCAATTTGTCCATATAAATAATATAAAATTGCTACCACCATGGTGTGTAAGATTAAACAATTGGAAAGGTGGATTTTATTACACCATGCCTAGGACAAAAAACACAAAAATGGACCATGGAAAAGAGTAAAAGCCTGGCCTTTTTAGAACCACCTTGAACCCCACTATGATGTACTTAGTCCATAAGGCTCGTGGTGCATAGAGATACTCTCTAAGATACACAGTCATGATTGTTCCTTTCTTGGACTTGTTAATCACCCTGTATTACATAGGTAGACTCCTAACACCACAAAACATACACTATTGTATGTAAAAACCCATGGTAAACCTAAAATTAAAAAACTTTCAACCCATAACCACAGAAAACCCATATAAAACGTCACAATCCCTAGTAAAACAATCACAAGGTTACAAAACAAATTAATACATGGATATCAATTTGTTGACCCCTCAACAGGATTTTTGATGTTGTGATTAATTATTATAGAGTAAATTTTTCTTTTTCTATAATAAATCTAATCTTGAGTTATGTTTTTAAATTATTGATTTGGGAACAATTTAATATGATAAATTAATGGAATTATAGAAACATTTCAATCATTAAAGGACATTAATATAAATTTAAAAATTCAAATGGGAACATATGCATGATAGGAATGACCAATTCCTATAAAATTGATTTATGGGAGGTTTTTTAGGATTTTATAATGAATTAAAAATAATTTTTGAACATTTAATATCATTTATATTATTTTCATTACTATTTACATTAATTGATTTTAAAGGAATGTAGATAACAATTGAGCTAAAGTATAAATACGTTCACCACCTGAAATTCACTATAATTATCCATTAAATTCATGTAATACACTAATTCATTAAAAAAATATTACATCTATTTTATTGAAATTATTTTAAATTATTTTACTACTGCTTAAAAAAGCAGCGAATTGGCATTGCGTTAACGTTCTTAGTAAACATACCATCACTAAATTAATAATAAATTACTATCATTAATATTGTTTAATTTTCATCATATTTAACAATTATTTTTATTCATATATAAATTTTAACTATATCCATGTTTTAGTGAGATTTTTCTTTGTAAGAGTAGGAAATGTATTAATAAATATATTTGGAACCATGACTTATTCATTGCACGATTCTATGGTTTACTACTCCTTGTATTAATTTTATAAAAACAATAAATATATTTCATTTTATACATAGAAAAGTTTCCATAAATAATGAAATATTTTTTTAATGGGGTCTTAAATCAAAATTTGGTGACAACATTTTAATCTAGAGTGCATGATTTACCCTAGGTGTGACTGAAAATTTGTTGGTGAAAGATATTTGGATGAGGAATTTGTTGGAGGGCACATTATGTTCATTATTTTATATATTCATTTAATAACCAATACATAAATATCCTTTATATGTATTCCATTATGAAGAGTCCCATGCATATCTTCATAACCCTGTGGTCCTTAAGATGAGGGTTCCACCATTTTCCAATATAGAATTGAGATTGGATGACGGTCAATGATTGGATTGAGTGGGTTTTATTGACAGTGAATGTAGTGGATTATCTCCATCACTGGAGAATAAGTTATTATTCAACGTGTGATCTAATATTGTGGCTAGTAATTTGTTGTTTGATATCATCCATCATTTAAATTATTTGACAATGAATTCTGAATCTACTTTGATTTTTGGGAAATTTTCATCCTTCACATGAGCTCCAATGATGAATAAATTTCTCATTAAATTTATTTCCTATTATTTTCCTGTGTTTTCACCATGGATTCCATAAATGAAATATTTTTTTGAGAAAGTTTGTCTAATGATGATTATCACCTTTTTTACGGTGTGTATTCCTATACATTATTCAAATTTTTCATTGTTTCCTTTTATGTTCATAGTACGCATTTATATGATAGGTTCAAGCTCAAACATACCAAATGATTCAAAATAGATTATCTTTCAGTGAAATATTTCTACAATTAATAATGGATGAGGTTATATTGCTGAATTTTGGAGATAAATTCCATTTATTTGGAATCTAGGTCTGAGTGACAACATTGGGAAGCACAAAAGTAATATACGATCTTTGATTAGTGGATGAAAACATAAATTTACAACAACTTAAGTGGAATAATAGACATATAGAGGAGTTTCAAACATATTCTAGTTTTTAAATAGGTAGATTCTGTGGAAGAGAAGATGGATCATGGAACTACATGTGGAATTTGTGGGTTATGTGAGAAATCCAACAACTTGACATGTAGTCTGAAGATAATATGTCATTTAATCCCCCATATAAGGCAGACCAAGTTATAGGGTGATTTAAATATGACATAATTTGTGACATAATGTTGGTGGCCTAGAATTCACACTAATATTAAAATAACATGTGAATGAAAACACAATACATGTGTAATGGATCATGGTCAAGTTATATGGGCATGAACAAGAGAGCACAAGTTGGCAACAACTAGTAGAGACACACTGTTTAGTTACCTAAAAAATTATTTAGTACTACAAGACATAAAATCTATGTACTGGTGTGTACATGAATAGATAGAGGAGTGGGGCTACATGTCATTAAAACATAGTAAATGTCATGTACATCACCCAAAAACATATACATATCATATCTCCTTTTATTAGAATTAGATTTCAGACTGTTATAATCCAATCCTACGTGTTTATCCATGTAAATCATGATGGCGAACATTATTGTGGATTTGTAGATTTGAGGATTTTTTTTAGAATGAAATTCATTTTTTTGATGCTCGGTTATGGTAGTGTAGTTTAGGATGATTATAGAGGGACATGAGTGGAACCACCTAATAGATTAGGGAATGAGTCCTATATCTACCTACTATGTCGTACCCCCTAGTTGATTTCACTGTGGGTCCTCAATCTAGTTATTTATATGTACCATTGATGGGCTTGGGAGGGGGTCCTCTATCAATCTATAGATTGGTACCACCCTAACTGACTACAACATGTCTCCTCTACCTACTAAGTACTTCCCCCATGATAGACTATGGTGTGTGTCCATTATTTACCTACTAAGTGGTACCACTGATAGAATAGGTCAAGGGTCATATACCTACTAAGTGGTGCACCCTGATGGTCTAGGGTGTGAGTCCTTTATCAACCTAATGAGGGGCACCCTATGATAGACTAATTTTTGGGTCCCCCACCTACTGAGTTTTACCCCCCAAATGGAAATGGTATTGAGTCTTATACATAGCGATTACACCCCTTCAAATGTGTGGTACAATGGTGGGTTCCCCACAAGGGTACTTTTTTTAGATAAAAACACAATAGGATGAGAATTGATAATGGACATTTGGAACGGCTGAAAGATTCATCATACTGTGGTTGGATACGATATGGAGATCCCTATTCTTTCTCATTTGTGATTCATTAATGAGAATATATATATATATATATATATATATACTGTTCGGTATAGTTTCCCTCTTTATTTCTATTGGGTTGATTATTTATATCCTGAATTCTATTGATCCCCCCTTCAGTTTCATACAAAACCTTGTATGGGATTTTACAACATGTTTAATATCTTGTGAATATGATAGAGAGGTCGAAAAGGATTTTAGAGGATCATAGAGATTCTAGGGTGCATCTGAAAATTTATCGTGGTTGAGGCTGAGATATCATAAGCTAGGCTCTCTCCACATTTGTTTCCTAGTGGTTTTTAGGTTGGAATACCTCGTCTATTTAGGCATGTATTTTCCATTTATGTATAAAATGGAACTATTAAACTCATTTTTATTTAATATGGATTGTTAAATACATATTTGTTTTCACAAGATGACATATTCATTTAATATTATTTATATACACTTCTGTAGACAAATGTTTTTTTGCATGCATATATGTACTGTCACACCATGTTTTCCATGTCTTAGTTTGGATCCGGATTGTTTTAAATCCAAATCCTTTTTATTGGTTTTATGTGAGATAAATATGCTTTTTTAAGTTACATCAAGGTCTAATCATTCTACTATGGGTTCCCCATATATTGTTTGGGGTTATTTGGAGAAAATAGTGGTTTCTTCAGGATTTGGTCCAAACCATGAGCTCATTTTGTGAATTGAAAACAAAATTTGTTTCATTAATAACTCAATAATCTTTTAACATTTTTAACAATTAAACTTCCCTCTTGGCCCCAACTGATCTATTAAAACCACCATATCCATTTGAGGCTATTAGGAATTCATAATCAAAGATTATTTTGGTTATTTATTCAAGTATTCCTCCATCCCTTGACCTCATTTCATATTTTTAAAAAGTTTATAATTTATTTTTTATTTTATTCATTTTTATTATTATTTTTCAGTCACTACACCTACTATCCAAGAAGAAAACCCCTATGTGCACCCCCATGTTTCCTTTTCCCTCTTTTGACCTCATCTTCATTGGCTATCAGTGAGAACGCCCTCATGTTTTCTCAAATAGTCGATATTTAAAAAGGTAATTTGTTTCATTTATAAAAATTCATTTTCTACTATATTACCCCAAATCATCTCTAGAGGGTTCATATATACCTATGGATCCTCTACATTGAGTTAAAATAAATTAAATATACTCTAAGGGTGTGTATATAAGGGAATATTAAGAGCCCTCCAGTTATAAGGTTGAGTTTTATTCTCATTTCACCTTTTTCCTCCTCCTCCTTCCAATATTTTGTGGATCTATCTTCTACCCAAGTCATGCATGACCTAGGGTTATGTTATACCATGATTCTTTATGGATTTTTTTTGTTATATGGGGCTATTATTCATAGTTTTAGGGTTTATAAACCCTCATAAATAGTTATTGAGTGTGCATTTCCATTCTGCAATGGTCTTGAGCTAGGTTTTCCCAAACACTACCTTTATAATTCATGATTCATTTATTTCATGCCGTTTTCACCAAATATGTATTATAAGTATTTTTTCAGCAATTGGTTTAATTATTTTGTGTGAAATAAAGGTATTTTATGCCTTTTTATTGGAATATTGGGTTGTTTTGGATAAAGTGATCACACTAAGTGTTTTTTTAAATGATCTATTTTCTTTTGCATAGAAATGAAAATTTTTAGAACATAGTTCTATTATTTAAATAATTTTATTGAAGTAAAATTTTGTTTTATAACGTTTTTAGTCTTAAATAGAGTTTTTGTAGTAATTGTTTCGACCCTCGTTTTCATGAAAGTGTTTATTTAACTTTTGTGTGCTCACGGTGATAACAATTGATTATATTTGTCTAAGAATAATATTGGAAGCATGTGAATCAATTTTTAGGGTTACGATCCCCTAATATGGTTTGTGTTTTATAAAGAAGTGATTATTGGTTTTTAGGGTGTTTTGGCATGCGTTCTCAATAAATTGCCCCTTTGGAACACTTATAAAAATGGATGTGTTTTTAATGTGTAAACTATGTTTTTGAGGGGTTTAAGTAATTTTTTATTTTTTCCAACAGTGTGTTTACAACTCATTATGAATAGTGTAATTGAATATTTTGATAAATGTTGTTTTTGTGAAGAATTATTAAAGGCCCATTGGGTATTTTTGTTGTAAAAAATGGTGTTCAAGTTTACTTCATGTTGTATCATTTGGATCCATTTTATGGTCCATCAAATTGATTTATTAAATGCTATTGGGGCTTCCAAATCGGTTTTGTTGTCATATTGTTGGGTTCTTGGCCTTAAATGATCACTTTTAATGGATTTTATGTGCAAAACCTTGTTATACATCTTAAAATTATTTTTTGTATATTTTAAGTGGTTTATTGATCCATAAAAAAAGGTAAGCTTGTTTGTAGGATTTTTGTGCATGTATGATTTGGGAATAATATTTTCATGTGAAAGTTTATTTTATATTATAGAGACCATGATTGAGCACTAAATGGTAACCTAGGTATCTAGGTGGGTGGACATGTACTAGTACACTAGTGATTTGGAGTGGTTTCATCCAGGATTAACATATAATGTTTGATGATGAATACACTTACTAAAAAATGATTAGGATGTTGGGGAACACTTGGTTATTGTTAATTGTTCCCTTCTAGTGGATTGTGCAGAAGAACTGGTATTTTTTATGGTTACTTTTACACTGTGATATGAGGTGTCTTAGGCTCATAATGAACTATTGCCCTGAGGTTCTTGCATGACTAGTGTTCAATGTATATATTGTATTCTCCCCATGCATACGGTGTATTTGGATTAAGCAATTAAGTATCATGTGTGTTTTATTTAAAAGTTTACTTTTATTAAATCTTCCCTCTGGAATATTTTTTTCATTTTGAAGTAGCATATCTTTGGAAATTTTTATAGCATTATTGTGTATAAAACAGGAAAGCTTTTGTCTGATTACTTAAATAGCATGGAACTTTTTTTGGAAAACATACTTTGTTATATTTTATTTCAAACATAAAATTGATTTTTCTTTTATTTTATGTGGATGTACATTAGGAATATATTATTTGTCTTAACTACAACGTTTTAATAATCACACATATAGTTTTCGTCTATTTTTTTCCCTTGTGTAGGATTCATCTTGAGTTTGGTCTCCTTGAGTGACATGGGATCATTGTGTTGGAGGGTGAACAGAGATGTCACATATTGTTAGTTGGACATCAAGTCTGGTTTGTTTAGTTTTATCGTTCACTTTTACTTTCAATTTTTTCATATAAACAATGACAGTTGAATATTTATATAAATTTGTATTAGGTTGTCCATTCATTCCATTGTTTGCCTTATTGTTTATATTTGGGAAATATAATTCCCCTTTTCACTCTATTGATTCCCTCAGTTCTTATATCTGTCCCGATAGGATTAGTAATGCTTTTTGGGACTTGTCATGGAGCAGCCTGAGAGGCCGGTTCTGGGTCAATTTGGGCTGGTTTGTGAAAAAATGTTATCAAAGGAGGTCATCTCTTAGATGATATTACTTTATAGATCAACTCTATTATTTTTGGGATTTCATGGTATATGGAGTATGATTTTTTGGACTTGATGTGTATGTGAGGGAAGTGTATCCTGAACACTTTCTCATTCTGATCCTTGGGATAATATGGGAAGTATAATTTTAATATTGTCCTTAGTTCTTATTATTGTTCGGTGTTGGGATATGACAAGGGGATTTGGACTAATATTCTATATGAGAACACATGGAATGTAAATCCATATGGTGTTGGGGAATGGACTTTATAAGGCTCTTTGTGTTGGTGGTTTGTTTAGCATGTGGCCTCCAACCATGTGGTCAGGTCAACCACTGACAATGTTACACAGTTTTGGGCCACTTGGACCTTCCTTGAATTCAAAAATTATTTTTAAAATACTTAGGTGAGAGTTTTGGAAATTGTATTTCAAATTTTAATATATGAATGGTTTTGGATAGTTGGGTTTTGTGAATAATTATTGGGAATAAAGTGAAAATGATTTAATGATAATGGATTTTCCAAAATATAAACATGTGGTTTGTTGAAATAAATTGTTTTTAAAGCCTGGGTCATTTTTAGGTTATTCGAAAATGTTGTTTTAAATGGGATTTTTTGGGATGTTGAAAAGTTTATGAATCTGATGAATTGGTTTTGGAAATTGGTTTTTAGTGGTTTGTGTTTTCATAGAAATAGTATTGGTATATGTGGCCAACGGATTACGAAGAAGACCATGATGAATTAATTAAAATTATAAGTTGTTGATGGGAGTAACCTAGTTGTTTTGAAAGATGATAAAAATGAAAAGTGGTAGGTTTTTATGAAAATAGTTCTTGATGAACTGTGTTTTGTTTTGTGAAATCTGAAAACGGTTCTTTACATTGTGTTTTGTGTCCTATTGTGTGGTACATGATATTTGGAATGATGTTATTTTTTTAGACTTTGGTGTTTTCATGGGGGCTCACATGCATGGTTTTATGGATATAAAGATGGATGGCTTGTATGGTTTGTTGTTTGGATTCATGGGGTGGCATGAAAATGTGGATCTGAGTGAGGCTTGATGAAACACAGTTAGTGAATGCAGAAATACCCCATGCTAGTTTTTTTAAAAGTGCATTGAGATCATAAATTGTGGCATTTGTTTTCAAACTGATTGTTATGTGGATGGTTTTTCCTATGTCATAGATGTGTTATTTATTTGGTATGCTTCCTTGTGATTTATAAGTCATAATCTTGTTGTGTAACGAGATGGGATCTTATTGGTGGCTTTGTTTGGGATTAATTTTCAGATAGTTTCTAAAGATGTGTTGGATGTTCTGATGTGGACAAGGATGGTTCTCTGTTTGCAATATTTCTAGTTGATCAGCCTAAGGAATCATTTTAATAGTTATTTCCAACACTATGAATGATTCATTGGATCATTTTTTAAAATAGAGAGATGTTTGGTCCTAGATTCAAGTTCCTTCATATTTTGGTGACTCTCTTAGCTGGGGTAATAGTTCGTAGTGGTGTTGATGTGTTATGTCGGGTTCCTTGTCCATTATTCTCCTCATCTGGAGTAAGGACGAATGATTGTGTGTATACACATATTTATATTGGTTTATAGTGTTTAGATTATACTAGTTATATTCATGAATTATTCTGACCCTTATCTCTAGACTATGGCAAAACATATGCTTCAAACATCACGGTTCCATACATAGACCTAGAGTGAATCTTTTCATTGTGTCCAGAAATTTCCAAAGTTATAGGGAGCTCGACTATGCTCCTACCTCCCCCATTTTGGTAAGGCAGTTTCTATGTCTCTATGATAGTTCCTCATCACTGTAATTTTACTCTTATCCCAGATAGTGTGGTGGAATTACCCCTCAAGCATTGTCTATGGTTCTCCCTTCTTGGATGTGGGTTTTCAATCAATGTCTCGGTGTGGACCACCTATGTGAATCCGGTGCATTCAGGGTTTTACCTATTAATAGATGGACTATTTTGGTTAGTTTTTTTGTTTATTTTTTGGTTATAATTGCATAATTATTGGGTCGCCTTCCCTCCCTTCCCTGGGTGGTGGGGGTCTAGAAGTGTGCAAAAAGTGTTGGCCCAATTGTTGTCCCCTATGTTCGGGTGTGGGTGTTTTAAATTTCTGTGTTGTGTTCCTCTTATCTGGGATTGGTAGGTTGTTATGGGGGAGTTTTTTGGGCCTATGAGGGAGTGCCCCATTCCTAGGTCATTTTTAATTTTCATTTATTCATTTCTAGTTAGTTCATAATGGTGGGGAGACCCACTGTGGGTCTCGTAAATCATTCTTTTAAGGATTTGTCAGAATATTAATGTTATCAACTAGTGGGGAGCCCATTCCAGAATTCGTTCCCAAATAGTTGTCTTTTGTGATTTATATTTGGTTTGGGGTGGTCATTTCGATCTTTGGGAGAAGGTCCAACAATTTAGTAATGGATGTTTTGTGGATGAGTGACTTAATCCATCCATAGATTCTTGGGATGTGGTTGTGAGTTGTTGTTTCATTTACGGAAAGAGGCATAAGTTCCATTTTTTGGGTGAAATTTACATGTATTATGAGGTGTGATTATGTTGATGTGTAATCTTTATGAAATTTTCAATAATAAAGAATGTGTTATGACTTTCCGTGGGTGGAAAACTTTAATGGTGTGGAGAATTGTCACACATAGTTTTTCATGTCATTGTTTTGATCTATTTTTTTGGAAAGATGAATCCATTTACATGGTTTTGGGTGATATTAATGTTTATTTTTGCAGTGAAATATATTTCTAATCATCCTACCATGGGTTCCCCATATCTTTTTCGGAAGGTTATGGATAAAAGTGTGGTAACTTCATGATTTGTTCCAAACTATGAGCCCATTTTAAGATTCCAAAACAAAATTTGTTTCTTTTATAACAACTTATTTTTTTTTATCATTTTTCACCCATAAAACATCCCACTTGTCCTATAATGAGTTATTCTAACCACCATATATAGTTGGACCCATTTGGAATTCATAATCATGGTGTATTGCGGTTATTTATTCAGGTATTGGGCAAACATGTGAGCTCATTACCAATTTTTTTAAAAAAATTATTTTGTTTCGTTTATATCATACTCCGTTATTAATATTTTTCAGCCATTAAATCTCTCAATCCAGACCAAAATACCCTAGTCGGTCTTATATGTTCCATTTTCCCTCTTTGGACCTCATCTTCATCAGGTATTAGTGAGAACTTCTTCAAGGTTTCTCAAATCACCCAGATTTGGGAAGGTAATTTGTTTCATTCATAAAGAATTCATTTTTTACTATTTTTTCAAAAAAATATTCTTTACATGCTACTTCCAGAGCTATGTAGCTGACCAATTGAGTTAAAATCCTTTTCATCCCCTTTAAGGGTGTGTATATAATGAAAGATTTAGAGTTCTCTAGTTATCAAGGTGTTTTTTCTTCCCATTTCCCCTCCTTCCTCCTCCTTCTTCCAATATTTCTTGGACATATCTTCTCCCATAGTCATTAAAGACATATGGTTATGTTATCCCATTATTTTGGATGGTTATTTTTTCACGTTTGGGTTTTGTATTCATAGGTTTAGGGTTTATAAACCCTCTGAAAATTTTATCAGTTGTATGTTTCCATTCCACATAGGTTTTGAGGTAGTGTCTACCAACCACATACATTATATTTCTAGATTAAACTTTTTCATTTTTTTCACATTATATTTATTCTATATATTGTTGTTAACCATTTGGTTTAATTATTTATTGTGCAATAAAGGTTGTTTATTCCTTGTTCTGTGAAAATTGTGTTATTTTGGTTAAAGTGTTCACACAAAGTGTTTGCCTAAATTATCTATTTTCTTCCAAAGATAAATAATAATATTTAGAACCTTTTTTATCTATTAAAATAAAAATTTGGCATGAAAATAAGGTTTTATAACATTTTCAGTGTTAAATAGAGTTTATTTGTTCAATTGTTGCATGCCTCATTTTTGGGTAAGTGCCAGGTTGGATTTTGTGTGCTCAGGGTGATATAAAATGATGGTTTTGGATTATGAATTTTTTTTAAAGCCTGTTAATAAATGTTTTTTCATTCATTATGTGAGTTAAAATTAGGTAATGGGTTTTATAATGAATTGAGTATTAGTTTAGAGGGTGTTTTTTCATGGGTTCTTGGAAAATGGCTTCTTGGGAACCTTTGTTGAAGTGGACTGGTTTTGAATGTGTAACATGAGTTTTAGAGGAGTTGGAGTAAATTTTAAATTGATTCTAGTGGTTTTATTACACCTCTTTATGAATATTGCAGTTATTTATTTTGATAAATTATTTTTAATGAATGATTCAAGGGATGTTTGGCATTTGGTTGGAAAAAATAAGTGTTCTTGGGTTCTTACTGTTGTATCATTTGGAGCCATTTTATAGTCCATGAAATTGATTTATTAAATGGTATTATGGACAAAAAATCTTGTTTTATCTGGTAATAGTGGGTTTCGTTCCCCAAAATATCTTTCTTGAATGGGTTTTATGTGAAAAGACTCATTATACTCAATCAAATTGTTTTATGAAAATTTTAGGTGGTTTATTGATTAGTGAATGAAATGTGAAGAATGTTTGTGGGATTTTTGTGTGTGTATGATTTGGGAATGAAATTTACATTTGAATAGTTTATTTGATAATATATGTAACTTTATTGGCCCCTAATGCGAAATCCGGGTATCTCGGTTGGTGGACATGTACTAGTATGCTAGTGATCTAGAGTGGTTTCATCCCGATTTCTCTTAGCAAGTTTGATGCTGACAAAAATAACTAAACTATGATGATGATGTTGGGGAATACTAGGTTATGGGTATTTTTTCTCTTCTAGTGGCTTTTTCATGAAAACATATGTTTCATATGCTTACTTTTACACTAAGATACAAGGTACGTCAGGCTCACAATGAACGAGTGACTATGGTTGTTCCCCTGAGTAGTACTCATTGTATATATTGTATTCAGTATCCACATATAGTTTATTTGGCTGAAAACATTATGTATAATGTGTTTTTATTTAAAAGGGTATGTTTTTAAAGAATCCCTCTTGAAAAGCCTTTTCATTTTGAAGTTTCATATCATTGAAAATTGTTCTAACATTCTTGTGTATAAAACATGCAAACATTTGTCTGATAACTGCCAAATAATAGAACATTGTTTGAAAAATATACTTTTATATATTGAATTTCAAACCTGAAATTGATGTTTCATTTATTTTATGTGCAATTTCATTGCGAATAGAATATCGGGCTAACCTACATACATTTAATATTCACGTCTATAGTTTTCTTCTTCTTTTTTAAACCTTGTCCAGGTTTCAGATTGAGTTCATTCAACTTGAGTTACTTGGAATCATTGTGTTGGAGAGTGATTAGAGTTGTCCCATAGTGTTATTTGGTTACCAATTCTTGTTGTTTTAGTTGTATTGATAAGTTTTACTTTTAGTTTATTCATCTAATAGATGTTGGTTCAATTTTCAAAAAAATGAGTATTGGTTTGTACATTCATTATATTATTTCCATTATTGATTATATTTGGGAGAAAGCATTTCCTATTTTACTCTATTTATTCCCTCAGTTATTTTCTCTATCCCAGTCTCATCAATAATTCCATCAAGACATGTCAAATAGTGGCCCGAGTGATCGATTTAGGGACAACTCGGGCTTGTTCATGAAAATTACATTAAGAAAAGGCAACTATTTTAGTTATGAATTTCAGCAATTTTAACCACAACCTATCCAATTATGGTAGGCATGGGGTAGTTTTCTGTTACCCTTCGGCCAACCAGGCTAGCATCGATGGGCTAGGTCATGACTGATTGTAATCATAGGAATGTTTCTATTAGGATGGTGTTTGGAGTTTTGTAACATTATGAGGATTGATTGGGAACTAAGGGAAATAGTGTAAAATTGTATCAATTGTGAATTTCGGGCAAGGGAAACTAGTCTTGGTGATGTTTCTGACATATCTATTCACTAGGACTCTAAATACCTACTTCTCAACTCAATATATCATTACATTTTTTCAAGGAACCTTAGTGCATGCATCATATAGGATTGAGTCTTTTGAATACCTTCTTGAGTCAAACACCCATAAATATATATGCCCATCAGATCTGGTATGTCATGATAAATTTTTCATGATGAATCCATGAAAACAACCATCTATGTAACCAATTAGAAATCCTATTGGAGATCAAATGAGTGATGGGACATTATTTTAGGGTCCATCACATGAGATCTATCCACAAGACAAGTAGATAGCAGAACAACCACCTGTTCAGTAGTACATTGTACTAGTAGATCATTCTTATGTTACATGTAGGCTTAGGGAACATTGTTATTTATAGTCATAGAGGCCACAATGGTTCTATGATGTGACAATTACCTATAAAGCCGAGGATTTTATTTTATCGATGAATCATATTTTAAAAAATATGTGGACCGAGAATGATCATATGGTTATGCTAGCATCTATCCATTACAACAAAGCAATAGGGAATCAGTAGAGTTTAGTAATGTAGACACGTGATGAGTTGGTACTCTCATGGTCCGAATACCAGTATCTATAGTGTCCAAAGAGCTTCACATAATTCTTGAATTTAGTTACCATTAAGTCACTTTTAATGCACTAGTAAGGAAGGATGAAAATCTCAATGTATGCTATGTGGTTTACAGACCTTAAATGGTACACCCTCTATATTATTTTTAATTGTTACTTCTAGGAATATATTTTTTTGTTAGGGTCTTTGTCTAGACATCCAATCCAGTGTGGTAGCCTTGTGAATTAAAACATATGATGGGGTTTCAGATAGGTCAAAGTTGATGGAAAAAAATTTATCTGAGGGACTCTATGCAGATCAAACCAGCCTTGGGTGTCACTGGATTGAGTCATTTGTAATATTTATAAGGTTCCATTCTGATGGGTATTAGTGTAAGATATCCCTTCATGGATAGATATAGAAACATGTTGATGCATAATAGGGGAATCATTGACGACTATGGAAACCTAGAGAAGGTCCATGATATTCATGTTATGGGAACGTTCTCATGGATCATGATTTCCCACAAAAAATTCTAATGGTTGTAGACAGATTGAGGATGAAATTCTATGATAGAGGTATCATCATTATCATTGATATCCCAAGCATGGTTAAGGTATCACATTTTCTAGAATATATTGTAATAGAGTATGTGGGGCTCTCAAAGGGGGGATGGTTGTTGTGGATTACATTATAATCTCTTTCCACCACAAATATGAGGTGGCCCAAAATAGGCTTAATGAGAAGGAGGTTGGGGTCATGTGATGCTTCATGGTATGGAGGATTATGACCTGGTAGCTGAAAATATAATTAGGGGTACAATATATGATTACCCTAAATTTTCTTATGTACATGTAGACATTTGTGAGAGTCATTCTTTCATGACCTTACTTCTGCTGTGAAAAGATTGATCCCCAAATAAAGACATTATCCCATCATATTTTCCATGAGTGAATGATTCTTTAATATCATTTATGTATAAGTAGTTTATTCTATCTCTTAGCAGAGATTGGTTATATTGAGACCTCATAGTGATCAATATGAGGCCTTATTACATCATCATCGGTATGGACTAGTTTACCATAGTTAAATCATGGATTGAATATCACAACAAACAAGTTAGATTCCTTAGAAAAAATGATATGTGATTATCTTTTATGGCATAGAGATATCTCATGATGGAGAGAGTGGGTATTACGAGAAGGAATCTTCAACCCATCTACTATAAGTTGATGAGATTATTCGTCGGTATAGTGGGATATTTTGTCATTGGGGTTTCTTCAATCATGAAATATTTCATGTATTCCTCCATCATGTATGCTCATGGACTACCTATAAGGGGGTAGCAGTATTTTTACACTGATTTTCACCATAGGATTTCTCTGATATCATCATAATCAAATAATATTTCCCATACCAAGCTCTGGGAGCTGGGGATGTAGTTAGACGACCTCTAAGAGATGATTTTTATTACACCTGGTGTGTCATAATGGGAAACCCCAATCATGTTTTTGAAAAAGGAGGATGTGATCATGCATCTTTAGGTTGATTTTTGATTCCTAAATGAGACCATGAAAATGAAAAATTACCCATTATTGTGAATTGGAAATATCTTGGATCATTTGTGAGGGGAAAGATAGTTCTCAAATATCAATCTCAGGTCTGGCTACCTAAAGTTATGTGTTCAAGAGGTTGATATTCCAAAACTAGTTTTTTAACGTCTCAACGGACACTAGGAATTCATGGTGAATCGTTTTAGTGTGTTAAATTCTCCCATTCTACTTGTTTCTATGATAAACTGGACGTTCCATTTATAATTAGATTGATTTTTTATTATCGTCCTAGAATACATAATCATTTAATATATATTAGAGGAGGAGATTGAAGATAACATAAGGATGGTCCTAGACATTCTTCCAGAGCACCATATTTATGGTAATATCTCAAAGTGCTAGTTCTAGATCCATGTGTTTCACATTAGGGGGTCATGTAACACCCAATGGTTTTAAAATTAATTGAAATGCATATAACATTGTTTTAAGTATATATTTATTACTATCCTTTAAACCTAATGTTTCCACTTCTATGTTGTGAATTTCAAAAAATGGCAATCTACAATTGTGATCAGTATGTTATTTGGAGTCTGATAGGACCAACTTGTTTTTTATATGAATAGTAACATACCCTTATTAATAGTAATAGGAATAGTAATATGACCCTAATGAATAGTAAATTTCATAAATATTTTATTCTCTTAAAGATTTAAGATAATTTCAACTAGATTGATTTTCCAAGGTGTTAAAAATTTATAAGAAGATTTAAAATTATTATTTGAGAATAACTTATAATGTTATTAAAAATTTAGATTAATAATATTTAGAAAATTATTTTCAAACAAATTGAGTAAATTATTTAATTATACACAACAAAAAATGGTCAGGGTGAATTTTTGACATTTTTCTGATATTCTTGAATTTTTTATGAATAATGAAATACGGTAAAATACAATATATTAGAATTAACAATTAAATAATCTATTTATGACAACCAAAATGATGTAATACCCAATGGTTAAAACTAAATTTCTATTATTAATTTTTGGGGTCACATGAATTAATAATATTCAAAATCTCGAGCAAAAATATTATAATAATGAATAAAATAATGTAAAATAACTTCTCTCCCCCACTATAAATACCACCTTCATTCACATCTTCCTCATACACCTCTCAATCCTTGATCCTTACCTATGTTATTCCTAATACTCATCCCAAGTATCTTCCTTATGTCTTAGAGCTTCTATTCTCACCAAAAGGTCATAACCAAAGGCCTTAAGGAGGATCTCGTGGAAAAGAGATCAACAGGTAAACATCTTATTGTTTTCTTTCTTTTCTTTTCATTTTCTTTTATATTATTCTTCTTTACTAAAAATAATATATCCAAGGGGCATGAATGATATAGTATTTTATATTTTCTGGATTTTATCATGGTTATGGATGATTCACCATTATACTTCTTCTTTTCCACCACTTATTCATCAAATTAAAACATCGTCCGTGATGTATTGATTTACCGATATCATAGACGATGTGATTTCAATTTCTTTTACTTCCATCAAAATAGGTCATAAAATAATTTTTATGTTTTAAAATATTATATTTTATTTATTATATCTTATATAATGTTCTGGAATCATTTTTTACTCATGTTATTAATTTATTAAACAAAATGAGTTCTTTATGATAGAAAAACCTCCAAAATGACCTAATCAAATATCAATATGGTTTTAACTTATGAATCATCCTCATGTCAGAATTAGAAATGATAAATGGTATATATTATGGTTCGTGAAATATTTAAATACCAATCATTTTCAATTTTATATTTTCCCTTCCAATCGATATGAATATCCATCATGAACAGATCATGGAAATTATCTAAAGAACACACTCAAAACAATTCAAGGAACCAATAATTACAATTAAACGGTGAAATAATGTAATGAGGGGAACATTTATGATATTACAAAGATTAATATGTTTTTTAAGATATTAGTAACACTCATTTAATCTTTATATAGGAGGTTTAAGCATATTTTATGTTAGAAAAACCAAGGGTAAAGGAATTATTAACCCAATTTCCATTTGAGTTAGTTAACCTTCAACTTCATTGTTTACGTGGTATTAAAATATTTTTTTTGATGAAATATGTTTATATAACGATAAATAATGTTTATTTACAATTTATATACATATTACATCTACACTATTAAGTCTCTATTCAATTTTATGATAATTATAAGGGACATTTTAAAGAACCCTCTTTTAAAATTATATTTTATGAAATAAAAATCAATTTTGTTATGAAATTAATCATGATAAATGATTTTTTTTGTTCTTGGAAATTGTTTATAGTGAAGGCTGGTACCTATATATCCCCCCAATGCATTGGGTATGTGTTATTTGTAGGTTGGTCTATTGGTAATTCAAAGCGTAACTAAAATAGATACAAAAATTTGAAAGTATTTGTGATGGTTACAAGTTATAAGGTATCCGATATGGTTAAAATATTTTGTAAGTAATTCCTCATGATACCTTTATGGTGATATTAATTTTCTTATATTTTTTGGAATCTTTTTGAAATATCTAGTTTCAAAAAATAATTATACATGGGTGACTAGTATGTCTTTTGAAAATGATATCATACATTACAATTTATCATGGACTGATGTGTTCCTTCCTTCTTTTTATTTCCCTTACTGATATTTTTTTTGTTCCTCCAAATATTTTAAATGATTTTCATAAGTTATAAGGATGTGTACAACAATGAAGGAAGCGAAGTTATATTTTTTATTAATGGTCAAAGAAAAATTGTTTTATTTGAAACAGTTTATATTTTGGAATAAATGAATATTGTATATATGGTATCCACACTGTATTATCGTGTTAGGTTATGAATGTATTATGTACCAATTATATAAAGTTTTAAACATGAAAAGATCCTCAATCTAAAAGTAAGTGATTTCTTGACTAAATTCAAGATTATGTATTGTAATATTTTATGGTCCTTATAGTTTGTATTATAGTATGGTTTAGATAACATGAGGGGTTAGGATGATGTTAATAGAAAACCATAAATGATTTTTAATTTCTGGATAATTTTAAAAGTAATAACATTTAAATATTACCTTTTTGCTTTGAGTAGGATTTTTTTTGTTCAAAATGGTTGTCTGCAAAATAAATAGGAAAGCTGAAGAGGAAGGGCCCCTATAGAATAATATCCTTCCGAATATGAAGCCCGGAATGGTAGGGATTGGAACTGAGAAGGTTTGGATAGTAATGGCTCAGCTAACATAGGAAATAAATGGTGGTGTAACCCCTGAAATAAAACAACCATAGGTACCACAATAGAACATGACAATAGTGGAACATTTTGTGAGACCACACCCTCTTACGTTCAGTGGATCTTCTGAAACAGTAACTGGTGAACGATGGTTTAAAGCCCTTGAACAGATATTCGATGTAATTGGATTTTCAGATAATCAAAAGGTACATCTTTTCATTTATTATTTTGAAGGTAAATTTGATCAATGGTGGTTAATGGTAAATTATATCATGGATAGAGAGGATATAGATTCCTTGATGTGGGATTAATTTAAAAGAATTTTCCTTGATAAAATTTTTCCTAAGGTGGTGTGACTTATGATGGAGAAGAAATTCCATAAATTGAACCAAATTCTGAGTGATTCAGTGGATGTATATGAGAAAAACATCACCCGACTATCAAGGTATGCTCCAAATCTTATTCTGGATATTGATAGCAAAATCAACCACTTTTAATCGGGATTGAAGCCATGGTATCAAATGGTGTTGGCCTCCTATGAATTTAAAAGTTATTAGAAACATGTCTGCTGTACTAAAAGGGTAGAGATGGAGTTTTATGATGATCAAATGTATTTCGAAAACAAGGAGAAGAGTTGGTCTATATGGAAGGTGGCGTGTAAGAATAAAATAATGAAATATGATGGTAAGAAAATCTAGTTTCTAGTTAGTGAAATGTGTGGAAAGAAGAACAATGTGGAATGCCTTAACAAAACATGAAAGTGTATTTGATGTGGTATGTTTGGACATATGGCCCAACAATGTAATGAAAATGATAAAAAATCTAATCGTGATTAGAAATCTGTTATGTGTTTTAATGTTGGTGAGATGGGTCATTAGGGAAATTCCTACCCAAAGAGAGATCTGAATGATGAAAAGAAACTATACTATAAGAAAAAAAGTTTTATTGAGACACATTGCGACTACATTAACAGACATCTGTCCATCTAATGATGTTTTATCTGTTACCCTGTTTGTTTACTCATGTTTATCTAAATTTTTGTTTGAAATGAGGTCTACACATTCATTTATTTCTGAGGATGTTTTGTAAAATTAGAAATGTCCCCTCAACAAATGAAATTGAAACTTAGTGTTAAAACACCATGGGAAAATATTATAGAAAAGGGGAATTATAAAAATATTTCTATTATGGTGTATAGAAATACATTACCCACAATACATTTTGTTTTTTCCTTAGTCTAGTGTTATTTTATTCTAGAAAGGTATTAGATTTATATATATCATGATAATATTGATTGTAGAGCTAATGAAGTAGTTTTTCAGAAATATTTTACTGTTTTTATAAAAGAAAAAACCCATACAATTTATAACAAATGAGGAAGCTAAAAAACTGTTGAAATATGGAAATGAAAGTTGTAATTATCATATTGTTGATAACAGGGGAACTATTCGAATTAATGATTTTCTAGTGGTAAATGAAAATCATGCTAATTTTTCTAATGAGTTACCTAGTGTCATACCTCATCAGGATGTTGAACTCATAGTTGAATTAGTTCCTGATGCTAAGTCAATTTTAAAACCCCCCATATCAAATGGATCAAATGAAACTTCTTGAAGTAAAAAATCAGTTAGATGATTTTCTTAATAAAGGGTTAATTTGTCCTAGCACTTCACGATTTCATGCATATATTTTGTTAATTAAAAAGAAATAAATTTCCATGAGACTTTTCACTGACTATAGATCCATGATTAACATCATTTTTAATAAAAGTATCAATTTCCTCATATCGATGATTTTTTTAATCATCTCTAGGGAGCTCAATACTTTTCGAAGATTGACTTGAGATCCAGATACCATCAACTGAAGGTGAAGGTGGATGACATCCAAAAAAAAGTTTTTCGCACTTGATTTAGGCATTATAAATTTTTTATACCTTTTGGGTTAACTAATGCTCCAACTATATTCATGATTATTATGAATAGAATATTTTAGGAGTTCTTGGATATGAGTGTTGTTGTGTTTATTGATGAAAGTCTATTATATTCTAGATGTAAATATAATCACACAAAACATATAATGGTTGTTTTGAAACCCTTATAAAAAGAAACTGTATGGAAAATTTATAATGAATGATTTTTGGTTGCAATATATTTCTTTTCTAGGTAACATTGTAAATAAGAATGGAATAATTTATAATACTACAAAAAAGTGGTTGATGAATGGCCAAAAACCAAAAATGATATAGAGATTCATAGTTTTGTTGGTTTAGCATCTTATTTCAGACGGTTTGTTAAATAAATTGCATGGTTATCTATCCTTCTAAATATGTTAACGCAGAAAGGTGTTAAATTTATATGGATATAAGAATGTGATGTTTTTTTGGGAACTAAAGAAGTGATTATTGAATGCTCTAGTTTTGGCCTTACCTTACCGAAATAGTGAGTTTTTCGACTACAGTTATTATTTATTAAAGGGATTTTGTTTTGTGTTGATGAAGAATGATCGAGAAATAGATTATGATTCAAAAAAACCATGAGGTAAATTATCCCACACATGATTTGGAATTTGAAGCTATGGTTTTTTCATTGAAAATTTTATGGCCTCAATTATAAGGATCCCAATGCCCAATATATACTGACTATAAATGCATGAAGTATATACTCACTCAGAAGGAATTAAACATGAGGAAAATAATATTGATTGAACTAATAACGAATTATAATAACATGATCAATTACCATCTGTGAAAATCTGACAATGTGGAAGATGGTTTGGGCCGAAAACATAATGCATCATTAACCATGTTACATTAAGAACATGATCCCATGATGAATGATTTGATGAATTTTAGCTTAGAAGTTTTTGGTTCAGGAAATACCTCATTTTTGTTTCAGCTTTCTATGCAGTCATCATTATGAGATAGAAATGCACAAGCACAGAGGGAAGACTGTGAGCTGTATAACAAGGTATAATTGGATAAAATGGGTATGATTACTGAATTTAACATTGATAAATATTTTGTTTTAAGATTTGGAAAATGGTCGTGTCTGCCTTGTGGTTCCCATTTGAAGTATGATTTGTTGTGTGAAGCTCATAGATCTCTATTTCCAATTCATCCCAGCATTTCTATGATGTTTAGAGACCTTCATAAGTATTACCATTGCGATGGAATGAAAAGGCATATTTCCGAATTTATTATGAAATATTTGCCATGTCCACAAGTTAAATCAGAGTGGTAGTTACCAAAGTGTATTCTTTAGCATTATCTATTCCCATAGTGGAAATGGGATAATATATCAATGGATTTCATGTTGGGGATACCTATGACATATCAAGGTAACAATATGATTTGGGTTGTTCTAGATCAACTGAAAAAATACTCAAATTTTCTTTCTATTTGATATACAATATCAATAGATCAACTTTCTCAATTGTACCTCAATGTGATTTTCAGGTTACATGGAGTTCCTCTTTCTATTGTATTGGAATAGGATCCCAGGTTCACATCTAATTGTAATGAAGGGAATTCAAATTTCATTGGGAATAAAAGTAAATTTTCGTATAGATTTTCATCCTCAATCAGATGGGCAGTGAGAGTGAACGATTCAGAATTTGGAGGATTTGATTCAAGCTTGATCAATGGACTACTGGGGATGTTGTGATAATTATCATTCTTCAGTTGAGTTTTCGTATAATAAATGTTTTAATTCTATAAAAAAATGGCACATTTTGAGGATTTTTATGGGAAGCTGTGTTGGACACCAGCGTTTTGGGAAGATATTGGTGAAAGAAAGATGATGGGGATAGATTTATTAGAGGTAGTGGCTGAGAAAGTGAACATAATCCAGCAGAAAATGAGGACTTCTCAGTGCATGCAGAAAACTTATACAAATAATATAATTTAAAACTCATATTTTGTGGAATTTGATCATTTTGTTCTTAGAATCTCACCAGGGGAAAGAGTTATGCATTTTGGGAAGAAAGGAAATCTATGAAAAGTGGTTATCGGACCATACAAAATTATAATGAAAGATAGACTAGTCATATATTGAGTTTTTTTCTTCTGAATTTATCATAGGTACACATTTTTTTTATGTTTTGATGTTGATAATGTATGTGCCAAATTCAACTCATGCTTTGAGTCCAAATGCAGTTCGGTTAGAAGAGAACCATTCTTTTGAAGAGAAACTAGTTCAGATTTTTGATGGAAGGGAACAAGTATTGTGGAATAAGGTAATCCAATAGGTAATGGTTTTGTGGGGAAACAACATTGTTGAAGAAGCAACATGGGATACTGTAAATTGTATGAGGGAAACATATTCTCACTTTTTAATAAGTAAATGAAATTGTGAAGATGCAATTTCCATAAGGCGAGGATAATGTAGCACCCAAGGATTTAAAAATAAATTGAAATCCATGAAACTTTTTTTTATTTAGATATTTATAAAAATCCTTTAAACATAATCTTTCCACTTCTATGTTGTAAATTTAAAAAACATGGTCATCTATAATTTTGATCAGTAAGTTATTTTGAGTCTGAAAGAACAAAAATGTTTTTTTGGAGAATACTAGCATACCCTTAAAAATAATAATATGAATTGTAATATGACCCTAATGAATATTAAATTTTGTTATTTTTTATATTTCTTAAATCATTAAGCTAATGTTAACTTGATTGATTTTTCATGGTGTTAAAAAATTAGTTATATATTTAAAATTGTTATTTTTGAATAAATTTTGATTTTATTTATAAGTAAAATTAATAATATTTAGAAAATTATTTAAAAAAATGGAGTTCATTTTTGAATTCTACAACATCGAAAAAAATTTAGGTTGAATTTTTAACATTTTTTTATATTTTTGAATTTTTGATGAATAGTGAAATAAATTAAAATATAGTATATTCAAATTATCTATTCAATACACTATTTATTACATCATAAGTGATTTAATCCCATTTGGTTCAAACTCACATTCCATTATTACAATTTGGACCACATGAATTAAGATTATACATGGTATTGAGAAAAAGTTTTTTAATAATGATTAAAATAATGTAAAATACCACCTCTCCTCCACTATAAATACAAACCTCATTACACTTTTCCTCTCCCACATATCTAGCCTTGATACTTACCTATATTCATACCAATACTACTCCCAAGGATATTACCCACGTCCTAGTGCTTCTGGTCTCACCAAAAGGTCAACACACCATGCCTTAAGAAGGATCTCAAGGAGAAGAGATCCAGGGGTAAACATCACTTATTGTTTTATTTCTTTTCTTTTCATTTACATTTCTATTCTTCTTATTTACTCACATACCATTATAAAAGAGGAATTAATGATCCAGTATGTTACATATTCTTGATTTCATCATGTTTATGTAATATTCACCGTTATAATTCTTCTCCTCCCCCACTTATTCAAGAAATTGAAACACCATTCATGATGTATCAATTTACCAACATCATGGACATTGTAATTTCAATTTATTTTACAACCTTCAAGACTGGTCATGAAACAATTTTTATTGTTTAAAAATATTATTATTTATGTATTATATCTTATATAAGGTTATGTAATCATTTGTTACACTAGTTATTAAATTATAAATCAAAAACGAGTTCTTTATGATCGAAGAATCACCAAAATGACCTAAACAAAAATCAATAATGCTTAAACTTATGAATCATCCCCATTTCAGAATTCAAAATGATAAATAGTGTAAATTATGGTTATGGAAATATGAAAATACCACTCTATTATAATTCTATTTTTTCACTTCCCATCGAAAACAATATCATTCATGAACTGATCATGGTAATCATGTAAAGAACACACCCAAAACAATGCAAGGAACAAATAGTTACAATTAATGGGTGAAATGATGTGATTAAGTGATCATATAAGATATTATAAAGATAAATATGTTTCATTAAGATATCAATAACACACTTTTAACCATTATATATGAGGTTTTAATATGTTTTAAGTAAGACAAACCTGAGGTAAGGGTATTCTTAAATCAATTTCCATTCTTGGGGTCGACATTCAACTTCATTTTTTACATGGTATTAAAATTGTTTTTTTGATGTAATTTTTTATATTATGTTGAATTATGTTTATTTATTTTTTATAAACATATTCCAACCACTCTATTATGTATTTCCTCAGATTTAAGATATTTATATGGTACTTTTTTAATGAAGCCCCTCTTTTAAAATTCTATTTTACAAAATTCAAAGGAAATGTTTTTTTAAATTTATTCATGTTATTTGAATGTGGTTTGTTTCTCAGGAATTGGTTATGATGAATTTTGGTTCCAATATCTTCCTCAAATTCATTGGGTATGTGTATGTTGGAGGTCATACGTATGGTTACTCCAAGTGTAACTCTGATGGTTACACAAATTATAAGGTATCCATGAGGGTTATATATTATAAGGTAGCTGAGAGTGTTGAAAATGTATGTATGTAATTCCCCATGATACCTTTTTGGTTCTATTTATGTTCTTATATTTGTGGTAATCTTATATAAATATCATGTTTCACAATTTAACAATATATGGGTGGCACATATTTCTTTTGAAAATGACTTCATCTGTAACAAGTATTCATGGGAAAATGTGTTATTTCTTTCATTTTATATCCCTTTCTGGTATTTTTATTATCATAATATGTTTCTAAATTATTTTATTAGGTTATAAGAATGTGTAATAAAAATAAAGAATCCATGTTAAATTTTTGAAAATTTTTCAATGAAATCTGGTTTTATTTGAAAAGTTTTATATTTTGGATGAAATGAATACTATTTTTATTATATCCACTCTATATTATTGTGTAATGTTATGAATGAATTATGTCCCAATTATCTAAAGAGTTTTTCCTTAAATTATTCTCAATGTGAAATTAATTTATTTATAGACAAAATTCAAGATTATTTAATGTAATAAGGCAGTCCCCTTATAGGTCATGCTATTTATAATCTTGGATTAACATTGGACTCGATGATGATTAATGTAGTGCTTTCTTGGGATCCACCCAAGAGTGTGTTAGAGGTGATGAATATTATTGTCATGAAAGGGTAATACATGATTATTTTGGTAGAGTAATCTAGGATTTCTGACCCTTTAACCACCCATACATGGAAATTTTACCAGTTTAAATAGAATGGAAATTGCTAAAGATGCTTTGAGGAGTTTAGGGTGAGAATGATGAGTGCTCTTCTATTGAGACATCTGAATGAGGGTGTGGAGTACGTATTGTATTGTGATTCATATGGATTAGTTCTTGGATATATTTTTATGTAGATATACTAATTTATCATATATGTTTTGAGCTATTAGAGACCCCATGTACAGAACTATATGAATCAAGACCAAGACATAACATTTATATTATTTTTTATGAGGATGTGGAGACACTATCTTCTAGTAGAGTACATTTTTGTTTACATTGACCATCAGAGTCTTAGTTAGTTCTTAATTCATAGATACGTGAACCATATATAGAGGTACTAGTTGGAGTGATTTAAAAAATATGAATTTGATATATTCTATATTTCTAGGAATGGAGATGTGGTAGAAAATTACCATAGAAATAAGTCCTATTCTCGCTTGGTGCAGGAGGTGTATGACTAGTTGGATTCATTGTGGTAGACCCAAGTGGAGTAGAGGGGTACATATTATCTCATGTCAATAGTGTTGACTCAATCACTTCACTAATATGTGATGGAGTCACAACTATGGGACAACGAATTAGATGTACTTTTTTACTAGATATCATTAATAGATTCACTAGATGGTTTTGAAGAAGGATGGAATCATGTCACCCTTTTCAAAGGATAGATGGTGGTTTTGGTCACGCATTGAGAGGAGGTGATGAAGTAGTTTCACACTTACCATATGACTATATATCTTAGTGTTTTGAAAATGTACATTGACATTGATCATATGTTTTCATGGGATGACATTGGGTAGGTAATGGCTATGTTCATCTCTTGGTGACCCACATGATAGCATGTGATGGATGAGAACCAGGTTCAGATAGGTTATTTACAACCTCTTGGGATCCTAGAGCTGGAAGGGGAAATAATATTTATGGAAATTGTAATGGTAATTCCACAATAAAAAAGAATCCATGATTCCATCAAGGTAAATGTTTATTGACTTACCATATCAGCACAGACCATTTCTATCCAATAGTAGAGTTAGGTGGATTATTTGGGATAGTGGTACTAGGGTGATATTATAGAACTATATGGGGTCTCATTGATGATTGTATCTATCCATGATGATTTATTCATGAAACAATTACGTGGAGGCCTCCTTGGGACAATCATGAACCATTTGAAGATGATGATAGATTTTTACACCGTTACAAATGGCCAGACTAAGCACAATAACCATGTTCTAGAAGATATTAATTGGGTTTGCGAGTTATAAATTGGTATGAGATGGATGGATTAATTTCATGTATTATATTTTTTCAATTAATAATAGATATCACTATTCTATCAATAGGGAACCAATAAAAAATGATGCAGATTAGATGGGGTTTTTTGGGTTTAGATGGGATTTAAACCCCTCTAAATAGGTTAACAATGGTTATTGTTAACCACCACCAATGTGGTTTCAATATGATGTTAATAGTGGTTTTATTGAACAACTGGTAAGATATATATAGTATTATGGTTATTTATTTTATAGGTTAATTAATCAACCTAATTTAATGCAATATTTCACGAAACAACCCATTTAGGTGCGGTTTTCAACCACCACGAATTCTTGAATCATATTAGAGTGGGATTAAACCCACTCTAATTTTATTTCAAATTTCTAGAGCTTCTCATTTATATTATGTTGGGGTTGTCCCTTTAAACCAACATAAAATCATTTATTTTCAATTTTTCAGGTCACTAAATACTATTGGACATCCCCCATTTGGTTCCGTGAGGATCCACCTCCATTTACTAGGATCTTGTTCTCCCAACCTTTGGTCCATTATGTTCTTCTCCAATTCCCTAGTGACCCCCTCCAATTAACATGTGATAATATAGCCATGTTTCCTCTTGTCCCTCCCTCCTCTATAAATACTAGTGATTCCCAGAATTTCCCTCGTGGTCCCTAATTAAATTACATGATGTACCAGGGTCTTGATCATGCATTTCCTCCACCCGAAGCAGATCCACTGCCACTATAATAATTTCATTTTCTATTTAACATATAAAAATTATAATTTTTTTTAAAAAAGTTTGCGTATGAATCCTCATGTTAGTTTTTAAGCAAAAACCACTTTTTGGTTTTAGGTAGAGGGAGACCCATTACATAGTTCAAAGTCACAAGACCATGTAGCCTAAATACAAGGCATGAAAGTCCATTTTTTTTCCAAAGGGCCCTTCTGTGAATAATACTACTATAGTTCCTGGTATTCTTCACTTTCTGTTAGAGTACCACCACTGCTATAGTTTCTGATAAAGTAACTTCTATAGTTCTGCAACAATATCCGGGAATTCGTCCCATGTGTGGATATGATCCTAGATCATTTGGATGCCAATAAGGAGATTCTAACACATGGGTAAATGTACATTAGAGAAACTACACTCGGTTTTCAAGCCTAATGGATTACACAATAAAGGTGGGACATCACCCGCCATCGAGCACCTTTATGTATTCCCCTAGCTGCAGGCCTAGGTATAATGACACCCATGATTTCAGGCAACTTCCACATAGCGTTGAGGGGCTCACGAGAGGTGATAAAGGCATATAATGTGCGTTTCCTTGCAAGGACTTGATCCTGAAACCTTGAGGTCAGGACGCGACCACCACTCAAAAACTCACCCATGCCCCATGGAAAAAAGTATACATGGTTTTTAAGCCCATGGGGTTACACATATATTTTTATATTGCTAAATATATTTATGTAAATTATTTAAATAATACATATTTATATATTATACAAATTATTATTTATATAATATATATAAATAATAATATTTACATATATAAATATATATTAATTTTATATTAATAAATACATTAACATTTTGGTGTGTGTGTATATATATTTTTGTATTTATATAATCTTTATAGATAAAATATAATTAAAATATATTTATTTATCTTATCATTTCAAGATACCTATATGTATGTGTGTTTGTGAGTATGATAAAAATAATAATATTATTTGTTATTATTATTATTATTTATTATTATTACAACCATTTTTGAAAATATAAATATTTTATGTTGGTTTTATGAATGTTAAACCTTAGTTTTATGGTTTATATCATACATATATTATAATAAAAACATTTATATTATATATTTATGTATCTAATTATATTTATTTTTATTATATCACGTATACAAATTCACAAACAGAAAAAATTAAATACATTTATATAATTAGAATTGTTTAATATAATTGAACAACATATTATATAATTACAATATTGATTCATATAATGCGTATTATTGTTTATATATATTGGTTTATTGAAATAAATATTATTTTCCTAATATATTTAAATACATTAATTATATATCATACGTATACATTTATATAAATTATATGTGTATATTTTTTTAAGACATATATGTATATTAACATAATTATAAATATATATGTGTAATATTTATGTATATATATATATATATATATATATTATTCCCTCCCCTATATGTAATATATTTATATATATTTAAATTGATTTATTTCATTTTGTATTTATGAATATATTTCTATCCCACAAAAATACACACATATGTGTATTTATATATTTATTTGTAAATATTTATACTAATTTCCATACACATATATATTACATGTAAATATATTTATATATTACAAAAATATACTATCAATGTATATATATCATATTTATATGTACACAATTAAAAAAATATTAATATAAATAAAATATATTATATATGTTATAAATACATTAATATTTATAACAATATGTACATTATATATATAATATTTATAAAGATAGAATTTTTTAGAAATTTTATAAATGTATAAACATATACATATACGTATATCACATATACACATATATATATTCAAAGAAATGTTATTTTTGTAAACTGTTTATATATATTTAAATATTTATCCTTCTTTATATTTATAAAAATATAAGACCACAGGTCTAGTTATAAGAAACGCTTCTACATACTTATTTAGAAGAAATAAAAAGTACATATAATAGGTGGACGAGAACAAACAAAAAAAAATTTCTCCATCCACCTTACAACATGCCTAGATATCATAATATGACATATCATTTCCAAAATCAGAGTCACAAGAAACCTACCACTCATATTGAGATTTATCCTGATTAAAAATATTAAGAATTTTGGTGTCCAACTTCATGTGAATCTTTGAAAATAATCTGTTAGAAAGGTTCCTTGGAAGTTTAGAATAATCATTGTGTGGTCACCACTTTGTGGGTAGAGAGGTGAAACCCTCACCAACAGTCATCTTTTCATTTCCACTCTAGATCACCTCCTGGAATGATGCACGACATCCACTGATCAAAGCCTTAATTGGGGTACAAGGACCAATTTCATCCTCAGAAACATTGCCCCTCTTCTTAGATAATTATGAAGATTAAATTAGCTTTTGAATTTCCTAGTGACAATCAAGACATTATTATGAATTAGTCTGGTCAGAGACATCAACCTGAGAGTGATCGGGGATCATCATTTTTGGACACTATATAGGGATTTCCCCCACTAATGTAACCTCTTTAGAAAAATCAACCCGATAGACTAAGGGGACATTTTGAGCTCTCTCCAAGGATACATCCACCAATTGACCCTTTCCTTTTAGATGAGAGTTAGACTTCCCATATATCATCACATCAGCTATTGTGGAAACTGGTTCCATGAGTACATCACCACCATGAACAATGGACTTTGAAAAATCCATATCTTTCATCCTTGACTTAATTTGGAAAAAATTTTCGAGATGACCCCTTATTCCACATTCATCAACTAAGACATGCTTTAGACATGTCTCCAAAGAGTGTCCAACAGCCATATAGTCTGGGAAGAAAAGATGCGTTTTTTCATATTCAACATCAATTTGAATGTTATTAGAAAGAGTGGAAAGAGTTACCTTGTCAACCAATGTGGAGATGAGGTCAACCTCCACTATCATCCTAGAAAAGTGACCAAACCAGATATCTTTAATCTAATTATTGAGAGGAATATGAGTCTCAATTTATGTGGAAATGTAATACCATGTCTTTGGATGCATAATAACACAATTGATCCAATGAAGATGAACCCAGACCTAAGAGAAGTTATCTCATGAACATGAGACATTAAAGTCCAAAGTTGATTCATGTCGGTAAAGCCATCCAGGGTTTAATAGCACGGTCCAAATACTCTATGCACAAAGCATCAAGTCATCTAAAGGAAATAGGTAATAAAAAAATCCTCGACCAAGAGGGACTCATTTACAATTAGAGAAACCCCATAAAATATAGATTTGATGAATCAAATCTTTAGGCTTCCCTGTTTTTTCACATTTAGGAAAAATAATTCCCGCAATCAAAGAGTTTTTTGCAATTATCAATCTCCCAAAAAGTGATTCAGGGTCAGCTTCAACGTGAACTAGTGGAACCTTATGGAGAATCCTTCCATGACATGAATCTTTAAACCTACCTAGAGAAATATATATATATATATATATATATATATATGGTCTGGAATTTATACTCATTAAAGGATCATCATAAGATTGATATCATAAAACATTACCACCCGACTGAGACGAATCCATCCTAGCATACCGCACTAATGTATTCTCTTTCATACTAGATGACATTCATGAATCTCTATAGTTTAAATTAACACCACCAGTAGTTCGATGAAGTGGATTTTTAGGTCTAGAAAATAGATCTAGAATTGAACATGGGTATGCCAAACGTTGCAGCATGTCATTAGATCTATCAAGAAGATCTAGAGCTGAATGAGGACCATCCGAGATGCAGTTCTTCGGTGCATCCATAAGGTTAGTGTACCATCAAAACTCTGTGATTCTTACAGAACAACATCAGATCTAACAGGTAGATCTGTATAAAAATAATTATATTTTTATTATATAATTTATAATTTACATACATTTAATACAATATATGATTAAATTAATTGTTATTTATATTATATTATATTATATTATATTATATATATGTATATAAATTCATATAATACAATATCATATTTTTATTTGGATGAAATTTTATGTATACCCATATATAAATATATTTTACATATTAAATTCCTTTATACTTATAGTTATATTTATATATATAGTTATATTATGTATAAAATATATAATTGATATACTAATTTATATATATATATATTAATATGAATCTATTTATTTATTTGTAAATAAATATTCATATATTTTTTACATTTATTTGTATGTATATATATATTGTATATGTGTGTTTGATATATATTACACATTTATGTATATAATGTAATGAATTTATATTATATATTATTCATACAAATATATATAATATAAAGAAGTCAAATAAATTTTTTATATAATACATACATGTTTATCTATATTCATGTTTGTGTGTATATTTGTAAAATCCATTATTATTATTATTATATAAATTATAAAATCTATAATGTTTTTACATGATCCATAGATTAAAATAAAGAGTTTTTATGTATATATTTATATAATATATTTATGATTCTATATTATAATAAATATTATATGATAATCCATTTGATAGAATGATATAAAATTTATAATATATATTATATAATTATAGTTACGTATGTCTACAGTTATGATTAAATACAGTCATATAGATTATCTATATTAATATATTTGAATAATATATTTATATAATTTATATAAATACAATTATATATTGTATTCTAATTATATATATATAGATATTGAAGAATTGTTTTGTTGTGAAAATAGGGGGGTTCACAAACCTATCTAATGTCATTAATTTAATGGGGTTCTAAACTCATTCTAATCAAATGGATTAGCATCTATTCATTGACCCTGTCCAATCACAAAAATATGAGGGGGTTAAAAACCATCTAATTTCTTAAATTCGAGGGTCATCAAAACCCCCTCTAATTTAGGGGAATAGTAGTGGTTCCTAAAACCCCTCAAATTTCATTAAAATGTATTTAATTATATAAATATAGCCTTTAAAATTGAAATTAATATTATATATATAGCCTAAAATCCAAATAAATTATATATATATATATATACAACACCTATAATATATAACTGAATATATAATGAAACTTATTATTAAATTAGTGCCAGTTTTGATATAACGTCATTAAAATACAACCAATATTAAAAAAAATTATAAAATATTTAGAGGGGGTTGTGAACCCCCTCTAAATGTGATTATTAGCTGGGTTTGTTCATAACCCCCACTAATTTCGGGATAAAACGTATTTAGGGGAATATGTGGATTACCATCTAAAAAACCATATTATCACCCTATTTTTTGTAGTTATCATTTTGAGGCCCTGAATGGGATACCGTGAAGGTCACCCATATGTTGGAATCAAATCAATAAGGAGTCTATTATCAGGCTAGATATGGTGCGGGATATAATGAAGAAGGTCTATGTGATCTGCGAGAAGTCGAGTACTTCCCAAATTTGGGAAACATATTATGATTATTGATGTTGTGTGAACTTGAAGTTCTACATGGGAGACCTTTTTTACTTAATAGTCATCCCATAATGAAGATTTTGGATGTTCGGGTGGGTAAGAAATCATTCTGCAAGGTTTATCTGGCCATTAGAGATCTCACTAATGGTTGGTGAGGGTTCTAACCACCTCTTCATAACCCCACAGTTTGAGTGGGTGCATGATGTCTTCCATGTGTCACAACTGAGGAGATACATGCATGATCTTATGACAATTATTGACATGGGTGAGCAGGACATCGACTATGGAGCCACCTTTGCGGAGTAGCCAGTGGAAATCAAAGATCATATGGAGAGGATCATACATAGAAGGAATATTCTCTTTGTTTGGGTATTGTGGTTTCATGGGAGCATACCAGAGAGATTTGGGGAGTGGGAGAGCTAGATGAGGGCTCAGTATACCCCCCTTTTTTAGTTATTTATTTCTTTTTATGGAAAAAAATATTGAAATATAAAATAATGTTGAAATTATATTTTTTCCTTGTAAGATATTGAAATATATAATGATATATTTTTGGAGAATGGAGCTATGAAGGGACACGATTCTAAGGTCCAGTAAGAACATAATTAATTTCAAATAAATATTAAATATATTAAATATCACAAAAGAACAGTTCATAAATAATTAAATATCTCCTAAGCATAGTCTCAGATAAAAACATTGAAGCATTTTTTGAATTTTCGGTGCAGGTTTTACCTTAGGCGCAACGTAGATATGGACAACATTGTATGTTATGATGGGAATATATTAGTGGGTATGATAAGTGAATTAATTAATTAAATTCATTAATTAATTAATTTAATACCAGACATAAATCCCCACTATAATTATTTCATTATGGATAATCTCTAGGGGTTTCAATATAACCTCGAGCTCCTTGAGGACATGATTCCACCGTTATTCAAGGCGGAACTAAGATCAGATGACAACTGGTGACCAGATCGTGTTTTCTTGGTTGACATAAAACAGATAAAATCCTCCCCATCACTGGATAATGAATTCATAACTAAATAGTGACCCTCTCTTGAATTAGGGAATGAATATTTTTAGGTTCCCCTATTTTTAATTAAATGATCATAAATATTTAATATTATATTATTTCATGGAAATTTCCAAGCATTTCATGAGCTTTGTTGATAAATAAATTTATTATTCAAATTATTCTCTATTATTAGGTAATTTTTATCAACATGGATCCATCACATGAAATGTTTGGCTGAGAAAAAATGACTAATTATGATTATCAGTATATATGGTGACATTCCCCCATTGTTATTAATGTTCTTCCATGCTTTCCAATACGTTTGCAGATTGAATTATCTAAGAAGGTTATATAATGATCGAACCCCCAGATTCACAATTGATTCATTTTTGATAAAAGTGTTTTAATATTATGGATGGATAAGTAGAGATTTTGTGATGTGGGTGATGAATCCCTTGAATCTAGGATCCATGATTCAGTGGATTCACCTTTAATCAAATGAATCACATCCATGATTCGAGCGGAGGATCAAATCATTGAATAACTACAACTAGAAGGTTAGAATCAATGATTATATGAGTTTTATAATAATTTAGTGTGGTAAAAAGGTACATTTGGAAGTGGAGAAGCTGGATTTGGAGGCTTCATTATAATTCCATTTGTAGTATAAAAAACATGAATACACATCATGTTGTATACAGAATATATAGTGTGTTGTCCCTTAACTGTGGTGTCTAATGATTTTGTGTGAGTTGAGTGTCACACATTGTGTGTGACTAACACACACTGTGTCATTAGGTGCTAGAAACTCAGCATGTACTCAGTGAGAACATAGATATAGACATGGATAGGGGCATGCTGTATACTAGCACATGGACATCATATAAAATTAGGGCTAGGAGAAAATGACCAGGCCCCTGGTGGACAAGGAACATTGCATAGTTCTAAATGGGATGTGATCTAAGAACTACTCATGACACATCCCATTTGATTGGTGGGTCCACATGTTTTGTGGACACTATACACATTATGTACTTCCCTCTAGAACTTATACCTAAGATATAGTATTCATTTTTATATTTAGTCTGGGCTTTGAGTAGCATATCGTGAGTTTTTATACACAGAGAACATGATGGTGGCCTTCATAATGGATTTGGAAAAACAATGCACGATGTCATGAGTCAGAAAATTATTTTGGTTATGCTTGACCGTGGATATGGATGAGAAGGATCTCCAGAGATTGATCAGAGTTGTCCCCCATAATTTATGTGGGAATGGGTTGTTTATGTACCTAATAAGTAATATTCCCATGAGATATACTTACTATGTGGTATCCCATGGACAAACACGGGTTTGGGTCATCACTCAACCTACTATGTGGTACCCCTGAATGGATATGGGCATGGGTCTTATACTTAGATATCCAAAACCCTCAATTATAATATAGTGTGGCTATTCAATCTATTTAATCTATGATACAACCTAATTGACTATGGTGTGGATCATCAAACTACTGAGTAGTACCCCCTAGAAGACTATGTTGTGGGACATTTATCTTCCTAATTAGTGGTACCCCCTAACAAATTAGGGCATGGGTCATATACATAATATGTTTTAACCCCTAAGTGACTAGGGTGTGGGTCCAATACATAGAGATTGTTACCTCTCATCTGTGGTGAACAATGGAGTGGTTTGGGTTCTTAATATAGTTACCTAAGTGGACAAACACACAAGATATTGGGAATCAATGATAGACCTTTGTAACAATTGAAAGATCATATCTGGGGTTGGGTTATGAGATGGATATACATGAGTTCTCTCATTTAGGTTTCTTTTATGTGAATATATATATATATATATTGTTGGGTTTTATTTCCCTATTTTATTATGTTTAGTTGATTATTTCAATAATTTCCCCCATTTCTCCACCTATTATTTTCATAGAATCCTATTGGATATTTATATACATACCCATGCATGATATTTTAATTCACATTTTCTGTATTATGAAAATGATGAATAGGTTGGTGGTTATTTCAGAAGAGTTTAGGGATACCCAGGTACAAATGATCTTATATTGTAGTTAGAGCTTAGATATCTTGTCAACGATTTGAAAACAATGTGTTTCTAGTTGTTTTTAGGTTAGAACATCTATTTTGGTTGGGCATGTATTTTTTCCTTTACATAATTTATTATACTCTTTTAAATTCCCTAGATATTGTTACAACCATGGTTTTTACTCTGGATGTTATAGACATTCATTATTAATCATATCAACTTCTGAATGGATATGTTTTAATGTGTTCATACATGTATATTAGGAAATGAAAACCCTTTTTGGTTATGACTTTCATATATTTTTTCTTGCCTCTGACCTATCAGGGTGGTCTTGGGGTAGTAATGGCTCAATTCATGACACATATACGGACAACATAACAATTGACATAGGGTAAATGTTTTTTAATTAATCTTAACATAAAGAAATATTAATGATGTAATCAATGTTAATTCACAAAAAAATATTTTTAAATATATGATTGTTATTTTCAAATTACATTCTTAAAATAAAATAGATTAATGTTTTTATGATATTTGGAATCTTTATTCCACATATTTGAAACTGATTAACCCATTATGTTGATAAACCATTGTCATGGTTACTATTTTACATGACATAAAATGATATTGATCTTATTTAATAAATTTAATATCACCACTCCATGTTTGGAATCCATTTTCTATGATTTAATTTCTAAATTTGGAATAATTTCATTTTAATATATGCCGACAAAATAGAATTAATGCGATTTTAAAAAAACACTTTTTATGTATTAATACGATTTTATGAAAAAAATTTATAATATGGATTAAAATAAATCGAATTTGAACGTTTTTAATGAAATTTGAATTATTTTTCTATAATAAAAATGTAAAACCAAATGTATCATTTAAATTATTGTTAATTATAAATAAATTTATGTTTCTAAAAAAATGGTATTTTTCACAATTCACACAAAAAAAAAAATAGATATATCCAAAAAGTTTATCATAATAATGTTTTAACAATATTATTTCAAAATATACAACAATTTAATTAAATAAAACATCTATTTTTTGGAGAAATTGATTATAATATATGTTCGTATAATGTAATAAAAATCATTTTTGATGAAATTGTATTTTTGAAGTTTAGAATGAATTTTTATTCAATAATTATTTAGTAAGAACAATTTAATGAATCCTAAATAATTTAATAGGTAAATGATAAATATTTAATTAAAATATTACGCCAATAGTGATTAACATTATTTAAAATTATAAGAATGCATTGTAAAAATAAATTATTTTTATTAAAAATAACCCCTATAAACTTATATGATTTTATTGACAAAGTTTTTAATTTTCTTGGAATTTATTAGATGTTTTTATTATGAAAACACATTCAATGTATACATTATAATTTAGTTTCTCCAATTATGACCCACCACTCCAATGACTATGTAATAACAATCATATTTAAATAATTTTATTGTAATGGTATATCATAATTTTATTTAAGCTTAGTATTTCATGTGGGACACGCATTCAAACATCATATTAATATAAAAATAAATTATTAGTTTATTATAATTATTTCATGGATTTTTGATAGTTTTTATTCCTCAAATATGAATGTTTAATTTAAAATATTTTCTGATATTTAATGGTATGAATGTGGGGTTGTTTATTTTTAATATAATTGTACCATTCAAATTAGTAGAGTTTGTACATAAAATATAAATGAAAAATTTAAAATAAGTTTTTTTTATCTAAACTGAGGAACTTTAACAAAAAAATATGATTGTTATTCTACTATATGATGATAGAAATGAGATAATATTACAAAAAACTATTCGTGTTCCCTCATGTTCACAAAGGATGAAAAATCATTATTTATGGGGAAAGCAAGGGGTAATATCTCTAAAATTGGTACTCCTTTAAATTATCTAACGAGATTCCCCAAAATGTAATCAGGCTATGAAATAATATGATTTCCCATTGGGGTATAGAAGCTGTAATAAATTCTAAAGGATTTTTTTGTTTAAATATCATTTTTAGTAATATAAAAAATTATAGTATGTTTTTGAAACATGTATGAATAGGAAAATGGTTCCATATACCCCAAAATATAATGTATATTAAATAATCTAGACCACTTGATCACATTAATAATTGTTTATATTGACATATGTCAAACAATTATATTATGTGTAATTTTTACTTTATTACATTAATTTATTATTTTTACAGGATGAATAATTTTGTGTTTGTAAAACATAAGTCCCAAATAAACAAATATATTCCAAATATTTATATTAGTGGATGAAAAAAGGGTTTTCTTCATAAAAAAATAAATTATATCAGATTACGGAAGTTAATACACATGTGATTCATTTGATAGTTATGCTTAAAATAACGTAATCAATAATAAATATGGTGTTACCTATAATCTAATGGATAATTTAGTAGTGGTTAGAAAAACATAAGGTTGTTTTAATGGGGAAAAAATTCCTATTGAGCCCAGTCATTCAAAATTTTACTAAATGTAAGTATTGTGTACTATTGTGTAGGTCCAAAACAAAAGACTGTTAAAACATGAGAAAAATTTGATATCATATAATATGTGGTATAAGAACAGTCCCATATTGAATTACCTTAATTTTTATTGTATCCCATCTTAAAATTTGATGAGAAATAGAAAAATATTATAATTTTTAGAGAAAAATAAATAAGGGATCACTATGTGATAAATTTCAAATATTTTAGTGTATATATGATAGAAAACATGTTTAAAATATTGGTTAAATGTTTTTATTTGATTGTCGTTAAGAATCGGTGTAGGATAAAAATGAAAATTAAATATGTTGATGGAAATATTAACGTTGTAATCAACCATATTTTATAATAATTAATATAATAAGTAGATATAAATTGGGAAAAAATTGGTGTTTATTATTATAAACCTATTGATGAATATATGACTACTAAACTTATGAATATGAGGCCAGAAATATTAAAAAATCAATTTGATTCAATAAATATATTTTTCAATAAAGAGGAAACAATTAAAATAAAATGAATATTGGGGATTGAAATTTATACAACTCTCATTTATCATCTTTACCAAACAATAGTATCATATGAAACATAGAATGAGCATTTACATAATACTATTAATGAATAACATGATCATATGAAATGGAAATCCACTAGGTATCTTGTTCCAAGATAAAAAACTAGAAATTTAATGGGTACCAAGTCGACTATCAGGAACAAAATTAATGGGAAGGTGATGTGTTAATAAAAAAACCTAGGCGGGAATGCAAAGGATACTCATAAATGGAAGTGAGGGAATTTTATGAGATAGTATCACTAATAAAAATGATATAATCTACTTTAATGCTCATTTAATTTCAGAAAAAATACATTACATGTTTATTAGATAGATGTGAGATCTATCATTCTTTGTGAAGGTCAAGAAAAAGAGTTTTTCATTAAATAACAGAAGGGTTTCATTTAAAATATTGATTTAAGATTGGTGTTTGAAAAAAATATTGATTTGTATGGATTCATATAGTACGTATTTATTGTAATGAAAATTTTATGGTTTTGGGAGAAATAAGTCATTTTTAGTCAGAATGTTTGATAACAACTTGTTTGTAGAAGATATATCCATAGGTACACTAATTTTTCTTTTATATGTTAATTTAATTATTTTTCTTGTGGATAAAAGGTATATGTATTAAGAATATAGAAAAATGTAGATAAAATTGTATATATCATTATTATGTGTGATGAAATATGTCTTAGTATTACATATTATTTAGGAAAAAAATTATCTTCTTATTACAAGATAAATATGGCAGATAATTTTTTAGGAAATTTTGGAAAAAATATTATAATAAATCACCACACCCAATTTTCAGTGACCCTAAAAGTAGTAAATATGAATCTAGAAATTTTTTAATGAAAACATATTTGGGGAAATCAATACATATCAAATTTATCTAACAATGTCAAGACAACATATTATGTTGGATGTGACTCTTTATAAAAGGGTATTGAGTGATCCTAAAGAGTCTGATATGCAGTAGAAAAAATATTTTTGAGATGTTTTCAAGGTATAATTAGTTTTATAGTTTAGTATAAAAACTATTGGTCGGAGTAGAGTACTCAATAAAGGGGTGAATTTATTATTTATTAAAAAATTTAAAGAGGTATTGTTTGATTTTCTTCTAATATTTAAAATTCAACTACCATGTTAGGCAGCTGTGAATTTATAAGAGATTGACTATTCAATTAGTTTCTCAAATGATTGAATAGTTCTTATTTGAATCAATTTGATAATTAATACAACTTTTGAAACTAATCTAATTAGTAAATACTATTATAAAAACTTAAAAATACACACTATCTGAGTTCAATTTATTTTTATGAAATTTGTGATGAAATAGAGTAAAACTAAATGGTAAATACCCAGAGGAAATAAAACAAGAGATTCAATATCAAGAAGAGACCTAATTCTGTCCACTTAGTGGTCACCTGACACAAAGCTGTTTAAAATAAAAAATTCTTTTATCCATACCCTGGATCAGGGTTCACAACATCACACATGTCTTTATAGGTCACCCTTGACCACTGCCACATTTATTCGTAGAAAAAACAACAAACAGATCATGCACAACCTCTTCTAGTGTTCTATGTGTGATATAAATGGGTAAAAAGAGTGTGAGAATAGAGATATCAGGTGTCATACAGTTATGAAAAGAAAACAGTGTGTGAGTAACAGAGAGATACACACACTTTTCAGAAAAGTAACTAAAAGAACATAGTAGTGCTAATGATATAGAGTTAGTTTTAGAAGGATCTGTGTGTTATGTGGTGTAGCTCTGGACTCATTTGATGAAGTGGATTTGAAGTCTAAGCCCTCCTCCGGATGTTTACAAAAAGTAGAGTTTCGTATTATGGCTTCCCATTACAAGTATGGTTCTATAGGTGTATTCTTCACCTTCTTGATATGCTTATATAGTTTTTCAATTCAATGTTCTGGTCGATCGAGATTGCCTCTTGTGTTGTTCTTTTCTTGAGTTCAAAGTTGTTTCCTGAAACTTTCAAATTTTCTTCAGTATGTCTGATGGAGGCATACACTCCACTACTTATTTCTTGTTCTATTTATCTTATTTATTTTAATATACTTCTTATTTTCAAGGGATTACAATGTGAATTTAAATTCCACATAGATAATATCATCATACCTCATAATTTCTAATAAAATTCTTAAAGATGATTATTAAATATGTCAGTATAATTAAATGATATAAATATGAACGTTAGAAATAATATTAATAATAAAAGATTTAAATAGTCTATTGGTGACTCGTCTGTCAGTGTATCATTCTGTTGGTGTCTTCTTTTTTTGGTGTCTCCTTATTTCTATGTCTCAACCAATCGATATTTCATTCTTTTGGTCTTTCCACATGTTAGTCTCATTACATTAGTGACCTATAACAATGGTGAGTCCTTCCTTCTATTAGTGGGATAGTTGAACCAACGATGACTCATCTCAACTAATGGTAGGTCACTTGGACTAATATTAGGTCATCTACATCGGTGAGTCATATGCAATAGGGAGTCATCAATGTTGGTTTCATGAGAAACAGTGAGTCTGGTGAATATTTCCTATGATTTCAACTTCACATACTTATAACATGTGCCTATTTAAATTGTCTTTTTAGATAGTAATATGACTATCAGGGAGTCATCTATCTGTTAGTGTCATTGACTCATACATAAATAATTTTATGATTTTCTGTTTGTCTTACTATTAAACAAATTCGGAGAGTGCTAAAACCCATAATTAAACATATATAATTTGGTATAATCATGTTTAGGCTTAAATACACATAAATAGTATTATGTTTGAAATGACCAAATATTGAAGATATTAATTTTACATAATTTAAAATATTTGACCTAAGGTAAATTGGATGTTAATATAAGACATGATTTGTTATAATTAAAACCATTATAGTCAAAGATAGTGGCTAAAACTATCTATTGTCCTACAAAAACATATCACACTTAAACATGAAGAGATACACAAATACATAAAGGGGAAAATATTATACTTTCTGAAAGTACGCATCTAGTGTAAAATTATATCATAGTGAGAGTAGTGTGATTTTGATTTTCAAGAATAATAATTCAGTTTCATTGAGAATAGATAAGGAAAATTACATCAAACAAACACATGCTTTTACCCAATTTATATAGATGAAATTGTGGATAGAATATTTGAATGATTATTTTGATAAGTTAACGGGATTTATTTTGAGAATCATATTATGATGGAAAAAAATATAGATAAATACTACATAACAATGTATATTTATTTCAAATATCGCTTTTTTATGAGAATGTTTCAAATGGTGTTGTGACAATTTAATACATTTGGACCAAAAATAAAATTATAAATAACCTTAAAAAGGTAATTCCAAGAGTGATATTTCTAGAATTGAGACTTAAACACCACAATCATCCTTCTCCTCAAACGATAAGATGTGTTTAACGTAATACAACTATGATTTCAATTATGTTTTCAAAGGGTGAGAGAATGTGTCACTTATTTATAAAATTATTTCTTTTTCAAATGGGAAGATATCATTTTCCATGGGAGAAATAAAATAGATATTAGTTCATGTTTTAGTTTATATATTAATTTGAAACTATGATTATCTTGTAAAGTTACATAAAATATGAATGGATTTAAGAATTTTGGTGGGGAACATCAATTTCAGTTGACCAAAAATTTCCTTCCACCAAGAGATCTAATTCTTTAAAAAATAAATAATTATCATATTTTTTTTGTTTTAAGACAACTGTTATTTTATAATTTTTTTCGTTAATGGATTTCTCCTAATTGTTTCTATTTTTGTAAAAAATTAATGGATTTTCAAATATTTGAGCAGAGATGAAAAAGTTGAATAAAGATGAAAATAGATACAAAAGAGTATATTGGTGATCCAAATTTGATTGTTAAATGATTATATTTTTTTTATTAACTATGTATGAGAATCATTGGATCCTATTGAGATTGTTTTCATAAAAGAATTTATGTTATGTGAGATAAAATTGATTAGTTTATATCTCCTATGATAAATTCAAGAGGTTCTATGTTATTTAAGGTAATCTAGAATTTCTAGAATTAATATATATTAGTACCGGTTAGTGTGTGGGATAGTTACCTTCTCATAATATATTTGGTGTTATAATATGATATCAGGTGGGAATAATTCATAAAAATATATAAGTATCTCTTCATAAAACATTTTGTCATATTCATAATATGTTTTTTATTTTCTTTGATCTTTCTGAGCAACATGTGTAATATTTAGTCTACATATGATATCCAGTCATTGTAAGATATTTAACTACTGAATGATATTATGTATCTAAAAAAATTATTTCTTCATATGATAATTTAGTATGTTTGATATTTGAGACGACACAATATATTTGTTTAATGTGTAAGTATATCAGTTCTAATGAGGTATTTTACATTATTATTATATGAGAAAATTTTATCATATATAAGATACATTGTTAATTAAATTTGATATGGATAAACCTATTCTATAGACTATTTAACATCACATAATAAAGTTAGTATCATGTTGGTTCTTATGAAAAACTAAAAGAGGGATAACTTCTCTATTGTTTTGATGGATTTAAATACAATAATTTTAAAAAATAAATTGTGTTCAAAGATGGAAAAATTTAAACAAAATAAATGGTTTTATTCTATAATGAAATTCAGTTCATAAAAAAGTCAAAAAGTATTATGTTGTGATTCAATTTTAGTGTTTTCAACTATGTATCATTATTGACTATGTGACTCTACAAAAAACATTAATGATGATTCCAAATGTCATTATAGTGAAATATAGATAAGATCGTTGCTGGAGCTATCTATATTTCATGAAATAATTTATTTTGGAATTAGTTTAAATAGTTGCAACTATTTACGATATACCAAAGGGAGTTTTATTTTCTATGTTAAAATTTGATAAAATTTGATTAAGGGAATTAGTAAATTATAACTAGAGAAAATAATTTATTAATAATTGAATATTTAATTATTATGGGAGAATTACCTCATTAATAGTTTACTATATATATTAATATATTATATTATTGAGCAAATAGATGATGATAATTTTCTAGAATCATAGATGTCTTTGGGTTTTATAATTGAATTAATTCAAGAATACTGAATATTCCTGATTTAGGGGCAGTTTCATGAGTACTTTAAGTTAGAGGATACTAAGAAATATTAGGAATATGACATATTGGATATGGGAGTCTAAGATAAACTAGAAAACATATGAATCCAAATCATTTAGTGAGTTCTGATTGAGGAGTACATAATCAACTAATTCTGTTTGAAGTAAGTAGATCAACAAATGTTTCGTAATAAATTAAACATATTAAAATCTATTCATTTTGAGGAAATTTATGAGGAATATCATCAATGTAAATGAATAATACTAGATTAAATATGTTTAAACAAATTTAATTTTATGGATATCATTTAAGATGAATAGTAATATAGGGTAAACCTAATTATAGGTTTTCTAGAAATAATAAAGTATCCTATGAATGTTGATGTCATACCATCACTATAGATTCCTCTAAAATAAAATCAATTAATTAAGGTGTTGAGTTGAGTATGGTACCATCTTAACCTAAAATGTAACCATATTGATAAACTAGTGGAAATATTTTTGACTGAGACTCATCCTAATCACCAAATGAAGTGTGTTTCCCATCATGGGCAAGAACATTGTATAAGTCAATTATTCCATATGCTCTTTATTCTCACAAATTTTTTTATGGATTAGATTATCATTATGAGTGGATCAAATCCTAAAAAATTGAGGTTATTAATATTAATATAAAGTATTTATAAATGAATGAGGCAGAGATTCAAATTTCTATCTCATTGATTTAACCAATTCCAAGGGCACCTTATTAAGATCATAAATTTTGATGTTTTTAAGGTGTTTTTTGGGTCTAAAATTTTTATCCTTTGTGAAATTTAACTTATTAAGAGAATATATACATTTATATAGTGTGTATAATTAACCATTGAAATATTTTTTCATAATTTAATTTTTATTTAATTTATTTATTCCTCTCTTTCAATTTCAATCTTTTATTTACTTTGGATTCAATCATTACAAAGGGAATCTGAATTTTTGTTAACACAATATTCATTCTTTAGGTCTTACTATTTATTCTTTATCTATATGATTATAATATTGTAATATACTACATATTCTCTATATGATGAAGTATTTTCTATTTAATTAGAGTATGATTACATTTCATTACTAGAACACAGTTTTTTATTATATCACACTTTATAAAGATGCATTATTATGATGGAAAATATTTAAATTTTTAAAAAGTTATTTTTAATCTATATCATTGTTTGTTATTTCCAAAAAAGTTTTTCTTTTATCATTTTAATGTTAAATATGTGTTTGTTTCTAAACATTTCTAATCTCCCTTAATCTTAATTCCAAATGTATGTCTTATAATTCATTCAATGATATGGGATTCCTAAAGACTATTTAATGTAATGATAATGTATTTCTTTCCCCTTATATGGTTCTAAACATTATACATTATTTCTTTTCAATGGTTTATTATTAGATATTATTTATAAAAATAAAATTTAAATTATTCTTCATGTGAGCCTTTAAAAATGATTTTGACAGCGGCATATAATTTTTTATTAAAAAGTTACAAAATGTTAAAAAGTTACAAATTTTCTATAATTTTTACATAATTAAATAAAGGGGTCATTTTTCTTGAATTTTAATTATTTTTAAAAATAATTAAAGGATAATTTATAGAAATGTATTTATCATTATTTTGTTTCAATAAAATGCCACATAAAAAGGTTATTTCATTATTTCCAATTTTGTCAATTTTTTATAACAATAAGGATATATATTTCAAAAATCATATTTATATTTATATTATATATTATATTCTTCATATATATAATATATTTCATTATATTAATGTTTCTTATGTCACACTTTCTATCATTATTTCCTTTTCCTAATTATCTCTAATTCTGAAATTTTCCTTCGATTCATTACCAAAACATTCATGTTAATTGGGAAATGAGATCACAAAAAAATGACTAATCCATACCTATATTTTTCATTCCATATTTACCATTAACATGTGATGATTACCATTATACCAATTCATTTATTCTAGGACAATCTTATACTTTATCTTTCATATTAAAGTGAATTAATTTGGCACTTCGCATGTCACAGTGTTGATGTTTTTGTATAATTTTATTATGTCATAAATAGTTTCATTTATTCAGTATTATGGAAGGAAAATTGTTTTTCCCCTTTGATTTTTTGGATGGGAATGGTTATCCTTTATGGTTGGGAGAAACCATGTGGTGCCCGTGCATGTGGAATTTTCACATTAATATACCCATTTTCTCAGATTTATTCATAGTTCTTCAAACCGTGAAGACTTCCCCTGAGACTATGTGAAGAATAGGGTGTTTATAAGGTGAGGAAAAAGAATTTTATAGGTTTTATAGTGTCATGGGAAAAACTTCTTGAGGGGTTACCTAGGGACGAAAGTGACCAAAACATGTTTAGTGCATAGTTTGTTAAACCGTACAACCCAGTAGTGTAAACTCTCTAGGTGTTTAATTTTTTTGTTACCCCAATGTTTTCATCATTGATTTTATGTTATTTCCACCTTCATCTTCCCTAATATACTTATGTTTACCCTTGATATCTCTTTTAGGAGTTCTCACCACATCCACATTTGATTTTTTGTCTTTCTTTGATGACTTTCATGTGGTTCGATGTGGTTCTTCTACTATTTTCATCTACTTTCTCTTCCACCATATCTTCTCTTGGATTTGACTCTCCCAATGAACCATAGTTCTTTATTGGATGTTATTAGGATTTATAATTGATCCAATGATGCAGGTTTTTGAATCTAGAGGTTATTGAGACCATTTTATCTACTGTGTGTGTGGTCATTGTTGATGGTGAGGAGTTTTGATGTGCTTCGTCTTGAATCTCATCTCTTTAAGGTATGGGATTATATTATATTGTTTCCTTTTGTAATTTAAAAAGTTCTTTTGACATCTAAATTCAAAAATTATGAATTATGAATATATATCTATATAATAACACCGTGGTGAATTACAACCATTTTTTAATGTTTTGAGTTTGGTGTAATTTTTTTTTCAAGTTAATTCAATGTTTTTATGTTTGAAATGGAATTTTTTAATAATGATAAGTTTCTCAAAAATTTAATGTGGAATTATAAAATGGGTATCAGGTTTTACCTAGTATTTGGTACTTGTTATGTTTCTCAGTGAGTTGGAATTATGTTTTGAAGGTAATTTGGTTTGGATGTGATGTGTTTTCCGCAAACTGATTTGTAAAGTGGTTTTAAAAATTTTATATGATTATTTGAAATGTGTGTTAGTGATTTACCCCATGTGAAATTTCATGATAGATCCTTTAAAATGATTCCTTGGAAATTGATTTCCTTTAGCCCTATTTTGGGTTTCAAATAGGTAGACCCTTATTCAAGGGTATATTTGAAATGTTTTAATCGATGTTAGTGTATCAAATCATTTTTAAAATATATTTTAGCCATTGTATTATGATATAAAAAAGGTATTGCATCTCAATATATGTGTTATAGAGGTAATTTCCTTATTGTCACACAGGTTTCTAAATGGTCAGATACACCCCTTTATTTCCCCTTTCTTGTTTACCCCCTGTGGCCGCTCGTGATCACTATGTGATAATTTTTTTACTGGCATTTATGTCAATTTTATTGTTATCCCACTATAAATCTTTTATGTATAGGTATTTTGATCAGTATATAAAAGGGAATAGGGTAGTTGAATTTAATCCTTGTGTGTTTTACTTGGATCCAATTTTATTACACATCACCTCATTATATTCAACATTGTAATTTGAGTACTAAGTGGTAGATGAATCATGATCCCATAGTTCATTGACATGTGGCCAGTTTCCCACCAGTCATGCTGGAAATAAGGTATAGGTGGGGGTTGTTTTTCATAATGTTTCTTGTTTTGGGAAATTGAATGATCTATTAGTGGACATCAACACTTTTTAGTTGTTGGATCGAGGTGGTTATACCATTATACAAGTATATTCTTCATGTTTTATAAGTCCTCAGTAAAATATCATGACACGTTATATTACATGACCAATAATATATTGTGGTGAGTTTGATATAAAGACTTTTTGTATTATTTCCTTTATATTAGTTGTTATGACAATTTCCATTTAGTTTTTTTTAATTTTCCATGTGAAATATAATTCATTCTTGTTGTGATTGATTCATATGGGTAATGGGTTTTCCATTGAAAATTTATTTTTTAAATGATTTTGGAAAACTTGTTTTTAATTTAAGGAAACTTTTTCAAGTGCAGAAAAGTGGATTTAAAAATTGGTATTTGATTTAAATAAGGACCGTGTCAGTTAAATTTTTGAAAGGGGATTTTATTAGTTAAATAAAAAAATCATTTTTTATAAATGTTAATAGTTGACTGTGGTTTGGAAATGGATTCAGCTAGTGGATATTTTTTCAAAATGTATGTATTCACTATTATAAAACATGGTGAAATGTTTTGATAGTTGTTTATGAAGATTTTTTTACACAAATTAATATCTGAAAAATTAAATTATAGTTTCATTTAATCTAGAATATATGAATTTCATTATGAATTGTATTGCATAGTTTCTATAGGTTGTTGTGACAAGCTATTGTTTTTAGCTGACACCCATATATATCTTGTTCCGAGTTACCATTTTGATACATTCCATGTTCTTTATGCCTGACATGGGGTTATTTCGGTGCTTATGAGAAACATAAAGTTTCAATGAGGTGGTTTGGTCTTGGATTAAACTGGTTAAATTTATTTTTGGTTTATTGTTATTTTTTTTAGTTAGTGTTGAATCCTAACAACATATCTATTCCTTTTTATTATTGATTATGTGGTGTATATTCAAATGGATTGGATCATATTAATTTGTTATTACATTGTGGAATGTCTATTGATTCTGGTTTTTTAGTATATTTATTATATTGACTTCATCTCTTGTTTTGGGTGAAATCATTCCTATTGATAGTCTAATGACATCCAAATATTAGTTTCTAGACCATGGGGATTTTAAATTACCTTCATTATTTGTGATGATATTGGTTGGGTGTCATGTTTGATGGAAACCTAGGCCAATTCAATATAAAATGATATTATATAATTTTTTAGTCTTATTTGGAAAGATCCTAAACCTCTGGTGTGGACCTTATTATATATGGAAGTCATAGTGCAAAAAATATTTTTTTAGAGATTGAGACATTAAGGAATAAGCATAAGAGTATTTATGTTTTGTCTAGTTGAATGCTTAAATTATATGTTTTTAATTATTTTTTGTAGGCTCATGGTTATCCTTCATATTAAGGAAAATCCAGGTGGATCCCATATGGGCGGGCCAATAAATTTAATAGATCAATTTTCTTGGATTCCACAATGTCTTTCAAACTATATGGATCTACCCTAAGACCATTCTCGGTTTGGGCTGTGACTCTGGTGAGGTTCTTGGTTTCTCCAAACCATTTTGTACCATAAGAGAAACTATGTGAGGGGGTTCTTAGATTATGTTCTAGCCCGCAAACAGCTGTCATATGATTCTGTAAACCATATGGTCAGATCATGCTACATATCTTGGTTTTTACTTCTTGTGTTTCCCAAAAAATAACCCACTTATATTTTAAGTCTCTTCCACCCCCCATTTATTTCCCAATACATTTTCCATTCATTGGGAGATCTTGGTGGGGTTCCAACCTCCTCCACCATGAATTATTATACTTCCTTTGATGATTTACAAGAGGTTTTATTTGAGTTCTTCCACTTTTCCATCTCATTTTTATTCCTCCATTCATTCTCTTATATTTTTCATTCCCATTGAATCCCTGTTATATATTGTATTATTTTAGTATTTTTCATGGATTTAATAATGGGGTTTTTTCATTCTAGGAGTTCCGCACATCGTTTCTCCTCCTGTGGGTGTAGTCACTGTTAAGGTTGTCATTTTTTGATGTTCTTCAGAATTATTCTCATTTCCTTATGGTAGTATTTCCAATGAAATTGTTTCCTTTTAGAATCCATAATTTTCATGTGTTTTTTTATTTCACTCTTCATTATTTATGAATATATATAGGATATATTCTTTTCAATTTTAAATCATTTTATGTTTTTTTGAGATTTGTGAAATTGGATTTTCTGGATAATTCCTTGTTTTTATTTTTGAATCTGTGTTTGTTTTATTACTATAACCTTTTTAAAATACTATATGACCATTTGAAAGTATTTTTTTATTATAAAATTAGTTTTGTACCAGTTTAATATTCCAATGAATAAAAACTATGTTTTTAATGGAATTTGATTCTTAGGTGATGCGGTGACCACCAAATGGGGTGTAAATAGTTGGTTTAATGAAATTCAGATAGTGATTTGACATTCTTGTTAGTTTTTTACACCTTGTGAAATTTACATGATGCCTCAGTTAAATTGTATTGATTTTTTTTAAAGGTTGAGTGTCAAGCCCTCTTTATTGAACCAGAAAGAAACAACTTTTATTGATAAGTATCTATGAATTATTTTAAATGGTTTTATTATTTCCCATAGATTTTATGAATGATTTGAAATAATAAATTATGAAATGAGAAAATTATTTTCATTATGTATTGTGTTCTGGAGTTAAATTCCCCATTGTAACATTTTTAAATGGTGAGATACACCCAATTATTTTAACTTTTTGTTAACTAGTTATGTTGGTTCTTGATAACAATGTGATTATTTTATCCACTTTTGTGGGAATGTTCTTACTACTCCATGATGTCTATTTTATGAATGGGGATTTTAATCATTAGGTGATAGGGGTGAGGGTAGTTGCGGTCATAAATTGTGTCTTAGACAGGGATCATTTTTTCTAATACCTCACATTCTTATATTTTTCATGGGAAATTCTGTACTAAATTGGAGATCTAGAATTTTCTAATTGTTGGTTCACACACTTCTAATTTCCCACCAGTCATGGTGGCCACAAGGTCTAGATGGGGGTTTGACATTGTCATTATGTCTTTATTGTCAAATTAGACAAACAATTAGTGCACTTTAGTGAATTATGGTTTCTACTTCTAGGTGGTTATACCCTTATATGGTTATATGTGTTTCACATTAGGAATCCTTAGGTAGAGTCCATGAATAATTATATTTCTTGGTCAGTTAGAGATTGAGGGGAGATTGATCTAAAGATTTATTGTATAATTTCCCACAATTCCATTATTATGGAACTGTTAATTTTAAAACATTAATATTTTTCTTGTGATATATAGTACCTTATTCTTCTGCTTCTCACATGTGAGTGGTTGTTTGTTTCATTTGAAAATTTATTTTCCCAATATATTTTAAAATATATTTTGAATATAAAGACTCATGTTTGGGTGATTTAAATTGGATTTGAAAATGGTTGTATGATTTAAATAAATAAATATCCTGTAAAATTTATTAATGGGACCATTATCAATTAAATAAAACAAATGAGTTGTTTTTGAGAAATGTGAATGAATAATTATTTGTCTCTAAATTTATTAGGTTACAGGATTTATTTCCATAATTTATATGTTTACTTTGGGAAATTTATGTTAACTTTTTTGAACTATGTTTACATTTTTTTCTTTTACAAAATGTTATGTTTTCAAATATTACATTATAGTTTTATTTTCAAAAAAATCATTTCTAATTTTCATTATGAAGAATATTGAATTGGTATAATTGGTTTTTCTGACCTAGAAATATTTTTTGGACATGCCAATATATTTTATGTTCCCGGTTCTTTTTTGGAACTATTAAATATGCTTCATGACCAACATTGGGTGACTTGGGTGGTGGTGATAAATTGGGTGTTTCATGGAGGTGGTTAGGGCTTGGCTCGAGTTGTTCTTGTTTTGTTTTTTCGTTCCAAATTGTTTTCATTTTCAATTACTATTTTATAATATCTTCCATGATGATTTTTTATTCAGGACAATGTTTTTATATAAAAATTGGTTATGTGAAAATATTTGGTTATAACCTATTGGAGTGTTTTTTATTATGTTTTCATTCTAATTAATTATATTTTATTTATGTCTCTTTTTAGAGAATTTTTTTCCAAATGGATTATAGGAACACCAAAGCACTTGTTTCCATCCCTTGGTGAACTGAATTGTCCTTTATATCTTGTAAAAATTCAGTTTAGGTGTTGGGTCTAATGGAATCTCATGCTATCACATTGCAAAATGGTATCAAAGTAGTTTTTGGTTTTCATTGGTAAGAAATTAAACCACTTTTGTATCCCATGTTATTTGGGGATGATATGAAAGAAAGTAGATAAATGTTATTAGATATCAATAGGTAATGCTGGGTATATTATAGGTATTTCTTTCATCCCAAGACTCATGCTACTAGGGGAATTTGGGTTTCTAGTTTTTAATAGAATTTTTCGTTGTTGTTTTTGAGGTACTTTGATGTGATTGATGTTCTTATATCCTTTGAGTATATACATGATATTGGTGGTGGGTCTTTTTATAGTGGAAGAGAGGATAAATTAAACTATATGGATTTCTCGCATGACCTAGGAAATCATATTATTCATATATGGTTATGTCTTCATATTTATTAATGTTTGTCACATGATCGGCACATGGTTTCCATAATGTGTAGTCAACACATGTGCACTATTGTTTCTTCCCTGATAATCCTGTATTTGGTACCCCCTTGAATCATTGTTTTCCAGTGGTAATTTCAAATGGACGGATGTGGATTGAAGATTTTGTTGATGATTTTATTGGTTGTGATTCTTGTGAACCATGTTTGGATGTTTTTGAAGTAATTGTGATGTCTTGGTTTTTAAAACCACATCCTTTAAAATAAATGGATTTATTGAAATAGTTGTTCTAAAAACATTGATTATTGATATTTTTTACAAAATTAATGTTTTCTCATGTTGTTGGAGTTTTCAAAAAGTAATGTGGTTTTGGTGCATATTCAATGGATGGTTAGATTAAAAAAAGATAATTTCCAAATGGTGATTGAGAGATTCCTTATTGATGAAATGTGTGTGATTCCAAACAAGGAAATTTTGTTTTTAAATAGTGGGTTTGTTTTATAATATAAAATTTACTTTGTAGGAGGGGATTTTAAAATTATAAAATGAAAAATTGTGAATTAAAAATTATGGTTCATTATTTATGTTGTTTTTTCCCTTGGTTGAGTGAAAGATAGTTTGGTTTTTATTATTGTGAAAGAATATTATGGATTTTGATTTTGGAGGATCGAGAAGAGGATCATATCATTGTTTCTCTCACCTAAAAGGGTTAAAAATAGTTTCTTATTTTCCATTCCTTTTGTAGATTCTGTGGAGAGTGATTGTCATAGAATCCTATTTATGCTCGAACCCTGTTTTGGACATATTTATTTAGCATACTCCACAATTAGATGGTGATTAGGGGTTTGCTGTAGCGAGGAAGTGGCTGCAATTAATTGACGTGATCCTAAATATTCTTGTAAATCCCGATGATTCATTGTATATATATATATATATACCATGCTGATTAGTTTTATCAAATTTTAGTAGGATTATATGGTTCATTCTTAAATTATCAATGGTATTTCATGGGAACTCTTTAATATTGAATTTTTTCATTGCTTCATTCCAAAGGTGGTGGGTGTTGATAAAAACCTTGATCAGGTGAGAATTGATATGGGTGACCCATTATAAAGAGATTACATGGATCCCTTTTCGACGTTATACATCATTTATTCGTTGGATGTTATTTCAAAAACAATGGAATTTTATTTTGTTCTATATTGTCTTTTCCCATATATTTCTTTTGCTATACATTAATTGTCTAAGAAATGTTTTTGGAGGTTGTTAGTGAGGCCATTATAATAGAATATGACTTTCCCTAGGGAACATTGGTGGGTGATACGTTAGTCCCATTGAGTATTTTTTGGATGTATAGTGGGAATAAGGATAACTCAAAAATAGAGGTGTAGAATATGTATGATGTAGAACATTGAGTAATGATCATATCTCATAGTAAAAAAATATCTCTTGTGTGCTTCTTGTGTGGGCCCTTGAGGAATTATTTGACCAACTTCTTGATGTATCATCGTTTTTTCCACCATTATGGATGTTTGTGTCATCATAAATGTTCATATAAGTAGTTTTTTACAAGGAATTAGGTATAATACTTGTGGATGTGTTTTTTTGGAACCTTTTCTCATGTAGTTGTGATTTGTATTTAATATTACAGAGATTATACTTTATTTTATTTATTTTTTCTGATGATTACATTTTAAATTGTTTTAATGTTTGGTTTGTAAATTGTTTTAGTATTATTTATTTCTATATGGAATATTTCCCACATGTGGGTTGCCCATGATGTTGTTCTGGTTTTCCTCATCCATTGTTGTTATCCCTGAATGTCAATTATTTATCCTCATTATCTTGGTGACACTTTCTTAATATTTTTTTTTCACTCTTTACATTGGGTGGAGCTCTTGAGATGATCGTTGTTTGGAGGATAGAGTGTAATTTGTTTAACAATTAGGTAGCTAGGGTGTCAGGTATGCTACATGAGTTTCATATACTAACTAGTGTATGAGTTTATCTATTTAGGATTGACCTAACATGGGTGATTTATTTTTGACCCTAGGTTTTCTGCATGTGTCATGACCTGAGGTTAGAGCTCATGAGGTTATATTGATGTAGATATTGATTATTTTTCCTTCATTTGATAGTGTATGTTCTAGTGGTTTCTAGTGATATTATATAGTGAATATCTATTTTAATACATTAACATTAAATAACTTTTATAGAAATATTAAAAAATTATAAAAATAGACACCCAAAGACCATACTAGTCTAGTACCTTTGGAAATATGGAATTCTAATCACTTATACATAAATGTGATACATAATCATCCACTAGGATATTCATTAATAGAACCCTTCTTAGACACATTAGATGTAGTACATATCTTCATATAGTATAGTAAGAAAACCTAAAAATGGGTGATCAAAAATTCTCGTTAAGGGTAAAAAATAGAGATCTATAAGCATAATCATTTTAATTAGGGTGTGATAGCATGATTAGGAAAATAGAAGATCGTGACTTACATATCAAGGATCATAAACATAAATCATTTAATAAATCTTATAAGTTCATAATATATGAATTTTAAGGAAATAATGATCATAATCCATGAAATCATAAAATATTAATAATACATGGAATTATGGAAGATACAAAAGAATATATAATAACTACAATAGTAGTAATGGAAATTATAAAAAGTCTATATTAGTAGAATAAGAAATTTACTGAACCTAGTACACACCCTGTTCTATTTCTATAGTACAAGACTGAGTTCACTCTTCATTCCAGCCCTATAATACTGAACCGATTTAATTTATTATCTCAACCATGTAATACTAAACTAATATCATTTGTCATTTCATCCCTAAAATATTGAATTTTCTTTATTTCTCATTAAATCCATGTCTACCTCATGAGATATAAATATTTAACACACACATTGGAGGGAGATATATCTCCCACCTATCACATAATGAAATAATACATACAGGTTCCACAAGATCATTTAAAATAATAAAATAACTGATGAATGAAAATTGGTGTTCTAAGCATGTAATTATATCATAACATGGGGGGAAATTTTAAATAGTGATTTCTTTAAACACTTAACCTTATAAAAAGAAATTAGTTTCAAAGAAAAATTACCCGTGAAAGACAAACATGTCTCAAAAACATAATTCCATCAAAACATGATCCATTTTGAGATATAATATGAATGGAACCATTGAATCATTTCCACAAAAACGGATGAGTAATTCCAATAGATCTCATCTTAGATGGGAAATAATTTTCAATAAACATTAAAAAAACATTTTTCGAGGAGAAAAGCATTTTTTCTTTGGAGAATGAATTTTAAAACATAAGACCTTTTGAAAACCCTTTTTTGGAAAATAAAATTGAAATCATATTATGGAATAATGATTATTTTTTCTAAAACCATTTTCCTAAATAACTTATACAATATAAAATAAAAAATTTGAAAACCATTTATTGGAAAATACATTGAAAACATATAAATAAATAATGAAATCTTTTTGAAATCCATTACTCTAAACATAATTTTAAAACATTTTAATAAATATTGGAGATGTTTTGAAAACTAATTGATAGGAAATATTTTAAATCTTTTAAATAAAGTGGGTAAATGTTTTGAAAAACATTTCTTTGAAAATACATTGAAAAAATATAAATAAATTTTGAAGACGTTTCAATACCATATCATTGAAAATATTTTCAACAATAAATTCTTAAAAATTATGTTTTAAAAATTAAAAGGAATGATTCAAATAAATTATTATTGGTAAATCTATACATGTTGTACGTTGTAAAAAATAACAATCATTTTTCCTATCATAAAGGATAGAGAAGTTCCTTTTTTGGAAACTGAAAAGAATATTAATTTCAACAAAATCGTAAAATAAAAGTTTAAAAAGGTATTTTAAATATTTTAGGAGAATATAAGAATATTCTTCAAAACTATTTTCTGAAAACATTGTTTTGAAGGATCACATATTTCCAACTGAAGAGGGGGTAATGTATGGATTCCAAAAAAACATATTCTTATATATCATATGTACCAAAGAGTATAAACATGATAAAAATAAATTAATATGTTATTAATATCCAAATAAAAATAAAATTCGTGATTTCTATTAAGATATAGATCATAATATTTCATCAAATGAAACATAAACTTGAACAATTTTTAAAAGCCATGAGATTATTTTAATAAACTCTTACCACCTGGTAAATTTGAATCATAATACCCATGAATGAAAAAGAAAATTACATGATAATTAATAATTATTAAAATAATTTTATTTATGACATTAAAATTCAAATGATGTATATACACATCATGTAAAAATATAGACGCATATCATAGGATGTCTCTCAAAGAAGGATAATTAAGACAAAATTATATAACCAATTCGGAATCTTTTCAACCATAAACCCAATGAAAGGAAGATAATAAAAATGATCTGTAAATACAAATAATATTAATTATAATAATCATATAATTAATCCAATTTAATTATACACACCTCACAAAAGTAAGCGGTGGTGAATAAAGATTATATATCACGGAAATAAAAAGAGGGATGAAATTACATTCCCTTGTGTTAGGACTCTATTTGAACTAGTAAAGTCTTACTATATAAAAAATTTAATTTTATTATGCATATTTTAGATAATAATATTCTTATATATAATACCATACATGTTAGTATTATGACCTTATATTTCCTTCTTGTTATCAATTATATGTTATCGTTTCAATTCGAGTTATATCCTATTTGTTTTTTTTTGTCATAAATTTTTATATATTTGTTTCCTATAATTATATCATGATTTATAGTATATAACCCATGATATAAAAATCATGTATATTCACTATATTTTTTTTATAATAATCTATATAATGTATATATATGCAATGGAATACACAATTCATGGAGATGGTAGGTTGTACGCATGCATGAACGTTGTTTCAATTTTATTATCATATTGAAAAGAAGATATTAAATATAATATATGAATATATATATATATATATATAATTACACAATTATAATTATTATATCATATATATCATATAATTTCACATAACACAACCTCAATACTTTCCATGTAATATTTGAACGAATCACATTGCTTTGAAGGGGTGGTAATCCAGCCTTCCATAAATGAAATTCTTATATTTACCCAAAATGGAATGTATAATGATATGGGTTTTAAAATAACTAAATAATAATAAATACATAATAAATATAATATATAATATATATATAAACATACTTTCTATCACAATGTCCACCATAAAATGCGATAAATAAAAAATAAGCAATCATCATTTCATTAGGAAGCAGTTCGTCGTACCCGTAAACAGTATGTTTTTTACCAATTAGATGTAAGTCTGTTTAAATTTAGTTACTACCATTAGAATAAAAAATAAAATTATATTTGGGATTCTTATTTTCCTACACATTCATGTAATGAGATGATTATATGGGGTGTATAATGAAAATAAAATAAAATAACTTAAGGATTAATATTACCTTATAATTGGGTAACACTTATTGATTTTCACCAAAGGGTTTCCTTGGATAGATTTTTCCACAATCTCAATACTCAAGGATGAGGTAACATATGTTTTGAGACTATTTTAGTAGAGTATGGATGATCGAATGTGTCTAGAGATGTGTTAGGAAGGGGTAGAGTTCTTTCTTCTTTATAGTGGTGGAGAAGTGGCACTCTTGTAAATACCAAAAGGTATTCGTTAATCAGTGTTATACTTTACCTATTATGCCTAAAATGTGGATAAATAATTTATTATTGTGAATATATGTTATGAAAATATATAAACAACTAATAAATTTTCATTTTAAAATTATTTTCCTTAACTTCTATGATTCCCCAATTTTATTATTTTTGTTCTGATGAAACCATCTAGTTTTATATCCAATTAAATTTAACTATTAAGACTAAAATAAAGTGATATTTATTATAAAATATAGATCCCATGAATTATAAATATTTTAAATAATTTAAAAAAAATCATGTGTTTTGGAAATTAAATTTTAAAACAATTGTGTGTGACGCGCCAAACACTCTTTAAACCTAGACCATGCTAGGAATTCTTTTTTTAAAATCTATGGGTCACATTGTTAATTATAGAAGATAAATTGTTTTCATAATATACCATATTTATTTTTTTACACATAAATAGCCCTTCATAAAATATAGTATTTTCAATTAATTTTAAATCATTTAATAAAATGTCATTTACTTTAAAATAACTATAATATTTATTTGGAAATTATTTATTTAATTTTAATTATAAAATATAAAAATCTTGTTGGAATAAAAATATATTAATATAAAATATTTTTAATGTTATATATTAATTTTAAAATATAATTAAATATAAAAATTCAATCAAATCACATCAATATTAATATTTATAGTATCATTTATTTTAGTTAATTGTTATCTTAATAATCACTATATTGTTATTTCATAAGAATTTTATGTTACTAAACCATCACTATAAATTAATTAAAAATTATTATGTCACAAATAAACTAATTATATTTAAATATTCTATATATATATAAAAAATATTATGTTTTCTACATATCAAATTGTTTTATAAATTTTATGGTTAAGGAATGTTCCCTTTTTCTTTTTCGAAAATTAAACTTTTACTTACGGAACGTCCATTTACTAATATCCTAATAACCAATAAAATTAGAAACAATATGGTATATTTTCAAATTATTAGCATCCAATGTATTTTGGAATGTTTTCCATGTCATTTTGATCCATAAGATTAAGATTTAGTTCCTTATTTTTATTAATTTTACCTTAATGATCTTAATTAATTCTAATCACATTCAGTAATATTTTTTGTCTTTTATGATCCAATTAGACATAAAATATTAAAAAATATACATTTGTCAATATATATTTTTAAAAATCAAAAAGTAGAAGACGGACGATTAAAATCCATTCTAATCCCTCAAACGTGGAAAGAAAGCATGTTTTTAAATTAAAAACATTCAAAATGTTGTTAATTTTTTATATCTAATTTCAAAATAAAATTTATTCGATGACATATAATAGATTAATATAAAAATAATTGATATATAGTGACATTAAAATAAAATTTAAAATTTAATTTATCATTAATTAATATTCAAAAAAAAATTATTTTTTAAACAAATTTGTAGTAATTTGTACTACTCAAAAACAAAATATCAAAAATTCACCATAATATAATTTTGATATTAGTAATTCAAAAATGAAATTTATTTTGTAAAATAAAATTTATAAAATTTCCAAAAAAATGCATTTAAAAAAGTTTTTCCATTAAAATATAGTATAAACGAGGTCTTTCTTGTTTTCCAAGCTAACATTGTGTTGCATGTACCACATGGTAATCTTAGTGTTTTGTTTAGTACAAGAATTACATGGTGTTGAATATAATTCAATTCAACTATAATTTAGATTTTCATTGAATGAAAAAAATATAAAATATATTAAATTAATTTGAATAAAATCACAAAATCAAGAGTTATTACATTTTACCTCCATTAAAATGATTTTCAACCTTGAAATTCATCTAGGTTATAAATGGTTTAATAATTCAATGATAAATTATTTGAAACCCAAATCATAAAAATTAATACTAAATCATTATTTAAAAAAAAGAATTTTTCTACCATATTGATTACCTAGAGTAACACATAGATGGGTTTCAATGTATTAGAAAATTATAGGCAAGTGAAAATGTAGACATGGAAGAGAGTGATAAGGAACTTGGTCAGGAGAAAGTTTACAATCAAAAGGACATAAATTTTTGATTTTATATGGGACCTATTAATTCCTCAGAAAATAATATAATGGGATAACCTTTTTGGTTTCATATCATTTCTTAAAGGTTGAATAATTTTCATGACATGTTATATTACTATATTTCAAACCCTTTCATTAGTAAAATCTCACCCTTTAGTCATGTCTTGAACAATTTTGACTTCACCTCATTCTCCAAAAATAATTGTTAATGTTTTAATCCTAAAGCACTAGAAGATCATGAGAATCATGATAAATCATCATATCTCACATCAGTTACCATCAATGAAAAATTATTAGATTAGGTTATCCTTTATGCATAAATCTGCATTTTGTGAGATAATACAATTATTTCACAAAATTCAACCAACTTTTAAATTAAACATCCCATAAATGGATAATGTTATAACATTTATGAATGATGAATATAAAAATCATTATAAATAAATTCATAAAATCATCTTAAATGTGATCCCCCATATTTCATAAAGTAACTCTTTTTTGTCACATCCCAATCATGTGGATACCAACATGGAAATTTTTCACAGAACATAGTAACAAACTGAATTACCATAAATAATTTTAAAAAACATTACTTCTTCATTATTTAATATATTTCGGGATATATTCTATAAAACAAAGAAGTTTTAAACTTCAACTGTGATAACATAAACTACTTATCAACATGACATTAATTAGTTAAACGGTAATAAGTAACATCGAGTTTAATTATTCATATCCCACATATATTTATATTAAAAACTATATATTAACATAAGTAACATATTATGGGTTAACATCCCTTAATAAAAATATCACCTTATCATAATTACATTTTCCAGTCCATCAAAAACATTCAATATAATTTTTTAAAACCTTATCGAAAAACATTAAATGGGAAATCCATGTTTATGTCAACATTCATAACATATATCATGAATCCCAAATACATAAAAACATTTATTTTCCCACTAAATAGATAATCCATATAAAGGCTACCTCATCCTATTACATAATACCTCTTTCCTTTCATGTTTTATTTAACGTCTCGTCATCTTTATCAATATATCCATTAATCGTACCACCTTATATATTCTCTTCAGGATCATTTCTCATGGGACATTGAGTTGAATAATGATAGTCAATTCCACACATAAAACACATAACCATATATTATTCCTTAGGAAGGCCATTATTCTTAACAATTTCATTAACCCAACTCAAAATACTTACCTTCCATTCAGTTTCATTGTGTTATTTTTTTATATAGTCAAAATAGATTCTTATTCATCTGATATATTCACTTAGGTTATTCATTCCACATTCATGACAAAAAGGAAGCTTAATCTTCTTTTTTCCATTGTCTCTATTACCCTATCACTTTGTAAACACATTACTTCTATTCCTTGGGGTGTCTAAATTTTTTAAGGTATACATTTTACACCAATGATCATCTCAATTGACTACACATAAGAAAATCACCCTTGACTTCCCACATTATTCTAGTTCCTCTTGGTTCCTTCCACATACTAAAAATTGAATCATAGTGTGAGCCTTAATTATCATATAAAAAAGTCACAAAGTCATGAAAAGAATTAGATATAAGATGTCTAATCATGACACCTTACTTAATATATGAAAAAATAGGTTAATCAAAGGTTAATCATATCAAAATTATATTTAAATCCTTCATGATTTTTTGTTAAGGGATTTTGAATTCTCAATTAATATCCCCTTGGAGTGTTATCCTAGGTGTGAAGCAAGGCCTATTATTATATTCCATTTTACCCTGAGTCTGGCGCGAAACATCTTGTCAGATTTTCTACCCTAGGGTACGTCAATTCAATATTCCCATCCAATTTTGTTATACATAAAGTGATGTAATTCTATGAAACCACTTACTATATGATTTACCAAAACTCTAGGGCATTTCCTGTATTATTCCTCATAATTAGACTTATTCTTAGACATGACTTTATGGTTCTCACTAACATTTTATCATCCTAGCTACCAAAGGTTAACTAAACCTTTTCTCTACTACCATTTATAGAGACCCATGATTTTCATACATTAAAATTACATAACATTTTTAGAATACATAAAACATTATACAATCAGACGCCCAAAGAATGTTATATTTTAGTGACATTGGAAGCAAGGAATCATAAAAACTAGTACATAAATAAACAATACCATCACATAGTTGGTTCTTTAATAAAACCAATCATAGAAACTTCAAACATAATACATAACTTGCTATATCTATGTAAGGAAGGATAAAAATGGGTGATCTTAGATGCTCAGTTAGGGTAAATGAGGGAGACACATATGAATAATAATGAGCATAATGTTTTGAGAACATGATCATGAAAATAGAATATCATACCCTATATATCAATGATTATAAACATGAATCCTAGATTAAATCATGTATGTTCATAAGACATGAGTCTTAAAGAAATAAAGAACACAAGCCTTGAAATCAGAACATAAGAATAAAAATTGGAATTTTGGTAGACACGTAAGAATATATAATGATTTATATTGCAGTCAATTAATTTCTATCATGACCATATTAGTGGAAAAAGTTCATTACTGAACTCGTTCCACATCATGATCCATCCCACAATTACTGAGCTAAGAATACTCTTCATTTTTTATCTGTAATACGGAACAGATATCATTTCTCATTTTATCCATATAAAACTAAACATAATCTATTTCTCATTCCAGAGATATAATACAAAACTGAGTTCATTTCTCATTACAACCATATGTTAATTAACCGATTTCACTTTTCATTTAATCCATATAACATTGAACTGCGTTTATTTCTCATTAAAACCCTATAATACTGAATCAAGTTCATTTCACCTTCCATCCAAATAATAATGAACATATTTAGTTTCATTTTCCTGGTATGTCCATCTCATGAGATATAAATTATTACCCAATAAATTGGAGGGAGATAAATTTTTCACCCATGTAATAGTGAAATAATATATACATGTTCAACAATATCAATAAAAATACAATAATAATCAATTAAATAAAATGGGAATCATAAGCATGTAATTATATCATAACCTATGTAAAAATATACATGTTTCCTAATCATTTCCATAAAATCATAACCTATGAATGAAGCAAGTTTCAAAGGAAATTAATTGGTGAAATAGAAACATGTTTCAAGAACCACATTCCATCAAAACCTGATCCATTCCTTGAAATAATATGAATGTAAATATTGTGTCATTTCCCTATAAATGCTTGAGTAACAAAAAAATGTATTTCATATTAGATGGGAAATAAATTTGATTTTCCATTTTAAAAAAATTCATGAAGAAAACATCATTTCATCATTGGAATGAATTTTTTAAAACATAAAACCTATTTAAAACAATGTACTTGACAAAAAAATGAAATAGTATAATGAAAGCTTGAAATAATTTTTTAAATCTAGTTTCATTAATAACTTATAAAAAATGCTTGAAATAAGTTTCAAAAAAAATTATTGGAAAATAAATTTAAGACATATAAATAATGCTTGAAAATGTTTTGAAACACATTTCTCTAAAAATACATTGAAACCACATAAATAAATTATGAAAATGTTTTGAAAACCATATCTTTGAAAATATTTTTTAAACATATAAATAAATAACAGAAATATATTTGAAACCATTTCAGTGAAAATACATTGGGAACATATAAATAAAACATAATTTTTTTTGAAACACATTTATTTGACAAAAAATTAAAAAAATTCTTAAAAATTAATATTTTAACATAAAATGGAACCTTCAATGAAATTATGTATGTTAAATATGTACATGTTGTATAAGGTAAAAACAACATAACTTTTGTAGGTTTAAAAGGATTGCAAAATTACTTTTTCAGAAAATTTCAAGAAGATTTCCTAGAAGTCATTTGTAAATTACCAAAAGGATTAAATTGTCTTTAATTATTTTTGGAATATAGTATAATATTCTTGGATATAATTTTTCAAAAACATGGGTTTGAATGAATATAAATTTCTGACCAAAGAGAGGGTAAAGTCTGAATTTTATAAAAACAGATTCACACCAATCTTATGTACCAAGGAGTATAAAAATGGTACCAAAACATGATTATATTATTAATAACAAGAGTATAATAAAATTAATTAATTTTTATGATATATGGATTATAATATTTCATTAAAGGAATCATAATCATAACCAATCTCAATATGCGATGAGAATGTTTCAATAAACTCTTACCACATTGTAACTTTGAACCATACTCCCCATGTAAAAAAATGAACATAAATGAATCTAAAAATATCATGATAATAATTATATTCATTATATAAAATTTAATAGGATATACATACACCACACATATGGATGTGGTGTTGAATAAATAATTCATCTAATTGAAATAAAAAGTGAGAGGAGATTCCATTAACTTGGGTCCCGACTCTCTTCGTACTGGTAGAATCCTTCTATATAATAATTGTATCTTTATTATACATTTTTCAAAAAATAATATTCTTATATATAATTCAATACATGGTTTTATTATCACCTTATATTATTCTCTTTTTAACAATTCTTTTTTAAGGTTTTACTTTGGGTTATGTCTGCTTTTTTTCGCATGTGTGTTAATTTGTTATATCTTTGGTCCATAAAATTATATCAATATTTAAATAATTTAAAACATGAAATAAACATAATTTTAATTCAGTATATTTCTATTATAATATTCTGTATTATATATATTTATTAAATGGAATACATCGTTCATGGATACGGTAGGTTGTACGTTTGCGTGAACAAAGTTTCTATTTTATTTTCGTATTGAAAGAATGTAAGTGGAATATACGATTGTGTGTGTATATATATATATCTTTCAATAGAATTATTATATCATATATATATATATCATATAATTTCACAAAATACAACCTTAATAAATTCAGTGTTGTTTGTGAATGAATCACATCTATTGGAGGGGGCAGTAGTCCACACTTCCTTAAACAAAATTATAATATTTAAAAAACTATAAAGTCTTGAGATATCTTTTTGAAATAATTAAATAAGAATAAATACATAATAAATATTATATATCACACACTTAAATATAAGTTATATTGTAATTTCCACCATGATAGGTGGTAATTCAAAAATGAATAGTCATATTTTTGTGAGCTGATTGTTCATCGTACAAGTAAAAAATATTTTTGTTATGCATTAAAAATATTTTTTAAGTGTATGTATAAAATTGGATTAATATAATATTTATATATTTATAAAATTTATTTTTTACACATTCATTTAATAGTAATATATTAGGATGTGGACAATAGAAATAACAAAAAACACTTGAGGAAGAATGTTACCTCTTATTTGGGAAACTCCTTTCTGGTTTCACCAATGGGAATCCCTTGAATAATTTATTACAAAATTAAGGCTTAAAGAGGGAATTTATGATTATTTGGAGACTATTTTTGTAGTGTTTTGATGATAAAAAATATAATGAGAGGTGTCATGAATGGGTAGACAACATTCCTTTTTATAGTCTAGGGGGAGTAACACTCTGGAAAACACAAAAGGTATTAAATAATGGGAGGTAACCTTTACATAATGTGCCTCAAAAACTGAAAAATAATTTATTAATTTAAAAATAATTTTGAAAAAAATATACAACAAAGAATAATATTTTTATTTTATTAATTTGTTTCATTAAATTCCATGATTCCACAAATTTATTAGTTTGGGTATTATTAAATAATCTTATTTTATAACATAATAAATTTAATGATTACGACTGAAATAATTATTTTTTATTATTCAATAAATATACAATTAATTATAAAAATTATAACTAATTTAAAAAAATTCATGTTTCATGGAAATTAGTTTTTAAAACAGGCACATGTGATTCACAAAACACTACTAAAACTCGAATTCTGCTAACAACGTTATTTACAATATATGGGTCTATATGTTAATTATAAAAGACCTATTAGTATCTTAATATAAAATATTTATAATTTTATAACACTTATAAATCACTTTAAGGGTATTTTATTTTTTTATTAATTTCTATTCATTAAAAAATATCTTTTATTGTTAAATAACAATAATGACAATTTTAACATTATTTATTTAATTTAAATTATAAAATGTAAAACTAATTAAAATATAATAAGTGTAAATCTGAGTAAAATTATTTTTTATCATCAAAAATAACTAAAGAAAATAATTAAAACAATTCACTTCACTTTTAATATTTATAATATAATTTATTTTTGATAATTATTAGAAAAATAGTTACTACGTTAGAGATTCTTAAGAATTTAATGTAACTAAACCTTATATAAAAATTAAAATTAAATTATAATGATACAAATAATATATTAATCTTTCAAAAGGATATGTATGACCAAAAATATGTAGTTTCTTAAATATCTCAATATTTTATAAATGATAAAGGTAGAAAAGTTCCCTTTTTACCCTCTTCTTTTAATAACCATTTATATAGGGATATTCCATTTATTAACATCCCTTTAAACTATAAAATTAGATTCAATATGGGATATGGTAAAATTCGTGGAAGCTAATGGTTTTTTCACATGGTTCCATGTCATTTTGGCCCTTACAAATAAGGTTTAGTTCCTAATTAAGCTAAATTTTACCTTAATCACCGTAATTTGTTTTAATGAATTTCATTATTTTTATGGTAAATAATTATGTTAACATTATTTGAGTAATAAAATTATACATAGTGAAACCATTATGAAAATATTTCAAAATTCAAATAATATAATTGGGAAAATTAAGATCAACATTAGTCTCACAAATGTTTCAATAAAATAGGGTTTCAAAGTAAAAACATTCAAAATTTTGTTATTTTTTATATTTAATATCAATATAAATATTATACCAAATACATTAATTTGATTCATATAATAATAATTGATCTATTTTGACCTCAAATTTAAAATTTAATATAATTTAACAAGAATAATCATAAAAACGTAGGGGTAATTTTAACTAAATTGTAGTAATTTTTACTTATCATAAAATATATAAACATTCGTAGAAAAATATCAATATTTCACCTTAAGATAATTTTTATATTAATAATTACAAAATATGTTTATTTTTGAAAATTATATTTTTAAAATTATCAAAAATAAATTTGAAATAATTTTTCCATTAAAAAATTGTAAAAACTCAGTCTTCTGTGCACCACAAGCTAACTCAATGTTTCATGTACCACAAGTTAATATATTTGTTATGTTTAGATCAAAAATAACATGGTGTTTCATATAATTCAATGAAAATTTAATATAATGTGCGATGAAATTAAATAAATAAAAAAGATAAAATTATTGCAAAAAAATGTATTTCAAAAATTCTTGGGCTGTTAAAAATTCATTTGATACTATTCATTATTTTATGATGCCTCCCATGATAATGTTTTTTTTGTTGAAATATGTTATAGGAACTATAAATAGTTGTGAGACCATGATAGGTCTCCTATATTATATATGGTTCCATGTTTGTGGTTCTTATGTTGGTTATGCTTAGAGACATTGGTTTCCTTGTGGTGTATCAGTTGAATCATTTTGAGGATCTTGGTTATTGGTTTTACGGTTTTTTATTACTAAAAGTATATTTTGGGATTAATCCTCTTATTATCCTCCATTTCTTATTGATTTTATTTCTACTTTGGTCTTCCTAGGGGCATAAGGTGGCATGGTGGGGATTTTATGACACCCCACTTATTTCTTTTTTTTTTCGTTTTGTTAAAATTTTATTTCTTCCTGAGTATTTTTATATTTTGGTTAGTTGTGGGATGAAAAATAATTTTTTAAGATGATTTTTGGTGGATCATGGTAAACCACAAGCTTATGAGAACAAATGGAGTTCCCATGCAGGTGGAAATATTACTTTGATTGAGCTATTTAAAATATATTCTTTATCTTTTGTCAGATTGTGTGAAGCTTCGTTGAGACCATGAAGGGTCTTTGGTGTGTATGATGTAATTCAGAATGTTTTCCAGATCCATGAGATTCCCTAGTACAATCCATGGGAGGGGGATCCCTGAATATGCAGTTTTTAGTTCATAGTTGAAATACAATATGGTAAAGCACGTGACCAAACCATAAAACATGTCTAGGTGTTTAACTTTTGGGTTTTCCCAAAATTGGCCTCTTTAATTTTAAGGGGCTTCCACCCCCATTTTTTAAAATATATGTAGTCCAAAAATTTTATGTTCATAGAGGAGTTCTACTCTTCATGAACATGGATTCATCCCCACACATTAATTATCTCCATGAGTTTTGAGGTGATTTATTACTCTCTTCCCCCTCTTTTTTATTCCTCCGTCTATTTTATTGGATTTTCATTTACTCATACAAAATTTTCTTCTACTTCATGATTTTTGGGTTTTTGGTGGATGTAATGATGTGGTTTTTAGTTTATATGTTTTATATACAACACCGCAACTCCCATGGTAGTTTTCATTGTTGAAGGTGATGGGTTTCGAGGTTCTTGGGATTGTTTCTCTTATCATTGAGGAAGATGTTTCTATTGAGTTATTTCAGTTTGGAATTAAAAAATTTGTCATTATTTCTCTATTCTCTCTTAAAAAATTAATAATTTACATATGATATCTCCATGGAAATTTGAAACCATTTCATGGTGTTTTGAGCTTCTCAGAATTGGTTTTCAAGTGAATTCAATGTTTTCATGTTTGAAATGGAATTTTTTGATTATGATATGATTTTTCAAAATTATATATATAATTATTAAATCTTTTTCCTTTTGTACATTGAGTTTTGACCCTTTTATTTTCTTGATGAGTAAAAAATACATTTTAAATAGAATTTTGTTTTGAAGTGGTGTGTTGATCCTTAAATGGTTTGTAAAAGGATTTTTTAATTAATTTCAAATGAAGATCTAAATGATGTGTGATTGATTTAGCACTCATTAAATTTCCATAATACATACTTGAATTATTTTTATTTCAATGGATTTCCATTATCCTATTTTGGTTTTCCAATTGGATTATACATTTTTTGGGGTAGCGTTTAAATGATTTAAATTACATGAGTATTTGCCACTATTTTGAAAAAATATTTCATATAATTATTTTTGAAATGAGAAGGGGCTTGAAATTTTGATCCATGTTCTCGTGTTAATAGACATGATGATCCTTTGGTTTAAAATATTGATAGACACACCCTTATTTTCGCTTACTTATTTACCCCTTTTATGGGTAATTAATTACTATGTGATTCTTGTTTTCTACCCTTATGCGGGAATTTTCATGTTATTCCATGGTGAATCTTGTATGTATGGGGATTTTCATCATTTCTTGTTTATCGATATGGTAGTTGTGGATAATCCTTTATTGTTAGACTTTGATTTTTTTTTCATACGCATCACTTCTTTATATTGGACAATACAAAGATTGAACTAATTGGAATATCTAGATTATCCATCTAGTTAGTTCACAAAGTACTATTATTCCACCAGTCATGCTAAAAAAAGTCCTTGTTGAGGGTTTTTTGTTCAAATAATTCTTATGTGGGATAAATTGACTATTGGATATTGGACTTCAGCACCTGAGGGTAACTAGTTCAGTTCTATAATTCCCATATAAAGTCAGATTCTTCAAACATTTGGAATAATTCGGTAGAACCAATGACACATTCTATTTCTTGGTCAGTTAGAGAATGTTGGGAGTTTCATGTAGTCCCATTTTTTATAATTTCCCTCCCTTTTGTTATAATGAGACCATTCATTTTAATATTATTTTCATAGGTCATTTGATATAGGGTTCATGCATGTTCTGCATTACCAAGTTCAATGTTTCGTTATTTTCCATGAAAAATGAGTTTTCAAAGATGTTATAATACCATTTATGAATTTAAAGTCTCTTATATGGGATCTTTGAAGTGGATTTTAAAATGGGACTTTGATTTAACTAATTCATTTGGCAGGTGAAATATTTTGAAGGGAATTTTTTCAATTAAATTAAAAAATGGGATATTTATGAGAAATGAGAATGTCTGAACATGGTTTTGAAATATGATTGGTAGCTGACTCAATTTTCAAAATGTATGTGTTCAGTTTTATAAGAAATGGTGAAATATTTTTAAGATGTTTATGGATTTTTTTTGTTTTTGATATTGTTATGTGTGAAAATATTACATTATAGTTGTATTTTAAAACCAGAATTTATAAATTTACTATTGAATCATGTTGTATAGTCTTAGTGGGTTTTGGTTAACATCTAGATTTTTATATCAAGAATATATATTTTAGCTCCAATTTTATCAACTGCATCTATTATTTGATTATTTTTTATGATATACGGTGAGCTGGGTTGTGGTGAGAAACCAAGAGTTTTACATAGGTAGTTCAGGCTTAGGTCATGTTGGAACATTTTATTCTTAGTTCGTAGTTGTCTTCCATTTTTAGATAGTGTTGTATCATCTCCCTATGGCGCTTCCTTTTAGGGGGTGGTTTTAATTTTGTAAATTCAAATGGGTTGGATCAATGAAGTTTGTTATGAACTTTTATAATGTTTATTTATTATGGTTTCCATGTTAATATATTATGATATCTTAATCTATATTTTGAAAAATTCATTCCCATATGGATTCTAATGTTTCTTGGGAACTAGTTTCCTACCCATGGGGATTATGAACTCCCTTCCAACCTTATAATGAGTTGTCTCGGTTGTCTTACCTGATAGAGGATTACGTCTTTTTGTTTTAATTCTCATAGAAAATCATACCTTTTGATTGAATGATGATGTATACTATCATGAATGTATAAAAATTATATTATATGATTTAAAAATCCTATATATAATTATTTTAATGAATTTTTTTATCTAAGCAGCCTCTAGAAATCTTTTTTATGAATTTCCCCATATTAATGTTTATATATATGTTTCTTGGTTAATAAGTAATAATCATTCTATGAATTTTTATTGATATTTTTGAAATGAAAATGTTGTGTTTATGATTATATGATGAAAAATTCTAATATATCCCTCCAATTCATTGTTAAATGATTTATATCTCATGATATTAGGATGGGACAGAAATGGTTAGGCCATGTCCATAGTGTTACAATAACACCCCAGATCTATACTCCTAAATATAGTCCTATAAGCACAATCATTACATACTCACTTTGATAGTAGTTGTGATAGGCTGGATATAAGAAACCATTATAAAAAAATTAAGAAAATATTACTTAATCTATTTGACCCCAAATATCATTTCATGTTTTGAGCTTTTGATAATTAGTATTAAATAATAACTATAGAATATCATAATTATTATATCAGATAGGTATAACATATAATATCTAAGACATAATCATAGTCTATATAATATGATAAGAATAAATAATTTTATTAAGTAATTAATCAGATGAAATTGATATAATTATATAAATTGGAAAACTAGGGGATAAATTGATATCATGTATATTGATCTCAAACTAATTGAATTCATAATTCTAGGCATAAAAACATGTTTACAATAACAAGTACTAAGACACAATTTTTTTTTCCAATTGGTATACCAAAAAACACAACAAGTTTTTTTATTATCAGACCCATTGATGCATCAGGGGTAAATATATTATCGGTTACCTCTAATCACTTATTTAATTCTAGTTCATTCACCATAAGTGAAAAAAAATCTCATTCTATTCTCTAAAGAACCTCTAGTTGAATAATAACATGGTTTTCTGTATAGTAGAAAATAAATATATAATATAATTTATCAACCTTTATTAGTATCCAAAAATCATAAATATTTTCATTAATTTTACCCATTTCAACAATCTGGATATTATGATCATAAAACTTCCAGAGAAAAATATTGTATGGCCAAAAATTAAAAATTCAGCTTTCCAATAATCATCTCTATTAGAATAAAAATATATGGACTGATAAAAAAATTCTCCATGTAAATAAATTGTATAAATTTATCTCAACCCATCTACAGAAGGAAGGTATATTATTAAAAAATAAATAATAAACATGTCAATAATAATCAATATTGTAATAAAAACATATGAAATCAAAATGTGTTCCCCACATCAATAGAATAACTTTCATTCTATGTAAACATAATCCAACCAAAAATATGAAAAATGGGATATTCACACTATATAAAAAAATGTGAATATTTCTATATTAATACTATAATAACACTATTGGAAAATAAACCCATACCAATGGTTTCAAACCATTGGTAGAGGTCCAAAAACTATTCATCTATGCTATACAAATTGTTTGGGTGGACGTTTGCTAGTCTGGAATCTGTATAGACCTATACCAATGATTTTGGGAAACTTTTTTTATATTTGGGATTTACCAATGGTTTCAAACCCATTTTTATGGGTAACATGAAATACCTATACTAATGGTTTTGAAAACTATTTGTATAGTTAATTCAAAGAAAACCACAGGTATCATTGATCCCTGAACATCTGACCTATATCTCAATGACCAATCCATTATGATAAAATGTAATTTTGAAACACAATTCGACAAATATGAATTTTTATATTTAAATATAATTTATTTTTTATGTATTCAATGTCAGTTGATAAAATAATTCATTAAAAATCTAAATACTTATACCAACGGTTTGGAAATCCATTGGTATAGGTATTTTGAATTTTGGGGCTTATCCCAATGGTTTTGGAAAACCCATTGGTATAGGTTCATTTAATAAAGGCTATACTAACAAATTTAGCCAGATTATTGGTATATCTATTAAATATACCAAAATTGTTTTGTAAAATCACTGGTATAGGGTCATTTTTTGTACCTATACAAACATTTTGGCAAAAACCATTGGTATAGGTCCAGTTTTCAGTTGTGTAACAAGATTATAATCCATATTGAGAATTAACGTTGTTAGTTTAAAAATATAATATCCTCCATTTGAAAAATAAATATTTATGTATGATTATATACATGAAAAATATCAATGAACAACAATGTATCAATGATACCATCAAATAATATATTATGAATTTTATTGTATGCTACTATGAGTTCAATGTCCCAAAATATAAATATATACTAGGTATAAATTGTAATGTCCTAAAAATTCTATTTAATTTTTATAATTTATATTGGATTACTGCAAGACATGATGCTCATATGACACATGATTATGAGACCTGGTTAGCCCGGAATAAATGATTTAACTTTTTTTCGTTATTTAAAATAGCACGCATGCATGGTTTTGGAAACACTTAAACAGGTTCCCGGATTAAATAATTAGATGGAAATCTTGCATTTGAAATGATGTCATTACTTAAGGTTATAACCTCAATCGGTGTGGGTTGTGGGTAAATGTTAATTTTCAGGAATTTATGAAAAAATAAGTAAACGTGAAAATATAAATTTATTCAAAAAATGATTTGCTACAATGCAATGACAACGAATATATTTAATTTCATAAATGAAATAGCATAACGATGTTGTAACTTAGTATAACAGAAATGGTGAAACACATTTCACCAATTAATAGCCTAAAATGTATTCAGGATCATTGCCATGATCATGGAGTTTTACTTGGTGGTTTTGGAAAAAAATTCATTGGTGAGAAATGAATGATGAAAAACGATGAATCACCAATGAAATCAATAACTCCACCTCATCTATGAAAGATCTTGGTCCAGAAGACAAATCAAGGATATTTACAGATGGATCTCCACCAATGATGAACTCTTTTCATCAATAAGCGATATAATTTCCAAGTAAGGGGATTAATTCTAAGTGAATTTTTTCTTTCCCCATTCTTTGGTTTGGAAAATAAATGTGGATCAACCAATGAAAAGGTTGACCCACAGATCGATCATGTATCTTTCAAGATGGGTTTTCATAGTGGGTATTTAATGGGTGTTAGATTCATATGTTGATTATATCCTTTTTTAAACCATATAAAAATGATGAATCACACATACATGAACAAAGGTTGTGGTCTACTCTCCATGTGTTATTTGTTCAGTCTTCTCCTCTTCATTTTTAAATAATGCTCTTCGTGACATGAATGAAACCATGGTCAAGGAAGTACTGAAGTGGTGGATATACTCATGGTATGAGGCAATTAGATATGGCGACACAAGGAGAATGACCGTTGGCCTGGGAGCCAGCCGTGGTAGAATGCAGTTTCCAAGAATGTCAATGTAGTGATGGAAAGTCACAGCTAGGAGGACCGCGACAATGGATATGGGCCATCGACAACCAACGTGGGCAGTGGACATGTGCCTTTGGTGTCGACTCGGCCGGATGCGACTAGAGTTGCGTCACACGGTTGAGGGATGCAGTCTAGTTGGACCATGGAAGGAACTAGTGGCTTTGTTGTAGGGTGATAACTAGGTGAATCACCGAATTAAACATGGTGGACCTCATGGCATGGATGGACATGGTGCTCGTAGAATCCAAGATGGGTGAAAACCTGCCAGCAATCGTGGGCTGGGTTGAACGAAGATCGGGCCCTTTGACGGCCCGATAGGCTTGACCTCTGGCCTAATAGACCAGGTCCATTTGGCCCAATGTGTCTAGTCCTCAGGCTTGGATGGGTGGGGTCGGTCTACCTGGTTTGGGTCAGGCTCGGAACAAACTATCCCCCTTTTCAATTAATCACCCATATCTTAAAAAATGTTCATCTGATTGATGATCCATTTTTAGTGTTGGGACCCTCATGATGTGTCACTAATTTTTATAAACACTATGAGGTATTTTGTGGAAGTTTAGATTTGACCGATTTGGGGGTCTTGGTGACCTAGTAATCCTATGTGAAAAGTGGGTATAGGTGACCCATCATGTCAAAATTATGACTAGATCAAGGTGAACTAGCATGCCTATGTGACTAATCAGGGATGAGTGCCTTATCAGTACAAGTTGTTCAATTTTTACGGCTGATATCCTTATTTTATATACATTAGATTATAACGGCATGATCTAAAAACACTCTTTGCCGAATTTCTTTTGTGGAATTTCCTTTTTGTTTTGGGGTCTTAACTAAGGATTGTGTTACTTAACCCCACACTGGCTCCACCCACAAGTGTCATGTCTCATGAAAATGATAGATGCTTCATCATAGACCTTGTTCATCTAGGCCCGGTTGGTTCCTAGGGAGATCTTACCGACGAGACGTAATTTTTTAGATTTAGGCTGTCACCTCTTCACCTACCCTTTAGTTATGGTTTAAAGTATACGGACTTCAGGAGATTGTACTTGCCTTTTGTTGGGAATCTATTCTAGACCCATTAATTTTAGTTCTATAATGTTACACTCAGTGTTTGTCTTAGTGTAGTGCATGTTTACATTTCAGTATTGTGGGATGGGGATATAAGTGTGTGTGCGTACAGGTACTCGTGAAAAAGCCTCCTCTAGAAGGATAATTCCATTTATGTAAGTTTCTAACCGCTGGATTTTCGGAGGCGGGATTGGGGTAGTCACGAAATTGGACCCTGATGATGGGTCAGTAAAAAGTTGTATTAGAAGAGGTATGTTTTACCTTAAGTACTAGGAGTATCCAGCTTTGTTTAGAGGTAACTATATTTATTGTTTCGAGTTTGTCTTTCAGGATCAGAGATTCCATTGTTGGTGCGTCATTTGATGTATCCATACATCAGGACACTGAATTCTTCTTTTCAACTTGGTACATTAAAACAATGTATTCATCATATAGGAATTGAGAGGGTTCTCATTTCCTTCTGGAGTCAGAGTCATCTCACCTGGTATAGTATGTTGATTTTGTTTCATCTTGATATGTTTTAGGATTTCTCTACACAAATATCCATTCCGGATTCTCGTGAATGACCATGAATATGTTATGTCTAGTGATGAATCATGGGTACATGGACCCGTTCGTGAGATGGCCCCACCGGGTGGTGCACCATTGTTACCACTAATCGTCGATCAAAAGTTTCTACAGGCACTATTGGTAGAGTATTCGTGCAGGCTTAGTGTCATACACATGTTCTTGTGGTTGTGAGCTCTGAGGTTCATCTGTGATAATGTCCCAGAAGAAGATGATTATTTTTTATGGCAGTTATGAAAGTCTTCCATCTAGAGATGAAGCATCCTGGCCAGGTGAAGATATTAGCTGTGAGCCTTCTTCAAGGATTATTGGGGAGATGTTGGAGCTTGAAAATCTAGACACAAGACAGGGTGACCATTATGTTGACATATTTTGAGAACCAAATTAGTGTGTAATTCATTATGACGATGATACTCTATGTGGTTAGACATGATAAAATTCACCTACAATGGGGTAGCATGACATTAGCGGAGTAATCAACGAGATTCGCTGATAAATCTTACAACTCTACAGACATGGTGTGGGACCCATTCTTCAAGTCTAAATATATTGACCTAGAACTATTCTAAGAGATCAGAATGTTTGTCGTACCACTTAGAATCCCTACACAGTCTGGGTGCTATAGTGATCACTACTGGTAGAGAGCTTCCTGGAAGAGCAAGCACCAGTAGCAGAAGCTTTTAGTAGACACCAGGTTCCATAGTTGTCAGCATTGGGTAGTAGGTAGCAGACGCAGGTACCCAAGTAGGACCAACCTTTTAAGGTATGATCCCAAGACATAGGGTCCAAAGTGTGAGGGTCCAAGGTTATAGGGATTCATTATAGGATTCGTGTGTGCTACTCATGCGGTGGTTAGGGACACATGGCTCTTGATTTCCTGACATGTAGTATAGACTAATAGAATACAATCAAGGGGTCACTGAGGCAGAGGTTGAGGGTCGAGCATGGTGTTCTGTAGGGTGGAATATGTGAGAGGGGAGCATGCAATGTGGAAGGCAGTCAGATGATGTTCGAGGTACTACCACCTCGACCGCCCAGGAGTTACACCATGGGATTTGGGATTAGGTGAAAAGGTGTGGGCCCAGATTTAGGTGATAGGGTCCTATGATCCAGATGCTCCATATATGATTAGAGGTTAGATATGTGCCTTCTCCACCTAAGATTCGGTTCTTATAGAAATCGGTTCTAGTCACTCATTCCATTCCACATACCTTGTTCAGATCTCGAAGATTCTGGTGGATTTTTTGGATCGATCCTTATGATTAGAAAATCCTATAGGCAATGTCTGATGATCCCACACTGGTTCCAGTAGTGTGAGCATACTCTATGAGGCAATATATTTGGCTAGGATCAACTAGATGCGCCATCGGGTTCTTATGATTTCGTTCTCATGATGGACTAGTTATCCACAGTCCATGTTCAGATTGACTATTTTTGGTGCATAGTGTGGTGTTTCCACTAAGAGGGGACCAGGTTCTCCTTTTCTGGTGAAACGGGAATTCCTGTAGTGCATGATTGATTGTTTTAGAAGGAGGGTGCATCTGATCACTCACCAGTTGGATATCCTTACCCTAAATGCAGTGAATGAGAGTTGTCTTCATTTTTCTCATAGTGGGGGATGAGTATGAGGATATATTTCTTGATCATGTTATGGGATTAACTCCTTATAAAAATTTTACTACTAAATCGATATATAACCTAATATGGCACTGATTTCCACACCAACATACTGGATGGCTCTCACAGAGCTTCTTGAGTTCAGTGTACAACTAGAGGACCTACATAGTATGGGATTTGTAAGGCCCAGTGTTTCACATTGGGAGTCCCCAATACTATTTTCCAATAAAGAAGGCAAGACCATGAGACTATGTGTGGACTATTAGTGCCTGAATCTGGTTAATGTGAAAAAAATATCAACTACTAAGAATTGATGTCCTCTTCAACCAACTAAAGGGAGCGAGGTGTTTCTCCAAGATATACTACAGGTATTCCTATCATCAGCTTCATGTACGGGATGAGGATGTACCAAAGATATCCTTTAGATGATGGTATGTCTTCTATGAGTTCATAGTGAGGCCATTAGGAATGAACAACTCACCAGTAGTTCCCATAGGGCTCATTAATAGTATATTTCATCCTTACCTTGAACAATTCATCATGGTCTTCATTGGTGATATCTAGCTGTACTGGACTTCTAAGGAGGAACATGAGACACACCTACAGAAAGTCTTGGATGCACTCTAAGAGAATTATCTTTATGGGAAGCTATATAAGTTTCATTTCTGGATTTGGAAGGTCCAGATTCTAAGACACATAATTTTAGAGGCCATATTTATAGTGGATTAAGCATTGATAGAGGTAGTTTTTGCTTGGGATACATATAGGAATGTGATTGAGGTGTGGAGTTTCTTAAAGGTTGGCTTGATACTATAGGAGGTTAATGTCTGACATTTCTAGTGTAGCAACACCCTTATCAGCATTTACATAGTATGGACCTCCCTTCGTGTGGATATATAAGTTCCAGCAGAATTTCTAGGTGTTGATGTGTAGACTGAAGAGTGCCCCCATCTTGAGACTACAAGAGGAGGGCATTGGATATGTAGTGTTAAGAAATTCATCATGGACAGGACGAGGTTGTGTCTAGATTCATGCACAAGTGGTGATTTACTACAATTAGAGACAGTTGAGGTAGCATAAACATCACTACGTGACCCTTTATCTTGAGATATTAGTAGTGGTCTTCACTTTTTTTATGTGGAAACACTACTTGATGGGTGAGCATTTTCCCATCACCTTTGACCAAAAAAAATTTCAGGTATGTCGTCTCCTAGAATGAAAAAAATTTTAGGAATCAGTAGTGGCTAGAGTTCATCTATGTCTATGACTTTGAGATAGCCTATACTCGTAGAAAGGGGAACTTGGTGGCAGACACACTCAACAAGAGATCCAGGTTGTAGTTGTTGAGTGAGGTTTTAGAGAAGATAGCCACATTGCATATATCCATTATGGATAATGATGGAGAAGCCTACATTAAGTCGATGGTTTTCACACCCCCACACATATAGAAAGTTATATATGAACATATTGGGGATGTCGGTTGTAAGTACATATGTGCTCATTAATCAATAGCATGGATTCCTGGAAGATATTTAATAGGTGGGGAGAACATCATCCTTTTCAATTGGATCACTATTGTATTGGTGGGGTTTTGAGAGGAGGTTATGATGGAGTTCCCCACCACCCATTGGGTGGTGCATCCAGCAATAGAAAATATGTACTCGAATCCTTGACATAAGTATTGGTGGCTCACTATGAATAAAGAAGTGGAAGAGTTTGTTTCTCAGTGCCTCACTTGTAAGAAAGTGAAGACAAAGCTTCAGGTTCGTACATGCATAGCTCAGCCACTCGAGGAGTAAGAGTGGAAGGGGGATGAAATATTGATGGACTTTATTAAATTTTTACCAAGAACTTATAGGGGACATGATACTATCTAGGTGGACATTTACCAACTCCCCCATTCGGACCACTTATTAAACATCTAGGAGTAGAGTTCTGTATAGAGCTTGGGGAACCTCTACATTCAATTGATAGTTCAGTTTCATGGCATGGATTTATCCATAGTTTCAGAATATGGTGATTTCCTCACATCTTGTATGTGTAGGTGATTGTAAGAGGCATTACAGATTCTGTTTCCAAGGAACAATGAATTTCATCACAAAATGAAAGTCCAAATAGAATGGACTATCCAGGTTTTAGAGGTCATGCTTGGTGATTGCATTCTAGAATTTGGAAATAGATTGGAGAAACACCTACCATGGGCAGAGTATTCATACAACCAAAACTACCACTCCACCATTTGTATTGCACCATTTGAGGAATTATATGGGTGACCTTACTATTCACCATTAGGCTGGACAGTCCCAGGGGAGTCAACACTCAAGGGTCCATAGATGGTACTGACCACCAAAAAAAAGGTGCAGATCATCCAGGAGCATATGGGTACTACACAAAGAAGTCCTAAATATTATGTTAGATAGAGATGTGAGAAATTTTAGTTCAAGGAGGGAGACTATGTGTTGCTTCGCATCTCACCTCAATAGGGACTGCAGATATTTGGATTGGGCACCAAGTTGTCTCTGTGATTCATCCGCCCTTTCCAGATTCTATGTTGATTTGGTGAGGAATATTACTACATAGCTCTTCCCCCATAGATGAATTTGGTGAATAATTTATTTCATGTGTCATATTGAGGAAGTATGTGAATGACCCATCGCATGTCTTCTTCTGGGGAGAGCAAGACTTTCATGATGTGGTGATATTTGTGGAGTACCAGGTGGAGGTTGAGAATTGAAAGAAGTGGGTCCTTTTGGGGACGTCGATTCCTCTAGTGCTCATTTGGTGGTAGCAGAAAAATATCTAAGAGATCACATGGTCGAGGGAGGATCCAATTTTTTCTTAGTACCCCCATTAGTTTTTTATACCTTGTTTTGTATTTCCAGCATGTAAATCCATAAGGTTGAGATAATGTAATGTCTCGGAAATTTGATGTCATTTTATTAAATTATATGGGATTATTGAGACACTAGATGCTCAGAAGACAAAACATTATATGTCCCGATGTGCCCGGAAAAAATGTTTCAAATTTTATTAGTTATGTAAAATAGTATTCATGTATAGTTCTAGATACTCTCAAAAGGGATCTTGAATTATAAAATTTGAGTGCTTTGTTGCATCTAAAATGATTACATTACCTAATGAAGGACCTAAAATCAACTGGTGTGGGTCAAGGTTAAAATTTAATTTTTGGTTGTTTTAAGAAAAAATAAAATAAACTTGAATGTTTTATTTTATTAAAAAAATCTCTACAATGCAAGGATGGTTCATCTATATCCTTTCATTAATGATATAGTGTAATTACTCTGTGACTATGCGTAATAGAAATTCTGAAACTCATTTAATCAATTAATAGCCTAATATGGGTTTGGGATCACTGTTGTGATCTTAGTGTTTTACTTTTAGGCTCTAGAGTAATTCAGTTTACATACAACGAATGGAGAAGAAAGGAAAATTGCGAACACCATCATGCACTCACCCTCCACTTCGAAAGATCATTTACACAGTGAAGTATCAAGGTCATTTGTGGATGGATCTCCACCAATAACTAAATGTTTTCTTTAACCAGCAATATTATTTATAGGTTAGGGGTTCAATTATATGTAAATTTATTCTTTCCACATTCTTTAGTTTGAGAAAAGAATGCGAATCAACCGACAAATAGGTTGACCCATGGATAGATTTTGTCTCCTGTGGGATGAAATTTTCTTGTGGGGATGTAAGGGAAGTTAGATCTCTATATTGATTCTATGCATCATTAAACCTTATAACAAGGAAAATTCACGCTAACATGATAAAAGTCATGGTCCACTCTTCATTTTTTCTTCATGCGTTCTTATACTCCGCCGTTTTTCCGTTCCATTCATCATGATCTAATGGTAACCACGGTTCAAGAGGGACTACACTACAGATCAACCCATGGTAGGAGGCCACGAGAGATGGCCATGTCAAGCGGATGACCATCGACATGGGAGATGGTTGTGGTGAAGGGTCGCAGTGGTGACAGAAGGCCATGGATAGGAGGGAAGTGACGGTGGCATGGGCTACTAGCTTGAAGGGAAGTGACGGAGCAGCCCATAACAACAACCATGGGTGTCAGAGAGGGGTCACCGATAGCAGCTGGTGGCACCTCATCCAGACGTAGTAGAGGTCTGTGGTGCATATGCACCACAAAAGGACCCCGAGGCTTTTTTGCTGGTCAGTTATGTAGTGAAGCACTACAATAAACACAGAAGCACACATGGATCAAATTGATACAACACATTCCACAACCAGGTTGGGAGAAACATGACCTCCCAGGGAGGATCAGGTTGGATGAAGACCAGGTCGGGACCATCATGACCAAGGGTCCAGGTCATTCCATACCCGACTGGGTCGGGTCTGGTTGATAGAACGAGGTCGATCTAGCCTAGATTGGGTAGGTCTAGGTCTGGACCCAAGTAACCCACATCTCATTAAAACTTCAACATCTTCTAAACCATACATCCAATTGATGAGCTATTTTTTGCACTTGAGACCCTCATGATGAGGAGTTACTTTTGATATAATATATGTAGGTTTTTGGATAGTAAAATATGACCAATGACTTGAGGAGTATACTCTCCCAGAATCAAGCATGCTATGAGTAGAAATCTATGGCTAGCTGTGCTGAGAAGATTATAACGATTGGGACTATGTGACTCACTAAGTCAAAGTGACTAGAAACTCTTGGTGAGCTAGCAAGACTAATAGACGATCATGTCTATGTGACCCAGTATGCCTACATCATGTGTGAGTATAGGTGACCTAGTAGGACTAAGTGACTCATTGGGGAAGAGTGACTCAATATTATAATGATTTCAGTGTTTACGAATGATAGTATTGCTTTACATACTTCAGATTATACTTCCATGAGTTAACAACAATTTGTTTATACATTCTTTTATGGTATTACTATTTTGTTTTAGGGTCCTTACGGAGTACTGTGTTGCTCACCCTTGCATGGGCTCCACCCACATTTGTCCGATCATATGTGAATGGTAGATGCTTAGATAGCGACCATGGTGGCACGAGACCATATTTTTCCTAGTGAGATCTGATAGAGAAGGTTTAATTCTATGGCTTCAAGTGGTAGGCCCTTCACCTACACATCATGATGGGTTTTCTATAGATAGACTTCAGGAGCATGTACTTGTAACCCACAAATGTTTCTTTGAAATATTTTCATCAAATAATTTTTATTGTCCAGCAGCTTGCATTACACAAAATCATGATTTTAATCAAATCAAGATATGCCCTTATTATAAAATTTCTGTTATAGCCATGATGTTAAGATATCGGGAATAATTATAACTAACTTATGAAACATCAGTGTGAATCCGTTAGCTATCAATTATTTATGAAAATTTAAATAAATTATACATTTTTATTAATGAGATATATATGTGTTATAAACTTAATAAAATATTTTTTATACTAATAAAATATCTATTTAATCATAGGATGTTAATAAAAACCTATTTGATGTATAAAAACCTATTTTTTAAGTTTAATTTTACACTTTTGAATAGTAAACCCATTTTAAATTAATATTTTTACACATTAATAATTTTTACATGACAATGTATTAATTTTACTTTTATATGGCATATAAAAATTTAATTTTTATAAATTTTAGATATTTTTATGATCACTTTCAAGTTTTAATGAATTTCTAAAATAAACTAAAATATAATTAAAATAAATTTTTTCATCGAGACAATTTATATTGTGAAGATAAAATATTGATTGGTTTTAAAGTATAAATAGAATATATTTTAATCATTCAATATAATTTATCTCATTATATTTAATTTTACATTGAATTCATATGTGAGACCATTTTAATATTTTACAATTTTTTAACTTTTAAAACTTGTTTTGTCACTACAACAATGAAGTTAATTTTAAATTATTTTCCACATCTTCTGAATTTTTAAATTTGAATATTTTATTCCAAATTTGGAATGAGTTGTTCCAGATAATGTTAACAAGCTACTTTTATTTTTTGGCATTTTGATTAGTAATTTGGTAATTATTTTTATTATCATGGTTAAAGGAAAATCGTGTAATAAAGGTTAACAATAATATTCTAAAATTACCTTAACATCTGTAAAAATATAATTAGATGAGTAAATTAGACCCTTATGATCTTGTTTTCAAAATGTAATCACTTAATGGCCACTTACCAATGAAAATGATATGAATGTAGTAAAAACTAATGATTGTGACAAAATTTTACAATGACATTTATATAAGTATAGAAATTTTAATATATAGTAACTATGAGACAATATAGATTATAGATAGTCTCAGGAAATCTAAAATAATTACCTATATAATAGATTTTTTTTAAATTTTTAGAGATTAAATATATTCAACTAATGATTACAAAATAGTGTTGTAAAAATTATTTTATTGACATGAATATCGAATAAATGGTTTTAAAAATAATAAAATAAATATCATATGAACTAATTAATGTGTTCCATGAATTTTCTAGGTGACTATTACAATTTAGGACTTTATTATAGATATTGTTTTAGAATTTATCTTCTATGAGGATTTTATTTAAAGTCAAATAAAGGAATAGTTTCAAAATTGACTCTATTCACATTTTATAAAAATTACATTTTATTAAATTATTTTAAAAACATAAAAATATTAAAAATTTAAAAGTGGTAATTATAAGATATAAATTGTCATAAAATAGAAATTTATTTTTAATTAATATAATATAAGTATTGATTTATAACTATTAACTAATTAGAATGTTATTACCACACTTAAAATTAAATAGAATAACTAAGTGTCAATTAAAATGATACGGTTTTAATTGAAAAAATAAATTGTCCTTGATTTTTTGGTTGATGATATTACAACCATATCTCATCTAATCTTTGAAAGTGTGACATTTTGGTAGTTCTTGGTAGGGTTTGATTTTAATATAAATTATTATTTATGGAGTTCCAAAAGATCCCCTTGTCTCAATTATAAAAGGGCACATCATCCACCATATCTTTACTTAATTTTGACCCTTAAATCTCAGAAATACCATGAAATATTTCTTTATAACCTTCCCTATATTAATTACGATGGTTATGGTCGTCGTAAAATACCAACTCTAGTTTTCTAAGTAGTGGTTAAGGGGATGCACGTCGAAGGAGATGTAATCACTTCTATAGATTCAATCAAGCTTATTTCATCTTATACTCCCCCTTAATTAGTTTTTTCATTATAAAGTAATAACATCCATATAAATAATAAAATGAAATTTTATTATAAATATGAGACAACCTTATTCTACCTTCAACCCATCATATGAAAAATGAAATCACCGCACAGGCATACGTAATGGTTACCGTCTCAACATCATGGTGTAATGTATTTTTTCAGCATAAACATAATTGGATGGGTATAATGATAATAATAATAACTATATATGATTATTATAACATAGTATTGATTCTGAAATATTATACACCATCCACTTCAATACCATTCAACAATTTTAGTTATAATATCATCGCTCGTGCGTACAAATGACATACTGTCTCCATTACGGGATGTGATTCATTCAACATGATCTTACATAAAACATAACTATATACCTGAATTGAATTAATAAATATGATATATATTATAATATTATAATTCATAAAATTATATAACTATGACCTAAAAATATGAATAAGAACTAATCCAACAAAACATGCATAAGAACATAAAGAAGTTAATACCTGAATATCGAGTAACAATGAAATGTTACTAACAAACGGATGGAAATATGATCATAAATGTTATCATATAAATCATTCTGATTCTGGGATAAATCATTAACACTATTTAAATCATTATACAAGAAGTTTAGCTTTATACGTATCATATAGGACCCTAGGTAAAGGATAAAAATGCAAATCATGTTTTTATGTGAGATTATTTATTGGTAAGTATTTACTGGGGTATATTTATCATCCATGTCCATGATTCCTAAATAAGTATTTCAAAATATTTTATATAGCCTTACTTAATTCTTAAATATCAATTTTATACATTGGTAAATTTTTTCTAAATGGTATGAATGGAATATATTTTTTTGGTTAGAAGTACTTTTTCAATTATTTGGAAAAAGTATGAGAGTACTGTTTTTTAACAAGTACGAAATGAACGTATTTTTCATCTTTCATAATTTTTTATTTCCATGAAGATTCTCCTAAATTAATATATGGTTATTTTCAAATAAAATTATTTCTTCTAAAATGTTGTGACATTTTTGAGGAAATAAATAATTTTTGAAGAAGAGATGATATTTTCATCAGGAATTAATTTCTAGGGTTTTCTGAAATTTATTTTCCATTGAAGATAACACTATTTAAGTAGGGATAAATTTATAACTATTATTACTATGATTTTATTGTGTTTATTTCGGAATTTTATTTAGGAAATCCATTTTCCATATACCAATTATGATTGAATGATGTTTAAGAAACTAATTTTATTTCATGGGTTATGCTATAGTAAATATGTTTTTGTTTTTGTGGAACACATATGAGTGGTTTCATTATGAGATGGGTGGTAACTATATCTCCCTCAAATTTATAGGTTATAGATTTATATCTCATGATATATACATGAATAAAATGTAATGTAAATAAGGTTAAAAAATAAAGGGTTTGAATGAACAGTGAACTTAGTTAAGTAATGGACATTGCCGGCTATAATGGTCTCAACAATGAGCCTTGACTGATATGAAAGGATTTTATATGATTATGTGTGTATGAAAAAAAATTACATATCTTATTTTACAAATATTGGGATTATATTTCACTTTTTATGATTTATCCCAAGACATTCTATTATGATCTTTTATATACATGATATGATTTTAAAATGTTTTGTTCTTAGGATTAGTATATGAATGAAATTTTCTTTCTTTACCCTTATTGATAATTAGAGAACCCCCATTCATATGTTTATTATCCCCAGCCCATGAATAAAATTATTAAATAAGAATTTTCAAAATGGATTGTTGTTAGGGAAAAATATGCAAGAAACAATGTGGATGTTTTATGAACTAGTTGTTTATGTTTCCATGTTTCTAAAGACACTAAACCTATACAGTCCTATCATGTATTTTGTATGTTATGTAATAAATATTATTCAATATTAAAGTAATAAATATTTGTAAATTATGGCCTGTTATAGTTGGTATCATATAAAATGTATAGTTAACCTTTGGAAACTAGGATGAGAGAACCTTATAAAGAACCATAAGGATATGGCTATGTAAAAGTTACAATCCAATCCTACTTTTTTTGATATTATCATCAATAACCAAGGACAAAACCAAAAATTTCCTAAAATAATATGTTAATCATTATTATGTTGTTTTTTTTATTATGACTACTGTTTCTAAAAGTATGATTCTTTATTTTAGCCATTGTGTAGAACTCAAAGAAACCACACTAATGATAATTATGATGGGAAATGAAATGATTGTCTCCTTGAGCAACCAAATGTTATGGTAGCTAGAATGAAAAATATTGTATCCCTGATCACACAACATTCTCAATCTATGAATCATTTATGACTTCGAAATGAGCAATGACGTGAGATACATTTTTTTATTACATAATGAGATAATATCAATATTAATCCAGCGGGACTTTAGATCCATTAGTGGTTGAATAATGGATCATTACCACTAAAAATATATTTTCAGTTCTACAATGTAGTGAAAATGATAAATTAATCTTAGCAGTCTATGGTGTTGAAGGTTAAGCTGATCAATGGAGGAATCATTTCAAGAATACGAGTAAAATAGATGAAATTGAGTCTATGGAATGGGATGAGTTCTTCAGCTTATTTATCTGTAAGTATTTTCCCCATATTCATTGATCAAAGATAGGGAAAGAGTTCCTTGAACATATGAAAAAGGATGATAAATCTGTTGGTACTTACAAAGAAAACATTACAAGACATTCATGACACACTTCTTGAATTATTATACAACCTGAGAGTTAAATTGATTGACTCTTTAGTGGAATAAAATGAAGTCTCCGAATGGAATTATCCATAAGAGACATTAATAGTTATGAGGAAATTGTCTAGTGTTCTCCTTAGGTTGAGATGTGTTTTGAAGTAACCCATCAGTCATAGGGGTTTGATTAGAAGAGAAAAATGGAATTCAAAGGAAAATCTAAAGAACACACTAAAAAGAAGAAGGGGTTTCCCTTATGCTCAAAGTATGGAATTAAACATGGAGAAAATTTTCTTAAAGTGATTCGTAAATGTTTTATGTGTAGAAAAGATGGTCATCGGGTAATCAAATATAGATGTCATGGGAAAAATATGTCTAATGGCATGAACCTTGAAAAGGATAAACAAAATGATCCTCCTACACTTCAATGTTATAAGGGAATGTAAATGAGGCACTATTCAAATCAATGACCTAACCTAAGGGTTATTGATGATTATCGACGTCAACAAACTCTTAAGCCTAAAGAGAAAGGAATGTAAACTGAAATCACTATAGACAACATGGAGTACGATTATGAATTGGTGAAAGGTACACTTGCCATCCAATTTAAAGTAAAAAATGATTTATATGATTATGGATCTACCTAATTTTTTATTTCTGAAGAATTTTCTATGGGTCTTTTCATATTACCTAAATAATTAGATGTTGAGTTAGGTGTGACAACACCTAATTGCACTACAGCTGCATAAAAATATTATAATTCTTCTCTGGTTGAAGTTTGGGGTAAACTAATTCATAAAAATATTTTGATCCACACTATAGTGGAATTTAATGTAATTCATGGCAAGTATTGGCTTTCTCTATTTGTATCACATATAAATTTCCAATGAAGGGAAGTCACTTTTCATATTCTAGATCAATATATTATTATCTATCATTTAAAGGATGAATATAACATTACAGTAGAAGTTTATTCCATCTTATGGGTCTTGATTCCAATAAAGGATGGTTATTTATCTAAAATGGTTTGTGAGAAACTCATTATTAAGAAGACACCCATTGTACGAGAGTTTGATGCTGTATTTTCAAAGGAATTTCCCGATCTTCCAATAAATCGTGAAGTTGAGTTTTCTATATAACTCATACCATTTGCTATTCCAATTTCAAGGACACCATATAGAATAGACCCAATTGAGTTGGAGTAATTAAAAATTAAAATCCAATAGAATCTTGATAATAGATTCATAATCCCTAGTGAATCACATTTTGGATCACCTATTCACTTTGTTAACAATAATTATGGATCAGTGATACTTTAAATTGATTGTCGATAACATAACAAGATCACTCTTAATAACAAATATCCTCTTTCTTTCATGGATGACTTATTTGACCAACTATGTAGAGCTCAATTATTTTCCAAGATATATATTCATTCAGGATATAATAAATTAGTATAAAAAATGGAGGATATACCGAAGGCGACATTCTGTACAAGGTATAGACACTATGAATTTATTTCTATGGCTTTGTGTCTTACTAATTCCCTCGTTGTGTTTATGTATCTAATGAATAATGTCTCTTGAGACTATGTTGATTAATTTGTGGAATTTCATATATACGATATTCTTGTATATTCAAAGAGAATATAAGAACATGAATATCACTAGGGAATTGTACTGAAGTACCAAACAAATGATAAGATTTACACCAAATTTACGAAATGTGAATTTTATCTTCACAAATTTTCATTTTTGGGTCACATAATCTCTTGAGAGAAAATATTTGTAGATCAAGAAAAAATAGAGGTTATTGAATGATGGTTGACACCAACCATAGTAACTAAGATCTGATGTTTTCTTGGTTTGGGTGGATATTATCAATGTTTTGGGAATGATGTTTCATAGTTATCTAATCCATTAACCAAGTTGACTCAGATAGGACTTATGTTCATTTGGATGGAGGAATGTGAAGGGAATTTCAAAGAGATAAAAAGAAGTTCAGCTACTGCACCTGTGCTCAGACATCCTTATACCAGAAAAAGGATTGTGATCTATAGTGATGCATCCAAGAATGGGCTAAGATTGTTTCTCCTGAAAAATTATATGTTGATAGCTTATTCCTCATAGTTGTTTAAATTTCATGAGAAAAATTACCCAAATCTTGATTTAGAGTTATCTTTTGCAATCTTTGCATTAATGATATGTAGATAGTATCTTTTTGGTGAAAGGTGTTATTTTTATACTGATCATACAAGTTTAATGTATATTTTCATACAAAATGAGCTGAATATGATCCAAAGAATAAGGTTGGAGTAGATTAAATGTTATGACTGCTCAATAAATTATCACCCTGGGAAAGTGAACATGGTATTATATTCTATGAGTCGAAAACACCAAGCTTGATTATCCATGATGAGGATCACTAAAGATACAATACTATTGGAATTTCAATGGATGGATCTAGATATTTTAGTGGAATATAATAAATCATATCTTTATAAAATTATTGTTTAATCATCTATACAAGTGAATATTAAAGAGGTGTATAAGGAAGATGTAGAGTTACAGAAGATGGTGAAACTGTTCCTGAATTTATCCTTGATTGTGATGAAATAATAAGGTTAAGGAATCAAACATTTATTCATCTCATACAATAATAAATGAATAAGCTATTGGATGAGGCTCATAGTTCTTCATTTTTTATTCACCCTTGAAGTACAATGATGTAGAGTGACCAGAAATAGTACTTCTGGTGGTATGGAATGAAAACAGTTATCACTAAATATGTCTATTAATGATTGGTTTTTCAACAAGATAAGGATGTGATACATAAGTCTAAGGGGATGTTATAACCATTACCCATAAAAAATGGAAAAGGGAAAACATCACTGTGGAATTTCTCATCAGACTCCCGAAAACATCCAAAGAAAATAATAACATATGTGTTATAGTTGAACGCCATATGAAGGTTGAACACTTCATTTCTATTAGTGATGATTTATCTCTTTGTCATCTGGATATGATATATGTATATGAAGTGTTATGACTTCTTGGAGTACCCCATTAAATTATATCTGATCAAGAATAGAGTTTTTTCTCTACATTTTGGAGATGTCGTTAACATTCTCAGAATACATAGTTATGTTTAAGAATTTCTTATCATCCTCAGATAGATGGTCAGTCTGAGAGAAAAATTCAAACTCTAGAATAAATTTTGAGAGCATGCTATATGGTTTAAAAAGGTGGTTGGGATCAACACCTAACTTTGGTTGAATTGTGGTACACTAATATACTTAAATCTAGTAAACAGATGGATCCTTATGAAGCCGTCTAGGTAATGAATTGCAGAACTCCAACATGATGGGACAACGTAGGGGATAGAAATAAATTGGGACATGATCTTGTTGATGAAATGGATGAAAAGCTCAGTTCTATTCAACAACACAAAATAGTAGCTCAGATTCAGTAGAAAGGTTATGTTGATAATAGAATAAAATACCTAGAGTTTGAAGCAGGTGAAAAGGCGTTTCCATGAATATCTCCCCGAAAGCGAGTATTGAGATATGTAAATAAGGGAATGTTGATAACTAGGTATTTTAGTCCTTTTGAAATTTAGGGTTATGTTGTGATGGTAGATTACCAATTGAAACATCCACTGAATCTCTTTCATGTTTTTGATGTTTTCCAGGTTTCTCTCCTGAGAAAGTACATATCTGATCCTACCCATGTACTATGCTCATAAGTTATACCACTGGAGAATGATATGTCTTATGAAGAAAAACTGATAGAGATTTTTGAACAGAACAAAAAGATTCAAAAAAACAAGACCACTTTCTTGGTCAATGATTTACAGAGGAACCAAAAATTTTAAGAAGCTACATTAGAACTTTAGGATATGTTGAAGGATAGATATCCTCATCAGTTTGTTTCCAAGTGACGAATTTTGAAGGCGAAATTCATTTTAAGGGGGATATTGAAACACCCAAATGTTTTTATGAAATATTTTCATAAAATAGTTTTTATTCTTTAGAAGATTCTTTTTTTACGCAATCGTGAGTTTAAACAAACCCCAAGATTCCCTTATTATAAAATTACAATTATAGCATATCCATTAGGATCCGGGGAATAATTATAACTACGTTTTTAAAATGCAATGTGAATTCATTGAATATCAATTATTTATTAAAAATATAAATCAATTTTATATTTTTATTAATGAGATATATATGTGTTATATTCAAAATAAGTATTTTATATTAATCCAATTGATATTTTAGTCATAGGGGTCAAATAAATCTTTTTTTGATGATAAAAGCCTATTTTCTCTTATAGTTTAATTTTACACCTTTGAATTGTCAACCCCTTTTAAATTAATATTTTGAAACATTACTAATTTTAATATGACAATATAAATAGTTTATTTGTACTTGGTATATAAAAATTTTCAATGGATAAATTCCTGGTATTTTTCTGATAACATTCATATTTTGATAAATATTAAAAATATTCTAAATGATAATTCAAAAAAACTTTTTTCATCAATATAATTTAGATGGTTAAATTATAATATTAAATGGTTTTAATGTAAAAAATAAAATATATTATTATCATTAAATATAAATTATTTCATTAGAAATAATTTTACATTTAAATCATAGGTAAAACATTTAAATATTTTGAAATGCTTTAACTTTTAAAACCCATTTGATCATTTTAACAACGGGATTAATTTTAAATTAGTTCCTGAAACTTCTCTATTTTGAATTTTAAAAAATGGATTCTCTATTTGGAATCATTAGGCCCATATTATGTTAACATGCTACTTTTATTTTTGGGCATTATGAATTTTAACAGTTGTTATTATTTTTATTACCATGGTTAAAGGTTAATCAGGTAATTAAGGGTAAAAATAATTTTATAAAATTACCATAACACATATAAAAAGCCTATTGGATGACTAAATCCAACCATTATTATCTTTTTTTCAAAATGGAATCACTTAATGGCCACTTAACTAGGTATATGACATGAATGTAATACAAAAACTAATGAAATGGACAAAATGTCACAATCCCATTTTATATATGTATATTAATGTTACTATATGTATAACTTGGAGATAATATTGACTATAGATAGTCTTTGTAAATCTAAAACAATTACCAACATCATGAAATTTATTTATAAATTTAGAGATTAAATAATTACCATTAATGATGAAACTATTGTGATGTTAATTGATTATGAATAGAAATATCAAATAAATGGTTTTAAAATATTAAAATAAATATCACATGAAATAAATAAAGTTATCCACAAATTTTATAGGTCAATATTACATGTTAGTATTGTATTAAATATTTTTATTGAATTTATCTTTTGTGAGGATTTTATGTAATGTTAAATAAATGAATAGTCTCAAAATTGATACTATAGATATTTTATGAAAATAATATTTTATTAAATTTTTACAAAATCAAAAAAATTCATTAAAACTACCAAGATACGGTTATAATATCTAATGATTCATTAAATACAAATTTATTTTCAATTAAAATAGTACATGTAAATATTAATTACCATTAAATATTTAGAATGTTATTACCATAATTAAAATTAAATAGAATAACTATGTGTCAATTATAAAAATGGTTTAAATTGAAAAAATAACTTTTCCTAAAAAATTTAGTGGATGAAATTACACCCTATATCAAATAATCTTATAAATTGGGAAATTTTTGAGGTTTTTTATGTATGTTTATATTTTATTATAATTTATTATTTATGGAGTTTCAAAAAGTTCCCCTAACCTAAATTATAAAATGACACCTCCTACCTCTCCTATTCACTTCATTTTGAGATGTAATTATTGGCCATTACCTGCCCTTTTTCCTTCATAAATACCTTATATTCAGGAAATAGGATCTAGTCATCTTTAATGGCCAACTCTAGTGCTCTATAAATAGATTTAGAGGAAGCATGCTGAGGAAGAGGTAATCTCATCTTCCGATTCTTTCAAATTTTTAACTTCTTCTAATTCATATTCAGTAGTTGCTTCATTATAATGTAATAACATAAGTATCAATAAATTAATGATATTTTATTATAAATATGAAAAATCCATAGTCCAAAATCTACCCATCATATGAAAAATGGAATCACCACCCGTGTATGCGTAAGACATACAATCTCCACGCCGTGGTGTAATCTGTTTCTCAGCACCACCTCACATCAATGGGTATAATGATAAAAATAATAGCCATATATTATTATTTTAATATTATACTGATTCTAAAATAATATTCACTATCCAATTCAATACCATTCAACAATGTTTTAAATTATATCATCGCCCGTGTTTACATACAACCTACCGTCTCCACGATGGGATGTGATTCATTCTACATGATTTTAATTTAATCCTGATTATATACATGAATAAAATGAATAAATATGATATATAATATAATAATATAATTATTTAAATGATATAACTATAACCTAAAATATGAATAAGAACTTATCCGAAAAAAACATGCATAATAACATAAAGCAGTTAATACCATGATAGTGAGTGACAATGAAATATTACTAACAAATAGATGAAAATATCATCATAAATGTTATCATAAAAATTTTTATGATTCTGGAAGAAATCAGTATCATTATTTAAATCATTATACCATAGGTTTAGATACATATGAAAAAAATTAGACCTAAGGTAAGGGATAACTTTTCAAATATCATTTTTCTCCGAGATTTCATATTTGTAAGTATTTATTGGGGCATATTTATCAACCACATCCATGTTTCAGAAATACATTTTTTAAATATATTATTTATATATATATATAAATGATAAAAGTAAATTTTACACATTGGTAAGTTTTTACTAAATTGTATGCATGGAATCTTTTTTCATTTTCCGTATAAGGAACTTTTTGCCTTTTCTGGAAAAAGTAAGAGAAGAATTTTCATTAACTTTTACAACTTGAATGGATTTTTATGCTTATATATTAACTTATTTATTTTTAGATTCCCCTATAATATTACAGGGTTATATTCAAATAAAATTATTTCTCCTAAAATTATGTGACAATTTCTATAAGAAAAATGCTTTTCAAGAAGATAAGATATTTTCCTCAAGAATTAATTTCATGAGTTTTTCCAATATTATTTTCCATATAGGATGATGCCCATTAATTAGGGTTATATTTATTTCCTGTTTATTAATATGATTAGATTATATTTATTATCTAAGGTTATTTAATAAAAAATTTGTTTTATATCAATTATGATGGAATGATGTTTAAGAAACCTATTTTCTTAAAGGGATTATGCAATGGTAAATGTTTTTACATTTTTTTTGGAAAACATAAGAATGGATTAATTATGATATAGGTAGGACATATATCTTTCTATAATGAATTGGGAAATGATTTATCTATAATTAGATAGACATTACTGGAATGGAAGTAAAATTTTGTTTAGTAATACTGGGCTGGAACAAACAGTAAACTCATTTTAGTAATAGTATTTATCCACTATGATGGTAGCAGTAATTAGCCTAGAATAATATGAAATGATTTTAAATGATTATGTATGTATGAAACAAAATTCCATGTCTTATGTTTTCACTATTTAGATGATATTTCAGTTTTATGATTTATCCCATAACATGATATTAGGATCTTTTAAATCGATGATAATATTTTCAAATGTTTTTTATGTTATTTAATAAATATTCTTCAATGTTTATGCAGTTTTTATATGTAATGTATGGTTTTTAGAGTAATATTACTTTTTTGGGCTTATATTCCGGCCCCTACATTGCATTTTGTATTATTACACTCAATGGTTATCTTAGCGGAATGATTGTTTAGTTTTTAGTACTTTTGGTTGGGGATGTGTGTGTGCTTGTGTATAGGTACATGGAAAAATTCATCCCACTTGTGGGATCATGTCTTTGGCACAAGTCGTAAGCCCATATATTTTAGGATACGGGCTTGGGGTAGTCACGACACGGGCCCCAGGGGACGGGTTCTGACAGAAATAGTAAAACATAAATCCTATAAGAGAAATACTTTTGAAATTGAATAGGGAAATAGAATTGAAAACATAAAATATATTTTAGATAACATTTTTTACATTATTTTTAAAGTGGATGTTACTGGTATCTTCCAAATGTTTTTTCAAAATGTTTAGTGAAAACTATTTGAAATTATTTAATTTTTAAAATTTTCACCAATAATAGGGAATTAAAAATATATATGGCTTTTCTTCGAGAAATGTGGATAGGAAGAGAAACATATAAATGAGAAAAGAAAATTACATTTTAATATTTTAAAAAATATGTTTGTTGAAAAATAACTTTTTAAATAGATTAATAAAATCATATTTTTGTTAATTTTTTTTTATCACAAATAGGATTATAAAATATATTATAATAAAATATTAATTGGGAGGATCCATGCTTTGAAATTAAATTTTCAAGATTAGAATATATAAATCAATGAAGGGAATGTGAGTTATCAATTTCCTATATTGGAAGCATATCTAAATAAGTGTATTCCATTATTAAATTTTTTATGTGAAAGTAATATATATATTTAAAAAAAAATTGGAAAATATGATATTATAAAAAATAATAATAAAATAATTTAGTATGAAATGGTATTTTTGGCTTAATATAAATATTTTTGAAGAAATACTAAAATTTATTCTTCTCTAATATTCTTATTTTAAATCCAAAAATGATATCCTTATTTTGAAAATTAGGGTCTAAAATTTTTCTAATCAAATTATGATTAAATTCATAACATATAATAAAAAACCTTTTTATTTGAAAACTAATTTTCAAATAGCAATAGTTATTATTCATAATTCATTTCATTTATTGAATATATTGGTTTTGACACACTATTAATATTAAAATTTAATTATTATCATAAATTATTGGTTTCATGAAATATAAACACAAGTTTCTCAAAATTAAAATTTTACCAAAAATAATTATCTAAATAATAAAAGATATTTTTAGTCATTTAAGGAAAACTAATTGAATTTCATTCATATAAAATGTTGTAATTATTTTTTCTTAATGTATTTCATATATCATTTAATAATATTCTTTCTGAGTAATTAGGTGACTATTTATTAATGGTAATAATTAAACGTTACCATTTTATCTCAATATATCTATGTTTTACCTATGTTTGGTGTTATATGTGGATAATTCTAGTAAACACCTTAAATTATTTAAATGTACTAATATTTAAAAATCTATAAGTGATATATTCTCCATAAAATATATTTTATCCTTGTTATTTTAATTATTACTCATTAAAGAAACAAGTCATGGGTATTTATAAAATATTCATCATTCAGGGTGTGACCTCTAATATTACAACTATCATACTCTATTAGAAAATATCTTGTTACTTGTCTTACATGAAATGAATTTATCCATTTAGTCAATTATTATACTATATTTGTATAAACCTGAATCTTATATTCTCTATTGCATAATATTTTCAAAATAATAATAATATCAAAGTCAGTAAACCACATCAATGTTATGCATTCCTCCAAAAATTAACCAGATATTTAACCCTAATATAATATTAACTGATAGTTTCTAATGTCATATAGTAGTATATATTTTTATAAATATTTATATATAATAATCCCAAAAACTAGAAAACCATCACCAATAAATCATGTGGTTTCCCTTTAAATCAATAATCTATTCCAAAGACATCAACACTATCTAAACCAATTTTCTCTCAATGAATCAAAACATTATTACCTCAACATCAACCATATTTTAAACCTAAGAGTTATCCATTTCTAAAACATGTTTTCGTTTATAATTATACCAATAAATATTACTTTATGAACAAATTATTTTTCACAACAATTGACACTATTTAATAAAAAATTTCAACACTTTAATGAAAATATAATAAAATACTATAATTAGATGATTTACATAATATTTTTAACTACTATAATATACATTAATATCATTGATAAAAAATAAATAGTTAGTGAAAATAATTAAGTTTGTCAATAATTAATTTACTTATGACCTCAACCTCACTGTAGTAGTTAATACTTGCAAACTATCATTTTGCATCACATTAGTCATATACTAAAATTCATTACCATTTATATATTATCTATTATTATATTATAAAATTATTTGTTTTGTAGATACATTTAATTAGAAGATTAATATCCATGATCCTTTTCCAAAAAAATAGAAAAATTAAAATGGTTATGTTAATATCTAAATATGAATTTCAAAACATCAATCTAAATATTTATTCCCTTATGACTCTATTTTTTACCTGATACATTCATATCAACCTATAATTCACATTGTTTAATTCTTGGTTATCAGTTTTTATTTTTATATTTTTATCACAAAAATAATTATTTAGCATCATTATTAAATCATTCATGTTTCTTGAAAAATAGAAGCGATTAACAAAAGAATTTCCCCTAGGATTTTTCTCACCATGTCTATAGTCATAAGCCCAATCACCATCCCCCAGTTAAAAGGTCGAGTTAATTATCATCAATCCTATTTCAGGGTGATTAACCTAGATTCAACTATATTATAGTCACATCTAAAATTAGAATCAAAAAAATGATGTAATTTCTAGGGAAAACACATACTCAATACATTACTAAAACATCAGGGTGGTTTCCAATTCATAGACTAATTCATTTAATTTTCACTAAGGTGCTCTTATCTTCATCCCAAATTGCATTGTTAAATATACATTTTATCATAAACTATCCCAATGTTTTATCAATATATTCTATGTTATGATAAGCATTCAGGTCACACCCCTTGTTCAAAATATGAGTGCCCCGAGATGGTTCACCACAAAATTGTAGGCTAACCTCCATGTATTACAAAGCATACCAAATAGCATCGATTGTCTAACATGTAAAATGTTGATATTTTACCATCATTATCATAGAAGAAGAACAATTTAAATTAATATGAAATATAACCATGATGCACAAATAGTCTATGATCTACCAAAAAGCACATGAATAAATCGAAAATATGGAAAATAATCACAAACCAATGTAGTAAATATGTCATTACATAAAATTATAAAGTGTATAATTAAAAAAGGAAACAATGACAACTCAAAGTTAGCTCTCGACATCATTCCTAGTTCCTTCATCCATTAACCATATCTAATACCAACTCCATAATCGATTATAGGGAACTTGACAATATCAGGTCCTATAAACATGAACCCTATTTGGGTACCAATCAGATGGCCTGAGTAGTGTGTGTGTACAATTCAGTAGTCCACCTACAACAGTGTCTAAAGAAATATACAATCTATAAAATTATATGAATTTTTATAAATAATAAAGATCATATGTCAAAATTTTATTGGTTTAATAGTTATTATTCTTTATTAAACCACATCATACCTTCTATAACATGTTCTAGAGAATAAACCATAAACCAATGAAATTTTAAAATTTTCTCTATTAATGGTATTTCATTATCCCATTTAGATCAAATTTCATTCAAATATGTATTAGTGTCATAGAGAATTTGTTTGGATCCACTTGGGTACTTGGAGCATCAGTCCCTTACCCAAAAATAATTGTTCATATTCACAAATAAGTATATATATATATGGGGCCTAGAGTAGTAGTCTTGAACCCCATGGGTATTTGGAGCATGAGTCCCTCATCCAAAATGAATTTACCAATAAAAAATATTACATATTCACATACATGAGACGAGGGCCTAGAGTAGATGTTTGGCATTTCATGGGTACTTTTAGTGTCTCTCCCCCACCCTAAACACAATTTTCACATTATTATATAGACATATCACATTTCATCATTCATAAATCATTTATCATCCATTATCAAAATGGTTGTATATTTCTTTTATTAGTCACAACCAGGGTTATTCACTTTTATCACAACTAACAACATGAACAATTTTCCTATTAATCATTTTATCATGAATTATTATAGAACTCATTAACCCCAAAGGATAGGTTAATAAAAGATTTAAATCCCATTATCAAACATACAATATGGATTATGTTATATTATATTCACCCATTATTTCTCTTTTCAAAATTCATAAATCATCATGTTATGTTTATTGGAACACCCCATGGGTTTCAATCAATCCTAGTCTAAAATCTCCAATGGGTCCAACAAGATCCATGAAGGGTATTGAAATCACATAGGAATGAATTCCCTGATTCAAATTTTAAAATGAAATTTACCAACATGTAAATAAAATGAATCAACTACAAGAATGAGATCTAAAACCATTTTTTAGTAATTAGAATTTAGACCACATATCTCAAGAGTGGTAACGAATACTCACAAAATTGTATCCCTTAATTTGATATGGAACAATAAAAATATGAATGGTGAGGATGATCTAGGATCAATATCCAATAAAATTATATCCATTAATACCTAGATCAAAACTGTCAACAGTAAAGGAAATAATACCTCTCAAATTGGAGAGAAATATTATGGGGATAAAGGGGACTCTAATGGATGAATAAACTTCATACCACGAGGGTTTTATTTCATCCACTGAAAAATTATCTCACACCAAAAGAGTTTTGAGGAGCCTAGAGATCCTCTTGGGATCCCTGAAGAAGAAAAGAATTCATTTTCTGCTAGGAGTTGTTAATTACAATTATAAATCAGGGGATTGAGAATTTTTAATTAAATTTTCAATGGTTTAAAACCCCAACCAAATTTTTTCCTATGTAGGACACATGGGTTGACAATTTATGCTCCCTAACCTTGATCCCCTAATGTTTTGGGATTCACTATTACTCCTTGGTAGACATAATGTTTTTCAATCCATTTTACAACCTCGAAAACCCTATATGTAGAAGGTTGAATGGGCTGGGGAGGGTGTCCAAATGGTTTGATCAAACTGTGTGCCCCAATCAAATGGGAAAAAACAGATGCATAGTAACCTTATAAATATAGAACAATTTTTGCAAACAGTGTGGAAACCATTTTTAGAAATATAGGCTTCCAAATGTTTCCAAATTTTCATGAAACCACTATGATAAAAGACCCACCCAAGTATAACCAATATAAGGGTAAAAAAATACCTAAATTCAAGTACTTGAGATATCTAAAAAGGTCTAGATCTCACTATCTCCAAAATATATAATAGACTATGCTCGAGCTATACTCCCAAGCATCACTAAAATTATGAAGTAAAATTGTCCTAAATCTACGCCCTCTTGTCTACTTCTCTCCCCGGTGTTTCATCCATAACATTTTCATGATACCAAAAAACATTGAACAATGACCACTAGTATAAATTTTAGCTTTTTGGAGGATGATTTTGAGAGACCACCATTTAGCAGACACTGTATTTTTTGACCCCTCACCCTAAATATTCTTCTCCCCTCATTGAAACTTCCCCGACCCCACAACACACTCATATTTTTCACACTTCTATGCCCCCGAGATACCCCCATAACCCCCACCCCTTACCTATATTCATTGTAGTTGGATAGTCCCACTAGTGTCGAACCCTCTTGGTCCTATTTCACCCCACCATCGAGCCCTCATCTCCCACCTCCATTGAATCCTCCCAGTCCCATTGCACCCTGTCATCCAGCCCACTCATCCTTCCACCATTGAACCCTCTAGGACTATCGAGCCCTACCATAGAACCATCCCTCCGCCATCGAGTCGTCCCACCTATATCAATAAATCCCCCCCCCCCTCAAGACATCCCTCCCCGGTTAATCCCAGCCATAGAACCCCTAACGTTGAGCCCCTAGGCCGACAAGGATCTGAAATCCAGTCACCCCCTTTACCTGTAGTCAATTCCCCTACTGGTATGTTTCACTTTGACTTCTACAATCTGAGTTTTTAATTTTGACAGCATACTCAATTCTTATTGATGGTTCTACAATACTTTATCTGATCTTTTATTCTGGGCGTAAATTCTATGTGTTAATTGTATAAAATGATAAACTATTCTTCAAATTAATTATCGCCACATTATAATAAATAATCAGAGAGTGTGTTCCTTCTCTCTTAATAAAGTTAGGATAATGCTCTTTAAAATCATCATTCAACATCTCAAGAAACATAAGGGGTAAACTTTTTCTAACTTACTCATCTAAAATAAAAAGAAAAACATCCATTATTTTCAATCAAAATTTAAAATGTATTCCCATCACCTTAATATGTACACTTCCTGGTGTTTTAAGGCAGCTTCTGCAAGCATTGAACAAAAAAAGTTCTAAAATATCTTGAGTATGTTGTGTGTTCTTAAAGAAAAATGGTTCCTTTTTCATCAATGATATATATTATTCCTTTCTCATTCATTCCATCTTCCACCTCTTTACTATAATTTTCAATATTTTTATTCAATAGATAGTTAATTTCTAATTTTCAAATTTTACAACAACTGATGAATTCAAAATAACATTTACCTTTGTATCTCAATCCTTCATTATTAGAAATTTTTTGATATGAGAGACTTGGGGTTTTCACATAATTATCTTTTTCTTCATCATATTTGATGTTACTAGTAAAATAGTCTTCCTTTTCCATTACTTTGGGTTTTTTCATTGTATATAAAGTAATTTCAATATCGTATTTCAACTTCAAGTTAAATGAAGGGGATTTTATATCTCATATGTAGCATGTGTACTTTTTTGTTCATCTAGGGATAATATACATAAATATCATTCATTAAATGAATAAATATTGGTATCTTATCTATTAAGATCAAACTATAATTTATTTTTCAACATGGAGGTGTCCTATAATTTGTCTTCAAATTTTTTAATGTTTTTTGTAATTTCAATGAATACTTTTTAAAAATTCATAAATGGTTTTATTAATAGCTGTTTCGATATCATCAAATCTAGAACACATTTTTATGAATTTTTTACCATAACAGTTTCGTCAGGGATATTCTCAAAATTATCCTAAATATCATTCATCAGCATTAATACATTCACTTTTTTATAATTATTTTATTCATAGGGACACGGTGATAGAAATAAATTACTTTTAATCAAATTCAATATTTTTCTCTGAACAATTATAATGGGAAAATATTTCTAAATAGATGTGAGGCCAATAAAGGAATCCTTAATTTTACTAGATCCATCTTGTACACATTGGTATTAAATACCAATGAAAATAATCTTCATGAATCTCCTATATGGTTTGTCTTTAATAGACTGTTATTATTATCGTAACAAGGGTTTAATCGATGATAAGTCAACATATGTCTTGTATAAAACAACTCTTGATCATAATGTATATGATGATAATTTAAATTCATATAATCGATTATACTCTCCTAAAATAATACAAATTCCTTATTATTTAAAACATATTCATCGTTGGTATTTCCCAATCACTCATTATTATATTCTCTTTAAAGAAACATCATTTAAAGATTCTTTATTAACATAATATGGGATTATTTATATTTTTGAATATTAGAAAGGATATAAATTTAATTATTGAGTTAGTCATCTAGTACATGTTAAATATCATCCAAATAAAAGTTCATATCCAAAATTGAAATTTAGAAACTATTATATTCTTGAAATGTACTTAATTTCTACTCAAATATATTCATCTGTATCTCTTTTATTTATTTTCCCTTAAAAATAGCTTTGAACTCATTGGTATATATGTTTTAATGATATGATTTTTTTACAATTTATATAATATATCTCAATCATTTTCTTTCTATTAAATATTGATATGTGTAAGTGCTAGATTAATATGAATGATAGGTTTTCTATTGAATATTTTGTGGTGATTCATAAATTTATTTATTTCAATAGCATATTTCAAATATATTTTTTTAGTTTTTCTTATAGAATATGTAAATACAGAAATCTTTTCAAACTACATAGTTTTAGAGAATATATATTTTTTATTGTGTTTTTGAAAAACTATAAGACATGGACATGTCATATAGAAGAGTATATTTCATGTTACCAACCAAAAATTTATTCATATGGGTGTTGATTTTAGAAAAATTAATACAAAGAAAATAATTCTCAAAGATATGATGTTTCAGTTTCAAGCTAAATACAATAGTGTCGTAAATGATGTCATTAGATGAAGTAATCCTCATTCTTATACATATGGGGAATCAATGGAATTTGTTGAGATTATTGATTATGCATGTACTGAATTATATAATGGATGCACTGAATTTATTAAATTTTAATTCATCATTGAATTTTTACACATGAAGGCATTGAATCAGTTGTTAGACACCTCATTTGACATGTTGTTGGTATTGTTGAAGATTGTACTCCATATTAGAGTGATGATTCCAAAATCATTCCATTGTGCTCGCAAGTTGACCGATGTCCTTGGTTTCACATATGATACCAATTATGTGTTCCACAATAATTTTATATTATTTAAAAAAGAGAATATGGAATTAAATACATCGATTATTTTCTATACATTTTCAGGGAAGGCCAGTAACTTTAATCAGGGTGGTGAAAATCTTCCTTGCAGGGTCTTGAATCAATGGAATCAAGTTATTTAGAAATGGATGCATTTTTTCTCACTAATATTGAGGCTGACGAGATTCCTCATGTCAGCTGAAATGTATAAATTTTTGACTTGCCATTTACAGTGTAACAAAAAGGTGGATAAAGTATCTCACCAGGTATATTAATTGGCATAGAAGGAGTTTGATCAATGACTCATGGAATTTTCCTAGGATGATCGTAATGTTTAACTAGGTTTGATAGAGTATGGTTTTAACTCATTTATGTACATGGTTGGGGTGAAACATAGTATATGTACAGTGGTGTTGGTTCCACACAACCTTCCCCCATGGGTTTGTAAGAAGCAACCATTTTTTGTTACTTTTAACTATAATTGAGAGACTGAGAGGACCTGGTGATAAAATTAATGTTTATATGAAACATGTGATTGATGAGCTAAACTAATTTTGGGAAGATGGTTTAATGAATTTTTACTCAGAAACTAATGAAATTTTAAGACACCTGTATGCTTTGTTATGGACAATTAATGAATTCCATGTATATTCTAACCTATCAGGTTGGAGTACAAAACGAGAATTATCATACCATTATTATAATAAAAGTAATAAATCTATATGGGTTATGAATTATATAATGTGGGTATATATTGGTCACAGACACTTTCATTCTCCATTTCACTGGATCAGAAAACATAGTGAGACATTTAAAGGGAATATAGAGCTTGACCCATCACCACATATAATATATGGTGTTCAAATTTGTGCACCACATGATCATGAAAACATCTATACATTGTATTATTTTCAATATTTATTGCCTCCTGCATTACCTTATATTACCACTAAAAATATAAAACACAATAATAATTTAATCAAATAGATAACCTTTTTAGAATTTCCTTATTCGATATAAAATATTTTAAGACATAATTTAGATGTGATTCACATTGAAAAAAATGAATATGATATTATATTGTGCACATTTTTGTGTGTCAAGGGGAAATCAAAGGAAAATGATAATGCTCGGTGGGATTCTTAGGAAATGGGATTGAGAAAACTATTACATTTACAAATGGGTGACAGTAATTTGGTAAACACACTTACTTCACAGTACACAATGAATAAAAAACAAAAATAAACATTTGTATAAATTTTGAAGACCGTATAGGTTCCAAATAGTCATTGGTCCAATATTTCCAAGCATGTCAATATGATGATCATGACATTACATTGGTTGAAATTTAATGATAATCATATTTGGATTCAATAGTAAATTCTTATAGCAATTTTTGCTTTCAGACCTATATAGTTTGTTGATCCATTTATTGAATTTTGTAATTTCATCAGATAGATCTATAAAAGTAATCATCACATTAGTGATTTAAAAAAGTAGTAATATATTATTATAATTGTAATATTTTACCTATAAAAACTATTTCCACTATCTTTTTTGGATTTCATGGTTGACATGACTATGCATTCCACTGGTGAAGTCACTACTTGAGGTCTCGTGCAATTTAGGTGGATATATCTAATAGAGTGATATATAAATACATTGAAATGGTTGTGCACGACAAATCTCATCTGGAAGCATCAAAATTTAAGGTAAATTTAAAGGATGAGTTGACTAATTTTTGTGAATTATATATTATTGAGGTTGAAATAAAGTAAGATAAAACCTCCCAAAATGATGAGGGTCCAATTGGATAAGGCATTACACTTGATACGAACAACAATGAGTGGGTTCAATCTCATCGATATGTTTTTTTTCAACACTCCATCATATATTCCATTGATAATGTTTGTTTCATAGTTAATCTATCTTATGATTCTATATTTATTTTCATATATACCTTTTATTATGTTGTGATTTATGATGCATATTGTGGAATTGAAATGTTTTTAGGCCTATGAAACTGACTAATAGATCTAGAAACATCATTTCAACACATTTCATGAGTGGTTCAAGAATCATGTATGTATAAATAAATAATTTAGTATTTTTATAATAAAACATTGTTGATTTTTTATTATTTTTTATCCATTGAACAATGTGAAATTTACAGGTTCAAATGACGTGTGATTTACGTACCCATATTGTGGGAGAAAAACTCAACCAATGAGATGATAGCCCATTTATTACAACTTGTCTCTACATGTCTATGGATGCTAACAGATTCTGATTCTGTATTATTGATGTTTATGTGCACCAAGCCATGAAAAAAGTTTTGTTGGTTGTTTATTTGTTGATGTAGGTTATTATTATTGATTGTTGAGGGATATTATTGAGGTAATTTATGATTCAATCTTAAAACAAAAATTCTTAAGTTGCTATTGGGTCAATCTTTTTGGTGTCATTACAGTTGATAAATTATAATTTACATTAGTAAACGTTTTCAATATGCTATTTAAAGATGATTTAGTAAAAAATGGTCCCTTCATACTAAAATCAGAGGAAGATCAAGGTTACTTTCATGGAATTGAATCTAATTGGAATGTTGTGGTGAAAATTTCTAGAAGTGGGTTTTATGATTGGTCGTGTTGAACATGATCTTTTCAACTTTCCTGGTTAAACACTTGACCAAACAACAGAAGATATATGAGTTAAAGATATATAATGCTCTAGAGAGATAATTGAAGGAGGGAAGATAGACTTTCATGATTAGTGGAATATTTTAATTATATTCTAAGTTAATGTTTTAAAACGTATTTATGAGTTATATGTAAAAAGATTTCATGATTTAAATATATTTTTTATTAATGTGTGTATTCCATAGGATAGTAAGTATGGTTCTCTTGATAATGTATGTATGAATGTTTTCATTTTTTAAAATTTATTTTCATTACTTTTCTATTTATATTAACTTATCTATTTCTAAATTGTAATTAAAAAATTAGTTATATTTTAATTATATTATGAATTACAGTTTATCAGGATCTCGTGCACCTTCCAGCGGACACATGCTTCCAGGTAGAAGGGATTGATCCTTGAACTATGGAGCCTGATTGGATGTGTTATTTGATGACACATTTCATCTAGTCAGAGAAGGTAAAACTGTATTGATTCATTAGTTTAGGCCAAGGATACAAGACCCACACTAATTACCTTTGGTGACTCATTATTTGTCTTCTTTCCCCCATGATAATATTGACCGATTATATATGGAGGTTCAGGTAAATTAAATGTTTAATTTATCATGATATTATTTTTATTATTATTGCAGCTACTAACTATTTTTTTCAACATGTTAATTTGACATCATGTCCATATGAGACTCATGGAGTATGTATTTCCAAATTCTGAAATGTATGGATGGATTAAAAGGGATGGTTGATGATATATTACAAGATACAATTTTTGGGTGTGCCAGACATTTATATAGTGAGTCTCTTCGGGCATTATTCCCATGCAGTGACATGATTTGGATTCATTTTGGTTAAGTGAGGCGACAATGGTAAAATTTATTACTTTTAATCATTAAATGACTAATTTTTCATAGTCCTATTAACTGAATATATTAAATCTACACTATGTCTTATCATTTTTCACGTAATAAAATTTTACATGGAATGCCTTTGAGACATGGTACTCGACATGTGCCATGTCTTATATATGATGCAAGTTTAGAATTCAATATTCATTCATATAATAAAATTATTTATTTTAAAATGAATCTAAATATGTATTTGGTGGACCCATTTATTATAGTTATACCAACGCGGTGAGAAAACTGTTCAGATTTTAATATGGGTGATGACTCATAGGGAGAGTGATCACAATGTTATCGGTGTTATAGTAAGAGAAATATTTAGTAACAAATATATTTTTATTTCATAGAAATTATTCATATTTTTTCATTAATTCACTATGTATATGGTATAGGCCCAATTTAATAGTCAGTTAAGAACGTTTCTAGGGGAGCAACGCTGTAGTACTATGAGAAAAGATGAGATATTTCCACGTGTCTCGGGGCGTGATGGTAATGTTTATTCTTTGACATATGGAAGTGGTGTCCCAAGACGTGCATTTGTTAGAGAAGAGGTTATGGCTCCATGAAGAGATGTAGGGATAACCACATAGACTGAGATAGATGCTGACATGAATACTAGGTAGTGAAATACATATGAGTAATAGCAGTAGTAACATGCATATTATGATGAGAGATTATCTTATATGTTAGCACCTATCAATGAAGTGATGACACAACATCCTTTTTATTGTAGACAAGTGCTGCCAACGATAATAACGAAAACAAACCATACTCATATTGAATTTAATTAATATGTTTAAGATACATAATATTTAAATATATTGTAGGCTATGAATATAGTTGTTGGAAATCGTAGTGTGATTGTTGATCATGATGAGGACGAACCTCATGCATGAGGTAATTTACATTACAATTTTAATATCTTACAAGAATTTGGAATTAATAATTATTTCTAAACCTTTAGTTCTATTTAGACCTCTATGTTTTTTTAATTAATCTAATTTAATTCATTATTTTAATGTATTCATGATTTTTAATCATGGTATATTATATAAAAAATAAATTTATTAAGATTTATATTATTTTTAATTTAAATTTATGTCTATAGATCATCCCCTTAAAATGAATAGATGGATAATGCCTTGGTTGAACCTATTATATATATTAGAGTATTATTCAGTCCATTGATATTACTTTCCAGATTGAGCACCCCACTTTAGATGAGAAACACAATCATGTAGAGGATACTATGAGGGAGTACTAGAATGGGAATCTATAGTATTGGGACTTCATAATCCCCAAATTTTCACCCTCCATCATTCATGTGCTTTTATGTTCATATTTCATTTTGAACTCACCTATTTCAAGTGCAATATTATTTTATATCAAGACTTGCATCCCTTTTTTCATATCTAAATAATGGTTTCTAGTTCCAAAACAATCAATTTTCATAACATACTTCTTTTTCGAAGGGATTTCTTGTCTTTTCATTATTATACAAAGATACATATTCAGTTTCTTTCACGTTACTGATTGGATAAATTTTAATAGGGAAATGGAAATAGAAGTGATAGTTTTATATAGAAATAAATGAAAATTAATTTCTTATTCAGTCCTATATAGCATGTTAAATGTCATATTGACCATCCAAGAGATGATAAAGCGCCTCTTCCACTTCAATGACTATGATTAGTGAATCCCTTGTGGCATCCAACCCCTCATCCACAAAATCAACCCATGTCCCATTAATGTAAATAATAATTGATAAAATCATTATGGTTGCAGAATTCTTGGGACACGTAGCATGCTCAAGCATAGATTATTCCAAAATCTTATGAACCAATAAGCCACTTGATATTCTGACCAACCTCAGAAATTACACGTTTCTTCTGAAAACACGATAACGATCAACCCTAAAATTATCGTACAACCAATTCTATCTTATTTCGATAATTTTACATCCTTTAAACAACTAAATTCTGACCACTTTCATCCCCCAAAACTATAAATTCTTGTATTACCTTACTATTGGTCATCCATATCATGATTTATCCTCAATAAAAAATGCATTGTTAATAGTAAAATCAAAAGAAAATTTCCTCAAAATGAAAGGAAATCAAGTTATAATAATATTTTTATTATTTGTGACAGGTACGAGGAGACGAAAAAACAATCAGATGAGTGGTGTGTGCGGTACGACTAAATATGTGGTATTTAATAGTTTGGATCCCTATAAAAAGATGTTTCATGTGTTCAAAACTATCCAAATGTCCTCTAAATTCAATGAAATCAGACGATAATAACTATGGAGTGAATATTGCAATAGTCTATAAAAAGGTACGTCAATCGGAGCTGTTGTTTTACCATGATGACAGTAAATGAAATACTGGTGTCACATAGCACAAATATGGGCATTTAATGGGTATATCCATGGAAAACATCCTTATAAAAACATAAAATCATATTAAAAACCGTTAATATTTATTTTTAATGTTTTTTATGAGACAAAAAATCAATCAGACATGTGTTGTACACAATATGACTAACACTGTGGTTTTTATGGGATTGGTTACCCTCAAAAAACATGCGACGAGTGGTCAAAATGAACTGAATGAGCATAAAATGATTTGAAATCATAAGAAAACTATTTTGGAGTGAATTTTTATACGGTTGAGAATATGGTATGTCAATCATTGGTGTTGTTTGACGGCGGTGATGGAAAACAAAATTCTGGTGTCACAAAGCTCCAAAACAGACATTTAATGGTCAAATCCATAAGAAAGATCCACAGAATGAGTTGAATGTTTATAAAAATTGAATAATTATTATTTTTGATGTGTAAATGGATATTGAATGTTAATTGGATGTGTGGTGTGTGTGGTACGATAGAATATGAGGTTTTTAACAGTTTTATGCCCATTAAAAGGTGCATCATGTGGTCAAAAGCAACTGAAATTCCTTGAAATGTCATAAAATTAAAAGAAATAAAATTATAGTAAATTTTAAAATGTTTGGGCATAAGACTTGTCATTCGAAAGTGGCTTTTGATCGAGGTGTTGGAAAACACAATTTCAATGTGCTAAAACAGAAAAACAAACATTTAACAGTCAGATCCCAAAAAAATGTCCTCAGAATAAGGTGAAATTACCAGAAAACAGTCTAATTATTATTCATGATGTGCACAAGAAGACAGAATGTCAATCGGATGTGTAGTGTGCATGGTAAGATTGAATATGTGTTTTTTAACGGCATAGATCACTTTAAAAAGGTGTGTTAGGTGGTCAAAAGCAATCGAACGACCTCTAAATGAAATAAAATTAGAGTCCAACAACTATTATGTGTATTGTAAACCATTTGGGAAAACGTTACATCAATCAAAAGTTTTTTTTGACTGTAGTTACAGAAAACACAAATGGGTTTTCATAAAACATCAAAACATATGTTTAATAGTCAGATCCATTGAAAATGACCTCATAATGAATTGAAATCATTGGAAAACAATATTATTATGAATCGTTATGTGTATGAGAAGAATAAATGTCAATCGGATGTGTGGTCTGTGTGGTATGACTGAATATGTGACTTTTAATGGTTTGGTGCTCCTTAAAAAGGTGTGTTGGGTGGTAAAAACCAGCCGAATGACATCAGAATACCATGAAATAAGACAAAAACAACCGTGGAGAGAATTGTTAAATGGCCAGGTAGGAGATACATCAATTTAAGGGGTATTATGACTACGGAAATAAAAAACACAATTCTGGTATCAGAAAACACCAAAACAGACATTTAATAGTCATATCTATTGAAAATTTCCTGTGAAATAATTTAAATCATAGAAAATTAGTCTTATTATTATTTTTGATATGTAATGGAGAAAACACTTGAATCAGAATTACAATGTGTGTGGTATGACTGAATCTTTTGGTTTTAATTGTTTGGAGCCCTTTAAAAAGGTGTGTCTAGAGGGAAAAACTAGCCAAATGTCCTCCAAATTCCATGAAATTAGGAAAACAAACGTGGAGTTAATTTTAAAATGTTCGAGTAGATGGTACACCAATCGAATGTGTCGTTTGATTATAGTAAAGGAAAACACAATTCGATTTTTATAAATTAGAAAAAATAGGCATTTACCAGTTAGATCCATATTAAACATCCCCATATTGACATGAAATCACATGAAAATTGCATAATAAATTTTCTTGACATATATGAGGAGACGTCATGTCAATCAGATGTGTGGTGTGTTCATTATGACTAAATATATGTTTTTATGGGTTTGGCACCCTGTAAAAAGGTGTGTTGGGTTGTTAAAACCAGACGAATGAAATCTTAATTCAATGAAATAAAAAATAAGGAACCATGGATTGAATTTTGAAAAGTTAATGTAGAGGATACATCAAATGGAGGTTTCATTTTACTATGGTGATAGAAAATGCAATTCCGGTGTCATAAAACACTAAATGTGACATTTAAAGTTCATATTCAAATAAAATGACCTCAGAATGACTTGAAATAATTGTAAAACCATATATTTATTATTAGTGACCTTTATAAAGATGGTAAAAATCATTCATACATGATGTCTGTGTGGTAAAACTAAATATGTGGCTTTTAAGGGTTTGACAACCTTTAAAGAGGTGCATCAGGTGGTCAAAACTAGACAAAAAAGATCAGAATGACATGAAATCAGATGAAAATATCCAAGGAGTGAATATAGATATGGTCAAGTAGACGGTACATCAATCAAAGGTGTTGATTGACTACGGTGATGGAAGACACAATTCTAGTGTCATAAAACACCAAAACAAACATTTAGTGGCCAAATATATTGAAAATTTTTTGGGAATGATTTGAAATCAAAGGAAAACTGTTTAATTATTATTTTTGATATGTATGAGGATACAACAAATCAATTGGACTTGCAGTGTGCACAGTACGATTGCATATGTTGTATTTAACAATTTGATTCCCTTTAAAAAGGAATGTTAGTTCTTCAAGACTAGAAGAACAACCTTCTAATGCAATTAAATTAGTGGAAGACAAAAATGGAATGAATTTTGAAATGGTCAGGAAGATGGTATGTAAATTGAAGTTGTTGTTTGACTATCGGGGTGGAAAATGCTATTCTAGTGTCAAAAAACACCAAAATGGATATTTAACTATTAGATCCATAGAAAACATCCTTGTAATTACTTTAAATAATAGTAAAATAATATAATTATTAATAATTATGTGTTTGAGTAGACAACACGTCAATAAATCATGTAATTTTCATGGTAAGACCAAATCAGTGGGGTTTAAGGGTTTGGCGCCCTTTTAAAAGGTTTGTCAGGTGGTCAAAACCCACTGAATGACATCTGAATACCATGAAATCATGCGACAAAAATTTGTAGTGAATATTGTAATGATTGGGAGGGGATTACATTAATCGGAAGTTCTATTTGATTATGGTGATGGGAAAGACAATTTCAGGGTTATAAAATAGAAAAATAAATATTCAATGGTTAGATCGACAAATATTTTTTTGGAATGACTTCAAATCATAAAAAAACCTTCTAATTATTATTTTTGTTGTTTAAGACAAGAGGTCATGTTGATCGGACCTGCGGTATGCACTGTACGACGGAATATGTGGTTTTTTTGGGTTTCATGCCCTTTAAAAAGGTGTGTCATGTGGTCAAAACCATCCGAAAGACCTCAGAATTTCATGAAATATGAAAAAAAAAATAATGGAGTGAATTTTGTAATGATCAAGTGTATGGTACATTAATCAATGGTTTCATTTGACTATAGTGACAAAAAATTCAATTCTAGTGTCATAAAGCACCAAAATATACATTTAAAAGGTATATCTAAAGAAAAATACATCAAAATGAGTTTAAATCATAATAAAATCATCTTATTATTTTATGTGATGTGTAGGAGGTGAAAAAACCTCAATCAGAGATGTGGTCAGTGCAGTACGACAGAATAAGTGGCAGTTTAGGGATTCAACCATTTAAAAAGGTGTGTCAGGTGGTCAAAACCAATGGAACAACCTCATTATACCATGTAATTATATTAATACATACATTGAATAAATATTTAAATGTTCATGTAGATGATAGGCTAATCGGATGAGTCGTTTGACTACGGTGACATAAAACACAATTCTGGTGTCATAAAACACCACAATGGACATTTTATGGTCAAATTAGTAGAAAACATCCTCTTAATGATTTGAAGTCATAGAAAAACCATATAATTGTTATTCATGATGTGTACGAGGATATTTCACATTAATTGGATGTGTGGGGAGTGTGATATGACTGAATATGTGGGTTTTAATGGTTTGATGCCCTTTCAAATTGTGTGTTATGTGGTTAAAACCTGTCAAACAACCTCAGAATTCCATCAAATAAGAAGGAATAAACTATTGATTGAATTTTTGAAGTTTTTGGCTAGATGTTAGGTCAATCGAATATGTCCTTTGACCACTATGAAGTAAAATGAAATTTTGTTGTCATAAAACTACAAAACGGACATTTAACGGTCAGATCCATAAAAAATTACTTTAGAATGACATGAAATCGTAGGAAGAAATTATAATTATTATTTGTGTTGTGTATTAGTATACGACACATCAATCAGTCATGCAGTCTCGGTGGTATTACTGAATTTGTGGTTTTAAAATATTTTAAACCATTTAAAAAGGAAAATCTTGTGGTCCAAACTAGATGAAATTCCTTAAAATTCATTGAAATTTGAAAACAAAAATTGTGGAGTTAATTATCAATTAGTCAGGCATATCATACGTCAATTGGAGTTTTCATTTGACTATAGTGATGAAAAATGCACTTTTCATGTCATCAAACACCCAAACATGTGTTTAACAATCAAAATCATAGAAAACAACATCAGAATGACCTAAAATCATTGGATATGTCACATATAATTATTTTTGATGTGTACGATAAGAGGACATGACATTCTTCCATGTGGCCATCAAAGATTGATAGATTATGTGATTTTAAATTTTTAAAAAGTTATTTGAAAATATTAATATTATCTCAAAATCAAATAACATCCATCTGTTGTACTAATCTTGAATTGAATTCTATTATTTCATTTCAATTATTAGATTGGAATTTTTTTCAGTATGATGCTTTTATTTAATTATGTGTTGTAGTTATATTTGATGATGGATTTAGATTTTGGAAGTTGACGAGATGACGAGACTTATGCACCAATGAGTATAGATTTTTTTGAAATTTGTTTTTTTGGTATTTTTGAAATATAGTGATTATAGAGTATTGTTGTGGGTTTTTTTATAATAAAAAAACATATAGGGATTTACATTTGGTGATTATTTGATGCTTTACGTAGTTGAGTTATACCGAATGTTGTTTGGTGGTCTCTATCGATGAACCCGAGGTGGCCTATAGATACCACCAAACTGCAGTCGATATAGCCCTTACCCGTCTTCTCTATAAAATCCTTTAAATAGTGGATGATATATGAAACACCGATGGGCCTAAATCATCCGCTATTTGGACAATCCTCAGAGGTGACTATATCCCTTTTGTGACAGATTTGGATGGTCACTAAAATAATTTATTCTACAAGTGAACATACACTTTATTGATAAAACATTCTCATTATTAACCACAACACAAATTAGATGCACAACAAAGGACAAATCATCCACAAACTCAAATCATCAACATCGATCACTTGGGAATGGTCAATGTGATATTGTTGATATTGTGACACAAGAAAAACATCATACATAACACTAAACCTCTCTGGATATTCCAATCAATATTCCACTAGTATGATCATCTCCAAAATCTCAAATGGTCTGACAAACCTAGTAACCATCTTGACCTTCCCCCAAATCCAATGGAGACCAAATCATGGATCCACCTAAAGGAATACAACAAAATCTACTCTAAACTCAAGAGTTCAAGGGTTTTAATAAACCATATAATTGTATCTAGTCTAGGATGTATCCATACATATATAAACCATCAGAACCAACTTCAATTACTCCGAGATGAGACTCATTCCCAACAACACAAACTCAACCACCCTTATCGAACAAAATCATGATCTTCATGTCCTACAATAAAGATCGTTTTTGGAGACATTTGAATATTAACTCGATAATTATTCTTATAGGTTAACTCAACCACCACTATGTTCTTTTCCCAATATCCTTAAAATTCTTGGATTCTTTACCTTATAATTTCTTCAAGCACCTGAATAGTACGTTCTGATTTACCTTCTTTCTGTGGGTGAAAATATATTCTTAGAAATACCTATCACGATATGTAATCCTTATAAAAAGTGAACATTAATTTGATAACCATGATCAGAAATTATGCTAGGTGGAAACCCATGAAAACATACCTTTTCTCCAGTATAAATGTCTCCAAACAAAGAAAATATGAAAGTCTACTGAATATGCATGAAATAGGATACCTTTGTCAACCAATCCACAAGAATCCATATCACATCATTATTCTATGGGATACTTGGAAGACCCACCACAAAATATAATGTATCATTAATCCACATTGATACTATAATAGTATATTAATATAACAGACCACCAGTTAATTGACTCTCAGCCTTCACCTACTGATAGGTGTAGCATCATGTCACAGAACCCACTATCCCCCCATTAATTTCAGACCACCAGTACTCTAGATATAGGTCATAGTAAATTTTGGTCTAACAATGATAAACCACCGGATTTGAGGCATGATACTCACACAACATATCTTTATGCACAAACATAGGCACAAAAGTACATCCCCAAACAAATATGAACTTATCTTCATATATGGTCCAATCTGATGGTGACATACCACATTAAAGAATTTCCCATAAGGAAAAACAATCCGGATGATCATAATATCTCTCTATGATCCATATTAGAAGAATACACTAAAAGTATATGGACACAAGATTCATCTACTATTGGTCCCCCTTTATCCTTGATATACTTCTCAGTCAGCAATGTCATCATCTTCCACTTATTGCTAGACTCATTGATTTCCTATGTCTCTTTCATATGACCCAATTTGTCGGAAACAATATTTCCCATTCTGGGAGTATATGATAGACCTATATCTAAATGATGCATATAAACATACCATCTTCACTACCATAAATTCAAATATCATTGTGATGTTATTTACGTTATTCTTTTATGGTCCGTATAAAACTTTATATCATGATTGGTATTTTTCTAAACACATTAAGGCACATACCACCTAGGAAAAGTCAAGTTATTTAACTATAAATTTCAATTATTGAGGCCAAAAATGTTATAATATATATTCAATGACTCAATCACTCTCCATCAACACTCCCGATGTCTAATACAATATGAATCCAAAAACATAGTATACTACCCATCCAACACGCGTAGGATACAAATATGTTCTACAGTGAAACACTTCTTTACATCTTCTATGAGACTCTCGCATTATATTCTTGTTCAAGACAAAAGGTGGTGCTTACAATAATGAAAATTCTTGGATGAATCTATAATAATACCCTTCTAAATGCATAAAAATTCAGATATCAAAAAAATTATTACGATGCTCCAATGAAATAAATTCCTGAACATTTCATAGGTCTACTAAACAATCTTTCTCAAAATATTTCATGACTAGTGAAATGTTCTTTTTATATGTAATTGAATATTATATTACTTTTTGAATAGCCTTTTCTCTCTCAACGTACTCATAACAATGTAAATATGAATGGATTGATCGTCACCAGACTTGATGGACACCAAGATTTCATCCAAAAAATAACCACAAACTAATCAATTATTTGGTGAGAGATTTGATTTATAAAGCCTCTAAACATAGTTGGAGCTTTTATTGTCCCAAAACCCCTGATAAAGAACTCACACTGATCATACCTTCTATTGAATGATGTCTTTGGGATATGAAAATGTTTTAATCTGAACTGATGATACCCTATTCTTAAATAAATTTTGCAGAAGACAGAAGATCCTCTCAATTGGTCAAAGAGATCATCGATACATGGAAGTGGATAACAGTTTTTACCTTTAATCTTGATCAATTTTCTATAATCAACACACTAACACAACGATCCATCAACATTACTAGAATAAAAAACTCTAGAACCTAATGGTGGAATACTTGGATGGATAAATTCCTTATTAAACAATTTATCCAAATGAGTCTTAAGTAATTATTTCTCTTTTGGTTCCATTTCATAAGGTTCAGTGGAAATTGTTTCATCTCTCAACATGAGCTAAATTACAAACTCAAAATATCTCTGATTTGGATGCATTGAGAATTATTTAGGAAAAACATCCTAAAAATACTCCACTATAGGTGAAAAGACACTTTTCTTCAAACCCACATCATCCAAAAAATGATTCATAACATGTTTGGTGATCTCTCCCACTTTGTCACGACCCGTCCTCGGGGCCCATGTCGTGACTACCTGAAGCCCGCCTTCCATAGGCCAGGGGCTGGTGACTAGCACCAAAGGCGTAAATCCCGATAACTGGGAAGGCATTGCATTTATAATAGTAAAAAAAACACCACAGAGTACAAGCGGAAGTAAAACACTAAGTACAAAGAGAAGTGTTGAAAAGTAAATGGGCCAAAATACAAATGCAACATAAAGTAAAACTACAACTGAAAAAAAGTACAACAGAAAAAGACAATAGATAGAAGAACGGAAGCGGCTCCTGGTACGTCCTCCTCGGATCCTACCTGATGGGTAGGTACAGATGGCGTAGCTCCTGGATCGTCCACCACGGATCCTACCTGAAGGGTAGGTACAGATAGCCTCCACAATGCTCTCGCCCGTCAACCTCCTCCGAGTGTCATCCCACCGTGAAGTCCACCTCTGGATTCTGACTCGTCATGTAGTCCACCTCCGGGTACCATCCAGTCCTTGAACACTCGGCCCCCATCAGCACTGCCCGTCATCTGTAACCAACACAACGAGGTGCGAGCATAGCCCGTGCAGGGTTGAGTATAACGATAGTCAGTAGGGACCCCGAGACCCTCAAGGTCTCACTAAAACCAACAAGGACAACCACAATGAATATATCAACAGATAACCTCTACTTAGGTATATGCCCATACATATACCTAAGTTATCAAGTAACTCATCTCAATCATGAGTTAACACAAATATTATGAAATCAACGGATAACCACTACCCAGGTATATTCCCATACATATACCTAAGTTATCAAGTGACCCCTCTCAATCATGAGGCAAACACAAGGTCATAGACTCAGCTCAAACCAGGATTTTCATTATCAAAACCATAACTGCTGAAGAGACTCGTCTCTGGAGTGTACAGTGGTCCTGTCACGATTCCGAGGTACTGCTCACTAATCCAAGTCTCTAAGTTACTCTTCCTGTCGAGTACCACGGGTCTACTGCCAAATACCGGGCACTCCGTCCGCTGTGGGTATACCGCTAAATACCAGGCGCTCCCACTAATAGCCTATAGAGGTACTCCTCCAGTCGAGTACCGCAGGTCTTCTACCAACTACCAGGCACTCCGTTCGTCATGGGTCTGCCGCCAAATACCGGGAGCTCCATCCACTGGGCTAGTCGTCTCACTCCAAGTCGAGTCGGTCAAGCAGCTGTTAGGTCTCAGTCGTCTACACGATCTCCGTACTCCGCACGCTCATCTCTGGGAGGGTCCGCTCCATGAGCTACAGGGCGATACTCCAAGTATCTCAAAGTCCCACTAAGAATTATCTCAAAGTACCACCTCGTCATAGGGGTCACAACGCAACAGATGGCACATCAATCGGACGCCCGGACTGTGAGTTATTATCCTTTTCGTCCCAGGGGCCCGGTTGGTTTCGTGAGTGAACCAACCCGGACGTATCTCAACTATACCCTGAACTCTCATAGGGTATACTCATAGGGACCATTCCTCAACGTGATCACCAATTCCGCTAACGGTTCGTCAAACAGACATCTGGTCTGAAAGATATCAGCTTTTCCGTTCCAGGGGCCCGGTTGGATTTCGGGTATGATCCAACACGGCCACTATCCAACAACAACCAAAACTCAGCCGAAGTATGCCAAAATTTCTGTCTCATCATTAGGAATTCAACGAGACAGACGACACGTCAATCAGACGCACGATCTGTGAGTTATTGGCTTTTTCGTTCCAAGGGCCCGGTTGGTTTTTTGAACGAACTAAACTGACCACACTCCGACGGCATCTAAACCTCGAGCCGAGTAATCCAAAATATTCGTCTCACTTAGAGGAATCAATCAATGTTGACAGCACGTCAATTGGACTTCCAGAGCTCAAGATATAAGCGTTTCCGCTCTGAGGGCCCGGTTGGTTTCGTATCCGAACCAACCCGGCCAAACCCAAAGTATTCCGAATCCTTGAGTGTGAGATACCAAAATTACCGTCTCATTCCAAGGATCGCTACACAACTGAAGGTGCGTCGATCGGAGGTCTGTAGCGCATGTTATGGGCAAAAGTCCGAAGACAGTGCGAAACTGGGGTTTAGGGCCCGGACCGACACGGCCCGAGACCCCACGGTCGGCCCGAACCGGGTCAACCCGACCTGGGTCTGGGGCGGCCCGGCCCGACTAGCCGCGGCGCAGCGCGGCCAGCGACCCGGCGCGCTGGCGCGCGACGCCAGCTGGCTCGCCCCAACGGCCGAGCCGTTCCGGCTCGCAGTGGGGGGGGGGCTACCCCCCCCCCCCGGTTTCCCTGTAATAGAGGCCCCATTAATGGGGCCGCTTTCTTGGCTGGTTGGGGGAATTAATTCCCCCAGTTTTCACTTTGTCCGGTTAGCCCACACTGGCCGGCCGGTTCTGCCAACAAGGACCGGCGACAGCCGGTCCTTCCTCCTTCGCCGACACCGGCGGCCCGGAACCGGCCGCGGCCTGGTTCGCCCGGTGCTGTGCGACGACACCGCGCCCCTCCGCCGCGGCCCCACTCTGGCCGTGGTATTTTTGGGTTTCACCGACGCAGCGCAACGGTGTCACCTTCATGTATGATTTCACGGTGCGAAGTGACGGCGCCGCGCATTACTTATTGTACGATCCCGCGTGGTGCGACGGCACCACGCCATTCCATCCAAACCAAATTAAATACATCATTCAAATTGGAGGAGGGTCGGCCGTGTTTGTGCGGACTGGCCCCCTCTCGTTAATCGACAGGAACTGGTCATAAATTCATGAAGGACGAAAAAGGAGAATTCAAAAACGATAAATAATTAAAAAAACCCCTACCTCGATCATGGCTTGAACGAGGTTTCCATCGCGGAGAAAAAGACGTCGTGTCGCGGGTCGGGGTCGCAGAAAGAGGATTTGTAGACTAAGATGGAGATTTCCCAAGGTGGAATGGAATCTCCTATCCTTTGACGTGGGAAGAAGAACGAGGGATGACACGTCGTCGTTCTTTGGAAGAAAGACGTGATGGCGTTCTTCGTCGTGGTAGAAAAGTTCTTCGCCCGGAAGTTGAAGTTCTTCCAAAAGAAAAGAGGAATGTTCCCCCCTTCAACACAAAGATGCAACCAAAATAAAATAAGGCCTTAACCTTATTTTATTTCCTTTTCCAAACACTTTAAATTTGGACATTCAAAATTAAGTCCACTCATTTAATTAAACAAAACTTGTTAGAAAATTAATGAGGGGATATGATGGCAAAAATAAATGGGGGGTTTTGAGGAGTTAGGAAAGTGAGAGGTTGGGCTCGTGTGTGTCCCACCCCACCTTATCCTATCAAGGTTGGTTAAAACATGTGGGTCCCACCCCCAAAACCCTTACACAGGATAAAACTACCAACTGGAAAATAAAAATTGATGTCAAATTTTTATTTTTAACATCCACAATTTTAATCAACTCCCCTCGTGTAAACAAAACTCCGGAATAAGCATTCCTAAGAAATTACCGGCGTTGCGGTTTCATCGGTGCTCTCAGAATTCGATTCCGATCAACGGTTCAAAAGTTAGAAAGAACTCGCTCGTTCGTTCACTAAACGTACCCGAGCCAAACATCAGAAAATGATTTCGGGCACACCAGGCCTCAGAATCAGGTGCCATCAGAAAATGCGTTCTTGTAAAATCCCAAAGAAAATTAAGAAAAAAGTTCCCTTGAATTTTACGGGTCTTTACATTACTCCCACCTCAGGGCCATACGTCCCCGTAAAGCTACAACCCAAACTAGGGATACAAAAGCGGTACTGAGCACGCATCTGAGCCTCCTGCTCTCATGTTCTCACCTGGAGGTTCCCATACTGCCAGTGAAAGCGCACCTGAGGAATCATCCATCCTCATAGGATCCGCTCCTGTCGATCCTCGATTCCCACTGGAACCTCTGTGAATGTCACCCAATCGCCAAATTCCAGCTCCCCATGCCCGATGATGTGTGAAGGATCACACACGTATCTCCTCAATTATGATACGCGGAAGTCGTCGTGCACCTGGTGCAACTGAGGTGGATGGGTCAAGTGGTAAACCACCTCTCCTACCTAGCTGAGGACCTAGAAATGGTCCACTGAACCTCCAGGATAACTTTCCACCTTGGCCACAACAACGTAAACCTCGTCAAGGTGAAACCCGTATAAGGACGTGTTCTTCATCCACGAACTCTAGAGGCCTCCAATTCCTGTCAGCATAAGGCTTCTGTCGGCCCTGTGCTGTCCTCATTTGCTCTTGGATGACCTGGACCTTCTCCAGTCTCACAAGAGCTGCTATGATTTCGTCCTTTCCGATAAGAGAAATCCGGTCTCATCCCCTGGATGAACCACATTCATTTCCTAATATAGTCAATCCTGACATTAATGATGCATTCATGCCATGGATGACGTCGTAAGGCCTCGACGTAACTACCAAGAGATCCAACTGTCACTCTCGCCTCCAAGGGTCGAGTCACACTATCGGCATTAGTGTGAGGTCACTAGGTCTCCTCCAGTATAAATATGAAAAGTGAGGGTCAAGTCAACAGTCTTAACCGGGATCACTCGGTATCAACCAAAAAAAAGGAGAGTAAATAAAGCTTCACAAAGATAAGTGTCTTTTCATTATTCCAGCTCATAGTACAAAGCCACATATGTAACAACAACAAAACTAGAAGTAACATGATCAATAGCCTCCAGGTCTGGAGCTATTCCCACTCCTGTCCATCTGCTTATGGAGCTCCATGACCATAGGCCTCAGCTACCTGATGTTGAGCTCTCCCATTTCCTCCTGTCCCCTGCGGTCTGCCCTGATCGATCCTCTGCCTCTGCCTAAGAGGTTCTTCATTTAACTACTGGTCATCTTCATGGCGGGTCGGACAGTCACGTTCCATGTGACCAATCCCGCTGCAAGAGTAACATTTTATACTCTCGGCATGACTGGCTCTGACTCCACCCTGGTTCCCCCGCACAACTAAACCTGAGTCGGGTAGTCGGCCACCGGTAGGTCTGGTCCTCTTGGACCTCTGCCTCATCTGTCTACTATCTGCTGCAGAAGACTCTGCCGCAAGCCAGCTAGTGGTGGGTCGTGCTACTGGAGACTGCTCAGTGAGGAAACTCTCCACTAAGAGGGCCCTCTCCAACACCCCTGACTGGGTCGAAATCCTGTGAGAAACAACATAAGCTCTAATCTCCTGCCTCAGCCCCTGTTCGAAGGTTCGGGCCCTGAAGAACGGGTCCTGTACCATATCGGTGGAGTAGCGCGAGGGGTCTGTGAACCTCGCTGAATATTGTGCCACTGTTATGTTGCCCTACCGCAGCTGAAGTAGCTCATGTATACGCACTGCTCGAAGGGTGGCTGGTACAAACTCTACCCAGAAGAGGCTCTCGAAGTCTTCCCAAAGAAGTGTCGCCTCGTCATTCATCTGGAGAATAAGCCTCCACCATCTGCCTGCTGCTACCTGAAGGAGGCTGGCAGCAAGGATCACCATGAAGTCTTCCGGCATCCCCACTAGCTTGAAGACTCTCACCACAGCCTCCAGCCAATCCACAGCCGTCTGCGGGTCCGTCTCTCCCCGGAACCTGGGTGGCCTCTGGCGCTGGAACTTGTGCAGTGCGCTCAAGCGACGTGCACCCTCTGCTGTTGGGGCTGGTGGAATAGGTGGCCCAACGGGCATTAGTACCGCTGGTGCGCCTGCTGGTGCCTCATCTAGGATATGGCCATGTACTGAGGCCATGTCCCTCGGAGGGCTGTCAGTATGAACAACTCTTGGGGCTCTATCTGGTCGTCCGCAGGGAGGCATCCTGAAAGAAACAAACATGACATGGTCAAAAGATTTATACCTGGTGAGCTGACCTGGTTTGAGCATATATTTAAAAACTTCTGGAAACACACACGCAATCAGTGTTTTCATGCACAAAGATAGAAATCAGTTGTCAGGGTCCTGGTGTATGGATACGTCAGCTACCCGCACCAACACTGGACTCCCTGAACTGAAGACCACACTCTGTACACTTAACACTATTTCTTCACAGAAAGAAAATATCAAAGTTATAAGTTCTACGGTAGAACCGAATCCTCTGATACCAATTTGAAACAACCCATCCTCGGGGCCCGTGTCGTGACTACCCCAAACCGGCCTTCCATAGGCAAGGGGCTGGCGACTAGCACCAAAGGCATAAATATCTATAACTGGGAAGGCATTGCCTTTATAAAAGTAAACAAAACACCATAGAGTACAAGAGGATGTAAAACACTAAGTACAAAGAGAAGTGTTGAAAAGTAAATGTGCCAAAATATAAACCCAACTAAATGTACAATTACAACTGAAAAAAAGTACAACAGAAAAATACAACAACTGGAAGAATGGAAGCGGATCCTGGGACGTCCTCCTCGGATCCTACATGAAGGGTAGGTACAGATGGTGCAGCCCTAGATCGTCCACCACAGATCCGACCTGAAGGGAAGGTACAAATAGCCTCCACAACGCTCTCACCTGTTAACCTCCTCCGAGTGACATCTCACCATGAAGTCCACCTCCGGATACTGACTCCTCATGTAGTCCACCTCCAGGTACCGTCCAGTCCTCGAACACTCAGCCTCCGTCAGCACTGCCCGTCATCTACAACCAACAAAATGAGGTGCGGTCATATCCCATGCAGCAGTGAGTATAACGATACTTAGTAGGGACCCCAAGACCCTCAAGGTCTCACTAAAACCAAAAAGGATAACCACAAAGAAGATCTCAACAGATAACCTCTACCTAGGTATATGCCCATACATATACCTAAGTTATCTAGTAACCCATATCAATCATGAGATAACAAAAAGATTATGAAATCAACGGATAACCACTACCCAGGTATACGCCCATACATTTACATAAGTTATCAAGTGACCTATCTCAATCATGAGGAAAACACAAAGGACATAGACTCAGTTCAGACCAGGATTTTCATTATTGAAACCATAACTACTGATGAGCCCCGTGTCTGGAGTATACAGTGGTCCTTTCACGACTCTGAGGTACTGCTCACTAATCCAAGTCTCTGAGATACTTCTACTGTCGAGTACCGCGGGTCTGCTGCCAAATATTGGGTGCTCCGTCCGCTGTGGGTCTGCCACCAAATATCAGGCGCTCCTCCTAATAGCCTACAGAGGTACTCCTCTAGTCGAGTACCGCAGGTCTGCTGCCAACTACCAGGCGCTCCGTCCGCCGTGGGTCTGCCTCCAAATACCGGGTGCTTCGTCCACTGGGCTAGTCGTCTCACTCCAAGTCGAGTCGGTCATGCAGTCATCAGGTCTCAGTTGTCTACACGGTCTTCGTACTCCGCACGCTCATATCTGGGAGGGTCCGCTCCAAGAACTACAGGTCGATACTCCAAGTATCTCAATGTCCCACGAAGATGTATCTCAAAGGACCACCTCGTCATAGGGGTCTCAACGCAATAGACGACGCGTCAATCGGACGCCCGGTCTGTGAATTATTAGCCTTTTCGTCCCAGGGGCCCGGTTGGTTTCATGAGCGAACCAACCCAGACGTATCTCAACTGTACCCTGAAATTTCATAGGGTATACTCATAGGGACTGTTTCTCAACGTGATCAACAACGCCGCTAACAGTTCGTCAAACAGACGTCCAGTCTGAATGATGTCAGCTTTTCCGTTCCAGGGGCCTGGTTGGATTTCGGGTACGATCCGAACCGGCCACAATCCAACAGCAACCAAAACTCAGGAGAAGTATGCCAAAAGTTCCGTCTCATGAAGAGGAATTCAACGAGATAGACGGAGCATCAATCGGACGCCCGGTCGGTGAGTTATTGGCTTTTTCGTTCCAAGGGCCCGGTTGGTTTCGTGAGCGAACCAACTCGACTGCACTCCGACGACATCTAAACCTCGAGCAGAGTAAGCCAAAAGATCCTTCTCACTTAGAGGAATCCATCAAAGTCCACGGCACGTCAATCGGACATCCGGAGCTCAAGACAAAAGCGTTTCCGCTCTGAGGGCCCGGTTGGTTTCGTATCCGAACCAACCTGGCCGAACCGAAAGTATTCTGAATCCTTGAGTGCGATATACCGAAACGCCCATCTCATTACAAGGAACGCGATGCATCTGATGGTGCGTTGATCGAAGTTCCGTAGCAAATGTTATGGGAAAAGACTGAAGACGGTCCGAAACGAGGGTTTCGGGCCCGAACCGACCCGACCTAAGACCCCCCGGTCGGCCCGAACCGGGTCGACCCGACCTGGGTCCGGGTCGGCTCGGCCTGGCGCGGCCCGGCCGGCGACACGGCGCGCTGGCGCGCGGCGCCAGCTGGCTCGGCCAAATGGTCGAGCCGTTCCGATTCGCGGGGGGGGGGGGGGGGGGGGGGGCTTTGCCGGCTGTGGGAATTAATTCCCCCGGTTTTTCCTTTGTCCGGCCGGCCCGCACCGGCGGGCCGGTTCTGCAAACAAGGACCGGCGACAGCCGATCCTTCCTCCTTCGCCGACACCGGCGGCCCAGAACCGGCCGCCGGTCACCCTTCTCCGCCACGGCCCGGAACCGGCCGCGACCTGGTTCGTCCGGCGCGGTGCGATGACACCGCGCCCCACCGTCGCGGCCCCGCTCCGGCCGTGGTATTTTCGCATTTCACCGACGCGGCGCGACGGCATCGCATTCTTGTATGATTTCACGGCGCGGCGTGACAGCGCCGCACATTACATGTCGTACGATCCCGCGTGGTGCGACAACACCACATCATTCCGTCCCAACCAAATTAGAAACAACATTCAAATTGGAGGAGGGTCGACCGTGTTTGTGTGGTCCGTCCCCCTCTCGATTATTGATAGCAACTGGTCGTAAATTAACAAAGGACGAAAAAGTAGAATTCACGAATGATAAATTATTAAATAAACCCCTACCTCGAGCGTGGGTTAAACGAGGTTTCTGTCGCAGAGAAAAAGATGTCGCGTCGCGGGTCGGTGTCGCGGAAAGAGGATTCGTAGACGAAGACGGAGATTGTCCAAGGTGGAATGGAATCTCCCTTCCTTTGACGTGGGAGGAAGAACGAGGGATGGCGCATCGTCGTTCTTCAGAAGAAAGACGTTACGGCGTTCTTCGTCGTGGTAGAAAAGTTCTTCGCCTGGAAGATGATGTTCTTCCAAAAGAAAAGAAGAACGTTCCCCCCTTCAACAAAAAGATGCAACCAAAATAAAATAAGGCCTTAACCTTCTTTTATTTCCTTTGCCAAACACTTTAAATTTTGAACATTCAAAATTAAGTCCACTCATTTAATTAAACAAAACGTGTTAAAAAATTAATGAGGAGATATGTTGGAAAAATTAAATGGGGTGTTTTGAGGAGTTAGGAAAGTGAGGGGTTGGGCTCATGTGGGTCCCACCCCACCTTATCCTCTCAAGGTTTGTTAACACATGTGGGTCCCACCCCCAACTCCCTTACGTAGGATAAAACATCCATGTGGAAAATAAAAATTGTTGTTAAATTTTTATTTTTAACTTCCACAGTTTTAATCAACTCCCCTCGTGTAAACGCAACTCCGGAATAGGCGTTCCTAAGTAATTACCTACGCTGCGGTTTCATCGGTGCTATCGGAATTCGATTCCGAGCAACATTTCAAAAGTTAGAAAAAAAACCGCTCGTTCGTTCAATGAAATTACCCGAGCCAAACATCAGAAAATGATTCTGGGCACACTGGGCCTCAGATTCAGGTGCCGTCAGAAACTGCGTTCTTGTAAAATCCCAATGAAAATTAAGAAAAAATTTCCCTTGAATTTTACGGGTCTTTACACACTTACTTATTAACGTTCCCTCTATGATGTACTTGGATATCACATTATCCATGATGAACATAATTGTTACCCTTGGGAGATGAAATGACACTCTCCAATGGTAAAAATCAATGTAGGATCAGTACGATAACCACCAATCCATACCCAAAATCAATTAAAAACATGACATATCTTGTACATACAGATCCCAATGATACTCACCAACCTCAAGGGAACTACCATTACCTAAATAGACATCCCTCAACTACACACAAAAATGTTTTTCGATCATCATAAACCCACTAAAAAAATCAACCATCATACTCAAAACAGTCACAATTTGACAAGATATGAAAAAATGTGAGTCACATATATTAAATAATTCTCTAAAAATCGTTAAAGCTATATGAATTGGACATATGTCATTTGATGACCCATCCTCATTATCAAAAAGTGATTACTTAACTGTATGTAAATGTTATGACCCCCAAACCTATGATATATATTTTTAGTAACAAAAATGCACTAATATTTTGATACAACAACTCTTTCCCAAAATTATCATGTCCCCCAACATCCACCATAATGTCCATAACTAATCCAAATACATGACATGTATGGTATAGAAGACCCCCTTCTGGTATTCTAGTTAAATCTAGCTCCTCTATCACTATAAATCTATTGAATATTCATTAAATAACACTTTTTCCATATATTTTCATATCATAGAACTCTATTTATGGTCGGGTACACTCGCTACTAATTTGACCCATCTAACTGCACTGATGGAAAATTGCTAGAGTATTTCCCCATGAAACTAATCCCTCTCCATGGAAACAATATTTTATTCTTTCCAAGATAGAATTATCATTGCATTAATTCCTACCCTGAAATGTAATACATTATAATAAAATTCAAGAAATCACATCTCCGCCTATAGAATCCACATTAAAGTTACCTTAAAAAATGATATCTTGATTCTACAAATTTGTAAACTTCTTTAATCAGGTGATATTAACCCGAGAATTAATCTCACATTGAATTCCATCTTGAATTAGTTTTTCAATAGTTTTGTGATGCCCTAATAGTGTTGGGAAAAGTGTTGTATGTTTGTGATGATACCATCATCGTCTATCACTATCATATATCTCTAGGTCATCCATATAGACTTTTCCTCTCCCTCGTATCACAAAATATCTAGGTAAAAGTGCTCTAGGAACATTGAATAGATGTTATTCTATACCATGTCCTTTAAATTATCTTCCCAAGTAGGAATATACCCCTAGTTCTTCACTGATCCTCAGAACATATAAGGAGAAAAATTGACTCCTTTCCCCTTATGATTATTTAATTGACCAAGGATCGTCTAGATACATTTAATATAAAACTAATTTTATGCATGCTCACCCTTCCTAGTGAACAATAGAGGTTGTTCCAAATGAAAATACTAGGAAAGAACATACATATTCCACTTAGTATTCTATAGGTTTCTCCTGATGAACTTTATAAAGTGATCAAATTTCACATGGAACTTTTATCCTGCCCTTTCACTTGGAAGTATTGGGGCCTCTGTTTCCTCTACTATAGTCACATTTCTGCCATGTAATCATACCAACAATCATCAACATGGAGGCCTATCTCTATAATTCCAAGCAGGCATATTAAGACACATATCACATAATTAACAGATTTTCACATAATACATTTATATAATTCTATAACAATTCATCCCACATACACCACCATGTAGGAAAAACTGTAGCACTAAAACATTCCTTAACTATCCATAACTTGGGTCAGGGAAACTATGGGTAACCGATGTTTATTTCATAAATTTTTCATCATACTCCCATTTCATAAACATTTCAAATTACAACATTTATCATCAGTTTAAACTATCAATTCTTTATTAGGAAAACCTTAATTTTAGAAAAATACTCAAATAACGAAAACCATTTCTCATTTCTAAAAAATGATACATAACATTATTTTTGTGTGTGCCTAAAATGATGAATGTCACATGAAAATATTGAGTTCCTAGAATGCTTCACACCTACCAAACTCTCATTTCATACCATTCCATAAGTTAAAAACATCATAAAATTATAACATCACGCACCTAGTGCATCACATAAAGTTAAATGACATCAAATTATAAAAGAGAGCCTCACGAGAAACAATCCAACACTGGGTACATGGGTTTTCCCCAATACATGGGATAGCTATTTCTATACTAGATCTAAGGACAAAGGCCCAAATCATCATAGACTCCATTATAACTTTCGATAATAGGTAGGCAAATTGAATGTGATAAAAACTCATATGATACCACTATTATACATCCCAACCCAGGTTCCAAATACCGGTGCCCCAAGCCCTTTCACCCCATGACATAAAACATGCCTCCATTTATGGAATATGATACCAATTAGAAGCAAGGGTATAATATATAATATTTTGAGAATATAAGCTATTTTTGAAAGTCTCAAAATAGTGGAAATCAATATGAATCATTAAAAATATAATATAACATTTAATAATCAACAAAAAAACACTTGAATAAATCCAAAATTGGTAAAATGAACAAACAACAAGGTAGTAAATATTTATTTTCAAAAAAATTGTCATGTGTATAATAAAAATAATAATAAAGGAACAATTAAAACTCCTAAAAGGTATAAATATCATGTCCAGTCCCCTCATCCATTCTCCACCCTGTATCCCAACTCATCCAACAAGCCTTAGGATCTTACGTTTATCCTATCTCGCAAACATGAAGTCTATTTGGGTAACAATGAGGCAGCATGATTAGAGTGTGGGTAAAATAATGTAGGCTAACACCATCAGTGTCTAAATAATACACAATCTAAAACATTGTGTGAATTTGTGTAAAGAATAATGATGAAATGTTTAATGTAAACAACATTCATATTTATTAATATTTAATAAACAACATCATAACTTCTTCTACTTATGCCTATGTCTGAACCATACACCATTGTGTTTTTACATTTTACATCTTCGTGGGATTTCATTATTATATTTAATTCCATTTTCATTAAATTATATATTAGGTCCCTAGAGCATCATTCGGGCACCCCATAGGTACTTAGAGCATTACTCCCTCTCCCGAAAATCATTATTAATATTCAAATATATGTTTATATATATAAAAGGGCGTAGAGTAGTAGTCTAGAAAAATATGGTTACTTGGAGAATAATTCCCTCACCTAAAAGTCATTGACCAATCCAAAATATTAGCAATTCAGACGCATAAAATGGGGACCTAGAGAAACATCTTCTCGTTGCATGGGTATATATGTAATAAGTCCCTCACCCAAAACACATTTTTCAAATTTTCATATACACATATCATGGTATCACATTCATTAAATATTTATTGAACAAATTCATCAGAGCTCACCATTTAATTTTTCCAAAAAAAAAACAATTGTTCTTCACTTTTATCACAACGAACAACATGATCAATTTACCCATTAATCTATTTATCTTAAATTATTACAAAAATCATTAACCCATTAAGAATATTTCTATTATCCCATTAAATTTTATTATCAACCATGTGATAAGATTTTTTCTCAATTATATTATTCCATTATTCCCCATTTTACAATTCATAAATCAACATGAAAATAGTATTGGCACACCCCATGAATACTGTCAATCCCAGTCTCAAAACTCCAAAATGTCTCACGAGATCTGTGAAGGGTTAAAAAACACATGGTGATGAATTCATTATTTAAAAATATCAAATGAAATTTACCAATGTTGACACACAACTATAAAACTATTATAATTAAATAAAAATCAAAACAATGGGAAAAAAATTAGAGAACCTACCATAAAACCATTGAATAGTAACCACCATGCTATGGAACATAATTTGATATAGAAAGATCAAAATAAAAAATGTAAGGAAAATTGAAAATAAAAACCTTGTATTAATTTATAATAAAATTAAATAAAATTAATTACTTGATATAAACATCATCATTGATGAAATTGTTTCCTCTTAAGGGGAAGAGAAATATGGGAGAGAGTGGAATGTAAACAAGGAATAAATTTTATACCGTAGAGGGTTACACTTATTCCAATTGATCATTGATTCATGGCAAAAGAGGTTGAAGGATCCTAGGTGTCCTCATAAGAGCCTCTAAGGAGATATTAATTCATGTTTGGTTGAGCGTCGGTGATTAGAGAGATAAACTAGGGCTTAGTGAATAATAATTAAATTTATAGGGGTTAGGAATCACTTGTTAATCATTTCCTTGGTAAGCCACATATTTTGAAAAATCTTGTGCCCCTACTATTTGGGGTTCACAGTTACTCCTATGTTGGAACATGATTTTCTAAACCTTGAACTAATATAGAAAACCCTATCCTTACAAGGGTTCATGATTTATGGTATGTTTTCCAAAAGGTTTGTTAAAACATTGTACATTGTTCTTATGGCACAATATGTGGTTCATGATTTCTTGGGGAAAATAAAACACTTTTCGTAACCACACTCCAACAGTTCATTGAAACATCAGATTCCAAAATATTCCAAATTCAACTAAAATATCCTTAAATCAAGACAAACCCAATTTATAACAAAAATAATGGAAAAAAATACATGAAAATCATTAACAAATATCTCCAAAGATATCTTGACCAATCATAAACATTAACAGGTAGTCATGTAAATTATCCTAAAAAGGAATCAAAATTTAAAATATTTATCTAAATATTAAATTGGATACTAACTCTGACACCCTAGACCAGCACTGTTAGATCCAATTCTATAAACCCATACATAACATAATCAATTTGATACTATCCATAAAAGTCATTGATATGACCATCCGAGATTTAAAAAATCTAAAATGATTATTTTAGCTCTCATATTATAATAATCATTTCTGGTTTAGAGATTTAGATAAATAAGTAAATGTAATGACTATAAATTTTATATTATTTATATTAAATATGAAATTTTATTAATTATATATGAAACTACATAATCCATAACGAGTCTCTAATATCTCCAATAAGTACTACCATATATTCCTTTATTATAAATAAGTAACATGTATAAAATTTATTCATAACCTATATAATAAAAAACAAATAAAATCAATGATATAAAATGATAACTAATGGAAATATATAACTGTTGTTGTAAAAAACATATTATCTATATAAATAATATGGAAGGAATATTTTATGTTAATAATTATATAACCAAAAACGAATGAGATCATGTTTTATCCAAGAAAATAAATGAAAAAATTTATATCAAAAATATATTCTCATACTAATGAATTGAATAATTATACATATCCAAACATGTAGGAAAGGCCTCTTGAAATGACACTATCCTATTATGGGACTAATTATAAACAAAAATCTAGCCTATTTTGTATCATGATAGTTATTGATTCATAGAGGTATTATATATTTTTATTCCCTATAAATCACATTTTTGTGTCCAATTAATTAACCATAATAATCAATAAATCATTTCAAATTATTCCATATGGATCCTCTTGCTAAAAAACATGGATATCTATTAAATAAAAGTGTAATATTTAACACATAATCAGCCTATATTAATAGTAAATAATCATAAAAAATGTAGATACATTTCCCTATTTTAATAAAATTGGTTAAACATTCTTACCCCATGATGATAAATAAGTTGGATGATCAAAATTATATAGTCAGTTTTACAAAAAACATCCATATTAGAACAATAACAAACAAAATGCTAAAACTTTTCCCAATTTTAATAAAATGGATAACTTTATCATTAACCATCTCGTGAATGAAATTGGATTCCATGAAATTAAATAGTAAATATTTCCAAAATCATTTGTATTGAATTAAAAACATTAAAATGAAAATACATTTCCCAGGTTCAATGGAAAAACACTATTTATTTGGGATCATCATCCAATCTAAAATATCATAAAAGTGATATTCACACCATATGTTCAAATGGGTATATTGATAATTGAATACTCTAATAAAATGATCATAAACTATTTATATATATAATGTGGATAGTATAAAATGAAAATATCTCTATTTTAAAAATGAATCCTAGAAAGATACTAAAATATTTGGAAACATTATTTTGAAATAATTATTAAATGATACCACCAAAGAAGGGGAAAAAATTGTTTGTTCGGTAAAAGGATTTCATCATCCCTAAAAAATAAAGATATATTAGAATATAAATATATCATCATAATGAAAATTAGTGTAAATCATTTTTAAAATGAAATGAGAATAATAATTTTAATATAAAAAGTTCTTTTAGAATACATTTTTAAAATTAACGTCAAAGAGGACGTTACAAGTCACTTCAAAAAGTATTTTTTAATTGGTGGAGTGAATGTTTTTTTGGAAGCCATTAATTTAAGAAATATAAAATAATCAATAGATCATGAAAAAAGTAACTTTGGTCATTGAAACATTTGTATAGGAAGACAAATCATATGAATGTGAATGAAAACACATTTATTAAATTTTAGAAATTACCTTTAATCAAAATTCACGTTGTAAAAATAGTAATAACAAATTATTTTTATTGAAAACATATTTTCCAACCGTGGACTATAAAATAACATGAAATAAAATAATATGGTGGGATAACACAATTATAATAGAAAAATATCCAAGAATATATTTTATAACTCAATGAAGGATATTTGAGTTATTGATATGCACCACAATAAACATTTCCCATTAAGTGGGAAATATTTATATAATTGATTGTGTGGTATGAATTATTATTTTCATGGAACAATTGTAGAATACCACATTCTTGTATAAAATTAATGAATTTCCATAACATATATATAATATTTCCTGGAGAATGATCTCAATGGATGAAAATTAACAAACAAAAAGCTATTACGATTGGGATAACATGGCAGTAAAAATAAATTTATTGAAAAGACATTGATTTGGTTTAGAATATACCATGAATTAAAATTAAATAATTTTTAAAACATTCATGTTATATTAAATCAATAGAACACAATATATTGGAACCATGATTCATAATAGGTAACCCTTCTCCAAGATCCATAATATAGACGAAGCAAATACTTTTGTTTTAGAAACTATCTAATCAAAACCCCTTGAAAGAGTGGTACTATAAATGAATATAAATACCATTATATAAATATAATTCATGATAATATTTCGCAAATATGTAATATATATACCATATATATGAATTTTGTTTATAATTCCAAACATTTCTCAAATAGAGGAATTATTGAGAAAAACCCATGTCCTTTTTTCTAGAATTACAAGAACATACTATAAACTCATTTAGCACAACAATACCTATATTAATAAATCAATTCAAAAAAATAAAATAAAATCCATTTTCATATATACCTTTCATGATTACTCATACAATATATGAATTCTTTCTATTTTTCATATCTGGTGTTTGTATATATGATAATTTGTAATATTTTCATAATAAAAGTGCCTGTATTCACTCATATTCTTAAATTTCATCATTATAATAACATTCATTATATATTTAGGGATGTTTTATAACTAATAATAATGTTTCAAATTCCTTTAGTTTGTGTTTTAGTCTTTATTATTAAAGATGAAATTGATAACAATCATGTTTCGATGGTTCTTGAAGATCCAAGGGTGTTTTATTAATTGTAGAATTGCATATTCATAAATATCTATATAATAAAAAAACAATATATAAACATTCATATTACATTATTTTTGTAATTATGTTACCAAATCCATCGAGTATGTAAATTTATAATATTGTTCTTGTAGGTGATTGAGCTAACCCAAAAATGAACATATCAAGATTTAATGATTGATTATGTGGTGGTTTTATTATAGCATAACTATTCCAAAAGAATAATGATCATATTTAGTATTTCTAGTGTTATATATCATAATTTAAATATAATTATGATAATAAGAAATTTATATTCCAATATTACAAGATTATGAAAAATTATTTTCCTCTTACATTGTTTATTTTAACTAATTGAATTAACAATGATCATTTGTTGATCCTATCTCTATTAGGATATCCAAATTATTCATAACATAACCTTAATGATATCATATCCATAATAATAAATCGTTAAATTCTTTCTAGGAACCATCATTTTGGGTGGTTATATACAATGAATTTCATTTCTCATGCTGGTGGTAGTTCGTAAGTATGCATAAACAATAATCTTGTTTTTTTGATGGGTGATATAAGTGACTATATAATGAAAATACCTTTAATATAGTAATATTAATGAAAAAAATGAATTACTTATAAAATTTAATGGACACAATAATATTTTTAAACTGAGGAAGGGATCAGGTAGGTTTTTTTGTAGAGTTTTAAGGATAAATTCAAAGGTAATTCGGTTCTTGAAGCGAAGTAAGTGTAAACTTTTGTTAAGTGAACATAATAACACATTTAGAAACAATTTCAAAATTTTTATAAATGTTTATGATAAAATTATTGGGTTAATTGATCAAAAATTGAAAAAAATGGAGTTAAATAATTCTTCACCACTCGTTTAAGAGTGATTTCAATAATTTTTCTTACAATATTTTCAATTTTACCATTATTAATTTTACTATTTGAATTAATTGATATCGTTTCTAATTAATATTATCATAGAAAATTTACAATTATCTATTTTCAATATTAGAACCATATGATATGCACTTTGAATGTAATTTAATTAAATAAAATTTATACTGTTTTGAAAATTTAATTTCTTGATTAGTGCACATAATACTTTTAGAATAGTTTTAAGAGAAAGTGATTTTTTATGATTACAATATACAATTAATTCATATTTATTTAAATAATAAATTATTGTAACATGAAATAAATGTTATACTTATTTCATGGAACTCTAAATCTATTCTCACCTTCTAGATAATTTATTTAAATATAATACTGAATATAGATTTTATTAAATTATCATTTCAATTTTGTTCTAAAAATTATGTGAATATGATTTATAATCTCAAATAATATTTTGAAATGAATAATTATATTTTTAAATAAATAAATAAATAATTTAAATCTGTTTTAGACTTCTACGATACTCTTACATCATTGAAAATATCATAAATTTTATAATTTTATCAAAAGCGTATTTTTCGTCTACAAATTAAATCTTGTGCAAAATTATATAATTTCAGTATATTATTATATTGTTATTATTAAAAAAGAAATTAAGAAAATACTGTAAAAGTTATGTTCTAAATTTTTTTATGTCATTTTTGGAATAATATAATAAAATATATAGAAATGCTTTTTTGGAAAATTACATTTCCAAAAATTGACTATTATTATTTTTATTTCAAATAATTTCAAAAATAATTTTGTATCACCAGTATTAAAAATATAAAACATATTTTATCACCTATAGTCATGTTTTTCTTGAAATTTAAATTTATTTTTCATAAATATAAATTTTTTGGAAAATTATTTTCTAAAAAATTAATGATCAAATTAGTCATTATTTGAAAAATAATTGAATCTGATTTACATTAAAATAATATTTTATTTAATTCATAAATATATTTCATATTTTTTAAAGTCGTATAAATTCCCTCTAATTTAATTTCTACGTATTCATAATCATTTAGAAATATTTATATTTTAGCTAAATATATAATGGTTTTGTTTACGTTTGGTGTTTCATGTAGAATAAGTAATTCCAAACATTGAATTATTTGAAGTTAATCATATATTATAATCTTTGGTTGGTATAAGTATGTGAAACATGTGGTTAGATAATGTACACTATGGTATAGTCAGGTTACAATTCTAGTGAACTGTGATAAGAATGTAATCGTATTTAACCATAACATCTGTTATGATTTCTATAATGTTTCTGATTTATTTATAACATATTTCTATGTCAATAATCATTCTTACATCAATCCAAATTCTAATGTAATTCTACACCATTCAATATTATTCTATCATGTTTCCGTATTTTTATTTCATGGTATATGTTATTCTTTAATGATGACCCCTTCAAATTAATATTTCATTATTTATTGATCTATGTAGTTATATTATATCCAATGGCCAACTCTTATGATCTCATGATTTTTTATTCATGTATTACTCCTATGTTTAGGTTTTCTTCACCTTATTTATTTTTAATCAATTATTAATCTTTGATATTTATTTCTAGTATCAAGTGTTTATGCTCACTTCATTTTTATTTTTCCCTATTTCCTCATGAATTTATATTCAAATGATATGTCTAAAAAGAAATATGTAGTTGATATGTTTTGGGGGATATTTAAGAAGTAATGTTTAATGAGAAGTTTATGTTTAAAAACATCAAATATATAAAACCAGGTAGGGATGACCTATTATGATCCCCAACCCTACTCACCACTAGGCCTGATTGGAATTCACAATAACCACATGATTTAATCTACTATTTGGGAATCAAGGAAGCACATTGGGGATTTGTTTCCCAAAAATGAGAGTTAACTCACAGTAAATCATTTTCAAAATAACAATAAATGCTCATCTTTATCTCAACATCCATCTAGCTTCAAATAATTATAAATAAATAAATAAATAATAAAAATATTTATAATCAACTAATTATGAATTAACTTGAAACATAGATAATTGGACTCTACTAAAAAAATATGAAAATCATCTATAAAATAAACAACAAGAAGAAAAAATTATATGGAATATATGATGGAAGAGAGGTTGTCTTGGTCGATAAATTTACTATTATAAATAAATAATCCCCAACTAATCATCAAGACTTTCCACATGAAAATCAAGGTTTTTTACTACCTCAAAACTCACTATCGGTGGCCCATAGTGTTAGTCCGATTTTACTTACATCCTATATAAAATACAAGTGTCGCAATCACGCTCCCAATATGTTTATACAAGGTAAGGGAAGACATTTTTAGTAGGATATAATGTTGTATTTAATCTAATTACATTGATTATAAATTTCATAAATTAAAGTTTGATTATATATTATAATATAAGTTTATTATAATAATGCATGGCATGAAAGAAAAAATATTCATATATAATATAATTATCTTTTTCATGAAAATTGTATATAATTAAAATTACTGGAAAACAATTAAAAATACATTTTTCATTATCACATTCTGATTAATAAAATCACTTTAATTAAATAACTTTAAACCCTTGTTTCCAAATAGTTTTAAAAAAATATAAATTTAATACCAATTACTTACGGGAATAAACCAAACAACTAATTTGAGTTTGATAATAAAAATGACTAAATATCTCATGAAGTATAATGAAATGAAATTAAAGATTACATGGCCTATAATTTGTTGATTTTTCATAACTTTTTATTGTTTTTTATGATTTAATTAATTAATTTGGACAAATGTGTCAAATAATTTAAAATTAGTAATTTTTCACTATATTTTGTGTTTTTATAATTTTCTATGTTTACATTATCTATCTTTTTAACTAAATCATTATATTTCAATGAATTATTTTCTGTACATTATTTTTTCTATTTATATATAAAATATTAATTGTTGTTGACATTGAAATATTAATACTATGGTTTTGTGTTTATATTAATTATAAAATTCATCATTATATTTTCTTTTAGTTAATTGAAATTTAATTTATTTCTATGTCACATAGTTATTCATGTTAATATATTGGAATATATATTTTACAATTTTAATAATTAGTTTGGTTCCAATTATAATTTTAATCATAATGAATTTAATTTTTTAATTAAACCTATATTCTATGATGAAATATAATTAATTTAATTACATTTTAATTTTAACATTTTATATAATAATTAATTTGTAATTATTTTGAATCATTTTTTAATTTAAATATGTATCATGTCAGTATAACTATTTATTAAATCATATTTTAAATTGGGAAACAATATTTAATAATTTATTGTTATTTAATATTTATAATTTCAATAACTTAATAATTTTTTGTTTTTTTAGTTATTGATTTTTAAATGAACTTATTAATTGTAGAGGATCCACCACTGGCGAATCCAGTGTCACATACAGACCCTATACCACAATCCACTTTTAAGTACCATGGGATCTACACCCACTAACTGACATACAGTAGTTATAAGCCTACAACATCCGTATTGGACAGTAGAAAAATAATGCACACATCGTTTTATGTCGCTAGAGATGTGATCAACCACCTGTTATCCAAGTTATAGAGTGAGGCGATGCCATCTCGAGCCACCAATGGTTATCGACCCATCATCTCCCCTCTTTTTTCCTCTACAAATGAACCTCGGATAAACCACTATGGGTCCCACCACCACAACCTGCTCCACTAATTAGAACTATAGACTCATTCTATAATTACTCTAGTGGTTTTATAGTCACAAATATTCCACCACCACCAGGATCCACTGCCAAAGTGCACCAACACACATCCGATTTTATCAACCAGTTCTCAAATCACAAAGGCCATCACCATATCTCAGTATGATGAGCTGAACACTTCCCTATGAGATATCATCAAAAGATTAATCAAACACAATCAAATCCAAATCATTATCAAGCCATGGGTCTCTACCAAATCAGATTTGAAAAAATAATATGAAGAACACTTGATACAACCAATGATGAAGAAGACGAGAAACAAGATTTTGTGGACCCAAGATTTCAGTTCATATTCATTCCCCCACTGACCCATGCCATCCAATGAGGAAGAGATCATTGTCCACTGGCCCTACCGATCCACCGTGGCACTATCTATGCTTAAATACCCAGTTCAATTCCACCAAAGCTACATCACTGCCCTCAATCCAACAAAAAAAATGATCCAATTGGACTCTATAACCAATCCACTAAGCCACCTACCACCACTCGGACTCACAAGAAGGATGAAAAAGATGATCCTTCATCGCCCTCCATCTTTGTCATGGAGCACCCGCGGATGCTGCCCCTATTAGGGAAGAATAAGATCAACCAAGAGCTTGAGAAATCTAAACAAGAAGAGTAAAATTTAAGAATATAAATAAATAAATAATAATATTAAACAAATTTAAATAAATATTAATCTAATAAAATAATAAATATATATATTTAAATTTAAAAATAAATTTTCATTAAAAATAAAATTATTGAGTATTTATATATATATATATATTATTATATATTTATTTTTAAATAAATAATAATTTTTATAAAAATAATTTAACTAAACAGTTTCTATTTTATTGAATAATATTTTTAATAAATACTATTATAATAAAAATTAATGTGATAATATATACTATTTTTTATAAATTTATAATTATGAAAGTATTAAAATAATAATTTGTTTTATAAAATGTCTTATTAATTATATATTATCTTGTTAATAATTTGTTATATAATTAAATTTTATATACAATAATTATAATAACAATTATTATAAGTTTATTTATAATTTTTTTAAATTAATATTAATATTATTATACTTATAATTATAAAAGAAATATTTTTATTAATAATAATGATTTATTTATTCATTTTTTGATTTAATGTACATCCATGTTTATATTCAGTTTGAAGATATTTTCTAAAGTGATAATTATGGGAAGGGAAAGTGCAATGTCTTCGGTGAAATCATGGGCACTGAATGAAATCAACGTTCACTAATAGTGACAAACCAAATAAGGAATTAATTTAAATTATGAATCAGTAGACAAGATAAGAAATGATCCATCATATTCATTATTGATTTCATAGGTTGTAGGAGATTACAATACGAGAGGAGCGGAAGAGGAGAAGATCAGAACCAATCGTTATCAAGGGAGATTTTTCGGCCTTTTATTTTCAATTCAATTATCTTTAAGACGTTTTGTTTTGATTTTTAATTTGACATATTTTTAGGAAACTATTTTTTCTAGAGGATTATTAATTTCATGGCGTTATCTTAAAAATTCTTCACAAATATAAATTTTCAATTTTTAGAATTTATATTTCAGTTCAATTTTGTAATTTATTGAAATTTTTCATACTTCATAATCTATTATTCAAATTTATTAATGAATTGATGAAAGTGTTTTTGATTGAAATTTCATCAAAATAATTTATGTTTTTATGTTCCGTGAAGTGGAAAACTCAATAGACCATCAATTTTAATTTTTTAATCTCTCGGTGATGGAGATTAGCCAAACCATTTTTCAATATCTATAAATGAATTAAAATTTATTAATGATTAAACCAATTTAAACCAGTTAGTTTGAATCTATTATTTGTCTTTATTTATTAGCATTAAAAAAATATATTTTTCTTATATTTTTACATCATTTTTGTTAATGAAAATGTTCATATTCATATTATTCTATTAGAAATCAATACTTCATTTTCTTCTATGTTTCATAATAATCCATCAATTCTTCAAGTGTTTTTGGTATGCCACCATTGGATGAAGTCAAAATGTAGGTCATTTTCCACAATTTCATGTATCCAATGGTAGGTCTTCTACAACCATTGACCATCTAAAAATAAAAAACAGTTTCATAAGAAAAGTTAAAAAATCATATTTATAAAAAAAAAATTATCAACTATTTAGTGTGGTATTGTTTGGATAAACATTACTACACAATCACATATAATCATACACATATTATATAAATATATACATAAATATAATGTATCTAAAATATATATCATATAATAACCCAAGCATGTAGTTTTCATAAATTATATTATAATAATAATAAATAAATTTTTATCTAATATGTTTATGCCTTTATATTATATATATATTTAATATTATTTGAATTAGAATTTATACAAATAAATTTATATTAATGTAAATGTATTTAAATAATAATATATATTTATGTATATATTAATAAATACATGTATTGATATATATTATATAAATATTTTTATAAATCGCATTTCATGTAATATTAATTATATATAATATAAAATTGTATTTTATATAATATTAAGTATATTTTTAAAGAAATTGAATTTTATATAATATTAATTATATATAATATACAATTAATTATATATAATATAAAATTTTATTTCATATAAAATTTATTATATATAATATACTATTAATAATATTTAATATAATATTAAATATATATAATATAATATTAATTATATATACTATAATATAATATTAATCACATATCATATTAATATTTGTAATAAAATTATTTCATATAATAATAATATATTATTTTTATATAATATTATACACTTTATAAAAATAAATATATTTATTAATATAAGTAATAATAAATATATGTATTGAAATTCATTATATAAATATATTTTTAAAGACCTTATATAAACATATTAGGTAAATACATATATATGTAATATAAATATGTATTTTAGTATATAAATAATTTACACAAATATATATTATAAATTATTTAATATAATATAGTTGATAAAAATCATAAAATAAATGTATCGTATTCATAAAAACAAAATATAATTTTTATAGATTAAAAAATAGATTTCATAAGAATAATATTAATTAATAATATTATTATTATCACACACACACAGAGACGAATATATATGTACAATACATACATATATACTTTTGTAAAATATTTAGGTGATATATAAATATAAATATATAATATATATAATTTCATATACCAATAAATATGGTAAATAATATATATATATTATTTCAACATATGTAAAGATTTTATGTGAAAAATATTTATTATAATATAGTTAAAAATAAATATAAATTGCATAATATATTATTTATAAACATAATTCTATTGGTGTAGTGGTGTACAGAAGGATTTCGGAGGAAGAGTTGTCGAGGAAGTGCATATTCAATTCCTATCGGCTGATATTTTTATATATGGGCATTGGAATTATAGCGGAGGTGGGAAACAATGGCTAGCTGGTGGGAGAGGTGCAGTTCAGGAGGCAGGAATTAGGAGAGGCCATTGGTGGGAGAGGCATGGGAACTGGGGACTGGCTGGTGGGAGAGGTGTGGTTCAGGAGGCAGCAACCGTGAGAGGCCGTTGGGAGGCATGGATGGGGGGGGGGGTTTGGGGAGTGAACATGAGGGAGGTATTGGGGTCAGGGGAGCGAACTGGAGGGAGTGTTGGGGGAGTGGTGTAGATGGAGTGTGAGGGGTCGGGGGGAGGGAAACATGATTAAGCAAAAAATATATGTACAAACATTAGGGGTGGTTTTCAGAACGGCCCATAATGTTACCCAATTAGTAGGAGCGGTTCAAAACCACCTCTAAAGAATTTCAATTAGTAGAATTTATGATGCTGGTGAATCTATGTCAACATTATAAGGGGTTTAAACCCCCTCTAATGTAACCACTTCTAAAGTCAACATAAATTTAGTAACACCTACTCTAAATCCCCACTAAAGGAAGTAGGCAGCCACATTAGCGGCAATTTCTCACAACAGCCGCTAGTGTTTTTAGAAGGGATTATAACCCCTTCTAATGTAAAACATAACCCCTTAAATTGTGCACATCTTTTGTAGTGTGTCAACACTGCAACTCAATATCCATGTTTTTTAAAAAATAAAACACTTTAAAATAAAACATGATTTCTTTTATTTGATAAAATATTTATTTACATCTTATTTTATCTTAATCATCCTTATACCCTATGGAAATCATTAAAAAACATGGGATGAGTAAAAAATTACTAGTAAGGGTTATAAAATATGTAATTAAACTGTTAGTCTATGAATATTTTAAACACATGAAATCATTTCCTCAAAATCATACTTCTCACCCCTAAAAAAAATTTCATTAACATACCACATGAAATTATAATATTCATGAGAAACTCATAGAAATCCTAAATAATAAATGTAAATTTTGGTATCCATATCACAGATACATTATTTCTATCATATCTACAAAGGCAGTAACCTTCATGGTTACATTTGGAATACCCCTCATAGTATATTTCCTAATTCTCTAAGGAGAAACCCAACTAGTTAACCCAGTCTCATTACCTAATGAATTAAAGACATATCATGGGCTCATCCACATTATATTTATCATTTAACCACCCATATAAAAATTCCTACCCCAAGTACCATAACATAATCATAACACATAAATCAAGATTAATGGAAAAATAACATTTCCAATTTGAAATCCCATTTAATTTTTAGAAGTTTCACACCCATAAATGAAAAAAAATAATTTTAAAATAAAATCATAATATTTTGATGTAAACATAAATACATAGTAGTGACTTGAGATTTATAAATTCCATTAATGTTATGTTTTTTAGAAAAAATTATAAATTATTCAAATAATCCATCCATTTATAAAACCCAACTATAAAATTTTAAAATAATATTATTGAATCAAAGTGTACCATACCACATTGAAACATTTGAAATGAAATGAATTTTGAAACATTAATGTCCATAAATATTAATCCTGAACTTTTTTTAAAAAAATTGGGACATAAAATATAAATATTGATAAGAATAAATCATTGAAACAATAAAATGTGGTTTTTTAGTAAAGAATCCTCTTATATTGAGTCTGAATTATCTTGTATGATCTTTATATTAATGAATAATAATATTATGATAAATTATAATTTTTTTCAAACCTCTTTTGATTTTATTATTCATTTTATATCCATAATTACCATGTTATTATGACTACATAGTTATTTATGTTCACATCGAATGATTTCTCGATATTAGGTATTTGAGACAAAAATGAGCTTTGTATGATAAAAATAGTCAAGATGTTCATAATTCCATCATGTCTTGAATAATGTTAATGAAATAGTAATAAAATTTTTATGTAAATTATTCCTTTAAATCCATTTATTAAACATGTATATTAAAAATAAACAATGTTATAATCATGGAGATGGTAGGCACTACATATGCATGACTAATATTTTTCGTTGATCATTATAGAAAGAAGGTTTGTATTGTTTTACAGTAAAATAATGATAATAAAATCATTGATATCACATTAATAAAATAATTATACTTATATATATATATCATATAATTTTTTTAGTGACTAAAAAAGAATCACATTAGTACATGGTTGTGATATTTCAAACTTTTGCAGGAACAACGATATCATTTTATTTTGTATGGAAAGTAAGAAAATAATTGACATATTAAAATAATATAATGATTAATATATCATTAATATTACATATTAAAATTAATTCAATCATTATAACCATCAATTATAGAGGATATAAAATAACTATATTGGCTCGTAAGGCTGTAGTCAGCCATACACACAAACAAAAAGTTCATTTCCCATTTGATGAAATTGGAGATGGATTTAGGTAATAATATTAACATAATAATATCTTAGTATAGATAAGATATTTTAGTTATCATCTCATCATAGTTTTTGGAGATTTTATGGAATTTGAGTAAGAAAGAAATAGAAATAGTTAATGAAAATGATACCTCATCTTCAGCTGATCACCTTTTGAAGAACAACTCAAATATTTATGGAAGCTGTTATACCTAAACTAAGGCCTCAAGAATACGGGGGTGTATTTTGGGAAGGGTTTTGGGTATATAATGTCCTAATAAATGTTTTACTGATGTTTGATAAAAATCGAAGAGTGGAATCATTTTTATAGGACTAGGGCATGCAACCCATATAAACCATTAAATTATTAAATTAAAATTAATTAATTTTTAAATCCAAATGACCTCAAATTGAGTTTTGATGAAGATAATACCTATATAGTTTTACATAATCTCATAAAATAATTTTTATTCATATATGGATTTTATTTTAACCCTTGTTGTTTCATTTTACCCTTAATTAATATATTTCCATATTAATTGTGGTAACAACATTTTCCATATTAGGAAGTGATAAACATTACTTATACAGGGTAAATAACCCATAAATGGACACTTTATGAACACTTAGACCTTATAATAGTAAATTTTTAATTTTAATATAATTTAATGATTTTTAAATTGTTTAATATAATAATATTTTTATAAAATATCAATAGTTTCAATTTTGACACTATTCATTACACTAAATTTAAGTAAATTCCATTTATAATGAAAACATAAAAAACATTTAATAAACTTATGATATGTCATATTCACCTAAACAAATCTTGGAGTACCTTAATTAATTCTAATTATATTTATTTTAACAAAATACATATCATTTATATGATATTTCCATTATTAATATAATTATTGTGTCACTATTTTGTCAATATTTTTCATAATTATTCTATATATGAAATTTAAAAATAAATTTAAATGATGTATATAATTTTATTATATTTATTGATTAAATTTATTATCGAATATATATCACATTTATCACCATATTGAAATAATTATACTTATAATAAATAAGAGAGTTTTTTATTGTCACATTATTTTTTTAATAATTTTTAAATAAATTACATAGAAGAAATCTATTAAATAATTCAATTCCAATACATAGGTGTTAAGGGTAGAATTTAATTCATACAATCATATTTTTTTGGTGTTAGGGTAATTTAATTATTCTTATCATATAATTTGTTACCCAAATTTACCTGATTTACCTTTAACAATGGTAAATAAAAATTACTACAGTTACTATTCATAGAATCATATAAAAAATTATACATAATTACCTAATTTATACTCACTGATAATATATATGAAATACATTTTTGAAAATTTAATGCACATATGTTTTAGTAATTAATTTAAATTTAATCCCCTTTGTCAAAATGAGAAAATTGGTTTTTAAAAGTAAAAACCATCAAAAGGTTGACATACGTTTATATCTAATTTCAATGTGAAATTACTAATAATTAAAAAAACTATATTAAATTATTAAATTATAATATAATTATACTTAAAAAAAATAAAATAAATTTTAATAATATAAATAAATTAGTTGAAAAAGATGTTATGAATAGAAATGCCATATTTTCCTTATTCATTAAAATATGAATTTTATCATAAAAATACAAAAAATTCATCCAAACAAAATTTTTATTTCCATATTCAAAATAATTAGTTTATTTTTTCAAATATAACAAAAAATGTGTCAAAAAATATTTTTAAAATGGGTTCTCTATCAAATGGTAGTAAATATTCATTTTTTTGAAAAATGCTTCTTTTATATGAAAATTTGATTTTGTTCATATATCATGTCTAATAACCATATATGATTAATTTTAGACAATAAATTGAATATAATAGATATATATTTCATTACTAAAATTCATAATGAGTTATTTCATGTAACGACCCAGACATTCATTAATTGAAATCTGTCTTGATCTAATTAAATGCCTCTTTATGTAAACTGTTTATATAAAATGTCAACTTCTTTGGTTTTATGTTAAGAATTGTGACCTTTTCTAATATAGTTGTCAAATAGTGATCACATTATTAGTATATATATAGGGATTTTACAAATCCAATTTACTCAGACAAAGGAAGTGATGACCTCATCCAGTAGACATGCCCCATACGAAGCCCATTTGTCAGAGCTCAGAAATGAGGTGGCATCATTGGGCTTTGATCTTGACCATTCCCATGTCGAGATTGAATATGTTGATCTTGAGGAGGACAACGTATGAGAGAAGTGGATGTTTATTGAGATTACCACCCAATCAATGTTATCCGAGCCACTCCAAGAGTCTATCACCATCGCACACCTTACTCTTCAGTCTTATGTAGGTGTTATAAGGGGTTATGTAACAAGAACTTAGAACTACATTTATCTACATTGTTTTTTTATATAATAATGAATATACTTATATTTTATTATTATTACCTTGTAAATAGTTTTTAAAGCTCAAATACTATTTTTTGTAAAAGTTCAACTAAGAAATATATTTTGATGAATTAATGGAATTTTGAATTAAATAATATTTTAATAATATTTTATTATTATTAAATTAATTTTTTATATATAAATTATCATATAATTTTATTAATGCAATTGTAATTTTTACTAAGGTTTGAAAACCATTTTTGTAAAAACCTGAGAATTTTCGATAGTTGTTGGTTTTTATTATAAAAGTAAAAATTAACATATTTAAAAAATTATTTAGATAAAATAAATATTATTTCTGGAATCATGATGTCAAAATTATCGAACGGTGAATTTTTCATAATTTTCTGAGACAATTAAATTTTTGGGTAAAAAATAAATTCAGTTTAAATATATTATGTGTTTTATGACTTCATAATGACCAAATAGTAATGTAATAAAATACTATAAGATTTTTGTTCCGCCAATATATGTCTTACCCTTAAAATAATATGATTTTGGGTTTTTCGACTTATTTTACAAAGCATTAATGGAACCTTCAATACTTATTAAATATCTTTTCTTTTTAAATTGTTTTCATTGGGAGTGTGACTCACCTCCACATAAGACACCCAATTATATTAAGAAGTTCGGATTTTGGTCTTATAAAAAAAATTCCACTTCCCTTTGACAAAAAAATTGTCAAAAAACTTGGGCTGGTATGTGGTTTGGATTATTTTAATATGAGGAGTCCCAAACCTAAATAAAAAAGAATTCTCTCACCTTTCCTATATAAACCCACACAAGATCCCACTTCCTCATTACTCAAATCCTTTGGAGTTCATCCAACCTCTTCCCTCTCCTCTCTATAATCCTCCCAAGGTGCCCCAATCTCCCAATAAGCCTCTCTAAAGCCTCTCTCAAGCCTTTGGAAGACACTTCCAAGTAATGGTTTTTCTTCCTTTCTCATTTTTTTCCAATTTTCATAATGTTGTTATGTCCTTTTAATTTAAATTATAAATTTTGAGTTATGGTTTCTAACCTACCCTATACTGCCCTATTTATGTTTGAAAGATGGAAGAACCCTTTTTATCTCATTAAATTCCTCCCATGTACACCCATTTCTATGACGAAATTCTAAAAGTAATTTCTCTCTCCTCTTTTACGTTCAAGATATTTTTTTGTATCATGAAACTAAATTCAATTAAAAATTTTCGTAAATTTATCTATATGACCCCCTGACATTCCATTTCATATTAATATTATGAGACACCCCTTTCTCTCTCATCAACCATTTTTATGAATTCTTATGTCGCAGTGTGACGAAGCTGAAATTGCACTGATTTTCCAAGCCAATGTCATTGTGTAGTGAATACCATGTCCATTTCTCCATCAAAGGAATTATCCTTTAGGAAAATTTACTTACAAATTATAAATTTTCATGTATGAATTCCACATTCCTCTATCGTGGAATAAATGACGATGTTTTATGAATCCCTGTTGTATGATCCATGTTGCACACTTAAGCATTAAATGAAATGTTTAAGAAGGGTGCGCCCTTATAGCACTGCAATGCTTTGGGTAATGTATAGTATCATGATATGTCATGTGAAATGGTTGTTTACTCATGTTAATTCAAGTGCAATTAGGTTTTAATAATTCTTCATTTCAATGATGATTTACTCATGATCCATGTGCAATGAGCCTTGGCTCATGCTAATTCCATGTTAAGTGTTGTTTCCACATTTCCATGTTATGATTGTCATGATTTATCATGCCTTTTTGTATATGATTCTCTTGTTCTCTATTGATATGCCTATTATTTAACATGTATTGCATTCCTCGTTCTATTCCATGTTTATTCCCTTATTGGGATTTATTTCTCAACCTTTTCTTATGAATGTCCTCTGGTTATCCCATGCAATGATAATTATGAGGGAATGATGTGGTCATGTAAAGGAATTTTTCAATAAAGATGTTGCATGTTTTATGTTGTTTATTGTTATGTAATGATCATAATCCCAAAATACACTAGACCTCTCGATCTTTAATGTTGTATCAAGTGATGTTTATATAATAAATCGTGTTTATGTGTGTAATAAAAAGCAGGGTTGTCATAGTTGGTATCCGAGGATAGGTTTAGTTAATTTTTGGATTAGGATTAAAAAACACTAATGAAGACTTAGAGACAAGACTAAGTATAATAAAAACATCCATATGTTTTTTTGCGTATTGCATAAGTGGTTTATCAAGAAAATACATCCCTTTATGGATATGATCAGGTAGAGGCAGCTCTGGAATAGATGTATCTTAGGGGTAAAACCTGAAAACACTACTTTGAGCTAGACTCGAATGAGAATGGGTGTATGACAATGGGCCATGGATCACTCTTGATTATGAAACACCCGGGGGATATGCTTTGGTAAATTCACAAGCTTAGTACGAGCTATTATTAAGGGAATAAATGCCCTAAGAATATTTGATAGAAATTAGATCATGGATAACATAGACTAAATCCAATAGATTCATAGTTTAAAGAAATGAATGTTATTTATAAGTCATCATTTTTTTTTGTTTTATTACCTTTTATTTGTTACCAAAAACATCCCTTTTATTCAATCCAATGGCTAGTAATAGGAGGACTCAGGCTAACAACCAATGTGAAGATCAATGTGATGATTGTACCAATGAGATTCTCATCCAATGGGAGCAGGAATCTTGAACATTGTCACCATTCAATCTCAACTAACTCAATATTTTAATAGAAACATGGGTCAAGTAGAACGTTAAACCCCCTCCCCAAAGAAAGAACAAGTCGCTATAGAGAGATTCATGAGACAAATGCCTCCTACTTTTAATGGATCATCTGATCCCAAAATCACTGAAAAATGGATCAACTCCATTGAAATGACCTTATCCATCCTTCAATGTTCTGAAAAAGAGAATGTTCTTCTGGCTGATTATTATATGGAGGGTGAAGCTGATCAATGGTGGAATTTGATCAAAAATACAATTCCTAAGGTGGAGAAAGAGGCATTGGAATTGAAGTATTTCCAATAGATGTTTTTCAATAAATATTGTCCGCACAGCCTTCGGCTTATGATGTAAAAGGACTTTCTTATCCTCAAGAAAAAAGATGTTGAATATGTTGGAGCATATGAGGAACACTTCACAATGCATGCACGAAACTCTTCCAGATTTGTCATTACCCTTGAGTGCAAGGTTGACCGCTTCATTGGTGGGATGAAACCTAGCCTACGGAATGCGTTGGTGATCCGCAACTGCGACAGTTATGAAAAAAGTTTCGGATGGTCCCTCATGGTCGAAATTGAGTTTGTTGAATCTATGGGGTATCATGGGGATAAGAAGCATAATATAGACATCAATACTAGTGGTATGATGGATAAATACAATGATACTAAGAAGATGCAGCACCCCACATGCCAAATATGAGGAAAGAAGCACCCTGGAAGTTTCTTAAAGGGGACGAAGAAATGCTTTAGGTTTGGAAGCGAAGGGAACCAGGTTGTTAACTACCGACAAGAAAAACCCGCTACTGCAACAGAAGATAGGAATTCTCCGTTCGAACCTCAACATGATTTTCATTGATACAACTACAAAGAATCAGGGCATCTTGCAAATTTGTGCTCTAAGCCAAGGGTTATCGGAGGCAACCATGGACTTCCAAGGAGAAAGGGAGAGCTTTTTCCATCACTACTGCCGAAATAAACCCCGACAATGAAGTGGTGATAGGTACTCTAGTTATTCATTCAAGAATAGAGTGTACAATTTTTTATTCTGGTTATACGCATTCTTTTATATCACGAAAGTTTAGTAGAACAATCCCAACACCACTACAAATTATCGAAGTGAAGATGTTGGTGAATACGGAAAATTTGGAAATCATTCCACCCCATGAATATAACTCATCCCCTATCAGTATTTGTGGATTGAAATTCTATGCAAAACTCATCATACTCCCTCTAATGGAATTTGATGCAATTACTGGCATGGATTGGAATTCCTTATATAGAACCAACATTAATTGTCGTGAGAGGGAAATTACTCTCCATGTGGAGAATCGACCCCTGAATCATTACAAGTGCAAGGAGGAAGATGAGTCTTACTTATCTCCATCGTCTCAAGCATGGATATTAGTACCCTATGAGCATGCGTATCTGGCTAAGATGATTCAGTCTAAAGAGGAAACCATCCTAAAGGACATTCCTATAGTGAGGGAATTCACTGAAGTGATTCCCAAGGAATTTTGTGTCCTTCCTCCTATAAGAGATGTTTAATTCTGAATTGATCTTATACCAGGGGAATTTACAATATCCAAGACATCATATAGAATGGCTGTTTTGGAGCTTGAGGAGATGAAAAAACAACTACAGGAGAATCTGGATAAATGGTTTATATGCCCAAGTGCTTCACCACGGGGTGCACCAGTCCTCTTTGTCAAGAAGAATGATGGGTCAATGCGCATTTTCAAGGATTATCATGAGATTAAAAAAATCACGATAAAGAACTAGAATCTTCTCCCACAAATTGATTACTTGTGTGATCAACTATGTGGAGCACAATACTTCTCCAAGGTGGATTTGCGGTTAGGATTTTATCAAGTAAGGGTGAAGGAGTAAGATATCCCCAAGAATGCTTTTTTTACAATATATGGGCAATATGAATTCATACACATATATTATATCTATCTAAATGAATATTCATTACATTACACAAACACACACCTAAGGATTATAAATTTATAGTGCTTTTGGAAACCTATAATCATAAACAACTGGTTCTTAGGAATACAAAATCATCTCACATGTAGTTCCTTTAAACTAGAACCCTTCCTAGAAATATAAAGAATAACACATTCCATTACAAGATATAGATAAAAACCATAAGATATAGTTATATGAGTTTCTCAGTAAGGGTAATCAAGTATAATACATAAACATAAAGTTGGAATATGTGTATTTGAACCTAAGAATAACTTATGAATAATATACCTTGTATATCAGAGATTAAAATCTTGAGTCATGGAATAAGTATTAGTAGTTCATATGAAAGGAATCACAAGGCAAACAAAGAACATGATACATGAGATAATATTATTTATATATGACATATAATTGCTACATACATATATGAATTGAATTTTTTATCACAGTAGTCAGTAATTATTTACAAGGAATTAATAGTTGAATTTATTCACTCATCACACCAACTTAATAGTCAAGGTTCACTCCCCAAACTACCATAGTTGACATAATCCCTAAAATAACACTCTTTACTACCCATTAAATACTTTTTTATATTAATATTTATCAATATTTACCTAATTATATGACAGGAGATATAGGTCCCACCAATCAAACTATGAAAATTATACATCTGTGTTCCACAAATCATAAAACACTCCTCATATCCGAACACATAAAAAGAAATGGGATTAATATAACATTCACCATACTATAACACATGAAAAATGGTCTTAAAAAATAATTCACTGTATCATATCCCATGAAAATAAATGCATTTCATAGAAATTTCATTTAATAAAAAAATATGTAGAAGAAATATGTTTCATAATCATTTAAAAATATCATCATAGAACAACTAATGGAAAAAAGAGCAGTTTTAATTATAATTTTATAATGGTATAACTCATGGAATAGAAATAGTCTTCATAAACATATTATTATCATAATCATAAACCATTTTAGTAAAAATAATAATGGTATATAAGGATCATTTCCCGAGAAAATCATAACATACATAAAACGATATCATATTTAATGAAAAAATATTTTTAAAATAATATAACATGGAACAATTATTGACGAAAATAACTTTTTCACATTAAACATCATTTTTAATAATATAAAATATTTTCAAAATCCATTCATTCTAAATTAACCATGGATATATATAAAGAATACATTAAAAATTATTCAAAAGTGTTTATGAGGAAAATACTATTTCACATTGAAATAACATGTTTAAAATATTAAAATCTCTCAAATATTAGGGGAAAATTCTTATAAAAAACCATTAAATCATGTAAGGAAATCATGAAATCTATGAGACGTCATGACAATGAGAAATTTTATTCATGTTGTGTACATTGAAATAGAAATTCATCTCATAGTTTTAGTAATATCCCACTGGGAATTATTTGATAAATACATGAATATTCTTTCAAAATAACTTTCTAAAAATTTAAAAAAGTTTAAAAATTACATTAATCAATATTACATTAACATTAAAATAATCTTAATATAATTTATTGAAAACATTTATATGGAAAAAATGGTTTTTTCACCAAAGGGATAAATAATGACGGTGTTTCATGATTTTTGGGTATAATTAATACATCAAGAGAGGAAAAGAAAAGGGAAATATGTATTATACATTATAAAAATATTATAATAAATTTAATTGAATTCATGAGATATAGGTCATAATATCTCATAATTATAATCATAAACATGAACAATACATATAATTGATGAGATTGTATTATAAAACCATTACAACTTTTCTAACATTGTATAATAAGACATATGAATTAGAGAAATTCATGGAATCATAAAATTTATTGATAATTGTAAAATTATTTAAATTTCATGTCAAATTGGCTTTATATAAACATTATAAAATATGACAGGTTCATAAAATAACATTTGTCTCAATGAAAAAAAATTTAGGAAAACATCCCATACTAAATTGGAAACATTGTAATCATAAGGAATATTAAATAATAAAATTAAAATAAACATTAAATATCATGAATATACTTATGTTAATTTTATATAAAGTAAGTGGGTTAGTATATACAATAAAAATAGATATTAGAAGTCCAACACCTAAAATTTAAACATCCATATTACATGTTCGAAACTACTATATTATAAATAATAGTTAATTATAAATCTATTAATGAACCATAATTATATATATCATTCCATATATGACTTAAACTTGACCTTTTATTACTGGTCTATGAACAATCCATTCTTAAAATCATGTTTTGGGTAGTGAGTTCTTTTTTTTTCAGGTATATTTTTATCTTTAATTTTTTCTTTTTTCTTATTAATTTGAATATGATTACATAATATCAATTAATTTAAATATTATATAAATATAAGATATATATATATATTCTTAAATATTTATTTATAGTAATACATAAAAGTTATATATATCAAATGAAATGTACCATTGGAGATGGTAACCGATATGTAAGTGTGATTTTTTTTTTAATTTTTTAACCGATGGAGAAGAATAAATGTAAATAATTACACAGTATTTAATAATAATAATAATTTTATATTTATAACAAATAATTATTTAATCTATGCTTATTACCATCCATGAAAAGCGTTAGTAGAAAATGTACATTATCACTTCGTGAGACCGTAGTCCATCTTACAAACATGTAACGTTATATTATACTTCATGGAATAGATATTAAGATATTATATATATGTGATATTATAGTTACATTATTATAATTATGTTACAAATAAAAATATATACATCAAATATATCATTATTGATCATCAAGAAAAATAGAAATGAAAAACACATCACATGGGTTTGCGATGTGGAAGTATGTCGTACATATGACTGATGATATTGTCTTACTAAAGGTTTAGAGGTAAGGAGTTTTGTTTTTTATTACAATTAAATAATTATAATAATATAGTAAATATATAATATAAAAATTAAATCACCCATCATATCCACTCGTGAGATTTGGTTATATGAAACAAATAAAAGCAGTTCATAAGGAGGTAGTCTGTTGTACACATTATCGATGGTTTCATTTAAAATTTGAGGGAAGGGGAGAAGATTATAGTTTATTAAATTAACAAAATTTAATTTATGTATATGTATGGATATTTTTTTATTATATAATCATACTTAAATTATATTTTAGGTAGTTTTAGGAATAAATAATATGAAAACATACGTTTATGGATTGTACCTATTCTTTCAAGAACATCTTTAAGTATAAATCTAAATCCATATTATGAGTTCTTAATATTAAAAATATGAAATCAAGGATGTGTTGAGGTTCTTATAGAAGTGATTTTTTATATTAATTACTGAAACTAAGTGTTTTTGAATCATGAATATGAGAGGAGAGGGGTGACCTTTTATAAGTGGGGAAGAGGAAAAAATGAAATTTTTTATAAAAATAAAGTGCTTCTATAATTTTCACATGAAAAAGTTTCAAAAATCTGTAAATATAGAAAATTATAGTTCATATTATCTAAATATTTCCATAAAATTGGTGTTCGACATGTATCTAAGTCATTTTACCTCTTATCCTTTTAGGTTAACCCCCGGTATACACGTTTTAACATTAATGGTGATAATTAATGTTTAATGTTTTTACTATACAGTTTTACCAGTTATTAAGTTGAAATAATAATATAATATTCAATATTATATCCAAAATAGGAAATAAATTTTCTAAAATTCCACTCAATGATGTCCTAAAATTAATTTTAAAATTAAACACGGAGATGTGATCAGAAAGCAATTTTCCAAAGAGAAAATGTTCAAATATTTTAATTGTTTTTATATCAAAAGTAGAGCTGAAATTGATTCCGATGTTTTAAATGGGAATAATTATAATAATATTTCACTAAATTTTATTTTGAGATTATTTTAAACACATATTTACTTTGTAAATGTTTAAAATGAGTGATGGTTTATTTAATAAAAACCATTATTTTTCACAATTCACCGAATTTTTTTTTTCAAAACATTCTAAGAAATTATAATCAAGAGGATTTTGAAATTAATATTTAATAAATGAACATTATTTTATAAAAAAAATTTATAAAATTTTCAAAAATTATATCCAAAATATTTTCACATTATTCGACAAAACTTATAAAAAAAATACAGTTTTTAAGCATAAATTAGAATTTATTCGTATATCAGTTTTTAAGAAAAAATAATATGAAAGTAAATTTTTTAATTGGAATTATAGTATATAATAATTATTAAAATCATTCACAAAATTTAATTTTTAAAATTATTGTGTTAAAACATGTTGGTGCATGGAAAATAATTTTTCTACAAAAATATTTCATTTATTTTGAAATGATTATTATTTTCATTTCTAATTAAATGGTAACCAAATAATTAATTTTATATAATTCTGTAAAACATATGTTTTTATAAATTAGTTAATCATATTCATACACTCCACTATAACAACTAGGTTATGACTATAATATTAAATAATAATATTTTAAGAGTATGTCATGTTTCAATAAAACTAAATATTGTGTGTAAAACTGTCTATAAATGAAATAAAAATTATTAAAACACATATTTTATATCATATTTTTGTTTCACAGTTATATCCATTTTTTATAGATTTTATTGAATAAATATGTAATGTGTGTGTCTATAAGCACAATATCTGAGAGTATGGGTCAGGGGTGTCACACTCCTAAAAACCTAATCTAAAGAAAACTAAGGGGAAATAACTAGTTAGTGATATAACTACAATATCATGATTCAAGTTCATGAAAAAAAAACTACCCAGTTTCCAATCACAAAATAACAGTGTTAGTTAGTGAACAAAAAATACAAGATCAATAAATAAAACATATTAGTAACAATGTATTTCCAATAAGTACATATCATTAAAAACTATATTTTCACATTATAAAATCCCCTTATAATCATATAGAAAACCTCAAATGGTAAACAAAATCATGGGGAAATAAAAAGGGACTCTAAAACAGAAATTATTCATCATTATAAGGTAATAAATGAGACTATAAATGAAATCATACATATATTTTAAAGACATTTCATTTCATTAGAATCATCAAATTAAAAAAATATAGGAAATTATTTAGAAAAGCCTTCTATTTTAATCCAAAACAACTATCTAAAAATAAAATATTCTCACTAAAAATTAATACAGGTCCAAAGATCCATATTTTATATAAATACCTTTTAAAAAATTACCCTTATGAATTTTCATGGATTATTGGAATATAAAACCATTTAAATCATCAAAAAATTTTAAAGTACTTAAGAAAATAATTTATTCCATTATTGGATTTAATGGAAACCATATTTTAATGTCACATTACTGAACATATATAATATTACTCTTAAGGAAATGAATTTTTTATATATATGAAACTTGTGAATTACACACACATTGACGAACATATCACCACATTTCTCAAATGAAATTGTGATTGGTATGAAATTATTCACCTTTGACTGTGAAATTCAAATGACCAATAATAGATCTCTTAAAAGTTCTAAAATCCCAAATCTAAATTGAAAACCGCATATGAACCATAATTCTAGCTGAATATGAGTTTTTGAGTAAGAATACAATAAAAGTATGAGAGGGAGGGAGCCTGAGGAAGGAGAAGTGAAATAATGTAATGAAGTTACCTATAAAATCCACTTGAAAATGATGGTGGAGGATCTCAAATACATGGGACAGGAAGGGGAACATTCCTTTTTGTGAGCCCTCATGCCATTCAAAAGAGTGTTATGGAATGGAATGTTTTTATGAATAAAAATATAAACTAGAAAATTGAAAAAAAAATATTTTATTTGACTCTAGTAATTTTGAATGGTTTTTCACGCAATTTAGTAAATAGTTTCCCAACCTTGAAAATGAAACTCGAAGAGAACTATAAATTCACACTATTTGACATCATTGTTAGTACTCAATGTGTACCCTTTTTTATCATCACCCTATAATGTAAAATTAGTTGTGTTACTTGTTTTATATCCCTTCATGGTTCAGTTGATCATGTGAAAACTATAAAAAATTACAATTTAAAAAAATTGAATACTTTAATGATGTTATATCATGGTTACTATTAACTATGGGAAAATGTGGACATCCAAAATCATTCTAAATTTCAAAATTAAAGTCCTAAAAATTATCAATAAAATATATACAATTTAATAATATAAAATAACATAAAATAGTAAAAAATAATTATGCATGTTTGTTATAACAATGGCACTAAATCTTTTGGCCATGCATGTGTGTTTTCATATTGAGTTGATATTAAAACAGATGTAAATTTTTGTGGTTCATCCCATTTTTTATTAAATATTATGTATAATGATTAACTTTTAGCATAGGATAATAGAGAATGGTTTTATGGTTCATAAATTGATATTAGACTGGGGTTTAAGTAGTTTTGGGATTCAGATATTGATAGTATATGAATAAAATATATGAGAACCTAGGATGAACTAAAATATTAATCGGTTGAACTGAAATTATAATTGGTTAACGAAAAGGATTTTTAGGTGAACAAAATGTGTTATTTTATTAAATGAAAGTTTTATTGGATAAGGTATTTTAAAATGTATTAATCAAGTTAATATTAAGGATTAACTTAAGGGTTTTAGTATGATTCACCATAATAATTTTAATTTGAATATTGTTTTTGGTAAAACATCATTAAAATGAAGCAATTATAGAATGTCTCCCAAAATTCATTTTCCTTATAACAAAATGATGAATAATATTTTGGAAGAATAACTGATACAATTGAAACTATTTTCTATATTCCAAATTAGAGGGATAATATGTGTTATCTTCTATTATTTAAGGTAGTGAGGTTGATATATCATTTGAAATTATATTTTGTGTCATGATAAATTTATAGATACCCTATAAAACATTACACAGGGAGAGTCAATTCCAATTTTTAGGGTGAAATTTTGTTTAAGGAGGGGAGCATGTAACATACACAATTTATGTATGAATTTTATTTCCTTAAGATACTTCCCCTATGCTTTCTAATCAATTTATAAATAATTAATAATTAAATCATAAAAATACTAATCGGATCAATTTAAATTTTCACTCACAATCAATGTTATAACAAAAGAACATATAACCAAGGATTATTATACAACATAGTTTAATATATTCCATTAAAGTAAAAAAATATGATAATATATTGAAAATAATTATATCATTACAACTAGGAGATTAAAATGGATTGACATCAACATGGAGAATAAATTTTAGAAGAAAAAAACATAAAAGATAAAAAACCGTAAATATGGAATGAATTTTATTAAATCGTAAATGGAATATCTATAAATGAGAAGTGTGATATGTTATTATTGAATGGATTTAATTCATTTTTTTAATGAGGGGTATTTATTTATTTAAATATTATAAAAATTAATATTTGTTTGGAATAATAATATTAAAAATATTACTAGATCACTGATACAGAATGTGGTTATTATAAATAATGTCTTGTTATATGTCATATATATATATATATCAATTATAATTATTCATAAATTATTTAAAAAATAAATGATTTTGAATAAAAATAAAAGATACCATTTCACTCATTTTAATACCTCTAATTATAAAGTAACTATTTTTATAAATCATGTACCTGAATCTAATTTATTAATTTTTAAAGGATACCAATAAAATGTACAATTACTTTTTTTGAATTTATTAGTAAAATTAAATAACAACTCGATGTAAATAATTATGGAACTATAAATATTTTAATATACTAATTCAAGGATAAAAAGTAATGTTTTATTTAAAAATATTGTTTTTATTATTTATTATATGTTTACCTTGAAATGATAATGTAATAGTATTTATATTGTTGAATTCAATGAATGTCATGTTTTATATATTATCAAATTAATAAAAATTCATTAATTTATTATTTAGAGTTTGGTAATAATAATAAAATATTTTAATAATGAAAAACATATTTTCAATCATTTTTTACTATATGTTATGTTTTTTTTGTCATAATTTACTACATAAATAACTCATAATTAAATTTTTTACTATAACTTCTTCATAATATATGAAACCATACTTATTTACTTTAATGTAATTCTTATTAAATGGTAACTAATAAAAATAAATTATTTATTATTCTTTAAAAAAATTTCTAAAAGTTGTTTTTCAGTGTTATTCATTATAATATTAAAATACGTTTTTCATAATTAGAAATTGAATCAATGAAAATTTATTTTATATTTAGAATTTTTATTTATAATTAGTTAATAAACTCAACCATAAATTTTTTTAGGTAAAATTTAGTTATGACAATGATGGGTAATGTGGGTTAAAGTGGTAAAAATAAGATGTAATCTCATAAAATAACACTCACAATTATCTATAAATGTGTTTTTATGCGAATACCAATTATTTAATCATTTATTTCCTACAAGTTTATTACTTTTTAGTCCAATTTACCTCATAATTGAGATTCCTTATATATTAAGAAATGTGTATTTGTGAAAATGTCACCACAAATCACTTATAAATGGTATATTACCCTCTCCGCTTCATGCCACACCTTACCTCTAATTTACACTTTATGAAAATACAAAATTATCTCCTTAATAATTATATCATACATCTTGTATATTATAGTTGTAGAATAAATTCAAAAATACTTTTACACTAACATATATTTCAAGTGTAGATATTATTACTTCATTTTATGTAATGACTCGTTATCCTTATTTTAATTTTCAATATTTCCGTAAATTTTCATATTTATGACTTATTACCTTCATGAAATCTAGGTAAAATAGTTTTACTTCTTAGAGAATGATATTTTGGTTAATTCAATTCATAATAAACTCACTACATGATTATAAAAAGTTCTTGTTTGGTTTGATATCGATATTATTAATTTTTATCATGGATGACAATTAAAACATCATCACCAGTCATATATGATATAAATACATATATAATATCACATTTACTTTTTTGAAATAGTAATATTAATACTTAAATAATTATTAATAGTAAAAAATCTATTTCTTTAGAATTACCCAAACAATATCCTTGAAGAATTTATCAATATACATTATACCAGAAACTCCCATAGAATGAACAACGATATTCATAAATAATTATTTAACAACTATTTTAGTACATAAAATAATCTTTATAATTTCAATTCAATAACATGGAATGATCATTGAGACTAAAATATAGAGAGATATGAGGAAAAATTGAAAATTCAAACAACCAATGATGAAAAAAATGTAATGACTAGATAATAAATTAATATAAATGATTAATATAAAAGGTGAAAAATATTGAGAAGGTTATGATATATGGCCGTAATTTTAAAATTTTTTATACATGAAGTATGAGTTTATCCAATAATGAATGAATCATTGGTAATATTTTTTTTTGACTTAATTTTTGTTAATTGAGTTATAATCATTCTTTTTTAAATTCATTATTCTATGTTGGGTATGATATACATTGTGATTATTTTATATTGAAATTTATCTTTTGTTTCTAGGTATTCCAATTTGTTCAATTTATTTTATATAAATCCATTTTATTATCCTAGGTTCTATTATCTTATTCATTTTAGAGATAATACACATCATTAAGAAGACAATATTTTTTATTTTCTATTACTTTTTAAATATATTTCATTTTAAAGGAAAATAATTCCATATTTATTTATGGTATGAATCTTCGATATCCATGTTTTTGATTATATAAAATTATTCTATATTCATGATTACAAATTTCCTTATATATCTATTAAAAAAATATGTTTTATAATTAGATTATCATTATGGGTTTTTTTAGAATTTATTAAAATCATAAAAAGAAATTTCTACCCACGTATACATTTTTTATATTTTTCACATCATGTATCCACTAATTTAACCACTTATAAAATTCATGGATACATTATTAGGGGAAAATTTTCTAAATTAATTTGTTACAATTTTTCTTGTCACCCTTATATTATGAAATTAAAACACACATGTAGTTTTTTATGGTAATGTTAAAAAAAATTAAAAAATATTTATTAAATAAATAACATTTTCCTATAATTATAATATTGATTCATTTTAATGAAATTATAATATTTTTCAAACATAAATAATACATATTTTATATAAATATTCCTATCTTTATTAGATTTTATTAATGTGATTTACAAGGTTGATATTTCTATATTTTCTATTATTAATTTTTTTTAAAGATAAGGAATTACACTCTCAAAATATATATATGTTATTATCATCCACTAAATAATTATTTATCTATATTCTATATTCCAGTTTTTATTGTTTTATACAGTACACTTTCTTTTTATACCTTTTTTGAAGTGCATCATTTTCTGAAATAATCTATTGATTCCTTATTGAAACATAAATGCTTATGAGGGAAAGAAATATCTATCAGAATATTTTTCCATAAAATCCCTTTTTTTTATTTTATACTATCGATACATAAATAATATATTTACTTAAATAATTTTTCATTGTGAATGATACTTTTTTATTTTAATTGATGGGTCTTCACCTAGGCAATCAACCTTTTGAATGACTATGTAAATCTTTTTTCATTACTATATAAGTTTTATTCTATATAGTGTAAGTACCATATATATCATTATTTAAGTTTATGGTTATTTTACTAGGTATCCAATTTCATTTTTAGATGATTTTCCTTGTTAATGTTTATATGAATACATATTTGTTTTCTAGATTTTATCATGCTATGAATTTTGACCATTTCATTTGGAAATCATATGTGTGGCATAGAATTATTTGATGGGTGGCTTTGATATAGACCATCAATACAAGGGGTAAATATATATATCTCAATATATAATTATAGGAAATGGTTAGAACGAAAAATTACACTATATTATGGGATACATGTGGTTATCACAAATCCATTATATTATGGGTATGTGGTTAGGAGAGTCCATTTTCATTAAATATTCTTGGTGGTTATTCATCATATATATTATGACATTAAATTATTATTATCATTCCACATTCCAATGTTTTCATAACATTGTTCATGTTTAGTTAATACACATTTTTTTCCAAGATTTATTCTCATGTAATTATATATTATTATATTATGATTCAAGGATCATGATTTCTCTCTCAAGATTCATCATTAATTTATCATGGAATATTTTATTATTTCAGGATGATACCTTTTAAGGAAATATATTCCTATAAGTGATCTATTTTGTTCTATTATGTCATATGATCTTAAATTTTTATCTCATGACCACTTTAATAATTAATTTCACATATTTTTATATTTTTCCAATACTTATGATCTAATCAACATTGAATCGTTGATATTTTTTCCCTTAAATAGAATTTATCATTACTTCTTCTTATTCTTACCCATTTCGCCAGAATTGGTATTAATGGTTATATCTAAGAAGCATTCATATATAGATATTTTTGTGGGAGATATTGAAGAACTATTGTTTAATGAGATTGTTATATATCTAATTTCTAATGAAACTATATCATTGGATCATGGACATGATTTTTTTACTAATATTATCTATATAATGATGTATTCTACATTAGATCTACTTAGTTAGTATAACATTAAATTTTTAATGATTGTGTTTTAGAATCAAATCATTGAGCATGGTTCATTGGTACATCAGTGGTATTAGAGTAGATTTTATTCATTTGTTTGGATTAAGTTGTTTATATTTAACAAAATATAGAATCCTAGTTTAAACTAAAATGGTAATAGGATGAGCTGAGAGGGTTATATTTGATCTGATTGTGTCACATTTTGAAACATATGTTTCATTGGATATGAAATCATTGTATTTATTTCTCATATTTATATGATTTAGTATATTGTTTTTATCAAGATTCACCATAACCATTTTTTGGTAGGTGTAACATCCAGGAATGGGTTCCATGTATCGATGCCCTGATCTGGTCGGTGAGATGACCTCAAGCATGCCTCCCCATTCTCTAGAGGATGTCAACTAGTAGCGAGGGTTTGGCACGTCATTAATGAGGAGACTATACCAACATTTATCATAATAAAATTCTAGTGTAAATAAATAAACAATGGAAAAATCATATATAACTAGAATAATACACATGTCACAAGATAACCAAAAAATAAATACAATAATCAACTGAAAGGGAACACATAAAATGGTAATATATGTGTGAAGTGCCTAGTATGAAACTGAAAATTAAGACCCTACGACTCCCCAAGCGAGTATCAAACCATGTCTGGTTCCCTCATCCAAGCTCTATCCCCAATCATAAATTATCCCATTGAATTTTTCCTTATCCATTTATATAGAAATATAATCTATTTGGGTACCGATAAGGTAGACAAAATAGGGTGTCAGTACAACTCAGTAGGCCACCACCAATGGTGTCAGAAAAAGACCAATAAAAAGATAGTTCAGGATGTTCTATAAAGAAATAAGTACAATGAAATTGTAAATTGTTTATCACATTTTCGTTAATTCTTATCTGACTAGATTTAATCCAAGGTTCCCATGTATACCTGCTCCTCAATACAAACATCATCTAATACTAAATAATTCCCAAGGTGATTCAATTAATTAATACATGCTTCTATCCAAATCTCACAGTATTAAAATGTGCTATAAAATCCTAGTAACTGATTCGACTCAGGTCAAAGATCGAATATTTTAATGTGGGGCCATAACTCAGAGTTCCATTATATCAATTCCTTAATTTCACATTAAATTTCCCCAATACCAAAATTACTAATGTCGCAATCACGTAACTAATATGATCATGTTACCATGCTTACCCCTCAATACAGTTATGACTTCCCATTCTCCTTACTCATAAGTATAATGAATGTGTTTGTATGTATATTTCTCAATTTAGAATGACCATGCTCATATTCTCTGTACCCATATATATGATGACCATGTTACCATTTGTACTTATGAATTTATAATGACCATGTTCCAATTCATTAACACATAATTAATTTATCAATTAAATATCCACAACAATTACATTAAAAATTCAACAATTAGCAAAATACATCAAATCAATTAGTTAACACAACAATTACCTAAATGCATCAATCCCATTAAATAATTCATTAATTAATTAACCAACATTACAACTCATATGCCATAATTAATTTTAAAAAATTAGTTATCTAATTATAAATCTCAAATCTTCTTAATTTATTCCGCAATTAATTATCTAGATTATAATCTCAAAGCACATAACTAATTCACAATTAATTATCTCAACTTAGCCAATTGAATATATCATAACTAATTTTAAAATTAATTATCTATATTACAAAACCTATCTCTTATAACTAATTTCTATAAATTAATTATCTAGTATGGAAGCCCCATAGTCTAATGAGTAATTCCCAAATTAATCACATATTTCAACAAAAAATCAATAAGTCAGTTGGCCATTCTAATTAACCCAATTCAAGGAAATAAAGTTTTGAAGGAATTTAGAAATTCTAAAATATTTCATATACATACCAATTCCATCACGATGGGAATTATATTTTGACCATCGACCTCATTTCATTGATGGATTTTTTCTTAATGGAAATCCCAAAAATCCGTGCAGCACAACGACATAGATAAATGTAACGAATCTAAATCCCTAAAATAATCAATATTAAAAACGTTATGATATCCTAAATTTAGATCTAGATCTCAAATACTAGATCCGTATCATATCATTTAGGTTTATATCCATGGAAATAAAGGATATCCTCTTTGAAAAGATCAAGCAATGATAGAAAAAGGAAAGAGTGAAGAATCAGGATGAAATCCACTTACCAGGAGAAGATCATATCCTCTATTAGGGATTTTGATCTCAAATAATGGTGTTTGTAAGGCCTTGGAATCCTTTCAGGTCAATAGGAGACCCTTACATTAACCATATGAGTGTAAGTTTATGTGTTACATACACATTGGAGGGGGAATGAAGTCATTAATTTTCGAAAATGGGTGAGATCCACAATTTTAGGATTTCATTGTCGGCCCTCGCATGGTTTAGTCACACAGATTGAAAAAATGTTCTCTATGAGTGTGTTAACCAATACATCAAGGGGAAATATCACATAACTACCTAGAACATCCTCTAAAATTTTGATTTAACCATGCTGAAGCTACTATCTCCAAAACATGTTTTTTTTATGATTATCATTGGCAGTCGCATGGTTTATACAAACCGTGTGCCAACCGTTCACATCCTATTTTTCCAAAATATTTTTTTATACATCACCCAAATTAACCCCCATCCATATGTCAAAACAAGGATACCTAAATAATGACAAAAATTACATGAAATTATTCCTGAGATAACTCCAGAAACCGTCAGGATCATACTGTATCCCCACCTTATAACAACTGATCCACGATCTGCACTTCCAAGACTTTCTACGATTCTAATATAAGAAGATTGTTCCCTTAAGCACTCATGTAATCTTCAATTTTCCCTGATTCCTCTCCTACACATCCATGTTTCCATAACAGATGAACTATTAAGACAGTATTTCCCTGCAAAACATTCCCACTATGATGCAACACACATATTAGATTCTCTTCAAAGGACGCATCTATCTCAACGTCAATATAAAACACATAAATGACATGAGAAGGGTCTGGGTGATAATAAAATGTTTTGATACATGGAAAGAGCCATGCATAGAGCTGTTTCTCTATAGAAGAGCCTATTAGTACACCATCGGCTCGATTCTCTCCACTATCTCAAATGGTCTAACCAACATGGGCGCTAAAATTCCCTGTCTCTGTATCCAGTGGTGACCTATTCGAGGTGACATCTGATGGAATGCACAATATCCCTTAGTAAACACTAGGGTTCATCTCTATATATCTTCATAGGACTTTTATCTACTATGAGTTGTATCCATACATTTTAGAATCAATTTTACCTTATCTGATGTCTCCTACATGAGACTCGATCATAAAAACACTGACCCAACATCCTCTATCCTATATAGTGGTGATTTATATAGACTACCATAAAGATCCACATATTGTTTCATATGTATAGTTTTCTAATAACTATTGTTATCGGTGAACTCCACTAAAGACAAGTGGGTTTCCCAATATCCACTGAAGTTAAGCACACATGCACGTAGCATATCCTCAAGAACTTTTATAATACATTTGACTACCCATTTATCTCTGGGTGGAAACCCATACTATGTAATAATTGTGTGTCAAGATATTTCTGCAATCCATGCTAGAAGCATGAAGTAAAGAGTGAATCAGGATATGAAACTATAGTCTGTGGAACTCCATGTAGACATACTATCTCTCAAACATATAGTTCTCCAATTGTTCTTCCAGAAATGTTTCCCTTATAATAAATAAATGTGATACCATTTTTAGTCGATCCACAATAAAAAAATATCATCATTATCCCTAAGTGTATTTGAAAGACCCCACAAAAATTCCATTGTCATATTATCCCACTTCCTTTCTGGAATAGTCAATAGCTATAGAAAACATCAAGGTCGTTGATGCTCTTACTTCACCTACTGACAAGTGAACAATCATGTTACAAACCCTGCTATTTCCCTTTTTATTCCATTCGAGCTAAACATTCATCATATGTCATGGTACATTTTGATAACTCTTGGATGAACCACAAATTTTGAGGCATTAAATTAATACATGATCTCCTCTCACATGCTCGAAGGTACCACAACTCCACTCTTCATATAGATAATCATTCCCTCATCTATCAACCATTTAAAAGTCGTCTCCCTACCGTCAAAGATTCCCTTCAACGATAGGCACTCTAGATCTCCATACACTATATCCCTGATCTGTATCAAATGCATAGACTCCACTATAATAGAAACTATACTAATCTTCTTCGAACTCTCTTAAACCACTACATTCATTTCAGCCAGTATGGTCATCATATTCCACTCTTCACTCAACTCATATACCATTTGAGTATGATTTTTCTTATTGTAAGAATCTACCATTCTACTTCCATTCCTAAGAATACATTTCAGTTCATAATCAATACTACATATATTAAACCATCTCCACTGCTAATGATTCAAATCATGTAGTGAAAATATAAACATCAATATATTGGGATCTATATAGACTGTACACTTTTTTCCCAAAATATAGTGTAAAAAACACTTAAAAACCATAACTACTATTGCAACTTGAGGTCATGTATATGGTAATTTCCTTCTTATGTATTAAACTGTTGGGATCCATAAAACACATCCTGATCTCCCAAAATTAGTACAACTCCACATCTGATCTGAGAAGTGTCCCAATAAACCATAAACATCCCACCCGACTCAGTTAGGATCTGTATCGGTGATGAAGTCACACACTTCATCCACTCCTGAAAATCTCTCTCACCTGTCTCTGATAATTCAAAATTTACCCCTTTTTTTTAAAATCCCAAAAGAGGAGATGAAAAACAGGAAATGAGTTGGATGAACCTCAGGTAATATCAAGAAAATCACAAGAAGCATCAGATATCAAAAACATTATTGGGATTCTCCCAAGAAACCATTGCCTGAACCATCTTTCGGTCAATTGACACACCTTCCATTGAGATTATGTGTCCCAAGAAGAGTACCTAGTCAACAATAAAATTACACTTTGATAGCATGGCGTATAGTCAATTCACTCTCAATGTACCAAATATGAAGTCATGATATTGGGAATGATCATCAAGAGTCTTAGAGTACACCAAGATGTATTCCACAAACACCACCATGCATTATTCCAAATATGGATGAAATATCATGTTTATAAAATCAATAAACACTATTGGTGCATGTGTCAACCCAAAAGCTATTGTGAAAAAGTCATAAAGGTCATACCTATTTCTATAGTAGTTATTGGTATATCAGAAGATTGTACTCTCAATTGATGATAACTGAATCTCAAATTGATCTTTGAGAACACACAAGATCCCTTCAATTATTCAAATAGATCATCAATATGTGGAAGAGGTTATGGGTTCTTGACAGTCATCTTGTTCAACTTCTGGTAATTTACACAAAATTGTAAACTCATGTTATCTTTTTTTTTCATCAAAACAGGTGATCCCCAACATGATGTATTTGGATGCATAAATCCTTTATCCTCCAACACTTCCAACCGAGTCTTGGGATCTATAATTTTAGTTGGTTCCATTCTATTTGATGGAATAGATAATGGCTTATCCCCTAACATGAATTCAATAGTGATTTCCACATCTCTCTCCTGTGGTATCCCTGAGAAGACTTCAAGAAAGAAATTGTAACGCCCCGACCCCAGCTACCCAGAGTTGGTGAATTATTACATAACATTGGCATGATCATAAGAAAGATCAAATCTCGAAAGACCGATTGGTTTAGTAGCCTTGGAAACACTAGATATATTCATAAGTTTTACATTACATCATAAAATGAAAAACTACAACAACAACATAATGTTTCCACAGTCCACACTATAATCCCCTCATAATATCCCTGCAGGTCATTCATAACTTACATCTTCACTTCCTGGGAAAAATAAAACATAGAAAAGGGGTGAGCTCAAATGCCCAGTAAGGATAACAATATAGCGGAAACTTTCATAAATAAGAATAAACATTTAAGGCAATGTATAACTAAAACAAAAGCCTTTTAAATATGAACTTTCAACATGGTATGGCATAAATAAAATGAAATAATTCCATTTACTTATTCACATGGATATTCTACTAATCGAATAATCACATGCAAAAATCAATAACCACTTTCATAATGTTGGAATGCATAATGCCAGACTATCATAACCACAAAGCCAAGGCCTCGTGCCAAGACTACAAATAATATTTTGTCAAGGCCTTGTGCCAAGACACTAGTTTGTCTCATGAGACCTACCGATGCATCGAGGAGCTATAGCGGGATCCACCTCTCACTTATTAAGTCCAATGCATTCCCATATGAAAAGGTTTAAACACAACATAAACATTTGTATTAAAACTAGCATACAAAATGTCAATAATTTCACCATAAACTATGAATGGTATAAAAATAGCACATCCACAGTCAAACATATCACAAAACCTTCAATACAATATAGAAGTTTTGTATCATAATAAATCAACTTCAAATAATCTTAAAATCCATCAATGGATGTTGACATAGATGAAATAAAAATTATTTTTAAAGAAGTATCTCCTTTTATTTTGAAATCATTTAAGATCCATATAAAATAAAACATTTTCTTTGAAAATATTCTTATAAGATTGTATGGAAAGCTTCGACGATTTTATAAAGGCGGAAAATAACCGCACCCGCCGTATAAGTTAAAAAAAACATTCTTACCTCAATTCTGTCGAAAAGGTTAAAAAGGACCTTGTTTTGAAAACGATGGAAAGATTCCTTTATAAACCTCTTATAAAAAGTCAAACAAGGGTATAAATTACTTAAACCCATATTCTTGTAAATAGTAAAAATGTTTTGAAATACATTTTTAAGAAACATGGATGTGGATGATAAAGAGATCCCAGTAGATTATTACGTATAAACAGCCTCGGATAATGAAGAGATTGTGAAATAACCCTTACCTTGTACTTTTCCTTGGTTGGGGTAGGTTAACCTCCTGTATAATGGTGAAATAATTGTTACTAAATTATACAAGAATCATATATATTAATATGATATCATATATGATCTTTTAATATTGATTTGATAATAATATCTTAGTATTATCGTTGTTTCGGGTGTTAACTTACTCGTTTTCTTTTGTATGTTTTGTTACGTAAGACATGTTTGTAATGGATAGGTTGTATATTATTCAAATCCAGAATGGTATTAAGTCCTTAAACATCATTTTTAAATCATCAAATGATAATTATACTTGAATGGATACAATGGAGAATGAATCTCATCGCGTTCGTGGAGACAGTAGTCCGTACGTACGCACGAACGCTACTTCCATTTAATTTTTTTAAAAGAATCGAATCCAAATGATACATAGGTATATTACTATTCCAGTATAATATAATATTTTATATATGTTACTTAAATTCATTAACACCATCCTTTATACGTTCCATGTGTGGTATGAACGAGTCATATCATTTTAAGGGGGCGGTAGTCCGCACTTCCTCAAATGAAATTATCGTATGTATATACAACATGAAATGTATAATGGTATGAAATAAAATGGAATTACAGAAGCTTATATATAAAATATATATCATTAACATCATATTTAATTACAGTGCCATCATAATGGCCACCATGAGAGGCGGTAAGATGTATTTGAACAATCATCGTTTCGTGAGGCGTTAGTTTGCCATCCACAGAAACATTATGTTCATCATCCATTAGATGGAGTTGTGTGTATGTGTAGTTTGAATACTTCTTATAACAACATCCTAGTATATTGAGGATACTGGTGTTGTTACGAAAGAAAGGAAATAAAAAGAGTTTGGGGGTTGAAGAAGCAAAATAAATGAAACTAATTTAAGAGAAATCGTTACCTTTAATTTAGGTAACTCACTTTGGTTGGAACCAAATGACTTGTTGAAATGCCTTCTGCCTAAGGGGAAGCTTCAAGGAGGAGGAGAGGGATGTGGGGAGCTTAGTTGGGCAGAGTTTGGACGAGCCAAGTGGCTTGAGAGGTGTGAGGAATGAGTAGAAGTGGTCTCCTTTTATAAGGGGGAGGAGGGGCTCTTTAGGAAAGAGTGAAAGTATTACTTTATAATATAATTATATTCGGTTTATAATGGTCCAAAAATCATTGAGGTCGAAGATAAGATGACTCATATTCTAAATAACATCAACCAATAAGAATTGGACAGGTTTTAGATAATATTTTAATCATTATAATCTTATTTATTTAAATGATTTATTAATGAGGTAAACATTGCATCATTATTGTGTCATTAATAATTTAAATTATTTGATGTCTAAAAATTATAAATAAAATATAATTATGTAGGAACTCTTTTTAGCTTTCTAATGAATATTTATAATCGAAAATTCAACATGTATAACCCTATGTAAAAATTGTTCTTCTAAAAGATGTAAGCTTATGCCATTTTTATTTTTATTTTAACTTTATTAATATAATGTGTCCCTACCACATACAAGTGGCTCCAAGGGGTCCCCAAATTGACCCAAGGATTCCCATGGTCGGGTATGTGTCCACCAATAAGGTTAGGACACATTTTAGGGTAATTTTGTATTATTATAATATTATTTTTTAACCCTTATTTACCGGATTTACCCTTTAACCATGGTAAATAAAATATTTACCACAGTAACTATTCAAAATGTCTAAAAATAAAAGTTACCTATTTACAAAATTTGAACATCCTGATTCCAAATATGGAATCCATTTTCCTAAATTCAAAACACAGAAGTGGCAGAAATTAATTTAAAATTAATTCCCGCTGTCCAAACAAAAAGCGTGTTTTTAAGAGATAATAACTATAAAAAGATTGACACTTGTTTATGTTCGGTTTAATTGTAAAATTATGTCCAATGACCAACATTATATTAAATGGTAAAAATATATTCTAAATATACTTTAAAACCACTCAAATTCACAATTTATCACTATTAATTATTTTGATTAAAAAAGTTGTTTTTAATTAAAATTTAGAAATTTTCACTATTCATCAAAATATGAAAGTTATCCGAAATCTACCAAAATTTCACCCTAGGCTAATTTTGATATTCCGAATCTAAAAATGAAGTCCATTTTGAAATATTGAATATATATGATTTCAAAAAGTAGGTATTACTATTCACAACGGCTAGTTTAATTAGTTATGGTGTGTGTTAGAACTCGAGGTTGCGTACAACACACGCAATCGCATTATTCGAAGGGAAACGTACCGTGGAAGCTTGGGGTGTTACATTCTCCCCTCCTTCAAATAATTGCGTCCTTGCAATTTCTAGGGTATTACTGCATAAAAAGACTCGGGTGGTTCTTCATCATAAGTTCCTCGGGTTCCCATGTTGCCTCTTCCATCTTATGATTTCTCCACAAAACTTTTACCAGACGCGTCGTCCGGTTTCTCAGTACTTGTTCTCTCGTATCAAGAATCTTGACGGGCTCTTCGCAATAAGACAGATCGGGTTCCAGTTCTAATTCCTCATAGGTGAGTACATGCGTTGGGTCAGGCATGTATTTTCTCAACAGAGATACGTGGAACACATCGTGAACTTTGGAGAGACTTGGCGGCATTGCCAATCGGTAAGCTACAGCCCCAATTCGTTCTAGAATTTCGAAAGGTCCGATGTACCTGGGACTCAATTTACCTTTCTTACCAAAACGTATGACTCCCTTCCATGGAGATACCTTTAGGAAAACATGATCACCGACTTGAAATTCCAAATCCTTCCTTCGATTATCGGCATAGCTCTTCTGCCTACTTTGAGCTGCTTTGATGTGATTTTGGATTACTTTCACCTTTTCCACCGTTTCCTCCACCAGTTCTGGGCCTACAAGTTTTCTTTCACCAACGTCATCCCAACAGGTTGGTGTACGACATCTCTTTCCGTATAACGCTTCATATGGTGCCATCTGAATACTCGAATGGAAGCTATTGTTATAGGAAAATTCTACCAGAGGTAAATATTGATCCCACATACCCTGAAAGTCAAGTGAGCAAGATCTCAACATGTCTTCTAAGGTTTGAATAGTCCGTTCTGATTGTCCGTCTGTCTGAGGGTGGTAAGCAGTGCTCAAATGAAGTTCAGTATCCAGGGATTCCTGAAGACTTTTCCAAAATCTTGAAGTAAAACGGGGGTCACGATCAGAAACAATCGATAGGGGTACTCCATGAAGTCTCACAACTTCATTAATATATAGTCTTGCTAGACGTTCCAGGGGTAGATCTTCTCTTATAGCAAGAAAATGTGCTGACTTGGTAAGACGATCAACAATCACCCATATTGCATCATTCCTTCTAGGAGTCTTTGGTAGCCCCATGACAAAGTCCATCGTAACATTGTCCCATTTCCACTCTGGTATGGGAAGAGGTTGCATGACTCCTCCAGGCTGTTGCCTTCCAGCTTTCACTTGTTGACAAACCATACATCTTGACACAAAATCAGCAATCTCCCTCTTCATGTTGTCCCACCAAAAATGTTCCTTCAAATCTCTATACATTTTGGTGCTCCCAGGGTGTATAGAGAAATTGGAACTATGAGCATCATCCAGCAATTCCCTTTTTAGATCAGGTATATTGGGAACACAAAGTCTCTTCCCGAATTTCAAAATTCCATCTTCATACACAAAGTCTCTCAATCTCCCATCATTCAAAGCTTTAATCTTCTTCTGAAATTCTTCATCATCGGTCTGGGAACTCTTAATCCTTTCTAGTAAAGATGGTTTGGCAACCATTTGAAAAAGCATTGATGTTTCACCTTCCCTGGTTATTCCCATGTCCATCTTCTCTAGATCCATGAAAATTGGATCCCTTTCAATTCTCATCATGTTCAGAACTCCATGGTCTTTTCTGCTCAAAGCATATACTACTTTGTTTGCTTTCCCCGGGTGGTAGTGTATCGTGCAATCATAATCCTTGAGTAATTCAAGCCATCTCCTTTGCCTCATGTTGAGTTCTTTTTGTGAGAAAATATACTTCAAACTCTTGTGATCAGTATAAATGTCACATTTTTCACCATAGAGGTAGTGCCTCCATATCTTCAAAGCAAAGATCACAGCTGCTAACTCAAGATCATGAGTAAGATAGTTTTGTTCATGAATTTTCAACTGTCGTGATGCATAGGCAATAACTCTATCATTCTGCATAAGGACACAACCAAGTCCTTTCTTTGATGCATCACTATAAATAACGAACCCATCATTCCCTGATGGTAGAGTCAATATAGGAGCATTGACTAATCTTTTCTTCAATTCTTCGAAACATTCTTCACACTCTTTTGTCCAAACAAATTTAACCCCTTTACGTGTGAGCTTCGTTAATGGGTTAGCCAATCGGGCAAAATTCTGGACGAAACGTCGATAATAACCTGCCAAGCCAATAAAACTACGTACCTCAGTTATACTCATAGGTGCTGGCCATTCTTGGATTGCCTTGGTCTTAGAAGGATCAACAGAGATTCCATCTTTAGAGACAATATGGCCAAAAAAAGAAATCTCCTGAAGCCAGAATTCACACTTGCTAAACTTCCCATATAATTCATGCCTCCTCAGAGTCTTCAAGATAATGCGCAAGTGATTTTCATGATTTTCGTAGGTTTTGGAGTATACCAAGATATCATCAATAAATACCACCACAAATTCATCAAGATACTCCTTGAAAACTCTATTCATTAGATCCATGAATACAGAGGGTGCATTAGTCAATCCAAACGGCATTACAGTAAACTCGTAATGCCCGTACCTGGTTCGAAATGCTGTTTTCGGAATGTCTTCCTTCTTCACACACAACTGATGGTATCCAGATCGAAGGTCAATCTTTGAAAAGTATTGAGCTCCATGCAGTTGGTCAAATAAATCATCAATACGAGGTAGGGGATACTTGTTCTTTATCGTTATAGCATTGATCTCCCTGTAGTCGATACATAACCTCATAGATCCATCTTTCTTTTTAACAAAAAGAACAGGGGCTCCCCATGGAGAAACACTAGGGCGAATAAATCCCTTATTACTCAATTCCTCTAGTTGTTTCTTTAGTTCGACTAACTCTACAGTGGCCATTCTATAAGGGGTCTTCGATATAGGCCTTGATCCAGGAATCAAATCAATGGAAAACTGAACTTCTCGTTCTAGAGGATGTCCAGGTAAATCTTCTGGAAATACATCTACAAATTCTTTCACAATAGGTACATCCTCTATTTGAAAATTCCTTTCCTCACCCGCAGTTATTTCATTCTCTTCCTCCCCAATAATTGAATTTAGTTGAGCTATTGAGGGTGGATCTAAATAAGAATTAGTTGTTGACGATTCTGCTCTAAAAATAAGGTGTTCCTTATCATTATCATCAAGAATCGTAACCTCTTTCTTCTTACAATAAATCTTCGCATCATAGTCCGAAAGCCAGTCCATACCGAGGATTATATCAAACTCAATCATAGGTATGACGATGAGATCAGAAGATAAAGAAAATTTATGTGCTCTAATGGGGACGGATTCACAAAACTTTGTTGCAACGATACATCCCTTAGGAGTTTTAACTGACAACTCCCTTATTAAATCAAATTGGAAATATCTAATTTTCTTATCAAACTGGGAAGATATGAAACAATGTGATGATCCAGAATCAAATAATGCATTTTCTAAACTTGAGGAAACCATTAAATTACCTGCCACCACATCTTTCGGAGCTTCTACCTCAGCAGTAGTGATAGCATAAGCCTGGCCTTGATCCCTTGGCCTTTTCTGAGGTAAGTTATCCTGACGCTTAGGACATGCATTTGCATAATGCCCCATCTCCCTGCAATTGTAGCACTGAACGTTGGTAGCTTCCTTCTTCCCCTTGCAATCATGAGCTTGGTGGCCTTTTTCACCACACTTGTAACAGACTCACATTCCCTTTAGGCAAGCACCGGGGTGTTTCTTCCCGCACTTACCACAAGATGGATATTCAACCTTTCCTTTCTTCCCCTTATTTCCATTCCCAGATTGATCAGCAGGTCTCTTCTTCTCTTGCTTTGCTTTAAAGTCATAAGACTTAGATAATTCCTTTTCGGTCTTGATAGCACATGAGACAATGTCTTCGTACGATGAAAAGTATTGTGAGACTAATGCTCGACGGAGAAATGGTTTTAACCCATCAAAGAAACGATCAATCTTACTTCTTGGGTTGCGAATATAATCTCCAGCATACCTCGCTAACCTTGTAAAGTTAGCCTCATACTTTGTGACATTCTCATCCTCCTTTTGTCTCAGACTCAGAAATTGCCTTTCCATATCTGCTCGATGGTCGCGAGGAAAGTATTTTTCTAAAAACAGATCTTTGAACTCCCTCCATTCCATATTTGATACTTCATCATCTTCCTTCATGTTTTGAATCAACGACCACCATTGATCAGCATCTCCAGTGAGGCGGTAAACTGCCATGATAACTTTTTCCCTTTCACTGCTCCCCAAAGCCTGAAATATTTTCTCTAGGGAATTTATCCATTGCTCAGCTACTAAGGGATTTGTACTCCCATTGAACGTTGGTGGTTGTTGCCTCATGAATCGATCTAACATTGATACTCCACGCTGCGGATCAGGGTGCTCCATACGGGTAAGGTTATTATTCATAACCTGAGTAAGTTGTCCCAGTATGGTGATTAGCTGATCGGCACCAGTTGCATCACCAGCCCCACTATAATTATCTTGAGCAGGAGGGCAATCCCTACATGGAGTGCGTGCATTGATACGGTTTCCATTTCTTCCACTAGGTGCCATTTCTAAACAATGGCATAAACTAGATCAGTTTATGAATCAAAATACATAATCCCATACTTATAAAACACTTAACATAAATTGAACTATTTATGGATATAATCCATAATCATAAAAATGTTTTCTTTGAGGAAGTATATACTCATAAACCCTTCATAATGATTTGTAAAGAAAATGAGAGTTATCCTAAGCATATCCCCCGGGAGTGTCGTAACCAAGAGTGCAGCAAGGCCCGTTGTCGTGCACCAGTTCCCGTTCGAGTCTAGCTCAAAGCGGTGTTTTCGGGTTTTACCCCTAGGTACATCTGTGCCAGAGCCGCCTCTACCTGCTCGTATCCAGACAGGGATGTATTGCTCGGAAAACTCACAAAATCTCTACAATACCAAAATTCTAGGAAGTTCTTCTATACTAATCCTCAAAGTTCATCTTAGGTCTACGTGCTCTAATCAGAGTTTATCTAAATCTAGTTTCCAAGGATTGTACTAAACTTCCTCTGATACCAACTGTAACGCCCCGACCCCAGCTACCCAGAGTCGGTGAATTATTACATAACATTGGCATGATCACAAGAAAGATCAAATCTCGAAAGACCGATTGGTTTAGTAGCCTTGGAAACACTAGATATATTCATAAGTTTTACATTACATCATAAAATGAAAAACTACTACAAAAACATAATGTTTCCACAGTCCACACTATAATCCCCTCATAATATCCCTGCAGGTCATTCATAACTTACATCTTCACTTCTTGGGAAAAATAAAACATAGAAAAGGGGTGAGCTCAAATGCCCAGTAAGGATAACAATATAGCGGAAACTTTCATAAATAAGAATAAACATTTAAGGCAATGTATAACTAAAACAAAAGCCTTTTAAATATGAACTTTCAACATGGTATGGCATAAATAAAATGAAATAATGCCATTTACTTATTCACATGGATATTCTACTAATCGAATAATCACATGCAAAAATCAATAACCACTTTCATAATGTTGGAATGCATAATGCCAGACTATCATAACCACATAGCCAAGGCCTCGTGCCAAGACTACAAATAAGATTTTGTCAAGGCCTTGTGCCAAGACACTAGTTTGTCTCATGAGACCTACCGATGCATCGAGGAGCTATAGCGGGCTCCACCCGTCACTTATTAAGTCCAATGCATTCCCATATGAAAAGGTTTAAACATAACATAAACATTCGTATTAAAACTAGCATACGAAATGTCAATAATTTCACCATAAACTATGAATGGTATAAAAATAGCACATCCACAGTCAAACATATCACAAAACCTTCAATACAATATAGAAGTTTTGTATCATAATAAATCAACTTCAAATAATCTTAAAATCCATCAAAGGATGTAGACATAGATGAAATAAAAATTATTTTTAAAGAAGTATCTCCTTTTATTTTGAAATCATTTAAGATCCATATAAAATAAAACATTTTTTTTGAAAATATTCTTATAAGCTTGTATGGAAAGCTTCGACGATTTTATAATGGCGGAAAATAACCGCACCCGCCGTATAAGTTAAAAAAACATTCTTACCTCAATTCTGTCGAAAAGGTTAAAAAGGACCTTGTTTTGAAAACGACGGAAAGATTCCTTTATAAACCTCTTATAAAAAGTCAAACAAGGGTATAAATGACTTAAACCCATATTCTTGTAAATAGTAAAAATGTTTTGAAATACATTTTTAAGAAACATGGATGTGGATGATAAAGAGATCCCAGTAGATTATTACGTATAAACAACCTCGGATAATGAAGAGATTGTGAAATAACCCTTACCTTGTACTTTTCCTTGGTTGGGGTAGGTTAACCTCCTGTATAATGGTGAAATAATTGTTACTAAATTATACAAGAATCATATATATTAATATGATATCATATATGATCTTTTAATATTGATTTGATAATAATATCTTAGTATTATCGTTGTTTCGGGTGTTAACTTACTCGTTTGCTTTTGTATGTTTTGTTACGTAAGACATGTTTGTAAAGGATAGGTTGTATATTATTCAAATCCAGAATGGTATTAAGTCCTTAAACATCATTTTTAAATCATCAAATGATAATTATACTTGAATGGATACGATGGAGAATGAATCTCATCGCGTTCGTGGAGACAGTAGTCCGTACGTACGCACGAACGCTACTTCCATTTAATTTTTTTAAAAGAATAGAATCCAAATGATACATAAGTATATTACTATTCCAGTATAATATAATATTTTATATATGTTACTTATGTTCATTAACACCATCCTTTATACGTTCCATGTGTGGTATGAACGAGTCATATCATTTTAAGGGGGCGGTAGTCCGCACTTCCTCAAATGAAATTATCGTATGTATATACAACATGAAACGAATAATGGTATGAAATAAAATGGAATTACAGAAGCTTATATATAAAATATATATCATTAAAATCATATTTAATTACAGTGCCATCATAATGGCCACCATGAGAGGCGGTAAGATGTATTTGAACAATCATCGTTTCGTGAGGCGTTAGTTTGCCATCCACAGAAACATTATGTTCATCATCCATTAGATGGAGTTGTGTGTATGTGTAGTTTGAATCCTTCTTATAACAACATCCTAGTATATTGAGGATACTGGTGTTGTTACAAAAGAAAGGAAATAAAAAGAGTTTGGGGGTTGAAGAAGCAAAATAAATGAAAATAATTTAAGAAAAATCGTTACCTTTAATTTAGGTAACTCACTTTGGTTGGAACCAAAGGACTTGTTGAAATGCTTTCTGCCTAAGGGGAAGCTTCAAGGAGGAGGAGAGGGATGTGGGGAGCTTAGTTGGGAAGAGTTTGGACGAGCCAAGTGGCTTGAGAGGTGTGAGGAATGAGTAGAAGTGGTCTCCTTTTATAAGGGGGAGGAGGGGCTCTTTAGGAAAGAGTGAAAGTATTACTTTATAATATAATTATATTCGGTTTATAATGGTCCAAAAATCATTTAGGTCGAAGATAAGATGACTCATATTCTAAATAACATCAACCAATAATAATTGGACAGGTTTTAGATAATATTTTAATCATTATAATCTTATTTATTTAAATGATTTATTAATGAGGTAAACATTGCATCATTATTGTGTCATTAATAATTTAAATTATTTGATGTCTAAAAATTATAAATAAAATATCATTATGTAGGAAATCTTTTTAGCTTTCTAATGAATATTTATAATCGAAAATTCAACATGTATAACCCTATGTAAAAATTGTTCTTCTAAAAGATGTAAGCTTATGCCATTTTTATTTTTATTTTAACTTTATTAATATAATGTGTCCCTACCACATACAAGTGGCTCCAAGGGGTCCCCAAATTGACCCAAGGATGCCCATGGTCGGGTATGTGTCCACCAATAAGGTTAGGACACGTTTTAGGGTAATTTGGTATTATTATAATATTATTTTTTAACCCTTATTTACCGGATTTACCCTTTAACCATGGTAAATAAAATATTTACCACAGTAACTATTCAAAATGTCTAAAAATAAAAGTTACCTATTTAAACAATTTGAACATCCTGATTACAAATATGGAATCCATTTTCCTAAATTCAAAACACAGAAGTGGCAGAAATTAATTTAAAATTAATTCCCGCTGTCAAAACAAAAAGCGTGTTTTTAAGAGATAATAACTATAAAAAGATTGACACTTGTTTATGTTCGTTTTAATTGTAAAATTATGTCCAATGACCAACATTATATTAAATGGTAAAAATATATTCTAAATATACTTTAAAACCACTCAAATTCACAATTTATCACTATTAATTATTTTGATTAAAAAAGTTGTTTTTAATTAAAATTTAGAAATTTTCACTATTCATCAAAATATGAAAGTTATCCGAAATGTACCAAAATTTCACCCTAGGCTAATTTTGATATTCCGAATCTAAAAATGAAGTCCATTTTGAAATATTGAATATATATGATTTCAAAAAGTAGGTATTACTATTCACAACGGCTAGTTTAATTAGTTATGGTGTGTGTTAGAACTCGAGGTTGCGTACAACACACGCTATCGCATTATTCGAAGGGAAACGTACCGTGGAAGCTTGGGGTGTTACAGAAATCCTGAAATTGTTCCACTACTAATTGATGGTTATCCTACCTTGAATCCCCATTATCAAACAATGAACATGAATCGTGGGCTGTGAGTTCTACAAGTCTGGGATTAATCCAACCTTCTCGACCTTCCTTGATATCCCACTCTACAGAATGAATATACATGCCACCTTAATGAGATAGAAAGGTAACTCTCCTATAGTAACAATAAATGTCGTCTCAATATGTGAGTATCCAATCCATACACACAATTAGGATGAATGTCTTCATATAAAGAAAATAGACATCTCATAGGAAATGATATTCCCTGATCTCTAGTTAATATTCCTTGCAAAGACAGAAATATCCGGACTGTACTCCCAATGGCATATCTATGGTATTAACCGCACTCAAAAACTCCACCTCCATGCTCAAAGGATTAACCAGTATTGTAGATATAAAGTAATGAGTTTCTCAGGTATAAAAAAAGTCACTAAATAAAGTAAAATCTACTATAATAGTACCTATCACTATTGATGGTCGAGCCTCTCTATCCATAACTATGGGATATACTGCCTGTAACTCTACTACCCCTATTCCTTGTGATGCCGTATAACTCCCCGGAGTAGCACCAATTTGATGATGTGGGTGCTCTTGCCCAGAAGCACCACGTCCACTACCACTACCACCTCAACTAGTAAAACATCAACTGCTAGCTCAAAATTGGGTATAATATCCACTTCCCACACTCTAACTCTGCCCTGCTACTCCTTTAGTTCTTGTTTGTCACTACGACTTGCAAAATTTTTATATATGTCTCATCTTTCCGAATGATCGAAAATCTACTGGTGTTTGAGAATATAGTCAAAAGTAGAGTCATGGAGATCCAAATAGATGACAAATCATCCCAATAAGGTCCTTCCTAACAAAACCTCTTGCCTATGTACTCTAATTCCCACTTAATTGGATAAAGTTTTCCTAACGACGCTTCCTTCTCTCAGTAGTTGCACATCAAGATCATCCTGTAACAACTACATGTCCAACACTGGAATCCTCCCATAGGTTCCCTTTAACTATGAGTGCCTAATCCACAACATACATACACTTCTCCAGCCTAAAGATATTTACCTAGGATATAATCTCACAATTATGTCCATCTAGAAAACATGTCTCCATATATGCATCATATCCTTATAAGGACAAGGAAAAGTGTTGCAAATTTGTGTAGTGTGTAGCGTAGTACTTCAGTGACATGCTCCCCTATGTCAGATTCATGAACTCAGCAGATTTATCTTGTCTCATCATATCTAGATAAAGTTGTTCCATGAACATCCCAAATAATTCCTTCCATAACATACCTTTTGTATATCCAGTTCACACCTGAATTTCATACATTGTAGAGTATCCAAATGGTGATGTGTAATCTCTATGGACTAAACCCAGAATTTAACTCCCTTTGATCGAACCTCTCCAGCAAAATTCGAAGGGTTCTTCAACTAAATAAATATTTTCCACTGAGTCATACTTTTCACAACCCATACTAGGTCTCCTTCCATGAATTCTATGAAGTAAGAAAAGTTCTCTTGAAACTGAACCCCTTCATTTCTGCTGGTACTATTAGTAAAAAATGTTTTGTAACTAGAAAAACATTCATAGGCACACCCCTTGGTCTTCCCCTCAATAAAAATCCTAGAGGCATACTCTCTATAAGGCCACACAGAAGCCTTAGGTCTCATAACACTATGTTATAACATTTAAATAAGAGGAAAACTAACACATCAATTATTTTCCCCCCACCTCGCCTTATAGTCATAATTGAGGCACTATCACTACCCTTAACCTTCATACTCATAGGTTTTTGTTAACAAGGCTAAAAACACTATCATAATAAATATTAACATTTAGACACACAATTATACTAATTTTTCATCATATTAAAATCTTTTTTGATTCATGTTATGTACTATTTTTTTCATTATAATCTCACAAAAAATATTTCATGTTCAACCACATAACCATTAACATTCCCCCCCTGCATTCCTTAAATGATGCAAGTTGCAATAACCATGAGTTTTAAGAATGATTCATGGAGACTCAAATCTCTTTCCATTCAAGGCCACAAATCAATACACCCAAAAATCCCTGAAATAATAATCACATCACACAAAAGGTTCTCCCCCCTATAAGAAATAATATTCAAATGTAATAGCCAACAATAATAACAACAATCCCACCCGGAGTACATGGGTTTCCCCTATATAGGTGATTTCAACTCCAAATCATGGGATCTTTATTCATCATTTAATATTCCTAGTCTAATGTATTCTAGTGCCAAAATAGTAAGACAAAAGAAAGAGAAATCCCATTGGACCTCTAATACCTCATTGTAATGTCCCGGCTTGGGATCTACATTTCAGTTCCTGAAGCCGTTCAGTCAACTTGCATTAAGAGAATCTCCCCATAAGTTAGAGGCTGGTGACTAGAAGAAACAATCTGGTATGTCATCCATGGGGATACTATACACTCATTTACATGAGTAAAATGCCATCATAAATATATAAATAAATGATGAATCATATATAACTAGAACAAAACTCATGTCATAAGAGAACCAAATACAAAATACAGTACTCAACTAGAAGGGAAATCATACAATGACAATAAAAGTGTCAATTTCCAAATATAAATCAAAAAAAGACATTATAACTCCCCAAGTGGGTTCCAAACCATGTCTGGTTCACTGCTCCTAGCCCCATCCAAAATCCTCCACATATCCTAGGCCATTTTCCATTATCTAGTACTACTATAATATAATATATTCGGGTACCCATCAGGATGCCCGAATAAGGTGTGAGTACAACTCAGTAGGCCACCACCAACGATGCCGAAAATAAGTATAGTCAAAAGATAGTGAATTATTTTCTATGAGGAAATAACTATAATTTAATAATAAACCGTTTGTTACATTTTCATTTATTTTTATCTGACTACATTTACTCTAGGGTTTCCATGGATACTTGTACTTCAATACAATCTTCATCTTGTACTAGAGCACAACGCATTCCCTAGGTAATACCATATCTTAATATCTTTTTTAGCTAAATCTTGATGTATTCAAAGTTGCTATGTTATCTCAATACCTAATTCGACTCATGTTGGAGATCAAATATTCTCATGTGAGTGCATAACTCGGAGTTCCATTATTTCAATTCTTTAATTTCACATTTAAATTCCCACATTTACAAAATTACCAACATGACAATCATGTAAGTAAGAAGACCATGTTACCCTGATTACCCCACAATATAATTACTATGTTCCCATTCTCTTTACTCATAAGTATAATTACCATGTTACCATGTATACATCCCAATATAGAATGACTATATTCCCATTATCTTAACCCATAATTATGATAACCATGTCACAATCATTTCATATCAATTTGGAATGAAAATGATCACATTCATAAACACATGATTAATTTATCAATTAATTTTCCACAAAAATTCCAATACTAACTCAAAAATTAGTTAAATACCTCAAATACATTAGTAAACATAAGAATTAACATAATGCCTAAATCCTGCAAATTAATTAATCAATTTACAAACATCACAACTCATATCGCAAAATTAATTTTCCTGATTTATTTATCTCATTCTAAATCCCAACTCTTCATAATTAGTCCCACAATTATATATGTAGATCATAATCTCAAAGAATATAATTAAATCAAAATTAATTATTTAATCATAGAAAATTGAATTTTTCATAATTAATTTCTCAATTAATTATCTATATTACATAACCTATATTTTGTAACAAATTTCCCAAAATTAATTATATAATTGTGAATCCCCTTAGTCTTATAAGGAATTCCTAATTTAATTTCAAATTTCAAAAAAAGATCAATAAATAAATTGGTCCATATAATTAACCAAATTTAAGGAAATCAATTTATAATCGATTCTAGAAATTCTATAATATATCATTATGTATCAAATCTAGTATTGCGGGAATTATATTTAGACCACCTTCCCCAATTCATGGATGGAATTTTTCTCTATGAAAATCTTCAAAATCTGAGGAGATCAACGACGCTGATAAATGTTCTAGATCTAAATCCCATAATGAAAATCAAGATTAAATACATAATGATCTCATAAATATATAGATCACAAATCCTAGATCAAGACCATACCACATAGATTTATATCCAAGGATACATAGGATATCATCCCTAAATGATCAAGGTATAATTGAAAAAGAAATGTAAGATGCATCGAGATGAAATCCACTTACTTGGAGAAGAGCAGATCTTTAATTTAGTATTTCTATCTCAAATAACGGTGTTCTTAAAGACTATAAATTCCTCTAGGTTTATGGGAGAACGTTAATTTATCATTAGTTATGTAAAATCCAAAATAATGGCCATAAAGGAGGCTTAAAAAGCCATTAATTGTTGAAAATCAGTGAGATCCACAATTTTAGGATCTCATTGTCATCCCTCACTCAGTTTAGTCACAAAATTAGATAAACACATCACTAACCATGCATTGGACATTGCTTCAAGGGGGAAATTCACACACTACCTCGCATGACCTTTCAAACCGTGATTTAACGTTGCCTTAGCTACTCCCTCAAAAACAAGAGTTTTCATGGTTTCTCCTAAGCAGCCACACAATTTTTAAAATCCGTGAACCAACCATCCACAACCTATTTTACCCCCAAAAGTTTCATATAATTCACCCAAATGAACCCCAAGCCGTAACTCCAAACAATGGTACTCAAATTAAGAAAAACTTTACATGAAATCATGCTAGAGATAACTCCAAAAACTCTCGGGATCTTACTATTGGAAATATGATCATGAAAATATATTTATTACATGCATGTTTGTAAAAAAATATTTTTCTTATAACTCCAAATAAGGAATGAAATTTGGGATGAATAAATGAGGTAAGTTAACATATCAACATGTTCCAATTATGTCGATAAATATGAATTTCCTTGAATTAATATATTTAGTGAGGATGATATCTCATTTGAAATTTGATCTTTAGTCATACCTATTTTATGTATAGTCTATACTATTATTATAGGTGACTGCAAATTATAATTTTGAGGTTGATTTATTAAGTAGGTGATAATGAAAAATCCTAGATTTAAATTTGGATTTTATTTTCCCATGTCACTTGGTTTACTGAATATAATAAATAAAACATTGTACGTATTAAATCATATATTAAACAACATCTGGTTGAAAGTCTTGTGATAAGATAGAAATAAGAATAATCCTCTATTGGGGATAGAATAAGAGAAGGAACGAACTCTAGAATATCATTTGAATATGGAAAAAATTTAAATTAGAATTGTGTTTTCGTAGTAAAGAGGAATGGAAAAAAGGTTCAGTTGATACTGGTGACATTTCATTGAAAAAATAAATGAAAAATAGGTGGAAAATATATTCTTCGTATGACAAAAAACCTATTTAGAAAATATACATGGGGAATTAATTTGCTTCCATGAATCAGGGATAGAAATACAAAGACGAGGTAAAAAATCCTAATCTATTAGATGAAACCCTCAAATACTAGATTATCTCATAAAACATTATGTTATATTTCTAGAATTTGGACATGGAAATTTCTCTATTGGTGAATACTTGGTGGATTGTGATTTCATTTCATATATTATTAAGGAAAAATGGATGCATCATCTGGACATTGATATAATTATCCTTTCTTATAAATTATAGTGTAAATCTCTTACTCAAACACTTGGTTTCTGATTGTGGTTAGCAATTTCATTATTTAGGTTTGTGGTTTTCTATTTTGAATATAGTTTTTATGTTTTATGTTTTCTGAATTTTTATTTATGTTGATGTTTTGTGATTTAGTTTATGTTGATAAGGGTTCTCACATAACCCAAAAGTATTTATTTTTAAAAAATAAAAAATAAATGATGGATAAAAAAGTAAATCAATGAAATTAACAACAAATTATTCACTATCAATGGTACATTAAGAAAAAGTGCACGCATCCATCTATAATTACATATCATATATGGTTAAATGACTAAAACTTGTATACATTAAATGTGTACAATATATAAAAAAGATTTATATCATTATAACATAGAAGTATCCTAGATCATATTTTCCACTGAGGATCACTATTATAATAATTAAACCTACAATTTGATGAAATTACATGATTGGTTATGTACAATTATAAAATAATAAATAAAAACTACAGGAATTAGATATATTATTTATGATGTTTGAATGAAATGAATTTAGATACTATAATGGGAGTAAGAGGTAGTAGGTATATATCTACTAGGTTACCCTTTCAAAATATTTATATAGCTAATATATAGAAATCCAATAATCATATTTCCAGTATAAAAGTGAAATAAATAATTATTTAGAAGATATGAGTAAATATTTTTTCATTTAGAATAATTTAATTTTAAAAAAAATATTTTTCGAATAGAAATAAAAGATAGAAATTTACTTCTAAAAATACATTTTATTATAAAGTGTTTATTTTAATAAATTATGCATTCTTGTTAAATATTATTCATTTAATAATGATTTAAATATATTTTTTTATAAATAAAAGGAATGATTATTAAAATAAGTTTACAATATCTACAAAATAATTTGATAACCACAAGGAATTTTAATTTTTTTAATCAAGGATATAGAAAAATGTTTTATTTAAAAGGAATTTTATTATATATTATATGATTCTGTTTACTAGTAAAATTTCTCAAAAAGGGATTATAAAATTAAATGTTAATAAATATATAAAATATATCGTCATTCATGAATTGGTAATTATTTTTTATTAATAATCATTGAATCAATTATTATTAAAAGTATTTTTTCAAGGAACTAGTTTTCTTTATATTGAATATTGTTTTCTTAATAAATTAAATTTATATTTATTAGAGACCAATTTTTAGATAACAATTATTTGTAATATAAAAATTAAAAAAAATTAACATTAAAAAATGTTTACTTAATTTAAAGTATAAAATAATACATTAATTTTTATTATTGAATATAAACATTATAGAAACATCCCTTTAGGATATTTTTTTATAATCAGTTGATAATCGTAACCATACAACGTATGAATGTTATAAATAACTAAAACAAGTTTATAATGGATTTTATATTTACAAAACATATTTTATCTCTAGTGGAATGATCATGGTAATTCATAAATAAATTAGAAACTAATTTTCTATTAAATTCACTATTCAGAATATTTTGAAGCCATCAAAATGGAATAATGACCATTAAGGCCACAAAAGAAGTGATGAAGAATTGTTGAATTTTTTTAAAACAAATGATCAATAGAACCAAAAATAATTTATAATTGGTTAAAAAATGATAATTACGGATAAATATGAAATATGATATTTTTAATTTTGTTTTTAAAAGATATTCTCATTGATCCTAGGTTTATTATACTAGAATGCAGAGTATTTATGAGAAATGATGAATCCTAGATAAGGGTTTTTGTTAACATAATTTACATCTATTAATTTTGAATATTTATTAATGAAACCCATTATTCTATTTTGGTTCCATTATTCAAAATTATTTCATTATATTTTGAATCCTCATAGATTATTTGGGAATATTTGTTTTCTCATAATAAAATTATTATTTATCACTAAATAATAAAATTTTTTATTGTAAGGGTTTTTGTTAAATCAATATTTATTTTTTAGTGTTTTCACATCTTTTATATTTTTGTTCCTATATGTTTTTTATTCTATACTGTGAATGAATTTTTTATATTTCCAATTTTTCTTTTTTGGGTTTTACATTTATTTCTCAAAACCAATTTTTCAAATGATTCTTACAACATAAGTTTTAATGATTGTAGGGGGATTATTCCAAATTTTCATCCAATTAAGAAATTATAATTATTTTGAACATATTTACCGTAACATGATATATATATATTAAACCATTGAATTGTTTTTCTTAATTAATTTACTAGTCAATTTATTTAATCCCATTTTAATTACTCCAATTTATTAGATTTTAATTATAATTTATAAAGGTAAAATGTAATATTTATTACTAAATTGTAATCAATTGGATCATACTCTAACATCTATGTTATTTTTATACATCTATTTTTCAATCCTTTTTATTATTTTATCATTCATCAAGGGGATGATTCAATTTATTTCCAAAAAATCTTTTTGATATAATCTTACTCCATACAGATGTGATGTTATAAACGATAAGCTTCCAAATCATATTTATGGTTTTTTCTTCCGTCTCCATGTTTCATATTACTGAAAAGGTTTTTATTTTCATAATTTCTTAAAGATAAATATGTTTTTTATTCAGAAATTTATTTCAATTTGTAAATAAATTTTTATGATTTATATATGTATGTAGTTTATTTAAAAATATATAAAAGCATAAAAATTTACTTCCTTCCACTTTCACATATTTTTATACGCATTGACCCATGTTTTATTTAAGTTATCTTTTAATCACATTAATGGTTTAATTATTTAGGATTATTTTTTAAATTAATGTAATGGAATTTTTTTCTTATTACACTTCAAATGTTATTTGGAAACCGAAACGAAAATATTTTTTCAAAAAGATTCCAAAAATATAAAAAATAACTCATGTTAATAATTTTAGTCAATTTTATTCATATTTTTAAAAGGTTATATTTTTAATGAAATTGTTATTTATTTTTAACATATTTTAGAAATGTATTTATTGAAATGATCTTATAATTATTTCATTACATGAAAATAATTTCTATGGTTATTATTTCCATATATGTGACTATTTTTATGTTGTGTAAAATCTATAAAATTTCATTCTCAAACTTTTTTAAATTTATTATTATTCTCTAATACATTATTCATATATATATATATATATATATTATTCAATCATAAGAATGTTTATTATGGTACAATTTGTCTCATTTTTATTTTTTTTATGTTTTATCACCTATTCTAAAATAATTGTTGGATTGATTATAAAAATTTACATCAAAAAGAAGTAAAAAAATATATTTTAAAGGATTGATAAATCACTACCAAAATTTTTCCTTATCTAATATTGGAATGTATATATATCATTTATTTTAATCATTTCTTTCATTAGCACACTATACAATGTTATTCTTGTAAATGTTTATTCACCTAGATAATCATACATTTTTAATGACTTCAGAAATATATTGTTAAAACTATATATCATTTATTCTATTTGATTTAAATAATATGTAATACATTATTTCAATTAGAGGGTATTGAAATATATATCTTCAATAATTATTTGGTTATATTTTACTTCATGAATATTTATATGGGTCCCTATTTTGTAACATGGGTAAATAATGATATGATTTGTGATTAATTCATTTGTGGAACATATGTACGGTTTATCATTATGTGACTAATAGGTTAAATATATCTGTCAACATTAATGGGTAAATAATTATATTCCATGAAATCTGGATGAGACATGGGTAGTTTTCATATTTTCTCCATCTAATGGATCATGGTTGTTTTCTCTATTCCACTATGTTATATGTAAGATGATATAAAAGTTCATTATAAAAATTTAAGATACCAAAATTTTCTTGTGTTGTCTTAGGTACAATTTCATACATTTTTTCCTTATTTATGTATCCTTGTTTGGAGTTATGACTTGTGGTGCGTTTGGCTGGATTTTTAATATGTAGATTGAGATAATAGGTATTTCCATGGTTAGCGTTAACTGTGTGCCCAACCTAGCTTATTTTGCGATCCCACGAAGATAGGTTTGAAAAGATGGAACATGATTTGATAAAACGTGCACTCAAACATTGGAAAGTGTTCATCCCTACACATTGAGGTCTACATGATTGGTCCATGGTTTCACCTAACCATGCAACCCTACCCAGGAAACAGTGAAAACAATTTTTAATTATCCAAAATTTATTTTTAAAATACCATGTACCCCCAAAACACAACCTATTTGACCTTGGCTTGGGACTTGAGGATTTTTGGGGATTCAAGTGGTTTCTGATGTAATTAATAGTCCATGTAAACTCCATTACTTGAGAATGAAAGCCCGAATCAGAGATCCTCTATCTCCCTGGTAAGTAGATCTCATCCCAATTCTTTTTTCCTTTCATTATAATCTATTATCCATCATTTGTTAAAGGATAACATTTTTTTCTTAGATCTGAACCTATGTGGTGATATATAGATCTAATATTGGGGATCTAGATCCTGTTTGATTATATTTTGATATCATGATCTTGATTTAGGGATTTAGGTTTGGGGATCATATCTATATCATTATACTACTCAGATTATTGGAATCGTTGGTGATGGAACATCCATCAACAAAATTGAGGTAGGTGGTCCAAATATAATTCCCATATTCAGGGATTTGATGTGTATATGAGAAATTTTATAATTACTAGAATTCTTTAGTAATTGATTTCCAAATTGGGTCAACTAGGTTGACCAATTGATTAATGAAATAATTTTTGAATTAGGTGACTAATTGGGGAATCGATCAGGAGACTAAGGGGATTCCCTATTATATAATTAATTTGGGGAAAATGATTATATGTTGTAGGGATTGAAATCTAGATAATTAATAGAGGTATTAATTTTGAGTTATTTAAATGAATAAGTTGAGATAATTAATTAAGGATTAATTATATGCCTTTGATAATATGATATAGATAATTAATTGTTTGATAAATTATGGAAATTTAAGATTAAAATGAGATAATTAATTCTAGAAAAATAATTATGGAATATGAATTGTGATACTGATTAATTAATTGATGAATTAATTAATGGTTGGAAGAACATAGTAAATTGTTGAGTTTACTAATGGAATGGATTTTTTTAACTAATTACTGAATTAGTAATGAGATTAAGGAGGATAATTAATTGATAAATTATTTATAGGATAAATATTGGGAACATGGTCATTCTATATTGGGAAGTATAAACGGTAATATGGTCATCATACTTATGCGTAAAGTGAATGGGAACATAGTCAATCAAAATTGAGAAGTATACATTATAACATGGTCATTATACATATGCGTAAAGAGAATGAGAACATGGAAACACTTTTGAGGAGTAATCATGAAAACATGGTAATATTACTTACATTTTTTATATTAGTATCTTTAAAAATGTGGGTTATAAATTTGAAATTAATGAATGGAAATAATGGAACTCTGAGTTATGGCATCATGCAAGAATATTCAAACTCTATCATGAGTCAAATCAGGTACTACAATGTCATAGAACAATTTCATAATTTGATCTTCATCATGAAGAATGTATTAAGATATGATATTACATAGGGACCACACCGGGATCTAGTACTAGATGATGTCAGTATTTAGGTATGGTTAACCTTTGGAGCCTTGGAGTTATTATACTTTGATAAGAATAAGTTATATTATAAAAAATGGTTATTTATGAATTGTAATTATTTCATATAGAACTCCATACACAATATTTTTATTGGAATTTTTTCAGACACTACTGGTGGTGGACATGTGATTTATACTCGCACAATACATAGTATGCCTGATTGGTACCCGAATAGATTACATTATTGTAGAACTGGATATGGGACATGGCCCTGGGATAGGTGGATGATTGATGATAGAGATTGGATGAGGGGACCGGACATGGTTTGGAATATTCTTGTGGAGTTTTTGTGTCAATTTTATATTTCATTATAGAAAACTGAAAGTTATATTAGCATAACATATTTTACCTTTCAGTTGAGTTTTGTATTTCCTATTTGGTTACTTGCGACATATGTATTATTCTTTTTATATACACTACAATGATAATTTTTTTATTTCTATTGGTGTTTTGCTCTGTAATTTATGGTATAGTCTCCCCATGACTGACTTACCAGATCCTCGCTTCTATTTACTAGCCTATAGAATATGGGGAGGGGCGCATGATGTCATGTGACCAACTAACTCAGGGTACAGTCGCGTGGAACCACAATTGTGATGTCAGAAAGGGGTATGAGAGGTCCAATTTTTAGTGTTTTTATTTTTACATACTGTTTTGTGAAATTTATACATGAAACTAGGAAGATATGGGGATTGGTATTGAAGTTTTTAAAGGGAGTTATGAACCCATGTATGAGAGAAAAACCGAGAAATTCGGGGTGGGATTGTGGTTATTTCTATTTTTTAACATTTGAATATTATTTCACCATCATGAAACACTTTGGGAATAATTTTATTATTGTTTTTTAGAATTTTTTAGTTTCGATTTGTGCCCCAAAATGGTTCTAGAGTTGAGTGTGCATGCATTATTTAAGGCACTCAACATTATTGTGACATGCAATATTTTAGGTACCATGGGAAAATAGGTCATGGGTTTGTTGTTAAACATGAACTGTTTTCCTTGTTTGTGAGATTAAAATGAAAAATGGTTCCTTAAATGAATTGAAAAGGGTTGTAAAAAAGATTCATAATGAGAATAATTGGGTGATTTAATGAGAAACTAGATTATGATAGTGTGTTTACCATTGTTAATAAAAACCCACATGTAGAATTCTTAAGGGTAGGGATAGTACCTTGATATTGAACATGTTAAATGGTGGGGAAGAATAATTGGTGGGATTATTGAATCTTATGTAATTTTATAAGGTTGTGATATGAGACTTGATATGTGTGCAAGGCATTGTTGAGAGTATGCCTCCATGAACCTTGTTTAAGGGATGACTGAGGGGCGTGCCTAAGAATATTTTTCCATTTAGGGAACTTGAGGAAGCAGTCGTTATAGGTGAAGAATAAGGGGAGATGATTTGAGAAAACATTTCTCGCTTTATGAAATTATTGGAAAGATACCAAGGGCGAGTTGTGAAAATTATTTCAGAGATGAAATGTGAGTTTCTGTTGAAGCACCCTCCGAAATTTCCTTGATAGTGTGGAACTAGGGGATCTGAATTCATGGTTGAGTAATTATAGACAATAGTTGAACATTTGGTGACTTTAGGTTATTGGAGTGTCAAGGAGGGTTATTAAATGCTATATTTATCAGTGAATTACTGGAGGGACATTACTGCTAGAACTAGACAAACTAACAGTATGTTATGGAAGGACTTATTTGAGACATTCTTGGAACACATTTATCCAGAGATGTTGAGACAAGAGAAAGATATTGAGTTCATACATTTGACATAGATGATCATTTTTGTGTTGGAATATGATGGAAAAAACACAAATATACAATGATTTTCTCTAATTTTATTAGGATAAGAGGTAGCTACATTGAAACATTTTCATCATGGAAATTTGTGCGAGATTAAGTCCCAAATGAATATCTTTAGGCGGAAGAACTTTACAGAAGTGAGGGATCATGCTCTCATAGTAGTTGTTAATCTGAGGGAGGATTCATATTATTGGATAGGTAGTTGTTATAGGATTATCCATAGATGAGACTTTTAAGATAATGGATCACCATTATGTAAACATTATCCATGGTTTTGAGAAGTAGGGTACACATATAGGAGGTTCGGTTTGATAGGTACTTAATGGGGTGATCTGTCATTAGTGTTGTAGGCTGGAACACTATTATTGACACAATTCTGAAAAACCAGTAGTGTGTCAACATTTCAGTAAGATAAGGCATATATAGAAATTTTTTTGGTCTCAATGATAGACAGGTATTAAAGGAAAAGTTTGGCATAGTCTGAATATGGGAAGTAGATCTTCTACATCATATTGTGCTAGAAGATAGACTTATATTGGAAGAGGTGGTAGAGGCAGTGGATGGATTAATTCTAGATAGGGGTTCCCACATTGTCAAAGTGGTGTTACTCAGGGGATTAAAACAACATCATAGGGAATATAGTCTTCACAGTTACATGAATTTCAGCCTAAAGTTACGGATAGTGAGGCTAGAAAATCAATAGTGAGAGGTAATATTACAGTAGCTTCTACATTATCTAGTTCCTTGTTTGATATTGGTTCCTCCCTTTCCTTTATATCTACAAAAACTATTAATTGTTTGAGTGTGAAATAAAATTTTGTGAGAATGGTCATAACTATTGATACAATGTTGGGAGTGAAGTCTAGAAATATCTATCTATGAAAATGATTTACACTAGATGTTGGGGAATATCACTTCCTATGGGATCTATATGTTCATAATATGCCAGCATATGACATTATTATGGGTATAGAATAGATAGTCACATACCGATACCATAATGATTGTTTCTATAGGAGTGTGACATTTGTGTCTCCTAAGGGTGACCAGTTTATTTATCGCGGAGAGTGGGTTATCCAAGCTGGACGAGTAGGACCATTTTCTAAAAAACTGGGCATTCTTACATCCCATGTTTATAGTTTCTTTTTTCATGATGAGGGTGTTTGGAAATATTTCCATCCACTGGTGGTGGAATTGTTTTAGGATGTCTTTCCTGAATAATTTTCTGGGATATCACCTGAGAGGGATGTTGAATTCACTATTGAGTTCATTCTAGTGGTGAGCCAGTGTCTATTCCACTATATGGAATGGCCCCAGATTAGAATCAAGAGCATATGAATTAGTTGGTGGTGTTAGAGGATATGTGATTTATCTGTCCATGTATGTCTCCTTAGGGATCACCAGTTTTGTTTAAAAAATGGATAATGGGAGATTACACATATTTGTCTATTACTAGAAGATAAACAAAATGACTGGGAAGAACCGAAATCCTATTCCACAAAATGATTTTCTGTTTGAACAATTTATTAGAGATGTTGTTTTTACAAATATGGATTTCAGATTAGGGTTTCATCAGTTGAGAGTAAAAACATGTGATATACTGAGGAATTTTTTTAGAAGTAGGTGTGTCTAATATGATTTTTTCGTAACACCATTTTTATTGAAAAATGCACTGGTAATGTTTATGGATTTGATAAAAACTATCTTCCATCTATATAAAGATTAGTTTGGGGTGGAGGTTTTGTAAAAAATCTTGGTGTTCTCCCCAACTCATGATGATTGTGACCAACATATTAAAATCCTCATGGGTACACAGATAGATCATCAGTTATACGCCAATCTATCAATGTATCAGTTTTATATTATCCTAATACACTTTGTAGGGAAAATTATCTTAGAGGAATTAGTGTCAGTGGACCCAAATAAGGATTATGGAGTGGTTTCATGGGAGAATCCTATGAATGTTTTTGATATCTGAGGCTTCCTTGGATTGGATGGTTATTACTGGAGATTCATCCAAGACTTTTCCCATTATGAAGCTTCATTTTTTGGATTGACCAAAAAGGGAGTAAAGATTGAATAGACTGAGGCTTATGAGAGATCTTTTCAAGTGTTAAATAAGAGCATAACATTGGAACCAATTTTTATCCTATCTGAGTCAGTGAGGAGAATACAGTTTATTGTGATCCTTCTTCGATCAGACATAGAATTGTGCTGATGCAAGGAGAATGAGTTGTGGCCTATGGGCCTCGGTATCTATGGCCCCCTGAATGAAATTACCATATACACGAATTGAGTTCGTAGTAGTGGTTTATGATCTTATGTGTAGGAAAAACTGTATTTTGGGAGAAAAGTTTACATGTTATACAGATTACAAGAGATTGAAGTATATATTTTCACAATGTGATTTGAATCATCGATAAGAGATATGAGTTGAGTATACATAGTCCTTCAATTTTGAACAGGAATACATGTCTGGGATAAGAAATTGTGTGGTTGATTCCATGAGCAATAATAATTAGACCCATATGGTTCATGAGTCGAGTGAGGAGAGGAATATGATGACCTTATTGACTGAAATGAATGTGGTGGTATAAGAGAGTCAATAGAAGTCGACTCCACTTTCTTTTCCAGTGGATTCTACACTTTTGAGATAGATCAGGGTTAGAAAGTTGAGGATCCATAGTTCTTAGTGTTGAGGGGAATATTTTAATGTAAAGATAAATCTTTGTACAGGTTGATAGATGATGATGAGATCATATATGTAATAAATTGATTTGTTTTCCCTATAAGCATGTGATAGGATATAGTGTGGGAATTTCATGCCTTGAAGTGGTTTCTGCATCTAAGAGTGACCAAAATGTCCCCTGACATTAAAAGAATATTTTTGGGCTAGGAATGAAAAATGAGATAGTATGGTTTCTGATAACATGAATCACTTTTTAGTTAGTGAAGGTGAAGCACCTGTGACTTTATGGTTTTCTACAACCATTTCCCATTCCACAATGGAAGTGGGAAAATGTAACCATGGACTGGGTGGTGGGTCACTATAATATTGTTATGAAGATTAAATATATTTGGTTTATTGTGGATTAATTGAAAATGGTACCACATTTCTTAATTATTAGGTAATCCTTTATAATTGAATAGTTGGGAGAACTATATATTCAAGAGATAGTTCATCTACATGGAGTGAAAAAGACAATAGTTTCATTTGTGATTCATGCTTTACTTCATTCTTCTAGAAGGGTTTTCAAAAAGATCATGGAACACATGTATTTTTTAGTAGCGATTACCACTAATAGTCCAATGGGAAGCCAGAGCGTACTATACAAGTTCTTAAGGATGTTCTATTGGCATGTGTGATTGAATTTGATGGATCTTGGGAAAAGTTATTGGATTTATTGGAGTTTTACCGTAACAATATTTAGTAGTTAACTATACATATGTATCCATAAGTGGATCTTTATTGTAGGCTATATATATCATCACTATGTTGGATAGAGGCAAGTGAGATAGACTTATTGGTATTGAGTCTCATATAGGATACATCAAAGATGGTAGAGTTTATTCATAAATTTATGGCAACATATCATAGGAGAAAGAAGTCTTATGATTAAATAAAGAGATTAGCCCTAGTGTTTTTAGAGGGTGATCGTGTGTTCCTTCGGGTGTCGCCTAGGATTGGTAACCATAGAATAAAGAGGCATGTCAAGATAGTTCCTAGGTTTGTTGGAACCTTTGAGATAGAGGAGAGAATTAGACCAGTGGTGTACTGATTGGTTCCTTTATATATATATAGGGGTATTCCTGATATTTTCCAAGTATCACAGCTTCTGTGGTATCACCCCGACCCTTATCACATGATTGATGTGGATGAGGTTGACCATGAGACTTATGAATCCTTTTAGGTTTATCTAATGTGTGTGTTGGATTGCAATGAGAAATTGTAGGGGGGAATGGATATGCCGATAGTACATGTGTTTTTGAAACATTGAGATTTACAAAAGGAAATGTGGGAAAGAGAATAAGATATTAGGGCTCAATGAACCTATCATTTTTTCTGGGAATCATAGAATGTCTTAGAGGAATTTCTTGAGGATGAGCTATTATAAGGTGGAGAGATTATAATATATCAACCTTTTTTGGAGTCGTCTCAAGTAATATTTAAGGTACATTATCTTATTATTTAAGTATCCTTGTTTTGAATTGAAAATTGGGGTGTGTTTGGGTATAGTTTTAAGAACAAAATTGAAACAATCTGTCTATGCATAGTTGGCACCCGGTTAGGGTAAACTGTGAACCCATACCAGCTAACCATATAAAACTATAAAGAGAGGTTCACATGACCGGCACACCAATTGATAAACTATGTTCCCAAACCCCGGAAAGCATACTACCCTAGACAGTGAGGTCTTTATGGTTGGTTCATGGTTTAACATAATTTTGAAACCCTACCTAGGAAACTATGAATACTATTTTTATTTATTTGAAAATTAGTTTTAAACTCCCCTATATAGAAAAACACCTTCTATTTAACAGTGGCTCAGGATTTCATGATCATTGCTGATTCCAGAGCTTTTTGGATCAATTCAAAGGCTATACGAACTCCGTTCTTGGATATTGAATGCTTGAATTGAATATCTTGTCTCTACCAGGTATTTAGATATCCTCCCAATGCTTTATTATTCATTCTAATCTCTCATCCTTCCTTTAGTTTAGGATAACTAGTTTTTTATTTGATATAATCCTATGAGGTGATATCAAGATCTAGGATTGTGGATCTATATATAGTTTCATTATATTTTAATATCATGATCTTGATTTAGGTAATTATATTTGGAACTCATTTCTACGTCATTGTGCTGCTCAGATTTTGGGAATTTTTGTTGACCAAATGTCTGTCAACGAATTGAGGTAGGTGTACTAAATATAATTACCATAGTTATGGACTTGATATATATATATGATTTTTTTGAATTTATAGAATCCTTTATCAATTCATTTCTAAAATCGGTTAACTAAGTTGACTAATTAATTTATCAAAGCTTTATTTATATATGTGATTAATTTTGGAATTAATCATGAGACTAAGGAGCATCCCAATTGGATAATTAATTTGCGAAAATTGATTATAAAATATTGGTATTGTACTCTACATAATTTATCTGGGGATTAATTATGAGTCGTTGAAATGGATAAGTTGAGATAATTAATTGTGGATTAATTATTTTCATTTGATAATATGATCTAGATAATTAATAGTGGGATTAATAATAGAAATTTGAGATTATAGTTAAGTAAATAACTCTGGAAGATTATTATTGGAATAAGAATTATGATATTGATTAATTTATTGATGAATTAATTAATGTTTTCACGAACTTATCTAGTTGTTGAATAAACTAATGGAATGTGTGGTTTTAACTAATTGTTTAATGAGTAATGATATTGAGGTGGATATTTTATTGATAAATTAATTATTTGATAAATAATGGGAAAGTGGTAATTATAAATTCAGAGGTACAAATTGTAACATGGCCATCGTACTTACGAGTAGAGAGAATCAGAACATGGTCATTAAACATATGGTTAAAGAGAATGGGAACGGTCATTTAATTGAAGAGTAAGCATGATAAGATGGACATATTACATATATTTGTTATATTTTAACCTTTAGAATTGTGTCTTATGAATGTGAAATTAATGAATGGTAATAATGTCACTCGGAGTTCTGGACTCACATGAGAATATTCTTACCCCAATTTGAGTCAAATCAGGTACTTAGGTATCATAGAACCATTGAATACTTCAAGATTGAGAAAGGATTAGGTATTAACATATGATATTATCTACAGAACACTTTCGGCTCTATTATGAGATGAAGTTAGTATTGAGGAATATGTTTTATTTAAAACCCCTTAGTTAATTCAGTTAGATTATAATAAATGATAATGTAATAACTGGTAATTTATCTTTTGAACTTATTTATTATAGAACTCCATACACTATCTTGGATTAGAATTTTTTAGTCACCATTGATGGTGGCCTACTGAGTTGTACTCATACCATACTTGGTTTTCAGGATTGGTAATCGAATAGATTATATTGTTCCGGGATTCGGTAAGGGAAAAGGCACTGGGATAGCTGGCTAATTGGGTTTGGAGCTCTGATGAGGGGACCAGACATGGTTTAGAACTCTATTTGGGAGTCGTAGTGTTTTTTAATATTTATTTCACTATAGAAACATGAAACATATATTATCATAGCATGGGTTACCTTTCAGTTGAGTATAGTATTTCCAGTTTGGTTATCCTGTGACATGAGTATCAGTCTGGTTATATATGCTTCTGTGTTTTTTTATTCATTCCAGCTAGTGTTTTAATATGATAAATTTGGGTACACACTCCACATAACTGACATACCAGACCCCCACTACAAGTTAGTATCCATTATCATATAGGGAGGTTCCCTTGATTTCATGTGGCTACCTGTCTGGGCTCACTATTTTGTGGTAATAAGGTCAAGACATCAAAAATAAGAATGTCTTAGTGGTTAACAATTGCAATTTATAATCCCTTGGATTGATACATCCTGATAAAATATCTACTGTCAATATCATGTTGGAGACAAAATAAATCATTATCTTTTAATTAAATGAAACAAGAAGCCACGTAATAGGAATAAAATATAGTATCCTTCTTATTCACCCATAAAAAATATAATATCTAGTTAGGTGAAAACTGTTCGATTCAAATATATATTAAAACAATGTAGAGGTTACCATTCATTAAAAATAGATTTATCATCTAATGATAAATAAAATTCAAAATATTATCCCTTAAGGATTTTTTGTACATAATTTTCTAACTGGCCAAAAAAACATTCATATAATATAAGAAATTAGTGGGGACTAAATCCCAATTCACCTAGCCTTAAATATTATCCCATGGGTCAATATGATTATGTGGGGGATATTATCATCATTATAGATACCTTTATTGTCCTCCCTAATAACATTGGACACATTAAAGTGTAGGATCCCATGATTACTGGATATGATCATTACCATAGTATTAGTTTCTATATTATTTTTTATATTGAAATAGTTTTTAAATGCCTATTTTCATTCATTTTGTTCTCTGAGAAAACATTGGAGGCTTATACACCATTATTTTCCCCCAAAATAGGAAGAAAAAATACATCCCCTCATAATTTCCCAAAAAATTCAGTATTGGATGGAGAACTATATTCACGGAAACTGTCTATATATTTATACATTCATTTCATTAATTTATTCTTCTTCTTCTTTATTATTTCAATTTTCAATCTCTCATCATATATTTTACATGTATTAATTATTTAAAAGGTCGAAATGAATATGAATTAAAATACTATTAAGTGTTCATTACCATGGAGGGATATCTAAACCTATATATAAAAATCACTCAAAATAGATGGAAAATATTGGATCAAATATGGTCTATGAGGATTTCTTCTTAAAAGGAGCTATCTCTCTCATCATCCCTTCCACAACTTGAATACTGGAAGAACCAATCAACATTATAGTGGATCCACGAACTGAATAATTGAAATGTATGGATACATAGTAGAAGGGTATTAATGTAAGAGCATAATATTTTAGAAAAAAATACATATTATAAATTTTTATTTCTTTAATAGCTGTCTTTACATGCAACAATGAGTTTAAACAAAACAAGATATAATATTAAAATATTATTTTGTGACTGTTATATAAAATCCATTAAATTGGATGTTATGAATGGTATTGACTAAATTAACAGATATAAAAAATATACATATCAATATAAATATATTTATTAATGCTTAACAAGTATTTCTTCATTCTTTACAAAATGTTATATTATTATTTTTAAATATAAATTTCCTTCATAATGATATTTACTAAATTATGTGAGGAATATTTAATTTTATTTTATTTGAAAATTTAAAAAAATCTATTTTATAAAACAAAATAAAATTTTAAAATTATGATATATGGATTATATTTGTGTGATGTTTTGGAATATTTTTAAAAAGATTTATTATCTTTTAAATAGTGAAAAATAACGATTTTTTTATAAAATACATTTTTTTCATGCATATAAAATGTTAAAATTATGGATAAAAATATTTAATATTATTATTAGACCTAATATATTTTGAATAATATAACGTAGTTATTTGGAATTAATTTTATTTTAGAATTTGATGTAGATTAATTTTTATATGTAAAAGGATTTTGTTCATGCATGTAAACTCCACTGTGCATTCTTATTATTAAATTAATTTAAGAAACATGTATATGTTTATTTTGATAAATTGGATTTTATATTTTGAATAACGACGTTCTGATTTGTTAAATATACCTAGGGTAAAATATATCACCTTGATAAAGGGAAAATGAGATAAATTTACGTTAAAACTAAGAGTTTAGGATATATTTTTTCATCCTAATATTTATTAGGTGAATGTTATTATACCCTTATCACCTTATGCTAGAATATAATTTTTAAAGTACAATTTTCCATAATAATTAATTATATGTTATTTAAATCAATGTACATTAAAAAATTTAACTATCATTGTTTTAAATATCTATTATGTTTTAAATTAAGAAAAAATCATGTTATGAATGAATATTAATTTTAATTTGGATCATAATGAAATTTTATTTAATGTTATAATTTATATCTAATGTATAGGTTTTATATATAACATTAAATGTTTACACAATGCCAATTTTTTTTAATTTAATAGGTAAGTAAAATAAATGAAATTATAAAAATCAAATGTGATACCTTTTGAATAATTTATAGTGTTAGATGAATTTTATTGGGGAATATGACATATTATTGATGTGTTAAACGATTATATTTGTATTAAATATTATTCATTATGTCTATTAAGTCAAACTAAATGAATTGTGCAGAAATTGAAAATAGTTATATTTTATCAAATTAATATTATATAAAAATAATGAAATAATATATGGTGGATATTATCTTATTTGATATTTCCTAAACTAGAAATTAATGGGAAATTTTTAACTTTATTATTAAAATCCAAAACCCTTTAATATTGAAAACAACGTTACCATAGTTAAAAATAAAATTAGTGAACTAATGATAAATACAAATGATAATGATTAAAATGACACCAAAACAAGTCTAAATCCAATTAATTGATGGAATTAGTACTATATGCCATTTTTTCTTGAAATATATAACAATTTGGATTAATTTATCCTGTGTATAACCTATTATAATTTAATATTTTGATAAATTTTTAATTTTTCCATCATGTCTATTATAAAAGGATGCATGCTCCTTCAAATCTGTACACAACTTTGAGCATTTTAAATTGACCGAACCCAACAAAAATTGATTATAATCTCCCTCAGTCGTATATTATACATTTATTGTCATGAAAAATGCCAACTCCAGGGACCTTATGAGGATTTATAAATATGTTTAAAAAAATAGGTAATCACCTTAACCAATAACATTCTTTTACATTTCTTATATACCATGTATAAATAAATTTTTTTTCATACATTCATGAATTAATTATCTTAAATATTTACATAATTTATTAAGATTATTTAAAAACCATTTACAATCTTATTTCCCATTAAATAGGAAGTGAATGTACCGATCATGCCTGTGTAAAACATACCTACTCCACATAGTGATACAATACATTTTTCATCACTATATTTTATTAATGGGTATTATGATAGGTTTAATGGTTAAATATTATATTTATAAAATAATTATATATCATTTTTTATAATTACTTTTCTACCTACACACCATCCATGATTTTGGAAAAGAATACATCGATCTTGTGTACCGGTGGACTACCAACTCTAGAGAGAGTTGTGATTGATTTTTAATATATATTTTAATTAGTTGGAAATAATAGTAGATTTAATGAAAATATATATGATATAATAATTATTATGTAAATCTAAGTTACCATTTTCCTTTCCTCTATTCTATCTATTAAAAAATGGAAACATCATTCATGCATACAAACGACCACCTATCTCCGCGAGACATGTAATTAATTTTTATAACTCAATATTTTATGAAGGACTATAAAACTATATATAATTAATAAATATGATATATATATTGATTAAAATTACGTATATTATGTAACCATAGTCAAAATAAAAGAACAAAACCACTGTTCTAGATCATACATAAAAAAGAAGAAGATGTCACAGAGAATAGTGATTTTAATAATACAGTATTAAAAACTGGGTGATAAAAGGTTATATGTAAATCATATATGGTATGATATATATGAGTACGATTTTATAATATATATATATATATATTATAAGAGGTTCCAACACATATTTGGGAAGTGAGACCTAAATAAATATATTTCGTGTGTAACAATTATTTATTGGAGACTTAAGACAAATACACCAATATTTTCTTTTCTATTGTGTACATAATACCGATGAGTTTCTAATATTAATATTATAATAAATATTATATGATATAAATTTGAATAAAATTTAATTTCATTCAGGGATCTCAGTATTTAAAATTTCCCAATATGAAGACAGTTTTATGTTACAATCTCATTGTTTATCAGGATTTTTTATGATTATTTCTCCAAAGATGAAATATCATGATATAAATCTCCATATACTAATTATGTTTATCCTCATCTATTTATACATTGAAAATAATTTTTTTCATTTCTTCTTCAGAACTTTATCTAATCAAAACAAAAAAGCATTTTATTAATGAAAAATAAATTTCATTATTCTCTTCAATCAAAAAAAAAACAATTTTTTTCTACATATATATTTTTAAAAAATGATTTAATGATTCATTATAATATTATAATATTTTTTATTTTATGCCAAGTTTTTAAATTTTTTCATTTTTTTAGGAATCATTTTAGATTTTCTAAATGAGGAACATTGTAACATTTTTTCTGACAAATTTGTTTAATAAATATCTTTTTATATTATAAAATATGAAGAAAAAAATCCTACTCTGATGGATAATTATTTCAATGAAACTTAATTTAATATTTTTCGAGGTTATTATCAAACAAATACTTTTCCTTTATAATCATGTAGTTATTTTAATTAAATTATTTTAAAATGGTATGGTTATTTTCCTCAAGAATGTTTTAATGAATTTTTTATTATATTCTTATTCATAAAATACAACAACCATTGGAATCAATTATTATTTATTGGAGATTTGATATATGGATACTATCCTTATTATTTATTTTGATAGTTTAGGAATATTATAATACACTTTTTTAAAAACCTATTTTTTATAAAGGTTAGGCTATGATGATTTGATAAAATGTTTGTGAAAACCATTGATTTTATATGGGTTATGATATGATGAAATGTATATGAAAATCGTTTATTTTCCCTGTTTTGGAGATGATTAATTCATTATGACTTTTTGAAACACTTACGTATGATTTTTATTATGTGATTATTGGGACCTATATCTCTCTTCAATAAATTTCATAAATATTAGTATCTCATGAGACAAACAAGCCTGGAATTGAGAGTGGACCATATTGAGAAAGGTAATTTTTTAACTATTATGTTAATGGGAGAGAAACTTTTATACTATGTTGGTTTGGGGAATAAACCAAATCTATAATGATAGTCCTAAAAATGGGCCTTCACTGAAAACTAAATGATTTTCTATTCTTATGTGTTTTCTAATAAATTTTGTTTTGCTAATACTATGCTCTAATTGCTGATATTCTTTAATTCCATTACAATTCATGTCTTATAAACTACTAATATTTATGAGATGACTCCTGATTATTATTTATGAAATGTAGGGTATGATTTTCAAATCTCTTGATAATGTTCACATAGTCTCGTGTTCATGTTATTCTAATGTGATCATTAATATCTTTTTTGGTTACCCTCATTGAGTCTCTAATATCACCCCTTATTATATTAATTTTCACTATGTCATGTATAATATTACTACACAGGACATGTAAAATAATGGTGTTATTTATAATGAAATTAGAGGAAGATGATTAGTTGTTCAATAAATGTTTTTTATATTTATGTGTTTCCAAAGGGACTAAAGAAATTTAATTATGGCACAGGTCATTATATTTTTATAATAATATTTATCTGATAAGATGTGATATTTATATTTGGAATGATAGTGTCAGTATTGTTGGAATCACAGATTGATGTTTTAATATCCAAAATATATAATTGGAAAACACTAGTAAGAAAACTGGGGTTATGTCTAAGTATATTATATAATCCTAATGTTCTGGTAATGAACATGATCTTCCAAGTATTATCCTAAAGAATCATAAAATATGGTGACAAAATTTTGACATCCTTTTAATTATATTTCATGATTATGTTATTCAGAGTATGATTATTGTCTCTCACACTATGATTTTTTGTTTTAGTCAATTGATGCAACATTAATTAGTCGAGTTAATGTGGAATATGACAGTAAGTGAATTAACTTTCTATATGAAAATCCAATATAAGTAAGAGACGAAATGAAAAACCTTGTGATTATTCCTAATAATCTATATCATTCTATTAATGAAAATATTCTCTTTGGTGAGTTTCATGAAATGAAAAATAAAAGAATTATGGAGTTTCAAAAGTATTATTTAAAGAATACTCAACTACCAACATGTCTAGAATATTGTAAGAATCACTCAAATGAATATCTCATAGTGATGGGAAGATGTTTTCAGTGTGGTAAATAAGTTTAAAAAATCAATTTAATGGGGAAAATGAATTTTTGGTTAGCGTACTAGATTAGAATAATGGTCTACCTATAGTATCATCAATGAATGAATTTTTTAATTGTGGAATGTTTGAGATTTATAAAAATCGATCTCTTATTGGTGAATTCTAAAATGCAATCAGCAAGGATGTACATGTAATGGATTTAATAATGATGATGAAGAGACTAAAAATGAAATATGAAAGTAATGAGCTATTTTAATAGAATCGATTATGTTAAAATTAAGAAGTATGATTAAATTTATGTTTATGAATCATAATACATGATTCATAACTCCTATTATAGTAAAGAAGTATTTGGGAGTAAAATGGTGAAGCCTAGATAATGGTTTTATAAGTATATTGTATGATAGATGATTTTATTTATATAGATTCAAAAATTATGCTATATATGTGTTATAATAAATATATTTCTTTATAAAATAATTAAACATATATGGACTATTCCACAATGTTCTTCTACAAGTATTGGAAAAATTATTTTGAATGTTACTAATAAACAAAAAAAAATTGATTTATTAGTTAGGTTATATTTTTTGGGTACTCCTATTTTAGGGAAATATAAACCTTAATATGTGTCCGATATTGAGTTAATAATTTTTAGTGTGGATAAAGAGATGAATGATATTGATAGTGTTTTTAACGATAAAATGAGTTTTTTAAAAATTGATTTAGGTCATCATTGATTAAGATTATTTCATAATTATAATTGTGGAAAATATTTAATATTTGTGACCACATTTCAAGGGAGAACTATTTTTTTCTAATTTTGGTAGCATATATGCGTTCATTTGAGGTTAACATAAATTTTATTGATTGAATCATGGGTTTATAATTTTACGGTTGATCATTATTTCAATGGCTTCAAAAACCCCTTTATTATTTTTTATGTGATGAGATTTGGGTAATCTATTAAGTCTTAAATACCCTTTTTAAATGGTATATGGTTTTATGTAAAGTTAATTATTGTCTAATATATAGAGGGATAAAGATAATATTGATATAGAAAATGTGATTTTTTTGGAAAGCTATTATCATTATATATATTTATGGTTTAGTTAACGAATAAATTTTAGGACAATATCTAAATTTTATTCCTGGTATTTTTTATATCCTCACTACATTACAAATTATAGATTAATTTATGATGGAAATTAATGATACTTTTACGACGATTCTCTGGGTTGATATATAATTAAACCTTAGGTTTAACAAGTTATTTATCATGATTTATTATTTATGAATAATGTAATTATTATTTTTTAAATATATATGATAATGTATATGAGATATCATTTTAGAGTTAATTTTTTTTTAATTTTGACTTTATTGAGGTAATAATAATTTTAAGGATTAATGTTCTATTTATTCATATGGTAGTTCATTTATTTTGAGGATTATTAGGGGATAACCTGTTTTGGTATTTTCTTAATTACTATGAATGAGAGGAATATATGTAAATAATATTCCAATCCATTATGAATTTATTTAGGTTTATTGGGAAGAAAAATTATCCTCAACCACGCATCATTCATAGAAATAAATTAGATTGTGATGGATATTGATTAAATAATGAAATTATACATGTCAAGAACGTTTCCTCCTTATGATTTTATTAATGGTGGTCAAATAATTCCTTAACACTAGGAAAATGTTCTAAAAAATATTCTCTATAACCTCTAATTTTTTTGAAGTAATGTTCTTCTAATCCCTCACTTGTAAAGTCCCAAAAATTAAGTATAGATTTTTTAATTATATGGAATTATTACGAGACCGTGAAATATGATGGAACACAATTAGATGGCCCAGAGTGCCCAGAATGATCCGTCGAAGTTTTGTTATGCTTTATTTATCACGCTTAAGCAGTTTTCCTGGAAATGTGAAATAACTCATAAACGGTTTATTGGATCAGAAATCTGAGGGCACCGTTTCATTCCGGATGGCGGGTTTACCCTATGCATGGCAAAATTTTATTCGTCGTGGGCCTCCTGTGAGAAAACCCAAAAATGGAATAATTGTGAATAAAATAATTAAATAAATTATTTTAATTTTCAAATGATTATGACTCAAAAAAGGTAACTCAGATTGAAAATCTGAGACCACCGCTGAACTTGTGAGGGTATTCTCTCTTTAAGCAGATACTAGCATTGGTTGGCACGGGGCATGAGTGAAAGTTAGTTTTTGGAAGTAAAACAAATAATTAAGTTAAAATTATTTTATTGTAAAATTCAAAACATATAAACGGTAACCCATATTGAATCTTTGAGAGTACCATTGGGTTTTTTAGCATGTTTGACTTAGTCAGAGCCTAACCTCGTTAAGCGCGGGTCAAGGGTGAATGTTATAAATTTTCTGAACATTTCATTCTGGAATGTTCAGTAAACGAGCGAGCTGTGTTATATAACTATTGAACTGGTGCTCAAAATTGAAATCTGAGGGCGCTGTTGAACTCGTAGCACAAATATTATCTTAAGGAGACCTTTACCTTGACTGCAGTATGTCAAGGGTGAAAGATTGTTTTCGTGAATTTTGTGGGAGAGTTAAAATAATAAAAATTAAATAAAGAAAAACATTTATTTTATTTCTGAAACCTCAATATATGAGTTATGGAGGTGGGGACCAAAAAAACTAGAAAAACCGAAAATTTAATTCTAGTGGTGGGGACCACCCGAACCCCTACGTAATGTGGGTAAATTTCTAGGAATCCTCCAATTTAATTGTGCCAACACAATTCAATTAATTATGCCAACATTATTTTCTTCCAATGTAAATTTAATTATTAAAAATAATTTAATTTATATTGTCTCCCCTTCACATTTGAGAATATTGGTTTTAAAAAGGGTAATTGGGGGAGAACATTGGAGGAACTCTTATTCTCCAACATAGAACACTCCTCCGATGAAGAACTAGCTCCAACGAAGAATGAGGAACCGACCCCGATCCCGGATTGGAAGCACCTTGTGGGAGCGAAGAATGCCAACGCTTTTCATCTTTATTTTATTCTTCCTCACGCCTCTTCATATAGAACCTTCTAGGTATGATTTTTAGCTTTGAATACCCTTATACCTGTTGTTGACGTTCTTCATGATTCATGAATTACTGAGCTGCTTACTACCGCCCTAACGCGGTGGGTGCGGTACAAATGAACATGGTACGACCTCTCCCCAATCATTTGATGTTTTTTTACGTGTTATTCACAACGGAGGAGGACGAAGACCAGTTCCTATGATTGAAACCAGTGGGACTCCGGGGGAGAGGTCGGCACCACAGTCAACCACGAAGATGGCGGCAGCTAAACCGCATTGCCTGAGAAGAGCTGCGGCCCGTCAGACGCGATGGAGTAAGGGTGGTAACCCGCACTCTGGCCGGCCACACAAAGGGGACCGAGGCACGCATTTTCACCGCTCGGTGTGCATGATCCATGGTCGTGTGTCGCAGAAGAAAGAAGAGGGTGGCCGACTCACTGTCGGTAGCTAGTGAAGGCGCGACGCGCGACTATGCTGTGCGGAGGAGGGTGTCGGCCGTTCGGCCTATCGCGGCGGGCCGCCGCACTGCAAGCCATTCCGATGGGCCGGGCCATACCCAATGGGCTTGGTTGGACCTAGGGAGAGACACGGGTTGGTCGGGGCCAATCCAACCCGTGGTAGGTTTGCCCAGGCTGGGTCGGGCTGGGTTGGACCGGACCCAGACCAACTTCGACCATTTTTGTTCTTTTGGCCATATCATGAGCTACGTGCGTCTGTTTGAAAAACCGTCTACAACATTAGAAATCATGGATCTATATGGTACTTTTGTTATACCCCACATGGGTTCTGGATACGTTCGGGGTATGGCCGTGTTGGATCGAACACGAATCCATCCGGGCCCTCGGGACCAAAAGGCCAATTACCTATAGACCATGCATCTGATTGACGCACCAATTACTGCATTGAGACCCCTTTTATGTGGCGGTCCTTTGGGATACATCTTTGTGAGACTTCTTTTTAGTTGAAGTATCAACATGTGGAATGAGGTGTAGACCCTCTAAGAATCATGCGAGCTTAGTGCAGGAACCCAGTAGCTGGTTGTATCATGATTAAGGGATCCTATGTGGGTCTGCACTTTGGGATCCTTCGTGGTTCTGTGTTCGAGAGTCTCACTTGGATCCGCTCTAGGAAATCCATGTAGGACTACTATAGGATCATATGTGGGTCTACTATACTAGGATCCTTTGTGGGTCAGCTATACTAGGATCCTTCTTAGGTTTGATGATTTAGGATCCTATGTGGGTCTACCTCTCGAAAGAGTAACATGATTCCGTAGTTATATCTAATTATATTTACAAGAATTCCTATGTTATACCTAGTGTGATATGAGTTCTTACCTTCGTGGTGATACCTTTGTGTTATTCTTCTATGTGGCATACCTGTGTGGTACATTCATTTGTGGTGGTACCTTGGTGGTATTATACTGTATGGTGTACCTTTGTGGTGCTTTCCTTCTTGGTGATAACTTTGTGGTATTCTTCTGTGGGGAAAATATCTATGGTACTTACCTTCTTGGTGATACCATTGGTGTATTCTTCTCTGTGTTGTACATGTGTGGTATTTTCCTTCTTGGTGAAACCTTCGTGGTATTCTTCTGTGTGGCATACCTATGTGGTACATTCCTTCATGGTGATACCATTGTGGTATTATTCTATGTGGTATACATGTGTGGTACATACCTTCATGGTAATACCTTTGTGGTATTCTTCTATGTGGCGTACCTATGTGGTACTTTCATTCATGGGGATACCTTGGTGGTATTCTTCTGTGTGGGGAACCAGTGTGGGACTTTCCTTCATATTGATACCTCTATGGTATTCTTCTGTGTTGTGTTACCTTTGTGGTACTTACCATTGTGGTGTTACCTTCGTTGTTTTCTTTCCATCATGGAATAGTTGATCATTGAAATAATGAGTTGGGCGTTGTGTTTCCTCATTAATGGGATGGGTATACTTGATAACATAGGTATATGTATGGTTATATACATTAGTTGGGCTGAAAATTGTTTTCATGAATTTTGGTTTATCCTTCATGGAATTTGTGAGACCGTTGAGGGTATCGGGGTCCTTACTGAGTATCATTATACTCACCCCGACATGGGCTATGCCTGCACCTTATTGTGATTGGTGCAGACGAAGGACATCACTGACTAAGGATGAGGCTACCTGGACTGGAGGTAGCTCAGAGTTGGACCTTAGACGAGCCTTACTACAGAGACAACCGTTCGAGAGCATTACCAACCCTTCAGGTAGAATCCTTGGAGGGAGTTCACATGAGTTATTTTAGTTTACTTGTACTTTTCAGTTTTACTGTACTTTCCAGCTGGTCTTGTATTCTGGAAACTTTTTCCTTTCTGTACACACACATTTTACTATATAGTTTACTTGTGATCGTATAATACCGTGTAATTGTTTGTCTGCATGTATAGAGGTTATAAAGGCAATGCCTTCCTAATTTTAGGGAATAAGCCTTCCGGTGTTAGTCGCCTCCCCCTGGACTTTGGAAGGTGGTCTTGGGGTAGCGAAGGCAGAGGCCCCAGGGGATGGTTCGTGACATCACTGATTCATTGTTTTTTGGTTGATAACATTCTAATAAAAATGTTCTCTATATATCCTAATTAATTATTGAAAATTAGTTTTCATTTACATGTCCAGATTTTCACTTCGCATTTATGTTCTCCCATTTTTACCCAAGTGTTTTTTGGACCTTAGTATTTCCCATACAATTTTTTTAAGGGCATGCCAACCCTTTTTACCATGTGGATTTTAAAAAAATGATTATTCAGATATCAATCCTTCAATTTCAAAGTAAAAGTTTAAATTAAGAGGATATAATTTATAGGTTAGGGTGAAGGAAACACTCTAAAATTTTCTCAATGTTTCCTTTTTAAATAAATTTATTTCATTTATATCATGTGTAACACACAATATTGACTTTAAACGAACCACTATATATTATCAAAATATTATTAAATGACTATCAAAACGTATCCCTAAAATTAGTATGTCAGAGTAAAATACACTAATTTATGATATATATATAATGAAACTACTCATTTTAAATGAATTGATTATTTACTAGGAAACTTGAATTCAATTATCAATAAATTTATATTATTATTAAAAAATATATTTCATATAAAATTATTTTTATTTATTTTTGCGAAATGAAATTATATTTTATTTTTAAAAAATTTAAAAAAGTATTTCATAAAACTAAATTCATTTTTTAATTATTTATAAGAAAATTATGTAAGGGTTTTTTCACAGAATTTTAATGAAAACGTTGATTTTTTGGGTGAATTTTAAAAATACTTATTTTTTAAGGAAAACAATATTTTTGTTTCAAGCATGTACATAGTTAAATTTTGTTTTAAAATGGTTTAAAATTAAAATTATATCTCTTATATATTAAATAATACATTTAAGTTTATTGGAATCAATTTTATGTAATAATATGGTGTAAAATAATTTGTACACAAAAAGTTATTTTTTTTCTGAAAAATAGTTTTTATGTGGGAAATGTGTTCTTTTCTGAATATAAATTACATTAATCTATATTGTGGAAATATTTTAATCTAATTATATAATACATATTAATTCAAATATATTAACATACACTTATTATATTTCAATGAATGTGATACAAATAAACAATGTTTAATTATTAAAAATTTATTTTTCTAAAAAGTTGTTTTCATCGCATTTTGTGTGATAGTATTAAATTAATTTGTTACACTTATATATGATTTTAATTTGAGAAATGTTATTTTATTTTTGTAATAATATTGTTGAAAATTCTTAAATATGACCCTTACATTTTAGACAAATATAAATAGTAATCATGGAAATATTTATCACCTCGGTTTAGGGTAAATAATGTTAATACCTATTACAATTATGTGATGAGGCCATATTTTTTCAACATAATTTTGTTTATAACATTTTAATTACAAAATTATCACATTAGGATTTAGATTTAGTTATTTAATGGACACATTTCCATCTAACAGGCTTATATATTATTTAAATCAATGAAAGTTAAAAAACGACACTGTATTTTAAATAACCATTACATGTTTACATTGAGAAAAAATTGGTTTCAATGAATATTAGTATCAATTATTTTCGTAATGAAATGAAATTAATGTTCGTTAATTGTTACTAATTTCATTATAATATAGGAATATCATAAATTCTTAAATAACACCTAAACAACTTTTATTCAATTAACCGAAAAGTAAAATAAATGAAATTAAAAATAGGGAATCTGATATATATTTAAAAATATATTTCATTAAATTTATTTAATCTGTTAATGTGAATTTTTATTATTGTTTTGAAAGATTAGTTTATAAATATATCTTTGTATTTCTGTATTATATGATAAATTAAATGAATAGTTTTATAAGTGAAAATAAGGACATTTTATTAAAATAACATATAATAAAGATCATGAAATAAGAAAAGGTGAATATAAAATGTTATTAAATGAAACAATAAGGAAATTTAGTGGAAAATATTCACCTTATAATTAAAAATTACAACCTTTTAGTATTAAAAATGTTATTACCAAAGTTGAAATTAGAATTAGTTACAAATGTCCAATAAAAAAGAGAAGGAATAAAATGGAAACAAATAATTTATAATTTATTTTGGTGTTCTTTATTATAAACTATCCCACATTAAATTTAAATCCCTATCCATGGAGTGGTATTTTAATTTTTAATATATTTATTAAGATTTAATATTTTTTAAAATTATTAAAGTACACCTAACCCAAATTATAAAAGGACTCATAGACCTTGATATATTTATTCTACATTGAGAATTATATCACTACAATACCTTGGAAAAATCCATTATTTACCTTTATAAACAAATTATAGAGGTTTTGGTCTTCCCAAAATACCATATGTAAGGTCCTTAGGTGGATACATAATGAATTTCATTAAAAAAGGTAATCACCTTAATCGATCAATTTATTTTCAAATAATTCTTTACCCTCTATAAATATAAGTTATTTGTCATTAAATAATATATTAACAATCCGAAATGTTATGAAATCTTTTTATGATTATAAGAACACCATTATAACCTCTCTTTCCACCCAAACAGTATGTTAACATATCCCTCATGCATACATACAACTTACTATCTCCACAATTCAATGAAATTTAAATTTGATCAGAATATGATAGGGATGAGTTTTATGATGTGATTATTTATTTTATCTAATATTTTTGACATAATTTTGTGATTAGAATTATAATATCCCATATTCTTAGTACCCTTCTATTCCATTTTAAAATTATAATGTCTATTGTGCGTACATGTGAACTGCCACCTCGATGAAGTGATGCAATTAATTTTTCATTTATATTTTTGATAGATTATAATAAGAAAGAGTTTAATTAATATATATGATTTATATAATGTAATAATTATGATGGAAATTTGAGATATTTTTTACCTTCCTTTCATTTTATCAATCAACAAAGGAAAACAATGTACATTCCTTAATACATCCTACTCTCTCCAAGAACGGTGTAATTCATATATCTATATAATTTTTTTTCAATGAATCTAAACATGTATATATTAAATATATACGATATTTTTATCATTATTAAAATTATAGAAATTATGTAACCACAATAAAAATAAAAGGACCAAAACTACTAAAATAGAAAAACAAAAAAATAAAGTAGATATCTCCCACCCTAGTGATTTAAATATTGATGATTCCAAAAATTGGGGAAAATGTTATAATGAAGTGTTGGAAGAGATGATGTATTTGATAGTTTATAAAGACACAAAAATATTCCAATGATACAAGAACAAAAAAATTATTATATATCTTTAAGTTGTTTATCAAATTGGTTGGGGAATTAAAATTTATTCATCACATTAATTTCAGATAAATTCTATAGAAATGACTTGATTAATTCCCATGTTTGAGGACATAATTATGGGTTTTCAATTTTATTAAATGATTTTTAATTTGGATAATTGGTTGTGTTCAGTCTTACAATTTTTTATTCATTCACTTTTTTGTGTGTTTGGTGGGATAATTCAATATGACAATTGATACTGGTTAATGTTTTCCCCCTATTTTCCACCATGGCACATAATAGCTTCTTGTAGACTAGTTGGTTGTTTACATACATTGTACTTGTGAGCGTTTTGGAATCCTGGTGCATTTTTTGAAGTGATATGGAATGTTATATTATCCTGATTTTCATGTTGGTCTGAGAGGAAGATGTTATTTTTTATCAAGTGATACTATACTAAATATAGATCATCTTGGTGATTTTATGTGCATATTGTGACTCCTTTACCTCCTTATTTTATGTTTTGAAGCAATGTTTTTTTTGTTTATTAACTCATGGATGGTTCAAGATCAAAATACCTCATGTATTCACTATATTTGGAACATCACATAATAAATTATTTATGGGTATGGGTTGGGAAACGAACTCATATCTCAATCTCCAAAAAATCTGATCTAGGGATTCCATACCTATCCATTATTTTTATGGTTTATGAATATTATGAAATAATTTTTATGAATACCATTTCTTTTTCACGCGTTATGATTTTTTGAACTCATGAAATGCTAGTGAAACCAAATTATTTTCCATAGGTTATACTATGATGAAAGGATTATGAAAACCATTTATTAGATTGGGTTATAATTTCATGAATATGTAATAATCTTGTGGTAGAGATATAGATAAATATATATATATTATTTGTATTATGTTTAGTGTGATACCTATATATCCCTCCAATGAGTTGGTTAATGGATGATATATTTGGATATAAGAACATCTAATATGTGGAGTGAACCCATATCAATAAGGTAATTCTTCCATTATCATAGTCATTGGAGTTAATCTTGACTACTATGATGGTTTTATCGGTAAAAAAGTTCCACTATGATATTATTTTCTGTTATTCATATCTAATAATGAAATTATTTTCAATTTTTTTCTGTATTCCACAAAATTATGTCTTCATCAAATTTTTTTCTCTCATAAATAATTTTTTTAATTCATTAATATTCATGTCATTTTTTCTACCATGATATATTCCCTGACTCACAATTTTGATTAATGATATGTGGTGATGGATTTTTAAATTTTGTTCTCATTTTATTATATATTTATTTTTATATTAATTTCAAGGGATCATTGATATATCTATTTTTACCATTACTGAGCATCTGATTATAATCTTTCTTGTATTAATTTTCCCTAGGTTATGAAGAAAAGTACTACGTATGATAAATCTAAGAAGGGTGTTAATTATGAAGAACTTAGTGGGAGATGATGAAGATATTTTCTTAACCTGTTGTTTATATGTCCATGTTTCCAAAAGGATAAAGACCTATAAAATTATATCATTGTTCACTATTTTACGAAAACAATATCCATCTATTATAATTTCACCTCTATATATGAATAGTATTGGATTTTATACCCACCACTTAGATATGAATCTACCTTTAAAGAATCCTTAACTATTGGAATCTAAAGAGTGTATTGATTACATAATTGAGAAATCATTATCATATTAATATCATACTTTTTAATATAAATGTTCACATCATCGCACTACATAACCTATGGAACACCAATGGTTATAATACATTAATATTTACTCCAGTTATCCCCTTGAAAACAACATAATTAATCGTATAAAACTCTTATTTATTATATAATAGTTTTTTACACCTAGATTAATCTAATATCATAATTTATATGAAGAACAACTGAGGATTTGAGATATCATGATCAATACTAACACATGAAAAATCATATGTTGCATCATAAATTTTCTAATTTAAACATATAAATGTAACCATGTATCGTTAAAGTGATTTGATGCCAAATGGTTCTATATTGTTTAGGAAAAACAATAAATCATACCAATAAAAAAGATAATATGGGCATAATTTATTAATAAAATATTAAATGACCATTGGAAAAATACAAACTATAACAACAAAATGAGATGAGATACACACGACCAATCAAAAGAAAGATCTTCCTTGTCATAAAAATGAAAACCCCTATTCTAAACATCAAATAATCCATCCAATGAATGAAAAATAAATTCCCAATTAGAGTTATCATAGAAATAAGAATCAAAAAATGAATTTTAATAGTAACTAAACCACTCCACCGGAATACGTTACAAACATGTAATGTTAAATATCTACATCATGTTCTTTAATTTATTTAAAGACATAAAGGAAAATATAAAAACTGAATCCAGGAATGTGAAATGTGTTTTCCTCCAGTAATCGCTCAACATGTCATAGTGGGAGGGGCATCATCTTCCAAAATATAATGATTAATATTTATATATTAATATGGAATCAATATACATGTAAATATGTTTTATATTAATTTTTTCTAAAATAAAATTCCTTCATATACTTCTATGTCATTATAAATTAATATATTTTTCTTCTTGGATTTTGATTATTTTTCCATGATTATATATTCTTTGGAATTATAATATTTCATACATTTAGGATGTTCACGATGATATTACTTATTTTATTATATGATCAATGTTTTAATATCATTTCTTATAATCAACATTTCTGATATCAGAAATTTTTTAACCTATCATCTATTATTATCATATTTTTCTACATGCTTGGGATCTAATCCTCTATAAATCATTGATATTTTTTCCTTTACTATGTATTAATCCTCAATCAAATTTATGTCTCCTAATTTCCCCATGTATTTATTTGAAAATATATCTCTATGAAGAACTTATTCGTGGAGAATTTTATTTAGATGTTGAAGTGAAAATACATAATGAGATGCATATATAGTTAAAATAAAAATTAACTGATCCTTTTATCATGTTGTCTGTGTTTTATTATTGGAATTATTTATAGAATGATGTAATAATTTTTTAGTGATCACATATTGTAATGGAGTCTGTGTGTATTGTTTCCATTTTAGTACCCAATCTTCATGGATGGGTATGGGGGACTCAACAATGGTCCAAACCATTTCCCATATGGAATCCTTTATTATACAACTTGAATGAACCATAACCTATGTAACCCCTTTTAATGATAATTATCATAGTATGTACCCATCACCAACTAGATGATTCTAGTCATTAACATGATTCAACCACTCCCCATTTAAAGGATGTTATATAACATTCACATAAACCAAAATGTATTTCTTATGATTCCTATAAAAATATCATGAAACATAATTTATGAAAAATAATCAAGGATAATATCCCCACACTGTTACATGATAACCATAGTCATTATGTAACACTTATTCTATAAAAGACATAACCCCCATCAGTATTTACTATTTTATAACCTCTAACCTACCATGTGACAAACATGCCCCAGGGGTAATAATTTCATCCTCCCCCTAACACACAAAACCATATAAAACAATGGATAATCTATTAGTTATAAATAAGTGAAAATAGAAATATATGGTTATGAATAAGGGTATTATAATTTTTTTCTTATCCCTTGATAATGATCTTGTTCCATTTAAAAAAGTCTACAAATGTCTTGCGCATAGTTGGCATAAAAGACGAAAATAGTAATGAAGTGACACACATGATTTTAATTTGTTGAAGAGAATGGTATAATACAATGATAATGAATTTAAATGTTCATATTCATCAAAATACAATGCTCATGGATTTTCTATAAGTTTAATGCAGCTTCACTGAATCATATGGATTAAAAAATTGATGATATAAAATCTTACTGCACAAAATTTCAATGGGAACACGATGATCCTATGAGAATTTATAAATTTATATTCTAAAATATTGAATAATATGGAACCAATGGTGGTGTATTAAATAGATCCTATTTATTTATTCTAAATGACTTCACAAATCAACATTCGATGACAGCTTTATAAGTTCCTCTTCCTTTCTCTCTAACATTCTAGAACTCCTATCTCAGATCTACGAATCCATTTTCTCTATTATGAAATACATGTCTTCAAAAACTCCTACAATGTTATTTAATGTAAAATTGTTAATCAAATTATTAATCCAAAAATTTCAATTAATTCAATACTATTATTTTCTCTATCATTCAATTAGGTGGACCCAATAGTTTTTGAATATCCCTTAAGTGTTACTATTTTTTATTCAAAGACTAGAATATCGATCGATAACACCATCAATTAATTTGAACCTAAATTGATGTCAATAAAGTAACATATTCCTCATGGTATGAACTACATGTCATAAAATGAAAAATATAAATTTGACCATAATCAATGAATTACTATAGTTTTCATGGAATGATCTATAGTAATGAAATATTCAGATTAATAAATTTCCTTTAATTTATGATGTGTAAAATGTGAATCCCACATGAATTTTAGTTTGGAAATTCTCATTATATTTTATAATGAATCATGTTTTTGGAAATCTCATTCCACATGGTGTGTGACATGTATTAGTTTATCCTTATAAATCATATTAGAAACCATCATAATATGACCACATACTTCATGGTGAAAACCTTACATAAACAAATCTACTAAAATCTTCTCCAGAAATATAATGGTGTTTAATTATTCATTAAAGTGTATTACTATCCTTATAAAATAAACTAAATTAATCCATATTCTATTGTGTGGTGGAACTAGGGTTCATGACACAATCATCACACATAGGTATCCTTTTTGATCATCTCAAAACTAATCACATCAATGAATTACTATTTGTATTGATATAAATTTTCCAAGAATATATGATATATAATAAATTCATGAAAAGTATTATAATGTTCCATTAAAAAATTCTAATTATATTCATGGAGTTAGTCAATATTCTATAATTACTTCTTTAGAAATATGGCCCTTACTTAATTCACCATTGCCATGTGACATTTTCATTCATTGTGAGTGCAACACGATTAGATTTCCACAGAAGTAAATCATATCTTATAGTGTGTAAGAAATGAAAACACAATTATATATGGGAAAATAACTTCATGATACCTTAATATATATTTATTTTATTATAAATCCAATCTCTTTTATATATTATAATTCATTCAATGCGAACTTTGAACAAAACATGAGACTATAATAAAATATTATTATTCATACATTACCATTCTAAATTATTCATTTAATTGGTTGGTCTCAATAGTAATAAATAAATTAGAAAAATTATATGGTATATAAATTTATAAAATCAACAATAATGTTTTCTATTTATTAAAAATAAAATAATAATCATTTGAAAGTGAAAGAAGGGTTTTCTATCAAGTGTAATTTTCTAGAAATCGGTTTAGTCACACATTGGGTAGATAAAATAATTTTTTACCACATATGGAAAATATAGATGAAAAGATAAAAATACTTTTGGAAATAATAGTTGAAAAATTATCTTATTGTTATTTTTTATTTTTCTTAAATGTTTAATATTTCCATTAATAATGAAATGTAATTAAATCTAATTAAAAAGAACCTTTTTTAAAATTAATTTTACGGATAAATTATATTTTAAAATTTTTTAATGTATAATTAATTAAATTTTATTTCAATTAATGAAAATTAGCTAATTTTAATCATTTTTTATTTGAATTTTTATATGAAAAATTAATAAACATGTAATCAATTTCTATGTAAAAACTTTCTTTCTCGCCATATATGGGGGATTAATTTTAAAATAAATTATAAATATTATATGTATTTAAATTATTAAGATGGATTTTAAATTTTTAATAATAAATTTTTTAATTCTTAATAAGGGAAAATTAATTTATTAACAAAATTAATAGTGAATACAGTAAAACATAATTGTAATGGTTAAAGAAAAAATTGATTTATTGGGGGTTAAAATGTAATGATAATTGTTAAATTGACAAAAATACTTATAATAAATAAATATTATGGACATATTTATAACTAATACCTTATATGATCTATAATTTACCATTATTTTAGGCTTGCTACATGAAGAAAATGTGGTTATAATTCATTCTATTAAAAAAATTATAAGTGTTCCACTCACCTCTCGAACAAAAGTTCACCCACTCTCATCACATCATAAAACATTAAAATCATTTTTTTTTCTTCCAATAACTACCAAAATAACATCCCAATATCCATTATCTAATTATAGAATACTTATTTTGGGAATAAATTCACCCTAAAAGGCTATAGTGCATACCCATGGAGGATACTTAAATAAGGGTTAAGGTTATTCAATGAGAAATTTTATTCTACTTCACTCTCAAACAAATTAAATTATTTCTAAACAATTATGTTGATACAACTTCAGCATATTACATATAATAATAATAATTTTATTGTTAATTTTTTGAACTGAAACCACTTTAAAATCCATAAAATGGAATAATAAATCATCATTCATGTGTACAGTGGACTACCGCCTTATGAACCAATGCCATTTGATTTTCCATTAGAACCTACCATAGTTGGTTATGATGATGGATATAGAGCTTATATGTTATATTTATAACAATATTATACATTTTAATTAATTATATAATTTATAGTTTTTTTAATTCCGTTCCTTAGGATATACGATAACATCGCTCCAGTGTACAGATTAAAACCACAACGCGAAGTGATGTTATTTTTATTTCACTATCGCTTTACATTGAAGGTTATAAGGATTGATTTCATGATTATACATGATATACATGTCATAATTATTATATTAATTAAATATTTATCTTTTTTATAAGATAATATATATCAATTTATTTAATACATTTTCACTCAATGAAAGATGATAACATCGTTCTTGTACGCATGGACTACTGTCTTCATGAAATGATGTGACTCTATATTCACCACCACACCACATGGATGATAAATAAAAGTATATTTAAAGGAATAATATGTTTTATATGATATATGATCAATATTTAATTATAATTTATTACTTATCTTCTAATGAAAATGGTTATTGGAAAATTAAAATGTTATTAATGTGTACGTACGACCTACTATCTCCACTATCATAAAAAATTAATTTATCAAAACCATTTTTAATGATTTATATTAACTGTATAATTGGTGTATACATATGATAATTATTCAATGATTATAATTTTTTAGAATATGAGTGAATTTAATTTGTAAAATAACCAGATCATTAATTAAAACATATGCATGTGAAAACAAGAAAAGTAACACCTGAAAATAAGGAATGTAATGAAATATTATTAATTAATAAGTGATATGATGTTATAAAATGATAAAATATGATATGATAAAAAAAATATGGTTATATATAAAGATAATAACATATTTAAAACCACTATACAAGAGGTTAAATAATGATCAAGCAAAATGTAGTGTGAGGTATGGTATTTTACATCTCACATTTATTTCTTATAGACTTTCAAATTCACCACTCGATTATTTTCTGTTCTTTATATACATCCCCATTGACTTGTAATTTAATGAATTAATTTATTTTCATGATATTTAAATTTTCATTTTATATTATTCTTTATTGGTGATTACGATTCAAAAAAGTAGTAAAGTGGTAATGGATTTTGTCTTAATTTACATTCTATTGAGACTTTTTTGTTATTATGAACCAATTCACTTTTATGTGGTGTATATACTACCCCTTTGATATGTAATATCATGATTATTTCAAAATGGATGTTATTTTATATTTTACATAGAATCATATAATCCAAGGGAATTTGTATTGAATGTTATCAAGTGGAAAAAGTTATTTTACAATCTCACTATATTTTTTGATTGTTAACATTCCCTTGAAAACCACAATTTATTGTAATAATTAGACATTGTAAATTATGTTTATCATAAATTAATTTTTTTCATGATGGATATGATTATTTCATAAATCATATATAATTTTAACATAAGGTGTTTACTTGGAAATTTAACTGATTAACTTGAGAAATATTGATAAATCGGTATCCATTACTCAATAAATATATTTTTTTTATATTAAATATATTATTTTATATATGAGTAATTATTAGGACATACAGATATAGATGGGGCCTAGTTATAAATAACCCCTCAATTTATTTACATGTCATATAAGACATATCTGATGGCCAAACCCTATGATTTTTTACCTAGTAGTTATAAATTGTCGTGTGAAAAGTCTTAATTGTATAATTATATTTGAAAAAATTGGATTGGTTTATTCCTAATTGTTATAAATTTTCTTCTGAAAGTTATTTATGGTTGAGGTATCATGTTCTTAAGAACACATGCCCAATAATTATACATTTCTTTCATTAATAATTCAGTTATCTTACTATCCATGAGAGTTTTTCCATTATATTTTCTATAGATGCATTTCATTATCATTTTATTGAATAATTGGATTATTTTTTTTCATTTATTTACCCTACAATATAGATTATTAATTATCATATCATGCTATTCATGTTATTTAACTCACATATTTTCTCAATTATTTACCATTCCATAATGAATAAGCATTATTTAAAACATTAGAATAAACTATCACTTATTTATAAACCATTTCCAAAATATAGTGTGCCATGGAATAAATAATAACCAACTATAATCTCAATTGTGTCAATATTCGTTTTAAAATTGACAGTTAACATAAATATTCATAATTAAGACACTTACCTAAATTCCATTCTCTTAAACATATGCCAAATACTACTGTCCAAAATTAATCATTTTCACACTCTCCCTTATTCCATAAAAATATTCCCTTGTTTAATATAAAGGAACACTCCAAGAAAATAGTCCCTCCATGTAATCATCAAAACCATCACTCCAGTTATTAATAAACTTAAATAAAAATTCTATAAAATTTAATAATATTGTGTCAAATACATAAAAAGTTAAAACAAGAGAGGGTTATGAATATTTTTTCCTTGAATATAATCCCATAAAAGATTAGTGGTCCCTTTTAAAAATAATTTAATTGGAGGGTGTTAATTGGAACATTATATCCAGATGATTCCTTTCATAATTTATGTTATATAATCCATTATTCATGAAAATTCAATTTGATTATGTTTTGGCATGTACTAAAACATCACTACCATTTTTTCTACCTTACTCAAGATGAACTGATACATTACCTAGTTGTTATTTTTCATTTAATAATGGATAATATTTTTGATACGATTTACAGATCATGAGTTATCATAGATTATACAAACGTGAGATTTTATATTCACTCCAGTTTCATCATTATATTTTTTCATCCAAATTAATTGAGTACAGTCTAGAGTAGTCAATAGGTATCTAGCCTTCAATGTTTATAAGGGAATTTAGTTATGATTCATACCTAACTAAGATATATAAGATCTTCCAACATAGAAAGCATCACCTGATTTATTCATCACTTCATGAAATGAGCATACACAATTTGTTTTAGAATATCCCAACAAAACATTTTTTGATACGTTGTAAAAAAATAGCACATGATTGATTATATGATTGATATATCATATATTATTTTCAAAACATATATATAATAATCCACGGGAATAAATTGTTTTTGAGCATCATGGAATGTGTGAGAAACTATATTATGTTATGTGGCTGTGAGATATAGAAAACTCCCAATAATCTATCTATACTATTTTATATGGCACACTTTCCATCCTCTTTCATCATAAATTTCATCTACTAAGCTATATGAGTTGACCGTGGATAATAATAATCCATTTGGAAACATTTTATAAAATCCATGGAATATTTAGGATATGAAATAAATGTCCCATCCATTTTTTTATTACATAGAATCCTTAAAAAAAACCACTAATTTAAGAGATATTGAAATTGTACATCCTAAATTATATGAATGACCTATGTTGTGCATCATCTGAGACTAAAAAATTAGTTCGTCAATATAGATGACCAAAAATATCCTTTGATGGTGTTTCTTCTTGATGTATATGTTATGATCAACTCATCCTTATGTAAATCATTTATTATATAAAAACCAGTCAAGATGTGAATACCATGCTTGTGGTGACTGTTTTAGTACATATAATTTGTTTTGGACCAAAACACCTTTTTTTAATCGTCATAAAAAATAAATCCATACAGCTATTCGATGTATACCTTCTATAATACTACATAATTGAGTAATGATGACTTAAACTCAATTTTATGAACATTGAATCTTATTTTCACTATTATTTAAAAAAACAATTTTATAGATTTCAATCGGTCCACCAATTAATTTTTTTATCCCCATCTATTCCATATATTTGGGAATAACCTTTTATCACTGGTACTTATTTTTCAAATTCATCTATCCATTTTCATTGAGTTTATTCTTAAATAAATGTTGAGTACTTATGATGTATTTGTTCTTTTTTTGCATAGGAATATATTACATTTTGTGCTTCTCTATTTGGTCAAGCTCATCAATTATACAATTGATCCATTTATATTTCATATAATTGTATATAATTTTTTTAGGATCCAATTAAGATTTTAGAGAGGTTTTATACAATACTTTTAGCTTTCTTATATAACGAGGAGCTTTACATTCACCCAAAACAAATTTGTCAATTTTCATGACATTTCATTTCACCATATCTATATATGTTGAACTTAGAGTATTTTCTTCATCTTCAATCCCTTTTTCCAAGTCTCTATAGAAACATGATCACACAAAAATCATTTCCATTTATTATCAATTTATTCTGAAAAAAGATCATTATATTGATGTGAGATCTTCTCTCATGTTTTCAAAATTTTCATGTTCTCAAATGTTCTAACATTTTGGTAAACCATAATATCCAAAGGCACATGTTATATTAGTTTTACTCATATCTTTAGGATGAATATAAATCGATAGTAACTTTGTCCCTATGATCCAAAATCTTCTAATGAATCTCTATATTTATAATAAAATGATTTTTCCTAAGCTATAAATGTTATATGAGTGTAATTTGTTTATAATTTATATAGTAGGAAATATTTTTTTCACATGATCATTGTTATCACAACTCGGTTAAGACCATTATTGGGGTGATGCGGGGTTTGATATGTTAAAACAACTGCCCCTTTGGATCTTGTTTTGTTGTTAAACAAAACAATCATCACTTCCCTTCCCATAGAAATGTATTAGATGAAATGAAAACATGAAAAATACTCATAAATTATACACGACTCAACCAAATATGGATTCATCCTAGGAGAATACATAGTAAATGTTCTGATATAACAAATCCACAAAAGTAAACTACTATTACAATGTTTGGAGTAGACTCACTATCCCTACAAGTTAACTACCATTTTCAACATGAAATCTCAGCACACTCTCAATCAAAGTGTTCACACTACTCCTTCTGAAATTTTTATTTTGATCAAATGTATCAATATTATTTACCCCTTATTTAGGAATAATGATGTTCTAATTTCATCCAAATTATGAATAACTATTTTCTATTGATATTTTGGGAAAATACTTATAGTTTCAAACAATGTGACTTTCAACCAACCATTAAAATATTTTCTAAAACTCTACCACATTGATGCACATTTTATGTTTTTTCCTAGAACATTAACTTTCACACAATTATTCAACTCACTGCAAAACTCTCAGATTTCTCGCAACTCTTACATTTTCACATAACAATCATTGTCTTATGTTCACAAGTACATTTTATTTGGAAAACTAATATTTGAGTGGTTATTTAAATCATGAAATATATTCATGAAAATATTACATGATTAAGAGCCCTAAAATTATATATTAAGTTGAATGATCAAAGAGGTGGTAGTCATCAATTTATAGATGCGATCAACACTTCACAAAGCTACCTTTTTCACCTTTGAAAATATAAAAAACATTCATTTCCATCTAATATTCAATGATTTGATGTGATGATTAGTTCACAAATCTTCACTCTCATGCAACTATATATGTATTTCATGGGATAACTCAACTCTCCATATTCGTCACAAATATAAGTTTCATTGTGTTTCAATACTTTAATGAAGCACTAGACTGTCCCATATTTCTATGTGGAATCCCCCAATATTCACTTTCTCACAGATTTTAGAAACACCTTCTCCCTCTTTTAAATTTAATGGAAAACACATTATTTACAAATAACACCTTCTTACATCATCAAAATATTGGTACCAACATGTTCTAAAACATCGGGAAAAGACAGAAACCTTTTCATGAAACATATTAAATATATTATACTGCTTCAATACCTCTATATTAATGCTTTTTAAACATACAACGTCAACAATCTTGATGAAACTCCACAACCAACTTTTCCAACATTATTTTTCAACCAACACAATCAACCAAAAACATATCAATGTTTCCTTGTGGGAATTTTCCTAAAATTAACCCCTTTTTCTTTATTGGAAACTCTATACCTTTTCATATCACATTAAATCTTATTTTTCTAATGTGTTGATAACTTATTTCACTCTTCCATATAATAACAAAATTTTCTTCTTATAATTATAAATAGAGATTAAATATTTAATCAACACACTCTCTAATCATGTATGATCCACTATCAGTGTGAGAAACAATAATATCATGAAATTTTCATCATTGAACCACTTAATTCCTGAAATAGGAAATTACATTCATCATGAACCCCAGATTTGGTGATATATATCCTTGTATGACCATCTCCTACATCGTTATATTCATAATAATCCCTTTATTTATTTTATCCACCTATAATCTTCCCCATATCATGATCAATAAATTTCCTCCACCTTATTAAATAAACCTAAATGTCAGTCCTTTTTTGTTAAAAATATCAAAATGAACACATATTAATGCGTAATGAAAAAACCTCATACCTCATGGAGATGGGGCCCCTTTTCACACTTCGTAATGTGTGAAGAGTCTAAAAACACCAAGATCTATTCCATATGGATAAAACTATTATTTTGGTAAGACAGTCATCAAAATATCTATAACCTATAGTTCTACAAGAACATACACCAACTTCACATTCCCATAACCTCCCATATCGTTAATAAAATGATACTTCACTTCAATGTGATTTTTTCTTGAGTAATGGAATAGATTTGTTCTAAGATTTATTGAACGTGAATTTACCTAATGTATTCCAATCATGGAATTAAATTGAACTACCATATCATCAATTTTTTAAGTCATCCATAATATTTTTTTACATGATTGTGTAGCCATAATATATTTAGATTTTAGGGTGCTTATAGAGATTAAATTGTATATATCTATTAACTAAGATTTATATTATCCTATATGATATATTGAACAAATAATATTTGTTTTTTATTATCAGGAATACAAAGAAAAATTAGTATCTATATAACCTAATGACTATTATAGATATTTTTCATTATACAACAAACTATAATCAACCATGACTTTAATATATAGATGTATTATTTTCATTAAATTTATGATTATTTATTTAAGATTTTATTTATATTATTCCTCTTTTCATGTTGAATAAAAAATTTAGGTTATTTCTATATTATTTACAATATACTACGGGTGATATTTATATATTATATTACATTAACCACATTTCTTTCATCATATCATGACAGTTTCATCTTGGTAGAAACCAGAGTTGTCATCTCCTAGGAAATATCCATTATAAATATTCCAGGAAACTCATTGGAATATTTTTATTGATAAATTAATGTTTAATTCCTTATGTCCCCTATAAACTATGGAAAATTTTATTTTTACTAATCATGGAAATTTTGACGTCTACTTTCATAAATTAAATGAACTTGTTGCACTATTCTTCATCAAATTCACAAAAAATATGTCTTTGACATATACCAACATCATCATCCTTTAATCAAAATTACTATTGACATGAATATTTTTATTAAATCTACCATGATAAAAATTGAGCTTCCTAAATTACAAATTAATTATTAAATACCATGATCATGTTGCCTTCTTTAATCAATATAACTCATTCTATAGAAAATCCTTGATCTCAACTTCCTTGCAAATAAAACCATATATTAATTTTACGTGAACTTCTTCATCCAAAACCCCATTTAGAAATTCTAACTTAATTAATATCTGGAATTTTTTTTCCTTTTCACCAATAAGTCCTAGAATAATCAAGATGTATCAATCATTAAAATAGGTGAAATAGTTTCATCATCATCGATTCCATAAATCTGTGATTATTCAATTCACACCAGTTATACTGAGTTTTGAATTATTATTCCATATTCATTTAGTTTTTTTGAAAGACCCATTCCATCCTAGAGGGATTCTTCTATTACGGCCCTAAAAGATACACCCATGTTTGGTTATTTTCCATTTGTTAAATAACTTCTTTATTATTCTAAACCCAATTTTCACCTCCATCTACTTATTTAAAACACATTGCCTCTAACTGTGATAGGTAATATGCATGATGTAGTGACTTCATCCTCCTTGTATTTTCTGATGTTGTCTAATCATTTATTATGTTATACTTATATATATAATCATTTCTCTATGGGTTATGTGAATATATATGTCATGTTTCATCCTTCTCACTATCTGAATTTTTATTTAAATCATCCTTAAGAACCCCTCTTGAGCTTCTCATTCGTTCATCATTATCATCCTAATACAATCGAGTCATTTTATAAATATTATACTAAATTTACACCACTACTACATAATTTAACTCTCTTAATTTTACTATATTCTTATTAAATTATCTATATGATTTTATTTTTTCTGAGTATCCTTCAAATATCCCTCTATCTCTATGAGACTGACACATATTATGTTCCACATTATTTGAATGAAAAAGTCAATCCCCAAAACACAAATGTAATTCAATTTCGGCCAATTTACATACAATAACTCATTTGTTTTATTTTTTTCAATTAGACACACTATGACTCTATTAAAATTATAGAACGGAATCAAAAATTCCTCATTCTAGAACTTATCGAGAAGATATTTCTCAATGAGAATTATTCTAGCCATTTTGTTGACAATCCATTTCTTTCTCTCAACCAATACATTTTTATAAGGAGTTCTACCAATGAAATATTGTGAGTTTTCCCATTTTGCATGAGCTAATCCTTAACATGGCTATTTTTTTACCCTGTTACATTATTAGTTTGGATGTTTTTAATTTTTTGATATAGTATCTTATCAAATTACCTTGGGTAATGGGTTGTGTAACTAAACATCTCAGACATGGGGGTGATAAGGGAAACCCATTCAACCCTACTATAATCATCAATGAAGAGGAAAAAATATATCTTCCCATAAATAGATTTTGTGGAAATAGTTCCACACAGATCAAAATTCACTAGATAAATAACTCAAGTTAAACTTTTCTCTTTTGTCATTTTTTTCATTTTAAGTGATATTCCATTGTTTGAAAGCATAAAATATATGTTCATGATCACATGATAACCAATGGGGACCTATATAAGCATTGTTATTCACCATATCATCAAAGTATGGTTAGATAAAAAATCTATGAAATATATTCCAGAACTGAATTTATTCTTCCTTCAATAGAATGAACATATCTTCTTCTCAACTCACAAGGTGGAGATTACACATCTTGAAAATTATAATAAAAATACTACAACAAATTTTACTTTTATGATGCACCATATCTTGGTAAGGCTTATAGTATTAAATAAGTCATGTGGTTTAGTGAAACATTGCATGTAGAGACCCGAAGCATAACATACATAGACATTACATTACTTTTGCAGAATACTTAGTACATAACAAAAACACACACACAAGGACCGTAATAGTTTAGTGTCTTTGGAAACTCGGAATATAATCTTCTAATTGTGGTGAAAGATCTTCAACATCTCCCATAAAGATCATCTTTTTTTGAAACCTAAATCCTTTCTTTATACCCTGGGGAAAAGAAATCATAAAAGGGTGATCTCAAATGCTCAGTAAGGGTAAACAAAATAAATATCAATCACATCATATTCATAAGAACATATCTTTTGGAAATCGTAACCTGCAAAAGAGATCATAATTTCATAACATGGGATAAATCGTAGTAGTGAAATGGAATCCCAATAATCATAATATAAAACATGAAACTTTGTGGCATACACACATAATCATAGAGAATAATTTCTTATTAGTCAAGACTCATTTCCAAGACTATCTTAGTGGACAAAGTCCCTTTCTGAACCGAGTTCACTCCTCGTTTCCGTCCTATTTCCATGAACCGGTATAACCTACCATTCAAGACATGTCTATCTCATGAGATATAAAATCTTTACCCAATTCATTGGAGGGAGATATAGGTCCCACCCATCTCATAATGATACTATTCTTATGTGTGCCACAAAATCATAAATCATTCATCATTGCATAACCCATGTAATAAAAATGGGATTCTTAAACAAGATGACATCATAAAACAATTCATATAAGATACAGGAATTCATAAAAATAATTCCATCACAACATAATTATATCAATGTAATAATAGGGATAGAAACAGAACCCTATATTATCTTAGATGGAAAATAATTTTGATAAAACACTTGAACTCCATTCTTGAGAAAAATATCCTTTCTACTTCAAAAACATTTTCCTTTCATAAAATGTCATACAATTTTAAATTAAAAGAATTTGATTAAAAATAAACTAGAAAACTTTTAAAGGAAGCTTCTTGGAAATAGTGTTTTAAAAATCCATTCATGCCGTATAAGTTAAAAAACATTCTTCTCGTACTTTTGTCGGAAAAGTCAAAAAGTACCTCGTAAGAAAAACGACAAAAGATTCCTTTCATATTTTTTACTAAAAACTCACCATAGGGTAAAATTTGATATAAAATATTGTAGAAGGATATAAATATTACATGTTGAGGAAACATGGATGTGGATGATAAAATACACCGCAGTAAATACCAAAGTATAAACAATCTCGGATAAAAATGAGATTGTGATATTTCCCTTACCATAGGTCCGATTTGCTTCATATGTGTCCGAAACTCCTGTATAATTAATTAAATAATGCCATTGACTTATTCCAGAATCATACTTATTTTTATGATATCATATATGGTCATATTCTTTGCTTCTTATTAATAATATTTCATTACTACTTGTTATTCGGTTGTTTATTACTTTTTGTTCTTATCCGTTTTTTGTCGAATAAATTCTTATTCTTCTCTTTAGGATATAGATACCTCATTTCCAGAATTTTATTAGTGTAATATATATCATATTCATTCATTCAATTCATTTATATAATCACTATTCAATGAAGATCATGTAGAACGAGTCGCATCACATCGTGGAGACGGTATTCCGTACGTACGCACGAGTGATGGTATCGTTCCTAAGAACGTGGAATTGTATTGGAGTGTATGTATACTATTTAAGAATCAATATCACTTTATCATAGTCATATATAGTCATTATTTACACCATTATACCCATCCATGTAAGGTGGTGGTGGAAAATAGATTACACCACGGCGTGGAGACGGTATTCCGTACGTACGCACGCGCGGTGATTTCTTTTTCCTTAGGATTGATAGATGGTGAAATAGGGTTGTTTCATAACTATAGTAACATATCAATATATGATTGATACTGATGTTATTACTTCATAATGAAACAACTAAATAAGAAAAAGTGGAAGAATAAATAAAGATGAAAGAATCGGTAACGGAAATTACCTCTTCTTTGAAGTGCTTCTTTGAGACCTCCTTTTAAGGAACTAAAATAGGTCTTTGAAGAAGACCAGAACCTCTAGGATGTTTCTAGGGAAGTGGAGAGGATAAATTGTCAGGGGTTGGTCGAGATTGAAAGCTCAAGGTGGAGTGAGGAAGAGGGGGAGGAGGTGCCCTTTTATAAGAGAGGAGAGGGGCGCCTTTGGAAAACTAAAAATATTATTTTATTATTAAGCCAAATTCGGGTTTAAATAGCTCAAAATTGATTTATTTTGATTCTAAGGTGGGGATGAGTCGAAATCCTCTCATCCAATAGAATTTATACAAGTTTAGTTTCCTATTTTAACCATATCATTTAGTTTTAACATTAAGTTAAATAATTTTACTTTTACCTTGTCTTCTTGTGTTCTTACATTATAGGGTTAATAAACTTACTATATCGAGACAAAAGAACCACAATTTGTTTAGTATTAATATATATAACCTTATATAAGTCATTTGGCCGAACCGTAGATTTTTAGGAATAAGACAACAATTAATAATATAATATTTGTTTTAAAAACTATTTTATGTCAATTTTGACACTATTTAGTAATTAATTTTTGTGAAAATCATAACAGAATGATTAGTTCGAACCATGTTTCTTATATCAATACTAACATGTCATATTAACCTATAAAATTAGTTTAATTCATATAAAGTCTCAAATTACATTTATTTGGGTATTTATAACATCAATTATGTCAATATTTCATTAATAAGATAATTACTGCATCATCGTTGTGTCATAAATAAATTAAATTATTTAATGTCTAAAAATTACAAATAAAATACAATTATGTATAAAATCTCTTTAGATTTCTAATGAATATTTATAGTCGAATTTATCTCATTTATATCCCTATATTAAAAATGCATTACTAATTAAACTTTGATTTTAACTATTTTAACTCTTCTTTAAATAAATTAATAATAAATGTCCTAATCTAATTCAAGTGGGATTTAATGGTCATATTTTCTTCCTAAGGTTGTTTTTGGTCGAATTACACTTATTAAATAGAATTAGGACATGTGTTAGGGTAATAATAATATCATTTTTACCCTTAATTACCATATTTACTTTTAACCGTGGTAAAAAAAGTAAAAAGTTACTATTAACCAAAAATTATTTTCATCTCATTGAACCACATTTTATTCCTTCATATTAACCGTGTCTCTCGGGTTTTCGAAATTCAACTCACAAAAGCGGTAAAATTAAGTTTTATGAAAAATTCAGTTTTTAACTACCACTTAGTGGTTTCACTATTCATCAAAAAATGAATGTTTCCAGAAAAATACCAAAAATTAGGGCTAAGATATATTTGATATTATGAATTATAAAATGATGTATATTTTATCAAATTCAAAACATATCAGTTACATTAAGTAATTTAAAAATTAATTCCCGTCGTCAAAACAAATACCGTGTTTTTAAGAGATAATAACTATCAAAAGATTAACACTTGTTTATAACTGGTTTAAATGTGAAATTACATCCAATGACCAAAATTGTATTAAATTGTAAAAAATATATTCTAAATATACTTTAAAACCACTCAAATTAACAATTTATCACGATTAATTATTTCTATTAAAAAAGTTGTTTTTAATTAAAATTTAGTAATTTTCACTATTCATCAGAATATGAAAGTTATCCGAAAAGTACCAAAATTTCACCCTAAGATAATTTCGATATTCCGAATCCAAAAATGAAGTCCATTTTGAAAAATAAAATTTAAAAATTTTCAAAAAGTGGTTATTACTATTCATAACGGCTAGTTTTAAAAATATTTTAATAGCATATCGTTGTTTAGTGAAACTCGATATTGCGTACTACACACGCTATCGAGGAAGGTCACGATTGCGTGTAATGCAAGGAAAGTCAAGGATGCATGTTGTGTAAGCTCCTTTTGGGTTAGCGTACAACACAAGACATTAATGAAAAGAATATTTTTCATAAAATCTCAGGGTGTTACATTCCACCCCCCTTAAAATAAATTTCGCCCTCGAAATTCGTCGGGGTTATAAATGGTTTACTATTAGAAAGACTCATTGATAGAAACCCACATCATAAAAAGGAATACCAAAACCAATCTGTAAAAACAAAATAATGAAACGTAACGGTTACCCAAATAAACTAATCACTGGGTTTCCACATAGGTGAAAATATGGATATGGAACAGAAATCTAAACATCATGTTCTGGTGGAGAGTGGTAGAGAACATGGCTATAGAAAAGCCATCAATCACAAAGCCATAAATTTGTGACGATCTAAGGTACCATCTGATTCATCAGATATAAGAGCTCTAGGACAACATTTTTGGTTTTCAAGATCATTTCCCTAAAGTTGATGAAATTCGAATTAGATGAAATACTTTCGTGATTTTGGTATAGTCTCACCTTTGGTCGTCCTTTGGACAATTTCCACTTCATCTCTTAAACAAATGAAGTTTAATTTGTCATTTGTGATGTGATAGCAGAACATGTGATAGAATCATGGGTCATTCCATCTGTCTAAAACAAAAGGTTAGAAAAGTTATCAAAAATACATAAGTCCATCTATATAGAGATTAATTATTAGTGGTTCCTGAAATGTAATTATACTTCATATATCATACTACTTAATAAAACAGGGACTTCCTATAGGACAGTGGTAGGCGATAAAGGCCAGTCGCACTTCGGTTGTGGGTTCGATTCCCACGGCCTTGTCCGACGCGATGGGCTGTCGCCCGTCCTGCAGGTTGTCCTTTTTCTAAAACTATATTACTATAACATCCCATCAATAATATAGAAAAAACATTTATCCTTAAACAATACTAACTTATGTCCAACATAGTCCATTCCACTCTTTAGGTTTATCCATAATACGGCAGTCCACTCTCATAATATAGTGAAAATGATTTCCAGAGATTTAATACCATCGTTGATCCCCATATATCCTAAGATATGTCTTGTTGGTCACATTCCAAACATTCAAAGGCCTTAATCATGTGTTATCTTGAATACCCATTGAACCTTAGTGAAGACATGAATGCAGTTAAAAGATAACACTTTCCACATACTAAAATATTCAAAATTCTGTATACTCAAACCATGATATCACTTAGTCCTTATATCAATCATGACCTCATGAATACTGTCAAATATGTCATTTTCTCGTTTTCCCTTCATTATGTGCATATCAGATTTTTTCCAAAAATATCTCAATCACTTTCCATGGTTACTGGTACCATAAAATTATTGAAGACCACAATAGACCAATAAATAAATATTCCAATACTCAACATTATTTTAGAATCCCATTAAATAAACAGTTAATCATTCCACCACATTGTTGTCATATTCAACATCGCCAATGGTGATTGCATGTGACATCCCTTTGTCCTTTGCCTTAAGTGGTTTCTCATATCGATCATCACTAACCCTTAGATTAGGGCATTTATTGGCATAATGTCCCATCTCCTTGCACTTGAAACATTGAAGTATAGTAGGTTCATTCTGTGTATCCCTTCATTTGTTTGCATCATTAGACATCTTCTTCCCATCATTTTGCCATTAAAATGCCCAATGACCTTACTTTCCACATTTGAATCATTTACTTGTCCCTTTAAGACAATCTCCACCATGCTTCTTTCCACACTTTGAGCATAAGGAAACATTCATCTTCTTTTCACCATTATTCTGAGATTTCTCCTTGAAATCCATCTTTTGTTTCTTATCAAAACTATGAGATGGATAAGTAACACCAACTTCCATTTCTACCTTGATAGCACAATGCACAATTTCATCATAGCTACTGAAGTCTCTTATAGCTAATGCCCTTCGAAGACTTGGTTTTAAGCCACTGAAGAACCGATCAACTTTACTTTCATGTTGGATGATAAATCCAGATGCATACCTTGAAAGCCTTGTAAAATTCGCTTCGTATATACCAACAGATTCATCATCCTTTTGCTTTAGTTCAAGAAACTACTTCTCCATCTTTGTTCGAAGAATACGAGGAAAGTACTGATTGAAAAATAAGTTCTTGAACTCGTCACCTTCCATGGACTCAATTTCATCTCTTTGCCTCGTATTCTTGATAAGATTCCACCATTGATCAGCTTCACCTTCCAAACGATATACTACTAAGATGACTTTATCATGTTTATAACATTGTATAACTGAAAATATCTTTTCAGTAGTACTGATCCATTGTTCAGCAACAAGTGGATCATAAGACCCAATGAAAGAAGGTGGACATTCCCTCATGAAGGACTCAATAGAATATTGTTCCCTTCTCTACTCATTTGGAAGTCCAGAATGATTCATAGCTTGTGTAAGTATAGTAATAATATTTTTCACTCCATCTCCCATAACATTTGTTTGTTCATGAGGACAATCATTGCATTGTCCATTGCATTGATCAACACGGTTCCTTCAGGTTCCAGCCATCGTCGAAAACCCATAAAGAATAGTGTGAGAGGTAAAAATCATGCTAGGGAAAACAATATAATAAAGGGGGAGTACCTTCAATATCTAACATCTTAGGTTTAATTATATGATCATTATCATAATTCTAGGACTATAACCTATACGTATACTTAACCTTAGGGACATCCCTAGACATACCTTAGAAATATCTCTAGGGATCTCACTAAAGTTCTCACATCCTAGTTTCCAAAGGTTGACTATACCTTTCCTATGATACCAACTGAGAGACCTGAAGCTTAACGTACATAGACATTACATTACTTTTGCGGAATACTTGGTACATAACAAAAACACACACACAAGGACCATAGTAGTCTAGTGTCTTTGGAAACTCGGAATATAATCTTCTAATCGTGGTGAAAGATCTTCAACATCTCCCTTAAATATCTTCTTTTTTTTAAAACCTAAATCCTTTCTTTATACCCTAGGGAAAATAAAACATAAAAGGGTGAGCTCAAATGCTCAGTAAGGGTAAACAAAAGAAATATCAATCACATCATATTCATAAGAACATATCTTTTAGAAATCATAACCTACAAAAGAGATCATAATTTCATAACATGCGATAAATCATAGTAGTGAAATGTAATCCCAATAATCATAACATAAAACATTAAACTTTGTGGAATACACACATAATCATAGAGAATCATTTGTTATTAGTCAATACTCATTGCCAAGAGAATCTTAGTGGAAAAATTCCCTTTCTGAATAGAGTTCACTCCTCGTTTCAGTCCAGTTTCACTGAGCCAGTATAACCTACCGTTCCAGCCATGTCTATCTCATGAGATATAAAATCTTTACCCAATGAATTGGACGGAGATATAGGTCCCACCCATCTTATAATGATACCATTCTTATGTGTGCCACAAAATCATAAATCATTCATCATTGCATAACCCATGTAATAAAATTGGGATTCTTAAACAACATGACATCATAAAACAATTCATATAAGATAAAGGAATTCATAAAAATAATTCCATCACAAAATAATCAAATCAATGTAATAATAGGGATAGAAACAGAACCCTATATTATCTTAGATGTAAAATAATTTTGATAAAACACTTGAACTCCATTCTTGAGGAAAATATCCTTTCTACTTCAAAAACATTTTCCTTTCTTAACATGTCATACAATTTTAAATTAAAATAAGTTGATTAAAAATAAACTTAAAAACTTGTAAAGGAAGCTTCTTGTAAATAATGTTTTAAAAATCCATTCATGCCGTATAAGTTAAAAAAACATTCTTCACGTACATTTGTCAGAAAAGTCAAAAAGTACCTTGTACGAAAAATGACAAAAGATTTTTTTTCACATCTTTTACTAAAAACTCACCAAAGGGTAAAATTGGATATAAACTATTGTTGAAGGATATAAATATTACATTTTGAGGAAACATGGATGTGGATGATAAAATACACCCCAGTAAATTCCAAAGTATAAACAATCTCGGATAAAAAAGAAATTGTGATATTTCCCTTACCTTAGGTCTGATTTGCTTCGTAAGTGTCTGAACCTCCTATATAATGATTTAAATAATGACATTGAATTATTCCAGAATCATACTTATTTTTATGATATCATATATGGTCATATTCTTAGCTTCTTATTAGTAATATTCATTACTACTTGTTATTCGGGTGTTTATTACTTTTTGTTCTTATGCGTGTTTTGTCGAATAAATTATTATTCTTCTCTTTAGGTTATAAATACCACATTTTCAGAATGGTATTAGGGTAATATATATCATATTAATTCATTCAATTCATTTATATAATCATTATGCAATGAAGATCATGTAGAACGAGTCGCATCACATCGTGGAGACGGTATTCCGTACGTACGCACGAGTGATGATATCGTTCCTAGGATCGTGTAATTGTATTGGAGTGTATGTATACTATTTCAGAATCAATATAACTTTATAATTGTCATATATAGTCATTATTTACACCATTATACCCATCCAAATAAGGTGGTGGTGGAAAATAGATTACACCACGGTGTGGAGACGGTATTCCGTACGTATACACGCGCGGTGATTTCTTTTTCTGTAGGATGGATAGATGGTGAAATAGGGTTGTTTAATACTTATAATAACATATCAGTATATGAATGATACTGATGTTATTACTTCATAATGAAACAACTAAAGAAGAAGAAGTGGAAGAAGAAATAAAGATGAAAGAATCGGTAACGGAAATTACCTCTTCTTTGAAGTGCTTCTTTGAGACCTCCTTTTAGGGCACTAAAATAGGTCTTTCAAGAAGACCAGTACCTCTAGGATGTTTCTAGGGAAGTGTAGAGGAGAAATTGTCAGGGGTTGGCCGAGCATGAAGGATCAAAGTGGTGTGAGGAAGAGGGGAAGGAGGTTCCCTTTTATAAGGGAGGAGAGGGGCACCTTTGGATAACTAAAAATATTATTTTATTATATAGCCAAATTCGGTTTTAAATAGCTCCAAATTGATTTATTTCGATGCTAAGGTGGATATGGGTCTAACTCCTCTCATAAAATTGAATTTAGACAAGTTTAGCTTACTATTTTAACCTTATCATTTAGTTTTAACATTAAGTTAAATAATTTTTCTTTTACCGTTTCTTCTTGTGTTATTAACCTATAAGGTTAATAAACATACTATATCAAGCCAAAAGAACCCGAAGATGTTTATTATTAATATATATAACCTCATAGAAGTCATTTGGCCGAACCATACATTTTTAGGAATAAAATAACAATTAATAATATAATATTTGTTTTAAAAACTATTTTATGTCAATTTTGATACTATTTAGTATTTGGTTTTTGTGAAAATGATAACAGAATGATTAGTTCGAACCAAGTTTCTTAAATCAATACGAACATGTCATATTAACCTAGAAAATTAGTTTAATTCATAAAAAGTCTCAAATTACATTTATTTGGGTATTTATAACATCAATTATGTCAATATTACATTAATACGATAATTACCGCCTCATCGTTGTGTGATAAATAAATTAAATTATTTATGTCTAAAAATAACAAATAAAATACCATTATGTAGGAAATCTTTTTAGATCTCTAATTAATATTTATAGTCTAATTTATCATATGTATAACCCTATATTAAAATTGATTTACGTATTAAACTTTGATTTTAACTATTTTAACCCTTCTTTAAATAAATTAATAATAAATGTCCGAATGTAATCCAAGTGGGTTTAAATGGTCAAATTTTATTCCAAAGGTTGTTTTTGGTCGCATTACACTTATCCAATATAATTAGGACATGTGTTAGGGTAATAATAATATCATTTTTATCCTTAATTACCCTATTTACTTTTAACCGTGGTAAAAAAAAGCAAGAAGTTACTATTCCCCAAAAATTATTTTCATCTCATTGAACCACATTTTAGTCCTTGATATTTAGCATGTATCTCGTATTTTTAAAATTCCACTCAAAGAAGCGGTAAAATTAAGTTTTATGAAAAAGTCAGTTTTTTAACTACCACTTAGTGGTTTCACTATTCATCAAAAAATTAAAGTTTCCAGAAAAATACCAAAAATTAGGCCTAAGCTATATTTGATATTATGAATTCAAAATTTATGTCTATTTTATAAAATTCAAAACATATCAGTTACATTAACTAATTTAAAAATTAATTCCCGTCGTCAAAACAAATAGCGTGTTTTTAAGAGATAATAACTATCAAAAGATTGACACATGTTGATAACTGGTTTAAATGTGAAATTACATCCAATGACCAAAATTGTATTAAACTGTAAAAATATATTCTAAATATAATTTAAAACCACTCAAACTAACAATTTATCAATATTAATTATCTCTATTAAAAAAGTTGTTTTTAATTAAAATTTAGTAATTTTCACTATTCATCAGAATATGAAAGTTATCCGAAGAGAACCAAAATTTCACCCTAAGCTAATTTCGATATTCCGAATCCAAAAATGAAGTCCATTTTGAAAAATAAAATTTACAAAATTTCAAAAAGTGGTATTTACTATTCATAACGGCTAGTTTTAATAATATTTTAATAGCATATCGTTGTTTAGTAAAACACGGTATTGCGTACTACACACACTATCGAGGAAGGTCGCGATTGCATGTAATGCAAGGCAAGTCAAGGATGCGTGTTGTGCAAGCTCCTTTTGGTGTAGTATACAACAGAAGACATTAATGAAAAGAATATTTTTCATAAAATCTCGGGGTGTTACATTGCATATTGTGAAAGAGAAATTTATCAACCAATTTATGAACACATCACATATCATTTAATTTAAACATGGATTTTACCAAACCAATAATCTATTGGCCTTCATCATTTATAAATATGAAAATTACTTTCATTTTATTAATTTATTCTTACACTAAATACTTATTTACATTTATTTGGGTGGCACATCCACTATCATTGATCCATATTCTAGTATATTTTGTTGGTGGAAGACAATCTCTGCGTTCACTTCATACTAAACTATTTTATTTTTTACCCACGTATTTGCCTTGAAACGTGATATTGAATTATTTTTCTCATGTTCATCAGAGTAGGATGAGACAACATCATCATACCTAACTATTAGGATATTTTTTTTCATAACATTAAATGATTCCTTGAGTTGCTACAAATTACCACTTCAGGTATACTTAAATACATTCCCCTACATTTTTTATCATCAATTTCTTAAGATGTGTACGAATAATCTAAATAAAAAAAAAGTCCATTGAAGGAATTCTTGGAATGCTAAATTTCATTAGATTCCTTTATTTAACATGTGCTCATAAATACCTCTTGCCTATGTAAAAATAATTTCAAGAGTTTCTGAGGTGTACTAATTTATGTCATTATAGAATTATTAATTCTCCATTTAGTAATCTGAATCATAGGATTCTGATTAATACTCAAATAATTTATAAGCCTCATAGCGAGTGCTAATGGCATAACATCAATCATTTCTACATTCTATTTGCAATTAAACCCCATATAAGTTGTGTTGTTATAATGTGTCTTTTTTTTATCCTAATATTTTTCTAGCTCTTTTGATGGACCTATATACTCTATTTTCCCTTTTTGTATCATGTGGGACCTATTTTTCAAATATCATATCAGGATTATATTGTTTCTTCTATTCCTTTCCCTTTCATCATAAGAATACAACTTCCCCTAATGTTCTTTGATACATTTAACTTGATATTTCAGTATTATAGTCTGACTATTGATTACCCTGGTCTATTCTTCAACTTTGATCGTATACAATATGAACATTTTTCAATTTTTTTAATTTTGTATCAGATATTTTAAATTTCATTCTTAATTTCATCCCTTTCTTCACTATGTTGATGCATGTAGACATAGGAATCATAAAACACTCTATTATCTTTTTTCATTTAATTCCTCTAACAATATATCTCTTCAATATAAGATTATAATTACAAATGGGGGTCAAACCTTCATTTGATTTATCTTTCATCGTTACTTCTTTATCCCCTTGTTTAGTAATTAACCACAATAACCACTATTGAATTATCTCCATGATCCTTACAACATTTTACTCTTCTACCTTTGATTGTTTTAAACATTAATTTTCTTGAAAAGGAAAATTCCTTCTTCAAAAACAATTTACCTCGGTATTTTTTCCAAAATATCATACAATATAAACAATTCTACTTGGTAGTATCATCATTATCCTGAAACCTTTTTGGGCACTTTTCTCCAAGATGTCCAACATTTTTTCATCAACATTATGCGATTTGAAGTTTCTATTTTTACATTATTTTTACTTTTTGGATACTTGATGAAATTAATGAAATGACCTCAAACACATCTTCTAATTCCTAAAAATATTCAATTTAAATATTCTCATTGGGAATGAATTCCACCACATTGTAAATACCCTTTTCCATAGACACATTTTAATCATTTCTCATCTCATATGTGCCAATAGTTCTATAAATGATATATATTGTCAACTCCTTTGGATCTTTCTCTTTTAGTACATATACATTCATATTGAACCATGGTTTATTACTTATAAATATGTTCTTAAAAATAATTACATATTCATGAACTTCTCTGAGAACACACATATCATGTATAAAAACATTCACCAAGTAAAATGATGGAACTACAATCATATTGGGGTATATTACCATGTTCTTATATTTGTTCCGTAGAATCTATAATTTATATTCTCATACTTATAGGTCACCTTAATATATATTTATCAGTTTCACCATATGGCATGAGTTTTTTAAATAGTATGAATTTTTTTTAGATTTTGAAATATAAGGATTCCATATGGAATTGAATCCATTAGCATTAATTTTAGATTTTATTAGAATTTTTTTTTCATAGAACTAGGCTATCAAAAATGGAAGTATGATGATGCATCAACGGTGAAACAAAATAAAATCTTAATGATTGGAATTTATGTCATATATTATTATTACACACCTGAAAATTGTTTCCATTGATGATCAGAATGTGTTTGTGTTAAATAATTTCCATTGCTTAGGTAGAGAGAGAACCTGAGACATAATCCATTACCCTAATACAAATTAATCGTAAAAATGCGTCTAATATCCTAATATGGGGGGTGATTCATTTTATGATATATTAAAAAACTACCATGAATGATCTTGATTCATTATAAAACAAAACAACCATCTCTCCCTTTTCGATAAAAATGTATGAGGTGAAATGAAAACATGCATGGGACAAAAAAAATTTAATTTTTTATTCAAAACTTGGAAACATCAAAGTAAGATAAGTTATAAATACTCTAATGTACCAAATATACTAAATCACACTAATGTTACAATGTTCAAAGCAGACTCACTTCCCCTTATAGTTCATAATAGATCATAATTTGAAATATTAATTCTCTCTCAACTGAAGTGTTCTCGATGCACCTTTAGAATGTTCTTCATTTTATCACATGAACTAATATGTTGTACACATAATATGTTGTTTCATGAAGCTATAATTTGATCCACATGATGAATAATTCATTACCACAAAAAAATGGTAAATTACCTAATGTTTCTCAAAAAGTTATTTCCCCCCACCATTCCATGACATGAATGAAACAATAAAAAATTTCATATATCATTTCTATTTTCATAAAACAATAAATTTCTATAATATATTTATCTCATATTGAATCTATAAAATTTCACAATAAATTGGGATTTTCATGGAACTCACTTGGTCTTATGGACACTAGTCCCTTTTATGTGCATAACTGATGTTTGATTTGTTAATTTTTGCAAAAATATATATTCTCCCAAATCTTACATGATTCATATCCATGAAATTATTTATGTGTTTAGAAGATAAAATAAGGGGGAAAATTTTTATTTATAGATATAGTTTTCAATTCATAAATATACCCTTTACACCTTCTACTATGTTCACAACTTTCCTTGTGCACTAATATATGATGATTTGACATTTCCATTTTTGTGAAACTCATTGTTATCGCCAAATAGTATCTGTATTTCAAGGATTCATAGAAAAATCTATGTTCCTAGAAACACTATGTTTCATGCATATTTATAACACGACATGAACACTAGACATTTCTGTATCTTGATTACGAAACCTCAAATTACCTCTTTCGTGAAAATTTATGATGTACCTTCACCCTTCTGATTATCTTTTAAATTTACTTAAAAATTATTCCATCTCTATAATAATATTCTCCCTTCCAAATTTTTTTTTACCCCAATGATTTCCAACCACTATAAAATGAAACAAACATCAATAGGAATCATTCTATACTACTTCGAGTGCTTTTACAACTTTTCTTTAAAGCATTGTAACCATACATTATAAAAAATTCCACTAATACTACATAAGTTACCATTCCAACCTTATTTGTATACGATAATATTCAACTTAAAAATACTATAATGTTACAATGTTTTATTTTTCACAAAGATCATTACTATTCCCTATGATAGATAAAAACTGCTGTTATCACTACTTCTATCTAATATTTCCCTATTTTATATTTCTCAACATGCATCTTCTGAGCAATATTATTATTTATTTGGTTCATCCTCTCAACAAATCCATTTTGATGAGGAGTCCTCACTATAGAAACATGATGTTTAATAAAATTTCTTAAAATATATTATTTCCCTCATGTGTTTTTAAATTTAGTTAAATTATTATAGAAAAAATTCTATGTTTTTATACCGAACATTTATTCATCATTCCTCTAGTAATATTTAATTCACTTAAACACCTCATATATCATAGAAATTTCCATAATCCATTCCATCCAAGTATATTAATCAATTGATAAAAAATAATTTTTCACATCAAATACTTTATGAGACATCATCCCTTATACATCCATATGATTTAATTAAACTATAGGGATTTTTTTCATCTTCCTTGTTTTATAGGTATTTCGAACAATATTTTCTTTTTGAAACCTATCACACCTATGAGTGTTATAAGGATTAAGTTTTGGGATGTTTTGTCTTTCTTAATTTATCATCAAATCCAAAAATTCTATTTGGATTATATGCCTAAGTCACTTGTTCTATGGATTGTCCTCTACATCATTAAATATTATGTACCCACCCTCTCCTTCATCAATGTTATATAGGTCTACCATGACATTACTACACAATAATATAGTTAATATATCTCTTCCATTAATCAAACATTCTTTCTTGTTAAACTTCACTTCATGCCCAGTGTCTGATAATTGACTCCTGCTAAATAGTATGTGACTGGTACATTCAATAAAAATAATTTTTTCAATATATAATTCCAAAAAATCTTTCCTTTCCGAGGACAATTACCCATATCTCATTATTTTTTCATTAATAAAAATGTACAACCTTGTAATATTTTAAGCTAGAGAAATGGTATTTACTTCCCATCATGTGGCATGTACACCCACCATCCATTATCTGCATTATCTCTCATACACTTTCCCAAAAAAGAAATTTAGAAACATTTTCCCCTATATAATTTTCATTCCGTGTCAACATCAAATGCATATCGTCCTTTGGAATTCAATAAATTGGTTCCACTGTTTCATATATTTTTTGTCCCTAATATTGCAGAGGTTTATATCTTTAATATTTTAGAAACTTTTGTGCTGATGTATTTACATATTGAGTTTTCTTATCCTATAGTATACTCCTTCACACACTTGATGGGGAATCCACTACCTTATGGATATATAGTTCACAAAAAAACAATAATTATTAAAAACCGTATAGTTAGGAGAAAATAAATCTTCCTCCTATTGATGTTTTCTCTCACTAAAATACAATTTTTCAATAGATAACGCATATGGAGTTCCCCATATTTCCTAATAAATAGAACCACTTTAATAATTAATGATACATTTTTCTCAGTATTGACATATATTCATTCGGGTCTCTCGAGTTGAATCAAATTCAACATTCTTCCATGGTGTAGATTCTGTAGGGTTCCAAAAAAATCCACAAATTTTTCCTAGTGGTATAGATACAAAATTTATTTTACATTTTTCTAGATTAAATCTACCTATATATATATATAAAACATTTTAATGAATTACCTAAAAACAGCTTTGTCTTCCATAGTTTTTAGTGAATTGAAACATCCCATTTTTATGCCCAGGGTAAGAATTATTTATTTATCATCACACATTTATAAAATATTCATTGTAGAGAATTCAAATTATTCCATTATTCTAACCCTTTATTTGGATGAATAATATTTTACATCAATGATACATGAAAATTATTCAATTTTGATTCAATTCTCATCTTATTCCCCTAGGTTTCTGGAACATGAAGATATAAATTTTGACCACCCACATTAAATTATTAATTATCCTTTTATGTTTTCTCCAATAATGTTTGAAGTCAACTAGAACACAAGTATCTTTCTATTTTCTTCATTGAATGGAATATCCATTGCATCTTCCTCCTCAACATAATCTTGAATGTTCTTATTATACTAGGAATCATGATATCGTACACCTCCAAATTAGAACCAATAAAGTGGATGAATTAATTTTAATTTTTAATTTATATTTTTAATAATAGGGGAATGAAATGTTACCACCCCATTAATGTCTCTTCCATTGTGATTTTCTCTCAGAACATGTTCCAATATTTCATTGAATGAAACCAACCATAAGATATCCTTTATTTTAGAATAATTTTAATTTTTCATCATCTCATATACAATGAATATTCTAGGGAGACATTCCAATATTACATTTTCTCTCTGTTTATCTTGACACATTTTTACATTTTCATTGAAATAAGAAGTTCATCTACTTAGAGTTATTTTATCAGTTTTTTCAAAAATCCATGATCTCTATATTTCTGCTCATTTATTTAAAAAATATATAATTTTCTTATCAAATAATTCACCAACCATATCTTTCATACCCATTCTTATGTCTTCATACCAAATAAATAATACCAGTATATTTTCTTCTGAATTATTTGAATCTCCCTCATAAATACTATAATGTGTCTCCCATATGGAATAAAATGTTTTGAAAGACATTAATTTTTAATATAACTTTTTCTCCCCAAATTTCATGAAATCTACATCAATCCCCATCCACCAAAATATATAACAACAAAATATCCTATTTTCAATTTAATACACATTTGAAATCTATTCATCCAATCCCAAATAAATATTTTAATACCAATCCATTTCAATATGATTAAAAAACAAAACTTACTCTGAAGCTACTGACAAATAATGTTTTAAATATTTATAATTTTAAAATATTGAACCCATAGATTATGCCTTCCAAAACAAGAAAATCAGAGCACCACTTCCAGACCACTTATAAATACTCATCTACAATTTTCAAAACCAAAAAACCAAAAATTATAGGTTTTGAAAAACCCAGATAACTATATTAATGGTTTAATGTGAAAGATCAAAGGGGGAATATTTCAAAAAATACAACAAAAATAATCCATATAATATTTTCTTCAAAAATACATCAAATACACATTAAAAAGTAATAATATACTTCCAGTAACATCATATTTCAAATGAACCAACATATATAGAACTAAAAATATAGTACAGTGCCACCGAATATCTTGATTATGTATTTTCACTTCTTTATGAAAATTTTGGCCACCAGGAAATTTATAAAATTAAACAAGAAAATTATTTTTTAATCATTATTCATGAATTCCTCATTTTCTTTTCACAAAAAATCTTCTCTAATCAACTATTTATCTAATGATCCATACTCAATCTTTATAAAATAAATTTTCTCATATTTAAGAATTATAATAATGTACTGACATCCATTGAAAATATAAACCAAAACACACATCAAAAATATTGAGCAAAAACTCAAAATAATTATTAAATTAATAAAATTACATCCATAATTCCTTAAACACAAACATTAATATAACAATTTTCTTATGTATAGAATTTCATTATATATATGTTCTGGGTATAGTCATGATAATAAGACACTAATTATTATATCATGCGTCTAATATATATCACATATGAGTCTCTTCTAATTTTATTAGTAATAAATCATTAAAACCAATAGTAATATGTAATGATCATTAATTCAGGATAACACAAAGTAATTATTTTTTAGAATTTGTGAAGGGTTTTATTGGATTATAATTACTATTATAAGATCAAGGGAAATAAATTCATACTATTTCTTGAGTATATCCTATAAATGAGATGTATTTCTAGAAATAAAAGCATAAATGATGAAGATGGCATAAACTAACATACCATGAATCAAGGAGCTACTAAATCTTCTTCTTTACATTAAAACATATTGAAATGTGCTCAATAAAGATCACATGAGTTGAAAAAAAGAATCCATACTCCATGGTGTATGAATGAGCCAATAAAATCACATGTTGTACATGAAGGAGATCCTATCATCCATGATCTACTTGAATCTCATGGTGAAACGTATGTAAGAGAAAAGAATACATGGGTAAAGGATTATCTTCCAAACATTATGTAATCACTCGCACTAAAAATTCATCACATTGAAATTTTTTTATAAATTATTGTGATAATTACCAGTAATCTAATTTATGTATAAAAAATTTATCCAATTCATTAATAACTTCTATTAATTTAAATATTATGTAACAGAAAATAAATGATACTTTATGTGGGAGGAAATAATAATGATAAAAAATTACCATTTTTCTGTTAGTTATATGGAGTAAAATACCGTGAATGAATATCAAGATTTTCATGACATAAAAAATAATATAAATATATATATATAATATACAAATATTTATGGAATATCACCTTCAATTTCACACATTCACTAAATCTTAATATACATTGCATCATTTATCATTATGTTGTATTTTATATAAAAATGGGTTATCATATCCAAAAAACATTTGGATATATTCTAAAACACTATTTGAATGAATCGATTAACTTCTCCTTATATAACATCATACATAATAACTAGTGAATACCCATCTAATACCCTTTTTTAGTAAAATTAAAACACATTTAGATTATCTATATGATTCAAACTATATCAACATTTAGTCAACCATAATGTGGTAACCGAAATACCTTTGTATCATTGAAAACATATAATAATATTTTAATCCATAACGAAATGAAAAGAGAATCCTCTAGAAAAATGCTAATGCAACCCAATCTATAAAGGGGTCTTTCGTGATCTCCATCAAACACGTGTATCTCTATAATTTTTTACAATAATATACATCATTTAAAAATTTTAATTTTCATAATTTCCCTTTTTTAAATACATAAAATGACCATGGGACATGGAAGATGTCAATCAAATATAGTCTACTCATCTATTCTATATAATTATAGTGTGGGTGGAATTATTCAAGGAATACATAACATTTCATTAATCCATAAGTACAACTACATTGAATTTCCCATATATGAATATATATACAATATTTAATTTTGGATTCACTCTCCAACATTCTATCTCAATCGATGGCCCAAATGTCAAACAAATGGTGCAAGATAAAAAATTCTATATTGGTTAAGTTCCAGCAGATGATAGGATCAATGGAATACCCAACCTCCCATGTATTAGTGAAGTCAATATATATACTTATATATTTAGGTAATCAATGTTTAAATCTTCTCATACAAGTTATATCACAAACCAATATAAATGGGCACTTGAATATGGTTAATGAACTGCTTGTATATCAAATAAATATGTCTATTGCTCCATGTATTATACATAGTAGTTCATCTATCACATACAGAGAATCCTTGTATTTATTTTTTAGATAATGATAATATTATTAATCTCAATAAAGGAAAAATATTTATGTTAACCATAACATCCCATCATATCCTATAAATATCCATGAGGAACATCATTCAGTGATATACTAAATGCACTAATTGGATTGGTCAATTATCATTACTCTACATGAAATGTACATATTTATATGTATGTATCCAATGAGAATGAACTATAAAAAGGATGTTTCCTATAATATTAAACATTTTAAAAATCTTAAAATTACTAATAATATTTAACCAAACAAATATAATCATCAGTTTAACATATCATTTATCATAAAAATACAAAATAACCTTATGTTTTATATACATTATTTGTTTTTTTGTTATTTAAATCCTTTTAAATTTCTATCACATAACTTTGTGACTATTTGATAACCCCCAACCAAAAAAACTCATTAGTGAGAATCATCTATGAATTAATCGAACATAAATAATATTGATATATTTGACTCATATTTATAACTGTTAATCTACTTGAATATTCAAATATCTTCGCAACACAAAATAAAATGTTTCGATGTAAACTTATATTTTCTACTAATAAATATTAAAATGTTAATCATCATTATCAACATATTTTGAAACTTATAACTTAAAATTGATTCTAGAAATAATGTAAATAATGTAAATATTTTTTACATTCCACCTAATTTATTTTTGGATAAATTGAATATTTTATTACATTTTAACTTGTATAATCCTTCAATAAATTGTGACATTAACTTTCCATTAAAAATAAATAAAAGTATTGGAACAAAAAATCTTACCAACCTTCAAAACACATTTTTTCCAAACGAATGGAATAATAAACATGGATGATAATGATAGAGATAATGGGATGAGTGGGAATAATTTTAAGATCAAGCAGGGATCCCCAATGTTGGAACATAAGTAATTTGAGAGGGAAAAGATACATTTAATTCCACAATTTTCATGGGTTCTTTAATTTCCCAAAAAACATAGGGATATGGCCATATATAATTTTTTTGACATTCATGTAAACCAAATGTTGGAAAGTATTTAATTTACATGAGAAATTCAATGCCAAATCATAGCCTTACATGAAAATCCTATTACAGAAAATCAATGACAGTCATGCATCTCATATATGTAAAATCCCACGATATGTTTTAACATTGGCATGATTTATCATGTCTGAGCACCCAATTTGTTTTTACAAAAAACAAATCATCACCCTCCATTTTTTGGGATAGTACTCTAGAAGTTGAATCATCTGATGATTATTCGCACAAATCACTCTCTCAGGATCCCATGATAATAATGCTTCACAAGTATTTATACTGGTACAAAACTTTGGTGAAATACTCACATGGTCTATAGGACACTTCTCAATATGTTTTATATTTATTTGCCCAAATTCCCTTAATTTGTAGGTGGGTTTTCACAAGATGAAATTCCTTCTCAGAACCATCAATGTCATGTAACTATGACCCATGAATCCTTTCTCAATCATTATGTAGATCCCAAGGATTTCATTACATATAAGGTGAACACAACTCTAATGTTGTGCGACAAAACCTTCAGGTACGTAACACAATTATTCACACCCAATAACATAGTTTTATAAAATTTGTGTATTGAGGTTCCCAACAACCATTTCTACCGTGATATCATGAGTGAACTATATCCGCACAAATGGAATCATCAACCCTCATTTACCAACCCTTATCTCAATGAATGGTCTAAATTGAATTTTCACATTTTTCCCATAATCATAAGAAACCATAAAATGGGACCCAAAATATTGATTAAAATATATATATTATATTCATATTTTTCATTAAAAAACACATATGTATTGGACATGTATGCCCCATTAGTGACAACCTCATGGGGAATATTTTTATTTTCCATTCAATTAATGAATATGGGATGCACACATCCCAGTATTCTATTAACATATTTGGGAATGGTCTTCCAAATTCATCCATATAATCTATATTTGAGTAGTAAGAATGTAAACTACACAACACTAATGTACTCATCGAATGAATAATAATTTAATGATAAAGTACTTGTCACATGGTATAATATTTAACATTAATGTCCCTAGAAAAAGAAAATAAAATAAAACCTTAACCAATGTGAAAGACATGGGGTTCTTACTCTAATAACAATTAGACGATCCCTTATATTATGGGTGTCTCTTATGAATAATCCTTATACAATACATTATTGTCACTCATTTCATAACCCATACATCAATACCACATAACATTAAACTACACGGAGTGGTCCTCTTCCTTGAAAAAATAATGTTAACCATAACTTTGTGTTTTTCCCATATTATGAAAGAGTGTATTTATGATTATTCTATGATGTTAAATCATAGTAACCCAACATCACTATAAGCTTATATGTCTTCCCCCTTAGAGGCAATAATTCTGATGTGTGATAATTTCCCTCTAAACACAATTAATCTCATTATCACCCAAAGATGAGTTCCCCATGAGACATCAGCACTGATATATGGTGATAACCTATATTTAGAACACTACATGTTGAAAATATAAGGGAGATTATTTTAGAAACATTAAACTTATTATTATGTCACCACATTTATTTTGAAAAATAAAATTTCCCACTAAGAATTTAAACCTATGAAACATCCCCGTATGACATTAAAACTATGAATACATCTCCATAAGACTATAAACATGTGATTAAATTCCCAAAATACATTAAACCTATGATTACACACCCAAAATACATTAAAATAGAGAACCCTCATGATGCATCCAATATATAACTCATATAACAAGTTTGAGATTCCCTATGTGAAAATCCATTGAAGCCTTATATAATGATTCTAATTTCCCCTATATAATGTGTGTTGATACATTGTGTAAAAAATAAACATGACTCACCTTGTCTAGAAAATATAAGACTCCAAAGGATATAATCCATGTATACCTTTATTCCATGAAATAAGATTCTTCAGAATGAACATAAAATGACTAAGGTCTTACAACAAAGATGTCACTTTATTGAGATTCGATTAACATAGAATGAGGAATAATTTTATAGACTCCCATCATACCCATTGTATATATATTTCTATACATTACCATCATTATAATAAGATAGAACTATAGGTATCTTCCCCAGCATGAAATTATGATGTTTAATTAACTGAAATCCATAGTAATATGGAACCCTAAATGAGATTCAACAACACATTCTAAATTCATGGAATTGAATCATACTATAAAATAAACTCTGTTGATGAATACATGGAAGGAGAACATGTCATCTCATCATCCTGATCTCATAAAGAAGATGATATCATCAACCATGATGGTAGAGGCCCCTCACCTATTTGACGTGGGTATGCGTGGTTTCTTATATTTTTTGTACGGTGGAATTATATGATAAAAACACATGATTCACAAAATAATAACACTTAATACGTATCAGATGATAGTACAATAATGTTTAATTTAGAAAAATAAATTATTTATAAAATAAACTGGACAATATTGATGGCCATGGAAATGATTATTGATTCCATGAAAAGTAATTAATGGTTGAGTTTTCTAATTTCTTTTAAGAAATATATTAAATAATATAAAATGTTATTTATGGAAAAAAAGAGATCAATTCCCTGGAATCATGAATTTTTTCATTAATGTTTTATAGCGATTCAAATTATTACCATGATTTATGAGAATATGTGATAAAGGTATTTAAATGTGATATTATGATCTTCATTATGGGGTATTAAGTGTAAATTGAATTGTAAATTTAAAGACATTATTACTAAATTCAAGTATTTTTTAATCTGTTCATACATATTTTTGGGGAGCAATATGTTTAACTACTTAAGGAATGAATTACATTTGTCTTTGGTTATTATTGAGCGATGTTAGAGTATGATTTAAAAAAATTATATAACCTATTCAATCCATTTTTGTGTTTCAAATTTTTTAGTGCCTGAAGGAAGGAATTTTGGATCTTATAATCCCTTAAAAGTTCTTAAGGCATGAAAAAAAATCTTCAAAATATATTTCCAAGCGTGAGACGTGAATTTGAAATAGATTAACGAAAAAATTGATAAAATTATTTTTATGACATGGTAATAAATCAAGTATGTTTACTTTCTTGAGTTCATTATCATGAGAGTAAAATAATGAATTTACTTTAGGAAAATAACCATGAAATAAAAACATTATTTTTTTACTTTTCATATCAAAAAATTTATGGTATTTTAACCCATCATAGTTTTTTCAGTTTTGCAATGGTTAAAATTTGCATGATCATGTTATATATCACACTATGTAATTATTTCAAAGTTAGTTTTATAATCCATGTACATATTTTAACTTCCAATTAATGTTATCCTCATTAGAAATTATGTTTTTTTAGTGTAGGATTTATAAACTATTTTTAAGATAATGCTTTTTAACAAAGGAATTTTAAAGTGATAATCATTCTATTGTCAAGAGAATTTTCAATTTTTTTTAATTAAATATATTTAACGGATTCAATGTAACTCATTGAAAATTTGGGATAACACTATGTTGGATTGAGTATACGACAAGAAACATCGATCCTAAACAAACAAAATAATATTATGATTTAAATATGATTGAATAATATTTCCATTTAATTGGAGGGTATGAGTAACATTATAATAACTACTAAATATATAAAAATTAAATAATAAATAAAAATAATTAAATCAATTCCTTGAAAGTAAATACCCGTTATTCAATAATGTTAATTTCAACTATAGATATATGTTTATTCCAAAAATAATTTTTACATTATTTTTGTCAGAAACTATTAAATGAATTTATTTAAAATATATATGTTATATTTTTTAAAAATAATACTCTTTTTGGAATCAACATATCAAAATTAATTTAGGGTGAAATTTTCGGATTTTTCTTAAAAGAGTTATTTTAAAGTGAATTATGAAAAAATTGATTTTTAATTATCTTATTTTTTGGATTAAAATTTTAAAATGTTACATTTTGTTTTATAATAATTTAAAAATAAAATAAGTTCTCCTATATTGGGAATAAACCAATTAATTTCCTTGTACTCAATTTCAAGGTTTACTTTTGTATAAAAACATGTTTATATATACAAATTCATTTTTCTACAAAATATTTTTTCATCTTGTTATCCATTTTTATTTTAAAATAAATTATATAAAATTAAAATTTTAGAATTTGATAAAATTTATTCCATATTTTGTATCGTGTGGTTCATATTATTAAAACATGCCCCATTAGACATTTAGGCATTATGAATAGTAACCACAATAAATTCTATAACCTCGTTATAGGATAAATAGTGTAATTAATTTAGGAAATAGAATTATATAGACTAAAAAATGACCCAACCACTAGCAGAAATTTTATTTTATGATTCAATGTTCTCCATAATAATCCAATGGTAGAATAATTTACCTTTTATTTCTACTTGGATGTGATTATGTCCTCTATAATAATGTATGTGAATAAAATTAAAATATTTAACACTCTTGTTCCTACAAATAATAATATTTTTTCATGGTTATAAAAAGACGATATGTTATATTATAAATATTATTTTTAGATATAAATATTTTTTATTGATTATGGAATTTATTTTTTGGACTTTATGGAATAAAAAATTACCTTAAATTCTAACACATCAGTGACACAAGAATTAATCAATTAATGGAAAAATAAAAAAAAGTGATATTAAAAATGTTATACATACTATAATATGAATGAATTAATGTGTCCCATGAATTATAAAGAACTATATGAAATGTTATGTTAGTGTTAACAGATTATATTCTAAATCCTTTTATTGTTCTATTTAATGACAAATTAAATGAATAGTTTTAAAGATGAAATTAATGGTATTTAAGAAAATAATTTATTAAATGATTTAAAATTAATAAGAATATAATATTCAACCAAATTAATGAGATATGTATTTAAAAATAATTTTAGGTCAATTTTTTTGTTTTTTTAATTTTAATTATAAAATTATTCAGCCTGAAATGGTATAACACTTGTATATTATTGAAATTGTGAAAAGTGTTAATGAGGGATTAAATCTAAAAGATAATCTTGAAAAAAAGAAATTTTTTGTAATTTTATTTGGTGATATTATTTCGAATCATTATAATCCAATATTATAATTATATTAATTTAATTCCACTTAGTAAATACAAATAATTTATAATAATTTAATTCATTATAAAATTCCCTGAATGCATTTCTCCTCTATTATAAATGGATACATATTCTCTTAATTTCCCATTCTATGTTTAGAAATATATATCCAAGAAATATTACTCATATTTATTCTAAAGAGATCATACCTTGTTCTTGAGGTTATTTTATTCAAAAGATAACCACCCTAGGTTATTTTCGAGGAGACGAAAATGAATTATAGTGAAGAATAGGTAGTTGTCTTTAGAGAGTCCTTAAATTTTGTGTCTTATTCCATTTTCTTTTAAAAAGTTTTATCCATGATAAGATTATATGTCCAGTATAATAAATAAAATGATATTTTATCATCATAATGGTAAAACCATATTTCATCTCTTTTCCATCCTATGAAAAGATAAAACAACAATCATTCGTATGAACGACATACCATCTGCCCAAAACAGTGTAATTATCTTTCCTCACTAGTTTAGAAAGGTAGTCATAAAGATACAATTATAAAATATATATAAAATTTATGAAATATTTATTATTCATGAATTATAAAATCATATATATTCTTTCTTACTTACAAATTCATTGAATAAATATAAGATTGTTGTTCGTATGTGTGGACCACCACCTCCATGAAGTGATGCGATCCATTTTAATTTATCATTTACATAGATGATTAAAGTATTAATTAAATTAATATATATGATTTATATGTTACATTAATTAATCTAGATTGGTGATTTTTTATTACCATTTTTTTATCCATCTGTTAAAAAGATAGAATATAGTTCATGCATACTTATAGGCCGCCATCTCAATGAATGGTGTAATTTATTTTTCAATATATATAGTTTATCGAATAATACCAATAAATATATAATGAATATATTTTATTGATAAATATTATATAATATTCATTAGATGATGGAACCATGATATAAATAATAGGACTGAAATTACAAAACCTACACATCCAAGATAAATAAAGTCCTTACTACCGTTAATAGAGCTTTTAAAAAAATTATAAATTAACTATCAAAAAATGAATATATTTATTTCATATATGGTTTTTATATAGGGATGAAACAAGTTGATCCATTATCTGGACATATTTTTTCTATTATGGAGGATTTCTTAAGTATATGTCTTTCGGATCTTGTGTATGCTGGTTTGTATCAACAAATGAATGTTGGAAGAGTTATTTATACACCTTCAAACCTCTAATATGTGGATGACATTATATGATTTGGGAAGGCTAATATAATCACTAAATGAAACATTAATGAATTTTTGGAGAATTGTGATGATTTTTCTTGTCACGTTATCAGTTGGGGGAATTCTGTAGTGTTTTTAGGGGAAGTGGTTAATATCACTAAGAAAAAGAGAGTTGCACGGAATCTTGGTGTTAAGAGAAGATCCATAAATTTTAAATATTTTAGGGTTCCCCTTTTTGGGGGTTTTGTTAAAAGGTGTTACTTGTAAAATATCTATCTTAGAATTCTCAATCAAATGGAAACCTAGAAAAGTAAATCTATGTCTCAGGAAGGATGTGTTTGTTTTTTAATTCAGTGATCCCCTCCATGTGTGTCGATGACTTTTCTCTATACAGATAGACTAGAACTATTTTTAATGACATACACATATTGATTTGTAACTTTATTTTGACTGTCTTAGCTAATGAATGTAAGCTTGTCACTGTTAGCTTGAGTAATTGTATTAGGCCAGTTGACATGGGAGGCATGGGGATCAAGGATCTTAAGCATTTTGTTGAATCCCTCATTAAAAAGATTAAATGGTCCCTCTTTAATTCTAATTAAATTTCTATGTAATTTAGATACAATAGAATTGGGACCAAGCTATTAAATTTTCGTTCTCTTTATGTACCCTCTTTGATATAGCCCTCCATAAAACATGCTTATTTTAGGATTTTACAATCCTCAAAATGGATGGTTTGTAGATATTTCTATTTGAATTTCTAGAATACTATTTAGTTATCATGTTCTATTACTGACGAAATTGAGACCCCTCCTTCTTTTAAGGATATTTCTTTTTCTGAAATTGACAATAATATCACTACTCAGGGGTTGTATTCAGGTCCCCATAAGATAGAATTGGATTGTCACCATTACACTACAATGGATACTACAATTTGGTTTCCCAGTTTAATTAGAAATTTCAATACTATAGAGAACTATATATCTATGTGTGAGACCTATTTATTGGTCCCTTCTTGGTAATTAATGATTCATAATGCCTTTATTCCACCTTCACATTATTTTCTTATGGGTAATGGTCATTAAATTAATCATGTTCCCCATTAACTAAGTGAAATACAATGACTTGGTACGCATGGCCACATCCCATAGAGATACCAACCTGGTAAATTGGTCTTTTTGAGGTATATTATAGGTTTTTTATCCCATTATTACTGATGAAGAGGACCAACATGTGACCCACTTGGTTGGATGCACCTATGTAGAAGGGCCCTCAAACTCACTTGTATCAAAAAAATATCCTTTTATATAACTCCCTTCATCGTGTATCTTCTACATAAGAATATCACAAAAGAAAAAATCTGAATTCAAGAAGATACATGAGACTGTAGTAAAATTTACTATCTTAGATCAACCCAAAAAAGGTAAGACCCTCTATAGATAGTTTTTTAATGGAATCCTTCCGTGTTCCATTCAATGGATGTAGGTTTCATAGGTCATTAGAGAAGAACATTTTTTGTCACATGGGGACCATCAATAAGGGTTAAATCTTTCACACTTGACCTAAAGGTTATGTTATTTTTATACGACCACATTTCATACCTATGTGGAATTCACCAAAACATGTTAAGTATTCCAGATCCATGATAACTTCATTCATCCTCATTCTGAGCCTCTTCATAACAAAAAATACACCTTTTACCTTTTCATACGGGAACATGAAATTACAAACCACTACCCTTAAATAATTTATTGATAGTTATGGGTAATTCATACTGCCACTGAATTCATCTCAAATTGTGAATATGAGGTACCCTATAGTGAATTTATGAACTGATCCATGATTGAGTTTATGAGAACCAATTTCATTTATTTATTCAGTATTCATAATAGAATTAGCATAAAAACACCATATTTTTAGCACCCAAGTTGAGGATGATATAAAAAAAATAAAAAAAAATTGTAACCACATCTTATAATATCAGGCATAACTGAACCATAAGATTGTGGCATTAAACTAAACCTTGTATACTATATTTTATAATATAATGGTCCAAAATAAGATTTTTTTTCCTAAATTATCTTCCATTACCTCTAGGATTATTGAAAGATGATGTATCATTCAACCCAAGAGACTCCACTCTCTTTGTTGTATGAGATAGAGTTAGTTTTACCTATATTTGTTATTCTTTCATCACTATTGAAGGACATTTAAGACTAGAAAACACTAGAAAAGAGAATTTTACATTTCATCAAAGATCTAGAATCCCAAAAATAATGAATTCCCCAAGTAATACCTTACCATGAGGTGCCCCATAATTTTATGGCATATGTTTAAAAAAAGGTTTTCCCATGGACCTTCCATTAGTGTGATTTGACTGACTGAATGGCCCGAAGGCCTCAATTTTTATTTATTTTAGATAAACCCCATTTTAAGGATAAAGTTGGAAACCTCACATGGTGGAAAAGAAATAAAAAACATAACATGACTTAGTTCCAAAAACAAAACAACAGATATTACCCTCATGGAATAAACATAATTATGGCAGCGTCCATCAATGCAAGACTACTCAGATAGCATCTCGTGAAAATAATGCATGGTCCTAGTACCGATGGCTAGGCCATACCCTCTCAATATTCTGAATCTGAAAAGTCATGCTTAATGAAAACTACCTTCTCTAAATCCAAATCTGATGCAATTTCTTTAGAAATTCTAGACCAAACCATAATCCAAAAACCAAACCATCAAATGGAAAAAAGACAAACCATTCTCAATTATTTTAGACCTAATCCATTAGATGTACCATACATGAGAGGTATGTCACTGATCCAGCGCCATATCATGGTTACCGCAGGAATAACATTTCATTCTAAAATCGTTCCATCTTCCAACACTGCCAATATGGCTCACCGTGAAACCAAAAACTCATAACTGTTCTAACTCCAAAAAAATCAGTGGACCATATAACCTCAAACTCCAAGATGCAACTCCACTGCCTATAACTCTTAATTTCAGCATCAAACATCAATAAAAACCAACATCAATCAATTTTCATCGTCCAAAATTCAAATCCAACAACAGCTAAAATGATGAAAGACATGAGGAAATATCCACACCAGCACAGAACAACTAAAATCCCTCCACAACCTTGAATTTCCACTTCAATGAACCGCATCTCCAACAACCCATGAGAAACCAAAAAACAGCTGAAAATAACCCCCTCCTGAATCCAGCTTCGTCAATCTACCTTCCAAAAAATAAAAAATTCATCACTAACGAAATACAAAATAAAATCCAAGTGTCGCGAACACTGTTAAATTCCAAGAAAACCTCACTGCTATTCGGATCTATTGACCCTGTTGCCTCCATCAAACCCTCCCGTGAAGACTAAAGCAACCCACCTCCTGAACTCCTATCCGACTGAAAATGTGGCAATAACCCTCCGACCACCGAGGTTGGGTCTCGACCACTGTATTTTCACCGCACTGCCTGATGATTCCATAAGTAGTAAGGAGGAAGGCTGAGGACTGGCCAAAAAATGATGACATTTTCCGAGAAGGATGAGCCCATGAGGTCGATGAAGCTGCCATTGGACAGGAAATCACACACCATGGAGAACACCAGGCCTTTCACAAATGATAGGTTCCCCAAGTGGTACTTTTCATGACTCCTAAACACTTATTTGGGCTGTAGGATACTAAAAAACGTGTAAATTTCATGGTCACATGATGTAAAACTATACAAAACCATGTTGAGATATGGGGAACCATAAATTAAACCAACCGTATATTATAGTCACATAACATTAAAATAAACATAACCTCAGAAAAATATGTAAGAACATAACTTGAATTAACCACTCATCATGGTCACAAGATGATAAATGTAATAAAATTTCCTTTTCACAAGATTGGAAAACTATATAACACCACATCCTTTCAATATGAAATTAAATAGAGTATCCAATATACATTCAATAATTTGTTAAACTCCACATTATATGTACCCATCTCATGATGTGAAATTGTGTGATACTGTGTTCCCACACTTGAGGGGGATCCCTTTTATAATTATGGTCATCTAACAAATATCATTCAATAGTTTTTTGTCAGATTTATTAAAATATATAATCTGATACATTATGATACTTAGGACTCACAACATGGGCCCAGCCTAGGCACTGAACTAGTTAATGGCTTTTCCCATTGGTAATATTTTCAAATATTCCTCACTAATCACCACATTCCTTGTTTTTGAAGAACATGGTCTAATTTTTTCTAGAGTATTTAACTTACTCCAAGAGATCCTATGTTTTTCATGTCCATACTCCATTACTTCATTAGTATGGATCATCACCGTTCGTCACGTCTAAAGAGTCCCCATATAATTAATGTTCTATAACTCAACTATCTCACCTCTTATATAGGGTTATCTCTAAGAAGTACTTATTACAATAGATTTATATTACAATGTTTTGAACATGGTCAATGGTCGATTCTAAATTTGATCATCCCATCCATTATGGATGTGGTTATAGAACATATGTATCGATCTTGGCCATTATTTTGTCCATGACTCTCAATAACACACATATCAATATTTGGATTTATGATGTAATGATTTACATCCTTTCCTCTATCCCCTTTATTATATATGGTCTTAAAATCCATTTATTATTCAACCATTCATTCTATAATATTGACCAATAATGTTACTAACATTAGAACCATCCAAAAATTTCTCCTTCTATATATTTTTCTGTCCCCAGTGAAAATGGAAGGTTCTCACCCCTATTTAATCTAAAATGGAGACCGACTCATGTTGGATAGAGTGGATTTCTTGGATCTTCCCCAGAAAGGATGAGACAAAAAATTGTTCTAGAGCAATATTTTACCCCCTTTGGTATCAGATTCCTGACCTTAAACAATATGAGACGAGTCTCACTGATGTTTCATGTGGTGGAAGGACTTTTTTACTCTCTTTTTCATCATGATTCTACTATTTTGTTCTATAGAATAATCCCCAAGACCATCATACACTTGGACCAAGCATCATGAACATAAAATAAATTCTAGCCTCTCATCAAATATATGTGAACATAAATTAGGACAACCACTCATCTCATTTGTATGAAACTAAACCAGAGGAATATGTCTAGGTCAGAAGACATTAATATTTAAGACTCCCTATATCATAGTTGAATGACCATAAAAGTTACTGGTGATCTATCCCTATTATACATTTTAATGAAAAAGATCATCTCATCATCCTCACCAATGTGGTTAACCCCCAAATTTTGGTATGTGTCTCATAACACATCATGTTCATAAACTACATGTGGCTTGATTCCCATTCCAGGGGAGATGTAGTGACACCTATACCCCTTGTATTTGAGCTATCCATATCTTAATCTCTAGTTTGGGACTATATTCACATGGATTTAGCCTCCAAACCCCTAACCATGTAATTGTTTTTTACAATTTGGTGATTCTGTCTCATCCTCATTCAATATTCCAAGAACAAACACCTTAAACCATGTGAAACTCATATGAAATTGATTTTTTGTGTTGGGAGACCTATTTTATCATCCATTCATGTTATATTTTAAACTCTTTTTCATCATTAAAACTTATATAGATGATATCCATTACATCCCAACATTTTATAAGAACACTATGTTCGATACTGTAAGGGATATGAAATGCTTATCCTAAAAGAACCACATAATATTATTTGTAAATATTATTATACAATATAATAATTATAAACTAGTAATTGGATTGGAACGTTTTAATATGTTTAACCAAATAATAAAAATATTTAACATGGTTTTATATAATTTATTCATTAATAATATATATGTACTGAATTATTTATATAGTCATTTTATATGTACAAAATATTTTTTTCTTTGGAAATGGTTTTTATTTATTTTTTGAGAATAGATATTATAAAAAAAATTGAAAAATTTATCAATCTCATTTATTTATATATATATATATATAATTTTTATTTATCAAGTAAAAATTATCTTGGGATGATTTTTTGATTATTTTTGAAATGTATGATTTTTCACTGAATAATTAAAATATCTATTTTTCAAATACATTAATTAAATCAGTTAATTTAAATATCCATATATATTTTTCATTTATATTTTTTTTAAATATTATCAATTTCATTTACAATAATATAATTTGAATCCTGAATTTTCATGATTTTTATTTAAGTTTATTTTATTTCTAAATACCAATTTTTAAATAACGATTTCATTATGTTTTATGTATTTATATTTAAATTAACATCTAGAATTTATAGAACACGAATCTTGAAAATTAGATACAATATTTTTAAAAATGGGTTTTATATTTTTAAAAATGTTCATTTTATTTTTAGGCATTATGAACCGTAAATATTGTAAATATTATCACTTAAATAAATGTTAAATTGGGTAATTAAGGTTAAAAAATCTTATATGGAATTATAAATAAAATAAACACATGAATTAATTTAATTTTATGATGATATTTATACCTAATCCTACTTTTACTCAAATCCTTGATCAATGGGTTCTTTTTTTGGTTTAATTACTTAATTATAATTTAATCATTTTAGAAATTCTATATGCGTCCTTTCCCTCCCTTATAGAAGGGGGCCACATTCTTTTAATTCAAAACTGCACTTTGAGCCATATATCACATCCAAAAAATTATTTTTTATATTCAAAACATTATTGTCCTAGTTTTTGTGGTGCTGGATTTTCCCATAGATGAACCATATCCCCCTTAATATGAGATCTAAATGAAGTCATCCTAAGATGTTGTAATCTTCTTTTCCATCATTTTCAAATTTATTTATTCTTATACATAAAATAAATAAATTATTATGTCTAATGTACCATTAATTTATTGATATGTTACTTTGAATATGGTTAAACCCTTTTAGACCACATTTACATCTCATAGAATGTGAAACCACTGCTCAATCATATATAAATCTTACCATCTCCACGAATGAGTATAATTCGTCTTCCATAACATATTTACATGGATGGACATAAAGATTGAAATAATTGATCTATGTAAATTTTATAAAATAAATAGTATTCTAGGATTATTAGATGATATATAAATTATTACCTTCCAATCCATTGGAAAATGATTATGCCGCTCGTGTATACATTTGGACTACCACCTCCGTAAGGCGATGTGTTCTATATTTTGATTTTCAATTACATGGAAGGTAATAAGGATATATTTAACGAATATATGTGATATTCATTTCATTATCAACATCTAGGATATTATGTATATACAATCAAGGTACACAGACTGAAACATCAATGACAAAACATGATCGATAAAATAATGCAATTAATAACCAAAACAGTGATAATAATAAAATATTGTAGAGGCAAGGGTGATAATATGTTATTAGGGGATCATATATGATATATTAAATATTACTATGGTTCTGGAAAAAATTAAAAACATTTTTAAAATCAATTTATTGGACGACAACACAAGTTTCATTTATGTAAAATTAGAAGTGGGGGGTTTCGTAAATCAACCACATTTTGTTTGGTAAAATATCATCATTATTAACAATATTATGCCAATATTATGTGTGAAAGGAACTAAGATTTATTTATGTGGTCTTTCCAAAATAAATTTTTTATTTAAATTTGATACACATAATCACTTAACTTATTTATTCTAACATCATTTTTGCGATCATTGTGATCATTTTTTCTCAATTAATAGTTTATTATGTAATATTTGGCATCTTGATCCTATTTATGTTAACGTAGTTTATATAATTAATATTTGATATATTTAACATGAATATAGATTTATTATAGAACATTAGTGGTACATTTCATCTTTAATATTTCAAGGGTTTATAGTTCGATTGTTACCACAGTGGTAAGAATATATTTTAAAATATAATCTTTTCAGGATTTCTATTATTTTCATTGGAGGAGTATAATAATATTTCTTTCAGAAACCAAATATATTTTCTTATCCATTATAAATATAAGGATATACCATGCTTTATTCTAAAATTTACTCTATTTGGAACTTTACCAAATGAATGTAATATTTAGAGGAAAATTTGATATTATTTCTCTATTTAATCATTTATATTTTTATCACATGTCTATATTTTTTAAAAATATTTAATAAATGTAATTTTATTAAAGAAAATGATCTAGTATGTGAATTTTTAGTAATATATAACTTTTAAAATTTTTTGAAATTAATTTTTATAATGTTTTTGAATGTTTCATTTTCATCTTTATTTATAACATTTTAAAGAGATTTATTTAACATATATGGTGTTAATGGAATGTTTTCGCCATCATAACCATTTTAACTATTATATTATTCTATAATTGTTTAGTGGATTTTGATATAACCCTTGAATGAAAGATTATATAAATCAGTCTCTTAGATTTTCATTATTTCTATAAAGACTTGATTTTTTACCAAACCGTTATTTTTAATGAATCAATGGTCGTATTTCATATCTTAATAATTTTTTGAACCTTTAAATTTTTTAAAATAATAAATTTAATTTGATCTATGTAAATTACATTTATTTTAAATAATAATATCATTTATATGATAACTTTTGATGTCTTATAACATTTATTAATACGGTGTTAAACTTTGAATATTGTTTGATAGACTCAGTATATATTGATATTCTCTATTCATTAGTAAATAAAAACTTTTGTTAATAATGAATATGGATTATGTATAGAATTAATCATTCAGTATATAAATAAGTAATTGGAAATTCATTTATTGGTGGGGCATAGAATTATATAGCTCTACTATGCATTAGAAGGTATCATGAGACCAACTAGTTGTCTATCCTTATTAAATAGGGGATAGATTTTTTATAACCTATAGTTTAAAAAAATTCATAGTTACATGGTGGTAAAGATACCATGATTTATGAGATCATGTAGTCAAAAATTATGAATTTACTTCATTGAAAATTTATTTATAATTATCTATGAGAATATAGTTTTTGATATTATACACAAACCCATTTATCTCTCAAATTATTGATTAAATGGAACACATTTTCAGTTATTTATCATTCAAAATTTATTATTCACAATTTTAAAATAGAAATTTACATTGTACATAACCATTACCAATAATTTTTGATCACCAATATGTTTTTTACTTTCCTCTGGATATGAAGATGAAATATTTGGATGTGTTTCAAGGATTTCTAATATTTGATTTTATTATGTGTTGTATTTTAATTAAATATTATATTTAGAATCATGTATGTTTTCAGTTATCTAAGAATACAGAACTAATTATTACTTTTAGATGATATACCATGTATCATATGATGATGTTATAAAGTAGAAATTGGAACGATCTCAAAGGAGCTGGGGTAGTTACATTTGGTGTCCCAGTGGGTTTAGTATAATAATTGTGAGTAAAATTTACGAACACATATATTATAGAACAAAACCCTATGACTGAATTGGAGGATTATTTTATATGAAAGATAATATCATATTGTATTGGTAAGGAATATATTTTTTGGTTTTCCTAAAAATAAATGCCTCTTTAGGTACTATATGTGAAATTGGTTTTGACATAGATAACTCTATATTTAATAACACCCAGAAGATTTTTTGAGTATATCTTAGACATCATTCTAATAAGTGGTGATTGTGCCCTTACTATGATCCTTATTTGACACTCTTAGGGAATTTTTTTGGTTAATTTACATTATAAATAAGAAATAGTATGATTTATTATAAATGATGATAATCATGAAAGTCCTAGTTTAAAGATACGATGTCACAAACCATGTCGGTGTAACATCCAACCCAACTCCTAGAAAATCTCATGGCATTTCCCAAAGGGAGTTCCAGATTCCCAAGGGCTAGAAACTAGTGTCTGGTTATTAGAAATATATTTTTGGGAACAATTCCACCAATGATAAGTAACCATATATAATACTTAATAATAAATAAACACATAATGATCAATATCCACAACCAATAGAGATACAACTATTCAAACAAAATATTTAAAACCATTAACCAAAAAACAAAACAAAAAGGGAGGGGAATCAAACAAAAAAACACCCCCAAAAACCTAAATCCAATAATAGGGGCCATAAAACTCAATCCTCCTATAGGAGAACTTGCAAAATATGAACACTAGAAATTGGATCCACCATCACCACTAAAGAACATGTTTCCTTAACCTAGGTCAAACATAACAAATTATACATACACCCAAAGGTGTTTATAGGGTGTTATACAAATACTAGTATGATTACACCCAAAATAAGGATTAAATTTCGTAAAATTATAATTCAAATCACTATGAAATTATTAATAAATAACTTAGAAAAATTTATAATAATGAATTTTAATGAAAAAAATTTCACAAAAATATTATTGTAATTTATCATTAGATTAATTTCCAAGATATTGAGATGGCATTAAAAAAACAAAAGATTAAAACACATAACATGAAACCCCTATATAAAGTTACAGTATTGGGACCCTAGAAACATTATATCTCGTTGAAACATGGTTTGACAACCATAACCCACAATTTATGCCTGCACAAACCACTAGAGTGTAACACATCCCATGGTCTACTAGTCTCTAATCCAGAATATTCAGTTAGTGTTGTATCGTCAATCCTGTTAAAATGAACATGGTCCCGGCCTCGGCTTCACCCATCCAACTAGTGTATCAGTCATAGTTCACCCACATAGATACCTATGATTTCTTTTCTGGTAAATTTTCTATTTCACATGTCACACACGTCACGACCTTCTTATAAACACATAATGATTCCTGAATAAACACATAAACACCCATTTATCACAAGAAAAAACACATTTAAATTCACACTCAAACTAAATCCATTTTAAAACATCCTATGCACCACGTACACAATTTATAGATCACATTTATAAAACACAAACTGATATCACAAGCTACAAGAAAATATATTTCTTTTGAAACCCCATTTTCAAAACAAACACACATAAAAAACTATGGAAATTTTTTTTCTCACCATACACACAATGTATAGAACAAATTCATGAAACCAATCAAGCATAAAAAATCATATAATTTTAATATAACACGGAATCACCTACCTCACGTTTGGAAACTATTGGGATCCAGTGGAGAACCCCAACCACACCATAAAGAGACCCTAAAAAAGGAATGATCGAACCAAAACCATAAATATTTTAAGAAGAATCTAAATATTGAACCTTGTTAGCTTAACTAACCTATTTTAAACTAAGAACTCAATGTTGGGGGAAGAAGAAACCAAAAAAAGGGAATAAACAAAGGGATAAAGCACATAATTGATTATTTTTCGAATTTCCAAGGACAAATACACCCAAATATTAATGTTCAAGGAAGGAAATATAGAGATGAATATGAACATAGGGATGAAAATAAGGTACTGATCGAATTAGGGGTGGTTTGAGGATAATGGTAGTGGATGGTAGAAAGATAAATTTCTAATTTTAATGTGGTATACATGTCACATAGTTAGCCCGCACTGTTTTCTAAACCATGCTAAAGTCATTCAGCCTCCTCTATCTTAGATAAAATCAACCACATGGTTTCTTGTTGGAGGATGCATACCCATGTGGAAAACCATGTAGATCACACCATTTCCCCTGGGATGGCACACAGTTTCCCCTAAAATTGTGCCAACTAAAAATCACCTACTTTTGAACAAAAATAATTCCATTTTTAATCAAAAATTACATGGCAATATTAAGGGGTAAATACAAGAGAAAAAATAAAAAAAATATTACCTCAAAATAAAACCACAAATTTTATAATTCTCCCCATAATGGAAACATTTTCCACATGGAAATTAAACTTGAATTATAAACAATGAAAATAAATAGATAATGCTTCTCAAACCAGGAAATTGTCTCCCATGTCTCATTCTCATCATTAACCTGATGCTAAAGAACTCAAACTAATTATATGGACACCCATTAATAACATTCTCTTGGGAATCCTAAATCAGTATTCGATGCTCAAACATGGAAAATATGATTCCTACTACAAATACTCCTAATTAAATACTTGATATGGATCCGGATTATACCTCCTTAAATAAGAAATATTTAACACATTATGAATTTATGTCAAATGAGATGGAAAATTCGGATGGTATGATACCTTACCAATTCTCTAGGTAATCACAAAAGGTTATAAATACCATAACAATAGATTCCCTTTCATCAAAATGATGATTTCAAAAGCAAGGATCCACATTTAGAAACACATCGTCACTAGCTGAGAATTCAAAATCTCGATTCATTGATCAATATAAGACTTATAGAGACTTTATTTTTTAAATAAAAGATACATAATCAAATTGTTTTTTAGATATTTTTTCCCTAAGGATTAGTCCAAAAAATGAAGTTTCACCCACCTATTCTAGCGTAAAGGGTATAGATATGGAAATAAATAATTTTCATATAAGGGTTCAATTTTTATCCAGTACTGAAAACTATTATTAAAGGTAAATTAAACCACGCTCACATGGTTATCCTATGATCCTATGAAATCCAATAGAAATTCTTAGAGCATGTCTTCCAAGATTTAATTCTCTAGTTTTTCTTGAACATTCATTTGAGGGTGGAATTTTATACTCAACATGACTAATGAAACCATTTTCATTTGATGGACTTGCAAAAATTGAGAGGTGAAATAAGGATTCATATCTAAAGTATTATCCAATGAGACACCATAAAGCCTTAATATTTCATGAACATTTAATTGACAAAACACATCCACTTTGGATGAATCGTTGATCATGATTAAATGAGATGATTTGGCTAGGTAGTAAATTACTACCCAAATAAAATTACAACCCAAAGTTGTAGTTGTAATCTAATAATAATATCCATGGAGATCGCATCCCAATTACAAGTAGGAATAGGGTATGGATGAAGGAAACTGGAGGGTATCTGGTGCTTTTCAGTAACCAGCTTACAGGCATGACACCTGTATATGATTCCATCTATGTCACATCTCATCTATAACCACCAAAAATAGAAATGAACATCATAAATAATTTACCGACATAGGATTAACATATAATGATATTACATCATTTCAGATGAATATTTATTACATTACAAAAATATATTCCCTATGACCATAATAGTTCAGTGTATTCGGAAACAGGAAATAAAATATTCTATCCCTATGAATGATCTTCAAAACCTCCCATGAATATATCCATATTTAGTACTTATAACTAAAACTTGTCTTCATAACCTGGGGAAAGGAAACCCGAGAAGGGGTGAGCTTAGATTCTCACTAAGTAAAATCAAGGGATAAATGTAAGCATTAATATGAACATATGTATTTGAGAATGTGATCGTAACATTATATGATGATACATATCATATGAATGATCCTAAAAAAGAGATATGGGATAAAACATGGTAGTTCATAAGACATGAATCAAAATGAAATAAACAACAAAATCCATGAAAAAATAACTATGTAATAACACATAGAATTTTTGGAATACACATAAGAATAAGAAATCTTATGTCAAGGCTACCTACCAAGAACATTATGACATGGTAGGCTTAGGTTAAATCCTATGTACCAATTTCAGGATTGGCATAATATCCCGTTTACCCATTAACTTTTAGGATTGAAAAAAAACACATGTAGCCACTTGTTTACAAGCTTGGCCTACAAGCCGTGTACGCCTTTCTATTAGGCTTGACAACCAACCCATGTACCATCGTGGTTTTTGGATTTTTTTGTAACCCATAAACCATATTTCTTTTTTTTATTGGGACACAACCCATGTAACATTTCATTTTAAATCTTGGTCCACAACTACTGTACCTTCTTATTTTCAGTCTTGGGAAATTACTCATGAATCCTCTTTCTATTAGGCTTGGGATACAACCAATGTACCCACTTGTTTTTAGGATTGGGTTACAACCCATTTACCTTCTTGTTTTTTTCTATTGGTCTATAACTAGTATTCCTTCTCTCTTTTTGTATTGGGATACAACACATGTACCTTCTTTTTTTCATGCTTGGGATATAACTCATGTACCTTTTAGGTTTCAGGTTGGGCTATAACTCATGTACCATCATTCTTTTTAGAATTGGATACATACCATGTACCATATTTCTTTTAGAAATGGGCCATAAATCATGTAAAATTTGAGAATAAATAGAACTTATCATTATCAAATTAATTGAAGGGAAATATAAGTCCCACTCCTATCATAATAAAATCATTCATACATATGCCACATGATAATAAAGCTGTTATCATATCATGACTCATAAATATATATATGTTTTATAAACACTAAATAATAACCCAAGAAATGAAATGGGTATCATTAACATTTCATAACATCATAACATATTAAAAGAGAAACGTTTCATAGTCACTACATGAAAGCATACCACATGGAAACAAGTGGGTTTCAAAATCATAAAACTCGTAGATGTTAAACAGGTGTCTTAAGAACCATTATATCAAAACGTATACCCCTAAAAAATAATATGAATGAAACCTTTGGATAATTTCAATGAAAAAATGAGTAAAATAAATGGATGTTATCATATATTGAAAATAATTTGTAATGGTTTTTTGGAAACATTTCTTAAGGTAAACATCCTTTCTTCTCTGAAAAAGTATCTATAAAACATAAATCCATTTGAAAACTATTTTCCAAAAAAATATAAATGAAGCATGAAATCCTTTTGAAACCTATTTAATTGAAAATCTAATTTTAAAAAATCTTAAAATCTAATCATTTAAACATGTAAATAACACATCAAATAATGGAAAATGTGTAAATCTATACATATCGTATGAGGTAAAAAGAACATTCCTTTTACATAGTGAAAATATTAAAAAAATTCCTTGTTCAAAAATATTACAGAATATTCATTTTAAAACAATGGAAAAAGACAAAAATGGGTAAAATTGACTTTTAAATTTTTTATTATAATAGTAGAATATTAATGGAAGCCTTTTTAGAAAACATATATTTCTAACTGAAGAGTGGGTAGTGATGATCTTTCTAAAAAACAGTCTCAATAATATTATATACCAAACAATGGATAAAATGCTACAAATACTCAAATATATCATGAATAACCATAGGATAATAAATTACATGAATTTTACTGGGAGATGGATCATAATATTTCATCAAAGAAAGCAAAACTATAAACAGTATTGAAAATGGATGAGATTGTCTTAATACACTCTTATAAATTGGTAACATGGGATCATACACACCATGTAAGAAACTTCAATTAATAGATGACTAAATTAATTTAAATAATTATTTTAATGATGTTACATGTAAAATGGAAGTATATTAACCTCAAAAAATAATTTAGGAACATTTCAAAACACAATCCTCAAAGAAGTAAAATTCAAACATATCATTTTTACTGATTTGTTAACTTTTGATACTAAAACCCCACGAAAGAAAGATCACAAAACAGTTACATTAATACCCATAAATTTAGTTTTAATATAAATATAATACAGTAATGGTGAGTACATATTCCATAAAAAATAAATGAGCCGAAATTATACCATGTATCTCACGTGAAACAAAAGTGGGATGAAATCCACTTACCATATGTCTTTACTCTCGCTATAATATTTCAAACCTCCAGTTTCATTAATATGAATTTACTATAAATATTTTATAAAATAATATTCCTATATAAAATTCCATCTATCTATTTATTAAACATATTATTAACTTAATTTTAGCAATTTCATATTAAGGTTACTCTTTGGGTATGATTCACATTGTTTTTTTTGCATGTGTCTTAACATGTTATATCTTTTGTCTTTATAAATATATCATTATTTCTAAAATTTAAACCATGATATAAATATAATATATATATATATATATATTATTTGTGTATTATAATAATCTAAATAATATATATGTATGAAATTCAAAACACCATTCTTTGAGATGGTAGGTCATACGTACGCATGAACGTTATTTCCGTTTAATTGTCTCATTGAAATAAAGTAAAAGATATATATGTATATATATTTGTGTGTGTGTCTGTGAGTATAAATATATCATATATATTCACTAAAACTATCCTTAATACAATCAATGTAGTGTATGAATGAATCATATCACTTTTAGGGGCTGGTAGTCCACACTACTTCAAAAGAAATTATCATATAAAAAATTGAAATTATTAATGTTTTGTGATTTAAAAATGAATAATTAAGTTTAAATACATAATAAAAATAAAATATTACTTATATAAATAAATTTTACATCTTAATTTCTACCATGATAATCAGTATGAAAAATTTAACAATTCGTCGTTTAGTGAGGCGGTAGTTTTCCGTGTAAATAAATAGTTTGTAAGTTATTTATTAGATACAGGTGTGTATAAGTATATTCTAAAACCAAAAAATTTAAACATATAATAATATTGAGGACAATGTTTTTATCATCCTATAATGATAAAAATAATTTCAAGGGTGGAGAAATAAAATAAATTAAAGGACATGACAGAAAACATTCCCTCTTATTCAGGTAGCTTTTTTTGGATTGTGCCAAAAGTGATACTTGGATTGATTTCTACTAAATAATATCATTCTAGTAGGAATTTAGGATTGTTGGTAACTGTATTTATAAAACATTTTCTGATCATAAGAGGTTTTAGAGGTGTGATAATGTTGGAGAGGTGGTGGACTTTTGTAGGAAAAAGATGGACTCCTTGGAATTTGTAGAAAGACATTTTGATTACACATGTTATTACATAAAATAGTCATAAATACCAACTTAAATTAATAATTTAATTTTTATGGAATAAAAAGGGCAATAAAATAGTTTTTGGACATGTTTTTATGTCATTTGGGAATCTAATATTATGGATTAGTTGACAATTAAGCTTACTTTGACCTTAATCGCTAAGAATAATATTGATCATGAATACTAATCATTTTGGTAAAAATTAAACATGATCTAATTATAATATAAATATTATACTAAGTAAAATGGTGTATTTCAGTTTTTTGAATTTCAATTATCATATTTAGGAAAATTAATATTAATGCTAATCCTGTAGATGAAATGAAATTATAGGTTTTTAAATTATAAGGAAGTTAAAAAGTTTATTTTTTTTCATTAAATTTTAATGTTAAATTGATTATAATGAAATATATTGTATTAATAAATGAATAATTTTTATTATGTGACCTAAAAAAATTTTAATATATAATTTAACAATAATATATATTTAAACAAAACTGTTGTTTTTAACAAAAAAAATAGTATATTCACTATTCACCAAAAAATGATGTTTCTCAGAAAAATCACAAAAAATCACCCTAAGGTAATTTATTCATTATAAATACAGAAATAATTTATATTTCATAGAATTATATATATATATATCTAAAATTAATTTTTCTATTTTTCATAGAAGGACATGAAATGTAGTTTATAGTATTTTAAAACATAAAAGGTTATTACCAAAATTCATGACTTTCATTATCAATGTGTATTATTTCAATAAAAACATTATAAAATTATTTTAAAATTATATAAATATATTAATTATAATATGTATAATATCTATGTTATAATTATCTCATTTTAATAATTATATCATTTAAATGTTGTTCTGTAGAAACCTAATTCTTGTGTATAATGTACACTATGTCGGTGTTGGGTGTAACATACGCCAATTAGTGGTTTCATGTAACATATGTCTAGTCAATTTTACATTGATCAAAGGTCTATTTGGTGTCATGTGACTCATGCTAAGTCTATGTTGTGTGTATAATATTCCAAGTTAGTGTTTTGTGTAACACAATCCACGGTGGTTTAATGTGAAATGAATGTTTGACATAGTGTTTTAATATATATATATATAACAATTTCTAGTGTCACATTAAATAAAAATGTCTGATTGATATATTATTTTGAAAAAATATTTCAAAAAATCTCAAGGTCTTACAGTCTATTCCCCTTAAAATGAATTTCATCATCAAAATTCTTTTGGGTTAATAGTGGTTTATTATATGAAATGCCATTTCTTAAAAACCCACATCGTAAAATTTATTCCTAAAACATCCTTAAAAATGGATTGTTGGGAAAAAATGGTTACCCAAAGTAATATATAACTAATTTTCCAAAAAGGAGGACATAATTTTGAAGTGAAAACAAGGATATAGAAGATAAATCATACCGTTAGGTACTCATGGAGAGTGATAGAGAACATGGTTGAGAGAATGTAAACGATCAGAAATCCATAAATCATTAATGACCTAAGAGATTGTCTGATTCATTAGAAAAGAATTTAATATAAAATAATTTTTTGTTTTAAGATCCTTTTTCCTAAATTTATGTAATTTTCATGAATTTATATACTTGAGTGATATTAAGGCAAGCTCAAACTTTTCTATTACTTTGTCCACTTGACCACCCTCTCAAAAAGGGATGGTTTCATTTTCACTCATGAAGTACTAACAAATCAAGGGACCCAGGATATGCCATCACATTTTTCATTAGTTACCATCAACAAATGCTTTTGTAGACAGTCTATCCAATATGAATAAATCCTTATATGGATTAATAACACATTATTCTTACTGGCTTACATTGATTTGTATCATGACCTTTACAATAATGGTGAAACTATACCCCATCTAAAATATAATTAACACTTTGTTCCATTAATATGATATTATCATAAATTTTTTTTATTATAAACCATGTCCATCCTTATACTAAAAGAATATAAAATGTGTTTTTCTATATTCTATAATCAATTTAGAGAACGATAATCACATGAAATCTCCCCAAAGGATAAATAATAATATATTCAAATGGATTATTCATACAAAATCAAATATAAAATTTTCAACTAAGGAGGGAAGGATTGATAATTCTTAATTATCTTGGTTCACTTCACCCACTATGGGAGGATACGATTTCCCTTTAACCATTGTCTTTAGAGGTTTTAGGCACTGATCAACATTAATAACCACTGGATTTCGGAACTTTTTGGAGAAATTACCAAACTCCGTGCAATTGAAAAACTAATGAGTGGAATGTGCATCCTAAAGAGTTTCCATATTATTCACATAATTATATAACTTTTTCCAATCAATTAGACATTCATCCACCTAATGTCCTTACATTCCAAATGTCAAAAAAATACTCATCCCATTAATATAATTACCACATTTCTAATTTCCACACTAAGATCCCAAATGAAGTCTCATATTCTTTTATGCAGGGTTTTTAGTATAATTTGAACTCCATCTTCCACGTCTTGATAAAACCATGAGGTTGATTGATAACTCCAATATCCATTTAATATTTGATTTCAAAACAATCATTCTATTCCAAGATACCAATGTATCTTATCGCTAATGAACGTATGAGACCTGGAATTAATCCACTGAAGATCCTATCGACCTTACATTGTGGTTCAACAAAAATCCCGAATTTTTACCATGCATTTATAGTTATATTTTCCTCATAGGCACAGGAATATTCATCATCCTTTTTCTTTAAATCATGAAACTCCTTTCTATCTTTATATGAAGAACATGAGGATTGTAATTATTGAGTAATATGTTGTTGAACTCATCCCAATCAATGAATTCAATTTCATATTCCTTCATTGTATTCTTGAATAGAGTACACTATTGGTCTACCTCAAATGCTAATCGATAAATAGCCAGAATGAATTTCTCATGATCTGAACAGTGGAGAATAGAGAATATCATTTCAGTTGATGTAATCAAGATTTTAACAACTAGTGGATCAGAAGACTCAGTCCAAGAATTTCCGAATTTTTACATGTATGAATCAACATAATATTTTTCCTCCATAGATAATTTGAATGGTCATCATGATTCATATAATAAGAATATAGTGTAGGCATAACAAAGAGGTTTCTCATTCCATCTCTAAAATAATTTGTATCCTTAGGATAATAATCATTTCATTATCCCTCAAAATCCCCAATAATGTTATTCTTTTATGTTACAGCCTTTCACTAAATCCAAATATCCTATATTAAGAAATAATTATAATATATATGAACCAAATAATCATGAAAAGTCACTTAAATGATGTTGAAATTATGAAATCTTACTTAATTGATGAGACCTTACATTTTCTTAGGTTATTCATAGAAAACATATATTTTAAATCCTCCATTATGGTTTATGAAGATTTTTCATGTCCCCAATCATATATGTAACACCCCTAGATTTTTTTAGAAATATTATTTTTAATTTCATTGATGTCTTATGGTGTATGCAACACCATGATTAGATTTCTTTATATGCAAAAACCTATTATCTTTTAGTATACACAAACAATATTCATGGCTTGTAATGCACGCAAGAGCGACCTTCCTCAATAATGTGTATTGTATGCAAAACCGAGTTTCACTAAACAATAATATATTGTTGTTATGAACTAGACTTTATGAATAGTATTATAAGCATTTTGAATTTTATAACATTATCATTTTCTAGACCATGTTATGAGAAAAAAATCAATTTTTCATATAAAGGAAATATTTTTTTTTAAATGTAGTTTTGTCGCCTTTTGATGGAGTACCCACATTAAATTTAGTTTTTGACACGTTTATAAGTTAAATTTGATGAAATAAACATATTCATTTAAATAAGGAAATAAAAATTAAATTTTGATAATTTTTTAATATTTTTCTACAAACTTACATATTTTGATGAATAGTAAAAATACGCTAAAATTAAATTAAAAAAATATTTTTTCTTCCTGATAATTTATGTGGATAAATTATAATATTTAATGATTTTAATGTATAAATAGATGATATTTTACCATTTAATATTATGTATGTCATTATTGTTAATTTTATATTTAATTCATAGATAAAAACATTTCAATCTTTTCCATTGTTTTAACTTTTAAAACCCATTTTCTCAACAGTTAGATTAAATTAAAATTAAATACTGCAACTTCTGTATTTTGAATTTAGAAAAAATGGATTCCATATTTGGAATCATTAGGTCCAAATTATGTTAATTGGCTGATTTTTATTTTTAGGCATTATGAATAGTTATTACTGTAAATTTTATTTATCACTATTAAAGGAAAATCAGGTAATTAAGGGTAAACAAATATTATAAAATTACCCTAACACCTGCCAAAATTCTGTTGGATGAATAAAAGTCAACTCATATCACCTAAGGGTCGGAATATATTAATTTCATGGACTTTTGACCATGAAAATGATGTAATTATTATTAAAACAAAAGAAAGTGAAACCATGTCTCTCTCTTATATCATATAAGTATAATTGTTTTAATTTAGTTATAATATTCATAAAACATAGAACAGAAATAGTCACCATTAAGCTAATAAAATTATCTACATCTTGTGAATTTATTTCTATTTTTTAGGGATTAAATAATTATCATTCATGGTCACACAATAGTGATGTATAAATTATTTTGTTGACTGAAATATCAAATAAATGGTTTTAAAAATATTAAAATAAATATTATATGAACTAATTAATGTGATCCAACAATTTTATAGATTAATATGACATGTTTGTAATCTATTAACTATTTTTGAGGAACATATCTTCTATGTCGAATTTTATTTAAATTCAAATAATTGAATAGTGTTAAAATTGACAGTATTGGTATTTATTGAAAATAACATATTATAAAATTGTTTAAAAATCTCAAAAAATATTTATAAATTATAAATTGAAAATTATATTGTCGAAAATGTAATAATTTATCTAATTATGGATAATTAAGAATATATAGTTATGTATTTATAACAATTTAATAATTATAATATTATTAACACAAATAAAATTAATTGGATTAAATAAGGATAAATGAAAAATTATAAATTTTAAAATAAACATAAAACATGTTTACATTTTATTGGTTGATGATATTATTATACTCTCTAACCTAATATTCAATTATGAGTAATTTAGGTAGTATTTATGAGGAGTTTGAATTTATTATAAATTTATATTTTAGATGTTTCCAAAAGTACCCCTCTCCTCTCTTATAAAAGGTCACCTCCTCTCTCTCCTCCTCACAACAGTTTGAGCCTTCACACTCGACGAAACCCTGTCCATTTATCTTCTTGACTTCCCTATATACATATTATTGTTCCTGGTCTTCATCAAAGTCCAAATTTAGTGCCCTAAGGGGAGGTTTAGAAGACGTGTGTTAAAGAAGAGGTAATATCCTTTCCAGATTCTTTTAAATTTATTTCTTCTAATACTTCATATTTTTTTTCTTATAATGTAATAACATAAGTGTCACAAATATACTGATATGTTATTAAAAATATAAAACAGCCCCATTTATCTTTCAATCCATCCTACGGAAAACAAAATCACAGAGCGTGCGTACGTACGGAATAGAGTCTCCACGCTGTGGTGTAAATGTTTTTCTAACACCACCTTAATTTTAAGGGTATAATGGTGTAAATAATAACTATATAATATTATTATGACATAATAATTATTTTTACATATTATATCATCCACTCCAATTCCATTCAATAATTATGAGAACGATATCATCGCTCGTGCGTATGTACGGATTACCGTCTCCACGACGCGAAGAGATTCATTATCCATGTTATCCATTCAAGAATGATTATAATGTATATATAATAAATTATAATTAAATATATGACACAATAATGATATTATATTTATGTACATATATGTTTCATTTACTTAATTGCATTCAATTCACTAAATAATCATAAACAGCGTTCATGCGTACGTACGGCCTACCGTCTCCATGAACGGAGTATTTCATTCCATTTATCGATCTATCATATATATTTTTATTCAGAATATATTTTATATATAAATAATGTTTTACATTCTGGAATTAATTAAATAAGTATATAAGTAATAACATCATGAACAACGAGTCAAAACACATATGATAAATGAAACGATTTACCCAAAACGCTGCTTTAACATGGAATTGACAAAAGAGTGGGTAATATAATGTCATAATTGAATCATATATGATATCATAAATATTAGTAAGGTTCTATTACATGATAATAATATTATTAAACCAACTATACTAGAGTTTCGGACATGTGTGGAATAAATTGGACCTAAGGTAAGGGATAATTTTGCAATCTCATTTTTATCAAAGATTGCTTACACATAATTATTTAATAGGGTTATATTTGTTATATATGTCGATAAAAATGTTTTTCATAATGTGTTTAATATACTTACATGTATGTTTAAAGTGATTTTTACTCCACTTTGACTTTTATGTTGTGTTATGTAAGAAATATTTCTTTTTTTACCATATGTTGTAGTTTTTGACATTTCCTTTAAAAGTAAGAGGAGAATGTTTTTTTAACTTATACGGAATGAACGGATTTTTACGGTTTCATAACTCTTTATTTTCATGAAGCTTACTATATAATATTTTATGATTATTTTCCAAAAAATCCTTTTCTTTTAAAATTTAATGGTATTTTCAAAAAATCAAATTGGTTTGAAGAAGAAAAGATATTTTCCTCAAGAATTCATTTCAAGTGTTTTATCAAAACCATTTTTCATATAAGATGAAATTATTTAATATGTTTATGTTTCAAGTATAATGTCTCTATTATTTATATGGTTTCATTTTTCTTATGTTGAATGGATATCCATTTATTCTATATGGATTATGTTATGATGGAATGATGTTTATGAAACCCATTTTATTCGTTGAATTATAATGAATGATATGTTTTTCTTTTGTGGCACACAAAAGAATTATTTCATTATGAGATTGGTGGGATCTATATCTCCCTCCAATTCATTTTGTAATGAGTTATTTCTAATTAGATATACAAGCCTGGAATGACAAGTAAATCCACTTCAGTAATTCAGGGATAGAACGGTAAGTAAACCCGGTTCAGTAATGGACATTTTCCACTATGATTGTCTTGGAAGAAATGCCTTAGATACTATGAAAATCATATCATTTGCTTAATTATTTTCCATAATTACATGTTTTATTCCCATGATATATTATCATGATTAATGTTCCTTTGTGATCTATGCATTATATGCCGCCGTGATGTTTTTCATTTATTGGGATTTTGATGTTTTATGTTCATGTTTTTACAATCAAATATTTTTGGATTATTTTATGTTCTCCATGTTTACACTTTCTATGAATTTGAGCTCACCCTTTTTATGTTTTCTTTTCCCCAGGATATAATGAAAGGTTGTAGGTATGAGAAAAAACAGGGGATGATATTTATGGGAGATGTTGAGGATCTCTCACCATGATTTCAAGATTATGTTCCCCACTTCCAAAGACACTAAACTATTTAGGTCGTTAGGTGTCTATTTTTGTTATGTAATAAGTATTGCAAAAAATTAATGTAATGTCCATGTATGTCAAGATTGGATCTCTACTGTTTGTATCATAGCAAAGGTTTTGTTATCCATTGGAAACTAGAATGCTAAAACATTAGTGATATCCCTAGAGATTGTTTTAAGGTATGTCTACGGATGTCCCTAAGGTTAAGTATAAGTATAGGTTATAGTACAAGAAATATGGTAATGATCATGAATAACCTAGGATTAAACCTATGATGTTAGAGATTGAATGTACTCCCCTAGATTATGTTGTTTTTCTAGTATGATTTTTGACTCTTACACTATTATTTTTGGGTTTTAGAAAATGGTTGGAAATAAGAAGATTCATGTTAATGGAGAATATGATGGACAATGGAATGATATTTTTCATGCTCAACCAAATAAAATGGGAATTGGAAGGTGAAACATCGTTATTATGCCTAATCAGCAATCCCATAATATGATCAATAATATCAACTTTGTTAAGTTTCTAAACTCAGCGAAAAAGTAAATTATGGAGTTTCATGATGATCATAGAGTAAAGAAAGTTTAATTTCCATTATGTAAATCATGTGGGTAGATGCATCAAGGATAATGTTTCAAAGGAACTGGAATATGATTTGAGTGTGGAAAAGAAGGACCCAAAGCTAGTAATTGCAAAGGAAAAGGTTAAGTTAACCAAATGGACAAGGATGATGGTATTTCTAATACATCAACAAAGGTTAAATGTTTTAAATGTAGAATTTATGGGTATTATGCAAACCAATTCCCTAAGGGAAAATATCATGATTAGAATTTTCATGGTCGTATGGCTAGTATTTATGTTGATGATGATGAAGAGACTAGAAATGATATATGAGATGAAATAAGTTTTGAGGAATAAAATGATGAAGCTCAGTCAATGGTGTAAGAAGGTAGTGGAATTATTGTATTTTTATCAAGAATAATGTGTGGTACTATGGAATAAAGGGAAATCTATGGATTGTTACACTATTGTTTTTTCATGAGTATTTGAATGTATATGATAAATGATACCGGTAACCATGAAAAGTGATAGATGTATTTTGAGAAAGAAGATTATATGTGCATAATGAAGGGATAAGGAGAAAATAATAGGTTTGATATTACTAAAGAGCTCATAACAAATATAATGATAAAGTGACATCATGGTTTTAGTTTATAAAAATTTATGGATTTTTGTATGTGGAGAGAGTAAAATTTTGATAGCATTCATGTTTTAACAATGATTATATGGTAATTTATGTTTCAATTGAAAACATTATTAAGGATTTCACTTGTTTTAAATGTGACCAAGAAGATATAACTTATGATATACTGGGGATAAATGATGATATTCAATGCTTGGGATATGCCCTTTCTAGTAATCATATTCTTTCTACTATGAGATTGGACAGAAGTATTTTCGATAAGCATAAATACTTGAATGGATGAAGTTGGATATCAGATAGTATTGTTTAAGGATATTTTTTTCTATAATGTTGTAATAGTATAGTTTTAGAAGTAGGAAAACCCATTGGATGGGCGACAACTCGTCGCGTCAGATAAGGATTCTGGAATCTAACCCACAACCGAAGTGCAACAAGTCTTTATCACCTACCACTATCCTACATGATGTCCCTAGTGTGTAGAAATTAGTTTTATTTTATTAATAGGTTTGATATATGAAGTATAAGTACATTTTTGGAACCATATATGATTAACCTCACATTAGACGGACTTATGTATATTTAATATCTTATGCCAACATTTGTTTTGTGATAGAGACCGATGGAATGACCGATCATTCTATCGCAAGATCTGTTAATACTTCAAGAATGAAAAAATCAACATCATTTCATTAAATAAGAGATAAAGTGGAAATTTTTTATGGAATTACCAATGATGATATTACCCTGAAATCAATAAGTATATCTTCTTATTAAAAATTCATCAACTTTAGGGAAATGATCACGAAAACCAAACATGTTGTCCGAGTACCCTCATATCTAATGAATTAGATGGTACCTCAGATCATCCCAAATTTATGGCTTTTTGATTCTTTAATTTTTCATAGCCATGTTCTCTGCCACTCTTCATCAGAACATGATGGTTATATTTCTCTTCCATATCCATATTTCCATTTATATTCCCTTATGTGGAAACCCAGTGCTGAGTTAATTTGGGTGACTGTTATGTTTCTAACTTTCCTTTTTAATATTAAGATTTAGTATTCATTTTTATGATGTGGGTTTCTATTAAAGAAACATTCAAGTAATAAACCATTTATAACCCCGATTAATTTAGAGGGTGAAATTCTTTTTAAGGGGGATTGAATGTAACAACCTGAGTTTTTAAGAGAATCATTATTTTTAATTTCATTAATGTATTTTGTAGTATGCTACACCAAGATTATCATTCACTATACGCAAGGCCGTATTAGTTTTAAGTATACGCAAACACTATTCTTGGCATGTGTTGCACGCTAGAGCGACCTTCCTCAAAAGAGACTGCCACACACAATACCGAGTTTTGCTAAACAATGAAATATTGTTCATATGAACTAGCCATTTTGAATAGTATTAACCACATTTTTAATTTAATAATATTATCATTTTATAGAACATGTTATGATAACAAAATCAATTTTTCGTATAAAGGAAGTATTTTTTTAAAAAAAATGCAGTTTTTCCACCTTCTGATGGCGAACCAAATTCTCATTTCGTTTTTGACACATTAATAATATAGAGACCCAAAGCCTGACGTACATGGACATTAAATTAATTTTGAGGATTACAAAATACATAACAATAACCAACAATCAAGGATAGTAATATTTTAGTGTCTTTGGAATCTCGGAACATAATATTCTAATAATGGTGAAAGATCTTCAACATCTCCCATAAAGATCATCCCATTTTGTTTTCTACCTAAAACATTTCTTTATATCCTAGGGAAAATAAAAAATATAAATGGTGAGATTAAATTATCAGTAAGTGTAAGCATGAATAAAAGTATACAAACCATAAACATTTGAACATAAAAACATGAACCTTATGTTTAAACATAAAAATCTTGAGCAATGACATAAAACATGGCAGTACGTAAGGAATAGATCATAATGGAACTTCAATCATGATAAAATAGCTTAGAAATAAAACTTGTAATTGTGGAAAAACATTATGCACATGATATGATTTCCATTGTAGCCAAGGCATTGCTGCCAAGACAATCTTAGTGGACAAAGTCCCTTACTGAACCAAGTCCACTTCCCGTTCCAGTACTGTATCACTGAACCAGATTAACTTGTCATTCCATCCATGTCTATCTCATGAGATATAAATATTTACCCAATGAATTAGAGAGAGATATAGGTCCCAACTATATCATAATGAAATAATTCTTACTTGTGCCACAAAATACACATAAATCATTCATCATAACCCAAAGAATAAAATGGGTTTCATAAACATCATCCCATCAAAAAATAATCCATAAACAAATTGGATATAATTTTATAATATGAAAATATAAACCATGTAAATCATAGAGACATTATACTTGAAACATACACATATGAAATAATTTCATCTTAGATGGAAAATTGTTTTGATAAAACACTTAAAATGAATTCTTGAGGAAAAAATATTCTTTCTTCTTTAGAATCATTTTCTATTCAGAAAATGTCAGGAAATTTTAAAAAAATTATTTTATTGAAAATAGTCATGAAATATTGTATATTATTCTTTATTATGAAAAGGTGTTATGAAACCGTAAAAATCTGTTCATGCTGTATAAGATAAAAAAATATTCTTCTCGTACTTTTGCCGAAAAAGTCAAAAAAGATCCTCATAACGTAAACAAAAGAAATATTCCTTAAATACCATGTAGTAAAAGTAAAAAATGAGTAAAAATGAATTTAAACATACATCAAAACACTTTTTGAGAACATGGACATAGATGATAATAATAACCCCAGTAAATACTTATGAATAAACAATCTCGGATAAGGATGAGATTGGAATAAGTATCCCTTACCTTATGTCCAATTTCTTGTGTATGTGTCTGAGACTCATGTACAGTGGGTTTAAACATATTATTAACTTGTAACAGAACCATAATAATATTTATGATATCATATATTATTCACTTACGACTTTATATTATCCGTTCATTTGTCAATTCCATTTTAAAGAGGCATTTTGGGTAAAATTGTTTCATTTATCGTCCGTGTTTCAACTTGTAATTATTAATATGATTACATAGATCATGATTACTTAATTCCAGAATATAAAACATGATTTATATATAATATATATTCATAATATACATATATATAATAGATCTATAAATGGAAAGAAATACACCGTTCAAGGAGACGGTAGGCTGTACGTACACATGAACGCTATTTTTGTTTCCTTATTGAATTTAATGGAATTAACTAGATGACATACATATATATATATACACATAAATATAGTAGCATTAGTTTGTCATATATTTCATTATTACTTATTATATATACATTATAATCATTCTTGAATTGTTAACATGGAAAATGAATCTCTTCACGTCGTGGAGACCGTAATCTGTACCTACGCATGAGTGATGATATCGTTCCCAAAATTTCTCATGGAGTTTTAGTGGATAATATAATATCATATAACTAGTATGTTGTCATAATAATCATATATGGTTATTATTTACACCATTATACCCATCCAAGTAAGGTGGTGGTGGAAAAACTAAATACACCACGATGTGGAGACGGTATTCCGTACGTATGCACGCACGATTCTTTGGTTTTTCGTAGGATGGATAGAAGGTGAAATAGGGTTGTTTCATATTTATAATAACATATAATTGTATATTTAATAATTTTGTTATTACTTTATAATGATACAACTAATGAAGTTGAAGTAGAAGAAGAAAGAAACTTGAAAGAGTCGGTAGAAGAGATTACCTCTTCTTCGACGGACCTCCTTTAAACTTCTTCTTAGGGCACTAGAGATGGTCATTTGAGAAGAACTAAACCTCTATGATATAAATATAGATGTTTAGAATAGGATTTTTCAGGGGATGGCTGATCTTCAAGGCTCAAAATGATGTGAAGAGAAGAGGAAAGGCGTGCCCTTTTTATAAGGGAGGAGAGGGGCACTTTTGGAAACCTCAAAAATATTAATTTATAATAAATTAAAACCCCACATAAGAAGTTACAAAATGACCCAAATCCGAAATTTTATGTTATAGATTTGTGATATCATTAATCAATAAAATTTATACTTGTTGGTATTTTATTTTAAACATTATCAACTTGTTGTATCCTTATTTAATTTATTTAATTTTATTTGTGGTTATTAGATTCTAAATTTTAAATTGTTCTAAATAATTACTTATGTGTTTTTAATTTCCCATAATTGGATTATATATGACATTTTCGACTATATAAATTTTAATTTATAATTTTTTAATATTTTTGTGTTTTTTAAACAATTTTATATTATGTTAGTTTTATAAATTAACAATAGTGTCAATTTTGACACTATTCATTTATATGAATTAAATTGAATCCTCACAGAAGATATATTCAATATAAAAGCTTTAATAGATTAATAACATGTCATATGTATCTAAAAAATTAGTGGATCTCATTGAAAATCTCATATAATATTTATTTTAATATTTTTAAAACCATTTCTTTGATATTTCAATAAATAAAATAATTTCAACATAACTATTGTGTCACCATTAATGATAATTATATAATCCCTAAAATTTCTAAAACAATTAACATTATGTAGATAATTTTATTATCTTTCTGGATACTATTCATGTTAGAAGTATCAAGAAGTTTTTCACTAAATTAGAATTATTATACTTATAAGATTTGAGAGAGTGACATGTAGTCACTTTCTTTGGTTTTAATAATAATTAAATTATTTTCATTTTCAAAATTCCATAAAATAAATATAATCCGACCCTTAGGTGATATGGTTCTACTTTTAGTCATAAAATAGAATTTTGGCATTAGTTAGGGTAATTTTATAATCATAGGTTTACCCATAATTACCTGATTTATCTTTTACTGAAGTAAATAAAAATTACCGTAGTTACTATTCATAATATCAAAAAATTAAAAGTAACCTATTAACATAATTTTTACCCAATGAATCCAAATATGGAATCCATTTCTCAAAATTCAAAACACAGAAGTTGTAGTAATTAAATTAAAATTTATCTCGTTGTTAAGAAAATGATTTGTAAAAGTTAAAATATTTCCAAAGATTGAAATGTTTTTACCTATGAATTCAATGTAAAATTAATGTTCATGACATAAATTATATTAAATGGTAAAAATATATTCTATTTATACTTTAAAACCATTCAATATTATAATTTATCCATATAAATTATTGTGATAATAAAGTTGTTTTTAATTAAAATATATCGTGTTTTTACTATTCATTAAAATATGAAAGTTATCGGAATAATATGACAAATTTATCCAAAGTAAATTTTTATATCATGATTCCATAGAATAATTTTAATTTGTAAAATTGATCTTATAAACATGTCAAAACAATACTTAATGTGTGTGTGCCATCAAAAGACGGAAAAACTGCATTTTTTGAAAAATACTTATTTTACCCGAAAAAATTATTTTGTTCTCATACCATGTTCTATAAAATGTTTAAGATGAATAATAATGTTATAAAATTGAAAATTTATTTAATAATATTCATAATGGCAAGTCTATAATAATATTATAACAACATATCGTTGTTTAGTGAAACTCGATATTGTGTACAACACACGCTATCGAGGAAGGTCGCGATGGCGTGTAATGGAAGACAAGTCAGAGATTCCTGTAGTGCAAGATCCCTTTAGTGTAGCATAAAACACAAGACATCAATGAAATTAAAAATAATAATTCTCATAAAATCTCGGGTTGTTACATTCTACCCCCCTTAAAATAAATTTCACCCTTGAAATTCTTCGGGGTTATAAATGGTTTACTATTTGAAATTTTCTTTCGTAGAAACCCACATTGTAAAAAAGAATGCTAAAAAATAATTCTAAAAAGTGAATTATAAAAACTATCGGTTACCCAAATTAACTCGTCACTAGGTTTCCACATAAGATAACATAAGTAAAAAATTTGGATATGGAAGATAAACCTTAACATCAAGTTCTTATGGAGTGTGGTAGAGAACATGGATATGAAAAATCCAAAAATCACAAAACCATACATTTGTGATGATCAAATATACCATCTGATTTATCAGATATAAAGGGCACTAGGAAAATATTTTTGGTTTTCAATATCATTTCCCTAAAGTTGAAGAATTTGAATTAGAATAAATACATAATTTATTTCGGTATAATCTCACCATTGTTCGTGCCTTGAACATTTTCCACTTAAAATCTTAAAGAAATGAAGTTTAATTAGTCATTAGCAAAGTGTTAATAGATAATGTGATCGAATGATGGTTCATTCCATATGTCTCAAAAAAAGGTTTGAAAAAGTTATCTAGTATACATAAGTCCATCTATGGTGAGTTTAATCATATATGATTCAAAAAATGGACTTATAATTCATCTATCATACCGCTTAATAAAACAAATCTAGATTATACTAACTAGGGACTTCATGTAGGCCATTGGTAGGAAATAAAGGCCTATCTCACTTTGGTTGTGGGTTCGATTCCCACAACTTTGTCCGACGTAACGGGTTGTCACCCGTCCTGTAGGTTGTCCCTTTTTCTAAAACAACACTATTATAACATTAGAGAAATAATATCAAAAAAGAGTTTTATCATTAAACAATACTATCTGATTTCCAACATAATCCATTCCAATCTTTAGGCTTATCCAAAATACATATGTCCAATATCATAGTATAAAGAAAACTGTTACTTGAAATGTCACATAACAAGCACGTGAATAACATCATTTATCCCCCATATATCAGAAGATATATCTTGTTTCTCACATTCCAAACATGTGATTACCTTAATCATGTATTCAATAGCAACATGAATTACCATTGAACCATAGTGAAAACATGAATGCTGTCAAAAGTTAACTCTTTCGACATACCAAAATCCCAAAATTTCTGTATACTCAATCCAAGATATCACATTGTACTTATATCAGTCATGAGAGCATTAATATTATTTTCTCCTTATAATCTACTTTCCGAAATATTTTAATTACTATTCATGGTTACCGGTACAATATAATTATTGAAAACCATAATAAACCAATACATATATATTATAATATTCTACAATACTATAAATTAGATTCCACAACATTATTTTGGAATACCATTACATAAACACATAATCATTCCACTACATCGTTGTCATATTCAACATTGCAAATAGTGATCGCATGTGACTTCCCTTTGTCCTTTGCCTTAAGAGGTTTCTCACGTCGATCATCATTAACTCTTTGATTGGGGAATTGATTAGCATAATTCCCCATTTCTTTAAACATGAATCATTGAAGGGTTGGTGGAGAGTTCTCTGTAGTATTTTCTCTATTCACGTCATTAGAAACTTTTTCCCATTACTTCGGCACTCAGTTGCTTGATGACCTTCTTTTCCAACCTTAAAACATTTTCTAGTACCTTTAGGACAGTCTCCACCACGCTTCATTCCACACCTTGAGCATAAAGTAACATTCACCTTCTTTTCAACATTATTTTGAAGTTTTTCCTTGAACTCCATCTTTAGTTTCTTGTCAAAACCACGAGAGGGATATGTTACACCAACTTCCAGTTCTACCTTGATAGCACAACACACAATTTCTTGATAGCTAATGAAGTCTCTTCAAGCTAATGTCAATCGAAGACTTGGTTTTAAGCCACTAAAGAATCAATAAACTTTACTTTCAGGTTGGATGATAAAGCTAGATGCATACCTTACAAGTATTTTAAAATTCTCTTCATATATACCAACAGATTCATTATCCTTCTTCTTATGCTCAAGGAACTCATTTTCCATCATTGATCTAAGAATACGATGGAAGTACTTACTGAATAACATGTTCTTTAACTCATCCCATTCCATTTATTCATTTTCATCTTGGGGCCTTGTATTCTTAATTAGAGTCCACCACTGGTCTGCTTCACCTTCTAAACGGTAAACAGCCAAAAGGAATTTTTCATACTCTAAACTGCGATGTATGGAAAATATCTTTTCAATGCTATTGATCAATCATTCAGCAACAAGTGGATCAAAGGACCCACTGAAAGAAGGTGGACGTTCCCCATGAAGGACTCAATAGAATATTGTTCCCTTCTCTGCTCATTCAGAAGTCTAGAATGATTAATATCTTGTGTAAGTATAGAAATAATATTTTTCACTACATCTCCCATAACATAGGTTTGTTCAGAAGGAAACTCAATTCATTGTCCATTACATTGATCAGCACAATTCTTTCAGGTTCCAGCCATCGTCTAAGACCCAAAAAGAATAGTATGAGAGGAAAAAATCATGCTAGGGAAAAACTAATAAAGGGGGATTATCTTCAATATATAACATCTTAGGATTAATTCTAAGATCATTACCATAATTATAGAACTATAACATATACTTATACTTAACCTTAGGGACATCCTTAGACATACAGTAGAAATATATCTAGGGATCTCACTAATGTTCTCACCTCATAGATTCCAATGGTTGACTAAAATTTTCATCTGATACCAACTATAGAGACCCAAATCATGACGTATATGGACATTACATTACTTTTGAGGAATACAGAATACAAAACAATAACCAACACTCAAGGATCGCAATAGTTTACTTTCTTTGGAAACTCAGAACATAATATTCTAATAATGGTGAATGATCTTCAACATATCCCATAAAGATATTCCCCATTTTTTTTCTTACCTAAAACCTTTATTTATATCCTAGGGTAATGAAAACATATAAAGGGTGAGCTCAAATGATCATTAAGGGTATGCATGAAGAAAATAAAACAAACCATATATATTTGATCATAAAAAAATGAACATTATGTTTAAACCTCAAAATATTGAGAAATTGCATAAAACAAAGTAGTACGTAAGACATAGATCATAATGGAACATCAATCATGATAAAATATCTTGGAAATAAAACTTGTAATTGTGGAAAAACATTATGAAAATTATATGATTTCCATAGTATCGAAGGCATTACTGCCAAGACCATCTTAGTGGACAATGTCCCTTACTGAACTGAGTTCACTCCTCATTCTAATTCGGTATCATTGAACCAGATTAACTTTACATTCCAGCCATGTCTATCTCATGAGATATAAATCATTACCCAATGAATTGGAGGGAGATAAAGGTCACACCCATATCTTAATGAAATCATTCTTACTTGTGCCATAACATAAACATAAATCATTCATCATAACCCAAAGAATAAAATGGGTTTCATAAAAATCATCCCATCATAACATAATCCATATAAACAAATGGATATCATTTCATAATAAAAAAAGTAAAAACATGTAAATCATAGAGACATTATAATTGAAACATACACATACGAAATAATGTCTTCTTAGATGGAAAATGGTTTTGATAAAACACTTGAAATGGATTCCTGAGGAAAATATCGTTTCTTCTTCAAAATAATTTTCTATTCACAAAATGTCATGTAATTTAAAATGAAAAGGATTTTCTTGAAAATAGTTATGAAATATTGTATAGTAGGCTTCATTAAGAAAAGGTGTTATGAAACCGTAAAAATATGTTCATGCCGTATAAGTTAAAAAAATATTCTTCTCGTACTTTTGTCGGAAAAGTCAAAAATGTACCTCGTAACATAAAAAAAAGAAATATTCCTTACGTACCATGTAGTAAAAGTCAAAAAAGGGTAAAAATTACTTTAAAAATATATAAAATTTTTTAGAAAACATGGACATGTATGATAAAAATAACCCCAGTAAATACTTACGAATAAACAATCTTGGATAAGAACGAGATTGAAATAATTATTCCTTACCTAATGTCCAATTTCTTCTGTATGTGTCCGAGACTCCTATATAGTGGGTTTAAACATATTATTAACTTGTAACAGAACCATAATAATATTTATGATATCATATATGATTCACTTACGACTTTATATTATCAGTTCATTTGTTAATTCCTTGTTAAAGCAGCGTTTTGGGTAAAATCGTTTCATTTATCATCCGTGTTTTAACTTGTAATTATTAATATGATTACTTAGATCATGATTAATTAACTTCAGAATATAAAACAAGATTTATATATAAAAGTTATTCAGAATATAGATATATATAATAGATCTATAAATGGAAAGAAATACACTGTTCATGGAGACGGTAGGCCGTACGTACGCATGAACGCTGTTTTCATTTCCTTTTTGAATTTAATGGAATTAAGTAGATAACATACATATATATACCTAAATCCAGTAGAATTATAATTACATATATTTCATGATTACTTATTATATATAATTTATAATCATTCTTGAATTGTTTACATGGAAAATGAATCTCATCGCTTTGTGGAGACGGTAATCTGTACGTATGCACGAGCGATGATATCGTTCCCATATTTATTGAATGAAATTGGAGTGGATGGTAAAATATCGTAGAATCAGTATGATGTTATAATAATCATATATTGTTTTTCTTTACACCATTATACCCATCCATGTAAGGTGGTGGTGGAAAAACTGATTACACCACGACATTGAGACGATATTCGGTACGTACGCACGCGCAATGATTTCATTTTCCATAGGATGGATAAAAGATGAAAGAGGGGATATTAATATTTATAATAACATATTATTATATATGTAATAATTATGTTATTACTTTATAATGAAACAAATAAAGAAGAGGATGTAGAAGAAGAAAGAAACTTGAACGAGTTGGTAGAATAGATTACCTATTCCTCGACAGATCTCCTTTAAACTTCTTCTTAGGGCACTAGAGTTGGTATTTTGTAGAGACAAGAACCTCCATGATATAACTAGATGGGTTGAGAAAAGTAATTGGCAGGGTTTGACCTAGCTTCATGGCTCAAAATGGTGTGAAGAGAAGAGGGAAGGGGTTCCCTTTTTATAAGGGAGGAGAGGGGCACTTTTCGAAACCTCAAAAATATTAATTTATAATAAATTCAAACCGCACTTAAAAACTTCCAAAATGACCCAAATACGAACATAGATGAGATAGGGTTGTAATCACATAAAAAAATAAAATTTAATATTTTTTCATAATTTATTTTAAACATTATAAAGTTGATTTATCCATATTTAATCTATTTAATTTTATTTGTAGTTATAAGATTCTAAATTTTAAATTATTTTAAATAATTACTTATGTGATGTTAATTTTCCATAATTGTATTAATTATTACATTTTTGACCATATTAATTTTAATTTATAATTGTTAATTTTTTTTTGTGATTTGTAATCAATTTTATATGATGTTATTTTTATAAAATAACAATAGTGTCAATTTTGACACTATTCATTTATATGAATTTTAATAAAATCTTCAAAGAAGGTATGTTCGAAATAAAAGCTTTAGTAGATTCAAAACATGTCATATTTATCAAAAAAATTAGTTTAGAACATTAAATAGTTCATATAAGATATATTTTAATATTTCTAAAAACATTTATTTGATATTTCAATTAATAAAATAATTTCAAAATCACTATTGTGTCACCTTTAATGATGATTATTTAATCCCTAAAATTTCTAAATAAATTCACTTGATGTAGATAATTTTATGATATTTTTGGATACTATTCATGTTCGAAGATTCATGAAGTTTATCACTAAATTATAATTATTATATTTATAAGATTTAAGAGAGTGACATGATGTCACTTTCTTAGGTTTTAATAATAATTAAATTATTTTCATGGTCACAAGTCTATAAAATGAATCTAATCCGCCCCTTAGATGATATGGGTCGACTTTTTGTAATCCTATATAATTTAGGCATGTGTTAGGGTAATTTTATAATCTTAGGTTAACCCTTAATTACTCGATTTATCTTTCACTGAATTAAATAAAAATTACCGTAGTTACTATTCATAATATCAAAAAATATAAGTAACCTATTAACATAATTTGGTCCCACTGAATCAAAATATGGAATCCATTTTTCAAAATTCAAAAACACGGAACTTGTATTAATTAAATTATAATTTATCCTGTAGTTTAGAAAACGAGTTTTAAATGATAAAATATTGTCAATGATTTAAATGTTTTTACCTATGAATTCAATGTAATATTAATGGTAATGACATAAATTATATTAAATGGTAAAAATATATTAAATTTATAATTTAAAACCATTAAATATTATAATTTAACCATTTAAATTTTTGCGATGAAAAAAGTAATTTTTAATTAAAATATATCTTGTTTTTCTATTCATTACAATATGAAAGTTATCAGAATAATATGAAAAATTTATCAAAAGTAAATTTTTATAAACTGATTGCAAAGAAAAATTTTATTTTTTCAAAATGAACTTATAAACATGTCAAAAACTATATTAACAGTGGGTGCGCCATCAAAATGAAGCAAACTGCATTTTTCAGAAAATACATATTTTACCCGAAAAATTTATTTGGTTCTCATACCATGTTCAAGAAAATGTGTAATATGAATAATAATGTTATAAAATTGAAAATTTATTTTATACTATTCATAACGTCTAGTCCATAATAATATTATTACAATATATTGTTTTTTAGGGAAACCCAGTATTGCGTACAACACACGCTATCGAGGAAGGTTGCGATGGCGTGTAATGCAAGCTAAGTCAAGGATGCTTGTAATGAAAGCTCCCTATGGTGTAGCATACAACACAAGACATCAATGAACTTAAAAATAATAATTCTCATATAATCTCGGGTTGTTACATATAATTTCAATTTATGAAATAATGTTATTAATTTCAATAATGATATAAAAATTAACTTTGGAATTTTTTTAATATTTTTCTGTTAACTATCCCATTTGGATGAATAGTGAAAGTACACTAAATATCAATTAAAAACTACTTTTTAATCAAGATAATTTATATGGTTAAATTATAATATTGAATGGTTTTAATCTATAAATATAATATATTTTTACTATTTAATATTATGTAGGTCATTATCAATAATTTTACATTGAATTCATAGGCAAACACATTTCAATCTTTTGCAATGTTTTAACTTTGAAAACCTATTTTCTCAATAGCGGGATTAATTTTAAATTAAATACTACAAATTTTTTGTTTTATAATTGGAAAAATGGATTTTATATTTGGAATCAGTAGGTCAAAATTATTTTAATAGGCTAATTTTTATTTTTTGTCATTATGAATAGTTACTACGGAAAATTTTATTTACCACTGTTAAAGGTAAATTAGGTAATTAAGGGTAAATATAATATTTTAAAATTACCCTAACACCTACCAAAATTCTATTGGATGATTACAAGTCTAATAATATCACCTAATTGTCGGAATAGACTCATTTCAGGGACTTTTGACCATGAAAATAGTGTAATTATTATTAATAGCAAAGAAAGTGACAACATGTCACTCTGTTATATATTATAAGTGTATAAATTTTAATTTAGTGATAAAAATATCACAAATTCGAACATAAATAGTCACCAGAAATAAAATAAAATTATCTACATCATGTAAATTTATTTAAATTTTTTTGGCCTTAAATATTTATCATTAATAGTGACAGAATATTGATGTAGAAATTATCTTATTGATTGAAATATCAAAAAAATGGTATTAAAATTATTAAAATAAATATTATATGAACTAATTAATGTGATCCAAAAATTTACTAGATTAATATGACATGTTATTAATCTATTAAATATTTTGGTTCCAACATATCTTCTGTACAGGATTTTATTTAAATTAAAATAATTAAATAGTGTCAAAATTGACACTATTCGTATTTTATGAAAATATCATATTATAAAATAGTTTAAAAATTACAAAAATATTTAAAATTTATAAATTAAAAATTATATGGTCTAAAATGAAATAATGTATCTAATTATTGATAATTAAGAACAAATAAGTATGTATTTATAACAATTTAACAATTAAAATATTATTACCAAAAAATAAAATTATTTGGATTAAATAAGGATAAATCAAAATGATATTGTTTAAAATAAACATAAAACATGTCTAAATTTTATTTTCTGATGATATTATAACACTATCACATCTAAGCTTCGAGTTTGAGTCATTTTGGAAGTATTTTGGTGGGGTTTGAATTATAATAAATTTATATTTTAGAGGATTCCAAAAGTGCCCCTCTCCTCTCTTATAAAACGGCACCTCCTCCCTCTCATCTTCAAAAAATTTTGAGCCTTAACACTCTGCCAAACCCTATCCATTTATCTTATCTAATTTTCTAGAAACATTTTATGGTTCCTGGTCTTCTTCAAAGTCCATCTTTAGTTCCCTAAGAGGTGGTTTAGAAGAGGCGCATCAAAGAAGAGGTAATATCCTTTACCGATTCATTCAAATTTATTTCTTCTTCTACTTCCTCTTCTTTATTTTTTTCATTATAATGTAATAACATCAGTATCACTAATATAATAATATGTTATTAAAAATATTAAACAAACCCATTTAAACTTCTATCCATCCTACAGAAAAATAAATTGTCGCGTGTGCGTACGTACGGAATACCGTCTCTACGTCGTGGTGTAGTTTGTTTTCCAACACCACATTACTTGTATGGGTATAATGGTGTAATTAATAATTATATATTATTATAATTATAACATAATTATAATTCTTTGATATTATATCATCCACTACAATTCCATTCTATAATTATGATAACGATATAATCGCTCGTGCGTACGTACTGATTACCGTCTCTACGACTCGATGAGATTCATTCTCCATGTTAACCATTCAAGAATGATTATAAAGTATATATAATAAATAATAATGAAATATATTAAATAATAATGATACTTCATTTATGTACATATATGTGTCATTTACTTAATTCCATTCAATTCAATAAGGAAACGAAAACAGCGTTCATGCGTACGTACGATCTACCGTCTCCCGGAACAGTGTATTTATTCCATTTATCAATCTATAATATATATTTATATGGTGAATATATATTATATATAAATCATTTTTTACATTTTGGAATTATTTAAATCAAAATATAAGTAATAATATCAAGAAAAAAAGTCCAAATACGTACGATAAATGACACGATTTTACCCAAAACGCTGCTTTAACATGGAATTGACAAAATAATGGGAAATATAAAGTCATAAGTGAATCATATATGATATCATAAATATTATTATGGTTCTGTTACAAGTTAATAATATGTCTAAACGCACCATATTAGATTTTTGGACATGTACGGATGAAATTGGACCTAAGGTAAGGGATAATTTTTCAATATCATTTTTATACGAGATTTCATATATGTAAGTATTTAATGGGGTTATATTTTTTATCCATGTCCATAAAAATGTTTTTCATAATGTGTTTAATATTCTTCAATGTATTTTTAAAGTCATTTTTACCCTTATTTGACTTATAATTTTTGTTGTGGAATAAAACATTCTTTTGTTTACCATACATGGTACATTTTGACTTTTTTTTGTTAATAGTACGAGGACAATGTTTTTAAACTTATTCGGAATGAATAGATTTTTACAGTTTTATAACACCTTATTTTATTTAAGCTTACTCTACAATATTTCATGATTATTTTCAAAAAAGTCATTTTCTTTTAAAATTTCATGCCATTTTGAGAAAAGAGAATGGTTTAGATATAGGAAGGATATTTTCCTCAAAAATTCATTTCTAGTGTTTTATCAAAAACATTTCCCATCTAAGATGAAAATATTTAATGTTTATATGCTTCTTGTACAATGTATCTATTATTTACATGGTTTCATTTTTCTTATGATGAAATGATATCAATTTTTCTATATGGATTATTGTATGATGGTATGATGTCTATGAAACCCATTTTCTTTGTTGGGTTATGCTGAAGGATTTATATTTATTTTGTGGCACATGAAATAATGATTTAATTATGAGATGGGGTGGACCTATATCTCCCTACAATGCATTGCGTAATGATTTATATCTCATGAGATAGACAAAGCTATAATGGAATGTAAATCCAGCCTAGAAATACAGGGATGGAACGACAAGTAAACCCGATTCAGTAATGGACAGTGTCCACTATGATGGTCTTGGTAGAAATGCCTTGGCTACTATGGAAATCATATCATTTTCATAATGGTTTCCAAAATTACATGTTTTATTCCCGTGATATTTTATTATGATTAATGTTCCTTTTTTATCTATTCATTATGTACTACCATGATTTATGTCCTTACTCAAGATTTTGATTTTTTGTGTTTATGTTTTTACATTCAAATGTTTATGGTTTGTTTTATGTTCTCCATGTTTACCCTTACTGAGAATTTGAGCTCACCCTTTTTATGTTTTGGTTTCCCCAGGTTATAATGAAAGGTTTTAGGTAAGAAAACAAAAGGGGAAGATCTTTATGGGATAAGATGAAGATATTCTACCATGATTTGAAGATTATGTTTCATGTTTCCAAAGACACTAAACTATTATAGTCATAGGGTGTCTATTTTTGTTATGTATTAAGTATTCCTAAAAAGTACTGTAATGCCTATGTATGTCAATATTGGGTCTCTACAATATCCCTCGAGTGTGTCAAACTAAGTGTGTAGCAAGGATCGTTGTTGTGTACCATATTACCCCGATTCAGGTCCGGAACATATTCTCAGAGTTGTTACCCCTAGGTACATTTATGCTAGAGCCACATCCACTTGTAGAATCTTGGCATAAATGTAATTCTAGGAATCCACTCATGCTATCATTTACCAAAATTCCAGGACATTAATATAAATGTTAACTAATAATTATACTTATCTATAGATACATCACAAGACATATCCTTAGAAATATACATAGGGATTATAGTAAATTTGTTTCATACTAGATTCTAATGGTTGACTAATAATTTCCTCTGATTCCAACTAATGAGACAAAGGATTAATATATATTGATAATACATCATTTTAGATTATTATTCTATACATAATGAAAAAACATGCATTAGGATGGTAATAGTTTAGTGTCTTTGGTATAATGGAAACAATATATTATATCCTAGTGAATGATCTTCAATATATCCCATGAATATATCTACCATTATAACATATCCCAAAAACCGTGCATGATAACCATGGGAAAGGAAACATAAAAAGGGGTGAGCTCAGATACTCACTAATGTAAAAAATGGAGACATTTAAGCATAAACAAGAACATAGGAGAATGAGAAAGTGATTGAAACATTATAATACCATACCCTACATATCAAATATCATAAAAATGAGGTATGAGAAAAATCATGGAAATTCATATTTCATAAATCATAAGGAAATATAGAACATTATCCATGAAATATTAAAAAATGATTAAGATAAAGAATTTGTGACAAACATATAAGAATAGAAAATTTTATGTCAAGGATACCCACCAAGATATTTATAACATGTTCAGATTGGGATAAAACTCGTGAACCTTCTACAAGCATAGGATAACAACCCTTTTACCGAAATTATATTTGACTTGTGAAACAACCCATTTACCTTCAGGTCTTCGAGCTTGGGCTACAATATGTGTACCCTATTAAATTTAGGATTGGAATAGAACCCTTGTAACTTCTTGTTTCCAGTATTTGGAAATAAACCATGTACCCACATTCCTTTTTCCCTAGCCAAAAACCCATGAACCTTCTTGTTTTAGGTTTTGGGATACATCTCATGTGCCTTCTTTTTTCTGGACTGGCTATAACTCTTGTACCCTCATTCTTTTTGTCTTGGTCTATAACCCAAGTACCATATTGGTTTATGGATTGGGCTACAACCTATGTACCTTCTTTTTTTTGGGAAATGTGTATAACCCATTCATCCTATTTGTTTTATCCTTTATTCAAACCCATATACCTTCTTATTTTTTGACTTGGAATACAACATTTGTAACTTCTAGTTTTTGGGATTAGGCTATAACCTCTATACCCTTTTTATTTTAGAATGGGAAAACAACCAATTTACCTAATTGTTTTCAAGATTGGGCCACAGCCTATGTACCCTTTGATCTTATATAAAACATATCATTACCTAATTCATTGCAGGGAGATATAGGTACCACCCATCTCATAATAAAATCTTTCATAAATATTCCATAATATAATAAAACATTTGTCAAATAATGACCCATATAGAAATAGATAGGTTTTATAAACATAAAATCATAACCCAGGAAATGATATGGGTATCATTAAATGTTCATCACATAATAACCTATGTAAAGATAAATGTTTCATAATCACTTCATAAATGAATAACCCATGAAAATAACATGGTTTCAAAATCACAAACCTATGTACGTGAAACAGGTGTCTTAAGAATCATTCCATAAAACTATAAACCACTCAATGAAGAATAAAAAATGTAAATGATGGATAATTTCCTTTAACGGAGTGTGTAACAAAATGGATGTTATCATATATTTAAAATAAATTGGAAGGACATTTTGAAAACATTTCCGGAGGCAAATATGATTTCTTCCTTAAATTAGGCTCTATAAAACATAAAACCAATTAAAAACAATTTCCCATATAAGATTGTTAAATATGATTGAAAAACATTTGAACACCATTTCTAAGAAAAATATATTTTTACAAAAAAATCTTACAAAAAAATCTTTTAAATATGAAAAAAAATATTCAATGATTTGACGGCTGGTAAATACGTACATATCGCACGCGGTAAAAAGAAAATTCCTTTTATAGATTAAAAACAATAGTAAACTTACTCCTTTATAAATCAACTAGAATATTGCATTAAAGTAATTGGTAAAATACCAAAATTGTTGTTTAAATATCTTTAAAATATTTTAGGATGATAGTATAATATTCTATGAAACCTTTTTAGAAAATAATGATTTCTAACCGAACAGAGTGTAAAGTCCGGATTTATTAAAAACAAATTTTTAACTATCCTACATTCCCAAGATTGTAAAAATGGTACCGAGATATGAATATATCCTGAATAACAATAGGATAATAAATTTTATGAATTCTCATGATATTTGGAACATAATATTTTATTAAAGCAACCATAAACAAAAACTATCTCAAAAAGAAATGAGATATCTCAATACACACTTTTATCATAGGGACATGGGATTATACACTCCATGTAAGAAATGGATGTTAAATGAAGCATAAAATATCATTAAAATATTAAATTTTAGGACATAACATGTAAAATGGAATTATATAGGCCTCAAAAAAAAATTTGTGCATTATAAAACACGAGTCACAAAGAAGGAAAATTGAGACAACTATTTTACCAATTTGATAACTTTTCAAACCACAACCCCATTAAAAAATATCATAAAATTGTTATGTTAAAACCCATAAAATTATGTATAACATACATTTAATTCAATAATGTGTAGTACTTACACCACAAAAAGTAATGAGTGATCAACATAGCATGTATCTCAGGAAAAAAAGTTACATGAAATCCTCTTACCTTATGTCTTTAACCTCTTTGTACTCATTATAACATACTATATAATAAATATATATTTATTATACATATTTTATAGAACCATATTATTATATCTAATACCATATATTTATTTATTATGTCTTTATATAACCATATTGTTTTAATTCCATGTAATGTATACAAATTTTGTAATATTCACTTTGTATTATTCATGTGACTTAATTTGTTATATATTTGGTCTTCATACTTATATCATGATTTCCAAAATTTAAATAATGTATAAATATAATTTATATATAGTAAATTTGTTTTTTAATAATCTATATTGAATATGATAACAAAATAGAATACACCATTTATGTAGACGGTAGGTTGTACGTACGCATGAAAATTGATTCCATTTAATTTCGACGTTCAAAGAAAGTAAAAGACATATATGTATATATATATATAATTATTAACATAACATTATGAGAATATATATATATTAGATATGTTAACTAAAACCATATATAATACAATCTATGTAGCGTATGATCGAATCATATCACTTTGAGGGGTGGTAGTCCACACTTCCTCAAACAAAATTATTATATTAACACAAAATGGAAATTAAAAAATCTATATGTTATAAAAAATAATTAATAAGTTTAAATAAATAATACATATAATATAAAAAAATATAAAATGTGTTTTATCATAATTTCCAACATGAGAGAGGGTATGGAAAATTGAACAATCATCGTCTAGCTAGGAAGTAGTTTATCATACACATAAACAGTATGTATGTTATCCATTAGAAGGAGTGTGTGAGTGTTGTATGAAGGTTTAGAATAAAAAAATCCATGAATATTTATGATAATATGGTTTTTATACAATCATTGAAAAATTAAATTATCGAGGGGGAGAAAAACATAAAATAAAGGTATTGAGAGAAGATATTATATCTTCATTGAGTAACTACTTTTGGTTTGTGCCAAAAGGATTACTTGGATTTATTTATGCCCAAGTATAGGATTATAAAAGTATGGGAGGTATATTGGGAAGTATATTTTGTAGATTTTTTCTAAACCTAAGAGGTTTTATAGGTGTTAGGAGGTGGGATTGGTGGGGGCCATTAATGGGTAGGAAAACGACTCACTTGGAATATTTTAAAACAAGTTAGGTTTACACAAGTTATTTCCATACAAAAATAATAACACACCAACATATATAAATAATGGATGTTGTATGGTCAATATATGGCCAGAAAACATGGTTTGGAAAATTGACAATTTCATTTTCACACCAAATAATTTTGTTTAGTCCCAAATTATTCTTGATTTGAATTTAATCGATTTAATTATCTTTAATCACATTTAATAATAATTTGGTAAAGTATAAACCTAATCTAAATTGAATATAAATATTATAATGATTACAATGGTGTATTTGTTTTGTACAAATTCAATTCATAGAAGAAGAAAAATTATGATTAATATTAATCTTACAGATGAGAAAGAATTACTGGTTTTCAATGTAGAAATAAGTTAAAATGATTATTATGTTTTTATATTCAATTTCAAAGTGAAATTGATTTTAATGACCTAAAATGAATTAATATATTTATAATTGATCAATGTGACCTAAAAATAAATTTAAAATCTAATTTAATATTAATAATTAATTAAACTAAAATTTTCTTTTTAACTAAAAAGTAGTATTGATCACTATTCCAAAAAATAAAATTTCTCAGAAAAATCCCAAAAAATAACCCAATGATTGTTTTGTTAATGTAAATTTAAAAATTAAGTTAATTTAATCAAATTGAATTTCTATAATTTTCTAAAATTAATATTACTATTTTTTATAAAAGGACATGAAGTGTAGTTCATATTATTTTTTAACATATAAAGACATTACCAAAAATTATATCAGTCAATGTAAATATGTTTTATTTATATAAAACATATAGAAACAATATTTGAAAAATGGTTATTATTTTTTATATAACTATTTTTAATGTATAGGTTAAAATTATATCATTTAAGTTATTATAATGGAAAAAAGATATTTTGTTGAAACATTAGTTTTGCATGTAACATATTCCAAGTCGATGTTGCGTGTAGTATATGACATGTAGTGGTTTCATGTAATTTATGTCATGCCAATGTTTCATGTATCAAAAGCTAAGTTGGGGCCCTGTAATGCACACCAAGTCAGTGTCGTGTGTAGTGAAATCCAAGCATGTGTTGCGTGTAGCACAATAAAAGATGGTGACATTTGAAAGGAATGTTTGAATTAGTGTTTTAATATATATACATATAGAACTATATAGAGTCTCACATTTCATGTAAAATAAACAATAGATAAATTAAATACAAAAAAAATATTTCAAAAAAATCTTGGGGTGTTACAAAACATATTGGTGAAACCAAGATGAATAACCTACTAACACTGATGAATTTCATGTGTCACCATCTTTCATAATGACAATGACACCATGAAACCACCCTAGAATCATATAACTACCTCGGGAGGCAATGAAAACTATCAAGGAACCTGCCCACCATTTAGTAATAGAATTGAATGTTTGTACAACTTTTTATTCATCTTCTCCATTCGAATCAACTCTAGATAGAAAGGTGTCTCTTGAGAACTAGCCACAAACAACCTCTATTATTATCCATGGTTTGTAGATATATCTTGGAAAAAATGACATCAAAATTTACACATCATTAGGCTCTTTTAATGATTTTAGAATCACTTTTCTACTCAAATAATCTACTACCACATTCAATTTTCCTGGAGTGTTCACAATTTCCAAATAGAACCCATGAAGGTACTCACCTCAATGATGTTTCCTTCAATTCCAACATTTTTGGGAGAATATGTAATCACTTCCTTACAATCTAGATAAAACAAAAAAAATCCATAAAATGACAATAAATCCACATATTCAAGGCATGCATCACTCCTACTAACTCTAGTTCATGATTTCGGTAATTCTTTTTGTGTGGTCATAGTTTGTGAGAACCATATGCCACCACAGGATTGTCCTACATCAGCACACACCAAAGTCCCATAACAAAGGCATCATATTAGACCACATATCCGTTTCTAGATTAAAAAATATCAAAAGATGAGTTGTCATCAATGACCACTTAATATCCTCAAAGTACACATGACCCTCATAATTCCATTTAATATTTACCCCATTATCTGTGATCACCATCATGGGTAAAGAAAGATGACGTAAATCTCTAAAAACCCTTGTAATACCCCACTAGGCCCAAAATTTTCATGATCTAGAAAACAATTTTTGGATACTCACATGAAATCACTTCAATTGTTTTCTTGGAGGCCACTGAAACCGCATGCTTTGAGATCACATAAACATGAAACACCACCTCCCTAATCTAGAAGTTTCACTATGAAAACATTATAAAGATATAATAATCCCAAAGTGTGCCAAACATAATCCTTATGTGCGGTACATTCTCCTCCTCAATTCTGGAATAGGCCAATATGTCATCCACAAATACCACAAGAAAAAGAGTCACGATACTGGTGGATCACCCTATTAATAAGCACCGTGAAAACCATTGGATAATTAACCACCTCTAATTATAGTTGTAACGCCCCGAACCTAGATACCCAGAGTCGGTGCATTATTACATAACATTAGCATGATCACAAGAAAGATCAAATCTCGAAAGACCGATTGGTTTAATAGCCTTGGAAACACTAGATATATTCATAAGTTTTACATTACATCAAAAAATGAAAAACTACTACAACAACATATTGTCTCCACATTCCACACTATTATCCCCTCATAATATCCCTACAGGTCATTCATAACTTACTTCTTCACATCCTGGGAAAAAAATAAAACATAGAAAAGGGGTGAGCTCAAATTCCCAGTAAGGATAACAATATAGCAGAAACATTCATAAATAAGAATAAACATTTAAGGCAATGTATAACTAAAACAAAAGCCTTTCAATCTTGAACTTTAAACATAGTATGACATAAATAAAATGAAATAATGCCATTTACTTATTCACATGGATATTCTACTAATCGAATAATCACTTGAAAAATCAATAACCACTTTCATAATGATGGAATGCATAATTTCAGACTATCATAACCACATAGCCAAGGCCTCGTGCCAAGACTACAAATAAGATTTTGTCAATGACTTGTGCCAAGACACTAGTTTGTCTCATTAGACCTACCGATGCATCGAGGAGCTATAGCGGGCTCCACCCGTCATATATTAAGTCCAATGCATTCCCATATGAAATGGTTTAAACATAACAAAAACATTCGTATTATAACTAGCATACGAAATGTCAATAATTCCACCATAATCTATGAATGGTATAAAAATAGTACATCCACAGTCAAGCATATGACAAATCGTTTAATAAAATATAGAAGTTTTGTATCATAATAAATCCCCTTCAAATAAGCGTAAAATCCATCAAAAGATGTTCACATAGATGAAATCAAAACTCTTTCTAGAGAAATATATCTTTATATTTTTGAAATCATTTAAGAGACATATAAAATAAAACATTTTCTTTGAAAATATTCTTATAATCTTGTAATGAAAGCTTTGAAGATTTTATAATAGCAGAAAGTAGCCGCACCCGCCGTATAATTTAAAAAAAACATTCTTACCTTAACTCTGTCGAAAAGGTTAAAAAGGACCTTGTTTTGAAAACGATGGAAAGATTCCTTTATAAACCTCTTATAAAAAGTCAAACAAGGGTATAAATTACTTTAACCGATATTATTGTAAATAAAAATGTTTTGAAATACATTTTTATGAAAACATGGATGTGGATGATAAAGAGATCCCAGTAGATTATTACGTATAATCAACCTCGGATAATGAAGAGATTGTGAAATAACCCTTACCAATTTGGTAACTTATGAAACATACAACCCATGAAAGAGGTATCATACAATGAATATGTAAATACACATAAATTATAGTGTATTACACAAAGAATATAATTATGGGTAGTACATACACCACACAAAAGGTGATGGTGGCAATATGGCATGAATCTCACGGGAATAAGGAGTGAGATGAAAACCCCTTACCTTGCACCTTTCCTTGGTTGGGGTAGGTTAACCTCCTGTATAATAGTGAAATAATTGTTATTAAATTATACAATAATCATATATATTAATATGATATCATATATTATCTTTTAAAATTGATTTGTTAATAATATCTTAGAATTATTGTCGTTTCGGGTGTTAACTTACTCATTTTCTTTTATATGTTTTGTTACATAAGCCATGTTTGTTGTATCTTATTCATATCCAGAATGATATCAAGTCCTTAAACATCATTTTTAAATCATCAAATGATAATTATACTTGAATGGATATGATGGAGAAGGAATCTCATCGCGTTCTTGGAGACGGTAGTCCGTAAATACGCACGAGCGACAATATCATTATTTTGATATTAAAATAATATACAAATGGATGGTATATCATATATACAGAATCATTAACATGTTATATTTATTATTTACATGATTTACACATCATTATCATACCCATCCAAATAATAATATATTGAATAACAATTACACCACGACGTGGAGACCGTAAGCCGTACGTACGCACGTATGTTGACATGTTATTCAAAGGGTGGATAGAATACTGAATATGGTTGTACCATATTTATAATAACATCACAGTATATGTGAGATACTGGATTTATTATTTTATAATGGTAATAAAAACGAAAGAAGAAGTGGAAGAAGAAAGGAACTTGAAAAGGGGTGGTGAAAACATTACCTCTTCTTCGGGTTCTTCCTTTTGATTTGATCAAAAGGGCTCATTAGGTTGGCTTTCTGATCCAACTAAGGCCTCTAGGTTGTAGTTAGGGAAGTTGGGAGAGTATTTGGGCAGAGTTTGGCCGAACAAAAAGGCTATGAATGTGTGAAGAAATGATAAGGAGGAATTCCCTTTTATAAGAGGGGTGAGGGGCACCTTTGGAAAAGCTAGAAATATTAATTTATAATAAATTCATATTTGGTTTATAATGGTTCCAAAGTTGATTATTTAAATGTTAAGTTGGGGATAGGTCGAAAAAAACTCAAACAATATAATTTATACAGGTTTGGGTACTTATATTATCCTTATCTTTAAGTATTAACTTTAAATTAATTAGTTTCACTTTTACAATGTCTCTTTTTATTTTTATATAATATGGTTAATAAACATACTATATACATCCAAGAGACCCCCAAGTGGTCCATTAATGATTCACCTATCATGATATAAGTCTCTTGGCCAAACCTTAGATTTTTAGGAATTTAATATCAATAAATAATATAATATTTGTTTTAAGAACTCTTTTATGTCAATTTTGACAGTATTCAATAGTTGATTTTTGTGAAACTCATAACAGATTTATTACTTCTAAAAAAGTAAATTACATCAATACTAATATATCATATTATCCTATAAAATTAGTTTAATTCATTAAATGTTTCATATTATATTTATTTGGGTATTTATAATATCAATTATTTTAATTTTTCACTATTATATTAATTAATTCATCATCATTGTGTCATAAGTAAATTAAATTATTTAATGTCTAAAAGTTATAAATTAAATATCATTATGTATGAAATATTTTTATATTTCTAATGAATATTTATAATCTAATATCCAACATATAGAACCCTATGTAAAAATTACTTTTCTAAAAGATATATGCTTGTGTCATTTTTGTATTCATTTTAACTTAATTAAAATAAAGTGTCCCTATCACCTACAAGTGGCACCATGGGGTCCCAAAATAGACCCAAAGATGCCTATGGTCAAACATGTATCAACCAATAAGGATATTACACGTTTTAGGTTAATTTAGTATTATTATAATATTATTTTTTAACCCTTATTTAAAGGATTTACCCTTAATGATGGTAAATAAAATATTTACCGCATTAATTATTCAAAATGTCTAAAAATAAAAGTTACTGATTTACACAATTTGAACATCCTGATTCCAAATATGGAATCCATTTTTCTAAATTCAAAACACAGAAGTGGCAGAAATTAATTTAAAATTAATTCCCGTTGTTAAAACAAAAATCGTGTTTTTAAGAGATAATAACTATCAAAAGATTGAAACTTGTTTATGTTCGGTTTAATTGTAAAATTATGTCCAATGACCAAAATTATATTAAATGGTAAAAATATATTCTAAATATATTTTAAAACAACTCAAATTCCTAATTTATCACTATTATTTATTTTGATTAAAAAGGTTGTTTTTAATTAAAATTTAGTAATTTTCACTATTCATTAAAATATGAAAGTTATCTGAAAAGTACCAAAATTTCACCTTAGGATAAATTCATTATTCCAAATTCAAAAATGAAGTCCATTTTAAAATATAAAATATATATAATTTCAAAAAGTAGGTATTACTATTCATAACGGCTAGTTTGATTGGTTATGGTGTGCTAGAACTCGGTGTTGCGTACAACACACGCTATCACATTATTCAAAGAGAAGCGTACAGTAGAAGCTTGGGGTGTTACATTCTCCCCTCCTTCAAATAATTTCATCCTCGAAATTTCTAGAATACTACCTCATGAAAAGACTCGGGTGGTTCTTCATCATAAGTTCCTCGGGTTCCCACGTTGCCTCTTCTATCTTATGGTTTCTCCACAAAACTTTTACCAGACGCGTCATCCGGTTTCTCAGTACTTGATCTCTCGTATCAAGAATCTTGACGGGATCTTCGCAATAAGACAGATCGGGTTCCAGTTCTAATTCCTCATAGGTGATTACATGCGTTGGTTCAGGCATGTATTTCCTCAACAGAGATACGTAGAACACATCGTGAACTTTGGAGAGACTTGGCGGCATTGCCAATCGGTAAGCAATAGCCCCAATTCGTTCTAGAATTTCGAAAGGTCCGATGTACCTAGGACTCAATTTACCTTTCTTACCAAAACGTATGACTCCCTTCCATGGAGATTCCTTCAGGAAAACATGATCACCGACTTGAAATTCAATATCCTTCCTTCGATTATCGACATATCTCTTCTGCCTACTTTGAGCTGTTTTGATGTGATTTTGGATTACCTTCACTTTTCCATCGTTTCCTCCACCAGTTCTTGGCCTACATGTTTTCTTTCACCAACGTCATCCCAACAGGTTGGTGTACGACATCTCTTCCCGTATAACGCTTTATATGGTGCCATCTGAATACTCGAATGGAAGTTATTGTTATAGGAAAATTCTACCACAGGTAAATATTGATCCCACATACCCTGAAAGTCAAGTGAGCAAGATCTCAACATGTCTTCTAAGGTTTGAATAGTTCGTTCTGATTGTCCATCTATCTGAGGGTGGTAAGTAGTGCTGAAATGAAGTTCAGTATACAGGGATTTTTGAAGACATTTCCAGAATCATTAAGTAAAAAGGGGATCACGATCAGAAACAATAGATAGGGGTACTCCATGAGGTCTCACAAATTCATTAATATATAGTCTTTCTAGACGTTCCAGGGGTAGATCTTCTCTTATAGAAAGAAAATGTGCTGACTTGGTAAGACGATCAACAATAACCCATATTGCATAGTTCCTTCTAGGAGTCTTTGGTAGCCCCATGACAAAGTACATTGTAATATTGTACCATTTCCACTCCGGTATGGGAAGAGGTTGCATGACTCCTCCAGGCTGTTGCCTTCCAGCTTTCACTTGTTGACAAACCATACATCTTGACACAAAATCAGCAATCTCCCTCTTCATGTTGTCCCACCAAAAATGTTTCTTCAAATCTCTATACATTTTGGTGCTCCTAGGGTGTATAGAGAAATTGGAACTATGGGCATCATCCAGCAATTCCCTTTTTAGATCAGGTATATCGGGAACACAAAGTCTCTTCCCAAATTTCAAAATTCCATCTTCATACACAAAGTCTCTCAATCTCCCATCATTCACAGCTTTAATCTTCTTTTGAAATTCTTCATCATCGGTCTGAGAACTCTTAATCATTTTTTTTAAATATGGTTTGGAAACCATTTGAAAAAGCATTGATGTTTCACCTTCTCTGGTTATTCCCATGTCCATCTTCACTAGATCCATGAAAATTGGATCCCCTTCAATTCTCATCATGTTCAAAACTCCATGGTCTTTTCTGCTCAAAGCATCTTCCACCTTGTTTGATTTCCCCTGGTGGTAGTGTATCATACAATCATAATCCTTGAGTAATTCAAGCCATCTCCTTTGCCTCATGTTGAGTTCTTTTTCTGAGAAAATATACTTCAAACTCTTGTGATCAGTATAAATCTCACATTTTTCACCATAGAGGTAGTGCCTCCATATCTTCAAATCAATGATCATAGCTGCTAACTCGAGATCATGAGTAGGATAGTTTTGTTCATGAATTTTCAACTGTCGTGATGCATAGGCAATAACTCTATCATTCTGCATAAGGACACAACCAAGTCCTTTCTTTGATGCATCACAATAAATAACGAACCCATCATTCCTCGGTGGTAGAGTCAATATAGGAGCATTGACTAATCTTCTATTCAGATCTTCGAAACATTCTTCACACTCTTTTGTCCAAACAAATTTAACCCCTTTGCGTGTCAGCTTCGTTAATGGGTTATCCAATCAGGCAAAATTATGGTCGAATCGTCGATAATAACCAGCCAAACCAATAAAACTACGTACCTCAGTTATACTCGTAGGTGCTGGCCATTCTTGGATTGCCTTGCTCTTAGATGGATCAATAGAGATTATATCTTTAGAGACAATATGGCGAAAAAATAAATCTCATGAAGCCCGAATTCACACTTGCTAAACATCCCATATAATTGATGTCTTCTCAGAGTTTTCAAGATAATGCACAAGTGATTTTCATGATCTTCGTAAATTTTAGAGTATACTAAGATATCATCAATAAATACCACCACAAATTCATCGAGATACTCCTTGAAAACTCTATTAATCAAATCCATGAATACAGAGGGTGCATTAGTCAATCCAAAAGGCATTACAGTATACTTGTAATGCCCGTACCTGGTTCGAAATACTGTCTTCGGAATGTCTTCCTTCATTACACACAATTGATGGTATCCAGATCGAAGGTCAATCATTGAAAAGATTGAGCTCCATGCAGTTGGTCAACTAAATCATCAATTCGGGGTAGGGGATACTTGTTCTTTATTTTTATAGCATTGATCTCCCGGTAGTCGATACATATCCTCATAGATCCATATTTCTTTTTAACAAAAAGAACAGGGGCTCCCCATGGAGAAACACTAGGGAGAATAAATCCCTTATTACTCAATTCCTCTAGTTGTTTCTTTAGCTCAACTAATTCTACAATGGCCATTCTAAAAGGGTTCTTCAAAATAGGCCTTGATCCAGGAATCAAATCAATGGAAAACTCAACTTCTCGTTCTGGAGGATGTCCAGGTAAATCTTCCGGAAATACATCTACAAATTCTTTCACAATAGGTACATCCTCTATTTGAACATTCCTTTACTCACGCACAGTTATTTCATTCTCTTCCTCCCCAATAATTGAATTTAGTTGAGCTATTGAGGGTGGATCTAAATAAGAATTAGGTGGTGATGATTCTGCTCTAAAGATAAGGTGTTCCTTATCATTATCATCAAGAATCGTAACCTCTTTCTTCATACAATAAATCTTCGCATCATAGTCTGAAAGCCAGTCCATACCGAGGATTATATCAAACTCAATCATAGGTATGACGATGAGATCAGTAGATAACGAACATTTATGTTCTCTAATGGGGACTGATTCACAAAACTTTGTTTGCAATGATACTTCCCTTGGGAGTTTTAACTGACAACTCCCTTATTAAATCAAATTGGAAATATCTAATTTTTTTAGCAAACTGGGATGATATGAAACAATGTGATGATCCAGAATCAAATAATTCATTTTCTAAACATGAGGAAACCATTAAATTACCTTCCACCACCTCTTTCGGAGGTTCTACCTCAGCAGTAATGATAGCATAATCTTGGCCTTGATCCCTTGGCCTTTTATGAGGTAAGTTCTCCTGATGCTTAGAACATTCATTTGTATAATGCCCCATCTCCCTTCAATTGTAGCACTGAACATTGGTAGCTTCCTTCTTCCCCTTGCAATCACGATCTTGGTGGCCTTTTTCACCACACTTGTAACAGACTCCCATTCCCTTCAAGCAAGTACCAGGATGTTTCTTACCGCATTTACCACAGGATGGATATTCAACCTTTCCCTTCTTCCCCTTATTTCCATTCCCTGATTGATCAGAAGGTCTCTTCTTCTCTTTCTTTGCTTTAAAGTCATAAGACTTAGAGAATTCCTTTTCGGTCTTGATAGCACATGAGACAATGTCTTCGTACAATGAAAAGGATTTTGAGACTAATGGTCGACGGAGAATTGGATTTAACCCATCAAAGAAACGATCAATCTTACTTCTTGGGTTAAGTATATAATCACCAGCATACCTTTCTATCCTTGTAAAGTTAGCCTCATACTTTGTGACATTCTCATCCTCCTTCTGTCTCAGACTTAGAAATTGCCTTTCCATATCTGCTCGATGGTCGCGAGGAAAGTATTTTTCTAAAAACAGATCTTTGAACTCCCTCCATTCCATATTTGATACTTCATCATCTTCCTTCGTATTTTGAATCAATGACCACCCTTAATCAGCATCTCCAGTGAGGCGGTAAACTACCATGATAACTTTTTCCCTTTTATTACTCCCCAAAGCATGAAATATTTTCTCTAGGGAAAATATCCATTGCTCAGCTACTAAGGGATTTGTACTCCCAATGAACGTTTGTGGTTTTTGCCTCATGAATCGATCTAACATTGATCCTCCACGCTGTGGATCAGGGTGCTCCATACGGGAATGGTTATTATTCATAACCTGAGTAAGTTGTCCCAGTATGGTGATTAGCTGATCGGCACCAGTTGCATCACCAGCTCCATTATAATTATCTTGAGCAGGAGGGAAATCCCTACATGGAGTGCGTGCATTGATACGGTTTCCATTTCTTCCACTAGGCGCCATTTCTAAACAATTTCATAAACTAGATCAGTTTATGAATCAAAATACATAATATCATACTTATAAAACACTTAACATAAATTGAACTATTTATGGATATAATCCATAAAAATATTTTCTTTGAGGAATTATATACTCATAAACCCTTCATAATGATTTGTAAAGAAAATTAGAGTTATCCTAAGAATATCCCCCGGGAGTGTCGTAACCAAGAGTGCAGCAAGGCCCGTTGTCGTGCACCAGTTCCCGTTCGAGTCTAGCTCAAAGCAGTGTTTTCGGGTTTTACCCCTAGGTACATCTGTGCCAGAGCCGCCTCTACCTGCTCGTATCCAGACAGGGATGTATTTCTCAGAAAACTCACAAAATCTCTACAATACCAAAATTCTATGAAGTTCTTGTATACTAATCCTCAATGTTTATCTTAGGTCTACGTGCTCTAATCAGAGTTTATCTAAATCTAACTTCCAAGGTTTCTACTAAACTTCCTCTGATACCAACTGTAACGCCCCGAACCTAGATACCCAGAGTCGGTGCATTATTACATAACATTGGCATGATCACAAGAAAGATCAAATCTCGAAAGACCGATTGGTTTAGTAGCCTTGGAAACACTAGATATATTCATAAGTTTTACATTACATCAAAAAATGAAAAACTAATACAACAAAAAAATGTCTCCATAGTCCACACTATTATCCCCTCATAATATCCCTGCAAGTCATTCATAACTTACTTCTTCACATCCTGGGAAAAAAATAAAACATAGAAAAGGGGTGAGCTCAAATGCCCAGTAAGGATAACAATATAGCAGAAACTTTCATAAATAAGAATAAACATTTAAGGCAATGTATAGCTAAAACAAAATCCTTTCAATCTTGAACTTTCAACATAGTATGGCATAAATAAAATGAAATAATTCTATTTACATATTCACATGGATATTCTACTAATCAAATAATCACATGCAAAATCAATAACCACTTTCATAATGATGGAATTCATAATGCCAGACTATCAAAACCCCATAGCCAAGGCCTCGTGCCAAGACTACAAATAATATTTTGTCAAGGCCTTGTGCCAAGACACTAGTTTGTCTCATGAGACCTACCGATGCATCGAGGAGCTATAGCGGGCTCCACCCGTCACATATTAAGTCCAATGCATTCCCATATGAAAAGGTTTAAACATAACATAAAGATTCGTATTATAACTAGCATACGAAATGTCAATAATTTCACCATAAACTATGAATGGTATAAAAAATATCACATCCACAGTCAAACATATCCCAAAACCATCAATACAGTATAGAAGTTTTGTATCATAATAAATCCACTTCAAATAAGCGTAAAATCCATCAAAGGATGTTGACATAGATGAAATCAAAACTCTTTCTAGAGAAATATCTCTTTCTATTTTTGAAATCATTTAAGAGCCATATAAAATAAAACATTTTCTTTGAAAATATTCTTATAAGCTTGTAAGGAAATCTTTGAAGATTTTATAATGGCAGAAAATAGCGTCACCCGCCGTATAAGTTAAAAAAACATTCTTACCTTAACTCTGTCGAAATGGTTAAAAAGGATATTGTTTTGAAAACAAAGGAAAGATTCCTTTATAAACCTCTTATAAAAAGTCAAACAAGGGTATAAATGACTTTAACCCATATTCCTGTAAATAAAAAAGTTTTGAAATACATTTTTAAGAAAACATGGATGTGGATGATAAAGAGATTCTATTAGATTATTACGTATAAACAACCTCGGATAATGAAGAGATTGTGAAATAACCCTTACCAATTTGGTAACTTATGAAACATACAACCCATGAAAGAGGTATAATACAATGAATATGTAAATACACATAAATTAGAGTGTATTACACAAAGAATATAATTATGGGCAGTACATACACCACACAAAAGGTGATGGTGGCAATATCGCATGAATCTCACGGGAATAAGGAGTGAGATGAAAACCCCTTACCTTGCACTTTTCCTTGGTTGGGGTAGGTTAACCTCCTGTATAATAGTGAAATAATTGTTATTAAATTATACAAGAATCATAAATATTAATATGATATCATATATTATCTTTTAACATTGATTTGTTAATAATATCTTAGAATTATCGTCGTTTCGTGTGTTAACTTACTCGTCTTCTTTTATATGTTTTGTTACATAAGTCGTGTTTGTTGTATCTTATTCATATCCATAATGATATCAAGCCCTTAGACAACATTTTTAAATCATAAAATGATAATTATACTTGAATGGATACGATGGAGAATGAATCTCATCGTGTTCGTGGAAACGGTAGTCCGTACGTACGCACGAGCAACAATATAATTATTTTGATATTAAAATAATATATAAATGGATGGTATATCATATATACAGAATAATTAACATGTTATATTTATTATTTACATGATTTACACATCATTATTATACCCATCCAAATAATTATATATTGAATAACAATTACACCTCGACGTGGAGACGGTAAGCCGTACGTACGCACGTATGTTGACATGTTATTCAAAGGGTGGATAGAATACTGAATATGGTTGTACCATATTTATAATAACATCATAGTATATGTGAGATACTTGATTTATTATTTTAGAATGGTAATAACAAAGAAAGAATAAGTGGAAGAAGAAATGAACTTGAAAAGGGGTGGTGAAAACATTACCTCTTCTTCGGGTTCTTCCTTTTGATTTGATAAAAAATGGATCCTTAGGTTGGATTTAAGATCAAACTAAGGCCTCCAGGTTGTAGTTAGGGATGTTGGGAGAGTATTTTGGCAGAGTTTGGAAGATCCAAAAGGATTTGAATGTGTGAATAAATGAGAAGGAGGAATGCCCTTTTATAAGAGGGCTGAGGGGCACCTTTGGAAAAGTTAGAAATATTAATTTAAAATAAATTCATATTCGGTTTCTAATGGCTCGAAAGTGGATTATTTAAATTTTAAGGTGGGGATAGGTCGAAAAAAACTCAACCAATATAATTTAGACAGGTTTGGGTACTTATATTAACCTTATCTTTAAGTATTAACTCTAAATTAATTAGTTTCACTTTTACAATGTCTCTTTGTATTTTTATATAATATGGTTAATAAACTTACTATATACATCCAAGAGACCCCCAAGTGGTCCATTAATGATGAACCTATCATGATATAAGTCTCTTGGCCGAACCTTATATTTTTAGGAATTTAATATCAATTAATAATATAATATTTGTTTTAAGAACTCTTTTATGTCAATTTTGACACTATTCAACAGTTGATTTTTGTGAAACTCATAATAGATTGATTACTTCGAAAAAATTCAATTAAATAAATCCTAATATATCATATTATCCTATAAAATTAGTTTAATTCATTAAAAGTTTCATATTATATTTATTTGGGTATTTATAATATCAATTATTTTAATTTTTCACTATTATAGTAATTAATTTATCATCATTGTGTCATAAATAAATTAAATTATTTAATGTCTAAAAATTATAAATAAAATATCATTATTTAGGAAATCTTTTTATCTTTCTAATTAATATTTATAATCTAAAATCCAACATATATAACCCTATGTAAAAATTGTTTTTATAAAATATATATGCTTGTGTCATTTTTGTATTCTTTTTAACTTAATTAAAATAAAGTGTCTCTATCACCTACAAGTGGCAACATGGGGTCCCAAAATCGACCCAAAGATGCATATGGTCGAACATGTATCAAAAAATAAGGCTAGGACACGTTTTAGGGTAATTTAGTATTATTATAATATTATTTGTTTAACCCTTATTTACCGGATTTACCCTTAACCATGGTAAATAAAATATTTACCGCAGTAATTATTCAAAATGTATAAAAATAAAAGTTACCGATTTACACAATTTGAACATTATGATTCCAAATATGGAATCCATTTTTCTAAATTCAAAACAGAGAAGTCGCAGAAATTAATTTAAAATTAATTCCCGCTGTTAAAACAAAAAGCGTGTTTTTAAGAGATAATAACTATTAAAAGATTGACACTTGTTTATGTTTGGTTTAATTGTAAAATTATGTCCAATAACCAAAATTATATTAAATGGTAAAAATATATTCTAAATATACTTTAAAACCACTCAAATTAATAATTTATCACTATTAATTATTTTGATTAAAAAGGTTGTTTTTAATTAAAATTTAGTAATTTTCACTATTCATCAAAATATGAAAGTTATCAGAAAAGTACCAAAATTTCACCTTAGGATAAATTCGATATTCCGAATCCAAAAATGAAGTCCATTTTAAAATATAAAATATATATAATTTTAAAAGTTAGGTATTACTATTCATAACAGCTAGTTTGATTGGTTATGGTGTGCTAGAACTCGGTGTTGCGTACAACACACACTATCACATTATTCAAACAGAAGCGTACCGTAGAAGCATGGGGTGTAACAATAGTAAAAAATACTCAAAGTGGAAATACATACATCAAAAAGTTTTTTCCAAAACATCATCCTCTCAAACACTGACATGGTGATATTCAGAACCCATGACAATCATAGAGATCCACCTTTCCACATTAATTTAATAAAAATATTTATCAATATGGGGAAATGAGTATTTTTTCTTGATCAAAATATTATTAAATCTATTTTAATAGATATGTAATATAATATATTCATCCTCCTTGTAATAAAAAATTATAGGGATGACCCAAGGTGAGGTGATCAGGTGAATTAATCCATTGGATTCTAAATTTTCCATTTATACCATCAATTGTCTCATAATAGGGGGATATATGGTATAATAGAATAGATATAATCTTGGTTCTCGACACCAAATTTTTATTAACTCTACATCCCACTGTAGTGGAAAACCTTAGAAGTCATCAAGGAAAAACTCTAGGAACTCATCTATCAAATGAGGTAACCCACTATTCGAACCAAAACCACCATTTTACTTCGAAAAGAGAGATTAGATTTGGTATTTTTTTCAAAAATTCCTAAGTGGAGGTCCAGAACGACCCGACCAAGGATTCCACTCACCATGAAATACCTGGGTACTACCATCAGGTTCCACAAAACTCAATCAATGATGATAAAAATACATGTATGCCTAATATCTCACCCTCTATTCTATTCTGAGGATTGCATCAATGTTTTCCATCTCGAAGATACAAAAATCTCATTCTTTATTGAAACCTATCATGGTGAGCATGTAATATGGACAGATAAAACCCATCAATCACTTCTTATCAACTGGCATCACAAACTCCATTTTCTTTGACATAATATCAGATGATAAAATCAACAAGCGCCAAATACGGGAACAAATAAATAAAATAGTGGAACCCGTATCAAAAAAGGAAAAAACTAAGGATGATGTAATAAGAATAGTACATCAAACTATCATAGGTCTACTATAATATTGTACTAGTTCATATTTCACAACATGCAGATTCCCCATCCCTAGGTGAGCCTAATAACTACCACTGATCAACTGTTCTTCCTTGAACAGACTCTACCCAAATGTGGATCCAACCCTACTACCATGCCCATCAATCATAGAGACTACTATTGTAGATGGATCTCACTATGATAATGTCCCAATGGGTTCCAAAAATATAGCTCCACTCTAATATGGTCTCACCACTATGAAAAATCTGTGAATATTTCCCATACATCCACAACAATGTCAAGGCCTGATTTGGGATAAACAAGATGCCACTTTTGGATTAACTTCCTATATTGATGGAACAAAACTTATCCAATACCCAATGCTACAGATTGAGGTATTTATGAAGGATGGATAGAACTACCACATCCCTTCATCTCCATCTCATCCAAATTTCTATTCTTCTCTGATGAAGCACCACTACCCTAGTCCCTATAAAAACTAACCCATAGAAACTAGACATCACCCATGATGGATCTCCACCATAAATTCTCGATCAACCACCTCATCATAAGTCAATAACTTGATCATGAATATTGAGATTGAACATCCATTCGTAGTCCCATGTTGAATTTTTAAGACATTACCCACTCATTGAAAAGTACCTTAGGTGAGATTCGGGCTAACTCTACAAAGTGGTTGGAATAGTCCATTATAGTGTGATCCCCTAGTGAATATTTATAAACTCATAGGTCTTGGAAAAAGGTAGGGTCTCGAGGATATAAATATCATCAAAGATGAATTTATAATCCGTCCAACTCATACTATAATTTTTATAACTTCATCCACTGAATTTCACCACCTTCTATTGGTAACATACAAGAAGAACGAATCATATTTCATAATGAATGCATCAAGAGTATCAAGAAAGTCTAACATCCATTATATTTTTTCAATCCACTCCTATGATTAATGGTGTCCTATGCTACCCAAAATTGAAATTAGGATTGTTCCTTAGTAACTCATGAGATTTTTCCTTTACAGGACCTGGTTGGGCTTCCCCAACATGAGTATGACCAAGGCCTGCTCCCTTACCTAGAGTTTAATACCCTAAACCTTGTATTCCACTAGTCTATGATCCATTGGTTAGGGAGAACTCTCTCCATGTTCCTCCTAAGGATGCATAAGAGGTCACTAAGAAGTAATTTTTAGCAACAAGTAGTAATCATATGGAAATCCCATCAATAAATCATTCTTAAAATTTTCAACAACATCAAAAATTACCAAATGCTTCATTAAATCAAAACAAAACAGCATCCATCAGAAGAAAAAACTAAACCAATTCACCCACACTCAGTATCCACACAAAATTTTTAGGCTTTAGATCTAACATGATGGAGAAGTCAATTCAAATTCCCAACATCCTATGAAAACTCAAGATCATTAATATGGTTTTTTGGCTAGATACCCCACCCCAAATCAAAGCCTCAAGCCATAACAACACTACCTCCTGTGTATCTAGACTCCTCCCAAAAAAAATTAGGACTCAATGAGAAGGAAAATCATTATATGATACCATTTTTTCATTAACTAAGTGGTTGTTCCATCCAACCCGACTCCCAAATCATCCTGTGGCATGGCTCGAAGGGTGATCATGATCGCCATGGGTAGGTAACAAATATTATGGATATCAAAAATAAATTTTTGGGAATTATTTTACCATGGTAACAAACCATAAATAATCCTCTATATGAAAGAAACAGGTCATGAGAAATATCCATAACCAAGAGAGATAAAACAACTCAAACTAAATGTTCTATAATAATTAACTAAAAATAAAAATAAAAAACATAGAGAGGAAAATACACACAACACCTGAAAAACCTCCTTGAACAGGAGGGTCCCTAACCCTTAAGCCACCACCATAACCACATCAAAGAGATGAAAAATAGTAATTGGATCAACCATGACCACTACAAAATATCTCCCCTATACCGGGGTCAAACATAAAAAAGTCTACATACACCCAAAGGTGTTTGTATTGTGTGAGAAATCTAACTATAGGAAACCAATGAAAAGAAGGCTTAAAATCCATAAAACTATAAGAAAATTCACTGTGAATGTTTTATGAAAGAATTTGGAAACATTTATACTAATGTTTTTAAGGAAAAAAATTTAAAAAAACATGCATTGGAATCTATCATAAGATTAAAGTCCTCCATAAGGCAATGATATTGAAAAAAACATAATATATCACCACATCGTTGGAAATTCCAATAGGAACTAGAACTATTGGGACCATAAGAACCTCTTATCATAGTGAAAGATGGTATAACAACCATAACTCACAACATCCTAATGCATGATCCACTAGAGGGGAACACATCCCAAGCTCTAGAGGTATCAAATAATAAAACATTAGTTATATTTTTTATCAAAAATCCTTCAATAATGAACAAGTTATCGACCCCACTAATCCATATAGTGTACTGGTCCTAGTCCACCCACGTAGATACCTAGGGTTCCCATAATGTCCAATTTTCCATTTCACATGTAAAAAATAATGAATACTAAAATAAAACCATTATTTATCATAATAAAAAACTATTTCAAATTCACACATATAGAAAATATATTAAAAAAATTCACCACATGAAAAATTTATAGATCATTTTTATAAGAGCATCATTATTGCCCAAGTAACACACAATCCATTACTTTTAAAACCCCATAATTCAAGACATTCAAGTCTCAAAAACTTTTAAAAACACATTTAGAACCATTCACACAATCCATAGAAAAAATTCATGATGAGAAGTAAGAATATATAATCCAACTAATAATGATAAAACATGGAATCACCTACCTCAATAATGGAAACATCTAGAATCTAGTGGATAACCACAACCACACCACAAAGATACCATATAAACTAATGATACAACCACAACCATTGATATATTAGCCAAAAAAATTTGATTCTAAACTTATTAGGTCAACCATAGCACTAGAAATGAATAAATTAATGAAGGAGGAAGAAGAATGCACAAAAATTATGAAGTTAAGTGAGGAATATCTACCATGATAATTTCTTGAAGATCCAATGAAAATCACCCCCCCCCAAATATTACTGTTCAAGGGGGGAAGGAGGGAGAGGAGTAAGATCGTAGGTATATAAATACTATATGGGTTTAATTAGTGGTTGTTTGGGGTTAAAATTCGATAATGGTATAAAGGTAAATTCCCAATTAAGATGACCTATACATGCTACATGGTTTTCCAAAACATGTGGAAATCATCAAACAACTCCAATACAAGAAGAAACTAGATGTACGGTTCACTTGGGGCGTTCTCACACCCTTGTGGCTAACTATGCGGCATGGATAGTGCCACTATCTAGTGCGCATGTTTTTTCCTAGGCTAGCTTATTGTTTCCCCTAACTGTACGCCACCATATGCCAAACCAGAAAACTTCATTTTTTCATAAACACTGAGGAAAACTAATGAGTAAAGACAATATAAAAAATAAACAATAAAATATGTCAATATAAAGTCATCGATGAGAAATAAATTTACTTATATTGAAATGATGGTTCCCTGATTTATACATCTGATGTATGATTTTCATGATTATAGGGTTTCCCACTATGATTATTATTTATAATACTATAATTTTGTGTCTTAGTCAACAGATGGTTTCATAAGGAAACACATTCAAATTTAATTATATGGAAAATGTGGTAATAATGAAAACCAAATGGAATGATGATTTGAGAAAATGAAATTGTGACTATTCCTAAACAGTTATCATGAAAATTGATTAAAAAAATTATCTTTAAGCGTCTCATGGAATCAGAAAAAATCGGAAGGATAGAGTTCACGGGGATCTCAGGTTGAGAAGATGGTTGAGGGAAAATTATTCAGTTTCCTACATGTCATGTATGTGGGAAGAATTACTCAGGGAAATAACTCAACAGAATGAAAATACAATTTATGTATACACATGATTAAGGGAAATATATACACCAATTTTTCCCAAATATTGATTTAATAATTTTTAATTTTTATAAAGAGACCATTAACATGATTTAGTTAATCCAATTGTGTAGGTATCCTTAGAACTGATAAGTAGTTTCATGAAAAAAAATGTTGTTTTTGTCTTTGAGGGATATTACTTTACTTTTAGATTTATATAATATATTGGTCACTCTGTTATTTTATTTTAGTAATAAAGAAGGGTGTATGTTTTTTGAATCATATATGTTTTCATTGTGGTTTTATGGAGATTCATATTATTACTGTATTTTCCGAGATTATATGATCTAGGATTTAACAAATATGAAACGAGACATTAACAAATTATTTTTGTTGTTTTTTATTAGTCATATGTATAATTTTTCCAATTTTTTTTTAAAAAATATTTTCTTTCATTTTTAATTTTGGATATACATATTTTAGATGACTTTTTGTGTAAATATTTTTAAAAGTGTATTATGTTGACCTCTATTGGTTATGGTAGGTATTTTATAGATTAATGTATTATATTTATCTATATGGAATTACATATGCTAATAATTATAGATTATTTAAATATATAGATAGTAAATGAATGGATTTTAAACAATATATAAATTATAGTCTACATTAAATGTTATTTTTAGGGTTTAATGAAGGAAACATTCAATTGGAATATTTATTTCATAGAAAAAGATATGATGTTGAAATTAATCAAATCACAATTAGTGGATGAATTTGGGATTATGAAATAGAGATAAATAAAGGAAGTACATTTTCTAGAGTTCTTTATTATGATAATAAAATAATCCTTCAATATTAAGAAAGGGATCTTGAAATGAAAATGATATCCTTTTACCTTCTTTTCTAATGAATTACTGGTCTTTTCACCCCCACAATGATTTATGGTTTTATTATTTTTCGAATTTCAAATGATCATGATATTTATTACACTATATTATTAATTTTTCATTTTTCTTACCTTCCATGTTTATATTTTAACTCTCCATCTACATTCTCAGTAACTGGGAACCTGAATACATGGTACTTCAGGTAATGTTTATTATCTATACATTCACATTTAATTGCATGTTTTATTATCCCTCCATATGATGTTTTTTTTCAAAAAAAGATTATCCTTTGATTACTGAGAAAAAATTTGAGTTAAAAAATTTTCTAGTAGTTGCAGACTGTAATATTCTATGATTATAAAATATTTCCATGTTCAATAGAATACAAGATATTCAACCTCGACCCAAAAAAAGCATGAGAAATTATTATTATATAATATATTATAATATTATATTTATCTCCAAGCTATTGGATTATGGAGAATGAATATTTTATACAAGATTATTGGAAAAATTATAAAGTCTTTATATAATGTAATTTATAAAAATATATAAGAATTAAATTTTCTATAAATTAATATTATACTTCAAAAATAAATTTTATTCAAAAATGGTTTTTGTTTCTCTTTCTGAGAAAATATCACAATTTTTTTACTATATTAAGAAATGTTTTTAAATATGAAATTTATCAATTTTTAAATAATCATTTGTAAATTTACATGGGAATAATTTTTTGTATTTCTATGAAAATATTGGTTTTTTAATAAAAAAATATCGATTTTTCACTTGATATCATAAAATAATGTATTTTAAATTTACCGTTATTAATTAGACTAGGACATAATTTAATAGATAATACATTTTAATAATAATAATCTAATTTTAATAAATTATTTTCCATAATTTCATATATACTTTTTTATTCCTAAGAACATATTTGTCTAAAAACTATTTTTAATCTGTTTTATAAATTTGTATTTTAAATTTTATTTCTGACACATTATGAAAATGAATCATCAAAAATGGGTAGCATATTTTTAATCCTAGGGTTAAAAATTGGAAAATATGTCTTTTTTTGTTTATAGATATTATGAATAGTAATCTTTGATAAAATTTATGCCATTGGGAAAGTGGAAATCATGTATGTAAGGTAAATAATAATGCGATAACGCCTCAATAAAAACCCTTTCCTTAAATTATTCTCACCAATAAAAGATAGCCAAAAAGTCCAAAATATATAGAATTTTCTATTCTAAATTAACATCCATGGAATAGTTGTGTTTGTATTTCCAAAATACCAACCCTAGGTCCCCTAAGAGGAGATTTAAAGGATTTCCAGCTAAGTAGAGGTCATAATATTTTCCATCATATTAAAATTTATTTAATTTTCTATTTCATATAAACATGATATAAATAATCATATGTCATCAATATAATTATATGAAATTATGACTATAATAAAACAATTTTCCATCACTTCTACTTCAGATGAATATTGAAAACATTTCTCATGCATATATATAGCTTCACATATACACATAACTATGTAATTCATTTTTTCATCACAACATTATTTGGATGGTGATAATCATGGATGTAATGAATATATACTATAGTTATTACATAAATAATATTGTATGATTATAATATAATATATAACTTCTTACCAAATAATATATTTGAAAACAACAACATCAATCATGCGTATATGCGTACTACCACCTCCACGATGTGATGTAATCTATTTTCATTTTTTCGTTTCATGGAATGTATCAATTATATATTTAATAAATATATATGATATTTATATAATAACTAATATGCTATATATTATGGAAAATAATAAAATTAAAAGGATGAAAACATTATTGTTCAAACATGTTTGGGAAAATAATGTAGTTAACACCCCCAAACAATGATAATAATAAAGGATTGTTGATTAATGGTTGATAAAATGTTATTAGAGGGCAATTTATGATATAATAAATATTAATAATTTTCTATAATATATTAATTCCATGTTTAATACTATTATATATGAGGATAAATCATGTTTAACTATGAGGATACATGAGGCTAGAAATTTCATATCTTAATCTCCATTCATTGGGTAAATTCACATAATCATTTACTATATTATGGAAAAAGTATTGGTAAAATGACTTTTGTTGGATTTTTTTATATAAAATTTTATTTATATGGATTTAATATTTATACTCATAATCAATTCATTAATTAATTATAACATCAACATTGTCATCTTTGTAATGAATTTTATATCAATTTCCACTCCATTGAGACACATTTGGTATTATGAACCAATTTACAATTATGTAATGTACGTACATCCCCTATTTTTTATTTAACATGAATTTATATTTATTCGTGATGAGTAATGTTTAAATAAAAAAATATTCATTATAGGGGTTATGGAATGAATGTTACTAAAGATGAAAGAATTTATTTTACAATATCGTTTTATTTGGATTTATCTTATGTTTATTGAAGGAATCTTATAATTTATCCTTCACAAAATACATATTTTTTTATCCTATTGATATTTAATGAGTTTTTTGGTTATATTTAAACTATTTATTTATTTATAACTTGATCCAAGATAGAATATATTTAGAGGAAAAGAAAATAATTTTTCTCTATTTAATCATTTTTATTTTTCTTCCATGTCCATATTTCTCATAATTGTATTATGAAAGTACTTTTATTAATTAATATATTTAGTAATTACATTTGATGTTATCCATGTGTCCATAATGGGGTTTCATGTAATCACTATAATTTTTTTGAAAGGTTCTTTCTTGACTTTCTTATCAAAATTAAGTAAAAGTGTTTTTTAATGTATACGACATAAGAAACTTTTCCAGCAACATTACTTTTTCCCACTATTTCACTTCTTATGAAATTTTTCAAGTGTTTTACAGTTAAAAATATTCAAATTAATCATATTTTAATATATTTATACCGTTTTATTAATTTATTAAAATGACATGATTTTATTGAAAACCATATATTTTATATCGATAGTTTTATTTTATATAATATTAATTTCTTGGTGCATAACATTCCCATGAAACATTAAAATTATTTTAATCATTAGAAGGTACACTTCTCTTAAACATACATATTTTTTCAAAAATATGATTAATTCCTAAAATCTATAGAATTTCAATATATGGTGTTTTATTCTGATTGTCATTTTATGTATTAGGGAAATAAAGACATTTTAAAATCATTACACTATATATATTTATCGACTTGAAATATTTATCATCAATTAAAATCATCATTAAATATAAGAGGAATTCATTGGACATGAACTTAATGGTGGGGCCATTAATTATATAGTCACTTGACTCATCTATAGGTCACTTGAGATAATCTAGTTTGAAGCCATAACAAATGTGTAATTTGTGAATATCGACCCATTGTTTAAAATTTCATGTTTTAATTCATGGTAGAAAAGATATCATAATGTTTGAGAACATGACATCCAACACTATCTGTTATCTTCATTGATAATTCAGTTACTATTATCCATGAAATTCTTTCACCTTATATTATCCATGGATTTATTTCATGATCATTTTATTGATTAAATGGTATGTGTTTTAAGTTATTTACCATTCCATTTTGATTATATCTTTTTTAATCACAAAAAATTCTATTGTACTTATTTCTTACTCAGAATCATAGATCACACTAATTTGTTTTCATTTCCGTTGGATATGATTATAAAATAATTGAATTTGTTTCAAGAATGCCAATTATTTTTTATGTTTTATTTTTAATTTCCAATATAAATTAGGAATCATAAATATATAACGTTATTCCAGACTACTAAATTGATTATTCCTTTATGATGAGAACATATATATATTATTCCAATTTAATAATGTAGACACTGAATCTCAGTTACAATAGTTGGGGTTGTTATAGTCTCGCTTTTTGCTCGATCCCCAAGGCTAGTAACTGATATAACTGCTTTATTTGGTTCATGATATATGTTATTAAAATACGTGATTCCCTTGAATTATTCCATACAAACAAGAATATACCCCTAGAAAAAATATTCACCACTATATTCATAGAATTTTGATAAACATATACCATCTTTTTTATAAATGTATTTCATGCATATAATTTAGGGTATTTTAATATAATTATTTACTTAATTAATTGATTAATATTTCTAATATTTAAAAATTTTAATTATTTTAGTGATTTTTTGTAGCATAAAACCAATATATATGAACAAATTTATGGATATACTGTTTTGAACACACCTCATGATGGGAAATTAGGTTTAATAGAATTATACTAGAATATTGAGGTTAGAATACAAAATCACATAGAGTAAGAGAATACTGCAGAACCTATAGATGGATGTTTTCACACCATGAACTCAATATATTTTCTATGTTTAATTCATAGGGTCAATGCAAATATACGCATAATAATGTCACCCCCAAAATATGTGAAATGTAAATTCATGGATTGTAAACAATACACGTCGAGAGTTTCATGGGAGAAGAATATTTGGAGAATGTGTACTATTCATGAGATGAAATATATTCATGAGCTAGACCTAAAAAAATTGAATGTTTTGGCATAGATAAAAGGCTTAAAAAAAGGACACCTATTTGTCTACAGTAGAGACAACATAATGGTCCACTGTGTACCTGGGATATATACGCATGAAATTCAGAGACTGGTACACCACTATGGAGCGCTGCTAATGTTTATGTTCTGATCTGCCATTCTTCACTAGGTATCTATGACTACACATTTTCAACATTTTTAGCATTACCAATTTGATCTTTTTAAGAAGGCTGGTGTGATTTTAGGAAGAAGTGTTGTAAGATATTATTTCTATTTTCATATCATGTTACGGATTATTGAAACTATATTTATCAATAAAGATTATTCTTCTTTAAATATTTCATTACCATTATTTTTGAAATGAGGAGATTTTATTTTATTAAAAATATTAATTTCCCTATATTTCTTATAACAATTATGCACTCTAGTGTGGTATTATTTAAATAATTTTTGATGTTTCAAAGTTATATAACCAGACGTAGTAGACGACCATTCCTATGGTGTGATTATAACCCGACCAATTATCCCTAAGGAACTAATTATGACACCAAATCATGAATGAAAACATAATTAATTGAATCATTACAACACTAACATGAAAATAATCTAACCAATAATACCCTATAATTTTATTTTAAACACCTAACCTGTTTACATTTTATCTTCTATCTAAAATAAAATTCATTATATTATTTATTCCTAGAATTAATTTGGAAAATAAGGATTGTTGTTATTAATTCAAAAATCAAACAAACTATGTACCACAATTTTATAGTTAGTTTGTTCAGTTGTAAAAATTATTACATTTTTTACCTCATTGAATATTAATGGACCAAAATGTTTTGTCAATTAATGTTACCCTTGCATTTCTAAAAATAAATATTCTCCATAAAATCCATGCCATAAGATGTTAAACTAAAAAAATCCAAATCCTTACCGTATGATGTGAAACTACATGTCTATCATTGTTATCACAAGATTTTATACTATTTAGTTTACATCACTATCATGTGATGAAAACTACTTTCAACGTTGTACCTCTCATAAGTGAACCACATTCATTAGTGTTAGTCACCTACTTCACCACATTACATAATTATGCAAGACTGGGTTCTATGTTCCATACGATATGTAGTGACATGAATCACTCATTAAAATGGTATAAACACCTCCTGGACCTACTTCAATAACTCCATCCTCATTAGTTAGTTTTAATAAATATCACTAATACACCATTTTGTGTTCCCATATTTGAAATGGAAGAGAACATAGAGTCTTTAAGTCAACTGGATAGTCACTCAACACATCTCCACATATTGATGATTATTTGTTCATAATGAATGTTTCCATGTTTCATTAATGTTAAAAGTTATATCAATCATTTTTTCTCTCTATCCTTGACTAATGTAGATGTTGAATTTGTGTTTCAAGTAGTTTTTGTTATCCTTTCTCATCCCATGGTCACTATCATTTGTTTTATAACTCTTAAAAGTCATAATATACAACCCTTCCTCCTCCCCACATTCTGGTGGATCATTTCCACCCTTAATATTAATTGTTTATAAATTTGTGGATGTTTATTATGAATTTTTTAATTATTCTAATCCATTTTACCATGCTTTTATTCTCCCATTCATCTCACTCCCACGTGATAGGTAAGGCTTCTAGACATGCCATGAATTTCATTTTGAGAATGGCTTATGTGGGATTAGGAATCCTGGTAGGTATCTCCGTGTATGTTTGTGATATTCTATGAACCCTTACTATCAATTAATAATGTCCAAAAAATACATGTAACCCATTCTAGAGATATTTGTGTATTGGGAGGCCTCATTTCCCCTCATTTCACATCGAATTTTTACCACAATAACATCACATGAATCCTTTGGAAAAAATAATAATCCCTGAGTTCCATGACCATATTGTACTAGAAACTCATTTGGTCCATGACTCATAACCCTAATATTTGAGAAACCCATGCTAGGGATGTTTTTGTGATGTAAGGCCTATTTTATCCTCTATTCACATCAGGGTTTTTTCCAAATCATTCTATAGGGGTGCACATTGGAATATATTTTCATATCCACTATATTTCTATATAATTGGAATGACCATGAACTCTCTGTTGTTGTTACCCTATATTACAACATTAAATGGTGGGATTCATCTACCACCATGTTGATGTTTTCATTTCCTTGATCGAAATAGTATGATTTGATGTTGGATCCTACATTCATGGATTTTTCCTTGGAGTACATTACCTAGTTTGGAACTCCCACTAAGATTTGGGAAATGTCCATGAATATTATTCATGGTGGAATATTGTTGGGGATGCTGGTTAATTATTCTTATTATGGTCAGGATAAGGCAGTAGCCAACAGTTAGAGTTGATAATGATGCGAGGCTTGTCTAATTATCTGTGGACTTTGGGTGTATCAGGAATTTGAAACAATATGAATGTTTTGAAGTTGATGTAAACTAAATCATGATGCATCTCAACTATAATACCCTAGGAATTTCATGTTTAATTCAGATTAATTTAAGATGGGGTCATAAGGAATCCAAAATTAATTTCAATGGGAATACATTATTATTTGGACATGGTGTCACATGTTTATTGGGTATTAAGTGAGACATATGAAACAATTTATAAAGAAATATTATTCTCATCACATTAGGAATATGAGGATCATAAACTATAGAATCTTGTTTTTATTACACGTGGTCAATTTTTATTTCATCTGGGGGGGGTCACCGATTTAATGTATTAGTGGGATATAAAAATTGGTTTCAGGTCTTGTGGGGATGTAATATTGGGTTTAATGTTAGTTTAAATATTTTCACATATTTAATTATTTATGGGGATTTTATAAATGTTAAATGACTTTTGGGTGAATAATAACAACTTTGTATATTTCTAATGACCATTTATATACATACTCGTCATGTACAGGGATTAATACTGGTTTGTGTCGCATGATAGTGCTGAAGTCCAGTGGTTACTTGATGATTGGGTTGTAAATGTGTAATAACATAAGTAATGTGAAAATAAATCAATTTACCATATTTTAATATTATTTAATTAAATTTTATAGAGTCATATTAAAAAAATTAATATTAGTTAACATTTAATTCAAAATGAAAAATCATTAATTCCATCTAAACTATGCTTTCATACATTATATAGTTATATATAAAAATTTAGTTTCAACTTATATTATTTGAATTTGAAAAAATTTACTTCATTTTTAAATCTAGCATGTCAAAATTCTCTCACATTAATTTATTTATAATTTTTAAAATAACTTTTAGTTCAATGTAAAGTAAAAAATAATGGCTTGTATTAAAATCTATTTGGTAATTTCAATGATATTCAATGCTCAATTTTATTAAATGGAATAAATAAGAAAATTCCATTTATATTATTAATAATCCAATTGTGGTATAGAGAATGAATTTTATACCGGAATTTAGTATAAAAATAACTTATTCATAAAAATGATTTTTTTTTCTGAAAACACATTTTCTTTCATGTTTCTTAAGATTAATTTTTAAAAAATATTATTATAATATATTTAATGTGTTTTATAAAATGTATTTCATTTTTTGAATAAAAATAATTAGTTTTAGGTAAAAATTTTATATTAAATTTAGGATATAATTAATATAAAAAATATTTTATATCTGCTACCACATATAATGTAATAATTGGTTTACAAGGAGTTTTAATAAAGTGATAAGGTAATAAATTACATAGAAACATGTGAAAAAATGTATTTTATGTCCATAATTGATATAATATTCATAAATTCTCCATTTTTGCTTCCATAATTATTTAGTAAGAGGTTAATATTTCTTTTTGTTTTTAAAAAATACATTCGTTTCCTCTCGCCAACTTAAAAATAGACATTCATTATTCTATCATATACAATTTTCACAATCCTTTTAGTTTGATCAATACCTAACAAAATCTTTTATTTATATCCCAAAATACATCTTAGTGTCCCTTGTCTGATTAGAAAGAAAATCAAGTATTGTTTTACGTATAAATATAAGGAGGTTGTTAAAAAAGATATTATGGATCTTAACTGAGGGTTGTAACACCCTAATCTTCTACGGTACGCTTCTCTTTGAATAATGTTATAGCGTGTGTTGTACACAACACCGAGTTCTAACACACCATAACCAATCAAACTAGCTGTTATGAATAGTAATACCTACTTTTTAAAATTATATATATTTTATATTTCAAAATGGACTTCATTTTTGGATTCGGAATATCGAATTTAGCCTAAGGTGAAATTTTGGTACTTTTCGGATAACTTTAATATTATCATGAATATTGAAAATTACTATATTATAATTAAAAACAAATTTTTTAATCAAAATTATTAATAGTGATAAATTATTAATTTGAGTGGTTTTAAATTATATTTAGAATATATTTTTACCATTTAATACAATGTTGGTCATGGGACATAATTTTACAATTAAACCGGACATAAACCAGTGTCAATCTTTTGATAGTTATTATCTCCTAAAAACAGGCTTTTGTTTTAACAAACGAGAATTAAGTTTAAATTAATTTCTGACAATTCTGTGTTTTGAATTTTGAAAAATTGATTCCATATTTGGAATCATGATTTTCAAATTGTGTAAATAGGTAAATTTTATTTTTAGACATTTTGAATAATTACTTCGGTAAATATTTTATTTACCATGGTTAAGGGTAAATCCGGTAAATAAGGGTTAAACAATAATATTATAATAATACAAAATTACCCTAAAACGTGTCCTAGACTTATTGGTTGATACATGTTCGACCATAGGCATCTGTGGGTCGATTTTGGGACCCCATGGAGCCACTTGTAGGTGATAGGGACACTTAATTTTAATTAAGTTAAAATAAGTACAAAAATGACATAAGCATATATGTTTTAGAAAAACAATTTTTACATAGGGTTATATATGTTTGATTTTAGACTATAAATATTCATTAGAAAGATAAAAATCTTTCCTACATAATTATATTTTATTTATAATTTTTAGACATTAAATAATTTAATTTATTTATGACACAATTATGATGCATTAATTACCGTAATAGTGACAAATTAAAATAATTGATTTTATAAATTCCCAAATAAATATAATTTGAGACTTTTAATGAATTAAACTAATTTTCTAGGATAATATGACATATTATTATTGATTTATTTGAATTTTTACGAAGTTATAATTCTTTTATGAGTTTCAAAAAAATCAACTATTGAATAGTGTCAAAATTGACATAAAAGAGTTTTTTAAAACAAATATTATATTATTAATTGATATTAAATTCCTAAAAATCTAAAGTTCGGCCAATGGACTTATATAATGATAGTTATATCATTAATGGACCTCTTGGGGGTCTCTTAGATTTATATAGTATGTTTATTAACCATATAATATAAAAATACAAAGAGATATTGTAAAGGTGAAACTAATTAACTTAGAGTTAATACTTAAAGATAAGGTCAATATAAGTATCCAAACCTGTCTAAATTCTATTGGATGAGTTTTTTTCCACCCATACCCACCTTAAAAGTTAAATAATACACTTTTGAGCCATTACAAACAGACTATTGATTTATTATAAATTAATATTTCTAACTTTTCCAAAGGTGCCCCTCACCCCTCTTATAGAAGGGCACTCCTCCTTCTCATTTATTCACAAAATAAAAGCCTTTTTTCGGCCAATATCTACCCACATACTCTCCCAACTTCCCTCAATACAACCTAAGGGCCTTATTTTGATCAGAAATCCAACCTATAGAGCCCTTTTGATCAAATCAAAAGGAAGAACCCGAAGAACAGGTAATGTTTTCACCACCACTTTTCAAGTTCCTTTCTTCTTCCACTTCTTCATTCATTGTTATTACCATTATAAAATAATAACTCCAGAATTGTATATATACTGTGATGTTATTATAAAAATTTTACAACCATATTCATTATTCTATCCACCCTTTAAATAACATGTCACCATACGTGCGTACGTACGACTTACCGTCTCCATGTCGTGGTGTAATTGTTATTCAATATATTATTATTTGGATGGGTATAATAATAATTTGTAACTCATGTAAATAATAAATATAAAATGCTAATGATTATGTATATATGATATACCATCCATTTATATATTATTTTAATATCAAAATAATGATATTGTCGTTCGTTCTTACGTATGGACTACCGTCTCCAAAAACGCGATGAGATTCATTCTCCATCGTATCCATTCAAGTATAATTATCATTTGATGATTTAAAAATGATGTTTAAGGACTTGATATAATTATGGATATGAATAATATACAACCTATCCATTATAAACATGTCTTATGTAACAAAACATATAAAAGAAAACGAGTAAGTTAACACCCGAAACAACGATAATACTATGATATTATTAACACATAAATATTAAAAGATCATATATGATATCATATTAATGTATATGATTCTTGTATAATTTAATAACAATTATTTATCCATTATACATGAGGTTAACCTACCCCAACCATGGAAAATTATAAGGTAATGGTTATTTCACAATCTCTTCATTATTCGTGGTTGTTTATACGTAATAATCTATTGAGATCTCTTTATCATCCACATCCATTTTTCTTAGAAATGTATTTCAAAACATTTTTATTATTTAAAATAATATGTGTTAGGGTCATTTATACACTTGTTTGACTTTTTATAAGAGTTTTATAAATGAATCTTTCCATAGTTTTCCAAACAAGGTGCTTTTTAACCTTTTCGACAGAATTAAGGTAAGAATGTTTTTTTAACTTATACAGCGGGTGCAGTTATTTTCCACCATTATAAAATCGTCGAAGCATCCCTTGCAAGATTATAATAATATTTTCAAAGAAAATGATTTATTTCATAAATATAAGACTCCTAAATGATTTGAAAATAGAAAGAGATATTTCTCTAAAAAGAGTTTTGATTTCATCTATGTCAACATCCATTGATAGATTTTACGATTATTTGAAGTTGATTTATTATGATACAAAACTTCTATATTGTATTGAAGGTTTTGTGATATGTTTGAATGTGGATGTGCTATTTTTATACCATTCATATTTTATGGTGAAAGTATTGACATTTCGTATGCTATTTTTAATATGAATGTTGATTTTATGTTTAAACCTTTTCATATGGGAATGTATTGGACTTAATATGTGACGGGTGGAGCCCGCTATAGCACCTCGATGCATTGGTAGGTCTGATGATACAAACTACTATCTTGGCACAAGGCCTTGGAAAAATCTTATTTGTAGTCTTGGCACGAGGCCTTGTCATTGTGGTTATGATAGTCTGGCATTATGCATTCCATCATTATGAAAGTTGTTATTGAAATTGCATGTGATTATTCGATTAGTAGAATATCCATGTGAATAAGTAAAAGACATTATTTAATTTTACTTTTCCATACTATGTTGAATTTCAAGTTTAAAAGTCTTTTGTTTTAGTTATACATTTCCTAAAATGTTTATTCTTATTTATGAAAGTTTCTGCTATATTGTTATCTTTTCCGGGGATTTGATCTCACCCCTTTTCTATGTTTTATTTTTCCCAGGGTATGAAGAAGTAAATTATGAATGACCTGTAGGGATAGTATGTGGGGATATGAGTGTGGAATATGATGAAAATATATTTTTCTAGTTTGTATTTTTATAATGTAATGTAAGACTTATGAATATATCTAGTATTTCCAAGGCTACTAAACCAATCGGTCTTTCGAGATTTGATCCTTCTTTTGATCATGCCAATGTTATGTAATAATGCACCGAATCTAGGTAACTAGGGTCGGGGCATTACAGTTGGTATCAGAGGAAGTTTAATACAAACCATGGAAGCTATATTAAGATAAACTCTGATTAGAGCACATAGATATAAGATGGACTTTGAGGATTAGTATATAAGAACTTCCTATAATTTTGGTATTGTAGAGATTTTGTGAGTTTCATGAGCAATACATCCCTGTCTAGATATGAGCAGGTCGAGGCGGCTCTGGAAAAGATGTACCTAGGTGTGAAACCTGAAAACACCACTTTGAGCTAGACTCGAACGGGAATTGGTGCACGACAACGGGCCTTGCTACACTCTTGGTTACGAAACTCCCAGAGGATATGCTTAAGATAACTCTCATTTTATTTACAAAACATTATGAAGGGGTTATGAGTATATAATTCCTCAAAGAAAACATTTTTATGATTATGGATTATATCCATAAATAGTTCAATTTATGTTAAGTATTTTATAAGTATGGGATTATGTATTTTGATTCACAAACTGATCTTGTTTATGCCATTGTTTAGAAATGGCATCTAGTGGAAAAAATGGAAACTGTATCAATACATGCACTCCATGTAGGGATTGGCCACCTGCTCAAGACAATTATAGTGGAGATGGTGATGCAACTGGTGCCGATCAGCTAATCACCATAATGGGACAACTCACTCAGGTTATGAATAATAACCTTACCCATATGGAGCACCCTGATCCGTAGTGTGGAGGATCAATGTTAGATCTATTCATGAGGAAAAAACCACCAACGATCAATGGGAGTACAAATCCCTTAGTAGCTGAGCAATAGATATTTTCCCTAGAGAAAATATTTCAGGCTTTGGGGAGTAGTGAAAGGGAAAAAGTTATCATGGCAGTTTACCGCCTCACTGGAGATGCTGATCAATGGTGGACATTGATTCAAAATACGAAGGAAGATGATGAAGTATCAAATATGGAATAGAGGGAGTTTAATGATCTGTTTTTAGAAAAATACTTTCCTCGTGACCACCGAACAGATATGGAAAGGCAGTTTCTGAGTCCGAGACAAAAGGAGGATGAGAATGTCACAAAGTATGAGGCTAACTTTACAAGGTTAGCAAGGTATGCTGGAGATTATATACATAACCCAAGAAGTAATATTGATCGTTTCTTTGATGGGATAAAACCATTTCTCCGTCTAGCATTACTCTCACAATCCTTTTCATCGTATGAAGACATTGTCTCACGTGCTATCAAGACCAAAAAGTAATTCTCTAAGTCTTATGACTTTAAATCAAAGAAAGTGAAGAAGAGACCTACTGATCAATCTGGGAATGGAAATAAGGGGAAGAAGGGAAAGGTTGAATATCAATCCTATGGTAAATGTGGTAAGAAACACCCCGCTACTTGCTTGAAGTGAACAGGAGTCTGTTACAAGTGTGGTGAAAAAGGCCACCAAGCTCGTGATTGCAAGGGGAAGAAGGAAGCTACCAATGTTCAGTGCTACAATTTCAGGGAGATGGGGAATTATTCAAATGAATGTCCTAAGCGTCAGGATAACTTACCTCATAAGAGGACAATGGATCAATGCCAAGCTTATGCTATCAATACTACTGAGGTAGAAGCTCTGAAAGACATGGTGGCAGGTAATTTAATGGTTTCCTCAAGTTTAGAAAATGCATTATTTGATTCTAGATCATCGCATTGTTTCATATCTTCCCAATTTGCTAAGAAAATTAGATATTTCCAATTTGATTTAACAAGGGAGTTGTCTGTTAAAAATCCTATGGGAAGTATCATTGCAACAAAGTTTGGTGAATTAGTCCCCCTTAGAGCACATAAATGTTCTTTATCTGCTGATCTCATCGTCATACCTATGATTGAGTTTGATATAATCCTCAGTATGGACTAGATTTCGGACTATGATGCGAAGATTTATTGTAAGAAGAAAGAGGTTACGATTCTTGATGATGATGATATGGAACACATTATCTTTAGAGAATAATCTTTACCACCTAATTCTTATTTAGATCCACCACCATTAGCTCAACTAAATTCAATTATTGGGGAGGAAGAGAATGAAATAACTGTGGGTGAGGAAAGGAATGTTCAAATAGAGGATGTACCTATTGTGAGAGAATTTGTAGATGTATTTCCGGAAGATTTACCAGGACATCCTCCAGAACAATAAGTTGAGTTTTCCATTGATTTAATTCCTAGATCAAGGCCTATATCAAAGACCCCTTATAGAATGGCCACTGTAGAATTAGTTGAACTAAAGATACAACTATAGGAATTGAGTAATAAGGGATTTATTCTCCCTAGTGTTTCTTCATGGGGAGCCCCTGTTCTTTTTATTAAAAAGAAAGACGGGTCTATGAGGTTATGTATCGACTACAGGGAGATCAATGCGATAACAATAAAGAACAAGTATCTCCTACCATGAATTGATGATTTATTTAACCAACTGCAAGGAGATCAATACTTTTCAAAGATTGACCTTCGATATGGATACCATCAGTTGTGTGTGAAGAAGGAAGAAATTCTGAAGACAACATTTCGAACCAGGTACGTGCATTACAAGTTTACTGCAATGCCTTTTGGATTGACTAATGCACCCTGTGTGTTCATGGATCTGATGAATAGAGTTTTCAAGGAGTATCTCGATGAATTTGTGGTGGTATTTATTGATGATATCTTGGTATACTCCAAAATCTATGAAGATCATTAAAATCACTTGCGCATTATCTTGAAGACTCTGAGAAGGCATGAATTATATGGGAAGTTTAGCAAGTGTGAATTCTGGCTTCATGAGATTTCTTTTCTTGGCCATATAGTCTATAAAGATGGAATCTCTGTTGATCCTTCTAAGACCAAGGTAATCTAAGAATGGCCAACACCTACTAGTATAACTGAGGTACGTAGTTTTATTGGTTTGGCAGGTTATTATCGACGTTTTGTCTAGAATTTTGCCCGATTGTCTAACCCATTAACGAAGCTCACACGTAAATGGGTTAAATTTGTTCGGACAAAAGAGTGTGAAGAACGTTTCGAAGAACTGAAGAGATGATTAGTCAATGCTCCGATATTGACTCTACCGTCGGGGAATGATGGGTTCTTTATTTATAGTGATGCATCAAAGAAAGGACTTGGTTGTGTCCTTATACAGAATAATAGAGTTTTTTCCTATGCATCACGGTAATTGAAAATTCATGAACAAAACTATCTTACTCATGATCTCGAGTTATCAGCTGTGATCTTTGCTCTGATGATATAGAGGCACTACCTCTATGGTGAAAAATGTGAGATTTATACTGATCATAAGAGTTTGAAGTATATTTTCTCACAAAAAGAACTCAACATGAGGCAAAGGAGATGGCGTGAATTACTCAAGGATTATGACTGCACGATACACTACCACCCGGGGAAGGCAAACAAGGTTGAAGATGCTTTGAGCAGAAAAGATCATGGAGTTTTGAACAATATGAGAATTTAAAGGGATCCAATTTTCATGGATCTACTGAAGATGGACATGGGAATAACCAGGCAAGGAGAAACATCAATTCTTTTTCAAATGGTTTCCAAACCATATTTACTAGAAAGGATTACGATTTCTCAGACCGATGATGAAGAATTTCAAAAGAATATTAAAGCTGTGAATGATGGGAGATTGAGAGACTTTGTGTATGAAGATGGAATTTTGAAATTCGGGAATAGACTTTGTGTTCCCGATATACCTGATCTAAAAAGGGAATTGCTGGATGATGCTCATAGTTCCAATTTCTATATACACCATGGGAGCACAAAAATGTATAGAGATTTGAAGGACCATTTTTTGTGGGACAATATGAAGAGGGAGATTGCTGATTTTGTGTCAAGATGTATGGTTTTTCAACATGTGAGAAGTGGAAGGAAACACCCTGGAAGATTCATGCAACTTCTTCCCTTACTGGAGTGGAGATGGGACAATATTACGATGAACTTTGTCATGGGGCTATCAAAGACTCCTAGAAGGAATGATGCAATATGGGTAATTGTTGATCGTCTTACGAAGTCAGCACATTTTCATGCTATAAAAGATGTTCTACCCCTGGCACGTCTAGCAAGACAATATTTTAATGAAGTTGTGAGACATCACAGAGTACCACTATCGATTGTTTCAGATCATGATCCCCTTTTTACTTCAAGATTCAGGAAATGTCTTCAAAGATCCCTAGATACTGAACATCATTTGAGAACTTCCTACCACCCTCAAACAGACGGACAATCAGAACGGACTATTCAAACCTTAGAAGAGATGTTGAGATCCCGCTCACTTGACTTTCAGTGTATGTGGGATGATTATTTACCTCTGGTAGAATTTTCCTATAACAATAGCTTCCATTCGAGTATTCAAATGGCACAATATGAAGTGTTATATGGAAAGAGATGTCGCACACCAACCTGTTGGGATTACATTGGTGGAAGAAAACTTATAGGTCTAGAACTGGGGGAGGAAATGATAGAAAAGGTGAAGGTAATCCAAAATCACATCATAGCAGCTCAAAGTAGGCAGAAGAGCTTTGTCGATAATCGAAGGAAGGATTTGGAATTTCAAGTTGGTGATCATGTTTTCCTGAAGTTATCTCCATGGAAGGGATTCATACGTTTTGGTAAGAAAGGTAAATTGAGTCCCAGGTACATCGGACCTTTCAAAATTCTAGAACGAATTGGGGGTGTATCTTACTGATTGGAAATGTTGCCAAGTCACTCTAAAGTTCACGATGTGTTCCACGTATCACTATTGAGGAAATACAAGCCTGACCCAACGCATGTACTCACCTATAAAGAATTAGAACTGGAACATGATCTGTTTTATTGCGAAGAGCCCTTCATCATTCTTGATATGAGAGAACAAGTACTGAGAAACCGGACGACGCGTTTGGTAAAAGTTTTGTGGAGAAACCATAATATGGAAGCGGCAACGTGGGAACCTGAGGAACTTATCATGAAGAACCACCCGAGTCATTTCATGTGATAAGTATTCTAGAAGTTTCGAGGATGAAATTATTTGAAGGAGTGGAGAATTTAACACCCCAAGCTTCTACGGTACGCTTCTCTTTGAATAATGTGATAGCGTGTGTTGTACGCAACACCGAGTTCTAACACACCATAACCAATCAAACTAGCCGTTATGAATAGTAATACCTACTTTATGAAATTATATATATTTTATTTTTAAAAATGGACTTCATTTTTGGATTCGGAATATCGAATTTAGCCTAAGGTAAAATTTTGGTAATTTTCAGATAACTTTAATATTTTGATGAATAGTGAAAATTACTAAATTTTAATTAAAAACAACTTTTTAAATCAAAATAATTAATAGTGATAAATTATAAATTTGAGTGGTTTTAAATTATATTTAGAATATATTTTTACCATTTAATACAATGTTGGTCATTGGACCTAATTTTACAATTAAACCGGACATAAACAAGTGTCAATCTTTTGATAGTTATTATCTCTTAAAAACACACTTTTTGTTTTAACAACGGGAATTAATTTTAAATTAATTTCTTCCAATTATGTGTTTTGAATTTGGAAAAATGGATTCCATATTTGGAATCAGGATGTTTTAATTGTGTATATAGGTAACTTTTATTTTTAGACATTTTGAATAATTACTTTGGTAATTATTTTATTTACCATGGTTAAGGATAAATCCGGTATATAAGGGTTAAAAAATAATATTATAATAATACCAAATTACCCTAAAACGTGTTATAGCCTTATTGGATGATACATGTTCGACCATAAGAATCTTTGGGTCGATTTTGGGACCCCATGGATCCACTTGTAGGTGATAGGGACACTTAATTTTAATTAAGTTAAAATAAGTACAAAAATGACATAAGCATATATCTTTTAGAACAACAATTTTTACATAGGGTTATGTATGTTGGATTTTCGACTATAAATTTTCATTAGAAAGATAAAAATATTTCCTACATAATGATATTTTATTTATAATTTTTAGACTTTAAATAATTTAATTTATTTATGACACTATTATGATGCATTAATTACCATAATAGTGACAAATTAAAATAATTGATATTATAAATACCCAAATAAATATAATTTACACTTTTAATAAATTACACTAATTTTCTAGTATAATATGACATATTAGGATTGATTTAATGGACTTTTTATGAAGTAATAATTCTGTTATGAGTTTCACAAAATTCGACTATTCAATAGTGTCAAAATTGACATAAAAGAGTTTTTTAAAATAAATATTATATTAGTAATTGATATTAAATTCCTAAAAATCTATGGTTAGGCCAAGAGACTTATATCATGATATTTATATCATTAATGGACCACTTGGGTGTATCTTTGATGTATATAGTTAGTTTATTAACCATATAATATAAAAATACAAATAGATATTGTAAAAGTGAAACTAATTAACTTAGAGTTAATACTTAAAGATAAAGTTAATATAAGTACCCAAACTTGTCTAAATTCTATTGGTTGAGTTTTTTGCGACCCATAACCACCTTAACATTTAAATAATCCACTTTGGAGCCATTAAAAACCGAAAATAAATTTATTATAAATTAATATTTATAGCTTTTCCAAAGGTGACCCTCACCCCTCTTATAAAAGGGCCCTCCTCCTTCTCAATTATTCACACCTTGAAAGCCTTTTTGTTCGGCCAAAATCTGCCCACATACTCTCCCAAATTCCTTTAATACAACCTAGATGCATTATTTTTATCAGAAATCCAACCTAAGGAGTCCTTTTGATCAAATCAAAAGGAAGAACCCGAAGAAGAGGTAATGTTTTCACCACCACTTTTCAAGTTCCTTTCTTCGTCCAATTATTCATTCATTGTTATTACCATTATAAAATAATAACTCCAGTATCTTATATATACTGTGATGTTATTATAAATATGGTACAACCATATTCAGTATTCTATCCACCCTTTGAATAACATGTCACCATACGTGCGTACGTATGACTTACCGTCTCCACGTCGTGGTGTAATTGTTATTCAATATATTATTATTTGGATGGGTATAATAATGATGTGTAACTCATGTAAATAATAAATATAACATGTTAATGATTATTTATATATGATATAACATCCATTTATATATTATTTTAATATCAAACGAATTATACTGTCTCTTGTGCGTACGTACGGACTACCGTCTCCACGAACGCGATGAGATTCATTCTCCATCGTATCCATTCAAGTATAATTATCATTTTATGTTTTAAAAATGATGTTTAAAGACTTGATATAATTCTGGATATGAATAATATACAACCTATCCATTACAAACATTGCTTACGTAACAAAACATATAAAAGAAAATGAGTAAGTTAACACCCGAAACAATGATAATACTAAGATATTATTAACAAATCAATGTTAAAAGATCATATATGATATCATATTAATGTATATGATTCTTTTATAATTTAATAACGATTATTTCACCATTATACAAGAGGTTAACCTACCCCGACCAAGGAAAAGTACAAGGTAAGGGTTATTTCACAATCTCTTCATTATCCAAGGTTGTTTATACGTAATAATCTACTCGGATCTCTTTATCATCCACATCCATGTTTCTTAAAAATGTATTTCAAAACATTTTTACTATTTAAAAGAATATGGGTTAAGGTCATATATACCCTGTTTTGACTTTTTATAATAGTTTTATAAAGGAATCATTCCGTCGTTTTCCAAACAAGGTTCTTTTTAACCTTTTCGACAGAATTAAGGTAAGAATGTTTTTTAACTTATATGGCGGGTGCGGTTATTTTCCGCCGTTATAAAATCTTTGAAACTTCCGTTATAAGATTATAACAATATTTTCAATTAAAATGTTTTATTTCATAAATATTAGACTCTTAAATGATTTCAAAATAGAAAGAGATATTTCTCTAAAAAGAGTTTGGATTTCATCTATGTCAACATCCTTTGATAGATTTTACGCTTATTTGAAGTTGATTTATTATTATACAAAACTTTTATATTGTATTGAAGGTTTTGTGATATGTTTGACTGTGGATGTGCTAGTTTTATACAGTTCATAGTTTATGGTGAAAGTATTGACATTTCGTATGCTAGTTTGAATATGAATTTTTATGTTATGTTTAAAAATTTTCATATGGGAATGCTTTGGACTTAATATTTGACGGGTGGAGCCCGATATAGCTCCTCGATGCATCAGTAGGTCTCATGAGACAAAATAGTGTCTTGGAAGAAGTCCTTGGAAAAATCTTATTTGTAGTCTTGGCACGAGGCCATGGCTATGTGCTTATGATAGTCTGGCATTATGCATTCCATCATTATGAAAGTGGTTATTGATATTGCATGTGATTATTCGATTAGTAGAATATCCATTTGAATAAGTAAGTGGCATTATTTCATTTTACTTTTGCCATACTATGTTGAAGTTCATGTTTAAAAGGCTTTTGTTTTAGTTATACATTTCCTTAAATGTTTATTCTTATTTATGAAAGTTTCTGATATATTGTTATCCCTACTGGGCATTTGAGCTCACCCCTTTTCTATGTTTTATTTTTTCCAGGGTATGAAGAAGTAAATTATGAATGACCTGCAGGGACAGTATGTGGGGATATGAGTGTGTAATATGAAAAAAAGATGTTGTTGTAGTTTTCATTTTTATGATGTAATGTACGACTTATGAATATATCTAGTGTTTCCAAGGCTACTAAACCAATCGGTCTTTCGAGATTTGATCCTTCTTGTGATCATGATAATGTTATGTAATAATGCACCGACTCTAGGTAACTGTGGTCGGGGCGTTACAAGGTTTTCATTTTGATTCTTCTTCTCCCTATATCATGTAATAATTTTTTTAAATAATAAAATTATTAATTTAAAAATATTAAATGTTTTTATTATAATATAATAAACTATGTCATTTCTTATTTCCCATCTAATGAGAAACAAAACCATCATTCATGTGTATGACATATAACCGCCTCGCAAATTTATGTTAATTTTTACCACCACCACCTCTCGCAGATGGTAATAAAAATGGAAATAATATATATATATATAATATTAATAAAATATTTACCATTCATCAAGTATAATATATCATCCAATTTCTTACCATTGCATCAATTAAAAAATGATAAAATCAGTCGTCTTTACGTAGTGATTACCACCTCCACGAAGCGATGTGAATATTTTTTTCTGACCACAAAACATGGATAATATATATAAGTATATTTTACAAAAATATTTTATTTATTATATAATAATCATTCTATAATGATAAAATTATATGTACCTTCTTTCCCTCTTGCCCATTGAAAAATGAAAATATTACTCAAGCATAATTATGACCTACCTCTCAATGATTGAAATGTAACTAATATTCCATTACCATCTAAAATAGTTAATATTAAAATTATGATTAATTTATAAAAGTTATAAATATTTTATTTTTAAAATTCTTTTTTTAATTGAATAACTAAATAATTTACCATCACTAATATAACAATGTAATTTTGGACATATGAGATGAATATCACAATGACATCTGAGAGAAAAGTAATTATTATGAAAATTTAGATAACATCCTAAAAAGTAGAATAGTAAAAATAGAAATCATGAAAATTCTTTTTAATCATGAAAATAAATAACAAAATTCGATTATTCAGAATGATAAATTACATACATAACAAGTCCAACTCGAGGTTAGGGACACATTATCATAATAACATCATTCTAAATGTTGTAAAGTGTAATTTTATAAATAATTTATAACCTGTTTATATTGATAAATTAAAATTATGGATATATTTATTTGGTTGTTAATGTATTATAAATTTAATTTTAGGTTGGGTTTTATATTCATTCAATGTTTTTCAAAAGGAATATTTTTTTTATTTTATAATGAATGTTTTGATGAAATGGAAAAAAATAATGTTTTTAACATATATGGTGTCATTGGTTTTTCACCCTTCCACAATCATTATTTTATATTCAAATTGATTTTTAAGCATTAATTTTTTATTCAAATAAACATATTATTTCATTTTTCTCTTGGTATTTTAAATATTTGTTTGAAATTGAATAGATATTTCCTTATAAAGAAGTGTTTAATTTTTGTTGAAAAGAATATATTTAGGATAATGACTCTAGAAACACTGAATATCATGTCTAATGATTGTTTTATAGTTATATTTATTTTTCTATGTTGATTGGTAAGCCCGATATAGTACATAATGATCGGTGAGCCTGTTATTACTCATGATGAAGTGTGATCCCAATATAGAACTCCCATTCATTGAGTAAATAGACAGAGATAACCAGTTAGTATTATCCAAAAAGATTATTCAAATTTACTTGGTAGTTAATTATATTTGTATGAATGATTATAATAGTTATATGAAAATAATGTTTGATGTTACCTAAAATATTTTTCTATTCTTTATATTTGTTTTCATGTAAATCTTATGATTTCAGAAGTTAAGAGAATGGGATTATGTATAAAGGGAAAAAAATTTACATTATAAGGGTCAAATGTATAAATTTTTAAGAGTTTTATATTTTCAACAATATTTCTTATGAAATATTTTTTTAAATTTTTTAAGTATTGAAATTGGTTTCTTATGTTAGGAAATGATTATTTAGAGGCCAATTTTAAGTTGTTAAGATGAAATATTTTAAAAGTATTCAAAGATTAATAAGTTTATTTGCATTATTTTTTATATCCCTTAATAATATTTTTATGAGCATAGAACGTTTTTAAATGTTTTTGAAAGGGTCTTAATGATGTTTCTGGAAAAAGGATAAGTTTATGATGGAAATTTTGAAATTATGTTATGAAATGAAAACTTGTTTTAATTTAAATGTTTTGTATTGGGAAAAACTTGATTATCAGTGGTGGTTCCAAAATTGTGACACAATACTTATGCATGGAAGTGTGACATCCATGAATGAAATGAAATTAATTACGATATAAATAATACATGTTATAGATTATTTATTCTTCATGCCTTATTATTAGAATTTAAAAAAATGATTGGATAATTTTACGGGAAAGGCTAATATAGGTAAATAACCTTAAAATATTTTAATTTATGGTTATCATGATATAAAATTTGAATAACTCCAAGTTTCCTAATCTAAACTATATCTCTTCCAAATGGTTATCCATAGAGGAAACCTAGATTCTAAAGTAGGGAGGCATTAAGAGGAAAATATCCCTCTAAATCAGGAATATAGAATGGTTTGAATTAGAATAGAGAAACATATTGTTGGAATGTATTAGATGAAACATGTTATAAATGGTGGTGGAATCCATGCTAGAGATAAATGAAATCTACTACATAGGTAAATATTGATAATGGAGTTCATTATTAGACATAAACCTCCAGAATTATTTATATCTATTTACTTGGTCACAAATGAGTGAAGGATTAAACATTGGGAAATAATATTTGAAGTCATGGGTTTTTCTAATCATAAAAAGTAAACTCTGCATATTTACAATTTTGAAGTTGAATCATATCATTGGTGTTCAATGGTTAATAATAATAGAGAAATAAAATGATATTGATGAAATATAATGGGAATATTTATAAATATGTTCCATCAGAATAATTTTCCTATGGTTATTTTGACCTTGGGTAGAAAATAAATATTTAAAATTGAATCAGTTATAGAATGATTTTATAACTCTATATGAAGTAAAATTTATAAAATTGTAATGATTCAAAAAAATATTGTATTCAGGATCTTGATATTAATGTTTTATAAACTTTTCTCAGGATTTAATCTATGATACAAATTGGTTTCTCCACTAACAAATTTAAATATTATAAGAAACATCGTTGTTGTATTGTATTTATAGAAATTTATTTTTATATTAACCATGTATTTTATGAAACTAATGAGATGATGTTATCCCATTTCTTGGAAAATAAATAGAATACATCGATAGAATATAGAGGTATGAAAAAAGTTATTAGTTTTTGATAAGTTCATTAAAAATAAACATGGGGAATATCTTAGGAAATAATAAAGGGATTCCAATTTTCTATGTTTGGGAATATGGCTCTTTATTAAAAATAAAAATATCCTCGAAGTGTTGACATCTATTTTCATAAGTAGTCAGTAATTTATTTTAAATGAAATGAGATGTGTCATTGTGAAATTATGTGTCTAAATAAGATTGAAAATAATGGTAAGAAAAAAAAATAAGGGTTTGGTGATGTCCTTTGAAGAAAAATTTGTAAATATTGGACTATTCGATGAAATTTTGATACATAACACATTTGTTTATTTATATTATTATTATATATTATTCAATTTAGGGTCAACACATTATTTTATATCTAACATGTTTTTTAGTTAAATAAACATTTCACATGAAGAAATGATTTCAAATATTTTGGAAAAAACATATTGGGGTAGTATTATGGGAAAATAAATTTGAAATATTCTCCCTTTTGTCATTTCTGAAATATTTTTGCCGAAGTTTTATATTTTCTTACCCATTATATAATTTGATGTTATTATTTGTATGGATTTTATTTTATATTAGCATGATAAGATGGATTTTAGAGCTAAAGGATAATTTTTATAAAACAAATTTTATATTTTATTTATGAAATAATTTATACATTTGATAACATATCATGAATCTAAGGAACTATTAATATAGGGTAATGAATGTTACTATACTCTTGTTTTGGAAAATTATTGAAATTTTTGTATTAAGTATGTATCAATAATAAAATCATTTTTAAATATTTTTTTATAAGAATTTGCCTCAAATTATATCTAATTCCAGAGATGGGATATTGTTGACTTTGTGTATGATGTTAAGAAATTTTTAAAACTCCCTTACCAAATAGCTCATTTAGGACATATAGAAATGGAAAATTAGTTACTATAATTTCATGGTAAATATTTCATTCATCCTTCAACATCAAAATTTGGTTTACCATTTATATTTTATAAGAATAAAGATCGTTCCATGTGGATTTTCAGTGAATATTGGGAATCAAATGACATTACTGTTAAGAAGATTTAATAATTACCACATATCCATGAGTTTTTATGGAAATTCAAAGGTGAGTATTATTTTTTGAAGGTTTATCTCTAGTCCAGGTACAATCAACATATGGTGAATGAGGATGGAATTCCTAATACAATCATTTCATACTTGGTATAAGCATTCTATGTTTGTGGTTATTTTCCTTTGGTTTGAAGAATGTACCATTTTTATTCATGAATCTTATGAATATAATTTTTTATAACAATTTTTCAATGTTTTTTTTATTTTAGTACTGATATTTGGTTTATTCTAGATATTATGAGGGTCATATAAAACATCTAAGTGTTTTTCTGTTAATGTATAATGAAAATAAATTATATATAAAAATTTATTAAATGTGATTTTTGGTTACATTATATTCAAATTGCTAGAAATATAGTAAAAAAGGGAAAAATGTTATCAAAAGAAAAAATATTGTGGGTTATTAATGGAAAATATATGAAAATGAGAATAATATTTATAGGTTTATAGGTTTAGATGGATATTAAAAGTGATTTATTGAAAGAATTTCTAGGCTATATAACCCACTAACTATATTAACATGAAAATTAGTTATGTTCTTCTTGAAAAATGAATTCTATGAATTTTTATAAGAATTTTATGGAATTCTAGTGATTTATATAGTTTTAAATCTCCCATTAAAAATGTTGATATTGTTAACTACACTTATATTAAAATAATGTGACTGGGTAGTGTTTTAATACATATTGATCAGGAAATTATTTATGATTCCAGTTAGTTAAACCACATGAGAATAATGATCATACTCATATCAATGAACTAGTGGATGTAGTGTTTTCATTAAAATATAATCGACATTATTTATATAGAGTAATGTATGAGGTATATAAAGATGACAAAATCAGGATGTATAATTTTCACTCATATTGATATAAAATTTGATAAAAGAGGCGGATGAAATTGATAATGAATTACTATTGAACTAGTCATTACCATCTATTAAAAACTATACTAACTAATGCTTTACTTTTGAAATATAATGATAAATTTAGTATGATAAATCTAATAAATAATACTTCGGTTAATTTTTTATATATAAATTTTTGGTTCCAAATTAGGCATGTTGAAATCCCCATTTTTTATCATGTTTTAGTATAATAATCAGTATTGGATAATATTAAGTATACTCAGAAAGAATATAGTGTTGTATAGGAAAACGTATAATTTAATAAGAATTTTACATTTCGTTAATTTTAGCATTACAATTAAGGTGTTTTGAGAATCAAAAAATGTTATGTGTTTTATATGACCCCTAAACAAACAAAGATATCTCGATAGAGGAATATAGATCTACATTTTTTATTAATCTTGGAAGAAAAAAAATATATAGGGACCTTTGGGAACATTCTTTCTCAGAGGAATGAAGAAAAATATTTATGATATTTCTATGAAATGTTTGTATGAATGTATTTTAAATACGAATTATAGTTCTTAAAGGAGAAGATTTATCAAATTCCAATTAGAGAATAGAAATGGGAGAATAAATCCATGGATTTCATGGTTTTATTACCATATACATGTCAAGGTATTAATTAAATATGAGTTATTTTTTATCAATAATGTAAATATATAAACTTTTTTCCCGTTTGAGATTATATATTTATATTTAGATAAACATTATCAACATTTTTTAAATAGATAATTAGATTATATAGATTCCGTCACTCAATTTTATCCCATGATTACATCTAATTATTTGAAAATTCATCATAATTTATTTTCTGTTGAATTAAATTTCGTCACTTTTATTTACCATTATTTTCATTAACTATTAGAGTCAATGATTCATACATTGGAAGATATTCTTTTATCCTGTTTAAGGGATCATTAGAGAAGCTAGGTTTCACATCTAAATATTGTTTATTTTTAATATAATGACTTTTTAAATTATAATATACAGATCACATGTTTTGAAGATTTAAATGGAATATAGTGTTAAATTGTATCTTTTTTAGAGAATTTAGGGAAGGAACATTAATATGACCCAAATTTGTAAATTAAATGGATGGTAAGGTAATTTCCATTCTTCATAACATGAGGAAATGTTATACATCGCTAAAATGGTATATAGACAACATAATGAAATATATTTGTTTTGATGTATAAGATCACGCTTTTTTATAAAGTATATCTACAGAAAAGTGATATCTGATTTGGTAATAAGATAAATTTAAGACCATGTTAAATTAAAACATATGAAATATTAGATATTGTTGGATTAGATTCCTATCTGGTGGCTGTACATAATTGAACTAGCTTGCACCATGACCCTATGAAACATCTTCAGTTCCCTGAGTACACCCACTCCAGTGATGGATTTCAATTGCTATATGGTTGTCTTTGTGATGTAAACCACTACCATGACATGATCGGTGATCACTAATCCAACTCCCTTCCTGATGCATAGCTTTACAACATACTCCATAACATGGTGTCAGAGTTGACCCCCTACTACTCAATGCTGGAGGAAAGGTCATATAGAATCATTTAATATTTTCCCTCATGCCACAAGATCAGAACTCGACCGGAACAAGGCCGTATTGACTCTTCATGTGTCCTTTCCTACCAAAATATTTAAAAGAACAATAATATTCTAGTACTCACTACCTGACTAGAAATATTCTCACAAGAATCCACAAAATAATGCTTCCTTCCTACAGATGTAAAACAACAAGTTCTTGAAATTGAACTACCATTCTCCACACACCTTACCCTCTCAGGTTCCACTTTGTAATCAGTACCTAATTCACAATCTCGGCGATTAATGTCAATATGAACACATTGACATGATATTTGATAGCATGTCAAATAGAATCCTCTTAAAATCTCATTATAGATAGATTTTTAGTAAGGTACATTAGCGCAAAATGATATAGAGATTTAAAGTGTGAAAATTAATTCAAAATTGTCATTAGACCCTACTCAAGATGCATAAACTCACTTAGATTCTCATTCCATGGAGACACAGGGTAAAATTAATCATAGAACCAGGTCTAGAAATCCATCCAACCCATATCCCTTTACCCATTATCTTGGTTTTGAACTTCCATACAATGCTTCTCTGCACCACATGTCATATATGTGTTGATATTGACCCTCTTATAAAGAGATATCCCGAGAAGATCGAAGATTCCCAGTGTGGTCTCAATCCACATCTTAGTACACAATGGATATCCATCCCTTATAAACATGTGAGAATGTTGTTACTGGAACCCCCATGTCAGGTCATCCATACACAAGGTATGATGTGGTGCTACCAAGAATGTTTTCATTTAGTGAAATAAACCATCTCTAAATTATGCCTTAGAGCCAATGTTTGGAAGAGAATCTTGTTTCACAGTTGGAACTAAAGGATGATCCTCAACTAGCCCATGGACAACATCCTATGGAGTGTGTTTTTACCTCCCTCTTGGCATTTGACTTGAGGTCATTGTGGTGGAATGACTCTATAATTCCCAACACATTCCTCAACAAGGAAAAATATTTGGATTCATAGCATAATAGAATATGACTTGTGAATGTTATCCTATAGAAATTTATAAACCATAGCCTACTACTAAATCGAGCACAATAAAAATGAACAATCACTACATAACTTGAATCCATTCATCCTTCCCACTCAAAATCCATGTATAGGTCATTTTTACATTCATATATTTAGGTTTCAATTTTGTTTTTACTTTAGTTCACACTAATTTCATATTTCATTTCAATTATTCAATTATTCAAGAGGTTGAACCAATTATTGACCAATTCAAAATCCATGAGGGCCCATAACACCTCATGACCTTAAAATGTGGTTCCCAATAAATCTATATAAATCAAATTCATTGTAACCATTGAATTTTACTAGTTCACTATCTCCTAGTCCCTGTGGGCCCAAACACCTTAATACCTTAAATATGGATTCACTCCTATATCCACTTCACAAAATCAATCATACCAGTAGATATATCTATCACGACACTTATCACAACTTCAATCAATGAGTAATGCATCCGAAAAGGCATGGAATAATGTATAGAATGTGATTTATAACAAGTAAATATATGATGCATAAGATGGTATAACCTCATCTCACTGGTTTTAAATAATAATAAAACACCCAATTCTATCAATAGTAACAGCATATGTTATGTGTGTCACCCAATATTGGAATCAAATCAACATTAATAGTCAAGATCCTAAAAATAAAAAGTCCATTCGAGAAAATATGGAATTTCACTATACACATGGTAGCTACTCCAATGCACAGTTTTTTACCAAATTCCACTTACTTCCTATCCCATTTTATTTTTTCCAAAAATTTATTCAACTATAATGATTCCTTTGATACCACTGGTTACATTCCTTACCCAAATGCCACTAAATAGTGCCCCAAACCTGGTTGGCCACATAGACTCAAGCAGATCTCCCAATATTCCAGAGGCTTTCGACTTGAAGTGATTGCCATGTGAAATAATTTGGGAGACTATTCCCTAATTACCAGAGTATATCACAATGAAATTCAATGTCAATAAATAGGAGAAGCAGATATACTAATAGAAAAATGTAATGTAAGAAAGATTGGAATATAAAAAAATTGTGAAAAGTCAAATTTACAATGATTCAGATTGAACAAGTTTGAAGAAAACATCGAAAAATAGGTACATGGATGTATAGTACAACAAAAGTCTACAAAAAAGAAAAAAGGAAAAATAGTGCCCCAATAGAATCACATGTCGTATCTGGGTCTCATGCTCTCTTACACCAAATCCATAATAAACAATCTATGTTTGGGAACCTACCCCTATCAATACATGCAACCACATAATCTATTTGGGTCCCCAAGGAGGACCAAATAAGGTGTTGGATAACAACCCAATAGGTAACAACCCAAATTTTTTTAAAATTCAAATAATTTCAATTAAATATGATAAAAAATCATTAGTATAGATCCATCAGATACAAATAATAATGTAGCTGTGGAATGTAAAATAATTAAAAAAACTGAAACCAAATATCTTTTCAAGGATCCCTACAACAAAATTCATCTCCAAAAAAATAATATATATGAAATATTAACAAGAAACACATACTCTCTAAACATCCATCCATATCATAGAAACATGAACTTCTTGTACCATGAAACCATAACCAATTCTGACAGTCCTACCATATATCTCAAACGTCATATATGAAACAGTTGTGTTATATTGTATATTGTAGTCCATGAATCACTGAATCCAAAGTGTTGAAGATAATGTCATCCCCATTGAGTCCCAAGAGAATCTTGATCAAAACTCAGTATAGGAACTAGATGGAGTTCTAGGGGTATGTGTACCAATATTTCCCATGAGAGTACATGTAATTTGGGTTCAATGGGAAGCACATCCTGAGGAATCCCACAAAATTTGAACCCAAAATCATCACAACTGATGTAATACACTACTCTATTCCAAATCCATAGAGTAGAATCCACGAATTCAATTAAAATATCTTTCCATTCTTACCATTTTCATTAATAACCAATTAACCTAGCCACTCATTTAATCACTTCATATTCTATCATAAGACGTGGTAATACCCACCAAATTTCCCCCACTTTCTATTAAAAATTTAACATGGATATACCCACTTTTTTATCACAATTCATCATTAAATAATATAACCTAGGTATAACCATCCATTTTTTCACAATTCATAATAAGATATTAATAAAAGGTATAACCACCGATTTAATACATATCAAACAAATAGAATCTCACGTTTATACCCACTTATGTGTTATATTCCCATTTAACCATGTCACATGGGTTTACTCGCCCATTGAACTAATTCCTTTTACTGCATTGATCTATTTAATATTAGCATAACATGATGATACCAGAATAGAAGATATTACATATCATATACATGTAATTCTATTCTATTTAATTCTAATTAAGCTTCCTATATCTAGGAAAACCCAAGAACACAAACGTTGGGTGGTTTAACCAAGGTCAAAATCAAGGCAAAGGCATGAAACACCCCATGGGTGGCCTCAGGCAATGGTAAAAACAACCAAACAATCTAAAATAACCTATGGGAAACCCTAATAGGCTCAAATACATCCATTTCATTTAATAAATTATTTTCCAGGGCTAATTCAGAATCCCATCTGGGTAATATAAAGTCCTATATCTCTAAAAAGAACAAAAATCCAAAATAAAAGTATAGAAAATCTACCTCAGCTTGGTAGTGGAGGTATCATACAATATCATGTCCTAAATTGACTAGGCTTAAGATAAATATAATGAATGGATGAAGAATGAGAAATTTTGGCATATGAGCCTAAATCCAAATAGCACAATAGACAGATAGAAGCATCAATAATGGATAAAAAGAAATTTATATCGTACTAATGTGGATCCAAAAAGATAAATTGTTCCTGAATCAGAGTTTTGATAATGAGTACATTGGAAATCATAGAATATCCACCATTGAGAGCATTAAAATGGGATCCCTACAGTCTATGGATGTTTAGAGTGAATTAGGGAATAAATGGAATATAAGATTAATTAAAAATTAATAAAAACACATAATTATAGGGGTCTCGTCATTTAGGTGCATGGTTTAGAAAACCATGCACCAACCATGCCTGGTTCCTCAAGGGAAAAGGGTCACCCACATGGTTTCAACACATGTTTTCTGAACCATGATAAAGCACTGTGCTAAGCCTCTATCAATTTATAAAAAAAATAATGACCTGGAAAAAAGGTCATAAGGCCTATTCTGCATTGTTTTTCCAAACCATGCATCCAGTACCACCCCTTTATACATCATCATGTATTTTAGTGAAACCATTTTTCCTACCCTACATAGTTTTCACTAACCATTCTCTAGGAATATATCAACACACTAAAATTATATCAGGCATTGATAAATCCCTAGACACCTCCAAAACAAACATGGTCATGTTTTCCAATCAAATAAGGCCATGTTTTAGAATTAAAAATCAAAAGTAAGGGATCCATACCACATATTAATACTTGGGTTCTTAAACATATTCCATTATATGTGAAGTGGTGGTAAACACCATGTCATATATATAGATGAAAATGGATATGGCTCTTCCCCTATGAGACATTATATCATGTAGTGGATACATGACGTGTTCAGTTCCCCCTCTCTTATCAGACCAACCATATATAATGTCTATATCATTGAATCCAACCATATTTTATCTGACATCATTCAGGGACTAGGATAACCATGAGTAGAACCATACAATTTTTAGGGAATAGGTTGACCTTTCAGAACTCCTGGCTGCTAACCAACTATCTATCACGTTTTGAACACCAAATAATCTATATTTTTTCTTCCCAAAGTGCCTCACCAAGGTCTGATCATTTTTTTCTACTAGAATATATGGGCAATGTTTCACTACCTTCAAGTATGGTAGTTGTCCTTCCTAGGTATCGTTGAGCACTATAATTCCAATCGTGAATTGTGAAATATGAATCATATCATTGATCTCCCAGTAACTAAACACCCAAGATCATATGGCTACAAGAAATCTCTCAAAACAACATGAATTAAGACCCTCACTATTTTTTTCACGTCATGAAATAGGCATCCAAACACATGAAAATTAGATTATGAGGGAAGTATGGTGCCCTCAATTTCCTACCAATATTATTTAATTGACATGAAAATTAATCTAGCCATGCGACTACTAATGATGTCTAGTCTCTAACAAATTCCACGGTTAATGGATCCAATATAAACCCTTTGTATGATCAAAGAAATAAGGACACCAATATAGGGAACAACAAGAAAATCCAATTAAATGGGTGAGATAGTTCCATGTAGAACCCCAAGTAGGTATCCTCACTCATCTCTAGAGACCAGAATTGGGCCTCAAAATCCCCTAAACGATTTATTTCTATCTACTCAATGATAAATTGAAAAATATAAAGGATATGCAGAGCCAGTCAATCCATCCATTTTTGCGTTGAATGTTGAGTTGGAGCTCATGATATCCATGTTTCTATAAGATACTGAGGAATATATTATCCTCAATACAGAGAATATTTATGATATGTTCCCAAATATTAAAATTTTTATATGGGAACACATCTCCCCTCAAATGGTTCACCTAGTCGAACTCAGTCAGAAACCGCGATTTGAAATTGGTTTCCCCATGCATTTGGTTAGATAAGAAGTTGGGGGTTGTAGAAAATGACTAAGATATGGGTCTCCAACACTACTTGAGTAACATGATTATCCTCCATGGGATCAATTTGATGATTTTACCAGAATTAATGAACCATTGAATGTATTGGGGGCCCTAAATACTCATTAAAATGACATGACGTTTTCTCTCAACTTTCATATAAAGGCTACGGAAACATGATAGGTGGAATTTAATCCAAAAGAAAATTCATATAAATGATAGTTAGATCATTTTTGATAACCCATTGTGTATGTTAATCCGAGAATAATCAAATTTAATTAGATGGGTGAACCGCTGAAACATCATTCCCACATCTCCACAGGGGTGAGGTCCAATGTTAGGGATGGAAAACTAGAAAAATCCACCAAGAACCAATGATTGTTCAAGACTCTAGATATAACAATGTTCATATAGTATAGCAATCCTCCCATAGGGATGGTTTTTTGTTTGGATGAACCCAATTGATAGTACCTCTACTAGTTCAGCTCAACCTCACACAAGGCAAGAATCACAAACCCCTTCAAATCAATGTAGTGGAAAAATAATCAAATCAACAACTACATCACCGAATGGGAGGAAATTACGTATTTACTCAAAATACCATTTTTAAAAAATATAATTATGTTGTTCATGATGAATATCTAAAATTGGATGGCCCCTAACCACATCTACATTAACTATATGATATATTACTAGAACACTCTGAAAATGATTAGTCTATTGAAGAATCCATACATTGTAATAAAAAACACCCACATCCATTTACCATTACAGTTCCCTTGTTAAGGCTTCTAAGGGTAGAGACAACAATTAGTATTCCTGAAAAAGTTCCTGAGTTGGTACACATACGTTCCCCTTTCCCCAAAAAATATTCACTGAGTGCATCCCATCCATACATAATCTCATCACGATAAACTGTCCATTTTGTAGAATGTGGATCCATCCCCCGATCATGTTATGCCCCTCCTGAATTAATTTAATAGGATGAATGAACAATAAATATTACTTCAAGGATGTGCATGCCTCGAGATAATTAGATGTTCCATATAAACGGAATATTGATGTTTTTATTGTGCTGGAGACCCCAGGAGGCCCAACTCACTAACTATAATGATCGTAGACTCTATCATATTATCCATAGATAGAAAAAAATTCTTTATCATAATGGATTGGAATCAACTTAAAGTAGATAATATTTTTGGAAAATTTTGTGATGTAACAAAACAGGTTACACATGTTTCCATTAATCCCGAAATTGATAGATGGTACTCAGAATAGTGGAAATAGGTTCCCAGTCGTAGGACATATATTCTTGATGATTGGTTGGATCTTAAGATTATCACATGTTACCATGTTATATTTCATGCTCACATGAGCAACCCAAAATATTCAATGGTTGTCTCTCCTCCTTTGGATGTTTCCTCCACATCTATGAAGTAACCTACCAAGTCTTGAAAAAACTAATTTTGACGATACAATGGAAATCAGAGTCCCCCATTAGTTTCAAAACCATGTTAGTTATTTTTGATTGTGTGATTACCGAATTGGGAGATTCACCCAATGTACATAATCCATGGAATATTCTATTAATGATGAGACAGAACCCAACACCTTAAATGATATTGAATTACTGGACAATTTTACAACTCCAATAATAAGAAATGTTATACAGATCCCTCATGTGCCAATGACCAACAACATAGATGGAGAGGAATTAGATATGCCATAAAATAGAATTCTCATGTAAGTGATAAAACCCATATAGTTCCTGTAACTGAGCCTAGGAAACAATAAATGCATAGAGATCAATAAAAACTTCACCCCTAGTCCACGCCATCAGGTATTCCTCCACTATTAACTGTATTAGATTATATTATAGCAAAACTGGGACCACGACGTGATCATTCACATCCATATAGGGCCTGAAATCAACTTTTCAACAACTAACCATTATTATTACATTGAATAATTAATTAATAGTTAAATAATTTCTTTTTTACTAGCTAGTATTTAGTTCCCAAACCAACAAAATCCAATATATCTCTATCAAAGGAATGAACCTATAAAAAATCATATACTCTAATAGAATCTAACTGTAGTGTGATAATTAGCCTCACCAGCATACCTATGATTCTTTGAATTCATGAGTATCTTTTATAGTAAAAGGAAATATGTGATGTCCTTGTCAAATATTTGAAAATACATATTCAGTTCAAGGATAAGTTAGCTTCCATTGAGGATTTCTATAATTAGGAGTCCAGGAATGTGGAATGTGGATGCATTATCATGTTTTCAGGATATTATAGTTGTTTCAAATTTACGTGGAACATACACCCATTTTATATCAAAGGATAGTTTAATGTAATATAAATCCACAACTTCCTAGTGGATAGTTTTTTTTTGGGTTCAACCTCATTCTATACCTGACCCTCCATAAGCGGGGTCATTCTGAATTAGATCTGACTCCCTCTAACTGGAAAAGTAAATTGTATGTGAAGATTGGTCTGAAAAAACATGAATTGTTTTTGGTGAAGAGATAGATTCATGGCCAGATATCAAGTCATGAATTTATGGACGTTTCAAAGTATAATTCCGACAACACATTGTTTAAAAGACCCTATATTCATTTTCATGAAGCAGCCACCTATTCATAGGACCAGTACCTCAAATACTCCTTTGATGGCCAAGCAAGGTTACTCCAGGGAGATGAATCTCCCATTTAATTATTGTGAGTCCCATAATATGGATGATGGTTACTACAAAACTAATGAAATGAGGATCCAAATTGACTTGGTTGAGTGCATGAATTTCCCGAATTATTTAACAACAACTACAATTGATCCATGGTTTTATTTGTAAGAGATATTTTTACTGTAAATTAATCAGTTAAATATTTTATATCCACATCGAGGAGGTTGTTTTATTATCTTGAAGAAAATGTACTGCTAATATACTACCTCATTATTCTATCGTGGATAGGCTTGGCTAATATTGAAACAACCTACTCTTATGAAGTACCATGACTTTCATCCCATTGAAAACAAATAATTACATTCCCAAAATTTTACAAAGAGAAGGTATGAAACAAAAAAGGTCAAATTATCTTTAGTTTATTGATTTCAGGAGTGCAACTCACATCCAAAAGAATAATATAACTGGATCAACAACTATTGTGTCCACATTCTCTGTAGAATGGGGACACCTCATCATAGATTCTGTATCTACCAAAAATATACTATTGCTCCTTCTTGTATAGTTTTCCAGGAAGATTCACCACCTCCATGTAATCCCCCAATATTTTATCACAATGGATTTGGAAGAAACCACTTCTATTTTTAAATATTATTTCGTCACCACATTTTATTATTTCACTTTTGTGATAATTGATACTAAGTAAGATCTATGGTAGATAGTACTCAGTGCAGCATTTTCCCTAGAGGGGAAGCTTCATTATGTGGTCTTCCTAAAATAATCCCTTGAAATATTCCTCCCGACATATAATGAGATTCTAGGATTGGACCCTCATCTTTTTTTCATCTCCTTATCCTACTAGTTAGTCATTAGGGGACGAAATATTCTCCCAAAAAGATGGACCCATCTCCTAATGTTTTGTTTGAGGTTGAAAATCTTATTAATGACAACATTATCATGGAGGGGTAGTACCCATGGTGGGTAGCCCAGGTTTTCCCATTCAGGAAGAAGAATTGTTTGACTAGTGTCTACATTAACACCCATGATACCAAGCACCATAGTTCAAATGAATATTTTCCTATATTGGGGACATATATTTTGATGGATTCTATAAGTAGGTTCCAAGACAACTTCTTCATTGAAAAATAAGAAAGGTATAATTAGATCTAGATAGCTCTTGAGGATGAAGAGTCCATCACCTTCATGTGACCACAATGACCATGTTACTATTAGGTTATTCCTTTACCCTTAATAAATTGAAGATCCACTTACTAGTGGACCACACACCACATCATCAAGACAATTCATTATAAATTGGAGGAGTGTTACGTGGATGATACAGGGTTCAAATCCTAATAGTTATAGGACCATATCAAGGATATTTAGAGAGTTTTCATCTTCCTCCTCTGCTAAAACATGATGAAGAACCCCCCTCCCAACCCCCTAAAATGTGCAGTTTTTGTTACATCAAAAACATTTCATGGTTTTGTTACAATATATAGAGGCATCAGAATTAACCCATATAAAATCAAGGATATTAACCAAATGTGTCCCCTAGAAATATATTGTAGTTTTGTGGACTCCAAACCCACTTATCATACATTAGTCAGTTTATCAGAAATTTGGATAGCAAGTGTAACAACTTATTAGGGCTAATGAATAAAGGATTCATTTACTAGTGGGATAAACATTGTAAAACATACATGGAGGATATCTAGTATCACTTTCTACAACTTTTGGTTAGGATACCTCTCTTCGTTGGAAATCCTTTGGACCTCCATATAAACAATGTGGAATGGTCACTTGCTTCCCATTTTGCCTTGAAAAATAATAATAGTTAGGAAAAAAACCTATAATACAGAAACACATGATCTATTAAATAGAGACCTAATACTCCCCCATTTTGAAATATTACCTCTTTCTAGTCAATGTAGTGCAGATGGAGTAACATTATTTGAAAAACAATGAGGTAAAATTGTTTATTTAGTGGACTCACTAAGGTATATCCTCAATGAACTTTTTTTATGGGATAATTGGTGCACTAGGAGATAATCCTCCAGTAGTTTTACATTAGGTTTTTCCCATATAAGGTCGTTAAAACATAGACGTTGTTATAATTTTTGGCCACACATCCATCCTCTAAATAACTACCACTAGATATTGATTTCATAGATTAATCAATTATCTCAATGGAGTTTGTTTCCCCATGTTTTATTATTCATTTTGTTGGTGGATCACTCTGTTTGACTAGTACCAAACATAGTGACCCTGATATTAACAACGTAGGTGTATGGAACATCTTTATCACTCTAGAAAATGCTATATTTTTATAATAATTCTTTTTTCAAAAGGATGTTCTAGAATCCATTAAAAGTATCAGGATCTCATTAATTGTCTGTAGTTTTCCTTGAGATTGATTACCCCCAATTTTCAAATTAAGGGAGAATATGATATAGCCATTAAATAGATAAAGTTTGACTCCATCATTAGGATGAAAAATCTTATTAATTTCTAGAACACACCCATCAGTTGATGGCCCATTACCCTTTCCAGCTAATGGTGGGCCGTGTTTTATAGATACAGAATGGTCAATACAATGCCTTGTAAACCCTGGTAGTGTCTCTTATAGAACCATAATAGAATGAACTATTCATTCAAGAAGCACTCCAATGTGTCATCAGCTCCTCTAATTAAGATGAGAAAAACCAATAGGTATATTAATTGTCATCCGGCACTTCTATGCTAGTACCCTTAGACCCCCACATGTGAGGAATCAATCGATTGAATGAATCCCTTTATTGATTATCTCTAGTTTGTCAATATTCATCCACAATTATCTGATCATGAGTTAATAGATAGTTGTGAAGTGAAGTTTACCCCTAGACTATGTCTATCATTAAGAAGTCACACTACATGCACGAGATTGATGGAATTCACCTCTTCTTGATCTAATGAAAGGAGATGCCTCTTGTCAGGCCTGATGTCCATGCTAGATCATATGGAACCCATCAAGAAGTATTGGATCTCTCTCATAGATTTTTTATATTAGCCTACTTCTATATTATAGTGATTCATGACTAAATTATGCTCTCCTTGTGGTCTATTGCATGTTATATCCACACTAACATTGTGTATCGACCATTAGATCATCTCTATAAGACCAATTATTTTTTTCCCATTACATTATAGAGAATTGACATTTTGAATCCATACCCTCCAATGAAATTTAATTAGTAAATATTATTTTGAAGAAAATATATTTCTTTTCCATGTGTGAATCAGACTTTCCCCTTAAAAATATGTCAAAACCATGTATGTGAATGAGTTTGTGAGCTCACACATTATCCAAAAGTTTGCGGTGTCTCACACCATTCTCTCGTACAAAAAAAATCTTTGTAGATTTTGAGCTAATTATATTGTACATTAACTACAACATCTAGTCCAAACATACTTGTATTTACCATACATAGGGAAATGGGTTGATTATGATGTTCATCAAGACTCACATTGACTTCATATAATAAATTGAGGTCCAGAAAAAAAGGGTTTTCCTAAAAATATCTCAAATTATTTTGGGCCTATTATATGGTGAATTTAAATTATAACTAGGATACACCATAATCCCTCATGTATGGAAAAAAGGTAGTATTTTTCATTTTGGTTCATCTATTGTAACTTTCAATGTGAATTTATAGCCTGTAGATTGGTAGAAGTTCAACAATATGTGTTATAAGTCCTTTAAGAAAATAGTGAGCATTCCTTTCATAAGATAGAAATATACATGAATAGGATTGAAATAACATTCAATAATAAGGTTCACCTCCACTCCTTCCTCCAGGGTGACTTGGTACTGCCTTTTAGAATTCTAATGATTATAGAGAAAAAACATTAAAATTTGGCACCTGAATGTGAATGGCATTACATTATCCATATGGTTTATTCAAATGGTGAGTAATCGTTAATAAAAATATATGGAGATCATATCCAACCCCCGTTGATGTAGTGTTTCTATAGTGTAAATTTACATGAAACTATGGTCAACACAGTACAATAATAAACCATGAGTCTTGGTCAAATAAATGTGCCCATAAATTATAGACACTATGGTCAAGTATATGTGAATTTAAACTAAAGAATCAAGGGTCCAATATATATCAACATATACTAAAAGTATCCCCTTTCTTTTGTGATAAATGACTATAAAATAGTATCTTCTATAGACTTAGTTATATGAAATTAAACATTAAAGCCTAATGACCAGAGTCTGTGATGTTAAAATAAAACCCTAAAATTTGAAACTAACATAAGATGCCTCACCTACCAAGTGTGGGATGAAATAAATGAATGTCCTCAATACAAGATGATAAAAAATAGCCTTAACCCATGTCTTAAACCTAATATTCCCCATAGTAACCAAGGGATGCCCCAATTCCCTTTCCATTGAAGAATCCCCTGCACTTCTAGCACTAGTATTCTACCACACCATGGTCCAAAACAATGAATGGATTGATTTCTAATCCTATGGGATATGACATGATTTATATAACCCATGTATTAAGGGATTTCCTCCAATTCATCATAAACATTCCTCTTTTGTGGGAGAGAAATTATGATCGCCAAACAAATTTCCCATTGGACCCACTAACCGTTTAAGCATTACAAAAATTAAATTAAGTTCATGTTTTTTAAGACATTTATGTAGAACAAGGTATTTAAACACCATCGTTTTACATTATATAAGGGTATAAATCCTTTATTCCTCACAGGCGTCCATAGAAAAAATTCCATAATAACCAAATCATGACTCTAAACTATTTTCCAAATCTATCAGGTTCAAAACATATGAACATAAACTATGTGAAATTTGTTTTAGGATTGGTTTATATGGTGTATGGGAATTTTGGACACACCATAAAATTTATCTTTAACTCATAGGAACCACCTGAACATCCACGATATACATAATTCTGGATCAAGAATTATACATTTAAACTATGAAAATCCACACCTCATTCACATTGTTTGGTTAATCCCCTATGTTTTAACAATCCCATACCCCCACATCTTTCTAGATCTATATGTGGCTTTGTTACCCATCACGTGGGACACATTTTTATTTCTAGTCCTCAAGTATTTTTCCCAGCAATGAATTCATCAAAATACCACCCATTACATGCAGTACTATCACACCAAAATTCACTTATGGTACTCATATTTAGGTATAATCCAAAATCATATTTTCTATCTCTCAAGTGAACAATGATTCCCTCACGAAATGAAATGAGGATAAAGGGACAAGAATATCCTTTCATAAGATCATCCAAATTTCATAACATAAGATGTTAAATTGTATCCTTATCCTATATAAACTTTAGATTCCTCATATAACAAATATGAGAGCATTTAATATCATCAAACATGTGTATATCCCCCATCTGTGTTGGTATCAAACCCTGAAATATATCATAACTATGTATGTATTTATTCCCTTTCCCTTGGAATATGTTTTGATGCTCGGACCTCATATCATGGGTCCATACTCCATCATCAAATCATCATGATTTCATTTTCCACTTACCATTATAACATCATATTAGGATCTATTTCTCTTGTTTCCTTCGTAAATTGGTCTCTTTCTTCTCCCATTCATGTTGGCATATCACTCATTCATGCCCCAAAATCCCCCATAGAAAACTCATGGCCTTTTTTCAATGCTCAAGGAGGATAAACCAACATCTTACCCTATAATATAAGCTCTATAAAATTAATCACTAAGATACCATAGTATGACTTTTATGAAATTAATCTATAAATCCCGAAATCCTTAGAAAAATACGTTTACCTATAGACATACCCTGTATTTAATTAGGATTCCAAATTTGATATTTATGGATGAAAAAAACTAGAGTCCTCATTTATTGATGTGTAAATGTAGTCTTAATGAATGAAATAGATGATGGATTATTCATATGACCAATATGAGAAGATTTTTCCCCTCTCTAGAGTGGAAATCACCGCTCCTATGTCGGTATCCAACCATGCCTCATTCAGTTACTATGTATGGATGAATTTCCATTCTCAGGGTATATGTAATGATTCACATATCTCATATCATGGTCATATCCCAATCATTAAATCAATTTGTGGTTCCCCCTTTTTTGGCCCCGTCTTGATCTTCTCTTATCACCATGGACATCCATCACATTTCAGCATGTGGAAATATAGCTCCCATGAAACTGATAATTCCCCAAGAAAATTACCCTCTTACACATTCAGGCTTATTTATTATTTTCATTTGGACAACCATTATCCTCCTTATACAAACATGCTAACTAATGGTAATGTTTTTAGCCACACTAACTCACTAACCAGGATGAGATGGTGACGTAATGGATCCTTGGTAATAAGTAACACATCTCGTCCTTCAAACTCAGTCAATAATCAAACCATCTTTTATTCACCACATCCTTGACCAACGTGGGTGTAGAACATATGTTCCAAATAAGGTCAATATTTTTTCCACCCCATCGGTCATCCCCTTTTCACTAAGTCATTATATACTATCATATGAAATCATTACGTCGATCACTTTTTCAACTTTTTGTCCACTCCATTAATAAAAATAGTAACTTTATACCACAATTTGATTTTCAGGTCGATTATAGCTCACACAATCTAATGACTTTGGAGGGATATTTCCTCAAGAAAGGTTGAGATTCATGGATTCCACCCCTTTCAATCTGAACTCAATAAACATAAAAAAGGAACCCACATCTTAGAATCATGAATTTTAATAGCATGAATGTTATCTTGGTAATGTATCATGTGCCACTAACCATCCTTGGCCATCATTTCAATCGGGTTTTCCACTCTTCCCTGAAATACGTATTCTCTGATGGAATTCACCGTCCAATAAAAACTATAAAAATTTAAAATAGAAATATAGATCTAAGGATCACACCTATAAAATGTGAGAAGGATTTATCAGATATGTTCTATGTTTTGTGGACATTATGGTCCCTAATTTACAATGGATTACATATCCACTATGTCATAAACATTTCTTACTGAATCAATACCCATTTTTAAAGCATCACGAACATAATCTATGTGAAAATTGTACCGTATTCTTTATTGTTTTGTAGGGACTCATAGGATTTCTATTCCCATTGGTTTTAAACCTTCTGTCAATATAGGAATTATTAGGTAGTGAATCCCCCCTTAAGTCCAAGCATCGTGACCTTAAACTTTTTTCAACCAATGGTATAAGCTCATTAACAACAAACTAGGAGTCTTGGTCTAGGAGTGTTGAACATAAACTAGTTGAATTTTTTTTTTCCAACTTGTATGAACATTGAATGACAAAGCTATGAGGTAAAAATGGTTGTCACTTTAAAAACCCATAGTTAAATCATGAGAATGATTCAGACTCCCCCCATCATACCACTCCCACTATTTGAGAAAAAATAGGGGAAAAAATAAAGAGGTACAAATCCTTTGTGTACCCATTATAGACCCCAAAAAACTAGAATGTGCACAATGAACTGAGCTATTCATGAAAAAAGATAGATCCAATTATTATTATACCTTTGAATCATGAGCTCCTCTATGAGTTACCCCATTGTGTAACCCTATCATGACACCCATCATCTTTTTGGGAGGGTAGTATTCACATGATTCCATATCCTCCTCACCATATGATGTTATTAAATATGTGAATAATCATAATAATAATACATTATGTTGCATTTTCATCATCCTCATCATATGAATTGAAGCACTATATACATCATCCTTAACATAAGACATTAAATTGTGTATACACCTTCCTCACCATATGATATTAAACTTCTTGTACATCATCACCACTCTATGATGTTAAATTGCATGTACATTATACTCACCAAATGAATTTAAACATCATTTACATCCTCATAATGTTATGACGTTGAACTATATGTATATCATCCAAATTTAATTTTGTAAAACTATGATAAACTTTAAGACCTCTCCTAAGAATCCATTTTCCCCTTTAGGTGTTGGTCACCTACCACACCATTCAAATTCTTCAGTTTCTAGGAATCTATGAAAATTCACTACATGGAAGGAGACTCTAACATTTTTTTTGAATTATATGCCTAACCAAAATTCCCAAACCCAGAGTGGTATAATTTAGATAGTTCTAAATACCATAATTTTTTCCCAATTTATCATCACGATTTATCTCTCCATTACATTGGATCCCGATCATCCTACATTTCTGAATGGTCCCCTAATAGAAATGGGTTTTGGCTACAACCGCTCACCTACTATCCCCGACACATGAACTAAAGGACTTTTGATGGAATTTTAAGATAGGTCCCATTTTTTAATAATGAATAAAAATTAATCATAATTTTTTCCAAACCATGGAAAAAGTGGGTTCTATTTTTGGAATATAGTCAGTAGTTATCCACCATCTTCATGAAAACTCCTTTTCTATTCCAAATCCTAGGACTCTCAATTCATTATCTTCATCACCCTTTTGTGGTATAATTATTAACCCATTGTGTTACCCCACTCGTGCACTAGAGAAAATTGAGAAAGAATATATGTTTTTCAAAGAATCTCATGATCCATCCAAATATTTTATATTGAATACACTATCGGGGGGTCAATAATTGAGCCTACTACCCAATTGTTCAACCCTTATTTGTTAATCTCATGTACATTAGAAATATATTATTTGTCCCTTTTTTCCCACACCAAGCCTAACTCACGTTAGATTAGACATTAATTGTTAGTTTCCTTGTTAATATGATTAGAGGGGAAACAAAAAAAACAATTTAAAACACACAAGTAATTTAAAATAAACCATTCAATGTTTTAGTCTTATACAAATATTGGACCATCTATTTTATGTCATGCAATTATAAAATATAATATGGTTCTACCCTAGAGACCAAGCAATCATGCTCATCCATCCCCAATTGAGTATCCTGTGGAGTTCATTATCACTCTTCCTGATTATCCAACTACTCTACTATAATAGGATTAACATATTCATCCAATATTCATAATTGATCCCGTTGAAATTGGATCGTAGCCTATAGAGATGACAACGATGAGGAATTATCATCAATATCAACCAACCGAGCCATCAATTGAACCATTCTATCTAATTGATAAACGAGGATGGTTGCATGGTCATATCCATACCCTTCTTAGTGAGAAATATCCACTTAAACCACTTGAAGATGTTATGTTCCCACTACATTTTTCTAGATCCCAGATACTTCAAACTCTAGAAACTATCCACATCTCTGTTTAATAAGGATTTATATTTCTAATATATGAAGACATCTAAAATCCCCCATCTTAGTGCCAAGGGTTAATAGAAAATGGTGGAAAGATCAAAATCTATTTTGATGGTCAATCAGTGGTTCTTATGGTGACATTCCACACAATACTCCTTGACATTCGACAAATGAATCTGTTATCCTTTGTGAAATATAAGCCTAAATCAGTGTAACCCTTAGGTGGTGCAAGAACATAAGGAGTGAATAATGACCACATGATAATGGAACGACCATTTTTAGGAAGGCCATAAGGCAGGTTGAATCCCAGGTCTAGGGAAATTGAATCCTCACAAAACTCGTCTCCAAAAGATAAATAACTTTCTAACTCATAGGTTATGTCCAAGGAAGGATCAACCACTATAGATTTCCCATACACCTTTATTTGTCCAAAAATCACGTCCACCTATATTGAAGTATTATCTCCAATAGTCATCAATAATGAAAATTCTTGGATAAAAATGGTCATCATATGTTCCACAATAATCTCAATTGCAATCAAAATTTCCACGTCCTCCCTTATGGACTCATCTCTAGTATACACCTCTTATGTAAATTATATAGTAGTCCCATCCACCATAGAATCTTCGACCACCTTCTTCTAAGGTGTGGCCTCTTCTTCCATCACTACCCAAGACATGATCAACACCATAGTTAGATGAGATATAAACATGTTTTTACATCCAATTAATTATGGATAATTCAATAATTAGTCAATGGGTTAAAACATGATGTAATAGGTGAAAATGGGAAATGAATTGCATGAATGGTACAACTTATGAAGATACTTGAAAATATTCACAGGCAGTCCCCTAGTGAAGGTGTTACCCTAGTAGTTGTTGCCTCAATTGATAGTCCCACATTAAACAAAATTTGGCTACATGTGACAGAAATATCAGATACAGACCCCAAGATATCCCTCTTAAGGGTCGAGGCGCCCTCATAATCTACTAGGGTTTTGTCACGATCTGAATCATCCTCTATTTTCATCGATTTAGGAATAAATAAAGAGTGTATAAAAATAAATCATAGGAGTTGGTAAATGTACATCTAATAAATGATTAGACCATTTACCTGATCTTAGATAGTATTTTCATCTAGAGGGGACCCTAATAGAAATCCCTTCCCCAAGATTACTCTAATCAATTTCTTTCTTCTGCATTTGCAGCCTTATTTCCCAAAGGAAGTCCCAGAGAGGAAGGAATCTCTAGTAACACCTTCACATGGATGGTTAGGGGATGCATTATGTCATGATAGTAGATTAGGTCTTCAATCCCTACCATGTATTATGTCACATCAGTGTGAAAAACAAGGAAGTCATCCCTCATGTGACCCTACCATGTGAAGAACATCCCTTCAGAGTGGACACGTTGTCATATCCCCTCAATAGAGATTATCTATTTGTGGATCCCACAACTCTATTTCTATTTCAGAAAAGGGAATCACATGGGAAATATATTTGAATCATCCACTTCTTCATTCTTTGGTAATTCACCCTTAGTACATACCCCCAAAGGGACTCCTTCCTCTTGATGTTTCTTCCCTAGGACCATCAACCTAGTTTAAATATGTACATGAATAAGAATTACCTATTATAGATCTATTAATCCAACCATCATGTCCACTATTACTTTGATTATGACCCTTCTTACTGCTCTCACTCATCTATAATAATATGATACACCTCATTCCTCATCATCCTTAGTGGTTCACTAAATAATTATATCCCCAGGATATCTTCCCTCCCATATTAGCACATATTAATAAATGTGACCATAAATAGTAGTGGAATATTGTTTCATCCCATACCATTTTATTGAAAAAACATGCAAACTATTTGTATGGGGACTGAGGGGTATATTTCATTCCATATCACATGTATAGCCTTAAGGTCATCCATTGGACGAATCATAACTACCTCACAATGTGGTGTGGGGTGTATATATATCAAATTAACATGCAATCCACACAGACCTCTAGAAACCTTATTCAATAGTCCATGATTTATTACCACTATATGTTTGTCCCTACACCCTCACTAATCACCATTCACATAAATAGAATAAATTGTTGAAAAGTAAATTGATACTCAAACACAATCCATTATCTCACATACCGTGAGACTAATTTAGTAGGATTACTCTCAATAATGTTCAGGATCGAGAATCAGATGTCTTTGATGGGAGGGGAGATATGGTTGGGATATTCATATCCCCCCATGTGTGAAACTACCCCACCGTAGAGGAAGTGGAAGGTCCCACAAACATAGATGGGAGAACTCCCCATGAATTTCTGTAATACACGATATACAACATATCAAATACTGATACTACCTGGTTGATGTGTTTCCCTATCACCATCATTGTCGCCACGATGAGTGAGCTCATCTAGACACCCATGTGAGAATTCTATATAGGGAACATTCATTCACAAAACGACATGGAAATGAATAATAGCATCTTGAACATATGGTAAAAATGATTAAAACTATATACTAAAAGATTCCATTCCCTTACCTCTAGGTTCCACTAAAAAAAGTTCTACTTACTTCACTGTAGTTCTTTCAAATATTGTGATGGGCTCCTAAGTATCCTATCCCGTCGTCAATTCATGATGTACATGAACCATTTCTTGAATGGAATGGATTTGATCCCTAATTTAGAGTATCCTATCCCATTTAACAAGTGAATCAACACCCTTAGTAAGGATAATATATTCTCATAGGCCTCCCTAACATCCTCTAAGAAGCATAATTAATCATATATGAACTCTTGGATTGGGATCCCTGTAATCTGGTATAGTATCCAAATACTGATTTAGACCTCCCCATGGGGCATATGAAATATGTTAGTCCCTATTTATAAACTTCTATATAGTGTTATTCTGATGTACAAGTGAATGAATATATTGAAGTATAAGCACCATACCACCTGATAAATCCCTTACCACATCTTATCAACATTGAATTCATGATAGGACTAGAATGCCCATTATTCCTAGGCCAATTCATCAATGAATTTTCAACCCTGTAATGAGTCCCCTTCATTTTTCTACCCATTGATATTTTATTTGATACCCACCTTGAAAATATTCTCGAATAAAGAGAATATTCTTCCACCTCTACCGCTTACCTATTGATGTTTTCAAGTGGTTATAATGGATTTTCACAATAATAGATGGATATTCCTTCATAATTTTGCCTCCATGAACCATGTTCCACTAGAGATATCCATGAATTCTCATAATCTAGTATTCCAACTTATACTGATTGGAAATCAGAATCAACACATCATCCCTCTACCCAAAACCATACAATGGTACACTCACGCAGAACATGTTTTCATTTTATTCCTTTGTGACCAATGTGTGATTGTGTCATGATTTTCCACAGTATACATGTTCTCCCCAATCATGAGGTTTCCAAATATCTCCCTTCATCGATATAAATATGTTATTTCTCCTTCAATGCATATTTTATTATAGATCTAAAATCATTCTGGAATGTTTTCACAATGGTCCAAAAATTAAGGTTGAGTTCATGGATTTTTTCAAGCTAGAAAATTAATTATTAAAGAGATGTGTCTCATGAAAGAGGCTAGATTCAACATCCATGATGTTCAAAATTATAAAATACTCATGAAGGTCCCGATTTTTTTAAAATAGAGTACTAGATTATATTTTTGAAAAATCTCATGGACCCCTAAGGGACCCAAAATAGTATTTTGAAGTGTATAGTCCTACAATAGTTTGTGAATAATGATTTCCAATCAATAATTGTCATCAGTTTTTATGATAATATTATCTTACTCTCCCACATCAGATGAAATTCCTGGGGGGGATTTTATGATTCATAAATATGAATTTCACAAGAATGGTCATGTAAGGTATAACTCATCTGAAAAAAATTCAGGCCTAATAGACTAGAAATGAAATTAAGGGTATCTTTAGAAAAGGAAAAAGGCTTGATAAAAGATATTGTTTATTGACCAACCTTGCCACATAAACAATGTGAAGTTTCCCTTAACATACCATACCTCTAGTTCACAGAAGTCCTCATGTGTTAGAAGAATGTGGCCATAACTTTCACACAGTGTAACTCTTGTTCATGGAATCCCATCATTACCTGAATCTCATAACATAATGTGAAAGAAATCATCATTTCTAAAAATTATTCATTAACATCATCTAGGACTATAAACACACCCAATGATGAAATTTAAAGGGGTATTGGAATTTTAGCTTCTAGGATAAGATTTAAATTTTAATAAATTAGAATATTCATGAGTGAGAAACGAGATGTATTTCCAAAGGTATCCATTTATCATGAAAATTCCTCCCATGGGTTCTTGATAACACTGTGAAATGGCAGGGATTCCTTTCATGAAGGTACATTGGCTTTCGATAAGAATAATATCATGTGTGTCTCCTAGAGTATCACAAGATTCTTCTTGAAACCCAACCCTTAGGAACCAAGACTTCACTCTGAGGCATGGTCACCCTATATCAGGAATCATCTTCATTCTCAAGACCCCTAACATTTTTGAGACCTCAAACCTTTACATTGACAAAAAAATAATGAAACCCACACTCCATGAATTTCTATGGTGACTCCATTAATCCATTACTCTTTCCTAATAGTTGATTACCCTAGACCCCATACCAATATAGGCCCAGTTCATTAAAACAAAAAGTCCATGTATGGTTGGTAACACCAATACATGAGATTTACCACATTACCTCAAGTGAATCAAAGTCCTTTACCATAAATTTATCTCCAAATTATAGGTACCATAATTAATTTTTACAATTATAACATGCACCCTATAATCATCCCTACTAATTTCAACTCCTCTAAGACAGTGTCTATGTCATTCCCTCCCTTAGGTTCTTGATCAGTGGACAAGTAAGACTTAAAGGTGGTGTCATGGTGGGAAACAACCTACATTCCATGATATAGAGAACTTGTAAATGATTTTCCTCTCTCCTTGACATGGTCCCCCTTAAGGTGTAATATCTATCCACATCCAAGTTGTATGATGTCAAACTACCTAGCCCTATGTCCTAGTTTTATGATGCTAAACAGCACAAAAAAATCATCAGTGCATGACATTAAACTATAGACTGATCATGTGTGATCTAACAAAGATTCCCCGTGTACGATCGTCATGGGTTTTCACATTCTTCCTCACCATGGGATGACCCTACTACTTTGAACAAATTCAATGTGTAATTCATACACCATCCCTCATTGATACACCAGCCTTGACAGAAGTTTCCTTACCACAAGATGTTAAACTACATGGACTAGTCTTATCATATGATCTTAAACAATGGAATCAAAATACACATGCTCTAATCCCAATATTTTAATCATAGCTTGTAGGACCCCTCTATATAGTTCAATATTGACACCCCCACATTACCATCAACCCCTCAAATGTGATCATCTTCGCCCATGGGGACAAACATACCCTGCAATCTTTCCCACCTATTCATTAAAAATGTGACTCATCTTTCCCCGAAGGATGTTAAAACATCAGACCATCTATCCATACATTACATTAAACATGTGACCCATATTTACCCCCAATAAATTAAATCTAGAACCCAATAGTGACTAAAATATATTAATTTTATGATGCGTATTTCCTTGAACAATGTTAAACCATTGACTCATATGTCCCTACATGATGATTAACAAGTAACACATCTATCCCAACAAGATTTCAAAGGTATAACCCATATGAATCCAAAATATTTTAAATAAGTTACCTATTCCATATTCCCTTCCTCATATAGTAAACACGGTACTTATTGGGTAATATACTCAGAAAAATTACACCCCATAAGAAAACTACATTATGGTCGACATATGATGCCTTAGGTTTCATGTCTAAGACACCTCACACATTTGATGCCTATGAATTAAGAATGAGATGAATTTATAGGATCCTAAAAAAATTACAACCCAAAATGTCACAAAATTACTGATGTTATCATTTAATATGACCAAAGGTTTTTTAATTATGGAAATATAAGTAGTGTAATTAACTATCATCCAACTTGAGATGGAACCAAGAACGTGTCTCATTAAGATGGCAAAAATATATAAGGGATACCCATAATAGGAGATTATGATTAAGGAGGAATCCATAGAAGGGGGAATTCACATCATATATTCAAATTTCAATCAAGGAGAAGAAATATACAATTAGTGTGATGGAAGTCACCGTCATTTAAAAATAAGGGCTAATGTGTAGAAGCATGTACGACACGCATCCTCGACTGATAGCATCAAAAAATATATTTAATCATCATATTAGTGTATATATTTAAAATATAACAACTGAAAACATAATATATAAATATGTAAAATTCCTTGAAAACAACTATTTTTTCATGGTAACTAATATTTCTATTGTAATTTCATGACTAAAAATGAAATTAATCACATTACATAATTTGAAAATGATGATTAAAATATTCAAATCAATTTTAATGATTAGCATTCTTTGAGTAATACAATTAGCATTCATATAAGCACACATGTAATTTATTTATTAAACAAATACCTTCAAATTATAAATTAAACAATTTTTATTATTAATTTTCATATAATATTTATAAAGTGGATACATTATTTGATAGATGAAAATATAATTTTTATATTATAAAACTAATGTTTTAAAATCATAATATGGAAAAAATTTATTTTATCACAGTGTTTTTAAAAAAAGAAGATACTCACTGAGTATTTATTTCACTAAAATTATTTACCAAAAATTGATATTCATTACAATCTACTGAACATAAATGAATTTTTTATTGAAATTTATTTATTCTGATGAAAAAAAGTAGTTGTAATTTTGTATCCTTAAATAAATAAGTTCCCATGTTTTTAACAAGACCCTATGATTCGTCCATAGAACTTTGATGAGACGAGTAGTCTTGTTACACAACACCAAATCTATTCAATCCAAAATTTACACTTGTTGTTCCACAAATGAGAGATCATGTTAATGTTTCATAGGGCCAGATCTGATTACATGTGATGTATCTAGTATGTAAATCCTCATAATTGATATAAGGAACACATCATACACTAAGGGAGAGGTCTAGAGGAAGATATATTAAATAAAATATTGCACCAACATGATTAATGATATTTAATGGAATAATATATAATGGGATCATCATCCCCTTCTTATCAAATCACATTACCCAGTTCCATGGTGATATCTAGAAGAATAACTTGTCACCAACTACAAATCTTGATTTTTTTATGATTATCATCTTATCTTTTTTATGAATGTTTTGTTTCTTTCCATTGTAATTAGATTGTAGGAAACATATTACTAATATAATAGGAATGTTTAGGATTAATGAGAATCCTCTCTCCAAATTTATCCCAAATAGACTAATATTGTGTTGTTTGAATGAAAGAATAGAAATTTTTGTAATATGAAATATCTACATTATAATGGGGATGACAAAAAACACCCTGTAAATATAAGAAAAATGATATAAAAATATCTTATATAGTTTTCATAGTCCTCATAGACTGGATATACATAGGATATTAATAAGAAGTGGTGTAACTCTTATTTTTCTCCAACTAATATTGATAAAGTTTCAAAAAATCCAAAGGCAATCCTTAGATTCAGATCAAATACAATGAATATTGCTATTTCATATTGCCTTAAAACCTTATTTTTGTATATCAGGAATATTGTTCAAGAGAGAAAAATTATTTTTTGTTAATTAAATTAACTGACTTCAAAAACAGATTGATGAAAACCCAAACAGAATTGGGGACATTAGATGATTTGGGGAGTCTTATGATGAATTCTGTCATGTTGTTTTACCATTTCCATACTGGTATGGTTAAGGGTTGAAACATACCAATAAGATTCTATTGTTCTACCTCAAATTTTTGGTATACCAAGAATCAATATACATACTATCACACCTCAAAATTTTAAAATAATAAAATTTTATTTAATAGTGCATGGGACAGACAACATAAAACATAAAACACCAATTAAATATATTTGTTTCATTTTAAATTGTTCAATAGATTATGAAAAATGAAACCCCAAGAAAAAATGATCCAATATATAGTTTAAAATTATAACCTAACTGTTAAATTTTGGGGTATGAATTGTACATACAAAATAATGAAAATTTTGGTTATCAATTGATTTAAAATAAAAAATAATAATTTAAATGATAAAAAGTAATATTATTTGAAAAATAATATTTTTTCAAGATGAACGTTCAGTCAAGATTTTTACAATAATATCGAATAATGTTTTACCACAATTATATATTTTTTTGTTTTGAAAAAATAAAATTCATTTATGAAATCATCAAATCAAAATAATCTTAGAGTGAATTTTCTTGATTTTTCTAAAAAATTTAAACTTTATGATAAAGAGTGAAAACTAATAAATTTTAATTGGAAACTTTTATTTTGTTTAAATTATTTTTAAATTTAAATTTTATTTTTAATTTTACTAAAAGTAGAATCATTTTTATTATATATATATATTAACACATTTTTTCATTGGAATAATTTTTAGATTTAATATAAGGACACAACCTTAAAAATTACATAATCTTGAATTAAATTAATAATTCACACTGAGGATCTTTTCAGGTTTAGAGTTCTAGAGAATTAGGCCATAACTATTACATTACATCTAAAAAATTATTAGGTAGATACTTCAACTAAGTTTTCATTTTTTATAAAATAAAAACTCTTTGAAAAAAAAGTGTCATGTCTAGGTCCATGTTTTATACAGCATTACTTGTCCTTGATCCCACCCTTGAAACTATTCCACTTTATGTCCTGTGAAAAAGATTTCGAAAACATGGTATTAGCATAAAAAGATCAATAAGGGATACACAATGAAGGAAAACTGTTAGTTTATTTAGGACAACAAATAACCATGAATCCACTGTCATAAGTAATCATTTTCTTCTCTATGATGTAGTAAATACTCTTCCCTAAATAAAATATCATTTCTTAATATTTTATAACAAAAGTAGTACCATAAAATAGAGAGAAAGAACACATAACATACAATGGTAACTTGGGACATAAACATACTTAAATGGAATAACCATACAGTCGACTTCTAAACATATAACTAAATGAAATAGCCATACGGACAACATCCATACCCAATGCATTAGAGGTTATAACGTAACCACCCTTCTAGGTTAATCACGACACCATCTGTCATTTGGTTTATCGTGTAACCACCCATCAAATGTACAAGTACCATTATAAACTCATAACACATAAGACAATTATAAAGGAAATATAACATTTCCACATTTCAATCACAATATATCATTTAAAGATATTGACATAACAAAAATTACATTATCAATACCATTTTCAATACAAAAATACATAAAAGAGTATATGATATTTATTTTCATTTTAAGAACATTATGGATTGTTAAAGAAGCCAAAGATCTAATAATACTCGCGATGGCAGAGAGGTCATTTTCACCACTTATGTTAAAACATTATTTTTTCATTTAGTAAATCGCTTCATAGAAAAATATACCCTTTGAATAAAATGAAAATTAAAAGGTTTTTATAAACCGTATAAAATAATTTCTTGTATAAAACGAATTAGTCCTCATTGAAAGGAGATTTAGACGGAGTCCCTTACCTCCTGTCCTTCTTTACCCATTTGATATTTAATTTCCTGAATAATAATCATAAGTTAATTTATACCATTTTCACGTTTATTATTCTTTTATATCACTTATTTACTTTCTATAATAATCAGTTAATTCTATGAGTTCATATCAGATATTTTGTCGATGTTCAGAACTTCAGTTAAAAACTAATTTGTTATAATTATAAATTGTTCATGTGATCAAAATTATATTATCTATAGAATAATATTCATGATTAAATATCATATATATCTTATATATCCAGTATATATATGTATTTATAATAGTACATAACATTTGGAGGTAAGAAATGAAATGCACGGTTCCTGGAGACGGTTAGATGTACGTACGCATGAACGCGACTTCCATTTCTATTTATTATTTTAATTGAATTAAAACCAAATGATACATTGTTATATTATAATTCTAATATTATATCATATATAATTTAATTAATTCCAACCTTTATACATTCCAAATAAGGCATGAACGAATCATATCACTTTGAGGGGAAGGAAGTATGCACTTCCTCAAATGAAAATATTGCATTTACCAATAATGGAATACATAAAGGTATGCTATAAAAGGAAAATAAATAACCATAAAGAAATCATAAACATATTATGTATCATATATAAATATAATTACATCCTAATGGCCACTATGAGAGGCTTTAGGAGATGATTGAACAATCATCTTTTCGTGAGGGGTTAATTTTCCGTCCACGGAAACAATATATTCTTCACCCATTAGATGGAGGTGTGTGTACATTTAGTTAGAATCATTCTGCTAAAAACATCCTATTATATTGAGTATTCTATTTTTTTTATAAAATAAAAGAATAAACATAGTTTAGGGGGTTGGAGAAGTAAAATAAAATAAAAGAACTTAAAAAGAAGACGTTACCTTTAAATCGGGTGACTCCATTTGGTTTGAACTGAAAGGGTTTTTTGGAGTGACTTATACTTAATTTAAGTATTCTATGTGGAATAGAAGGATATTGAGAGCTTATTTGGGCAAGTTTTGGATGAGACAAGGTGCTTGAGGGGTGTGAGTAGTGGGTTAGAGTTGAGGGATTTTTATAAGGGGGAGGAGGGTCTCTTTAGAAAAGTTTGAAAATATTATTTTATTATATAATTATTCTTGGTTTCTAAAGGTCCAAAACATATTAAAGTTGACAATAAGATGTCTAGTGGTTGATATAAAATAATACAATAATAATTGGATAGGTTTTGGATATTTGTTATAATGTTTATAAAATTATTTATTTAAATGATTTATTAATTTGGTAATCACTACATCATTATTGTGTCATTAATAATTTTATTTATTTGTTGTCTAAAAATTACAAAAAAGTTACCATTATGTAGGAAATATTTGTAGAATTCCAAATAATATTTATAGTCGAAAAGATAACTTATACCACCATATGTAAAAATTAATTTACTAAAAGACATTTTTTTGCGTCATTTTTGCCTTTACTTTAAGTAAATTAAAATAAAGTGTCATTGTCACTGTAAAGTGGCTCCATGGGGTCCCATAATTGACCCAAAGATGCCCATGGTTTGTCTTTACTAGTCTAATAACATTAGGACAATGTTAATTTAATTTTGTTTTATTATGATATTATTTTGACCTTAAATTACTCTATTTAACTTTAATAGTGGTAAATAAAAGTTAAATGTGACTATTCACCAAAAATTATTATCATCTTAATGAACCACATTTTACTTACTAATAACAACCATGAATTTCATATTTTTGAAATTCAATTTAGATAAGCGGTAAAATTTCTTTTAAATGAAAAATGAATTTTAATCTACTACTTAGTGGTTTCGCTATTCATCAAAATTAATGTTTTTTCAGAAAAATACCAAAAATTCAGCCTAATCTATAATTGATGTTCCGAATCCAAAAATTATGTATATTTTATCAAATTAAAAACATTGAATTTGGGTTAATTTATTTAAAATTAATTCCCTTTGTCAAATCAAAATGCTTTTTTTAAGAAATATTAACTATCAAAAGATTAACACTTTTTTATATCAAATTTCAATGTGAAATTATTTTATATGACCAACATTGGATTAAATTGTAAAAATATTATATAATTACAATTTAAAACCAATTTAAAAGATAAAATGACCATATGAATATATTATATTAAAAGGTAGTTTTAAAATAAAATACTTTATTTGTCACTATTCATCAGAAATTGAAATTTATAAGAAAAATACTCAAATTTTACCCAAATTGAATTTTCATATCCTGATTCTAAAGAAAAATTTTATTTGGTAAAATAGAACATATAAAAGTGTCCCAAACTAGATTTAATAAGGGATCACCATTAAAAGGAGAAAAATCATCCTTTTAATGAATACTAGAATATTTATGCTTAAAATAAAATTCTTTTTTAATTTAAGCCTCTAAATTTTTATTTGATAAATGTAAAAACATTTAAAATATGTGTATAATCATATTTTAGCTAGTTGAATTTATTCTTGTAGTTACAACAGCTACACATTAACTACCTTATAAAATAGTAATATTAAATTATTATTTTTCTATATGACCTAACATTGTCCGCAACATAAGATTTCAATGAAACCCGTTGTTGCGTATCGGGAAAGCTATAGAACATAGCATCGAATTTAATGTAAAATAAATAATTAATTCACAAATCATAATAAATATGGAAAAAATTTGTTATTTACCAGGGATATTACATCCACCCCCCACCCTTTGTAAATTGAGTCCTCTCAATTTTTATTTAGTTATCAAATAAGTTGGGCTATTTATCCCTCATAAAATTTCCAGATCCCCCCGTTGCCTCTTCAACCATATGGGTTTTCCACAAAACTATTAACTGGTGAATTAATTTATTCCACAACACTTTCTCTCTTTGGTCATGAATCTGGACTGGATGTTCTTAATATGATAGATTCTCTTTCAACTAAACTATCTATGGGCTCAAAACATGATATGGATCTGGCATACAGTTTCTCAACATTGAAACAAGAAAAAAATTGTGTACCTGAGAAAAACATGGCGGTAAAGCCACTTTGTAAGCAATTGATCCATCATTCTCCAGAATTTCATTAGGTCCAATGAACCTCTAACTCAACTTTTGTAACACCCGAGACTTTTATGTTATCATCAAAGGAATCTTTTTCTACACAACACTTGCTTGGCTTGCTTTACACGCAATCGCGACCTTCCTCGATAGCTTGCGTCGTACGCAATACCGAGTTTCACTAAACAACAATATGCTATTAAAACTAGCCGTTATGAATAGTAATAACCACTTTTTGAAATTTTATAAATTTTATTTTTCAAAATGGACTTCATTTTTGGACTCAGAATATCGAAATTAGCCTAGGGTGAAATTTTGGTATTTTTCTGAAAACTTTCAATTTTTGATGAATAGTGAAACCACTAAGTGGTAGGTTAAAAACTGAATTTTGCATAAAACTTAATTTTACCGCTTCTGTGAATGGAATTTCAAAAATCCGAGAGACACGGTTAATATCAAGGACTAAAATGTGGTTCAATGAGATGAAAATAATTTTTTGGTGAATAGTAACTTTTTACTATTTTTACCGCGGTTAATAGTAAATAGGGTAACTAAGGGTAAATATGATATTACTATTACCCTAACACATGTCCTAATTCTATTGGACAAGTATAATTCGACCAAAAACAAACTTAGGAATAAAATATGACCATTTAGGCCCACTTGGATTAGATTAGGATATTTATTATTAATTTATTTAAAGAAGGGTTAAAATAGTTAAAATCAAAGTTTAATAAGTAAATCATTTTTAATATAGGGTTATACATAAGATAAATTCGATTGTAAATATTCATTAGAAATATAAAAAGATTTCCTACATGATGGTATTTTATTTGTAATTTTTAGACATCAAATAATTTAATTTAATTATGACACAAAGATGATGCAGTAATTATCTTATTAATGAAATATTGAAACAATTGATAATATAAATACCAAAATAAATGTAATTTGAGACTTTTTATGAATTCCACTAATTTTCTAGGTTACTATGATATATTAGTAATGATTTAATTAACTTGGTTCGAACATATAATTCTGTTATGACTTTCACAAAAATCATATATCAAATAGTGTCAAAATTGACACAAAATAGTTTTTAAATCAAATATTATATTATTAATTGTTATTTTATTCCTAAAAATCTATGGTTCGGCCAAATGACTTAGATAAGGATATATATATTAATAATAAACAATTTGGGGTTCGTTTGGCATGTTATAGTAAGTGTATTAACCATATAGTGAAAGAAAACAAAAAGACACGGTAAAAGATAAATTAATTAACTTAGAGTTAAATCTAATTGATAAGGTTAAAATAATACCCTAAACTTGTCTAAATCCTATTGGTTGATAGGATTTAGACCCATCCCCACTTTAGCTTCGAAATAAGACCCTTTGGAACCATTATAAACCGATTTTGACTTTAATATAAAATAATATTTTGAGATATTCCTAAGGTGCCCCTCTCCTCCCTTATAAAAGGGCACCTCCTCCCCCTCCTCCTCACACCAATTTGAGCACTCAAGCTCGGCCAAACCCTGCCATTTTCTACTCTCCACTTCCCTAGAATAATCCTAGAGGTCCTGGTCTTCTCCAAAGACCAATCTTAGTTCCTTAAGTGGAGGATTCAAAGAGGCGTTCCAAAGAAGAGGTAATATCCATTACCGATCTTTTCAATTTCATTCTTCTTCAACTTCTTCTTCTTTAGTTGTTTCATGATAAAGTAATAACATCAGTATTACTTACATACTGATATGTTATTATAAATATGAAACAACCCTAATTCACCTTCTATCCATCCTACGGAAAAAATGAAATCACCGCGCGTGCGTACGTACGGAATACCGTCTCCACGCCGTGGTGTAATCTATTTTCCACCATCACCTTAAAAGGATGGGTATAATGGTGTAATGAGTAACTATATATGATTATTATGAAGTAATATTGATACTGAAATAATATATATATATACTCCAAAACAATTCCACGATCATAGGAACGATATCATCACTCGTGCGTACGTACGGAATACCGTCTCCACGATGTGATGCGACTCGTTCTACATGATCTTCATTTCATAATGATTATATAAATGAATTGAATGAATTAATATGGTATATACTACACTAATACCATTCTGGAAATGAATTATCTATAACCTAAAGATAAGAATAAGAATTTATTCGACAAAACACGCATAAGAACAAAAAGTTATAAAGACCCGAGTAACAAGTAACAATGAAATATTACTAACAAGAAGCTAATAATATGACCATATATGATATCATATAAATATGTATGATTCTGGAATAAGTCAATAACATTATTTAAACCATTATACAGGAGCTTCGGACACGTACAAAGCAAATTGGACCTAAGGTAAGGGAAATATCACAATCTCATTTTTATCCGAGATTGTTTATTCGTAAGTATTTACTGGGGTGTATTTTATCATCCACATCCATGTTCCCTCAATATGAAATATTGTTTCCATCCACTTGCAATAGTTTAAATCCAATTTTACCCTTAGGTGAGTTTTTAGTAAAGAATATGAAAGGAATCTTTTGTCGTTTTCCGTACGAGGTACTTTTTGACTTTTCCGACAAAAGTACGAAGAATGTTTTTTTTAACTTATACGGCATGAATGGATTTTTAAAACATTATTTCCAAGAAGCTTCCTTTACAAGTTTTCAAGTTTATTTTTAATCAACTTCTTTTATTTTAAAGTTGTATGACATGTTATGAAAGGAAAATTGTTTTTGAAGAAGAAAGGATATTTTCCTCAAGAATTCAATACAAGTGTTTTATCAAAATTATTTTCCATCTAAGATAATAAAGGGTTCTGTTTCTATCCATATTTTTACATTGGTTTGACTATGTTGTGATGGAATTATGTTTATGAATTCCTTTATCATATATGAATTGATTTATGATGTCATGATGTTTCAAGAATCCCATTTTTGTTATATGTGTTATGCGATGATGTATGTTTTATGATTATGTGGCACACATAAGAAAGGATTCATTATAAGATGGGTGGGACCTATATCTCCCTCCAATGCATTGGGTAAAGATTTTATATCTCATGAGATAGGCATGGCTGGAACGGAAGGTTATTTCGATTCAGTGATACAGGACTGAAACGAGGAGTGAACTCGGTTCAGAAAGGGACTTTGTCCACTAAGATAGTCTTGGCAATGAGTCATGACTAACAAGAAATGATTTTCCATGATTATGTGTGCATGCCACAAAGTTTCAAGTTTTATGTTATGATTATGGGGATCTCATTTTCACTTCTATGATTTATTCCATGTTAAGATATTATGATCTCTTTTGCAGGTTTTGATCTTCATAAAGATATGATATGATTTTTATTTCCTTTATTTTCCCTTGCTGAGCATTTGAGCTCACCCTTTTATGTTTTCTTTTCCCCAGGTCAGGAAGATGGATATTAAATTGAATATGCTAAAAGGGACCCTAGATATGATGAAATAAACGGGAGATACTGTAGAAGATTTATGAACCAGTTGTTTATGTTTCCCAGTTTCTAAAGACACTATACCTATACGGTCCTTTGTGGTTTTGTCATATGTTGTAATAAGTGTGCTTCAATTTTGAAGTATTAACAATGTATGTAAAGTATGGGTCGTTATAGTTGGTATCAGAGGAAAGGTATAGTCAACCTTTGGAAACTAGGATGTGAAAGCCTTAGTAAGAACCCAAAGGATAAGTCTAAGCATAGAACACAATCTTAGTGTTTTAGAAATGGCCTTGAATAACCTAGGATAAGACCTTAAGCATGAAAATTTTATTCTTGAATTATGTGGTTTCCTATTATAATTAGTGTTGCTCACACTATTCTTCTTGGTTTTAGTCAATGGCTGGAACCCGAAGGAACCGTGTTAATGCGGAATGCGATGGGCAATGCAATGATTGTCCCCCTGAGCAACCAAACGATATGGGAGCTGGAATGCAAAATCTTGTAGCCATGCTCACACAACTTTCTCAAGCTATGAATCATGCAGGATTTCCAAACGAGCAAAGGAGGGAGCAACATTCTGTTGAATCCTTCATGAGGCAGCGTCCACCTTCTTTCAGCGGGTCTACTGATCCATTAGTTGCTGAACAATGGATTAGTACTACTGAAAAGATATTTTCAGTTCTTCAATGTTCTGAGCATGATAAAGTCATCCTAGCAGTGTATCGTTTGGAAGGAGATGCTGATCAATGGTGGAATCTTGTTAAGAATACAAGGCAAAGGGATGAAATTGAGTCTATGGAATGGGACGAGTTCAAGAACTTATTTTTCAATAAGTACTTCCCTCGTATTCTCCGAACAAAGATGGAGAAAGAGTTCCTTGAACTGAAGCAAAGGGATGATGAATCTGTTAGTACCTATGAAGCAAATTTTACAAGACTTGCAAGGTACGCTTCTGGTATTATTATCCAACCTGAGAGTAAGATCGATCGAATCTTTAGTGGATTAAAACCAAGTCTTCGAAGGGCATTAGCCATAAGGGACTTCAATAGCTACGAGGAAATCGTTCGATGTGCTCTCAAAGTCGAGATGGAGATTGGAGTAACCCATCAGTCACATGGGTTTGATAAGAAGAGGAAGATGGAATTCAAAGAAAAATCTAAAGAGCACACGGAAAAGAAGATGAACTTTCCCTTATGCTCAAAGTGTGGAAAGAAACATGGAGGGAGTTGTCTTAAAGGGACAAGTAAATGTTTTAAATGTGGAAAGGAAGGTCATCGGGCATTTGAATGCCGTGATAATGGGAAGAAGATGTCTAATGACGCAAACAAAGGAAGGGATACACAGAATGAACCTACAACACTTCAATGTTTCAAGTTTAAGGAGATGGGGCATTATGCCAATCAATGCCCAAATCCAAGGGTTGATGATGATGGTCGACGTCAACAAACTCTTAAGGCTAAAGACAAAGGAAAGTCACATGCAATTTCTATCAGCGAGGTGGAGTACGATAACGATGTGGTGAAAGGTACACTTACCACCCACTCTAAAGTAGCAAATGTTTTATTTGATTCTGGATCCACCCACTCTTTTATTTCTGAAAAATTTTCTAAGGGTATCACCGTATTACCTCAACAATTAGATGTTGAGTTAGCTGTGACAACACCTAATGGCACATCAATCGCATCAGAAGTTTATAATTCTTCTCCGATCGAAGTTTGTGGGAAAGTGCTTCCTGCAAATCTTGTGATCCTTCCTTTAGTGGAATTTGATGTGATTCTTGGCATGGATTGGCTTTCTCTACATAGAGCTCATATCGATTGCCAAAGAAGGGAAGTCACATTTCATATTCCAGATCAATCTACGATCGTCTATCAATGCAAGGATGAACATAACCTTCCATTGGAAATTTCTTCCATCTTATGGGTATTGATTCCACTAAATGAAGGTTATTTATCTCAAATGGTTGGTGAGAAACTCACGATTAAGAATATGCCCATTGTACGGGAGTTTGATGATGTCTTTCCGGAGGAATTACCGGGTCTTCCACCAAATCGTGAAGTTGAGTTTTCAATAGAACTCGTACCGGGTGCTTTGCCTATTTCAAAGACACCTTATAGAATGGCCCCAATTGAGTTGCAGGAATTGAAGAAGCAACTCCAAGAGAATCTTGATAAGGTATTCATACGCCCTAGTGCGTCACCTTGGGGAGCACCTGTTCTATTTGTTAAGAAGAAAGATGGATCAATGAGACTCTGCATTGATTATCGAGAACTTAACAAGATCACTATCAAGAACAAATATCCTCTCCCACGCATTGATGACTTATTTGACCAACTACGCGGAGCTCAATACTTTTCCAAGATTGATCTTCGTTCAGGGTATCATCAATTAAGGGTCAAAAGGGAGGATATACCAAAGACGGCTTTCCGTACAAGGTATGGACACTATGAATTTATAGTGATGCCATTTGGTCTTACTAATGCCCCTGCTATCTTCATGGATCTAATGAATAGAGTCTTTAGAGACTATCTTGATCAATTTGTGGTAGTCTTTATAGACGATATTCTTGTCTATTCAAAGAGCAAGGAAGAGCATGAAGATCACTTGAGAATTATATTGAAGACCCTGAGAAAGGAGAAGCTTTATGAAAAATTTACCAAGTGTGAATTTTGGCTTCAAAAAGTTGCATTTTTGGGTCATATAATCTCAAAAGAGGGGATATCTGTGGATCCAGCAAAAACAGAGGTTATCGAAAGATGGTCAAGACCAACAACAGTAACTGAGATCCGAAGTTTTCTTGGTTTGGCTGGATATTATCGACGTTTTGTAAAAGATTTTTCACGATTATCTAATCCACTCACCAAGTTGACTCGGAAAGGAGTTAAGTTTGTCTGGACAGAGGAATGTGAAGAGAATTTCAAGGAGTTGAAAAGAAGGTTATCCAGTGCACCTGTGCTCACACTGCCTTGTAGTGGAGAAAGGTTTGTGATCTACAGTGATGCATCCAAGAAGGGATTGGGGTGTGTTCTTATGCAAAATGATATGGTGATAGCTTATGCCTCACGACAGTTGAAAATCCATGAGCAAAATTACCCAACACATGATTTGGAGTTGGCTGCGGTAATCTTTGCATTAAAGATTTGGAGGCATTACCTTTATGGTGAAAGGTGTGATATTTATACTGATCATAAAAGTTTAAAGTATATTTTCACACAAAAGGAGTTGAATATGCGTCAAAGAAGATGGTTGGAGCTGATTAAGGATTATGACTGCTCAATCCATTACCACCCTGGGAAAGCAAACAAGGTGGCAGATGCATTAAGTCGACAAAACCATGCTAGTTTATCCATGATGAGGATCACAAAAGATCCAATATTTATGGATTTACAAAGGATGGATCATGGAATTATAATGGAAAGGGAAAAATCTTATCTTTCCCAAATGAATGTTCAACCATCTATACATGTGAAGATTAAAGAGGCACAGAAAGAAGATGTCGAGTTACAAAAGAAGGTGAGAAATGTTCCTGAATTCAACCTTGATTGTGATGGGATAATAAAGTTCAGGAATCGGGTTTGCGTTCCTCCCATCCCCGAATTAAAGAATGAGCTGCTGGATGAGGCTCATAGTTCATCATTCTCTATTCATCCTGGAAGCACGAAGATGTATAGGGACCTGAAAGAGTACTTCTGGTGGGATGGCATGAAAAGAGATGTTGCTGAGTATGTCTCTCGATGCTTGATTTGTCAACAAGTTAAAGCTGAGAGACAGAAGTCTAAGGGGATGTTACAACCATTACCCATACCCGAATGGAAATGGGAAAACATCACTATGGACTTTGTCACAGGACTTCCTAAAACATCCAAAGGCAATAATGCTATCTGGGTCATAGTTGATCGTCTTACAAAGTCTGCACACTTCATTGCTATTAGAGAGGATTTCTCTCTAGATCAGCTTGCCATGATATATGTAAAGGAAGTGGTAAGATTGCATGGAGTACCACTTTCTATTATATCTGATCGAGATCCGAGATTTACCTCGAAGTTCTGGCGAAGTCTTCAGCATACTCTGGATACAGAGTTGAGTTTCAGCACTGCTTATCATCCCCAGACAGACGGTCAGTCTGAGAGAACAATTCAAACCCTAGAAGATATGTTGAGAGCTTGCTCTATGGATTTCAATGGAGGTTGGGATCAACACCTACCTTTGGTGGAATTTTCTTATAATAATAGCTTTCACTCCAGTATTCAGATGGCTCCTTATGAAGCTCTCTATGGAAAGAAATACAGGACTCCAACTTGCTGGGATGAAGTTGGGGAAAGAAAGCTATTAGGACCTGATCTCGTTGATGAAATGGCAGAAAAGGTTAGATCTATTCAACAACACATAAGAGCAGCTCAGAGTCGACAGAAAAGTTATGCCGACAACCGAAGAAAAGACCTAGAGTTTGAAGTGGGCGATAAAGTGTTCTTACGAATATCTCCCTGGAAGAGGGTTATGAGATTTGGAAAGAAGGGGAAGTTGAGCCCTAGATATATCGGTCCTTTTGAAATACTGGATCGTGTTGGGAAGGTAGCTTACCGATTGGCGCTTCCACCGAATCTCTCTCAAGTTCACGATGTGTTCCACGTATCTCTCCTGAGAAAGTACATACCAGATCCTTCACATGTACTCAGCTCAGAAGTTGTACCGCTGGAGCAAGATCTTTCTTATGAAGAACAGCCGATAGAGATTCTAGATCGTAGCGAAAAAGTCCTACGAAACAAGACCACTCGCTTGGTGAAAGTTTTATGGAGAAACCACCAACTTGAAGAAGCTACATGGGAGCTTGAGGATATGATGAGGGAGAAGTATCCTCATTTGTTTGTTGCAAAGTGACGAATTTCGAGGGCGAAATTCTTTTTAAGGGGGGTAGAATGTAACACCCGAGACTTTTATGTTATCATCAAAGGAATCTTTTTCTACACAAAACTTGCTTGGCTTGCTTTACACGCAATCGCGACCTTCCTCGATAGCTTGCGTCGTACGCAATACCGAGTTTCACTAAACAACAATATGCTATTAAAACTAGCCGTTATGAATAGTAATAACCACTTTTTGAAATTTTATAAATTTTATTTTTCAAAATGGACTTCATTTTTGGACTCAGAATATCGAAATTAGCCTAGGGTGAAATTTTGGTATTTTTCTGAAAACTTTCAATTTTTGATGAATAGTGAAACCACTAAGTGGTAGGTTAAAAACTGAATTTTGCATAAAACTTAATTTTACCGCTTCTGTGAATGGAATTTCAAAAATCCGAGAGACACGGTTAATATCAAGGACTAAAATGTGGTTCAATGAGATGAAAATAATTTTTTGGTGAATAGTAACTTTTTACTATTTTTACCGCGGTTAATAGTAAATAGGGTAACTAAGGTTAAATATGATATTACTATTACCCTAACACATGTCCTAATTCTATTGGACAAGTATAATTCGACCAAAAACAAACTTAGGAATAAAATATGACCATTTAGGCCCACTTGGATTAGATTAGGATATTTATTATTAATTTATTTAAAGAAGGGTTAAAATAGTTAAAATCAAAGTTTAATAAGTAAATCATTTTTAATATAGGGTTATACATAAGATAAATTCGATTGTAAATATTCATTAGAACGCTAAAAAGATTTCCTACATGATGGTATTTTATTTGTAATTTTTAGACATCAAATAATTTAATTTAATTATGACACAAAGATGATGCAGTAATTATCTTATTAATGAAATATTGAAACAATTGATAATATAAATACCAAAATAAATGTAATTTGAGACTTTTTATGAATTCCACTAATTTTCTAGGTTACTATGATATATTAGTAATGATTTAATTAACTTGGTTCGAACATATAATTCTGTTATGACTTTCACAAAAATCATATATCAAATAGTGTCAAAATTGACACAAAATAGTTTTTAAATCAAATATTATATTATTAATTGTTATTTTATTCCTAAAAATCTATGGTTCGGCCAAATGACTTAGATAAGGATATATATATTAATAATAAACAATTTGGGGTTCGTTTGGCATGTTATAGTAAGTGTATTAACCATATAGTGAAAGAAAACAAAAAGACACGGTAAAAGTTAAATTAATTAACTTAGAGTTAAATCTAATTGATAAGGTTAAAATAATACCCTAAACTTGTCTAAATCCTATTGGTAGATAGGATTTCGACCCATCCCCACTTTAGCTACGAAATAAGACCCTTTGGAACCATTATAAACCGATTTTGACTTTAATATAAAATAATATTTTGAGATATTCCTAAGGTGCCCCTCTCCTCCCTTATAAAAGGGCACCTCCTCCCCCTCCTCCTCACACCAATTTGAGCACTCAAGCTCGGCCAACCCCTGCCATTTTCTCCTCTCCACTTCCCTAGAATAATCCTAGAGGTCCTGGTCTTCTCCAATGACCAATCTTAGTTCCTTAAGTGGAGGATTCAAAGAGGCGTTCCAAAGAAGAGGTAATATCCATTACCGATCTTTTCAATTTCATTCTTCTTCAACTTCTTCTTCTTTAGTTGTTTCATGATAAAGTAATAACATCAGTATTACTTACATACTGATATGTTATTATAAATATGAAACAACCCTAATTCACCTTCTATCCATCCTACGGAAAAAATGAAATCACCGCGCGTGCGTACGTACGGAATACCGTCTCCACGCCGTGGTGTAATCTATTTTCCACCATCACCTTAAAAGGATGGGTATAATGGTGTAATGAGTAACTATATATGATTATTATGAAGTAATATTGATACTGAAATAATATATATATATACTCCAAAACAATTCCACGATCATAGGAACGATATCATCACTCGTGCGTACGTACGGAATACCGTCTCCACGATGTGATGCGACTCGTTCTACATGATCTTCATTTCATAATGATTATATAAATGAATTGAATGAATGAATATGGTATATACTACACTAATACCATTCTGGAAATGAATTATCTATAACCTAAAGATAAGAATAAGAATTTATTCGACAAAACACGCATAAGAACAAAAAGTTATAAAGACCCGAGTAACAAGTAACAATGAAATATTACTAACAAGAAGCTAATAATATGACCATATATGATATCATATAAATATGTATGATTCTGGAATAAGTCAATAACATTATTTAAACCATTATACAGGAGCTTCGGACACGTACAATGCAAATTGGACCTAAGGTAAGGGAAATATCACAATCTCATTTTTATCCGAGATTGTTTATTCGTAAGTATTTACTGGGGTGTATTTTATCATCCACATCCATGTTACCTCAATATGAAATATTGTTTCCATCCACTTGCAATAGTTTAAATCCAATTTTACCCTTAGGTGAGTTTTTAGTAAAGAATATGAAAGGAATCTTTTGTCGTTTTTCCGTACGAGGTACTTTTTGACTTTTCCGACAAAAGTACGAAGAATGTTTTTTTTAACTTATACGGCATGAATGGATTTTTAAAACATTATTTCCAAGAAGCTTCCTTTACAAGTTTTCAAGTTTATTTTTAATCAACTTCTTTTATTTTAAAGTTGTATGACATGTTATGAAAGGAAAATTGTTTTTGAAGAAGAAAGGATATTTTCCTCAAGAATTCAATACAAGTGTTTTATCAAAATTATTTTCCATCTAAGATAATAAAGGGTTCTGTTTCTATCCATATTTTTACATTGGTTTGACTATGTTGTGATGGAATTATGTTTATGAATTCCTTTATCATATATGAATTGATTTATGATGTCATGATGTTTCAAGAATCCCATTTTTGTTATATGTGTTATGCGATGATGTATGTTTTATGATTATGTGGCACACATAAGAAAGGATTCATTATAAGATGGGTGGGACCTATATCTCCCTCCAATGCATTGGGTAAAGATTTTATATCTCATGAGATAGGCATGGCTGGAACGGAAGGTTATTTCGGTTCAGTGATACAGGACTGAAACGAGGAGTGAACTCGGTTCAGAAAGGGACTTTGTCCACTAAGATAGTCTTGGCAATGAGTCATGACTAACAAGAAATGATTTTCCATGATTATGTGTGCATGCCACAAAGTTTAAAGTTTTATGTTATGATTATGGGGATCTCATTTTCACTTCTATGATTTATTCCATGTTAAGATATTATGATCTCTTTTGCAGGTTTTGATCTTCATAAAGATATGATATGATTTTTATTTCCTTTATTTGCCCTTGCTGAGCATTTGAGCTCACCCTTTTATGTTTTCTTTTCCCCAGGTCAGGAAGATGGATATTAAATTGAATATTCTAAAAGGGACCCTAGATATGATGAAATAAACGGGAGATACTGTAGAAGATTTATGAACCAGTTGTTTATGTTTCCCAGTTTCTAAAGACACTATACCTATACGGTCCTTTGTGGTTTTGTCATATGTTGTAATAAGTGTGCTTCAATTTTGAAGTATTAACAATGTATGTAAAGTATGGGTCGTTATAACTTTCCCTTCTTACAAAAACCAATCACACTTTTCCATAGAGAAACATTGATAAAGACATGATCAGTTACCTCAAAAGAAAGATCCTTTATCCTGTTATCCGCATAATATTTCTCCCTACTCTGAGATATTATCATGTGATTCTTAATCAATTGAACTTTTTATCCCATCTATTCAACCAAATATAGTCCCATCAATTTCCATTCACCTACTTCATCCCAAAAATTTGGAGTTTGACATCGCTTTCGTATATAAAGACTCAAATGGAGTAATCTGTATACTGGAAAGAAAACTGTTATTATATGAAAATTCAACCACAGAAATATGTTTGCCCCAACATCCCTGGAAAATCAGTGAACAAGCATGTAGCATAACCCCCAAGGTCTCAATTGTCTGTTCTGACTACCCCTCTGATTGAGGAGGAAAATTTGTACTAAAATTTAATTCAGTACACAACAACTTCGGGAGGCCTTTCCAAAAGTTAGAAGTAAACCTCAGATCATGATCAGATACAATGTTGAGGGGAACCCCATGCAACCTGACTATCTCATTAAAATTCACCAGAGAATGTTGATCTAGAGACAAAGTATTTCGAATTGAAAGGAAATGAGCAGATTTAGTCTACCGATCAACAATAACACATATTGGATTATTACCTCGAGATGACTTCATTAATATCACAACGAAGTCCATGGATATATTTTCCCATTTCCACTCTACATCAGTAAAGGTTGAACCATCATTTTAGTTAACAATCAGTATGCTTTAACCTATTGACAAGTCAAACACTTCACAATAAAATTAACAATATCTCTTTTACTTGAAACCCACCTGTAATACTGCCTAAGATCCTGGTACATCTTAGTACTGCCAGGATGAACTAAAAATTGGGAACTATTAGCTTCACATAACGACTCATTATTCAACTGTGAATCACAAGGAACACGTAATCTTTTTCCAAATCTCAAAACACAGTCATTATCAATGTTAAATTTAGGAAACTTACCCTTCTGAACCAACTTTACATTTATCTGCAACTCACTATCTTCCTTCTTCACTTTCTTAATTCTATCTGAGATAGATGATTTCACTAACACCTGAAACAATCCCGTATAATTTAATAAAAAAAACTTATATGAAAATGTTCATAAAATAAAAAACCAAAGTTTCTTGTTTCAAAAATTTCATGGTTAATGAGGCAATAATTTTTCAACTCAATGTATCTTCCACTTTATTTTCTATTCCGAGATACAAATGGATCGTGAAATCATAATCCTGGATTAAATCCAACCATCTCCTCAATATCATGTTCAATTATTTCTTAGTGAATATATACTTCAATATTTTTTGGACAGTATATATTTCACATTTTACTCCATACAAATTATGCATCAAATATTTAATGCAAAAACAATAATAACTAATTCAAAATCACATGTTTGGTAATTAACTAATGAGTATTCAACTAACGTTAAGCATACGAAATTGCCTGATCATTCTGCATAAGGAAACAACCAAGTCCATTCAACGAGGTATCACTGTAAATAACAAAAGTACCATTTCTGGAAGGCATGCCAAAACCTGTGCATTTACCAATCTTCTTTTGAATTCCTGAAAGCATTCATCACATTCTTTTGTCCAGATGAACTTATGTCCTTTTTCAGTTAACATAGTCATTGGACTAGATAACCATGTAAAATTCATATCAAAACTCCGGTAATAACCCACTAAACCAAGAAAACTACAGATCATAGTTATATTTTTGGGTCTTGGCCATTCTTCAACAACTTTTTTTAGTAGGAACGACAATTTTTACATTTTTTTAACAATGTGATGATGGAATGGAATTTTTGGTCACCAAAACTCACACCGGCTGAATTTACCAAATATTTTTTTTCTCATAACGATTTCAAGACACCCTTAAATGTGTTTCATTCTCCTTTTTACTTTTACAATAAAAAAATTTCATCAATAAACACAACCACCATTTATCACCTGAATCAACTGATCCATCACTATAGTAATCTATTCAATTTTGGTTCAGACCATCTTAGGATGTGGATTTTGAATGTATCATCCCTCTATATTTCATCACTGCACAACTACTCTGTTTCTTCTATGAAAAACAATTTTGAACACAGAAATATCTTAGGTGAAGAAACATGGTAATATTTACATGCTATATAATTTCAAAAATAACCTAAATTAATTTATTGATATTAATTTTTGAATCCCCTAACTCTAAAAGTTATCTAAACCGACCTATGATACCAACAATAAGGACCCAGCCCTAAAAATTACATATTCTTGAATTAAATGAATAATTAACATTATGGATCTTATCAGGTTTAGAGTTTTAGATAATTAGGCCATAAATATTAAATTGCATCTCAAATATACCAAGGTATTCACTTCTAATATATTTCTATTTTTTCATAAAATAATAAATCTTTGAAAAAAACAGATTCATGCCTCATTCCATGTTTTATATAGCATAACATTTCCTTGATCCCATCCTTGAAACTATTCAACATTATATCCTGTGAAAAACATTTCAAAAACATGGGATGAGCCTAAAAAGTTTCGTAAAGGATACACAAAGAATGAAAACTCTTAGTTTTTCAAAACAACAAATAACCATGAATACCCTATCATAAGTAATACATTTCCCATTAATGAAGTAGTAGATACTATTCACTAAATATAAGCTCTTTTCTTACCATTTGGTAAATAGAAGATTATAATGAAACCCTTAGAAAGAACGCATAACAAATAAAGGTATCTTGGGGCATATACATACTAAAATATAATAACCATACAGTGGAATTCCATACATATCACTAAATGGAATGCCATACAGCCAAAATCAATACCCAATGCATTGGAGGTTATAAAACAACCACAAGTACTAGTTTATCATAACACCACCCATCATTTGTTTTATCATGTAACCACCCATAAAATTTCCATGTACCATTATAAATTCATAATACATAAGACAATTATAGTGGAATGATAACATTTCCACATTTCAATCACAATATATTATTTAAATATAATGACATAACATAAAATCCATTATCAAAACCATTATCAATACCAAAATATGTAAAAGAATATATGGTATATATTTTCTTTTTAAAAAATTTACGTCTTGTTAAGGAATCCAAAGATCAAATAATACCACCGGCAGTGGAAAGGTCATTATCACCGCTTATGTTAAAACATTCTTTTTTTCATTTAGTAAATCGACTGGTAGAAAAATATTCCCTTTCAATGAAATGATAAGTCAATGTTTTTTATAGACCGCATAAAAGAAAGTTCAGTATAAAACAAATTATTCCTCAATGAAAGGAGATTGAGATGAAGTCTGTTACCTCGTGTCCTACTTGACCCTTTCGTTCATTAATTTCATGAATAATAAACATAAGATAATTTGTACTTTATTATGTACTTTTTTAATTTTTATTATTCCTTTTATATCACTAATTACCTTTCTATAATAATTTTTTATTTAATTGAGTTTAGATCGGATATTTTTTCGATGTTGGGAACTTGAGTTAAAAATGAATATCTTATAATTATAAATTGTTAATTTAGTCAAAATTCAATTATCTCTATAATGATATTCAAGATTTAAATTTCATATATATCATATATATATCCAGAATATATATGTATTTAAAACATTACATAACATTTGGAGGTAAGATATGAAATGCACAGTTCATGGTGATGGTAAGCCGTACGTACGAATGAACGGTACATTATTTTCTATTTCTTATTTTAATGGAATTAACACATAATGATACAAAGGTATATTATTATTCCAGTATAATTTAATATATAAATTAATTAAATACATGCTTTGTTAGTCCCACATAAGACATGAATGATTCATATCACATTTAGGGGGCAGTAGTCCGCAATTCCTCAAATAAAATTATCATATTTACCCATAACGGTATCCCTAAAGGTATGTTATAAATGGAAAGTACAGATGCATAAAGAAAAAATAAACATATAATATATAGTATATAAATATTGTTCCATCATAATGGTCACCATGATAGGTTGTAGATGATAATTGAACAACCATCGTCTCGTGAGGCATTAATTTTCCATCCACAAAACAGTATGTTCTTTACCCATTAGATGGAGGTGTGTGTATGTTTAGTTATAATCCATCTCATAAAAACATGATAATATATTTATTATACAGTTTTTGTTATAAAATAAAATAATAAAAAGAGTTTAGGGGTTGGAGAAGTAAAATAAAAGAAAAGAACTTAAAAGAAGACGTTACCTTTTAAATCGGGAAACTCCCATTGGTTGGAACCAAAAGAGTTTCTTGAAGTTCCTTCTGCATATGTTAAGGCTTCTAGGTGGAATAGAGGGATCATGAGAACTTATTTTTTTAGGGTTTGGACGATCCAAGGGGATTGAGAGGTGTGTGTAATGGGTTATACGTGAGGGCTTTTTATAAGGGGGAGGAGGGGCTCTTAAGGAAAGTGTGAAAATATTATTTTATTATAAAATGATTTTTGGTTTCTAATGGTCAAACACTTATTAAAGAAGAAGGTAAGGTGACTAATGGTCAAAATAAAATCATCCAATAATAATTTGATAGGTTTTGGAAATTATTTTAATCATTATAATCTTATTTATTTAAATAATTTATTAATGTGGTAAACAATGCCGCATTATTGTGTGATAAATAATTTTATTTATTTGATGTTAATAAATTATAAAAAGATCCCATGATGTATTAAATATCATTATCTTTACAAATAATATTTATAGTCGAAAATATAACTTATATAACAATATGTAAAAATATATTTACTAAAAGATATTAGTTTATGTCATTTCTTTATTTATTTTAAGTCACTAAAAATAATGTGTCATTATCACTTTTAAATGGCTCCATGGGGTCCCAAAATAATCCCAAGGATGCCCAAGGTCGGCCATGACTCATGAAATAAGGTTATGACAAGTTTTAAGGTAATATTTTTATTATTATTATATTCTTTTTACCTTGAATTACTCTATTTAACTTTAACTGTGGTAAATAAATGTCAAAAGTTACTTTTAAAAAAATTATTTTAATCTTCTTTGAACAATATATTTCATAATAATAAAAAACATGTATGTAATATTTTTTATATTTAATTCAATGAAGTGGTAAAATTTCATTTAATTGAATAAGTATGTTTTTAAATACTACCTAGTGGTTTCACTATTATTCAAAAATTGATGTTTTTTCAGAAAAATACACAAAATTCATCCTAAGCAATATCTGATATTCCAAATTTAAAAATGATGTCTATTTTAAAAAAATTAAAAAAAATAGAATATTGATTAATTAATTTAATATTAATTTCTGTTGTCAAAAAAAGGTGTGTTTTTATGAAATATTAACTATTAAAATATTGACACTTGTTTATGTCCCATTTCAAAGTGAAATAAATTCCGATGACCAAAATACGATTAAATGGTAAAAATATGATCTAATTACACATAAAAATAGTTAAGAAGATAATCTAACCATATTAAAAAATTAGATTAAAAGTCAGTTTTGAATTAAAATACATTATTTTCTACAATTCATCAAAAATTTAATTTTATCGAAAAATACCAAAATTTTACCCAAAGTGAATTTCGATATCCCAATTCTAAAGAATAATTTTATTTGGTCAAATAGAACATATAAAAGTGACCAAAACTATATTTAAGGAGGGTTCACCATTAAAAGGTCGTAATTCAACTTTTTAATGAAAATTAGAGTATTTATGCTAAAAATCATGTTCTTTCTTATTTTATGCATCTAAATTTTTATTGGATAAATGTAAAAACATTTAAATAATATGTATAATCATATTTAAGTTAGTTATATTTATTATCATCATTACAATAACTATGCGTTAACTTCTATTTAAAATAATAATATTATATTTTTACATTTTTTATGACCCAACGTTGTGTGCAGCATAAGATTTCAATGAAACCTGTTGTTGCGTATCAGGTAAGCTATCAAACATAGCGTCCTATTTAAATTTAAATTAATATTTAATTAAAAAAAATATGAATATTTATTATTCTTTATTTATTTGGGAAGTTACATCTAATTTTTTTATAAAAACATTATGAAGTTCTGAATATTTTTTCTTTTAAAATTCGTGTTCTCATTGAATCTACATTATTAATTCAAAATTATATTTTTATACTAATGTGAATGTAATTTGAAAAAATTAGTCATTATTTTGAATCAAAATGATTAAAATTATCTAATAATGTAAAATTTATTTTTGAATATAATAAATAGTAAAAACACTTAAAATTATTTACTATGGAAAATGTAAAATCTGATTTACTAGGGGGTTAAACTATGAATAAAAATGATAAAATGACCTAAATAATTTTATTAAATAACTTTTATTTTAATATATAGATATTATGATGTGTAATCCTTTATAATAATTCACTTTTATCCTTCTTTAGGGTGAAAATTTTGGGTACACCTACTTCTTTTAAAAAATTACAAGTATCCCACTATTGTCTGATTAGAACACCACCCATATCTTCTCTTTTTCACACAATAAAACCTATTTGGTTCACAAAATAAATGACTAAATAAAATACCAAATTAAATTTTCACTTCCTATTACCCTTAATTGATTCATAAATCCCACCTTTTTTGTGAAAATCTAATGAGGTAACCTGAGGAAGAGGTAACATTCTTAATCGAGCATTTCCATTTTTGATCTTCCTCCACATAATTTAATTATTTTAATCCCAAGTTGATATAAAAACCCAAATATAATAAATTTAATGATATTTATAGATTTTATTCTACTAATCTAAAACAATCATTCAAGTGTAAAGATGACTATCGACTCATGAACTAATTACATTAATTTTTTCATCAACACCTGTATCAAGTGTGTTTGATGATGTATATAAAGTATATATATATATATATGATATTATTCAGTTTATTATACCCATTGAGTAATTATATCATATATATAATATCTTTACATTCTATTATTTAGGGGATATAATAACTTTTCTCATGTGTATGAAACACAACGACTTCACGAAGCGATCCGATTCGTTTTCTACTAAGGCATTACATGGAACATAACAAGGATAAAGATAATGACTAAATGTGAAATAAATGGATGTGTTATTGTATTCATGAAATATTAATCATTAGGAAAATATAATATATCATTTTTTTCTATCCCTTTCTTTTGCACAAATATTATAGCATCATTCACGTATGTGTTGACTACAACCGTTATAAAGTGATGTTACCATATGCTCATCACCACACCACATGGATTAAGTAAATAAGAATATTTAAATACATAATATGATACTTATTATATTCATATAACAATATAAGTATAAAATTTTTCTTATAAAATTTCCATTATGATCATTGAAAAATGGGCACCTAACTCATGTGTATGTATGACCTACCATCTCCACAATTGTAACATACTTCATTCATCAAAACCATCTTTAATTATTGGCCTAAAAATTATAATTGATGTATAAATAAAATAATTATTATATAGTAATTATTATATATATAATATGTAACTATATAATTTTTATAAGAATAGAAACATTCATTTCAAAGCATAAATGAGAAAATAATACAACTAACAACTAAAACAATGAAAACAGAGAAATATTTTTATTAGACATGTGATAATATAGAATAAAAGGATAATATATAATATTATAACAATTTATATAGTTATTTAAAAAGTTAATAACTAGTTTAATACTAGTACACAAGATATTAGATCATGTTCAACCAAAAGGAAGCATGAATCAAAGGATTTATTAAATCAATTTTCATTCATTGGATTAAACAATACAATAATTGATTAAATCATTCAATGATTATATATGTAATAAAAATTGATTAAGTTATGTTTTATTCGCAATTGATTTATCTTTATTTACAATTTATAAACATAAAAAATTCATTGATTAATCCCCACTTTATTAGTATCATCATTGTTAGGGACTTCATCTCAATTTCCCTCCATTGAGGAAATTTGTAATGTTAGGTAGTGAATTTATATTATATAATGTTTATAAAACAAATTTGACATGTAATATCATTATTAATTAATTTATTATGGTATTTTATGTTTCAATTTTAATTATTTAATAAAATTATATTTGACTTAAAAGTTACCAAGTGGAATTTCATAACTCGAATTATTTTCATTGGGTTATATTACATATTTATTGTTTTTGAAATTATTTTATTATGTGTCTTATGTATTATGATTATATTATGATTATTTAAAAATTTCACATGCTTATTTACATTTGATACAAAAATTTATTCATTTTTAACTTCCCACATCAACTTTATGATATTTGTAAGGGTTTATTTCAAAATCTCATTTTAATTGGGGGTTTTACCCTGAAATATTCATTAATGGATATAATTTGATAATTATTTTTTAAAACCATTAATTACCTCCTCATATATTTAATAATTAACTATTTCATGTAATATTAAAATTTTCTAATTCATTTGTACTTAAATTACTTGAATTTCTTTTAATTAAATCTGACTACATTTTCACTTCGATCAAAAATCCTTTTTCTTTCAAACACATAGTTTTTTAAAATGTTTTCAATTTTTTAACCCATTTAAAAATTATTTATTAAATACATGTTTTCCCATTTTTAATTTTTAAAAAATTAATATAAATGAATATTCATGTCATTTTCAAAATAAGGCACCTTGGTCTTTCATCATAATAGTGAAGGGAGTGTTTGTTTTAATATACTCAGTAAGTGTAAAATATTATTTCATTATGACTAGTTCATGTATTGAAAACTAATATACATGATTCAATTTATATATGCAATGAAATGTTTTATTAAAATGTTTTTAGAACTATTAGTTTGAAAAAATCATTTTCAAAATGAAAACGATATTTTCCTGACGAATGTTTTAAAAATATTTTTATGGAATTTCAGTTCATTAATTAAAAAAACCCATTAATTATAATTGTACACCACTAGGGATATGTTGTGTTTATATTATAATTTTCTTTTTTCTAGATGTTTTATGATTATTTTTACCAAGGATAGTTTTTACATTTACTTCATTCATTTTTTGTTGTGATTTACTTTATATGGTTTTATTCACGTTATTATGATCATTAGAAATTTAAATTCACATAAAAATACATTATATTTTTCCATGGATATTTTTATTTAAAAAGATGTGTGTAATTTATAAAGATACTATTCCAAATTGAATTTAGTTTATATCTTCTAGCATATTGATAAATCTATATCATTAATCAATACAGATATTTCCTAATAAAGAAAATTGTTCATGAATTAAATAAATTATTCGATATATTAGGAATAATTTTTACATAAAGATACGGGTGGGTCACATTTATAAATCAACCCTTGATGCATCGGTAATATCATGACATGAATTAGATTCCAATATTTAGTTAAATGAGTTTCAACCCACTAATTTGAAACTATTTTGATGAAAGATCATAACGGTAGAGGTAGCATGTTGCAAGAGATCATGAATCCTAATAATTAAGAATTTATTACATTGAGAATTCAGTAATTTATATCCATATGATTTTCATATAATATAATATGTGGATTCATTTAATTATCATGGGATTGATTAAACATCATGTGTTTTAATTTGTTTTCTTTTCCATAATGATTATTCAATATCATGTTATTCTAGTCAAGTTGTTAATTATATAGAGTATTTGTTCACTTATTTAACTTTACATATTAATTATGACTTATATTATCATGATAGTAAATTTATTTAAAAGGAATGTGTGTTCAATTATTTACCACGTCATATAGATTATTTTTAATTGATTCATGATAACCTCCACTGTACATAGCCTTTATTTTTCATTTTAGTTAAGTATTATTTTGTATACTTTCCCTTGGATTACATTAAGTGTACTATGATTGATGTGAAATGATATTATAGATGGAATAATGTTATTCTATAAAAATTAATTCTTGATTTCAAAATTAAAATGGTAATGATGTATGTATCATATTTACCAAGACAACTAAATTGTTCAGTCCTTTAGGATGTGACTCCTTATATCTTATTCCAATGTAATAAGGAAAACACTAGCTTTTGATACTATAGTAGCAGTCCTAAAACCTGGTATCAGAGGATTATTTGTGGAATATTTTGGATCTATATTTAGGATCCATATATTAGGGATCACAAGAATATGAAAGAAATTGATTATATACATATATAATGTTTTCGTAGAGTAGATATTATGATGGTTTTCTTTGCAATACATAACTATATAGACAATATAAGTAGATGTTGTTCTATAATAAATGTACCTAGTGGTAATAAATATGAAAAATTTACATCAGTCTCGACAATATCGATACCTCATGTATGATAATGGGCCTTACTGCCAACCTGGTTTGATCATCAAGGTAGATATGCTTCGTATAATTCCCATTTTCATTACATACTATTATAATATATATGAATAGATAATTACAATGAATTTTCCTGGAATAAACCTATGTTGTCATTGTTTCATAGATGGTTTCTCAAAGGAACGGGAAAATGATTTATATATTTAAATGAATGGAATAAATCAAATAAATGGTGAGGGATGTTGAATAGTATGACGGAAGGAAATAGATACCATCCCATGAATCCATTTATATTTCATTGAATTAAACGTGGGGAGCTGAGGAATTATAAATGTTAATTCATTCATCTAAATGCTAACTCATAGACCATGGAAGGATATATTTTTAAATAAAATGATTGATGTTTTTATGTGTGGGGATTCAATAATTAAATTGTATGCTATTATGATTATAAGATTCTGTTAAATTGTAAGATATATATAAAATACTATAACTATATATGTCTTAATGAAAGGTACTAGGCAGGAAACTGAAGCCCCAAAATGGGATTTTAATTTTTTTCCACTGACAATTGATATGAACATGTCAACGAAAGTGAATCGCTATCCTATTTAACCAAGGATCTCAAGTGAAGAGTTTTAAGAACAAAATCAAACCCATAAATACCTATTTTTATTCGAAGTCATGAAAAACATTTTTTTCATTAGAGATCGCTGCTCAAAGAATCTAAAGATGAATTTCTATAGATCATCCACAAAAGCTTCAAAAAATCAGATACATCGTCGGTCATAGAAATATGAGTCCCAATGTGGAGTTCCGATCACACCATTGAATCTCTAATGATAATCTTATCACCTTTATTGTGATGAGTGTGAGAGAGAGTGATATATCTGATATCTAGGGTCCAAATAGTTTATTTCTAGAATTCATGAGAGATAATTGGAGAGAGGGAGAGGTAGTGAATCGTTTATGGAAAATCTATCTCCTCCCTTATTTATAAAGTGTTATGATATTTTTCAATATTTCCTATCCATACACCAAATAATTAACACACTATAAACAACATATTATGACTACATAACCGATTCATAAATATTATTATCACTTTCATATAACATAATATATATATTATGTGATAATACCTAAGTCATTAATATGACTCTCCACTCTCTCAAATTTTAAATGTACCTTGAATAATTTATACTAATATTCGTTCAATTAAAAATTTTCATGTAGTTACTATATATCATGAAAATACATTTAATAAATAAATTCAATGAAAATTGTTAATAACTTGAACAATATGAATTTATTTATTTCTTTAGTGATCTTATTCCCAGAAAATAACACGGACCCTATAGGTGGGCCCCACTAAGTCCAAAACTCATATTTAGCTGAATAGAGTAGATTCATGAATAAACTATTGTGTGTGAAACACTTAGCTCTTATTTTTATAGGAATGAATACTATTCACTGATCAAGAGCGGGATCTAGAAACCCATTAATTCCCTTAAAGGGAAAATTCTAGTTAGAACTGTGACAACCAATCTATGAACACACATTGTGTAATAAAATATCTTTCCCTTAATATATCATAATGAATGATGGACACTTATATCATTACCCTTTTTTTGGTTTATTATTTGTGGACTGAGTGGGACAGATCTAGCCTCGATTGTTGTGGATATGGTCTTATTACGATACTACCATCCAAATAAACATGGACCGAGATATATTAATTTTTTAACATAAAACTGGAAAATCTTCTCTTGACCATTCAACAAATGTAATACCACCAATAACGCAAGTAACAGAAGCTAACTCACCTTGATTTCATTTTCATGGTTGTTTCCTTACATCAAAGTACATGATCAAATGGCACACATTTGAAATATTCTAATGTATGTAGACCATTACACATATCAATGGATTGGTACATACAATGTAACCTGAAACATGTGGTGTTCCAATTGGTGGGACAGTCCTCATGATCTCAATATTCGAGATTACCAACTGTAATATTTATGAGAATAAGTTTCAATTCTTAGTATCTACCTACATGTGACACTCAAACATATACTTTGTTCATTCTGTATGATGTACTAAACCAAATGACCATTGTTTAGGATTAATTTCATAGTATAATGAGGTCTTCTCTATATCCTGGGATAGGATATAACCTTTTGATATGAAATTTAATATATGTACATTACCATTAAATAGTGTATGTAGAAATATGTAGAGTATTATGGTAAGTATTCATAATGAATATATAACTGTACACATGAAATGGTAATGAAATATAATGTATAGTTGGGTCTAGAGAATCCACTATTAAATCACACTAACGTGCAAGAGATCAATATTTCTAAACGAAATAGTCATCTCTCACATGATTGCAGTCATGTTTCCGTGGAGTCATTGATTTAGTTGGGTGGACTTACATGATTCTACCTCATAAATATTCTACTGTAGCGACCTCATCTCCATCAATAAAAATTATTAAGAGACGTTATCACCAAGTATATCCCTTTTGTACACATTCATAAACTGACATCTTGGCTAGTAAGAATATCATTATTTTCATTCTAATAATTATAAACATCTTAGGTGTGATTCCATGAAATGGAAGAAGTCATTTCATATAATAACTACTTCTTAGATTCTCGTAGATGATACAAAGTACCTGGTATTGATAGGTATGTCTACCAATAGCTTTTATGATCTTGTCTCACTAATCACTATTATCCAAAATGAGATACTAGATCACATGGATCTAAAAATGTCCGGTTTGTGTTGAATAAAATATATTATAATTTCTTCTCCACACACTAGGAACATATCCTTTGTACCTGAAGAAGTGCAATGGATAGTTGTGAATGCTTCCATTAAAATACTCTTAGATATAACTGATTTTTCCCTAAAATAACTTATATATTGGAAATATTCATGATTATATATATCTTGGAATACATGATTGATCTATCATATAAGAGTATGGATTTAAACTGACTAGGTTAATCTCATCCCATGTCTCAAACATGTCAACCCAGACCGATATATGCCATGTGACATTAGTAATAATTACATTCTTGAATTTTTACATCATGTATTGTTCAATAACATTTCACTATATTTATAATATTATAGGACCATGGAACCATTACATCCAACATAGAAGACAATATTCCCTAACACATAGGTTTCTACATTAATTCGATCACTAGAGAATTACATTTATTTTAGTCATAACAGTAAGACCAATTATTATTTTCCAAAAGTTTCTAAAAATAATTCACATTGAAAACAATATATCTACCCCTAACCATTGATAGAAAAATGGAATACATTAATTAGAAATTAATTTTCTATAATTTTGTTTCCAAAATTAATCTGAACCTACATTTTAGTAACTTGAAAATGTTATTTTCATTTTGTGACATAAACATCATCTTTTGGTTGGCTCATATAGACACCTTCCACTATTAGTGGTCATGAAATCCAATGCTCAATAAAATGATCATATATATTATCTATGATAAGCGAAACTATATATAATTTTTGAACATGTACATGATATAACAAATAAAACCTTACTGGAAATACATAGGTACGATCCATGTATCCTCTCACATGAATACCCACTGCATTATTCAAAATAATAGGCCCCTTTTTCATTTTGATACAAGGAATCCATTATTGAATTTTAGTTGGTATTTAAAAACATTGATAATTTCCTTGATCTTCTTAATTTTAGGAATAATTGTACTCTAGAAATAATACACCACTGACCATATTGAATACCAAATTCTCAAAATTGTTTTATCCTTCCTATGTTTTATGTGTCTCTAGAACATTCTTTTTCCATATTCAGTTATAGAAATGGTTCCTATGAATACAACTTGTGCATCTTGGGCATTTTCTAAACCCATGTCAATCTAGAATCCACTCTCTCAAAAGACATACACACTATTTTATAGAAATATAGTCTATCACTTGACTACTACTTTTCTATATTTACGGATTTTTGTAATATCCTGAACAATTGTTAGGTAAATAAATTTTACGTGCATTGTGTTTATCTTGATTAATATTTCTCTCAAACCTAACAAACTATTTTCATATAAACACATTCCCTTGTGTCTTAATGTATTTCCATCATATTATGACTTTTATGATATCCGTTTTCATGATATTTTTCATATTGTTATTGGATTTCATAGTTATTTGGAAAGCAGGTAAAAATATAATGGAAGTTTATTCACATCGAATCATTGATTCTAATTACATAACAACTATGATTTAGAAAATGTGTATTTAGTAATCATTCAATGTTATATTTTTCTGATAAATTTTATTATTTAATACCTATTCATCTATCCACATCATTTAAAGTCATTGTTGTCACATAAATAAGGTAATATGTGTTTATGAATTACTCCACACTATATTTTATTTATTGATTAATGCTTCGTCATGATGTCCTTCAGTATTCTATCCCAAATCAACCCATATAATGTTACTACGCATATATCATACATCACTGAAGAATTAATTAATGTCATAAAGGATGCTTCTGAAGTATATTTTCCCCAAGATTAACTTTTGAATAGTTCACTCTTACTTGATGAAGAAATTTCAATAGCCATGTAGAATACCATTATTTATAATGGTTTCATTTTTCAAACTAAAGATGTCAATAATACCAAAGGTGTTTAGCTTTTCGGATCCTAAATAAAAAACTAGGTATTTAATTAACATCCACTTATAATGTTACTTGACAAAGAATTATATTTTCACAATTGGATATGAAATTATTACATTAATATTCATCAAATATTGCGTTTGATTCAAGTATGGATAATCTATTTATTAAGTATTAAACTGCATAAAAAATTAATTCTTGAACATGGAATAATGTATCATTATTTCCAAAGGACATGTGAGATAAATTGTTTTGGTTATACACAATAATATTTCTACAAGAATCATTTAATTGAAAATAGAGAAGATGTGTAATTCTCATCGCTGAGTTAGAAATCACCATTGACTATCTATATAGAGAATAAATCTATCTTCTAGAAATATTTCTATACGTACATGGTCATTATATTTAAATACGCATATGTGTAAGCAATAATTTATTTTAATACCCATTATGAAATATTGAAACATTATTTTTATGTGACGAATATTTTTTATGAACTAATAACTTGATTATTTAATTTAGTTTAAACATCCATTGTTTAATTATGTAATATGTGAAGAAAACAACATCATATTAATATCAATCTTCATTACACTGATTTAAATTGTGAATATTATTTTGGTGTTACTTTCTATTGGACGTTTTACCATTTATTTCAATTCATTCCCAATAATAATTAAATATTAATATATATTTTATATTCATATTTTCATGGAAAACCTTACCTAGATCAGGTGTATTTAATTTACTCAATATTGTCCAAAAATATTAATTTAAAATCAGATGAGAATAAATGGATTAAAATGATATTAGAAGGAGATACATAGAATGATCATGATCAATCTTTCAATTTACAAATTTTAGTGTAATCATCTCATTATTCATATCTGGATTTAATTTCTCTTAGAAAACCCTTATGAGATGATATATCCTATTATATCACCATTACCTCAATGTAGTGTCTGAAACTAGCATTAGAATTTGGTGATATAATTATGTACAAACAATCATATGCCTTACACATGAGTCTCCTATAAGAATATTTATCACCCGTAATTCATGAGGTGGGTTAACAGCTATAGGGAAACGAATAGTTGGAATTTCCTATATCATTGTATTATGTGCATGTACTAGTAAAATTATAGGAAAACCATACTAGTAAATAAATTTACATTTTTTATTATTTATCACAATATTTATTTTTGTGTAACTATCCATTTTTTTACGAAAATAAAATTCAAGTAGATTATTACCTTTTATCTAGATTGATGATTTAGGCATTCAGATTAAATAATTAAACCATTAAATGTCTCCAACTATTTTATCAAATTCTAGGAACCCAATATCATAGATTCAGAATACCCTGACACATGATTATTCTAATGGAATGTATCCCTAAACCTCCCCTCATAGTCTACAAAATATGGCTACACCACTACTCAGTCTCTTCAAGGGAGGTGCTCGCACGACCAAACACATTGACATGCGATTAGTTGAGCTGTTCTGTGAAGTATAAACTTCTAAAATTTGAAAATGGCATACCCAATGCTTTCCTAAAAATGTTATAAAGTTATTTATGTCTAATACTCACTAACATTTTAGTTATGTTGACCAAAAACACTTATAATAACTTTAAAATAGTAAGAGTCACCCTCGGTTATGGCATCATGAGCAACCCAACACTCAATTTTGTTCAATTTTGAATAATGGATGTTGTAAATTGCTTAATATTTCATTGAGATGTTTTTTATTTGAATGTAAATAAAGAAACCATTTTATATTATTAAAGCATGTTTTATGTGTTCACACTCATAATTGACACTGAATTAAATAGTGAAATCCCACACAACACATCATTATTTTATCTATTATAGATAGTTTATAATTCAACGTGTTCATGTTTTAACCACACATACACAAGAATAATAATCCTCACAAAAATCAAATAATGACCAGATAATGAGCCATTTTTAATTGTTGATCTATTGATTGAATAATAGATTAACATAGACCTTAGAGGTTATACCTTGAGTTTTTTCAGTAGTGACTCGAGTTGTAGCACAAAATATTCAATGCATCAAGATCCTGTTTCATGTGCCAGCGTAACTAGGTGTGAAATTTGTCTCTTCACAGATTCATCATTATACAACAATACTCACATTCATGTGATGGTGTCTCAGGAGTAAAAATAGATCTCATAAAGTGGACTCACATGCCCTTACTCATATAATGATGATATGATGATTCACAGATCATATTTTTATAAAATACTTATTAAAAATAACAATTACAATAAATAAATTAAATAAATAAACATGAACACACAAAACATGCATTGGTCGGTATTATGCTCATGATTAGTCTAATTTTCTTTAAAAATAAGCATAAAAACAAATATATAAATTATATTAAACTTGCACTAAATAATAATCGAGGGAGATTATATTAAATTAAAATTAAATATTAATTTAATCCAATAATTTTTATTTTTCATTCCCATTAGTAATTTATTTTTTTTAAAAGATAGAAAAATTAATTTAACACCAAAAAATAAATTAATTTCACCCGCATAACTAAAATTAATTTTAAACCGATAATAATATTGAATTAATTTAATTTTCATAAAAAAAATAAATAAATAAATTTAAATAAATTTTCATTATATTAAAATTATCTAGAACCTATGAAACTATGGGCAGGGCATGTGCAGGTGAGGCTGAACAAGCACATTCCCATTCCAGCATAAAGTGACCCCGTGAGGGGGTGTTATGGGTCAGGCCAGTCCGCTCATACCCATTTTGGATTGGGAAGACCCACTAATGCTTGTTTTGGGCCAAATATATCCAGAAAGGAAACTCAATGAGCTATGTATGAAATGGTAATGAGAAATTTCTCCTTGGATGTTATGATCCAGTAAGTAAAACTATAAATTGAGGGGGCCATGGTGAATGGGGCTTGCTTCCTATGAAGATAGGAGGCCTAGATATGGGGTACTATTGAGTCTAAAGAGGGTAGATTCTAACGGGGGAATGGGGTGCTGGAAATCAGGTCAATGGATATCTGTACATGATATATCCAAGGCCAAATAATCCTAGGGATCAATTGATGGAGGCTTCGACCACTGACTGAAGATCTATCCAATTATATCTAGTGGGACCGGGAGGCATTCGACTTTAGTGAGACTGAATCTGGTTATGGGAGGAGCCATAGTGGATAAATGATGCTCATGCAGAGGTATGTGGGGTGCTTTCTACAATGGTCATCCAGATTGGGATCCAATAATGGAAGAGCGACTGTAGGAGGTGTCTTGGATCATGATAGGTGGGTGGCTGAGTGGCCCTAGTATGTGGAAACCATTGCTCTATGCACCAATGAAGGGGAGGTCTATCGATGGATGGTGTCCAGGGTGGTGTACTAGGTTGGTCGCTAAGATGGAGGATCCACTATGGACCCCATCTTGGATAGCTAGGTGATGATAGAGGGTGGTCTGCAAAAATAAATGCGGCTCCAAATAAATATCATTTTCATAATTAATGTGACTGACCCTCTAATGTAATCAACATATTATTTATCTCTCTATTACTATCACCTAAAACATTACATCCCTTCATAATTCCACTAATACATACATAGGATTTTATAATAAGTTTATTACTATAAAAACAATTATTTAATTAAATGAATTTTTTAGTATCTATAAATTTTCGAAAATATATTGTCAGCCCAATAAATCTATTCAGACCATCGCAATTTGAGTATGTAATCAAATATTCCATCATATATATAAATATATGTGTTCTTCATTATTAACCAATAACATGAGATTTTATCTATATTTAGAACATTGGATGACCAAAACATGGACATCAGAGGTCTGAGTTAAAATTAGTCTATGATGTTGGGACCATAATGACACCATTTATTAATTTTAATGAATATTTAATTTTTCATTGACAAAAAATTCTTCATGTTTCCCAATCGTTCCAATTTAAGATATTGAGAAGGATATCGATGCTTAAAAATTGAGATTTTAAGATTCTTCCACTGATGACCGACATGAACTCGTCGACTTCAGCAAATCAGAGATAGATTTAAGAGGATGATCTCACGTGATGTGTTTTATGTTAAAAATTAAAACCCTAAATTACTAGTTGGTTATGAAGTAGTTCTAAATGTTTTATCATCATTTATTATCCATGATCATAGAATCTGGATCCAAATTCCTCTAGATCCTCTAAACATTTTTCAAACATATTTTAGAGCACCGATTGTCAAAAATTTAACACATGTGTATAGTTTTGATGAATTCTTTGATGCTCTTATGATCACAACATTTCATTTTTTGAGATGCATGAGAGATAGCTTGATCGAAGATACTGGGTACATAGCCTCTCTCTCTATAATGAAAGAGCTAGAATATTGTTGATTGAAAATGAATAGTCAATGAAAAAACCATCTCCCCCCTTATTTATAGTGTGTTTGGAGAATATTTGGTATTGCCTATCTGAAAACTGAATAATTATCATGATATAAACAACCTATTCTTACTACTATAATGATTCATATATATTATGCCCACTTTCATGTATCATAATAAAAACATTATGTGATAATACCCATGTCATTAACTCAACTCTTCATTCATGAAAATATTAAATTAAACCTGAATATTTTAATTTAATATCCATTTAGTTAATATTTTTCATGTATTTATTTTAATACATGTATCTAAATTTAACCAAGAAAATGAATCCCTATTAATATTAACATGAATAATATGAATTTATTAATTAATTTGGAGATCCTAATCCCTTGGAGAATACCTGGACCCCTTTGGGTTCCAACAATTCCAAAACCCCTATTCAACAAAATAGGTATGATTCTTGAATACACTATTCAATTTTATTATCTAGGCCCTTAAATCAAAATTTGTAAATACTATTCATATTCCAAGACTCAGATCTATAAACCCATCATGAACACTAAATAGAAAATTATAGTCACATGAGTAACAACCAAGCTACGAATATGCACCATATAATACATTTTCTTTGTCTTTATTATCTCATAATGAATGGTGCACACTCATGTCATCACTTTTTTTGTTTCTAAATTATTTTTTGATCAAACTTGATGGATTTACCCTCGACATCCATGGTAATGGTCTTATGAAGGTAATACCATCCCAATCCTCCTTACCCGAGATATATTACATCCATGACCTAGTAGAAAAAAATATTGTACTGACCATTCAACCTATTTCAATATTCCCATTATGCACCCAACACAAGACTCCTCAACAAAAATTTAGTATCATAGATTTTTCACGCATCAAAGTATGCGATCGAATGGGACCTATATTCAATGATCTCAAGGGAGGATACCACTAAACATGTCCATAAATAGGAACATCCAATGACATGTGAAATATGTTGTGTTCAAATTGGTGGGTCTGTCCTCCTGATCTCATTACTAGACATCACCATGTGAAAAAATCATGATCATATGATTCAATGCTTATGATCCCACATCACCTAATAGTCAAACATCAACTATGTCTAATCAGTATGATGTATCTTCACAATATGACCTTTATTTAAGATTTTTGTCAATATATCTTTGGGATCTAATTATATCCAAGTATCTTATATAACATTTTAACATGACATTTAATCTATGAACATTACCATTAAATAGTAAATATAGAAATATCTAGACTATAATGGTATGTATTCATCATTTATATCTAACTGGACACATGATATGGTAATAAAAAGTACTACATAGGTTGTTCCTAGGAACCCACTATTAGTACATTAATTAACATAAGATTTATGGATATTGTAATGGGGTTATAATTTTAAGGTTTATCATATTTTCAAAATCATAGACACCCATTTTTAAAAATTATGAGATATGAATATAGCACAATGGAGGATATTTTTTTAAATGCATTTATTGGATTAAAATGCATTTGTTTAGTCTATGAAAAAATTGTTTGAGGAACAATGCCTTTTATTTTTATAGGACATAATTTTATTGGTATTATATCATTTAATGTTTAACGTATCTTTGATGTTGTAGAAACTATTAGTCATCAAAATTTTGGAATGTTATAGAAATTATATTATATTAGTTTTAGAAAAAAGATAACAGAAAATATGGGTGACAACCCAATGAATCTAGAAAGGCCGTAGGGATTAAAACCAAAACCGAATGACGATAAGGGTTGAGAACCTACCACTATTATACAAGATTTTATAGTTAATATTTAATTTTTTATTTAAACTATTTGAGGACTAAATATTAATGACGGACTAGTGGTGTTACTACTATGGTTTAAAAATTAATTTATTGTGTCGGATAAATTATGTTGACCATACTAGTTTTTTATTATATTTATAACATGACAGAAAACTTTCCACTCTATTATACACATTATAATTTGATAAAGGTGAGATTTAGTGCTTCATGAATAAAAAATTGATTTTTGGATAATCATTTCATGGATGGCGGGATGGATTGTAAATTGAACAAAGCACATCCAAAGGATGAAATTTTGATCATGAAATTCAAATTTATCATGAATGTATAATTCTTTATATCCTTATACAGTAAAATAATTCCTCATATTTACAAAAGGTATCGTGAAGAAAAAAATTTATCCTTTTACCTTAATATATTGTTTATCTAATGGTATTTTAAATCATCATATATTATTGGGTGTTAAGTCCTTAACAATCCATTAATCATTCACATTCCTGTGATCAATTACCTATATCAATCTATATAATTATTTTCACTCTTCTTCTAATCCATATCTTTACTTTCCAGCAATGTTATCATACATGGAAACCTTCTTATGTTATTATTTCATTTTAATTTTTTAGTTAACATTCTCACTATTTTATATTATATTTTATTAATACTTCTTATAATTTAAATTTTCTAAAAATAGTTTTCAAATATCGAACCCTTTATTATCGAGATAATGTTTATATTGTGAGAAAAAAATAGTTAAGGTGGGTTGAATTTGAAGGACCATAATTTTTAAATAATAACATTATATTCGATAGTGTATGTGAAACAATTCCCTGGTGTTAAATAACCCAAAAAATATATTTCTTTAAATTTAATCTCTTTGATAGATTGAGGAAAACACAACCTCGAGTTAAAATGAACTATATTGTAGTATATTGTTATCATCAAATAACTAAATTGATGGGTATGAATATTTCCATATTTATTATTAAAATTATGTTTATTAATTGATTTTATATTTAATAAATCAATTTAAAATATTTAAAAAAAATTCGGAAAATTGTATTTTTTTATTACAGATTGATTAGTTGAGTATTACAAAAATAATTTGAAATAAATTTTTATCAATTTTGTAAAATTTAATTTAATAGGGAGAAAAATTCTAAAATCTTAATTTCATAAATAAATTTTTTAAAAAACTATAATTAATATTTGGGATTTTTCAAAAAAGTTTTAATTTTTGATGAATAGTAAACAATGCTAAATTTTAATCTAAAATGTTGTTTTCATTGAAATTATTTTTAAATAAAATAATATTTTAAATTATTTTATAATAAAATTTGTTAATATATATATATACACATTTATACAATTATTTTTCATTATAATAATTTTAATATTTATCTTTGATATATAAACATTATAATCTTTTCAAGCATTTCTCTTTGAAAACATGATTTCTCATAGTATATTAAGGATTAAATTTAAATTTCATTTTTCATATTCTATTCGTCGAATTTGAAAAAATTTATTCCATATAAAGAATTATAATAATTAATATTATTTATAAATTTGAACATAATTATCTAATATAATGAATAGTAGAAACCTTAACAATTATTCACCACCCATAGGGTAAAAATTGATTTACAGTGGGGTTTGACTAACTACAAAATTGTTAAAATGACCAAGATAGTTTTCGCATATATTTTTAATTGTAATATTTGGACCATATATTTTATAATGATCTATAATAATCTATTTTTAACCCCTTTTCATCTAAAAACATAGGTATACCATTTTCTATTCAAAAATTACATGTTTTCCACTAACCTCGCTTATAAAAGTCCACCCATTATCCTCTATTCATAACAGTATAAAACCATTTTTGATAATATTAGTGATACCCTAATAAATTCTCATATTCCATAATCCCATCTTACAAGCCACGTTCGGTATGAAATTTAACCTTATTAGTCATTTGGTGCAATCATAAGGAGTTTACCCGAGAAAGACGTAATGTTCTTCATCGAGATTTTTTTTATTTGATTTCATTCTCAAACTCATTAAATAATAATTATAAAATTATTATATAATAACATAATTATATTAAATATTATTATACGTTGTTATCTTATGTTCTAGACCTAAAAACATCCCATATTCCTTTAAATATATTTCAAAAGCATCAGTCATGTGTACTATGGACTACCGCCTCATTAAGTAATGTAATTTTTTTCCATCAACACCTATGATGATTGAGTATGATGATGGTTCTAAATATTAAATGTGATATATATATAAATATTATAATTTATATCATATATATCTTTTTTAAATTCAATTTCAATGGGGATATGATAATTTCACTCATATTCACGACAAAATACTATCCTGCAGAGCGATGCGATTCGTTTTTCACGAATGATTTACATGGAAGGTAATAATGATAAAATTAATTCATATAAGTGATATAAATGAAATAAATATAATATTATTTACATATTTATCATTATAAAGATATAATATATCATTTTTATCAATTCATTTCACTCACTTGAATATGATATCTCTGTTGGTGTACATGTGCACTACATCCTTCACGAAGTGATGTGATTCTTTTCATCACCACACAACCTCAAATATATATATATATATGTATAAATATATATATATATATTTAAAAAATAATATGGTATTTATGGTATTATGTTAATTTTATAGTGTTGAAATAGTACATTCATCATTTCCATAATAAATGTTGAAAAATGGAAACATTCCTTATGAATTAATATATCCTACCATCTTCATGATCGCAACATAATTCACTCTCAAAAACATAGATAATGATTTGTTTTAAATTTATAATTGATTTATCAATATAATAATAATTTCATTATTAATATTTAGATATTGATTTAACTATATAATATTAATAAGAAATGGAACTGTCATAACAAATTAAAAATATGGAAATAAGGCCATTATCAAGTTAAAAAAATAGAAAGAAATAAAAAAACAATGAACGGGTGATAATATTTAATTAATGGATCATATATGATATTATAAAAAATAATATATTTATTTCATAAGTAAATAATATGTGTAAATATAATTCAGATGAGGTAGATTCATGTCCGAACAAAAGTATGTATGAGGTAAGGGATTTCTTAACTCAATTTAAATTTATTTGGTTAATCACTTACATAATTGATTATGTAATTATAATATTACATGTGTAATGAACATTGATTGTTTTATGTTTTTTTAAGTTTTTATATTTGGATTTTAACATTATAGACATAATAAATTCATTGACATAACCCCCATGTCAATTATATGATCATTGGGAGGGACTTCATCGCAATTTTCCCACATTGAGGCAACTCATAATGTTATGCACCAAATTTATTTTATATAGTGTATATACTAGTCCTTTGAATTTTAATATCATTATTCTTTAATAATTCATTTTATGTTATGTTTTTATATGAATTATTTCATCTAAGGGTATTTTACGTATAATTTACCTTGTGCTAAAGAATTTTATAACTTAATTTATTTTCATTTGGTTATATTACATAATTTTTGTCTTTTCTAATTTAATATTTTGGGTGTAATGAAATCAGATTATAATAATATTTATTTAAAAAATTTCTTGAGGTTTTAAATTTGATATAGATAATTTATTCATTTATTAATTATGACTTAAACATTTTAATCTTTATAATTGTTTACTTCACAATTTAATTTAAATTGTTATTGTTTATACTTGAATTTAGTTACAACAAAATTATTCCATAATTTATGAATATAACATTTCATTTTATTAACCTCTATTAATTCATTAAATTCATCATGTAATACAATAATTTCAAATTTTTGGAACTTTAAATGATTGTGAACACATTATAAAAAAATCTAACTTTATGTCTCTCATCTATTTGAAATCCTTTTTCTTAAAAATAACAATTTTCATAAAATTTATTTCAATAATATTTTTAATATTTCTAAAAATTATTAACTATTTATCTTTTAACCCATTTTTACATTCATTTTTTTAAAAGGATGCTTCATGTTATTTTCCAAAAAAGGAATGTCTGGATTTCACATAATAACTGAAAAGTACATTTGTTATAAACTACTCTTCAGGTATGGAATTACTTGGATTCATGAAATATATATGTTTTTAAACATCCATTATATATATGAAATTATTTTTAAAAAGAAAATATATTTCAAAATGTTTTGTGGAAGTTTCATTTGGAAATGATGTTTTAAAATTGAAATGGATAATTTCCTCAAGAAAGTTTTTAAAGTTATTTTATATAATTTTTATTAATAAATGACAACAACCCATTTATTTTATATATAATACTATAGGTATATGTTGTATTGATACAATAATTATTATTCATGTGGATGGTTTATGATTATTTTTATCATGGATTTTGTTGGAATTCATTTCCTTGATTTATTTTTTTAGTAATTAAAATTTCATTTAATTTTTCACAATCTGGTTATTATTTAACATTAATTTTCCTCTAAATGACCTTATTTTTTATCATGTATATGATTATTTACTAAATTTTATACCATTTCTACCTATTATTTAATATATAAGAATTTGTTCATTTATTTAGGGGAATATTGATAAATCTTTATTCTTTACCAAATATAGATATTGAATGGTAAGGCACATTTTTTGGAATTAAATTGATTATTTGATATTTGAGGAATACTTTGGAAATACATATAATAGTGGGGCATGTTTATAGTTAGACCCTCGATGCATCAATGGTCTCATGTGATGAATTAGTTGGATAATAATAGCCAAATGGGTTTCCACCCATCAGTTTTAAACTATCTAAAGGAATGATACTAAAGGTAGAGGTATCATCATGTCTCTGATCATGACATCCAATAATTAAGAATTTACTTTATTGAGAATTATATAATTTTTATCTATTTAATTTTCGCAATGATATTATAACTAGATTCATTTTAATCTCAGTTTATTGATTGAATGGAATGTGTTTTACATAATTAATGTTGCATATTGATTATTCCTTATTATGTTATGATAGTCATGTTGTTGATTAAATTTAATGTTTGTTTAGTTATTTATAATCCAATATAGATTATGAATTATCTCATAATGATTGTCATGTTTTATAAATGGTATGTGTGTCCAGTTACTTATCATTCCATATTGTTTATTCATGATTTGTTCATGATATCTTCCATTGTACTTAATGATTACGGATAATTTGAGCTCACCCTTATCTTATTATTTTCCCTAGGATCCCATGAGGTGTACTATAGTGGATTTGAATGGATATACTAGAAAGAATAAAGTTATTAATGAAGAAAATTATCTTTTGGTTTGTGCTTCAAAAGTATCCTGTGAATCATGTATTTATATAGTTTTCCAAAAGAAATAAACTATTCAGTCCTTGAGGATGAAATTCATTTTATATTAAGCTAATGTAATAAATTAAACATCATAGCTTGGATATTGGGGGTAGGTTATCTACACAAACTCTAAATATAAACAAATTTTGATATCTAACAAGAGTATTTATTTTAGGTCCCTATACATCTTTATACATTATGGATGAATAGATAAGGATGATAAATTTCCATTATCCAAAAGTTCCTTATTAATTTTCTTCCTTTATAAGACACATATATATGTTCTGAACCTTATATATTTATTATATTCAATGTTGAACTCTGTAATAATTTCATCCTTTTTCTATATCTACATCATGTTTATGATATTATTTGATCTCTAAATGATTGGAAGGATGTGTAGTTAATTAATATTGATAATATTTATTTCTTCCAATTATGACATAAAGATTTTTCCCATATAATTCAATGAGTGTGGAATATTTTTTAATCCTCCTCCAGGATACATTATCACGGTTATTCCTACTCAAATAATCAACCACGTTTTTTCGTTCCATGGTAGTAATTTATTGATCAATAACAAAACAATTTTAATTCCACCATATAATTTGTTGAATATATAACCCCTTTTGTGTGAATATATATTTCAAGATATTATGATGAGTAAATGTATAATTTTTTATATACATGGATGATGTAACTAAATAATTAATTAAAACATCCCTTCAGTATGCTCCCTGTCAGGTGTTTGGTAACTTTTCCCATTAGCTTTAAATTTGTGTGGGGCATTGGAAATTAACCTATAATTTTGTATTATAATGCAACGTAATCCATTTTTTGAAGTGTAATTATATATTATTCACAATCATATAAAGTAATGTAATATATTCAAATGAATGGTGGAAAACGCTTATTTAGTTCCTTAAAAGTATCTTTATATTCATTTTTCTAAAGGAACTTTATTCTCTTTTATGTTAAATTAGTCTGTGGATTTTATATCCATGTGAAATTTCTATCAAAGAATATACAATTTTATGTTATTAATGGAATATTATTTATCATGTTTAAAAATGTTATTTGGGACAATTTTTTGAGAACTTCTATAATGGATTAATCTACAAATATTTCATTTCTTATAATATCATGACGTAAGAATGATAATATATTTTGGAATAATTCACACTTGATAATTTTGGATTATAGGGTCTCATTACTCAATTACATTAAAAAAATCTACTAATAATATTAATTCCCTTTGTTACTATTTATGTCTGTAACATGTAAAAATTCTAAATGTTGAATAATATTTATAATATATGAAAAGAAACCCCAATTTTAAACAACCCATGAAAAATATTTCTCTATACTTAGTATAGTTAATAGCTTGCATAACATGCATCCCCGAGTCTAGATGAACTATAATACATCATAATGTTTTCAAATTGACAATAAATTGTCAGTATTAAGATTATTAACTAAATATTGAAAGTTAAGACTATATATTTTTTATAAATAAAATAAAAAAACATTTAAAAAATTCAGAACAAAACATATTTTATATTAAAAATATTTAGTCTCACTTTGCACACATAATTTTAAATTAATTTTTAACACTATTATAAAAAATATTTTGAAATGTAATATATATCTTTGAACTATATAAATCAAAATTATCATATGGTGAATTTTCTTTAAAATATTAATATTTTGATGAATAATGAAAAAATACAGAATTTTATGTCAAACAATGTTTTTGATTAAATTAGTTATAAGGTTATATTAGTTTTTAAATAGGTCTTAATGTTAATTTAGTTTACTTTTATTTCAATTAATACAATTTATTTCATTTAAATAAATTTTAAATTTAATTTTTGTGGAGACCCGAATCATGACGTACATAGACATTACATTACTTTTTTAGAATAATTAATAAATAAAAAAACAGACAGACAAGGACCATAATAGTTTAGTGTCCTTGAAAACTCGGAACATAATCTTCTAATCATTGTGAATGATATTCAACATCTCCCATAAGGATCTTCCCCTTTTGTTTTCTTACCCAAAATCTTTCTTTAAATCCTCGGGAAAAGAAAACATATAAAGGGTGATCTCAAATGCTCAGTAAGGGTAAGGAAGGAGAAAATAAAACAATCCATATAAATTTTAATGTAAAAACATGAACATAATGTTTAAACATCAAAATCATGAGTTGTGAAATAAATCTTGGAAGTACGTAAGGCATAGATCATAAAGGAACATTAATCATGAAAAAATATCATGGGATTAAAACATGTAATTGTGGAAACCATTAAGAACATGTCCTGATTTCCAAAGTAGCCAAGGCATTTCTGCCAGGACCATCATAGTGGAAAAATTTCAATACTGAACAGTGTTTACATGTTGTTCCAGCCCTGTATTACTGAACCATTGTCACTTTCCGTTCCAGCCATGACTATCTCATGGGATATAAATCATTACCCCATGCATTGGAGGGAGACATAGGTCCCACCCATCTCATAATGAAATCATTATTACGTGTGCCACAAAATCAACATAAATCATTCATCATAACACAAAGAATAAAATCGGTTTTATAAACATCATCCCATAAATATATAATCACTATAAAACAAATGAATATCTGTAATGACCTGGACCCATCGGGTCCATTGCTTTTCCAAAACAAAGCTCCACTGAAACGGTGGCACCTGTCATGGGGGCACCGGTCGTGGTGGCACCATGATGGTCGCACACCGGTCACGGTGGCACCATGACGGTGGAAGCAGTGACGATGGCACCGTCAGGGTGACACTGTGACGGTGGCACCGTGTCCTCACTGCGTTCCTTTCCAGTTCCCAACTTTTCCACTCCAGTAATATTTATTTTTACGTAAAGTTGATTTAATTTCCCCTTTCAAATCCATTTAAATCCCTTAAATAATATCTAAAATTCCCCATGGGCCTGGAAACCCTTAACATACCAAAATGTGTGGTTCTTCTTTGGTGTCACGCCCTTCGCCATCCCTTCTAGTTCCACCCCTGCTACACGTTTCCTTATGGTTAAAGAAAATTGTTTAATGTATAGCTGTTATGACCACCCCTCCAAGGAGAATTGTTAAATTATAATTAATTCCATTGTGCATAACTTCCCAACCACTGGGTGAAACCATGATTCGACTATATAGCCATTCAAAATTCCATATCTTGTAACAATGAGATCTCATCCTTATATAGCACGGGAATACCTTCTTCTTCTTTCTCTTGGCCAGTCTCATTTTCTTCATTGTGTGTTTGGATTTCCCCATCCCGAGGAAAATAGTGCGCCTATTTCGGAGCCTTTCTGATCACCCTTGGAGTCCTCGACGTTCCTCCCATGCAAGTCGTGTGTCCCCAATTCTAGGCGTGTGGAGAAGAAATTTGATCCTTGACCAACCAAGTTGGGATTCTCCTTCGTCTCCCCTTACCGTGTATCATGCGGCGTTGGTATTCTACTGTTTCTGTGGGAATGGATGAATTATTAACAAAGATAAAAAACATACTATGAAAGAACGATGGGGTGAGTTTGAAAATTATGCTATACTATTTTATAATTGCTATATGTTGTTATTTGTATGGGCTTATGCTCCCTGAAAATCATGGATATTGGTGGTCTTTCCTTGCGTACTACTAAACCCTCATCTTCTGTGATGAATGAATGACTATAACATGGAAATTGGTTAATCATGTAAACTCCGTGGATTAAATGAATACCAGTTAACATAAATACTTGTGTGGTCTCCTCGGTTAACCAACAGAATGAAGAACCTAATGAATGATGTACTTGAACCTGGAAGATTCCATCCTCTGTTTTGGAAGTAGGTGTGTTGTTCTGTTTGTTGCTTATGGGGTGATGTAGATGAGGATGGGATCCTTTGTTGTGTCATGGTTGTTGGTTGTGAATATGAATATGTGTGGGGCTGTATCTCGAGGCTTGTTTTGGTTCTAGTACTTTGAGGGATCTCACAGATCCCTTTTGTTGTTGTGACTTTACAAGATAACCGGGTGTGAATGCTTAAATGGTTGTTTGGGTGTTTCTCTTTCTCTCGCTTGTGGTTATGCCTGTTAGTTTCCCAGTAGTGCAGAATTTACTTAAATGGGATCACTTGAGCATGAAAGAAAGAATGGTTTAAATGGGGAATTGACTTTAGGAATGAGTTGTGACTTGGCCGTGAGTGTTGTGATTTTCTTTTATGAGTGAAAAGTAAAGAGGTAGTTTGTACATAGGTTGTATTTGGAAACCCTAGGTTGGGATGAGTTCCTGGTGTTGTACCTCTTGTATCCCTCGTGGTTTAATTTTCATGATCACAATCACTCTCTTATTTATCTAATCTTGTTTTAAGTGTTTTTGTTGATAGGCAAAAGGTTGCCAAGGAATTGGGCCAAGATGGACTGAAAGTGGACTGAAAATCAGTCCACCGGCCAACCGGTGGATGACCACCGGCCAGCCGATGGAGTCTTGACAGAAGGCATCCTTTCTGTCAAGACCACCGGCCAACCGGTGTCCCATCACCGGCCAGCCGGTGGAACCCAGACAGAAGGGTCAGCCACTATCTCAGCACCGGCCAACCGGTGGCCTCCTCATCGGCCAGACGGTGGTGCCTGGGCAGAAGGTCTCCCCCTTTTCCAAAGCACCGGCCAACCGGTGGCCAAGCACCGGTCAGCTGGTGGAGCCATTCAAACTAGCCGTTGGGCTTTGGCCAAACTTGTCCACTTGACCCCCAACGGCTCCGAAGGCCTCTCCAATGGCTCCAAAACCCCCCAAAGGCCATTTGAGGGTTCCCCCTCTATAAATAAAGGACTAGGAAGCCCCGGTAACGTACGGTAGCCCACGGGAACATTGTTCGATCATTTGGAGAACCTTCGGCGCATTCCTTCAAGGATCCCCATTTTCTCCAACTCACTTCCACAATCAAGGAGCACCACCATAGAAGCTTGGGAGCGCTCTTCATCAACTCCAATCAATCCGTTGGTGCCCAAGGCTTCTCCTCTTACGGTTTTTCTTATTTTATCATTTTGAGCGTCAATTTGGGTTTGTGCCTACAAACCCCTCTTTCTCTCATCCTCTCTTTGTTTGGGTTTTCACACCACCTTCAAGGTGTGAAGAGGTTAGTCAAGCCTTCCCTTTAAAAGGATTGAGTAATAGGTGAGCTAGCCTTCACCTATAAGAAGGCTAGTGGGTTCTTTCTCAACCATTAAAAGAAAGCTGTAATAGGTTCTAGACTACCTTAAAGTCTAGTAGGTTTCTTGCTAAAACCATTGAAAAGCAAGTGGTAGTAAATCTCTGAACGGTTGAGTTTGGAGCGGAGACGTAGGCTTTGGTTTAAGCCGAACTCAGTTATCAAGTTTTGTGTCTTGCCTATTTTATTTTCGCTGCACTTTTAACTTTGATTTTAAATTGTTAATTTTTTTTTAAAAGGAAATTCACCCCCCCTCTTGCCATCACTCTCCGCCCAACAATTGGTATCAGAGGCAAAATTTGAGTAATACCCTAACCAGTTTCAAATTCAAGATCCATTGTGATGGCTTCAACTTCTTTCTCCCCGAAGGATATTCTTTGGGTCTTGCTCCATTCTTTGATGGAACCGACTATACTTATTGGAAAACCCGCATGAACACTTTTCTTAGAAGTATAGGTTATCCTATTTATAAAATTGTCATGAATGGTTACTCTCTATCTTCTCCCGATGAATCCAAATGGACCCAAGACGATATTAAAAATTTCGAGCTTGATGGAAAAGCCATGAACGCTCTACATTGCGGCCTTGATCGTAATGAATTCAATCGAGTTTCCACATGCACCTCATCACATGAAATCTGGAAACTATTGGAGGTTACCCATGACGGGACCAACAAAGTTAAGGATACTCGATTGGACATATACCGTCAAGATTTTGAGTCTTTTACCATGCATCCATCTGAAAATATAACTGAAATGTTTATATGTTTTACTGATGTTTGCAATGGGAGAAAGTCCCTTGGTGATGATGTGTCTGCAGAAACGATGGTCAAGAAGATCCTTTGGATCTTACCAAGCTCATGGGCACCGAAAGTCACGGCAATTCAAGAAGCAAAATACATCAAGAACATGCCGGTCGAAGAGCTCATCGGATCCCTCATGACCTACGAGATCACCATGAGGAGGCAAGCTGAAAAGGAAGGAAAACCAATCAAAATTCCAAAGAACATCGCCTACAAAGTTCAAAAAGAAGAAAGCTCCTCCTCCTCATCGTCTTCCTCTTCAAGCGGCGATTTAGAAATGGAGAATCTTGCCCGCAAAATGCACAAATTCATGAAGAAGCACAAGAAGAAGAAATCCCGCAAGGCTCAACCCAACGAAAAATCCGAGCCTGAGGTAACATGTTACGGGTGTGGCAAGAAAGGCCATTACAAGCCCAATTGTCCACTCAACAAGAAAAAGGCCAAGCAAAAGGAAAAGAAGAATGCATTCAAGGCCACATGGAGTGATAGCTCCACATCCTCCTCCTCCTCCTCCTCAAGTGAAAACGGTAAAAAATGCCTAATGGCATTTCATGAGGTATCCTCTTCCGACTCCTCATTCTCTAGTTCTTCAAATTCATTTAATCATTTGTCTTATGAGGATCTCCAATATGCAAGAGATCAATTGGAGGAAGGTTTTCACGAAATTTCTTCCAAATTTATTGCTTTAAAAAAGAATTTCCAAAAACTTTCTTCCGAAAAGGAACAACTTCTCAAAGAAAAGGAGGAATTGTCCCTCAAGATCCAAAACCTTCCCGATGTTGATTCTATGGAATCAACAATCAAGGATTTAAGGGACTCCCTAGCTAAGTTCACCGAAGGTGAAAATAACCTTTCGAAGATCCTTGGTTCCCAATGCGTATCTAGAACCACCCAAGGGCTTGGCTATTCCATGCAAGCTTCCACATCCCATGCACCAACTATTTTTGTAAGGGGGAGCTCCCAATATAAATTTTTCAACTATTGTAAAAAACCCGGGCACTTAATTTATGAATGCGATTTCAAAAATGCCCGGTATGGTAGGCCCAATACTATTTCCTTTAACGATGAATTTTTTAGGAGAAGACCCGACACTAGACAAGTATGGATTGAAAAATCCCTTTTAGCGAGTCTCACCGGACCAAAATTTGTCTCGGTTTCAAAAACCTCTCCCAGGTGATTTGTAGTTTTTATTTAGGGGGAGTTAGGATCTTTTAAGCCTTTTTGTGATTTTCTTTCAAAACATTTCTTTCAAAACATTCAATTCAAAACTTTTCTATCAAAACTTTCAATTCAAAACTTTCAATTCAAAACTTTCAATTCAAATTTCAAAAATTTCAATTGGTTTAAAATCTCTATCTTGTTTTTCAACCTTTCCCTCAATCAAGTTTTATGCCCCGTGCTATTTTGATAATCACAAAGGGGGAGAAATTCTTGGTTGATTGGGGGAGAAATCTTTCTCTGATGCTTTGCTTTGCTTTTCAATTTATCCTTTAAAGCATGCCTTTCATTTCAGTATTTTACATTGCTTGTTTTTGTGATTGTGATCATCAAAATAGGGGGATATTGTTGTACCTCTCGTATCCCTCGTGGTTTAATTTTCATGATCACAATCACTCTCTTATTTATCTAATATTGTTTTAAGTGTTTTTGTTGATAGGCAAAAGGTTGCCAAAGAATTGGGCCAAGAAGGACTGAAAGTGGACTGAAAATCAGTCCACCGGCCAACCGGTGGATGACCGCCGACCAGCCGATGGAGTCTTGACAGAAGGCATCCTTTCTGTCAAGACCACCGGCCAACCGGTGTCCCGTCACCGGCCAGCCGGTGGAACCCAGACAGAAGGGTCAGCCACTGTCTCAGCACCGGCCAACTGGTGGCCTCCTCACCGGCCAGCCAGTGGTGCCTGGGCAGAAGGTCTCTCCCTTTTCCAAAGCACCGGCCAACCGGTGTCCAAGCACCGGTCGGCCGGTGGAGCCAGTCAAACTAGCCGTTGGGCTTTGACCAGACTTGTCCACTTGACCCCCAACGGCTCCGAAGGCCTTTCCAACGGCTCCGAAGCCCCCCAAAGGCCATCTGATGGTTCCCCCTCTATAAATAAAGGACTAGGAAGCCCCGGTAACGTAAGGTAGCCCACGGGAACATTGTTCGATCATTTGGCTAACCTCTGGCGCATTCCTTCAAGGATCCCCATTTGCTCCAACTCACTTCCACAATCATGGAGCACCACCATAGAAGCTTGGGAGCTCTCTGCATCAACTCCAATCAATCCGTTGGCGCCCAAGCCTTCTCCTCTTACGGTTTTTCTTGTTTTATCATTTTGAGCATCAATTTGGGTTTGTTCCTACAAACCCCTCTTTCTTTCATCCTCTCTTTGTTTGGGTTTTCACACCACCTTCAAGGTGTGAAGAGGTTAGTCAAGCCTTCCCTTTAAAAGGCTTGAGTAATAGGTGAGCTAGCCTTCACCTGTAAGAAGGATAGTGGGTTCTTTCTCAACCATTAAAAGAAAGCTGTAAGAGGTTCTAGACTACCTTAATGTCCAGTGGGTTTCTTGCTAAAACCATTGAAAAGAAAGCGGTAGTAAATCTCTCAACGGTTGAGTTGGGAGCGGAGACGTAGGCTTTGGTTTAAGCCATACTCTGTTATCAAGTTTTGTGCCTTTCCTCTTTTATTTCCGCTGCACTTTTAACGTTGATTTTAAATTGTTAATTGTTTTTTTAAAGGCAATTCACCCCCCCTCTTGCCATCACTCTCCGCCCAACACCTGTTACCTATATATAAAATTGTAGTTCTTATGTTTATTATTCACCCCCACCCATGTTTTCCAATTAGTGCCAAACACCCACATACAATGGGGGAGGGTGTTTTTTCCAACACTCTTATGATTGCCTGGTTATTAGCTCCTTTTCTTCTCCCTTTCCCAAATAGCCCCAGACTCTTTGGGCGGGCTATGATGGCCTGAGGTCCATTATAGCCCAAGATTCTTCGGGCATGGTAGTTGTGGTAGTTGGCACAGCTGTGTGTGGGCAGGTTGTTTCCCAAGAGTCTTCGGGATGAGGCCAATGTGTCTTCGGGCATGGTGGTAGTTGTTATGGCCCAGGTGTTTGTGGGCGTGGTAATCATGGTGTTTATGTCCTAGGTGTTTGGGGGAGGGATGTGTGGTTGTGGCCCAGGTGTTTACAAGCAGGATGTGTGGTTGTGGCCTAGTTTTGTGTCAGCGGGGTGTGGCTGTGGGATTGTGGTGAGAATGGAGGGAGTGGATTAATGTGTATAATATCTTCAATAACCAGTGGGAATGTGGCACGGGGTACCCAAATATCGATGTGCTATTAATTTATATTACATGACTTGCGTTATTTGGGGAGTGTACCTTGGTGAGGCTTGGGTGGATAGTTTTCCTTGTCAGGTGCTTTGGTGACCTCTTTTATCATAGGGCATTAGAATTCCTCCCCACTTGTGCACGAGAGTATTTGGTTTTCCATAATTAGTATACATGTATACTCACCCTACGTATATAAAATTCTATCAGGTTTCCAGGAGGACTTCAATGATTGTACAGGGTCGTACTAGCTCTGGCATTGGGACAGTTGCAGTTACTTTTTTTATTTTCATTTGGTACACTACCTTTATAGTATTATTTTAAATGTGGAATTTACTTTTATTACATGAATATGGGAATAATTTTCTTTGGCTTAACTTTAACCCCCAGTTTTGGTGTTTTTGGGATTTTCTCTCTTATCTCTCGATCCTCTTAAAGAAAAAAGGGTAATGCCTTCCATCTTGTGTGTAATTATATACCCTTGGTTCTAGTAGCCACTCCGGGACCTATTGAAGGTGGGTCTCAGGGGACATTATATCTCCTTCAACTTGAAGAAGGAATGGTCTAGCAATCTACTGTCCCTTATCTCATCTTGCTGAAGGCGGGTCATGACAGAATGGTATCAAAGGTAGGAGGTTGAGAGATAGAATGGAGTCTGGGTTTAGGCATAGTGAGGAATGCATGAGATGGTAGGGAAATAGTGTTGGGTGGTCTTGGTGCGTGAAATTTTCCATGGAAGACCGACTAGGACACGAGATTTTAGGGGCCCCCATCATCAGAGGCAATGACTCTGGGTCTACTGAACGACAAAGTAAGGCTACACTGATTTCATGGTATAGACCCTAGGGAAGGTACATGCAACATAATGACTTTTGTTCTTGTGATTCATGGGTGTGTAGGGATCTAAAATTAATAATAGGTTTAAGGAAATTTAAGAACAATATTCTACACTACACAGGCTTAGGAATTCCTTGTTTACCGTGAAGCTATGGAACCTGGGAGATGACCACGAGTAGTGTGGGCGATCAAGGATTAGAATATTGACTTGCCCGATCGGCATAGGACAGACTGAGAGGAGGATGACAATCAGTGGTAGAGGAGACATTGTGCCTTTCACCTAAAAACCCTTGGGAAGTACAAGAGAATCATCTCTGATGTGGAGACAGAGAGCTGGCTAGAGGAGCTGGTGATAGCTTTCGGCTTAATTCAGGCTCCGAAGAAGTACTGGGTTCCATTGGCTATATGCCAGATACGGGGAGCAACATGTAAGTGGTGGACGGTTTATCTTGGGGAGATGAGGGGGCTGAGGTGATGTTGGATGAATTTGAGAAGGATTTCTGGGTGGAATTCCTCTCAACCATAATGAAGCCTGAAAAGAGGCAAGAACTACTCTCCCCCCCCAGCTGGGGAGTATGTTAGTGAGAGAGTTGGGGATCAAGTTCAAGGATATCCTCTGCTTTACTCCCGACCTCTTTCCAGATGAGGAGTCTCAGGAGAGATGTTTGGAGGAGGCACTTAGACCTTCTCTCCAAAATGTTGTAACTACCTTCACCTTGCCGACATACATGGAGGTGTAGAAGAAAGTTGACATGGTGGAAAGGATGCAAACGCTGGGAGGTGTATAGCAAGAGGGAATCCAGTTGGGCTCATCGAAGGGGAAGTCCATTAGCAGCAGGACTCCAACATCGGGAACCTCTAAATATCAACTAGTATGAAGCAGGCCTCAGTAGTTCCAGTTTCGATCTCCTAGTCCTAGCCCTTTTCTTTCGGGCCTAGGGCTGAGATGATTCATTTGTGGAAGCCATGGGAACCTTAGAAATCAGTTCCCAGACAGAGTGTAGTACGGATGTCATGGGAAGGTTCAACACCCACCTCAACAGTAGTAGTTTCCAGTTAGACACTTTCAGCAGTAGTAGCAGGGGCAGCATGCTCCACTCCTTCGAGGGAAGGCGCCGTAGGAGGAGGCCTACCTCAGGGTTCTCCTCAAGGATATCGACCAAGGCATGGTTGGGAAGGTGGCCAATATCCAAGAGGTAGAGAAGTTGAGTGTTGGAATTTACACGCAGCAGAGGCAGCAGTTCCAGCAGGTCCATAAGTCGTTCGGGGTACGATCAACTTGTTTAGTAACCTTTCCTATGCCTTGTTCGATACATGAGATTAACACCTGTTTGTTGCACCCAGTCTGGCACGTTCTCTAGGTTTAGACGCTGAGAGACTTCCAATTCCCCTAGTGCTGATCACACCAGTCGGATGTCTGACAGACCTGTTTTATGTTTTCCGAGGGTGTATAATGATGATAGGGACACATCAGTCTATCAGGGATATTCTACTATTACAGATACAACCATACAATGTCATCCTAGGCATTGACTGGTTGTTCTCTTAATGTTCTATCATTGACTGCTTCCATGAAAGGCTCGTGTTTTCAGATTTGGGCGGCCGACATGTAACTTTCATCAGTGAGTGGAGTGGGCAGAAAAGTATCAGGCGAGAGGTGCCCCTCCCTTCATTGTTAGCTGAGATATCAGTGGAGTCAGTGGCTGCAGAAATAGTGGATGTTCCCGGGGTCATCAGTGAGTTTATGGATGTCTTCCATGAAGAGGTGGATACTTTACCCACTCGACATGATTTTGAGTTCGGGATAGACTTCCAACATGGTTCCCGTCCGATTTAGATGGCTCCATACCCGATGATACCTTCTATGTTACGGGAGTTGTGGATTCAGATTGACGATCTGATGAAGAAGGGCGTTGTGCATCCAAGTGTGTCACCATGGGGTGCTCCAGTCTAATTCTAAAAGAAGACAGATGGTGGTCTCAGGATATGCATAGACTAAAGGAGACTGAATCAGGTGACGGTCAAGAATTTCTACCCTATTCCGAGGATAGACGATCTCGTTGACAAACTTAGGGGATCAGTTTGTTTCTATAAGATCGATATATGGTCGGGATATCACTAGGTGAGGGTGAAATAGGGTTACATCTCGTAGACTGCATTCAGTTGCAGATATGGGCACTTTGATTTTGTGGTCATGTCGTTCGGTGTTACAAATGAACTAGCCATGTTCATGGGACTCATGAACTCCATATTCCGGGAATACCAGGATCAGTTTGTAGTCGGGTTTATTGACGACATCTTGATCTACTCAGGATAAAAGGAGGATCACGATGAGCACCTGAGTGCAGTTTTAGAGGTCCTCCTACATCACCAATTCCAAGGGAAGTTATCCAAGTGAATGTCTTGGAAGCTAGAAGTGGACTTCCTTTGGCACATGGTGTCGAAACATGGAATAGAAGAGGATCCTTTGATGTTTGAGGCAGTTAGATCATGGGAACCACCGAAAAACGTGGCAGAGGTTCACAGTTTCCATGGACTGACATGTTACTACTAGAGGTTCATACCCATCTTCTCCCGAGTTGCAGCACCTTTGGAAGCTTTGACCAAGAAGGATCAGGCATTCATTTGGAATAGGCAGTGCCAGACAATCTTTAGCTATATGAAGGATAAGTTGGTAAGTTCTCTAGTGATGTGGTTGTTGGAAGAAGGGGCGGCGTTTGAGGTGTTTTGTGATGCTTCAGGACAAGGCCTCAGGTGTGTGCTGATGCAACGACAAGGGGTTATCTCTTATGGGTCTAGACAGTTACATCCCCATGAGTATAATTATAACACCCACGATTTGGAGCATGTGGCAGTCGTGTTCGCACTAAAGTTGTGGCGGTATTTTCTCATCGGGGAGCGCTTCGTGGTCTTCATAGATCACTAAATCTGGATGTATATATTCTACCAACATGACCTAAACTTACGGAAGCAACGGTTGATGTAGTTCCTTTAGGACTATGACTTCAATATTTCCTACACCTTAGGAAAAGGGGATGTGGTGGCCTATTCCTTGAGTAGGAAGTCGCAGAAGGATGCGGTTTGAGAGTCAGCAGATGCATGGAAGGCGATGGAGGAATTGGCTGCCCAGCACCTGGATGCAAGGATGGATGGTGGTAGGGGTTGCCTATATCAGATTCCAATATTATCTTATCTGTTATGGTAGGTATAGGAGTCTCAATGGGGAGTCTTAGAGAGTGAAGTGATGCGAGATCGGGCTAACCATGGAAATGCTCCAGAAGGATGGACGGAGGATAGTCAGATTCAGATGCTTTTCCGAGGGATGATGTTTGTCCCAGCGGCGATGCGCGAGAGGGTTCATGGTGAGTTCCACAACTCGCCCCTAGCAGTGCACCTAAGAGCTCCAAAATGTACAAGGGCATGATGAGTTAGTTTTGTTGGCCGGGGGTAAAGCGGACGGTTGCAGTGTTTGTGGCCAAGTGCCTAGTGTGTCAGTAGGTGAAGGTGGAACACCATGTTCCAGGCGGTCTGTTACAACCTTTAGATATCCTCGTATCTAAGTGGGAAGAAATATTGACGTATTTCATCACAGGGATACTCAAGTTTCAAGGAGGCTACGATGCTATCTGTGTAGTGGTGTACCAGTTGATGAAATCAGCTCACTTCCTGGCGATCAAGGAGTTTGGTGTAGTGGATGCCTTAGCACGGAGGTACGTGGATGAGGTGGTGTGATTGCATGGAGTTATGAGGCCTATAGTCTCAGATAGAGATGTACGGTTTACCTCACAAGTCTAGAGGGGATTGCATCATGCTTTTGGAACCAACTACATCTTAGCACTGCTTTCAACTCCCAGACAGATGGGCAGACATTGCACACCATCCAGACAATGGAGGATATGCTATGGGCATTATTCTGGACTCTGTGGGATTGTGGGAATGACACTTTCCTATGGTAGAGTTTTCCTACAATAGTAGTTATCACTCTACTATTGGCATGGATCAGTTCGAAGATTTGTACGGAAGGCCATGTTGCTCATCCGTGTGCTAGACAGTGGTCGAGGAGGTTGGTGTTCTTGGCCCAGAGGTGGTGTAGAGCACAACGGAGAAGGTTCAGCTTATACGGGAGAGGATAAAGGTGGATTAGGACTATCAGCATTCATATGCCGATAATAGGAGGAGACCCTCGGAGTTTGTGGTTGGGGACCACATATTACTGAAGGTCTCCCCTCGGCATGGGCAACAAATGTTTGGTAAGGGTAGTAAGCTTTCTCTATGGTTCTCTAGACCGTTTGAAGTGCTCTGGTGGGTCGGTGAAGTGGCTTATCAGCTAGCACTACCACCACCACTATATATAATGCATGATGTCTTCCACGTGTCTCACCTCTGACGATATCTACCTGACGATTCAGACGTCCTCGACTGGGGAATACTGGGTATCGAGGACAACGTGACTTTTGTGGAAAGACCAGTGAGGATCGAGGATCATGAGGAGAATATGCTCCATGGATGGACCATTCCTTTGGTTCATGTGTTGTGGAGTCATGGAAGGTTCGAGGAAAGTAACTGGGAATAAGATATGCAGATGCCTGCCCAGTACCTAGAGTTGTTTTGAGTTTTGTTCGGTTTTTTTTGTACTTGTTTGTGATGGAACACTTTACGTTGTTAACTATAGAACTTGCGGTTTTCATTATTCTGTGTATGTGTGTACAGTGTCCTAACTATGGGGATGGGAGGACCTGATCCCTAATTAATACGCATTAAGGTGGATGTGATTAAACTCCTGCGGGCGAGTAATTGCCACCCAAAGCAGATAGTATCTTGACACGGAGGAAGAAAATATCTAACCCATATGACTGGACAGTTTGACCTTCAAATGATTCCTGGTTACTTGAGGGAGTGGTGTTACTGGGTGTCTATGAAGATTAATCCTTAGAGGTATCTTTCTAGTTGGTTGTTCAGAACCCCTCTTTGTTCGGGTCATGTTTTGATTCTCGAGGGTGATAATAGTTTGAGAGGTATTTGATGTAATGACCCAAACCCACCAGGTCCATTAATTTTCCAAAACAAGGCTCCACTGAAATGGTGGCACCGGTTTCGGTTGCACCGTGACGGTCGCACACAGGTCACAATGTCACCATGACAGTGGCACCACTGATGGTGCCACTGTTAGGGTGACAGCTTGACGGTTGCACTGTGTCCTACCATCGTTCTTTTCTAGTTATCGACTTTTCCACTCCTGCAACATATTTTTTTACATAAATATGATTTAATTCCCACTTTCAAGGCCATATAATTCCCATAAATAATATCTAAAATCCCCAAACGGTTGAGGAACCCTTAATTTACCAAAACGTGTGGTTTTCCACAGTGTCACGCCCTTCCCCGTACCTTCCAGTTTCGCCCCTGTTACATGTTTCCTTATGGTTAAAGAAAATTGTTTAACATATAGCTGTTATGACCACCCTGTTATGGATAATTGTTAAATGAAAATTAATTTCATCATGTGTAACTACCAAACCATGTTGGGAAACCACAATCTGACTTTATAGCAGTTAAAAATTTCAAATCCTGTTACAAAGAGATATTAAACTTATATCACACGAGAATTCTTTATTCTTCATCCTCTTGGCTAGTCTCCTTTTCATCATTGTGAGTTTGGAGTTCCCCATCCCAAGGAAAGTAGTGTGCCTGTGCTGGAGCCTTTCTGCTCACCCTTGGAGTCCCCGACGTTCCTCCCATGCATGTCGCGCGTCCCCAATTCTTGACATGTGGAGAATAAATTCGATCCTTGATCAACCAAGTAGAGATTTTCCTTTGTCTCTCCTTTCTGTGTATCATGTGTGGTGGGTAAACTACTGTTTCTGTGGGAATGTATTAAACCTTAACAAAGATAATGGTCAGACTAATAAAGAATGATGGGGTGCATTTGACAATTCTACTGTACTCTTTTATAATTGATATATGTTGTGAACTGCATTGGATTATGCACACTGAAAATTAGGGCTGTTGGTGGTCTTTACTTGTGCCCTATTGAACCCTCGTTTTCTATGATGAATGAAAGACTATAACATGGAAATTGGTTAATCACGTAAACTCAGTGTATTAAATTAATTACAGTTAACATCAATCCTTGTGTGGTCACCCCAGTTAACCAACATAAAGAATAACCTAATGAATGATATGCTTGAACCTGGATGTTTCCCTACTCTGTTTTGGTAGTAGGATAGTTTTTCTATTTGATGTTGATTAGGTGATGTGGATGAGGATGGGATCCTCTTTTGTGGCATGGTTGTTGGCTGTGAATCTGAAGCTGTTTGGGGTTGTATCTCAAGGCTTGGTTTGGTTCCAGTATATTGAGGGATCTCCTAGATCTCTTTTGTTGTTGTGACTTTACAAGAGATCTGGGTGCGAATACTTAAACTGATGTTTGGGTGTTTCTCTTTCTCTGGCTTGTGGTTTTTCCTGTTAGTTTCCCATTAGTGTAGAATTTACTTAAATTGAATCACTTAAGCATGAAATAAATAATGGTTTAAATGGGGAACTGGCTTCAAGAATGAGTTATGACTTGGCCATGATTGCTGTGATTTTCTTTTATCAGTGAATAGTAATGATGGTGTTTTTTCATAGGATGGCTTTGGAAACCCTATGTTTGGATTATTATATGTTACCTATATATATAATTTTAGTTCTTATGTTTCTTTTTCACACCCCACCCAAGTTGATCACTCAGTGTTGAACACACCCATTTCATGGGGGAGGGTGTTTTTTCCAACACTCCTATGAGTGGCTGGTTATTAGATACTTTTCTACTCCCTTTCTCGAATAGCCCAAGACTCTTCAGGCAGGTTGTGATGGCTTGAGGTCCATTATAGCACATGATTCATTAGGCTGGGTAGTTGTGGTAGTTGTCCCAGGTGTGTGCAGGCAGGTTGGTTCCCAAGAGTCTTTAGGATGAGGCCCAGGTGTCTTCGGGCATGGCACCAGTTCTTCTGGCCCATGTGTTTGCGGGCGTGGTACGCGTGGTGGTTTTGGCCCAAGTGTTTTCTGGTAAGAAGGCAGGGGAGGTTCGATGCATAGGATGTCTTCAATAACTAGTGGAAAAGTGGTGCAGAGTAACCAAATATCGATGTGATATTAATTTATATTACCTGACTTTCCTTATTTGGGGGGTGTACCTTGTTGAGGCTTGGGTGGATAGTATTACTTCCTAGGTGATTTGGTTACCACTTTCATAATTAGGTATTTGAATGCCTCCCCACTTGTGCACGAGAGTCTTTTTTTTCATACTGAGTATACTTTTATGCTCACCCTCTGTATATAAACTGCTTTTAGGATTCCAGGAGGACATCAGGAATCGTGTAGTACCATAATAGCTCAGGCATTGGGACAGTTGTAGTTACTGTTTTTCTTTTCTTTTGGTACTTTACCTTTGTAGTCTCCTTGTACTTGTGGCATTTACTTTGGTAAAATTCATATGGTAATGGTTTTCTTTGGATTTACTTTACCCCCACTAGTTTTGGTGTTATAGGTATTTTCTATCTTATCTCCCGATCCTATTATAGAAATAAAGGGTAATGGATTCCATATTGTGTGTAATTCTATACCCTTGGTGCTAGTCGCCACTCCGGGACCTATTGAAGGTGGGTCTCAGGGGGTCATTATCTCTCCTTCAACTTGAAGAAGGAAGGGTCTGTAAATATGATGTCCCTTCTCTCATCTTGGTGATGGTGGGTCGTGATAATATCATTTCATCATAAGAAAAATAAAACCATGTCTGTAATATATATATTATACTTGAATGATAATCATACTAAATAATTTCTTCTTATATAGAAAATAGTTTTGATAAAACACTTCAAATTAAATATTGAGGAAAATATCCTTTCTTCTTCAAAATCATATTCTTTTTCAAAAAATGCCATCCATTTTTAAATGAAACTGATTTTGTTGAAAATAATAATGAAATATTGTAGACTAAGATTCATGAAAATAATGAGTTATGAAACTATAAATATCTTTTCATTTCGTATAAGTTAAAAAACATTCTCCTCATACTTTTATCTAAAAAGTCAACAAGTACCACGTATGGTAAACAAAAGAATGATTCCTTCCATAACACAAAGTGAAAGTAAAAGTGGGGGTAAACATGACTATAAAAATAAATTGAAGAATATTAAACACTTTATGAAAAACATTTTTATATACAGGGATGAAAAATATAACCCTAGTAAATACTTACGTATAAGAAATTTCAGATAAAAATGAGATTGCAAAATTATCCCATATCTTAGGTTCATTTTTTCCATACGTGTTGGAAACTACTATATAGTGGGTTAAAACATATTATTAACTTGGAACATAACAATAATAATATTTATTATATCATATATTATTCACTTGGGACTTTATATTATCTGTTCTTTAGTCAATTACAGGTTAAAGTAGCATTTTGGGTAAAATTGTTTCATTTATTGTATGTGTTTCGACTTGTTGTTCTTGATTTTATTACTTATATCCCGATTTTCATAATTCCGTAATATAAAACATGTTTTATATTTAATATATATTCATCATATAAATATATATTATAGATCGATAAATGGAATGAAATACATCTTTCATGGAGACGGTAGGTCGTACGTACGTATTAACGATGTTTTCGTTTTTTATGGAATTGAATGGAATTAAGTAAATAAAAAATATATGTAAATAAATCTGATATCATTATTATTTCATATGTTTCATTATTATGTATTATATATACTTTATAATCATACTTGAATGGGTAATCATGAAGAGTGAATCTCATAGTGCCATAGAGATGGTAATCCGTACGTACGCACGAGCGATGATATCATTCCCATAATTTTCAAATGGAATTGGAGTGGATTATAGAATATCTCATAATTAGTATCATGTTATAATAATAATATATAGTTATTCTTTACACCATTATACCCATCCATGTAAGGTGGTGGTGGAAAATAGATTACACCATGGCGTGGAGAGGGTATTCCGTACATACGCACACGAGATGATTTCCTTTTCTGTAGAATGGATAGAAGGTGAAATATGGATGTTTCATATTTATAATAACATATCAGTATATGGGTGATACTGATTTTATTACTTTATAATGAATCAAATAACTAAGAGGCTGCAGAAGAAGAAATAAATTTGAAAGAATTGGTAAATGATATTACCGCTTCTTCAACGTGCCTCGTCTAAACCTCCTCTTAAGGCACTAAAGATAGTCTTTGAAGAAGACTAGGACCTATATAAATTTTCATGAAAAGTGGATAAGATAAATGGATAGGTTTTGGCTGAGCATGAAGGCTCAAAATGTTATGAATAAGAGAGGGAGGAGGTGCCCTTTTATAAGGGAGGGCAGGGGCACCTTTGAAAACCATAAAAAAGTAAATTTATAATAAATTCAAACCCTACATAAAAACATCCAAAAATTAGTCAATTCGAATATGAGATGGTATAGGGTTTTAATCTCATCATCCAGTAACATTTATAAATGTTTTATGTTTATTTTAAACCGCATAATTTTGATTTATCCTTATTTAACATATTTAATTTTATTTGTTGTAAGAATATTCAAAATATTAAATTGTTATAAATAATTACTTATGTATTGTGAATTGTCCATAATTTGATAATTTATGACATTTTAGACAATATAAATTTCAATATATAATTTTTAAATATTTTTTGTGATTTTTAAACAATTTAATAATATGATATTTTTATAAAACAACTATAGAGTCAATTTTGACACAATTCATTTAATTGAATTTATATAAAATCCACACTTATGATATATTATAAAAATATATTTAATAGATTCATAGAATTTCATATTTATCATTAAAATTCATGGATAACATTAAATAGTTCAGATAATGATTATTTTAATATTTTTAAAACCATTTATTTGATATTTCAATCAATAAAATGATTTATACATCACAACTGTGTCATCATTAATGATAATTATTTAATCCCTAAAAATTATAAATAAATTTCCTAGATGTAGATAATTTTATTATTTTTTTTAAAACTATTTATATTCTATGTTTTCTGAGGTCTATCACTAAATCAAAATTATTACACTTATAAGATATAAGAGAGTGACATGTTATGACTTTCTGTGGTTTTAATAATAAGTTTTTCATTTTCATGGTCAAAAGTCCCTGTAATAGATCTATTTCGACCATTATGTGATATGGGTCGACTTTTAATCATTAAATATTATTTTTGATGGTCTTGGGGTAATTTTATAATCTTATTTTAAAACTTAATTACTGTATTTACCTTTAACTGTAGTAAATAAAATTTATCGTAGTTACTATTCATAATTTCTAAAAAAATAAATAGCCTATTAACATAATTTAGACCTACTGATTCCAAAAATGGAATCCATTTTTCCAAATTCAAAACACAGGAGTTACAGTATTTAATTGAATATTAATCCTGCTGTTGAGAAAACGGGTTTTAAAAGTTAAAACGTTGCAAAAGATTGAAATTTTTTTACCTATGAATTCAATGTAAAACTAAAGATAATTACTTGAATTGTATTAAATGGTAAAAATATATTCTATTTATACTTTAAAACTATTCATTATTATAATTTATCCATTTAAATTATCATGAATAATTTTTTTTAAATTAAAATTTATCATATTTTTAATATTCATCAAAATATGAAAGTTAATAGAAAAATATAAAAATTTTATCCAAAGTAAATTTTTATGTCCTTATTGAAATTAATAAGTTTATTTTATCTAATTTAACTTATAAACATGTCATAAAATAGATTTAATGTTGGTTCGCCATCAAATGGCGGAAAAACTGCATTTTGTAAAAAAAAATTATTTTATTCTCATACCATGTTCTAGAATATGTGTAAGATGAATTATTATGTAATAAAATTCAAAATGTGGTATATAATATTAATAATTTCTACTTCATAATTATATTATAGCAATATATTGTGTTTAGTAAAACTCATAATTGCGTACAACACATGCTTCTGAGGAAGGTCGCTCTTGCGTGAAACACAAGCCAAGAATAGTGTTTGCGTATACTAAAAGATAATACAGTGTTACGTATAGCACACACTAATTTTGGTGAAGCGTAGAACACAAGATTTCACAGAAATTAAAAAATAAAATTTCTCATAAAATCTCAGGGTGTAACATTCTACCCCCCTTAAAATGAATTTCTCCCTTGAAATTCGTCGGGGTTATAAGTTTTTTACTACTTGAATGTTTCTTTAAAAGAAATCCACATCGTAAGAAGGAATACTAAAACCTTATTTGAAAAACTAAAATTAGAAAAATAAAATATTCCCAAAATAACTCATCACTGGGTTTCCACATAGGAGAACATAGGTGAAAACATGGATATGGAAGAGAAATCTAACCATCATGTTCTGATAAAGAGTGGTTGAGAACATGGCTATGAAAAATCCAATAATCACAAAGCCATAAACTTCTGATGATATTAGGTACCATCTGAATCATCGTATATGAGGTTACTAGGACAACATTTTTGGTTTTCAAGATCATTTCCCTAAAGTTGATACATTTTTTCATATTGATAAATACTTACTTGATTTCAGTGTAATATCATTATTGGTTATTCCAGGAACAATTTCCACTTCATCTTTTATTTAATGAAATGAATTTGAATTTGTCCTTCTTGAAATGTTAGAAGATCATGCGATAGAATGAAGGGTCATTCCATCTGTCTCATACAAAAGGTTATCAAAAGATATCAAATATAAAGAAGTCTATCTATGGTGAGTTTAGTCATATATGATTCCAAATATGGACTTATAATTCCACCATCATACTTCTTAATAAAATAAAACTAATTTCTACTAACCAGGGACTTCCTGTAGGCCAGTGGTAGGTGATAATGGCATGTCCTACTTCGGTTGTGGGTTCTATTCATGCATCCCTGTATGACACGACAAGTTGTCGCTCTGCTACGAGTTTTCCTTTTTCTAAAACTATATTATTATAACATTTTAGATATAATATCAATAAGTTCTGGACATAAACAATACTATTTGATATACAACTCAATATATTCCATTTATTAGGCTTATCCAAAATAATTCTATCCAATCTCATTGTATAAAGAAAATGATTACTAAAAAGGACATCTACCAAGAATGTGAATACCATCATTTATCCCCCATATGTCAAAAAGATATATCTTGTTGTTTTTCACATTCCAATCATGTGAATACCTTAATAATTTATTCTCTTGAAAAATGAATACACATTGAATCTTAGTGAACACATGAGTGCTATAAAATGTTAACTCTTTCCACAAACCAAAATCCCAAAATTTCTGTATATTCAAACCATGATGTCACATTGTCATGTCCTCAGTAACACTATGAAGCACCTCATTATCTCTTTATCAATACATTATGTGCATATCATCTACTTTCAGAAAATATTTCAATCAATTTTCATGGATATTGGTACCATATTCTTAGGGAAAACCACAATAGACCAATACATAGATATTTTAATATACCATAGAAGTACATAAACAACATTATTCTTGAATTCCAATACATAAAACCTTCAATCCATCTTCGTAAATTATTGGCATGGAATAGTTCCTTCCTCGATTTAGAAGTATCCTTTTAGGTAAGGGAATTTAGTTGGGCAATTCCCATGTTCTCCATAGATAATACATTGAACTCCACAACAGTCTGTCACTCTATACCCCTTTTCCCCACATAGATAACATCTTCTCCTCAATTTGCGGTATTACTCAAGGTTCTTCTTCCCTTCTTCTTAACATGTATAAAGCTTACACTTCCTTCCTCTATTTCCCTCACCATTCAAACATGCATAAAAGTCCATATTCCACTTATTTGGTGACTTAGGAATACAACTAAAGTTCACCTTGTTAATCATATATCATGATGACTGATTCGGCATAATTATAATATCATTCTCTCTAGGAATTACACAATTGTGTTGATCATGGTCACCAATTTTTCCATTGGAATCAATGTTAACGAAATTCCTTCTCGTTCCCTCCATTGACTAAAACCATATACCAATGTGTAAGAAACACTTAAAATAACGTGGAACCACATAATCATAAAATGTCATTTATGAGATGACTATCTTATAACACATTCCTTAATCCGTGGCGCCTTAGGTTCACCCTTGGTTATTCATGATCTTCAAAATAATTCAAGGACCATAACCTATAGTTATACTAATCCTTTGGGACATCCCTAGACATACCATACAAATATCTCTAGGGATCTCACTAATGTTTTCGGATCCTAGATTCAAAAGGATAACTAAACCGTTCCACTGATACCAACTGTAGAGACTCAAAGCTTGATGTACATGGAAATTACAATACTTTTTCTGAATACTTAATACATAATAGAAACAAAGACCTAGTAACCGTAATAGTTTAGTGTCTTTGGAAACTCGGAACATAATCTTCTTAATCATGGTGAAAGATCTTCAACATCTCCCATAAAGATATTACCCTTTTGTTTTCATACCCAAAACCGTTCTTTAAATCATGGGGAAAAGAAAACATGTAAAGGGTGAGATCAAATACTCAGTAAGGGTAAGCATGGAGAAAATAAAACAAACCATATACATTTGAACTTAAAAATATGAACATAATGTTTAAACATCAAAATCTTGAGTTGTGAAATAAATCCTGGCAGTACGTAAGGCATAGATCATAAAGGAACATTAATCATGATAAAATAGCATGGGAATAAAACACATAATTGTGGAAACCATTATTCACTTGTTATGATTTCCATAGTAGACAATGTATTACTACTAAGACCATCATAGTGGACAAAGTCCATTACATAACCGGATTTACTTATCGTTCCAGCCCTATATTACTGAACCCGATTCACTTGTCGTTCTAGCCATGTCTATCTCATGATATATAAAGCATTACCCAATGCATTGGAGAGAGATATAGTTCCCACCCATCTCATAATGAAATCATTCATATGTGTTCCACAAAATAAACATAAATCAGTCATCATAGCCCAAATAATAAAATGGGTTTCATAAACATCATCCCATTAATACATAATACATATAAAAAAATGGATATCATTTAATCATAATAAAAATAAAACCATTTAAATAATAGATATATTATACATGAAATGTAATCATAGTAAATAAAGTCATCTTAGATGGAAAATAGTTTTGATAAAACACTTGTAATAAATTCTTGAGGAAAATAACCTTTCTTCTTCAAAATCATCTTCTTTTTCACAAAATGCCATGCAATTTTAAAAGAAATTGATTTTGTTGAAAATAATAATGAAATATTGTAGGGGAGGATTCATGAAAATAAGGCATTATGAAACTGTAAAAATTTGTTCATTCTATATAATTTAAAAAAACATTCTCCTCGTACTTTTAACAGAAAAGTCAAAAAGTACCTCGTAGGGTAAACAAAAGAAATATTCCTTCTATAACACAAAGAAAAACAAAAATCGGGTTAAAAATGTCTTTAAACATACATGGAAAAATATTAAACACTTTATGAATAACATTTTTTTGGAAGTGGATAAAAAATATTACCCTAGTAAATACTTACCTATAAGCAATCTCGGATAAAAATGAGATTGCAAAATTATCCCTTACCTTAGGTCCAATTTCTTCCATACATGTCTGAAACTCCTATATAGTGGGTTTAAACATATTATTAACTTGTCACAAAACCTTAATAATATTTATTATATCATATATGCTTCACATAGGACATTATATTACCTGTTCTTCTGTTAATTCCATTTTTATTCAGCGTTTTGGGTAAAATCGTTTCATTTATCGTACGTTTTTCTACTTTTTGTTCATGATGTTCTTACTTATATCATGATTTATTTAATTTCAGAATTTAAAACATTATTTATATATATTATATATTAATATTAAAAATATATGTTATAGATCGATAAATGAAATGAAATACACCGTTCGTGGAAACGGCAGGTCGTACGTACTCATGAAAACTGTTTTCGTTTCTTTATTGAATTGAATGGAATTAAGTAAATTAAACATATATTTATATCAATACAATATCATTATTATTTAATATCCTGCATGATTATTTATTATATATACTTTATAATCATACTTGAATGGTTAATGATGGAGAATGAATCTCATCGCGTCATGGAGATGGTAATTCGTACGTACACACGAGCGATGATATCATTCCCATAATTATTGACTGGAATTTGAGTGGGTGTTAGAATATCTCAGAATTTGTATCATGTTATAATAATAATATATATTTGTTATTTATACCATTATATTCATCCATGTAAGGTGGTGGTGGAAAACAGATTACACCACAGCGCGGAGACGGTATTTCGTACGTACGCATGCACGGTGATTTCATTTTCCATAGGATTGATTGAAGGTGAAATAGGGTTGTTTAATATTTACAATAACATATTATTATATCAGTGATACTGATGTTATTATCTTATAGTGAAACAATTAAATAATATGAAGTAGAGGAAGAAATAAATTTGAAAGAATCAATAAAGGATATTACCTCTTCTTCGACACCCCTATACTAAAACTCATAATAGGGCACTAAAGTTAATCATTGAAGAAGACCAGGACCTCTAATAGGTTTCTTGGGAAGTGTATAAGACAAATGTATAGGGGTTGGCCATGCTCTAAGGCACAAAATGTTGTGAATAGGAGAGGGATGATGCTCCCATTTATTAGAGGGGAGAGGGGCACCTTTGGAATCCTAAAAAAATATTTTATAATAAATCCAAACCCCAAATAAAAACCTCCAAAAATGACTCAATTGGAAGTTGAGATGAGATAGGGTTGTAATATCATCATCCAATAAAATTTATACATGATTTTTGTTAATTTTAAACCTTATCATTTTGATATATCCTTATTTAAACTATTTAATTTTAATTGTGGTAATAATATTCTAAATTTAAAAATGTTATAAATAATTACTTATGTATTGTGAATTATCCATAATAGGATACATTATGAAATTTCAGACCATATAAATTTAAATTTATAATTTCTAAATATTTTAGTGATTTTTAAACAATTTAATAATATGTTATTTTTAAACAACAACAATAGTTTCAATTTTGACACAATTCATTTATTGGAATTTAAATAAAATCCACACAGAGGATATATTTAAAAAAATATTTAATAGATTCATAACAGGTCATATATATCTATAAAATTCTTAGATCATATTAAATAGTTCATATAATAATTATTTTATAATTTTTAAAAGCATATATTTGATATTTCAATCAATAAAATGATTTCTATATTGTTATTGTGTCATAATTAATGATAATTTTTTAATACATAAAAATTATAAATAAATTATAATGATGTAGATAATTTTATTATATTTCTAGAGACTATTTATGTTCGATGTTATATTTGGTTTATCACAAAATTAAAATTATTACACTTAAAAGATATAAGATAGTAACATGTTGTCACTTTCTTTGGTTTTAATAATAATTATATCATTTTCATGGTCAAAAGACCATGAAATGAATATATTACAACCCTTATGTGAAATGGGTCGACTTTTATTCATTCAATTGAGTTTTTTCAGGTCTTACGGTAATTTTATAATCTTATTTTAAACCTTAATTACCTGATTACCTTTAAATGTAGTAAATAAATTTTACCGTAGTTACTATTCATAATGTCTAAAAAAAATTGTAGACTATTAAAATAATTTTTAACTAATGATTCAAAATATGGAATCAATTTTTCTAAATTTAAAACACAGAATTTGAAGTATTTAATTTAAAAATATTCCCGCTGTTGAGAAAACATGTTTAAAAAGTTAAAACACTGTAAAAGTTTGAAAAGTATTTACCTATTAATTCAATTGAAAATTAATGATAATAACATAAATTATATTAAATGGTAAAAATATATTATATTTATTCTTTAAAAGCATTCAATTTTATAATTTAACAATAGAAATTATCTTGATGATAAAAGTTGGTTTTAAATAAAATTTAGCCTATTCTTACTATTCATCATAATATGAAAGTTAACAAAAAATATAAAAAATTTATCCAAAGTAAATTTTTATATCCTCATTTTAATGAATAAGTTAATTTTTTATAATTGAACCTATAAATGTGTGAAGAACAAGATTTAAAGTGGGTGCGCCATCAAAAGGCCGCAAAACTGCATTTTATGAAAAATTTATTTTGTTCTCATACCATGTTCTAGAATATGTGTAAGATGAATTATTATGTAATAAAATTTAAAATTTGGTTAATACTAATAAAAATGTCTAGTTCATAATAATATTATAACAATATAACGTTGTTTATTTAAACTCATTATTGCGTACAGCACACGCTTTTGAGGAAGGTCACTCTTGCATGCAACACAAGCCAAGAATAGTGTTTGCGTATACTACTAGCTAATAAGTTGTTGTGTATTATGCAAGATATTCGTGGTTAAGTATACAACACAAGATATCAAAGAAATTAAAGATAATATTTCTCATAAAATCTTGGGGTGTTAAAATTTTTATATAAAAACATGGTAATCTTATGATGAGTTTCTCTTTGAAAACCCTCTTTCGCTTCACATTTATGAGATTAATTAAAAAATAAAATTTACCACTACTGTGAATGGAATGACAGAAAAAAGAATCAATATTTTTAACCAGAATAATTTATATTTTATAAAAAATCAAAATAATATTTTACCATAATTAATTTTAATACCAATGAAAATTATATATTATAGGTAATGTAAAATTGATTTACCAAGCGTTACACAATAATAATAGCAGTTAACATCACCAAAAAACATCCTAAAATTTATTTTTCTTGATTTATTTCTACCTTATATTGTATAGATATCATTAATGATCTATTTAGACCCCTTTTTCATGAAAACCATGTGGGTAACATTTTATTCATTAAAAAAATAACAAATATGTCACTCACAAAATTTACAAAAGTCTACATACTCTTATCGTTTCTATAAACCTTAAAAACGTTCTGGTTAATACATTAAATACCAAAATATATTCACAAAATATATCCACCATCCTATAAGCCTTATTTTTGGAATAAATCCACCTTAGGGAGGAATTTGGAGGAAACCTAAGAAGGTTACCCAAAGAATAATTAACATTTTTAATGTGTTTTATATTTTATTTATTTATCCATATCCTTCACTTTGTATCAACCAATGATTATATAGTGATCATAGTATCATGTATATAGTGAGATGATTTTATTATATGTTAATTTCCTAAAACCATCCTCACTTCCATCAACTTGGTTATCAAATCATCATTATTGTGTACGATGGACTATCTTCTCGTGAACCGATGTCATTTGTTTTTCCATTACTACCTATCAGAGATTAGTATGATGATGTATATACATTATATATATGTTATAAATAACATAAATATACTATTTTATTCATTATATGAAATATAATGTTTTTACATTACATTACATAGGGAATAAGATTACTTCACTCGTGTGTGTGACATACTACAAGCTCACGATGTAATGTGATTTGTCATTCCCTAACACTTTACATTGAAGGTGATAAGGACTATATTAATGAATATATATGATATAAATTCAATAATAATTTTATTAATTACTTATTTATCATTTTAATATATAATAAATCATTTTTTACCATTTCCACCCAGTTAATGATGATAACATTGTTTGGGTACGTGTGGACTACCGCTTTCCCAACGTAATGTGACTCTCCCTTCATCACCGCACAACATGGATAATATATATAAGAATATTTAAAGAAATAATATGAAATTTATGATCTTATGATAATTATTAATATTTAAAACATTATCTATATCTTTTCCATATTGATGTTTGAAAAAGTGCAATGTTACTCCTATATACATACGACCTGTAGACTCCATGATCGCATGGTTCATCATTTCCCAAGAAAATATTTCACTATCAATAGAAAAAATATAATTTATATATAAATACCACAATTAATTCAGGATTATTGTTTTTCATATGTTTAAACTATATAATATTCACAATAATCGAAATGATCATGATAAAGAATGAAAGAAAAAACAAGAATATTAACCCTTTAAAAAATAGAAATAATGAAATACTATTAATGATCTAGTAATAAGATGTTAAAAATAATAATACATGATATTATAAATATTAATATGTTTTTTATAAGTTAGTAACATGTTCATGTCCACTATATAGGATTTTAAATCATATCTAACCAAAAGGAAGCACGAAGTAAGGGGATTCTACTCAATTTCCCTTCATCGTGGAATAATGTAATGTTTTGAACATAATTTCTTTTATATGCTTTATGTACATCTCTATTAACATGTAATGTCATGATTCTATAGTATTCATTGTATTTTAATTTAAAATTTTAATTATCTCTTATAAGGGTATTTGACATAAAATTTACTATGTTGTAAAGAATTTCACAACTCAATTTCTTTTTATTGGGTTATATTATTTTTTGGTTTTCTTTCATAATATAAGATTATGTGTTTAGTTACTTCTGACTATATTTTGTTTTATTTACCCTAGATTCATGTGTATTTACATCTTATAAATATAATCATTTAATTTATTAATTATCAATTCAATTTTATGATCTTTTCCAGGTTTTATTTCAAAATTTCATTTCAATCAGGACAGTTTATACTTGAGTTTCCATTGACTAAAATTATTTGACAATTTTCTAATAAATATTTTAATTTTATAATACTATGGTAATTGATGAAATTTTTCATGAAATTGTACTATTTTTTAATTCATTGATCCTTAAAATGATTGATTTAATATTATAATAAATTTTATATTCATTTCCGCCTTCAGTGAAATTTTTTTTTTCTGTGAAATAATATTTTATAAAAAAAATTAATTTTTTTACCCTTTTCAAATTTATTTATGAAATAAATTATTACACGTATTTATTTTAAAAAAATTAATTGAATCATCCTATCATTTTCAAAATAAGGACCCTTTGATTTATAACAAAAATTTAAAAGGAATGTTTTAATGTACACAGCATGTATGAAATTTCATATAGTCATGACAAATCATTATTTTAAAAATTAATTTACATGTTTAAACTTTTATTTCCAAAGAATAACGTTCTCAAAAAAATTCTATCATATGCTTTAAAGGTGACCATAAAATTAAAATAATATTTTCATTATAAATATTTTAATAATATTTTTATAGTATTTCTATTTGAATGACTGAAATTAATTTTTTATTATAGAAAACACTTTTTAGGAAAAAGTGAGAAACCATAGTTCAAGAACTAAAGGACATAACAGGAACATTAATGGAAAACATAAGTCGATTATATTTGATCTCCTAGCATAATTGCCAAGAAACAGTACTAACCTGGGAATTTGGATCATCGCTCAAAAGATCTTCAAACCAATACGCCAGCTTGTCAAAAGACTGGATGTACTCCTCTTGACTGATCTTCCCAGCGTTGGATCCCCTGATCAAAATTAGATATTGCTTGTCAACACAATTACTTTTCTCCTCATTGGTAGCCACCCATATTGACCATTCCATCATCTTATCAACATCATCTTTAGTAGCCTTTATTTTCCAAACTGATTCAACAATTGCTTCTTCTGAGTCCATAAGCAGCTCCACAGAATAGTCGCTCAACACACCAAGAACCCCGTGCTTTCGAGAATCAACCTTGGAGGGAGGAACACTTCAGTTCAGTTTCTTCACTAATCTGGTCTCCCTCAATGGAGGAAAATATGTATAATCCTTCCTCACTTTCCGAGTACCCCGCTGGTTCTTGCTACGCCTCAGACTTGAAGGATAGTCACCTTGGGTGTAACCTTCTATATCGCCTGATGAAATTTCAGTGTCCTCATAACTGGAATTGGTCCCTAAGGCCCCATGTTGACCCAATGGAGGCCTAACCGGGTAAATTTCGACCTCCTGAACCAGATTATCATGCAACAACCCTTCAAATATGTTGCTCAGCGCAATAACGGCCACCTCCTCACACTGGATCACTTTACAACCAGATGAGTCTCTCTCCCTTAGTGACTTATAGGCCTTATCAAGACCCTTGACAAAGATAATAGCCCCTGAGCGCATTTCCTTGACGTATGAAATAGCCCTGGGAGTCATGGATCCTCCTTCATCCACCGTGTGTGGATCCACAAGAACGAGACCATTATCAGGCCGCACCTTCGCCACAGCAAAACCCTCTAGACCCAAATCAGGAAAAGAGGGTTAGGGTACACCCAAATCATTCCATAAGCGACGGAATATGTTGGAAATCTAAGAATTCACATTATGTGATCCACGCTTGACATCCATTTCTGATTTAGACTTAGTGTCCACTCCCTCCAACTTCTTTCCAGACAGGGATGCCTCAACACGGGCCTCTTTGGCCTTACCACTTTCTGCACCCATCTGCTTGGTGGGATTCAATGAACCTTGTCTACATGCTGACATCGGATGACCCAGATTCTTACAGAAGGCACAAAAATCGAACCATGAATCATAAAAAACATTTTTCTTATACTGAAACTCTTTACCTACGATGATCCAAACATTATCGAACGGAACTATTGACACATCCACTTCCACACAGACTCGCGGGTTAACAGGATGGCATATAGATTTAGTATGACTGTCCAAACACAATAATCTAACCACCAAGTTCCCGAGCATCCTAATCATAGAGGGGTTTTGAAATGGTAGAGGAATATTAGGGAAGCTAACCTTTATTTCCATAGAAGATGAATCACGTTTCATGTGGAAGTCGTAGGTCCATCTATAGAGGTAGAACCAGAATCTATTGAAGCTCTGGGGTGCGCTAGACGAGGCTCTAAGTAAATCATCCTCCGAAGCGAAGTGTATCATAATATGCATGCTTTCAAGAAAACCCACTGTCGCCTTCTCTTATAAGTCCCAATATCAAAAAACATACCTATAAAAAGCATCAACCGAGTGGCATCGCTGTGCGAATCGAGCAACCAAAGTACGTTTTAGAAGAACCGAGGTTTCGTTGAACTCAGCAATAGATATCGGTAGATTAGGGCTCCCCTCGAACAAGTTAGGGACTTTCAGACTCAGCGAAGATCGAGGAAAAGGAGGAAGGAGGGCAGGGTTAGAAAAGGGGGAAAAAGAAGAAACCACTCCCATGATGGATGCAGGAGGTCCCTCCCCCTCCAATGGGAGAGGGACCGGAACAGTGGCCACCACCGTCACGAAGAAGGAGCGAGCATCGCGCTTCCCCCATCACGAAAGCGTATTCCCACCCCATTTTATGTCCTTGATCAGTACCACGATCACTTCTATTTTTCAATGACATAAACCCATTATTTTACATATAATCTTATATGGATATGTTTTACTGATATTATCGTTATTCTTCCTCTTTATGGTTTGTGATTATTTTTTCCAAGGATAGTATTGACTTTCACTTCAATGATTTATTATTACAACCATTAACATCTAATTTAATTATTACATTTTATGAGATTATTATACATTAAATTTATCCTAAAAATTTATGTTATTTACCATGTATATGTTTATTTCATAAAACATATATCATCTAAAAATATAACATTATATATTGAAATTTATTACCTTATATTTGGAAATATGTATAAATATATATTCTTTAATAAATTAAAATAATAAATTATAAGGAACACTATTCATGAATTAAATAGATTATTCGATATACAGAGAATGATTTGGACATGTAATTTGGAAGGGGGTGCTATAATTATACAGGCCCTATATACAAAGATATGTCTCATTAGTCAAATCAGTTGGCCAAATTAAATTTTTTTTTCTACCATCATTTTAATCTATCTTGTTAATGGTATTGATAGTAGAGGTATTATGATTCCTGAGATCATGACGTCCAATAATTTTTAATTTCATTAATTTTGTATTTTTTAATTATTATCCCAAATAATATCATAATTATTTTATCTATGGATTAATTTAATTATTATTTTATTTATTAAATATAATTTGTTCTTATTTATTTACCTTTCCTTATTAATTATATAATATCCATCAGTAGTTATAATTTATTTAATTGGAATTTGTGGTTGAATGTTTAACATTTCAAGTTGAATGTGTTTTTTATTACTAATATCTTCAATAATAATAGACCCTTTTTAGAATTTGATCCCTCCCTTATTTAGTTTCCTTTCCATAGGATATAGAGAAGAGTTCATGGAATGATTACACTTATACAAAATGTTTTTATTTTCAATGATTTTTATTTTATATCCCAATATAAAAAGGGTATCACGAATATATATATTTTAACAAGACTACTAATCCATTTAGTCTACTATGTTGTGATTCCTTGTATCTTATTTAAATTTATATAAATAATAACTATCTCTAGGTTATTGGGGTTGAGTTAATTATAGTTGGTATAAGATAAACTTTAGTATAAACCATTGGAACTAGATATATGATTACATATATTTGGGAACATTAACCTATGATTTAATTTTATATTAATAATATAAGAACAAATGAATGTTTTTGTGTAAAAATATATTATTTGGGTCTTACTAGAAATAGAACATTGTCTTGATACTACAAGACGATGTGGTTCTAGAAATTTACTTTCCAAGGGGTGTAACTCTGAAAATGGTGCATTAAACATGACCGGGGCATCACCAGTTAAATAGAACTATCCATATAATTAACAAGGTCTGATACACTCAGTGGATATGGTTAGGATAATTGCAATTTTCTATACAACCCATTATGAAGGATTTGAAAATCAATATGTCTCCATAGATATAATTTTTTTGATGATATTAAAAAATGAATTTTTATCAATTATTTTTATCTATTTCTCTAGTTTTGATATTATACATTTCTTCATAATGATATTATTTAATCTATTTTTTTACATATTTTTTAAATGGTTCCTATAAAATGGAATGTGATCTATATAAATGAAACAAATCCACATATTAAAAATGAATTTAAAAAGCCAAAACATTCTCATCATATTATGAAATGTGATCATGTGATAAAAAGATAAATAAGTAATTGTCCATGTCTTTTGTATTCGAAGGGATGAAGACAAGGTTTGGATGAAAGAGGTAAAGAAGGATAAAAAAGAGAAGATAAATAATTATTTTTTAACATGTTATAATTGTTAATGGAATAGCCTGGTGTATTTTTTAAATGGAATGTGAGTTTTCTACATTTGTAGATAGTAAGACCACCATGGTCATGATTTAAAGTAAAATAAAAAAGCTTTAAAAGTCTTAATTATTTAACTATAATGATATGGTGAATTACGCAAATGAATTCCCCATTCATCTAAGGAATACACATTAGAAGTTTCCAATGGATCATGGCCACACTTATGTTATTACCAAAAATGAAGTGGAAAGATTGATGTACTTGTCTTTGTATTTATAAATTATGTGATTTGAAAATTAAATCAATGATATCATGGTTATATGAATTTGGAAATGTATAAGTATTATACTATAACACTTTTTTATAAAGTACTTGAAAGTGTATATTGAACGATACTAATAACCAAGAAAAATGGTCGAGTGGCAATTTGGATGATTTTGAAAACACATGACTGATGGAAATTTAACAATTAATATTTTATTAATATTGAAATATGGATATTTTGATTAAGTGAAGATTGATATGAATAAATTAAATTAGGTACCATCAATTACCATAGAACGAATTAAAGTTTAGTTGAAAAAGTGTTTTATTCTATCTATAATGTAGTTAGCATCATTTTGGGATTTAAGAAATATATACAATAATCCATGTTTTATTTTAGGAATATGATTCATGAATATTTTAAATAGGTTATTATGGAAATTCATGTAATTGAAATGTTTCAATGGAATACATGATGAAGTTATTAACATGTTTAGTTTTTGATGACTGAAATCCACCCACTCTTATTTGGGGGATTAATGATATGTTAATTTTTTCAATTTAGAGTCCTTGTTTATAAATTTTTGATCATAATAATTTAGAAGGTCCATAAGTTAAACAATTTATTAAATGGTTTATTTTGAAATTTGGATGTGGTTTTAGAGATTAATGTACTACACAACCATAAGAATATTTATGTATATTCGGTAACATGTACTAACCATTTATCTATAATTATTTTTAGAGATCGAATGAATGGATCATAATAATATTATTGATCTTAGAGTAAATTTTATTGATTTGGATATAAAACATATGTTTATATATATCAATTTCATGGATTAAGGAATGAAATTGAAATTTATCAAAGCACAAACAAAGGAATAAATTGTTTTTATTATATAGTAACATATAAATTAAATATATCTCTTTATATTAATTGATATTAAACTAATTCATTAAAATTGGGATAAGAATGTTGAAATAAATATGGTATCAAATTAACTTCATATCCATCTAATATGGTCTATAAAATGATCGCATATTTATGTTTTTGAGGTCTTTAACTTAAAATTTACCAATTACATTCTTGTGATAAATAACCACAATTATTATCTATAATTATTTCACTTTTCTCCAATGTTAATATATTCACTTTCTAGAAATGTTCTCCAAAAAATAAACATACTTATGTTTTATTCGATATGTCCTTTATAATTCACTTTATCTATTATTAATATGATATTTTTATTAACTTTTTTTATGATATGAGTTTTCAATAATATAATTTTTAAGTATCATACACTAGATTTGTAAGTTTAAGATGAAATTAAAAAGAAAAAATTTATTTAGGGCGGGTAGAGTATAACACACTAAAATAAGAAAATATGAAATTTTTATTTGATAGTTTATGATACAAAAAATTCTAAGCTTAAACATCGCAAAAAAATATATTTTTCTAAAATTATTCTCATCTATAGCTTACATAACACAAAACCTAGAGTCAAGAGGAACTGCAATATAGTATACCATTATATCATATCCATTAAATTTGATTGCATGGATAATGAATTCTAAAATATGAAGATTATTTATGTTTTATAGTGAAAAAAACATGAACCTCCTCTTGGTTGCAACTGTTTTAATGATCTACTATGTGTGGACTGTAATAAATTCCCTCTTTTTTTGACTGTGTGACCCCCAATATTCATGCAGGTACTATTGTAATTCATAGGGAAGTGTATACAATATCTAGGGTGCAGAAAGGAACTATTATTAGAACCATCACCAGCCTCAATATTATCATGATATTAAGCATTCATGGAAGACTCCAGCCAACTATGATGGTCAAATATGTCCTTTTCATTCCATTGATTTCATCAGGGTTCAATGTTATTTTTTTCAGTATGGAATAATGTCCTCCAGGCCCATAAATACATGGATTTATATTTTGTACCCACAATTGATTTTTTAGATGATACATTTATCATTATATTTGAATTGTAATTTCTTATTAGGATGTATTGTGGGACATGTTTTTCTCTATAATGTATATCACCCACCATTAGTTCAATCCTAAATGGATTCAGCTTGATTTGAAACTCTCTATAGTTTACCTTAAGGCTAATAAACAAATATACCATGTATGATCTTACCACATGTTATTCAATATAATTAAATGGAAGGTCATATTAGGATAATTATTTAACATTTTTATAGTGAATTAAATCATGTTTTTAATTCTCTATCATATAGAGAAATCATGGAAATAGGTTTCATGTAGTCCTTTATGTCCTTTTATTATTGTGTTATACTGGAGGATATTAATATGATGGGTGAAATATACTCTCATTGTTGTAAAAAATATATTTAATCATTAAATACATGTTTACTTTTGATTAAATAATTTTTAGGATTGGGCTTCATCAGATCAACGCCTGTTTAGTATAATAAAATGTTTTCTAAAATTGTTATTTTTTATAAAATGGGGTTTAGTAGTAATTTTTATATTTAATATAAAATTAATTCATAAAAAATTATAAAATTTAATTTTAAAAATAAATTTCATTTTTAATTATACATGTCAATGTTATCTTATAATACTGAATAATACTGAATTTTAGTTGAAATATGAATATGAATTTTATTTTTTTATAATGTAAAATTATATTTTAAATTATATTTATAGTTAAATTAGTTCTATTATATATCAATTAATATAATACTTTCAATTTTTATAATTTTTATATTGAAATTTGTTATAAAAAATGATGCAACCTTCTAAACATTTTCATTTGGAAAACTTTATTTCTCATGGAATCTATGGGATTAATTTGGAAATAAAAAATATCATTTATAATAATGAAATTTGGAAAATGGATTAAATATTTTTACTAACAATAATATATATTATCTAATATGTTCAAATTATCTTTTACACACAAAAAATATTAAAAATAGTACAAAATTATTTTCTGTGGTTAACGTAAATTGTTCTTACAAGGTGGGTAAATAAAAAATATAAGGGTTAAAATGAACTAAAAACTTGTCTAAAATATATTTTATTGACCTATTAGTATCGAATCGTTTCTATGGATATTTATTACTATGTTATGAACTCTTTTTTTCATGAAATAACACGGGTACAACTTTTTCATTTAAAAATATATCAAGTGTTCAACTAACCTCACTTATAAAAGGCCAACCCCTATTTTATATAGTTTAAATATTCAATCCAATATTGTTCGGTCATTACCTTACCAAATAACATAGAAAATTCCATCACAAAATCCTATTATCCTTTTTTCCATAAATCCAATCTAGAATGTATTTTTTTGTGAAAACATAAGGACAATACACTAAGGGAATGTAATGTTCTTCAACGAGCATTATTATTTTATTTCTTCATCAATCTTATTCAATGATTATTAGCCCCTGATTATATTATAACCCTATTATCTTCCAAATAATGTGATATTTTTTTGGTTAATTTCATTATCTTGAACAATCCCCACATCCAAAATATGGGTTATGAAATCATTTTTCTTGTATACGGTGAACTACTCCCTCATAAACTGATGTCATTCATTTTTTCATTACCAACTCTCAAAGTTGGGTATAATGGTAGATATAAAGAAAATACATTATATTTATAACATAATTATACCTATAGATTAATTGAATTATATATTCCTTTTTTACATTCCATTCCTTTTTATTTATGATAATGTAGGTCGTGTGTTTACCGAACTATCCCTCACAAAGTGATGTGATTTATCATTCACTAATGCTTTACATGGAAGGTGTTAGTGATAAATTTATTGAGTATCCATTATATACATGTTATAATTATGATATTAATGATGTATTTATCATTATTAAAATATATTAAATCATTTTATTTTATACCTTTTCACGAACATATATATTATAACATCGTCTGTGTACACACAGACTGCCAACTCAATGAAGCGATGTTAGTCTCCTTTCATCGCCACAACACATGGATGGCACATATAAGTTTATTTAAAAAAATAATATATTTTTTGGGATATTTATATGGGTTTTTATAGGTAAAATATTAATTAAATCCTTTCTATAATAATTGATTAAAATTAGAAATGTAGTCATGCACACAAAAGGCATACCATCTCCCAGATCATAATGTAGTTTTTTTCTCTAAACCAATATTTATGATTTGTATAAAAAATATAATTTTGGTATTAAATGGATAATTATTTCATGATTATTATTGTATATATTAAGTATGTTTATTATATTGTTATGCCTATGAGGTGGCGCATTTCTAGGTGGTGCGGAAATGGAACGATGATGATCACCACAAGCCCATTTTTCTATAGAGACGGGTCCTCATAAAATCCACCATTCCATTTGTTTCAACCCATTCAGCATCATTATTCATCAAATAATATTGGACTAACCATATATGAATGGTTGTTCCTAGAGGAAGATTGTGTGGGGGCCATATACTAGTACAATACGTCATTCACAAATTTGGATTCCTCAAATGGCCTCAAACGGGTTCATTTGTGTTTCCAAGAACACCTAACAATCCTAAAATCCCTGATTCGTGGACTTTCTTTCAAATAGTAGTCACACGTTTATCGATAATTATTCCAATGACACTTCATGACTCCTTTGGTCGGGAGGATGGGCTGTCAGGCTCACCCCACCATTCGAGGGGAGGATTGTTAGCTGTTCTGGAACTCTCTTATAGATTTAATTCATGTTGTATCATTCCTATAGAGTTTGTTTAAGGGATACCCTATGATTTCTCGATCTTTTTAATCATTTATATTTTTGATGATATGGAAGATATGGCTGAATTGAGCTATATTACAAATCTCTCTATATTTTATCGTTATCTAGGGTACGAAAGGTGACTTGATTTTGGGATCAAGCCCATAAGAAGAGATTCCTATATATCTTCTTGAGAGGAATCAAAACCCAGGTAGTTCAGATTGTGTGGGACATACACATAGAATCTTCCCATAGAGAGGGCTTGGTTGTTTGTACCCTCGTGGACGGGTCCCCTTTTGAGCCCATACTTTCTGGAAGGCGTCCTACGTATCCCTATTTGATCAAGAATCAGATTTATCATAGTTCAAATACACATGAATGTTGTAAAAATCACAAAACCCTAACACTACTCGAGACCTTCTAGGTGTGAGAAATAAGAGGATTTGAAAGATTCAGCAATTCACTAGCCTCCTCCCTTGTTGGTGGGGGACCGAGAGCCCACGACGGAAGAGGTCGGAGCGGTGGTGGGCCAGGGCTCGAAGACATGAAACTTAAAATGTGGCATGACATCGAATGTCATGCAGCTCGGCCTCAGAAGGTTGGGTACTTACCTCAGTGGGAGGGCCCTAGAATATGTTCTATGAAGTGGAGGAGTTTCATTCTTGTCAAAGGGTGGAACGACATAAACCCATCGACTGATCCCAATTCCACATTGAATAGAAAAGAAAGTGATCACCCTTAATCCCTAGAACTAGGAGGTCCATGTCGACATACCATTGTTGGAATCTAGGTTAACTTGGGAATGTAGACCCGTAGGTATACCCAAATCTCAAGTATTAGTTGGGAGAGCCTTTGTGACTCTATTTACCATGGGTATGTAGTCTCAAAGGGGCGCACAGATGCGCCTGGTGGTCTAGTCATACGGGATTGGTGGATTTAGAGAAGGCTTTGGCTAGATTCTAGATGACTGGTTATTGGAGGGATCATAGAGGACTAGACATTATAGGAAGTATGAGGTTGCGACTAGAGAATATAATACTTGAAAAATACCCTATTCCACATACTGGTTTCTTATGCAGGATAGTGGAGTCTCCGTATTCAGTAGTGGTATACAGGCAGTGGGGTCATCCATGTACTGATGCAGTACATGAGAATGGGTATATACCACTGCATACCATATTGGTATGAATCTCACCATGCTTCATTGGGTTCCATCCACGTACTGATGCAGTACGCAACACTGGGTTTAATCCACTCAGTGGTACACTATGCTGAGCACCATATTGAAAGAGGTTCTGAGGGATTATTGTTATCGTGGAATTCATCTGCGAGGAATATATGGTTCTCAGTTCAATAGTTATGTTCTTGAATCTATTATTATTATTCAATTACCCCATTTTATGGTTTTCAGCCAGCTGTACCTATGGATAATGCGGTTCGCGATTTAGGATTCACCGATGAATCAAGACGGAAGCCAGAGTCTTCTCTAAAAACATTCTTCCAACCTATGAGTCCCCTTTCAGCCTTCTTTATCTATCCCATTCCCATTCTACTATTTTCCCTTTTATTGAGAATCAAATGAATTATATCTATTGGGATCATGACACCATTTTCGGTAGACCATGATGTTATTCTGACCCATAGAAGACTAGTCTAATATGGGGTTTGCAGAGGCTTTGGTTTGCAATTACTGTTATCAGAACCCTTATTTATCCCTTTTTCTGTGATTATATGGGTTCAAGGTACGGTATGTGGATTTAATTCCAGCACAAAATTCATTTTGAAATGTGTTTAATAGTCATCCTTGTTTCTATTCCCATCGCTCTGTGGGCTAGTGGTTCACAGATCGTCCTGCGTACCAAGTGGTTCGCGATCGAGCTGGTCAGTGTACCATTCCTGTTGATGGTATGCAGGACACTTGAAATGATTTGAAAACATGAATTCTTTCATGTTTTATCAGAAACATTCAACTTTATTTGATTCCATTCACCTTGCTAGCTTTATAGAAGTACTTTCTTCCTTCTACAATGTGATTTGGGGGTATTTTCTTCCTTTGGTGGAATTTTCAAAATGATACAAATTCCCCCATCAGAATGGTGTCTGTTTTGATTGAAAAGGTGACTATTCCAATGTTGATGAGGTCCTAAACAAAAATTGTTCGTGGTAGAATAGATGGACCCGGTAGAAGGGGACCACACCTATATATAGGGTCCCATGACATTTGTCTATTACCATTTCTCCCAGCGAAATGTGCTCTTAATTTTCCTGGATTTCTCTGCTTTCACGTTCCATGATCCTTGCAGAAATTCTGTTCACAAACCATTTCATACGTATTGTGAACTAATATCCTCTCCATTTTTACGTCTGAGTACCATATTTTTTATTCCTAGAGTGGTATTGTAAAATTTCATGACATAAAACCAAGATTATGCGTAAGAGGACGCTACACAGGTTGCACTTACACATACCGAACATGTATCAGTGAACTAAACATTATTAAATTATACATAAAACATAACTTTAATCAACAATTATAGAACTAGGACATAACTAAGGCCTAGGTTCGTGGTATCATACTTCCAAGAACCTTTATTTTCTCCACCCAATGATCTATGGGTCAACAACTCGTGAATGGTTCGTGTACCATGGTGGTAAGTGGTGATAGGCATCTATGTACCATAGTTGTTGTTGGGGACACATATGTATGTCATAGATGTATGTGGGGTTACATACACATATTTTGCAGTTTGCAGATTTTGCCTTCTGCACACCATGCAGTACGTGGGATGTGTCTACTACATGCCATTTCTGGAAACATTATGCAGATCTTTTTGTGGACATATTTTCAGTGATTTATGCATTCTTCTATAGCGTTTATCAAACAATTTTTATTCATATGAATTTTTGTTGGCTTCAGTATCTTCCTATGTAGGTTATAATGGATGCTCCACAGGATCCTCCTGACATAGCTGCTTATTTTGAGGCTACTATTTCTTCCACTCTTTTTGTTGCTAATTAATGTTCGAATAACATCATAGCTTTGGTTGATGACAAAATTTTGGTCCTTATTTTTCACTGATCTCTAGAGAATCATCTCATAGAGAGCCAATGGTAGTACCTTTTTTTAGATAGAATTATTTCTTATGGGCTTGTTCTATTTTCTTACACATTGATCCCAACACCAAATCCAATTGATCAGTCCACCACCTGGTTAATTAAAACCTCTATTATGAAGGCATTGATTTATTCTAATCGGAGGCTCCTTCAGAGAGTTAATACCAACAGGTCTTTGTTGTACTACGTAAATATAACATTATAAGGGGTATAGTGGAACCACTAATAGATGACCCATAGTTACCAGAGCATTGCAAGGAAGGCTATATCGAAAGACCAACACGACTGGTCATCTTGTCGAGACCATATCCCAGGCGGCTCGTTTGGCTTTCACTGGGGGTGGATCTTTTTGGGTCGTCAGAGGTGTGAAGACTATCGAGCTAAGTTATAAATCATCTTACTATATAAGGATGCATGGGTTTCTCAGACATACACCAATCACCCAATTGTAGTTATTTCATAGCTCTTTAGCAGGTGGGGTGGAGATACCAATACATTCCATTTGACACACGGGGTGGTTGGCATCAATCATTGGGACATTCGGCTTATTTAAGGAGTCCCTATCTTCCGAAAATTTTATGATGAATTTATTCCTCCCTTTTCTACTTGGGATGAAGAGGAAAGGACCCACACTTTATCCATGAAATAAATCATCCAGGAGAAGGTGCTTCTGAAGGAATGTGATCCCTGTCCGAAGAAGGATTTTTCTTTCAACGACTGTGTGAAATATTTTTTCAAGCATACGTGTTTAGAGCCCGATCCATAGAGAACTAGGTATTTACCCCCCAAAACCACCTGGAGGTGAGAAGGTACATACTGGTCCACCTCAAAATAGGGGAATTTTCATAAATAGGGATGGGGGATCATCCCTGATGTTGATCTGTTATTTTAACTGGCGGCTTTCATGGCCATATTTTTGAGTGGGTGGCTCCTAAAAGTGATGAAATATTGCGGTGTATGATCTTCAACTTTAATCATGGATGCTTATTTGGACACTGACAAACACATAAATTTGTCTATACCAATTATGTACATGATATACTTCCTACTAGTTAAAATCAGTGAAAGCGGTCACCTTACCAGATGACATGCCCTTTTCAAATTCATTGGGGGATAAATGGGTGCCCACATAGGGGGTAATTCATTCATTAATTCCCTAACAATTCCTTATTTCACCTTCCAACTATACCTTCACACCACCAGTGGGGTCATGCTGGTGGCTTGGGGTTCACATGATATGTAAGAGGAGAAAACTAAGAATAATGAGTAGGACTTAATGTCTTGTCTCAACATTTACGAATGTTTCTCCAACGAACCTTATTATTTTCCTACTGGTAATATTAAAAATAGTTCATCTGAAGACTTTCCTAACTGAGGTTACATATTTTCTTCACGAGAAGGTTTTTTGGTTTCCCTTATTGGTGGGGAACATATTTTCGAGGGATAATCACTTTACAGATTTATTTTACAATTCAACTGCGTCTAGAAGTTGTGCCCTCCTACTCACAACAAAGCTTGTCAGGAGAAACATCTGATGATAGCCCATTAACTATGATTAATTTTTACCAAGGAGGATACCCAATTCTAGGATATACATCTAGATTCAAGGAATTATATCCCCTTTATTACCAAAAACTATGCTGAGGCCTGGGTTAAATCATATCTTGATGGCCAATTAGCCGACCTAGTGCCTATTGTGGAAAACTCCATGGAAACTAAGTTGAAGAGAAAGGGGAATAAAAAGGGATTTACTGAAAACCCTTGGCTGGGAAATTTCCTTCAGAGTCCTCTAGGTCCATCCCCCAGGAAAGTTGTGTAATATGGGGTTATGACCTCACGGGTCGCTGGACAAGCTACTCGTGGTTGTTTCTAGGATTTCATCGTCAATTATATCTGATTCCTAATTTTCAGTGACAAATATACAATGTTACCTTTTAAAAGGCCATCCATAAATCTGTGATCTGTCCCCTCATGATTTATGGATTCTCCTGTAGACTAGGTATGTGGCCTTTACTAGCATTGGCTATATATCGGCACCATCATACATTTCTTTTGATGATGATATAGAAAGTTTGGGTTGCTATCTTAAGGACCTAGACACCCTCAAACACTCTCAATTTGGTCACCATATGTACTCGCATCATGTACTTATTGTGGTAAGACCAGAAACCATTGATGATGATGACAAAAATGTTGTCTCAAATACATTGGCTTCCATAGAACAAGATTTTTACATTGATCCCATTGTCTCATCAACGTTCTTATTCTCAAGGTCCCAAGATTGAAGGGACACCTAGGAAACGTTTGCAGTTGTCAAAACCTACTTCACTCCCATATACCGTTATTACATCACTAGCCATATCAATTACGGATGCGCCTCTAGAGGCTTGGACAGTCTGGGATGAATTGAGTGAGATCGATTTAGATGAAGATATATGGGGGCTTCATGAGAGGGAACACTTCGATCTTTTAGAATATGGGGGAACCATTTCTCATACCTGTATTTTAGAAGATGAAGAGACTGATGAGGTGGCAACTTACTTGACTGAAATAGATAAGATCCTTCATGCTCTTATGGATAGGAATTACTATTTGGACCATGTGGCAATGTTGGAGTTATTCCCACAGTCGATGGGGGATGTTTTTTCTGTGACTGCCAACCTAATTATTTTTATTGTGTAGATGCTGAATGTTTCCATATTTCCTTCTTTTTCAAGGGCCTGATGGGACATGGGAAAAAGATTTTTCCCTGTCGTATTATCCCAAAGGTACTATGGCTAAGTAATACATCCCATAAATGGTAGTGGGTACTACAGAAGGATCCGCTAGAGCCCAAGAACATATAAAAAGAGTTATTACAGACACTTTCTTGCTGTTTTCTCCTCCATCATCTCTTGGTGATCTTATTCTGGAGTCACCCCTATCACTCAAAGAAACACAAGAAAATATCTCACATGTCCAAGAATATTAAAAGTTGGATCAAATGTAATTATTTTTTTATATAGTGACTGAACAATGTACCCTTATCCAATCAACTAACGGGTACGTATATGAACATTGATATAGGGGTTATTGGTGACAAGACAACGACCACTTCGACATTTATAATTCTGGTCCCTTTTAGGGTAGAGGAAGGGTTGGAATCTGTCACAGTTGACTAAAATTTGGAAACATGGGAATTCAAGGAGGCTAGGGGTGTTGTTGACCCCTCAGGTGTGCCTTCTCCCTCTCAAAAAATCTCTTCCCCAAAAATGGATGGACATCCAGAAGTTGAAGGTTCACGTGACTATGAAGAGCCGACTGTCATGGGAAGTGACATGGTGTATTTTATAGGTGGGGTCGAGTATTGTGGAGAACTCTGGGCATTACTGGATCATGGAGGGGCTTGGAATATCAAGATCCAATCAATCTCAATAGAGCATATTTTTCCCATGTAGTGGGAGTCACATAATAGAATGATGTTTCCTCAACACATGGAGGCTATTAGGAAGTCACAATCGGGGAGGATGATGTGTTTTCCTCTGAAAATTTGAAGTGGGCTATCACACCCTTTTTTCATTTATGATAGGGGTTATGTTTTCTACCCTCGAGATTTTGAGACCAGTACCCTTGTCTAGAATGAGTATCCCCATAAGCCTTATATTAACTATAATACTTTTGAAGGCCTCCTTGAAAGATATTGTTTTGGATGATCATGGCCGCAGATCTTCAATATTCCCACAAATCCATGGGGCTCCATTGTTGAATGACGATGCAGCACCACTTGTTTTAGATAGAGGTACCACTTTAGGGGTCGAAGGTATTGGAACCATTTCCCCTCCATCTTTTGAATCACGACCAGATGCCTTTGAAATAGTGACATGATCCCCTACCTTTTCATCTATTACAATTAAAAAAATGAGACTATTGTAGGGTAAATCCATGCTATAGATACCAAGTCAAGTCCCTCTTTGGTGATGTTCATTGCAGACTACATTTCATCATAAAATACTGACTCTGAGACCAATCGATAAACCCCAGTTAATATTCATCACACTCGGCAAAAGGTGTGGAGGAATAATTGTATATTAATCTCCAAAAGACCATTAGATGGGTTTTCGGTGAAATTTCAAAAGTCACATAGCCAGTTTGTAGTCTTTGGTTTGGCTGTATTTTAATATCATGGTAGTTATGTTATATTAAGGTCAGTGGCTTCAACTCAGGATACAACAGGTGCACATGAATCCCAAATCTTCGCGGTAGAGTCGACAAATTATCTGGTTCCTAAACGACAAATTCTCTTTGATGGATATTCTACTCATCTTAGGATGGTTGTGATGTTGTAAAAAGAACATAAGAAGTAAGAGTTTTTGATGGTAAAACATGATGAGGAAGTGAAGAAATTGAGCAAGAAAATTGGAATGGCTCAAATAAGAGCTAGCACGGGCTGTATCCACCATTGAGGAGGGGAGATAGAAAATGGAGGAGGGAGAAAGGACTAGCCTCCAAGCCATGAGAAAAGTGGAGGCACAATGAGTGAGTATAGAGGTAGAGACTTCAAATCTATTGAAGCTTCTCCAATCCATTTTGGAGTCAAAGAAATCATTGATTCAACTATGCGACTCTTCCAAATGTATCTTGTAAATGTCAACTCTTATATACAAGGAGAGGCTCTAGGATGTGGATTCCCACCACATATATTTATGGAATATGATGGAACCATTTTGACTTCAAACACTTCTTATTTTCGTTTTCCAATTAATTCCACATCATTTCAATTAGGCATTATTTTTAAACATTGTTTTGAAACCAGAAAATAGAAATAATCGAATTGGGCTCAAATTTTTGTCTGAGTTGTGGAACTCAGCGTGCATAGTTTGACTCTTTCGGAGGTATTATGGAACACCTCATGAATGTTTTTTTCCTTTTTCATTATTACACTACATTTTACTATTCCTGTTTGACTTTGGATTAGTGGTATATCTGGGATTTTTCATTGTCCTCCCTTTATGGGTTTTCGATCGAACAAGATTTACACCCTTTTTCAATGTTTTTTTAACGATACAATACAATTCATTCACCAATAAGAGCCTCTTAGATGTTTTCCCCATAGAAAGTATAGTGTTTAATTTTCTTTTAGTTCACAGTCTTCCCAATAAAAATTATTTGCGGTGTTTTATGTAAAAAAGGTTTGACTAAACATAATGGGGAAAGGGCCCCATTTCGGGGCCATCATCCAAAAATTCTCTAATATCTTTTAGACGTGGGTTAGTTATTTTTTATTGATTGTTAGTTTTTCATTTATAGACATGCATTGGGCTAAATAGTTGTTTTAGGAATATATAGGATGGAAGGGACTCTCGTTGGAATGACTTTTCCTTTGAACGATGATCATTTATATGGGAAACATAAGAAGAGCCATCAGGGCATGATGTTCATAATTAATCAATGGTTTCTGTTGGACACTGGCCATCTATTTCCGATGGCCTGATGGGATTTTCAACATTTGGAATTTATTTTGATGTCTGGAGCCACTTTGAGTGGCTATCCAGAGTAGTGATGTCTAAAAACATTAGGTTCATTGAAGTCACCTTCACCTTTGAGTGGATAATCATCCCAACACGATTCTTACTTGCGTGAGGGAGAGCCAGTGAATGATCAGTTCATTTAGGTGTCCTTTTTATGTTAGAGGCACTTGGAAAAAATATGGTACTTAAACCATTATCCAAAAGTTTTCCAAACATGGGGTGTGATAAAACATGATTTCCGTTTGAGTGTACGTAAGCTATAAATGAATCTCTTGAAGATGAATTTTCCCTCAATTGATGACAATTTTTGTAGGCGACATATGCAAAGCCACTAGGGAATGATGTGTATAGTAAATCAAATGTCTAAATAGGACACTGGTCTTCCATCTCTGATGGCTATTAATGATTATGGGAATTGGGAACATTCTAAATATGGTATGTGACCTTTGAGAGGGAGTGAACCTGAAAACGAAAAGGGGCATTTTAACCAAAATTCTTTGGGGAAACCCAGAAATGAGCAGATGCACTCTTCTTTTGTTTGCAGATCAAATTCACACATATGGATGGGGTATCCATAGAATCCACAAAAGATACTAGAAATGAATCAGGCCAGTATGTTCCGATATATCCCTGATGCATGTAAAGAGTAAAATAAAAAACCATGACTTTGAGGGCACTTGAATCAGGAGGGATGGAACGAGGCTTGGAAGACGTTGGGCATACTGAGATAGGAGAGGACTCTCCTGGTGATGAATTTTCCTTTGATTGATTTCCCTTTTCGAGGAAAACTTATGAAGATCCATTGGGGCATGATGTGCATAGTCAAACAAAGCTTTCTTCATGACACGAGATATCCATCTCAGATGGCTTTCGTGGGTTATGGGGATTTAAGATCACTCAAAGCATGGAGTTTGTGGTATTATGTAGTGTAACATGACATATTGGTTACATTTTGGAAATAGTTTACTCGTGGAATTAGGCGTCCCTTATGTAGACCTAACTTGTATACAGGGTGAGGAATTCGTTACATCTTTGGGATACCTAGTCATTTAATGCCACATGGCCAGGATGTGGGGTTTTTCTTGAGGGGGGGAACCGGGACATGCCTTTTAGAGTTGTGCTGATAGGACCAAATTCCTTGGATACTTTTCCACAATGTCATTTTGTACCTCTCACTATGATCCCTAAGCTCACTTGAGCTATGATTGGTGTGAGAAATAAGGGATTACGAGGATTCTGAGCCATTTACTAAAAATGGAACGATTAGAATTAGGGGGCACATAAGGCTTTATCCAATACTAGGTAGTTTAACATCGTACATCTAGGAAAATTTTGGCCATGTATTTTAATGTTTTGTGGTGAAAACATGTTGTCGTGCAGTTTAGATTCATGTCGTGATCACAATTATACCGTTAAAAAGACAATTAATAGTTTTGTGTTAATCATAATCAGGATTCACTGATGCTCCTTAGACATGAGTTATGATAGAAGGTGTACACCATGGTCATGGGGGAAACATTAATAAGGTGGGTGACATGGGGGTTGGAAGCCACTTTGTGTATTGAAATAGGAGATGACTCTCATGGGATGAAGTTTCCTTTGATTGAAGACCATTTTTGTGGGAAACATATACATAGCCACCGGGGCAAGATGTGAATAGTTAAATAAAGGGGCCCACCAGACACTTGCCTTCCATATTAGATGTCCTTGAATGATTATTGGGATTCGTATTTTCCTAGAGTATGGATTTTGACAAAAAAATAGAGATGGGCATGGGAATGTTCAAAATAACAAGATTGTTATTAGTTGTGAACTATTCGAACATCTACATAGATCTGACCTAGTTATAGATATTGAAGTAGGATCTTTTGACTTCTCATGAGTGGTTGGAAAGTTCGAGATCTCATTACACTGATGACTGGACCACACAGAATTCTCAAAGAATTTCTTTGTTTATTGTCATGATATAAGACCTTTCATGGACTCCCAGCACACGTCTAACATACATATGGGGGAAAGGTGCATTTTTTCTGGTGGCTAGGCCGGGATACCAAATATGAGCATCACAATGTATCTTAATTCGATTGGAATCAAGATAGATGTAGTTCAGGATGTTCCCTAAAAATATTCTCTCAATGTGTAGGGACATTTGAGGGTATTTGTTTTCTGTTTTCTTTTGGTTTTTTGAGGGCTAGGTCGGGATTCCAAATCCAAGCATCACAACATATCATGTCACAGAAGGAATCAACCAGCACATAGTTATGAATTCTCCCTGTACTGATCTACCATCTTTCTCATGTAGGGACATTTCCATTTCATATGCTAGGGATATCGGGTCCACCATACTTCTCCATCACTTATTTGTGTAGGAGAATAATTACCATTGATTCTAAGCTCATGTGATCCATTCTCATTGTGAGAAACAATGAGTGGACATAGGGTTTCTTTCTCAGGTGTTGGGAGGTAGAGGATATGATGGGGGAATTTTCCTTTTATTTCTCGGTGGGAATAGGCCAAGATCAATGATTTAAGTGTCGTTACGTATCACTCTAGGGAAATAATCAAGATATACATAGTTCAGTATATATACTATATAGATTTGGCTTGGTTCATCTTTAAAGACATGTGAGGCCATATTTTTTTATGATGGTTGGTCTATGATGCAAAATTTGGCCGTCACTATGTATCCTACGATGGAAAGAATCAAGCCATAGGTATTTTTTAATGTATCGTTTACTGATTTGGCTCAGTCGAGGGGTACGAGAATTTTTATTCTATCCATCACGGTTTCCATGCCTACCATGTCAGACTATAATGGGATTTAGTAGTTTTCCGAAATGGCTCCACAAGTATCACCACCCATACCTTTTTCTATAGAGACAGGTTCATGTCGAATTCATCATTCCTTTTGTTGTGAACCATTCAACATCATAATCTTTTAAGGAAGGTTGGATTAACCCTCTAGGAACTATTGGTCCCAATAGGTGATTTTGTGGGTCAAATACTTTTCAAATCATTCTTTCTGGGATATAACTTTCTCAGATGGTCTCCAATGGGTTTATTCAAAGATCAATGAATTCCCAACGACCCTGGTATACAAGATTCGTGGAAATAGTTTCCAAAGGTAGGTATCCATTGATTGTTACTTCAGCCAACAACAGTTGTGGACTCCTTTGGTCATGATTATGGGAGGTCAGGCTCACTACACCTTTCTATGGGAGTATTATTTCCAATTCAAGGACTCACTTATAGATTTAAGTTGGGTTCATATGTTCAGGAATCCTTGGTTCATTCTTGAAGAGGGTGTCAGTGGGCTACCCTTAGATTGAATGATTGTCGTAAGCAAGAATAAATTTGATGCTACAGAGGAAATGCAGACTTGAGCCATATTATAAGGTTCCATGGAGTATATTTTCATCTAGGGGGGATGAAAGGTTACTTGATGTTGGTATCAGGACCATAACAATGGATTCCTATGTATCCTCTGGAGAGGAATCAGAACACATGTAGTTCGGATTGTATGGGGGTAATGCATAGAATCTACCCATTGATGGGAAAAGTTATGGTGAACCCTCTTGTATGGGCACCCTTTTCATTTTAGGACTTCTGGATGTTGTCTTACATATAGAAATTTGATAAGTAATTACATTTCTTGTATTTAATATCCACATGTTTGTTGTAATCATCACAAACCTGATTTCCCACGTGATTAATGCTTTCTCTGAGAAACAAGTGGATTTGAATTATTAAACAATGCACATCCCTCCTCCTCTATTATTGGGGGAGGGAGAGCCCACACCGGAAGAGGTAGGGGTGACGGTGGATGAGGGCATGGAGTGATGAAACATTCAATGTGGTATGACATTGAAGGTCATGTGGCTTGACCTCAGAAGATTGGGGAATTACCTCTGTGGGAAGCCCCTAGAATATGTTCTGGGAAGTGGAGGAGTTTTGTCCTCATCCAAGGGGGGAGCGAACATAACCCCTTTGATTGACCAGTATTCCTCATTTGAATGGAAAATAATGTGATCACCCAAAATACCGAGAACAGGGAGGTTCACGTCGGCATACCAATTTTGGACTCTAGGATACCATGTGAATGTAGACCCACATGAATTCCTGAAGCCATAACCATTGTGGGGAGGCCTTTAGGGGCGTGGTGATGCATCTGATGGTCTAATCAAATAGGACTTCTGGCAATGGAGGATGAATTTTCTTCATGCCTAAGGACTGGTTAGCAGAGTGATCATGGAGGACTGCACAGTAATAGAAGGGCAGGGTTGGGAACATAGGAAATAATACACGAAAATACCCAATTCAATTTACGGATTTCTTATGAGGGTTGGGGGAGGCTTCTCATACCATAGTGGTATGTGGGCAGAAGAGCCGTCTACATACCAATGATGTATGGATGCATGGGTATAGACCACCACATACCATAGTGGTACAGAGCACATCATGCCACTTCCAGTTCCATCCATGTACTGATGAAGTACACAGTGTCAGGATCAGTCTGCATAGTGGTACACTATGCAGAGCACCATATTTAAGGAGTGTCTGAGGGATTATCATTCATGGGGAATTCATCGACAATGAGTGTGTGGTTCACGATTCTCTAGTTAGGTATACGGTTCTATTATTATTATTCAATTTCCCCATTTTATGGTTCACAACCAGTTGTACTTGTGTAGAATTTGGTTCGCAAAGTCAGGAATCGCTGATGAATCAAGATAGAAGTCTGAGTATTCTCAAAACATTCTCCAAATAAATGGGTCCCCTTCGATCATTATTCATCCATCACATTGATATTCTAGTGCGTTCCCTTTTTTAGAGCATCGATGAAATTGTATCTATTGGGCACAAAAAACCATTTGCAGATTCCCATGAAGACATTCGGACTCGTGGAAGGATCGATCAATCTAGGGTTTGCGGAGGCTATGGTTCGTGATAATGGTTCGTCGAACCATGCTGGATTTCTTTTTCCACGAACCCATGGCTTCGAGGTATGGTACATGGATTGAATTCTTGTGAACGATTCCATTTGAAATATGGTTCACGGTCTACCTTGTTTTGTTGACCATTGCTCTACAGGCCAATGGTTCGCAGACTATCCCACGTACCTAGTGGTTTTCGATCGAGCAGATCAGTGTACCTTTCCCAGTGATGGTAGACGGTCCATATGAAATTATTTGAAAACATAAATTGAATCTATTTTCTTCTGGAAATTACAACTTCATTTGATTCCATTCACCTTCTTAGACTTGTAGAAGTACATTCTTTCTTTTTTAAAGTGATTGTGGGGTATTTTCTTCCCTTGGATGAATTTTCAAAACCCTACAGATATGCACAATAACAAAAATATTCCTGGTAATTTATGAATGATAAAATATGGAAATTAACACCCATAACATTGAGAATACTGAATGATTAATAACGAATAGATGAGAGGATGTTTTAAAATAATTAGATATGATATTATAATTATTAATATGGTTTTGTTATAAGTTAATAACTTGTTTATAGAAACTCTAAAATAATTTGAAGAATGTTAAACAAGAAATATGTGTGTGGTAAGTGGCTTCATATCAATTTCCCTTCCTTACTGAATATTATAATGTTATGAACCTAATTTATATTATATGGTGTATATAGTACCAGTTTTTCACGTAATGTCATGTTTATTTAATAATACAAAGTATTATATGTTTTAATTTTATTTATTTCATCCAATGGTATTTGACATAAATGTTACCAATTGGTAAAGAATATAATAAAACTGGTTTTATTTCTCTCTTGATTATAAAATATCATTTCATCCAAAACCACGTTAAAAAAAATTCAAAATTTTTTAATCCTTTTCAAAATTATTTATTATTAAATTTTTTTTTCAATTTTTTCCTTTTAAGAAATGTTTTTAAAGGAATTATAATGTCTTTTCTCTAACAAGGCATGTTTATCATTTAACTAAAAAGTTAAATTAATTATTATTTTAACATACACTACATATATGTATTTTCTTTCCTTCATGACCAATCAATGTTCTATATATTACTTTATGAGTTTCGAATGTTATATTTAATGAAAATTTGTTATTTTTCTGTGAACTTTTATTTTTAAATTTTTTTCAAATGAAAATGATATTTTACTGAAGAATTTTTTAAAAATATATTTATTATATTTCTTCTAAAAAATGAAAAAAGATTTTATTTTACCTATAAAACTCTAGGTATGTCTTTTATTGATATCATCATTATTCCTCGTCTAGATGGTTTATGATTGTTTGAAAAATTATTGTTTTGACATTCACTTCCTAGATTAATTTTTTAGTAATTAAATTTCATTGGAATTAATCACTTTCTTATGATCACTTGAAATTAATTTTCCCTTAAAAATCTATATTTTATCATGGACAGGTTCATTTCTTAAAATTTTTATCATTTATGTGTACCATTTTTTATATTTAATGTTATTTTTTTATCATGGGAAATGTTTATAAATTTCTATTATTTACCCAATTCAAATATTTGATGATAAGTAAAAATGTTCATAAATTATTTAGATTATTAAATATATGAGAAATTTATATTTCATGTAATGATTGGTGGGGATGTGAAATATATAATCCCTCGATGTATCAATATGTCTTATGAGGAGAATCTATTTTCCAAATTACAAAATTATGTACCAAAAGTTTTAAACTGTTTTTTGAAAGGTCATGATGGGTGAAGTTTCTCGATACCTGATATGATGACATCCAACAATAAATAATCTATTTAATTAATAATTTAGTCATTATTATCCTTGATATTTTCACATTTACATTACATCTCTATTAATTTCACAATTTTTATATTGATTTAAAGGAAGGTGTTTTTAGTTTTTACCTGTCCAAATTGATTATAACTCATCCTGTAAGGATTTTTAAGTTATTTGAATGAAATTTGAATTTAGTTCTTAACCTTTCCATGATTTTTATTCTTACTAGTTCCTGATAGCTTCTGTTGTATATAGAACATACAAATACATAGATCCCGCTATTATTTTGTTTCCATTCCCAAATATATAATGAAAATTTATTCAACTAAGTTCAATTATGCCAAATATCATTAATTTCTATATTTTTTATTTTATATACCTATGTGAAATTGGATTCAAGTCTGTATCTTGTTTACTAAGAAGACTAAATAATTTTTTCTTTAATGATGATATTCATTTTATCTTATGTCAATGTAATAGAATTGGAACAGACTACATGTTATTGAGGTTGAGGTAATTACAAAGTGTATAAAAATATCATCTATAAATAGAACCACTAGTTGATCAAGGTATTCTCTAATGACTCCATACATTATAAACATGATGATGACATGATAATTAGACATTACGACTTGAATCACTATAAAATCCTATATTTATTTCTCATTTGGAATTATGTTTTGGATATATCCTCCATATTAACACTCAAAAGATGATATCTAGAACATATTTTAATATTAAAAAGTCAATAAGATCCTACATATTGATTGAATATGTCATTAATAAGGGGTAAATGATATATCTTACTAAATATGATCTTGTTAAGCTCATAATTAGAAAATCAAAGACTCAATTATCCATATTTCTTCTTAACATAGAGGAATAGTTATCTCGATGGTTGAGTTCTAGTGAGGAGTAAATCCTTATAAAAATTCCCCATTATATACTTCTTTTTTCCCCAAATTCAATGGTGGTCAATCAATATAGACTCTTTGAGATGGGAATTGAACTAGGTATGATTCCAGTCAATGAATTAACCTCACACTACAGAGGAATACCAGTTAGTTTATCTAGAAATAAATATTTTATGTTTTCAAACAAAATAAAATTAATAAATATTTACATCCTCTATAATCATCTAATTTTGAAATACCTTATTTATTTTTATTAGAACCCATATAATAAAATTTTTTAAAGGGTGTTCTATGATTATCTCTATATTTATACTAGATAATAAGATAACTATAGATATGAAATTAGATGTCATTTACTCAATTATTGATCCGGGATATATATAGGGATGACTAATCTATGCCTAGTATTATTTCAAATTCAACCAAGAACAGGATAATTTGATCTACATGAAGTATCTTAAAAAATTGGATCAGAGGGGATTTTTAAATCAATGACTTGAAAATCATTTAACTATGTGGTTTTAATTAAAGTTAAATATTCAATGCATTTGGTTATGATAAAATATTCATAGAAAAAATATGTTATTTAAATCAATATGGTGAACCTAAATCAAATAAGTCATTCATAGAAATTTAATAGAGAATATGTGTACCATGAATCTCTACATTTTCACGATCCACCTCTATGGAATTTATCTCGGATTTTCTCCATGGTTTACTAGAGTTGATATGTTATTATGTAATATTAAATTTATTATTAAAGAGGTTATGTAATTTTTTTCATTCTTCCCAAAAATTATACATTTGATAAATCCAAGAGTGGGTGGAGAATTACTGGGGGATTATTATCATCAATTGGCCATTTTTGAATCCTTTCTTAATATGTGTTCTTGATGGATAACTCTACCACATAAAACATGAACATGAACCTATTATGAAATTTTTTTGGTGTTTCTTCCCACATTTATTGTATGAATGAAGTTGAATATTCATTCATTTATATGATTTTTCTTAATTATTTCTACTATAATACCATATTATATTTAATTTCTTTAATGTAACGAGTGACTATAGATTTAGTATCTACCTAAACTGTACATAAGAAAATATTTTCATAGAATCCAATGTGTCATATATATATTTCCCTTTAAATAATTTTTGGATGCCACAAATTAATCATTTGATCAAACTCTCATGATCTAAAACAAAGATGGGGCATATGTCACAAGTCTTGTTAATTCCTATTACCATTTTCCAATTTAATCTTTATACTTTTACTCCAACTCTATTAATCCTCTGTCCAACATCGTCTTAAAATTTCAATATAAATATTTGGTGAACAGTTTCTTGAAGTCCTCATACACGATAGATTCTACATCATTATTCTTTATTATATTATTTACCAGAGTCCACTATCGGTCAGTATGGAAATGAAACATATATATAAAAAGGAAAACCATCTAATGTTCAAAATGATGGGAAAATGAACATATATTTTCCATCACATTGATCTATTTATCATAAATAAGTGGTTTATAATAGATACTAATTGAGGTTGGATGTTTCTGCATTAATGTATTAATAGATAGTTTCTTCTTCTATTATACGATTGGGTTCTCAACATGACTCTCATTATTATTCATAGCATGTGATGATAGATTGTTCATATCTACATGTTTTTCACTCTATCACTCATTCCATTAGGCAGTTCCTTTTGGAATTCATCACATTTTACCTCATACTATCATTAATGTTGGTTCCTTATAGTTCCGACCAACTGTCAAACCACAAGTGGTTATGTCTAGTTATGAAAATTTAATATTATATGGGGGTTATCATAGTCTATTAAAAAAATACGTATTCCACAATAAAACTTTTTACCCTTCTACATCATCACATTATCCAATAACAGCATTACATTACCATATATTCTTTCTATGTTTCATTTTATTGGGTAATGTTGTATTTCTCAACAAAATCCATCTATGAAAATAGTAAATTAGTCCTTTAATGTAGATCATAATTTGTATATAATCAACCAATAAATATACACAAGGAGGGTCAAAATAGGAGTGTAGTTAAGACATTTTTTCATTGTTAAGGTGTAACATCTAGAGATTTCATGAAATATATTATTTAGTTATTTTCAAATTATTCTATAACTTTAGTTATACACAATTAACCAATTAGAATGTTTATATAGAAAACCATGTTTATCTTTCATTTCACAGAACATAATGTTACCTATGTTACATGTGTAACATGTATGACTGAGTTTAATGAAATAGAAATATAGAATTTACATTTAATATGGAAATTATCACCTAGCCATTAGAATAGAAGGATTGAATATGATAGTCTAAAATTTTAATATATGGTTTAAAAAGGTCTATGTAATGAATTATTTGGTGGCTAATTATTTATAAATTAAAATAAAAACCAATTGATTAAAAAAGAAGTGTTTCTTTTGAAAAATATTTGTATCCCCACAATGGTGTTTAATTTACTAAATTAAAATAATAATATATATTATTGAATGGTTTTAATGAAAATTTTCTTTTATATATTCAATAGAATATTTTTTAATCCATATAATAAGTCTTGTTGGTTAATGATAAGAATTAATAATATTTTAAGCAAAATAATCTCTGTATTTCTAAAATGCGGTGTTACTGCAGTTTAACGGTTCACTTATTTTAAAACAAAAATTTTAAACTTTTATAAATTCAAGTTGAAAAAATAAACTTCAGTTTTGAAATATTAATATCAATATTTATTTTGGGTTAATTTTCTGCATTTTTATGCGAAGTTTTATTTTTTTGATTAATAGTGAAAATTACTAGAGTTTTATTGAAAACTGTATTCTTACAAATTTATTTATACAGTTAAATTATATTTATAATTGGTTTAAAAGTATAATTAGTTCCCTTATACATCATTAAATAAAATATTGGTCATACAAAGCACTTTCACATGAAATTAGATATAAAAAAGTTCATTATTTTGAAGTTTTATACATAAAAAACATGTTGTCTTATCCTATATGTGAGATAGATTTTAAATTAAATTATTATATTTATGTGTTTGGAATTAAAAATTTTTTATTATATATTTGGAATTAGTACAAATAATAATTTATAGTAATGTTAACTTATATTTTTACCAGTAATATATGTGAATGAAATTAAAATTAATTATAGAGATTAAAGTCAAACTGAGTTTACTTATTGTTTGAACATCACTCTTAAAGGAAAAATGACCTACACACTTCTCAAAAACAAATTGTATGGAAATATTTCTAACAATACCAACTATTATTAAATTTTGATAATTAATTTTGGAACATGATGTGTGGTATACCTCCCAGTATTTTTTTCCTATCTATATTTACAAAAAAATAGTCCTCAAGTATTAAAGGAAACCTAACCCCTCGCCTATCAACTCCTCTTAATCCCATTATATCATATAAACAATAAAAAATAATCTCCCAACATCCATACTCTAATAAAATATTTATTACCTTTTTCATAAATAGTAAACATGTAATTCTATTGGTGAAAACATAAAATATTTACCCAAAGAAGTGGTAAGAGTCTTTAACAAGTACATTTGTTTTATTTCTTTATCCACACATACAATTTATATAATTACATTATTATATAATAATAAAAATAAAAAACCTATTTATATATTTTTATGTTCTATTTTATATGTAAAAATTTATATGCTTCAATAAAATTGGTAATACAATCAACATTCTTGTGTATGACAAACTAATTCTTCACAAAACTATGTAATTCATTTTCCATTAACATCTCTTATAATTAGTAATTATAGTGGAAATAATATTTTTATATAATATATATTATATTTATAAGTCTTTAATTATACTAAAATTACTATATAATACATCCCTTCATTCATTCCAATTTTTTGGGATATTAATATATCGATTGTGGACGTGTGGGCTACCACCTCCTCAAAGTAATTTGATATGTTCACATAATCCATTGAATTTGTTAACATTGTTTTAAATAAACATTAAATAAATGAAATATTTTTTATATTCGTTATATTATTATCTATCTGAACATATAACATATCATTTTCTTCTTTCCATTCAAGACACTTAAAAAGTGATAACATTGTTCATGGATGTGTGCATTATTGCCTCCTCGATGCGTTGTAATTCTTAATTTTTCACAACCAAATAACAAGAATCAAATATATAAGTATATATAATTATATAATATTGTATTTATGATATAATGTTAATTATTTAATTATAAAAATTCCTTCACTTCTTTCTATAATGATCATTGAAATATGGGAACATTACTCATACATATATACGACATATTATCTCTATGATCATAATGTTGGATAATATTTCATAACGAAATTTCTTGTATGATTTTAAAGGTACGATGGATGTAAAAATGTGATAATTATTTATTTTTATTACAATATAGATGTATAAATAATGACTTTATTGACTATTGTTAGACTATCAATGTCTTTTTTGATATATAAACTGAATATGGTCAAAACATCCGTCTAAAATATTATTGATGAATTAATTGAATATATATTTATTATAAGTGAAATAAATGTGATAATAAAATTTAAAAACGTTATTAAAAATTTAAATAGTTAAAATAACTTTATGTTTTATGAATATCAAAGAAAATCATGGCAAATATGACTTATGGTATGAGAATTTCATCTATCTTTTTACATCTATGAGATAAATGGAATATTGAACACATAATTATTATTTATGGTGTATCTAAAAACCCTTTGGATATATTATATCAAAAAATATATTATCTTCATGGAATTTGTTTTTAATTTTATGATTATTAATATTTTTTTTAATTTCAATCCAACCATAGTTTTAAGGGGATTCATCTCAATTTGCATTCCATTGAGAAATATTTGTTATTATACACATATTTAAATTTATATGGTATATATACCACCTATTTGACATGTTATATCATTAATATTTTTAATTATATGGTATTAAATGTTTCAGTTTACAATATTAATTCATGGGGATTACGATTCAAAACATTTCAAAGGGGTATGAGAAACATCAAATATTTTATGGATATTTTCCTCAAGAATGTATTTGATGGTTTTTAATGTAATTTACATTCATAAAAATCTAAAACCCTCATTTTTACATATCTTCCATTAGGGATATTGTTAATTGATACCTTCTTCATTATTTAAAAGTATGGATTATGAATGTCCAATGATATTTTTAACAAACACATTTCTTTTCATCATGTTAAACATTTTTCAAAGAGATTATTATAGAACCCATTTCCATTCCATGGACCCCTCATTTTTCAATGATATTTTTTATTGAACCCATTTATTTTCCATAGGATGATAATGTTTTAGTGATTTTGTAATGAAACCATTTTCTATTCCATGTGTTAATCATGTTTCAAATATATTAACTTTAAACCAAATTATTTACCATTGGTTTATCTGGTAATAATGGAATAATGATTTTTTCAGTCAGTTTAATTATGAATATCTATTATTAATTATATGTTACATGAGAATTATACAAAATTACTGACTCTACAACAACATATATGATGGTTTGAGCCCCATTATAGAACATGTGTGAGCCTAAAATAGCTTATTCGAATTGGTTTCACTATTGTATCCCATGAAGAATGTGTGAGAACAATATAGCTTATATGATAGGTTGAGCCCCATTATATCTCATAAAGAATAAGAGAACCCAATATAGCTTAAACAAAGGATTATCCACATTATATATCTCTATGATATTCTCTAATGATAATTTTGGAAGTTGGTAAAATGATAATTCCAATTAATAGGGGTTTTAAAGTGTTTTGTGAAAATAGTTCTATATGTTAACAAAAGGAGTCGTAATTTTTTTATTACTTTCTAATTATTCTCATAATCACGATTGATATCACATGGCCCATCAATATTGATTCTAATGTATAATTTTAATTCCATGTTTTTATATTTAATTATCTATGGATTGATGTGTATGATTTTGTTTTATGATTATATCATACACTTTGATTAGTTCATCATAACATTTTGATCTTATTATTCTATCTGGTGAAATTAAAATGTTAATTCTTATGTTTACCATTTATGAGAATTTAAACAGAAACGTCTTATGTTTCCTTGTCACTAGGTTTTAAAGAAATGATGGTGAAATAGTTATGTCATTAAGGGATTTCATATATATGATGATAATATATTTTTTTGGTAAAGAAAATATTAATTAATATGGAGAGAATATAATTTAATATCATGTGAATTAATTGTGTAGTCTTTTTCAGAATAATATAAAACTGTAAACCTTAAAATTAATTTAGTATAATTTTGATCCATTTTTTCCTTTTGATGTTGTATAGATTTGATGAAGAAATTAGGTCACAATTGTCAATATCAAATCCTGGAATGTAAAGATATGGATTTCAACACAATATTATACAGTCTGGGTTTGAAGTTGTTTAGTATGCGATGATTGAGTTATTCCCAACACACCCTTTTCAAGGTTACTACCCCTAGGTATATTTCATCTCAAACTTATATCTTTTTTTATTATCTAGACATGGATCTGTTTCTTTTTAAATCAAAGAATCAAGACTCTAAAAATATTTATTTAGAAATCTTATACATATACTCTTATCTAGGGTCCTATGTAAGGTTATATATCCCTAAAATAATAAATAACTAAACTAGTATAAAAATATAATAGAAACATTCTTTAAGACCAACTAAGGATACCCAAGATACAGATAAATTTATTTATCACCATTTACATAACATGAAAATTAAATTATATAATAAACTCAACATCCCATGAATTGATAGGTTTAGAACATTTAGAGACTAGCTACATATTCATCTTATTTTACATTAACTATGAACATATCAGGATCATTTTATAATAATAGTTCTTATTATAAACATAACCAATGTTAAAATCATCATCATTACTAATGAAATGGAAACAAAATATTGTTTCGATATCAAATTCAATATATGAGAAAAATGAACACATAAACATGATACCCAAGGTAATATTATTACAGAATGAGAAAATATAAAAGCTGACAAATATATTATTTAATGAACATGAAATAAAAAAATATTCATATGGAATGATAGGATAATATATAATCTTACATGTTCAAACATAAAAGATGGAATAAATATTTTAAGAACATGAGACTTAAATAATGATCCTATAAAAAATAAATTTCTTCATAGAAGACAAAAAAATATCAATATTTTTTCAATTTGGGATCACTCATCTAAACTTATTTCCCATTTGGGATTGAGATTCACTACTAGTTTATGAATCATTTCATGAGATTAATTGATTTAACCAATCCATTGGAGGACAATATAGGACCCACCTATCACTTAAATTGTATCCATACACATTTGTGTGGAATGTAAAAATTTAATCATTATATAATTTAGTCCTAGGAATAATTATGGTTTTCACAACAGATTTGAATAGGTATCAAATAAATAAGTATATAATAATTTTGGTCCACAAGTAAAGATACCTTGAGAGGGGGTTGGGGGTGAATTAGTGTATGACAGATTAAAACAATTGCCGCATTTGGTCTTATTTCATTGTAAAAAAACACTCTTCTCTCTCCTTCCCATTATAGAGTATGAAAAAAAACATAAAGAATGAACTTAACACAAGATAAGATACATGGTTCGCCCTCACTAGGATACATCTACAGAGAATACATCAATGATGTGCTGGTGTACCAGATCTACTATAAGTGTACTACTATTTAATTTTTTTGAGTGAACTCAATATCACACATTGTTTACAACCTATCAAAATTTGAAAACCCAATGCTATTTTAACTGAAGTTCTCACCTCTTCTTTAGAAGATACAATAATAATTTATATATATGTAGGTCCTTTCATTATCAAAAATTAATACATCCTCCACTATATGTAGATGTTCTATTGGTGTCTATGTTTCATCCGCTGATGAATTCCCATTTTCCCCTGAACACTGGGAAATAACTTTTAAAATAAATTTTCAAATCAGACTACTTCACAGAGATCCCTATTTTTCAAAGCTCAATCAAACATTTTCCATATTCTTTCCCTTCACAAAGCACTCACCATTAGAGAGAACACTTCTTCATAGAGAACACTTCATTGCAATGAAAAATGATTTTCAAATAAAACTGCTTCACTGAGAAAAATGCTTCACAGAGAACAAGCCAATTTAGATTAAACAATTTTTTCCAAGATCAAACAAGACATTGTGAAGCTCAACACATATTTTCAAAAAAAAATCTATATAACTCGACAATTGAAGAAGAAAATTTACTTTCTCAATAAACACAACCAACCCAAAAAAGGCTGCAATTTTACCTTGATGAATTTTTTCCCAACAATATTTCTCTTTAGGTTTGTTGACAAATATTCTCATTATGATTATCTACACTTTGATACCTCACTAAACTTATTATAACATCTTTTAGTATTCACAATCTTCAAATTAGATAGCAATAACTGATTTACCAAAAACATACTCTAATCCCAATTATCAATGATCATTATGAGAACGAAGTGTAATATGAAAAGTTCATCAATGAATTAGTTCATTCCTAACAACAATTGTTGATACTATTCCAGTACCACCCCTCCACTAGCATCACGAACCGTAGATTTTGTGATATCTAATATATGATTAATCACATATATCATCATCAAACACAAAAATATCCCCATATCTCATTTCTACAGCTATCTCTCTGGTCCACCTATCTACATATCCCCTTGTCTTTGACAAAGATATTTTCCCCTGTAGAGATCCATAGTTTCTCCCCCTTGAGTAGTGTCATTTTCCCCCCTTTGTAAACAAACCAAAAGTTCACTCCTTTGTGATATGTAATAGGGTAAAAACACATATCATCAAATCATGGAAAAAATCATACATCATGGATAGGGGGCCAAAATCCACACTTTTTCAAGTGTGGGGAGTCGACTAAACTCCTAGAGCAAGTTAATTCCCCTCAAATTCTTCTTTATGCAAAGCCTTCGTCAAAATGTCTTCATCCTGTAGCTTTGAAGGATCATACTCCAACTTCAAAATCCCTTGCTCCATATTCTCCTTGATAATATGATTTTTGATCACAATGTTCATTTTCTATGAGTGATGAACTACATTTTTTCTATGATTTGTTTCCCTCGAATATTCATATTGGATTCCGATCAGAGACAATAGTTGAACTACCACATCATTAAGCTACCGCTTCATCCATAATAAATGTTAACATGCTTGACTAGATGCTATATACTCAACTTATACGATGCTCAATGAAAAGCAATCCATTTTCTGGCTTATCTATGAAATACATAATCCAAAAAGATAGAAAGCCCATCCTACCGTTGATTTTATATCATCTACTGATCAGGCCCAATCTGCATCTATATATCCTTATAGATATGGCTGATATTTGTCAGTATACATCAAAACAAAGTCCATAGTTCCTTTGATATACTGATTTATTATTTTCTCTTCAAGAATGTGAATATCTTTGGGATTTCTTGGATATAAAACTACATAACATTTGGAAAAAACAATATCAGTTCTTATCACTATTAGGTATAGTAAACATCCAACAATCTACCTATATTTTGTGATATTAACTTCTTTTCCATCATCAGTATTCGATAATTTCTTCTAGGTAGTAACTAGATTTTTCATCTTCTTGTAATTTTCTATTCCAAGTCTTCTCAGAACCACCGTAGCATTTTTGATTGAGAAATGAATGTGCCATTCTTCCTTATATCAACATTATAATATAGAAAAATGTAAGCGCAACATTCATTTACATTTTAATCACATTTTTATGAATTCATGAAACTGTTTGCACTTATCTTTATCTGATCCACCAAATATTATATTATCGACATAAAATATCCTCATCATTCTTTGATTACTCCCATCTTTGAAATATATATTTTAATAAACTCCATTACAACGAAAGCCGGGCTTTTTGGAATACTTATCAAGACACTAATACCATGATCATGGTTTTTCATTCAGCCCATACCATTCATTATTAAATCGAAAACCTGGTTCTGGTCTTCAAAAAATGAGAGAACCATATGGATGCTTAATATAAAACTCTTCTACCAGAACCCTCTCAAAAAAGTATATTTTATGTCCATGTGGAACTCTTTTAACATTCGTTTCACTAAAATGGACAAGAATAATCAGATTGTATCCACCCTTAATAAAGGTTAAATGGTTCATTGACATAGATACCCTCTATACGGGAGTATCCTCTACACATTATTCATTATCTTCTTCCAATCACTATGCCATATTCATTCATCTTGTTGTAAAAGACCCAAATAGTCCCAATGACATTCATATCTGTTGGCCTTGAATTATTTTCCAACCTCTTATTCTGCTCAATATAATCTAGATCTTCATTCATACCCAGGAACCATTTTTCATCTTCAGCTACATTAGAAATACATTTTTGATCTACCTAAAATAAGAAAGATTCCTTCTTTCATTACAACATTCTTCTTGTTTGAACAGACGATGTCTGATAACCAGTGGAATTTTTTTTATAAATTTTAGCTTGATTCTTTGGAAAATTTTTGGATACATACATAATGTCTTCTTGATCATTGTTGGTAACATCTTTGAATTGGTATCTGCCACTTCTACTCCCCTTATGTCGTATAACTCCTCATCAAATTCATCATCAAACTGTTCACTATGTTGAATATTTTATTCATTCTCTACTACAATGACATCATTACCCTCAACTACATTTTCCAAAATCTGATTAATGAATTCATATTATTTTATTTTTCATGAATATTGTAGGTGTATCACCTCATCTTCACATGTCTAAAAGTTATTTTGTTTTTCCTAGTTTCTTAATTCCATACTATTGCCAGTATGAAACCTCATAACTTTTTATCCAAGTATCCTATCAGATTCCCTATAATGCTATTTTATACAACTAGATACTTTAGATTTAATAGAAATTAAAATGACACATTCTATTGTACTATAGTCATCAATGAACACAATGCAATACATCTTACTGACATTGGATCTGGGTGATATAGGTCCATAAAAATCAGCATGAACCCTTTAAATCACTCTCATTGACTTCTATTCCTTTGTTTTTTATGTCTTTTTGATGATCATACCTTGTTGAAATGCATTACAAGTATATATATGGTAACATTATAGTATAGGGAGGTCCAAAGATTCCTAACACTTCATCATATCTTATAAGGATGGTTGGAATAGAGGACTTATTCATTTAATCCCGGGTATATTTTCTTCCTCTCTAAAAAAAGCACATATATTCCTATCCACTTACAAGGTATAGATTTACCTTTATTCTTTTTTCCTTATAGAACCAAATCACCATATCTTACTTTGATGTAATACATCTTCATAGTAATCCATATATCATTACTTGAGTCACATTGTTGTCTGTGGATAAGAAAATTGTGACTCATTCCCTCCACTACCAATACATCAACAAGTTTCATTTCATTGCCTCAGAACCTAACCTTTCTCAAGACAATTATCTTCAGGACTTCATCAATTCAAAACTTGACAACTCCTTATTTGTCATAATTTATGCCAATAACAAGATGTGTATTCCCTATTACATTGGATGTCAAACTGATATCAACAATCCATACACCAGATTGATCTGACACTTCTTGGTCAATTTATGAAACCACTACATTCTCAGTACTATTTTTCATGATGCATGTTTTTGACTTCATACTCTGAATAGAATAGAAATCATGGGATTCCTCTACATATAACCAACTGGTATCATATTGTAAAGAAATAAAGCAATTTTTCATTTTCACCTCAATTATTGATTCTCTAGATTGTTTCATAAGACCACTTGGGTTCTTCTTTTTCTAGAACTTTATACTCCAATTCCATATTTTCCACCTTCTTAGTGGTATGATGTAATAATTACACATATGAAGTTAATATTTTTTCTTGATCCATAATTTTTTTGGCCTACAGAAAACTTCCTATTCAAGTTATTACACACATTTAACATGATCCCTATTAATGTTTTTAAAATATATCAATCTCACTATTATGTTCCTCAATTTTCAACTAGAACACAAAAAACATATTTGAGCTCTCTAGAATTTATGACTTATGTTATTCAATTAGGTTTATCAGTTTGTACATCACTTCGTCATGCTACTACATAGAGATTTTGGAATCACAAACCAATTCATTGTATTTCTTCATTTGGGCTCTCCAAACATCTACTTCTTCAAAATTTTCTTCTCATTAAGCATCGATATATATTCTTCCATCAACTTATTATTCATTATTATCACTCTATTATATTTTTGGGAGATATCTTTAACTTCTACAATAGAATTATCTCCATCGTATTTTCATTTCTTTATCTCTTTAACCTCTTCATCCTCAGATTCATCTAAACTATCACATTCTTATGGAAGAAGATTATTTTTCATAAATAAGTTTTTCATGAACTATTTCATACCCTTCACATTGGCTGAAGGCTTATTCATAGGGATTTCAAGTGATACTTATCATATTCTAGAAACATTTTAGGGCACCTTCCCATAAGTTGACCAACATTTCCCCATATAAAACACCATAGTGTATGTTTCCCCTTAAACATTAATTTTCCTCTTTGAATATTTATGTAATGAGGTGACATTACCTCATCTGTCTCTTTACATTCGTGAGAATCTTAAATGGTGAGGATCTTCATGTTCTTGGATTCCACTTCTTAATATTTCCCCTTTTATAAAGCATCGTTATCATCATTTCTCATTTCATATGATATAAGTGTACTATGTAAGTTATCTCATTTCAGAACATTCAGATCAATATCATCCAATACTAAATCATTTGGATTGAACTAACGTTATTTTTTTCTCAGTATATTCTTCACAATATTTATGTCTTAAATGAATTCTCCATGACCTCCTATGTCTTCAAGTAAAACATTTAACCAGTCATAAAATGCATTAATAGACTCATTCGAGTTCACACTTATATCATCAGAATTGTTCCATCGAATGTACATATTTACCTCTCTTATGTTAAGATAAACTTCAAATATATTCAATAGTTTTTCCCACATTTCATGTGATGTTTTTAATTACATAAACTTTGTATATATATCATTAGGAAATGATCCCTTTAAGGAATTTATTCCCTTAGTGTTGACATCCAATACCCTTATTTCAGCTTCTAATAAAACTCCAATATTGATGTCGGATAATATACTATGAATTTCTTCTATGAAAAGATATATTAATAATGATCAGATATAGTGTTGTATATGATTGTTCCATAGTAAGAAAATTATTCCCATTGAAGATCAAAATCTATTTGTGATTGATGACCTCCATTGAGAGAGAAACACTGATATTAACCCTTGACTCAGATTCCAATAATTCGATCTTCTAGGATTGTTACCCTGAGAGGTGGGTGAATCGAAGTTTGACAGATTAAAAAAATTTCCCATTTTGATCATGTTTCATTATTAAACAAAACTCTATTATCCCTCCCTCTAATTGTAGAGTATGGACAAATATTAAAGTATGCACATGACACGTCAATTATACTAGGTTCACCCTCACTGGGCTACATCCAAGGAGCCTACACTGAAGATGTGCGGATGTACCAAATCCCATATAAGTAAATAATAGTTTACAATGTTTTGAGTGAAATCACTATCCCGCATAGTTTACAGCAGATCACAATTTGAAAGCTCACTACTCTCTCTACCTAAGTGCTCAATACTTCTTCTAAATATCCACTCAGATTTATATACAATTAGGTCCTTTCATTATCACTAATTAATGAATCCTCCACTGTATTTAGATTCTAAAATGATGTCCAAATTTCATCCACAGATTAATTATGCTTTTCCACTGATCTCTAGGAAATAACCATTGAAATAATATTACAATGATATCTTTTTCCCAAATCTCCCTATATTGATAATCTCAAACAATCCATCCCAATGTTCATGCCTGTTTGCAAAGTACACACCTTCCCAGAACACACTACTCTATAGAACACACTGCTTCATAGAGAAAACTATTTTGCAGAGAAAACTTCATTATAATGCTTAATCCTTTGTAGAGTGAATAACATTCTCCCTATTCAGACAAGCCTTTCTGAAGCACATCTCTTTTATGAAGCTAGATTGTCCACAACAATGCTTATTTCTTTCTTGAATCCCACTACCTTTGTGAACCTCCTTTTTGATTAGAGAATTATAAGAATTTTTATTAAAACACTATATTATTCACTCGAGTGTGGATGCCTATTTATAAGAGTTTCCCACGCACTCCAAAACCATCTACTCCATGTGAGCACCATGTAATCCCGACTAAGAGAGCTCCAAACATTCTGCTGAACATCTCACTATTTCGAGATGTAATGCAAAAAAATTCAAATCTCAGAGCTCATTATAATAACATAGCATTCTATCAATGCCTTTATTCCACAACTATAATTCTACTCATTAATGCAGATCCTTTCGTCAGATCCATGGTGCCCCCACAATGTTCCAGCATAATTCTCATCATCATTGTTGTTTTCAAAGATTGTCAAAATCCCAGAGATCGGCATAATATTACTCCATGTGTTTGCGAATAATCATTATAAAGCCCATATTTGTGAATTTAATGACATTACCATATTTTTATGAGATCTTCAAGGAACTATCTATTTCCCAATTCTCACCAAACTCAAAATTTTAGAACCCAAAAATTTGGAAAACATTAAAAAACAATTCCACGTTGTATCCATTCATTTTTTCCACCTCTAGATCTTCCATTCCTTTGTTATGGTTATTTTCCAATATGGATTGTCAATAACATCTCTTGAACATGAAAATTCACAATGAATACATTCTTTATCATGAAACACAACCATCCCAAAAATGATGCAATGTTACTGTGAAGGATTTTTTCCAACATAAACAATATCAATTTATACCCAATTTAATCTCCCAAATGTGTAATATCATTAATCAAATTAAAGGGTGATTTTTACAATGTAGCAAAATGAAAAATATAACACTTTTAATATGAATAAGAAAATAAAATCCAAGTGGTAAATGAGACTAACAATTTTTATCATTACATGGAAATTATGAGAATCACTTGAATTCATGAATATTTTTCTATCAAAAAAATATTGTAGAATAATGGTGGTTTGTAAAAACATGGGATACTAAGAAATATTAATTTTACTGTACGAAATAATTTCAAGGATAATAATTATTCAAAAAATATTATTATTTTATATAATCTAAAATCATTCACATGTTTTTATTTAAATTAAAGTCTCATTTTTTAATTATCTATGCCATCCAAACCTATTACTTGGCTGGTATTTGGTTTTTGGACATATTCAAAGGAGGACCAGAGAGTTTTCATCGGAGTTAGTAGTGAAAGAAAGCTATTGTTGGGCATAAAAATTATATAAATATATTACAAAACATGATTCTTGGTTTCATAGCTTGTTTTGGGTGGTTCATGGTGTGTAATATTTTTGGGTTTGAATAATAAAATAAATCAAAAGGAGATAGGTTTTCTAGTGGAAACCAACATTGAGGCATTACATGACATGAAAGTGTATTAAACATTTTTTAATTTCCCAAAAATGTAATGTCTTACATATTTTTCAGCTACTTGGGGTGCCCAACCCTATGGCTGCAGTGAATCTCCATTGACCCTAGGTGACCTGAAGTTCCCTCTTTATCGTTTGGAGAATACTTACACTGAGTATTAATTCTTAGCATATCTCCTTCAATCTATAGAAATCCTTCATTGTCCAAGGTTCATTCTTCCTCCAGCTTTAGTGTTTCTTCCAGGATGACCTTTTTTCCTCTTATTATTCACTTCATATGAAGACCAGTGATCTTCCTTGGTTCTAATGGGGTTCTCTTTGGTTTCTGTTGGTGTAGTGGTGTCGAGACATCCTTGGATGGATTCAAATCTTACAGGAGAGGTAATCAAAGATCTGTTGAGTGGTTTATTCTCATGCGAAGAACATTGACACTATATTTAAGAATTTATTCCCTTATCTCTCCTATTTTCACATTATTTGGGGTAGGGATACTAATATTTTCCTTGTGAATATAGTATAATATATATTAAAAAATTAACTGATCTGGTTTAGGATAAATATATAGGGGTTAGAAAAATGGATATATGATCCTTCTTTGTTATTTAATTTTTTATGATATTCTGATTTGTATGGGTTAACTACCCACTGACAATAATTGTCATTGGGCGACCTTTTTTGTGCACTAAATGATCTATGAAATGACTATTGTTAATTATTTTTTGACACATATTTGTGGAAATTGGTTAATCACATGTATTCAGCTAATGAATGGATTCCCTAGTATCATACAGTATCTGTGATAACCTTGAATTAAAAAGATCAATTAAATTAGGGATTAATTTCCAAATCCTAGATTATGTTTTCACATAGTACATGGACTGATTTGATGTGTGGGTTTGTTCGGGCTTGTGTTGTATTATGGTTTTGAAAATGGTTGTGTGTTGTGAGATGACTTTGGGGGTGTAATATTTTCTCATGTAGAAAAATAGATTGATTGTGGTGTGGGTGATAAGTATAATAATGTAGGGTTGTGAACTGACTATGTAGAAATGTGTTACTAGATGGTTTTGTGAGTTTGGGGTCAGTTCCTTTGAATGGTGATTTGATTTGGATTAGTTTTAAAAATTAATGTAGTGTTTGTATGGGTATTTCTCCATTAATAACATAATAAAACTTCTCCCCATATATATAGATCGATATTTAATATAACATGAGTGGGAGTTAAACATGGATTTTGTGGAATGATGTTTCATTAGTGCGGAACCACCATAATTTATGACCATCTTAACCTTATGAAATAATGGTTCGTGTGTTTCTTATTATTTGATGTGCATAGTGGTTTCCCATGTAGTGATGGAACAAATATATATTTCACTAAAGAATCTTGTAATGGCTTTTGATTTCTTTTTTAATGGAATGGAAATGGTTAAAAACTTATAGGAATATGAAATGGGGTTTTTTACTTTTTGGGTGATGTTGTGCATTTAGTGGAAGAAACAAAGGTGTTAGTATTGTGAATTTGTTGTTTTTTCGAGAACTCATAGGTTGGGCTACTGTGTTTGGTACCATATATCTATTTACATGTATTTTAATTATTATTTCTATAATCACCACACCCATGTTGATAATTATGTGTTGAACACAACCATTTTCATAAAATATGGTGTCTTTTACAACATCTTGGTGGGAGGATAGATGGCAGGTCACCCACCCTCCCCTGCTCCCTCTTCTAGGTTATGATTTCCCAAGATTCATTGGGAAGGTTGTGGTGAGATGTGAGGAATAGGTGTGTTTGAGAATGTTGTGATGTTGTGTCCCAAGTGTGAGGGGGTGAGTTTTTATTTTGTGTCCCATGCATATTTGGGAAGAGATAGGATATGTGTCCCAGGTTTCTTCCAGATGATATGTGATGTGATGTGACATGATGTGTTGTGAGGCCTAGCTGTGTGTGGGGGTAAAATGTGTTATGTGGAAAAGGTGTGTGTGGGTATGATGAGTTGTGAGGCCTAGGGATCTGTGAGAAGGATGTGTTAAGAGGCATAGGTGTCTGTGTGTTGGATGTGAAGTGATATATTCAGAAGAGGTGGGACTTCAAAGATGTTTTCGTTTGTGGTGTTAGAGTGAGTAATCATTGGTAATGTGGTGTGGATTACCCTATCAATGATGTGTTTTATTTTATATTACATGATTTTCTTTACTTGGGGAGTGTTCCTTGGTGAGATTTTGGGGTTATTATACCTACTTTGGTGCTGTTTGGTTTGGTTGTTTTCTCACAGGTGCAATAGTATGCCCCTTTCACATGTGCACGAGACACTTTGGTTTTCCTACTAGGTTTACCTATTTTCTCACCCTATGTATATAATTTTTTTAGGTTTCTAGGATGATATCGCAGACTGTGTTGGACCATAGTAGCTCAGATCTTGAAAATTTTTATGTTTCATCCTAACTTTTCTTTTGAAAATTACATTGGATACTTTTTTATTTGTATCAGTTATATCTTACACATGCAAGGGGGTGGTTTCAGTTTTATTTTTTACCATGTGTTGGAGTAGATTCATGGATTATTTATCACATATCATGATATTCTTTCCTTATAAAAGGGTAATACCTCCCATATTTTGATACATGTACACCCTTGGTACTAGTCGCCTACCCGAGGCCTACTATAGGCTGGAATCGGTAGGTCATTATCTTCATTTCTTCATTGCCATCCTAGGAGCAGTATCTTTGGTGGGAGGGGGTAGTGATATAGTGTAATTGTTTATGATGATTGATAGATAGGATGGGGGGTTTGAGTTAGGTACGGTGATTAATTCATGGGATGGTATGGCTACAGTTCTAGTTGACCTTGGTGGGTGAAATAGGCTAGGGAGACAGGCTAGGAAATGAGATTTTAGGCCCCTATTGATCTACTGTATAGACATTGAGCTCATTTAAAAGCCATGTAAGAAGAAATTTCTTACAAGTATGAGACCTAGGAGAGTTTAATGTATCATAATTACTATTTTTCTTTTTTGAATTGGGTTTTTTTGGATGGTGAAAATGGATAAAATGAAAAAAAAGTATTTTTATATTATTCAATACTACTTTGTATTATGAAATATTTTCTTACCATTCATCTATAGCCCATTGTCATTGTCTGCATGTGGCTCTCATAGTAGAGGGTTTTTAGGTTAATCTGGTTAATCATCGTAAGGATGATCCTATGGAAGAGGATAAATAGTGGTGTAAGACATTTCATTCTTTATAATAGAAGGATTCTAGAATTCCTGAGGGTATTGTTTCTGATGTAGAGATAGATGGTTGGATAGGTGAGCTATAGATTTTCCTCAGTATGATCTGGGCCCTATAAGACTATATTCCATTTTTATTTTGTCATATTTGGGGTTCTCTAAGTCAGTGGAGGAAATTTTGTATGGGAAATAGGATGAAGGAAAACGTTTTGTGGGTTGACATCCAGAATGAGTTCTGAGAAAAACTCTATTCATTGACCATGAAGGCTGAGAACTGGGAGGAGCTACTCTCCCTTCAGTAAGGGAGTATGGCAGTGCAGGATATGGGGATAATGTTCATGTATCTCCTTCATTTTTTCATAGATCACTTTTAAATGAGAATTCATTTATTAGATTTCTTGATGAGGCACTTCGTCACTCTATCCAGTACATTATTACCCTTTTTCATTGCTAACATATCTAGTGGTTCAGTAGAAGGAAGATGATATTGAGAGGATACTATAATGAGGAGGTCTACAATGAGATACGATCTAGTAGATTTCATTGAGAGGAAGAGTTGTCATTGAAAGAGCTCAGGCACTAGGACAATTGATGTTTCAACTGGCTAGTAGACAGCCTCACCATCCACCTTTCCAACATTCTGGTTCTAGCAGCCTCCATTCCATTCTTATGGGATTAGGGATGATGGTTTTATTCATTGGGATTCAAATAAATATTTTGAATAAATTTCCATTGTTCGTTTGATCAATGATTTATAGAGGTGGATAGGTTTAGCATCATCCTTAGTAAAAGATTCGGGTGAGAAATTTTCATCACCCGATACAATAGGGGTTATCTCTGATAAGGGAAAAAAAGTAGGTATAGTCTGAAATCATAATTCCCCTCGGGATTAGGGAATGTGACCAAAGTGTGGTTGTAGAGGTGGTAATTATCATATAGGAATATGAGCTAGGAATGGTTAGTTTCACGTAGTGTAAGAAATTGTTATAATAGTGCTAAAGAGTGTCATAATTTCGATCCATTTGTTCAGTACCATTTCCACGACATTATTTGATTCATGATATACCTAATCCATTATTTTACCCACTCAGCTCATGATCTGGGTATAAATGTAGAGAGGCTTCCCATTCCCCTATCATTGAACAGACAAGTCGGAGGAATGAACATCTTGTTTGATCTGTGTGAGGGGTGTAGAATGCAGATGGGACCACGTCAATCCTTTGGGGATCTCTACTTGATACAAATGAATCCATAAAATTTATTCCTCGTAATTGAATGGTTCTATTCTAAATGTGATATTATCAAATGATTCTAAAGGAGAGTCATGTTTTTAGATGTGGATGTTCAATTTTTTTGTGCTCATTGGCAATTGGGGTTATCAAGTGGACAATTGGTGAGTGGAGCACCTTCATTTCTTATTGGATGAGCCATTTTTAATTTAGTAGATGGTGAAAAGGTAGATTTTCCTAGAGTCATTAGGGAGTTCCTTTATGTTTTCCCTAATGAGGTTGTGATTATACCTCCTTGATTTGATGTTGATTTTGGGATTGACTTGTGGCCAGATGCTTCTCAGTTTTTGATGCATCCTTATTATATGAAACCTTCTGAGTTTTGGGAGGTGGGTATTAAAGTAGATGATTTAATGCATAAGGGTTTTATCTACCCTATTGTGTCACCGTGGGGTGCTCTAATGTTGTTCTCAAAGAAGGTGGATTGTGGTCTGAGGTTGTTTATATACTACTTGAGGATGAATCAGGTGATGATCAAGAACAGTTAACATATTCTGAGGATATAAGATCTTTTCAACTAGATAATATGGGAGAGTTGGTTTTCTATGATTTTTCTTCAGTCTAGATATCATCAGTTAAGGTTGAAGATGGGGGATATCCCCAATTCCAAATTCATATGAAGGTATGGGAAATTTATTTTTTTAGTCATGCCACTGGTGTTAGGAAGGAACCTGCCATGTTTATGGGGCTCATGAAATTTGTGTTCCACGTGTTCCTGGATCGGTTTACCTTCTTAATCATCAATGAAATCATAATATAATCAAATTCAAAGAAAGATCATGCCAAGCATCTCTAGATTATCTTGTAGTTTACATGATGCCACCAGCTCTATAAAATGTTTTTCTAGTGTAATTTATGTACATGAGAGGTACATTTCCATGGTCTTGTGGGATCTCTATGGGGTGTGGCAGTAGACCAATCAAAGGATCAAGTGTTAATTTCATGGACGTCGACCAAAAAAATGGAAGAGGTTCATATTTTCATTAACCTCACCGTCAATTAACATAGGTTTTTACCCTATTTATCTTAAGTGGTAGCCTCATTGATATCATGGACAAGAAAGGACCATGATTTTGTGTGGAGTGATCAATATCATCTAGTGTTGGGTTACCTGAAGGGGATGTTTTTTTAGTGCCCCAATGCTACGATTTCCTGAAAAATGAGTGAGGTTTTAGGTTTTTTGGGTGATGCCTCCCATGTGGTGTTTGGGATTCATGTTCATCCAGTATCATGTGGTGATCCATTATGGGCATATTTTGTTATATCCTCACGAGTACAACTATTGCACCCATGACCTATAGTTGGAATTCGTGGTTTTCTTAGTGATCTTGTCATGAAATTTCTTCATTGGGGAGAATTTTTTGGTCCTCGTTGATCACAAGAGATTGAGGTATATATTTTCCTAGTGAGATATGAACATGGGACATCATATGTGGATAGAGTTTATTTAGTACCATTACATTTATATATATTACACCAAATGAAAGGGAAATTTACACAACAATTTTTGATAAAAAATTCACATAAGGAAGTTGTTTGAGAACATTTTGATTCTTGGAGACCGATGGGGGAGTAGGACTCCTTGCACATAAAATACAAAATAGAATATGGTAGGGGATGTCTGTTTCAAATGATTATGAAATCTTCTATGGTGAAATAGGTGGAGGAGTCTCGTTTTATAGACTCTAAGGAAGAGATTTTGTGTATCTTGTTGGCCATGTTGATTCTCTAGAGGTATGGTTAGAGAACGCTCCAAACTAGATGTTGTTTCCTGGAATATTTTTTTATAAAAATATACATTGGATTCCTTTAGGAGTTTTGCGGATGACCCTTGGTAGTATATCAATGAGTTTACAAGGTGCACTCTGGCTATAGGATGCAGTTTTGGTGGCCTAGGATGAAATGAGAAGTCGATGAATTTTTGGTGAATTGCTTAGTTTTCTAGAAGGTAAAGGCTGAGCATCATGTTCTTGGTGGTTTGTTACATCCCTTAGATGTTCCCAAGTGGTAATCGGATTCCACATATATAAATTTTATCATAGTATTACATTGATCTAAAAAAATTTATGTTGATATATGGGTGACAGTGGACTCATGGAAGAAATTGACCAACTATTTTTCGTTCAATGATTCAGGTGCATGGGATTCCTTGGATACAATGTACGTTGAAGACGTGGTGTGGTTGATTGGAGTTTCGAGATCCATTGTCTTGTATTGGGATGATCTATTTAACTCCCGAGTCTAGAGGGTATCGCAGCATGATTTTGGACATAGTTATGCCTCAGAACTTTTTTCCACCCCCAGATAGATGGTAAGACAGAGAAAACTTTCCGAACATTAGTGGACATGTTTCAGGTGTGTATCTTGGTCATGGGTGGATCTTTGGTAAGAAATATTCCCTTGGAAGAGTTTTCTTATCATAAAATATGTCACTAGGAATCCAAAACCTAGGAGAAAGCATAATCCCTCTTCCAAACCTCAGATTCCCACATCAAGGGAAAAACATCATAAACAAGTGGTCCCAAAATATATAATCCAATGGGCTTCATCTATGATTATCATATGACATCAACTAGTTCTATATTGCTTTAATTCCCTTTATAATGAGTTGAATTTTTCTTTCATGCTATGAACCACATCGGGACCAATAACAAATGTCTCCCTATCCATCGTCCAACATATTGAAGAATGTTATAGCCTTATATACAAAACAAAAAATGGAGATATTCCAATGGAAGAGTGACATATTTTACGATAAGAAAACTCATTGAATAGAGAGATTTGGATATCAAGCATGATGCACAATTTACGGAGAAACAATTAGAGATTGAGGATTATCTAGATAAGGTGATACAAGGATGGGTCATTCAATTGTTTTGTGTGTTGTTGAGGAATGGTGGACAAGAGGAGAGTACATGGGAGTGAGAAATGTAGACGTGTTCCTAGTACATAGATTTTTTTGGAGTTTTTTTTTTCTTCTTTTTCATTTCAATTTGTTGTTTTGAACTTTGTTTTATGAAATGTGTGTTTTTTTCCTTTGGTTTTAGAAATATGTGGTGTAATATGTGATAAATTACTGACATGTGGATATGGTAGGTCCTAATTCATAATCAAGATGAAATAATTTCAATGAGATTAACACTATGTGGGAGAGTCAATGACACCCTGAGTAGATAATATCTTGACATAGAATATGGAATTATTTAGATATTATGTGTGGTACAATGAATTTCAATGGATATAGTGATTTCATAGTAATTATGTGGTATTGTGGTTGTGAGAAAGCGGGGATATTGTGGTTTTTGGGGTGTGGTTGTGTGGAGTATTTGTGTGGAAATTTGGGTTGGTGTGTTAGGAAACTGGTATAGGTTGAGGTGTGGTTGGACTCTTGAGAGGTATCTTGCAGAGTGGTTTTTTGGAACCCTTTCTTTATGGATTTGGTTTTGGATTCGTGAGGATGAGAACCATTTGAAATGTTTCTATTATAACAGTATATGCCATTCTGATCCATTACTTTTATGGTCTTCAGTTGTTGTAGATGTTTGGAGGATGTTATAGGGGTTTTTGTGGGAGTTATGAGTACAAAAAAGCTACTACAAGGCTTACATGTTCTGTAAGTAGATCACATAGTGTGATTCGTGGTTTCATGGATTGTTTTGGGTGGTTCACGAGGTGTAATATTTCAGTGTTTGAAGATAAAATAAATTGAAAGGTTACATGTTTTTCAGTGAAAACAATCCTCAAGGAATTACATGATGTGAATGGGGATTACACATCATGTAATCCCCTACTTCTGTAGTGTTTGAAATATTTTCCATCGAATCAGGTTGTCAGAACATACTATTTCAGTGACTCTCTCCCAAATCCATATGATTCGGAGACCCCTCGTCAGTGTTTTGAGGATTTCTAAACCATGGATTGATTCTTAGATTCTGTAATTCGATCGGAAGCAATCTATTATCAATATAAGGTGGGTTCTTCCTCTATTTTGCGGTTTATTCTCTACTGATCTCCTTTTCCCCCATTCTTCTCACCATGGGAATGATAATGATCTCCATTTATTCTAATATGTTTATCTTTTGTTGTAATTTTTATGGTTGTGTCGTGATATCATAAAATTGTTGTAAATCATGTGGGAGAGGTGATCAAAGATTCATTGAGTGTTTGGACCTTGTGAGAAGAAATTTTACACACTTTATATGTGGGGTTTCATTTCTATCTCCAATTTTTGCATCATGAAATGTTGGGATATGGATGTTATCATTATGAAGATAGTATAATATAGATACACAAAGATAATTAAACTTGTTTAAGATTAATAGAAATGGGGTTGGAATAAGTGATGCATGATCCTAGTTTTTTATTTTTTTCTAGTTGATATAATGATTTTTATGGTCTAGCATCCCAATGAATATCATGGTAATTAGGGGACCTTCATTTTCAAGTAAATGATCTATGAAATAAATTTTTTCCATTTTTGGTTGGATACTTATAGATGGAAATTGTTTATTCAGGTATATGTAAATAAAAAATTAACACCCCATGATCATACAGCTTCAAGGAAAACCACTTAATTAACTAGGGGAATTAATTAAAGTATTTCTTATTAAATATGGAATTGTGTTTTTACAAGATACATGGGGTCATGTGACTTGTGGTGTATTTTAGGTTTGAGACATATTATCATTTTCAGTATAAATATTTGATGTGAGATGTCTTGGGTGGTGTAATATAATTTGAGGTTGAGAAATTGATTGATTGTGGGGTGGAATGTAGGTATTGTATTAATGGTATGCGAAATGGTTGTGTAGTAATGTGTTAATAGAGAGGAATTTTAGATGGGTTTGGTTCAATTGATATGTAATATGAGCATAATGAGTATTTTGAATGATAGTGGAGTTGGTATGGTTAATTCACATTTAATAACAAGATGAAAGATTCATCTCATATCTAGATATCAATATACAATATAAATTGATTGGGTTTTAAATGTGATGTTCGTGGAATGATGTTTCTTAGTGTAGATCACTGTTAATTTATTAGGATCTTTGCCTTCTAAAATGAGTGTTGATGTGTTTCTTATTGTGTGTTATACTTAATGGTTTCCCATGTAGCGATGAAATGAAAACATAATTTACTAATTATGCTTGGAATGACTTGTGTTTGATTGTTTAACAGAATGGAAAAGGTTAAATAATTTTTTTTTAATGTGAAATGAGTTTCATTAATTATTGTGTGATGTTGAGATTGTAGAGTTTGTAGAAAAGGATAAAGTGTTGTGAGTGGGTGGTGCTTCTGAGAACCAGTAGGTAGGGCTTGATTGTATGGAACCATATATTTATACACATTTATTTTACTTGTTATTTATATATTCTCCCCATACATGTTGAGAAATAGGTGTTGAACACCACTATTTTCATTGGAGAGGATGTCTTTCCCATCATCTCATGGGGAGGATGGACGAATAGCCACCTTCACTTTTATGCTCCCTCTTCTATGTGATGATAGACCAATACTCTTTAGCAAGGTTGTGGTGAGATATGAGGCCTAGGTGTGTGCAATTTATTTGTGATGTGTTGTTCCCAGTGTCTTTGGTATGTGATGGTGTATGTGTCCTCAGTGTATTCGGGATGATATGTGATGTGATTTTTTGTGAGGCCTTTGTGTTTGTGTGAGCGGGAGCTGTTTTGAGTCCAAGGTGTGTGTGGGGATATAGGGGATGGGTTTTGAGGCTTAGAAGTGTGTGGATGGGATTTGTTTTGAGTACCATGTGTCTATGGGTGGGATGTGAAGTGATATGTTAAAAAAAGTGGGATCACTAGGACATTTTCAATTAGGGTGTGAGAGTATCTAATTAGTGGGAAACTGGTTCCGGGTACCCTATCATTGATGTGTTTTATATTATATTAAATAAAATTCTATACTTGGTTAACATGGCTTGGTGATGTTTGGAGGTTAGAATACATGGTTAGGTTCTATTTTGTAAAGATTTTTCTCATGGGTGTATTAGTATCCCTCTTTCACATGTGCATGAGATACTTTGGATTACCTACTGAGTATAACTATATGCCCACTATATGTATTTGAAACTGTTTTATGACTTATAGGAGGATTTCATAGATTTTTACTGACCTTAATAGATCATATATTGACAATAGTTTTGTTTTTCCAAGATTTAATTTTGGTGTTAACATTGGAGAGTTTTGTTTTTTGTATCTGTTATATTTGAGACATTTATGGGGGTGGTTTTGGTAGTATATTTAAAATTTCATGGAGTTTCTTCATTTATGATACATCATATATATTTATATAAATTCATTATAATTGTGTGACTCCCCCTATATTGTGTGTTTTTTCACCCTTGGTGCTCTTTTCTAACCAGAGGCCTACTGGAGGTGACACTTGAGAGTAATTATCTATCATTAGTCATTTCCATCCTAGGAGTGGTATCATTAGAGGGTGGGGGTCATTAAACATATTCCAAAGTGAGATAAAGGTTTACATCATATATAATAAAATAAAAAATCGAATACATTAATCATTCAATGTCTATATTCAAAATAAAACATTATAACTCAAATATTATGTTTTGAGTTACCAAAATCTATTACGTTTTCTCTTGATTCCCATAGAATTCCTTTCAACAATTATGTAAAAAATATTCCTATATTGATATAATATATACCAACCTTATTCATACCCAATACTTTTTTAAATTAAATTTATATGTATTCTCTATATTTACATTACTTATTTCATATACATTTTCAATTTTGAGTGTGAGAAATCATGATATTCTTAAACTTGTATCATAAAAACAATGTTTTTATTCATTATTATCCCAAATATAATCATCATTGGATCATTAAATGTATTAAAATTGATGTTTTATTATAGGTTATGAAATTATAATTTCATTATATTATATTTTATGTACTGTTCATCTAGATGAAATTGGTAACTGACATATTTTACTATTTTTAATAAATTAATAGTTCTAAATTAATTAATGTGCTTACTAATTATTTTTCAACAATACAAAAAAAACTATTCACATATTAATATTAAATATTAATATTTTAAATATATTATTCATATAAATTTATATCATTTTTCATATAGGTTGTGAAACTGACCCAAAAAGTGTATGCTATAATCCTTGTGTGAGAATAACTCTAGAGGTGATGATTTTGTTATAATATCATTATAAAAAATGTGTATAGAAATTATCAAGATTTTATTATGGTGATAAAATAGAACTGGGAATAATTATGAGTATATTCCTAATGAAAATATTTTTTCTCTAATATATAAATCTCTTTTTTCTTCATTGTATTTTTGTTGGTGGCCATTAGTTTTACAATGAATTCTTATTGATAATATGAATTGTATAATGTAAAAAAATTACATTTATATAATATAAATCCTGAAATAAATGATATATATATTTATAAAACCCATTTATATAACCATTCATGAAATGTGGTGAAGATAAATAATGAAACATGTAATTCATTGTGGTAGGAGTCCACACATGCACATGGGAAACATTAACATTTTTTGAATTGAATCCAATAAGAACATAAATTTTTTATATAATTAGTTAAATAACATTTTATTATATTTTTTATATGATTATAATTATATAATAATAGATATTATGGGATTTGGGTTGGGTTGGGTGTATGTGAATTATAAGTAAAAATATTTAAAGAGTAGGTAATGGTATCAATGAAAAATTATATATTCTCTTGAAGTATCCATTCAATGTGAAGGACTTGAGGCATTTTGTTCAGGATATAGGCATCCAAATATGTAGATGGGATATAAAATAATTTAATTGGGTATATTATCTAAGGAATTAATGTTACCCCAATTTTTTAAAAAATAAATTTTTTTTTTGAATAGAGTATTTGACATGCAACACCGAGCTTAATAACCAAAAAATATATTTCATTACATTTAATGTAATTGATATCTTGTAGATCAAGAAACCCATAGAAAAATTAAAACAAATATATAATTAAATTATATACAACATATAAAATTTTATGTTAAGAATACTGAAAACTAAATTATTATATGTATGGTTATGAATGGATTAAAAACAAAATAAGAATCATTTTAATGACATGTTTTTAAAAAAACTCAATTTTATTAAAAATATCTTAGTCAAGATTTATAAACATAATTTAAAGTTAATGTTTAAAAATTTTATAAAATTAAATTTGTTAAATTAAATTAATACATTAATTCATCATATAGAAATTATCTTAGGTTTAATTTTTATGAATTTTCTGTAATAATTCATTTTTCAATGAATAGCGAGAAATACTAATTTTTTGACAGTTTAATCTTCTATTAAAAATGTTAATATTATAGATTATATAAAATTTTTTAAAAGTATAATTAAATAAATTATATAATAATATATCTAATTTTGTTTAGTGGAGTCAATTTTATATTTAATATTTATATTAAAACCTTCCACGCTTACAAGAATTCTCCTTATGGAATACCAATTCATCATCACTTATACGGGTATAATTTAAAATTGGAGACTAAATCATCATTGAATTGAATTTTAAAATTTTGATTTTATTTTTTTGGGATCATAATCATCTATATTATATAATAATTGAACTGAATTTTTTAAATTTATGAATAGTAAAAGTATTAAGAATTAATTATAATGGTTATGGAAAAAACTAATTTAACGGGGGTAAAACTAAAATGATGAGGATTTAAATGACCTAAAATCTTTTTAAACCCCAATTTTATTGAAATATTAAAACCTTATAACATCTAAGGGTCATGATAGTCACACATTTAGTGTTTTGCCCTGGTAAAAACGTTGATGTAATAATTTTTTTTCAAAAATTCAATGCTTTTCTTCTCCACCACTTATAAAATCTCTCCGCTAATACTAATCACTTTACACTTGAAAATTTATTTGGATTAAAAATTAACTACCCAAATATATTAATTAATCCCATAAAAATTAATAGATACATTAACTTAATTTTAATATCATCCTTGGAAGTATATCGTTGTAAACATATTGAAGTTGTCCAAGGAAGAGGTAACGTTCCCAAATGAGTGTTTTTATTTTTCTTCTTCTTTCATATACATAAAATATTATAAAAAAGTTTTTATAAATAATTATAATATAAATATTTAGAAATTATTATGTTAATTCAATTTCCAATATCATTCTCATCATCTGTGAAATGGTAAATGAACCCATCGATCATGTGTACATCAGACTATCGCCTTCTAAACTGATGTAATTTATTTTCTGTAAACAAATTTAAATTCTAGATATACTAATAAATTTATCAAATTTATATAGAATATATGGTATAATTATAACTATGGAATTATAATATCAATTATTTATTCACAAATTATTTTTTTTTCTAGAATACGATTACATTCATCATGTGGGTGATGAACTACCACATTGTGAATTGAAGTGATTCATTTTTCACTTAATAATTTTATAGAATCTAATATGGATACATTTAATGAATATATGTGATATATATGACATAATCATGATATTATAAAATTAATATATCACCTAATTTTTTACCCTTTTACTCATTAATGAAATGATAACATTGCTTGTGTGTATGACCGACCTAGCATCACAACAAAGAGATATTCTCCATTCTCCTTGTTCAAACATCAATAATGATTCTAAAAATGTATATAATAATAATATTATATTTATAACATTATTATAATTCGGGATATTATGTAAATATATAATATTTTGGAGAATCATAACGTTCACATTAAAATATGCATTAGAAATGAAGGCAGTTATCACTCAATACAATAGTAGTAATGAAATATTATCTACAAACGATTGATAATATGTTATTTAAATATAGTATATGATATTATATATATTATAATGGATTGGGAATAAATTAATATCGCGCATAAAACAAATATATAGTACGTTAAAAAACATTCAACAAAAAGTATGTGTGAGCTAAGGAACATCATCTCAATTTTCCTTCCTTGAGGAATATTGAAATGCTATAAATGTAATTTCTTACATATTGTTTATATTCATCCCCATTGAAATGTAATATCATTATTTATTATTAAATCATGGTATTTTATGTTTCAATTTTTATTATTTCATCAAAGTTGGTTTGAATTAATAATTACCAAGAGTTGATGAATTTGAAAACTCAATTTCATATCATTGTGTTATATCCATTCTTATTCATCTTTGATATTTAATGATTTTGTGTCTATTTGATTTAGATTATCATAGTTTGTATTTAAAAATTTTTAGGTGTATTTACATTTCAAACAAATTATCTATTAAGTAGTTAATTATAACTACAATGATATGATTATTCTTTATAAATGAATTTACATTAAAGGAAATTATTAGACCATTACCTAATAAATCCAATGTATTGTCTTATCATATAGTATTTCTTAATGTGTTCAATTAATTATACCATTATTCTACCCTATGTATAATATAATTATTATGATTTTGTTAAATAAAATCTCCATTTTTCTCCTTGGATGAAAATCCTTTTTTCTACCAAAACCCTGATTTTAATATTTTCAAATTTACCTAAATTATTTATTAATTAAATTTTTACCGAATTTCTTTATTTTAATGGAAATAATTTTAATGGAAAATTCAAGTAATTTTCCAAACATAGCCTATTTGGAATTACAAGAAAATTTTAATGGAACCATTATTTTAATATGTATAGCTTGTATAGAATTTCCTACCATCATGAACACTAAAGGTAATATATATTAATTTATATATATCAATGGTTATTTTAAAATAAAATTATATTAAAATTATTTCATTAAATTTTTTGTTTAAATAACTCTTTTAATATGAAAAGGATATTTTTATAAAAAAAATTATTAATGATATAATTTATATAATTTATATTAATAAAATTTAAAACACTTTTATTTAACATAAAATAAAATAGCAATATGTTGTATTGATACCATACTTACTCTTTATAGAGATTTTTTATGGTAAATTTTCACCAAGTAATTTGTTGACATTCATATCGTTGACTCATTTTTGCAGTCATTATCTTTACCAAGAAATATTCACTTTCCTGTGATCATTGGATATTAAATTTCATATAAATATCCACATTATTTATAATGTATATTTTTATTTCTTAAATTGTATGTAATTTCATCACATGGTGTCCCAAGATGAATGTTATATGTTTATCCAGCACAATATTAATAAATTATTATTATTTACTCAATTCTGATAATTGATTATAAGTTATATTGTACATGAATTAAATCAATTATTATATATATGAGAAATTATTTGGACATGTAGTGATGGGTGAGGCTGAAAATTATATATCACATTGATGTATAAATATTATCATGAGCTAAATCCGTACTTTAGAATTATATGGGGTTTGAATAGTAGTTTAAATCTATCTTGTGAAAGGTCATGATATTAGTGGAATTATGATGCTTTATATCTTAATGTCCAATAATTATTAATTTATTTCATTATTAATTCAATCATTATTATCCATGTTATTATCAAAATTTTATTTTTTCTAGATTCATTTCATTCCAAAGAATTGGTTAAATAGAAAGTGTGTAAAATTATTTATATTTCCATATTGATTATGAATTATCTATTCATGATGGTTTAGTTATTCAAATAGAATGTGAGTTCTGTTATTTTCATTTCTATATTGATTATTCCATATTTATTAATGATATTCGTGTCATTTAAGTGTGATTTGTTTCTAGTTATTTTCCATTCCATATTGACTATTCATTATCAATTCAAAATAGTCAATTTACTGATTAAATGTCATGTGTTTCAAATTATTTAACTTTCCATATTGATTAATCCATATATATTCATGATAGTAATGTAATTTAAATTGAATTCATATTAATTTATTTACTATTCCATATTAAGTATAATCGATTAGAATTTTTCATTCATAATATCATTGGATGTATATCATATTATATTTCTTTATAAAATTAATATGGAATAGTAAATAAATTAATATATGAATGGATACTGAAATTGGACATGGTTCTGGTACAGATGCACCTAGAGGTAACTAATCTGAAAATTAGCATCATTCTTTACTCAAGAATTACTTTCCATATGATAAAGGGTTGTACTCCGCACTTAGTTTTATTCTCCTAGTTGATATACATTGGAAATTCATATATCCATACCAAACCATTATAAATAGTTTTAAGAAATGGTTAATATGAAATAAATAAGATAAAACTAATGTTACAAGATTCAAAAAAGTGTGGCATGATTTATACATTCTATGAAAATTATATAGTTTTACCACTATTTTTATTGTCACGTAAAAATAATTTCGGTTGTACTGGATAATTATGACCATAAGGAATCACGATAACGATGAATATGATAGAAATTATATTGAATAAGTGACACTAAATGGGTTGATGATAGAATTTAGATATATTTTGATTAATCTTAATTGGTTATAATAAAATATGATTAACAACCTATAACATAAGCGTCAATTAAAATTGCCAAAGAAGAGAAGGAAGTAGTTCGCTTTGAGCTCTAATGGTGGAGATTTTGGAGGAAAGAAAGTGAAATTTACATTACGTCAGAAATATGGAATTTCACACCATAAAAAGTTCCTCAAAGTAACGATAAAATTTTCTATATGTGAAAATGATGGGAATAATGAAATAAATTGTTGAGTAAAATTGATGAGTACAACAAAAGTGAACAAATTTTTCCTTAAGGATCTATTTATAGGTTTGTGTCTTATATGAGGGTAACATGGGAATCATCCATTTAAATTTCCTATTTTATGGATAACCAGTAGACTAATAACATACCTATACTAAAATAAAATTCATGAAGTATTTATTTGTATACTAGAATTATATTTTAGATGTATTTTTACCAATGAAAATTTGGTTATAATAATCAAGAAACAAAAAATGATAACATTAAATTTTAGAAACATACACAGCTTAATTAAATTAATAGTTTTGGATATTATCATTGGTATAATATTTAAATATGTATCCAATATTAAAAGTATTTAACAACCCATATTAGGGTTTATGTGATGGGATTATATTAGTATTATGGATATTTTGGGAAACATTTATGTTAATACAACCCATTTTATTAAAAAATGTTTTTGGGAAGAAGTAATTCATAGACGAATGGACTTAATTTTTTAGTAATATGTTTAAACGTACTCATAAACTTTAGGGATTAGTATATTTATATTGAGGTAATTATGGTTCATTATAGCAGGGAACATTATAAGAAATATATTACTATTGTTTTAAGAAAATGAAAATCATCATATTGGATGACAACTCATCCTATTAAGCAAGCATATAAGGTTTGAACCCATAACAGAACAGTGATAAGTGTTTAACTCCAAAAACTATAATACATTATTTTATGTTTAATATATTGTTGGTTTTACATAAAAATTTTTATGAATAAATATGAATAATAACCAGTAGTGTTACAGTTGATGATTAAATATTAATGTATTATATTGGATAACCTATTTTAACCATATTGGTTTTATAAAATGGTTATTGATATACAAAAAACATTTCATTCCTTTATTGACATGAAATTCTATTAAATGTTATTTTTAATCCTTTAGGCATAAAAATTTGATTTTTGGATATTCATTTCTTATAGTAAGAGAGGAATTTGAAATTTATTGACTCACAAAAAAAGGATGTAATTACGCTTATGAAATATTAAGATATCAAGTAAATTTATATACATATAATCTTATAATGTAATACAATGGATCACCTTTTAGAAAAGGATATTTAATAAATAAATTTACCTTATTACCTTCATTTATATTGAATCATATATTCTATAAACCACCTCATATTATGTGTTTTGAGGTTCACAAATTTCTATTGATCATTCAATTTTTTGTTATCAATGTCCTCTATCACATGGTTTAATTAGCTATTAATTTGTTACATTTCTGGATCCCCACATGAAAAAAATATCCCATACTTTGAATCCTAGTTATGTGTTATCTAGATGGAATTTTCACTGTATTTTCACTCTTTTTAAGAAGATTATTTATTAACCATTTTACAACGTGGGTTTCTAAACAATTGTATTTTCAAATGTGAAACAATTTATTATTGAGATAAAGTTTAAATTGATAAGATACAATTTAATTAATGTGGCAGAATGTAACACCATAAAATGTTAAAATAAGAACATTTTATTTCGATATTTTTCAAAATATAATTTTATATTTAACTATGAAACATGTTGACATTGTTTTCATAATAATGCCTTTTATATATCAAAGAATATTGACACCAATTTCAACTATATAATACATTACAAATACTATTTTTTTTAAAAAAATATAATATATTGTTAAACTAATCGAAAATATAATTACACTTAATAAATAATGTGAAAAAAATATATTTTCCCTTAAACATATTTAATTTTTATTATTCATTGAAAAATAATCCTCTTCAAAAAAAATCTAAAAAATCATCCTTAGATAATTTTTTTTAAAAAAATTAATTAAATTATTTTTATAAAATAAAATATCAAAATGTTCAAAAATAATAATTACCATATTCATTGAAAAAATTAATAAATAAACTATATTAAGTAAAACATGTTTTTTATATAAAAATAATTCTCTAAAAAATAGGGTGCTTATTTTTTATACATTAATGTACATAATTTTATTGAGTATTACCTTTATATATATTCCATAATTTGGTTTATACTTTTAATAACCTAAAAATGAATGGATTGTTTATAAATATAACATTTTAATAACTATATTTACAGAGTTTTAAGATTGATGTTTCATGTTCTTCACAGTACTGATCATAAGGTTCTTTTAAAATAAAAGGATATTACATTCTCCCACATTTAATAAATATTTTCTTTATAATATCATATTGGGCTAGGTTATTATGTATTTTAAATATAGAAATACCATTCAGGAAATACCTCATCATTAAAAGGGTTAGTAAATCATCTTTTTTATTAGTTTTAAAAGATAATATGAATGTATTCTTGAATAATATATAATAGGATTTTAAATGTGATAAATTTAATGGGAAGTGATAATTAGAACATGGAGGAAAAATGTACAAAAAATAAGCTTATAGAGAACATTGATAACAGGAAATTGAATTGTCATGACAAAAATAATTTCAACAATGTTTTATATCAATGAGGTGTGAAAAAGTCCATAGAGTCTCAAAAATGAATGTAATAGGATAAATTGTTTATTTCAATATCAATTTTCAAGATTTAATGAATTCAATTAAATATTTTAAAAATAATCATAGGAATTTTAATTTTATGATATTTATAATTTCATCCTCTTTTAAATTTCCACCACAATATCATTATTTTATCTAAATAATTAGTATTATATATTAATTTTTCTTTTCGGAGGAACAAAAATAAATTTTAATAGACCAATGAATCCAAAATTTTATTAACAAGATAATAGAACTATAATTATACAATAACCTAAACCAAAATTGTTATCTTACGGTAATATAATTCCAAAAAATATTAGACATTTTTGTGGGGGAGTTAAACACTAATATCCAAATCCTCATAAATGATACCCAAAGTTCATCTATGATCACTAAATAAATAAATTATTGTATTATTTTTAAAAATATTACCATCCATTTTTTAAACCAAAATATTTTAAGTATTTTATAACATATTCTTTTGAGATTAATATTAAAATTTATCTTTAATCAACATTAGTCACTCCAAAAGTCATATACCAAAAATTAATATATCCTAATTATATAATCTCAAAAATATTATAACCATTTCCATAAATAACCTGATTCATTTTTATGTCACATTTATATTATATATGTATCCAAAAGATAAATCAAACATTATTACTGAATGAAAATACTATCATATATAAATATATTATGTTTACCATAATTTTAGATGATTCCCCAAAAATACAGTAATATTTTTTCAAATTAACATTAATAACTTAATCACAAAATATCTTTTTAATTCTACAGTTATCTACACAATATAACATATGTTACAAAATATAATAACCCACAATTAACTCAACATAAAATATCTTATGAACCATAAATCATATAAATAACATTAAATATATGTCTAAATATGTAGTCTAAATATTCCTAAGGTTAATTTTTTATAATTTAAAAATGGTTTTATATACCACAAACAGAAACATAATATCAAAATATTTATCCTAAAGTATCATTAATGACCATTAAAGACCTATAAATAAAAAAAATTGATTTCTTATGTTGATTCAAAATACTTAATTAATATTTATCTATTAATTATATGATGTAAAAAATCTTTCTATCCATGAAATCATGTTGGCCAATGGTAGGTGTTACGCCCTTACTGAAATATGGTCGTTTGTTCAACCCCCACGACCTTCCAGGACATAATGGGTTTTCTCTCATCCTATTAGTTATATTTTTACTAATATGATATTAATATTGTTTCCCTCGAAATGTAAAAAATAATTCCAATATTATATTCATAATTCACTTTGATCTTACAAAGTTTCAAAAATATGATTAAAATGCTCAAAAATGACATTGCTACTCAAATAACATTTTTATTGTCTATGGTTTTCTATATATCTTATTTATTTTGAAAAAATAAAATTAACTTATTTTATTATTTTTTCCTAAAAATTAAAAACATATTATCCAAAAGGCATATTTATCTCTCAATCATATTTTCTTAAATGAAATTTTCTGAGAAATATACCCCATCTAGTAAATCAATTTTTCAAGGTATTGATTCCATCCAAAAAATGATTCCCATTTCGGAAAGATGAATCCTAAAGCAGAATAATCCATAAGTAATTCATGGTAAAAAAAAAAAATCAGAATATTTTATAATTTCATTGAAAAGAAACTACTATATCATAATTATGAATACATTTTACATAAAAAATCATTTATTTAATGTCCTTATTAAACATTTATACATGACATGTCATATTATTACATATGAAATAAAATATACATTATGAAATATTAATCATTGGATAAGATTAAGTAATGAAAATTTAATCATAATTAAAATAAAAATTTTTGAAATAAAATTAAATTAATTCATATATCTAAAATATTGTTCACTTCATTTTAGTCCAAATTTCAAACTCTAAGGTCCCATGATATACCATGTGGAATCCATATATTTTTATAACAAAATTAATCCATTATATGATACACTAAAAAATTTATCCATGCACTGTTTTACATCTCATTTGAAATGGATATTGATAGAGAATAAAATCGAAGAAATAAATCCTGGGTTTTGAACATAAACTTTAGCACAACCACCCCAACTAGTATTCCATAATACCTAATTATATATTTTGAATTGAGATTTTTTGAATAAGGTCTAAAAACTATGATAATTTTTAAATTATTATAATAATATAAGGATGTACACTTCATGAGGACCACCCACTTATAGATAAATAGAGGACCGATATTAGTTTTTCAGGACCATCAATTTTAAAAACATGATAATGTACAATATGATATTTCCCTGAAAGAGTAAAATTGCAAACATGATTTCTCTTATCATATTCAGATATATCCCATAGTCCATGATGATATCGATTAATAAGAGTGGATTGGTATATATTATAATGTGTTTTTTAAGTGTAATTGTAGTGACCCGAGGCCTAACTTACATGGAAATTACATTACTTTTGCGGAATACTTAGTACATAACAAAAACACACACACAAGGATCGTAATAGTTTAGTGTCTTTGGAAACTCGGAACGTAATCTTCTAAACGTGGTGAAAGATCCTCAATATCTCCCATAAAGATCTTCCTTTTTTTTTTACCTAAAACCTTTCTTTATATCCTGGGGAAAAGAAAACATAAAAGGGTGAGCTCAAATGCTCAGTAAGGGTATACAAAAGAAAAATCAATCACATCATATTCATAAGAACATAACTTTTGGAAATCTTAACCTGCAAAAGAGAGCATAATTTCATAACATGGGATAAATCATAGTAGTGAAATGAAATCCCAATAATCATAACTTAAAACATGAAACTTTGTGGCATACACACATAATCATAGAGAATCATTTCTTGTTAGTCAAGACTCATTGCCAAGACTATCTTAGTGGACAAAGTCCCTTTCTGAATCGAGTAACCCTCGTTTCAGTCCTGTTTCACTGAACCGGTATAACCTACCATTCCAGCCATGTCTATCTCATGAGATATAAAATCTTTACCCAATGCATTGGAGGGAGATATAGGTCCCACCCATCTCTTAATTAATCCTTTCTTATGTGTGCCACAAAATCATAAATCATACATCATTGCATAACCCATGTAATAAAAATGGGATTCTTAAACAACATGACATCATAAAACCATTCATATAAGATAAAGGAATTCATAAACATAATTCCATCACAACATAGTCAAATCAATGTAAAAATATGGATAGAAACAGAACCCTTTATTATCTTAGATGGAAAATAATTTTGATAAAACACTTGAATTGAATTCTTGAGGAAAATATCCTTTCTTCTTCAAAATCAATTTCTTTTCACAAAACATCATGCAATTTTAAAAGAAAGAGATTTTATTGAAAATAGTCATGAAATCTTTTAGAGGAATCTTCATGAAAATAAGGCTTTATAAAACAGTAGAAATCCATTCGTGCCGTATAAGTTAAAAAAAACATTCTTCGTACTTTTGTCGGAAAAGTCAAAAAGTACCTCGTACGAAAAACGACAAAAGATTCCTTTCATACGTATTACTAAAACTCACCGAAGGGTAAAAATGGATTTAAACAATTTTAGGTGGATGGAAATAATATTACATATTGAGTAAACATGGATGTGGATGATAAAATACACCCCAGTAAATACTTACGAATAAACAATCTCGGATAAAAATGAGATTGTGATATTTCCCTTACCTTAGGTCCGACTCGCTTTGTAAGTGTCCGAACCTCCTGTATAATGATTTAAATCATGTTATTGACTTATTACAGAATCATATTCATTGTTATGATATCATATATGGTTCACTTATGACATTATATTACCCGTTCTTTTGTAAATTCCATGTTAAAGAAGCGTTTTGGGTAAAATCGTTTCATTTATAGTAGGTGTTTTGACTTGTTGTTCTTGACATCATTATTACTTATATCATGATTTACTTACTTCCAGAATATAAAATATGATTTATATATCATATATATTCAGTATATATATATATATAATAGGTAGATAAATAAAATGAAAAACACCGTTCATGGAGACGGTAGTCCGTACGTACGCATGAACGCTGTTTTCCTTTCCTTATTGTCTTGAAATGGAAGTAAGTAGATGACATACATATGTATATATATACATAAATCCAGTAGCTTTATAATGTCATATATTTCATTATTATTTCTTATATATACATTATAATCATTCTTAAATGGTTAACATGGAGAATGAATCTCATCGCGTCGTGGAGACGGTATTCCGTACGTACGCACAAGCAATGATATCATTTCTATAAATATTGAATTGAATTGGAGTGGGTTATACAATATATCAGAATCAATATGATGTTGTAATAACTATGTATATTTATTCTTTACACCATTATACCCATCCATGTAAGGTGGTGGTGGAAAATAGATTACACCACGGCGTGGAGACGGTATTCCGTACGTACGCACGCGCGGTGATTTCTTTTTCCGTAGGATGGATAGATGGTGAAATAGGGTTGTTTCATACTTATAATAACATATCAGTATATGAGTGATACTGATGTTATTACTTCATAATGAAACAACCTAAGAAGAAGAAGTGGAAGAAGAAATAAAGATGAAAGAATTGGTAACGGTAATTACCTCTTCTTTGAAGCGCCTTTTTGAGACCTCCTCTTAGGGCACTAGAATTGGTCTTTGAGGAAGACCAGAACCTCTAGGATGTTTCTAGGGAAGTGGAGAAGAGATTTTGGCAGGGGTTGGCCGAGCTTGAATGCTCAAATTGGTGTGAGGAGGAGGGGGAGGAGGTGTCCTTTTATAAGGGAGGAGAGGGGCACCTTAGGAATATCTCAAAATATTATTTTATATTAAAGTCAAAATCGGTTTATAATGGTTCCAAAGGGTCTTATTTCGAAGATAAAGTGGGGATGGGTCGAAATACTATCAACCAATAGAATTTAGACAAGTTTAGGATATTATTTTAACCTTATCAATTAGATTTAACTCTAAGTTAAATAATTTAACTTTTACCGTGTCTTTTTGTTTTCTTTCACTATATGGTTAATAAACTTACTATAACATGCCAAACGAACCCCAAATTGTATATTATTAATACATATATCCTTATCTAAGTCATTTGGCCGAACCTTAGATTTTTAGGAATAAAATAACAATTAATAAAATAATATTTTATTTAAAAACTATTTTGTGTCAATTTTGACACTATTTGAAATATGATTTTTGTGAAAGTCATAAAAGAATTAAATGTTCGAACCAAGTTGATTAAATCAACATTAATATATCATAGTAACCTAGAAAATTAGTGGAATTCATAAAAATTCTCAAATTACATTTATTTTGGTGTTTATAACATCAATTATGTCAATATTTCAAAATAAGATAATTACTACATCATCTTTGTGTCATAAATTAATTAAATTATTTGATGTCTAAAATTTACAAATAAAATACCATCATTTAGGAAATCTTTTTATATTTCTAATGAATATTTATAGTCTAATTTATCTTATCTATAACCCCATATTAAAAATGATTTACTTATTAAACTTTGATTTTAACTATTTTAACCCTTCTTTAAATAAATTAATAATAAATGTCCTAATCTAATCCAAGTGGGCCTAAATGGTCATATTTTATTCCTAAGTTTGTTTTTGGTCGAATTACACTTGTCCAATAGAATTAGGACATGTGTTAGGGTAATATTAATATCATATTTACCCTTAGTTACCTTATTTACTATTAACCGTGGTAAAAAAAGTAAAAAGTTACTATTCACCAAAAATTTATTTTCATCTCATTGAACCACATTTTAGTCCTTGATATTAACCGTGTCTCTCGGATTTTCGAAATTCCATTCACAGAAGCGGTAAAATTAAGTTTTATGCAAAATTCAGTTTTTAACCTACCACTTAGTAGTTTCACTATTCATCAAAAATTGATGTTTTTCAGAACAATGCCAAAATTTCATCCTAAGCTATATTTCATATTCCGAATTCAAAAATGAAGTCTATTTTACCAAATTCATAACATAAAAGTTGCATTAATTAATTTTATAATTAAATCCCGCTGTTAAAACAAATAGCGTGTTTTTAAGAAACAATATCTATCAAAAGATTGACACTTGTTTATGTCTAGTTTAAATGTGAAATTACATCCAATGACCAACATTGTATTAAATTGTAAAAATATATTCTAAATATTCTTTAAAACCACTCAAATTAATGATTTATCACTATTAATTAGTTCGATTAAAAAAGTTGTTTTTAATTATAATTTAGTAATTTTCACTATTCATCAGAATATGAAAGTTATCCGAAAAGTACCAAAATTTCACCTTAGGCTAAAATCGATACTCCGAATCCAAGAATGAAGTTCATTTTGAAAAATAAGATTTACAGAATTTTAAAAAGTGGTTATTACTATTCATAACGGCTAGTTTTAATAATATTTTAATAGCACATCGTTGTTTTGTGAAACTCGGTATTGCGTATTACACACGCAATCGAGGAAGGTCGCGATTGCGTGTAATGCAAGGTAAGACAAGGATGCGTGTTGTGCAAGCTCCTTTTGGTGTAGCGTACAATACAAGACATTAATAAAATTAAAAAGAATATTTTTTTATAAAATCTTGGGCTGTTACATTCTACCCCCCTTAAAATGAATTTCGCCCTCGAAATTCGTCGGGGTTATAAATGGTTTACTATTCAAAAGTTTCTTTAATAGAAACCCACATCGTAAAAAAGAATATCAAAACCAATCTTTAAAAACAAAAGTATGAAACGTAACGGTTACCCAAATAAACTAATCATTGGGTTTCCACATAGGTGAAAATATGGATATGGAAGAGAAATCTAACCATCATGTTCTGATGGAGAGTGGTAGAGAACATGGCTATGGAAAAGCCAATAATCACAAATCCATAGATTTGTGATGATATAAGGTACCATCTGATTCATCAGGTATAAGATCACTAGGACAACATTTTTGGTTTTCAAGATCATTTCCCTAAAGTTGAAAATTTGATTTAGAATAAATACTTACTTTATTTTGGTACAATCTCACTATTGTTCGTGCCTTGAACAATTTCCACTTCATCTCTTAAATAAATGAAGTTGAATTTTTTATTCGTGAAGTGTTAGCAGATCATGTGATAGAATGACGAGTCATTCCATCTGTCTCAAACAAAAGGTTAGTAAAAATTATATACATAAGTCGATCTATAGTGAGATTAATCACATATGGTTTCTAAAATGGACTTATACTTCATATATCATACTGCTTAATATAATAAAACTAGTTTCTACTAAACAGGGACTTCCTGTAGGTCAGTGGTAGGCGATAAAGGCCAGTCGCACTTCAGTTGTGGGTTCGATTCCCACAGCCTTGTCCGAAGCGATGGGCTGTCGCCCGTCCTGCAGGTTGTCCCTTTTTCTAAAACTACGTTACTATAACATCCCATCAATAATATCGAAAATCTTCTATCCTTAAACAATACTAACTTATGTCCAACATAATCGAGTCTAATCTTTAGGCTTATAATACTGCAGTCCACTCTCATAATATAGTGACAACGATTACCAGAGATTTAATACTGTCGTTGATCCCCACATATCATAAGATATGTCTTGTTGGTCACATTCCAAACATTCAAAGTCCTTAATAGTGTATTCTCTTGAATACCTTAGTGAAAACATGAGTGCAGTTAAAAGTTAACACTTTCCACATACCAAAATCCTCAAAATTCTATATACTCAAACCATGATATCACTTAGTCCTTATATCAATCATGAGCTCATGAATACTATTAAACATTTCATTTTCTCATCTTCATTATGCGCATATCATCTTATTTCCAAATAATATCTCAATCACTTTGAATACCACATCAATAAATATTGCAATACTCAATGATACAACATTATTTTGGAATCCCATTACATAAACACTTAATCATTCCACCACATCGTTGTCATATTTAACATTGCCAATAGTGATCGCATGTGATTTCCCTTTGTCCTTTGCCTTCAGTGGTTGCTCATGTTGATCATCACTAACCCTTGGATTAGGGCAATTATTAGCATAATGCCCCATTTCCTTGCACTTGAAGCATTGAAGTGTTGGCGGTGCGTTCTCTGCAGTGTTTGCTTTATTCACATCATTAGAAACCCTTTTTCCATTACTTCGACACTCAGCTGCTCGATAACCTTCTTTTCCACACTTAAAACATTTTCTACTCCCTTTTAGACAATCTCCACCATGCTTCTTTCCACACTTTGTGCATAAGGAAACATTCATCTTCTTTTCACCATTATTCTGAGATTTCTCCTTGAACTCCATCTTTCGTTTCTTGTCAAAACCATGAGATGGATATGTAACACCAACTTCCATTTCTACCTTGATAGCACAACGCACAATTTCTTCATAGCTACTGAAGTCTCTTATAGCTAATGCCCTTCGAAGACTTGGTTTTAAGCCACTGAAAAATCGATCAACTTTACTTTCAGGTTGGATGATAATTCCAGAAGCATACCTTGCAAGTCTTGTAAAATTTGCTTCATAGGTACCAACAGATTCATCGTCCCTTTGCTTCAGTTCAAGAAACTCTTTCTCCATCTTTGTTCGAAGAATACGAGGGAAGTACTTACTGAAAAACAAGTTCTTGAACTCGTCCCATTCCATGGACTCAATTTCATCTCTTGGCCTCGTATTCTTGATAAGATTCCACCATTGATCAGCTTCACCTTCCAAACGATATACTGCTAAGATGACTTTATCATGTTCAGAACATTGAAGAACTGAAAATATCTTTTCAGTAGTACTGATCCATTGTTCAGCCACAAGTGGATCAGAAGACCCACTAAAAGAAGGTGGACGTTGCCTCATGAAGGACTCAATAGAATATTGTTCCCTTCTCTGCTCATTTGGAAGTCCAGAATGATTCATAGCTTGTGTAAGTATAGCAATAAGATTTTGCACTCCATCTCCCATAACATTTTTTTGTTCAGGAGGTCAATCATTGCATTGTCCATTGCATTGATCAACACGGTTCCTTCGGGTTCCAGCCATCGTCTAAAACCCAAAAAGAATAGTGTGAGAGGCAAAAATCATGCTAGGGAAAACAACATAATAAAGGTGGAGTACCTTCAATATCCAACATCTTAGGTTTAATTCTATGATCGTTAGCGTAATTCTATTACTATAACCTATACGTATACTTATCCCCAGGGACATCCCTAGACATACCTTAGAAATATCTCTAGGGATCTCACTAAAGTTCTCGCATCCTAGTTTCCAAAGGTTGACTAAACCTTTCCTCTGATACCAACTGTAGTGACCCGAAGCCTAACTTACATGGAAATTACATTACTTTTGCGGAATACTTAGTACATAACAAAAACACACACACAAGGATCGTAATAGTTTAGTGTCTTTGGAAACTCGGAACGTAATCTTCTAAACGTGGTGAAAGATCCTCAATATCTCCCATAAAGATCTTCGTTTTTTTTTTACCTAAAACCTTTCTTTATATCCTGGGGAAAAGAAAACATAAAAGGGTGAGCTCAAATGCTCAGTAAGGGTATACAAAAGAAAAATCAATCACATCATATTCATAAGAACATAACTTTTGGAAATCTTAACCTGCAAAAGAGAGCATAATTTCATAACATGGGATAAATCATAGTAGTGAAATGAAATCCCAATAATCATAACTTAAAACATGAAACTTTGTGGCATACACACATAATCATAGAGAATCATTTCTTGTTAGTCAAGACTCATTTCCAAGACTATCTTAGTGGACAAAGTCCCTTTCTGAATCGAGTAACCCTCGTTTCAGTCCTGTTTCACTGAACCGGTATAACCTACCATTCCAGCCATGTCTATCTCATGAGATATAAAATCTTTACCCAATGCATTGGAGGGAGATATAGGTCCCACCCATCTCTTAATTAATCCTTTCTTATGTGTGCCACAAAATCATAAATCATACATCATTGCATAACCCATGTAATAAAAATGGGATTCTTAAACAACATGACATCATAAAACCATTCATATAAGATAAAGGAATTCATAAACATAATTCCATCACAACATAGTCAAATCAATGTAAAAATATGGATAGAAACAGAACCCTTTATTATCTTAGATGGAAAATAATTTTGATAAAACACTTGAATTGAATTCTTGAGGAAAATATCCTTTCTTCTTCAAAATCAATTTCTTTTCACAAAACATCATGCAATTTTAAAAGAAAGAGATTTTATTGAAAATAGTCATGAAATCTTTTAGAGGAATCTTCATGAAAATAAGGCTTTATAAAACAGTAGAAATCCGTTCGTGCCGTATAAGTTAAAAAAACATTCTTCGTACTTTTGTCGGAAAAGTCAAAAAGTACCTCGTACGAAAAACGACAAAAGATTCCTTTCATACGTATTACTAAAACTCACCGAAGGGTAAAAATGGATTTAAACAATTTTAGGTGGATGGAAATAATATTACATATTGAGTAAACATGGATGTGGATGATAAAATACACCCCAGTAAATACTTACGAATAAACAATCTCGGATAAAAATGAGATTGTGATATTTCCCTTACCTTAGGTCCGACTCGCTTTGTAAGTGTCCGAACCTCCTGTATAATGATTTAAATCATGTTATTGACTTATTACAGAATCATATTCATTGTTATGATATCATATATGGTTCACTTATGACATTATATTACCCGTTCTTTTGTAAATTCCATGTTAAAGAAGCGTTTTGGGTAAAATCGTTTCATTTATAGTAGGTGTTTTGACTTGTTGTTCTTGACATCATTATTACTTATATCATGATTTACTTACTTCCAGAATATAAAATATGATTTATATATCATATATATTCAGTATATATATATATATAATAGGTAGATAAATAAAATGAAAAACACCGTTCATGGAGACGGTAGTCCGTACGTATGCATGAACGCTGTTTTCCTTTCCTTATTGTCTTGAAATGGAAGTAAGTAGATGACATACATATGTATATATATACATAAATCCAGTAGCTTTATAATGTCATATATTTCATTATTATTTCTTATATATACATTATAATCATTCTTAAATGGTTAACATGGAGAATGAATCTCATCGCGTCGTGGAGACGGTATTCCGTACGTACGCACGAGCAATGATATCATTTCTATAAATATTGAATTGAATTGGAGTGGGTTATACAATATATCAGAATCAATATGATGTTGTAATAACTATGTATATTTATTCTTTACACCATTATACCCATCCATGTAAGGTGGTGGTGGAAAATAGATTACACCACGGCGTGGAGACGGTATTCCGTACGTACGCACGCGCGGTGATTTCTTTTTCCGTAGGATGGATAGATGGTGAAATAGGGTTGTTTCATACTTATAATAACATATCAGTATATGAGTGATACTGATGTTATTACTTCATAATGAAACAACCTACGAAGAAGAAGTGGAAGAAGAAATAAAGATGAAAGAATTGGTAACGGTAATTACCTCTTCTTTGAAGCGCCTTTTTGAGACCTCCACTTAGGGCACTAGAATTGGTCTTTGAGGAAGACCAGAACCTCTAGGATGTTTCTAGGGAAGTGGAGAAGAGATTTTGGCAGGGGTTGGCCGAGCTTGAATGCTCAAATTGGTGTGAGGAGGAGGGGGAGGAGGTGTCCTTTTATAAGGGAGGAGAGGGGCACCTTAGGAATATCTCAAAATATTATTTTATATTAAAGTCAAAATCGGTTTATAATGGTTCCAAAGGGTCTTATTTCGAAGCTAAAGTGGGGATGGGTCGCAATACTATCAACCAATAGAATTTAGACAAGTTTAGGATATTATTTTAACCTTATCAATTAGATTTAACTCTAAGTTAAATAATTTAACTTTTACCGTGTCTTTTTGTTTTCTTTCACTATATGGTTAATAAACTTACTATAACATGCCAAACGAACCCCAAATTGTATATTATTAATACATATATCCTTATCTAAGTCATTTGGCCGAACCTTAGATTTTTAGGAATAAAATAACAATTAATAATATAATATTTTATTTAAAAACTATTTTGTGTCAATTTTGACACTATTTGATATATGATTTTTGTGAAAGTCATAAAAGAATTAAATGTTCGAACCAAGTTGATTAAATCAACATTAATATATCATAGTAACCTAGAAAATTAGTGGAATTCATAAAAATTCTCAAATTACATTTATTTTGGTGTTTATAACATCAATTATGTCAATATTTCAAAAATAAGATAATTACTACATCATCTTTGTGTCATAAATTAATTAAATTATTTGATGTCTAAAATTTACAAATAAAATACCATCATTTAGGAAATCTTTTTATATTTCTATGGAATATTTATAGTCGAATTTATCTTATGTATAACCCCATATTAAAAATGATTTACTTATTAAACTTTGATTTTAACTATTTTAACCCTTCTTTAAATAAATTAATAATAAATGTCCTAATCTAATCCAAGTGGGCCTAAATGGTCATATTTTATTCCTAAGTTTGTTTTTGGTCGAATTACACTTGTCCAATAGAATTAGGACATGTGTTAGGGTAATATTAATATCATATTTACCCTTAGTTACCTTATTTACTATTAACCGTGGTAAAAAAAGTAAAAAGTTACTATTCACCAAAAATTTATTTTCATCTCATTGAACCACATTTTAGTCCTTGATATTAACCGTGTCTCTCGGATTTTCGAAATTCCATTCACAGAAGCGGTAAAATTAAGTTTTATGCAAAATTCAGTTTTTAACCTACCACTTAGTAGTTTCACTATTCATCAAAAATTGATGTTTTTCAGAACAATGCCAAAATTTCATCCTAAGCTATATTTCATATTCCGAATTCAAAAATGAAGTCTATTTTACAAAATTCATAACATAAAAGTTGCATTAATTAATTTTATAATTAAATCCCGCTGTTAAAACAAATAGCGTGTTTTTAAGAAACAATATCTATCAAAAGATTGACACTTGTTTATGTCTAGTTTAAATGTGAAATTACATCCAATGACCAACATTGTATTAAATTGTAAAAATATATTCTAAATATTCTTTAAAACCACTCAAATTAATGATTTATCACTATTAATTATTTCGATTAAAAAAGTTGTTTTTAATTATAATTTAGTAATTTTCACTATTCATCAGAATATGAAAGTTATCCGAAAAGTACCAAAATTTCACCTTAGGCTAAAATCGATACTCCGAATCCAAGAATGAAGTTCATTTTGAAAAATAAGATTTACAGAATTTTAAAAAGTGGTTATTACTATTCATAACGGCTAGTTTTAATAATATTTTAATAGCACATCGTTGTTTTGTGAAACTCGGTATTGCGTATTACACACGCAATCGAGGAAGGTCGCGATTGCGTTTAATGCAAGGTAAGACAAGGATGCGTGTTGTGCAAGCTCCTTTTGGTGTAGCGTACAATACAAGACATTAATAAAATTAAAAAGAATATTTTTTTATAAAATCTTGGGCTGTTACAGTAATGTTATAAATTAATATCATGCTACAAGAAATAGCTTTTACATTTATCATTTCAATCGAATATATTTGTTGTGAAAGGGGGTTTGTGTATGATTTCCTTCCTTCTATTATAGATATGATATTATACTTGGGTGAAATAAATTTATGATTCAATAACCAATAATTTTATTTTGAAATTTTTTGAGAACATATAATTTTATAAATTGTCTTACTCTACGTCACCCATCCATTAATTAAATAAAACCTTTGGTATAACCTAGGTTATCCATGTTTATAAATAAATTAAACAACCCTTTATTAAAAAAATTAACTGTGTGTCATGTAAAACATGTGAATTAACCCAAGAATAAATGAAAGAGATTTTATTCTAGGGTGATTTTAGAGGACCAATTATTTTGTGTTGAGTTACAATAGAGTTAATACCCAATCGAGCCCTTCCAGAGTAATTACACCAAGTTTCACCTATTCCATATCTGCTTCCAAATTCTAGTACCCAGATAAAGATGTAATTCATAGGAAAAATACAAATTATATGTTACCAAATATAAGTATATTAAATAATATATTTACTTATAATATATAATATCTTCTAAATATCATAAATTATCCTAATATGAATTAGTCTAACCACTAATGTTGTGTAAAACATTTCTTAGATTCTAACTACAAGGACCATTCCTATTACATAATATAAACTGAATCCTTATAGTGGAATTAATTTTAAAATTTCTTAATGTGTGTTTCTAGTTTAATGTATTAAATAATTTTCTCATATTACGTACATAAGAAAACTGAATATTACTAATTGGAAAATTCTTATTATTTTCAATTTTCCTTGATATAGTACATTGAAAATAAACAAATTTTCATTCAATGGAAAATTTTTAACAACATAACTTATTATTTTCTCCATAAAATCCTTAAATACTATGAAAAACATTTGAAAATGTGTAGTGGGAAAAACCATAGTAATAGATACAGAAAAATAATCATTTTTTCAAATTAAAAAAAATGTAATCATAAAACAGTTTTTCCATTGTCTTAATCTACATTTGAGTTATATAATTATTTAATTTATAATGAAATAAACATAACCTTATAATGGTTTTTAAAAACCACATAAAAATTAAACATAAGGGGAAACTAATAAGCATGTGTTTTTTAGAAAAAATAAGTACCCATTAAAAAAAATATAACAAATAATACATATTTACCTGATTTAGGAATAATCCTTCTTTTAAATTAAAATGTCACCACCATACATTTTTAAATAAAATACTTTCTAGGAAATATTAATAGGATTCCTAAATCTAATAAAAGGTTCTGTGGGATATCATCTTTATAGAACCCTTACACGAACCCTTATTGTTAGAACAACCGTAATGGTTTATTTTTAGCATACCTAACCTGAGAATATATCATTACCCAATGCATTATAAATATAAATCTGTCTCACCCTTAATCATGAGTAATATCAGACTCATTCATTATCATGGGATATATCTCCCTCATCTATAATAATTAGACATATCTAGCTCACCCATAACCTTAAAAAATGTACAAGGATTATAACCTTAATGAAAAATATAAAATATTTCATTGATATCATAAATTAATAAATATATACATTGATCCGATAAGTAAAAAATTTTATATATTGATATATCTATTTCCTAAAAAACCATATTTTTAAAAAATATAAAACCAAGAAGAAATATTTTTAAGATTTTTCTCTAAATAAAAAATAAAAAAATATAAATAATAAAAAACATAATATAATGGTAAATATGGTGGAAAAATCCATTGATGTTGTATACGTTAAAATAGCACATTTATTTTTCATTTTATAAATAATTTCAAAATGGTCCATTAAAATGGTATCTTTGAATAAAAATTTTATAAATAAAAAAATTTCTTTGTAATTCATCAACATCTATTTAAATACATGAAAAAATCTTAAATTATAACAAATGAGGAATAATATTTAGTAAATAAATCATAATAACATTTAAAACAAGTTTTTTAAAAAATTGTGTCCCTTACCTCAACTCTGATTCAACACGTATGCTATTTATGTTTTTGAATAATAGTATTATGTTAATTATTTACCTTCTAAATAACTATTTTCAATATTATTATTATTATTTTTTCATTCATTTCAATGTTATATTGAATTACCTAATCAATTAACTTCATGTCAGGCTTCATGATTGTATTAATCTCACATATTTGAGACGACATATGTATGTCAATTATGGTGAAATTGGTCATTATTCCTTCATCACCGGGAAAATTAATATGAATTAATTATAATTTTAGGAATTAATTATACTATTTTTCCAAATAATGTAATCTGTTTTTGAAAAATTAATTTGTTTACTGTTATGGAGATTGTAGACCATGCAAATGATTGAGTAACATTTCCATTTTACAATGAACAAGATTGAAAGAATGTAATATTAATTTTATCATTATATAATTATTATTAAATATTAAAAAATTTTATTATTTCTTGAAATATACTTATATATAGTATTCATGTGACGTGGTCATGAAAAAGGAACAATTTCACCTTGTGGAGGTGGTAATCTAAAAATTCATATAGTCTATGTAATCATTTTTCAATGGATTGATATTGAAGAAATAATAAGATATATCATATTTCTCAAATGATAAATAGGTAAATTATATGATATATACACATTCAATCCATCATTATAACTAGCCATGAGTGGTGGTGAGTGAAAATGATATACATTGATTCACTAGGTGGTAGTCCTCTGTACATACTAATAATGGTTTTTCCCATTTAAGGGAAGAGATGTTGGATATTGGTTGTTTAATTTCAATAATTATATTTTACAAAATGAATGATAATTTTATTGTTCTTCATATTTTTTTAAGAATAATTTGTATAGTTAGGATAGATAATATAAGTAAAACAATCAATTAAAATCTATATATCTTGATCAAAAAACCTACATTCACTAAACATTAACTCACATATGGTTGGTATTATAATCATAATAAAACTAATTTGATATAGGGAGGTTGTAATAAATGTATTGTGGTAGGTTTTGGATGATATATAATTTAAATATGTTGTGAGGGAAATAGGATAAGAGGTTCCAATTTGTTTGTGAGTGGAGGGGTTGTTTTAGAATTCCATAAAGCATCAACTAAATATAAATTATTTTTCATGTTCATGAGGCGTAAAAATGAAATAACATGAAGACATGATAATTATGGTTTTATATACACCCATCCAATAAATTCATTATAATTTTATAATATGTTTTTACAATTATATCTTTTTTTAACCCTTCAGTATCACATTTTACAATTACAAAAATATCAATTATTTTTATTCATTAGGGGTCATGAAATTTACCAAAAATGGAAAACTGACCCCTAAATTGACCATGCATGATATTTCACACCATATCCGATTTATTTGGATGATTAACGGTTAAATAGTTATTATTATTTGTTTAATAATATATTTTTTTATCAAAAAATGTAAATCATAACATTTTTCAAACCATTCATTTAATTTGACATATAAAAAACAAAAAAAGATGAATTATAATATAAAACAATTAAATGTCCCTAAAAATTTATATTAATTTATAAAATTAATTATAAACTATATCTCACTAAAAAAATATTAGTTTTTTTTTAATTATTTAATTGATTTTTATAATATTTGCACAAGCAATAAGTGGTATTTGCATAAGAATTTACAAAAATTATTTGACCAATAAATATTAATAACAAATTAATTAAGTAGAAATTTTTTTTCATATTTACACAACCATTTATAAAAAAACATGTTCTTCTTATATTCATGTCATAAAAATTGAATATTATAAACAAAAAAGTAATATTTTTGACATTACCTTCATAAATATCTTAATGTTCAAGATGAATTTGATGTTGGAAAAAGGTCCAATATTATAATTCTTGAAGATTATTGATGAAATTTATTAACATATTGTAAAAATGTGATGTTTATTAATGAAAATTAATCCTTGTCACATTATTTTTAATTATAATTAGAAAATTTTACTTTTTTAGGATGAACAAATTATTACGGTTTCTATTAAAAATAAAAAAAATTAAGAATTCCCAATTTACCAAATTATTATTAATAATTACAAATATAGAATTAATTTTTAATGATATAATTTCTTATTTGTGATGTAGTTAGATTTAAAATTTTACTGTAATACAATATGAGAAATGTGTTTTCAATATAAATCCTTTATAATTATAATTTATTTTCAAAAAATAAAATTATAAAATACATTACAAAGAAAGAAATTGTATTTTATTTAATAAAAATTTACTTATTTACATTGATAATTAATTATAAATATTATTTTACTTTTTAAATAGATTAAAATAAAACAATGTTTTAGATTAAAATTATTATTTTTCATTATTCATTGAAAAATAAAGCATTCAAAAAAATTCTCAAATTCATAAAAAGATATTGTTTTCATGAGGAATTAAAATATTGATATGATTTTTTAAAATAAAACTTATTTGTGTTTGAAAATATATTTATTCGATTAAATTAAAAAATGATAAAACTTATTTTTTATGAAAAAATATTTTTTAATCCAAAAACAACTTTATAGAAAAATAATGTATTTATCTCTTAAGTATTATTCAATAAATTGGTATTAATTAGTACATTAATATATATTTAATAATGTTGTTAATTATATTCACACCATCATGTTCATCTATAGTTTATTACTAAAACAATTAAATAATAATATTTAATGGTATCTTTATGCTAATTGTTTCGTGTGGTACATGAAATTAAACATAGTGCTCATTTAAAATAATAAAATATTATATTTAATAATTCCAATTAGAAAGCCTATTAAATAACAGTTATAATTTCTCACAATGAATTTCAATATAATAAAAAATATAATATACTATAACCTATTAACGAAAACACTTCCATAGTATAAATATGTGTCTATTACTAGAATTATAAGATTTCTTCATAGAAGAAACATTTAGAAGCTTGGCCTAGGATAGGAATCCCAATGGAGCCCCACTGGCCCGGCTGCTCTAGAGAGCTCATCTAGATTCCCTCACCTAGGGTTTTAGCTTCTCTCAGAGGTAGCTCTCATTTTCCCTCAGATACGTTCTTTCTCAGTTTTCTCTCTCTCCCTCTCTCTCATTTCCCCTCTCTGTGGAACTTCTCTGGTTTCCCCCATGTTTGCTTCTCTATGATCTGACATTGTCATCCCCATCTTCTCTCAATGTCAGATTTGGAGCATGGGATTTTCTTAGGATTTGGGCGAATGGTTTGGTGGACGGAAGGTTTCCAACGGCTACTAGAGTTTGGATTTCAGCCTAGTGTTTCAGTCATATTCCTTTTTCAGTTTTTTTCCTGCTTTTACCTTTCTTCGGGTAGCGAATTTCACTCTCATGGGGTTGCGCATCCTCTCAGTTTTCCTTATCTCTTTCTCTATTTTTCGTGTTTTTTGATGCGCTCTAGTTTTCTTCCCATTTTCCTCCCTAAACATTGATCTTGCATTCCTCAGCTTCTCTCCAGGTTGGTTTTGGAGCGTGTGATTCAGTGAGGCTTTGGGAATGAATTATGATGGAAGATAGATATCTAGGTGATCTGGAGTTGTTCCTTCCTAGGTTTTCAACACCAATCCCCTTTTCATCTAGCCTAAGGTCCCGATGGTGTTTTCAGGTTTGGTTTCACATTGTTTTGGTTATGGTGGACCCTTTCGATGGTTCATGATGCTTATTTTTATGGTTATTATTCATTTATTTTCACATTTTGATGAAGGGAGTTTGAAATGTACTAGTGTTTCAGATGTTCCAGGTTTTCGATGGCATGTTGTTGTTATTTTAAGGTGGTTACGAAGGTCTTTCCAGTGATCGATGTGATGCAGCGATGACCATGACTCTAAAGATGGAAAAGGAAGTTACATGATCAATTCTCTTGGATAGTGTCCTCATCATGATGGCTGATCATTTGTGGATCAAGATGGGTTTACTTGTGGTTCGAGGTGGATGTGGTGGTTCTTTTGTATTTTACTTTTGGAAATTTGAATTTTTGAATTTTTGAACTTCAAATGTGGTTCTTAGTGGTTTTTGCAGAGGTGGTATATGCATGTATTAGTGTCTATCTTTGTATGGTTCCCACTTACCCAAAAAGTGGTTTTTAGAAAATAAATTACTAACGATGTAAGGACATGAAGAACAGAACAAACAGTCCTATGATATATTGGAATTCAAAGAATCTCACCAGTCAGATATTCAATTTAGCCACCTCATTTAAAATTAATTTAAGAAATATTATACCATCATTCATTATACAAGATATACAATTCTTGATATCTTGGACATGATGTATAAATTTCATATACTTTCATCATCGGTTGTCAAATCCATACAACCCAGTTATAATATAATTTAATTTAAAAGATTATCCATTAGAACTTATCCGCCATGATTCTTCAAGGAACCCTTACTTCTCAACATACCATTCCATATGAATATTTTTAAAATTGAAATCATTGATGGTTGTTATATCCAATATCTCAACATTATTCTCCCATCATTTATAGATATCAAATATTTCATATTAACAAAAATATAAAACTAGTATCTCAAATACACTTTTTAACTTTAATCTACAACATTGGATTTTTTTAAATAGAACTACTATCAGAAATTCAATGTTGTTTTACTCTATATTTTTTATAATAAATACAATTGATAAATAAATTTCCCTACCTTACAATATTGGTGCACAAATAAAATCAATTTTCTTCTCTCCATTTCATTTTTTAATACAGCCCAAGTCAATATAACATGAGTATTGACACCACATGTTTCATTATCCATGAGTCATCAATTAATCACAGTAATTATACCTGTGTATACCAATTGAAAAAATCATGATTTCATGTTATATACATCATTGATTCGTTTAAACTCTCTATATATGGTAACAACTCAAATACTACATTCAATGGAGATGTAAAACTAGATTTAAAAATATATATATTTAAACCTCTAATAATATTTACAATACACATCAATTATTTCTTGTTAAAGTAAAAAACAATCGCATTTTTTCTATACCAACACTCCCCCTTGATAAATTTAACAAGTATACATCCTAATTTATAATGTATAATGAATATACTAACCCAAAAATTATTATATAATGTGGAAACCGAGTATCTATATTTTTAAAACATAAGAAATATCAGGTATACTTGACTACTTAAGTTGATCCCCCACTAGTGGTGCACCCCATAATTCCGCACAACGGATACAATAATACAAAAAAAATTCATATTGATTAATAATATATGGTGGTTGATATAAATTTGAAATAAATACGAACTAATATTTCAGACCATAATTTTTGTAATTTCTTATAGATTGTCAATAAATTCCTTCAATAATTCAGAATCACAAGATTATGGTAATTAGGTGGAATTCATTAAATTTTTAGGGTTAGATTTTGGGATGAGGATACTTTCTCCACCACGTTTATTTTTTCATTAATGATTTTAAATTTCTATCATTACTCATCCTAACATTCTCATTTAGTTTCGAGTAATTTTATTCATAATGAATCATGGGAATCTTTTCATTCAAAAAATTTATCATATCTATAATATCATTCTGTTTTGGAGATAGTATTATAGATTCAATATTTAATGCTTTCCCAAAATTCCTTATTTCTTCCAACTATTCGGACCATATTATTTGTATATCATTAGCAACATTTACTTCTCCAATCTTTTTTGTCGATTTTTCAATTTTCAAAACTAATTTTTCAATATGAAGTAGTTACACATTCATGTTTTCATGATTCTTCTCTTTTTATCTAGGAATCCATGATATGAAATTATTATAGTCATGGTTTTCTATACGTAAAATTTTCTATACTATTTACTTATTCCACAACTTAATCATCACGAGAATCTTCTAAATCTGATCATCAAGTATTTCTTCCACTACACATGTATTCTTGTTAATATCTTTAATTGAAATCCAATATTAATTCCGCTTTCCCACATTATAATTATCTTTTCTATATTTCTTGCAATGTAACATGATATGGATCCCATTCCACAGTAGATGAATATTCTTCTATTTGGGGATAAATTATAGGTTTCTTATTAATAGAAATTAATGAATCTTTATTTTTTTTATTTCTCCAAATGGTAGAATATTATTTCATCACATACATCATATTTTATTGTGGGATTTTCTTCAAATAAATGAAAGTAATTTCTTGTATTGGTAAAAACCATTATAACTCATAGAAATGTATATAAATATAATAATAGTCACAAAAATTATTCAACTAAAAAATAGTTTTCTAAAACTGGTTCTTTTTTATCTATAGAAGTTATCTTATATGTTTTACCTCTACTCCGCATAAATTATAAAATATTATCATTTTAGTAGTTTCCATATTTATTCTAACAATCGGTGTCTATATACTCTAACTTGTAGAAAAAGTAAATATAACCAATAAATCCACACATTTTTCTTGAAGATGAAATGTATTACCAATTTTCTACATGATAGCTTTCCTATTTATATTTTATTTAACTACTCATTTATTCCCAATTTTGGTTAGCTATGATTCTGGGACATATACCCCTCACCCCTTCATATATTGTTACGTTGGGAAATATTTATTCAAAACCACACCCATGATGAATTTTCATTTTTCCATAATTTTTTACTAAAAGTGATTTTGTGAATGATTATAATTTGGTCTATGGTTAATTGTATGAGGTTGATGCCTCTATACATTTTTCCATGCAAACAAAAACAAAATTTTTATTATCCATTTTTCTATGAATCACTTCTAATTCTTGAGAGGAATATTCATTCTTATTCAATGTATATTGAAACACTCCACCTTGGGTTGATCCAATATATCATAGTTTCCCCAAAAACTGTAGCAAATATATGTTGAGAAAATACATCTCATCCATCACTGATCATAACTTGGATTCCAAATACTTCTTCAGAATATAAAATTTTTCATCACAGATCATTATTATTCCTTACTATAACAACTCATGATTTTTCATACATATATATTTTATATTTTTTGATGAATAATCAATAAATTTTTCAAATACACTACTGATAACCAAATAGATTTTTGGAATTTGATACTTGATATAAAATCTTCTTAATTCATGAATAATATTCAATATATTATTTAATGATCTCCACATTTAGTACTCTTCATAGACATACTCTACATGATACCTTTATTTTTAACCTAGGAAAAGAAAACATAAGAAAGGGTGATATATAATTCATAGTAAGGGTGAAAATAAGAGATATGACTCAATGATCATACATATTCATTACATAAGAATAATGGTATGAGATCATGAATACAAATTAAAATTTTCACAACTTATTCTGTCAACTGTCATAAACATGGTTTATGACATAAATCATGGTTGTTCATAAGACATGAATCATAAATGAATTAAACTACATAATCTATGGGATACAACTATTAGTATAAGACATAGATTTTCAGAATACACCCAATAATAGAAAAATATTTCCTTAATATTTAAGTCTCATTTCTAAAGTTATCATGGTGGATTTGGTTCATTCCAAAATTCATCGATGTAGTCAAGGTTCCTTCCAAGTACTACCACAGTGGATAGAGTCCTTTATTGAATTTGGTTATCTTCTCCTTCCTGTATAATTTATCTCATGAGATATGCATCTTTGACCATTAAATTTGTGGGATATACCAGTTCCACCCCTCTTGGTATATAATATAACCACCTTCCATTACTTATTATGTATCCACTTCCCATAGTTATAACGTAACCATCACCCATGATTATAACATAACCACCATCATTAGTTTAGAATATATCAACCCTTTACATGATGAAAATCATGCATATGTGTGACTCAAGATGATAAAAATTCTACATATTAGAACTCATTAAAATAAATTTTTATTGGAATCATTTCATCATTGCATAACCTAAGGAAAAGAAAAAAGTTTCATAATTATTTAATAATTTTACTATAGGATAACCCATGGAATTATAATGGATTTCATTATTATATTTTCATAATAATCACAAACCATTGAATGGAATAATAAGGGTTTTATCACTAGATCAGATCCCCAATATATTTTATATAACCTCAAATGATGTCCTCTTAGATGGAAATTGATATTTAAAAATGAATTATTTGTTTTCTTATGGAAAATAACCTCATCCAATTGAAATAATTTATTTAAAATATAAATACATTCCCAATTTTTATGAAAATATTTTCATTTAAAATAAAACATGAAATATGTAATGAATATTTTAAATCATTAAATGGTTCTAATATTGAGAAATGATATTTATGCTGATCATGTCGAAACAAAAGCTAATTTTAATGTTTTCTATGAAAATTCATAAAAAGGTCATTATTTTGAAAACAAAAACATGATGAATGTTATAATTGTTTTTGTATAAAACCAGAAATGGGAATAAATAACTTAAAAATTATACTAAACAATTATTTAATTTATTATGAAAATAGGGATTCGAATAAACTAGTTTTTTTTGATAAAAGTGAGAATTAATGTTTATTTTATTTAAATAATTTTTTTTTTATAAATTTGAGTACATAAAGAGAATAAATGAAAGTAAAACATTTTTTAAAATTAATAGTGAATAATAAAATTCATATGTTTTATGAGAGTTATATCATAATATTTCTTCATTATAAGATTAATTATAAATAATCTCAATAAAAGGAATTTATAACCTAAAAAATACACTATTGTAAAATTTGAATCATAAGACCATGAAAAAAACCATATAATGATATATAATCTACCATTTCATTCATAAAAATCTTCATAAAAGACATTCATGGGTATTTTATACACAAAATGAACGAAAATGTTGTTGAATATTATTGGGAATGTATAATGTTAAAAATACTCTATGAATCTTATTGATTTTGATGCTTATAAATAACATTGTTTATTTTAATAATTATGATATGTTATTTATTTTATAGAAAAAAAGTTATTGATACTTTAATATTATTTACAAGTTAAAATATTTTATTAAAATATTCTGAAGGTGTTCGAAAGTATTCTGAAAACACTATTTATACCCTTTGTTAGTGAGAGTAGCGTATGGTTTATGAAACATTTGTTTTGAAGGAAACAATTAGATCATGTTCCCACACAATTGGATATCATTGGATAAACATCCAAATATCTGGAAGAAATTATTTTTTAATGGAATTCATTTATGGTATATCGACATTAATTTTGTAAAAAACTGATTGTTTTTTACCCTACATTTTTTGTTTTCAATTTGTGGAGAAACCCTATATTTGAATGAACAGTAGTGATGTCTTAAATTAAATATATCATACATTTTTTTAAAATGGTCACTACAGAATGAAATTTAACATTAAATCTATTTTATGAATCATTCAATGTATAATATTCAATGGATTAAATAGTTCGTATTTATAATAGATTTTATCACACTTTTGAATAGTTTAAAATTCAAATTATCTTTATTTTATTAAAAAATATTATTGGATCATTAATGAACAAAATCAACCCAAGTATATGTTGTTAAATTTAAATAAAAATTTCATTTTAAAGATACCGTGTTATATATTTTTTAATATCGTGTTATTGATAAATCCAAAATATCTAATGTTTTTGTGGTTCTAATGAAGATACACTTTCGAGACAAAAATGTTTCGATATTGTGCAAAGAAAAATTGTGCATGATGCTATTTTTATATTTGTTTATTTGTATTTTTATTAAATATTATTTTTATCTTAGATCTCTTTGATGTTGTTCATTCAGGAATAATTTAACTTTGAAGGATAATATCCAATTTCTTTCAGTTTTTTCTGCAATTACGAACAATAATTTTTTATTCAATGAAATCAGACACTATTGATTTATTAGAGTTTCATTTTATAAAACTCAAAAATGGTGGAGTAATAGTTTCTCAGACTATGTTGTTGATATTTTAGTTCCCTATAAAAGAACTATAAGGCTCTACGAAATCATCATTATAAAGGTTTAATATTCATGTACTTAGTTGTTATGGTCTTGTGATAAGAGGAAATATTTTTTAAAAATCACCAACCTTATTGAGATTGTAGCGACCCATACTTTACATAAATTTTTATTACATTAAATTGAAGAACACTTATTACAACATAGAAAAAAACTAGTAAAAGACCGTATATGTAGAGTGTCTTTAGAAACTGGGAAACATAAACAACTGGTTCATAAAGCGTCTACATTGTCTCCCATTTATTTCATCAAATCTATAGTCCCATTGGACATATCTTACTTAATAAAATTCTTCCTGACCTAGGGAAAGAAAACATACAAAAGGGTGAGCTCAAATGCTCAGTAAGGGTATACAAAAGAAATATCAATCACATCATATAAATAAGAACATATCTTTTGGAAATCTAAAACTGAAAAAGAAATCATAATTTCATAACATGGTATAAATCATAGTAGTGAAATGTAATCACAATAATCATAACATAAAACATGAAACTTTGTGGAATACACACATAATCATATAGAATAATTTCTTATTAGTCAAGACTCATTGCCGAGACTATCTTAGTGGACAAAGTCCATTTCTGAACCGAGTTCACTCGTCGTTTCAGTCTTGTTTCACTGAACCGGTTTAACCTTCCGTTCCAGCCTTGTCTATCTCATGAGATATAAAATCTTTACCCAATGCATTGGAGGGAGATATAGGATCCACCCATCTCATAATGATATCATTCTTATGTGTGCCAAAAAATGATAAACCATTCATCATAGCATAACCCAAGTAATAAAAATGGGAATCTTAAACATAGTGACATCATAAAATAATTCATATAAGATAAAGGAATTCATAAAAATAATTCCATCACAACATAATCAAATCAATGTAATAATAGGGATAGAAACAGAATCCTTTATTATCTTAGATGGAAAATCATTTTGATGAAACGCTTGAACTCCATTCTCGGGGAAAATATCCTTTCTACTTCCAAACCATTTTCCTTTCTTAAGATGTCATACAATTTTAAACTAAAAGAAGTATATTAAAAATAAACATGAAAACTTGTAAAGGAAGCTTCTTGGAAATAATGTTTTGAAAATCCATTCATTCTGTATAAGTTAAAAAAACCTTCTTCTCATACTTTTGTCGGAAAAGATAAAAAGTACCTCGTACGAAAAACGACAAAAGATTCCATTCATATATTTTACTAAAAACTCACCGAAGGGTAAAATTGGATTTAAAAAAATTTCGGTGGATGGAAATAATTTTACATATTGAGGAAACATGTATGTGGATGATAAAATACACCCCAGTAAATACCGAAGTATAAACAATCTCAGATAAAAATGAGATTGTGATATTTCCCTTACCTTAGGTCCGATATTCTTTGTACGTGTCCGAACCTCCTGTATAATGATTTAAACAATGTTATTGACTTATTCCAGAATCATACGCATTGTTATAATATCACATATGGTCATATTCTTAGTTTTTTATTAGTAATATTTCATTACAACTTGTTATTCGGGTGTTTATTACTTTTTGTTCGTATGCGTGTTATGTCGAATAAATTCTTATTATTCCCTTTAGGTTATAGATACCTCATTTCCAGAATTTTATTATTTTAATATATATCATATTAATTCATTCAATTCATTTATATAATCATTATGCAATGAAGATCATGTAGAACGAGTCGCATCACATCGTGGAGATGGTATTCCGTACGTACGCACGAGGGATGATATCGTTCCCATGATCATGGAATTGTATTTCAGTGTATTTATACTGTTTAATAATCAATATCACTTTACAATAATCATATATAGTCATTATTTACACCATTATACCCATCCATTTAAGGTGGTGGTGGAAAATAGATTACACCACGGTGTGGAGACGGTATTCTGTATGTACGCACGCACGGTGATTTCATTTTCCGTAGGATGGATAGATGGTGAAATAGGGTTGTTTCATTTTATAATAACATATAATTATATATGTGATACTGATGTTATTAATTTATAATGAAACAACTAAAGAAGAAGAAGTGTAAGATGAAATAAAGATGAAATAATCGGTAACGGACATTACCTCTTCTTTGAAGTGCTTCTTTGAGACCTACTTTTAGGGCACTAAAATTGGTCTTTGATGAATTCCAGGACCCCTAGAATGTCTATAGGGAAGTGTAAAGGTGAAATTGGAAGGGTTTTTCCGAGCATGAAGGCTCAAAGTGGTGTGAGGAATAGGGGGAGGAGGTGCCCTTTTATAAGGGAGGAGAGGGGATCCTTTGGAAAAACTAAAAATATTCTTTTATTATAAAGTCAAGTTCGGTTTTAAATAGCTCCAAATTTATTTATTTAGAAGATAAGGTGGGGATGGCTCGAAATAATCTCATCCAATAGAATTTAGACAAGATTATGTTCCTATTTTAACCTTATCACTTAGATTTAAGATTAAGTTTAATAATTTTACTTTTACCGTGGCTTCTTGTGTTCTTATACTATAAGGTTAATAAACTTACTATAAGCAGCCAAATGAACCCCAAGTTGTTTATTATTAATATATATAACCTTATCTAAGTCATTTTCCCAATCCTTAGATTTTAATGAATAAAATAACAATTAATAATATAATATTTGTTTTAAAAACTATTTTATGTCAATTTTGACACTATTTAGTTATTGATTTTTTTGAAAATCATAACAGAATGATTAGTTCGAAAAAAGTTAATTAAATTAATAATAACATGTCATATTATGCTATAAAATTAGTTAAATTCATAAAAAGTCTCAAATTACATTTATTTGGGTTTTTATAACATCAATTATGTCAATATTTCATTAATATGATAATTACTACATCATCTTTGTGTCATAAATAAATTAAATTATTTAATGTCTAAAAATTACAAATAAAATACCATTATGTATTAAATCTTTTTATCTTTCTAAAGAATATTTATATTAGAATTTATCTTATGTATAACCTTATATTAAAAATTATTTACTTATTAATCTTGGATTTTATCTATTTTAACCCTTCTTTAAATAAATTAATAATAAATGTCCTAATCTAATCCAAGTGGGGTTAAATTGTCATATTTTATTCCTAATTTTGTTTTTTGTCGAATTACACTTATCCAATAGAAATATTACATGTGTTAGGGTAATAATAATATCATTTCTACCCTTAATTACCATATTTACTTTTAACCGTGGTAAATAAAAGTAAAAAGTTACTATTCAACAAAAATTATTTTCATCTCATTGAACCAAATTTTACTTACTGACATCAACCGTGTCTCTCAGATTTTTCAAATTCCACTCATTGAAGCGGTAAAATTATGTTTTATGAAAAATTCAGTTTTTTTAACTACCACTTAGTCGTTTCACTATTCATCAAAAATTGAAAGTTTTCAGAAAAATACCAAATTTTCACCCTAGGCTTATCTCGATATTCTGAATCCAAAAATGAAGTCCATTTTGAAAAATAAAATTTATAAAATTTCAAAAAGTGGTTATTACTATTCATAACAGCTATTTTTAATAATATTTTAAGAGCATATCATTGTTTAGTGAAACTCGGTATTGCGTACGACGCAAGCTATTGAGGAAGGTCGCGATTGTGTGTAAAGAAAGCCAAGATAGTGTTGTGTGTAGTGAAAGATTCTTTTTATGATTTATAAAAACACAATTTTTCTCATAAAAGTCTCGAATGTTACATTCTACCCCCCTTAAAATGAATTTCACCCTCGAAATTCGTCACTTTGTAACAAACAGATGAGGATACCTCTCCCTCGTCATATCCTCAAGCTCCCATGTATCTTCTTCTAATTGGTGGTTCATCCATAAATCTTTCACCAATCGAGTGGTCTTGTTTTGTAGGAATTTTTCTCTACGATCCATGAATCTCTATCGGCTGTTCTTCATAAGAAAGATCTTGCTCCAGCGGTACAACTTCTGAGCTGAGTACATGTGAAGGATCAGGTATGTACTTTCTCAGGAGAGATACATGGAACACATCGTGAACGTGAGATAGATTCGGTGTAAGTGCCAATCGGTAAGCCACATTCCCAACACTATCTAGTATTTCGAAAGGACTGATATATCTAGGGCTCAACTTCCCATTTTTCCAAATCTCATGACCCACTTCTAGGGAGATATTCGTAAGAACACTTTATCACCCACTTCAAACTCTAGGTCTTTTCTTCGGTTGTTGGCATAACTTTTCTATCGACTCTGAGCTGCTCTTATGTGTTGTTGAATAGATCTGACCTTTTCTTGAATTTCATCAATGAGATCGGGTTCTAATAGCTTTCTTTCCCCAACTTCATCCCAGTAAGTTAGAGTTCTGCATTTCTTTCAATAGAGAGATTCATAACGAGCCATATGAATACTGGAGTGAAAGCTATTATTATAAGAAAATTCCACCAAAGGTTGGTGTTGATCCCAACCACCGTTGAATTCCATAGAGCAAGCTATCAACATATCTTCTAGAGTTTGAATCGTCCTCTCAGACTGACCGTCTGTCTGAGGATGATAAGTAGTGCTGAAACTCAACTCTGTATCCAGAGTATGCTACTTCACCATAACATTGAGGTAAACCTCGGATCCCGATCATATATAATAGAAAGTGGTACTCCATGCAATCTTACCACTTCCATCACATATATCCTGGCAAGCTGATCTAGAGAAAAATCCTCTCTAATAGCGATGAAGTGTGCATACTTTTTAAGACGATCAACTATGACCCTTATTGCATTATTGCCTTTGGATGTTTTAGGATGTCCGGTGACAATGTCCATAGTGATGTTTTCCCATTTCCATTTAGGTATGGGTAATAGTTGTAACATCCCCTTAGACTTATGTCTCTCAGCTTTAACTTGCTGACAAACCAAGCATCGAGAGACATATTCAGCAACATCTTTTTTCATGCCATCCCACCAGAAGTACTCTTTCAGGTCCCCTATACATCTTCGTGCTTCCAGGATAAATGGATAGTGAAGAACTATGAGCCTCATCCAGCAGCTCCTTCTTTAATTCGGGGATGGGAGGAACACAAACCCGATTCCTGAACTTTATTATCCCATAACAATCAAGGATGAATTTAGTAACATTTCCCACCTTCTTTTGTAACTCGACATCTTCTTTTTGTGCCTCTTTAATCTTCAAATGTATAGATGGTTGAACATTCATTTGAGAAAGATATGATTTTTCCCCTTTCATTATAATTCCAAGATCCATCCTTTGTAAAACCATAAATATTGGATCTTTTGTGATCCTCATCATGGATAAACTGGCATGGTCTTGTCGACTTAATGCATCTTCCACCTTGTTTTCTTTCTCAGGGTGGTAATGGATTGAGCAGTCGTAATCCTTAATCAGCTCCAACCATCTTCTTTGGCGCATAATCAGCTCCTTTTGTGTGAAAATATACTTTAAACTTTTATGATCAGTATAAATTTCACACCTTTCTCCATAAAGATAATGCCTCAAAATCGTTAATATAAAGATTACCGCAGCTAACTTCAAATCCTGAGTTGGGTAATTTTTCTCATGTATTTTCAATTTCCATGAGGCATAAGCTATCCCCATATCATTTTTCATAAGAAAACACCCCAATCCCTTCTTGGATGCACTACTGTAGATCAAAAACCTTTCTCCACTACAAGGCAGTGTGAGCACAGGTGCACTGGATAACCTTCTTTTCAACTCCTTGAAATTCTCTTCACATTCCTCCGTCCAAACAAACTTAACTCCTTTTAGAGTATACTTGGTGAGTGGATTAGATAATCATGAAAAATCATTCACAAAACGTCTATAATATCTATCCAAACCAAGAAAACTTCAGATCTCACTTACTATTGTTGGTCCCGACCATGTTTTAATAACCTCTGTTTTTGCTGGATCCACAGATATCCCCTCTTTTGAGATTATGTGACCCAAAAAATGAATCTTTTTGAAGCCAAAATTCACACTTGGTAAATTTGGCCTAAAGATTCTCCTTTCTCAGGGTCTTCAATATAATTCTCATGTGATCTTCATGTTCTTCCTTTCTCTTTGAATAGAAAAGAATATCGTCTATAATGACTACCACAAACTAATCAAGATAGTCTCTAAAAACTCTATTCATCAGATCCATGAAGATAGCAGGGGAATTAGTAAGACCAAATGGCATCACTATAAATTCATAGCGTCCATACCTTGTATGGAAAGCCGTCTTTGGTATATACTCCCTTTTGACCCTTAATTGATGATACCCTGAACAAAGATCAATCTTGGAAAAGTACTGAGCTACGCGTAGTTGGTCAAATAGGTCATCAATGCACGAGAGAGGATATTTTTTCTTGATAGTGATATTGTTTAGTTCTCGATAATCAATGCAGAGTCCCATTGATCCATCTTTCTTCTTAACAAACAGAACAGGTGCTCCACAAGGTGATGCACTAGGGCATATGAACCCCTTATCAAGATTCTCTTGGAGTTGCTTCTTCAATTCTTGCAACTCAATTGGGGCCATTCTATAAGGTGTGTTTGAAATTGGAAAAGCACCTGGTACGAGTTCTATTGAAAACTCAACTTCACGATTTGGTGGAAGACCCGTTAATTCCTCCAAAAAGACATCATCAAACTCCCGTACAATGGTCATATTATTAATCATGAGTTTCTCACCCACCATTTGAGATAAATAATGTTCATTTAGTGGAATCAAGACCCATAATATGGAAGAAATATCCACTGGAAGGTTATGTTCATCCTTGCATTGATAGACGATCATAGATTGATCTGGAATATGAAATGTGACTTCCCTTATTTGGAAATTTATATGAGCTCCATATAATGAAAGCCAATCCATGCCATGAATCACATCAAATTCCACTATAGGAAGGATTACAAGATTTTCAGGAAGCACTTTCCCACAAACTTCAGTCGGAGAAGAATTATAAACTTTTGATGCGATTGTTGTGCCATTAGGGGTTGTCACAGCTAACTCAACATCTAATTGTTGAGGTAATAAGGTGATATCCTTAGAAATTTATTCAGAAATAAAAGATTGGGTGGATCCATAATCAAATAAAACATTTTCAAATTTAGAGTAGATGGTATGTGTACCTATCACAACATCATTATCGTACTCCACATCGCTGATAGAAATTGCATGTGACTTTCATTTGTCTTTATCTTTAAGAGTTTGTTGACGTCGACCATCATCATCAACCCTTGGATTTGGGCATTTATTGGAATAATTCCCCATCTCCTTGAACTTGAAACATTGATGTGTAGTAGGTTCATTCTATGTATCCCTTCATCTGTTTGCATCATTAGACATCTTCTTCCCATCATTGCGGCATTCAAATGCCCTATGACCTTCCATTACACATTTGAAACATTTACATGTCCCTTTAATACAACTCCCTCCATGTTTCTTTCCACACTTTGAGCATGATGGAAAGCTCATCTTCTTTTCAGTGTGCTCTTTAGATTTTCCTTTGAATTCCATTTTCCTCTTCTTATCAAACCCATATGACCGATGTGTTACTCCAATCTCCATCTATACTTTGAGATCACATCGAATGATTTCCTCGTATCTATTGAAGTCCCTTATGGCTAATTCCCTTCGAAGACCTGGTTTTAAGACACTAAAGAATCGATCGATCTTACTCTCAGGTTGGAAAATAATACCAGAAGCGTACCTCGGAAGTCTTGTAAAATTTTCTTCATAGGTACCAACAGATTCATCATCGTTTTTCTTCAGTTCAAGAAACTCTTTCTCCATCTTGGTTTGGAGAATACGAGGGAAGTAATTATTGAAAAATATGTTCTTGAACTCGTCCCATTCCATGGAATCAATTTCATCCCTTGGCCTCGTATTCTTAATAAGATTCCACCATTGATCATCATCACCTTCCAAATGATACACTACTAAGATGACTTTATCATGTTCAGAACATTGAAGAAATGAAAATATCTTTTCAGTAGCACTAATCCATTGTTCATCAACTAATGGATCAGTAGACCCGCTGAATGATTTTGGACGTTGTCTCATGAAGGATTCAACAGAATGTTTCTCCTTCCTTTGCTCGTTTTGGAAGTCCTGCATGATTTGTAGATTGAGAAAGTAGTGTGAGCATGGCTACAAGATTTTTCCTTCCAGCTCCCATAACGTTTGGTTGTTCAGGGGGACAATCATTGCATTGCCCGTCGCATTCCTCATTAACATGGTTCCTTCGGGTTCCAGCCAATGACTAAAAACAAGAAGAATAGTGTGAGCAACACTAATTATAACAGGAAAACCACATAATCATGAATAAAATTTCAAACTTAAGGTCTTTTCCTAGGTTATTCATGGCCATTTCTAAAATACTATGATTGTGTTCTATGCTTAGACTTATCCTTAGGATTCCTACTAAGGCTTTCACATCCTAGTTTCCAAAGGATGACTATAACCTCCCTCTGATAACAAATGTAGCAACCCATACATTACATAAATTGTTATTACATCAGAATTGATGCACATTTATTAAAACATATAACAAAACTAGGAAAGGACCGTATAGGTATAGTGTCTTTAGAAACTGGGAAACATAAACAACTGGTTCATAAAGTGTCTACACTGTCTCCCATTTATTTCATCATATATATAGTCCTTTTTGACATATTTTACTTAATAACCTTCTTCCTGACCTGGGGAAAGAAAAATTACAAAAGGGCGAGCTCAAATTCTCAGTAAGGGTAAACAAAAGAAATATCAATCACATCATATACATAAGAACATAACATTTGGAAATCTTAACCTGCAAAAAGAATCATAATTTCATAACATGGGATAAATCATAGTAGTGAAATGTAATCCCAATAATCATAACTTAAAATATGAAACTTTGTGGGATACACACATAATCATAGAGAATCATTTCTTAATAGTCAAGACTCATTATCAAGACTATCTTAGTAGACAAAGTCCATTTCTGAACCGAGTTCACTCCTTATTTCAGTCCTGTTTCACTAAACTGGTATAACCTATCGTTCCAGCCATGTCTATCTCATGAGATATAAAATATTTACCCAATGCATTGGAGGGAGATATAGGTACCACCCATCTCATAATAATACCATTCTTATGTGTGCCACAAAATCATAAACCATAAATCATAGCATAACCCATGTAATAAAAATGGGAATCTTAAACATCGTGACATCATAAAATAATTCATATATTATAAAGGAATTCATAAAAATAATTACATCACAACATAATCAAATCAATGTAATAATAAGGATATAAACAGAATCCTTTATTATCTTAGATGGAAAACAATTTTGATAAAAGACTTGAACTCCATTCTTGAAGAAAATATCCTTTCTACTTCCAAAACATTTTCCTTTCATAATATGTCATACAATTTTAAACTAAAAGAATTTGATTAAAAATAAACATGAAAACGTGTAAAGGAAGATTCTTGGAAATAATGTTTTAAAAATCCATTCATTTCGTATAAGTTAAAAAACATTCTTCTCGTACTTTTGTCGGAAAAGTTAAAAAGTACCTCGTACGAAAAATGACAAAGGATTCCTTTCATATCTTTTACTAAAAACTCACCGAAGGGTAAAATTGGATTTATACAATTGTAGGTGGATGGAAATAATATTTCATTTTGAGGAAACATGGATGTGGATGATGAAATACACCCCAGTAAATACCGAAGTATACACAACCTCGGATAAAAATGAGATTGTGATATTTCCCTTACCTTAGGTCCGATATGCTTTCTACGTGTCTGAACCTCCTGTATAATGATTTAAATAATGTTATTGACTTATTCCAGAATCATACTCATTGTTATGATATCACATATGGTCATATTCTTAGCTTCTTATTAGTAATATTTCAGTACAACTTGTTATTTAGGTGTTTATTACTTTTTGTTCTTATGTGTGTTTTGTCGAATAAATTCTTATTCATCTCTTTAGGTCATAGATACCTCATTTCCAGAATTTTATTAGGGTAATAAATATCTTATTAATTCATTCAATTCATTTATATAATCATTATGCAATGAATATCATGTAGAACGAGTCGCATCACATCGTGGAGACGGTATTTCGTACTTACGCACGAGCGATGATATCGTTCCCATGATCATTGAATTGTATTGGAGAGTATGTATACTATTTCAGAATCAATATCACTTTACAATAATCATATATAGTCATTATTTACACCATTATACCCATCCATGTAAGGTGTTGGTGGAAAATAGATTACACCATGGCGTGGAGACTTTATTCAATACGTACGCACGCGTGGTGATTTCCTTTTCTGTAGGATGGATAGATGGTGAAATAGGGTTGTTTCATACTTATAATAACATATCAGTATATGAGTGATACTGATGTTATTACTTCATAATGAAACAACTAAAGAAGAAGGAGTGGAAGAAGAAATAAAGATGAAAGAATCGGTAACGGACATTACCTCTTCTTTGAAGTGCTTCTTTGAGACCTCATTTTAGGGCACTAAAATTGGTCTTTGAAGAATACCAGAACCTCTAGAATGTCTATAGGGAAGTGTAGAGGAGAACTTGGATGGGGTTGGATGATCATGAAGGCTCAATGTGGTGTGAGGAAGAGGGGGGGGGGAGGTGCCCTTTTATAAGGGAGGAGAGGGGCTCCTTTGGAAAAACTAAAAATATTATTTTTTTATAAAGTCAAGTTAGGTTTTAAATAGCTCCAAATTGATTTATTTCATAGATAAGGTGGGGATGGGTCTAAATCCTCTCATCAAACAGAATTTATACATTTTTAGGTTCCTATTTTAACCTTATCATTTAGATTTAACATTAAGTTAAATAATTTTACTTTTACCGTGTCTTCTTGTGTTCTTATACTATAAGGTTAATAAACTTACTATAAGCAGAAAAATGAACCCCAAGTTGTTTATTAGTAATATATATAACATTTTATAAGTCATTTGGCCGAACCATAGATTTTTAGGAATAAAATAACAATTAATAATAAAATATTTGTTTTAAAAACTATTTTATGTCAATTTTGACACTATTTAGTAATTGATTTTTGTGAAAATCATAATAGAATTATTAGTTCTAGAAAAGTTAATTAAATCAATACTAACATGTCATATTAACCTATAAAATTATTTGAATTCATAAAAATTCTCAAATTACATTTAATTTGATATTTATAACATCAATTATGTCAATATTTCATTAATAAGATAATTACTACATCAACTTTGTGTCATAAATAAATTAAATTATTTAATGTCTAAAAATTTAAAATAAAATAAAATTATGTAGGAAATCTTTTTATCTTTCTAATAAATATTTATAGTTGAATTTACCTTACGTATAACCTTATATTAAAAATTATTTACTTATTAAACATTCATTTTAACTATTTTAACCCTTCTTTAAATAAATTTATAATAAATGTCCTAATCTAATCCAAGTCGGCCTAAATGGTCATATTTTATTCCTATTTTGGTTTTGGGTCTAATTACACTTATCCAATAGAATTAGGACATGTGTTAGGGTAATAATAATAGCATTTTTACCCTTAATTAACCTATTTACTTTTAACCGTGGTAAATAAAAGTAAAAAGTTACTATTCACCAAAAATTATTTTCATCTCATTGAACCACATTTTACTTACTGACCTCAACCGTGTCTCTCGGATTTTTGAAATTCCACTCACAGAAGCGGTAAAATTATGTTTTATGAAAAATTCAGTTTTTTTTAACTATCACTTAGTGGTTTCACTATTCATCAATAATTGATAGTTTTTAGAAAAATAACAAAATATCACCCTAGGCTAATTTCGATATTCCAAATCAAAAAACGAAGTCCATTTTGAAAAATAAAATTTATAAAATTTCAATGAGTGGTTATTACTATTCATAATGGCTAGTATTAATAATATTTTAATAGCATATCATTATTTAGTGAAACTCGGTATTGTGTATGACACAAGCTATCGAGGAAGCTCACGATTGCATGTAAAGCAAGCCAAGCTAGTGTTGTGTGTAGTGAAATATTCATTTTATGATTTATAGAAACAAAAATATTTCTCATAAAAGTCTCGGGTGTTACAGAGATAGTGTTGGTTTATTGGACTAGGATATCATTGATCCCTAAAACACTACAATAATTATTGTATTCTTCTTATCTATTTATCCACTCCTCAACTTACATGAATAAGTGGAAAGTATATATATTGAAAATATCATGAAGAATGATACAATTAAATATCAGTCTATTTTTATTTAAAAGACACACTTCACCCCCATCATGTGTAAAATTGTATTATTCGAACAAAACCATTGGAATCATGGGATATATTTTTGATGAAATTAGAAAATATATATCATGATTAATGTATAAGGGATATAAAAAAGATAGATGTCAATGACATAACTAAAAGATAATATGTTAATGATCTGTTCTCTATAATTAAATGGTGATAACTACAGATATTTTAAATTATGCATGAAAATATACTGTTAAATTATTAGATTCAATGTATACATGAGGATTTTTACATTTTATGTTGTCCTTGAAAAACATGAAATATTTGATGCAACCAATGAAGATGAGTATGATATCAATTCAAGGAAAACTTATGATATTTTATGTGGCCTTGGATGATATGAATTCAATAAATTATATCAATTTCTTACTTCCTATGAAATTTTTAAAACTATTGGTGTTGCCTATGTAGGAAATGAAAATTTAATGAAATTAATGTATTCTATTAGATATCTGAAACATGATTCCATCAAAATGTATGACCGTGAGAGAATTACCTAGATGAATGGTAGATTGGAAACATAGTTAGTGAAATTGGGGCATATGAAAACAAATTTCAATGTCAGATTAGGTGTTGAATGAATGTAAAGTGTTTCCCTTTAAATTGAATGGAACATCTACTCCTATAAGAATGCTACCACCAATAAAATATCTAATAATGAATGAATTGATTGGATCCTTGATAGTGTAAGATGTAGATATTTAATCCTAAAATGAATATCACAAAATGATAAAAAGGGAAAATTGTTACCACAATGTTACTTATTATAAGAAAGAAATGAAAACAAAATAAGATAACAAATTCTAAAAATTTTGAGTGTTCAGATTAGGAAATGGAGCTGGCTCAAATAGAAAGAATATTCAAATAAAGTATAACAATAAAGAGAGTGTTAAAAAAATTACTACAATAATGGTGAAAAGGAATATAATGATGTACGATCCTATGAATCTAAACATAAGAGAAATATCAAACCTGATTGCCCACATCAAAATGAAGAACATAAAAAAATAGATAATACTGAAGAGAAGAACCAGATAAGGGATAATTATGAGTGAAAATACATGAAATCTATGAAGGGTACTTAAAGTGTGTATAAAGACTCAAATAGCTATTCTAATCATAAAAACTAAAAATATTTGAACAATCTAAAGGTAAATATATCATTTAAGGCTATGTAATAATATGAGGTACAATCTTATTACTTATCATCTTCTAGTTCTGCATATTGATATAATTGAAAATAATCATCTTACTGCACTATTATTGAACAAGGATATAAATATTTATTAAAAATGATTATCTCACTAAAGAATATTCATAATTTTATTTTATGGGAAAAAATATTCTTTGTTAAAACCATTAAATGACATAAAATATAACATTTACAAAAACACTACAAATTTTTCTGATCATGAAAATAGAATAAATCACTTAAAAGGTAATTTGAATCGTTTAAAATAATTATAGTAATATTAATTTAAGGAGGAAAAAATTAAATCACAATAATGGTAAAAATATAATTAAAAAGAAATAACAAGGAATATTAATCAATTTTAAAAAATCAATATTATAAAGAAATTTATTTTTACCTACATTTAAAAATAACAATATGTAACTATTAACTTGTTATTATTGTGTAACTAATGAAAATTATTTCCATGAATAATATTGAAGAAATCCCTAGAATAGTGAAATTAAAAAAAATTTGTTACTAGAATTTTTTTTGAAACATGTACTACTAGTTTTGGTAAAATATGAAAAATATTGTTACCCAGATCATTGCATGCTCACACAGTTGGACACAAGAAAATGTGTGTAACAAAAAAAAATTTATTTAAATGATTTGTAGGAAAATTTTCAAAGTAAAAAATCTTTTATGGTATATAGACAATGAATATTAGAGACACATGACTTGAGAAACATCCAATTATCATACACTTGAAAATTTGGATAGTGGAATAGTCACCATTAGAGGTAATTCTAATTGTTAAATAGTTTAGTTTGATTATATGGAGATCAAAAATCAATTAAAATAAATAGTGTTATATGTGTTCAGTGGATAAAGAAATATAGGATAAGAATCTCTCATTTTTTGGATAATGAATTTTATATTTATTTCTCAAATATATCCTACTCAGTTTTCAGAAATAAATTACAAAAATTTTGATCACCTAAAACTGAAAATGTTTATACCTTGAATCTTAATTCTTCATATAAAAAATGTGAATTATTTAACTACCCAGACAAATGAAGATTGGAATTTTCATTGAAGACATATACCAATAAATTTATTTACATTATATAAATTATCTAGGAAGAACATATTTTATGATTATCACAACCTCAAATTTGTTAAAGAAACATTATATAATTCATGTCAAACTGGAATGAAAAACAAATCACCCATCAAATATACTAACAAAAATGTTACATCCAAACCCCATGAACTTATCATTGTGTATTATTTCGGTCCATCAGGAGTATCATGTTTGGATGGTTGATCATTTATTTATGAGTAAGTTGTTTACTTTTCAATATTTTCACGGGTTTATTCTCTAAAACATAAAATTAATGATTTCACTATTTTTGAAATCTATTATAATTTTTTTTAAAAACATTTAAAATAATATCTTCAAAAAGAGAGCATGATGGTGAATATGAAAATCAATAATTTATTTCTTTATTCTAAAAATCATGTATTAATCATAACTTCACTATACTAGGAACACCCAAAAAATGGAATAGTAGAATGAAGAAACAATTCTATTCATGATATGGAATGAACTGTGTTAAATTAATATGTTCTTCTAAGCTATTTTTTAGAGGCAAATGTAAACACATATTTTTATATCATAAATAGTGATATAAAATGAGCCCTTATTAAATAGATACTCTATGAACTCTAAAGTAAGATAAAATCTAAAGTGAATTATATTAAAGTGATTGGATGAAAGTTATATCTCTTGAATACTAAATAAAACCTTGATAAATTTGATCCAAAATACGATGAAATAATCATTTTATGATATTATTCATCAATGAAATATTATAGAGTTTATAATACAAATATAATGATCGTTTATGAATCTATTCAGGCGATGTCTAGTGAAAGTGGCCCTATTGTTAAAAGTAAAAATAAAATATATGAAATTGTTGACTCTTTATACCACATGAGACATTAATAAGTTATGATTAATTTTGAGCATAAAATAAATGGAATTAATTCTATTCTAGAATAATAATAAACTGATGAACCTATAATCATTTTCCCTAGTCAAACTAGAACCTTAAATGATTAACCTCTAAAATCAATAATAGGATATATAGATATTAGATTATGAGCTAGAATTAATATATGAAACATAGTTAAATTTTAAGACATCATATCACAATTAGAATATAATACTATTGAAGAATCTTTATAGGGAGGAAGTTGGATGATGACTATACAAGAAGAACATAACCAATTCAATCGAAATTAATTTTGGGAAAGCGTTTAAAATCCATCAAAACTTCCTATAATAGGAGAAAAATGGTAATTTATAAATAAGTATGACGATCAAGGAATAAAAACTAGAAACAAATACAGATTAGTAGCTAAAGGATACAATCAGGAAGAGGGAATTTATTATGATGAAACATTTTCACCTATTTCTAGATTAGAGTATAATAGAATACTTATACACGACACATCTAATATGAATTCCCTGTTATTTGAAATGGATGTAAATATAACATTTCTAGATGGATATTTAATGGTGTAATTTTATATTGAACAACCACTATATTTTGAAATTTTCATCTATTGTATTCTTTTTTCTAACATACTGATGCCTTTTATGTCCTTAAACATGACTATGGAACACAGTATGAAATATTAAACTCTTTTTTATTTTAAAATATATTATATGACATGTCAGTAGATCCTACTATAATTAAGAAATTTTTTTATTATATATTATTACTATAGATTTATTTTGATGTCTTTATTTTGGGTTCTACAGGACAATTTTTGTAATGATTTTTATAATCATAAGAAAATAGAATTTGAAATGAGTGTTATGGGAGAAATAACATCATTCTTGAATTTCAAATTTATATGGATTATGAATACCATTTAAATCAATGTATGATTATATAAGTACACATCCCTATTACATTACAGAATATTTTTTTAGTAAAGAACTTTGTTCCTTTCAAATAGAGAATCTTTTCATGTGTATATTTTTTGTATGTTGGGATATAACACATACCTAACATTCTACATTTATATAGAGTATCTAACAAAAAATACTATCCCATCCTTCTAAAATATAAAACATTCCAAATAAATTATTTTTTATTGGAATAGTCATTGTTATATTTAACATGGATTCATTAGTTGTCTTACACATCCATATACCCAATTATAATCATTTAAAAACATGGGATTAGCACAAAAATCCTAGTAAGAGATATAAAAAGAAGGAAAGAAATCATTACCCCATGAATAATTGTAACATATGAATTCATTTTTGAAAATACATATGTGTCACCCATATAAATATACATTGTGAAACATGATATTTCCAAAAAAATCATATAGGGCATAAATAGATCTAGATAGGTATCTTGGTACATTACTAAGATATTCTTGTAACCCTCTCAGCTACCATATAACTTATAACCCTCATGGCTACCTTAAAATTAATGTGACCATTGAAGTTACACTTTGAGTAACCTGATGGCCGAACTCCAACATATACATTCCAAATGAATTAGAGGGAGATATAGGTCTCACCGTTCATCATAATCAATTCCCAAGAACTATAACACAACCATACAATATGAAAAATTTCATAAAAACATTGATTTTGAATTTCGTAAAACAGAATTTAAAAGGGGATCTTAAAAGAAAAGACCCTTATATGAGTCATTAAATTCAATAGAGACTTAATTTTGTAGATGGAATATGTATACACACTTTAGATACACCTAATTCATCAATATAAGAACAATTTTTAGGTAATAAACAATTTCTATACCACATAAACAATGAAGTATAAGTTTAACCCCAAAAATGGAAATTTGGTTAAGAATTACATTACATTGGGTTTGTCTTACATTGGAAATATTTAAACATCCTTTAGAATGAATATAAGAGTATTACTAATATCGTAAAAAACATATTCATGTTTATAACACCTTATATGATCATTTTATACCATCATATCACCCTTTAATTATTATTATTTTATTTATTTCATTGTTTTATGTGTGTTTGTTTTCATGATTTCACTGGATGATTTGTTATTTGATTTTATTCTCATAAGTATATAAAATTAAATAAGTGAAATGAAATTTTTTTCATATTTTTTCAGAATATATATTGACATGATAAACAATATTTTTATCATACATGATTATGTTCCATTATGTAAAATAGTAGTAATATTTGTTTAGATCATTTTTAGTTGTTCCTTCATCATCATGAATATTTTTCGTTATATAATTCAATATCATGAATATAATTTCATTAAAAAACATAAAATAGGTTAAAAAATACACATTAAATTCTTTTCAATGATTAAAATGATTTTGTGAATATCTTTGAATATTTAAAGGGTATTTCAAACACATCATCAACGATTTTGGTAAACCAGAACATCATAGACGGTGTTTTTATTTTTAGAACAAGATGGAGAAGATGGGAAGGCTGATGATGGATATTTTACATGAGCATGATAAGATAAATAAATTAAATTATTATTTATATTTTTATATCTCTTTGATAAGTGGATAGGAATTGAGTATTCGATATGAAAGGAATTAGAAATAAAATACATGAAAGGGGAAGAGGATTCTTGCCTCTTGCTCTCTTCTCTTTGATATCCTCCTTAAGGCCTTTGGCTTTGGCCTTTTGGTGATACCAAAAGATCTAGGATGTGGGAAATATACTTGGGGATAGTATTTTTCAAAATATAGACAATTCTCAAGGTTTTGAGGTGTGAGAGGTAGAGGGGAATGAGGGTGGTATTTATAGTGGAGGAGAAGAGGGATTTTACATTATTTTAATCATTATTAAAATATTTTTTCTCAATAACATGAATAGTCTTGATTCAAGTGACCCAAAATTGTAAAACAATCATGTGATTTAGAACCATGTTGGTGTACAATATCCTTGAATCACCTATGATTCTTTAAAACAAGTATTTAGCATTTATAGTATTTTAATATTCATAAGCAATTTAATAATTTCTGATAAATACCAAAAATTCACACCAACCATTTTTCATTGTGTAGAAATAAAATATGAACTCCAATTTTGGATAATAATTTACTAAATATTATTAATTTAATTTTAAAATAAAATATTAATTTATTCCAAATTAACAATTTTAAATCAATAACTTGTTATCTTAACTCCATGAAAAATTATTCAAGTTGTCATTATTTTATAGCTTTACGTATATAAAATAATAATAAAATTTAGCATTCATTAGCGTCATAATATAATTCCTAATTATATGTTACTATTCATCAAAAAACAAGTTGCTTCCATTAGACTCCAAATAACTTACTGATCATAATTGTAGATAATCATTTTTCAAAATTCAAAACATAGAAACTGAAAAAAAAATTAAATGCTAGTTATATATATATACTTGAAAAAATTTCACGCATTTCAATTAATTTTTTAAATAAACATGGTGTGTTCCAATATATAATTTATTTACTGACAAATTTCGAAAATAAAATAGTAATAGATATGTAACACCCATCTGTACCAATGTGATACATTATTTGGATGAAACTACAAAACAAATTTGAAACTTGATATTCAGAGGTATTATTGGTTATTAATATATCATAGTGCTAGAGTAATAGATATAATGTTTTTTATTTTTCTATGTGAGGGACATAAATAAATCCCAAAATAATCTCATATTACTGATGTTAAATGCATTTTTAGATATTTAAAAGAACAATTTTTCAATATTTCCATTATCCAAAACAACTATTGTTTATTTCTTTTATCATTAGATGCTGATTTTGGAGATTTTATATTAGATATAAAAGTACATTAGTAACTTGTATCTTTATAAATGATTCATTAGTTTTATGGACAAGTAAGAATCAACATTATGTTGGTCCATCAAAAGTTGAGGACGAATATATATGCTTCAGAAGTTGTTGTGCATAAGTGTTGTGGTTGAAGCATTCATAATTTGTCATTGGACCTGATTTAAATAATATTCATATATTATTTTACAATAAATGTTTAATAAATATAAAATAAATCATTCAGGTCACTCAAGAACCAATTATATTGATAAAAGACATAATTTTCTAATAGTTTATTCTCTAGATAAGGATATATCTTTATAACAATTAAATAATGAATATAAACTTGTTGATATATTTACTAAACCACATCCCACTTCATATTTTTATTTTTTAAGGGGGATTTAGTTATATTAAATTTTAAATAAATTTTTATTAATTTGTTTATTCCATTTTGGATTTATTTATGTACTTAGTTTATTCAAATATTATTTATTTTTTTCATGTAATTATTAAAAAAATTATTCTTTTCTGAGAAATCTTCTATTTTAAAATTTTTAAAATAAATGATGACTATAATCACTAATCGTCCATAGAAACCAAAAATGGTGTCACCAAAACTATTAATCCCCCCGCCCCCTCTCTATATCATTCATTCAATCGTACTCTCATTATTCAATCCCTTTTAAATTTATATTTCCATTTATTCTTTAAAATCCTAAAATATAAACCTCCAATATTATGATTCTTATCAACGTAGAAGAACAATAGGAAAAATGAAGGTGAACCAATTATATCGAAGCGTCAACGAGTAAACATTAGAAAAATTCCTCCTGTGAAATTTTTTGTTTTTAATGGTTTTAAAAGCTGAATATTCTATTGAAGAAATATATAGGCATTAATGGATTAGGATTAATTTTTAATCAAGAAAATACCATGTATGTGTTTTATAGATAAGTAAATAATTTATATAAAAAATTTTAGTTTAGTTTTGGAAACAAAGGGGACTTCATCGAAATAATTTTTAATGATATGGAATTATTTATACCTATAATAAAGAGTGTAAATATTCTCTAATTTCCCATAAGGGGGTTTTCACTATAATCTTTGGTCAATTAGAGAAAATTTCCATAAAACTATTGATATTTTTTCTCTTATTTTAAGATCAAAATTGAATCTATAAATGTTTATAAATGATATAGGGGATAACTAGATGGTATTGGTAAAATTCATTTAGTGAACTATAATTCTAATGATTGATGAGTTATAAAATATTATTTATCCAGATATATTTATAATTTTTATTGATGATGGGAAATATTATGTTTAACATCCCAAGATATGATCTTTGATATATGCATCAATATTTTCTAGAAGTTTCAATGATATATTTTTTCCCATATTGAATAATTATTCCTCTTCTTTTACCTTAGTAGATAAGTATTTGAGTTTTTAAGGTAAGTATTTCGTGTCATCAAATTAATTTTCTAATTTATATAACCTTAATAAAGGTATGTTTTTTTTATTAAATAAAAATAAATATGTTACCTATTGGTGTTGATGATGAATAAAAATCTAGTCCTATTTCAAATGGGGAGAAATGAAATCCAAAATCAGATTGATTAATCTGTATTCATGAAGAGGAATTTGGAGAATATAAAATAGATGATTTTTTAAAAAAAAATGATACAAAAAATAAGATATTATTTCAATGATTCTCCTGAATCAATATGTGTTATTCAATATCACAAATAACACTCTTAAGAAGTGCACAATGAGGCCCTTGTCAACTGGCCTAAACCAAGAGAGGAACCAAAAGTTCTGGCTGTAGAGGCTAATGTTACTATAAACAAGGATACTAACTAACATATTTTTAGGGGCATAAACATGTACATTGAAAAATAACATGATAATCATGCATAAAATAGTGAAAATAAAGCAAATCATTACAAATAAATTGCATAAGAAACCTCTCAAGGAGGTACGAAACCCCATCAATCTGTAGTCGAACCAAAATGGTTCATTTAGAATCAAATAGTCTCTATTTTTATAAATTCATTAGAGAATCCTATTTCTACATATATAGATAAGATAATTATTCTTAACAATTTATATTACTCCTCTTGTGATAAAGGAAATAATAAGTGTTTTGATTCACGTTATATTGGGAACCCATGAAAAACAAATTGGTACATTCTTTTTATTCTATTGGTAATAAAACTTTAGAGTTATTTATCAACATTAAAAACATTATGGAGGGGAATAATATTTTTAAAATGAGCACAAATATACTATGAAATATTTTTAATATTTGATTAATTCTCCTATTATAATAGAATAATTGTGATTAGCAACAATTCATTTATATACTCAACGGATGTTCAATTTCTAGAAGTTATTTGGATTCATTTCCAAGAGATATCACAGATCAATTTAAAGAGATGAGAGAATAATTTGATTCAAAGACATATATTGGTTGTTTAAATAATTATTTTGGAATTGTGTTTGAATCAGTAGAGAGTAGTTCTAATCAGTATATAACATCTAAATATTCTCCTAAAAATTATTCAAATATAATTAAAAGGCTTTAAGAGATTACTAATACTACTTCAACCATCTAGGATAATCTTCTATCACTTCAGTTTTGTAGTTCACCTATAAATGTGTTTTTGGGTAATCAAATTGAACTTATGGGGAATTTTACATTGGAGAGAATGGAATAAGAAATATTTAGAATATCTTAGATAAATTACTAACAAAATGTGTATTGTATGAAATACATATTCACGAGTTTTTTACTATAAATATGGTTGAAAATATGATTGTTGGCCGGGACTCAATGATTTTGAAAATCCATGAGACTGACCTATTTAATGAAAAATTTTATGATCTTCTATATGAGCTAAAATATATTCATCATGTTATTCATGTATTACAAGTTTCAGATACCTCATATGAGAAAAACTATTCACCATCATCTAGTCTTACTGTCTAAAAATTCTCATCCAAGTATTTATTGTACTCAAACAAATATTTTAATTAAAATATATGGTTTATTATTATTTTTTATATAATATTTTCTTTTTCGTAAATCTTCTACTACCATAAAAAATAACATCTCGTTCCTATAATACTATGTCATTCATTCATAGTTCTAAGATACATTAAATGTTTATAAAACCATTTTCACATATATTTTTTTGGACATCACAAAAAATAGATTAAAATAGGGTAAAAAAATTTAATTTTATAAAAAAGAACTCTATATATTTCTATTTTCAACAATTATAGCCTCTAGAATCTATTTTATGTGTTTTTTATCTTAAAAAAGTGGAGTATTTGTGGGGAATTTGTTTTCTCAATAATAATTTATGAATCATATTGATTACGATGCCCATAAAAACCCATATTTTTTTACAAATGAAGTATCTTTAAATATTTTTTAGTAATGTATCTCTTTATAAGTTTATCTTATTTATGTATGAAAACATTATGTCTACATTATTCTGGACATGATTGAATGAACTCTAGAAATCATTTTTTACCCAATGTTTATAAACATAATGTACGGTTGGGGAACCCTACTTTTCTAAAGAAATGTATGTATCATATACACTATTTCTGTAGAATGGTGTGGATCAAAAACCCTACATTTTAAAGAAATAAATCATTTAATAGAATAAATGTATGGTTCGTCAACCTTAATTTTGTAAACAAAAATACATTTTCAACCCCACTATTCATTTTTTATCACTCTATGAAGGAATTTTACTTTTCATTGGTCACCAGAGGAGTTTTAAATTATATATTTTCTTTATTTTCATCAATGGAATCAATATAAATAAATATATTTTTAAAGTTGTTTCATAACATATTCAATAGATAATTTTCAATGGATTCTATCATTCGTATTTTAAAGGGAAGTTATGAATCTTTTGAATTGTTTTTTTACATAAAATCATCATTATTTTTAGGAATTATTCTTGTATATATTATGACTTAATGAAATAAAATTATCCCTTGTAAAATAAAATGTATACATTCATTTTTAGGATAAGGTGATATATCATTATGAAAGCACCGTTACATAAAAAAGAAAAATTATTAAGTTAGTTTTTTTTCTAAAAACGATTCACTTTGGAGATATATATGATTCAATATATTTACATGTAAATTTTTTTTATATTTCTAATGAAATTTTTCTATTTTTATTTTAATTAATATTTATTTCAATCAGGATATCCATGTATAATTTCATTCTTAAGGAATTTTATATTTAATAGAGAATATCTATTTCAAAAAAACTGAACACCAAATAAAAAAATAAATAGTTTATTCTATCAAATAAATATTTATTGATTTATTAGAGTATCAACTATGTAAAATAAATGTTGGTGGAGTAACAGTTTTTCAAACTAAGATTTGGTTAATTTTGTTCTTTTTAAAAGAAGCAGAAGGTTTTATAAATAACATATTATAATGGTTCCAAATTACTGTAATAATATATTAAGGTCTTGTGATAAAATTATATTTTAGGTGTAATCAATGCACTTGTAGGGAGATAATTGGTGGGATGGACATTGAGATAATTTTTCCCCATACCACTATTAAAAAATGATGTGTTCTTCTTCTCAGTTTAACCACTAAACATTATACTTATAGAAGAGTAGGCATCATATATGCATAAATCATGAAGAAGTATACTATTAAATATCTATCTAATATGATTAGAATGACACAATTCACCCTCTATAGTATATCATTGAATTAGTCTAACCTAAAAAGTGTGATGTGTGTCTCATATAAGTAAAAGTGATACCAAACTCCGATACATCATTGGTAATTTAGAATTGTAATGTTACATTAAAGTATGAAATAAAATAAAAAATTATGTTTAATTAATGAAATGAATTTAATATATAACATTTTAATGGGTTAGTATATACACCATACAAAATAAATGAGTGGTAAATATTTCATAAGTCTATTAGAAATAAATGTGATATTATTAATCCCTTACCTTAGGCCCAAATTTCTTCATACATGTTCGAAAAACCTATATAATAAATCTTGATTTTTTATAAATGGATTATAGTATCATAATTATATATATCATGTAATAAATGATATACCTATACAATTTTTTCACTCATTTATTAACAATTCGTTATTATAATTACGATTCTGAGTGATAACTTCTTGATTTTGCATGTATGTTTTGGACTGTTTATTTTATTACTTGTACATTTATCATTTTTACATAACCTAATGAATTTTAATCATGATATAAATATTATATATATTTATTTATTTTTATAAATATTTAGGGTAATCCTTGAAATCTTGAGAGAGAAAAGGGATTACATTGTTTATAGAGATGGTAGGCATTAAGTATGCTTGAACATTGTTTTCATTTCCTGGAAAGATAGGATGAAATAAATGAATATATAAATTTGCCATAAAGAGTCATTTATTATAATAAATATCAAAATATATTAATTAAATATATCCCGACAACTATCCATATAAATATAAATTGAAAAACATATCTTATCTCTTTGTGGGGGTGGTAGTCCTCACATACACATTACCAATGTTATAATTTTTCAAATGATTTGTAAGTAAGAAGACAGATGAATTATTATGACTATATATGTTTAATTATTTAATAAATATCAAATAAATATGTTAAATTCATTATTTTCACCAGGTGTGAGAGGCGGTGAAGGAAAAAAATTACAATGGTTTGTGAGGTGGTAGTCCACCATACACATGATCGATAGTTTCATTTACAATTTTATAATATAGGATATAGATATTGGTTTTAAAATTAATAGAAAAACATCTTAGTTTATTGGAGACACTAATAATATTATAGAATCATGTTTTAATGCTATTTTAAAATGTTAAAAAAAGAAATTAAAAAAATTAATGGTTAAAGGATTATAAATATTGTAACCTAGGAATGACATGCATATATATTACATCATTTTAGATGAATATTAATTACATTACAAAAATACATGTCTGATGACCATAATAGTTTAGTGTATTTGTCAACATGGTAGGAAAATATTATATTTTAGTGGAAGATCTTCAACATCTCCCATAAGGATCTCCAAATTTACTGCTTATACCTGGAACCTACCTATATAACCTAGGGAAAGTATGCATATGAAATGGGTGAGCTCAAATTCTCAGTAATGATAAAAAAGGGAGAAATGTAACCATAATCTTCTACATAGTGGAATGATAACTTGATCATGAAAACAAAAGATCATATTCATGAATCATGGGAAAAATATTTTTAGTCCAAAAGGAATGAATCATATCAAAAATAAATAACAATGTAATTTAGAGCATAACAGAGGAATAAAAATTGGAATTGGGAAATGAAGATAATGATATATAATTATTTTCATAACATTTCAAGCATTACTAGTGAGACTATATTGGTGGAAAAAGACGTTTATTGAATGGGTTTCACACCCTGTTCATTCCCAACATCACTTAACTGAGTTCACTCCTCATTCCATTATTATATTACTGAACCAAGTTAACCCCTCATTCGATCCCTATAGTACTGATTCGAGTTCATTTCCTATTATATCCATATAGTACTAAACTGAGTTCATTTCTCATTCCATCCATTTATATCTCATGAGATATAAATATTTAACCAATGAAATGGAAGGAGATATAGGTACCCCGCATCTCATAGTGATATAACATATATATGTGATAAACATCATATCCAATCATATTATAACCCATGAAATAAAATTAGTATTGTAAATATGTAAACAAATCCAAAATTACGGAAAAAGGCACATGTTTCATAACAATTTTATCTAATGAATACCCCTTAAAAGAGATACCGAATTTGAAAACAAATAATCCATGTATGAGAAACAGATTTTATAAACATATAAACCAAGGAAGTGAAAAAAAATTCATGAACATACTTCCCGTGATAGTGAAAAGGATTTTATAAACATATAAATCATGAAAGGGAAATAGATATCAAAAACATATAACCTATGAAAGAAAAATAGATTTCATAAACATATAAATAATGAAAGATAAATATGTGTGATAAATATGAAGACTTTAAAAATAACATATTCATAGAAATAATAAGAATGGAACCCTTAGATAACATCATTTATGGGAATGATTAACATCGATATATGTAATTATATACGGAAAATAATTCTGAAATACCATCCAAATAAGCCCCTTGTGGAAAATATCCTTTCTTGTTTAAAAATAATTGTTCATGTATAAAAATAATTGAAAATCATTTTTCATAAAAACATCCTTATAAAAATATAAAATAATATTAAAAATATTTTAGAAAACATTATCATTGAAAAAACATTGAAAAAATATAACGAATGATTAAATATGTTTTTAAAATTTTTTAACTTAAAAAAATATGAAAGAATATAGAAAATTTTCTAAAAACAATTTCTTTTAAAATACATTGAAATCTTATATATGAGTCTTGAAATCATTTTTAAAGTCATTTTACTTTAAAACATATAAATTAATCATGAATAAATGTTGAAAACAAATTTCCCTGAAACATTTTATATGAATCCTGAAAACATTTTGGAAACCATTTCCCTGAAAATAACTTTTAAAATTATTTTCTTAAAAAATATCTGTTAAACATGAAAGGAATTTCAAAAAGGATTGATGGAAGAAAAATCCATATATGTCCTGTGTGGAAAAAAGAATATTCATTTTTCAATTTAAAAATGATAGAAAAATTACCCCTTAAAAAAGTTGGAAGAAGAAATTATTGATTGAATTGGAAAAAAGGGTAAATTTTTTTTAATGGTCATCAGATATTTTAATAATATTCTTGGAAATTATTTTTAGAAAACATGTTTTTAATGTAACATGTATTTTCGACCGAAGAGAGGGTAAAATTGAGATTTTTTAAAAACATTCTTAAATATCTTATGTACCAATGTGTGGAATAAATGGTACCAATATATGAGTAAATAGTGAATAACAATAGTATAATATTATTCAAGAATTTTCCTGAGATATGTATCATAATAGTTCATCAAATGATACATAACCATAAAAAATCCTGAAAAGCAATGAGATTGTCTCAATAAACTATTATAACATAGAAACATAGGATCATAGTCACAATGTATGAAAATTAAATTACATGAAAATTAAATTTTTTTTAAAATAATGAAATTCAGGATATATCCTGTAAATTGGATGTATATAACCTGAAAAATATAATTTTGGTGTTTAACAAAACATGACTCTCAATGAAGAAAAATTGAGACAAACAATTTCACCAATTTGGTAACTATTGAAACAGAAACCCCATGAAATAAATATCACAAAATGGATATGTTAATACCCATAAATTTATGTATAATATACATGGAATACCGTCATGTTCATTACATACACCACACAAAAGTATAGAGGGGTGAATATAGCATTTATCTCATAGAAATAAAAAGTGATATAAAATCCCCTTTCATTGTGTCCTAACTATCTTCATTCACATTCAAAAATTATTAATAGTAAATATAAATTTATAAAATATATTTAAAATAAATATATTCTTTATATAATACCATATATGGTTTTCTAACAACATTATATTCCCCACATGTCAACCATAGTATGTGAAGGATTCACTTTGAGTAATATTCACTTTGTTTTTCATATATGTATTACCTTTTTATATTATTGATTCTTATAAATATATTAGGATTTAATTATGTAAAAAATTATATAAATATTGATGATATAAATTATATGTGTATTATAATAATCTATAGAATATATATGTATGAAATAGAATACCCTGGATGTCATACTTACACATGAAGGCTATTTTCATTTAATTATAATGTTGAGATATTAAAAGTAAAATAAGTATATCTATTTATATATCTGTTTATATGAATACATATCATTATTAAAGTCGATTTATTATAACATATATTTCTTATAAATTCACTAAACCCATCCTTATTGAAATCCATGTACTGGGTGAACGGATCATATCTCTTTGCGGGGGCATCAATCAACAATACTTCAAATGAAATTATCATTTTAAAGCCAAATGGAAAGTAAAATGATATGTGTTGTAAAAGGAATGAATAAGATTAAATAAATGATTAATATAATATAAAAAATACACAAATAGAGTTTCTATCATAATTTTTACCATTATAGGTAGTAATTGAAAAATGAACAAGCGTCGTTTTGTGAGGTAGTTGTTTGCTATATACAGAAACAATATGTTCATTCCCCATTTAACGAGGGGGTGTATAATTATAGTGAAAACATTTACATAAAAAATCATATTATATTTAATATACTATTTTATTGTATAATAATACAATAAATAGAGTTGGGGGAGTGGGGAAAGAAAATAAATGAAACAAATTTGGAGAAGACGTTACCTCTTAATCAGGTAACTCCTTTTGGATTCTTCAAAAAGGATTCCTTGGATTACCTTCTCCCCAAAACAATTATTATAGGAGGAAGGGGGGGTGTTGGAAAGTGTATTTGTTAAAGGTTTTTTTATGCTAATATGTTTGATAGGTGACATTATTTGGGAGAGATTATGGCCTTTTATAGGGAAGGAAAAGTACTTACTTTGAATTTTTTAAAACAAGTTAGGTGTACAACATTTATTACAAAAAAATGACAAAATACCTATATAAATTAGGAATTGAAGGTTTATGTACGAAATATGGCATTCCAATGGGTTTTGGATATGTTTATATGTTAGTTTGGATGCAAATATTAAGGTTCAATCCCTAATTAAGCATAATTTGACCTTAATGAATGTGATTAATTTGAATAACTTTTACTAGTCATTTTATTGAAAAATAAAATTGATATAATTTTAATATAAATATTATAATAATTAAAATGTTGTACATTTTTATTTTAAATTCAATTCATATAATTGGAAATAATTTTGAATATTGCTAATCCCACAGCTTGGATGAAATTAGAAGTTTTTAAATTAGAATGAAGTGAACAAGTTTATTTGGTTTTTATATTCAATTTCAAATTGAAATTTATTATAATGGACAAAATTTTATTATTATATGTAAAATTTATCTAATATGATCTCAAAACAAATTTATAATATAATTTATCAATAAAAATTATTTAAATGAAAGGATGTTTTTAAATGAAAAGATGTTTTTTACTATTCATAAAAAAATGAAGTCGCTCATAGGAATCCCAAAAATTAACCATATTATAATTATGATATTATAAATATAAAAATTAAATTTATTTTATCAAATTAAAATTCTAAATGTATGTAAAATTATTTTATTTATTAAATGTTATTCATTTGAGAAAACAATATTTTCAAACATTGCACTTTACCAAAAATTATATCATTCATTATGATTTTTTGTTATCTATGAAAAGAAATTATTAAAAATATTGGAAAATTTGTTATTTCAATTCATTCAACTATATTTAAAGACTATTTCTTAATTATATCGTTATATTATTATAAAAATAATATAATGTTTTATAGAAACATTGGTGATGGATGTAATATACGCCAAGTCAGTGTTGGGGGTAGAGCAAGTCATGTCAGTATTGCATATAGCATAAGAAAATTAGATTTTATGTGTAGAAAAATCCAAGTTAGTTCCATTTAAAATGAATGTTGGACATATTTTTTTAATATATATGTATATATAACTATTTTTTCTATCATGTGAAATGTAAAATTCCATAAAATAAATTAATTTAAAAAAAATCACAAAATCAGGGGGTGTTACATTCTATCCCCCATAAAATGAAATTATCACTTGAAAATAATCTGGTTTATTAGTGGTCTAAAACATGAATGTTTCTTTCATATAAACCAACATTGTAAAAATTAACACTAAAACGTTCCTTAAACAAGGGAAGTTGGAACCATAACGGTTACCCAAAGTAAAATATAACTAGGTTTCCACATCGTAGAACATTGGTTGGGAGTAATGATTGGAAATATAGGATAAGTGTAGCTATTAATAGGGATACATTGAGGCCATCAATTACAAATAAGTGAATGGTCAATGGAAAGTTGAGGGCCCCAATGTCATAAATCTGTGATGGTTTTAAAGGCCATAGGTTCATCAAAATTGAGGTATTATGGAAAAACATTTTATTTTGATCATTATCCTAATAATGAGTAACTATTTTATTATCCAAGAATTTAATGTAATATATGTACTTGAGATAAAAAATATTTCATTTCCTAATTAATCCATTACATCGTGAAATGGATGTCCAAAAATTAACCTTTATACATGAAGTGATAAAATAAACATTTAGTAAATCTAAAGGCTCATAAAATATTGAAATGTTTAACTATATGTCTATTATGATTTTTAAAAAAAAATATGGATAGTACATTAATATCTAAACATTAAAAGTAACACTACTATTTCATAAAAAATAATTATTCATTAACAGAGACACTTTTTAGGCTAGTCGTATGCAGGAAACCCTTATTGTCCTTCTATTATGATTCCAAAATCACGGCCCTGCAGGGCTTGATTGGTTTTCAAAAGACATACACGGTATCGTTTTATAAAACAATAATAAGTAAATTTCCTAAATATGATGGGCATCAATGAAAATAGGTAAATCACTAAATTTCATTTTTTCCACTGTTTTTAATAAAATATTTATACAAAAATACTTCCTCTAAATATGAACTTAAAATTTTCATGAATGGAAAACCATATAACCCTTTTGAAATATGAAAATACAAACCCATAGAATGAAACTCTTGATACCATCTTAACATTGATCGCCAATATATCTTAATTTAGTTCTTGGTTGTCACAATACAAGCATGTGAATACCCTCATGGTAAATTTTTTACGAATATGGTAATTACCTTTAATACCATAAATACATTCTAGAAAGCATGCATGATTCATTATTACATAGGTTACAGGATATATTTCATAAATACAATAACATTTAAAATTCATCCATGATCTCATGAACAACTTATCAACATGTCCTTAACTAGTACCAAGATAATCAGTACCTTCCAATTTACTTATTTATATCCCAAATATCATTATTTAAGCAACATTATCATATCATAATAAATATATTAATGGTTATCTTGCAGTTCATCATGTGTTATATATGGAAATCATTTTTCATTATATAACATTTCTATAACATCGAAACCACTAAATGTGTTCTTATAAATCCATAGATATAAAAATAAGTTGAAAAATCCATATATAATTCACCTTTTGAATAACATACTTCTTGAATCCAAACACATAAAATATTTTATTGTTCCACTTATTCCTTATGTCATTAATAAAGATACCTCATAATATTATTGAATACATATTTCCTTTCATATTTCATCTATAATATCATCATCATATGAAATGTAACCATTACTCACCCCACCATGTTGTCTCCCATCATGATCATTCATCAATGGATATTGACTTTCATAGTGAAAATTTACCCCAAACATAAGACACATATCCTTCAATGATATCTTATGGATGCCAATATTCTTATCTATTTCGTTAATTGTACTCTTTATTTTTTCTTTTCATTCACTTTCTTTCTGTATATAATTACCACAGTCAAAACATCTTCTCGTTCTTCTAATTAATTCACTTTTGTGATTCTATCCAAATTCATAACAAAGAGGGAAATTAATCTTCATTCTTCCATGGTCTCCATTATTAAAACTATCGAAAAACACTTTTTTTATTTTCTATGGTGAGTCTAAGAGTAGGCAAAGGTAAACATTGTAAATTAGGTTCCATGAATACTAATTAGTCATGATAAAAAGGCTCTTACTCAATTGATCATCCCACATGAATGAACATCATAAAATAATCCATCACATTGAATATTAATCCAGATCCTTTAGGTTCCTAATTTTTACTAAAACAAGAATGATAGTTTGATCATTACTTATCATAGTAGAAAAACACATATTCATTAAAATAAATACTTATAGGATTACCAAATAATGACACCTTCCTTAATATATAACACCCTAGGTTTATACTAGGTTATTCATAGCCTACTTATATTTAAATCCTTCATGATGGTTCTGGATGAGTTTTGTGAATTTCCAAAACATATCCCCATGAATAGCAAAACTAGGTGTTCAAAAAGGCCAGACATCAGGTACCAGATTACCTCGATCCATGCCTAAAACAACTTTTAAGAGTTTTTACACATAGGTACATTTGTTCTATAACTATATATACATTTAATATATAAAAGGATATGTATTTCTAGGAAACCACTCACTCTACCATTTACTAAAATTCATGAAACGTTTTTTAAATTTTAACTAATACTTATACATATTCTAAGATACACCCCTATACATTTACATATAAGTATACCTTGGGATATCACTAATGTGTTATCATCTTAGTTTCAAAATATTGTCTAAACCAATCCTTTTATTAGAATTATAGAAACCCCTAATTGACATACATGGATACTACATCAATCTATATGAATACTCATTACATGGAAAAAATTAATTCATGAGGACCACAATAGTTTAGTGTCTCTAGAAACATAGAAAAAAAAACGAAACTAGGTGAAAGATCATCAACATCTCCCATAAGGTTGAACACATTTACTACTTCTTCATAAAACCATTATTATTAACCTGGGGAAATGAAACATAATAAATGGGTGATTTCAAATTATCAGTAATGGTAACCATGGGATATATATTAGAATAATTATGAGCATAAGGACATGATAGAATGATAATGAAAATAAAATATCATACCTTTCAATTCAAAGATCCTATACATGAATCATTAAATAATGATTTGTATTTCATAAGAAATTCATCTTAATTAAATATATAAAATAATTCAAAAAATCATAACATGGGAGTAAAACATGGAATAATGGAAGAAAGAGAAGAATATATAATATTTTCCACAGTAGTCAAGGAGTTGATGCCAAGACCATCTTAGTAGACAAAGTCCATTACTGAAAAAGGTTCACTCCTGGTTATATCCTTGTTTTACTGAACCAATATCACCCCTTATTTAATCTCTAAATTAATCAACTGAGTTCACCCCCACATAAATCTCTATATTATTAAACATTGTTCATTTCCCATTCCATCTATATAATACTGAACTGAGGTTATTTCTCATTCCATTTATGTCTATCTAATGAGATATAAATATTTACAAAATGCATTGGAGGGAGATATAGGTCCTTGATATCTCACAGTGAAATCATATATACATGACTACATATCATAAAAAATCATATCATAACCCATGTAATGAAATGGGTTTCATAACAATGTTAACATAGTATAAACTATGAAAAATGACACATGTTTCATTACCATTTCATCTAAATAATAATTCGTGAAAGATAATAGGATTTCATAAACATATAACATGTTAAAGTGAAATGGATCTAATAAAAATTTAACTTTTGATAGTGAATCAAATTTCATATACATATAACCCATGAATGTGAGACAAATTTGGTAAACATATAACTACATAAAGATAAATGGATTTCATATACATATAAACCATGAAAAAGAAATGTATTTTTTAATCATATAACTATGAAAGAAAACGAGTATGATAAATACCATGAAATTAAATCAATCCAATTAATATAAATAATATTAATTGATCTTTTAGATGATTTCCTATAAGGAAATGATTATCTTCGATGGATGTCATCTTAGATAGAAAATAGTTTTGAAATATCTTTAGAAAAAGTTTCTTTAGGGAAATATCATTTATTATTTGGAAAAGGTTTTTAATTAACAAAACCATTATGAAATAATTTTTCTTATAAAATACCTATAATGATTATAATGGTGAACTAATATAATTTTAAAAAACTTTTTCCTCGGAAACATTTAGAATAAGCTCCAAAAAAACTAAAAACAATTTTCATAAAAAACCGATTGAATGTTTATAAATATTGAATAAAAATATTTTGAAATCTTTTTTATATGAAAAAATATAAAATAGTCATGATTTCAGTGAAACCCATTCCTTAAAAAATAATTTGAAAAATTATAAATGAGGCTTTAAATAATTTTGAAAAAAAAATTCCTTGAAAACTTATAAAAGAACATTGAATCCATTTTGAAAAAAAAATTCTATGAAAACATATAAAATAATCTTGAAAATATTTTGAAATCAATTTTTTTGGAAAATCACATTTATAAGAATTATATTAAACATTATCATTTAATCATGAAAATAAATCATAAATTGATATATTTCAGATATATCTGTATAAATCGCTTGAGGTAAAAAGAATATTACTTTTGAACGATAAAATAGGTAGGAAAATAACCCCATCAGAAAGTGATAATAATATTCCATTGAAAACTTTAGAAGAATAAAAAAATTAATTATTTTATTGATAATATTATATTAGTGTAATATTCTTGTAAACACTTTTTTTTATAACACATGTTTTTAAAGGAACATCGATTTTTGATACATTATAGTGTAATGTCAGACTTTCTTAAAAAACATTCTTAACTATATTATGTACCAAATAGTGGAATAGATGGTACCAATATATGATTAAATCATAAATAACTATATGAGAATAATATTTATGAAATCTCTAGATATATGGACCATAATATGTCATCAATGGAAGAATAAACATAAACATTCATGAAAAGTGATGAGATTGTATCAATAAACCCTTATAACATGGTTACTTGGGATTTTACTCTCCACATAAAAAAATGAATTTAAATTATAAGTTATAATATCATTATAGTAATGAAATTTATTATATAACATGTAAAATGTATGTATATACACCTTAATATATAAGTTAGTTTCATAACAAATCTTCAGTACCAAAGAAGGATAATTGAGACAAAACTATTTTACCGATTTAGTGACTTTTGAAAAATAAAACCTATGAAATAAAAATCACAAAATGAATATGTGAAATATTATAAAATTAATTATATTTTACATTTTATATAATCATGGTAAGTAAATACACCACAAAAAATTAAATAGTGAAGAACATTTCATGTATCTCCTATAAATTAAAAGTGAGATAGAATCTCATTATATTGCATCTTGACTCATGTTATACTTGTTCAAATAACCTGTATAATAAATATAACTTTTTTATACATATTTTTTGAAACCATATTATTATATATAATACTATATATTGTTTTATTATGAACATATATTACCCTCTTATTAACCATCATATGTTAAATATTCACTTCAAGTAATATTCACTTCAAGAAGACGGTAGGTCGTACGTATTCATGAATTCTATTTCTGTTTAATTATCGTGATGAAAAAAATGAAAGGAAAAGAGAGGGATATGGATATATATATATATCATTAATAGTGATCATTTATTATATCATTTATATAATATATATTAACAAAATCTATACTAAATATATTCCATGTAGTTTCTGAATGAATCACATCACTTTGAGGATTCAGTTGTCCACACTTCTTCAAACGAAAATATCATATTAACACCAATTAGATAGTTTAAAATATATGAGGTGTAAAATTAATAATGAATCTGAAATAAGTAATAAATATAATATAAAACATAAATTAAAAAAAATTACATCATAATTTCAACTATTATAGGTGGTAATGAAAAAATGAACATTCATCATTTTTTGAGGCAGCATTTCACTGCACGAAGAAACTGTATGTTCATTACCCATTAGATGGAGGTATTTTTATGTTCAGTTCAAACCATTTACATAAAAAAATCATTTCTATCTGGGATAATATTACAAAATTATAATAATTTAATAAATATAGTTGGAGGGATGGATAAGGAAAACAAATGAATGGACTCATTAGAAGACATTACCTCTTAATTAGGTAACTCCTTTTTGTTTGTTCCAAAAGGAATCATCGGATTTCCTTAATCCCAAGGAAGGGATTCAAGGAGGACACGATGGATTTTTGGAAGTGTATTGGATAGAGATTTTATGAAACTAATTGGTTTTAGAGGTGTGATTATCTGGGATTGGTGGTGTCCTTTTTAGGGAAGGAAAATGACTCACATGGAATTTTTTAAAACAAGTATGGTGTACACATGTTCTTTGATAAAAAAGGGATACGATACCAATAGTAATCAATAATTTATTTTTTATAGACGAAATAAGTATGTAAAATTTGTTTTATAAAATTTTATATTTAATTTTTACTCTTATGATTAAAGATCAGTCTCTAATTAAACATAACTTGAACTTACTCGTTATGATTAATTTCAATCACCTATACTAATCAATTTGGATAAAAATAATAATGATTTAATTAAAATATAAATATCATAATAATTTAAATAGATTATATTTGGTTTTATATAAATAATTTACCTATCAATAAAAATTATTATTAATATCAACCATTTAGTAGAGATAATGTTAGGAGTTTATTAAGTAGAAAGAAGTTAAATAGTTTATTAAATTTTTTTATTCAATTTCAAAGTGAAATTGATTATAATGACCTAAATTTTATTAAAAGATTTATAATTTATCTATTTTGTACAGAAAAATATAAAATATAACTTCTCATTAATAATTATTTAAAAGAAATGGAATTTTTTAACTAAAAAGCAGTATTTCTCACTATTCTCCAAAAAATGATGTTTCTCAGAAAAATACAAAAAATTCAACAAATGATATTTCAACACTATAAATTCAAAAATGAGGTTTATTTAATCTTATAAATTTTTTAAATTTTACTAAAATTAATATTTTTGTTAAATGTAGATCATTTGAGGAAACTATATTTTTAAACCTTGATGGACTTTACACAAAATCATATCATGAATTATTAATATGTTTTATCTATATAAAAAAATTACAAATAATATAACAATCATAATTTTTACTATTAATATAATTAAATTCAATGGATAGGAAATATTATCTCATTTAAATAATTATAGTGAAAAAATGATGTTCTATGGAAACATCATTATGGTGTGTAATGTATTACAAATTTTTGTTTCTCGTAGCATAATCCTTGTCTCTATTACTTGTAGCGCAAGACAATTCGGTGTTGCGTGTAGCCCAAGACAAGTCAGTGTCGTGTGAAAGGCATTTTTGAATTAATGTTATAATATATATATATATGTGTGTGTGTGTGTGTGTGTGTGTGTGTCTATATATATATAATGAACTATTTCTACTGTCATGGGAAATGTAAAATATCATAAAGATAAATCAAATCAAAAAAAACAATTCAACAAAACTTTTCGTGTTATGATAACTTTTTTTTCAGAGAACCCCTTAATGTTTAAACCTAAATCCTTTATAAGAGGGTTTTATAATCCAAATGAGGTCTCTAGGACGTGGTTAGGGAAGCAATGAAGTGTTTATATGGTATTGGATGAACCAAAATGATATTGTAGTGTGTATAAGAGAGGATGGGATAGTATACTTACTTTATAAGTGGGTAAATTAACCAATATAGAAACAAGTTGGAAATTCCCAAAAAGAATCCAAAATGATCTTCATTCCTAGGATAAATTCATCCAAATTACCATAAATTTGTATTTTGCAATTATATAGTTTAAATATGTCCACATAATAGGATTTATACTTTTTTTTATTTTTAATCGTGCACTTATCTTTTGTTTAAGAACCTAGTAAACCCATTCTAACCTGCACTATGGTAAATAATTTTAAATATTATTACTATTAATTTTGTAAAAACAATAAGTTGATATTATTAAAAAATATTAATTATTATGAATCAAAATATGAAATCCATTTATCGAATTTTCTTCTACAAAATTTAAAAAATTTACTTTTTACGTAACCTCAAAGACACAATGAAAAATAGCTTTCCAATGACAGACTTTTCATATGTATTTAATGTTTTAATATAAAACATCAACAAGAAATTGATTAAATTAACTAAACTGGATTAATCATAACATAATTAAACAATATTTACTAAAAAAAGGATATTTTAAAATTCATTAATGGAATACTGGTGTTTTTTTTAAAACATAATTTTTCAATATCCATCTATAAATAAATCCTTTCTGATAACTCCCACTAACTAAACATAAGAAATATTTTACATGATGATTTAGGAAATGATGTTTATATGGTAAATTTAGTTTTTTAAAACATGTAAAAACAAACTACTATTCTTTTTTCAGAAAATGAAATAAAAATACCTTTTTAGAGAACAAATGTATTTTCAATAAATATAACAACATTACTAAAATTATGTAATTTTATGAAATTTGTTTTCATTATTTAAAACTGGTATACGTAATTTTGAAAATGTGTTTATCCTTATTAATATCCTAATGATTAATGTCGAGGATGATAAGGTTACATTTTAAGATGATTATTAACAGTATATCACAGTTTGTTAGGAAATAATGTAGTGTGTATTTCAAGATATCAATGAAATTTAATCGACTTGGATAAATAATTCAAAAAATCATGGGGTGTTACAATATAAACACCAAAAATGATTTTCATCATTGTTATTAGAACCTTTTATCAATAATTAATTGTTTAACATTTAAAACCCCATCACGAAAAACCAAAATCATTAAAAGTGTAAATAAAACATCCACATAAAAATATGGAATGAAAATTTTATAAGGCCATTTTATTTAAAAAAATAAACATTTTAAAAAATAAGATAACATTAGCTTGATGTGATAATTTATGCATAGTGAAAATCTATTTTCTCATAGGATTTATCAAAAAAATATAATGATCATGAGAATGTTAACAACCAAAAAATTGTAAGCAAAAGTATGGAGAAAAGTACCATCAATTAAATATTATCATCATTCATTTCACAGATTGGATATATAGCACTAACATGTGTGTATTATATTATGAAGAATATTTTCATCATTCATTTAACATATTGGATTATTCCACATGTGTCAATAGTATTTTTCTCGATATTTGTGTTTTCAACACATTAAACATATATTTTCCCTTTTAGGAATTCCACCAACTTATTTTTCATCATTTTTAATATCTTGGAGGTTAGAATTATTTATTACCTCTATATAATATTCCATAGAGGTTCCATGAAACTCCATATTTAATTTCATAACATCAAAAATAGGACTGTTTCTAGCTTTTATTCCATCTTTTATTGAATAGTGAATAATTTATTGATTTTAATTTCCCAACTGTAAATTTCCTTTTGAATACATGGTTTCAAACTAATAATGAATCTATCAATTATTCTGTAAAATATATTGATTAGACATGATTTATTTCTTGCAATTATTTTAAAATATTCATCATATCTAACAATGGTTTAGCTTTCTTCTTATTATGTTCAAGTAATTCATTTTCTATTTTTTGAATATAAAATAAGATGGATGTACAATGTAAAAATATTACACCAAACTCATCTGATTTATTATATTAAATATCATCATATATCCTCATATTCTTAATAATATTCCACCATTGACCTACATCACCTTAAAAATGATAAAGGGATAGTACAACATTTTAAAAGTCCCAACAATGGTTAATGGAAAATATCTTTTTCATAACACTCATAAATTACTCAGTAATCAGTGGATCATAAGTCCCATTTAAAGAGGGTTAACATTGCTACATAAATTATTCAAGGGAATTTTTCTAATTACTTGGTAAATTTAGATGTTCCAAGTGACCCATGTCATGACTTACAACTCGATAAACATTAGTCAGCGTAGTCACAGAAGATTACGTCCTAGAATCTAATCTATTTTCTTTCTCATGAGGATGGTTGTTGATATATTTGTCACATTCATTACTCACATGTTTACATATTGTCACAATAATTGGAAAAAACTAAAAAATATAGCGTGAGGAATAATAATAATATTTAGGAATAAAAAATAATGAAAATCATTTATAGGATGTCAAAAACATGATAGATTATTTCATTTTATGAAAACATTATCTTATCCTAGGTTATTAGTTGTCATTATACACATCCTTCATGATGGATCATAAAGGGTTTGTAAATTTCAAATAGATACCCTCAGAGTGAGTTAAACCAATTTTGTAAGAATGAATATTTTCATACACCAGATGGTGATGAAGACAAGATAAAGGAACCCTATTTGAAGTTATTACTCATAGGTACAACTTCACCAGAGCCACATCCACATTTAAGATCTATATAGGGATGCAATTACCCAGAAACTACTCACTATATCCTTCAATAGATTTCCATGAAATTTTTATATACTTAAAATTACGCTCTAAATTATCCTTAATGATATCTATATAGATATCAATAATTTTTTCTATAATATTTTACAAAGTTCAATTAAACCATTTCACTATTCAATACAATAAAAACCTATGTTTATTAATACATAGATTTTACATATTTTAAATTAATTGTTCAATATATAACACAAATACGCACATAAGAACCATATATGTTTATTATCATAGGAGTGTAGACACACATTCCACTTACATTATCCATGAACATCAATTTATCCCCCAAATGTTTCAATAATTTTAAATATTCAAAGTCATACCCTACATAAATCCTTTCTTCGTGACTGCGGAAAAGGAATCGTAAGAAATGGTGAGATAAGTTTCTCAGTAAGTGTAAACATGGTAAATATAAATATGTGATCATCTATATAAATAATATAGTAGTATTTGTGAGATATCCTGAATATATCATAAAATTTTCATACTTAAATCTATAAATGATCCAAAAAAAGAGTCATGGTATAAATCATGGTCATTTGAAAGACATGAATCACATATTCATTGACGTACATAAGCCATGCGAACATAAAATTGGAAAAATAAATAGATATTTTTCATACACTAATTCATATAAAATCATTTACTTAGTATTATATAATCCTTATAAAGGATATCATAGTGGATTATGTTTACTTCCAAATCCATCGTAGTAGTCAACTTTCACTCCCATGACTATAATTGTGGACATAAAACCTTACATAAAAGGGTTCACTCAATATTCCAATCCTATTTATATCATGATATATAAATCATTACCCAAAGAATTTGATGGAGATATTGGTCCCACCCATCTTTTTTTATATTTTAATCACCCTTCTTTGGTTATAATGTATTCATAATCCTTGTTTATGAAAAAACCAAAATCAATGGTTATATCACAACCACTGTTCATATTTTATAAAAAACTAACCATCATATAATTAAAATAATTCATATTTTTTTCTGAAATATCATTAAAAATTATTTATATAAATACCCATGAAGGTAAATTGGTTTTATAAACATTTCCTCAAAATATAAATTATGGCAAAGAAACATGTTTTATAAAAACTTCATCATTTTATCTTAGCATAGCCTATGTTAGAAGAAAATGTTTCATAAAAATATTTTCATATTTATCAATATAATACTAAGAAATATTAATTTTGTTGTCATTGGATAATATACACATTAAATATTGGGTTAAATAAAAGTATTTCATCCTAGATAGAAAATGATATTGAAAATTCTCTTCGAACAATTCTTGAAGAAGACAACCCTTCAACTTTGAAATCATTTTTTTAAATCATTCAAAATTTTATAGAAATTTTTTTCTTTGAAAATGACCATAGATACTTTTAAATTAATCATTATTTCATTGATTGGTAATTACGATCGGAAATACAATTCATGTCGTACATCTAATGATATTACGGTCACGATTTTAGAAGAAACTAAACTATATCCTTGTTGAAAAAGTAGTAAATAATTTTTAATTTTATAAAAATAAAATCATGATGAAAAATTTCATTTAAAATCATATTAAAACATTATTTATTTTTTTTAGAAAATATGTTTTTGTAAAAAACAATATTTGTGAACAATGAGAAAAATAAAGTAATTTGGATTTAAAATATTAGTTGAGAAACATGATTTCATAAATAGAGTAATATTGAAGTAAAAAATTATTTATTATAAATAACAAATTTAAAATAATGTTAATATGTTTCTTGATAGTTAAATATTAATATTTCTTCATATAAGTCATAATCATAAATAAACCTGATAAATAATGAGATTATAACTTCAAACCCTTACCATCCTAGAAAAATTTGACTCAAAATCACAATGAAATAAATAAATTTATGTATATGTAAATCCACTTAAGATTCATAAAATTATTTACAATATAATTTCATGATAATTATACACAATACATAAAAGAAATATAATATTTTTTTGACATGAGTCCCACTAAAGTAAAAGATAGATTACAATCAATTATCATGATGGTAACTTTTAAATACCAAAACCCATTCTATAATAACATAAAAAATGAAATAATTTATAATGAAAATAAGTATAATCATTACATACCCTAATAATGGTGAATTATATACTCTACAAAAAAAAATATACAAGTGGTGAATTTTCCATATATCTCCAAGAAATAAAAGTGATACTAGAAATCCATTATATTAGTTCTGACTTCTTATGTATGTGTTCAACAACCATGTATGAGACATATGTATTTATTATAAATGTATTATAGAAATATAATAATATATATCACATTATATATGAATTAGTTATACTCTTTTATCACCTGTTTATTAACAATTCTATATTGAAATAGATATTACTTGTGATAACTACTTTGTTTTCCATGTTTGGTTTAGTTTGATTGGTTTAGTCCTTGTAAATAGATCATTGATCCATACTATCTATAATGACAATCATGATATTAATATCATATATATTTATTATATACCTGCATTCATTAATCAATGAAAGATAGATATATAAAATGAATTATATAATTGTCTTATGTATGATTGAACATTGTTTCCATTTTCTCAATTGATGAAATGAATGATATATTAATATTAATTTAAAATTTTAGAATCATTATTATTTAATTGTTTCCGACGCTTTCGCCGGGGTGTGCGCGTCCGTCCGCCGGGGAGGGTGCTCTGCTTGTGGCCCCGCATTCCCGCTTTCCAAAGGTGGGCGGCATCCATTCCTTGTTCAGGGACGTCTGCTCCTTGATCGAAACCGGGATGATGGGATGTCGGTTCTTCCTTCCGTGGATTCCTCCTAGGAGCTCGTCACCTAGTCTGGGTCTCCCTCAAAGATTTAAGACGGATTCATGAAGCTCATTCCTGGTGCCATATCTACATGGACGCCAGTTAATTATGCTGCTTCCGTCAAGATGCTCCAAGGGGTCTTGTCGGGACAGCAACCTGCGGTGAGGAGAATGGTCGCGTTGGGGCATCGTCGGCATGTCTTTCTTTGGTCAATCATCACAGGGCTTCTTGAGGGAGTAGAAGCCTGAGGCATCCCACATCGAACGCGGGGAATGTGTACCATCTGAGGTTTTCCTCAGCTTCCCATGATTAACACGGGGTATGTCGCGAGTTTAACGTCTTGAGGAGACGGATCGGGTTAAAGGATCCCTAGGTGGAAACACTGATGTTGGGGCCAGAACGTGGGCGGCCTCCCGTATGACATGGAGCGGGAAAGGGTGGCATGATCTCACCGGGATGTGGCGGCCCTGGTAAGGATCATGATGGATGGTGGGGTGAAGCATGGGGCTTACGTTCTGAGATGGCCCAAGAGGGGGGGATACAGTTTAACGTCATGCGGGATGGAATACAGTTTAACATCATGCGGGACGCGATACAGTTTAACGTCATGTGGGACTGGATACAGTTTAACATCATGTGGGACGGGATACAGTTTAACGTCATGCGGGACGTGAGATTTAGGGCTTACGCTCTGAGGCATCCCAAGGTGGTCAGGGGACCGACATGGAGAGGTCGGGACGACCGGGTGGTGGGCTTAAACCTCGTGGAGGCTTCCAACGTACCATGCATTAGCACGGATCAAAGTCCATGTAGTTCGCTGGGATGGGGCTTATGCTCTGAGGCGGCCCATAGGAGGATGTCATGGTTGATTCGCACTCTAAGCCCACGTGAGTCATGCTCGGTGTGGGAAACAAGAGGCAGCAAGGACCAAACGATCACGTCGCAAAGGGTGCGTCCGTGAGAAGTGGAATGGGGCTTACGCATTGAGCGGCCCAAAGAGGAAATAGGGGCTTACGCGTGGTTAGAGGCCCTTGGTGTTGGGGCTTACTCCAGGGTGGAGGCCCGTGGTGCGACAAAGCGCAGTGGGAAAAGGACTCCACTGGCCTTGGCAGGGGGGATGTACGGAGATGCATGGGTGCAATCATTTGTACGAAAGGTTAGGGGCTTACGCTATGAGGCAGCCCTTCCCCCGTGGACAAACTCCGCTCCGACAAGGAGGATCTCATTCCATGTGAGGAAGAGACCATTCCCGTGGAGACAAGTGGTGTAAAAAATGTCCGAGCTGGGGGGGTCCCTGCGTGCGAAGCATGGGGTCGGACAACAGTTTAACGTCTTGTGTTAAGGAAGAGGTGCTTAGTAGTTTAATGAACTGCATCTTGGATGAGGTGGGTTTGCTCCACACCCCTAGGTCTTACATGCCCAATGCCCTCTACCCCTTGGGGAAGGGAAGGACTCGGCAAGGCCATGGCAAAGGGTGGCCGCAGGGCAAACCACCAGGGGGTCCACGTTAGCGTGGCTATGCGAAGAAGCAATAGCCGTTAGCATGCCTATGCGGAGAAGAATAAGGAAAAGCAAAACAACGGGAAACACGGCCCAAGGGACCTTGAGGTTACTTCGCACGAGACTGGAAGGCCGTGCGGGAAAACAACACAGGGTGCGCATGCTCGGCAGGGGATATATCAGGTGCCGGTGCAGGGGGCAGCCAAGGGGCGTCAAGGTGAGGGGTCCTCGGCTCTGTGTGCGCAAAAAGGATGATTTCCACGCAAAACAACGGGATGGCGTGCAATTGAATTAACAGAATTACACGCGAAGAGAGAATTACACGCAATTTTTTGCGTGCAAGGCAGGGTATTGCGCACATGGACCACGGATTGCGCGCAAGTGGGGAAACCGGGGGAAGGGGAAAATTCACTGAAGCCGATGGAGTTTCGCGCAACGGTGAACTCCGGGGCAAGGTTGTGCGGAATTTGGGATTACTTGGATGTCATCTTTCGCGTGGGGGGAGCCGAATTGCGCGCACGAGAGTCGCTTCAGATTCCTCAAACCCCAAACCGTTTGGGGTCACCTTATATTTATAGGCGACCTCCAGCGCGGAATCCGGGCGGCGTGCGAAGTTTTCCGCATCGGGAACCTCTTGCGCGCAAAATCTCGCCACGAAGAAACAGGGTGCACAATTATTGCGCGCCTCACCGGTCCAATTACGTGAATCCAGGGAACACTTCGCGTGCAGAACATTTTCACGCACGGATCCTCCTTTATTTCGCACACCACTTCTCGGGCCTCCGGATCGGGCCTCTGATTCCGAATATGACTTCGCTTCGTCATTCTGAAACTTCTTCCGGGAGTTGCGGGATTTTTTCGGCATCAAAAAATTCCCCCCTTGGAATTGGATCGGTGAGAGGTCGCGACAATCAGATTCCAAGGGAAACACCGAAACACCAAAATGCTAAGTCTCCTGATCAAGTTGCGCGCAAAACTTCCGACGGGACGTGAAAAACCTATGGACGCGCACGAAATATTCTTTCCACGCAGCGCGGAACCCTAGCCTCACCTATAAAAAGGGGTGCTGGGTCCCAGATCTGTACTTCCGCCTTTTCCACGCGATAAGCTTATCGCTCTCGTGCGCGAAATCGCTCCGTGGCTGCGCGCAATAACGCACTGGCAGCACAGAATTCCTTCCGAAATTTGGCCGTGATTTCACGCCAAACCGAGATCTTCCGCGCTTAGCATGCCGATTGTGCGCTCAACTCCAGGATTTCGCGCAACTCAGCCAAATTGTGCGCCGAACACTCCGACTCCGCGCACTGCATCCTGATTTCGCCTAACTCCTGAAAAATTCGAGATGGCTTCAAACCGAGTCGATGAGGGGGAAGCCGCTGCCCGTAGGACAGAAATGGCGGCGAACGAGGAGGTATATGGCGCCAAGGTGATCGTCTCCAACAATCTCACCTAGTTCAATCTTCTGACTCCATCCCAAAAGGCATATCCCTTGTCAGACAACCTCCCACTCTGTAATTTTGGCATCTTGGAGGAGGTACCACTGCCGGGCTTCGAGGTGGACACACCGCGGTCCTGGGTGACTCGGGAGGACGAACATCCTCGCTACAACATCCCCAACAACGGTCGTCCTGCCAGGGAAACTATACACATGGATGTATATGTCCTAAACCCGAGGACTAGGACCATTACCGGGGACGAGCCTGTGGCGGAGGATTCTCCATCCCTCTACGCGAGCACGTTCCGTTAGAGCATCACGGATGACACGAAGGGCTGGCTGAACGATTGGGATCTGCGGTCCGGGGGTAACTTCACCAGCGAATAGGCCTGGGCGTTCTGGGTTCGCCATACCTGCGACCAGTTCGGAGACGAACTGCGGTATATCGGACTGTTCGAGGCGGTATGGACATCGCAGTTCCATTTCCACCGTCAGCCTGAACTCGGACCGGAGCTATTTACCCGGTGGTCTCCCGAAACCAACACGTTCCACCTTCATCATGAGGATGTAGGCATCAGTCTTTGGGAAGTTCACTACATCGGTGGCATCCCACTGGAGGGTTACCAATACGACGAGTCCAATCCTCCCAAGAACACCTGGGGAGACAGGTCGCGGATACCTATGCTGACGTGGCACCTACTGTAGTTGGCCAAGGAGAGGCTGGGTGTCAAGTACTTTCTGAAGGACATCGCCTACAAGGTCTGGTTCAGCCTGTTCCTTGAGAAGGATCCTGCCGTCAAGATGTCGGGACGGGGAAAATAGTGCCCAACCGCGACTCAGAGTAGCAAGGACAGGTCATACTGGAAGACCCTGGAGGCAGGGCAATACCAGTCATGGGGCTACCGCGTCACTGAGGCCCGAGACCCGAATGTCTGGTATGCTGGGTTCCTTGCCGCCTTCCTGAGCGGGTGGCTCCTGCCGGTGCGGGACGCGAGGATGGGCTTCCATCCCGCGACTTTGGTGATAGCGGGCTCCATGGCCGCCAACAAACGGTTCAACTTGGGCATCCTTGTGCTGGCCAAGATGTATACCATTCTGGGGCGCATCTCACGAGGGGGGTCACCTAGGAGGGTCTGTGGTCCTTTCCATATCTTCCATGGCTGGGTGGCGGCTCATCTCGGTGGGTATACCTTCCCAAACGTCGTCCGTCCTCCGGGCAATGGCTTGCGACCGTCCTTTCTAAACATTGCAGGAGTGGCGCCATTGACGCTCAATGAGGAGGGCATGAGGATCAGTATTGGTAACCATGCCAACTTCAACTTCAGCCCGTTCCCCACCCCGGTTAGCCAGCTGGTGGACAACGGACGAGGCTCTCTAGAATAGCAGGAATACTTCCAGAGCATTCGGGGCGGGGTGCTCGTGGCTCGGATCGACGGGAAGGTGATCTGCGAGCCATGCGTGCCATCCCGATTCGCCAGGCAGTTCGGTTGCCTCCAGAGAATGCCGAAGAAGGTATTCACGGCTGTCTGGACGGAGAAGAATCCATGCGTCCTGTGCCAGATGTGGTTGATGTTTACCACCTTTGGTTCTGGCGACGTCGTTACTCTCCCTCCCATCGGGGTCGATGCCGGCCTAGCAACCGAATATGCCGAAAACTATACCATTGCGTACCCTGAGGGGCTATTACGCAAGCGCTTCCGGCAGCTCGAGGTTACTTGCACAGAATCCGGGCGACGGGAAAGAAGAGAAGGTGCCATCGGAAGGGGAGAACCGAGGGCGCGCCAGGCAGCAAGGCTTGCGCAGGCCGAGACTTCGGCAGCGAGGACATCACATGGTGCCTCCACGTCCTCGTTACCCGCATGGGGGGAACATGAGGCGGCTAGGGAACTACCTGGGAAGTAGATAAGATATCTGCTTGAACCTTCTCAAGACACAATTTTCCCGGCACTGTGGTCGGCCTGGATGACCCTACGACAATCGCTGAGTTTCGAAGCCATCTGGCAGAAGATAATGCAGAATGGGATCCAACTGCCGGAGGTCGGGCTCATTCGAATTACCAACCGAGTGAACTTCCATCAGCGGCACGCTTTTCTGATGGCCATGGACTCATACGCACGCCAAAGGGGGCGGCGTGTGGAGCCAACTTTACTAGTGAAAGTGATGCTCGTCCAGGATCATGATCTGGAAACGATGCCGCCGGGAGAAGGCGACAATGATGAAGAGTTGGAGTGGGAGGAGGAAACCGGAGAGGATGAAGGAGAGGGAGAAGATAGAGAAGTGGAGCCCAAAGGTGAGGGTTCGCAAGGGGCGACCTACCAAGGGAGTCTCCGAGAGAGGGGCGAGATTGACGACTCTGATCTCGACATAACCGAGATTCTCGAGGTTCATCTCTATCTTCATTCATTTCCCTCATTCATCCATTCTACCTTCCAACTTATAACTCACTTCCCCATCTTACTCAGGAGCAGCTGAGCGGTGGACGGGCGTCCCCACCAAAGGAAGGCGGAGAGGAACCAGTGGGACATGATGGGGACCCGACACCCATCATTGAATTAACCAGCGCAGAGTGGTCTCCCCTTATGGCGGCCCCTACAGCGGCCAGAACTCTGGGGACCGAAGCTCTGGATTCCTGTAAGTATCACGCCTCACTAATGGTGCTTGGTGTCAAAAGATCCCGTCTGACCAGCGTACGCCCCGCGCAGTGATCTCAACACTGGAGGCACGTCAGGCTGTGGAGCCTGGGCCATCCGCGAGTGGACCAGCGGCGGACATACCACCTCGCCCGGAACATGCTCTCTGGACTGAGTTGGCCCCGACAATAGATGAACAGAGGGCGGTGGAAATCAGCAGCGCTATTCCCCGAATGTGGTCGGAAGCTGGTGGAGGCGTCATTGCTGCTGGGGCGAGGGAAGGTCGCCCAGAGATCGAGGATTATATTCCTCATGAAGACATCCCTGGGGTGGATCCTTCTGCCGATCTTCTGGTGGCCTTCCCCATATACCGACCTGCTAACCCTGAGAAGATTGATGACTCGGACTCATAGGTAGCCGAGGAGAGCCAGATGACATGTCGCAAGGGGTGGAAGTGTATCCAGCACTTTCTCAGGCAGCCCCAGTCCGATTGGCTGAGGCGGATGGGATTACTTCAGACCTGGTTGTGCTTCCTGTGCACCGGAGGGGCTGATGCTCAGTGCCTTAATCTAACGGTCCGTGACTACATGGCCCAGAAGATGCGTGAGAGCAGCCGATGCGCCGAAATTTCCCAGTTCCAGGAAGGATTGACGAGCGCTCAAACGCTGCTGAGGGTGGAGCAAGAAGTCCAGCACCTCGAAGGGTAGGCGGAAGATAAAGAGGTCTTCATCGCAACATGCTCTGAGCTCGTGGAGCAACTGACCGCCCAGCTGGCTGATGCCCAGGAACAACTGGTGGAGGCGAGTCACCAGATGACCATTCTTCAAAGCGAGCGGGCGCAGGCACAAGCTAGGGCTCATGAGCTACGCTCTGTGGTGGCTGATGAGGAGAGAGTCTTCAAAGAGCGAAAAGAGGTCGTGGAGGATACCAGCCAGAGGGTAGCAGCGCTGGAAAGATCGCTTCAGCACGCTAAACCCTAAGGGCTTTTTTTCCATCTCATGAACTTTTGCTTTTATTTCTCATCATCTCAATCCAATATATGGCCAAATCCACTCTTTTGTACCCTTGGTTTAATGCACTCAACCATAGCTTCAAAACGAATAACAACTCAACCCTAGGCTCCTGTGGGACATGCCCAATGCAAGAAGCAAGAGGTGCTCGTACCATCATTCCGTTCAACGGTGGGGCATTGACCAAGCTTCAAGCATACAAAATCGGGCCTGGACTTTTGAAGAGACCCCAGGCTGATTGATGTGTCGACCTCTCAATGTGCCTTAACACACGAGCGGGGCAATGCCGGGGGCATTGAAATCCATCCGAACACAGGGGGGTGGAGAGAAAGAGTGTATCACACTACCCAAATTCGGAACCCAATGGGGTTCATCCATGGATGATAACTGTCAACCGTGGAGGAAACACAACACCCATATCACGTTGGCCTGGAATGGGAGGACAATAACTGAGGGATGACCGCTGACCATGATCACAACATGAGGCCTAACTCAAATATCGTTGGTCAATTTTCCGGAACGTTGGCCCAGGATAGTAGGCGGACCATAGGTCGAGCAGCCATACTGTTAGGGGGCCCCGTCAAACTTGACCAGTTCTCCGGAACGTTGGCCCAGGACAGTAGGTGGACCATAGGTCGAGCATCCATACTGTTAGGGGGTCCCGTCAAACGCGAACGGAAATGAGTGTCTGAATAAGGGAGAACGCAAAGCGCGGGAGGTGGAGTGGTGGCTAGTTTGAACATAGTCCAACACTCTCGATATTGCGCCACCAGGGCGAAGGCGCATTAGGCGAACGTACCAACCTGATCACGGTTCGTCCCAATTTCCAGGCAGGACTTCTTTGGCGAGAGAACTGCAGCTTCCCATCATTACCATGGGGCATCCCGAACATGCTCGGGGTAGATATCCTGATTACACCATTTCTCATGAAGTCGGGCCGAGGGGCCGACAATAAAGAAGGAAGGTGTTCAGCTATCCCTGGGGCTGGACCCAAGACGAAATGTCTGGGCGGTCCTACGTATCTCATAAGGATGATAATCAAGACACTCTTAGTTCTGAAGATGACATGGTAAGATACTAGTGCCAAGGGAAGAGGGGGAGTGCGGGCATGTTCCTTGCACTAAAAGAAGCGGCATTTGATAAATCCTGTTTTTCCTTTGAGGTGAGTGGTTTTTTTGTTGTGAAGCGATAGAGCTAGAGTAGCAGGCCATGGTGTCGCCACAAGCATCAAGCCATGATAGGCATTGACAAATGGCATGGCATAAAACCAATACCCAACGTGATGTCCTCTATAGAGAGGTCACCACAATGCCGTGCCGTTTTTCGTCATGCGGCCAGGACGATAATGTCACAGTTTAGGGTCGTGTGGCAGGACCAACAGCATAGTTTAAGGTCATAAGGTTTGGACCAACACCACAGTTTAAGGTCATATGGTTTGGACCAAAAACACAGTTTAAGGTCATAAGGTTTGGACCAAAAACACAGTTTAAGGTCATATGGTTTGGACCAACAACACGGTTTTAGGTCATATAGTTTGGACCAACAACACAGTTTAAGGTCATATGGTTTGGACCAACAACACGGTTTAAGGTCATATGGTTTGGACCAACAACACAGTTTAAGGTCATAAGGTTTGGACCAACAACACAAATTAAGGTCATAAGGTTTGGACCAACAACACAGTTTAAGGTCATATGGTTTGGACCAACCGAGAGAGGAGCCTCGGGCAAAGGAGCCTACGAGGGTTCAACAATCAGGGAGGGGCAGAAGATGCTGACTCCCAGCTATGATGGGCCCAATACACAGTGTATGGGAGACTCCTCACTCCCCTAAGGGGATGACGGTCAAACGGCATGCAACCCGTAAAGAATAGACCCAAGCACATACTCTAACGCTCAGATCGCGGGAGCCTCGAGAGACACCGTTACGCAGCTCGGTCTGTCTGATGTGCAAGTGTGTACTGAGGGTTAGTACAAGGAGTGTCGAGATTCCACCTTGGCACAGCGGGGTGGAAAATGACATGAACCATGCCACCAACATTCAGGGCCTGGGGAACCGGCATGACGACTGAGGACAACTGCTGACCATGTACGCAACAAAACATCATGTCGTGTTAGTCATGGGGACAAACAAATGAGCATCAACCGCTGACCATGTTCGCAACGTGGGATTTGTATCAATTTTTTGTCTGAAACCCTCGGGGGTGTTGGCCCATGACGGTAGGAGAGCCCTTGGGCGTTGTATCCAGACCGTTCTTGGGGGTCCCTCCGGGTATGAAAGTTGACAGGGCCCCGAATGAAGGGGAACACGAAGCGTGGAAAGTGGATGGAACTTTCCTAAGTCGAATCTGGCACTCCATGTTCTAGAGCAGAGTGCTTTGAGCACATGGAGCCCAGATATAGGGTAGAGTGTAGTTTAAGGTTGCGCTGGACCATACAGTTTAAGGTCATGCTGGACCGTACAGTTTAAGGTCATGTAGGAACATACAGTTTAAGGTCATGTAGGACTATACATTTTAGGAAAAAATACTTCTTGAGGAACCTAGCGTTGGTGGGATGAGTGATACGCTCCCCATCCATAGTCACCAGGGAATATGCACCATTGGGATAGACCTTGTGGACAATAAAATGTCCCTCCCACTTGGGCTCCAACTTGGGTGGTTTCCTGCCGGGAATCATTGGCGCTCTGAGAGCCAACACCAGGTCACCTTGCAGGAAGGAGTGGAGGTGAACCTTCTTATCGAAAGCTCGAGCCATCCTACTCTGATACCTTCCCAGGTTATGTAAAGTGTGAAGCCTACTTTCATCTAGCGCTTCCAATTCGGCTAGACGGATCTCGGAAACTCTGTCCGGCGCTTGATGGTCGTAGACCGCCGTGCGCAATGAGGGAAGTTGGACCTCGATGGGAAGGACAACCTCATCTCCGTACACCATGGAATACGGGGTCACCTGGGTGGAATTGCGAGTCATCTTCCTATAAGCCTAGAGGGCATTGGGGAGATTGTCCGGCCAACTTTTCCTGTTCTGACCAACCATTTTTTGCAGAATGTTAGAGAGGGTTTTGTTAAATGCCTCAATCTTTCCATTCTCTTGTGCATGATAGAGGGAGGTGTGGTTCGAGCGAATGTTGTACTTGGAATACAATCACTTCAGCTCAGCCGCTCGGAAGCTGGTTCCGTTATCCGTGAGGATAGCGTGAGTTATTCCAAACGAATGAATGATATTGGAACTCACGAAGTCGACAATAGAACCAGACTTGACTTCCCTATGTGGGGCTTCCTCTGACCACTATGAGAAGAAATCCGTGGCGGTTAAGATGAACCAGCACTGGAGGGCCGTTTCCGACGGGTAGGGCCCTACGACATCCAACCCCCAGACTGCAAAGGGCCAATAATATTTAGTAGTATGGAGAGGCTCCGGTGGCCGATGCACAAAGTTAGCATGAACTTGGCATGCATGGAACCTCTTGGAATACTCGATGCAGTCGTGGATCATGGAGGGCCAGAAGTATCCCAGTCTCCGAATCTGGTGGGACAACTTCGACCCGGCCTAGTGGGCGCCACAGGAGCCAGCGTGCACTTCCTGCATGTCCTGTGGGATCTCATCTCCTTGAAGACAACAGATGAGAACACCATCAAACATGCGCCTGTAAATGAGCTGCTCACGGCTAGGACCTCTTTGAAGGGTGAACTGCAACGCGCGGCGCCGGATTCGTTCTCGCTCCGCTCGGTCCATCGGAAGATTGTCATGTCGGAGATATTCAACTAGAGGTGTCATCCAGTCAGGAACTGTTTCGATCACCATGCCTAGAACCCCGGGGGGTCCCGACGCGGGGGCTCCAGTGGTGAGATGGTTCACTCGCGGGCCACGACCACCCTATGGGATAACAGGAGCAATGAATCATTGGTGCGCCACGTGGATGATTAGGTCATCCTGTTCGGGCTCCGCGAGAGATGCGGCCAGGCTGGTCAAAGCATCTGCTCGACTGTTCTGCGACCGAGGAATGTGAACGACATCTGTTCGGGAGGGGAACATCGCCATTAGATGGAGTGTGCACTCCAGAAATGGCAAGAGTTCTGGATTCCTGACAGCGTAGTCACCGTTAACCTGCTTGATGACTAGCTCAAGGTACCCTTTTACATACAGGTGGGGCACATTAACCTCCAGAGCCAACTAGATGCCAGTGATGAGGGCATGATATTCTGCCTCATTGTTGGTGCAACCCTATGACAATAAGAACAAATATGGCAGCACGGCTTGCTCCGGGGTGATGAAGACGATACCCAAGCCCACTCTGTTAAGCCTAGGATCATTAATCCTTCTATAGGTAGGGATTTGGGAGGCACCATCAAAGTGCATCTGCCAGCATGGGGTGGTGCGATCGGCTGAGAGGATTGTCTCATCAGGAAGGCCCACATCCATCAGCTGGTCCACAGAGGTTAGATGAGCAGCTAAGAATTCTGCCAACGCATGTCCTTTGACGGCCTTCTGAGGTACGAATCTAATGTCGAACTGCTGGAGGATCACCGCCCAGCGTGCCAATCGGCCGGTCAACATAGGCCGACTCAGGATGTATTTCAACGGGTCTACCCGAGAGACCAACGGTACGTCATGGTGCTGTAAGTAGTGCCGCAATTTCTGCACGGCAAATATGAGCGCTAGGCAGCTCTTCTCGATGGGATAATATCTAATCTCCGTGTTGAGGAGCATGCAGCTGAGGTAGTAGAGGCTATTCTCTGTTCCCTTGTTGTTTTTCTGGGCAAGAAGGGAGCTGAGGGATCGCTCCAGGGCGGTCACGTAAAGGACCATCGGCCTTCCAGGAATGGGTGGCATCAGGACCGAAGGATGAAGCTGATACTGCTTGATTTCCTCATAAGCGGTCTGGCACTCTTGATCCCACCCATAGGTGGTGCCTTTCTTCATAAGCCGAGAGAAGGGCTTACACTTGCCGGCCAGATTCGCAATGAATCGGCGTATATAGACTAAGTGGCCTTGGAGTCCCCGAAGCACCCGAATATTACTCGGGGGAGGCATCTGACTGATGTCCTTGATCTTCTTGGGGTCGATCTAGATACCTCGATACCTGACGATGAAGCCAAGAAACTTTCCGGAGGTGACCCCGAAGGCACACTTCAACGGGTTCATCGTCAGGTGACGAGAACGGAGCAAACCAACGTTTTCTCAAGGTCTTTCAGATGGTCCTGGCGCTGACAAGATTTAACCACCAGGTCATCTACATAGCACTCCACCAGCGTCCTGAGGATCGGCTTGAATATGTGGTGCATAGCCTGCTGATAGGTGGCACCGGCTTTCTTCAGGCCGAAGGGCATAACCCGATAGCAGAAAGTGCCCTAGGGGGCCCTGAAGGCAGTGTACTCTTCATCCTCGGGGGCCATCCAGATTTAGTTATACCCGGAGTACCCATCCATGAATGAGAGGGCTTGGAACCCGGTCGTTGCGTCGATCAACTACTCTGTCACCGGAAGGGGAATGTCATCCTTCGGACAGTGGCAATTAAGATCGCGAAAGTCGATGCAGACCCTGATCTGCCCATTCTTCTTCCTGACGGGCACAATGTTGGCTAGCCACCTGGGGTACTGGACTTCCCTGACGAAGTTGTCCTTAATGAGCTTATCAACTTCGGCCTCAACCATGGCACTGTGAAAGGGGTGCATTTTTCTGGGAGGCTGCTTGAACCTACGATGGTTTTCTAGGAGGACAAGGCGTTGGACGAATACCTGGGGATCTAGTCCCGGCATTTTGTCATAACTTCAGGAAAACACATCACGGTGCTGTTTGAGGAAGTCTATGTACCATTTCCGTTCCTCGGGAGTCATAGCGGCGCTGACCAATGTGAGCCTCGGGTCCGCCTCACTACCGAGGTTCACCTGTACAAGCTCATCGACCGTGGTGGAGATGTCCTCCTCAAAGGCAGGATGAGCATATTCCATGTCTTCTTCTCCGCTTGGGGAAAGATCGTCCACGGGGAGAGCGTTTTCGGGGCTGCTTGACCCCGATGGGGAGCTAGAACAGGCTAGGGCGGCCGAGGTCGTCACGACGGGAGGTTCATGCACCGCAGAGACCGTAGAAACAAAGGCGGTTGATCCAATCGCATCCGTCCTGTGGCCCAAGGGGCCACACCTTATGACATCGAAGTAGTGGTGTCGCGTTGGCTTGAGCCGGTCGATCCCGGATTGGCGAAACATGCACGTATGACGCACTGCTATTGCCATAAGCCCAACATCCCGATATCGTACGGGGGTAGGAGGCTCGAGGATCACCCGGGCCTGGTTGGTGTAAGAGTACGAGGTGATTTCCCGCCGTCACCTAGACCTGGAAACATGCATTCCTCTGGTACCCGAGACAACAAATCACTCCCCCATATCGGGAGTTGTGGCCTCCAACCAATGGATAGGGAAGATATATGCGTCATCCAAACCTGCCCAGGGATCACTCGTGATAGCGGCTGGCTCAACCTCACCTACCAGGATCTGCTTTTCCTTGCTCTTGTAATAGTCTACGTCCAGGTAACGAGCTTCACAAGAGGCAAACGGGGACGCATCTCCATGGAGCACACCCACTCAACCCTTAAGGGAGTATTTGAGGCACTGATGGTATGATGAGGGAACTGCTGCGTGAAGATGGAGGCACAACCTGCCCATCAACGCGTTTTAGGCAGTGTCCTGAGAGACAACCATGAATTCAGTATTGGAAATTAAGCTGCCGAACTGGGTCCTCAGACGAATCTTTCTGAGTGGAGTTTGCTCGGTCCTGTCATACCCCTGGATTCTGAGGTCAGAGGGAGTTAAATCATCCTCGGACAACCCCAGTTTTCACAGTGTCCGAGTTGGGATCATGTTAACCCCATAACCCGTGTCGACAAGACAACAACGAACCTCCACGCCATTGAACTGGCCAGTGATGTACAACGGGTAGATGTGCCCCTGTATGGGAGGGTCTTCATCTTCACTGGAGAATGAGATAACCGCCTGACATTCGCCGTACTCAACCACCTCGGTGTGGAAGGCTTCTACGGCCGCTACCTCCGTTTCAAACTAGAGGGGGCTCCTCAGAGCCTCGGAGAGCTCCTCACGCATTTCAGACGACTGGCGGAGGGCCTCAAGGATGGAAAGCCTCACCGGAATTCCGGCCAGATGCTTCAGGACATCATACTTTCACGCCAAACGCGAGCTTCTGCTTACAGGAGGCCGCTCTACGATTGGGGGCATAACGGGCCCTGCTGGCATGACCGGTGAGTGACTGGTACTAGGCACATCCCGCTGTTCACTAGCTGAAGACCGGGATGTGGCATCCATGCTAGGACATGAAGGCCATAGTTAGCGACCGGCAGGTCTAGGCTGGTTGCGACGCGGGCAAGGCGATACCGCCCGATCCAGTAACATGAACGGTGGTGGAAGAGAACTCGTTGTCACCGTATGAGGGAGCTGCGAGTGCTGCTCTCTATACTGGGCATGCTGCCTGGTCTTGGTAGCGTGCACGACATGACTGGAGGTGATGACCGTCGTGCCCCGGCGATTCACGTAGCCACGACTCTGTCGACGTTCACGACGGCTGGGAATATTGGGGAGGTTCACCCAGCGCTCCTCGTCGTCGGGAGCCACAAAGGGATTTACCAACTCTACGGTGTTAACCGAAGCGTACCCCGGGCTCTCGGGGAGATTCACCCGGCGCTCCTCGTCGTCAGGAGCCACAAAGGTATTTACCAACTCTACGGTGTTAACCGAAGCGTACCCCAGGCTCTCGGGGAGATTCAATCGGCGCTCCTCATCTTCGAGAGCCACAAAGGAATTTACCAACACTACGGTGTTAACCGAAGCGTACCCTGGGCTCCTGGGGAGATTCACCCGGCGCTCCTCGTTGTCGGGAGCCACAAAGGGACTTACCAACTCTACGGTGTTAACTGAAGCGTACCCCGGGCTCTCGGGGAGATTCACCCAGTGCTCCTCGTCATAGGGATCCACAAAGGGATTTACCAACTCTACGGTGTTAACCAAAGCGTACCCCGGGATCCCGGGGAGATTCACTCGATGCTCCTCGTCGTTGGGAGCCACAAAGGGATTTACCGACTCTACGGTGTTAACTGAAGCATACCGTGGGCTCTCGGTCGAGGAGTCATCCATTACCGGATGGGGTCTCGGAGGGATCCCCATTCCCAGGGGCATGAAGTCGCCAAGCGTGCGAGAAGATGACGACAACGACAGGGTGTGTTCTTTCTTATTGCGTCGCCGCCTACTCTTCTGGGAAGAAGCAGGCTGGGACGACGAGGCCAAAGCGGCGCTCGCAGATTATGAGGGCTCTGGCCGGTCCAAGCGGGCACGGATGATGCCATGGGCACGGGCGACTGTCTTGCACTCCATCCAGTCGTTATATTTCCGGGACCCACGGTCGGAAACATGTTCCCACCCGTCCCCGTCATCACCACTACCATCCGATCCCACGAAGAGAACATCCACCTGTGTCGGGGCTGGGCCCAACCTGACTATGTTGTTGTCAATTTGGTCTTGGCACCAGTCCTTGAACACATTTCATTTTTGGATGGTGTGTCCTAGGAACCGGTGATAAGGGCAGTAGTCGGGGTGATCCGCGAGATACGCCTCTTCTGGTTTCCGGCACTCAGTCAGCCGCATGATCCTCTGCTCTAAGGCGCTATGAAAATAACCGAGGACCTGGGCCTCGTCAAACGAGTAAGCCCGATTCCTTCTGCCTGGAAAGGGGACCCTTGGGGGCTGACCATGGCCATGGACCGGAGGAGCAGGCCGAGGAGGCGGAGCCAGATTACCTCTCCTAGGTGGTGGCGGTGCGTTACGTGGAGGAGCCTGCCGATTTTGAGGCGGTCGGTGCGGGGCCGGAGGCTGTGGGGGTGGACCCCTATGAGCCTACTGATCTGGCCTCACTGACATTAACTCTAGCTGTCTGGGGGCCTCTATCTGCACCACAGAAGTGAGCTCGGCTCTGGCGGCTCTCCTTGCGGAGATCATAGGTGGAAGCGGACGTGCCTGACTGGCATGTTGCAGGGCTTCTTCGAGGCACTGAGCCTTGTTCGAGAAGTCCCGGAACCCTCCAGGGTAATTCTGCGTGATCAGGGAAGGAACCAACTCTGCCTTGATGTTCCCCACACACATCGTCAGTAATTGCTCCTGAGTCAGTGGCATGTCAAGGAAGTATGTGAGCCCCTTCCACCGGGCGACGAAGTCCACGACTCGCTCGTCGGGCATTTGCTTGAACCTGAAGAGGTCTGCAATGTTCGTCTTCTGGGTTGTGGAACTGAACTGGTAGAGGAATTGTCAACGAAGGTCCTCCCAGCTAGTCACTGATCCAACAGGGAGCTGGCTGTACCAAACGAACGCTGGTCCCTCCAGCGTCTGAACGAAGCACCGGAGCTTGGCAGCCTCCTGCTGTACCGGAGTCCCCAACATAGGCCCGCACCTCGAGTTGAAGTGGGCCAAGTGCTGTGGCTGGTCTCCAGTCCCATTAATGGTGGAAAAAGTGGGATTCCCAAATCCTAGCGGGGCCGACATGTCATCCACCCATGCGGGGTACGACTTACCATCCGGTGGGATTGCCACCTGCCGAGTTTCCAGGGCCTCCAAGCGAGCGATGAGTACCTCTATCAGATCATCCGGATGCAGATTCATGTCTTGATGGGGATCTCTAACCACAATCGCATTTCCAGGTTCTACGATATGATAGTCGTGCTCAGCGGCTCGGGGGGCAGCTGGCGGAGCGACTGTCGGAGTGGCGGGAGGAAACCGAGCAGGGTCACCCAGGTTGCCTCGCTGCTCGGGAGGGTTCGGCGAAACATATCGCGCCCTCTTGCCATGGGCTCCAGTGTCTCCCCTTTCGGTGAACATGAAATTGTCACGGTTTCCCAGGGGGATCTCAGCAAAGGGTAGATGCTCCTGCCCCTACTGTCCTGGTCTAGGGTTGTCGTAGACAGGACGCCACTCTGCAATGCGTTCGTCCAGGAGCTCATCAACCAGCCTCTTCTGCTCGGCTAGCTGTTGGCGCAGCGTGGCCTTCTCGGGATCTTCCTCTGCCTTCTGCACTGAGGCAGATGGGTCGGCGAGTTTGACAGACCCGACGGGCTCTTTACCCTTGCCGATGTTTCGGCCCAGCGCCAGTGCTTCCGTGGGTACAGGAAGGCCTAGGAGGCTCCTCTGTTGGAAAGTAATCCTCCCAGATGGGTCCAGTAGCGGCCTGTCCTAGGGGGGTGATTCCCCGTCGAGGGGCTCCACAATGTTTCCCTCATCTGAAGGTTCATCCATGTTGACTTCTATGGCCCTTGGCGACGTTCCCTCAGGGCTGCCCAGTGGGTCGGGCTGCCGGCGGATCGCACATAAGAGGAGAGCAGCGTACTGCCCCCACCCACGGACGTGCACGTGGGGGGTGGAATCCTCAATAACTCTGTGGAGTACTTGAAAACTCTGGACGCATTGTTGCTGAAGGGCCTCATGGAGGCCCAGCGAATCGGGGTTCCGGACCACGGGGAGTGCTGCTAGGTCAACCCGGCGGCACTGCTCGCCAATCTCCTCGAGATGCACTTGGATCCCGGGATACGGCGCTAGCAGATGACAGAGGTGGGAGTGAGTCACCCGAAGAATCTGGAGGAAGAATTCAAACTCTCCCGGGGTGAGTGACTCGGGCACATCAAAACCCGATTCTGCGACCGGCCAAAACTTCTCAGGGAAGTGGCCCACTGCAAGAACGGTCCTGAAGCTCCAAGGATCCAGCTCGGGGTCTGGAAATTTCCGCCCCTACTCGTCCACCGAGGAAAGTCGGGGAATTGGAAATGGTGTCGAGGCAGGCCGTCAGGGCGGTGGGCTTGCCGGCGGGGAATACGGTGAACAGGACGATTGGCCGCTGATCCCCGGGTCATCCTCCCGAGGTTGCAGTGCCCTGGCCGGCACATTGTGATAGGATGGGCCGGCAGATGGGCCTCCTGTCACAACGTCGGTGCTCGCCGAGGGTGTGTCGCCTTGCGAACCTTTTGTTGGTCCCCAGATGAGCTCCTCACCATCCCTAATAGGGGCGGGAGGAGCTTCCGAGGATATAAACGGCAACTACGGGCTTGATCCCTGGCGGTACGCCAAATCCTCGTCCTCCTTGATATACCATCGAAGGGAGGAGGGAATCATACGGACCTCGCATTCGGGGAGTACGAGACTGACGCATCGCGTCCCCATCCCTGCCCTCAACTCGAAAGGTTGGGGGGGAGGTTCTATCGTCGATTCATACTCTACCTCGTAATCCGAGAAACGGACTGGTCTGATTCCTGTCCAGACACCCCTGAAATTCCTCCCACGGTGACGACGCCCAGCCTTCCTACCCCTGGGTAGTTCCTCATGGTAAGGACGACATCCGTCATCGGGTCCCCCGGCCACAATAGCGCTGGGGAAGAGGGGAATGAAAGCCGGGGTGCGAGAAGAAATGGGACAGATGTCGAAAGGGACATGGGGAGGACCTCCAAGTGAGTGAGCGACTGGATACAAAATGGCTCCATGCTCGCGACCGACGGTAGGGGGACTGACCTCATACCCCATGCAGTGGGTGTTGGAATGAGTCTTACCTTAAGCATAACTGTCGCGAAGAAGCCTTCGGCTTCCCAGATCGATGGAACGGGATGAGCCATCATGGTGAGTGACACTACCGCAGATTGGTCCGTAGTGGCCATTTCCAGTGTCCGCGACCGGGAGATTCGACCCAAACTGCCTGCAGGGTGGTCGGGGTTTCAATCCCAGTCGGGCACGCGGCTGCCCCTGCTCAACATGCATAGGGATCTGGGAACAGGAGTCAGTAGTGGCTGGGGCCACAATGGTTGCTGGTGCTGGTGCTCCAGGATGGGCATTCTCCCCCACTCGTGCCCGACGCTGGCGTCGAGTCATATGGGCTGGAGCCAGCGGTGCGGGCATTAAGATTTCCTGCCCCTCGGCTCAGGGAGTCGGGCGGCAGCGTCGACGCAGCCTGGCAGGGGTTCTTGCCGGCAACCCCTGTGATGGATCGCCGATCGGGTGGACCCGGACATCCCCCACCTCATTGGCGTAGGGGAGGGATGTGTCACAGCGCTCCGGGGATAGGCTCCCGAAGCGGTTGAACGTCAGCGTGGGGAGCGGCGGTTCCTTGCGCAGCCCTCAAGGGCGGTGATGGTGGTGATGCGCGACCGCCTCTAGATCCAAGCGGGTCATGCCCCTGGTGGGGATGATCCCTTCCTCCTCATTCCTAAGAACTAGGTTATTGATCACCCTCTGTTGGATGATTTCTGACGGGGATAGAGGGCGCAAGCTCCTGGATGCTACGGCGGTCAATGTTGGAGCGACCGTGGGATAGGTGGGACCGCGCAGGGTAGCCGCGTTGGCACTGCCCCTGCCCCTGCGCCGGTGGGCAGGTGGTGATCGAGCTTCGAATGCAGTGATCCAATTCCTGGAAACAGGGAGATGAAGCCATTAGTATCAAAAGGAAAGGAGATCGACAACCAAGGCCTAGCATCATTCCGTCTTCAGTGGTCGGCGAGAGGGAACCACGCTGACGACGTCACAGAACGGAGTAGTCAACGTCCTGATGGCCTCGACCCCTAGCGGGTTCACGTCCCGGTGATGGTTACCTGGACATGGTGACATGCTATTATTCCGATGCTCTGACAGCTATCATTCCCCGTGTTGAGGAGACGAGCTTCACGTCGGGTTCACCATTTTTTGTTTCTGACGCTTTCGCCGGGGCGCGCGCGTCCGTCCGCCGGGGAGGGCGCGCTGCTTGTGGCCCCACATTCACGCTTTCCAAAGGCGGGCGACATCCATTCCTTGTTCAGGGACGTCTTCTCCTTGTTCAAAATCGGGATGATGGGATGTCGGTTCTTCCTTCCGTTGATTCCTCCTCGGAGCTCGTCACCTAGTTCGGGTCTCCCTCACAGATTTAAGACGGATTCGTGAAGCTCATCCCTGGTTCCATATCTACATGGACGCCAGTTAATTACTCTTCTCCCGTCAAGATGCTCCACGGGGTCTTGTCGGGATAGCAACCTGCGGTGAGGAGAATGGTCACGTTGGGGCATCGTCGGCATGTCTGTCTTTGGTCCCTCATCACAGGGCTTCTCGAGGGCGCGGAAGCCCGAGGCATCCCACATCGAACGCGGGGAATGTGTACCATCTGCGGTTTTCCTCAGCTTCCCATGTTTAACACGAGGTATGTTGCGACTTTAATGTCTTGCGGAGATGGATTGGGTTAAAGGATCCCTAGGGGGAAACCCCGATGTTGGGGCCAGCACGTGGGCGGCCTCCCGTATGGCATGAAGTGGGAAAGGGTGGCATGATCTCACTGGGATGTGGCGGCCCGGGTAAGGATCTATATGGATGGTGGGGTGAAGCATGGGGCTTACATTCTGAGATGGCCCAAGAGGGGGGGATACAGTTTAACATCATGCGGGACGGAATACAGTTTAACGTCATGCGGGACACGATACAGTTTAACGTCATGCGGGACGGGATACAGTTTTACGTCATGTGGGACGGGATACAGTTTAACGTCATGTGGGACGTGATATTTGGCGATTACGCTCTGAGGCAGCCCAAGGTGGTCAGGGGACTGACATGGAGAGTTCGAAACGACCGGGTGGTGGGATTGAACCTCATGGAGGCTTCCTACGTACCATGCGTTAACACAGATCAAAGTCCACGTAGTTCACTGGGATGGAGCTTACGCTCTGACGCGGCCCATAGGAGGATTTCATGGTCGATGCGCACTCTAAGCCCACGTGAGTCATGCTCAGTGTGGGAAACAAGAGGCCGGAGGGACAAGGCGATCACGTCGCAAAGGGTGCGTCTGTGAGAAGTGGAATGGGGCTTACGCATTGAGCGGCCCAAAGTGGAAATAGGGGCTTACGCGTGGTTAGCGGCCCTTGGTGTTAGGGCTTACTCCAGGGTGGAGGCCCGTAGTGTGACAAAGCGCAGTGGGAAAAGGACTCCACTGGCCTTGGCAGGGGGGATGTACGGAGATGCACGGGTGCAATCATCCGTAAGAAAGGTTAGGGGCTTACGCTCTAAGGCAACCCTTCCCCCGCGGACAAACGTCGCTCCCACAAGGAGGATCTCATTCCATTTGAGGAAGATTCCATTCCCATGGAGATGAGTGGCGTAAAAAATGTCTGATCTGGGGGGACCCTTCGTGCGATGCATGGGGTCGGACCACAGTTTAATGTCTTGTGTTAAGGACGAGGTGCTTAGCAGTTTAACATCCTGCAGCTTGGACGAGGTGGGTTTGCTCCACACCCCTAGGGCTTACATGCCCAGTGCCCTCTACCCCTTGTGGAGGGGAAGGCATCGACAAGGCCATGGAAAAGTGTGGCCGCAGGGAAAACCACCGGGGGTTCCACGTTAGCGTGGCTATGCGACGAAGAAATAGCCGTTAGCGTGTCTATGAAGAGAAGCATAATGCAAAGCAACACAACGGGAAACATGGCCCATGGTACCTTGAGGATACATCGCACGAGACTGGAAGGCCGTGCGGGAAAACAATGCAGGGTGCGCATGCCCGGTAGGGGAGACATCAGGTGACGGTGCAGGGGGTAGTCAAGGGGCATCAAGGTGAGGGGTCCTCGGCTCTGTGTGTGCAAAAGGGACGCTTTGCGCGCAAAATACCTGGATGGTGCGCAATTGAAGTAACAGAATTGTGCACGAAGACGGAATTACGTGCAATGTTTTGCGCGCAAGGCAGGGTATTGCACGCACAGACCACGGATTGTGCGCAAGTGGGGAAACCGGGGGAAGGGGAAAATTCACTGAGGCCGGTGGAGTTGCGCGCAAAGGTGATCTCCGGGGCAAGGTTGCACGGAATTTGGGATTACCTGGATGTCATGTTTTGCGCAGGGGGAGCCGAATTGCGTGCACAAGAGTCGCTTCGGATTCCTCAACCCCCAAACCGTTCGGGGTCACCTTATATTTATAGGTGACCGACGGTGCGGAATCCAGGTGGCGCGCGAAGTTTTCTGTGCCGGAAACCGCTTGCGCGCAAAATCTCACCGCGGAGAAACGGGGTGCACAATTATTGCGTGCCTCACCGGTCCAATTCCACGAATCCTGGGAGCACTTCGCGCGCAGAACATTTTTGCGCGCAGATCCTCGTTTATTTCGCGCACCACTTCCCGGGCCTCCAGATCGGGCCTCTGATTCGGAATATGTCTTCGCTTCGTCATTCCGAAACTTCCTCTGGGAGTTGCGTGCTTTTTTCGGCATCAACATTAATATATATGGTATATTTTCATTAAATGTTTCTTTATTTCCATCCATATCAAAATAAAATGAACAATGTATGAAATCACTTCACGGAGGCAGTTCTCCAGACATATGTATGAGCAGTGTCATCATTTTAAAAAGGACTAGAAGGTACGAATATTGATGTGATATTATAATTAAAAAAGTATAATGATTTCATTAATACCTTATAATATTTGTATGTCTATCATTTTCTCTAACCGTGGGAAGAAGTAATGGAAAATAAGTTACATTGGTTCGTGAGGAAATAGTTTTTTGTACATATGACCGATGATTTTGTTCCGTGTTTCATAGAAGAATAGATAGATTTGGGTAATTAAATTAATGTAATAACATATACGTATATGGTTGTAGGGTCCTAAAAATTCTATAATGGGAAGAAAATACCCCCACAATCACTTTTCCAGATGAAACAAAATACTCTTACATGTCAACTAAGGTTAATAGACTCAAATTGAGTTGCAAATTTAATATGAAACATGAATGAATTCATGTTTTCAAAAAATTTTATGTGGCCTACGTACCTTCATTGGGAAATGTTTGTGGACCACCTAGATCAAAAACCAAAAATTACGTGGAATGACCCACAAGGCGATGGTCTGTGGAGTAATGGCCACCGATGTAACACCCCAAACATCTACAGTATATTTCCCTTCGAATAATTCAATATATTGTGTTGTATGCAACTTAGAGTTTTAACACACCATGACCAATAAAACTAGCCATTATGAATTGTAATACCCACTTTTTGAAATTTTTTAAATTTTATTTTTCAATATTGACTTCATTTTTGGATTCATAATACCAAATTACCTTAAGGTGAATTATGGGTAATTTTCTGATAACTTTCAATTTTTGATGAATTTTAAAAAAACATGGTGTTTTTGTTTAAAACCGAAATTTTAATTAAATAAATAGTTATATTATTTAAATTTTTTATTCTTGTAAAAAAAGATACATAATACCTATATATTTTCAATTTAATTTATTGAAGTAATTTTATAACAATATGACATATATAAATTTTTATTATTTTGTTTACCGTCTTTTACCCACTTCCTAGGAGCATTTGAAAATTTGCATAAAACGTAATTTTAACAGTTATATGAGTTGAATTTAAAAAATATAAGATACACGGTTGACATCAGTAAGTAAAATGTGGTTCAATAAGATGAAAATAATTTTTGGTGAATTGTAACATTTGACTTTTATTTACCACGGTTAAATGTAAATAGGTAAATTAAAGGTAAAAATGATATTATAATTACCATAACACATGTCTTAATTCTATTGATTATGTTTTTGGGACCAAAATAAACCCTATTAAGAAAATATGACCATTTTGATCCACGTGGATTAGATTAGTACAATTGTAATTATTTTATTTAAATAATATTTAAAATTGTTAAATTCAACCTTTCATAATGAGATCATTTTTTATATTGGTATATACATAAAAAATTATGACTATAAATATTAAATAGAAAGATAAAAATATTTTCAATAAAATGGTATTTTATTTATAATTTTTAGACATTATATATTTACATTTATTTATGACACAATGATGATGTTGCAATTAATTTTTAATAAAAGGTAACAATAATTGCTGCTATAAATATCCAAAAAAATGTAAATTGAGACATATGATGAATTCCACTAAATGTATAGATTAATATTACATGTTATGTTTTATTCAATGTGTTTTATTAGAAGTAATCATGCTCTTATGACCTCCCCCAAAATCAATTACTAAATATTATCAAAATGGACATAAATGAGTTTTTAAAACAAATAATATATTATTAAATGATATAACAGTGATAAAAATCTAACGATTGGCCAATAGACTTATATAATAAAATATATTTCATTAATAAATCACTTCTGGTCCTTTTTTAATTTTATAGTAAGATTATTAATCATATAATATAATGATACAATAATTCCTAGTAAAAGTTAAATTAATTAATCGAGAGTTAAATCTAAATGATAAGGTTAATATGGTGAACAAACCCATATAAAAACTATTAGATTAGTGGTTTGAGACCCATTCCCACCTTATCCTAAAAATAAATCATTTTTAAGACATTATAATCTGAATAATATTGTATAATAAAATAATATTTCATGCTTTTCCTAAAGTGACCCTCACCTCTCTTATAAAAAGGTACTTACCCTTCTCTCAAGATCACTCTTCAAAATCCGTTTGGCTCGGCCAAAACCTTCCAAAATATCATTAAAACTACCATAAAATAGACCTAATGGACTTTCAGTTGTTATAATGTCAACCTATGTAGGCCTTTTTATCATATCTAAAGGAAACACTGGAATCAGAGGTAATAATTTCACCACCTCTTACAAAGTTATTTTCCTTTTCGAAATCCTTTTTCTTTATTTTTTCCATATCAAAATAATGACTATAGTCACTTAAACATAATTTTATGTTATTATAAATATTTTACAATCATTTTCATTATTCTATATATCCTATGAATGTCAATTCACCATACCTGAGTACGTACGACTTATAGTCTCCATGTCGTGGTGTAGTTTTTTATTCAAACACTTTATTATTTGGATGGCTATAATAATGAGTATAACTGATGTAAATAATAAATATAACCTGTTATGGATTATTTATATATACTCCATCCTATTAGAAACAATATCACCATCAAAATATTGATATTGTCACTCATGTGAACGTACAGATTATCGTCTACACGAACACAAAAAGATTCATACCCATCATAACCATTCATAAATATTTTTCATTTTATGATTATATATAATGTTTAATAACTTAATATAATTCTATATATGAATCAAATACATCATATCCATAACAAACATGACTTATAAAACAAATCATATAAAGGAAAATGAATCTGCTAACACCCCAAACAATGATACTATTGAAATATTATTAACAATGAAATATTAGAAGATCATATATGATATCATATTTATATATGTGGTTCTTTTATAATTTAATAATAAGTATTTAACTATTATAAATTATGTTAACATACCCTTGAAAAAAAAATATTAAAAGAAAAGGGTTAATTCTATAATTTCTTCGTTATCCGAGTTTGTTTATACGACAGTATGTACTCAGAACTATTTATCATCCACTTTCATGTTTCATAAAATATATTTCAAAAAATTATTATTTCCTAGACTATGGGTTAATGTTATTTATAAACTTGTTTGAATTTTTATGAGATTTTTATAAAATAATCTTTCTTTCATTTTCAAAGCAATTTAATTTATGAACATTTCGACAACATTATGGAAAGAATGTTTTTTAACTGATACGGTGGATGCGGCTATTTTCCTCCATTGTAACACCTTAAAAGATACCCTTACAATCATATAATAATGTTTTCAAAATAAATGTTTTCTTTTTAAATTAGAAGATATTTAAATGATTTCAAAATTGAAAGAGATATTTCTCTCAAATAGTTTTGATTTCATCTATGTCAACATTATTTGTTGGATTTTCACCTGTTTGAAGTTGATTTATTGTGATAAAATCGTCCATATTGTATATAAGGTTTTGTGATATGTTTGAATATGGATGGGATATTTTTATACCATTCATGGTGTATAGTTAAAGTATTGACATTTAATAAGCTAGTTTTAATATGATTTTTTATGTTATGTTTCAACATTTTCATATGAAGAATGCATTGGACATAGTAAGTGATAGGTGGAGATAGATACAGATCCTTGATTCATTTCTAGGTCTCATGAGACAAACTAGTGTCTTGTAATAAGGCCATGACAAAATCTTATTTGTAGACTTGGCATGAGGACTTGACTATGTAGTTATGATGTCCAACGTTAGGCATTCCATCATTAAAATTGGATATTGATATTATGTGTTATTACATGACTAATAGAATATCCATGTGAATATTTACATTTAATTATTTGACTTATCATTTCCAAATTATGCTCATGATTAAGTCAAAAAAGGCTTGTGTTTTAGTCTTATACACTACCTTAATTGTTTATGGTTATTTATGAATGTTTTCGCTATATTGTTATCCATACTGAGCACCTAAGCTCACCATATTCTATGTTATATTTTTTCCTGGATGTGAAGAAGTATATTTTGAATGACCTACTGGGATAGTCTAATAGATATGATTGTGTTTAAAGGAGACACAATACTGTTTTTTATTTCTTGATGTAATGTAAAACTTATGTATGTATCTAGTACTTCCAAAGCTACTAAAATAATAGGAATTTCAAGATTTGAACCATTATGATCATTCCAATGTTATGTAATATTGAACCTACTCATGGTAACTAGGGTTGGGGAATTATAGTTGGTATTAGAGGAAGATTAGTACAAACCTTGGAAGCTAGATTTTTGAAAGCACAAATTAGATAACATTACCCTAATATAGACATTAACGATTAGTATAGAAGAACATCACAGAATTTTGTTAACATAGAGTTTTTTCAGCTATTCATGAAATAAATCCTTTTCTGGATACGAGAAGGTAGAGGCTACTCTTGCAGAGATACACCTAGGTGTAAAAACTCCCACAAGGAGTTTCGGGCATGACCTAGGGTATCCTGGTACACAATAATGATCATTGTTGCACTCTTGGTTACGACACTCCTGAGGGATATGATTTTGATAATTTCAATTATCTTTACAACCCATTATGATTGATTTATGAGTATATACCTCCTCAAAGAAATCATTTTTTATGTTTGTGGATTATATCTATAAACTGTTCAATTTATGTTAAGTGTTTTATAAGTTTGAAATTATGTATTGAAATTCATAAACTAATATAGTGTATTCCATTATTGTGAAATGGATACTAGTGGAAGGAATAGAAACCATATCAATTCACATAACCCATGTAGGGATTTCTCTCCTACTCATGATAATTGTAGTGGAGATGGTGATGAAACTTGTGCTGATCTGCTTATCACCATACTGAGACAACTCACTCAGGTTATGAATAATATCCATACCCATATGGATCACCACGATCCACAATGCGGAGGATCAATGATAGACCACTTCATGAGGTAACAAACATAATCATTCAATGTGACTATAAATCCATTTCTAGCGGATCAATGGATAAGTTACTTGGAGATAATATTTCTTGCTTTGGGGAGTAGTGTAAGGGAAAACGTTTTCATGGTAGTTTATCGGCTCACAAGTGATGAAGATCAATGGTGTTCATTAGTTATAAACAAAAAGGATGATGAAGAAGTATCAAATATCGAATATAGGGAGTATAAAGTGATTTTCTCGAAAAAATACTTTTCTCGTGACCATCAAGCGGATGTGAAAAGACAATTTCTGAGTCTGAGGAAAAAGGAGGATGAGAATGTTGTAAAGTATGAGGCTAATTTTTCAAGGTTAGAAAGGAATTCAGTAGATTATATATGTAACCCAAGGAGTAATATTGATCGATTATTTGATGGGATAAAATGATTTCTCTATCGATCATTAGTCTCACAATATTTCTCATCGTACGAAGATATTGGTTCATGTTTTATCAAGACAAAAAAATGAATTCTCTATGTCTTAAAAGATTAAAGAAAAGCAATGTAAAGACCCGTAAAATTCAAGGGAAATTTTTTTTCTTAATTTTCTTTAGAATTTTACAAGAGCGCGGTTTCTGACGGCACCTGATTCCGAGGCCCGGAGTGCCCAAAATCAATTTCCGAAGTTTGGCTTGGGTACGTTTAGTGAACGAACGAGCGTGATTTCCTAACTTTTGATCCGGTGCTCGGAATTGAAATCCGAGGGCACCGATGAACTCGCAGCACCGATTTTCGCTTAAAGAGACCCTTTCGGAAGTTGCGTTTGTTGCGGGTTGAAAGTTAGTTTTTGGGAGATTTCTAAAAAGTTGAATAAAAAAATGTGGATTCTTTTTATTTCACTTTTGTAGGTTAACTCCTCTCAAAAGGAGTTAGGGGTGGGACCCAAACCCACTTAACCTCCCTTGAGAGGATTAAGTGTGGTGGGACCCACACGAACCTAAACCTCTCAACTTCCCCCTTAAACTCCCCTCTCTCCCTCTAAAATGTTTGTAAACATAACATCTAATTAATTACACATGACATGTTAATTAATTAAGTGTTATGTTTTTGAATTTGAAGTTTTGAATTCCTTGGCTTGGTAAATAAAATAAGGAGGGACCTTAATTTATTTTGTTAGCCAACTTGTGTGGATTTCTTTTTGAGAGCTCCTCCTCCATCTTCTTCATCTTGACGAAGAACGCTCATCTTGACGAAGAACGCTCAAGCTCCGACGAAGAGCGCCGCTCCGCTCTTCTTCGTCTTCCGTGTCAACGAGAGGGAACGCCGCTTCCTCCTCGGATTCCCTTCGTCGACATAAGAGGTTTCACCAACGACGTATCACATCGGACACATCTCTTCGTCAACAGAATTGACGAACAACTACTGCGACGCCCGATCTCCGCGACGTCGACTTCCGCGGACATAGAAAAATCCTCGAACGTATACCCAAGGTAGGGGTTGTTATTTATTGTTTAATTATTCTATTCTTGCTCATGGTTCGCATGAATAACGTGAGGAATTTGAATATTTTAAATTGAGTTATTATTTTAACGTGAGGGGGTCGGACCGCACGAACACGGCCGAACCCCCCTCCATCGTTCTTATTGAATTGCTTGCGGGTGGATGAATCAAGGTGGCGTGGTGTCGTCGCCCCACGCGGATATTCGCCAATCCTTATTGCGCGACGCCGTCGCGCCGCGCCATGGAAGAAACATCAGGAACGCGACGCCGTCGCGCCGCGTTGAAGAAATCAAGGTGCGGCGGAGGGGCGCGGTGCCGTCGCACCGCACCGGATGACGAAAACCGCAGCCGGTTCCGGGCCGCGGCGGAAGAGAAGACCGGCGGCCGGGCCGCCGGCGTCGGAAGCCGAAGGCGGGACCGGAATTTCCGGTCCCGTTGGAGAAAACCGGCCGGCCAGCGGGCCGGCCGGATGGCATTAAACCGGGGGAATTAATCCCCCGGCCAGCACTTAAAACCCCCCTCTTTATGAGGGGGGGGGGGGGGGGCGTTTTTCTTGAGGGGGGGCAGCCGGCCCCCCGGTTCCGCACAAACAGGCCCCCCACGTGGGGGGGGGGGGGGCGTTTAAAAAATAAAGGGGGCGCGACATATAGCCGCCGCCGCCCTTCCCAGGAAGCGGGGGCTTAGCCCCCCGCGTGCAGCCACCTTGCGGCGCCAGGCCGCCGCGGCCCCCGCGCCGCCGCGCCGCCGGCCGGCCGGCCGGGCTGGGTCGGACCCGGGTCGGGTTGACCCGGTTCGGGTCGCCCGGTTCGGGCCGACCAGGGGGGGTCGGGCCGGGTCGCCCCGGACCCGGACCCTCCCTTTTCGAATCTTTTTCGTTCTTTTGGCCATATCTTGAGCCTCAGACCTCCGATTGACGAACCGTCTGCGGCAACGCGATCCTTGGATCGAGGCGGTCGTTTCGGTATATCGCACTCAAGGTTTCGAATTACTTTGAGTTCGGCCGGGTTGGTTCGTTCACGAAACCAACCGGGCCTTCGGAGCGGAAACGCTCTTATCTTGAGCTACGGACGTCCGATTGACGTGCCGTCAGCCGTGTTGTGTTCCTCTTAGTGAGACGGATCTTTTGGCATACTCCGCCCGAGGTTTGGACGCAGGTGGAGTATGGTCGGGTTGGTTTTGCTTTAAAAACCAACCGGGCCCCGGGGACGAAAATGCCAATAACTCTCAGACCGGGCGTCCGATCGACGCGCCGTCTGTTGCGTTGAGTTCCTGTTGACGATACGGAACTTTTGGATACATCAACTCTGGACTTTGTGACAGTTGATGTATCAGCCTCTCGGCTCGTGGAGCGGACCCTCCGAACGAGCTTGCAGTGTGGGGGAACCCTAGTGCTGGCTGCGACTGTTACTGTGACTGCTACTGCTACTACTGCTACTGTGACTGCGACGACGACAGTACAGAGATCCTGTGTGGATTCGACGACAACGACTACAGCACTCAGCGATCCTACGTGGATCAGTGCTACAGGTCCTGTGTGGGCCCGATCCTGTGTGGGTCCGATCCTGTGTGGGTCCTTGCGCTCAGCGGTCCTGTGTGAACCAGCGCCTACGGGTCCTGTGTGGGCCCGATCCTGTGTGGGTCTTTGCGGGGGTTAGTTACCTATCGATCCTTCGTCGGTCCGACGACTTAGATGGATCAGTGATCATCTTTATCGTCCTTTGAAAAAGTATACCTGTGTGAGCTGAATCCTTTTGCTTTCCTGTGTGGATTGTGTTGTGCAATCCTGTGTGGATTACGTTTTGCTTTCCTGTGTGGAATACGTATACTTTCCTGTGTGGACTAAGTTGTACTTCGGCTCGGAGGTTGGAGCGTATTTGAAATTGATGACTTAGGTATATGTATGGGCATATACCTAAGAAGTGTCGGTTGTTACTTCGTGATTGTACCTTTCTTCGTGGTTTATCCTTTGTGGATTTGAGAGACCTTCAGGGGTCTCTGGGTCCCTACTGAGTAACTTATACTCACCCCTGCACGGGCTATGCCCGCACTACGTTGTGTTGGTTGCAGACGACGGACATCGTTGACCTTAGCTGAGGCCTGCAGAGCGGGACGGTACCCGGAGGTGGACCACTGGGCGGGACGTGCACGGAGCAGACGACGGGACCCGTGGAGCAGTGGAGATATCTGTACCCACCCTTCAGGTGGGATTTCCAGTGGACAGCTCGGTGTAGCGGCTTTTAATTTTCATATGCTATTTTCCCTTTCGAGTTGTACTTTACTTTCAGTTTGGGTTTGTATACTGGCCCATTTTACTTTTCCGCACTTTCAGTTGTACTCTGCTTTTGTTTAGTGTTTACTTTCCGCTTGCTTACTTTGTGGTGTTTGTTTACTTTACAAAGGCAATGCTTTCCCTTTTTACCGGGATTTACGCCTTGGTGCTAGTCGCCAGCCCCTGGCCTATGGAAGGCGGGCTTGGGGTAGTCACGGCACGGACCCCGAGGGCGGGTCGTGACAAATTGGTATCAGAGGTGTTCGGTTCTACCGCGAACTCTGATCTTTCTATGTGAAGCAATAATGTTTAGCGTATTGAGTGTGGTTATCAGTCCAGGGAGTCCAGTGTTGGTGCGGCGGCCGACGTATCCGTACACCAGGACCCTGACTTCTGATTTCCGACTTAATGCACGAAAACATTGATTGCGTGTGTGTTTCAAAGTTTTCTTTGTGATTACTTATATCAGCTCACCAGGTATACTGTTCTGACCGTGGCGCACCTGTTTCCTTTTCAGGATGGCCCCACGAAAGCAGCCAGCTAGGGTTCCGAGAGTCGAGCGAGACGACAGCCCACCGAGCGATGAGGCCTCGGTGCAGGGCCCTTTGTCAGCAGTGGCACCGGCGGTAGCTCTACCCGCCGAGCCCCCGATGCTTCCACCAGCAGCCGCTGACGATGCACGTCGCCTCAGCGCACTGCATGAGTTTCAGCGCCAGCGTCCGCCCAGGTTTCGCGGGGAGACGGATCCCCAGGCAGCAGAGGACTGGCTAGAGGCAGTGGTACGAGTGTTTAGGCTAGTGAGGACACCAGCAGACCTCATGGTGATCCTCGCTGCGAGCCTACTACACGCAGCAGCAGGACGATGGTGGAGCTTGATGCTCTAGGTGCACGATGAGGCATCTCTACTTTGGACGGACTTTGAGAGCCTCTTCCGCTCGGAGTTCGTCCCAGCCACCCTTCGTGCGGTGTGTATCCAGGAGCTTCTACAGCTGCGGCAGGGCAGCATGACGGTCGCACAGTGCTCGGCGAGATTTACCGATCTCTCGCGCTACTCGACCGACATGGTACGTGGCCCATTCTTCCGGGCCTGGACCTTCGAGCAGGGTTTGAGACACGAGATCAGGGCATCGCTGGTCTCCCTCAGCATACCGACTCAGACAGGAGTACTGGAGCGGGCCCTTCTGATCGAGAGCTTCCTTGATGAGTCTACACCAGCACAGAGACCCACCGCAGGGCGGCACGTGGCAGAGTCATCTGCAGCAGGCAGTCGACGGATGACTCAGGGGTCCAGACAGACCAGACCTTCGGTCAGACGATCTCAGGGCACTGGCTCAGCAGTGCGGGGCACACAGCGTGGAGCCAGTCTTACGAGAGGCAGACAGTGCTACTCGTGCGGCGGGCAGGGCCACATGGCTCGTGACTGCCCGACCCGTCGTGCCGAGGAGCAGCAGACAGTTGATGGACCACCGAGGCAGAGGCAGAGGGTCGACCGTGGCGGTCCGCAGGGAGGAGGCGGACGAGGCAGAGGAGCTGGACGAGCAGCCGGTGGTGGCCGACGCTTTGAGGCTCTACCACCACCACCACTAAGAGATCCACCCCGACCACAGGGAGCTGGCGGGCAGCGACAGGCACAGCTCCAGGCAGCAGAGGCCTACGACCACGGCGCACCCGAGATGATTCGAGGTACTATCTGTGTCTACTCCACCCTTGCTGCAGTTCTTATAGACACAGGAGCGAGTCACTCTTTCATAGCAGCTGCCCTTGTTCGGAGCTCGGAGATTCCGACAGAGCCGTTGGCTCGATCCTTACGGCTAGAGACTCTTACGGGAGCAGACTCGACGATTACGCATTGGTGCCGGCAGTGTGAGCTTACTCTAGGAGGCGAAATCTTCGGCTGGGATCTTCTTGTAGCAGCGTCGAGGCCTTATGACGTCATCTTGGGCATGGATTGGCTATCTACGGTCCATGCACAGATTGACTGTTTTAGGCGCAAGGTGCGATGTGTACGCACCGACGGGAGCAGGTTCACCTTCACCGGCGAGAAGGGAGCCTTTGCAGCACAGGATGGACTTCCGCGGAGGAGAGGACATCCCATCACTCATCAGTTGGCTAGCCTTATCCTTGGAGTAGTTGACGTGCGAAGTCCTGGTTTTCCTGCAGTGGTGGATCAGTTTGCGGACGTTTTTCCCGACGACGTTCCAGGGCTACCTCCTCAAAGAGAGGTAGACTTTTATATTGACTTGTACCCCGGGACAGCCCCGATATCCACTCCAGCATATCGGATGGCCCCCGCCGAGCTTCGAGAGCTACGGGTACAGTTGGAGGACTTGCAGGGAAAGGGGTTCATCCGACCTAGTGTTTCACCCTGGGCTTCCCCGATTTTGTTCGCCAAGAAGGCGGATGGGAGCTTGCGGCTTTGTGTTGACTATTGTCGCCTGAACCAGGTGACAATGAGGAACAAGTATCCGCTACCGAGGATTGATGACCTCTTTGATCAGCTCAAGGGAGCACGGTGGTTCTCGAAGATAGACCTCAGGTCAGGCTATCATCAGCTCAGAGTCAGAGACGAGGATGTGCAGAAGACGACCTTCAGATGTCGGTATGGCCACTATGAGTTCTTGGTTATGCCTTTCGGTGTAACCAATGCTCCAGCAGTGTTCATGGCTCTCATGAACAGGATCTTTCAGCCATACCTCGATCGGTTTGTCGTGGTCTTCATCGACGACATTCTGATTTACTCTATGACAGAGGAGGAGCACGCCTATCACTTGCGAGTTGTACTAGACACACTCCGAGAGCACCAGCTTTATGGTAAGCTCTCGAAGTGCCAGTTCTGGATATGTGAGGTCCACTTCTTGGGACACGTTATCTCTGAGGCGGGAGTTGCAGTGGATCCCGCGAAGATTGAGGCTGTGTTAGCATGGGAGCCACCCAGGAGCGTGACTGAGGTTCGGAGTTTCTTGGGACTAGTTGGATACTATCGGAGATTCGTGCCAGACTTCTCTAGAGTTGCGGCATCACTCACAGCTTTGACAAAGAAGGGGAAACCATTCGTGTGGTCAGACAGATGTCAGTAGAGCTTCCCGGAGCTGAGACAGAGATTGACTAGCGCACCTATCTTGAGGTTGCCTGAGGAGGGAGTAGGGTACGTAGTCTACTGCGATGCATCAGGGACCGGAATCGGATGTGTTCTGATCCAGGAGCGGGCCGTGATCGCCTATGGATCACGTCAGTTGAGGTCGCATGAGCAGAACTACGCTACCCATGACCTGGAGCTAGCAGCAGTGGTCTTCGCTCTGAAGACATGGCGACACTATCTGATGGGAGAGCGCTTTACAGTCTTTTCCGATCATCAGAGTCTCAGGTATATCTTCTCTCAGAAGGACCTGAACCTGAGACAGCGGTGATGGCTCGAGTTCCTCCAGGACTATGACTTTGAGATAGTCTATACTCCTGGGAAGGGGAACGTAGTAGCCTATGCCCTTAGCAGGAGGACGGGCATTCAGCTACTTGAGGAGGAGATGGAGCAGCTAGCCTCTTTGCAGATATCCTTCGTGGATAGAGATGGAGCAGCCTTCCTCCAGTCTCTCACAGTCACCCCTCCACTACTGCAGCGAGTCAGGGAGGCACAGCGTGGGGATACTGACTGTGAGACACGGCGTGCACAGATATCCTCGGGACAGGCACCTGATGGTTTCTCCCATGGAGCAGAGCACGACATCATTTTAAGAGGACGTACCATGGTACCAGTAGCTTTGCGAGAGGACGTGCTGAGGGAGTTTCACACTTCTCCTTTGGCAGTACATCCTGGAGTGGCGAAGATGTACCAGGACCTCAGACGACAGCACTGGTGGCCGGGCATGAAGAAGGCTGTAGCAGAGTTCGTTTCTCGATGCCTCACCTGTCAGCAGGTAAAGGCAGAGCATCAGGTACCAGCGGGCTTGGTACAGCCCTTGGAGGTTCCGGAGTGGAAGTGGGACGGCATATATATGGATTTCGTGACTGGACTTCCACACACTTCCAAAGGTCACGACTCCATCTGGGTGATTGTTGACCGACTCACCAAGTCGGCACACTTCTTACCCATCAGAGAGCAGGGCTCAGTGGAGAGATTGGGACGTCTCTACGTTCAGGAGATTGTGCGGCTCCACGGCGTTCCATCATCTATCGTCTCCGATCGAGATGCTCACTTTACTTCCCGGCTTTGGAAGGGGTTACAGGAGGCGTTCAGGACGCAGCTACGTCTGAGCACAGCCTTTCATCCTCAGACGGATGGTCAGACAGAGAGGACCATTCAGACACTCGAGGACATGCTCCGCGCATGTGTCCTCGACTTTGGTCATAGCTGGGAGGACCACCTACCCTTGGTGGAGTTTGCGTACAACAACAGCTACCACTCCACCATCGGGATGGCACCGTACGTGGCGTTGTACGGCCGACCTTGTAGATCTCCTTTGTGCTGGACAGACCCCGGAGAGTCAGCACTGGTGGGACCGGAGATGGTCCAGGCCACGACAGAGAAGGTCCAGGTCATCCAGGAGCGGATGAGGACAGCTCAGAGCCGGCAGAAGTCATATTCTGATAGGAGGCGGAGGCCACTAGAGTTCGAGGATGGCGACCACATCTTCTTGCGGGTCTCACCTCGACGTGGTATTCGGAGATTTGGCCGAGGCGGCAAGTTATCTCCGCGCTTTATCGGACCCTTCCAGATTCTCAGTAGGATTAGTGAGGAGGCTTATCGCCTGGCTCTACCACCTCAGTTTCACCGGGTGCACGACGTCTTCCACGTATCTCAGCTGAGGAGATACGTGCACGACCCGACGCACATCATTGACCATGGGGAGCTTGTCATTGACGATGGGGCGACTTTTACGGAGGTCCCGGTGGAGATAGAGGATCGACAGGAGCGGGTCCTGCGTGGGCGATCGATTCCTCTTGTGCGCATCAGATGGCAGCACGGGAATCTCCAGGAGAGCACATTGGAGCGGGAGGCTCAGATGCGTGCTCAGTACCCTCATTTGTTTCCCTAGATTTTGATGTATCTTTACGGGGACGTAAAGCCCTGATGTGGGAGTAATGTAAAGACCCATAAAATTCAAGGGAAATTTTTTTTTTCTTAATTTTCTTTAGAATGTTACAAGAGCGCGGTTTCTGACGGCACCTGATTCCGAGGCCCGGAGTGCCCGGAATCAATTTCCGAAGTTTGGCTCGGGTACGTTCAGTGAACGAACGAGCGGGATTTCCTAACTTTTGATCCGGTGCTCGGAATTGAAATCTGAGGGCACCGATGAACTCGCATCACCGATTTTCGCTTAAAGAGACCCTTTCGGAAGTTGCGTTTGTTGCGGGTTGAAAGGTAGTTTTTGGGAGATTTATAAAAAGTTGAATAAAAAAATGTGGATTCTTTTTATTTCACTTTTGTAGGTTAACTCCTCTCAAAAGGAGTTACGGATGGGACCCACACCCACTTAACCTCCCTTGAGAGGATTAAGTGTGGTGGGACCCACACGAACCTAAACCTCTCAACTTCCCCCTTAAAGTCCCCTCTCTCCCACTTAAATGTTTGTAAACTTTACATCTAATTAATTACACATGACATGTTAATTAATTAAGTGTTATGTTTTTGAATTTGAAGTTTTGAATTCTTTGGCTTGGTAAATAAAATAAGGAGGGACCTTAATTTATTTTGTTAGCCAACTTGTGTGGATTTCGTTTTGAGAGCTCCTCCTCCATCTTCTTCATCTTGACGAAGAACGCTCATCTTGACGAAGAACGCTCAAGCTCCGACGAAGAACGCCGCTCCGCTCTTCTTCGTCTTCCGTGTCAACGAGAGGGAACACCGCTTCCTCCTCGGATTCCCTTCGTCGACATAAGAGGTTTCGCCAACGACGTATCACATCGGACGCATCTCTTCGTCAACGGAATTGACGAACGACTACCGCGACGCCCGATCTCCGCGACGTCGACTTCCGCGGACATAGAAAAATCCTCGAACGTATACCCAAGGTAGGGGTTGTTATTTATTGTTTAATTATTCTATTCTTGCTCATGGTTCGCATGACTAACGTGAGGAATTTGAATATTTTAAATTGAGTTATTATTTTAACGTGAGGGGGCCGGACCGCACGAACACGGCCAAACCCCCCTCCATCGTTCTTGTTGAATTGCTTGCGGGTGGATGAATCAAGGTGGCGTGGTGCCGTCGCACCACGCGGATATTCCCCAATCCTTATTGCGCGACGCCGTCGCGCCGCGCCATGGAAGAAACATCAGGAACGCGACGCTGTCGCGCCGCGTTGAAGAAATCAAGGTGCGGCGGAGGGGTGCGGTGCCGTCGCACCGCGCCGGATGACGAAAACCGCGGCTGGTTCCGGGCCGCGGCGGAAGAGAAGACCGGCGGCCGGGCCGCCGGCGTCGGAAGCCGAAGGCGGGACCAGAATTTCCGGTCCCGTTGGAGAAAACCGGCCGGCCAGCTGGCCGGCCGGATGGCATTAAACCGGGGGAATTAATCCCCCGGCCAGCACTTAAAACCCCCCCTCTTTATGAGGGGGGGCATTTTTCTTGAGGGGGGGGGGGGGGGGGGGGCAGCCGGCCCCCCGGTTCCGCACAAACAGGCCCCCCACGTGGGGGGGGGGGGGGCGTTTAAAAAATAAAGGGGGTGCGGCATATAGCCGCCGCCGCCCTTCCCAGGTAGCGGGGGCTTAGCCCCCCGCGTGCAGCCACCTTGTGGCGCCAGGCCGCCGCGGCCCCCGCGCCGCCGGCCGGCCGGCCGGGCCGGGTCGGACCCGGGTCGGGACGACCCGGTTTGGGTCGACCCGGTTCGGGCCGACCAGGGGGGGTCGGGCCGGGTCGCCCCGGACCCGGACCCCCCCGTTTCGAATCTTTTTCGGTCTTTTGGCCATATCTTGAGCCTCAGACCTCCGATTGACGAACCGTCTACGGAAACGCGATCCTTGGATCGAGACGGTCGTTTCGGTATATCGCACTCAAAGTTTCGAATTACTTTGAGTTCGGCCGGGTTGGTTCGTTCACGAAACCAACCGGGCCTTCGGAGCGGAAACACTCATATCTTGAGCTACGGACATCCGATTGACGTGCCGTCAGCCGTGTTGTGTTCCTCTTAGTGACACGGATCTTTTGGCATACTCCGCCCGAGGATTGGACGCAGGTGGAGTATGGTCGGGTTGGTTTTGCTTTAAAAACCAACCGGGCCCCGGGGACGAAAATGCCAATAACTCTCAGACCGGGCGTCCGATCGACGCGCCGTCTGTTGCGTTGAGTTCCTGTTGACGATACGGAACTTTTGGATACATCAACTCTGGACTTTGTGACAGTTGATGTATCAGCCTCTCGGCTCGTGGAGCGGACCCTCCGAACGAGCTTGCTGTGTGCGGGAACCCTAGTGCTGGCTGCGACTGTTGCTGTGACTGCTACTGCTACTACTGCTACTGTGACTGCGACGACGACAGTACAGAGATCCTGTGTGGATTCGACGACGACGACTACAGCACTCAGCGATCCTACGTGGATCAGTGATACAGGTCCTGTGTGGGCCCGATCCTGTGTGGGTCCGATCCTGTGTGGGTCCTTGCGCTCAGCGGTCCTGTGTTAACCAGCGCCTACAGATCCTGTGTGGGCCCGATCCTGTGTGGGTTTTTGCGGGGGTTAGTTACCTATCGATCCTTCGTGGGTCCGACGACTTAGATGGATCAGTGATCATCTTTATCATCCTTTGAAGAAGTATACCTGTGTGAGCTGAATCCTTTTGCTTTCCTGTGTGGATTGTGTTGTGCAATCCTGTGTGGATTACGTTTTGCTTTCCTGTGTGGAATACGTATACTTTCCTGTGTGGACTGAGTTGTACTTGGGCTCGGAGGTTGGAGCGTATTTGAAATTGATGACTTAGGTATATGTATGGGCATATACCTAAGCAGTGTCGGTTGTTACTTCATGATTGTACATTTTTTCGTGGTTTATCCTTTGTGGATTTGAGAGACCTTCAGGGGTCTCGGGGTCCCTACTGAGTAACTTATACTCACCCCTGCATGGGCTATGCCCGCACTACGTTGTGTTGGTTGCAGACGACGGACAGCGTTGACCTTAGCTGAGGCTTGCAGAGCGGGACGGTACCTGGAGGTGGACCACTGGGCGGGACGTGCACGAAGCAGACGACGGGACCCTTGGAGCAGTGGAGCTATCTGTACCCACCCTTCAGGTGGGATTTCCAGTGGACAGCTCGGTGTAGCGGCTTTTACTTTTCAGTTGTTGTTTTCCCTTTCGAGTTGTACTTTACTTTCAGTTTGGGTTTGTATACTGGCCCATTTTACTTTTCCGCACTTTCAGTTGTACTCTGCTTTTGTTTAGTGTTTACTTTCCGCTTGCTTACTCTGTGGTGTTTGTTTACTTTACAAAGGCAATGCCTTCCCTTTTTACCGGGATTTACGCCTTGGTGCTAGTCGCCAGCCCCTGGCCTATGGAAGGCGGGCTTGGGGTAGTCACGGCACGGACCCCGAGGGCAGGTCGTGACAAGAAATACAAGAGACGATCTACTGAACACATTGGAAATTAAAATTAAGGGGAATAAGGGAAATGTTGAATATACATCCTTCATTAAATGTTCGAAGAAACACCCTGTTACTTTCCGGATGTGAATGGGAGTATGTTACAATTATGGTGAAAAAGGACACCAAGCGCGTGATTGCAAGGTAAAGAAAGAGGTAGTCAATATTGAATGTTATAATTGTAGAAAATGGGATATTATTCCAATGAATGTCCTGAGCGCCAAGGAAACATACCACAGAAAAGTACAAGGGAGCAAGGCGAATCTCATGTGATCACCAATTGTGTGTGGAGAAGGAAGACATTCTGAAAATAGAATTTCAAACCAGGTATGGGAATTACAAGTGTACAGTAATTCCTTTTAGACTGACTAACACACCTTCTTGTTTTCAGGGATCTAATGAATAGAGTTTTCAAAGAATATCTTAGTGAATTTGTAGTGGTATTTATTGATGATATCTTGGATTACTCAAAAGCTCCAAAGATCATGAAAATCACTTGAACACTATTCTAAAAACCCTCAGAGGAAACAAATTATATGGGATGTTTAGCAATTGTAAATTATGGCTTTAGGATATTTCTTTTATTGGCCACATTTTCTCTATGGATGGAATCTATTTTGATCCTTTAATGACACGAGCAATACAAGAACAGCCAGCTTCGACAAGTATAATATAAGAACATAGTTTTATTGGTTTAGCATGTTATTATCGGCATTTTTCTGGAAGTTTTCCCGATTGGATAATCCATTAACCAAGCTGACACATAAAAGGGATATATTTGTTTGGAAAAAATTTCGTGAAGAATGTTTTGAAGAACTGAATATAATATTTTTCAATCCTCTTATCTTGACTCTACCATTGGGGAATGACAGGTTCTTTATTTATAACGATTCTTTAAAAAAGGATATGGTTGTGTCATTATGAAGAATGATAGTGTTATTGCCTATGCATCACAAAAGCTAAAAATTCATGAACAAAAATATCCCACTCATGATCTTGAGTTAGTAGCTGAAATATTTTCATTGAAGATATGGAGACACTATCTATGTGGTGAATAATGGGATATATATACTGATCAAGAGAGTTTAAAGTACATTTTCTCACAAAAATATCTCAACATTAGGCAAAGGAGATGGTTCAAAGTACTCTAGTGTTATGATTTAACTATACATTTCCACCCAAGGAAGGAAAATAAGGTGGAATATGATTTGAACAGAAAGGATCACTGAGTTTTGAACAAGATGAGAGTTGAAATGGGTATTTTTTCATTGATCTAGTAATGATGGATATGCGAATAACCATGGCAGGTGAAACAAAAATACGTTTTCACATGGTTTCCAAACTATTTTTACTAGAAAGGATAAAGTGTTCTCAGACTGATGATGAGGAGTTTAGAAAGAAAATTAAAGATATGAATGATTAGTAATTGATCGACATTGTATATGATGATGAGATTTTGAAATTTGCGAAGAGACATTGTGTTCCTAACAATCCTGAACTAAAAATGGAATTGTTGGATGATGATCATATCTCCACATTCTCAATACACCCTGGTAGAACTAAGATGTTTATAAATATAATGGAACATTATTAGTGGGAAAATATAATGTTAGAGATTGCTGATTATGCGGAAATATTTATGGTTTTTCAATAAGTGAATGCTAGATGACAACATCCTAGAGGAGTCATAAAACCTCTTCCAATACATAGTGGAAGTGGGATGGTATTACAATGGTATTTGTCATGGGGAATCCAAATACTCCATAAAGGAATGATACAATATGGGTCTTTGTAGATCATCGTACCAAGTCTGTAAATTTTCATTCTATAAGAGAAGATTTACCACAAGGATGTTTAGCTAAAATATGTATTAATGATGTTGTAAAACTTCATGGAGTACCCCTATAGATTCTTTCTTATCATGATCCCCATTTTACATCAAGATTTTGTAGAAGTATTTACAAGGCTTTGGGTACTGAACTTTGTTTGAGCACCACCTACCACCCTCAAACTGATTGACAATCCAAACGGACTATTAAAAGCTTATAAGACATGTTGAAATCCCACTCACTTGACATTTAAGGTATATAGTATCAGTATTTACCTTTTTTATAATTTTTATATAACAATTTCTTCCATTAAAGTATTCAGATGGCACCATATGAAGCTTTATATGTAAAGAGATGTCACACACCAACATGTTGGGATGATGTTGGTGAAAGAAAACTCATAGGACATAACATTTTGAGGAAACAATTGAAAAATAGAATGTTATCTAAACCCACATCAACGAATCTCATTGTAGGAAAAAGATTTATGTCGATAACCAAAAGAATGATTTAAAATTTCAAGTTGGAGATCATGTTTTCTTAAGGGTATCTCCATGGAAGGGTGTTATAGGATTCGGTAAGAAGATAATATTAAGTCCCATGTACATCAGACCTTTAAAAAAACTAGAATGAATTTTCATGGTAGCTTATCATTTTCCAATGCTTCCAGTTCTATCAAATGTTCATGATGTGTTCCACGTATCACTATTGAGAAAATGCATGCCTGACCAAACACATGTGCTCACCTATGATGATATTAAATCCGGAACCTGACCTGTCTTATTGAGAAGAGCCAATCATAATTCTTGATACCAATGAAAAAGTGTTGAGAAACTCGGTGACTCGACTCCTAAAATTTCTATAGAGAAACCATAAGATGGAAGTGGAAATGTGGGTACCCGAGGAAAATATGATGAAGAACCACCTGAATCATATTATGATGTAATATTCTAGAAGTTTTGAGGATGAAATTATTTTAAGGAGGGGAGAATGTGACACATCAAATATTGACGATACGTTTCCCTTTGGTTAATGTTATAGCTTGTGTTTTATGATACTTGGAGTTTTAATACACCACGGCAAATAAAAATAGCCAATATGAATAGTAATACCCACTTTTTGATATTTTATAAATTTTATTTTTCAATATGTACTTCATTTTTAGAATCGGAATATCAAAATTATCTTAGGGTGATTTTTTTTGTAGTTTTCTAAAAACTCTCAATTTTTGATGAAAAATAATAAAACACTACATTATTGTTTAAAACCGAAATTTTATTTAAATAATTAGTTATCTTATTTAAATTTATATTAGGTAAAAATATATACATAATACCTATATATGTTAAATGTAATTATTTGGAATAATTTTATAATAATATTAGATATATAAATTATTATTGAACTTTTTAATGTCTTTTAAAGACCTTCCTGGAGCATTTGCAAATTTCCATAAAACATAATTTTACCACATATATGAGTTGAATTTCAAAAATCTATGATACACGGTTAACATAATTATATAAAATTTGGTTCATAAATATGAAAATAATTTTTGGTGAATAGTAACCACTGACTATTATTTAACACAATTAAAAGTAAATAGGGTAATTAAAAGTAAATATATATTAAAATGACCCAAACACATATACTAATTCAATTATATTTGTGTTTCATGACCAAAATCAAATACAGGTATAAAATATTATCCTTTGGGTCCACTTTTATTAGATTAGGATAGTTATAATTATTTTATTTAAAGAATAGTTAAAAGTGTCAAATTCAAATTTTCATAACTAAAATTTTTTTAATATAGGGTCATACAAAAGGTAAATTCGACTATAAATATTAATTATTAATCAGAAATGTTTTCCAACAAAACTATTTTTTTTATAAATTTTATAAATTAAATATTTAAATTTATATATGACACAATGATGATGAAGTAATTACCAATTAAATGAATGGTTAACCAAATTGTTGATATTAATATCCATATAAATTTAAACTGAGACTTTTGATGCATTACACTAATTTTATAGATTAATATGACATTGTAGGGTTTATTAAATTAATTTTTTTTGAAATAATTATTCTATTACGACTTCCAAAAAATCTATTACTAAATAGTGTCAAAATTGACATAAATGAGTTTTTAAAATAAATACAATATTATTAAATTATATAATAGTTATTAAAAGATAAAGATCTTCCAATGGTCTTATATAATTATATATATATCATTAATTAACAAATTGGGGTTTGATGGGCATTTAATAGTTTGATTATTAACTATATAACCTAATAAAACAAGAATACATGGTAATGATAAACTATTTATCTAATAGTTTAATCTAAAAGAAAAGCTTAATATGGTGACCCAAACCTGTCTAAAACCTATTGGTTGAATTTTTTTAAACCCATGCCCACCATATCCTCAAAATATATTATTTTGAAGCCATTATAAACTGAATATTATTGTATAAACAATCATTTCATGTTTTTCTTAAACTGACCCTCACCTCTCTTTTAAATAGGTACTTCCCCTTCTTTAAAAATCACAAATACAAAGCCATTTGGATCACCCATCCCCGACCCATATACCCTCCTAACTACCCTCCTTTTGACCTAGAGGACTTACATTGGTAATAAAGGCAGCCTAAGGAGGCCTTTTGATTATCTCAAAAGAAAACACCTGAAGAAGAGGTAATAATTTCACCACCTCTTTCAAAGTTCTTCTCTTCTTCCACTTCCTTTTTCATTGTTGTTTCCATAAAAAAATTAACCCTAGTACCTTATACATATTGTGATGTTATTAAAAATATTGTACAACCATATTTATTATTCTATTTATCCTATGAATTGACAAGTCACTATACATGCATACGTACGGATTACCGTCTCCACGTCGTGGTGTAGTTTGTTATTCAAACACATAATTATTTGGATGGGTATAATAATGAGTATAAATGATGTATATAATAATTATAACATGTTAATTTTTATTTATATCTGATATACCATCCAATTTAAAATGATTTCACCATCAATTGAATGATATTTTTGCTCATGCGTACATACGGATTACCGTATCCACAAACACGATAAGATTCATACCCCATCGAAACCCATCAAGAATCATTTTCATGTTGTGATTAAAAATAATGCTTAGTAACTTAATATCATTATGTATACGAATCAAATACATCCTATTCATTATAAACATTACTTACGTAACAAAACATATAATGGAAAAGAATCTGCAAACACCAGAAATAATGACACTACTGAAATAATATTAACAAAGAAATATTATAAGATCATATATGATATCATATTCATGTATATGGTTCCTGAATAATTTAATAACCATTATTTATCTATTATATAGTAGGATAATGTATCCTTGTCCAAGGAAAAGTACAATGTAAGTGTTAATTCTACAATCTCTTCAATATCCAAGGTTGTTTATATGTGAGTATCTACTAGGACATCTTTATCATCCACATGTATGTCTATTGAAATGTAATTCAAAACATTTTAACTATTTCTTACAATATTGGATAATGTCATTTATTCCTTTGTTTTAATTTTTATGAGATGTTTATAAAAGAATCATTCCATCTTTCTTCCAAACAAGGTCTTTTATGACCATTTAGAGAAAATTAAGGAAATATTTTTCTTTAACTTATACAGTGGGTGCGACTATTTTACGTCATTGTAACACCTTTGAAGCTTCCATTACAAGCCTATAAAAATATTTTCAAAATAAATATTTTCTTTTCAAATTATAGGACTTTTAAATGATTTTAAATAGAAAGATATATTTTTCTCAAATAGTTTTGATTTCATCTTTTTCAACATCCTTTGTTGGATTTTACACTTGGTTGAAGTTGATTTATTATTATACAATATTCCATATTGTATTAAAGGTTTTCTGATATGTGTGACTCTAGATGTGATATTTTTATACCATTTATGGTTTATGGTTAAATTATAGACATTTTTAATGCTGGTTTTAATATTATTGTTTATGTAATGTTTCAACCATTTCATATGAAGAATACATTGGACATAGTAACTGACGGAAGAGCCTGCAATAGTTCCAGGATGCATTGGTTGGTCTCATGAGACAAAATAGTTTCCTAGCACAATGCATTGAAAAAATCATATTTGTAGTATTGGATCAGGGCATTGACTACGTGGTAATGATATTCGGCATTATGCATTCCATCTTTATGAAATTGTATATTGATATTACATGTTATTATTCTACTAGTATAAAATCAATGTTAATAAGTGAATAGAAATATTTGATTTATATTTTCCATATTATGCTAATTATTATGTTTAAAAAGGCTTTTGTTTTACTTTTTTACATTGCCTTTATTGTTTATACTTATTTACGAATGTTTTTGCCATATTGATATCCTTACAGAGCACCTGAGCTCACCCTTTTCTATGTTTAATTTTTTCCAGGATGTGAAAAAGTATATTTTTTCTAACATGCAGGTATAGTCTAAGGGAAAAGATTTTGTTAAAAGGAGACAGAATGTGTTTTTTTTATATCATGATATAATGTAAAACTTATGTATGTATCATGTACTTCCAAGGATACTAAACTAATCGGTCTTTTGGTATTTGATCCCTTGTGAATGTGGTAATGATATGTAATTTTTCACTAAAAATTGGTAACTGGGGTCAAGACATTATAAGTGAACCCATTAGACTGCAAGTCACATCGCCAAAAGAATCATGTGCATGAAGGCCATCTGTGTACCCTCTAGTGTGATCGTTAGTTCACAGACAAAGAGAACAGGATGGGTTTTTTGAACAATTATTTCAAACTGAAGCCTCCACAAACCCCAGGTTAACTGAGTCTTCCACAGGATATAATTTCTATTCATGGGCCACCACAAGTGGGGCAGAATTCTAATATATATGATTGCCCTGATTATTTAAAAAGGGTGAATAGAATGAATTGAAGGGGAGGATGAAGATGATTAATGGACAATGAAAGATTTAAGGGGACTTAGAGTTTGGGAGAAAGTGTTTAGTGAAGATTCCGACTTCAGTATGGATTCATCGGCAAAACCTGAATTGCAAACCACACTTTCTTCATGTAAAGCCAGCTGTGAACCATAAAACACGGGAACATAATACTAAAAAGAGAACCACGCTCCTAAATTTTTGAATAGAAAACCATGCACTTCTCATGGATGAACATATAGTAAATGATAATTCCCAGGACCCTCCATCAATATGGTGCTCCGCGTAGTGTACCACTTCCCATACTGGACCTGGTGCTGTGTACTGCATCAGTATGTGGATGGAACCCAAAGCGGAATGATGGGCCACATACCACTATGGTAAATGGTCGTCTATACCCATTCATGCATATTAGATCGTTATGTTTTGCCCCTATCTCTACATACCACTATGGTATACATAGATTCCCACATACCACATAAGAAACATGTACGTAGAATGGGGTATTTCGGGTATTGTTTCCTCTAGTTCGAACCTCACCCCTCTACTACTGTTCCATCATCCATAATCCCTCCATGAACTAGTCCTTCATCATTAGGCCAAAGCCTGATCCAAATACACTAGACCCGTATGATTATAACATCATGTGCTTTATCACTCCTTGTTGAGTCTACATACCCATGGTAAGTGGAGCCATGAAGGCTCTCCCCATAATGGTTCGGGCATGAGGAATGCCTATGGGTTTACATTTCAATGGTAACCCGGAGTACAACTTTGGGATGCAGACATGAACCTCCCCATTCTAGTCATTATGGGTGATCACATTCTTTTCCTTTCAATGAGGAATAGTGATCAGTGAATGGAGTCATTTTCGCTTCAACTATGAAGTGGTGGAAACTCCTCCCCCTCCAAGAATGTATTCTAGGGCCCTCCCACTAAGGTAACTCTCCAATATTCCGAGGCTGGGACACATGAACATTAATTTTATTTCTCATTAAAAGGATTATCACTATGTTCCCTCACCCACAGTCACCTAGGTCTCATCCGCCATTGGATCACCCTCTCCCACCAGCAGGAGAGGAAGCATGTTCTTTGTTGAATCTTTCACATTGTCTTGTTACTAGCATTGAGTATGACTCACATAGGCTTAGAGGATTGTGATGATTAAAACATCCTTATCCACTAAACGATGAGATCTCTAATTCTTAGTCATGCCAGGATATAGAAGACACCAACTCGAAGGCCCCATCTCAAAAGGGTGCCTTCTATAAAGGGTCACCCAATCATGTTTATTTCAAATGGTAAGATTCCCTGTGCAAGTACCATCTCTTCTAAACATTGGGAAAATTTATTCTTGATCAAACTATGATACATAGGAAGACTACCTAATGTCTCAAACTAGAAAGGGTGACCATCAAAAAGGGTTCACCCAATCAGGTCCTCTTTAATGGGAAGCTTCTATGTGAAATCCCCATATCTAGTTAACTATGAGAACTATAATTCTTGATCAAAATAGGATACATAGGATGCCTTCTTGAAGTACCAATAAGAAAAGGTTACCCTCCCATAAATGTTACTCCCAATCATGTCTCCTAAAATTGGTAGCCTCCATGCATAAGCCCCAGCACATCCAAACAATGTGGGTTCCAATTCCTCTCTCATGGATAGTTAGGAAACCCATCTCATGGGTCTGATCCCAACATCAAATCTCCTTCCATCCCAACTGGATGATGATAAACTCTAGACCAACTTATTCTATGGCTCATGCTAGTACTACCTCTGTAGCATAAAAAATATGCCTGCCTAAAACAATCTTGCAAACCAATGGTAGCCCATGGACACGCTCTTTGGGAATGAACCAAGGATTCAAGGGAATTTGAACACGATTAAAATATATAAGAGTCCCCAAAAATGTGATAATCCTCCACTAGAGTGGTGCAGTGAGCCCAACTTCCCATCCTCTCAACCAATGGACTTCATAAGTGTTGTTGGATGAATCATCAATCAACAAGTTCCTAACATGGAAAAGGAGGTGCACGAATCATGGATACTTGGGTTGTTGGGTATTTTTGGATCCACGAATAAACCCATTGGAGAAAATATGAGAAATTTATGTCTGAGGAGGATTGATTGAACAAGTGGTTAACCCCACACAATCACCAGAAGGGACAGGATGACTATGGAATCTCTTTCCCAATTGAATAGGGGTAATTAACCTGTCCTCATGGGGTTAATCCCACCTTCATTTAAAGGATAATGAAGAAAAATAGGTTGAAACAAAAAAAATAGTGAATTTGATTGGAATCCATGTTCGGAAAAGGGGAAGAGTGAATAATCTCATTAGACCATTTCAAAATCAACTTGAACGCACAACATCGGTGGTAGAAAAAAATTGGTAAACCTGATGTGAATACTTAACCAAGGTGGCAGTTATACCTGCATGATAAAAGAAAAAAGGACATTTCACGTTGGACCATTGTGTTTTCCCCGATATGAACAAAACACGATACATTAGAGGCAAAGAAAAAATGGTGAACCAATGTGAATCCTTAACTAAGCTGGTAATCATAACCCACTGAATCCCCTTCGCCCTGCAACAAATGAAAATGGGAAAGGGGCCAAGAATAATCTTCAGATATGCATATGTAAAAAAAGAAGGAATATTTGATGATTTTTTATGGTATTTATGTCATATATGTATTTTTTAGGTTCCCACAGAGCAACCATCGATCAAATTGAAAACTAGAATACCAATGTAGACACACACATCTGTGATCCTGCTGGTGGATGCGGCCCCAAGAAAGAGCAGGACCCCATCGTATAAACAATGTCTTCAACGCTGTGTATCCAACACACTGATCAATGTGTACCACTGAAATGGTACTCTCCCCATGCTCATGGCTGCGAGACAATCTCACCAGTCTGCGAAGACTCACTATCCTCATCCACAGATACGAATAGAACCCTAGTAGAATGCGGCCAGGGTGGTAATCTCAAACCATTTCGAGAGCATATCCCTCATACGAGACAATGAGTACATAACATATCATTGGGAAGAAGATGAAGTCAATCCTGAAAAATTCATCTCAATTGCACAGTGGTCCTACTCACGGACCCCCGCTAGAGAGCATTGTTTCCGACACCGAACGACTAGTCCTCCTCCCGACAACGAAGACCTTATACCGAGTGAACATGATAATGTCTTGGAGAACTGGGCTCATCGGGATGCCTATCAAGGGTGGAGAATATATAATTAAGAACCTGATATCACCTAGTTCCTGATGTGAAACTCCTCTGTACTAACACGATGTCATTCAGTGGATAGACATACTACTATTCCCCCTCCACTCAAGCCCAATATAGAAATAGGGTGGCACCATACGAGCATCTGCATGTTCCTGCTAGTGCTCCTCGATCCCGCCGTGTAGATAGAGAGGCAAACAATAGGCCTATGCAGACATCTGCCAATGTACAACAAGCCCATAAACCAAATAGGGCATCAACCAGCTATATGTAGGAAAACATTACCCCTAAAACATTACAAGAATTCTATCTAAATAAGGAAGAATCTTGAAACATGAAGACACAAATACCTACTGATGTGTATCAAATCCACTATCCGTATTGGGCGATAAAAAAATATGAGCCTATTCAAATCCCTGTGGATTCATACAAATCTCATGGAAACAATAAAATGGAAAAATAGAAGATGAAAATCCCCGCCCATGAATATAAAGTCCACCATTAAAATATAGTGGAAACAGGAGGGAAAAACTAGTGGTACCCTCATTTCATTGTCCCAGCACAAGAGAACTGGCAGTATCTTCTACCAACTCACAGAGGACCAGAGCATGTACAAACTCCTTCTCTGACATTAGTATGGTCCTTCATACCTGTTCCAACCAATGATGTATCTCAGCACATCTTGGAAATTATGGAAGATCAGACATCGATCCTAGACCATATCATCCAAACATGCCAAGACATTATTTCTTTGGCGGAAAAAGAAAGATACTATGGCCAAGACCTGGTTTCCTCGAACAGAATGACTCACTCAAGAAATGAGTTAGTTACTACAAATTAGTTATGGATCCCTACTATAGGTTAGGAGGGTTGATGATAATATACCACGATATATGGACAATCAGATTGGGAACAAATTCATATTCCAACAGGGGGACGCCGGTCCAACATGGTGGCCACTCCTTGGCAGTGATATATCCCAGCAAAAAAATCATAATGTATGTCAGCGTATCTCGATAGAATCACGGTACCCCACAATATAAGGACCCATACATGAATGCCATTACGAATAGTAGATAGCCCCAATTTCCTACAAGAGAATGCTCAAAAATGATATGCACCCATGGAGGACGGAAAATAAATATCCCATACATGATTCTTCTCTACTAAAATATGGGGTTCTTATTGGTATCCAACATATATCTATAAAGGATAAATGCCTTGTAAATTCATTAGCTAATTATGGAAGTGGCAGTAGCAGTGGTGAATGCCCTCCCTGCAATGTCGCTGCCAGCAACTCTAAAGGTCCTCCATAGAGCACCCATGTGTGATCACTATTTTGGGCAATAATGATTGATCATGAGATCTTATCTCTTAATGTGTGTCAGGGTAGTCCACCCCTCGACCTAAATATTTGATAGAAAGATGGTCCACCCTTTGTTGTTGTCCACACTGATGGTCCTTCCTAGCGTATATTCTATAGATATGCTTCTCCCTATAGTCGGACGCTATGTCATGATGGTAGACCTTTCCACGATGATAGCCATTACAAAGTCTCAACCTGCTGTGGGAGTTACAATGAAGGTCCTTCCTATAGTAACGTCATGAAATTAGATGGTCCTATAGTCATTACGTTACATCATTGAGGCCCTCCCTAGGTTTTGAACTGCATAAATTCTCCATGCAGTCAGGTATCAAGACATGATAGTAGTCCTCGCTATCAAATTAGTCATCAAAAAGGTCCTCCCCTCATTGATATCAAGCAGTAAGAAGGTCCTCCCCTCGATGTAGCATTCCCTGAATGTCCTCCCTAGTGTATACACCCTAAATATATTTCTGGCGGTCAGGCCTAAAATTGAAATGGTAGACATTGCCATTATTATGCCAATTGTGAAGTCCATCCCCGTAATCCAAATTTATAGGGGAAAGAAGGTCCTACCCTTGCTAGAAAAAAGGAGAGAAACATCATACGAGTAGTCAGTAGGAAAGATAGAGTCAGAATTATCAGGAACATCGTTAGTAATGAGTGATATTCTTTCTCAAAGAGAGGATGTCCTGGAGCCACACTCATCTTCTGAAACACCCCCACGCTATCCACAAATCAATTAGGCTCCAACCAACCTGGTTGCATGGAACAGAATTATTAAAATGAAATCGAGATGGAAATATCATGTAGGGGAGACTCTGGATGAAAAACAACAGGATATGTTACTTGTGAGAAGATAACTATCTAAGGATAATATAGCAGTGATGTATTGGCCTATGATCACTTCCCATGTCGACATACCAGGATAGTTGTCTATAAAAAGTACACATGACATTAGACTCAATATATGTTCATCCCTTCACCAGCTGAAAGAATAAATTCAAACCCTATGAAGGGTATGCAGACCATGTCCACACGTTAGGAGAGATTCGTTGTCTAATCGACCTAGATGCCCTCCCATCTGAACAAAATCCAAAATCATAAAGTGAATGAAAAAACATGAACTAGATTTCCTCCACGAACATCATAAGTTGCATCGCCTCATTGGTGTTGCCCCGAGTGGAGTTCACATTCATGGATGAGGAGAACATGGAGCGATACACTTCACCCATCGTCCCATCCAGCGATCCAAATTTGAATGTTCATCATGCAATTTGATCACCCAAAGGAGGTAATAATGTAAAAACACTACTCTAGAATGATGGTATACTCGAAAAAATTGTCCCGGAGTATGCATAAAAGCATCAGGACCGAAGAGATCATACCATCAAAAACATCTGAGTCTGGAAACCGTGAACATCTAGTAGGATTCCTAACAAAAGGAAGCCATCCAGAGCATAGTTCTCACGTCTTTAAAAGACCATAGACTCTATGTAGGCCCAATTGAATACTCATCTCACACTCACACATGAGTAAGTGATGTTGAAAATTCATCAATTGCAGTGGCTTCTACCACAATGAGAGAACAACCCCAACCCATAGGGTTGGGGGAATTTTAAAAGAAAAATACCCTCGTAAGACAATACAATCTAGGTCGTAGGGAATCGACAGAAGAATGGGAACAACCCCATATTGTAGGGTTGGGGGAATTTTTACCTCAAGTCCCCACACAACGGATGTCTATCATCTACCGTCTCTGAAGAATGATGGATAGAAGAGTCACTCATTCCACCCCTTCAAAAGGTTAACAACATCTAAGGCAAAGGCGCATTAAATTGTTAGACTAGGGATCCCTTTGAATAAATATTCTCTATGAAACCTAAAGAATACAACAGAATGGGAGGGGAAATTCCAGAATAGGACACATAAATCCTTCATACAATTCGGTACTGGGTACACCACCCCCAATGTGGTATGCCTCAGTGAACGTGGTAAACATAAACCCCACTGATATCACATGAAATTAAGCATATGGAGATGAAGTGAAGGATGCGGGATCCCTCCCAGAGGCATCCCACACCAAGAATAATTTTCAGAAAACCTGAACCATAGATCGGTCCAAAATATGGGTGCCCCCTCAGTCAATCCATCATTACCTCCCGCATGAAACCCCAACAAGGAGAAGAATAAATCCAAATAATTATATGAACATCCTTCTAGTCAACCTATATTTCTGTCACTCAATCGTGAGAAAAGGATCTGCAAGATGGATAATTAAATGAATGATATCAAGTGAATTAATTCAGAGAAGAATTGATGGAGATGCCTCACCAGATGTGATCCTCCCACGAAACATCAATAGTTGTTCCCAGAAGAGGTGCATTTTCCAAAACCACTCATCCCGGAAAATGAAGCAAAGCTTCGTGGCCCTTCCAATCTAGCATCTTTATTGGAAACCTACTTAATCCAATCCCTAGAAGGACATCATGGATTCCCTCCACTTTGATGGAATCCGTAATATATTCATGTAATCCCACACATGATACAGCTAGATGGGTATCCACCCAATTTTCAAGCAGCACCGACCTGCCCAGTCTTGGACACTACCGCACCATCCCATGATCAAGCCCAATAAGATATTCATAAAGGGATCTTGAATACCATTGAGAAAATAAAAGCTCAAACTGAATACATGGAGGGTGACACACTTTGAAACATCCATAGCGGAAGCCCTTCCTTGATTGGTTAAGTAATGTTATACCACCAAAAAACATTGGGATCCCCATATTCCCATTGTTCAATGGCTCAGGGGACCCCAAAATGTATTTCATGAACTATGACTCATATTGTGACCACATGAATGGAACTTTGGAGTAGCAAGAAGTAGTAAAAATTAGGTGGTTAGTACTAACCCTACAAGGCTCGACTATTGTATGGTACACTAGCGAGCCATCTAATTCTATAAAAATCATGGAGGATCTCCGGTGATAGTCTCTCTTCCAGTTTAGTTAAATGTTTCCAAATAAAATTGTTAATGAACTCATGTACTACAAATAGTGAGAAAATGAAAGATTCTTAGTCTTCATTGGTAGATGGAATGACTTGATTTATCCCTTAATTGACCTCTCCCATAGGATGAAATGTTGACCATGTGCATCGATATCCTTTGGGATGAATTAAAAACACCACTCATCCTTGGGAAGTACACAAGTGGGAAAAGATATTTTCTTTTCCATTTCCCAATGAATAAAAGACTCATAAAATAGGCCAATCTTATGTCTTGAGAGGACCCATCAACCCCTGTGGAAAGAACAAGAAAAGATGAAGTGACATCTATCATGCTTAAGCCACCTCTGGCACCAGGTCCAGTTGTGAGGCCCCCACTGAACCATGAAGGATCCCCTGGATGCCAACAACCACCCACACCATTGAAATATGAGAAACTAGGTGATAAAAGAAATCAGTTAAAAAATAAATAAATAATAGTTTACTCATTTAAAAAAGACTACAGCTGCTGTTATTTCGTATGTTTCCACCTCAAACTCAAGAGTGGAACAAGAATTAGAAATAGTTACCCACAAAAAATATTATAACATTGATAATTGGATGACCTTGGAAATGGTCAATGAAGTCCATAGAATCCTCTAGAAATAGTTAAAACAACCATCCATGCCCTTAAAAGTTTCGGATACAACACAACCATCCTCATCGGACCCAATATCCCCTAAAGGACAAAAGGGATGAATGTAGGAGGAAGAATGTGTGCGAAAACCAAAGCCAGAGTCATTGTTGACACATTAAAAATTCACACTAACAGACTTGGCACAACGAGCAATTCCCCACCAAATGGTACTACGAACACCGCCTTGCCAAACGATTTTGTCAAAAGAAGACAATTAAATAAAAACAGTGTCAGATCAAGAATTGATCTTTGGATCCATTAATTCCATTAACATGATGGAACCCTTTTTGTATGGACATTATAACCACGAACTCAAATTCCCAAAACCCAACTAGAGAGCTGTAGGAAGAGTCTGTAGAGGCCGGAGGTTTCCGGAATGGCATGATCATGAAAGGAGTCAGATTCCCCACCACGCCATAATTAAAACCATTAATATTGCAGAAACCCACAAAAGGACCATCCAACAAACAAAAAAGGAACTGTAATGCTCTTTCACCATTGTCGGAAGAAATAAAAGCCCAATTATCATGGAATGTCCATCAGGGGAAGAGTAAATATCAAATCACATAGGGCATGCAGATAGACTAGTTTGACCAAACCTGGAATGGATCACAGCACCACCGGCCCTGGATATAGAGGTCAAACCATCTACATATAAATACCAAACCCCAAATGTGTCTCTAAAAGAGAAACCCCATGCTAGGAAGCACCAACCTTTAGAGTAGATGTATGATATTCTAAAACATCCAGCTTTATCACCAGCAAAGCTGTTAATCCTTGATGCATTAAGCCTATCTGAAGATCTTAGGGAGGCAATCGTTGAAGCCTTATTATGTCCCCAGGAGTATGAGGATGTTGTAGAAGCAGCCAATGTATATCAGATGGAGACCAATCCTGAAGAATGTCACAACATCATCTCCTTCACAGAAAGGGATGAGGATTCCATCACGAAACGTCACATCAAACCCATATATGTCTCTGACTAGATAATTGTAAATTATTTCTGAAGTATCTTCATCGAAAAAAACTCTATATTCGACATCCTTTCATTGAAAATGCTTCTTCATATGGGCTATGATTAAGACAAGATGACACCCTGCACTGCAACTTCGATGGGTTATTACAAAAGCAAGCAGAAACTATTGGGACGAATCATGCTTAAAACAAAACTTGGACACTTCATATCAAATTATATGTTCTTGGATATAACGAAACGAATGAAATTCGATGTCATGATAGGGAGGCCTTGACTACATCAGCACAAAACAATTCTATCATCCTACCATCAGTGTGTAAAATCTTGTATTAATGGAAATAAACGAGACATTTCTTACTGATAAATCCCTATTTGAGTCCTATGAGTCGCATTGTATCGTCACACAATTCTATGAATTGGATGGAAAACATTATTCGATAAATGACATTAATTGGATTACTACCCCGAACGGATTGGAAACAAATCTCACTTACCCCCTCCAATAGCTTAGGCAAGAGATTGAATTACCTATATACTAAGTTGAAAGAACACGTAAAAGTCTTGATACAGACTCAATTGTCTGGATGATCTCCACTACGACCACCAAGTACAAAGACACAAAAGATAGGGATTTCCACCATGATTTCTGGAAAATCCCTATCAGTGATGCTCCCAACACATCCATGGGTCATCAAAATACCCCCTCCTAATTCACTAAAGAAAAAAAGATGATTTCTATCACAACATTGGAAATTTTAAAAAAAATACTCTCTCTATTAGAATAGGATGAATATGAAGAAGAAGAAAAATAATAATAACTCAGAGATTCCCCCTGCATTCAAAGATGGTTTATACACCCCACTCGATGAAAATAAAGAGATAAACATGGGAACCAAAAACAACCCTCAACCCACTCTGATTAGAGTGGATATTCCATTTGAGGAGAAGGAGGAACATAAATAATTACTAAATAATAATCGAGATACATTGTCATGGAACAACACTGAAATTCGAGGCCTTGATCCTAAGGTTTCTACTCATCATCTAGGCTTACCAGAAGATCACCGGGGCTATAACAAGACAACCATATAGACTCGCCTGACACATGCTGAAAAATAGATGCTAAAGTTGACAATATGATCTAATATATATTTATATAGGAGGACTAATATTTGATATGGATATAAAATATAAACCATGTCAAAAATAATATCACACAGATTAAAATCTACATTTAATTAAGGGACCATTATTGGTCTTCCCCAAAATATGACTTCCTGGTCCTAATCACAGAATTGTTGATCGATGCAACTTCCAGATACGAAGACCTCCTTTCATGGACAACTATTTTTGATACAATTATATCTGGAAGGATGGAGGAGATGAAGAAGATACTAATTTTAGGCCCCTTATGTAGTGTTCTATTATAAAGTGTGGCCCTTTGGACTAATGAATGTCGATGCAACATATCAATGCTCCATGCATTGTATCTTCAAGACAATCATGGTAAAATTCATCAATTCTTTTGTTAATGATTTGATGGTTAAATAACGATAGATATCAAACCATATTTCCAATCGTGAAGCCTTCATCAACAAATTTTTGAAACATAGTTTAACAATTAATCCCCTAAAATGCACCTTTGGCGTTTCCTTATAAAATTATCTCGGCTTCGTCGTACGCCCCATGACATCAAAGTTGAACTCTAAATGAAAAAACTCCATCCTTGGCATGTCCAACCCCGCAACCTCACAGATTTGAGAGTTCTCAAGGGGAACCATTCCTACATCTAATGCTTCATATCCCACCTAGCTAGTAAATACTTTCCTTTCTCCAAGAAGAGAAATAAATGAGTTATATATGAGTGGGATAATGATTTCCATGAAGCAATCGATAATATCAAAATATATCTCTTAATACATTCAGTGTTGATGTCACCAGTTGAGGGGAGACCACTAATTTTGTACATAACCACCATGGAATGGTCATTAGACTCCTTACTCTCACATAAGAAGGATGTTGGTTGAGGGAATAACCTCCATTACCTCAGCCGAACAATGATTTATGATGAAACTCGATATTCAAAAACATAAAAGAACTACCTATCTCAAATATTCATAGTATAGAAACTTGATAATTAACTATTGAACAATTATGTCCAACGGGTCTCTAGCTTCAACCCTCTCAAATATATCTTCAATCCTCCCATGCTAAATTGGCACCTATCATGATGTATGGTCATCCTACAATAGTTTGACATATGGTACGTACACCGGTAGACCATCAAAGGACAAGAATTAGAATACTTTTTGGCAGAGTAAGCCTCATAGGAAATAACACCACTGGATTTCAAAATACTGAATAAAGAGGTGTTCTCCATCCAAAATGATCCCTATACATGGGAAATGTACATCAATGGTGCTTCCTAAAGCCTGACCGGGAAAAGGATGGAGGATCCCAAGATCAAAAAAGTGGGTCTAGTAATTATACTCATATACCTTAAAAAGAAAATTTATCCACACTCTTTCATACATTTAGAAGGGTACACAAATAATGAAGCAGAATATCAGGATCTTATTGAAATCATGGAACGTTCACATCATATTAAATCCCAACACATAAAAATAAAGGGAGATTCAGATATAGTAATCAAATAGGTCAGTAGTGACCAGTCCATTGAGAAAAAAGTATTGGTTCCACTAATGAACCGTGTTTGAGAACTGATGGATGCATTTCCATCCATAACAACATTGAATTATGTCCCACGATCACAAAATACCCAAGATGACACTTTAGAAAATTATGCCACATCCATGGATGATCGAGACTGGGATGAAATGGTCATTGTCATTTCCCACTGCTGGTTGGTCTTTCTATTCATATAGAGAAATAAGGATGAAATCAGTGAAATTATTCTCCTTTCTGATCCTTATAACCACACCAATTTATAGATGAAGCCCATTTCAAATTACCTTCAGTAGGGAGAACACCGACTATATAGGGCTGGAAGAGGGAAGGTCCTAAGATGGGAAGTCAATTTTGACTTGTACAATGGGGTAAAACAAGAAGAGGTTCTCTACAATGGAGGCCTTGAAATAGTATTTATCAGGTGATTTTTTGGAGAAGAGACCGATGTCATCTTGAAAGAATTCCATGTCATAGCTTGTGGAGTGCACTGATAGAGCGCTGTCGTGGGCGCCCTCAAATGATTAGTGTGATTTGGGGTACTTAAGTGCAGCAGAGGGGCTGACCAAGGTCGTCTCTCAAAGGAGGAAGTGAATTTAACAACTTATTAGAGGTATTCTAAAAAATAAAATAAAATAGAATAGAATAAAAACACTACTTTAAAGGATTGGGGTTTGTTGTAGTTTATGAATCAATAAGAAGTTTGCTGGAAGAATATTGTATAATTTTTTTTTTGTTTTTAGTTTTGAAATGAATTTCAATTTAAATGACACAACAAGAAGATGTTTTTTTTAGAAATCTATTTAAAAAGCGTAATCGATCTAACTCTACCTCTTCACTTTATTATTAATCATTATCATTTAAATTAACATTCACTTAATTATGATCCCATAATTTGTTAAATCCCGAACCCTACGAGAATTAACTTTACCACGAAGATTGAAGTGAATTTAACCTTAGGCTAACTTCGGAACATGCAATCGCAGCACCCTGCTTTGATTGATGTTCTAAGATTAGATTATGGTCAGTGATAAATTAAGGCACATATACACTCTGGAAATGAGGATGAATTGTGTTTAGGGATTATATTTGAAATCTACAAATTTATCCCGTGTGGTCTTGTATTACCAATTAAGATCGCGCTCTCACAATTTACACAAAATCCCGACCTCGCGTGTTTTTGTGTACATTGTTCAATTGCTTGCTTAGTTTCTTACAATTTAAAAACACAATTCATGGATCATATTAAGTGAATTACAGTAGCTCATTGATTCAAAATAATTAAATGAAGAGGGTAGAAGATAGATCGATTACTAAAAGACTACTCTTCCATGGGTGGCGTAATCATCGTAGAAGCGTTTTGCATGTGCAAAGGTTTAAAATGGGTATAACCCAATAACGCTTCTACTCAAGAATTCCAGCCCAATTAGGAAGATTAAGAGAAGAAGAAATTTAAACAAAACAGAAGAAAAGATAAGAAATAAAAGAAGAACAAAGAAGTTTATTACATAAACAAAATCATTACAACATGAAGGAGAAGAAGAAGGCTTCGTCGAAGGGATCCTTGCTTCAAGAGCTACCATTATTGAAATGGTTGGAGAATTGGAGTGGATCCACTTCTCCTATGCCCTCAACTTCCCAATGCACGTCTCAACCCCTCAAAATGAGAAAAACTCCAATTTATAGAGGGGAGGGGAGGAGAGGTTACAAGTGGTTTCAAGTGTGAATGTGGAAATTCGGCCAAATATTTTATGCCAACTTCCACCGCCCATTTGACCACCGAAACGCGTGCATTGGCCGGCCTTCCAGAAGGATAAAATGTGAGGATATGTGTCTTCTATCTGCTCGAAAATTTGGGCTCAATACAGGCCCATATGAAGGAGTTATGACCGAAATACAGAAGCTTCTCTATTCTGGCGAGCCCAGCCCAACTTTGACTTCATGGCCCAAGTTCAACACCCAACTGAACTCTTTAGCTCTAGTGTCCTGAATAAAAGTTGTAGATAATTAAGTAAGTAACACTGTTACAAAATATCAATTTCAAATAATAAATATGAAAATATTTATCTTCGAAATACTACAGTGCACTATTAAGGGTAAAACTGGAATTTTCACCAAATTTCAAATGAATGATCAAATCCCAAATATTTTATAAATAAACATATTTAACACAATGTGAGGAAATTATATCATTTATTATCAATAAAGTATTCAATAAAATAGTGTTTTATCAACTCCCCCACACTTACCCTTTTGCACACCTGGGCAAAACCTCATATCAAGTAAACATCAATATCAAATCAAAACCAATTTTAAAACACATATCCTTAAGATCAATCAATTTCACACCAAGAATCAAAAGATATCATGCCTCATAAAAAACCTTATTTCAAGTTCTCCATTTATATCATTCAATATATTTCCACTTCATTTATCCACCCATGCACAAAAAACTTACCTCGCTTGAATTTTCTCTCATCACTCAAATATCAACTTTTTTTGCAATGTCTTTCTCATCCAAACTCATACAAGGGTCACCATAGGCTTGATAGATTCCTACATCGCTACCCGATGTGAGTCAAGGACATATGTTTATCATGAGGAATTTTTAGGGTTGTTCTGTGGCTTTCGGTTGGTAGGATTAAGATGTGAAAAACTCTGAGGCTGAATGAGGAGGGCTTGACTCTTTTAAAGAAAAATTGCATTAATCTAATTTTCACTTAAATATGGTCTTCTCTTCAATCCCCATAGTATCAATTCAGCTCCATCATCATGAAAAAGTCATGAAAGGTTTACACCATTCATCATTTCAGCATAAAAAATGTCAATCTTCTCAAACATGATTTTCTTGAAAGCTCCAGATGGGAACAACTTTCCACCTCAATTAGAAGCTCCAGAAAAGGCACAGCTTCACTTGTCATGAAAGCTCTAGAAAAGGCACAACTTTCAATATAATGACTTTCTTTAGCAGCAAACACATCTCTTCAGAATTTAATTTTCCACCCAAAGTATCACATAATGTGGTGGCACAACACAAGACAACTTCCCCCACACTTAAGCTCAAATAGATTATGCAATTTCACTTCAAGAGTTGGTTGGATAGGGAAAATTGGCTTGTAATGTGGCTTAACCTAACAGGCTGTGCATGGCTTCTAAGGGCTACAAGGATTAAATATTCAAGGTAGGCCATTATAAAAAAGGATTCTTTGAAATAGGGGTTTTAATACCAAACAAATGCCTCAATCATTTAAACACAAGTACCTCAAACCCACAAGTTTTGACAGGAATAGATCAAATTCTGGTTAAATCAAGTATGGTTTGGTTCTCTCAAGAAGTGAGGTGAATGTAAAGAATATGAAAATAATGGTTTAGAAGCCTCACAGGAAAGTGATTTCAAATATAAAGACAGTGAGATTGGCATGGGATTCAAAATTCAGCATACTTTGCATGAAATTACTAAATATTTGAACTTGAAACAAAGTCATTTCAGCATTCATTTAAGCTTAGTTTCAAGGGGTAAATTGTTTCACTTATTGATATGGATTTAAAAATGGTGATGAGAATCATTTCAGCTCAAAATTTTCAAAAACACACAGAAAATTGTAAAATAAACACACAAAATTTGAAAAACAGACAATATTTTTTTTAAAACAGGAAAACAATTGAAATTACTAAACTAATAGGTTCCCTCCCCCACACTTAAAATATTGCATTGTCCTCAATGTGAACCCATGAGATGATATATGCACATGAAATGCAGAATTTTTAAATAGGACATATAATATAAAAGTGAAAGGGTTAGGAACAGCCTGATGTGATCAAGTGATGATGGGGTCATGTAGTGTGATAAAATCCACTGCATCAGTAGGATGTCACTCAATGTATCTCTTCAAACGTTGCCCATTGACTGTAAAGCTCCTTCCAGTGTCCTCTTGTGTGATCTCCACTGCACCAAAAGGAAAAACATTACACACAATATAAGGACCTAACCATCTGGAACGCAACTTACCAGGCATCAACTTCAGTCTTGAACTATAGAGAAGGACTTTATCTCCAACATGAAACTCCCTTTGTTGGATCATTTTGTCATGAGATGCTTTTGATCTTTCCTTGTAGAGCCTTGAGTTCTCATATGATGACAGTCGAATCTCCTCAAGCTCTTGAATTTCCAACTTCCTTTGAATTCCAGCTTGGGCCAAATCCATGTTACATTTCTTTATAGCCCAATATGGCCGATGCTCGACTTCCATAGGGAGATGACACGCTTTCCCAAAAACAATCCGAAATGGGGACATACCAATGGGGGTCTTGTATGCTGTCCTATAAGCCCACAATGCATCATCCAAGCGCTTGCTCCAATCCTTCCTATTTGGCTGCACGGTTTTCTCCAAGATTTGTTTCAACTCACGATTTGAAACCTCAGCCTGGCCATTTGTTTGGGGGTGGTATGGTGTTGATGTTTTGTGTGTCACCCCATACTTTCGAAGGGGGGAAGCAAAATTCCTATTGAAAAAGTGTGTCCCTTGGTCAATGATGATGGCCTTTGGTACTCCAAACCTGCAAAAAATCTGTGCTTTGACAAAGTCCACAACAACATGAGAATCGTCAGTCCTCGTGGCCTTGGCCTCCACCCATTTACTCACATAATCATCATCAACCAAAATGTACAAAAAACCAAATGAACTAGGAAAAGGACCCATAAAGTCGATGCCCCATACATCAAAAATCTCACAAAATAGTATGGGTTGTTGGGGCATCTCATGTCTCCTAGAAATGTTCCCAGTGTGTTGGCAACGAGAGCATGACTTACAAAACAAATGGGCATCATGGAACAAGCTAGGCCAATATAATCCAGAGTCTAAAACCTTCCTAGCTGTCCGTTGGGGTCCAAAGTGTCCACCACATGCAAGTGTATGAAAGAATTGCAAAACAGACTCAAACTCGTGATCAGGAATACACCTCCTAATGACTTGGTCACTACACATGCGCCAGAGGTACGGATCATCCCACACATAATACCTAGACTCACATTTTAATTTTTGGACATGATGCTTCTTCAAATTTACTGGGATTTCAGAGCCAACAATGTAATTAACTAAATCAGCATACCAAGGATGCTTACCTGAGATGGTATAGAGATGCTAATCGGGGAAAGTGTCCCGAAGTGGTACCTGATCCAAGGTGTCATCCTCTAATGTGTGAGTAATCCTACTCATGTGGTCCGCCACCAAATTCTCTGATCCCTTCATTTCCGTTATCTCAATATCAAATTCATGAAGAAGGAGCATCCAACGGATAAGTCGTGGCTTTGCATCTGGCTTCTTTAGGAGGTACCTCAAAGATGCATGGTCAGAAAAAACAACTACTTTAGAGCCCAATAAATATGAATGGAATTTATCTAAAGCAAATATGACAGCAAGAAACTCCTTTTCTATGGTAGTGTAGTTTGATTGGGCTGAATCTAGTGTCCTTGATGCATAGGCGATCACATGTGAACGTCCCTCCACCCTCTGAGATAAGACAGCTCCAACCGCGAAGTTGGAGGCGTTACACATATGCTCAAATGGAAGGTCCCACCATGGGGGCTGTATGATTGGTGGAGTGGTCAGACACTTCTTCAGATCATCAAATGATACCCTGCATGAATCATCAAAATTGAAGTCAATATCTTTTTGAAGCAATCGAGATAAGGGTAGAGCGATCTTACTAAAATATCTGATGAAGCGTCGATAAAATCCAGCATGCCCAAGGAATGATCGAACATCACGCACACATGTAGGATATGGGAGGGATGAAATAATGTCTACTTTAGATTTATCAACTTCAATTCCATGTTGTGAGACTATATGACCTAAGACAATTCCCTTTTCGACCAAGAAATGACATTTTTCAAAATTTAAGACCAGATTCTTCTCAATACATCGATGCAACACATCATCCAAACTAGAGAGACATTCATCAAATGAGGACCCATAAACTATAAAATCATCCATAAATACCTCCATATAGGTCTCAATGAAATCTGAGAAAATACTCACCATGCATCTCTGGAAGGTACCTGGGGCGTCGCAAAGTCCAAACGGCATCCTCCCGTAAGCAAAGGTACCGAATGGGTAGGTGAATGTTGTCTTCTCCTGGTCCTCTGCTGCAATGGGAACCTGAAAATAGCCAGAAAATCCATGCAAGAAACAATAGTGTGTCTTCCCAGCTAGTCTCTCAAGCATCTGGTCAATGAATGGAAGTGGGAAATGGTCCTTACGAGTGGAATGATTTAGTTTCCTATAATCGATACACACTCGCCAACTGTTTTGTACTCTCACAGGAACTAACTCATCATTTTTATTTTTTATAACAGTGAAACCAGTTTTTTTTGGTACAATCTGAACAGGGCTAACCCATTGTGAGTCAGAAATAGGGTAAATGATACCCGCCTCAAGTAATTTTTCAACTTCTTTCTTAACAACTTCTAGGAGGGTGGGATTAAGTTTCCTTTGTGGCTGTCTCACCGGTTTAGCCCCATCCTCCAAGAGAATCCTATGCATGCAAATGGAGGGGCTAATACCTGATATGTCTGCCAATGTACAACCAATTGCCCTAATGTTATCTCTCAAAAGATTCAAAAGTTTTTCTTCATGTTCAAAAGAGAGATTGTTAGCAATTATGACAGGTAATCTATCACCACTGAGCAAGTATGCATATTTGAGATTTGGGGGCAATGGCATGAGTTCCAATGTAGGTGGGTGATGTATGGATGGAGAAATTGATGCAACAGACATATCTACACAATGAACATCAGTATCAGAATAAAAATCATCACAATTAGAGAATAATGCACCAAATCCATCAGCATACTCAATAGCCATGTCAAAATCAGAGATCACATGATCAAAATCAGAATATGATTCCATTTCAAAATCAAATCTTAGAGAGTCTTGTTCCTTAAAAATGGGTGTAGAAGTATTCTTAGACATCAAACTAGAACCAATACTCATAATCTCCCTAAGCATTGGACAATAAAATTATATGGAGTTTTTATTTGGTGGTTCAAAATGGGAGATAAAAAAAGCAGAATGGTCCTCAGAGGGATACTTCATGGAATCCATAACATTAAATATCACAAATTCATCCCCAAATTCCATGTAAAGTGTACCCTCATTGACATTTATGATAGTTTTTGCAGTTTTGAGGAAGGGTCTACCTAAGATAATGGGGGCATGAGAACTTACCTGATCATCCTCCATGTTAAGCACATAGAAGTTCGCTGGAAAGATCATGTCTCTTACCCGGACAAGTACATCCTCAAGGACTCCTGCTGGATGTGCCGTAGCTCTATTCGCCAATTGCACCACTACTCTTGTTGGCTTCAACTCACCAACCTGCAAGGAAGAGAATACAGAGTGAGGCATCACATTTATGGAAGCTCCCAAATCACAAAGAACATCAGAGAAGTGCAACTCCCCTATGGTACATGGGATGGTGAATGTCCCAGGATCCTTTCACTTTGTTGGCATTGCTAGAGTTGGTGTAATGAGTGTCGAGACATTCCTTCCAAGGTTGATCCTCTCATTCCCCTTGATCCCTCTTCGATTGGTGCAGAGTTCTTTAAAGAATTTCGCATACCTTGGAATTTTCTTAATGGATTCAAGTAGAGGAATGTTGATCTCCACACGCTTGAATATGTACAAAACCTCCTTTTGCATTTCTTCTTCAGCCATCTTCTTGGTTTGAACAACCCTGTTTGGAAAAGGAAGGGGTTTAGGAGGAACATCATCAATCTTTTTCTTACCTTTATCGTTCTCCTTGGATTGCTCATCAGTTGGTATGGAATGCGGCTTCTCTGAAGTTGAGGTGAATCCCGGTGGAATGGTAGGTGCAGATGTATCGTTCATTTGCTTCCCACTTCTCAATGTGATGGCACTAACATTCCCCTTTGGATTTGGAGTGGGTTGGGAAGGTAGATTTCCAGAATTCTTACTCACAAGTTCATGGAGGGCGGTGGCAATCTGGCTCATTTGAGTCTTCAACTCCCTCAGCTCCGAACTTTGACTCTTCAGCTCATTCTGTTGATTAAGAACAATTTGTTTCAAAATATCATCAGTGTTAGAGTCTACCTTGTGTTGGATATTCCCTTTTTGCTGACTCGTTGATGTTTGAGCTTCGAATCTCCTTTGGGGTTGTTGGAAACCCTGTTGGTAATGTGGAGGCAGCTGGAAGTTTGGTTGGAAAGGGGGCCTTTGTTGTTGTCCAGAGCCATACATCATGTCTGCTAGATCTTTCCACCCTTGGTTGTATGTTGGATCAAACTTCTTTTGGGGATATGGTTGTTGTTGTTGCTGCTGAAATGGTCTCCCAGGGAACACTGCTGCACAATCTTATGTCTCTTGTAGTTGTGGGCAACAGTCAGTTGGGTGGCTTGTCTCAGTGCAAATGCCACATGGCCTTGAAGGAGGGGGTAGAGATGTCTTTTGTGACAATGCAATCTGCCTCACCATAGTTGTCAATTCTTATAACTTAGTATCAATCAAATGACTTTCAAGAGAAGAAGGGCTTACTTGATGTACTCCTCGAACATGTGGTGTACCTCTATCACCGAATTGTTGAGAGTTTTGGGCCATTTTGTCGATCAATGCTCGTGCAGCTACTGGTGTCTTGTCCACCACTGCTCCTCCAGCTGCAGCATCCACCATGCTCCTCTCCATGGGTGTGAGTCCTTCATAGAAGTACTGGATGAGTAATTGCTCACTGATTTGGTGATGTGGGCAGCATGCACACAACTTCTTGAATCGCTCCCAGTACTCATACATTGACTCCCCTTGGGCTTGCTTGATCCCCGATATCTCCTTTCGAATGGATGTGGTCCTTGATGATGGAAAAAATCTCTGCAAGAAAAGACGTTTCAAATCGTTCCAACAAGTTACATCTTCGGGTTGTAAATAATACATCCAATCTTTTGCAGCTCCATCAAGTGAGAATGGGAATGCTCTTAATTTAATTTGATCTTCAGAAACATTTCTTGGTTTTAAAGTTGAGCAAACCACATTAAATTCCTTAAGGTGTTTGTTGGGATCCTCACCAGATAATCCATGAAACTTTGGAAGAAGGTGAATTAATCCAGATTTCAATTCAAAGTCCGAGTCGAGATTTGGGTATGCAGTAAAATTTGGTTGATAGTTAATATCAGGTGCAGCCAATTCTCCAATGGTTCTATTAAGTTCATTTCCATTATTTCCAGCCATTGGTTCTTGTTTTATGGTTGAATTTGAATTGCTTCCAATTTCAATGTTCTGATATTGGAGTAATTCTCCAACTGGTTGAATGTTGAAACTTCCCGTAGACTGAGAATGTCTGATTCGTGCCCTAAGGCTGCGTTCAATCTCAGGGTCAAGATCTAAGAGATCTTCGGGATTAGTTCGTGTCATAGATCAAATAAAAATGAAAAGAAAGAAAGTGGACCATAGTAAAATAAAAATGAGAAGTTTTATTTGATGGTCCAAAGAGAAGTAGAAGAAATTAAAAGAAGAAGAAGAAAAATCAGATTGGGTAAAGAAGGAAGAAAGAAGAGAGGAAGAGAATAAAATCTAAAATAAAATAAATAACTCTAATTGGTTGAAATAATTACTTGCCTCCCCGGCAACGGCGCCAATTTGATAGAGCGCTGTCGTGGGCGCCCTCAAATGATTAGTGTGATTTGGGGTACTTAAGTGCAGTAGAGTGGCTGACCAAGGTCGTATCTCAAAGGAGGAAGTGAATTTAACAACTTATTAGATGTATTCTAAAAAATAAAATAAAATAGAATAGAATAAAAACACTACTTTAAAGGATTGGGGTTTGTTGTAGTTTATGAATCTAGATGAAGTTTTCTGGAAGAAGATTGTATATTTTTTTTTGTTTTTAGTTTTGAAATGAATTTCAATTGAAATGACACAACAAGAAGATGTTTTTTTAGAAATCTATTTAAAAAGCGTAATCGATCTAACTCTACCTCTTCACTTTATTATTAATCATTATCATTTAAATTAAAATTCACTTAATTATGATCCCTTAATTTGTTAAATCCCGAACCCTACGAGAATTAACTTTACCACGGAGATTGAAGTGAATTTAACCTTAGGCTAACTTCGGAACATGCAATCACAGCACCCTGCTTTGATTGATGTTCTAAGATTAGCTTATGGTCAGTGGTAAATTAAGGAACATATCCACTCTGGAAATGAGGATGAATTGTGTTTAGGGATTATATTTGAACTCTACAAATTTATCCCGTGTGGTCTTGTATTACCGATTAAGATCGCGCTCTCACAATTTACACAAAATCCCGACCTCGCGTGTTTTTGTGTACATTGTTCAATTGCTTGCTTAGTTTCTTAAAATTTAAAAACACAATTCGTGGATCATATTAAGTGAATTAAAGTAGCTCATTGAATCAAAATAATTAAATGAAGAGGGTAGATGATAGATCGATTACTAAAAGACTACTCTTCCATGGGTGGCGTAATCATCGTAGAAGCGTTTTGCATGTGCAAAGGTTTAAAATGGGTATAACCCAATAACGCTTCTACTCAAGAATTCCAGACCAATTAGGAAGATTAAGAGAAGAAGAAATTTTAACAAAATAGAAGAAAAGAGAAGAAATAAAAGAAGAACAAAGAAGTTTATTACATAAACAAAATCATTACAACATGAAGGAGAAGAAGAAGGCTTCGTCAAGGGATCCTTGCTTCAAGAGATACCCTTATTAAAATGGTTGGAGAATTGGAGTGGATCCACTTATTCTCTGCCCTCAACTTCCCAATTCACGTCCCAACCCCTCCAAATGAGAAAAACTCCAATTTATAGAGGGGAGGGGAGGAGAGGTTACAAGTGGTTTCAAGTGTGAATGTGGAAATTCGGCCAAATATTTTATGCCAACTTGCACCGCCAATTTGACCACAAACACGCGTGAATTGGCCGGCCTTCCAGAAGGATAAAATGTGCGGATATGTGTCTTCTATCTGCTCGAAAACATGGGGATCAATACAGGCCCATATGAAGGAGTTATGACCGAAATACAGAAGCTTCTCTATTCTGGCGAGCCCAGCCCAACTTTGACTTCATGGCCCAATTTCAACAACAAAATGAACTCTTTAGCTCTAGTGTCCTGAATACAAGTTGTAGATAATTACCTTAGGAACACTGTTACAAAATTTAAATTTCAAATAATAAATATAAAAATATTTATCTTCGAAATACTACAGTGCACTATTAAGGGTAAAACTGGAATTTTCACCAAATTTCAAATGAATGATCAAATCCCAAATATTTTATAAATAAAAATATATAACACAATGTGAAGAAATTATATCATTTATTATCAATAAAGTATTCAATAAAATAGTGTTTTATCATGCACCAATCAAAAACCAAGCATTCTCCCCAAATCTGAATTCTTGGGTATTGTTCGACCTCTATGATACATGGTTGTGCCATATTCGCCAAGAAGTGTCATTCTTTCCATGTCCACTCTAATTTAATAAAAAAAACCCAATGTTACTTCATATAGTTAAGTACTCCAAGACATTCTCTTTCTAGGAGATGGATGTTGTGGGACCATATCCTTTCGCCATAACCAGTCAATTCAAGTTCATACTAATTGTGATCGACTACTTTTCCAAATGGGATGAAGCCAAACCCCTAAAGAAGTTTGGGAGAATAAAATTGTTAGCTTTGTGAAGGCCAAAATCATTACTAGATATTATTTCTCTGAAACAATACTGACATACGACGACACCAACATCGACTCTCCTCAGTTGGACAAGCTAAACCATGATTTTGGAATCAACACCAACCGGTCATCCAACTATCACATGGCGGCCAACATGTTGAAAGATTATTTAAACAAAAACATTTCCAATATAATATAAAATATGGTTGAAAAGGATAATAAATCATTTCCAAAAATGATCCCTCATGCTATGTGGAATTAATGAACCACGACCCGCACAACCACCCAGGAAACCTCATACTCACTAGTATACAAGGTAGAGGCGGTTTTGCCTATTGAAATCCAATTTCCATCACATCGTGTGGCCATTTGTGATCAAATAACCTTGGAATAGAAATCCAAGAGATGGTTTGAAGAGTTAAATCATCTAGAAACAAATGGTTGTACACTTTACACCATTTGGATATCTCCCAAAACCGGACTGCACAAGAGTTCAACCAAAAGGTTCTCTTTCAATATTTCATCGAAGGAGAAAATGTATTATGCATTATAACCCCGATGATACTCTGGAATAATCCCCCGAAGATTGAATTAGAGTGGGAAGGACCGTATTTCATATATAGGGTCTATTCCAATGGAGCATACGCGATGATATCTATGAAAAAACAACTCATCACAGCTCCCACAAATGTGAAGTTTCTGAAGAAGTACTATGCATAATGAAAAACACTAATACCATGTTCCAATCTCTATGACCTTAAACTAGGAGTTATAGTCCATAACACATTCCATTAAACTGTTTGATATTAGTCCATAAATCATGAAATTTAACTATGATGTTATGGTCCAAGCTCTATGACATTAAACTATGAGTAGCGATACCTTGATTTTGTGGTCCAAACTATGAGTACCTAAATTATGAGTTGTCATCCTTCCTAACATGATGATAAGATGAATGGTATTATTTTTCTTGTCCAAACTCTATAAACCTAAACTATGAGTTATAATACCCACATGCCATGGTACAATCTCTAGGACCTTAAACTATGAGTAGTAATACCATTCCATGGTCAAAATTCTAAGACCCTAAACTATGTGTCATTTTCCTTTCAAAATAATTTTAAACTGTAATGAAATGGTCTATAAAATAAGACATTAAACATTGAATCCAATCATCAATGTATGAAATTAAACTACATGGCACAAGGTATCCTAATCGCTTAACAATAAACTGCATGATCTCTCACAGAACTATATATGGCTTGATTCCTACCCTCGCAGGATAAAAAAGTGATGCCTCGATCCTAAATCTTGGCCCAACCCACAATAAAAGAAAAAATTGATCCATCATATCCCCTACCTAACAACACATTCAATGGAAACCCTATTTCCACTTTTTTCCCACATTGATTATAACTAACATGAGCAAAGGATCAGTGGTAATGATTCTCTTATACAATCAAGTTATAGGGAGATATGAGACACCCGACACCCATAGCACTTGAAACAAAAATTACCCAACACATGGACCATGCCAAGTCGGAAATTTGAATGTTCAAAACTATGTTTGGATTGATTAAATACCTCATATGAGATATAATGGCCCCTGGAATTGGCATCCCGACCAATCCATCATAAAAAAATTCCCTCACATATGCATACACGTCGTGCAAAAAATGGTAGGGAACATTAAGAACTACGTATGTATTGATTCCTACATATGAAGGATACATAGTGATGCCCAGATTTTGAATCCCAGTTCAGGAACAATAAAAAAGTGTCCATTTACCCATGCATAGGTAAGACATGTATGTGGAGTCCATTAAACGACCTAATTTCATGATGATAAACTACAAAATTATATAAGAGTTATGTATGGACCAGTTCTGTATTTCATGAGATCCCACACATGGCCCTCACTAATGAGAAGTAAAAAAGATCATTCTTCCCCCTATTCATACGAGTTAATCATATGTGTAAGATCCTGTATTTCATAACTAATCATGGTCGTGGTATACTTTACATTCCCCAGATAATCTTTCCCATTTTTCAACCTCCATACCCCAAGAAAACATGGATCCCCATAATAATTCAAGGCCATCGATGACTAAAGGGTAGTGTCCTACAAACACCTTTGATGGACTATGAACATCTTGTCCCGGAGGCTCTTCTTATGTTTCCCACAAAAATAGTCCCCAATCAAAGGAAAATTTTCCTCCATGAGATTCTTTTCTCATCTCAGTATACCCAAGGTCTTTCATGCCCTATGTCATTCCTACCAATTCATGTTTCCCTCAGGTCTATGGTTTAAACCTTATATCATCACTCACGCCTAAGGATAGTCGTAACATCATGATTGCGATTAAATTAGCACTATTGAAGATTGGTATGACATCATAATCATTCTCGCTGCATTACTCTAAACTTCATAGCATCATGTCCTCACCGCATGATAATACACAACATGGCAAAAATTTTCTAGGGTGTACGACATTAAATTGAAATGAAATGTTTTAAAACTAAATTTCCCTCCAATGTTGACTTTTCTATACCTAGATAACTAAACAGAATCCTTTTAATCACTTGTATCTCACCCCAATCATAGCACACATGAGCATAGGGATCATAGTGAAATATCCAGCGTGACATTATGGAAAAACAATCCCAGAATTTGGTCCAAGCAAAATGTCCCTAAAAGGCATGTCTTGGTTCCCTTACTCGATAGGAACCCTAAACCCTATCCCTGAGACATTAAATGATAGGATACCCCAATGATGAGATGAATTCCTGACCCTAAATATGAGTCAAATATATGTAAGGGACAAAAAATTCCATGATTAAATCACATCCCAAATGTCCCCAATATGTATGGATACAGTCCAAACATACCTCAAACTCCATGCTATGAGCAATATTAAATCCCAAAAATCATTCAAGGTCGTCTAAGATGGAAGGCCAGTGTCCGTAAGACCCTTTTTATTGATTGTGCACTTCATTCCTTGGTGGATCTGCATCTGTTTCCCACAAAAATGGTCTTCAATCAAAGGAAAATTCATCCTGAGGAGAGTCTTCTCCTCTATTAGTATTCTTAATAGCATCCAATCCTCATTCAATCCCTCCCGATTCAATGGACATCATAGTCATGGTTTAAATTTTCCTCCCAACACACATCCTGTATATATTAGAATATGTGGGCCCGATTCATCTATGGTCCCTATTGAGGATTCTAATGATACACCAACCATATGCACGAAGTTGATCGGCATACAAGAGCAGAGTTACCCCTCCCATTTCTAGGTTTCTGACGCACGCCTGTCGTAGGGCGTGGAAAAAGCAATTTAATTTTCCTAGTGCAGCATAGAAGCTGACAAGGGTCGTCTCACTCAAGGAGCTTTCTCAATCGTTTACTTACTTAATATAATTTAGCTAAACTACTTCTTTTTGGTGTTTTTATATTATCTAGTAATGGAAAAAAATTAAATTAAAATTAATGCAAAACTAACATGCAAGGACAAAATGAAATTAATTGAGAAAGAACTTGGCCTTTATGGGTTGGTATGTGGGTTTCATCATTCTCCTCGTTGATATTTAAATTAAGTTTGATAATTCAATTATGAGATCTCATTCATGAATTACTATTCTCTTATTTATTGGTGTGAAATCTTGAATGCATTTTTCTATCTTAACTTCACCTCCTCCTACAATCAAGGTTGATGGCACACCTCGATCGAGAGTGTGTAATCTTCCAAGACCTGGCTCCATCGTATGCCATTTAAAGTAGTGAATGGCTCAACTCCATCGTATGAAGAGCTTGTATCCAGTAGAAGGGATAGAAAATACTTAATAAAAGAATAGAAATGCGTTTGAGATCAGTGTCGTGGTGGACGATCGCCACACCCGTGCACATCAGTCTTACTCATCACAAACTTAATAAAACATAGGAATTTAAGCACCAAATAAATGAAATTTCCACATACCTCCCCCGGGCCAAGTCTCGGGTTAACCCCTCATATTTGAGGGTAAGAGGTCACGGTGGATAATATGAGAAGAACAAAAGAAGAAAAGAAGTAGAAAAGATGAAGAAGAAAACCGGGTGGATGGGTGGACACAAAAATAAAAACAATGCATGAATTTATTAGAAATATAAATTACAATTAAAGACTAAAAATAAAGAAAATAAATAAAATAAAAATAAAGGTGGAATATTTGTGGCCGGCCTCCCTCGGTGGAGATCTCCACCTTGGTGCCTTGAAGGAATGGATGGAGAATGGGATGCTTTGAGGAGGAGGTGATGGCCTCCTTTTATAGGCAGAATTCGACCCCCAAAGGATTGAGAGTTTTAGACCCCATTAATGACCTCTTCACGCGTTCCACCCTTCCTAAATGATGTTCATAAATATCTTGTCTGTCTCCTATCCAAATTTCAGCTTATTTGGAAACCGTATGTAGGAGGTATGAATTTGTCATTCTCGGTTTCTGTTTCTGGACGAAGCATCCAGGAAGATTCCTCCAAAATAATGTCATTCAATAGCCTCCTTAATGACCTACAACATCCTCCAAATTTATTGTAGAGACGGCCCTATCTGTCCTAGAGGTATCCCAGGTGGAAACACATCATTTGGATATTTGTAGGCCGCGTTTGATGTCCGTTACGTTGGGTGGGTCCATGCTGTCCGCCCGGACAAATTCCAATATTCAATGATTTTGTAGACCCTTTAGATGACCGAATCGGCTCCTGGTCCAGAATACAAAAATGAAGAAAATAAAATAAGGATTATAAAAAAATTTGAATCAGAAAACTTGTAATTTTATTTTTCCATAAATGAACAAAATACCCCTGACATAAAATTCTGTCAAAAATCCAGAATTATTCGTTTTTCACATTTGTGTTCAAAATAGCACTAAAACCTAAAAACATGATAATTACCCATTCAATAACACTTTAGTGGGATTATAAACAATGTTTTACAGTATAAAATATATGAAAATTTGAGCTTCATCACTCCCCCACACTTAAACATTGCACTCCTGGCCAATCATCTTACATCCAAATCAAAATCCACACAACAATCAAAATTGAGAAAATATCAATGATTTTATCCAAAATAGAATTCCATCATGTCTCATTTATGAATAATAATTCTATAATTTTCATTTCAATCATTAAAATTTGTTCAACCTCATAATTCAATCCACGGACCAATCACAACCTACCTCACATTGAATTTTATGTCACTCTTCACTCAAGAGAAATTGAATCTAGATTTATACTCATACTTGAAAATCGCATGTATCACCATAGGTTTGTGAAAATTATCATTTATCCACAGTGTGAAACATGAAAATGAATTTAATCATGAGGGATTTAATTAAAGGTTCAAATGATTCTGTGGCTTAGGGTCAGTGGTAAAATGATTGAATAATGTTCCAAGCAAGAAAGAGGATGTTGAACTTTTAAGTACAATGCATGATAAAATCAAGTGAAAACACATGCAATTCCTCACTCAATACTTCTTGTAAATGTGAAAAACAACCCCACCCCTCTTTATGACATGGTTCATGAGAAAATAAGTGATTATAATGAATGATATCATCTATGTTCTCCTCTTTTTTTTCAAAGCTCCAGAAAGGCACAACTTTATTTTTTTTCTTTTTTTTCCATAAAGGATGAGCTGAAAAATTGAATACAATGAACGAATGACAAATCATGCCCTTGATTGTTTGGAGGGACATGATTCATAAAAGAATATACAATGAAGAATTCAAGCTCATCTCTATTTTTTTTCTTTTTTTAGGAGAAATGGACGAACCAAATAAAGCACAACAAAATGAAGACACATGCCCAATTCTCTTGTTATCCACTGCCCAAAGTATTGACACACACCTCGCATCACCCATAAATGATACACATCCTAATGAACGCACACGAAAGTCCCTTCCCCCACACTCAAACTTGAAATATCCATGCAAAAATACTAAAAGTGCGGGTAGGTAAGGAAAAAGTGGCTTGTAATGTGGCTTAAACCTATAAGGCAATTCATGGAATCTAAAGGCTTACGAAGGATAAATGTAAAGGGTGGTCTCAAGATAAAATGTGGCTAGCCAAAGAGATGCCTCAATCATTTCAAATAAATTCCATGAAATCCAAAGCTTCGAAAGAGAATATTCACAAATTTTGGTTCTCACACAATATTCATGTTTCCCTCAAGAAAGTGTGGGTATTAGGAATAATATGTAAAAGTGGTTTAGAATACCTCACGGGATTGGATAATATATTTTGAGTCAGTTGTTTCATGGTCATGGATTTCAAAAATCAGTCAAACTCATTCAAATTATTGATAATCCAATTCAAGAAAATGTTTTCACATCAACAATCATTTAAAATCCATTATTTCAAAAATCATTTCAACTCTTTCAAAATAAATTGTTGTGTGAAAAGTGATAATAATATTAATTAAATATCAAAATATGTTTTGGACAAAAAAAAATTAAAGGAGTTTAAAGGATAATCGTAAAAAGTTAACTCCCTTTTGAAATAATGATTCAGTCCTCTTCCTCTAATTCTCAGGGCTTCCTTCTGCCTTCATGATCCTACAAAAGAAAAATTACTAAATTAATCACAAGGATCATTTTATTTATGCTCAAAATGAAAAGAGGGAGGGGGCCACATGGTAGCATATTTCATAATGCTAAATTTGAAATATAAATTCCTAATATTGAAAATTAAATTACTATAAAGAAGGTAAAGGATAAATCTTAGTATGATCCCCCAAGTGGGCCCTGGAATCTTTTACTGCCTCCAGAGGGCAGTACCAGCTTTTATCCTTAATCTGTTGGTGGATGAAGCTTCTTTGATTTGAACCACCACATGTGGTTCTTCCCAGCTTGAAGATCTTTTTTCTTGTTGAGGAGGACTCCATAGACAGAGTATACAAGATCCTCCCCCTTCTCAATTTGGTGCAGCTTGCATGGCGGGGGTTGGAAGAAGTAGGGAACCTCCTCTTCATTTGTTTCTACTTTTGCAACATTCCCTTTCCCTTCTTGTGCTCCGCCTAGTAAGTATTCTGTGTGTTCAGGGAGCTTTAAATGTTCCCCAACAGGTGAAATTTATTTTCCTTCATCATCCTCCAAGTCATAATGTGAGATGGCCGAATCTGAAAATTCAAAACTATTAGGGGTGGTACTAAAATCATTTTCAATAAAATTAAAAGAGTTTGAATTTAAGATTTTATCATCTCCCATAGTCGGTTCGACTTTAATATCATCTTCAATTGAATGTGCCTCTTGGAGTCGATATTCACTAGATGGAGGTAGGTAGTCAGGCTCCTCCACCTCAGGTTTGGATTCAACTTCATGGATGTCTTCAGTGAAATCAGGAAAGACTAGTGGCACTTCCTTCTTGGCCTTGAATCTTTTTAAGTCAGCTTGGAGTTCATCGACCCTGGCCATCAAATCTTCCAATGAGATCCATGTTTCTATGCCTCTTTCTACTTGCCTGACCGTTATCATCAGTGCATCAGATCTTCGTTGGAGGGACTCCTCAGTATAGTCTGTTTCTTCCTCCTGCACATGTGAGTAATTGTTCCATGCAGAATAATTTGAATTTGAATGGATCAGGGAAAACATGTTTTTTTTTCAAATTTATTTTTTTTAAATGAAAAAAAAATTAAAATTAGAAATTAGAAACTGTAAAGTAAACAACCGATTAGATCCCCGGCAACAGTGCCAGTTTTGACGCATGCCTGTCGTAGGGCGTGGCAAAAGCAATTTAATTTTTTTACTGCAGAATAGAAGCTGACAAGGGTCGTCTCACTTAAGGAGATTTCTCAATCGATTACTTACTTAATCTAATTTAGTTAAAGTACTTCTTTTTGGTGTTTTTATATTATCTAGTAATGGAAAACAATTAAATTAAAATTAATTCAAAACTAACATGCAATGAAAAAATGCAATTAATTGAGAAAGAACTTGGCCTTTATGGGTTGGTATGTGGGTTTCATCATTCTCCTTGTTGATATTTAAATTAAGTTTGATAATTCAATTATGATATCTCATTCATGAATTACTATTCTTTTATTTATTGGTGTGAAATCTTGGATGTATTTTGCCATCTTAACTTCACCTCCTCTTATAATCAAGGTTGATGGCACACCTCGATCGAGAGTGTGTCATCTTCCAAGACCTGGCTCCATCATATGCCATTTCAACCACTGAATAGATCAACTCCATCATATGAAGAGATTGTATCCAGTAGAAGGGAGATAAAATATTTAATAATATAATAGAAATGAGTTTGAGATCAGTGTCATGGTGGACGATCGCCACACCCGTGCACATCACTCTTACTCATCACAAACTTAATAAAACATAGGAATTTAAGCACCGAATAAATGAAATTTCCATATACCTCCCCTAGGCCAAGGCTCGGGTTAACCCCTCATATTTGAGGGTAATAGGTCACGGTGGATAATATGAGAAGAATAAAAGAAGAAAAGAAGTATAAAAGATGAAGAAGAAAACCGGGTGGATGGGTGGACACAAAAATAAAAACAATTAATGAATTTATTAGAAATATAAATTACAATTAAAGACTATAAATAAAGAAAATAAATAAAATAAAAATAAAGGTGGAAGATTTGTGGTCGGCCTCCCTCGGTGGAGATCTCCTCCTTGGTTCCTTGAAGGAATGGATGGAGAATGGGATGCATTGAGGAGGAGGTGATGGCCTCCTTTTATAGGCAGAATTCGACCCCCAAAAGTTTTAGCATTTTAGACCCCATTAATGACCTCTTAACGCATTCCACCCTTCATGAATTATGTTCATACATATCCTTTACGTCTCCTCTCCAAATTTAAGTTTATTGGGAAACCGTATGTAGGAGGTATGAATTTTTCATTCTCGGTTTCTGTTTCTGGACGAAGCATCCAGGAAGATTCCTCCAAAATAATGTCATCCAATAGCCTCTTTAATTACCTCCAACATCCTCCAAATTTATTTTAGAGACGGCCCTATCTGTCCTCGAGGTATACCAGGTGGACACGCATCATTTGGATATGTGTAGGCCGCGTTTGATGTCCGTTATGTTGGGTGGGTCCATGCTGTCCGCCCGGACAAATTCCAATCTTCAATGATTTTTTACACCCTTTAGATGACCGCATCAGCTCCTGGTCCAGAAGAAAAAAATGAAGGAAATAAAATACGGATTCTATAAAATTTTGAATCAGAAAATTTTGAATTTTATTTTTCCAGAAATGACAAAAATACCCCTGACGTAAAATTCTGTCAAATATCCAGAATTAGTCGTTTTTCACATTTGGGTTCAAAATAGCACTAAAACCTAAAAACATGATAATTACCCATTAAATAACACTTTTGTGGGATTATAAACAATGTTTTACAGTATAAAATATATGAAAATGTGAGCTTCATCAGTTTCCCCCAATGTAGTTCAGCTAAAAGGACCATTTTCAGGTTCAGGATCACCCTTTGTCGATGGTCACATACTGTATTCATAAATATCCCAATCTCCATAATCTTTTATAGCCATCAGAGATGGAAGGCCAGTGCCCAGAGGTCACCTTTATTGGACTGTGCACATCATACCCCGTAGGCTCTTCATATGTTTCTAACAAAATGACCATCAATCAAAGGAAAATTCTTTCTTTGGAGAGTCCTTTCCATTTTTTGTATGCTCAAATTAATTTCTTGTCCGTTTACAACCTATAATTTGGAAAAAAATCTCGATAACTGCTTACATACCTTCCTCTTTCTAAATGTCCCTGACATAAAAAAAGTCTTCTAACTGAACTGACCATTCCCCAGATCTCCCTCACTCAAGTAAGAACTATGTTGGAATACTTTCCCATTAAATATCAACATGATTTTACCTAATGTTTTCAGACACCAATACGTAGGCCATCCAACCACTCTGGCTCCTGACATTAAAATAAATTCAATGTGATAAAAATAATAACAAGCCCATTAGATATGGAATGCCAGTGTCCTGTAGACACCTTTGATGGACTAAGCACATCATGACCTAGAGGCTCTACATGTATTTCCAACAAATAGCCATCAATTAAAGGAAAATTCATCCACATGGGAGTCCTTTATTACAACTGTACAAATAATATGTCTTTTGAACATCATGAATGTCTATAATTCAAAAATTAAGGTTCAAGAAAAATCTATAATCCATGTATGAAGGATATTAGAACATTCTCACCTAAAAAATTCTTAATTGTGGCCCATGAAAAGTAAATTTCAGTGAAATATGTTTGACATAAAACAAAAATAATTAGTTAGATTGGAAAGAATGTGAACTACATGAAAAAAATGATGCCATACTTTCTAGAGGTAAAATCTAGAGATGTAACTAATTGATAAAAATCATGTATATTTTTGTTAAAAAAATTATGAGCCATCAAAAAGGGAGTAAATCTTGTCTGGTCGAAAACCAGAAAAGGCTGACCAAAGAAAAAGTTATGTTATGACCTATAAGAACATGTCAAGTAGGTTTGGGAAAAATTTAGGGTAAAAATTAAAAAGACATAAACGTTTTGGAGGTTGTTCCGTAATACCTCAGAAATAGTCGGAAAATGGACGTTGATCCCTACAACTTAGAAAACAATTAGTGGTCAAGATGATTATTTAAATTTACTAGTCATTGTGTAAAATTAATACCAGATCAGAATGGTTTTTATGTGATTGATCAATTGTCATGGTAGGAAAATGTAATGAGAATGGATTTAAAGGTAAATCAGTTTCATTAAGCTCAAAACATGGTGGATAATCCACAGTTCAGATTCTCTCCAAACTTTCAAAAAAGGGGGAAGTGTATATATCATTATTTACGGTAGATCTACAAAAATTCTTTGTTCTCCCTATCAAGAAAGATGAAATGTGATTGATGAAGACCATCAATACTTTGTTCCAAAGAATATCTCTCAACCGTTTCGACCTTAAAAGTCGAACGGTCCCACTCCAGAATGATGTTAAGGTCCCACCTTTTCTTCCGGATAGCTTCATAGTTAGCACAAAAAGATGCAACTTGATCCCTCAACCTTGCTGTGTGGACCTCTCACTCCTGCAACTCTTCCATTTAGGTGTCCACCAAATCACGATCCTTCACCTCCATAGCTGATAGATGATCGTATTTTTCTGAAACATCTTAGAAGGATTCCACCTGGTGATGGGATGAATTTAAAATGTATAGTTTTTCCTCTAAGGGGGAAATTTATTCTCATGATATGTCGATTTGGTAGATGTGGAGGTGTAAGTGTTGATAATCGAAGCCGACTAAACCTAGCATGGTGAATAACTGCGGAAAATTGTCTGTCTCATCAGCAAAATTGGTCAAATGTGTCTCCATGGAATGAGCACATAACTAGTGCCATACCTGCTTTTCCACTACCTAGTGCCTTCAAATAGCACCAGTACCATGATCCTCCCCTTCCGCCACATGTCTATAAGCAAGAAGCATCATCACAGGAGTGGGAAAGTACCTAAGACAGGCCACCCATGATGGGGGCTCTTTGACCTTAGATAGTTCAACCTCTAGTGTTTGATGTAGAGAACAAGCCATGGATTCCAGGGTGATCGGTGATACTCTTCTGGTGCCAGCCACATTAAGATCATGGGTGGTTTATATAAGAGAGGAGTAGTCTCAATCACTCCCCAATAAAATTTGTTGTACCGATGAAGCCCCTTCTAGATGATTCTGACCAAAAACATAACGTCATCTTACTGTAATGAAAGGAATATGTAGTGTATCAATAATTTCTGTTGTAGGGACTAAATTAGATGGTGTATTTATTGCACTCTACACAGTAGAAGGAATATGTGGCATTGTCATTGGGGTAAAGATGGGGAAGGAAATGGTTAAAAGTTTCTCCACCAACCGAACTGGTTCATTCATTATCCTGTTGTGGTAACAATCCACCCATAGTCAGACAAATTCCATTGATAGGAAGGTGGATCCCATTTTGTTAGTAATGATAACATCCATAGAAAGAACCATCATGCATCATCAAAAGAAATACCTGAAGAAAAATTACGGGATGTGACACTCCCATTAATTGATCAGTGTGAGGCAATGCTGCTTGTTTGAGGCATTCGAATTCCTTGGAAAACCCGTAATGTAGGTATGGATCAAAAATGATTACTTGATCTATTCAATAAGTAAGAACCCCATATGAAAGAAGAATGAGATATGAGCATTACTCTAAAGAAATTTCCATCTCACCTCTTAACGACCCATGAGGGGTAGTATACAGTGCAAATGATAAGTAAGAAGCATCATTCAACATCCCGACCACATAAATAACGCTTAATGTTTCAGGATGAACAATATAAATGTTGAGAAGGGTGGGTTGAAAGTCAAAATGAAGAACCTTTGTAGTATGCCAATATTCATTGTAGGGGGAAGTGTCTGCCATTCATCCATACAAAAATTTGAAATGGTCTGTTGAGATTATGTGGCGGCCTACCTTCTTGTATTTTCCCGAACAACTCATAATGCATATCAAGTGTGGGAATGGCCAAATTAATGGGTCGATCCTCTTCCATATTGGCCTCCATCATCAAATTATAGACCCCAACCCTAGTATAGATGTCGCGGGATGGGAAAAAACATCCACTCAATAACATGGAAAAGATACATGCTAATCTAAGAGTAGGTAATATGTGTAGTTGAATCTCATATCCCCATGTGGTATATCATCCCACTTCATGGTTAGCACAATATGACCTTGGAGTCTGGCAGGATTGATGAGATGGATGAGTTTGACTGTGGAAAGCACTCATCTTGGGACCATTTTCCTGCAAGAATAACCTTATTCATTCCAAGAATGGGATTAATGAGCAAGATTAAAGGGGATGATCATGTAATCCCTCTACCATGATCAATAACCTCTTTTTCAAGGGGGGAACATGGTCAATGCCTTTCTATGTAGCGATTGTTGGGAAAAACTCATCATACATTTCTCCAAGGACAGAGAGTACCTCAAGCTAGTTGATATCCCACAAGATGATTCCCACCTCCCCATTCAATAAGTGGAACATGTTGGTTCTTAAACACCTGTGACTCAACATTTCAGGAAGGATTTCTCTAGGGGAAAATAATGCAAACTGAGAATCCCAGACATCTTGATACATTCCCTGCATTCAACAGGTCGGGGGACTCTAAGAAAGTCTGATGCACCCTAAATGCACATGCCCATTCATCGAAGAAACATCTTTTGGCCAGTAAATCCCACTTAGTGATACACCCACCATTAGGATTTTCATGGGAGATATTTATAATGGATTGGTACTCTCGGGCACAGAGTCTTAGGACACCATTGTGACACCTGTTGTTTCCCTGAGTCCATGCCGATCCTCTTAGTATAAAGACGTTCTACTGAATCAGGGTGGTGATGACATCTCCTAATTGTAAAATTTTGATATGATCGTGACCTTGCAATGCCACTAAAAATATGAAAGGCGTATCAAGTTTGGCCAATGATAGATGAATGTCATTAGGGAGACAAAATCCATAAACTGGAAACGGTATATTTATATCGGCTTGGCTAGAAGCTCTGGAATCAATAAATCATTTAAGAAGTTTACATGAGGAAAGATGTGGGCCCTAAGATGATCCTCACTATTCCCATTCATGGTCTCCCTTGTCTTTTTTGATTTTCTCACAGCATATGAAGAATCTATTGAAACCTTAAAATAAGATCTAGAAGCCAATAAAAAGTCTGTATAATAAAAATAATGGGTAAAGGCTATGGAAAAATGGCTGAAGGATGTAAAATATGTCCACAAAGGCTCTTCGTACTATTATTGGAAATGGAATGTGGTAGCCACATCCTACATACTGCATTGTGTGAGGAGGCGTCATATTGCATACGAACACTGTGCATGGAAACAACCTCGCTTATAGATAATGTATGTGGACGCATTTCAATGCATACATCCATGGTACATGAACCATCAGTGAGGTGTTTTCTTATGGATCATTGGCCAACCAATAGAAAGGTTCACGGTAGGTAGATACTGTGAACCTAGGACCTCAATAAGTTCATGTTCAAAACTTTCAGATAAATGTTTATGTTCGGATTATTAGTTCTTAATGTTTAGTTCGTTGATTCATGCTCTGTATGCAGAAACACAAGAAGTTTACTGTTCTCCAACATGGAATCTAGAATTTTTTTTAAAATTTTATTGAACCATTTGCGAAATACAAAATATGGTACAAGGATAGAGAATTTACGAGAAGTTCCATTAGTGGTACGTATGAAGCAGTTTGCGAATGGGATTTTTTGAAAGGAGCACAGTACAAAAAATCAGAGGGAGCCGATAAAATAGAGAAAAAATTTAACATTGAGAAAAAATAAAATAAAATTTTCATGGGCCCCAATATATAGGTTTGGTACCCTCTTTCTGGGACCATCTGTTCTACCACAAACCATTTCAGTTCAGAACCGCTTATATAATGTAATAGTCATCTTTTCTTTCCTAATGGACACTATTCCAATAGGGGGGATATTTAGGGTCGTGAAAATTATTTCAAGGGAAGAAAATACCACTACAATCACATTATAGAAGGAAGAAAGTACTCCTACAAGTCTAGTAAGGTGAATATACTCAAAATGAGTTGAAAAATTCATAAGAAACTGTATAGAATTTATTTTTTCTATCAATTTAATGTGTCCCATATATCATCATTGGGAAAGTATTGTGGACCACCATGATCGTGAACCAATAGGTACAATGAATGGTCTGCGAGGTGCTAGCCCGTGGAGCGATGCCCAGTGAACCCAACAGTACACAAACAATGTCAGTGAATGAATCATGTGCTCCATGGCCATCTTCATATCATCCCGTGAACTCGTTATTTCACAGACAAAGGGAAGACACATGGTTCCACAAACCATTATCACGAATTGAAGCCTTCGCAAACCTCGGATTGACTGAGTCATCCATGGGTTATAATATATCATCACGGGCCTACAAAAATGATACTGCATGCCCGTAGATATGATTGCACTCATACACCAAAAAAGTAGGAATGAATGAATTGAATTGGTGGAGGAATATGAAAAATGGGATACAAAATATGGAAGGGGACTCAGAGGTTTGAAAGAAATGTTCAGTGAAGATTCCAGATTTATTCGTGATTTATCGGCGATGCCAGAATTGCGAACCACACTCTCCAAAAGTACAGCTAGCTGTGAACCATAAAACATGGGAACATAATAATAAAAAGAGAATCTTGAACATAAATATTAGAACCACAGACCATATAATTCATGAGGATGAACTTCTCATGAATGATATTCCCATATACCCTCCTTTAATATGGTGATCTGTGTAGTGTACTCCTATTTCGAGAGGACCCGGAACCACATACTGCATCAGTATGCAGATGGAACCCAAAGCAGCCTGATGGTCCACATACCACTATGTTACGCGGCTATCTATACCCATTCTCACATACCACATAGGAACATGGATCTCCCCTCTTCCCACATACCTCTACGGAAAGTGGAGCTTCCCCCATCCCTCATAAGAAACCAATATGCAAAATGAGGTATTTTTATGTATTGTTTCTTCCTATTCAAACCTCACCCTATACTACCATCTAGTCCCCAATAATCCCTCTACAACCCAGTCCTCTGATATCAGGCCCAAGCCCCCTCCCTAGCCACTGGACCCGTATGATCAGACTATTGGGTGCATCAGGACGCCCTATTGACCCTACATACACATGGTAAGGGGAGTCACAAAGGCTCTCCCCACAATGGTTTGGGATCAAAAATGCCTATGGGTCTATATTCCTATGGTACAATGTAGTCCAACCTTGGGATGTTGACATGAACCTACTTGTTTTACATATTAAGGGTTATCACATTCTTTTCCCTTCAATGAGGAATACTGATCTGTCGAAAGAGTTATGTTTGCTTCTCCTTTGATGAGGATGAAACTCTCCCTTCCTAGAATGTATTCTGAGGCCCTCCAAGTATGGTAAGTCCCCAATATTCTATGGCTAAGAAGGGTGACCTTTAATGGAATTTCACATTAAAATGTTTTTTGCTCTACACCCTCACCCATAGTCACCCCGGCTTCATCCACTGTAGGCTCGCCCTCTCCCAATAGCATTAGATGAGGCATGTTCTTTGTTCAATCTTCCACATCCTCCTATTTCTCACACTAAGGATGAATCATATAGGATTTTTGGTTTGGGATGATTAAAACATCCTTCTCTATTGAACTATGAGAACTATGATTACTGATCAATGTGGAATATGTAGGATGCTTACTCGAATTCTAGAAATCAAAGGGGTTACCTCCAGTAAGGGATCACACAATCATGTTCATCTCAAATTGGAAACATCAATGCGCAAGCCCCATATCTTCTGATCTATGAGAACACTGATTCCTGACATAACCTGGATACATAGGATGCCTTCCTGATGGTCCGAGCTCAAAAGGGTGCCCATCCAATAGTGTTCTCCCAATCATGTCCTTTTAAATAAGAAGCGTCCATGGACAAGCCCTATCTCTTATGTACAATGAGAACTCTGATTCCTAATCAATCCAGGATACGTGGGATGCAATCCGGAAGGCCGAAGATCAAAAGGGTTCCCACCCTTAATAGATCCACACAATCATGTCTCCATAAATTAGAATCCTCCATGAGTAATCCTTATCACATCCAAACTATGTGGTTTATGATTCATTTCTTGAGAATACATAAGAAACATATTTCATTAGTCTAATCCAAATATCAAATCACCTTATGTCCCCCCTGGATGATGATAAACTCCAAGGCGCTTTCCATTATAGATCATGACATTAGTACCTCTATAGCACCAAACATATTCATCCCTACAATGATTTTTCAAACAAATGGTAGCATGTGGACACACTCTTCGGTATTGAAGCAAGGATTCACAAGCATTTTAACATTACTTAAATCTATAAGAAGGTCCCAAGATAGGAGATTATCCTCCTCTAGAAGGCTATGATGAGCCCGACTTCCCATCCTCCCAACCAATGCAGTCCTAAAGTGCTGTTAGCTAAATCATTAATCAATTAGCGCCAGCCTCTGGAAATAAAGTCCTTGAATAATGGATACCAGGGCCGTTAGGTTTATTTGGATCAAAAAATAAACCTTTTTGGGGACCATCTAAAGAAGTTATATCGAAGGAGGACCTATTTTACACGTGCTTGACCCCACACAATCACCCGTGGGGATGGACTGACTGTGGAATCTATTTCTTAATGAAAAATGGGTAAATTAACCAGTCCCCATGGGGTTAATCCAATATTCATTTAAAGTATAATGATGAATAATGGGTAAAAAAAAAGAAATGGTGAATTTCACTGGAAACCATGTCTAGAAAAGGGGACGAGTGATGATCCTCATCGAACCATATCAACATCACATGGAACGCACCACCTAAGAGGCGGATAAATGAATGATAAATATTTTATTATATAAAATTAAATGAAAAATATTTTATTAAATTAAAAGAATAAATAAAATGAAAACACATGGCTATGAACTATACCACTTATTCAGAGAACCCCTTTTGGTTTACACATATTGAAATAAAAGGAGGGTTTCCTAATCAAAATAATTCATACATGGAATGCGGAGTGATGTATGGAAAGGATATCAACAAGGTTTGATTCAACCATTAATATCATGGATTGTGCATAGGAGAGGATATGATATGTTATTTTCTATGTTGGTAGAGGAACCAACTTGGAAACTACATGAAAATTTACAAAAAATATGTAAAATGATATATTCATTCACAAGAAAAAATATCTAAATGGCCTTAGATTTGAATTTATGATATAATAAGTTTTAAAATTTTAAAAAATATATTAATTTGTTAGTCTTATTGGAAATCGTACCCTAATATTTTTTTTAACCACTTGGAATTTCGTTTTAACCTCTACCATAATACTTATTTTATACTATTTTTAATATTTAGTTTGATCAAAAATTACAGAAATACTATTATATAATTTTAGTAATTATTATTCCAAATATGGTAACCATTTTTAAAAATTCAATTCATAGAAGGGGAACATTTTAATTCTAATGTAAACATGAATATGTGATGTAAAATCTATTTCCAAATATAAAATGATGTATAAAATGATTTAATATCAAAAATAAAAATTATTTTTATTACAATGACCTAAATATGACAAATAATAACCTAATTGAAATTATTTTAATTTTAATTTTTTACAATATTTTATGTAACATTAAAAATCACTTAAATGAAAAGGATTATTCAAATAGAAATAAATATTTTTCTAGATTCAAATAAAAAAATTACTTTTAACAATTTCTCAAAAAATTCAACCAAATATTTTTTTTAAATTCTGAATCTCATGATTCTATTAATTTTGGAAAAATTAATTCTCATATAATGGGAAAAATATATTATTTTGTCACTAAAAAAACAATGGAAATATATATTTTTATATGTAATGCATATTCAATGTACATATTGACTATACTAACTATAAGGTTATTTTCATCTATATGTATTCCTTTTAAAAAACCATTAAAAATATTTTTTTTATAAAATCGTCCCTATTAATATCACCTTTTTAAAAACGTTTGTTTGAATGATCATTTTTAAATAATAATATTTATACTATATTGAATTCCATTAAAATACAGTGTCGCATTGGACCCAAGATATCCAAAAAATTAAATTTATTTGAAGAAATATTTCATGAAATACTTTTGTGTTAAACATAACGTGTGTTTTCATGATCCTTCACATTTTATCACTAATATATCTCTATTCATCCTAAACATTAATTGTCACCCTATGTAGCTTATCATGTTCATGGAAAACATTAGTAATAATATCATCAAATACAAACACTAAACAAAATATCCTATAAAATTCTTCAACAACTAAAAAATATATTTCATCATGATTGTTAAATGACTAATCAGATATACTACAATTTTTAATGGGGTTATATCTTAAAATTTGTTACTAATGATTTATTCATGGTATCATATTCATTTCCATGTTAAAATTTTAAATTATAATGTTATGGAATAAATAAAAAAAATATTTAAAAATTTCCTTAAGAACATCATTCATGTATTTTCAACCTCATAGAAGAGATTATAAATATATCTTATATAATCACTTTGAAAAATTTCAATTAGTAGTAGATCCCTTTCCTTCTTAGTACCACTTATTTTCTTATTTTCCTATTTATTTATCATATTTTATATTGTATTAGAAGAGACTTTAATTTAGTTATTTTCTTGTGTGAAATCGTACTTTTCTAATATGGAGAGTTTAAAAGTATCAAATATGAACATAATCAATGAAAATAAAACTCATAACATCTTTAAAATAGATCCTATCATAGGTAAATCATCACTAATGGAAATTTATATTCACCCATATATTGATGGACACTCTTTATGGGGGTGGAGTTCGAATTGAGTGTTTATTAATTTTTACAAGTGAACAATTTTCAAATAAATCAATAACCCCAAATAGGTAATTAAGCATCTTTTATTAGTTAGTAAAGGTGAATCTATTAATTATTTATTTTAGAAAAGAAATTCATGTATTAATGTAATGAAAAAAATGAAAAGAATAATATTTTTACATGATTTGGTATAGTAAACCACTCTTTTATATGATTTTCGATTCTCCCTTGTCAGGGATTCCCCAGTGTAATCAATGTGAATATAATGGTTTTGGTGATTCCAACACCTACACCGCTAAAGTATAACGACACTTTCAAATTCTCATTTCACACAATACATCCCCATAATCATATTCACATAATAAAAAACCCTCAAAATGTTTTATCTATATATATTATGAGTCACACTAGATCTATGGCCTCACACCATGTATATGTTAGGGATTTCTATCCCGATCCTTATAGAATATAGATATATGATCATCACATAAATGAATAATTATCAACAGAACTAGACTACATAAACATTAAATAATGTCTTTGACTTCCAACAAAACCCGAAGACAATATGTATGAAACTCAGTTATTGTTTACAGCTCTACTTTACAGATTTTCATAGAAACTGCTTATCAAGATTCAAACATTATTCTTATCAGTATTTTATAATAATGGTTGTTATTGGAATCCATTATTCATAACTTTCTTCGACACCTATGATACAATAGTTTTTATTACAAGCTTAAAATCACCTTAATCTTTTATTCAACTGCATTCTTCTATATATATTAGTACCCAACACATCACCTATTGACTCATCAAAATATAAATTTTTAATCACTCAAAATACTATTTTATTTATATTTATGCCACAAAAAATTCACATTCCAATATTTAAAATTTAAAAAAAAACTCATAAAATTGGAGACCATAATTTTCTCAACTAATTTTTCCATTGTGGAAGTCTCTCATGACACTTTCATCTCAACTTAATTTTCCTATACATTTAATGGAATGACAATAGTTTTTTTCATTAATATTTTTTCATATCATTTTAATATATATCATTTCAATTATTTTGTAAAACTCATCATCATCATCACTAGAAACATAATTACTATTTTTAATACTCACATATAAATCAGTCTACATACCCCTAATTTATTTTATCATTTAAACACATTCATATACAACATATCCTTTATTTTAAATATTCCATTGAATTAAAATTCATACAACATAACCATTAAAATTTTATATTATCCTTTTGAAAATTTAAACACAAATAATTATCTATATTTTTCCTTAGGTGGTCATCCTTTATCATTTTTCTGAATCATAATAAATTTTTTTGACCATAATATATTTTTTTAGAGAATAGAGGATCAGAATCATCTGATTCAGTTCTAATTTATTATATAATCTATTTAAATAAATTCGTCATTATAAATGATTCCATAAATTAACTTTTTATTTGATATTCTTCTCTTATAGATCTAAGACCAATAAATCAATATTTCATGCCTGAATCACACACCATTCATCATGTTTTTTATATCTAAAATCATGATGATCATCTGAGGAATAAAAATCATCTAATTTATCATCAATATATCAGTTATTTAAATATTTTTATGTTTAACTAATATGTATATTATACATCATTATGTGAGTTTTTATATTCACACATGGGTTTGGATAGGACTTTGTATTAAACTAGTTTAAATTTCATACATGTTGTTTCTTGTATGATGAATAATGAAACTCTATATATTCCCATTTTTCATACAACATCATAGATTCTTAAGTGAACAATATAATTAGCATAATATAGTATTTGGTACGAATTTAATTTTTTCAATTCTCAATAATTGTTGAATCCTATTACATATATAATTATATTTAAAAACATTATCTTATATGATGCCTAATAATAATGAATTATCCTACATGAAAAACATTACAGACACAAATATGTATATGTGGATATTCACATCTTTTAAATCATACCATTTTTTCTAGAATTTCAATATTTTATAATTTTGATCTAGGGACTCTAAAAATCATCTACATTCATTCTGATCAATACCTAAACACCTTTAAAAATCATTTGGAATTTATGACTCCTTCATAATCCTTCAATGTAATTTCCATGGACTGAAGCAACATGTATACTCATGAAATATTATCATTAAGAACTCCATTAATTACATTATATGTCGATAATAAAACCATAACTGAAGTGTTTTAAACTATAAATTAATTACACTACAACAGAAATACACAATGGTTCTCTTCTCCCAACTGATGGTTCTTCAATGATTCCAATCCTATAGAATATTTAACATATATTACAAAATAACTTCATGTTATTAAAATTAGTTTGTTATATGGAATTTTTTATGATTTTTATGAAAAGAATTCCAATTTCTGAGTGTCTACATATGACATGAATACCATTACATACAATTATATGACATTCATGGACTCTAGGAGTATGTTCATCAAGATATTCGATGTTACCCCTTCCTTCAAAATCCATTACCTAAAAGATATAATCCATTCATGGTACATAGAGAAATACTATTCTAAAAATATTCATGATGTATATAATGATTTAAACATCATCTATACTTTTCCAAACAATCAAAAACTAGATCTAAAATTCATCAAATAGAAAAGGGATACCCTTAGAACCTATCCATAGTGATGTTCTAACATATCATCTCTTCTAGAATTTCATTAAATTGGGAATAACCTATCCATTTCCATATAAAATTGTAGTAAAATCCAATAATTAAAATTTATTAAACAAATATACATTAAAATTAATAATTTACCATTAGAAAAAAATAAAAAAAACTATTACTTAAAATCTATTTGGGAACATCAATTTACAAAAACATATAAATTATATAAAATATTTAAATGTGTAAAAAATATTTTCATAAATAATAAAAAGTCATGTGATTTATATAAATGTTTTATTCAATTAAATTGGATTCAAAAAATTATTTTTCCCATTATGTAAAAATTTTAATACTCTAAAAAATATGATTAAAAATTATGTGGATTCAAAACATCATTTCACAAAAACTCCAAGCATAAATTTTTTAAAAATGGATGAATTATTGATCCCACATACTAGAGTTATCTACCAAGAATATCCTTATACAGTAAAACCATTAAGACAAAAATTCATTACATTAAAATATTTTCCATAACAAATGAGAGCTTATGAAATAAAATTAATTAACAAATAAAATCAAATACTTAGTTAAACACACACAAGATACTGATGTGGGACTCACCAAACAGAAGAACAATATTACCCAATTCTTTTAAAATAAAATTATCAAATTACTACCATAACCAATGAGATAACTAGAATAATCAAAAAAATTCAACCCATTATGAATAAATATTATTGAAATCAAAACCCAGATGATAATCCATTACAGAAAAAAATAAGACATTCCTAATCATTGTAGTGATTTTACAGAATTATTTTAAATAAATATCAAAATATCATGTAACATATATTGAATGTAAAACATTTGGGAGGAATAAGTATTTATGTAATATAGAAATAGTATTTCCATGGTATTAATGGATCAATACACCACTATCCTTCCCCAAATCATGGTGAGATATAATTTATAATATAGTGGAAAAGGATATATTTATTATGTATTGGATAACTTATAGAGAATGAGGTTAAAAGAAACCATGAAATGGTTATATTATTTAAATTAAAAATATTTATGTATTATCTTATTATAATGAAAACACTCAGTGGACATTTGTTTACCTAATGACTAACCATTGAGTACATGATACTCCACTTGGGATGACCTCCCTTTCATGATCCCTCACTAGGTACCTTGGGAGATTCTACCAATTACCCAACACTATTTATTAAAAAAATAGATATGAAGCCACCTCAATCCTTCACCCAAACCAACAATTTTATTCGAAATACTATTAACACACTAAATATCATTCTAAAATTCATCCTACATTTTCTAAATACATGTTTGAAACTCAAGATAAAATATGACCTCGTGCTTCTACCATTTGGACTTATAACAACAATACTATATATAGTAACTAAATAATTTACATAATAAATAGTTTAATGAAACACCATACTATAACACTTTTTATACCTAAAAATAAAAATTGCCCCCTAACTATGAAATCCCAAAAATATTTCACACCAAAATTCAAAGGTGAGGTATTAAATCACTATATAATATATTTATCCTGAATTTTATCTATAACCACATAAATAATGAATTACTATTAAATGCATGTTGATTGAATAGAAAAATTTAATCCAAAGAACATTAAATTACAAAAATACAAATGATCTAGAAAATATCAACCTTATTGTGCTTTAAAAATGAAAATCTAATAATATTCGATTGTCTTCCATAAAATTGAATATTTAGTTTACCACAATATAATAACAATTTCTCAAAAATATCCATGTTATTTTTAAATTACTATTTTATTTTATATATATTTATTCGTAGTCTAAAAATATCCATTTTTCCAATTTTGTTCTAGAAAAAGATATGTCCTTTTATATTTAGTTGTTAAAAATTTCATAAAATGTAACCCATTATCAATATCCAGTATTATTGAAACATAAAAATGAAAAAAAACTTTCCTTTTTGTTATAAAGAAGCAATATTTTATAACTAATATGATATAAATTTTATCAAAAATATTTATAGGATATAAACAATAATTCTAACATATCCATTATAAAACATGCATAGAATCATAAAAATAAACAAAGTGAAATTCTAGAATAATATTAAAAAAATTATGAGTCACTATGATTTATTATATGTCTCATAATAATATATTCAAAAAATTGATTATTTTATTAGTTACATATAATTAATTATATTTATTCACTGATAATAGTTATATCATATAATATTTGATACAAATATCATATTGTGCCACTATGTCAATGATGGATGAAGCAAAATTGAATATTATCATAGTTGAGGTCTATTATCTCCCACAATTCTTCTATATTATGATTAATATACTTAAAAACCCTCACACAATCCCATGATTTCTATAATGTTTATTGAATACCCCTAGATAAATAAAATATAACTATAAAAAGGTTTATCAATCCATTTTATATATTACTTATCAATTCTTGATAATCCTATATTATGCTATAATATCCCAAAAAAGCATAAACACCACTCTGATACCATTTCTAATGACATGATTCCTAATCAACAATTGACTAGAACTAAACCACCCTTAAAAGACACATTGTCCTATTCATTGAGGATAATAAACTGTCATGGTATTGAATTATTTTATGTTGAAAGACATTATTATTTGGTATAATAAAATAGGTTAATGATGAAATCTATTGATAACATTTCATGACAACTCAATATAAATGGAATTTTGAATAATTTAAAATTTCACATTTATAATGACAAGAATAATTTTTTTGTCGGTGGAAGCTGATATAAAATTATATACATTTATATATCGGAAAGAATCATGAAAAATATAGTATATTGTCTAGATGTATACAATATCTATCTAAATTCAAAAATAAAACAAATACATTGAAAAAATATAAGGCTTCTTGTTAACATATAAAAAATGTCATCTTATTACTAATGGTCACCCATACTATAATAACTTATAGAATTTTGACTACGATAATGTGACATTAACTCCCAGTAAAACCATAATAAATCGAAACTGCTAATTACATACCCATTCATATCAAAAATGATAAAATTGAGCCGACATGTCTATTAATTTATAGTAACTCTGTGTGAATAAATATACATGGTAATCACCAAAAAAGATCTGAAATAAAACATAATAATATTATTTTTTCATTAAAATATTTCTATTGTTTTATATACATAATAATAAATCAATTTATATATATATATTTAACATAGTATCAACAAATCTATTTACTATCCTATTCATATCCACAACATTAAAACATGATATACAACATTGGAGTCCAAACAACTACATAAAGTGAAACTGAATCAACATGCACAAGTATGGGAGGCCGTTATATCAATAAAATATCATATAATCCATAATTCCATACAAGATAGTAAATCTAATAGAATAAATATTTAATAATGTATACATTAAAAATAATAAAACAAATATTGAATAAATATATACAACAATAATCACAATAATATAATAATAAAGCAATTCCACATATTATTTTTTCATATAGAGGAAGATAATACATTTGTAAACCCCGACATAGAGATAAATCATGGAATACTCATAGAAAGATGGATAAATCACTAAACATGGACTACGAATTAAGAATATGTAAATGATGATAATTAAGGAATAAAAATGATAACCATGTGGAAAATCACATATAAATATGGATTACATGATGAGAACTTTTAGATAATATAAATGGGAAATTCCTTGGAAAACAGAGGCATATATCCTAGGAGAATGACTATTTCGTCACTTTTTAGTTTAATAAAAAACACATGAGAAATATTAAGGAAAATTTTTATTCACGATGACCCAATCAACCTACATCAACAATTAGTTCCATCCCAATTTTTTATACATATACACTTCCAAATCACCAAATAACATGCTTAACTAAATTTAAGTGTTGTTTTCGAAATTAAATACTATTTAGGATTTGATGGATGGAAATTTATTCCTTTTTAATAGAAAAGGAAATTTCATTAAAAAATCATGTCATACCCAATATTTCATAATGGAAAAAATTCACTGCTATTAATAAAATATTTTCATCGGTTTGAAAACAGAATTCATACAAACTCTTTATCTAAAATAATACAACAATTTCCTTTAAAATCATGGTCTATTTTAAATGAAAATGCTAGTATAATTATTAAAACATTAATAAATTAATAATAACTACTATTTATGAAGATAAGTCACAGTATAATAACATCTGAAAGTTAAATAAACATTAAAAATATTGTATTATTAAAATTAATATTCATTTTAAAATTAATTTTATATTTCGTACCACATCAAAATAAATAAAACTAATATTTATAGTCGTAATATCAATTTTAAGATACCATTTAATGATTAAATAATGTATTCATTATGAATAATCATAAATGAAAGACATTAATATAGCACCATGGAATTCTAAATTAATAACATTGTATTAAAAAGTGTATGTGGTAAACCACATTGAGTGTAAATTACTGAAGAAATATATTTCTTCAAATTTAATCTCTTTGATATCGTATTGAACATAGAACCTAGGGTCTAAATGAACTATAATATTATATACCTTTATAAAAAAGACATTAAATTTAGGGGGTATTAATTGTAATAAATATATAATGAAAATTATGGTTATTTATTAGTTAAAAATAAATTAATATTCAAATTAAAAATAGATTCCTTGTAACAAATTGTATTTTTTTGAGAATGGACTTGTATTTTCACTTTGTGAAGATAATTTAAAATAAATTTTGATTAATTTTAGAAAACTTATTTCAAAAATTTATTTTAATTTTTAATTATAATATCAAAATTATCATTTGGTGATTTTTTGGGATTTTTATGAAATGTTTCATTTTATAATGAATAGTGAAAAATTATGAATATTATTCACTGAAGTTATTTATAAAATTAAAATATATTTTTAATTGGTTTTAAAGGAAAATTTTATTTATTATATATATATATATATTAATCTATTTTATGGAATTTGAATAATTTTTTATCATGAATTTTGATTTAAAAATGTTGTAAACTTTTGAAACATTTCTCTTTAAAAACATGATTCCCCATCACATGTGTGTAATTAATATTAAATTAAATTAAACAAATTTTATAAATCATTTGTTCAAAAATAAATTCAATCTGTGGAATAATAAGAATTATTATTCTTAAATGAGGTAAATTTAATTTTTAACCAAAATGATTTGAGATAATAATTAAAATTATTAAACACCTTTAAGGTAAAATTTGATTTAGTATGGGGTTAAAATAAGTATATTAGTGTTTCAAATGACCTAAAATGTATTACATCATCCTGGGATCCACACACCGGTGCCCCAAGATAGTCAGTCACCGGACCTCAGGTGCACCTCCCAATACGATAGTGGTTTCCGACTTGCATCAAAGGTCTAATGTAGCTCATGGGGATAATATACCCTCTTAGTAAGGATAATACTAAAACAAAAATAAACAAACAATAACCCAACTAATAAATAATCATAAAAAAGTATAATAATATTAATAAAAGTTGAACAAAATTGGAAATATAATATTAAAACTAACCATAGATATTTTATGCTACAATATGTCCTAAGTGTCAAAATGAAATGCCAAAAGTTAAGACACAAGAAAACTCCAAAATGGGTCCAAAACCACATCCATTTATCTTATCCTAAAGTCATATAAAAAATTTCATCTAACACAAGGCCTTTTCCATTATCATATCCTGAAAACATTAAGTCTATTCAGGTAGTGATCAGGCATCTCAAGTAGGGTGTGATTATAACTCTTTTGGCCACCCTAATGACATCTAATATAATATTCAATCAATATAAAATGTACTCAATTGTATAAAACATACATAAAATCAATAAAGTAAATAATTTACACATATTTAATTACTCTTTATTTATCCACATAACACATGTGTTCTCGAGGACACTAGAACTCTCAATACCTGCTTCAGCCAATGTCATGGTCTAAATTATACCCATGGGATATAATATCTCATAACAGAACTGTTACCTTATTCATCTCAAATCAAATATGAATTCCATTATTACCAGTAATCATTTCAGTTCTTTCTATTGGATTTTGATATGATAAAACCTCGAACAAATGATTATCACATGTGAATTCCATTTTTACCATTCATCATTTCAATTGACACTATTGGAAATTGATACACCACACCCTATGAGACATAAGATTATCACATATTAATTCAATTATCACCATTCAACATTTTTTGTCATAATAAGTAATTTTGATGCAACTACCATTCCCCCCATATTCTTATCACATTAATAAACTCACTAATTAATTAATCAAATTCTACCACTTTATATACTAGAATTCCATTAATAAATTAAAATTTTAATTAATTACATATATTCCCTCATTTAATTTTTCAATTAATTAATATAATTATCTCTATTAATTAATTAAAAAAATTAACTAATAAATTTTAAATCATGACATCAAATAATTAATTTACAAATTAATTATTCATATATCACAATCTCAATATCCAATAGTTAATTAAACAATAAAATATTCAGATTCACATCCATAATATTCCATTATAAATTCAACAATTAATTATATAAATTCAAAATCTAAAAATCCGATAATTAATTTAAAAATTAATAATTCAAATTCAAAATATAAATATCCCATAATTAATCCAAAAATTAATTATTCTAATTCACAATGTCAATTTCCCAAAATTAATTCAATAATTAAATATTCAAATCCACAATATCAATATCTCAATTTCAAAAGCCCCTCATTTAATTAATTAATGAAATTAATTAATTATATCAAGAACTCAATTGAAAATAGTATAACAGAAATTATACAGTTACATACACATAATTGAAATAATGACTTTAGGATTTGAATTACATTACAACTACCACGATTCTTTTTTTATAAATCACCCAACAGAAAAATCTCCAATTTGAACAGATAAATCAAGAACGTAAAAAATAACATGATGACAATCTGAAACCCATAGAGGTGAATATCATCAATCCGCCAATTGATTCAAAAATAATAGATTTTTAGAGGACATTGAACTATATAGGAGCCTCCTAAATCATTAAATAGAGTTTAGAGTTGATTGTTGGTCGATTAGTCATTATAATTTTGGGGGTAATAAATTTTAAATCTAATTCTTGGGTTAATTTAAATCTAATGTATGATTTGGTGCATAGGGGAACCCAGTTTTCTCTAACCATGTGCCTTAACTGTAAACCTCTTCTAATGGGGTTCACAGTTTCTCCTAAGTGGGAGTATGGTTTGAAAACTGTACACTATCCATGAGAATACACTCTATTTGAGGACACATGGTTTTATAGGATGGGGTTCAGGGTTTGGGAAAATGACTGTAAACTATGGACTTTCCCTCTTTCTTCAAAAATTATAAATTTTCAACCATATAAAAATTAATGTAAAACCCAAAAAATATTAACCAAAAAAGGAAAATTGGGTGCCTACAGATTATCCAAATTCAATATTAGGAATTGAGTCAAAAATATATCAGGCCACCCATCACTTATATCTGTTTATCTCTTTTTTATGTCCTCTTGAACTAGGCCATGTTTCAACAATACAACGACTTTCAACATGGTCGTCCCCCCAAAACATATTCTCATAGTGTAAGATCTCAGATTTCTCTGTAAGTTATGTTCTTGTATATATTTCACTTTAAGTCCCCTTCGAGGTTAGTTAAGTGTCTTCCAAAGTTATTGAGATGGATCGGTGGTGTTTCATGGGTTCAGACATGAAAAAGGGAAAATATGGTCTTTCTAGGAAATTAACATGGTTTGTACACAGTTTGGAAAACCATGCAAGGGGATACCATACAGGCATTAGCAATCCACATGGTTTGCACATGGTTTGAAAAACAGTTCTATATAAGGGTACGTAGGAAGAAGCCTCTGCACAGGTTGCGCATGGTTTTGAAAATAATGTGTCCTGGAAACATTAAAAAAATTGAAAATATTCCACCTTGGGATTTTTAATTTCACTTGGGATTTCCCCTACCCTCATGGAACCCTATTAATGAACCAATACTCCCATGTGCTCCCAAGGGAGGTTCTCCTTCAATTCTTGGCCATTTGGAGTGTTGTTGGATTCGTATTGAAGATCTGGGTAAGGCTAATCCCACTCTTGATTCTCTATTTGGTTTATGGATTGTATCTATTCATTCGCTTCATTTGATGCTCTCAAACCCCTCTTTTTCACTGAGCTATTGGTTGTATCTTCAAGGGTTTATTTAATTGGGATCTAAGTCTTTTGTTGAGAGTATGTCCGCCAATGGATTCAAGGTAGGTGTCCTATAAGTTATATCCCATGTTTTTATGTAGATTTGATCATATAGAGTTTTTAATATTTACCTTTTTTGATATGTTTTTTGGAATTTGACACAATGTGATGTATTGGTTGTCTAAACACCCTAATGAAACGCACATGATCCCCATGGGATGTGTGGAGGATGATGTGACCTATTTTATGGACACCGATGGGTTGAACCAATCCTCTCTAACTACTAAGGGAAACATAGGGTGTGGAATGGATTCTTGTTGATATAGAGCCCTAAAAATGTGTTAATTAGATAATGTAATAGGTTTTAAGGGCTGTGAATTGTTGGTTATAAAGTGAATAAAGGATTAGGCATTTTTTGGATTGATTTTAAATGGGTTAAAAGGTAATAATGGGAACATGATAAGGAATTGTGTAAAATTTAAATATTCTTAGGGAGTTGGACATGGGAAATGGGAAATGTGAAATGGGACAAAATTGTTATGTAATATCAATGATTAATGTGTAAATGGATTGGGGGGAAATGATAATTTCCCATTTGATGATATTGTTGGGATGTTTCAGATGACATTTGCTATACTTTTTGTGTTATGGTATATTTTGGTGAATGAAAAATAAGGACGTGAACATGGATTCATATTCTGGGGTATAGACATGAGGTTTTATGCCCACAGGTCAAATTGGACTGAGGATCTAGCTCCACCCCTAAATGGACATGTTAGGAAAGGGGACACTTTTCTATTCCCCTAACAGTTACATTCGAGTCAGACTGAGGCTTCAAGGTGAGGATTATGAGGACGCGATAGTGTGATGGCTATTGAGATAAGACATGATTTTATTCCCATATTCATGATATTATCAAATATTCCTAATCCATTTAACATAATAAAAAGGTAGATTCAATCAAAAAATTCATATGTATTGGATATGGATTCAATGTTAGTGCAATTTAAAGAAACATAGTCTTGAATAGACTATTGTAATATTTATTTTAACTTTTCATTATTTATCACATTCATGTACTATTTTCTTTTTCTGTATATTTTGTAGGAATCATTGGTGGTGGCCTAAAGAGTTATACTCACACGCTGCTCTGGCCACTATTGGGTACTCAAATAGATTTTTTGACAAGGTAAATGGCCCTATGCTAGGGAGTTGAGTTGGACATGGAAGATGTATGGGTGAGGTTATGAAATTGGAGTCCAAACCCTATTGGGGATTTTGAATTATGACTTCTTATGGGGGGTTTTTTCACTTGGAACAGTATCATTACATGAAATATTTACTATTTCATGTGATTGTACCCAGTTTTGGGAACTGGTTATTTATTCTTGTAATCGATTGTTTCTTATTGATTCTTTTTTTAAAATTGTTACCAACAATGGCCTACTCTAGTTAGGATGGTATACTCTCTCCACATGACCTATGAGACCATCGCAGCTGGTCAACAACCTATGGAGTACAGGGAGGAGCACATGAGCTCATGTGGAAACCCAGATCAGGGCACCAGATGATTGGATCCTTGATCGTGGACGTTACAAAGTGGTATTAGGGGAGTTCTTTTATCATTCATACTATTTGAGGATGGTATACTGGAGTTTAAGAAATTGTCAGTCCTCAGAAATGAGCTCATTATTGGAAGTATCTAACAAGTGTATGGGGGAAAACCCAAGTCACCCTAGGTGGGGATTGTTGTTATTTTTGGGTGTTGTTGTATTAAAAGATATTTCTTAATTGGGTGATGCACTTGTTGTGTGGTTTGACAGATTTTTGATATTTCTCTCGTGGACGGAAGGGTAATTGGTTGTGCATTCATGCATCATTCTAGGAACCAATGTACGTAAGTGACATGCGTCATGATAGGAACACACACGAGATTGGTGTTAAGGATATAAAAGACATGATGCATATATTTTCTTAAATGTAATGAAATTGTGCCTAATGGAAGGGTATGAATGGTTAAAAAGGGAAGTACAAATGTCATGTTGGTAATTAGAAAAATTTTCTGGATAAATATGTAAATGTGGATTAATAATTTGTAAGAGTACATTGTGATATTGAAATTGTTTTAAATGGCAGTGAATGATAAGGATTGTAACCATGTGAATTGGATATCGATGTTAGCCATGAACTATGGAGACATGTAGAAGGGTTGTGATCCAGTAGTGAGTGGGACCTTTTGGGTAGTTTATGTGAACTGGTTCAGTGGTGTCAAGTTATGAGACTACCTATATCTTTTTCATTCTTATAAAAGCATTATGGCTGCGTTTTAAAGCTCATGATTGGAATTGTAGAGAAATTCCTGCTTGAAGACCTATGCCAGTGGGGAGACATGAGGACGTTGTAGAGAAAAATATTTCAGTAGTGGAGCAGGAGAATGTGGTGATCCATGGAAATAGGGAAGATCGATTCTGTGACCAATTCACTCGTTCATTTCTCATGATATAACAATTCTCGGGGCAGACTGCACAATGTTTGTTTGAGTTGAACACAGAGTTTCAACTATATCCCCCTCCGACCATTACTATATATGGTTGGCCTTATGTAGTAGAGTTCTGGATAGAGTCCGTACAAACAATTTTTTACTATATAGGGGATCATCTCAAGAAGTGGGTCATGTTAGCAGCCTCTATGCTAAGGGGTCAAGAAAAGCATTGGTGGGACAACATGGTTTAGGTGGAACAAGATGATGGAATGATGTGGAATGATTTTCAGGAGAAGTATCTTGAGCACTTCTACCCAGAAACCATGAGGTATGAGATGTATCTGTATTTTAAGAGGTTTAATCAGGGAAAAATATTGGTAACAAACTATGCCAGTCGTTTGACCGATTTGAAACCCTTCATGCAGACATTGACTAGAGATTAGACAATTGTGGAAAAATGCTTCGCAGACAGACTGATACATGAGATTAGGTATTAGGTGAAAATATTTTTTCTGAAAAGGTTTGATGATGTGGATGTTCAAGCCCTTATCTCAAAGGGGAAGTTGAAGGGATATTTCTGTAGTTATCTTGTTGTGATAGTTTGGAGATCAAGTGGTGATGATTTTGATAGTAGGAAGCACCATTTTGGGATCTTTTAACATGGTGGAACTGCAAACAGTATTCTGAAGAGGTGGTAAGATTCCCTGGGTGGTGACCTGGTCTTCTGTTAATAGTGCGGCATGTTGGGGTACAAGTGTGACCAGTTTCCCTGACCACCAGTTAAGTGCCAACCATGTGGAAGGTTAGGCCACGTGTAGAGATTCTCCGGTAACCTGTGATAGTTAGTGAATAATAGAGGATAGTGGTAGATTCCAGGTGTAGGTTGGGGTTCGGTTACCCCATATCAAGAATAAAGACGAATATCGATGGGTCTTACTGGTAGAGGTGGTGGATGTGGAAAATAAGGTCGAGATCAACCTTACCAGTAGTGTAGTGCAGTGCGGGGAACATAGGGTGGAGCTCAGGGTAAAGTGGTTAGTCATCTTCATGCAGTTTAGGCTATACCCGAAGGTGGTGAGATAGGACTCTCTACTATTCTAGGTATGATTATTATAGCTTCCACACTTTCTTTTGTTTTATTAGATATAGGTGATACATATTATTCTATTTCTGCTTAGTCTGTATTTGAGTTGGTATTTACCATAAATATAGTGTGTGGGATAATTTTTCTTGATACTCTATTAGAGGTACAAGTTGAGAACATCAGGCTGTGAAAGGGTTGTGCTATGGATATTAGTGGTTATCATTTTATATAGAATCTATTTTCCTAGAGATAACAGGTTTTCAACTAATCTTGGGGATGGATTCGTTGGAATTATATCAATCTCGTATCGACTATTACCCACATCGGGTAATGTTCACATATCTTGATGGGAGAACTTATGTCCTTTAATATGAGTGGGATACTAGAGCGGGCCATGAAGGGCCGCTATGCCAGCAGTTTTGAGAAATGACAACCCAAGTGGCATACCTTATGTTAGATTATGGGGAGAAAGGACAATCGGTCTTCCCTTTTCCTGGGAACTAGTTTCAGGAATAGTTCATATGGACATCTCAAGGTTACCACCTGATAGAGATGTTGAGTTTATAGTTTAATTTTTTCTTTAAGCGGATCTAATATCCATTCTGCCTTATCATATAGCGCGACCAGAGCTCCAAGAACTGAATGATTGGTTAAAGAAATTGGATCATAATGGGTGTATACATCCTAGTACATCACCCTGGGGATATCTACTGTTGATTTCATAGAATGATGATGGATCACTGAGGCTATGTGTCAATAATAGGAAGATAATCAAGATGACAATTAATAATAAATACCCTCTTCCTATCAATTTCCAATTTTATGAACTCTGAGGTTCCATGGTATTTTCCAAGATTGATTCAAGATTTGGATACCATAAGTTAAGTGTTATTCCATCTTACATAAACCAAGAATCATTTTGAATCAGCTATGAGTTTTAAGAATTTATGGTGATGTCATTTTGATTGACCAATTCCCCATAAATGTTTATGGCCTTGATGAACTACATATTTCACCTATATCGGAATCAGTTTGTATTTTTCTTCATTGATGAAATCGTATAGAACTCATGGTGATCGTGCTAAAATACTCGAAATTGTCTTGAGTACACTAGTAATTAATAGGATTTATTCCATGCGATCAAAGTCTTAGTTTTGGATTGATAAGGTTCACATTCGTATATACATTATTTTTGAGTCAGGTGTGTTGGTGGATCCGTAAAAGGCGCAAGTTATGGTGTCTTGGGAGAAGCTCAAGAACATATCTAATATTTTTAGATTTCTGGGTTTATCTGGTTATTTCTGAATGTTTATTATAGATTTATCTCATTTCACAGTGTTCTTTGTAGGCCTAACCAAGAAGGATATTAAGTTTCATTGGTCAGAGGCTTGTGAGAATGCATTTCTAGAGATGAAAAAGTGGTTTGCTACCACACAAGTTTTGATCAAACCCAAACCACGTAAGTGGTATACCTTATTATGTGATGCGTCTAGTGTTGGACAAGGGGATATATTGATGCCTGATAATTAGGATATGGCTTATCAGTCAAGACTGTTTAGGCTGCATGAGATGAATTATCCTACTCATGACCTTGAGCTTGCTGTTGTATTTCATGCCATAATGTTTTGGAGAGATTACTTTCTGGGAGAACCTTTCACGTTGTTCATTGAGCATAAAAGTATCATATATATATATATATATATATATTCTATTTTAGTAGTATAACTCTAACGAACCAAGATTCACGTATATGGATATTCCATTTATTTTGTAGAATACATAATTAATTACAAAAGTATACTCCCAAAGACTATATTAGTTTAGTGTAATTGAAAATTTGGAGCATAATTTTCTAACATGGTTAAATATCATCAACATCTCCAATAAAAATATTCCACTTTGGTTTTACTACCTAAAACTATTATTTATATCTTGGGGAAAATAAAATCTAAAAAGGGTGAGCTCAAATGCCCAGTAAAGGTAAAAATAAATAACATCTAACAAAATAAAACATAATAATGTAAAAACATGAATATAAAATTTTAATATCAAAATTATGAGTCATGAAATATATCTTGGTAGTACGTAAGGCATAGATCGTAAAGGAACATTAACCACGATAAAATATCATTAGCATAAAACAAAGAATTGTGGAATAAAAATAATCACAAAATATGATTTCTATTATACAAATGGAATTATTTCCTTGTCCATCATAGTATAAAAATTCCATCACGGAAATGTGATTAATTTCCATTCCATCCATGTATTACTGAACCAAATATACTTGTCGTTCTAGATCTTTATTACTGACTCAGGCTTACCTGCCCTTCCTACCATATCAATCTCATGAGATCTAAATCATTATCCAATTCATTGGAGGGAGATATAGGTCTCATACATCACATAATGAAACCATTATTATGCGTTCCCCAAATATATAAAAACATTCACCAAAGAATTACCTAAGAAATAAAATTGGTTTCTTAAACATAATTCCATCATAATTGATATAAATAAAATGGGTTTCCAAAATAACCATTCATCATGAACAAAATAAAATCACTATAAAAATAGGGATTGAAATATAACATTTTTTAAGTGTGTCATCTTTAATGGAAAATAATTTGGAGAAAACATTTTAAATTAATTTTTGAGAAAAATATACTTTCTTCTTCAAAAATATTTTTCCTTCGTCCAAATTCCACAAAATATTGGTAGAAATTACATTAAGTGATATTAAACATTTAAACTTTTAGGGGAATATTCTAGGAAATAAATTATCAAGAAACCATAAAAATAAATTCATGTCATATAAGTTAAATAAACATTCTCCTCATACTTGAGCTTGAAATGCCAAAAATTATTTCAAATCGAATAACGAAAAAAGATTCATTTCATACCATTTAATAAAATTTTTACCAAAGGATAAAATTAACGTTAAGAAATAGTATAAGAATGGAAATAATAATACCAAAATAGAAAACATTAATGTGGATGATAAATATACCCCATTAAATACTTACATATAAACAATCTCAATCAAAAATGAGATTGTAAAATAATCCCTTACCTTAGGTCTGATTTCATCTGTATATATCATAAAGTCATGTATTGTGGGTTTAAACATATTATAAACATGTAAAGTAACCATAATAGAATTTATTACATAATATATAATAAACTTATTCCTTTATATTACCCATTCATTTATCAATTCCATGTTAAATCAACTTTTAGGGTAAAAGTCATTTTATTTATCCTATGTGTTTTAACTTGTAATTAATTATATTATTAATTATATTGGAATTTAATTACATCGAGAATCTAAAAAGTGATTTATATATTATACATAGTCAGTATATTTATATATATAATATATAGATTAATTAAATTCAATACACCATTCATTGAGATGGTAGGTCGTAAGTATGCATGAACAATATTCTTGTTTCCTTATTGAATTGAATGGAAGCAATTAAATGACACACACATACATACATAAGAGTAGTAGCATTATTATATCCTATATTTCATGCTTATATATTATATATAATTATTAATAATCCCTGAATGGGGATTAATTGTGTTATATGGGGATTAAATAGGATCCCCTCATAGCTTGACTATTTTTATCTAGATAAATCTATTTTATTATTATTATGAATTATAAAATTATAAATATTTTAAGACTATAAAAATTATATGTTTACAAAATAAGGATATGTGAGTAAGAATTTAATTGAAGTGTCACGTTATTAATTATAAATTAAATGGTTTATATTATATATTATATAATTTAGTTTAGAGTATCATAAAAATTTATTTTCGATACAGTTTCAAAATTTATCACATATGAATTTATATAGAAAGCTTGTGAGGATTTTTCCAAGTTGATTATTTAAAATAGATGACATAAATCAATATTTTAATTTTTGTTTTAATGTAAAATATTCCATATTATATACTATGGGAGATCCACATCACTTGGTTAAATATCATTCTATGGTCTATAATGTAATTTATATCATAGTATTACATTTTATATCATGATTTTAAATATATATATCATTAATTTTTTAACACAATGAATTTAATGATGAGTTGAATGATTAATTATGTATTATTAAATGTTAAAAGATTATTAAATTTATATAGTGGTTTTAAATGACAGATGATTTACAAATTACAATTCAACCAAATTTTAATGAAATACTAAAAACAAAAACTATGTATAGTTTCAATAAATTATATAAATTATTGTATTTGAAATAAAATACGATTTATGTGATATTTATATATGATCTATTAATGAAGATTGGTTTATCACTATATTTATTTTTATCCATTACTCCTTAAGATTATTTAAATATATGAATCATGAGACAGGTCATATGGATTAGATTCTTGGTATATCTCGGTTAAAAGTCACTTATTTATGATAGAAGTGTATAGATTTCTCTCATTGACCATCATCATGTTCATGTGGGATGTAGCTTAATTCAATAGCGAGAAAAGGTACAAATATTTATATTTTTTTTATATATACTTAATCTATTAAATATCTATAATATAAATTTTAATATTTTGTTTTTATTTTTTAATCAATTGTATACAAATTAAAAATATATTTAATAATTCATATAAATGGATAACAAACCTGATTTAACATTTTGATGAAAAAAATTCATCAACAAAAGATTAATTCCTTATTTTTCTTTTTATGTGTTTTTAAAAATGTTTTTGTATAATTGAATTATCTTTAATGTGTAATCTTTATGTGATGGTCCAAAACTAAACAATCCAATCAAATAATTTATGAATGTTATTAACGGTATGTTTCATTGACTTTTTTATACCATTTTAATAATAATTTAATAATTGGTATTTCATAAAGTTTAATTTACTTATTTTGAATTATATTTTTATTTAATATATATTAATTTTATGTCATGTAAATTAAAATGGTATTTTAAAATTAAAAGTTACTAAATGGCTATATAATGAGAATTTAAATGATTAGTCAACTGAAAATTTAGTTACAAACGAAATTATTTGGAAAATAATAAACAATATTATTATAAATAAAATGAGTATGGATTATTTTAATTTTATTGATACATAATTGGGGTTTTAAAATAATTTTGAAACTTTTTCATTATGTTATCAGGGATATTGAAAAATGATAATGTGTTTCAACATGTTGTCCTTGGTTTGACTTAACATTATTTTATAATAATCGGCTTATATTTATATATCTTGTTTTTCTTAATTTTAATTTTAAGGGGATATTTATCATAGTGTGATCCTTTGATTTAATTTATTTAAAAAAATGAATGGAAGTTTGACCAAGAGTTTAAGTTGCGTACTTATGTTTTAGTTATGGGTATGTCTATCGTTTATTTTTGGATTAAAATGTACATTAAAAAGCTGTTTGTTGAATGTTATTTTTAGATAATTCTTTTTGGGGAAGTATTTTAATTAATTTTAATAATATATTAGAGATCCATAATGTGTATCATGTAGATGAGTATTAATGGGGAATTATTTTTTATTTTTTTTTAATTTGTTGGTAGTCAATAAAATTGAATGATTTATGATCTCTATAAATTTTAAATTCATTGGGATCTTGCATTTTATTTTATTTGGAATCTTTAATATATGGGAATTTATGTTAGGCAAAATGGAAGTAAGCTTAATAAATTATGAGAGTAATGAGTATTAATTTGGATAATTATTCTTATCTTCCCATGAGAAGGTATGAACATAGAAATTTTATATTCATTATTAGGGTCGAACCACATAAGACACAAGAGATTTAATTTCTGAAAATTAATTTTGTGGATTTTCATAAAAGACTTATGGAAATTCAGTATTAAAGGATGATAATATGAAAAAAGGATTCCATGAGATAATAATGATGAAAATTTATATTTGAAGAAACCATGGGGTGTGGATAAATTATGAAAACAACTATCTATAACTATTAGCAATATCATCTTCCATTCTAGGAAACAATATAGGAAAATAAATAATATATTCATTTTAACCTATTATTTTTGGGGAAAATATTTAATGAGTTAATTTTATTGAAATTATTAGAAGTTGTTATTTTTAATTAAAAAACCTGAGTAACTAAATTCTTAAAATAAAACTAGAACACCCTAAGACATAATGTGTTTTTTATGATCACTAGATGATTAAATGTTATAGTGAGAAATAACATAAACCATTTGAGGAATGATTTCAAAAAAATATTCCAAATGGAATGATATATTCATTTGACTATGTAAATATGTTTTGAAATATCATTTAACACAAAAACTCTATGAAAATAAAGAAGTTTAATAAAAATAACATTTATGTAATTTAAATGAGTCCTAAAAAAAATATAATGTGAAGAAAACATTATGAGAAAATATATTCTTTATGTATATAAAACGTGAGTATTTTTCACTATATAGTAAAAGGATGAATTCTCCCTTTTCCATACAACAGGATCGATAATATTTTCACTTCCATCATTGTATAAATGTTGGGGTGATGTTAAACTAGATAATATTTCCCTAAAAAATCCTTATAATCCCATTGATGATTAATAAATTGATAAAATGTATTTTTAGGTGTTCTAAAAAAGTTATCAAATATGTAGTTACTCATAAATACGTTAATGATAAGAACTCCATATCACAACCAATAATAGGGTAAAGAATATTTAAAATAAGAAAATATTTATTGTAAAAATAAAAATAGGGAAAAATATATATAATGATAAAATATATTATAACCCTCATTTAATAAAACATAAATAAATTATATTAAAAATTATGAGTTATTATATTATATATTTCATTATAAAAAAAATTCCACTTATAAAAAATATATTATTTTTTTGTAATAATGATCATTCATGTTCAAATATATCAAATTAGTATCAATAATTATTGAAATAATTTTTTTTCTCTTTAGTCCACAAATATCATAATAATGTTTTATATTAAGAATCAATAACAAATATAGAATATATTCACTAGAATATTTTTCCAAATTTGAATGATTCATAAGCTACACAACTAGTCATAATGAAAATTTATTACCCATCCATTCACCCTTCATAATACATTTTAACAGAAATGAAATGATTTATGTTCATGGAAATATGTAACCTTTTTTACAAAGAACATATTTGTACATGTTGCATCAATCATAATATTTTTTATAATAGAAAACCCCTTAGTTTAAAAAATTATTTCATTTAAAAAGAACAATCAGAGATCTTTATAGAATTAATAACAAAATGATACATTTTATAATAAATTATAATGAAGAAATATTTTAATAAATTAAAATTTTAAATGACCATATAAAACAAAATTTAATGTTATAAGTACACAATCATATCCATCCATAAAATATGTGTCATTAAATTTTATGTGAGACACCTAATTAAATAAAAACATGTTTGATATCAAAATTGATACTGTATTATAAATCAATCATTATTTCAAATAATGAATCAAAACCAAAAAATTATGTCTAGAAAATACATTTAAATATAAAATAACCTAAAAATACATCAATACTTAACATTAATTCGAGTATGATAATAGATAAAACCCTCCCTCCAACATGAATATCGTTAGAATCTCCAAAATTTCTCAATTTTATATCCATAAGAGGGTATATGGAGACATGTATATTATATAGATAGATATAAAATATTAATATATGAATCTTCATTTTTTAACATAAAAATCTATGGAAAAATTGTGTCGGTCTTGGGCTTTTAGAAATTTTGAATAAAGACAAATTGTTCTCAAAAGGTTTTCATCACCTCCCACTACCATCATATTAAATAGAACCATTCCTTGAAAAATCATTCATAGTACCCAAATTAAATACCTTAAAGAATTATATATAAGAAATGGTGAGTTTAGATTCTTTTTATGGGTAAATAAGATACATATCACTGATCACTTCTGTATAACAAGAACATAATGGTATGAGAACATGAGAATTACATTGGAAAGTCATACCATGCATATTATATGTCATAATCCTGATTAATGAACTATAACATGGACACTAATAAGAAATGAATCTTCATAGATTCATGAAAATGATCCATTAGAGAACAATATTGGCATAAAATATTTATTTTTTACGTATATGTAAGCATTGAAATTTACTCCCTTCGTAGTTGAGGCTCATTGACAAGACTATCATAGTGGATTGAGTCCACTCCCCAAACCATTGTAGTGGTACATGATCAATCCAAGTAATATCATAATGTAAAATTTCCTTATATAATGTTATATCATTATGTTTTTAAAAGAATCACAACGTTCAAAATAATGTAAGATATGCAACATCGAACTTAAACAAATAACTAAAAATTATTTTGAAATTTGACAATTATAATCTAGCCTTTAAATTGGTGGGGATGAAAAGAATTAATGAAATTTTGAAATTTATAAATTTCATAATCATTACTATATAATTAATTAATTATTTTTAAATATCCACTCAAATATTTTGTATTGTAATTTTATTCTCTAAAAATACATTTTCCTCAAAAAACTCTTCTTGATTTTTATGAGTGAATATTATAAATAATTTTTAAAACATTTAGAAATTTTATTTTATAAAATAAAATTCCTTTTTTAATTATGAATAAATTTGTTTACCTTCGTTGAAAATTGGTTACATCTCAGAAGAGTCTAATTTTCCAGTCAATAGTGAAAATTCAATTTTTTTTTAAAAAAATTCATTCCTCTTCAATAGATTAAAAATTTTAAGATACATTATGTTTTGAGTTTTTTTAAAATTAAAATATGTATTATTTATCAATATTTTACCAAAATAAATTAATTTATTTATAAAAATTATATTCTATTTTAGAATAAGTTTACTTTTTGGTATAAAAAATGATTTTTATGAAAACCAGGTGATTGTACATAATGTTTCACCTCTTGATTTAATAAAAGTAATCCATAATAGGGATTTTTTAAAGATAAATTTATTTATTTTGTATCATAAATGTTAATTTATTGTCATAAAATTTTAATTATTAATCTTATAGGTAATATTAAGTCATAGTTTTCTAGAAAAATATATACTTCTTGAAAACTCACTTTTTCATTGTGTGTGAGAGTATTTTAAAAAAAATTAAATTATTACAAATATGTGATTTGAATTTGATAGAATAAATCCCAAAATTGGAATAATAATGTCAAAATTAGATATTATGATAATTTTTATTTTTAATCATAATCATTTTACAATAGTAAAAAATAATTAATCATAGTGTAGACAAAATAATGAAACATGATGATGTTAAACTGTAAAAGCATAAAATTACTAAAAATAAAACATTAAATGTGTGGTGGTTGTGTTTCTCAAACATATCCACAAATTTCAACATCAATTGTAAATCGAATTTTCTATAATTAATTCCAACCAAATTTGGTTGGATTTAAATAAAAAATATACATTATTTAATCTCATAAAACCATCCCTCCTAAAGTAGAAAAAAATACACACAACCCACTTTATCATTCAAAATCCATAATACTATTTAAATATCTATAAAACTCACTACAACCCACTCTCCCTGCACATAAGTGTCACTGGTATCACCAAAAGAATAATTCTATGGTCTTTAAGGGGTATATTATGGAGGTGTTATTCATGGGGTAAATTTCGCAAACTACCAATCTTAATTTATTTTATTTTTCTAACTTATCTACATCTCTATTATTCATCCAATAATAACAACTACAGTATAATTAATATGATACAATATTAAATTTATAATGTATTATCTTATACCCTACCCGTTTATTATCACAACATATTTAACTAAATGAAACCATTGTCCAACTTATGGTGGTTAACTATCTCAGCGAATAATGAAATTCGTTGTTTTATGTTAACACCTTCAATACTGGTCATAAAATTATTATTCTAGTTAAATAAGACTTTAAGGGTTATATTGTAACATATTTTATGTTCTATAACTATTATATACAGATTATTTTAAATAAAATGACACTATTTTGGGATTTTTGGAAAAACCAAAAAAATAAATAACACATTTACGATTAACATTTTATCAAAAAATATTCATATGGTAAGAAAAAATAATGATATTAGATAAATTTAAAATTCGTGAATTTAATGAGTACTATTTCATTTGTCTTCTATTCTTTTATTTCAATTTTAAAAGATGATACATAATTATACACAAGTGAACCGACCATGAACAAGTGAAACAAATGATCCTCAAACAATGAAAACAATGTAATATTAGTAATAAATAAGACATAAGATGTTATAAAAGCATTATGTGAGTGATTATAAAAAATCATATAATTCAGGACTAAATTAATAACATTATTTAATCTATTAGACGATATGATTGAACATGTTTTAATGAATTTTAACATGAGGTAATGGTGTTCATAACACAATTTCCATTTTTTGGGTTAAACTTATACGTAATAGATTATTTTGTTCTGCTATTATTTGTGAAAATAATTTTGATTATTTAATCGTATAATTCCAATTTTTTATGAAAAATTATAGCAGATACACATAATATATTCTTGTTATTAGTGTAAGGGACTATTTAACTAAAAAACCTCATTTTAAATGTTTTACATATTTTTTATCCATGTCATTCTTTTTCATCTCAATGATTTTTAAAATGTTTTTTATAAATTTATTTATATGGACCTGAATGTTTTAAAAATGGAAATTCTGATTTTATCTATATTTTTTGAAAAAGTGATCTTTTTCTCGATTTTTTATGGGACTTTATTTTTTAAAAATATAATGACTAATACCTTATTATCATAGAGCTAGTGCATTACCTTTATACATTGGCATGATTACAAGGGAAAAAATCCCAAAGGAAATTTTTTTAGAGAATTTGGAATGCCAAATTACATAAATAGTTCCCATATTATTTCGAAAAAATAAAATAATTCAAAATACATAAAAATAATAATAAACTACATCATTTAAACTCATTCTCATATCTCTTATTCATAACCCATGTAAAAGAATAACAATATGTGTGAGATCAAAAGATTAATAAGGGTAATGTATAGTAGAAGCTATCATGAATCAATAATTAATCAACAGTATGAAAAGGTACATAACTAAGAACACTTTCAATTTATATTACTGGATATTGAATAATCAATATGGCCACGTATGTAACTGAAACACACCCCATTTAATAAATAAACAGAGAATGAATTTCTTTTATAGATAATGTCAAGGGTAAATATAATGGATTAATAATAATGATAAATGAATTCAAAATTATTTAAATTATTAATTAATTGATTACATATTTCATATTTAAAAGAAACTTTTACTGCCATGACCATTCACAAGGCAGTTTATAAAATACTAGGTAAAAACCCATCCAATTAGCCAAATGATTTGTTTTATGTGACTATTGATGTATTGAGGAGCTTAATATAACTAGTTTCTAACCCATATAAATCATTTATAAATAATTACTATTATACAAACATATATTTAATTCATAAATAGTGTGAATTTTCATCAATTATCTTTAATGTTTAATGTATTCATATTTTTTAATATTTTTCTAGAAAATAAAATATTTTTACAATTGTTATACTTATATAAAAGTGATATATTATTTAATAAATAATAATATCAATAGAAAAGAGTATTGATATGTAAAATTAAATTTATTTTAAATGGAATAGATTCCTAATTAATTTATTTCTTAAAGAGAAAGTAAAAAATCACAAAGAAAGTTAGATTGAAAAGAAATGTTTACTACATGGTAATTTTCAATTCAAACCCCTTAGATGAGACCATTCAAAGTGAAAAATAAAATACAATAAATTATTATTTAATAATGATATTAAATGAAAAATGGTCATTATATAGACCATGTTGAATTGAGTTGGTGCATAATGGAAATTAAGTCTCAATTGAATTTAATGTGAGATGAAATCCATTACCTTACATTTTCTTTTGTTTGAATGATAATTAACCTCATTTATAATTCTTTAAATGTTATCATAAACCTATAACAAAAATAAATTAATATTTATGATAAAAAATATTTTCTAAAATGACATTTTATTACCCATTTGTTAAAAAAAATCATTATATTCACTATTTTAGGTGTTAATCGCCTTGTATTTCCATTATATTTTGACTTGAAATTTTTTCTTCCTCCTAATTATATGATGGATTAATCATATCTAGAATATATAACATGATTTAAATATATTATATATTAAATAAATATTTATTTAGTTTAATCCATAAAAATTAGTTGTGGAAAATGAAATACACCTTTCATGGAGACGTTAGGTCGTACATACACATGAACATTGTTTCCATTTTATTTTAATTTTCAATGAAAGAAATGTAAATTATAAAAATATATATTATAATTATAATATCATATTTATGTCATATATATCACAATTTGTTTTTAAAATAATCATTAGTATATTCCATTTAAAGAGTTAACGAATCACAATGTTACGCGAGACAACAGTCCTTCATACACACGAATAAAATTATCATATTAAACAAATGGAATGAATGAATATATGAGTTTTTTCATAATTAATTAATCAAAAATAAATTATAAATATAATAAATATCATTTAAACTATAAATTTATCATTATACCAAACTTTTATGATTGGTAATGGATGAACGAATGACATCGGTTCACGATGTTCTAGTCCACCACAGATATGAACTATGATTTCATATATCATCTGATGGACGTGTTTGTGGGTGTAGTTAGTACATATAACAAAAAACATATCATAATATCTCGGATAATTAGATTATTACATATTTATGTTATAATAATATATTAAGGCATTGATAATGAAATAAAAAATTGTGCTTGTTGCAGAACGTCAACTCTTCTTCGTGTAAATGTTATTGGTTTATACCAAAATCAATAATTAGATTTAATTCTTTAAAAACTCCTATAATATTTGGGTATGTATTTTGGGTTTTTATTTATTCAGGGTTTGGAAGATAAAAATGGCATGAGAGGTGTAAATAAAAGAGTAGGGGGGTGAAATTCCCTTTTGATAATGGTGGAAGAGTTCCATTCATGTAAACAAAAAAAGGAAAACACTATTGAGAGGACTCTCATACATTATGTGCAATAAATAATGAAACCAATTCATTAAAAAGGGGTATATTGTCAAAATTTCTCCATATTGTGTGTTTTTGAAAAGTTTCTAGGTTATCTGACCTGTTATGATTAATGTTTCACCATGAAGTAAACACATTATCTCCATAATCACTATACATACGATTAATTTCATTCACAAATATTTATGGTAAAGAAATAATTTTACCTTACTAAAAATTATAAATTATTCTAATTCCAAATATGGAATCAATTTTTTTAAATTAAAATAATATAAGATTTAGAAATAAATTTAAAAATAATCTTTTATACAAAATAACAAATAAGGTTATTAATGTGAAAATATAACCAATTTCATAATATTTTTATATATAACATCATTATTTAATTGATTATAAAAAATAAATTACAAAAAAAGTTGTATAATAGATAATATTAATTTTAAAACAAATTTAATATTGAATTTATCCTTATAAATTATTTAAATAAGAAGGTTGTTTTTTATTAAAACTTATTATTTCTCACCATTCATCAAAATTTGGAACTTTTAAAAAAAATCAAAAATTCACCCTAACTTAAAAATTACATTTCTTTTGAAAAAAATAATCTAGTTTTTTTCAAATAAAAATTAAAAAATTTCAAAAATTTTGTTTTATAATAGGTGCTCTATTAAAAGGCGACAAAACCCCCTTTAAAAAAATATTGATTTTTATTCAAAAAACTGGATTTGTTCTTATTAGATTCCTTGAAAATATATTTGAGGAATGTAATTTTTTATAAAATTAATCAATATCATTCACTAGTATTTATTAATTTTATTTATTATTAAACAATATATTTTAAATTATTAGAGTGTTACATTCAATCATTTTAAAGAAATTCATCCCCAAAATTTAATGGATATTAACTTCTAAAAAGATGAGGGTATATATTTTCCATAAATTCCATAGACGCCATGTTTTTTACAATATTTTGTGACTCCTATAGATTACCTTCACCATATGAGTTGTATAATTCCTCAGAAATTTCTCTAAAGTATCATGAATCAGGATGGTTTCTTCACAGAAATATTAATCAGGGTCTAATTCAATTTCCATTGTGTTTAGAACATATTTTTTCACTATAATGTACCTTCTAAAAAAGGTGATAGGAAGACATCATGAAATTTTAGTATATTTGGAATCAGATCCAAATGATTAGAAGCAACTCAAATTCATTCGATAATTTCTAAGGGTCTGAAGTACCTAGGGATATACTTCCCTATCTTATTAAAACTTATAATACCCTTCCAGGAGACACATTCCTGAAAATAGATCTGCATATTGGAATTCAAAATAATTCATAATTATCTGTATAACTATATTTCATACATGTATATTCTATAATGTGAGCCTCAATATTTATTACCTTTGTTTTTGTCTCCTCAAAAAGTAATGGGCCTACATGTTTCTTGTCACCAACTTCATTCCAAAAAGATGGAGTGTGACATCACGTTGCAGGTAATGCATCATATGGTGACATTTGAATTCCTAAATGGAAACTATTTTTGTAGGATAAATCTTGGAAATTTATGCATTAATATCTCATACATTTAATTTTTTTTGACAATTATTGAAACACCTCTTCCATTTTTAGAATTTTTCTTTCAAATTGTCTATCCCTTTGAGGATTAAATGGTGGTTCTAAAATCATGATCAAAATCAAGAGTATTTTGTAAAATATTTTTAATTTCAAAGTAAATCATACATATTAATCAAAAACTACTAATATAGGTGAATAAGGAGTTTCAAAACATCATTAATATAGAATATAAAAATCCAATCATGTGGTAAATCTTATCTTATGGAAAAAATATGGTAATTTTGTTAAGTGATCTGTGATAACCAATATCACACCATTATTTATTGTATTTTTTTAATACAAATAAAAAATCCATTTTAATGTCATGTAGGTTCTAGAAAGGAGTAAAAATGAGGTTCCATGACTCCCCTATGATGCACTCCCACTTCTTTTAATTATGGACAAGCCAAACATCTGGACACATGATAAAAAATTTCCTACTTTTTTTAGCCCTGCAAAAATGTTTCTTAAAATTCCTATACATATTTTTAGACCAGAGTGTATTGAAAAATTTCAACTATAATTATCTTCCAAAAATTCAATTTGAAGCTCAGGTATAGATGGAACACACAATCTCTTTCCAAACATCAGAACACTATCTTCACTAATGATGTTTGTTTATTTCACATCACTCGTAGCTATAATTTTATTTCTAATGTCCTCATCATCAGATTAAGAATTTTGTATTTTCTCTAGTAGATATTATTTTAAAATAATTTGATACATTACAAATTTATACCCTTAGATAGTCATTCCCATTTCCATTTTAATATATATATGAAAAAATAATCCTTATAAATCGTCGTTTGGGTAACAACTCCATGATCCTTAATACTCAATTTATCTACTACATTATTTTATTTTTCTAGGTGATTGTGAATTTCAAAATCATTATATTCTAGTACCTAGATCTATCACCATTTTCCCATATTGATCTCTTTTTATACGAATAAGTATTTCATGATTTTTGATCCGTGTATATTTCACATCTTTTAGAATAGAGATAATGTCTCTGTATCATTATAGAAAATATCACAGCTTCTAACACATGATCATGGGTTATGTAGTTATTATTTTGAATCATTAATTTAGTTTATACATAATAGATAACATTATCATTTTTAATTAGGAAACAACATAGTCCCTTATTTAATGTATTAAATCAAATTAAAACTCCATAACTTCAAGATTGTAGAGTTAAAATCATAGTATTGATCTATCTATTAATCAGTTTATCAATACATTCTTCAAATTAGCTGTTTCTTGGTCTTCATTATACTCCTTATTACTTTTTTTCCTTATATTTTTATGATATAGATAATTACATCTATATATTGATCATACATAAAACATTTTCATCTAATGATAAAAGTGTTTGGGAGACCATTTAGCTTTGGAGATATGGTTTAATACCTACAATTAAATGGTCAATGGTACACCACATATTGCATCTTAATCTATATAATACCATGTTATCCTTGTAAAGGTAAATTCATACTCAGAAACACATTATTTATCGTTCTTCATCAAGCCAATGAAATTTTATTTCATCTCTATTTTTTTCTCAAGAGGGAAATATTTCATAAATAATGTATCCTTTATATCACTCCATTTAAAAAGCTATATTAATTCTTCTTCCCATGTATTATGTATTAATGACCACTATTGATCAGTGTCTCCATGGAGGCAATACACTAAAAGTGTAACATTTTCCTTTTCACTACATTCCAATGACAAAAATATATTCTCCATAGATTTAATCTATTTCTAAACATGAATTGGATCTATAGTCCCACTAAATGATGGGGGTACACTATTTCAAGAAAATGCCTTAAAATAAAATAATCTCAATGTCGAATAGGTTTCTCCATTCAAGAGAAGTTATTTTTCATTACTTTTTAATCTACCCTAAATATTATATAATTATTAATATTCTAATACTATCTGTATTGGTTTCCTTAGAAGGATAATCTCAATATTGTCCATGAGTATTGATACCATTATTCCTTCTAGGACCCTTTTGTAAATAATGGAATATAATTGAATAAATCATAAAACTATGAATTCTAAATCATAATAGTGTAATATATAACCTAAATTCATAAATTTATGCATATCCTTTCATGTAATCATAAGCATGGTTACATTGTGTATATCCATTATTTTAATTCATTATTGTTTTTAATTTTTTTAAATTATCCTAAACATACCCACAGGAGTGTCAAGATATTTGTGTTGAGAGGCTCATTTTATTGTATTACGTTATCCTTGAGTCAATACCATTACACTCTTTTTAGAGGAATTACCCCTATTTACATTTTTTTAGATACTCATATAATTCTAGTATCCAGATAGGAATATATCACTAGGATGTCCCACATTCTATCTATCTTATAAAACATTAGGATGATCTCATATAATTTTCTCCATGTTCTATCACTGGATTATTTTACCTAATTTATATTTTAATTAGTTTAGTTTCTAAGGATTCTATGAAATTTATTTTGATACTATCTATAACTATCACTTACCAAATATCTTATAGGTGGTGCCTTAGATTATTACATTTTCTTGATTATATGGAATAAAATTCCATTAGAATGAATATTTTATTATTTTTGGTAAATCATATTACATATATGTCACCCATATTAAATTGTGAAAATAAAATAAATAATAATATATAAGAGAAGCTGATAAACTGCATCCTTTAAACTCAGTAAATAATCCCTTCATTATAACATACATAAATGTTGAAGAAAAAGTTTGATCTCAAATGCTTAGTAATGGTTAGGTACAATGGAAGCTATCATGAATCAATAATTAATAATGAACATGGAAGGGTAAATAACTAAGGCCACATGCTATTTATATAACATGACAAGGTAAAATAAATATGTAATGTGATATAACTAAAACACAAGCAATTTAATCAATAACATAAGAAGGAACTGCATGTATATTTAATTTCAAGGAGAAAACCCATCGATAAATTATAATAACAAAATATTTCTCAATGAATGAAATTATTAACAATTGGATATCATGTTTCCAAAGTACATGTTACCTTTAACGTTAAGACCTATCACATGACTGTTTATAAAATACTAGATAAAAATCCATATGGTTGGACAAAATATTCAAACCATGAGACAATCGATGCATCAAGGTGTTTAATTTTAATGGTCCCTAACCTTTTTTGTACATATACAATGAATTATTCACATATAAAATAATAAATTTACTTTGTAATTTTTTCCTTATTATCAATTATCTGTATATATTAAAGGATATATATTTATCAATATTTCCAGATCTAATAAAATATCATTAAAAGTGTAGACAATATGTTAAAATGATATATTGTATTAGAATTAATAATAACCATAATTTTTTATTTATATTTAAAATAAATTTAGTTTGAAACGTAAAATTTTCATAAGTAATTGCTTGTTTTAAAAGAAATATAACAATAATAAACAAAGTGAGATTACAAAGATAAAATTTACCCATATTAATTTCCGAATCAAATTGTTGGATGAGATAATTAAATGTTGAACTAAATATACCAAGAATTATGAGTGAATTATGATGTTATATTAAAAAGGGGTGTATATACAACACATTAATGTGAATTGGGGAATAATAACAAAAAAGAAACTATTGAATGAAAATGGAGACAAAACCCCTTGAATTATGCTCCCTTTGGGTTGAAAGATATTAAAAATCATATATAATATTCTTAAGAATTTTATTAACTTATAATTGAATATTATTAAAATTCATAATATCATTTATTATTATTTTATAACATATTATTACATGTTCATTAATAATCATTAATTATTTTGTTGTTTTAGGTGTTAATAGCCTTGCCATTTTAGTATGTTTAGACTGTTTATTTTTTGACCCTCATTCGTAGATCACTATTTAATAATCTCTAGAGTTTAAATTTTCTTTAAATATAATATATATTCAACACACTTGTATTTAAATTAATACATAATTCTTAGTTATGGGAAGTGAAATACATCGTTTTTGGAGATGGTAGGTCGTAACTGTACTTGAACTTTGATTCCATTTTCTTATCGTATTTAATGAAAGGAAAGTAAATGACAATTATGTATATTAATGTTAAGATATTATATTTTTTTAATATATATATCGCATGTGATTTTTAAAATCATTCTTCATTCATTCTATGTAACTCATGAATAAATCACATCACTTCGTGAGGTGGTAGTCCGTCGTACAGTTGAACGACATTATTATACTCAATAAAAATTGGAGGAATGATAGTGTGGATTATATAAAAATTATATGATCAAAGAAATATCATATATATCACAAATAATCCATCAATCCATATATTTTACAATTCATTAATATTTTTATTCATGGAACGAATGACATCAGTGTGTGAGATGGTAGTTTGTCGAGCACTGGAGCGATGATTACTTATCCCATTTTATTGATGTGTGTATGGGTTTTTTAAATAGGATAAAAATAAAAATGATATTATTATATTATATATACTTAATTAATAATATAATAATGTTATAGTAATAATTTATGGGGTTCAAATAGAAAAACATTCCTCGTTCAAGACCGTTGAATCTTCTTAGGGTAACTCCTTTTGGTTTATACCAAATGCCTTCCGTGGAATTATTTATGTCCAAAAAATCTTATAGGATGAGATGAGTATTGTTTAGAGTTTATTTGGGATGTTTATTTATGAGCTATAGTACATTATAGAAATGAATTTGGTTTTGGGGTGAGGAGGGGAGTGTCATTTTTATAGTGGATGAGGAGTGACATTCTTATAAATACTAAAAAAAAAATTTTGGGAGGTATCCATTACATCATGTTCCTCCAATAATGAAACATGTTATATCCAAGATGGTATATGGTGTAAATAGTTCCATAAAATTGGTTTTTGGAAACTTTCAAGGCCATATAGACAATTATGATTGATGTTTAACCACTAAGTAAGCTCGTTTTCACATTATTTTCTTTAATAAATTTTAATTGATTTCAAATTTTTTTTTGTCAAATCATAATTTGAAAATAAAATATTTTATAAATTACTCTAAATCATAATATGGAGTTTATTTTTCTGAATTCAAATTATAGAAGTTGTATAAATTAATTTCAAATTAATCCAACTGACATAATGTGAAAGAGGGTTTTTAAAGTGAAATGTTACAATGTTCACTATGTTTTTATGCCAAAATAGTATATAAAAATGTTTCCAATCACATAAATTTTATTATTAAATTTTTAATAGATATAATGTAAGTTTAAAAAGAAATTAAAATTTAATTTAACTATATAAATTATTTTAATGAAAATGTTTCTTTCAATTACCATTCAATATTTTTCAATAGTCATCAAAAAATGAATCTTCTCATAAATATACCAAGAATTCACTGAAGATAATTTTTAATTTTTTTAAATGAATTTTTTAAACATAAAACATATTAATGTTCCAAAATTGTGTTTAATAATAGGTTCTCTATTAAAAGGTGATAAATCCACCATTAGAAAAATATATTTTTTATTTTCAAAATTAATTTTGTTACTATCTTATTCCAATAAATATATTCACTAAATATGAAAATAAAATTCAATATTATCAATAAATTTTTGTTATTAATTTAATTCATTCTAAAAAATTATATTTTAAATTCATGTCATATTAAAAAATACTTCTTTTAATGTTTCTTTATAAAGATGTTAAAAAATAATGTTTTCTTGTTTTAAAGGCAAGAATAAAATGTCATCATTTCATGTTTCATTTATATTTTGAATCCTGATTTAAAATTTTATATTGTTACACTCTAAGAGCCATTTTTTTACATGAATAGTTCTTCAAAAATGGAATGTTTTTTATTTAAAGAGTATTTTATTGTGCAATATTTAATGATTTATATTTATGTTTTGGTTATTGGGAATAAATTTTTATTATGGATGTTTAGGTAATAAATTAGTTATTCATGTTTCCCTATTAATCCAAGTATAGTTTGTTATATTTTAACCTCCAATGCATTTGGTACTTCGATGATTGAGGTTTTCCCTATTGGTTCCCCCATTTATAAGAGTTATATCGAAAATTATTTCCCATGTTATTATAATTACTATTATATTCTTTATTATGAGTTTTCAAGAAAATAATTTTTTTTTAAAATGTAAGATAATTATATTTTGGAAATAATAAGTCCTTTTTTGAGGAGAAATATATGTTTTTTTAATAAAATGTTTTATGGGATTTTAATGGACAAATAGTCTCCATTTTTTATGTCCCTTGCTGAGATTTTATGCTCATCCCATGTTCTAAATTTTTTGATAGGATTATTGGAAGAATGGATTTAAGGATTAGATCAATGGGAAAATTGTTAAGATATTTAATTAATATGGAAATTTTTTTATTTTAAATAATATTTTTATGGAATAAATTGATATTCTGTACATGTGTCCACCTATAATGTGTGGGTATTAAATTTATGTGTTTTTTCTTAATTCTCTAATACTCCAAGGATATAATTTTCAAGGGATAGAGATAATGTAAATTATAGTTTTAGTTCACTAAGAGATTAAATTTTTAAGTTTATCTACATACATTTGATATCAATTCATGGGTCAAACAAAATTGGAGATTAATATGAATTCCTATAAGGTTTTCATAAGATTTATATATATCATTAGTGATTGAAAATTATAAATATGATTACATGTTGTGGTGGATTTATATAATATTGAGGAAAATTTTGCGGATTTTTTTATAATGGTAATCGATTTAGTTATAACATATTTTTGGGATAATGTGTTGTGAAATTTCTTAGGGTATTGTATTTTTAGAGACTATTTTCATTTTAACATGTAAAAATTTATTTCATAATTGAATGTTGTTATTTTATAAAGATTAATGATCACTTATTAAGAATTAATGAAAGTGATAATTCAAACAAATTTACCCCTTAATGATTATTTGATTATATATATTATATAAAATGTTTGTACAAATGATTAGGAAGTCATTATGAGTATTCAAATAACCTGCAAGAAGCTATTTACCTTATATAAAACCTATTATTTTCACTAAAAACATTATGGGTGATTGAATATTTTTCATTTAATATCAAAATTGAAAATTTTCAATCTCTCTCAAACATGAAAACTCCAAAAAGAACATAACTATTTACTTTCTATAGGTTGGGTTCCATATCTGAATATAAGTGGGATATAAAATAAATCATTATTTTTGGATTTAGGGTATGAAATATTTTATTATGTACAATGTATGTAGCATTTTTTGGATGATATTGATGAATTTTAAGAATATAATTCACATATTTGATTATATTAATGAATTATTATGTAATAAGATGATGAATCATAGATAATGGCTTGAAAATGATGTTTAATAAAGGATGTTTTTATGTATTTATTTTACAAAGTTATGGTATAATTATATATTATAAAAAATATGGGAATAAAGGAATAACTAATGATTTACCTATATTAGGTTATGATTTAATAAATTTTCAATCATATGTCAAATTGAATCGATACCTATGAAAAGTAGTAATGTAGTGTCCTGGATCCGGGTGCCACCCAATGGGTTCCCCAAACCCAGTTGGTCACATTAACTCATGTGCATTTCCCCAAAAGCCTGAGGATGTCGATTAGCAGCAAGGGCCTAGGTCTGAAAGTGGGGAAACTATTCCCTCATTTTTCAATGTGTAAGAAAGCATAAAATAAATATAAACATATAAAAGTGGAAGCAGTAAAAAATACCCAACTGAAATAGATAACAGTAAAGAAGTAAAAGGTGACAACATATATATATGATGATGTGATACGTCCCTAAGTCTAGGAAAGTATCCAAAACATGGTACACTGAAATCTACAATAATATAGTACAAGGTACAAGTACAAAAATTAAAACTAAAACAGTACATAAGGAACTCAGCAACATAGCAAGCCTAAGCTCGGTCCCATGCTCTCCCACTCCTCTACAACAATCAAGTACCTGTATAGGGACTCTTTCCCTTATCAACACATATAGAAATATAATATGTCTGGGCCCAAGACATGACCTAGATTGGTTGTGAGAAATAAATCCCAGTATACATCCACCAAAGGCTCATGCTCAACTATTAGTGAAAATGTACAACATGGGAGTGCAATAATAAAATGAAGTAAACAAGGCAGTAATCAAAAGTAACTATCTCTACTAGTTACATTTCCATTTTATTAATTATTTATCAATTCCTATCATGTGTTTTAGCTTGGCAGTTACAACATAATAAATCTCCATAGTGAATATACAAAGTAAATGTTGTCCACAGACATGAAAATACATACCCTCAGGTAATCAGAATCGAAACCTGTAGGTGACTTCCCATAGGTATAATGAATATTTCCCTTAGGTGTACGAGGTTTCTCCCACAGACATAGAAGCTACTGCCCACAGGAATGAGAAATGTTGCCCTCAAGATAAACGAAACACTGCCCTCATGCTAAAGAAGTTACCGGGCCAAGCGTAACACAAATTCAAGAAATCTATAAACATTTTCTCTCAAGAAAACTCAATGAATGATATAATCACGGTATAACCACGAGTATACTGGCCAAACATCTAAACATGGGAAACACACCCAAGGGGTGGCTATGGATCCAAGAAACGATCCCAAATAGTAGTCTATATTTATCCTTAGATTATCTATACAATTCTAGATATCTTATCAGCTAAGGCATCAGCCATATGACACCCCAAACATGGGTTCATAGCTGAATGGTACACAAAAACAACTCAACATTTGGAAATAAACATCAGAAGACCTACCTTGATCTCCTCTGATCAATATATGTGAACAACTCCTCTTGAATCAAATGAGAAAATCATAGATATGGGATAAAAGACATTATGTTCAAACGTAAATAACTTCCCCTTGATAAATAATTGGAAGGGAAGACTCATGAAGAAGTAATGACTAACCAGCATGGTCCAAACGAGATCACCGATGGAATAATTGGATTCTTCATGATCGCTCGAGAGGTCTTCCAAGCCTCGGTTGTCTCGGTCGTTACTCCTGGTTCATTCAAAGATTCCTCTTTTAAAAAAGGATGATACTGCCAATTTATCACAAAAAAACACAACTACACTGTGTATACTGTCATGTATGGGGCGTGAACCTTCCATTTTTTAATTTTCTCTTCTGGAGGCTACTTTTCAACGCCCCAATGTTCATATGTCAACTTGATTACATGGTTTGTATTTCTGAGTACACGGTGTGTACTATCACTCCGTTGGAGGCTACTCCCACTGCCTTATTGTTCATATTCCAACTAATTACATGAAATGTATATACTATGTACACTACGTGTAGTCTGTTTTTTCACCCTTCATTACTGTTATGCCTACACGCCCTGTATACTCATCTCAAACAGACAATGTACATAGTGTGTTGAAAAGTACATGGCATGAACCCACAAATTTTGGTTTTTTCCCCATTTACCTTATTTTCACAAAACACTTAACGAAATAGGAAAAGAAGAAACTTGTACCTCGAGAATAAGAATCGTGTTCTTACAAACTTTCTTCCTTAAAGCAATTCATCCAAAAATTGCCATTCCTTGGGTGGTAAAAATAAAGCTGAGAACAATGCTAGCCACTGAGCACGTACGTCTGTCTCCCACTCCCAGGTTTCATCCTGCACTCGGCCACGCTTCCATACCCACCATACGAGAGTAACAGATTGGCCTCGAAGAACCTTTGTGCTCCTATCAAAAATACGAATCAGATGCTCCTCAAAGGATGTATCTACCTGAAGTTAATCATCCACATGCTGAAAAACGTGAGGTGAGTTTGACTGATAATGGCACATTTGAGATATGTGGAAGACATCGTTAATGGCCTGGTACTTCTATGGTAACTGCAACTGATAGACAGCCGGCCCGACTCTCTCCAGAATCTCAAACGGCCCCAAATACCTTGATGAATGTTTAATTTATTTCGATATTCTCATGTGCTCTAACCTTGATGAAACACGCATGAAAACCTAATCCCCAACCATGAACTCCAATGTTTATTTGTGGCGATCAGCATAAGATTTCTGACGAGACTATGTCGTACCCATCCACTTCTGTATCAACTAGACTTTCTCTGACGTCTCGTACATGAGATGTGGTCCCATAAAAGCTACCTCACCTACCTCCAACCGGCACAATGGTGATCGGCATGAACTACCATATAAAGCCTTGTAAGGTGACTTCTCACTAGTTTCTTGAATATAATTATAGTAAGGAAACTCGACCATTGGTATGTGCTTCTCTCAAGATCCCCCAAAGTCCAATAAGCAGGCACACAACATGTCTTCTAACACCTGTATCGTAAACTCTGATTGTCCATCAGTCTGAGGGTGGTATGTTATGCTCAGAAGCACCTATGTACCCAGTGACCTCTGAAAAAGTATCAGGAAATGAGATGTAAAATAGGTGTCCCTATCTAAAATGATAGAATGTGGGACCCCATGAAAACATGCTACCTCTCGAATATAATCATTCTGAGTTCTTCAACACTGAATGCCTCCTTGATCTGAAAAAAGTGATCTATCTTAGTATATATGTCCACAACAACCCACACGACATCATTGCCTTGAGGTGACCTTGGAAACATGGTCACGAAGTCCATCGGGACATCATCCCATTTCCACTCTGGAATGGGTAACTGTTGTAACAGGCCGGCTGGTCTCTAATGCTCTGCCTTCACCTGCTGATAGGTGGAACATCTTGTAAGAAAACCAGATACATCTCTTTTCATACCCAGCCACCAATACTGATGACTCATGTCACGGTACATTTTGGTAACTCTGGGATGCACTGCCCAATATGAAGATTGAAACTCCTGCATCAACTCCTCATGTATATCCTCTGGAACCCACACTCATCCATGGATACAGAGTACCTCGTCCTCGCCTATCATCCAATGAGGATGAGGGTCCCCACTTTCCAATGACTCCCCATGAACTAGGCCTTCCGAATGTGATAGTTGTCTCATACTCACTCTATTAAAGAGGGTAGAAGTTATAGCTAAGGAAAAAAGATATCGTCGTCCATAACTATCATGAACCTCCTAATGAATCTTAATGAACATAGCCATAAGCTGCCACTCACCACTGGCCTCTTGCACTGCATGTGCCTGATTCCTCCTAATTAGTGCATCAACAATTGCGTTACCCTTACTAGGTGTATAGGAAAGCTCAATGACAAAGGAATGATGATATTCAACCCACCTACACTTCTCAAATTCAATTCACGTTGGGTGAAGATATATTTAAGACTATTGTGGTCCGTAAACACCACAAATTGTTCTCCCAAGAGATTATATCTCCAAAAGTGTAACACATTAAAAACTGTATCAAACTCAAGATCAAGAATTTTGTAATTCATCTTAAGCGGCCTCAATAGCTGATACTCGTACGCAAATACTCGATTTCCCTACATCAACACTACTCCCATCCCAATACCTAATTCATCACAATAAAATATATAGCTCATCCCTTGCTCTGGATGTTTTAGGATTGGTGATGATGTCATCCTGCCCTTCATCTCTTGAAAGGCTGTCTCTAATGCTTCTGAACAAGAAAAATTCACTCCCTTCTTAGTCAAACCCATCAACGGTGTTGTTAAGTGGGATAAGTCTTGTATAAAGTTCGTGTAGTAACCATCCAGTCCTAAGAATATCTTTATTTCAAACACATTCTCTGGATGCTCCCAGGAAACCACTGCTCTCACTTTTTTCACGGTCTACTACAACTCCTGCCTATGAGATAATATAACCCAGGAAGTGAATCAGGTCCATCCAAAAGTGGAACATTGAATGATTACCATTTAACCAATGCTCTCTCAGTGTACTCAATATGTTCTCAAGATGTGTGGCACGGTTGTGTCGAGTGTGAGAGTACACCAAGATGTCTTCCATGAATACTACCTCAAAGGAATCTAGGTATGGATGGAACACACAATTCATCAGATCCATGAAAACTGGTGTCTCGTTCATGAGTCCGAACGACAAGGAAAAGTACTCGTATAGACCATATCTACTCTGAAAGGTAGTAAGCGGTGTGTCCAATGGTGTAATGCGCAACTGATGATATTTCGATGTCAAGTAAATCTTCAAGAACACTCGTTCTCCTCAAAGTTGATCAAAAATATCATCAATCCTTGGTAAGGGATATTGGTTCCTACCCGTCAACTGGTTTAGCGTCCAATAATCCATGTATAGTCTGCGGGTACTGTCCAACTTCTTCGCACACAGGATAGGCGAACCCCAAGGAGAAGTACTGGGTCAGATGAAACCCTTTTCCTGTAACTACACTAACTGCCTCTTAAGCACCTGCAATTCCAGTGTAGACATCCTATAAAGAGGAATGGACACTGGTGCTACTCCGGGAACAAGCTCAATAGATAAATCTACCTCTTTCTCGGAAGGTCGACATGATAATTAGTCTGGGAAAACAATCCTGAAACAATTAACCACTAGAGGGAAATCCTTCTGACAAGTTCTTTGCTCATCCAAATATAAACTCGCAATCTGGGCTATCACACCACCTCACCCACAATGCTCGGGTCCATCTTGACTCGCCTGAACATCCCATTCACCATTGTATAGAAACTGTCTTCCCTTTGGTGGTGTGAAACTCACCCTACAAAGATAGGGATCTACAAAGGCTCGAAATGGTACCAACCACTACATCTTGGGAATGATGTTATAGCTCATTATATCTAAGACATAGAGGACCCTTAGATGGTGACATTCAACAACCTCTAGGGGACACTCCTTGCACTGACACACACCATCCATTCTAATTCACAATGGACTATCTAGCGTCATGATACCGGATAAAGAAGAAACACATAGCCCAAGGATCTCTACAACAACCACAAATATAATGCTATGTTTAGCACCAGTTTCAAAAAGTACTGAAGATAAAACACAAGCAACTAGAATAGTACCTCTCATAATGGAAGGTCCGAGATCTTACTCTTGTTGAGTCTGTTGCAATGAAAATTCCTACCCAGTGTCACAGCCCTGCCACACAGCCTGGCTACCCTGAGCTGACCTGCCCTACTATCTCTGAGATTCTGTTGTCTGGATACCATGGCCAGACCACCACGTAGGTATGAACATTCCAACCTATTCCAATTACCTAACTGGTAAGAAGCTGTTGGCCCTACTCCTGCATGCGGAGTATGTAAAAAACCCCTCTCACTAGCCACTGGATGAAACACCCTGCAAAAATGCTGCGAATGACCAATCCTGCCACATGCTCGGCTCTCCACTGTGTCACATTGACACTGCATTCTCGTATGCCCCTCTTTACCACATTGGTAGCATATGACCTGACCACCTGATGAATTTTTCTGGCTAGTACTACCATCGTAAGAGAAATATAACTATCCCTTCCTCTTACTGGTATAAATAGTATCAAAAACTTGTGACGAACCACTCTGGCCTGCACCACTAGCTTCCCATAGGTTCCGCATGGTAATCAGTGCCTCGTTCACAATTTCATTCACTATAGGAAACCAGAAAACATTCACCAGTACTCAGATTTCATATCTAAGACCATCCCCAAAGCGTATTTCCCTCAAAGTCTCATCACCCACCAGTAAAGGTTCAAAATGTTGTTTCTTGATGAAGCGGGAAGAATAATCCATTGCTAAAATGGAGCCCTGCTGCAGATTCATGAACTCTCGAGCTTGATCTTCCCTCAGCGTCTTCAGAATGAAAAAGTCATAGAAGCCAGTATGAAAAGCATCCCACACCATGTATCAGTTATGCTCGGTTTGGGTGGTAACATCCCACCATCTCTTGGAGGAATCACACAACATATATGAACCGAGAATGACTTTCCTCCCTGGAGGCATCTCCAGATGCTCGAAAATAGTATTCATAGAACCCAGCCACAAAACCACAGCCTATGGTCTTCCTTCCCTACAAAACATAGGAGGATGCTACTATAAGAATATCCATGTCAGCTCTTCCATAAATGTGGCAGCTGGCAGTGATCCCTGGAAGGTCTTCATGAACCGCAAGAAGCCTTAACAGAACTGTGCATCAGTGCCTGTGTTTGGTATAATGGTTGGCGTCGCATCTGGCTCTACTGGAGGTTATTCCAATATCCCATGGACTACCATCTCTGGTGTATAATCATTTCCACTCTGTTGGTGAACAACTCGTGGTATTCTCGGGGACATGTCTCTACACGGTCAAACACACGCATTAGATCAAGATCAATAGGGACTAAGAACTAGAAACATAATAAGGGAACAGGGAACATGACACATTCAAGTTTTAAAAAACATGACTACACGGCCTGTATAATAACTAAATGGCATGTTCCTATAATACTTTCACATGGTCATGTAATTATTCTAGAACTGGTCATGTAACAAACCAAACACACGACAGGTTGTCCACACACACGATGTGTAATTTAATTTTATTCTCCTGCCTAAGTCCTTCTACACAACTAAGCCACATAACACCATTTTGAACGAGACTACACGAGGTGTATAAGGTCTACACAGTGTGTACTAGATGAGCTTCACCAACCCGTGTTGTTCCTGACACGGTCAAGTACACAACTCAATCTACATGGCATGTTCCAGATGGACACGACGTGTACGACAGAGATTCCAACTACCCGTGTTGTTAGCGACGTGTCCAACTAATAGGCTGAAACTACACAAGTGTGTTACAGCAGCACATGGCATGCACACCCCCCTATTTACTCAGCCACATGGCCTAGTCCACACCATCACTCACCGGTAACGATTACATGGCGTGTCCCATAGGAACACAGCGTGTCCAAGAAGAGATAACACCGACCCGTGTTTGTTAGTTACATGGTCGGATCCCCATGTTAAACTAAACGATGTGTTCGGTATTTACACGACATATATAAGCTCATATTTCTCCACCCATGTTGTTAGTTACATAGCTGACATAGAGTCAACACAACATGACATGTACAATAGGTACACGGGATGTGCCCTTAATGTTTCACTATCCCATGTTTCTGCCCACATGGCCTATGACAATGGTAGAAACTACACGGCTTGTACATATTGTACATGAAGTGTACTTAAAAAAATTTCATTTCCCCCCTAACAGAATAGTACAAGGCTTGTATTCAAAACTACAATGTGCGTATTCTAGGATTTTCTGCACATTAAGCCTAATAAACTACTCTGAAGCCCATAAAAACAGTGAAACCAACACCTAAGTGTCAAAATCTGATTCGTGAGGTCCCATACTCCCCGTGAATCAAAGAATGTCATGTTTTATGTGTTATAACAAGGTAAACAATTCGATGGTCCACCAAATTATGGTTGATGAGGGCCCTATATTCCTCATGAACCAAATTTTGGTTCATTCACAAAACTGTACACATCAATACCATATAAAATAGCAGGTATTTTGACAAGGCATCTATCACAACATCATGCATTTTATTGCACATCATCTATCAGAAAAACATTCAATTTCTATTGCACCTACATGGCATGAAAACTATGTATGACATGTGATTCTAACTTGTTCTTAAATGAGGCATGTGATGGAATACCCTCATCTCATCGGGTTACAACTAAATATAACCCTTGTATAAAAATATAACAGCTTACCACAAGTTCATCACCCAACGTTGAAAATAAAATCAACTATAATACTGCAAAACCAGAAAAATTGGAACACAAGGTAAATTGTGTTTATCCCTATACATGGGTTTGCTACTCCCTGGAACAACTTATTAACAAGTAACTTTTCCATCCTATCTCTGGTTATAGGCTCCAAATAGTATGTCCAGAAGAAAAGAAATCCCTATTTTATCACTCTCTAACATCCCTTATCCGGGTGCCACACAACAGGTGCCCTGAACTTAGTTTTTCACATGACCTCATGTGCATTTCCCCATATGCTAGAGGCTACTGAATAGCAGCGAGGGCCTAGGAATGATAGTGGGGAAACTATGCCCTCATTTGTCAAAGTGTAGCACAATGGAAAATAGATATAAACATACAAAAGTGTAAGTAGTAAACAATACCTATCTAAAATGGATAATAGTACATAATTAAATGATGACAACAGTCTTATATATATGATAATGTGATATGTCTCTAAGTCTAGGAAAGAATCCAAAACATGGCACACTGCAATCTAGAATAATAGTGTACAAGCTACAAGTACAGCAAAGAAAACATAAACAGTGCAGTAGGAACTCAGCATCATCGCACGACTAAGCTCGATCCCATGGTCTTATAAACCTCATCAATAATCAAGTACCTATATAGGGACTCTTTCCCTTATCAACACCTGCTACAATATAATCTATTTGGGCTGAAGACATGACCCAAACAGGGTATAAGGAATAAATCTCAGTATGCATCTACCAATCGACCATGCGCAACTGTTATTGAACATGTTCAAATGCATTGAGCAATAATAAAATGCAGTAAACTTGGAAGTACTAAAAAGTAACTATCTCTATTAGTTGCATTGTTGTTTTATTAATTATTTTTCAATTCCAAACTTGTCCTTGAGATTGACAAGTACAACATAATAAATCACCACAGTGAATGTACAATGTAATCATTTTCCACAGACATGCAAATCCTTACCCTCAGGTAATCAGAAACGAAACCTGTAGGTGACGACACACATGTATAACCAATATTTCTCTCAGGAGTACGAGGTGTCACCACCAAGCACAGAAGCTATTGCCCACAGGCATGAGAAAAGTATCCCTCAAGCTAAACGAAATTCTACCCTCAAGCTAATCAAGTAACCGGGCCGATCCCAACACATAAGAAAGAAATCTAAATACATTTTTTCTTATGAAAATTCAAATCAAACTATAATCATGGTATACCCATGGGTATCCTATCCAAATGGATATACATGGGAAACCCATCCATGGGGTGGCCCTAGATCCAAGAAATGATCCCAAACATCAGTTTATATTTATCTTTAAATTATCTATGCAATTATAGATAACATATTAGCTAAGGATTCAGCCATACGACACCCAAAACATGGGTTTGTAGTACAACGGTACACAAAAACAACTCAATAGTTGGAAATAAACACCAGACCACCTACCTCGATCTCCTCTGATCCATATATGTGAACGATGCCTTGCGAATCAACCAAGAACGGCCTAGATCTAGGATAAAATATTTCTCATTCCAATGTAAATAACATACCCTCTGGAAATAATTGGAAGGAAAGACTCATGAAAGAGGAAGGTCTTACCCATGCGGTACAAACAAGATCACCGCCAGAAGATTCGGATTCTTCATGAGAATTCGGGACCTCCTCCAGGACTCAGATGACTCTCCCGATGCTCCTGGGTCATTCTAAGCTTCCTCTATTGAAAGAGGAGGCAAGTACAGGTTTATAACAAAAAACCTCAACTACACATTGTGAACACTCAAGTACACATGGTGTACCTTCCATTTTTTAACTATTCCTCTAGCATCTACTTTTCACTGCCACACTGTTCATCTGTCGACAACATTACAGGACGTGTATTTCTGAGTACACGGAGTGCACTATTGCTCCACTGGCGGCTACTCCCACCACCTTACTGTTCACCTTTCGACTGATTACATGGCATGTATATAATAAGTACACGATGTGTAGTCAATTTGTACACCTTTTATCATCGACAGGCCTACATGCCCTAGTATACTCATCTCACACGACCAAAGAACACAGAATGTGGAAAAGTACATGTTGGGTACCCACAAATTTGAGGGCTTTTCCCCCATTTTCCTTATTTTCTCCAAAACACATAAGGAAAGGAAAAAAACCCATACCTCATGAATATGAACTGGATTCTTACAGGTAAATCATTTATAATTTAAATATACACATGACCTTAAATTTTATGATATGAAAATGGTTATTTGAGGGAAAATTCTGTTACTTTTGGTGTACATATGTTTAGATGTATTATTAGTATTATTAGTTTATATGATCTATGAATTTTATGTAATAATGGGTTCATAGTTTTTTGGGATGAACAATTAAAGGTATGAGATTAACATTAAGGTTAAATATATTGAGGATAATTTTTAAGATTTTTCTGATATGTAAATAATTTTATAAGGATTATATTAATATTGTTTTATAAAACGAAATCTTGAAGTCCATGTGGAAACCTTTGTCATCTGGTATGGACAATGGGATCAAACCCACTTCAGAATGGTGACAACGGTGCATCGCCTACCACAAGCCTAGGTGCAGTCCATGTTCATAAGATTTTTTTAAATTATTTGATCAATAAGAAATAAATCATTTTTGGAACATTTGTTTTATCCTATATACAACCATGATAATGTAAATTTAATTTGGGGATTAAGTGACTAATTTTATTTCAAATTATTTTCACTATTTTAAAACCCCAAAATGATTAGGGTAAATGGAATACTACAAGATTTACTTTTTTGAAATAAAGGATGAATTATCTTTTGTAAGAATATATGATTTATGGTGATTCATGTTATTTATGAAAACGATAAATATATCATGAATATTATGTGATTAGGAAAATTAAATTTTGGTATGAGGGATTAGGACTGATTGATATTATTTGAAGATAGATTTTAAATTTATCTTGGAAGATAATTTGATCAAATAATTTTAATTTTTGGGGTTTTAATCATATTATATAATATTTTGAGTAATTTCAAAGATAGTTATTTGTTGAATGATCTATGTTGAACATTCAGTAATATAGTTCAATATTGAATATTAATGTAGTAATTTTTCATATAAAAGTTTAATATTTTATTTTTATTACTTTATAATTTACAAATCATTTCATTTTGGTTAACTCCTAATGATAGGTGTAATATATTTTTATACTGTTTTGGATTTTATGATCAATAAAAGTATATTCTGATGCATCTGGTAAGAAATATTCATCAAGAATAATCATTATTTTGGTGACAATATGAGGATGAAATTATACTTTTCATGTAATTTTATTTCCATTTTTTAATATCATATGAAATAAAAGTCTTCTTAAACTATAGGATATGTTTTAAAAAAATAATATTTGTCTACTTTTCTTACCGACAAATCAATGGAATTTTAATGTATCATATTTAACAATTGTAAAATTTCTCATAACCATATTCTATATCACAATATATCTATCCATGTGTGTTATGTTTTCTATTTTTTTTCTATGTATTACTACATGGGAACCCAATATAATATATCTTAAGTGACCATTGTACTTTCCTATCTCACATTTCAAGTGGATGTTTGATGGATCTGTTTTAGGATGTGGGATTTCAAAAAGATTATTTGTAAAAGTCAATCATATTTTTTTTATTCTGAGTTCATAACTTTAGGACACTATTTTTTTGAGGGGGGAATGTAGGTAATGTGACATCCTAATATTTTTAAATGAATTACTATGTTTAATATCTTATAAGATGCGACACATCGAGCATAAACGAACGACTAAATACTATTATTTAAATGTGATCATTTTAAAATTGATATTTAATTTCATTGAATTGATAGTATTAACAACATTATAAAATATATAATGTTCTTACTAATTTAAATTTTATTAATTAATTCTATGTTAAAAATCAGTTTAAAATTGGTAATGTAATTTTATTCTTCAAAAGTAATTTTCATCAAAAAGTTTTGTTTTTCTTTAATTTTATGGGGGAATAGTATTATTAATATTTGGAATTTATGGAATATTAATTTCCCAAAATAAAATATATTTTTTAAATTATCACGTCAAAATTATCCTATGATGAAATTTTGATAGTTTTAGGATTGGTTTAAATATCATTAAATTAAGAAAATACTGATTTTTCTAAAAATGTCATTTACTTTCAATAAATTTAAAAAATTTAAAATACCATTATGTTATGTATTTTATTGAAGGAAAAATAACTACTATTTATTTATATTTTATCAAAATAAATTTTTTGTTTGAAATTTATTTTTTATTTTAGAATAAGATTTATTTTGTGTTTCATAAAACGTTTTTTCTAAAAACATTTTTATTGTACATAATGATTCTAATTTTTTATTAATTAAGATAATAAACTATGGGGATTGTTTTAGATAAATGTTTTAGACTATATATCAGTAAATATTATTTTATTTTCATAAAATGATACATATTATTCACATAGATAATATTAAATAATATTTTTCACTAAAAAGGACACTATTTGGATGTCCTCTTTTTCATTGCATGTGTGGGTTTTGTTTTCAATATAATTTTCCAAATTATTTGAATATAATTTGGTCAAAGGTATTAAATATTTGGAATCATATGTAAAAGAATTATTTCTAGGTTATTTTTCATTTTTATTGCTAAAAGTGTAAATGTTAAAGTAAATGATTTATCAGTGTATATATAAAATAATGAAATGGGTTAATATTAAAAGGTAAATGCTTAAAATACATAAGAACTAAATAATTAAATGGGTGTTTGATGTGTTTTATGAATATAACCATAATTTGAAATATTTATCTCCATTATAATTGTTTTAAATTAATGACACATATATTTCGTTGGATTTAAATATAAAATTATCATAATTTAATCACTTAAACCTACCCGTCTTCAAGTATAAATACAACTCATCACCACATAATTTCTCCAAAAAATATATGATTCTCTTAAAATATCATAAAAACTTCTCATACCCCCTCCACCCACATCCATGATCTTCTGGTCCCATATAAAGAACAACTTCAAGTTCTTTAAGGGGTCTTTTATGGGGCTGATATTCAAGATGTAAATTTCTCAAACCATCTCTCTTGATTTATTTTCATTTTCTCCTATCTCCAATCATCCATCGTCCATAAAGTCATAATAAATCCCATATAATTTATATAATAAAATTTTGTTTTTATAATATAATATATAATATCTAATCCCTTTATTATATCATCTTTTTTTAATAAATAGAAATATCATCCAAATTATGGCAGTTAACCATCTTTATGAAAAATGATTTTGTTTGTTTTCCATTACCATATTCAAATATAGTATATAATATATTATTATGGTTAAATATTATTTTAATTGGTATATTATATATTATTAAACATTATATAACAAATATATATGGATAATATCAAAAAAAACAATACCATTTAGGGACATTTGAGAAATGACCTAAATAAACTAAACATTTACAACAAACATTTTATCAAAAAGACAATCATAATGTATGAACTAAAAATGATATATGGGAATATTTAAAGCTATGTAATTTCATCATTACCATTTCACGTCCCTTTTATTTTTTTATTTTCATTTCACCAAAACTTCGATAATTATACATAATTCTACCAGCCATGAAACAATGATAAAAATTTTCCTGAAAAAATGTAAATAATGAAATATTATTAATGAATATGTCATGATATGTTATAAAATAATAATAAAAGGTGTTATAAAATTTAATATAGTTCTTTAATATATTAAAAAAATTATTTAAACCTTATTATTGTATTTTTGAACACATTTTTAGGAATTCAAACCTGAGGTAATGGATTTCTTAACATGATTTCAATTCTATGGGATTACCTTATAATTAAATAATAATTTAATGATAAGATTATGTGTTAAAACTATTTTGATAATTTTATGTTTTATTTTAAATTTTTTTTTGGATTTAATATGGATACAAATAATTAGTTTTTTATTAATGTATATGACTCAGTAACAAAAAATATCATTTTAAATATTTTAATTATTTATTCTACAAATATTTCTATTTAATGTATATAATTTTTAAAATAATTTTTATGAATATATTTATATTTACCTGATTTTTTTAAAATGGAATTACAAAATTTCTTCATAAGTTTTCAAAAAGGTATCTTTTAAAGGTTTTTTAAAAGTGATATTACTTTGAAACACATATTTTAATGTTTATTTTTACAAAATTCAAAAGGAACGTTTTTTACATATATGGAATGAATATAATTTCCCACTTTCATGTCACATAAATATTTTGAATCATAATTCACATGTTTATATGGTAACTTTCAAAGAAATGTTTTATCAATATTTATGCATAGTTTTCCAAAATAAGAGATTTCAAAATGGAAAGATTATTTTCCTCAAAGAATATTTTATGATGAAATAATTCAATATTTATGTTGATGTTATTGTTCGTGAGAATTGTTTATGATTAATTTTTCTATTATAACCCAATAAAAAGTGGTTTTGCGCTAAACCAATGGTTTGTGGTTACGTTATAAAATAAAATGAATTCAGAAATATTGAGTTGGAGGATGGCTATATTAGTGACTTAATCTATAATATTGGTATGGAAAATGATTTACCAAGGTACATATATTACTATTATATTTTTTATTATATGTTTTCGTGATATTAATTATATTTTCAAATGGTAAGATAATGGACTTTTTGAAATGAACAATCCTTTTTTATGGAAAAAATATGTTTATAAGAGAATGCTTTTATGGGGTTTCACTAGACTAATTGTTTCCATTAATTTATTTCCCTTACTATGATATTATTCTCATTTCATTTTTTCAAAATTATTTTCATAGGGATAGAGTAATAATAGAAAAAATTTTGAGATTTAGGGGATAATTTTTGGAGGTTTTTCATGATGTGAAAGCATGATTTAATTTAAATTCATTACTTATAGCTTAATTTGATTATTTGTATATGTTTCTACATATAATATTTAGGTTTACCAAGTGTAAGTTAGTCATAATTGTTTATCACTCTAAACTAGAAATATCATTTCTATTATAAAATTATAAATTCTATCTTAAAATAAATAGATTTAGTGATGTTTATGTCTGGGTCCTTACACTTATATGGGATCAATCCCCTTCCTAAACATGATTATCTCGTTTGATTTTAATAATTTACAAATTCATTGAAAGGATGTATAATTCCCACCCATTCATTGATATAACATAACCACCACGCTTTAACATAATCACCATCCTTGGGTATAATTTAATAACTATTAAATAATTAAACCCTTTGATAAATGGGAAACATTATTAAAAAAATGCATCATATCCTTACATATGAAATATAAATTTGTCTTATAAATAATCACAATAGATTATCCAATGGAAAAAATGGGTTTCATAAAAATTTCACCATTTGATCAAAGTTTACTTATGGAAAAGGAATCGGTTTCAAAAAAAATATTATCATCATAGACATAAAACCTCCTGGGAAATAATAAAGAAGGTTTCCTTTTATTTTATCACTATTAAGGCATAAGTGTGATTAGGGGTTGTTTTATATGATGAATAGAAACAACATTTAAATATTATTAAAATATTCTTGAAGAAAATAACTTTTACCTTTTGAAATAACTTATTTAAAATCTGTAAAATTCAAAAATATAAAGTTAAAAATTCCTTTTCAAATATCCATTAACATTTATAAATGATGCTTCAGATCATTGATCATTCATGATGATGGGAAATTTTTTTCATTATATATAAGATAAAAAACATTCCTTTTATACTTTGTTACGATTTTTAGCAAAAACAAATCATTAATAAAATTATTACAAGATCACATTTAAAACATTTTTTAAATTTGTAAATTCTTCAAAAATAATTTGAAAAATAATTAAAAAATATTAAAAATATTTCTATAACAAATTTTAAAAAACACTCATATGGAATTAAATTCGTTTTCATTCGAAACAAATATAGTCAAATTTCCCAAACCACATTTTTTGGTATCTTGGGTACTTAAAGTAAAATAAGATAACAAAGTAACGAGTTTATTAATATCTAGATGATAAGATTTAACCATAAAAAACACGATCATAAAGAACACTAATAAATAATGAGATTACAACTTTAAAATCATAACGCTTTAGTATCATTTAAATAATTTGTACCATGAATGAAGGAAAAATATATTTTTATATAATTTACCATATAACTAAAAATAAATATCATAAAATATATTCAAGGGTAGTATTTAGTCCACATTGAATAAATATGTGGTGTATAAGGCATGTATCCCACAAAAACAAAAGTGGTATGATAATCCCTTATCATAGGACTAAATTCCATCAGACATGTTTGAAACACATTTATAATAAATATATATTTTTTATAAAAATATTATAGAACCATAAAAATATATATATTAAATTTATGGTTTCATTATAACCTTCTATGACCTGTTTATCAACAATAATTTTTGAAAATCACTATTTCATGTGATTTTTTCATTTTACATGTATGTTTTACATTGATAGATTCGGTCCCTATATTTTTATCATGGTTTTATCATATCAAAAATTTTAATCATTTAATAAATATAATATATATTCATTATATACATTTTTATATTAATTGAAAAAAATTACATATAAATAAATGAATTACATCATTCATGGAGATGGTAGGTCGGAATTACGCATGAACACTATTTCTATTTTTTCAATTGATGTAAAGAAATAAATTTAAATAATAAAGCACCTTTATTGAATCATTATTATATAATATATATCATTTCTATTAATTATTCTATCATTATTACCGTGTAATATAAATAGAATTGAAAACAAATTACATCGCTTCATGAAGGTGGTAGTCTCCACGTACAATTGATCAAATGTTACCATTCTCCAATGGTTTCAATGATATGAATGAGGATATAAAAATATCTATAAATGTGTAAATTTATTTCATATATTTAATAAAAAATCATTAATCATATCATAATTACCATCCATAAATTATGGTTATTAGATATGAAATATATCGCTACGTGGATAATGTATGTGGCACGCATGAACCAACATAATTTATAGTTCCCATGTGATTGAAAGAGGGTAAATAATGGTGGTTTCATAATCAGAAAAACATTTATGTATATTTAGAATAATTATTTTATCATTTTATGTAGGAGTTAACATATATAATGGAGGTAGAATGAAAATTAAAAATAGTGGTCGGTTAAGGTAGTTACCTCTTATTTGAAATAACTCTCTTAGATCTTCACTTACGGTCTCTAGGGTCAGTCCTTTGGAAATAAAAACACAAATAGAATATTTATATATGTATTGAGAATAAATATTAGAAGATTATGGTCGATCTAGATGGTCAATGTGATGTGAAGGAGAGAAAGGCTATTCCCTTTTATAATTGAGGGGAGGGGCACCCATGGAATTTCAGAAAAGATTAAAACATATTAATATCATTGACATAATAATTGGTTCCAAAATGACAATAAATGGGTAAGGTATGAAATATGAGACAATAAATTATCTATTTTTTCATATTTTAATGTTTTTATTTTTTATATAAGTTTTTTATTTTTTTATTTAAATATAATTATATCTTATTTATAAACTATTTATTTAGTTTAATTAAAAACCATAATTAAAAAGTTGTAATTAGAATATAATTCTTTAAAAATAGTTATTTTTCATATTCATCTATAAACATTTTGTGTTACATTACCACACTCAAATTTTATTTTATTTTTATAATTTTTTAATACATTTGATTTTTTATTAATTGGTGAAATGACACATCTGTATTGAAAAAGAATATAAGGTCGTTATATAATTTCTAATAATTCTAAAAAATGAAATATTGAAAAAAAATCATTAATCTAAAAATATAAACTAATATTAATTAAACACATTTCTTCCCAAAGTGGACATAAGAAATATTTAAAACTATGAGTGTGACATTATGGGACATTTTTGATTTAAATATTGTTTTTGTAATTTTTATCAAAAAATGTCCATAAAAAATTAATTTTGATCTTATAGTGATAAAAAAATTGAAATCATCAATTAATAACTAATATTAACAATTATGGACATATTACTTAATTTTATACTAGATTATCCACATTTAAACTTTATAGAAGTGATCATTTTTACCAAAAATACTATTACTTCTGAACAAAAAAATGGGACCTACAAACCAAATTTGATCCTCATATTTATAAATATTATGGCCTTTTTAGGAAATCTAATATATAATTATTAATAATTAATTTTAATATTAATCGTCAACATTCAACAAAATCAATTTGTTGGCCAATTAAATTTTTAAACATAATACATGGTTTCTTCATTTCTCATACAATGGGAAAAATAATAAATGAATAATAAATTATTTGATTTATTATATATTATATAAATTTATGTAAAATAAATCATTAATAGTGATTAACTTACTTTATTTATACAAAAAAAAATTTGTGCAAGAAAATATATTTTTAGAAAAATATTACTTTTACTAATAAATGTTTTTTATATTTTATTTATAAATTATTGTAACCTAAGGAATACATTTACAAATAGGTAACCAAAATTATCTTTAATTTAGTATGTTTTTTATTACCTTCCAATCCAATGGATAGAGGTAAATATAATTTAATATTATATTATATAATAGTTACACTCGGTGTGAATGTAACACATCCTATAATTGAAATTAAATATATTTGAAAAAAAATTCATAATATCTCTAGGTGATATATTCTACCATACACACAATAAAAATAATTTCCCCCCAAAAATCAAAACAATGATAAAAAATTGAAGATATATGTTTTTCATTACATCCTTAGGTTCCCAAGATGTTTTCTTCAAATTTGTGATATATTCAAAAATATATCACCAATTAAGTAGTCCTGTTATATAAAACCTTATCCCTAAGATTCATAATTTAAAATTTTTATTTCTATTAAAATTAAATTATCTATAAATATGACCTCAAAGTTCATTAATTTTGATACATCAAGTATAAACATTCTCTGGAGAGATACATGGAACAAATCTTGAACATGAGACATGTTTTGTGGAAGTTCCAAAAGACGAAGATATCATCTCTACTCAATCATTATTTGTAAAATAGAAAATAATCCAAGAGATAAACATTATCATATTTTTAAAATCTCATTAAATAAAAAATATCTATAAATTCAAATTATTTACTTCTCAGTAACATCAAATTTCAGGTCACACTAATGATTTTCAGCATAATGTTTCTATTGACTCGGTGATGCCTTTATTTGATGATGAATGGTTCTATCATTATCTATTATTCCCACAACTATCTAAGGTATTGATCGCATTATTTCTCCAATATCATCAAATCATATTGGATTCCTATACATATTTCTGTAGTGTATTTTATAAGGAACCATATGAATACTCTAGTGGAAGGTATTTTTGTAAGAAACGTCAACAAAGTAAAGGTGTTCATCCCAACAACCATTAATATCCATATAATAGGATATGACCATATTTTTTTGGTTTAAATTTTTCTCGTATCTTGGAAATCTATAAAAGGATGATACGTGGTACTAAAACTTAACTATATATACAGATCATGTTGAATACATTTACAGTAACATAAAAGTAAACATAAGATCCCAATTAGAAACACTAGAATTTTGTTTTCAATGAAACCTTACAACGATCATAATATAATGTCTTGAAATAATATCCAAAGATAAATATTCTCCATTTTCAATAATGGGTTCCTAATTTTTATGGTGATTGACTATACCCCATATATAATTATTTCCGATTGATGTTTAGGGGAGTCGGATGACAATATATGTCATGTCATTTTCGCCTCTCCATAATGATATGGTTAATGGTTATAACAACCCCATAGACCACCACCTCTCAGCCTCCACATGTTTTCATACTAAGAAATAGTAAATATACTCTACAACATATATCTTCATGTTTTCTCACCAAAAAAATTATTTGAAATCTCTATTCATCTTTGTTCTTCCAGAAAGAATAGAAAATTATGAACTTGCATACTCATCCAACAACTTCTTCAAATTTGGTATTAATGAAACTCATATATAGTTCTTAAAAATTATTATTCCATCACTATAAAGTTTTAAGTCATGATCGTTTCTAAAATTAATTAATAGTTCCATATCATCAATGTTCCTCTATAATTGTTTCATGAATAGTTTACTGGACACTCATTTTATAAAGGTAAGATTTCAAAACATCCTTCAAGATTTCTAAAACCATTCAATAAAAATAAAGAAGTATTGGATATTTAGTTTTATTTAGCATAGATAATATATAATGTTCCATTTATCTAATATCAAAATCCACCTTATTCACATTACAATTATGGTAATGTATTGAGATGGTATAATCATTAATCAACTATAACCACATTATCTAGAGCATATTCAACACCTTATATGTGAAAAATATTTGTTTAAATTTTATGATCAGTATATATATCATGAAATTCTGCATAAAAATAATACTTCCATATCTTTTATTAAAAAATTACATCTACTAACACTAAATAACAAGTTGTATAATTTTCCTAATGAACTGTCAATTATCATTGGAAATAAGCTATAACCATATAATTTTACATTATTATTATTCCTGATCCCTTATTTAATGAATAGTATAGATTGAAAAACTTTCTCCATTATAGGGTAAATTTATTATAGGTGAAATTAGTATCCTTCACATATGTTCCATGATATTTTCTTTATATTCTTATATACAAAAGAAATTAGCTACCTCCCATGTTAAATTCATGAATGGGTTAGACAAGAATGATAAATTCTCAATAAAGATCTGATATTATCCATCCAAACCCAGACCTATGTAAATCTCGATCATAACGGTTTTTCCAATCCAATCATCAATAGATTCTATCACTAAAAGATCTAATGATATAACTTCACATGAGATTATATGAACTATGAATGAAACATTCCAATTTTATAATTCATATTCTGAGAAGTTTTTTATAATCATTATGTTCCCTTAGGGTTTTTAATACAATTCTCATGTAGTATATATAAAGTTCTTTTCAGATTGAATATACTAGAATATATTCAATCAATCGTACCAAAAAATTATCGAGGTACTCTCTAAAGATGCTTTTCATTTTATCCATGATGATATAAGGATAATTCAAAGGGCCAAATGGAATCACTATAAATTCATTATGTCCATAACTTGTGCAAAATGATATATTTGGGATATAATAGTTCTTGACAATCAATTCATGATATATAGAACGAATTTGCATCATATAAAAGTATTGATATGCATATTTTTTATGAAAAAAGACATCAATATGGGGTACACGATACTTATTCATTATAATGATCATATTAATTTATAAATAATCAATTTATTATCTCATTTACTTATCATTATTCTTTTAATAAATAATTGTTAAACCCTATGGGGATGAAAATGGATAAGTGAATCCCTTGAAAAAATTTTCATAGAGTATCATCTTATGTTTCTAAAAAGCAATTGCATCCATTCTATCTATATTATTTGAAATTGTGGTAGAAACAAGTATGTTTTCAATAATCAAATCAACATAAAAATTCAATGGAAGACCAATAAATTCTTCTAAAATTCAATCAATAAACTACAACACAATATGTGTATCTTGGATGTTGACTGTATTCCCTATTATATGATATAAAAAACAATTTTTAATTGTAATCATGACCAATAATGTGGATTTGTTTTCAACCAGAAGCCCATATTTATCATTTTATTGATATAAGATCATAGGATGATTTGTCAATATTAAATATGAAATCCATTCCTCATAATTTCGTGTAATATTTATGTTATTAAATTCAACATATACCGAAGATGAGATCAAACTCAACTTAATGGTGATTACAAAGTTTTTTAGTAAGAAAATTCCTATAAAAATTAATCATAGAAAAATCATAGACTAGGGTTGAGATCATCTTATCATTAGGGGTTTAACTGATAATTAATTGTATAACTTTTGAGGTTGTTTTGTGATACCATTATAAAATCCATCTTAAAAAATAGTGGTTAGATTCATAGTCAAATAAGACATTAGTAGTTCCACAATGGATGGTAAGAGTTCCTTTTAGTGCATCATTATCACACACATCATCAACAATACTGATCATATGAGATATTATGTTTGCTCCGAGCTTAATAGGTTATTGAAATTGAACATTTTCGTAAATATTAATATTTGTGCACTAGTTGGCATAATGTCCATACTACTTGAATTTAAAAAAGTAGAGTGTGAGTCGTATATTATGTGGAACATTTCCATTTTTCATCATTATATAATTTATTACCATCATTTCAAAATTTAATTTCTCGACATCCTTCTTTTCCACACTTTAATCATTTACCAATTCCATTAAGAAAATTTCATCAATGTTTTCTTCCAAAAAATGAGAATAATGGAAGGATCTTCTTCTTCTCTTCATGGTTTTTGGAATTCCCTTTTAATTTCATAATTCAGTTTCAAATAAAAACAATGAAATTGATAATTAACTCTTATATCCATATATGAATTAATAGAATATCAAACAATTTACTCATAGATAATAAATCATTTTATATAGAACACCCTTTATGGACATTGTTTTAAGGTATTGAAGAATAGAAGAACCTGCCTTTCATGTTGGATGATAATTCCATATGTGTACCTTCCACGTTTTCTAGAATTTACCAAAAGGTTTCGAATCGATTCAACATATGGCTATTTTAGCGCATGGAATTCCTTATCAATTTTCATGGATAAAATATTATGAAAGTACTTATTGAAAAATAAACAACATGTTCCACTCCATGGAGCCAATTTCTTTATATTTCCAAATTCTTTTTATAATATTTACCCATTGAATTTAATCAAATTATAAATGATAAACAATTAGATTATATTTTTTATGTTCCTGGAACATAAAATAGGAAAATATCTTTTCTGTGGTACATATCCATCTCTCAATGTTTATTAGATCAACAAAACTAGTAAAAGAAAAGTATTTTTCCTCATTAAGGACTCAATATAATATCATCACCTCCATTTACCATTTGGATTTTCAGCATGATTCCTATATTAATAGTTTTGTGTGAGAATTGTATTGATATTTTCATTCAATTTAAAATAAAATTTGGTTTGTTATTAAGATAATCATTACATTTTCTATTATGTTCTGTATTACTATGATTCCTTAAAGTTATATCCATTAACTAAAACCAAAAATACATATTTTGAGAAACAATAATCCTAATACAAAAACATGTCATCATGAAAATTCATCCATGGAATATATATATTTTTACACCCTCTTCTATTAAAACATACATTTATCCCTGATAATTTTTTATCATTACCAAATCAATGTGAATTTATCATATAAATAAACATATCCCTAGGCTTTTCACTGATGTTATCAAATTATATTTACCAAATGTTAAATAAACCCTTATTTGATAACACCAATAGAGACCCATAACTTACATATATAAATATCACATATTAATATATGAATATTCATTATATAACATATTGATCAACACTGGAACCATATTACGGAAGGTATATTAGAAAATTGAACACCTAAAAAACTGGTCTATAAAAGGTTTATATCATATCTTAAAAAGTTCTTCATAACTAGAAACCGTGTCAGGCATATCAAACTAAATAAAATTATTAATAAATAAGAAAAATGAAGCATATGAAAGGTTCATCATAGATACCCAGTAAGGTTAAATAAGGAACATATCAATGATAACATGAGAATAACATGAACATAATGGTATGATGACATGATTATAGAATTTTTAAATCATAGGTTGTATTTCAATGTTTATATTACTGAGTCATGAAATGAAAACATGAAATTTATAAGGCCTAAATCCTAAATGAATTAGGATCATGTCGCATGAGAGCATAAAATTATCCTAAAACAAACTTTATATATATATATTAGAATTGAAAATAATTATCCAAGTATACATGTCTTGTTTCAAAAACTATCATAGTTGAATGTGTTTCCCACAAATCCATCTTACTAGTCAATGTTCACTCTAAAGACTATCATAATGGACATAGTATCTTAATTAAAAAAATAAAATCCCCATTGTGTCTCTATTTTACTCATGATATATCAATCATTTCCCAATTAATTAGAGGTAGATATAGGTCCACTAAAACCTAGGTTATAACATAACCACTGCCCAGGGTTACAACATAATAACTATCCTTGATTATAACATTACCACCGTCCGAGAATCAAAACCATGTATACATGTTCCATAAGAAGATAAACCATTAACCATATTAGAATAAATAAAATGGAATGAGTTTCATTAATATTTCTTTACATCATTGCCACTGGAAAATAATAGGGTTTCAAAATCATTCAGCATTTCATCATTATTTAACCCATGGAATGGGGATGTAACATCATAGGTAATTATAGAATAAGTCATTTCCATATATATATTTATATTTATCAATTATATTGTAAATTTTTCTTTAAATAGACACTTTTTATAATAGTGTACCTGATATGCAACATTATGTTTCTCTGAAATCTTATATTGCACACAAGACTGAGTTATACCCAAAAATAATATATTATTAATATTATTATTCTAAGTAGTTGTTATCGATAAAATTTTTTATTGAAATGAGTGAATATTATTATTTGAATTATGAAAAAAATAAACATGTCTATATAATTTTTTTGTGACAAATTAATTATAAATTAATGTAATCCCTTTTTTAAAATGAAATTAAATTTTTTTATCGTAAAACTATTAAAGTGTGAAAAAGTTTGTTTTATAAATAACAAAATCACCCTTGTTTGATTATATTAATGAAATATATTTTTAATATATTCTATTTAATATTTATATTTCATCTTATAAGTTTTATATACATGATTTAAGAACAAATTTAATTTTATTCATAAAAGGAGTATTTTTTCGAAAAACACATTTTTGCCACCTTTTGATGCCAACCAATTTTAAATCATGTTTTCTCACCTTTATATGTCCTATTTGAAAAATTAATCTTATTATTTAGAAACTGAGTATTAAAATATAATTCGGTATAATTTGTTTTGTATTTTCTCATAATATTTATATTTTAATGAATATTTATAATACTACATTTCTATTCAAAATTTTTTATTCATATAATTTATTAATATTAATATATATTGATTTTAATTACTTTTAATGAATAATTAGAATATATTTTTATCATTTAATCTAATTTATATAACTGGAATAATATTAACATGAAATTAGATTTAAAAACTTATTGAAATTTTGAACGTCTCTTTTACCTGCATGTTCGACATACCTCTACGATAAGTGTCATACTAAATTTATCCACATGCGTGAATTGAATTTCGAAAAACATACATAAATAGTTATAATTATGATTCATATTTTTATCTAATAGGATCAAAGAATCTTTTATCAATAGAAACATTAGATTCTTTTTTACCATGGTTAAAGTTAAATCAAGAAATTAAATGTGAAAATAACATTATAATAACATAAATTTACCATATCCCTTGTCCTAATTTCATTTCATAAGTGATTTTTGACCAAAATATAACTTATACCAAATTATTATATTTCTAAATCACTAGGGTATATATATGAAATTTATTATGTTTTATTTTAAGATATGATTAAACCGTCATACTCATATTTTTAATTATTAAAACATTATTAAAGTAGGGATATGGAAAAGATAAAATCTACTATAAATAGTAATTTGAAATAAAAAGTGTTTTTATTCATATCATGATAATTTATTTACAATATTTTATATTAAATATTTAAATTTAACTATGTCACAATTTCTAAACATTAATCGATTTGTTAAAGTATAAAATTAAAGAAAAGATATTAATAATATTAAAATTAAAATATCTTTAACTATTTGATTCCATAAATTAATTTTATAGATTACTTTGACATGTTATGTATATTTTATCTTAGTTTTTTTCAAATAAATCAATTTGTTATGTTTATTTTAAAAACTCATCAAATGAATATTTTCAAAATATACATAATGCAGACTTTAAAATATAAATTTTTTATTAAATGTTATAAAATTTATAGAAGTCTTTGATCAGGCCAAAAATTTGAGATAAGACTCATATTTAATTAATGAATAATGTATTTCTCATTTTATATGTTAATGTAATTATATTGACTCTCAAAATGAAAATTACTTAAAAATATGGTAGGAGTAACAAGGGGTGAAAACAAAAAAGATAAAGATTAAAAAAATTTAAAACATTAAAAATATTCATTAGATGAATAAGTTTAGAACCATAATCATCCTATATTCAATATCAATCCAGTTTTATCCATTTAAATTAGAAAATTAATTTATATTAATTTAATAATTTTAATAATTCTAGAAGTTCTTCTCCCCTCTACTATAAAAGGGAACCCATTCATCAATATTGCATACACTTAAAAAAATATTCCACACAATATTTTCAAAAATCCCTTTATAGAATCCATCCCCAAATTCTAGAGGAAATAGGGTAGGCTAAAAACCCTTCTTAGAGGTGTTAAAGTGTTACAAATTGTGATTATCCAGACAAAATATGAAGTATTTATTCTATTGATTCTATTTTATTTCTTCTTTCAATTCCATAAAATATTCTCCAACCATTATAATGTAATAACTAAAGTACAATAAATATAATTATCTATTATTATATTAATATAATCACCTAAATCCACCTCCACACACATCCAATGGGAAATTAATTAATCATTTCTGCGTACGTGTGAACTATAGCCTCTACAAACTCATATAATTCTTTTTACATAACTGTATCTAATGAATGGTTATAAGAATGAAATTAATGTTCATATGTGTTATTCTTAAAATATTAATCATTATAATATAATTATATATCAATTATTATCTTACTTTCCATGAACATAACTATGTTAATGATGTTTGGGCATATGTGTAATCAATCAACTCTACGAAGCGATGTGACTCGTTTTTATTCACTACATCAATATTTTTTGTAAAATATAAGTATATTTAAATGATTAAAATTTTATTAATGATTTTATTATCAATATGTAAATATAATATAATACTTACCTTCTTTTAATAATGACATATGAAAAATGGTAAATGTCACTCATGTGTATGTACGACCTATGAGTTCAATGATTATAGAATTGTTCATTTTTCATAAACATAGTTAATAATTTGATTTAAAATTATAATTAATATGTAATTTTATCATTCTCCCCTTAGTACTATTCTAAGGATGATTTAATTATGACCACATCAACTATTTACATCATACCAAATTCATTTTTGAACTCAAATATTGAATATTGAAAAAATTTATAATGTGAACTTAAATAATAAATTAATTATTATAAAATTGTAAATAAATTATATAAAGGTAATAATAAACTTTAATAAGGTTATAAAGAAAGTATAAATAGGTGAATTTTTCTGTTAAGAAATATAAATAACATACGAGACAAGTCAGACTTGAGGTAAGGGACTTTGCCTCAATCTCTTTACATAAATACATATATTGATAATATACACGAACTAATTTTATATGGTGTATAATAAAAACATATGAATTTTAATTTCATTAAAATGTTTCGAAAATGAATATTTTTAAATGATTTTTTAAAAACATTAAAAAGTTATTTTTTTAATGTATATGGAGACAATTAATTCTCCACCATTGTTACCATAATTTGATATTTCACTACATCTACAAGACATACATTTTTTAAAAATAAAAATAAATACCATATTCACGTTTAGGTATTTTTGTATTTCAAATCATTTTGATAATGGATTGATTATATCAATATATTGAAATGGCATCTTACAATTTCAAATTTGAAATGATATTTTTCTTTTATAATTGTATTATGTGTTATGATTATGTTAAGGTTATTAGGATTTTTTTGTTTATATGGGTGGTTCTAGGATAAACGGAGGGTATGTGAGCCTGTGATAGCTCTCCAATTCATTGGTTAATGAGATGGATTTAACTAGTTGGGTTTTTATTAAGTGATTTAGGGAATATACTGTAATAGGTATTCCAAACATTACCATGATGGTCACTACCTATATAGTTGTTAAAGATAAATTGTAAGAATGATATAGATTCCATAAGTTACCATTATGATTTATGATTTCTATTAGTTTTATAGGAATCATATGATTCCATGATGTAATGTAAAGGGTTTATGTTTTATGGGTGAAAAATATTAATTTGTGAAAAAAAATTAATGACATTAAAATATTCATGAACTAATGGTTTCATTTCATATTTCATATCACTTATTATAATATTAGTATGCATCCCATGTTTTATAAATGTTTTCCATAGGGTATAAGGATGTGTTAGAGAAAGTTATATGTCATGATAATTTTTATGAATATTTTTATAACGAATTTTATTTCATGTTTTATTTTAAAATGTTTTAGAATGTGGAAAATAGATAGTTAGTATACTTGTATACTTTTTAATATTTGAGTTGTTATGTAACAATTTTTTCCTAATTTTATAAAACTCTTCCCATAAAAAGATTCCATATGTTAATGAACCAAATTTTTTGACAAAAACTCAAGATTATGTAATGATTAAGGCTACGACCATATTGCTGGTATCAAATATCTCTTCAGATAAATTCAGAGGTTAGTGTGTTATTTAATTATAAGTTACAAGTTGTATATAACAACAGTTGTTAGATTGGTGGAAGAGTTATAGTTATTTTTTATAAATTGAATGTGTTTCAAATAACAATAATAATTATATGTTACTGTTTTACTTCATAATAAAATGGTATGTGTTAATTTTTTGTTTTATATATTCCCACTAACATTTTGGGTTTTCCTAAATAGATGTATCTAGTTTTCACCAATTTAATAATGGATGTGAAGTAAAATGTGGGTGTTCTCTGAATAATAAACGAATATAAATGGGTGTTTAAATGATAACTATCATGGTTATTATAAACCAACTCACTTGAGTAATGATTAACCACATTAATCTTGGTGATTTTTTCGATGCATCATATATGCGAGAATTTGATCCCTATGTATATTTAGGTAATATTGATCATGATGGTAAATATATTCAACAACACATGTCTAATGGATGTTGAAAGAAACACCTATGATGATTTTCTAAAGGGATGGGAAGATGTTATAGATTTGGTTATGAAGGACATAAATCAATAAAAATTCACAAGAAAATTGAAGTGTTTAGTTGAATCCATGAAATAAAAAGAGGTTCTTCATGAGTTATCAATTGAATTTTTTAAATGTGGTGAGTGTGGCCATTATAAAAAACTATGTCTTATAAATAATATTCAATAACATGATTATAAGGATTATTCAAATATATATTTAGAAATATCTAATTAAATTATAATTTAATAATAGGAAATTGAGAATGATATATGAATGGTATAAGTTAGTTCATGACTCGTTTCATGACATTATTTAATCTTCAGGAATGATCCATGTTTTTGTTTTTAGGATTGTTGTATTAAATGGTATGGTATAATAGCATGGTTAAGGGAACATGCATATTTCTATATTATTAATATTTATACATTTTGTGAATTTGGGATATATTTTACATCTATGGATGATGAAATGTTAAAAAGTATTAATTCTATTTGGAAGATGTGATTATATTGGAAGACTTTATTTATTATGTGTAACCATCAAGACTGTTATGTGAAAATGTTATTCGAGGAATAATTATCATTTCTTTTGTGTACATAACTATAATTCTATAATTAACCATGAGGTTATATATGATCTATGATTGTGTGTTAATTAGGGGATATTATATTTTTTCATAAAAAATTAAAGGTATGAGATAAAAATTGAGGTTAAAATATATTGTGTTAATTTTTGTTGATTTTATCTAATTTTGGGAATGTCATAATAATGAATAGTTTTAGAAAAAGGAAACTCACTAGAAGGGTGAAAACCCCTATCGTATCGTACAAGGAAACATGAATCAATCCCATAACTAAGGGAGAAATGGCTATATCGCCTACCAATTTCCAATGTAAAGTACTTCATTTATATGAATTTTACATTTTAGTTAAAATATTCAATGTAATTAGAATAATTTTTTTTATGGGAATATATGTCTTATCAAATGGGTATCCTTGGTATTGGAAAATGATTTGGGATTAAGTGATAAATGTTATATGGAATATGTTCACCAATTTGGAACTTTTCATGATTAAGGTAAATAGAATACTATGGTATTTTAATTGAGGAGTAATAGTTCAATTATATTTTCAACTAATATATAATTGTATTGTGGACTTATGTGGATTCTAGTTATTTAAGGAAATGATTAAGGTATCTTTCAGATTGTTAGGGAGATTAGTCTTTGGTGTAAGACTTCACATGTAATTGATTTTATTTGGATATAATTTTTAAAATATATCTTGGAAGACTATGTCATCAAATAATTATGAATTTTATGTTTCAATATTATCATGAATTATTTTGATGAATTTTAGGAACAATTATTTGTTGAATTGTATATATTGAATATTGGGTATTACTCTTTAATTTTGGATATTAAATTAGTTATTCATATAGGGTTTATTATTTTAAGCCAATTATATTATATTTTAATAACAATTTTGGTTTTGGATAATTTTTAAATACAAGAAAAATTTATGTTTAATATTTTTTGGATTATTGAATTCGATAAAAGATTATTATTGTTATTCAAGCATGAAAAAATCATCATGAATTATAATCATTTGGAGTAGAAGTTTTGTTCGTTGTGGAAATTGAATAAATGATAAAACTAAACTTTTTAAGTATGTATATTTCTTTATTTTATTATTGTAGAAAGTAAATTAATTCCTCAAATGAATGAAAAAGATCATAAAAAACATAATACATTTAATTTTCCTTCTATGAAATCAAATAATATTTTTCCCATCAGAAATATAGGTTTTTTTATTGTTAACATTCACCTGAAAATGATTATTATCACTCTCCATCGAAACATGATGCTTAGTTTTCTCTTCCATTTCCATTTTTACCTACATGGAACCCTATTCTTTTTTATCTCATGTGGACTTTTTACCTTACATTATTTATTTTAATGTTTAGGTTTAATTGACTATTTTTTTATGTGCGAGTTTAGGGATGTAATTTGAAAATTTGAAACCTTAGTTAGTAACCCAAATTTAAAATTTTGATGACACAATTTCAAAAAATGGGGAAGGATGTAACATTATAGGTAATTAAGAAATAAGATATTTTAATATTTTTTAATATTTTTTAATTAGAAAGTAACCTTATCCTAATGGGATTCTATATTTGATAGTGTACCTGATATGAAATAATGGGTTTATCTGAAATCTTTCTTTGCACACAATATTGAGTTATAATGAAAAATAATAAATTATTAATATTATTATTTTAAGTATTACATATCTCATATATTTTTTATTTGAGATAATGAATAGTTATAATTTAATTATGAAAATATTTTTTAAACATGTATATATAATTATTTGGAAACCAATTAATTATCAATGAATATATAACCATTTTTAAAATAAAAGGAAACGTTTTACTAAAAAATATTTATATGTCCACAAGTGTGTTTTTAAACACTAAAATCCCTATTGATTAATTATATCAACGAAATAAATATGTAATATACTAGTTTTAATGTTTATTATTCATCTTATATTTTTATCTAGACAAGATATAAAAAAATTATATTTTATGCATAAAAGGATTATTTTTCAAAAAAGGAATTATTACCACCATTTGATGTAGAATACAGTTTAAATCTAGTTTTTGTCACTTTTATATGATCTATTTCGAAAAATAAACTACTTATATTGAATTGGAGTATCAAAATTCACTTTGGTATTTTTTTTGTTATTTTTCTGATTATCTTCATATTTCAATTGATAGTGAAAAAGACTAAATTTTAATTCAAAACTTCATTTTAATATAATTTATTTATATTTTTGAATTATCCTTTTAATTTGTCATAAATTATAATTATATTATTATATTATCATTTATCAAATTTAGTTCATTAGAATAATTTTATATTGGAATTAGAAATACAAAATTACTGAAATTTTGAGCGTCCCCTTTACCCGCCTTCTTTCCACACATGTGAGATTACTACCAATATTAATTTAGACTCTTTTATGAATTTAATTTTTAAAAACAAAAATATATGGTTGTAATCAGTATGAAAAATTGATCTAATATGATAAACAAGATTTTTGGTCAATAATTATTTTCGTATTATTTTACCACGATTAAAGGTAAATCGGGTAATTATAAAGAAAAAATAATATTATAATATTATAAAATTACTCTAACACTTGATTTTATTTAATATTATGAGTGGTTTTCGACCAAAATCAACCATAGGCTGAAATTATAAACTTTTTAATTCACCTGGGTAAAAATATGATAATTAATATGTTTTATTTAGAGATATGTTAAAATTATTATACTCATATTTTTAACATGTAAATCTTGTTTAATATTGGGTTCTATAGAAGATAAATTAGATGATAACTAGTAATTTAAAATTTAAAAATTTTATATACATCTTCAAAATTTATTTTTAATTTTTGGACGTTAAATAAATAAATTCACTTATGACACATTGTTTATGTTGTAATAGTTTTAATAAATGAGGAATCAACTAAATGATATTAATAATATTTAAAATAATTAATTCTAACTACTTTATTCCATACATGAATTTTCTAAATAACATTCACACGTTATAGATTAGTTAATGTAATTTTTTGGAAGGAATAATGTTGATGTGATTTTTTTTATAAAAACTCTACTAATGAATAATGTCAAAATTGACATAATTGATATTTTTTAATACAAAATATTATATTAAATGTTATAAAAATTTATAAAAATAAATGATTAATCAATATTTTAGATATATCTATATATTTTATTAGTCATTCATTTCACTTTTTTCATGTTATTGTAATTATTATAACTCAAAAAATCTAAATTACTCGATAAAATCGTAACAGTTAAAAGGGGTTAAAAATGATAAGGATTAAAAAGACATTAAATCTTGTATCGTTTTAATTATATTAATATATTTATATCTATATTCATACTATAATTAAAATAAATATATTTTTAACCCTTTATAATTGAAATTTAATTTATACTAATTTAATACTTTTCGTTATTTCTATGAAATCCTCTTCCCACTCTTATAAAAGGGACCTAGTTCATCTCTATTCCTTATAATTACAAAAAAATTGGGTTCCTACAAGATCATCCCAAAAACATTAATTTAATCCCTACCCACATTCTTTGGGACTTATGTGAGGTATAACAATATCTTTTAAGGTGTTAACGTGTTACAAAAGGGGATCTTCTGAATGAAAGGTATGGTTTTAATTAAATTATTTCTATTTTATTTCATCTTACACTTCCTTCAAATAATCTCCCACCGTGATGAGATAATAACTCCATTATCCTCAATATACTAATAAAATATATAATTTTAATATCATCTCCCAAATACATCTCCACTTCCATAAAAAGTGAATGAAATTTATTGTTCAAGCATATATGTGAACTATCACCTTCATGAACTAATATAATACATTTTCCATAACCATCTCACATTATCGGTCATAATGATGGATTTAATATTAATATGTGATATTAGTTACATTTTAATTATTAAAATATAATAATATATCATTAATTTTTTCACATTCCATAAACACTACAATGATACTTTGGTTTATGTATACATGTGAACTATCACCTCTATGAATCGATGTGATTTTTTTTATTCACTACACCAATTGTATGATATATATTATTATATTTCAGTTATTAATATGACATTAATGATTTTATTATCATTATGCATATATATAGTAATACATACCTTCATTCCAAAACCATCAATGAAAAGTGGATAACGTTACTCTTCCGTACGTATGGCCTATCATCTCCATGATTATAACGTTGTTCATTTTTCACAACCATAATTACATATTTGAATAAAAATTATTATTAATGTATAAATTTGATTATTATTTCATGAATATTATTCTTTATATTATGAATGTATGATCACATTGACTATTTACATCATTACAAGTTCATTTTTGAACTCGAGTACCGAATCTTGAAAAAACATCTGACGAGAAGATAAATAATTATTTAATTTTTATAACATTGTAAATAATCTATATAAATGGGATAATAAAATTGAAAAATTTTCCTAAGAAACTATAAATTTACCTATTGTTATTATTTAGGATGATAAAGAATGTTCGAGACGAGTCTGCTTTGAAGTAAGGGATTTTGTCATAATTTCTATTCATTGAGGAATATTTTGATAAGATACAACACCTTATATTATGCAGTGTATAATAATCCCTTTTTAAATATAATGAAATATTTTTTTTCAAAAATAATCAATTTATATAATGTGTTTTACAAAACAGAAAAGGATTATTTTAACTTATACAGTTACAATGAATTTTTAACCATTGTAACCATTATTTTATATTTTTATTCCTCTACAAGCTATAATGTTTTTAAATGAAAAATAAAATACACATTCCATTTTTTGGGATTTTTTTATTTAAAATGGTTCAGAGATTTGATATATTATATCAATTCAGTGAAAATTTATCTTTTGATTGAAAAGTGGAAAATTTATTTTTCCTTTATAAAAGTTTTATGTGTCATGATTATGTTATGGTTCTTGAGAATTTTTTATGTATATGGGTTTTTACCTGATAAATCGAGGGTTGTTGAGCCTGTGATATCTCTCTAATTAATTGGGTAATGAGACAGAGTTAATTGGTTGGGTTTCTCTTAAGATACTTATGTAATATACTATGATGAGTATTCCAAACGCAACCATGAAGGTTACTCCCAATGCAGCCACAAAGGATACAATGTAAAAATGATATGGATGACACAAGTTAAATTTATAATTTATTATTTCCATGAGTTTTAATGGATTATTATAACATCATGGGTTATGTTAAAGGGTGTTTATTTTTTGTGTCAAAAATATGATTTTGTGAAAATTATTTTAATAAGATTTAAATATTCATGGACTAACAGTTTCATTGCATATTTTATATCTCGTAATGATATTTTTATGTTCATCACTGGTTTTTTAATGTTTTATATAGGTTATAAATATGGGTAAGATAATTTAGGAAGTGAAGTTGAATAGTTTGAACATTTTTATTAATAAAAAGTATCCATGATGTATTTTAAAAAAATTTAGATTGTGAAAAAATGGAAAGTGATTTGACTTGTCTATATTGTAATATTTGATTTATTATGTAATATTTATGACCTATTTCTCTAAAACAAAAAACATGAAATGATCATAAATGTTAAATAAAGATAATTCTTGACTAAAAGACAAGATTATTTAATGATTAAGGTAGAGGCCTTATAGTATATGGGTTTCAAAAATTCATTATCCTCATAAAAATAATTCATACATGGAATGAATAATAATTGTATCCTTTGTTAAAATCCCCTTTAAATCACGTGTTAATTATAGGGTTTTTGTATTTTATGAAAATAGAAATAATTAAATGATTATCAAAAAATTATGCAATGTATTAATTTTCCAATTTTGAACTCACTTCTTAAAAATAAAATAATTCAAAAATATTATGGTCAAAATATTATTTTAATATATATATATAAATATAAAAAGGAATCATTTGATCATTCAGAAATAATGAATTCATGAAATTTCATTCATTTCATATAAGGTGAAATAAAACATTCCTTTAACACGTTGGTAAAAAAATATTAAGAACATAAATTATTTAGAAAATGGAAATAAGATTCCGAAAAAACATTTTGGTTAAAAGTAAAAAATTGGTAAAAATGAAATTAAATATTTCAGGAGATTATTAAAAAAATTTATTTAAATCGTTTATTGATAATATGTATATGGAATAAAAAAATGACCAAAGTGAAAAGTCAGGTCATTTTCCTTAAACAATCTTAATAAACAATGACATTATGACATAAAACCCTTACCACATAGGTATTTATTGAATCATAAGTACCCTGAATTATGAAACCATATATGGATATTTATATCCCTAAATATTTATAAGAATCCTCATAAAATATAATCATAGGTGTTTTATACACAACCAAAAATAACGAAGTGGTTTATAAGTTATGTGTCCTACCGAAACAAAAGTGAGTTGAAAATATTGTACCTTAGGTATGACTACAATTATACATGTTCAAACCTCATGTATAATAAATAATGAAATATTATAAATATATTACTGAAAACTAATCATTTATAAATCACCATATTTTTTACATATAACCATTTATCATGTAGAAAAAATGACCCCAGTATCGTGGATCTATGTTTTGCTTTATTACATTATCATAAACATAAAGGGTAAAATCCAAAAGGCCCAACAAATTTAATAGTTCTGGAGTAACAAATACATATATGATACTCATTTTAAATATGTATATAAAATAAAAATAATATTCATGGACAAAAAATTCATCTAGGAACTCTTTCCCAGCAATATTCGTCATATCTAGGGGAAAGGAAAAAATATAATGGGGAGATAAAATTCTCAATTATGGATTTGTATAGTGGAAACAATAATTAATCTATATTGAATATTCAATATAAAATTATCAATAATGTAACACATATGAAATATAATCAATAACATAGATATTATAATCATATAACACATAAAATATCTTGAATGGTAAATAACTAAACACAGGTGGAATTTAAATAATGTGAATATCTTGATTAGAAAAGGCATAATCAATATGGTAAGGTAAATAAAATAAAACACAAGAAATTTAATTAATAAAATGAGAATTAAGTCCATACATATTTATTATAATTGTCAAAATATCACGGATAATTGTAAATGAATTAATAATTAAGGAAATTTAAAAATAATTTAATGAAATTATATCAGGAATTGTGATACTTATACTACCAAATCAATTACTACATTATTTAAAACTGCAACTAGAAACCAATTTAATTTCCCTGGATAATGGGTCTCATGATACTTATTGATGCCTTTAGGGGCTATATAATTAAGAAATTTACCCATCACTATTTGTTAAAAGTATTCCATATATATATAATACTCCATTAAATTTATGTATAATAACCGTTATCAAAAAAATTTCAGTAATAATTAAGGGATGAAAATTTATCAATAATTCCCAAGTTAATTAAATAACATTCCAATTATAAACCATAAATAAAAATGATATAATTATTAGGGAATAATAATTTCCATAATTAAATAATATGAATATAAAATATATGTGTAATTTACAATGAAATATGATCGTAAAAAGATTATTGTTTCAATATAATGTAAAAAATCCTAAAATAACATGTGATTGTATAATAACATTGACCACATGGTATTTTTCATGTCAAATCCCCTTGGATAATATAAATAAAACTAAAATTTAAATTAACAAGAATTTTTTATTAATAATGATATTAAGTGTCAAAGGGGAATTATATACTAAAAACTTTGGTTCACAACATTACATTAGTCCTCAATGAAGGGAAATTGAGATGAAATCCCTTACCACCCAACTCATCATGTACATTATTTATAATTATGAATAATAAACATATGGTAATTATTATATTTATTAATAAATCTTTTCATGTTTATTATAAATTTAATTTCACTTATTCCCATGTTATATAAAATAAAAAAAATACATCGGGTGTTTTGATGATATTTGATCAATTTTTGAAAAATATCGTTTATAGGCATACTATTAGTCTAAAAGGTCATCCTTTTAACAACTACATAATAATAATAATGAAAAAAAGTTATTTAAAATTATTTATAATTTTATTACCACTGATGAATATTTGTTGTGATAAATGATTTATGTTATGATCATGGAGATGGTAAGTCATGCATACACATGAGTAACATTTCAGTTTTTTAATGACCATTATGGAAAAGAGGTAAGTAATATTTTATCAATATGAAAGATAATAAAATCATAAATACCATATTAATTATTTAAAAAAACATACATTTATATAAATATAATATATGTGTTGTTGTGTTGAAAATGGATTCACATCGCTTCGTGAAGCAGATAATCCACATATACTTGAATGATGTTATCATCTTATGGTGAGTTAAAATGTAAAAATGAAAAGGATATAATATCATTTCATAATGATAAATATTTCAAAAACATAATTATTATTTAATTCATATCACTTATATTCAATTTAATTATCCTCATCACTTACCATATAAATATTTATTGAATGATGAACAACAATTTTTCGTGAGGCTGCAGTTCATAATACACACAAGTGACATTATTGTAGCCCCAATGGGATGAAAATTTAGTGATTTATATATTATATAATGAAAATATTGGTTTAATTATTTAATAAATAATATATTTATATAAATAAATTATATCCATCATTATAAAAAACTTTTAGTGGTTGTATTGTAAATATCAATGCCATCAGTTTACGAGGCAGTCGTCCTCTGTACACATGAATGAGGATTTCGGAGCCCATTTGATAGAGGTGGGGATAATCGTAATTAATTATGCAAAAATAAAATCATCTCATTATATGGCTCATAGTAAGTTTATTATATCATAATGATTTAATAATAATTTTATTAGGTATATGAATAAATAAAATAGAAATGTTTGTTAAAGAATATTCCATGTTCTTCAAGTAACCTCTTTAGGTTTTCCCCCAAATTATTATTATGATAGATTTTTAAAAAAATATATGGTTTCCAAGATGGGGGTAGTGGGTTTTTTAAGTTATTTTAGTATTAATTTTATGATACAATAGGGTTTGAAGGGGTGGAGAAGGGATGATAGGGGGCATCCATCATTAAGTAAGGTGACTAACATTCTTGTAATCTTTTGAAGGAAGAAGATGTACCCATGTTTTCAATATGTGAAAGGGTTCCAAATTGATGTATTATCAATACCAAATCATGATAAGTTCAAAATATATTCATAAAATATTTTTTATGCAAGTTTTTAGGTCATTTTAACATTTATATTTTTAGTTTAACACCTAAGAAACCTATTTTAACATAAAGTGGGAAAAATAGTTTTCACTATATTTAATATTAATTATCTTCAAAAATTAGGTTTCAATTATAAGATAATATTATTATTATTTCCAAATATATAATATTAATTTCGTAATTTTATTCATATAATCACAAATGGTGGATTTAAAATTCTTCCTACAAAAGACCCATGTAAAATGCTTTTTAAATAAAAATGCTCAAATGTGTAAAATGATTTATTTAAAAATTCAATATGAAAATAATTCCAAAAAATAGAATGAGAGATATATAATTATAATAATTTTACTTTTAACCTAATTTAATAATTTTTTTTGAATAATTATAATAAATAGTAAATATTCAATTAAAATTATGTATTTTAACTATTCATAAAAAATAAATTATTTCATAAAAATTCTATAAATTAACCCTAAGATAATTTTTATGTTATTATATTAAAATTTAAATTCATTTTAAAAAATTAATTTTCGAAACATGCGGAAAAATATTTTGAAATTATTTGGGTTCATTGTGACTAAACCACCTTTTTTAAAAGAAATATTTTTTCAATAAACATTTTTTTCATCAAAATTATTGTTATTTTTTAATACTAATAAATAGACAAAAAATGTATGTGTGTATATAATATAATTTTTTAAAAAAATTTAGTCAAATTTGAACCTTTCAATTTAATGTCTAGGTAAAAATGATATTGCTTAAATTATATTTTAGTATAATATCAGGTTTTTTTAAACATGGTTTTCTGTTTATCAGAAGATATCGATGAAATTAAATTTATTCTAAAAAATAATATATTACAAAGTACGGAGAGGTTTCATTCGTACATAATAAAATAAAACTAACCCTTAAATTTCATCGATATTTCCTTCTAAAAAAATGAGGATATTTCTTCTACATAACTTCATTGGGTTCCCATATTGTTTCCACAAATTTATAATTTCTCAAATTTAACTTTAATAGTCGAGTATTTTTGTTCCTTATCACTTTCTAAATTGCATAAGACATTTCGATTTGTTTTTCATAGTAAATATATGTGGTTCCAATACAATTTCTACTTTTTCTAAGAACATGCATTGGATAATTCATGTACATCATTAAAAATTACATGTGGAATATAACATTTACATTTGAATTATTTAGAGGCATTTACAAATGATCAGATAAATCCATCTCTTAAAAAGTTTAAAGGGTATGACATACATGGTTCCCATTTTCTGTAACACCCTGATATTTTATGAAAAATATTCTTTTTAATTTCATTAATGTCTTGTGTTGTACGCTACACCAAAATGAGCTTTCACAACACAGATCCTTGACTTTCCTTTCATTACACGCAATCGCGACCTTCCTCGATAGCGTGTGTAGTACGCAATACCGAGTTTCACTAAACAACGATATGCTATTAAAATATTATTAAAACTAGCCGTTATGAATAGTAATAACCACTTTTTAAAATTTTGTAAATTTTGTTTTTCAAAATGGACTTCAGTTTTGGATTCTGAATATCGAAATTAGCTTAGGGTGAAATTTTGGTACTTTTCGGATAACTTTCATTTTCTGATGAATAGTGAAAATTACTAAATTTTAATTAAAAACATCATTTATAATCGAAATAATTAATAGTGATAAATTATTAATTAGAGTGGTTTTAAAGTATATTTATAATATATTTTTACAATTTAATACAATTTTGTTCATTGGATGTAATTTCACATTTAAACCAGACATAAACAAGTGTCAATCTTTTGATAGTTATTATCTCTTAAGAACCCGCTATTTGTTTTGACGATAGGAATTAATTTTTAAATTAATTAATGAAAATGATATGTTTTGAAATTGGTAAAATAGACATCATTTTTTAGTTCAAAATATCAAATATAGCTTAGTCCTAATTTTTGGTATTATTCTGGAAACATTCATTTTTTATGAATAGTGAAACCAATAAGTGGTAGTTAAGAAAAATGAATTATTCATAAAACATAATTTTACCGCTTCTGTGAGTGGAATTTCAAAAATCCGAGAGACACAGTTGATATCAGTAAGTAACATGTGATTCAATGACATGAAAATAATTTTTGGTGAATAGTATCTTTTTACTTTTTTACCACGGTTAAAAGTAAATAGGGTAATTACAGGTCAAAATGAAATTATTATTACCCTAACACATGTCCTAATTCAGTTAGATAAGTTTAAATCGACCAAAAACAATCTTAGAAATATAATATGACCATTTAGGCCCACTTTGATTAGATTAGGACATTTATTATTAATTTATTTAAAGAAGGGTTAAAATAGTTAAAATCGAAGTTTAATAAGTAAATAATTTTTAATATAGGGTTATAAATAAGATAAATTCAACTCAAAATATTAATCAGAAAGATAAAAATAGTTCCTACATAATGATATTTTATTTTTAATTTTTAGACTTTAAATAAGTTAATTTATTTATGATACAAAGATGACGTAGTAATTATCTTATTAATGAAATATTGACATAATTGATGTTATAAATACCCAAATAAATGTAATTTGAGACTTTTTATGAATTCCACTAATTTTATAGGTTAAAATGACATCTTAATATTTATTTAATTAACTTTTTTTGAACTAATCATTCTGTTATGATTTTCAAAGAAATCAATTACTAAATAGTGTCAAAATTGACAAAAAATAGTTTTTAAAACAAATATTATATTAGTAATTGTTATTTTATTCCTAATATTCTAAGGTTCGGAAAAATGACTTAGATAAGGTTATATATTTTAATAATAAACATTTTGGGGTTCTTTTGGATGATTATAGTAAGTTTATTAACCTTATAGTATAAGAACACAAGAAGACACGGCAAAAGTATAATTATTTTACATAATGTTAAATCTAAATGATAAGGTTAAAATAGGAAACTAAACATTAATAAATTCTATTTGATTAGAGGATTTCGACCCATCCCCACCTTATCTTTTAAATAAATCATTTTGGAGCTATTTAAAACCGAATTTGACTTTATAACAAAATAATAGTTTTAGTTATTCCAAAGGTGCCCCACTCCTCCCTTATAAAAGGGCACCTCCCCCCCCCCCCCCCTCTTCCTCACACCACTTTGAGCCTTCAAGCTCGGCCAACCCCTGCCAATTTATCCTCTCCACTTCCCTAGAGACATCCTAGAGGTCCTGGTCTTCTTTAAAACAAATTTTAGTGCCCTAAAAGGAGATCTCAAAGAGGCGCTTCAAAGAAGATGTAATGTCCGATTACCAATTCTTTCAACTTTATTTCTTATTCCACTTCTTCTTCTTTTGTTGTTTGTTATGAAGTAAAAACATCAGTATCACTCATATACTGATATGTTATTATATGTATGAAACAACCCTATTTCACCATCTATCCATCCTACGGAAAATGAAATCACCGCCCATGCGTACGTACGGAATATCGTCTCCACACCGTGGTGTAATCTATTTTCCACCACCTTACTTGAATGGGTATAATGGTGTAAACAATGACTATATATTACTATTATAAAGTGATATTTATTCTCAAATAGTATACATACACTCCAATACAATTCCACGATCATGGGAATGATATAATCGCTCGTGCGTACGTACGGAATACCATCTCCACGATGTGATGTGACTCGTTCTACATGATCATCATTGCGTAATGATTATATAAATGAATTGAATGAATTAATATGATATATATTACACTAATACCATTATTTAAATGAGGTATCTATAACCTAAAAAGAAAAATTAGAATTTATTTGACAAAACACACATAAGAACAAAAAGTAATAAACACCCGAATAACAAGTAGTATCGAAATATTACTAATAAGAAGCTAAGAATATGACCATATATGATATCATAAAAATAAGTATTATTATGGAATAAGTCAATAAAATTATTTAAATCATTATACAAGAGGTTCGAACACTTACGAAGCAAATCCGACCTAAGGTAAGGGAAAATATCACAATCCCATTTTTATCTGAGATCGTTTATAATTTGGTATTTACTAGGGTGTATTTTATCATCCACATCCATGTTTCCTCAATATGTAATATTTATATACTTCTACACTAGTTTTTATCCAATTTTTCCCTTCGGTGAGTTTTTTTTTAAAAGATATGAAAGAAATCTTTTGATGTTTTTCCTACGAAGTACATTTTGACTTTTTTGACAAAAGTACGAGAAGAATGTTTTTTAACTTATACGGAATGAATGGATTTTTAAAAACATTATTTACAAGAAGTTTCATTTACAAGTTTTCAAGTTTATTTTTAATCAACTTATTTTAGTTTAAAATTGTGTGACATGTTAAGAAAGGAAAACATGTTTTTTAAGTAGAAAGGATATTTTCCTCAAGAACGAAGTTCAAGTGTTTTATCAAAATTATTTTCCATCTAAGATAATATAGGGTTTTGTTTCTATCCCTATTTTTACATTTATTTGACTATGTTATGATGGAATTATTTTTTTGATGTCCTTTTATCTTATATGGATTATGTTATGATGGCATGATATTTAAGATTCCCATTTCTTTTACATGGGTTGTGAAATGATGTATGATTTTTTGATTTTTTGGCACACATAATAATGGTATCATTATGAGATGGGTGGGACATATATCTCCCTCCAATGAATTGGGTAAAGATTTTATATCTCATGAGATAGACATGGCTGGAACGGCAGGTTAAACCGGTTCAGTGAAACAGGACTGAAACGAGGAATGATCTCGGTTCAGAAATGGACTTTGTCCACAAATATAGTCTTGGAAATGAGTCTTGACTAATAAGAAATGATTCTCTATTATTATGTGTGTACGTCAAAAAGTTTAATGTTTTATGTTATGATTATTGGGATTACATTTCACTACTATAATTTATCCCATGTTATGATATTATGATCTCTTTTACAGGTTATGATTTCCAAAATGTTATTTTCTTATGAATATTATGTGATTGATATTTCTTTTTTTCACCCTTACTGAGAAATTGAGCTCACCCTTTTATGTTTTCTTTTCCCCAGGATATAAAGAAAGGTTTTATGTAATAAAAAAATTGAAGATCTTTATGGGAGATGTTGAAGATCTTTCACCATGATTAGAAGATTACGTTCCGAGTTTCCAAAGACACTAAAATATTATGGTCCTTTTGTGTGTGTTTTTTTATGTACTAAGTATTCTGCAAAAGTAATTTAATGTCCATGTACATCATGTTTTGGGTCTCTACATTTGGTATCAGAGGAAAGTTTTAGTCAACCTTTGGAAACATGGATGTGAGAACTTTAGTGAGATCCCAAGAGATATTTATAAGGTATTTCTAGGGATGTCCCTAAGATTAAGTATACATCATAGTCCTAGAATTGTGCTAACCATATTAGAAATAAACCTATGATTTTAGATATTGAAGGTACTCCCCCTTTATTATATTGTTTTCGCTAGCATGATTTTTGCCTCTCACACTATTCTTTTGGGTTTTAGATGATGGCTGGAACCCGAAGGAACCATGTTGATCAATGTAATGGACAATGTGATGATTGTCCTCCTGAACAAACAAATGTTATGGGAGATGGAGTGCAAAATCTTATTGCTATACTTACACAAGATATGAATCATTCTGGACTTCCAAATGAGCGGAGAAGGGAACAATATTCTATTAAGTCCATCATGAGGCAACATCCACCTTCTTTTAGTGGGTCTTCTGATCCACTTGTTGCTGAACAATGGATTAGTACCACTGAAAAGATATTTTCAGTTCTTCAATGATTTGAACATGATAATGTCATCTTAGCAGTATATCGTTTGGAAGGTGAAGCTCATCAATGGTGGAATCTTATCAAGAATACAAGGCCAATAGATGAAATCGAGTCCATGGAATGGGATGAGTTCAAGAACATATTTTTCAATAAGTACTTCCCTCGTATTCTTCGATCCATGATGGAGAAGGAGTTTCTTGAACTAAAGAAAAAGGATGATGAAGCTGTTGGTGTATACGAAGCGAATTTTACAAGGCTTTCAAGGTATGAATCTGGCTTTATCATCCAACCTGAAAGTAATGTTGATCTATTCTTCAGTGGCATAAAACCAAATCTTAGAAGGGAATTAGCTATAAGAGACTTTAGTAGCTATGAATAAATTTTGCGTTGTGCTATTAATGTAGAAATATAAGTTGGTGTTACATATCCATCTCATGGTTTTGACAAGAAACGAAAGATGGAGTTCAAGGAGAAATATCAGAAAAATGGTGAAAAGAAGATGAATGTTTCCTTATGCTCAAAGTGTGGAAAGAAGCATGGTGGAGACTGTCTTAAAGGGACTAGAAAATATTTTATGTCTGGAAAGGAAGGTCATCGATCAGCTGAGTGTCAAAGTAATAGAAAAAGGGTTGCTAATAGTGTGAATAAATAAAATACTGTAGAGAACGCACCAACAACGCTTCAATGCTTCAAGTGCAATGAAATGGGGCATTATACAAATCAATGCCCTAATCCAAGGGTTAATGATGATCGACATGAGCAACCACTCGAGCCAAAGGACAAAGGGAAGTCACATGTGATCACTATTCGAGATGTTGTATATGACAACGATGTGGTGGAATGATTAAGTGTTTATGTAATGGGATTCCAAAATAATGTTGTATATAGTATCGTGGAATATTAGAGTATTTATGTATTGGTCTATTGTGGTTTTCAATAATTTTATGGTACCGGTAACCATGGAAAGTGATTGTGATATTTTTGGTAAGCAGATGATATGCGCATAATGATGGGATAAGAAGATAATGAGATGTTTTATTGTATTCATGAGCTCATGATTGATATAAGGACTAAGTGATATCATGGTTTGAGTATAAATAATTTTGGGGATTTTGGTTTGTCGAAAGTGTTAACTTTTAACTGCATTCATGTTTTCACTAAGGCTCAATGGGTATACATTATTAAGGTATTCAAATGTTTGTAATTTGACCAATAAGATATATCTTATGATATATGGGGGATATATGATGGCATTCACATGATTTTTATGTGACATTTCAAGTAATCATTCTCTTAATACTATGAGCTTGGACCGAAGTATTTTGGATAAGCCTAAAGATTGGGATGGATTATGTTGGAAATATGTTAGTATTGTTTAAGGATATAAGTTTTTTCGATGTTATTTATGGGATGTTATAGTAATTTAGTTTTAGAAAAAGGACAACCTGCAGGATGGGCGATAGCCCATTGCGTTGGACAAGGCTATGGAAATCGAACCCACAACCGAAGTGCGACTAGCCCTTATCGCCTACCACTGGCCTACAAGAAGTCCCTGTTTAGTAGAAACTAGTTTTATTATATTAAGCAGTATGATATATGAAGTATAAGTCCATTTTAGGAACCATATATGATTAATCTCCCTATATATGGACTTATGTATTTTTGATAACTTTTATAACCTTTTGTTTGAGACAGATGGAATGAACCATCATTCTATCAGATAATCTGCTAACACATCACGAATAACAAATTAAACTTTATTTCATTAAGGGATGAAGTGAAAATTGGTCAATTAACAAACAAAAGTGATATTGTACCAAAATCATGTAGGTATTTCTTTTAATGATCTTGAAAACCAAATTTTTTTTCCTAGTGCCCTTATATACGATGAATCAGATGGTACCTTAGATCATCACAAATCTATGGATTTTTGATTGCTGACTTTTCCATAGCCATGTTCTCTACCACTCTCCATCAGAACATGATGGTTATATTTCTATTCCATATCGATATATTCATCTATGTGGAAACCCAGTGATTAGTTTATTTGGGTAACTGTTATGTTTCATAATTTTGTTTTTAAAGATTGGTTTTTGGTATTCCTTTTTACGATGTGTGTTTCTATTAAAGAAACTTTGAAGGAGTAAACCATTTATAACCCTGACGAATTTTGAGGGCGAAATTCATTTTATGGGGGGTAGAATGTAACACCCCGAGATTTTATGAAAAATATTCTTTTTAATTTCATTAATGTCTTGTGTTGTACGCTACAATGAAAGGAGCATGCACAACACGCATCCTTGACTTTCCTTGCATTACACGCAATCACGACCTTCCTCGATAGCGTGTGTAGTACGCAATACCGAGTTTCACTAAACAACGATATGCTATTAAAATATTATTAAAACTAGCCGTTATGAATAGTAATAACCACATTTTGAAATTCTGTAAATTTTATTTTTCAAAATGGACTTCATTTTTGGATTCGGAAAATCGAAATTACCTTAGGGTGAAATTTTGGTACTTTTCGGATAACATTCATTTTCTGATGAATAGTGAAAATTACTAAATTTTAATTAAAAACAACCTTTTTAATCGAAATAATTAATAGTGATAAATTATTAATTTGAGTGGTTTTAAAGTATATTTAGAATATATTTTTACAATTTAATAAAATGTTGTTTGTTGGATGTAATTTCACATTTAAACCAGACATAAACAAGTGTCAATCTTTTGATAGTTATTATCTCGTAAGAACACACTATTTGTTTTGACGACGGGAATTACTTTTTAAATTAATTAATGCAACTGATATGTTTTGAATTTGGTAAAATATATATTATTTTTTTCATAATATCAAATATATCTTAGGCAAAATTGTTATTATTTTTCTGGAAACATTCATTTTTTGATGAATAGTGAAACCACTAAGTGGTAGTTAAGAAAAATGAATTTTTCATAAAACATAATTTTACCGCTTCTGTGAGTGGAATTTAAAAAATCCGAGAGACATGGTTGATTTCAGTAAGTAAAATGTGATTCAATGAGATGAAAATAATTTTTGGTGAATAGACACTTTTTACATTTTTTTCCACGGTTAAAAGTAAATAGGGTAATTACGGGTAAAAATGATATTATTATTACCCTAAAACATATCCTAATTTTATTGGATAAGTTTAATTCGACAAAAAACAACCTTAGAATAAAATATGACCATTTAGGCCCACATGGATTAGATTAGGACATTTATTATGAATATATTTAAAGAAGGTTTAAAATAGTTAAAATCAATGTTTAATAAGTAAATAATTTTTAATATAGGGTTATACATAAGATAAATTCGACTATAAATATTCCTTAGAAATCTAAAAATATTTCATACATAATGATATTTTATTTTTAATTTTTATACTTTAAATAAGTTTATTTATTTATGACACAAAGATGATGTAGTAATTATCTTATTAATGAAATATTGACATAATTGATGTTATAAATACCCAAATAAATGTAATTTGAGACATTTTATGAATTTAACTAATTTTATTGTTTAAAATGACCTGTTAGTATTGATTTAATTAACTTTTTTCGAACTAATAATGCTGTTATGATTTTCACAAAAATCAATTACTAAATAGTGTCAAAATTGGCATAAAATAGTTTTTAAAACGAATATTATATTAGTAATTATTATTTTATGCCAAAAAATCTATGGTTCGGAATAATGACTTAGATAAGGTTATATATATTAATAATAAACATATTGGGGTTCTTTTGGCTGCTTATATTATGTTTATTAACCTTATAGTATAAGAACACAAGAAGACACGGTAAAAGTAAAATTATTTTACATAATGTTAAATCTAAATGTTAAGGTTAAAATAGGAACCTAAACTTGTATAAATTCTATTGGATGAGAGTATTTCGACCCATACCAACCTTAGATTCGAAATAAATTAATTCTGAGCTATTTAAAACCGAATTTGACTTCATAATAAAATAATAGTTTTAGTTATTCCAAAGGTGCCCCTCTCCTCCCTTATAAAAGGGCACCTCCTCCCCTCTTCCTCACACCACTTTGAGCCTTCATGCTCGGAAAACCCCTGCCAATTTATCCTCTCCACTTCCCTAGAGACATCCTAGAGGTCCTGGTCGTTTTTAAAGACCAATTTTAGTGCGCTAAATGGAGATCTCAAAGAGGCGCTTCATAGAAGAGGTAATGTCCGATTACCAATTCTTTAAACTTTATTTCTTCTTCCACTTCTTCTTATTTAGTTGTTTAATTATGAAGTAATAACATCTGTATCACTCATATACTGATATGTTATTATAATTGTGAAACAACCCTATTTCACCATCTATCCATCCTACGGAAAACGAAATCACCGCACGTGCCTACGTACGGAATACCGTTTCCACGCTGTGGTGTAATCTATTTTCCACCACCACATTACTTGGATGGGAATAATGGTGTAAATAATGACTATATATGACTATTATAAAGTGATATTTATTCTAAAAAAGTATACATACACTCCAATACAATTCCACGATCATTGGAATGATATCATCACTCATGCGTACGTACAGAATACCGTCTCTACAATGTGATGCGAATCGTTCTACATGATCTTCATTGCATAATGATTATATAAATGAATTGAATGAATGAATATGATATATATTACACTAATAAGATTCTTTAAATGAGGTATCTATAACCTAAGAATAAAAATTAGAATTTATTTGACAAAACACGCATAAGAACAAAAAGTAATAAACACCCGAATAACACGTAATAATAAAATATTACTAATAAGAAGCTAAGAATATGACCATATATGATATCATAAAAATATGTATGATTCTGGAATAAGTCAATAACATTATTTAAATCATTATACAGGAGGTTAGAACACTTATGAAGCAAATCGGACCTAAGGTAAGGGAAAATATCACAATCTCATTTTTATCCGAGATTGTTTATACTTTGGTATTTACTAGGGCGTATTTTATCATCCACATACATGTTTCCTCAATATGTAATATTTATATCCTTATACAATAGTTTATATCCAATTTTACACTTCAGTGAGTTTTTTTGTAAAAGATATGAAAGGAATCTTATGTCGTTTTTCGTACGAAGTACTTTTTGACTTTTCTGACAAAAGTACGAGAAGAATGTTTTTTTAACTTATACGGAATGAATGGATTTTTTAAAAAAAAAATTCCAAGAAGATTACTTTACAAGTTTTCAAGTTTAATTTTAATCAACATCTTTTAGTTTAAAATTGTATGACATGTTAAGAAAGGGAAAAAAAATTTGAAGTAGAAAGGATATTTTCCTCAACAATGGATTTCAAGTGTTTTATCAAAATTATTTTCCATCTAAGATAATATAGGGATATTTTAATATCCATATTTTTACATTTATTTCATTATGTTATGATGGAATTATTTTTATGATGTCCTTTTATCTTATATGGATTATGTTATGATGGCATGATATTTAGGATTCCCATTTTTATTACATGGGTTATGCAATGATGTATGATTTTTTGATTTTGTGGCACACATAAGATTTGTATCATTATGAGATGGGTGGGACCTATATCTACCTCCAATTAATAGGGTAATGATTTTATATCTCATCAGATAGACATGGCTGGAATGACAGGTTAAACCGGTTCAGTGAAATAGGACTGAAACGAGGAATGAACTCGGTTCAAAAATGGACTTTGTCCACTAATATAGTATTGGCAATGAGTCTTGACTAATAAGAAATGATTCTCTATGATTATGTGTGTACGGCACAAAGTTTCATGTTTTATGTTAAGATTATTGGGATTACATATCACTACTATGATTTATCTCATGTTATGATATAATGATCTCTTTTGCAGGTTAAGATTTCCAAAATTTTATGTTCTTATGAATATGATGTGATTGATATTTCTATTGTTCACCCTTACTGAGCATTTGAGAACACCCTTTTATGCTTTCTTTTCCCCAGGATATAAAGAAAGGTTTTAGGTAAGAAAAAAAAAGAGAATATCTTTATGGGAGATGTTGAAGATCTTTCACCATGATTAGAAGATTACGTTCCGAGTTTCCAAAGACACTAAACTATAACGGTCCTTGTGTGTGTGTTTTTGTTATGTACTAAGTATTCCGAAAAAGTAATGTAATGTCCATGTACGTCAAGATTTGGGTCTATACATTTTCCCTTTCTTATTGATCCGTATAACACTCTACCATAGATATACATTTAATAAAACACAATTACCCCCTTGTAATTTGAAATCATTCGTTCAATTAATTACATAACACTGTTTCCTACGTTAAGATGATTCAATGTGATCATGAATAGAATTTAACTTTGATTTTTTTCATTCTATGATGTTCTTCCCCTATGATTTTTTGTTCACCATCATCATCCAAAAAAATTAGAGTATTACATCTATTTCTATATAATGCTTCATAAAATTATAATTAAATACATCAATGGAAAATAATTTTGTAGAAAACATGTACCAAAGGAAAATATATGTCCCACATACCATTAAACTCGTGTGAGAATTACCTTAGCATGTATTACATTTTTTTCAATCATTCATTCAAGATAAATATTAGTTTAATGATAGTACATAGTGCTCAAATGAAGCTTCACACCAAGATCCTTATGAAGAATCTTTATAAACATCTATGTAAAATGGGGATTATGATAATACATAATCATAATATGTTTTCCATCATGTATTATAACATCCTCAATATAGATCCTTTCAATGTTATCCAGAGTAATGTTTTTATTTATAGTTCATAGATAATTTGATTTTGTTAGGTAGTCAATGGTAACCAATATTGAATCATTATTTATAGGATTCATTGTTAGTCCTATGAGAAAACTTATATTAATTAAATCTAATAACCACTCATGAATAGAAAATGGTTTCATGAATCATCTAGGATATTTGAGCCCAAAAATAAAATCTCCGAAAATTTAACATCTGGACATATAATCATCAATTTTTAACTTTGAGATAACCTACGAAAAATGTTCCCTTAAATCCCAAAACAGTTTTATGCTATTAGTGTTTATAAAAAAATTATATTTGAGAAACATCCCAAAATTCCATTTTTATCTATTTTTTTTAAAGAAAACATAATATCATTTAAATTTTCATAAAAAAGTTTTCACAAAAGCCATTTGTTTATTTACTATCATTCATAGCTGTTATTATCATCTTAATTTTCTCATAATTATATTGAAAACATTTTTCTTTTTTAATAAATATAGTTTCACAGTAATATGAACATCGATTAATGTATCCTCTTAATTAATAATTCCCACATTCATCTTTACTATATCCTTAAACCTAGGATCTCTCTCTGCCCTTATTGGAGTCATATTCCCTTGGTATTTTATAATAATGGCTTGTCTTATAATATATACATTCCTAGGGTGGTACTGTTTTGAGAAATCATAATCCTCGAGAATCTTGAGACATCGACTTGGTCTCATATTGATCTCTTTTAGTGAAAGGTTGTGTTTTTCTAATTTCATAATATATGAATATCTCACATATTTCACCATAGATATCATACATCTATATCATTACAGAAAGTATAATACGTTGCATGTTATGATTAGGGGTTGGTTAGTTCGGTTTAATAGTCATCAATTTCCTTGATTAACATTCAATAAAATTAAAAAATTTCATTAGGACACAAACAAGAATATTTTTTTGATGAAGCTCTATATACCACAAACCCACCATTTCACAATGTTAGAATCAAAATTAGGGCATTGAAAAATCTCATATTTAATACATTGGAAAAATATTCATATTTTTTTATAAATTAGCCACTTTAAATCTATTCTTTGTTACTGGGATAGCTAGTCATGAAATGTTTTGAATGAATAATTGATAGAAACATAACAAAGTAGTGAATGTGTGTACTTCAGATATGATCATTAGTGTTGGAAATTATCTCAATTCCTTCATCATCAAATCATCAATTGAGACTCCATCTATAGAGATAATATGGTCATGAAAGTTATCATTTGTAGCCTCAAATAATACATACTAAATTCACTATATATCTCTTTCCTTCTAAAAGTATCAAGTATAATCCATAAGTGATTATAATTATCCTAATAGATTTTAGAATACACCAAAATATCAACAATTAATACTAAAAAAATCATCAAAATATTCCATGAATACATTTTTTATTCGAATAATAAAAAATAAGGTTCATAAGTAAATCCTGATTTCAATACTATAAACTCATTATTTCCATACCTAACTCAAAAAATTTTCTTTAGAATGTCTTCTATCTTTAATAGGATTTTATAACACCCAAAATTGATGGTAAATATTTGATGCTACTGGGTGTCATGAACTTTATAGAATAAGTCCATGATTTGAGTAAGAGGATACTTTCTCATTAACATAATATCATTGATTTCTTATAGTCAATGCATAGCCTAATGGATCTGTCATTCTATTTAATGATAAGGACATGGGATCTCCACAGCGAAACCCTAGGGGGGAAATGTTCATTATCACCAGACTCCTCTAGTTGTTACAATAACACTACTAATTAAATAGATTACATTCCTAATAGAATATTCGATATTGTTTAATCATCAGAGGTTAAGCTATTAGAAAACTCAATGTCACTCTCTGGTTGAGGTAATGGTAATCCTTTAAGAAATATACCATTGTATTCTCGTAAAATAGTTATATCCTCATTTTTAATATTACATGTTCTATACAAAATATTTCTCCTATTCTTTACTAAAAATATCATTCTGTAAGTTAATTGTGAAGGGATATAGATATAAATCAAATGATATAGACATTTCTCTAAAGATTAATGAATATATAACATCTTAACAAATCATAATTTTCTTCTTCATTTAATTTATTTTTCATCATATTTTGGTAGCCATTCCATACCATATATTTTATAAAATTCAATGATAGTTATGATAACAAGGTCCCTAAATAAAGCATGTATATGTGTCACAATGGGGATGCCCTAAAACATCCTTGTTGTAGTGAGACTTCCCCTAAGAGTTTAAATTGGAAAATTCCACCTTAAATTAAATTAGAAATGCATTATTTTCGTGGAAAACTAGGTTGATATGGAATAGTTCAAAAGTAAAAAAGAGAATAAATAATTTAATAAATTTTATGATATGATTGAAGTAACATACACTAAATAGTTGGTCAATTCAACCTCAGGTGTAGTGATCACCTTAGCAAGAAGTTGTCCTCTAGGCCCCTTCTCTAGTGGATTCCCATGACACAAGGGGCATCTGTTTGTGTAGCGTGCCATATTATTTCAATAGAATCACTAAAAATCATTTAATTTATTCTTCCCCTTACATTCATTAGAATGGTGACCATTATATATGAACTTTTAACAATATCTCAATTCATTAATCCATTTCCAGGGGTGATTCTTTCTATAGTATTCCCAAGATAGAAACTGATGTGTTCTCTTCTTCTTCTTGGATGCATTCCATTTTTTCTAGTTTTAAAATAGGCCATTTTTCTTGTTATTTAACATGAAAATGTATGATCTTTAGACATCCTTCCCTCTTTATGGAACATAAAATAATTTCATCTTATTCCAAAAAATATTGATAGACCGGTTAACTTTAGAGACTTGGCCCAATATCATTACATAAATGGTAAATATTATAGTCAATGTTGTATATATAATATATATCACACAAAGCTAACTAGGTCAAGGTAGCCTCATACTCAACAATTCATTCATTTTCCTTTTTCTTTAATCAAAGTAACTATCTCTGCATTTTATGTTATTTGTGATGCATAATTGTTTTTATGAATTAATCCATAAATATTTCCATTAAAATTGATATATTTTCACTTCCTCTTTAGTATTTTTATCAAAAACTACATGAATCACCTTTGATAATATAATGTGAATGTTTAACCTTTTCCTTTTCAATGAATCCCAAGGCCAAAAATATCATCTCCACAGACATAATCCACACCTCACCTAACATTCGATTTGTAGCCACACTAAATTATGTGGGTCTCTATCACATGAATTAATACAACATTTTATAATCATGTTTTCAATAGTTTTCTCTTTGTCGGAGTTATTATATGTCATATTTGGATTAATCTACATTAATATAACTAAAATATTATCATTTTTAATAAATGTAATATTTTGTTCCTTATTAGGGAAATATCTATATTTCCCATGAGTATTGATACGCTTCTTGCTTCTAGAAACTATTTCTAAAAAATATCATATACTTGATTAGATCTGATAATTATTAATTTTAAACCATAATCTGTAATTCCAAATATTGAGAAACACTTTTTATAAAATAAAATTTATGTTTTTTTGTAATATCATAATCATAAACATGGTTTCTTTAGGGATATATTTATTTTTCAGTACTTTATAATGGTTTATAAAGATAATATAAAGAATAAAAAGCATATCATCCTAGATTTTAAGACATGGTTCATAGTAATTTTCATTGTCATGTAGAATCTGATTTGTTAGGTCAATCCAAATTCACAATTTTATGAGTTATTACCTCTCAGTACCTCTGTTTTTGAACTAAGAAAACTTTTAATATCCAAAATGTTATTTATTTATTTGAAAAATCACATTATCTTTTGCTTATTAAAACATTAGGATGTTCTTCTAGACTTATGCTCAATTTCAACCCTATGGTTATGTTCCATAATCTCTGTTTTCCTTAATCTAATTCCCATGGTTTCTGTTTTACTTGATCATATACCAACTGTAGCAACCCAAACCATAGTAACATGGATCTGGGGTTCCCTTTATTATATTTTTAAATACACAAATGGATAAATACTAAATAACTAGTCATTGTAGTAGTTTTGGAGTAATATATACCTACCTGATACCCATTTTAAATGTGTATATAAAATAAGAGGCATAAAAATGTAAAATATTTACAATCCATGAACTCTTCCCAATAATAATTCATTATATATTGGGTTATGTAAACAATATAACGGTGAAAGAAAAAATTTATTAAGGGTTATGTAAAATAAAATATATCACAAATCGATAATGAATAATCAAAGTGGAATGGTATATAATTGAAAAAATATTTCATTAAAGTAATAAAATTTATTTAATAATTGGATAATTCATAATCAATATGGAAAAGTAAAGAACTAAACCCATAATAAATTTAAATAACTTCAATTTCATGACATGATAACTTATAATCAATATAGAATTATAAATAACTAAAAATAATTGAAATTTAGTAAATATATTGAGAATGATATACCTCGATAGTTAATATCATAAAAATTTATCACGATTAATTATAAATGTGTTCATATTGATGGAAATTCATAATTATTGGATTTTATAATATTAGGAATCAATATACAGCTTCCATGAAGACCATTGACAAAGGTGTTTAAAAAATATGTAGAAACACATTTAATTTGGGTGGATATTTTTCTCTTTAGATTTAGGGACACTACCCCATATGGTTTGGATCTATTGTATTATATATATTACATTGTCATGATTATAAGGAATTAATCCCAAAAAGAACCATCAGATTAGTAGTCTTGGTGAAACAAATATATATTTTATAAATTAATTACAATTGATTGTACTAATTTCAAACACAATTTTTTTTTCTATTTTTGAAATTAATAACTACAAGAATAACAATATTTTATATAGTATATCTTGACATATATTTCATATTATGATTTATGGATTCTTGGTCAATGACACATAATCAAGGTGAGCTCAAATTCTAAATAAGGAAAAAATATTGCAGAATTAACAATGAATCAATGATAATAGTCAATATGGAAATGAAAATAATTGACACACATTCCATAATATAAATAAACTAAATTTGCATGTGAAAATAATAAGAAAAGGTAATAACTAAAAACACTTGTCATTCAAATAACATGAAAAGGAAAAATAAATATAGAATGATGATAACCTAAAACACAATCAATCTAAATAACTAAAAAAAATTTATTCACAGATATGTGAACGTAAAATCCCATGGATGAATATTAAATGAAACAAAATGATGAAAATGGTTAATTATTGGATTCCATGTTTCCTATGTTCAAGGAACCATTACATTCAAGACCTTTCACCAAAAAATTTAGCATATCAAGTAAAACACAATAATTTGAATAACTTATTCATCTCATGATACTACAGATTCATCAAGGGGCTTTAGTTAACCGGACCCCAACCAGTAGGGATTACATTAAATGGTTCCTAGTTCGTGTCTTACCAATCTATATCATTATTCATATCTAATAAAAAATATTCCGTATAAAATATCCGTATTGAATACAGTATTTTTCTTTATCAATATTTCCCATAATAATCAATTAATTTTAATAGTAAAAACCATATGAAATTGATTTATAATTTTGGAAATGAACATATCAATTATAGATGATAGGGAAAATTAAGGGAAATTTAATGTTCAGTGATCATAGTAGATTGGATATGTCAAGGTGAATAAAAAATCATCCATGTATGTGAATCTGAATACAATAATTTACCAAAAAAATAGTAATCCATCCAGAAGAAGAATAAGGATGTTATTAGAATACAGAATCCCACATGAGGTAAAAAAATAATGTTTTATTATTGTTTTTGAAAAGAAATACTAATAATATCATTTAAAATTATTCTGGAGTAATATATTATTTTTTGTACAAACATTACAAATATTATTAATTTGAAAATCAAATTGGAAAAAATCTCATTAAAAAATTATCCTTTTAAGAATTTAAAGGAATATTTAATTAAATTACTGCGAGTAATTATGTACTTGTCATATGAGGTAAAAGGGCATTCCATTAGCATAGTAAAAAGGTTTAAAAAATTCCTTATCAGGAAAGTGGAAAAATGATTTTCTGAATACATTCGAAAAATGATAAAGGGTAAAAATTCCTATACCATTTCATATTAAAAACATTTTTGAATTTTTTTTTATAAATTAATATTTTTAGATGAAAATAGGTTCTCTGACTAAAGAGATAAATACAATCAGGTTTATTAAAGAACATTTTATAAAACCATTTCATAACAAAAGAGTGTGAAAATGGTTCTAATACTAGTAATGGTAATGAATAACCATAAGACATAAAATGAATGGTTTTATTGAAAAATGTCCATATAATTTATTCAAATGGTGATACAATCAAAATATCATTAAAGTAATTGTTTAGGAAAATAAACTTTAAACCTTCCAAAGAGTCCCATACCACTTTGAAACATTTCAAATCATAATCCTTATTAAGTTATAAAATAAAATTATTTTTTAAAATGATTTTAATAAAAAATTATTAATGATATAATATAAAATATGGGCCGGTAGTTACCCCACAAAAAGTTTTTAGTGTTCAACAAGACATTAATCTCATAGATGTAAAAATAGTGAGATGAGAATCCATAACCCTATGTTTCCATTTTGGGGAACATCTATTAAATTATTATATAAAATAAATATTTTTATTTTATAATTTCATGAGAACATTTTTCTTTTTATCAATATTTTTATTTCTTTTTTCATTATGTTTTATAATATTAATTATCCAATTATGTTTATGTTAGGTGTTTTGATGGAATTCTGTTTGTTTGTAAAAAACAACTTCGGTTGGTCAACTGTGGTCAAAAGGGATAATTATATAAAATATCAAAAATAATAATAAGTAAATAACTATCATATTTATAAATCAATAATATTTTAAAAAAACATTAAATACGGGTAAGAAAAAAATAACCAACATTACACTCATCGTGAAGGTAGGTGGTACGTGTGCATTAGTAACATTCCCATTTTTCAATGATCATTATTTTAAAGATGTTATGTAATACTATATCCTTCCATAATGATAATTATTTTATAAATGATGAATTATTTAATAATATATATGTATATATATATTAGTATTGTGATGTAAAATTAACCCCATTGTGTTTAGGAGGCGGTAATCCACATGTCCATGAATGACGTTATCACTTTGGGTGTGAAATGGTAATACAAAATGATATATATATATTTAAATAAATTATATTAACAGAATGGAAATAGTGTCATGAATATTATTTATAGGTTTTGGTCACATATTTTTAATTTAAACCATCTAATATATGTTACATGTGTTGTGTGAATGAATCACAACACTTTGAGTGATGGTTGTCAAAAATTCCTCAAATGATGTTATCTTGTTAACATAAAATGGAATGCATTAATGTTATGTGTAATAAAAGTATTAAATACCTATAAATAAATAATAAATATCACATATATAATATGTAAACTGAGTTTATATCATAATGAACACTATTTTAGGTGGTAAATGAATAATGAACAATCACTGTTTTCTAAACAGTAGTTCGCCCTATAAAGAAACAATATGTTTGTTACCCATTAGATAATGAGTGTCAATAAATGTAGTTAAAAAATTTCACATTAAAACAACCTAGTATATTTTCTATAATAGTATTATTATAAATTTATATATTAAGAAGAGTTTATGGATTGGAGAATTGAAATTAAACTAGAGAGTGTATGAGAAGATGTTAGCTCTTAATCGAGTAGCTTCAATTGGTTTGTACCAAAAGGATTCCATGGAAGGATTTATACCCAGAGGTTGGAATAAAAGAATATGTGATGTATTTTGGGAAGATATATGGGAAGATCTTGGATGTACCTATGTGGTTTGAGAGGTGTGAGTAAAAGAGAGTGGTTGTGTCTTTTATAAGGGAGGAAATAGACTAACTTTGTATTTTTGAAAAGATGTTATATGTTCCATGGTGTTTATGTAATAAGTAATTTAAAACCCAAAAATACATATGAATTTATGTTAAATGTAAGAATTATGGTCATACAATGGGTTTCTTAATGATGGATAGGTCATATGGGCCCTTATTTTAAATGTGCAATCCTTCGTTTAGCGTAATGATGCCATAACAATTGTAATTTATTTTAATTATTTTCACTAATATTTTCTGTAAAAAATATTTGTTTATTATTAAAAATTCTAAATTATGATGGTTAAAAATATATAATCCATTTTCACAAATCACAGTCATATACATGGTAGAAAATGATATAAATTTAATCCTGTTGGAGGGATGAAAATGTATGTTTTTAATGAAAACATGACCAAAATTTTACAATGTGTTTATAATTAGTATCAAAGTGAAATTAATTCCAATTAAATAAATTGTATTAATTGATAAAAATATTATCTAATTGAACTTAAAATATAATTTAATATATTTTTTATCCTTATAAAAAATTATATGAAAATGAAATTCTAAACTAAAATTCAATGTTGTTTTACTATTCATGAAAAATGAAATGTTGCAAAAAAACATTCATCAGTTAACCATAGAATAATTATTTTATTTATAATTCTAATAGGATATTTATATTGAAATATTAAATAAATTAATATTTCAAATAAATATTTAAAATGGGTTCTCAATTAAAAGGGGGAATAATTGCCTTTAAAAAATATTGGGTTTTTTGTGTAAAGTATAGTTTTTTCTTATATTTTCTCTTTGAAACCAAATTGAAGAAAATTAAAAATATTTTATTGAATATATAACATATATATTTTCAGAAAATAATTATATAATATTAATTAATTATAATTTGTCATGATAATACTCATTTGGAAGCATAAAAATAATAATATTTCTTTTTATAACCAATTGGTTCTTATTTTCATTTCTCATAAATTGGTAACCAATGAATTATTTTTATACTAATATAGGACATAAACATTCATAAGATAGTTAATAATATTAAGAACTTCTAAAATAACGGTTTTCTTAAATCATATTATTTAAATAATAATTTTTTAATAATATATTACAGTTCGATAAAACATGTTCTTTCATGTAACACAAGCCGTCGATGAAGGTCACTCTTGCATGTAACTCCAGCTAAATCTGTGTTTCATGAATTAATATATATATTATATATTTTAAATGTTAAATATATTATAATTTATCTTGATATTATATTCCATTACGTGATTGGCATCGCACGTCATGCACTCTATCTACCATAATTTCTTACTATACATTTGTTGTACGTCACATTAGATCTTTCGATGCATCGAGGAGATATATAATAACACGACTGACCCATAAATACACATCCAATTTTTTTTAATATTTTTAATAATTTATATAATTCATAAATCATATTCCTTATCAACAAAAATTTGTTTTGAGTGAAGGATATATATTTATAAATATTTCCCTAATTAATTAAATTACATTCAAAACATGTAACATCTAAAAATTTGTCATAAGGTTTAGGAAATAATATTGTATATCAAAAAAAATATATATTTAAGATAAATATATTTTTAATTAAAAAATATTATAAGAATTTTATTGATTCAAGATAAAGATATCATTTTGAAAATAAGATGAGATTGTACAATAACTTTAACCACGTGAAAATTTTCAAGTCGACTAACATTGGTTAAAATAAATAAAAATAGAAATTAAAATTAACTAGAAGTATGAATGATTCATGATATTAAATTTCAAGGGGTCCCTATATACACCTTATAAAATACATTCGGTGAATATTATTTTAATAAGCCTCAATGAAGTGAAATTAAAATGAAGTCCCTTTACAATAGTCTGACAAGCCACATAGGTTCTTTGTCATCCTAATTATGAAAAATATTTTAATTGTTTACTCAGTATATAAAAAATTTAAATTATATTATTAATTTTATTCATTTTATTTCACTTATTCCCATGTTATATACAATTACATAATCAATTATATTTACATCCGTAGTTTTGAAGGTATTTGACTTATGTATTAAAAATGACTTTGGTAGGATGGATATTGATCTAAGGGGTAATTATTTCAACATCTCAAGAATAATAATCCTGAAATAATTTTTATTTTTATACATAAATTATAATTTTAATAATAATTATGAAATATGGTTTTCAGAAATGATGTGTGTTATGATCATAGAGTTAGTAGGTCGTATGTATGCAAGATTAATGTTCCCCATTTTCAATGATCATTAATGAAATGTGTTCAGTAATATTTCATCTACTCAGAATGTTCTTAAAATTATAAATTACAATTTATTTTTTTATAAATAATTATATATATCCTTTATTTGATGTGGTTATGAAAATAGATTCAAATCATTTTGTAAGGATAGTAGTCTACACGTACACAAACGATGTTGTCATCTTTCAGTGAGTGAAAATGTAAAACCAAAATATTTTATAATTTTTTTAGAATGATAAATATGTCACAAATTTCTTAATTATGTCATGTATATAAATTTTTTTGTTTAAATTTCTACCTACCACCATCCATGTATACAATTATAGAAAGAATAACCACATTGTTCCACATGACATTAGTCTACCAAACAGATGAGTGGCGTTATCGTATCCTCTACAGAATTAAAAAAATGTATATATCATATAATTATTAAATTAATTTAATTATTTTAAAAATATTATATATATATATATATATCATCATATGCATCAATGAGAGGTGTTAATGAAAAAATGAATCGCATCGGTTCATGAAGTTGTAATCTATTGTAAAAATGAATGATTATTTCATAACTCATTTAATGGTAGTGCAGTTGGGTTTAAATCATTAAAATGACATATAAATATATAATTATATGTGAAAAAACTAATTTTTTTCATCATGGTTTATTAATAATTTGACAAAGTGCAGGATGAAAAAAATAAAAATAGATATTAAAGAACACTTCCTCTTTTTCAAGTAACCCATTTAGGTTTTCACCACAATCCATACACGGTTTGATTTATGCTAATATTATAGAGTATAGGATGAGGGGATGGATGTTTTGAAGTTACATGCGTAGTAATTTTCATAAAAATTGTTTTTGATGGGGGTAAATTTGAAATGATCGGGGGTGTAATTTTTTTACTGTGGTGAGTTTCATACTCATAATTCTTAGAATGAAAAAGGTGTACCCATATTTCTTTATATGCCAAAAAATCCAAAATGGATTATTTTCACAAAATAGACCTTATAAGTTAAAATTAATTCCATAAAATAGTTTTTTTACAATATTTTATGTCATTTAGCACATATCATTTATTTTTAACAACTTGTAATCCATTTTTACCATAACAGTGGTTAATAATTTCTTATTTTTTGACTATTCATTTGGTTTAGAATTTAATTTGGGATTAATTTATAGTATTATTATTAATAATAAAATGGAATTTATTTATCCTATTTTCATTCAAATAAGTGGATAACTTTAATTTAAAATTAATCTAGTAGAGGTGATGAGAAAGCATATTTTCAAAGAGGTAATGATCTAATGATTACAGTGATTATATATCAAATTTGAATATGAAATTTATTAAAAATAACTAAATTTTATTAATATATATATAATTGAAATGTTTTTTAACTAATTTCAAATATAATTTAATGTTATAAATAATAAAAAAAGACATTGTTCAATTAAAATTCATTATTTTCACTATTCATCAAAAAATGAATCATTTCAAAAAATCCAAAAAAATCATGCTAAAGAATTTTTTATATTTTTTTTTTTAAAAAATATTATTTTTATTAAATAAATTATAAAATTTCGTAAATATTATTTTCATATTATATGTGAAAAACCTGACTAAACTACATTTTCTAAAAAATATACTTTTTCATATTTTTTTTCTTTGAATGGATTTTTATATTTATTTGTAAAAAATATAAAAACATTTAATGTGTATAATAAATATTTTCAATAATGCATTTATTCATATTAATCCCATTAAATATATTATGTAGGATTATATAGTAATGTGGAAATAATATTTTATTGGAGTATCTCATTCTCTTTAAACCCTATGGTGTGTAGATCACAATCAATCGATAAAATTAAATTTATTATAAATTAGATATATTAAAAAGTATTTGGGTGTTATATATCAATTATTTAATAAGAATTCATTATTAAAATCACTATATATAGAAATATTTGCTTTTTTCCATGTATATTTTGGTTCATCAGTTTTGGACCTTTTATTTTGATCATTAATTTTTCATACATATAATGTTAATAATAATATAAATATTAATTTTTGACATAGTTATATAATTCATTATATGTATAGATAGAAAAATAAATTACCATGTTCATGGTGTTTGTAGTCATATGTACAGATGAGCACTATTTTAGTTATTTTAACGGATGAAATGAAAAAAATATAAATAAGAAATCAACATTATAGAATTATTATTATATCATATATATTTATTAAATCCACCCTTAATATCATATTAATAAAAAAATGAATGAAAAAAATCACATTGCTTAGTGTGGGTGGTATTCCACACGTAAGCATGATCGATGTTATCATTTTCAACGGTTTAGAAGGTAAGAATGTACATATGATATTATCATTATAGAAGTATAATTATTCCATATGTATAATATATTAACCTTAAACACATTATAATAAAAAAATTCTGATGAGAAATACAATGTATCTCTACGCAGAGACACTTAGTTATATGTGCGCACGAGTGATATTTTCACAACCCATTTGATGAAAATTAGTGTAAATATGGAATTATCACAATAAAATATTATTTTATTATATTTATGATATTTAATTTATTATTATTTTAAGTATTAAACATATTTTTAGGATGAAAAAAATATTTTACACTAATGTGATTGTTTAAGGTGATAACTTATTCATTAAAATAACCCCATTAGATCTCAATTTATGTGATCTAATGTTAGTATTTTGGAAATACAGGAGCCTAAATAATTTGTCTAGTGCTACAGGGAAGATAAATTTTCCAAGTATGGTTGATCTAAAAGGAATTTTTTTTGTAAATAAGTGAAAAGAGGGGTTCACTTTTATAATTGTGGGTAAGAGAATACTTAGAATTTCGTAAAAAAGTGAAACATTATAATTTTATTCTCAATACTAATTTTCTAGAATGGCCAATAAATAGGTAAGGTAAGAAATTTCTAACCAAATATTATAAAAACTGTATTATTTTAATAATTTTATTATTTCTATGTAATTTAAAAAAATATCATTTTCACTAAAAAATCATTATTTTCATTTTAGAAACTATTATTTTAGAGTGGCTTAATAGGCATATAGAAATGTTAAAAATAAAATATAATTACATATAATGACAATAATATTTTATTTTAATCGTAAAAATTAATGTAATTAATTAAATAAGTCAAATTATATTACATTTAACACTTATAATATCATTTTATATATTTTTAAATTGGTGAGATATGACATATGTGTTTAATAAGAATTTAATGTAATTATATAATGAAAACAAAATATGAATAAATTAATAAAATGAAAATGATTTGATTGAGGTCAAAATTTACACATAAATTCATTCATAACTTTCTTATATCCTTATCTGCTCGCATAGTATAAGTTTTCAATTAAGAGAGTAACATTTTTTTACTTTATTTGATTTAAATATTATAAATTTCATTTTTTATGGAATAGAGTCCATTAAAAACATTATATTTAGACTATGTCCATAAAAGAAAACAAAGGAATATAATAAGAAATATGATGATAAATTAAATCCATGTCACTTATTTTTAACTAATATTATCCTCATTTACCCTTTACCGATGGGATTAATTTTACCATGGTTTGTATTCAAATCAAAAAAATGTACCTATTAATGGAAACACAAAAATATTATTAAAAAAATGTAACCTATTTTATCAATATCAATTTTAATGAGTTTAATAAATTATTTTTAAAATAAATAGGCCACAAGAAATAGAAACCACGTTTTAGAAGAATACATTTTTAGAAAAATACATGATTTATTCTAATATCAACCACGAAAAAACATTAAGTAAATGTAAAAATATTTCATTTAATATATAATATTAAAATATAATAAAAATCATTAAAAATTATCTACTAATTTTTTTTATTCAGATAAAAAATTGTTTTACGCACATTTTTGATAAAAATAGCTCTTTTACATAGATTTGTTTATGATTACTATTTATAATTAATGGATTCCTAATGAATTAATATAAAAATAGGTAAAAATATATTTATATTAATTTATTATGTATTATTAGAACTCTTCAATTTTGAAAAATGGTATTAATGTAATTTAATATAATATCATGGTTCTTTAAACTTGGTATTGTGTGTAATGAAAGATTCTAAAGTAATTAAATTTATTTAAAAAATTCATTAACTCTTATGGTGTTACAGGATAAAACATACATAATTATCATTAAGGACCCATAATAATTCATATTTTAAAATATAAATTAATATAAAATCCAAAAAATCGAGTTTTACATGTTTTATATTAATGTGACCAATCCATCATGCATAATTGAGGAAACCCAAGATTTTTTGGAATGATCCATATGTAACTTAATCTATTAGAATAAATGGACACTATATATTTCATGAATGTCAAGGAACGTGAAATGGACCCTTTTTAATTAACATTATTGTTTTTTGGAATCAGAAAGGTCAATAGATAATGATCCGGTAAATGGAAAAAACCAATTTAAACATTAATCACCCTATAACTGATGTCAAAAAATTGATTTTTGTTCTTTGAAATTGAAAGAATAAAAATTAATATATATAAGGATTTCAAATGTCACAAATTAATTAATCAGATGAAATATTATAAGTAATTCATTCTAAGAACCTAGATAATACTAATAATTATACAACATACAATCCTTTCTTTTCATAATTTTTACCAACCTTAAAAATTTGATTCAATATAGAGGAATAAATGAGCAGTGGGTGTCATGCCCCTATTCATAATCAATTCCATAAATTGTCAACATAAATCCAATGAATTTAATATTATCTTTTTATGTGTAAAATATATATCCCTTTCCAACTATCATATTATCTCCCTTTCACAACCATTATTTTTTTATTCGATTATGACCTTACACATGATTATTATAATTTTTTGGGTGGATAATAATGACACAAATGTTCTAATTTTCTATAAATCATATAATCGACCAATATTAATTTAAATTATACAATTATATGTGAAATTCCTATAAATTATTACTCATATTTGATAAATGTATAATTTTACTTCAATAACATGATAATAAGAAATATCCCATTATTAGTGATATAATTTTAAGGATAATATCACATTTCCCAAGAATATCGTACATCAATAAGTGAACTCAATATGATATATATATATATAATATATTAACTAGAAAATTTATATTTTATTCTAAAAATATATTATTTTATTTAAAAAACCTCCTTGGATATTTTAAGATTTTGGAAATTCTTGCGAGGAACACAGATATAAATTATTCATTTTAAATAAAAAATGGTTGCCTATAAATAAAATTAAGGATTGGCGAGTCACATATAATGAATATATGAGTTATATTTTGGGATGAGAGACTGTTATCACTATAGTATTTGGTATTATTATACACGGATGAGCGGTCATTTATTTCTTATTATTATATTAGGTTATCTATAGTTTCTTATGTTATGTATATAATTTTTACGTATCGTTAGTTAAAGAGATCATGGGTTCAGGAAATTTTATTCCCTATTTATAGTATTGGAAATATCATAATGTTTTATATTCTAGGTGGCATTTTTTATTTATCGAGATTATCATAGGGGAGACGTTCTAAACACTAGGTTTATTATAGTTCCACCAGCTTTAGATTTTATTAATTGGAAAAATACTAGTTTTCAAAAATAGTTTTAAAATAATATACTGACATCAGTTTTTATAGGTTAATATTAGAAATATGGTTAATAATTAATATGAATACTTTTAGAATTCTACATTGATTTATAGTTACCTCAATGTGATGACTTTGATCTAGGCCTTAGGATTTTTTATTTTCCCTCTATAATCATTATCGATGGATTCACATAATCCACCCCATGTGGCTTACTCTTATAAGGTATGTCATGGTCTAACCAATCTATCATTTTTAGGTATTTTGAATGATATAAATTATTTTTTTGAGTGGGTTTATTCTGAATAATTATTGATATAAAATACTTCAATGTTATGTATCAGGTTGATCCTTAAGATTATCTAGGTGGGTTAAATTTTATTATTTTACATACATTATATATTAGTCATTAATATTTATTAGAGTAATATCCCCATGATAAACATAATTTTTAATAATGGAGACCACATTAATAATGTTATTAAAGTTAGTTCTTAGATGATGATCAGCAGATTGTGTGTGGTGTTATTTTTAAAATTAATAGTTTATTACATATTATTATTATTATCATTATTAGTATTTTCACATATAATCAGTTGAATATTCATAATAATAATAATAATTTAAATATTTAACTATGAAATTGAGTATTATTTCTATAATAATATTTATGTAAAACTACAGTTATCCTACACACTCAGGTGAGATTGAGTACATAGGGATATTCATGTTAACTCAATTGTACTCAACCCCTTCGCATTAAATCATATCAGCTTCACATTATGTATATTTATAATTTATATGACATACATGCATAATAAATGTTTCCATGTCGAAGTTCACTATTTATGGAGAGTAATGTCATAGTGGAAAAGTATGTTATATCATTTAATATATGTAATCAATAATCCATTTTGTTTAATAAAGATAAATATAATAAATTTATACTTTATTATTTATTTTTAATAATACTATATTTGGGATATGTGTGTATGTTCATATTTTTTATATATAGTGATACTTTATTATAGTTTTTATATTTTTCCCATAAGATTAATGGAAGAATCATATATTGTTTTATTTATAAGCTCTTTTGTTTGGGGAATGTCGAACTCATGGATAGACTATTCTAGGTTCTCTGTAAAAATAAGGATTAAATTATTCATCAAGGTAATGTTTGTAATAGTATCTCTATTATATTTCCGAATATGTTTATTCTTGTTAAAAACCACTAGTGTATTTGTCATTAGGTATGGGGAGGTTGATATCTTTTTTGATAGAACATGGTATTGGGTATAACACATATTGGAAAATGAAAAGTATGGAAAACTATATGTGTATGTGTTGTTTTTAATTAAAAAACATATATATCTAAACTGTCATTAAAATATTTCACTTAGGTTAAATAAATAAAAACTAGAAATTAAAAAGTAACATACAAATTTTTGGGAACATAATAAACAAATTAATATTAATAACTCCAAAACTAAAATTTCATAGAAGCACCCTAGAATCACTTTCTATGTCAATATAAGTAAAACAAATATAGTATATAATGTACTAAAAAATAAAAAAAATTACGCAAATAATAATAAATAGTTTATATCAATGATAATTAAATGGAAAAAATATCTTATCGATATAATATATTCTTTAAATTAAACTATACAAATATTTTTTTTATAAAAATTAAAAAATATAAATGAAGGAATTTTTACTTAATATAAGAAACTATAGAAGAAAAGTAATTGATACGAATGTAATTTTTTCATTCGAGCAATCGTGATATTAGTTAGTATTAAATATAACTAAAATTCGTTAGATGAATGTGTATTTAATAATATATTATAGAGTTCAATTAATAGAATAATCATTAACATAATATTACAAAAAAATGTTGTTTTTTATCTGAAAATGGATTGAGGATATTAATATGTGATATATTAGATACATTAAACATTAGTATATAAAATAGTAATATATATAAGAAACTAATACTGAAGACATTATCTGTAAAAATTATTTGAACTAATATCTAAGGATTAAAATTAGTTATGTCAATTATTTTTCAGTACAAAATATCATGAGGGAAAATGTTAAAATAAAAAGGTTTCATTATATTTTCATTGAATAATATCATATACCTAAAGGTTCAGTATTCACGTGACACTGTTCCAAAAAATTTATAAAAAAATTGTAAAAAATATATTCACACATTTTAAAGAGTTTTATAATAAATATAGTGTAACTAATCCCACATTACTACATCAACTAAGGGTGTGTAGTTGTTTGGGATCCAAAAGGATCAGATTGCACTCATATATATTATCACTCTTCTCTAAAGGGATTTCATAACAAGATTGACCACCCTATAGGAATGTGAGACAATCAATCATATATTAATAGTTTTTTTATGAATTCAATCCACTATATAAGCACATTTCATGGAAAATATATGATACGTACCTTTAAGGATTCAATGAAATGGATTGAGTTAGACTCAATCAAGATAAATTTCCATTAATGGTGGAATAAATGATTGATGTCTTAGATGATGTCCCATAAATTAGCTTTATGGGATATTCCATTTATAGTAAAATGGTAAAAACATTAAAATATCCATCATAGATATAAAAGAAACCTCAATAGCTAGACCGTCTTGGAATACTAGAAGAACCCCACTGAAATTTACTATAATCGATGAAGGGAATTAGGGAATCAAATGAATGTTTTTTATAATAAAATGTCATTTTATAATTCCACGAACTCCATACATCAATAATATTTTTAGGCCAAGGATATTGTTTTATATCAACACTAGTTGTTATATATATTATGAAAAACATTATTGTGAACAGTAGAGATTCCTGCATGAAAAGTGAGATTATATTTGTCAAATACTATAACATTATTGACTATCCATGTGTATAAAATGGGAGAGGAAGTTGCGTAATGGTATATTTTATGAATATATTCTATTCGTATTGAATTAGTGATGGAAAACATCCGGCCCTCAAACTGGTTTTCCCTGAAAATATTGATGAAAAATTCTTCTGTAAATATTCCAAAAGTTTGAAGAATAATACTATATTTTATAAAAATGTATTTTAGGTTATATATATCCACCAGGAATAGATCCATGGATAATTAAATCTAAGAACCATCACTTTGGAGTTGATTATGATAATGTATCCCACCTCTCTAAATATTAAAAAAGTAGGGGTGATCTGGTGTGATAGATAATGAGAGACATAAATAGGTTTGGAACCATGTTCTAAATGATATCCCCTAGGGAATATTTCTAATATCTAGTAATATTGATATTGGATCCATACATTCACTATAAAATTATATCCATTGGAAATTATAACCATTGGTATAGACATCGATTTAAATAATTAATTCAGTCTGTTAACCAATGAATAACTTTTCTATAATATATTATCAATATATAACAATTATATGTTAGGGAAATATTATTTATTATTATGTTATGTTCCTTGAAAATATTATCAATAGAACCAAGATATTTTGTTATATGTCATAAATTATGTCATTATGTTGTCTTTATAAACAAGTGTGGTCGAATTTTAAATGTCTATAGATGATTTAAAATCAAATATGAAAGTTATTAACATCATAGTATCTTATCTAAAAAATTTCTCTAAATGAATAAATATTTAGTTTTTAGTTTTGTTATTTTATATATTTTCTATAATTATTATAAATCATGATATTAAATATTTTTTTTTATATTGTTCTTTATATGACCCATTCGATGATCACTGAAACATTATTTTTATTCTTGATAATAATAAATTAAGTAAATTTCATTTGATAAAATTTCCATACATCATTAAAGAATATTTATTTTCAATTATATGTGATATATGTGCACATTTTATTTTAATAGAATTATTATAGTATTCACATTAAAATATAATGTAATTTTTAAATCAATATTTTGATAAATGTAAAATAATCCTGACTTGTTTATATATTAATCAATGTAACTTTGATAATATATTCTACAAATTCAAATAATATTTATTTATGTTGTATTCATCTCTATATTACAATACTATAACCTTTTTATTATTTTTCCTTTTATATTTATATTTCTAAATTATCATGTATATTTCTAATCTTATAGAATTAATTTTCCAAGCATCATAGATTCAATTTTGTTAAATGATTTAATAAACTAAAATTATTAATTGTTACCTTTTTATATATACAATCCTTCCAAGGAATAATTTTTTTTCATATATTTCCAAATTATTTTCACTAATATTATTAGATTTTTATATTTTAGGATTCTAGGAAATTCATGATATTGTATCTCTTTAGTATTTATATAACCTCATCTTTATTATCATTACATTATAATTTTGTATTTTGTGGTAGAAATGATAGATTTATATTAAGTTCTACAATAATTTCCTTTTTGTAGCATTATATTGACTTAAATATATTTTATATCTTTTGATTAGATAAAGGAATAATTTTAATATATCTCTTCAAATGATATAATAATTTCTTGTTATTATTCTCTCCCAATACATTAATATTGGATTGTTACATTTATAGATCACCATAGTTATTTTACAATTAATGATCTAGATAGATATTCTTTATTCTATTAAATGTTATACAAAATTCATAATAATTGTTTTATTATCTATTGTTATCTAAGAAAATAAAAAAATTACTCAATATATACATTATATAAGAGATATCTTTACTATTGTAATGAGAACAAATGAATCTGTTATTTGAAAATTGTGGGAAATAACGTATGATCAAACAATATCAAACTTTTTATTTATTACAAGAAATAATAAATTTTAAAATAAATCTATAAAAAATTGTGTTTCTTTGATTTTGACTAAAAATTGTGGACCATGGAGTATTTTTTTAATTTTAGGTCTATTGAGATTTATTGATAAATAATGTACACGTAGAAATAGAAATTATAAGGATATGTATAATTTTATAATTTCAAACATAATATCATATTTTGTGATTATAAATTAATTAGTGTTAAAATAACAATAAACACCAAGATATTATTTTTTCGAAGAACTATATTGATTAAAGGTTCAACCACATTTTTACAAAAATCCACCTGATTAAAATATTAAATATATTATAATCAGGGGTTATTTTTAATTTAAAAAAGGTATGACCTAAAAACAATTATAAAAATTTTAAAATTAAATGTAATGATTCTTTGAGTACTTGTGTTTTTTAATGAATTAATAAATGAGTAGTATAGAAATATTTATTTTGAATAAGATTTTATTCAAACAAATTATAATTAAATAACTATGTAAATTGTATTACTTGAATGGTTTCACATGATAAAACTATAGTTGTTTGTTAAAAAATAATGACTTAAAAAAAACCAAATTAACATGAATGGATAATTTCATGTCTTGATTATCTATATTAGATTTTATTTTCCTTAAATTTTTATGATAGTTTAATGAACTAAATGGTTGAAACAAATTTTAAACATTCACATGATACTATATAATTATATGTATATGTCATTTCATTGATAGGTGCGACAACTATTATATAATATAATGTTTTGGTATTTCATAAGAAGCATTCTAACTATTTAATATTAATAGCTTTCCCTCAATTTAATTTTTTTTCCCTATGATTCTATTAGTCCAGTAAGATTGGTATATATGGTTATTTATTTTTTATTATCATTTATATTTTTAACTTACTGATCATAAATAATTAGAATGGTAATTTATGATATGGTTTGCATAATTTTATGTTTTAATTATCATATTAAAGTGGAAGAAATAAATTATAAATATAATATAAAAAAGAATAAATTTTAAATTATTCTTGATATTAAAGGTTCATGAGGCATATAATGATGACATAAAGTAATAAAAGATATTGGAAATATTTATTAGATTAATATTTCCAAATATGGACTTATAAGATTTTTCATGTAAATATGTATCCCAAATGAAATTATATTGGAGAAGGATATTTTTGATAATCCATATATCTGATCATCCTATATTGAAAATGTAAGTAAAATAATATATAGTGATATTTAAGTGACCTTATGATGTGAAAATATAAGGAAATTCATTATATTTTCGATGGAGGGTGAGATGAACCTTACTTACATTTGTTCCCTTTAGATTATTGATAAGGTGTAAACAAGAGTTTATTAACTAAATACTATAAAAAACATTCAATATTTAACAACTTATTATATGCATTTTTTGTGGGAACATACATATAAATCTAATCATATATACTAAAAACATTATTTTAAAAATGGTTATTAAAATATCTTATAATAAATAACTAATAAAGGTCATAGATTTTAGCCATAAATTATTATAAAAAAAGATCACCCACTTAAACAATTTTAATAGAAAATTCCTAACTACATGTATGAAATATTTCAATAAAAACATATATGTGACCTATTTCATTCCCATGTGAGTAAGGAAATTACATTATAATAAAAATTTAATGGTGGATAAAAATAACAACTATATGATAGTGTTTATTACAGAAAACCCATTTATTCTGACACGAATTGAAATATTTCACATAAAATATTTTTTTTAAATATTTAACTTATTAAGAATAAATTTTAAAACATTACATGAAATAATGATTAATTGATTTCAAAAAACTATTTATGAAACATAAATATTTAAAATACCAGTGAAAAATAAATATATGTAAAAGGATATATTTTTTCATGGTTTATTATTCCTTGTAATACCCTTTTATAATTATACCACTGAATATAAATTTTAAAAGGCTAAGAAACATATGATATATCATATATATTCTGATGAATAAATGAGTTGACATGATAGTTGATTTTTTAATGTCGTGTAGGGAATATTTATATTATTATATATAATTTTTTTGATATAAATTTATAGTTGTAAATATACAATAAAGGTCGGATTATTTGATGATTGTTTCCTTGATTATAAATTCCGATCCCTGATGTAAAAGATGGACTGGTCACTATTTTGTGTTTTTATTATCTATGTTTTGAAAAAACAATTGATATATCTTTGTGTTTTTCTATAAATTTTTAATATTATTGGAAAATGAGTTTATTATGAAACTATTTCATATATGAAGGGAATATTATATCACGAATATTGGAATTAATTATAAAGGGTTTTGAAAATTTATCTAGGAAGTTGAATAGTTTTCATCTAAATTGATACAAATCACCCCACAGTTCAAAAAATATTATTATATGATAAATTGTAGGGAGTTTAATTTGGGTTTCGTTCACCATTATAGAAGGAGATCAGTTTATGATTTTTCTATATAATAAATTTTTTAGGGTAGTTTTTATTATAGGTAATGTGTCATGTCTCATGGATATATTTCGTTCGATAAATTTAAATATAGAAGTGTAGGTAGGATCCCATGAGAAATTATGTTTGGTATTTTTTTCAATGGATTTAGTTTTATGACATAATGGTTTACTACATGTTGAAAATATTGATTTAGGAAATAATGATGGAAAATCATTGTGAAATTGATGATTTTGAGATTTCTCATTTCTTTGGATGTGTCCATTGTATTATGAAGGTATGTTTTTGTATCAGTGTGGTAAATGTACATAAATATTATAAGATTCATCATGACATATATTATAATGTTTCAAACAATTAACACAATGATTATAAAAGGATTAGTACATTACATAGTCAAAATTATATCCCTAAAAAGAAATAATTGATATATTAGTTTTAAAATATGGAACATATACTATATTATAGGATATCTAGTAACTCAAATGGAAACCATATGACTGGGTTTTTATTGATATGAAGGAAAATATATCCCTAATATTTCAAAATAAACATTTAAAAATTATTCAACAAGATATTTTTAATTTTCACATTCATTAGTGAAAGGAATCCATATAGTTATATATATTATATATATATATATATAATTTATGCAATGTCGAAAAAAGAGAACAAATATAATTATATTTTATATATTAGTTTTGGTAATAAAATACAGAAGAGAGTATCAGTACTAGTTGAAGATGATTCCAAAGATGAAGAATGAGTGATTTCAGGAAGAAAACGTTGATCTTAATATGGAATGTGAAAATACCATCCTATTGACATTAAAAAAATTATTTGGAAGTAAGAGAAGTAAAATTAGGTCAATTATTAACCATCGTTAGTTTGTGTCACAAAAATATTGGTGATATTGTTCCCTCTAAGTATTGGCTGATAGAACATGTTGTTTTCATTTCAAGATTAGTGATCTTAATGATAGGTATTATAGAGTTAACCATGGGATTAAATGAACAATACCCATTTAATCATAAATAGAGTAATCCTTAACATGCATACAAGTTCAAAAATTCCACCACCATGTAGTGCCTTTAGTGTATTTGGGACACTAACACATATATGAGTGCATGAAACGTAGAAGTGACACAAGGCTAGTGAACCAAGTAAAAGTATAAGTCCTTGTATGAATACATTAAATAATTATATATGGGATTAAAGTTTTGTATATATAAGTAAATATCACATTTTTAATCCCATAGTAACAATTAGTCATCCCATGGAATTAAAAAAACACAACTATGTGTGGAATCTACCACTTTGAATAAAGTAATGCCTTATTCATCTCAAAATTAATCTATCTTCCACTTTCATCACCTCATAAATAAAATTTATTACATTAATAAAATAAAATTCACATCCAAATGTTTTTTACTAATGGTGTTATAACTAAATATTACATGGTTTATAATCGTACCTTGTATTTGGGACTTCCCTACTTGGGATAGTTCAACCAACTATATGAATAATGATACTATATCTTCTAAATTTCAATTATGAATGTTTGAAAAGACAAGGTTGTTAAATATTTATGGTGATAAATATGAATTTATGTTATTTTTGTGTTATTTAAAATGTAATTATCAAGTTAATAATTATTATTAAATATTAGGGTTAGTTGAATTACAGGAAATAATAAAACTATTAATTATTTAATTGTGTACTATACCTATACATTAAAGGGAATTAACATGGAACAAGTGAGGTGATGTTAGAAATATTACTCCACTATCATTACTATTTCTTATTTCAGTAACTCATGAGCAATGAATATTATCCAGAACCACCATTCAAAAAAAGCATGAAACTATTGGAACTATAGAAATCCGATAATTGATATAATAAATTTCTAACAAATATATAATTTACATCTAAATATAAGTTATAAATATTGAATAATATTAATATAAATATAAAAATGTATTATAAATATTTTCTTAGTATGTCCTTGTTGAAATCATAGGGGGTCAGGTCTTGTTCGATCGAGTCAGATGTTATGGTAAGGGGCTTTCATAACTAATTTTATCTACTACAGATTAAATTTCATTATTATTACACATTATTGTTTTGTATATAATGTTAATCCTTATGTAAGTATATTATCCTAATTCATATTCATATTTTAGTATTTATCCTTATTTCTAATATTTTCTTTTCGATTGATCATATATTCCATTTAAATTATGATTTTTGTATGGGTATATTTATTTGTTTATAATTATTATTGATATTTTATTAATTTAATCCAAAAATTGAAGAATATGTATTCTTTTTCCATATATAAATAATTATTCCTTCACTTATGGTCAATTTTAAATTTTAATTGTTTTTAATATTAATCACTGATTGAATTATACATCATAAATTTTGTTTTTTTAATGTGTAATTTTCATGACATCTATGTTGAATTGATTAATCAATCTCATATCCTTGTTATTTCTCTCATATTAGTAAAATATTTCAGAATATTTTTATGTTTTTTTATAATTTCCTTATATTACATTTCCCCCTTTACTTACAATCAAATAAATTTTTTCTATTAAACTTTATAATCCATGAAATTGATAAAAATATTACTTATAAATATTCCTAAAATTTCATGTAATAATCTTCATGATTTCTAGATCAATATAATTTTATATATTTTATATTAAAATCATTAGAAATAATTTTCATATATTTTATTTTTAAAAATATAATTACTTTTATATAATTATGTTAAAATGATATATTATTATTTTTTATTATATATATATTAAATAACAATAATGGATTGTGTTTATTTAATCTTCTACAGTTTCATATCTTCCACTAAAATATTTTTATCTATATTAATATTATTATATATTTTAATACCTCAACATTATTATTCTATATTTCATATCATTTTAAAATATTAATAATTTGAAATTTTTTTGTAACAAATCCTCTATTAGTTATAAAAAATTCAATGTATACCCAATGCAGTTGAAATAAAATCCTTATAAGAGATTTAGTCCATACCAGTATTTTTAATTCCTTACCAAAAGTCATCCTTAAGGAAAACCATAGATCTAATAAAATTCCAATATGAATACCCTATACATCATTATTTTTATTGAATGGTATTCACCTAGTCTAGTATACCATTGGATTCAACTATGAAAACTATTGATATAAACATATTCCTTTTATTCAGGTTGGGATACATTATAATATAATCAAATAATTATTATTAAAAAAATTCGTATATGATTAATTATTAATCATTATGATATGTATTATTTAGCCAAAATTTTAAAGATGTAATGAATTGGATGATTTTTATAAAACATAATTTCATAGATATAGAACTTATGTATATTTGTTTGTGTCATTAGAAAAATGGATAGTAAGTTTTCTTTATATATTCTATTTTATATGTAATTTAAAACCGTATATAAGTAATCTAATGTGTATATCATAGTATATATAACCTCAATACATTGGTACATCTCAAGAGACAATGAGAATTTTTCTTTGGTGTATTTATATCCATTTATGAATTAAATCTCATCAAATGATTCAATACCCTAAGAATTTTTTATGAATTATTTTTTATTAAATTAAATGTCCTCGATAGATAGTGATACATGCTACACCACATTCTAACAAACCATAATATACTATTTATATAACTATTTATCACGACTATTATGACCCAGACATTAAATTTTTCTATATGAATAATTATAAGAAAATATTAAATATTATGTACTATGGTTCTACATAAAGAAAACATATTTATAAAAAGTAATTAATTATTGGTAAAGTCTACATGTTTTTAAATCATATTTTCTCAAATATTGAATTTTTTGCTTCTTGTGGGAAAACAATAAAAGTAATTTTTTGGACATGAACATTATTGAAAAAAATTATCTTCATTTTTGGAATTTACTTTTCAAAACTATATTTGGGTGAATTTTTTTGTTTTTTTAGAAAAGATTATTTATTGATGAATAGTGAAAAATAAGTGTTTTTTAATATAAACTACCTTTTAATATAAAGTATATAGATATTTATAATTTTTTACCAGGGTTTCAAAAGTACAATATGATTTTATTTATTATAATTAAACTAATATATGTCATTGTTCTTAGTTTCACAATGTTTTTTTATATAAAAACTTTTTAATCATTTTAAAAAGATTTATTTGGAAGCCTGCTATTTCATCACATCTGTAGGATTAATTTTAAATTAAATATATACACTTATATTAATTTAATTTTTAAAAATTAATTACATATTTGGAAAAATAATAATTAATTTTATGAAATATTTTCTACAATTTTTTTCAAAATAATGAGTTGTAAAAACTATAAAAATTGATATTGTGTTTAAAGAAGTAATTGGTTTATAGGGGGTTAAAATAAAAATATAAGGATTAAAAAGATCGAAAAAATTTATAATTAAAATTTTATAGTCATATTTTGGCCTTCTGCTCTAAATTTTGAATATGTTCTATTTTGGAGTCATATGGAATGAGAAAAATGTGAGTGAATATCTTTCTTTTCAAAACATCAAAGATTATCCTCTCCCCCACTTATAATATAGAACCCCTGTCATATCAATTACCCACATCCAAACACCCTTTTTGGATAGTAACTACACAAATAACATCTATAATTCCTCTATATCATCTTAAAATTATTATTTTTCTATATATCAAACCTATGAAGTATTTTGGTGCAAACCAAAAGATGTTTTCAGAAGATGAGTTAATGTCCTTAACCACGTATATGATTTTATTCATTCATCCACCTATATAAAAATTAATAAAATATTATAATATAATAACATTGTTATATTTAATATATTGGTATATTGTTATGTTATTTTAATAAACTGAAACCATTTCTCATTCACTTAAATAGTAAATGAAACCATTAATCATGTGTACGACAACTTGCGAACTGATGACTTTTGTTCTCTATAACATCTTCTCAAATATGTATATATTGATGTATATAATATTTATGTATGGTATTTATGATAGAATAATACTTCAATAATTATAATATAATATAAACTTTTTAATTCCCATTTCATAGGGAGTTCAATAATGTTGTTTGTGTGTATAGATGACTACAGCCTCCCAAGGCGATTTGATTCGTTTTTTCCTAAAGCATTGTGTGGATGGTATTAATGATAATCATAAAAATTAAATGTGATATATATGACATTAAAATTAATATATAATGGTATTACCTTAATTATTAATCATTCTTCGTGTTTTATAAGATGGAAACATCATTGATACATACATTTGGCCTACCGTCTCCATAAACGATGTATTTTATTTTATATTTATAAATTTTATAAATAACATTAATTACATATATACTAAATAAATATGAATTTTGGTTCATGTTAAACATTCTGGATAATATGGAACCATGATCAATTTAAATTATCTATAATAAAAAACTGAAACATACATGAAAAACAAAGTAGTTATTCCCTGAAACATGATTTTAATGAGACATTATTTTTAAAAAAGTCAACAAAGTCAGAAGTAAATAATGTGTGGCTTGATTATAATGATTATTTTCAGTAATTGATATAATATTAAACTATATTTATTATATATTATGATCAAACATGTACTAAGGATGTCAATAATTAAGGTATGGTATTTTGTCTCAATTTTCTTAATTTGGGACATAAGATATATTATGAACCTATATTCTTTTATGAGGTGTATATTATGTCATTTTAAATGTTTTATCATTATGATACCTATTCTCAGGGTATTAAATGTTTCAATTGAGTATAATATTTAATGGTTCTTATATTTCAAATGATTCCAAAGTTGTAGTCACTTTTAGTTACAATCTTATATTTCTTAAGATTGTTTATGATTATGTTTGTCATTATGGAATATTGTTATCTATCTATCATTAAACTCATTAAATATCTTCTCCACTTGTTATATCCTTGTAATAAATGTTTCCTTTAATGTTTCCATCTTTATGAACTCAATAATTAAATATAATATTTTCATAAAAAATAACGTTTATTTATCTCTTTAGTTGAAAATAAATTTTGTTACATATAAATGGTTTTAAAATAAAATTTCTAAATATGTTTTTTAAAAATATACTAATGGTTTTTAAAATTCATATATACCATTTATTTCCTTTTAACAAAATTTTCATTTGTATTATTATTGTCATATTTTCAATGATGTTATTTAGCTTTATCAAAAAATGGGAAAAGAATATATTTTTTATAGTGTATACCATAAAAAAATTTATACCATCAGGACCATTAAGTGATTTAATTATTCCATCACATGTTTCCATGAATATTATTCAAATTAATAGTGTCCTATAATAAATGGGTTGTTGTTATTTTTTAATAAAAAAATTACCAATGAAAATGATTTTTTCCTCTAGAATGTTCAAATTATATTATATGAAATTTATATTCCTCAATTAAAACTAATTTTAGTTATACATATGATTTAATAGTGATAATATCCATTTTATGCACTATTATTATTTCTTAGAAGGGTTTATGGTTATTATGAAGATGTTTTGGAGAAAATATTTATTTTCCATGTGGTATGCAATTATGTAATGCTTATGTATCCCACTACATTTCATAGAGGTAACATGATGAATGTATGTTTGGACTTATAGAAAAAATATTAAAGTTTTTCAATATTTTATGGTTTGGAGGAATATCATCTTCCAATTCATTAGAAAAATCCTAAAATCTGTTGAGTTAAATAGGAATGGAATCGAGAGTGTGCCTAGTTCATTAGGAGAGTTTTTACGCTATAATCGTCATGGGAGTGAACCATGTCTACTACAGTGGTTTAGGGAGTGAACTGATTACATTCTGATATACTTTTATGTGAGCCATGAATACTATAGAAATATTTTTTTGTACATATGTTTATTCCATTAATTCATGTATTGTGACACTATTATTTTCTCTTAGAATTTTTTCTTTTACTCTTTCATTTTTCATGTCCAACGATCTTCCAATTATTATTCAATTACAATAGATTATGATATTTTATATGGAGGATATGGTTTTAAAATGTTAGGATCTTGTTAACTACACTAATTCTCATATTTTTTTTGTATATCTGTTTTATACCATTACATAAAAGAAGTGATCACCCATTTTATGTTTCTTTTTCCTAGTCTCTGAGGAAATTTTTAAGGAATAATTTTTATAATAAGGGTTCTAGTTATGTAGAACTTAATCAGAGATGATGTAGTTCGCCTCTGAACAAGTTGTTTGTGTTTCCATGTTTCCAAAAAGACTCTACCTTTACATTCCTCTATCTTTTATTTGTTTAATGAATTGAATTTTGAAAAAAATTATATAATATCTATGAATGATATTTCTAGTTCATTATAGTTGGTATTATAGGATAATGATATTTATCTCTTGGAAACCCGGATGATAAATATTCTGTGAAACCCCATAGAATAAGTATATGTATATGGTAACATCGTATTTTTTGATAAGGGAGTTTTTATATGGTTTACCTAGAAATAAATCCATTCATGGATACTATATGTGGTTTTGGTTCTGGAACAGATGTACTTATGGGTAAAAATTATAAAAAAGGCATGATGAGATTTACTTAAGAATTACTGAGTATAAAAGAATGGATCTTACAATGTAACTAGTTTCACACTCTAAAAAGATATTCTTTGGTTAAATTAAATTTTCTTTTGGAACCATCATGAAAAATTTTAAAAGATGATGACAATGAATAGTAAGTTAAACCTAAATATTCATGGATTTAACAAAATGTTTCATTATTTAAAAATCATATAAATTATTTTTCATAACAATTTGTTTTCCTACTAATATTATGGTTTCTCACAGAATGATTTTTGGTATTACACAATTGATGGAACCTAAATGGACCATGTTAATGATGAATACAACAAGTAATGAAATTATTTTCCTCTAAATTTTTTTTTGGGAGTTGGAATGAAAAATATTTTTTCTATAATCATATAAAATTTTAATGATATGAATCATGAAGAAAAACCTAACAAAAAAAATACATGACAATATTTTTCGGAGTATTTTATTAAGAATAATTGACCATATATTAATGGTTCCATAGATTATAAATTTTTCGAGAAATTGTTCTATACAAATAAATATATATTTTCCATTCTACGTTTATTGTATTTTTAAATGGTAATTTTCTCTTTTTAATCATTTGGAAGGAGACGTGGATCAATGGTGGACTCTCATTAATAATAAAAGGCATTAAAATGAAATTGAATCATAGAGTGGTATGAGTTTAAGAGATTATTTTTTTAGTAAGAACATCCCTAAAATTATTTAATCAAAAATGGGGATGGAATTCCTCGAGATAATGAAGAATTATAATGAATCCATTGGAACCAGTAAAGAAAATTTTACAAGTCTTTCAAGGTATAGTTCTCAAATTATCATCCATCATAAAATTATGGTTAATTAATTATAAAGTTGATTAAAACAAATTCATCTAAGGTAATTATCTATCTTTGACTTCATTATCTATAAATAAATCATTCAATGTTCCCTCAAATAAGAAATAAATATTAGATTTTCCTATCAATCACATGGTTTTCATTTGAAAATAATTATAGAGTTTGAGGGAAACACTACGAACCTTGGAAAAAAGAATTTGATATCTCCCTCATTCATAATGTGTGGCTTGAAGCATGGAGGAAGCTATCTTAAAGATTATGGTAAATTTATTAATTGTTTAATGGAAGATAATCAAAAAAATCCAATACCAATGTTATGGGAAGTAGTTAAGTAATGATTTCAACTGTGAGAAATATCCACATAATGAACAACCTACCTCATGTGTTTTAAATTAATGGAGTATCGGAACTATGCAAAAAAGATTCCAAAATTCAATTGATAGTGGTGATGATCGATGTTAGAACCCTCTAAATTAGGGAGTAAGGGGATATCTCATGTGATTATAATTTCTATATAGGGTCTTCATAGCATCTTGGTGAAATGTACAGATACCACCCCCTTTATTATTACAAATGTCTAATTTGAGTCTGGATCAAATCATTCATTAATATATGAATATTTTTGTAAGGGTATAACGATTTAACCCACTTGTTTATATATTTATTTTTCAAGGAAAACTCCGAGTGGTACATTTGTCAACTCTCATTTACATGATTCCTCTCAAAATGATGTTTATGGAAATGTGCATCCAAAAAAATATTATCATTCATTCCTTGGTTCATTTTTATAATATCTTAGGAATGTACTGTATTTATCTACATAAATACCACATAAATTATTGATGAAGGGAATCCATGATAGATATTCCCAACCAACCAATTGAATTTTATCTGTGCGAAGATAAATAAGAACTTCTCATGGAAATCACATCCATTATATGGGTTTTGATTCCAATTAAAAAGGGATATTTACCTCAAATTAGCAGGGAGAAACTCAATATTATAGATATTAATATTTTATGGGTGTTTATTTTTGTATTTATAGAATAGGTTCATAGTCTCTATTTGAGTAATGAAAATGAGTTTTCAATTGAAGCCATACCAGATGAAATACATATTTAAATGAATCTTGATAAATTATCATAGATTTCATTTCAATAATTGAATATATAACTCTATGAGAATATAGATAAGGGATTAATTTATATTTTTGTTACACCTTGGGATGTACAAATTTTATTTTTGAAAAATAAATATTATACTATGATACTTATCAATGATTACTATGTGTAGAACAAGGTCACAATCATGATTAATTAACTTATACCCCATATTGTTGTCTTTTTTATCTAATTCATAGTTCTCAATACTTTTCAATGATTTATATCCATTCAAGATATCACAAATTTAGGATTAACAAGGATGATATACTCAATAAATCATTCCATACAATGTGTGGGCACTGTGATTCTATAGTCATGCCATTTTGTCTTAATAATACTCCTGATATCTTAATTGATTTATTTAGTAGAGTCATTATAGATTACCTTGAACAGTTTTGGTAGTATTTATGGATCATATACATATATATTCAAATATAAGGTAATTAAATAACGATCACTTGAGAATTGTACTAAAGGTCAAAAGAAAGGAGAATTGGTTTGAAGAATTTAAAATGATAGATTTTTTCACATAAAACGTTTCATTTTTGGTAATATAATATCAGGTGAGGGTATATTGGTGGTACCTTAAATTCATAGGGTATTTAATGTTATAAGATACTACATATAGTTATTGAGATCCTAATTTTTCTTGTTTTTTTGAATATGATCGACATTTTCTATGGAATTTCCCATGACTATCTAATCTACTCACTATGTTTACGTAGAATGGATGAAAGTTTTTTTAGACGGTTTTTGGTAATGAAAATTAATAGAAGATTAGTTAGAAAACATGTGGATACTAAACCATATAGTGGGAAATGGTTTTTCATCAAAATTGATGCATCTATTAAGGGATTATGATGTGTTCATATAAATAATGGCATAGCTATAACCTATTCCTTATGAAAATTTATTGTCCGTGGTAAAAATTATCTAAATCAAGAGTTGGACGTAGCTATGAAAATTTTTTCACTATGAAGTAGATGCATATTATTAATAAGAGAAAGTTTTAGACATATATCAATCATAGTGTATTAAATCATATATTCACATTAAAGGAGATAAGCATTTTCCTGAGGGGATGGTTGGATATAATTTAATACTATAACTTCTGATTACATCACCACCCTAGGAAAGTGTAAAAGGTGGTTGATGCTTAGAGTCTGAAGGATTATGCTAAATTAACCCTGAAAATGATCAAAAAATAATTAATATTTCTGTATTATAAATGAATAGATCTGAAAATTAAAATGGAATTTAAGACATATTATCTTCCTCTAATTAATATTCAACCATTAATACATCTAAATATTAAATAGGCGTAAAAGTAGGATATCTAGATAAAGAATAAGGGGATAAATGTTATTGATTTTAACCTAGATTTTTAGGTAATGAATAAGATTGAGAACCATGTTTTTGTTTCACACATAAAAGATTTGAAGAAGGAGTTTTTATATGAGGCTTGAAGTTCTTCCTTATCAATTCATCCTTGACGTAAAACATATATGTAGAGATTTGAAAGGTTATCTCTGGTGGGATGGAAAGGAGATAGATATTATATATTTTTTATCTTGATGCTTGGTGTGTAAGTAATTTAAGTCTAGGAGACAAATTTTTAAGTGTATGTTACATATATTATCCATACTAGATTATAATTCATAAAACATAACCAATGATGTTTTTGTTAGAATCTAAAAAACCACTAAAGGGGATAATGTGGTGCGAGATTTATTGGATCACCTTACAATTTTGTAAAACTTCATTTATATCATAAAATATTTCAATTTGGACCATTTTCTATCACATTCATTATGGAATTGTTATGGTTTATTAGATTACAACATTTATTGGTTTATGATTTAGATTTAATGATTACCTCAATGTTCAGGATAATTATTTAGTAGTCTCTTAATATATAGTTGAGTTTCATCATTGCATATCATCCTTATATTATTGGTATATCTAATAGAATAAATAAAAACCAAGAAGTTATTTTTAGATCTATTAAATTTTATTTTATGTGTTGTTGGATTTGACACCTTCCTCTAGGTGAATATTTAGAAAAAAATTACTTTTAAATGAGTTTTCAGTTCCTTTATTATGAGGCACTCTATGGAAATAAGTTTAGATATCCAACATGATGGAATGAAGGTAGATAAATAAAGCTATTTGGACTTGAGATATATGAATAATTAATAGTGAATTTTAAATCCATTAAACAAAACATATAGGAGAACAAATTTCCATTGAAATGTTTTTCTAATAATCAAAAGTGTGATATTGATTTTGAAGTTTTCAACATGTTTTTTAAGAATTTATCCATAGATTAAATATGGGATATTCTGGAAGAAACACAAACTAAATCCTTGGTATATGAGTCCCTTTGAAATTCATGATCGGATTGGTAGGATAGCCTATATGTTGCGCCTTCTAATAATCCACCCTCTAGTCCCTGATATGTTCCATGTATCTCTCATAAGAAAGAACATACTTAAAAATTCTCTTGTACTAATCATAAATATTGTACCATTTGATCATGATTTTTATTATGAGGATCATCCATTGGATATTATACATCATGTATATAAGGTTATATGAAAGAATAATACCCATAGTGTTATATGATTTGTGGAGAAACCACCTGTTTGAGTAAGCTATGTGGTAAAATGAGGATTTATTTATGTAGAAGTATCTACAGTTTTTATTAATAATTTTTTGGAATTTAAGGGGAGAGATTAATTTTAATGGGGGCATAATTTAATATCCAAATATTTTTTGAAATGCATTGTTTAATTAATTCTAATTTCATTAATATATTACACTACACGCAACACCGAGTTCTAAAGAACGACAATATTTTATTGATATTTTTATATAAAAATTATTATATGAAATCGAAATTAAAACATAGGTATTAATAGTAATAGTAAGATAAATTATTATGCATTATGGATTTATATATTTATAATGTATATTTTTTTAAAGTGGTTATATGTTTCGAAATTAAAAAGTTCATAAAAATGATTTTATTTAACTTTTTTTAACAAGAAATTAAATTAATTTCCCAATATTTTAGAAAATTGAAATTTAAAAAATAATTCTTTTAATTCCCCATTTAAAAATTATCTTTTGGTGAATTTTTTTTATTTTCTAAAAAAGATAAATTCATCGATGAATACTGAAAAATACTCGTTTTTATTGAAATCCTCATTTCTATTTAAAGAACATGAATGTATATATTTTGTTTTAAAAAGGTTCAAAATTAAAATTTGTTTAATAATATTAAAACTATGGTGATAATATTCATTTTAATTAATTTCATATTGAGATATTATGTAGAATATTTTTAATCTTTTTAAAAATTTCCTTTCGGAATCAATCTTTTCCACCCCATTTGTGTGTTTCACATTAAATAAAAAATTTAAAATTTTGTGAAAATAATTTGGAAAATTAAATTAAATATTTTTAATCATAGTAATTAATATTATTTAGTGTGTTAAAATTTAGTTTCATCCATAAATAATTCTAAAAAGTATAAAAATTATTTACTGTAATAAAGGAGAAAATGGGTTTTACTGAGGGGGTCAACTAAACCGATAACGGCTAAAAATGACCCAAAACATTCATAATTTATAATTTATAGTTATATTTAGAAATTATGTATTATTATGTTTTATAATAGTATTTATTTTTTCAATTTGTATTGAGAAATGTTTGGGTGGAATTCATTCTTTAATAAAAATGATTTTGTGTCATCTCTGCCACTTATAAAAGTACACCCACTATCATCTCTTTTACAAACATAATAACCATTAAGTTAGAAAATATCTACTCAAATAACTTCCCCAATTCTCATAACACATCCTAGAATCCTTTTATTTTCATAAATCTACCATTCGAAGGGTTTTGTTGCAAACCAATATATGTTTTTCAAAGAATGTGAATCCTCCATAACCAAGCATTTTATTTTATTCCCTATTCAACATCCATAAAATATTATTAAACCATTATTATATATTAAAATTTTAAATTAAAAATATTTATATTTTTTTGTTAATTTGATGACATACAACCATTTCCTCCTCCCTCAAATGGGAAACAATATTGTTGATCATGTGTATATAGACTACCAAATCGAGATACGAAAAAAATTTATTATCCTTACCCACTTCTCAAGATTTTATTTAATGATGTAACTAATGAATATATATGATATAGATGATATAATACAAACTTTTAATTTAAAATATCATATACACCTTCTTTCATTCCATTCTATTGAGAAACTGATGTCGTCATTCATGTGTACAGCGTACTACCATGTCATGGAGCATTGTGATTCACTTTTCACTAAATATTTGTATGAAAGGTAATATGGAAACAATTAATAAAGATATTATATATATGAGATATAAAAATTATTCTATAAATGAAATATATTATATACCTTCTTTTTTCATCCATTTATAAGGGAAACAAAGTTCATGTATACATATAGCCTACCATTTCAACGAACGATGTGTGTCATTTTATATCTCTAACATTTATGTATTACTATAAATAAATATATAATTATTAAATATTATATTTATATATTGGTATATTTTCTGGAGATTTTGGAACCATGAACATGTAAATGTATTGAAAATACTAAATAAAAACACTCTTAAAAATTATGTTGTTAGTGAACAAATGCGATTTTACCAAGGAATTATTGATAAATAAGTTATAAATAGTGATTTATAAATCATATATTGTATGATAAATATTATTATATTTATTTAATATATTTATAATAAAATTATATTTATTCAACAAGAGTTTCAAATGTGTACGAAGGATTTCAATACTTGTGGTAATGGATTTTTGTCTTAAATTTCCTTCCATGGGACATAATATATGTTATGAAACTATCTTATTTTATTATGTTTATATGTTATCCATTAAAATTTTATAACATTAATATCATTAATTTAATTATATCATATGTTTAATTTTATGTCATCTTTTAACATTTCATATGATTCAAAGCGTACCAATGTGGTAATGATTATATAATTACAATCCTGTTGTTTATCATGATTGATTATAAATATGATTCAGATGATGAAATATTATGATAAATATCTCAGGAAACTCAAGAATTTTATTGTACAATAGTTATTTAATTAGAATGAATGTATTCTCTTTATTTTAATATCTTTATATATTCATGTCTTTGATAGATGTTTTATAATATATAATCATTAGTTGTATCTTCGGTTGAAAATTGTTTTATTCTATATCCATGTTAAAAAAACAAAACAATGGTTTTTTGTAAAAATAAACATATATTTTTTATCTTTATTTCTATATTTTTTTTATTTTTCATGACATTGTAAAAAATTATTCTTCAATCCATTTTTTAAATGAGGTGATTTGGACTGTTACTAAAAATATTAAATGAATATTAGTTTTATCATGTGTGGAGAGAATGTATTTTTTAACCATAATCACTAATCAATGTTTTAATGGTTAAATTACATGTAACCATGATTATTATAAAATAAATATTTTCATTAATATTTATTATTATTTTTGATTTCAAGGAGTTGTTTCTAAAATAGAAAAGATATTCTCATCAATAATGGATTAATGATTTTTTATGGAGTAAATATGGTCAAATACAATTATAAGGACCCAACCTTAAACATTACTTAATCTTCATTTAAGTCAAGAATTAAAATTGAGGATATTTTCAGGTGTATTAATCAAGTGAATTAGGCCATAAATATTACATTACATCTCAAATATTTAACATTAGACACTTCTACTCTATCAAATTGTTCCAAAAAAATTAAACTCCTTACATAAAAATAAAATTATTTTCTTGATATAAATCTTCATGAATTATTTATTTCTCATAAACTTCCTCAAATCTAGTAAAAATTTTCAACAACATGGGATGATCATTAAAAGCTCAGTAAGGGTTATAAAATAATGGAAATAAATTAGTCCATGATAACATACAAACCAATAAAACCACAATTTTCAACCAAAAAACATTGGCTCATTAACATACCTCATGAAATCATATGATTTGATAATAACAAATAGAAATAATAAATTATATTGGTAACTTGTGGAATTCATGACATACTTACAATGTAGCTTTCACAGCCACATACAGATTTCCATTTTGAATACCCATCATAGTATATTCGATTTAAATTTTAGGATAAACATTATCATTTACCTCTTTCATGTTACCCAATGCATTGGAGAGTTATCTCAGGCTCACCCACCCATGTTTTATCATAGAACCACCTATATTTGGTTTATTACGTAACCACCTATCAAATATACAAGTACCATTATATAATCATAACTCATAAAATATTGAAATTATCAACATTTTACTCATCTATCAGAATAAATCAATTCAGTATATTGAAATATGAAATCCATTTCCAAAACCATTTAAACAATTTAATAAAGATATTTTTGAATTAATGTGTATCATACCACTATGAAACATTTAAATGAATTAACATTTTAAAACATTAATTTCCATATAAATTAATCCTTAAAATAATTTTGAAAACATGGTCATAAATAAAAAATATTTAGATGATTATATCTTTAAAACATTTAAAACAATGTGTTAGATAAATTTTCATTTACCACATGAGAAAGTACTTGAAGAAAAACAATTAAAGAATAAGATAAAATGAATCCTTAAATATCATGAAAACATATAAATTACTGCATTAAAATGACAAAAGGTTGGTATATACACCTTATAGGTAATTAAAGGTTCACAATATCATGATATGCCTCAATGAAAGTAAATTGAGATGAAGTCCCTTAAAAAGATTTTATCATTACATTAAGAATAAATTAGTGACATAATTATTTGTGAAAAATATAAATTCACACAATATAAGTGGATATTATGTGTCAAAATAATAATGGTACTTTAATCATATTTATAGCATGACATAATCAAGAAGTTCAATTTTAACTCAAAGAAATGAAATTGGGTTAAGAAGTATCCTATCAAAATTTCAATAGCCTAACGACGTTACTTACAAATTCATTAAATGAGTTGATGAGAGGGAAAATGGCCTCTCATCACATGGAAATAAAATTTACAGAAATAAGGATATAGAAGAACATATCCCAAAAAAAATATTGTAGTTAAATGATATATCATAAAAGAAGTCTATGACTAAAAGAGGATGGTGAAAGGTTCCCTAACCATGACTCTGGCTTGTCTAGTTTGTTTTTTGTATTTCTAAATAATAAACTAAATTTTATTTAAACATGCCTTAAATAATTTTTCAAGTTTATTATACCTTTTATATCACTAATTACCATTATATAACAATCATATAATTATTAATCTTTATATCAGTCGTTTTGTTGATATTCGGTACTTGAGTCGAAAATGAACTTGTTATAATCACCAATTGTCCATGTGGTCAAAAGTACAATATCTCCATAATCCTATTCATGATTTAAATATCATATAAATCCCGTATATATGTATTTAGATCAATAAAAAATGTATTTATAATAGTCCATGACAATTGTAGATAACAAAATGAAATGCACCATTCATGGAGACGGTAGGCTTTATGTACTCTAGAGCGCTACATTCATATCATTTTCATAAATAAATTAATGGAGACTAAAAGATACATAGATATATTATAATTATATTATAATATCATATTTTATATATTATACTTTCATTAATTAAATATATCTTTTATGCATTCCATGTATGGCATGAACGAGTCATATCGCTTTGAGTGGGAGTAGTCTGCACTCCTCAAGTTAAAATATCGTATTTAAACATTATGGAAAGAATAAATGTATTCTATAAATTAAAAATACAGGAGAATATACACAATAAGAATATAATATATATCATATAAAAATATTGTTCCATCATAACGGCCACCATAAGATGATGGTGGGTAAAATTTACCAGTCATCATTTCGAGAGACTGTAGTTTGTCGTGCACAAAAATAGTATGTTTGTATCCATTAGTTGGAGGCGTGTTTAAGTGTAGTTATACTAATAATAGTAAAAAAATTCCAGTATATCGAGAATACTGGTTTTTTCAAATAATATGAATAAACTAGGGATTGGAGAAGGAAAATTGAAGAAAATAAGTTGAGAGAAGATGTTACCTCTAAATCGTGTAACTCCCTTTGATTTGAGCCAACATGATTTCTTGAATTTCCTTCTTCCCATGGTAAGTAGTCTAGGAGGAATAAATGAATATTTTAAGATTATGTGAGTTGAAGTTGGATGATCCAAGTGGCATGATAGGTTTGATAAAATGGGTTGAGGTGATTCACTTTAATAACATAGAGGAGGGGCACTTTATGAAGATATTGAAAAATTATTTTATTATAAAATTATTTTCCACTTCAAAAGGTCGCAAACTCAATTATTTCAAATCTATGATTCATTTGGGTTGAAAACCTCTCAACCAATAGGTTTTAGATAAGTCTACGTCAAAGCATTAACATTATCCTTTACCTTTAATCCTTAGTTAACTAATTTAACTCTTACCATGTCTTATTGTATATTTGTATTATATGGGTAATTTATTAACTATAAAATTACAATCAAACCACAAGTGGATAATTAATGAAATTTTAAATATTATCTAAGTCATTTAAAATATTTTTCAATTTTTGGGACTATTATATCATTTAAAAAGATAGTATTTTTTTAAAAACTCATTTGTGTCGATTTTAAACTATTCATATGATGATATTTTTTAAAAATCCATTAAAACATGCATCTATTGAAATCACATCATTAATTGAATGATAAAATGTTATAATAATCCTTAAATGTAGTGTATTCCATAAAAGGCGTTTAATTGAATTTATTTTAATATTTTTAATCTCATTTATTTAAATAAATCTATAATAAGGTAATCATAGCATCAACATTGTTTAATAAATATATTTATTAATATGATGTATAAAAACAATAAATTAAATATCAAAATTTAGGAAACCTTTTTTTAATTACTATTTATAGTCTAATATATCACTTATATAACACCATATAATATTTTTAGTAAAAGATACATGTTTATGTTATATTTTTCATTACGTAAAATTAATTTTTAATAAAATGTCATTATCACTCCCATGTGGATCCATGGGGTCCCTAAATATACCCAAGAATGACCATTGTATGAAATATAAAATCCAATATGAAAAGGACATGTTTTAGGGTAGTTTAATATTATTTTCTTACACTTATTTACTCAATTTACCCTTTAACCATGGTAAATAATATAATTTCTAGGTTACGTTTTATAATGTCAAAAAATATATAGAACCTATTCTAAAAATTTGGACCATCTGATTCAAATATGGAATCCATTTTTTCAAATTCATAACCCAGAAGTTGTTGTAATTAAATTAAAATTAAATACCATTCTCAAAACAAAAAAAATAGTTTTTAAGAAGTAATAACGATCAAAGGATTTACATTTGTTTATGTCAAATATCAATGTGAAATTACTATGAATTAACAAAACTGGATTAAATCCAAAAAATAGTTTCCATTTTTACTTTAAACCCATTATATAATATTATTTAACCATATAAATTATCTCAATGAGAAAATATTTTTTCAATTAAAATATAGCGTATTTCCACTATTTCTCAAAACAAGATAGTTATTAGAAATAAAATGAAAAATTCATCCAATGAAATTTTTGATGTTATGGTTTAAATTAAGAAGATCATTATGTTATATATAACATATAAAGGATTCCAAAGAATAAATTTAGAATGGTTTCTCTAGAAAAAGGTCATAAAAATTATTTTTAGAAAAAATATTCTTTTATCCAAAAAATTGAATTTGTTCTTATATCATATCTAGAAAATATATAAGATGAAATTAAAAAGTTACATTTAATCTTAAACATATATTTTTCATTAAATAAATATCCATAAAAAGTGATGATTTTATAAACACAAGTATTTATTTTAGAATATGTTTCAATAAAAATACATCCTTTAAATTCAGTTGATTTTTATTTCTATTTATAATAAATTTTCTAACCAATGAATCATTATTTAAACATGTGAAACCCATATTTCATTATTTAGTTGAAACTATTCATTACCTCCATTCCAATGTCTAGGAAAAAACTACCATTTAAAAAAAATTACAATTGTATTATTTATTTGTATAACTCAATGATGTGTGCAATGTATGATTTCGAAGAAACTATTGGGGTACGCTATCGTACATGGTGTCCCCTTTAAAATAAAATTATTATATTATTCATAAGTATTAATAAAAATCAAAAAGTATTATTCTATGAATACATGGGTCGATACATCCTTCCCCCATTTGGAAATTTCATCCTCACAATTTTTAAATTGGGATTGGAAACATCATTGAATGTCCCATGTTGAATAAAGAGTCAACAAAACAATCACTTTAAAATAAAGAAAGAGAATTAAAATGATCACCTGATATAACAAATACTAGGATTCCATATAGGAAAAATGTATATGGAAGAAAAACTAACCATCATAATCGGATGTAGAGTGATCGAAAACATGATCAGGAGAATGCAAACTACTAGAAAACCATAAACTTGTGAGGGGTTAAAAGATATTTGATTTCCTTGTAGAAAAAATAAATGGAAAATGTTTTTGTTTTATGTTCCATTTCTTAAACTTGAGGAATTTATTTATGATATTGACTATGAACATTTAGAAATATTCTTAATTTTAATGTAGAGTTTCATCCATTAATAAAGTACTCACACAAACTAAAATTTTCTCTAAACGATGAGTATTCATGATGAAATGGTCACACATGAAGCACTATAATCAACTTATAGAGAATCATATAATCCAAAAAAGATAAAATATATATTTCACCTATCATTATACATTAACCAAAACAAAAATGTTATGTAAGAGATTAGATAATCCCCAAAAATAATATTGTTTTATAATATGAAATACTACTTTCATTCTCCAAATTTCAACAAAAAATACCACAAAGTTCAAAAATGACTGTGTAATAAAAAATTGTCCTTAAATTTATTCAAAGTGATACACACATATATTGAAACGCAAAATTTAGGAATGTATGATCACATAGCCTTCCATGGAGAATCTTATCATTTATGTCCAAATAACATCGACTACTCTTAATCACTCATACTTTAAAGTAATTACCCTAGTCACTTATTCTCCACGATACGTTAATCATATTGATAAATAACACAAATCACTATATTTCCATAATTAAAACATAGACCCTTCTAAAATAATATTTACATCATTATTCCACAAATTAAATCCCATAGTAATCTATTTTCCTTAGGCATGTAGTGTTCCCAAAATAGAAAACATCTTCTAAAATAACATTTATCACTTTATCACCAAATCATATTCATATAATATGGATATCAATTGATTAATCATAAGATCCAAAAATTATTTTATTATTGATCCATAAATTCATTTATCTAAAAAAGAATAGGTCATAATAACCAAGGACATCACGTAGTCTAGTGGTAGGGGGTATACCCTTATCTCCCTTCCGTTGTGGTTTTGATTCATACGGCCATACTAGACACGATGTGTTGTCCCTTATTATAAAACATAAAAATGACCCAAATATGTTTTAACATCAATGGTTGTCTTATACCTCTCATTTTCATCCCAACTCATAATGACTTCCATATCTTAATTCATGAATAATTATATATATTGAATGTTTTTTCACCTATATTTGATAAAATATAAATATTCCAAATAGAAGAAACATTATACATGGATTGGGTTGTCTACCTGGTTTCATCGTCATCTTGTTCATGTAAATAGATGTTCCACACATTTTAATAAATTTTTATATCTCTTTAAACTAATTTTCTTCCATAAACCAAATACACCTTTTACAAATTGGTTGATATGGGTGTTTTTAGAAAAATAGATTCAGAAAATAATCATATATGACGTATAATTTCAAAAAATCCAATAAAACATTATGTTTATAAAACAGTATGACTGAGTAAGAGTAAAAAAATTCAACCAATGGTCCTTTCAAAATACCATAAGTATGTATTGAGAGAAAATATTTTAAAATAAAATATAAATAGGTTGCTCTAGGGTCTCCTTTTTTAGGACCTTTTTCAAAGTCATAATATCCTTCAAAATATTATAATGAGGTAAAATATTGGGAAATACCTTAATAATATTTACCATTCATGAAAATATGAGAATATATAGAAAATAGGAATTGATTAAATACAACCCATTATCCACAATGGAATAGAGTTATAGTGGAGGTGTTTGATATCTCAAATATCTTCTTGAAAGTGAGTTGAATGCCAAAAACGTTTCAGAATCATCTGAACATGACTTTGTAATAATTATTGCAATCATGTCACCACTAAAGTATAATAATGTTGTTTGAGATCCTTTTCCTTCCATTTATAACTTAATTTTCATTGTCTAAAAAATTATAAAACAAGGATTTAACTGAATGAATAAACATTGAGACGAATCATGTATTTAAGGAAAACTCATAAACCCTAATGTTGTCTAAACTATTCCTATAATAAAAAATATAAATCCTTAGCCTTAAACATTTCTTAATATTGATTTAAGTGAAAAATTCACATTGATGATCTTTTTAGGTTTAAGTTTTATAGAATTAGGCCCTAACTATTACATTAAATCTCAAATATTACAAAGTAGCCACTTCTACTCAATCCATTTTTTTCAAAATCATAAAACACCTTAAATAAATCAATAATTATATTCATGATATAAATCATCTTGAATTATTCCATTCTCTTACCCTACCGTATACCCTATGAAAAAATTTCAAAAACATGGGAAGAGAATAAAAAGATTAGTAAGGGTTATAAAATTAGGAAATAAATAATCAGTCCATGAATACAAAAAAATCATTAAAAGAATAATTTTCAATCCTAAACCATATTTTCTTTAACATAACTCATGAAATCATAATTGTTTTGAATGACACATAGAAATCATAATCATAATGGTAACTTTCGGAATCCCTACCATACATACATTGTAGCACTCAGAGCCACATAGAGAGTTACTTTGGAATACCCTTCACAGTATATTCCCTAAATCTTATAAGATAAATGTTAAAATATACCTCCATCATGCTACCCAATTTATTGGAGAGGTATATCAGGCTCACTAGCCCTAGGTTTATCATGGAACCACCCATATTTTGTTTATCACATTACCACACATCAAATTTTCAACTACAATTACAAAATAATAAAACATAAAATACTAAAATTATCAAAATTTCATTCATCAATCCTAAGAAATAAATTAAATATATTGAAATATTCAATCCATTTCCAAAACCATTTAATACATTTTATAATGTGAATTTTGAATCAAATTGTCGCATACCAAATGGAAACTTTTAAAGGAATTAACATTTTAAAACAATAAAGACCATTTAAATAAATCCTTAAAGAAATTTTTGAAATATGAAAAATAAATATAAATATTTATAATATTAAATATTTCAAACATTTAAAAAATATTTTAGTTAAAGAGTCCCTTGCGACTTGACAAAATACTTGAATCAAGATAACTAAAGATTAAAATCTAATGAAACTTTAAATTTCATGAAAATATAGAAATCACTAATATTACATGTCATAGGGTTTTTATATACACCTTATAGGATAGTAAAGGTGAACAATATCAATATATTACTCAATTAATAGTAATTGAGTCGAAGTCCCTTAGAATGATTGCATCATTACATTAAGGATAAATCCATGCCATAATTATGTGTGAAAAATATAAATACACCAAATATAAGTGGATATTAAGATTAATCGAAACATATTTCATTCACACATATTCATAGAATTATATAATCAAGAATTATATTATTATCCCAAATAATGGAAATTGGGTTAAGATGTTCCCTTAGAAAATTTTGGCAACCTAACGACATTACATAAAAATCCATAAAATGAGTTTATTAGAGTGAAATGGGTCTCTATTCAATTAGAAATAAAATAGAATGAAATAAGGATATAGAAGAACATGTCCCCACATAATAAAATGGAAATTAAAAGACATAACATAAAAGAAGTCTTTGACTAAAAGAGTAGGTTGAAAGGTTCCTTTACCTTCAGTTTGACTTGTCTCGTTCATTCTTTATATTCCTAAATATTAATCTTAAGTTATTTTATTCTTTTTTTAGAACATTTTTGAGTTTATAAGTCCTATTATATCACTTATTACCATTCTATAACAATCATATAATTATTCGTGTTCATTTCGGTTGTTTTGTCGATGTTCAGTACTTGAGTCCAAAATGAACTTTTAAAAATTACAAATTTTCCATGTGGTCAAAATTCCATTACCTCAAGAATATTATTCAATATTTAAATATCATATATAAATATATTATATATGTTTTTAGATACAATATATATATGTATTTAGAATATTCTATAATATTTGGATATATGAAATGAAATGCACTGCTCAAGGAGGCAGTAAGTCGTATGTACGGTTGAACGCTATTTTCATTTATTTTTCATATTTAAAAGAATAAAAACTAAATGATGCATAGATATATTATTATTATAGTATAATATCATATTTTATATATGTTATATAAGTTCATTAACACAATCCTTTATACGTTCCTTGTATGGCATGAACGAATCATATCACTTTGAGGGGGTGGTAGTCTGCACTTCCTCAAGTAAAATTATCATATTTAATCATTGTATAAAGAATTAAGGTATAATATAAATACAAAATAAAGAATAATATTGACAATATAAATATAATATATATCATATGTAAATATAGTTCCATTATAATGGATACCATAAGAGGTGGTATGATAAAATAGAACAATTATCGTTTCGTGAGGTAGTAGTTCGTCGTACACTGAAACAGTATGTTCGTATATATTAGATAGAGGTGTGAGTAAGTTTAAAAAAATACTTATGAGAACAAAATCCTAGTTTATTATGTATACTGTTGTTTTTAAAAGAATATGAATAAAATATGGAGTTGAGAAGGATGAAAAAAGAACATGAGAGAAGACGTTATCTATAAATCTGGTAACTCACATTGATTTGAGCCAAAAGAATTTAATGATTAGCCTTCAGCCCATGGTGAGTATTCTAAGAGGAATTTAGGGATATTTTCAACTTATTTGAGAAGACTTAGGATGGACCTAGAGGCTGGAGAGGTGTGAGTAAATGGATTGAGGTGATACTATTTTATAAGACCGAGGAGGTGTACTTTAAGATGGTATTGAAATTTTATTTTATTATAAATTAACATTCTGTTTCAAATGGTCCCAATGTCAATTAATTAAAATGTATGAAGATTTTGGGCCATAAAAATCCCAACCAATAGGTTTTAGGAAATTCTAGTCCAAAAATTTATCGTTATCTTTTTTTCTTTAACCCTTACTTAAAAAATTTTATTCTTACCATGTCTTCTTTATATATTCATAATATATGGATAAAATATTTACTATAAAATTAAAATAGAACCTCAAGTGGTTTATTAATTTCATTATCAACATTATCTATGTCATTTTTCTGAATCTTAGATTTTTAGTATAATTATATCATTTAATAAAACAGTATTTGTTTTAAATACTCATTTATGTCAGTTTAATACTATTCGTGACATGATTTTTTTTAAAAATATATAAAAAAATTATTATTTAGAAATAAAGTCAATAATTAAAATATAAAAAACCATACTAATCCATAAAATTAGTGCATGGCATAAGTATTTATAAATTAAATTTATTTTAATATTTATAATCTCATTTATTTAAATCATTCATTAATAAGGTAATCACTATAGAATCATTGCGTCATAAATATATGTATTTATTTCATGTTTAAATGTTATAAATAAAATACTGTAAAATAGGGAATTTTTCTTGCATTTTAATGAATATTTAGAGTCAAATAGATCACTAATATATGCACTTATAAAAATTTTATTAGTAAAAGATACATGTTTATGTTATATTTTTTCATTACGTTAAATTAATTATAATAAAATTTCATTATCACTCACAAGTACATCCATGGGGTCCTGCAATCGACCCTTAGGATTCCCATATTAAATACTAATAAATTTTAAGGAATTTTGTTTAAATATTTTGGAATTTTACGAGTCTGGGTCTTCTGAAGGCACTTGATTCTGAGGCCCAGTGTGCCCGGAATCAATTTCTGAAGTTTAGCTCAGATACGTTCAGTGAACGAAGGAGTGGGTTTTTCTATATATTGAACCAGTGCTCGGAATTGAAATCCTAGGACAGTGATGAACTCACAACGCCGGTAATTTCTTAAGGGGACCATTACCACAGTTTCATTTTAAGTGGGTTGAGAATTTTTTATTGGGGATTTAATTAAGAAGTAAATAAAAGTGTTGTACAATTTTATTTTTTATCTAAGGAGGTTAATTCCTCCCATGGGTAGTTAAGGGTGGGAACCAAAACTGTAACAACCCAAGATTTTATAAGATATATTCTTTTTAATTTCTTTCATATCTTCTGGTGTATGCTACACCAAGATTATCTTTCTCTATAAGCAACACCATTATAGCTTGCAGTATACACAACACTAATCATGGATCGTGTTACACACAATTTCATGTTGGTTTGATAGTAGTTATTCTATGCAACATTGAGTATATATATATATATATTAAATTTATTTTGTTATACGCAACAAAAAAAGAGTTGTGCACTACACGCAACCCTGACATGGCTTTCATTACAAGCAATCACGACCTTCCTCGATAGCGTGTATTGAACGCAATACCAGGTTTTACTAAACAATGATATATTATGATAATATTATTATGAACTAGCCGTTATGAATAGTATTAAATAAATTTTGAATGTTATAACATTATTATTTAATCTTACACATTTTCTAGAACATGGTATGTGAACAAAATAAATTTTTCGGGTAAAATAAGTATTTTTCAAAAAATGCAGTTTTGCCGCCTTTTAATGGCGCACCCACATTAAATCTCGTTTTTTACAAGTTTATAAGTTCAATTTTACAAAATAAAATTATTATTTATAATCAGGATATAAAATTTTACCTTGGATAAAATTTTCATATTATTCTCATAAATTTCATATTTTAATGAATAGCAAAATCAAGCTATATTTTAATTACAAAACTACTTTTTTCATCTTAATAACATATGTGGTTAAATTATAATATTGAATGGTTTTAAATTATAAATAGAATATATTTTTACCATTCCATATAATGTATGTCATTAGCATTTATTTTACCTTGAATTTGTAGGTTAAATGAATTCAATCTTTTGCAATGTTTTAAACAAAAACTCGTTTTCTTTCGACAACAGGATTAATTTTAATTTATTTTCTGAAAATTTTGTGTATTGAATTTTGGAAAATGGATTCCATATTTGGAATCAGTGGTTACAAATTATGTTAATAAGCTACTTTTATTTTTGGGCATTATGAATTGTAACTACGGTAAATTTTATTTACCATAGTTAAAGGTAAATCGGGTAATTAAGGGTAAATATAAGATTATAAAGTTGCCCTAAAACCTGTCAAATTCCTATTGGATGACTAAACGGCGACCCATATCACCTAAGGGTATGATTAGAATCATTTAATGGACTTTTTTCATTGAATATAATTTAATTATTATTAAAACCAAAGAAAGTGACAACATGTCACTTTCATAAATCTTATAAGTATAATAATTTTTATTTAGTGATAAACTTAATGAAACTTATAACCCGAATAGTCTCCAGAAATATAATAAAATTATCTACATCATATGAATTTATTTATAATTTTTAGGGATTAAAAAATTATCATTAATGGTTACACAATAGTGATGTGGAAATTGTTTATCTAGTGAAAAATCAAGAATATAGTTTTTATTAAACTAATAGTGATCCTAAAAGGAACAAAAACCTGACCAAAACATATTGGTCATTTAACTTTAAACCATAACCATCCAATGGTAGAATATTAGTCCATTTTGAGCCTTATAAAAGCAATTATGACAATTATATTATTTTATTTTAAATGATGCCAAAGTTGTCACCTTCATAATTTAATACATATAACAATTTTAATAATGTGATTTTAAGATAATAAATTCGAGTAAAAGTATTATTGTAAAATTTAATAGATTTATATTCATCATAGGATTTTATTTTTAATTTTTATGCAACAAATATGTATATTAAATTATTATAGAATAATGTAGTAGTAATTATTTTATTAAGAGATAAACCAAATAAATGGTTTTAAAAATAATAAAATAAATATTATATGAACTATTTAATGTGATCCACTACTTTTCTAGATACATATGACATTTTATAAATCTATTAATGCTTTTATGTAGAAAATATTTTCTGTATATATTTTATTTAAATTCAAATAAATGAATAGAGTCAAAATTCACAGTATTGTTATTTTATAAAAATAACATATTATAAAATTGTTTAAAAATAACAAAAATATTTAAAAATTATAAATTAAAATTTATATGGTCAAAAATGTCATAAAGTGTCAAATTATGGAAAATTAAAACACATATGTAATTATTTATTATAATTTAATATTTAGAATATTATTACCACAAATAAAATTAAATTCATAAATAAGGATAAATCATGTTGATAATGTTAAAAATAAATTCTTAACATATCTAAATTTTATTGGTTGATGATATTACAACCATATATCATCTAATATTCGGATATGAGTTATTTTGGATGTTTTTATGTTGGGTTGGGATATAATATAAACTAATATTTCTTATATTTCCAAAGGTGTCCCTCTCCTCCCTTATAAAAGGACACCTCCTCCCTCTCTTCCTCACACCACATTGAGCCTTCAAACATGGCCAAACCATGCCAAATTTTCTTCTCTACTTCCCTAGAAACATCCTATAGGTCCTGGTCTTCTTCACAGACCAATTTTAGTGCCCTAAAAGGAGGTCTCAAAGAGGCACTTCAAATAAGAGGTAATGTACGTTACCGATTCTGTCAACTTTATTTCTACTTACACTTCTTCTTCTTTAGTTGTTTCATTATGAAGTAATAACATCATTATCACTCATATACTGATATGTTATTATAAGTATGAAACAACCCTATTTAACTATCTATCCATCCTTCAGAAAACGAAATCACCACGCCTGCGTACGTAAGGAATACCGTCTCCACACAGTGGTGTAATCTTTTTTTCCAACACCACCTTACTTGGATGGGTATAATGGTGTAAATAATAACCATACATAATTATTATAAAATAATTCTGATTCTGATATATTGTATCATCCTCTCCAATTCAATTCATTAATTATGGGAATTATATCATCGCTCGTGCGAACGTACGGACTACCGTCTCCCCGACGCGATGAGATTCATTCTCAATGATTAACCATTCATGAATGCTTATAAAATATATATATTATGTAATCATGAAAATTGTGACATAATAATGATACTGGATTTATGTATATATATGTATGTCATCCAATTAATTCCATTCAATTCAATAAGGAAACGAAAACAACGTTCATGCATACATACGACCTACCGTCTCCATGAACGGTGTATTTAATTCCAATTATCGATCTATCATATATATATGTATATATATATTCTGAATATATATTACATATAAATCATGTTTTACATTCTATAATTATGTAAATCTGGTTATAAGTAATTATATCAAGAACAACAAGTCCAAACATGTATGATAAATAAAATGATTTTACCCAAAACACTACTTTAACATGGAACTTACAAAAGAACAGGTAATATAAAGTCATAAGTGAACCATATATGATATCATAAATACGATTCTATAAGAATTCAATGAAAATATTTATATCATTATACAGACGGTTCAGATACGTACGAAGCATATCAGACCTAAGGTAAGGGATAATTTTGAAAATATCATTTTTATCTGAGATTGATTATTCGTTAATATTTACTAGGGTTATTGTTATCATCCATTTCCATGTTTTCCAAAAGTTTTTGTATTTATGTTTAATTTCCTTTTTACCCATTTTGAATTTTACCCCATGGTATGGAAGGAATATTTATTTTATTTACCCTATAAGTTACTTTATGACTTTTCTGACAAAACTACGAGATGAATGTTTTTTTAACGTATACAGCATGAATGGATTTTTTACGGTTTTATAAAGAATTATTTTCATGAAGATTCCTCAAAAATATTTCATGAATATTTTCAAGAAAATACTTTTCTTTAAAAAATGCATTACATTTTGTTAAAAGAAAATGATTTTAAAGAAGAAAGGATATTTCCCTCAAAAATTCATTTCAAGTGTTTTATCAAAACTATTTTCCATCTAAAATGAAATTATTTCATATGTGTATGTTTTAATTATAATGTCTCTATGATTTACATGGTTTCACTTTTCTTATTATGAAATGATACCCATTTCTTTTATATGGATTATGTGATTATGGGATGATGTTTATGAAACACATTTTATTCGTCGGGTTATTATGAATGATGTATGTTTATTTTGTGGCACAAGTAAGAATGATTTCATTATGAGATGGGTGGGACCTATATCTCCATCCAATGAATTGGGTAATGATTTTATATCTCATGAGATAGACATGGCTAGAATGATAAGTTAATCTGGTTCAGTGTTACAGGACTGAAATGAGAAGTGAACTCGATTCAGAATGGGACATTGTCCACTAAGATGGTATTGGCAGCAATGCCTTGGATACTATGGAAATCATAACATGTTATTAATGGATTCCAAAATTACATGATTTATTCCCATGCTATTTTATCATGATTTATGTTCCTTTATGACATATGCCTTACTAACTTCCAAGATTTATGTCTTTGCTCAAGGTTTTGATGTTTAGATTTTATGTTCAATTTTTTGCATTCAAATGTTTATGGATTGTTTTATGTTCTATATACTTATCCTTACTGATCATTTGAGCTCACCCTTTGTATGTTTTCTTTTCCCCATGATATAAAGAAATGTTTTAGGTAAGAAAACAAAAGGTGAATATTTTTATGGAGATGTTGATGATCTTTCACCACGATTAGAAGATTATGCTCCGAGTTTCCAAAGACAATGAAAAATTACGATCCTTGTGTGTCTGTTTTTATTATGTATTAAGTATTTCACAAATGTAATGTAATTTCCATGTACGTCAAGATTCGGGTCTCTAAATTTGGTATCAGAGGAAAGGTTTAGTCAACCTTTGGAAACGAGGATGCGAAAACATTAGTGAGATCCCTAGTGATATTTCTGAGGTATGTCTGGGGATGTACCTAAGGATAAGTATACGTATAGGATATAGTCCTCGAACTATGGTAAAGATGTTAGAATTTAAACTAAGATGTTAGATATTGAGTGTACTCCCCCTTTACTATGTTGTTTTCCCTAGCATGATTTTGGCCTCTCACAGAATTATTTTTATGTTTTAGTCAATGGAGGGAACCAGAAGGAATTCAGTTAACATTGAATCCAATGGACAAATTAGTGACTATGAGAAGGGAAATTGTGTAATTATAAGATAGAAATATATTTTGATTATGAAGAATCAGTCATCACGATATATTATTAATAAGGTGAAATTTAGTGGTATTCCTAAGTCATCAAATAAGAGGAAGATGGAATTGTATGCTTGTTCTCATTCTGAGGAGCATAAAGAAAGGTATATTGAGATTTCTAAAGAAGGGAAAAGAACCTCGACGAATACCTAAAATGGAGGGATAGATGTTATATGTGTGGAGAAAAAGGTCATAGAGTGATAGACTGTTATGGATTTCAATGTCTTATCTGTGGAGAACATGGGCATTACCCAACTCAATGCTCTGACCTAAGAGGTTACATCTAAATCAAGGAAGGACTTATTCCATGAAAATCATTGAAGAGGATTGTTTGAATTGTTTATGTATTGGTATTAAAAAATAATGTTGTTGAGGTACTTTTATGGTATATTGGAATACCTATATATTGGTCCATTCTGGTTTTCCATAAGAATATGGCATCGGTAACCATGAAAAGTGATTGAGATATTTTTGGAAAGAAGATGATATGTTCATAATGAAGGGATAAGGAGAAAATGAAATGTTTGAAAATATTCATGAGATCATGATTGATATAAGGACTAAGTGATATCGTGGTTTGAGTATATATAATTTTGAGGCTTTTGGTATGTGGAAAGTGTTAACTTTTAACTCCATTCATGCTTTCACTAAGGTTCTATGGGTATTCATTCTTCAAGAGAATACATGATAAAGGTATTCACATGTTTATAATTTGACCAACACGATATATCTTATGATATATGGGGGATAAATGATGGCATTAACGTGATTGTTATGTGACCTTTCAAGTAATCATTTTCTTTATACTATGATCTTGGACCGATGTATTTTAGATAAGGCTAAAGATTTGAATGGATTATGTTGGACATAAGTTAGTATTGTTTATGGATAGAACTTTTTTCGATGTTATTTATGGGATGTTATAGTAATGTAATTTTAGAAAAAGTAAAACCTGTAGGACGGGCGACAACCCATCACGTCAGACAAGGCTGTGGGAATCGAACCCATAACTTATGTGTGACAGGCCTATATCGCCTACCAGTGACCTACAGGAAGTCCCTGGTTAGTGGGAAGTAGTTTTATTTTATTAAGTGGTATGATAAATAAAGTATAAGTCCATTTTTGGAACCATATACGATTAATCTCACCATAATATGGACTTATAACTTATGCTAACCTTTTTTTTGAAACAGATGGAATGACCCATCATTCTATCATATGATCTACTAATGCTTCACGAATAAAAATTTCAACTTTATATCATTAAGATATGAAATGGAAATTGTTAAATTCATGAACAACAGTGAGATTGTACCAAAATCATGTATGTTTTTCTTGTAATTCATCATCTTTCGGGAAATGATCTTGAAAACCAAAAATGATTTCCTAGTGCACTTATATCCTATGAATCATACGGTACCTTAGATCATCACAAATTTATGGCTTTGTGATTGTTGGGTTTTTCATAGCCATGTTCTCTACCACTCTCCATCAAAACGTGATGGTTAGATTTTTCTTCCATGTCCATATTTTCACCTATGTTCTCTTACGTGGAAACCTAGTGATGAGGTAATTTGGGTAACCAATATGTTTCATACATCACTTTTTAAAATGAAGTTTTAGTTTTCCTTTTCACTATGTGGGTTTCTATGAATAGTATACGATTTATAACCCCAATGAATTTCGAGGGAGAAATTCATTTTAAGGGGGGTAGAATGTAACAAACCGAGATTTTATAAGATATATTCTTTTTAATTTATTTCAAATCTTCTGGAGTATGCCACACCATGATTATCTTGCGCTATACGCAATACCATTTTAGCTTGCAATATACGCAACACTAATCTTGGATCATGTTACACACAATTTCATGTTGGTTTGATAGTATTTATTCTAGGAAACATTGTGTGTGTATATATATATATATTAAATGTATTTTGTTATACGCAACAACAAAGGAGTCGTGCACTACACTCAACCCTGACTTGGCTTTCATTACACGCAATCACGACCTTCCTCGATAGCGTGTGTTGAACGCAATACAGTGTTTTACTAAACAATTATATATTATTATAATATTATTATGAACTAGACATTATGAATATTATTAACTAAAGTTTTAATTTTATAACATTATTATTTCGTCTTACATATTTTCCAGAACATGGTATGTTAACAAAATAAATTTTTCGGGTAAAATAAGTATTTTTAAAAAAAATGCAATTTTGACACCTTTTAATGGCGCACCCACATTAAATCTAGTTTTTTATATGTTTATAAGTTAAATTTTACAAAATAAAATTATTATTTAGAATTAGGATATATAATTTTACCATGGATAAATTTTTTATATTATTCTGATAAGTTTAATATTTTAATGAATAATAAAAACACGCTATATTTTAATTAAAAAACAACTTTTTCATCGTAGTAACTTATGTGGTTAAATTATAATATTTAATGGTTTTAAATTATAAATATAATATATTTCAACCATTTAATATAATGTATGTTATTGGCATTGATTTTACCTTGAATTCGTAGGTTAAATGAATTCAATCTTTTGCAATGTTTTAAACAAAAACCTGTTTTCTTTCGACAACATGATTAATTTTAATTTAATTTCTACAAATTTTTTGTATTGAATTTGGAAAAATGGATTCCATATATGAAATCAATGGGTCAAAATTATGTAAATAAGCTACTTTTTATTTTTGGGTATTATGAATAGTAACTACGGTAAATTTTATTTACCATAGTTAAAGGTAAATCGGGTAATTAAGGGTAAATATAAGATTTTAAAATTATCCTCACACCTGTCAAAATACTACTGGATGACTAAAAGTCGAACCATATCACCTAAGGGTCGGATTAGAATAATTTTGTGTACTTTTGTCCATGAAAATAATTTAAATAATATTAAAACCAAAGAAAGTGACAACATGTCACTTTCTTAAATCTTATAAGTATAATAATTTTAATTTAGTGATAAACATTATGAAACTTATAACATGAATAGTCTCCAGAAAGATAATAAAATTATCTACATCATATGAATTTATTTATAATTTTTAGGGATTAAATAAATATCATTAATGGTGACACAATAGTGATGCCGAAATTGATTATCTAGTGAAAAATCAAGAATATAGTGTTTATTAAACTAATAGTGATCATAAAAGGCACCAAACCCTGACTAAAACTTATTTTTCATGTAAGAGAAAACCATAACCATCCAATTGTCTAATATTCGACCATTTGGAGCCTTATAAAATCGATTATGACACTTATATTATTTTATTTTAAATGATGCCAATGTTGTCACCTTCATAATTTAATAAATATAACAATTTAAATATTGTGATTTTAAGATGATAAATTTTATTAAAAGTATTATTGTGAAAGTTAATAGACTTATATTCATCATAGTATTTTATTTCTAATTTTTATGCAACAAATAAGTATATTAAATAATTATACAGAAATGTTGTAGTAATTATTTTATTAAGAGATAAACCAAATAAATGGTTTTAAAAATAATAAAATAAATATTATATGAACTATTTAAAGTGCTCCACTAATTATCTAGATACATATGACATTTTATGAATCTATTGAATCTTTTATGTCTAACATATCTTCTGTATATATTTTATTTAAATTCTAATATATGAATATTGTCAAAATTGACACTATTGTTATTTTATAAAAATAACATATTATAAAATTGTCAAAAAATAACAAAATTATTTAAAAATTATAAATTAAAATTTATATGGTCAAAAATGTCATGAAGTGTCAAATTATGGAAAATTCACAACACATACGTAATTATTTATAATAATTTAAAATTTAGAATATTATTACCACAAATAAAATAAAAATTCATAAATAAAGATAAATCATGTTAATAATGTTTAAAATAAATTCCTAACATTTCTAAATTTTATTGGTTAATGAGATTACAACCCTATCTCATCTAATATTCTGATATGAGTCATTTTGAAGTTTTTAAGTGGGTTTGGGATTTAATATAAAATAATATTTCTTATATTTTCAAAGGTGTCCCTCTCCTCCCTTATAAAAGGGCACCTCCTCCCTCTCTTCCTCACACCACATTGAGCCTTCAAGCTCGGCCAACCCATGCAAAATTTTCTTCTCCACTTCTTTATAAATATCCTACAGGTCCTGGGCTTCTTCAAAGTCCAATTTCAGTACCCTAAAAGGAGGTCTCAAAGAGGAACTTCAAATAAGAGGTAATGTCAGTTATCGATTCTGTCAACTTTATTTCTACTTCCACTTCTTCTTCTTTTGTTGTTTCATTATTATGTAATAACATCAGTATCACTAATATACTGATATGTTATTATAAGTATGAAACAACCCTATTTGACAATCTATCCATCCTATGGAAAATGAAATCACCGCACGTGAGCACGTACAAAATACCGTCTCCACGCCGTGGTGTAATCTGTTTTTCCAACACCACCTTACTTGGATGGGTATAATGGTGTAAAGAATAACTATAAATAATTATTATAACATTATTCTGATTCTGATATATTGTATCATCCTCTCCAATTCAATTCAATTATTATGGGAACGATATCATCGATCGTGCGTACGTACGGACTACCGTCTTCACGACGCGATGAGATTCATTATCAATGATTAACCATTGATGAATGATTATAAAGTATATATAATAAGTAATCATTAAATATATGACATAATAATGATACTTTATTTATGTATATATATGTCTATTCCATCCAATTAAATCCATTCAATCCAATAAGGAAACGAAAACAACGTTCATGCGTACGTACGGCCTACCGTCTCCATAAACGGTGTATTTAATTACAATTATCGATCTATCATATATATATATGTATATGCTGAATATATATTACATACAAATCATGTTCTACATTCTGTAATTAAGTAAATAAGGTTATAATTAATGATATCAAGAACAACAAGTCCAAACATATATGATAAATAAAACGATTTTACCCAAAACGCTACTTTAACATGGAACTTACAAAAGAATGGGTAATATAAAGTCATAACTGAACCATATATGATATCATAAATATGATTCTGTAATAAGTCAATGACATTATTTAAATCATTATACAAGATGTTCGGATACGTACGAAGCATATCGGACTTAAGGTAAGGGATAATTTTGCAAATCTCATTTTTATCCAAGATTGCTTATTCGTAAGTATTTACTGGGGTAATTGTTATCATCCATGTCCATGTTTTCTAAAATTTTTTGTATGTATGTTTAATTTAATTTTTACCCATTTTGACTTTTACCCCATGGTATGTAAGTAATATTTCTTTTATTTACCCTACAGGTTACTTTTTGACTTTTCCGACAAAAGTACGAGAAGAATTTTTTTTAACGTATATGGCATGAAAGGATTTTTTATGGTTTTATAAAGCATTATTTTCATGAAGCTTCCTCAAAAAGATTTCATGACTATTTTCAAGAAAATAATTTTCTTTTAAAAATACATGACATTTTTGTGAAAAGAAAATGATTTTAAAGAATAAAGGATATTTTCCTCAATAATTAATTTCAATTGTTTTATCAAAACCATTTTCCATCTAAAATGAAATTATTTCATATGTGTATGTTTTAAGTATAATGTCTCAATGATTTACATGGTTTCACTTTTCTTATTATGAAATGATATCTATTTCTTTTGTATGGATTATGTGATGATGGTATGATGTTTATGAAAGCCATTTTATTCGTTGGGTTATTATGAATGATGTATGTTTATTTTGTGGCACAAGTAAGAATGATTTCATTATGAGATGGGTGGGACTTATATCTCCCTCCAATGCATTGGGTAATGATTTTATATCTCATGAGATAGACATGGCTGGAACGGTAAGTTAATTTTGTTCAGTGTTACAGGACTGAAACGAGGATTGAACTCAATTCAGAAAGTGACTTTGTCCACTATGATGGTCTTGGCAGCAATGCCTTGGCTACTATAGAAATCATAACATGTGATTAATGGATTCCACAATTACGTGTATTATTCCCATGCTATTTTATCATTATTGATGTTCCATTATGACATATGCCTTACGTACTTCCAAGATTTATGTCTTTGATCAAGGTTTTGATGTTTAGATTTTATGTTCAATTTTTTTGCATTCAAATGTTTATGGATTGTTTTATGTTCTATATACTTACCCTTACTGAGTATTTGAGCTCACCCTTTATATGTTTTCTTTTCCCCAGGATATATAGAGAGGTTTTAGGTAAGAAAACAAAAGGTGAATATTTTTATGGAGATGTTGATGATCTTTCACCACGATTAGAAGATTATGTTCTGAGTTTCCAAAGACACAGAACTATTACGATCGTTGTGTGTCTGTTTTTTTATGTATTAAGTATTCCGCAAAAGTAATGTAATGTCCATGTACGTCAAGCTTCAGATCTCTATAGTTGGTATTAGAGGAATGTTTTAGTCAACCTTTGGAAACTAGGATGCGAAAACATTAGTGAGATCCCTAGAGATATTTCTAAGGTATGTCTAGGGATATACGTAAGGATAAGTATATGTATAGGATATATTACTAGAACATTGGTAACGATCTTAGAATTTAACCTAAGATTTTAGATATTGAGTGTACTCCCCATTTAATATGTTGTTTTCCTTAGCATGATTTTTGCCTCTCACAGAATTCTTTTTATGTTTTAGTCAATGGAGGGAACCAGAAAGAATTTGGTTAACATTGAATCCAATGGAAAAATTGGTGACTATGAGCAACGAAATTGTGTAATGCCTAGAGAGAAAGATATTGTGATTATGCCAAATTAGTCATCGCGATATATGATTAACAAGGTGAAATTTAGCGGTATTCCGAAGTCATCAAATATGAGGAAGATGGAATTTTATGATTGTTCTCATAGTGAGGAGAATAAAGAAAGGAAGATTGATATTTATAAATAAGGTAAGAAGAACCTTGAGGAATACCTCAAATGGAGGGATATATTTTATCTGTGTGGAGAAAGGGGTCATTGAGTGATAGGTTGTTATAGAGTTCAATGTCTTATCTCTGGAGAACATGGGCATTACCCAACACAATGCCCTGACCTAAGAGGTTACATCTAAATCGAGGAAGGACTTATTCTATGACAATCATTGAAGAGGATTGTTTGAAGTGTTTATGTATTGGTATTCAAAAAAAATGTCGTTGAGGTACTTTTATGGTATATTGGAATACCTATATATTGGTCCATTGTGGTTTTCCATAAGAATATGGCATCGGTAACCATGGAAAGTGATTGATATATTTTTAGAAAGAAGATGATATGTGAATAATGAAGGGATAAGGAGAAAATTAAATGTTTGACAATATTCATGAGATCATGATTGTTATAAGGACTAAGTGATATCATGGTTTGAGTATATATAATTTTGAGGATTTTGGTATGTGGAAAGGGATAACTTTTAACTACATTCATGCTTTCACTAAGGTTCAATGGGTATTCATTCTTCAAGAGAATACATGATTAAGGTATTCACATGTTTGTAATTTGACCAACAAGATATATCTTATGATATATGGGGGATAAAGGATGGAATTCACGTGATTGTTATGTGACTTTTCAAGTAATAATTTTTATTTATTCTTTGATCTTGGACCGAAGTATTTTAGATATGCCTAAAGATTGGAATGGATTATGTTGGACATAAGTTAGTATTGTTTAAGGATAGTATTTTATTCGATATTATTTATGGGATGTTATGGTAATGTAATTTTAGAAAAAGGACAACCTGCATGATGGGTGATAGCCCATCGCGTCGGACAATGCTGTGGGAATCGATCCCACAACTGAAGTGTGAAAGGCCTTTATCGCCTAGCACTGACCTAAATGAAGTCCCTATTTAGTGGAAAGTAGTTTTATTTTCTTAAGCGGTATGATAAATAAAGTATAAGTCCATTTTTGGAACCATATACGATTAATCTTGTAATTCCCCGACCCCAGCTACCCAGAGTCGGTGCATTATTGCATAACATTGGCATGATCACAAAAGACAAAGTCTCAAAAGGCCGATTAGTTTAGTATCCTTGGAAACACTAGATACATTCATAAATGTTACATTACATCATAAAATGAAAAACTAAAATAACATAGTATCCATTTTCCACAATCATATCCTCTTCTGAATATCCCTATAGGTCATTCATAAAATAGTTCTTCACATCCTAGAAAATATTAAAACATTGAAAGGGGTGAGCTCAGATTCTCAGTATGGATAACAATATTAAGGAAGCTTTCATAAATAAACATTAACATTTAAGGCAATGTATAACTAAGACAAAAGCCTTTTAAACATGAACTTCAACATAATATGGAAAAAGTAAAATGAGATAATACCATTTACTTATTCACATGGATATTCTACTGGTCAAATAATCACATGCAATATCAATAATCACTTTCATAATGATGGAATTCATAATGACATACTATCATAACCACGTAGCCAAGGCCTCGTGCCAAGACTACAAATAAGATTTTGTCAAGGCCTCATGACAAGACATTGTTTTGTCTCATGAGACCTGCCGATGCATCGAGGATCTATAGCGGGCTCCACCCGTCACTTATTATGTCCAATGAATTCCTCATATGAATAGGTTTAAACAAATCATAAACCATAACATAATCGTATCACATAAAACATGCATAAAGGAAATATAACATTTCCACATTTCAATCCCAAGATATCAATAAAACACAATGATATAAAAAAACATTATAAAAACCATTTTCAATAAAAAAATTAAATAAAATTAAAACATGGTCTTTAATTTTCATTTTAAAATATGTTATGGCTTATAGAGGAAGCCGAAACTCAAATAATGGTCACAGCGGCGGAGAAGTGGTTGCCGCCACAAATGTACGGCAAGAAAAACATTCCCTTTTTGTCGTTTAGTAAAAGGCTTTGTATAAAAAAGATTTCTTTTGAATAAACGTAAAAGTAAAAGGGGCTTATACACCGTATAAAAGAATGTTGTGTATAAAACAAAATATGCCTCAATGAAAGGAGATTGAGACGAAGACCATTACAAAGATCATTTTTTTAAATAAAGTAGATCTATTATGTGTATTCACTATAAGTACACATAAATAAAGTAAAAATACAATATAGGACATAATAATATCATGACATAATTTGAAAGTAGGAGATTAACCCAAAGAATGGAAATTGGGTTAAGAAATTCCATTACAAAGATCATTTTTTAAATAAAATAGATCTATTATGTGTATTCACTATAAGTACACATAAAGAAAGTATATATACAAGATAGGAAATAATAATATCATGAAATAATTTGAAATTATGAGATTAACCCAAATAATGGAAATTGGGTTAAGAAATTCCCTTACAAAGATCATTTTTTAAAAAAAATAGATCTATTATGTGTATTCACTATAAGTACACATAAAGAACGTATAAATATAAGATATGACATAACAATATCATGACATAATTTTAAAGTAGGAGATTAACCCAAAGAATGGAAATTGGGTTACGAAATTCCCTTACAAAGAAATTTTTTTAAATAAAATAGATATATTATGTGTATTCACTATAAGTACACATAAAGAAAGTATAAATACAAGATAGAAAATAATAATATCACGACATAATTTGAAAGTAGGAGAATAACCCAAAAAATGGAAATTGGGTTAAGAAATTCCCTTACAAAGATCATTTTCTAAATAAAATAGATCTATTATGTGTATTAACTATAAGTACAATAAATAAAGTATAAATACAAGATAGGACATAATAATATCATGACATAATTTGAAAGTAGGAGATTAACCCAGAGAATGGAAATTGGGTTAAGAAATTCCCTTACCTTGTGTCCGAATTCACTCGACCATTCTTTGATCTCCTGAATGATAAACTAGAGTTAATCTCTACCTTATTAAGAACCTTTTTCATGTTCATTATTCCTTTTATATAACTTATTACCATTTCATGAACATTATGTAATTATTTAAGATTATAACGGTCGTTTTGTCGATCTTAGGTACTTGAGTCAAAAATAAAATTCTTATAATTACACTTTGTTCATGTGGTAAAATATCCATTATATCCATAATTATATTCATGATTTATATATCATATACATCATATATATCCAGTATATACATTCATTTATAATATTACATAGTATTTAGAGGTATGAAATGAAATGCACCGTTCATGGAGACGGTAAGCCATACGTACGCATGAACGCTACATTCATTTCCATTTCATATTTAATGGAATGAAGTTATAATTATATAAAGGTATAATATAATTCCAGTATAATATAATGTATAATACCATTTACTCCATCCTTTATACATCCCACATATGGCATTAAAGATTCAAATCACTTTGAGGGGGCGGTAGTCCGCACTTCCTAAAATGAAATTATCGTGTTTACCTATAATTGAAATCATAATGTATGCCATAAATGAGAAATAAATAAGCATAAGGAAAACATAAACATAATATATAAATCATATATTAAAATAGTTTCATCAAAATGTCCACCAATAGAGGTGCTAAAAGAATATTAAACAATCATCGTTTCGTGAGGCAGCATTTCGCAACCCACAGAAATAGTATGTTCTTTAACCATTAGACAAAGGTGTGTGTTAGTTTAAACCAAATACTATTCATAACAACATCCTAGTATATTTTATATACAGGTTTTGTTACAAAATAAATTAATAAAAAGAGTTTAAGGGGTTGGAGAAGCAAAATTAAACAAAACAACATTAGAGAAGACATTACCTTAAAATCGGGTAACTCTTTTTGATTTGAGCCTAAGGCTTCCTTGGGAAGACTTATGACCAATGTGAGGCTTCTAAGAGTAAGGGAGGAAAGTTGAGAGAGTATTTGGGCAGAGGTTGGCCGAGCCAAAAGGCTTTGAAGGTGTGAGTAAGGTGGTAGTGGTGGGGGCCTTTTATAAGAGGAGAGAAGGGGTACTCTAGGAAAGATTGAAATGTTACTTTATTATGAAATGCTTTTTCGGATTATAAAGGTACCACACTTATATATTTCTAGGATAAGGTGATAAGGGTTCTAAATCTAGTCATCCAATAGGTTTTTGACAAGTTTATGTCTTAGATTTTACATTATCTTCTCATTTTATTTAAATCGTTAATTAATGAGGTAATTGCTGCATCATCATACTGTCATAAATAATATAATTTATTTAATGTATAAAAATTATAAAAAAAATAACATGATGTATTAAATATCTTTATCTTTCTAATGATATTTATAGTCAAATATATGACTTGTATAACCTCATTTAAAAATTGTTTTAGTAAAACTTCTCTTGTTTGTGACATTTTTATTTTAACATTAAATAAAAAGTTATTTATGTCATTTTCCTACCAAAGTGGCTCCATGGGGTCCCCAAGTTGACACATGGATTGTCTTGGTCGTCCATGACTCATCCAATAGGGGTAGGACAAGTGTAAAGGTATTTTCATATTTTTATAATATCATTTTTACCTTAAATTTCACTAATTACCTTTAATCGCGATTAATTAAACTTAAAAGATACTATTCACCAACAAATGATTTTAATCCCATTGAACCACATTTTACATCCTAATGACAACCATGTATGGTGTATTTTTGAAAATGAAATCACATAAGGGGTAATTGTTGGATCTGAATCTACGGATTACACATAAGAGGGGGGTGAATTGTGTCTTTTCAAAATTATTACAATCTCTTCAATTTAGACAAATTCTGTCCACTATGATTTTGCACGATTAAATATGCAGCGGAAAAAGTAAAAGCATGAACACACGGATGTATAGTGGTTCGGGGAACAGAAGGCCCCTAGTCCACTCCACCAATGCTCAAATCCACGAGCTTGGCGATTTTCACTATCTGGTCCTCGTTTCCACAGACCCGTTCACAACTGAGTACAGGCAGTTGACACCTTTACAAGATTCAGGCAAACACAGCCTTCCTGGTTCAAACATGAACCCACACAGCTTAGAACGAGAAGCTGATCACTCAAAAATAAAAAGGGTTTCGATAAAGAAAACACTTCTCCAGTTGTTCTTCACAATTGCAACAGAATGCAATTGACAGTAGATAGATCGTTGTTTTCAGAAAATAAAGATCTGTAATCAAAACAGTTCTGAGTCGATCCAGTTGCAATAGATATTACCAGAAACTTCACAACTTCAGCAGCAATAGATTCACAACAGATAGTCGATGTAGAACACGTGAATCTGCTATCAAGATCTTCCTTCGGTAATAAAGGTTTTACACTTCTTCTCGATCACCAGAAAAGAACGCCTTTACACAGTCTCTGTTTCTTGCTCGTTAAAAGATCAATCTATTTATTTCACACACATTCCTATGTATATATATATCCGAAGTTTCCAAGATAGAACATATATATTCAAATCTGAGAAAATCTTCCGCATAAATAGATCCATGAAAATCTCCTTTAGATTCGCGATATTAAATGAAATAACAGAGTCGTTGTAACTCCCCTGAAGAATCGGCATAAAAAGCTCCGTTTAAATCAATCAGTAATCCGTTGAAAATCGTCTTTGATTCAGTCAAAGTCGTACTTAAGAATCGGCTCGAAATCCGCTTAATAATCCGCTTGTTTGACCAATGAAAAAGGAAATATCGTCTGTCAAAAATATCCCGACGCCAAACGTAGGGTTGATGACGTGGCTCCAAACGTAGGGTTCACAAACGTAAGGTTCACAAACGTAAGGTTCAGAACGTAAGGTTCAGAACGTACATACTTTCTCTTCAGCATTCAAACGTAGGGTTGATCATCCAAACTTTGTCTCGCTTCAACTCTTCAAAGAACGTACGGTTGATTATAAAAGTAAGATTGATGATCCATACTTTTGAGAAACAAACTCAACACTGAAAACTAACGTACGGTTTCTCTTCCATACTTGTCCAACAATGAAAACGTAAGGTTCCTTCCAAACGTAATGTTCTTCTTCCATACTTTTCAACCACGTAAGATTCATTAACCATACGTTTTAAAATAACGTAAGGTTCCTTAACCATACGTTTGTTTTAACATAAAAAGTAAACTTTTCATCCATACGTTGCGTTCATCAACGTAGGGTATGAACAGTGATTCCAGTACGCGCTAAAATTGATCTCGCACTACAGTGATTCCAGAACACGCTAAAATTGATCTTGCGCTACAGTGATTCCAGAACACGCTAAAATTGATCTCGGAATAAATTAAGTATGAAATCTCGTTGTATGAAATAAATAAATAAAATAAATTCCTGCAAAATACTCAACGAAATAATTAGTAAATAATTAAGGGTATTTGTGAGCATCAAAATCATCATAAAGAGACAGAGTATTATTTGAAATAATCTCCCCCTTTAAAAAACATTATTTTGAATTGTTTGAAAACAATACATTGCTCAACAATCTCCCCCTTTTTGATGATCACAAAACCCATAAAATAATAGAACTAATTTAATTGCATTCTTTATTGAAAAATTAGTTTTATAAAATTTTAGAATTCTGAAAGGATTAAAACAATATTTAACTATAATAAAATTTCTCCCCCATAAAAATAAATTTTCAGCTAAAAAATAGATAAAAGATAAATGTCTTCTCCCATATATCCAAATTTCTTCATAGGAAACAAATGAATTTAAATGTTGTGTTTATCCAAATTCTCCCCCTTTTTGTGATATCAAAAAGAATGAAAAATTACGGATTTGAACACATTCAATATTGCACTGAACTATAAGTAAATGCTATAATTAACTGTGTATGAATAAGTGAATTTGTTATACTGGCTAACTTAATCATAAATCAATAAACAACAAAACAAAAAAGAAGTAAGAAAAGAATTTTCATTCACAAGCTGTTATATATAAACGATTGTGATATACAGAGGAATCAAGGTTCATAGATAAGATAGGGGGAAAAAAGGTGTCTATCTCCTTTGAATCGCGGTCTTGATCTCTGTAAACTGTTCTCTGAGCCTCTTCATCATCCCATCTCCTAACTTGATGATAAGATCTATGTTCTCTTGAGTCATATGAATATCTTCAATCAAATTAACTCTGAAAAACTCATGCATTCTTTCTTCTTTTTCAACAAAAAGAGCCAGTTTCTCTGATAACTGATTCAAAAGAATCCTAATCGGTTGCTCTCCAGATGTCAACTGATCCACTAAAAATTTCTGATTATCTAGCAAAACTGACAAAGGGGCACTATTACACTGAAGATCGTGTAATCTGTCACTCATATTGCTCATTGCTGCAGTAATTGCTTGAAATCTCCGAATCAAATCAGGTGAAGAGCCTGATCCACTCACAGCATTGTTTGCAACAGACTCAAATTTATTCTCCATGTAAATCTTCATCTCAGACAAATCATCTTTCTTTACCATCTCTGATTTTAACTGATCAACAGCATGCATCATATCAGTCTTAAACAAATCTACTTCCTGTCTTGAAATAGTAGATTCTTTCAGCTTCTGAAACTTCAACTGCTCTAAGTTCAGAGAATTTCTGAGACTATCATTCTCAGATTCTAATTGATAGATACGCTTGTACAACTCAACAACTTCTTCTTTTCTCGAATCAGGGGCACCCTGTGCTCTATTCTCATGTCCAGAAATAGGTTGATGAGGCAGGGAAAGTGGTAAAGAATCTGCATCTGACTGTTCTTTGTCCTTGTCCTGACAAGGTTGATCCACTGAACTAGCTTTTGAAGCTTGAAACTCTTCCACTGAAAAATCATCCTGAAGTACCTCTGTATTAGCATCAGAAGTATGTTCATCACGAACAGTAGTCTCTCTGACTTCTACTGAATGGTCAAGAACAATATTTTCATGTAAATCTTGAGGTCGGGCCACTTCTTCACCAGGCACTGCCTCCATAAGTTGTTCTTGTGGAATTACTTTTTCAACAGCCACAACAGCAGATTGAGGTTCTTTTTGGATTTCCGTTTGAGCTACTGGTTCCTCTATCGGTGCAGTCTGCTCCACAACAGCTTCTCTCACAAATGAATAAGAAATTACCGGTTCAGAGGATTTCAAGGCAGGAGAGATAATTTCATCATCAATTGACCTCTTCCTTCTAGATTGAAGTCCTTCTTGACTTCTCTCTTCCTCAACTTCCTCCATCTCAAAGCGAATTCTCCTTCCACTGTACTAACCCTTGATTCTTCTTGTCCCTCCTTGGACTTAGCCGGTTGAGCCTGAGCACTCTCCGAGTCTTCCTCAGCTCCAACAGGTAAGAGTTTTCCTTTAATTGTGCTCCAGAAGTATCCTACTTTCCTCAAAGTTCCAGCATTAAAAACATTACTGTGGTGACATTTCACCCCAGCATCTACCAATCTGATCATTCCTTTTTTAAACAAAAACAAAGAAATGAACCTTCCATAAGGGAAAAAGGTCATTCTTGCTTCACTCTGACAGCAGTATCTCAGATATCTTATCATAAATCGAGGAAAATTAAACTTAATATCACACATCAGAAGATACATTATGTACATGTCAGGGTATAGGATTTTCTCCATCTCAGCCATCCTTGGTGCTAAACCAGTCTGAACAAATTTTACCAAGATTTTCTGATCGGGCTCCAAATCTTTAATAAACATCTTCTTTATCACTCTGGTTCCAAACAGAAAAGACATAATGTCTTCAGACTTATGTATAGAATCTCCAATATTCCGTAAATCGAAATGAAATACTCCTTCATGAGGGCAGATAAGAATTTGACTTATCTCTACAGATGATATGGAAAAGTCCTTATCCTCTATTTGAGCCAATAAACTATCCTCCGTATCTCCAAGGCTAAACTGAACAGTTCTAAAGAAATGTCTCATTTCTGCCTCATATAGAAACACAGAAATTTCACTATTAAAAGCTTGCTCAAGGCTTTGAAAAGACAACAATTGCTTCAACAGTAAATTAGTTTCAAACAGCCATTCTAAATCTATGACTTTACCTTGCAGTATTTTCCGACCAACTACTTTAGGTTTCTTTGCAGCACTGCTCTCAGCTTCATCTGGACGCTTAGTCTTTGCCATTTCAACAACGATTTCTGAAGGTTCGTAAGTTTAGGGTTTGAAGATTCAGAAAAGGTTTTTGGAGCAGATGTGCGGTTTTAGGTTTTCGAAAGGGTTTCCGAAAAAGGTGAAACAGTTTAGAAGGTGAAACGGTTCTGACAGCCTTGATTCCCATGTAATCACTAACCATTACTTTTATTTAAAACAAAATAAAATTACTTAAAGCGGGAAACAGAAATTAAGCAGAATTCGAAAACAGAATAAGATTAAAAAAAACTATTTAAAATTAAATAAACCTAACTCCCCCTTAATAAATTCAAACCTTGCCGTGGGAAGTGGTTTAGTAAAAATATCTGCTAATTGATTTTCTGTATTTAAAAATTCTAAAAATATATCCTTTTTAAACACATGATCTCTTAAAAAGTGATGTCTTATATCAATGTGCTTAGTTCTAGAATGACTAATAGGATTTTTTGAAATATTAATTGCACTAGTATTATCACATAAAATAGGTGTATTATTGAAATTTAATCCAAAGTCCATAAGTGTGTTTTTCATCCACAACACCTGTGCACAGCAACTACCTGCAGACACATATTCTGCCTCGGCTGTTGACAGGGCAACTGAGTGTTGTTTCTTACTAGACCATGATACTAAAGACTTTCCTAAAAAGTGACATGTTCCTGAAGTACTCTTCCTATCTAATCTACAGCTTCCAAAGTCAGCATCTGAATATGAAATTAAATTAAAATCAGAGGTTTTTGGATAAAGCAGAGATTGATAAATAGTACCTTTTAAATATCTAAAAATTCTTTTAACAGCAGTTAAGTGGGATTCTTTGGGATTTGATTGAAATCGAGCACAAAGACATACTGAATACATTATATCTGGTCTACTAGCAGTAAGATATAACAAACTACCAATCATACCTCTATATAACTTGTTGTCCACTGATTTTCCAGTTTCATCCAAATCAAGTTTTATATTAGTACACATAGGAGTTGTAAATGTCTTGCTGTTTTCAAGTCCAAATTTCTTAAGTAAATCAGTAATGTATTTGCATTGATTTAAAACATTTCCAAAATCTTTTTGAAATATTTGAAGACCCAAAAAGAAATTTAATTCTCCCATCATACTCATTTCAAATTCTTTTTGCATTAATTCTGAAAATTCATGACAAAGAATTTTATTGGTTGATCCAAAAATTACATCATCAACATAAATTTGAACCAACAAAACATTATTTTTCACAGTTTTCTTAAAGAGTGTTGGATCTGCTAGTCCAACAGTAAAATCATTTTTCAAAAGAAAAGAACTTAGTCTTTCATACCAAGCTCTAGGTGCTTGTTTAAGGCCATAAAGAGCTTTAGTAAGTTTGAAAACAGAATCTGGTTTTTGAGAATTTTCAAAACCAGGAGGTTGCTCAACATAAACTTCCTCCATTAAATAACCATTTAAAAAGGCAGATTTAACATCCATCTGAAATAATTTAAAATTCATATAAGATGCATAGGCTAAAAGGATTCTAATGGCTTCTAACCTGGCTACAAGTGCAAAGGTCTCATCATAATCTATTCCTTCTTCTTGATTATATCCTTTAGCTACTAATCTTGCTTTATTTATAGTTATTATCCCTTGATCATCCTGTTTATTCCTAAAGACCCATTTAGTTCCTATTACTGGATAATCATGTGGTCTTTCAACTAATTCCCAAACCTTATTTCTCTTGAACTGGTTCAATTCATCCTGCATTGCTATTACCCAGCTCTCATCATCTAAGGCTTCTTCTATGGTCTTAGGTTCTTATTGGGATAGGAAAGCAGAGAATTCAACTATGTTTCCAAAGTTTCTTCTAGTTTGAATACCAGTCTCTAAGTCACCTATCACAGATTCTAAAGGGTGATTCTTTAAGGTTTTAGACTGTCTAGGCATTATATTCAAAGGTTCTTCAGTGTCATGTTCTTCTGAACTGGACTGAATTTCTTTTACATAATTTTCAAAATCATTCTTTAAATTCTCAAGTCTCATGTTTTCATTAGAATCAGGTTCATCTATTTGTTCTATCCTTTTCTCAAAAGGATCAGATTCATCAAATTTCACATGAACTGATTCTTCAACAATCCTTGACTTTTTATTATAGACTCTATAAGCTTTGGAGGTTGCAGAATATCCTAAGAAAATACCTTTATCAGATTTTGGATCAAATTTACCAAGATTATCTTTGGTATTCAAGATGTAAACCTTGCATCCAAAAACTTTAAAGTAATTTACTTTAGGTTTTCTGTTATTCCATAGTTCATAGGGTGTCTTTTTCAAAATAGGTCTTATTAAAATTCTATTCATTATATAACAAGCTGTATTAACAGCTTATGCCTAGAAATATATAGGTAGGATATATTCATTTAACATAGTTCTAGCCATTTCTTGAATAGTTCTATTTCTTCTTTCTACAATCCCATTCTGTTGAGGTGTTCTTGGAGCAGAGAAGGTGTGTTTAATACCCATGTTTGAGCAAAAGGAATTAAATTCCTGGTTCTCAAATTCTCCACCATGATCACTTCTCAATGAGATTATATTAAAACATTTTTCATTTTGAATAGATTTACAAAAACCTTCAAATAAACTAAAAGCTTCACTTTTAAATTTCAAAAAGAAAATCCAAGTAAATCTAGAATAATCATCAACTAATACATAAACATATAATTTACCAGCTAAACTTGCTACTCATGAAGGTCCAAACAAATCCATATGGATAAGTTCTAGAGGTTTAGTTGTAGCAACATTATTAACAGATTTGAATGATGATTTGTGTTGCTTGCCAAGCTGACATGCATCACAGAATCTGTCATTTTCAAATTTGAGACTAGGAAAATCAGAAACTAGATGTTTCTTAGATAATTTATGTAAAGCATATATATTGCAATGAACAAGTCTTCTATGCCAGATCCAGGATTCACTTATATTAGCAGTTAAACAGTTTACTTGTTGTTTACACAAGGAATACAAATCCAAAGTATAAACATTATCAGTTCTGGGTGCTCTAAACTTAAATAGTTTATCTTTAGAAATAGTACAACTATTGTTAGTAAAATCAACAGTGTATCCATCATCACAGAGTTGAGAGATACTTATCAGATTGTGTTTTAACCCTTGTACATAAAGTACTTTGTTGATTGAGACTGTCTCTGGATCTCCAACTGTTCCAATACCAATAATCTTTCCTTTGGCATTGTCACCAAAGGTGACAAGTCCTCCTTCCTTTCGAGTAAGAGAAGAGAAATTAGCTGAAGTTCCACTCATGTGTCTTGAGCAGCCACTGTCCATATACCATATTTCTTTCTTTCTTTGGTGACCTTCTACCTGCAAAGACATTCAAACAAATTGCTTTGGTACCCATATTTTGTTGGGTCCAGGAGTGTTAGCAAGGAGTGATCTGGGTATCCAAATTTGCATTGTTTTCGTAAAATTGATTGAATCATATAGATCGTTGGAAATATAAGCTTTCTTAATTCCACATATTTGAGGTTGTCTTAGAAAACAGTTTTTAGCTATATGACCTTTTGTTCCACAGAAGTTACAAATAACCTGTTTAGTGCTAGGAACAAAATAATTTTTGTATAACTTAGGTTTTTCTCCTTTACTTCCAATTCCAAACCTTTCCTTTTTAATTACAGTTTTTCCAAGTATCTCATTTAAGGTGTTTTCTCCTTTTGTAAAAACTAATGCAGCCTTTTTATAAGATTCTACTTCATCCTGTAGAGTTTTTATTTTTGATTCAAAATTAATTTTATTTGAGTCAGCAGAGTTGTATCTGTCAATTAATTCCTTATGTTGTTTTAGCAAAGTATTTCTCTCATCTGAAATAGCTTTCTGCAAGTTCTTTATAGATTTATATTTTTTAAATAATGAGTCATACCTTTCTTCAAGCATATTGCAGTAAGCTGCAAGTTTCATATTTGAGAAGCTTGTTTCAGAGTTTGATTCATTATTTGAGTCAGAGGAGTAGTATGAGTGTACCTCATCAGTTTCAGCCATGAAACACATATTTGATTTTAAATTGGCTTCATCCTTCTCTGAGCTTGATTCAGAAGAATTACTTGAGTCTTCAGAAACACTCCAAGTAGCTTTCATAGCTTTCTCGTCTTTCTGCTCATAATCATCTCTTTTGAAGAATTTCTTCTTCTTTGCATCTTTCAATTTTGGGCAATCCGGTCTGATATGTCCCATCTTTTTGCATTCATAACATCTCACTTCCGTGCTATCCTTTTTGAAGGATTTCTTGAAGTCTTTCTTCTTACTATAGAACTTTCTGAATTTTCTGGCTAGCTGAGCCAATTCTTCATCCGAATTTGAAGAATCAGAGCTTTCTGATTTAGCACTTACTTCTCTGTTCTTCATCTTTCTATCCATTTGTTGAGAAGTCACTTTCAACGCAGTGTTTTCCCTTTTTATGTAGACTTTATGCTCATTTACCTCATCTTGCATTTCAGCTTCGTACATCATCAATGTACCAATCAGTTCTCTCATAGTTAGATCTTTAACAGAAGTTGATTGTCTGATTGCTGCAGAGATTCCATTCCATCGAGTAGGAAGTACTCTCAGTACCTTCAACGCTTGATCAGCCTGCTTGATTGGTTCTCCTAGAGCTGTTATATTATTGACAATTTCTGTCAATCTTCCATTCATCTGAGTGATGCTCTCTCCTTCAATCATTCTGAAAGTATCGAATTTTAACTTAGCAGTTGCATATCTCATCTGTCTTACATTATCTGTTCCTTCATAAGCAACAGCTATTGTTTGCCACATTTCATATGCAGTCGGGCATTGAGATACTCTGTTAAATTCATCTGGTCCTAGACCACAGATGATTGCATTCATAGCTTTTGAATTTATGTCATACTCAGCCTCTGTAGCAGCACTCCATGTATCGGGATTTTCAGGAATTTCATAGGGAGTCAGAATCTTTGAATAGACTTTGTAACCAAGATTTTTCAGATAAATAATCATATGTGATTTTCAGCAGCCATAATTATCTCCATTAAAGTAAGGTGCTCTGACCATTGACATTCCCTCTCTCATATCAGCCATGATACACTATGTATAATATTTAAATACTTCTAGCTTGATAAGACTTTAAAAAATAAGAATCTCCTCCTCTGATACCAATTGTTGGATCTGAATCTACGGATTACACACAAGAGGGGGGTGAATTGTGTCTTTTCAAAATTATTACAATCTCTTCAATTTAGACAAATTCTGTCCACTATGCTTTTGCACGATTAAATATGCAGCGGAAAAAGTAAAAGCATGAACACACGGATGTATAGTGGTTCGGGGAACAGAAGGCCCCTAGTCCACTCCACCAACGCTCAAATCCACGAGCTTGGCGATTTTCACTATCTGGTCCTCGTTTCCACAGACCCGTTCACAACTGAGTACAGGCAGTTGACACCTTTACAAGATTCAGGCAAACACAGCCTTCCTGGTTCAAACACGAACCCACACAGCATAGAACGAGAAGCTGATCACTCAAAAATAAAATGGGTTTCGATAAAGAAAACACTTCTCCAGTTGTTCTTCACAATTGCAACAGAATGCAATTGACAGTAGATAGATCGTTGTCTTCAGAAAATAAAGATCTGTAATCAAAACAGTTCTGAGTCGATCCAGTTGCAATAGATATTACCAGAAACTTCACAACTTCAGCAGCAATAGATTCACAACAGATAGTCGATGTAGAACACGTGAATCTGCTATCAAGATCTTCCTTCGGTAATAAAGGTTTTACACTTCTTCTCAATCACCAGAAAAGAACGCCTTTACACAGTCTCTGTTTCTTGCTCGTTAAAAGATCAATCTAATTATTTCACACACTTTCCTGTGTATATATATATCCGAAGTTTCCAAGATAGAACATATATATTCAAATCTGAGAAAATATTCCGCATAAATAGATCCATGAAAATCTCCTTTAGATTCGCGATATTAAATGAAATAACAGAGCCGTTGTAACTCCCCTGAAGAATCGGCATAAAAAGCTCTGTTTAAATCAATCAGTAATCCGTTGAAAATCGTCTTTGATTCAGTCAAAGTCGTACTTAAGAATCGGCTCGAAATCCGCTTAATAATCCGCTTGTTTGACCAATGCAAAAGGAAATATCGTCTGTCAAAAATATCCCGACGCCAAACATAGGGTTGATGACGTGGCTCCAAACGTAGGGTTCACAAACGTAAGGTTCACAAACGTAAGGTTCAGAACGTAAGGTTCAGAACGTACATACTTTCTCTTCAGCATTCAAACCTAGGGTTGATCATCCATACTTTGTCTCGCTTCAACTCTTCAAAGAACTTACGGTTGATTATAAAAGTAAGATTGATGATCCATACTTTTGAGAAACTAACTCAACACTGAAAACTAACGTACGGTTTCTCTTCCATACTTGTCCAACAACGAAAACGTAAGGTTCCTTCCAAACGTAATGTTCTTCTTCCATACTTTTCAACAACGTAAGATTCATTAACCATACGTTTTAAAATAACGTAAGGTTCCTTAACCATACGTTTCTTTTAACATAAAAAGTAAACTTTTCATCCATACGTTTCGTTCATCAACGTAGGGTATGAACAATGATTCCAGTACGCGCTAAAATTGATCTCACGCTACAGTGATTCCAGAACACGCTAAAATTGATCTTGCGCTACAGTGATTCCAAAACAAGCTAAAATTGATCTCTGAATAAATGAAGTATGAAATCTCGTTGTATGAAATAAATAAATAAAATAAATTCCTGCAAAATACTCAACGAAATAATTAGTTAATAATTAAGGGTATTTGTGAGCATCAAAATCATCATAAAGAGACAGAGTATTATTTGAAATAATCTCCCCCTTTAAAAAACATTATTTTGAATTGTTTGAAAACAATACATTTCTCAACAGTAATGTTTCATTTAAACGAAAAATCAGTTTTTTAACTACTACTTAGTGGTTTCAGTATTCATCAAAAATTGAAGTTTCTCAGAACAATGTCAAAATTTCACCCCAAGCTATAATTGATATTCCGAATTCAAAAATGATGTATACTTTAAAAAATTCCAAACATATAAGTGTCATTAATTAATTTTATAATTAATTCTCGTTGTCACAACAAATAGCGTGTTTTTAATAAACAATATATATCAAAAGATTGACAATTGTTTATGTCCAATTTCAAAGTGAAATTAATTCTAATGAACACCATTGGATAGAATGGTAAAAATATATTCTAATTATAATTTAAAACCACTCAGTAGTATTATTTATCACTATAAATTATTTTGATCAAAAAAGTTTTTTTATGTATTTTTCACTATTCATAAAAAGATGGAAGTTCTCAGAAAATTACAAAAAATTCAACTTAGGATAATTTCAATATTACGAATACAAAAATGAATTCCATATTGAAATATAAGATTTCCATAATTTTAAAAAGTGGGTATTACTATTCATAACGGCTACTTTGATTAGACGCGGTGTGTTAGAACTCGAACTTGTGTACAATGCAAGCTATTGCATTATTGAAAGAGAAGCGTATCGTGGAAGCTCGGGGTGTTACATTCTCCCCTCCTTCAATAAATTGCGTCCTCGCAATTTGAAAATTTTCTATGAAAATAAAAGGTTGAAAATAGAAAATACCTTTGTGGAAAACCCACATCGGAAATAAGTTTAAATTTTTTTTAACCTTAATAAGAGGGAAAGGGAAATGAAAAAGTCACCACCAAATTATGATCTTGATAAGGAGAACATTGGTGGAAATTAGAGACATATAATTGGAGGAAAAATGTAAATATTTGTAGGGAGTGATTGAGGTCATCAATCATAAACAAGTGTGAAATTGAGGGCCTCAAAGCCTTCAATCTATGTTGATTTAAAATATTATCAGTTCAACAAGACATAAGGTATTAGGATAACACATTTTTTGTTTTAATATCCCTTTACTAAATTTTAAGAATTAATTTATTCATAGAATAATAGATAGGTAAATATATATTTATTCTTGACAAGTAGAGTTTCAACCTTCAACTAAATTCTACCACAAACTAATCTTTTACTCTAAATGGTAACAGAAATCAAAAATATTCTATTTATCTTAATTGTATAAGTTTATAAATATTACCGCATACCATTTATATTAGGAAAACTATTTTGAAATAACCAGGGACTTCCTGTAGGCTAGTGGTAGGTAATAAAGGCATGTCGCACTCTGGATGTGGGTTCGATTCCTACAGCTTTGTCCGACGTGACGGGTTATCCCCCAACCTGCAGGTTGTCCTTTTCCTAAAACTATAGTATTATAATATTCCAAAAATAATCTTCAGAAATGTTTTAACCTTAAATAATACTATCCAAAGTTCAACTAAATCCATTCCAACCTATATAGTTTTCCAAAATTCCTTTTTCCAGACTTTCTCTAAAAGGTCTCTAAATTTCAATATCAATTGTAACATCAGATTCCCCAAACAATGTAAAGATTCTCTTATTGTCACATAATAAAAATATGATTATATTCATCATATTAAATCCTTAATTAAAACAACAAGTACTGTAGTATAATCATTATATATATCACATTATTCTTATAACCAAAATATAATCCTTGAGTCCAAAAGCACAAATACAATAATTATTCCACTTCAACTGTAGTAACAGCATAAGATTGTCCTTGACCTCTTGTCCTTTTCTGAGGTAAGTTTCCTTAATGCTTAGGACATTCATTTTCATAATGCCCCATTTCCCTACAATTGTAGCATTCAATATTGATAGCCTCTTTCTTTCCCTTTCAATCACGCACCTGGTGAACCTTTTCCCCACATTTATAAAAAACTCCCATTCCTTTTAGGCAGGCACCGGGGTGAGTCTTCCCACAATTATTGCATAATGGAAAATACTTCTTTCCCTTTTTCCCTTTATCTGTCTCTTGTTCCACCATTCTCTTCTTCTCTTGCTTTACTTTATTGTAATAAGATTTAGAGAATTCATTTTCTGTCTTGATAGAACACGCGACTATATCTTCGTACATTGAGAAAGATTGTGATTCTAGTGCTCGACAGAGAAACGGTTTTAACCCATCAAAGAAACGATCAATATCACTTCTTGGGTTACGTATATAATCTGATCCATGCCTCGCTAACCGTGTAAAGTTAGACTCATACCTTGTGACATTCTCATCCTCCTTCTTCCTCAGAATCAGAAATTGCCTTTCCATATCTGCTCTATGGTCACGGGGAAAGTAATTTTATATGAAAACCTCTTTGAACTCCCTCCATTCCATATTCGATACTTCGTCATCTTCCTTTGTATTTTGAATCAATGACCACCATTGATCAGTATCTCCAGTGAGGCGGTAGACTGCCATGACAACCTTCTCCCATTCACTACTCCCCAAGGCATGGAATATTTTTTCTAAAGAGTTTATTCATTGCTCATTTACTAATGGATTTGTACCCCCATTAAATGTTGGTGGTTGTTTCCCCATGAAACGATCTAACATTGATCCTCCACGTTGCGGATCAGGGTGCTCCAGATGAGTAAGGTTATTATTCATAACATGAGTGAGTTGTCCCAGTATGGTAATAAGTTGATCAGCACCAGTTGTATCTCCAGATCCACAATAATTATCTTGAAAAGGAGGGCAATCCCTACACGGAGTGCGTCCATTGATACGGTTTCCATTCCTTCCACTAGGAGCCATTTCTAGACAATGTCATAAATTAGATTAGTTTGTGAATAAAAATACATATTTCCATACTTGTAAAATACTTAACATAAATTGAACTATTTATCGATATAATCCATAAAAATGTTTTCTTTGAAGACCTTCATAGTGGTCTGTAAAGGAAATGAGAATTATCCTAATCATATCCCCCACGAGTGTCGTAACCAAGAGTGCAGCAAGGCCCATTGTCGTGCGCCAGTTCCCATTCGAGTCTAGCTCAAAGCGGTGTTTTCGAGTTTTACCCCTAGGTACATCTGTGCCAGAGCCGCCTCTACCTGCTCGTATCCAGAATGGGATGTATTGCTCAGGAAACTCACAACATCTCTATAATACCAAAATTCTAGGAAGTTATTCTATTCTAATCCTCAAAGTATATCTTTGGGCTATGTGCTCTAATCAGAGTTTATCTAAATCTAGCTTCCAAGGTTAGTACTAAACTGCCTCTGATACCAACAGTAACGCCCCGACCCCAGCTACCCAGAGGTGGTGCATTATTTCGTAACATTGGTGTGATCACAAAAGATCATGTCTCGAAAGACCGATTAGTTTAGTAGCTTTGGAAACACTAGATACATTCATAAATGTTACATTAAATCATAAAGTGAAAAACTACAATAACATAGTATCCATTGTCCACAATCATATCCTCTTCTGACTATCCCTACAGGTCATTCATAAAATTCTTCTTCACATCCTGGAAAATATTAAAACATTGAATGGGGTGAGATCAGATGCTCAGTAAGGATAACAATATTGCGGAAGCTTTCATAAATAAACATTAACATTTAAGGCAATGTATAACTAAGACAAAAGCCTTATAAACATGAACTTCAACATAATATGGCAAAAGTAAAATTAGATAATTCCATTTAATTATTCACATGGATATTCAACTGGTCGAATAATCATATGAAATATCAATAACCACTTTAATAATGATGGAATGCATAATTCCAGACTATCATAACCATGTAGCCAAGGCCTCAGGCCATGACTACAAATAAGATTTTTTCATGGCCTCGTGCCAAGACACTAGTTTGTCTCATGAGACCTGCCGATGCATCGAGGAGCTATAGTGGGCTCCACCTGTCATTTATTAATTCCAATTCATTCCTCATATGAATAGGTTTAAACAAATCATAAACCATAACATAATCGTATCACATAAAACATGCATAAAGGAAACATAACATTTCCACATTTCAATCACAAGATATCAATACAACACATTGATATAAAAAAAACATTATAAAAACCATTTTCAATACAAAAAAATAATGAAAATTAAAACTTGGTCATTAATTTTTATTTTAAAAAAAATTATGGCTTATAGAGGAAGCCGAAACTCAAATAATGGTCAAGGCAGCGGAGAAGTTGTTGTCGCCACATATGTACGGCAAGAAAAACATTCCCTTTTTGTCGTTTAGTAAAACGCTTCATATAAAAAATATTCCTTTTGAATAAACATAAAAGTCAAAGGGGTTTATACACCGTATAAAATAATGTTGTGTATAAAACAAAATATGCCTCAATGAAAGGAGATTGAGATGAAGACCCTTAAAAAGAACATTTTTTTAAATAAAGTAGATCTATTAAGTGTATTCACTATAAGTACACATAAATAAAGTACAAATATACTATAGGACATAATAATATCATGACATAATTTTAAAGTAGGACATTAACCCAAATAATGGAAATTGGGTTAAGAAATTCCCTTACAAAGATCATTTTTTAAATAAAATAGATCTATTATGTGTATTCACTATAAGTACACATAAAGAAAGTATAAATACAAGATAGGACATAATAATATCATGAAATAATTTGAAATTAGGATATTAACCCAAAAAATGTAAATTGGGTTAAGAAATTCCCTTACAAAGATCATTTTTTAAATAAAATAGATCTATTGTGTGTATTCACTATAAGTACACATAAAGAAAGTATAAATACAAGATAGGACATAATAATATCATGACATAATTTGAAAGCAGGAGATTAACCAAAAGAATGGAAAATGGGTTAATAAATTCCCTTACAAAGATAATTTTTTAAATAAAATAGATCTATTGTGTGTATTCACTATAAGTACATATAAAGAAAGTATAAATACAAGATAGGACATAATAATATCATCACATAATTTGAAAGTAGGAGATTAACCCAAAGAATGGAAATTGGGTTAAGAAATTCCCTTAAAAAGAATATTTTTTAAATAAAATAGATATATTATGTGTATTCACTATAAGTACACATAATTAAAGTATAAATACCAGATAGGACATAATAATATCATGACATAATTTTAAAGTAGGATATTAACCTAAAGAATGGAAATTGGGTTCAGAAATTCCCTTACCTCGTGTCCGAATTCACTCAACCGTTCTTTGATCTCCTAAATGATAAACTAGAGTTAATATCTACATTCTTAAGAACCTTTTTCAACTTCATTATTCCTTTTATATCACTTATTACCATGTCATTAACATTATGCAATTATTTAAGTTTATAACGGTCGTTTTTTCAATCTTAGGTACTTGAGTCAAAAATAAACTTCTTATAATCACACTTTGTTCATGTGGTAAAATATCCTTTATATCCATAATTATATTGATGATTTATATATCATATAAATCATATATATCCAGTATATACATTCATTTATAATATTACATAACATTTAGAGGTAAGAAATGAAATGCACCATTCATGGAGACGGTAAGCCGTACGTACGCATGAACGCTACTTTCATTTCCATTTCATATTTAATGGAATTAAGTTATAATTATATAAAGGTATAATATAATTCTAGTATAATATAATGTATAATACCATTTAATCCATCCATTATACATCCCACATATAGCATTAATGATTCAAATCACTTTGAGGGGGCGGTAGTCCGCACTTCCTAAAATGAAATTATCACGTTTACCCACAATGGAAATCATAAAGTTTTCCATAAATGAGAAATATAGAAGAATAAGGAAATCATAAAAATAAAATATATATCATATATGAAAATATTGTCATCAAAATGGCCACCATTAGAGGTGTTAAAATAATATTGAACAATCATCGTTTCGTGAGGTAGTATTTCGCCACCCACAGAAACAGTATGTTTTTTAACCATTAGATGAAGGTGTGTGTAAGTGTAAACCAAATCCTTATCATAAAAACATCCTAGTATATTTTAGATACTGGTGTTGTTACAAAAGAATGGAATAAAAATATTTTAAGGGGTTGGAGAAGCAAAATAAAACATAACAACATTAGAGAAGACATTACCTTAAAATCGGGTAACTCTTTTTGATTTGACCCAAAGGCTTCCTTGGGAAGACTTCTGCCCAATGTGAGGCTTATAACAGTAATTGAGGGAAGTAGATAGAGTATCTGGGTAGAGGTTGGCCGAGCCAAAAGGCTTTGATGGTGTGAGTAAGGTGGTAGTGGTGGGGGCCTTTTATAAGAGGAGAGAAGGGGTACTCTTGGAAAAATTGGAATGTTACTTTATTATGAAATGATTTTTTGAATTCTAAAGGTACCACACTTATATATTTAGAGGATAATGTGATAAGGGTTATAAATATACTCATCCAATAGGTTTTTGACAAGTGTAAGGCTTATATTTTAAATTATCTTTTCATTTTATTTAAATCGTTAATTAATGAGGTAATCGCTGCATAATCATGGTGTCATAAATAATTTAATTTATTTAATGTCTAAAAATATAAAAAAATATCATGATGTAGGAAAGCTTTTTAGATTTCTAATTAATATTTATAGTTTAATATATGATTTGTATAACCTCATATAATTTTTTTTTAGTAAAACAACTCTTGTTTGTGACATTATTATTTTAACATTAAATAAAAAGTTATTTATGTCATTTTCCTACCAAGTGGCTCCATTGGGTCCCCATGTTGACCCATGGATTTTCATGGTCGTTTATGACTCATCCAATAGTGGTAGGACAAGTGTAAAGGTATTTTCATATTTTTATAATATCATTTTTAACTTAAACTTCACTAATTACCTTTAATCGCGATTAATTAAACTTAAAAGTTACTATTCACCAAAAATTATTTTAATCCCATTGAACCACATTTTTCTTCCTAATGACAACCATGTATGTAGGATTTTTGAAAATCAAATCATATAAGTGGTAATGTTTCATTTAAACGAAAAATCAGTTTTTTAACTACCACTTAGTGGTTTCACTATTCATCAAAAATTGAAGTTTTCCAGAACAATGCCAAAATTTCACCCTAACCTATAATTGATATTCCAAATTCAAAAATGATGTCTATTTTAAAAAATTACAAAAATATAAGTTTCATTAATTAATTTTATAATTAATTCCCACTGTCACAACAAATAGTGTGTTTTTAAGAAACAATATATATCAAAAGATTGACAATTGTTTATGTCCAATTTCAAAGTGAAATTAATTCTAATGAACACCATTGGATAAAATGGTAAAAATATATTCTAATTATACTTTAAAACCACTCAATAGTATTATTTATCACTATAAATTATTTTGATCAAAAAAGTTGTTTTAAGTATTTTTAACTATTCATAAAAAAATGGAAGTTCTCAGAAAATTACAAAAAAAATCACCTTAGGATAATTTAGATATTATGAATACAAAAATGAAGTCTATATTGAAATATAAGATTTCCATAATTTTGAAAATTGGGTATTACTATTCATAAAGGCTACTTTTATTAGTCGCGGTGTGTTAGAACTCAAACTTGCGTACAATGCAAGCTATTGCATTATTGAAAGAGAAGCGTATCGTGGAAGCTCGGGGTGTTACAAATCTCACCATATCATGGAATTATAACTTATGATAAACTTTTCTTTGAAACAGACGGAATGGCCCATCATTCTATCACATGATCTGCTAATGCTTTACGAATAACAAATTCAACTTCATTTCTTTAAGATATGAAGTGGAAATTGTTCAATCCACGAACAACAGTGAGATTGTACCAAAATCATGTAAGTATTTCTTGTAATTAATTAACATTAGTGAAATTATCTTGAAACCCAAAAATGTTGTCCTAGTGTTCTTATGTCCGATGAATCAGATGGTACCTTAGATCATCACAAATTTATGACTTTATGATTTATGGCTTTTTCATAGCCATGTTCTCTACCACTCTCCATTAGAACTTGATGGTTAGATTTTTCTTCCATATCAATATTTTAACCTTTTCTATCATACGTGGAAACCCAGTGATGAGTTAATTTGGGTAACCAATATGTTTCATACTTCACTTTTTAAAATGATGTTTTAGTTTTCCTAAAATGATGTTTTAGTTTTCCTTTTTACGATGTGGATTTCTATAAATAGTAAACGATTTATAACCCCAACGAATTTCGAGGGAGAAATTCATTTTAAGGGGGTAGAATGTAACAAACCGTGATTTTATAAGATATATTTTTTTTAATTTCTTTCATATCTTCTGGTGTACGCAACATCAAGATTATCTTGCGCAATATGTAACACCATTTTAGCTTGCAGTATATGCGACACTAATCTTGGATCGTGATACACACAATTTCATGTTGGTTTGATAGTAGTTATTCTACGCAAAACTGAATATATATATATATATTAAATGTAATTTTTTATACACAACAACAAAGGATTCGTGAACTACACGCAACCCTGACTTGGCTTTCATTACACGCAGTCGCGACCTTCCTCGATAGCATGTGTTGAACAGAATACAAGGATTTACTAAACAATGATATATTATTATAATATTATTATGAACTAGCCATTATGAATAGTATTAACTAAATTTTGAATGTTATAACATTATTATTTCATCTTACACATTTTCTAGAACATGTTATGTTCACAAAATAAAATTTTCGGGTAAAATAAGTATTTTTAAAAAAATGATGTTTTGTCGCATTTTAATGGCACACCCACATTAAATCTAGTTTTTGACATTTTTATAAGTTCAATTTTACAAAATAAAATTATTATTTAGAATCAGGATATAAAATTTTACCTTGGAATTTTTTTTATATTATTCTGAAAACTTTCATATTTTAACGAATAGTAAAAACACGCTATATTTTAATTAAAAAACAACTTTTTTCATCGTAATAACTTATGTGGATAAATTATAATATTGAATGGTTTTAAAGTATAAATAGAATATATTTTTACCATTTAATATAATGTATGTCATTAGCATTGATTTTACCTTGAATTCGTAGGTTAAATGAATTCAATCTTTTGCAATGTTTTAAACAAAAACCCGTTTTATTTTGACAACAGGATTGATATTAATTTAATTTCTGCAAATTTTGTTTAATGAATTTGGAAAAATGGATTCCATATTTTGAATCAGTGGGACCATATGATGTTAATAAGCTAATTTTTTTTTTGGCATTATGAATAGTAACTACGGTAAATTTTATTTACCATAGTTAAAGGTAAATCGGGTCATTAAGGGTAAATATAAGATTATAAAATTACCCTAACACCTGTCAAAATCCTATTGGATGACTAAAAGTCGAACCATATCACCTAAGGGTCGGATTAGAATCATTTAATGGACTTTTTTCCATGAAAATAACTTAATTATTATTAAAACCAAACAAAGTGACAACATGTCACTTTCTTAAATCTTATAAGTATAATAATTATAATTTAGTGATAATCCTCATGAGATGTAGAAAATGAATAGTCTCCAGAAATATAATAATATTATCTACATCATATGAATTTATTTTTAATTTTTAGGGATTAAATAATTATCATTAATGGTGACACAATAGTGATGCAGAAATTGTTTATCTAGTAAAAAATCAAGAATTTAGTGTTTATTAAACTAATAGTGATCTTAAAGGCATAAAACCCTGACCAAAACTTATTGGTAATGTAAATGTAAACTATAACCACACAATGGTCGAATATGAGACCTTTTGGAGCTTTCTAAAAGCGATTATGACACTAATATTATTCTATTTTAAATGATGCCAAAGATGTGACCTTCATAATTTAATAAATATAACAATTTAACTATTGTGATTTTAAGATGATGTATTCGAGTAAAAGTATTATTGATAAAGGTAATAGATGTATCTTCATCATAGGATATTATTTTTAATTTTTATGCCTCAAATAAGTATATTAAATAATTATACAAAAATGTTGTAGTAATTATTTTATTAAGAGACAAACCAAATAAATGGTTTTAAAAATAATAAAATAAATATTATATGAATTATTTAATGTGCTCTACTAATTTAATAGATACATATGGAAGTTTATGAATCTATTAAACCTTTTAGGTCAAACATTTCTTTTGTAAATATTTTATTTAAATTCTAATAAATGAATAGTGTCAAAATTGACACTATTGTTATTTTATAAAAATAACATATTATAAAATTGTTTAAAAATATAAAAAATATGTAAAAATTATAAATTAAACATTATATGGTCTAAAATGTCATAAAGTGTCAAATTATGGAAAATGCACAACACATATGTAATTATTTACAATAATTTAAAATTTAGAATATTATTACCACAAATAAAATTAAATTGATAAATAAGGATAAATCATGTTGATAATGTTTAAAATAAATTCCTAACATGTCTAAAAATAATTGTATGAGGAAATTACAACCCTATATCATCTAATATTCGTATATGAGTCATTTTAGAAGTTTTTAAGTGGGTTTGGGATTTAATATAAACTAATATTTCTTATATTTCCAAAGGTGTCCCTCTCCACCATTATAAAAGGGCACTTGCTCCCTCTCTTCCTCCCACCACTTTGGGCCTTCAAGCTCGGAAAAACCATGCCAAATATTCTTCTCCACTTCCCTATAAACATCCTAGAGGTCCAGGTCTTCTTCAAAGACCAATTTTAGTGCCCTAAAAGGAGGTCTCAAAAGGCACTTCAAAGAAGAGGTAATGTTTGTTACCGATTCTATCAACTTTATTTCTTCTTCCACTTCTTCTTCATTAGTTGTTTCATTATGAAGTAATAGCATCAGTATCACTCATATAATGATATGTTATTATATGTATGAAACAACCCTATTTAACCACTTATCCATCCTACGGAAAACGAAATCACCGCGAGTGCGTACGTACGGAATACCGTCTCCACGCCGTGGTGTAATCTGTTTTTCCAACACCACATTACATGGATGGGTATAATGGTGTAAAGAATAACTATAAATAATTATTATAACATCATTATGATTCTGATATATTATATCATCCTCTCCAATTCAATTCAATAATTATGGGAACGATATCATCGCTCGTGCGTACATACGGACTACCATCTCCACGACGTGATGAGATTCATTCTCAATGATTAACCATTCATGAATGATTTTAAAGTATATATAATAAGTAATCATGAAATATATGAAATAATAATGATACTGGATTTATGTATATATATATGTATGTCATCCAATTAATTTCATTCAATTCAATTAGGAAACGAAAACAACGTTCATGCGTACGTACGACCTACCGTCTCCATGAATGGTGTATTTAATTCCAATAATCGATCTATCATATATATATATATATGCTGAATATATATTACATATAAATCATGTGTTACATTCTGTAATTAAGTAAATCATGTTATAAGTAATAATATCAAGAACAACAAGTCCAAACATGTACGATAAATAAAACGATTTTACCCAAAATGCTACTTTAACATGGAACTTAGAAAGGAACGAGTAATATAAAGTCATAAGTGAGCCATATATGATATCATAAATATGATTCTGTAATAAGTCAATGACATTATTTAAATCATTATACAGGAGGTTCGGATACGTACGAAGCATATCAGACCAAAGGTAAGGGATAATTTTTCAAATCTCATTTTTATCCAAGATTGCTTATTCATAAGTATTTACTGGGGTTATTGTTATAATCCATGTCCATGTTTTCTAAAAGTCTTTGTATGTATGTTTAATTTCCTTTTTACACATTTTGACTTTTACCCCATGGTATGGAAGGAATCTTTCTTTTATTTACCCTACAAGTTACTTTTTGACTTTTCTGACAAAAGTACGAGAAGAATATTTTCATTAATGTATACGGCATGAAAGGATTTTTTATGGTTTTATAAAGCCATATTTTCATGTAGATTCCTAAAAAAGATTTCATGACTATTTTCAAGAAAATACTTTTCTTTTAAAAATACATGTCATTTTTTGAAAAGAAAATGATTTTAAAGAAGAAATGATATTTTTCTCAAGAATTCATTTCAAGTGTTTTATCAAAACTATTTTCAATCTATAATTAAATTATTTAATATGTGTATTTTTTAAGTATAATGTCTCTATGATTTTCATGGTTTCAATTTTCTTATTATGAAATTATATCCATTTCTTTTATATGGATTATGTGATGATGGTATGATGTTTATGAAACCCATTTTATTCGTTGGGATATTATGAATGATGTATGTTTATTTTGTAGCACAAGTAAGAATGATTTAATTATAGGATGGGTGGGACCTATATATCCGTCCAATGCATTGGGTAATGATTTTATATCTCATGAGATACACATGGATGAAATGGTAAGTTAATCTGGTTCAGCGTTACAAGACTGAAACGAGGAGTGAACTCGATTCAGAAATGGACTTTGTCCACTAAGATGGTCTTGGCAACAATGCCTTGGCTACTATGGAAATCATAACATGTGCTTAATGGATGCCATAATTACATGTTTTATTCCCATGCTACTTTATCATGATTGATGATCCTTTATGATATATGCCTTACATACTTCCAAGATTTATGTCTTTGCTCAAGGTTTTGATGTTTAGATTTTATGTTCAATTTTTTGCATTCAAATGTTTATGGATTGGTTTATGTTCTTTATACATACCCTTACTGAGCATTTGAGTTCACCCTTTATATGTTATCTTTTTCCCAGGATATATAGAAAGGTTTTAGGTAAGAAAACAAAAGTTGAAGATTTTTATGGAGATGTTGAAAATCTTTCCCCACGATTAGAAGATTATGTTCTAAGTTTCAAAGACACTATACTATTACGATCCATGTGTGTCTATTTTTGTTATGTATTAAGTATTCTTCAAATGTAATGTAATTTCCATGTATGTCAAGTTTCGGGTCTCTACAACAACCACCTTACTACGTAGGTGTGGATGTTAGAAAGGTGGGTCCCACACGAGCCCAAACCAATTATTTTCTTCTAAACTCCTTAAAACCCCTAATTAATTTGGCAAACCCCCCTTTAATTTCCAGTCTCTCTACCTCCCTCACTACCTTAATCCATGATAATGCATTTAATTAATGAGGATTATTTCTCTCCCTTCCTCTCCCTTTCCTCATCCTTTCCTCTCCCTTTCCTCTCCCTCTCTTTAATTAAATGCCAACGAATTTAATTAATGAGGATCATTCCTCTCCCTCTCTTTAATTATTTTCCAATGCATTTAATTAATGAGGTTATTTGAATTTTGAATTATAATTTGCATGTGCAATAAAATAATAGGAGGAGCCTATTATTTTATTTTGGGAGAGAGATTTAGTTGTGCTAAGGATGTTTGGGAGAGAACTTGAGATTTTGGAAGAACACCGGCCTCCGATGAAGAACGATGTCTCCTTCAACGAAGAACGCCGGTTCCACGAAGAACGAAAACGCACCTCCATTCTCTTCATTGCGACAACTGAGGAGACGCCTCTTCCACCTCTGATGCACTTCGGCGATGTCTATGAATCCTCACCCCATGATGTCGTCTTCCTCGATGCCAACGTTCGACATCGTTTGTTGAGGTAGGGGTTTATTCTTCAAAGTAAATGTTTTCGAACCCCGTTCTTCGTTGGTAATCATTGTTTAAATATGACCAATTTCTATCGCATTACGGGGAGGGTGCGGGCTGAATGAACACGACGCGAAGACCCTCCTTTTATATCATTTATTATTTTAGAATTGGAAACCTAAGGCAGAGGAGGCAAAATGCTGTCGCGCTGTGCCGAAAACGCGACGAAGGAATCTAGAACTGTCGCGCCTATTGTGCGGGAGGAACCGTGGCCCGCAACGTGGGCCGCTTCGGCGGAATAACCAGCCGTCCCGTCATCCGGTCGAGCGAAGGGAAGCCGCGACACCAGGAGGGAGGCATGCTGGAATAACTGGGTGGCCCGTGGGCCGGCCGGGTGGACCTGGACATCTGCGCCAGTAGGGCACCGCCCTGAAGAAATTTGCGACCCGCCGTGCGGGCTGCAAGAAATAGAAGACCGGCCAGCCTAGTCGGATGGTTAAATAAAGGTGGTTCCACGTGGCGCCCCCCAGTTCAGATAGCCTTGGGGGGGTGGGAGCCCCCCCTTAGAACTACTCGTCCTTCGGGTCGAGCCGTTGGGCCAGCCGGCCGAGCCAACCGCGCCCCACCGGGCCGCGCCCTTTGGGTCGAGATGAGTTTCTCCTTCAAACTGATATGACACCCCTTCCGGGTCGGACCCATCAAACTGGGTTAACCTGACCCGTTGGCCCACTGGGATAAATGGGTAGGTCCCGTTATTCACTTAAACATGAATAACTTAAAGACAGTGCGTCAGATCGACGAGCCGTCAGCGGAACTGGGAGTCTTTCAATGAAACAGTCCTTTTGAAATACTCTATGTGAGTTTTGGGAATCTTTGTAAAATAGTCGGGTTTGGAACGAGTATATTTCCATTCGGTCCCTTGGAACGGAATAACCAATATCTCTCAGACCGGGCATCCGTTTAACACGCTGTCTGTCGCGTTCAGTTCCTTTTGACAAGATAGAACATCATGATACATCAACTCTGGACTTTGTGACAATTGATGTATCAAAAACCTTGGTTGGAGGATCATACTCTCCTAGAATCGAGCGTGCTGTGTGTAGGAACCCTAGAGATGGCTGCGACTCAACAACTGCTGTATTGGAATCCTCCTTGGATTCGACAGTGACGACTACCATACTGTGATCCTCCGTGGGTTCGACAGCGATGACTACTATTCAGGTATCCTATGTGGGTCCAGTAGTATTGAACTCTGTACTTTTATCATGTGTGGGTCTGGTAGAGTAGCTAGTCTTGTATCCTATGTGGGTCCGACAGCTTATCTGGACTTGAGTCGTGTGTGGGTCTGATAGCTTAGATGAATTAGTGACTACATCTGATCATCACTATCACTATAAGAAAGATGTATACCTCTATGAGATGAGTCTTGATTTCAATCATTTTCATCGATGGGATTGACTTTCAATCTTGTGTGGACTTGGTTGTACATTCCTGGGTGGACAGGGTTGTGTATCCCTATGTAGACTGTGTTGTGCTTGGGCTCGATAGTTGGAGCCGAATTGTAATTGATGACTTATGTGTATGTATGGGAATATAACTAAGTAGAGTTGTTTGATACTTCGTGATTCTATTCCTCCTTTATGGATTATCCTTCGGGGATTCTGAGAGACCTTCGGGGATCTTGGGGTCCCTACTGAGTATCGTATACTCACCCCTGCATGGGCTATGCCTGCACTAAGTTGCGTTGGATATAGATGATGAACAACACTCATTGAGGTGGAGGCTTGTAGAGAAGGATGGTACCTGGAGGTGGAACACATGGCGGGACGTACACGAAAAGGACGGCCGCATCCGAGGAGTTGAGGAGACTATCTGTACCCACCATTCAGGTGGGGTTTCCTAAGGACAACTCGATTTTGTTGTTTTACATTACTTATGTTGTACTTTCTTTTCAGTTGTACCGTACATTGAGTTGGGTTTGTATACTGGCCCATTTACTTTTATGCACATACATTTTTACTCAGTTTTACTTAGTGCTTACTTCACTTGTGTACTCTCTGGTGTTTCTTTACTTTATAAAGGAAATTACTTCCCATTATTTTGGAATTTACACCTTTGGTGCTAGTTTCCAGCCTCTGGCCGATGGATGGTGGGCTTGGGGTAGTCATGGCATGATCCCCGAGGACGTGTTCTGACAAATTGGTATCAGAGGGAGTCAATTCTATCACAGAACTCCGTACTCAGATTATTTCTTCCCTGTGAAGCAATAATATTAAGAATATTGACTGTGGTTTTCAGTCCAGGGAGTCCAGTGTTAGTGCAACGACCGACATATCCATACACTAGGACCCTGACTTCTGAATTTCAACTCAGTGCTCAAAAACACTGATTGCATGTGTGTTTCAAAAGGTTTCTTTGTGATTACTTTGTGTCAACTCACCAGGTATATTGTACTAACAGTTGCCCACATTTTTCTTTTCAGGATGGCCCCACGAAGGCAGCCGGCTAGGGATCCTAGTTAAATGCAAGATGGAAACCCACCGAGCGGCGAGGCCTCGGTACAGGGCCCCATCACAGCGGAGGCCCCAGCGGTACCACTACCCGCTACGCCACTAATGCTACCAGCCCCATCGGCAGACAGTGCATTCCACCTGAGTGTGTTTCATGAGTTTCAGTGAAAGAGGCAGCCCAGGATCCATGGAGAGTCGGACCCTCAGGGAGCCGAGGATTGGCTGGAGTCTATCGTCAGAGTCTTCATATTGGTAGGGACACCATCTGACCTTATGGTGATCCATACTGTGAGTATTTTGCACGCATCAGCAGGTAGATGTTGGAGATTGATACTCCAGGTGCACGACGGGAATCTATACATTGGATGGAAATCGAGAGCCTCTTCCGCTCAGTGTTTTTTTCCATCCACTGTCCTTGCGGTGTGCATCCAAGAGTTACTACATTGGCAGCAGGGTAGTATGATAGTTTCTCAGTCCTCGGTGAGGTTTACTGACCTCTCACGCTACTCTACTGACATGGTATGGGGACCGTTCTTCAGGGCCTGGACCTTCGAGCCGGGGTTGAGGCATAGGATCAGAGCCTCGACGATTCCCCTCAGCATCCTGACGCATGCAGGGGTGATAGAGCGAGCCCTTCTAAAGGAGAGCTTCCTCGCCAAGAAGCCACCAGTAGTGAGGCCCACCGTAGGGCGACACGGAGCAGAGTCCTCTGCAGCTGACAGTCAACAGATGTCGCAGGGGTCCATGTGGGCTAGGCCATCAGGTTGGAAACCTCAGGATATGATATCAGTTGTGCGGGAACCTGAAATGGATCCAGTCATACGAGGAGCATACCATGCTATGAATGCGGCGGGGAGGACCACATGCCTCGTGACTGCCTGACCCACCATGAAGACGAGCAGTAGACAGTGAAGGGACCTCCTAGGAAGAGGCAGTGGTTCAAAAGTGGTGGTCCACAGGGAGTAGGCGGACGAGGCAGAGGAGTTGGCTGAGCAGCGGGTGGTGGACGACGTTTTGAGGCTCTACCACCACCACCCCCAGGTGGTCCACCCCGACCACTGGGAGCTGGCAAGCAGAGGTAGGCTCAGCTCCAAGCAGCAGAGGCTTACAACCACGGTGCACCTGAGATTATTCGAGGTAATAATTGTATCTACTCCACCCTTGCTGCAGTTCTTATAGACATATGTGTGACTCATTATTTTATAACCACTTCCCTTGTTCGGAGCTCGAAGATTCCGACGGAGCAGTTGGCTCGATCCTTACGGCTAGATAATCCTACGAGAGCAGACTCGACGATTATGCACTGGTGCCAGTAGTGTGAGATTACTCTAGGAGGTGATATATTCGGCTGGTATCATCTTGTAGTGGTGTCAAGGCCTTGCGATGTCATCTTGGGTATGGGATGCTTATCTACAGTCCATGACCAAATCAACTGGTTTAGGCGCAAAGTGTGGTGTGTCCGCACGAATGGGACCAGGTTCACCTTCACAGGCGAGAAGGGAGCCTTTTCTGTGTAGGATGGACATAAGGTAGAGGATAGGGCATCCAATCACACATCAGTTTCCTAGTCTCATCCTCGTAGCATTTAACGTGCGGAGACTGAGTTTTCCTATTGTGGTGGATCAGTATGCAGACGTTTTCCCTGACGACTATCCAGAACTACCTCCACACAGAGAGGTAGATTTATAAATATACCTATACCCCGAGACATCACCAATATCTAGTCTAGAATATTGGATGGCTCCCACCAAGCATTGAGTGATGAATGTACAGCTGGAGGACTTACAGGGAAAAGGTTTCATCCAACCCAGTGTTTCACCCTAGGCTTCTCTGATTTTGTTCGCCAAGAAGGTGGATGGGAGCTTGCGACTGTGTGTCGACTACCGTCACCTAAACCAGGAGACCGTGAGGAACATGTACCCCCTTCTGAGGCTTGATGATATCTTTAATCATCTCAATGGAGCACGATGGTTCTCGAATTTCGACCTCAGTTCAGGCTATCACCATCTCAGAGTTCGAGACGATGATGTGTCGAAGATGGCCTTCAGGTGTCGGTATGGCCACTACGAGTTCTTGGTTATGCCCTTAGGCCTGAAAAACTCTCCAAAAGAGTTCATGAGTCCCATGAACATGATCTTCCATCCTTACCTCGATCGGTTTGTCATGGTCTTTATTTACAACATACGGATTTACTCGACAACTGAGGAGGAGCACGCCTACAACTTGCGGGTTGTACTGGATACACTCTAAGAGAACCAGCATTATGTTAAGCTCTCGAAGATCCTGTTATGGATTTGAGAGGTTCACTTCTTGGGGAAAGTCATCTCAGAGGTGGGAGTTGCAGTGGATCCCATGAAGATCGTGGCAGTACTTGCTTGGGAGCCACCCAGGACCGTGACGGAGGTGCGGAGTTTCTTAGGACTGGCTGGATACTATCAGAGATTTGTGCCATACTTCCCTAGAGTTGCATCACTTCTATCATCATTTATGAAGAAGGGTAATCCCATCGTGTGGTTAGAAAAATGTTAGTAGAGCTTCCAGGAGCTGAGGCCGAGATTGACCAGTGCTCACATCTTGAGGCAACCGGAGGTGGGCATTGGGTACATAGTTTACTACGACGCATCAGGGACAGGAAATGGTTGTGTCCTGATGCAGGAGAGAGCGATGATCACTTATGGTTCACAGTAGTTGAGGAATCACGAGAAAAAATATGCTTCCCTTGACCTAGAATTAGTAGTAGTGGTATTCTCCCTAAATATGTGGCAGTACTGTCTGATGGGTGAGCGCTTTACAGTCTACTCTAACCACTAGAGTCATAGGTACATATTTTCACAGAATGTCTTGAACCATAGATAGCGGTGATGGCTACAGTTCCTTTAGGACTATGAATTTGAGATAGTCTATACTTCTGGGAAGGGGAACATTGTGGTTGATGCTCTCAGTAGGAGGTCAGACATTCAGCTACTTGAAGAGGAGACAGAACAGTTAGCTGCTTTGCAGATATCCTTTATGGATTGAGATGGGGATGACTTTCTATAGTCCCTCACAGTCACTCCTCCACTACTTCAGTGGGTCAGGGAGGCACAACATGTGGACGTTGACTGTGAGACGTGATGTGCTCTGATATACTCAGGGCTGGCACCAGATGGATTTTATGTAGGAGGAGTACACATTATACTCTTCAGGGGACGTACCATGGTACAAGTTGTACTACAGGAGGAAGTGAGGATGGAGTTTCACACATCCCTTCTAGAGGTGCATCCAGAAGTGGAGAAGATGTACCAGGACCTTGGATGACAGCTTTGGTTTCTGGGTATGAATAACGATGTAGTAGAGTTCGTTTCACGATGCCTCACTTTCCAACAAGTGAAGACAGAGCAACAGGAACCAGTAGGCTTTGTACAACCCTAAGAGGTTCTGAAGTGGAAGTGGGATGAGATATCGATGGATTTCATGATGGGGTGTCCACATAATTCCAAAAGACACGAAACCATCTCGGTGATCGTATAACGACTCACCAAGTCATCCCACATCCTACCAATTAGAGAGCAGAGATTAGTAGAGTTCTTGGGATGCCTCTACATCCAAGAGATCATACGACTACATGGTGTTACATCATATATCATCTCCGATCGAGATGCTCGCTTTACATCCTGGCTTTGGAAGGGGTTGCATGAGGCTTTATGGACGTAGCTATGCATAAGAACTGCCTTCCACCCCCAGATGGATTTCCAGTTGGAGAGGATCATTCAGACACTCGAGGAAATGCTCCGTCCATTTTTCTTTGACATTGGTCACAGCTGGGAGGATCACCTACCCTTGGTGGAGTTTGTGTACAAAAATAGCTACCACTCCACCATCATGGTGGAACCTTACGAGGCGTTGTACGACCGACCTTGCAGATCACCTCTCTGTTGGGCTGACCCTTGGGAGTTTGGACTTGTTAGACCAGAGATGGTCAATGCTATGACGGAGAAGGTGTAGATCATCCAGGAGTGGATGAGGACTGCACAGAAGAGACATAATTCCTATGCTGATCAGATATGGAGACCATTGGTGTTTGAGGATGGCGACCAAATTTTATTAAAGGTCTCATCTCAACGTGGATTGTGGAGATTTGGCCGGGGCAACAAATTATCTATGTGCTTCATCAGGCCATTCTAGGTCCTTAGAATGGTAGGCGGGGTGGCTTACTTCATGGTCCTTCAACCTCAGTTGCACCAGGTGCATGACGTCTTCCACATATCTCAGCTGAGAAGATATGTGCACGACCCGATGCATATCATTGATCAATGGTAGCTGGACATAGATGACGGGGCTACATTCATAGAGGTCCCGGTGGAGATCGAGGATCGACAGGAGTGGGTCCTATGTGGGCGATCGATACCTCTGGTGTGCATTCGTTGGCAGCATGAGAACCTCTAGGAGAGCACATGGGAGCGAGAGTCTCAGATGCGTTCACAATACCCTCATCTATTTCCCTACTTTATGATTTAGCTTTATGGGGATGTAAATCCCTGAGGTGGGAGTAATGTAAAGACCCAATAATTTCAAAGAATTTTTTTTAAATACTTTCTAATTTTAAAAGTATGTGGCTTCTGATGTAACTTTATTTCAAGGACCAGTGAGGCCGAAATCAATTTCGGAAGTTTATCTCGGGTACAGTTAGTGAACGAAAGAGCATGTTTTTATATCTTTTGAACTGGTGCTCGGAATTGAAATCTGAGGGCAGCGGTGAACTCTCAACGCCGGTAATTTCTTAAGGGGACCTTTACCGCAGTTGCGTTTTAAGTGGGTTGAAATTTTTTTATTGGGGGTTTACTTAGGAAGTAAATAAAATTGTTGTACAATTTTATTTTGTATCTAAGGAGGTTAATTCCTCCCATGGGTAGTTAAGGGCGGGAAGCACAACCACATAACTACCCAAGTGTGGATGTTAGTGAGGTGGGGCCCACACGAGCCCCAACCATTTATTTTCCTCTAAACTCCTTAAACCCCCTCATTTATTTGGAAAAACCCCCTTTAATTGCCAATCTCTCCACCTTCCTCACTCCATTAAACCATGTCAACACATTTAATTAATGAGGATCTTTTTTCTCTCTTCCTATCCTTTTCCTCTCCCTTTCCTCTCCCTCTCTTTAATTAAATACCAACATGTTTAATTAATGATGATCTTTCCTCTCCCTCTCTTTAATTAATTGCCAACGCATTTAATTAATGAGGTGATTTGAATGTTGAAAGCTAATTTTCATGTGAAATATAATAATAGGAGGAGCCTATTATTTTATTTTGTGGGAGATATTTCGTTGTGCGAAAGAAGTTTGGGAGAGATCTTGAGATTTTGGAAGAACACTAGCCTCCGACAAAGAATGGTGTCTCCTTCGACGAAGAATGTCGATTCCACAAAGAACGAAAACACACCTCCATTCACTTCTCCATGAAAAGTGAGGAGACACCGCTTCCTCCTCAGATGCACTTCGATGATTTCTATGAATCCTCACACCACGACATCGTCTTCCGTGACGCCGACGTTCGACATCATTTTTCAAGGTAGGGGTTTATTCTTAAAAGTAAATTTTTTCATACCATGTTCTTCATTGGGAATCATTGTTTAAATATTAACAATTGCTATCACATTAAGCGGAGGGTGCGGCCCAAACGAACATGGCCCGACGACCCTCCCTTGATCTCGTTTATTATTTTAGAATAAGAAATCGAAGGCATAGGAGGCCCAACGCCGTCACGCTGTGCCGGAAACACGGCGAAGGAATCTGGTGTCGTCGTGCCGGCTATGCGGGAGGAACCGCGGCACGCAACGCTGGCCACATCTGCAGAAAAACCGGCCGGCATGTCGGCCGGATGGGCGAAGGGAAGTCGCGCCGCCAGGATGGTAACACACTAGAAAAAACGGTCAGCCCGTCTGAAAACTAGGCGGAGATGGACAATGGCTCCAGGAGGGCGTCGTGCTAAAGATATCTATGGCCTGGTGTGCGGGCCGCATGTGCAAGAATGTCGGTCGGCCTGGCCGGCCGGTTTGGGAAGGGCAGCGCCGCTTGGCGCCGCCAGGATGGATAGCCAGGGGGCCGCACCCCCCTCGGAACTTCTAGGCCTTCAAGCTGAGCCGGGCTGCACCCTTCAGGCCGGGTCGCGCCCTTCGGGCCGAGTTGTGTTTCTCCTTCAGCCCGGTCTGACACCCCTGTCAGGTCGGACCCATCAAACTATGTTAACCCAACCCGTCGGCCCACTAGGCTAAACTGGTCGGGCCCATTATTCACTTAAACGTTAATAACATAAAGACTGTGCTTCTAATCAATGCATCGTCTGCGGCACTGGGACTCTTTAGACGAGATGGTCCTTTTGAGATACTCTAAGAGTGTTTTGGTGTAACACCCCGAGATTTTATGAAAAATATTATTTTAATTTCATTAATGTATTGTGTTGAATGCTACACCAAGATTACCTTGCGCTATACACAACCTCGTATTATCTTTCAGTATATGCAATACTTTTCTTGGATCGTTTTACACACAATTTTGATAATAGTTATTCTATGCAACATTGTATATATATATATATATATATTCAATTTATAAATGAAATATGGTTGGATTATGTTATAAGAAACAATGAAGTATTCTTGCACATCACACAACCCTGACTTGGCTTGCATTACACGCAACCACGACCTTCCTCGATAGCGTGTGTTGTACGCAATTCCAGGTTTTAATAAACAACGATATATTATTATAATATTTTTATGAACTAGCCTTTATGAATAGTATTAACTAAATTTTGAATCTTATAACATTATTATTCTTCTTACACATTTTCTAAAACATGGTATAAGAACAAAATAAATTTTTCGTGTAAAATAAGTATTTTTAAAAAAATGCAGTTTTGCCGCCTTTTGATGGTGCACCCACATTAAATCTAGTTTTTGACATGATTATATGTTCAATTTGACAAAATAAAATTCTTCTTTGGAATCATGAAATAAAAATTTACTTTGGATTAATTTTTCATATTATTCTGGTAACTTTCATATTTTGATGAATAGTAAAAACACGCTATATTTTAATTAAAAACAACTTTTTTCATCACAATAATTTATATGGTTAAATTATAATATTTAATGGATTTAAATTATAAATAGAATATATTTTTACCATTTAATATAATGTATGTCATTAGCATTGATTCTATCTTGAATTCGTAGGATAAATCAATTCAATCTTTTGCAATGTTTTAAAGAAAAACTCGTTTTCTTTCGACAACGGGATTTATTTTAATTTAATTTCTGCAACTTTTGTGTATTTAATTTGGAAAAATGGATTCCATATATAGAATAAGTGGATCCAAATTATGTCAATAAGCTAATATTTATTTTTGGGAATTATGAATAGTAACTACGGTATATTTTATTTACCATAGTTAAAGGTAAATCTGGTATTTAAGGGTAAATATAATATTATAAAATTACCCTAACACATGTAAAAATACTATTGTATGACTAAACTTTGACCCATATCCCTTAAGGGTTGGATTAGATTCATTTAATGGACTTTTTTCCATGAAAATAATTTAATTATTATTAAAACCAAAGAATGGGACAACATGTCACTTTCATAAATCTTATAAGTATAATAATTTTAATTTAGTGATAAACTTCATGAATCATCGAAAATAAATAGTCTCCATAAGGATAATACAATTATCTACATCATAGGAATTTTTTTATAATTTTATGGATTAAATAATTATCATTTATTATGACACAAAGATGATGCAGTAATTGTCTTATTAATGAAATATTGACATAATTGATGTTATAAATACCAAAATAAATATAATTTAAGAATTTTTATGAATTAAACTAATTTTATAGGTTAATATGACATTTATTATTGATTTAAGTAACTCAGTTCGAACTAATCTTTCTGTTATGATTTTCAAAAAAATCAATTACTAAATAGTGTCAAAATTAACATAAAATAGTTTTTAAAACAAATATTATATTATTAATTGTTATTTTATTCCGAAAAATCTAAGGTTCCACCAAATGACTTAGATAAGGTTCTATATTTTAATTATAAGCAACTTGGTTTTGTTCGGTTTCTTATAATAAGTTTATTAACCTTATAGTGTAAAAACACAAGAAGACACGGTAAAAGTAAAATTATTTAACTTAATGTTAATTATAAATGATAAGATTAAAATAGGAACCTAAACATGTATAAATTCTATTGTATGAGAGGATTGTGACCCATACGCACCTTAGCTTCGAAATAAATCAATTTGGAGCTATTTAAAACAAAATTTGGCTTTATAATAAAATAATATTTTTAGTTATTCCAAAGGTGCCCCTCTCCTCCCTTATAAAAGGGCACCTCCTCCCTCTCTTCCTCACACCACTTTGAGCCTTCAAGATCGGTCAACACCTGAAAAATTATCTTCTCCACTTCTATAGAATCATCCTAGAGGTTCTGGTATTCTTCAAAGACCAATTTTATTTCCGTAAGAGGAGGTCTCAAAGAGGCGTTTCAAAGAAGAGGTAATGTCTGATACCGATTCTTTTAACATTATTTATTCATCCACTTATTCTAATTTAGTTGTTTCCTTATGAAGTAATAACATAAGTGTAACTCATATACTGATATGTTATTATAGGTATGAAACAACCCTATTTCACCATCTATCCATCATACGGAAAATTAAATCACCGCGCGTGCGTACATACGGAATACCGTCTCCACGCCGTGGTGAAATCTATTTTCCACCACCACATTACATGGATGGGTATAATGGTGTAAATAATAACTATATATGATTATTTTAAAGTGATATTGATTCTTAAAACTGTATACATACACTGCAATACAGTCCCACGATCATGAGAACGATATCATCGCTCGTGCGTACGTACAGACAACTGTCTCCATGACGCGATGAGATTCATTCTCCACTTTAACCATTAATGAATGATTATAAAGTACATATAATAATTAATCATGAAATATATGGCATAATAATGAAACTGGATTTATGTGTATATATATGTATGTCATCTACTTAATTCCATTCAACTCAATAAGGAAACGAAAACAACGTTCATGCGTACGTACGGTCTACCGTCTCCATGAACGGTGTATTTCTTTCCATTTACTGATTTATTATATATATGTATATTATGAATATATATTATATATAAATCATGTTTTATATTCTGTAATTAATTAATCATTATTTATGTAATCATATGAATAATTACAAGTAAAAACACGGACGACAAATGAAACAATTTTTCCCAAAACACTCTTTAACATGGAATTTACAAAAAGAACGGGTAATATAAAGTCATAAGTGAACCATATATGATATCATAACAATGAGTATGAATCTGGAATAAGTCAATGAAATTATTTAAACCATTATACAGGAGATTCAGACTCTTACGAAGCGAATCGGACCTAATGTAAGGGAAATATCACAATCTCATTTTTATCCGAGATTGTTTATACTTTGAAAATTTACTGAGGTGTATTTTATCATCCACATCCATGTTTCCTCAATATGTAATATTATTTCCATCCACCTAAAATTGTTTAAATCCAATTTTACACTTCGTTTAGTTTTTAGTAAAAAATATGAAAGGAATCTTTTTTCGTTTTTCGTACGAGGTACTTTTTGACTTTTCCGACCAAAGTACGAGAAGAATGTTTTTTTAACTTATACGGCATGAATGGATTTTTAAAACATTTTTTCCAAGAATATTCCTTTACAAAAATTCATTTTTATTTTTAATCAACTTCTATTATTTTATAATTGTAAGACATGTTAATAAAGGAAAGGTGCTTTGGAAGTAGAAAGGATATTTTCCCCAAGAATGGAGTTCAAGTGTTTTATCAAAATTATTTTCCATCTAAGATAATATAGGGTTTTGTTTATATCCCTATTTTTAAATTGATTTTATTATGTTATGATGGAATTATTTTTACGATATCCTTTTATGGATTATGTTATGATGATGTGATGTTTAAGAATCCCATTTTTTTACATGGGTTAAGATAAGATTTATGGTTTATGATTTTTTGGCAAACATAAGAATGGTATCATTATAAGATGGGTGGGACCTATATATCCCTCCAATGAATTGGGTAAATATTTTATATCTCATGAGATAGACATGGCTGGAATGGTAGGTTATACCGGTTCAGTGAAACAGGACTGAAACGAGGAGTGAACTCGGTTCAGAAAGGGACATTGTCCACTAAGACAGTATTGGAAACGAGTATTGACTAATAAGAAATGATTCTCTATGATTATGTGTGTATGAAAAAAAGTTTCATGCTTTAAGTTATGATTATTGGGATTACATTTCACTACTATGATTTATCCCATGTTACGAAATTATGATCTCTTTTGCAGGTTAAGATTTCCTAAAGATATGTTCTTATGAATATGACGTGATTGATATTTCTTTTTTTTACCCTTACTAAGCATTTGAGCTCACCCTTTTATGTTTTATGTTCCCCAGGATATAAATAAAAGATTTATGTTTAAGAAAAGAAGATCCTTATGGGAGATGTTGAATATCTTTCACCACGATTAGAAGATTATATTCTGAGTTTCCAAATACACTAAACTATTACGGTCCTTGTGTGTGTGTGTTTGTTATTTACTAAGTATTCCGCAAAAGTAATGTAATGTCTATGTACGTCATGCTTAGGGTCTCTACAGTTCGTATCAGAGGAAAGGTGTAGTCAACCTTTGTAAACTATGATGCGAAAACATTAGTGAGATCCCTATAGATATTTCTAAGGTATGTCTAGGGATGCCCCTAAGGATAAGTATATGTATAGGATATAGTCCTAGAACTATGGTAACGATCGTAGAATTTAACCTAAGATGTTAGATATTGATGGTACTCTCCCTTTATTATATTGTTTTTCCTAGCATGATTTTTGCCTCTCACACTATTTTTGTTGGGTTTTAGATGATGGCTGGAACCTGAAGGAACCGTGTTGATCAATGTAATGGACAATGCAATGATTGTCCTCCTGAACAAACAAATGTTATGGGAGATGGAGTGCAAAATCTTATTGCTATACTTACACAAGCTATGAATCATTATTTACTTCCAAATGAGCAGAGAAGGGAACAACATTCTATTGAGTCCTTCATGAGGCAACATCCACCTTCTTTCAGTGGGTCTTCTGATCCACTTTTTGCTGAACAATGGATCAGTACCACTGAAAAGATATTTTCAGTTCTTTAATGTTCTGAACATGATAAAGTCATCTTAGTAGTATTTCGTTTGGAAGGTGAAGCTGATCAATGGTGGAATCTTATCAAGAATACGAGGCAAAGAGATGAAATTGAGTGAATGGAATGGGACGAGTTCAAGAACATATTTTTCAATAAGTTCTTACCTCGTATTCTTCGAACAAAGATGGAGAAAAAGTTTCTTGAACTAAAGCAAAAGGATGATGAATATGTTGGTATATACGAAGCGAATTTTACAAGGCTTGCAAGGTATGCATCTGGATTTATCATCCAACCTGAAAGTAAAGTTGATCGATTATTCAGTGGCTTAAAACCAAATCTTCGAAGGGCATTATCTATAAGAGACTTCAGTAGCTAAGAAGAAATTGTGCGTTGTGATATCAAGGTAGAAATGGAAGTTGGTTTTACTTATCCATCTCATAGTTTTGACAAGAAACGAAAGATAGAGTTCAAGGAGAAATCTCAGAATAATGGTGAAAAGAAGATGAATGTTTCCTTATGATCAAAGTGTGGAAAGAAGCATGGTGGAGATTGTCTTAAAGGGACAAGTAAATGTTTCAAATGTGGAAAGGAATTTCATCGGGCATTTGAATGCCACAATGATGGGAATAAGATGCCTAATGATGCAAACAAAGGAAGGAATACACAGAATGAACCTACTACACTTCAATGCTTCAAGTGCAAGGAAATGGGGCATTATGCTAATAAATTACCTAATCCAAGGGTTAGTGATGATAGACATGAGCAAACACTTAAGGCAAAGGACAAAGGGAAGTCACATGCGATCACCATTGGCGATGTTGAATATGGCAACGATGTGGTGGAATGATTAAGTGTTTATGTAATGGGTTTCCAGGATTATGTTGTATATAGTATCGTGGAATATTGTAATATATATGTTTTGGTCTATTGTGGTTTTCAATAATTTTATGGCATCGATAACCATGAAAAGTGATTGAAATATTTTTGGAAAGAAGATTATATGCACATAATAAAGGGATAAAGAGAATCTAATATGTTTGATAGTATTCATGAGCCCATTATTGATATAAGGACTAAGTGATATCATGGTTTGAGGATATAGAATATTGAGGATTTTGGTATGTGGATAGTGTTAAATTTTAACTACATTCATGTTTTTACTAAGGTTCAATGGATATTCATTCTTCAAGAGAATACATGATTAAGGTATTCACATGTTTGTAATTTGACCAACAAGATATATCTAGGGGATAAATAATGGCATTCACGTGATCATTTCCTTTATACTATGAGCTTGGACCGAAGTATTTTAGATAAGCCTAAAGATTCGAATGGATTATGATAGACATAAGTTAGTATGGTTTAAGGATAAAACTTTTTTGATATTGTTGATGGGATGTTATAGTAATATAGCTTTAGAAAAAGGACAACCTGCAGGATGGGCGACAGCCCATCATGTCGGACAAGGCCGTGGGAATCGAACCCACAACCGAAGTGCGACTGGCCTTTATCGCCTACCACTGGACTACATGAATTCCATGTTTAGTAGAAACTAGTTTTATTATATTAAGCAGTATGATATATGAAGTATAATCCATTTTAGGAACCATATATCATTAATCTCACTGTATATGGACTTATGTATTTTTTGATACATTTTCTAACCTTTTGTTTGAGACAAATGGAATGACCCATCATTCTATCACATGATCTGCTAACACATCACGAATGACAAATTCAACTTCATTTCTTTAAGATATGAAGTAGAAATTGTCCAATGAACGACCAACGGTGAGACTATACCGAAATCACGAAAGTATTTCTTCTAATTCCAATTTCATCAACTTTAGGGAAACGATATTAAAAACCAAAAATGTTGTCCTAGTGGTCTTATATCTGATTAATTAGATGGTACCTTAGATCTTCACAAATTTATGGCTTTTTGATTGCTGGCTTTTCAATAGCCATGTTCTCTACCACTCTCCATCAGAACATGATGGTTAGATTTCTCTTCCATATCCATATTTTCACCTATGTGGAAACCCAGTAATTAGTTTATTTGGATAACCGTTACATTTCATACTATTGTTTTTAAAGATTGGTTTTGGTATTCCTTTTTACGATGTGGGTTTCTATAAAAGAAATTTTCGAATAGTAAACCATTTATAACCTCGATGAATTTCGAGGGCGAAATTCATTTTAAGGGGGGTAGAATGTGACACCCCGAGATTTTATGGAAAATATTATTTTAATTTCATTAATGTCTTATGTTTTATGCTACACCAATATTACCTTGCGCTATACACAACACCGTATTAGCTTTCTGTATACGCAACACTTTTCTTGGATCGTTTTACACACAATTTTGATAATAGTTATTCTACGCAACATTTAGTATATATATATATATATTCAATGTATAAATGAAATATGGTTGGATTATGTTATATGAAACAATGAAGGATTTTTTCACAGCACGCAAACCTGACTTGGCTTGCATTACACACAATCGCGACCTTCCTCGATAGCGTGTGTTGTACGCAATACCAGGTTTTACTAAACAACGATATATTATTATAATATTATTATGAACTAGCCTTTATGAATAGTATTGAATAAATTTTGAATCTTATAACCTTATTATTCATCTTACACATTTTATAAATCATGCTATAAGAACAAAATAAATTTTTCGGGTAAAATAAGTATTTTAAAAAAAATGCAGTTTTGCCAACTTTTGATGGCACACCCACTTTAAATATAGTTTTTGACATTATTATAAGTACAATTTGAAAAAATAAAATTTTTCTTTGGAATCATGAAATAAAAATTTACTTTGGATAAATTTTTCATATTATTCTGGTAACTTTCATATTTTGATGAATAGTAAAAACACGCTATATTTTAATTAAAAACAACTTTTTTCATCGCAATACTTTATATGGTTAAATTATAATATTTAATGGTTTTAAAGTATAAATAGAATATATTTTTACCATTTAATATAATTTATGTCATTATCATTGATTCTACCTTGAATTCGTAGGATAAATCAATTCAATCTTTTGCAATGTTTTAAAGAAAAACCTGTTTTCTTTCGACAACGGGATTAATTTTAATTCAATTTCTGCAACTTTGGTGGATTGAATTTGGAAAAATGGATTCCATATTTGGAATCAGTGGATCCAAATTATGTTAATAAGCTACTTTTTATTTTTGGGAATTATGAATAGTAACTACGGTAAATTTTATTTACCATAGTTAAAGGTAAATATGGTAATTAAGGGTAAATATAATATTATAAAATTATCCTAACACATGTAAAAAACATATTGGATGACTAAAAGTCTACCCATATCCCTTAAGTGTCGGATTAGATTCATTTAATGGACTTTTGTCCATGAAAATAATTTAATTATTATTAAAACCAAAGAATGTGACAACATGTCACTTTTCTTAAATCTTATAAGTATAATAACATTAAATTAGTGATAAACATCATGAAACATCGAAAATGAATAGTCTCCAGAAAGATAATACAATTATCTACATCATAGGAATTTATTTATAATTTTTATGGATTAAATAATTATCATTTATTATGACACAAAGATGATGCAGCAATTGTCCTTTTAATGAAATATTGACATAATTGATGTTATAAATACCCAAATAAATGTAATTTAAAAATTTTTATGATTTAAAATACTTTTCTAGGTTAATATGACATGTTAATATTTATATAAGTAACTTGGTTCGAACTAATTATTCTTTTATGATTTTCACAAAAATCAATTACTAAATAGTGTCAAAATTGTCATAAAATAGTATTTAAAACAAATATAATATTATTAATTGTTATTTTATTCCTAAAAATCGAAGGTTTGGCCAAATGACTTAGATAAGGTTATATATTTTAATAATAAACAACTTGGGGTTCATTTGGATTCTTATAGTATGTTTATTAACCTTATAGTGTAAGAACACAAGAAGACACGGTAAAAGTAAAATTATTTAACTTAATGTTAAATCTAAATGATAAGGTTACAATAGGAACCTAAACTTGTCTAGATTCTATTGGATGAGAGTATTTAGACCCATACCCACCTTAGCTTCGAAATAAATCAATTTGGAAATATTTAAAACCGAATTTGGCTTTATAATAAAATAATAATTTTTGTTATTCCAAAGGTGCCCCTCTCCTCCCTTATAAAAGGGAACCTCCTCCCTCTCTTACTCACACCACATTGAGCCTTCAAGCACGGAAAAACCCTGAAAAATTCTATTCTAAACTTCCATAGAAACATTATAGAGGTTCTGGTCTTCTTAAAATACCAATTTTAGTTCCCTAAGAGGAGGTCTCAAAGAGGTGTTTCAAAGAAGATGTAATGTCTGTTACCGATTATTTTAACTTTATTTCTTCTTCCACTTATTATTCTTTAGTTGTTTCATTATTAAGTAATAACATCAGTATAAATAATATACTGATATGTCATTATATGTATGAAACAACCCTATTTCACCATCTATCCATCCTACGGAAAACGAAATCACCGCGCGTGCGTACGTACGGAATACCGTCTCCACGCCGTGGTGAAATCTATTTTCCCCCACCACCTTACTTGGATGGGTATAATGGTGTAAATAATAACTATATATTATTATTTTAAAATGATATTGATTCTGAAATAGTATACATAAACTCCAATACAGTCCCATGATCATGAGAATGATATCATCGCTCGTGCGTACGTACGGACTACCGTCTCCACGATGCGATGAGATTCATTCTCCACTTTAACCATTAATGAATGATTATAAAGTACATATAATAAGTAATAATGAAATATATGACATAATAATGATACTGTATTTATGTGTTTATATATTTATGTCATATACTTAATTCCATTCAACTCAATAAGGAAACGAAAACAGCGTTCATGCGTACGTACGGCCTACCGTCTCCATGAACTGTGTATTTCTTTCAATTTACTGATTTATTACATATATGTATATTCTGAATATATATAATATATAAATCATGTTTTATATTCTGGAATTAATTAATCATGATCTATGTAATCATATGAATAATTACAAGTCAAAACACGGACGACAAATGAAACAATTTTACCCAAAACGCTCTTTAACATGGAATTTACAAAAGAACGGGTAATATAAAGTCATAAGTGAACCATATATGATATCATAACAGTGAGTATGATTTTGGAATAATTCAATGACATTATGTAAACCATTATACAGGAGGTTCAGACACTTACGAAGTGAATCAGACCTAAGGTAAGGGAAATATCACAATCTCATTTTTATCCGAGATTGTTTATACTTTGAAAATTTATTGGGGTGTATTTTATCCTCAACATCCATGTTTCCTCAATATTTAATATTATTTCCATCCAACTACAATTTTTTTAATCCAATCTTACCCTTATGTGAGTTTTTAGAAAAATATATGAAAGGAATCTTTTTTCATTTTTCGTATGAGGTACTTTTTGACTTTTCTGACAAATGTACGAGAAGAATGTTTTTTTAACTTATACAGCATGAATGGTTTTTAAAAAAAAATTTCAAAGAAGCTTCCTTTACAAAAATTCAATTTTTATTTTTAATCAAATTATTTTATTTTATAATTGTAAGACATGTTAGGAAAGGAAAAAAAAATTTGAAGTAAAAAGGATATTTTCCTCAAGAATGGAGTTCAAGTGTTTTATGAAAATTATATTCCATCTAAGATAATATAGGGTTATTTTTATATCCCTATTTTTACATTTATTTGATTATGTTATGATGGAATTATTTTTACGATATCCTTTTATGGATTATGTTATCATTATGTGATGTTTAAGAATCCCATTTTTTTACATGGGTTATGATATGATTTATGGTTTATGATTTTGTGGCACACATAAGAATGGTATAATTATGAGATCGGTGGGACCTATATCTACCTCCAATGAATTGGGTAAATATTTTATATCTCATGAGATAGACATGGCTAGAACGGTAGGTTATACCGGTTCAGTGAAACAGGACTGAAACGAGTAGTGAACTCGGTTTAGAAAGGGACTTTGTCCACTAAGATAGTCTTGGAAATGAGTCTTGACTAATAAGAAATGATTCTCTATGATTATGTGTTTATGCCAAAAAGTTTCATGCTTTATGTTATGATTATTGGGATTACATTTCACTACTATGATTTATCCCATGTAATGAAATTATGATCTCTTTTGCAGGTTAAGATTTCCAAAAGATATGTTCTTATGAATATGACGTGATTGATATTTCTTTTGTTTACCCTTACTGAGCATTTGAGATCACCCATTTATGTTTTCTATTCCCCAGGATATAAAGAAAAGTTTTATGTTAAAAAAAAGATCTTTATGGGAGATGTTGAAGATCTTTCACCACAATTAGAAGATTATATTCCGAGTTTCCAAAGACAATAAACTATTACGGACCTTGTGTGTGTGTTTTTTTTATGTACAAAGTATTCCGCAAAAGTAATGTAATGTCTATGTACGTCAAGATTAGGGTCTCTATATTTGGTCATCTTTGGAAAATGGCCAGGTTTGGAACGAGTATATTTCCAACCGGGCCCTTGGAACGAAAATGCCAATATCTCTCGTACAAGGCGTTTGTTTGATGTGTCGTCTATCGCGTTGAGTTCCTTTTGACGAGACAGAACTTCAGGATACATCACCTCTGGGATTTTAGACAGTTGATGTATCTACCCCCCCCCCCATGGCTTGAGGAGTGGACCCTCCCTAGATCGAGCATGCTGTGTGCGGAAACCCTAGAGCTGGCTGCGACTCAACGACTACTGTACTGGAATCCTCTGTGGGTTCAACAGTGACGACTACCATACTGGTGGTTACACGATATGTTCCTTAGCTTTAATTAAATGACTAGTAATTTCATATTGAATATTGTATTAGAACTTGTAAATTAGAATCATAAAATCTTCAGAATCAACCCATCTTATTTCCTATTACATTCTAATATTGAATGTAAGTGATTGAATTTAATCAAATGTGTGCCAATTTCATCTATAAATTGAATGACCCTTTATAGACTATAGTTATGTTCCATTTTATTAAACCTATTATTTTTTATGCATGTATAAACTCAAAATAAAAATTATTACTTATAATTGAAAATATTTCCAATAAATGGAGAGGTTATGTTTAATTTAATTAGTGGTTTCCTCCTTAGGTCTCAATTGACTCTCTAAATTCCATTACCCCTAAAATTGTAAATTTAAACAATTCCCAATACCCTATCCATATATGAGGGTAGATTTGATTTTATACCTTGGGTATTAATCCCTTTTACTTATGATCATCTTCGTCTACTGATTCTATATTCATTAAAATCTTATTCTAAGGTGTGTTCTTGGAATTTTTATAGATATTCCACTGTGATTTCCTCTGGTGGTGCTCCAAGAGAGTGGATAGGGCCACTCTATGGAGGTGGTGGTCATATATCTACTAATTATACCTATATTAGTGACACATGTGGCACCACCTACTATTCCTGAACTAGTCACTGATGCAAAAATTTGAATGGGTTTTATATCTTGAAGAGTGTTGTCACGCACGATCTAAAAACTATTTTTGATTTTACTAAGTGTCGCACATAGTCTAACCTAGGATGTTCTATAAAGGAAGAAGTGGATTAAGAAACCCTTAATAGTATTTACTAAAACAAGAAAATAATTGAAAAAAATGAAACATAATATAGGGGTGTTGGGTTTAATGACTTTCATATAATAAACTAAAAAAATGAGGAGCATCAGTCATAGACATAATTTCTTTAAAACAATTATATGAGAAGACATAGGTGATCTAATATACACCATTAATAATTAATTTATCATCATCACATATGATTGGAATTCATTTAATTACGATCCCTTAACCTTGTCAACCCCTGAACTGTATAGAAATTAACAAGACCACAAATATTTGAAAAAATGTGCCTTAGGTCATCTTTGCAACTATCAATCGCATCACCCTGCGTTGATTGTGAGAAAAAAGAAAACTTATTGTCAATTTTCAGTTAGGTAAGAATCTACTCCCCTGATTTTAGAGTTAGTTTTGTTTTCATATGAGACATAAACCCTAAAATTCTATCCCAACATGATTATATTTTACGGTTGAGGTTTCACTAACATGATTTACCCAAGTCTGACCACGTGGTAATGTGCAAGTCGATCGAGTAACCTAGAAATTAAAACTCAATTAATTTATCACAATTTATGAATTAATGTTTTTTTATGGATTCAAAATAAATAAATGAAGGGAGTATGGACTAGATCATCTATGAATGAAATCACTATTCCATGGGCATAGTTGTCATTGGGGAGATGTTTTTCATTAGCTATGGATTTAATGGGGAAAACACAATCTCATTATCAATATTATATTTTATCACCAAGAAGAAAAATATAAAGATAAGAATATAATAATCAAGAATATTTGTTGAATAAAATTCACCTTACAGGCATAAAATCAAAGAAACACAAAGTTGAGGTGGGAGAGGAGAGCCTTCTTGGAAGAGTTCTCTTCATAAGTCTTTACTACCTCCAACCGGTATTAGATGATCCGATGAAAAACCACTTTCGGAACACCTTCCCAAAGACTTGACCAACCCTCCCAAAGAGTAAAAATAAAATTTAAATTGAGATTGGGATGTCTATGTTACAAAATATTTTTAAGTACGAAAAGGAAATTTGGTCAAATATTATAATCCCATAATCAATACATATTTTACCACAAAAACGCATGAATTAGACATCCTTTAACAATGGTTATTTATGAAAAAAATTTCTTCAAGAACCCCCAAATGTTTGGGACCAATCATAAAAAAATGAAGATGATACATCCAAAACACTAAAGTGATATGCATTCTTGTAAATCTCGGCCAGATTTGACTCATGGCCCATTTTGACCACAAAAACGAATGATCCAGCTCCCATGTCCTAAATATAATTTATATCCCATTAATTCTGGAAAATAATTACAAAAATTGTATGCCGAAATAATTTACAAAAAATATTTATTCCTGAAATACTACATTTAATTTCAAATGGGTAAAATTAGAATTTCCATAAAATTTTCAAATTAATCGTATAATCCCAAAAATTATTTAAATAAACATATTTAGGACAATGTGAGAAAAATAATTTAATTCATTATCAATAAAATATTGTTTTATCAACTCCCACACATTTAACCATTTTCACTCCTGGGAAAACCTCATATCATGTATTCGAAAAAATTATGACAATATATGCATGTTCATATTTCTTGATCCACAGTGGAAATATATGCAATGTAATAAACCCATCAATAGTCAATATCAATAAATTTTAATTTCATTGTCTCATAAATTGAGTCAAAACAACATCCAGTGGGATTCATAACACAAATCATACCGTCTAATGGCATGGGTCTCTAATGACACTAATTATCCACAGGTGTGTTTGTGCTGACCATTCTATGATCATAAATCCACCCATTATTTGGAATATTTTGGTCAAGTAAAAAAATTCTTCTTACCTATTTTAATTCACTAAACCAGTTCTATATTCCTTTATAATCGAATTTCAAGACCGACTCATTTAAGAATTCATGAATGTCAAACCTTAATTTCTTGACCTAGATATCCTTATATGTTGTACATTTCATCACTCCCCTCATTTATTATTATTTTTAATCTTCAAATTAGAATAAATATCACAGTCCAGACTCAAACCATGTTTTATCTCCTCACAACACAAATTGTAATAGTTATATGAAGAGAAATGGTCATTGAAGAATGGTTTTTGACCTGCCAAAAACAAAACCCATATTTTTTATATTGTTTTTTATGGCGTACAACAGTCGTCTAATAGGTACACCTGCATATGTCAATTCAGTATAGTAATGAAATCGATTGGAAGAAAAACAAATGTATGGATCAACCAATGAATATTATTATCTTACTTGACTATAACATTAATTGAGTATGAAAATTTTCAAAAATCATGGTTGAGTGGATTTTATTGGAGAAATTAATAACACAATTTACCAAGAAAAAATATCACAAATAATGGATTTAAAATCTAAAAGGGTTTATAATGACACCACCAATCATATCATTGATGAAATCAATTTATATAAAAATGAACCCTTGATGACCAAATCCTACTCATGCTTTTCATTATACCAATGAGTTATGAAAAAAATGAATTTTCCTTTTCTTCCTCATGCGAATGTTACAATATATTTTTGTTTTTTATTAAATTTTTTCTTGCTTTTGGTTTTTTGAAAATATTAACCAAAAACATAATTTCATAATACATAAAAAAGAAAAATGAAAATGCTACATATCCAACTTAAAATATTTCCCCTCCCCTAGACTAAATTTCTTTCATTGTTCTGAATGTGAACCTATGAGATGATATATGAAAATGAAATGTATAATTTTAAATTGGAAAATTAATATAAAAGTGAAAGGGTTATGACCAAACCTAAAATTTTTATGTAATGATGGAGTCATGTGATGTGATGTAATCCACTACATTAGTTGAAATTCCATCAATTTTTTGATTCAGGTATTTCCCGATGACTGTAATGCTTCTTCATGTTTCTTATTTTGTGATCTCCACTACAGCATAATGAAAAACATTAGATACAATATAATGACCTAACCATTAGGATCAAAACGTACTAGGCCTCAGATTTAGTCGTGAACTATAGAGTTGGACTTTATCTTAATAATGAAACTACCTTTGTTAGATAATTATTTAAATAGATTATTTTTATGTTTTTTATTGTACCTTGAGTTCTTATATGTTGATAATGGAATTTCCTCATGCTCTTGATTTTGTATCATCCTTTGGATTCCAGCTTGGGCCAAATCCATGTTTCATTTCATTATTTCCCTATATGTCTCATGCTAGACATGTATAGGGAGCCTAAATTCATTCTCAATGGAAATATAAAAGGGGACATAAAAATGGGTGTCATGTATGATTTCATATAATCCCATAGTGCATCATCAAAGTGCATTCTCTAATCATTCATATTTGGCTGCACAGTTTCTTCCCAAAATTGATTCTACTCCCAATTTGAAACCTTAGCCGATCCATTTGTATGGGGTTGGTATTGGATTGATATTTTAGGTGTCACCCCTTAAATCCAAATTAAGGAATACAAATTCAGATTGTAATGTTGGTCCCCCCTAATCATTGATGACAGCCTTCAGAACTCCAAACCTGCAAAAATATTCCTTCACAAAGTCGACTACAACATGAGATTCATCAGTCCTGATGACGGTGGCCTCCACCCATATAATAAAATAATCAATAGAATGCAAAATATAAAAAAACCTAATGAACACGGAATAGGCCCCTAAAATGTGTTCCCCATACATTGAAAATATCACAATATAGTATGGGTTGATGGGGCACCTCATGTCTCCTAGAAATGGTCCATGTGTGTTGGAAATGAGGGAATGACTTACCAAACACATCGGAATCATGGAATAATCATGTATAATATAATAAAGTGTCAAATACATTAATACATATTTGTTGGGGACCAATGTGTCATCCATAAAAATGTGTATGACAGAATTGAAGAGAAAGATCAAACTCATGATTAGGAACACACCTCCTAATAACATGATCACTACACATGTGCCAGAGGAATGGACCAACCCAATAATAAAATCTCAACTCATTATTTTTCTTTTTTTGAATATGATTCATTAAATCTTAATGAATTTTGTATTTAATGAAGTACTTAACAAAGTCGTCATACCAAGGACACATACATGAAATGGAATAAAGATGTACATTGGGGAAAGTGTCTCGTAATGGTACCTGGTCCAGGGTGTCAGAATCTAATGTGTGAGTAAGACTACACATGTGGTCTTCCAAAAAGTTCTCTAGATTATTCTTATCCTTCATCTCAATATCTAATTCATGAAGAAGGTTCATCCAACGGATAAGTCTGGGATTTCCATCTGTCTTCTTCAAGAGGTACTTCATAGCAACATGGTCTGAAAAAAAAAACTACATTGAAGCCCAATAAATATGAACAGAATTTATATAATGAAAATATGATGGAAATAAAATCCTTTAAATTTTTTTTATTTTTATTTGGCTTAATCCAATATCCTCAATTCATAGGAATTCAAATTTGAGCATCCCTCCACCCACTAAGAAAAGACAACTCTAACCGCAAAGTTGGAGGAGTCACATAAAAGTTCAAAAGGAAGCTCCCACTATGGGGGTTTTATGATTTGTGGAGTGGTCAGAAACATTTTTAGCATATTTAGGGAAGTCCTATAGGAAACATGAAACACACAACTGGATTATTTTTCATGTAATCATAACATAGGTAGATAAATCATACTAAAATCATTGATAATGCACCGATAAAATCGCGCATTCCCTTGGAATGTTATAACATCATGCACAGATAAAGGATAGGGTAAGGATTCAATAATATCGACCTTATATGTCGAACATCTACACCATGTATTGACACTACATGACCCTAACATAATTCCATGCTCAACTATGAAATGTTACTTTTCAATGTTTAAGACCATATTCTTCTCAATAAAATGATTCCAAACCATTCCCAAGCAAGAGATACAATTATAAAATGATGACCCATAAACTGTAAAATAATCCATAAATACCTCCGTGAAGGTCAAAATAATAAAAAAAAATACTCAACATGAATATCTACAAGGTACCAGTGGAATTTCAAAGTCTAAATGGCATCCTCCGGTAGGAAAATCTGTTGAATAGACATGTGAATATTGTCTTCTCCTGATCCTCTAGGAAATAGAAACCTGAAAAAATATGAAAATACACCCAAGAAACAATATTATGTCTTTCTATATAGTATATCAAGAATTTTATCAATAAATGGGAGGGTAAATGGTCCTTGCGATTGGATTTATTTGTTTTCCTATCATCAATACACACACACCAACAATTTTGTACCCTCATTGGAACTAAATCATCTATCTCATTTATAACAATAGTAAAACTACCATTTTTAGGCCCAAAATGAATATGAATCACCCATTAGAAATAGGAAATGGGGTAAATTATACCTGCCTAGATAATTTTTTCAACTTATTTTTTAACAACATCTAGAATAGTTGGATCGAGTCACTACTGTGGCACCCAAACTATTTTAGCCCACACCTTTAAAAGAATCCTATACATTTAAACATATGGGATAATACATGATATTTCATCCATGTTCCAGCCATTTTCCATAGTGTTCTCACTTAAATGATTCAAAAATAAATCTTCATGTTCCAAAGAGTTATGATACATATTTCTAATTGACAAATGTTGTAATTTTCCTCAAATTCAATTTCATGATACATATTTCTTAATGTGCATAATGAAACAGAAAATATTTTGTTATTACTTAAAAAATAATTTGTTTTGCCACATTAATGGTGTTTGTAAAGGCCATATAATTTTCTATTTAAAATGTCTTTGAATCAAAATGTTCCCATTGTTGAATGGTGTTTGGATTAAAATGGTACTCATATTGTATAGGTTTCATTATAAATAATATTCTCAAATCCTTATTTATAAAAGGATAATCCATTCAGGTAAATTTTTTCGTTCTAAAATTCCCTATAATTTTCATTGGATATTTATCGGGTTTGATATATCACCTCACAATTTAATTTCCCCTTGATTCATGTTTTACCCAAAGGGTTTCTTACTAGTGAAACTAAAACAATTTATTTCTCAGTAGGTATCATTAATTTATATATGTATATGTTTATTTGATGCATTGAAAACATTCACAATATATGGCTCAATAATTTATTATCTTCATTTTCAACTACTCTATATTATTTAAAACATATAAGGTGATTTTCTATGTTTTTTATGTTGGCAGTTTTCATTAAAGTGTGAAATAATAACATTATTATAATTTTACAAGTACACATGTCTTTATGAAAATATTTTAATTTAATATGAAACTATCCCTTTTTTATGTTAATTTTTTCTAAAAGAAATTTCCTATCCAGGTTTATGATTTATTTCTTTAAAAAATGTCAATTAATGATTGATGTTTCTTATTTCCCAAGTTATTATTCTAGAACTCTTGAAAATTAATTTTTCATCTATTTTATTATTATTTGAACAATGTTATACTTGATCTCATACATTCCAAAAATGATTGTATTCACCTTATTTGAGTGGATTTATTATGTAATGCAACCCTCTTTTTGGGAATAATTTATCAATGATTTTTATTTTACTAATCATGATTAGTTTATAATTGTAATTATTATTCCAATTCCATTAATATATGAAAATTATATTTTTTATTACATTTATTGAATGGTATTCACCAATATAACATGAACCAATATATTGGGTAAATTAAATATTCAAAAATATACAATTTATTTATACTCTGTTAATACAATATGATTTATTATACTGATTTTATGTTACATACCAATGAAGCAGTTGAATATTATTGGATAAACAATTATTTTCCAATGGGTATAATATATTATTATTATTAAAGGAATTATGAATAATTTTCTTATATGGATATATTTTTAAAGTATATAAAATTCATTTTCATTGTATGGTTAATTTATGATGTAGGGAATGGAAACTATCTTTCTTCCAATTTTTTTAATATATAATGAATGCATTTTTCATATTGCATTAATAATTATGGAATATCGGGGTTTCTATCATATATCTCCCTCCAATAAATGATTTATCATATCATACATATTCTCGAGTCCTTTATATTTTTTATATGTTGGGGCAATCATGGTGTGGCTCAGGAATGTAATGTTTTCCAATAAGAACTTTTGTGTAATATTTCAACGATGTAATAGTTTTTCTTATATTCTCATGACTTTTGTATTCTTTTATAACTATGGTTTGTTGAATAATGTTTCCACAATATTTTTATTTATTTGTTATATTGTTATGATAATTACAAAAATATTTGTTATCTGTGTTTTTTTGTTACAGTTATCTTATATATCATGATTAAACCTATACATACATCCTACCACACGAAATGATATTCAATTATTATTACTTATACCTAACCATAATATTAATATTATCTCCCTATTTTCTTATTTTTATATTCCCCTTTTCATTTAATAAGAAATTAATATATGAATGGTCTAAAAGTACTGTAATGTAGATTAATTATGGATACATTTTAATAAGTATTGAAAAATAAATTTATTTTGTAACTTATCCTAATGTAATATAAACCATTAATTCATGGTATTGTGAGATAATATTTTCAGATTTTATATGTATATTATGCCAATGGTGTACAATAATTGTGTGTTAATCTAATGTTTCATTTCTCTATCACCTTCCTATCTGCACACTACATTGGGTAAGGTCTCATTAGTTTACAGACATGAATATCGCTTTAATAGTTTATAAGGAATGTGATTCACCACCATATAAAAATATGGTACTTAAAAACTATTTATTATAATCTATATTAGTTATTCTCTATAGTGCTTTACTTTATTGTTCTTACATATTCCCTAAATTCATTCTTCATTCACATTCTATTCAATAACAATATATAAAAATAGGGTTCTATCTTAGAAATTAATAACTTGAAATATTAGGGAAACATTTTCTTTATATAATTTACAAAAAAACACTTTTATTACAATTTCATACCCTAATATTATTATCCCCATTTTATCTATGACCAAAAAATTTAAATATTACCCCATATTTTCTAAAACATCTACAATATGTTGTTATAATTACTCATAAATTCCATAACCATAATTCAATGCCTATGATCAATTCAAAATTTTATGATTTTTTGTATTATGAAATGTTTCCCATAATTTTTAATGTTTTCAAAATCCATAAAAGTAAGTAGATTCAACACCACAAATCCCAAGCTCAATATTATTCTTTTTAAATTCAGATAGAATCTCCAATATTTTCATCATATCACATCATCACAACAAGATAATCTCAATAATTTAATGATCCCCACTTATTTTAGTTGTATTTAAACCTGAAATTAACCATTATGGTGTGATATTATTGTAATCCATATATCTATAAAATATAAGTAGAATAATATCTCAAACACTATGATGACCATAAAATTATATTCTAATTATCTTCACATTTGAGACCACTTATGACATGATTATATCCATTATAGTGAAAGATGATTCATCTTAAACCAGTAGAACTAGTGGATCAATAAAAAACACATTTTACAACATGATACGGTTTTTTAAAGTGTGATAGTATTTAATAACTCATATTTATATTAAAAATAATACTATTCAAGATGTATTTGTTAATACATACCATAAAGAATTAGGTGAAATGTTATATGCTATAAAAATTTTATAATTTTAAAGTGAATGTTATAATATATCCATTGATTTATCGAATATTAACATGTGTAAAATCACTTTAAAATAAAAAAATAATAATTCTTACAAATAATTTGACAACTCCCTATAAATAAGAACCCGTTTTTAGTAAAATCATTATATGGTATGGAAATATAGCTTTTCTAAAAATTGTTTTTAATTTATTTTTTGGATAGAGATAATAATTTATACAAATGCTACGAATTTAATTTTAGGAAAATAATATAATTTTTTTAATAAAATGTCAATATTACCTTAGTGTTATTTTTTATATCTTTCAAATTATTTTCTTCTCAATGAATAGTTGAAAATATAGATTTTTTGTAAAACAATCATTTATTGAATAAATAAAAATCGAAATTTAATATTATATTATTAATTAATTATATATTTTATAATGTATCGTTTAATTAAATATAATCAAATAAATTAAATATGAATTTTTATTATTCTTTTTTTTTCTGAAATTACATTTTTTGTCTAAAAAATATTTTTCCCTTTTAAAAACTGGTTTTATATGGGAAATATTTCTTATTTAACAAAATTATATAAATACAAATTTATTATGGTTTTTTTATAAAATTATCACATTATATAATTAAAAAAATTTATAATTCTTTTGATGGTTTCTAATTTTAAATGAATAAAATTACATTCAGTTATATACATTAAAATTGATTTTTTTTAAAATGTTTTTTCATTAAATTTTTCATGGTTATATTAATTATTTTTACCAAGTATATAAATTTAATGAGAAAAAATTTATTCAATATTTAAAATTTCAATGAATAAATTTTGTAATTATAGAAATTTCAATTTTTTTATTATTAATAGTAACTTTTGTATAAAATGTTTCACCCAGGTAAAATGTTAATTCATGTTAAAATGAGTTAAAAATATAAGGCCAAAAAATTTCATCTAAATTATTATTCTATGAAGTATGTTTTTATACATATTACCTAATACCACGTATTTAATGTTTTATATGATAATTTTCCATGAAAATGAATTTATAATTTCTAAATCCAATGAAAACATCCATGTTTGTCCTCTCCCTTACATATAAAATCACACCCATATCCTGATTTAATGACACATATTGATATTATTTTCTCAGAAAATACCTACCCAAATACCCTTAAAACATAACTACCCATTTCATTGGGGACCTGTGTGATAATAATACCCACCTTAGAAGGTCGAAATGTAAACATAATTATGTTGTGATTATATGTGGTGAAACACTTACCTATGTTTTTTACTGTATTTAAAATTTCATCTACATTAATATTCTGTTAATCATTAAAATATAATAGCATTAAGATATCCCAAGTTTTATGATGTAATTTTATTTGATTTAATAACCTTTATCCATCTCCACTTCTATCAAATGTGAAATGAAACAATCCTTCTTGTGTACGAAGGAATACGGCCTCAAGAACCGATGTAATTTTTCAAATCACCACATCTCATGGAAAATCATAATTATATATTTAATATATTAATATATATATATTATTTTCAGTAAATGATTATCCTTATTTAGGGAAAATATATCAATTAGTTTTTTATCATTCCATCCATTGGAAAATGATAACATCGATCATGCACACATCTAGATTATCACCTCCATGAAGTGATGTCATTAGAATTCTGTCATATCCTCACTTGGATGGTATATATAAGCTAATATAAACTGATAATGTAGTACTTTTATCATAATGAACAGTAAATTTTGATAAAATTATGCTTACCTTCATTCCCATAAGCTTGTTTAAAAATGAAAATGTTTCAGACATATACATTTGGACAAGTTTCACCATGTTGTAACATAAATATTTTTTCATAACCACCCAAAATAGTAGGATATAAAAGTATAAATAATATATAAAAGTAGTAATTGTTTAATTCTTATTATTTTTATGATTTAATAATGTTCTCTTTGACAATTGTTAACATAGTGAAGATGTTTTTCAATTAGGAACTGGACATCCTCACATCCCCAGGCGTTGACTAAACGAAATAATAATTCTATATGGAATTAAATAAAATGATATAAATGGATTATTATTAAATTAATAAACATTAAATTTTTAAAAAAAAAATAAAAAATAAAAAATTTTAAAATCATTTATTAGAAATGAGTTAATGTAGATAGATAGAGTGTTGGGACTCTAGGTAAGGGGATTCTGTATATAATTTCCATTAATTGAGTTATACTTATACTTAATTAACATTATTATACAATTTTTATGGGAAAATTAAAATTTATTTTATTAGATAATATTTCCTAATTTTTTGTGTTGTTTTACAATTATTACAGATAATCACTTCCTTGATTAATTCTGATGTAAATAATATGTTCATTGTAAAGATTATTCAACTCCAGAAAATTTATTTAATGCATATCTTATAATATTAATGCAATTCTCTTAAAAATGTTTATATGACACAAATTTTGATATTATATCAAGTTTGAATCATTGTGAATGTTATTTAGGTTTCATTTTAATATCTATCCTTCATGAAACATTGGATGAAATGTTTTAAATAATGAAAGGGCTTCCATGGTCTCAATTTCAATTTATTGAGATATAATTAATGTTATGCACAATGTTATATTTTATATGGTGTACGTACTAACACATGAATTTATTTCCACTAATTATTTCATGTATATTCTGGATTTTATATAATTATTTAATGACTCTCATTCAATGTATTTTTTATTAAACAATTACAAAAGTTTCAAGGGTTCCTCACCAAACACATCATTCATTGAGATGTGTATTGATTGATTCACCTATATTCATTTATACGGTGTATACAATTACTATTTAAATATAATATAATGGATATTTTATGATCCTATTATTTCATTATCCTTATTATTAACTTCCTTTCATATTTGTTTTGTTATAAAGTGCCGAAAATAGGTTTTCATAAAAAATATTATTGTAATGTTTTTAATTGTTGTTAAACAAAAAATTACTCCATATTATTAATATTTTTTTTAAAATATAATAAATATAAATAATTTCATAAAAAATTTCTACGAACATTGAATTTATTTTAATTTTTTTAAAAAAGAATATTTCTTTCCATTTTTTACATAGGTCACTTCTCACTCTTATTAAAAAAGTTTTAAATGAAATTTTAGTTTTAACATTTACGACATGAATCAAATTTCCTATCTTCATGAATATTATTTTATTTTATGTTTACATCATAATTATGCATGGTTATTTTAAATGAAATTATTTTTATCAAGGTTAGTGATGTTTTTATCAAATTTTATAAAAATAAAACAATATTTTCTTTTGTTTTCAACAAAATGTATTAAACATATATTCTTGTATATTTTCCATTTTTAGAAATATTCATTACTTTTCTATTTTCCACAAATGATAATATGTTCTATGATACCATCCTAAATTTTATGTAGATAGATTATGATTATTTTAATGGGATTATATTGGACCCCATAACATTTTCAAAAGTTAATCAAGTTATGAAATTAATTGTGACTATTTCTATGATTATTTTGATGAAATTAAAGCAATGAAATTCCTAATATTTACATGTGAGATTACAAAATTAATCATATGGATTTCAAAATCAATATTTTCTCTAGATAATAATATCTCAAATAATTGAGTTAGATTTCCCATTTTTAATTACTATTATAAGGGTTTGTTGAAATAATGTTCCTAAATACCTAAATAGAATGTCAATGATTTCTATGAGTTCTAAAGGATATATATTTTTCATGGTTTAATTTCACATGGATCATGATTGTTGATTTATATGAATCCGGGATTATGTTATAGATCTATGATAAGTGTTGTGATTTTTTTTCAAAATATTAATGGCTATGAATTCTCTTATACTATTCTCATGTATTTAAATTATTTACTTATATTTGTATTCAAATATTATTCTTGTTGATGGAATTCATTTGTTAATACATATTTTTATCCATACTAATAGTTTAAGATAACCCTTCATTTTTTTAAATTTCCAATGGTTATAAGTAATTATTTTAAACTAATTATATCTTGAAATTCATCAAGAATTACTAATTTTAAGGGAGGTTATGAATTCTTAATGTGGAAAATTAAAATATTGATATAGTGGGAAAAATATCAATTAAATACATTGGTATTATTATTTAATATTTTCCTTAATTTTATAGAACTCTAATCCTTAATGGTCTTTGGGGATGTATGTTGTCCTGTATTTTTGGTATATGATTTATGATTTGATTGATAAAATTGTTTCCAGTTTTTTAGTATCAAATACTGAAATCATAAGATTATATTTTTAGCAGCCGATCTGAGGGTGAAGCTTTAGGGTTGTCATAGTTTGTATTAGATAAGGGTTTAGATAAATTTGGAGATTATGAGGTATTCTTGTGAGGTTAACATTATATTTAGAGATAAAATCATGGTTATATAGTTTTAAGGTTTATCATATGTTGAAATGCATTGAACCTACTATTTATGTTTTATGTTATTGGATTTTAATGATACTAATGTTATTTTCAAATTTTTTTAGTTAAATATATCCCTTAGGATTATAATGAATTATTATTTGTTGAGAATTATATTACAATTTTTTTGTTTTAATTTGATGGATATAAGATAACATTTGAGGGTAAAAATTTATAAAATATTTTGGTTCTGGATGTTATTTGGGATAAAGTGTTATTTTGGAAATATGTAAGTTGAAAATTTGGCGGGATTATGAAAATTATTGAGTTAAAAGTATTTTTATTCATATTAAGGACTATATATTATGGATATTATATTACTATAGGATAAAAATTTAATATTTGGTAAATTTATAAATATAGGAGGAACATCATGTCATCCTTTTATGAATTATGTGAACCCTTAAGAAGCTGATTTTAGTGCCTAAGGCATGAAAAATTCTACTTGACTATTAATTTCATGAAATAATAGATGAAATAGAAGTGATTATTTATTGAATCCCATTCAATATATGAAATTGTTCATATAAAACGGAATAAAATCTTGTATTTTTATTTTTTTATATTTCAATAATGATTTCAAAGGAATCCCTCAGCTCTAATAAAAGGAACTTGAAGTAAAAATGTTATCATGTTACATTCATTTATTATTAATCGATGATCTTTTAAATCCCATACTAATTTATGGTTTTGTGGTATTTAGAATTATCATGAAAAGTTTCAATATTATTCTCAATTATTCCTTTTGAGTTATTTTTCTCCTCCATGTCCTAATTTGAACTTCTTGCTAATGTTTTTCTTATTTGGGAACTCAATATTCGGTTATTACTGGTGACATATTTTCCCCTCCATTTTTTCAAATGATTTTTTTGTTATCATTTGTATGATGTTCGTTTTCAAAGAAGGTATTTTTTAATATTAAAATATTTATTCACTTCAAGATCATATATTTTACCTTCCACCACTATTATTATTTTTAGAAGAAATATTTTAAAGATTATTATTTTGACTAAGGTGAAGTTGTTTGGATGCAATTTCATTAAGCTGGAAATGTGTAACAATAACAAAAATTAGTTTAAAATAATATTATTCTTGTTACTTTTTGTAACTCATAAATCTTTGATTTAAGATTATTTCAATATACAATAAAAATATTATTATTTAAATATTACTCTTATGATAAAGCCATTAAATTTTTTAGGCATGAATAGGAATAACTAATATATAAATATATGTTTAATCCTCAATAAAAGGTACTGATTAATTCTTAGGAAATCATCACTCATTTTTTGTTAAAATCATTTTATGTTTCAAAAAAATTCATTCATAAATTATTGTTCTATTTCATATTGTGTATAGAAAATATAATTACTATTATTATTATTAATATTAGGTTAGTAAAAAATTTCCATTTCAGGTTCATCATCTCAATATAATCACAAAGGTAATCATTTAAATTTTTCATAGATGATTTATTTTTATAAGAACAATGAGAAATACTTGTTTTTAAAATTTTCGTATCTTCTAATTAATTGAAGTAATTTAAATGTGCCATTATCTTTTAGGTTCTATAATAAATTAATATTATTTTGTATTAATTATATATAATCTAATTAATTCCACATGAATACAAAATATATTTAATTTCTCAATATGTTTATTTTTTCTTAAAAACCAATTATTCTTTCTAAAAACTAATTTTAAGTGTGAAATCTGTTTTTATATAAATAAATTATTATAATATCTATTAAATAATTGTGTAACTAAATAAAAATATTATGTATATAAAAAATTATTCTAATATTATTTTTCGTGATTTCAAAATTCCTGGGATAAATGTAAATTATATTTTACACTTTAAAATAAATTTCTCAAAAAAATGGACATTTACATTTTACATGCATATTTAATATCGAATTATAAAAAAATATTTAAATCTATTTTAATATATATTTGTAATAATCATTTACAAAAACATAATGAGGGAAAATTTGTTTTTTCGTCAGTAATACTAACATCAATAAAAAATATGCCACATCTACAAAAGTGTAAATTGTGTTCTCCTAGTTTAAAAGTAAGTGATAAGGGTGCCAAATTTCATATCAATAATTATTTTTAAGAATAAGTTTGGATATTTATCACTATAATCTAAAAATTTAATTTTTATGGGAACTTGTATATTAAAATTATTTATTAATATTTAAATATATTGAAAATTTTTATCCTGTCATCTCCCTCAATTATATAAGGACAACCTCCATCTTATTTTATCCACGAATCATTAGTCTATTTTCTCAAAAAAAACCTACACAAAATAATTAATAATATCCCTAATCACATTTTATAAGCCATGATTTGATATAATATCCACTATAGAAGTCTAAATGTTTAAACATAATGATATTTTCAGAAGAAGTTGTGAAAAACTAACAATGAATTTTTATTTTATTCCATTTTCAATCTCCTTCAAACCCATATTACTCATTCCAATAAAATTATATCATAATCTACCAAATATTTGAATGTTATTATATTTATTTAATACCATTTATATAAAACATATTCTATCATATGGTAAATACATTCATCATTCGTGTTTATGATAGGCTACCGTATCATGAAATGATCTAATAATTTTTCCTTAAATTCCCTTAATGAGATATTATAATGATAGATTAAATGACTATAAAATATATTCATGAAATAAGTATAAATCTATAATTATAATATATCATCTATTCTCTTAACATTCCTATAATTCAAAAATGATAATTTCAATCATGTGCATGTTTGGATTACCACCTCTCTGAGGAGATATGATTTTTTTATCACTACCTTACATTGATGGTATATATAATTGTATATATGGTGATAAAATGATATTTATGATATAATCATCATTTTTAATGATAAAATTTTACTTAAAATTATTCTATCATGTTAATTGAATAGTTTAAACATTACTCAATTGTACGTACAAACTATCGTCTCTATATGGTAACGTCATTCAATTTTCAAGACCACCTTACATTATTGATTTGAAATGTATAGTTTTTGAATAAAAAATTTTATTATGAAATTATAATTATTCTATATATAATTTCATAATGAAGTATTTTTCTTTTGTAAATATACCAAATTCATATTTCAATTATAAACGATATATACATAAAATATGTCGTGGAATAAACTAATTAAGTTAGTAAATTTACCAATGAAATTAATTAAATAAATTACTTCCTTGTAATTTAATACTACTATAATTTTTTTGGAATAAATTAAATTATTAATATAATTTTATTATATGTTTGTTTAAGTATATAAATTGAAATATAGGACATTATATAGGGGGATTATCAACTCAATTTCTATATATTGGGTAATACATTACCATCGTTGACTGTGTTATAACAATATTATATCGGAAGTGACCTAAAATTGTATTATTTAGAATTTACACAAATATGTTTCTTATATTATTATATAAAATTAAATCATTGGTTAATTATATCAATAATTTTTTGATCTTTGTAATTATTATTCATCTCAAAAATGTTTCATTAATACATGTCTTGTAATATTCACTTGAATCTTTTTATAGGGTATATTAACTAACTTTTGAAATATTGAATCTTGATTAACTATATTATGATTATATTTAAATTTAATTCGATGTTATCTCTTTTGTGAGTTATTTATTCAATTTTTATTAATCCTGCATGGGATGACATGGTCTCAATGACAATTATATTATATATAATTCTTATCACGCACAGTGTTTTATTTTATATGGTGTACATAATACCCCATAAATATTTTTTCAGTTTTTTTCATATAAATAATGGGATTTAAATAATGATGTTTTTTTCCTTCAATCAATGTTTTTTTACATATTATCCATATTTCAAGGGGTTTTCATCTCAAAAATCAATATTAGAAGCATTTTTTCATTCAGGCTCGTATATTAATTTATTTGCGGCATAAACATACTACTGTATATAAAAAACAATGGATACTTTTATTCTCATGGATATTTATATTCCTTCTTAGGTTATTTATTTCAAATTTTTTGTGGTTTCAAATGTATGGGAAATGGATATTATTTAATTTAATCATTTAAATATTTTATAGGCATTTAACCAAAATCATCCTCCACCTTATTAATTTTTTTTCAATAATATTAATTTATAAATATAAATTATCTCATAAATTTATTTTTTTAATAATCATTAAAATATTTTAAAAAGGGTTTTTAAAGGAAATTCCTTAACATTTTATACATGTCTCAATTTTCACTCTATTTACAAAAGTTTGATAAAAATTCTTATTTCTAATATTCATTCCCTTAATATATTTTCCCACCTTCCTTAATAATTATCTCATTAATGATTAATTTATAAATTTCAGTGAATATTCTAAATGAAAATATATCTTCAAATATTTCCCAAATTTATACAAAAAAATATCAATATAAATTGATAATTTCCCCCATTTATAAAAAAATTTCTTTAATGTTATTATTAATTTATTCTTCATATATGATAGGAATTTTTTTTTATATTATGAATTAATGGGGATATGTTCTAATGATTTTGTATTTCAAAAATGTTTGTATGTATTATAACTATTTTAATGTGATTTAAGTGGAACCTATTTATTTTCAACTGGTTGATGATATCATGAATATAATAATGACTATTTATATGAATATTATTATGAAATAAATTACACATGTACTTTATTAATCATATAGTAATTATAAATTGATTATAATGAATGATGATACTAAAATATCTTCCCAATATTTTGATTTATTATTATGTTCTCTGGGAATTATTTTGTAATTAATCTTATTTTTTATTCAATTGAAATGAATTATTTTATGGGTTTTTTTGAAGATAATGTTCCAAGTTACCTACATAGTCATCCACTTATTTCTATGAGTTTGAATAGATTCATTTATAAAATAAATTTTAATAATGGATTATGATTCTATACATATATGTATATGTTCTTTTATTCATTATTTATACCTTTTATCATGATTTATGATCAATATTTTGATAGGTATGAATTTTTTTTGTTATGATCATGAATGTGTAATATGTAATCATAAATTTATAATCATATTATGGTCAATAATGATATTCAATTGAAAATGATTATGTTTACCCTTAGAGATCGTTTCATATAACCCCTCTTAATTTTTACTTTCCCCAAGTTATGAAGAATGATGCAATATGAATTATGTCTAAAAATGTATCAAATGTGAAGAATCTTCTTGGAGATGTTGAATAATTAATTAGGAATAAGAATATCAGGATATAGTGGTAAAAATTATCATATAAATTCATAGGTATATTTATGTAAGAGATTGACACAATTCTCTAAATCATGAATCATCAATAGTCTTTGGGTGTGTTAGTGATCCATAATTTTTGTTCAATGATTTTCTTTAATTTCTAAATTAATTTTATAATTATTATTTTCAATTCCTAAAATAGATGGATTATGTTTTTAGGGATAGATAAAGTGGTGAGGGTTCAAGGTAATTATATGAATTCTTTATATCATTTAATTATAGAGTGAGATACCCACTTTGATGTGATCCATTTTTTACACATTCTTATACAGCACCCATTTCTCACAAGTTCAATAATAAAACACAACCTTCCTCATGATAATGAAATCTATGCCATTAGATCATTGTTCTTCCACTTTTTATAGAAATAGCTCCGATAAATCGCACGTTTCTTTCTCCATGATCAGAAATAAATATTAGGTAACTATAGAAATTTATTTTTACACCTTTTTTTTAAACAATGATTTAATCATATGTGTTTTCATTTTCTTATGACATCAAGCTCTATAATAAAGTGAATCCTCCTTCTCCAAACTCCATTGTTCTGAATATTCATGGGGTTCTCTTCATGGTGAATACATATAACTTCATAATGTGACCTATTATTTAATGGAAATACTAGTCAACACTAGTCTATACTTATCATTAATTAAATTATGATATTAATCAATAGATGTTAATATTCTCCTCCTATTCCAAAAACCACATCAATAATTTTTAATTAGATCCATGAAAACTTTTCCCACACAATAATATACCTTAATAAAAAAATATATTCATTCAAATATCATCCTTTTATGTATTATTTATCATTTTTATTCTTCACACTCTATTCTATTAATATTTTTAACTTTTAAGATTACCCTTCATGTATAGCTCTATATTTCTTTTTTAAGGGCTTTAATACTTCTACTTCTAATATAGCGTTAGCATACTAAACATTTATATCGATGTTTATTGATTTTATTATCCTTAAAAACACATTTTCACATTTATAGTAACCAATTTCACCTACATCAAAGAATCTCCACTAAACATGTATTCACATACGTAACTAATAGACATTAATTGACCACAAATACAACTAAAAAATCTTGTTGAAACATTCCATCCATTTTTTATTTTAAAATCTACTATAAATAATTCTTCACTATTTCATTCCACACTACCAAATGTAATTTCTACTAAAATAGGGTATATTACACTACCTCACATTGATAATAATATTAAAGGGGTCATTCGACCTAATATTTCAACACGTTCTCTATATTTTTCTTTTCATATACTCTCCCTTTCTAAATGAACTATATGGGTTTATTTTCATTATTTTTACTCCCCCATTTTCTGAAATTAACTTGATTGGGATTTTTATCTATGATCAGTGCTAGAGTTTCTTCGGGAGTAAATAGAGTAATGATTGTTTCTAAAAGAATTAGAGAGTTAATACTCCATTATATATAGACATATTCTTTTTAACCTTTTATACAACATGTTAACATTAAAAATCTATGATGTATTGAAATATTTTAGTTTATATTCAAAAAATAATCATATTTCAACAACTCGATAATAACATTTCAATCATCAAGACAATATCCACTATTTCTAAATAAACATCTGATTCAATTTCCTCATACAAAAAACATCATTAAATAAACAATAATGTAAAATGTGTTTGGATCATACATCAAGTTATATAAATTTGTACCAGATTTTATAATAATTGGGGTTTCCAAATCTATGTTATTCATCCTTTTTAATTCATAGATATTTAAACCTTTTAAAATTAGTATAATTTTTATATGAATCTTCAATATCAAACTCCCTATGAGTTATTCAACACAAATTTACAAAAAACCACTATGAAAATGATAATATACAATATGGGACTCAAATTATATTATCTTTAAGTATTATTAATGTCAACAAAATAAAACTATAATACTATCTCAAAAAATAATAAACTGCTTTTATAAATGTTCCTTCTTCACCTACAAACTATCTTCACATTATTAGTGGTTTGATTCATATTTTATTACAATCATATAAAAAATCAGTTTACCAAATTTGGTCTGAAACCACTGGAAATATAATAAAGGATTTGACAAAACATAAAATTTAGATCATTATTTATATCACTTTTACATCCTTATATAACTATGAAATTATATATTTACATATAATATCTATTGTGTTTCTCGACACAATAGTTTCATTTAGATTTAACATTAATATAATTGGTTCTTTCCTTAACACTAAATGATATATTTTTATTCTTTAAATAAATAAAACTAATTGAATATACCATCCCCTAAAAAAATTACTCGAATCTAAAGTCATTATAATAATGACCATTGAGATCGGGGTACTTCTTTAACATATTTTAGTAGAAAAATATGTTCATTATTGGAGAACCATCCCTTTTCTGACAACATGATTTTAGGCGATTGTAGACGCCGAAAAAGTCTGTAACTCCTAGAGGATGTTTTGAAATGGAAAAGTGAATTCATATTCGGAATCAGAGGCCCGGTCCGGAGGCCCGGGAAGTGGTGTGCGAAATAAAGGGGGAATTGCGCAGAATAAAATTGTTTGCGTGAAGTATCCCCGGGATGCGCGCAATTGAGACTGTGAGGCGTGCAATATTTGCACGCCCCGGTTCCTCGCGGCAAGGTTTTGCGTGCCGACGGCTCCCGGCGCAGATGATTTCGCACACCGCCTGCATTCGGCGCCTCCCGAGGCCAATAAATAGAAGGCGACCCCAAACGGTTTGGGGGTTGCAGAATTTGGATTGGCTCTCATGTGCGCAATTCGACCCCCCCCCCCACATGCAATTTGACTTCCAGGTAATTCACCTTTTCACGCAACCTTGCCCCGGGGTTTGCCTTTGCGCACAACTCCTCTGGCTTAAGTGAATTTGCCCCCTCCTCCGGGTTCCTTCCTTGCGCCCTATTCGTGTCACGTGCATGCAATCCCCTTCCATGCACGCAATACCTTGTGCGCAATTCCCTATCCGCACGCAATCCTCTGGCTCCAATTGTGCGCCATCCCAGTGTTTTGCATTCAAACCTTCTCTTTGCACGCAAAACCTAGGACCCTTCACATTGACGCCCCTTGGCTGCCTCTCTGCGCAGGCACCGGATGTCTCCCCTGCCGGGCATGCGCGCCATGCATTGTTTTACCGTACGGCCTTCTAGGATCGTACGAAGTAACCTCAAGGTTCCTTGGGAAGTGTTTCCTGTTGTGTTGCTTTGCCTTATGCTTCTCCGCATAGTCACGCTAACGGCTATTTCTTCCTCGCATATCCACTCTAACGTCGACCCCACAATGGTTCGCCCTGCGGCCCCCCTTCATTGCGGCATTGTCGATGCCTTTCCTCCCACAAGGGTTAGAAGGAATTGGGAATGTAAGCCCTAGGGGTGTGGTGCGAACCCACCTCGTCCAAGCTGCAGGACATTAAACTCCTAAGCACCTCTTCCTTAACACATGACGTGAAAATGTGGTCCGACCCCGTGCTTCGCATGCAGGGTCCCCCCCAGCTCGGGCATTCTTTACGCCCAATCGTGTCCATGATAATGGACTCTTCCTTTCATGGAATGAGATCCTACTTATTGGAGTGGCGTTTGTCCATGGGGGAAGGGCTACCTCATAGCGTAAGCCCCTATCCTGTCTTGCGGAAGGTTGCACCCGTGCATCTCCATACTTCCCACCTGCCAAGGCCAGTGGAGTCTCTTTCCCACTGTGCTTTGTCGCACCACGAGACTCCACCCTAGAGTAAGACTCAGCACCATGGGCCGCTAACCACGCGTAAGCCCCTGTTTCCTCTTTGGGCCACTCAATCCGTAAGCCCCATTCCGCTTCTCACAAACGCACTCTTTGCAACGTGATTGTCTAGTCCATGCTACCTCTTGTTTCTCACACCGAGCATGACTCATGTGGGCTTAGAGCGTGCATCGACCATGACATCCTCATGGGCCGCCTCAGAGCGTAAGCCCCATCCCAGCAAACTAAGTGGACTTTGATCCGTGCTAACGTATGGTATGTAGGAAGCCTCCACGAGGTTCAAGCCCACCACCCAGTCGTTCTGACCTCTCCACGTCGGTTCCCCGACCACCATGGGCCGCCTCAGAGCGTAATCCCCATACCCACTTTGGGCCGCCTCAGAGCGTAAGCCCCAAATCCCTCGTCCCGCATGCCGTTAAATTGTATTCCCTTATCCCGCATGACGTTAAACTGTATGCCCTCGTCCCGCATGACGTTAAACTGTATTCACCCTCTTGGGCCGCATCAGAGTGTAAGCCCCATGTCTCACACCCACGTCAAATCCTGACTTTCCCCTTGAGCCCATGTGCCGTGGGATGATCATGCCCTAGCCTGGGGGTCTTACTTCCTCCAGGCTCCAATCCATGCGTTCATTCTCACAGGTCGCCTCTTCAGGTGTCCCACCGTATCACCGAACTATGCGGACTTTGATTCCCTACCATGGGTATACGTAGGAAGCCTCCACAAGGTTCAATCCCATCACTCCACCATCCATCATGATCCTTACCCGGTCCGCCACATCCAGGTGAGATCATTCCACCCAATCCCACTCCATGGTATCTGGGAAGGTGCCCACGTGCTGGCCCCAACATCGGTGTTCCCCCTAGGGGGGCCTTCAGCCCGATCCGTCTCCGCAAGACGTTAAAATCATGGCATACCCTGTGTTAAACATGGGAAGTTGAGGAAAAACTCAGATGGTACACAATCCCCGCGTTCGATGTGGGATGCCTCGGGGTTCCGCGCCCTCGAGAAGCCCTGTGATAAGGGAAAGAAGACAGAAATGTTGATCCCCAGCGTTAAGACATGCCAATGACACCCCAATGTGACCATTGCCCTCACCGAAGGTTGCTGCCCTGACAAGACCCCTTGGAGCGTCTCGACGGAAGCAACGTAATTAACTGGAGTCCATGTAGATATGGAAACGGGAACGAGCTTCATGAACCCATCTTAAATCTATGAGGGAGACCCGGACTAGGTGACGAGTTTCGAGGAGGAATCCATGGAAGGAAGAACCGACATCCCATCATCCCAGTTTCGATCAAGGAGCAGACGTCTCTGAACAAGGAATGGATGTCGCCTGTCTTTGGAAGGTGGTAATGTGGGGAAACAAGCCGCGCGTCCTCCCAATGCGTGATGGACACGTGTGCGCACCCCGACGTAAAAACTTCTGAAATAGAAAATGGTGAACCCGACGTGAAGCTCTTCTCCTAAATATGGAAGATGGTAGCGGTCAGGGTATCAGAAGATTAGCATGTCACCATGTTCGGGTACCCACCACCGGGACGTGAAACCCGCCAGGGGTCGAGGTTGTCAAGATGTTGAGCACTCTGTTTTGTGACGTCGTTAGCATGGATCCCTCTCGATGAATATGGAAGACGGAATGACGTTGGTATATTGGTCATTGATCTCTTTTCCTGTAAGTAATAATGGGTTCATCTCCCCGCTTCCAAGAATCAGATCACTGCATCCAAATCTTGATCACCACCTGCCCACCGGGGTAGAGGCAGGGGCAGTACTGACATGGCCACCCCGCGCGGTCCCGCATTTTCCACAGTCACTTCGACATCGACCACCATCAATGTCGGGTGCTCATGCCCCCTTTCCCCGTCAGAATTCATCCAGCAAAGGGTGATCAACGACTTGGTTCATAGGTACGACGAGGAAGGGATCATCCCCAACAAGGGCATGGCACGTTTGGATCTAGATGCAGTTGCGCCTCACCACCATCGCCGCCCCCGAGGGCCGCACCGGGAGCCGCCGCTCCCCACTCCGACGTTCTACCTCTTCGGGAGTCTATCCCTGGAGCGCCTTGACACATCCCTCCCCTACGCCAATGAGGTGGGGGATGTCCGGGTCCGCCCGATGGGAGACCTGTCCCAGGGGCTAACGGAAAGAACCCCAGCCAGGCTGCGTCGACATCGTCGCCCGACTCCCCGGGCCGAGGAGCATGCAATCTTCATGCCCGCACCACCGGATCCGACCCATCTGACCTGACACCATCGTCGGGCATGAGCGGAAGAGAATGCCCATCCTGGGGCACCATCATCAGCAACCACTATGGCCCGATCCACTGCTGACTCCTGCTACCAGATCCCTGCACACGTTGAGCAGGGGCAGTCGCATGCCCGACCGGGATCGAAGCCCCTAACGCCATGCAGGCATGTTGGGTCGAATCTCCTAGTCGCGGGCACCAGAAATGGCCACCGCGGACCAATCAACTGTAGTTCCACCCACCCTGAAGGCTCATTCTGTGCCACTAATCTGGAAAGCCGAAGGCCTCTTCGCGACGACTACGCTCCAGGTATGACTTTTCTAGCACCCACTGCACTGGTTATGAGGTCACTCCCCCTACCACTGGCCGTTAGTATGGAGTCATTGTGTATCCAGTCGCTCACTCACATTGAGGTCCTCCCCATGCCCCTTTCGACATCTGTCCCAGTGCTTCTCGCACCCTGGACTTCGGCCCCCTCTGCCCCAGCGCTATTGCGACTAGGGGACTCCTTGACGGAAATCATCCTTACCCTGAGGAGAGACCCATGGCCAGGAAGGCCGAGCATCATCACCGTAAGAGGAATGTCAGGGGAGTCCGGATGGAAATTAGACCAGTCTGTATCTCAGAGTCTTAGGCGAAATACAACTCGACGATGGAACCTTCCCCCAAACCCTTCGAGTTGAGGGATGGGATGGGGATACGACGCGTCAGCCTCGTACTCGCCGAATGCGTGATCTGTATGATTCCATCCTCCATTCGAAGGTATATCCAATAGGATGAGGACTTGGTGTACCCCCAGGGGTCAATCCCGCAGTTACCACTGGCCTCCCCGGAAGCACCTTCGACCTCAGTCGGGTAGGGTGGCGAACTATTCTAGGGACCGACGGAAGATTTGCAAGGTGATGCACCCTTTGAAAGCACTGACGCTCTGACAGGAGGCCCATTTGCTGGCCCATCTTATCACGACGTGGCATCCAGGGTACTAAAACCCTTGGAGGATGATTCAGGGATCGGCGGCCAATCGGCATGTTCGCCGTATTCCCCACCGGCCAGCCCACTGGCTCGGCGGCCTTCCTCGACGCCATTGCCAGTTCCCCGACTATTCTCGGTGGACGAGTAGGGGCAGCAAGGTCCGAACCCTGAACCGGAGTCATGGAGCTTCTGGACCATCCTCGCAGCGGGTTGCTTCCCTGAGAAGTTTTGGCCAGTCGCAGGATCAGATTTTGATATTCCAGAGTCACTCACCCTGGGAGAGTTAGAATGTTTCCGCCAAAATCTTCGAGTGACTCACTCCCGTCTTCTCCATCAGCTAGCGTCTTATCCCGAGAGCCAAGCACATCTCGAGGATATCGGTGAGAAGTGCCATCGGGTCGACCTGGCATCGCTCCCTGTGGTTCAGCACCCCGAGTCATTAGGCCACCACAGGTCCCTACAACAACAATGCGTACAGAGTTTTCAAGTACTCCGCAAAGTTATTTAGGATTCCACCCCCCATGTGAATGTCCGCGGATGGGGGCAGTACGCTGCACTTCTTTTCTGTGCGATCCACCGACAGCCCGATTCACTGGGTGGCCCTGAGGGAACATCTCCAAGGGATGTGGAAGTCAACATGACTGACCTTTCAGATGAGGGAAACGATGTGAAGCCCCTTGATGGGGACTCACCCCCTGAAGAAAAGCTACTACTGGACCCATCTAGGTGGATTTCTTGCCAACAGAGGAGCCTACTAGGTCTCCCTGTACCCACGGAGGCACTAACACTGAGCCGAAACATCGGAAAGGGTAAAGAGCTCACCGGGTCTGTCAAACTCGTCGACCCATCTTCCTCGGTGCAGAAGGCAGAGGAAGATCCCAAGAAGGTCACGCTACTCCAACAGCTTGTTGAGAAAAAGAGGCTGGTTGATTAGCTCTTTGCTGAACGCATTGCAGAGCAGCTACCTGACTACGGTAACCTTAGACCAGGACAACAAGGGCAGGAGCACCCACACCTTGCCAAGATTCCCCCAGGAAACTGCGACCATGTTGTGTTCGCCGATAGGGGAGAGGCTGGAGCTGATGGAATGATGGCGCTATATGTTTCGTCGAACCCTCCCGAGATGCGGGATCACCTGGGGGACCCTACTCAGTTTCTTTCCGCTGCCCCGAGAGCCGCTCTGCCAGTCGCCCCGCGAGCTGCTGATCTTGACTACCATATCGAAGATCCTGGTAACATGCTTGTGGTTAGAGATCCCCGTCAGGACATGAATCCATGTCTGGACGATGTTATGGATGTACTCATCGCCCGCTTGGAGGCCTTGGAAACTCGACAGGTGGCAATCCCACCGGATAGCAAGCCTTACCCAACATTGGTGGATGATATGCAGGCCCCGCCGAGATTTGGGAACCCCACTTTCTCCCCCTTTAATGGGACCAGAGACTCTCCACAACACCTGGCCCACTTCAACTTGGGGAGTGGGCCTATGTTAGGGACTCTGGCGCAGGAGGAGGCTGCCAAGCTCAGTTGCTTCGTTAAGACACTGGAAGGACCAGCGTGCGTCTGGTACAGCCGGCTACTTGTTGGATCTGTGACTAGCTAGGAAGACCTTCGCCAGCAATTCCACTACCTGTTCAGTTCCACAACTTAGAATACAAACATCACAGACCTCTTCAGTTGTAAACAACGGCCCGATGAGTGAGTCGCGGACTTCGTCACCTGGTGGAAGGGGCTCACGTACTCCCTTGACATGACACTAACTCAGGAGAAATTACTGACAATGTGTGTAGGGAACGTCAAGGCAGAGCTTGTTCCTTCCCTGATCACTCAGAATTACACTGGAGGGTTCCAGGACTTCTCAAACATGGCTCAGCGCCACAAAGAAGCCATGCAACAGGACAGTCAGGCATGCCCACTGCCTCCTGTAATCTCTGCAAAGAGATCCACCAGAGCCGAGCCCACTGCTGTAGCCTAGATAGAGGCTCCCAGACTGCTAGAGTTTCTTCCAGTAAGGCCATCTATGTAGCCTCATAGGGGTCCACCCCCACAGGCATAGCCTCCAGACCAGCATCGAACGCATCAAAATCGGCAAGCGCCTCCAGGTAACGCACCGCCACCACCTAGGAGAGATAATCCGGCTCCGCCTCCTCGGCCTGCTCCTCCGGTCCCTGGTCATGGTCAGCCTCCAAGATCCCCCTTTCCAGACAGATGGAATCAGATTTACTCATGTGATGAGGCCCAGGTCCCCGGTTATTTCCGTAGCGCCATGGAGCAGAGGATTGTGCGGCTGCCTGAGTGCTGGAAGCCAGAAGAGGTGTGTCTCACTAACCACCATAACTACTGCCCTTATCACTGGATCCTGGGACACACCATCTAGCGATGCTATGTGTTCAAGGACTTGCTCCAATACCAGATTGAAAATAACATAGTCAGGTTAGGCCCAGCCCCGGCATAGGTGTAAGGTGTCTTCGTGAGATCAGATGGCAGTAGTGACAACGGGGATGAGTGGGAACAGGTTTCCGACTGTGGGTCCCGGAAGTATAACGACTGGATGGCCTGTAGGATGATCGCTCGTGCCCATGGCATCATTCGTGCCCACCTGAGTCAGCCAGATCCCTCAGAGTCTGTGAGCGCCGCTTTGGCATCGTCATCCCAGCCTACCTCTTCCCAGAAGAGCAAGCGGCGGCGTAAGAAGAAAGAACGCGCCCTTCCAGTGCCGTCATCATCCCGCAGGCTTGCCGATTTTATGCCCCCAGAGATGGGGATAACTCCAGGACTCCGTCCGGTTGTGGATGATTCCTCGAGTGAAATCCCGGGGTATGCTTCGGTTAACACCATAGAGTTGGTAAATCCCTTTTCTACTCCCGACAATGAGGAATGCCATGTGGGCCTCTCCAATGTACCCAGTCGTCGCCAACGTTGGGGGAGCCATGGCTATGTGAATCACTGGGGCATGGCTGTCGTCACCTCCAGTCATTCTATGCATGCTACCGAGACAAGGCAGCAGGCCCGGTACAGAGAGCAGCACACGCGGCTCCCTCACCTGGTGTCAACAGGTTCACCTCCACCACTGTTTTTGTTGCTGGATCAGGCGGAACCAACTCGTCTATGTCGCAACCAGACCAGCCCTGCCACCGGCTGACTACAGACTTCCAGTCCTATCACGGAAGCCACCTCCCGGGCATTGACTAGTGAACAGCGGGATGTGGCTAGTACCAGTCAGTCACCGGTCCCGCCGGCAGGGCCTGTCCGACCTCCAATCGCAGCGCGGCCTCCTGTAAGTATAAGCTCACGTTTGGAACGGAAGTATGATGTTCTGAAGCACCTAGCTGGAATTTTGGCAAGGATTTCTATCCTTGAGGTCCTTCGCCTGTCGTCTGAAATTCGTGAGGTGCTCACCGAGGCTCTCACGAGCGCCCTCCAGTTTGAAATGGAGGTAGCAGCCATAGAAGCCTTCCAAACCGAGGTGATTGAGGACACAGAATGTCAAGCATTTATCTCGTTTTCCGGTGAATATGAAGACCTTCCCATAAAGGGGCACATCTCCCCACTATACATCATCGGCCAGTTCAATGGCGTGGAAGTCTGATGTTGTCTTGTCGACACGGGTTCCGGGATTAACCTAATCCCAACCCAGACATCGCCGAAACTGGGGTTGTCTAAGGATGATTTAACTCCCTCCGACCTCAGGATCCGGGGGTATGACATGACCGAGAAAACTCCACTCAGCAAGATTCTTCTAAAGACCCAGTTCGGCAGCCTAATTGCCAATACCGAATTCACGGTTTTCTCTCAGGACACCGCCTACAACATGTTGAATGGCAGCCCGTGGCTCCACATTCACGCAGTGGTCCCCTCATCATATCACAAGTTCCTCAAATACTCCCATAAGGTTTGAGTGGGCATGCTCCAAGGAGATGCGTCTACGTTTGCCTCTTGTGAAGCCCGTTACCTAGACGCTGACTATTACAAGAGCAAGGACAAGCAGATCATGGCAGGTGAGGTTGGGCCCTCCACTGTCACGAGTGATCCCTGTTCAGGTTTGGATGACACATATGTCTTCCCAATCCATCGGTTGGAGGCCATGACTCCCGACATGGGGCAGTGATTTGTTGTCTCGGGTACTAGAGGAAGGCATATTTCCGGGTCTAAGCGACGGCGAGAAATCACCTTGTACACTTACACCAACCAGGCTCAGGTTATCCCCGAGCCTCCTACCCTTGTATGATATTAGGACGTTGGGCTCATGGCAACGACATTACATCATACGTGTCTATTTCGCCGGGTCAGAATCGACCGGCTCAAGCCAACGCGCCACTACTGCTTTGATGATGTAAAGTGTGGCCCCTTGGGCCGAAGTCCAGATGGTATTGGATCAACATCCTTTGTCTCCATGGTCTCCATAGTGCCTGAGTCACCTAACGTGAAGGCCTCTGCTGCCCAAGTCATCACCAGCTTCCCATCATGGTTTGGCATCCCTGAAACTGATCCCCTCGTGGTCGATCCTTCCACACGTGGAGAGGAGGACATGGAAGATTCTCCTCCTGCCTTTGAGGAGGGCGTCTCGACCACAGTCGACGAGTTAGTGCAGGTGAACCTCAGTAGCAAGGCGGACCCGAGACCCACATTGGTCAGCACTGCTATTCCCTCCGAGGAACGGAAACGGTACATAGACTTCCTCAGATAGCACCATGATGTGTTCGCCTGGATTTATGACGAGATTCCAGGACTAGATCCCCAGGTAGCCGTCCACCGCCTTGGCCTCCTAGCAAGCCATCGTGGGTTCAAGCAGCCTACCAGGAAGATGCACCCCTCTCATGGTACCATGTTTGAGGCCGAAGTTGATAAGCTCATCAATGCCAACTTTGTCAAGGAAGTCCAGTACCCCAGGTGGCTAGCTAACATTATGCCAGTCCGGAAGAAGAACGGGCAGATCAAGGTCTATATCGACTTCCGTGATCTCAATCGCCACTATCCGAAGGATGATTTTCCCCTTCCCATGATAGAGTTTTTGATTGATTCCACGACTGGGTTCCAATCCCTCTCCTTCATGGATGGGTACTCCAGGTACAACCAGATCTGGATGGCTCCCGAGGATGAAGAGTTCACTGCCTTCAGGGGCCCCAGGGTACTTTCTGCTACCAAGTTATGCCCTTCGTCCTGAAGAATGTGGGTTCCACTTATCAACGGGCTATGCACCGCATATTCAAGATGATACTCACGACACTTGTGGAGTGCTACGTAGATGACCTGGTGGTTAAATCTCTTCAGTGCCAGGACCATCTCAAAGACCTTGATAAAGTGTTTGGCTTCCTCCGTTCTCGCCACTTGAAGATGAACCCGTTGAAGTGTACCTTCAGGGTCACCTCTGGAAAGTATCTTGGCTTCATTGTTAGGTATCGAGGCATCGAGATCGACCCAGTGACGATCATGTCCATCATTCAGATTCCTCCCCCAAAAAATATGCAGGAGCTTCGAGGCCTCCAAGGCCACTTAACCTATATACGTCGATTCATTGCGAATCTGGCCGGTAAGTGTAAGCCCTTTTCTCGGCTCATGAAGAAAGGCGCCGCCTATGAATGGGAAGAAGAGTGTCAGATTGATTTTGTGGAAATCAAGCATTATCTGCTTCAACCTCTAGTCATGATTCCACCAATTCCCAGAATGCCGCTTTTCCTTTACGTGGATTACCTAGACCGATCCCTCGGCGCACTTCTCACCCAAAAGAACAATAAGGGAACAGAGAGTAGCCTCTACTACATCAACCTCATGCTCCTCGATGAATAAATTAGATATTCTCCCATTGAAAAGATATGCATGGTGCTCGTATTTGCCATGAAAAAATTGTGCCACTACTTTCAGCACCACGAGGTACAGCTGGTCTCTCGGGTAGACCCATTGAAATACATCTTGAACCGACCTATGTTGACTGGCCGATTGGCGCGCTGGGCAGTGATCCTCCAGCAGTTCAACATTAGGCTCGTACCTCAGAAGGTCGTCAAAGGACATGTGTTGGCAGACTTATTAGTTGCCCAACCAACATCCGCGGACCATCCACTGGATCTAGGCTTTCCTGATGAGGCAATCCTCTCAGTCTATCAAGCCGTCCCATGCTGGAAAATTCACTTTGATGGTGCCACCCAGATCCCCACCAGTAGAAGGATCAACGATCCTAGGCTTAACAGAGTGGGCCTAGGTATCATCTTCATCACCCCAGAGCAAGCCGTTCTTCCATATTCATTCTTGTTGTCAGAAGGCTGCACCAACAATGAGGCAGAATATCATTCCCTCATCACTGGCCTCGAGTTGGCTCTCGAGGTTGACATACCCCATATGTATGTAAAAGGGGACTCTGAGCTAGTCATCAAGCAGCTCAATGGTGACTATGCTGTCAGAAAGCCAGAACTCATGTCGTTGCTGGAGTGCACCCTCTGTCTAATGGCTATGTTCCCCTCCTGGCCAGATGTCGTTCACATTCCCCGGTCATAGAACAGTCATGCAGATGCTTTGGCCACCCTGGCCACATCACTTGCGGAGCCCGAACATGATTATCTAATCATCCACGTGGTGCACTAGATAGTCATTGCTCATGTTATTCTATAGGGAAATCGTGGCCCGTGATTGAACCATCTCACCGCTGGCGCCCCTACGTCAGGATCCTCGAGGGATTCAGGCATGGTGATCGAGACAGTTCTTGAATAGAGGACGCCCTTGGTTGAATATCTCCATCATGGAAATCTTCCGCTGGACTGAGCCGAGCGAGAACGAATCCGATGTCGCGTGCCGCAGTTCACCCTTCAAAGTGGACCCAGCCTTAAGTAGCTCCTCTACAGGCATGGGTTTGATGGTGTTATCCTCCGTTGTCTTCAAGGAGTCTAGATTCCATAGGTCATGCAATAAGTGCATGATGGTTCCTGTGGCGCCCACTAGGATGGGTCGAAGTTGTCCCACCAAATTCATAGGTTGGGATACGTTTGTCCCTCCATGATCCACGACTGCATCGAGTATGCCAAGAGGTGTCATGTGTGCCATGTTCATGATAACTTTGTGCATAGGCCACCAGAGCCTCTCCATACTACCATGTATTCTTGGCCCTTTGCAGTCTGGGGGTTAGATGTCATAGGGCTTTCCCTGCCAGCGACGGCCCGCCAGTGCCGGTTCATCTTAACCGCTACGGATTTCTTCTCGAAGTGGGTAGAGGCAATCCCACTCAGGGAAGCCAAGGAATGTTCTATCACTTCCTTCATGAGCTCCAATATCATCTATCGGTTTGGAGTATCTCATACTATCCTCACAGATAACAGAACCAACATCTGAGCGGCTGAGCTGAAGAAACTGTATGCCAAGTACGAAATTCACTCTAACCAAACCTCCAGCTATCATGCGCCGACAAATGGACAAATTGAGGTGTTTAACAAAACCCTCTCTTACATTCTGCATAAGATGGTTGGTCAGAACAAGAAAATTCCACTGTAAAAACTCCCCAATGCCATCTGGGAATATAGGATGACGACTCGTAACTCCACCAAGGTGACTCTGTATTCCCTGGTATATGCAGCTGAGGCCGTCATGCCCATCAAGATCTAGTTTCCCTCATTGTGCATGACGTTTTACGACTAGCAAGCACCAGATAGAGTTGCTGAAATATATCTAGCCGAATTGGAAGCGTTGGACGGAAGTATGCTTCGCGCTTTACATAACATGGAAAGGCATCAGATTAGGATGGCTCAAGCTTTCAATTAGAAGGTTCGCCTCTGCTCCTTCCTGCAAGGTGACCTGGTGCTGGCCCTCAGAGCGCCAATGATTCTCGGTAGGAAACCACCCACGATGGAGCCCAAGTGGGAGGGGCCTTTTATTGTCCATAAGGTCTATCCCAATGGTCCGTATTCCCTGGTAACTATGGATGATGAGCGCATAACCCCTCCCACCAATGACAGGTTCCTCAAGCAGTACTTTTCCTAAGCCAGCTGTTTGGTCCTGCATGACCTTAAACTGTACGGTCCTGCACGACCCTAAACTGCACCATGGTCCGAGTTCTAAGACCTGAAACTAAGATCCGTATTTCGTCCTACATGACGTTAAACTGTGTTTCTAGAACAATGTCTAGCTTGATTCCCATCTTAATGGGATATGTAGGAAGGCCCAGACCTTTCATCTTTGGGTCCAGCTTGAGTTCCGCTATCATGTCTATATCGCCTTTGGGACTTTAACCACAGGATCGCGTGGCGTGGTATGGGATTATATCCTCATTCACGTCGGGTTTGCAATAGCTGCACCATGCGCACCCTGTCCTCAGGATTAGCCCTCCTATGTCATGTTCCCCATGACATTAAAGGGCGCTATCTAGAACTATGTGTGGCTTGATTCCCATCCTTATGGGATACGTAGGACCGCATGAACACCTATATGTCAGGTCCAGCCCCATATCTTAGGAGATCCCACGATCTCTTGGTTTCCAGGGTGTTTGGCATTACGCCACCCATTTTCCCGGGGATCCGCCATCTTTTGGCCGCTCTTAGACTGAGCCCTTTGACACTTTCTAGTGGTCTGCTAACATGTTCAGAGTACACTGGTCTAGGACATGGAGTGTCATATTCGACTTAGGAAAGTTTTATTCACTTTCCAAGCTTCGTGTTCCCCTTCATTCAGGCCCCCATCATCCTTCACACCTGAAAGGACCCCCAAGAATGGCATGTATACAATGCCTAAGGGCTCTCCTACCGTCACGAGCCAACGCCCTCGAGGGTTTCAGACAAAAAATTGATACAAATCCTGCATTGTGAATATGGTCAGCGGTTGATGATCATTTGTTTTTCCTCATGGCTAACACGACAGGATGCTGTGTTGCGAACGTGGTCAGTAGTAATCCTCATTCGTCACGCCGACTTCCTCGGGCCCTGAATTTTGGTTGCATGATTCACATTATGTTCAGCCCCACCATGTCAAGGTGGAATCTCAACACTCCTTGTACTGACCCTCGGTACACCCCCACATGTCAGACAGACCGAGCTACATAATGGTGTCTCTCTGGGATCCCACAATCTGAGTGCTAGAGTATGTTCTTGGGTTAATTCATTACAGGTTGCATGCAGCTTGACCCTCATCCCCATGGGAAACCAGGAGTCTCCTGAACATTGCGTTTCGGGACCAGCACATCTGGGAGCTAGCATCTCCTGTCCCCCTCCTGATGGTTGGACCCCTCCAGCCCCTTGGCCCGAGGTTCATCTCCCGGAATCACGCGTAGTGATGGTAACGCATCGTGCGTGTTCCCCAAGGTCCAAGACATAGGACCTTAAACTGTGTTGTCAGTCCAAGCCATACGACCTCAAACTGTGATGTCAGTCCAAGCCATATGACCTTAAACTGTGCTGTCGGTCCAAGACATACAACCTTAAACTGTGATGTTTGTCCAAGCCATACGACCTTAAACTCTACTGTCGGTCCAAGATATACGACCTTAAACGGTGGTGTCGGTCCAAGCCATATGAACTTAAACTATGATGTCAGTCCAAACCATACGACCTTAAACTGTACTGTCGGTCCAAGCCATAGGACCTTAAATTGTACTATCGGTCCAAGACATATGACCTTAAACTATGCTGTTGGTCCTACCATGAGACCTTAAACTGTGATGATATCGTCCTGGCCACACGACGAAAAATGGCACTGCATTGTGATGACCTCCCCATGGGGGACATCACGCCAGGTATTGGTCGATTACCATGCCGCTTGTCAATTCCTGTTATGGCTTTATTATTGTAGAGATGCTAGGAATTTATACCCTAGGCTAGTCAACCAAAAAAGAAAAACCATTTACCTTCAAGAACAAACAAGATATATCAAATACCTCTTCTTTTGGTGCGAGGAATAGACCCACACGACTCCTTCGTCCTTTGCGCATGCACCAGATCGGGCCATGCTACCCTTCAAGAAATATGTATGGGTTGATTCTCATTCTTATGAGATATGTAGGAGCACCTGGGAACATCCCCACATGCCTAGACTAACTTTTCGCGCTTGGTTTCTCGGCCTAAACGCGTCCTTGGGAGCACATAGTAAGCAGGGGTTTTCCCCATTCATGTTGGGTTTTGCAATCGCCTTATCATGTATCTACCATTCCCCTTCTCCTTTGGACCGAGTTCTAAGACCTAAACTAAGATCCTGTCTTTTTATTTCTACGACTCATTCTATCTTGTGGGATTGTATGGTGTGGTGCGGGATTATTTCCTCATTCACGTCAGGTTACTCGTCATGCTGTGACTATCCCCAGATGAGATGTGTCCCTCATCCTACATGACGTTAAACGGTATTTCATCCAACATGACATGAAACTGTACTTCTAGAACTATGTGTGGCCTGATTCTCATCCTAATGAGATACATTGGAACGCCCGGAAATTTCATTTTGGGTCCAGCCCTAGGGATTACCAAACCTCATCCCTCCTTATTGTCGGCCCCTCGGCCTGACTTCATGGGAAGTGGTGTAATCGTGGCATCTACCCTGAATATGTTCGAGATGCCCCATAAATAATAATGGGATGCGGAAGCTCCCTCACTAGAGAGGTCCTGCCTGGAAATTGGGATGACCCGTGATCATGTTGGTACGTCCGACTAGTGCGCCTCCGCCACCGTGGCACAATTTCGGGAGTGTTGGACACTGTTCGAACAAAACACCACTCCACCTTCCACGCTTTTCATGCCCCTTTATTCAGATCCTCATTTCATTTCATGTTTGATGGGACCCCCTAACAGTATGGATGATAGACTTTGTTCCGCCTACTGCCACAATATGGATGATAGACCTCTGGTCCGCCTATTGTAGCGATATGGATGATAGACCAATGGTCTGCGTACTATCCTGGTCCAACGTTCCGGAGGACTGGTCATCTTTGACGGGAACCCCTAACAGTATGGATGATATACCTATGGTCCGCCTGCTGTCCTGGGCCAATGTTCCGGAAAACTGGCCGACGATATTTGAGTTAGGCCCCGTGTTGCGAACATTGTCAGCGTTCATCCCTCATTTATTGTCCCTATTCCAGGCCAACATGATATGGATGCTGTACTTCCACCATAGTTGACAGTTATCCTCCATCGTCTCACCCTATAGTGTTCCAAATTTGGGCAGCGTGACTCACCTCTCTTTCTATCTCCCTATGTTCGGAAGGATTTCAATGACCCCGACATTGCCCCGCTCGTGTGTCAGAGCACATTGGAAAGGTGATATATCAATTAGTCTGAGGTTTCCTCATCAGAAATCCAGGCGTGATTTCGGATGCCTGAATCTTGGTCAATGCCCCACAGTTGGACTAAATGATAGCACGAGTATCCCTTTCTTCTCGTGTTGGGTGTAACCCATAGGAGCTTAGGGATGAGTTTTTATTCGTCTCAGAATTATGGTTGAGCATATTAAACCAAGGGTACAAATGAATGGATTTGGCCATGTATTGGATTAAGATGATGAGCAGTACAAGCAAGAAGTTAATGAGGTGGCCAAAACAAAGCCCTTAGGGATTAGCGTGATGAATCAATCTTTCCAGTACTGCTACCCTTGGCTGGTAGCCTCCAGGACCACTTCTCGCTCCGTGAAGACTCTCTCCTCATCAGCTGCCGTAGAGCGCAGCTCGCCAACCCCAGCTTGTACATGTGCCCACTAGGTTCGATGTACGGTCATCTGGTGACTCGCCTCCATCAATTGTTCCTGTGCGTCAGCCAGCTGGGCCATCAGTTGCTCCACAAGCTCAGAGCATGTTGTAATGAAGGCCTCCTTATCTGTCACCAGCCCTTCGAGGTGTGGGACTTCCCGCTCCACCCTCAGCAATGCTTGGGTGCTCGCCGATCATTGCTGGCACTGGGAAACATCGATGCACCAGCTGCTCTCGCGTATCTTCTTGACCATGTAATCACGGACCGTCAGATGAAGGTGCTGAGCATCAGCCCCTTCAGCGCACATGAAGCATAGCCAGGACTGGAGTGATCCCGTCCGCCTCATCCAATCCTACTGGGGATGTCTGAGAAAGCGCTGGATACACTTCCACCCTTTGTGCCATGTCATCCACATCTCTTCGGCTGCCTCTAAGTCTGAGTCATCTATCTCCTCAGAATCAGCTGGTCTGTACATTGGGAAGGCAGCTAGCAGATCATCCGCAGGATCTTCCCTAGGGACGCCTTCGTGAGGAATATGATCCTCGACGTCCGGGCGACCTTCCTCTCTCACCCCACCAGCGATGATTCCCCCCATCAGCTTCCGACCTCGCCTCAGGAACAGCAGCGCTGATGTCCGCTTCCCCCTGCTCACCAATTACCAGGGCCTACTCAGTGTAGGGAGCATGTTCTAAATGAGGTGGTATGTCCGCCACTGGTCAGCTCACAGACGGCCTAGGCTCCGCAGCCTGACGAGCCTCCATTGTTGACATCACTGCGCAAGGCATACGCTGGTTAGTTGGGATCTATTGATACCTAGCACCAGTAGTGAAGCGTGAGACTTACAAGAATCCAGAGCGTCGGTCTCCAGTGTTCCGCCCACTGCAGGAGTCACCGTAATGGGAGACCCCTATATGCTTGTTAATTCAATGATGGGTGTTAGATCCCCATCATGTCCCATCAGTTCCTCCCCTCCCACCTCTAGTGGGTACGCCCGTCCAACACTCAGCCAATCCTGAGTGAGGTAGAGAGATGGTTGGGAAATTGTAAAAGAGAATGGATGAAGAAGGAAAATGAATGAAAATAGAGACAGACCTTGAGTATCTCGGTTATGTCGAGATCAGAGCCGACAATCTCAACACTATCTCGGAGACTCCCATGGTAGGTCGCCCCTTGTGACCCCTCATCTTCGTGTTCTCCTTCTTCATCTTCTCCTTAACCTTCGTCTTCTCTGGTTTCCTCCTCCACCTACGACTCCTCGTCACTGTCTCCTTCTCCCGGCGGCATCGCGTCCGGATCATGCTCATGGTCGAGCATCACTTTCACTAGGAAAGGTGGCTCCACACGCTGACCCCTTTGGCGTGCGTATGTGTCCATGGCTATTAGATAAGCATGCCGCCGATGGAAGTTTACTCAGTCGGTAATTCGAACGAGCCCGACCTCTGGCAGCTGGATCCCATTTTTCATTATCTTCTGCTAGATGGATTCAACGCTCAGCGATTGCCGCAGGGTCATCCAGGCTGACCATAGTGCCAGGAGAATTGCATCGTGGGAAGGTTTGAGAAGGTATCTTATCTGCTTCCCGGGCAGTTCCCTGGCCGCCTCATGTAACCCCCCTACGGGCAACGAGGTCGCTGCAGCGCTATGTGATGTTCCCGCTGCTGAAGTCCCGGCCTGTGCAGGCCTCACTGCCTGACGCACCCCCAGTCCCCCTTCCAGTGGCACCATGCCTTCTCCCCCGTCACCCGGTTTCTGCACGAGTATCCTAGAGTTTCTGGACTCGCTTGTGTAAAGGCCCCTTAGGGTACGAAATGGTCCAATGTTCGGCATACTCAGTTGCTAGGCCAGCATCAACCCCAATGATAGAAAGATTAACGACATCACCAGAGACGAAGGTGGTAAACATCAATCACATATGCCGCAGAACGCATGGATTCTTCTCCTGCCAGACATCTTTGAATTCCTTCTTTGGCATTCGTTGGAGGCACGCGAACTGCCTAGTGTATCGGGATGGCACGCAAGGCTCGCAGATCACCTTCCCATCGATTCGACCCACGAACACTCCACCCCGAATGCTCTGGAAATACTCCTGCTGTTCCATAGAGCTTTTCCCGTTTTCCACCATCTAGCCGACCATGGTGGGGAATGGGTTGAAGTGGAAGTTATTATAGTTTCCAATGTGGATTCTCACGCCATCCTCATTGAGCATCATCGATGCCACCCCTGTGATGTTCAGCAAGGACGGTCGCATGCCATCGCCCGGAGGACAGATGTCATTTGGGAAAGTTTACCCACCGAGATGAGCCGACACCCAGCCGTGGAAGATCTGGAAGGGTCCACATACTCTCCAAGGCGACCCCCCTCATGAGATGCGTCCCGGGATGGAATACAGCTTGTCCAGTATGAGGACGCCCAAGTTGAACCATTTGTTGGTGGCCATGGTACCAACCATCACCTGTGTTGCTGGACGGACACCCATCCTCGCGTCCCGCACTGGAAGGAGCCACTCGCTCAGGAAGGCGGCAAGGAACCCGGCATAACGAACATTCGGGTCCTGGGCATCGATGACGTGATATCCCCATGATTGGTATTGCCCCACCTCCAGGGTCCTCCAGTATTCCCATCCATGCTCCTCTGAGCCGCGGTTGAGAACCTTTTACCACTTCCCGACATCTTGACGAACGAATACTTCTCAAGGAACAGGCTGAACCAGCCCTTGTAGGCAATGTCCTTCAAGAAGTCCTTGACCCCCAGCCTCTCTTTGGCCAGCTCCAGCAGGTGCCACATCAGCATAGGCATCTGTGACCTGTCTTCCCAGGTGTTCTTTGGAGGAACGAACTCGTCATATTGGTAGCCCTCCAGTGTGATACCTCTGATGCAGTGAACGTCTGATAGATTGATGCCGACTTCCCCATGATGAAGGTGGAATGTATTAGTGTCAGGATACTACCGGGTGAATAACTCAGGCCCGAGATCAGGTTGATGGTGGAAGTGGAACTGCGATGTCCATACCACCTCGAATAGGCCTATATACTGTAGTTCATCCCTGAACTAGTCGCAATTATGGCGAACCCATAACACCCAGGCCCACTCACTGGTTAACTTGACCCCAGCCTGCAGGCTTCAATCCTTTATCCAGCACTTCGTGTCATCCGTGATGCTCTGACGGAACATACTCATATAGAGTGCCAGAGAATTATCTACGAAAGGCTCATCCCTGTTAATGGTCTTGGTCCTCGGGTTCCGGACATATACGTCCATATGTCTGGTTTCCCTGGTAGGATGGCGGTTTTTGATGATGTTGTAGCGAGGAAGCTCATCCTCCCGGGTCACCCATGACTGCGGCGTGTCGACCTCGAAGCCCGGCAGAGGCACCACCTCCAGGATGCCGAAGTTCCAGAGCTGGAGGTTGTTAGACAGGGGATACATCTTCTGGGTCAGCGTTAGAAGATTGAACAAGGTCAGGTTGTTGGAGATGATCACCTTGGTGCCATAAACCTCCTCGTTCACCGCCATGTCTATTCTACAAGTGGAGGCTTCCCCTCTTCAACTCGGTTTGCGGCCATCTCTAATATCCCGGGTGTTGCAGGAAATCAGGATGCAGTGCGCGGAATAGGAGAGTATCACGCGAAATCTGAAGTGGCGGTGCGAAATCCAGGAGATGGGCAAGCAATCGCCACGCTAAGCACGGAATGTCCCGAGCAGGCGCGCAAAGATGGATAAAATTCAGAAGGAATTCCGCGCTGCCAGAGCGTTTATACGCGCAGCTGCGGGAGAAATTTCTCGCACGAGAGCGATAAGTCTATCGCACAGAAAAGGCTGAAGGGCGGATTTGGGACCCACCTCCCTTTTTTTTATAGGTGAGGCCAGGGTTCCGCGCCGCCTGGAAAGAGAATTCCGCGCGAGTCCATTGTTTTGCGTGCCCCGTTGGAATTTTTCACACAAAGTGCCCAGGAGACCCATCACTTCGGCGTTTCAGAGTTTCCCTCAGAATCCGATCATTGCTACCTCTCACCGATCCAATTCCGAGTGGGGAATTTTTAGACATCTAAAAAGTCGTAACTCGTAGAGGAAGTTTCGAAATGGCAAAGCGAAGTCATATTTGGAATCAGAGGCCCAGTCTGGAGGCCCGAGAAGTGGTGTGCGAAATAAAGGAGGACTTGCACGGAATAAAATCATTCGCACGAAGGATCCCCAGGATGCGTGCAATCAAGCCAGTGTGGCGCGCAATATTTTTGCACCCCGGTTCCTCGCGACAAGGTTTTTCTCACCGACGGCTCCCGACGCGGAATATTTCGCACGCCGCATGCATTCGGCACCTCCCGAGGCCTATAAATAGATGGTGACCCCAAATGGTTTGGGGGTTGCGGAATTCAGATCGGCTATCGTGCGTGCAATTCAAATCCCCTCGCGCGCAATATGACTTCCAGTTAATTCCCCTTTTCACACAACCTTCCCCCGGGGATCGCCTTTGCACGTAACTCCACTGGCTTAAGTGAATTTGCCCCTACTCCGGGTTCCTTCCTTACACGCAATCTGTGTCCCGTGCGCGCAATCCCCTTCCGTGTGCACAATACCTTGCGCACAATTCCCTATTCGTGCGCAATCCTCTGGCTCCAATTGCATTCCATCCTAGTGTTTTGCGCACAAACCTTCTCTTTGTGTGCAAAACCCAGGACCCTTCACCTTGACGCCCCTTGGCTGCCTCTCTGCACCGGTAGCTAATGTCTCCCCTGCCGGGCATGAATTCCATGTGTTGTTTTCCCGTACGGCCTTCCAGGCTCGTACAAAGTAACCTCAGGGTTCCATGGGCGGTTTTTCCTGTTGCGTTGCTTTTACTTATGCTTCTCCGCCTAGGCACGCTAACGGCTATTGATTCTTCGCATAGCCACGCTAACGTGGACCCCTCGATGGTTCACCCTGCGGCCCCCCTTTACTACGGCCTTTCCGATGCCTTCTCTCCCACAAGGGGTAGAGGGAATTGGGCATGTAAGCCCAAGGGGTGTGGAGCGAACCCACCTCGTCCAAGCTACAAGACGTTAAACTACTAAGCACCTCATCCTTAACACATGACGTTAAACTGTGGTCCTACCCCGTGCTTCGCACGCAGGGTCCCCCCAGCTCAGGCATTCTTTACGCCCACTCGTCTCCATTGGAATGGACTCTTCCTCACATGGAATGGGATCCTCCTTGTCGGAGAGGCGTTTGTCCACGGGGGAAGGGCTGCCTCAGAGTGTAAGCCCCTTGACTCTCTTACGGAAGGTTGCACCCATGTATCTCTATACTTCCCCCCTTCCAAGGGCAGTGGTGTCTCTTTCCCCCTGCGATTTGTCGCACCACGGGCCTCCACCCTGGTGTAAGCCTGGCACAGAGGACCGCTAACCACGCGTGAGCCCCTATTTCCTCTTTGGTCCGCTCAACGCGTAATCCCCATTCCACTTCTCACGGACGCACCCTTTACGACGTGATCGTCTGGCCCCTGCTGCCTCTTATTTCTCACACCTAGCATGACTCACGTGGGCTTAGAGTGCACATCGACCATGACATCCTCATGGTCCACCTCAGAGCGTAAGCCCCATCCCAGTGAACTATGTGGACTTTGATCCGTGCTAAATCATGGTACGTAGGAAGCTTCCACAAGGATCAAGCCCACCACCCGGTCGTTCCGACCTCTCCACGTTGGTTCCCCAACCACCATGGGTCGACTCAGAGCATATGCCCCATAACCACTTTGGGATGCCTCTAAGAGTAAGCCCCAAATCCCTCGTCACGCATGACGTTAAACTGTATGCCCTCATCCCACATGATGTTAAACTGTATGCCCCTGTCCTGCATGACCTTAAACTGTATTCACCCTCTTGGGCCGCCTCAGATCGTAAGCCCCATGTTTCACACCCACGTCTCATCCTGAATTTCCCCTTGAGCCCACATGCCTTGGGAAGCTCATACCCTAGCCCGGGGGACTTGTTTCCTCCAGGATCCAATCCATGCATTCTTTCTCACGGGTCACCTCTTCAGGTGTCCCACCGTATCACTGAACTACGTGGAATTTGATTCCCTGCCATGGGGATGCATAAGAAGCCTCCATGAGATTCAAGCCCGTCACTCCACCATACATCCGTATCCTTACCCAGGCCGCCACATCCCGGTGAGATCATGCCATCCTATCCCACTCCATGGTATCTGGGAAGCCGCCCACGTGCTGGCCCCGACATCGGTGTTCCCCCTAGGGGGGGCCTTCAGCCCGATCCATCTCCGCAAGATGTTAAACTCGTGACATACCACATGTTAAACATGGGAAGGTGAGGAAAACCACATATGGTACACAATCCTCGCGTTCGGTGTGGGATGCCTCGGGCTTCCGCGCCCTCGAGAAGCCCTGTGATAAGGGACAGAAGACAGACGTGGTGATCCCCAGCATCAAGACATGCCAACGACACCCCAACGTGACCATTCTCCTCTCCGAAGGTTGCTTACCCAACAAGACCCCTTGGAGAATATCGAAAGAAGCAGCGCAATTAACTAGCGTCCATATAGATATGGCACCGGGAACAAGCTTCATGAACCCGTCTTAAATCTACAAGGGACACCTAGACTAAGTGACGAGTTCCGAGGAGGAATCCATGGAATGAAGAACTTACATCCCATCATCCCAGTTTCAATCATGGAGAAGACGTCCCTGAATAAGGAACAGATGTCACCCGCCTTTGGAAAGCGGGAATGCGTGGCAACATGCCATGCGTCCTCCCAATGCGTGACAGAAACACGCATGTGCCCCGGCGTAAAAGTGTCAGAAACAGCCATTATATTGGTTCCTCTTATGAAATTTTTTTCACATTTCATTCTAGACAGTTTATTTGTATCATCCATCTTCCAGTAAATAAGATTCTACTTTTTTGTGAGACTAATCATACATGTGGAAATTTAATTTTTCTTATAAAACATAACTATACATTTCCCAATAATTCTTATTCAATGAATAGATCTTTCTCTTATGTTATCATCATTATTTTTGATATAATTATTGAACCCACATGTTCTTGATTGATTAATTTACTCCTTTAAAACTATTATGAAAACATTATAATTATTTATTCTTTATGAATATTGATATATGATTTTATGAATCATTCTCATAGTTGGAGGAACATACCATTTATTCATCTATATTTTTTATGTTATGTCCCTGGTCTATTCTAGAGAATGGATTTATTTGGATCATAATGAATATGTTTTTAAAAAAATATTAAATTTTAATTATCTTGATCAATATGTATTTCAATGTATTATATTCACTTTAAAAATTTCAAGAAACCATAACGATGTTGGAATGTGGATTTCTCATTAAAACCTATACCGCTTTCATTTAGAAAATTTCATAATTTGTTTCCATGACTAGAATATAAAAAAGCATATTAGAATAAAATCACGAAATTCATGTCCATATAACATAGAATGTATCCTTCAAACAATGATCCCATGTAATTTTATAAGGAAATTTATAGTGTATCCCATAACACCATAATAGTATATAACATTGTAGCTCAATTCCCTTGATATTCTTCACTAAACAATATATCAAAATATTTTTATCTTAATAATATTTTTATATTTCTAGTTATATGTAATCCAAATAGTTATGCTACTTTAAAAGGTACCTTTATTTTTCAAATTTAGGGTTTCAAACTCATTCCATACTCCATGATATCTATGTTATTTTCCTTCATCTTGGTAACCATAGTCTACATCCTTGAATAACATTCCATTTAAAATTGTATATTCTATTAATGATGAATATTTAGAATAATTAATTTTTCTTTAGAATTTTCATTATGGAAATTTGTTTTCATAAATCAAGTACATGTTCCTCCAGTATATCACTTTAATTCTTTATATTTCCATCCATTCTAAGTCATCAATCAAGAACACATAATTTTTTATCATCTGTTTCTATAATATCAAATCCACAATTAATTAATATTAATCTTTGTCGATAATTTATTGTTTGTCAAAATTTTAGTATAATTCATGGATCACATATTGTTTACTACATGAGAATCCTCTATAATGTTTACCCAATGTAATTTTTATTTGACCCATAAAATCACCATCTAATTTAATATCCATAGGAGAATATGAATTTCTTAATATTATGGAATTTTATAAAACAATAAAAGTTTTAAATTTAATATTATAATTTTAATTAATGACCTTCAACGGAAATTTTACCTTATTTAGAGTCTTCTTAGTATTGGAATTTGAAATATGTTATTTTTACTATATTTCATGATTGATGTCTAATTTCAACTAGGTTTTAAAATTACTTATATGTTAGACTCCATAAATAGTATTTCTTCTAATAATTTCCTAATATTTCTTTAAAAAATATTCAATATATCAAAATTACAAACAAAATAAATCATTTCTACAATACCCTTGAAGAGATACAATAGTCCATAAAATTCCATGTCTCCACTTTATTGAATCATTTATAATGCCTTCCAAAAATATTATATCAATAAACATAATTGATTATCTCATCAGCATAAGTATGATAAAAAGAATACATGATCATTTTCTATCCATTAAATTTAATTTACCTTTTTTAAAAGATGATTCATTATTGAGTGGATACAAATAACAAATCCAAAATAAGTTTTTGAATATTATACCCCAATTCAAAACCATTAGGATATAATACCTATTTCTGGATACAAGAAGAATGTATTCACCTTGAGTAGAGAGGGGCAAGTCAAGGTTTCTCAGAATTAAAACGTTTTCCATTGATCACATTCCCCCATTTCACATATCATATTCCTTTTTTGGAAATAACACCTTTAATATTTCAATCACATAATGGTTTTCTCACAAAATTATCTTAAAAATAAGTATAAATATAGAGAATAAATCAGATATTTATTTTACTTGTTTCAACTATATTCATTTATTTCCCCTTACAAAAAAATTATTAGCTTCTTTGATGAAATCCACAACACTCAAATTTGATGGATAAAAATTTATTCAGTATCAATATATGTCAAGGAGATTTTAATTTATGTTATTTAAGTGCCATAAACTACCTTGTATGGGTTATTCAATCTTCTTCGACTCCTAAAAATACTTAATGGAATACATTATTAGTTTAAATACATAAGGATCTAGAGAAATGATTAATGTTGTATGGGTATCCTTCATATCAGTATATGGTATTGATTCATTGTGCATCATCATTTCTAGAATTGATGATCTATTATACTCTAAATCACTATGACTCACTTTTCATTGAAGTTCTCCTTAATTCAATTTATTATCAACAATAACATATAAGAATTAAAATCTAAGTGATTAAAATATTTCTAGATAGGATATTGAGGAAAATTATTCTTAATTATTCATTAAAAAATTGTGGTACAATAATGAGTTCATACATTTTTCATGGATACCTTCTTTCTATATGAATAATAGATATTCAAAAACCATGCATCATGTTTCCTAAAATGTTATGAGTATTTTTTTAATCTAGTTTTAATTACCTAACTTTAATGTAATAGATTAAATAAATTCAAATTCAAAATATCTTTTATTATTAATCTATGGTTCATATAAATTTTTATGTGTAAAAATGAATCTAATTAAGACAACTCAATCCCCCAAAAATATTATAATTTTTCTAATTTTTTAATTTTGGCCCAAATCATTAAAATATTTTTGAAATCGCTTCATCATATTACGATTGCCTCTCTTACAAACTGATTCCCTTAAAATTTATCCATATTATGGTATATCATTTTCCATTATGTTGTGATCATAGAGTCATTTATATATATAAAATTATGGATATGATAAGATTATAAAACTCCATTAATATGAGTGAATTATATTAAAAATATACTAAAATATTGGACATGTTATTGTGTGATGATCCCCTTCATCAGGAAAAGAATCACATCCTGATCTAATTAAAAATCATTGACATCTATTTAAAATAAATACCACATTGTAAAAAAACATTCCAGCATCATCGGGAATTATATTGTGTAACACCAAATTTAATGGGATCCATTAAGGCGTAGAATTCTAGAACAACAAATATTTCTTATTAGTTCCTCACTAAGGAATACCCTTAATATTCAAGATATAATATACATCATTATGATGTGACTATGACTCTTTTTAATGATCCAACTCAAAAAAATCTCATTACACATAATCTATGTTCATTATATCGATTATATTATTACAGAGTTATATGTTTACACTTAATCTTCTAAATAAATGATATATTATTCTAGATGGGCTATTTCAGTCCAAACCCAATGTTTATACTATAATTTACCCTTAGAATCCTGATATATTACTTCAAATCATTCACAGTGTTCACATCATGGTGAATCCTTCTAGATTTATTGTACATCCCATTATGTTATATTGTGAGTCTCTAAAACTTGTTCCTAATTAATATCAATTACACTATAATATTAAATATTTTTGTTTGATGTGATTTTGAAGACAAAAAAAGACTAATCATCATTTTCCAAATGTATTAATACAAACTATTTCGTTTTCCAACACCTCTCTTTATGTAAATAACTAATTCTTTCCTTATCTTAAATTCCTTTCCTTCTAGATTTTTTATCTTCCAAATTTAAAATCTATGAACATTATATATTTATAACTATTAAAGTTTCCCTTAATATATGATTCATTGTTTCCACAATAAGGACCCCAATAATTCCACTTTAGATAATTTATGATCATAATAAACTTTTATTTACATGTTTATAAATTCCATGATCCTTAAAAAAAATATGATCCATATGTATGTTAACAAACTATATCTTAATCAAGAATCTATAATGTGAATATCATATCATTAATCCTTAGGAAAAATTAATTAAATTAAAACTAAATTTAAAAACCCTATTGGTAAATCAATTTTTTTCCATGTAATCATTTAAAATGATTTTGGATACACTCATAAACTCAAATAACGTTTTTACCATATCCATTATCATATATACACATATTTTTTTCATAATTAATGAATCAAAAATCCCATTCCATTATATAGGGGAATTATAATTTATCTTAAATATGGTTATAATGGTTTCCTTATAATATATTAATGTAAATTTTTGTTTTATAAAAATTATACTAGTGGTAGGTGATGATCCCAACACCTTTTAAGATGGAGCAGGAAAGTTTGTATTGTATCCTCATGAACCAGAATAACCATCTCAATCTTATAATCAATATGAGGTTGGTTTTTAATACTCTATCAAAAATGATTTCTGAAATCCTCTGAAAATATCTTAAAATAGTTGGAGGTTAACTGAATAAAAAAGACTCAAAGGAACATCTACAGTACTACATGTATCATTTAAAAAATATATATGTATAGGCACAACAAAAATTCCATATAAATATTCTTATGAATTTGAAATAATATGGTAAATTATTTTATTTAATTGAAAGTAATTTTGGAAACATTGTAAATATTTAAAAAATCATAATATAATAAATTACATTTTTTTATTATCACACATCCACCAAAAAACCCAATGGGTTGATAAAAAAAGATTGGAAAGTGATGGTATACCTTTATCAAGGATATGTTAGGAATCATGGAATGAACATATACATACTACACTACAATCTATATCATAGAAAATATTTTTTTGGGACCATGGAACATCATTTTCTCCCAAATATAAACCACTAAGGTGAAGTCTAAGACTCTCCCAACGCACATGAAAGTAGTGAAATTTGAACTAATATACTTCTCATAATGAGGATAAATCATGGTCCACCACTAAAACATCAATTTGGTGTTTCACATCACTAAATCTAGTGAAATTGGATCTAAAAATAAATTTTGTTGATATAGAACTCTCCTACTCATTGAAAAAGTATGGGGGTGACAAGATCTTTAGAAGATACTAAATATATCCTTACTAAAATAAGTTTGATCACATCATGGATATATTCTATGATGTCACTTACTTAAGTAATGAATGTGATTTCTGGCTAATGTTATAAACCACCCATTTTCATTCCCCTATTTTATAGACTCTGAAGATGTTATAGTCTTTCACAAACTCTATCCATCTATTATTCCATATATAAGGAGCATTAGTTAAAACACTACATAATCTTGTGTTTTATTAAATAAAATACATTCTTAAACATCGAGTACCTTTTCAGGTTTATAGTTTTATTGGAATCCTGACATATAACATACATAACATTCCTTAATTATATATGAGGATACTACATAAACTATATCTAGTTTTGTTCCAAAAATATAAAACATTAAAAAAAGTATAATTTATTCAAAAAATATTCATATCAGTTAAATTTGCTTCCTAATTTATCTTACACATCCGTGTATCCTTTTAAAAACATTTAAAAACATGGGATGGATAGAATAATCATAGTAAGGGATATAAGGAAAGAAATCGTTAGTCAAGTGATAACATAATAAACAAAAAATCCATTTTATAAAAATACTTTAACATGAATAGAAAAATAATTTTTTTCCTTTGGGGTATATTTAACATATTACTCTTACAATCACTTTTACACATGGAATAACCATTTGGTCAAATTCTATCATGGGAGTACCCAATGCATTGGAGAGCTATAACGGGGCACACTCGTCATATCTTGAGCTATAATGAGATCAACCCAACATATATGGAGCTATATTGGGCTCAAACCAACATCACTATTTCCATGGAATGTATCATGGTAATAAATTATCATGAAATTAGGAGAAACCAGTCAACCAATATATATAGAAAAAAATATTTTTTGAATTTTATTAAAGAATCTTTTAAACATATTTTAAAATGAAAGCCCCTTAAAAATATAATTGGAGTGAGAATTCATATAATGTAATGGATATGTGTATACACTATAAATACATGTAGAAAAATAATATAAAAAATAAATATCCAAAATAATATTAATACTACAAAAGGAATAATGAATATATTTAACTCGAATATTGGTAATTGGGTTAAGAATTCCCTTACCGATAAAGTTGTCTTACATAAAACATGTTTAATACTCCTGTATAAAGTGTAAAAGAGTGTTATTAATATCTTAATAAAATATATTCATATTTATAACACCTTATATAATCATTTCATAACAACATTTCACCCTATAATTAGTAGTTTTTTGTTGCTTTCAATGTTTCGTGTGCATTCTTTACATGATTTCCATGGTCGGTTTGTATTTGATTTTCTTATCACATAGAAATGAAATTATAGAAGTGGAATTAAATAGTATTCATATGTTTCCAGAATATAAAATAATTCTATAACTCATTATGGATATATGGTATGTGTATGAATCATTAGATATATCTATAGTGATATCAGTTTAGGTCATTTTGGAGGTTCTTTGATAATCACAAACATGTTTCATTATATAACATAAGATTATGATTATATGTTTACTCCATAAAATTAAAAAGGATATATAAAATGCATTAAAATCTATTTCATCCTATAAAATGATTTGATTTCCTACTTTGAATGATGTAAACAAAATTTCGAACACATCGTCTATGATTTTGGTTAAATGAGAAATCATGAATGGTGTTTTTAATTTTTTTAGAATAAGGGAAAGGGAAAAGGAAGGATGATGATGAATTATTCCATAAATATTATAAAAATACCTAATATATATAATAAAAAATCATACATTACTCTTAGATAATGGGACGTGAAGATAATATGTGGGAATAAATGAATTGAAAAACACCCAAAAAAATGAAAGATGATCTTTAACTCTTGATCTCTACATCTAGAGATCCTCATTAAGGCCTTTGGTTTGGGACATTTGGTGATACCAGAAGGACTTGGACTTGGTAAAGAGACATGGTACTGGTATTTAGTATAACATAGGAAATTCACAAGGCTTATATGTGTTATAGGAATAGGGGGTGAGAGTGGAATTTATTGTGAATGTGAGGGAGTTTTTAATTATTTTTAAAAGACACCTCATTTGTGGTATTTGAAAACCCATGGGATTTCCCAAATATTTTCCATGGTATTGGCCACATAATACCCCTCATATCAAATTTAAATCCTAAATAGTTGAACATTATTATTACATAATTATTCCATAATTATGATGTCATTAAACACCAGAAAACATAAAACTGTATTTTTACTATTCAACAAATATTCATTATACGTTGAAAAATCCTAAAAAACAAACCACCCATTTTTTCGAAGTATATAATTCAAAAATGAAGTTCATTTTTTGAATATAATTTTCTAAATATTATTAATTTAATTTTTAAATAAAATCCGAATTTATTTGAAAAATTTAAAATTTAAAACTATAACTCATTGTATATCACCTAGAAAAATTAATCAAGATCTCATTAACATGTTACCATATGAAAATAAAATATTAATTCCATTTAAAATTAATAAGTTCTATATTTCTATTCAAAATACTATTCATCAGGTTATGTTACTATTCACCCAAAAAATCAAGTTGGTTCTATGAGACTCCAAATAACTTACAGTTCACAACCACATATGCCCATTTTTTGAAATTCAAAAAATAATAGTAAAACAAAAAAATTTAACATCTGGATTATAAATATCTCCTTAAATAAATGATTCATTATGTGGAGACATAGTGTTTCTTGAATTATAATTTATTTAAAAAAAATTGAGGTGTTAAATTCTCACCACAATCTGTAAATTATGACCTCACAATTTTATTTACATATTAATCATGCGAGTGTACTTTTAACTCATAGAATTTTCATATTCCCATGTTTCTTATTATACCATGTGGTTTCTCCTCAAATCCATTTCCTGAAGGATTACCTAATTCCTCAAAACATCCTCCCTATGATCAAGTATCTCAACTAGTCACACTTCATAATAAAGGTCCTCTTATAGATGAACTACATCAGTTATTAGAACATGATATGAATCTGGAACATACATTCTCAACATAGAAACATGAAAAATATTGTGTAACTAAGAGAAACATGGAGTTAATGCTACTCAGTAGGAAACGAGTTCAACTTTTTCTGGGATTTCATAAGGTCTAATGAAATGTGGACTCATCTTTCATTTCCAACCAAAATTAATTACACAATTCCATGGTGAGACTATTATAAAAACATGTTCACAGACCTCAAATGAAATGCCTTTTATCCTATTATATACATAACGTTTCTATCGGCTCTGAGTTGTCCTAATGTGTTGTTGGATCCTCATCACATTCTTAATAACTTCCACTACTCATTCTAGTATCATAAACATTACTTCTCTAAATTTATCCCAAAAGGTAGAGTTCTACACCAATTCTAATATAATTCCTCAAAAGGAGTCCTATGTATTCTGGAATGAAAAATATTATTTTAAAACCCCAACTAATGATAGATATTGAACCCAAGTTCCCCGATAGTCCATTGAAGAAGCTCGAATTACATCCTCTAAAGCTTGATTTATCTTTTTTGACTTACCATCTGATTGAGGATGAAATGTTTTACTGAAATTTAATTCTATTCCCAATGCCTTATGAAGGTCTTTTAAAATGTTATAAGTGAACATGGAATCATAGTCAGATACAATGGAAAGTTAAATTTCATTTAACCTGATAATCACTTTGAGGAATGTCACAAAAATTTATCTAAATACATGATATCACGAATAGGATGGAAATGAGAAGATTTAATCAGTCAATCAACAATATCCCATGTTGAGTTTTTTACTTTTATAAGTCATTGGTACTCCCAAAATGATGTCCATGGATATATTTTTTGATTTCCACTCTGGGATTGGTAATGTCTGAAGCATCTCCTTTTGTAACTATTTATCTGCTTTAATCAGTTGACATGTCAATCATTTCATAGTAATCTCTAAAATATCCTTTTTCATTCCATCCCACCAGTAATACTCTTGAATATCACTTTACATCTTTGTGCTTCCATGATGAATTGAGAATGAAGAATTGTGTGATTCACATAACAATTCTTTCCTTAAAAACGAATCACTAGGATTACATAATCTCTTCCCAAACTTCAAAACAAAATATTTATCAAGGTTAAATTCTAGTAACTTACCCATTTCCACGAATTCTACCTTATTCTATAACGCTCTATCTTCATTATTCGCTTTCTTAAATCTGTCTGATAGAGGTGACTACATTAAACCAAAAAATAAGAGAAATTTCATGCACCAACAACATTGAAGTCAAATATTAACAAATAATTCCCCAAAGGGTCATGTTATAAATGTATCATGGTTAATGTATCATTACTTTTCTGACTCAATACATCATCCACTATATTTGCCTTTCTATGATGGTAATGAATCGTGAAATCTTAGTCCTTGATTATTTACGACCATCTTATCTGTCCCATGATTAATTCATTCTGTGTAAATATATACTTCAAGTATTTATGGTCAGTATATATTTCACATTTTACTCCATACAGATGATACCTCCAAATTTTTAATGTAAAACAACAACAAAAAATTCCAAATAATGTGTAGGTTAATTTAACTCATGAGGTTTCAACTGACGTGAATCATTAGAAATTACCTAATCATTCGGCATCAGAAAAAAACCAATTCCCTTAAATGAAGAATAATTGTAGATTACAAATACACCACTTCTAAAAGGTAGGTTCAGGACTGGATAATTCTCCAATCTTCACATTAATTCTTGAAAACAATCATCACATTCTTTTATCCAGATGAATTTGACTCATTTTTGTGTTAACATAGTCAGCAGACTATATAACCATGAAAAGTTATTAACAACCCTCCTTTAATAATCTACCAATCCATGAAAACTAGTAATCATGGTTATATTTTTTGGTCATGTCCATTCATCAACAAATTTCATTTTATAAGGATCAACAGTTATTCCTTCTTTATAAATAATGTGACCTAGAAAAAAAATTCCAACCAAAACTCCCACTTTCTAAATTTTCCATATAGATTATTTTTTAAGGATTTCAGAACAACCATTGGATGTTTGTAAATCTCCAATTTACTTCTATAATATACAATAATTTCATAAATAAACACAACCACAAACTTATCCATGAACTCCTGAAACATTTTATTCATAAGATCCATAAATAAAATAGGTGAATTTGTTCACCCAAAAGGAATAACTAAAAATTTATAGTTACCATATCTAGTATATAAAACATTATTTGGGATGTATGTATCCTTTACATTCAGCTGATCGCACCCCAACCATAGGTAAACCTTTGAAAAATACTATCCCCGCTAGAGCTTATTAAAAAAATATCGATATGAGGCAAAGAATACTTTTTTTAGAAGTGATGATATTTAAGGATCTATAATCAATGAAAAGTCTCATTAAGCCATATATCTTTTTAACAATCAAGATAGGAGCACCTCATGGTGATGATCTAGGACGGATAAAGCTTTATCTAATAATTCCTACACACTATTTTTTTAACTCCTGAAGTTCAATTTGAGACATTCGATATGGGGGTTAAAAAATTGTATTAGAATTACTAACTAAGTAAATAGTAAACTCAACCTCTCGGTCAAGAATAAAACCATGCATATCGTCAAGAAAAACATCTAGGTCATCAATTACCATGAGTACATCATTAATCTAGATAGTTCTCTTATATTCAAAAATATAAGCATGATAGATTTCATTTCCATTATTAGTTTCTTAGGTTTGTGATATGTTATCAATGATATGGGTTCATTCTTGTACACAAAATGAAACTCATTATGAAAAAAAACTTCTTTTTCTCTGCAATCCATCTTAACATGATAGAAAAAAATCATGTCCACACCCAGAATAACATCAAACTCCACTAAAGGAAATACAATGGGGATTTTCATGTAAACTGAATTCACATACAAGTATAGGTATATTATTATAAATTATTTATACTTCAATATTTCTTCTATGTGTCTTACCATCAATTCTAGTTTCATTACATGAGGTGGAATTCATAATTTTTTGAAACATTATCAGAAATAATGGAATGTGTAGACCCCAAATCCAAAAACACATTTGTGGAACATTTAAAAACTAGAAATGGACCTGATACCACCTCATTTGATGGATAAAAATATTCTTATGTGGTTTAAATGTATTTTTCCACACCCTTATTCTTCCAATATTTCATATTTCTTGTCTATGTGAGTAGCTACAAATTCACATTAAGAAAAATGGCCCAATTCCTTATTGTCAAATCATCTCACCAATGACTTCTCATTAATTTTTTGGATAATTTTACTTGAACTAAGGGGACATGTTTTTACACTTTCCACATAATTTTAATTTTCCATAAATTACAAGACATTTACCAGGATGCTTTTTACCGCACTTTTCATAAGAATGGAAATTGATTTTCTTACATCCGTATTTATTTATTGAATTATTTCCCAATGAATTCCAACCTATTATCTTGTTATTCTTGTTATCACAGGGAATATATTTGTCATAAAACTCCATCTCTTATTTTTTAACACAACGAACAAGTTTCCCATGGATTTTATACACTTTTGATGCCAATGAAATTCCAAAAAATTGTTTCCAACCAGAGTAAAATATATTATTTTAACTATAAAAATCCCAATATAAAACAAGTACACACCTGGCCAGTTTTGTAAAATTGGTTTCATATTCTACCACAAAATAATCATCATTCTACATTGGTTCCATGAAATTTTTTCTCCATTATAATTTGAACTATTTTATGAAAATATTTGTTCATAAAAAGACTCTTAAAACCATCCCATTCTAGACAGTCAAGATAAGATATTTTCTCAGCTATTCTTAACCAATGTCAATTATTTATCATCTTTAACTTCCAAAAAATAAATGTCTAGTACTACCATGTGACAATCCGAACATCCCATGACATCAAATATCTTTTTTAGAGAATTGATCCATCCTTTGGTTATCACTGGATCTGTGGTTCCACTGAATGATGGAGGGTGCTTCAATATAAAATGATCCAAAATATACATGTTTATTTGTTTTATATCTTATTCCTATCTATCATGGATACCATCGGCATTTATTGCTTGATTCAACTGATCTATTTCTATCCCAAACATGTGGGTTCTGAATCCCACCATTCCAGGATGTAGATTCGGACAGACATCAACCCCTTGGTGCCTTCCTACATCAGCTTCCATGTTTTTTTTGTAGAAAAACCATTTTGAACAGACATATTTTATACCTTATTTCTCGTACACATCATTATAACCTATGAAAAACATTTAAAAACATGGGATGGTCACAAAAATCTCCGTAAGGGATATAAGGAAATAAATCGTTAGTCGAGTGATAACATATATACCATAAAAAATTTTCTAAAAAACTAAATTACAAGAAAGGAAAAATCATGTAGCTTCCTTGTTACATATATACTATATAAATATTAAAATCCCCCATACACATGGAATAACCTATTCTTCATCTTCCATCTCGAGTGTACCCAATGCATTGGAGAGCTATAATGGGGCTCACTCGTCATAACTTGTGCTATAATGGGCTCATCCCAACATATCTTCACAAATAATGGGATCAAAATGACATAACTATTTCCATAGAACATATCATGGTAATAATTTATCATGAAATCGGGAGAAACTAATCATTACACATATATATATATAATTAATTTTATTATAGAGGCTTTTAAAAGGATTATAAAATGAAAGTCCATTACAAATAGAATTGGAGTGATTATTAATTGAATGGAATGGATATGTATATACACTATAAAAACACATAATAGATCATAATAAAAACACAAAAAACATTACACAAATTATATTCATACCACATAATGAATAAAGTAGAAGGTAAACCCAAAGATTGGAAATTGAGTTAATAATTACCATACCTCAAGTTCTTCATACATCAATCGTGTTTAAACCACATGAAAAATGGTTAAAAAGTGTTATAAATATAATAGAGAATCATATTAGTGTTTATAATACCTTATATGATCATTTGATAACATCATTTCACCCTTTAATTTTTATTATTGTGTTCCTTCTGTTGTTTCAGGTGCGTTATTTACATGATATTCTTGGCTGTTTTGTATTTGATTTTATTGTCATATAGAAATGAATTTATAAAATTGGAATGAAATGTTATTCATATATTTTAAGAATATTTAATAATTATATAACTCATTTTGGTTATATGGTATGAGGAAAATTCATTAGGAAAATCTTTAGTGATATCCGTTTAGATCATTTTGGTTGTTCTTTGATAATCATGAACTAGTTTCATTATATAATATAATATTATGTATATATGTAAACTACGAAACCTGAAATTTGATATACAATACACTTAAAAATATTTTTCAACCATTGAAATGAATTTAATAACATTTTGGATGTAATTATAAGAAATTTCTAATACATCTTCCATGATTTTGGTAAAACGACAAATCACGAATGATGTTTTTTATTCTTATCTTAATAGAATTATAAGTGGAAGAATGATGATGAATTATATCATAATCATTAAAATAATACTGAATATATAGAACAATAGAGGTTTCATTCCACTTGTATAAGTGTTGGTGAAGAAGATATAAGAAAATAAATTAATTGAAAAGAAAACACAAGAAAATGAAAGAGGATCATTACATGTTGATATTTTCTCCTTCAGATCCTAATTATGGACTTCAGTTTTGGCCTTTTGGAAAGACCAGAAGGTCTTGGACGTGGGGAAGAACCTTATAAAGGGGATTGGGTTGAGCATAGAAAATTCACAGGTCTTGAGAGGTGTTAGAGGAAGAGGGGGCGTCGGTGGTATTTATAGTAAATGTGAGGGGTTTTTTAATTATTTTCCATGGAAACCTCAATAGTGGTATTTGAAAAACTATGGGCATTGCCATGGTTTTTTCCCATGGTATTGGCCACTAGAGAAACCTCATATCATATTTTTATCCCCATGAATTTACCATTATTATTACATCATTATTACATCATTATGATGTCATTAAACACCCTAAAACATAAAACTATACTTTTAATATTCATCAAAAATTCAATTATCTCTGAAAATTACCAAAAAAACAACCTGAATATTTTCTAACATGTACAATACAAAAATCTAGTTCATATTTTGAAAATAATTTTCTTAATATTTATAATTTAATTTTTAAATAAAATAATAATTTATTCAAAAAATAACAATTTTAAAACAATAACACATTATATATCACAGTGAACATTTAATCAAGATCTCGTTATCTTATAACCATAAGAAAATACAGTAAAATTGAAATATACTATTTATATGGGTCATATTAATATTCATGATACTTTTTATAAGGGTATGTTACTATTCACCAAAAAAAACAAGTTTGTTTTATCTGAATCCCAATAACATACTAATCACAACCACAAATGTTGATTTTAGAAATTTCAATCATAGAAGTTGAAAATATATGTTTAACAACTATCATAAATATATCTATTTAAATAAAAGATTCATTATATATAGACTCATTGTTTCATAAATTTAAATTTATTTTAAAAACCTTGTGGTGTTACACATTAGATTGAGACGTCACAGGTTGAAAATAAATCTTATACTATGGTGATATATATATACCAAGAATCCTTCATTAAGAAGATAATACATTATAGTATTCAATGAGAACACAACATTCATGACCTCATGATCATGGGTTTCATATCTTTTATCACTATTTCATTGTTTCTTGGATGTATAAGTAATCAATTTTTATAATTTCATATTCACTCACCTATGCCTGGTCTTAGTGGTGTCATAAAAAAATATTTTCTTGACTTCTTACTCAAGTAATCACAATACCATACCACTGGTTTACATAATATTCACCTCTATGAATTAAATTTTCAATAAAAAACTATAATAAAGGCAACCTTCTTCAGGTAAGGTATATCATGGATTATACACCCTAGAGAATTATACCATTAATATCTAATAAGATCTATCATATCCTTGGATTTTTCACATCTCAAAAATATTATTAATATTCTTCCAATAAATCACTACCTCAATATTCATTAGGTAAAATACTAATACCATATATATTCTCATGGGGAACTGTTGAGTTGGTTAATGGTGGTGGCGTCCTGACCCTGAGGTTTTGGGTCCAAGTCCTTGCAATGAAACACACACTATATGCTATCAAACCAATCATGGGCCCCTCCAACCCATTGGGAACTAGCCTAAGCCCAAGGGTTGGCCACCTTGGGCCTCATTAGGGATGTGTGGCATGCATGTTGGGAGGATTCCCCAATACCTCATTACCAAACATCACGTTTGACTTCGTCATCATCTTACTTATCATACAAATTAATTTAGGCCCCCTACATAAGGGAAATTATATAGCTTCATTTGGTTACCCTCTCAGCGATGGAATCTTAGGTGATGATTTAAGAAGATACCCCCACCTTCCAAGAGGTAGGAGGGTGAGGATGAACTGGGTTTTCCGCCACCAGGTTTTCTAAAACCCTGTATCCTCTTCAATAACCCTAGCTTCCTCCGAGAGTTCATGATGTTAGGGTTCACATATTCAATTTTCAATGGAGATGACTCCATAGATTTTCATCATGTATGTTTATGTCATAGGTTAAATTTTATGGGTTTTATTACCAAATATGTTTATTATGTGTTGATAAGGGAAAAGATAAATTATTATGTGGATACTCATGATTTAATGTATAGTAGGGATGATTTACTTATACACACATCATGTATTATGTTGGTGACATATTTTATGTTTAATGTATGTTTTTATCATATAAAAGTTTCACATATTTTATCTGTAAAATGATAACATTGTATGAGGAAATTAACATCTTAATGTCCATTGGGGATGGTAACAATGATTCTCACTATGTATGGATCAGTAAAATTTTTGATTTATAGTGGGTATAGTCCCACATATGGTCATCATATATGGGTATATCATATAATTATAGTCTACTAAGGATGGTAAAACATGAACTCTCCAAATATTGGAAATTCTCATAGATTATTTTTTTAGGGGAAGTTCCCACATACATTGTTCATGTGTGGGAGAGTGAAATAGTTATTATCATATTTGGATGTAAAATTATAACAAGGTCTCAATAAATGTATGATGGGATGTCTTATATACTATATAAATATGACTAGGATTCTGAGTAACTACATCCTGAGGGGAGGTTAAATGGTTATGGATTCTTTTTTTAGATGTGGTATGGTCATCTCAGCCTCACTGCCTAAGGTGTATCAATGGTTAATGGAAAATTGGTTGTTATGGAGTTAAGATTAAACCCCATGGAGGAATTTCATGTATATACTATTTTATATAGGAATAAAAAATTGTATAGTTTAAATGTAAAATTATATGTTCATGTTAAAGGACTGTACAATGATGTTTAACATCCTATGGTCTGCCTACATCTGTTTCAAAATGAGTAAAATAAGGGATTTTTTATGGATTTTATGTATCTTGTGCCCATGAGATGGGAAATAAAATAATGTTCTACATATGTTTAATCTCATTATCATCACATAGGACATCCAAGGTTCATTATATAGTTCATCATATGATCATCTCGTATGGTAATATTATAGTTTAATATCAAGCACTGATGATGTTTTCATACTATTTAACATCATGATACGTTGAATTTTTTTATATATAAGCTTTTTCATGTAGCTCTGATATTCATGGCCCACTGGGTAGAATGATGTGATTAATCTAGATGATGGAATAGTTGGAAAATACATCAGCTAAAAGGCTATCTATGATTCCAGTTAATATAACACCCCAAGCTTCTACGATACGCTTCTCTTTCAATAATGCAATAGCTTGCATTGTACGCAAGTTCGAAATTCTAACACATCGCGACTAATAAAAATAGCCATTATGAATAGTAATACCCAATTTTTGAAATTATATATATTTTATATTTCAAAATGGACTTCATTTTTGGATTCGGAATATCGAAATTAGCCTATGTTGAATTTTTGGTATTTTTCTGAGAACATCCAATTTTTTATGAATAGTGAAAAATACTTAATACCAACTTTTTTAATCAAAATAATTTTTAGTGATAATTTATACTATTTAGTGGTTTTAAAGTATAATTAAAATATATTTTTACCATTTTATCCAATAGTGGTCAACATAATTAATTTCACTTTGAAATTGGACATAAACAATTGTCAATATTTTGATATATATTGTTTCTTAAAAACACGCTATTTGTTGTGACAGCGGTAATTAATTATAAAATTAATTAATGAAACTTATATGTTTGGAATTTTGTAAAATATAAATCATTTTTGAATTCGGGATATCAATTATAGCTTAGGGTGAAATTTTGTCATTGTTCTATAAAATTTCAATTTTTTATGAATAGTGAAACCACAAAGTGGTAGTTAAAAAAGTGATTTTTTGTTTAAATGAAACATTACCACTTCTGTGATTTGTTTTTCAAAAATCTGACATACATGGTTGTCATTAGTAAGTAAAATGTGTATCAATGGGATTAAAATAAATTTTTTGTGAATAGTAACTTTTAAGTTTAATTAATCACGATTAAAGGTAATTATTAAAATTTAATGTGAAAATGATATTATAAAAATATGAAATTACTTTTACACTTGTCCTACACTTATTGGATGACTCATTGCCAACCAAAAAAATCCACGGGTCAACTTGGGGACCCCCTGGAGCCACATGGTTAAGAAAATGACATTAATAACTTTTTATTTAAAGTAAAATTAAAATTGTCACAAACATATGTTGTTTTAATAAAACAATTATTACATGGGGTTATATAAGTTAACCATTTTACTATAAATATTATTTGGAAATATAAAAAGATTTCCTACATCATGGTAATTTATTTATAATTTTTATACATTATGTAAATGAAATTATTTATGACACAATGATGATGCATCGATTACCACATTAATTAACGATTTAATTAAAATGAAACTATAATGTAAAATATGAGGCTTACACTTGTAAAAAACCTATTGGATGAGCATATTTCGAACCCTTATCACCTTAGCCTCGAAATATATCATTGTGGGACCTTTATAATCCGAAAGGCATTTCATAATAATGTAACATTTCAATCTTTCCAAGAGTGCCCCTCCTCTCCTCTTATAAAAGGCCCCCACCACTACCACCATATTCACACATTCAAAGCCATTTGGCTCGTCCAACCTCTGCCCAAATACTATCTCACCTTCCCTCTCTTACTCCTTGAAGCCTCACTTTGTGCAGAAGTCTTCCCATGGATCCTTTGGCACAAATAAAAAAGAGTTACCCAATTTTAAGGTAATGTCTTGTCTAATGTTGTTTTGTTTTATTTTTCTTCTCCAACTCCCTAAATTTTTTTTATTAATTTATTTTGTTACAAAACCAGTATCATAAATATAATTTGATGTTTTTATGAGAATTATTTTATTTACACTTAGACACACCTTCGTCTAATGGTTAAAGAACATACTATTTTTGTGGGTGGTGAAATACTACCTCACGAAACGATGATTGTTCAATATTCTTTTAACACCTCTCATGGTGGCCATTATGATGTCAATATTTTTTATATATGATATATATTATTTTTTTTGTTTTCATTATGATTTTTTATTCTTCATTTATTTCATACCTTTATGATTTCCATTATGGGTTAACGCGATAATTTCATTTTTGGAAGTGCGGACTACCGCCCCCTCAAAGTGATTTGAATCGTTAATGCCATGTGTGGGATGTATAAAGGATATAGTAAATGATATTATACATGGTATTATACTTTAATTATAGTATAACATTATATATAATTATAATTTCATTCCATTAAATAAGAAATAGAAATGAAAGTAGCGTTCATGCGTATATACGACTTACCGTCTCCATGAACGGTGCATTTCATTTCTTACCTCTAAATATTATGTAATATTATAAATTCATGTATATACTGGATATATATGATATATATGATATCTACCTCATGAATATAATTCTGGATATAATTGATTTTTCACCACATGAATAACTTGTAATTATATGAAGTTTATTTTTGACTCAAGTACCAAAGATTGACAAAATGACAGTTATTACCTTAAATAATTAAATAATGTTCATAACAAGTTAATGAGTGATATAAAAGGGATAATGAAATTGAAAAAGGTTCTTAAGAAATTAGAAATTAACTATAGTTTATTATTCAGGAGATTAAAGAACGATCGATTCAAATCGGACACGAGGTAAGGGAACTTCTAAACCCAATTTCTGTTCTTTTGGTTAATCTCCTACTTTCAAATTATTTCATGATATTATTATGTTCTATCTTGTATTTTTTACTTCATTTTTTGTTACTTATAGTGAATACACATATTTGGTCTATTTTATTTAAAAAATGATCTTCGTATGGGACTTCGTCTCAATATCCTTTCATTGATGCATATTTTGTTGTATAGACAACATTATTGTATATGGTGTATAAACCCATTTGACTTTTTCGTTTATTAAAAAAGGAATATTTTAATATGAAGCATTTTACTAAACGAAAAAATGGAATGTTTTTTTGTCATACGTGTGTGGAAACAATGACTTCTCTGCCGTCGTGACCATTATTTGAGTTTCGGCTTCCACTACACGCCATAACATTTTTTTTAAATGAAAAATAAATACCAAGTTTTAATTTTATTTTATTTTGGTATTGAAAATAGTTTTGATAATATTTTCATTATATCAATGTGGTGTATTGATATCTTGTGATTGAAATGTGGGAATATTATCTTTCCATTATTAATTTTTTATGTAATACGATTATGTTATGTTTTATGATATGTTTAAACCTGTTCATATGAGGGATGTGTTGGAATTAATAAGTGACGGGTGGAGCCCGCTATAGCTCCTCGATGCATTAGTAGGTCTCATGATACAAACTAGTGTCTTGGCACGAGGCCTTGACAAAATGTTATTTGTAGTCTTGGAATAGGGCCTTGGCTACGTGGTTATGATAGTCTGACATTATGCATTCCATCATTGTGAAAGTGGTTATTGATATTGCATGTGATTATTCGTCTAGTAGAATATCCATGTCAATAAGTAAATGGCATTATCTCATTTTACGTTTTTTATATTATGGTGAATTTCAAGTTTTAATGGCATTTGTTTTAGTTATACATTGCCTTAAATGTTTATATTTATTTATGAAAGCTTCCTATATATTGTTATCCTTACTGAGAATCTGAGCTCACCCCTTTCAATGTTTTAATTTTTTCCAGGATGTGAAGACGTATTTTAGGATTGACCTGCAGCGATAGTCTGAAGGGGATATGAGTGTGGATAATGGAGACTATGTTATTGTAGTTTTTCACTTTATGATGTAATGTAACATTTATGAATGTATCTAGTGTTTCCAAAGATACTAAACTAATCAGTCTTTCGAGGCATGATCTTTTATGATCATGCCAATGTTACGAAATAACGCACCGATTCTGGGTAACTGGGGTCGGGGAGTTACAGTTGGTATCAGAGGCAGTTTAGTACTAACCTTGGAAGATAGATTTAGATAAACTATGATTAGAGAACACAGCCCTAAGATAGACTTTGAGGATTAGTATAGAAGAAATTCATAGAATTTTGGTATTATAGAGATTTTTTGAGTTTTCCAAGAAATACATCCCTATCTAGATACAAGAAGCTAGAGGCGGCTCTGGCACAGATGTAACTAGGGGTAAAACTTGAAAACATTGCTTTGAGGTAGACTCGAATGGGAACTAGTGCACGACAACGGGCCTTGCTGCACTCTTGGTTACAACACTCCCGGGGGATATGCTTAGGATAATTCTCATTTTCTTTACAACCCATTATGAAGGGTTTACGAGTATATACTTCCTCAAAGAAAACATTTCCTTTTTATGATTATGGATTATATCCATAAATAGTTAAATTTATGTTAAGTGTTTTACAAGTATGGAATTATGTATTTTGATTCATAAAATAATCTACTTTATGCCATTATTTAGAAATGGCGCCTAGTGGGAGGAATGGAAACCATATAAATGCACTCACTCTGTTTAGGGATTTCCCTCCTGCTCAAGATAATTATTGTGGAGCTGGAGATACAACTGGTGCTAAAAAACTTATCAACATACTGGGACAACTCACTCAGGTTATGAATAATAACCTTACTCATATGGAGCACCCTGATCCGCAACGTGGAGGATCAATGTTAGATCACTTCATGTGGTAACAACTACCAACATTCAATGGGAATACAAGTCCATTAGTAGCTGAGCAATGTATAAATTCTTCAGAGAAAATAATCTATGCCTTGGGGAGTAGTGAAAGAGGAAAGGTTATCATGGCAGTTTACCGCCTCACTGGAAATGCTGATCAATGGTGGTCATTGATTCAAAATACAAAGGAAGATGAAGAAGTATCAAGTATGGAATGGAGAGAGTTCAAAGAGCTTTTCTTAGAAAAATACTTTCCTCATAACCATCGAGCAGATATGGAAAGGCAATTTATGAGTCTGAGACAAAAGGAAGATGAGAATGTTGCAAAGTATGTGTCTAACTTTACAAGTTTAGCGAGGCATGCAGCAGATTATATATATAACCGAAGAAGTAAGATTGATCATGTCTTTGATGGGTTAAAACCGTTTTTCCGTCGAGCCGTAGTCTCAAAATCTTTCTCAACATACGAATATATTGTCTCATGTGCTATCAAGACAAAAAAGGAATTCTCTAAATCTTATGACAATAAAGTAAAGCAAGAGAAGAAGAGAACAGTGGTGCAAGAGATAGATAAATGGGAAAAGGGAAAGAATGATTTTCCATTATGCGATAATTGTGGGAAGAATCACCCCGGTACTTGCCTAAAAGGAATGTGAGTTTGTTATAAATGTGGAGAAAATGGTCACCAAGCTCGTGATTGTAAGGGAAATAAAGTGGTTATCAATGTTTAATGCTACAATTGTAGGGAAATGGGGAATTATGCAAATGAATGTCCTCAGCATCAGGGAAACTTACCTCAGAAAAGGCCAAGGGATCAAGGACAATCATATGTTGTAACTACAGTTGAAGTGGAATAATTAATGTATTGGTGTTTTTGGCCTCAAGGATTATATTATGGTTATAAGAATAATATGATATATATAAGGATTGTATTGCAGTAATTATTGTTTTCATTATGGTTTTAATATGATAAAGGTAATCATATTTTTGGTATGTGATAATAAGAGAAACTTTACTTTGTTTGGGGAATCTGATGTTACTATTGATTTTGGAATTTAGAGACCTTTTAGAGAAAGTCTGGAGAGTGGTATTTTGGATAACTATAAAGGATGGAATGAATCAAGTTGAACATTGGATATTATTTTTTAAGGTTAAAACATTTCCAAATATTATTTTCGTAATATTATAATACTATACTTTTCAGAAAAGGATAACCTGCTGGTTGGGGGATAACTCGTCGCATCGGACAAAGCAGCAGGAATCGAACCCACAACCATAGTGCAATAGGCCTTTATTACATACCACAATCCTACAGGAAGTACCTGGTTATTAAAAAATAGTTTTCTTAATATAAATAGTATGTGGTAATATTTGGAACCTTATACAATTAGGAAAAATAGAATATTTTTGAGTTCTGTTAAAATTATGAGTGAAAGATGGGTTTGTGGTAAAACTTTATTAAATAATGAAATCCTACATGACAAGTAAGTATATTTACATACATTCTTATTAAATATCTTAAATAAATTCCTCAACTTTATGAAAGGTAACTTAAAAAAACGTTGTCAGTTAACTTTTCAACTAGGGATTCAATGACCATTTAACCAATCACAAGTTTGTGATTTTCTTGTGGTTAAATTTTTCCTAATCCTGTTTTCTACAACTATCCATCAGACTTTGATTGTTAATTTTTCATCCATATCCATATTTTCATATAATCCTAGTATGTTCTATCTCAGGTGACCTTTGTACCTCTCTTTCTTTCTTTTAATGTTATATTTTTATTAACCATATTTCCGATATGGGTTTTCCACAAAGGTATTTTCTATTTTCAACCTTTTATTTTCAAAGAAAAATTTCAAATTTCGAGGACACAATTTATTGAAGGATGGGAGAATGTAACACCATGAGCTTCCATGATACTCTTCTCTTTCAATAATGCAATAGCTTGCATTGTACGCAAGTTCGAGATTCTAACATACCGCGACCAATCAAAATAGCCATTATGAATAGTAATACCCACTTTTTGAAATTTTATATATTTTATATTTCAAAATGGACTTCATTTTTGGATTCAGAATATTGAAATTAGCCTATGTTGAATTTTTTGTATCTTTCTGAGAACTTCCATTTTTTTTGAATAGTGAAAAATACTTAAAACCATCTTTTTTAATCAAAATAATTTTTAGTGATAATTTATACTATTGAGTGGTTTTAAAGTATAATTAGAATATATTTTTACCATTTTATCCAATGGTGGTCATTATAATTAATTTCACTTTGAAATTGGACATAAACAATTATCAATCTTTTGATATATATTGTTTCTTAAAAAAACGCTATTTGTTATGACAAAGGGAATTAATTATAAAATTAGTTAATGAAACTTATATGTTTGTAATTCTGTAAAATATAAATCATTTTTGATTTTGGGATATCGATTATAGCTTAGGGTGAAATTTTAGCATTGTTCTATAAAACATCAATTTTTGATTAATAGTGAAACCACTATGTTGTAGTTAAAAAATTGATTTTTTGATTAAATGAAACATTACCACTTATTCAATTTGATTTTAAAAAATCTGACATACATGGTTGTAATTAGGAAGTAAAATTTGGTTCAATGGGATTAAAATATTTTTTTGGTGAATAGTATCTTTTAAGTTTAATTAATTGCGATTAAAGGTAATTAGTGAAATTTAAGGTAAAAATGATATTATAAAAATAAGAAATTACTTTTAAACTTGTCCTACACTTATTGTATGATTCATGGAAGACCACGACAATCCATGGGTCACCATGGGGACCCCATGGAGCCATATGGGTAAGAAAATGACATTAATAACTTTTTATTTAATGTAAAAATAAAATTTTCACAAACATATGTTGTTTTAATAAAACAATTATTACATGGGGTTATATAAGTTAACATTTTTACTATAAATATTCATTGGAAAGCTAAGAAGTTTTCCTACATCATGGTAATTTTTTTTAATAATTTTTAGACATTAAATAAATTAAATGTTTTATGACGCAATGATGATGCAGCGATTACCTCATTAATTAACGATTTAAATAAAATGAAAAGATAATGTAAAATATAAGGCTTACACTTGAAAAAAACCTATTGGATGATCATATTTCGAACCCTTATCACCTTATCTTCGAAATATATCATTTTGGGACCTTTATAATCTGATAAATATTTCATAATAATGTAACATTTCAATCTTTCCAAGAGTGCCCCTCCTCTCCCCTTATAAAAGGCCCCCACCACTACCACCTTATTCACACATTTAATGCCATTTGGATCGGCCAACCTCTTCCCAAATAATCTCTCAACTTCCCTATATTACACCTAGAAGCCTCACTTTGGGTAGAAGTTTTCCCAGTGAAGCCTTTGGCTCAAATAAAATAGAGTTACCCAATTTTAAGGTAATGTCTTTTCTAATGTTGTTTTGTTTTATTTTGCTTCTCCAACCCCCTAAAATCTTTTTATTACTTTATTCAGTAACAACACCAGTATCCTCAATATAATTTTATGTTTTTATGAGAATGATTTTATTTACACTTACACACACCTTCGTCTAATGGTTAAAGAACATACTATTTCTGTGGGTGGCGAATTACTACCTCACGAAACGATGATTGTTCAATATACATTTAACACCTCTAATGATGGCCATTATGATGATAATATTTTTATATATGATATATATTATGTTTTTTCCTTATTATTCTTTATTTTTCATTTATGTCATACCTTTATGATTTCCGTTATGGGTGAACACGATAATTTCATTTTAGGAAGTGCGGACTACCACCCCCTCAAAATGATTTGAATCGTTAATTCCATAAGTGGGATGTATAAAGGATATAGTAAATGATATTATACATGATATTATACTGGAATTATAGTATACCTTTATATATAATTATAATTTCATTCCATTAAATACAAAATAGAAATGAAAGTAGCGTTCATGCGTACGTAAAGCTTACTGTCTCCATGAACGGTGCACTTCATTTTTTACCTCTAAATGATAAGTAATATTATAAATGGATGTATATACTGGATATATATGATATCTAAATCATGAATTTAATTCTGGATATAATGGAAATTTCACAAAATGAATAACTTGTAATTATAAGAAGTTTATTTTTGACTCAGGTACCAAAGATCTACAAAATGACCGTTATTAACTTAAATAATTACATAATTTTCATAACATGTTAATAAGTCATATAAATGGGATAATTAACTTGAAAATGGTTCTTAAGAAATTAGAAATTAACTCTAGTTTATTATTCAGGTGATTAAACAATGATCTATTCAAGTCGGACATGATGTAAGGGAACTTCTAAACCCAATTTCTGTTCTTTGGGTTAATCTCCTACTTTCAAATTATGTCACGATATTATTATGTTCTATATTGTATTTATACTTCCTTTTTGTTTACATATACTGAATACACATATTTGGTCTATTTTATTTAAAAAATTATCTTTGTAAGGGACTTTGTCTCAATCTCCTTTCATTGAGGCATATTTTTTTTGTATACATAACTTTATTGTATACGGTGTAAAAACTCCTTTGACTTTGACGTTTATTCAAAAGGAATCTTTTTATACGAAGCGTTTTACTAAAAGACAAAATGGAATGTTTTTTTGTCATACGTATGCGGAGACAATGACTTCTCCACCGTCATGACCATTATTTGTGTTTCGGCTTCCTCTACAAGCCATAACATTTTTTAAAATGAAAAATAAATACCAAGCTTTAATTTTCTTTTATTTTGGTATTGAAAATGGTTTTGATAATATTTTTATTATATCAATGTGTTGTATTGATATATTGTTATTGAAATGTGGGAATGTTATGTTTCCTTTATGCATGTTTTATGTGATACGATTATGTTATGGTTTATGATATGTTTAAACCTGTTCATATGAGGAATGCATTGGACTTAATAAGTGACAGGTGGAGCCCGCTATAGCTCCTCGATGCATCAGTAGGTCTCATGAGACAAACTAGTGTCTTGGAATGAGGACTTGACAAAATATTATTTGTAGTCTTGGAATGAGGCCTTGGCTACATTGTTATGATAGTCTGGCATTATGAATTCCATCATTGTGAAAGTGGTTATTGATATTGCATGTGATTATTCGACCAGTAGAATATCCATGTGAATAAGTAAATGGCATTATCTCATTTTACTTTTTCCATATTATGTTGATGATCAAGTTTGAATGGATTTTGTTTTAGTTATACATTGCCTTAAATGTTTATATTTATTTATGAAAGCTTCCGCTATATTGTTATCCTTACTGAGCATCTGAGCTCACCCCTTTCAATGTTTTAATTTTTTTCAGGATGTGAAGAAGTATTTTTGGATTGACCTACAGGGATAGTTTGAAGGGGATATGAGTGTGGAAAATGGAGACTATGGTATTTTATTTTTTCACTTTATGATGTAATGTAACATTTATGAATGTATCTAGTGTTTCCAAGGCTACTAAACTAATCGGTCATTCGAGACTTGATCTTTTGTGATCATGCCAATGTTATGCAATAACACACAGACTCTGGGTAACTGGGGTCAGGGTGTTACAGTTAAATTTTATAATATTAATAGGGATTACATGTCAGTTAATCCCTTTATTGAACATCCAATTAATGAATGACGTAAAGGAATAAGAGGAGTAATATATTACACATAATCATTGATCCATTATACTGCTCATGAATTGTGAGAGAACGAGTGGGGATTACGCACATGTTTTTTTTCACTTGGTGCATAATTCTAATCCAATAACATGAAAATATCAATTATTATGAGTAAAATTTTTGGTGTCTTACCTTCTAATTTTTATTTAATGGGTATTGGTAATAAATAAAAACGATATCAGCCGTGAATATGAATTACATATTAGTATTCCTATTTTAAGTGAATGGGATAACAATTAGGACTCGCATTTCTCACTATTATGATTGGTAGAAGGAGGTGACGAATGGGAGTTCAAAAATTCTTTTTTTCATAGTTTTTGAGTTCTTTGAATTCCATGGGTAGTGAAGGACAAGAAGACCATGGTGAACCAGGCTAGACATAACACTGTGGGGGATGGGTGAATGGTGGTCCTTTTTATGAATTCATTTTCTTTTAATTCAACATCTTCGACAAATTAATGTTCTCAGTCAGTAAAATTATTTCTCACAACCATACACTTTTATATATTTATAATGAAATAGTGTATTAAACTATATTTACATGGTAATACTGAATGGTGTAATACTTAACATGATCATTATTCTCCCAAAATGGATTCTCAAATGAATTCTTTTCACCAATTTAAATATTATCTTATGTGGGCTAAAGCATGATTGCTTGTATCCCCCAATCTAATAATATTCCTCAACTGGATATATCCCCCTATACCCAAGCCACTTCAGCATCATGTGATAAACCATACCAATAATCTTGTTCATTCTATTATTGATCTAGTATAAAAATATCTCATAATAATCATATATTTCTTCAGCACCATTCAGAAATAAGATATTCCCTTAAGAAAATATCGATATGTAGGTCTTCACATGTACCCCTTCTATATTTTCAGAAAATATTTGGAATATGTCTACTTGTCTTGAAACCCCTTCATGATTTGGTGAAATATGGACTCTAATAATTTTTCATTGAAATTAATAGATATATATATATAGAATTATCTCACTAGCATAACATCATGATACTATATGTATCAGGATATCTTGGGATTATCAATTTAACCATATGATTATTCCAAATTTTCACACATATTCATTATTTTGAACCATTACCATATATTTAAACTCTAAAAATAATCATGAATACTATTCTAAAGTATATTGTAGTATGTATTTCAGTATTTAAATTATTGAAGCTTCCCAATAATCACTAGCATGATCATATCAATTTGATTCGGTCAATAGAACCCTAAATTATCCCTTATTTAAGCTCAACTAAATTATTTTCCAAATATTAAATTAAATCTCTTGAATACAAGGGAATAAATCATCCATTTGATGTTTAAATATCATGAAATAAAAAGTTATTAAAATCATAGTAGTATTTAATATCCAAAAATCTTGGGATATCATGTTTTATTATCCTCATTGTATTTCATGTACTGCGACTACTTTTCCTCAAATAGGACATCTAAACATCATCCACGATCTCCATACATGGTATATTTTTCCCAATTCTCATACATAGATTGTTTTTATAAATTGAAAAATATGATTCATACTTTTTCTTTAATTATAGAATTCACTTATGTGAATCTTAATAATTAATATTTTTTTTCTATAATGGACTCTCCGATTCATTATCCTTCCAATAACCATTATTAAGAACATTAACAATTCTGAAATATTTTTTATACATCTATCCATTATCCCCCAAAATATGCCTTTTATTATTTTAAAGACTATTTCATCAATCATAAAAAATAGTGAATTCTACATTTTCATTAGTTTGTTCATGATATGATTATTCAAGCATCCACACTATTTATTTTCCACAATAAATGGTAGAAAATTAATCATATTATAGACTTAAATGTATTATTTACCAAGAGTGGAATCTAATTATTCCCCATTAATCAATAAAAATCTCTCTAAAAACATTATCACAATTAAAAAAACACATATTGGACCACTGAAAACAAATTAAATATTTAAAATGGTTCCCAAACCACCCATATTAAATTTATTAGAAATAAAAATTATAAATATCAATATGTGTTCTTGTATGGATTCTAACTTTCACACCCATATATATAGTTAAATGTCAACATCAATGTGAAGGAATTATATTCTCTTAATTTATCCTTTTAAATAGGCGTTCATCCTATTCTTCATTTTTCTAATAGAAGAATGATACCACATGATACTCTTAGAAAATATAATTTTGTTGGTATAATATAAATCTATGTGGTCTTTCTAGATATATAAAATATGATATAGACAACCAAGGTTGTCTATACTCTACTTACACTATCTTCAATTCGGTATCATGTATAGAAAACTATTTCATAAATCGGCACTATAATTGTTAGATCTTGAGTTATTTAATTATTGTTTTCAAACATTTATATATTTTCATAAATTCTAGATTTTCAAGAAATAGAAAATTAGTAGATATGTTATTATATTTCTCCCTATAAAGGGATAGACATGTATTACTCCATTTCATAAAATATATTTGACTCACTGAATGTCAATCTCTTCATGGTTCCCATTAGTGAGATCCTCAATAATCTCCTTCACTATAGAGTGTTTATAACTCTATATTTTCCTTTAATTTCTTTAACTCTAGTTCAGAACACATAATACAATTTCGAATAAGGGTGGACCTAGAAAACAATGAGGAATAAAACTTCTTCTCTACCAAGTTGACAGTTTTAATTTTATATGTAATTTTTTTCTAAACATTATTAACATACTCTAAGATCATCTTAAACTAATGAACTAATTCATTGGGTGAAGAAATATTCTCCACCCATAACATTCTTTTTTGTTAAAGTCCTTTTTCCACATTATGTATTAGATCACATAATACCTATTAGGATTTCATTTTATATTTATTCAACTAAAACTATGATTCAATCCATGTTATGATTTTTTTATATGTCCTAAATTATTTCAATTTTCATAGAAGTCAATATCAATATAAATTTCTTACATAGTTGGAATATATATTTAATTCATTGATTTCAGTAAAATATGTGGTGAAAGGATTTTATTTTATATAATATATATGGAATACTCATGTTTTTTTCATTCTTCTACTTCTCCTCATCACGTTCTCAATTCTATTTAGCATTATCCCCCTTAATTATTTGTTTTTATTATTTTCATGATGTTTCGTGTTGTGAATACCATACATAACATTTTTCTAAAACATCTAAAAAATTAAATAATTACATGTATGTTTATATCCCTTACATTCTCATGTATTATATACAGATTTAATTGGTTGTATACCATGATATAATTTAGTAAAACCACCAATCTATTTGAAACTTCATGAGGGAATAATTCATTATGCGTCATTTCTCATCCACACATGTTGTGGTTGGTTTATTATCATTTTTTACCATACATATTTTTTGTGAATTTTCATAAAAACCTATATCATCAACTGAAGTAGCATTAGTTAAAATTATAGTTTCAATTTTATGATCTAAATTCCATTTGGAGGATGTTTCCACTTAATAATATAATGATATCATACACTTTATACTACTGTTAAGAGTCTTCAAATAACCCAGAATAAAAATAAAAATATTTGTGGGGTAATATTAGTTCTCTAAGGATTGGTAAAGCCCTTCTTGGGATGATTCATGTTTCATCAATATAAACACCAACTCAAAGCACTTCATGTTAAGGGATTTCTTCTCATCCTCAATATATGTAATCATTTCTTACCAATCCAACTTCAACATCATTCTTTTTCCACCATTTAATCTTTTTATTATATAAAATTCAGGAACTTTTATTGTATTATATGTATAAGGTCTTTGATAATCATCTATGTCCATATAAAGATTATAAACGCTTTCAAAATCATTGAATGAGTCACTAAAATAATATTAATAACATCATTATCATAGGAAAACATTAATAATTCATCTTTATAAGAATTTCGGATTTATCCCTTACTCCCAAATGTAATGTGGTAGTGATTCACATTTTGAAGAAATTATATAGTGCATCATCCATTTCTTCATCCTTTATTCCTAGTTTTACATTATCATAATGATGTTCCATCATAAAATAAATAGAAAATTGTATCACATATTTGGGAAAACTCTTCATATGTTAATTAAAACCATAATTGATATCACAAGTTGATTTATCATCATCGAATATTGAACTAGTTTCATTAATAAAATTATAATCAAATAAATAAAAAATAATTTTACCACTCTGACTACATTCAGTTTGTGGTGTTTCTCTACTAAATTCTTGATCATTATTTACCTTACATATCACTATTTCCCTCTTATTTTTGTCTGAGATTGAAAAAGTATAATGTTTTTTGTCCCCATGTGTAAAAATATTTTTCTATATGTTATGAAACTCAAACAAATGAAAAAATATACACCTCATAAATTCAGAAAATAAAATCAAGGAAAAACATTGGATCTTTAGACATAACCAAACTCTCATACCACTTGTGGTTCCCCTTGCTGGATAAACCAATAGGGGGTGGATAGTCGTTATGATATATTAGTTAGTTTTACCTTTAATTAAACCTCTTGATCCTTTTAATTTTATCGATATACATAATGTATTCTCACTGTAATAACATTGTGTATAGTAATGAATAAATAGGAAAGCATACTATATATAGGTGTTAATCTTAAAGGACTAATCATTTCCTTTTTGGTTATCCCACCAAACATGGATTTTATAATATAATCACTTTAAAAATTATAACATTATATGATGTCCAACAGAGATTTATTGGTTACCCACACCCCCATCCCAATCATTTAATCTTCCATGACAGGTTGTACCCCAAAGTCTCAAGTCTCTTCAACAACCGGTTATACCACCTTGTTACAAACTACTTCTCTTTCTAATTGATTCATTTTGTGAAAACATCTTGTTTCTACTCAATTTATTCTACCCCAGTTGAAAATTTTCACTTAATCTTTGATAAAATGGATTATATTGTCAACTATTTTTTCATTTCAATATCTTTAATCATTGTTTGAAATAGGTGTCCTTGTCATGAACTCATTACAATTCTATTACGATCATGACTCTCCTCAGCATCCTTGAAAACTAAGGTATATCTCTTGGATTCGGAAAATAGAATTCATTTCATGATATTATATTTATTAGAATATCATTCAATATTAAAGATAATCATACAATTCCTATTAATTCTATCATCCAAACATTATTTCATATTTTTTTCACGTATTTATATACAAAACATTCTAATGAATATTATTCTAAAAAATATTGTAGTCAATATTTCAATATTTGAATTTTTGAACACCCCCATGTTATTCAAATGTATGATAATATGAATAGAATTGTCCAATTGATTTGTGATTTATCTCTCATTTAAACACATTTGAGTTCCAAATATAATATTTATTTAAATCACCTTAAAACTCTAGCTTCATTCTTGCACATTATATTTAAATAGAATAATCTATAAACTTCATCTATTATTTCCAATCATAAACAATTGGATAACATGGGATCTCACATTTTGTTCTCTTCCTAGTGTCTTATTTACCATGACATCTTCTAATTAAATATAACTTATTGGAATCATCCAAGATCACCATATGCAAGACCATATTCATCCATTCCTTATAGAATGTAAATTTTATTATTTTAAAAAATATTCACATTAAAAGTCAATATAATCCCTTATTCTATTATAAAATTAGTACACGAATACTATAATTTTACTTAATTAACCTATGTGACTCAATCAGGATACACAGTAGTATTTGGATACACTATTTACATAGTATGTAAAGATGCATTCGTTTATGTAGATTATCCTATGTCACTAGATTCCCTTCTATAGACTGTTCATATATAACAAATTGGATACATGATATATATTTCCAATTCTACTACAAAAAATAAATATGCAATATGAATTATTTGACTGTGTGGATTATGCTATATCATTGAACTAGTTATGCAACATTTAATACATGTTGTAATTCCCTTATGTGAATCTATATAATTCTAGTTTTAATAGAAACCGACCTAGTTATTTATTGTTTAACTTTTATCACTTCTTAATAACTTAAATACTTCCTAGATATTATTTTATTAGACACATTCATCTAGAACTAGATTCGTTTTTTCTTTTCAAGATCAGCTCTTGAATTTTTTATTATAATTAATTCCATTTTGTATTATGTTTTTTTAATATATCTTTTTGAAACCATCCCCAAATTTTATTTTCCATAGAACTTGTATAATGATAAATACAATTATGAACATGAATTGATTATTTATCAAATAAGGCATATAATATCTGATAATGAATCCATAAAAATTCTCCATGAACCATCATGAATATAAAAAATATATATATTGAACCATTTATAATAAATTTAATACGTATATGGGATCTCTATTCCCTATAACATGTGTACCTCATAGATGGATGATAAATTGTTTCACAAAATATTGTAGGTCAAGTGAAATTTGAGTTGTGTTAATTATATGGATCATGCTAGAACTATGTTCTTCATTGATATATGGTATCTAAAATCATATGAATCATATAATATTTAAATGAAATACCCTTGTGTGTTATTTCACATATGTTACTCACAAGAAATAATCCATGGGGTCTCTAGTTTCATTTATTTATGAAGAACAATGTTACATGATAGAGAGTATGTCCCTTCAAATTTCAAATGTTTGTCACAAAAAATGGGGTGACACCCTATTTATAGGTATTTTTTCACAATAGATTCTTTGGTTTTCGCAACTAATGATGGATAATTTAACATGGATGTTTCAATGATTATTTATAATTTCTTTATTCCCATATATGTTTGTCAATCTTTTACGCTTTTCCTTTTGGATTATTCTTCAGGTCTTCATGGAATACTTGTCTTATGATGATTTATTTTTTATGTACTCATATAATATGAATTTAATTTATTTCATGTAGTTTCATGAAGGACAAAGAAGTTGAACACACTTTTATCCTAAACTATTACATGACATGTTACATTTATTCTTTCCCTGATTTTTCATTTTCATACATATCAAATCCATGTATTAAGAAAATAATAAAAAACCATCTTATAATAATATCTGACGGGGAACCACATGGTATAATTATGAGGAAAACACCAAAATATTCACATTATTTCTATTTCTAAGACAATTCTCCCAAAATTCACCTAAATAGTGTGCGCAGTTTTCACAAGAAAAATCTATCCATGCATATAAATATTTGTATAGAGAATAAAATTTCAAAGTATATACCATGATATATTTTTGGAAATATATTATTAAAAAACTATAATTTATGAAAATACCATGAGTTTTGAATCCTTGGTGTTCATGTCAATTATATATAACACAAAACAAGTTTTACATAGAATATCATTATGAATTGAACTCTATCAATTCATGGAAATAAGTATTATTGATTTAAATATACACAAACAATAGATTCATGAAATATATAGAAGTTGATTGAAATATACATAAATACCTATATAGCATTATATAAATAGATAAACAATGTTTTCAGGTTTCTAATTCTACTAGAAGAATAGAAATTGTTGAGAATACTCACATCTCTTAGTGTATGCGAGTGAATTCATGAAATCAGGTGTTGTTGTGTTTATTTTCTAATATCTAAAAAGTGTATCTATTGAGAAAATAATTTTTTCTATAAGACATTGGAAATAATGATGACATAGTTTTACCTGCTTTTAATTACGACTCCCTTTGATACAATATTTACAGTCATGCAAGCTTCACTGGTTGAAAAACACATTCACTATGCACCCAATGGGGGATAATAATCTCACAAAAATATAAACCTAAAACAACATGAAAACAAATTTTTATCAAGTATTTCTAATAGTTGATGTCTTAGGATCATGTCATCATAGAAAATGTGACATAATTAATTGTTTTTAAACCAACTAAAAAATTATTAAACCCGAAAATAAGAGTATCATATCTACATAGAAGGTTAAAATAATTGTGAAAATAAAACACAAAGAAAAATACCGAACAATGTAATTGATATTATAATTTGAAAAATAAATAATTCAAATGAGAGTGTAATATAGGTTGTTGAAGAATTTAATTGGGTCATTCTATTTTGAATTGATTGGAAATGATTTTCTTTATTTAATTTCAACAAACGAAAACATTCCTGAGAATGAGAGAAATGTGTTACTCACCTAACAATCAATCAATTTCTAAAAAAATAGATTGAAATTTCGAAAAAATGATCATAAAATCAAATTCAGGAAGAAAGATTTTCATTTATGGAAAAGGGATACATCATCCTTTTTATATTTTTTGGTTCTTAAGATGATTTTCAAGGGATAAATATTTTCTATCATCTACTCTAGGTACATAGTATATAGTAAAAAATGACACTCATCAAGAACTAAAATCAGTTCCCTGAAGGAAAAATACACTAAAAAGCTTATAAAAATGAAATTAAATAGATTAAAAAATAATCAATTCATTACAATCCAAATTATTTAAAAAATTTAATTCTAAGGATTCATGAGTCAAATAAAAAAAATACTAAATACATAAATGCAAATATTATAAGAATGTAGAAATAAAGAAATAAAAGAATAAATATTCTATGTCAAATTTGATTATCCCTGTTTCATGATCTTTTCCATATTGTAGTAATCATTCTGTATCTCTATGTTTTCCCCATCAATTGGCTCATGTCTCTCTCTTCAATGTTTATAGAATATATTCATTCTTTTTTATTTTGGGGAGCTTATTTTTATTTTTATCTAGGTGAGAGGCTCAAAAAATTTCTTCTATTTGGTGAAAGACACAAGAAATAATTAATTATATAACCTTAAGTTACTATCAACAGCACTTAATAATTATATCTATTAAATACGAGTTGACACTACTCATGAATGTGTAATAACTCTACCATCTTAAAATATTATTCCATGTGTAATAATAATAATAATAATTTAACTATATTTACATTCATCTATTGAATATGATCATACAAGTGGAAGTAGATTCCAAAACTCATTCATTTGTTACAGAACACAAACATAATAACGATATAACATGATAGTAATAAATTATTTCTAATTTAATCAGAATTTGAATTTTCATAACTTCACACCTAATAATCATCACTCGATCATCATAATGAGAATCCACTTCATATGATTTATTCTTCAATTCCATTGGTTTCTTTTGAATTCAAACTAAAAAATTCATTTTAGCCATGTTGGATTCAACATATTCGTTAACTCTCCCTTTGAAACTAAAATTATGGGGAAATAGATTCCCTACAAATTCAAGAGTATGACCCTAAAAAAAATTAAACATCCAGTAATCTGAATCCCAAACCAAATCCAAATATTTCAAACTATGACAAAAATGAACTCAACAAAACCATCTCAATTCATAAAAAAGAAAATGGAAGTCAACATCATCAGTTGAGAAAAAGTGGATTGATTTTATTTGGTAAGTAAAATCATTCCTTCATTGAGCATAAGAAAATAAATTCCAAAATGACTCAGTTGGCCCTCTATATACATCAAGAAAATACCACATTGAGGAATTATTTTGAGAAGAAATTGTTCATCTTTTTAAATACATGGTCACACAATATTGTGAATCATGAGGCCCTAAAATTATCACCAGGTACATTTAGAAAAAAAATACAGTTTTCAAGAAACAATAATATCTTCATTATCTCAATCACAAATGATCATGTTTAGTTATGGTTATAGATTACCAGGGCCTTTTTTACTTCAATGCTTTAGCTCGAACCACATTATGATATCATGAATCTCTTGTGAACATTTTTTCAATTGGTCACTCAATTTTGGTTGATCTATATCGGGCATGTCTATAATTCAATGTAAGATTAAAATACCACATCATCAATAATAAGAACAGATGATTCTATATTAAATGTATTCTTGGTTGACAACCCTCATTCTTATGTTTCAATTCAGAATTAGTCATGTATGATCATGACCAATGTAATCTTCACGTTCTTGATAAAATATAAAATCAACGACCATTTAAAAAAACCAATATGATATTGGATTTGGTTCATCATTCATTGAATCAAAAAATTGGTTCACCATCAGATCATGAACATTGTTTATTTAGTTTTTTATTGATTGATGTTTTTTTAATCAGGCCTAGGATCTCTTCACACTCCCAAAAGTGACTGACGTTGAAGATTCTTCATTGTTCTGGTTTTTGAAGACTCTATAGTGGAATATGCATCGAGAGTGGCTTCACCATCATACACAAACATTCTTCTTCCGACTAAATTGGTTCTCAGGTTATCTTCATTATTTGTGTAAATCTCTAAAAAAGCAGGATTTAGAGATCTCCAAAACAAAAAAAGAATAAATTCATCATCTTGAAATTGGTTCAATTATTTAATTAGATAATCATCAAGGAGATGTATGTGCAGTTTATCCTACTCATTCTTTTCGAAGACTGCAAAGGATCTGGGGCCTTCGATATACTTCTCATTGGATTCATTGTTCTCTATTTGGTTTGACATGCCACGAGTCAACAAATAAAATAAAATTTATTATCTAACAGGACTCATCACTACAAAAATTATATTAAAGGAAACTGAAAATTACATTACCTGGGACCAACTATGGTATAATTAAAACTACTTAAAGTTATCTTAAACTACCCCCAATTATCATACACAACAACCTAAATTTATCTTATCGAATTGTCTTTAAAAATAGTAAGAAAATTCTCTGAAATAGTATTCCATGCCCAATAGATAGATTGAAAAATCTATATGTTGTTAAAAATTATACTAATAATGATAATCACAATTGTTAAAACAACCAAAAATTTAAAATTAAAAAAATACACTAAAAATTGTAAACTCATTAATTTATTTACTAAATAAAGACATGAAAAAATTAAGAAACATCTTAAAAATATATTTTACAATTTATAGAACTATTTGAGAAAAATAAATTATATGTTAAAAAGAAATAAAAAACTAAAAAATTAAATAAGTGAATAAAATTATGTATGCAGAACAGTTAATTAAATAATACTCTTAAAATTAAAAAAATACTATTAAAAAACTTATAATAAAATGATTTAATATTTATAATAATGAAAATATGTAAGATACCACAGTAAATCAAACTATGAAACTAATTATTTCATTAATATTAAAACTTCACTAAAAACTGATCAGAATTGATAATTAACCAAAAAATGGCATATTTCCATTAAATATATAATAAATTATCCATTAAGGATGTGATAATATTTAAATAATATTGGCCACATCATCTTCCCACATTAATAATCAGTCATTATCTGATCAACAATCTTATATAACCATGAGGTATTATTAGAGGATTTGTATATTTTCCTATAAGTAAAATGAAATGATTAATGTGAGTGGTCATACGAGGCCTTCCATACACATGTGGATTTAAGTAATGTATATACTTCGTGGGGATATTTCAAGAATTCAAGATGAATCAATTCCAGGTTAACCATTATTTAGACATACTACTAGAGCTATTGAGTAGTTGGTCGACATATAGGAAGACTTTACACCATGTTAAAAGAGTGGTTCATATCAATATGTGGGATTATTTTAACCATTATACAGTCCATTTTATAAGTCTAATCTTTTAATAATCCTTTCAAGAGTCCATCTCTTTGGTAAAAACTAAATAGAAACATATATTGGCATGGGTGCTGCAAGATTCCCTGATGAGGATACTAGAACCCCACCACTCTCTTCATGCAGATGTCTATATCTGTATGTGGCTCAATCACATTCAGAACAGGTTTGAGGGTCTGATGTCTAGGTACCAAATAAATATCCACGGGGTTTAACAACATCAAATGATATATTATATTTTTTTATTCATGAACAATTAAAATTGAGTAGTTGGGTTATAGCCTGATTTACTAGAGCCCAAAAGTCATATTATCAACATTCCAAAAGTCATTGTGGAATAATGGATGATTTAAATAATAGATGAAAACATGGGATTATGGACCAAAACATTAGTGACTTTAGAAATAGCGGAAATTCGGAAATTAATCACATTTTTTGCACCCATATTGAAAATGATATATGATATGATGGTGCTAATAGTAGTATCAAATTATTCGAGTGTCCTTGTGGAACAATCCAATTATTTAATTGATTGGTCATGGAAGACCATGGAGGATATGATTTTTTGAAACCTAATTATACTCTAGGAACATATATTAGACCATCTATTAAATATTCATAATGGAAAAGATATCATTTATTGATGATATAGGGGTGGTGGCCCTTATTAACAACCGAAAAAACCAAAACAATCATTATTTCCCTCTCCTAGGTTGGAAAATGATTGATGATTAATGTGGAACAATGGAGGATTCAAAATTTTAAAAAAATTTGGTTATAGTTTTTGGTCACTTAGATAAAAAACAACACGTATTGTGATCCATGCACAATGTACATTTTCATCTACCAGTTTGGATGCATCAAACACAGAACACCAAATGTACCTAGAAAAGACATGTCATAGGGTATAATCATCATTTTGAATCATCTATGTGTAGTTTTCTCCTAAAAGGGAAAGGGTGAGGTCACCACGTTTTCACTAGCCAATTCTATCACCAATATCATCTTTTATTGCACATAATTTTGGAAGGTAATCATATCGTCGAGTGGTAATGTGATGATGGGTGTACAAAGTTTCTTCATTAAGGGATGATCAAGGGATTCATTGAAGAAGGTCTTCTATAATTAGGGATTATCACTATGTATGATAGATAATACAAGAGATTATAGGTGTATAATTATGGAACAAGGATCCCTCCCACTCATCATCATGGGTGGGGATGCTGATGCTTTCTCCCTTGAAAGAAAGGCGATCCCAACGAATATGGTGTGGGAGAAAGATAAATGCTCCATGTCTACTAAAATATAGAAAATAAGGATATATGGAAAGATTTATTCTATATTATAAATAGTATATATTATGATGATATCACCATTCTCTAGGTTAAGTGATATCAAATGAATTTATCCCTCATAATGAAACAGTTCCAACGGACAGTCAAAAGTGATATTGTTGACATTGAAATTTCTATTTTTTTCCATTTCAAGTCCTAGTTTGAATGGAGGGATATGTTTTCATATATATTTAAGATGGAGGTTGTATCACACTAACACCTTTTTATTATCCATAAACCAATAATGTATATTCCATGATCATAAAAAAATAGTGACCCACAAACATATGAGGTGCCAAATATGGAATCACCTTCTTGAAATGTTTTTTCCACCATCTCTGAACAAAATGATTCTTATAATATGTAATCTTAGTGTAACATCCTGGGTAAATAAATTAATAATACATTCTCTTTTTTATTAATATTTTGTGAGTTAAATATTAATTTTACATTAAATGGGTTTCTATGTATGATGGCATAACCGATATGCAAGAATGGGTTTCTTTGAAATCTTAGGTTGCACACTAATAATATAATATTATTATTTTAAATTGTAGTTTACTCCTAGCCATTTTATTGTTGGGAATGATCAAAAATAACTACAATATGATTATTCATGTTTGTTAAATTAAAGTTAGAGGCTTCATATGTGAATGAATATAATATTTGGAAAAATTTAATTTAAAAGGTAGATTTACCACCTTTTAGTGGAAAACCCTCTTTATATATAGTTTTTGTCACTTTTATATTTTCTATTTGAAAAAATATAATTTTTCGTCAGATTTGGGACATCAAAATTTAATTTGGGTAAATTGTGGTTATTTTTCCGGTAAAGTACATTTTTTATGAATAGTAAAAAATACTATATTTTTATTCAAATGTTGATTTTAAAATAATTTATTTATATGGTTATATTATATTTTTAATTGGGTTTAATGTTTAATTAGATTATATTTTTACCAATTAAAACATTTTTGGTCATTTAATTAATTTCACTTTGAAATTGGACATAAACAAGTGTCGATCTATTGATATTTATTGTTTCTTAAAAACACAATATTTGTTTTGACAATGGAAATTAATTTTAAATTAATTAATGCAACTTATATTATTCTAATTTGGTAAAATAGACATAATTTTTTAATTTAGAATATTAAAAATATCTTAGGCTGAATTTTTGGTAGTTTTCTGAAAAACTTCAAATTTTGATGAATAGTGAAACCACTAAGTCGTAGTTAAAAACTAAAATTTTCATTTAAATAAAAATTTACCACTTATGTGGAAAAAATTTTTAAAATATGACATACATGGTTGTTATTAGTCAGTAAAATTTGGTTCAATAAGAGGGAAATAATTTTTGGTGAGTAGTAACATTCAAGTTTTACTTTCAACAGTTACAAGTAAATAGGGTAATTCAAGGTAAAAAAGAATGTTATAATAATACAAAATTACTTTAAAACTTGTCATAAACTTATTGGATGAGTCATTTATGAACATGGTCATATTTGGGTCAATTTATGGAACCCATGGAGCCACATGGGAGTGATAATGAGACTTTATTTAAATTAACATAATGTATGGGAAAAAATGTCATAGACAAAAAACTTTTAGTAAATTAATTTTTACAAGGGGATATATTTATTATAATTTAGACTATAAATATTAATTGGAAATATGAAAATATTTCTTACATCATTGTATTTTTTAATAATTTTTATACATCAAATAAAATAAATTATTTATGACACAGTAATGATGCAGTGTTTACCTCATTAGTAAAATATTTAAATAAATAAGATTACAAATATTAAAATAATATCCCAAACTTGTCCAATTATTATTGGATGATTCTTTTCGAACATGAGTCATCTTATAAAAATCTTTAATGAATTTTGGATCTTTATAAACTTAAGATAAGTATATAATATATTAATATTTGAAAACGTTCCTAAAGAGCCCCTCCACCCCCTTATAAAAGGCCCTCACTTCTTACTCATTCTTCACCCATCTCAATCCCCTTGGATCATCAAACCCATGACAACATAAGCTCTCAAGATAACTCCCCTGCACCTAGAAGCTATACCTTAGTAGAAGGAACTTCAAGAAGTCCTTTTGGTTCAAAACAAATGAAATTACACAAATTAAATATAACGATTCCTCTTATCTTTTTTTTCATTTATTTTACTTCTCCAACCCCTAAAATATTTTTATTCCTTTATTTTATAACAAAACCAATATCCTAAATATACTAATATTTTTTATTAGAAATATTCAAACTATACTTACACACACCACCATCTAATGGGTGAATAACATACTATTTTTGTTAATGACAATGTAAAGCTTCACGAAACGATGATTGTTCGATTATCTCCTACCGCCTCTCATCGTGGACATTAAGATGAAACTATATTTTCATATGATATATATTATTTATATGTGTTCTTTATTCTTCTATATTTTTCTTTTATATCATACAATTATGGTTTCTATTGTGGATAAATGCGTTAATTTCATTTGAGGAAGTGCGAACTACAACCCCCTCAAAATGATATGACTCATCAATGCCATATGTGGGACATATAAAGGATATAATTAATGATAATATACATTATATTGTACTGTAATTATAATATAAATATGTATAATTTTGTTTTAATTCCATTTAAATAACAAATAGAAATGAAAGTAGCATTCATGCGTACGCACGGCTAACCGTCTCCCTGAACGGTGCATTTCATTTCTTACCTCCAAATGTAATGTATTATTATAAATACTTGTATATACTAGATATATATGATATATATGATATCTAAATCATGAATACCATTCTGGATATAATGAAATTTTGACCATGTGAACAACTTGTAATTATAAGATGTCAATTTTTGACTGAGGTACCAAATATCGACAAAATGAACATTACTAACTTAAATGATTAAATAATGTTTATAACATGGTAATAAGTGATATAAAAGGAATAATATGATTTAAAAAGGTTCTTAAAAAGTATAAATTAACATTAGTTTATTTTTTAGGATATTGAATAACGAACGAGTCAAGTTGGACACAAGGAAAGGGACTTCGTCTTAATCTCCTTCCATTGAAGAATATTTAATTTTAGTACAAGATTTTCTATTATACAAAGTATAAACACCATTGAAAATTACTTTTATTCAAAAGTAATCTTTTTATTATGAAGTATTTTACTAAAAGAAAAAAAATCATTTTCGCATACACGGTGACAAAGACCTTTTACCGCCGTCATGAGTATTATTTGATCATTGGCTTCCTTAACAAGACATAGTGTTTTTTAGTGAAAAATAAATACCATATACTCTTTTTACATATGTTGGTATTGAAAATGGTTTTGATAATGGATTTGTTATGTTAATATATATAAATGATGTATTGTGATTGAAATGTGGAAATGTTATCTTTACTTTGTGTTTGTTTTTTGTGTTATGAATATGTTATGGATCTTAGAAATGGATAATGTATATGGGTGGTTCCATGATAAACCAAGGGAAGCTGAGCCCGAGATAACTCTCTAATGCATTGGGTAAAGTTACCGATGTAAACATGAATGTTTCTCCTATAATATTTAGGGAAAATAATTTTATGGGTATTCCAAATGTGGCTCCCTAAGTATTAATTATAGCTACAATGTAAGTTTGATATGAATTCCAAAAGATAACTTTATGATTTATGTTTTCTCTATGTTATTCATAAATCTTATGATTTCATGAGTTTTGTTAAATAGCTTATGTTATGTATGAAATGATGAACTAATGTTTTCTTTCTTATTTTATTACCCTTACTGAGCTTTTTTTTGCCCATCCCATGTTTTGAAATATTTTTTCACATGACATAATTGTGAATAGGGTCAAGGATGGGATCAAAGAAAAGTCTAGCTGTTTAAAACATGGTACTAAACATGACTCTTTTTTTTCAAGAGTTTTTATTTTTTGAAAAAAATGGATACTGAGTAGAATTGTCTACATGTAATATTCATGTTGCTATGTAAATTTTATGATCTAATTTTCTAAAACTCAAAACACGAAAAGATCCTTAATGTGAATTATTTGTTTAATTCATGATTATGTAAATTTTTAAGGTCAGGTCCTTATAGTTTGTATCTGAGGTCGGTTTAGAAAACATTAAGAGTTAGAGTATAGTTAAATTAATATCGAAAAATTATTTTAGTATAAGTTATGATAAAAATGATATAGCATTTAAAGATTACCATGTTACATTGCCTAAGCTATTTTTGTGTTCAGAATGGTTTTCTGTAGAGGAAACAAGGTAGTTATGTTGAGATAACATCAGGAGGAAGATGACCATCCAAATCAGCAACCTGAGATGGTCGGAATCGGAACTGAATAGTTTTTTGTAGTTATGGAATATTTGACTCATGCTATAAATGGTGGTGGTATCCATGCCCGAGATCATCTATATAAACTACAGATTAACATGTCAGTAGTGGATAATTACATGAGAAAACGTCCCCCATCATTCAGAGGATCATCTGACTAGGTTATAGCATAAGGGTGGATTATAGCACTGGAGAAAATGTTTTATGTTAGGGGGTGTTCAGATCATCAAAAGGATAGTCTTTTTATTTACCATTTTGAAGGTGAAGCTTTTCATTAGAGTTTGATGGTGAAAAATATTAGGGATGGTGAGGAGATTTATTCTATTGATTGGGTTGAATTTAAAGGTATGTTCCTTGAGAAATATTTTCCTAAAGTGGTTCAATATAGGATGGAAAAACAATTCTTGGAATTGAGGCAAGTGGATGAATCAGTGGCTATTTACGAAGGAATGTTCACTCGACTAGCAAGGTATTCTCCAAATTTCATCTGAGATCATGATAGTAAGGTAAATTGATTATACTCAGGACTAAAGATGTGATATCAAAGAGAATTAGCCTCCCGTGTGTTCAGAAGTTATGAAAAACTTGTTCGACGTGTGGAGAAGGTGGAAATATAGTTTGTCGATGATCAGGTGTTCTTTGACAAACAACAGAATAAGAGTTATACAAGGAATTCAAAGGCAAATAATTAATCAAATAATCCTTTAGGTAAGAATACTAAATATTCATATTCTGAGAATTTTGGTAAAAATATTCCTAGAGAATGTTTATCAAAGTCTAGGAATTGCTTTCGGTGTGGTTAGTCTGGTCACATTACCCATAACTGTAAAGAAAATGATAAAGAAGGTAGTGAAAATTCAGCGATAAGATATTTTATGTGCAATAAAATGGGTCATTATGCAAATGACTATGCAGTGAAGAACCCAAATGATGGAATGAAGCCAGACTACAAGAATAATGTGGTGGTGAAATCCTTTTCAACAACTTCAGCAAATGTTGGACCATCAAATGATTTAGTATCAGGTACACTGTTTTTTTATTATGCCAATGTGTTGTTTTATTCATGGTATACTCAATAATTCATTTATAATAAGTTTTCTAGTAAATTTGGAATTCCATCTCATGATATGAATCCTGAACTTATGGTAAAAACACCTGGATGAAATTTTGAGTCAAAAAAAATTATAACAGCCTTCCTATCCTTGTGTGGAAAAAGAATCTACCCGCAATCCTTATTGTTTTTCCTCTAGTAGAGTTTGAGGATAATTTTGGGCATGGATTGGATATCTATTTATCAAGCTAATATTGACTGCAAAGCTAAATAGGTTTCTTTCCAGAAATATTTTATGTTTTTATATAATAATGAACCCTTCATTTTGATAACAAATCCAAATGCTGAGAAACTAGTAAAATATAGAAATGAATGTAACCTTGAAACAATTGTTGAAAACAAAGGAACTATTTAGATAAATAATGTGAAAGTGGTAAATGAGGATCTTGAAGTTTTTCATGATTATTTTCCTACTATTATACCTGATCAGGATGATGAATTTATTGTTGACTTAGTTCATTATGCTAAGACAATTTCAAATCCCCTTTATCGAATGGCTCAAATTGAACTTTTAGAGTTAAAGAACTAATTTGCAGGAGTTATTAGATAAAGGTTTCATTCGACCTAGCATATCACCATGGGGTGATCCTGCCTAATTTTTTAAAAAGAAAGATGGTTCAGTGAGACTTTAAATTGATTATAGAGAATTAATAATATCATTGTTAAGAACAATTATCATTTTCATCATATCGATGATTTGTTTGATCAGCTCCAGTGAGCTCATTATTTTTTGAAGATTGATTTGAGGTCAAGGTACCATGAGTTGAATGTAAATGAAGTATACATTTCAAATACATCATTTCATACTACATATGGCCATTATGATTTTTTAGTTATTCCTTTTGGTTTAACCAATGAACCTGCTATATTCATGGATCTTAAAAATAGAATTTTCCATGAGTTCTTGGATATGTTTTTGGTCATGTTCATTAATGATATTTTGGATTATTCTAAAATTAAAGAGGAACATGAAAGGAATATATGGGTTGTATTGCAATAAATATAAGAAAACAAACTGTTTGGGAAATTCAGCAAGTGTTAGTTTTGTTTATAGAGAATTTCATTCCTTGGTCACGTTTTTTCAACAAATGGAATAACTATTGATTGTGATAAAACAATGGTTGTTGAAGAATGGAAAATACACAAAAATATAACTTAGATCTGTAGTTTTCTTGGTTTAGTGGGTTTTTACTAGAGGTTTGTTGAGAATTTTGCATGGTTATCTAGCCTACTAACTATGTCAACTCAAAAAAGTGTCAAGTTCATTTGAAAAAAAGAATGTGATGATTGTTATCAGGAATTGAAAAAAGTATTGGTGGATGCTCTTATTTTGGCACTACCTTCCAGAAATGGTGAGTCCGTTGTTTATAGTGATGATTCATTAAATGGAATATGATGTGTCCTTATGCAGAATGATTAGGAAATTGCTTACACTTCATTTCAGTTGAAACCTCATGAGTAAAATTCCCCTACACATGATTTGGAATATGCTGCCGCTGTTGTTTTTGATTTAAAAATTTGGAGGCATCATTTGTATGGAGTAAAATGTGAAATATATACTGAGCATAAAATTTTGATTTATATATTCACTAAAGAATAATTGAACATGAGACAAAGGAGATGGTTGGAATTAATACAGGATTATGATTGCACAATTGTTTACCATCCATGAAAGGAAAATAAAGTGGCAGATGCTTTGGGTTAAAAAAATAATGCTTCATTAGCCATGATACGTTTGGAATGAGATCCTTTGTTTTTGATATGAGGAATATTGGCATAGATGTTATTGGTGCAGGAAATTTTTCTGTTCTGTTTCAGGTGTCAGTGAAATCATCTCTATAAGACAGAATAAAGCATGCACAGAAAGAAGACAGTGTGTTCTGAAAAAAGGTAGAGTTGGTTTAGAAGGGTAAGATGCCTGATATTAATGTTGATAATTATTGTGTTCTAAGGTTTTGGAAAATATTTTGTATGCCATGGTATTCATAGTTGAAGAATGAGTAATTATGTGAAGAACATAGTTCCCCATTTTCAGTCCATCCTGGCAGTACTAAGATGTAGAAAGATCTTCGAGAGTGTTACTGGTGGGATGGAAGGAAAATAGATATTGCTGATTTTACTTTGAAGTGTTTGACATGTCAGTAGGTTAAATCAGACCAGTAGTTACTGAAAGGGATACATCAGTCTTTACCGGTGCCAAAATGGAAATGTGAAAATATATCCATGGACTTCATTGTGGGATTACCGAAGAAATCTTGAGGTAATAATGCAATCTAGGTAATTGTTGATCGGTTGACAAAATCTGATCATTTCCATCCTATCTGATATACTTTGTCTCCAGATCAAATTTATCAGTTGTATATTAAAGATATAGTCAGGTTTCATGGAGTTCCCCTTACCATTGTATCTGATCGTGATCCCAGGTTTACTTCTAACTTTTGGAAAGGCCTTCAGAAGTCGTTGGGTACAAAATTAAATTTTTGTACTGCTTTTCATCTGCAATTAGATGGGTAGTCAGAATGAAAAATTTAGAACCTGGAGGATATGATACATTCTTTTTCACTGGATTATGAGGGATGTTGGGACTAACATCTTTCTTTGGTAGAATTTTCACATAATAACAATTTTCATTCCTATATACAGATGGCTCTGTTTGAGGCATTATATGGAATGTTGGGTCAAAATACAGCTCTTTGAGATGAAGTAGATGAAAAGAAGCTGATGGGACCAGAATTGGTAGAAGAGATGGTAGAAAATGTGCAGTTGATTCAAAAGAAAATAAGAACTACTCAGAGTAGACAGAAAAGTTACGCGGATAACCAGAGGAAGGACATCTCTTTTGAGGTAGATGATCATGTCTTTCTCAATGTGTTTTCATGGAAAAGTGTGATGCATTTTGGAAATAAGGGAAAGATGATTTTGAGGTTCATTGGATCACATGAAATCCTAGAAAAAGTTGGTTCAGTTGTGTATAGAGTGGATTTACCTCCATGTTTATCCCCGATACACAATGTCTTTCATTTTCTTATGTTGAGAAAGTGTTTTCTAGATCCATATCATGTTTTCAGTCCCGAGGTAGTTCAACTGGAAGAGAATCTCTATTATGAGGAATAACTAGTCTAGATTCTTGACTATAGAGAGTAAGTTTTCAGAATAAGGTAATTCACCGGGTAAAGGTTTTCTGAAAAACACATATGGTCGAAGAGTCAACGTGGAAATATGAAAATGATATGAGGGATAAATACCCCCACTTATTTGATAAGTGAATAAAATTGTGAGGACACAATTTCCAAAATAGGTGAACGATGTAACATCCTGGGTAAATAAAGAAATAACACAGTCCCTTTTTATTAATATTTTATAAATTAAAAAATAATTTTACTTTCAAGGGTTTCCTATGTTTGATGGCTTACCCGATACGAAACAACATGTTTCCTTGAAAACTTACGTTACACACTAATAATATAATAATATTATTTTAAATGGTAGTTAACTCTTAGCCATTTTATTGGTGGGAATGTCCAATACTAATTACAATATGATTATTCATGTTTGTTAAATAAATGTTAGAGTCTTAAAATGTGAATGAATCGAATTTTGAGCATAATTTACTCTAAAAGGTCGATTTACCACCTTTTAAATGAAAACCATAATTAATTATATTTGTATTCACTCTTATATGTTTTATTTGAAAAAATAAAATTTTCTTTATATTCGGGACATCAAAATTTACTTTGGGTAAATTTTTGGTATTTTTATGGTAAATGTCATTTTTTATGAATAGTGAAAAATACTGTATTTTTATTCAAAAGTTCCATATAATATAATTTATTTATATAGTTATAGTATATTTTTAATTGGTTTTAATTATAAATTAGATTATATTTTTACCAATTAATCCAATGTTGGTCATTGAAATTAATTTTACTTTGAAATCGGACATAAAAATCTGTGGATCTTTTGATATTTATTGTTTCTTAAAAACAATCTATTTGTTTTTACAACAGGAATTTGTTTTTAAATTAATTAATGGAACATATATCTTTTGAATTTGGTAAAATATAAATCATTTTTCAATTTGTAATATCAAATATATCCTAGGTTGAAATTTTTGTAGTTTTCTGAAAAACATCACTTTTTGATGAAATGTGAAACCACTCAATAGTAGTTAAAAATGACTTTTCACCTAAATTAAATTTTACCTCTTATGTGGATTAAATTTCATAACATTTACATACATGGTCTTTACTAGTATGTAAAATTCCGTTCAATAACATGAAAATAATTTTTCGGTGAATAGTAACTTTTGACTTTTATGTATCGCAGTTAAAGGTAAATATGGTAATTCAAGATAAAAAGAATATTATAATAATAATAATTTAATCTAACACTTCTAATAAACTTATTGGTTGTGTAATTTAAGTCCATTGGCATATTTGGGTCGATTTTGGGATCCCATCGAGCCACTTGGGAGTGATAATGACACTTTACTTTAATTAACTTAAAGTAAACGAAAAAATGACATATACAAATATCTTTTAGTAAATTAATTTTTACAAGGGGATAAATAAGTTATGGTTTCAAATATAAATTTCCATTGGAAACAAAAAACTATTTCCTACATCATGGAATTTTTTAATTATTTTCAGACATCAAATAAATTAAATTAATTATGACATAATAATGATGCACTGTTATCTCATTAAAAAAATTATATAATTAGGATTATAAATATTAACACAATATCCCAAACCTGTCCAATTTTTATTGGATGATTTTATTTAGAACCTGAGTCATCTAATATTAAACTTTACTATGTTTATGATCTTTATAAACTGAATATATGTTTAAAATAAAATAATATTTGCAATCTTTCCTTAAGAGCCCCTCCTCTCCTTTATAGAAATCCCTCAATTTTTACTCATTCCTCACACCTCTCATGCTCCTTGGATCCTCTAAACCCTGGTCAAATAATCTCTAAAGATCCCTCTCCTCCTCCTAGAAGCCTTACCTTAGTCATAAGGTACTTCAAGTAGTCCATTGGGTTCAAACCAAAGGGAGTTACCCAAATTAAAGGTAACGACTCCTCTTAACTTATTTTATTTTATTTTACTTCTCCAACCCCTAAAATCTTTTTATTCCATTCTCTTATAATAGAACCAGTATCATAAATATAATAGTATATGTTTATTAGAAGTATTAAAACATATACATTCACACACCTCCATCTAATGGGTGAAGAACACATTGAATATTTGAATGGGAAACTAACGCCTCACGAAACGATGATCGTTTGATTATCTTCTACCGCCTCTCATGGTAGCCATTAAGATGAAACTATATTTATATATGATATATATTATGTTTATGTTTCTTTATTCTATGGTATTTTCCTTTTATATCATACGTTTATGGTTTCCATTATGGGTAAATGCGATTATTTCATTTGAGGAGGTGTGGACTACCGCCCCCTCAAAGTGATATGACTCATTAATTCCATATGTGTGATGTATAAAGGATGTAATTAATTATATTATACATGATATTATACTGTAATTATAATATACCTATGTATAATTATGTTTTAATTCCATTAAAATAAGAAATAGAAATGAATGTAGTGTTCAAGAGTATGTACAGAATACTGTCTCCATGAACGGTTCATTTCATATCTTACCTCTAAATGTTATTTACTATTATAAATACATGTATATACTAGATATATATGATATATATGATATCTAAATCATGAGTACCATTCTGTATATAATAAGAATTTTACCATGTGAACAACTTGTAATTATAAGAAGTCAATTTTTGACTCAGGTAACAAATATCGACAAAACAAACGTTATTAACTTTAATGATTACATAATTTTTATAACATGGTAATTACTGGTATAAAATAAATAATAAACATGAAAAATGATCTTAAGAAATTACAAATTAACTTTAGTTTATTATTTAGGGGATTAATGAAGGAATTAGTCAACCCAGACACGAGGTAAAGTACTTTATCTCAATCGCCTTTCATTGAGGAATATTTTGTTTTAATACATGATTTTCTTTTATATTCTGTATAATCACCTTTGACTTTTACTTTTATTCAAATTTATTCTTTTCTCTGCTAATCGTTTTACTAAATGACAAAAAAAAAGAATGTTTCTTTTTATCATATGCAGTGACAATGACCTTTTTCCACTGCCAGGAGTATTATTCCATCTTTTGAATCCATAACAAGTCATAGTGTTTTTTAAAATAAATACCATATACTCTTTTTATGTATTTTGGTTTTGAAAATGGTTTTGATAATTGATTTTTTATGTCAATATATTTAAATGATATATTTTTAGTGAAATTTGGAAATGTTATCTTTACTTTATTTTGGTTTTATGTGTTATTAATATGTTATCGTTCTTGGGAATTGTTTATGTATTTGGGTGGGTCCGTGATAAACCTAGGGAAGGTGAGCCCAAGATATCACTCCAATGCATTCGGTAACATGATGGAGGTAAATTTGAATGTTTCTCCTAATATATTTAGGGAATATACTGTGATGGGTATTCCAAATGTAACTCCCAACATAGCTATGACAGATTACATTGTATGTATGATATGAATGCAACAAGATGCCTTTATGATTTATGTTTTCTATCGGTTATTCATAAATCATATTATTTCATGAGAATATTTATATGGCTTATGTTATGTATGCAATGATGAACTAGTGTTTTCTTTCTTTTTTTATAACCCTTACTAAGCTTTTTTATGCTCATCTCATGTTTTGAAAAGTTTTTCACATGACTTAAAGGTGAATAGGGTCAAAGATGTGATCGAGGAAAAGTATTGTTGTCTAAAACATGGAACTATACATGACACTTTTTTTTAAGTGTTTTCGTATTATGAAGAAATGGATACTGAGTAGAATTTTCTATATGTAATATTCATGTTGTTATGTAAATGTTATGACCTAATTCTCTAAAACTCTAAACTGGAAAAGAAACTCAATGGGAATTATTCGTTTAATTCAAGATTATATAAATGTTTATTGCCAAGACCTTATACTTGGGGTAGTTTTATTGAGTTTTTTTTTCATTGACATATAATGTAAATATCATACAATGATACATTGATTGAACTCATATTCAGTAAGGTAAAGAACGGATGAGTCAAGTCGGTCAAGGGGTAAGAGAACATCTTAACCAAATTTCCCTTCATTGGGGTGATCATATACTTCTTGTTGTGCTATGATTATGAGAGAAATGAATTATGACAGATTATCATGTATTTATACTTGATATATGTTTGTTTATAGTGAATACAATAATCAATATATTCTATTTACAAAGTTTCCTTTGTAAGGGAACCTTTCACCCTCCTCTTTTAGTCAAAGACTTCTATATTTTATGTATTTTAATTTCCATTTTCATATGTTGGGATGTATTCCCATATAAATTTATTACTATAAATTTTATGTCTATGGGATGAGGGATCCTTTTCTTTCCCATCACCTTTTTTTTCTGAATTTTAATGTGACGCTATTAGGATACCAAATTTTCATAAGGGACTTCATCTCAATCTCCTTTCATTGAGGCATATTTTTATTTATACACGAATTTCATTTATTTGGTGTACGAAAAAAATTGTATTTTCATTTCATTCAAAGGGATTCTTTTTTATGAATAATTTTACTAAACTACAAAATTAATGTTTCCTTTTAACGTATTTAGTGTGTTAAGACCAATAGGGTCCTATATACCCTGATAGGGGGGGTGAATCAGGGTATGGATATTCTTTTTCAAAGTTCTTCCTACCCCAATGGATCTTGACCTCTTTGTTACAAGGTTCACTTTGTTTGCACTTGTGTGTATGTTATGATCACTTATTTTCTCCTTTATCTGATGCTGATGCTTTAAATGAAATGTAGGCAAATTAGCAGGCAGACGCAGAGATTTTTACTTGGTTCACCCTCACTGGGCTACGTCCAAGGAGCATATGCTGACAGGTTGCCGGTCGTACCAATTCCACTAAACTTCACTAGCTGTGGATTACAATGTTCGGCCTAAATCACTTATATGCCCAGGCTCACTGCCTATACAATGTTTAGGGTCAGCTCACTGCTTTCCCAAGGGTCACTCCTTGTTTCTCTCTCTCTGGATCACTGCCGGTGGAGAGGATCACCATCTTCCTCTTCCTAAGCTCAATGATCTTGGAAGGAATCCACTCACAGTTTATAGACCTGTAGGTATCTTCATTTTCATGAATGAATGCATCTTCTTATGTGTGTAGATGCTCTGTTGAAGTACAACTTTCACCCGTAGATGAATATCTCTTTGCACCAAAGGTATCGGGCAACGTACCAGCTTCCACGCAGTCCGAGAAGCACCACTTGAACAAAACCATACTTGGCACGCAAGTCAATCTCGGCGCGCAAGTATCGGCGCGCATGTCACAACGGGCGCGCATGTCCTCCTCAGACACTTGCGCGACTCAAGATTCCTCAACTCCAAACTTGCGTAAATCTCTTCCTTTTACGCCCAAACCAATATTTGCGCGCAACTGCCAACCGGCGCGCAACATCTAACACCGGCGCACAACTTCAACTACGGGCGTGCAAATTCACCTGCGCAACCCACACTCAGCACTTGCGTGACCACCACACCTGCGCGACAGGAGCTCTGATTTCACAAATTGTTAAACTCCGTTGAAGAATGAGGAGGGGTGGTCCAGTATTTATAGGCAATCTGACCACCCTGCGCGACGGCGCGCAAGTCACCTGCGCGACCCAGTTTCGGCACACAAGTCTTCTGTCCTTTTGGACACTTGCGCGACCAACTCCCAAACTTGTGCGAACCTACTTCCTTTTCCATATTTTGATCTTCTGATCTTGAAAAACATATGGAGTGCATGTTTATTGTTCTCCAAGTCCTCGGCGCGCAAGTCCCTTTACCGCCTCCAGATCATCCATTCCTTTTTTCGATGTTCTTGAATCAAACACGGATCGTTGACCTCAGCTCTTAAACTCGACATTCCACCATGAAATCCTCTTTGTCAACAAATTTGTATGTCATTGTTTTTCTTTTCCAATAATCACTACTCAGATGTCCACTTTGTCAACAAACACAATCATCTCAAAAATGCTTCAATGATACATTGAGGGATTTTTGCCCAACAATCTCCCCCTTTGGGTTTGTTGACAACTCTTCCAAAACAAAGATACATTCTTGATTCTTCAGCCTCCATTTGCCTCATTGTGATTCTGATAGCGATCAAGGATTTACTCAACACACACTCTAAGCTCACATGATCAATGCTCGGCATGAGAAACAAGAGTAAATGAAAAGTTCATCAATGAATCACTTTATCTCGGACATCCACTGTTGACACCAAAATGATAACAATTTGTACTAAACTGATACCAATAGTTGATCGATTTGTTGGAAGAACAATGTTTGGTTTGGAAATAGTATTACCACTTTCCGACACCACTCTTCTGATTTTATCACGATCCTCAGCTGTCGTGATATCTATTCTTTGATCGATCACTTCTAGCATCGTCAGATTTAATACACTCCCCCTTTCTCATTGCTCCCCCTTTCTAGCCGCTCCACCTTTCAGATTCTCCCCGTATCTGTCGTGATTTCTCAAATAGCCACATTGTCTCCCAATCACTATTTTCTCCCCCTTTAACAAACACTATTTTCTCCCCCTTTGTCAACGAACCCAAAGGTCACTCCTTTGTAGTCTATAACAGAGTAGAGAACACAAATCAGTACATTAGAGAAAAAGACATCATACCTCGGGGAGAGGGGGGGGGTCCCGCATCCACACTATTTCAAGTGCGGGAAATCGACTGAACTCCCAGAGCCAGTCGATGCCTCTCAAAAGCTTTCTTGGGTAAGGCCTTTGTTAGAATATCTGCGACCTGTAACTCTGTAGGCACATACTCCAACTTCACGATTCCCTTCTCAACCTTCTCCTAGATAAAATCATACTTAATCCCAATGTGCTTTGTCCTTGATTGATGGACGGGATTTTTGATATGATTTTTAGCACTTGAGTTGTCGCACTGGATTCCGATTGAAGACTTCACTTCTACTCCAATATCTTCAAGCTTCTGCTTCATCCACAATAACTGTGTGCAAGCTTGAGTGGCCGCAATATACTCAGCTTCTACAGTGATCAATGAAATGCAATCTTGCTACTTGCTGAGCCAAGAAATACACAATCCACCACGATAGAATGCACCACCTGACATTGATTTTCTATCATATGCTGAACCGGCCCAGTCGAAGTATTCTTTTCACTATAAGCATGTGGCATTACTTGGGATTTTCTCTGATATCTCACTTCTTGGCATGTGGAGAAAACAATATTAGGCTTTGTTACGGTCAAGTATAGAAAACTACTGATTATCTGCCTGTTCTCAGTGAAGTTAACTACCTTGCCACTGTCATCTTTTGATGATTTTATCCGGGTAGAAACCGGAGTCTTCGTCTTCTTGGAATTTTCCATTCCAAATCATTTCAAACCCTCCTTGGAATACTTGGATTGAGAAATGAATGTTCCATTTCCGCCTTGTGTTACTATGCTTCATCTGATCTTCCAAGTATTATGTCTTCATCCTAGACCAGCCTCACCATCCGTTGATTACTATTGTTGTTGAAATAAATATTGTAATCAAATCCCCCACGCTGAAAACCAATCTTCTTCAAATACTAATATAGCCTTCAGTACCATGCTCTTGGGGAGTATGCTTTGCACACCGGTCATGCTTTGTTTCGAATCATTGTGCCATCTTCGTTCATCTTATTGTGAAAGTCCCATTTAGTCTCGATGACGTTCATATCTACTAGCCTCGAAACAATCTTCCACTTCGAATTCTTCTCAATCTGATCTATCTCTTCGTTCATGGATGAACCCATTTTTCATCATTTGCTGCATCAGCAATGCATTTCAACTCAGCCTAATATAGAAAAGATGCATGCTGTAGTTGTTTCATTTCCCTTTTCTAAACTGGAGCTGCCTAATCACCAATGATATTCTGTCTAACAATTTCAGCTCATCTCTTTGGAATCCTTGTAGACACAAACTTGAAACTTTCATGTTAAGCATCAATGTCTTCTTCTGATTCAGCATCATCCACCTCTTCTACCCTGGTGTTGCTTTCTTCCTCAACACTTTCATCAGGAAATTGTTCACTGACTCATTTTTAACAGAGAACTTTTCACTGTGTCATTGTTCAATGATTCCATTTCATTGAACATCTTCCTTCAGGATTTTGTTGACACACCTTGGATTTTCTCTTGCAGCTTCTTGGAATCATGAAAGCAGTCAGTTGATACAACATTGTTAGAACAAAATAGATAATCATGAAAACCCGTGTGTTGATTCTTTTACACCAATCATTCTTCATGAGCATAAACATTCATCCTTCATGTCATATTGAGGTCATAAATCTGATTAGGATATAGAATGCTCCCCCTATGTTATGCAACTCTTCCAGTTGTTAGGCCCAACAGTTTAGACCCATAACACGTCTTTTCCTCCTGCATCATTTTTTCTCATCTTCCACTCAGATTTGAGCCATTAACAAAATCTCTAAGCCTACTAAGTTGAAACTCGATGTAGGAAACAAGAGATAAAGTTAATAACACATTAACTTCCTATTGTGCTCTGTTGCTCACTTTCTTCTTAAACTCTAGTACCTGATTTGAATCAATTGAAACTCTAGAGCATATCACTTCTCCACTTCGCATCCTTATATGCCACTTCCCCTTGGATTGTATCTCCCTAAAACTTGAAACACACGGATCATCAGTTAATAGAATTTATAAACATAGGGAGAGGGTATTTTTCTCGAATCCTCAAAACGAGGATAGTGGTTGATCCTGACGGGACAACCCTTTGATTTTTTCTTGGAGGGCATCACACTCCTTTAATTCTTACTCCAGCTGCCTAGCCAAAATCAACTGTTCTGGCCATATGACTAGGCATTCATTGCCTACATTCTGAGCCTTTTTCAGATATGTAGATTTGGTAGGCTTGGCCTTTCTCATCGCTTGGGGTATAAACCCGCTAGTACACATTTCCTTCTTTGAGGTTCTACCAAAATTCCATTTTACTTGATTATTTATCTGAGTAGGAACCTCTATGTTTGGCATCTTCCCTTTCTTCTTCTCCCATCTTAGGGTTCTTCTTCTTTCCTTCACTTCTCGCTGAGAAACACGACATGTGGATTTTTCAATGCATTCTTTGTTCATCGTTCTTTTATCAGATTTCTGAGTCACCACAGTCTTTTTTGCTGGTGGTGAGTCCTCCATTGAACATTCATTCTTCTTTATCTTAACTGGAGTAGATCTCTCCTTAATCTTCCAGGTGTGTTCACATTCTCTCCTTGAGAGCTGTTTTGAGTACGACAGAGGAGGTGATTGATACACCCTTCGTTCACCTCCATGTGATTCCCCTGAGGCTCTAAGCCTATTTTTCACCTTACCACTTTGCCTCCCAGTGTTTAATTTCTCATTATGTACCACTGGAGTTGGTAATCTCTTTATTGGGTCTTTTTCCTTCCCCGCTTTCTTCTTGCTGCACTGTCTGGACAAATGCCAGTGATCAGAACATATGAAACATTTTCTATTAAAGGCATATCTCATTTCATCACTTCTCTGTTGATATGTTGATGCAACTTGTTTTCTTCTTCTAGCATCGATCTCCTGAGATTCCTGACACATACGCATGGTGTGTCCCATTCTTCCATAGTAATAGCATCTTATGAATGCTTTCCTCTGAGAGACTCTTCTCTCTGATTTCTCATGATGCTTCTTCTTATCCTCAGATTTATCAAAGTTTATATTTTCACAGCCTGAAATGTCTTCCAGAGCATCTGGACAGAAGCTTGATGTGTGGCCATGAATCCCGCAAAAATAGCACATGCTATCATTTCTTCTAGTAAAAGCCCTTTTAGGTCTATCTCCAGCACCTGCAAGGTTTTTCATATCTCTAGATATTTTCACTACACTTTTCCTATCATGCATAGTAGTGAAATCATCATATCCAATTCCAGATTTTCCCAACATGGATGGTCTTTGGAATGATACAATCCTTTCATGGTTCTCTTCTGATGTAGCATATTTGGCTTGCATTTGATCATCACCTACCGAAGGATAATCAAATAATAAGTGTAGTGCATCCTTCAACTTGGTCTTATATTTGGATTTAGACTTCTCCATTTACTTCTTTAATGATTCTAGCTCTTCATCCAACTTTTGAATCTTTATATCCCTTGATTCAAGTTGGACATCAATTTTTCCTTGATAAGATTCCCTCTACTAATCTCATCTTCCAATTCACGTGTCAGCTTATCCACCATGTCACTCTGCTCCTTTACTTTCAATTTTTCTTGATAAACAGAATCAAAACAACATGAATTGTCTTATTGTAGTCATTGATTATTCTAAACTAGCTCAGATAGCTGTGTAGCAAGATCAACATTTCTAGCTTTCAGATTCTGAACTTCATCAGACTTTTGACTCTCTTCATAATCACCAGCCTTTTTTTTCCTTTTATTATAGCCAGCTTTTGTAGTTCCTCAGCTTGAGAATCATTTCTATCCTTTAGGTCAGTTGCCACATCAATAAGCCTTTGATTTAAGCCTCTTAGCTTTTTGACCTCAATATCCAATACTTTGATCCAGATATCATTTGATTTGACTTCTTCGGTGTTTCCAATGTCACTTGGAATATCAGGTTCATCGATGCACTTGACTTGATCTTTCAATTTTCTATTCAAGCCATCGATCTCCCTTTTCTGTTCTTCAATCATAAGATTATACTCACCAACTGATTCTGAGTTCCCCGGTGCTGATAACTTGAGTTCCTCAATTTTATCCATCAACTCAGACTTCTCTTCGTCCTTCTGCTGCATATAAAGTTTGGCATCACGAACAGCTTTGTTATCTTTCTTGGTTTTGGCTCTCCAAACATCTATCTCTTCCAGAGCAGCCTCTAACTCAGCACGCATATCTATTCTTCCTTCAATTTCTTCTTCTGTTTCAATATCACTCAGATGCTCATGAACTTCACTCATTCCAACATCATGATTGAGTGAATCAATCTTTTCCCTATCAGATTCATCCAGACCTTCCTTCAGTAAGCTGTTTGATTCTTTTAGTTGAATCACACTTTTTCCGAAAACACTTCCACACTGAGGGAATTTACCTGACTTCTGATTCTTCTTTGATTCTTTTCCTTTTCGTATGGCAGATTGAGATATAAGAGAGAAATGTATCCTCAACCACACAGATCGACTATACCAATTCGAAGCAAACAAATCTGATAAAAGAAACATATCCCTCTGATACCAATTGTTAGGACCAATAGGGGCCTATATACCCTGAGAGGGGGGGGGGGTGAATCAGGGTATGGATATTCTTTTTCAAAGTTCTTCCTACCCCTATGGATCTTGACCTATTTGTTACAAGGGTCACTTTGTTTGCACTTGTGTGTATGTTATGATCACTTATTTTCTCGTTTATCTGATGCTGATTCTTTTAATGAAATGGAGGAAAATTAGCAGGTAGACGCATAGATTTTTACCTAGTTCACCCTCACTGGGCTACGTCCAAGGACCATATGCCGACAGATTTCCAGTCGTACCAATTCCACTAAACTTCACTAGTTGTGGATTAAAATGTTCGGGCTAGATCACTTCTATGCCCAGGCTCACTGCCTATACAATGTTTAGGGTCAGCTCACTTCTTTCCCAAGGGTCACTCCCTGTTTCTCTCTCTCTGCCTCACTGTCGGTGGAGAGGATCACCTTCTTCCTCTTCCTATGCTCACTGCTCTTGGAAGAAATCCACTCACAGTTTATAGACCTGTAGGTCTCTTCATTTTCATGAATGAATGCATCTTCCTCTATGTGTAGATGCTCTTTTGAAGTACAACTTTCACCCGTTGATGAATATCTCTTTGCACCAAAGGTATCGGGCAACGTACCAGCTTTCACGCAGTCCGAGAAGCACCGCTGGAACAAAACCTTACTTGGTGCGCAAATCAATCTCAGCGCGCAAGTATCGGCGCACAAGTCACCATGGGCGCACAATTCCTCCTCAAACACTTGCGCAACTCAAGCTTCCTCAACTCCAAACTTGCGCGACTCTCTTCATTTTACGCCCAAAACAATATTGGCATGCAACTGCCAACCGGCGCGCAACTTCTAACACCGGTGCACAACTTCAACTATGGGCACACAAATTCACCTGCGCGACCCACACTCACCACTTGCGCGACCACCACACCTGCACGAAGGGAGCTCTGATTTCTCAAAGTGTTGAACTCCGTTGAAGAATGAGGAGGGGTGGTCCAGTATTTATAGGCAATCTGACCACCCTGCGCAACGGCGCGCAAGTCACCTGCGCGACCAAGTTTCAGCGCGCAAGTCTTCTGTCCTTTTGGACACTTGCGCGAACAACTCCCAAACTTGCGCGAACCTACATCCTTTGCCATATTTTGATCTTCTAATCTTGAAAAACATATGGAGCGCAAGTTTCCTATTCTCCAAGTCCTCAGCGCGCAAGTCCCTTTTCCAGAAACACTTTTCTTCATTTGCTGATTTTCAGGCCCAAAAATTTGGCAAACACTGGAAAACAGCGCCACCTTGTATCTGTTCTTTTGTACCGCCTCCAGATCATCCATTCCTTTTATCAACGTTCTTGAATCAAACATGGATCGTTGACCTCAGCTCTTGAACTTGACATTCCACCATTAAATTCTCTTTGTCAACAAATTTGTAGGTCATTGTTTTTCTTTGCCAACAATCACTACCCAGATGTCCACTTTGTCAACAAACACAATCACCTCAAAAATGATTCAATGATATCTTGAGGGATTTTTTCCCAACACAGTGAAAATTCACATTCCACTGCTGCATGTATTATTTGTTATTTAGCTTCCTCAACATGTTGTAGTGTTTTTAAAAGGAAAGTAAATACCATATACTCATTTTTATACATTTTCGTACTGAAAATGGTTTTGAGAATGGAATTATTATGTCAATATATTAAAATTAATTATTGTGATTGGAATGTGGTAATTTTATCTTTCATTTATGCTTGTGTTATGTGTTATGATTATATTATGGTTCTTGGGCCTTTTTTACGCATACGGGTGGTTCTGGGATAAACTTAAGGATGGTGAGCCTGACATATCTCTCCAATGGTTTGGTTAATGTGAAAGAGGTAAACATTAATACTTCCCCTAAGATATTTAAGTAATATAATATGATGGGTATTCCAAATGTAACTCCTTATGTAGCTGTGAAATATACAATGAAAATATGATATGGATTCCACAGCGTACCTTTATAATTTATGATTTTTATTTTTTATTCATAAATCTAATGATTTCATGAGGTATGTTAAAGATCTTATTTTTTGTATGTATTGATGGAATAATGTTTTCTTTCTTTATTTTATAACCCTTATTGTGATTTTTGTGCTCATCCATTGTTTTTTAAATGTTATTCACTTGTTATAAGGCTGGGTAAGAGAAAGGAATAATTCAAGTAGATTTATATCATGAAAAGAGTTATTGTTTTCTTTTATGAATTTTTATTTTATGAAAAAAATGGTTACTGAGTAGAAGTGTATACATTTTAATATTTGAGATATAATGTAATAGTTATGGCTTAATTCTCTAAAATTCTAAACCTAAAAAGATCTTCAATATGAATTCAATAATTCCCTCATGATTATGTAATGTTTAAGCATGGGGCCTTATAGTTGGTATCATAGGTCGGTTTAGAAACATTAGGAGTTATGATATTGTTAGATTAATATCAATATAATTTATGGTAACATTAAAATAATATATCATTTAATTATTACTATGTTTCATTATATAAGATGTGTTTGTTTTGAATGGGTTTACCATACAAGAACCATGGAAGATATTCTAGGAAGGAATGAAGAGGGAATTGACCTTCCAAATCAGCATCTTGAGATAGTCGGAATCCGAATTGAACAGTTTGTTGTAGGGAAGGTTCAGTTGACAAAGGAATTGAAAAAAAAATATTGGTGAATGCTCTAGTTTTGGAACTGCCTTCCCAAAATGGAGAATTTTTTATCTACAGTGATGCTTCGTTGAATGGACTTGGATGTGTCCCTATGCAGAATGATCATATAATTTCTTATTCTTCACTTCATTTAAATCCTCATGAGTTTAATTACCCAACAAATGATTTGAAATTTGCTGTTGTTGTTGTTTCTTTAATAATTTGATGGCATCATCTGTACGGATTAAAATGTGAAATATATACTGACTAAAAAATATTGAAGTATATATTCACTCAGAAGAAATTGAACAAGAGACAGAGGAGATGGCAGGAATTAATAAAGGATTATGATTGCACTATTTATAACAACATGAGAAAGGAAAATAAATGTTTAATTCATTTAGTCGAAAAATTAATGCTACATTATCCAAGGTATGTTTGTAAAAAATACTTTTATTACTGATTTGATGAAGTTTGGAATATATGTTATTCGTGTATGAGATTCCTCCATTTTGTTTCTAGTGTTAGTGAAATCATCTCTATCAGACAGAATTAAGCATGCGTAGAAGGAAGACAGTGAGTTGTAGAAAAAGGTTGAGTTGATTGAGAAGGGTTAGTTACCTAAATTTATCATTAATAAATATTGTGTTTTAAGGTTTGGTAAGATATTAAAGTGTGCCTTGTGCTTTATAGTTAAAGAAAAAGTTGTTATGTGAAGCTCATATATCTTCATTTTCAGTTCATCCTGGACGTACTAAGATGTACAAAGAACCTTGTGAGTATTACTGGTTGGATGGAATGTACAGAGATATTGTTGACTTTAAAATGATGTTTTTGAATTTAAATAGGTTAAAGTAGAGAGGCAGTTACTAAACATGATGCTTCGGCCTTTTCATGTTCCAGAGTGGAAATAGGAAAATATATCCATGGACATCGTTGTGGGATTATCAAATACATGTTGAGGAAATAAAGCAATCAGGTTATTTTTGATTGATTGAATATATATGATCATTTCCTTTTTATTCAAGATACATTATATATAGATCAAATTTCTCGGTTTAATGTTAAACAGATAGTTAGGTCTCATAGAGTTCCCCTCTATATTGTATCTATTCATGATCCCAGGTTCACATTTAACTTCTGGAAAGGCCTTTAGATGTCATTGGGTACTGAATTAAATTTTAGTATAGCTTTTCAACCTCAATCAGATGGGTAGTCAGAAAGAGAAATTTAGACATTGGAAGATATGTTACGTGCTTTCTCAATGAATTACAAGGGACATTGGGACCAACATATTTCTTTGGTAGAATTTATTATAAAAAGATTTTTCATTAAAGTATACAGATGTCTCCATTTGAAACATTATAAGGAAAGAGGTTCTAAACTCTAGCTTTTTGGGATGAAGTGGGTGAAAGGAAGTTGATCAGACCATAATTGTTAGAAGAGATGGAAGAGAAAGTTCATTGATTCCGTATTACATGAGAATAGCTCAGAGCAGGAAGAAAAGTTATGCAGATAACAGAAGGAAGGACCTTTCATTCATGGCACATGATCATGTATTTCTCAATGTTTCTTCATGAAAAAGTGTGATGCCTTTTGGTAAGAACGGAAATCTGTGTATGATGATAATTGGACCTTATGAGATCTAGGAGAAAGATTGATCAATTGCATAAAGAGTGTCTTAACCTATACTTTTATCCCAGTTAGACAATGGATTTCATGTATCAATGTTGAGAAAGTATATATCGGATCCAACTCATGTTTTGAGTCTAATGGAAGTTCAGTTGGAAGAGAAACATTATTATAAGGAACAAATAGTCTGGATTCTTGACCGAAGAGAGAAATTATTGTGGAATATAGTAATTCATAAGGTAAAGGTCTTTTGGAAAACAACATGGTTGAAGAGAAAACTTGGGAATCTGAATATTCTATGTGGGATAAATACCCCCACTTATTTGATAAGTGAATTAAATTGAGAGGACACAATTTCCAAAACGGGGAAGGATGTAACATCCCAGGTAAATTAAGTATATGAAATTTTGTTTTTTATTAATATTTTGAATTTAATATTAATTTTAATTTAAAGGGGAATCTATGTTCGATGGATTACTTGATATGAAAAAACATGTTTCTTTGAAATCATACGTTGCACACAACGTTGAGTTATACCAAAAACTAATATATTATTATTATTATTTTAAATGGTAGTTAATGTATTGTCATTTTATTGGTGATAATGAATAGAAATAACTACAATACAATTACACATGTTTGTTAAATGTTTTAACATTGATCCAAAAAAATTATATGCTTAAAATGTGAATGAATTCAATTTTAAGCATACATACTATATTATTATTTAAAAGGTCGATTTACCACCTTTTGATGGCGAACCATTTTTAATTATAGTTTTTTTTTTCACTTTTATATATATATATTCTATTTGACAAAATAAAATTCTTTTTTAGAATCAGGACATCAAAATTTACTTTGGATGATATATTGTTATTTTTCTGATAGAGTTCATTTTTAAGGAATAGTGAAAAATACAACATATATATTCAAAACTTCCTTTTAATATAATTTATTTATATGGTAAAATTATCATTTTAATTGATTTTAAAGTGTAATTAGATTATATTTTTACCATTTAATCCATTTTTGATCATTGGAGGTAATTTCACTTTGAAATTGGACATGTTCATGTGTAAATCTTTTGACAGTTATTATTTCCTAAAAACTAGCTTTTTGTTTTAACAATGGGAATTAATTTTAAATTAATTTCTACAACTTATGTGTTTTGAATTTGGAATATATGGATTCCATATCTGGAATAAAGAGGTCAGATTTTTTAAATAGGTATCTTTTATTTTTAAACATGAATAATAGTGACATCAGAAAATATCTTATTTACCATGGTTAAAGGGAAAATCTAGAAAATAAGGGTAAACAATAATATTATAAAAATGTCAAATAACCATATAACATGTCTTAATCCTATTTTATGATACATTTACAACCATTGGAATCCTTGGATCGATTTTGGGACCCCTTGGTGCCACTTGTAATTGAAAATTACACTTTATAAAAATTAATTTAATGTTAAAGATGGTTTACCATAAACTTATAAATCATAATAAATCAATTTTTACTATGGGATATATTAGTGATATGTTCAGATTTAATTAGTCATTATAAATATAAAATTATTTCCTACATAATGGTATTTTATTTATAATTTTTAGACATTATATAATTAAATTTAATTATGACACAATGGTGATGCAGAAATTGATTCATTTATAAAGCATTCAAATGAATGATATTATAAATGTTAAAATAAATATATTTTGAAAATTTTAATGACATAAAAAAATTTAAGGGATAATAATGACTTGTTATCTTTGAATTATGGTTGTATTTTAGAAATAATCAAGTTTTAATATATTTTTTAAAAGTCTTGATATGAATAGTGTATTAATTTACATAAATGAGGTTTTAAAACAATTACTATTTTAATGAATGATAAATTAATCCTAAAATATAAAATTTGGCCAAATAACATATATAATTTTACAAATATAATTAATGATCCTCTTGTGGTTTGTTTGGAATTTTATAGTAAATATGTTTACCGTAAAGTATGAATATATAGAAGGATATGGTAAAAGTTAAATAAGATTAACAATGGGTTAAATAAAAAAGATAAGGATAAAAAAATATCCAAAATCTGTCCAATTATTATGGGATGATTTTATTTCAACAATATTCTCCTTATATTGAAATTAATATTTTTTTTAACATTTTAAACTGAAAATAATTTTATAAACAAATAATGCTTTAAAAAATTACTAAAGAGCCCCTCTACCCTCTTAAAAAATGCCACCAACTCTAACCAATAACTCACACATCTTATGACCATTGGATCGTCCAAAATCTTCTCCAAGAGGCTCCCAACATCCCTCTCATTTTCTTATAATATTTACATTGGGAAGAAGGAAAATCATTAATGCCTTTTAGATCGAACCAATGAGAGTTACCTGGTTTAAAGATAACATCTTCTCTGGAGTTCTTTTCATTTATTTTCCTTCTCCAGCCCCCTGAACTCTCTTTATTAAATTATTTTATAACAACAAAAGTATCATCAATATACTAGGTTGTTTTTATAATAATTATTCGAACTACACTTCCAGACACCTTCATCTAAGGGATACAAACATACTATTTCTATTGATGACGAACTACTGTCTCACGAAACAATGATTGTTCAAATATCCCCTACCACATCTCATAGAAGAAATGAAAATGGAAATGAATATATACATGATATATATTATATTTATATTGTCTCTATTATTATTTATTTTTCATTTATATCATACCTTTATGATTTCCATAATGGGTAAATACGATAATTTCATTTGAGAATGTGCGGATTGTGGCCCCTTCAAAGAGATATGAATCATTCATTTTATACTTGGAATGTACAAAGGATGGATTTAATGAAATTATATATTATATTATACATGAATTATAATAAACCTAGGTCACATTATTTTTTCATTCCATTAAATTTGAAATAGAAATGAAAGTAGTGTTGTGTACGTACGACTTAACGTCTCCATGAACGGTGCATTTAATTTCTTATCTCAATATGTTATATAGTATTATAAATATATATATATATATATACTGAATATATATAATATATATGTTATCTAAATCATGAATATCATTATGCAGGTAATGGACATTTGACCACATAGACAACTGGTAATTATAAGATGTTAATTTTTATCTCAATTACCAAATATTGAAAAATTGTCAATTATTAAATTAAATGATTAGGGAATGTTTATAATGTGGTAATAAGTGATGTAAAAGGAATAATAAACTTGAAAAATTTTCTGAATTATGCATAAATTTACTTTAGTTTACTTTTTTGGAGATTAAAGAACAAACGAGTCAAGTCAGACACGATGTAAGGGAACTTCTTAACCCAATTACTATTATTTGGGTTGATCTTATACTTCTTGTAATGATATGGATATGTGATATATTAATTTTAATATTTTATATTGTATTTATAATTTCTTTATTTGGGCTTATAGTGAATACACATATTCGATCTATCATATGAACAAAATGACCTTTGTAAGGGTACCATTTGCCCTCACCTTTTAGTCAATGACTTATTTAATGTTATCTACTTTTGTTTCCATTTTATTATGTTGGAAAATGTTCTTATATACATATTACTATACATTTTATTTACGAGTGATGAGATACACTTTTCTCTCCCGTAAACTCATTTTCTGAATTGTAATGTGACATCGATAGGCTACAAATGTTTACGTAAGAAACTTTGTCCCAATATCCTTTAATTAAGTAATATTCTGATTTTTACATGAAATTATTTTATATGATGTAAAAACCCATTTTAATTTTCATTTCAATAAAAGGGAATCATTTTCTAAGAAGATTTTTACTAATTGAAAAAAGTAATTTCTCATTTTAATGTATGTGGTGACAATGTCCTTTCCACTGTCGTGGGTATTATTTGATATTTGGGTTATTTAACAAGCTACAATGTTTTTAAAATAAAAATATATAACATATACTATTTTAACATATTTTGGTATTGAAATTGATTTTGAGAATGGATTGATTATGTAAATATATTGATATTTTTTATTTTTATTGCAATGTGGAAATTTTATATATCCTTTATGTCTGTGTTATGTGTTCTAATTATGTAAAAGTTCTTGGGAATTGTTTACGCATACCGGTAGTTTCGTGATAATACTATGGTGGGTGAGCCCAAGATAGCTCTCCAATATTTTGGGTAATGTGATGGAGGTAAATGTTAATATTTCTCCTAATAGATTTAATGAACATACTGTGATGAGTATTCCAAATGTAACTCCCTATGTAGCTATGAAAGATAAAATGTATGTATGATATAGATTCCAGAAGTCAGCATTATGATTTTTGATTTCTATGTGTTATTCATAAATCTTATGGTTTGATTAGGTATGTTAAAGAGCTTATGTTTTCATTGTATTTATGTACTAATGTTTTATTTCTTTATTTTATAACCCTTACGTCACTTTTTATGCCCATACAATAATATTAAAATGATTATCACGGGGTATAAGGCAGGGTAAGAGAATGGAAGAATTCAAGAATATTTATATAATGAAATTAATTCTAATATTTTTAAGTGTTTTTATTTTATGGAAAAAATATATATTGAGTAGAAGTGTCTACTTTAAAATATTTGAGATGTAATACAATAGTTGTGGACTAATTCTCTAAAATTATAACTCTAAAATAATCCTCAGCGTGGATTATTTAAAACACTCAAGATTATGTAATATTTAATTTTGGGGCCTTATAATTTTACAATTGAGGGAATTTTGTTTAATAAAGGATAGAAACTGATATATAGATGACCCTCCTTTATTTTACAATCTAAATAATTTATGACTATTTCATATTCATGGTGCTAAAATTTTCAACTATATCATATTAATGAAACAAAAAACTAAATTTATCAAAACATGTGTGATTTAATATTGGAATGATAAACATGATACCAAAAGAAGTTAATTTTAATGTATGAGAGATATGAATCTGGGTGGTTGGTTTATTGTTAGAATTATTCAACAATCACCATATTAATCCCATGAGGATAGTGAACTATATTTTTTTATGTGAAGGGTTTGGTTTCTGATCATCAATAATGATCCATAACATCATAATACCAAGTGTTTTAGAATTCAAATCTCGAAAAGGGAATGTGGATAATGGTAAATTTATATTTCGTGAGTCTAAATAAATTGGTTGGGAGAGGGATATGGAATGAGTATGGTCGTAATTTCCATTTTAGAAATAGGTTGCACTATTGTAACATAGAGAATGTCTCCTCAATTATGTGTAGTCTATAAGGGAGGTGAAACTATTTGGAATTTTGAAATCACTATGGGGTCCCATTAAAATATGATGAAGTTGGTTCCTCAGAGGCATGTTCCTTAGATTAGACGTGGAACATTATTTAATTTGTTTCACCGTTTGGTATATTGTTTGGTTGTGATATTAATATGTTGATACAAATAAATGGCACACAACATGGGCCTATAGATGAGAAGGATTATTAATAATATATTGAGTACTCATCATGTTATTTCAGCATGCTCCATATATATCGAATGAACATAAAAAATATATAGAAATTTAATAATCTAACTGGTAAAACATATACAAAAACTGGATGAGATACAAGAGAACAAGATTTAATCATGCTCTAGGTGTCATTTAAGATATATGAGGAATATTTATTTAAGGGCGTATGTAATTAAAAAAATGTGGGATAATGTTTTATGGTTCCATATATAGGTTGGGGGTTTTTTTAATTAATGTATAACCACTTTCACACATCCTAAGGCCACAATTTATCAAATAGAAGTTAGTGAGATAAATCAAAAAAATTAACAAAAAACCTGATGTTCATGGGAGGTTTTTATGGGGTTTCCTAGGAAAAAATATGTTATCCCCCCAATGGGGGAAATTCAGATAGATGATATGATATATGGACTAGGATCGATTATCCGTAGGATCATCTCAAAGAGTTTATGTTTCAAAAAATATCTTGAGAAATGGGAATGAAGATATAATTAGTTCTGGGTGGTTATTTGGTAGATTAATTTCTTTAATTATTTGGAATGGATGTTTTCTAACACCATATAGAAGGATTCTTCTCATTAAAGCAATAATGGAACTTGAAATTTTTGGTAATATGATCATGGTGTACCATATAGTTTATTGTTGTGCAGGGAGTACATTAGATGAACGATATAATTTCATTTATTGAGGATGGTGTGGGGCATATCATTTATGTTGAAAAGGATAATCAACCCCAAAATCCTATGCTCATATGATTTATGATCTCTGTGGGAAATACAAAATTATAGGGAATGGCTCAAACCACAAGAGTGTGTCAGAAAATAAAGAATAGGTTGGGATTGAAGGCTTATAACAACCATTGGAGAACCATAAGAAAATTATAATAAGAAAATAGGATTTTATTGAATTTGTTAAAAGTAATAAAATACCATAAAGTACAAGATATTAACACCATCAGTGTTAAGAAACTATTTAACTAAAAAGGATTAAAAGTGGGTAAATAATGACCTAAAGAATTGGAATTTAAGAGAGTTTATATATATATATATGTATTTGTTGATCATTGGACTCATTTTACATAGTTTTTTCATGTATATGGTATAAAATATGGTGGTGAAAAAATCAATCTGACAATCGACCTTGCTCGAGACATGATTCATGTCACATTGCAACCTAGAAAACCATCAGGCCTATACCGAGGATGGGAAGCAGGGCAACTTTCCATTGTAATGAACCTTTTTTGGACCTTTTTTTGACATATAGAATTATGGGTAAATTAAATAACTATGTAAATTATTTTTTAATATGAAGGAAAATACTCAAAAACATGTCTATGAAGCATAACACACAACATCCATTAGTTAGTCATTTCGATGGGTCACACACGACTTTGTGATGTTTTAAAACCATATGAGTCATATGAAAATATAAATCATGAATCAAGGAATATTAATTAACATTATTTATGTTTATATTAAGGCTATATAGAATAAAAATATATTTTCTCTTTCAGGATCATATAGTATGAACCAAGGGTGTTACTATTTTATGCTCATAGAGCATGAAATAGTTGTGGTACTATTTAGGGTCATAAGTCATAGAGTAGAAGTGGTATGATCCATAAAACATCATAATTATATAACACTAAAGATTAATTATAGAACTTAATTCTATTATATATGTTCTAATGGGTATATTGAAAAACGTTTTGTTCATGATGCATGGACCAACATCAGAGATGTATCTAAAGAAATAGATCAGAAATATCAAACATGAATTGAAGACACAATAAAATTGGAAAAAACTTGTATTATGGGCATATAATTTAATTTCATGATTAATAAAATATAATGGTGTTCCTTTTATTGTTATGTAGAAAATAACCTAGGAAAAGTTGTTTCACGTCATATGGGATGAATGAGACTCTATGTAGTTTAAAATCATAAAGCTAAAACTTTAGAGGAAATGGGGTGAAGCATTTTATCTGACATTTTCATAAACTAATTTGATCATAAGTCATATAAAAGATTTTAATTTGGTTTAATAATGTGTCATGTGATCATTTTAACTCTCACATTCTCTCTCACCCTTTCCCACAAGTCATAGGGATGACTTTATGAGTGGAATAACGAATTTTTATCAGGTATAAATTAATTTTTTTCAACTAAGTGAGGCTTTTTAACTCTTATACATTGTTAATTTAAAGTAATGTTAGTCATAAAATGGAAATACCAAATTTAAGGACAATCATTTTTTAACCAAGATGTTGTTGGGGATTATTTTCACAAAGCCTCAACCATGGAATACAACCCGTTTAATATATTCAATATTGGAAAATGAATTAATCTATCCATTTCTCAATTCATAAAAAATATGAACTCAATGTTTACTGAAGAATCTATGTGTTAATATTGAGTGACCTTGAGGTAAAATGCAAACGGTTCAAGTTCAAGATTCATTGGATTTAAAGAAAATAGTGATCTATATAAAAAGCACTGAAAGTCAAAAAATGATGTGAATTAGAGGTCCCAATGTTAATAAATACAAAACTAGGTTCATGATCAAATATATTTATTTCATGATGTGTGGACCAATATGGTTCTATATTATTGGTTCATACAATATATACCAAATCCTCACTGTTTCAATGCCACACTAATATGCATGTCAGAAATGATACATAGCACAAAATTGTATAGTGTCAAGAAAAGATACGATGATGTGATACTTTTGGACGGACCAATGATAATTTATCCAAGGATTACTACATATCATGTATATTAATAATCAAGAAACATTAAGTTGAGGGGGCTCGGTATGGATCTCACTCATATACAGAAGATGCTAGAAAATGAAATTAGTTCTAAAGTGAAAATCATGAATAATTATCATTTTACATTAGAGAAGAAAACATCATTGAAAATATTGATGGAATTAAAACAAATAAAATTGTTGGGTTCGAACTGGGATATATAACAGTTTCTATATATCCATTGGAATGTGAATCGTCCAGTAAAAATTTCTCATAAGTGGTGTGGTAAGAGACTGACACCATATGGGGGATTCCACTTAACTAAAGATCCGAGATATCATGTTTCTTAAATTCATCTAATAGTGAATGTGTCGTGAAGTCTCACATCAGAATATAGGGACATTGGACATATTTTTTAATAACATATGGTATTGATACAATCAAGGTGAGGTAGATTCTATAGTGAGATAGTTAGCCAAAATATGATATGAATGCAGGGAATATGAGCCTAGTTCCGAAAAAGTATACATGAAAGGGTATGTATTTATTTTAAATTCATAGTTCTTGGAAAAAGGATTCAATACATTTATAGTCATGTTGTAAGGACTTTGTGATACATGACTTATACATCATCAGCAAAAATAAAAACCTCAATGTGAGTAGAATACCTAATTCCATCACCAATAACCTCAGAATGGGTGACTTAAAGCTTAAGGTTATATAACTTTAAATATTGGTGATGTGTCTTATAAAACATTATTCAAGGGATTACCCATGTGTGAATTGGAGATTCCAACTACCAGAACTGAAATCCTCATTAAAAGATAAATGGATTTTATAATATTAAAGTCATGATTCAATGAAAATTAGGGTAACATCCAACCAATAAACATATGATGACTCAATAATTTGGGAAAACTCAAATAGAAACCATAATACCATGGGATCTATCCTTAGTGTAGGAAAAAGGAGTAGAAAAAGACTATTCATGTCATCAGAGCGAGCATAATAGCATTGGAAGGGTTTCGGTAAGAATAATACATTTACCATTCAATGATATCAAATGATAGTGGTATCTAGATTGAGGAGGATACCCCATAATAAAAACATTATTTACCATTATGCACAATTTTAGAAGGATATTAATGATGAAGGAATTACATTCCACCAAGATAAGGGTAAGAGGATTATCTAATTCATGGACTATAGAATATGAATCAAAAAGTGGTGGGTCATGTGGGTTGATTAACACTAATAACTATTTCATTTAATTTTATGTTCCACCACAACTCCTTCAAATATGGGGGTAAGAAAAACCTGTTTCATCCACTGACTATGTTCAAAAAATATGATTTGAAAGTGGCATGCCTATTTAGTGTTGTGTTGTCACGATAGGATAACTCAGTCAAACATGATGTATGATGCATATCCAAATCAAGGAAAAGTACGAGTTTAAAATTTGTTTTAGAAGATGTTATGGAAGAGTTTAAGGCTATATTTGTTACACTTCCATGCATTGAGGACATCATGATGTGTATGAGAACATGTGAGGGTATAACCCATATTCTGAGAGAAGGGATATTTTGATTCTAAATGAGAAAAAATAACACAATGATATGTTATTTATCATTAACACAATATGAGTAAAACATAATATCCATGGGAAAATGATACATTAGGCCAAAATTATGATTCATGTGTCAATTTTTATATCATGGAATGAGAATCGCGTCAAACATATTTTTTAGAGGTTGGGTATTAAGTTTCCAAAACAGATGCAACGTCCTATTAGGATAAGATCTAATGTACCAAACTGTTTAATTTTAATAAATGGGTACAAAAATAATATAGTTTGACAACATGTTGTTATTAATAAAAACACCCAGTTTAATTCTATGTAGTATGGATTGTTCTATGAAGTTTAATGTAATGTATTAATTATTTTAGGTATGTATATAGTTTGAGATCTCATATCTTTGGGTTAATTGGGGTGATCTTGGTTATGTAGTGTAAAGGGAAATTCCAATCCTTGCAAGATTAAAATCCTGATGCCACATATAAAACCATAAATTCTATTGGAAAATATTTATGTCCATGATTATTATATCATATGTTATGTGAGGGAGTTTCCAAGTCAGGAAAGGTTGTAAAACCCCAACATTAAGGGAGGTCAAAAGAGGCCTAGTGACACACAAACATCTTCAGAATAAATTTCACTAAATTTACACTTATAATTAGTGTAATTTCTGGAATGATGTGGACTATAAATCATGTATGCAATGATAAAAAACAACATGAATTGGGAATCCAATGTTAAAATATATAAAACATCATAAATGACCAAATTGGGTTGTTTTTTTTTCAATCTATTCAACTATGACTATGAGATTTTATTTCATAGAAATATAGAAATCCTTGGTCACATTGAGGAACAATCAATGAAGAATAATAAGTCCAATTTCTCCATGTTATGTGTGGTAAACAGGGAGTATATATAGATATCCACAATGAAATGATAGTGAATGGTGTGGGTCCAACAAGAACAACTTTCTCAATCATCATGAAAAAAATATAAGGGGTGTAAATCCAAGGGAATTAAAGCTCTAAAAGATCAATGGAAGTGGAAAGGATGTAATTTGTATCTTCTATGACCTAGGTCACAATGTGATGTCAATTATTCGTGACTGGATTCTAACCATTTTGTTAATATAGAGTTTCCAAAAAAACCATTAAAAGGATGGGTAAAATGAGGTTTGACTATTGATGATGTTCGATTCAATATAGATTTCTTGTTTTTATTGAGAAATAAATCAGGCTATATACCTTGTATGGAAGGATGTCCTATTTGGAATTTGTTCATCATAATAGAAGATCATGTTCAGACATAGAAACTGGTAGAGTTCTAAATTGGTGAAGATAATTATTTTGATGAAAAAATGATGGGATTTTCAAGAAAGGTTCAATTTAATGGGTGATACAACACTATGCATTTTAAAGTAATGAATTTGTGCATTATTAATTAAGATTAAATATGGTTTCATTAAATGAGATATAAATTGATGTTTGGTAAGGAAAATGAACCTGGTTGAGGGGTACTGACAACCAATACATGAATGTGTTGAAAATGGAAATGACATCTAAGATCTAGATATGAAGTGATGGAATACCAATGTATCCATTAATATGGGAATCTTGAAACACATAGTTCATGGAAGATGTAATAGTAAGAGACTATCCCCAAAGGATGGTTTATACACATACGTACAGATGATAACCAAGTATAATAGTTTAATCAGTAATCAAAATGGAAATTCCTACACAATTTATAGTCGTACATCTCAGAACACATTTTGTGCTGTTTAACATCATGGATCCTAGAAATTAAACATGAATATTAACATCTTATGATAAGGATAATTAGACATGTAGTATAAGAATACGTGAAGTTGAATAATTTAAATAATAATAAATTCATAAAAAATAGATATCTAATATGTAGTTTAAATTATTGAAACACAAACATTGATGTTGTGAAACATTAATTATTACAGCTCATAATTTGATGATGTGGAATATATATTCTCATATCTCTAACTAATTTCATTTTGTGAAATTTCATGTAGCATGGTTTTTGTAAAATAACATCAAGATTATGAAAATTTCCATTTTATAATTCATAGGTTTATGGGAGATGTGATGTCCTCCTAGTCCATGGTGATCAGTGAGTAAACACTATCGTAGTACACATTATATATGGAAAATGGGACATCCGATTTTGGATCAACCTTTAGTGTATTATTAATGAGTTTTAATGGTGTTAATAAATCCATTAAAATGTTACCTCAGAGGAATGAATGATGTAAAAAAATTCTTCTTGAATTCGTAGACCACTTTATTCTGATGGATCCCTAGGGGAAAATGGTCATTGTGTATGTTTTTATCAAGGTCATCAAATTTAGAGATATGTAAAATATATCTCTTATACAAATTATTTTGGTAAAATAAAATCATTTAATGTGATAGAATTTAAACCAAAAAGGGTAATTCTTTATTTAAACCATATACAAGGGATCACAGTGTCACATAGCTAGAGGTTCAATTCATTTCATGATACACCTATTAGGAATTATAGATCTTATGGGGCTTGCATTTCATATTATAATACACAATATTATGCTAAATATTAGAGATGGTCATGTCATATACCTCAACATATCCACATTCATAAGAAAATTAGTGTGAATTGCGTTTATACATGGTTTTATATTTGGAAAAAAATTATCACCGAAACATAGAAACTCAAAATATCTTCCATGAGGTTAGGGTGGGGAATCCCAAACCAGCGGATGATATCGGATCTTCCATAGTCAATCAATTTTTTTCCATTACTTCATTGATGGGATATATTCATCCCACATTGAGAAGAATTATTTGTCAGAAATGATGAACCTACACTATTGGGATATTTTTAGTGGGTGAGATCACAACATATCAAGTCTCCCACTCAACAAATTTATAAGATAACTTAGTAACATAGCCTTCAGATTAGGTTTTATTAATTAAATACCAACATATGATCCATACAATCCATAACCCATAAAATTTTAAATAAATTTTTAGTTACAATTAATTAAAAAATAGTATTTCTCATCAATGTGGCATCTGTAGGGGACCATATATGAGTTACGACCATAGAAAATGTGAAATTATCCATGTTCCAATAGACTTACTCTATCATGGATTATTCATAAAAATGATTCAGTTTTAGAGATAATCAATGATATTAGTAGTATGATTGGTGTCACGTTATATATATGGGGAATTTGAGGTTCTTACATATGAATATAGGGAAATTATTTTATAATCCTATTAGCCAACATCCATATAATGGATAGGGGTAATCACCTTTTATGTGAAAAATAAATGTTCATGTAATCATGAAATTGGTATGAATGTTCCATTACATGATATTCCATTGAATTTACTTGGTCATTCTAGTGCCAAGAGACATGAGTCACCGTTAAATCTAAGGGATACTGTGCTATTATCTCATACTTGTGCTCATGAAATTGGATGAGCTCATCTTTCCAAATAGTTTAGTAAATTTTTATTTTTACGATGACTATCTATGAGACTCCCTTAATGTGAAACAATGGTAATCTAATTTCAAGGGCCTATTCAAGGGAAATGTGGAGGGATTGGTACTCATACTCATTATTACTGCACCCCTTTTACTAGATGAATGATTATAAATTTAGGTCCTTAAAAGTAGTTATGAGAACATATCTAAGGCCCACCCAATTGAGATTAGAGTTGTTGTGCCTCATTTCTATCAAAATTTTATAGGCATAGTCGAAGTGAATATACTTGTACGGTGACAGTTTATTGATGGAAAGAATGTCCTAATATATGAAATAAAATTCTATTGGATAATATTAAATGGTTTTCTGTGCCTAGGGATATATGAAAGTTCTTATACAATTATATACCTCAAAGGGATGTACTTGATTTAAAATAGTTGAACAATCACTAGTACCATGTAAATAACACTGTTAATAAAGGATGGTCGAGTATTTTATTCATTGGGTCAATATAAGATTTTATTTCATATCATCATGATATAGATATTTTCATATCTTCTCTACTATGTAGAAAAAGACAAGGAATTTTTTTCCAATGTAATAATACATGATCTCATTGTCGATATACATGAGACGAAGATAGTATAGACTCTACAACTTTTTATCAGAATTTCACAACACTATAAGGGTGTAAGGGGATCATTTCTAGTTGAACACATAAACTAATAATGATTTTACCTATTCATATATAAAATCATGTCTAGAAAATATTGCAGGTATTGCATGATGTCATCAATCACGGTCTGGAACACATTATCTCATCGATAGGTGACACCATTCTTTATCATCTAGGAAAATGGAAAATATTTTTCAACTAAATTTATTAAAATATTGCATATATAAGGTTAGAGTATATATATTATTTTATATTTATAAAAATAACATGTAGTTAGAATTATTATGATATTTATGATCTTATGTGCATCAATATTGACACCCCTGTACCTAATGATGAAGCTGAAGTACATTCTAGATGGAACTCGGAATGAATAGTTGAAGGAGATCATCATCTAGTAGACGGTTTAAATCATGTTGAATAGTTTCTAATGAACATTTAGATGCACCTAGAACTAGAATTATTTTTCAATCATTCCTTTCAAATAGTACCCCACAAATTTCTTAAGGATTTATTTGATGATCTAAGGCAAGAAAAGGTCATAGGTGAACACATAGTTCTTAAAACCAAAGGATATTAATATGTAATATAATTTTCCATGTCTTTACTTATATTTTGTATATTATTCACATCTAAGAGTTATCTAGATGTTATTGTACCTTGTGGAATCATCCATGAGGGAAAGGTTCTAAAATTAAATAATTTTCTCTATTGGAAACTATATGGTTGAGGTGGGAAATTCTTCCTTTGGGTAGTTTCCATTACGGTCTAATAATTTGATAAAGACTATGATAAATATATTATTCATCCTTCTTAAAAAAACTTTTTCTATATATTTTGTGCAATAAACATACCAAATAAAGTTATCTATGTTCAACTAGTCACCTTTGGCCTCAACAATAGAACCATCGTAATGATTCATTTTCCCTAGTTAATGTTTTAATTAATAATGTCTAATTAAAATACTTATATAGTGGAAAAAATTGCAGTTGAGAGAATGTTTATCTTAGTTTTACTATGGAAATAAGTCCAGGTTCTTCTTTAGGAGATTTTATACATTATCTAATCATCATGAAAGATTATGCTACTGATAATGTCATCCCCAAATATTCTATAGTGTCAAGATTCTTCTATGTCAACTCGTAAACTATGCTAGAGAAACCTAAATTAAAGTTAGGAGGAGCATCTCACAAGTAAACTTCATAAAAATAAGTATTTTTATTGGAATTATATCATTCTTATAGATTCGGTGATTTAAAAAGTACATCATACGCATAAGAAAGATAATAATACTTAGAAGAGGGTTTTTGTCCCTCTGGCTTGGTGGATACCATGATGAGGATGGATGAGGAAAAGAATTTAGGATTTATTTTATTGTTCTTTCCTCCCATAATATTCAATCGATATGGATCAATTTAATTCCAATATATCAATACATTTCTCTAGAAGATGTGTTATAGGAACTGAATTATGGTAATATGTTTGATTTTATAATAGGTGACATCAACAGTATTTCTTCGATTTATATGAACCTTTCCATTTCTAGAATATATAGTTATCTAAGAAATTATTTTTCCTTGAAATAATGAAATGGTTACAATTATATAGATTATTCACTTTCAAGAAGTACCATCATAACCTAAACCTCAAGGCATGATATGGAACACAAAATGACATCATTTGTACCTCCTCATTCACAAGAGGATACTAACTTGTTTAAAGGGACTATGTATGATAGTGGGGAGACTATACAATCCACATCAAGTCATCTTATGTTATTAATATATAACAATTCATGAATAACCATAAATCATTAGAGTAATAATAATGAATAATAAAGACAACCTACATGTCATATGAAGTAGAGATACCAATGTGGTATGATGTATTGAGTAATGAAAGTTGGTAAATAAACTAATAAGTCCACTTTGTGTGACTATATTCCACTCTCTTCCACTACCAGCTCTATCCACCCCCGATCACCTATCTACCATAAGGCCCTTCCCGTTTTTCATATCTCTTATAAAATCTATAAACATAGTTAAAATCTTGAGTTTAGTTATAAAGACCCTACCTTAAAAATTACATAATATTGAATTAAATGAATATTTCACATTTAATATATTTTATGGTTTAGAGAGTTAGATAATTAGGTCATTTCATTTACATAACAACATGAATATTACCTATAGATAATTCTAACCAGTATCCATTTTTTCCATAAAGTGAAAAATCATGAATGCAAGAGTCATGTCTAGTTATAGGTTTTAGACATAATGAATTTTCCTTGATCCTATCCTGGACGTTATTCATCTTTATGTCATGTGAAAACATTTTAAAACATGGGATGAGCATAAAAATCTCAGTAAGGGTTATAAAAAAAAGGATGAAAACATTTGTTTATAAATATATTCAAAACATGAACTCTCTTAATTACCTCATGAAATCATAAGATTTATGAATGACACATAGAAACCATATATCATAAAGGTAACCCGCGACATCCATATCATACTTACAATGTAGCTATCACAACTACATAGGGAGTTACTTTGGAATACCCATCACAGTATATTCCCTAAATCTATTAGGAGAAACATTCATGTTTACATCCTTCACATTACCCAATGAATTGGAGAGTTATCTTGGGCTACCCACCCTAGGTTTATCACGGAACCACCTGTATACATAAATAATGCCCAAGAACCATAACATGATCATAAAACATAACATAAGCATAAAGGAAAGATAACATTTCCACATTGCATTTCATGATATTGAAATAATAAATCCATTCTCAAAATCATTTTCCATACCAAAATACATAAAAAGAGTATATGGTATTTATTTTTCATTTTTAAAACCATATGTCTTGTTAAGGAAGCCAAATATCAAATAATACTCGTGATGGCAGAAAGGTCGTTGTCACCGCTTACATTAAAAAAACATTCATTTTTGTCATTAAGTAAAATGCTTCGTACAAAAAGATTCCCTTTGAATGAAATGAAATGTAAAAGGGTTTTATACACCATATAAAATAAAGTCATGTACAGAATTAAATATTCCTCAATTAAAGGATATTAAGATGAAGTCCCTTACCTCGTGTCCAACTTGATTCGATTGTTCTTTAATCTCATTTAATTTGGGTAACTTCCTTTGGTTTGAACCAAAAGGACATCTTGAAATGCCTTTTGCCTAAGGTAAGGATTTTAGGAGGAGAAGAGGGGTGTAGGGAGCTTAATTATTAAGAGTTTGGATGAACCAAAACGCTTGAGAGGTGTAAGCAATTGGTAAAGAGTGGTCTCCCTTTATAAGGGAGAGGAGGGGCTCTTTTGGAAAGTGTGAAAACATTATGTTATTATAAACATATCTTCAGTTTGAAAAGGTCCAAAAATCATTAATGTAGAAGATAAGATTACTCATATTTGAAATAAAATCATCCAATTAGAATTGGACATTTTTGGAAAATATTTTAATCATAATAATCTTATTTATTTAAATCATTTATTAATGTGGAAAATACTGCATCATTATTGTGTCATAAATAATTTAATTTATTTGATGTATAAAAATTAAAAAATACAATGATGTAGGAAATATTTTTAGATTTATAAATAATATTTATAGTCGAAAATATGACTTATATAACACCGTATAAAAATGAATTTACTAAAAGATTTTAGATTATGTCATTTTTTCCATTATATTAAATTAATTAATCTAGAGTGTAATTTTCATTCATAAGTGGAACCATGGGGTCCCAAAATAGACCCAATGATGCCCATGGTCGTCCATCACTCATCCAATATGGTTGGGACAAGTGTTAAGGTAATTTTAATAAATTATAATATTCTTTTTACCATGAATTACCTTATTTACCTTTAACAGTTGTAAATAAAAGTAAAAAATTACTATTCAACAAAAATTATTTTCATCTTATTGAACCAAATTTTACTTACTACTAACAACTATGTATGTCGGATTTTCAAAATTCAAATCACAGAAGTGGTCAAATTTCATATAAATGAACAAGTCAGTTTTTTAACTACTACTAAGTGGTTTCGCTATTCATCAAAAATTGAAGTTTTTCTTACAAATACAAAAAATTAAGCCTAAGCTATATTTGATATTCCGAATTCAAAAATTCTGTTTATTTTTCCAAATTAAAAACATAGAAGTGGAATTAATTAATTTAATATTAATTCTCATTGTTAAAAAAAATAGTTTGTTTTTATAAAATAATAACTATCAAAAGATTGACACTTGTTTATGTCCAATTTCACAGTGAAATTAATTCCAATGACCAACATTGGATTAAATGGTAAAAATATATTCTAATTACACATTAAAACCCATTAAAATGTTAATCTAACCATATAAATAAATTATATTAAAACATAGTTTTGAATTAAAATACAATATTGTTACTATTCATTAAAAATGAACTTTATCAGAAAAACTCAAAAAATTTACACAAACTAAATTTTGATGTCCCCATTCTAAAGTAAGATTTTATTTGGTCAATTAAAATGTATTAATGTGACCAAATCTAGATTTAAATAGGGTTCACAATTAAAAGCTAGTAAATCGACCTTTTAATGTAAATTATGCTTAAAATTAGATTCATTCATATTTTAGGCCACTATCTTTTAATTTGATAAATGTAAATACATTTAACAAAAAATCTTAATCATATTTTAGTTAGTTTTTTTTATTCCCTCTAATACAGTGGCTATGAGTTAACTACAATTTAAAATAATAATATTAAATTATTAGTGTGCAGCATAAGATTTCAGAGAAACATGTTGTTGTGTATCAGGTACGCTATCGAATATAGCAACCCCTTTAATGTAAAATTAATATTTAATTCAAAAATATTATTAAATATGAAAATATCTTATTCTTCATTTAACTAGGATGTTACATATTTCCCCCCTATTCGAAATTTTGTCCTCACAATTTTTATTCACTTATAAAAATAAGTGGGGGTATTTATCCCTCATAGCATTTTCAGATTACTGCATTGACTCTTCAACGATATGGTTTTTCCACAAAACCTTTACCTAGTGAATTAACTTATTTCACAAAACATGCTCTCTATGGTCAAGAATTTGTACTGGTTGTTCTTGATAAGAGAGATTCTCTTCTAACATAACTACCTCTAGGATCAAAACATGAGATGGATCTAGTATATACTTTCTCAATATCGAAACATGAAAAACATTGTGTACCTGGGATAAACATGGAGGTAAAACAACTCGGTATGCAATTGATCCAACTTTGTCCAGAATTTCATAAGTTCCAATGATCCTCATACTCAACTTTACCTTCTCACCAAAACACATCACACTTTTTCATGGAGAAACATTGAGAAATACATGATCACCTACCTCAAAAGAAAGATCATTCCTCTGGTTATCTGTATAACTTTTTTTTCTATTCTGAGTTGTTCGCATGTGCTTCTGAATCAACTAAACTTTCTCTTCTATCTCTTCTACCAATTCTGGTCCCATCAGCATCCCTTCACCTACTTCATCCCAAAAAGCTGCAGTTCTGCAATGATTTTCATATAATGCCTCAAATGGAGCCATCTGTATACTGGAATAAAACCCGTTATTATATGAAAATTCATCCAAAGAAAGGTGTTGGTCCCAAATTCCATTATAATCCAGTGAACAGGCACGTAGCATATCCTCCAAGGTCTGAATTGTTCATTCTAATTTCCCATCTGATTGCGGGTGAGAATCTGTACTAAAATTTAATTCAGTACCCAAAGAATTCTTAAGGCCTTTTCAAAAGTTAGAAGTAAACCAGGGATCATGATCAGATACAATAGAGATGGTAACTCCATGCGACCTAACTATATCTTGAACATAAAACTGAGCAATTTGATCTAGAGATAAAGTGTCTCGAATAGGAAGGAAATGAACAGATTTAGTCAATCAATCAATAATAACCCAGATTGCATTATTACCTCGAGATGTCTTCTTTAATCCCTCAATGAAGTACATGGAAATATTTTCCCATTTCCACTCTCAAACCAGTAAAAGCTGAAGCATCTTTTTCGGTAACTGCCACTCTGCTTTAACCTACTGACAAGTCAAACACATCATAGTAAAATTAGTAATATATCTTTTTATTCTATCCCACCAGTAATACTCCCGAAGATCTCTTTACATTATAGTACTACCAGGATGAACATAAAACGGAGAACTATGAGCTTCACATAACCACTCATTCTTCAAATGTGAATCACAAAGCACAAATAATCTCTTACGAAACCTCAAAACACAATCATTATCAACGTTAAAATCAGGAAACTTACACTTTTGAACCAACTCTACCTTTTTCTGCAACTCACTATCTTCATTCTATGCTTTCTTTCTTCTGTCTAATAGAGATGATTTCATTGACGCCTAAAACAAAATAGAATAATTTTCTACACCAAAAATTTCTAAGCCAAATTTTATCAAATCAAAAACAAAAGGATCTTGTTCCCAACAAAACATGGTTAATGAAGCATTAATTTTTTGACTCAAATATTCAACCACTATATTTTCTTTTCCCGGATGTTATTGGATCCTGCAATCATAATCGTTGATTAACTCTAGCCATCTCCTTTGTCTCATGTTCAATTATTTCAGAGTGAATATATACATTAAATTTTTTTTGATCAGTATATATTTCACATTTTACTCCATACAAATGATGCCTTCAAAATTTTAAACCAAAAACAGTTGATGCTAATTCCAAATCATCTGTAGGGTAATTTAACTCATGTGGTTTCAATTGACATGAAGCATATGTAATTACCTTATCATTCTACATTAGGACACAACCAAGTCTGTTCAATTAAGCAACACTGTAGATAATAAACTCACCATTTCTGGATGGTAGTGCCAAAACTGGAGCATTCACCAATATTTTTTTCAATTCTGGAAAACAATCATCACATTCTTTTTTCCAGTTGAACTTAACACCTTCTCGAGTTAACTTACTCATTATATTAGATAAATGTACAAACTTTTCAAAAAACCACTGTTAATAACCTTCCAAACCAATAAAAATACGAATTTCGGTTATATTTGTGGGTCTTGGCCATTCATCAATAACTTTTTTTAGTAGGATCATCAGTTATGCCATTTTTTTAAAAAAATGTGACCAATGAAAAAGTTTTGTTGTAAACAAAACTCACACTTTCTGAATTTCACAAATATTTTCTTTTATTTTATGTATTGTAAGACAACCCATAAATTAATTTCATGTTCCTCCTTACTTTTGGAATAATCCAAAATATCATCAATGAACACAACCACAAGCATTTCCAAGAACTCACATAAAATTCTATTCATAAGATCCAGGAATACAGAAGGTTCATTGGCTAAACAAAAAGGAATAACTACAAATTTATAATGGCCATATCTAGTATGAAATGCGGTCTTCAGAATGACTACTTCCTTTACATTCAAATGATGGTACCCCGACCTGAAATCAATCATCGAAAAATACTGAGCTCCCCGGAGCTGATCAAGCAAATCATCTATATGATGAAAATGATTCTTATTCTTAACAGTGATGTTATTAAATGCCCTATAATCAAAGAAAAGATTCATTGAACCATATTTTTTCAACGAAAAAGACAGGAGAACCCCATGGTGATGTGGAAGTTTGAATAAAACATTTATCTAATAACTCCTACAATTGCTTCTTTAACTCTAAAAGTTCAATTTGAGCTATTCGATATGGGGGTTTTGAAATTGGCTTAGCATCAGGAACTAAGTCAAGAGTAAATTCAACTTACCGATCAGGTATAATGCCAGGAAACTCATCAGAAAAAACATCAAGGTACTCATTTACCATTGGAACATCGTTAATCTGAACTCTTCCTTTATTTTCAACGATATGTTCAAGGTAACATTCATTTACATATTTTACTAGTTTCTCAGCTTCCTGATATGTTATCAAAATAAAGGGTTCATTATTATACATAATTTGTAAATATTTCAGAAAATAAACCTATTTAGCTTTGCAGTCAATCATAGCATGATAAACTAAAATACAATTCATGCCCAAAACAACATCAAACTCTACTAGTGGCAAAACAATAATTTTTTTAGGTTGATTATTTCCACACAGAAGGATATGAATGTTCTTATGTTTTCTTTTTGTCTCAACATTTCCTCCTGGTGTTTTTACCATATGATCTGTATTCATACATTGAGTTGGAATTATCAATTTACTAGAAATGTTCTCATAAATGAAAGAGTGTGTAGACCCTGAATCAAACATCACATTGGAATAATCTGAACCAAAAAACTGTGTACCTGATACAACTTCATTTGATGGCCCAACATCTAATGAAGTAGTTGAAAAGGATTTCACCAACCCTTTTTACTTGTAGTCTTGTTGCTTTCCTTCGGTTGAGTTCTTTTTTGGACACTCATTTGCATAATGACCCATTTCATTACACTTAAAACATTTTACTGACTGTAAATTATACTTTGTATTACCATTACCCTGATCCTTTTACGTGGAATTATGAGCCTTATGTCCCGTTTTACCACATCGGTAGTACATACCAGAATTCAAAAGAAATTCCCCATCATTCGTTTTACCACAATTTTGACAAATTGTAAACTTAAGTTTCATACCATCATAATTTTTTGTAAGAGTTATTCCCTTTCACCTTCCACCTCAACCTCTTATTCTATTATTTTTTAAAGAATACATGATCATAGGGAAACTAAATTTCCACCTTCTCCACACAACGAACAATTTTTTCAGTACATTTGAGCTCAGGTGAAAATAAAACCCTTCAATACTTTGGCTTTAATCCTGAGTAAAAATGGTTGATTTTACTATCAAGATCTCTTATGAAATTTGGAGCATACTATAACGACCCATACTTTACATAAATTGTTAATACTTCAAAATTGAAGCATACTTATTACAACATATAACAAAACCACGAAAGGACCGTATAGGTATAATGTCTTTAGATACTGGGAAACTTAAACAACGGGTTCATAAAGCGTCTACACTGTCTCCCATTTATTTCATCATATCTATAGTCCCTTTTGGCATATCTTACTTAATAACCTTCTTCCTGACCCAGGGAAAGAAAACATACAAAAGGGTGAGCTCAAATGCTCAGTAAGGGTAAACAATAGAAATATCAATCACATCATATACATAAGAACATAACTTTTGGAAATCTTAACCTACAAAAGAGAGCATAATTTCCCAACATGGGATAAATCATAGTAGTGAAATGGAATCCCAATAATCATAACATAAAACATGAAACTTTGTGGCATACACACATAATCATAGAGAATCATATCTTATTAGTCAAGACTCATTTCCAAGACTATCTTAGTGGACAAAGTCCATTTCTGAACCGAGTCACCCTCGTTTCAGTCCTATTTCACTGAACCAGTATAACATACCGTTCCAGCCATGTCTATCTCATGAGATATAAAATCTTTACCCAATTCATTGGAGGGAGATAACGGTCCCACCCATCTCATAATGATACCATTATTATGTGTGCCACGAATTCATAAATCATACATCATTACATAACCCATGTAATAAAAATGGGAATCTTAAACATCGTAAAATCATAAAACAATTCATATAAGATAAAGGAATTCATAAAAATATTTCCATCACAACATAATCCAATCCATGTAATAATAGGGATAGAAACAGAACCCTATATTGTCTTAGATGGAAAATAATTTTGATAAAACTCTTGAACTCCATTCTTGAGGAAAATATCCTTTCTACTACAAAAACATTTATCCTTTCATAACATGTCATACAATTTTAAACTAAAATAAGTTGATTAAAAATAAACTTGAAAACTTGTAAAGGAAGCTTCTTGGAAATAATGTTTTAAAAATCCATTCATGTCGTATAAGTTAAAAAACATTCTTCTTGTACTTTTTTCGGAAAAGACAAAAAAGTACCTCGTAAGAAAAATGACAAAAGATTCCTTTCATATCTTTTACTAAAAACACACCGAAGGGTAAAATAGGATTTACAAAATTTTAGGTGAATGGAAATAATATTACATATTGAGGAAACATGGATTTGGATGATAAAATACACCCCAGTAAATACTAAAGTATAAACAATCTCAGATAAAAATGAGATTGTGATATTTCCCTTACCTTAGGTCCATTTTTCTTCGTAAGTGTCCGAACCTCCTGTATAATGATTTAAATAATGTTATTGACATATTACAGAATCATACTTATTTTTATGATATCATATATGGTCATTTTCTTAGCTTCTTAGTAGTAATATTTCCTTCCTACTTGTTATTCAGGTGTTTATAACTTTTTGTTCTTATGCGTGTTTTGTCTAATAAATTCTTATTATTATATTTAGGTTTATAGATACCTCATTTCCAGAATGGTATTACTGTAATATATATCATATTCATTCATTCAATTCATTTATATAATCATTATGAAATGAAGATCATGTAGAACGAGTTGCATCACATCATGGAGGCAGTATTCCGTACGTACGCATGAGTGATGATATCGTTTCTATGATCGTGTAATTTTATTGGAGTGTATGTATACTATTTCAGAATTAGTATCACTTTATTATAGTCATATATAGTCATTATTTACACCATTATACCCATCGAAGTAAGGTGGTGGTGGAAAATATATTATACCACGGCGTGGAGACGGTATTCCGTACGTACGCACGCGCGATGATTTCTTTTTTCGTAGGATGGATAGATGGTGAAATAGGGTTGTTTCATACATATAATAACATATCAGTATATGAGTTATAATGATGTTATTACTTCATAATGAAATAACTAAAGAAGAAGAAGTGGAAGAACAAATAAAGATGAAAGAATCGGTAACAGACATTACCTCTTCTTTGAAGTGCTTCTTTGAGACCTTCTTTTAGGGCACTAAAATTTGTATTTGAAGAAGACCAGGAACTCTAGGATGTCTCTAGGGAAGTGGATAGGAGGAATTGTCAGGGTTTGGCCGAGCTTGAAGGCTCAAAGTGGTGTGAGGAAGAGGGGGAGGAGGTGCCCTTTTGTAAGGGAGGAGAGGGGCACCTTTGGGAAAACTAAATATATTATTTTATTATAAAGTCAAGTTCGGTTTTAAATAGCTCCAAATTGATATATTTCGATGCTAAGGTGGGGATGGGTCTAAATCCTCTCATCCAATAGAATTTAGACAAGTTTAGGTTCCTATTTTAACCTTATCATTTAGATTTAACATTAAGCTAAATAAGTTTACGTTTTCCGTGTCTTCTTGTGTTCTTATACTATAAGGTTAATAAACTTACTATAAGAAGCCAAACGAACCCCAAGTTGTTTATTATTAATATATATAACCTTTTCTAAGACATTTGGCCGAACCTTATATTTTTAGGAATAAAATAACAATTACTAATAAAATATTTGTTTTAAAAACTATTTTATGTCAATTTTGACACTATTTAGTAATTGATTTTTGTGAAAATCATAACAGAATTATTAGTTCGAACCAAGTTAATTAAATCAATACTAACATGTCATATTAACCTAGAAAATTATTGTAATTCATAAAAAGTCTCAAATTACATTTATTTTGGTGTTTATAACATTAATTATGTCAATATTTCATTAATAAGATAATTACTGCATCATCTTTGTGTCATAATTAAATTATTTAATGTCTAAAAATTAAAAATAAAATATCATTATGTATGAAATCTTTTTATATTTCTAATGAATATTTATAGTCGAATTTATCTTATGTATATCCCCATATTAAAAATTATTTACTTATTAAACTTTGATTTTAACTATTTTAACCCTTCTTTAAATAAATTAATAATAAATGTCCTAATCTAATCCAAGTGATCCTAAATGGTCACATTTTATTCCTAAGTTTGTTTTTGGTAAAATTAAATTTATCCAATAGAATTAGGACACGTGTTAGGGTAATAATAATATCATCTTTACCATTAATTACCCTATTTACTTTTAACCGTGGTAAAAAAAATTAAAAAGTTACTATTCACCAAAAATTATTTTCATCTCATTGAACCACATTTTAGTCCTTGATATTAACTGTGTCTCTCGGATTTTCGAAATTCCACTCATAGAAGCGGTAAAATTATGTTTTATGAAAAATTCAGTTTTTTAACTACCACTTAGTGGTTTCACTATTCATCAAAAATTGAATGTTTTCAGAAAAATACCAAAATTTCACCCTAGGCTAATTTCGATATTCCGAATCCAAAATTTAAGTCCATTTATAAAATTTCAAAAAGTGGTATTTACTATTCATAATGGCTAGTTTTAATAATATTTTAATAGTATATCGTTGTTTAGTGAAACTCAGTATTGCGTACGACACAACCTATCGAGGAAGGTCGCGATTTCGTGTAAAGCAAGCCAAGCAAGTGTTGTGTAGAAAAAGATTCCTTTGATGATTTATATAACATAAAATTCTCGGGTGTTACATTCTACCCCCCTTAAAATGAATTTCGCCCTCGAAGTTCGTCACTTTGTAACAAATAGATGAGGATACCTCTCCCTCATCATATCCTCAAGCTCCCATGTAGCTTCTTCTAATTGGTGGTTCCTCCATAAAACTTTCACCAATCGAGTGGTCTTGTTTCGTAGGACTTTTTTGCTACGATCCATAATCTCTATCGGCAGTTCTTCATAAGAAAGATCTTGCTCCAGCGGTACAACTTTTGAGATGAGTACATGTGAAGGATCAGGTATGTACTTTCTCAGGAGAGATACATGGAACGCATCTTGACCTTGAGAGAGATTTAGTGGAAGCACCAATCGGTAAGCTACCTTCCCAACACGATCCAGTATTTTGAAAGGAACGATATATCTAGGGCTCAACATCCCCTTCTTTCCAAATCTCATAACCCTCTTCCAGGGAGATATTCGTAAGAACACTTTATCACCCACTTCAAACTCTAGGTCTTTTCTTCGGTTGTGGGCATAACTTTTCTGTCGACCCTGAGCTGCTCTTATGTGTTGTTTAATAGATCTAACCTTTTCGGACATTTCATTAACGAGATCAGGTCCTGATAGCTTTCTTTCCCCAACTTCATCCCAGCAAGTTGGAGTCCTGCATTTCTTTCCATAGAGAGCTTCATAAAGAGCCATCTGAATACTGGAGTGAAAGCTATTATTATATGAAAATTACACCAAAGGTAGGTGTTGATCCCAACCACCTTTGAAATCCATAGAGCATGCTCTCAACATATCTTCTAGGGTTTGAATTGTTCTCTCAGACTGACCGTCTGTCTGAGGATGATAAGTAGTGCTGAAACTCAACTCTGTATCTAGAGTATGCTGAAGACTTCTCCATAACTTCAAGGTAATTCTCGGATCCCAGTCGGATATAATAGAAAGTGGTTCTCCATGAAATATTACCACTTTCTTTAAATATATCCTGGCAAGCTGGTCCAGAAAGAAATCCTCTCTAATAGCAATGAAGTGTGCAGACTTTGTAAGACGATCAACTATGACCCAGATAGCATTATTGCCTTTGGATGTTTTAGGAAGTCCTGTGACAAAGTCCATAGTGATGTTTTACCATTTCCATTCGGGTATGGGTAATGGTTGTAACATCCCCTTAGACTTATGTCTCTCAGCTTTAACTTTTTGACAAACGAAGCATCCAGAGACAAATTCAGCAACATCTCTTTTCATGCCATCACACCAGAAGTACTCTTTCAGGTCCCTATACATCTTAGTCCTTCCAGGATTAATAGAGAATGAAGAACTATGAGCCTCATCCAGCAGCTCCTTCTTTAATTCGGGGATGGGAGGAACACAAACCCGATTCCGGAACTTTATTATCCCATCACAATCAAGGTTGAATTCAAGAACGTTTCTCACCTTCTTTTGTAACTCGACATCTTCTTTTTGTGCCTCTTTAATCTTCACATGTATATATGGTGGAACATTCATTTGAGAAAGATAAGATTTTTCCCCTTCCATTATAATTCCAAGATCCATCCATTGTAAATCCAAAAATATTGGATCTTTTGTGATCCACATCATGGATAAACTATTGTGGTCTGGTCAACTTAATGCATCTACCACCTTGTTTGCTTTCCCAGGGTGGTAATGGATTGAGCAGTCGTAATCCTTAATCAGCTCCAACCATCTTCTTTGACGCATATTCAGCTCCTTTTGTGTGAAAATATACTTTAAACATTTATGATCAGTATAAATATCACACCTTTCACCATAAAGGTAATGCATCCAAATCATTAATGCAAAGATTACCGCAGCTAACTCCAAATCATGTGTTGGGTAATTTTGCTCATGGATTTTCAACTGTCGTGAGGCATAAGTTATCACCATATCATTTTGCATAAGAACACAGCTCAATCCCCTCTTGGATGCATCACAATAGATCAAAAACCTTTCTCCACTACCAGGTAGTGTGAGCACAGGTGAAATGGATAACCTTCTTTTCAACTCCTTGTAATTCTCTTCACATTCTTCCGTCCAGACAACCTTAACTCCTTTCCGAGTCAACTTGGTGAGTGGATTAGATAATCATGAAAAATCGTTCAAAAAACATCGATAATATCCATCCAAACCAAGAAAACTTCGGATCTCAGATACTGTTGTTGGTCTTGACCATCTTTCGATAACCTCTTTTTTTTATGGATCCACAGATATCCCCTCTTTTGAGATTATGTGACCCAAAAATGCAACTTTTTGAAGCCAAAATTCAAACTTGGTAAATTTTCTATAAAGCTTATCCTTCCTCAGGGTCTTCAATATAATTCTCAAGTGATCTTCATGTTCTTCCTTTCTCTTTGAATAAACAAGAATATCGTCTATAAAGACTACCACAAATTGATCAAGATAGTATCTAAAGACACTATTCATCAGATCCATGAAGATAGCAGGGGCATTAGTAAGACCAAATGGCATCACTAAAATTCATAGTGTCTATACCTTGTACGGAAAGACGTCTTTGGTATATCCTCCCTTTTGACCCTTAATTGATGATACCCTGAACGAAGATCAATCTTTGAAAAGTATTGAGCTCCTCGTAGTTGGTCAAATAAGTCATCAATGCGTGGGAGATGATATTTGTTCTTGATAGTGGTCTTGTTAAGTTCTCGATAATCAATGTAGAGTCTCATTGATCCATCTTTCTTCTTAACAAATAGAATAGGTTCTCCCCAAGGTGACACACATGGGCATATGAATCCCTTATCAAGATTCTATTGGAGTTGCTTCTTCAATTCCTGCAACTCAATTGGGGCCATTCTATAAGGTGTCTTTGAAATCGGCAAAGCACCCGGTACGAGTTCTATTTAGAACTCAACTTCATGATTTGGTGGATGTCCTGGTAATTCCTCCGGAAAGACATCCTCAAACTCCCGTAAAATGGGAATATTCTTAATCGTGAGTTTCTCACCAAGCATTTGAGATAAATAACCTTCATTTAGTGGAATCAAGACCCATAAGATGGAAGAAATTTCCACTGGAAGGTTATGTTCATCCTTGCATTGATAGACGATCATAGATTGATCTGGAATATGAAATGTGACATCCCTTCTTCGGAAATTGATATGATATCCATATAAAGAAAGCCAATCCTTGCCAAGAATCACATCAAATTCCACTATAGGAAGGATCACAAGATTTGAAGGAAGCACTTTACCACAAACTTCGATCGGAGAAGAATTATAAACTTTTGATGCGACTGTTGTGCCATTAGGTGTTGTCACAGCTAACTCAACATCTAATTGTTGAGGTAATACGGTGATACCCTTAGAAAATTCGTCAGAAATAAAAGAGTGGTTGGATCCAGAATCAAATAAAACATTTTCTACTTTCAAGTGGATGGTAAGTGTACCTTTCACCACATCGTTATCGTAATCCACAGCGCTGATAGAAATTCCATGTGACATTCCTTTGTCTTTAGCCTTAAGAGTTTTTTGATTTCGACCATCATCATCAACCCTTGGATTAGGGAATTTATTGGCATAATTTCCCATCTCCTTGAACTTGAAACATTGAAGTGTAGTAGGGTCATTCTGTGTATCCCTTCCGTTGTTTGCATCATTAGATATCTTCTTCCCATCATCGCGACATTCAAATGCCCGATGACCATCCTTTCCACATTTGAAAGATTTACTTGTCCCTTTAAGACAACTCCCTCCATGATTCGTTCCACACTTTGAGCATAAGGGAAATCTCATCTTCTTTTCAGTGTGCTCTTTAGATTTTCCTTTTAATTCCATTTTCCTCTTCTTATCAAACCCATATGACTGATGGGTTACTCCAATCTCCATCTCGACTTTGAGATCACATCGAATGATTTCCTCGTAGCTATTGAAGTCCCTTATGGCTAACGCCCTTCAAATACTTGGTTTTAAGCCACTAAAGAATCGATCGATCTTACTCTCAGGTTGGATAATAATACCAGAAGCATACCTTGCAAGTCTTGTAAAATTTTCTTCATAGGTACCAACAGATTCATCATCCTTTTGCTTCAGTTCAAGAAACTGTTTCTCCATCTTTGTTCAGAGAATACGAGGGAAGTACTTATTGAATAATAAGTTCTTTAACTCATCCCACTCCATGGACTTAATTTCATCCCTTTGCCTTGTATTCTTAATAAGATTCCACCATTTATCAGCATCTCCTTCCAAACGATACACTACTTGGATGACTTTATCAGGTTCAGAACATCGAAGAACTGAAAATATCTTTTCAGTAGTACTAATACATTGTTCAGCAACTAATGGATCAGTAGACCCACTGAAAGAAGGTGGACGCTGCCTCATGAAAGATTCAATAGAATGTTGCTCCTTCCTTTGCTCGTTTGGAAGTCCTGCATGATTCATAGCTTGAGAATGTTGTGTGAGCATGGCTACAAGATTTTGCATTCCAGCTCCCATAACGTTTGGTTGCTCAGGGGGACAATCATTTCATTTCCCGTCGCATTCCGCATTAACACGGTTCCTTCGGGTTCCAACCATTGACTAAAACCAAGAAGAATAGTGTGAGCAACACTAATTATAATAGGGAAAACACATAATCAAGAATAAAATTTCACACTTAAGGTATTATCCTAGATTATTCATGGCCATTTCTAAAACACTAATATTGTGTTCTATGCTTAGACTTATCCTTAGGGTTCTTACTAAGGATTTCACATCCTAGTTTCCAAAGGTTTACTATACCTTTCCTCTGATACCAACTATAACGACCCATACTTTACATACATTGTTAATACATCAAAATTGAAGCATACTTATTACAACATATAATAAAACCACGAAAGGACCGTATAGGTATAGTGTCTTTATAAACTGGGAAACATAAACAACTGCTTCATAAAGCGTCTACAATGTCTCCCACTTATTTCATAATATCTATAGTCACTTTTGGAATATCATACTTAATAACCTTCTTACTGAACTGGGGAAAGAAAACATACAAAAGGGTGAGCTCAAATGCTCAGTATGGGTAAATAAAAGAAATATCAATCACATCATATACATAAGAACATAACTTTGGGAAATATTAACCTGAAAAAGAGAGCATAATGTCATAACATGGGATAAATCATAGTAGTGAAATGGAATCCCATTAATCATAACTTAAAACATGAAACTTTGTGGCATACACACATAATCATAGAGAATCATATCTTATAAGTCAAGACTCATTGCTAAGACTATCTTAGTGGACAAAGTCCATTTCTGAACCGAGTCACCCTCGTTTCAGTCCTGTTTCACTGAACCGGTATAACCTTCCGTTCCAGCCATTTCTATCTCATGAGATATAAAATCTTTACCCAATGCATTAGAGGGAGATATAGTTCCCACCCATCTCATAATGATACCATTCTTATGTGTTCCAAAAAATTATAAATCATACATCATTACATAACCCATGTAATAAAAATGGGAATCTTAAATATCGTGACATCATAAAACAATTCATATAAGATAAAGGAATTCATAAAAATATTTCCATCACAACATAATAAAATCCATGTAATAATAGAGATAGAAACAGAACCCTATATTTTCTTAGATGGAAATTTTTTTTGATAAAACTCTTGAACTCCATTCTTGAGGAAAATATCCTTTTTATGTCAAAAACATTTATCCTTTCATAACATGTCATACAATTTTAACCTAAAAGAAGTTGATTAAAAATAAACTTGAAACCTTGAAAAGGAAGCTTCTTGGAAATAATGTTTTAAAAATCCATTCATGCCGTATAAGTTAAAAAAACATTCTTCTCGTACTTTTGTCAGAAAAGTCAAAAAAGTACCTCGTACGAAAAACGACAAAAGATTCCTCTCATATCTTTTACTAAAAACTCACCGAAGGGTAAAATAGGATTTAAACAATTTTAGGTGAATGGAAATAATATTAAATATTAAGGAAACATGTATGTGGATGATAAAATACACCCAAGTAAATACTAATGTATAAACAATCTCGGATAAAAATGAGATTATGATATTTCCCTTACCTTAGGTCCGTTTTGCTTCGTAAGTGTCTGAACCTCCTGTATAATGATTTAAATAATGTTATTGACTTATTCCATAATAATACTTATTTTTATGATATCACATATGGTCATTTTATTAGCTTCTTATTAGTAATATTTCATTGCTACCTGTTATTCAGGTGTTTATAACTTTTTGTTCTTATGCATGTTTTGTCGAATAAATTCTTATTCTTATATTTATGTTTATAGATACCTCATTTACAGAATTTTATTAGTGTAATATATATCATATTCATTCATTCAATTCATTTATATAATCATTTTTAAATGAAGATCATGTAGAACGAGTCACATCACATCGTGGAGACGGTATTCCGTACGAACGCACGAGTGATGATATCGTTCCTATGATCGTGGAATTGTATTGGAGTGTATGTATACTATTTAAGAATCAGTATCACTTTATAATATTCATATATAGTCATTATTTACACCATTATACCCATCCATGTAAGGTGGTGGTGAAAAATAGATTACACCACAGCGTGGAGAGGGTATTCCGTACGTACGCACACGCAGTGATTTCTTTTTCCATAGGATGGATAGATGGTGAAATAGGGTTGTTTCATACTTATAATAAAATATCGGTATATGAGTGATACTGACGTTATTACTTCATAATGAAACAACTAAATAAGAAGAAGTGGAAGAAGAAATAAAGATGAAAGAATCGGTAACAGGCATTACCTCTTCTTTTAAGTGCTTCTTTGAGACCTTCTTTTAGGGCACTAAAATTGGTCTTTGAAGAAGACCAGGACCTCTAGGATGTCTCTAGGGAAGTGGAGAGGAGGAAGTTTCAGGGGTTGGCTGAGCTTGAAGGCTCCAAGTGGTTTGAGGAAGAGGGGGAGGAGGTGCCCTTTTATAAGGGAGGAGAGGGGCACCTTTGGGAAAACAAAAAATATTATTTTATTATAAAGTCAAGTTCGGTTTTAAATAGCTCAAAATTGATATATATCGAAGCTAAGGTGGGTATGGGTCGAAATCCTCTAACCCAATAGAATTTAGAAAAGTTTAGGTTCCTATTTTAACCTTATCATTTAGATTTAACATTAAGTTAAATAAGTTTACTTTTTCCGTGTCTTCTTTTGTTCTTATACTATAAGGCTAATAAACTTACTATAAGCAGCCAAACGAACCCCAAGTTGTTTATTATTAATATATATAACCTTATATAATTCATTTGGCCGAACCTCAGATTTTTAGGAATAAAATAACAATTACTAATATAATATTTGTTTTAAAAACTATTTTATGTCAATTTTGACACTATTTAGAAATTGTTTTTTGTGAAAATCATAACAGAATTATTAGTTCGAACCAAGTTAATTAAATCAACAATAAAATGTGATATTAACCTATAAAATTACTGGAATTCATAAAAAGTCTCAAATTACATTTATTTTTGTGTTTATAACATTAATTATGTCAATATTTCATTAATAATATAATTACGGCATCATCATTGTGTCATAATTAAATTATTTAATGTCTAAAAATTACAAATAAAATACCATTATGTAGGAAATATTTTTAGCTTTCTAATGAATATTTATAGTCTAATTTATCTTATGTATATCCCCATATTAAAAATTATTTACTTATTAAACTTTGATTTTAACTATTTTAACCCTTCTTTAAATAAATTAATAATAAATGTCCTAATCTAATCCAAGTGAACCTAAATGGTCATATTTTATTCCTAAGTTTGTTTTTGGTCGAATTACACTTATCCAATAGAATTATGACATGTGTTAGGGTAATAATAATATCATCTTTACCCTTAATTACCCTATTTACTTTTAACCTTGTTAAAAAAAAGTAAAAAGTTACTATTCACCAACAATTATTTTCATCTCATTGAATCACATTTTAGTCCTTTATATTAACTATGTCTCTCGAATTTTCGAAATTCCACTCAGAGAAGCGGTAAAATTAAGTTTTATGAAAAATTCAGTTTTTTAACTACCACTTAGTGGTTTCAATATTAATCAAATATTGAAAGTTTTCTGAAAAATACCAAAATTTCACCCTAGGATAATTTCGATATTCCGAATCCAAAAATGAAGTTCATTTATAAAATTTCAAAAAGTGGTTATTACTATTCATAACGGCTAGTTTTAATTATATTTTAATAGCATATCATTGTTTAGTGAAACATGGTATTGCGTACGATGCAAGCTATCGAGGAAGGTCGCGATTTCGTGTAAAGAAAGCCAAGCAAGTGTTGTGTAGAAAAAGATTAATTTGATGATTTTTATAACATAAAAGTCTCCAGTGTTACACATACCTTGCAAGTCGAGTGAATTTTTCATCATAAGCAGCCATTGAATCATGCTCCTACCTTAATTCCAAGAATTGATTTTCCATCCTAAGAAAAACCACCTTAGGGAAGTATTTCTCAAGAAACATACCTTTTAATTCATCCCAATGAAGAAAATAAATATCCTCACCATCCCTAATATTTTTAACTATTGACCACCACTAATCAGCTTCACCTTCTAAATGGTAAACAACGAGACTATCCTTTTGATGTTATGAATGTCCCATGACATCGAAAATCTTTTCCAGCGCTTTAATCCACCCTTCTGCTAGCACGGGATCAGATGATCCTCTGATTTATAGGGGATTTAGCCTCATTAAATGCTCCACTACTGAAATATTCCCCTATGGTTGATCTGGATGATCTCGTACATGGATAAATGACCATTTATAGCCTGAGTCAACTGTGCCATCACTGCAACAAACTGTTCAGTTCCAATTATGACCATCTCAGGTTGCTGATTTGGAAGGTTATCTTCCTCTTGATGTCATTCCGACATAGCTATCATGTTTCCTCTACGGAAAACCATTATAAACATAGAAATATCTTAGGCGAAGCAACATGGTAATATTTAAATGCTACATGATTTCAATATTAACTTAAATTACTTTATGGACATTTATTTGACAATACCATAACTCCTAATGTTATCTAAACCGACCTTTGATACAAACTATAAAGACCCAACCATAAACATTACATAATATTGAATTAAATGAATAATAGAAATTGATTATATTTTTAGGTTTAGAGTTTTAGAGAATTAGGTCATTACATTTACATAACAACATTTATATTACATGTAGACAATTCTACCCAGTATCCATTTTTTCCATAAAATAAAAACTCTTGAAAAAAAGAGTAATGCCTAGTACCAGGTTTTAGACAGCATGACTTTTCCTTGTTCCCATCATTGACCTTATTAATATTTAAGTCCTATGAAAACATTTCAAAACATGGGATGAGCATAAAAATCTCAGTAAGGTTTACAAAAAAAAGGATAAAAACATTTTTTTATAAATACATACAAAACATGAACTCTCTTAATTACCTCATAAAATCATAATATTTATGAAAGACACATAGAAATAATATATCATAAAGGTAACTTGTGGAATTCATATCATAATTACAATGTAGTTATCACAACTATATAGGGAGTTACTTTGGAATACCAATCATAGTATATTTATTAAATCTCTTTGGGAAACATTCACATTTACCTAGGTCGCATTACCCAATGCATTGGAGATCTATCTCGGGCTCAACCGCCCTAGGTTTATCACGGAACCACCCGTATACATAAGTAATTCCCAATAACCATAACATGATCATAACACATAACATAAGCATAATAGAAAGATAGAATTTCCACATTGAAATAACAAAATATCATTTCAAGATATTGAAATAATAAATCAATTCTCAAAATCATTTTGAATACCAAAATACGTAAAACGAGTATATGGTATTTATTTTTCCTTTTAAAAACATTATGGATAGTTATGAAAGCAAAAGATTAAATAATACTCACTGTAGCAGAAAGGTCGTTGTCACTGCTTACATTAACAAAATATTCATTTTGTTGTTTAGTAAAATTATGCATCTAAAAAAATTACCATTGAATGAAATGAAAATTCAAGGGGGTTTATACAATGTATAAAATAAAGTCATGTATAAAACTAAATATGCCTCAATGAAAGGAGATTGAGACGAAGTCCCTTACCGCGTGTCTGACATGACTCGATCGTTCTTTAATCTCCATTAATTCGGGTAACTTTCTTTGGTTTGAAAAAAAAGGACTTCTTGAAGTGCCTAATGCCTAAGGTAAGGATTCTATGAGGAGGAGTAAGATGTCGGGAGCTTAATTTAGGAGATTTTAGATGATCCAAAAGTCTTGAGAGGTGTGAGGAATTGATTATAAGTGGTCTCCTTTTATAAGGGAGAGGAGGGGCTCTTTAGGAAAGTGTGAAAACATTATTTTATTATAAACATATCTTCAGTTTCAAAAGATCCAAACAACATTAATGCCGAAGATAAGATGACTTATATTCGAAATAAAATCATCCAATCAGAATTGGACTTGTTTTAGATAATATATTAATAATTATAATCTTATTTATTTAAATCATTCATTAATAAGTTAAAAACTGCATCATTATTATGTCATAAATAAATTATTTTATTAGATGTCTAAAAAATAAAAACAATACAATGATGTTGGAAATATTTTTAGCATTATAAATAATATTTATAGTCGAATATATGACTTATATAACTCCATATAAAAATTAATTTACAAAAATATTTTTGTTTATGTCCTTTTTGCCTTTACATTAAATTAATTAATCTAAAGTTTAATTTTCTTTCAGAAGTGTCTCTATGGGGTCCATAAATAGACCCAAACATGCATATGGTCGTACATAACTCATCAAATAAGGTTAAGAAAAGAGTGAAGGTAATTTTGAATTTTTTTAATATTTATTTTTACCATGAATTAATCTATTTACCTTTAACCGCGGTAAATAAAAGTCAGAAGTTACTATTCACCAAAAATTATTTTCATCTTATTGAACCAAATTTGACTTAGTAATAACAACCATGTATGTCCGATTTGGAAAATTCAAATCATAGAAGTGGTAAATTTTCATTTAAATGAAAAATTCAGTTTTTTAACTACTACTAAGTGGTTTTACTATTCATAAAAAATTTAGTTTTTTCAGAAAAATACCAAATATTTAGCGTAAAATATATTTGATATTCCGAATTCAAAAATGATGTTTATTTTTCCAAATTAAAAACATAGAAGTGACATTAATTAATTGAATATTAATTTCCGTTGTTAAAATAAATAGCATCTTTTCAAGAAACAATAACTATCAAAATATTGACACTTGTTTGTGTCCAATTTCACAGTGAAAATAATTCCACTGAACAGAATTGTATTAAATGGTAAAAATTTATTCTAATTACACTTTAAACCCATTAAAAATATAATCTAACTATATAAATAAATTATATTAAAACATAGTTTTGAATTAAAATAAAATATTTTCACTATTCATTAAAAGACGAAATTTATTAGAAAAATTCCAAAAATTTTCACAAAGTAAATTTTGATGCCCCCATTCTAAAGATAGATTTTATTTGGTCAATTAGAATATATTAAAGTCACCAAAACTAGATTTAAATAGGGTTTTCAATTAAAAGGTTGTAAATCAACCTTTTAATGTAAATTATGCTAAAAATTAGATTCATTCATATTTTAAGCCTCTATCTTTTTATTGGATAAATGTAAATATATTTAAAAAACATGTATAATCATATTTTAGATAGTTTTTTTATTCCTTCATATACAATGGCTAGGAGTTAACTATCGTTTAAAATAATAATATTATATTATTAGTTTGCAACGTATGATTTCAAACAAACCCGTTGTTGCGTATCAGGTATGCTATCGAACATAGAAACCCCTTTAAAGAAAAATTAATATTTAATTCACAAATATTATTAATGATGAAAATATATTATTCTTCATTAACATGTGATGTTACAATAGTGTTAGTACAATAGTCCCTATGACACCACCAATTCATCCTCACCCAGTGTTAAAAAATATAACTATTTCTTTACAATAATGTTAATATATCTATATATATCAAAAAACATATAACAGAAAATTGAGTGGTCATGTGTTGACCAAGCTTCCATAAAACCCATGGATAGGCCTTTTCAGTTCCATAATGGAATGATAATAGAAAATATTTGTAGTGATGAAACAAGCCCCAGCATGGCTTCCTCACAATGTCATGGAGATGATATCTTGTGTCATATATCCCTCATGATAAATATTTCACTAAGGTCCTTTTGGTGGAAGTATATTGTAATCAAATCAATCAAGCTATCACATTATGAATGGGGCTTGGGATATCAAGGATACCTCAAGAACTCCCCCGACATGACACCATGGCTACCCAGTACCTTCATCTTATTCTCTTATCCCCCATCTATAATATCACAACCAATCACACTCCCCTACTAAGGGGATAATCTATCATGATGATGTATCTATCTTAAGTAAAAATAAAAATATTCAAGTTAATGGTAATAAACATATAGGGTGAGAACATAAGAAAAAATAGTTTACCCTCATGTGTATATAGTAGCATAGTTAACAACATGTGTTCATAAACAAACTTGAAAATATGATGCCATAATATCTATATTGGAATCAATATTATAAATATCATCCTCGGATTCACATGAAAGTCATCATAATCAATAATGGTATAAATTCTATCTTATAAAATCATGCAATGTCTATATGTGTAAATGTGATACTAAGAAGGAAATGAACTTCATACCTCACATTTTGTTATGTCAATGTTATGTTTTTACAAGTTTTTCATCACCTAAACCCCTATACATATATAGAACTATATAAATATCTTATGAAAAGGACTCAAATAACCACTAAATAATCTTTATTTTACTTTTATAGATGGACAAGGTGAAACAAAACCTTGTGTTGTAAAAATAGTTCAAGGTGTTCCCCTATAATGAAATGTCGTGATGTTACAATATAGAAGGTCGAGACTACTACATAGGTAGAGGGAGGTATTATCTATCGTACTTCCAAAAATTATGTAAGTTTATTAAATAAAGAGAGAAATGGAGGATATTTACAGGGGGATCATCCTTCCCAACCTCGTGTATGAGTTCCCCACATAACAAATCTCTTAAATACAACAAACAGAGAATTTCGTAACACCCTTGTTAATGGAATGTTAAATTTCTATAATGATATAAATACTAGAGACCATTATTTTTAGTAGAAAACTTGGAAAATGTTATTTTTTAGAGTAATAAGGGTTGATTCTCATATATAACTATTTAAATGGGTGTATTAACAGATATATATTTTAATTATTATTATTTACAATGTAAAATTTTCATTGTGTTGGAATACATTTGGATGATTAATTTATGTAATAACATAAATATTTATCTCCTAAACTGACATTTAGGCTGTAAATTATCACTAATATAAAAAGGATTCATAATTATTGTCTTCTATGGGCATCCTATCCATTAAAATCATATATAGGTCTCATGTTTGAACAACTCATGCCACTAATCATGAACGTCTTCCACATGCTCTTAGGCCTCCTCCATGATCTTCCTATGTTTCCATCAAATCTATAAAAGAGATACCATATTACTCTGAATAAATTTTTGTATCTAGTATATAATATACACTGAATGATCCACATATAAATCATCATGATCTATATCAACATCCCAACAATATATATCATGTTTCGGGTCAAGTATGTACCTTTGTAGCTATGACACATGGAAACCATTGTACATAACATGATAGTGAGAATGAAACAAAAAATAAAATAAAAATAATTCCCATATCAATTAAGTGATATCAAAATGTATCAAAAAACATGATTCTATCGTTCAATTATTCCTCAAAAATCAGTTCCCTAACTAAGGAGTAACTCTAATTAAAACCTGATCATGCACAAAAAATTCAAAATGACTCCTTCTATAGATGGGATAAGATCTATGTGATATCTAAGATCTGGTCAATATACACTTATGTAGATTCACTCTCTTAGAGGCCTCTCGAATAATGTTGGTTCCCACAACAGCAACCTCCCCCACCTCATAATAATAGAGGGGTGAAGGACTAAAATTCATGTAAATAGATTCAGAATGTTCTATCTGAATAGAATCAATATATTTTTTTTATGAAAACTCATAAAATTATAGGATACCATCCCATTATTCTCTATATTATATCATGAAATATTGAATCATATCATTTAATATGTGTATTATTCAACCAGATTGTCAGTATATCTGTATGCAGAATGTACGTTGTGCTCAACTACAAATGGGTACCAAAGGATTTATACCAACCATGTGTAAAATGTGAGGTATAATTTCCATCCCCATCTGATAAATTTATTGAGGGATCATCAAGAAATATTATTATCTCATGGAGATATATCTTTTCTCACACACCTACAATGTATTACTCTCTGATTGGTAAAAAGTGGGAATCATTCTTCAATCAATCAATAACCACCCAAACTATGTCATAACTCCTTAGGATCCTGGGTAACCACTTAAAATATAAAATCCTGATATACTAACACATACACATGGGTATTGGATGTGTCTAAAGAACCCACTAGTTCATTCGTTTTTTTCTATCACCATTGGACATGAATGGAATTGAGAGGCGAACCCCGCAATATCTCTCTTTCTCCATGGAAAACATAAATGTTTCTTAAATTCATGGTACATCGTTATTTATATAGGATTAAATTCTCATATAAATTCAGGGTAATACATATTAATTTCATCTTTAGTGTATGTAGGATCTACTACAATCACATGTACCGTGATCATATAATTATCACTAGAGGACCACCCAACCACAATCCATATTTTTTTAGGACACTTTTATGGAATAAGTCTGAACCAAAGAAACCCAAAATGTTACAAATTCAACCACAATATACCCACTGAAAATTCAAATTTAAAAGGACATAAACTTCGCATAACTCAAAATTAAAACTGATCATACAACAACATACTCCAACCACGTGCCAACCTGCATCCCTCTTTCACCATCAGTCACACACTACCAATCATCACCATCATCAACACTGGAGCCGAACAAATCCACGCCATTGAGAAACAAGCCATCATAACCATCTTCATCCTGAATCCGCCCACTCATACTCACATCCCAAGGATAATTGAAATCTTCTCCATAGATCCACCTCAGAGAGAGTAGGGGAATTATAGATCCAGAGCTACGAATGAAATGGGCGATTGAAGGCTAAAACAATAGCAAGAAGCCCAGGAACCATCGACACAGAAGAAAACCAACACTGTCACCACCATCACAGTCAACCTCAAAACAATAATTGTGCTGGAGGAGACGTCACACCACCATTGTCAACAACCACCATACTTTTAACAGGAGCCACATGAGGCACAAATTGATGCGCCATTCACATCATCCCAAACCAAATAACTCTGGTGGCATCTGAGACACCATCGGAACCCAGTCGACCATAGAACAAAATCCAAAACTAGTCAGCCGATCGAGAAACACGAACCAAATCTAACAGGATGACTACCCACATCCGCAATGAAAATCAAGTATAACAATGGACCTACCCTATTGAAAAAACACAAAATAAAATCCAAAAAGACTTAAAGCCGCATCGAAGAATGGAATCAAATACAGAACAGAACTGGGGATTAAACCCTATGGAAAATGGGAATAAATAGATATTTAAGAGGAAAGGGCTCAGAACCCTAAAAGAAGAAGTAGACGCTTGGAGAACCACGACCGCCGAACTAGGAAGCCCAAAATATCAATGAATCAGATGCTCCCAGTCCGACCTGGAAGGGAGCACATGATCGCGAGTTTAGAGTGCAGAATAGGTATCCAAGGAACAGAAAATGCACCATCAACCACTCACCCTGAAAGAAGCGTGCCCCAATCCCTGGACGCCGAACGAGATAGATAAACCCAATATATTTGGTCTGAGGAGGAACCGATGACGAAAATGACACATAAGGGAAAAGAAGGAGAAATAAGTAGGGGCTGAGAGGCAACGCTCTATCTAGTTGTTCCTCCACCACACGGTTCTCTGAGTAAGAATCATGTGATGCCTATTCCTCATCCACATGAAAATATATTACTAATAGGGAAGGACAAGTCATATTAAAATGGTCTTATGAACCATCCAAACTCCAATCAGCTAAGAAGACCATCAAGAACTAGTCCTCCCCAGATACCTAGTCACCATGACCCTAATCAAACTATGTGTTATGCCCTAGAGAATCAAAAAATATTTTTCATTTACAAGGATTATATGAAATCTAAATTTCTAATGTCTTAAGATACCCAACCCGGTACCTTTATCTCATATTTAGGTCCCTCTATGTGACGATATTGAGTTGGATCTTGTATTCCATGTAGATAATAGATCCTTATCCAAATAGATAATGTCACCAATACTTCATATTGTAGACCACAATAGCTATATTTAAGTCATGTGTAGGGTAGTTAAACTCATGGCGCCATAATAGATAATAGCCATTTTCCACTACCTACCCATTATGCATCAATACTCCTCTTAGTACAATACAAGACGAATCATAGTACACTATATAAATAATCATAGGATTATGGATTTCCAGAAATGGTGCCATTATAAACCTTAAATATCACTCTAGGAATGACACTTCACACTTTTTTCTGAACATATTTAATTTACTACCCATTACATTATTGTATTCATGGGTTGTTAAACATAAGATAATCTTGAATAAACCATCCTCAATATCATTCTTATCCAAGAAATGTTTTGATCTCAAACACATTCTTGGGACATGTCCGGGAAATTAAATCCTCAACATATTCTAGGCCGAGAGATATAACCGTCTCAAATACAACATTTCCATAGAACATCAAATTCTAATATAGAACTCACAGTTTTAACAAATTTTATAAATATAATTTTATCGAAGCATACATACGACTATCTCTGGGTTTCTATCATGCCACTTTGGATTCAGTGAGTAGATGAGGATTTCATCAATGAAAATTAAATCCTGTGATTCCAAGAATCGATGAAATGTCATTTACATAGGGTCCATGTGTAACACCCAAAGATATTATAAAATATTTATTTCCAATAAAATTAATTCCATTGATACAATTCATTACACATAACCCCAATTTTTAAATAAATATTACAGAATATTAAAATAATATTATTTAATATATTATTCATCACAAACTCATTGGAATGGAGGTCATAAATTTGATTTAATAAATAATTGAAATTTATGGTTTATACAATTATATAAAATGAATTATTTAGGGAACCATTTAGTTCGAAATGAATATAATGGATTCCCTTTTAATATAGAGGAAATGTTTTCCTACAAAATGTATTTTTACGCACCCAAACATAATTTATATCAACTAATTAATGATTTATATTTTAGTTATTTATTTTAATGAAATAGATATATTATATATTCAATAAATTTTTTATCAATATTTTTTAGTCATGATATTATAATAAAAGGAATGTTACATTTAAAATTTGTATTTTGAAAACAATAATGTTTTGTCACATTTTGTGCAATTATATGAAATTTTTTCAATTTTTTTAGATATTATTTAAAAAAATGAAATTAGTTTTTTTTATAATCATGTCAAAATTTTTAATGAGTGATTTTTTGAGTATTTTCATTAAAGTAAATTATTTTATTTAATAATTAAAAGTACTACATTTTATTAAAAATAACCATTTTAATAAAAAAAAATATATAAGAAACATTATATTTTATTATAATTTTAATTGTAAAATTAATTAAATTATATATAAATTAATTAAATTTATCTCATTTTAATTAATTTCTTCTTTTATTCTAATATATATTTTTCCAAGCATGTGAACATATTTTTCTTTGGAAAACTGATTTCATATTGTGTTTGTGGGTTTAATATTAAAATAAATTTTCTACTTAAATGAATAGAAGATAGAAAATTTTATTCCAAATTTGGAATATGAATTATTAATATTATATTCTATGTAAAATTTAATTTTGTGTTGAAATGATTAGTAAAATAGTAATAATTAATTTTTCTAGTGAAGGTTAAAATAGGTTTATCAGGGGTAAATTGAAAATGATTGGGGGTAAAATGAACTAGAACATGTAAAAAATAATTTAATTGAAATATTTCATCATTATATCCTATATGGTTTTAAAATGGTTCATTTTGAATCCTTTTGGCTTGTAATAATTACATGTTCATTTTAATCTTATCATAAATTTCATATTTGTCCTCTCTATAAATTATAAAATGCTACCCCCTACCCTCTCAATTTAACACATCCAGAGAATATTGGTTCATCCAATCCAAGAAAAAATATATTACTTATATCCATAAACAAATTCCATAGGCCTTTTCTTGATTATAAATCCCTCCTAGAAATTATTTAGGTGCAACCCAAAAGAGGTTATAAAAAAAGATGTGTAGTCCTTAAACATGCGTATTCACATTATTTATTCCTCTAACAAAATAAAATTTTCTTAAAAGTTTCTAATATAATGACATAATTAAATATTATTTACTCATATGTTGTAATTTTAATGGAATTCCCAATATCCATATCCTATTGCATTAAATGGAAAACAAAACCGTATATCGTGTTTGTGGTGAACTACCACCTACAGAACCAATGTGATATGTTTTACAATTGGGTTTTGCATGGAAATAAATTGGGTTATATTAAAATAAAATATGTTAAATTTTTGAAAAAAATATACTTATGGAATTATAATATCACATATACTTTCTTACTGTACATTCTAGGGGGTATGATAATTTCTCTTGTGTGTACGATAGAATACCTCCTCGTAAAGGTTTGTGAATCATTTTTCACTAATATGTTACAAGGAATGAAATATGGAAAATGTTCATAAATATTATATATATATATGAAATAATAATCTTTATAAAATGGTGATTTATTTTTTAACTTTTTTCCATTTTTTAAATAATTGATTCAACATTCATGAAAACATGCAGCCGACCAACTCCATGAATGGTGTATTATATTTTATGTATATAACTTTTATTGATTACTGTAAATACATATAGGATGAATATATATGATATCAATATCCTTGAGAAAATTATGAATACTTTGGAACCTTGATCAATGTAAAAGGATAAGGAAAATCATGTCCAAACATACATGCACACAAATAAAGTAGTTAATACATGAAAGATGATTTAAACAAGGAAATGTTAACAAATGTGTAATAAATTATGAAAAGTAAACAAATATGGTATGATATATATATTATTCTTTCTGTAATGTAATTATAATTTAAATTTAATTATTATATTTAGTCTCTAATCTTTATGAATAACGGTGATACTTGAGGTAAGGAATTTTTCAACTTTCTTTTTTTATGGGATACATTTGTGATAATCACCACTCAATAATTTTGTGCATTGTCTATAATACCAATTTAACAAGGTATATAATTAATCTAATTATATTAATGATTTATAAATTTTATTTCATATGTTATTATTTTCTATGTCTTAAGATTTAAAATATTACAAAAATGGTAACATATTTCTATCACGATATGCCTTCTTTGAGATAAATGTTACGTTATGACACTATCTTATATTATGAAGAATATATAAGGAAAATTTGACATGTAAAATCAAGAATTTATTTATTCTATATATATTTATCTTTAATGTGAAATTATTCTTTCATGCGGATTAATATTCAATATTAAAAAATGAGTGATTTTTTTAGAATACAATCTAATTTTTTTTATTTTTTATTTTTATTCTTCGGATGATGACATATTATGATCCATATATTAAGAAACACACTAATTTTATACCCCTATAATTATGTAATTGTAATACATTTTTTCCAGTTATGTTACTCTATTTATGTAACAATGTGTTTAAATGAATTTTTTTAATAAAAAACATCTATATTTCTCTCTTTGTTCAAAAAATATTTTCCTCCACATCTATGTTTACTAAAATAATTTTAAATTTTTTATTAAAATTGTCAAATGGTTTAATGAAATAATTTTTAACCATTTATTAATTTTTACAACGTGTTTTAAAATAAACCTTTTTTTTTATTTTCTAAAAAACTCAAATTTCAATTTTACAGATAATGTCAACGGAATATTTTTTTACCATGTAATGCATAAACAAAATTTCTCAATGTAATGACCATACAATGTTTTAAATATTACATTATATGTATGAATGGTTTCTTAGAAATAAAAATATTTTTTAAAATATATTATGATTTAATTAGTTTTTGATTCAATGAGAAAAATGTTATTTTTCACGAAATTTTATTAATAAATATTTAATGATTCTATTATATGTTTCAAATTTCATTTACAAAGAAAATTATTTTTAAAATTATTTATTTTCTGGAATGTTATTTTTAATGTTGAAAGGCTATTTTACTTAGTAAATGATCCAAATGATCTTTCAAAAAAATATTCTATATAAAATTTCATAATTTTATGTTATATATTATTTAGTTGGGATATTATCCAAGGAATTTTTTTTATTATTTATCCGATTTTATTCTATTTATGATGACACGATGTTGAGTAAACCAATTTCTATTCCACGGGTTATACTATGAATGTTTTTTAGTAAAATCATTTAAATTACAATTTTTATCCCATGACAAAATTATTTGGAAGTACACATCTTTTTCTACAGGTTATGATATGAGTAAATAATAATGAAACCTATTTCATTTCCATAGGTAATGTTGTGATGAAATGATTATAAATCCCACTTCATGTTAGGGGATTTTTATGATGAATTTATTATGAAGCCCATTTCTTTTCAATAGTCGAGATACGATGAATGTTTTGTGATCCTTTACCACACATATGTATTGTTATTTTTTGATGCATGGTGCCTATATTTCCATCAAATGAATTGAAAAAATATTGATATCTCCTGAGATAAATATGACTCAAATGGAGTGTGAACATGGTAAAAAATGGGAAATTTCCACTATGATAGTTTTGAGAGTGAACCATGACTACTATTCTGGATTAGGGAGAGACCCCCATTCTACTATGATACTTCTTTAAATGATCCTTGACTACTAAGGATATGATATTATATGATTATGTGTACGAAAAAATTCCATATCTTGTTTAAATTTTCTACTCTCATGGATAATTTTATTTTATTCGATAATGATTTATTAATTATAAACTACCTAATATTATGATCTAACTCAAGATTATGGTCATTGATAAGTAGGGAACAATTTTACTATATTATTATCTTGTTCTTGTATACTTGTTTCCTCAATATGATCATATATTTATCTTATCAATCCTTACTCAGAATTTAATCACACTTATTCTTATGTTTCGTTTCCCCAGGTTAGGATGATATGTTTTACAAGTGATTTTTCTAAGAATAGCTATAGTTTTTATGAACTAAGTGGGATATGTTGCAGAACTCATATAAACTAGTTTATTATTTTTGCATGTCTCAGAAGTCACTATACACTTTCCATCCTCAAGAGTGTGTTCATATAATATAATGAATATTAATCTAAAGACATTTCATATCTATGTATGAAAATACTTAGTCATTATAGTTGGTATTAGATGATATATTTAGCTCACCTTTGGAAACTATGAAGAGAATGCCTTGATGATATCCCTAGAGATATGTCTAAGGATAAGTCCAAGGATAATTATATGCACAGGAAAATATCCAAGAATAATGGGGAAATATAGAGAGTGTGGTTTTCTATAAATACATCCTTGAATGGATAAAACAATTTGTTGTGGATATTGAATATATGTACATAGGGGTAATGAATCTGAAAAAGGTGATTCGAGGTTGACTTGAGCAATACCTTGTTAATGAACATGGGCCTTACAACCCACTATGTTTGAAACTCCAAGGGGGTTTTATTTAAAAATTCACAAACTCATTTCAAACCATCATGATAAATTTAAAAAACTGACCCTAAATTACATAGATAAGGCATAGAATTACATAGATTATAAATATGGTGTCATGAATTAGACCTCATATAAGTGATTTTCAAGAATATGTAGATTTCCAAAATGAATATTTTTTATCACACTATTCCTTTGGTTTTTCTCAATAGTTGGAAACATAAGCTACTTGGTTAATGATGAATTTGATAGAAAATTCATTGATGGGAAATCAAATTTTAACTCCCAGAGATTTTATGAGAAATATTCTTTTTAATTTTGTTGATATGTTGTATTGTATGCTACACCAAGATTATCATGCACTATAATAAACATTGTATAAGCTTTTAGTATGCACCACACTATTCTTGGCTTTTATTGCATGCAAGAGTGACCTTCCTCAATAGCGTGTGTTGTACACAATACCGAGTTTTACTAAACAACGATATATTGTTATAATATTATTATGAACTGGCCATTATTAATAGTATTAACCACATTTTGAATTTTATAACATTATAATTAATCATACACATATTTTATGACATTGTATGAGAACAAAATTAATTTTTTAGGTAAAATAAGAATTTTTTAAAAAATGAAGTTTTGCCGCCTTTCGATGGCACACCCACATTAAATCTAGTTTTGGACACATTTATGAGATCAATTTCACAAAATAAACTTATTTATTTTAATAAGTATATAATATTTTTCTTTGGATAATTTTTTAATATTTTTCTGTTAACTTTCATATTTTGATGAATAGTAAAAATACACAAAATTTTAATTAAAAACAACATTTCTCACCAAAATAATTTATATGGATAAATTATCATATTGAATGGTTTTAAAGTATAAATAGAATATATTTTTTCCATTTAATATAATTCAAGTCATTATCATTAATTTTACATTGAATTAATAGGTAAAAACATTTCAATCTTTTGCAATGTTTTAACTTTTAAAACCCATTTTATCAACAATGGGATTAATTTTAAATTAAATACTGCAAATTATGTTTATTGAATTTGAAAAAAGGAATTCCATATTTTGAATTAGTAGGTCCAAAATATTTTAATTGGATAATTTTTATTTTTAGACATTATGAATAGAAACTACGTTATTTTTTATTTACTACAGTTAATGGTAAATTAGGTAATTAAGGGTAAAAATAATATTATGAAATTACCCTAACACCTGAAAAAATTCTATTGGATGAATAGAAGTTTACCCATAACACCTAAGGGTCGTAATAGATTAATTTCATGGACATTTTACCATGAAAATGATGTAATTATTATTAAAACCAAAGAAACTGACCACATGTCACTCTCTTATATCTTATAAGTGTAATAATTTTAATTTAGTGATAAAATTAATAAAACATAAAACAAAAATTGTAAATATAAATATAATAAAATTATCTACCTCATGTTAATTTATTTATAATTTTTAGGTATTAAATAATTATCATTAATTGGGATACTATAGTGATGCAGAAATTGTTCATTTAGTAAAAAATCAATAATTAAGTTTTTATTAATATAATAGTGACCATAAAAGGCACAAACACCTAACCTAAACTTATTGGTCGTGTACATATAAACCCTAATCATTCAATAGTCGAATATTTGACCATTTGGAGCCTTATAAAATCGATTATAGCACTTATATTATTTATTTTAAATGATGTCAATGTTGTCACCTTCATAATTTAATAAATATACCAATTTAAATGTAGTTATTTTAAGATGATAAATTCGAGTAAAAGTATTAGTATATAAGATATTATGTTTTTATACATCATAGTAATTTTTTTTTAATTTTTATACAATAAGTAATTATATTAATTAATTTTACAATAATGTTGTTTAAATTATTTTATTAAGGGAAATATCCAATAAATGGTTTTAAAAATATTAAAATAAAATTTATGTGAAATAATTAATGTTCTCCAGGAATTTATTTGATGACTATGACAATTTATTAATCTATTAAATATTTTGGTTCAAATATATCTTCTATCTGGCTTTAATTTAAATTAAAATAATTAAATAGTGTCAAAATTGACACTATTGATATTTTATAAAAATAACATATTATTAAATTGATTAAAAATCAAAAAAAATTCAAAATTACAAATTGAAAATTATATGGTCGGCAATGTAATAATGTATTTATTTATTGAAAATTCGGATAACATAAGTAAGTATTTATAACAATTTTAAAATTAGAATATCATTACCGCAAATAAAATTAAATAGATTAAATAAGGATAAATTAAAATGATAAGGTTTAAAATAAATTACCAACATGTCTAAATTTTATTTGCTGATGAGCTTAGAAGAATATATCATCTATTATTCTAATTTGAGTAATTTTGGAGGTTTTTAGTGGGTTTTGTGTTTATTTTAAATTAATATTTTAGAGGTTTCCAAAAGAGTCTCTCTCTTCTCTTATAAAAGGGCACCTCCTCCATCTCCACTTCACAACATTTTGAGCCTTAAAGCTTGGCCAAACCCTGTCCATTTCTCTTCTCCACTTCCCTAAAAATATAATAAAGGTCTTGGTCTTCCTCAAAGACCTGCTTTGGTGCCCTAAGAAGAGGTTTATAAGAGGCGCGTCAATGAAGAGGTAATATCCACTACCAATTATTTAAAAAACATCTACTTGTACTTCCTATTATTTATTTGTATCATTATAAAATAATAACATCAGTATCACTCTTATACTAATATGTTATTATAAATTTGAATCAGCCCATATTCACCTTATATCCATCCTACGGAAAACAAAATCACTGCGCGTGTGTACGTACACATCCAACGAAGGTGGTGGGTTTAAACTCTTGTATAGAGGGTTTAAACATATTATTAATTTTTAAATGAACAATAATATTATTTATTATATAATATATTATTCACTTATAACTTTATATTACCAATTATTTTGTCAATTCCATGTTAAAGCAGCATTTTGGGTAAAAGCATTTCATTTATCGAACGTGTTTGGACTTGTTGTTCTTGATATTATTACTTATTTCCTGATTTACATAATTCCAGAATGTAAAACATCATTTATATATAATATATATTCCTCATATAAATATATATGACAGATCGATAAATTGAATTAAATACACAGTTCATGGAGACGGTAGGCCGTACGTACGCATTAATGATGTTTTTGTTTCCTTATTGAATTGATTGAAATTAAGTAAAAGAAAAATATATGTAAATAAATCCTGTATCACTATTAGGTCATATCATTCATGATTATTTATTCTAAATACAATTTATAATAATTCTTTAATGGTTAACATAGAGAATGAATCTCATCACTTCGTGTAGACGATAATTCGTACGTACGTACGAGCGATGATATCATTTTCATAATTATTGAATGGAATTGGAGTGGATGATATAATATCTCAGAATAATTATTATGTTATAATAATCATATATAGTGATTATTTACACCATTATACCCATCCATGTAAGGTGGTGTTGGAAAACAAATTACACCACGACGTGGAGACGATATTTTGTACATATGCACGCGTAGTGATTTCATTTTCCGTATGATGGATAGAAGGTGAAATGGGGTTGTTTTATATTTATAATAACATATAAGTATATGAGTGATACTGATTTTATTACTTTATAATGAAACAAATAAATAAGAGGATGTAGAATAAGAAATAAATTTGAAATAATCAGTAAATGATATTACCACTTCTTTGACGCGCTTCTTCACAACATTCTCTTAGGTCACTAAAGTTGGTCTTTGAATAACACAAAGAACTCTAGTATATTTATAGGGAAGTGTAGAAGAGAAATAGATAGGTTTTTTCTGAGAATGAAGGCTCAAAATGTTGTGAAGAGGAGAGGGAGGAGATTCCTGTTTATAAGAGAGGAGATGGGCACTTTTAGAAACCTCTAAAATATAATTTTATAATAAATTCAAACCCCACATAAATACTTCCAAAATGAATCAACTTTTAAGATTAGGTTAGATAGGGTTGTAATCTCATCAACCAATGTAATTTAGACATTTTTTATGTTTATTTTAAACCATATAATTTTGATTTATCCTTATTTAATCCATTTAATTTTATTTGTGGTAATAATATTCTAATTATTAAACATTTATAAATAATTACTAATATTTTATTAATTATCCATAATTAGATACATTATTACATATTCGACCATAACTGGAGACCCAAGCTTGACGTACATGGATTGTGTTAATGCCATCGTTTATCCCATCATCACATAATCCATATGGAATAAATGGATATCATTTCATCATAACAAAAATGAAACCATGTAAATAATAGAGACATTATACTTGAAACGTAAACAAATTAAATAATGTCATCTTAGAGGGAATTTTTTTTTGATAAAACACGTGAAATGAATTCTTGAGAAAAATATCCTTTCTTCTTCAAAATCATTTACTTTTCTCAAAATTCCATGAAATTTTAAAAGAAAAGGATTTTTTTGAATATAATCATGAAATCATGTATTATAAGCTTCATTAAAATAAGGCATTATGAATTTATAAAAATTATTTCATGCCATATAAGTTAAAAAAACATTCTCCTCATACTTTTAACGGAAAAGTCAAAAAGTACCACATATGGTAAGAAAAAGAAATATTCCTTCCATAACACAAACTAAAAGTCAATGAGGGGTTAACAAGACTCTAAAAATACATGATAGAATATTAAAAACTTTATGAAAAACATTTTTATGGACAAGGATAAAAAATATAACCCCATTAAATACTTACATATAAGCAATCTCAGATAAAAATGAGATTGCAAAATTATCCCTTACCTTAGGTCCAATTTCATCCGTACATGTTTGAAACACCTATATAGTGGGTATAAACATATTATTAACTTTTAATAGAACCATAATAACATTTATGATATCATATGTGATTCACATATGACTTTATATTACCGATTCTTTTGTCAATTCCATGTTAAAGCTACGTTTTAGGTAAAATCATTTCATTTATCATACGTGTTTGGACATATTGTTCTTGATATTATTAAATATATCCAGATTTAATTAATTCCAGAATTTAAAACATGATTTATATATAATATATATTCATCATATAAATATATAAAATATATCGATCAGTGGAATGAAATACACCATTCCTGGAAATGGTAGGTCGTACGCACCCATGAATGCTGTTTTCGTTTCCATATTGAATTCAATGGAATTAATTAAATGAAACATATATGAACATAAATCCAGTATCAATATTATTTCATATATTTCATGATTATTTAATATATATACTTTGTAATCATTCATGAATGGTTATCATGGAGAATGAATCTTGTCACGTTGTGGAGACGGTAATCTGCACGTACGCATGAGCGATGATATCATTATCATAATTATTGAATTGAATTGAAGTGGATAATATAATATCTCATAATAATTATTATGTTATAATAATCATATATAATAATTTCATATTGGAAAACACATTACACCACGGTGTGGAGACGGTATTCCGTACGCATGCACGCGCGGTGATTTCATTTTTCGTAGCATGGATAGAAGGTGAAATGGGGTTGTATCATATTTATAATGTAAAACCAGTATACGAGTGATACTTATGTTTTTAATTTATAATGAAAAAAATAAAATGATTATGTATAAGAAGAAATATATTTGAATGAATCGGTAAAGGATGTTACCTATTCTTTGACGCGCCTCTTCTAAACCTCCTCTTAGGGCACTAAAGTGGCACATTGAAGAAGACCAGGAACTCTAGTATGTCTCTAGGGAAGTATAGAAGAGAAATGGATAGGGTGTTGCCGATATAGAAGGCTCCAAATGTTGTTAAGAGGGGAGGGAGGAGTTCCCCTTTTATAAGTGAGGAGATGAGCACTTTTGGAAACCTCATAAATATAAATATATAATAAATTCAAACCCCACTTAAATACTTCCCAAATGACTCAATTTAAATTTTTAGATGATATATGGTTGTAATATCTTCAACAAATAAAATTTAGACCAGTTTTATGTTTATTTTAAACATTATCATTTTGATTTATCCTTATTAAATCTATTTAATTTTATTTGTGGTAATAATATTGTAATTATTAAATTGTTATGAATACTAACTTATTTGTTCTTAATTATACATAATTAGATACATTATTACATTTTCTACCATATAATTTTTCAATTTATAATTTTTAAATATTTCTGTGATTTTTAAAAAATATTATAATATGTTATTTTCATAAAATACAAATTGTGTCAATTTTGACACTATTCAAATATTTGAATTTAAATAAAATCCTACAAAGAACATATGTTCGAACCAAAATATTTAATAGATTATTAAAATGTCATATTATTCTTGAAATTCTTGGATCACATTAATTAGTTCATATAATATTTATTTTAATATTTTTATAACCATTTATTTGATATTTGAATCAATAAAATTATTTCTACATCACTATTATGTCACCATTAATGATAATTATTTAATCCCTAAAAATTAAAAATAAAATAAAATTATATATATAATTTTCCTATCTTTATGGTGACTATTTATTTTCTATGTTTTATAATTTTTGTCACTAAAATAAATTTATTACCCTTATAAGATATAAGAGAGTGACGTGTTGTCACTTTCTTTGGTTTTAATAAATATTACATCATTTTCATATTCAGAAGTCCATGAAATGGCTCTCTTCCAACCCTTTGGTGATATGAGTCTTCGTTTGTTCACCCAATATAATTTTGGAAGGTGTTAATGTAATTTTATAATATTACTTTTACCCTTAATTACCCGATTTACATTTATTAGTGGTAAATAAAAATTACCATAGTAACTATTCAAAATGAATAAAATAAAGTATCATATTAACATAATTTAGACCTACTGATTCCAAATATGGAAACCATTTTTCCATATTGAAAACACATATGTTACATTATTTAATTTAAAATTAACCTCCCCCTTGAGAAAATGAGTTTAAAAAGTAAAAACATTACAAAAGACTGAAATGTTTTTACCTATAAATTCAATGTAAAATTAATGATAATGACATAAATAATATTAAATGGTAAAAATATATACTATTTATACTTTAAACCCATTAAATATTATAATTTAACCATATAAATGATCTTGATGAAAAAAGTTTTTTCTAATTCAAATTTAGCGTATATTTACTATTCATCAAAATATAAAAGTTAACAGAAAAATATTAAAAAAAATTCCAATGATAATTTTAATATCCTCATTAAAATGAATAAGTTTATTTCACCAAATTGTACTTATAAATCTATCAAAAACAAAATTTAATGTGGGTGTGCCATCAAATGGAGGCAAAACTGTATTTTTTTTAAAAATATTTTCTTTTATATGAAAACTTGATTTTGTTCTCATAACATGTTCTACAAAATGATAATTGTATAAAATTCTAAATTCAGTTAACACTATTCATAATGGTTAGTTCATAAGAACAATATATCGTTGTTTAGTGAAACTCAGAATTGCGTACAACACACGCTATTGAGCAAGGTCGCCTTTGCGTGAAAGACAAGCCAAGAATAGTGTTTGCGTATACTACAAGCTAATATGATGTTTCATATAGCGCAATATAATCTGGGAGTAACGTATACTGCAAGAAATAAATAAGATTAAAAATAATAATTCTTATTAAATCTTAGTATGTTACATTCTACCCCCCTTATAATGAATATCACTCTCGAAATTGGTCTGGGTTATTAATGGTCTACTACTTAAAAGTTTATTTCATATAAGCGTACACCGTAAAAAAGTATAATAAAAATAAATTTTAAAACAGAAAGTTAGAAACATAATGGTCACCCAATGTATCTCCGCACTGGGTCCCCAAATAAGAGAATATAGGTGAAAATATGTATATGGAAAATAAATCTTACCATCATGTTTTGATAAAGAGTTGTAAAGAACAGGGCTATGAAAAGGTCAAAAATAAAAAAGACATAAATTTTTTATGATCTAAGGTACCATCTGATTCATCGGATATGAGGTTAATAGGACAACATTTTTTCATTTCAAGATAATTTCCCTAATGTTGATGAATTTTTGAATAAGGAGAATTACTTCTTGATTTCAATTTAATATCATCGTTGGTCATTCCGTGAACAATTTCCACTTCATCATTTATTTAAAGAAATGAAGTTGAATTTGTCATTCTTTAAGTATTAGCAGATCATGTGATCAAATGATAGTTCATTATATCAATCTCTATCAAAAATAAATGCTGGCATAAGATATTAAATATATATATATATATATAAGTCCATCTATGGCGAGGTAAATCGTACATGGTTTCAAAAATGGACTTATATTTCATCTATCATACCAATTAATAAAATAAAACTAATTTATACAATCCAGGGACTTCCAGTAGGCCAGTGGAAGGTGATAAAGGAATGTCGCACTTCAGTTGTTGGTTCGATTCATGTATCCTTGTCCGACGTGATGGGTTGTCGCCCATCCTACGGGTTGTACTTATTCTAAAACTATACTATTATAATATTCTAGAAAAATGTTTTAGCCTTAAAAAATAGTATCATATGTCCAACATAATCAATTCCAACCTTTAGGCTTATCAAAAATACGTCTATCCAATCTCATAGTATAAATAAAACTATTACTAGAAAGTTCATCTACAATTCATTGAATACCATAATTAATCCCCTTTATATCATAAGATATATCCTATTGGTCACATTCCAAACATGTTTATTCTTTAATCATGTTTCCTCATGAAACACGAATTACCGTAGAATCTTTTTGAAAAATGAATGTTGTCAAATGTTTAATCATTACACATACCCAAATCCCAAAATTTCTATATACTCAAACCATGATGTCACTTTTTCCTTATATCAGTCATGAGCTCATTCATACTACTAATTTTTTTTCTCTTATCCCTTCATTATACGAATATCATCTTGTTTCCAAAAATATTTCAATCACTTTTCATGGTTACCATTATCATTCATCATATACTTTCAAATACTCAAGGAAAATAAGAGTAAAAATCCATAGATTTTTCATTATTCCATAGTACCATACATTATTCTTGATAAACATGCAATCATTCTACTACATTCTTAAACCATTTACTGAGCTTAATCATTTTATTCCTCAACACTTCTTTCATATCATATATCATTTGTAGTCTCCTCATCATCATCAACATAAATACTACCCATATGACCATGCTCATTCTCATCATGGGATTATCTCTTAGAAAATTGGTTTGCCTAATGGCCTACATTCAACATTTAAAAATAGTTAACCTTGGTTGATGTCTTAGAAATACCACTATCCTTGTCAATTGTGTTAACTGAACCTTTTCCTTTGAAATTACTAGCTTTGTGTCCTTCTTTTCCACACCCAAAGCATCTCCCAGTTCCATTGAAAAATTCTCCTTGATTCCTCTTCCCACATGATTTAGATGAGGGATATTTAACTTTCTTTCCTACATGATCATCATGAAACTCCTTCTTTCTTTTATTAGCCCAGTCTGGAAACTTACCAAATATCATATCATTAACCATATTATAAGTTTGTTGATTATTCCTAATAACAATGTTACCACTTCCAATTCCCATTTCATTTGGTTAATCATGAATAATATCATTCGATTGTCTATCATATTCTCCATTAACATGAATCGTCATGTTTCTAGCCATTTTCTAAAATCCAAAAAGAATTGTGTGAGAGGAAAAAATCATACCTGGAAAACAACATAATCGAGGGGAGTACATTCAATCTATAACATCTTAGTTTTAATCCTAGGTTATTCATTATCATTATCATAATTCTAGGAATATAACCTATACTTATACTTAATCATGTAGAGACCTTATTAGTTTTTATTGAAGAAACTTATAAGTAGTAAACAATTTATAACCCCGACGAATTTTGAGGGCGAAATTCATTTTGAGGGTTGTAGAATGTAACAACCCAAGATTTTTTGAGAAATATTCTTTTTAATTTCATTAATGTCTTATTTTCTATGCTACACCAAGATTTTCTTTCACTGTACGCAACACCGTATTAGTTTGTAGTCTATGGAAACACTATTCTTGGCTTGTGTTGCATGAAAAAGCGACCTTCCTCGATAGTGTGTGTTGTACGCAATTACGAGTTTCACTAAACAACGATATATTGTTATGATATAGCTGTTATGAATTTTATTAACTACATATTGAATTTTATTACATGATAATTCATCATACACATATTCTAGAACATGGTATGAAAACAAAATAAATGTTTCGGGTAAAATAAATATTTTTCAAAAAATGCAGTTTTGCTGCCTATTGATGGTGCACTAATATTAAACATAGTTTTGGACATGTTTATAAGTTCAATTTGACAAATTAAAATTATTCCATGGAAACTGGATAAAAAAAATTATTTGGTTAAATATTCTATATTTTTCTCATAAGTTTCTTATTTTGATGAATAGTCAAAAAACGCTAAATATTAATTGAAAACAACTTTTTTCATAAAAAAATTTAAAATGTTAAAATATAATATTGAATTCTTTTAAAGTATAAATAGAATATATTTTTTCCATTTAATATAATGTATGTAATTATCATTAATTTTAATTTTAATTCATAGGTAAAAACATTTCAATCTTTAGCAATGTTTTATATTTTAAAACTCGTTTTCCTTACAACGGGATTAATTTTAAACTAATTACCGCAACTAATGTGTTTTGAATGTTGAAAAATGGATTTCATATTTGAATTTAGTGGGTCCAAATTATGTTAATAGATTACTTTTATTTTTTGATATTATGAATAGTAACTACGGTAATTTTTATTTACTATAGTGAAAGGTAAATCATGTAATTAAGCGTAAAAGTAATATTATAAAAATACAATAACACCTAAAAAAACTCTATTGGATAAATAAAAGTTGACCCATATCACCTAATGTTCGGAATATATTAGTTTTATGGACTTTTGATAATGAAAATGTTGTAATTATTATGAAAACCAATGAAAGTGACAACATGTCAGTCACTTATATATTATAAGTGTAATAATTTTAATTTAGTATTAAACTTCAAAAACATGTAAAATAAATATTCACCAGAAATATAATAAAATTATATACATCATGTAAATTTATTTATAATTTTTATAGATTATATTATTATCACTAAAGGTGACACAATAGTGACATAGAAATTATTTTATTGTCTGAAATATCAAATAAATGGTTTTAAAAATATAAAAAAAATTTATATGAACTATTTAATGTTATCCACGAATTTTTAAGATGAATATTTCATGTTAGTGATATATTAATTTTTTTTTGAATATATCTTCTATGTAGTAATTTATTTAAATTCAAATAATTGAATACTGTCAAAATTAACACTATTGGTATTTTATGAAAATAACATATTATAAAATTGTTTAAAAATCACAAAACTATTTAAAAATTATAAATTAAAAATTATATGGTTGAAATTTTAATAATGTATCTAATTATGGATAATTAAGAACAAATAATTACGTATTTATTACAATTTAATAATTAGAATATTATTACCACAAAAAAATAAATGGATTAAATAAGGTTAAATCAAAATGATAAGGATTAAAATAAACATAAAACATGTCTAAAATTTATTAGTTGATGATTTTACAACCCTATATCATATAATCTTCTATGTTGATTCATTTTAGAAGTATTTATATGTGGTTTGAATGTATTATCAATTTATATTTTAGAGGTTTCCAAAAGTGCCCCTCTCCTGTTTTACAAAAGGGTGCCTCCTCCCTCTCCTCTTCACAACATTTTGAGACTTTATGCTCACCCAAACCCTTTACATTTCTCTTCTCCACTTACCTAGAAACATACAAGATTTTCTGGTCTTCTTTAAAGAGAAACTTTAGTGCCCTGAGAGGAGGTTTAGCAGAGGCGCGTCAAAGAAGAGGTAGTATCCTTTACCGATTCTTTCAAATTTATTTCTTCTTCTACTTCATATTATTTATTTGGTTCATTATAAATTAATAACATAAGCATCACTAATATACTTAAATATTATTATAAATATGAAATAACCCCATTTCACCTTCTATTAACCCTACGAAAAATGAAATCACTGTTTGTGCATACGTACAGAATACCATCTCCTCACCGTGGTGCAATCTATTTTCCAGCACCACATTACATGGATGGGTATAATGGTCTAAGGAATAACTATATATAATTATTATAAAATTATCCTAATTCGGATATATTCTATCATTCACTCCAATTCCATTCATGAATTATGGGAATGATATCATCGCTCGTGTGTACGTACGGATTACCGTCTCCACGATGCAATGAGATTCATTCTCCATGTTAACCATTCAAGATTGATTATAAAGTATATATAATAAATAATCCTTAAAGATATGAATAAATAATTATACTGTATTTATGTACATATATGCTTCGTTTTCCTAATTTCATTCAATTCATTAAAGAATCAAAAACAGTATTCATGCATACGTAAGACCTACCATCTCCATAAACAATGTATTTCATTCCATTTATCGATATATAAAATATATTTATATTCAGAATATATAATATATATAAATCATGTTTTAAATTCTAAAATTATGTAAATCAGGATATAAGTAATAATATCATGAACAACAAGTCCAAACACGTACGATAAAAGAAACGATTTTACCCAAAACGGTGCTCTAACATGCAATTGACAAAAGAATGGGTAATATAAAGTCATAAGTGAATCATATATGATATCATAAATATTATTATGGTTCTATTACAAGTTATTAATAAGTTTAAACCCACTATACGGGAGTTTGGGACATGTACGAAAGAAATTGGACCTAAGGTAAGGTATAATTTTGCAATCTCATTTTTATCCGAGATTTTTTATACCTAAGTATTTACTTGGGTAATATTTTTTATCCATGTCCATAAAAATGTTTTTCATAAAGTGTTTAATATTCATCCAAGTATTTTTTATGTCATGTTTACCCCTCTTTGACTTTTACTTTGTGTTATGGAATGATTCTTTCTTTTGTTTACCATATGTGGTACTTTTGGGCTTCTCCTTTGAAAATACGAGGAGAATGTTTTTTTAAATTATATGCCATGGAAAGAATTTTACACTTTCATAACTCCTTATTTTCATGATGATTTCTCTACAATATTTAATGATTATTTTCAAAAAAATCATTTCCTTTTAAAATTTCATGAAATTTTGGAAAAATAAAATGATTTGAAGATGAAAGGATATTTTCCTCTAGAATTCATTAAATGTGTTTTATGAAAACAATTTTCCATGTAAGATGAGATTATTTAATATGTTTATGTTTCAAGTATAATGTATCTATTATTTACATGGTTTTATTTTTATTTTGATGAAATGATATCCATTTATTCTATATGGATTATGATATGATGGGATGGTGTTTATGAAACCTATTTTATTCGTCGGGTTATGAATAATGATTTATGTTTATTTTGTGGTACATGAAAGAATGATTTCATTATTAGATGGGTGGGACCTATATCTCCTTCCAATTTATTGGGTAAGGATTTATATATAATGAGATAGACATGGCTGTAAGGGCAGGTAAAATCTTGTTCTCTTATACAGGGTTTGAACGACATGTAAACCCGGTTCTGTATGGACTTTGTCCACTATGATGGTCTTGGAAACAATGCATTGGCTATAATGGAAATCATATCATGTGGTTAATGGTTTTACAAAATTATATGTTTTATTCTCATGATATTTTATCAAGATTAATCTTCCTTTATTATCTATGCATTATGTACAGCCATGATTTATGTCATTACTCATGATTTTGTTGTTTTATGTTCATGTTTTTACGTTCAAATGTTTATAGACCGTTTTATGTTCTCCTTGTTCACCCATACTGAGCATTCGATCTCACCCTTTTTATGTTTTATTTTCCTCTGGATATTAATAATGGTTTTAGTTAATAAAAAATGGGAAGATATTTATGGGAGATATTGAAGATCTTTCACCATGATTAGAAGATTATGTTCCGAGTTTCCAAAGAAACTAAACTAATACGGTCTTTGGGAATCTATTTTTGTTCGATATTAATTATTCTGAAAAATAATGTCATTTCCTTTATTTCAATCTCGGGTCACTAATTATGGTCGACAATATAATAATGTATTTATAACAATTTAATACATAATAATGCTATTGGAATGTATTGTCCATGTACGACAAGCTTGGGTCACTAATTATGTTCGACAATGTAATATGTTTTTCCACCATCAGTGTCACTCATATACTGATATGTTATTATAAATATAAAACAACCACATTTCACCTTCTATCCATCCAATTGAAAACAAAATCACATAGCGTGCGTACGTACAGATTAACATCTCCATGAATGGTGTATTTAATTCCATTTATCGATCTGTCATATATATTTATATGCTGAATATATATTATATATAAATCATGTTTTACATTCTAGAATTAAGTATATCAGGATATAAGTAATAATATCTATAATAACAAGTCTAAACACGTACGATAAATGAAATGATTTTACCCAAAAAACAGTTTTGACATGGAATTGACAAAAAAACGGGTAATATAAATTCATAAGTGAATCATATATGATATCATAAATATTATTCTGGTTCTTCTAAAAGTTAATAATATGTTTAAACACACTATACTAGATTATCATACATGTATGGAAGAAATTGGACCTCAAGTAAGGGATAATTTTACAATCTCATTTTTATCTGAGATTTCTTATACGTAAGTATTTACTAGGGTTATATTTTTCATCCATGTACATAAAAATGTTTTTCATAAAGTATTTAATATTCTTCCATGTATGTTTAAAGAAATTTTTACACCTATTTTACTTTACTTTATGTTATGGAAGGAATCTTTCTTTTATTTATCATACGTGGTACTTTTTGACATTTCCATTAAAAGCACCTGTAGAATGTTTTTTAACTTATACAGAATGAATGGATTTTTATGGTTTCATAATGCCTTAATTTCATGAAGCTTACTCTACATGATTTCATGATTATTTTCAACAGAATCCATTTCATTTAAAATTACATGGCATTTTGTGAGAAGAAAATGATTTTTAAGAATAAAGGATATTTTCCTCAAAAATTCATTTCAAGTGTTTTATCAAAAATATTTTCCCTCTAAGATGACATTATTTAATATACTTATGTATAAAATATAATTTATCTATTATTTACATGGTTTCATTTTTCTTATGATTAAATGATATCCATTTATTCTATATGGATTATGTTATGATGGGATGATGTTTATGAAACCCATTTTATTCACTCAGTTATGATAAATTATTTATGTTTATATTTGTGGAACAATAAAGAATGATTTCATTATATGATGGTTGGGACATATATCTCCCTCCAATTAATTTAGTAATGATTTATATCTCCTATGATAGACATGTCTCGAATGTAAAGTGAATCTGGTTCAGTAATATAGGGCAGGGATGACAAGTAATCTGGGTTCATTAATGGACTTTGTACACTATGATGGTCTTGGCATAAATGACTTGGATACTATGGAAATCATATCATGTGATTAATGGTTTTCCAAAATTACATGTTTTATTTCCATTCTATTTTACCATGATTGATGTTACACTATGATCTATGTCTTACGTACTTCCATGTTTTATGTTATTGCCCATGATTTTGATGTTTGAACATTATGTTCAAATGTATATGGATTGTTTTATGTTCTCCATGTTTACCATTAATGATCATTTGAGCTCACCCTGTATATGTTTTCTTTTCCCCATGATATAGAGACAGTTTTTAGGTTAGAAAACAAAAGTGGAATATCTTTGTTGGAGATGTTGAAGATATTTCAACATGATTAGAAGATTATGTTTTGAGTTTCCAAAGACACTAAACTATTATGGTCCATGGTTATCTGTTTTTTTATGCATTAAGTATTCTGCAAAAGTAATGTAATGTCCCAGTACATCAAGATATGTGTATATACAGTTGGTATCAGGTGAAATGTTTATATAAGATTTGGAAACTAGGATGTGAAAACATTAGTGATATCCCTAGAGATATTTTTATGGTATGTCAAGGGATGTCCCAAAGGTTTAGTATAAGTATAGGTTACAATCATAGAATTATGATAATTATAATGAATAACCTAGGATTAAACCTAAGATGTTAGATATTGAATGTACTCCCCCTGATTATGTTGTTTTGCAACTGTGATTTTATCCTCTCACACAATTCTTTTTGGGTTTTAGAAAATGTTTGGAAATAGGAAGATTCATTATAATGGAGAATATGATGGACAATGTAATGATATTCTTATTGATCAAGAAAATGAAATGGGATTTGAAAGGTGAATCATTGTTATTATTCCTAATCAAGAATCTCAAAATGAGATCAATAATATCAACTTTGGTAAGTTTCCTAACTCATCTAATAAGAGAAAGATGGAGTTTTCAGATGATCATAGAGGAAAGAATGTTCAATTTTCCTCATGTAAATCATGTGGGAAGAGACATCAAAGAGAATGTTTCCAAGGAACTGGAAGATGCTTTGGGTGTGGAAAAGAAGGACACAATGCTAGTAATTGGAAAAGAAAGGGTTCAGTTAACACTATGGACAAGGATAATGGTATTCCTAAGACATCAACAACAGTTAAATGTTTTAAATGCGGAATGTACGGGCATTATGAAAACCAATTACCTAAGGAAAAATCTTATCAAGAGAATCAGAATGGTCTTATGTGTAGTATTTATGTTGATGAAGATGATGAGACTGCAAATGATATATGAGTTGAAATAAGTGTTTAGGAATAAAATGATGAAGCTCGGTAAACTGTTTAAGAAGGTAGTTGAATTATTGCATGTTTATTAAGAGTTATTTTGTATAGGTAATTTAATGGTACTATGGAATAAATAAGCATCTAAGGATTGTTACACCATTTTTTCCAAAAGTATTTGAAAGTATTTGTTGAATTGTACTGATAACAATGAATGGTTATTCAGATATTTATAGAAAGCAGATGATATGCGCATAACAAAGAGATAAATAGAAAATGAAATGTTTGATACTATTAATGAGATCATGAATGATATAAGGAAAATGTGATATCATGGTTTGTGTATATAGAATTTTTGGGATTTTGATATGTGGAAAGAGTTATTTTTTGATAGTAACCATGTATTCACAAATATTCTATAGTAATTCATGTTTCATGAGAATACATGATTAAGGTATTCACATGTTTGGAATGTGACCAAAAAGGTATATATTATGATATATAGGGGATAAATGAGGGTATTTACATTCTTGGTAGATGAAGTCCCTTGTAATCATTTTCTTTATACTATGAGATTGGACAGATATATTTTGGATAAAACCTAAATATTGGAATGAATTATGTTATACATCTGATAGAATTATTTAAGGATTGAAATTTTTGATTTAATCTCTTAAATGTTATAATAGTATAGAAAAAGGAAAACCCATAGAACTGGTGACAACCTGTCGCGTCGGACAAGGTTGTGAGAATCATTCCCACAATCGAAGCACGACTGGGATTTATCACCTACCACAAGCCTACAGGAAGTCCTTGGTTTGAATAATTTAGTTTTATTCTATTATGTGGTGTGATATATGAATTATAAGTCCATTTTTGGAGCCATATACAATTAATATCACCATATATATACTTATGTATATTTAATAACTTTTGCTAAACCTTTGTTTGAGACAGATGGAATGGACCATAGTTCTATCACATGATCTGCTAACACATCACAAATGACAAATTCAACTTCATTTCATTAAGATATGAAGAGGAAATTGTTCAAGGAATGACCAACGGTGAGATTGTACTAAAATCAAGTAAGTATTTCTTCAAATTCAAAATTTTCAAATTTAGGGTAAGGATCATGTAAACTAAAAATGTTGTCATAGTACCCTCATATCTGATGGATCAGATAGTAGCTTAGATCATCAAAAATTTATGGCTTTGATATTGTCTGATTTTTCATAGCCATGTTCTCTACCACTCTCCATCAGAACATGATGGTTATATTTATCTTCCATTTCCATATTTTCACCTATGTTATCCTATGTGGAAACCCAACGATGAGTTAATTTGGGTAACCATTACATTTCATACTTTATATTTTAAAATTATATTTTGGTGTTCATTTTTACATTGTGATTTTTTTTAATGAAACATTCAAGTAGTAAACCATTTATATCCCCGACGAGTTTCGAGGGCGAAATTAATTTTAAGAGGGTAGAATGTAACACCCTGAGATTTTATAAAAAATATTTTTTTTAATTTATTTGATATCTTATGTTGTACGCAACACCAATATTATCTTGTGTTATACGCAACACTGTATTAGGTTCTAGTATACGCAATACAATTCTTGGCTTGTGTTTCATGCAAGAGCGGCCTTCCTCAATAGCGTACGTTGTACACAATACCGAGTTTTATAAAACTATGATATATTATTATAATATTTTTATGAACTACCAAGTATGAATATTTTTATCCACATTTTCAATTTTATAACATTATTATTCATCGTACACATATTCTAGAACATGGTATGAGAAAAAATAATTTTTTTGGGTAAAATACGTATATTTCAAAAATTGCATCTTTGCCGCCTTTTGATGGCTCACCCACATTAAATCTTGTTTATGAAAGGTTTATGAGTTTAATTTGACAAAATAAACTTATTCATTGCAATATTTATATAAAAAATTTACTTTGGATAATTTTTTAATATTTTTCTGTTAACTTTCATATTATGATGAAAAGTAAAAATAAGCTAAATTTTAATTCAAAACAAATTTTTTCATTAAGATAATTTATATGGTTAAATTATCATATTTAATGGTTATAAAGTATAAATAGAATATATTTTTACAATTTAATATAATTAAAGTCATTGTCATTAATTTTACATAGAATTCATAGGTAAAAAAATTTCAGTCTTTTGCAATGTTTTAACTTTTAAATCCCATTTTCTCATCAACGGGATTAATTTTAAATTCAATACTGCAACTTATGTGTTTTGAATTTGGAAAAATGGATTCCATTTTTGGAATCATTAGGTGAAAATTATGTTAATAGGATTCTTTTTATTTTTAGATATTATGAATAGTAACTACAGTAATTTTTTTACTACATTTAAAGGTAAATCGTGTAATTAAGGGTAAAAATAAGATTATAAAATTACCCTAACACCTACCAAAATTCTATTGGATTAATAAAAGTCGACAAATTTCACCTAAGGGTTGGAATAGATTCATTTCAGGGACTCATGACCATGAAAAAGATGTAATTATTATTAAAACCAAATGAATGTGACCACATGTCACTCTCTTATATCTTATAAGTGTAATAATTTTAATTTAGTGGTAAACTTCATAAAACATCAAACATTAATATTAATAAGAAATATAATAAAATTATCTATATCAGGTGAATTTATTTAGAATTTTTAGGGATTAAATATTTATCATTAACGGTGAAAAAATATTGATGTAGAAATTTTTTATTTAGTGAAAAATCAATAATACAGTTTTTATTAAACTAATAGTTACAATAAAAGGCACAAACACCAAACCAAATCATATTTTTCGTGTCCATATAAACCATAATCATTCAATTGTCTAATATATTACCATTTGGAGCCTTATAAAAGCGATTATGACACTTATATTATTTATTTTAAATGATGTCAAAGTTTTCACCTTTATAATTTAATAAATATAACAATTTAACAATTGTGATTTTTAGATGATAAATTAGAGTAAAATTATTCTTATAGAAGTTATTTGATTTATCTGAATCATAGTATTTAATTATTAATATTTATGGAACAATTATGTTTGTTAAATAATTATACAAAAATGTTGTAGTAATTATTTTATTTAGGGAAATGTCAAATAAATGGTTTTAAAAATATTAAAGTAAATGTTATATAAACAAATTAATGTAGTACATGAATGTTTTTTATTAATATGACAATTTATGAATCTATAAAATATTTTTGTTCGAATATATCCTCTGTTTGGATTTAATTTAAATTCAAATAATTGAATAACATCAAAATTGACACTATTGATATTTTATGAAAATAACATATTATTAAATTGTTTAAGAATCACAAATATATTTAAAAATTACAAAAACAAAATTATATTGTCTAAAATTTAATAATGTATCTAATTATGGAAAATTCACTAAACATATGTAAGTATTTATAACAATTTAAAAATTATAATATTATTACCGCAAATAAATTAAAAAAGATTAAATAAGGATAAATCAGAATGATAAGGTTTAAAATAAATTCCCATCATGTATAAGTTTTATTGTATGATAGTATTACAACCATGTATCTTATAAAATTATAATTTTATTAATTTTGAATGTTTTTACGTGGGTTTTGGGTTTATTATAAATTAATATTTTAGATGTTTCCAAAAGTGCCCATGTCTTCCCTTATAAAAGGGACCCTCCTCCCTCTCAACTTCACAACATTTTGAGCCTTAATAATTGGCCAAAACCTGTATATTTCACTTATTAATGTCCCTAGAAACATATTATAGGTCCTTGTTTTCTTTAATGACCTACATTAGTGCACTAAGAGGATGTTTATTAGAGGCGCGTCAAAGGAGAAGTAATATCCATTATCGATTCTTTCACATTTATTTCTTCTTCTACTTCTTTTTATTTATTTGTTTCCTTATAAAGTAGTAACATCAGTATCAATCCTATAAATATATGTTATTATAAATATTAAACAACCCCATTTCACCTTCTATCCATCCTACGGAAAACAAAATCACTGCATGTGCGTACGTACGGCTTACCGTCTCCACGCCGTGGTGTAATCTGTTTTTCCACCACCACCTTATATGGATGGGTATAATGGTATAAATAATAACTATATATTATTATTATTATATGATTCTAATTATGATATATTATATCATCCACTCCAATTCCATTCAATAATTGCGGGAACAATATCATCGCTCGTGCGTACGTACAGATTACTATCTCTACGATGCGACGAGATTCATTATCCATGTTAACCAGTCAAGAATGATTATAAAGTATATATAATAAATAATCATGAAATATATGACATAATAATGCTACTGGATTTTTGTATATATATATATGTCATTTACTTCCATTTAATTAATTATGTAAATGAAAACAGCGTTCATGCATACTTACGGTCTACTGTCCTCATGGATGGTGTATTTCATTACATTTATCAATCTATAATATATATTAATATTCGGAATATATATTATATATAAATCATTTTTTTCATTATATAAATATGTAAATAAGGATATAAGTAATAATATCCAGAACAACAGGTCCAAACATGTACGATAAATGAAACTATTTTACCCAAAACAATGCGTTAACATGGAATTGACCAATGAACGTGTAATATAAAGGCCTATGTGATTCATATATGATGTCATAAATATTATTATAGTTCTGTTATAAGTTAATAATATGTTTAAACCCACTATACCAGAGTTTCGTACATGTATGAAAGAAATTGCACCTACAGTTAGGTATAATTCTTCAATCTCATTTTTATCCGAGATTACTTATACATAAGTATTTACTGGGGTTATATTTTTCATCCATGTCCATAAAAATGTTTTTAATAAAGTTGTTAATATTCTTCCATGTATATTTAAATTCATGTTTACCCATCTTTGACTTTTATTTTGTGTTATGGAATGAATCTTTCTTTTTTTACAATATGTGGAACTTTTTGACTTTTCCATTAAAAGTACGAGGATAATTTTTTTTGACTTATATGGAATGAACAAATTTTTATGGTTTTATAATGCCTTATTTTCCTGAAGAATACTCTACCAGATTTCATGATTATTTTCAAAAAATCCTTTTCTTTTAAAATTGGATGTCATTTTGTGAAAATAAAATGATTTTGAAGAAGAAAGGATATTTTCATCAAGAAATTGTTTCAAGTGTTTTATCAAAACAATTTTCCATCTATGATGACATTATTTAATAAGATTATGTTTCAAATATAATTTCTCTTTTGTTTACATGTTTTCAGTGTTTCTTATGATGAAATGAAATCCACTTATTCAATATGGATTATGTTATGATTGGATGATGTTTATGAATCCATTTTTATTCATTGGTTTATGATGAATGATTTATGTTTATATTGTAGAACACGACAGAATGATTTCATTATGAGATGGGTGGGACCTATATCTCCCTATAATTCATTTGTTAATGATTTATATCTCATGATAAAGACATGGATGGAATGGTAAGTGCATCTGGTTCAGTAATACCGGGCCAGAACAGTAAGTAAACCCGGTTCAGTAATGGACTTTGTCCACTATAATGGTCTAGGAAGTAATGCCTTGGATACTATAGAAATCATTTCATGTTCTTAATGTTTTTCAACAATTACATGTTTTATTACCATGCTATTTTATCATGATTGATGTTCCACAATGATCTATGCCTTACGTACAACCATGTTTTATGTCATTGCTCTGGATTTTTATGTTTAAACATTATGTTCTTATTTTTAAGTTCAAATGTATATGGATTTTTTTAGGTTCTCCATGTTTACCCTTACTGAGCATTTGATCTCACAAATTATATTTTTTCATTTCCCTAGGATATAAAGAAATGTTTTTGGTATGAAAACAAAAGGGGAATATCTTTATGGGAGATATTGAATATCTTTCACCGTGATTAGAAGATTATGATCCGAGTTTCCAATGACACTAAACTGTTATGGTCCTTGTTTATCAGTTTTTGTTATGTATTATGTATTATGAAAAAGTAATGTAATGTCCCTGTACGTCAAGCTATGGGTCTCTACCGAAATGTCTTGATAACTTCCGTGAAGGATATTCTGATTAAACCTAATACGTTTTCATTATATATATTAAAAATATCATATATATCCCGATATCAGACTCACCATTGAAGTTAATGATATAGTTCACTGAGAGTAAAATTAGTTAATACCATTGAGGAATCATGATTCAATTTCCAATATGTTTATATTGGCATAAGAAAATATCATGTGAATGTATCAATGGAACGAGACTATATTTTATGTGCATAGTTTAATGGCCTAAATACATGTGTTCTAAAGATAAATTATACGTTAATTTAATTTAATAGATAAGATTAACATTTAACCTAAGGAATAATTAATTGATTAATTTTATTAATGTGGAAATTATTGGCATAAAAATATCGACGCCCTAGGGAGAAAATCATGTAGAGGGTCAAAAAATGTAGAACAAGTAAAGGATTTTTTTAGATTATAATGATAATAAAATGATATATGAAAGGAAGTAGGTATTGAGGAATAAGATAGTAAATAATAGTAAGTTTTTTACAAATGAATAAAAATTATTAAAATGTTTATGTATTGGAATTTAAGAATTATGAAATATATATGAAATTTTCTATAGTATTTTTTAATTTAGGAATTCGAAAAATATGTTGAATTGTATCGATCACCTAAAAAATTAATTTATTGGAAATTTGATGCTTTGTGAAAATCATATGACTAAGGGAAAGATAACCCTTAATATATTCCTAATGTTATGATAATATTCTTGGTAAAAGGATATTATTGATATTGATAAAGTAAATTTTGTATTATTGACAAAAATATAACTTATAAGTGTTTTTTTAAAAGGTTTTATATGTTATCATTGATGGAGTCTATCATATTTTAGGATTTATTTAATATATTCAATAATTTATTTTTAATTTAAGTAATGATGAAGAATTCATGTTTTCATTGAGTTTTTAAGGTAATTTTGGTTATTAACATTTTTTAGGAGAATATTTTACAATGGTTTTCACAAATTTTTTATATGACCATTTAGAGATAATTATTGATATTTGGGCGGTTAATGTTATGTTGATTCTATGATATTTAAGGGACTTATTTTTTAGTTTTTAATTTAAGAGTTTTTGTTTTTTTAACCATTTATGAAAAGTGTTATGTTTAACATTGGATGATATTTTTGAGATTATGATATTACCTCACTATATAATGATTTATGCATATTGGATATCCTATATTAATTAAGTTGTTTTTATAAAAAATACTAATATAAGGATTGAATTATCAAAATATTATAGATATAGTAATCTGTTTATGATTTATGATAAATAAATTCATCCTTATTTATTGGACTTTGAAATATTGTGGAAATTGATGGAAAAAAATCAAATTATAATTTTCTCTTTTAGTTAAAAAAATATAAGACCTACCTATATCAGTCCCTTTGAAATTATTGAACTTATCGATATGGTATACTATCAATTTCAACTTCCATAAATACTATTCGATGATAATAATGTGTTTCGGGTATTTCTCCAGATGAAGTACATACAAGAACCTCCACATGCACTAACCATAGAAGTCACGTCATTAGAGGAAGATTGTTATTTTGAGAAACAACCATTTGAGATTTTGGATTATACATTGAAACTGCTAAGAAACATGCCCTCTCACATGGTCAAAGTTCTTTGGTTAGATATCAACATTTAGAAATCTATTTGGGAACTTAAGGATGTAATAAAACAGAAGTATAATCATTTTTTTAACAGAGTGACAAATTTTTCGGGAGAAATCCTTCTTACGTGGGATAGAATATAACATTCAATGAATTTTTGAAATAATGTTTTCAAATAAATTTAATTTCCTATATAGCGTGTGTTTGATCCAACAGTATGTTTTTATTAAACACGATACACTATTAAAATATTATTATTCAATATGATAGTTATCACATAACTATTAGAACTATGTGTCCGAATATGATTAAGTAAATTATTTTATTATATATTTTATAAATGTATATAATATGAATAATTTGGAGACCCATTTTATTAGAAATTTAACGAATGGAAACAATTTTATGATAAAGAGAATCATTTTATTAAAAAAATTATGCGCAAAAAAATTTCCTCAATAAATTACATAAATAAATTTAGGTATATTATTTCAACAAGATTTTAATAGTATATATTAAATAAAAATTCTACCATTATGATTATTTATTTTCAAGGAATGATATAAGAATAAAACCAATTTTACACTTACAAAATGAATTTTATTTCTAAAAAACATTTGAAAACTTTTGAGAAGTCATTTTAAATTCAATTTTTTCAATTTTAGTAAATTTATTTTAAAAAGGCAATTAATTTTGAAAATCATAATTTCAAAATTATCCTATAGTGAATTTCTAAAAATTTTATGAAATGATTAATTTTTATGCAAATAGTGAAAAATACTGGTTTTAATTAAGAAACATGACTTAAAAAAAGAACTTAAAAGTGAAATATTATTTTTATATGGTTTAAAACGTTATATTAATTCAATTATATATTTTTAATCCAATTTATTTCCTTTTAATCTATTTATAGAGAATTTAGAAGTCAAAACATTCTAAACTTTTGAATATTTTCCCTTTGGAAAACTACATTTCTCCACTTTTGTGGAATTAGTTTTAAAATACATTTTTTCACTTATGTATATGTTATTTAAAAAAATGGAATCCAATTTTTTAATCAGAATAAATAATATTATATTATATATTCAAACTAATTTTTGTTCAAAATGAATAGAAAAAATAGTAACAATTAATTATCACATTAACTGTATAGAAAAGTTTATAGAGGGGTAAATTAAAAAGATAATGGGTAAAATAACCTATAAACTTGTCTAAAATTATTTTTATATACTTATTATTACAATATCACCTATACCGTTTTCATAAAGAACATTTTTTTATCCATTTTCACAATAATTTGTTTTACATCTTATTCTTTTCAGAAGTTCAATGTGTGCCATCTCCACCTGTTATAAATTGCCACCCATACTCCTCTCTACTCTCCACCTAGAAAACCATTTCACTCATCCAATAAAAACCCAATTATCTTCCATAAATAGCATTAAAAATCCTATATTACATACTTTTATTAGTAATCCCTGCCATGATTCCTTTATGTGAAAACCTAAAGATGTTCTCCAATGAAGAGTCATAGTCCTTCAACATCTATTCCCATTTTATTTCTTCCTCTAACTCATTCAAATATTCTTAAATAGAGTCCATTTAATTTCTCAATATAAATACTTAAAACATTCATAAAAAATTATGTTATAATGACACCCCTATATACCATATATTAATATATTTTTATATTAATGGCATAACATGTACCCATCTTTTATTTCATCAATTGTTATATGAAACGTCTAACCATGTATATAGATAACTACTACCACATGTAATGATGTGATGGGTTTTGAAATTATTTTTAAATTTATGGTAATATGGATATGTTATATTAATATATATTGTATTTTCAATATAATTATATTTATTTTGATAGGATATCAAATATACCTTCTTACTATCCATTCTATGCGGGATATGATAATGTCAATCATGTGTATGGTGGACTACCACCTCACAATGCATGATGATTTATCCTTCACTATCTCTTTGTATGGAATGTACTAAGAAATTATTTCATACATATATGTGACATATATGTCATAATAATGATTCAATAAAGGTGATTTTTTAGCTGTCTTTATTTGTTTCATCAGTTAAAGATATAAAAACAACATTCACACATTTTTACGGCATACTGTCTCTATGAATGGTGTATTTTATATTATATCTCTATTTTTTTTATACCTATAAATACATATAGACGGAATATGAATTATTTTTATTTCATTGTTAAAATTATTGATATTATGAAACATTGATCAATGTAAAAGAATTAAAAATACCAAATCAAAACATATATTAAAAAATAATGTAATTATTACATGAATGTTATATTGGAATGGGATTCATAGTAAATGAGAAATAAATTGTAAAAAGTAACTCATGTGTGGTAATATATGTAAGTATCGTTTTGTAATAGATTTATAATAAATCTATATTTATTATTTTTGATTTTCGAATCTTAATGAAAAAATTTGAGACTTATGGTATGATATTTCTAGTCTCAATTTTATTTCTATAAGACATATTCCATAATCACCACTTGTTTATTTTATGTGGTGTATATAATTCCCCATTTACATATAATGTTATTAAAATACATTATTTCAATATATTCAATGATTTTTTTAATTTTATTATTTAATTGATCTTACAGTTCAAATTATTATAAAAGCATTAAGATATTTTTTATCTATTTTCCATTTTTGAGACATATGTTATGTTATGGACCTATCAAAATTTATGGGTAGTATATAATACCCCTTTTAAATGTAACATCCTTAATATATTTATTATTGTTAAATATTAATTTTAATTTAATGTTATTATTTCATAGGGATTATTATTCAATGTTATCAAAATGGTAATGGGTTTAGAATAAAATATAAACATTTATTAGGATTATGTAGGTTCAGAGATATCATGATAAAATATTATTATCCATATCTTAAGAAAATAATAACATTATTACTCCTCTATTTATGTAATAATAATTAATATTTTCTCTTAATTTTACTAACTTTATATACTCATATTTTCAAAATAACTTTTTTTAAGAAAAAAAAATCGTAATTTACCTCTTCAGTTTAAATTATTTTTTCATCCACATCCTTATTATCTAATAATGTTATGAAAATATTGTTAATATAATATATATTATTTATTAATTAAATTTTTAACCATCTTGGAATCTTTAAAAAAAATTAAAATGAGTCATCGTGACATTTTCAAAATGTGTTCGGTTTGGGTCTTACTGATTATGTGAAATGAATATTTCTTTTAACATGTGAATCATGAGAAAAAATTTATAACAGAGTGACCAAATAATTTTGTAAACATTCCTTCTTATGTTGGAATGGTTATTTTCAGATAAAACTATTTTACCATTTTTTTTAAATGATTTTTTTTCAATGTAAAAAAATTATTTTCCACATGAAATATTGTTTAATAATCATTAAACAATTATTCATATTTATCACTTATTATTTTAAAAAAAATTGTTTTAAAAATGTTTTATGTTTTGAAGAGTCATTTTTTACGTTGAAAATATAATTTCCTCAAGATATGATATATGTTATATTTAAAAAATAATTTTCGATCTTATATTACTTGAATTTTATGTTGATTATAATTTAATGAGGATATGATCTTAGGATATAATTTTTTTATTTATATAAATGTTTTATGTTTATAATGACAATATATTTATGAAATATTTTTCCCTCTCATAGTTTATACCATGATAAATTTTTTACAAAACTTATTTCTATTTTATGTGTTATACCATCATAAAATGCTTATGAAATCCGATTCTATTTGCATATGTTGTTATATGATCAAGTGATTAAGAACTATTTTTCATTTCCATAAGAAATGTAATGATGAAATGTTTACGAAAAAGACTTTTTCTCATAGGGTTCTAATATGTTTAATGTTTTATAAAGCCAAATTTTTCAATATTTTTGATGTGATCTTGTGCCATACGTGTTTATCATTTTCATTATGTGATTAGTAGGACTCATATCATCCTATAATGCATTGGGAAAGGAATGATATCTCATGACGAAAATAGTATATGAATAGGTAGTGAACCAAATTCAGTAAGGGACATTTTCTATTATGATGGACTTGGTAGTGAACCTTAAATTCTCAGATATAGTCTTGGAAAACACACATGACCACTATGGAATGGATATTATATGCTTATATGTATGCCATAATTCTATGTCTTATGTTAATGTTATGCTATCCTGGTTCATGTTCATTGATTCCTTGATGATTCATGTGTTATGAAATGCCAATATTTATACCATGAACCATTCTTATGATCTTTTATGTTCATGTTATGTTTTCTATTTGGTATGATCACTTTCTCACTCCATTGTAGTCATATTATATTTATGTATTCTTTTTACACTTAATTGGAGTCTCAGATCACCTTTTATTATGTTTCTTTTCCCTAGGATGTGATTATATGTATTAGATTTGATATATCTTTAATGTATATGTTTTAAATTATTAGGTTAGAATACTATGAACACTTTATGGGAGTTTTTCACACAACTAGAATAACATGATATGGCCACAGACCTATAAAAACAGTTTTAAAATCACGGCTATTTGTGGTTACAGCAACGGTTATGTGGCATATTCCAATAATTTTAAAACTGTGGCAATATGTCTTTTTTTCATGGGGTATGGTTGTTCTTTTCAAAAATATAGTAATATCTTGAACCTATACCCAGGGTTATGTGGCATATAGCCACAATTTTAAAAAACATGGAAATTATTCTTTTTTAGAAGGGTTATATCCATGGTTTTTAAAACCATGGAAATAGGTCTCCCGCCCTACCCGGGAGAAACAATTTCCCTCCAAAAAAATAGTGAGAAGAATTATTTCAAATATTTATAGGATATTTGCACAATTTTTAATAATATGTATAACATATTATCTATATATATATAGGCACACCCATAAAAAAAATCCTTTCTGGTGTAGTGGTTAGGGTGCTGAAATATGAAGGGAAGGTGCTGGGATCAAATTCAGCTTGGCACAAATTACATTTAGGCTACTGCCATAGTTTTCTAAGGCTATACCCACGTTTAAAACCATATAAATAAACCACATATTTCCAAGGTTAAAACTATGCCCATAGGTCAACTTCCATGGTTTACAATAGATACACCTTTTTCCCTGGTTAAATCCATGGACATAGGTCATATGCTATTATCATGGCGATTGCACCCACGGTTGGGAAAAATTATGGCCACAACCTATGAAGACGGTTTTGGGCCATATTTCCACAGTTTTGAACCATGTAAATATCCTATTTTTTTGTTGTGTCTGGAAAAATGGAATCACCAACTAATCATTGAATTCATACCGTCTTTAAATAACAATATTTAAGATTTCTCTTCTCTATCTTGTAGCTAATGATTGTCTGATTGAATATTATCTTGGGGAACCACTAGGTTCTCCATATTTAATCAAAAAGATCATGTATCATTGGAAAATGATATTTTTTCTTCACCACATCCTAGTTTATGTTTCAATAATTTATTTATTTAAAAAAATCAATCATCCTTCTTATAAAACAATAGAGGTGAGCCCCATGGTTATGTACTCAGCCAGATAAATCCCTTTCACTCCAAGTCGTATAACTTCACCTTGATCTTCTTATTCTCTATTGGTTCATTTCTATAATAGGGTGTAGAAATGGGTTTTTCACCCACTAAAAAATTATCTCAAAAACCATTCCTTTTTCTAGAATAAGTTCTACAATATTTTCTAGAAATAGTTTCTCACAATGCTCAATAACTATAGGGTCCAATTAGACGATTGTTGATGATTCTACCAATAGAGGGAAGCCTTCAATCTATTATGTGATTGTCCCAAGTTAAAATATGTCTTTTCCAACTCTCCCTAATCCCATTTTCTACTCCTTAGTCACCTTGTACTTCATCAGGTTTGGGGAAGTGAATGATAATTTACTCCAATATTAATATATGAGAGCTCAAATTCTAATCATTTAGTCCATTAAGAGAATCACATTGATTTTTTCATATTTAATATCACAAACTCCCATAGACTCTTATAATGAGATAGAACTATAGTATAATCTATGATTCACTGAAAATAAACCACATTTTTTCACAATGGTCTGTTAAGAGATTCTATTTTAGAAGATAAAATAATAGGTTGATCATGTTCTACAACTACATTTATGTAATTGTTGAATGATATTAAAAAATATAAAATAATGTAGTAGAAATAGTTAATGTGATCATGACAGTACCTAAAACTATATTTTACTCCACCAGTTCATCTTCTAGATTCTTATCCACATTGTATATGTGAACAACCTCTTCCTTAAAACCACATCTCTCTGGCACATTTCTAGTACGGTTCTATAACAAAAAACCCCATACTAACCATCCATTTTTTGGTTAAGAATATCTCCATATATTATATGATGAAATGGTGGAAAAATATCAGTTATGTAATGTCCTTTCCCACTAATGGAACTGACTCATAGGTGTTTTTTAGATCATACAATAGTGTCTAAAATTCTCATAGTTGAAACACTATTCCAAATAAAAAAGAAACTAAATATACTGAACTATTTTTCACATGCATGTCATCTCTCCACTGTATATTTATGGTCTTCCTCTTCCTACCATCAAAATGGGTGCCCACAATAGAATATGGAGGTCCAGCTCTTTGAGTAGTGGATGGGAGGAAATTACTAGATTATAATCAATACTAAAAAAGCATCTAAATAATCATGGCCTTCCTCAAAACATCAGGGTATGAAATTAAATCAAAGCTCTAGCCCTACTGTCTATGGTATGGTTGAAAACTATTTTCGAACATCCTACACTTTTCAAGTTTATTACTAAATATGAGAATTTTAAAAATAAGGATCTTATAGAAAACTGTAGATTATGGAGATACCATCATGAATCATAAATATTGTTCTGTGAACTCTTATGCATGATCAATACACAGTGTGCCAATGGATAATTATATGAGAAAACTTTCCATTGATGCTCTCCTGGGTGAGGAACTCATGTCTCCCTATAAGACCCATAGCTCCCAACCAATTCTTAGAGGGTACCGATAGCATAATGGTTTCCATATTCACCTTCTTATTTGATAGGTTATCTATGAGGTCAAAAATGATATCTATGTTTTCCACCCAATCCTAATAATCATATGGTCCTTCTGTTCCCGAATAAGATGGGGGATGCTGGAGCTTAAAATATAAATCACATTCTATGACATTTTTTAGGGGCTAGTAAGGAACAATTTCCTGCACCACTAGGGCATGTGTTGGAATAGGCTCTAGAGTAGAATGCCTAGTTGGTTATCCCACCAAAGTTCTATAAGGAGGATTTTTCTGAAAAATATGGAACCATTGGAATACATCATGTCCTAGCCAATAGATGGAAGAACACCTTTGTTTTCAATAATTATACACTCAACTTAAGGTTTGACCCTCTTAATAGTATCCCTTATCTCTATCCCAAAATATTAGTTACATTCATCACATATATAGTGATAGAATAGCATGCTCAGTTATACAAACAAATTAGAGTAATGATATATCAAAATTCCTGGAAAGGTATAGATATATCTCCAATTCGATGAAACATTATGAAGAGTATAGAACATGTCAGGGAATTTTAATTAATTAACTAATATGAAGAACTACAACATGTAAATTTTTATATTAAATGTGAACCTATATTCTAAGCCCAGATTCATGAACACCCTTGAAATATTATAAATATATAATAATATCATGTGCATCATTAAGGTGATTCTAATAAACTGTTATAGAAAAAAATTGATTAATTTTTCTTTGGAAACGTAGTTGTACCATTTACAGTGTTAGCTAGGAAATAACATATTTCTTTAGCCTGGATTCAAATTATCCTAACTCATAACTATCCTATCCCAAATCAAGTCAAATGAAAATAAAATTTAGTAAATTTTCCCTCTGATACAACTATGTAGCACCAAAAACTGAAGCTCTATGTCCGAACTAGAACTCCCCATGACCCCATGGTCACCTCCACATACACAAGAAGCTACCGACTAGTAGTGAGGGTCTAAGGTCGACAATGGGGAGACTATAACCTATGTATCATGTCATTATATACGTTTAAAAAATAAATAACAAATAATAACCGTAAAAAATAATGTAATAATATGGAATAATAATGATGAAATATATTTCATTTAATAGTCATATCTAAATTTGGAAATCATTATAGAGTAATTAAATATTCTAAATAAACCAATAAAAAACTATGGGTCACTAGAGTCCATGATAACCCTTTGTCGTCTCTATCCTTCTATATTCATCTGTCCACCATTTGGCCCCTTCCCTTTGATGGGTCACTCTTTAAATCTACAAGAAAAGAAAAAATCATTAGTATGGTTTAATTACAAGGCTCAACAGGAAAACATCAATATGTCTATATGTGATTTGATTGAGTTTAACTTGTGCATTCCAATACTGATAATAAATGATTAATAACAATCATGAAACTATAAAAAACTGTGTAGTTATGCACTAACCAGGATACCACAAAATCCTTGGTCGTTCCTATATCATCTACATGATAGATAGATAATAAAAGATGTTAGTAGTGACCAAGCGAACACCTGTACAGTGTCCTCATGTTTTCATGCAGATGTTAGATAGAGTCATCTATCCCCCAATAGGACCATGTCACCTGGGTCCTCCAGATTAGAATATCTAGTACTCACATCATCTAGAATATGAAATGATGAATGGAATTGGAAAATTAGGGTTACCTTAAGCACAACCTCAACATGACACCTTGGATACTATGTACCTCCACACTTTGAAGAGGTCCCTCATCTCTATCATCACTATCAAGCACACCCCACCACTAAGGGATACTCATTTTCGAATGTGAACCAGTCTCATCCACCAATCACAACCCCCATGAAAATGGTAGAAAACATTTGGGATGGGAAAATATAGAGGAATTTAATATCCCAATGAGTATATAGAAACATATATAACAAAATGTGATCATTGGAAAACATGGAAAACATATACTCTAATATCACTCATTGAATCGATGTCACAAATAATCTCATAGGGTATAAAAACAAATGTGATAATATTAAAGTAGGGTATCTAATGACAACAAATATATTCATATAATTTAAGAATGATTAAACAAGAGCTTGTGAAGGATAAAAACCTCCCACCTCAGAGTTTTATAAGTCTTGTTTGATGTTTTTTAAGGCTGTCATTACCATAATACATGTCTGTATGCCAACTGGGAGAATGATCATATTAGAGCAAGACATCAAACATCTAAATCGCGATGAAATGGATTCAATATATTCATGAGGAGAAAAAATTAAAATAGAATTTTCAAACATAACATATTATAAAGAAAATTTCCATGGGTACTTAAGGACCACACTAATGATAGCGTAATCAACTACTATATGATGTAGGAGACATATTTCACCCTTTACGACATAAATAGTATTTTAATGGAATTATACCATCCTCATGATTATTAAAACATAAGGTAAAACTTTATGGTGTAATATTATTTCATGGTCTGATTCTATAGTGCTTGGTTGTCACTTCATGGTATTGGATTTTTGGATTACTACGTAGGGTGAGATATGTATTCTTTTTGGAACTTTGATTCTTATAAGACTTCTAATTAAAGAATAGAGGTAGACAACGTATTTTTAGAGGATTATCTTGTCCAACCCTATATTTAGTAACATTTGTGATTCCTATCTTAAATACTAAATAGTGAGGACCTCATAACTCCCTTAGTAATGGCCTATTAAAGGTTTACAATGATATAAATACCAGCGACCGGAATATGTAGTAACCAACTTATAGAAAGTTTTGTTGCAGTGTAAAACCATTTAATTCACACCTATTATGGACTAAAATGATGTAATATGTCGTAAATATGATAGGGTGTAATATTTACAATGAAAATATCATTTATTTAATAAAGATTTTGGAAAAACACCATTCATTGTGAAATTAATATTTGTACTGTAATGTTTCATTTCTCCTATAAAATATGACAATGATATTTGGGCTTTACAAAATCCATAATTTTTTTTTTAAAACTATCAATAAGACCCTTATACATATTAGATGAGGCGGATTAAATTCACTAAGTAGTTTGTAATCCCATCATCATCAACTTCTAACATCTAACTATCAATATTGTAACACATTGCATCATGGAATTAATTGTTATAGGCATCGATGGGTGTGACATTGAACTAGACCACCCCTACTAAACCATTAAGGCAGTACTAAATACATTAATTATATGAATATGGGACTGTTATTTTGTGGGTGTCATGGATTTCATGATAAGGTCTTCTGTTCATTATCATATGACATGACCATGAATTAAGTATTTGAATCCAAATCATCTAACTAGATATTAATCTAATTCTTATGAAACTTCTTCTTATCACTCTTGAAATCTGCCTAAATTTCCTAGTTATATGGTTTCAAAATATCCTATATAATCTTCATCCTAGGGTGTGTTTGATTTAGAATGATGTTAATCCCAAAACCAGTGTCCACCATGAATGGGCATCACTACACACCATTGAGAATACATAAAACATAGAGAGCCTAGATGTTACTATAAATGATAGAAAAATCATCTTCCATATAGAAATTTATCATTTTCTATTAGTCCTCTGGTACAGATTCCTCTATACCATAGCCTAAAATAGTGGGTTCATCAGTTTCAAACTACATATAAATCATCATGGCCCTGATGAGGGATTCACATGTATTCTTTCATTGAAAAATATAGTCACATTTCTCAACCAATTCATTATTTTATAGAGTTTCTTGATCATGTTATACATATGATCTAGGGGTATGTTTCTGTTTTCTATGAGTCACTCGTCAACATAAAAAGTGGCAGGCTTAGCTGGCAGAGTTGTCCTAGCCAGACTATTAACCATTCCATTCTGCCATCGGATAGATGAATGAGGTTGAAACATTGATTGATATTATTTAAACATGAATGGTTTTAGTTGATATAAATGGTCAACCAAATGAATGGGATACAAAATCATATTAAGAGATGATATATTTGGAGGTTATGCCTTTTCGACCTTGAACAAGGATGACAATATTACTTTAGTGGAATGGGAAACATATTTAGGTATAAAACCCCAAGAATAATGATTTCTAGAGGTGTGTATCCCATAGCCTCAAGGGTTTTATATGGAATATCCAAATCAATATTGTTGTTGTTCTTTATCTATAATTTCTACATAGTGATCCACTTGTATGAGTTACATTAGAGAGGCACATTCTTAATCATTGTCTTGGATTAATTCGATGATGGATAGTTCATGGAACCACAATCCAATGAAGTGGGAATGAATTCTAGGATATTATAATCTAACATTAGTATGGGAAAAGGATTTTTATTGATCTTGGCATGTTAGTTATATCTCTTTATATATTCATGGATGATACAGTGGGATCTAAAAATTAAAAATAATGATACCCATAAATCAACGATCTGTGATCATTTTTAGGGACTTGTTTCTATTCCCTGTATTATTTATCCTCATCATGGGATGTAGATTCATATATTGCCTATATAGAAGGAACAACCAGTTCCACAATCCCATAATCTACCTAATCATGGACCATGTCCTTAAGGAGAAAACTATTATTTAAGATGTGACCCATGAATTTTTGTGATAATAATTATTTGGAATAGTAATTCAAAATAGACACTTTTTTCCTCTTAAAATTTGAATCATTATAAATTTATTACCTAAGGTGTTGATAAATAATATTAGGTATTATTCTTCCTAATAGTATTTGACAATTTCAATCCATTTTATGAAATTAATCATGGTTTCCATACCTTTATTGGGACCCTATTCAATATTTTAGGGTGTGTTTGTTATTAATGAGTACTGTTCTACGTTGGAGCATGAGGATGAATTGGATTAGGGGACCGAGTCTATACATCAACATCTATTTCCACTCTTACTAGATTTTTTTTATACAAAAAGGGATAATGTGTGAGGTAATTTATTGTTCCACTACATGTATTCCTAAATATATTTTAGTCTCTTGTAGACTTAATAGAAAATAATTTCCTATTTCAGGTATATAATGGTTGTACCTGGAACATCAGAAATATTTTCCACACAATTTCCCTATAACTATTCGATAGGATTCTTCGTGTCTTGAGGGAAATTTAGTCCCTTCCAATGAGAAATGAAGTGAGCGACACATTCATTATCCAGCTGTTAGATCATGGATAACATAAAAATTCTTCTCTAATGAAAGGTCGAGATTAAATGATAGAGGATATAACTATATTGATCCTAAAAACTATTGATAGATCCTGGGGATAGTTTGTTAAATTAGATAAAGTATGGGCCTTCCATGTTCTATAAAATATATGTTAAATTGGGTACTTTTTGTTAATATAGGGTTCCTAAAATCATGCAACACTAAGAGGGAATGTTTTAATGGATTTCTCCTGGATAAACTTTTTCTATTAGTGGAAGTGAAGCTATAGTTATATATGTTGTTTAGAGGAGATGTGTGTTACCCCATTCTAATTACAACATAAGGTTGCATCGAGGATTATTTATTCTCTACTACCTCTTGGTGGGAAGTTAAAGAACAGATCGTCTCAACATAGTGGTTTCTACAAGTGGATTAGCTAATATTGGTGGGATTGATTTGGATTTATATAATCAATGATCTATACGTTTTATGTTACAAAGTTCCACCAAAAATGGTATTACTAGGATGTTTTGGCTATTTCTCAGATAAGGGGAGGTACTAGTCTCAACACTGGAAAGATGGGTAGTGATACCTATTTTGGATCTAGATGTATTTGAAAATGGTACATGTCATTTAGGTTACCCATAGACTATGATGAGATCATCTTGAACACCATTCTTATCAGGGTGATTCCCATTGATGATTTTAAAACTAAAACTCTTCTATCCCTCAATCATCTTATGAAAATGTAGTGACCCTAGTATTTGATTCATCAACTTTAGTTTCCTGGGATATAATAGTGGTTTATATGATTTCAATATATTTTTCATGTTTCTAATGAACAATTTTTATTTCCTTAGTTTGTAATTGGATTACCATGCTCTTTCTCTGATGTCAGGTATGATAGTTGTCGATTGTTTCACCTGATATTTTCAATAACCATAATGAATATCTACTTCCTCAAGTTCCAAAACACCATCCTCATGTTTTTGGTCAAAAGATAGACTGAGAATGAAAATTTTCACCATGGTTGTATTTAGGGGTGGATTACTTCCAATTTCAATTAACGGTCCATGTTTTAAGGACTATTTTAGTTGAAAGAGATGAATAAACTATATGGTAGAATATTGTAACACATCCTTAAAAATATAGTGGGGAGAATCATCTTTAATGATCTAATTTAGCATATTAAGTATCTCTATGTAGAAATTTATGATGATCTGGAAGTATTTATTTGTTTTAGTATAATAATCCATTGGGAGGTCACCAATATCCACTTTCTGACATTACTATTGGAGGTCTTAATGGTGATTGATGATTCATAAGTAGTCCATATATTAGTCGTTGAAGTGATTAAACATCCTTCAACAACATTTATAGAGGAATTACACCTGATCTTTTAGGTTCAACTCTTAGATGGTGCAATGAAGAGTTGTGTGTATCCAAAACATCACATGTAACTGGTTTTTTTCAAGATCGTTTAAAATATTTTTTCATCCTTCTATTTATTGGGATGGTTTTATAACTCTTGACCACCCCATAATCTCATATTAAATTACTAACAACCTATGGTAGGAAGTTACATAGTCCTATATTATGGATTATCATTAGGTGACTTTTTTATAACCATCTAGTACATCCTTTATTTAGAGTATGAGGGATCATCCTGAGGTGACTCTAGCCTCATTACCATATCCATGTATAATGTATTATTTATAAAATATTTTAAATAATGGCTTCCATGAAGATCTTATGAGTTGATCATATTTTTTCTCCATTTTCGGGTGAAAAAAGGTCCTCAACATCTCCCCAAATTCCATTATAGAGGAGAGGATGAAGGGTGTATGTGGTAGGTATGGCTATATAGAAAATGATTATAAGGAACCCAATGCATCCTCAATTTTCATATATTTTATTATTATTTTTAACCATATATACATTATCCTTGAGTATGGTAATCATTTACGAATGGGGACCTTCCCATATTGGTGGTGTTGAGGGAGAGAAGAACTCTATAAAATCATCATTAATCAAATATTTTATATTATCATGGGAAATGAGACATTGGGGCATAAATTAAATACCATGAAGTTAAAAAATATAGATATAATTTTATGTTATAAGAATATTGCATGTTTATTAGAATTATCTGGTAAGGGATATTATTTCATGAAAGGATTAGTAATAAGGGATTGATTTTGGATTATTAATTATTATTTCAAATGAAATGGGGAATTGCCTTATTTTCATCACATAACAAATCCCATGACCATCACATGGGGAATAGTAAGATCATAAAACATGGAATTATATACTCATATCCAATGGTAATAATACTATTTAATTTCAATATTTGATGAAAATAATGTGTATTTTTTTATTTTGAAACGTGGATATTCTCATATAAAGTCTATTTTCTTACATCTCAGATTTTCTTGTCTCACCAAGCGTACTAATTCTATTTCTCATAAAACATTATGGAAATTGACTTAAACTTATGAAGAGGAATATGTTGTATCCTAATAACTATAATAACATGGATAATCCTTAAGTGTTAGTGGTCCCAACATTTCATATCCTACTTTATGTCTTAGGTTAAGGTTGAGGGAGAGCGAGTTGGGGATTACACCCAATCATTGGCTGGTGGATCTGTATGGAATTTGAGATAATATAAGTGTGTCTTAATGAAATTTCTTCCACCCATTCTGTGCTTTTGAAAAACATTATTAATAGTACATATAATTTAGAGTAGTAGAAAAAGAGAATACCCATATCGAGCGTGGTGTTGAGGTCCCAGAAACAGTTGTCTATAATATTGGTTTTGGAAATACATTCTTTTTTATTAAACCTAAATAAATTTTACAGTGGCATATGAGAACATTACATTAAAACAATTATGTTTGGTAGATGTAGGAACCAAATAGAGTTCCCAAATGTTTTATTTTTAAAACATTTATGATTTTTAAATTCCAGGAGTTGTACAATTCATTGGATCCTATACAAGTGTATTTATTTGAGGATCAATGATGTGTTTCATTCATGTTTTCCAGATTTTAAAACATAAAATTTTCTAAAGTATTTGAAAATTGAATTGACAATGAACTTTATTAATAATATTCAAATAAAAACATATCAAACATAATATATTTTAATTAAGACTTTTATCGGTATATCTATTCAAGTGTTTCATCTATGAAAATCCATCATGTATTTAGTATCCCGAACTCATTAAAGAATTAGTTACATGATTTTAGAGCATGAAAATTTTATTTCTTTTGGTCAATCCCCTAAATGTGTGGGGGGGGGGGTAAATTAAATTTATAATCATTTTTATGGTACAATTCCATGGTCATTGAAACTATTCCATGATCACATAACATAGTAATTTGATAAATTCTCAAATATTTTTGCATGTTCCTCTATATTACAAAAACATCTATACACTTCTTTTTTAATTAGTTTCCCTTAATTCACAGAACAGTTTTCTTAAACAACATTGATTAGGTGTACTAGTGAATCATGGGTTTCTTGAATTTCATAAAGCAGAATGAAAAACTAGGATATTAAAAGAGATTCCATTAATTGACTCAGAAATAACTATTTAGGGTATTTCTTCAAGGATTCACATATGTAGAAGTCCATGGGGTATTTATTTATGAATATTCACCAATGAGAGAGTTGTCTGATATGAGATAATTATTATTCAACATCTTGAGGTCCAACCCCTTAAATGTGTTGGGTTTTTATAATCAATTTCCATGAATTTTGGCTTGAAAAAGACTCTCATTTTGGAATCTATGCCTAGATCCCATAACATGGGAGTTACCCTAGTGATAAAAAAATTTATGAACAACTACAAATTACATTAACGACAAGTAATTTCTTCATTAAGGAGACATTAGGCATGAACCCAAATATTATATGACATGAAATAATTTTTTTACATACTACTGAAACATAGGTTTCCTAAATATCAGAATATTTTTTGACAACTGGTTAGTTATGTAAAAATCTTCCCATTGATTATGAAATTTATATAATATTTATCACCCACCATGATTGTTCTTTTTAATTCTTCTAAAGACTATAAATTCACACTTTTGGATCCATCAATATTACGTGCCTAATCCTACACTCTCCCAATAATGGGTAATTGACAGAACATACAAAGGGAAATGAATGATCAACCCGACTAATGTATCCACATACCCATAAAAGAGATCACCAGCCACTTATCTTTGAATATTTGTATAATATGATGATAGATTTATATATGGTAGCTAATGGAAGATAACATTTCCAAACCATCTTCAAAATCATGGAGCTTTTCTCCATCTCTGATGGCATCCCCTTATATCCTCACATCAATAATTATGAACTCAATCCATCAAAATATTTGGTTTCACTTGTGTTTATGTCTATTAGAAATCTAGAGTAGTTTAGGGTGGTTAAGAGTATCTACTAGAATTTTATGATGTCAAATTAAATGTATATACACAAATTAATGTCTTGGGTATGTATTGATATGTGTGGGATTATGTGATGATAAGACAAATATTAAATATTAAATATTGTTTTGTATCTCTTGGTTATAGCATTCATTTTTTTCATCTATCTATGCACTAAGCCTTCAGATCCCCTCTAATAGGGAGGACCACATGGAAGTGGTTCTAGGTGATGTGTATCATAGTTTCAAACATACCAATATACCCTTGGTGAACTTTCACCACATTGTTTATGTTTGACCTCCATGAATTTGACAACAAACACCAAAAAGTACCCCTTATTCTTGTTATCTATTTTGATATGAATGTCACTCCAAAATTTCACCTTGATTGGACACTAATTATCATCCTATTTAGATGTCTTTAGAAATATGATAACATCTTTCACAGGCATTATTAATCCTTATTCCCTATGTTTTTAACCCTCTATGTGATTTTCATGTCACTAACCATTGATACTGGGATCAGACACACATATTCATTTACTATCCGAACATAGATTCCTGAAATTGGATCTAGATGAAAACTTTACATTATGGCTTTAAAACCTACCCTGATCATAGATTAGTATTCAATAAAAATTATTTCTATCAGTATGTCCAAATTCAAATCCCATGTGTATGTGGTTATTTATAATGGAATAATCACTGGTCAAATCTCTCTATAGTGTCATTGTTAAAACGTCCTCAATTATATTAACCGATTACATACAATGTAAAAAGTGTAACATACAAGGTCAATGAACCTCAATGAAAAAACTTCTATTAAATTTAATTCCCCATTAAATATCTAAAATATTTTATTGTTACAATATTCTAAGGACTTATAAATAGTACTCTTCCATAAAGAGGATTTAAAAATCATACTATGGTAAAGTATCCACATTTTCAATATGTGAAGTCATGTCCCACAAGTAAATCACTACACAATGAATAGAAATAGATTCTAACATGACCATATTATTGGTGTATGTTTTATGTAATTTTAACACATGAGTAACCACATAATTATTTTCCTTTATGGAATGAGTGTTAGGATCACCTCAATACCAAGTTTTTCTTTATCACTTGAACTCATTAAATTTATAATTTTCAAATGAATCCTTATCATACCTGGATATAATCAACTGATGATTTATAAATTAATAATCAAAAAATGTATCATTGGTAGTTGGTATAGTCACAATATAACATATGATGGTTCATCTACTTACTCACCTAATGGGGATATATCTTGATCATGTCTCTAGATGGATTCCATAATACTTTTTCAGTGAGAATATAATTTATCACCAAAAAGCTCATGTCATGACCCCACCTCTAGATCCTTGAATGATATTTATGGTATATAATCCTACAATTCGTAGGAGAACACACTATAATATAACATGGCACAACAGGACGTCACATGGAACAACATTATAATGTTCTACTACAAGATCATTTGCTGATAAACCCATGGATGATTATTTACTCAAAGATGGAATATATGTCACATGGGAGTCCAAACAAAGTTAACCTATAAAAAACAACATATATTGATTGAAACTATCATTATAATAATTAATACCTAAAAACTAGTGGTAAGATAATATAAACATGGAACAAAGAAATTGTCTATAAGGGCACATAAAATTAAACATTAGAACAAATGGAAAAAATAAAACTAATATCGCTAATAATGTGAGACCTAGAAAAAAATTGAAACCATTCATCACACTGATGTCTTTTAAAAAAATAAAAAAAACTAAACAAAATTTACTAAGACTATAATATACCTCCTCTAAAACCCTATCCACTATTATCAAATTTATAAATTTTATCGTCTGTATATGACATAATAGATTTTTTGCTAGAATTTACATTCATGGCTGATGATATTTACACTTATATAGTAGCCTTAAAGGCCACGATAGAGAGGAATGAGATGCATTTCATCTCATGTTCGATGATAAATAAAATATATGATGAAACCATATATATACCTTAAATGATTGAGAATTAGGGATATATAAAATTCACACAAATCATATCGCATAAAATGAATTATCAAATTCCTGAAGAAAATGAATTAATAAGGTCTAAAAATATTAATGAAACATACATTACATCTTAGAATCACTATTTGTGGACATATACCTTGCCAAGATATGATTTTTGGTCAAGTACTATCCCTAATGGTTAAATCATATAGAATCTAGGGAAAAAGTCTATCATGGGTGTAAATAAAAATAAATGGAGAAACATCATCCTACCATATTGTGTGTTACTAAAATCATTAACTATATGGGGGACCAATTATTTTTGTGGACCATGGGTGAACCAAGACAATACCAGAATTGGTTGACCCACTACCCCAAGTACACGGTGGGGTAAAAATCACTACATTGGGTATCAAGTACTAGTTCTCTATCAACAGTTTGTATCTAGGGAATTAATTTATCCCTTATTCTTTTGGAACTTATTTCTTGGTTCCCAATGGTAATCTCTATGAATATAATTAACATAATATTTCTTAATCTATTTATAAATTGTCAACATATACACATGAATGAAATTATGATGTTTATTAAAATGATATAAATTTAGGATCTTATTTATATATTCCAAAATATAAATCAAAGTATTAAACTATATTATTTCATTAAATAAATTTTTTAAACCATTCATTAATGGTGGTTAATGCAATTGAATGGTTTTTATTTGTAGGGGTAGTATTCTGTAAGTTCATACAATTGATGTTCTGATTTATCTTGGATAATAGGGTAAAGGATAATTATTATTATTCCATAAATATAATTTAATTCATTATAAAATTTATAGAGAGGTAATTACATAAAAATGGGAAATCTGGTAAGGAATTTGAATAATATTAAAGAAATATATGTAAATAAAATTAGATATCATGAATTATTTTAGCATACTTCATGGAAAATAAAATTTTAAAATTTGATGATGTCATTGAGAGGTGGTATTTTAAAATAAACAAATAATCTAGGATGTTTGTAGGATATTTTGGAAGTAATTTGGTTGGAGTCAGGTCAAATCCATGAGGCTTGTGGTCTAAGTGGAATTGAGATGGTGATATCTGCTTTCATAAGTAAAGGGAGTGACAATTTGCTAATAATATAATGGGAAGGTCACTATTTAACGTTAAAAAATCCAATTGTAGATTATAATTCATTTCAAAAAATATAATAATTGATAAACACTAAGATATTAATTATTACTAATATTTATAAAATTTTATTAAATATTTTAGAATTATATTTTTCACTTTTACTATATTTTGTTTTTACCACGATAATTAGTTGCAACCAAATTAATTTACATCTACTGTGAAAAAATAAAATAGAATTTATTGCATAATTTTGAACTAATGATCCAATATATGAAATGGATATTATAAAATTAAATTTATATGGGTTATAAAAATATATTTAAATATTATTTTGATTAACATGTAAAAGACTTTATTTACGTTTATTTTATTGCATAAAAATTATTATTTAGAAGATATTATCAATAATGATGATTATATGAAATTAATTAGCTTATTATTAATCAAATAATGGTTATTTATCTTTTAAAGAATTTAACACCATATTATATATTGTTCATACTTTGATTAAGTAAACAAATTAAAAGAAGTTTTTATTAGGGTACAATATTATTCAATTTTGAAAAATCATAATCATTGTTTTATAAAATCATAAATATATTTTGAATTTTTTTATGTTTTATATATTTTTACATAAAAAAGGATTCATAATATTTTAAGTCATTCTTCCATTATGAAAGTATAAAAATATTATAGTATTTGATAAATTTGTAATTTACACTATTCACTCAAAATTTATCCTTTTTTCAAAATTTGGTAAAATTAACAATATGATAATTTTGACATTAAAAATTAAAAAATTATTTTCATTTTATAAAAATAAATTTTTAAATAATTTAAATTTTATTTTTAAATAAAATATAAAGACAAAGTTATTATATTGAGAATGTTAACATTAAGTGTTCTTAATATTATTACAAAATATTTTGTAAATAATAGATTTTTAAAATATTAATTCATATATGATAATGTTTTAAGATTGGTTAAATTAATTTGTTTTGATAAAAGTTAATGGACTTTATGAAACATTAATTTGAGACAAAATAATCCTTTTAATATTAAATTATATGAATCAATTATCCTCCAAATTTATAAAATCATAGTTGATAAATATATTTATATTTTTAGTAATTGTTTAATTATTATTATTATTTTATTAACAATATTTATCTAATATATCAGGATTCATTTTGTTTTTTGTTTTTTGTGGAACATGATTTTAATAATTAAAATTCTTCTATTGTTACATTCTTCCACCCCCGTATAAATAATTATAATCCTCGTGAAATTAAGTATAACATAATAATGAATATAGATAAGGGTATATAAAATATATAAATGTCCCAATGAATAATTTCATATTAGATATTTATATCATTATCCAAGAAAATACTAAGAAAATTATCTTGGGAGATCCTAATAGTGGGATTATTCCTAAACATTTAAGATTAATACTCTGCATAGTTATGTTATTTCATCTATATGATGGAAATAATTTTCCAAGAGAGTTCAAAGTGATCCTTTTAATTATAGTTGATCATTGTTTGTTTTGAAAAATTAAATCTGATTTCCTGATTTCAGAGATTAAATGGATTATATCTTGAGATAGAAAAAGCATTTTAAAATTAATTAAAAATTTATCTGATTGAATGATAATTAGGATTCCATGAACAATAATTCCACAAACCATAAATATGATTTATATAACATGAATACAATGATAATACAATCTGAAATATTTATTTATAATGAAATAACATGTATTCGATGAACAATTTCCTGAAATAAATTTTATTTTACTGTAGAGTTGTAACGCCCCGACCCCAGCTACCCAGAGTCGGTGCATTAATTACATAACATTGGCATGATCATGAGAAAGATCAAGTCTCGAAGGACCGATTAGTTTAGTAGCCTTTGAATAACTAGATACATCCATAAATTTTTACATTATATCATAAAAAAAACATCTTGTCTTCATATCCCCTTATACTATCCCTGCAGGTCATTCATAAATTACTTCTTCATAATCCTGGAAAAAATAAAACATTGAAAGGGGTGAGCTCGGATGCTCAGTAAGGATAACATTATAGCAGAAGCTTTCATAAATAAGCATAAACACTTAAGGCAATTTATAACTAAAACAAAAGCCTTTTAAACTTGAACTTCAACATAAAATGGAAAAGGTAAAATGAAATAATGCCATTTACTTACTCACATGGATATTCTACTAGTCGAATGATCACATGCAATATCAATAACCACTTTCATAATGATGGAATGCATAATGCCAAACTATCATAACCACATAGCCAAGGCCTCGTGCCAAGACTATAAATAAGATTTTGCCAAGGCCTTGTGCCAAGACACTAGTTTGTCTCATGAGACCTACCGATGCATCGAGGAGCTATAGCGGGCTCCACCCGTCACTTATTAAGTCCAATGCATTCCCATATGAAAAGGTTTAAACATAACGTAAACATTCGTATTAAACTAGCATACGAAATGTCAATACTTTCACCACAAACCATGAATGGTATAAAAATAGCACATCCACAGTCAAACATAATTCATTCGATACAATATGGAAGATTGTATTGTATCACATTAACCTCAATCAATAATAATGAAGGATGTTGACATAGATGAAAATAATCATCAAAACTATTTGAGAGAAATATCCCCCTTTTCTTGAAAACATTTAAAAGTCACACTATTTGTCAAGAAGCCGTTTAAAAGTATATTTTTGAATCAAAGTTTCCCATACCACTTTGAAACTTTTAAAAGGAGTTTTAATTTTAAAACTTTAATGTCCATATAAATAAATCCTTAAAACCATTTTTTTAAAATATGGACATTAATGAGCATGATTTAGAAGAATAATTCTTTAAAACAATTTAAAATGGTATTTTGGTTAGAGTTTCTAACCAAAAGAGAGACACTTGAATACAAATAATTGAGGTAATCAAAACATTGTAATATCATGAGAATAAAGGAATTCATGATATACTATGTCAAAGTACATTATATACACCACATAAAAGTGATTTGGTGTATATCATCAAAGAAGTCTCAATGGAATGTAAATTGAGATGAAATTTCTCAAAAAGGTTGTATCCTTAGGTTAAGGATAAATCAATGACATAATTATGTGTGAAAAATATAAATACACTAAATATGATTGGATATTCAGTGTAAAACAATCAAAGGACATTCACACATATTCTTGTAAAAAAAATACCAACGAATTGGATGTTTAACTCAACAAATGGAGAATGAGTTAAAATTACTCTTATCAAATTCATATCAATGACTTGAGAATTACCAATGGAGTGATTATATGTACCAAACTTCTATCCACAGGAAGGGGAGTGGAAATTATGACATAATCAAATGAATAGTGATTCCATACATAATCTTGGGGTAATATAATCAATGAAATATGTGTAAAGCCAAATGAGTGGAAATTGAAATCTCAAATTCCCTTATCGATTAGGTAACTTACGAAACATACACCCATGAAAGAAGTATCATACCATGATGATGTAAATACCCATAAATTAAAGTATATTACACAATGAATACGATCATGGGCAGTACACATACACCACATGCAATAATTAAGTGGTGATCAATGGAATTCTCACGGAATTAAAAGTGAGATAAGAAAACCCTTACCACGTTAATCGAATGAGTCGTATGGCCAAAAGTTAATAACCACAAAATGATTTACAGAATAACATTAATATAAATAGAATCATGATAATATATATCAAATGGCCATACACAATACACCACTTTCAATAATTTAGCGGCGAATAATGGAAATCTCACGGAATTGAAAGTGAGATAAGAGAATCCCTTACCATGTTAATCAACTGAGTTGTATGGCCAAAAGTTAATAACCACCAAATGATTTACAGAATAACATGAATATAAATAAAATCATGATAATATATATCAAATGTCAGTACACAATACACCACTTTCAATAATTTAGTGGCGAACAATGGAAATCTCACGGAATTGAAAGTGAGATAAGAGAATCCCTTACATTGTACTTTTTCCTTGGTCGATGGTAGGTTTACCTCCTGTATAATGGTGAAATAATTGTTATTGAATAATAAAAGAATCATTTACTTTAATATGATATCATATATGATCTTTTATCATTGATTTGTTAATAATATTTTAGAATTATCGTCATTTCGGGTGTTAACGGGTTCATTTTACTTTATATTCTTTGTTATGTGAGACATATTCGTTATTAATGGGATGTATATTATTCATATCCAGAATGGTATCAAGTTCTTAAACATCATTTTTAAATCATCAAATGATAATTATACTTGAATGGATACGATGGAGAATGAATCTCATCGCGTTCGTGGAGACGGTAGTCCGTACGTACGCACGAACGCTACTTCCATTTAATTTTTATTTTAAAAGAATCGAATCCAAATTATACAAAGGTATATTACTATTCCAGTATAATATAATATTTTATATATGTTACTTAAGTTCATTTACACCATCCTTTATACGTTCCATGTGTGGTATGAACGAGTCATATCATTTTAAGGGGGCGGTAGTCCGCACTTCCTCAAATGAAATTATCGTATGTATATACAACATGAAACGAATAATGGTATGAAATAAAATGGAATTACAGAAGCTTATATATAAAATATATATCATTAATATCATATTTAATTACAGTGTCATCCTAATGGCCACCATGAGAGGCGGTAAGATGTATTTGAACAATCATCGTTTCGTGAGGCGTTAGTTTTCCATCCACAGAAACATTATGTTCATCATCCATTAGATGGAGTTGTGTGAATGTGTAGTTTGAATCCTTCTTATAACAACATCCTAGTATATTGAGGATACTGTTGTTGTTACAAAAGAAGGTAAATAAAAAGATTTTGGGGGTTGGAGAAGCAAAATAAATGAAAATACTTTAAGAGAAATTGTTACCTTTAATTTAGGTAACTCACTTTGGTTGGAACCAAAGGACTTCTTGAAATGATTTATGCCTAAGGGGAAGCTTCAAGGAGGAGGAGAGGGATTTGGGGAGCTTAGTTGGGCAGAGTTTGGACGAGCCAAGTGGCTTGAGAGGTGTGAGGAATGAGTAGAAGTGGTCTCCTTTTATAAGGGAGATGAGGGGCTCTTTAGGAAAGAGTGAAAGTATTACTTTATAATATAATTATATTCGGTTTATAATGGTCCAAAAATCATTGAGGTCGAAGATAAGATGACTCTTATTCTAAATAACATCAACCAATAAGAATTGGACAGGTTTTAGATAATATTTTAATCATTATAATCTTATTTATTTAAATGATTTATTAATGAGGTAAACATTGCATCATTATTGTGTCATTAATAATTTAAATTATTTGATGTCTAAAAATTATAAATAAAATATCATTATGTAGGAAATCGTTTTAGCTTTCTAATGAATATTTATAATCGAAAATCCAACATGTATAACCCTATGTAAAAATTGTTCTTCTAAAAGATGTAAGCTTATGCCATTTTTATTTTTATTTTAACTTTATTAATATAAAGTGTCATTATCACTTACAAGTGGATCAATGGGGTCCCGAAATTGACCCAAAGATGCCCATGGTCGACCATGTATCAACCAATAGGGTTAAGACACGTTTTAGGGTAATTTAGTATTATTATAATATTATTTTTTAACCCTTATTTACCGGATTTACCCTTAACCATGGTAAATAAAATATTTACCGCAGTAATTATTCAAAATGTCTAAAAATAAAAGTTACCTATTTACACAATTTGAACATCCTGATTCCAAATATGGAATCCATTTTTCTAAATTCAAAACACAGAAGTGGCAGAAATTAATTTAAAATTAATTCCCGCTGTCAAAACAAAAAGCGTGTTTTTAAGAGATAATAACTATCAAAAGATTGACACTTGTTTATGTTCGGTTTAATTGTAAAATTATGTCCAATGACCAAAATTATATTAAATGGTAAAAATATATTCTAAATATACTTTAAAACCACTCAAATTCATAATTTATCACTATTAATTATTTTGATTAAAAAAGTTGTTTTTAATTAAAATTTAGTAATTTTTACTATTCATCAAAATATGAAAGTTATCCGAAAAGTACCAAAATTTCACCTTAGGCTAAATTTGATATTCCGAATCCAAAAATGAAGTCCATTTTGAAATATAAAATATATATAATTTCAAAAAATTAAGTATTACTATTCATAACGGCTAGTTTGATCGGTTGTGGTGTGTGTTAAAACTCGAAGTTGCGTACAACACACGCTGCTGTTTTATTCAAAGGAAAGCGTACCGTGGACGCTTGGGATGTTTTATTTTAATTTTTTTTTGATGTCCCCATGTAGTCAAAAAGTTTAAAATATTTTATTTAAAAAGGGTTCACTATTAAAAGTTGGTAAAGCTATAATACTGAAGATGAATTTGTTCTTACATTATGTCTAAGAAACTCATAATATGGATTCTAAAATTATAAGGATTATATAAAGTTTAAAATTTAGTTAATACTATTCATAACCTTTTTTGAACGGCTTGTTTGGTAAGTCATGGTGCGCTTGAACTCGGTGTTGCGTGTAGTGCAAGTTATTGAATTATTTTGAAGAAATAACACACTATAAAATCTTGGGGTGTTACATTCTCCCCTCCTTCAATAAATTGCGTCCTCGCAATTTGAAATTGTTCTTCAAAAATAAAAGGTTGAAAATAGAAAATATATTTGTGGGAAAACCCACATCGGAAATTGGTTTACTAAAATTTAGTCTTAATATGAGGAAAAGAGAAATGAAAGGGTCACCACAAAATTATGATCTCGATTAGGAGAACATTGGTGGCAATTAGAGACATATAATTGGAGGAAAAACGTAAATATTTATAGGTAGTGGTTGAGGTCATCAATCACAAACAAGTATAAAATTGAGGTCCTTAAACTCATCAATCTATGATGATTTGAAGTACCATCGGTTCAACAAAATATAGGGTATTGGGATCACACATTTTTGACATTTCAAAATATCTTAGTTGAAATCCCACATCGAAAAATGAATTAATGAGGCCTCTATTTAAAATAAAGAGTGGAAAGTATGAAGATTACCGAAATTAACACATACTAGGGTTCCATGTAGGAAAATATGGATATGGAGGAGAAATCTAACCATCAATTATCTGATGGAGAGTGGTAGAGAACATGGCTATGAATAGGCCAACAATCCCAAAGCCATAAATTAGTGATGATTTAAGGTACCATCTAGGACAACATTTTTTTTAAAGTTACATTACATAAGGAAGAGGAATTCATTTATGATATTGACTAAGAACATTATGAGATATACTTAAATTTTAAGTAGATTTTCATTCTTTAATAAATTTCCACCACTAACTCAATTTGTTTTTAAACGGTGAGTATTCAAGAAGACTTGGTCACACTGGGAGAGCTAGAATAAACTTCTATAGAATCACATGATCCATGCAGGATAAACCATATATTTACATATTCTTTGAAGATTAATCAAAACCAAAATGGTTAGTGAATGATCTAATGATCCCCCAAAAGGATATTCATTGAGATAAATATGCACTAATCTTAATTTCTAAAATTAAACCAACAATACCCCAAAGTTAAATAGATACCATTCAATAACCAATTGTCCTTAAAATCCTTTAATATAATCCAAACTAATATTGAAACCCAAAACATAGAAGAATTTGATTATGTAGTCTCCCATGTTACATTGTATCTCCAAATTACATCAAATACTCTTAAAGTCACATACTTAAATGTAATCAACATCATCACATATTCTCTGTTATAGGTTAATCATTTCCATAAATAACCCAAATCACTATAAATCAACAATAAAAATGTAGATAAAAATCCACCATTACTCTACAAATTAAACCTCATTGTATTCTATTTTCCTTGGGCATATAGTGTTCCTAACAAAATGAACATCTTCCAAAATAACATTTATCACTTAATCACCAAATCATTTTCCTATACCAAGGGTATTCATTTGATAAGACATAAGAACCCAAATCATCTTATTATTGATCAATAAAATCATTTAACAAAAAAAAGTCATACTAACCAGGGACTTCACGTAGTCCAGTGGTAGGCGATAAATCCCAATCGCACTTTGGTTGTGGGTTCGATTCCCACAGCTTTGTCCAACGCGACGGGTTGTCACACGGTCTACGTGTTGTCCTTTTTCAAAACTATATTTTATAATATTACCAAAATGAGATAAATTCCTAAAAATAACATAATTTAACCACAAATGTTATATCACACTTTGCATTTTCATCCCAAATTATAATAACTTATCATTTTCTCAAACCCCAATGATCATATAAAACCAAATGGTTATTTATACCTATATCCACAAGAGAAGAGACAATTCTTCCTCAAATATCATTCTCACATGGCAAACTGCGGGGTTACAAATACAAGAGAAAATTATTCCAATGTAAACCCATCAACAAGTAGTGATAATTTTTCTCCAACCATTTATTTCCACATAGCTTCTTCTTTGACCAAGAAAATATCCTATAGAATAGGACATTCACTCGGGTAATGGCCAGGTCCCCTACATTTACGGCAAATGACTGTAAATGGACTCTTGGGACCATTTTTATCTTCTTCCATAGTACTCTTCATTTTTTCTTCGGCAATTCTTCACTTTATGTCCTTCCTTCCCGCACGTAAAACATTTCGTTGTCCCATTGAGACACTTTCCTGGGTGTCTCTTTCCACAATTCCTGCATGATGAAAATTGAGGTTTCTTTTCTCCATGGTCTCCATTGCTGGAGATCTTATCATTTATCACCTTTCTCTTCCTTGTTGAGTCTGGGAGTTGGTTAATATATATGTTGTTGATCATATTTTTGGAAAACTGATTTGGCATAAAGACGATATCTTTTACGCCTATCAACATTCCATTTTGTTGCTCATTGCCACCATTGTTCCCAACTTGTACATCATTCTCAAAGTCACTATGACTTCCTTGGAATCCAGCCATTGACTAAAACCAGAAAGCATTGTGTGAGTAATAGTAGTCGTAAAATCATTTAGAGATTAAAATGTCACCATATTCTCAATTTGAAACATATTAGGATTAACCAAGGTCATTTACTCTCATCTTATGTATATATTACTTAAATCGGTTTGTAAAGAAAATGTAAATTATCCTAAGCATATCCCCCGGGAGTGTCGTAACCAAGAGTGCAGCAAGGCCCGTTGTCGTGCACCAGTTCCCGTTCGAGTCTAGCTCAAAGCGGTGTTTTCGGGTTTTACCCCTAGGTACATCTGTGCCAGAGCCGCCTCTACCTGCTTGTATCCAGACAGGGATGTATTGCTCGGAAAACTCACAAAATCTCTACAATACCAAAATTCTAGGAAGTTCTTTTGTACTAATCCTCAAAGTTCATCTTAGGTCTACGTGCTCTAATCAGAGTTTATCTAAATCTAGCTACCAAGGTTTGTACTAAACTTCCTCTGATACCAACTGTAACGCCCCGACCCCAGCTACCCAGAGTCGGTGCATTAATTACATAACATTGGCATGATCATGAGAAAGATCAAGTCTCGAAAGACCGATTAGTTTAGTAGCCTTGGAATAACTAGATACATCCATAAATTTTTACATTATATCATAAAAAAAACATCTTGTCTTCATATCCCCTTATACTATCCCTGCAGGTCATTCATAAATTACTTCTTCATAATCCTGGAAAAAATAAAACATTGAAAGGGGTGAGCTCGGATGCTCAGTAAGGATAACATTATAGCAGAAGCTTTCATAAATAAGCATAAACACTTAAGGCAATTTATAACTAAAACAAAAGCCTTTTAAACTTGAACTTCAGCATAAAATGGCAAAGGTAAAATGAAATAATGCCATTTACTTACTCACATGGATATTCTACTAGTCGAATGATCACATGCAATATCAATAACCACTTTCATAATGATGGAATGCATAATGCCAAACTATCATAACCACATAGCCAAGGCCTCGTGCCAAGACTATAAATAAGATTTTGCCAAGGCCTTGTGCCAAGACACTAGTTTGTCTCATGAGACCTACCGATGCATCGAGGAGCTATAGCGGGCTCCACCCGTCACTTATTAAGTCCAATGCATTCCCATATGAAAAGGTTTAAACATAACGTAAACATTCGTATTAAACTAGCATACGAAATGTCAATACTTTCACCACAAACCATGAATGGTATAAAAATAGCACATCCACAGTCAAACATAATTCATTCGATACAATATGGAAGATTGTATTGTATCACATTAACCTCAATCAATAATAATGAAGGATGTTGACATAGATGAAAATAATCATCAAAACTATTTGAGAGAAATATCCCCCTTTTCTTGAAAACATTTAAAAGTCACACTATTTGTCAAGAAGCCGTTTAAAAGTATATTTTTGAATCAAAGTGTCCCATACCACTTTGAAACTTTTAAAAGGAGTTTTAATTTTAAAACTTTAATGTCCATATAAATAAATCCTTAAAACCATTTTTTTAAAATATGGACATTAATGAGCATGATTTAGAAGAATAATTCTTTAAAACAATTTAAAATGGTATTTTGGTTAGAGTTTCTAACCAAAAGAGAGACACTTGAATACAAATAATTGAGGTAATCAAAACATTGTAATATCATGAGAATAAAGGAATTCATGATATACTATGTCAAAGTACATTATATACACCACATAAAAGTGATTTGGTGTATATCATCAAAGAAGTCTCAATGGAATGTAAATTGAGATGAAATTTCTCATAAAGGTTGTATCCTTAGGTTAAGGATAAATCAATGACATAATTATGTGTGAAAAATATAAATACACTAAATATGATTGGATATTCAGTGTAAAACAATCAAAGGACATTCACACATATTCTTGTAAAAACAATACCAACGAATTGGATGTTTAACTCAACAAATGGAGAATGAGTTAAAATTACTCTTATCAAATTCATATCAATGACTTGAGAATTACCAATGGAGTGATTATATGTACCAAACTTCTATCCACAGGAAGGGGAGTGGAAATTATGACATAATCAAATGAATAGTGATTCCACACATAATCTTGGGGTAATATAATCAATGAAATATGTGTAAAGCCAAATGAGTGGAAATTGAAATCTCAAATTCCCTTATCGATTAGGTAACTTACGAAACATACACCCATGAAAGAAGTATCATACCATGATGATGTAAATACCCATAAATTAAAGTATATTACACAATGAATACGATCATGGGCAGTACACATACACCACATGCAATAATTAAGTGGTGATCAATGGAATTCTCACGGAATTAAATGTGAGATAAGAAAACCCTTACCACGTTAATCGAATGAGTCGTATGGCCAAAAGTTAATAACCACAAAATGATTTACAGAATAACATTAATATAAATAGAATCATGATAATATATATCAAATGGCCATACACAATACACCACTTTCAATAATTTAGCGGCGAATAATGGAAATCTCACGGAATTGAAAGTGAGATAAGAGAATCCCTTACCATGTTAATCAACTGAGTTGTATGGCCAAAAGTTAATAACCACCAAATGATTTACAGAATAACATGAATATAAATACAATCATGATAATATATATCAAATGTCAGTACACAATACACCACTTTCAATAATTTAGTTGCGAACAATGGAAATCTCACGGAATTGAAAGTGAGATAAGAGAATCCCTTACATTGTACTTTTTCCTTGGTCGATGGTTGGTTTACCTCCTGTATAATGGTGAAATAATTGTTATTGAATAATAAAAGAATCATTTACTTTAATATGATATCATATATGATCTTTTATCATTGATTTGTTAATAATATTTTAGAATTATCGTCATTTCGGGTGTTAACGGGTTCATTTTACTTTATATTCTTTGTTATGTGAGACATATTCGTTATTAATGGGATGTATATTATTCATATCCAGAATGGTATCAAGTTCTTAAACATCATTTTTAAATCATCAAATGATAATTATACTTGAATGGATACGATGGAGAATGAATCTCATCGCGTTCGTGGAGACGGTAGTCCGTACGTACGCACGAACGCTACTTCCATTTAATTTTTATTTTAAAAGAATCGAATCCAAATTATACATAGGTATATTACTATTCCAGTATAATATAATATTTTATATATGTTACTTAAGTTCATTTACACCATCCTTTATACGTTCCATGTGTGGTATGAACGAGTCATATCATTTTAAGGGGGCGGTAGTCCGCACTTCCTCAAATGAAATTATCGTATGTATATACAACATGAAACGAATAATGGTATGAAATAAAATGGAATTACAGAAGCTTATATATAAAATATATATCATTAATATCATATTTAATTACAGTGCCATCCTAATGGCCACCATGAGAGGCGGTAATATGTATTTGAACAATCATCGTTTCGTGAGGCGTTAGTTTGCCATCCACAGAAACATTATGTTCATCATCCATTAGATGGAGTTGTGTGAATGTGTAGTTTGAATACTTCTTATAACAACATCCTAGTATATTGACGATACTGTTGTTGTTACAAAAGAAGGGAAATAAAAAGATTTTGGGGGTTGGAGAAGCAAAATAAATGAAAATACTTTAAGAGAAATTGTTACCTTTAATTTAGGTAACTCACTTTGGTTGGAACCAAAGGACTTCTTGAAATGATTTCTGCCTAAGGGGAAGCTTCAAGGAGGAGGAGAGGGATTTGGGGAGCTTAGTTGGGCAGAGTTTGGACGAGCCAAGTGTCTTGAGAGGTGTGAGGAATGAGTAGAAGTGGTCTCCTTTTATAAGGGAGAGGAGGGGCTCTTTAGGAAAGAGTGAAAGTATTACTTTATAATATAATTATATTCGGTTTATAATGGTCCAAAAATCATTGAGGTCGAAGATAAGATGACTCTTATTCTAAATAACATCAACCAATAAGAATTGGACAGGTTTTAGATAATATTTTAATCATTATAATCTTATTTATTTAAATGATTTATTAATGAAGTAAACATTGCATCATTATTGTGTCATTAATAATTTAAATTATTTGATGTCTAAAAATTATAAATAAACTATAATTATGTAGGAAATCTTTTTAGCTTTCTAATGAATATTTATAATCGAAAATCCAACATGTATAACCCTATGTAAAAATTGTTCTTCTAAAAGATGTAAGCTTATGCCATTTTTATTTTTATTTTAACTTTATTAATATAAAGTGTCATTATCACTTACAAGTGGATCAATGGGGTCCCAAAATTGACCCAAAGATGCCCATGGTCGACCATGTATCAACCAATAGGGTTAAGACACGTTTTAGGGTAATTTAGTATTATTATAATATTATTTTTTAACCCTTATTTACCGGATTTACCCTTAACCATGGTAAATAAAATATTTACCGCAGTAATTATTCAAAATGTCTAAAAATAAAAGTTACCTATTTACACAATTTGAAAATCCTGATTCCAAATATGGAATCCATTTTTCTAAATTCAAAACACAGAAGTGGCAGAAATTAATTTAAAATTAATTCCCGCTGTCAAAACAAAAAGCGTGTTTTTAAGAGATAATAACTATCAAAAGATTGACACTTGTTTATGTTCGGTTTAATTGTAAAATTATGTCCAATGACCAAAATTATATTAAATGGTAAAAATATATTCTAAATATACTTTAAAACCACTCAAATTCATAATTTATCACTATTAATTATTTTGATTAAAAAAGTTGTTTTTAATTAAAATTTAGTAATTTTTACTATTCATCAAAATATGAAAGTTATCCGAAAAGTACCAAAATTTCACCTTAGGCTAAATTTGATATTCCGAATCCAAAAATGAAGTCCATTTTGAAATATAAAATATATATAATTTCAAAAAATTAAGTATTACTATTCATAACGGCTAGTTTGATCGGTTGTGGTGTGTGTTAAAACTCGAAGTTGCGTACAACACACGCTGCTGTTTTATTCAAAGGAAAGCGTACCGTGGACGCTTGGGATGTTTTATTTTAAATTTTTTTTGATGTCCCCATGTAGTCAAAAAGTTTAAAATATTTTATTTAAAAAGGGTTCACTATTAAAAGTTGGTAAAACTATAATATTGAAGATGAATTTGTTCTTACATTATGTCTAAGAAACTCATAATATGGATTCTAAAATTATAAGGATTATATAAAGTTTAAAATTTAGTTAATACTATTCATAACCTTTTTTTAACGGCTTGTTTGGTAAGTCATGGTGAGCTTGAACTCGGTGTTGCGTGTAGTGCAAGTTATTGAATTATTTTGAAGAAATAACACACTATAAAATCTTGGGGTGTTACAAGAGTAATGAATAAATATAACTATCACCAATTAATTATCACTATACACTTCAATGGTAGTCATTATATTGGATTATTTTGTGTTCATGTGGTCTTGGAAGATTTTTCTGTGGATTTTCATATTAATACCATAGACTAGTACACTATTTTGAATAGTTCCCTAATTAATCACAACTAAAACAACAAATTTATAATGGATATAAAAAAATTATTTTCCTTCATCATGTTAACTAATCTCTTCATTTTATTCCTTAGTTGTTACAAAATTTATTCCCTCCTTTACAACATATAAAACATAACCTTGTAACTTTAATAAACCCATTGGGATCATTTTTTAACATTTTTAACACAAATAAAATTAAATATTATTTCCATCATCAACTTCATCACCTGGGATTCCATAAGTCTTTCAATTGAATTTTTTATTGTACATTGATGCTCAAATAAATTCTCATTATTATTCATAATTAGTGAATGATGTTTCTGTACGACCATATTATTTCTCACAATATTAAATATCTTATATGGTTACACATTTTTATAATATCTTCATTCATCGTGGAATCTATTTTTTATATGGTTCCTTCAATATTAATGATTTCTAAAGTAAAATTGGTTTATTGTGACTGATGAATAATTTAAATCTTTTAAGGAAAATCATATATAATAACATGGAAATCTAAATTTAAAATTATATTTCAATTTGAAACAATAAAATTATCTTCTAATTCATCCTAAATCTCCATCAGTTCAATCTATTATTAATTATGTTATGTAATATCATAACTCATCAACAAATTCGTTAAAATATCAAATCCATCAAAATTTTTCATAAAGAAAAATAAATGTGGTACATATTAATAACCTTGATTGTCCATCCAAATATAAATTCTTAGGACCACGCAACATGTATTGTGGGAGTATTAATTTGATACTCAACCATCCTTTTTCAATGTGATTACACCATAAAAAACCTATTCGAAGAAGTCATCCAATTTCAAGTATCTATACATGGAAAAATATCTAAATAACCACAATATCTCTATATTTACAAAACCTTAGCATGTTATCCTGCACAAAGACATATATTTTATGTTTTTGCAGTAGTTATCTTATCCTATTCCCCCAAAACTATCTAATGTATTCTTAAAAAAATAACTATTCCATTCTATAAAAATAATTGTACCCTACTCTAATACCAACTAAGGTTCGCTAAACATGAACTCCCAGGTCTATTACTACAAAAAATACATTGTTAAATTTTTTAATACCAATTGTAATGTCACAAGTAAAAAATATATTTATTTTAAATTATTTAAATAATTTATAAACTACATATCACAACTATTCACAGAATTAAAAAAAAAGAAGTTTTAGTGTGTTTTGGGATCATCTACATAGGAAACTAATTTTTAGATACATGTGAACATCTCTCCATAGTTGAAAAAATAGACACTCTTCAAGACTTTTTATGGATTAATATAATTATTTTAACTTTAATAATGAAAACATAATAATGTTAGGATCTCAAAAACTCAATAAGAGAAAAAAATCAATATATAATCAAATTAAATATCAAAATCATATAAAAAAGTTAAGAAGAGGTGTAATAAATTATTTAAAATAACATTGAAAAATAAGTGTTTTCCATGATTCTTGATAAAATGATATGTAATATCTAATTAAAAAAATATAACACTGAATAATTGTGTTCAAAAATTATAAAATAATCACAATACATGGTTCATGACATTATAATATAATTAAGTAATGTGTAAAAATCGAAATAATAAGTAATCATAACTTTATAAACATTACATGATGATAATTATGTACCCACTGAGAAAATAATATTTCTTATTACAACCATGAACATTGTATTGATCATTGATTAACTGTAATTACACCAACATGTTTTTTGGAGTTAGATAAGATGACAAGAGAGGAGTAGAATGTCATTTATAAAAATTTAAACCACGAGGTTAATGGAAATTATATATATATATATATATATAAGGTCGATTTGATCTACAACCATGGATAAACATGCAAAGAAACCAATTTCTATAAGCCTGAAAGTTTTTCGAGATAACCCTTTGACATGCCAAATGCCACCAACCCAATTTACCCCACCACCAATGGTGGGGGAAATAGAGTATTTTGTTACAAGGTATTTTTAGGAGCCACATCATGCCTTTCTTAGGCCTAAACTAGCATCTTCCCACAATCTTCACCGAGATAAATACAAGGTTGGTTCTAATTTAATGGGTTTTCATCCTTAAAAGAAAAATATAAGTATAATATATATGAATATATGTGGTGGGAAAAAGGATATAAATATTTATTAAATGTAAAAAAAATTAATTAATTGAATTGGGAAATAAATTGAATTGATCGAGTAAGTGGAGAGGAATAAGATTATGTGTACCATAATTTAATTAGTTTTGTATATTAAATTTAAAAATATAAACATAGTCAATTAAATGGATAAAATTTCAAGGTATCTTAATAATATTTATATTACCTATAAAAGATAATTTCAAGGAAATTTATGAATGAAGATTAACAGGATTGTAATATAAGGTGTATAAAAATTATTAGATATGTGTATTTATGATTAAATTAAAATTTAGTTAGGAAATAAAGAGGGTATAAGGAGATTTCCAAACAGATATTTGAAATAGATTTTTGTGATCTTTTTGTATCTATGTATATTAGGTTGTGTGGTTTGTATCATACTCCAATTATTTAATAGCAAATAAGTTAAAAAATCGTTCCCTTCATTTCCATTATTTTGTGAATAAACCCATCTCCTTTACATTATTGGAAGGAATAACCCATTGATTATGATATCATATATTGTTTATGTTGAGAAAATTTTCCTCATTTTTTGGTTAAGATAACCCTTTTAATGGGACATTGTGAAAAGAGAGATTTTCTTGGTGAAAAACAGTTACAAATTTGATCCATTGTCTCTAAATAATAATAATAAAATTTCATATGGGAGATTAATAGTTAATATTGGAAGAGAGCCTAACATATTGAGAAATGAAATTGGTGATTGATGAGGTATTTGAGAATAATATAGATGATCACTTGTTTCATTGAAGGCTTGTTTGAATTCATAGTTGCATTCACCAGTGTAGGATTTGTAAATTTATTATCATATATGGATTCAATGTATAAAAATAAAAGTGTTTAAAAACATTATAGATTTTATTTTGTGTCATCTAAGTCACATGGAAAAAATTTATTATGTTTTTTATCATAAAAAATACTAAATTGGAATTCATTCTTCATCTCCACCAACTGCATTGTATGATCTACATACTATATTGAATGCTACCAATAGATCACTACCTATGATACTCCTTCACCAGTGAGCCTCCATTATCCAGTTTTTTGTCAGTGGAATTCATGATTTTCTAGTAATTATTTAATGTACCTCATATTTTCCACTTCATGTACACTAGTTTGATGGTGGACTCACTAGCGGAAATGTCATTTTTCCCACTTCAGACTCAATGGTCTATGCCCTAAAGTAACGAGATAGTGCATCCTATAATGCTTCATTGTTCAAATTTCCCATTCATATTTATTCCAATTCCACCATTAAATTGAACTTCATAATTACATGAACTCATCAAGTATATTGAAAAATAAATAGATATTTTGTTTCTCATTAATATATTCAAATGAGTTATCAATGATATTTCAATGTGATAATTAAATGTTTATTAGTTCCTTCAACCTCAAAATATTGTTTTATGTAATATAATCAATAAACAAATATAATTAAATGATAAGATATATAATAGTTTTTTTGAAATCACTAAAACACTACGACATAGAGTGGTACAAAAATATTCTACTTTTTTTTGATAAAAACAATTAATTTAAAAAGACATATCAATTTTAAACTATGAGTGAACCATTTCATTCAAAATAATTCAAGATTTTAATTTTCTATATATTTCATTCAAGATGTTTAATATACTTAAGAATAAAATATATAAAAAATTCATGTAATATATCCTCAATTTTGTGATAGTAAAATTTTTCCATAAAATAAATGTCTAAAATTTCTCCACATATTGGATTATCAAAATTATGGAAATGGATTATATTTCATTTAATAAAAATTATAAAAATAAACGTTCATAAATAATATCAAAATTCCCATTGAAAAATATACGATTGAATCTAAAAGTTACAAACTTATAAATAATGGGATTCTGAAAAAGAAATGCGAGGAAAATAAATTAAATTAATTGAAAAATAAATTTTAAAATGAAAAAAAATGATATTTATTGAAAATGAAAGACTATGAGAAGAAATATAAAATTTTAATTAAAAAAAAACATACTATAATTAATGATAATTAATATTTGTTAACTTATACACCTTTTTATTCCATGATTATACCAAAATGAGTATGAATGAACATAGAGATATATCCAAGAGGTTGGTAGAGGAAAAAGGGCTTTAAGAATGAACGAGAAGAGAGGTTAGTGAACTTCAAATCTTTTATAACATTTTTTACAATGAAATTATATATATAATAACATCAATAGATATGATTCCGTCTATGTAGGTGTAATTAATGGTGAAATATAAACTTAACCATAATAGAGAGTGGGATTGATAATAATATCAAGGATTTGATTTGGAAAAGATAAAGACAAATCAATAAAGTTAATATTATAAAATGAATTAATTGTCTAAAAATATTTTTATATTATAATTAAAATGCATTAAAATTCAAGAATAAGAAATATATATTAAATATTAAAAAAACAATATTTCTAAAACATTCATGAGGAATTTCAAAACTTCCAAGGAATAACATTTTCTAATACATAAAAAAATAGGATTCTATCATTTTAAAAATTTTGAAACCCATAAAGAAATAATTTAATGAGTTTATTCAGGAAAAAAACTGAAAGAAACTTCATGTATGTATTATTTTAAACCTTGAAATAAAGTAAACAATTAATGTACATGGTAAGATATTAAAAAATAGTATAAAATGAAAAACCAATAAATCACATTCTCTTTCCGATACAAAAAACATAATAATATAAAAAACTATAAAAAAATTAATTATATAAATATATAATAGATAATATATATAATAAATTTGGAGAGGAAATGAAATCATTTATATTACTCCATAAAAAAAAATATTATTACCCACATAAAAAATTATAAAATTAAATATTGAAACTAAACATATTTAATAATTATTGTTCATCAAAAAAATATAGATTTTATTGAACCAATTATTGAGAAATTACAATATGATATACCAATAATGGATCTGTCATAAGCTAGAAACATCTCAATTTTGATATAATTTTTCATACAAAAATTTTGGATCGAGTAATGTTAGCTAAAAGATACAAATGGTTCCAAGACATTATTAATATAAGATTATTTGTTTTAAATAGATTAAGAAATATGAAATGATTTAGTTCCCCCATGTCTTTAAATTTTTCTATCACATTCTTCAATAATATGACAAATATTTTTACAACATTTACAAATAATATAGTAACATCCCTTTAAAAAGTTAAATATTTATTTGAATTTGAAAAATATATATAAATAATTATAAAAATTTGGTGAGAGATCAGAATCAAACTAAATATTGGTCACCATGGGTGAATTGAGTAGAATTATATTATATATTTTTTTGATTTGAGATTCAAAATTATAATTTTTTTCCATGTAATATCAGGAGAAAACCATATTTTTATATAAAAACTTAATTCTTTTCATGAAAATCACTTTTATATTTATGTTTGACTTTTGGATTCAATGTAAAAAAGTTTCAGAAGTTTTCTACATGTTGATATATAACATATGTTTTCTCTTCATAATTTTAGGGTATAATTAGAAGTAGTATGAAGATAAGAAGAAGTAATCAAATTTACATCATCACCTAACTCTACTTGATCGGTGAGGACTAAAGGAAAAGTTTCACTTGAGGAATTTCAAGAGTAATAAGAGATGAAAATTTACCAAGAAATATTGGCTCAAAAATTAAGGTCCTTTTAACCTTGTTTTTTATTTTTTACATTATATTTTTATATTGGAAATTTTGGATATATTTGTCCATTATTAGTACTTATATAGCTTGTTACTTCTTGTCCCTTCTTTTTAGTTTGTCAGGTTCATTCTTCTTCTTCATGTGTTTATTCAATTTTAAAGAAAACTGTTTCAATTTTATCATAATGTTCAGTTGAATTTTCATAATCAAAAACATTAAAGGAAATTGAATTTTCAATATTCATTATCGACCTTGGCCTCTATAGTTACATTATTAGCTCTTCTCAAAATGGTTACTTCATTTGTTAAATATAATCATAAATGCTCCAAAACAACCATTTTCATTTTTTATTTTTCTTCTTGGATCATCATCATCATTGGTTTCTAGTTTCAAGGAAAAAAATAAATAAGCCTTTTCTATAAATATTTTACAGAATTATCATTAACAATTGACTTTTACCCATTTAAAATTTTAGTAAAATGTTTAGAAATATCGTTAATATATTCATTTTCATTCATGATAATGATTTCAGATTATTTTTTAAACATATAAAATCTCATATCTAGATAATTATTTGTTTCATCCTATATAAGATATAATATTTTTAGGATTTCATTCGTTTTTTTCAAGAATAAATATCAATGAATTCATTTTTTTCAATCACACAACGAAAGTTATTCATGGAAATTCCATTAATCTCAAAAATTGAAATATTTTGGGGAGTCCATTTATGTTCTGATTCTATTATATGGATATATGTATTAATGTACATTTTTTTATACAAAATAACTATACTACTTCTAAATTTAGACAATTTATTTATATAATAAGATTAATTTGTTCTATTAAAAATGGAGTGTGAACCAAAGAATTTCCATTGAGATAATGATGGAAATATAAAAAATATACCATCCTAAAATGATAAAACCATAATATATATTAGGATATTTAAACATAAAAACTATTTTTTAAAACTATGATATTTTGATAATAACATGAAGATCTTATCTGAAACAAAAAGTCAGTATTTAGGAAAAATATGATTTGGGGGTAAATTTAATTTACAGAAATCAAAACACAAAGAGACATGTGAATCATAAAAAAATAATATAAAATATTATTTACAACATAAAATATGTGATAAAAATATCTAAATATCATAGAAATATTTTTAATACAATTTAGGGGATAACATGTATTGATTATGTAACTGAGTAAGAATATGATTATGTGTATCATAATAAAATTACATAATTATAATTAATATAAAAATACAAATTCATCAGTTTAATATTATAATTTAAAGGTATTCGTGTCAATTATAATTTTATTTATAAAAGATAATTTCAATGTAATTTAATTTAAAAGCCTACAATGGGTACAACATACAATGAATCAAGATTATGTGAGATACTTATGGATGATTGAATTATAATTCCATGTGGAAGGTAAAAGGAGGTACTAATATTTTAAAATTGAGTTAAGTATTAGTTCAATGCGATCCCCTATGTCTCTGCCCCTCAGGTTGAAATATTTGTATATTAATTCGTTAATATTAATATAGGATAAGTAACCAATTACTCTCTTTTTATTTAATAATTGTTTCTATAAACTCATTTACCTTAGGTAATGTTTAATAATAACTAGTTTATAATGATACATCCCTTTTTCTACTGTGAGAACACATCCCTTAGTTTATGGTTGTGAAAACCCTTCAAAGATGTCTTTGTGAGAAGATGGATTTTTTTTTCATTATGAAAATACATTATAAAGATGATCACATATCTCTAAATAAGAATAGTAAATTTGAGAGGATACATTGAGAGGTAATTATAGAATATATCCTAAGAGGAAGTTATTTGAAATTTGATATTAATGTAAACTTCGATAAGGATGGAGAAGATCACTATTTTCTTGAAATGAATGTTCCAATCCAATGTTTAATTCAATAATGTAATAATTTTATCATCCATGAATCTTTTAACTCATATTTATAGAATCCAAATATTGATGGAATATGTTGTACATAATATAGATTTATAGAAGTCATAGAAGATTAAATTAATGAATTTTACTATAATTAATGGGCCATAAAACATTTTACATCAACCGCACTTCCTATTTGATAATCTCAACCATCTAGCTAGTGTAATTATAAGAACTCGCTACATTTGTAAATCCACCACTAGTGAGATTCTAATATACTGTTCAAATTAGGTAGTTATCTAGAAGTTATAGGATGTCTATAATTCCACACTAGCTAACTACTATATATCCACAATCTGGCCATTTTATATCCCCAACAAGTCGAAGGAATTCCTTGAGGAATGATGTCTTGGTCCACATGAGACTGGAATGTTGATTCTATGAATATATTATATTTTGAGACATATAATTCTCCATTAATAACATTATCCCTTATATACTCTTTATATCCCCCACTATTCTCAAAAAATTTCCTTAATTAAATTAATCATTTTTTTATACATCAATCGATCATTAACTCTTCTATATTGTTTAAATTGAATCATCAATGGTAAAACCAAGTGATACATCAAAATCATTTAAATCCCAAAACAACATAATTTTATTTTATATCATAGAAAATAAATTTAACTCAAATGAAATTATTAGATAAAAAAATCAGTGTTTGTGATTTTGAAAACACTATGATGTATATAGTGGTTAAACACCTCAGAAAATCATGTGAGCATAGTTAAACCATTATTACAACCATTAAAAGTCCTGTGAGTATTTATTAACCACAATTACACCAATGAAACATATTTTGATCTTATCATAACAATAATTACACCATTACACGATCTTCTGTGCATAATTTAACCACTATTACACTACACCCAATCTTGTCTGAATAAGTAAATTTTAATTACACTCACACAAAATGTGTCACCACGGTGCCCTAGAAATCTGAATTGGTATAATATTAACGTTCCCATTTAATTGGAACTAGATTTTTGTCAATAATATAATAAGAATCAAAATTATTACTCTAATAAATTTTAAGCCTTTTCTTAGTCTTGATATAGTAAAAAATGATGTAATTATTTGAAGACATATTGGAAGAGATTTTTAAAACCACTCAAATATAACAATCTATTAATAGACAGTATTTACTAAAATAAATATTATAAACAATATTAGATGAAATAATATAAGAAAAATTGTCAGGAAGATAAGGAAGAATAAAAAACGGCTAGAAGAAACTCCATCACCAGAAGGAAATAAAAATGGAAAGCTGATTTTAGGTGAATATTATTAGGCCCACTTCTATCATCCCTTACAGAATGGAAAGCATGTGAATCTTCCCTTACAAAATTATGGCTACAATGATCAACTCAAGGTTATCTATTCATCTTCCTCGATGGGTTTCCCTAGAACAACATGGCTCAGTGAAGGGTCAATCAATTCAAGGGGCTATTGCATTGGCCCAAGAGATGACAAGAGATATCAACATGAATACCCATGGAACCAACATGGCTATCATGCTGGATATGTGAAAAAAAATATAATAATTTTTAGTGGAGTTGTTAGAACACAGATCTTCTTTTCAGGTATGTTTTTCCCTTTTCTGAAGTTTTTGAGAAAAGAGGAGTTTATTGAATTTTATGAAGTAAACATCATGTTAATTATGAGTACACACTGTGTACTCGGTTATAACAGGTAGCCAGGTGCAGGCCATGTAGCAGCCATGCACACGGTCATGGGTGGTGACCTGGAGAATGCTTAATGCAGTGGTCGGTGAATGAAAGTATACGCCGTGTACTTTATTTTTTTTCATCAAACACACCGGGGTCACGTCTGACAGACAGAACCACCTCCTTCTAGGTTTGGTTCATCTTAGAGAGAGAGAACGACCCCAATCTTCCTTCGATCTCATGATCGAGCATCTTTTATCCGAATTGACCGCCATCAATTGTGTTGGAATCTCCTCGATAATCTCTTCCTTATACTAGAGATTTGTTTCCTGATTCCACCTCTTTCACAAGTTATCTTCAGTTGATCAATTTTAGCATTTTATAGATATACGGTGTTCTTGGGTGATTCATGGATTTATGTTCACGTATATCAATCCTACAACACCGAGGTTGGTGGTTTGTTCCTTTTATTTGAATGTATTTGAGTTATATGTGAACAAGTGCCCAATACCCTTGAATGGTGTATTGAGTGTTTACTGTTTTAGCCCTATTAATTTCCTTCTATTCGTGAATGCATAATTAGAGGTTAATCGAAATTGAATAGGGTTAATAGTTATACTTTGGAAGGGTTTTTCCCATGCATGTTTTGTTATGACGATTTGGTCTTGCTGAGCCTATTTGGATTCCATTTTTACATACCATGCCTAGTATTGCATGATGGATTGTTTTTTATATATGACTTTCTGATATGCTGTATATTTCTAGCCAACTCATTCTTGAGGGTTACATTGGCCGATATTCATTTATATGCTTGCTTGACATACACAGGGTTGTGAGAACCTAGTTTAGTAGACTATAGGGAGAATGTCTGTAAGGTCTTATCTAGAGAGTCTATTTACTTTTACAATGTGATACCACAGGGGGAAATGACTTAAGTGATTCCTTAGAGTTTCTATAGTTCCTCGACGTAGGCCAAATGGGGAATGTGATGTAAGTACTTCCCCAAAGCGCCTTTAGTTACCGATACGAGACTATAGGTGGAATTGATGGAGAGGTCTTCCTCATAGAGTCTATTCTAGAGTCGAACCAGTGGTTTGAGACTGTGTGTGCTGCCAAGGGGGTTGCTTGTGCTACTTGGTAGGACCAGAGGGGATAGGTCGTGAAACTTCCCAAAGGGTTACCTTTTTTGTTTAGCAGTTTTCTTGTGCTATTGGGAAAGACCATTGGGGATAGGCCGTGAGTACTTCCCAGAGGGTTACCTATTTGTGTTTACCTTCTTTTATTAGTTGTTATATGATATATGAACTGAATGCATTTAAACACTGGATGGGTTACTTTTGAGTACTTCCATGTTTACTAATTCCTTTACTAATTACCTGCCATATATTCACTGACTGTTAGGCACAAATCATGTGGTGGTTTCCTACTAGTATTTAGTCTCACACACTATTTGGGCCATGCTTTTGGGCCCAAACATATTATATTGTTGTAGCTATAGTTAAGGGAAATCTCCCTTCTACTACAGGTACTTGACTGCTGTAAAGATGGAGAGAATTAGACCAAGCTGAGGCTTGCGATGCAGAGGAGTTGTTTATCAGTTTACTTTTGTAATTAGCTTTAGTACTATTTTGTATTCAATCATTTTGGTTTGTTTGGCTACATTCCTAGAATTTTGTATCATGCATCATTTTTATATATGTTCTCCATCTATTTATTTCTTCAGTCTTCTGTTGTTTCTTATTCTTTGGAATTTCTATTGCTTCTACTATTGTATATTTGTTTACTTTTATTTTGTTACTCTTCCAATGAGGGCGTAGTTTCCCCACTATCACACCCAAGGCCCTTGCTGCTAGTAGGAAGCCTCTGGCATTCTGGAAAATGCGCTTGAGGCCAGGTGACCAACCGGTTACGGGGTGTCTTTAGGTAGCATCCGGAACCAGGACATTACATAGTTGTATTAGAGGAATTGTTTCTTCATGAATTACTATTTGGAGCCTATAGTTATAGATAGAATGAAATTGGTACTTGGTAATAAACTGAGCCTGGGAGTAGCTAACTCATGTACAGGGAAAATCCAATCTACCTCTTAATTGAAATTTTTCTTTTTTTATTTTACAGTTCATTTAATTTTCACCATTGGGGGATTCACATGTTTTGTGTTGTTATTGTTGATGTTATTGAGGTTCTTTTTCTATTGCAACCTGATGAGAAGAGGGTATTCCATCTCATGCATCATATAGGAACTTTCTTGAAATCACATTTCATGCATTCTTGACATACCAATTAGGGTGAATTAGCAATTTCAGGTTGTTGTTATTGTTGTTATGCTAGATATGCATGTTGTTGTGATAGATGCCTTGAGAAAAAAATACTCCTTGTTTTATATGGTATTGGATGGTGTAAGGTTTTGTATTAATGGATTCCAAAATTGGTTTTTGAGGTGTTATGGGCCATTATGGATCAGCATTTGGTGGATTATTGATCTATTACGCTTTTTTATGACATGTGTATGATTTCATTCTTTGATTCACTGGGAGTATGGCCCTCACAGATCAAAATTTGGCACCAAAATGATCATTTCATTGGTTTACTGGGCTCTAGAGTTGTTTCTGAGGCATTGTGTCCAGAAAAACCCATAATACATGCCGTATAATGATGAAAATTTACCATGTGTTCTTCTTTTCAGGAAGAAAATATTTTTCTTAAGTACACACTGTGTACTGTATGTATACGCAGTGTAGTCACTAACGGTTTCACAGACTGTGTGGATGGGGACACGATGTTGGGAATCCATGGTAAGTCATTCCATGTACCATATGTAAATGCCTTGTTGTATAACTATATAGGAAGTCGTGTCACTAACAACACGGGTCAGTTGCGTCTTCTATAATGCACACTATGTCAGTCTTAAACACGTCATGTAGAGTAATCCTTCGAATCTGGTTGTGTCACTAACAACATGGGTCAGAAAAATATTTCTAGTACTCATCATGTCCCTCTGGAACATGTCATGTAGTGTGATCCATGTATCCAACCATGTATCTAACAACACGAGTTAGTAAAGCTCGTCTAGTACACGCCATGTCTGGAACTAACTCATTGTGTATTCTTGTTCTATGAGAACCGTGTGGAATAGCCATGTAAGCGAACTCAAGCAGGGGAAGAGGATTTAAGTACACACAGTGTATAAGGACAACACGCCGTGTATGGGCTGTTACACAGCCTCGGTTGGAATATGTACATGCCTATGTGAATGGATTATAGGAACATGATGTTTGTTAAGTATACAAGCCATGTATCCTTGTTTTGAAAAACATGAATACTTTCTTTCTCATATTCCCTCCTATTCTTCTAGTATTCAATCACGGACAATATTGATCTAAGATGTGCGCTTGAACTTGCATAGTCATTCCACCTAGAGGCCCTCAGTTTGTACGCCAGTTACAGGGAAATGATTAGAAATTTGACATGAGTGATCAAGGACTTACTGCAAATCCTCCAGTTATGCCAGTCATAGCACCAACTTTATTTCCAGACACAGGTTCCTACGTAGAGTTCTGAGAGGGCTTTATGTGTTTCATGCGTACCTTTCAAGGAGTACCGCATCCTGCCTCTTTCATGGAAGAGTTGATGTGGGATTTCCAGCAGCAGCATCCTCCCAACATCAAATGGGAAGGAGGACCTCAAGCTGAAATTTCATCATTTGAAGCCACGCTTTCTATCTTCTAGAATCTTGAGACACCTCCAGAGAGGAGGGTCAAGATCATAACCTATATGCTTCAGGATTCCCCCAGGAGATGGTGGGATGTGATCTCACAGGTGGGACGCTGGTAGGATATGGCATGGGATAAGTTCTAGTGTTCCTTCTACAACTACATTTACCCAGAGACATTGAGGGACAATTGAGCCTGAGAGTTTAGGAGTCTATAGAAGGTTACTCTTTCTGTTATGGAGTATTCTTCTCGTTTTATAGAGCTATATTTCTTTATGGGCATTCTAGGAGGTGATAAGTTATTCCTGACAAGGATGTTTGAGGATGGTCTGAGGAATGACATCCAATATCAGTAGAACATTTTCCAGTTGAATTCCATCACTTCTATCATCAACTAGGTGATGACCACGGAGCACAATCTGATGGATTCTAGAGTTGTGATCCAGGGTGGTTCGACATCTGGAGTTAGTATTCCTCCTACTGACAGCTGGAAGCGCCACATGGGGTCTTTGCACGGGGATAAAAGGAGACGGGACACTTCTTCTGGTATCCAGGTGGAGTGCTACCAGTGCGGGAAGAGAAGGCATACAAGGCCACATTTCCCAAAATACCTAGTAGAGTGATGATCTTGAGGAAAGATGGGGAATATTTAGCATTTATTTCAGATATTCTTACTAGCAGGTGGTGATAGGGATTCTTCTATGACTCCACGTTCTGGAGCAGCGCCCCCAGTTTCTCATCACTCTGGGAACTGGAGTTCTTCCAGCCATTCAGGCTGAGGTGGAGGTCGCGACCATAGTAGTTAGTCACCAGGCTTTCAGCGACAACTTGGTGGACCAGCTAAGAGTGTTTAGGTTGGGTTACAAGGTCATGGTATAGTCCTGGCTTTTGCAGTGGAGTAGACCCGGCAGGAGCAGGATCCCGGACCTTCTATTGTTTGACGTACGATATTTGTTGCCTATGTTTTAGCATATTCTCTTTTCGATATAAGGGATTCACATAGCTTTATATCTATCACTGTTGTGAAGATCCTTGGGTTCTATATATTTTCTTCAACTGATATCTTGAAGCTAGACACTCCGTTGGGGACTAGAATGTCTAGTGTGCGACATTGTAAGGAGTTCCATCTAGAGGTTGGTGGCGGTCACTTCTTATGGGACCTATATGTCTTAGAGATGATAGGATATGATGTCATTATTAGAATGGACTTGTTAGATACCTTTTAGGTAGTTTTCAATAGCTATCTCCATATGGTGAGTTTCACATCTCTAGAGGGTGGATCACTTCTTCCCAATGGAATATGGGATGTCTAGGTGAGCAGAGCGGGACACGAGCATCATGGGTTGAGAGGAGTTACAACCCAAATTTCTAGTATTTATCTGGATGACCAGGGGACTTCATAGGTGGACTTTCCTCCAGTGGTGGATTGTTTCAATGACGTCTTTCCAGAGGACTTTCCAGGTTTTCCTCCAGAGTGACAGGTAGAAGTTTCTATTGATCTCATGCCGGGAGTGGCACTGGTGTTCGTTCCTCCTTACAATATGTCTACACCAGAGTTGCAGGACCTCAGGAAATAGATGGAGGAGTTTCAGGAAAAGGGATTCATCCGACCAAGTAATTCTCCTTGGGGTTTTCCTATCCTATTTGTGAAGAAGGCAGATGGTACCCTCCATCTTTTTGTGGATTATCGGAGGTTGAATCAGTTTATGGCCAAGAACTTAAATCATTTTCCGAGGATTGAGGATCCCAGTGGTCAGCTTTGAGGATCCCAAGTGTTCTCGAAAATTTACATGAGATTCGGTTACCATTGGTTGGACGTTAGACCATGTGATAAACCTCTCACAACCTTTCTACATAGGTATGGTCTATGTAGTTATTCCATTTGGTCTCACAAACAAGCCTGCAATTTTTATAGCACTGATTAACTGAGTGTTCCATCCATACTTGGATTCCTTCATGGTGGTCTTCGTGGACGATATATTGGTGTAATATTACAGTCGAAACTCCCATGATACCCATATTGAGATCATTTTGAGTACACTGAGAGAGAATCAGTTATATGATAAGCTCTCAAAATTACACTTTTGGATGAACCAGATTCACGTCTTGGGTCATGTTATCTCAGAGATAGGAGTATCATAAGACCCATAGAATGTGAGATTAGTAGTTTCCTGGGAGCAGAAAAAGAACGTCTTTGAGGTGTGGAGTTTCCTAGAGATGGCCGGAGACTATATATGTTTCATACAGGACTTTTCACACTTAACAACGCCACTAACGGGTCTCACTAAGAGGGGCGCAATGTTCTTGTGGTCAGATTCTTGTGAGTCATCCTTTTAGGAGATAGAAGGGAGGTTGACTTCAGTACTGATACTAGTATTTTCAGTGTCAGGAAAGAGCTATATTTTACACTGTGATACGTTAAGTATTGGGCTTGGATCAGTTCTTATGCAAGGGAAAGGAGATGTTGTGTATAGGTCTTGTAAGGTGAGGCCACATGAGAGGAATTAACCGATGCACAATCGTGTTTTGGTTGCAGTTGTTCATGCCTTATGTTGTGGGAGACATTATCTTATGGAAGAGAATTTTGTGGTTTTCACCGACCACAAAAGTCTGAAGTATATATTAACTCTATGTGACTTGAATTTGAGAGACGAAAGGTGGTTTGATTACCTTCAGTCAATTAAATTTGATATTTCCTACACCCCTGGAAAAGGAAACGTAGTGGCTGATGCGCTGAGAAGGAGTAAATAGATACAGGCAGTTCAGGAGGCTTGCAGTGAGTGTCATCTTATGGATATATTCTCTGAGATGTATTTTTAGGTGCACGTCAGATTGGGGAAAAAGCTTCTTTCTTTTGTAGTTGATTCCTCTACACTTTTTGATCAATTTAAAATGAAGAAGCTATTAGATTTTGAAGGCCATGTCCAATGGGAAAGTGTGTCAGGAGAGGACCCTATTCCTCTATGAACCATGTTCGGGTATGAGATTCTGCATTTTCATGGGCACGTTTGGGTGTCAGCAGAAATACGTGAGGAGTTGATACGGGACTATCACTCCTCAATTTGGGTAGTTCATCTTGTTGTCACCAAGATGTATCACGATCTACACCATTATTATAGGTGGCCTGGTATGAAGAGACATGTTTTCTGGTTTCATAATAAGGTCTTCCACCTATCAGCAGGTGAAAGAGGAACATCAGTGACCATCAAGGATTTTACAGCAGTTACCCAATCCCGAGAGGAAATGGAATGATGTCTCAATGGAATTCATGACAGGTTTGTCGAGGCCCCCTCGAGGGAATGATGATTTTTGGGGTTTCATTGAAATAATGAAGAAATTTTCTCACTTATTTCTGATCATGAAGAATTTCAATGTTGATGATCTGGGATGTTTGTACATCTGGGAGATTGTACGTTTTCCTGGAGTTACACACTCCATTTATTCAGACAGAGATGCTCGTTTTACTTCTCATTTCTAGCAGGGGATTCCGAAGGCTTTGGGTACACAGGTGTTTCTGAGTAAAGCTTACCACACCTAAATAGATGGTTAATATGACCGAATGACTAAGGTGCTTGAGTAAACTCTTCGATCAAGCATCATGGATTTTGTAGGTTCTTGTGAGAAGCACATACCTCTTGTGGAGTTTTCCTACAATAATAGATTTCAAGCAACTATTTAGATGGAACCTCATGAGGCTTCGTATGGTTGGCCATGTTGATCACCCTTATGTTGGCTGGAGGTAGGAGAGACAGCTATTTTGGGACCTTGTCTTGTCTAGGAGACCACATAATAGATAGTGTTTATTTGGAATAGGATAGATATTATGCAGTCTCGATAGAAGACTTATGTTGGTCAACCGAGATGACCTCTGGAGTTCGAGGATGGGGATCAGAGTTTCTTGCGTGTCTCACCATGGTTGGGACAATGAAGGATTATGAGATAGGGTAAGATTTCTCGGATGTAGGCCAGGTAGTTTGAGGTGTTGTAGAGAGTTGGGTCGGTTGTCTATCGGTTGTAGTTACCTCATTGGTACCAGGATATGCATGATGTCTTCCACATTTCTCAGCTTCAACGTTACTTCTCAGACCCATCTCATGTTTTCTAACCAAAGGAGGTTGAGTTAGAGGTGGACACCTCATTTAAGGAGAAACCTATCTGGATTTTTGATCGCAGTATGAAGGTTCTCTGTGGCCAGTATGTTCCTCTTGTACGAGTTCTATGGTAGCATGAGTGGGTATAGGACGAGACCTGGGAGAGGGAGGTCGATGTACGATCACAGTGGTCGGGGCTGCTTGATGATTATTCTTCTACGCCGCCTGGCTATGGAAATTCAAGGACACATTTTTTAAGGGTGTAAGTTTGTAAGAACCTAGATCTTTTTTTCAGGTATGTTTTCCCCTTTTCTGGTGTATTTGAGAAATGTGGATTTTCTCGAAATATTTGTTGTACATGTCGTGTACTTTATGAGTACACACCCTGTACTTGGTTACCTTGGGTAGTTGGGTGCTTACCATTTAGTTGTTATGCACACGGCCGTGTGTGGTGACCTAGAGACCGCTTAATGCGGCGGCCGGTGAAGGAAAGTATATGCCATGTACATATAAAGTAAATTCCATGTACTTTATTTTTTTCATTAAATGCACCATGGTCAAATCTAACAGACAGAACCACCTCCTTCTAGGTTTGGTTCCTCCAAGAGCAAGAGAATGACACTGATGTTCCTTCTAACTTCGGATCGAGGATCTGCTATCTGAATAAACTGTCATCAATTTTGTTAGAATATTCTTAGTAATATCTTCCTTCTTCTAGAGATTTGTTTCCAGATTCCTCCTCATTCTCATGTTATCTTCGGTTGAGCATTTTTATCATTTTGTAGATATACGGTGTTCTTGGTCGATTCAAGGCTTGAGGTTCATGTATATCAGGCCTACAACAACAAGGTAGGTTTTTATACCTTTTTGTGGAAATTGTTTGAGTTATATGTGAAAAGTTCCCAATACCCTTGAACGGGGTATTGCACGTTTACTGTTTTATCCCTGTTAATTTCCTGCTATGCTTGTATGCTTGAGTAGAGGTTAATTGAATGTGAATAGAGTTAATTGCTATGCTTGGGAATGGTTTTTTCCCATGCATGTTTGTTTATGATTGTTTGGTCTTGCTTATCCTGTTAGGTTGCCTTGTTTACTAACTATGACTAGTATTGTAGGATGTAGTGTTTTGTATATCTGACATGGTGATATATTGTATATTTCTATCCAAGTAGTTCTTGATGGTTACATTGGCCGATAGGAATTACTATGCTTGCTTAACGTACACATGGCTTTGAGAACCTGGTGTAATAGCCAATAGGGAGAAAGTATGCAAGGGCTTCTCTAGAGACTATGTTTACATTTATGATGCAAGACCATGGGGGGGGGGGAATTGCCATATGTTCTTACATAGATTGTATGTAGTTCCTCCACATGGGTCACAAGGGTAATGTAATGAAAGTGCTTCCCTATAGCGCCTTTAGTTACGGATATGAGACTATATGAGGAATTGATGGCTAGTTCATCCTTAGAAAGTCTATTCAAGAGCTGAACTAGAGAGGTGAGACTGTGTGTGATTCCCATAGGGTTTCTTGTGTTTCTAGGTAGGACAAGAGGGGATAAGTCGTCCGTAGTTCCCAGAGGGTTACCTTTTGTGTTTAGTTGTTTGCTTGTGCTATGAGGTAGAACCAGAGGGGATAAGCTGTGAGTACTTCCAATTGGGTTACCTATTTGTATTTACCTATTTTTATTAGTTTTTGTTTGATATATAAATTAAATTAATTGAATCATTTTATTGGTCACTATTGAGTACTTCCTTGTTTACTTCTTCCTTTACTCATTACTTTCCATATACTCACTGAATGTTAGGAACAAATCATGTAGTAGTTGCCTATGGGGATTTAGTCTCACAAACTATTTGGGAAATGCTTTTGGGCCTAAATAGATTATATTTCTGTAGGAATAGATAAGGGAAAGTTCCCTTCTACATCAGATTCTTGACTAATGAGGAACTTGAGAGCATGAGACCAAGCTAAGGCTTGCGATGCAGAGGTGTTGTTTATCTGTTTTCGTTTGTACTTGGGATTAGTACTTTTTTCTATTACAACATTGTGATTTGTCTGGCTGCTTTTCTAGACATATGTATTACCCTTCATTTTTTATTTCTTCTCCATATATTTATTTCTTCAGTCTTCTGTTGTTTCTTGTTGTTTGGAATTACTATTTCTTCCACTATTTTATATTTGTTTACTTCCACTCTCTTACTCTTCCAATGAGGGCATAGTTTTCCCACTATCACACCCAAGGCCCAAGCTTCTAGTAGGCAGCCTCTGGATTTCGGGGAAATGTGCATGAGGCCATGTGTCCTACCGTTTATGGGGCGTCATTGGGAAACTTTCGGAATCAGGATGTTACAAGAGTTTATTCAACATTGTTGTTTTAGCTAATGGACTCTCCTCCCACCTGACCAATATAATTTTTAGATGCTTCAGATCATCTTAACTAACATTATAATTTAGGGGGAAATTAATGGAATCATTAATATAATGTGAGGCTTATGGTATGGTGATCCCATCTCTCCGAGAATTTTAATTAACACTTGGGATGTCCTCAGTTGACTCATCCACAGAAGTATCAGCAATGGACAAATTTTACTTGTACCATAAAAATTTCAATCATCCCATCATCTCCCCTATAAAATTTTTATATGACACCATGATCTTCATTAATATCAATAGAATGTGGTCTAGATTCCTAAAAAATGTGTTGGAGCAATAATTCTACAAGAGTGGCCCATCTTTTAGAAAATCAATGAGAACCCTATTAATTGTTTACCAATGTGACCCCATTCGGGTTGTCTCCCTGTGTCCCCTCTTGGATATTCAAAGAAGGAGATTTCTCATGGACTAACTAGGGACCCCCATCTCCTCTGGTAGGCTTCACATCCGTGACATTGACCACTTCACAAAAAATTTCAAGGATAGGGTCCTCGACTAGAAAAATAAATAGTTATCTTTTGGGTCTCGATTGCACTGGTTAATAATGTTTTACTAGAAACATAAGTTCATTCCATTTCCATTATCAATGTCTTGAATGGTGTAGTCAACAAAATTGACAATATTCAGGTTCAAATCATATGGGACGCCCTCACAGAAGGAAAACATCACTGGGAATATAGAAGGAAGATGGCATGTCCCATTCATAAGGGGGAATTAATGTTTGAAGTCTGACTAACACCATCCACTGCTTGCATGGTAAACTGGCATGGGAAATACAAGAACAATATACCCTATAGGGGAATTCCATTTACAAAAATGTCTATAGATGTTCAATTTTGGTGGAAGGGATGGTTTCCCCTCGTTGGTCAATTTTATCATCCATTATGTTGGAACTTTAGCCTCTCACCCACTAGATCATAGGCACTAGTGGCCTCTCCTTCTAGAACTAGAACTATGATAGAATGACTATTTGATTCCTAGGATTCCCTACCAACTAAATCTCATTAAGATAGGATAAAAAGGATCCAAATTTCTTCAAGATATTCTGGAATACCGATGAACATAGGCTCTTTAAACATATTGAAATTTACATGGATCTTGATAGAAGCATATTCACCCCCTCGAATTCTAGATCCTTCAATGATAAGGACATCCACTGGTCCTTTTCACTCTATGAGTGGGGTTACTGGTGGAATAAAATATTGGGGCCCAAAGGGTTAACTATGAAATAAAATTTCCTCACATGGAGGATAAAGAACAATTCAGTTCTAATAGGTGACAAAATCAAGACATGTGGAATTTCCACTTTGTCCCGCTGTGACCACTACAAAAAATAATAATAATAGATCACCATCCAACTATAATTTGATTGTGACTATGAGCTCAAGTTGTGGAGTTTAATATTATATTTTATGGATTTATCCTCCCCTTCCATGAGTTATACACCCTTCCAATAATATTGGTTTCTTAGATCAGGGGAAAGGGGTTTGGATAAGTCGACAAGATCCATCGTCATCAACGAGGGATTCTTGAGTTTATGGTAGGCCTGAAACAAATTTAGATACGAGGGAATCCATTCGATTGGGAGGTTCATCACAATAAAAAAAAATTAATCTTCTCCACGATGTGTTCATCCTTGTTAGTAATTGGCATGAAACCCCTAATCTACATCTACTACAGAATCTACCGCAAGACACTCACCCTAGTAGCAATAATACTAGTAGTATATAGGTTCAATGGAATCATCTCTCTATGGGACCGAAACTAAATATTGATGGGTACAATAATTTTTGAATCAATAGCGGTGGAGGCAAGGTTCATGATTACAAGGGGCCGGTCGTCTTATAATTTACATCTCACCTTGACAACAACTCTTCTCTACAGGCAGAAGCAATGCATCTTCTCACCGGCCTCACTTTATCCCATCAGGGAGACATTATCATCTCAGATGCATAAATAGATTCCATGGTTATTCTCAAATTCCTATGTAAAAGAGATATTGAACCATGTTCCAATTCTTATACCATCAGAAAATGGCGGGGAATGATCAATGATAACATAAAAGTGAGTAACACTTATAGGGAGGGAATTAATGTGGCAGAAAACCTTGCTTCTCCTATGGGCCAAGAATCTAATGCTACTAACTTTTATAATCTGAACTCAATGAATCCCTATGGGGTTAACCTTAGAAGAGTGGATTCCCTTGTCCGATATTTTTTTAGGCCTACCTAGGCCCTTTCTGTCTCTTGTCATGCCTTACTTTTTTTATATTTTCCATTGCTTCTCCCTTTCCCTCTGATAAATAAATAAATATATATGATGGTGATATATGTCTTATAAATATCGTAAAAAAATTATATTTTAATGATTCATATAAATTAATGTAATTATAACACAAGAAAACATATATTTTTACTTGGTCCGCCATTATCAACTATATAAAGGAGCATAAAACTAGAAATGTGTGAGTACACAAGAAACACTAAGCACCATAATTGTTAGTTTTAGTAATGGTCATTCATTACATTTAAAAATGGACATACATATTTTAGGGTAGATATATTGTCTTCACTAGATGACATCATTTATTTTTCCCTCCTCCACTCATTACTCTAAATAAAAATAAAATTGAAATATCAACTAAATAAAAATTATTCCAATTTTTAATATTTCCACTAAGTGTTATTTGGATCCATTTTAATGTCCACATTCTACTTCATATTTTATCTTTAAAAAACACCATAAAAATATCCATTTCCATATCGTTCTTGGAATCACCATCACTATTGGAATTAACAATAAGAGATGTTAAGTCACCTATTCTTCTTCTTATTATTCTTATTTCTAGGAATAAATTAATAATTACAGTCCCATTCTTGGTTTTCATGTTCATTGACTTACTATAATGTATTAAAACTCTCCTTAAATATAGCGGATTTATCATTATATATACTGGTAAAAACCATTCTATTTTGTTATATTACATTATATCTCATTGAATCATCTCTTCTCCCCTATATGTAATTTTTTATAGTAATAATTTCTATCATTCTCTTTCATAATTTTTTCCCTTTATAGAATTATTAATATATCCAAGTTAACTATCATAATTTGAAAATATGATACTTCTACATTTATATGGATGAATCCTATTATCTATATATAATTAACAGGTAACTAAAGTATATTTCAACCCTCTATTGTTTCATTTAAATAATCGGTATTATTTCTAGAAAAAAAAAATTAATATTAGGATATATAAATTTTTGAGAATAATACCCCCAATAATCTATATAATTAATAACATATTATCAAGAATGAATATTTCTATATATAAAATTTGGAACCCATTTTTTATGCATGTATGGTATATCATTAATATTTGAAACCCGCTTGATACCATCATGATGAAATTCTCAATATAACTATATAAAAACTATTCATATTCGAATATATAAAATTCTGAGAAAGTCACACTATGAGATCTACCATTTAATGATTCTTGACATCCCAGTATTAAAATTATCCAATAGATTCCATATATGAGTCTATTTTAAAATCTAGTTCTACGACATTTGAATAATGTAAATTATCATCTTTTATTATTTTGAATGTTACTCTCATTCATGATTAGATCATGTCTAAATTGAGTATATTATGTATAGATAAAATTACCTAACAATTTTTAGGTAAACTAAACATAATTCTTTTGATAGTCAGGATATACATGAATGGTTTATATTAAAATAAACAGATTTTTATGCATACAATACATGGTTCATACACATTGGATATTAACACGGTTATGTTTGCACATAGTCCTGATCACATATATGTATAAATAATTTAGTAAGATAATATTAAAACTTATGGAAATACTCCCACATGACCACTATATTGACCATGTGCTTTTTTATTTTAACTCACATAGACATCATATCTTGATTGAATACACTTTTTAATTTGGTCTGACACATGATTGGTCACTATATCTAACATTCTATATCATTCAATCTCTACTAAATCTAGTTTTTTTGACAATGAATTCCTAAAATCATCAAATAGATTGACCATTTAATACCACTATCATCCACTAGATAGACCATAAATCATAATGCACTAACAGATGAAGGTGAAGAGAACGATGACATTTTTTTCATTTAAAGTATGCATCTTTAAATGTGAAAAATTCCTTCAAAATGAATACTTTCCATATATGAATGATCCATGTACTCTTTAATAGTATATTATCCATGATTCACCATGTGTGTATATTGAATTCCCATAGGTACCTCCTCTTACTGGTTTTCTATATACCCCCCCCCCCCCACACACTACCCTCTTGGTCCTGTGTAAAAATCCACACACCTACTTTCCTCCACATATGCTATTATTGAACCATATTATCACTCACATACATACAATTTCACTCCTAGGTGGGATCCTATAATCTCATACATCATCGTGACCTGTTATTTTTTTTGGGGGATTTTACATGATAGGGTTTTCCCATTTTTTTAAAAGTCACCATGAAAAACACTTATCTATAATAACCAAATAAACCAAATTCTACAAATACATTAATTTGGTAATTTAAATTGAACTAAATTGAACATTAAAATAATCTTTATAAATCTTCCATGAATCACTATAACAAAAAAATCATTACGTATATTTAATTATTTTTTTATACCAATACTCACATTTCTTCAAAAAACTAATAAAATTTATAAGGGGTTTCTACAGTCTCCCCCTATGGATTTACTTGATAATATCCCCTTTATATATAAATCCATTTTCAGTATAACGCTATTTTGAATATATCTATAATTTTCAATGAAACTCAAAGGGTAATACCTAAAACCACAACATCTTCTTTTATATAAAACTATAAATTTCCACCCCTCCCCTTAAATATTGAATTTTAAAATGTGGCCACATTTTATTTGTTGAAAATTCTCCCCCTTTATCAAAAATTTCATTACCCCAATCCTTGATCTCAATAGTCAAAATTTTTTGGTTGGAATTTCCAAATCTAGATACCTTATCCCTGAAAACATTGAAATAAATTTTTCAAAAATATATTAACCAATCTCTCATGAAATATATTGATTATAATTACCACTATGAGTATTTGGTGTCAAAAAAACCTTTAAGACAACTAAGATAGGGAAAATGATTTAAAATAATATTATTATCTTACAAAAAAATGGTTTTCCATGTTACCCACATGATAAATTAATCCCATATCATCATTTAGATTTTTTTTTCACAAAACATTATATGATTTCAACCAAGCATGAATCAAATTCTTAAAACATTGGATTTATAATCAGAAAGGGTATATTATATAATATGTATATCATTAAAAACATACATAAATAATTTATTGATTACATGATTTATTTACTACTTCTCAGAAATATTATCACAACATTAGGACTTATAGATTATGTTTATTAATAATTATCTATACAAACATCTTATTTTAATTCACTTGTGAAAATATCTACGAAATGTTTCTCCTATAGGCTCGATTCTTTATATATCTCAGGAAATAATCATCTTCCTAACCTTGGTATTTGAAACACACAAATGGGGTGAGATTAAAATGGTAGAACATGAAAATTTATCATATAGTATTAATTTTTAATCATGGATGAGAACATTATGATGACATCAATTTCATAATTATTCATTAAAATAACTTATATGATAATCATAAAATATATTATAGTTTCTTAAGATCATAACATTATAATTAATGAATAATTAAAGATATGAAATTTCTCTTACACATGGCAATAATAATATAACATGTGATCTTCAAATGAAAGTATTGAGAATATTCAAAAAACGAATAAATATGAAAAGAATGAATTTCAAATAAGTTTAATGAATCTTGAAATTATAATTTAATTTAAAGAAAAAAAATTTAAATGTGGAAAAATAATAAAAATAGGAAAATCATTACCATAAAAATATATGTAACTTATAGGGCTTGGGATAATCATCCAATTTACCATAGGTATTGGTATAAAACCGTTTTTTATTCCCTTTTTTAGGGATAATTCCTCTTATATACCACTTGTATTGGGATACATTCTCCCATGTACCCTATAATATGGGATAAAGCCTACTATATACCTCATTGGGTTTGGCTAAATCCACTCACATACCTCATTGGATTGAGGTAAATCCTCATTTGTACATTTTGGATTGGGATATGTCCTATCTTTCACCCTTTTTATATCATATGATATAAACATAAACTAATTCATTATAGGGTTATATAGGACTCTTCCAATCATCATCCATCCATACATCTGGCATAAAAAATATTTCATGACCATATCTTAATAAACCCATGAAAAAGTAATCTATTTCAAAAATTTCCAAAACAACAAATTCAATTTTAATAAAGATCCTAAGAAAATAAATTGGGTTTCATAAAACATCTAAATTGTATAAAATAACATCATGAATTAAATAATTTGTAATAGAAATACTAAATACCGAGAATAAAAAATTAATATAAACTTAAGAAATCATAGGATATAAAAACTATCATTTTTAAATAGAAATAATATTTTAGTATCATATATATGGTTCTAAAAACATAACTTCATTAAAAAAATTAAGGTTTAGGGTTTATTGATATAAAAATAGAAAATATTTTCAGAAAAAACTTTTATAACATTTATGTACAACCATATTTCCAACAACATATTAAGGAAAGGAAAATAATTTTTATAATATTAATATAAAAAGTTTAAAATATAAGATTTGTGAAAATAAATTATGGTTTCATGAAAAATATAATAGAAAATAAATTGAAAAATAGTTTTTTGAATTGTAATTAATAATAGAGACATAGAAAAGGTAAAAAATCATAAAAATGGGTTTAAAATAAATTTAAAAACAAATATGTTTAAAAATAAACTTCATTAATAAAACCAATAAATATACATAAATATAATAAAATGAAAATTTTTAGTTGAAGAAAAATAATATTTTTGAAGGAATGGAAAAAAATTACATTCTCATAAAACATTATTGAGAAACAAAATCCTAAGATGGATGATGATATATTTATTTTAAATTTATTAATTGGATAAAAAGGGATCCTTGGTTATAGAAAAATATTTGTTTCATCTAGGGAAAGAGGAACATTTAAGGTAAGTAAAGAATTTATATGGATAATCAATCCATTTAAAGGTGTAAGAGTTACTGTTAATAAAAACTCATTTTAATGAAATCGTAGAATCATCATGGGAGAATAATTTAATGTAAACCATTATTTCCACAGAAAATAAGTTGAAAATAAAAAATATAATAATTACATGTTATAATAGTTATATTATTAAATATAATAGTAAAATTTGTGTGATTATAACACAATAAGATATTTGTGTCATGAAAACCTCTTATAACATGAGGAGCATTTAAACAAAATACATATGAATGTGATGATTACAATTGAAGTTATTTTATCATGTGTAAAATGAAATTAATGATATAATATATCAAATTTGAAATATATATACCATATAAGTTCATGTATGTGCATAAAAGAAAATGTGTCTCAATGAAATAAGTTTTATGAGAAAACCCTTATAACTTAGGTGAAAATTCAATAAACAAACCCATACAGGTGAGAGCATGGTATTTAAAAAAAATGAATAAAACATAATTAATAATTTTTTATCATTTTAAAAGTATAAAAACAGCATGAATAAAAATTATTTCAAAAGTAAGAATCATGTCGCAATAAGGTGAAATTATGAAAAAATCAATTACACTGTATATCTTACTTATTCACATGCATAACGTCCTAAATAAAAAAAATCTTTATTAGAAAAATGATTTGTAATCCTATACATATATATTTAATTTTATATGGATCATTTTTTATCCAATTAAATTAATTTATTATATTTCTCTTCTTTTTTTTTGGGTGAAAATTTAATCCGTGTAAGAATAATTCAGTAATCATAGAAAACTAAAATGTTACATTTGAAAAACTAAATAATTAATATAATATTTTCATAACCATGTAATAATAAGGGATTTACTTTATTATTATCAAAAATTAACATTGATGAATCTATAGTCATCAATATTCATATTTTAAATACTTGTTCATGTAAGTGGTTAATTCAAACCAAACCTGAACACGCCTTAACTCGATTGGTGAGTACGGTTAACGATTTAATTTTTTTCAATATTATTATTATTATATAATTATGATGATATAATTTTTATTATTTTCATGTTTATAATTATTGGAGGATTTTAATGTAGTTTAGGAAAATTTATAGGAAAGTGAAAATTGATTCATTATAGAGGATGGAGTCCTAACTTAATCATGTTTAGCATTATCATTTCTCAATGCTTCGTTAGTGGAGAGTGTTGATATTAAATTGAAGTATAAAAATGATATTTGAGTGATATATATCTTATTTATTCAATATTCCATCAATTATTATCATTTATTTAAGTCATTTTTGAAAAAAAACAATGTCGTTTTATTGAGATGGTAGTGAGTAAAACACTTTAACATGGTTATTTTGTTTTTATAAGTCGATTGAAATGAATACTTAAGTGTTGTAAAATTAATATATCAGATAAAAAATACAATATTGAATAATTATTCCATGTTTCATTATGGTTATTATATATTTCTCTGTGTAATATTAAAAATAAAAATGTATGATGGAAATAATAATTAAGTTAGAGACTTGATCATTCCTTGGAATTTTAATTGAAATTGAAGGAATAAAAATATATTTGATTAAACAAGGTCTTATTATGGTGTTACATAATTATAGTGAGAGTATAGGGGTATAGTTTAAATAATGAAATAATTTTAGGAGAGCATCTTTTAAGGGTATAATTGGTTCAAATTTATAATTGTACAAAATAGGAACTTTTGGAAATACTCTTTATTTTTCACTAATTCCATGAAAATATTAATCTTTCCAAGAAAAAAAGGAATAAATTTGGGATTTGGGAAAATATTATGTTGAATCCAATATCAGCTGTTTAGTTTTTTCAAAATATATGATTAATTTAAGTCTTTTATTTTTTTACTTTTCACCTTTTACCAAGATTAAATTTTACGTTGGTAATTAATTTTTAGAGTTACTCATTTAAATTTTTTACCTAATTTCAAACACATGATTAGACATTGTAAATCCCCTTTAACACATACATTTTATTTAGGTTTTAATGATTAAATTTAAAATAATCACACTTAATCACATATAAATAGTTTTAGAAAAATAATGAATTTATGATTAAAATTTATAAATAAGATATAATTATATCAAATATTAAATTAAATGAAGTTAATTGATTTATTTTAAAAAAATAAAAATTAGGATCCCTTAAATGAAATCCAATTGAAAACTCTTTATATGAAAACTTAATAATAGGAAATGAATGAAACTTGTATTTTTTTAATGTGATATTTTAATATTGATTTAAAAAATATTAGACATAAAATTATAATTCGCATAATATATTAAAATGCTCAATCATGTTAATAAAATACTAATTTTATTAGTTAAATTGTTTTAAATTTTCTTGGAAAATCATATATAATGATAAAAAATAATAATTATAATTTCCCCAAAGCACATGTTTTTCAGGTGATAATCCACCTTTTAAAAAATAAAAATCAATACTAAGTAATTTTTTAATTGAGGAAATATAAAATAAATTTTCTTATGAAATTTAAATTATAAAAATAATATATTTATGTTTTAACATAATATTCATAATTCAAATAAAATAGATTATATTGAAAATTTTCTTTTTAAATATTTACTCTTACTAAATATTGACCATATAAATATTTCATAGTCAATCATAATATTATTTATTGTGGACAAAATTAATAATATTCCCTTATTATGATGTGGTTTTTTTACTTGGATGTAGTATGTGAAGAATGTTCTAGAATGTTGTGTTTATTTTAAATGATCCCATATTTCATGTTGTTATATTATCCCACCCCACCCTGAACAGATTTCATCCCAAAATTTTTATTTATAATTTAGTAACATGTATTGTTAAGGATTCCCATAATTTGTATATGCCTTGAGTGTAAAATTTTACATGTATATAAAACATAAAAATACAACAGACATTTTTAATCTATTTTTATTCCTTCAAAAGCGGAATATCTAAATATTGAGTTTCATTTTAATGATTTAAGTTTCTCTTCCTTAGTGATTTGGAATTATAAATCATATAATGGTGAAAGAATTTTGAGAGGGATCATAGTCAACATTGTAAAGATAAATGACCGTATATTTATTTTAAATATGAATTTTGAGTACCTTAATATCAATATTGCTCTAAAATCTGTTTAAATAGATTTATTCAATTAACAAAATCACATTAATTATCCATAATGAAATGATTAATAAGATTAAAATGAATAACATTCCAACAAAAATTATTACAAGATAATATAATAATACAATATAATAATTATTAAATAGGTTATTGATTTTAACAATTTAGAAAAAAACCTAGGACTAATATTGTGTCTAGAACTTGATTTGAATTTCATATATAGAAATCTAAATTGTATGGTAAATGTTTCATTTAAAATATAAAAAGCATTTAAATCAAATCCTCATGAAAGTGAAAGTGATAAAGATTAAAATTAGACATATTTTTTACTGAATAGATGGTAATTTATTATGAAATATCTCAAATCGATATTATATACACCACATTAATGGATTAATGTTCATGAAATAAAATGTTTCTGAAAGACAGAAATTTTGAGATGAAACCCCTACAATTTTGGAAAAAATTCAATCAAAACACCCAAAAAACGTAATCATGGAATTAAAACTAATATAATATGTATATATGATAACTAATGGAATATTATATCAATTAAGAAGTATATATACCACTAAAATAATATTTTTTAAATAAACAAGATCAATTAATAAATGAAGAGAATTTTAACCCATATCTATTACCCTGTCCCAAATTCATTTTTGGCACATGGATAATGTACTAAACAAAAAATATTCATCATTAGATATAATTTTAGTAAAATCAAAAATATATACATTATTTAATATGAACCATTTATTTTCATATTATTTTTTAAATATTATATATTTCTCCCTTTCATTTTAGTGAAAAATGTGTCTGTGTCGTCTTATTTTTGTAATCTTAGTGAATAAAAATTCTTCTTAAAAAATATGGTAGATTCATAATATAACATTTACAGACCATATAATAAAAAACTTGAATAATATATCTTAATACTATTATTTTTCATATATCATTAGTCATCCATAATCTGGTTTTAATTTATTTTTTCACCTTGGTGGTTTAATGAACATAAACATACACACTTTAACATAATGGGTGTGTATTGTTAAAGTGGTGATTCTATTAAAAGAATATCTTTATAAAAGTCATATAATGATATTATATTTATTTATTTATCATGTTTAATAATATTTTAAAATTATTATAATATTTATGAAAATATTCATGAAAAATGATGAATGTTTCATTGTGGAGGTAAGAGTCCTCATGTATACGTGTTTAGCATTCCCATTTATCAACACATGAAAGGGGGAGATGTGTATATCAAATAGAAATTTCAGAATAATAATTAAAATATATATGTGATTATTATATATCATTATAGCCATTAATATTATCCATGAAGGATGGTAATAAAGAAAATAAATAACGTTTCATCGTGCATGTGGTAGTCCACACCACAAACTAATGATGTTCTTATATTTTTCAACTTTTTGGAAATAACAAAATAAGTCTTGTTCAATAAGAATAAGAACATGTAATTATAATAATTACACTGAATTCATATTATTATTCGGGTTGTAAGATATTTGGACGAGTAACATTAAGAAGAAATAATTAATAATGAAATAATACTTATATTGGATATAAGATATTTCAATGGATGTTCCATTAAAATTGATGGGATTATCATAACTTTGAGTGGTTATGGAATTATTTTTATTATAGATAGTTCTAGGGAGTATAAATGGGATGAGTCTTTGTTTATAAATGAAATCTAAATCTCTCATTTTATGGGTATTATTGTTACCCTTTTATAAGTGGAGAAATGTGGAACTTCTAGAAATACTGATCATCTCACAATAATTTCTTTAAACAATTAAATATTAAAAGACTCAAAAGTGGATATAGAAGGTGTGTTGGAAAATTTATGTTATAAATTTTTCTCATATAATAATATTTTTCAAAGTAATTTTAATTTTAGGGTTTTATATTTTTTCTTTTAACCATTAACCAAAATTGAATTTTACAATAGTAATTAATTTTAAAACATACTAATTAACATTAATGATAAATTTTAAAATGAGTCAAATTTACCTACTATTAGATATATGATATAAAATTTTGAAATAGTTCTAACACATACTATTTCTAATTTTATAAAAAATTAATCATTAAATAAACAAAAATAATCTTTTAATATATAATTTTTAACCAATAATAATTTTTATTATAATTTATATATACTATAAAATCATCTTGGATATTTCTGTTAATTGAAAAATCACTTTATTATTAAAAAATCAACATTTCTAATGATTTCATAGAATTTAAAAATATAATTTCACCAGATAATCACTTAATTTGAAAAAAAGACTGAAAATAGATTTTTTGTATTAAAGTAGCATTTAAATTTGGTTTCAAAAAATATTGGGAATAGAATTATAAGTCCAAATATTATTCAAAAATTATTAATTTTTTCGTTATTTTAATATTTTATTTTGTTTATGGTTTTTAAATAATCTTGTAACTTCCAACATAATGATTAAATCGTACAAATAATTTATTTCACTAAAATAGTATTTTTCAAATAAAAATAAATTATCTTAACAAAAACCAAATAATTAATACTAACAAAATTTACTATTTGTGATTAAAATTTTATTTTAGTATATAAAATTTAAATTCAAATATTTATGAATTTATGTATTAATATAAAAAAGACAACAAAAATAAAAATTGATTTTATTCAAAATAAACATTTTAATTATTAAATATTATCAAATATTTACTTTATGAATGTCTAATAGTATACCATATTAGTCATTATTATAGATTTATTAATAATTTTATCTCAATATAATGTGGTTTTTTAAATTAGTTGTTATGTCTGACATTAGTTATAGAACATATTATGAATTTTAAGGGGTCCAAAATCAGTGTTTGTTAAAAATTCCCAATTGATGAATTAGTTATATCCATTGTTACAAACAACTAAATAATTCTATTTATCGTCCATGTCCTCCCAGATTTCAAAAATTCCAACAATCAAGTATTAGTCTTAAATAGCCTTAGGGACTTCAATACTATTTCCACATTGATTTGAACATTTCATCTGTTATACACTCTTGTATTTTATGGAATCCAACAGTTGGAAAATATCCCTTTATATGATTCAGTATATATGTATCATTATAAATATAGATTATAATTAAAATCTTTTTGTATAATCCTTCATAAAGGACCATTATAATTTTTCATTCGCGTTAGGTTCTATTAAAGTTCACATCATGCCTAGTCACCATTGGTGTTTCTGGGAAAAACCATAGAGAGTATAGGCTTCATAAATTTTCATATTGGACTGCTGAATTCATGGCATGTTTTTTTTCATTTTTCCTCAGAGAATGACTATTATAGATTCTGAACCCATGGTTCTTGGAATTTTGGAGGATCTCTCATGAAAGTCTTCAAATGGAGTCCGGATTTTGATGTAGGTTACGAACCCCCCCCCCCCCCCATCGTTTCAATATGGATTGGTTTCCCAGAGTTACCTATTCATCTCTTCAACCAGAACACGTTATTTCCCATTGCTGAACTATTCGGGAACCCAATTAGGTTAGACACCACCACTTCAACTCTTCCCAGACCTTCAGTCGCTCGGGTTTGTACTGAATTAGACATCTCCCATGAATTGGAATCACGAATTTTTATTCGAAATGGTGACAAAGGGTTTTTTCAAGAGGTTGTATTTGAAAATATTCCAGATTACTGTAAAAAAAAGGGATATAATTGGCCATATTATGAAATATTGTCAGGATAAAAAGGATCCTTCCTTCTATCCACTACACTTCATGTCAATTTGGGTAGAAAAGACTGTTGCAAATAACACTACTGATAAGCCTGTTGAGAGCATCCATGTTTTAATTTCCACAGCTGTTTATAATGCTTATCTTGAGCCATCAATTCAGGATGTAAATTCTCTTAATATTGAGAGCAGTAATGCTATTGAGGAGGGTTAACCCTCTTGTTTCAGCACTTATTTCAGCCTTGACGAAGAATGGGAAACCCTTCTTGTGGTTAGATAGGTTCCAGTAGAGCTTTCCGGAGCTGGGGAAGAGGTTGACCAGTGCGCCCATCATAAGGCTACAGGAGGAGGGCGTAGGGTACGTAGTCTACTGGGATGCATCAGGGACCAGACTCGGGTGTGTTCTTACACAGGAGATAGCAGTGATCACATATGGTTCATGGCAGATGAGGCAGCACGAGAAGAACTACGTTACCCATGACATGGAGTTAGCAGTAGTGGTCTTTGCATTGAAGATGTGGCAGCACTATATGATGGGTGAGTGCTTTATTGTCTACTCTGACCACCAGAGTCTCAAATACATCTTGCAGAAGGACCTGAATCAAAGACAGTGGTGATGGCTCAAGTTCTTCAAGGATTGTGACTTTGAATAGTCTACACTCCTAGGAAGAGGAAGGTTGTAGCTGATGCTCTCAGCAAGAGACCAGGCATTCATCTTCTAGGAGAGTAGAGAGAGAAGCTATCTGCTTTACAGATATCCTTTATGGATATTGATGGAGTATCCTTTCTTCAGTCTCTCACAGTAACTCCTCCACTTCTTCAGCAAGTTAGGGAGGTACAACGTGGTGACGTTAATTGTGAGACGCGACGTGCTCCGATATCCTCAGGGCATGCACCTAATGGATTTTTGGAAGGAGGGGAGCACATCATCCTTTTTAGGGGACATACCATGGTACCAATTTCACTACAGGAGGAGGTGATGAGAGATTTTCACACTTCCCCTCTAGAGGTACATCCAGGAGTGGTGAAGATGTGCCATGACCTTAAACGACAGCATTGGTGGTCGGGTATGAAGAAGGTTGTAGCAGATTTCATTTTCTGATTCCACACTTGTCAGTTAGTGAAGGCGGACCACCAGGTGATAGTGGGATTGGTTAATCCCTTCGAGGTCTCGGAGTGGAAGTGGGATTGGATATCCATTGATTTAGTGACGGGGCTTCCATGTACATCCAGAGGGCACGACTCTATCTAGGTTATCATTGACAGACTCCCCAAGTCGGCCCACTTCTTACTGATCAGAGAGTAGGGCTCAGTAGAGAGCTTGGGACTCCTTTACATTCAGGAGAACATATGGATTCGTGGTGTTCCCTCATCTATCATTTCCGATCATGTTTCTCGTTTCACTTCCCGGCTATGGAAGGGGTTATAGGAGGCTTTTGGGACACAGCTACGTCTGAGCACAACCATCCATCCTTAGATGGGCGGCCAGATAGAGAGGACCATTCAGACACTTGAGGACATGCTCCGTGCATGTGTCCATGACATTGGTCACAGTTGGAAGGATCATTTACCCTTAGTGGAGTTTGTGTAAAACAACAGCTACCACTCCACCATCGGGATGGAACCATATAAGGTGTTGTATGGCCGACCATGCGGATCACCTCTGTGCTGGACTGACCCAGGGGAGTCGGCCCTTGTAGGACAAGAGATGGTTCAGGCTATGACGGAGAAGTTGCAGATCATCTCTGAGTGGATGAACACTGCACAGCGCAGACAGAAGTCCTATGCTGATAAGAGACGGAGACCACTAGAGATCGAGGATGGTGACCACGTCTTCCTATGAGTCTCACCTCAACGAGATCTACGGATATTTGGCCAGGGAGGCAAGTTATCTCAGCGCTTCATCGGACCTTTCCAGGTCTTCAGCAGAGTAGGCAAGGTGGCTTACCACTCACCCCTTCCAACTCAGTTGAACAGGGTCCATGACGCCTTCCACATATCTCAGCTGAGGAGATATGTGCATGACCCGACCCACGTCATCGATCACAGGGAGCTGGACATCGATGACAGGGTGACATTAACGGAGTTATCAATGTCGATCGAGGATCGATAGGAGTGGGTCCTACATGGATGGTTTATTCTTCTGGTACACATTCGCTGGAAACACAGGAACCTCCAGGAGAGCACATGGGAGCGAGAGGCTCAGATGCGTGTACAGTACCCCCATTTGTTTCCCTAGTGGGAGTTGTAGCTATATGGGGATGTAAATCCCTAAGGTGGGAGTAATGTAATGACCCAGAAATTTCAAGGAATTTTTTTTAAATACTTTAGAATATTATGAGTCGATGGTTTCTGACGGCACTTGATTCCGAGGCATGGTGTGTCCAGAATCAATTTTTGAAGTTTTGTTCGGGTACATTCAGTAAACGTACGTGCGGGTTTTTATATCTTTTGAACCTGTGCTCGGAATTGAAATCTGAGGACACCGACGAACTCACAGTGCCGGTATTCGCTTCAGGGGACCTTTACTGTAGTTTCATTTTATGCAGGTTGAGAGTTAATATTTTGGGATTTAGAAAAAAATAAATAAAATTTGTAGTAAACAATTTTATTTATGGATGATAGTTATTTCCTTCCAAGGGGAGATAGCGGTGGGGTCCACACCCACCTAACCTCCCATGAGAGGACATTTGTGAGGTGGGGCCCACACATTCCCTAAACCTTTCATCTCCCCATAACTCCCCTTAACCCCATTAACTCTCCCCTTTATTTAATTTTGATAGCCCACTTTAAACCTTTGGAATTCAACTTAAATGTGGAGCCTCTCCATCTTCCATCCATTAATATTCACAACTCTAATGCCATAATTAATTCATTTTACATTTTGAATTAATTTTAAAATAAATGGAAATGTTATATTATGCGAGGGCCTTTTTATTATTTGGGTTGGAAAAAAATTTTGGGGAGAGCTTTTGAGAATTAGAAGAAGGATTTCCTCTCTTCAATGAAGAACACCATCCTTCCAACGAAGAATCTCCGAAGAACAATAGTCATCTCCTTCGATATATGGCCAAACCAAAGGATAAGTAGCCACCCGCATGGAACACCGACGACGCATCATCCTCAGATCCTTCTTCCCCGACGTCAACAAGTTGATGCCATCTCTCTATGACGCCGTTTTCGGCGATTCCCAACAACAAAAAACCTTATTTCAATGTAGGGGTTTCATATAATTTAAAAGTGAATACATTATCTCATTTTTTTGAATTCATTGGAATAATTCAGCCAATTGATATCGCCTAACAAAGAGGGTGTGGGCCGAACGAACACGGCCCGGCAACCCTCCGATTTTCACCGGATTTTTTATTCATGATAAAGGCGTGTTGAAATAGGAGGTGAAAAATGAAGGCGGCATCCGCACGCCGTCTATGTGAGGAAGAACATTGGCCTGTAACTGCGGGCTGCTTGGTTGAATAAGAAACGACTGACCGGGCTGGTGCAACCGCGACGCCCCATTACGCCGCGCCGCGGAAGACCGCGGCCCCCATTCCACGGGCCGCTCGGCGGATGAACCGGCCGGCAGGAGGCAGGCCGGGCTGTGAAGACCTGTGACCCTAGGAGTGCACCACATTGAAGGAACCACGGCCCGCCGGTGCGGGCTGCTCACGCCAGGATGACCGGCTGGCTTCGGCCGGCTGGATAGAAGGGCGATGCCGCTGGTTTGGGAGGCGATGCAGCCGCACCCCCCCCCCCCCCCCCCCGTAGCGCTGGGCCACCCGGACCGAGCCACTCGGCCAGCCGGGGCGCACCCCTCGGGCCGGACTGTGCACTTCACGGGGTCGGACCCGCCGAATCAGGTCAGTCCGACCCGCCAGTCCACTGGGCTAAATGGGCTGGTCCCATTTTCACATAAATCTGAATAACATAAAGACCATTCATCTTATCGACGTGTCATCTATGGAATTGGGACCCTCACGATGAAGCGGTTATTTTATGATACTGTATGTGTGTTTTTGAAGAATTTGTAAAATGGCCGGGTTTGGAACGAGCGCAATTCCAACCGGGCCCTTGGAACAGAAAATCAAATATCTCTCAGACCGATTGTCCGATTAATGCGTCGTCTATCGCATTGGGTTCCTTTTTTCAAGACGGATCTTCAAAATACATCGACTCAAGACTGTGTGACCGTTTATGTATCGCCCCATTTTTAATCGAGAAGCAGACCCTCCCAGAATCGAGCGTGCTGTGTGCGGGAACCCTAGAGATGGCTGCGACTGCGATGACAACTATACTGGAATCCTCCGTGGGTTCGGTAGTGACCACAACTGTACTGAAATCCTCTCTGGGTTCAGTAGCGACGACAACTGTACTGGAATCCTTCGTTGGTACGACAGTAATGACAATTGTTCTGGAATCCTCTGTGGGTTCAGCTGCGACGACAAGTGTACTCGAATCCTCTATGGGTTCTGCTGCGACGATGAATTAGTGACTATATCTGATCATCCATATCTCTATACAACTGATGTATACCTGTGTGAGATGAGTCATGACTTTCAATCACTATCATTGATGTGATTGAATTATTTCGTGTGTGGACTAGTTTGTGCATGGGCTCGAGAGTTGGAGCCGAACTGGACTGAAGACTTAGGTATATGTATGGGAATTTACGTAAGTAGGGTTGGTTGATGCACTGTGTTTGTATTTTTCTTCTTGTTTATCCTTAGTGTATATTCTAAGACCATGAGGGTCTCGGGGTCCCTCCTGAGTATCATTATACTCTCCCCTACACGGGCTATTCCTGCAATACATTGTGTTGGATGCATACGACGGACATCACTGATCGTGGTGGAGACTTGTGGAGCTGGACGGTTCGCAGAGGTGGACCACATGACGAGACGTACACGGAGTAGACGGACGGACCCGAGGTGCTGAGGAGACCATCTGTACCCACCCTTCAGGTGGGATTCTAGGAGGACAATTATGTGCTTGTTGATTTTCTTTAACACTATTTTACCGGCTTTTCAGTTGTACTGTACTTACTGTTGGGCTTGTATTTCCGGCCCATTTCCCTTCAGCACTTATTTTTGTATTCAATATTTACATAGTTATTGATTTACTTGCATACTCTGTTGTGATTGTTTAATTTCATAAAGACAATTCATTCCCAGCTTAGGGATTTAGGCCTTTGGTGCTATTCGCCAGCCCCTAGCCTATGCAAGGCAGGCTTGGGGTAGTCACGACATGGGCCCCGAGGACGGGTGGTGAAAATATTCATGTTTCACTTATCTATAATTAGTTTTAACATACCTTCATAATGATGATCTTTCATTGAATTTTAATTAAAAAATTATTTTTAGTTTAAATGCAATATTTTTCAATCACTCTTGACCTTTTTTTACATTTTTTAAGATATCATTGATCTCTTTATCCTGGGAATCATTATATTCCCTAATACCAGCTTCCACTTTAACACGTCTTTTATTTTAATCTTTTTTACTTATTGACATCAATTTCATGCATGTGGATCCAAATTCCTTAAGACTTATTTGTTTCACTGATATTACAATTTTTTATTTTAATTGATTATCTATTTCCTATTTGAGGTGAAATTTTCACTTTTGGTCCTATTGGGAACTTCTAATAATCATTGGTTCCACCATCACATCGAATATTGGGAACTTCATACATTTTGTTAGAGTCATTAAATCAATGAATTTTTTCCAAATATAATTCCTTTTTACAATCATTTTATAGGACACTAGATTCCATAGACATGATTTTATAATTCAAATAAATATTTCAATAATTTTTAATTAAATTTTTTTTCTACTTCTTATTTTATGTTCCACCATTAGTAATGTCACACAATAATATAATATAAAAAATAAACATAAATTTTTTTTGTATTTTTAAAGAGGACATTTCTCATATAAAAAACCTCTCTTTGATAACAATTATTATGAAGAATAATTTTTAAGAGAAAGATACATTGTGGGTGTGGGGTGAATTATTGTATGTAAATTTATTAATTTTTTTACGTTTACTTAAACTTTCCTTGAACTGCATAAATCTAGACCTCTTTATTTTAAAGGTCACTTATTTTTTATAGTAGTGTATATGTTGACCCAATTACAAGATTGGCCTTTTATATCAATTTTATAATAAATTATTTTTATTAATCCTATGGTTTATTTAAATGTGATCCCATTAGTTTCATTTTAAGGATTTAAGAAAAATTATTTTAATGTTAATTTGTATTCATGAAATATATCTTAGGAATATTTATTTATCATTTTGGAGAACTCAGTGGGGATATTTAAAGATAAAACATAGCATTATAAAATATTTCATTTTTTGAAATGAATTCATTTTTTCAAAGATTATTTTTAAATAATGTTTCTGGGTATTTAAGAAAAATGATTAATTTATTTTAGAACACATTTTTGGTATGGTTTCACACACTGTGTTTTTAAAAATTACTTCCAAAGGGTATCTAGCAGAGTATGTGTTACATGGGATATATCTATTGACTATAAAAACATAATGTAAAAGATTAACTATTGACATAGATTTATTTTAATTTTAATAGAAAATTTAATTTTTGAGTGAGATGGTTTGGTGTTGTTTTTTTCTTAATTCATCAAAACACTAGGCCAAAAATACATGAAACATACGTTTCTCAATATATGTTACTTATTTTTTTATAAAACCTATATAATGTGTTTTTGGGACCAATATCAAGAGTGTGGGTCTGGGGTGTCTTATTTTTTATTAAAGGAAAGTCTTGAAGAACATTTGAGATTAAATTTATTTGGATAATTTTAGAGTTATATATGTTATTTTCAGGTTTTTAGATAATAAAATTTAATGTGATTCCTAAAATTTGGGTTATACATATATTATTGAATCCCAGAAATCTATGTAATAAGTTTAAGGACCTCATATGATTCTAGTGTCACCGATTTAGAAACAATTAGAGCACACCCTAATGTAGAAAATACTTCATGATGTATCCCCATAAAAAATTTCTATAAATAATTATTCCAAGGAATATGTAATTTTAACTAGGTAGATATCTATATAATTTCATGATTTTTGATTGAGATTTAAAATTTATCCTCAATAATTCGAAATTGTGAGGAAAACGTTTATTTAATGGGCGGTGGGAGAATTTAATGGCCCATGATTTCTAAAATATATAATTTATTTTTGATCTGTTTCAGATATAATATAATTATATGAAAATTTATATTTTATAAGGGGAAGATGGTGGGGAATTGGGAGAAAGGGGAGGATCCCAATCCAAGTGAATTCTGTGATGTTGCGCATCCTGACGCCTTAAATCCTTTAACCATAGACGTGGATAATGATCATGATTTACACAAATATATGTTCCATTACTATGACATAATAAAATCAACTATATAGATGCAATTCCCCAAAGATTCTATTAGATCGAGTAATAATAGAAACCACCCAAAATTTTCTCAATGGAAACTCCCTAATTAAAATTTTTCCATTTATTATAAATCACATAAAATCACGTATATAAGACAATAAAAACATTATAAATGAATAATTAAATAAAAAAGAGGTATTTTTAGTAGTTAAGGAACATATATCAGTGGAATCATATATTTAAATTTGGAATAGTAATGTGAACCTTGAGAATAGTAAATCAGCCACTAGAATAGTAACCTCATTTATAAATGTATAAATAATATGTAATCATATTATAAATAAAAATATGATATATTTATTTCAAAGTATTCATAAATAATTTTTTTGAAGAAGAAAAATTAAGTGTTGGAGTATTTGTAAAACAAAAATACCTATATAAAATTTTACATTTAATATAATGATTTAAAAGAAAAATAAATATTCAAGAAATATATCCATAATGTGACATTTTTATGTCTTATTTTTATAATATAAATTTATTAGACCTAGATTAATTTTTCAAAGTGTTACAAAATTACTAACAATTATAAAATTGTTATTTTTATAAAAATTGATTATTTTAATTGAAAATTTTATTTTAATAATATATAAAATATCTTTAATAAAATGTAGACCATTTTTTAGTTCTAAATTTTGAAAAATTCTTACTGTTATCTTCTATGAATTTTCTAAAATAGTTGGTTTTTTGATGAATAGTGAAATCCGATAATTTACGGTATTTAACAAATACATGGATTATTGAGTCATAAATGATGCATGGATGGGTGTAACTTCTCTTTGAATAGGTAAAATCTTTATGGGAAGAATGAAATTAATCATGAAAGATGTAATGTAGGGGATATGAAGATAAGTTGATCTACTAGGGTATTTGGTTTTCTCATCCTAGGATTAAATAATATCACAATCCATTGATTATAAAGTTCTTTATAGATATTTAAAAGGTATCCCCTCCCTTTCTAATGTAATAATGGTTGGTTGGTTATCCCTAGATATAGGGAACATGTATAATAGTCATAGAAAAAAGGTGATCATGTTATCCCTCTGCATGTCTTGTCATGTAATGTCAAATCCATCAAGCTAAATATAAAATGATGGAGAAAAAAATTACTTTCCAGATCTAATTATGATATAATTCTACTGAGAATACGCTCACAAGTTTCCAAGTTTCTAATAAAACCCATGATAGTCCTTCAATTGATGAATTGAATTCCCTATCCACGATGGATGATCTTTTTATAATTAAGGAATAGATTAGTAGAAATCAATTAAATATGATATTGTAAAAAAGTGGTTATATGACCACCAATAACGTGAATAGAGTTAGTGGAGGTTTCAATGACCACAACAACAATGAATGTTTATTTAAATCATAAAATGATATCTATAATGCAGTTATTGGTTACTTTCAAGGTCCCTATTCTGATGATGGATCTAATAGCATTAACAAGATGAATGATAACAACATAAATATTTTGGGAGATAAAGATAACCAATGCCTCCTCTTGATTCCATATAAAGAGGAGGTTATAATGGTTATCTATCCTCTTATCATAGATAGTGTTCCAATCCTAGATTGTTTCGTTAAAAGTTTCTTCACGTTTTATTGGGATATTATTCAAAATGATGTGGTGAATTTTGTTAAAGAGTTATTTACTCATAATCACATTCCACGTGGATTAAACATAAACAACATTTATCTTATACCCAAAAAATTGAATATCAATGATATTCATAATTTTAGACACGTTTTAATTTGGAGAAAACATCTAAAAATAGTTATCATGATAATTTCCATCAGATTGGTTAAATAGGAAGATGATATTGTTGAAAAATTAGTTTTGGACTACCCATAGTAGGAACACTTGAAATTATCTCTTCCCTATATCTGATATTTTTAACGTAATGGAGAGGAAGACAAAGGATGGAAATGTTTTACTAAATATTGATATCTCCAACATCTAAAATTATCAAAAATATAGTTTCATTTTTTACTACTCCTAAAAAGTATGGTTTCTCTATGGATTTCATTAATATGAACACCAATATTTTCAGTTTTTTGAGACTCTCCATCATTAAAAATGGATCCCTGAGAGTCTTCTTCCAATTCTTTGAGGGAGTTAGAAAAGTTAGTTCCATGAAAGGCCTTATATTTTTCCTGATTGAAGATCATTTTAGGTGATTTATGAATGAGATGATCAATATAAAATTTTTGAAATAGAAAAAATCTGGGAGAGGAATGTTCAGACACTCACACTTGTTCTATATTGATGATATTATATTTCATGGGATGGATTCTAAGAAAACACTTTTTGTCATTAAGGACATTTTTATTCATTATGTAGAGTTATATGGGAAAAAATATTTTGAATGAAATCATCTATTGTTGTTGGAAATGGATTATCTATGATAAGGAAAAATAGGATTACTAGAAATATTGGTGTCAAAAGTGTATTTCATTGATTTATCTGCCTTGGAGATATCATCTACTGTGCTAAGATCATACATTGTCATCCTGAACACACTTTTTCTAGAATTATTAATCAACATTCCAATTGGGTTGAATAATCCATGTCTCAAGAAAGAATCATTTGTTTGGTAAACTTAGTGATCACATCCCAGTTTGTATACTATTTTTCCCTAAATAGATGGCTTAGAAGCCTTATTAAGAAACACCACAGTTTGATCAAGAACTTCATTTGGACTATGATAGTTAATTCATGGAAACTCAACATGGTAGCATAGATGTGTATATTAATCCAATGAATCTGGGAGGAATTGGTCTAAAATATATCATAATTTTTAATGATTCATTTCTCACTAAATTCATATAGAGTCTAGTTACATCATATGATCCACGTTATTATTTTTTTCTAGATGTTTTAAAGACATTATGATGATTGCGTACTATTATTATATTCTCTCTTCCACATTTCATGTTATTAAGAAAACTATTTAATGACTTGATGTGAATCTCAGAAGGGATTGTCTCTAAGTTGTCCAATATGAATTATTTGATAACTCATTTTCTCGATAATCCTCTAATGGAAATTATGATTGTTCTTCTCAATAGAATGAAATATTGTATTGTTTATTTCTTTTCTAGCATAAAAATTCATGACTTGAATTTTCACATTCATGTTTCCTCTGAAATTCACTGGTATTCTTTTGTTGATAGGTACATTCTTGTCTCTACAATGAATAGGAGTGGGTATTTTAATATTAGGTATTTATATAAGTTGGATAGTGAGGGACGTTTCAGTACGTCAACATGGATCACTTTATTTAGGAAAACATTCATCTATACTACTATAGAAATCCTACTCTATAAAATCTGGATGAAGACACTTCTTATACATGATGTACTATAGGGGATATCATTCAGATGACTTCGTCATCTCCTCTATGTCTAGGAGTTGTGGAAAATATTCAATATTTTTTTGTTGAATACAACTTCATTGTAACGCCGTGTCCCTAGTTACCCAGAGTTGGTGCATTATTAGATAACATTGGCATGATCACAAAAGATCAAGTCTCGAATGACCGATTAGTTTAGTATCCTTGAAAACAGTAGATACATTCATAATGATTACATTACATAATAAAGGGAAAACTACAACAACATATTATCTCCACACTCATATTCCCTTATACTATCCATACAAGTCATTCATAAAATACTTCTTCACATCCTGGGAAAAATAAAACATACAAAGGTGTGAGCTCAGATGCCCAGCAAGGATAACAATATAGCGGAAACTTTCAGAAATAAGAATAAATATTTAAGGAAATGTATAACTAAAAGAAAAGCCTTTAAAATTGAACATCAACATAATATGGAAGAAATAAAATGAAATAATACCATTTACTTATTCACATGGATATTCAACTAATAGAATAATCACATGAAATATCAATAACCACATTCATAATGATGGAATGCATAATTCTAGACTATCATAACCACAGAGTCAAGGCCTTGTGCCAAGACTACAAATAAGATTATGTCAAGGACTTGTGCCAAGACACTAGTTTGTCTCATGAGACCTACCGATGCATCGAGGAGCTATAGAGGGCTTCACCAGTCACTTACTAAGTCTAATGCATTCCTCATATGAACTGGTTTAAACATAACATAAACATTCGTATTAAAACTATAATACTAAATGTCAATACATTATCCCTAAACCATGAATGGTATAAAAAAAACACATCCATTTTCAAACATATCACAAAACCTTCAATACAATATGGAAGATTTGTATCATAATAAATCATCTTCAAAAAAGATTAAAATCCATCAATGGATGTTGACATAGGTGAAAATGATTTGTAAAACTCTTTGAGAGAAATATCCCTTTATCATGAAAATATTTAAAAGTCATACAATTTTGAAAGGAATAAATTTAATGATATTTTTTAATCAATGTTTTCCATATCACTTTGAATCTTTTTAATTGAATTAACATTTTATAAACATTCATGTCCATATAAATAAATCCTTAAAAACACTTTTTAATACATGGACATTAATGAGAAAGATTTAAAAGAATAAATATTTTATATGATTTTTTTTTGTAAAAATTACATTAAAATAATCCCTTTGAAAAAAATTTCATGAAACCTAGACATGGGTAATAAATTTGTCCCATTAGATACTTACAAAAAAACAACCTCAGATAATAAAGAGATTGTGAAATTAACCCTTACCAATTTGGTATCTTACGAAACATATGCCCCATGAAAGAGGTATCATAAAATGAAAATGTAAATACACATAAATTAAATTCTATTACACAAAGAATACAATTATGGGTAGTAAATACACCATACAAAAGGTAATAGTGGCAATATGGCATGAATCTCACGGGAATAAGGAGTTAGAAGAAAACCCCTAACCTTGCACTTTCCTTTAGTCGATGGTACATTTAACCTCTTGTATGATGAATGTAGCATGTTATTAAATTATATAAGATCCATATTAATATTTATGATGTAATAAATTATTCATTTATGACTTTATACTACCCATTTAATAATAATTTTGATGTTAAATTAACATTTTGGGTAATAATCACTTTTTTTATCGTACGTGTTTTTACTTGTTACTCTTGATTGAATCACATAGATCATAATTTCAATACTTACAGAATATAAAACATGATTTATATATCATATATGTTTATAATATAAATATTTTTAATATATATATATATATATGAAATGGAAAACACCCTTTCTGGATATGGTAGTCTGTACGTAAGCATAAATGTTGTTTCTGTTTACATATCACATAGAACAGACCTAAGTGAATAAAATATATGTAAGAAAACACACACACACATACATATATATATATATATATTAATTATCATTATTATTTCATATATTACAATCTTATTAGTAATATATATTTTTATAATCGTCGATGAATAGTGAATATGGAAATGAATCTCATCGCGTCGTGGACACGGTAATCCGTACGTACGCACGAGCGACATTATCATTTATATAAAGGTGTGGAATTGGATTTTATACTAATTTTAAAGAGAAATTATCATGTTATTTTCATTATTTATGTACATATTACTCATCATTATATCCATTTTAATAACATATTGTTGAATAACAAATTACACCTCGACGTGGAGACTGTAAGTCGTACGTACGCACACACGGTGACATTGTCATTCATAAGAAGGATAGAATAATGAATATAGTTGTGAAATGTTTATAATAACATCAAAATATATAGAAGATATTGGTGTTATTATTTTAGAATGGAAATAAGAAAGAAAGAAGAAGTGGAAAAAGAAAGGAACTTGAAAGAGGGTGGTGAAATCATTACCTCTTCTTCGGGTTCTTCCTTTTGATTTGATAAAAATGGGTCATTAGGTTGAATTTATGATCAAATAAAATCCTATTGGATGAAGGTAGTGTTTTTATAGGGTATTGGGTAAGGTTTTTCAAAGCCAAATGGCTTAGATGGTGTGAATTATAGTGAAGAGTGAGTTCCCATTTATAAGAGGGGTGAGGGGCGCCTCAGGAAAAACTGAAAATAATATTTTATAATAAATTAATATTTCGTTTATAATGGTTCAAAATTGATTTATTTCGAGGATAAGGTGGGGATGGGTCGAAATCCACTCAACCAATAGGTTTTAGACAGGTTTGGGTCACTTTATTAACCTTATCTTTTAGTTTTAACTCTTAGTTAATTAGTTTGACATTTAGCATGACTCTTTGTATTTTTATATTATATTGTTAATAAACATACTATAAACATCCAATAGACTCCAATGTGGTCTATTAATGATACAAATATCACGATATAATTCATCTGGCCGGACCATAGATGTTTCGGAATAGAATTTCAATTAATAATATAATATTTGTTTTAAAAACTCTTTTATGTCAATTTTGACACTATTTGGTTTTTGGTTTTTGTGAAAGTCATAACAACTTGATTACATAAAAGAAGATACCTTGAATCAATATTAATATGTCATATTCATATATAATATTCTTGGATGTCATAAAAACTTTGAAATTATATTTATTTTAATTTTTATAATACATTTTATTTGATTCATTCATTAATATGGTAATTATTTTATCATCATTGTGTCATAAATAAATTAAATTATTTAATTTTTAAAAATTATAAATAAACTAGCATGATGTAGGAAATATTTTTAGATATATAATGAATATTTATAGTCGAATATAAAATTTTTATAACCCTTTTAAAAAATTAATTTACTAAAAAATATTTGTTTTTTTTCATTTTTTCCTTTACTTTAAGTTCATTAATCTAAATTTTCATTATCACTTCCAAGTGGATAAATGGGGTCCCAGAATCGACCAAATGATGCCCATGGTAGTTAATGACTCCACCAATAAGGTTTGGACAAATTTTAAGGAAATTTTGAATTATTATAATATTCTTTTTAACAGGAATTACCCTATTTACCTTTAACTGAGGTAAATAAAAGTGAAAAGTTACTATTCACCAAAAACAATTTTTATCTTATTGGACCACATTTTACGCCTTTATATTAACCGTGTCTCTCATAGTTTCAAAATTAAACTCACAGAAGAGGTAAAAATACATCTTATGTGAATTTATAAATTTTTCTAGGAGGTGGGTAAAAGACGGTGAAAAGTTCAATAAAATTATTATATATCTAAAATTATTATATGCTGACTTCAATGAATTAAATTTTATTTATATAGGAATTTTTTTATCTATTTTGACCTAAAATAAATTTAAATAATTAAATAATTATTTAAATAAAAATTCGGTTTTAAACTATAACTCAGTGTTTTTCACTATTCATAAAAAATTAAAAGTTTTCAGAAAAATTCCCAAAATTCAGCCTAAGCTAATTTTGATATTACGAAATCAATAATGAAGTCTATTTTACCAAATTAAATATATTAAAGTTTCATTTTTTAATTTAAAATTAATTCCTACTGTCAAAAAGCGTGTTTTTAAGAAACAATAAATTTCAAAAGATTGACAATTGTTTATGTTCGGTTTAAATGTGAAATTATGTCCAATGTCCAATATTGGATTAAATGGTAAAAATATATTCTAAATATACTTTAAAACCACTAAAATTCATTATTTATCACTCTTAATTATTTCGATTAAAAAAGTTGTTTTAAATTAAAATGTAGTAATTTTCACTATTCATCAAAATATGAAAGTTATCAAAAATGTACCAAAAATTCACCCTACGATAAATTAGATATTCCGAATCCAAAAGTGAAGTCTATTTTGAATGAAAAATTGTATAAAATTTCAAAAACTGGGTATTACTATTCATAACGGCTAGTTTGATTGGTTGTGATGTGTATTAGAAATCAAAGTTCTGTACAACACACGCTACTGTATTATTCAAAGAGAAGTGTACTATGAAAGAATGGGGTGTCACATTCTTCCCTCCTTAAATAAATTGCATCCTCACAATTTATGCTCGGTATTGGAAAATTGGGGTTGACATTTCAAAATATCTTAGTTGAAATCCCACATCGAAAAATGGATTAATGAAGCCTCTAGTCCAAATAGAGTGGTAAGTATGAAGGTTACCAAAAATAACACTTACTATGGTTCCATGTAGGAAAAAATGGATATGGAGGAGAAATATGACCATCAATATCTAATGGAGAGTGGTAGAGAACATGGATATGAAATGGCCAACAATCACAAAGCCATAAATTTGTGATGATCTACGGTACCATCTAAGACAACGTTTTTGTTCTATGTTCCTTACCTTAATGTTGGGAAATTTATTTATAATATTGGAAAATATCAAAAGGAGATATAATTACTTTATAATTAATGTTTTAGCCATTAATAAATTTCTACCACAAACCCATCTTTCTCCCCAAAACATAATACAACTCAGAAATACTCTATTTATCCTAATCTTATAGGGTTCAAATATAATGAATATATAATTCACATATAAAACCATTTAAAAACTACATTATACCATCAAGGAACTTCACATAGTCTAGTGGTAGGCGATAAATCCCAATCGCACTATGGTTGTGGTTTCGTTTCCAGCATCTTTGTCCGACGCGACAGGTTGTCACATGGTCTGTGTGTTGTCCTTTTATAAAAAATCTAAAAATAACCTCTCAAACATAATCCATTCCAACCTTTAAACTTATCCAAAATACTTCTATCCAAACTCACAGTCAAAAATTTATAAAGATGTTAAAAATAGTGATGATCTTTTTTTTCATGTAATAACATGTGAACACCTTCATCATGTATTAATTTAAAACATGGTAACATCCTGAATTACTATAAAACCATATTGATTACATTCATGATCTCGTATTCCTTATATAATACTAGATATACTCCTTCTATCCAATAATTTTGTAAACTCCAACAATGACAAATAATTATTCCGTTTCATGGTAGTCAATAATATCTAATATAATTTATTCAAATCAACCATCTATTATTACAAAAATCACTACCTCATTATCATGACCATATTAAGGATTACCTTTCATTCAAGCATGTATTTTATCGAAATTGTTGCTCACTATAATCTCAAATCCCCAATAAAATAGTATTGCAGTACAATCCATATTTATCTCTGTAATTCATATAACCAGTATACTATAGATACAATACTCAAATGAAATAACTCTATAATAAAAACATAAGAACACAAGTCATTCATCTTCATCCGAGGTAGTATCATAACATTATTATTATCCAATAACATCATTTGTGGTATACTCTTATTACTAGGACATAGATTCGCATTGTTTCTCAACACCTTGAACATGAAGTCGTTTACATTTGAAAACTATTTCTTCCGCTTGCAAACACGTACTTGGTGTCCTTTTTCTCCACACTTATAACAAACACCCATTTCCTTCAAGAATTTACCAAAGTGATTATTTCTATATTTATCATATATGAGAAAATAATTGATTCCCCTATTCCCATTATCCAAATTTCCCTCTACCATCCTTTTCTTCTTTTGTTTCCCTTCAATGCCATATGACTCAAATAATTCTTTACTTATCTTACTAACATATGATATTATTTTTCCATATGTTTTGAATACATGGGACACTATTTCACTTATAAATGTTGGCTTAATACTATGAATTATATAACCCTTCTTACTCTTTGGATCATACATATTTCTAGAGTTCTCATTCCTTCTATTGGGAACCATTTCTAAACAATGGCATACACTAGGTCAGTTTATGAATCACAATTCATAATTCCAAACATGTAAAATAACAAACATAAATTGAACAATTTATGGATATAATACATAATCATAAAAATGTTTTCTTTGAGTAAGAATATACTCATAATCCCTTCATAATGTTTTGTAATGAAAATGAGAATTATCCAAAGAAAATCCCTCAGGAGTGTTATAACCAAGAGTGCAGCAAGGCCTGTTATCGTGAACCAATTCAATTCGAGTCTAGATCAATGCGGTCTTTTTAGGTTTTACCCCCAGGTACATCTATTCCAGATCAACCTTTACCTGCTCGTATCCAGACATGCATATATTTGCTTGGAAAACTCACAAAATCTCTACATTACCAAAATTCTAGGAAGTCCTTCTATACTAATCCTCAATGTCTATCTTAGGTCTATTTTCTCTAATCAGAGTTTATCTAAATCTAGTTTCCAAGGATATTTATAAACTTCATTTGATACCAACTGTAACGCCCAGACCCCAGTTACCCAGATTCGGTGCATTATTTTAATACATTGGCATGATTACAAGGAATCAACTAATGAAGGACCGATCAGTTTAGCAGTCTTGGACAATAGATTACATACATGAAAAAAACATAAATAGTCCTTTATGAATGCCATTATTCCCTTGGATTAACCATGCATATCAATCACAATACACTTCTTCACATCCTTGGAAAAATAAAACATACAAAGTGGTGAGCACAGATGCCCAGTAAGGATAACAATATAGCGGAAACTTTCATAAATAAGTATAAAAATTTAAGGAAATGTATAACTAAAACAAAAGCCTTTTAAAATTGAACATCATCATAATATGGATGAAATAAAATTAAATAATTCCATTTACTTATTCACATGGATATTCTACAAATTGAATAATCCAATGCAATATCAATAACCACTTTCATAATGATGGAATGTATAATTCCAGACTATCATAACCACATAGTCAAGGCCTTGTGCCAAGACTACAAATAATATTTTGTCAAAGCCTTGTGCCAAGACACTAGTTTGTCAAATTAGACCTACCGATAAATAGAGGAGCTATTGTGGGCTCTACCCGTCACTTACTTTGTCCAATGCATTTCTCATATGAATAGGTTTAAACATATCATAAACATTTGAGTTAAAACAAGCATATGAAATGTCAATACTTTATCCCTAAACCATGAATGGTGTAAAAATAACACATACATAGTCAAACATATAACAAAACCTTCAATACAATATGAAAGATTTGAATCATAATAAATCATCTTCAAAAAAGATTGAAATCCATCAATGGATGTTGACATAGATGAAAATGATTTGTAAAACTCTTTGAGAGAAATATACCTTTATCATGAAATCATTTAAAAGTCACACAATTTAGAAAGGAAGACTTTTAAAGAAATTTTTGAATCAAAGTGTCCCATACCACTTTGATACTTTTTAAAGTAAATAACATTTAAAAAACATTAATATCCATATAAATAAATCCTTAAAACCCATTTTGAAGACATGGACATTAATGAAAAAGATTTAGAAGAATAAATATTTGAAATGATGTTTTTGTAAAAAGTGACTTAAAATAATCCCTTTGAAACCTATTTCATGAAACGTGGACATGGATAATAAATATGTCCCAATAGATTCTTACGTAAAAGCAACCTCGTATAATAAAGAGATTGTGAAATTATCCCTTACCAATTCGGTAACTTACGAAACATACACCCCATGAAATAGGTATCACACAATGAATATGTAAATACGCATAAATTAAAGTGTAATACACAAATAATACAATGTTGGGTAGTACATACACCATAAAAAATGTAATAGTGGTAATATGGCATGAATCTCACGGGAATAATAAGTGAGATGAAAACCCCTTACCATGCACTTTCTTTTAGTCGAGGGTACGTTTAACCTCTTTTATGAAGACCGTAGTATGTTATTAAATTATTTCAGAACAATATTAATATTTATGATGTCATATATTATTCATTTATGACTTTATACTACCCATTTAATAATAATTTCCATGTTAAATTAACATTTTGGGTAATAATCACTTTCTTTATCGTACCTGTTTTAACTTGTTACTCTTGATTGTATCACATAGATCATGATTTAAATACTTCCAAAATATAAAACATGATTTAAATATCATATATATTTTGAAAATAAATATTTATAATAGATATATATATATATATATATGAAATGGAAAACACCGTTTATGGATATGGTAGTCCGTACGTACGCATAAATGATGATTCTGTTTTCATATTGTATTGAACAGAACTAAGTGAAAAAAATATAAGTAAGCACAAAAATATATATATATAAATATACATATAAAAATATATATCTCCATTAGAATTATTATTTCATATATTACAAATATATTAGTAATACATATTTTTATAATCGTTGATGAATGGTGAATTTGGAAATGAATCTCGTCGCGTTATGGAGACAGTAATCCGTACGTACGCATGAGCGACAATATAATTTCCTTAAAGGTGTGGAATTAGATGGTATACTAATTTTACAGAGATATTTTCATGTTATTTTCATTATTTATGTACATATTACTCATCATTATATCCATCCAAAAAATATAGTGTTTAATAACAAATTTCACCACATCGTGGAGATGATAAACCGTACGTACACACACATGGTGACATTATCATTCATAAGATGGATAGAATAGTGAATATAGTTGGGAAATATTTATAATAACGTCACAGTATATATAATATATTGGATTAATTATTTTATAATGGAAATAATAAAGAAAGAAGAAGTTGAAGATGAAAGGAAAATGAAAGAGGGTGGTGAAATCATTATCTCTTCTTCGGGTTATTCCTTTTGATTTGATCAAAAGTGCTCCTTAGGTATGATTTATAATCAAACTAAGGCCTCTATGTTGAAGGGAGGATAGTTTATAGGGTATTTGGGAAGGGGTTGGCTAATCCAAATGTCTTAAAGAAGTGAATTAGAGTGAAGGGGGGGGGTGCCCTTTTATAAGAGGGGTGAGGGGAACCTTCAAAAAAACATAAAATATTATTTTATAATAAATTCATATTCGGTTTATAATGGCTCAAAACTGATTTATTTCTATGATAAGGTGGTTATGGGTCTCAATCCACTCAACCAATAGGTTTTAGATAGGTTTGGGTCACTTTATTAACCTTATCGTTTCGTTTTAACTCTTAGTTAAGTAGTTTGACATTTACCATGTCTCTTTGTATTTTTATATTATATGGTTAATAAACATACTATAAACTTCCAATCGACTCCCAAGTGGTCCATTAATGATACACCTATCACGATATAATTCCTTTGGCCGAACCATAGATTTTTCAGAATAGAATATCAATTAATAATATAATATTTGTTTTAAAAACTCTTTTATGTCAATGTTGACACTATTTGGTATTTGGTTTTTGTGAAAGTCATCACAACTTGAATACATCAAACAAGATACCTTGAATCAATATTAATATGTCATATTCATCTACAAAATTCTTGGATGTCATAAAAACTTTTAAATTATATTTATTTTAATTTTTATAACACATTTTCTTTGAATCATTCATTATTAAGGTAATTACTATATCATCATTGTGTCATAAATAAATTAAGTTACTTAATGTTTGAAAATTATAAATAAAATACCAGGATGTAGGAAATATTTTTAGATTTATAATTAATATTTATATTCAAATATATAATTTTTATGACCCTTTTAAAAATTTAATTTACTAAAAGATATTTGTTTTTTTTAATTTTTTCCTTTACTTTAAGTTAATTAATCTAAATTGCCGTTATCATTTCCAAGTAGATCAATGGGGTCCCAAAATAGACCCAATGATTCCCATAGTCGTTAATGGCTCCACCAATAAGGTTTGGACAAATTTTAACAAATTTTTGAATTATTATAATATTCTTTTTAACATGAATTACCCAATTTACCTTTAACCGCGATAAATAAAAGTCAAAAGTTACTATTCACCAAAAATTATTTATATCTTATTGGACCACATTTTCCCCTTGATATTAACTGTGTCTCTCATTGTTTTGAAATTAAACTCACAAAAGAGGTAAAATTACATATTATGTGAATTTATAAATTTTTCTAGGACGTGGGTAAAAGTCGGTGAAAAGTTCAATAAAATTCTTATATATCTTAAATTATTATTAACTGACTTCAATGAATTAAATTTAACATATATAGGTATTTTGTATCTATTTTGACCTAAAATAAATTTATATAAAATAAATAATTATTTAAATAAAAATTTGATTTTAAATTATAACTCAGTGTTTTTCACTATTAATCAAAAATTAAATGTTTTTAGAAAAATACAAAAAATTCACCCTAAGCTAGTTTTGATATTATGATATGAATAATGAAGTCTATTTTACCAAATTCAATACATAGAAGTTGCATTTATTAATTTAAAATAAATTCATGCTGTCAAAAAAAGCATATTTTATGAAACAATACCTATCAAAAGATTGAAACTTGTTTATGTTTGGTTTAAATGTAAAATTATGTCCAATGACCAAAATTGGATTAAATGGTAAAAATATATTCTAAATATAATTTAAAACCACTCAAATTCATAGTTTATCACTATTAATTATTTCGATTAAAAAAGTTGTTTTTAATTAAAATTTAGTAATTTTCACTCTTCATCAAAATATGAAAGTTATTAGAAATGTACCAAAAATATACCCTATGATAATTTTGATATTCTGAATCCAAAAGTGAAGTATATTTTGAAAGATAAAATGTATAAAATTTCAAAAAGTGGATATTACTATTCATAACAGCTAGTTTGATTGGTTGTGATTTGTATTAGAAATCAAAGTTTTGTACAACACACGCTACTGTATTATTTAATGAGAAGTGTATCATGGAAGATGAGGTGTTACATTTTCCCCTCCTTCAATAAATTGTATCCTCGCAATTTATGCTCGGTATTGGAATCCTGGGGTTGACATTTCAAAATATCTTAGTTGAAATCCCACATTGAACAATGGATTAATGAGGCCACTATTTAAAATAAAGAGTGGTAAGTATGAAGGTTACCTAAAATAACACAATCTAGGGTTCCATGTAGGAAAAATGGATATGGAGGTGAAATCTAACCATCAATATCTGATGGAGAGTGGTAGAGAACATGCATATGAAATGGCCAACAATCAAAAAGCCATAAATTTGTGATGTTCTAAGGTACCATCTAGGACAACGTTTTTGTTCTATGTTCCTTACCTTAATGTTGGAAAATTTATTTATAGGAATGGAAAATATCAAAAGGAGATATAGTTACTTTATAATTAAAGATTTATCCAATAATAAATTTCTACCAAAAACTCATCTTTCAACCCAAAACAGAATAAAAATCAGAAATACTCTATTTATCCTAATCTTATAAGGTTCATATATAATGAATATATAATCCACATATCTGACCATTTAAAAACTACATTATACCATGAAGGAACTTATCATAGTCCAGTGGTAGGTGATAAATCACAATCGCACTATGGTTGTGGTTTCGTTTCCAGCAGCTTTGTCTGACGTGACAGGTTGTCACACGGTCTGTGTGTTGTCCTTTTATAAAAAATCCTAAAATAACCATTCAAACTTAATCCATTACAACATTTATACTTATCCAAAACACTTCTATCCAAACACAAAGTCCAAAATTTATAAGGAATTTAAAAACAATGAAGATATTTTTTTCATGTAATAACATGTGAACACCTTCATCATGTATTAATTTAAAACATGGTAACATCTTGAATTACTATAAAACATTATTGATTACATTCATGATCCCTTATTCCTTATATAATAATAGATATACTCATTCTATCCATGAATGTTGTAAACTCCAACAATGACAAATAATTATTCAATTTCAAGGTAGTCAATAATATTTAATATAATTTATTCAAATCAACCATCTCTTATTCCAAAATCACTACCTCATTATCAGGACCATATTAAGGATTACTATTACTTAAAGCATGTATTTTATCAAAATTGTAGCTCAATATAATCTCAAATCCTCAATAAAATAGTACTGCATTAAAATCCTTATTTATCTCCATAATTCATATAACCAGTATACTATAGATACAAAACTCAAATGAAATAACTATATAATAAAAACATAAGAACACTAGTCATTCATCTTCATCCGAGGTAGTATCATAACTTTATTATTATCCAATAACATCATTTGCAGTATACTCTTATTACTGGGACATAGATTCACGTTGTCTCTCAACACCTTGAAGATGAAGCAGTTTACATTTGAAAACTTTTTCTTACCCTTTCAATCACGTACTTGGTGTAATTTTTCTCCATACTTATAATAAACACCCATTTCCTTCAAGCATTTACCAAAGTGATTCTTTCTACATTTATCACATATGGGAAAATCATTCTTTCCCCTATTCCCTTTATCCATCTTTCTCTCTACCATCCTTTTCTTGTTTTTCTTCCCTTCAAAGCAATAGGACTCAAATAATTCTTTTCTTATCTTACTAACATATGATATTATTTTTTCATATGTTGAGAATACATGGGATACTATTTCAATTCTAAATGTTGTCTTAATAAAATGAATGATATGACCCTTCTTAGTCATTAGATCATACAAATTTCTGGAGTTCTCTTTCCTTATACTGGTAAGCATTTCTAAACAATGGCATACACAATGTCAGTTTATGAATCGCAATTCAAAATTCAAAACATGTAAAATAACTAACAGAAATTGAACAATTTATGGATATAATACAAAATAAAAAAAATGTTTTCTTTGAGTAAATATACACTCATAATCACTTTATAATGGTTTGTAAAGAAAATGAGAATTATCCTAAGAAAATCCCTCAGGAGTGTCGTATCCAAGAGGGCAGTAAGGCCCGTTGTCGTGCACCAATTCCTATTCAAGTCTAGATCAAAGCAGAATTTTTAGGTTTTACCCACAGGTATATCTATGCCAGAGTTGCCTTTACCTACTCGTATATAGACATGGATGTATTTGCTTGGAAAACTCCCAAAATCTCTACATTACCAATATTTTAGGAATTCTTTCTATACTAATCATCAATGTATATCTTCGGTCTATGTTCTCTAATCAGAGTTTATCTAAATCTTGTTTCCAAGGTTATTTCTAAACTTCCTTTGATACCAACTGTAACGCCCCGACCCCAGTTACCAAGAGTCGGTGCATTATATTAATATATTGGCATGATTACAAGGAATCAAGTCATGAAGGACCGATCAGTTTAGCAGTCTTGGAAAATAGATTACATACATGAAACAAACATAAATAATCCTTTATGAATGCCATTATTCGCTTAGATTATCCATTCATATCAATCACAATACACTTCTTTACATCCTGGTAAAATAAAACATACAAAGTGGTGAGCTCAAATTCCCAGTAAGGATAACAATATAGCGGAAACTTTCATAAATAAGCATAAACATTAAGGGCAATGTATAACTAAAACAAAAGCCTTTTAAAATTGAACATCAGCATAACATGGCAGAAATAAAATTAAATAATGCCATTTACTTATTCACATGGATATTCTTCTAATTGAATAATCCAATGCAATATGAATAACCACTTTCATAATGATGGAATGCATAATGCCAGACTATCATAACCACATAGTCAAGGCCTTGTGCCAAGACTACAAATAAGATTTTGTCAAAGCCTTGTGCCAAGACACTAGTTTGTCTCATTAGACCTACCGATGCATAGAGGAGCTATAGTGGGCTCCACCCGTCACATACTAAGTCCAATGCATTCCTCATATAAACAGGTTTAAACATAACATAAACATTTGTGTTAAAACTAGCATATGAAATGTCAATACTTTTTCCCTAAACCATGAATAGTGTAGAAATAACGCATCCATAGTCAAACATATAACAAAACCTTCAATAAAATATGGATTATCTGTATCATAATAAATCATCTTCGAAAAAGATTAAAATCTATCAATGGATGTTGACATAGATGAAAATGATTTGTAAAACTCTTTGAGAGAAATATCCCTTTATCATGAAAACATTTAAATGTTACACAATTTAGAAAGGAAGACATTTAAATAAATTTTTGAATCAAAGTATCCCATACCACTTTGATACTTTTTAATGTAATTAACATTTTAAAAACATTAATATCCATATAAATAAAAAATTCATAACCATTTTGAAGACATGGATATTAATGAAAAATATTTAGAAGAATAAATATTTGAAATGATTTTTTTGTAAAAAGTGCCTTAAAATAATCCCTTTGAAAACTCTTTCATGAAACGTGGACATGGATAATAAATATTTACCAATAGATTCTTACGTAAAAGCAACCTTAGATAATAAAGATATTCTGAAATTAACCCTTACCAATTCGGTAACATACGCAACATAAACCCCATGAAATAGGTATCACATAATGAATATGTAAATACACATAAATTAAAGTGTAATACACATATAATACAATGTTGGGTAGTACATACACCACACAAAAGGTAATTTTGGAAATATGGCTTGAATCTCACGGGAATAAGAAGTGAGATGAAAACCCCTTTCCTTGAACTTTCTTTTAGTCGAGGGTACGTTTAACCTCTTTTTTGAAGACCATTGTATGTTATTAAATTATTTCAGAACCATATTAATATTCATTATGTCATATATTATTCATTTATGACTTTATACTACACATTTAATAATAATTTCCATGTTAAATTAACATTTCGGGTAATAATCACATTCTTTATCGTACGTGTTTTAACTTGTTACTCTTGATTGTATCACTTAGATCATGAATTAAATACTACAATATATATAACATGATTTAAATATCATATATATTTAGAAAATAAATATTTATAATATATATATATATATGTATATGAAATGGAAAACATCGTTTATGGATATGGTAGTCCGTACGTACGCATAAATGATGTTTCTGTTTTCATATAATATTGAATGGAACTAAGTGAAAAAAATATAAGTAAGCACAAATATATATATATATATAAATATAAATATATATATCTTTAGTAGAATTATTATGTCATATATTACAAACATATTAGTAATATATATTTTTATAATCGTTGATGAATGGTGAATGTGGAAATGAATCTCGTCGTGTCATAGAGACGGTAATCCGTACGTACACACGAGCGACAATATCATTTCTTTAAAGGTGTGGAATTGGATGGTATACTAATATTACAGAGACATTTTCATGTTATTTTTATTATTTATGTACATATTACTCATCATTATATCCATCCAAAAAATATGGTGTTAAATAACAAATTACACAACAGCGTGGGGATGATAAACCGTACGTACGCACGCATGGTGACATTGTAATTCAAAATATGGATAGAATAATGAATATAGTAGGGAAATATTTATAAAAACGTCAAATTATATAGAATATATTGTATTAATTATTTTATAATGGAAATAACAATGAAATAAGAAGTAGAAGAAGAAAGGAAAATGAAAGAGTGTGGTGAAATCATTACCTCTTCGTCGGGTTCTTCCATTTGATTTGATCAAAAGGGCTCCTTAGGATGGATTTATGATCAAACTAAGACCTCTACGATGAAGGTATAATTGTTTATAGGTTATTTGGGAAGGGGTTGGCTGAGCCAAATGTCTTATATGGAGTTAATTAGAGTGAAGAGGGAGTGCTCTTTTTAAGAGGGGTGAGGGACACCTTCGGAAAAACATAAAATATTATTTTATAATAAATTCATATTCAGATTATAAAGGCTAAAAATTGATTTATTTAGAGGATAAGGTGGGTATGGGTCGCAATCCACTGAAACAGTAGGTTTTAGATAGGTTTTGGTTACATTATTAACCTTATCTATTAGTTTTAACTCTTAGTTAATTAGTTTGACATTTACCATGTCTCTTTGTATTTTTATATTATATGGTTAATAAACATACTATAAAATTCCAATCGACTACCAAGTGGTCCATTAATGATAACCTATCAAGATATAATTCCTTTGGCCGAACCATAGATTTATCAGAATAGAATATATATTAATAATATAATATTTGTTTTAAAAACTCTTTTATTTCAATCTTGACACTATTTGGTATTTGGTTTTTGTGAAAGTCATCAAAACATGATTATGTCGAACAAGATACCTTGAATCAATATTAATATTTCATTTTCATCTAGAAAATTCTTGGATGTCATAAAAACTTTGAAATTATATTTATTTTAATTTTTATAACACATTTTATTTGATTCTTTCATTAATAAGGCAATTACTATATCATCATTGTGTCATAAATAAATTAAATTATTTAATGTTTGAAAATTATTAATAAAATAAATTGATGTAGGAAATACTTTTGGATTTATAATTAATATTTATAGTTAAATATATATTTTTTATGACCATTTTAAAAATCTAATTTACTAAAAGATATTTGTTTTTTTTTTCATTTTTTCCGTTACTTTATGTTAATTAATCTAAATTGTCATTATCACTTCCAAGTGGATCCATGGGGTCCCAAAATCAACCCAATGATGCCCATATTCGTTAATGACTCCACCAATAAGGTTTGGACAAATTTGAAGGAAATTTTGACTTATTATAATATTCTTTTGAACATGAATTACCCTATTTACCTTTAACCGTCGTAAATAAAAGTCAAAAGTTACTATTCACCAAAAATTATTTTTATCTTATTGGACCACATTTTACTCCTTTATATTAACCGTTTATCTCATAGTTTTGAAATTAAACTCACAGAAGAGGTAAAATTACATCTTATGTGAATTTATAAATTTTTCTAGGAGGTCGGTAAATGACGGTGAAAAGTTCAACAAAATTCTTATATACCTAAAATTATTATAAACTGAAATCAATGAATTACATTTAACTTATACTGGTATTTTGTATCTAATTTTACCTAAAATAAATTTAAATAAAATAAATAATTATTTAAATAAAAATTTGGTTTTAAACTATAACTCAGTGTTTTTCACTATTCATCAAAAGTTAAAAGTTTTCAGAAAAATACCAAAAATTCACCCTATGATAATTTTGATATTACAAAATCAATAATGAAGTCTATTTTACCAAATTCAAAAACATAGAAGTTGCATTTATTAATTTCAAAATAATTCATGCTGTCAAAAAAGCATGTTTTAATGATACAATAACTATCAAAAAATTGACACTTGTTTATGTTCGGTTTAAATGTGAAATTATGTCCAATGACCAAAATTGGATTAAATGGTAAAAATATATTCTAAATATACTTTAAAACCACTAAAATACATAATTTATCACTATTAATTATTTCGATTAAAAAAGTTGTTTTTAATTAAAATTTAGTAATTTTCACTATTCATCAAAATATGAAATTTATCAGAAATGTTCCAAAAATTCAGCCTATGATAATTTCGATATTCCGAATCCAAAAGTGAAGTCGATTTTGAATGTTAAAATGTATAAAATTTCAAAAAGTGGGTATTACTATTCATAACAGCTAGTTTGATTGGTTGTGATGTGTAATAGAAATCAAAGTTGTGTACAACACACGCAACTGTGTTATTCAAAGACAAGTGTACCATGGAATAATGGGGTGTTACATTCTCCCCTACTTCAATAAATTGCATCCTCACAATTTATGCTCGGTATTGGAAACTTGGGGTTGAGATTTCAAAATATCTTAGTTGAAATCCCACATCAAAAAATGGATTAATGAGGCCTCTATTTAAAATAAAGAGTGGTAAGTATGATGGTTACCGAAAATAACACAAACTAGGGTTCCATGTATGAAAAAATGGATATGGAGGAGAAATCTAACCATCAATATCTGATGGAGAGTGGTAGAGAACATGGATATGATATGGACAACAATCACAAATCCATAAATTTGTGATGATCTAAGGTACCATCTATGACAACGTTTTTGTTCTATGTTCCTTGCCTTAGTGTTAGGAAATTTATTTATAAGATTGGAAAATATCAAAAGGAGATATATTTACATTATAAATAATGTTTTTTCCATTAATAAATTTCTACCACAAACTCATCTTTCACCCCAAAACATAATACAACACAGAAATACTCTATTTATCCTAATCTTATAGGGTTCAAATACAATGAATATATAATTCACATATCTGACCATTTAAAAAACTACATTATACCATCAAGTAACTTCTTGTAGTCTATTGGTAGGAGATAAATCCAAATAGCACTATGGTTGTGGTTTCGTTTCCAGTAGCTTTGTCCGACGCGACAGGTTGTCACACGGTCTGTGTGTTGTCCTTTTAAAAAAATCCAAAAATAACCTTTAAAAATTAATCCATTCCAACCTTTAGACTTATCCAAAATATATCTATCCAAACATATAGTCTAGAATTTATAATGAAGTTAAAAACAATGAAGATCTTTTTTTCATGTAATAACATGTGAACACCTTCATCATGTATTAATTTAATACATGGTAACATCCTGAATTACTATAAAACCTTATTGATTACTTTCATGATCCCTTATTCCATATATTATACTAGATATACTCTTTCTATCCAAGAATGTTGTAAACTCCAATAATTACAAATAATTATTCAGTTTCAAGGTACTCCATAATATCTAATATAATTTATTCAAATCAACCATCTCTTATTCCAAAATCACTACCTCATTATCAGGACCATATTAAGGATTACCATTCCTTCAAACATGTATTTTATCGAAAGTGTAGCTCACTATAATCTCAAATCCTCAATAAAATAGTACTGCAGTACAATCCTTATTTATCTCCATAATTCATATAACTAGTATATTATAGATACAAAACACAAATAAAATAACTATATAATAAAAACATAAGAACACTAGTAATTCATCTTCATCTGAGGTAGTATAATGACTTTATTATTATCCAAAAACACCATTTGCAGTATACTCTTATTACTGGGACATAGATTCATGTAGTCTTTCAACACCTTGAAGATGAAGTAGTTTACATTTGAAAACTTTTTCTTACCCTTGCAATCACGTACTTGGTGTCCTTTTTCTCCAAACTTTTAACAAACACCCATTTACTTCAGTCATTTACCAAATTGATTATTTCTACATTTATCACATATGGGAAAATCATTCTTTCGCCCATTCCCTTTATCAATCTTTCTCTTTACCATCCTTTTCTTATTTTTCTTCCCTTCAAGTCCATATGACTCAAATAATTCTTTACTTATCATACTAACATATGATATAATTTTTTCGTATGTTGAGAATACATGGGAGGCTATTTCCCTTGTAAGTTTTGGCTTAATACCATGAATGATATGACCCTTCGTACTCTTTGGATCATACATATTTCTGGAGTTCTCATTCCTTATACTGGGAACAATTTCTAAACAATGTAATACACAAGGTCAGTTTATGAATCAAAATTCATAATTCCAAACTTGTAAAATAACTAACATAAATCGAAAAATTTATGGATATAATACATAATCATAAAAAAAATTTCTTTGAGTAATTATATACTCATAATCACTTTATAATGGTTTGTAAAGCAAATGAGAATTATCCTAAGAAAATCCCTCGGGAGTGTCGTAACCAAGAGTGCAGCAAGGCCCGTTTTCTTGCACCAATTCCTGTTCGAGTCTAGATCAAAGCGGTGTTTTTAGGGTTTACCCACAGGTACAACTTTTCCAGAGCCGCCTCTAACTACTCAAATCTAGACATGGATGTATTTTCCTAGAAAACTCCCAAAATCTCTACATTACCAAAATTATAGAAAGTCCTTCTATACTAATCCTCAATGTATATCTTAGGTCTATGTTCTCTAATAATAGTTTATCTAAATCTAGTTTCCAAGGTTATTTGTAAACTTCATTTGATACCAACTGTAACACCCGGACCCCAGTTACCCAGAGTCGGTGCATTATTTTAACACATTGGCATGATTACAAGGAATCAAGTCATGAAGGACCGATCAGTTTAGCAGTCTTGGAAAATAGATTACATACATGAAAAAAAAATCCATTATGAATGACATTATTCCCTTGTATTAACCATGCATATCAATCAAAATACACTTCTTTACATCCTGGTAAAAATAAAACATAGAAAGTGGAGAGCTCATATGACCAGTAAGGATAACAATATAGCGGAAACTTTCATAAATAAGCATAAAAATTTAAGGCAATGTATAACTAAAACAAAAGACCTTTAAAATTGAACATCAGCATAATATGGCATAAATAAAATTAAATAATTCAATTTACTTATTCACATGGATATTCTATTAATTTAATAATCCAATGAAAATATCAATAACCACTTTCATAATGATGGAATGCATAATGCCAGACTACCATAACCACATAGTCAAGGCCTTGTGCCAAGACTACAAATAAGATTTTGTCAAAGCCTTGTGCCGAGACACTAGTTTGTCTCATTAGACCTACCGATGCATAGAGGAGCTATAGTGGGCTCCACCTGTCACATACTAAGTCTAATGCATTCCTCATATGAACAGGTTTAAACATAACATAAACATTCATGTTAAAACTAGTATATGAAATGTCAATACTTTATCCCTAAACCATGAATGGTGTAAAAATAACACATCCATAGTAAAACATATAACAAAACCTTCAATACAATATGGAAGATTTGTATCATAATAAATCATCTTTAAACAATATTGAAATCCATCAAAGGATTTTGACATAGATGAAATTGATTTGTAAAACTCTTTGAGATAAATATCCCTTTATCATGAAAACATTTAAAAGTCACACAATTTAGAAAGGAAGACTTTTAAAGAAATTTTTGAATCAATGTGTCCCATACCACTTTGATACTTTTTAAAGTAATTATCATTTTAAAAACATTAATATCCATATAAATAAATCCTTAAAAACCATTTTGAAGACATGGACATTAATGAAAAGGATTTAGAAGAATAAATATTTGAAATGATTTTTTTCTAAAAAGTGACTCAAAATAATCCCTTTGAAATCTCTTTCATGAAACGTGGACATGGATAATAAATATGTCCCAATAGATTCTTAGGTAAAAGAAACCTCAGATAAAAAAGAGATTGTGAAAAATTAACCCTTACCAATTCAGTAACTTACAAAACATACACCCCATGAAATAGGTATCACACAATGAATATATAAATACACATCATTAAAGTGTAATACACATATAATTCATTGTCGGGTAGTACATACACTACACAAAAGGTAATAGTGGCAATATGGCATGAATCTCATGGGAATAATAAGTGAGATTAAAACCCCTTACCTTGCACTTTCTTTTAGTCGAGGGTACGTTTAACCTCCTTTCTGAAGACCATAGTATATTATTAAATAATTTCAGAACCATATTAATATTTATTATGTCATATATTATTCATTTATGACTTTATACTACCCATTTAATAATAATTTCCCTGTTAAATTAACATTTCTAGTAATAATCACTGTCTTTATCGTACGTGTTTTAACTTGTTACTCTTGATTGTCTCACATAGAACATGATTTAAATACTTCCAAAATATAAAAAATTATATAAATATCATATATATTTAGAAAATATATATTTATAATATATATATATATATATGAAATGGAAAACACCGTTTATGGATATGGTAGTCCATACGTACGCATAAATGATGTTTCTGTTTTTATATCGTATTGAACGGAACTAAGTGAAGAAAATATAAGTAAGCAGAGAAATATATATATATACATATAAATATATATATATATCATGTAGAATTATTATTTCATATATTACAAACATATTAGTAATATATATTTTTATAATCGTTGATGAATGGTGAATATGGAAATGAATCTCGTCGTGTAATAGAGACGGTAATCTGTACGTACGAACGAGCGACAATATCATTTCCATAAAGGTGAAGAATTGGATGGTAAACTAATTTTATAGAGACATTCTCATGTTATTTTCGTTATTTATGTACATATTACTCATCATTATATCCATCCAAAAAATACAGTGTTGAATAACAAATTACACAACAGCGTGGACATGATAAACCGTACATACGCACGCATGGTGACACAATCATTCATAAGATAGATATAATAATGAACATAGTTGGGAAATATTTATAATAACGTCATATTATAAATAATATATTGTATTAATTATTTTATAATGGAAATAACAATGAAAGAAGAAGTCAATGAAGAAAGGAAAATGAAAGAGGGTGGTGAAATCATTACCTCTTCTTCGGGTTATTCCTTTTGATTTGATAAAAAGTGCTCCTTATGTTGGATTTATGATCAAACTAAGGCCTCTATATTGAAAATATTATAGTTTATAGGGTATTTGGGAAGGGGTTGTCTGATCCAAATGTCTTAGAAGGAGTGAATTAGAGTGAAGGGGGATTGCTCTTTAATAAGAGGGGTGAGGGGAACCTTCGAAAAAACATAAAATATTATTTTATAATAAATTCATATTCAGTTTATAATGGCTCAAAATTGATTTATTTCGAGGATAATGTGGGTATGGGTCACAATCCACTCAACCAATAGGTTTTAGATAGGTTTGGGTCACTCTATTAACCTTACCTTTTAGTTTTAACTCTTAGTTAATTTGTTTGACATTTACCATGTCTCTTTGTATTTTTATGTTATATGGTTAATAAACATACTATAAACTTCCAATAGACTCCCAAGTGGTCCATTAATGATACACCTATCACAATATAATTTCTTTTTCTGAACCATAGATTTTTCAGAATAGAATATCAATTAATAATATAATATTTGTTTTAAAAATTCTTTTATGTCAATTTTAACACAATTTGGTATTTAGTTTTTGTGAATGTCATCACAACTTTATTACATTGAACAAGATACCTTGAATTAATATTAATATATCATATTCATCTAGAAAATTCTTAGATGTCATAAAAACTTTGAAATTATATTTATTTTAATTTTTATAACACATTTTATTTGATTCATTAATTAATAAGGTAATTACTATATCATCATTGTGTAATAAATAAATTAAATTATATAATGTTTGAAAATTATAAATAAAATACTATTATGTAGGAAATATTTTTATATTTATAATTAATATTTATAGTCAAATATATAATTTTTCTGACCATTTTAAAAAATGAATTTACTAAAAGATATTTTTTTTTCATTTTTGCCTTTACTTTTAGTTAATTAATCTAAATTTTCATTATCAATTCCAAGTGGATCAATAGGGTCCAAAAATAGACCCAATGAGGCCCATAGTCGTTAATGACTCCACCAATAAGGTTTGGACAAATCTTAAGGAGATTTTGAATTTTCTATAATATTCTTTTTAACATGAATTACCCTATTTAACTTTAACCGTGGTAAACAAAAGTCAAAAGTTACTATTCACAAAAAAAATATTTTTATCTTATTGGACCACATTTTTGCACCGTTATATTCACATTGTCTCTCATAGTTTTGAATTTAAACTCACAGAAAAGGTAAAATTACATCTTATGTGAATTTATAAATTTTTCTAGGAGGTGGGTAAAAGACGGTGAAAAGTTCAATAAAATTCTTATATATCTAAAATTATTATAAACTGACTTAAATGAATTAAATTTAACATGTATAGGTATTTTTTTCTATTTTTACCTAAAATAAATTTAAATAAAATAAATAATTATTTAAAAAAAATTGGTTTTAAACTATAACTCATTATTTTTCACTATTTATCACAAATTAAAAGTTTTCAGAAAAATACCAAAAAGTCACCCTATGCTAATTTTGATATTATGAAATCATTAATTAAGTCTATTTTACCAAATTAAAAATATATAAGTTGCATTTGTTAATTTAAAATTAATTAATGCTGTCAAAAAAAGCGTGCTTTTATGAAACAATAATTATCAAATGATTGAAACTTGTTTATGATCAGTTTAAATGTGAAATTATGTCCAATGACCAACATTGGATTAAATGGTAAACATATATTCTAAATAAAATTTAAAACCACTCAAATTAATAATTTATCACTATTAATTATTTTGATTAAAAAAGTTATTTTTAATTAAAATTTAGTGATTTTCACTATTCATCAAAATATGAAAGTTATCAGAAATGTACCACAAATTCACCCTATGATAATTTCGATATTCTAAATCCAAAAGTGAAGTCGATTTTGAAAGATAAAATGTATAAAATTTCAAAAAGTGGGTATTACTATTCATAATGGCTAGTTTGATTGGTTGTGAGGTGTATTAGAAATCAAAGTTGTGTACAACACATGCTACTGTATTATTCAAAGAGAAGTGTACCATGGAAGCATGGGGTGTTACATTCTCCCCTTCTTCAATAAATTGAATCCTCACAATTTATGATCGGTATTGGAAACTTGGGGTTGACATTTCAAAATATCTTAGTTAAAATCCCACATCGAAAAATGGATTAATGAGACCTCTATTTAAAATAAATAGTGGTATGTAGGAAGGTTACCGAAAATAACACAAACTAGGGTTCCATGTAATAAAAAATGGATATGGAGGAGAAATCTAACCATCAAGATCTGATGGATAGTGGTAGAAAACATGGATATGAAATGGCCAACAATCACAAAGCCATAAATTTGTGATGATCTAAGGTACCATTTAGGACAACGTTTTTGTTCATTGTTCCTTCCCATAATGTTGGGAAATTTATTTATAATAATGGAAAATATCAAAAGTAGATATGGTTACTTTATAATTAATGTTTTATCCATTAATAAATTTCTACCACAAACTCATCTTTCACCCCAAAACATAATACAACTCAGAAATACTCCATTTATCCTAATCTTATAGGGTTCAAATATAATGAATATATAATTCACATATCAGACCATTTAAAAATCTACATTATACCATCAAGGAACATCTCGTAGTCCATTGGTAGGCGATAAATCCCAATCGCACTATGGTTGTGGTTTCGTTTCCATCAGCTTTGTCTGACGCGACAGGTTGTCACACGGTCTGTGTGTTGTCCTTTTATAAAAAATCCAAAAATAACCTTTAAAACGTAATCCATTAAAACCTGTAGACTTATCCAAAATACTTCAATCCAAACTCACATTCCAAAATTTATAAGGAAGTTAAAAATAATGAAGATATTTTATTCATGTAATAACATGTGAACACCTTTATCATGTTTTAATTTAAAACATAGAAACATCCTGAATTACTATAAAACATTATTGATTACATTCATGATCCCTTATTCCTGATATAATACTAGATATACTCTTTCTATCCAAGAATGTTGTAAACTCAACAATGACAAATAATTATTCAGTTTCAAGGTAGTCAATAATATCAAATATAATTTATTCAAATCAACCATCTCTTCTTCCAAAATCACTACCTCATTATCATGATGATATTAAGGATTAACTTTCCTTCAAGCATTTATTTAATCGAAAGAGTAGCTCATTATAATCTCAAATCCTCAAAAAAATAGTACATCAGTACAATCCTTATTTATCTCCATAATTCATATAACCAGTATACTATAGATACAAAACTCAAATGAAATAACTATATAATAAAAACATAAGAACACTAGTTATTCATCTTCATTTGAGGTAGTATCATAACATTATTATTATCCAATAACATCATTTGCATTATACACTTATTACTGGGACATAGATTCGCGCAGTCACTCAACACCTTGTAGATGAATCAGTTTACATTTGAAAACTTTTTCTTACCCTTGAAATCACGTACATTGTGTCCTTTTTCTCAAAACTTATAAAAAACACCCATTTCGTTCAAGCATTTACCAATGTGATTATTTCTAAATTTATCACATATGGGAAAATCATTTTTTCCCCTATTCCCTTTATCCATCTTTCTCTCTACCATCCTGTTCTTCTTTTTCTTCCCTTCAAAGCCATAAGACTCAAATAATTATTTACTTATATTACTAACATATGATATTATTTTTTCATATGTTGAGAATACATGGGAGACTATTTCCCTTCTAAATGTTGGCTTAATACCATGATGTATATGACCCTTCTTACTCTTTGTATCATACATATTTCGGGAGTTCTTATTCCAAATACTCGGAACCATTTCTAAACAATGTCATACACAAGATCAGTTTATGAATCGCAATTCATAATTCCAAACATGTAAAATAACTAAATTAATTTGAACAATTTATGGATATAATACATAATAATAACAATGTTTTCTTTGAGTAATTATATACTAGTAATCATTTTATAATGGTTTGTAAAGAAAATTTGAATTATCCTAAGAAAATCCATCGGGAGTGTCGTAACCAAGAGTGCAGCAAGGCCCATTGTCGTGCACCAATTCCTGTTCGAGTCTATATCAAAGTGGTGTTTTTAGGTTTTACCCACAGGTACTTCTGTGCCAGAGCCGCCTCTACCTACTCATACCTAGACATGGATGTATTTTCCTGGAAAACTCACAAAATCTCTACATTACCAAAATTCTAGAAGTCCTTCTATATTAATCATCAATGTATATCGTAGGTCTATGTTTTCTAATCAGAGTTTATCTAAATCTAGTTTCCAAGGTTATTTCTAAACTTCCTTTGATACCAACTGTAACGCCCCGACCCCAGTTACCCAGAGTCGGTGCATTATTTTAATACATTGGCATGATTACAATGAATCTAGTCACGAAGGACCGATCAGTTTAGCAGTCTTGAAAAATATATTAAATACATGAAAAAAATATAAATAATCCTTTATGAATGCCATTATTCCCTTTGATTAACCATTCATATCAATCACAATACAGTTCTTTACATCCTGGGAAAAATAAAACATACAAAGTGGTGAATTCAGATGCCCAGTACGGATAAAAATATAGCGGAAACATTCATAAATAATCATAAACATTTAAGGCAATGTATAATTAAAGCAAAATCATTTTAAAATTTAACATCAGCATAATATGGCCGAAATAAAATTACATAATGCCATTTAATTATTCAGATGTATATTCTACTAATTGAATGATCCAATTCAATATCAATAACCACTTTCATAATGATGGTATTCATAATGCCAAACTATCATAACCAAATAGTCAAGGCTTTGTGCCAAGACTACAAATATGTTTTTGTCAAATCCTTGTGCCAAGACACTAGTTTGTCTCATTAGACCTACTGATGCATAGAGGATCTATAGTGGGCTCCACCCGTCACTTACTAAGTCCAATGCATTTTTTATATGAACGGGTTTAAGCATAACATAAACATTCATGGTAAAACTAGAATTTGAAATGTCAATACTTTATCCCTAAACCATGAATGGTCTCAAAATAACACATCTATAGTTAAACATATCACAAAACCATCAATACAATATGGAATATTTGTATCATAATAAATCATCTTCAAACAAGATTGAAATCCATCAAATGATGTTGACATAGATGAAAATGATTTGTAAAACTCTTTGAGAGAAATATCTCTTTAACATGAAAACATTTAAAAGTCGCACAATTTAGAAAGGAAGACTTTTAAATAATTTTTTGAATCAAATTTTCTCATTCCACTTTGATACTTTTTAATGTAATTATCATTTTAAAAACATTAATATCTATATAAATAAATCCTTAAAATCCATTTTGATGACATGGACATTAATGAAAAAGATTTAGAAGAATAAATATTTGAAATGATGTTTTTGTAAAAAGTGCCTTAAAATAATCCTTTTTAAAACTCTTTCATGAAACATGGACATGCATAATAAATATTTCCCAATATATTCTTACGTAAAAAAAACCTCGGATAAAAAAGAGATTTTGAAATTAAACCTTACCTATATGGTAACTTACGAAACATACACCCCATGAAATAGGTATCATACGATGAATATGTAAATACACATAAATTAAAGTGTAATACACATATAATACAATTTTGGGTAGTACATACACCACAAAAAGGTAATAGTGGCAATATGGCATGAATCTCACCGGAATAAAGAGTGAGATGAAAACCCCTTACCTTGCACTTTCATTTAGTCGAGGGTACGTTTAACCTCCTTTATGAAGACCGTAGTATGTTAATAATTATTTCAAAACTATATTAATATTTATTATGTCATATATTATTAATTTATCACTTATACTACCAATTTAATAATAATTTCCATGTTAAATTAACATTTCAGGTAATAATCTCTTTCTTTATCGTACGTGTTTTAACTTGTTTACTCTTGATTGTATCACTTAGATCATGATTTAAATACTTAAAAAATATAAAAAATGATTTAAATATCATATATATTTAGAATATAAATATTTATAATATATATATATATATATATATATGAAATGGAATACACCGTTTATGGATATGGTAGTCCATACGTATGCATAAATGATGTTTCTGTTTTCATATTGCATTGAACGAAACTAAGTGAAAAAAATATAAGTAAGAACAGAAATATAGATATACATGTAAATATATATATCTCCAGTAGAATTATTATGTCACATATTACAAACATATTAGTAATATATTTTTTTTATAATTGTTGATGAATAGTGAATATAGAAATGAATCTCATCGCGTCCTAGAGACGGTAATCCGTACGTACGCAAGAGCGAAAATATAATTTCATTAAAGGTGTGGAATTGGATGGTATACTAATTTTACAGAGACATTTTCATGTTATTTTCATTATTTATGTACATATTACTCATCATTATATCTATCCAAAAAATATAGTGTTGAATAAAAAATTATACCATAACGTGGAGATGATAAGTCGTACATACGCACGCATGGTGACATTATCATTCATAAGATGGATATAATAATGAATATATTTGTGAAATATTTATAATAACATCACAATATATAGAAGATATTGGAGTAATTATTTTAGAATGGAAATAAGAAAGAAAGAAGAAGTGGAAGAAGAAAGGAAAATGAAAGAGGGTGGTGAAATCATTACTTCTTCTTCAGGTTCTTCCTTTTTATTTGATCAAAACGGCTCCTTAGGTTGGATTTATGATCAAACTAAGGCCTATTTGTTTAAGGTAGGATAGTTGAGAGGGTATTTGGGCAGGTGTTGGCTGAGAAAAATGTCTTAGAAGGATTTAATTAGAGTGAAGGGGGAGTGTTCTTTTATAAGAGGGGTGAGGGGAACCTTCAGAAAAACATAAAATATTATTTTATAATAAATTCATATTAGGTTTATAATGGCTCAAAAAAGGTTTATTTCGAGGATATGGTGGGTATGGGTCTCAATACACTCAACCAATAGGTTTTAGACAGGTTTGGGCCACTTTATTAAACTTATCATTTAGTTTCAACTCTTAGTTAATTAGTTTGACATTTACCATGTCTCTATGTATTTTTATATTATATGGTTAATAAACATACTATAAACTTCTAATATACCCCCAAGTGGTCCATTAATGATTCCACTATCATGATATAAGTTCTTTTGATGAACCATAGATTTTTAGGAATATAATATCAATTAATAATATAATATTTGTTTTAGAAACTATTTTATGTCAATTTTGACACTATTTGGTATTTTGTTTTTGTGAAAGTCATCACAACATTATTTCATCGAACAAGATACATTGAACGAATACAAATATGTCATATTCATCATGAAAATTCTTTTATGTCATAAAACATTGAAATTATATTTATTTTAATTTTTATAATAAAATTTATTTGATTCTTTCATTAATAAGGTAATCCCTGCATTATCATTGTGGCATAAATAAATTAAATAATTTAATGTCTAAAAATTATAAATAAAATAAAATGATGTAGGAAATCATTTTAAATTGCAAATTAATATTTATAATCGAAAATATAATTTATATATCCCTTTGTAATATTTAATTAGCTAAAACATATTTGCTTTTTTTCATTTTTTTCCATTACTTTAAGTTAATTAATCTAAATTGTCATTATCACTTCCAAGGTGCTCAAAGGGATCTCAAAATAGACCCAAAGATTCCTGTGGTTGTTAATGAAACCAAAAATCAGGTTTGGATAAGTGTTATGTGATTTTTGAATTATTATAATATTCTTTTAACCATTAATTACCATATTTACCTTTAACCGCGGTAAATAAAAGTCAAAAGTTACTATTCACAAAAAAAATATTTTTATCTTATTGAACCACATTTTAATACTTGATATTAACCATGTCTCTCGTATTTTCGAAATTAAACCAACAGAAGCAGTAAAATTAAGTTTTATGTGAATTTAAAAATTCTTCTAGGAGGTGGGTAAAAGACGGTGAAAAGTTCAATAAAATTTTTATATATCTAAAATTATTTTAAACTGACTCTAATGAATTAAATTGAACTTATATAGGTATGTTGTATCTATTTTGAACTAAAATAAATTTCAATAAAATAAATAATTATTTAAATAAAAATTCAGTTTTAAACTATAACGCAGTGTTTTTCACTATTCATCAAAAATTAATGGTTTTTGGAAAAATACAAAAAATTAACCCTAAGATAATTTTGATATATAGAATTCATTAATGAAGTCTATTTTACCAAATTAAAAACATAAAAGTTGCAATTATTAATTTAAAATTAATTCCTACTGTCAAAACAAAAAATAGTGTTTTTAAGAAACAATAACTATCAAAAGATTGACACTTGTGTATGTCAGGTTTAAATGTGAAATTATGTTTAATGACCAACATTGGATTAAAGGGTAAAAATATATTCTAAATATAATTTAAGCCCACTGAAATTCATAATTTATCACTATTAATTATTTCGATTAAAAAAGATGTTTTTAATTAAAATTTATTAATTTTCACTATTCGTCAAAATATGAAAGTTATCAGAAATGTACCATAAATTCACCCTAAGATCATTTCGATATTCATAATCCAAAAATGAAGTCCATTTTGAATTATTAAATGTATAAAATTTGAAAAACTGAGTATTACTATTCATAACGGCTAGTTTGATTGGTTGTGGTGTGTGTTAGAACTCAAAGTTGCGTACAACACATGCTACTGTATTATTCAAAGAGAAGCGTATCATGGAAGCTTGGGGTGTTACATTCATATTAATATTATGGGTGTAAATTCAGGATCTTTTTGGTGAGATCATTTATTGGAGAATCCATAATGTGAAACAGATGACCAAGATTATGGAAGTTGAACAATATTTTAGTATGCAGTTTTACAACCTACTTCTGGTAGTTATAGATTTTACTGTTTCTTAAACCTAGAATACTAATAATGCAGATTTTTATGAAACTCTCAAACCCAATGGTCATGTAGGGATAGTAAATATTCACAAGGATGTCTTCTCTTCATATCATATTCAAACAAGTTCAATGAATAACTATTTATCTGATCCTAATATTTTTCAAATATATGGTGTACATGGCCGGGAAAGAAGACCGATTGTTTTTAAATCCATTCATTAGATTCATATTATCAGTCTATAGATTAATGTGAATGTTAATGGAACTACCATTATTACATTTGTCCAATCAGGCTGGGTGGGGTCTTCTATACCCAACACGGTTTTATGAAAGGGTGTTTGTCTCATTATATTGGAAGTGTGACCTCATATGTGGTTGTGTTGTGGCCTTCGATATGTGTTTTCAAATATTTAATTCATCTAAATTGGAATCAATTTTGGATTGAATTTTATTCTCATTTGACTATTAATTATCTCACATCATATACCTAGAATATACCATGGACAGTTCTACCAGAATGGATTGATTTCATTCATGGTCTTTTCTAACTCATCTATATGATTTTTCATGCATAAAGATAGACCAACTACATTGTGGATTTTTTTTCAATGAGGTTGATTATTGAGATGATCTCGAATTTTTCCTTTTCGATTCCATGATATTTCCCCTCATTACTTTATACAGACATATTTGGTATTACTCATTCCTAAATATACTATATTTTCTTCTAATATAAGAATTTTTCTTTTACATTTCAATAAAAATTTTGGAACAAATTTGTCTACGTCTGAAGGTTTTTTGGTATCTTTTATAAGGTGGGAATATAAATTAATATTTTTGATATCTTGATAATTATTTTCTGAATATAAATGTGTTTTTTCATTAAATAAAATTTTAGGGATATAAATATTTTTTCTGATGTAAACATAATTGACCTTTATCCGAAAATACAATTTTTTAATTTAAAATTAATTAACGTTGAAAAATACAATTAGTTTTCTAAAATCCAAATTATTTAATTTTTTAAAAAAAATTTATAAAAATTGTGTTCTATTGGAAAATTATAATTTAATATAAGATTTATACTATTTTAGATATGAGTTGAAATATTTAAACATTTTTTATGTTCATTTAAATATATATTAATATAAAAATACCTAGTAAATTAAAATAATAACCATATACATATATATACATATATACTTGATTATATATATATATATATAATTTTAAATAATTTTCATTATTATGTTTATAAAAAAAAGTGATATAAATGGGAATTCAATATCTATATATATATATATAACTATACTAGGTATATATATTTGTATATATATAGTTATATTCATTATGTATATAAATATATACAGATATAAGAAATTTCTACATATATAAACTAATATATATATATATATAATGTGTGGTGCATGGATGAGGGTTTATAAAAAAATATAATGAAATGGGAGAAATATATTGTCGATGAGAAGGTTTGTGGTACAAATAATAAAATAAAACTGAGAAAAAAAATTAAAATATGTGTGGGATGTTTGAGTACAGAAATAAAGTAGCAAAGTGAAAAAATATATGTTAGATATATACACATATATGAATCAAAATATATATATATTTATATATTATATATAAATACTTATATATTAAAATATATAATTATGAAAATATATATGTCATATAAAATATAAAATATAAGTTAAATTATATATTATATATTTTTTAAAAAAGCATTCAAACATTTTTGTTATATTTTTATATTCAAGTGACTGTTATATTATATAAATCTACAGAGTATATGTTTGGAGAGGCCTAATGTAGTTATTTTTAGAGTTTTGATCACATGGTTAACTGGGATCATAGTTCCCTAAATTAACAACACATTATTTCTATAATAGTCTATACCAAGTAGTCTTTGTGTTGTTTGGTTAATGGTACATTTATAATAAAATTTAATACAACTCTTTTCAGAACGAATGCACTGGGATTTATGGAATGTTAATGGAAAAAATCAGAGGGAATATGAATTTATTAAAAAAAATTGAGAAAAGACCTAGCATATAATTGTCAATTTCATTAAGGGGTGAACTTTTTCCCTCGTTTTCATTTTATTTCAATTATGCGGATAATGATTACATTTAATTTTGGGATAATATTTTTTAATTTACAATTAATCCAAAGGGAGAGAATAGAGGGCCCATGGATTTGAAGAATATTGTAATGTATTTATTATTAATATGAACTAAGTAAATATGTACTTGAAGATAATGAGTTTCCATCCATTAACATAAAAAATATATATCATATGATGAAAAGGAAATTGAATGATTTCAATATATTATTGCATAAAATAATATAGAGATGGTTTCCCTTACGTTGTTACAAAGATTGATGTTGGAATCCCATACATTAGATTTTTTTTCAATCCAGAAGACATCCAAATGAAAACTGCTATTGTGTGATATTTTTTTGTCAATTAAAATACCAAAATAATTATATTTATTGATTTTGTGAGAAACATGAATATTCCATTATTATAATTGCTAAAACTAGTCTAATTTTAGTGATTGATGACCCGGGATTTATGATATGACCATCCTCCATTTATGATAGTATATAGTGGTTTATATAGTGTCTACACACGTTTAAATGTAGGTTTCAAAAGAATAGATCTTCTTGGATGCGCCTCTACAATAAATTCTATGTATTCTACATTTTTATCATTGAAATAATAAATAATGGATATATATAGAATCAAATTCATGTTTCATCAATGAAGATGTAGGTGTAATGAGGATTCAATGTATTTTTTGCACTCTAGTTTTCACAGTTTTGTTTTCTCACCAATGTATATGTGATCCTCAATAATAATAATAATAATAATAATGGATTTCAAATTTTCATATGATTCTATATGTGAATTCATTTAGTATAAATATTTTGAGCGAATTATATATCTTTTTTTCCCTAACGTATGACTTTGATTCAACCCATATGTTTTCAGCATATGCCTTCGTATGAGAATAAGACATTTACTTCAGATAATAATCCATTAATGGATAGAATAAAGCATTTCAGGTGTATTACTTCAATGACTAATTCAATGAAGTACCTAGAACATATGTTCCATACATTGCGATTTTTTTTTGAAAGCTTCTAAATTAAAATTGATGTCTCCTAATTAAATATATGTTGGAAATAAAGAATTGGAATAATAATTGGATTCTTTGGAAACAATTTAGACATCATAAACACATGGAATAGTGTGTGATACAAGAACATAATGATAATAAGAATATAATAAACCATATAAAAGGGAGATTAATGCATATTGACAAATAAAGAAGATTATATTTGTACATGTAGTTTAAACCCTATATAATGGTCATTTGAAATTAAATTTCATTACATAATTGAACTTATACATTCTATAGACCTGTATAATGGTAAATTGTAGTTACACAATGGTATTCCATGATTTTCAAATTCATTGTGAAGGGCAAACAGTTTTATAGAAGTTCCATTACTACTATTAATGTGTTACTTTAGGGTAACCTTGGACTTATGTAAAGGTCACATTTAAGAATCTTGAGATAAATAAAGGCCCAGATTTTTTATAAAATATGATTTCCAAAATATTTTATATTTTGAAGAAATAAATCTAAATATTATTATATTGTGTTGAATTATTATGAATACCTGATATCACACACAATAAATAAATAAATTATTCCATAAGATAAATTGTTGTTTTATCTATCATATTTCTATAGATATTTTTCACTACATATTTCAGTAGCATTGATATAATGATAAGAATATAAGGATGATAAGAGAAACTCAAGGACTACTAAAAGACTTTAGAATATTTTCTATTATTGAAAATGTATATTAAATTAATTATAGAATATGAACACATAGAATTTATCAAGAGGTTATCATCTAGGGAAAAAGGAATTATAAGATCATAGGGCACCACCACATATAGAAATATTATTTAACATTAAATAATGCAATTGGCAATTGAATATTTTATTGATGTTATTTATTCTAAAATTAGAAATATATGTTCTCATTGACCAATGTATAAAAAGAAAACTATGGAGAGCAAAAAGAATGTTAAATACATTAAAAACCAAGATCTTTTATGTATTGTTAGACTATTAGGAATAACTCTCAAATAGTAATTAAATCAAGAAGGTGGATTTTATTTTTAGTTAATGATTATTGTCATCTTGGTATCAAATTTATATGAACAAGAAAATTTACACATAAATCATTATGTATTCAGTAGTGGTAATCCATTTTAGTGAAAATAATCGATATATATAGATTAAAATGGAAACTACATTTTAGAATATCTTTAATTCGAGACATTAAATATATAATGACTGATATAGGTAGGTGATTAGAATTATTAGATATGTTCTAAAGGTAATATGTGCGTAGTTCCTGGATTGTGTACATTATTCTTGAAATATTATATGCTTCGGAAGACACAACTATTGAGAATAAGGATATCTAATCATTTGGATATTTAGAAATATTTGTATTATATTCTTGATCAATTGCGATAATTATAGGAATATCTTAATGAAATTAATTAAATTTCAATATAGACAAGTTCACTGAGATACTGTATAGATCACATGTGCAATATAGTGATCTCGCACATGCATAATATAGTGTTATATGGTTTTATAATTATACATGGAAAACTAAATTTGTATTAATGATAATATAATACTTCAGAGACATTTATTTAGAATTTCTATCTACAAAAAATGGTTCACATTTCCTAGAAGGTTCTGAACCATTTCAATATTTCATTCTATATTAATATAGTTTTTATTATGTCATGTGGTGTTGGGTGTTTGGTTATAAAATATTGTTCTATAAGTAATAATTTTTTATTGTGGATCAATTCAGAAGGTGTTTTAAGATATTTAAATATATAATGGATTTAGTAAAATTGGACGGAATATAATTATCTTCCCTTAAATAGTAACTTATTTTCAAAATGGCTTCTAATTGGGTATTAATAGTGTTTTATAATAAAATTAAAAAGTCCCATTTGGAATCTTTTTCATATACAGTGACCCCAATTGCATGGAGTTGGTGAAAAGTTTATTAAAATTGAACAACATGTAAGAAATCATGTCTTAATAGAATGAATTATTTAGTAGTCTTGGTAAAATAAATATGTACATAAATATCACATTATATTTTATGACATAAAATTATTACCATAGTGAAATTAAATATTTTTTATATCTAGAATCATTGAAATGTCCCTTCTTCATATCCTATTAAAAGGGGATGAGAAAGGGTGTGATTATAATGTTAATTAGCTTTAAGTATAGTATAAGATTTCATGAGTAAATAAGGAATAATAAATATAGAAAGGTAAATAACTAAAAATAGATTTCATTTAATCAGTAACATTATCAAAATAAATAATATGGCCAAAATAAATGATGATCAAATAAATCTATATAACTGATCACATGACATTTAAACTTATCCCAATAAATAATAATTATTCAAATAATAACATTCAAATAAATTATAGAATTTTTAATGATAAAATTCATAATAATTGACATCTTAAACATAACAATAATGACACATTACACGAAATCAAAAACATATCATTAAGGCATAATGCCAAAAAAACTTATATACATGGGTAAGGAGTCAAAAAAATAAAAAAGATTTTTTTTCTCATGGGACCTATTGATTAATCAATTAGATATAGTGGGGCCCCTCGTTAGTCCATAATTTTAATGAATTCATTATATGAATAAATAATATAACATAATCATCATTACTTAATATTAAAAAACAATCCATACTCAAAGAAAAGATATATAGAATATCCATACTGTCCCCGAAAAACAAATCATAAACAATATATATATTTAATAATTATGATATCATTGAAACACATTGCTAAAAAATATTATGTAAAATAATGTGTTGTCGTCATTATTGAATAAAAACACAATAAAAATATCATTAAAAATATTCATCAGGAAAATATCATTTTGAAATTCACTTTTAAAAACAATAAAAATCCTTAATATTAGGAATAATATTTTCATTAAAAATAACATTCTAAAAAATAATAATGAATCTACAAAGAAGTGAGTTGTCACAATAGTGGGAAATTACAATAATATAACACAAGATAAAAAACAATCCTTTGAAAATTTTCAATAAAATGTGAAAATGTACGTTATTAAGAAAATGAAATGAATATTAATTTTCATCCATTTAAAAACAATAAACATGGGTAATGCGGAATTTGATAAAAACATTTTATAGTTATAATAATAATATTTAAATCAATTTTTATTGATATTTAGGGTGTTTTGGGCTTTTTATATAACCCGTTGTTTAATACCTCCTTCTCACATGCCACTAGGTTTTGTTAATCAATCCACACCACTCTCAAACTACAGAAGAAATAGTTTTTTTTAGAATCATTTCAACCAAATACAAACATAACTTCCTTCATTTTACTGTTTCCAAGACTGGGTTCATTTTTCTAAAGGTGTATCATTATCTCCTACATGTTATCATTGACCATGATGCATTGGGTGGTAAGATCATGTGTTATAATATACCTAAAAATAAAAATTTCTTGGATTTATGATTCTGAAATAGGACTCTATCTATAGATGAAGAGTGGGATGAAATGGGTTCACCATGATTTACAAGTGGAATTTTTTTCATTTTTTCACAGAGATTTCAACCTCCCATTCTTTTTTTGAAATTAAATGGGAATCCTCAATTTCTTGTGGCTTTAACATTTTCAGTGGCATGGATATGAGAGGTATTTTTGGTGATATGCGTATTATATCATGGTTTCATGATCTGGAGGATAATAACCATGAGAATAAAGAAATTTTAGTGATATTGGAGGTTGGATGTTGAAGAATCTGAAATTCACATAAAACAGTTAGGAATTAGGGAGCTCATAGTACAATTATGAAGGTGAAGGTCGAGGCCCTTTCATTATTTATTGATCTTGATGCCCTCCTTATATAGTAGGATCATTCACCATATTTTTGGTTTTTCATGGGGGTGGATATTATGGTTTAAATATGGTTTTTCATGATAGAAGGTTGTGTTGGACCACTACTTATAGTGGTATCACGTTAACCAATGATGGTTCACTATTGAATGAGAATATTTGGGGAGGTGGATTCACTCATATCCAAACATGTTATGTAATATTTTCATTCAGAGTCTTATTTGGGAAAGGGTATTTCCTTATTCAGTACGCCTCTACATTGCTTAAATGGATTTATTTGTGTCTCTCTCATGGTTTTCTTCTTGATAGGGTAGAAATCGAATCATCTGTCTTCCAAAGGTCTATCATTGATTCAATCATAATTACTTGGACTATAAAATTTTTATTTCATACAGTAATAATTTTATTTAATAGTTTCATGATCATTACTCGCGCATGTAGAGATGGAAATATGGGGGAAAACTTCCTGGTAGGATTTTCCACTCTTGAAAATGCATGTATGATCTTCAATATTATTGGTTTCCTTAACTCAGAGTGTGTTAGTATTTTCTGGGATGATGCCTTAGAAACAACTATTTCATTCCCCCTTTAATTTTTTTTTGGATTTTCCCATCCTCCCAAAAATATTTCATAATGATTTATAGAATGAAAAATATGCCAGATTGAGTAGAAAAGCAATGTCAATTTTTCTTTAAAAATATTATTTTGGTGTAATGATTACATAATTAGAGGAAATTTAAATGAAAAAAAATTATATAAATTAATAAATGAGAATAAAATATATTTATTCTAATACATAAAGATTAAATAATTCCCCTAATAGAGACTTAGACATAAATAATCTGAAACATTGATGAGACTGTGAAATAAACTCTTGTGTAATTGGTAACTATTAAATCATAATCCCCATGAAATGAAAAATTCAAATAAAAAATTAAATACCAATAAAATAAAAGAACCATGATATAACATATCAATGGTTAGTGTGTACACTATAAAAATGAATAAGTTTTTAGTATGTCATATGTTTGACAAAAGTAAAAGTGAGATGAGAAAACCATAAATTTGATGAAACTTCCTTCACACATGTTTAAATATCATGTAAATTAAATATATATTTGTTTTAAATATATTACATGACCATAATTGTATATATTATATGATATATGACACACTTAAAACCTTTTTTCACTCATTTATAAATATTTTTTAACAAAAATCACTATTCATGGGTGATAATTGAATTGTTATTCATAATTTTTTGAGTTTCGTAGTATAATTCTTTAGAAATTGATCATAGTCCCAACATATCTAGAATATTAATAATGATTTAAATATATTAAATATTGATTATATAAATATTTTCATTCATTTTTAGAAGATAAATAAGAAACAATTGATCACATAGTTCATGGAGATGGTGGGTAGTACGTACACATCAAGAATATTTGCACTTTTTGATTGATATAATGATAGAATGATAAATAATAACTACCCATTAATAAATAATTATTATTTGATTTACATAATTTATATTATATAAATATATCCTTATTATGATCCCTGTAAAATATAAATTAAAAACAATTCATATTTCATTCGAGAGCTGGTAGTCCAAATATATGCTTGATTGACAATATTGATTTCTAATGGATCTGAATCTAAAAATTTAGATTTTAAGTATAATTATAGATTTTTATTTATTTCATAAAAATTTATATAAATATTAATCAAATCATAATTACATTTTTGGAAATTTTGTGGTGGCAAATGAATTTTATATCTATACGGAGATGGTATGTCGTACATTTTCAAGATCAATAATTTCAATTTCAATTTGATAGTAAATAATTAATAAATAGTGGTTTAATTATCATAATAGTATTTAATTTCATTGAGGATACTAAATATAATATTTCATAAATAACATAACATATTTTATGGATTCCAAATAATAATTAAAAATAAAATGGTTATTAAGGCAGTTATCTCACCTTTGAAACAAGTCTTGTTGATAATCTCTTTAAATCCCTAAGGATTTTATTTTGGGAGAAAACCAGTGAAATTGTTATTCGGATGTTTTTAATAGAACAATGTAACAACCCAATGATTTATAAAATATTTTCCAGTAAATAAATTGAACTCTTCGATATCTCGTGATGCAGGAAGCATCAGGTTGAAACGAAACGTCATACTCCACTAAACATTTATAATTTCGACATGACCGTTATTAAATAATAATTATAGTGGGAGGTATAAATAAAACTAAAGAAATTATATAAGTTTTAATATTTACACATTCATAAAGTAAATTCAATGCTTTTCTACTGATTTTAAATAAAATTTGAACCCTTTGAAATAGAAAACTAAATTCTGAAAACACATATTTATCTAAAAGGCGGATTACTCATTATTTTCCCACATAATTTAAAATTAATTTATACCAATTTTATTGAATTTATTTACAAGAAAAAACTTCAATTTTTATATTATGATATCTATATTAACTTATTGTGAACATAGATGATTTTTGGGAATATATTACTTTTTAAGTGAATTATTTCAACATGGTTTTTTTGTAAATTTGTCATAAAATTTAAATAAATTAAGTCCAATTATTTTTTTAATTTTATTTCAAATTAACTTATGAATTATTTATTTATATTAAATCCAATTAATTATATTTAAATTATCTTTATCTAATATTTTAGTAAAATTTAATTTCTGATCTTAATCAGACATTTTTTATATTATTTTAATGTTAATAATGTGTATCCATTTTAAATAATTTAAATATCTCATATTTAGAACATATTTAATTGAGATTTATATTATTTATATATATAATCACGAAATTAAATTTATCTAATTATCATAACGTGATATATTTTATATATGATATCATTTTCCGTTAAAAGCATATTTATTGAAAAACTAATTTTTGATACATGTTTGTGGGTTTAATTTTAAATTAATTTCGACATATTCACAGATAAGAATTAGGAAAAAAATATTTCAGATTTTATTAAGAATAATTAATATCAAAAAATAATTTTAAATAAATTTTTGACCATATTTAATAGTTAAATAAATAAAAATTGTTTTCCATGTTTAAGGAAAAAATGAGCCTACTACAGGATTGAACTAAAAGGAAAGGGGTTTAAAATGATCAAAGACCTATAAAATTTATATTAGATAGACATATTTAAAACATATTTATTATAATTCTCACATATTTACTTTTTTTAGTCTTTATGACCAATAAAGTGACATGGAAATATTGAGAAAAATATAAAATTATAAAGTGTCTAACTCAACGAAAATTTAAAAGGTCATCCACTCTTATCTCCTTTACACACTTAAAACAAATTTTTTTAGACATTAATAAACCAAATTAATTCTTCAATTACCTCCCATAATTCTCTAAACCTTATATTTATTATAAATCCATCTTATTAAAGATTTTGGTGAAAACCTAAAAAAGGTGTCTGAAGAAGAGGTAATGTCCTTAACTAAGCATTTTATTTTATTTCATATTTAACCTCCATCAGATCCTTTTAAAAAATGATAATATAATAACCTAAATATTTTATATATAATGATATTAATTTTAGGCAATGAAATAAAACCTTATCCATCTCCATAATATGGTACAATAAGACATTTATCATGTGTACAATATATTTCCGCCATGAAAGCCGACATAATTTTTTTCCATCATATCTTATAAAATATAGATATAATGATGTATATAATTTTTATATAGTATATTTATGATATAATTATGTTTCTATAATTATAATATCACATATATGATTTTCAATTTCCATCTGTAGGGAATACAATAATGTCACTCATGTATACGATGAACAACCACCACGGAAAGCAATGTGATTCGTTTTTTAATTATGTTTTACATTAAAGGTAATAAGGATTAATTTTAAATTTAATTATGATATTAATGAAATATATATTATTCAAGAAATATAATATTTTATATAATTTCTTACATTACAATTTATCTAAAAAACAATAACTTTTTTACTTGTATGGAGGACTACCGCCTCGTAAAGCGATGTGATTCATTTTTATTAACACGTAAAAAGGATTTAATATTTTATTTTATTTAAAGATATAATTTTATAGTTATTACATAATGATATTTCTATAATGTTAAAATAACAGTTACCTTCTTTCCACCATTATCAAAAAAAATTTAATATTACACATACATACATTTGGCCTACCATCTTCAGGATTCTTATGTCATTTATTTTTCACAAAAATATATCATGTTTGGATTTAAAAGGATATTTTATGTATATAAATTATATTTATTTCATTATTATATTTTTTTTAAATGATTAAATAAAAACAACTTTGACCTTAGTCAACAAACCAAAGATATTTTAGATATAGAAGTCATTTATTATAATAACACCTTATGGTAAATTAATATTTTATGTTATTGAATATATCCAGGTAAAAATAAAATAAAATAATCAATAAATATTAAAAAATTATTTTAAATTTAAATAATTAGCACAATAATATTATTCAAAAAATTAATATACACAAATGATGATATGGGCTCAAGGTAAGGGTTTCATCTCGTAACATCTATCATTGAGTCATATGGCCTATAGTGTACCTAACCTCTTTTAAATGGTAAATATACAACCATGTTAAATAAAATGTCATGAATAAATCCAAATTTTAGTCTATTAAGTTACCATTGATCTAATTCATTCATGGTAAATTATGATTCTAAAATTACCGAAGGAATAAATATTTATGTTTTATTCTCATTTTAACTAGGATTGTATATTATTGAATTTACATTGTGGTAAATAATTTTATAATTAACTAATGAAACCGATAAAATTTATTCATAAATGCAAATTCATTAATGTTTCATGTAATAGTTTAATTTCCCTCACTTTAGAAAAAAATTGCAGAAAAAATGTTTGCAATAAAAATCAACTGCATTTCACTCTTCAATGAAAAACCCTTTTATTAGAAATCTGTGTTTTATAAAGAAAAGTTTTCAATAATGTTTTTATTATGATTATATGATTGTTAACATAAAATTTTAGCCATGTTTTCCTTTTAATAAAATGGATTAAAAATAATTGTTCTATAATCTTAGAAATTCGACACTTTTTAACTTTTACAAAAACAATTTATTGTAATCATTATTTTTACAAGTAGGATATAAATGGTATTTTATACCATCATGAATATTATTTACATTGAATATTATATTATAATTTTTCAAGGATGTATTCAAATAAATTTATTTTAATAGTTTTTTATTTTAGTTTTAATAAAGTTATTTTCAAAGTGTAAATTTTATTTTCCAGAAGAAATTTTTAAATCATTATAATTGTATTTATATTCATCCATGAGAAAGAATATTATTTTTATAGAATTGTTATAAATTATGAATATGTGTCTCTTGATTATATACCTACCTCATTCTCCCTTCCATTAATTGGGTAATACATGCATTATGACCATATCAAAATTTTATTATTTAATGAATCTTTTTTTATTGTGTTATGAGAGAAGATTATGCATCCCATTTGTAACTAAGAGAAATTATTATTTTTATTCCCTATGAATTATATCCTTATATTACATATATATTTGGGCAAATGAAAATAATTTTATTGTTTGGAAAGAACACTATATCTCTCCAACGCAATGGGTAGTGTTTTAGTCACATTTAACATCATTTATTAGATTAGGGGGGTAACCTATTCAATTATGGAACTGTATCCACCATGTTATTTGTTCTTAGAAGTTATACATTACATATTTTTATGTCATTTTTTAAAAAGTTTCCAGATTCTTATGATTATATCATGATATTATACTATGTAATTTATATTATTCTTCAATTTGATAAATCATGTTCCTTTTATTTAGGATATCATATTATACTTTTGAAAAACATGTTATACTTCCTTTTCATGTCTATTTCCCTGATTGTCTTTTTTTCTCACCACTTTTGTTATGTATTCCCTATGATATCCTATTCATTTTAGTAGATCAAAATTATTTTTAGCTCATTTTAGAGAATAAAATAATTTATTATATTTTTAGTCTCACTTTTATGTATTATTAACATAGTCTTCCAAATAAACTAGGCCTTTATGTTCATTTTCTTATTTTAATTAATATTTAGGTTACAAATCATTTAATAATATCGTTAAAAGTCTTAGGTTGGTATAGTTGGTTTTAGAGGAATTTATTAGTTGTCCTTTGAAACTAGGATGAGAAAAATATAGTGAGAACCCTAAGGATAATACTAAAGTAAATATTAAGTGCATCAAAATATCCTAAATTCTTGGTTAAATGTATAGTGAGAGGTTTTTTAGTAATTACATCCCCTCTTAGATAATATAAGGGGAGATGGTTTTCGCACAGAATTACCTCGAGGTAGTTACTATGAAAAGGTGTGTAGTTCTTTACTCAATAATTACTTATTAAATGAAACTCATCCTTACTTCGCATATGGTTTGACACTCCTGAGGGTTAATCATTTGAAGTTTACAGACTCTTTATGAACCTCTAGGAAGGAAATGAATGAACTATTTGGATAAAATACTAATAGGATCCAGTACCATGGATAATGCTGATTGAAACCTAGAGACCCATAATGTTTTAAGAAACATATCATTTATAAGTTATTCTTCTTGGTTTTTATGTTTTCCTTCAGTATGTTAATGACTTCTAAACTTATTTCATTTAGTCTTTTTAGATAATGGAGGGAAATAAGACAAATAATTTTGAAAACCAATGTGATGTTAAATGTAATTATTTCCCTAATTATATACCTAAACTAATGGAAAAAATAGTTATATGTATTTTTATCCTTATAAATGATCTATCTATAATTATGTTCAATAACCAAAATATAATTTAATTTAAAAAGGAATAAAATAAATTAAGTATGGAATATCTTGGAAGTTCAAGTGCTAACGATTAAAATGAAAAGTAGATTTTATTTCCTAAAATTCAAAAATGTGGTATTAGGCCCCATGAAATATTACTTAAATAGAAATGAAAGATCCTTTATGTGTGGGAAATGCGGTCTAAATACATATAATTTCCAAAGAAAATTGATTATTTAGGTTAACAATTTTTTGGGAAATATAGTTCAACTTGAGCCACCACTAACAGTTCAATGTCAAAAAAGTGGGGAACATGCACATTATCCAAGTAAATACCTTAATACATTGAATAATTCCAAATTTCATATGCCATGAAAATAATTTAAGATGAACGATGTATGTGTTTAGGTTTTGGAACTTGAGAATCATGTTTTTGGGTTATTTTTATCATTTGTATTCTAATTACAAGAATCATGGTCCTTTTAATTACTATTCTGAAATAGTTTTCCTTTAATGATATCAAATATTAATTTGAATGATATTAATTAAATATATTGTTTATTTAATGATATGGTGATACTCTCTAGAGAAACACATTATTGAAAAAAATATTTCATATTTCATTTATTTTGAGGTAATTATAGTCAATTTAGTTATTAGATTTTTTAGAAAAGAATGAGCTCTATATAAAACATTTATGTATAAAAAATGTTTTATATTGACTAATTTAGTTGCCATGATGTTCATAATATTCTTGATAATTCTATTGGATCATGTAAAAAATTTAATATGATAATCCAATCTGTTTTAAATTTTTTTTATAAAATGTAAAACATGTATAACTAGCGATAGCCCATCACATCTGGCATGGTCTCGGGGCTTTAACCCACTATCAAATGTTAATAAGGATGAATCTCTAACCAGAGGACTATATTATGTTCTATTTATTATGATATTATTTTTACATATATGTTTTTTATATAAATGTTTTCTTTAGTTTGGGAAACATATTAAAAATCAAATAATTTTAAATTATTAGGATTTTGAGGTGATTAATAATATTTTGGGAAACTTTTTACTGGGGTAATATATACACATATATATATAACCATAAGGTTTAATATAAAGGGTTATTGGTAATATTTATATTATATTTTAGGAGACGTATGTTTAAGGGATTGAAATATACTTTGAGGTTAAAACCATCCTTCATGTTGAGGTTCCTAAGGTTATTTAGGATAAAGGGTTATTTAATCAATAATATACCTTAAATTGTCAGTTTTATTATTGAATTTTGCAGATTAATATAATCAAATTAATTTTAAATATTAGCATAACTTTTGTAAACAATTTTTTTAATGACAATATGATAAATATATTATCACTATTTTACTGATCTTATGATATACTAAAGAATATTTTATTGCTTAATTCATAATAAATATTCATATATGATAATAATTTCCTTCTTTTATGATATAATGTTTAAATTTATCGAAGAATAATAAAAGCATGATACATGTTTTATGAAATAAAAATATATTTTATGGTGTTTTCTATCTTAATAAGAAATGAATCCCTCAACTATAAGAACATTAATTTGAAAAACAAATGTTATCTAATTTAAATCAAATCTGGTGAACCAATGGTCTTTTAATTCCTCATAGATTTCTAGTTTTAGGGTTTATGACTTCCACCGGATCATTTACATTCTTATGATCCAGGATCTCTACTTCTATTCATAATTATTTATATATTTCTATTTTGTATATATTTTCACATCCCACAAACACCATCTAACATATAACCCAATATGTGTGCTAAACTTCTTTACCTTTTTATTTTATTTCCTTATATATGGATTTTTATTAATCATTTTATTGATTTGGGATTTTCAAAATGAATTTTTTTGAATTCCAAAATAATGATTATAGAATACAAGTTTAAATTATGAGGAAAAAATTTATTTAAGGGGTTATAATAACAATATAATAGAATTAAGAATATATTTATCTTCAAATAAAGTTAATCTCTTGTTTTTTCCCAATTCCCATTACAGACGTTTCTAAAAAATGTTATATATTATAAAAATATTTTCATTTAAACATGAAAATTTAAACCTATCTGTTAAGATTGAGGGTATGAATAGATATAACTAAATGATGAAAATTATGTGTCTTACACATTTCTAATATAAATATAAATGTTCTATACTAATTATAAATAAATTAATAACCATTAGAATAAAAAAGTAATGCATTCTAAAGTACTATATTTTTCTAAAAGGTAGATTTGTCACACTTTGAACAAATAATTGAAAATTATTATTTAAAAATTTTAGAAAATTTATAGAAAAAAACATTCATTTTTTAAATCATTATATCAATTTTAAATTATGGAAATTATTTTTGGATTTTAAAAGAATATTATATCATTAGTGAATTTTGAAATATATAATTTTTTATTTTATTTTATTTTATTTTTAATAAATTATGTCCCATTATAAATTTAATTGGATTTAAAATTTACATGATTTTGATTCAGTTATAATTAATCCAATTAATTGAATTTAAATTATCTATATTCAAGATTATTGTATAATTCTATTTCTATGCAATAAAAACCTATATTTTCTAAAATTGTTTTAATGTGTATAATCATTATATATTTTAAATAATAAAAACAACTCATAATCAAGAATTATTTAACTGAAATTTATATATTATATATAATTGAAAATTATATTAAATTAATCTAATTATGATTTCATTTCTTATTGTTAATATAAGATCTTATTTAAAACAAATAATGATTATCATGAAAACTGTCTTTTTAACATGTCTAAGAGTTTATTTTTAATTTATGTTCTTATAATTATGTGTGTTTAATTTTAAAAATGGGTAAAATATTTGGAAATATAATAATTTATATTATCTGATATTTTCACATAATTTTTTTTCTTCATGGAATAGTGAAAAAAATAGAAATTATATACCATGATTAAGGTAAAAATGATTTTACCGACAGAGTTAAACTAAAATGATAAGGGATTAAAATGTCCCAAAAATTGTATAATTATGATTTTCTATCATCATTATGACCTTATATCTTCCATGTATCATATTTTTCTCTTTTTTTATCCTTATTTACAAAAAATGAGTCATTTTATTATTGTAAAACTTTGAAAATTACAACGTGTTCCACTCACAACAATTATAAAATTCCACCCACTATTCTCTCCCTTACACAATTCCAAAACCAATGTTTTGGAAAATAACATCTAACGTAACTTATTTATTTACCTCCCCTTATCGTAGAATCTTTTTTTGTGATCCTAAATCCAACCTAGAATCTTTTTTTGGTGTAATCCTAAAAACAAATTCTTAAGAATTGGTAATGTACTAAACCAAGAAATATATATTTTCCTTATACTATATTCTTCAAGTACTATTAAACCATGATGATATAATAAAATAATAATTTTAAAAATATTTATATGTTTCTTTGATAAGATAGTGACCTACAACCATATTTCCCTCCATGAAATGGGAAATGAAATTGTTGATCATGTTTACGTTAAACTGCCACCTCAAGAATTGATGTAATACATCGTGCATCACCACTACACAAGGATGGATATAATAATGTATATAATACTTATGTAGTTTATATATTTTCATTATGATATATTTATACTTATTTAATTGTAATATAACATATATTTTCTTATATTCCATTCCATTGGGACTATGATAACTCTATTCGTGTGTACGGTGGATTGTCGCCTCATGAAGTGATTTGATTCATTTTTAAAATATACTTCACATGGAAGGTAATAATGATTTATTTTATCATTATGAATAATATTAATGATATCATAATAATTAAGTAAATTATATATATCATATAATTTCATAACATACCATCCATTGAATAAATGATAACATCATTCGTCTATATGATGAACTACAACATCATGGAGAGATGAAATTTTTTATTATTATTGTATCACAGTTATTATATATATATTATTACTATTTCAAGAAATAAAACTATATTTATTATATAATTATAATTATTAAAATTTTAAATAATACTTTCCCTCTATACATAATGATAATCGAAAAATAGAAATTTTTCTCAGGTTTATATATGCCATGCCCTCTCTGTGTTTATAACGCAATTTCTTTTCCATAAACATATTTAATGGTTGTTTTTTAAATTTATATTTTTTGTTTAAAATATATAATTATACCATGATTAATATTCTGGGGATTATTAAACAATAATCTCTCAGACTTTTGACAATATACTAAAGTGATTTTTGACACATGAGGCATTTATCGTTAAAATGAAATATATGAAATTAATTTGTTATATAATTGAATATAGAAAGATAGAAAATAAAATGAAATGATTAATAAAATTGAAAATTTTTATTATGTATTTAATTAATTATCATATGTTTTTTATTTTAAAAAACAAGATGATTCAGGCTCAAGGTAAGAGTTTTGTCTTAAAACGTCCTTCATTGTAACACACGTTCTTTTATACATCTAAATTATATTAAATGGTGTATAGACTACCCATTTTCATAATATATAATATATCATTCACATTTCATGATATTTTATGTTATAGTTGATCTACATCATTCATGGAAAGTTAAGATTAAATCTTACAGAAGTGATAAGTGTTTATGTTTAAATATTATTTTAACCATGATTATTTATGCTTGATTTTACATTTTTTGAAATTATTTGATCATTAAAAAATGAAACTATTAAAATTTAATATAATTTTTTTATTAATTAACATTTTATGTAATGGTAAAATTTCCCACTCTTTGGTGATTAAAATGATTGAAAATATAGTTTTAAGAAAAATAAACTTCATTTCTCTCTTCAGTCCTAAACCAAATGAGTATATATCCTGGTTTTCTAAAAAAATTCTATGAAATTTATTTTATATTCTCCTATAATTTCTAAAATTAAATTTTAACCATTTTTTTAATTTTTTTTTAAATTTTTTATTAAGAATCTTCATATGGATTTCCAAATGAGTTACTTTTTATCATTTATTGATAATTTTAAAGGAATGTTTGATTAAATGTGTAAGGGATTAATGGTTAATTCCACTCTCATGACCATTATTTTCTCAATGAATCCTTTATAATATTGAAATTATGTATTAAAAGAAATGTATTTCTATAATATTAGTTTCCTTATTGTTTTTCATAATTTATTTTCAATGTTGAATGTTTATTTTCATAACGATTTTTTTTAATTTTCAACATATTTATATTCATCAAGAAAATAATCTTTTAATGTTATGGAATGATTATAAATTATGTATATAAGTATGTTATGTACATACTTATCTAATTATAACTTAATTTTATGGGGTGATGCATTCACTGTGCTTATCTTTAAATTTCATTTTAGAATGAATCTCTTTTGATTATTTCATTAGACTATACTATGAATTCAATTTATTTTAAGGGGTATTTTTTTATTAAATATTATTTATATACTTATGAGGAACACATATTCATCTACATTAAAATAATGTGATGGTGGGATTATAATTCTATAAACGTCAAAGGAATTAGTTAATGTTTTAGTCTTATTATATTTCATGTATGTGATTATGAATTGAACTAATCTTTTATAGGACTCTATCCACAAAATGATGTTTCCTTGACAGTTATACTTGACATATGTTTATAATTTAGTTTATTTTATTTTATTTATGATTTAATAGGATTCCATAATCTTATGATACCATGTTCTATATGTCATTATTCAATGTGATTACTCATTTAACTTCTTTTATGATATCATATTATATATTAGAATCTTATGTCATGCTTCTTTATCATGTTTCATTCCTTGATGGGATTTTTAGATCACCCCTTTATATATTTTTCCTCTATGAAATCTCATTTAGAATAGGATATTGAAATTATTTAGGAGCTCATTACAGAGAATAAAATATATAAAATTATTTTTAATATCACATTGATGTATTATGATCCTAGTATTCAAAATTCACTTGTCCATTATGTCCCATGTGCTTTATTAATGTATTTTTTTTTTAAAAATCAAGTAATAATATATTTAAATTTAATTGGTATTTATAAAAGTGTGACGGTATTGTTGAGATAAGAGGCCCAATTTGGGGTATAAAATTGAAGAGAATAGTGTTCTTTTATAAGAGAGGGAATGGGTATTCTTTTAATATCGTCGTGTTTTAAAATAATATAAATTATTTTTCTTTTCTAAATTCCTTGAGACTGAAGTAATTCAAATTTAGGATGGGGGTGAGCCAAATTCATCCCATACATAAAATGTATCTTTTTGGGTTATGTTTTCACGCTTATATTTTAGTTCTAACCACCGTTAAATCTTTTTAAAATTACCACAATATTAAAATATTATATCCTTTAATGGTCGAGAGGATTAACATAAATGAACAAAAACCCCAAATGTTTATTGAATAAGGTATACATATGACTTTTCCTTTACTCTATGTTTTGAAATTCACAAACATATTATGTAAAGGAATATTATATTTCCCTAAGAATTATTTTCTAAAGGAAAATTTCCATTCTCTAAGTAAATTTTTATCCTTACCATTTCCATTTCCTCTTTTTATACCCTCTAAAAATTAAAATAATTTTATTACTATGTAAAAAAATGGATTCTTATCTGAAACCTTGTAATCTCATTGTTCCTTGGAAGTAGAGTCTTCAATTTTCAGAATTTAAATTCTCAGAATTTCAGGCTCTGAATTCTCTGAAATTCAGACCTTGAATTCTCTAAAATTCAGACTTCGAGTCCACTAAATTCAGTCTATAAATTCTCTAAAATTACAACTCTAAATTATATGAAATTAGAACTCAAAATTCTCTAAAAATTAGAATCCAAATTCTAAGAAATTAAGATACTAAATTCTATAAAATTCGGGCTCCAATTTCACTGAAATTCTAATTCTGAATTCCTCTGAATTCGGACACCAAATTCCTCAGACTTCTGACACTGAATTCCTAAGAATTCAGAAGGAAAATTCCTCAGAATTCCAAATCTGAATTCCTATCAATTTATACTCTGAATTATTCTGAATTCCGACTCTGAATTATTCAGAATTGCGACTCTGAATTCCTCAAAATTAGGACTCTGAATTCTTCTGAATTCAGACACTTAATTCTTCAGAATTCGGACTTTGAATTCCTCCAAATTCAGACTCTTAATTACATAGAATTAAGACTCTGAACACATTAGAATTCAAACTCTGGAATCTATAAAATTCATATCTTGATCTCCTTGAAAAACAGAATCCACATATCCATGTTTCTATAATATGATTATTAATATGATTAGATTCCAAATTCTATTTTTCTATTGACATGATATATTGATATTTGGTTAAGCTAATCTATTTTCATAACACACGATTTTTTACATATGAAACTATGTCATACAATTTGATTCTAACGAACCATTGGTTGGGGACAGGTGTATAGGTCCCTCTGAAATTCAAGGAAAAATATGATCATTTGAGGCGGAGCTGGCCGTTGAACATTTTCCTATAAATTGAAGCGCATTAGAATGAGATCATTATCATTCCAAGATCAAAAAGATTATATTTAGTGATTATTTGAAGATATTTCTAGAGATAGAAAGACTCTAATGATTTGTCTATTTCATGAACATCTTGTTTTGCCATGAACATCTTGTTCCACTTTCTTTGGGTGACTCTGATTGTTGTTGAGTACAATCAAGGGATTCTAGGAATTGGAAGACTGATGTGCTGACTAAATTAATGTTTGAGATTGTACAGGGATAACAATACAGATTCCAATATTCCTATCAAGGGATTACCCTAGTGTTGGTAAGATAGACTTTCTTAAGATTATAAATCTAGGGACCTTTATCCAAGGTTGTTGGATACCCTACTGTTTGGGTGAAAATATTTTTTACTTATTAGAAATTTATTTTCAATTCATTATATCTTCTTTATTGTTTGATAAACAAATAATGTATATCATTCTTATACATTCCTGTACTTTTCTTACTCTAATAAATAAGATTCTATACTCTTTACGGTAGAATCTTCCTTTAAGAAAATTGGTCTTAAGATTTATTTCTCGATTCGTATTTTCGGAACATAAGAATGTTTTTTTCTTATAAATAAAAAAGTGTTTGTGTATTTACCTTGTTTAACATTGATAAATATATTCTTTCTTAAGGATAATAAGAAAAATTTTAAACAAACAACCTCACATATTGTAATTGAGCATCTATATACACTATTTTGACCCTACAACTGGTATCCGAGAAGGTCTCTGAAATAATTATACTCACATATACGTTTTCATACTCAAATATTCCTTGTTAAAAATTTTCCTGCTTAAATTTTCTTTTTCAGTTTTTTTGAATGATTTTTATCATTCATTATAAACATTTACAATTAAAAAATTTTGCGAAGTAGGTATTTTCTTATGTAAAGGCAGGAATAGATTTCGGTTCCATTACCAACCTTAATCCTAATAGACAACCAATTTATGATGTTAATGATTATGAGTACTAGATATATATGATGAATACTTTTATTGTTAACACTGTAGTATAAAATTTTGATATGGTCACAAAGGATTACAAAAATCTAGACAAAGAAGTCAGAACCGTCACCAACAAAGAAAAATAAGAATATCAACTAAATTGAAATTTACTCAATAATTAATTGTGTTTTATGACCAAGAACATATATATTCAAATATCCTCTTGTGAATCTGCAAACTACATTTTTATAAAACTTGATGTTTCTCATTTTGGGACTTCTAAAGTTTTACAAACCAGAAGAGAATTGTTAAGAGAATAATATCATGGATTTTATTTCCATTTAGTGAACATATTTACTAAGTGAAACAAATATTTATGACTATTATAAACAATAATAAATCTATGAGGGAAAAAGGATTAGATGATGAAATTATTTTGGACAAGACTATAGATATTATGCCCAAAGGGTGGGAATCCAAAAGAACAACCATTGATGATAACATGAGTGTTTCCAATATTACTCTTGATGAAATTTTTGGAACCCATCTTCAATATGTAACAATAATGGAATGAGATGATGATATAAATAATAAGAATAATGGAAATGGAAGTGTAACCTTTACTACTGCTAAAGTCAAGACTCTGGAAAGGGATACAAGATATAATTCTCATAATTTCTTTATACTATCTGAGTCTAATGAAAGTTAACATTCAGAAAATGAGTTACCTAATCTTTCTCAAAGGATGAAAAATATAGTGCGAACGAAATAATTTCTATATAAATATAAGAATAAAGAAAGAAAAGAAAATATTGACTCATAAGTCACTTGTTATGAATGTAAAAAGGGCCAGACAAAATCGGGTAGATTGTACCATTCTTAAAAGAAAATATAGAAAGGAAAATAATTATGAGAGAAATGGAATGAAATATTACAATTCTAATGATAAGTAATCCTTTAAGGATAATGACACATAAATTTCTATTGGTGGTGACTAATCAGAGGAATCCTACGAGTATGAATCTTCTAATCAGAAGAATCATGGTCTAGTATCCAAACTACCCATTGTAAATCAGTATCTAATAGCCAAAGAAAATAAATAAAGTCGCAACAACAATACACGGTGCATGGATATTGGATGATACTAACATATGACTTGTAACAAAGAATTCATTAAAATTATTATCATAATGAAACTTGGAAAGTGAATTTAAGAGATAATGCTCAGGGAGAAATTGTTGGTATAAGTAATATTGTTCTTATTGAAAAAAAATTAATTTCAAATTTTTTTAAGGGTCATCAGGAGAACCTCATTAGAATAATTCAATAATCTGATGAACATTACCTTGTGAATTTTAGGAATGATAAATTCATAGTGCACAATTCCAAGGTAGAGTTGATTCTTTCGTCTCATAGGCATGAGAATGTATACACACTAAACATAAAAGGCCTTAAGAGCCAAGATCTACCTTGCTGTAGTGAAATGTAAGATCAATTAGGGATTTGGAATAGAAGTTTAAGACACTGTAACCTTATGAACCATTGAAAACCCTCAAATAAAAGTCTTGTTAAGTATCTACGGAGCATGGAATTTATTCTTCAAAAGATTTTGATCATTGTCAATATAGAAAGAAACATAAATCAGGTTTCAAATAAATTGGTGAAGTCTCACCTTCGGATGCATTATAATTAGTGCATATGGATCTTTTTGGTCCAACACAATATGGAATTACTCATGGAAAATATTATTTATTTCTTTTAGTTGATGATTACACTAGATTTACATGGGTTTATTTTGCAGCAAGGAAATATGATGTTTTTTCTTATTTCAAAATTATTTGTGCTGAGGTGAAAAATGAGAAAAAAATTCCATTGATAACTATTCATAGTGATCAGGGAGGATAATTTAAAAATTCATATTTTGAAACTTTTTGAAGAAATAAGAGTATTAATCATAAATTCTCATCTCCTAGAACTCCTCAAGAAGATTGTGTTGTTGAATTAAGAAATATAATTCATCAATAGATAAGTAGAACCATGTTTATTGAATATTCTATTGCTAAACACATCTGGGATGACGCTGTTAGTACTGATTGTTATACTATAAATCGAGTTTTAATCAGAATTTTTCGTAGCAAAACACCTTATGAATTGTGGATGTGTTGAAAATATATACATTCTAATTTAAAATTATTTGGTTTCAAAGTATTCAACCTAAATACTAGTGTAAATTTACATAAACTTTCACTCAAATCTAATGAAGTAATTTTCTTAGGCTATTCCACTACTTCTAATGATTATAGAGTTTTTAATAAAAATACTGGTACTTTTGAAGAAACAATGTGTGTTAAATTTAATGAAACTGATCCTTTTGTTTTTAAACTACCTAAACCTACATCCATGGAAATTATTTCAAAAACTAATTATCAACCCTTGATAGAAGATACATCTAATAAGAAAAATATTGAAAAAAAAATTTCTGAAGCATTCACCACAAAATTTTTTCTACCATATGTTGATGAATATATTTTACAAAACCTAAATATATTATTTCATAATAATATTTCTAGTGATAGTATCATTGGTGATGTAAATCAACCTGTAAGGACTCAAAGATCCTTAAGAAATGAATTATAAAATCTACCATTCCTTTCCCAATTAGAACCAAAAAACACTGATTAATCTTTAGGTGATGATAATTGGATTAATGCCACATATGATGAGATAGATTAATTTTAGAGGAACAATGTCTAACCCTTGGTTAAATGACCTACCGAAACTTTTGTAATTGGTGTCAAATAGTCCTTTAGAAATAAGTTTTATGAAAATGTAATCATAGTAAAAAAATATAGATTAGTTTCTATAGTATATAATCAATAATAATGAATAGACTATAAAAAACATATTCTCTAGTAGCACGATTTGAATCTAATCGCATTTTACTTTCCTTTACAGTATTATTTAATTTAAAAGGTTATCAAATGTATTTTAAGTATGCTTTCATTTATGGATATTTTCAAGAAAAAATTTTATTTTGAAAAACCTCCTAGTTTTAAAGACAAAAAACATCCTAAACATGCTTTCAAATTTACAAAAGATTTATATAAACTTAAACAAGACCTTAGAGCCTAGAATGGTAGACTTAGAAGCATTTTTTCAAAATGATTATGTTAAGGGAACTGCTGGTCCAACTCTTTTTATAAAGAAAGATATGAAAAATGTTTTTATTGTTAACATTTTTGTTGATAACATTATATTTGGTTCAACACAGTAATCCTTAAGCGATTTGTTTGAAAATATAATGAAATTTGAGTTTGAAATGAGTATGATAGGATTGCTATCATTTTTCCTAGGTTTATCAAATTCCTCAAAAACAGACAAAACTTATATATCACAATATAAGTATATTAATTATATTCTTAAAAATTATATATGTGACAACATTAAAAGTAAAATCACTCTAATAGGTACCTTAAATTATATTGATCTTGATGAAGTTGGGAAACTATTAGATTAAACATCTTTTAGAGGTATGATAGCATGTTTATTATAAATGAATGGTAGTCATATAGACCTAATGTTTTCAGCATTATTATTTGAATGATATCAATCTAATACAAAGTAATCTCATTTAAATGAAGTGAAAATAAATTTTCACTATTTAAAGGGTGTCATGGATTTAGGACTTTTCAATAATTATGAAAATGATTTTGTGATAAATAAAATTTTGGATGCATATTTCGGTGGATGTATAATGGATAGAAATATTACATCTGGATCTTTTCATTTCATAGAATATTCATTATTTTCATGCTAATGTATGATGAAACAATCATTTGCACTTTCAAATATAGAAGATGGATTTTTAGCAGCTGAAAGTTATAGTGACCAGGTGTTGGGGATGAAACACACACTTATAGACTATGGCATGAGTTTTACCAAAACACAAATATTTTTTGATAACAATAGTGCCTTTTCCTGAAGCAAAAACACATCACATTACTCCTGTGAAAAACACATAAATATTAGGAATCACATATTTAGGGACCACACACTTAAAAGAGATATAATTCTATAATTTATCGGAATGAAAGATCAATTTTCTGATATTTTTACAAAATACATACCTTCCAAAAGATTTTATTACATCAAATAAAATTTAGGAATGATATTCCTAAGGTAATCATCCATATTAACTTTTTGTTAAAACTTATATCCTAACATTATATAACTCTATCTCATAAGGGGAGTATATTTTCTTAGTATCCAAATATTTTTCTGAAACAAAATTTTCATAACCTATTTTTTTCTTAATAAATTTTTTGTAACCAAAATGTTTTCTTAAAAAAACTTTTTGTAATTTTTTTTTTCTTAATCAAATTATTTCATTACCAAAATTGTTTGAAACCCAATAATCTGGAATCAAAAAGTTCATTTCTTTAATAAAACATTCCGGAATCAAATTTTCTTCAAAAATAATATTCATTATTAGTGATATTTTATTTGGAAATTGAGAAGGTATGTTTACATACATAAACTTCCATAATTGAATTGTTTAATTATTTGTATTTAAAAAAATATTCATACTCACATTCCTTAAATATGAATTATCCTAAAACCTCAAAAGATCATAACCTACCCATTTATTCTTGAGCATTCATTTCAACCGTAAAATCACTTTGTGTAATTTTCAACCATTGGATGAGATAGAGAATTCAAACTATCACATAGATGCCTTATGAAGGCCCCATACTCCTCATCCAACATAGGTTTTCAATTATTTCTATGCCAAAGATTTTCCTATCTACAAAAAGCTTATTCCGATTTTCTATGTTTTCATAGATTATGGATGTAGTTGGAAGCCTCTACAAAGAAATAAATTTCTTTAACCAAGGAAGTAGAGGAATGGAAAATATATAGAGAATGGTTAGTAGATCCAATATAATTTCTCTAAGTATAATTCCTTGATTATGAAAAAAAATTAAACTGAAAGGATGGGAGAGCTTTTTCATTGAAAAATCGAAATTGCCAGGACTTGGTTTAACCATAGTTACCTATTGAAATATATGATACAATAATATTTTATAACTAAGTTGTAAGAGAAATCCTTCCCTCCAAGAGTTATGGAAAAACTATTCCCTATCTTTTAATATATAATCAAATATTTTTTGAGTTCTGTATGAAGTTGAAGAAATTTTCTGCTCTCTCAACCTGCCAGGTGAGTCAGGAAGTTTTGAGAAGGAAAAGGCAATTGAGAAACATGTATTCAATGGAGTAAAATCACCGAATATTAACCTTCTCTTAACAAAAATAAGATTTTTTGAATTATGGGAATAAGGGTTTCTCATTCAAAGAAAAGGTGAAACTGACTCCTTAATGAAATGTGACATCTTTTTCGTCGATTTTTGGGTTAACTCAAAGAAGATAAATCTTCTGAAGTATATCCTTCTAAAAATATTCAATATCAAGAATGGAACTCTCAAATCAAAAATCTTCATGTTTCCAACAATTTTTTCTATGATCGTAGTGTTATGAAAAGAAACATTCAAAATTACCTACAACTATAAACCATGATATTTCATGATCTTGAATCAAAGTGATGACACCTTGATGATAATGAAATTCAGTTTCAATAATAATTTTCGATACTTTTATGATCATTCAGGATGTTCGGTTGAAGATCTAGCTATGAAAGTATAATTAGGAGATAATTTCAAGAAATCATATAATAAGATAATGGAAAAAGAAATGGAAACCGAAGCGAATCCTATAGTTTTGAAAACTCAGTATTTAACACCAAAACTTAAAAACAATACTTTCCTTGAGGATGTGAAAGCGAAGTAGAGGGAATACAAGAAGAATAAGAAAGAATTAGATCCTAGTTTTGTCTTATATCTTACTGAGGAAAAGGCTTTAAAAATTATATCTGGTGAAGAGAATGAGAGGAATCAAAAATAAAAGAAGGTGAAGAAGAAAATATCGGAAGCTAATATTGTTCATGAAATTATTAAGGACATTGAGAAAGACTCTGAACAAATTTAGGTATTAGAATCCTTTCACAATGATTTTGTACCACTAGAGACTCTGGGAAAGAAATTCACAATTTTGGAACCTATTTTATAAGAATAGAGTGTTTAGGAAGAAGAAGTTGAAGAGGAAGAAGAGTAAGAAGAAGATGATAGTGGTGATGTTATAAAGAAACTTGAAGAATATCATGTGAAGGAAAGTCCTTCTGAAAACCATTCAATCCAGACTTCTTAGGATTAATCAACTAAAATTTTTCTCAAGGAAAAGAGGATAATGGTCGGGAAGAGTTTAAAAAACCTTTTGATGATGAAAGTAGTGATCATGATTTCATCCAACCTGATGATCTTAAGAAAGAAGCTGAGAAAGGAGGGGTTGATGAAGATAAAATTATACAACTTTCATATAGAGATCATGAATCTACAAAGGTAGTGTATACTATTTCCAAAGTAGAAAAATATGTGATTGATGATTCACCTAATAAGGATGAGGTGGTTAGGAAGGATGCCGGTGATTCATCTAAGAGGAATGCTGGGGAGCTAGATAAAGAATATTCTCCCATAAGAGAATTAGATTTTGAATCATCTTCCACGGGTTATGATTTCATGGTATACTCTCTAGAGAAGTTATAAAAACCATTACCCTGTTTCCTAGTATTGATTAGAGATGTTAGATACTTCAACACTACTTTAATCAGAAGTAATATTCAGTTAGCATGGTCATGGAAAAATTCATTAAGCATGAGAAAGATTTATAAACATTCCTTATTAGATATGATGCTCATAGGAGATCATGTAAGGAATTGACAAAGTGGATTAAAAGAATGATTGAAGACCTGACAATTCTTGATGAATTTTAGGATTTAGTGAATGATTCCTTTGATAAGTTAGATGTTAGGATAAAATTAGTACAGTAATTTTTATGAGAATATATGAACATTAAACATGTATCCTGGAACCAAGAAGATAATGATTTGAATGGGAAATTGATTTAAGTTGCCTTAAATTGTAATAATTAGTAATAATTAGTAATAATTATAAATATATAGTAATAAATAGTAATAAATAGCAATAAATTGTAATAAATTGTAATAAATAGTAATAATTATTAATAATTAGTAATAATTTGTAATAATTATTAATAACTAGTAATAATTAGTAATAATTATTAATAATTATAAATGATTAGTAATAATTAGTAATAATTAGTATTAATTAGTTATAATTAGTAATGATTAGTAATAATTAGTAAAAACTAGTAATAATTAGTATTAATTAGTATTAATTAGTAACAAATATTAAGAAATGGTAACAAATAGTAACAAATAGTCTCAAATAGTAATAAATAGTAACGAATAGTAACAAATAGTAACAAATAGAAACACATAGAAACAAATAGAATCAAATAGTAACAATTAGTATGAAATAGTAATAATTAGTAAGAATTAGTAAGAAATAGTAAGAAATATTAATAAATTGTAAGAAATTGTAGGAAATAGTAAGAAATAATAACAATTAGTAAGAAATAGTAACAATTAGTAAGAAATAGTAACAATTAGTTAAAAATAGTATCAATTAGTAACAATTAGTATAATTAGTAACAATTAGGAATAAAATCAATTGTAATAAATTGTAATAACTGGTAATAACTTGGCACAATTTCTAGTGGATTGGTAGCGTTCCTTTTTCTTGATGAGTCTTCTCCTTTCAACATTCACCGACTCAAAACATTATGAAAAAATATGCTTCTATGTATGAATATACAATCTCATATGAAATAGTTTCAATATTCATTTTTAGGACCACATTTTTTATAATGTTTTCAAGCGGTAACAGTTGCAAGAAGATGATTCATCGATGAAAAGGGGGAGCTTTTGTCTTACGACTTTTGTCTGTATGGTTCATATGGTAGTCAATATTCATGTTGTCCTGTCATTATAAATCCATAAAATATACCTCCATGGATGTTAATAAAGGTGCCCCATATCTTTTTGTACTTATTAATCCCAGGACATCCGAAAAAAATATTAATGTTTATTTGAAACCATTGACTGATGTGTTAAATTTATTTCGGGGTAATGGAGTTAGTACATATGATGTTGCTGCAAAATAAAACTTCATATCAAAAGATGCAATGATGCGGACAATCAGTGACTTTCTGGCATATGGCATGTTATCTGGCTATAGTATACATGGTCCAAAATCAAGTCCTTACTTTATGAAAGACAACAAAGCCTTTATTCTCATCAATGGAAAAAAAACCTTTCTATTTTGACTGTCATCGTAAATTTCTTCCAAACGATCATCCTTGTTTGAGGAACAAATATCATTTCAGAAAAGGTACAATTGAAAGGGAAGAACCTCAAAAAAGTATATCAAGTTTAGAGTTAAAATCTGTTGTATTTTCATTACCACCCATCACACTTGGGCCAATAGTAATGCAAAAAATTCATGGATTTGGGAAAGAACATAATTGGATAAAACAAATCATTTATTGGGATCTTCCAAATTGGTCTGATTTGTTGGTCTACTACATGTTGGATGCCATGAATATTGAGAAGAACTATTTTGATAATTTATTTCATACAATTTTGGATGCCCTAGTTATGTCCAACGATTTTGTGAAGGCATGATTAGATCTTTCCCAAATTTGTAGGCGACCAGAACATGAACTATTTCAAAATGTCAAATCTTAGAAGTTAATGAAGCCAAAACCAGCTTATACACTATCCAGAGAGAGTCACTTATTATTTTGTTAGTGGATTATAGATTTGAGACTTCCAGATTGATATGCTACTATTTTGGGAAGATGTGTTAAGAATGGCCATATTATAGGAATAAAATGCCATGATTTCCATGTTCTAATTGAATGAATTATGCTAATTGGATTCAGAAGTTTGAAGAATTCTAGGATTTGGGATTCGATAACTGACATGTCATACTTTTTCCGAGACATTTGTGTAGAAACCATAGACTACGACGCACTATGAAAGCTGGAAGAAGATGTTTCTGTAATTATATGTAAATTGTATAAAATCTTTCTACCGTCTTTCTTTGACTCAATTGAACTTCTGATATTACATTTTCCACATGAATCTAAATTTGGAGTTCTAATATAGTTTTGATGTATGTAACTATTCGAGAGACGGATGTACAAATTGATGAAAAAAGTACTTAACAAAGCATTAGTTGAAGGCTCAATAGATTAATATTATTTGCAAGAGGAAATTTCTTTTTTTCAGATCTCATTATTTTGAATTTGAATATCCCTCAAAACACAACCGCATGGGACAGAACAAGAGGAATGTTAATGATGAAATGGATATTCAATTATCAGTTTTTTATCAGCAAAATCTTGGATTCGGTGGAGTTCGTGAACGATGGATTTCAGATGATAAACATCACAGAGCACATACATATGTTCTGCTTAATAGTGAAGAAAAGACATCATTTTTACTCTGAGTTATTCTATCACGTATTATATATTTTACGTTATATTATGTAAGTGTATTTTATTTGAAGGTTTTATGATATTCATATCAAGAAAAAACATCCAAAAATTAAAGAAGCTTCTTTTGATGAATGCAGAAAAAAAAATATTCTCAATGGTTTCAAAAATTGGTAACATAAATTTTTGATGGTTTAATATCAATTCAATTCATTATTTATTATATTGACAATTATTTATCAAATTTTCATTTGTCTCAACATGATGATAAATTTGATAAGAAACTGTGTATTTTGAGTTACCAACCATCCAAAATAGTGAAATCATAAAATTCATATGTGGTGAATAGTTTTTGATTTCATACATGTGCATTTGGGGAATCCAAAAAAAATTAACATTGGTGTTTTCTTGAGAGGATCACATCATTGAGAAACTGAAGTTGACTTTTACGGAATTCTGGATGAAATTATTGAGTTGTGTTATCTAGGACCAAGTTATATGACGATGTTTAAATGTCGGCAGTTATATCCGGATAGAGGCTTGTGTGTTCATCCGACTCATGGAATCATCGATATTAAATATTAAAGTCCTCTTATAGTAAATATACCATTTTTACTAGCTCAATAGGCACAAAAAATTTATTACACAATGTATTGTGCTACTTCTTGAGACCTGAGTGATTGGTGGAGAATAATAAAAATGAAATCTTCGTAAAATTAGTTTACTCAAACTAAATGTGTTTCCACTGAACTGGATGGAATTGATATTTTTCAAGAGACTACTAAAAATGCATCTTTTCCACAAATAGATATGAATATCAATGATGACACCCCACAATTATGATTCGATGGTGATGAAGATGTTAATGATGTTACAAATTTATTTTAAATGACATGAAATGATGAAACAGAAACTCATATGGATATGGATGATGCAGAGTAGGAATATGAAGACATTAGCATCATCAGATATGAAGATGATGATGAAGGTGAACATTGACCTAGTTAAATGCTGGTTATAATCATAACTAATACATATCTATATATAATTGTTATTTTCAACTATCTTCTAACAACAATCATTTTGTGTTTTAGATGGACCCTAATCTATTTCCTGAGTTTTAGGAGTCTGATCGTCCTTTGGATGAGGGGGATTTTGGATCATCTGACCCTCAGCCTACTAGCTGATAAGGGGGTTCATGGAGGGGGTACGGTTTTTTGCGACTGATGATTCCTGACCCTATCCCTGAGTGATGTCCAATTCATGGCTTCGATCCTTGCACAAAAAGATTTGGTAATCTATATATTTTATTAAGACTTCATTAATATATTTACATACATAATAATTATTTGATTATTTATAATTTTCTCACTATTTTGTGCATGTAGCTATTGGACAGGGGAGCGCTCTATTGTAAAATTATTTCTCTCATCCATGGATGACATGAGAACATATTCTCACCGAAGTGTGGCTCAACATGTTCAATCATTGGCATTTATGTAAACAAATAATATTTATTCTCATATTTATTTTATTAGTAACTTGATATTATAAATTATTTTTATGGTTTTTGGTATCCCTTCGATGATAGCAAGTGTGACGCTATCCATGTCACATGATAGGTTTTTATGCATGGCCATTTCCATCTGGTTTTGCACAATTTGAGAAGGGCAACCTTTATGAAACCAAGAGTGAAAAAATTTGATGAGTCATGTGGAGCCCACCGACTAGAGTACATTTCATCTCATGTTTGGGATGGATTATGTTCACATTGGTTGGGTGGTGGATTTTTTGAGGATATCTTCAGTTCGTCGGCAGAACCGGGGGAGACAGGAGGTGACACATCGATCTGGTAGTCGTACATTTAGTACGCATAGAGAGCATTTGGTAAGTATCTTTTTTAAGTATTTTATATAATTTTATATATAAAAAGTGTATTATATATTTATATATGCAGTCAAGCATCCCAATATTACGGAGTATAGTGTTTATTGGAGGATGTACAATGATCCCGCCACTGGAGAGATTGGAGGTTATTTCCAGCATCAGATTGTTATTAAAATTTTTTATTTTAACAATTAACTGCATATAATATTTTCACAATTTCAATTTCAAATTGGAATTGAAAGAGACATATGAGGTTGCGACCTCACAGACACAGGCTGAGAGTCAGGACGAGACGACTGATTAGACCAGTGCCCACCATTTCCATGATGCGGCATAAATACAGTCGACTCAGTATGGATTTGAGAAGGGTTGAGTAGTTGGTACTGGCTCTCATTTGATTCCAGGTACATATTATGGTACTACTGTGATGTCGGCGTCTAGCTCGAGAGGAGCTCGTGGAGAGGCATCATCTTCTTCCTCACTATGTTAGGAGAAGTTGCGAACTCAGACCGAGATTATAGAGAGTTTGCAGAAGTACCATGAAGAGATGGGTCAGCAGTAGCAGCAGAACCAACAAACGTATGAGGAGGATATGCATCGATGGCCACAACAACAGTAGTAGCAGCATCACGAGAAGATTGAGTACATGTGTCATGTGACTTGTTGTTTAGGGATGGAGTTTCCTCCACCATCTCCTACACCTCCTCCACCTCCTCAAGAAGATGACCCCCTAGAGATTTTATTATGTTAAAAACATTTGAATTCATGCTTTGTTGTAATATGAAGTATTTATAGTTTCTGTCTTTTATATTGGTACATATATTGCATAATTTAATTTATTAATATTTTTAATATTTTAATATTTATTATTAGTACTGTATTTTTTAATTTTTATTTATTTTAAAAATAATAATAATAATAATATTTGATGAGTTTTTTATATTTTTTTTTGAATATTGAGAATTTTATGTTCTTTATTTTTTTATTTTAATAATATTAATATTATTTTTTACTATTCATAATTTTCTTAAATAAATTTTGTTTACTATTTTTATTATTTGTGATGGGACCTGTTGTGATGGGAGCCCATCACTAACAGTTTAAATATATATTTTTAAAATAGTATTTGTGATGGAACCAAGGTCCCATTGAAAAAGGTTTATATATATTTATAGTGTATATAATCAGAGACTTATTTGAAACCGGGGACTTCCCGATCACATAAAATATTTTTTTTGCGAAGGGATCATCGCAAATACTATTTGCGACAGGACCATAGAAAAAAGTTCATTTATATATAATTTATATAATTATAGATTTATTTGATATAATGATGTTCCCCGTCATAAATATTATTTTTTGCAATGGGCCCATCACAAATAATGGTATTTGCAACACCGTTTTCTGCAATGGGACCCCATCACTAAAGCTTATTTGTAATGGAATATCATCGCAATTATCATGTCCAAAATTTCACAAAATCTAGTAGTGTAAAGAAACAGAAATAAATTACCTTCTTGAATATAATTCCTTTATTATGAAAACAACAACTGTTATTCAATATATACTTTATTTTTCTCATATTTAAACACTTAAGTGATATTTAAAAATAACAAATCCATATTTTGTAACATTATGTGATTAATATATTATATATGTTATTTTCATTGACAAGTGTAATCCCCAAAATTCTAATGTAAGAATATTATATTTAGTAGCATATATGACACACAATAGCAAGATCATAGGGGAATACAATATCCCAAGAAATTAAATGAAAATTTATATTTTTGATAAATTAAAATAATAATTTAACTTTCAATGCATGAAATACTAAGTTAGCTTGCATTACACGCAACAAATCTATTCTTCTATAGCTTTCTGTAAGATCATGGCCATTTCTGGAGTCATAACAGGCACATTTTTAGGAACATTTGAAAGATTTTATGTACCTTTAACATGGAGTAGTGGCTTTGGGTGAGTTTGGGTGAAAATTTAAGGAAAACTAAAGGACAATGGGATTTGCACTTTTTTGTGTACGGTTTGACAAACTGTGAAACCAAACTGTGCCAAGAGTGCGAATTTAGATAGAGAGTTCGGCGCAGTTTTCACATTTTTTGACAAATTGTGTGACAAAAACATGCCAATCATAAAAAATTGGGGTCCTCGCGTTTCGTGCAAGGTTTGCCTAACTGTGTGCCACTACCCAATAAACAATGCACATGAATTTTAATATCTAAAAATCATTTTTAAAACCACTCAAACCCCACCCCCCCCCCCTCGGGACTCCAATATTTTAATCTTGGATTGGGATTGACAAATTATGGGTTCTCCCAATGCCTTCTAGTGGGATTCTGAGGTTATCTGAACAATGTTCTTCAAGATTGAAACCCCAGATTGAAGATCCTCTCTCCTTCCAATTACTAGATTTCATATCGTCACTTCTATAATTCTTTCCTCTATCTTTCCATAATCTTTTCATGGAAGAGCATCATTATTTTCTTAGTTCTAAACCTATATATTTAGATCTAGATCATGGATTGTGGACCAATATATAGTTTATAATGATCTAGATTCCTTTGAACTTGATTATGGTTTTATTGATTTAGATTTGAATCTTGATCAATGAGGTTGTGCTGCTCAGATTTTTGGGGATTTCTATTGGTCTAACTTCATAAATAAACTGTGTTAGGTGGTCAAAATCTAACTCCAATGATCATGATATAAGATATGTGAATGTGATTTTATGTTTACCTATATTTCCCTTGATGATTTATTTCATAAATTATAGTAATTAGTAATGTTAATTTTAATTAAGTTTCCCTTGGTGATTAATTGGTAATTGAATCTCGAAACAAACAATGGGGGTGGCCCAAATAGATCTGTTAGAGATTTGATTTTGTATTTAAGATATTATAATTGAGAAAATAATTGAATTGTGATAATATAACAATTTTGTGGAAATTAATTATGGAACTATATTTGGATATGTATGAAAATTAATTTTGAGAATTAATTTTGTGCCATGTTGTGATCTAAGATAATTAATTTTGTGAATTGGTAATGAATTTTTGGGTTTTTATTTGGATAATTAATTAGGAAGAATTAATTATGGAGAGTGAATTGTATTGATTGATTAATTTATTGATGAATTAAATATTTGGTTTAAATGCTTAGTATATTGCTGAATTGACTAATGGCCTTTGAAGTGATTAACTAATCACATGATTAGTAAATTAATAATGTGTTAAATTCTTATGACTTAAAGAATTATTAAATTACTTATAGTTTGTTGTTCTAGGAATGGTGTCCTAGACCAATTTTTTTGTTGGGACTTGGACATGGCGTTCCTACCCAATAGTAATCCGAGCATGAGATTATGGGGTGATAGGCATGGAGACTTACACCAAATGGGAGTTGGAGTTCTAGCCATGAAGAGCTGAACTCATCGAGATTTGTGGTGTTTGGCATGAAGACTTACACTAAATTATTAATGATAATAATGAATGATGTTTCAACAGGGAATTTGGGTGTAAGACATGATGACCTACACCAGATGCTTAATGATAATGAATGATTATTGAAATGGGAAACTTGATTTGAACTAGGCATAATGTGTTGATTAATGTTTAAATGACAATTTTATAACTAGTTAAACTATTCATTTTATTTATTGCTTCATGAATCCAAAAGCACTATCTTTTTATTAGACTTGGTTTAGACACCATTGGTGGTGGCCAATAGAGTTTTACTCACACCCTATTCGGGCCACCTGATCGGCACCAAAGACGAATTTTTTGTTGCAGGATAGGATATGTTCAAGGCCCTAGGATTGGTTCTTGTTTGGTATTAGACTATGGGAGAGGGAACTAGATGCAGTTCTGGACCGGTTATGGAGTCATTGTGTCATTACTTTGAGTTTCATTATTGACACTTGGAACGTTAATTTTCATTGCATGTCTTACCTTTAAGTTGGGTATAATATTTTCTATATTTAACTATCATATTTCACGGTATTGTTCTATTTATTTATATGCTTCTGTGCTTGTTTATTTTCATTTTCTTTTTTTTGGAATTTTATACTTATAATGGAGGGTATAGTCCCTAAGACTGACTTTACAGACCCATGATGTTAGTTAGAACCCTCTGGCGTACAGGGAGGCGTTCTAGAGGGCATGTTGCCAACTGAATCGGGTCCCCATTCTGTGGTTCCTGGGTCATGATGTCACACATACGTTACACACAAGACCAAGTTTTTGAGAAAAAATAAATAATCTATTAAAATATAATTATTTAATATTATAAGACAAAACCTTCCATTAAATTATATTTTATGAATATGATAATATATCATATGAAAATATATGGATTAAAAAATACAAAAATTAATTCATTGTTTACCAATTAATTATAAATTTATTTGAACCCCAATTAAATATAAAGGAAATGTTGTATTCCCACAAATATATTTTATCATAATAAATTAAAATAATCACTACAAGGGAATGATATTAATGAAATATATATTTTATATATTCAGAAAAATATTTTTCATATTCATATACACTATTTTATATCAATAATATGATTAAAATCCCAATTTTTCGCATAAAAACCTATATTTTTATAAAGGCATTGTTACTCCCTTTTAATGGTGAACCTATTTTAAATAAATTTTTTTATATTTTATATTTCAAAAAAAAATAATTTTTTATATATAAATATCAAAAATAGTTTAGGGTAAATTTATGGCATGTTTCTATGACCTTTCATTTTTTAATGAAGAGTGAAAAAATCTGAATTGCAATTCAAAATTGTTTTTTCATATAATTTATTGATATAGTTACATTTTTTTTTGATTGGTGTTAAATTTTGAATAACCCAATTTTAAAAACATTAATACAATTTATGTCATTGTAATATATAACACATCGAATATGAATATATCAAATTAGCAAACTTTTGAATTTTTTTATTTTAAAAACCCACATATTTGTCGCCAAAGAAGGATTAAATTTAAATTAATTTCTACCAATTTTGTGATTTTATTTTGGAAAATGAACTAAATATTTTAAATCCTCATAATTAATAATTTATAATATGTTAATGTTAGTTTTTCACAAAAAAAAATTAGTGAACACTAATAATATTAATAACAACAATTAATAGAATAATTAACATTATGAGGGACTAAACCTTGATTTTAAGAGACAAAACAACCTATAAATTAGTAAAAAAATGCATTTATACAGACATATTTTGAACCAATATTCACTTTTATGTATATAGGACAATGATTGGAGGGACATTTAACAGGAAAAACGTTTCTAGAATTATTTTTAAAAGAATTAGACGAATGTCACCCCTCCTCCACTATAAAAAAGTTACCCATGCTTCCCACTTCCTCATACCTCTCAAGAAACACTGTATTATCCAATATCTACCCAAATATATCTTAATAATCCATCCCCTCAACCTTTATGTATCACCTCATTCATAATTCCGTCCATGGAAGCCCTTTGGTGAAAACCACAAGGAGTTACCTAAATAAGTGGTAACAACGTGCCTGAAGATCTTATGTTTTAATTTGATTATCCACCACATAAAATACTATTATTTCTAGCCTATATAATAACAAAACTATCATCAATATTATTAGATGATTTTATTATAATTTTTATACCTAAAATTACACACACTTCCATCTTATGGGTAAAAACCCTATCGTTTATGTGTATGGAAAACCATCGTCTCATGAAACTGTAAAGACCTGAACTTTCCGTGTAATTTTTTTTAAATAAATGGGAATTTTACGAGTTCTCGAATATTGATGTCATGTGATTCTGAATCCTGGTTTTCCCAGAATGAATTTCTGAACTTTTTTTCGGGTACGTTCAGTAAATATAAGAGCGGGTTTTTGAAACATTTGAACCAGAACTCTGAATTAAAATATGAGGGTACCAGTGAACTCACAGATCTGTTATTCGTTTAAGAAGATTTTCATCTCGATGATAGTTGGTCAAGGGTGAATGTTAATTTTGGGGTTTTTTGTGAAAGAATAAAATAATATAAAATAATGTATCTTTTTATTTTATTTTTCATTGTAACTCACATCTGGATGTTGAGAGGTGGGGACTACCTGAACTAAATCCTCTCAACATAGGTTATAGTGTTGGGGACTACTCGAGTGTAACCTCACATGTGGGTTATGGTTGTGGGGACCACCCAATACTAAAACCCCCATGAACTCCCCTCTTAATGGATAAAAACCTGTTGAGCTTCCCCACATTAACAGTCCCACCCCCTTTAAATAATTTTTCAACTCAATTAATTAATTAAACCAATTTGAAAATTATGCCAACAACGTAATAGATAAAATAATCTATTATTTGTGATACCTCTTCATTTTGGTGGAATTTGGAGGAAGGAGCCTTGGGAGAATGTTCTCCCATGAAGAACGCCAATGAAAAATGCTGACTTCGACTCCAACTTCTTCCTCGGGAAATTTGTTGACGAGGAACATCTTTAACATCAAAGAAATGGAGATTGAGGAAATGTCGATGTCATTCTATTCCCAACAATATCATATCATTCCCCACGGACAATCTACAACGAATCAAACGAACTAGGTATGGGTTGTTATTTAATTCATGAAATTACTCGTTCTTGGAAAGAATAGAGAATGAGGATCAACCTAAATGAGTTGATCCCCAATTTTTATAAAATTGTAATGTTTGATGACTCTTGATTTATGAACTTGTTGAGTTTCTTTCTACCACCCGAATGCGGAGGGTGCGGGCCAAACAAACACGGCCCGACACCTCTGCCATTCTTATTTATTGTTTTGTTCTTCACAATGGTGAAGAAAACTAGTGTTGGCGATTAGCACCGACGGAACTCGACAATTGCGATGAAGGTGATGAACAATGGGCAGACAGTCAAACCGGCCACCTGCGGAAGCCCTGTGCCACATCGCCCCACCGCGCCTTCCTGCGGCTCCCCCACCCAACACCTCCACCGCCCCGTGGCTCCGCCAATTTGCGGCCCTACAATGGCATCCCATGGCTCCGCCATCTAAGCCCTACACTACCGGCCCATGTCAACCCAAACCGGGTCGGCCTAGGCTGGGTCTGACCAGACCCGGACCCACTACGACGCATTTATGCATTTTCTACCATATATTGGGAAACGGGTGTCCGTTTGACGAATTTTCTACAGTGCCAGAAACCTTGGAGAGAGGCGGTCTCTTTGGTATACTACAATAAAGTATTTGATAATGTTGGGGAATGGTCGGGTTGGATCAAGCACGAATCCAACTTGGCCCTCGGGACTAAAAGGATAATAAGTCAATCATCGGGTGCCTGATTGATGCACTGTATATTGCATTGAGAACCCTATGATGTGGTGGTTCATTGAAATACTTCTTTGTGAGACTTATTCTCATTTGGAGTATTGACCAACGTCTTGTGGTGAGGAGCCACCTAGAGACAAGTGAGCATAGCGCGGGAACCCTATAGCAGGGTGTGACGCGATGAATGAAGAGCGATCCAGTTGGGGTCAGCCCTTAGAAATCCTATAAGGGTCATCACCGAGAGATCTAGTGTGGGTCAGCACCTAGTGGTCCCATGTGGGTCAGCATGAAGTGATCCTATGTGGGTCAGCACCGAGAGATCATGTGGGGTTCAATACCTAGCAATCATGTGGGGGTCAGTACAGAGCGATCATGTGTGGGTCAGCACCAAGCGATCCTATGCGGGACAACACTAAGGGATCCTGTGTGGGTCAGAACCGATAAATCCTATGTGGGTTAGCACTTGGTGATCATGTGTGGGTCAGCACAGAGCAATCGTGTGTGGGTGATCACCTAGCGATCCTGTGTGGGTCAGCACCGAGCGATCATCTGTGGGTCAACACCGAGCGATCCCAGGTGGGTATACCTTTTAACAGATTAAGATGATTCAGTAGGTACATCTAATCATCTCTACTACTGTAATTAAGTTTTAACTAGTGTGAGCTGAGTTCATACTGATGTTGTACTTTCCTTTGTGGAAATACCTTAGTGGTATTTTTCTATGTGGTGTACCTGTGTTGTACTTATCCTCGTGGTGTTTCTTCCTTTGTAGAACAGTTGAGCTTGGGGATTTTGGGTTGGACCCTATGTTTCTTCATGTTTGAGATGGGTACACTTGATAATTTAGGTATATGTATGGGCTTATACCAAATTAGGGTTGTCATTTTACTACATGATTTACAGTTTTTCCTTTGTGGATTTTGTGAGACCTTAAGGGTCTCAAGGTCCCTACTGACTGTCATTATAATAACCCCTACACCGGCTATGCCCTCACCTTGTTGTGTTTGGTGTAGATGATGGACAATGATATCTAAGGACGACGGTATCTTGACTGGAGGTAGCTCAGAGGTGGAAATTATATGAGAGGTACCACAAAGATGACCTGATCGAGAGTTATACCAACCCTTCTGGTAGGATCCTTGGCGGGTGTTCACAAGAGTTGTTTTCTGTTATTCATACATTTTTTAGTTTTTTTTGTACTTTACAGTTGCGCTTATATTCTGGCCCCTTTTACTTTTTAGTACGCACACTTTTATTATAATGTTTACTTGTTGTTCATATCTCTCTATGTGCTTGGTCGTGTGTGTTTATAGGTTATATGGAAATGCAAACCGAGTTTTAAGAAATACGCCTTTCGGTGCTACTGGAGCATCCCCTAGCCTATGGAAGGTGGGCTTGGGGTAGTCACTACACGGGCCCTGAGGGATGGGTTGTGAAATATTCGTATCAGAGGATTCGGTTATATTGTAGAACATAGGAATATGATCTTTTTAACGACAATAGTGTTATGTTTAGTGAGTTTGGTTATCAGTTTAGGGAATACAGTGTCGATGCGGCTGCCGACGTATCCATACACAAGGACCCTGACATCTGATTTATGACTCAGTTCCTAGAAACAATGATTATGTGTGTCTTTTTAAGTGTTTTCTTTGTGATATCTTCGATTCATCTCACCAAGTATAATTTGTTAACTGTGGTTCACCAGTTTCTTTTTAGGATACCTCCACACGGACAACCAACTAGGGTTTCGAGAGTTGTACGCACCGATGGCACGCAGAGAAATGAAGCCTCAGTGCATGGCCCTCTTCTAGTAGATGCACTAGTAGAGGTCCCAGCAGTACCCTTACCCATTCGGCAATTGATGCCACCAGCCCTAGCAGTAGATGGTGCACGCCGCTTGAGCACGTTTCATGAGTTCCAACGCAATAGGCCACCCTGGTTTAGGGGAGATACGGACCCACATGGAGTTGAGGATTGGGTGGAGGATGTGGTGATAGTGTTTCGACTGGTAAGGACACCAGCCGATCACATGGTGATCCATGCCACCAGTCTTCTACATGTAGCAGCAGGCAGATGGTTGAGTTTGATGTTGTAGGTTCACGACGAGGTGACACTTCTCTAGACATATTTCAAGTGCCTGTTTCAGGAATATTTTTTCCAGATACTCTTCGCGCAGTGCGCATACATGAGCTAATTCATTTGTGGCAAGGCATCATTAATGTGGCTCAGTACTCATCGATGTTCACTAACCTCTCATGATACTCCACAGATATGGTGCAGGACCCATTCTTCAGGGTCGGGACCTTTGAGTAGGGACTTAGGCGGGAGATCAGGGCTTCGATGATCTCACTCTACATCTCAACGAAGGTGGGCATGTTAGAGAGAGCTCTATTAGTGGGGAGTTTTCTTTCTGAGCAGCCACCAGGAGCGAGACCCACCACCGGACATCATGTAGCAGAGTCTTCTACAACTTTTAGTAGTAAAATTTCACAGACATCCAAGAGGACCATACCAACAGGTAGACGACCGCATGATTCAGAGTCAGTTGTGCGGGGCACCTGAGGCAGAACTGGTCATGCCAGGAGCGGTCAGTGTTACACATACAGTGGGTAGGGTCACATGGATCGTGACTATCTGACCCACCATACGGATGATCAGAAGACGGTCAAAGGACCACCCAGGTAGAGACAGAGATTGAACTGAGGGATTTCGTAGGGATTAGGCAGACATGGTAGGGGAGCTGGTCGTGCATCTGGCAGTGGGCAAAAATTCGAGATGTTACCGCCACCACCACCTGGTGGTCCACCCCGACCATAGGGAGCAGGAGGATTGGGGAGAGTGTATCTCTAGGAAACTGAGGCCTATGATCATGACACTCTAGATATGATACAAGGTACAATCTATGTCTAATCCACCTTAGATACAATACTTACATACATAGGTGCCAATCATTCTTTTATTTCCACTGCCCTTGTTCAGACCTCGGAGATTTCGGCAGAGCCATGGGATAGATCTTTAAGGCTAGAGACTCCTACTGGAGCAGATTCGATGATTACACACTTGTGCTGGCAGAGTGAGGTTACTCTAGGAGGAAGGAGCTTCGGTTTGGATCTCCTAGTAGTAGCATCGAGGCCTTATGCCGTCATTTTGGGTATAGACTGGTTATCTACATTCCATGCTCATATTGACTGTATTAGGCGCAAAGAGCAGTGTGTATGCATAGATGGGACCTGGTTTACTTTCTCCGGTGAGAAGGGAGCCTTTGCAGCACATGATGGACTTACCTAGATAAGAGTGTGGTCGATCATACATCATTGAGCTAGACTTACCCTTAGAGTGGTTGAGGTGGAGAGTCTGAGTTATCTTGTAGTGGTGGATGAGTATGAGGATGTCTTCCCTGATGATTGTATGGGTCTACCTCTTCATAGAGAGGTATACTTTTACATTGAATTATAACCCAGGACAACACCGATATCTACACCAGTGTATTGGATGGCTCCCGCGGAGCTTCTTAAGATATGGGTACAGAAAGTGTACTTGCAAGGGAAGGGAATCATTTGGACCAATGTTTCACCTTAGGCATCCTTTATTTTGTTCTCCAAGAAGGCGGATGGAAGCTTGATTCTTTTTGTTGACTATCGAGGCATGAACACGGTGACCGTGAAGAACAAGTACCCACTTTGGAGGATTGACGACCTCTTTTATCTGTTGAAGGGAGAACTGTGGTTTTTGAAGATAGACCTCAAATCAGGCTATCACCAGCATAGAGTAAGTGATGAGGATGTGCAGAAGATGACTTTGAAATGTTGGTATAGCCATTAAAAGTTCTTGGTTATGAAATTTGGGGTAACCAACTATCTAGCAGTGTTCATGGGACTAATAAACAATATCTTTCAGCTATACCTTGATCCCTTTGTAATAGCCTTCATCAACGACATTCTAATCTACTCGGCTACTGAAGAAGATCATTCCTATCATTTGCAGGTTGCACTGGACACACTATGAGAGCACCATCCTTAAGGTAATCTCTTGATGTGGTAGTTCTGGATCCGAGAGGTTCACTTTATAGGAAATTTCCTATCAGAAGATGGAGTTGTAGTTGATCCAGTGAAGAATGAGGTGGTACAAGCTTGGGAGCCACCCAGGAGTGTGATGGAGGTACAGAGTTTCCTGGTTTTGGATGGATACTACTGGAGGTTTTTGAATGATTTTTCCAAAGTTTCACCACCTCTATTATCATTGACGAATAAGGGGAAACCCTTCATGTGTTTAGATAGATTCCAGTAGAGTTTTCAAGAGCTGAGGTAGAGACTGAATAGTGCACCAATATGGAGGCTACCAGAGGAGGGCGTAGGGTACGTAGTCTTCTGCGACGCATCAGGGACCAGTCTTAGATGTGTCCTGATGCAGGAGTGAGTGGTGATCACATATGGTTCTCGGCAATTGAGACAACATGAGAATAACTACACTACCCATGACCTGGAGTTAGCAACAGTGGTTTTTTCCTTGAAGATGTGGTGACACTATCTGATGAGAGAATGATTTAATGTGTACTCTGATCGCATGTGTCTCTAGTATATCTTCTCTCAAAAAGACCTAAACCCGAGATAGGGATGTTGGCTTATGTTCCTCTAGGACCATGAATTTGGGATAGCCTATACTCCTGGGAAGCGGAACGTTGTAATAGATTCACTCAGCCAGAAATCTGGTATACAGTTTCTAGGTGAGGCGATATAGAAGTTGTCCACTTTTCACATATCCTTCATGGAATGTGATGGAGCAGCTTTACTTCAGTATCTTATAGTTACTCCCCTATTTCATCAGTGAGTCAGGGTGGCATAGCGCGGGGACACTGACTATGGGACTCGACGTTCTCATATATCCATAGGATAGGCACCTCATGGATTTTTTGAAAGTGGGGAGCACGTAATCCTCTTGAGAGAATGTACCATAGTACTAGTGTTACTTCGAGGGGAATTGTGGAGGGTGTTCCACACATCCCCTCTAGTGGTAAATCTAGGAGTGGAAAATATGCTCTAGGATCTCTGATGACAACACTTGTGGCTAGGAATGAAGAAAGCAGTTGTGGAGTTTGTCTCTCGGTGCCCCACTTGTCATCAAGTGATGGTGGATCATCATGTACTAGTAGGCTTGGTATAGCCATTAAAGGTCCCAGAGTGGATGTGGGATGAGATATCCATGGACTTCGTGACAAGACATCGATGTACATATAGGGGTCATGAATCGATCTACGTGATCGTCATACAACTCACCAAGTCGGCCCAATTCCTACCGATCAGAGAGCAGGGTTCAGAAGAGAGCTTTAAACGCCTCTATGTGCAGGAGATTGTGCAGCACAATGGAGTACCCTCGACGATTGTCTCTGAGAGTGATGCACATTTTACTTCCCATATATTAAAGGGGTCACAGGTGGCTTTCAGGATATAGCTTCATTTGAGCACTGCCTTCCATCTGTAGACCGATGGCCAGACAGAGTGGACCATTCAGACCCTCGAGGACATGTTATGTTCTTGCATACATGACTTCGGTCATAGCTGGGAGGATCACTTGCCTTTGGTGGATTTTTCATACAACAACAGCTATCACTACACTAATGGAAAGAAACCTTTTGAGATGTGGTATGGGTGACCTTGCAGATCACCATTATGCTGGACTGACCTAGGGTAGTCAGCACTAGTGGGACCAGAGATGGTATGGGCTACCATAGAGAAAGTGAATATCATCCTCGAGTGGATGAATACAGCATAGATCATGTAGAAGATGTATGCTGGCATGAGATGAAGACCTCTCGAGTTCGAGGATGGAAACCACTCATTCTATGAGTTTCACCCCGACGAGGTTTAGAGAGATTTGGCCAAGGTGGCAAGTTATCTCTGAGGTTCACTGGACCTTTCCAGGTCCTCAGCAAAGTTGGCGAGGTGGCATACCACTTAGCTCTTCCTCCACGGTTTCACGGAGTGCACGACGTCTTCCATGTATTCCAACTGAAGAGATTCGTGCATGACCCTTCTCACATCATTGACCACGTCGAGCTGGACATCGATGATGAGGCGACTTTTATGGAGGCTTTAGTAGAGATTAAGGATCGACAAGAGAGAGTCATTCATGGGTGGTCGATACCTCCGGTGCATGTTCTTTGGCAGCATGGGAACCTCCTGGAGATCATATGGGAGTGGGAGGCTCAGATTCATGCTCAATACCCTAACTTGTTTTCTTAGTTTTGAGTTGTGGCTTACGGGGATGCAAAGCGTTGAGGTGGGGATAATGTAATGACCCGAAATTTCAATGTAATATTTTTGATTAAATGGTAATTTTACAAGTCCGAAAAAATTAATGGTGCGTGATTCCGAGGCCCATTTTTCCTGGAATGAATCTCTAAAGTTTTTCTGGGTACATTCAGTTAACGTGCGAGTGGGTTTTTGTAAATTTCGAACCGGTTCTCAGAATTGAAATCTGAGGGCACCATTGAACTCGCAGCGCCGATATTCATATAAGAAGACTTTCTCCTCGACAGAAGTTGGTTGAGGGTGGATGTTAATTTTTTGTTTTTTTGTGAACAAATAAAATAAAATAAAATAATGTAACTTTTTATGTTATTTTTCTTTGGAACTCCAATGTTGATGTTAAGAGTTGCGGACCAGTTGAACCAAAACCTCTCAATATAGGTTATAGTGGTGGTGACAACCTGAGACTAACCTTCCATATGGGTTATGGTGGTGGGGACCACCCAAGACTTAATCCCCCTTGAATTCCTTTCTTAATGGGGAGAAACCTCTTGAGCTTCCTGACATTAATGGTTCCATGACCTTTAATTAATTTTATTTACTCAATTAATTAATCAAACCAATTAAAGAATTATGTAAACAACTTAATAGATATCATAATATATTATTTATGCTACCTCTTCATTTTGGTGGAATTGGGAGGAAGGGGCCTTAGAAGAAAGCTCTCCAATGATGAACGCAAATAAAGAATGACAAATTTGAATATGACTTCCTCCTCGGGACATTTGTTGATGAGGAACATATTCAATGTCAATGAACCGACGATCTAGGAAATGGCGACGTCCCTGATGTCCGTCTATTCCAAACGACATCATGTCCTTCCCAGCGGGCAATCATTATAAAATCAAACGAATGAGGTAGGGGTTGATACTGAATTCATGAAATTCCCCGTTCTTAGAAACTATGGAAAATGTGAATCAACCAAAATGATTTGAACCAAGATTTGTATGAAATTGTAATGTTTGAGGAGTCTTGATTCATGATCTTGTTGAATCTCTTGCAACCACCCTAAAATGGATGGTGCTGACCAAGCAAACATGGCCCAACCCTTCCACCATTATTTATTATTGTTGTGTTCTTGTCGATGGTGACATCGAACGGTGATGGAGGTTGGCACTGATGGTACTCAAGAATTGTGATGAAGGCGATGGACAATGGGTGGCCGGTCAAGCCGTCCGCTGGTGAAGGCACGACGCTGCACCTTCCTGCAGTGCTCCGCAGCCCTGGGGTGGTCCCCTGCCCGCGACCTCCGCACCCTGTGGCCCTTCGCCACTAGCGACACCCCGCATGCGCCACGACATTCTTCCCCCACATGTCCCCCCGCGTGGACCTATAGCCTCACCTCCCAGGCACCCCGCACCTCCCCACTGCCTCACCGCTGGCGTCTGCACGCACCGCCCTGCGGCCTCGCCACCCACGACCCAGCCGCAACCTGTCGCGGCTCCGCTGCCCTGCGACTCCACCGCCCTACCGCCCCACAACCCTACCACACCGCCCCATGGATCTTCCATCTAGGGCCTATCGATGCAGCCCCGTGGATCCGCCATCCATAGCCCCACTGCACCACCCCGCGGCTCCGCCGTCAACGGCTGCACCGTGCTGCCCCGCGGCTCCCCCGTCCACTGCCTCACTACGACACCTGACGGCTTCGCCACCCTCGCAGCCTCTGCGCTTCAAGGATATGCCAACTAGAGCGGGATGGGCTAGTTCGACCCCAACCGGGTCCGTCCGACCAGGTCGGTACGACCTGGTCGGACGGACCCGGATCCACTACGAACCATTTACGCATTTTCGGCCATATCATTGGCACCAAGCGTCCATTTGAAGAACCGTCTAAGGCACCATATACCTTTGTGTGAGACGTACCTTTGGTATACTCCAATAGTGTTTTAAATAGTGTCTCAAAATAGTCAGGCTGGATCGAGCATGAATCCAACCGGGCCCTCGGGACTAAAAGGCTAGTAACTCAAAGACCGTGTGTCCGGTTGATGTATTGTTTGTTACGAACCCTCACAGAGATTAGTGAGATTTGTGTGGGAACCCTGTATCTGGATGTGACGTGAAGAATGAAGAGTGATACTATGTGGGTCAGCACCTAGAGCTCCTATGTGGGAAAGCACCGAGCGATCCTGTGTGGGTCCGCACCAAGCAATCCTGTGTGGGTCAGCACCGAGCGATCCTGTGTGGGTCAGCACCTAGCGATCCTGTGGGGGGTCAGAACCGAGAAATCCTCTGTGTGTTAGCACCTAGATATACTATGTGGGTCAGAACCTAGAAATCCTATGTGGGTTAGCAACGCGCAATCCTATGAGAGTCAGCACCAAGAGATACTGTGTGGGTCAGAACCGAGCGATCCTGTGCAGGTCATCACCTAGCGATCCTGTGTGGGTCAGCACCGAGCGATCCTGTGTGGGACTACCTATTAAAAGAGTAAGATGATTCAATTGATTAATCTAATCATCTATACTACTTTACTTAAGTTATACCTAGTTTGAGCAGAGTTTTGACCTGGGTGGTACTTTCCTTCGTGGTAATACCTTGGTTGTATTTTTCTGTGTGGCATACTTGTGTGGTCCTTACCGTCGTGGTGTTACTTCCATTGCAGAATATTTTTTCTTGGGGCATTTGGTTGGACCCTGTATTTTCTCATGGTTGAGATGGGTATACTTGAAAACTTATGTATATGTATGTTCATATACCTAAGTAGGGTTTTCAGTTGACTTCATGCTTTGTTGTTTATCCTTTTTGGATTTTTTGAGACCTTGAGGGTCTCAGGGTCCCTACCTTGAATTTTTATACTCACCCCTACACAGGCTATGCCCGCACCATGTTGTGTTCGGTGTAGATAATGGAAACGCTGACTGAGGATGAGGGTACCAGGACTGGAGGTAGCACGGAGGTGGATATTAGACAAGGCGTACCACGGAGATGACCTGATCGAGAGTTGTACCTACCCTTCATGTAGGATCCATGGTGGGGTTTCATAAGAGTTATTTTCAGTTATTCTTGTAATTTTCAGTTTTTTTGTTCTTTACTATTGTGCTTGTATTCCGGTTCCTTTTCCTTTCAGTACGCATTCTTTTGTTATACAATTTACCTATTGTTCGTATCTTGATGTGTGCTTAGTTGTGTGTGTTTACAGGTTATAAAGGAATTTCCTTCCCAATTTTATGGAATATGCATTTCGGTGCTAGTCACTAGCCCCTGGCCTCTGGATGGTGGGCATGGGGTAGTAATAGCATGGGCCCTGAGGGACAGGTTGTGATAGAAATGTTGATTATTCATTTTACCTTTATTGACCCTCATAGTGGGAATTTTTATGGAAAATATATTTATATATGATATATATGATATTTATAATTTTTATATGATTCACTAATTTTCATATAACACATTCCCTTGTGCTTTCTGTACTATGTCTATATAATACTATCATTTGTGAAATTTTTTACTACCGCCTCCTCAAGATGTTCTGATACACCGACACTATACATAATATGAGTAAAGGATAGTTTTAGTATATCTATGTAACATATATGAAATATATATTATAATGCTATTACTATATACATATAAATATATATCATTTTCATTTTCTTCATTAAAAATATGATAAGGAAATGAATATATCATTCATGCATACATACGGCCAACTGTCTCCATGAACGGTGCATTTCATCTCATATATCATAAATTTATGGACTATTATAAATAAATATATAATTATAATATATGATAATTAATTCATGTTCTATATTCATTATATAATGAAATCAATATCTAATTAATTTGAATAATAAGTAACAAGTCAAAGCATACTTCAAAAACTAGGCAATTAACACCTATAATAGTGAGAATAATAAACGATTATAAACAAACAGTTAATAAAATATTATAATTACATCATACATTATATTTTATTAATGATTATGGGTTTTTTATAAGTTATTTTTATTCGTAAAATCATTATATATGAGTTTAAATGATGTTCACCAGAAAGGAAATGCCAGGTAAGGGATTCTTATCTCACTTTTTACACCTGTGTGATAAAATTTCCTATAATACACTTACATAATTTTTTTGGTGTATATACTTCACATTTTGATATAATATTTCATGAATTATTTTATCTTTTGGATATCTCTAGTTTGAATTTCAATTATTTATTCTATGGGGATTTGAGTTAAAATTTTCCATGTGGAAAAGAATTGCATAGCCCAATTTATTTTCATTAGTATGTATTACCTACCCATTGTCATTAATATTATGAGATTATGTATGTGGACACATTTTACTATATATCTTTTAATTAAAATTGTTTATGTGAATTTAAACATGAAACACAGTATCTATTCATTTGTTGATTCTTACATCAACATTACTGTCATTTTAAGGGTTTACATCACAATCTCATTTTGTTCAGGATTATTTTCAAATGACTTTATATTTAAGGAAATTATTTGATAATTTTCTAATAAATCAGTTATTTTTATTATCCTACGGTTATTCAAGAAATTTTTCTATGTAATAGTTCCATTTTTTACACTTCAGTACTGTAATGGCCCAGACACTCGAGGTCCATCACTTTTCCATATTTCTGGTGTTTGGATCGCCCTGGACCCATGTGGTCCGAATCCTATGGGTGGCGTCTTGGTGGTATGATTTCACCATAGTGCCAACCATCTGGGACACCAATCAGTGGGTTATTGATCGGTGAGTCACCAATCAGCGGGACACCATTCGGTTGGTCACGGATCGGTGTGGCACCAATTGGTGGCACAGGGGGGGGCTTGTTGGGTTTTCTTCCACAGTTTTCACGGTAACACCACATTTAAGTATTTTAAAACTTTTAAACTAATTTGAGGCCATATATAATGACCATAAATGTTATCTAAAGTCCCCTAATAGTGGGAAGACTATCAAAGACCCATACTGTGTGTCAGTGTTCCCCGTTTCCCCTATTTAAATAAAATCTTTTAACCCACAACTGTTACGGCCACCTCCCTAGTGAGAAATTAAATAATAAATAATCTAATCGTGGGTAACCACCCTACCGCGTGGTGAAACCAAGATCTACCTTTAATTCTATTCAAAATTATTATTCCGTAACTCCAAGATCTCGCCTCTTTATATCACACATGAATTCTATTATTTTCCATCTTGGCTGGGTTTGATCTCCCCATTGGTGTGTTTGGAGTCCCCTTCCTGAAGCGAGTAGTGCACCCGTGTTGTAGCCTTTCATGCTCATTCTTGGAGTCCTTATAGTTCCTCAACTTCAAGTCACACATCTCAGTTCTTGGTGTCTGGAGGGAAACTTTGATCATTGATCATCTAGGTAGGGGTTTTCCACAGTCTCTCTTTACTGTGTATCATCTGGGGTGGGTATGAAAATGTTTTCTATGGGGATGGTTGAAAGTAGACCTTAATGAAGATAATAAACACACTCTTAAGGGATAATGCGGTGTGTTTGATGTATCCAATATACCATTTTACCCCTATTTATAGGTTGTGGATTGTATGGGGTTATTTCCACTAAAAACCATGGACGTTGGTTGTCTTTTCATATGCCATAATGATCTTATATTTTCTGGATAATTTTATGATTGAATGGATGTAACATGGAAACTGGTAAATCACGTAAACTCAATTTATTAAATGGATTCCCAATGAATAATAATCCATGTGTGATCACCCCGGTTAACCAAAATGAAAGATGAAACTAAATGAATGGAATATTCAAATTTGAAAACTACCTTGCTCTATTCTAGTGATGTTTAGAGTTGATGCTTGTGAAATGACATGGAAGGGGATGGGATCCCCTATTGTGGTTCAGTTGTTGGATTATGATCTTTTTCCCATATTTTAGGGATTTTTTTGGTTCCATTTCATCGAGGGATCTCTCAGATCCGTTTTGTTGTTGTGACTTTACAAGAGAACTGGGTGTGAATGCTTTAATTGTTTCTTAATTGTTTTCCCTTCCATATATTGTGTCTATGCCTGTTAATTTCCCAGTAGTGAATAATTAATTTAAATGGAATCACTTTAATATGAAAACGAGAATAGGTTCAATGGGGAATTGTTTTCCAGGAATGAGTTGTGACATTGTTGTGCTGCTTCTTATGAATGAATAGTAACGAGGGTGTTTGTGGTTGGGCATGTTTTGAACCCTAAGGTTGGGATGAATGCTTGTTTACCTATATGTATAATTTATTTCTTAGGTTTTATATTTGCGCGCCCACCCAAGTTTACCACATCATTCTGAACATCCCCATTTCATGGGGGAGGGTGTTTTTTCCTATAGTCTTATGAGTGGCTGGTTATTAGCTCCTTTTCTGCTCCTTTTACTGGTTATCCCAAGACTCATTGGGTGGGATGTGGTGGCTTGAGGTCCATTATAGCCCAAGATTCCTCAGGAAAGGTAAGTGGTGGTGGTTGGCCCAGGTGTGTGCTAGAAGGTTGTTTCCCAAGTGACTTTTAGATGAGGCCCATGCGTCTTTGGATGTGGCAGAAGTTATTTGAACCTAGTTGTGTGTGAGCATGGTTACATTTGGTTGTTGTGGACCATGTTTCTATAGGAGGGATGTGTGGTAGTGATAGACAAGGTGTTTGTAGACATGATGTATGGTTATGATAGCCCATGTGTGTGTGGTAGGGGTGTGGAAGTGGGATTGTAGTGAGAATGGAAGGAGAGGTCTGATGCGTTGGATATATTCAACAACTAGAGTGAAAGTGGTGTCGGGTACCCAAATTTCGTTGTTCTAATACTAGTACACTACTTAAAGTGCGTTATATGATGAGTGTTCCTTGGTGAGGTTGGGGTGGATAGTTTCCTTGCTAGGTGCTCTATTTATCTCCCTTTATCAAGGAAATTAGAATGTCTCCCCACTTGTATACGAGTGATTTTGGTTTTCCCAACTAAGTATACCAGTTTAATCACATTAAATATATAAAACTGCTTTCTAGTTTCCTAGAGGACTTAGGGGATCATGCCAAATCATACTAGTTCGGACATTGGGATAGTTGATGTTTCTTCATTTCATTTCATTGGTACTTTCCTCTGAGATTTTATTATTATTTTGAAGCATTTACTTTTGTACATGCATATGGGAATGGTTTTCTTTTCGATTTACTTTTACCTCTAGTTCTATTGTTGTTGGTAATTACCATATTATCTCATGATACTACTAAATGATAAGGGTAATTCCTTCCATCTTGTGTGCGATTCTGTACCCTTCATGTTAGTCACCAATCCGAGACTTATTGAAGGCAGATTTTGGGGGTCATTATCTCTCATTCAACTTGAGGAATGAAGGGTCTAGATGTTCCGATGTGCCTTACCTCATCTTGGTGAAGGAGTTTCGTGATAGAATGGTATCATAGGAGGTCTAGGGATAGAATGGAGTTGGGAGTTAGGGACATAGAGGATTTCATGGGATGGTAGGGATACAATGTTAGGAAATCTTGGTGCATGAAATTGTCCATGGAAGACTGGCTGGGACACGAGATTTTAGGGCCCCCCTGTGATCTGATGCAAGGAATCTGGGCCTACTGAATGACCAAGTGAGGCTACACTGATTATAGGGTAGAGACCCTAGGAAAGATACATGCATCATAATGACTTGTGTTCTTGTGTTTCTTGTTTATTTTGGAGATTTAAAATGAATAAGAAGACTAAAAAAAATTAAAATCATTCTTCTAACCTACTCGAGCGTAGGAATTCCTTGTTTACCTTGAAACTATGGCACATGAACATTGAGCACGAGTAGTGCGTGTGATCGAAGCCCAAAAGGCTGGTTTGGCTGATCAGCATAGGGTTGATCGAGAGGAGGAGGATGACCATTGGCAAGGGACACTTCATGAATTTCAGTGAATAACCCTCTGGAAGTAGGAGGATAGGGTCTTGAACATGGTGACAGAGAGATGGCTTGAGGAGATGGTGATAGCTTTCATCTTGATCTGGGATCCGACGGAGTACTGGGTTCATCTTGATGTAAGCCTAAAATGGGTAGTGGCATGTCAATGGTGGAATCACTACCATGGAGAGAAGAGGGGGGCTAAGGATGCATGGACAAACTTCGAGAAGGAGTTCAAGGTGGAATTCCTCTATTATAAGATGAATGCTGAGAAGAGGCAGGAGCTGATCTCCCTCCAGTAGAGGAGAATGTCATTAAGGGAGATGGGGATCAAGTTCAAATATCTCCTTAATTTTTCTCCGGGCCATTTTCTGAATGAGGAGCCTCAGGAGAGATGTTTAGAGGAGGAACTCTGACCTTCTCTTCAATATGTTGTTACTCCCTTCACCCTACTGACATAATTGGAGGTCCAAGAAAATGATGAAATGGTGGATAGGATTCACACACTGAGAGGTATGCCATGAGAGGGAAGCTTTTTGGTATCGTCAAAGGGGAAGGAATTTAGTAGACGCCCTCTAGCTTTAGGGCCTTCTAGGTTTCGTCCAGTGGGGAGCAGGACCCCAACACTTCCAGTTTCGATCTCCCGGTCCTCACGCTTTTCTTGTGGGCCCAGGACTGAGGTTCTTTATTTGTGGTAGCTTTGGGCACCTTCGGAATCATTGCTCAGACCGAGAACCGTATAGTGGGGGTGGGTAGGTTCATCACCCACATCAGTAGCAGCAGCTTCCAGCTAGGCCCTATCAGCAGTAGTAGTACCCAGGACAGCGAGCACCCTCTCCTCCTAGAGAAGATGTTACAAGAGGAGGCTGGCCTTAAGGGTGCTTCTTAGGGACCTCAACCAGGGCCTGGTCTGGGAGAAGGTCGTCAGCCAAGGGGTAAAGGAGATGGATGTGGGTAGTTACATGCCATGGTGGTAGCAGTTCCGACTGGGCCAGAAGATGTTCGAGGTATGATTAGCTTGTTTTGTACTCTTTCTTATGTGTTGTTTGATACAGGAGCTTCACACTCCTTTTTTGCCCCCGGTTTGGCCTGTGCTCTGGGTTTAGATGCTGAGAGACTTCTACTTACCCTAGTGTTGAGTACACCAAAAGGAGGTCAGACTGACTTGTCTTATGTTTTATGAGGGTGTATAATCATGATAGGGCCACATCAATCTAGTAGGGATCTTCTACTGTTGCAGATACATCAATGGGATGTCATCCGAGGAATCAAATGGCTATTTTCTATACACACTGTTATCAACTGTTTTTTAAGATGATTCATGTTCTCCGATGAGGATGGCCAGCATGTGACTTTCTCTAGCAATCTCAGTTTCCAGGAAGGCAGCCATTGAGTTGATCCCCTCCGTTCCTTGTTAGCAGATCTTTCAGTGGAGTCTGCAGATATAGAGATGGTGGAAGTCCCAGGGATCGTCAGTGAGTTCAGGGACGTCTTCCCCAAAGAAGTGTCGACTCTACCCCCTCAATGTGATGTTGATTTTGGGATAGACTTGAAACCCGGTGCCTGTCTGATTTCGATGACTGCTTACTAGATGGTGCCTTCTGAGTTGCGGTAGTTGCAAATTCAGATTGACAAATTAATGAAGAAGGGTTTTGTCTAACCTTGCGTGTCACCATGGGGTGCTGCGGTCTTGTTCTTGAAGAATGCAGATGGTGGTCTCAGGCGGTGCATAGACTACTAGAGACTGAATCAGGTAATGGTCATGAACTGTTACCCTCTATCAAGGATAGATGATCTCTTTGAATATCTATGGAGAGAATGTTGGTTCTCTAAGATTGATCTGTGGTCTAGATATCACTAGTTAATGGTGAAGGACAATGATATTCTGAACAAATCTTTCAGGTGCAGGTATGGGCCCTTTGAATTTGTAGTCATGTCGTTTGTTGTTATGAACACACCTACTGTGTTCATGGGGATCATGAACTTTGTTTTCTGTGAGTTTCTATACCGGTTCATCATTTTTTTCATCGATGAAATTTTTATCTACTCAAGATCAGAGGAGAATCATACTAATCCCCTCAGGATGGTCTTGGAAATCCTTCGACACCACAAACTCTTGGGGAAATTGTCCATGTGTATGTTCATGACATGAGAACTACATTTCATTGGACATGTCGTGTCTCAGGAAGGGGTAGTGTTTGACCCATCAATAGTTGAAGTGGTTGTTTCTTGGGAACCACCCAAGAATGTGACGGAGGATCGCAGTTTTCTGGGTCTGGAAAGATATTATCGGAAGTTTTTACCAAACTTATATCTAGTTGCATCTCCCTTGAAAATATTGACTATAAAGGACCAGACTGTCATGTGGAGTGAGTAGTGCCAGGAAGCCTTCAGTTTTCTAATAGGGAATTTGGTTGGTGGCCTAGTGTTGAGGTTACCAAAATAAGAGATGTTGTTTGAGGTATTTTGTGATGCTTATAGACATGGCATGTGGTGTGTTCTGATGCAGTAGTGGGGAATGATATTTTATGGGTCTAGGAAGTTACATCCTCATGAGCATAACTATGCCATACATTATCTAGATCATGAAATAGTAGTGTTCATGTTGAATTTGTGGTGGAATTACCTCATCGGGGAGCACATTGTGGTATTCACGGATCACAAGAGTTTGAGGCATATCGTCACATAGTGGGACCTGAGCTTGCGACAATGAAGGTGGGTGGAGTTTATTAAGGACTACAACTTCGAGATCTCAAAGACTAAAGGTAAGGGGAACATTGTGGCTACTTTATTCAGCATGAAGTCATGGTGGGAAGCTGTTCATAAATTTGTGGATGCATGGAAGGTAATGGATGAGTTGGCTTCCCTACACCTGGAAGAAAGTATGGATGGTTGTTGAGGTTGTATGTTTCAGATGATAGTGATGTCCTCTATGTTGTGGCAGGTGGTGGAGTCTCAGATGTAAGACTGAGAGATTGAAGTGATGAACGTTTGGGTTAACCAAGGCAATGCTCTGGAAGGGTGTTCAGAGGATGGCCATAATCAGATGCATTTCCAAGGGAAGTTGTTTGTCCCAGAGATGATATGTGAGGTAGTTATCCGTAAGTTTTATAGCTCACTCTTAGTGGTTCACCCTAGAGTTTCCAAGAGTTATCGAGGACTGATGGAACTATTTTGGTGGCCTTGGGTGAGATGGAATGTGGGAGAGTTCATCGTAAGGTGCCTGGTGTGTCAGTAGGTAAAGGCTGAACACTGCATCCCATGATGTTTTTTGCAGACTCTAGATGTCCCCGAGTGAAAGTGGGATGAAATATCGATTTATTTCTTCACAGTACTACCAGTGTTCAAGGAGGATATGATGCTATCTAGGTAGTGGTATACAGATTGATGAAACCATCTCACTTCCCAGCAATCAAGGAGTCGAGTGTAGTGGATGCCATAGTATAGAGATATGTGGATGAGGTGGTGCGATTTCAAGGAGTTATAAGGTCCATAGACATGGATAGGGATGTGAGTTTTACCTCATGACTCTGGAGGGGATTGCAGCTTTCTTTTGGCACCCAGATACGCCTTAGTAAAGCATTTCATCCCTAGACAGATGGGCAGACAGAGCAAACCATGCATACGATAGAGGATATGCTACGGGCATGTGTTTTGGACATCAGGGGATCATGGGAATGACATTAACCCTTAGTAGAGTTTTCCTATAATAATAGATATCACTCTACTATTGGCATGACACCATTTGAATACTTTTACGAGGGGTCAGGTTATTCAACCGTGTGCTGGACCGAGGTTGGAGAGGCAGGTGTTCTGGGCCCAGAGGTAGTGCAGAGCACAATAGAGAAGGTTCAACTTCTGTGTGTGTGGTTGATGCCAGCCTAGGACTGGTATAAGTCATATACTGATCATAGGAGGAGGCCCTTGGAGTACAATGTTGGATACCATGTGTTCCAGAAGGTTTCCCCTAGAGGAGGGAAGCAAGGGATCCACAAGGGGAGCATGCTTTCTCCTATGTTCATCGTGCCTTTTGAATTGTTGGGGCGAGTTGGAGAGGTGGCATATTAGCTGGAATTTCCACCTCAGTTGGAAAGGATACAAGATGTTTTCCAGGTCTTATATCTTCGTTGATATCTGCATGATGTCTCCCATGTCATTGACTGGGGATATTTAGATATAGGGGGTGATGCTACGTTTGTGGAGAGACCATTGGGGATCAAAGATCGAAAGGATAATGTGCTTCTTGGATGAACCATCTCATTGGTTCATGTGCTGTGTGGCATGGTGGCATCAAAGAGAGTACCAGGGAACGGGAGGCATAGATGTGTGCCTAGTACCCAGTGCTTTTTTGAGTTTTGTTCTGTTTTTTGTACTTGTTGGTGATATAATGTGGTCCTTATTAGTTTATGGGATGTTCTGTTTCCTTACCTAGTGAATATTTATGAAAAGACCTGATATGTGAGGAAAGGAGGACCTGATCCCTAATCAAGACGCATTAAGGTGGATGTGATTAAACCCGTTTTGGTTAGTTAGTGCTACCCAAAGCGGATAGTATCTTGATATGGAGGAAAGAAATCCCCGATCCGTGGGTCGAGACTATGTGATCTTTGGGTTTGGTGTGGCTGTTTGGGGTAGTTTGTCTTTGAGAGGTATCTTTCGAGGTGGTTGTTCAGACACCTCTATTCTCTTTGGGTCTAGAATTGATTCTCGAGGATGAAATTAGTTCGAGAGGTATCTAATGTAATGGCCCAGACCCTCGTGGTCCATCCCTTTGCCAAATTTTTGGTGTTTGGCATGCCATGGATATGACAACCCTACTTTTATTACAAACATAAACATGATTTATTACATAAAACATCACTTGATACAACAAAGAATATTGAGAGGTTTAGAGTCATTGAATATTAGGATAATTACATAAAAACTTAAAACAAGAAATACAACATCTTTATTGAAAACTTCCTTTACATGACCACTACATTCCCTCGTACATAGTATTGCATGGGATAACCTGAGGACATGCATAAGAAAAGGGTGAGATATAAAGCACAGTAAGGGAGTACACAAGGTATAAAATGAGGAGTACAATACATGTTAAACAATAGGTATATAAATAGAGCATAAAATAATCATGAACATAAAGGCATGATAAAGCATGATAATCAATACATGGAAATGTGGCAACAACACTTAACATGGAATTAGCATGAGCCAAGGCTCACTGCACATGGAGCATGAGTAAATCCTCATTGCACATAAAGAACGAGTAAACCTTAGTTGCAATTGAATTAGCATGAGTAAACACTCATTTCACATGATGTATCATGATACTATACTTTACCCAATGCATTGGAGCTCTATAAAGGCGCACCCTTCTTAAACATTTCGTTTCATGCATAACTGTGCCACATGGATCATAAAACATGGATTCATTAAACATTATAATTTATTCCATGATAAGGGAATGTGGAATTAATAAATGAAACATTATAATAAATAAGTAAATTTTCATAAAGGTGAATACACTTGATGGATAAATGGGCATGGTATTCACTACACAATGGCATTGGCATAGAAAATCTGTGCGATTTCAGTAGCATAACGACGTGACGTAAGAATTCATAAAAAAAGGTTGATGAGAGAGGAAGGGGTTACTCATCATATTTACATGTAATGGACAGTAAGGAGGTCATATAGATACATGTCCCAGCAATTTTAATGGAATTTAGATTCATGATACAAAAGTATTGCTTGAATGTAAATGAGGAGAGAGAAGTTCATTTCGGAATTTCGGCATAGTTACAGGTGTACATGGTAGGCATTTAATGAGAGAAAAAGGGGACTCCCATCATTAAATCATAAATAGGGAATTATTATGGAGTTGAGAAACCATACCACAACATTCATAATTGAAATTAAAAGGAAAATAACTTAATGAAAATTGGAAAAAAAATGAGAAAGGATGAAAAACCCGTTCTTGGAAGTGTGCTTACAAAGGCTAGAGATAGGCTTGTGAGAGGCTTATTGGGACCATGGGGCACTTAGGGAGGATTATATAGAGAGTAGGGAATAGGTTGGATGAACCCCAAATGCTTTGAGTGAGGAGGAAGTGGGATCGTGGTTGGGTTTATATAGGAAAGGTGAAGGAATTATTTATTATTTAGGTTTACGACCCCTTATATTAAATTAATCAAAACCACAAACCATCCCATGGTTTTTGCCATGGTTTTTGAAAAAGGGAAGAGGAAAATAATTATTTTTATGGCCAAAGTCCGAACTTCTTAAAATAACAAGGTTGCTTATGTGGAGGTGAGTTACACTCCCATGGAAATTAATTTAAAAAAGGAAAAGTGTTGAATATGTCTTGAGGGGCCCATTAATGCTTTGAAAAGTAAGTCAAACAAACCCAAAATCGCATTATTTTAATGGTAAAACATATATTTTCTGATCATAAATATTATAGTATTTTATTACATCACTATTGGGTCATTATTATGTCATAAAACACATTATTTATTTAAACGGTTTTTAATTTTTACCCAAAAATTTGACTGTCTCAGAAAATTATGAAAAATTCACCATTGGATAATTTTGACATCCTGATTCCAGAAATAAAATTTATTTTATCTAAATAATTTTCTAAATATATTAATTTTCACATTTTATATAAAAACCAACATTTATAAAAAATTCACGAGTTTTGACAGAAATGGCATTCAAAACTTAATAAAATTTTTAATTGCATTCATAAAATTATAAGATCATTTATACTTAATAAAAAATAATTTAATAATAATATTATTTTATTAAAATATTATTTCATTCAAAAAATCCCTTAATTTAATAAAATAGATTTCTTATTTAAATAATAACTAAAAACACCATTTGTACTTTAAAAACTATTTACCATTTATCAAAAATGACTAGAAATTATATTCATTATTATATACAAAAATAATGTACATGAACATAGTACTACTTATTTGTTACATAACCCCGTAAAACAGCCGCAAAAGACCTAAGGGTAAGGTGTGCGGTGGTGTCAGACTCTTGGGGTGGCTCGGATAACATCGCTCGAGTGGTAATTTCAATTAACTTCCACATTTCCAGTAGATGGTCACGTTCAATCTTGACATGATGAAGATCAACATGGGCATGGTCAAGGGCGAAGGAAAAAGACGCCACCTATTTTCCGAGCTCTGACAAATGGGCTTCGTATGGAGCAATTCTACTGGATGAGGTCATCACTTCCTTTGTCTGAGTTAGTTGGATTTGTTAAAGTCCTATATTTATACTAATCATGTCATCGCTGTTAAACGACTATATTAGAAATGGTCAAAATTCATAACATAAAAGCAAAGAAGTTGACATTTTATATAAACATAAAGAGGCATTTAATTAGATCAAGAGGGATTTCCATTAATGAAACTTTTGGTCGTTACAATATTGCCCCCTTAAGAAATTTCGTCCTCGAAGTTTTCCTTTCCCACACTAAAACAAATGTGGGTAACTCAGCTTCATCATATCCTCCGATTCCCAAGTCGCTTCTTCAAACTTGTGGTTTATCCACAACACCTTGATGAGGGTCATTGTCTAATTTTGTAGAACTTTTTATCCACGATCTAAGATATTCACTGGTTTCTCCTCATAAGAAAGATCATCTTCCAATTGTACCACCTTGGAAGAGAGTACATGTGAAGGGTTAGGTATGTACTTCCTTAAGAGGGATACATGAAAGACATCATGTACATTGTCCAAGGAAGTTCGAAGTGCTAGTCGATAGGCCAGAGCCCCGACATGATCAAGAATCTCTAAGGGGCCGATGTACCTTGGACTTAACTTCCCTTTCCTTTCAAACCTCATGAACTTCATCCACGGAGAAATGCGTAGAAACACCATGTCTCCAACATTAAACTCAAGGTCTCGTCGATGATTATATGCATAACTCTTCTGTCAAATCTGGGCTACCTTGATATGCTGTTGAATGGTTTTCACCTTCTCCACCAATTCTTCGACCATTTCTGGTCCAAGCAGCTTGTGTTCACCGACCTCATCCCAACATGTCGGTGTTCTGCACCTTTTCCCATATAGGGATTCATATGGTGCCATTTGGATTCTTGAGTGGAAACTATTATTAGAAGAGAACTCAACTAGAGGAAGATATTGATCTCACCCTCCTTTAAAGTCCATTGATAATGCTCTCAACATATCCTCAGGTGTTTGGATAGTCCTCTCAGATTGGACATCAGTTTGAGGATGATAGGCCGTACTGGAGTTCAGTTCAGTATTCAGAGCATGTTGAAGACTCTTCCAAAATATAGAGTTGAATCTGGGATCTCGGTTTGACACGATAGATAGTGGTACTCCATGAAACCTTACCACTTCCCTGATATATATCTGTGCCAGTTGATCCAATGAGAAATCCTCCTGAATAGCAATGAAGTGTGCAGTCTTTGTAAGATGATCCACAACAACCCAGATTGCATTGTTTCCTTTGGATGTCCTCGGAAGTCTGGTGATAATGTCCATGGTTATGTTCTCCCATTTCCATTCTGGTTTGGGAAATGGTTGCATCATCCCCTTAGACTTCTTCCTCTATGCCTTCACTTACTGGCACACCAGGCACTTTGATTTATATTCTGCAATATCCTTCTTCATATTATCCCACCAAATGTTTTCTCATAGATCTCGATACATTTTGTGATCCCTGGGTGAATAGAGATATTTGATCTATGTTCATCATCCAAAAGATCCTTCTTCAGCTCTGGACTTGATGGAATAGATAGTCTTTTCCCAAACTGCACAATTCCTTCTTCATTAACATTAAACTCTGAGGATTTCCCTTTTTTGATAGCTTCCACTTTTTTCTGAATTCCCACATCATCCTTTTGAGCATCTATTAACCTTTCCAGAAGAGATGGTTGAGAAATCATTTGTGAAAGTATTGATGATGTTCCCTTCTTTATGATTCCCACATCCATCTTCATCAAATCTAAGAAGATCCGATCATTCTCAATTCTCATCATTGATAGAATTACTGGGTCCTTTCTACTTAGGGAATCTGCCACCTTGTTTTATTTCCCAGGGTGGTAATGGATTGAAAAGTCATAATCCTTGATGAGCTCTATCCATATTCTCTGGCACATATTAAGCTCTTTCTGTGTGAATATATATTTAAGACTCTTGTGGTCAGTATACATCTCACATTTCACTCCATAGAGATAATGCCTCCAGATTTTCAAGGCAATGATCATGGCCACCAACTTCAAATCATGCATTGGATAGTTTTTCTCATGGATTTTCAACTTCCTTGAGGCATATGATATAACTTTATCATTCTTCATCAGCACACAACCTAACCCTTCCTCTGAAGCATTACTACAAACAACAAAAAGTTCCCCACTTGTGGGTAAAGTGAGCACGAGCGCAGTGATAAGACTCTTTTTCAACTCCTTGAAGATTTCATCACATTCATCACTCCAAGAAAACTTTTCTCCCTTTTGATTTAGCTTGTTAAGAGGGTTGTACAATCATGAGAAATTTCTCACAAATCGTCGATAAAATCAAGCTAACCCCAAGAAGCTACGGACATCCGTTACCAATGTTGGCCTCATCCATCCCTCAATTGCATCTGTTTTGGAGGGGTCCACAGATATCCCATTGCTTGTGATGATATGACCCAAGAATGAGACCGCTTTCAACCATAACTAGAACTTTTTGTACTTTCCATAGAGCTTCTCTTTGCGCAAAGTCCTTAGTACAGTTTTTAAATACTCCTCATGAACCTCCTTGGTTTTGGAGTATATTAGAATATCATCTATAACGACTACCACAAATTTGTCAAGGTAATCTCTAAATACTCTATTCATCAAGTCCATGAATATTGCTGGAGCATTGGTGACTCCGAAAGGCATTACTATGAATTCATAGTGTCTGTACCTTGTATGTAAAGGAGTCTTAGGGACATCTTCCTTCTTCACCCTTAATTGATAATATCCCGACCGCAAATACAACTTGGAGAAGGGTTGTGCTCAACATAGCTGATCAAAAAAGTCATCGATTCTTGGGGAGGATACTTATTCTTTATCGTGATTTTGTTAAGTTCACGATAATCGATGCAAAGCCGCATTGACCCATACTTTTTCTTGACGAAGAGGACTGGTGCACCCCATGGTGAAGCACTTGGGCGTATAAAACCTTTATCCAGATTCTCCTGTAGTTGTTTCTTCAGATCTTCATGTTCTACAACAGCCATTCTATAAGGATTCTTGGATATTGGTATCGCCCCAAGTATAAGTTCAATTGAGAACTCAACATCTCCTCTTGGAGGAAGACCAGGCAGTTCCTCGGGAAACACTTCAGCGAATTCCCTCATAATAGGCATTTCTTCAAGGATGGTTTCTTCCATGGACTCAATCATCTGAGCCAGATATGTGTTCTCATAAGACAGTAATATACATTCTTGAGATGATGGATCTAAATGAGATTCATCTTCCTCCTGACACTTGTAATGAATCGGCGGTCGATTCTCCATATGGAGTGTAATTTCCCTCTCCCGACAATTTATGTTGGCTCTATATAAGGAAATCCAATCCATGCCAAGAATTGCATCAAATTCCACCAGAGGGAGTATGATGAGGTTTTCCGGGAAATTGATTCCACAGACTATAACAGGGGAGGACTTATATTCATGGGATTCAATGATTTCCCCATTTTTCGTACTAATTGACATCTTTACTTCCATGATTTGTGGTGGTGCTGGGATTGTTCTACTAAACCTTAGAGATATAAAATAATGCGTAGAACCTGAATCAAAATGTACGTTCTCTATTCTTGAATGAATAACTAGTGTACCTATCACCACATCGTTGTTGGGGTTCACTTCGGCAGAAGAGATGGAAAAATCTCTTCCTTGATGCCTTGGAGGTTGATGGTTGTCTCCGAAAACCCTTGGATTAGGGAAATGATCTGCAAAATGACCCGGTTCTTTTCATTTGTAGCATTGAACAATGCGTTGAGGTTTGAACGGAGCATTACTCTCCTATGTCGTAGCCACGGGTCTTTCTTGCTGACAATTAACAGCTTGGTGCCATTCTCTCCCACACCTGAAGCATTTCCTCATGCCCTTAATGCAATTTCTAGGGTGCTTCTTTCTGCACTTTTGGCAAGTGGGGTGCTGGAACTTCATAGAACCATTGGATTTATACATCGGACCACCATCATTGAAGTCCACCTTATGATTCTGGTCCCCATGATACGCTTGTGATTTCCCGATCTCTATTTTGACCTTGAGGGAACATCAGATAATTTCCTCATAGCTATCAACGTCACGGATCGCTAATACATTCCGCAAGCTAGGCTTCAACCCACCAAAGAAGCGGTCAACCTTGTAGTCAGGGGTAACAACAAAGCTGGAAGCGTATCGTGCAAGACTTGTTTAGTTTTCCTCATACGCTCCAATAGATTCTTCATATTTTTTATTGAGGGAATGGAATTCCCATTCCATCTTAAGCCGTAGGGTGCCCGGAAAATATTTATCGAAAAACATATTCTGGAAATCCTTCCATTCCAATGCCTTGATCTCCTCCTCAGGCTTCATATTGTTTATCAATGTCCACCATTGATCAGCTTCACCCTACATATGATATGCTGCTAGGAGAACCATCTCTTGTTTATAACATTGAAGGATGTAGAAGATCTTTTCAATGGAGTTGATCCATTGTTCAGCAATTGTGGGATCATATGATCCACTAAAAGTAGGAGGCCTTTGTCTCATGAAGCTCTCGATAGAGACTTGTTATTTCTTAGGGGGGTTGAACGTTCTTCTTGACCCGTGTTTCTATTCAAAACTTGAGTTAGCTAAGAGAGAAGCGTGACAAAGTTTGAAATTCCCGCTCCCATTGGATTGGGAATCTCATTAGTACAGTCATCACACTGATCTTCACATCGGTTGTTAGCCTGAGTCCTCCTATTACTAGCCATTGGCTGAAATAAACGGAATGTTAGGGGGTAACACATAATGGGTAATCCTAAGGTAAAAGTTTATGACTTATAAATAAACTTTAATTTCCTTTACTCATGAGTCTGTAGGCATCAATATAGACTTTTCATGATCTACTTTCTAACATATATTCTTAGGAATTTTTTTTAATTCCTTAATAAGGGCTCATACTAAGATTTTGAATTATTATCAAAACATATCCCTCGGGAGTGTCGTAACCAAGAGTGCAGCATGGCCCGTTGTCGTGTACCAGTTCCCGTTCGAGTCTAGCTCAAAGTAGTGTTTTCGGGTTTTACCCCTAGGATACATCTATGCCAGAGCCGCCTCTACCTGATCGTATCCAGACAGGGATGTATTTGTTTGAGAAACCACTTACTCAGTACTTAAAAAAATTTAGGGATGTTTTTATTGTACTTAGTCTTGTATCTAAGGATTTACTAGGGTTTCCTAATCCCAAAAATACCAAAACCTATCATCTAATACCAACTATGACAACCCAGCTTTTATTAAAAACTTAATCATGATTTATTACATAAAACATCACTTGATACAACAATGATGATAGAGAGGTTTAGTGTATTTGGGGTTTAGGATCATTACATAAAAACTTAAAACATGAAATACAACATCTTTATTGAAAACTTTCATCACATGACCACTACATTACCTCGTACTTAGCATTGCATGGGATAACCTGAGGACATGTATAAGAAAAGGGTGAGCTATAAAGCCCAGTAAGAGAGTACACATGGAATAACATGATGAGTTCAATACATGTTAGAAAATATGAATATCAATAGAGCATAAAAGAAACATGAACATAAAGGCATGATAAAGCATGATAATCATAACATGGAAATGTGGCAACAACACTTAACATGGAATTAGCATGAGCCAAGGTTTATTGCACATGGAGCATGAGTAAATCCTCATTGCACATAAAGCACGAGTAAACCCTTGTTGTACTTGAATTATCATGATTCAACACTCATTGCACATGACGTATCAAGATATTATACTTTACCCAATGCATTGGATCTCTATAAGGGCGCAACCTTCTTAAACATTTCATTTCATGTATAAGTGTGCCACATGGATCATAAAACATGGATTAATTAAACATAATCATTTATTTCACAATAAAGGAATGTGGAATTCATAGACAATACATTATAATCAATAAGTAAATGTCCATAAATGTGAATACCCTTGATGGATAAGTGGGCATGGTATTCACTACACAATGGCATTGGCTTAGAAAATCGGTGCGATTTCGACAGCGTAACGACGTGACGTAAGAATTCATAAAAAATGGTTGATGAGAGTGAAAGGGGTTATTAATCATATTTAAATGAAATGTACAGTAAGGAGGTCATATAGATACATGTACCAACAATTTTAATGGAATTTATATTTATGATACAAAAGTATTGCATGAATGTAAATGAGGATAGAGAAGTTCCTTTCGGAATTTCGGTATAGTAACGGGTGTACATGGGAGGAATTTAATGAGGGAGAAAGGGGTGTCCCATCATTAAAACATAAATAGGGCAGTATGAGGGATTTGAGAAACCATACCCCAATATTCATAAATGAAATTAAAAGGAAAAACAACTTAAAGAAAATTGGACAAAAATGAGAAAGCAAGAAAAACCCTTACTTGGAAGTGTGCTTCCAAAGGCTAGAGAGAGGCTTGTGAGAGGCTTCATGGGAACTTGGGGCACCTTGGGAGGATTTTAGAGGGAGTAGGGTAGATATTGGACGAACTCCAAAGGCTTTGAGTGAGGAGGATGTGGGATCTTGGGTGGTTTTATATAGGAAAGGTGAGGGAATTCTTTATTATTTAGGTTTGGGACCCCTTATATTAAATTAATCCAAACCACAAACCATCCAATGGTTTTTTCCCATGGTTTTTGAAAAAGGGAAGAGGAAGAAAATATTTTTTATGTCCAACGTCCTATCTTCTTAAAATAATAAGGTTGCTTATGTGGAGGTGAGTCACACTCCCATGGAAATTAATTTAAAAATGCAAACTGTTGAATATGTCTTGAGGGTTCCATTAATTCATTCAAGAGTAAGTCAAACAAACCCAAAATCACATTATTTTAATTTTAAAACATATATTGGACGAACTTAAAGTTTATAGTATTTTATTACAACACCATTGGGTCTTTATGATGTCATAAAACACATTATATATTTAAACGGTATTTAATTTTTACCCAAAAATTTGACTGTCTCAGAAAATTATGAAAAATTCACCGTTGGATAATTTTGACATCCTGATTCCATAAATAACATTTATTTTATCTAAATAATTTTCTAAATATTTTAATTTTCACTTTTAAAATAAAAACCAACATTTATCGAAAATTCACAGGTTTTGACAGAAATGGCTTTCAAACCTTAATAAAATTTTTAATTGCATTCATAAAATTATAAGATAATTTATATTTAATAAAAAAATAATTAAATATTATTATTATTTTATTAAAATATTATTTAATTAAAAAATCCCTTAATTTAATAAAATATATTTCTTAATTAAATAATATCTAAAAACACCATTTGTACTTTAAAAACTATTTACAATGTATCAAAAATGACTAGAAATTATATTCATTATTATATAAAAAAATAATGTACATGAACATTGTACTACTTATTTGTTACATAACCCCTTAAAACTACCGCATAAGGCTTAAGGGTAAGGTGTTCGATGGTGACAAACTCTTGAGGTGGCTCGGATAACATTGCTCGAGTGGTAATTTCAATCAACTTACACTTTTCATTTAGACGGTCACGTTCAAGCTTGACATAACCAAGCTCAGCTTGGGCGTGGTCATGGGTGAAGCCCAAAGACTCCACCTCTTTTCTGAGCTCTGAAAAATGGTATTCGTATGAGGGAAATTATACTGGATGAGGCCATTGCTTCGTTTTTCTGAGTAAATTGGATTTGTTAAAGTCCTATATTTATACTAATCATGTGATCGCTGTTTGAAAACTATATTAGCAATGGTCAAAATTCTTAACATAAAACCAAAGAAGTTGAAATTTTATATAAACATAAATAGACTTTTAATTAGATCAAGAGGGATTTCCATTAATGAAACTTTGGGTTGTTACACTGGACCCATCAGGTCCGGATCCTAAGGGCGCCGTCTTGGTGGAAGGATGTTATCATTTTTTCAACAATCGGTGACATCAATCAGTGGGTCACTGATTGGTGTTTCACTTATCAGTGCAACATGGGGACTTGTCGGGTTTTTCATCATCAGTTTTCCTAGTAACTCCACTTCTATGTATTTTAAACCATTTAAACTAGTTAATGGCAATTTTTAAAGCCCACATATGATATCTAAAGTCCCCTAAGAGTAGGGATAAACTCACAGACCCATACAGTGTGTTAGTGTTAACTGTTTACTCTAATTAAATGAAATCTTTTAACACATAGGTGTTACAACCACCACCATAATGAGAAATTAAATAAAAATTAATCCCATCGTGTGTAACCACCCAACATTGTGTTGAAACCATGAACCACCTTTAATGTTGTTCAAAATTATTATTCCTTATCTCAAGGATCTCGCCTCTTTATATCGAACATGAATTATTTTCAAATTCTTCTTGGCTACGTTTGTTATCTCCATTGGTAAGTTTGGTGTCCCCTTCCCGAGGTGAGTGGTGTGACTATGATTTAGCCTTTCCTTCTCATTATTGGAGTCCTCGGAGTTCCCCCCTTCAAGTCACGTATCACAGTTCTTGGCGCGTGGAGAGAAAAATTGATCATTGATCATCTAGTTAGGGTTTTTCTTTAGTCTCTCTTTATTTTTTATCATGCGGGTGGGCTTATTTCCACTAAAATTCATGTCCATTGGAGGTCTTTTCATGCACACTAATGATCCTCTATTTTCTGGATAATTATATGATTAATGGTTTGTAACATGGAAACTGGTAAATCATGTAAAATCGGTTGATTAAATGGATGACCAATGAATAAGAATCCTTGTGTGATCACCCCAGTAAACCAAACAGAATGATGGATCTATAAGAATGGCATATTAAAATTATAAAAACTCTCTGGATCTATTCTGGTGATGTTTACGGTTGATGCTTGTGAAGTGATGTGGATAGGGATGAGATCCCCTACTGTGGTTCAGTTGTTGTCTTATGATCCTATTCACATATGTTGGGTCTTGGTTTGGTTCCAGTATTTCGAGTGATCTCATAGATCCCTTTTGTTGGTGTGACATAACAAGAGAACCTAGTGTAAATGCTTAAATTCCTTCTTGGTTGTTTTCCCTTCCTTGCCTTGTGGATATTCTTGTTAACAACCCAGTAATGAACACTTAATTTAAATGGAATCAATTGAATATGAAAACGAAAATGGGTTCAATGGGGAATTGTTTTTGGGAATGAGTTACAACATGGTTGTGCAGCTTCTTATGAATGAATAGTAACAAGGGTGTTTGGGGTTGGGATCGTTTTGGAACCCTAGGCTGTGATGAGATCTTTTTTACATATATGTATAATTTAGTTCTTATTTTTTATATTCACGCCCCATCCATGTTGACCACTTCATGCCGAACACCCCCATTTCATGGGATAGGTTGTTTTTTCCAACACTCATATGAGTGGCTCATTATTGGCTCCTTTTCTTCTCCCTTTCCCGATAATCACAAGAATCTTAGTGTAGGATGTGATGGCTTGAGGTCTATTATATACCTAGATAATTCGGGCATGGTACAAGGTGGTGGTTGGCCCAGGTGTGTGCGGGTAGGTGCTTTCCCAACTGCCTTCAGGATGAGGCCCACGTTTCTCCGGGCGTGGAAGTAGTTTTTCGGACCCATGTGTGTGACTGAATGTTTATATTTAATTTTTTCGGCCCCAGTGTCTATGGGCAGGATGTGTGGTAGTGATAGCCTAGGTGTTTGCGGGCGGGATGTGCGGTTGTGATATCCCTAGTGTGTGCGGTTGGGGTGTGGCAGTGAGACTATAGTGAGAATGCTGGGAGAGGTATGATGCATAGGATGTCTTCAATAACCAGTGGGAATGTGGTGCAGGGTATCCAAATATCGATGTGATAATAATATTACATTACATGTCATGTGTTATTTGGGGAGAGTGACTTAGTGAGGTTGGGGTGGATAGTTTCCTTGCTAAGTGCTCTGGTTATCTCCTTTTCACATAGGCATTTTAATGCCATCCCACTTGTGCATGAGGGAATTTGGTTTTCCCTACTGAGTATACTTGTACACTCACCCTACGTATATAAACATGCATTGGTTTCTAGGAGGACTTCAGGGATCGTTCAAGACTATACTAGTTCGGACATTGGGATTTTTTCTATTGGGAATTTTCCTTTATATATTACATTCCATTGGTATTTTCTTATACTGTTGTAGCATTCACTCTTGGACATGCATATTGTAATGGTTTTCTTTTGGTTTTAATTTTACATTCAGTTCTGGTGTTGGTGGGATTTACCATCTTATCTCCCGATCCTACTAAATGATAAGTGTAATGACTTACATCTTGTGTGTGATTTTATACCCTTGGTGTTAGTCGCCACTCTGGGACCTATTGAAGGTGGATTTCAGGGGTCATTATCTGTCCTTAAACTTGTGGAAGGAGGGGACTATAAATTCCATTGTCCCTTCCCTCATCTTAGAGAAGGCAGGTCGTGATGGGTACTCAAAATATTTTACAAAATTATTCTAAGAAAACATAACTAAATTTCCCTCTTTAGTTAGATAACATTTATTTTATAAAAACTATATTTTATTAAAAAAATTTAAAAAATGATTTTTAAAATTAATAAATGATCTATTAAATAATTTTTTCTCGTTTTTGTTACAAATTTTATCAATGGAATCTTCTTGTTGCTTCCCAAAAAATGCATTTTTCTAACCTTTTTACAACAAAAAAGACTATTATTTTTACCTTGTATATAATATCTTTTTATGGTATTTACATTGATCGTTAATTGATTATCTGGTAAAATATTGACATGTTAGTATTATTTATTAATTATCGATGTTCTATAAGGAATTTCATTTATTTCAACTATTTGATATATATAATAATTTTGAATATCAATTAAGGGTGTGGAATAGACTATATATATCACCTTAGAGCTTCAACAAGTTCTCATAAAAAAAATAATTCTGCAAATTAAATAGGTTTCTAACTCTAGTATTAAACCATCTTTGTTAAATTCTTGAAGGTATTTTTTTTCATGTTCCTCATAAATGACATCTAATAATTAATAATTCCATTCATTTTGATTTAGTATTTTTTATCCATGATATTACCACTATGAAAAAGTCATGGATTTATTTCAATCTCAGTTTATTGATTAAATGGAATGTGTATTCATTTTCTTACCTTTACATATTAATTTTACAATATCTAGTTATTTTAGTGTAATGTGTTTCTAGTTATTTACCTTGAAATTATTTTATTAATTTTCTTCATAGTTTATTTATTTCAAGGCCTATGAATTAGACTACTAACATTCAATATAGATTTTCCCATATATAGTTATTTTGAATGGCATGTGTTTCTAATTATTTACCTTGATTAATTTTTTATGAATGTCCTTAATAGTATATTGATTTCATGGAATGTTTCTCCACATATCAACCTGAAAAATAATTTATTTTCATTTATTAATTATTTTTTATATTGTACTTTACCCTTATTGAGAATTTGATCTTACCATTATTTTGTTTCCTTTCTATAAGATTCCCTAATGTGTATTAAGAATTATATGCATGAATAAACTAGAAGGAATAAAATTGTTATCCCCGAATGATAAAATTATATTGTAGTTAGTGTATTTATTTATAATAGATGTTTCATGTATCAATCTGGTATACAAAAAAATACTAAAATCTTCATTCCATTGGGTTTTGATTCTTTATAATATTTCCATTATAATTGTAGCATGACACCAACTTCGGCTTCTCTGGGGTCAGGTTGCTATAGTTGGTAGAAGAATAATTTTACTAGAATACTTGGAAAAAAGATTTAGGAAAACATATATTAGATTAATCCTCCCTAAGGTACAAGTTGAGGCTAAGTATATATTAACATAAAAAATATTCAGTCCGATATACATTATGTAGATTTACTAGTAATATGTCCATGTAGGAGAAAATAAGTGGATGTAGTTCTAGAATAAATATACCTAGGGGTATCAACTCTGACAAGGTAGGTCAGGCCAAACCTGAAATAACATTGTATACAACAACATGCCTTACTAGAAACTGATTTGACACTCTCGGGGGATATTCTTATGATAATTCACATTTTATTTTCAAAACATTTAAATGGATTTGAATAAATAATGAAAATGAATAACTTATGTTAAACATATGGTTTTTCAGATTAAATATAAGGTGGCATGATTTAGAAATCCTATAAATGATTTTATGGATAAACCAATCATCATGGAAGGACCAATGTGGAAAAAACGGATAAAGAATTTATGTATTAGGGATTTATTGAAAACTATTTTCTATTTAATGATTAAATTTCAATGATGTACATCATATTTATTTATTAAATTATATTAATATGGGTATAGAAAAGGAAAAAATGTATGTCAGTGGATGACCCATCATGATTGGGAAGGCATCAAAGCATGAACTCATGACTAAAGGATGATAAAGGTTTTTCATCATCCACTGGCCTATATAATGCCATCATTAATATTTCCATGTTTTTTGTCAAAAAAAATTGATGAATATATATTAATAATGAACTGGTAGTGTTAAAATATATGTTTAGATTTTAATTCATTAGCCATATTGACTTTGGAGAATATTTAGAGACAAATGGAAAGCATTTATGGGCCTTGGGATCCATTAAGAGTTTATTTTAGTGCTTAAGGCATACAAATTAATTTTTTTATATTAATTACTTTGAGTAAAGGAATGAAATATAATTTTATCAAATAAAAACTAAATCATTGAATTTTTGATATAAAATCCAAACCTATCATGTAAGTATATTTCCTTATATTCCTAGGGAATATAATTATTACTCAACATTAGGTAAATGATCAAAACAAATGGTGTCATAATAAATTTTTTTTGTGAAACAATGGACATTTAAATCATCAGATATTTATCAATTTTAGACCTTCTATATTCCATTAATCATACTCATGTTTTTTTATTTATGACCACAATCAATCCCTATAAACATTTTCACTTTTCATCCATGTATATATTTTCACTTTCCAATAATTGTCTCCTATTTATAAACCTAGTTTCATGTTATCCCATGAGATCTTCGTAATTCCCATTCTCTCTTTTCTAGAGGAATTTTTTATAAACCCTTCCCATGATGTGGGATTTAAACATAGGATATCTCAAACAATCTATTACCAAGATCATTGTTAAATTATGAGGACTCAATATAAATAAGGTTGGGATAATGTAATGCCTTAAAATTGAAAATTAAGCAAAATGTATTTGATAGCGTGTATGAAATGTAACACCAAGTGTGTAAGGGAATATAATATCACAAAAAATTATATTATAATTAATATTTTAAATATATTAAAACTTTGATATAGCTTGAAATTCACACAATACTAAGATATCATGAATTATATGATATTAATACCTTCATTAATAACTTGCATTACATGCATGACCATGTATTAGAGAAAAAACACATTATTAAAATATTTTTATTTAATATAATAATATATAACATAGCCATTAAATTATTGGTTATGAATATAATATACTAAAATATTATAATATATGGTTTTAATAAATATAAAATGATATCATTTGTTACTAATTAATTAGAAATGAATATAAAAACCATTTGAATATAATGGAAATTATTTTATCAAAAAAATCTGTTTTATCCAATGAAATTAAATAATTTAATATTAGTGAATTATATTAATTAAATATATCTTTTATATTAAAAATAATATTATTGATATTCATCAATTTTATTTTACCGGAATAAGATGAGAACAATCACAATTTTAGGCATTAAAACCTATATTTTTATTGAGGCACTTTTACCAATTCGTAAATAATAATCTATTTTAAAACAATATTTTAAAACTTTTATATATTTTATATGTTAAAATAATCCTAATTTTTAAATATAATCATCACATATATATTAGAATATTATTTATGAAGTTTTCAGTGATGTTTCATTTTTTGAGGAATAGTGAAAAATTATTAATTTTAATTCAAAACAACTTTTTTTCCTAATATACATATGTAGTTAAATTATATTTGGTTTTTGTTTTAAAATGTAATTATAAAAATTTTATATCATTTTATCCAATTTATTTCATTTAATTCAATTTCACTTTTAAAATGGATATAAAAACATAACAAACCTTTGAATATTTGTTACTTTAAAAACCACCATTGTCATCCCATCTACAAGATTAAATTTAAATTAATTTCTATAAAATATGTTACTGGAATTCAGAAAAATTGATTCCATATTTAGAATCAGAATAATTTATAATTTCCAATATGGTCAAATTGGTTTTTTTAATATTTTTTGAATGTGAAAAAAATTAATTGCAATGATTAAGAGGAGAATTAGCTTAAAATGGGACTAAACCATAAGCTTAAGATCCAAATTGACCTATAAAATTTGCATAAATTCATTATTTGGCCATATTTAGACCCTATATTTCCTTTTATCTATTTTGGACCGTCATTTTATGCACTTTGCAGGGAAAAAACGTTGGTGAAATTCAATTTTAATTTTTTTTCAAAATAGCAGTCCCCCTTCAGAATAAAATGGCACTCACCCCAACCACATTCTCCCACCACTCAAGACACATTGGATGATAGAATATATACCCAAATATCTCCCAAATATCCCTAACCTCAACCTATAATCCTCACTATTGGGAGAAATCTATCCATGGAAGCCATTAGGTGCAAACTAAAAGAAGTAACCTGAATAAGACATAGAATCCTTCCTCAATAACTTTTGTTTTAATTTCATTCGATACACCCAAGACTCTCATAATAATTTTATTATAAATAACACTATTATCCTAAATATATTGATATGTTTTTATTCTAATGGTTTCATATACAGTTACACTGTAACGCCCTGACCCCTCTAGACCGGATCCGGTGCATTATTAATTACATTGGCATTATTATAAGGAATCAAATCATGAAGTACTGAGTAGTATAATATTCTTGATGTAACTAGATACAAACATGTAACATAGATTACATTGGAAATGGTACGAAAATATAACACATGACTAAAACTAATAGACCACATCCATGAGAAATCAATAAATGGTCTCCTCCTTATAACCTATTGAAGGTAAAAAAATGAAATGGGTGAGTGCAAATACTTAATAATGGTTAAAAATAGCCTAATAAAGAATCAATAGTAACTGAATCATAAACAATTATTCATAATCAATACAACACGATGAATACATGAAAAACACGCACCTTTAATAAATTGAGAAGGAAACTACATCCATATGTTATGTCATAGTGAAAACATCAAGGATAGTAATAATTGAAAATGAATAAAGAAAATGATTATTAATTGGAAATCATTTATTTGGCACATGTTACCACAATACCGTTGAAACAGTTTATGTCCGTCGGTTGAAACCCGTGTGATTTTTGGAAACAAATTCAAAGGGTTTGTCACCAAATGATTTGTCTCATGAGACCTGTAGATGCATCGAGGGGCTATAGCAGTCCTCACTCACTGCTGCATGTCCAAAGAATTATTTATACATAGATTTAAATAATTCTCAATATCCATATATATTTTAGGATAAATATTCATCATCTAATGCTTACATAAATAAATATACTTTTAAATGAGACCATTGAATTTATTTGAGGAAATAATCCTTAAACATTCTAAACAATCCCATACCACCATGAAACATTCAAATCATAATCCCATATAATATCATTAGAATAAATATACTCTCAATATTATATTCCAAATGGAAGTTCATTCATCACATGAAATAAATAAGTGGTGAACAAGTAATATATCTCAAAAAGATAATGTTTGAGGAGAAAAACCTATTTTACTATAGAAAGAAGAGTTCTTTTGGAAATTCCTATGTATTTTCCATGAAACTGGTTTAAAAATGTATATCCTAGAAAAAAACATTTAAGGACATATAGATTAAATTTTAGGAAATGATGATGTCCTAGGAATATTGAATCTGGTAAAAAGTGATTTTTAAGATGCTTTAGAATTAAAACATTTTAGGGTTGTTTAAGGAATTCATTAATGTGATTTTAAATCGCAAAGGTATATTTTCATTCATAAAAATAGAAATGATCCAAAATATAATATTCATGTTAAAATGTATTATTTAATAATATAAACATGGCATAATATTGATTATACAGTGAACATCCAAAAATGTAATAATTTTTTAAGCTCCTAGAATCAATCTTGCATTTTGTTAAAATTTCTGAAATATTATTTTAAAACATGTAAATTCCTAAAAAATAATGAAGGATTCTGATTGGTACAAATATATAGGAAATTAACACAGAATTAATGAGGAGTTAATAAGTATAAATTATAATTTAATTGAGGTGAATAGGGAATAAGAGCAACCCGAATGTAAATGGAGTTTTGGGTAGAAAATACTTGCTACTATGTAATAAATTGAACCCTATGCCCCAAAATTAATAATCATCAAATGATACACTGAATATTAGGAAAATGAAGATATTCCTGGTATGAAACACAAATGATAAGTATAGATACATCATACACAAGTAGTAGTAGTGAATACAGAATATCACACAAAGATGGAAGTGGGATTAAGAAACCCTTACCAAGAACGTATCATTAGATTGAGGAAAAATAAATGACATATTTATGTTTTAAAAACCAAAACCCACACAATATAAGTGGATATACCAAATAAAAAAATCATAGGTCTTTCACACATATTATGGTAAAAGAAAAAACCAATAAATTGATGTCTAACTCAATTAATGGAAATTGCGTTAAGATATCACATACCTTAAGCTCGATGGTGTTCTTGATTGTTCTTAATTACGTTAATAATAAAATTTCACATAATTAAATATAATTTCCAGAACCTTGTAATGATGTAATTTACATGTTATAACCATATTAGGTTCCTTCATGACCATTTTGATGTGGTTTAAGAGATTCAATTTTATTGTTGTGGAAGCATTTTCTCCCTGAGTTTTCATGATCTGTTTACTTGTATTCATGAATAGATATTCATTTGAAATGTGTTTAATAATCCAGAATTGTTAATATATATTATTAGTGACATTAAAGTGGTATAAATTATCTAATAAATAATTTGCGTTATAAGTTTGAAGATTATTCTTTAGTTAAAATTTATTGATAAATTCTTGGATTAACATTGCCCATTTTTCTTAATGAACTTGTTTTGTATTATTATTTTGTATTATGAGTGTGTAAGTATTCTAGAATATTGAATACAGTTAAATAAATATATGAAATTCTAGTTCAACCATTAAATTGGTTGATGTCTATTCTTGAGGATAGTAATGCAAATTGTAAACCCGACTTCCTAGAGTGTGACAATTTAACACATCTCGAACGATGTTTTCATTTATAGTATAAACGGATGGGGAACAAGAGATGAAGATGAAATATTCCATTAGAATAATAAAACAAGAATACATTTAAGGTACATGAATTATAATATAATTTTGATGAGGGGATATAAATAATGAATTAGAAAATATAGAAAGTCAAAATAAATGAAAATTGAGAAATCTCTTATGAGAATTCGGCAACTTAACAACATCACTTAAAATTTCATAGAATAGTTTGATGATAGAAAGGGATATCTCATCACTATAAAATAATATGTGATTTAAGAGGGATATGGAATGACATATACCACCATAAGACAAAGGAAATTAAAAATAATAACAAAAAATGAAAGAACAGAATGATAAGAAAAGAGGATCTTGACCACTTGATCTCTTCCCCTTGAAATCTATCATAAGGCCATTGGTTTTTCCCTTTTAATAAGACCAGCATATCTAAGACATGGGGAAGATTCTTGGGAGGAGTATTGGGCAGAACATAGGTAAGTCTCAAGGATTGAGATCTGTGGGAGGAAGAGGGGAATGGGGGTGGTATTTGTAGTGGAGGAGAGGAGGTATTTTTCATTATTTTAATCATTATTTTAAAATATTTTCCCAAGACTATGAATAATATTGACTAATGTGACCCAAAAGAGTTACAATGGCCTGTAAGTTTGAACCAAGTTGGATTACATTACTTTTGATGTCATAAATAGTGTATTATACTGATAATTTGTATATATAGTATTTTATCGTATTTCAATATTTATAAACAATTCATGAATTTCAGAAAAATCACAAAAATTCTCCCGAACCATTTTTCGATGGGTAGAATTCCAAAATGAACTTCATTGTTCAAAACTAATTTTCTAAATATTATGTATTTTTTTTAAATTCATCATTAATTATAAAATTAACAATGTTAATGGTATAATTAGTTTTATATCACATTGAAAAATTAATTAAGATCTCATCATCTTATTATCTGAAGAAAATAAAATAACATTATTTTTTACTATACATATGGTTCATATTACTATTCATAGGGGGATGTTACTATTTATAAAAAAGTATAGTTGGTTCTATCAAACTCCAAATGAATTACTGATCACAACTCTAGATAACCATTTTTTGAAATTCCAAACATTATATAGGAAACTTTGTGCTTGACGACAAGATTATAAAATGTGTTCTTTTTAAGGACACAATGTTTCATGCATTCTAAACTAAATCTATTTGTATATTCTTGGGGTGTTACATTATTCCCTCCTTACAAAAATTTCTTCCTCGAAATCATAAATTGAATTTTGATTATTGACTGTTGATACATGAAAATTACCTTATGGTAAACCCACATCAAGAATATGGTTAAAATGTCCTCTTAATAAGATAAATGGGGAATTCATCGATTACTAGAAAACAATGAATTATAATTGGGAAACCAAGTCCTGGAAGAATAATCAAACCATCACGTAGTGAAATTAAACTCTATTAATCCCATACAATGATCAACATAAACCATTTTTCAAATTGTTAAAAATTGAAAAATATAATGATTAAACCCATTATAATTAAGGTCTCTAAATTTCCATGATGAACATATCACTAAACAATAAACAACATGAATAATATCTAAAATTCACATTCCAATCATGTGAATAACTTCATCATGTATCCTCTTGAAATATTCATATACAATGAATTACCATAAAAACCATATTGGGAAAACACATTCTTATATATTCATTATGTAAGATATATGTTATTTGATATATTCCTTAATCCAAAAGTGTTGTAAACTCTATAAAAGATAACATTCACCACATCTTTACAAGTCAAAAATCACTTCCAAGTTAGTTAGTATTTATTCGAATCAATCATTTCATCTTTATTATCTCAACATCAGGTATATATATTATGGGTTGTCTTTCCCTCAATCACATATATTTTTTAAACAAGTTTAACTTTTTAATAAATCACTTTTCCTTTGTACCATTAACCATATGATCACACATCCTTAATGATAGAGTAAAGTAGTATAATCATTATTTATATCATAATTCATATTTCCAGTACATTACTGGAAAAATATTGAAATGAAATTATTATTAACTATGCATATTAATCATTATACTTTATCTGTGGTAACATAAAAACATTATCATTATCCAAAACTAGGATTTGGGGTATATTCCTTTGACGATTGAGATATTGATTCCTATATTGTCTCATCTCCTTGAAATTGAAACATTTCCCATTAGAAACAAATTTCTTACCCTTGAAATCATGAAATTTGTGTCCATTTTCTCCACACATATAGAAAACTCCCATTCCATTGAAGAATTTCCAATGGTTATTATTTCCACAATTATCATATGTGGGAAAACTCTTCTTTCCCTTCTTCTATTTATCCTCTTATTTTTCTGCCATCCTCTCGTTCTTTTTCGTCCCTTCAAATCCAAAGGTATTACATAAGTCTTTATATAACTTGTTAACATAATATATTATTTCCTCATATGATGATGATACTTGGGAGAGAATCTTCCTTTGAAATTATGGCATACTACCATTAGATATATGATCCTTCTTACGCATCGCATCACATGCATGGGTGAAGTTTTTATTACTTATTTTATGAACCATTTCTAAAAAATTTCTATATTATATATTAGCTTATAAAATTATGAACTCTTGATAACTCTAAACACGATATAGCACAAACCATAAATTCAAGCATTGTAAATCCTAGAACCATATTCATTAGTAACTCTGGGGTCATAAATCCTTCATAACGGTGGGTAAATAAAATGTTAATTGTCCTAAGAATGTCCCCGTGGATTGTCAAACCAAAAGTGCAACAAGGCTCATTGTCGTGTACCAGGATAGCATGGGTCAAGTTCAAAACTCCTTGTCAATGTTTTCACTCCAAGGTTCATCTGTTTCAGATCCACCTCTACTAGTTTGAATCTAGATAGGGATGTATTTTATTGAAATATCTATATAATTTATTCATTACCAAAATTATTGTATGATCTTTTTATTTATATTAGAAGACTATCTTTAGGCTTTTTTCCCTACTCTACGTTTTCTAAATCTAGTTCCCAAGGTTTCTACTAAACTTCCTCAGATACCGCCTGCAATGCCCTGACCCCTCTTGAATTGAGCTGGTGCATTACTAATTACATTGGCATGATTACAAGGAATCAAATCCCAAAGGACCAATACTTTTTTGTAGTTTTAAAGAAACTAAATACATACATGTAACTCTTATTACAATGGGAATGATAACAAAATACAACACGTTACAAAAACTAATAGACTACATCCATGAGAACTCAATAAATGGTCTCCTCTTCATACCATGTTTAAGGTAGAAAAATGAAAGGGGTGAGCTAAAATGATCATTAAGGGTTAAAAATAGCACAAGAATGAGTCAATAATAACTTAATGATAATCAATTAGGCATAGTCAATATGGAATGGGGAATAAATAAAAAACATTCACCTTTAATAAATGTAGAATGAAACTACATCAATAGGTTTTTTCATATTGAAAACCTCATGGATAGAAATAACTAAAAATGAATAATAAAATTCATATTAATTGTACATCATGTATGTGGAACATGATAACCCAATACCATTGAAATGGTTTTAGTCTGTGGGTAGAAACCAGTCTGTTTTTTGAAAAAAAATCGAAGGGTTTATCACCAACGGATTTGCATCATGAGATCTTTCGATGCATAGAGGGGTTATAGTGGCCCCCACCCACCACTGCATGTCCAAATCATCATTTATACATATATTTAATGCCTTTTCAGTATTTTTATACATTTTATTATATAGTTTCATCAAAGGATGTTGACATAAATAAATATACTTTTAAATGAGACAATTGAAAAATTATTGACGAAATAATCCTTTAACATTCTAAATTGCCCCATTCCACCATGAAACATTCAAATAATTGTAGGTTCTGGGCGCAACAGAAGTGCATTGGTGGGTTAGCCGAACTTTAATTTTAACGTTAAACAATGTTCAATCCAAGATCCTTCATGACATAAAATGCCGAATCTTCGGAATAGAACGAACAACAAAAAGAAAAGAAGAGTCCCGGAACCCTTGAGGAGTATCATCATATGTTGATTATAATTAATTTAATTAATGTATAAGAATTACCTCATTGGAATTATTTCTTCGTTGATGTGTCCGGTCACGTTTCGGTGAACCGTCGTTGCATCATAGAATCCATGTGTAGGATTCCTCTAGTGGTGATCCACACGTGTGTCACGTATCACAAGACGTTGCCGAAGAGATCTCCTGGTGCTAGCGCGGAAGAACCTTTGCTTGCGATGTCCGCCTTCGACTGCCTTGATCTGGTGGAGGATCTTGCTCTCGTAACTTGAGGTCGTTCTTGGTGGAAAGGGAATTCTCTCTTTCCTTGAGAGTATTTCCAAATCCATTGTGCACAATAATAGTTCTTTAAAATGTTGGGGTTTCGAAGATATTTATAATCAGGTTTGAGGTTAATAGTGTTATGACAATAAATAAACGTGTTATGCGTTTTATTTATTTCCTTAACTCTTATTGAAAACCCCAATGTCTAATTATTAATTCCTTGACATGCGCGCACACTGATTATAATAAATATAATTTAATAAAACAATATTATATCCTCAAAATCCCAACTAGAAAAACTATACGACGTGTAATAATTAATACACGGCATATACTTGTTTTCCATAAAACTACATGGTGTGTATATTTAATATACACAGCATGTACTTTAATATTTCCATTTTTCTCCACCACATTTATTAGACCTTGAGTAATGACTATTTATTTCATAAATAAATGTAACTACATTACTCGCTAATAAATATATTATTTCGTCCATAAAATATTCTCTCAAATAACTACTATCAAAATAAATGTGATCAGACATCCTTAAATAATTATTAAACCACAGTTGGGAATAATATTTATTTAACTTGTAAAATTAATATTTAACTGAGATACAAGGACACACTTAGTGTGTGACCCGCTGGGCCATTTTCTCAGTGGCATTAGGCTGAGCCTTCCTAAAGTCCAAGGTTAGCATCTAGCAATATGCCAAGGCACCCATAGAGAAAGAAGTTAACGCTGCAATGATGTGTCACCTCATAAGAACGCTTACCGTGTAATATAATATTTTTTTCTCGATATCTCCAATCAAGCGGGTTGCATGCTAGTGCCATCAACCCATGTGATTGATTATTCTTTATTTGACTTCACGGGATTGAACTTGACCATACCTTACCATGGCAATGGATTTATTTAGCCTATATCAATTCCATTAATGGGCCTAAGATATTTACTTCTGTTATGGAATGGAAGGGACAAATCCTTTCTCGCATTATCTATTAATGTGGTATTACTTGTGACACACCCAACGTATCCTACCTCGTTGCGAACAATGTGTCGTCTCAATTTTCATCAATACGTCTATGTGCGTGAGTTGTAATACCCCTTAATAATAATATTAATGTCTAAGGACCAATACACATGTCTGCAAATAGGAACATCCAATGACACTATGAAATGTGGATTTCCTACTGGCGGGTCTCGTTCTCATAATATCCTCATGGATATTACCAAGGGCGCACACCATGAGAAGTTGCCTCAATGTTTTATGAGTCCTCAACCCTAATGATCTATATTATTTGTGTCCCTCAAATAATATCATCCGGTCATAGAACATACATTAAACAATAGTGTTATGGCACTTCCGGGTTCTCATCATAGCAGGGATCCGATACGACCCTTTAATGAAACAGCTGTCCTTAGGACATTATCACATGACAGGTCACACAGAATAACAATCCTGATGTGATAAGGCTTTTATTTAATGAATAAATTACAAAGTAGTTGGTTCTAGACCACCAACTCCAACAGAGTCCCACTTGGACTGGAGGCAACTACTAACAACCTTTAACCCGCTAGCTCTCACATGATATTCATGCTTCTGATGAGATAGGCCTTTATTCATGGGGTCCGCCACGTTCTCTTTCATGGACACTCTGCACACTACAATGTCACCCCTTTGATAGAAATCCCTTAAGAAATGATACTTCCAGAGTATGTGCTTTGTTTGTTGATGTGACATTGGTTCTTTTTCAAGAGCCACCGCTGTAGTATTATCACAATACAATGTAATGGAATATTTACTGCTAGGAACCACATCAATATCCTGGACATTGTTCTGAATCCAGACAGCTTCTTTGGCTGCATCAGATGCCGCTATATACTCACACTCCGCTGTAGAATCGGCCACAACTGGCTGCTTTGAACTTTTCCAGCTCACAGCTCCACCATTCTGACAGAAAATGTATCCATATTGCGACATCAGATCATTCTGATCTGTTTGAAAACTAGCATCAGTATACCCTCTGATGAAAAGATCCTCGTCTCCTCCATACACCAGGAACATATCCTTAGTTCTTCTCAGATACTTAAGGATAGTCTTAATAGCAGTCCAATGCTGGTCTCTTGGATCTTCTTGATATCTTCCTACCATGATCAGTGCATAAGAAACATCATTCCTGGTACATAACATTGTATAAATGAAGGATCCTATAGCCGAAGCGTATGGAATCTTGCTCATCCGATCTTTCTCTTTTTGTGTCTGGGGACCCATTTTCTTAGAAAGATGTAAGCCATGTGACACTGGAACCAATCCCCTCTTGGATTTTTCCATACTGAATCTCTTTAGTATCTGGTCAATGTATGTACCCTGACTTAGTCCAAGCAGCCTCTTGGATCTGTTACAAATGATCTTGATCCCTAGAATGTAGGCTACTTCTCCTATGTCCTTTATGGAGAAACACTTGTTCAACCAGTCCTTAACTGACTGTAAGGCTGGTACATTGTTTCCAATAAGTAATATGTCATCAACATATACCACTAGGATAATGACCGCATTCCCATTAAACCGCTTATAAACACATGGCTCACATTCGTTCTTAATGAATCCAAATTCCTTAATGGATTCATCAAATCGAATGTTCCATGACCTGGATACTTGCTTCAATCCATAAATGGATTTCTGCAACATGCAAACCTCTTTGGCTTCACCTGGTGTCACAAACCCATCTAGTTGTGTCATATAGACATCTTCATGAAGGTTCCCATTAAGGAATGTTGTTTTGACATCCATTTTCCAAATCTCATAGTCATGGTAAGATGCTATGGAATGTATGATTCTTATGGATTTAAAAATGGAAACTGGAGAGAAGGTTTCATCATAGTCAATTCCTTGACACTATCTGAATCCTTTAGATACTAGCCTTGCTTTATAGGTGCTAACATGACCTTCCATGTCCAGCATTCTATTGAATACCTATTTGCATCCAACAGGCTTTAAATCAACTGGCTCATCGACCAGAACCCAAACTTGGTTCTGAAACATGGAATCCTTCTCAGAATTCATAGCTTCTAGCCATCTTGCAGCTTCTGAGCTTTATACTGCTTCCTTGTAGGAGAGAGGTTCATCATTGTCCAATAATAATGATTCACCATCCTCGGTGACTAGGAAACCAAATCTCTATAGTTCCCTTACCTCTCTTGAGCTCCTACGCAGTACTTCTGTTTCTGGAACGTCTTCCACGAGGACCTGTGGAACTTGTTCCTGTACCAACTTCTGTGTATCTTGAGCATCAACTTCATTGAAGTCAATCTTTCTCCCAATATCCTTCTTGAGGATTTGCTTCCTCTCATGAAAGATGGCTTGTCTGGCGACAATCACTTTCTTATCTTGAGGGTTATATAGGAAATATCCTTTTATTTCCTTAGGATATCCTATAAAGATACACTTCATGCCCCGAGGTGCTAGTTTCTTGCCTGAGAAGGCCTTAACAAACACCTCGCATCCCTATACACGTCTGTGCAACAAAGTGGGTTTCCATCCATTCCATAACTCAGATGGAATTCCATTTTCCACCTTAGTTGGTACTCGGTTTAATGTGTATGATGTTGTTTGTAATTCATATCCCCAAAAGGATAATGGAAGACCCACATGACTCATCATCGAACTCACCATGTCCAACAAGGTGCGGTTCCTCATTTCACTAACGCCATTCCACTGTGGTGTATAAAGAGGAGTGAGCTAAGATAGAATCCCAGACTCCCGTAGAAGATTGATGAACTCTTGGTTCAGATATTCTCCACCTCAATCTGAAAGATGCATCATTATCTTCTTACCAAGATGATTCTCTACTTCAATCTTGAATTCCATAAATTTCTCCAAGGACCCTGACTTATACCTCATTAAGTATACATAGCCATATCTACTCAAATCATCAGTAAAATTAATGGAGTAAGAATAACCACCTCTAGCTTCTACTGGAAATCGTCCACACACATACGTGTGTACCCATCCTAGAAGCTCTGTGGCCCTTTCACCTTGTCCACCAAAAGGTGTCTTGGTAACTTTTCCTTGTAAACAAGCATGACATCTATAAAGTGGTTCTATATTAGTAGAGTCTAAATAGCCATCTTGTTAGAGCTTTGTCAAACGCTTCTTGTTCACATGACCAAAGCGGTGAATCCATAATTGGGTGATGTATGAGTCATGTGAGTTTGTTTCGTTATCGATTTCCAACAGTTGGTTTTCGTAATTCAATACATACAAACCATTATTTAAATGTTCCATACCATAACATACGTTGTTCTTATAAAAGAGACAACCCTTATTTCCAAATTTGAAAACAAATCCATCCATATCCAAACAAGATAAAAAAATTATGTTATTGGTAACACTATGCACATAATATCAGTTATGTAAAAACAAAATCATCCCAGTCGGCAATGAGGGGTGGTAGTCGCCAATAGCCAATGCAGCCAGCCTTGCGCCATTGGCAACTCAAAGATCCACCTCTCCTCTGGCGATCATTCTATATCTACTTGGTTCCTGCATTTGAATACATATGTGAGCCCCACAAGCTATATCTAATACCCAATGTATAGAAATAGAAAGATTGGACTCGATAACAAACACACCATTAGCATCCCCATGCTTATGGGTGCAGTTCCGCTTCCAGTCGCCCTGCTTTCCACATGCAAAACACACTGCTTCTCGTTCCTTGCCCTGCCTCTAGATCTTCCCCTTCATGGAGGGACGATGCTCGAGGTCTTCAGACCATTTATAAGTCTTTGGCCCCTTTTCCTTGTCCTTCCTTTTCTTGATCACCATAAGGACCGCGTGTTTGTCATGCCCTGTGTCCTTATCTACCTGGTGAATCAAGGTCAGAAGCTCTGATAGAATCTTCTCATTGCCGCTCATGTTATAGTTGACAATGAAGCTAGAGAAGGTCTTGGGCAGTGATGATAGGATGAGATCTGTACGTAACTCATCCGAGAATTTAATCCATAAGATGTCCAAGAGTTCAATGTATCCAATAAGCTTGACTACATGAGGCCCAGATGGCGCAGACTCTCCAAGCTTCATGGTAAAAAATCATTGGAGATCTCATACCACTCATGTCTCGCCTTCTCTTGGTAGAGATCTTTAAGGTGAGACATCATGCTATACGCGTCCATGTTTTCATGTTGCTTCAAGAACGCATTAGGCATGGAAAATAGCATGAAACACTGGACATCTGTGGCATCATTCATGTGTTTCATGTAGAGAGATAATTACTCATCACTAGCCTCTTTCCCAGGCGCAACTGGAATAGGCTCTTCCAGCACATATAATTTCCTTTCGTCGCGAAGGACGACGCGTAAATGCTTCTTCCACTCTTTGAAATTGGTGCCTGTGAGACGGTTTTCTTTTTCGAGTATGGTGTGCAATGATACGTTTTTGAAGTCATTTTCTTGTCATTTCTACAAATTATGATGAGCAATGGTTTAGTACATTATTACAAAAACTGAGACAAATAAATAAATTAATAATTATTAGTCTCCCACTATTTTATCGAAATCAAATAGACCTCACCATTGACTTCAGAATATTCTGTTGCGTGAATATTCTAGTGGAAAGGATCCATATTTCCCTTCACATTACCTCAACAAGGGTTGGCCAAGAAACTTGAATGGTTTTAGTTAGTCATTCCAAATGCCAACTGCATTAACTCGCAGCTCCTTGATCCACTGAGTGGACTCCCCAATCCTAAAATCCTTTTTGGATTTCCACAACCTTTGCCTCTTGGTCACACCAAGTCATGCTGTGGAAATCAACCCTTGATGCGAACCAAGTCAAGTCAACCCAAAACCTTGAATTAGAATTCCACGATAATTAAAAGCACCCCAACTACAGTTGGTCATGCACTTTGAACTATGGTTCGATTCTAACCAAGATTATGGAAGGTTGTGCCGTATTAATATTTATTTTGACAGATTTTATCATTATACAAAAATTTCCTTTTTATTATCTTTGATTACATGTTTGTTAATATTAAGTGGGATATACTTAAGTGATTAACCATGTCTAAGATAATATTTACGTATAAGCCGGTTTTATTTTAGTTCCATCTTGAATGCTCGTTTAATTCATTAATTGTGTGATCGTGAAAACACACCCACAATAAATAAACCATACAACTGAAAGAAATAAAATAAATGGTATGATCATGAGCTTTTCTATTGGTTAGTTTATCTAGCGGTTGATAAACTAACCCATGAGCTAGGGGAGAAACACCTTGAACCTTTCGGGTTCATGTTTACTTCTTTCCACATGTCCACCTTTGTATCTCCATGGATTGGTTTCACCTTGACTCCTAACTTGACCTGCCTCCACTATCTTGGGATCTCCATCCATTACATATGCATTTATCTCACACACAGGTGAGGGGTAAAAGGTGTTTTTACATAAAATAATCTTTGGGTGCGCAGGACCTACATATTAATAAGGAGATGGATCGTAGGACAAAAAATTTAATTTAAATAAATTAATTAAAATAAATCATTCACATAAAAAGGTCTCGGTCTACCTCATGACCATCCATACATGCAACGATATTTACACATAAAAAAACTACCATTCAATTCTTTAATCGTTCTTGTTTAAGATAAATCAAACTCTAATAAATTAATTTTCTTTAATTAATCAATCCTTTTATCTTAAATCACTTTTCTGAATTTCCTTCAGATTCTCATCCATCATAATTTTAAACAAATAAATTCATTTAAAATTAACCTTGTACATAACTTGTACCTTTGAGGCAACCTGGTGAATTCCCATTTATTACACAGATGTTAAATTAAACATACATATATAAACACCTATCACGTATTGTGCATCATCTTTACGCCTGCACTATGGTACACGTCTCAAGGGTTTGTATAATATAATAATAAATTTTAATAAATCTGTGTAATTTGGTTGTGTACATGGCATGTAATTCTGACTACACGGTGTGTACTTTTCTTCACTGTCCATCAGAAGTACATGCCTTGGGATAGGGCGTGTTAATGTACTTCGGAAATTTTCGGAGTACACGGCGTGTACAGTGGGAGACACGCAATGTAGCTTCCGCGTTACACGGTTTCCAGTCAGACAGGCCGTGTACGGAGTACATGACCCAAACCTGACCCGAAGGGACTACACGCCGTGTTCATTGGACCACACGACGTGTATTCCTGAAACTGTGTGCCACCTGTTTCTGGTCAACACACGGTGTCTTAAATTCATAGAAAGAATCCAACACACAGCCTGATTTGGCGGATCAGTCAATGCATTGAACCTAGACTACACGGTGTGTACTTCCAAATACAAACTGTGTATTCTAGTGTTATACGGCCAGAAACGTTTGGCTCCTCTGGATGAGTTCCTCTATTTTATTTTAATCAAAATTAAAAGAAAAAATCATTTCTGTGAGGTGAACGAGAAACGATGGAGGAGGAATAGATCTCGATATTCAGATTTTTAGAACGATTAATCATGAATTTAAAAAAAATAAATTATTAAATGCGTAAATTACCAAAGAAAAACTAAATAATTATAATCAACGATATGACCCACTCTGATACCATTTGTAGGTTCCAGGCGCAACAGAAGCGCGTTAGTGGGTTATCCCAACTATAATTTTAATGTTAAACAATGTTAATTCTGAGAACCGTCACGATATAAAACACCGAATCATTGGAATAGAACAAAGAACGAAAAGAAAAGAAGAGTCATGGAACCCTTGAGGATGATCATCATATGTTTATTATAATTAATTTAATTAGTGCATAAGAATTTCCTCGTTAGAATTCATTCTTTGTTGATGTGTCTGGTCACGATTCAGTGAACCATCGTTGTATCGTAGAATCCAAGTGTAGGATTCCTCTAGCGGTGATCCACATGTGTGTCACGTATCTCCGAACGCTGTTGATGGGATCTCCGGGTGATAGCGTGGAAGAACCTTTACTTGCGATGTCCGCCTTCGACCGCCTTGATCCGGTGGAGGACCTTGCTCTCGTAACTTGATGGCGTTCTTGGTGGAAAGGGAATTCTCTCTTGGATTGTGATTATTTCCAAATCTGTTGTGCACAACAATAGTTCTTTTAAATGTTGGGGTTGCGAGGATATTTATAATCGCGTTTGAGGTTAATAGAGTTATGACAATAAATAAACACGTTATGCATTTTATTTATTTCATTAACTCATAATGAAAACCCACTTGTCGAATTATTAATTCCTTGACATACACCCACGATGATTATAATAAATATCATTTAATAACACAATATTAATTCCTCAAAATCCCAACTGGAAAAACTACACAATGTGTAATAATTAATACACAGCGTGTATTTGTTTTCCATAAAACTACACGGCGTGTATATTTAATATACACATCGTGTACATTTATTTTCCATTTTCTCCACCACATTTATTAGACCTTGAGTAGTGACTATTTATTTCTTAAATAAATGTAACTTCATTACTCGCTAATAAATATATTATTTCATCCATAATATATTCTCTTGAATAACTAGTGTCAAAATAAATGCGATCAGACATCCATAAATAATTATTAAACCATAGTCGGGAATAATATTTATTTAACTTGTTAAATTATATTTAACTGAGATACATGGACACATTTAGTGTGTGACCCTCTAGGCCTCTTTCTCAGTGGCATTAGGCTAAGCATGCCTAAAGTCCAAGGTTAGCATCTAGCAACACGCCACGGAAACCATAGAGAAAGAAGTTAACGCCACAATGACATGTCACCTCCTACGAATGCTTACCGTGTAAAATAATCCTGTTGTCTCCATATCTCCAATCAATCAGGTTGCATGCTAGTGCCATCAACCCATGTGCTTGATTATTCTTTCTTTGACATCCCGAAATTGAACTTTCCCATACCTTACCATGGCCATGGATTTATTTAGGCTATATCAATTCCATCAAAGGGACTGAGATATCTACTTCTATTATGGAACGGAAGGGATAAATCCTTTCTTGCATTATCTATTATTGTGGTATTACTCGTGACGCACCCAACGTATCATACCTCGCTACGAACAGTGTGTCGTCACAGTTTTTTTCAATACATCTATGTGCATGAGTTGTAATATGCATTAATAATAATCTTAATGTATAAGGACCAATACACACGTCCGAAGATAGGAAAATACAATGACACTATGAAATGTGGATTTCCAATTGGCGGGTCTCATTCTCATAATATCCTCCTGCATATTACCAAGGGTGCACACCATGAGAAGGTGCCTCAATTTTTTATGAGTCCTCACCCATAATGACCTGTATTATTTGTGTCCCTCAAATAATAACATCCGGCCATAGAACATACATTCAAGAACAGTGTTATGGCACTTTCGAGTTCTCATTATAGTAGGGATCCGCTACAATCCTTTAATGAAACAGCTGTCCTTAGGAAATTATCACATGACATGTCACGCAGAAGAACATTCAAGATGTGATAAGGCTTTTATTTATTGAGTAAAGTACAAAGTAGTTGGTTCTAGACCACCAAAACCAACAATAATTATCCATTAAAATATCATTAGAATAATAAGAATCTGGATATGATATACCAAATTTTAGTACATACAACACAAGAAATATATATGTGCTGACCAAGGAATATATCTCAAAAAAATAATGTGTGAGGAGAAAAATCCATTATACTTTGGAAAGATGAGTTCTTTTGGTAAATCATTTGTATTTTACATAAATCATGAGTAGACATTTATATCATAGAAAAGAAAATTTAATGACATTGAGAATACATTTGAGGAATAAATGATATTCTATTGATGTTAAATTGTGTAAAAATTGATTTTAAAAAATCTTAGTAATTATAAAATTTTAGGTTAGATTATAGAATTCATTAATGAGATTTTAAAGCTCAAAGGTATGTTTTCTTTCATAAAACTAGAAATGATCCAAAATATAATTTTCATGTTAAAATGTGTATTTTAAAAATCTATACATGGATTAAAATAGATTATAGATTGAACATTAAAATAGGTAAGAAATTTAGATGCTTTTAGAATTAAAATTGCATTTCGGAATAATTTTTGAATGATTATTTTAAAACATGCCCATCCCCACAAAATAAAGAAGGATTATGTTTTGTTACCATATATTTTACATTAAATCAGAATTTAAGAGGAGTATATAAGAATAAAAAAATCATTGAGGTTAATAGAGAATATGAGAAACTTGAATGAAAATGGAGGTTCGGGTAGAAAAGACTAAATTCTTTGTAATCAATTGAATCCTAGGCCCAAAAATTAGTAGTCATCAAATGATAAATTGAATATCATTAAAATAAATAGATTCATGGTTTTAAACCTCAATGGGTAGTATACATACACCATACACAAGTAATAGTAGTGAATACATAATATCTCACAAATATATAAGTGGGATGAAGAAACCCTTACAAAGAACATATCATTAGATTGAGGAAAAATTAGTGAAATAATTATGTTTGAAAAACAGGTACCCACATAATAAATGTGGATATAAAGAAAAAAAGAATCATAGGTCATTCACACTTATTCTGGTAAAATAAAAAACTCATGACATTGATGTTTAACTAAATGAATTGAAATTGAGTTAATGTATCCCTTACCGCAAGCTCAAATGTGTTCTTGATTATTCTTAATGACCTAAATAATAAAATATAGATTTACTAAATAAAGATCCCAGAACCTAGTAAACATTTAATTGATATGGTATAGCCTTATTAGGTTCATTCATGACCTTTTTATGGGTTTTATGTGATTCAATTTTATTGTTTTGGATGCATTTTCTCCCTTGGTTTTCATAATCTATTTACTTGTATTCATGAATTTTAGTTCATCTAAAATGTGGATAAACAATCCAGAAATGTTAATATATATTATTAGTGACATGAAAGATATATATATGATATTAAAATGATTTTTGGGTTATACCCATTAGGATGACTCATTAGTAAAAAGTTTTTGAACAATACATTGATTAACTTTGCCCATTTTTGGCATAATGAACTTGTTTTGTATTATTATTTTGTATTATGGGTGTGTAACTATTCCAGAATATTGATTAAGGTAAAATAAATATATAAATATCAGATTCAACCATTAAAGCGGTTTCTTTACTAGTCTTGGGGATAGTAATGTAAATTTAAAACACGTCTTCCTTGAATGTGATAATTTAACAAATCTCGAATGGTGTTTGCATTTTTATTATAAAAGGAGGGGGAAAGAAAGATGATGATGAAATATTCCATTAGAAAAAAATTGAATTTCATTTAGGTACTATAATTATCATAGAATTTGGGTGACGGGATATGAGTAATTAAGTACAAAATAAAGGAACTCAAAATATAAGAAAATTGAGAAATCTCTCGTGAAAATTCACCAGCCTAACGACTTCACTAAACACATCATAAAATAGTTTGATCAGAGAAAGGGGGTATCTCATCACATAAAATAATATGGTATGTAAGGGGGATATGTAATGACATATCCCAAAATAATCCAAAGTAAAATAAAAGTAATAACATAAAAATAATGAAAAGAAAACAAAAGAGGATGTTTACCTCTTGATATCTTCTCCTAGAGATCCTTCTTAAGGCCTTTGGTTTAGGCCTTTTGGTTAGAATATAAGCTCTAGGACGTGGGGAAGAATCTTATGAAGATTATTGGGAAAAAATTAGCTAAGTCTCAAGGCTTTAGAGGTGTGGGAGGAAGAGGGGAATGAGGGTGGTATTTATAGTGGAGGAGAAGAGGTATTTTTCATTTTTTAATCATTATTATAATATTGTTTCTCAAGACTAGGAATAATCTTAATTCATGTGACCCAAAATAGTAAAAATGTAATATTAGTTATAACCAAGTGGTCTTAAGTCACTTATCCTGTCATAAATTTTGTATTATACTGATAATTTCTATATACGGTATTTTATCGTATTTCACTATTAATCAAATATTCAAGAATTTCAGAAAAATCCCAAAACATCACCCTAACCATTTTTCGACGAGTAGAATTAAAAAATAAACTCCATATTTCCAAAATAATTTTCTAAATATTATTATTTTAATTTTTATATAAAATAATAGATAATTTAGGAAAAAATAATGTTAAAGGAATAATTTGTTTTATATCACATTGAAAATTTAATTAAGATCATGTCATCTTATTACCATAAGAAAGTAAAATAATATTTTTTTTACCATTAATATGGGTAATATTTATATTCATATTACTTTTCATAATGGAATGTTACTATTCTTCAAAAAATCATGTTGGTTCTATCAGACTCCAAATAAATTACCGATCACTACTCTAGATGACCATTTTGTGAAATTCAAAACATAATAAAGGCAATGTTGTGCTTAACGACTAAATTATAAAATCTTTTTTTAGGGACTCAGTGTTTCAGTCATTCTAAATTAAGTCTATTTGTAAATTCTTAGAGTTTTACATACATATAATTCTATCTAATGAGTAGTGAACCTACCGTTTATGTGTATGCCAAAGTACCACCTCATGAAACAATGATTGTTTGTGTTTCCTTTTCCACCGCTCATTTTAAGAATTATGATAGAAACATTATTTATATATGATATATAATATTTTTATAATTTCATTATTCATATATAAATTTAAAATAACACAAACCATTTCTCATTCCATATTGTGTTAATTCGATAAAATCATTTCTGGAATGGTAGACTACGGACTCCTCAAAGTGATGTGATTTATTCACACTATACAAAAAATTTATAATGGATGGTTTTAATAAACCTATGTAACATATATAAAATATTCATTATAAATTAATTAGAAAAAAATAAACATATCTATCATTTAATTTTCTTTTTTATATATGATACCAAATTGAATGTAATGTTGATGAGTACGCACGGCCCACCATCTCCCTAAATGGTGAATTTCATTTCCAACATATAAACATCTTGTTTTATTATAAATAAATATATACTGATTATATATTATAACAATTTCTTGTTTTAATTTCTGTTAATTATGAAACCATGATCTAATTAATAGTAATAATAATTAATAAGTCAAAAGATACTCAAAAAACTAGCCAATGGAAACTAAAATAGTGAGAATAATGAATGATTATTAATAAATAGGTAATAAGAAATTATAAGAATATCATATATGATAATATAAATATTTAAATTGTTATTTTATAAGTTTTTGACATTCTTAATACCATTATAAGTGAGTTTAAGGGATCTTTGTTCCAAAGGAAATTCTAGGTAAGGCATTTTCATTTCACATTTTACATAAGTGAGATAAAATATAATATTCAACACTTACTTATTTTTTGTGATGAATCTACTAGAAATTTGGATATATTATATAATGAATTGATTTATCATTAGGTTAATTTTGATTCAATTTGAATTAATTCTTTTATTAGTATTTTTGTAAAAATTTACCTTGTGGAAAATAATCTCATAACACAATTTCTTTTAATTGGGTTATATTACTTCTTCATTGTCATTAATATTATTTGATTATGTGTGTGATAAATTTTCACTATCTATTTTTTATTTATACTTATTTTATTTAAATTTAAATTTTACAAACATAATCTATTTTATAAATTATTCTCACATCACTGTTTTATTATTTTCAATGGTTTACTTCACAATCTCATTTTGTTCGTGATTATTTATAGTTGATTTTATATTAGAGGCAATTATTTAATCATTCTCTAATAAGACCTTCAAGTTTTATCTCCCATGTATACTAATTTCTTTTTCCATTTAATAGAACCAATTTCCCACACTTTTTTGTGATCAAAATGTTTTATAAAACGTTTTTAAGAAAAACTATCATCATTACTATATTTAGTCTGAGATCATATTTTCTTCTAAAAACTATTTTTTATTAAAATGTATATAAACTTTATAAAATTATTTATTAAAGGGATTTTTAGAATTTTTTCCTTTTACAAATTTTCTAAAAAGTTTGTTTTTGTCACTTTTCTGAACAATTCATTTTTCTATCCTTTTTACCATGAAAAAGTAATGTTCTGTTTACCTTGTACGTCATCTATGGATTTACCCATCATCATATCATTAAAGAATACATCAAAATTGTAATAGTAACCTTCTAAAAAAATGTTTTCAAATGTGATTTTCATAGATAATTATTTTCAAAAAATATCCAAATAAAAATGAAATTTTTCAATAGAATCTTTCTAAACAAAATTATAATAGTATATATATTCCCCCAATGACAACATGCCATTAATTGTACTCCACTTGGGATATGTTGCTTTGATACCATCTGTATTCCTCCTTTGTATGGTTTATGATTGATTTTTCTAGATATATTTTTGATATTCAATTCTTTGATTCCATTATTATTCTCCACGAAATATTAAGTTTTATAAGATCATTTTCCCTTAATTTTCCCTAATTATCCATAAATATTTTCATGTATATTTTTATTGAATAAATCATGATCCATTTCAAAATTTGGTATTTACTTTGATTGTTATTTGATTATCTGATGATATAATTACAAACATGTATTATTTATTTAATAATGTTACTTGATATGGTAATTTATTTATTTTGATCATTCTGTATAGGGGATAATTTGTGATGGAATTGATGTGTGGGGCTAGAACAATATATATAACATAGATGCATCAATAGGTTCTCTTTATAGAAATTAGTTTCACAAATTAAACTAGTTTATACCTTTAGTATTAAATTTTCTAGTGAAAGGTCCTGATGGTATATGTTTTCATGTGCATGATACATGAAATCCAATAATTAATAATTTCCTTAATTTTGATATAATATTTTTTATCCATGAGATTTTCACTATGAAAAAGTTTGTGGATAAATTTCATTCTCATTTTATTGTTTAAATAGCAATTTTATTCAATTTCTTAACTTTCTATTTTGATTATTCCATAACTAGTTATTTGAATAGAATAGGTTTCCAGTTACTTACCCTAAAAAAAACTTTTACGCACTTAATTATTAGTTTAGTGATTTTATGTCATGTGTCTTTAGATATTACAGATCCATATTAATTTTTTCCATATCTATTTATTTCAATGGAATCTATTTTAAATTATTTACCATTATATATTATTCCTGGAATTCCTTATCATTTAATTGATTCCATGGAATGTTTCTTCATTTATTAAATTTTCATATTTATTATTATTATTTGTTAATTATTTCCTCCACTGCAGTTTACCCTTACTGATAATTTTATCTCCCCCTTATTATGTTTAATTTTCCACATATTTCTTGATGTGTAATAAGAAATATATAAAAGTATTTTCTATATGGAATAAAGTTATTATCCTAGAAATTAAAAATTATGTTGTAGTTATTTTTTTAATTTTTAATAAAATAATCATGTATTTATATGGATTACCAATACGACCAAACTATTCAGGAATATAGGATATGATTCTTCAGAATCATGCCATTGTAATTGTTGCGTGACAGTGACTTTTAGATTTCTGTATTTGGGTCGCAACAACAAGTATCCATTAAAAAATTAAAATTCTATCCTAAGGTGATAATGATTGAATTTATTTCATCAAATAATCTTTATTATGGGAATTTATTGACCTTATCACTTTTTTAACCAAGATTTACCTGATTTACGCTATACTGAGGTAATAATTTTTACCACTGTCATAATTCATATTACCCAAAAAGAAATGGGGTCAATTTAAAAAAATGAATCCCATAATTATAAATATGGACTATATTTTTAAGGATTCAATTTATATATTGGGATATAAATAATGTAAATATTAGAGTGAAAAATTCAATAATGTCTGTTTTTAAAGAAAGTAAATTTTTATGTATTAAAATGTATGAATATTAAATTATATAGTAATATTATTTAAATAAACAAAAATAGATTATTCATAATATAAAAAAACATATATAATTTTAATCCCATTAAAAAAAATAAAATTTTACATTTTCAAATCCATCAAATGAAAGCATAATTTATAATAAAAAGTTTTATTTTTACTATTCATTGTAAAATCAATATTTTCAAAATAGTAAAATTAACTGTAATATAATTTTGATATGATGATTTCAATATTGTTATTGATTTAATAAATTAATTAGATAATTTTCCAAATAGATAATTATAAAATTTAATCATAAAATGAAGTAAACATCAATTTTAATAAAATGTCTATTTGAAAAAAAATGGAATTACTAAAAATTGAGTGCTTATTTCATAATAATTAATTAATAAAATTTTATAGAGTAATAATTTATTATATATTGAAAACATGGTTGTTTTTATTCATTAATTTCAATTTAATTCTTAGTTTATAATGATTATATATAAATAATAGTATTTTTTGTTCGTTTAAGCTTTGTAATGCACGTCATGTATACTATCAAACATAATGGACTTCTCTTAAAATCTCATGATGTTAAATCCCCCCCCCCTTAAATAAAATGAATCATTTAAATTTCATTATATTATAACACAAATATGTGTTTGAAAGTTTCAATTATTCTAGTAAAAATAACATACATTAAATGGGTTATTTAATCATCCTATAAAAAAGTGTGGAAGGGAAATAATAAGGTCATCACAAAACAATGATTGAAAATAAGAGAAAATCATAGAGAATTGAGAATATTCATATATAAGATATGATTTACACCCATTGATTAATATATATTTATAGAGAACATGGTCATGAGAATGTTAACCACCAAAAAGCCATAAATTTGTGTTGGGTTAAAAGTAAATTGACTCATTGGAAATGAAGGAAATATGATAAAATTCAATTATTTAAATATCATTCTCTAAGATTTTAGAAACTAGTTTTACATATATACTAATAATATATGGGAATGTACTTACCTAAATATAATATTTACACACATTAACCATCTTTCATGAAAATCTATTCCATTATCCAAACAATGAGTATTGAAGATGAATTTTTTGTTTGTGAAGCACTAAAACAATCTTTTATTCGATCATGAAATACAAAAATGGATAAATATATATTCATCCAATAATTAAATATTAAATATAACTAAAATGGTTACCACAATTTTTGATAATATCTAAAATGTATGAATCATTATATGATGAATTAAAACATTTTACATCAATTTTTTGGAAATAATACATAATTTTCAATATAGATTATGTTACAAATAAATAAACATTAATCCAAATTAACCTCAATAACTTAAACATTAAAAATGTTTTAAAAATAAGTATGATTTCATTCCTTTTAACTTACATCCCTATAAATTTAATTTCATTTATCGAAAATAATATTTTATTTAAAAATATATATTAATTCTAAAATTCATGTGTACCTCCACCAAATTATGAATCCCCAAAACATTATTAATCACCATGATAAATCAGAGAATAATTTTATAATATAGTGAAATTAACAAAAATATCATAAATAATACTCAAATATTAAATAGGATTGAACTCCATAGAGTGATAATAAATATTTATAAAAATATCACAATATCAATGAGTAACTTTTTAACCATCAAGATTATCTATATCCCACTATAAAATATACCATTATTAATATTGCATCCAATCATATACTAACACAAAGGATTATTTAAAAATTTATAGGGTATTCATCCTAACATCTATTAAAATAATCAAATCCCCACAAAATCTCATCAGATATAACCTTAAAGTGTGGTACATATCCCTTTCAACTAACGACAACCCTAATAGTATAAACCCATAATGGCATACATAACTATTTACTTAACCCCATGTGAAAACATATATTATTACAAAAATTAATTTTAATCTTATTCCTCAAAAAAATCACAGATGTTTTGGTGTATTATATAAATTAGAAAAGTAAATAAATTTTATCAAAGACATATGAACTCTCTAAGATATCAAATAACTAACCATTATCATGGTTACCAATACTATTCTATTTACTACATAAATTTCAATAATCAATTAATTATTTTAATTCCCTTCAAAATATCAACGTAACACTAAATTATTTTTCATGGTTTTCAAGAACATTCAATATATTCATTCAATTACTGAAATAAAAAAACTATTATAAAACATCCCTTAGATGTTTCATGATTAGTATAACCAGAATTTCATGTATATAACACTTTAATAATATGGTTCTAAAATTACAATTAACATGAACTGTATTTAGTCAAAATCAATTATTATAATAGAATAGGTCCTTCATTGGTTTAGGAATTATGCCTTGGATTAAGGAATCAACATGGATAATTCCCATATTCTTCATATAATATAATGAACATATAATTTAAACTATAGGATGAAATTTATATACCCCTATAGACATCATAATTTTTCATCTAGAATTACTTTCTCTATTCCATTATTTTCCACACATAAAACATTTTATAATTCCTTTCCGTTATTCTATGAGGTGTATCTTTTATCATTTATGACATGAAGGAAATTGATATTTCTTTCCTCAATGGTTACATCAACCCAAGATCTCTAAAACTCTATATTTTTTTAGTTAGACAAACTAATATTTTGTTAGTATCTTTAATTGTAATCATATATCATGATAATTTATTAGTAATAATATAATTATTATTCACACCAATTCTCAATAATTTTAGTTGATCATAGTCACTGAATATCATATTATATGTGGGGTTAACATGATTCCTCCTTGTTCCTCCGATTGACTAAAACGAAAAGAATAGTATGAGAAAAAAACATTATAGTGGGAAAACACATAATATCGACCTTAAGAATAATTTTATGATGTCATAAAATATTTATACATTTCCTCAAAATCTCTCAAGGTGTAATGTTCCTTAATCTATGTATTCTAAAATTTAGTTTATATGGGTTATACTAAATGTCTTATGATACCAACTATGAATAACCTATTTATTATAGCACAATTCAGTCGGTTAAATTATTAGATTTTCACTACATACAGGAAATCACATCCCAATGGACATCGTAGTGTAGATGTTTTTATAAAAAATATTTATTCATTAATTTTATATTATATTTTAACACATAAAATAAATATCATAGTGAATGAGAATATTGTGGATTGTTGAACTCATTCAATGATTTATTATTTATAAGATATGGGAATGGGAAAAATATGGGTGAGATCAGATATTCTGTAAGGGTTCGGTACACTAAAAATTATCATGAGTAAAGAAATAATAATCAATATGAAAAGGTAAATAACAAAAAAAACATATATTATTTAACTAGAAACTTGTGAATAATGTGTAATATAGAAGGGATATATGATGATAAAATACTTCCATATAACTAATCACATGATCTTGAATTACACCCATTCATATCATTACTACTTAAATAATTCCATCTATATAAATACATAATTTTAGAATGATGCAATGAAAAATTAAAATCCTACTAAACATAATATTTAGCCGACATTCTAACACATAATAAACATAAATTCAATGATATATGGCTAGACATCTTATATACATTGGTAATTCATCAACAAAATACTGAACCTAGTTTTTTTTATGATATTTATTGGTTCATCAAGGGGATATAGCATTCCATTTCCATCACATAATAACTACAATCAAATAATCATTTGAATAAATAATAAAACTTATTTTTTTTGACTTAAAAATGAAAAACATTCTACATAAAAATAACTCATATAATGAATATCAGCACATTCCAAGTCAAACTGATCATTATCCATATATGGAAAAAATATGGATGAATATATTACAACACATACCATGTTTTGAATAAGTAATGTAAACATATTTTTTCCTTGATGAATAGAAATACAATATATATATCATTATAAATATCCTTGAGGAAAATACCCTTTTGAAATTCACATTTTATAACTACAAAATTACAAAATATTATGAAAATAATTTATTTGAAAATAACCATGTAAAATTAAAGAGGATTCCTGAAATCATTGATCAGTCATGACAGTGGGAAAGTAGTTGGGTCTGGCTTACTGGTAAGCCCCCCGTAATCCATCATAAAAAATGGGGATTCAAAAGCCATTGGATGTAGTTGCTATAATTGTATTATAGATGTACTGTACCAGCAGAGACATTGTAGCTATGACGGGCACTATAGTGGTGGTGGAGACTATAGTGGTGGAAGACAATGTAGAAGTGGAAGGTACTATAGCAAAAGGATAATGTAGTCTTATTATTCACAAAATGGACCTTGGACCAAAAAATCAGTCCTACGGTCAATGTAATGGTCTATATTCCCACTAGGCCTTCAGGCTATGTAATGGGACTCCCTCTACCCAGTAAAAAGAGTTATTTTCTTTTCATTGATAATAAAATAAGGATTTGGCCCCACCTTTAAAAAAATTATAGTGGGAAATTGTGTTCATGTTGTATAAGTTAAAAAAATTTCTTTCAAACTATTAAAAGAAAATTCAAATAGTGACTTGTTCGGAAAATGATAGTATGATTACATTTAAAAAAATTTAAAATGAAACTTTAGAAAAAGTTCCCATTAAAAATCATTATAGAATAGTAAAAATTCATTAAATATATTTAAATTAAATGGTGATGTGGAATAAAATGATTCCCAACCAAATACAAAAACAAATTCAATAATCCCTAAAACATAATTTTGATAGCTTGAGTAATAAAAGAATGGAAAATAGAAATAATAAATTATAACATAAATAAATAGCTAGAGAAAAAATAAAATATATTTATTATAATATAAAAACATAAAATAATTCTCTCAATGGAGACAATAACATAAACTAACCTGGACGATGATGATATTATGAAATAAATCCTTACCACTTCATCAAATCTTGAATCACAATCAACATGAATTCATAACACAAAATGAAACATTAAATACCATGAATATAAATTATTCGTGATATAAGTTATCAAATGGATTAATATACAAAACACAAAATGATTAAGCGGTGTTTATGACATATGCGTCAAAGAAATAAAAGTTAAATGAGAAAGTCTTACCTCTAATATGACATCCATTGTATGCATTCAACACAGATGTATAATAAATATAGATTTATTTTAAATATATTCTAGAACCGTAATCATATATATAATAATATTAATGATACAAACATAAAATTTTATCACCCATTTGTTGATAATAGTTCATTAGAATCTATGTTCCTTGTGATAACAAAAAAAATTCATGAATGTTTTGGTTTGTTTATTTTGTTCCTTGGTATTTGATCATGGTTCCTTCATACAACGAAGGTATATAATGATTTTGATGTCATATATATGCATTATATATATATATATTTACATTCACCTGTAAAGGTTATATATAGAAAAATTATTTATATTATTCATTGAGATGGTAGCTTGTACATACGTTTGAATATTGATATCACTTTTTGAAAGATTGAAAAAACTAATGGTAAAATATAATTCACAACTAAATTTTAATTAAAATATCATAAATATGGTATATTAATTAAATCAACCATTATTTAGATCTATGTAAAATTGTAATGAAAAAATAACATTATTTCATGGAGGTGGTAGTCAACACGTACACACAAGTCGTGTTATTTATTTCAACAGATTAAATGTTATGAAGGTAGATATTATACATAAATTACATAAGTGTATTTATTTCATAATTATTATTTATATGACTTAAATCTATTATAATAACCATCAATAAAATATTTTTCTAGAAAATGAACTGCCATGCTACATGAATGTGGTAAGCCATACATACAAACGAGCAATACATTCACTTTCTTTTTGATGGGAATGTTTTTGGATAATTGTCATTTCATAAAAATAATAAAATATAAATAAATTGAGGATTCTGATGATTTTTACTTGTGAATTATACAAAAATATTAGGGTCTAAAAGAAAAATTAAAAATATAGTTGCTGGTTAAGTTATAATATCTTTATTGAAATAACTCATTTATATCATCTCTTAAGGGAACTAGGGTTTTTCATTCAGGATGATCAATAATAATGGAATTTTTATCATTAGTATGTCAAGATAAATTGGTTTGTTTTAGTCAAGATAAGAGGCTAAATGTTGTGTAAAGATTATAGGGAAGGGTTATCCTTTTATAAGTGAGGGGAGTGGTGTTCATGGATTTGTTTTAATGTATTAACGTAATATAAAGTATTTTTCATGTAAAAAATGTTTCCAAATTAAAATAAATAAAAAATAAGCTTGTTATGAAATTAAATTAAATCATTAAATAAAATATAAGCATGTTTTGGTCATTTTTCCACCCATATCCAATAGTTTTAACCCCTGTTAATATTTCTGAAAAGAACTATAATATTAAAATTTTATACACTTTAAGGTTCGTTAATATTACCATAAAATTAAGAAATCCCCATAAATGGACCATTATTTATTTATAAACTATACACCATTCTAATGGTCAAATTTTATTTTTTTATGAATTTAAATAATTTAATAAAACATTATTTATTATAAAATATTTTTAATATTATTTTTATACTATTAACTTAATATGATTTCAAATACATAATGTAAAAGGATTAATTAAAATATAATCATTTAAAACTTCTCTACCATGTCATATATATCAGATAAATTCATGCACAACATTAACTCTATAATTTCTGAGCCTTGAAAATTACATAATCATGAATTATGTTAATAATTTACATTGAGGATCTCTTTATGATTAGAGATTTGGAAAATTTGTTCATAACATGTACAAAACAACTTGAAAATTACATGTAGAAACATATAATCAGTAGCCAGTTTTTCATAAAAAAACTCTTAAAGGAAAAGAAACAGGTTTAGTTCCATGTTTTAAACAGCATGACTTTTCCAGGATCCCATCCTTGACCCAATTCCTCCTTAAGTCCTGTGAAAAAACATTTCAAAAACATTGTATGAGCATAAAAATCTATGTAAGGGATACACAAATAAGAACAAATATTACTTTTCAAAACAACATGTAAACAGTGAATACATTATGATAAAATAATACTTTTATCCTTAAATAAGTAGAAAACAAATTCACTGAATATGACCTCATTTCTTACCCTTCATTTGAAATCAAAATTTTACCGTAAAACCTATAAAATGAAACATATAGCATATAATGTTAACTTAAGACATAACATACAGAAATGGAATAACCATATGGACGAATCCCTCAAATATATCTAAATGGAATATCTATATGTCTTACTTCCATACCTGATCCATTTGAGGTTATAACATAACCACCTATCCTGGGTTTATTGTGGAACCAACCATCATTTGGTTTGTCACGTAACCACCCATCAAATTTCCAAGTTCCATTATATAACCATAAGAAATAAAGTATTGCCAATATCAATATTTCTTCAATAAAAATTTATTTTTATCCACATTATATTGAAATACTAAATTCATTTCAAAAAAAATTGACTACTATAATACCCGAAAATGGAATAATGGTTTTATTTTCCTTTTAAATCATCAAGGCTTGTAGAGGAAGCCAAATAATGATTATGGTAGAAGAGAAGTCATTATCGCCACAAACGTTAAAAATATTACTTTTTCCCATTTAGTAAAATGATATGTAGAAAAAATATTCACATTGAATGAATATAAGAGTCAATGGTTTTTATTATACACTGTATAAAATAAGGAGGTATATATTATCGAAATATGCCTCAATGAAATGAGATTGAGATGAAGCTCTTTACATAGTTCATTATTTAATATCCTGAATAATAAACATAAGTTAATTTATACTTTCTTCAGAACTATTTCATGTTTATTATTCCTTTTTTATAACTTATTACATTTGTATAACAATTTGTTAATTATTTGAGGTCATATCGCACATTATGACGATGTGCGGAACTTGAGTCAAAAATGATCTTATTATAATTACAAATTGTCCATGTGGTAAAAATTACATTATCTCTAAAATGATATTAATTATCTATATATCATATATATACAGTATATATGTATTTATAATTTTCTATAGAATTTGGATGTAAGAAATGAAATGCACCGTTTATAGACACGGTAAGACATACATACGCATGAACGCTTCTTTCATTTCATTTTCATATTTAAAGGATATAAAACTAAATAATACATACGTTTATTATAATTAATATACAATATATATGTTATATATGTTACATATGTTCATTAATTTCATCCATTATACGTTCCATTTATAGAATCAACGAGTCATATCACTTTGAGGTGGCGGTAGTCCAGACTTCTTCAAATGAAATTATAATTTTTAAACAAAATGAAAACCATAAAGGTATGTTATAAATGAGAATTAAATAAGTATAGAGATAACATAAATACTAAAAATGTCATATATAATTAGGGTTTTATCATAATAGAAACCATAAGAGGTGGTAGGATAAGATTGAACAATCATTATTTCGTGAGGCAGCAGTTCGCCGTCCACAGAAACATTGTGCTTTATACACACTAGACTGAGGTGTGTGGAAGTGTAGTTAGAATACTTATCATAAAAAACCTATTATATTTAGCATAACTGTTTTTTATGTAAAAAATAACAAGAAGAGCATACAGAGTGGAGAAGGAAAAATAATGGAACGAAACTTGACAGAAGACATTACCTCAAATCGGGTAACTTCTTTTGATTTGAGCGAAAGGGCTCTATTGAATTTACTTATTCCTAGTGGAAGGCTTCTAGGATGAATATAGGGATGTTAAGAGTTTATTTGTGAAATTATTGGATGATCCAAGTATCATGATAGATGAGTTTAATGGGTTAGAGGTGATGACCTTTTATAAGGGGGAGGAGGGGCTCTTGAAGAATGTTTGAAAATATTATTTTATTATAAAATTATTTTCAATTTCATAAGAACCAAAACTCATTAAATTAATATATACAATGACTATAGTTATAAATAAAATCATCCAATATGAATTGGATAGGCTTCAGATATTTTTTAATCCTTATCTTTTTTATTTATACCTTTTTACACTTACTATTTTATCAATCATTTAATACTTCGTGAATAAAAATAGTTACCAACATATGGTAAATATAAAATTAAAGATTCAATAATAAAATTTTATACTTATAAATACTATTTGGCTGAATATTATATTTTTCTAAATTTTATAATATTTAATAAAATATTTTTTATTTTAAATTATGAATTATGTAAATTTTGACATTATTCATATCATGAATTTTTAAAAAATTCATAACAACTTGAATTATTAAAAAAACATCACTAATACAAATATAGAAAGTATCTAGCATCCATAAAATTCGTTTATGACATCAAAATATCCAAATTACATTTATTTTTACATTTATAATATCATTTATTTGAATCCTTTATTAATGAAGCAATCACTACATCATTAGTATGTCAAAATTAAATTTATTTATATTATGTATAAAAATTATAACTAAAATACCATGATATAGAAAATACTTTTATATTTATAATGAAAATATATAGTTGAAAATATAACTTATATAACCCCATATAAACATTGTTTTACTAAAATATATTTTTTTTATGTTACATTTTCCTTAACGTTAAATTAATTTTTATAGAATGTCATTTTCACTTACAAGTGGCTCCATGGGGTCCCCAAATCAACCCATGGATTCCCATTTTTATAAATATATCATCCAATAGGGTTATGATATGTGTTTGGTTAATTTAATATTATTATAATATTATTTTTTAACCTTATTTACCATATTTACCCTTTAATCAATGTAAATAAAGTATTTGCGGACGTTACTATTCATAATGTCTAAAAATAAAAGTTACCTATTTAAAAAATTTGGACATCCTGATTCCAAATATTTAATCCATTTCTCCAAATTCAAAACACATAAGTAGAAAAATATAATTTAAAATTAATTCCCGTTTTTAAATCCAAAAATCGTGTGTTTATGAAATAATTACTATCAAAAGATTAACATGTCTTTATGTATAATTAAATAGTGAAATTACATCCAATTACCAAAACTGGATTAAATGGTAAAAAATTAATCTAATTACTCTTTAAAATACAATTTAATTATAAACATACCAAATAAATATATCATATGAAAATACATCCTTGACGTAAAATGCTGTATTTTTCAATATTAATTAATAATTAACTTTATTAGAAATATACCAAACATTTTTACAATATAAATTTTGAATTCCACATCTAAATAATAAGTTTATTTTTTCATGTAAAATATATAAAATTGATATAAAACTTGATTTAAAAATTATTCTCCCTCAAACGTTGGTAACTGGACCTTTTAATGAATATTAGTGTATTTCATGCTTAAAATCAGATTCATTCTTATATTAAGATTATAATATTTATTCAATAATAGTAAAAACATTTAGAAAACATGTTTAGTCATATTTTAGTTGGTTCTGTTCTTTCCTTCAATTATAATGGCTATGATTAAACTACCATTTATAATAATTATATTATTTTTTCTATAACTCAATGTAGTATGCAACATAACATTTCAAAGAATCATGTCATTCTATTTTGAGTACACTATCAGAAGAAGCATCCCCTTTAACATAAAATTAATATCTTATAATATATATATAAAACTATTATTATATAAATACCTAGGTCATTCAATTCTTCACCCCTTTTGGAAATTGTGACCAAATAATTTTAAAATTTTTCTCATAATCTTCATTGAATGTCCCACATCGGAAAAAGATTCAATAAAACTATCACATTAAAAGAAATAAAGAGAAGTATAAAGGTCTTTTGAGATAACCCATACTAGGATTCTATATAAGAAAACCTCGATATGGAAGAGAAACTATCCCTAATGTTCTGATGGAGTGTGATTGAAAACCTGAATATAAGAAAGTTATCCACCAGAAAATCACAAACTTTTGATTACTTAAAAGATCTTTGATTCCCTAAGGGGAAAAGTAAATGGAAATCATTTTTATAATTTACTTTTCATAAAGATGAGGAACTTATTTATGAGCCTGACTAAGAATGTAACTAAACACACTTACTTTTCATGTAGACTTTCATCCTTTACTAAATTTCTACCACAAACTCATCTTTTCTCCAAATGATTAGTATTAAAGATGACTTTCTCATATCAAAATCACTATAATCAATGTCTAAAGAGTCACATAATTAAAAAAATGTTAACAATTTTTTTCCATTTACTTTAAAAAATAACCAAAACCAAAAATGGTTAGTACAATATTAGATGATCCCCAAAAATTAATAATCCTCTAAAGAAAGAAATACTACTCTTAATCTCAAAAATTAATCAAAAAATAACTAAAGTTCAATGAAGACCATTCAATGCACAATTGTCCTTAAAATTATTCAATATAATCAAAACAAGGATTGAAACCCAAAATACAAAATAATATAGTCACATAGTATTCCATAGTAAATCTTGGCATTTATATCTAAATAACATTGACTAATATTAATGTCTCATACTGAAGTGTAATTAAACTAATGAATTATTCTCTATGATATCTTAATAATTTCAATAAATAACCCAAATCAATATATGTCCACAATAATAATATAGATTCATCCAAAATAAAATTCCACTATTACTCATCAAATGAAATCCCATTGTATTCTATTTTCCTTAGGCATATAGTATTCAAAAAAGATAAAACCTATTCTAAAATAACATTTATCACATAATCACCAAATCATTTTCCTATACAAAGGATGTCCATTTGATAAAACATAAGAACAAAAAATAAAATTATTCTTGATGTATAAAATCATATAACTAAAAATAATTATCCAAACTAACCAAGGACTTCACATAGTCCTAGGGTAGGTGAAACATCCCAATCACACAATTTTTGTGGGTTCAATTCCTACAGCTTTCTCTGATGCAAGGGGTTGTGAGACGATATTTGTGTTGTCCTTTTCCAAAAAACTATATATTTTATAACATTCCCAGAAATGTTATAAACTCATCAAAAATAACCACAACATATTTTAAGAACAAATGTTATATCATACATTTCAATTTATCCCAAAATGTAATAACCTGTAATTTCCTCAAATTCATTGATCTTATAAACACAAATGGTTCTTAATAACTATATCCACAAAAGAAAAGATAACTATTCCTTGAATAACATTTTCACAAAACAAAATGTAGTATTACACATACCAGAGAAATGTATTCCATAGTAACCACCTCAACAAAGTGAATTAATTCTTTTAAATATTTCATCATCTATAGATCGAGCATATCCCTTCAATTCCTTATTTGTAGACATATTAATCAAAAAATATTATTCATGATCCTTTATACATGTTTTAAAATTTTATTATTTTATACATTATTCCTACAAACAAAATCATGCATAATGTCCAAAGATTTCAGTAATTTCAAAACATGAGGTATGAAATAATCCATACCTTTTATAGGTCATTTTCAGTTTCTTCAACTTCAATTAGAAAGACATTAGGAGTTAGTAAAGATATATTTATGTGATATTTCTGATACCATTATCAAACCATATTTATAGTACATCAATTTATATAATGAACAATCACACTAAATTTAAAACATTCAATTCATACCTCAGAAAGAACTTCTTCCCCTTTCCTGGTGTAAAATGGACACTTCCTTTTTTCCATGGTTGGTTGTTGCTTTATAACCTTGATTACAACATATATAGAATATTCATGTCTCATTGATCATTTTTTCAAGGTGTTTCTTTCCACATCCTTGAAACATAGGTTTTTTAATATACTTACCTTTAGGATTATTACCCGAACATTCTTTGGGATTCATTTAACACATATATAATTCCTTAGAAAGATTACCAAGGTTCAAGTGGTCAATCATGACTCAAGATAGTTGGTTAAGAATAAACACAAGAGTTCTTGTTGGAGGTCCCATTTCATCTAGTTTCTCATTCAGAAAACCAACATAGCTTCTATCACATCCATTTTTACTTTGGTGCCTTCTAGATCCATACATTTACTAAAACCAAATAGGTTATTGTGAGTATATAAGTAAAATCATCATATAATATCTTATGAGGTGGGTAAACACTAAGATATAATTATTCATGTTGTCTTGAACCCATTCAGTTTATCTGAAATAACTTTGAATCATTCTAATATTCTAACCATTATGACTATGTTAATTATTCATAAATATCCCCTTCACCTCTAAAGTTATCTAAACTGACCTATGATACCAATTGTAAGGCCCCATCCTTAAACATTACATAATCGTTAATTATGATAATAATTAAAATTGAGGATATTTTCAGGTTCATATCATTTTATAGTTAGGTCATAACTAATAATAAACAACATGAATATTACATGTAGAAAATTTTACTCAGTATCCATTTTTTCATTAAATTAAAACTCTTAAAAGAAAAGATACATGTATGGTTCCATGTTTTAAACAGCATGAATTTTCTAGGATCCCATTTTTGACCCTATTAAAACATAAGTTCTTCGAAAAAATATTTCAAAAACATGGTATGATTATAAAAAGCCCATTAAGGGATACACAAATAATGAAAACTGTTAGTTTTCAAAACAACATTTAAACTAGGAATACATTATCAAAAAGTAATACTTTTCTCCTTAAAGATGCATAAAAAACATCACTGAATATAACCACATTTCATACCCTTCTTTTGTAACCAAAAGGTAATAATAAATCCCAACAAAATCCGCATATATAATATAAATGTAACTTGATACATAATTACTGAAATGGTATAACCATATGGTCGACTCCCACACATATCACTAAATGGAATAGCCATATGGAAACTTCCGTACCTGATGAATAGGAGGTTATAACATAACCACCCATCTATGTGTTATCATGGTACCAACCGTCATTAGATTTAGGATCTAACCACTAATAAAATGTCTAAGTACCATTATATAATCATAAAACATAAAATATTTCAAATATCAACATTTTAGTAATAAAATTTATTTTTCTATCAAAATATATCATTTCAATAAATTGAAATACTAAATCCATTTCAAAAACCATTTTCAATACAAAATCACCCAAAATGGAAGGAGGGATTTCATTTCCTTTTAAATACATTAAGGCTTATAGAGGAAGCTGAATAACGAGTAGGCGGAAGATAGGTCATTATCACTGGATACATTAAAAACATTACATTTTTCATTTTGAAAAAAGTTCAGTTCAAAGAATATCCCCTTAGAATGAAATTATGATTAAATGGTTTTTATTACACATCGTATAGAATAAGGAGGTATATATTATCTAAATATGCCTCAATGAATGGAGATTTAGACGAAGTCCCTTACCTCGTATCCGAATTGACGTGTTCGTTATTTAATCTCCTGAATAACAAAAATAATTTAATTCTTATTTTTTTAAATCCTTTTTCTTGTTTATTATTCCATTTTATCACTTATTACATTTCTATAACAATTATTTAATTATTTATTTCACATCAGACATTTTGTTGATGTTTGGAACTTGAGTAAAAACAAACATGTTATAATAATAGATTGTCTATGTGGTAAAACTATAATTATCTCCAGAATGATATTAATGATTTATATATCATATATATCATATATATCAAGTATATATGTATTTATAATGGTCCATATAATTTGGATATAAGAAATGAAATTCACCATCCATGGAGACGATAATCGTACGTAGGCATGAATGCTACATTCATTTCTTTATCATATTTAAAGAAATGAAAAATAAATGATACATAGGTATATTATAATTCCTTTATAATATATATGTTATATATGTTACATAATTTCATTAATTACATCCTTTATAATTCCATGTATAACATGAATGAGTCATTTCACATTGAGGGGGCAGTAGTTTACACTTCATTAAATGAAATAATTTTATTTATACAACCTGAAAATCATAAAATTATGTTGTAAATGATAATTAATGAATAATAGAGATAAAATAAATACAATAAGTATCATATATAATTATATTTCTATAAAAATTTCCACCATAAGAAGGGGTAGGTGAAGATTGAACAATCATTATTTCGTGAGGCAATAGTTCATCGTCCACAGAAACAATATGTTATGTACCCATTAGACGGAGGTATGTGTATGTATAGTTCCAATCCATTTAAAAAACCTAGAATATTTAGGATACTGTTTTTGTTTTATAAAAAATAATAATATGGTACTAGGTTGTGTAGAGGGAAAGAAATGGAAAGAAACATGAGAGATGACGTGACCTCAAATCGAGTAACATCTATTGATTTGAGCCAAGTGGATATATTGAATTTCTTTCTTCATAAGGGAAGATTTTTATGAGGAAGATAGGGATTTCTAGATCCTATTTAGTCAGAGGTTGACTGAGCCAAGGGTCTTTGAGGTGTGAGTAATGGGTTAGCGGTGATGGCCTTTTATAAGGGGGTGTTTAAGAAAGTTTGAATGTATTATTTTATTATAAAATTATTTTTAGTTTCCAAAGGTCCAAATCTCATTGGATTAGAAAAGAAGATGAATATGTTTTGAAATAAAATCATCCAATATGAAATGGAGATGTTTTGGATATTTTTTAATCCTTCTCGTTTTTATTCAAACATTTTTACTCCTACCATTTTATCAAGCATTTAACACTTTGAGAATCAAAATAGTTATCAAAACATTACAAATATCCAATTAAAGATTCAATAATAAAATATTAGACTTCTAATAACTATTTTTCCAAGTCTTAGTTTTTTATTTATTTTTTTAATATTTCATAAAATATTTTATAATTTTAAATATTAATTATGTCAATTTTGACACAATTCACATCATGACTTTTTTAAAAATCCATAACAACTTGACTGATTCAAAAAAATTCATTAATAAAAATATTACATGTATCTATGATTTATAAAATATGGGGATGAAATCAAAATAACCAAATTACATTTATGTTAGCATTTATAATATGATTTATTTGAGTCCTTTACTAATGAAGCAATCACTACATCATCATTGTGTCATAATTAAATTTATTTATTTTATGTCTCAAAATTATAACTAAAATACCATGATGTAGGATATATTTATTCCTTTATAATGACTATTTATAGTAAAAAATATAACTTATATTACCCCAAATAAAAATTGTTTTACTAAAAGATATATGTTTATGTTATATTTTCCTTAACAATAAATTAATATTTATAAAATGACATTTTCACTTACAAGTGGCTCCATGGGGTCCCAAAATCAACACAAATATTCTCATTGTCGTACATGTATCCTAAAAAATTGTAAGGATATGTGTTAGGGTAATTTAATTATATTACAATATTATTTTGAACCCTAATTTACTAGATTTACCCTTTAACCATGGTAAATAAAATATTTACAGAAGTTACTATTCATAATGTTTAAAAATAAAAGCTACATATTTACACAATATGGACCACCTGATTCCAAATTTGAATCCATTTCTATAAATTCAAAACACATATGTTGCAGAAATTAATTTAAAATTAATTCCCATTATCAATACTAAAAAGGGCATTTTAAGAAAAAAATAACTATCAAAATATTGACATGTGTTTATGTCTAATTAAATAGTGAATTTACATGAATTGAAAAAATTTGGATTGAATGGTAAAAAATAATCTAATTAAAATTTAAAAACCAATTGAAATATAAACTATCCTTATAAATAAATTAGATGAAAAGACAGTTTTGACAAAAAATGTAGCATTTTTCATTATTCATTAAAAAATGTACTTTACCAGAAAAATACCAAAAATCTACCCTATGTTAATTTTATATCCCTATTCCGATGAGGATGTTTAATTTTTTATATTAAACATCAACAAGTGAATAATGATATATTTTAAAAGGGTTCTCCATCAAATGGTTGTAAATCAATCTTTTAAAGAATATTAGTGTATTTCATGCTTAAAATAAGATGCATTCTTATTTTAACCCTCTAAAATTTATTGGATAAATGTTAAAACATTTAGAAAACACATGTAATAATATTTTAGTTAGTTATATTCATTCTTTATAAAACAATGGATAGGAGTTATGTACCATTTATAATAATTTTATTATCTTTTGGTATAACCAAAACTAGTCTGCAATGTAAGATTTCAAAGAAACCTGTTGTTGGGTGTTGAGTGTGAAATTAGAAAAAGAATAACCTTTTACATAAAAATAAAATATTATAATAGAAATTGTAAATTATTATTCTATAAATAGATGGGTCATTACAAACTCATTCAAATTATATATGTATTAATATTTTTAAAATTATTTATTTTAATTTTTTATTAATATAATAAATATTGTATTAGAATAGTAAAAGAATTTAAAATAATTATTTAATCACTAAAAATGTAAATAAATCACCACAATGAGGATAATTTCATTGTTTACAAAAGGATATTTATTCCCTATTTAGCACATGATTTTTACCTCTATAAACATATAAGAGTTATTTAAAATTAATAATGTGTCATTTGGTGACGTTGTTTGATCTAAATTTTTAATAGGTTATTTTCATGGAAATTTTTATGATAAACATAAATATTTGACCCTAATATGATAACGACAGAATTCCATTTAATCAATAATAATTAGGATAAAAAATTACGACCTTATCACTTTGTTTTATATTATATTAACAAAATTTACCCTTTACCGAAGGTGATAATGTTTACAACAATTACCCATCATATTGGAAAAAAATTGAAAGGTTCCTATTTAAAAAATCATAAAATAATTATTAAACATATATAATGCATTTTTCATGATTCAATTTCACTATGTTATTATAATCAAATTTAATAACCAGACACAAAACACACTGAGAAATTTTTTTTCAATAAAATGAATTGTTAAGTATAAAATTGCATTTTTAATTATTTCAACCATAAACTATATTTTAATAAACTTAATTGGATTAATAATTTTATAAATGGAATAATTTTCCTATGAAACCATTTTATATAAGAACTTATCTTATAAAATTCTTGAAATAAAAAAATTTCTTTTAGAACATACAATATTTCTTCATTATTCACAGGTAATTCATAATTCTTATAAAAATACCAATGTGTCTCCCTACGTCAATTTTTTATGATGATTTTTAAATGGTTTTTTATTTTAATAAATTAATTATATAAATCATCCATAAAATAATTATAATATTTTATCATGAATATAAATAATATTTTTTAAATAAAACCTATTTTTTAAGAACAAATTGACCATACAAAAAAAGGAGTTCTTATTTGATATACTGTAATAAATGTAGATTTATTGATTATGGATTTTATATATACTTCCTAATTCTCTAAATACTATTTATATCCTCTAATATTAAAACTATATTGTAATGATCGTATTTAAATAATAATTTATTATTTCTTTCTATACTTGTAATTTCATGTCGTAATTTATCGAAATAAATTTTCATAAACAAAAAAATTTAGGTGTTACCTATTTTGAAAAATATTTTTCATAAAAAAATATATTGTATTTGTTTAATACCAAATAAATAATTTTATATTTTCTTCTATGTTTATCAAAAGGGGGTTTTAATTAAATAGATGTATATATATTTGGGATGAGGTAATAATATCACGATGTTCTTTTGTGATATAACCTATTGATTTATTATTAATGTGTTGTAAAATGTTTCCTCATATTTATTAACTAACATAAATGGATAATTTAGTATTTAATTTGGATATTTAATAATTATTTCTATGATATTCATGTTCATCAAATGTCTACTATCATGAAATAACCAAATTAATCTATATATTAGAAGCCCAAGGAGGCTTGTGATAGGGAATAAGGGTAATTGAATATCCCCCCATGTTTGTGATAAATTATAGGTCATTTGGTTGAAATGGTATTAATGACTTCAACATTAAAATAAAAATTTAAATGTAATGGAATTTCATATGAAATACCATCATTACTCATCCATACGATGGGCATCCATTACAATATCAAATGACAAATTAAATTGAAAATATAAATAGATGATGTAGTGTGAAATATTTATATTGAAAATAATTTCATTATTGTCACCTACATCTCCCTCACGTGTAAACTTCTTCGACCTCATCATCTAAAAACCACATATATTACACATAATTGATTAAGGGAAAAAGGAATTTTCTATTTAACCTAGTCTAAAAAGGGTGTAAAAATAAATACCAATATATCTAGTAAAACTACCCATTATGAGTCAATTTCACACTCCATTAGTCATAAAATGCCTTTCTAGTAGTGGACTATAAAAAGTGAAAAAGTGGAGGTACTCTTTATTATCAGAACCTAAATATGTAAGATCTACTTTTTCTAATGACCTAGAGTGTTTTATATAATGTATGAGCTCAAAAATACCAATAGAGATCCACTCATGGATTGATGCATTATATTTTTGAAAATACTTCCAAAATGGTTTTCTAAAAATATAAAAAATTTGTTTTATTATCCTTTAAATGGAAAAAATCCATGGGATTTCCTTTTCAAAACTCATTTTTCATAAAACAAAAAATATAGACCCATATTATTGGAAAATTATTTCCAAATGATGATTGATTAATCATTATAATGTGTTAAAACAAACTCAATATTCCAAATAAATCACCAATTGTATATGTTTCACTATTAATTAAAATAAAATTAAATAGAAACTAAAACGACACACCCTAAGAAGTTATAAGAAAATATATATATGTATTAACATGTCATTGTAAAAAAGAGGTATATATACAAGGGTAATATAAATTAATTATAGGGTAAAATAAGAAAAAAAGTTTGAAATTTAAAAAAAAATCTGGAATAAATGAACTATGATCAAATAGGGTACAAACCCTAAAACATATATTTCAACAATTAGTGTCGCTACCTAAATTAGAAAGATTATCATAGTACAAATCATTGGCTAACTAAAGGGGAACCATATATATAATCCTGTAAAATTTCTTTCGATGGGGTAACTTCATCCTATTATATGTTCACCTACCAATGTAGCTAGGGTTTACATAAGGCATGATAAACCCCATTAATAAGAGGTTTATCCTAAAATGATCAATAAATATGTTATTTTATGAGGTCATACTTTACATTATTTTCATTAAAAATCTTAAAATGATTCCTTCACAACAAATTTTTTTTGAAACCAAACCCCAACATTCATAACTTGTTTTCTAAAAAAATCCATTATAATTAACTTACTTCATAAAATTAAAAATGGGCCTGGAAATTATTTATTTGAAAAATATTAAAAATATAATTTTGAATTATACATGAAAACTGAAATTAAATATTAAAGATAAATTTTCGATGCAACCATTTATCATTATATATATATATCACTAAGTGTATTAACATATTATCATGTCAATATTTAATAATATATACACCTGTATATATGTGTATAAACAACTAAAATAGGAAAAACAATTGAATGATAAATAACATTTACAACCCTATTGAAACCAAGGAGACAACATCACATTAAAAACTAAAAAATTACATTAACCCCATAATAATAAATTATAACATTATCAAAATATTAAACAAGAAAAAATATACAAAATGATCAACTAACCAAAAAATTATCATAAAACATACATGATAGTAAAGTGTGGATGAATTCCCAAACCATTACCTCATTAAGGATAAATTAAATGTCATAAATACTAATTCTAATAACATATCCTTATTATAAATCACCATAGGTAGTTTAAAAATATATAACAAAAGTATTTTATATGGAAAATAAAATATAATTCCCCAAAAAATATAGATTTCATTGAAAAAATTGGAAGAACCAACATCGAATCAAGTAAAAATGATATGAAACCTCAAAGATCAATGATTATATGGTAATATCACACAACCTAGAAATTAGATCCATAATGATTTAAAATGTGTAACACTCTTAGGGTATTGATAAAAATTTCAATAATTTTATTGGGAGAAAGGAGAATAATATGAATGAAGTTGTAGAATGATAATGAGAGGAATATGATCCCTTACCTATGATAGATATGATAAACCAAAGGGATGATTTCCAATATCTCAAGGGAAGAAATAATATGGTGGAAGGATATGTGTGAGGTTCACCCCGAGGTTATGTTATGTGATTATAAGAAGAGGGGGATAGATTTTTATTTAATTATATAATGGGAAATTCCTAAAATTTTAATTTTTAATGACTTAGTAAAAAGAAATAATGATTCATGTTGATTCTTTGCTATGTGCTGAACATGAAATTCCTAATAGGCACTCTTGTTCAATCACATGACCAGTCTACATGGTTGGGAAACCATCCTCTAGAAATTTTAAATAATTATTTCAAAATATAGGCCTCTACTGTATGGATGTGAATGGTTTGGATAACTATTTAGCTTAATTTTTTAACTAGAAAAATCTTCTAAAATTTTAAAAAAATCAATAATATAGATTTTTTAACAATAATATTCATTAAAATAATAATTATGGTTATATAGTTAAAATCCTTCCCCAAATAATCTTATATTCCTTTAGGAAAGAAATCATGTCCCATCAGATGACATTGAGTTCATAAAATACTAGCTAACCTGATTCCCTATAAGATTAATGTGGTCACCAAAACAGAAATATCATTGCCTATTGCACAACCAAGACATTGAGGATTAAAATGATGACCAATGGAGAGAAATCTATGTTGAATAACTCAAAGAAAAAATATCTCATGTGGTCTCCATACAATATGATTATTCTACATAAAATATTGGCTAAAAAATGATGGTCTAAGAGGAAAACAATCAGAAAACACCACCTACCCAAGCTAAAATTGGAATCCTAAATATAATCATGAAAAATAACATCAATCGTTAATCAAAACACCTCATCCATAATTCCATAAATAATAAACAATTCTAACATAATTTTCATAACAGGTAAATAATGAAAATAATAAAAATGAATTAAAATGTAAAAAGTATCTATGGGATAAAAAATGAACTAGGGGACATAAGGCTCCTAATAAGATTCACTAACACATAACATTTTAAAATAACCATCATTAATGTCTCATGTAATATCAAACAGAAGTACCCCCAATCCACTACAAAAATTAAATCATACCAAAATGCTTGAGAAGGATACTCCCTCATAAGAATATTAAATTGAGATTAATTCCAGTGTACCATTATTAAAAAACCAAACAAATACATGCCAGAAAATAATTTATAAATGCCCTAGTCTCAGGTAAAAGGATGATAACATAAGTCCTACTATTATACAAATAAATATAATTGAAACCAATCAATTAAAATGTGTAACTATAATCCCATTCACCAAAAGCACTCACTTGATATTTTCATTGTAAATAAAAGTATACAATATGAATAGAATCATCCATATAGAAATATGAATGATCACTAAAATAAAAAACAACCCTAAGGAATAATCAAGGGACAACTAAAGAAACATCTATTGAAAATTTCTTCAAAATAGACAACTACAATAAACCCAATACATAAAAATCTCATAATAATATTCTCATCAAAAATTACAAAAAATGTTTGCATGCATATAAAATGAAAGAATAAATCATAAAGACTAACTATTTAATTTTTCCCAAGTAATTCCAATGGAATAATTAGAGTAGTATAGAACATAAATCCATCCATTCATATTTGGTACATTCAAATTATAATTTTTCAAAATAATTAAAAAATTTAATCCAAGAAATAAAACTCCCTAAAACCAAGTACCACTTGAAAAAGTTTCCCTATTTTCCAAAAAAATCACAATTTTTAATTCAATGATAAAAAGAAATTTAATAAAAATTAAAAAAATGAAAACATTTCATCACACATAGATAACCTAATAAAATTTATTTCAAAATGTGTTCTAAATTATAATTAAATGAACTAAATTAGTATATCTAATACCCCTCTTACAAATGACATTATTTTCATTTATTATATATACCTTTAATATAATTTTCAAAACGATGTCATTTTTTTATTACACATTTTAAATTTCACCATCATTTATAAATCCATTTTATAAAATAAAAAAAATAAATACTTCCGAATGGTTCAAATAAATACATCATAATTTTCAAAATATGTTTTTCCTTATATGAAAAAGTGATTTCCACCACAATTGTGAACAACAAAAATAAAAATTGAATTAAATTGGCCCCAAATTTTCTCAAATTTATCCCTAGTAATAAAATTCCATAACTAAAAACTAAAAAAATATATTAAAACCCAACAAAAATATTTAAGGATGATTAAGGTGTTTTATAAAATTTATCTGCACTGCTTGGTAGACCATACAAAACTACTCAATGACCCCTGAAACCTTCAAAAGCCTATGTGTATGGGATCCATATAATTTAACTACCTATGTGATCTTATAATTTTCCTCTAGGATGACTCCAAAATTCACCCCAAATCATAAAAAGTATCAACAAAACATATGACTCACTCAGAAGAAAAAAAATTATATCAGTTAAAATCCAAAACAAATCCTTAAATAAAAATAATGAATTCCCAACATCCTATAGTAGAAGTGGTTTCATCACAAGCAGTGTTGATTAGGTAGAATTTTATTTCTAACGTAATCTGATCTAATTATCCTATATCTATCAACCAAAAATAAGATATTTTATGTTATATTACATGAACTTATCCTATATTAACATCCTTCACACAATTACTATTTTTTCATTAACCCGCACAATCTGTCTATCCATCATACACTTTATTTAACACATTATAGTGCCTATAGGGGAATTTAATATCTTTCTATGGTAGTTAATAGAGATAAGAAATCAAAAATAAATTGTTGGAATGATTTCACTAATAAAAAAATTTAACATGTTGAGGATTTTTTTTCGAAATATCTGATTTGAAAAATCCATACATTGAACACCCATTTAAAAATAGAATAAAAAATTTCCGGAAAAAACATAAAAAAATAAAAATAAAATATATATAATTGAAAAAAAATATTCATTTCACACACAAATCCCTCACACAAAACATCTATCAATTTTGATTTCCAAATGCCACATATTTAATGCACCACTAATTATGAAAATAAGAAAAATATAGAATGGATTTCTTTTCCAAGACTAATAAGGAAATAAAATTAAATAATGTAATACCTAAACATGACATCCCAAGTGACCCAATATCATCCTATATCAAACACTACAGTTTTTCATATGATATTTCAAAAAAATGTCGTCATGTTGTGGATCTCTTCATAGTTGAACACGAACCTATATTATCCACTATTCCTATAGATAGTGAGTGGTGTAAGTATTTTTTGATCTCAAAAATCATAATAGGTTTTCTCTATTGACTCAATCAATTTTATTTTACAAAATATTCAGAAAATTATAGTTTTAAATATCTTAATTTAGGAATAGGCTTTTCATATCTTCAAAAAATTCCATGATATTTTATTTTTAAATCTTATTCTTCATAAACTAAAAAAATTAAATACATAATCAGGGAAAATCAAATTCAAAAAATTGATTGACAAATTCTTGATAATATTTTATACGAAAATCAAGTCACCCAAATATATATTTAAATGAATACTTATCACAAAGACCAAAAATAAATGTAAATGGAAACTAATAAAAAATAAAGTTGAAAGTTATAATAAAGTTATAAAAGTCTTAAAATGTGAACATAAAAAGGACTACATAAACATTGTTTGAATATAGAATTGCAAGATTTAAATAATAACTAATAAAAGTTAATATAAAATAATCATCATGGGGGATAGACCATATGCTAACTAAAGCTATAAAACCTAGAAAATATATGTCACTTACTAGGATCATGCCATTATTTAGTAGAGAGTTCCTAGCAACAAGTATATGGTTCTTGAAAGGGGGACCACATACATACTTCACTAGTATATCTACTAGTGGGGGAACACCACTTCTTTCTATGTTAAACTACATTGGTATCCAGGGTTCCCATGAGGTTTTAAATCATCAAAATAACCATTTTATGTATGTATTTCACAAAATTATAAGTAAATAATTTCTTCTAAAATAACATAAATCAAGCCATTTCCTGCATTCATGTTAAAGGATTCCTTGAAAACACATTTATAATTAATACCAAACCAAAATATTCATAAAGAAATTTCCCCAAAAATCTATTAGAATTATCAACCTCTATATAATTCAAAAGGATCCTTCAAACTATATTATAGAGATAAGTAATTAAAATCACATTAGAAAACTAATTTTAAAACCCAAAATATAAATTAATGTTAAATTTTTTATTATTCCCATTATTACTTTTAATATATATACATATATAAATTTAATTATGAACATATTCTAATGTGAATATGTGGATGTATATATATAAAACCATATATCTGTGCAAGAACACCCGACAAAGAAAATGATATCTGGAAGAAATATATAATTTTCCAACACCATGAAACCAAGAAGATAATATCAACACAAAAAACATTAAATTATATTAACAATAGAATAAAAAAGAACAAAATCCATAAAAAATTAAAAAAATATAAAAATATAAAAACCTATAAAGAACATTAAATTATTTAAGAAAAGTACGAAATTACAATGAAAATGAAGTATGTAACCATTACTACTATAGAAATAAATTTTATGCTTCTTAATAATCATTATAAATAAAAATTATTATTGAAATAACATAATGATGTTCAAAAAATATATATAATACATTATTTCTAGGGAAACTTATTTATAATTTCAAGGAAGAAGTCAATACGGTATGGAAAATAGAAAAACATGGAAACTATAATGCCAAAGCAATCACAGAAAAACCAAATCAATCACAAGTAATGGAAATATTTAAATAATCGTGAAACGAGTCCCTGAAGAGATAACTGCACAACCTATGATTCAAATACATACTGATTTAGAACCCATAACCCACTAAAAATTCATCTTAAAAATCAAGGTATATTCATAGGAGGAAATGATAAAAATATAAAATAATACTATGAAGATAATGTGGAAGAAGGTAACCCCTTCCAAATATCAAATACATAAAAATGATTGGATTAGCACTAAAATCGTAAAGAAATATTGGAAATGGATGAAGGATGCTGGTAAGGGTTTCCCCCTAGGTCAAATGATGATCACATAAGGTAGAAAAGATATATTATTTATTATTCTTGTGTGGATAAAATTCATAATATTCTACTTTTAAAAAACTAGATATAAATCATAATTTCATCCCTATTTATCTTAACCATTCTCTAATAATGCTCATAATATTGGTCACACCTAACCATTATCATTTTAGGCTATCACTTTTGGTCATACTATATTCAAAATATGTGAAATATCTATAATAAAATGCTTACCCTTATCCTACAGATTGTGTACAATTTGTCCAACCATGCGGACAAACTGTGTGACATGATAAAACATTATAACTTTAAGAAATTACCAAAATAAAAGACCCAAACATATAGAAAAAGATAATTTAATAAATCTAAAAACACGTATTATGGTTTAAAATCTAGTATCTTCTTGTTATGATAATTTTTTTATTGGCGGTGTACTACATAGTGAGGCTAGAATGGGTATGATGGGGAGACTATTTTTTATAGATGCACCAATAGTATTGTAGTTGTTATTCTTCTCTAAGTATGAATAATATTATCGAATGAAGGAATTTTGATTATCCCTAACTTTTTAATATGATATATAATCATAATTAATGTTTACTTTCATTATGTTTCTTATTTTCATTCATTTATTAGTCTATGATTAAATGTAATTATTTATTTTATTTCCTCTTATAGTATTCTTTGAATTTATTATTATTATAGTGTTATATAATTATTTATATACATGTTATTTTATTTATTTAAATTGTTTATTTACTATTATCTTTATTCTATATTTTTTACTAATACCTTGATTTTTCCCCTTTCTCCAATCTAAAATTGTAATTAATTTGGTTTTCTAAAATTTGATTCTAAAAAAATAGATTTCATATGAATGGTAACATATTTCTTTTAATGTTTTGTGGATACATTTATTGGGGGTGTTCTATTATGATCCTAGGTTCTTTTCTTATAAAAAATCCTAACATTATTAACCATAAATAAATATATTGATTATGGAATGTATATAAAAATTGAAATGCAAGGAATATTTTATTAGTTGTAACCTAGTGGAACAATATTCTAACACCCTACATTAAAAATATGTTTCTATATAGTCTGTGTATTTTATTGTTTTAGTTCATATGTTCCTTCTTATGGGATACTTCATTGAGATTTGTCATGAAGAGGTTTATAGTGGTTTATTTATTGAGTGGCCTTATGGCATGTGGAGATCATTTTTTATGTTCGTTTTGGATTTAATATCTATTTTTTACAATGTATATATTGGCCCATTATATCATTCTTGTATTTTGAGATATTTGTTTAATTTTTTATATGATAAAAGAAATTATTAATTTTTTTATTTAAATTCGATGTTTATTTTTTGTTTTTCCTTGTTTTGTCTATTTTATGGTCAATAATATTAATTTGTTAATGATTTGAAGACTTATTAATTATCAAGGAAATACACTGAGTATGTTTTATGACTATTTTTTATTATAGAGGGTAAAATCATTCCCTAGATTTTATGTTCGATACTGTGGCTAAGGATGCCATCCTCCGAATATCATGAATGATCCCTTGAAATTTTGAAGTATTTCACTAGTGCCTGTTCAAGGCAAACATAGATTGGTTCATGAAGTATTGTTCTAGGAAAGGAATAATCATTTCTCTTATTATTATTTTTGTTAGTCACATTTACCACTTATTTTATTTAGTTTAATTTAGTTTTATTTATGAATATTCCATTGAATTCTTACATGAATTTTCAATGAAATTTTAAATTGATTTCTTATTATTTTGAAAACCATATATATATATATATTATTTTCCATGTGTAAAAAATTAATAAGATATGTGTTCTTATTGAGATTAATTTATGAATACATGCATGTCTAAATTCTATACATTTTAATGGTTAATCAAAATATTATGGGTTTCCAAAATTTATATTATCATTTGACTGAAAATTATTATTTTTTATTATGAAAACACTTTTAAGGAAAAGTGAGAAACCAAGATACATGATTTCATCGACTTAAGACTTCAAACTGTGCTCCAATGGTCCAAAATTCAAAAAACAAGATCAAACAACAAAGAAGGCCCCACCCTAGCATCAACAACGTTAAATCCAGTCTCCACCATTCCAATGTGCACGACCAGCTATCCCGCACAAAGACGGTCCAGTACCGATGGCCAAGTCCATACCATCTCAATCATCCAAAACCTAAACACATATGTTTGGTGAAAACGTAAAGCTCTAGACCTCATCTGAATCAATCTCTGAAGAAAATCGGGAATCAAGAACATTGAACTGCATGTCGCCGGAAAACAACAATCAATGTGAGCAGAAAAACATCCCATGTTCAGGGTCAAACCAAACACACAATAAACTTCCACCAATCACATAGGAATTTATTGAGACATTAAAACCATTACCAAATCATCAGCATCGAACAAATCCAAAAACATCGATTACCCGAAACCGTCCATCTAGATACACCATATGTCGGAGCCACCGCTGAAAAAAAAACCTTGTCTCCATCCATGAAAAACCCCCAATCATCTGCAGAAGCAACAGCCGCACATTGGAAGAAGAGAAAGTGAGGAGCAGCAGGGAACCTCCAACAGCGGCGACGCCACAAAAACCTTCTGATCCTAAAAAATCCAAATAGATCCCTCCCCCTCCGAGCCGAACCATATACGACGTCGGGCCACACCAGAGGAAATGATTATATCTCAAAAGAATTTATGAAATAAAATATGACAGGTTATCCTTCTATACAATGTTATGGGATTCATTTTCAAACTATGTGGTGAAAACAATTAATGTTAGCCTCAAAATAAGTAATGAGTTTCTTTTATAATGTATGTACATCATTAGTATTTCATGAATCATCATTATATTTTGATTGATGTTATTACATTTGGTTCGTAAAGATTTTGGAATGATCTTATTATCATGTTTTCATCCATAAATTTTCATTTTATAACCTTTTTTATGATAACATCTAATTATTTTATTCATATATTTTATTTTTTACTTATTGTTGAGTGTTTGAGCTCAAATTTTCATTATGTTTTCATTCCAAATATTATGAAGAGGAATATAGCATAATATATGTCTAAGAATGAGTCATGAGTGGAGGAATTATAGATGAAATGATCATTGTATTTTATAATAAGAAATATTTATAGAAAATATCCATCGAAGATAATCCACATGATTTTATAGGTGTGATTTATTATGAGACATAACGGAAAATAATGTATAATTATATATTTATATATATATATATGTTTTAACTGGGTTATTTCATCTTGTATCAGGGTACTGTTTTGTTAATTATGTAGAATAGGTTATAGTGAATAAGTGGATAAAATATAAATCAATATTTCTTTTATCATGAGAATGATTAAAAAAACATAATGTTTCTTTAGGGGGTGTTATAGGTTAGGGTACCTTATGATTGGTTTTCATATTAATAATAATTTTTGACTTGGTTATCATTACTAACAATAAATATTCAAATTTGTTTTTGTAGTTAATGGATAAAATAATGAGTAAGAAAATAAAAAATGACTACAGTGCATAATATATTGATTATAAAAAGGAAAAACCAATGGGTATGATAATATTGGTTAAAAGAACATTTTTTACAAGGTCAATTATATAAGGTTATTAAAAATATCATGCACTATTTCAAACTCCAATATTCCCAAGAAATATAAAATCATTATAAATTCTTTTATAAAAAAAATGAACATCTCATATTACTTGGTCTTCCAACTCACAATTTTTTATGTAATGGATCAACATAATAGAAAATGATTATTTCTATTCCCTAGTGTTTGGAGAATGATAATGGGGGTTTAACATGTTATCTTTTACAAGGTGATGAAAATAAATGGTGGAATCTATTTAAGAACCCTGATTAATAAAAAAATGAATATAGTCTATGTAATATTAGGTGTTTGAAAAAATTTATACAACCACATTCCTTGAACTATGTATAATAAAACTCGGTTCCAATTTTTTTTTTAAACAAAATAGTGTTAAATCGATTATTTATTATGCAATAAAAATTCACATGTATTGAATAGTATGTTTTTAGATCTTCTATTTATCACAAAATATAATTTGAAACTTTTATAAGTGCATTAAAAAAAATTAGGAATATAATTACAAAAAATTAACTTTGGTATATATGAAGAACATCTTCTATCTAATCAAATAGTGGAAATGAAAATTAGTGAATCTCCTGATAATCATAGATTTATAGTTAATAATATAAAAATATAGTTTTTGGAACATTAAAACTATAAATATCAGAAATTAAGGAATATTATAATTTCTATAAGTCAAATATATGTGAATAATTGCCTGGTAAATTTCTTCAAGGGAACCAAAAAAGGATTCATGTGTAGAAAAGAAAGTCATCAGTAACCTGACTTACAATAATATATGAAGAGGGTGATAAAAAAATGGGGGAGGAATTTTCTCATAAATCACAAAAAAAAATATTGTTTTTATTATTATATGTATGAATCTATGAAAATAAATGAACCAATAAAAAAGGATATGGGGATAATCTAGATCAACAACATCCAATAATACAGGTGAAATAGAATGTTTATTAAATCATTAATTCAAATATGGATCATCAATATGTTATGGTGTAAGAAAAAAATCCCATGAACTATATACCATTTAACATAGAATTTTATATATATAATACATTATATATTTCCTGTTTTCTAATATAATTAATTCACCTCTATAATGATTGGATATTGAATTATCAGTAGAAACAGCTAACGGTGCACTAATTGCATCCTAACACTATACATCATCTCTGGTTGACATCTATTCAGTAAATTTTATAAAAAATATTACCCCTTTCATAATTGTTTTATTCAATGTGAAATTGGTCAAGGATTATAACTCTCATAAATGAGCTAATATCATTTATCAGGAAAAGGAAACATCCTCTCATCTTCAAAATCATCACCTGAACATATATCGACTTGAGGATGATTATGAACATCCAATGGAAGAGAAATATATTATATTTATCTTAATAACAGATAAAAAGATATATTTGGATGAATATTTTTGGGAGAAAACTAACATTGATAATATTATGATTGTGGGAGAATATTATATTATATTTCTTGATGAACTTCCTAGTAATCTCCCCAACAGTGAGGTTATGTTTTCAATCAAACACATAACTAATGATATGAATATATCAAGGAGTCCTTATATACTAGACCTTATTGATTTATATGAATTGAATAAGTATCAATTATAGAGTTTAAACCTAGGTTTTATACGCCTTAATGCTTCACCATGGGGTGCACCAAACATATTTTTTAAGAAGAAGAATTGATCAATATATTTATTCATTAATTATGATGAGATTATTAATATAATAATCATGAGTAATTATCCTCTAACCCATATTAATATATTATTAGATCACCATCATGGGGATTAATACTTATCAATGGTGGACTGTTGACCAAGATATCATCAACTGTTATTTATAAGGGAATATATATACCTAAGATATTTGTTATTAAAAGATATGGTCCCTATGAATTGATAATGATTCCATTAAAACATAAAAATTCCTAAGACATGATTAATGATATAATTAATAAAATCATTATTGTATCTATTATTTGTGAAAATTATAACTGGTATTTTAATATATTGGATGATTAAGGATGAATTTTATGAGTATATGATAATTTTTCATATTAATATAAAAAAGGGGAAATATAATCTAAATTTTATATGTTTCATTATTATCAATAAAAAGTACCTTCCCTTTGTATATTAATCATAATAAATGTTATAAAATTATATATTTTTAAGATAGAGGTTATTGAATAAAGACATAGAAGAAATTATATTAGATATATATGTTTTTTTCATTGATTTGATGTATATTAATGATGTTTTTTTATAAAATTATCCTGATATAAAAATCAGAAATAAATGTTAACTCAAAATGGAGTCATGTTTCATTATATAAACTATTGTGAATATAAAAAGTTTATTATTAGAGGAGGATAGTCACTTTAACTTTTTATACACTAACTTGTATTTGTGTAGGTATCATGATATATGGTGATGCATCATTAAAAGTATATGGGTGTGTCATTAAATAAGGTGGAGAAGTTGTAGAATCTTTTTATCTTAAATTTATGGTCGATGAAAAAAAGTACCTATGCAAGATCTCGATTTAACATTTGTAATTTCCCTATTAATCATTTGGAGGAATTATATTTTCTGTAAGGAAGTGTCAAATATATATTAATCAGAAGATGATAAATTTTATCCTCATAATAAAGGACATGAACAATTGCTAAAAGAGATGGTCAATGTTTATCATGGAGTATGATTTCTCAATACCTTAGAATTCTGGGAATCCAAAAAACATTTTTACTTCATTAAAACATATAATTATTTCACATTAACAATAATTATGATTGTATGTGACCCAATATCTATGGATATGAAACAAATGGATATAAAAATATAAAGGGAAAGGCTGAACTCATACCTTTCGCAAATTATTTATAAATAATTTTTCCCTAAGATTATCAAGGTGTTGTAAACGGATTACATGGTTCTACATAAGTAGGTAGAAAACATTATATAGTTTAACATTGAAAATAATGTAATGATTATCTTTTGGAAAATATATCTATCCCAAAAATACTAGAACTAAAGCAAAAAGTTATCAGATAATGCACAGAGATCAGCATTATCTTTTTTTCAATGTGCACAAAGATATATATACATTTCGAAGGGGAAATTGGGAGAGAAACATGATGAGTATGTTCATAGATTATAAATATTCATTCATGGTATATCAGAAAGATAATGTTGTACAAAAGAAGTCTATGGAGTGATGAAAATATTACCAATACCCATATGTAAATGGGATAATATCACTGTTATTTTCATTATAAGACTTCCCAATAGTAGTAAAATATGTAATTTCATTTTTGTTAACGTTGATTAACTTAAGAAGTTAGAGTATTTAATTACTATTTATGATGATGTATCACTTGATTAACATTGTATTATGTACATAAATAATGTTTTAATGATTTACTAACAACCAAATTTAATCCTATCAAATGTACATTTGATGATTTCCTTAGTGTTCCAAGGTATCCAACAATATGAATTTAAATGGAACAAAGAATTTACACAAATAACCACCCTAAAACAAATTGTATGTCATAAAGGAATATAAAACCATATAAGATATGAAATGATCCATATCCCTGGATTTTAATTGACGTTTGGAACACCTTCTATCTCTAGAATATTAATTATAAGAGATTATTTCCACTAAAAAAATTAAATGGTTCCATATGATGATTTATTTAGGAATATATGAATAAATCTATCATATTGGGATGATATTTAAGAGGGAAATACATTGGGACAATATCATTATCATGAAATTTCAGAGAATATTTAATTCATTAATCCACATAATTAAGAATTCCATGGTGAAAGAAGTTATTTGCAAAAAAGTTCCAACGATATATGAATTATATTCTAGGAGAAGTTGTATTCAATTAAATATAACCATTTAAGAGTGTTATGAGATTTTATAGGGATGGGTTTTTGGTTGATATAAATATTACCTAGTTGGAAATTAATAATTTTATGTTGAGTTTATCCTATCACGTTCCACTTCAACTAAATATATTATAATTCCATAATTATTTCAATGTATCACTTTTAAGGATGTACACAACAAGTCTATTAAATTTATATTACATAAATGTTAGAAAAACATAATTTGTATTTCTCAATTTTGGAACAACCAATGAAAATATTGGATCTTTTTTATAAAGAACAATAATATAAGACCATCCACATAGTTAATTTAGACTAGAAGAATCATATGTTTAAGGAAGTAGTGTGGTATCCTAAAAATGTAGTGAGAAAAATTACCCTAATCTATTTTCATATGATTACTGGAATGTTTAAGGAAAATTTTATATAAGATATGTGGAATATAAAACCCTTAATATTTAGTGTGAAAAAATACCATGAGTTTGATAAATTTCCTTACATGAAACATTCAACTAACATGAATAGTTACTTATTCAATAAAGTAAAACATTATTTAAGATTAAAAAAATAGGGTATTTCAACACATATAATTGAATTAATATTTTGAAATTTATAAAATTAATAAACCCAAAAGTAACAAAAATTATAGAAGGATGAAATATTCGTCATTAGGATCTCCCAGGAAGAGTGTATCGCTATTGATAATAATTGTCAGAATAATATACATTTGTATTATGAAAAAAAAGAAGGATGCAATGAGATGATATGGTGAATTATTTTCATATAAATTTTTAACGAAATATATTTTAATTGAAATGTAAAATATGAAAATTATATAGTAATTCAATATAAAACCATTAAGTGAATAGATATTGGACATATTTATATTACATATTGATAAAAGGTTTAATGAAATTGTGATGATATAAATTATCCACTTTTTTAAGAAATAATTACATATTATAAATGATATATTCAATATATCTATCAAAATTATTTTTATTTTTTCTAAAACTTATTTATAATTATTCATAATATAATAATTTATTACATATGAAATGGTTTTTATTCTGGAGAAATTATTTGTTTTAATTTTAATATAATATAATTTTTTTATAATTATATAAAACTGAGATAATAAATTTTCCTAAATGGATTTACATTTTGTAATTGTGGAATCTAAATTACATAAGAGGTTTAATATAAATTTTATAAAACAGTATTAGTTGGGTGAATAATTATTGAAATTTCAAACCATTAAAAATGATTAATAATAATATATGATTTAAATGACGTAAAAAATATGTAAAAACATAATACAAGTTAATATTTTTAAGAGATCAAGAATGAATATTTATTTATAGTTATGGTTCCATTTTTATTTTAAAATTAATTTACAGTAACATTATTGAATGAGAAATTTTAAATATTTTAGTCAGACTAATCTATAAAAGGAACCATCATCTACCCACCAAAAATAACATTTCTCATATTTTTTATTGTCAAATACCTACCCACATTTCCTCCCAAAACTAATATGTCACTTATTTTTACCTTCTGGACAAAATAAATAGGCAAAAATATTTCATTATGAAGGATTTCATTTTGAGAGATTCCATCAATGTAAGTAAAAAAGCTAAATATCCATATAATTCAATTATATTCTAAATTACACTCTTCAAATCACAAACTACCACTATAATTATGTACATATAATAATAATGTGTTTCAATGAAAATTATATTAGTATATTATAACATTATATTATTACATATTCATTCATATTATATGTCCTTGTTCGGGTCGATTCAACAACTTAAATTAGTGATGTTATAAAATATTATCCATTTTCATTATGAATGAATAAAAAATAGAAATACTAGTAATATATGACATTAATAGGTACATTATGTTATGAATATGTTTCTAAAATGGTGTTTTCCAGGTGAATGATCATTATAAAGTAAGTCATTATTGATTATAAAGTTAAATCAAATGTGTATAATGGGTATTTCATGGTAGAATAACATACTCATACCTTCAATCCCAAGAGCATGGGAAATTTTAAATCAATTTAGTATTATTATACCACTAAATTTATTATTCTATGTAACGATGATGTCACCAATGAAAAACTATGAAAAAATAATCTTATCGAAACAAATATTTTATAGTCAACACTACATAAATTAAATAATGGTAATAAATTACATTTTACAATAGTATATGTTATAAATGGGTATATTTATTCAATATTATTAAATATAATTATGTTTTGGAATAATATGAATTTTTCTCTATTTTTATTAGATATTGGTTATAGAATATTTGAAACAATATTGAGTAATGCTAAGGATTTTTCTAATAAAATCCATCTTTATTTGAGATTATAAATACCTAAACATACATTAATTTAATTCTTTTACACAATACATTTAGGTTCCTAATTTTTATCCTCTTATTATTGCATATATTTACATGTATTTTTACTATTTGATCCTTTTTTGATTCGTACTTCATTGATTAATACGTCTATAATTGGAAAGGTCTTTATTATGGTTGGAATAATTCTCCACAGTGTCCATATTCATTATTACTCTTTTTTGATTTTTCATATTTCCTTTCATCTATTTCTAGGATTTATTATGTTAATTTATCAATGGTTTTTACTAACTTACAATGGTTGGATATGAATTTTTTTTCTATCTTTTGTTTTATTTTCTATTTGACACTTTCTCCAACATTATTCGTTTAATTTATATTTAAATAAATCATTATATGTTTTTTTAATTATTCAAGGTATTTTTTAAATTATATTTTTTTTGTAATCCATTAACTTATAAAATATTTCTTTATAAAAATTAATCAAAATGAAAGGTACTTTTCTTTATATTTTTTGAACATTTTTCTTAACTACTTCAATAGAGCTTTTATTCTAAGTTAGTGTCATTAAATATTTCCAAAATTTTACTGTGGTATTATTTAAATAATCCATACAAATTATTTCAATAGATGATTTAATTTTAAATTTATTGAAATTTGTTTACTGAAACCAATCATATTATCACTAGTTAATTATTTTATGATGAGTTTATGATAGACAATATTGTTTGAAAAAATCACTCAAGGTAACACTATAATATTTTTGGGTTAATTGTGTTTGTGGAAAACAAGAATTCTATGGTATGATGTGGTGTCTAGAGATATTTTTGACACATTATGTTTATAAAGATCCAATATTATGGAATGCATTCCTTGTTAGTAGCACAGAAAATTTTGTACACAAGGTGACGTAGTTCCCCAATGTTTGGCAAAAAAATTTGGGTTTCAAAATTTTGATTTTTGGATAGCATCGTGAAATATGGATTTCCTTGAATATCTCATAAAATTATAGATAACTCATGTCTATCACAAATATGGGATTTGTGAATAGTGTTCGGTGATGGATTAAAGATATTTGATGGTGATCTTTGTTAACAATGTGGAGCATCATGAACAGTGAAGGTGACGAGCATCACGGGCAGACCATCATGGTGGTGTAAAGTTTTGACAGTGATATTCATGATTACTAGTATCATTACAAGTGGACAATTTCCATGGAGGATCAAGAAATATGTTTCATTACGTCGAAAAATAGGGAGCACAACGAAATGGTGTCGACAGGGATAAAAAGTTATGGAATCCGTGGAAATGCCTATAAATAATCCTATAAACACTTCATAAAATCACTGAGTCCTAATGAAGATCAAAAGCCTTCAGAATCGCGAATGTAGTTCATGAAGGGTTGTTCATGAGGGTGGTTCATGAATGTGATATGAGAAGAATTTTGTGAAGGATTTAAATTCCAACTGAATGTTATGAGAATCACGAAACAAATGAATTCCCTAAGTCAATAAAAATCCAACTGAAGCTAGTGAAGATCAAGTATTCTAGTTGAGCATTGTGAAATAAGTGTGATTTGATAAAGAGAAGTGAGATTCATGAAAAGGAGTGATCTTCTTGAAGTTAGTTTGAGCATCATGAATGGAGGATCTTTACGAATGTAGTGTGCATCACGAATGTGTTTTAAAAGATATTTCCCAATAAACTGTAGTAAGATGGTATTCATCTATTGAATGAAAGTGGAACTTGAATATTGAATACATCTACAATTGAGTATTTGTTAATTCATGAAAATTAGGGACCCACAATTTAATAAATTGTGTTTGAATCCTTTCCAAGATAAGTGATCAAAGGAAGAGGAAAAGGGGGATCCTTTCAACCTGTAGGGAGCCAAAGAAAAATACATAGGGAGTGACCATTGTAAATGAAGTGAGAAAACCTTAAAGATTGTAAACACAACGATCCTAGGCATATAAGTGATCTATCCAAAACATCATTATTGGATGTGAGACTAAGTGAATTTGGTAGTATCAGGACATCATCATTTTATGCTCCATGGATGTAGCCTAGTGAGGGTGAACCTAGTTGAACTATATATGTCTTTGTGATTGCTTTTTTGCACCGCATTCAATGAATAGTCATCAGATGAACAATGAAATAATAATATCATCATTAACACTTGACTTCAAACAAAAATACCCTTCAAATAATTATTTCATTATCTTTTTATTTTGGTAGAGTTTAGAAAATAATATCTATACCCTGATTCACACCCACATGGTATTTAAGACTATTTAGGACCTAAAAATAATCCTAATGATAGATAATCACTAATCTACTCACATGGAGTTAATTCACAAATACTATAAGAGACACATCAACTATCAACAAAAAATAATAAAGATTATAGAAATTTAGTTGTAGTTGTATTTTCCATCTTCCTTAATCTGAGAAATCTCTATGAACATCGAGTTAGATAAACTCTTGGATACAGTTCATTTTTTTCTTGAAAATTCATGAACTACTATTTTATTGATATATATTTTGTTCATCTATTGATATTTATCAAACTTTTACAAATAATTACTCTCTTTTTCATGATATAATCAACAAGTTACCCATGATTCTAATATTCATATATCCTTCATTTTGAAGGATAAATAAATATATAAAATAATTTCAATTACAAGTCAACAAATTTTAATTTGGATAACATAAAACATAATATAACATTATAATTATTAAAAAGTAAAAATTTATCTAACTCCACAATTGTCACGACCCGTCCTCCGGGCCTATGCCGTGACTACCCCATGCTCGCCTTCCATAGGCCAGGGGCGGGTGACTAGAACCAATGGCGTAAATCCCGATAAATGGGAAGGAATTGCCTTTATAAAAGTAACAAAACACCACAAAGTACAATCGGAAATAAAACCCTAAGTACAAAGAATGTGCTGAAAAGTAAATGGGCCAGAATACAAACCCAACTGAAAGTACAGCTATAACTGAATGAAAGTACAACAGAAAAAGACAAACAACTGGAAGAAAGGAAGTATATCAGGGGTCGTCCTCCTCGGATCCTACCTGAAGGGTAGGTACAGATAGCGCAACTCCTGGATCATCCACCACGGATCCTACATGAAGGGTAGGTACAGATAGCCTCCACAACGCTCTTTCCCGCCAACCTCCTCCGAGTATCGTCTCGCCGTGAAGTCCTTCTCCTGATACTGACTCGTCGCGAGGTCCACCTCTAGGTACCATCCAGTCCTCGAACACTCGGCCTCCGTCACCACTGCCTGTTGTCTGCAACCAACACAACAAGGTGCGGGCATAGCCCGTGCAGGGGTGAGTATAAAGATACTCAGTAGGGACCCCGAGACCCTCAAGGTCTCACTATATCAAACAAGGATAACCACAATGAAGATCTCAACAGATAACCTCTACTTAGGTATATTCCCATCCATATACCTATGTTATCAAGTAACTCATCTCAATAATGAGGTAAACACAAAGGTCATAGGCTCAGCTCAAACCGGGATTTTCATTATCAAAACCATAACTGATGAAGAGCCACGTCTCTAGAGTGTACAGTGGTCCTGTCATGACTCTGAGGTACTGCTCACTAACCTAAGACTGCTGAGGTACTCCTCCTGTCAAGTACCGCGGGTCTGCCACCTCACACATTAGTGCTCCTCCGCCATGGGACTACCACCTCACACAGTAGTGCTCCCCCTCAGAGCGTACAGAGGTAATCCTCCTATAGAGTACTGCGGGAATTCCACCTCACACAGTAGTGATCCTCCGCCATAGGTATTCCACCTCACAAAGTATTGCTCCCCACTGGGATATGCTAGTCACTCCAAATCGAATCGGACAACCAGTCATCGGTCACAGCCAGCTACACGGTCTCCGTACTCTGTATGCTCATCTCCGGGAGGGTCCGCAACACAAGCTATAGGTCGATACTCCATGTATCACAAGTCTCACAAAGAAGTATCTCAAAGGACTGCCTCATGATAGGGGTCTCAATGCAACAGACGGTGCGTCAATCGGACGCCCGGTCTGTGAGTTATTAGCCTTTTCGTTCCAGGGGCCCGGTTGGTTTCGTGTGCAAACCAACCCGGCCGTATCTCAACTGTACCCCGAACTCTCATAGGGTATACATATAGGGACCGTTTCTCAACATGATCACCAACACCGCTGGCGGTTCGTCAAACTGACGTCCGGTCTGAAAGATATCTGCTTTTCCGTTCCAGGGGCCCGATTGGATTTCGGGTACAATCAAACCCGGCAATACTCCAAATGCATCCAAAACTTATGAGAAGTATGGAAAAAGTTCCGTATCATCAAGAGGAAACCAACAAAGTCGACAGCACGTCAATCGGACGTCCAGAACTCAAGATATAAGCGTTTCCGCTCCGAGGGCCCGGTTGGTTTCATATCCGAACCATCCTGGCCGAACCCAAGTTCTTCAAAATCGTGATTGTAATATACTGAAACGACCGAATCGATCCAAGGATTTCTACACAATTGACAGCGCGTCGATCAGAGGTATGTATCCCAAGTTATGGGAAAATGACCGAAGAGGTCCGAAAACGGGGGCTCTAGGCCCGGACCGACCCGGCCCAACCCCGGTTGGGTGCAGCCCGGCCCAGTTGGTGCGGCCCGGGCCGACACGATGTCTTGATGGTGCTGACCATGTGGCCGCACAAGGGGGGACCACCCCCTGGACGAAACTACGGCCCCCGCGCAGTGGCCGCCCCCTGTTAATGGATGTTGCGCGATGCCACGTCCCTCTGGTCCCGCGCGGCCGTGGGACCAGCCGCCCGCCAGTGCGGCTTCAGCCGCGACAGCCCCTTCCCGGCGGCGCGCCGAGGGAGTCTTCCGCGGACCACCGGACGCGATCCGGTGGTCCGTTATGCTCGCCGCTTTCGCCAACGGTTCTCCCGGGACCCGACCTTTACTGCGGCAGCTTTAAAACGCATTTGCAGATCACCTCACCATCGTCTGTCGATCCGCACTTCAACAACAGACTGTGGGTCTTCGAATCGCCTCCTCGGCCCCGACTGCGCCCGTGGTTTCGTTCGTCCTCAACGGCGTGGCGCGACGGTGCCGCGCTTCTTCACCACATTCTTTCTCGTTTTCGCGCAGTACAACGGCACTGCGCTGTCTTTCTCATGCCGCAACAAATTCAAACAAACAAGGGGGGAGGAGGGTCGACCATGTTCATGCGGTCCGACCTCCTCCCGTTATTATGATAATAGGTGGCCCAATTGAAACCAAGAAAGGCGACAGATGAGATCACGATAAACAATAAAATAATCCCCCATAACTTCCCACAACAAATATTCCCAACCCGCAAGGAAAACGTTCACGGATCAACTAGATAATAAGTTGATCCGTGTTTCTTTGTTTTCTTTATAATGAAACAATCAAGGGAATAAAATCGTTCTCAAATAATTCCCTACCTCAACGTTGTCGTCGAACGAGAGTTCGTCGAGGAAGAAATGTCGCGGAAGGAGCGTCGTTGATTTCCGAGGATTTGGCGTTCTTCGTCGGAGATCGGTGCATTCTTCGTGTTCTTCACGTTCTTCGCATTCTTGGCGTTCTTCACGTTCTTCGCGTTCTTTGCGTTCTTCGCATTGTTCACGTTCTTTGTCGAAGAAGAATGCTTTCCTCCAAATCCTCTCCACGCAACAAGTTCCAGAAGAAATAAAATAAGAACAGTCTTATTTTATTAACGTACGAGTCAACCATTGAAATTCAAAAAGAAACAATCAATTCAATGAATTAATTGTAACGATTTAACCGCCCAAATTAATGAGGCATTTCTTAACCATAATAAACGCACAGTTTGACTTACTTAATAGGGGGTGCAGGTGCGTTACTTAAGAAGAAAAGAAACGGTGGCTCATGTGGGTCCCACCTCACAAAATATCCTACCATGTGGGTAGGATATTGTGGGTCCCACATCATCCACTTAACATAGGTTAAGCGACTTACATAAAATAAAATATCGGTTGCACCACTTTTATTTTATTCCTTAACTTTATCCCAAAATTAAAAACCACACCCGAGCAAACGCAACTCCGAAAAAGTTGTTTCTAAGAAATTACCGGCACTGCGATTCCATCGGTGCCTTCGGATTTCGATTCTGAGCACAGGTTCAAAAGTTAGAAAAACCCGCTCGCTCGTTCACTGAACGTACCCGAGCTAAACTTCGGAAATTAATTCTGGGCACACCGGGCCTCAGAATGAGGCGCCGTCAGAAATTGTGTTCTTTTAAAATACCAAAGAAAATTTAGAAAAAAAAATCCCTTGAATTTTACAGGTATTTACAACAATAGTATGGAATAGTTATCACTCTCTTTAATAGTAAATTTTTCCTATAAGAATCATGTCTCAGACTCCCCAATTCATGCCATGTTGAATATAAATTTTATTTTTATATAAAATAATCCATGAGCTATCATGTAACATCAACCTTCTACTAGAGCACTATATTTCGCTAGAATCCATGAAATAAGTCATTTACATCCATCACAAATCAACCTCAAGAGTTTCATTGTGACCTCTTGATAAAGTTAGATTTCCATGGTTTTTTTACTCATATGTATCCTTTATATGGTGTGTATATACTCCTTCACAATAAATCATTTATTCCTAGATTAATATATTTATTTATAATGTCTATTAGGTCCTGAAAAAATTCATTTTATTAGGATTTCCCAATAACTATGTTTTTATAAATAATTTATTTTTGAATAATATATTTTTAATTGGTCTCCCTATTTGATGGTATACTTGTCTACTAAGTCTCAAAATGAAATTAACCAACAAATTATTGGGTCCACCTTGATGCACGAAATAATTCTTCATGTTATAGTCAACACTGCTATGGTTTTATTTTTTTTTCATTTAGCCATAAGACATTAATTCAATCATTAGACTTCACAAAAAATCGACAACACAAGCTAAAATTGATTGACATGATTATTTTAGAAAATACTAAAAATTATTGGTAAAAACAAAATCCAAAATATCTATAAGATTATTTTTTATAACAATCTACCTATTTAGGATTATTGATAGCACTATATCAATAAAACCCTCTATAATTAACCACTAACTACTAGATGGAAGATATATCTATATTATTATATCTAATGAATATCTAATTAATTCATATAATCTCATTTTAATATTTCTAATGATTCAAAAATACAAATAAACAAATATATTCTCATTAAACAATATGTTTATCTTTAAACATTTATAATAAATATATGTGGGAAAATGTTACTAATTCCATGAAAACAAATTTTTGATTCACGAATTCCATTGATTCTATTTTTTCCTTAAAATTTCCACGTTATAATAAATATCATCCTTCATGGCGGGAATTTTTATATGAGTAAACTTATGAATGAAAAACATTATTTAGTGAACTCCCACAAAATAACATTCAATAAAACTCCCTTAAAAAATTTTCAATGAAAAAAAAATAATCTCCTCTTTTATAGTACTTGATAACACGCCTTTGTAAAATAGGAAAATAAAATTATAAAAAAATCATTCTTCAGTTATATCTTCCCTTTTAAATGATAATATCTCGGTGAAATGGGATATACCTCTTCTTATATATATGTATTCATTTATCACTTATGAAAATGTCTAAAATGGAGTATTGGAAATTTTTTCATTAAGCACATAAGAGATAACAAACAATCCCATGAACTACATGATAATATTAGGAACCATTGAAATAGTTTCTATAACATAACATTATTTATGGGATAGTGGGACCCTTATCCAAACTATATAAGGGAATTGAGATTGTTGGACTTTATGTGATAACCATTTATTTTAAAACATCTCCATTGGAAGTGTCTTAGGAAAGTTATTTTTTACTAAATATTAATTAAACACAAACTACAATACCATTAACCCATTCTTAACTATCTCTTTAATAAATTTAAATTCAATTAATATATATTTAGTTATCAATTTTTATAATAATAAAAAATCTAACCTAAAATTCAATATCCAAATTTTTTTCATCATCCATAATAATTCTATGAATGCCTGAGTTATTATGATATATACAATTTCCAAGTTATCTACATGAAATAATATTTTATCTTACTTATATAATATTTACAAGAATATAAAATATAAAATGAATCACTATATGGTGAATTTCAATCACTAATTTGACTATACTAATTTAGATCCATATGTCCCTAAATCTATTGTTGTGATATTGAATTATAAAATAAAATAAGATCCTTAAATCCATTTTAATACCATTTTATTATTTTTATAATTATAAATATATATCCTCTTGATAAAATTACTACCATCTAGCTTACAAAGTGAAAAAAAATCAATGTAAAGTCATATCACTATTATATACAACAATATTAAATGCATTTTCCTATGGTCCTTCAAAATTATATTATAAAAATTTAAATATATTCCAAATAAATCTCATTATAATCTATTGTTTTCATTAATTAGGAATCCTCCATTACCAATATTTTTACCATCTCATTGGAATGTTTTTTCTAATTCATAAATGTTCATTTCCTTACACCCAACACATAAAAACCTTGGAATAATATTTTTTCAATAAGCATCAATATTTTAAACTCTCGCCTCATTAATTTAAAAGACTACACGAATTATATATCAATTTAATATTAAAATATTATGTCATTATTATAAATTATTAGCCACAACCTTTGAACATTATCCATTTTGGAATAGAGATTAGGATAACATCAAATACATTGGAATCTTATATTTCACATGTGTTGATCAAGAATATAATAATACACTCATGATTCTTTTTTTATTCCATACATTTACATTCACAAATGATTAAATTTTCTCCCTTTATCATGAAAAAAAATCTAGTTATATAATAAATATAGGTTTCAATCTCTAAAACTAAATTTGAGAATGTAGATTTTAAATCCATTTTAAAAACCATAAACCATATTTTAATCACTAATCACCATATTTTTAGAATCGTATCCAGTATAAATATAATATAAAATTTCACATTCACATCAATTCCATTAATATAGGAGTTGCCATTAAATTCAGGTTGTTGCAACCTATAATTAATAGTAAATTTAGATAAAAAATAATGGCCATGGTGAGGATGTAAACACTAAGGATATTTGGGTAAGATTATGTATTAAAAAATAAACCCATTGAATTTTAGTGTTTTTTGGGAGAAAATGATATTGAGAGATTAAATGGATAATTTTTGGTTTTGGATTTTTTTATAATTGTAAACATTTTTAAAAATAACAATAAATGTAGATTTGGGTGAGGTGAATGAAATTTTGAATTTTGTAGTGGTATTAAATAATTTTGAAATTGAGATACTAATGTTTTGAAGAGATTCTAGAGAATTATATTAAATCACTCTACAACATGCATAAAAATGTCATGATGAAGTCTACTTGTGATTAGTTTAGATAGTAATGAACACTACACCACACTAACAGTATTTATATATAATATATGTATTCTACATATCTGGTGTTATGGTGTTTTTTCATTCCATATGGGATAGTTCCATACTATAAAAGGCGAAATATATGAATATATCATTTTGAAATGAAACTATAGAAGGTTGTAAGAATCTTATGGAAGAGTTAATTAAGTGATAATAAAATGGTTTTTGATGTATTTGAACCTTTAGAATATTAATTTTTTCAAAGAATATTGTTACATTATTTTAAAAATAGTTAACATTAGGGCAATACAATGAAATCATATAATTTTGTGAACTATCCTTTCATAGAATAGATATAACACATAGAGTTTAATCTTGTTTTATTCATTGTTTCATTATTTTTAGCAGTTCTAGAGAGTATTCACCAATTTTTTATATCATTTTAATATATTATTTAAAGTGTGGACTTTGGGAATGTATTATGTAATTATGAAAATTCATGATATTTAAACACTACTCTTTATTTTTGGGGTGTAGTAATGGATTATTCTAGAATATATTAAACTTTTCCCCAATTTGTGCGACCTAAATTAAAGAATATGAACTTTTCACAATGTATAAATTGATATCTCTATATATAGATAAGTGGTTAAAGGATAATTGTTTGATCATTTCGTAATGATTAATGTTATACTCTGATTTAGGTTGGTGTGTTAAATTCTAGGTTTTTATTTTGGGGCACATTTGGTGTTTCATTGGATAAACCGATTTTATTCATTAACTCCCCTTAATGTATTCATGAGTCGATATTTTTTTTTGAATAAATTAGAATAATATTGAATAAGAAATAGTACATGATAGAATATTCAACTTCGAATTGGACTTTGATAACAAAAAATACTTCAATGTTATATTTTTTATAACAAAAACTAAATTGATGACAATGTGTAGGGGAAGAGAGTGTAAGATACAATAACTATAGAAGAGTGATTGATGTTCTGAAACATTATGTAAACTAGGAATGTGGGTTATAAGAAGACTTATAATTAAAATGAAAATATATCGATGTCCATATCATTTAAGAATTTCTTGTTGTTATAATCTTAAATTCTAAATTTCTATTTATTTTAGAGAACATTAATAAATTTGATATAAATATTGTTTATTATTATTTCACTGATAATCTAGTATAATTTTTAATCAAAATGGTGATTCTAGTTTACTATGTGATTATTTTTTTATCAAATCATGTCAAAGATATAAACACTCATTTTCTACAGTGATCCTTTTAATATATGATGTACCTAATTAATATGTTTCTTAAAATTTGTGTTATTTTGTAATATTAATTTTTTATCCACTGGTATTGTTTTTATGGTTATTTTGATTGGAAAATATCAAAAATTGTTAAATCATTGATTTTCAAACCCCCCCTAAATCAATTAATTGCCATATTCTAAGAGGACACTTTCAGTTGGTATCAAATTATCTAGGTTCCCATAAAATATAATCACCATCTAAGTGTTTCAAGGAAATTTTTTCTTTTTATTTTATGTTTTTGGTTGACATGTCTTATTGAGATAATGAACAAAAAATATTGATTGAATATTGGGGGGGCTCTCACTTTGATAGAAATATTTTTTTTGATTTGGAATGTTCAAATTATTCTCTTTATTATATCAATTATATTGGATTTGCTAGAGGATACCTAGCATTTCCTTTCCAAGGTTAACCAAATACCTCACTTGGGTCTGCCCGTGACAATTCATGAAGCACATGTTTGATCCCCACATGCTATTAATTAGTATCATGACATAAAATAAAAAACTGTTGTGAATAACATATATCCTATATAATAGTACCCAGGTATTTTAATTATACTATTAATCTAGTATAGTGTGTTCATGCATTGGAATTCCATGTACAAAAAATAATTATTCCTTAATAATAAAAATTGACAAATCTTGTTACAGTATGAAAAAATCCATCCAAACACAAATTAAAAAATATATAAACAATATCATCCATAATACATAATTATTTCCCCATGTAAAAAAACAAAATAAATATATAATATATTTTAGAAATAACTAATGAATAATATTTCATCGTAAACCATAAAACATGAGATACTATAAGATATCCCAATGTGACACATTATCTCTTACAACATCTACAATGTCCATCAATGAACTACATGAATTACATCCAATCAATGATCTAATCATATAATCAAAATTGAATACATGAGGCATATACACACACATTTGTTTGTATCTGGGGTGTCAGCCAATGAATCTGAGTTATACTTCACCACAGATACAATGAAATTAATATTATATAAAATGTTATTAATTTTAGTTTTAATGTTATTCAGAAAATAGTTTTTCTCAATAAGATATAATTAAGAATCATGTTCTATGATTTTATACTTTTTCAAAATCCATAAGGTGAAACCTTAGTGGAAAATAAAGTACCAATCATGCTTGAAAATAATTATTTGAAACCAGGTAAATAATTAAACATTCCTTCAATATCTACCATTGGAAACCCCTTCTAATCAACCATGTGTTTGACACAGAACATTAAAAGGATAAAATTTGAAAACCATAAAAAGGTTGATTTCCATGTTTATGAAAACAAAACCAATTCGTTTCGCTTAAATAAAAAAATTCAAAAATAAACCCAATTTTTATATATAGATGAAATTAATTCTAAATTATAAAATAAATTTGAATATCATCAAACATGAACAATTATATAGTAGAAGAATAATATTAATATTTGAAAATAAATGAAAATGTGAGAAAAATCTATTAAGAGAGAAAGGGGAGATATAAAAGTATTAGGTGGTAATATGCAAGAATATATCAAGTAAAAATATAACAAGGAAAACTCTATAGTTAAAAAAGTGTAATCAAAATCATAATGGGATCTAAAAATTTTGTCAAGTAAGATAAAAATAGCGGGTAACCATCTACCATTCTCAGAGAACACTATCCACCCATTTTAACCTTAATGGAATCATGCTTGTGATTTTATTTTTCCCTCTTAGGATGAAATTCCACTTTCTAGTTCCGTTATCTTATTAAGGGTCACATGCGAGTATGAAAATCTTATCTACTGTAGCATTGATCTAAATTACTCAAATATAGACTCAGGGTTCCCATGACATAACCTAAGTAGACGATAGAAATAAAATAAGTCTTATGATCATCATATATAATAATACTGAAACATAATAAATTAACAACATCAAACCTCTAGCACCATCTCAATACATTCTATACAAGATTGAAATAATTTTTTAATTTTTCCCATTGAAGTAAACAAATATATACACTGCCTAATAAAATGGGACACACAAATTGGTGGTACGATCATCCAGAAAACCCCTTTAATATGGTGCAAGAATGTCCTTTTAAAACAACATTGGACAATATGACATAAATACTCCACATTAAAATATATTATTTAATTTTTTACAAGGTTTCAAATGGGACATTGAGTCCATCCTAGAAAACCATGCTACAAATAATTCCTAAAAAATAAAACCATATGCAAGAAACCCTTGAAAAACTTATGGAAATACAAACTCCCTCTTTAAAAATAAAATATAATTTATGAAACCACCATTATTTTTAAATTAATTTTATAATATCCTCTTATAATTTTATATAGAGACTTGCCATGTGGAAATGATTATTTTATAATGATTACTAGAAATTAATGGAAAATTTATTCTTTTCATGTATAAAAACATGTGGAAACAATTAATTAACCCATTATGGGAATCACACATAAATACTACATAATATAAAATTTATTTTAAAAATTAACATGGTTAATGACATTTCAAATCGAATGAATTATAAAAAATAACATTCCTCAATAGCCAAAATCAAATTAACCATGTTAGATTAAACCACAAAACGGACGAATACAATCTATAATATTCATAAATGACTAAATCTCCATGTTAAAACAATCGGTAACCCTAGATTTAGCCACTAATCCATTCGGTATCCTGGAAAAATAAGAACCAAAAATATTATTTAAATAATATAAAAGAAGGGTCATACCTTAAAAATTCATTTGGAATTCAGTTGTAGAGGGCTTAAAAGATAAAATGAAAAAGAAGATGATGTATAATAGAAGCTCCCTTGATCAATATGCCTAGATAGTCACATTAATTTGGAGTAAAATATGTCTAATTGAGTATAAATTGAATTGGGGTAGATTAATAAATTCAAATCATAAAATATAGGTTGTCTAAAATATTTTATTCACACGGTTTATTTATTATTATGCCAACTATATAGCCTTCATTTGAATGAAGTTTAACCCCTAACATGTTTTTCCCACACATTTTTTGAAACATGTTCATGATACAACAAAAAACCTCATTACATAAGACAAATTAACACAATTACTACTAAAACATTCAATGTTTTCTAGAAATAATGAACTAAATAAGAAAAATAAAGAGAACCCAAGAATAAAATTAATTTTTATGGATCTCAAAACTATATAGTGACCATATTCCTTAACATGAACTAGAAAAAGCATATGTATTAATCCCGCCCATGGTTTCACTATTACCAAAATATATCTTAAATATTCACCCCCACACAAAATGTTTTATATTTTCTTACCTAATAACATGATGCTTTCCACACTATTTACCACAATAAGTGAGGTTTTATAAATATTTACTCATAACCATTCATACAGAATAAATTAATTAAAATCCTTATATATTATAATGATTTCATGTTTACCAATAAACATGAATTTTTTATGTGTTATCCTTGAAAAAAGGACCGTCTGATAAAAAGTTTAGCCAACAAAATAAAAACTACCAAAAAATAAAAAATACACACCATTATATAATATTTTTAATAATATTGACATGCGAGTGTCATAATTATCCCTAACAAACAAATTTTTTAACTAAAAATTTATATTCAATTCTAGAATATAATGAGATTAAATCATCTAAACCTAATTCAATTTTTAGTGGTTCCTATAAAATAAACTAAGTGTTATACTTTATATATCACATGGAATAATATTATATCCATTTCAAACATACCTATTTATATAACCAATAGTCTCATAAACCCATCCCTTTATCTCCTGAGGAATGGGGGTTTTGGAAATCTCAAAGAAGTTTACTAAGAAAGGAGACCTGAAGAAACAATAATCTCTTCCGGACCAATACAAGTATTCCAAAAATATTATTTTACAACTTTGATAATAACCAATATTGAATCAAAATTTCCATAGAACATATTGACTTGTAATTTGTTCCAAATATATTTAGAACTCATCTATATTGGTGATAAAAATAGAAACACTACTATGAGAATGAAATCACCAATAAAATAGTGTTTCTTAAAATAAATATGGGACACTTTAATTCTAAAACAAACTTTAAAACCATTAAAGACAGTAATTTAGAATTCCATGAAGATTAATAACCTAATAAAACTCTCAAAATACCATAATATAATGTCAAAAAATAATCCAACATCAAAAAACATATTAATAGTTATTATGACCTAAAAATGAAATATTATGGGCACTAGCCTTAGGCCATGAACTAAGAATAAGGCAGTCATGGATATTTTTCAATGAACATAATACCATACTGAACATAAAAAAATATAAAATTGGGAACTACCCATTTCATAATCTAATGTATTGAAGCACTCATCCTACTCTATGAATAACTAAGTCATGTCTTAAAATGAGAAACTCAAAAAAAGACATGACTCATCACCTGGAAAACATAATATTTTATACTAAAAAATAACTAATCAACAATTCTTGAATTGAACAAAAAAATATTAACAACCTCACATCATAAGTATATAGGATAAACCTATAATAATAAAAATTACCTCAAAATAAAAATCATATATAAACTCATCAAATATAAAATTGATGAATATATTGTCATCAAAATCTAGAATGTATCCACATTTTGTTTCTCTTTCATAAATAACACACATTTAAAAACTATTAACAACTAGATAAATAGGAATTTAATAGTAAAGCCATTAGAGATATCAATAAATATATTAATGGATTCTATTTTTCCTAAATTAGAAACACATGAGAAATATATTCTTCTTATGAGAGAGAAATATTCTTTGCAGATATTTTCCCCCATCAAACCAATAAGGTAGATTGAATGAAGAACCTTTTATATATGGACTCATCAGATTAGATTATACTAAAAAATAATTTTGAATAAAGCCCAAATAATATTTCAAGATATATTATAATAATATTTAACTACCTTACCAAAGAAGAACAATTAAAATTAACTTATATTTTAGAACTTTATTAATGAATATATTAGAAGGAGATAGTAACAGCATAAAAACATTTTCATACTATTTCACTGTCCAGTAACCGTAATTGGTAATCAAGATTTTAATATCATTATTTATATTCATTTTCATTGAATAATGAAAATAAATGTGTATGTTCATGAATAATTCCAAATAAATTTCATCATGAAACTATGACGGGATATATTTTATCAAAACTCTTGGCATATACCCACAAACAAGCCCAAAATATCATTAAATATAAAAACATTATGAGTTCCCAACGAATTTAATATTCCATCATTCCTAAATAACCATGAAAATAAACACATAGATAAATTGGACAATTTATAAAATAGACATTTGAAGATTAGTTTTTTATAGGTGTCTAAGAGAAAATAAGATTCAAGTTCAACCAGTCTATTCAAATTATAAGAAATCTCAACAAATATAAAAGTATCAGTCAGATGATGAGAGAAATATCCAAGAGGATAATTCATGAGGAATTACATTTCACATTCCATTAATACATTTATATGACGTATATTTTAAATAACATGAAAAATGATCTAATTCAATTCATGCTTCAAAAACCCAAACAAACAGTTGCTAAATAAATCAAGGAATCAAACTAAAAAAAATTAACCATCAAAAAACACAATAAAAATATTTCCATTAATTCATATCTTTTATGTTTTTAAAATACTATAAAATTAAATTTTAAAATGTATTAAGGAATTAAAAAACATCACCCACTAAAATAATTACTAACAGTGCCTAAATATCATAAAAAATGGGATAATTTTGTAAAACCACTAAATGAAGTTCAATATTTTTTTATAAATGATGAAAACATATTTTAAAATTAATACACTTCTAGAAATGTATTTATTAAATAAATCAAAATTCAAAACCCGAATTCAAACAACATAGATACATCACAAAATAAACTTTATGCTACCACCAATACATGGAATTACTTTAAGTGTAATTAGAAATCAAAATTTTTCCAAAGAATAAATTCACGAGGGATAGATAAATTTTTATTGTTTGTTCATATAGTTTTCATTTCAATGAACCAAGTGTGTAAATTACTATGTGATGGTTCTAGAAACATATTCATGTTCTCATCATTTTTTTCTAATCCATCATAGCTAATCATGAACCTATATTTCATAATCTACATTAACCCCAAAACTCAATAGAACCTCTAGTTTATTTTATTTAACATTGTTCCAATCAAAAAACCGTAATTTTATATCAAAATACAAAACAAAATCAACAATAAATTCAAATTCGACAATTAAATCCCAAATACCCATGGAAACTAATGTTTAATCACAAAAATGTTGGGATTAGACACCCACTCATGAATTATGTCTTGTTCTCAAATTGTTTTATGTCTATAATAAAATGTATCACATAAATAATAAGAGGGAACTTTAATATAGTTTTTTCATAAATAATACCCATTCAACCTACCACATTTCTAAGGTTAGTAAATAATAAGGATTATTGTGTGTTCCTAATGATAGTATGCTAGAAACAATTTTTGAGTCATCAAAAAATAACTGGTGGAAACAGTTTCGTCTAAAAAATTATAATACCAAAAAAAATATAATTATATCAAGAATATAGAATAATTATTCCACAAATTTTACTACCTTTCATATAAAATAAATGAATTAAATGTAATAGAAAATAGTCCAATAGAGAATTTTCAACATAATCCAACCAAACTGACCTTCAAAAAGTAATACACAACATCATCCAGAATACATATTCTTACTATGATATATGGGAAACAAATATCTAAATTTTTCAGTTGGCCAAATATGATGATACATATCGTCCAATGATAAACCATGAAAATCAATATACCAAAAAACGCCTCAATATGACCCATTGTCTCCCACTAGATCTACAGTGTCCAAAAGTATACTACCTAAATTAAATATAATGAGTGATCATAACCTATTAACCTAAAAATATGAGAGTTACATAAGTAAGTATTTTTGTAAATGTGTTTTGATTTAAATAGAAATAGTATGATTCTACCTTAGTGTCTATGAAATTAATTTTGTTAAATATTTCACCAATTAAATATTTTATCATTTAGACAAAAAATACAAATTAATAAGTATAAGGAAACAATTATAGTACTTTTAGTAAATATATTAATATACATGATTAAACCTTTTTGAAAAAAATAACTATAATACAAAAAATGTGCAATTTATAATTTTTATAATGAAATTAATCATTCCATTTAAATCCATATAATAAATCTATTCTTATAAAATGAATGGTGTATTCGATAAAAAAAATGAAAACACATTAAAAATATTAAAAATTGAATTTCCATGGTAATAAAAACGAAAAAAATAATATTCCAGTATTTCTTAACCATTGAAAAATAGATTGAAATTTAACTTAAATAATATATTATATAAGGTATATAATCAAACATTATGAATTAAAATAAATAATAGAAATATAAATAATATAAAGTAATGTAAATGGTTACATAAATACCAAATAAGAACATGGGGATATAGATAGAGTATATAATTAGATCCCCATGATAACATCATCCAAGTAAAAATATAACAATGAAAAAAACATAGTGTAAAAATTGTAATCAATATCGTCATAGGATATAACCTCTAAGTCGTGTGTGTGAAAATAAATTATTAATTGAGGAACTCACTAATTGAAAATTTGATGACCCACATGAACTATTTATAAATCAAAGGATTTCCTTTTGGACTATATAGGTGAAATTCCCCTAGATTGTATAACAATCTCAACTGTAGGAACTAGAAAATAGAAGAATTTAACTTATTATTTCACCCATAAAAATTAACCAAATGTTTACCCAAGGTTCTCGTGACATGAATAAAGTATAGTTATGAAATAAAACAAGTCATATGATTATAATATATACAATTAATGAAATATAGTAAATTAACCACCTATCAACACCAAATCCATCTAAAAATTACCCTTTCACATTTTTCGAGATAAATTGAAAACAATATGTATCCCACAACAGAAACATTATCATACATGACCCCATACATAGGGCCATAAAATATGGGTGACTCCTTCATCAATAAAAAACCTTTTATAAGGTTCCACCAATGCCTTTAAAATAATATTATGAGACTATGTTATAAAAAAGTTTTTCTATAATATATAAATTTGTCATTTTTATCATGTTCCCAACTATCATATGAGTTCATCATGGGAAACCCTATTTAAAACCATTATTTAAATATAAATCCATTAGTATGAAACCCTTTAAAAATATTTAGATAACACACTTCCAAATTTTAAAATCAATATTTATTATTAAGTGCTCATGAATCATCAAATTCGTTTAAAAATATTCTCTTTGGAATTTATTTAAACACTTATCATACTTAATATCTTAATTAATATTTAATAAAAAACAATTAGTAGTAAATCATATGTGCAAAGTATAAAAATCATGGAAATAATTTTATTGAAACATCATGGGTGTCACATATAGATGTAATATAATATATAATTAATAAACGAAATTAAATTACCTGATGGAATCCCAAATATATGTAATTGAACAAAAAAATATCCTCACTCACTAGAATCAACTCACCCTTGATGAATGGAATGTAACCAAAGTGGTATACATCCTTTGAAAATTCTATATATCCAAATACCCAATATAAAACTGCCATTAACTCGTAATTCAACAACAATGTATATTAAGATTTATGATAGACAAAACATCAGGAATGAAATGTAACAATGAATAAAAACAAGTAGTCAAACCTTATAAAACCAATTTAATTTGATGAAGAATGTTCTTGAATTTGAAGAAGAAGATACTGAAAATAACCCCTGAATGCTATATCAGGAATTCCATGTGAATGATAAGTAATGAATGTCGTGAAAATTAAAAATTTAATACTAGTAGATATGTAAACTCACAAAGTAAAATTCTTAGTAACTAACATTATTTAGAGGCATAGTTTATCAACTCAATCACTAAATATAATGCCAAAAAAAAGATTATATTCTTACATGAATAACCCTTAATTTTTTTAAATTCAGAAAAAAATATGCACCCGATAATGGTGAAAACAACATACATAAGAATAATATGTAGATTTTACTCTAAAACATGAATGTTTAATGACCAACTATACTAGAAATGTGTATAATAATGAGAACCAATAGATAAAGGCAAGATTCCTGATTATAAAAATGATTTAGTACTTTGTGCCCAAAAATTTACTAAAAAACCATGTATAAGGGTCTCTAACATCATTTCCTATTTATAAAAAAGCATATCCTTATTTTTTACCAATAAATGTTAATTTTTTTCTATATTGTTAACCCCCATCCATAGTGTATTAAACATGGATTAACCCCTCATCTGATATTAAACACAATGTTATATATAAAAATGAATTATACATGTGGAAACCATGAGACATATAAAAGTCATTGAAACATTCAAAGTTCAAAATAAAAAATCCCAAAAATTCAAAATTACTAATAATTATGTAATATTTTATAAAACAAGGTCATGGGGGTGTCACACTACAACATATGGGTTTATTCCTTATTATTATGTTGTTGTGATTAATGTAGTATTTATATAGGATTTGGACAATGATCTTCATGATAAAAGTTGTGTCCTATATCCTCTTTTAAAAAACTAATATTCTCAAATTAAAATGGATAAAAATAGTAAAGAAGTTTTGGGATAATTTTGAAAATATCTATGAATGTAATGATATTGTGAAATAATATATGATATGAATTTTAAGAACAATATATGAATATCTTGGGATAGAAGATGAGGAAATATCTTATGGATTATTTAATAGAGTTAATGAAGTTATGATCACTATTAGAGGATTTTTAGGACAAACATGACTATTTTATGGCTATCAAGAAGGCACAATGTATATTTTTATACAACATGATGAAAATTTATCATTAGAAGAATATTATGATACAAACACACTTCTTTTAAATAATTTTAATATAATATTAATTTCTTATGATATGTAAAATGGTATTACTTTCAAGACATAGAGCCTGGAAAATAGGGAAATGTTATTTAAGTCATAGTATCAAGATAAGAGTAGGAAAGATGTTGATATTGATGAAGAAGAATATAATAAATAATAATTTATTTAAATAAAATTTTGTAAATTTATTTCATTCATTTTAAGAATTAATAGATGTAGAAAATGAAACTATTTTGAAAAGATAACACTAAAGTACATCAAATGTTGATATTTTGGTTTCCTTTTAAATTATAATTTATTGAAAATAAGATAATTACTGTGATGATGATGTTGAAAATTAATTGAGTCTAATAAGGATGAAATCATAATGATTTTATAGATCATTGATTTTTATAAATGGAACATTTAATCATTTTTTTAAAGTCAAAGGGAGAAATGTATTATCAATGAATAAAAACAGTGATAATAGTGATGATGATGACGATGTTCAGGCGTTAAATGAATTGGTGAAAATATGGTAATTTTTTTATTAAATAAATATTAAATTACTAGTGATTAGTGTATTAATGATTTAAGTGGGAAGGATACTAAAATGGGTTTAATTATAGAGAGAGAAGTAAAAGAATGTTTGTCTTTGAATTCACATGTCCAGAATAATACAAATAATTTAAAAAATGATTATTAATCCAAATAATTATTAGTTTTTATACATTTATATTTATTCAATGATGATGATGGAAATAGATAACTAAAATATTCTCCTCATTACAGATATGAAAAAAGAATGATGATGTATAATTGAAGGACAAAGAAAGGGTGAATGATCTTGAAACTCTAAAATAATAATTTATGAAATAATATATATATTTTGATATGTATATAATAAAATATAAATATTAAACAAAAGTGGTTTGATAAAACTAAATAACGATTTTTCTTCAAATATAATGTGAATACATACTTTAAAATATTTGATTTATTTTTTTAATAAATTAATGGTTCTTAGAAATCTGAAAATTCTCTAAAAATAATCATTACAGATATAACTATTATAAATTGTGATTAAATTATTTAAAAAGAACATATATAATTAATAAGATAGATTTTGTTTTCTAAAATTATTTTGGATTGAAAAATGGATCCAAGGATGTTGTTCGTTAATCTATTTAAATAAAGGAGTCTACTTCTAGAATAAAATTAGTGTCCAATGTGTTCTAATATTTTTAATTATATTACTCTTATTGAGGAGGATTTGTTCAATTTGAAATCATATATCTTATTTAATATAAATGTTTCTGAAATACTAGAGGGTATAGAATACAAATTTTAAGGGATATTAAATCATCTAAATGTAGATAGTTTTATAGACAATCCAAAAAAATATGGAATTAATGTTGAAATAAAAATCATGTAGTTTGAAGTGGGTTATTATGGATTGAAAAAATCTGACACATTACTAAGGAATTTTGGAATTTATAACCCTCTCAATTAATTGTTAGTACAAATAATTAAATTCTTTATAAGAAGAAAAAAATAAAAATAAAATATTTACTATTGGGTACTCACTCAAATATTATTTAATGGAACATCCATAGATCTGGGATGGTGGATATAAATTAATTATGACACAATATTTGAATATGTTGAAATGTTTTGAATAGTGAATAAAAGTTTCTATGAACATTGGAAAATATATTTCACTAATTATAATGGAATGTGGTTCGCATGAAATTTTAGAAGTCAAATCGATGTTGAAAACACCTTAAATATTTATGACTTGAAATGAAACTTTTCACCATTTATCAATTTTGAGATTAGTGAAATGATGTGGTATTTCTAATGTTTGTTTTTCTGTGATGAAATTAGAAGATAAATATATCTTTATTGGAGGAAAATGAAAATAAGGAATATTTATTAGGTTTATGATGTGAAAAATTGATGATACATAAGCTAGAAATAGGAAAATAACTTCTAGAATAAAATACATTTAAACATTTGACAAATAAATATGAACAATCTTACCCAAGGAAATATTTTTCATCAAGTAACTATGAAACATATAGTGAGAAATTTTATATTCTATATGTTCCAAAACCATAAGATTGTTAATTCAACACATAAAAACATGGGGACTCAATTATATTATCCATTGGATCTCATTCATTGACATTCATTAGGACCTATAAAGAAGAAATAAAAAATAGGGAAAATTATTTTATTTCAATTATGGATGGCATCTCTAATATTAAATATTTTATGTTTATGACATAAAATTTAGATTCCTGGACGTTGATTATTAATTTTTACACAACTGTATAAAATGAGTAAGGATTCCCCTTAAAGAAGTTATAGCCAATTAATGACATTGAATAAAAAGTGTAATGATATATGTATATATATATAATCCTAAAATCCTTTATGAATTATGTATAAAAGATTAACATATACTAATGGTCTAGATAAATATATGAACAAATGTTTTATTGGAAATGCCTCAAACCATGTTCTCATATTATAATATACCATAATTATTTTGTAGGAAATAAATTAAAATAATGATTCATATTCAAAATTATTATTTCCACTAACCTGATTTAGAAATGAATCCACATGAGATTTTTTATAAGAATACCCAAATCATTAAATTATTAATGTAATTTTCTTTCCCTTCTATTAGAATAGTGAATGGTGAAAATTTCACTATGTTTTAAGAAAGTGGAGTTCAATATATATTACTTTGTTATCGTCCAAAATTAATAGGATATTATTTAATTTAGAAGGATAAAATATCAGATAAATTCAAAAACGAGAGTTAATACATAGTTTTTCTCTAAGGGTAAAATTTATGATATTAATTAAGATTTTGAAAATCAGGATTATATCAATTTAATAATTGTTAATTTTGATTGGATATAAAATATTTAAAATACCCAGTGAAATAAATAATAATGTATTCATAATAAAGTGGTTCCTCTGTTAAAATTTGACAATTATATTAGAGGAGATAAGAAACAAGGAACAATTTATTTGTAAGGGATATTCAAATGTCAAATTAATTTATTTTGATGAAACAATCACAAATATTCTATTGCATGATACGTTTCGTATATTTTAGGATATTTTGGCATAATGGTGATATAGGATCTTTCAAATAGATGTCATGTCCTCCTTCCTCAATGGATATTTGGAATTGGAATCACCTATTTATAAACATGATGGATTCATACTTTTATTAATTAAGGGTATTATTTATATTGGAAAATATATCACATTATGTAAAACAATTCCAAAGGCAACGGTACTAAAATATAGATTCATGTTTTAATGTTTTAGAATTCAGGATAATGTTATAAGCCTTGACATCAATGAATTAAAATAGGTATTGATATCACTAATTATATATGTTGATTATATTATCATTTTTATAAATAAAAAATTATTTGAAATCAGTTTTATTTATAGATGAAAAATATATTTGATATGTCCAATTTTGAATTGATGATGTGGTTCATGTGTTTTAAAATTTAGCATGAGATGTTTGAACTTATCTTATCTTAATATATGTATGAGAAATTTTTAGAGATTTTAGAATTTAATTATCATGGTGGTATCTACACTAATTCTAGTGGGAACTAATCTATCAAATATTTAAGTGGAAATTAAGTTGATTCAACCGATTTTACGAATTCATATTTGGTGTTTTCTCTACATAAGTTTTTCTACACCATTATTATTTTTTATGACAATACGACAAAATTTTCAATGTGTACCTAAATAAGAACTTGTGATGAATATTAATAAATTTATCATATACTTCCATAAATGGTGGATTTCGGTATAGAATATGAAATGAAATTACATCTCTATATATTTGAATATGAATTATAATATTTTTTAGAAATTTGTATAAAATAAAATCAATATCAATAGGGTTTTTCATTAACGGGGAAAAGTTTCTAGAAAGGAGTGAAAAGAATAATTTTTTTGACCTTAAGTACTATTAAGGATAAGAATATTTCTACAAATGAACTCATAACCCAATTTACATGCCTAAAAAATCAATAATATGATTTCGTGGTATATGTGATGATTTCACTACACATGGGATGTGATAATAAAAGTGTAACAAAATATTCATTAAATTTGATACACCATTGTGAATAATTGAAAAATAAAGAAAATAGCACATCATTAATGAGTTTTTAGAGAATCGATTGTTAAAGTATGAGTTTTTTCATATCAAGATAAATATTTTAATTGTGTTAAAGGTTCCACTGTATGAAGAATTCTTTTAGTATTTTAGGATTATGATGGGAGTTCAAATTTAATCAAGTAATATTTAAGAAATGAAAATAAAAACTCATCTCTCACATGTTCTTTTATTAATTCCTGTTAATAGAGGATGAAGAACCATAAATATCACATTTAAAAACATAAATTCAATATATATATATATATATATATATTGAGGTTATAAAATATTTATGTGTAATTTTCAAATGGTAAATATGTTAAGTTAATAAGTATGATTGAGAAAGTTTAAGAATATTATTTCAAGTGGAAAAGGTTTTGTATTACTTTAAAAATCCTCTAGGAAATGGTACTCATATCTAGATTCATGTTTGATGGTTTTGGATTTCAGGAAGGGGATATCAGCCTCGACATTAATAAAATAATATAGGGATTGATAACAGCCATTATCTTTATTGATGATATTATCCTTTTTTGAAATAAAAACTTTTATAAAGTTAGGTTTATTTATAGATGAAGATGATCTTTGAGATGTATGATTTTTAAGATTTGATGTAATTCATGTCACATAAAATTTATCAATAGAAGGATAAAATTATCATATCTTAAGAGATGTACTTATGAGAATGTTTTTGCATGTTTTGAATGTATTTATCAGTGATTTCTCTACCCCAATTATAGTGTGAAATGAACTATCAATATGAAATTTTCACTACACAATGGATGTGGTAATAAAATTGAAATAAAATATTCAAAAAAATTGATACACTATTGAGAATAATAGATCAACTATAAAATATATCACATCATTAATGAGTTTGTAGAGAATGTAATGTTAAAGTATGAGTATATTCATATCAAGGAAAAAAACTCATTGTGTTCAATATTCCATTATATAAACAATTATTTATTATTTGAGGATGATGATGGGAATTCAAATTTTATCTTGTCAAAGATAAGAATTGTCAATTAGATCACATCTCTCACATTTTATTTTCTTAAATTTTTTTAAATTTGTAAAATGAACCTTAAATATTTCATTGACAAACATCAATTCAATTTATATGTAATTTTTTATTTATAACATATTTATGGGGAATTTTCAAAGGGGACAGATGTTAATTCAATTTGTGTGTGTGAGAAATGTAAACTATATTATCATTTTTCAAAAGGTGTGTACATGAGTTTTAAATTGTTTTAACATGTTTATTTGAAAGTTGAATAGAAAAATTTTCTGAATAATTTGTAGTATTACATTATAGAATCGTAAAAATATATTTTTAAGATGTTATTATCAATTTCTATCAATTTATTTGACTAAGTGGATGCACATCATATTTAATATAAAATATGGAATTATTTTTAAGTGTTCTTTCTTTCGATACAAAATCCACTCACATGGGCATTAAATTATTTAATGACTAATTCATCGATAAATATAATGAAATTGAAGAGTTATTTTTTCAGTATTTTTAAAAAAATAAAAGGAAGTGGTTTATGAGAAAAATAATAATGAATATTACTGAACAAAGATTTTTTAGGCCCCTTGGACAGTTTTTGTAACATTAGGATTTTTTTAGATCAATTATATAAGACGAAATCCCTAAACTTTTTGTATATTTCTAGGGATAAGATATTGAGTGGTGATTAACTAGACATATTTATCATTATATCTATTATTTTAGTGCATATATCCATTTCAAATAGATATTTAATATTGGTTCATATAATGATGAACAGTTTTGTATGTCTGGAGATGGATAATGATGTTTGGAATTGTGATATTAATGTTTAGAAATTATTTTGGGAATATAAATTATATCACATAGAAAACTTTCTAGTAATAACATGATGAAGTCTACATGTGACTAATTCTAAATAGAATTAACTCTGGGTAAGATAAACTATATTATTAGAGACTCTATCTAAGATTCACTTCCAGTGTTGTAGTGTCTATCCATCGTGTATGTTTCATGATCATTCCATGTAACACTATGAATTTATAAAGTAAGAACGTTGCATTTAATAGTGTGTATAAAACACAACACCAAGCATATAAAAAATATAAAATCTCAAGACTTTATTATATTTGTAATATTTAAAATAAATATTTTCTATATCTTCTAATTCATGCAACATTGATTTATCTTTAATTACACACTTGAATGACTTTGTTTAATAGTTCTCATTACATGCAAGACCGAGTTTTACCAAAAAACAATTTATATTTATGATATTATTATTTAATATATTAAGAATAAAAAATGCTATTAAATTAAATTTCATGAATATGAATAAATAAATTATTAAAATATATGGTTGAAATCATTGATTACAAATTAATTGTAAATTAATATAAGAACAAATTTAATATAAAGGGATTTTTTTAATAGAAAACTATTTTTATGCCAACAAAACTATTTTAACTTATTGAATTAAATTAATTAAAAGTAGTCAGTGATATTAATTTAATATATATATATATATATATTTTATTCAATAATATATTTTTTATATTCATCCAATATATTTTATATTTATAAGACAGGAATTAACTCAATTTTACACATAAAAACATATATTTTTATAAAGGTAGTTTTACAGTCTTTTAATGGAGAACCAATTTTAAATCCTATTTTTTAAATTTTATTTTTGATTTTAATTTTCATATTTTAAATAGGAAAATAATAAATTAGGTTAGGATAAATTTTTTCTATTTTTTGACCAACATTCATTTTTTGATGAATAGTTAATAAAAATGAATTTTAATTCCAAAAAAGTTTTTAACTAATATATTTATAAGGATAAATTATATATATATATATTAATTTTATTAAGATAAATTTTTATCATTTAATCCAGTTTACTAGATTTGAATAAATTTCAATTTGAACTTGGGTATAAAAACATAGAATTTTTTAGACACTTTTTATTTTAAAAACCAGCTTTATAATCTCGCCTAGGAGATTAAATTTTAATTAATTTATTCCAATTCTAAGATTTTAATTTGGTAAAATGGATTCCATTTTTTGAATAATAAGAAAATTTACATTAGAATATTTTCCTATTAATTATTACAAAAAATATTAGTGAAAGTGACTAAATTTAATTATAGATATTAAGAGAAATATTAGAGTGATAAAGTACAAATACTTAATCATAGGGCATAAAATCAATTTATATTAATATTTAGACGCTATACTCCATTATATATACTTTGGTCCATTATTTTGTCCAATTTGTATAGGAAAAACGTGTTTGGAATTCCCTTTCCAAAAACTTTCATGAATTGAACTCTTACTCCACTTAAAAAAGACACTTAATCCTCCCGCTTCTTCACACCTCTCAAGACACTTTCTCTCAATAATGATCTTCCAAAATAGCTCCTAAATATACCTCCCTTAAACCTACAATCCTAATTTTTTTTCATAAATTCGTACAAGGAATCTTCTTGGTGAAAACCAAAAGGAGTTACCCGAATAAGAGATAACATCCTTCGTTATGCTCTACAGTTTTATTTATTTCTCTACACATTCAATTCATTGAATATCATGATTATACAAAAAAATTATCTAAAATATATTTATATTTTTTATCTAAAGGTCTCTACTGACACATATAAACAATTACATCTAATGGCTAATAAACCTTTTGTTCTTGTGTATGGTGAACTATTGCCTCACAAAACAATGTTATTACATTCTCCTTTAGCACATTTCATGGTTGCAATTTATGATGGAAGAATTATTTATATATGATATATATGATATTAATAATTTATTTATTCTTCTATAATTTTTATTTATAACATATATTTATGATTTATATTTTTTGGGAATATTATAACATCATTTTTGTAAGTGTGGACTATCGCCCCCTCAAAGTGATGTGACTCATTATTTCTTTACATGAAATGTATATAGGATGGTTTTAATTAAACATATGCCACATAAATTACGTATATATGATATTAATAACATAATTACCTTACTAGAAATAGAATATATAATTTTTTCCATTACCCTTTTCACACACTAAAGTGTGATAACATCGGTCATGGACGTGTGGACTATCGCCTCCTAAAAATGATGTGATTCCTTTTATAAAAAAAGAAATCAAAATATAATTTTATAGGTTTAAATAATATTTTATATATTATATAATTATCAATATATAAATGTAACATCCTATGTAAATAAAGTATATGATAATTTCATTTTTATTAATATGTGTGAATTAAAAATTAATTTTAATTTCAAGGGGAATCTATGTCTGATATGTCACTCAATATGAAATAATGGGTTTCTTTGAAATGTTACATTACACACAACATAGAGTTATACCTGAAAAATAATATAATAAAATTATTTTAAATTGTAGTTATTTCCTAGTCTTTGTATTACCATGAATGAATGGAAATAAGTAAAATATGATTATACATGTTTTTCAAATGTCTCTAAATTTATTCAAAAAAAAGTTAGAGGCTTAAAATGAGAATGAATATGATTTTTAGCATGAAAGACTCTAATATTTTTAAAATTCATGTTATTACTTTTTAATGGTGAAACCCTTTTAAATATAGTTTTTCTTCACTTTTATATGTTCCCATTGACAAAAATAAACTTCTTATTTATAATTGTGACATGAAAATTTAAATTGGGTAAAATTTTGGTATTTTTCTGACAAATAACATTTTTTATGAATAATGAAAAATACAACATTTTTAATTCAAAAATATCCTTTAATCTAATTTATTTATATAGTTATATTAGTCATTTTATTGGTTTTAATGTTTAATTTATTTATATTTTTACAATTTAATCCAATTTGGGTCATTAGAAGTAATTTCACTTTTAAATTGGACATAAAAAAATGTTAGTCTTTTGATAGTTATTATTTCATAAAAATATGATTTTTGGTTTAAATAATGATAATTAATTTTAAATTCATTTCTAAAACATTGGCATTTTGAATTTAAAAAATGGATTACATATTTGGAATCAGGAGGTTCAAATCATGTAAATAGGTATGTTTTGTTTTTAGACATTATGAATAATAACATCAGTAAATATTTTATTTTCCGTGGTTAAAAGGTAAATCTTGTAAAAAGGGAAAAATTATATTATAATAATATAAATTTCCCAAAAACATGTCATAACACTATTGGATGATACATTTCCAACCATAGGCATCCTTGGGATGATTTTGGGACCCTATAGAGCCACATGTAAGTGAAAATGACACTTTATAAATGTTAATTTAATGTTAAGGAAAATGTAACATCAACATATATCTTTTAGTATAACTATTTAATATAGTTGAATATAAGTTATCATTTCAGATATAAATATTAATTAGAAGGAGAAAAAGGTTTACAATATCATGGTATATTATCTATAATTTTTAGTAATCATATAAATAAATTTATTTATGACATAGTGGTGATGTCAATATTTCATTATTCATTAAGTATTTAAATAAATGAGATTATAAATATGAAAATAAAATTATTTTGTATCTTTTTTTGTCATCAATTAATTTTAGAGATAATTATGACTTGTTATATTTAAAGTAATTACATTTTTTCAAAATAATCATGTTGTTTTGGATTTTTTAAAAAGTCATGATATGAATAGTATATAAGTTGACATAATTATGTTTTTAAAACAAATATTATTATATTATAATAATAATCCATTTTTGGTCTCTTGGATTGTTATAGTATATATATTAACCATATAGTATGAATATACAAGAGGACATGTTAAAAGTTAAATAAGTTAACAAAGTGTTAAATAAAAAAGATAAGGATTAAAAAATATATAAAACCTATCCAATTCATATTGGATGATTTTATTTGAACTTATATTCAACATAACATAGAATTTAATGTCTTTTCGACCTTTTTAAATCGAAAATCATTCTTTAATAAAATAATACTTTTAAAACATTCAAAAAGTGCCCCTCCCCCCCTTATAAAAGGTCATCACCTCTAACCCATTACTCACACCTCTAAAACCCCCTGTCTTATCCAAACACTACTCCAATAATCTCCCAACATCCATATTTTCCAACTATAATCCTTATTTTAAGAAAAAGGCATTTCAATGAAGCCTTTTGGTTTAAACCAATTGGAGTTACCCAATTTAAAGGTAACTACTACTCTCAAGTTCTTTTCTTGTATTTTCTTTCTCCAACCCCCTAAACTCTTTTTATTCCCTTATTTTATAAAAAAACAAGTATATTAAATATAATATGATGTTTCTATGAAAATTATTTTAAATAAACTTCCACAGACCTCCATCTAAGGGATATAAACATACTGTTTCTGTGGAAAGAGAACTACAACCTCACAAAATGATGATTGTTCAATTATCTCATACTGCCTCTCATGGTGGCCATTATGATGTCCCTGTATTTATATGTGATATATATTATATTTATATTGTCTCTATGCTTTGTTATTTTTTATTTATAGAATAACTCTAGGGTTTTCATAATGTGTAAATATGATAATTTCAGTTGAGGAAGTGTGGACTACCGCCACCTCCAGAAGATATGACTCGTTAATACCATACATGGAACATATAAAGGATGGCATTAATGAAATTATGTAATGTATATAAAATATTATATTATACTGGAATTATAATATACATATGTATTATTTGGTTTTCATTTCTTTTAAAATGAAAAAATGAAATGAAAGTAGCATCCATTCATAAGTACGACTTACCATCTACATGAACGGTGCCTTTTGTTTCTTATCTAAAAATGTTATTGAATATTATAAATACACATATAATGGATATATATTATATATATGATATATATAAGAATAATATTATTTATATAATCTAATTATTACCACATGTACAATTTGTAATTATAACAAGTTCATGTTTTATTCAAGTTATAAACGTCGACAAATTGTCTGATATGAAATTAAATAATTAACATTTTGTAATTGAAAAGTAATATGTGATATAAAATGAATAATAAACTTGAAAAAGGTTCTGAAGCAAGTATAAATTAACTTATTTTTATCATTCATAAGAATAGATAATGAACGAGTCATGTTGAACATGAGGTAATGAAAGCTCTTAACCCAGTTTCTATTCTATGGGTTGATCTTCTAGTTCATGATTTTTTTATGCTATTATTATATGAGAAATGAATTTTTATATGATATCTTGTATTTATACTTTATTTATGGGTAATTATAGTGAATATACATAATTGATCTATTTTATTAACAAAACTATAATTGCAATGGTCCTTTCACCCTCTTCTTTTAGTCAAAGAAATATTCTTGTTATATATTTTAATTTCCAAATTATTATGTTTCCATATGTTTTTCTATATCGTTATTTATGTAACTTTTATTTCCAAGTGATGATAGACCCTTCTTTCTCCTATCAACTCATTTTATTAAATTTAATGTGATTTCGTTAGGCTGTCGAATTTTCATAAGGGATTTCATCTCAATCTCATTTAATTGAGGTGTATTTTGATTTATACACAACTTTATTTTATATGGTGTATAAACTCATTTGAATTTTAATTTCATTAAAAGGGATACTTATTTATATGTATCAATTTAATAAACAAAAATGGGAATGTTTTTTAACATAGGCAGTGACAATGACCTTTTCACCACTAGGACCATTGTTTGATCATTGGATTCTTTAACAAGCCATAATGTTTTTAAAAAAATAAATAACATATAATATTTTTACGTATATTGGTTTTGAAAATGGTTTTAAAGAATAATTGGTTATTTTAATATCATGAAATGATATATTTTGATAGAAATATGTACATTTTATCATTTCTTTATGTTTTTTATATGTTATGAATATGTTATAGTTCTTGGGAATTGTTTAAGTATAGGGGTGGTTCTGTGATAAACCTATGGAGGGAGAGCCCGGGATATCTTTCCAATGTATTGGGTAACGCGGCATAGGTAAACATTAATGTTTTTCTTAATTGATTTTGGGAATATACTGTGATTCGTATTCCAAATGTATCTCCCTATATATCTGTGAAAGCTATAATGTAAGTATGTTATGGATGCCACAAGTTACCTTTATGATTTATCATTTGTTTTCTATATTCATTAATCATATTATTTTATGTGTTATATCAAAGAGCTTATTTTTTATATGAATTCAGGTACTAATGTTTATTTTCTTATTTTATATCCCTTACTGATAATTTAATGATCATCCCATGTATTAGAAATGTTTTTCACAGGACATAAAGATTAATAAGGTCCATGATGGGATCAAGGAAAAGTCTTGCGGTATAAAACATGGAACTAGACATATTTATTTCATTAAGAGTTTTATTATTGTGAAAAATATGGATACATTAGAAGTGTCTACCTTGTTATTTTTTAGATATAATGTAAAATTTATGTCCTAATTCTATAAAACTCTGTACCTGAAAAATCCTCAATGTGAATTATTAACTTAAATCCAGATTGTGTAATGCTTAAGGGTGGGGCCCTATAGATGGTATTAAAGTTTGGTTTAGACAACTTTAGTGATTATGAGTTTTTTAGACCCATCGTTAGTCTCTATGTCTACTCCTTAAGTTAAATCCTTATTTTTTAACTTTTTTAGATTAAGTAAAGTCTGTTGCAAATGGAAGAAGGAGGATCTCAAATGACATTCGATTCTCTTCCTGATGACTTTCTTGTAATAATTATTTCAAATTTAGGTCAAGAATATTCGAAATCATTTTCTAACATAAAACTCACTTTTAAGAATTTTTTTGAGATGTCAAACACCTTTGCTATACCTTGATACCATTGTGGATCATGGGTTGTATTAATAAAATCCTATTTTCTCAATATTCTCGTTTTTTTCAAGAATGGTAAATATTATCAAGGAAATTTCAAATAATTTACCTTATCATAACATTTTGAAGAATTTTATGGTTTTGAAAAAGGTGATGAAGAAGGAGGCCCCTACACAACCTGTTTATATTTTCTTTTATATTATAGTCTCTTATCACATACTTATGTTATTTTAAAAGGAATATTGATTGATTGTTTCAACTCAAACTCGGTCTGACTGTTTTATAAAAATAATTTTTTATTATATGTTTTATATTATATGTCATGCATGATTATTTTTCAAAACTATTTTTCTATGAACACCCATATGACCCATGTTGTACAGGGTGTGTTTGGATAAAGGAAGTAGATGATTTTGAAGGATCTCCAAATCATTATTGCAATGCATGGAACATATTTCTATGTGAACAAGATGATGATTAAACCAGGTGGACACCATGATCAAGGTATGAGGTTATTTCTTTTGGGAATAGTTTAATTTTATCATATGGAGGTGAAATAAAAAAATGTTAACATATATAAGAATTCATGAATTAGTATATTGAGTTCATTATGATTTGGGATGAAAATGAGTGGTATAAGACAGCCATTGAGGTTGAATCATGTTGGGTAATTTTTGAGTTTTTTAAAAAGTCGAAACACACAAGATGGCTGACAACCCGTTTCATCAAGAAAGGCTGCATGATTCGAACCCACAACCCAAGGGTGATAAGGGAACATAACCTAACACTGGCCTACATGAAGCATCCAATTGGTATGGCTTATTATTTTTAGTTAAATGATTTTATGGATCAAGAATAATTTGATTTTGGGAACATATGTTTTATAAAATGGATATACATAGTATAAGAAAATGATTTGGTGATTAAGTGATAATGGTTATTTTGGAAGATGTTCTCTCTTTTGGGAAATCTATATACCAAACGAAAATAGAATAATATGATATTTCATTTGCGGAGTAATGGTTGATATTTAATTTTCAAAGAATATATGATTTGATTGTGTTCATTAGATGATTAGGGTTATTTAGGGAAACTATTAACCTATCATAGAGAATATGTGATTAGGATAATTACTTTTCAATATGATACTTTAAGAGTAACTGATGTTTTTTGGAGATAAATATTAACATTTTGTGGAAGACTATGTGGACAAATTATTCTGAATTTTGGTTATCAAACATAGGTTGGATTATTTTGGAAGAATTTAAATAAAATTGTTTATTGAATGGTATTTTTTGAGATTTGGGTATTGTTTGTTCAATTTTATGGATTAAGAGAAGTATTACTTTATTATAAAAGATTATCCTTTTTGGGAATTATCTTATCTTGTACTAACCGTTTTGGTTTATCTTAATGTCTAAAAATCAGGAAAATATATGGTTCATATTTTTTGGATTTTTTGGTTCCATATAAGTTTATTCTATTGCTTTAGGTGTGACCAATTCATGTTGAATACTCATTGTTTTTTGAAAAGATTATTTTTTGGTAGAAACTTATTAATGGTTGAATCTCAACTTGTAAAGTATGTATATTTCCTTATATTCTCTATCAATATCATCAAACAATATTCCTTATTTATGAAAGGGAAGTTAAAAAAATTGTCCATATAATTTTCTAACTATGAAACCAATGATAGTTTAACCAATCACATGTCTGTGGTTTCCTGATTGTTATGTTTATCCTGGTAATGTTTTTTATCACTCTCCATCAGAACTTGACACTTTGTCTCTCTTCCATATCAATTTTTTCCTTCATAGAACCCTATAATGTGTTATCTCAAGTGAACATTATATTTATCTATCATTCTTTTAAACTGATAGTTTTATTAACTATTTTTTTGATGACGGACAATCAATGAAATTTTCAACCCCAATTTTAAAATTGTGAGGATGCAATTCCCAAAATAGGGGAAGGTTGTAACATCCCAGGTAAAAAAAGAATATAAAATGTTCATATTTATTAATATTTTTGAATTAAATATTAATGTTACCTTAAAGGGGATTATATGTTTGATAGAGTACTCAACACACAACAACAGGTTTCTATGAAATATTACATTGCACACAACATTGAGTTATACGGTAAAATAATATAATAATATTATTTTAAATGGTAGTTAACGCCTAGCTATTGTATTGGATGGAATGTATGGAACTAACTAAAATATTATTATACATGTTTTTTAAATATCTTTACATTTATCCAATAAATTTTAGAGGCTTTAAATGATAATGAATCTGATTTTAATCATGAAAAACACTAATATTTTTAAAAGGTCTATTTATCTAATTTTAATGGAGAACCCATTTTAAATCTAGTTTTTCAAAATTTTATATGTTCCATTTGAAAAAATACACTTATTTTTTTTAATTGGGACATCAAAAATTTGTTTTGGGTAATTTTTTGTTCTTTCTGATAATGTTAATTTTTTCTGAATAGTGAAAAAATACAACATTTTTAATTCAAAATTGTATTTTAATGTATTTTTTTTATATAGTTATATTTTTTTGTTATTGATTTAAAAGTGTAATTGGATTATATTTTTATCATGTAATCCAATTTTGGTCATTGTCTGTAATTTCACATTGAAATTGTACATAAACAAAAGTCAATGTTTTGATAGTTAATATTTCATAAAAACTCACTTTTTGGTTTTGACAACGGGGATTAATATGAAAATAATTTCTGAAACTTCTATGTTTGGAATTTTGAAAATTTTATTCCATATTTGGAATCCGGAGAACCAAATTGTGTTAATCGGTAACTTTTTTTAGACATTATAAATAGTAACATCAGATAATATTTAATTTACCATTGTTAAAAGGTAGATCTGGTAAATAAGGGTTAACAATAATATTATTATAATATTAATTTACCCTAACACGTGTCCTAACCCTATTTTCTAATACATTTCCGAAAATGGGCATCCTTGGGTCGATCTTGGGACCCCTTGGAGGCACTTATATGTGAATATGACACTTTATAAAAATTAATTTAAAGTTAAGGAAAATATAACATAAACATATATAATTTATTAAAACAATTTTTATATTATGTTATATAAGTGATATTATTGAATATAAATATCAATTATAAATATAAATAGATGTAATACATCATGGTATTTAATTTATAATTTTTAGACAACATATAAATAAATTTATTTGTGACAAAATGGTGATGTAGTAATTACCTTATAAATGAAAGATTTAAATAAATGATCTTATAAATATAAAAATAATTATTTTTAAACGTTTTATGCTATGCACTAATTTTAGAGATAATTATTACTTGTTATTTTTTAATAAATGAATGTTTTTCAAATAAATCAGGTTTTTTTTGGATTTTTTAAAAGTCATGATATGAATAGTATATAAATTTACATAAATGAGTTTTTTTAAAAAAATATTATTTTATTAATTTATATATAATCCTAGAAATCTAATAGTCTGATAAATAACATAAATTATGATAAAAATGTCATGAATGATCCATTTTTTGTTGGTTGAAATTTTATTGTAAAAATATTAACCATATATTAACCATATATTATGAATATACAAGAAGTCATGTAAAAAGTTAAATAAGTTAACAAATGGTCAAATAAAAAAGATAAGGTTTAAAAAATATACGTAACATGTAAAATTATTAATAGATGATTTTATTTCGACTTATATTCATCTTATCTTTGTATTTATTGAAGTTTTGACCTTTTGAAACTGAAAATAATTTTATAACAAAATAATGCATTCCAACTTTCCAAAAGAGCCCCTCCACCCCCTTGTAAAAACCCATCACCTCTAACCCATTACTTACACCTCCCAAGCAACTTATATCTTCCAACCTATACTCTAATAATCTCCCAAAATTCCTCTATTCCACCTCTAATCCTCAATTTTGGAAGAATTCATTTCAATAATGGTGTTTGGTTCAAACTAAAGAGATTTGCTCGATTTAAAGGTAACGTCTTCTCTTGAGTTCTTTTCTTTTATTTTCCTTCTCCAACCACATAAACACTCTTTGTTACATTATTTTATAACAACACCAGTATATTAAATATACTAGAATGTTTTTATGAGATTTAATCTAAATACACTACCACACACCTCAATCTAATGGATACCAACATACTGTTTCTGGGGATAGTGAACTACTACCTCAGGAAATAATGATTTTTTAATTATCTCCTACTGCATCTTATGGTGGCCATTATGATGGAAATATATTTATATGTAATATATATAATATTTATATTGTGTTTATGCTTATTTATTTTTCATTTGTATCATACCTTTATGGTTTTCATAATCAGTAAATATGATAATTTCATTTGAGGAAGTACGGACTACTGCCCTCTCAAAGTGAACTAAATCATTCATACCATACAGAAAATGTAAAAAGTATGGTGTTAATGAAATTATGTAATTTATATAAAATATTATATTATAATTAAATTATAATATAATGATGTATCATTTGGTTTTCATTTCATTAAAAATGAAAAAAATAATTGAAAGTATCATTATTGCGTACGTACAACTTAACGTCTCCATGAACGGTTCACTTCATTTCCTATTTAAAAATGTTATAGAATATTCTAAATACATATTTACTGGATATATTTTATATATATATAGGTTATTTATATTAACTATATTCTGAATTTAATGGACTTGTGACCACATAGTCAATTAGTAATTATAACAAGTTCCTATTTCGACAAATGTTCCGAAAGTCGACAAAATGTCCGATATGAAAATAAATAATTAACTAATTTTTATTTCATGGTAATAACTGATATAAAATAAATAACAAGGATGAAAATTTGTCTGAATCATGTATAAATTAATGTATGTTTATTATTCAGGATATTAAAGAATGAACGAGTCAAGTCGGACATGAGGTTTGGGAACTTCATAACCAAACCTCTATTATTTGGGTTGATCTTATAGTTCTTGATTTGTCATTATATAGTCATGTGAGAAATTAATTTTGATATAATACATTTTATTTATACTTTTTTATGTGTATTTATAGTGAATACACCTAATTGATCTATTTTATTTATAAAATTATCATTGTAGGGGAACCATTCACCCTCCGCTTTTAGTCAAATAATTCTTCTTATTATGTATTTTAATTTCCATTTTCTTATGTTCAGATACGTTTTTATATATCCTTATTGGTTTTACTTTTATGTCCAAGTGATGAGGGACCCTTTTTCAACAATAATTACATATTATTAATTTTAAAGGGATGTCGTTAGGCTGCCAAATTTTCATAAGGGACTTCATCTCAATCTCCTTTTTTTGAGGCGTATTTTGATTTATACATGAATTTATTTTATATAGTGTACAAACTCATTTTACATTTAAATGAATTCAAAGGGAATATTTTTTATGTGTAGCATTTTACTAAATTTCAAAGGGAATGTTTCTTCATAACGTACGTAGTGAGAATGACCTTTCTACTGCCGTGAGAATTATTTGATATTTGGTTTCCTTAATAAGGCAGATTGATTTTAAAAGGAAAATAAATACTATATAACATTTTTATATATTTTGGTATTTAAAATGTTTTTGATAGAGTGTTTTTTATTTCAATATCTTTAAATGATATATTTTGATTGATATTTGTAAATGTAATCTTTCATTTATGTTTGTTTTATGTGTTATGAATGTGTTATGGTTCTTGGGAATTTATTACATATATGGGTGGTTCTATTATAAAACTAGGGAGGGTGAGCTCAAGACATCACTCCAATGCATTTTGTAATGTGACAAAGGTCAACATTAATGTTTTTCTTAAGAGATTTAGGGAATATAATGTGATGGGTATTCCAAATGAAACTCCCTATGTAGCTGTGAAAGCTACAATGTAAGTAGGTTATGGATACTACAAGTTACCTTTATGATTAATTATTTCTTTGTGATATTAATGAATCATATTATTTTGTGAGGTATGTTAAAGAGATTATGTTTTGTATGTATTCATGGACTAATGATTCTTTCCTTATTTTATATCCCTTATTGAGCTTTTTATGGTCACCAAATTTTTTTGAAATCTTTTCCATAGGACATAAAGATGGATAGGGTCAAGGATGGGATCAAGGAAAATTCATGCTATCAAAAACATGTCACTACACAAGTTTATTTTTATGAGTTTTATTATTGTGAAAATTTTGGATAGAGTAAAAGTGTCTAATTTCTTATTTTTGGGATGTAATGTAATTGTTATGGCCTAATTCTCTAAAACTCTAATCCAAAAAATATCATAAATATGAATTATTAACATAGTTAAATATTATAAAATATTTAAGGCTTGGTCCTTATAATAAATATAATGTTTTACTTACTGTATTTCCATAATGATCATTGAAAAATGTGAACATAAATCATGCACACTTATGGTCAACCATGTCCATGATTGTATCATTTGTCCATTTTTCATAATCATATTTCATTATTGATTATAATTGATTAAATTATGTATAGATATGATAATTATTTCATGATTATTATTCTCAATATGTTTATATAATGACCCATTTGACAATATTCGACTTACCAAAGACGTTTTAAAGCATTAAGTGGATATGGTCAAAATAGCCGACGTAAACGTTATTGTTTATCTAAATGTTTACAACATTTTCTTAAGTATAATAAAATAATTTATAACCATGATAATGTTTATGTAGAATGTAAATAAATAATCATTATTCAATTATTTTGTAATATAAATACAAAAGTTCCAAGTCAGACTCAAGGTAAGGGATTCTTATTTAACATTCCATTTCCTGAGGCATACACCATTCCCATCACTTAATACTTCTTTGTGGTGTATCTACTACCCATTTGATATATTATATCATGGAAACTTTTATATTAATTCTCTTTAACATTTAAGTTTATATCATTTCATTCGTAGTTCTTGAGATTCAAAAGTTTCAATGTGATATGGGATAATTTGGAGTATTTAATGATTATTTTCCTCAAGAATGCTTTAATTATCTTTCAAGGGTATTTCAATTCATCAATGTCAATAAACCATGATTTTACTTGTCTTGATGCAAGGAATTATTGATAAATTCAAAATATTTATTCAATATAGATATTTTATAAGTCATATTGTTTATTAATAAAAATATAACCCTATATAAGGAATAATTTGGAAATGCATTGACAGATGGGGGACATACATTATATAGCCCCTTGATGCATCGATAGGTTCTAATGAGAAATATCAGTTGGAAAATCACAGAATTATAAGCGTTTTTTGAGGATATATTATGATAGTAGATGTTATCATGAGTTTGATACCTGACATCTAATAAATAAGCATTTCCTTCATTACAAGTTATCATTCTGTCAATTAGATGTTCATACAATAAGATATATGTGTAACATCCCGGTTCCGGAAGCCACCAAGAGGCACCCCGTACCCGGTTGGTCACATGGAGTCAAGGGAATTTTTCCAAATTCCAGAGGCTACCGACTAGCAGCAAGGGCCTTGGCTGTGATAGTGGGGAAACTATGCCCTCATTGGCATAGTACACAGTGGAAGAGAAAACAAATAACAACAATAACAGAAATAGTAGACATACATACATGAGTAAACGATAAATAGAAGAAGAACAAAAAGTAATCAACTGGAGCCAAAATATATGTAAATGATGCATGATCCATATATGTCTAGGAAAACAGCCAAACAAGTCTCAATGTTTAATATAGTACTAAGCCAATCTACAAGAGAAAAATATATGAGCAACTCCCCAGCATTGCAATCCTTAGCTTGGTCCCATGATCTCCAACTCCACTGCAATCAAGAAGTTGATGTAGAAGGGCGCTTGCCCTTATCTATACCCGCAACAACATAATCTGTCTTGGCCCAATAGAATGACCCAAACAGGGTATGAGAAAAAGTCCCAATAGGCAACCACCCAAAGATCTATGCCTAATAGACAGTGAATATATGGCAGGTAAGGTATAGTAAGCAGTAAACAGTATAATAAATGGCAGTAACAATCCACATATTCTAGCATACAATCTAAAACAAGAAACAGCCACTCAAGCAAGTAGAAAAAATAGGTAACCACTGGGTAGTTCTCAAAGTATGACCCCTAAGGTTCAACCTAAAATTACAAGCAACCCTCTGGGAGGCACACACAGTCTCACCGGCGTGGTTCAGCTAAAATAATAATAGACTCTCAGAGGAAGCACTCACCTTCAATTCCCCCTATAGTCTCGTTATGTACTAAAGGCTCTCTAGGGAAGCACTCAATGTCAATTCCCCCTGTGGCCCGCATCAAGGAACTACAGACTCTCTAAGTAAGTACTCAACGTCAATTCCCCCTGTGGTCTCACATCGTAATTAAAGACACTCTAGAGAAGCCCTTACATCCATTCTCTCTATAGTCCACTACATTAGGTTCTTGCAGCCCTGTGTAAAACAAACATTCATAGCGTGCGTGTCGGTCCAAGTACCTCAAGATCTACTCGGTTATCATTCTAAGGCACAACAGCATAATAGTTCAACAGTTCCAATATCCTTCAACTAGGCATGGCAACCGGAAAACGCCAAACAAGAAAACAAGCATAGAAAAGCATCCAGAGCACAATACAATTTACCCTATTCACAAGCAATAACCTCTACACAGGAATTTCAGCAAGGCAAGCAAACAACAAGGGAAAAACAAGAAACATGCAATACCCTGTTCAGGGGTATTTGTGTAATTTTAACAAAATATTCACAAACATCCTACAGAAAGAAACAAACCACCTACCTCATTGCTAGGAGAACAATATACGTGAACCATGATGACTGATTCTCCTTAGAACGTTGAGGATCTGAGAAAACACCAAAAACGCTCTTCCAACGATACATTAAGAAAGAGGAGAAATTGGAAAACAGAGCTCTATGAGAAGGAAGAACTAACCGCTGTGGTTCCAATGCAATCGACGATGGCTGAAACAGAGATCATATGGAGGCATAGTAATTCAGAGAAGAATCATGACCGTACAGGTCGCTCTCAGATGAATAACCTGAAGAAGGGGTGTGTTGTGTCTGTCAGGCGCGACCCTGGTGCATTTAATTAAAAAATGGAAGTACATGATGTGTACTTCTGGGGTACACTGCATGTACTCTGTTTGCCCATACTCCACTTTAAGCGGCTTCCACATCACCTCTACATACCGTGTGTGTGGCCAGGACACGGACAGCACACGGGTTCGAGTGGAAAGGGAGTACACTGTGTGTACTCAGAAATTACACGGTGAGTACATCAAAAACCTCTAGAAAACCTATTTTTCTCAAAAACTCCAGAAAAAGGAATGGCATACCTAAAAAGAAGATCTGGGTGCATACAAACTTCCCCCTATAAAGAAATTTGTCCACGAATTTCCCTAACGAGGCGGAGAGAAAGAAATCATGAACAGCTCCGGCAACTACGATCGTACATCGGCCTCCCTCTCCCATGTCTCGTCCTGTACTCGCCCATGCTTCAATTGCAACCATACTAGAGGAACAGAATACCCATGGAGAGCCTTTGTACTGTGATCGATATTAAGGATAGGATGCTCCTCAAATGATGCATCTTCTTCGAGCTCAACCTCTTCGGGATGAAAGACATGAGACAAGTATGAAAAGTAACATTAGAGCTGGGAGACGTGGAAGACGTCGTGCATGGCATGGTACCTCTGAGGTAACTGCAACCAATAGGCAATCAGCCTGACTCTCTCCAATACCTCAAACATCCTGACATACCATGGTGAAATCTTACCCTATCTCTGAATCCTCTTGTGTCCCAACCTTGGTGCGACACACAGGAAAACCTGATCCCTGACCTCGAACTCCCGAGGTTTTCTCAGCTAATCAGCATAAGACTTCTGTCGAAACTGTGTTGTAGCTATCCTCTTCCGAATCATCTCTATCTGCTCTGAGGTCTCCTGAACAAGACGAGGTCCTAATAAAGCTCCCTCTCCTGCCTCCAGCCAGCATAAAGGTGATCTACATGGCCCACCATATAAAGCCTCATATGGTTCCATTTAAATAGTTGCCTGAAAAATGTTTTGGTAGGATAACTCCACCAGTGGGATATACTTCTCCCAAGAACCACCAAAGTCTAGAATGAAAGCTCGGAGCATATCCTCAAGCACCTGGATTGTATGCTCAGACTGGCTATCAGTCTGGGGATGGTATGTTGTACTCAATAGTACCTGTGTACCCAAGGCCTTCTGAAGTCCCTGCCAGAACCGAGAAGTAACGTGTGAATCCCTATCTGAAACAATGGAGTATGGAACTCCATGCAGACGTACAGTCTCTCGAATGTACAGTCGTCCTAGATCATCCACACTGAAGGTCTCCTTGATCAACATGAAGTGGGAAACCTTTGTGAGCCAGTCGACGATAACCCAAACAGCATCGTTCCCTCGAGGCGACCTTGGCAATCTTGTCATGAAGTCCATCGCGACATCGTTCCACTTCCACATCGGAATGGGTAACTACTGTAAAATGCATTCCATTCGTTGATGCTCCGCCTTCACCTCCTGACAAGTAGAACACATCAAGACGAAACCAGCAACATCCCTCTTCATACCTGGCCACCAGTAATAGTGATGAAGATCCCGATACATCTTGGTGACGCTAGGATAAACTGCTGAAACTGAGGAATTAAAATCCCGCATCAGCTCCTCGCGTATGTCTGCTAGCACCCATACACATCCCTGTAAAGGAAAGATCTCATCCTCGCCCACTTTCCATCCAGGAAGTGGTTCCTCTCCCGACACACTCTCCCACAAGAATAAGCCTTCTGAGTCTGATAGCTGCCTCATTCGTACCCGATCAAGAATCATAGAGGTAACAGCTACAGAAGATACGAAAGTATGTCTCTATCTATTGTGAACCTCCAAGTGCATCTCAGAGAACATAGCCATAACCTTCCACTCATAGATGGCCTCCTGAACTGCCTGAATCTGAGTTATATTGCTCAACGCATCTACCATTGTGTTTCCATTTCCCGGTGTATAGGCGAGCTCGAAGTCGAATGACTGAAGATTCTCGACCCACCTACGATGTCTCAGATTCGAATCATGCTGATTGAAGATATACTTGAGACTCTTATGGTCGGTGAAAACCACAAATTTCTCTCCCAGAGGATAATGTCTCAAACAGCATAAGGCATGGACAATAGCTTCCAACCCCAAATCGTGTGTCGGGTAGTTCCTCTCGTGTGGCCTCAACTACCAAGACTCGTACGCAATGACTCCATCTCCCTCCATAAGCACAGTGCCTAGCCCGATACCTGAAGCATCACAATAAAATGTATAGCTCTTTCCTGGATCTAGAAAGACTAGTATTGGTGCTGATTTCAACCTTCCCTTCAGCTCTTAAAAAGCTGACTCACAAGAATCTGACCATAAGAACTTCACCCCATTCTTGGTCAGACCTGTCAAAGGTGCTGCAAGGCATGAAGAGTCTATAATGAAGCCTCTATAGTATCCAACCAGCCCTAGGAAACTATGTACCTCAAAGACATTCTTCAGCTGCTCCCAGGAAACTACAACTCTCACTTTCTCTTTGTCTATAGATACTCATGCCTCTGAGATGACGTGACCCAAGAAGTGAATTTGGTCCGTCCGAAAGTGGAACTTCAAGATTTTAGCATAAATCCACCTCAGTGTACTCAGAATGATCTCAGGATGGGTAGCATGGTCGTGTCGAGTGTGAGAGTACACCGTGATATCATCCACAAAAACCACGATGAAGGAATCCAAGTATGAATGGATCACTCAGCTCATCAGTTCCATGAAAACTACTGGCGCGTTCGTCAGACCGAACGACATGACCGTATACTCGGAAAGACCATACCTGCTCCTGAAGTCTATCAGAAGTATATCTAATGGTCTAACGCGCAACTGATGATAGCCGGACCTCAAATCGGTCATTGAGAACATGCGGGATCCTCGAAGATTATTGAATAGATCATCAATCCTTTGAAAGGGATATTGTTTTATGACCGTTAACCGGTTCAACTTCTGATAATCCACATTGATCATAAAGGTACCACCTGCCTTTTTCGCAAATAGAACAGGTGAACCCCAAGGAAAAGTACTGGGTCGGAAGAAACCATTCGCCTGTAATTCCTCCAATTGTTTATTGATCTCTTGAAACTAATGTGTAGCCATCCTATAAGGTGGAATTAACCCTGGGGCCGCTGCTGGAATGAGCTCAATAGAGAATTCCACCTCACACTCCATAGGAAAACCTGAAAAGTCCTCTGGAAAGATGTCTCTGAAATGATCTACTACTGGAGGGAAGTCCAACTGTGAAGTCCCCTGATCAACTAGATAAAGACTAGCAATCTGGTTCGTAACTCTTACTATCCCATGATGCTCATGTCCTGCTCGGCTCTCCTGAACATCCCATTCGCCTTTATGAAGAAAAGATCCACCATCTAGTGGGATAAAACTAACCCTGCGGCGATTACAGTTGACGACTGCCTGGAATGGAACCAACCAGTCCATCTCGAGAATGACATCATAGATTTTCATCTCTAGGACATAGAGGTCCCATAAGAAACGATACCCTTCAACCTCGAGAGGGCACTCTCTGCACAGATGTACACTAGATGTCCTCGTCCCCAAAGGTGTGTCCAGTGTCAACAAGTTGGCAGAAGAAAGGTTACAGAGCCCAAGGCTCTCCACAATAGCCACAGAGATAAATATATGTGTAGAACTAGTATAAAAAAGTGCTGAAGATAAAACTAAGGCTACTAAAATTGTACATTGAATGGTAAAAGGTCTAGGATCCTACTCTGGATAGGTCTACTCCACCGCAAAAGTATGGCCTACCCCGCGGCCCTGTGACCCCGCCTGACTACTCTGAGTTGATCCTCCCTACTGGCGCTGAAGTAATGGTGACTGAATACCATGGCCTCAACCTCCACCTCAGCCCGAATAGCAAGAAGAAATCCAGTCTCCTGACTGGTGAGAAACTAGTGGTGCTGCTCCCGAATGAGGAGTCATGGAAGAACCCCCGTCACCAGCTACTGGTCAGAAAACCTGGTAGAAACGCTGAAGGTGACCCATCTTGCCACAATATCGGCACTCCACTAGGTCTCCCTAGCACTATGGCCTCGTGTGCCCTGACCTTCCACACTGGTAGCATACTACCTGGCAACCTGAAGATGTATCTCACCTCATCGGATCTCCGTGCGTAGTCCCCCTATAGCGATTCCTGCTGTCAACTAGAGGAACAATAGCTCTAGAAGCAGAACCGCCCTATCTCGCAGCTCCATAGTCACTCAGATTACGCTATATAATCATTTATTGGTTGAAAATGGAAGTGATTGAATTCAACGGGAAGAGATTGACCTGCGAGCGGATCTCCCGCCTGAGACAATCCTCAAACTTCCTTTCTAAGAACACCCCACATCCATCCCAGAGGGGTGTGAAATGCTGCAGCTCGGTGAAATGAGAGGAATAATCCATGATAGAAAGAGTACCCTACTCTAGACTCAAGAACTCCAGGGCTCTATCGGCCCTCGGGGTCTCTGGATAGAAGTTGTCATAGAACACGCGTTGGAACTCCTCCCAAGCCATAACCTACTGATGACCTGCCTGAGAGATCACGTCCCAGCACCTCTTGGAGGAGTCTCAGAGCACGTAGGTAGTGAGATTTAATGGCCTCTTTGGAGGTGTCTCCAAATGCTCGAAGATAGTCAGCATGGCTTCCATCCATGACTCTGCAGCCTGTGGTCCTCCTTTCTCCGAGAAAGTAGCAGGATGCCACTGCTGGAAAACCTGCGGCAAGTCTACCATAGACGTAGTAGGAGGCGATGCTCCCTTAATTGTCTATATCAAACTCATAAAACCTTCCTTGAACTACAAATCAGCGCTTGAAACTAGTATAATAGCTTGTGCCAAAGATGGCCTGAAGGGAGGATCGGCAGGAAGTCCCTAATCAGCCATTTCTGGCATCTGATCACTGCCTAACAATGGATGAACAACCGGAGGATGTCTCCGAAGCATGGCTCTGAATTATCAAAAGCATACCTTAGATCAGAAAAACATGGACACCGAACAAGGGAGTAAAAAATGGAAATATGAGAAGGAAAGACTCAAGATTTGCAAAACACGACTGCACGGCATGTATAAAGCCTACACGACGTGTAATTAACTCCACTCCCATGCTTGTGTCTCCTTCCACTGCTAACCCACCCGGTCTTCTTAAACTGAGACTACACGGTGTGTTCCCTTATAGACACAATGTGTAGTAGTCAAGGTTTCAACGACTCGTGTTGTTAGTTACACGACTGAGACTACACAGCGTGTTCCGAACAAACACAAAGTGTACTTGATGATTTTTCCTGACCCGTGTTGTTGGCGACATGGCCAAGTACCCGGCTAACCCTTATATGGCGTGTTCCAAACAACCACGGTTGTAGAGGAGGATAGAACACCAACCCGTGCGGTTCATGAAATGACCGGGTACTGAGGACAAGGATACACGGCATGTTCATACATAACATGGTGTGTATGACACGAGCTTCCCCAACCCATGTTGTTAGTTACACAGCTAGGTACACACTCACTACTATACGGCGTGTACCTACCATACACAACATTTTCCTGGAGGTTTTTCACAACCTGTGTTTCTGCTCACACATTCAGTGACACAGTTTAAAACTACACGGAATGTATATATAAAGTAAACACCGTGTATTATGGATTTTTCTAGGCAGTAGCTCTGAAACGTCACCGAAGCCCAAAAAACACAATGCTGAATACAGTACTAAGACAAAGTACAAGAGAAAAAAAGATGGGAAACTCCTCAGAATCGCAAGCCTCAGCTTGGTCCCATGCTCTCGAGCACCAGTACAATCAAGACCCTGATGTATAAGGGCACTTTCCCTTATCTATTCCTGCAACAACATAATCTTTTTGGGACCAAAAGCATGACCCAAATAGGGTGTGAGACAAATTCCAAATAGGAAACCACCCAAAGATCTGTGCCTAATAGTTAGTGGATATATTGAAGGTAAAGTACAGTAAGCAGTAAATATTATAATACACAGCAGTAACAATCCACATCTTTTAGCATAAAATCTACAACAAGAAACATCCACTCAAGAAAGTAGAAAAAAGGTAACCTCTGGGTAGTTCTCACAGTCTAACCCCTAAGGTTCAACCTACAAGTACGAGCAACCCTCTAGGAGGCACACATAGCCTCACCCCTCTGGTTCAGCTAAAATAAAAATAGACTCACTGAGGAAGCACTCACGGTCAATTCCCCCTATAGTCTCGTAATGTACTAAAGGATCTCTGGGTAAGCACTCAACGTCAATTCTCCTTGTGGACCATGTCGAGGAACTATAGACTCTCTAAGGAAGCACTCAATATCAATTCCCCCTTGTGGTCTTGCATCAAAATTAAAGACACTCTGGAGAAGCCCTTACGTATATTCTTCTTATGGTTCACTACACTAGGTTCTCATAGCCCAATGTAAAAAAAACATGCATAGCACACGTATCGGTCCAAGTAAACCTCAAGAACTACTTGTCTATCATTCTAAGGCACGACAACAAAACAGTTCAACAGTTCCACTATCCGACAACTAGGCATGGAAACTGGAAAATGCCGAATAAGCAACCAAGCATGGAAAATCATCCATAGCACAATACAATTTATCCTATTCACAAGCAATAACCTCTACACATGTATATCAACAAGTAAATGAAACAACAAGGGAAAAACAAGAAACACACAATACCCCGTTCAAGGGTATTAGTGTAATTTGCACAAAATATTCCCAGACATCCTACAGAAAGGAAAAAACCACCTACCACGATGCTAGGAGAATGATATACGTGATCCATGATGAATGATTCTCCTTAGAATGCTGAGGATCAGAGAAAACGTCAAAAATACTCAACCAACGATACCATGAGAAAGAGGAGAAATTTGAAAATGGAGCTCTAGGAGAAAGAAAAACACACCGCTGCGGTTCCAATGCAATCGATGGCTGCTGAAAAAGATATTTGATGGAGTCTCAGGAATCCGGAGAAGAATCGTGGCTGTACGGGTCGCTCTTGGATGAAGAACCTGATGAAGGGGTGTGTTCTGTCTATCAAGCGTGACCCCAGTTTGTTTAATGAAAGAAAAGTACACGGTGTGTACTTCTAGGGTACACGGCATGTACTCTGTTTTTCCGTACTCCGCTTTAAGCGACCGCCACATCACCTCTACACACCGTGTGTATGGCCCGGACATGGCCAACAAATGGCTTCGAGTTTCAAGGGAGTACACGGTGTGTACTGAGAAAGTACATGGTGTGCACTTCAAAAATTTCCAGAAAACCCATTTTTCTCAAAAACTCCAGAAAAATGAAAGACATACCTAAAAAGAAGATCCGGTTTCTTACAGTATGGATTAATTAAATTTTTAGCTTATTTATTAAAAGTAAAGTGTCTTTATTTCTTAACATTCCATATTAGTTTTTACTTATCTTGTAATTTGAATGGAATTTGTTATCCGTTATTTACTAGGAAAAGTTAATTTATTATTATTGGATTATTATTTCTTGCACTTTACCTACCCTTACTGAGAATTTCATCTCACCCTTATTTTGTTTCCATTCCCCATGTTATGAATAAGAAATATTTTAATATGATTTTAAGGATTCAATTTATTTCATTTTATTATATATAATTTATTTTTTTCTATATACAAATTTAATATGGATATCTTGTATGTATTCTGTTTTTCCAAAAAATGTTAATTGATTGGTCCTTCGGGATCTTGTTTCTTGTAATCATGGAATTTTAATAAAATAATGCACTGGATCTGAGCTACTGGGGTCAAGGAATTATAGTTTGAATTAGATGAGTCTTCGAAACAACATTTGAAAATATATTTAGAAAACATATATTTGGGAATATAACATTAAGTTAGACTTTGAAGATAATTATAGAAGAATGTCCAAAAATTTTGGGAAGGTATTGATTATGTGGGTATTCCTAGAAATATATCTTGTTATCTATACTACATGTGGATGTGGTTCTGGAACAGATATACCTAGTTGTAACTACTTTTAAATGGTGTGTCAAGCCAAATTCTTCATAACCCAGTATACCACAGTGAGCCTTACTATGCACCTAGTTTGACCCTCTCGGGGGATATGATTTAGATAATTTACTTTTCTTTACAAACAAATATGAAGGATTTTAAAGTAATGATATCCCCAATGAAATCATGTTTATGATTATGAGATTATATACCTAAAAATTGTTCATTATATGTTATTTATTTTATTATTTTTTTGGATTATGCATTATGATACAAAATGTTTTGATATAATTTAGTATGCTTCATTATTTATAAATGGCTCATATAAGTAAGAATGGTATCGATACTGATAGAAAATATATAGGATTCCCTAGAAAGAAAGTTGATATACCGGGTATTGGAACTACATATGTTATGTATATATTAGGGAAAGATGATGATGTTATGAAAAATAACCATTCCTGAATAGATCATACTATTCTATATAGAGAAGATTTTATGATATACTGATTTATGTGATAGATAACTCAATAATTTATTGGGACTAATGATCCAATGGATTTTAAGAAATGGATTAAGTCTTTGGATAAGATATTTATGGAATTCAGATGTAGTGAGGATGAATATGTTATATGTTTTTTTATTGTCTCAAAGGTGATGCTGATCAATGGTGGTTGTTTGTCTAAAATACAAGGTATAAAGAAGAAATAGAAATCATATACTGGAGAACATTTAATGTTAAATTACAACATAAATACTTAACTCACTAAAAAATCTAATTTGATGTGGTTCCTTTTTTTAAATAAAATGAGGAAGAGTGTGTTGGGGAGAATAAAGCTACCTTTACAAGGTTATCATGGTATTCTATGTATTTTTTATGCAACATAGATTACATGATTGACTAGTTATTAGAATGTCATAAGAAAAATATCCAAAGGGAAGTGTCCTTCCAAAATTGTCATTATATAATGAAATGGTTTTAGGTTTCATTAATTTAGAGAAGGAATTTTCTGGAATAAATATAGTCAAGGGAAACTAGGACAAGAAGATGACATATCAGAACTATGGAAAAGGTAATGTGTCATATATGAAAAAGAAAAAAAGTATTTTTCCACATGTTAAAATTTGGGAAGGTATCACCAAAATAAATACTTGAAAGGATTGTGTGTGTGTTATTAGTGAATAGAAAAGGGTTATTAAGACGAAGTATGAAATAGAATGAAGGGATACACTACTACTCAATGTTTTAATTATAAGGTAATGGGGCACTACAAAGACGAGTTACCCAAGAATGAAAGAAAATATACCTTCAAAGAGGATAAGGAATAAACATCAATCATATTATACTTACTAAAATGAAGTGTAATGATTAATTCCCTTTTTTATTTGGGTTCAATAAAAATGTGGTAATAGTATTTTATTCATGATTTTATCATCATAGGATTTATGAAATATATGAAGATTGTATTAGAGTACTTTATAGTTAGGTATTTGAGAACATATTCTAAATAGTACCAATAAATGTTATTTATTAGAAAGTAAAATCATTTTGGAAAATAAATTGATTAAGGAACGATAGCCCTTATTATGTTTATAATGTTAAGAGGTGACATTTGGATAATGAAATGATTGGTTTGTACAATGTAAATAAGAAATGTCTGGACTCCCTTGGAGCTGAGAAATGATTTATTAACAAAGTGGTTCGTACTATGATTTATGGATTTTACATAATTTTTTCCTTTAGGGAATATATATGATAATATATATTCAATTTAATGAATAATAATCATTCAGTTTTTCAATTAAATTTTATGTTAATTCTTATTTTTACCATATTCACATGTTTTTTATGTGATAATAAAAATCCACATCATGTTATTTGATAAGACCATTCTAGAAATTTGGTGACCATCCTTCTAAAGTGTTTCATCATAATATTTAGGAATAGTTAAACATTTATGAAATGGTTTAATTTGGTCTCTGAATGCGGTTTTAGAGATTAATATATTACTTTACAATATAAAGCATCTTTTTCTAAGAGTTAGAGTACAAATTGTTCAAGTATTAACAATGGAAAATATTATGTTTATAGAAATTTATATTTTCTCATATTTTTGGAGTTCGAAAGAGTTTCTCAACTATTGGGAAAAAATATGGTTCGGACATCAAAATAGTTTCCTCTCATTATCATTTTTTATGATGTTAGTGACCTTTATTCATGACTATGGTTTATGGTTTTATGGTCTAAAACATTCATCTAAACACTTTATCTATCACCCTCTATCACAACATGACTTCTATATTTCTCTTTCATAAAAATATTTTCATTTCCCACATATTTTCTCCTACTAGGGAACCTAGTTAAGTGACCATTTCACATTCCATTATGTCATATTAAAAAGATGTGTTATTAATCCTATTTAAAATGTGGGTTTTTCAACAATAATTTGTTTTCAAATATCAATCCCTTGATTACTGAGATGATTTTTTAATTCTACGGATGCAATTTAATTAATTTATGGACAATGTAACACCCCGAAATTCTAAAGAATGTAGTATTTAATTGTCTGTATGAAATGAAAAAAAATCATATAATGTATTATAACATCCTAATACCTTAGGATATCTATAATATTTTAAATAAATATGTTCTATAACTTGTAATTCTTTAAACACTATGTTAGCTTGCGCTACACACATCAAATACATTGTTCGATAGTCTTCATTACATGTAAGACTGAGTTTTACCGAACAACAATATATTATTATGATATTATTATATAATTTAATAACATAAAATCTATATATGAAATTAATATTTACGAAAATTATTAACTAAATAATTAAAATATATGGTTGAAATCATCTTTTACAAATTAATTATAAATGAATATAAGAACCAATTGTTTATAAAGGGAACGTTTTTATAGAAAACTATATTTATGCCCTCAAAGTTGTTTTATCCTAATAAATTAAATTTATTAGTATTATTGAGTTATATTAAAGTAATATAAATATTATATATTCAATAAAATTTTATTGATATTAATCTAATATATGTGATATGAATAAGATACGAACAAACCCAATTTTATATATAAAAACCTACAATTTAATAAAAATAGTATTACCAACTTCTCTTGGAGTACCTATTTTAAATCTAATTTCTGGAACCTTTTTTTATTTTAATGAAAAAATAATCTTCATCAATGAAAGTGGAACAAAAAAATTATGTTAGGGTATTTTTTTGGTATTATTATGTGATGTTTCATTTTTTTGATGAATAGTGAAATGGTGAATTTTAACTCAAAATAGCTTGTTTATCTAATTTATTTATAATGATAAATTATAATTTTTAATTTTTTATATGATTTATTAGATCAGTATTATATAATTTAATCCAATTTGTTAATATTAATCAGTTTCACTTTGAAATTAGATATAAAAACTTTCCAAACTTTTGAATTTTGTTTCTTTAAAACCCTATTTTATCGCCCTGTTTTTGGGAAAAAATTTAAATTATTTTCATCCAATTCTGTTATTGGAATTTGAAATAATTTATTCCGTATTTTTAATCATCATAATTTTAAATTTCTGATAAGAGCAAATTAGATTTTTACCTAAACTATTAGTAAAAGCTAATAAAATTAATTATAGTAATTAAGAAAAATAATTAGTTTGAAAAGGGACTAAATATTCAACATAAGGCCCAAAATGGCTTATATATGTGTCCAAAATCCATTTCATGTTCCTATTTAGACCCCATATATCTTTTATATACTTTTTTGCATTATCAGAGTGACATTGAATTGAAAAACGATGTGTGGAATTCCATTTCCAAAAAGTTTCAAGAATGTCACTCCTCCTCCGCTATAAAAAACGTTTTCACCTCTCCCAATTATTCAAACCTACAAGAACACCTTGTTTAGACCATTTTATACCCAAATATATCCAAAAAACCCATCACATTTACCTAGAAGCCTCAAATATTTCATAAATTCATCAAAGGAAGCCCTTTGCTGCGAACCAAAAAGAGTTACCTGAATAAAAGGTAACATCTTTACTCCAGATCTTTAGTTTTATTTATTTCTATACTCAATAAATTCTAATTATTACCTGATTATATAATTAAAATAGTATCCTCAATATACTTATATGTTTTTTGGTTATTTTTTCTACCTAAACATACACACAATTCCATCTAATGGGTAACGAACATATCATTCTTGTGTATGGAGAATGACCACCTCATGAAATAAAATTGTTTTCTTTTCCGTTACCAACATTCATGTTTGGGAATTATGATGTAAATTATAATAATATATTATATATATAATATTTATAATTTATGTATTCTTACTTAATTTTTATATATATAATACTTTTATGCTTTCCATTTTATGGGAATGTGATAACATTTTTTCTAGAAGTGTGGACTACCATCCTAAAAAATTGATATGATTCGTTCACACAATACATGGAATGTATAGAGAATGGTTTTGATTAAAACTATTTTACATAAATGAAATAAATAATATATTCATGAAATAATTAAATTACTATAAATATAATATATCATTTTCTTTATTACCCTTTTCACAAACTAACAAATATAATGTTGATCGTGGATTTTTGGACTACTACCTCCTCGAAATGATGGGATTCCTTTTACATCACAAGAATACAATATATAAGTATAATTTATTAAAAAATGGTATTTATGATATAATTACTATTATTTAAATATATTTTGTTACTTTCGTCTTTTTTAATGATCATTGAAAAATGGGAACTTTACTCATGTGTACGTATGACCTACCATTTCTGTGATTGTAACTTTGGTTCATTTTTCATAACAAAAATTCACGATTTGTTTTAAAATTATAATTTATGTATAAATATGATAACTATTCCCTGATTATTATTTTCTAGATTTTTATTTATTGAATCTTTTTTCCATATATGGCCTTCCAATGTCTATTTAACAGATGAGTTAAATTTGGTAAAAACACCTGACTTAAATTTAATTGTTTAAGTATTCATTTACAACAGTATAAAAGTGAAAATAAATGTAAATATAAACCTGAAAATGGATTTTATGAAAATAAATAATTTACCTAATTCAATTATTAAGGGATATAAAGACACATGTGACAATTTAGATGCAAGGTTAGGGACTCTGGTCTCACATTTCTTTTCATGAGGCATACACCATTTTCAAAGCTTTCTTATTTTATACTGTGTTTCTACTATCAGTTTTGATATATTATATCTTAAAATATTTTAAATTCATGGTATTTATGGATATATTTAATATCATTTCATTCATTTGGATTTTTATTCAAGTGTTTCAAAGTGGTATGGGACAAATTGGAGTGTTTAAATATTATTTTCCACCCGAATTATTTAGTGATAATTCAAGGATAATTATATTCATCAATGTTAGTAACCCTTATTGAGAATTATCCTCTAATGAGTAATTATTGAAAAATATATATTATTTATTCAATATAGATATTTTATAATTAGTATAGTTTAATAATTTAATAAATTACTCTATATAAGGAATTCTTTGGAAAAATAATGATAGGTTAGTCCTGAACATTATAAATCCCCTCAATGCATCGAAAGGTTCACATGAGAAAAATTAGTCTCCCAAATAAGACGAGTTTAAACAATATTGAGGATAGATCTTAATTCTATATGTTTTCAGGTTCCTAAGACATGACGTCCAATAACTAAGAATTTCATTCACTACTAGTTATCATTATTTTCAAGATATTTCCATATGATAAGATCTACTATTGTATTTCATTCTCATCATATTGATTAAATTTCATGTTCTTTCAATTTCCTACCTTTACTTATTGGTTGTTCCTTGTACATTCAATTTAATAGCATTTTTTATCAGTTATTTACCTTTCCATGTTAATGTATTCTTCTTTAGTTATTTTTTTCTAATGTTTTACTTACACTTAGTGATCATTAGATAACAAACTTATTTTTTCCTTTCCTCATGTTATGAATAAGAAATCATAGAATAAGATTTCAAGTATTCATTTTATTTCATTTTATTATGAATCATGTTTTATTATCAATTTCCCAAGGTAAAATGGTTATCATATATGTAATATGGTTTTCCAAAATAGTTAAACTAAATACACTTTTCAGATTTTATTACTTATAATCATGCCATTATAATAGAATAATGCATCCGCTTAGAGATTTTGGGGTTGGTGATTTACATTATACAATATGTGCTATGAAATAATGACTAGTAATGAAATAGAGGTGTAAATTATTAAAAGGTTTTTAAGGAGAGTAAATCAAGAATTAATAAAAGGTGACACAGTACGATTGAAACTATGAATAATTGATGTGTATTGTTTGAAGATTAATTAATCTTACAATAAATTATTTATTTCATGATTGTAAAATAAAACTAGTCAGTTTTTGGAATTTATCATTCATGAAATGGAATCCAAAACACTATATAAACCTAGTTGGTTACAATTATTCACCATTTTTGTGTAACTATGGATTAGTGACAAAATGGTGTATATAAAACCATAAAATATATCAATATTTCAGCATCCATGATTCTGTTTTACCATTATTTGTATCCATGAGTGTTAATCTCAATACTATTATTGAAGTGACCAGATGGATTGTTCCATAACATATAAAATAAAAATAAAACCATCCACACAAAAAATATGATAAATAACTTTTCACTGTGATGTAACTGATCTCACCATATCAAGATAACCACATTGAGAAATAGTTGGAGGAAAACTAGATGATAATACCAAAATTAATGACATCCTTCCATGATTTTACCCATTTTAAATAATTCAATTTTTTGATTATGTTGCTCATTTGGGCCATCATGGGATGTGAAAATAGAAAATTTGATCCCTCTCACAATATCCAAGTGAGGATAGAATACTTAAACAGATCCTAATACCAAAAAAGATGATGTAGTAGTCTAAAGAAGTTATATCTTTGAGTTTTGAATTTCAAATTATAAAATAAAAAAATATTATGTTAATGTTATAAAAAGAAAAAAATAGAATCCACATAGGATTATATTATATGAGAGCATAATAAGAAGATATCATATTCTAATATTAGTTTAAAAAGTGAAAATTTAAATGTGATAGAAGATAAGGATGAATCATTATGAAAAAATTATGGAAGTATATATTTTTAAAATCAACTCTTTCTATTTATTTCGTATATTCTACATTTCTATTTTTGTCGGAAAATTTACAAAAATAGATATTGAATTATGTTTCAAAGGTAATATGATAATCCATTTTAATTTTGGATCTAAAAGGGGATTCTGGTGAAATGTGTTATTATAGGTTTTATTTGATAATATGTATGGGTTATCTACTCATTTGGAGTAGTGTCCTTTTAAAATCTATAGATCATTCATTTTTTACACCTTCCAAAGTGGATTATTTTTATAAGGTGGACATTTAACTCACATTGACAAGTATCAATGGTTTTTTTGAAGGATAAATTTATAGTTTATTCAATTCATTGATTCACCCACACTATGTGAATTAAAACGATCATTTTCTCCCGTTAAAAATACATTACTTATTAAATATTAAATATTATTTTTTATTGAGATTTTTTGGGAAACATATTTTCGATTAATAAAATAATTATCATTAGGACTTTAAAGTATTTTCCATGCTTGGTTCATCTAAATTTTTAAATGTTCCTCATTAAATTTTTTTTCCAACCCGGGTAATTATAATCTACATAAAAACTATTTGGATCATCTTATGTTAAGATTGAATTTTATTATAGAGGTGAAATTTTAATCTATTTCACTACTATTAACCAGTCACCAATGGTATTTTCATTATTTATTTCATCCATTAATATTAACTTAATTATATTATATGATCTTACATAATTAATAACTACATTAATTTTTATTTAAAATAATCTCAATTACCTTGTTATCCCCTTGAGATGATCAACTCGTCAATGATTTTATATTGATGTTTCTCACAAGTTTAAAGAAAATTAATATATTATTACTCAAAAAAGACTCCTTAACCAAAAAAAATTAATTCCAATTAGTTTGGTAAAATGTTCTAATACATTTCCATTTATTTCTATTCAAGAAATATCTGTTCACCTCAACTACAATAATATATCCTATATCTTTTCTTCATGTAAAAAATATAACATTTTATTCTAAAGATATTATTCTATTTCATAGTGGGATTCATCCCCTACCACACCTTTAATGGTGAATTTCCTCTTCTATGAAACAAGAAATAATATATTATTGTTATATAATTATTTGAAATGAGTATTCAATCATAACATAACTGATAGTTCTTTCAAAATTTACATCATTTGGGCCATGTTTTTTATTATTCAGTTCCTCCTCGTAGCTACACTATTTTTTATTTATTCATTATTGGTGAAAATTTGTTCAATTTTCATCAATTACCCTAAAGAATTGTAATATCTATTTATTTTATTAATAAATATTAATTCAATGGATAAAATAAAATTCATAGTTGGTAATTTTTTATATAACATCATTATTCCGATTCATTGAAAAATGGCATTGGTAATCGTGCAGAAAATGGACTACTACCTCCATGAACAACGAATTTCATTTATCATCAAAACACATCATTAAATATTCATAGAATTGATTTATTAAGGATATATATTTTTTATGACATTTTTACTCTTATGTATAAGTCATAATATCTTTATCTAAATGCATCCACTTTCTTAGTAAATCATTTTAACATGTTACTATTTGAGTATATTAAACCACCCATATAAACGATGTTATAAAAATTATGTCATAAATGATTATTGGATGTCATATAAAGAAAATAAAATTTAATAATATTGAATTTTATATGTATTAATAATTCTATAATTTTTTTACTAATATTATAATTATTTATTAAAATATTACATTTCTATCGTCAAACTCACATAAACTAGTTTATCATGTTTTTCATTTTCGCAAGATGTATAAATGTATTTCACCCTTTGAAAAAGAGAATAAGTAATATTTAGAAAAATCTATAATTATATCTTTAGTGATAGGGAAACCACATAGTTACAATTGATCCAGAATTCATGATGTTTATATGGAACAAGAAACTCGAAGTTCTAACACTCGATAACTAAAAAAATGATAATCGATTAATATATTTGTAATATATTATTATAAAATAATTTTTAAAAGGGTTAATGATTATATTATGGTTTTAATATAATATATTAATATGGAAATTTTCATTACAGTAAAGGATATATTTCAATCTAGTATGTGACAATATAATGTAAGGGTTTTTCGTCTCTAATTCCACTCTTTTATACATGTTTGGTAATATGGAACAAATTTAATTTATTTGGTGTATATTTTTTATAATATAGATATAATATCAAGATTTATCTTTTAGTAATGTAATTTTATATTCTATTAAATAATATATCTTTCAAGGGTTTCTATTTTAATGTTTCTAATGTGGTAAGGCTTTTTTTAGTCTCAATTCTGGTTCACCGAGATATGTTACATATAACACACAATGTTAACATTATATGGTGTTTTACTTAATTACTATCCCATTAATGATATGTGCATTAATTAATTTTAATTAAAGATATATACTAAACCAATTAATGTCATTTTCTTGAAATATATTTTTACAAAAGTGTTCCCCATGTTGTACGAGTTATTGGTAACGATATTTTCTTTCATTGGGTTAAGATGTTTCTTTTCAACTTATCCCATCTTTATTATGCAAATTATTCCATTTGATTGTATTACATGGTTTAGTACATTTTGTTTCTCTAAGATATAACTTCCAAAAACATAAAAAATTTGAAAAGTATTTCTCACTTCTTTATATATGATTCCTTTAATGGAAATTGGAAATATAAATATCCTATATTGAGTTATAAAGTATTATCCAGAACAATGAACATTCATTATTTTGTTATTTGACAATGATATTTTATTATATGTTATTTTATAATCCCCATGGGAGAATAATTTTTTAATATAAATATATTTTCACAACTCTTTTTAGAGTTTTATTTTTGAATATAGGTATTTTAATATATTAAAACGGGCATTTCCTTTCACTTTCAAAATTTTTGTCTTCCTCTCGACATTTCTCCAACATAAAAATATTATCATTTCGAGGTACTATTATTTAATATTACTTCTAAATGTAATTTGATTAAATATTTTTCACATTCCCATTTCAATAATATTTTTTTATGTTTTCTACAACTTCCCCTTTTGTGTATATTTTGAAAATATTTTCTAAAATCTCTTCTATGTTTTCACTTCCATTTCATGCATTATTTTCCAAGAGATTTACCATAATAACGTTTACATTTCAATTTTTAACTAAAATAAATATTTATCTTTTGGGGGAATAAATTAAGGGTACCTAATAAATGAATGTCATAATCCCTTCTTCGACAGTATTATTCAAGAATTATTTTTAATGTATGTTTCTGAATTATGTCAACATCTATCTAAGATTCCTTTTCTACACTGAGGATATCATGTTTTTAAAACACCCACCTTATTTCTAATGATTTATTATAATCATGTTATTTTATTATTTAATTAGTCATATACTCAATTCATTATACTATGTGAACTTCACATTTTATATTATTCATAATGGATATGGTTCTCCGTGAAAGTGTTTTATTATATTGACATAGGGAGATGAATATTTTTTTGTATGTTGTTATTGCAAAATATATGATTATTTGAAATTTGACCATGTATTTTTTAACTATTTTCCTAATTTATTTTTATTGGTTATAATCAAGTTTTCAATTTTATTAATATAGGGAAATGTATTTTCATTCCATATATTGATATTATAATAAGGATGATTATTAGAAAGTGGACAAGGTATATTTTTGACTATCCAAAATATATATGTGGATTGTTTATGATCATGATATACCTTTTATTAGAATTTTGAAAATATTTGAACCCCTATATGATTCTTTATTGAATACATTGGTTGATTATGTGGTTAAATTCCATACATTACATTATATGGATTATGATATATAATTATTACCAGAGGTTCCTTAGGGAATCGTATAAAATTTATTTTTGAATCTAAGGGTGAATACATTAGACATAAATAATTTATGAGTTAGGATCAACATTATATGGACCCTAATTCATCAACAATACTCATGAGACAAAACATGAAGTGTTTTATTGTATACCACTTCTCATTATTGGATAGAGTCTTTGAATAAGGCCTTGAAAACATGTTTTTGACTTATATGTTTATGAATTCCATTAGTATGAGATCTGTATTATTGATATCCAGGTTTTTTTATTTTCATTGTAAAATAATTCTATTATTTTCTGTTTACTATGTAATTATGTATATTATTTATTCCTTCCATATTATGTATAAAAAATTTAGGTTTTTAACAACCTCAGTTATATGTTTCATTTACTTAGTGTTTGATATCACCACATTCTTATGTTTAAATTACATAGGATATAAATAAAGGAACTACAGATGAGCTTTTTATAATAATATAACATATATAATATTTTATGGGGGATGTTGAGGACCTAATTAGGATTTTTTTGTTACATATATAATGAAAACATTACTATTTGATACCAATAACATGGCCTATGTTAGTAATTATTTTATCATAATTATATAATATACTAAACCATAATAAATCATTTAGATATTTTTTATTCAACAATAATTATCATTTTTCCTAAAATATTGACATATATAGGCATTTACATATTGTATCAAATTGGGTAAGTAATTTCCATATTTATGGCATAAAATATTGGATGGTGGGTCTAGGGTATCACTTTTTATGTACAAACATGAAGTGATTTATAAAAAAACTTCTTATATAATAATCACCATGAAAAGATCTTGTATCCAAAAAAATCATTGATTTGATCTCCTTATTCCATTGAACAACAATCACCTTATGATATCTCTCTTTATCATTTACAATTATTTTATATTGAAAATAAATTTATTTTGACATATTACATAAAATATTCTCATCAATAAATAATTATTATTATCAAAGAAATATGGAATTAATCATGTATAAATTTTTCAAAATTTCTAATATTTCACCCAATTATTGTACATAAAAACGCCAACAATAATTTTGAAAAAATAAGTCATTCACAAACCAAATAATTCTCTTTTTAAATATACCCATATTTATTTTTTTGACAAATCAGTAATAACATATTTTTAAAAGGATGAGCACATTTATTTTTATAAGATGCACTTAGTTTTTCTGTAAAATCCATTAATAACATAATCTTACAAAGGCCATATCAGGTGTGTAATGGAATGAGTAACTCCTTCAATTCATGATAATTCTCTATTAAAATATAATGAGAATTCCAAATATTTATAAGGACCTCGTAATTCCTTGATCAATCCCTGTAACAAACACTTAATATTTTTGATGAGGCGTGATCTTAAATATTTTTATATAAACTCATTTGGTATCAAACATTTCCTACCAATCATTTATGATGGTGTAACCACTATGGTGTGACATATTTTCAAACACAATATTTTTATTAAAAAATATATTTCCTTATGTTGTGACATTACACTTCACTTCCTGTAACTTAAACATATACCGAAAAACTAATCTTATATATTATAGATTGAGAGTGGTCTCACATATTGAGGTGTGATTTTCAATAGAACATTATCTTTTTTATCTTTTCCAAAAAAGTCATTCCATAATTATTATGACCATTATAATATGGTTCTAGTTACTTCATAAGAAATAATTAAATTTATTTCTCAAACTCATTAAAATCTTTATTTAGGAAAAATAATCTTCAAACTCATAAAGATACTTCATCCATTAATAGTTTGAACCACATGACATAATACCCCTCTATCAAAATCCTTGAGACTACTAATAACATTGGTTAAACTAAAACATTTATCTATTGGAATCGATATTATATATTTCTATATGTATCCTCCGCAAGAAAAACTGTAAAAATGGAAGTGATTTTATGATATATAGAATTCAGTAATTGATAAAAGAAATATGTCAAAATAATAAAGAGTACAAGATATATCTATTTTAGGGAGAAGTGGATATATATTTTATACTTTTAGGGATTAAATATTTTTTTATGATTTTAAAATTTTATTTATAATAGAGTAAATTGTAATGTCCCCGACCTGGAAGCCACTAAACCGGTGCTCCGTGTCGGGTGGTTACATGACCTTAAGTGTTCCTCCCCATACGCCAAAGGCTACCGACTAGCAGTGGGGGTCTATGTGGTCATGTGGGGAGACTATACCCCATTTTTATCAGAGTAAGACACAATAGAAATAAACCAATAGCAGAAACAATAATCAACAAACAAGGGACATGTATAACAACCATTTCCAACAATTAAATATGTCATGTCATACTACAAGTGAAAAAGTGGACAAGCCCCCAAAATAACGACAAAGGCCAAAATCCCAAAAATGGTCCCGACTACAAGTTTGGATCCTCCACCAAGTGCTACCCATGTCCACTCAACTATCTAGAAAGGACCCCTTCCCTTCTTCGGACCTGCAAAGATGAAGTCTACTTGGGTACCCAACGGTGGCCTGAGTAGGGTGTGAGTAGAACCCAGTAGGCCACCCCCAACAGTGTCTACAAAATATCCAGTCCAAACAGATAGTGCATGAAAAGGAATATGAATGATAACTACCAAGTAATTATTTAAGGTACCATTATCCAGTTCAGAGCCAAGCCATTTCCACTTCCATTACCATTCATTACACACTCATTATCACCATTTACCATTTCATCACATTTCTATGGGTTAATCACATGCACTATGTTACATGTGTCTAAGGCCACCAATAACATGCAAGAGGGTAAACACATTGATATCCTATCTCATTAGGACTAATCCCTCATAGCAACCATAACCTCACCTCGAAGCCTCAGTCTAGGTGGATGCAACCATTAGGAGAATAGACCCTCTGTTCCCTTTCCTAACCCGTGCATTTTGGGTGGAGTTCAGAACCTCAGTCTTCACTCGACCCATGGGAATAGATCCTCAAGTTATTCCCAAATCTACGAATCCATGTGCACATGCTTATATATAAGTATCAATCAACCATCCAAACCATTGCCCTTCGGCAAACACTATTCACCACAACACACATCAGACACCACATCATGCCTTAACCCATTAAAACATTACCATTTCACATCATTTAATCATTCAACCAATTCACATGTGTTATTCTTATCTATCTAAGTATTCAAAATTAAACCCATAATCTATCCCTTTATGGTCTTTAATCAGTTTACACATTAACCCATTTAACTCGTTCATCATTCCCATGAATCAACCATTTAACCCATTCCAATTTAACCCTTAGGTTATTGCCAAGTCTAGGTGCATCACCTAACTTCTATTCCATGTTCAACCAATAATGAAAACATATTTATCAAGTTCTCTACAATTCATTACAACAAGGTCACTTTTTTAATATCAATCCCTAAATTCGGGAAAATCTGGCACATCCCATGGTTGGCCCCAAATAGGTAGAGTCTATCCCAACACATCCCACGAGGATCTTGGGGGTTCCCATTTTACATTTTAAATACCATTATTACCAAACATTCCAAGGTTATCCAAAACATAACCAAAGGAAAGCAATAACACAACTAAACATACACAAATACCCAAATAACTATGGGATATCATTTGTAGACCACCTACCTCGGAATAATGGTTGAATGCACTCTCAATCAAGTCCCTAGACCTCAATTCAACCAAACTTTGGAGATTAAACCTAGAACTCACCCAAAATTTAGGGTTTTAGAGCTTCAGAATGAGAGGGAGAGAAGATACAAACCCTAAACCAAAAAAAGAAGCAAAGATGGGATCAGCATTACCCGGAGCTTCGATCTGCCACCAACGGCACCAAAAACACCTTAGAATCAAAGGATATTGGTCTCACGGAGGATTGGGGTGATTTGGTTCGTGCCAAGGGTGGAGAGGGAGGAAATGAGAGGAAATCCTGAGTGGGGTTTTAATGCCCAGAGTGGAAAACATGTAATATTTTCCAACTATAAGTGGCTGCACGATTTGTCCGGACGGTTTGGAAAACCGTGGGCAAACCATGTGCATGACATTGTCCAGAGGAGGATGGGTCGCACGACATAGCCACACGGTTTGGTAAACTGTGCGCAAACCATGTGCATGATTCTGTCTAGAGGAGGAAGGGTCACACATTTTGTCCTGGGCAGGCCGCACGGTTTCCCTGGCCAGGCCCAGGTCGTGCGCCCTGGCCTGTCTTGCCCGAATTTATTTTCTTCCATTCCCTGAGCCCCCAGAACACCCCCAAGGACTCTCACACTTTCAAGAAACATCCCTTGAAGCCCGAACCAAGGGATTCAACCAAAACATAACGAAAAAAGTCCTTTCCAAAACCAAGATCCTACAACCTCCCAACCTTATAACGGCTCATCCTCGAGCCAAGCTTCCAAGCCTCATTGATCCTCCGAAGAGAAGAGTTCAGGCCACTAAGCCCGCATATCTGATTCCCACTCCCAGGATTCTTCCTGATCTTTCCCATTCTACCATAGTACACGCACTAATGGCACAAACATGCCTCGCAAGGCCTTTTCAATACGATCCACCACACGAACCATATGCTCCTCAAAGGATGCATCAGCCTCAAGCTCCACATCCTCAACATCAACCACGTGAGATGGGTCGGGGTGATTCCGTCAAATCTGCAACACATGAAACACATCATGCGTCCCAACTTACTACTATGTAAGAGCCAATCGGTATGAAATTGGTATGAACCTCTCTATAATGTCAAAAGGTCCCACATACCTGGGCACCGACATATGCTGATTTCGAATCCATCGGTGACCCAACCTTGGTGACACCCGAAGCAACACTTTTTCACCCACCCCAAACTCAAGAGGTATACGCCTCCAATCTGCATACGAATTCTACCTACTATGAGCCATAGCCATCCACTTCCTAATCAACATAACTCTCTCTGATGTCTCTTTCATGAGACTAGGCCCCAAAAATTCAGATTCACAGGACTCTACCAACACAATGGAGATCTACATGGCCTCCCGTAGAGTGCCTCAAATTGTGCCATCTTAATCGTATCCTGGAAACTATTGTTGTAGGAAAACTCAACCACTGATAGGTGTCTCTCCCAAGAACCACCAAAGTCCAAGACACAAGCTCTTAACATGTCTTCCAACACATGGATCGTACGTTCCAACTGCTCATCCGTCTGCGGGTGGAGAGTTGTACTAAAAAACACCTGTGTACCAAGCGCCTTCTGCAACCCTTTCCAAAAACGTGATGTGAAATTCAGATCTCAGTCTGAAACTATGGTTCATGGAACACCATGTAACCGCACTATTTTCCAAACATATAGCTCACCCAACTGGTCGATTGTATGGGTCTCCTGAATCAGTAAGAAATGAGCCACTTTAGATAACCGATCCACAACTACCCATATTGCATCATTCTTCTATGGCGTCCTCAGAATACCCATGACAAAATCCATTGTCACATCATCCCAGTTCCATTCCGGGATGGGCAATGGATGAAACAAACTATCTGGGTGTTGATGCTCAGCTTTCACCAGCTGATAGGTAAGACATCATGCCACAAAGCCCGCAACTTCCTTCTTCATTCCAGGCCACCAAAACTGCCTTTGGAGATCATAGTACATCTTGGTCAAACCGGGATGCACTACCCACTTTGATGCCTATAAATCACGCATAAACTCTTCTCACACACACTTTGGAACAACCACATGATCACGAACATGAACAACACCGTCCACACCGACGGCCCAACCCAAAGCTAACTCCCCACCTTTAAGTGTTTCCTTCATGATCAAACACTCAGGATAAACAAGATGACCTTCCTTAACTTGACTTAAAATTGTCGACTCCATCTCTAAGGAAGGAAGAGTGTCCTGACCACTCTCCTCTTGAACCTCCAGGTGCATTTCTGCAAACAATGCCATCACCTTCCACTTGGTACTGGACTCCTGAACCATCTTATTCTGAACCTTCTTGCTCAGAGCATCAACAACACTATTTACCTTTCCTAGCATGTACATTAACTCAATGTCAAAATACTTGAGATATTCAACTCATCTTCACTGCCGAAGATTCAGATCCCACTGTGAGAAGATGTACTTTAAACTCTTATGGTCGAAAAAATGGTAAACCTAGAAAACTCTGAACACCAGAAACACTCTTGGGATGCTCCCAAGATACCACTACCTGCACTTTCTCTAGATCCACTGACACACCTGCCTCCGAGAGGATGTGGCCTAGAAAATGCACCTCATCTATCCAGAATTTACACTTTTATAGCTTGGAATATAGCTGGTTCTCTCTTATCATAACCGGGAAGATGTCAAGTTTTTGGGCATGATCATCTTGAGTTTTCAAGTACACTAAGATATCATCTACATAGATAACCACAAACCGATCTAGATAGGGATGAAATATCGGGTTCATCAAATCCATAAACACTGCCAGTGTATTGGTCAAGCCGAAAGGAATTACCACAAACTCAAACATCCCATAATTACTTTGGAAAGCTGTCTGCAATATGTAGGAAGACTTCACCCTATTCTAGTGATAACCTGACCTCAGATAAATCTTAGAAAACACCGATGCACTCCTCAACTGATCAAACTGGGCATCAATTCTAGGAAGAGGGTAAAGATTTTTCACCGTCATCTAATTCAAATTTTGATAGTCAACACACAGCCTTAACAAACCATTGGCCTTCTTTTCAAAAAGAATGGGAGATCCCTAAGGAGATATAATAAGATGGATAATACCCTTACTCTCCAACTCCTCAATTTGAACCATCAGTTCCTGGAGTTATTCTAGTGAAAATAGGTATGGAGGAATAGAAACTGGCTCTGCTCCTGGCAGCAACTCGATTGTGAACTCAACATCCCTCTCATGGGGTAACCCCGAAAAATCCTCAGGAAACACATCTTGAAACTGATACACCACAGGAGGGAAAAAACTGATCCCCTTTTGCATTTTCATCAAGCATGAGGCATGCCACTCAAACCGGGAGTCCACTCATCTGTTGACAAAATGGACCTGCACGCCCTGCTCGAACATCCCATTCTCCACGGTGGACATAAGCAACACCCTCAAGCGACCTGAGTGATACTCTGCGATGGAAACAGTCTATGTGTGCATGATACAACACTAACCAATCCATTCCCAGTATTAGGTCAAACACTGATATCTCGAGAATGAACAAGTCCCACAGAAAACGATACCCACAAACTTCCAAGTCACATCCCTTGTACTGCTTGATATCATCAACCCCCACCACTAACGGAGTATCAATTGACATAACTCCACACACCCTCTCTTAAGGTAAACCCAATGCTACCACAAGTTGAGAAGAGATAAAAGAGTGTGTGGAACCTTTGTCAAACAATGCACTAGAGAAATTATAAGCTACAAGGATCGTACCTCGGATAGTCGATGGTCCAGCCTCGCTATCACTAGGTGCAAATTGAACTGCCTGAAGCTGACTTTCCCCTTTACCCTGGGCTCCAGCCTAAACGCCCTGTGCAACATTTCCCTGTTGGAAAGAGCGATATTTCCCTATAGTTCCACATCCACTGCCCCTATGAGTATGGCCAATAGATATCCAACTGCATGTACGATATGGGGAAACTAATCCCCTACCCGTATCCAGTACCTGCCTTCCACCATCATACTCACCCACCTGGTGAGGTCTCCTGCAGAACTTCTGCACATGTCCCATTTGGCCGCACGAACAACACTCAATTGGAGGTCAAGGACACTGACCATGCATATTCCCCAGCCTACCACACTGATAACAAAACACTTGGTTCTTACTCTAAGAGGATGACCCCCTCTTCCAGCCACTTTTCATACTTATACCATGTTGTGAGCTCTCATGGCATCGCTTTCGACCTTCGGTATCTTCACCGCTCATCTGTCCCACTAACACCACAAGCCCACAACCCGAAGCACCCTTCAGGATTCCTTCTGAGAATAGTGCCTGATGTACTACCACTACAAACCTCTTAATGTGGAAGATGATTACTTGAGACCTGATCTCATGTCTCAGCCTATCCGGGAAACGCCTTCCAACTGCTGCCTCATCCTCTACTAATACTGGGATAAAGCATCTCAAATCAGTGAAGCGACTGGCATATTCCATCATTGATAACGATCCATGAGTCAGGCTCATAAACTCTGCAGCCCACTCATGTCTTATGGTCTTTATGTAAAAATTCTCTAGAAACGTTTCCTGAAAAACCTTCCATGACATTCCCTCATCCTGCTCAATTTGAGCCTGAATGTCCCACCAACGCCTAGCCTGGCCTCACAACATATAAGTTTCCAGCTTCACTCACTTTTCAACAGGGGTCTCCAGATGGTCTCGTAACATCTGGACAGACTCTATCCAGAACTCCACTACCTCTAGCCCACCCTCTCTGGTGATAGTCGGAGGGTGCTGCAGCTGGAACTCCCTGGTCAGCTCAAATATACTTGGTACAACCCGCCATGGGTCCTGATCCATCACCTGTATAAGGCGAGTCATGTTCTCTCAGAACTGGTCGTCTCTACCTTCATCGATCACCACATTTTCTTGCTCCACTACTGGAGGAGTGTTCTCAACAACACCCTCCCTTTTCCCAACTGGTAACCGACTTCATGGTGGCATTTCTCTACAATTCCAAGCATGAGATTTAGCTAACATACCACATAACTTTCACGGATTTATCAAAATTTATTTAATAGCTACAACAACCCACTTTTCATATGCTAACCAAAAAAAATTCCAACTTCATTCAAACCCTATTACTCTATTACACATCAATTACCCACTTGTTTTATTTCATTATTCTCATTATTTTTTGGTTTTATGAAATGCATGATGCATCCTACTTTCCTGCCTCACCCACCCACCACGTGCATGTGTCTTATAAAATGCATGTCACCCATCTCCATAGGTGCCTATAATGATTTATGAATGCCAATCCTCGTGCCGTTAAGGACACAAGCCAAATATCATAAAATAGTCACATCAAACCACATGTGCATCACCCAATAGTGAAATATCATCAACTGTAACAACACACCACCAAGAACAACATTTCCCACCCAGGGTGACATGGGTTTTCCCTCATATATGGGTTAACTACTCCCAAGCACGATCTCATTACCATGGCCCGACACGTCTTAACCCTTGGCTACCAATCCCAAATAACAAGACCTCAAAGAAGGAGAATAAATACCTCCACTGATACCACATTGTAACATCCCCAACCCGGAATCCACTAAACCAGTGCTCCGAGTTGGGTGTTTTCATGACCTTACGTATGCCTCCCCGTACTCCAAAGGCTGCCGTCTAGCAACGGGGGTCTATGTGGTCAAGTGGGAAGACTATACCCACTTTTTATCAGAGTAAGCCACAATAGAAATAAACCAATAGTAGAAATTGTAATCAATGAAAAAGGAACATGTATAACAACCATTTCCAACAATTAAATATTTCATGTCCTACTATAAGTGAAAAATTGGAAAAAACACCAAAACAAAGGAAAAATAAAAAATCCCAAAAATGGTCCCGACTCAAATTCCAGATCCTCCACCATGTTCTACCCATCTCCACTAAACTATCTAGCAAGGACCCTTGCCCTTCTCCTGACCTGCAAACATGAAGTCTGCTTGGGTACCCAACGGTGGCCCAAGTAGGGTGTGAGTACAACTCAGTAGGCCACCGCAAATGATGTCTAAAAAATATCCAGTCCAAATAGATAGTGAATGCAATGGAATATGAATGATAACTACCCAGTAATTATTTAAGGTACCATTATCCAGTGTAGAGACAATCCATTTCCACATCCATTACCATTCATTACACACCCATTATCACCATTTACCATTTCACCACATTTCCATGGGTTAATCACCTACACAATGTTACATGGGTCTAAGTCCATTAATCACATTTAAGAGGGTAAACACATCATTATCCTATCTCACTAGTAATAAACCCTTATAGTAACCATAACCTCACCTCAAAGCCTCAGTCCATGTGGATGCAAATGATAGGAGAATAGACCCTCAATCCCCTTTCCTAACCTGTGTATTTAGGGTGGAGTTTAGAAACTCAATATTCACTTGACCCGTCGGCGTAGATCCTCGAGTCATACCACATTCTACGAATATATGTTCACATGATTATATATAAGTAACCATCAACCATCCAAACCATTTCCCTTCATCAAACACTATTCACCACAACCCTCATGGGAAACCACATGATGACTTAACCCATTAACACATTACCATTTAACATCATTTAACCATTCACTAAATTCCCATGTCTTATGCCTATATCACTAAGCATTCAACATTAAACCCATAATCTATTCCATTATGGTCATTAATTAGTTTACACAATAACCCATTTAACCAATTCATCATTCCCATGAATCAACCATTTAACCCATTCTACTTTAACCCTTAGGTTATTTCCTAGTCTAGGTGTGTCACCTAACATCTATTCTAAGTTCAACCAATCATGCCAACATATTTATCAAAGGCTCTACAATTCATTACAATAAGGTCACTTGTTTAATAACAATCCCTAAATCTGGGAAAAGCTGGCAAATCCCATGGATGGCCTAAATTAGGTCAGGTCTATCCCAACACATCCCACAAGGATCTTGAGGGTTTCCGTTTTCCATTTTAAACACTATTATTACCAAACATTCCATGGTTATCCAAAAAATAACCAAAGGAAAGCAAGAACACAACTAAACATGTATAAATACCCAAATAACTATGGGATATCACTTTTAGACCACCTACCTCGGAACCACGGTTGAACGAACTCTCAATCATGTTTTCAGACCTCGATTCAACCATAATTTGGAGATTCAACCAAAAAATCACCCAAATGTTAGGGTTTTAGAGCTTCATAATGAGACGTAGAGATGATACAAACCCTAAACCAAAAAGAGAAGCAAGGATGGTATTATCCTTACCCAGAGCTTCGATCCACAACCAACAGCACCAAAAACGCCTTATAATCGAAGGAGATCGGTGTCTTGTAGGCTCTGGGCGATTTGGTTCTTGCCTAGGGTGTAGAGGGAGGAAATGAGAGGATATCCCGAGTGGGGTTTTAAATCTCGGAGTGGAAAACTTGTGATTTTTCCCAACATTAAGTGGCTATATGATTTATCCACACATTTTGGAAAACTGTGAACAAACCGTGCTCATATCACTGTCTATATGAGGAGGGGTCGCATGATTTAGCTACACGGTTTGGAAAACCGTGTGCAAACCATGTTCATGATTCTGTCCGAGGGAGGAAGGGTCGCACGATGTATCATGGGCAGGCTGCACAGTTTGTCTGGCGGTGCGCATGCCATGCGCCCTGGCCTGTCTTTCCCACATTTCCTTTCATCCATGCCCCGATCCCCCATAACCCCCCAAGGCCTCTCACACTTTCAAGAAACATACCTTAAAGCCTAAAACAAGGGATTTAACAAAAACATAACGAAAACATACCTTTCCAAAATCGGGATCTTATAAAATCATGTTTATCTTTTTGATAATATTTACTAAAAGGTTTATTCCATTGTAGTGATTCTTGATGAATTGTAAAACTCAACTATCTTAATGAAGTAGTTGATATTACCTAACATTTAGAATTAAGGGAAAATGTTGAACAAAAATGTCACATTAGTTTTAGAGTAATTTGATGAACTTTACATCATCTTCATATACTAATCATGAAGAGACATGCATGTATCAATAATAAAGCACAGTTCCATAGATAAGTTCAAGGGGAGAAAGATAAGAGAGCATCCCTTGGGTATGTAGTGATCATTCCATAAATCTCATATAGTTTTAATGCATATAGGAATTGATTTAACATATTCTAAATATTATATTGACAATAATAGTATATTAATAGAGGATTTTTGTTCACTAACACCACATCATGTTTAAGATTATTGTATTCAACAGAGTGTGGGAACCATAAAAAAATATTTATGTTCTCATTTTATTTAATATCTTCATATATATTTTATATTTTCTATAATAATTCTACAGAGAGTGGTATATTAATAATTTTTCTTTTTAAATTTAGATAAATAAAAATTTATTGTTTTTATAGATTAATATATTTAATTGGTTATCACCTAGATTCACCCCCCATTGTGTCTCAAGACACACATTATAACTAACTGGAAAAATATTTGTAGTCAAAGTTGTATGTATATTTAAAAAGATCAATTAAATAAATATATTAATATATTTTTTTCTTAAATGATTATGTTTTGGAGCATTTTGGAAATTATGGATCTAACATTAATGGACAATGAAAGGTTATGGATGACTTCTTTTCCCTTGTTGTGCTGATGTTTTAGAGTACATAAAACATTATACAAATTAGAAAAAGCACAGTGATAGAGTTGATGGAGGAATGGCATAATGGATATTAGTTATTTTGATAATCAATGTGGAATAAAGACACCATACATTATTCAACTACTTTTGAGTCATGTGAAACACTAAAAGATATTTGTGGAACCATATTGAAAGATAATGATTTCATGTTTCCTTCAATAAGAGATTATTAAAAATATAGAGGCGATATTTTTTTAATAGATAATATGGGGGAATTCCTTCTATCAAAAGCCATGTATAGTAGGAGTAAGTGGTAGAAAATCCCAATATATTTTAACACAAAAATTGAGGTATATGTAATTTATATGCCGATAAATATTATTCTCATAATATTGTGGATGATACTTTTCAACATAGAAATTTTGTTTCTTTTAATATAATTGAATGAATTTATTTCTAAAATGTGGATATTATAAAGGCATCATGTATTCAATTTGGAGGATAAACTTTTGGAAATCAAGGATAGGTTTAATTGTTGCATGGAATGGTTGATAAATTGGAAATCATTGATCAAGTGGTTATTATATTTACATAAATACTTTTATTTACAATAAAATATTCATAAAATATGAGTTTTTATTAAAAGAATATATTATAATGGTTTTTGAAATGAGGAATGGAAGGTAAAACAACTTAGATGACATGAAAATATAGTTGAAGAACAAAATGAAAATGATAAGGAACATAAATCTAATTATATCCATCAAAATCATATATTTATGTATGAATAGAATCCGTCAATGTGTTTTTATTAGAATTTGTTAAATAATTATAAAATAAAAGAAAATTATTTTAAAAACATGGAACAAGAAGTGAAGATAAAATCCTCAAATTTAAAGGGAACTATGGAAATACCTCCAAAGATATGATTTATGTGTGGATTTAAAAAGGATATAATATTGAAATCAATAGATAATTTGAATATCCATATTAACCCTAGAAGAAATAGTCCTAAATAGATGATGATAATGGTGTTGAACTATTTGGTTGTTTTTGGGTACAAAGTTTATGGGTTTTTTGGAACAAAATCAAACAAAAATAAAATGAAATATATTTTCATAACTCAACCTAGGGAATGATATATGAGTAATGATATTTTATTGGGATGTTTTTATATTGATATAAATTAATATATATATATATATAGAGGTATAGAATCATGAATTATAATAAAGATTCCGTAATGAAATCCCACATACCCAATTATAGTGGATGATTGTATACCATAAAAGATAATATATTTCACTGGAAATAATCATAGTGTTGCATGGTTACACTATTGGAATAAAATGTAGAATGAATTGGGTACCAAAATTTTCTTATGAACAAAAAACATCATGGATAGAGATGGATTAAATATGGAAGAAAAATAAAAAAATATAATGTTGAAAATAATATGGATGAAATAACAGAAACAATATTATAAATGTTAAATATGATTGAGTCGGTATTAATGGAAATCAAAAAGAATATACATAATTTAATATAGAGTCCTAATAAATATACCACCATAAGAAAAAAGAGAATGGTTGTTGGAATATCTCTCTTATTATATCTGAAATAAAGAGAAGAATGTACCACTAGTGAATCAATGGGAGAGACATGCAATATTTGGATTAGTATAAAAATGGAGATTGATCATAAGAAAAAGAATATTGGGTATTCATTTTAAAATATACATAATGAATTTTTGAAAAGTGTTATCACTTAAATGAGAACAATTATGATATCTTGCAATAAAATTTGAATCAAAGGGGTAGTTATAAAAGACAAACTATATTAATATACATGAGGATGATCCAATGTAATCCTCATCCAATTTTTTTTAATTTTCATAAAAAATATTTGAGTGATGTAGTTTTAAGAATGTGGTATGATCCATAGCGGGAATTCATTACATGGTATAATGAATATTCATATTTATTTTATACTCATGAATGAAAATGCAGTTTAATTTAAAATTTATTATGGTATTAAGGCCCATTTTGTAATTCAAATGTTTTTCAAATGATTAAAATGGTATCAAATCTATTGTAGGAAAATTCACATGTGTCATTAAACCTGTCATTAAAATAATATTGTGATGAAAAAAATTGAAATATCAATTGTTATCAAAATAATCATTGAAAAATACATAAACTAAACATATAATCAATGGATTTATATCACCCTAAAAAAGAGTATATATCAATCTTCATGGATAAGTCGATACTATTTATTATCAAATATTGAAATTTTAATTGTTTCTTTAAAAAATTTGTATCATATATTATTTTAGGATAAATAGATATAGTCAAAGAATATTGCAATGAATCTAGTTGTTATAATTGAATCACATAAAAATTGATAGATTTGACACTATTTTTATTTATGGAATTTTCTCGGATATCGACTATCATTGGGACATAGATATTTGTTTTTATGAAATAATAGAAGTAATTTATTAGATCATACATGCATTGTTAGTATTTTGCACATCATTGTGGGGTTATGACCATTCATCACTATTTTAGGGAGAGACTACATAGATTTATGTAAATTGATATATAAAATGCTAAAAGTTTTTCCCTCGAATGGATTTGACTCTGAAGATTCTGACCTAACTTTGTAATTCTAGAATTTCCATTGATCATATCAATAAAAATCTAAAAAGTCTCACTGGTATATGTTTTAAAGCTTACTCCCCTTGATTATTAACTTATTTAATGATTTTAGGGCATCCTAAATGGAATTTATATTCTCACCTTTATATAGGATCTCCCCCATGTGTATTATCTTATATAGATGAAAGATAGCTTGACCATTATTAGGGTGGATAGGGGTGATACAAAGTGTTTCTTTATGGAGGTTTTCACCTAGTCCATAGTGAGACTCTATAGGTTTCATGTAGGAAGTATACCCTCACAAATATCTATGTGTTTCCCTATTTTATAGTTTTGGGGAAATTTTTTTCTTATTTAATTTTCTTATATACTTTTATAATCTATTGTTGGATGTTAGAGTCTCTTCATGCATTTATTATTCAATTTTCTTCTACCATTATGTATTCTCATTTTTTTCGTTATCGGTGTGTGTTCATTTTCATTTTCTTAAGACCTAAATTTTTTTTATATGTCTACTTGGTGCTAGACGCTAGCCCACAACCTAAAGGGAAGTGTTCTTGGGGTGGATGTTGTGGCCTACCATTGACCCAGGTGGGGGGCCATAGGTTCTTTAATAGTAATATAAAATCATGTGGTCTTAGAGATAGATTTTTTTGTTATTAGTACTAGGATGATTGGTTTTTTATATTATGAAGATGGTGTTGTGGTTTATCATGTATATCTCTCTTTTCAAGGTGAAAAATGATTATGCAGCCTCTTTTATATTCATACACCAAGACTCAAAATTTTTACATGAAGGAATTGGTTTTGAGAGAAAATGGTAAATGTGTCATATAAAAAGGAGATTTTTTATCATGTCTACCATAACTCAACACGCAAGATATTATCTTGATAATTTATTTTCATGTTTAATTTTTGAATTTCAACACTTAGAAAACCAATGAGGATTCTAAAATAGGGTCATGATGAAAACCATGTTACTAGGGATTCCTCAATTTGAGGGTTATTTCATAGGGTGTTCCCTATAAGAAGGATGTGAGTTGAGCTTCCACTATATGGTTAGTGAGAAGACCCTCATTTAGTGGTTCATGTTGATTCTCTATGCTATGTTGAGTGGTTAATAATTATGGAAGTTCAATATAAGGTAAAAAATTGGATGAGTATATAACATGAGTTTCAAAGATAGAGGATGCCTACATCACGACCCGTCCCCCTGGGCCCATGTCGTGAATACCCCAAGCCTAATTTCCATTGGCCAGGGGCTAGCGACTAGCACTGGAAAGTCATATCTCTAAAACTAGTAAGGCACTGCCTCCAAATATTTAAAATAATCTAAACCAAGCACACAACATGATACAAGAACAATGAAAACTATAAAGTATACTGGGTGCGTATAGAAGGTAAATGGATTATAATACAAGCCCAACTGGAAAGCACAAGTAAAATTGAAAAAGAACAGCTCATGTGAACACCCGCCAAGGACCCTACATGAAGGGTAGGTACAGCTCTCAAAAGGTCTTCCTTGTGGATCGTCTGATCTAATGTCCACCTCCGATCAGCCTCCAGTCTGGTACCCTCGACCTCGATCAGTGTTGTTCATCGTCTGCACAAGACACAGAAAGGTGCGGGCGTAACCCATGCAGGGGTGAGTATAAAGATACTTAGTAGGGACCTCGAGACCCTCATAGGTATCCTAGAGTTCCAAAACAGAAAAATCCTAAAACGCGAAGCAATATTCATCGACACTACCTAGGTATATGGCCATACATATACCTAAGTTATCAAGATATAAAAAGGTAACACCACAATGGTAGAAAAATCATCACACACCAGGTATAAGTTATGTATAGAAGTACTGATGATCAGTAATGATTCTAGATCTTTTTATTCTGTCAAGAGGCACTACTTTTGACCATACAATGTTTGACCCACACATGATCGATATGTACTAGCCCCCGCAATGATCCACATATGATCCGACCCACCCAGAGTCGATAGGTAACTAACCTCCGCTAACCCACACAAGATCTAACCAACATAGGATTCGTATGAAATGATCCACATAGGATCACAGAGCACTGAAACATGTAGGATCTGACCCACATAGGATCAGTATGCGCTGACCCACATAGGATCACTGAGTGTTGAACTTTGTATGATCTGTCTTCAACCACTGCCTCACTTCCAGCCACTAGATTCCCACTCATAGAACTATTGGGAGAACTGCTTCTCAAGCCATAATTCATACATCAACTGCCACGAATCTCAATGAAAAAGTATTCCAAAGGTATGACACGTCACAAGGGACCCAACGTAATAGACGGCGCGTCAATCGGACGCCCAGTCTGTATGTTATTAGTGTTTCTGCTCTGAGGGCCCGGTTGGTTTCAGGGTTCGATCAACCCCAGCCGCACTCCAACATTTTTCAAAACCCAAGTGGAATATATCAAAAGGAACATCGTGATCCAAGCATTATAGTGCACAGACGATTTGTTAAAAAGACGCTTGTTTCTCAAGATATGTCCACAAAAGTGTATCGAGGTCTAGATGGGCCTGGGTCAGGTTCGACCCGATCAGACTGACCTATCCAAACCTTGCCTAAGCTGACCCAACCCGGTTGGACTGGGCCATAGCGGGCCCAACCTGCGAAGGGGTCGCCCGGCCCTACCCGCTGGGCACAACCCGCCTGCCTAGGTGAGGTCCACCTGGTTGGATGCGGTCCATCGTGGTGGGGCCCACCCTAGCCGCACCGGGGATAGGTTCCCCTCCCCCTAGATTTTTGAATGTTCCATCAGAATATTAGGTCTGCTAACACATGGGACTGCTCAACATCCCCGCTCGGTGCGGTACTGCTGGCTGGGTTTCCGGCCGGTCCTCCTTCTAGCAGCGTGATGGCGCCACTGTCCACTTGTGGCCGGCCGGGTGTCAGCCGCCCTCCAGCTTCCACTATGGCCAAGCGACTGAGGCCTCCTACTCCGGCAGGGCGGACGCGTGTCGCCGCTTCACCACAAGGCCGACCGGCATGCTGGCTACCACCCTTCTCTGCCGTGGCCGATGGGTCGTGGCCTCCTCTTCCTGTAGCGAGGACATGTACCATCCACCATCCACATGGTCGGTCGGGTGTCGTCCACCCCCTTCTTCCGCGATCCATCGCAGCTTCATTCCATGCATGAAAAATATTATTTTCACATAGTAATGATCCTTGGTTCGGGATCTCTATGTGCATATGTCGCACTCAATGAGACATTTTGTTTTCAGTGCGCTTAATTATTTGACATTGAAGATTTCACGAAGAATTCACGAAGAACGAAAGAAAAGAGGTTGAAGTATAAGTGAACAAGGATTTCCATGATTGTTTGGCCATCATCATTGTGAATCATGAATATGATGAATCAGTAAATAGATTTAATCATACTTGAAATTAAAACCCCTACCTTGACATTTGTTGGAGGTGTTGTGGGGATGCAGATGAAGTCGATGAAGGGGACATCGGCGTTTTTCGCTCCTGCAACTCACTTCCAAAACATGCTCCAACCTCAATGCTCTTGATCCGAAGGGTTGTTCTTCATTGGATAATATTTCTCCAAAGGTCTTCCTATGCTCTCATTTTGCTGACGATTCCCAAAAAAGAAGTGAGGAGACAACTTTAATTGAGTTATGATTATTAATTCAATTAAAGTTGGCACATTAAATCAAATATGTTGGATCATTAAATTGGGAGAATCACATAGGCTAACTCATATTAAATGAGGAGATATCCAGCTCGGGTGGTCCCCACCACTAAAAATTCAAAAAGGAGTTTTCAGGAAAATAAAATAAAAGTTGTTGTTTTATTTTATTTTCATTCCTCTAACCTCCCACAAAAATCTGGAAAACTAACTTCCACCCTAGACCTACTGTGGTCTATGTGATGTTCTCTTTAAGAGAATATCAGTGCTGCGAGTTTAATGGTATCCTCAGATTTCAATTATGAGCACCAGTTCAAAGGTTAAAAAAATTGTTCACACGTTTACTGCATGTACTCGAAAAAAGTTCAGAAATTCATTCTGGGAACACTGAGCCTCAGAATCACACACCATAAATTTTTTCAAACTCATAATATTCCCATATAATTAAAAAAATTACATGGAAAATTCTGGGTCCTTACCTTCTCCCCACCTCTGGGCTTTGTATCCCCAAAAGCCACAACACAAACTTGGGAAACAAGTGGGGATACTGAGCATGAATATGAGCCTCCCACACCCATGTTCTCTCTTGGAGGTTCACCTACTGACAACGTACACACACTAGAGGTATCGATCACCCATGTAGGAATCTCTCTTATCGATCCTCAATCTCCACTAGAACATCCAAAAACGTCACCCCATCGTCGATGTCCAGCTCGCCCCAGTTAGTGATGTGTGAAGGATCATGTATGTATCTGTTCAGATGGGATATGTGGAAAACACCGTGTACCTGGTGCAACTAAGGTGGAAGAGCTAACTGGTGTGCCACCTCACCAACTCTTTTGAGGACCTAAAAGGGTCCGATGAACCTCAGAGATAACTTGTTTCCCTGAACAAATCTCAGAAATCCTCATTGAGGTGAGACCTGTAGAAAGACATGATCACCATCCTAGAACTCAAGAGGTCTCCATCTCTTGTCAGTATAGGACTTCTGCTTGCTCTCGGTAGTCTACATCCACTATAGGATGATCTACACCTTCTCCATGGTAGCCACTACAATATCTGGTACAATGATTGCTGACTCCCCTGGGTCAGTTCGGCACAGAGGTTATCCACATGGTCAACAATACAATGCCTCGAATGATTCCATACCGATAGTGGAATGATAACTATTGTTGTATGCGAACACCACCAAGGGAAAGTTATCTTCCTAGCTACAGCCGAAATCTAGGACACATGCACGAATCATGTCCTCTAGCATCTTAATCTTTTTCTCCGTCCAACCATCCATTTGAGGATGGAAGGTGGTGCTCAACCGAAGCATTGTCCCAAACTACTCCTGCAACCCCTTCCATAATTGGGAAGTAAAATTTGCATCACGATCAGAGACAATTGTAGATGGAACTCCATGAATCCGCACAATCTCTTGCATGTAGTTTTGTCACATGCCCTATAATGTTCTTTTCTCTGTGATAGGTAGGAAGTGGGATGACTTGGAGAATTGGTCAACGATCACCCAGATAGAATCATGACCCCTGGTCATGCATGGAAGTCCTATCATGAAGTCCATGGAAATATCATCCCACTTCACCTCAAGAACCTCTAGTGGATGGACTAATCCTGCTGGAACCTGGTGATCTTTATTCACTAGTTGGCAAGTGAGGCACTGTGAGAAAAACTATGCCACTTCTTTATTCATTCCCAGCCACCAGTACTGATGCTAAAGGTCTTGGTAAATCATCGCGACTGTTGGACATACTGCTAGAGTGGATGTATGTCAATCCCTCAACACTTCCTCTCATAGTTACATTGGTACCATAGTACACCCTATGAAAACTATGACATGCTCCCCACCTTCAGAAAACCCATCAGGTGCATGTCCTGTGGATATATGAGAACGCAAATCCTTGTAGTCAGTGTCTCCAAGCCGTGCCTCCCTGACTCACTGATGGAGTGGGGGAGTGGCTATCTAAAACTGAAGATAAGATGCTCCATCTCGATCTACGTAGGATATCCACAAAGCGGCTAGCTACCTTGTCACATCACTCAACAGATGCATACCAGATCTCCTACTGAGTGCATCTGCTATTAAGTTTCACTTCCCAACATTATAGAATATATTGATGTCATAGTCCTAGAGGAACTCAAGACAACACCATTGTCTCAGGTCCAGGTCCTTCTGAAGGAATATATTCATGAGACTCTTGTGATCTGTGTAGACTGTAAAACGTTCTCCCATCACGTAATGTCACCACATCTTCAAGGTGAAGACCACTACTACTAACTCTATGTTATGGGTAGTGTAGTTCTACTCATGTTGTCTTAACTGTTGAGAACCATATGTGATCACTTCTCACTCCTGCATCTGGACCCATCCATGCTCGGTCCGTGATGCGTCGTAGTAGACTACGTACCCAACGCCCTCCTCCAGTAATCTCTATATGGGGAACATGTCAGTCTCTACTTCAGCTCCTGGAAACTCTGATGATATATCTCTGACCATAGGAAGGGTCAAACCATCTTTTCTTAATGTAGATAAGGGTACCATAACTCTATAAAAGCCAGGCACAAACATTCGGTAGTAACCAGCCAAACACTGGAAACTTCGCACCTCCATCACACTCTAGGGTGGATCACAAGCAAGCACAACCTCAATCTTCATTGGATCCACATAATCTCCAGTCTCCGAGAAAAACATGACCCAAGAATTTAACCTCTCGGATCCATAACTAGCACTTTGATATCTTATAATAAAGTTGGTGCTCTCAGAGTGTGTCCATAACTATCTGTAGATGATAGGTATACTCCTCATCCATCGTTGTGTATATCAAGATGTAATCGATGTAGACTACTACAATGAAATCGAGGTTTGGTTGGAAGATCCTATTCATGAGTCCCTTGAACACTGCTAGGGTGTTGGTCACACTGAATGGCATAACCAAGAACTCATAATGGCCATATCAGCATCTGAATGAAATTTTTTGTACATCCCCAGTTCGTACTCTGAGATGGTGATAGCATGGACTGAGATCTGTCTTTTAAAACCATCGTGCTCCCTAAAACTGATCAAAGATATCTTGAATCATTGATTGTGGTTAATTTTTCATCACATTCACTTGGTTCTGGTGATAACAGTCCACACAGTGTCTCAAACCCCCATCGTCATTATTGGCGAACGAAATCGGGGTTTCCCAAGGAGAAACCCTGGGCCTAATGAGCCCCTTTCCCTGCAAGTCCTCTAGCTATACCTATAGCTCTTGAAGCTCCATGGGAGTCATTCGATATGCTGGAGTAGATATCTGTGTCATCATGAGGTACATGTCGATGTAGAATTCCACCTCTCTATGATGAGGTAGACCCGGAACATCATTAGGGAAAACATCAGCATACTGGTCCACCACTATAGGATTGCTGGGACTCTCACCATAAACTGATCCGAGGGTAGGGCTAGAAAACTGATGTGTGATCAGTTGCACCCTCCTCTGGGTAAGTCTATCAGGGGAGACAAAGGTTATCTTCTCTCCAATTATGGAACACATGTTCACATCCATGTAGACACACCGCACTTTGTGCCTAATACAATAAATCTTAGCATGGAATGTGGATAACCATTCCATAACCAAGATGACACCATAAGGCCTTGACGCTACTAATAAGAAAACCCCAGCCAAATCTTTCGACTCCTAGAGTAAGATCACACTGCCGGAACCGGTGTGTAATCATCGAATTCACTTTCGTATGAGTCTCTAGCCGTAAGTATCGAGCCGACGTCTCATCCGGAATCTCCATGCTCCAAATGAGGGTCTTGGTGATAAATGAGTTAATAAAACCTATATCCATAAGTACTGTATCTTGAGTAGAGTAGACACATATTGTACCTTGTGTCATCTCTATAGTGTCATGGTCATAGGCCCCAGTTTCCTGGAGTTGAGCTCGTCCATGTCGACCTGCTCCTGGTGGTCAAGTTGGACCTCCTGGTGGCTGTGGCGGTAGAACCTTGAATCGCCACCCAACACCTGTTGCACGACCTTCTCCACTACCACGTCCACCTCCTTCCTAGATAACTCCTCAATAAAATCTTTAAATATTCCTAGGAGGACCTTTGACCATATGCATGTATTCCATATGGAATTTTATATAGTCACAAGACATATGACCCTGCCCGCCACAAGAGTAACACTACATATCCATCGCATGTGCTACTCTGGCTCGAGAGCCTTGCACAACTGACCCTATATCTTACAGTCTTCCACCTGTTTGTTTGTTCCTCTGGGACCACTACATCATCTATGTTCTTTCAGCTGCCGATGACTCTCTTATGTGTCTTTTGGTGGTGGGTCTTGTTGTTGGTGACTGTTCAGAAAGGATTCCCTCCACTAAGGGTGTTCACTCTAACACCTCTTCCGGCATCGGGATTCTGAGAGAAATGATCAAAGCTCAAATCTCCCATATAATCCCATGTTCTAAGGTCCGGGCCCTGAAGAAAGGTACATACCCAATGTCAATGGAGTACTGAGAAAGGTCAGTGAACCTCGCTGAATATTGTTCCATAATCATTCCTCCCTGGTGAAAATGGAGAAGCTAATGTACACGCACTGAGCATTGGGTATTTGGGATGAAATCTGCCCTAAAAAGTCTCTCAACATCCACCCAGATGAGATTCACCTCATCATAAACCTAGAGCATGAAGATCCACCATCTACATGCTAATTATTGAATATGACCGATGGAAAGGATCACCTTGAGATCAGATGGTGTCCCTACTAGTCTAAAAACTCTAACCACAACCTCCAGCTAATCCTCAGTAGGTTTTGGATATGTCTCACCCGAGAACCTTAGTGGTCTCTGGAACTGGAACTCGTGCAATCCATTCAAACAGAGTGCACCCTCTACTAATGGATATATTGGCATCAGCTTCCCAACGGGTAGGGGTGCTTCAGGTTGACCACCCAATGGTACAACAGCCATAATGGGGCCCTACACCAAAGCCTCATCGCTTGGTGGGATATCATCACATACTCTACCTAGAACCCTGGTTGGATGTATACGTGGAGGCATCCTGAAAGAAATAGGTGAATCACAATCATTATGTTATTCACCGTGAGATGAATCAAGTAGATCACAAAGAAAAACATTTCAAAAACACATACGCAATCAGTTTTTTATGCACTGAGTCGGAAATCATAGGTCAGGGACCTGATGTATGGATACATATGCCGCCGCCCCAAAACTAGATTCCCCAAACTGAAAACCACACTCCTCACACATAAAACTATTTCAACATAAAAAAATATCAGATTCCATGTTCTTCAGTAGAACCAAACTCCTCGGATACCAATTTTACATGACCCATCACCCAGGGCCTATGCCATGACTACACCACTCTTGCCATCTATAGGCTAGGGGATGGCGACTAGAACCAAAAAGGCATATCCCTAAAACTGGGATGGAATTTCCTCTAAACCTGTAAACTCACCCAATCCAAGAACACAACAAGATAAAATCACAAGTTAAACTATAAAGTATGTAGGGTGTGTACAGAAAGTAATGGGGATAGAATACAAGCCCAACTAGAAAGTACAAGTAAAACTAAAAAAGATTAGATCATGTGAACACCTACTAAGGACCCTACCTGAAGGGTGGGTATAGTTCTCAAATGGTCATCCCTATGGATCATATCGTCTAATGTCCACCTCCGGACAACATCCAGTCTAGTTACCTCGACCTCAATCAAAATTTTCCATTGTCTATAAAAAACACATCAAGGATTGGGCATATCCCATGTAGGGGTGAGTATAACGATACTCAGTAGGGACTTAAAGTCACTCATAGGTCTCCTAGAGTTCCACAAAGTGAAGACCATAATGGATGATGCAATATTCATCAACACTAATTAGGTATATTCCCATACATATACCTAAGTTAAAATGATATCAAAAGGTAACACCATGAAGCTAGAAGAATCACCTCACAAAAGGAATATGTTATGTATTGAAGTACATATGATCAATCGTGAAGCTATATCAATTTATTTTTTTATGAGGCACTGCTTCTGACCATATGGATTTTGACCCATATAATATTGATAGGTACTAACACCCGTAATGATCCACACAGGATCCGAACCTCCTAGAGTCGATTGGTAACTAAACCATGCTGACCCACATAGGTTATAACCCACACAGGATCGGTATATGCTCACCCACATAGGATCACTAAGTGCTGAATTCTGTATGATCTTTCTCCAACCTCTGCATCACTGTCAGCCCCTGGATTCCCACTCATAGCACAATTGGGATAACCGCTCATTATTCCATTGGTTGGACCTCAACCACAACTATGATCCATGAAAAATTATCCCAAAGGTTTGTCACGTCATAAGGGACCCAATGCAACTGACGACACGTCAATCAGATGCCCAGTCTCTATTTTTTTAGTGTTTCCGCTCCAAGGGCAGAGTTGGATTTAGGGTTGGATCCAACCGTGTTTTACTCTAACTTTATCCAAAACTCAAGTGGAGTACACCAAAAGGACGGTCTTGATACAAGGATTATGGTGTCTTAGCAAGTTCATCAAACGGATGCCTGATTCTAAAGTTATGGACACAAAGGAGTATCTGGGTAAGATGTGTCCGAGTTTGTTCTGACCTGATCAGACCGACCCGACCTAGGCTGACCCGACCCGGTTGGGGTGGACTATGGTGTGCCTAGCCCACTAGGCCATGGTCCGACCCAACTAGCGAAAGGGCGGTCTGGCCCAGCCCACTGGACACGACCTACGGTGCGGCCCGCCCATCTAGGTGCGGTCCGCCTGGCAGGGTGTGTCCGCTATGGCAGGGCCCACCCTAGCTACACAAGGGGGTGGTTCACAGTCCCTGGATTTCCAAACGATCCATCAGACCGTTCGGCCTGTTGGCATACGGGACTGCTCGGCGGTCCCGCTCAGTGTGTCACAACCGACTGGGTTTCCGGCCGGTCCTACTTCCAGCGGGGAAACAAAGAATCTATCAACTAGTGGCCGTCAGGGTGTTAGTCGCCATCCAGCCTCCACCGCAGCAATGAAGCCGTTGACTCATACTCTAGTGGTGCGGATGAGCGTCACCGCTTCACAACGCATGCAGCCAGCGTTCTGACAGCCGCCTTGCTCCGCCACGACCGACGGACCGCAACCTCCTCTTCTGGCGGCGTGGATGGGAACTTCCCTCCTTGCATGCGGTTGGCCAAGTGCCTTCCACTGCCTTCTTCCATGATCCATCACAGCTTCATTCCAACCCCTAAAAATATAACATTCTCATATTCACGATCCTTAGGTCATGATCTCCACGTCCATTTGTCACGCTCAATAAGACATTGTGTTTTCAGAAACCTTAATTATTTGTCATCGAAGATCGCATGAAGAATGTGCAATGAATGAAAGAAAAGGGGTCGGGGTATAAGTTTGGAATGATGGCCCTGTTTTATTTTCCATCATCATTGTGAATCAAGAATATAAAGAATAAAAAATATATCTAATAATACTTCAAATTAAAACATCTACCTTGACATTTGTTGGTGGTGTCGTTAGGAAGGAGATGAAGTCGATGAAGGGGATGTGGGTATTCATCACTCCAACACCTTACTTCTGAACCATACTACAACATCAACATTCTTGATCTAAAGGGTTGTTCTTTGTTGGAACATATTTCTCGAAAGGTTCTCCCAAGATCTCTTTTTCCAATGATTACCAACAAATAAGTGAGGAGCCAACTTTAATTGAGTTAAGATTATTAATTAAATTAAATTTGGCACATTAAATCAAATAAGTTGGTTCATTAAATTGGGATAATCCCAATGGATAACTCATATTAAATGAGGAGTTTTGTTTCTCAGTTGGTCCACACCACTAAAAATTCAAAAAGGATGTTTCAAGAAAATAAAATAAAAGTTGATGTTTTATTTTATTTTTATTCCTTCAAACCTCCCACGAAAATCTTGAAAACTAACATCCAAATTTGACTTACTATGGTTGAAGTGAATTTCTCCTTAATAGAATATCGACACTGGGAGTTCAACAGGGTCCATATATTTCAATTAGGAGCACCGGTTTAAAGGATACAAAATGACGCTCGCGTGTTTACTGAGCGTACATGAAAAAAATTCAGAAATTGATTCCGCGCACACCGGGCCTCGGAATCACACACCATTAATTTTTTTGGACTCTTAATAATGCCATATAATTAAAAAGACCAAATAATTACATGGAAATATCCTAGTCTTTACAGCCTTGGTTTTTGTGGGGAGAAAGATCTATATGTGTAAAAGGACTAGATGGAGTCAGTGGTTTGAGAATTCTTACATGTTCACAAACCTAATGCCTAAATGGTTTTCCATGTTACCTAAAATTATTATGATGAATCATGTTATTGGTTGAGTGAGCTTTCATAGACACATATTGAGTCCATACTTCCATGTATGGATTCCAAGAATCTCTTATGGGTCAATTATTATATTTTTACTCTTTGTTCATTATTTATTCAAGAGTTTCTTGAGATATATTATGTTGGTAGGACTAGTTTTGAGTACACATCATTGTTCATGGAACCAACATGTTACTCCCTTAACATGGTCTAAGAACAATACATCTGATCATGGATGTTTGAGAGTGGACTATACAGGGTTATTCTGGCTGTCATGGTTCCCCTATGCATCCCCACCAATATAGAGATACTAAAGAATTCCCCAATTGTGGATAGAATATTGTAAGTTTATAATTAGGTGAAAAAATTAGGTGATGGTTCTCATAGAGTAGATATTGACTTAAGATGGTCAATGTTAGGCCTTGAGATCATGAAACCCAAATCATTGACTAGTTCATTATAATAATAATATACCATGAGGGGGTATATACATTCAAGATATAAGTTCTTATTAATCTATAATGTTTGGGGTTATATTTATTAGATATTCTCCACCCATTATGTGGACAAGTGAGGATATACAATAGATATATCCCCACAACATATATAAAAATGTGATCAGGGACATCCTGAGGGTTGTTATGGAAAACATTATGGAGTCAACAATGGAAAATTAGTAAGATTTACATTAAGAGGAGGTAAATGATATAATATGGCACCACCTCTTCCTACTAGTGGTCTATAAAATTCTTATTGGAAAGGAAATATTGTTCATGTGATGTTTTAGGTATTTGAATCCAACAATTTTGAGTCTCTTGGAATGATTAAATGTATGATCTATGTCTTCTCCACCTTCTTGTCAGTTTTGGTAGAAACATGGGAGGGTCATTCATTCCATGTTCAATCCTTTTTTGGAGTTCTAGACATTTCATTTGATCATATATCCTAATTTGTTTTTGTAGGAGTCTTATATAGGGGAATATTTCAAGATCACATGAATCCGTTGAGACTTACCTCTCATGTGGGAGATGTTCATGGGGATCTAATAGTAGTGGATATGATAATTTATGATATAATTCATAGTGCTAAATCAATATAGGTATCCTATGCCCGTATTTATAGTTTCCACATTACTATAACATGATTTGTAATAGGTGGATCGCGATTTTCATTCACTAGTGAAATGAATTTCTAAAAATCAGGATTAAGGATAACATGAAAGAAGTTTCATATGATTTCCCAATTAGGTGGCTAGTTTGAATACTAATGTAGTATAATAAAATAATGTTTGGTTTCCTACAGTGATATAGGAGTCCCTAAATGTCATTACCAAGGACATAATAGTATACTATCTTTTTAATATGTATAGTTCCCTTTTTACTGGCACCCCTGGGACATTCTGTTATAGTCATTAGCATATTCATGACCCTTATTTCTCTCTAAGTGACAAGGGGGTGGTTATGAAAATTCCATGAAAATATTATATCAAACCAAGTGTATCCCCTATGGAATCATCAATTATACTTACATAAAAGTATATATTTCTTTGTTCATTATCATCACATTAACTATGATACATTCAAGAATAATAAACCTTTTACGGATTGATGATCTATTTGATCCATTGAATGGGAAAGTGTTCTTTAATGTTTACCTCAAATAAAGCTATCATCAGCTATGGGTTTGAGGAGAAAAGATACAAAACATGGAATGTATATGTATCTATGATCACTATATGTTCCTAGTGATACCATTTATTGTGAGAAATTCCCTAGGGGGTTTTATGTGACTTGTGATTCAAATATTCCATCCATTCCTAGAAAATATCATGTTAGCTATCATAGATGATATCCATAGTTACACAACATTGGGGGACATTCATGTGGAGCATATACGGATGGTTTTGGATGTATTTTAAAATAATTAGGTGTATGGGATATCCAAGATGTTCATGTTATAGATTATGAAGCTCTACATTCTGGGACATTTTTTATCAAAGGGAGGAGTAGTTGTACAGCCCAAAAATATTGAGGAATGTTTTGTTTTGGAACCACCCAATTATGGAATGGAGTTTGATAGTTCATTTAGGATATAAGTCTGTAATCAATTGGCTTAAGATGACTTCTATTAAATTTTAGATCCCCTATCTTACATGAAATCAAAAAGGAAACCCTTTTTTTGGTCAGAAAAATGTAAAAATTCCATTTAGGAGTTACAGATGACATAAACTAGCTCTAACATAATAAGATATATGAATGTGGTATTTGAGTATGTTATACTTTTTGTGTCCTATAAAGTTTATCTTGGGTGTTTAATGAATAATGTGTGGAAGAATATTGATATTTGAAATATAAAACTTGGACAGCATGAGAATAAATATATATACCATGAATTAGAGTTACCAAATATTTTGTTCCCATAGAATAATTTCCAACTCTGCCTTCTTGGTGATAATTAGTATATCATTATGGACTACCATATTCCTAGATATATCTTCAATCAAATAGATCTAAAATTGAGACATAGGTGATGGATAGAGTTCTTGTAACACAATGTCTTCTGGGTAGTCTATACTTAAAAGAGATTGAATTTGGTGGACAATTCTATTAGTAGGATTTCACATTCCATAATATTAGTTTAGGGTTAGTGTATTTGACCTAATTAATGTTTTCCATAGTGTAATAAAGTGAAAATAGTATCATTAATTAATGTAAGTGACTGCTCCATTTTCTTAGTATGTGATAAAAATAAAATATTGAGAAATTTATTGAGATGTAATACACAAAATTATATTCATAGTACATGATCAAAATGGATTTTCTAAAGTTACGGATCTTTTTATCCTCTTATAAGGATAGCCATCGGTGTTGGGAATGCTTTGAAAGGAGGTACTGAGGGAGTTCAATACATCCCCCTTTTTGGATCACCCTTGAGTAGAAAATAAGATCCTTGATCTCTGGTGTTAGTTTCAATATATAAGAATGATTAGGAACATTACTCACGTGATTTCATGGTTCCTTATCAGTCAGTGTGTAAAGGGAGAGCATCAGGTCTTAGTAAGTTTTTTCCAAATCCATGATGTTCTAGAGGGATATTGGTAAGGTAAATTTATGTATTTTGTGATGGCATAACAATGGATAGTGATGGTAATTTATGATATCATGGTGGTAATTGAATAAATTTCCAATCCATGCCACTTATTACCAATAATAATTTTTTTTTGTAATTCACGATACCCTTGTATATAAAGGATATTTTATTCCTTCATAGAGTACCCATGAAAATTTTATTTGAATGTGAAACTCATTTAACATCATAATTTTAGATAATATTTTATGTGGCATTTTAGAGATAATTTCAAATGATAACATCATTCCACCATTGATAAATGGTCATATTTAGTGGAAATTTTAGGGACATGAGGAGATGATGTGGGATTGTGTGATTTTTTTTCTTGTAACAGGGTTGATGAACTTCTATTCATGGGGTTTTCATAAAATAATTCATATTAATCAACTATTTTAATTAAAATAATTGAGTCATTATATTGGTGACCATGTATATCCCTCTTTTTCAACTCATAGGTGGGTGAGTCAGATCTGATGGGGCCTGAGTTGTTGAAGGAAATGATAGCTACTGTGTATATCATCTTAGAGGGAATGAAGACTACAAAAATCCAAAAACAAATCTATGAATAACATTTTTATAGACCAATAGATTTTAAAGAGGGGGACTATATGTTTCTGATGGACCCACCTCAGTATGGGTTATAGTGATTTGGATGGGGTGGTAAGATATCATTGAGGTATATTGGTTTGTTCTAAATAATGTTTAAGGTAGTTGACTTGGAATAACTCCTAAAACATCCACCGTAGTTTATCATATTTAATCATATATTCCATGTGTTGTAGCTGAGGCAGAATGTGCATGATCTATTTTTCATGTTATTGACTAGGGTGATATGGAAATTGATGATGACTAGATATTAATAATGTTCCTATATATGATTAAATATAGGTTATATATGACCCCTAATGGGTGGGATACCCCATGGTACAAGTTATTTGAAAACAGGAAAATCTCAATGAGAGATCGCGGGTATGTCAGAGAATGATGTGAGCATAGTGCACTAAGCTTTTAAAGTATCTTAATTATGTTTTGGGTGGGGATCCTTCAATATGGGGTGTTCCAAAAACTCTAGTATTTATGATTAGATATATTAAAAATTAATGTTGTTTTATTTATTTTTATTTGTAGTGTTTGTATGGATATTGGGTAGTAATTCTACCCTAACATTAAGTATAAAAAATAATATAATTATTTTCTTATCTCACATTTTAAATATTATAAATAAATTTTCATCTTTTAAAAGAGAAAATAGATGGAAAAATTTATTCCTCATTGGTATTTATAATTCATCAGTTTTCAAAGTTTTAATTTGTTTTACTTCACATTGTGTAATAGGTTGATGCATGGGAATGGGAAGATTTAAATTCATTTAATTAATTTCATTTCAATACACCATTAACCTAACCATAATAATTTAAATCCCATGTTATGATTTTCTCTATGGTTCACCATATAACCATAGATAATTTTGAGAGTGGGTGGTGGGAGAGAGTTTCCCTTGGAAGAGATGGTTGGGGGTATGGGAAAAATGATCAATGATGAATACAATGGGATTATTAGCTTAGGTATTTTTCACATATACTTTAAAAATAATAATACAATAAAAAGGGAAGGATTTGTTGATTATGAGTTTTAACCCATTATTAATGGTTCTTGTGAGTATGGATGAATACCTCTAGAGATGAATCGATGTTTAAATATTACATGGCCGATCAATTCATTATTTATACAAGATTTTTGGTTTTGAGATATAACAATTATTTTGATTTCATAATACTTGTTAGACTATATGATTTAATATCCCTTGATATATGAAAATAAATCACACATGACCATATATGATTATTTATTAGTATTCTTAGGTTTTCCCTTTCAGTTCTTCATGCATTCTCCAAGGACTATTGATTTGGCCTACAGTTCAAACATTATGCTATCTGATTCCTTTCTCAAATGAATATGAAGACCACATTCCTAAATTTATAATCCATATTGAGGATGTTAATCACAATTATAGAATTTAAATGATGGATACAGACATTAGGATGATGGTAATGGGTTGTTTCATGGGTGGAATAGATGTGCGAGGCGATGAGGCATTTATGGAAGATCCTATTTCGGGTTATCAGTTGATAGATATTCATTTATGATGATGGAAGATTATTAAATGAAAAAAATTACAACATCCTAATGAAATTTATAGTAGATTAAAATCTTACCTAGATGCCTATAAGATTATATAGAGAATCAAGAAACCTTCTAATTACACAGTATATAGTTTTGAAGTACACGAATGTGTATTCAAGGAGTTTTGGGGATAACGATTCCAAAATGGGTAAAATTTGAAATGTCCTATATACTAAATCATACATCATGTTTCCCTAGATAGAAAACACTACATGTATATTGAGTATATTCCTATGGAACCTAAGCTATCAACATATCACGTACTCTTACACACACCTTATAGTCAGACCTTTACATGTCATAAAGCATTTCAGTATACCAGAAGGAATAAAATTTTTTAATATACATATTTGACACTAGCATGAAATCATATACCTCTAACAATAATACCTAACAATATAGACTCCTTATTCGGGATCATATTAATACCCATGATAATTCCCTTCTAATTATCTTTTTGAATAGAGTGTATGGGTTTCTATATCATAGAAAAAAAATATCAGGTCATAAAATGTATTTTCTGAGGCTGAAAACATTTCAAAAACTCAGATAGTGTGGTTTGATGTAGGTCCCTAAAGATATTCCCAGGTAAGTTTTCTATTTCATGTGTTTGTACTAGGATCCTCAACATAAGATAGTATTTCTCCCAGGTAGGTGTGAGACTAAGAACCAATACTTATTGAATTATATTGACTAATTAATTCTCCCAAATTAAAAGGGGAAGTTATCCTCTATTTTCCAAGTTATTATATTTTTAGTATTATCAGATCGTATGGTATGAGGATCATTAAATGGATTCTATATTTCACACATTATCATGGGGATATGATCCTATATATATGTTAATGAGAAATATTTTGTTAATAGTTTTAATTACATGATATAATAGTGATAGTTCTAGTCCATTTCCAGTGTTGTTTATAAAGACTGAGAACCAATTTTGGCACTCAATTCCTTCCAAAAAGTATATCAAGGACTTTCTTGCCTTGGAATATTTTTTGTCATTTTGATCTTACTCTCCTTGAATATTATTTCTTTGGTAACTTCTACATGTCATACTGGGTATGTATACAGTCACCCTTAAAATAACATTACTAACATGTATCAGGTATTATATAGATTGAAACATGTTCTATGATGATCTAGTTAGACCTAGTGTGGGTATAGCCTAGTAGTGATTTGGGTAAATGTTCAAGGGTGTCAATTCAAACATTGGAGGTTGTGTTATAGGAAAATACTCTCCCAATTGTTATATTTTGACATATTTTCCCGTTTTCATACCTATATTTTTTATATTTTCTTAATTTATTTAAATTTATACTCTGTTATGGGATGTTAAGGGTTATTCATGCATTCATTGTTCTATTTTATACTAATATAGATTTTTTTGGTATTCATATTGTTTTTTGTATGTCTTTATGTCCATTATTATGATCCCTATTATATATGCGATATTCCTAAGCGGGAAAAGTCACCAGACCTTAACATATTAGAGGTGGACTTCAGGTAGCACACTCAGCTTGACATCCGCTCGGGTGGGGCCATTGTGGGTTGGGTCATGTTGAAGACACCCATGGTGAACATTATTCTTTTGATTATTTTTATTGTTAAAATAAAACTATTGGGGTTGGAGATATGGTTTATTCAGATTAATGATTAAAGGTTTAATGTCACCAAAACAATGTACATTAGGTAATTTTTACGACCATATGAAAGTGTAATTTATATCATAGATAACATTATTAGAGAAGGTAAAGGTTTATGTTGTGTGATTTTATTGTAGTATATTTGTTAAAAAAATATCATATTACCCTTAATCCAAGTACATGAGTCACACTAGGAGATGGCTCATCAAGTATTCCATAATTTCTCTTTCTTGAGAAAACTGATCAGGTATCAAAATAAAAATAGTTGGAATGATTTCAACCGAAGAATAAATAGCCAAGAAAGGAATTCCACTAGGTATATCAACATAGAACATCCATACCATGGAGGGTTAGAACATGTAGTGAAAAACCATAAAAAATACAAAATATGAAATATGGACAAATAAACATCACACATAATTAATATATTATCCAAATAATATATAGAAACATCCTAGAAGACAAAAAAACAAGTTGTAAATTAATATAGTATGTCTGAGGTAAGTAATACATAAATGATGCCGAACTATTATATAAGTCAAAAAACCATGTAAACTAATATATATAGACAAGTATAATATCTCTCTTTTCCACCAATGTTAACTCAAACCATAACAAAAAGAGGAAAAACCACCACCAATTTTACAAAGTTAAAATTGTAATTTGATAGGCATGTGAACCAAGTTCCTAGTTGTTATCAACTCCACTCTCCATGCTTATATTTTATAATAAAATCCATTTCATAATTTTTTGGAATAAATTTTGGACGTATTCTCAACATTTTCCTTTAAAAATTATAATAGAACTTTATTTTTTATAACCCATTAATTAATAAAAAATTTCAATTTTTTATAAAATTTAAAAAAATCTTTGTAAACAATTTTTTGAAACATAAAATAGTTTAAGAGAAGATAAAATATTTTGTTAATTTTTTTAAACAAACATATATATACTAATGATTATAAACACATTCCTAATTGAATTTAAGAGAGAAATTATAACTAATGAATAAAGATACACACAACGACATACAAGTAAACCATCATAAACTATCATGGGAACCTATTATTCACGAGGATGACTTTGAATAATGATAGAATAATAAATATAAAGGAATATTAGAACCCAATATCAATAACCTTTCAAAATATTTATTATTACCCTACATATTAAACTAACATTAAACTCCCATAGTATGAAAAATATAACTTCAGGTCCACTGTCAAGAGAAATGATCCTTCACTAGTGAAGAAAGTTCGCCTGGGTCTCCAACCTAGACACCTTGGATTTCCATGAAAAAATGGAGGTGATCCAAACTGTCAACATATAACATATAATGATATAAATAAAAATTAAACCTCAACATCACCTCAGAAAACCCTTCCTAGAAAAATCACCTACTATGATGAAAAATTAAATGACACAAACCATAATCAATGGGAGTTTATCACATTATATAGTATACTAACTTTTTCATAATTTTTCATGAATAATTTGGGCATGTTTCAAACTTAATTATTTTAATAAAAACAATTTAAAAATGCTAACTAATATTCATGATATCCTTCAAAAATGATGTTACAAAAATTACCATTGAAAAAAATCATATAACTTCATAAAAATATAAAACATATAAAAATAGTTTGATACTCTATTTTATGAACTAAAAACACATTTAAAATTAAATTAAAAATTGATATGGAATTAATTTTGAAAAAAAAATATTAAAAAGATTAATTTGGATAAAATATTTGGTTGTTTAATTTATCAAATAATTATTTTTTATTATTTCAATAGGAAATTAAATATTACAATACATGAAAATATCCGCACTTTTTTTTAATTATCTAGGAAAAATATATTTCTTTATCAATTAATATTTAATATATTTTATTACATTTATAAAACACATATACATTCATTAAAATTCCAAAAAACACTATTTTAATTTTAATGTCTTATGCATGGAGAAATGTACCTTTATTTTTTTACATTTTTTTAATTCACAGTGTTAATTGACCATAAAAACCGAACAAGGTGTGGAAAACCAAATGGAATCCTTAAAAACTATACAACATCACAACTCAAATTAAAAATCTAGGTAAACATGAAACATAAGTCCCTAATACCATTTTAGGGAATGAAAACAACAAAGATGTTATAAAATAGTGATCAAAAATAATTGTGAGGATATTACCAGGAATATTTGGTCTTAAATTCGGAATGACACTAAAAAATCAGAAATGATAGATGAGAAATAAAATGGGAGGTTATTTTGGAGTTATGATACCCAAATTTTATAAGAGAGAACAATATTTTCCATATATAACATAAAATAAAAAAGATATAGTTTCCAATATTTAATGACCCAAAAATGTTGCACAGTTTTCACACATTATTTACCAAAACATAATCCAACCGTACAATCCTCCAAGGATTTACCAAGGAATAAAAACAATTTTTGGCCACGTGTTCAAGAAAAACTTTTTCCATATTTTTGAAAAAGATCTATTAAAAATAAAGACCTGCAAGAAATATATCATCACAATTTATATTAGTCAATAAGAAACTACATGACAAGAAAAAAATATTAAAATATCAATGAAAATGAATCACAACTCAATTAAAATAATATGATCAATGAAATAAATAAAATTATAATGAAATTAGGTGATAATGTGTGACATAAATCCTAACTAAAAAAATTTATGATCCTAGAAAGATCAAAAATATTTGGTCGATCTAGATAGGGACTTGGGGATCAACATCCCCTTAATGGGAAATCTTAAGAGAGAAAAGATGAAAAATCTAATGAAGAACCTAAATGAACTTGACTAATCACATTAAGAGAAAATATAATATAACACTTGTAAGTATTTTTTAAAAAAAGTTAATCAAAATAATAAAGATGAGAACATCAAATGTTTTATTTTTAAGGATATAATATTTTACTAAAATGAAGTTTTAGATCCCCCACAAGAGGCCCTAAAAGAAAGGATATTAGTTACATGAGAATAATTATTCATAAAACGACTTATTAGAACTTTCTCAAAACCTCCAAGAGAATCCAAAACATAGCCCATAATCAAAACTCACCAAACCTCGATGATAGGGGTCGATTTAGGCAGGTGTAATGGAGTATCCCCACTAATAGAAACCAAAACATCAATATAAAGGAAAGGATTCCCACACAATAGGATATCCAATATATTATCTTGTATTTTTATTTTTATCATATTAATAATCATAGTGAAAATACATTTTTCTAAGCACAAAACAATCCACAAAATCGTAATTATATCCAATGAAATAATAGGAATTGTCACAACATAAAATTGAAGATTCTTAGAAAAATAGAAGAGTCGGTAGGGAATTACCCTGTCTATTTATTTCATCATTGATCATTAATAATAGAATTACATCAATGAATAATGATGTTACCCATGTAATTAAATTAAATATAAATATAAATGACAATACTGAAACTAAGCACATGATCATTACATACTTATTTATAATTTATTTTAGAAGTTAAAGAATGATATTATGATTATTTATTTCTCTATTTAAGAATATAAAAAAGTATCCACAATGTACATTCATAGAGTTATAGGAATTGTGTGTAAATTCCTAAAAGTGTTGATCCACATGTATACAATGATCCTCTGAGAACTCATATAAGAAACATAAAGTGTTAATATGGTTTATCTTCAATCATACATCAATTTTCTTTTATCCCCATTAGAATTTCAACCATGAAGTATTATCCTTTATTTCTCTAAAATAGATAGGGATAATAGGGGAGGATTATTAACCATTATTAAAAAAATTATTTGGGAGGGTCTCTCTAAGTAATGTGGGAATTCATCAGATTTGTTGTGCACAACCAACACAGTGGCTAGCATTAGGGTTAGAAATAATATAATTGGTTCTAATAGTATTATTGTTGGAAAATAATAATATCACATGAGCCCTTATTACTTAAATAATCCCTTTTGAACCCCAATTCTATAATAAAAATATTATAATTACTTTTCATTACATACACAAACCTATCGAATTAGTTAAATATTATTTTTTTCTATAAATAGTTTTGATTTTAGTCAATTAATGTTATATATAGTATTTCTCACTCGACCATTAAGCTTGGTCCTCCATTCTTAAATAATTTTTAGTAGGCCTTTAAAAATTAATGTTTATTCAGTATATAAATATCACTACATTATTCATAAATAATTTAATAAATATTATACACACTAAATATCAAATAAATATTTATTAAATATTTTTCTCACAAAATATTCTATTAAATAACTGGTGGTCAATATATGTGATCAAGATGATAAAGAATAATTATTAAACCATGTATGTGAACAATATTTATATAATATCTTAAATTAAAAATTATATTTTGATTTTATTATTAACCTTGATACACTTAGAGTGTTACCCTCTACGCTTATTCCTTTGGGGCCTTTGGTGGGGCTACCCCAAGTACAAGGTTTTCATATAAAAACTCACCAAGGTTCCCATAGATACATATGTAAATTACATAATAACATAAAACCACATGATGATTATTATAGTTTATTATAATCTCTTTATCATTGTATCTCTTATCATATCGTTTGTATATTTCTATTATCAACCACTATGCTCACTGTATTTCATTGAATTACTAGAAAAAACATGCCTATAGAAAACTATTCTCATGAATTTTTTAAGGATATTTTATTCCCCTAAATTTCACCAAGATATTAATTTTCGTTAAAGGATTAAATGGGAAAATCCTTTCTCACATTATTCATTAAATTAATATTACCCATGACACAACGAACATATCCAACTTCACAACGAACATATGTCGTGATAGTTTTCATTAGTACAAAAATGTATACACCTAATTGTATCCATTAGTCATAATACTAATTAATTGGGAATAAAATGAAATTTCATTTATAAAAAAATCTGATTACATATTTAAATGTGGATTTCTGGCTAGTGGGATTATTCTAATTATCTCATGCAATGGAAATTACTGAATTTGATCACCATGACAAGGAACCTCCAAGTCGTATGGGTCTCTACCCAAAGAATCCTATATCATTTTTGTCCCATAAAATAATATAATGTGTCTATATAACACACACACACACACACATATATACTAGAATACTATCATGGAACTTTTCATTTCTTATTATAGAAGGGAATTGTTAGGACATTTCAGTAAGATAGTTAATCTTTGGATGTTATCACATATTATGTAACACAAATTAAAAACCAAGATCCAATAATATGTTTATTAAAATAAAAACAATTTAATATAATAAATCATAAAGTATAAAAAAACTCTTAGAATAAAACACCAAAATACCCACACATGAACTATTTCTATCTACTAATAAGCTTTATTCTATATTCTATCACTTGATAATCATTCTTATATTGAGATAAATCATAAATCATAGGGTCTACCATGTTTTCTTACTTTTTAAAACATCTCAACACAACATTACCCTTCCAACAAATATCTCAAATGTGGTGATACATCTGTAGTATATTATTAGTTTATCGTTGTGACCTTGGATCCTTTACAAGATCTAATATTATACTATTGTCACTATATATTATGTTAAGTTATTTTATAATAGGTACCACATCAATATCATTGATAGTGATTAGTATCCTATTATTTTATTTTTCATCACCAAAATCCAATATATCCTCATAATCCATTTTATAATCAAAAAAAAATAGCATTTTTAAACTCTTCTCACACATAAGTCTTCTGTTGTGACCGGATACAGATCTTTACATTGACATCAGATCATTCAGATCGATTTATAACTAGTATCTATAACCCATGATGACTATATCCTCATCTCCTACACACACAAGGAAAAAAATACTTAGTGCCACTTGAATTCATAAGGATAGCCTTAACAACAGACCAATTATTTTCACATTGATTAGCTTAATATCAACCTACCATGCTCATGGTGTTGGGAACATTAATCCTAGTACATGAGATTGCATACATTATTGATCCTATAATGGATGAACAAAGGATATTACATATTTTATATTTCTCCTCTTATGTATGAGGAAACATTATCTTGGAAATATGTACACCATGTGACACTAGAATCAATCATCTCTAGGATTATTTTATAAACAAAAAATTTAAAACCTGGTAAATTTATGTACTTTAATGTAGTCTAATAAGTGGCTTGGATATATCACAAATAACCATAATCCCTAGAATATTAGATAATTAAACTAAATACTTTATATAGAATTATCTATTCAACAGGATCTTAATATAATGTAAGACTATTATGATATTTCATATAGATAATAGTTCATTATGATATACTTCTTGGATAACAACTCCACTTTCAAATAACTGCTTATAAACACACTAATCATATTATTTCATAATGAAACAAAATTTGTTTATTGTTTCATCAAATAAAATGTTTCCTGGCATGATTCTTTATTTTATCAATAAATGGATATATGAAACTTTATTATCATTATAGAATTTCTTGGGGAAACAAACCCTTCTAATAATGTCATATAGAAATCTTTCTGAAGGTTCAAATTATGGAAATGTATTTTTAAATCCATCTATGTAATTCCATATTCATGGTATGATTCTATAAAATGAAATATTTTAACGTATGTAAATTCAAAAATTACATAAAAGTATTCATAATATAAAATGCCTAAACAATATTTAATTTTTTTAGTTATAAGGCATGATTTTTAGGAAATTATTTTACCTCCCTTGCCTCATTTTCTCTGGAATATACACTTATACCAATCATGATTTACATAAACTGAGATATTGAACAAAACCCCAATCATGGTTTAGATACATGGATTATATCATGTAATTAATCGATTCATTACATCTTGTTGCATTTGATATCTCTACTTCCTCATATAGGAGGGAGGCTCATTACTAAAAATAATAATTATCCACTGTCTTTGGTGACTAGAAACCCATATTTTTCAAATTCTCTTACCTCTCAGTGCATATATACAGAACATGTATTTCGAGAGTACACATTCCATGGGGACCTTTGGAATTTGTTCCTATACCAACTCATTCCTCTATTGATCATTAGATTCCAAATTTCAATATTTGTCTGATTAACCTTCATGAAGATATGATCCATTTCAATAAAGATGTCATATCTTGTGATAATTACATTCTTTCTTGAGGAACTGTATAGTGAGTATGATATTACTTACATGGTATAAACTATAATGATACACATCATGCATCATATTTATTATTTATTGAGTTATATATAATTAACAATCCCCTCACATCCCCAAAAACAAGTATGATAGAACACATATTTCTTTCTATAGGTGAATACCAATGGAATTTTGTTTGTTACGTTAATTGGTACTTGGTTTACCATGTGTACGACTGTATTAAATGAATATCCCCAAAAGAATAATGAAATACTTACATTACTCATCATTGAATGTATCATATCAACAAGGGAAAAATTTCTCTATTAACTACCACAATTTCACTATAGTATATAAATTGGTATGATATGATTTTGAATCCCAAACTCATCATGAATGTCGATAAATGTATTGTTAATATATTAACCATGTCAATATGTTTTAAGATTCATTATCTTCTATACATGTTTATTATATACTTCTATACGTAATTATTGTTATTTCTAAAAGGATAGGGACTTATACATAATTACGTATATATTTCCATATCTACTAATGTAAATAGTAATAGTTATAATGTACGAATATTCACCTATAAAATATATAGGAAATGGCCCACAAATGTTGTGTGTACCAGTCATATAATACCTGTAGACCTTTCACACTATCCATATAATGGTTAATTGATCATTTTCACTTCTATATTCACATGACATATTTCAAGTGGCATTTTCTCATAGATTCTAAAAAACAATCTTGATAAAGCTTTATCCAATTCCACTTATTTACATGTAAATGATGTTGATGTGACAATTTTGTGTCATAAGATCTTTATAAAATAATTTATTTTTTAATTAATGATGATTTATATTCATTATTTAATACATAATGAACTCTTTTTAGTTGTTCAATTCTATAGTAAATGTTTTCTCTATAAAAGAATAATTCTCTAAATACCAATTTAAAAATAAATCCATCCATGTTTTGGAAAGAAATAATGAATATTTATTCATTAAAACTTGGAATAATTTAAAAATTATTTAAAATTGAAATCATTTTGGTTGGTAACGGATGGTGGTAGTCTCTGATAGCCAGTAAATCAAGTCTCAATCCATTGGCTTCTTAAGGATATACATATCTTATAGAAATATGTTGAAATATTCTCTATTTCCAAATTTGGTTATATATGTTACCATCACAATATGTATCTAATACTCAATGTGTAGATATAGAATTAATATAATCAATGATGAACACAACTTTAGCTTCCCCTTAAATATGGGTTCAATTCCTCCACCAATGGCCTAGCATGCCACATAAAAAACGCACTGATTATTTTTCTTTCATATACAATTGATTCTTCTATATACTAAAATAAATATATATGGTTTCTTTATATATGTAGTGAGTTATATACCAAATTTTAATTTTCAACTTTTTTCTACTCACCAACAAGATTATTGGTTTCTCACGCCCCATGTCCATATCAAATAGGAAAATTATAGCATGAACTTTTGAAAGATGCTTCTAACTATTTATCATATTTTAATTCATATTAAAATGGTATAATGATTATGTTAGCATATAAATATAATATTTTCAAAAATAACATTAGTTAATTTTATGAAAATTATTTATAAGGTGCTCTATGTGGATACTCATCTTGACTAAATGTGGCCCTATAGGCATCAAATGTCTATGTTTCCATATGATTAGTGAATTGGATATACCATATCTCTCTTATCACACATTATCATTATAGATATAATAAATGTGAAAAGTCATGCTATATGAATCCATGTCCTTATTATTCTTCATAATAACATTATACATGGATGATAACATGAAACATTTGACATATATGTCATTATCAAATTATTTCCTGTAGATACACAATTATTCCTCACAATCTTTCTTTCCAAGTACTCTATGAATTTGGTTTTCCATGAAATATAATTTAATTTCATATTATAGAATAACATGAAAGAACACTTTCATTCCATTGAATTATTTTTATTGATAAGTTCATCGTTCTCATGTATGAATAATATTGATATAGTTTATTTCATGTGAGGTATCATTTCTATAATTTAAAATATAATTAGTTTAGTACATTATTTGATTTATAAAATTATATAATAAATATTTAATCTATTAATCTCTAAATATTCTATCAAAGCTGAATATACATCAATGTTAATACAGGGATAATGTGTAGCCCATTAAATTAATTTAATATTCAATTAAAAGGAAACATATCAAATAAAATGGTATTGTCCATCCTCTTGGACATCCACATGCAATGAATGAGGCATTTAACAAATATAATTCATATCGATTCATTCAGATTTAAGATAAATAATTCCTAAATAAATTAATTATATTTATTAACTGATCAATTATTTTGAATTAATTCTCATTCAAACATTCTAGAAAATCCCATCAGTCACAACATTATACATATTAAATTAATTAATTCAATATTAATTATGTACAAAATATATACATTAGAGGTTATATGATGAGTATATGTCTGAACTTTCTAGTGTGTATCATATTCATATACATTTTAATCATTCGATATGTAACAACAAAACCTTATCACATTATTTCATGGCATGTATTATCAAATGAATGTCACATGGAAATATGTTATTTTCATAGAATATTATATTTTAATGCACTTAAGGTAATTGTTTTATTATAAAATAAACAAAAAATGAAGTCAAAATATTATGTTGAAATTAATTAAATATTGTATATATATATATCCAATAAAATAGTATAAATCTATCCAACTACTGACACACATAACAATTGTAGATAAAGTTCAATCCATATAATAAATTGTAATTTCCCCACCTGGGTGCCATATATTGTTGCCCACATCTGGTTGGTCACATTACCTCAGGCTTGCCTCCCCACATGCCAGATGTTGCTGACTATCATCGGGGGTCTAATATATAACATGGGGATATTATTCCATCTTTATCAAATTAGAAACACAATATTGAAAATAAATAAGCAATAACCAATAGATAATAACCATGGCCATAATAATACCAATATCACATGGTGACCAAAATAGGAATACAATGTCTAAACCAAAACTGTAGATACCTCATGTCATATACGTGTCTGGTTTCAATATTAGAAAACCAAAATTAATAAATACACCGACAAATCCCATGATTTTTCGGATGCCATGTGGGGTTCCCTCAACCATGATCAATCCCAACATAGTCGTTTAACATAGGGATCTTGCCCTTGTACTATCCTTGAAATATGAAGTCTATTTATGTGCTGATTTGGTAACCTGAGTAGGGTGTGAGTACAGCTCATTAGTCCAGCAACAAAATAGTCTAAAATGGTATCACGTCTCTAAAATTGTATGCCTTTGAATAATGATTAAATTACAAGTGATAAAATAAGTAGTTTACAAATTTTATTATTCATTATTTTGCCACATATATTATATGGGTTCACGATGAAAACCAAACCACCAATACCATCTATGGCCCATTCCATTGTCTGAACAATCCCCAACATATATCACATAACTCATGGGTATTCATTAATCATTTCATTTCAATATAAATAAAACATCTACATGGAAAAGGAGTCTAATACCAACATTATAGGCCTCGAACGTCATTCCTAGCTCCTAGTGGATATTTGGAGCATATATAAATGTCCCAAAACCCTTCTTTATCACATATAGGCTTTTCATGCACCAGTACATGTCCCAAAAATGTTTTTTATTCAATCATTTATGGTATTTTGAAGCATCGGTCTATGTCCCACACTCATATATCATGTATAACATAATATAACATATTCATAATATCACATATATCATATATTATAGAAATTATTATGGTTAATCATATTTATCACTTTTGTCGAACACTCTCATAAAATTTTCTCATTTAAATTGTCAAATTAATCATTTTTCTTCAATTTTATTTCATTGAATAATGTGAACAAAGCACTATTAAACTATTTTTCAACATTTAATCGTTTAATTCATTGAACTACCATGGTTAGTATAAAAATCCCATAATTCCCATTATCAATCAATTACATAACCCATTAATTAATGAGTTATATAATTCAATTAATTGGGAAATATCAGAATCCAAATATCCAATCAGTTTCATAATGGCATAATTCAATTAATTAATTAAGAAATTAATTAATCCATTTAAATATTTATTTCCAAACATGGAAATTTAATTTCCAACATTCCACAAACAAAATTATATTCAGGACTATGGGATTTTCTATTTTGACCTTTTTCCTCAATATTGTTGATGATCTTTTTCCAATACAAAAATACACAAATTAAGACAGAATGGTTAATTTCACATCAATTAATGATAAAAAACATGGATAGATATCAAATAAGGTAAGATATAACCAAACCTAGATTTAAAATCATCACCAATAGAGAATAGAATATTCTAATCATCTGAAAAGAGAGATAGGTGAAAGGTAAATCCAAACAGGAAGATACTTCTTATCATGATAGGTGGAGATCCATCAGTGAAATATTCTATTTTTCCAGAATGGTGTCCATAATGGCTTGGAATACCCTCTAGAAACTCCTAAAATGATAGATTACTTATTTCATTTATAGGAGAGAATGAGGGTGAATTATGGGGGGGGGGGGGGGTTGATAATTTTAAAATAAAAAATCAGAGAAAAATTACACACACACGGTTTCATGGGAAGGGGAACATGGTATGAAAAAAGATGTTACAACCCTAAAATTCCCAAATGTTAGGGGTTTTGTGGGTTTATGGTGGTTAGAACGCAGTTTAGGAAAACCATGCACCAACTATGAACTATCCCTTATTCTACCAAATTTCACAATTTTCACCTGAAACATTCTAAAACAAAAACCCTAAAATGATATACCAAAAAAGGGTGAAAGAGCATCACTAATAAAATACAAGAAAATTCAAGTTTAAATCTTACAATCTCCCATATATTATTAAATCTCTTCCAGGATTTGTACTCCCAAGCATCTCAATAATTCTGAGTTAAAAATATTGGGCCACTTCACCCATATATATGCTTATATCTCCCAAGTTTCATCCTAAACAAGTCCATGTTTCAACAATACAAAAACTATATATATAATACTTACATAAAGACATTATCACTAAAATCCATAAAATGTATTAGATACTTCTCAAAGGACGCATCAGCTTCAAGATCAACATCATCAACCTCAGTCACATGAGAAGGGTCAGGGTGATACCACTAAAGTTGTGACACAAGAAAAACATCATTCATAACATTGTACATATTTGGAAGATCCAATCTATATTCCATCATCTAAAATCAATCCACTTCCTAAAAAGTTCTAACAATATTGGCTACCAATATTCCCTATCTCAGAATCCAACAGTGACCTAAACTTGGCGACAGCTGATGGAACACATGATCACCCACAGTACACTCAAAAGGTTTTCTACATTTATATGAATATGAATTATATCCAATCTGAGTCATATCCATGAGTATTCAAATCACCTATACCTTTTCTAATCTCTCCTACACGAGACTATGTCCCAAAAACTCTTACTCACCTGATTCCATCAATTATAGAGGCGATCTACAAGGATTACCATAAATATCATCATATGGTTCCATCTGTATATTCATTGTATAACTATTTACATTGGGAAACACAACAAGTTATAGGTTTCTCTCTCAAGACCCTAAAAATTCTAGGACACACTCTCATAGAATATCCTCTATAACATGTATAGTATGCTTTGAATTCCCATCTTTCTGTGGTCAGAATGATATAATCAACAATTCCAGTGTACCAAGAGCCTTCTATAAGCATTTCCATAAGTGTTATGTGAAATGCGAGTCATGGTATGAAAAAATACATCCTTGTACCCCATAAAAATGGAAACTCTTTTTAATGCCCATGCCACCCAACTGATCCACTAAGAATGTATCCCATATAGACAAGAAATGTGTTACATTCATCATTCAGTCAATAATTACCCATATAGTGTCACTTTTCTGGGGTTTCCTTTGGAGACACCCCATAAGGTCAATGGTAACGGTGTACCTCTTCTATTTAGGAAGGGAAAGTGGTTGTTATAAACCATTGGGTCATTAGTGTTTATCCTTCACATTTTTACAGGTTGTTTCATCATGTCATGAACCCTAGAATATCATTTTCAGCCTCTACCCACAATACTATTGACATAGTTCAAGATAAATTTCAGATCAACCTTGATTCAGCACTGAATTTAAGGCTTGAAATTCACACATTAGAACCTATTACAAACTTGTATGCACAAAAACATGATTTATGACATAGATGATCTCATCCTCATCTATCATCCCATCTGAAGGTGACTCCCCACCTTCAAGGATTTACCTCAAGGAAAGACATTCCAGATCATAACAGTGCATCTCCCTAATCTGGAGCAAAGCTATGTATTTAATGGATACTTATATGAATTTTATCTTCTTATGGTCCTCCATGACCACAACATGATTCTCAACTAACAATAAACCCATATTTAATTCATAACAAGACTCCTAAACAACCTTTTTATGAGTTTTATAGATAAAAGTGTCAGTGAAATTGTTTCCCTTCTAAAACCTATATGCTAGACCAAAATAAAAATATTACTTATAATCCACAGCCATATTCTACCATATATTAAAATATATATATAAAAAGATATAATTTAATCTCTTGCGGTCGGTATTCATAGTAAACAATTCACCCAATACGTAATTTCGTCAACACTTAAATTCATAAACCATTGTAAATAACTCAAGGTTGTGTGTTGGGTAATTATTTTCATGTTTCCTGAACTACCATGAAAAATAAACCACAAATGGATTCCATTTCATCATCACTACTCAATTCCATCTCATATATAAATCAAAAACCATTTTATAATCCTCCCCTATCTTGGGTCGGATGAAGATCTAAGTGGTTTTCAAACATTATGAAAAATTATGGAAAGAATTTTCACATGATCCATAACATCAAAACATAAATCCCATCATGGTCAAGCCTGATTCTGGTTCCTCCATTTTTGGAAAAATCCTAGATGATCCTTTCATAGAATCTGGAGAAACCCCAAAAGATATGGATTGAAAATATATTCTTATTCTGTTCTTACGAAAAAACTTCTTCCACCTTATCTACGTCCACTGACACACTTTCCTCCTAGATGATGTAACTCAATAAGTGTACTTGGTGAATTAAAAATTTACACATAGATATCGTGGAAATAGACTATTCATTCTTAGTGTACAATAGATTATTTCAAGATGTTTAGGTTGATTATTATTGTTTTGAAGAACACTACTATTTGATCAAAAAAACAGCACCAAAAATTGGTTCATTTATATGAGTACTATTTTATTCATCAAGGCCATAAACCCTTTCAGTCCATTCATCATCCCAAATAGAATTATGATGTAACCATAATGGATATTCATTCTTATGAAAGTTATTTGTGGTTTATCATAAGGTTAGAATCTCAAATGATGATACCTTGATCTAAAGTCGATCTTAGTAAAAAAACAAGTACTACTCAATGAGTCTAATAGATCGTCGATATGTGGAAGAAGATATTGATTCTTTACCTTCATCCAGTTAACCTTTTGGTAATCAACGTAAAAGTGAAAGGTAACATGATCCTTAGTATAAATTATGACCCGATAACTCCATGGTGACATACTTGAATAGAAAAACCCAATATCCACCAATTCCCTAGCTCCTTCTAGGGCTCTGGAAGCTCTTTTGGTTCCATTCTATAAGGTGGAATGGAAATTGGATCATCTCTATGAATGAGATCAATATTAAACTCTGCATACTTCTCAAGTGGAATCTCTAATAATTCCTTAGGAAACACTTGCTATAATTTATCAACTATAGGTGGAATGATTTCCTACATCACTCCCTCATCATCCATCAAAATACTTGTGACCTAGGCAATGACCTCCATCATTTGTTATAGAACTAGCCCCTCACAACCCACCCAGATAACCCATTCTCCATGATGAACATAATTATCAACCTAGGGATATCAAGAGTGCACTCATTTGTGGTAAGAATCAATATGGGATCGATATTCCACCAACCAATTCATAGACGAAATCAACTCAAATCCTGTACCATCAAGCATGTACATATATGAAAGTAAGTTATACTCCTAAATCATGAGAGAAAACCCCTTTCATAAACAGATGATTCCCAACCATAGTCCTAATGTTGTATCAATCATCATAACCCCACTCATGAATTATACTTCTAAATTCAAAACATTCACAAGTTGTGTAGATATAAAGAAATTAGAGGAAATTGTATCAAATAAGGCACTAGAAAACATATAAACTACAAAAATTGTACCTTTAACAATTGATGGTCTAGGCCTTCTATACACAAGTGAATTCTGAATTTCATAAAACTATCCTTCGGATCTTCCCTATATGGTAGTTTGAGTCCCCTAAGCTACACTACTCTACTATTACATGCCCTATTTCTCAAAATTTCCACATCCAATACCTCTAATTCCACATCTAATAGAACTATAGTTGCCAAACTGAAACAGTGTAGAAGACCCTCTTCACATACTCAGTTTCTACATAGCTACTCCATAATTACCCATTTTCCATGCCTTCTAGAAGAACCATTTTTGAAGTCTCATCCAACCATAAGATCAGAACTCTACTAGTGGTTTGGGTAACTTTTTAAAAATATGACACATCCTACCGAACTAAAAATAGATCACAATATCAATGTCTTGGGAAACAGATCATTCCACCTTGACACTCCACTTTCTACCTCCTAAGTTAACATTCTCAAAGTGATGTTTCCTACTCTCAGAGGATATCCCGCATGTCCATCCATCAAAAACCACATGTTCACCACTTGTATCATCATTTAGGTTTTCCTTCATATATGAGAGCCTAATTTACTACCTCAAAAAATATCTTTTTCCTAAAGATATTAACATGGGACATAATATCACATTTAATCCCATAGTGAAAATGATTAATTATAATATAATTATACCCCATTGATGTTGGAACAATTCTCTGTAAATTAGTAAAACGTCCATCATAGTCCCCTACGGACATACTCCCCTATGTTAACTAAATAAATTATGTTTCTTTCTCTCACATAAGCATGTTAGTGTAAAAGTTCTCTCAGAATTTCTCATAGAATTTCATTCACTCCATATTATCTAGTTTTCCATCCTCAAGATAGTTGTCCCACAAACACATAGCTTGAACATTTAACAAATAAGCTGTCAGTTGGAATCTCTTCTCAACTGGAGTCTCTAAGTGGTAAAGAATAACCAAAATGGACTTGATCCATAAATCATCTACCTTGGGTCCACCCTCTCGGATAAATGAAATAGGGTACAACAACTGGAACTCTCATATGAGGTCGTTCTTTGGCTTCAAATACCACCCTAGGTATCATTCAATAAACTGCTTGAAGTGAGAAAATTTCTCAGGAAAATACTCTCCATCTCCCTCACCCAGCATCATTGGTGCCTCAGGATCCATTCAAGGAGGATAATTTCTAGCCATGACCTCATGTCATACTACCAATAAATGTTGTCTTAGAGGTATGTCTCTAAAATTCAAAACATATATCTTAAGAAATATTACACTACATTATCATCCCCACATGAGATATTCACACAGTACCGTAACAAATTCATCCCTCATAGCCCATCATGCGGTTAAAATAGAGGAATTTCCACTACCATCACCAATCCCTCGTCTAGGTCATGGTTATCATTGGGTAAACACTTTAAAATTTTAAATTTCATTATGGAAACATATTTATCCATTTCATTTATTATATAAACTATCATTTACATTTATCAATTTTATATAAGGAACCTTTTCATTTAAATTACACAAGTATGAAATGAAATTTCCATTAAAACAACTCACCCAGAAACATTTTTTCCCACATGTTCCCAAATATGATGCATGTCTCAATAAATACAAGGTGTCTAGAATGATGCATGTATACACAATTATCATGAAAAATCAATCATGATGAAAATATCAAAAAAAAACCTCATAACCCACAATAGGTGCATCACCCAAGCTGAAATAACATCCATCATTAACAAAAAATAGTAATAGCAACAATCCCACACTTTGTACATGGGTTTTACCCATTAAAGGGTTCGATACTCCCATGAAAGAGATCATGCCCATGGTTAGACACTTCTTATTCCCAAGACTATCCTTTCTAAATAGTAAGACAAGTGAATAAAAAATAAAATAGCTATGATAAAATTTTGTAACATCTGGAGCCAGGTTCCACATACCGATGCCTTGATCTAGTTAGTCACATGAACTCTGGTGCACATTCCAGTATATCAAAGGCTTCTAACTAATAGGTAGCCTCTAATATATAATAATGGGAGACTATAACCTCTTTATTAGAGTAGAAACATAATTTCTAGTATAATTAATCAATAACCATGTGAAAATAACTTTTACCAAAATTATACCAATATCACATGATGAAAAAACCAAGAATACAATATCCAAACTAAAACAATAGATATTTCATTCTATATATGTGTCATGTTTCAATATTAAAAACATAAAATAAATAATGATATGGACAAATCCCAAGAGAGTTCAGACACCATGTTTGGTTCCCTCATTCATGCTCCATCCCAACTCAACCATCTAACATAGCGATCATTCCCTTATCATGTCAAACAAACATAGAGTCTATTCAGGTATAGATAAGGAATCCCAAGTAGGGTGTGGGAAAATGTCAGTAGGCCAACAACAATGAAATCTAAAATAATATCTAGTATATAAATGTTTATTTAGTTTTATAAACATTTATGTACATGTGATAGTATAAGCATGGTACGAATTAAGTTATTCTTTAATTAACAACATATTTTACTTAGGTTCATGATAATAACCGAACCACCCATACCTGCCACAACCTATGATGGTGTTTGAACTATCCTCAAGGGATATCACATATCAGAATACTTATTAGTTTTAATTTATTATTTCATTTCAATTTAAATATCAAAAATACTTGGAAACATAATGAAATGCCAACATTTTGTGCCTAGAAATCCATTCCTAGTACCCTTTGAGTATTTTAAGTATCATTCCTTGTCCTATAACCCATTATTGTCACATATGTGCTTTTTATGTTTCTATGTTGGTCCTACACCTTCATATTAGTCAATCACATATGGAAATTTAAAACTATCCATCGATGTCCCACACACTTATACTACATATATCATAGTATCACATATGTCACAATATCATATAACTCATAATATCACATTTTTCATTGTTAGGAATCATTAAACTCTTTATAAAACATTATCATCAAAGTTTCCCATTTAAATTATCAAATTAATCATGGTTATTAAGATTATCATATGGAATAATATGAACAAATCACTGTTAAACCATTTTTTATCATTTAAGAATATAATTCATTAACACATAAATGTTAATAAAAACATCCAAAAATTCCAATTATCAATAAATTCCATAAATCAACAATTAACCTATCAAAAAATCCCATTAATTGGCCTATTTAAAAATCCAAATATCCCATCAATTTCATAATCACATCGTTCCATTAATTAATTAACCAATTAATTGATCCAATTCCATATGTGATTTCCAAAATTTGGAAATTTATATTGCACAATTCCATACAAAAAAATATATTGAAGACTATGGGATTTGAAATTTAGACCACCTACCTCAACATCAATTATGAGAGTTCTCTAAGCCTAGAATCCCATAATTGAGAAGGAATTGTCAATTTCATAATGAAGAATGAGATCTAGAAACAATCCCAAGATCGAGATTAAATGGATTAAGATCAGTCAAAAACATAATCTAAACCCTTAAAAAGGGGGGAATAAAATGTTCAACATCATCCATTAGGAGAGATAACATAGATATAAATCCAAATGGGAAGTTATTTTTTATTTAGAGAGGTGTAGATCCTTCAATTGGATCTATGATTCATCCAAAATAGTGTTAGCAAAGTCTTGTAATTCTCTCCTGAATCACCAATGATGAGAAAAAACTTCTTACGTCAAATAGGGTGAATGATATTGAATGTCTACCAGTTTGGTATTTTTAAAATAAAAATTCTTAGAAAATAATTCTTCTAGCATGGTTTCTTCGGTAGGGGTGCACGATTTTCCATACTATTCCCCCAAACCATGTGCCTCCACTTAGGTCTGCATAGTCTCACCTAATAGGGTGAATGGTTTGACAAAACACACAACAACCATATAATCCCCCTCTATCTGGGATGCACGGCTTGCTGAGGGTAGGTACATGGTTTGGTAAAACCATGCATCAACCAAGCACTAAAATAAATAACCACTAAACATATACCAAACCATGGGTAAAAGAGTAACTATGAATGGGTGTGATACATCACTAGAAACTGTAGGGACATTACATAAATTAATTTTATATTGATCATAAATAGGTAATATACACACTGTGTACTATCCAGCTAAACATTTCGGATAATTCTTCTCCCTCAATCCTTTCACATGACAAGGGACATGGTGTGTGGTCTTACTGTATAAAGTAATTGATTCCACTTTCAGTGAATGGGATACCCAGCATTTGTTCGCCATGTTTCGTGGTGACTAATCACATGTGTCATGTGTAACTAAATAACACATATTTTACTAATGGATTATACCCTGGGTATGCATGTAATAAGACATGTAGTCCAACTAGCTATGCAACCAGTCAGACAAGTCAACAAACATCGCATTAAATGCATACAATGCGTTCGAAATTATTATGCACTGAATTTATTCATTAGTGGTCTTGGTGTGTTTAACACTATTTTACGATAGATACCAATGATCCACACACCTTTTAATCTTGCATAATCATTCTAAAACCCCTAAAACCACCAGATGTGTTTTTCAAATTCTAATCATGCAAAATTATGTGATTTTTTATTTGATTTTAAATAATTAAGAGGAAGAAGATAAAACATCATGATTAAGATTAAAAATTTATTATTGTAGAATATAATTCTAATGATGAATTCATAAATCAATATATTATCTTTATATAATTATAAATTATTGTGAAACCACTTTGAAACCACTTCAATATTCAAGGCATTGTGAAAGCACTAGTAGGGAATTCCCTCCTGGGAATTATAGATAAATAGATGATTAATATGACATGTAAATCATCAAATAATTCATTGACTAATGGAACTGAATCAATTATTAATTAAAATAGTATTTATGGAATGAATAAAAGGATCATCACATAATTATATATAATTAATTTTATAATTTAAACAATTTCCCAATGATGAATTCATTATTAATTAATTAAACAAACAATATCTCTACATTACACAGTTTATGTTTCATTGGGATCATGATTAGATTACCTCTATTGATGATACATAAATATAATATAAACCTATGTGCATCATCATATAAGTCTCCAAGATCTAGCACAAAATATCTTCATAATAGTGTCCTTCTTCTTTTACCACCATGACAATCACTTCCAAGAAATATTCTCATTGATCTATCAAAAATTGATATGGGAGGTGGAGGAGGATTGTTCATTATTCATGTAATAATTTTTGGGAGGGGCTCTCTATGGGTTCATAAAATTCTCCAGAGTCATTGTTTACATCAAACACAATGGCTAGAGTTAGGGTTGGAAATAATAATATTGTTCTTAAATAGTGGTAGGTTTAAAAAATTAAAATTTCATATTTGTACTTATTATTTCATTAATCCCCATTGAACCCAATTTATATTATAATATTTTTATTATTTTTATTTCTTTTCATGAAAAACCCCAATGAATTAATTATCAATTATTTCTACAACAAATTGATTTAAATATATTAAAATAATATTTAATATATGGTATCTCTCACTAAACCATTCAAATAAATTTCATATTCCTTTATAATATTTATCAGGACCTGAATAATGAGTAATTTCTAAACAAATAAATTACCCTTAATTATTCACTATTAAATGAATAAATATTAAATTCACTAAATTGAAAATAAATATTTATTTAAAATTCCACTCACCGAATATAATCTTTAATAACTAGGTTCTAAATATATGTTATTAATATAATCATGAATAATTATTTATCCACCTATGGTAATAATAATTAGTCAACCTGTATAATAATATATATTATTATTATTTAACTGAGGTTCTAGATACACTCAGTTTGTGACCCTATAGGCCTCCTTCCACATGAAATTAGGTGGGACCACCCAAGGTCCATGGTTAGTAACTTTTAACTCTCCAACAATCCCATAGAGGAATAATTTGATGTTGAAATTAAATAAAATGCCATCTAGATAGTTTCAATGTATTATAATCCCATTACTATGATATTGATAATAAATAATGTTACATTTTATTGTCATAAACATATGTTCTTGATGTCTCTTTCATTGAAATTCTAGAAATGAACATTCCCACAAAACACCTTGGTCATAGATTAATTTAAGAATTGCATTCCCATCAAAGGGGATGAGATATAAATATTCAATAAAGAACCTAAGGGACAAATCTTTACATGCATTATGAATTAATGCAATATCACACATGATGCACCCAACATATCTATCATGACCCAACTTCTTCGTGATGAGGGAAGGGATAAAAAAGTGTTCAGACCTTCATTCATAAAGATGAAGAAGAGATAATTAACCCTGAGTCCTTCCATCAATAGACCCTCGGGTGCAACCAGTACCGAGGGTATATAAATTTTACAAAAATAGGAGGCATTAACCTTTTTTTAGTATCCATGATCGGGAGATCAGATGTAACAACCCCAAAAAACCCAAATGCACACACAGATATATATAAATAATCCAAAATCCATCCCATATTAATGTTCGAAGTAAAAATTCATGAAATAAAAAGAAAACTCCAAACTAAGTACCAAGAAAATCTAAGGAGAAACACATTAACCACACCCATCAACAAAGCCAGCACGGTCCATCACGGTCTGTGTAATCACCCTGGAAATGTTAAAATAGTTTTATATAACAATGGTTTTCATAAAAGTATACATAGTTGGAAAATCCATAGTCACATGTTCACTAGTGGGAGAACCATACTAATTCTCCTATGAGAAAACGGCAGAAACCAACATCTTCTATCTAGGAATACTAACCACCCATCCATAATAAGGAACACTCACCAAGTAATGAAAATCATTTAATGTAATATAATAGTAATAATAATAACTTGGTACCCCACACCAATTCCCACTATTTAACTTATTATCCATAACGGTGAATGTCCTTACGCTACCACGGTCTTCCACACACCCTGCTATCACAGCCTTTCTGCACACTCCTGGGACACAAACCACGCCACATTCCTACCCATAGACATATGTGCCTCGAAAAAAACTGAAATCCTTCCTATAGACATCTGGGCCTCACACATACCACACCCTACGCCAAAACACCAACGCCTCATCTTGATGACACCTGGGAAACAAACCCCCTCTCACACAACCAATACCATAAATCTGGTAATAAACCTCAATCTCATAGTATGTTTGAAATGTTTTGGAAAATAATTTCCATGAAGAGGTAGAATTGTAATGTCAGTACCCATTTATCCATCCTCCAATCGGGGTGTTGGGAAAGACATCATCCCCTATAAAATGGGGGTGTTCAGCACATTTTTTTTAACATTGGTCAGGTGCGTATAAAAAGCATAAGGATCTAAAATTTTATACATATAGGTAACAAACACTCATCCCATCATATAGGATTCCAAATATACTTCCAGCCCACTCAAAACCACCTTTGCTGCTACCCCCACATGCATGTACCACCACAAACAAGAGTGACTTGAACTTCGCTTCGCTATAAGACCAAACTCCAAACATACACACAATTGATTAATTTATCCAATTACCTTTCTGTGTTATGAAATCATTAATTTATTTATTATCATATCTACCCGGGAAATAATCAAATACGGCAAACAATATAAGATGAAGCAAACATTCCAACCACTGCCAAGTCAAACAAAGAGTGAAACTACCTAAAATATTCATCAAATTTATCCCACCCAATTCATCATCACACTACCAAACCCGACAGACCTTCTACATAATAAAAACACACCGAAAACCCCAAAAACATGGAATAATGAAAAAAAATAGTCCTAAAACCCCACTTTATTGCTACTACACAAATTTAGTCCCACTACATAACAAGTCCATCAACTCCACAATCTATCGATCTCTCAACCTGAGATACCATCACACCACCCCGTAAACACAATCACATAGCTAACACCACCAAAAACCACACAATTCAAACAAAAAAAGAACACATCACATAACCACACATATCAAATAGGGTGTATTCAGATTTGGAAAACACTATTCATTAAATTCCACTATTATAAGTATGGGTGATCACACCAGTTTTTTATCCCAGGGCATCAATTTATATAACCAAGTGTACATGATTAATCAAATTGATATTTATAGACATTATTCACATGGAAACAGTAAAAAATTATAAATAATCACCCATGAATAAGAAAATACCTCCAATGACTATGATTTTCAAATGCCACACTGCCACAAAATATCACATCATAAACAAAGATAACAAATAAAACTAGAGATCAATATCAATCCACTCTCAGCCTGTTATCATGTCTGTATTTCATCATTATAATTTACACTTTTTAAGAGTTGGATTCGACAGTTTTTTACAAAATAACCTTACAATGCCCACCCTATATGATACACCATTAATGAGAGGTCGTAGAATCTATACTTAGACTAAGAGGAGACAAAAAATCCTCCCTTCACCAAAATAGAGGGGTCGTGTGAGCAGGACACTCCATGGAAAATCAAATAATGGGGGCTATAGCATCGGTGTACGACTCTTTTGGAATAAAATTTCTCTATGAACCAAGAGAAAAGAGAATAGAGGACCTCATCTTAAAAACCATTATGAAATATCAAGGTAACAAGAAACATTTTCAATGTCCATTAATGTCTGATTGTGGATAGGACCATACATTTTCACAACTCACTGAATCCCTAACTCACAAATTCCCTGCATAACCAATTCCCTGACTCACAAACACCCTAACTCACTAACACCCAAACTCACTAACGTCATGACTCACTGATGCCCTAACTCATGAATTCCCAGAATCACCGACGCACTGACTCACTGATGCCCTGTTATACCGATGCCCTGACTCATTGATGCTCTCAACCTATCAATGCCTTCAAGCTATTGATTCCTCGAACAACCAATTCCCTGACCTACCAACACCATCGACCGACCGATGCTTCAAACTAGGATTCCCTCAACCTACTGATTCCTCAACATAATCATAGAAAAACTAGAAATTTTGAATACTCTTGAACTGAGCTGTAGTTTCCTCCCATAACACCCATAACATTGTATTTCAACAATGTAATGGACCATGGTGGTTTCTTCCATTATATTATATGCCTCTCATACTATTCTCACCCTCATGGATTTAAAACCAAACCGAATATAAGAGAGGTGTAAACAGAAATCCTGTAAGATACCGCTGAAGGACTAACCACCCAATTAGAGTGACACCTCAACATCCAAGAACACCTATACTATGATTTTCCAACTCAACTGCATGACATAACACACGAGCACCAAAAGTCACCCCACCTGAACATATGAATCAAGGAGTTCCTTCCCATGTGTCAATATAATATCCTCTTTGGGGGAATTGATGTGACTGCATGGGTTTAAGTGCATATATGTTAATGTGTCTTGATTTGGGATCAGTTCCTCCCCTCCTCATATGTTAGGACATTATCATATCTCACTTAATAGGAAAACAACTCATCCTAGAGGAAAAAAAGTTCAATCATTACATCACAAATAAAAACACATGATCAAAACAAAAAACAATTCTAATTAGTGGGAACACATCAGTGTCTATCGATCCCAAGTACTCTCCTCTAGGACACTATGCCTCCACAACATGAGAACCAAGGGAATTTTCCATCCATGAAGCACCTCCTCCTGATGATCCCAGATCTCCATTGGTCTCTCCATGAATGATGTGTCATCATCGATATCCAACTCTCCCCATTCAATGAAATTGGTGTCATCATGATGATACTAAAGAATCTAGGAGGCAAGAAAGAATTCAGGGACCCTCCCCAACTATGGTGGAAAAAAATTATGATATGACACCTCAAAACTCATCCCAACGCCTCAAATGTTTTGAAGAACCTTCGAGAAAGCATACTACCTCTACCAATCCTCTCCTGCCCACATCGTGGGAAATCATGGAAGAATACATTTTTCCTAAACTCGAACTCAAAAGGCCTTATCCTCTAATTGGCATATGAATTATACCGTTATTGTGTTTCCTTCGTCATCTCAAGGAAAAGATACACCTTATTTTTTGTTCTTTTCAAGATCTCTGGACCAAGAAATGCTACATACCCAACTTCTGCCTAACTCAAGGGTGAACAAAACAGAATCCCATATTGATCTTCGAACGAAGCCATACCAATGGAAAATTGATATCTATTTTTGTAAGAAAACACTATAAAGGGAAAATGGTTCACCCAAAACCCACTAATGTCTTGAAAAAATTCATGCAACTTTTCCTCTAATGTATGGATGGTCCTCTCTATTTTCCCATTCATATGAGGGTAGAAAGTAGTGTTGAGACATAACTTGCTGCCAATGGAATGATGTAATACCCTCTTGACAAGTGACATAAAACATGTATACTAATATGAGATGATGGATCTTGGAAATCCATGCAGATGCACCACCCCATCCACATACCTCTGTGTTATGTTATCCTTTAAGCCCAACTATTAGATCACCAAGAAATGAGGTGATTTCCACAACCAATCCACCACTACACAAATATCATTGCATCCTCCCTGAGCCATAGGAATCCCTATGATGAAATACATATATATTCCATCCCACATCCACTCGGGGAAATCTAGGTGATGTAAAAAACCACAAGTCACATGGGCCCCAGCCTTCACATATTACAATAGTAAGCAATTTTCCATAAACTATGCGACTTCCTCCTTTATCCCATCCCACCATAATTATTTCCACAATCCCTAGTACATATCATAATATCCTTTGTATACTACTAGGGGTGATCTATGAAACTCAAAGAAAACTTCCTCATGCATTTCCACTAGAACAAATAGCTTCCCAGAGAACAACCTATGATTCTTACATTCCTCAAAAATCCCTCTAGAAAATCACCCTGCTGAAAGAGAACATGTAGCACCTCCACCTCTGAGTCCCCCACTAGGACTCCTCGACCTTCTACCTTAGAGAATATTGTATCATTATCTAAAACAAGAAGCCTCTTCCACCATCCATTCACAGAGATAATATTAGGGTATCCAACTCCTCTATCTTCCTCTAAGTGTCAGCAGATTCTCGAACCACATCCTTCTATGACTTCCTTCTCAAGGAATTGGCCACAACATTACCCTTCCTAGAGGTTTATGATATCTTAAAATCATAATCCTAGTGAAAATACATCCATGTACGCTACCTCAAGATCATGTTTCACTGGGATAAGATGTACCTCGTGCTCTTAGGATCCATGAAGACCACATAGCACTCCCCAATGATGTAATTTCACCACAATTTTAGTGTGAACGTGATCACTGGTATTTCCATATCATGGGTTGTATAGTTACTTTCAAGGGGACATCACTTACAAGGAACATAGCAGACCACTCCCCATTACTGCATCAACACACACCCCATTCCTAGATGAAAAGTGTCATTAAAAACCCCCAACATCACACCTTCCTATGGTAGCCTGAGCACTACAGAACTGGCCAACATCCACTTCAGATAGTCAAACGCTACCTAACACTTCTCAACCCACACAAAATCCCTCCCTTTTCGGGTTAGAGTGATCAACAGGGATGCTACCCAAATGAAATATGGTACAAATCTCTAATAGTGACCTTCCAGATCGAGAACAATATGAACCTCCACCACGTTCTTTGGTTTGGACCAAGAAATAACTTCCTTGAACTTCAATGAGTCCACTACTACACCCTTCTAAGACACAACATGTCCAATTATGTGGACATCTCATGACCAAAACTAGATCTTGGAAATATTTCTATAGAGATGGTGGTGCCAATGGACCTATAGTAGAGTCGTGAGATGCTCGGTGTGCTCCTCCAATAAGTTCAATATTATATGATGTTATCAATGAATACAATAACGAACTGCTATAGGTAATCATGAAAGATAGTGTTTATAATCCTCATGAACATATTTGTAGTGTTCATAACACCAAATGACATATATACAAACTCAAAGTGCCCATACCAACATCTTAAAGAAGTTTTTGGGATGTCACCATCCATCACCCTCAATTGGTGATATCTATACCACATATAAATCTTGGAAAAACAATTATCTCCCCCCATCTATTCAAATAGATTATCTATCATTGAGAGGCGGTAATAGTTATTGACTATTACCTGATTCAGTCTCGAGTATTCTATCCACAGCCTCCAAAAACCATCTTCATTCTTTGAAAAAAAGACCAAAGCACCCAACATTGAAAAACTGGGTCAGTTGAAACCCTTCCTCCGTAGGTCCTCAATTTGGATTTGTAACTCATGCAACCTAGAAGACTATATCCAATAAGGGGCCATCAAAATTGGACTAGAACCGGGTTGTATTTCAATCCCAAACTCAATGTCACGTCAAGGGGGTAGAGTCACAACCTCCTTGGGGAAAAAAACCAAAAAATATATAACAACACTTGAAACCTCCAAAATCTCCGAATCCATCGATCCAACTGATAGCTTGGATAACAATGAAATTTTTTTCTCCATACTCTAACTACCCACCTGACAGCTCTACTCACCAATGAAAATTGTACACTGGCCTTTCACAATTGAAAACAAGTCACTTATTTGGAACTTGACAATAATATCATACCGCGAAAATAACTAGTCGATGACATATATGACATCATACAGGCGAACATGTAGTAGAAAGAGACCCCCACTAGACAGATGAGGCCCTAAAAACATTTTATATCCCCATAAAACATCAAACAAGTTTTTCTGACCTCCAACAGGTTTAATCAACACCTGGGGAAGGTGAAGTCTCTCTATTTCTAGTCCCAAGGCATGGTCCAAATTGGGTGAACGAAATGAGTGATAATCTACCGAATCAAACAAGGGGTACGAAATCATACTATGAAAAATGATCATACCTTGTATGATCTCCAGCCCCACCAAAACCATTTCCTATGATCGTATAACTGACAATGCCCTGCTCCTCTTTCCCTCTGTTATTAGCCACCTCCTCATTCATGCCCTGGTCGAGGTCCTTAGGATCACACTATAGTCGGACTCATCCTACATTGTCCACCCTTTATCGAGTAGGGGCCTGTTTTCCCTACTTTTGGAAACGCCTAGCTAGAAACTACTGTAAAGGAGGGTGTTAACACTTCCCACATATACCATACTGAGCTAATGTCGAGCACTATCCCTAGAGGTTCCTACGACCTCTATAAGAAAAGAACATAAACCCCATGCCAGTGGGAAAAGGTTGAAGACCATAGGGTTAGAAGTAAAACATTTGGGGTTGGCTCCTCACTAGGAGAAACCTAGAAGGATCTGACACGGGAGACATTCTGCTGACAACCTTCCCCTTTGAAGAACTCAGGTGAATTGCCTCTTGTAGTAGACCTCTTGTGAGTGAATCCTTTCCTTTACCTCAAACTTATTTTGACCCTCGTTGTATGTTGGTAGAGTGAGGGGATTATCTTCATCATGAATAGAAAGATGGATTGCATCCTCTAATCCTTTCTTCCAAGAATCCTCATCCAAAAAGAGATCTAATGCAAAAAAGAAGGAGATCCTTAAAATAGCTCCCAAAATAACTCACTAACATACACCCTAGCTAGAGGGATAGTAGCTCCCCAATCTTCTCAACATTCATCATGGAATAAAGTAATTTTTCCCCGAACTCCTTATTAATTTAATCCCATGAAACATCAGTCCCCTTCCTCTCGCTGAGGTAAAGTGTCCTCTAATGATGTGCAGCTCTCCTCATCTGTCTCATTGCTAGAGGAACCCAGTACCCTATTTTATATTAGATCAAGATAAAGGTGTTAACTAGCTCCTCAAGCCAAATCTTTATCTCCATGTCTGAGACACTACCCTCATACATTCCTTGAGTCATATACTAGAAGTCACATACCCTCTTCTACCTTTGATTATCATCTTTTGATGGATTCCCCTCCATTAGTAAACCAGGTCAGCTTGTTGACCCTCCATTTATCGTATGACAAGAAGGCGATGTTTGGGAACCATAGATGAATGTTAAACAAGGAACTCCATAGCCTAAGAAGTATGCAATTTTATCTTTAGATTCATTTTATCTCTTTATTTATTTTAATTTCCCAAGAACTCTCTAAACTAATAAGAAATCAAGTCAACATGATGTATGTATCTTTCCTAGGGTCTCTACCCCGCAATTTTTCTAGCCTCACATGGTCATTCGATAATATCATTATCCTTGAATTGTAACAAAGTGGGGCCTGAAAAACTGTGTTCTAGCTTGTATTCCCTAGACTATGCCAAACACCAAGATCACCTAACATTGGGGCCTTACCTACCCAGGAAATCCTCAATATTCCTAACTTCAATCTCCATCCTACATCTAAACCATCACCATTGATAACATTCTATCAGGACCCTCCTTCTTCAAGATGAGGGAAGAAATATCAAGATGTCGAGACCTTCTTTAAGAAGGATGAATGATAAATAATGACCCCCCGAGTCCGGCCTCCAATACTCCCCGAGGTGGCGACCAACACCAACGGTATATGAATCTCACAAAACTGAGAGGAATTGCCCTTATTATAGTAACCACGATCGAGAGATAAGATTTTTCAAACATTAAAACCCCAAGACTCACACACACACACAGATATATACATATAAAGAAACCAAAATCCATTCTACATGAATTTTCAAAGTATAACTACTAGAAATACAAAGAAAACTCTGATGTAAGTGCCAAAAGAAAATATAAGCAGCAATATAGAAACCACCACCATTGTCTAAGCTATGTAGGTCTAACAAGGTCACCATAATCTCTCTAGGAACTAGAAAATAGTTTTAAATTTGTAGGGTGAGCCTACAAGTACACTAAGTAGGAAAATTGAAAGTCACATGTGCATGAGTGGGACAAGGAAACAAATGCACCTATGAGAATACAGAGGAATCCAACAAGACCTATCAAGGAATACTAACATCCAAGCCTCACCAAGGTACACTCCCCACGTAACGGAAATCATATAATGTAATATAACAATCCCATTGATATTTTGGTACCCCACAAAACTTTGAAATGGTTAACTACTCATCTGTAATGGCGAACATCCAAATTCTACCATGCTCTTCTACAAGCCTCAATATCACAACCTACCTGCACACACCTGAGCCAAAAACCACACAATATTCCAACCCACTAACACCTAGGCTGCAAAACACACCATAATACATCCCATAGACACATGGTCCTTACACATATTAAAACCTACCTGAAAACACTCGGGCCTCATCTCTAAGACACCATGGAAACAATCCACCTCTCAAACATCCAAAATGATAAATATGGTAATAAATGTCAAGGCATTATGTCCTACTCAAAAATTCTTGGGAGATAATTACATTGAAGAGGGATCATGGTCATTTCAGTAAACCATCCATCCATCCTCCCACTATGAATTTTGGAAATACACCATCCCCTATAAAAATGAGGTGATCAGCGTGTAGTGCTCAGCATGGGTGGGGTGCATATACAAAACATAAGGAACTAAATGTTTATACATATAGGTGACAAAAACATAGCCCATCCTACGGGATTCCAAACAGACCACCAGTGCACTCAAAACCACCTTTGATGATACCCTTATATGCCCATACAACCACAAATGATCGTTACATGAATGTCGCTTCACTAAAATCCCCAACCCGAAACATATTCCCCAACAAATTCATTTAACTATTTATCATTATATGTTATCAATTCATTCATTTATTTATTTCCATCCCTACCTGGGGAACAATCAAACACTACAAACATTATAAGATGAAGAAAACATACTAACTACGTCCATGTAAAACAAAGAGAGAAGCTTCTTACAACATTCATCAAAGTTATCCGGCCCAATTCATCATCTCACAACCAATCCTGGTAGTCCTACTACACAACAAAACCACACCTAGCACACCCATAAACATGGAATCATTGCACAACCCAATCATGTTGACCCATTTCCTATCCACTACCTAGATGTAGTCCCACTGCAGAACAAGTCCATCCAATCCACAATAAATTAATCTCTTAGCCTGAGATACCATCACACAACCCCCCCCCCCCATTTATACAATCACATAGCTACCTCAACCAAAAATCATAGAAGGCCCAAAACCTAAAAGAAAACAGCACACAAACACTCCTATCAATTATGGTTTATTGATATTTTCTAACACTATTTTTTAAATTCGACTCTAATAATCATGGGTGATCAAATAAGGGTTTTCATCCTAGGGAATATATTTATTTTACCAATTGTATGTGATTAATAATATTAATATTTACAGTAATTATTTACAAGGAAATTATAAATAGCTATAATGAATCACCCATGCATAGAAAAATTCCACCAAATACATGATATTCAGAGGCCACATGGCCATAACAGATTACATCATAGACAATGATAACAAATAAAACAAGTGATCAGCATTAATCCACTCCCATCACGTTATAAATTTGGTATTTATTCATTATCATTTATCACTGCTAAAACTTGGATTAGGTAGTTTATTAAAAAAACATACTATGACAACCCCGCATGATAGACCATTAAAGAGAGATTGTAGAATCCCTACTTGGAAAAATTGGTGACCAAAACTCCTCCTTGCGCCAAAACAAATGGGTCATGCAAGTAGGTGACTCAATAGAAAACTGAATATGTGGTGCTATAGCACAAGAGTACAGCTCATCTAAGAAGAAACATTCTCACCACACCAAGAGAAAAGAAAATAGAGGTCCTCATATTTAAAAAATCCAAATCTATTATCAAGGGAATGTGAAATGGTTTCAAGGGAAATTAATGCCAATTCATGGACAGGACCACACCGTTCAACTATTTTAGAGTCCTCGATGAATTAGGATATGAAAGATATAATTAATTTACTTCAAAAATCCTTTATAAACACCCAAAAATGGATTTAAAATCAATTTAAATGAAATAAAATGTAAGAGGGGTGAAACTAGAAAAGCTGGGGAAACCTAGAAATGAGTCACCAATGGGTGAGTCACCAATGGAAAGACACCAAAAGTGAGACACTTATATGTATTAACCGACGCTCAGCTACCGAAGTGACCGACTGATGCCTATTTCACCGACACCCTAACTCACTGACACCCTGACTCACCTAATCACTAAATCACCAAGGCCCTGACTCACTGACGCCCTCACTTACAGATGCCCTGAATCACTGACACCTTGTCTCACAGATCCCATGTCTCACTGAGGCTCTGACTCACATATGCCTATACTCACCGACTCCCTGACCCACTGAAACCCTAACTTGCCGAGACACTAACTCATCGACACCCTGACCCACAAACACCATCACTCATCTACACCCTAACTCACTAACACCTAGAGTCCCGAATGCCCTAACTCACTGATGCCCTATCCCGTCGACACCCTGACTCACCGACACCTTGTCTCATCGATGCACTATTTCACTGATTCCCTTGACCTACCGATACCTTTGACCTACCGATACCTCAACCTACTATTTCCCTTGACCCAACATTTCCCTCAACCTACTAATACCTCGACCTACCCACACCCTCGACTAACCAACACTTCAACCTACCGGTGGAAAAACTACAAATTTGGTAAACTATTAAAAATGAGTTATTGTTGTGTTCCAGAACACCATAAATGTTGGATTTTGACAATGTAATGGGCCATGGATGTCTGGGACATTACAGTATCATACATTGAGGTGGAAATATATTATCATAGTTATAATTAATATATAAATGTGCATGGATAATAATATCACTTAATTAGAAAATTAAAGTATAAGGAACAAAATATATTCTCATAGATACGAACATCTAAAGACACATATACCTGTTGATTTCTTAATCCAGGGTCTCATTCTCATAATCTTATGTACTGGATATTACAAACTGTGTACACCATAAGAAGATGAGTCAATATATTAAGATTATAAGCCTCTAATACCCAATTTAATTTGGTTACTATCAAATAATATCATCAGATACTAAAAGATATATATTTCAAAATACTCTCATGGAACTAGGGTTATCTCATCATAGTTGGGAAGTATTATGCCCATTTGGTGCGACAATTACTCTTATGACATTTTCACATAATATATCACATCGTATTAAAATATTATTTGATAATAAGTTTATTGATATTAAAAAATGAATATTGTAAATCCTAATGTACATAAAATTTAGTTTTTTGAGACCAAATTCAACAAAAAAAACTATATAATGACATTAAAATAATGAATTAATCAGAAAATAGATCCATAAAATTCAAATTGATAAAAAAAAATAGGAATAACTATAAAAAACCCCACTAATGTTGGGAGAAATAAGGGAAGGAAAAACATTAGGTTCCTCAAATTGTTTCCACATCAACATATATTTCAACGTGTTAGTCTTGAGAATATTTATAAGGTATTAAACTAGTACCTACTCATTTACAGGAACATAAATTATAAATTTAACAACGATATCCAAGAATACCACATCATTAATAGGACATCTGTGTCTCACAACATAACAGTTTTTTATTCCATGTATTTCCACACTAATGACACAGTAGAGGATTATTACCAAAAAGATATCAATGAATAAAAAAAGTGATCATTTGATACTACCACTCCTATGATCTGACTTAGATATATTCCCCTTTCCAAAATTTGAGATTCCTCCACAAACTCTTGGGATTGGGTGATAATTTACCTTCAATAGCACTCCATCCAATATTTTTTCCGTCTTGATTCCCTAGTTTATTATCTCATCATAGGTGTTATGAAAATTGAGAAAACTATTCACTAGAGACTCAATCAAAAAACTCTTCCAAAATGATCACTTTTTAGAAAATCATCCAAAGACCCTCTAGAAAGATATGCGTCATTATCTACAAAATAAAAAATTGTTCAATGATATAGATTGGATACCTTTATATAGGTAATAATATTTCATACCCCTTAGTGTCATTATCACTTCAGGGATGTACTACAAGATGAATAGTGACTTGACACCTTCTAAGGAAATGTCCTTATGTGGTTTCATTTGAATAATGGACTTTGACCATTTCCAAAAATTTCTTATAAACATGAGAAAATCATGAATCTCAAGATGAAAAAGGATTTCCTAAATATATCACAACTAATCCACCACTCCCTTGGATACAAGTTTTATAATAATGTGTTCAGGGTCTAGATTATAAAATTATAGAATGAAATCCCTATAATAATTTTAAATTGGGGAAATCCATACTCAAACACTAAACTAAATGAAGGCATATAATTAGATGAAACTTTTGAAATCTGATGGTTTTCATGTTGTAAACCACCCACAACACCAACTTGAGAACCCATTAGGAATTAGTGGGGGAATAACCTTGCATAATGAAAGACAAAAATAAATGAAAAAAATTATGAATCCTTAAGATTCCCCAAAATTATATAAAAATATATTAGTGGATCCTAGAAAACCAATAAAAATAATACACCAACATCCAATCATAAAAACTCCAAATCATGTGAAATATTTCAAATAATATTCTAAAATCAAATTAACTACTGATAAAAAATGGAACTTATTAAAAAAATTATTACAAATTTAAAAAAAAACTTAAACACCACTCAAAGAGCTTTTAAAAAATACAAAATTTATAACTCTAAAAAAATAACCCTATAGAGTTCCCTATAACAATTTAAATATATATTCTCAAATAATTATATCCATACTATATTTTTAATATATTAAAACATTTATAAACTCATAAATCATTTTAGTATGAAAACATTTAACTAAATACATAAAAAAAATTATAAAATACAACTCATTATTAAGAAAAACAAGCTTAAATTTATGGGGGAAAAAATAAAATAAACCAAAATAACCTCAATATTCTATGATAAAATATCCAACTCATCTTATATAAAAATCAGGAATATATAAGAATAAACAAAAATGTAATGAATAAAAATAAACATTCTAGGAGAAAGAACATATATTCAAGGTTTGGCATCACATTTTGGATAATGGTGTGCCACTGATGTGAATATCACTATGTAGTGACCAAGATAGTTTTTCAATGATTATACATGGTTTTTTAGAATAATCACAGTAGTCAAAACACCCCATATTTAATTCCAAATTTTATTCAAAAATAATAACCTATCTATAAGAACCCATAAATTGACAAAACTAATACTTAATAATTAAATAAAGATCAAAAATCTTGAAAAGAACAAAAAATTATGTTCTAATATGAGATACACATATCACGAAAACAAATGGTATCTCATGTGTCATACTAAATGCTAATGATTGAGAACCTAAACATGAAGAATGTCTTGAGTTATAATTATCTTATCTCATATCATCTAAACTACTCAAATAGCATGGTAAGCGTTACACCATTTTTTTTTCTTAGACCATCCAAGGTAACTTGTGATCCAGTAAGATGAACCAACCCATGACATGGCCCAGGGATCAATCATGACCACTCTAATGTGGTTACAAGTCCCAAGGAATAAAAAAATAATGGGAATGATTTCATTGAATTAATAAATAATAATGTAAGAGCTTACAACTAGAATCATGGATAGCCCTCCCATACCTTAGGGTGGGAGACTCCAAAAAACATTCATAAAAAATAACACTTAACATTGAATAATAATAAATAGACAACCCTCATAATTAATATACAAACCAAAGAAAATATATAAACTTCCCAAAAAACAATGTTTCATAAAATATGAGAAGAATGATATGGTCGATACAAAATTGATTTCAAAATATAAGTGACAAAAATAGTGACTAGTCATCTCCATTTGTAATAAAAACATATACAAATTCAACTAGAATCAATAAAAATAGAAATCAAAGAGAAAATTACTAAACTATATGGAAACTAGATAAATATGTCATATGATAAGTGTGAGTGAAAATTTTCAAGATGGTATCCTCCCCACACCACATGTTTAACCATTGAAGAAAAATACATTTCATTGTAGTTTGAAAAGAAAATTAAGAATTATGAATAACATTTTAATTTTTAAAAATAACAAATAAATTCTTCTTGGAAAACCTCTAATTATTTTAAAAACTATTATAACATTAAATTTTATAGTAGCCTCTTTAAAACCTATTTATGGAATATATAATGGTTAAATTTTTGATAAAATAGTTAAATAAATTTATTTTAAATACCAATCTATAAAGGGATCATCTAAAACACATTCATTGTTGAATTAAATTGATAAAATATTACCATATCATAATACCACATGCACACCAACATATATAATAAACATTCTCAATAATTATGGGAACCATAGAGCCCTAGGTATAGCCATGAGAAATTATTTCATAATATCTATAAAGTAATACTATCACCGTATATCAATAACCTTCCCTAACATCTATTATTACCCTACCTAGCCTAACCAAGGGGTAGCTCTATATGTAAATAAGCTCTGACATTAAGAGATCTATCTAGAGAAATGATCATACAATAGTGAATTATGTGTTACTAGATCTCATTTTTAGCTACCCATGTTTACCATGAAAATAAATAGAGGTTATTCAAATAATCATCACAAACCAAATAATTTTAGAAATATACAAGTGAACCTTATCCTCACCTATAAATACCTTTCAAATAAACAACACCTTATTTGATGAATAATAAATCAATACATAACTCATTAACTGGGGTTCTATCACATGACATTGTAAAAACAATTCATAAACATTTAATAAATAATTATATAATGTTTCATGGATTATAATTATATTAAAAAGCATTTGAATTTGTCAACCAAGAAATGAGCAATCCTTTATGAAATATGTTAGTCAATTCATTCATCAAAACCAAATCATATAACTTAAAAAAATATTTAACACCTCAAAATTGTTCAACACTACTTTTAAGGATTTAAAAAAATATTTAATATTGATAAAAACATTTATAAATAATTTATGTTCAAACTAAACAATTTTATTTAATGGTTAATTTTCATTAAAATAACTAAATGGAAAACTAATGAAACACATTTTTTTAATGGTTTTTAAAAAATAAATTATAGTTTATAAAAAAAATTAAAAACCACTTATAATTTCATGAAATCATAAAATAACTATCTTTCCATATAAAATCATAGTAGATATACTTAATAAAAATTTTAAAAAATACAATACATTCATTTGAATTCCAAATAGAACCTGGTTATATGTTTAAAAGAATTGAAATGGAGAAAAGTACCATTAATCATGTATCTTTTTTAATATGTGTTTTTAATCCACCTCAAAGAGAGAAATAAATGTCTAAATAGAAAATAATGAATCTTTACAAACCATAAAACATAAAAACACCCAATTAAAATAATGGTAAATATAAACCGTCATTATTTGAGACCTAACTAGATTATGGAAATAATAAGGGATGTAGATAAGAGGGATATGAAAGGTTTAAAAAGGAAATTTCCTTGATTATTTTGTCTTAAATCTTAGTGGACACCATAAAATAACCAAGAGGTTAGATGGAATTGTAGTAGAGGTACTGATGGATTTGTGGGATCCAAATGGGAGATGAGATAACGATATATTTGGTTTAAAAACATACAGGGGAAATGGGATAATTTCTAATTTTTTAGTAATATTGATAGAATACATGGGTTGGGCACATTTTTTAAAAACCCATGCTCCAATTATACATGACTCACTAGATTGAAATAGGAATAACACACGATTTGGATATAATATTGGGAAATTGTTTTACCAATTGTGTGAATTAGCTTCATTAAAACTACCAACTAATATGAATTATTGTCACATAGTTTCTACATACCCTGTTAAAACTGTTTGATAGGGAAAATCGTATGATTTTCCAAAAAAATCAAAGGGAAAGGACTAAAACTAAATGAAAATTAATAACAATAAATTAATAAAACAATACATAATAAAAAGTATATTGTGTTATGAAGTGAGAGAAATAGACCAAAATGATTTTTTTTATTATAATGTTTTTTCATTCAGTGATTTTTTTACAATATATCTTTATAGGAAATATTAATTACTCTTTATGAACATGTAATTTCTCTTATGTAAAATAAATAATAAGTTCATATGATGGGGTGAGAGCAATGATCCTCTAGAAAAATACTGAATATATTAAGGTTGCTATTTTTTATCCAATAGAAACCCAAAAATTGTACTCAATGTATAAATCTATGAGAGTACAAGATTTGATGCATGTGTAGAAGATCATGAAAGTGGTCAATATATTTGAAAGATTAAATTGTCATTTTTATAAATTATTTGATGGTTTGTAGAAAAAATGTAATATGATAATGGTATGTTCTAGTCAATCAAAATCATAAAGAATTATCAAATGAAAAAACACACCATTCTAAAAAATATGATGAATAAATCCTTTTTATTTTATATGATAATGTGGGACAAAGGATCCAATATGTATTTATTATTTTATAATAAATAAATAAATCTATATGCATATTGAAGTATTAGATTACGAGTAAATGGTAGATAAAAATATATATATACATCAAAAAGAAATCTATATTATAAAGATACATTGATTCATATTGTAATTAAGAAAATATATGTATCGAATAATTTTGAACACAATATTATCCGAGTGAATGTTTCTTATAAGAGATAATACGTTGAATTTGTTGAAAATCAAAATTTATAGTCATTATTTTCAATTGATGGTGATAATGAAGGGGTTTCATGTTCATGCCACTATTAAAAGGTTATATGTTGGAATATCATAGAAGGTAGAGAATGTTAAATCCTTGGATATGATTATATGTGGATAAATGGTGATGTATTGAAAATGATGAAGATGGTATTCATAGTTGTAAAAATACTTTATTGAATAAATATGGTTGTAATATATACATCTTTAAATACGTTTTAAGGGTGATGAAAGATTTTTTCATAAATTGAACTGTCTTTTTCGAGTCTAGAAAGATCATAAATGGTGAGTAGTTAAATCACTACAATGACTACAATAATATTATGTGAAAGGAATTATTAATGTTACATAGATTTTTAAGGATAAATATGGGTAAGAAATATTGTTTTCCTAATGAGTTATGAATTGAAATTTTTTTATGATGGAAGCAGTCAACATATAACATTGCTCATTCAAATATATTATGTCATTAAGAAATAAATGATATGGATTGATGGAATTCAGATTTCAGAGAGATATTTTAGTATGATGATTCATAATCAAGCTAGGATGATTGGGTAATTTTATTGAAAATATATATTATGTCTTATAAGGTCTCTAGTTGATGATAAATTGTATTTGAAGAAATATATACATATTTGGATATGTGTCCATGATGTTTTAAAAAATCGTATTGGTAGGTATATAGTCATTTTTTTGTTTTATTTGAAAACATTTTAGATTAATTATTATTTTCTGATAATAATTTATCCCATTGTAATATTTTTGTTATGAATTTAATTTGATAATAAGTGCCCCAAACTGGAAGTTATAGTCTAATCCTCATACTGTAACACCATTTATAAATGAGGATTCTGATGTCCTTGTCTAGATTTCATAAAACTAGTTCCCTATATTGGTTCTCCAAAATACCTCATGCATGCCTCCTCATACTCTAGAGGCTTCCAACTAGTAGTGGGGGTCTAAGGAGGAACTGTGAGGATTATAGACCCTCGTAAAATAGAACACAATCAAAATTAAATAACAAAGAAACATACACCTAAGATTAAATGGAAATAGTGAACAAACTAAAATACAAGCATGCTATAAAAAAATTAAATATAGTAAATGATTGAAAAAAATTATGTACATAAAAAATCAATCACCCTCTCGCTCGATCATTTATGTGAAATAAAAAAAATAGATACTAAATGCATTAGTATCTATCAAAACTATGAGACATGTATCATTCATGGTCTCTAGTATCATGTTGATCTACTCAAACCTGATCCTCAGACTCCACACGAGCAACCCACTCAAAAATAAAATCCTATTCCTTGTCTATATACATTGTTCATACGTTCTCAGCTTGAATCTATAAAAGTTTTTAACACGCACTATGGGGGACGTGTAAGGATTTAAAAATAAATATGATTAGGCCACCCCCAACGGTGAACCCATAATAGACTTTTATAAGTTCATTCTCTGGTAATATTCTCATCCTACCCCAAAAAATACAAACAACAATCAATAATATTACACCAACAATCATTTGGTCATAGAACTTCATCAACTATACCTGCTTTGGCCATTGTTGTAGTGTATCTAAGCTCATCTTCATGAGTATTTATCCCAAGTAAAATATTGTTTCCACATCCATGTCTACTCTAACAGAACCTCTCGACCTTGGGGACTCATCCCAACTAAAACCAATCACTTGTGATTTTAATATGAGTAAGACTATATCATGTCCCCAAAACATTGGGGATATATCCTATAAAATTACAATATAATATATCATATAAATTTTCCTATAATGTCAGTATGGAACCTAAAAAATTGATGTACAACATCATTCACTCATATCCAACCCATACAATACATTGTTCAAAGAGAATCTATATGGAACATAAAACATAGATGTAGAGAGTCAATCTCCTCTCCCATTATACTAGGTATACCATCATTTTTTGGATAATCATTCTGTAAATTAATCCAAAAGGAATACTATAAGTGTCAGCATCCTCTTTAAAACACCAAATATAGTTGTATAACATTGTTTCCTAGATAATTATTTGGACTTATCAACTGTGAAAAACATCAGTGGTGACAATAACATTTTTTATACGAGCCAAAGGATGAGTAGATTCATTACATCATCCAAATATATACCATGAAACAAACATATAAAGAATGGTGTCTCCACTAACCTTATCCATCTTTGGGGAAAATGAAGTGCCACACTCTAAATATAGTATCCTAGATCACCAAAAGGGGCTCCAAATATGGAAAATATACCCTATCACAATAACCATGAGTTATAAACAAGCCTCATCCTGAATGAATTGAGAAACATATCAAAAGCTGGACACATCCAAAGGCCATCATCTATCCCTCTTATGATCCTCTTTACAAATACCTAATTAGCTGCTTTCCCCTATAAATCCATGGTAAACCTATTCTCTCTTGATAATATCCATCTCTTAGTCATCATACATCCTTCCACTAAATCTCTAGAATCTAACAAAATCATAGGCATATGTGGTATAAATTCTCAAAAGGGTGATAGACTCAATTTTATCCCCTTTTAAGGTAACAATAGGTGGTCCTATACACCCAACCAATACACCAGCTCGACTAATATATTATTCCAGCTAACGAGGGACAGTTACATTACCACACCAATCGGGGTCTCTAAAGAACTCATGTTACTTTCTCCAGTCATTCTCACAACACATTCTTAGGTATTCCCTCTTGTATCGCCCTAGAGAGACATATGGTCTATCTTTTTAGAGTATAACATCTATTTCATATGAAAATATCCCAAAAACACCTCTTATATGTTCTCAAAATACCCCAAGGGCTCCACCATCATGTTCTATGCGAAAAATATTCATAATGGACTTCTATTGTTTTAAATTATAACTTTACGGTAAAAAAGCACCCAATTCCCTCAAAGGGGTAACAATGTGGTAGTACACAGTGTGTACCATGAGTACATTAAGTGTGCTCCTTTTTCTCCACTCTATCCATTTACTTCTACATGACCCAGTCTATTATAGGTATAGTTATTTACTACAACATGACTATGTCATACATGTGGTATTGAGATATATTTCAACATGTCCATGCCCCCCTTCCATGGGGTGTCTTTCCATGTATGAAGCTACACATACATGCCACACTACATGCCATTTACATCGATTACTAGTCCCAAAATATTCATCTACCCCAGTACTCGGCCACATGGCCAGGTCAAACTACATGTTGTTTTCTACTAGTACATCATTTATACATTACAAAATATCTTCTTACTTAAACTGTGTGAACACACTGTTTTTTTTGTGAACCATAAACCATGTGATCGGGATTTCTGAATGTGAATCCCTTGTGAGGCTCTTGAAACATGTGTTTTTCTTGATTAGTGAGAAATCGACCCCTATAGGGGCCATAGTAGTCATAATAGGAATCTAAAAAGTCATTAAAAATCGTGTCTATGGAGATCAGGGTGTTACACTCAAGAACAAGCCTACCTCATGGTGTAAACACTAAATATATAAGACTAAATAATCTCCTAGAATATATAGTTCCTCGATCCAATATCAAATTCCACCATAGAAGTAGTCCAATATCACATCTATCCTCACTCACTCTTGGTCCCTCTTCCATGTTAGAGTGACTCCCTCTTCCACTTCCTTCCAGGTATCTGATTAAATATTAGGTGGGGGTATACCTTTAATTAATTAATTAATTAATTTCCCATTTAAAACTCTTCTTGAGTTCTATAACCCAAAACAGGTCCATACCTCACCTTAGAAAAAAACACTATTTTAAACTCAACTTTGGAGTCCTAATATCAATATGACTCTCCATTAAATGTATATTATCACCCAAACCCATGTCAATAATTTAATATTTAATTAATTAATAATTTAATATTCTCACCAAAACTCAAATGGTTCGTAATTCCCCCAATCATATGTCCTATGATGAATTCCCTATTCCAGAACAATAGTGTTGGCAAAGAATTATTATAACATCATCTAATATGGAAAAATGGACATCTAAACCCTCATGATCACCTGAAGAAAAAAAATTTAAATTTCTACTCAAATTTCACTACTCAAAATATACTAATCATTACAATCTCCCCTATATAAAACATATCATCCTCCAGAAACCTCAATTGTCTTCCAACCACACATCATTACCCACCTTAGTCTTTAAATCATGAACAAGTTGTTTTTCCCTAATTTATGATTACAGATGAGTTCATTTTTATCACTCAAAATATAAGTCACAAAACCCATCAATGGTCAAGCTACTACATTCCACCATATGGAATTTATTAGGACAATGCCCAACTTCACCTATCACACTGAAATGTCACAAAATCATCAATAACTCATCTTTTCCCCCATTGTTCATCCCACTATAGAACTCAAGCTAAAAAATTTAATTCAGATTCACAATACTTCTAAATATAAGAGTCTCCAAGTAAATCACATTCCAAGAAGTCCCCTAAACCATTCAATGGGGTACTAACTACTTCCACAACCATACCAACAAAAGGGTTACACCACCATAAAAGATCTTTTACCCCCCCCCCCATAAATGTTTCCTTAATATCACCTCAAAAAAACAATAAACATCACTACAACCCATGTTCCAGACACTATCAAACCATAGACTAAATCATGAATATACTTCCCTTACCTGAGTGAACAAATGATTCATCAATCATTTCATGTTCTTGATATCTGATAATGACAACCATGTTATTTTTTGACATCCTATCTGTCATGGGGATCACACTCATAGACAAATGATGGTGCACTCCCACCATTAAACTTATCATACACCACTCCATGGTTGGAAACTCCATGGGTCCTTTATAAATTCAAATTAAACATCTGCATATCATGTGGTAGTTACATTTCACACACAATGTAATCTAGATAATTTTAGTTTATTGTGAATGATCACCTATAAAATCAGTGTGTAATAAGATGCCATTAATGACTACCACCACAAATAATCCTTCCATGAAACCTCACAATCGTGTCCTTAGGGCCTTGGGTCACCATGCCGACATGCCTCTCATCACTCCTACATCAATTCATAGCCTACTCACTATTTACATATCAAATCTTGCATCTTGGGATTAAACTTTCTTATCACCAAATGAAAATTCCAAATGACACAGAACGTCACCGGCACTCATATCTCAAAGATCTCATTAAAAATTAATAGTTACATGAAGTTACATAACCCTAACACAAAACCAATTCCAAATCCAGTGAGTTACATCTCCTTAAAACTCATATCACAACCATTGTTCACTGGTTATGCATAAACCACATACTCATATCACCTGATAAAGAGAACCATTTTTTTCTTTTTATCTAGTTCATAATCTCAAGGATCAGCCCACTATAAGGACCATTACCTTGTCGAGGAGCTAGAAACTAACCCACCCGAATTGAAACCAACCAAAATTTGGGGGAACATGAATACAAGTGGTAATTCTAAAAAAAATCCAATGAGCCTAAACCTTATAATAGGTTTCAACCTTTATGCACTGCTAACAAATTTACAAGGAATCTCTTTGTTCCTCACATAACGTAATTCACACAAAACTCGGTCATCCCCTGTCATGTATCACCCAAAAAAATTCAAATGATACTAAATCCCTAAATTCGAGTCATTTCAAGAAGGTCGTTATAATCTCCCACATATCCCCACTAGTTAAGTCTCGCAAAATTTTACAAGGCCCAGCCCCTTTGGTCCATGGAAACTCATAAATGTCTATAACTAATGTGGCATCAAAAACACTCACGTACCATCATTACCTGACATAAACATACAAAAACACAAATATATAGGTTTCTTCATCCAAAATAAACCATGTGTTAAACCAACCTTTCACAATAGAACACTCCCTATAGGACCAAGAAAAATGAACAAACATGAACGAAAACTACCCACAAGGGTCAAACGGTCATATAGGTATGCCACACTAATCTACTGGGGTCAGAAAACCTACAATGTATGAGGAATGAATCATCATTTTCATTTTTGAGTTTCTCACTATATATCCATATAAAACCCCAATAGAAAATATCAAGAATTATATTAGGCCTATAACATGTGGATCCCACTTTTCAACCATGGTGGAAGAGATTCGGCTTTCTTCTATAATCCAAGAGTGAAAACCAATGCACTGGCCCTTTTTTAAGGATTTGAAATCCAAAAATTGATCAAAACCAAAAACTTTAAAACCCCATGTTCATTGCTCCAGTAGAAAATCATAGAAAATTGTGATATTGAATACCAAAAACATCAATCACAACCCTAGTGACATAAAATTATTATTAAAACATGATGCACAGGTTCAATATCAATAATAGAATCCCACTCATTCCTGTACCTCCAATATTCCAAACCCCAAATAGTAAAATAATTATAATGTTACTACTCTGACACCAATTGGCAACATCCTGTCCCAGATTCCACTAAACTAATATCCCAAGATGGAACTCTGAAGACCCAGAGCATGCCTCATCATGCACCAATGTTTATTGATTAGCAGCAAGGTTCTGAGGTTGAAATTTGAAGAGACTACACTCATATATCAGAGTACATAACTAGACGTAAATAACCAAGAATCATAAAAATAAGATAACGTGGAAATAGTATATAAACTAAAATAGAATCACGGTATATAAAAATTAAATACAGAAGATGCCCTAAAATCTATTTCATTCATTCAGCTTCAATTTCCCACCAGTTTGAACACATATAGAAAATAAAAATTAAAAAAATACATTAGGAACTACTAACAACTCTCAGCAATGTCACATACCCAGTCTCTAGTACACTGTTTTGATGATCCAAACCAATCATCATAATCCACATGATCAACCCCCACAATCATGCAATACATGCCCTTAACCCAATCCATCATACATATATGCTTAAAAATAATGTAGATATAAGGTTTGAATTCACACCGAGGAACATGTACATGGTGTGGGAAATATATATCCTTAGTCAACATCAAATGGTTAACCAACAACCATCCTTTATAGGTGTCTGTCGTGAAATGTGATCAGGGTATATGAAACATAACTAAAATAAGGACAAATGAACCACAATAAGTCCTTAGGTCTGAGAACATGACCGACTATATTTGCTTCTACCAAGGATGGGGTGTGTCCAAACATGTCTCAATGACAGTGTATCCTATGTGACATACGGGAGCCACATCCTTGGATACATTAACTATCACTATTGACCTTGGGTACTCATGTCATAAAAACATATGAAATCGGATTCTATTATATAGTAGATTCTACAATGTCCCCATAACTCTGGGGATGAAAATGATAATAGTCATATCATCTCAACCATATAAAATAAATTTATTATGGAGAAACATTCTAGAAATAAAACCATGGATGTAGTGTGTTTTTCCATCATCATCAAGCCATAAAATATGTGGTTCCTTGATTTTCAGTCTAGCACATAAGAAACAAATGTTGAGGTTTTTTATGAAATCTCATTACACCTATTATAACAGCATTTCCAAGAGACTCAATATGGAAGATGATGACTAAAATATACTATCCCTTTCTTGAAACACAATCTATAAGATAATTAATTAGTTTAGTATCCATACATAGAGCATCATTCAGTCATCTCATCCTTGATAAATCGACAGTCCCTATAGCTTCGGTATGGCCTAACATCGGGATGATAAGATTCGGTCCAATATTCAAACCATAACATCAATAAAACTTATATGGGACATCGTTTCCACAAACTCCATCCATAGATGTGGATTATCTTGTCTAACTATGTCAAAATATTATCCCATGTCAATAAACTAGGTTCAAAACATGGAATTCAAATGATGTCCCAAAATACTTGTGGGGGATAATCTAAGTCTCACACTTCATAAAAAAGAAATATATGTAGGTTTATCCAAATTCACATGCCTGTCATCGAATCACCCTTATGAATCATTGAATTGACATGGGAGGTGGAGGGTAAGAAATTTTTTATCCCAAACTACACTTATTACAAGGTTGTAGTAAGGTTGAAGTGTGTGGGTGAACCCACAAGGACTACTGGAAGGTTAGAAACCAATTTAATACACCCTTTAAAAGGATTCATCATGTTCTATATTTAGTTTTGATTTTTAATAAATCTAGGTAGTTTGGATTTTGATTCATAAAATCAAGGAAGACATCATGGTAAATTTCATGGATCTTGACAAAATATATTCCTAGATTTATCGTTGGATAAACCTATGACTTAGGTTTTGAAGTGATTCAATATTCACTAATTTTTTTCCTATAAAACTATTACATTTACCCATGTATCATATATACCATGTTCAGGGTATATTTATCAACATATGTTTATTACATATGGATTCTATAATGAATTTTTCATAGGCTAACTATAATAGTTCTGATTAAATCTAGTTAGGATAGGTTTATTCAATTGAAATTCTCATGGTCAAGGTTGTACAAATTAATATGATGAAATTTTTTATTTACCTAATTATTAGATATAGGGCTGACAAGGTTCAATCTATAGATTTATTAGGATCAGAAACACTACTACTCTAATCCTCTAACTGTAAGTGGAATATCCACCCTTAGTGATTCTAATCAAGAGTAAGATAATATCAAACACACTATCAAATATCAAGAAATAGTTTTGGATGAAGTAATCACGGATTAAAAAATAAATAATTAATGTCAATCAATTTAAATAAAAGAAAATATAATCAATAACTAACAATATATAATGATTCAATGAAGAATGAGAAACCTAGAATCAAAATAATTAATAAATAATATAAAACATACTATGAATGAAGATATGTAAACTAAATATTGAAATGATAAGAAAGATGTAACACCCGAGACTTTTGTTATATATAAATCATCAAAGGAATCTTTTTCTACACAACACTTTCTTGTCTTGCTTTACATGAAATCGCGAGCTTCCTCGATAGCTTGCGTCATACGCAATACCGAGTTTCACTAAACAACGATATGCTATTAAAATATTATTAAAACTAGCCGTTATGAATAGTAATAACCACTTTTTGAAATTTTATAAAGTTTATTTTTCAAAATGGACTTCATTTTTGGATTCGGAATATCGAAATTAGCCTAGGGTGAAATTTTGGTATTTTTCTGAAAACATTCAATTTGTGATGAATAGTGAAACCACTAAGTGGTAGTTAAAAATCTGAATTTTTCATTAAACATAATTTTACCGCTTCTGTGAGTGGAATTTCGAAAATCCGAGAGACAATGTTAATATCAAGGACTAAAATGTGGTTCAATGAGATGAAAATAATTTTTGGTGAACAGTAACTTTTTAGTTTTTTTACCACGGTTAAAAGTAAATAGTTTAATTAAGGGTAAAGATGATATTATTATTACCCTAACACATGTCCTAATTCTATTGGATAAGTTTAATTCGAACAAAAACAAACTTAGGAATAAAATATTACAATTTAGGCCCACTTGGATTAGATTAGGACATTTATTAATAATTTATTTAAAGAAGTGTTAAAATAGTTAAAATCAAATTTTAATAAGTAAATAATTTTTAATATGGGGTTATACATATGGTAAATTCGACAATAAATATTCATTAGAAATCTAAAAATATTTCCTACATAATGTTATTTTATTTGTAATTTTTAGACCTTAAATAATTTAATTTATTTATGACACAAAGATGATGCAGTAATTATCTTATTAATGAAATATTGACATAATTAATGTTATAAACACCAAAATAAATGTCATTTGAGACTTTTTATGAATTACACTAATTTTATAGGTTAATATGACATGTTATTATTGATTTATTTAACTTTGTTCGAACGAATAATTTTGTTATGATTTTCACAAAAATCAAATACTAAATAGTGTCAAAATTGACATAAAATAGTTTTTTAAACAAAATATTATATTAGTAACTGTTATTTTATTCCTAAAAATCTAATGTTCGGCCAAATGACATATATAAGGTTATATATATTAATAATAAACAACTTGGGGTTCTTTTGGCTGCTTATAGTATGTTTATTAACATTATAGTATAAGAACACAAGAAGACACGGTAAAAGTAAACTTATTTAACTTAATGTTAAATCTAAATGATAAGGTTAAAATAGGAACCTAAACTTGTCTAAATTATATTGGATGAGAGGATTTCGACCCATCCCCACCTTAGCTTATAAATATATCTATTTGGAGGTATTTATAACCGAACTTGACCTTATAATAAAATAATATTTTTAGTTTTCCCAAAGGTTCCCCTCTCCTCCCTTATAAAAGGGCACCTCCTCCCAATTTTCCTCACACCACTTTGCGCCTTCATGCTCGGCCAACCCCTGCCAATTCATCCTCTCCACTTCCCTAGAGACATCCTAGAGGTCCTGGTCTTCTTCAAAGACCAATTTTAGTGACCTAAAAGATGGTCTGAAAGGAGCACTTCAAAGAAGAGGTAATGAAAGTTACCGATTCTTTCATCTTTATTTCTTCTTCTACTTCTTCTTCTTTAGTTTTTTCATTATGTAGTAATAACATCAGTATCACTCATATACTGATATGTTATTATAAGTATGAAACAACCCTATTTCACCATCTATCCATCCTACGGAAAAAGAAATAACTGCGCGTGCGTTCGTATGGAATACCGTCTCCACACCGTGGTGTAATCTATTTTCCACCACCACCTTACATGGATTGGTATAATGGTGTAAATAATGACTATATATGACTATTATAAAGTGATACTGATTCTGAAATAGTATACATACACTCCAATACAATTCCATGATCATAGGAATGATATCATCACTCGTGCGTACGTACGGAATACCGTCTCCACGATATGATGCGACTCGTTCTACATGATCTTCATTTAATAATGATTATATAAAGGAATTGAATTAATGAATATGATATATATTACACTAATACCATTCTGTAAATGAGGTATCTATAACCTAAATATAAGAATAATAATTTATTTGACAAAACACGCATAAGAACAAAAAGTTATAAACACCCGAATAACAAGTAGCAATGAAATATTACTACTAAGAAGCTATTAAAATGGCCATATATGATGTCATAAAAATAATTATGATTCTGGAATAAGTCAATAACATTATTTAAATCATTATACAGGAGGTTCGGACACTTACGAAGCAAAACGGACCTATGGTAAGGGAAATATCACAATCTCATTTTTATCTGAGATTACTTATACTTTGGTATTTACTGGGGTGTATTTTATCATCCAAATCCATGTTTCCTCAATATGTAATATTATTTCCATCCACCTAAAATTTTTTAAAACCTATTTTACCATTTGGTGAGTTTTTAGTAAAATATATGAAAGGAATCTTTTGTCATTTTTCGTACGAGGTACTTTTTGAATTTTCCGACAACAGTATGAAAAGAATGTTTTGTTAACTTATACGGGATGAATGGATTTTTAAAACATTATTTAAAAGAATATTCCTTTAAAAGTTTTCATGTTTATTTTTAATAAACTTCTTTTAGTTTATAATTTTATGACATGTTAAGAACAGAAAAGTTTTTTTGAAGTAGAAAGGATATTTTCCTGAAGAATGGAGTTCAAGTGTTTTATCAAAATTATTTTCCATCTAAGATAATAAAGGGTTTTGTTTCTATCCCTATTATTACATTGATTTCATTATGTTGTGGTGGAATTATTTTTATGAATTCCTTTATCTTATATGAATTTTTTTATGATGTCACTATGTTTAAGATTCCCATTTTTATTTCATGGGTTATGCTATGATGTATGGTTTATGATTTTGTGGAACACATAAGAATGGTATCATTATGAGATGGGTGGGACCTATATATCCCTCCAATTCATTGGGTAAAGATTTTATATCGTATGAGATAGACATGGCTGGAACGGTAGGTTATACCGGTTCAGTGAAACAGGACTGAAACGAGGAGTGAAATCGGTTCAGAAATGGACTTTGTCCACTAAGATAGTCTTGGAAATGAGTCTTGACTAACAAGAAATGAATCTCTATGATTATGTGTGTATGCGACAAAGTTTCATGTTTTATGTTATGATTATTGGGATTACATTTCACTACTATGATTTATCTCATGTTATGAAATTATGCTCTCTTTTGTAGGTTAAGATTTCCAAAAGTTTTGTTCTTATGAATATGATGTGATTGATATTTCTTTTGTTACCCTTATTAAGCATTTGAGCTCACCCTTTTGTATGTTTTCATTCCCCAGGTCAGGAAGAAGGTTATTAAGTAAGATATGCCAAAAGGGACTATAGATATGATGAAATAAATGGGAGACAGTCTAGACACTTTATGAACCGGTTTTTTATGTTTCCCAGTTTCTAAAGACACTATACCTATACGGTCCTTTCGTGGTTTTGTTATATGTTGTAATAAGTATGCTTCAATTTTGAAGTATTAACAATGTATGTAAAGTATGGGTCGTTATAGTTGGTATCAGAGGAAAGGAATAGTCAACCTTTGGAAACTAGGATGTGGAATCCTTAGTAAGAACCCTAAGGATAAGTCTACGCATAGAACACAATATTAGTGTTTTAGAAATGGCCATGAATAACCATGGATAAGACCTTAAGTGTGAAATTTTATTCCTGATCATGTGGTTTTCCTATTATAATTAGTGTTGCTCACACTACTCTTCTTGGTTTTAGTCAATGGCTGGAAACCGAAGGAACCGTGTTAATATAGAATGCGACGGGAAATGAAATGATTGTCCCCCTGAGCAACCAAACATTATGGGAGCTAGAATAAAAAATCTTATAGTCATGATCACACAACTTTCTGAAGCTATGAATCATGCAGGACTTCCAAATGAGCAAAGGAAGGAGCAACATTCTGTTGAATCCTTCATGAGACAGCGTCCTCCTTCATTCAACAGGTCTACTGATACATTAGTTGTTGAACAATGCATTAGTACTACTGAAAAGATATTTTCAGTTCTTCAATCTTCTGAGCATGATAAAGTCATCTTAGCAGTGTATCATTTGGAAGGTGATGCTGATCAATGGTGGAATCTTATTAAGAATATGAGGAAAAGGGATGAAATTGAGTCCATTGAATGGGACGAGTTCAAGAACTTAATTTTCAATAAGTACTTCCCTCGTATTCTCCGAACAAAGATGGAGAATGAGTTTCTGGAAATAAAGCAAAAGGATGATGAATCTGTTGGTACTTATGAAGAAAATTTTACAAGACTTTCAAGGTACGCCTCTGGTATTATTATCCAACCTGAGATTAAGATCGATCGATTCTTTAGTGGCTTAAAACCAAGTCTTCGAAGGGCCTTATCCATAAGGGACTTCAATAGCTACGAGGAAATTGTTCGATGTGCACTCAAAGTTGAGATGGATATTTTAGTAACCCATCAGTCATATGGGTTTGATAAGAAGAGGAAAATGGAATTCAAAGGAAAATATAAAGAGCACATTGAAAAGAAGATGAGCTTTCCCTTATGCACAAAGTGTGGAAAGAAACATGGAGGGAGTTGTCTTAAAGGGACAAGTAAATGTTTCAAATGTGGAAAGGAAGGTCATCAGACATTTGAATTCCGCGATGATGGGAAGACGATGTCTAATGATGCAAACAAAGGAAGGGATACATAGAATGAACCTACTACACTTCAATGTTTCAAGTGCAAGGAGATGGGACATTATGCCAATAAATGCCATAATCCAAGGGTTGATGTTGATGGTTGACTTCAACAAACTCTTAAGGCTAAAGGCAAATGAATGCCACATGCAATTTCTATCAGTGATGTGGAGTACGATAACGATGTGGTGAAAGGTACACTTACCATCCACTCTAAAGTAGCAAATGTTTTATTTGATTCTGGATCCACCCACTCTTTTATTTCTGAAGAATTTTCTAAGGGTATCACCATATTACCTCAACAATTAGATGTTGAGTTAGCTGTGACAACACCTAATGGCACAAGAGTCACATCAAAAGTTTATAATTCTTCTCTGATCGATGTTTGTGGGAAAGTGCTTCCTGAAAATCTTTTGATCCTTCCTATAGTGGAATTTGATGTGATTCTTGGCATGGATTGACTTTCTTTATATGGAGCTCATATCAATTGCCAAAGACGGGATGTCACATTTCATATTCCAGATCAATCTATGATCACCTAGAAATGCAAGGATGAACATAACCTTCCAGTGGAAATTTCTTCCATCTTATGGGTCTTGATTCCACTAAATGAAGGTTATTTATCTCAAATGGTTGGTGAGAAACTCAGGATTAAGAATATTCCCATTGTACGAGAGTTTGATAATGTCTTTCCGGAGGAATTACCGGGACTTCCACAAAATCATGAAGTTGATTTCCCAATAGAACTCGTACCTGGTGCTTTGCCTATTTCAATGACACCTTATAGAATGGCCCCAATTGAGTTGCAGGAATTGAAGAAGCAACTCCAGGAGAATCTTGATAAGGGATTCATACGCCCTAGGGCGTCACCTTGGGGAGAACCTATTATATTTGTTAAGAATAAAGATGGATAAATGAGACTCTACATTGATTATCGAGAACTTAAAAAGATCACTATCAAGAACAAATATCCTCTCTTACGCATTGATGACTTATTTGACCAACTACGAGGAGCTCAATACTTTTCCAATATTTATCTTCATTCAGGGTATCATCAATTAAGGGTCAAAAGGGAGGATATACCAAAGACGGCTTTCTGTACATGGTATGGACACTATGATTTTATAGTGATTCCATTTAGTCTTACTAATTCCCCTGCTATCTTCATGGATCTGATGAATAGAGTCTTTAGAGACTATCTTGATCAATTTGTGGTAGTCTTTATAGACGATATTCATGTCTATTCAAAGAGAAAGGAAGAACATGAAGATCACTTGATAATTATATTGAAGACCCTGAGAAAGGAGAATCTTTATGCCAAATTTACCAAGTGTGAATTTTGGCTTCAAAAATTTTCATTTTTTGGTCACATAATCTGAAAATATGGGATATCTGTGGATCCAACAAAAACAGAGGTTATCGAAAGATGGTCGAGACCAACATCAGTAACTGAGATCTAAATTTTTCATGGTTTGGCTGGATATTATTGAAGTTTTGTGAAAGATTTTTCATGATTATCTAATACACTCACCAAGTTGACTCGGAAAGGAGTTATGTTTTTCTGGACGGAAGAATGTGAAGAGAATTTCAAGGAGTTGAAAAGAAGGTTATCCAGTGCACCTGTGCTCACACTGCCTTGTAGTGGAGAAAGGTTTGTGATCTATAGTGATGCATACAAGAATGGATTGGGGTGTGTTCTTATGCAAAATTATTTGGTGATAGCTTATGCCTCACGACAGTTGAAAATCCATGAGAAAAATTACCCAACACATGATTTGGAGTTAGCTGCGGTAATATTTGCATTAAAGATTTGGAGGCATTACCTTTATGGTGAAAGGTGTGATATTTATACTGATCATAAAATTTTAAAGTATATTTTCACACAAAAGGATCTGAATATGCGTCAAAGAAGATGGTTGGAGCAGATTAAGGATTACGACTGCTCAATCCATTACCACCCTGGGAAAGCAAACAAGGTGGCAGATGCATTAAGTCGACAAGACCGTGCTAGTTTATCCATGATGAGGATCAAAAAAGATCCAATATTTATGTATTTACAAAGGATGGATCTTGGAATTATAATGGAAGGGGAAAAATATTATCTTTCTCAAATGAATGTTCAACCATCTATACATGTGATGATTAAAGAGGCACAAAAAGAAGATGTCGAGTTACAGAATAAGGTGAGATATGTTCCTGAATTCAACCTTGATTGTGATGGGATAATAATGTTCATGAATCGGGTTTGTGTTCCTCCCATCCCCGAATTAAAGAAGGATCTACTGGATGAGGCTCATAGTTCTTCATTCTCTATTCATCCTGGAAGCACGAAGATGTATAGGGACCTGAAAGAGTACTTCTGGTGGGATGGCATGAAAAGAGATGTTGCTGAATTTGTCTCTTGATTCTTGGTTTGTCAACAAGTTAAAGCTGAGAGACAGAAGTCTAAGGGGATGTTACAACCATTAACCATACCCGAATGGAAATGGGAAAACATCACTATGGGCTTTGTCACAGGACAACCTAAAACATCCGAAGGCAATAATGCTATCTGGGGCATAGCTGATCGTCTTACCAAGTCTGCACACTTCATTGCTATTAGAGAGAATTTCTCTCTGGATCAGTTTTCCAGGATATATGTAAAGGAAGTGGTAAGTTTGTATGAAGTACCACTTTCTATTATATCCGATCGGGATAAGAGATTTACCTTGAAGTTCTGGTGAAGTCTTCAGCATACTCTGGATACAGAGTTGAGTTTCAGCACTGCTTATCATCCTCAGTCAGATGGTCAGTCTGAGAGAACAATACAAACCCTAGAAGATATGTTGAGAGCTTGCTATATGGATTTCAAAGGTGGTTGGGATCAACACCAACCTTTGGTGGAATTTTCATATAATAATAGCTTTCACTACAGTATTCAGATGAATCCTTACGAAACTCTCTATGGAAAGAAATGCATGACTCCAACTTGCTGGGATTAAGTTGGGGAAAGAAAGCTATTAGGACCTGATATCGTTGATGAAATGGAAGCAAAGGTCAGATCTATTCAACAACACATAATAGCAGCTCAGAGTCGACAGAAAAGTTATGCCGACAACCGAAGAAAAGACTTAGAGTTTGAAGTGGGTGATAAAGTGTTCTTACGAATATCTCCCTAGAAGAGGGTTATGAGATTTGGAAAGAAGGGGAAGTTGAGTCCTAGATATATCGGTCCTTTCGAAATACGGTATCGTGTTGGGAAGGTAGCTTACCGATTGGTGCTTCCAACGAATCTCTCTCAAGTTCACGATTTGTTCCATGTATCCCTCTTGAGAAAGTACATACCTGACCCTTCACATGTACTCAGCTCAGAAGTTGTACCACTGGAGCAAGATCTTTCTCATGAAGAACAACCGATAGAGATTCTGGATCGTAGAGAAAAAGTCCTACAAAACAAGACCACTCGATTGGTGAAAGTTTTATGGAGGAAAAACCAATTAGAAGAAGCTACATGGGAGCTTGAGGATATGATGAGGGAAAGGTATCCTCATTTGTTTGTTTCAAAGTGACGAATTTCGAGGGAGAAATTCATTTTAAGGGGGGTAGAATGTAACACCTGAGACTTTTATGTTATATAAATCATCAAAGGAATCTTTTTTTACACAACACTTGCATGGCTTGCTTTACACGAAATCGCGACCTTCCTCGATATCTTGCGTCGTACGCAATACCGAGTTTCACTAAACAACGATATGCTATTAAAATATTAATAAAACTAGCCGTTATGAATAGTAATATCCACTTTTTGAAATTTTATAAATTTTATTTTTCAAGATGGACTTCATTTTTGGATTCGGAATATCGAAATTAGCCTAGGGTGAAATTTTGGTATTTTTCTGAAAACTTTCAATTTTCGATGAATAGTGAAACCACTAAGTGGTAGTTAAAAAACTGAATTTTTCATAAAACATAATTTTACCACTTCTGTGAGTGGAATTTCAAAAATCCGAGAGACATAGTTAATATCAAGGACTAAAACGTGGTTCAATGAGATGAAAATAATTTTTGGTGAATAGTAACTTTTTACTTTTTTTTACCAAGGTTAAAAGTAAATAGGGTAATTAAGGGTAAAGATGATATTATTATTACCCTAACACATGTTCTAATTCTATTGGATAAGTGTAATTCGACCAAAAACAAACTTAGGAATAAAATATGACCATTTAGGCCCACTTGGATTAGATTAGGACATTTATTATTAATTTATTTAAAGAAGGGTTAAAATAGTTAAAATCAAAGTTTAATAAGTAAATAATTTTTAATATGGGGTTATACATATGATAAATTCAACTATAAATATTAATTAGAAAGATAAAAAGATTTCCTACATAATGGTATTTTATTTGTAATTTTTAGACATTATATAATTTAATTTATTTATGACACAAAGATGATGCAATAATTATCTTATTAATGAAATATTGACGTAATTAATGTTATAAACACCACAATAAATGTAATTAGAGACTTTTTATGAATTAAACTAATTTTCAAGGTTAATATGACATGGTAGTATTGATTTAATTAACTTTTTTCGAACTAATAATTCTGTTATGAGTTTCACAAAAATCAATTACTAAATAATGTCAAAATTGACATAAAATAGTTTTTTAAAACAAATATTATATTAGTAATTGTTATTTTATTCTTAAAAATCTAAGGTTCAGCCAATTGACTTAGATAAGGTTATATATATTAATAATAAACAACTTGGGGTTCGTTTGGCTGCTTATAGTAAGTTTATTAACCTTATAGTATAAGAACACAAGAAGACACGGTAAAAGTAAACTTATTTAACTTAATGTTAAATCTAAATGATAAGGTTAAAATAGGAACCTAAACTTGTCTAAATTCTATTGGATGAGATTATTTCGACCCCTCCCCACCTTAGCTTCGAAATATTTCAATTTTTAGCTATTTAAAACCGAACATGTCTTTATAATAAAATAATATTTTTAGTTTTCCCAAAGGTGCCCCTCTCCTCCCTTATAAAAGGGCACCTCCTCCCCCTCTTCCTCACACCACTTCGAGCCTTCATGCTCAGCCAAACCATGACACTTCCTCCTCTCCACTTCCCTAGAGACATCCTAGAGGTTCTGGTCTTCTTCAAATACCAATTTTAGTGCCCTAAAAGAAGGTCTCAAAGAAGCACTTCAAAGAAGAGGCAATGTCTGTTACCGATTCTTTCATCTTTATTTCCTCTTCCACTTCTTTTTCATTAGTTGTTTCATTATGAAGTAATAACATAAGTATCACTCATATACTGATATGTTATTATAAGTATGAAACAACCCTATTTCACCATCTATCCATCCTATGGAAAAAGAAATCACCGCGCGTGCGTACGTACGGAATACCGTCTCCACGCCGTGGTGTAATCTATTTTCCACCACCACCTTACTTGGATGGGTATAATGGTGTAAATAATGACTATATATGACTATTATAAAGTGATACTAATTCTGAAATAGTATACATACACTCCAATACAATTCCATGATCATATGAACGATATCATCACTCGTGCGTACGTATGGAATACCATCTCCACGATGTGATGCGACTCGTTCTACATGATCTTCATTTCATAATGATTATATAAATGAATTTAATTAATTAATATGATATATATTACACTAATACAATTCTGGAAATGAGGTATCTATAACCTAAATATAAGAATAAGAATTTATTCGACAAAACAAGCATACGAACAAAAAGTTATAAACACCTGAATAATAAGTAGCAATGAAATATTACTACTAAAAATCTAAGAAAATGACCATATATGATATCATTGAAATAAGTATGATTCTGTAATAAGTCAATAACTTTATTGAAATCATTATACAGGAGTTTCGGACACTTACGAAACAAAACAGAACTAAGGTAAGGGAAATATCACAATCTTATTTTTATCCGAGATTGCTTATACTTTGGTATTTACTGGGGTGTATTTTATCATCCACATCCATGTTTCCTCAATATGTAATATTTTTTCCATCCACCTACAATTTTTTAAAACCTATTTTATCCTTTGATGAGTTTTTAGTAAAATATATGAAAGGAATGTTTTGTCGTTTTTCGTACGAGGTATTTTTTGACTTTTCTGACAATAGTATGAAAAGAATGTTTTTTAACATATACAGGATGAATGGATTTTTAAAAAATTATTTACAAGAAGATTCCTTTAAAAGTTTTCAAGTTTATTTTTAATAAACATCTTTTAGTTTAGAATTTTATGACATGTTAAGAAAGGAAAAGTGTTTTTGAAGTAGAAAGGATATTTTCCTCAAGAATGGAGTTTAAGTGTTTTACTAAAATTATTTTCCATCTAAGATAATAAAGGGTTATGTTTCTATCCCTATTATTACATTGATTTGATTATTTTGTGATGGAATTATTTTTATGAATTCTTTTATCTTATATGAATTGTTTTTTGATGTCATGATGTTTAAGATTCTTATTTTTATTTCATGGGTTATGCTATGATGTATGGTTTATGATTTTGTTGGACACATAAGAATGGAATCATTATGAGATTGGTGGGACCTATATCTCCCTACAATGAATTGGGTAAAGATTTTATATCTCATGAGATAGGCATGGCTGGAACGGTAGGTTATACTGGTTCAGTGAAACAGGACTGAAACGTGGAGTGAACTCGGTTCAGAAATGGACTTTGTCCACTAAGATAGTCTTGGCAATGAGTCTTGACTAACAAGAAATGATTCTCTATGATTATGTGTGTATGACCCAAAGTTTCATGTTTTATGTTATGATTATTTGGATTACATTTCACTACTATGATTTTTCCCATGTTATGAAATTATGCTCTCTTTTGCAGGTTAAGATTTCCAAAAGTTGTGTTCTTATGAATATGATGTGATTGATATTTCTTTTGTTACCCTTATTGAGCATTTGAGCTCACACTTTTGTATGTTTTCTTTCCCCATGTCAGGAAGAAGGTTATTAAGTTATATATGCCAAAAGGGACTACATATATGATGAAATAAATGGGAGACAGTCTAGATGCTTTATGAACCAGTTGTTTATGTTTCCCAGTTTCTAAAGACACTATACCTATACGGTCCTTTCGTTGTTTTGTTATATGTTGTAATAAGTATTCTTCAATTTTGAATTATTAACAATGTATGTAAAGTATGGGTCATTATAGAAGAATAGTGAGCGGTGTTGAAACAGATGTACAAAACTGAAACAACATCACAATAGATGAAGATCATAAAACAAATTATTAACAACTCATACAGAATCAATAAATAAATGAAAGGAATGAATGAAATATAGTTTAGAATGAAAAACTATGAACAACATGGAGAAATGGTGGATGAAAAATAAGAGACAATTAAATTTTTTGACGTCCTATATAAAGAGGGAACACAAAATATTAATAGGCCCAAAGAGTACATGATGTGTATGTGATGTAACTTGTGTATAGGATTATGCAACATTGGTCCCAAAACTTTCAAAAAATTTAATAGGTATGTATTCCTTGTATTTGAGATCCACATTTCTCATTAAATAATCAATTCGTACCTTTGACTAGGTGAGCCTTCAATCATTGTATGTCATATAGTCTCCGCATGTTGTCTATGTGATTCACTTTTGGTGGGTTTCTGATCTTTGAAATATGAACATCCTATAATAATGATACTTGAAGTGTATTTTGTTCACATCATCAAATTTATTAATGGGTCGGTCTCTGGCCTTGATGGTAGATGGAAATGAGGTATACACATCCTGTATTTGATATATTTCATGCAAATCCTACTCTTTCAAATTTTCATAATTTCATCATGTGTATCCCAAATTATTTCCTGTGAAGGAAAATGAAAACCTAGTGAATTATCAAATAAATAAAAAATAATAATGAAATAAAAATATAAATAATGTGTATATAATTTAAAATAATAAAATTCCCCCCACACTTGAATAATTTTATCTATTAAAAAAATAAACACTATAGGGATTCCAAAAGAAACAATTTCTAAAATAGGAAACATTTATTACAATAAGGTAAATAATACTAAGTGGAAGGAGAAAATTAAAGTCCCCCAAAATCAATCCTATCATAAAAATCATCAATTTCTCATACTTAAACTATTTATCTAGATTTTGTACTCTATTAATTACAATTTCATAATAATTCTTTAAATTATATACCCAATTTTTCTATTTATATTATAACGAATTTTCCCTCATCACACATGGTAAAATGTTTCTTTATTTATGATCATAACATGAATACATGTTTCAAACCGTAGGCTTGAATTGTTTATATCATCTCCACTTTATATATAAAAATTCAAAATCAATCATGAGGGATTCCGTAAAAAGGGTTCAGATGTCTTTGATATTGAGGGAAGGTGGGTGGAATGTAAAAAATCAACCTCAAAATGGTAGTCAGATCTAAAATATTAAGCGTGATAAATGTAAGTTGTATAATTGATTGAATTATCTAAGATTAAATAGTTTCTATGATCCAAAAAACTTAAAGTGGATCGATTGATATATCATATAATTATAAAAAATGTATGTTTCCCCTATTTTTATTTCACATTATTTTTCAAAAATCATGTTTAGACTTGACCCCACATTAATCTTCAAACCACATATGATCCATTAGAGGATTCATCGGTCTGGAATGGTGATTTATGACCTTCCTAAAAGAACAATATTTTTTTTCTTTTTGTTTAAATGTTTTTAAAGGAACAAGACACGTTTAGAGAATTTCAAAAGTAATCATTGACCACATCTTATCTGTATAGTGAAATTACCATAGTATATCTCCGAAATTAAAATATCATGTGTCCATGAACAATTAAAATTCCCCTAGACATTGTCAAGCTATAATCATGGATACTACCAAGAGTAGGGAAGGAATGAATAATAATATTGAAAAGTATCCATCCAAAATAGTTCATTCATGGAATCTACATGATAAATAATTAAAAAATGAATGGTGGGTATTAATAAAAAGTGGATCAACAAGGATTTCCTTAATCATATTAAAAATGTATTTTTTCAGTCACACCCTCAATAATATCTCAATACAAGTTATGATAGGATTACATGACCCATGTGTCTCTTATTAAATATTCTCAATAATGAATCTAAAATCTTGGGTCTTAAATACTCTAGATAATGGGAGAATACAATAATTCATGTTGTAAAATCACTCAATGTATAAAATTGTGTAATAGCACAGCTAAGAGAAAATTTAAAAAAAATTAACATGAATTAAATTAATAAACTTAGTAATCATTATTAAAATAAAAATAGAAGTAAAACATTGATTTCAATAATTTCCAACCTATATTTTTACTTTATATAAATGGGTGTAAATATTTTTCTTATTTAAAGCTTGATTTTAGTGAAAATTGACAACTTTGTAGGTGAAAATAAGAAATAATACATGTATATTGACTATAAAACTTAATAAAGACTCCCCCACACGTAAAATGAGACAATGTTCTCTCTTTTCTAGAGAGTATATTTGTAGAGATATAAAAGATATAAAAAACAAAAAAATGGAAATTTAAATTGAAATTAGTGAATTGAAATCTCTCTGTGATGAATTTCATTCCATATAGATTTTTGGTGGATGGTTAATATAAATTGGGTTTCCTGTATAATTTTTTAGAATAAAAAACCTACACTAGATAAAATTTGTTTCCACAGATATTAAACAGGATGAAAATAGTGAAATGGATCGGTGCACACATTCAGAACCCTTATAAAATAATCTTAGATAAATGAAACAATGTGAGTATAGTGAAGTTAAAGAATGACTTATAAACAATAAATCTATTAAAATGTAAAAAAATATATTAATAACATGTTAGAAAAAATGAAAACAAACCAAATATGGGTTACCTCTTATAATGTTATAGTAGTGAAGTCATCAACCATATAAATGAATAAATAAAGATCTGGTAGTGTTTTCCATTATCTCCAATGTCCACTGCCTCCTATAAGAGTTATTGGTAGTTTCATTGTGTGCGTAGGGATGATTGGTTGGATTTAACCCCGTAGAATCATACTGATCATGAAACCCAAGCGATAAGAATATAAGAGGTTAACATCAGGGTGTGGATATCTTCTAAACATTAATATCTAGTGATATCTCCTCATGCTGGATCTTACCGTTAGAAAGATGTTGAGTCATATGAAGTGGGAGGGGAGATGGTAGTGGGAAATGTGAATCAATTTCCATAGATGAGGTGGAATATCTAGTCATGGATAATATAATACATTAATTAAATGAAAATAAGACAACTAGCAGTAAAGAAAAAATATATATTCCATGTATATAATGAAGCAATGAAACATTAGTCTGAATCGAATACTAGTAGTTTAGAAAGTGTTACCCACACAAAATACAAAATAGGGGATGGGTAAAAAAAGGAAAACTATGAGTCAAGAGAAATCTCATTGGTCATTGTATCACCCTCTCAAATAGTGGGTTCTCTATTTGGCCCACCATATCGATCTCCTCCATGAATATGGATATAGGATCGTTGGAAACAACTGAAGGTTCCGCTGTATTGGTAGCTATCTCAGTGGAAGGTAGAGACAAGGTATTAGTTCTGATGGGGACCATTTGTCTAGTAGTATGATTGATGAAAGGAAACTCAGTAGATGATAGGATGGATGGGACCTTTCCTCAGCAATCCATCATAACTATATTCTCCTGATGGGATGTAGGGTATATCAGCTCATAGAAAATAGTGGGTTGGGTGGGAGTTAGTGATGGTATAGATGATGATAAAGGGACTTTTAGTTATAGTGGGTGGGAGTATCTAGTGGCTGTGGATGTGTATGGATGAAAAATAATGGTGGTGAAATGAATGCGAAGTCAAAAAGGTGATTTATTTGATAGAGGTTCTGTTGGACTTGGTGGCCTAGAACCAACTACTGTGTACTTTATTCATTAATAAATGACTTATCACATCTTGATTGTGCTTCTTGTGTGATAATGAATGTGATAATGTCCTAAGGACAACTGTTGAATTAATGGGTCATAGCGGATCCCTACTATGATGAGAACCCAAAAGTTCCATAACACTGTTTTTAATACATGATCTATGGCTAGATGATGTTATTTGAGGGACAAAAATAATACAAGCCATTATGAGTGAGGACTCATAAAACAATGAGTCACCTTCTCATGGTGTGCGCCCTTGGTAATATCTAGGATGATATTATGAGAATGAGACCCACTAGTAGAAAATCCACATTTCATAGTGTCATTGGATGTTTCTATTTACAGACGTGCGTATTGGTCCTTAGAATATAAGATTATTATTAATGGTTATTACAACTGGCGCACTTAGATGTATTGACAAAAACTGTGACAACACACTGTTCACAGCGAGGTAGGATACGTTGGGTGTGTCATGAGTAATACTTCATTAATAGATAATGCGAGAAAGGATTTTTCCCTTCTGTTCCATAATGGAAGTTGATATCTCATGCCCTTTGATGAATTGATATAACCTAAATAAATCCATGGACATGGTAAAGTATAGGCGAGTTCAATTCCGGGAAGTCAAAGAAAGAATAATCGAGCACATGGGTTGATGGCACTAGCATGCAACCCTCTTGATTAGAGATATAGAGAAAAATAGATTATATTATATGATAAGAATTTGTAGGAGGTGACACGTCATTGGAGCGTTAACTTCTTTCTCTATGGGTGCCTTGGCATGTTGCTAGATACTAACCTTGGACTTTAGGCAGGCTCCGCCTAATGCCACTAAGAAAGAGGCCAAGAGGGCCACACACTAAGTGTGCCCATTTATCTCAGTTAAATATTAATTTAACATGTTAAATAAATATTATTACCGAATGTGGTTTAATAATTATTTAGGGATGCCTGATTTCATTTATTTCAACACTAGTTATTCGAGAGAATATATTGTGGGAGAAATAATATATTTATTGGTGAGTAATGCAATTACATTTATTTAAGAAATAAATAGCCACTACTGAAGGCCTAATAAATGTGGAGGAGGAGATAATGAAAGGTGGAAAATAAAAGTACATGCTGTGTAGTTTTATGGAAAAAAAGTACACACCATTTATTAATGATTACACGGCGTGTACTTTTTCTAGTCGGTATTTTGAGGAAAAAATATCATTATTTTTATATTAATTATAATCAGCGTAGGCACACGTCAATGAATTAATCATTCGACATCGGGGTTTTCAATGAGGGTTAATGAAATAAATAGAACGCTTAATGTGTTTATTTATTTTCATAGCTATATGACCTCAAAAACGATTATAAATATCCTCAAAACCCCAACACATTTCAATCAATCATTGTGCACAACAATTCTGGAGAATTTTATCAAGGCTGAAAGAACTCCTTCCTCTAAGAATTCTCTCAAGACTGAGAGACCAAGGTGATCGAAGGCGGACATCACAAGAAAAGGTTCTTCCATGCTAGCACACAGAGATCCCTTCAGCGAGGTCCAGAGATACATAGCACACGTGTGGATCAACGCTAGAGGAATCCTACACTTAGATTCTACGACGCAACGACGGATCACATGATCATGACCAGAGACATCAACGAAGAAAGAATTCCATCAAGGTAATTCGTGTGAATTAATTAAATTAATTATAACCAACATATGATGATCCTATCTCTATGGTTCTGGGATTCCCTCTTATGTTTTTTGTTCTTCATTCTATTTCGAAGATTCAGCATTTTAAATTGTAACGAATCTCAGATTGAATGTTACTTACCGTTAAATTAAAGTTGGGAAAACCCACCAACGTGCTTCCGCTGTGCCCGGAACCTACAAGTGGTATCATAGGGAGGTTATATCATTGATTATAATTATTTAGTTTTTAATTGGTGATTTAACCATTTAATAATTTAGTTATTTCAATTCATGTTTAATCGTTCTGGAAATCAGAATCTCAAGAACTGTTCCTCCTCCCTCATTTCTCGTTCACCTCACAGAAATAAATTTTTTCTTTTAATTTTGATTAAAATAAAATAGAGGAACTCATCCAGAGGAGCCAAATGTTTCTGTCCGTACAATACCAGAATATATGGCGTGTATTCAGAAGTACACAACGTGTAGTCTAGGTTAAATGCATTGACTGATCTTCCAAATCAGGTCGGGTATTGGATTCTTTCATAGAATTTAAGACATCATGTGTTAACTTGAAATAGGTGGCACACGCTTTCCGGATTATATATCGTGTGGTCCAATTAACTTGGCGTGTAGTCCCTTCGGGTTAGGGTTGGGCCGTGTACCCCGTACAAAGCTTACCCGGCTGGAAACCGTGTAACACAGAAACTACACGGCGTGTGTCCCACAGAACACGCCGTGTGCTCCGAAAATTTCCAATGTACATTAACAGGCCATGTCCCCGGGAATGTACTTAGGATGGACGGTGAAGAATCGTACACACCGTGTACTCACCCAAATTATGAAAATTTATTAAAATTTATTATTATATTATACAAACCCTTGATACGTGTACCATGGTGCATGCGTAAAGGAGAGTCACAACACTTGATAGGTGTTATATATATGTGTGTTTAATTTAACATCTGCGTAATGAACGGGAATTCACCGGGTTTCCCCCAAGGTAGAAGTTACGTACAAGGATAATTTTAAATGAATTTATTTGTTTAAAATTATGATGGATGAGAATCTCAAGGAAGTTCAAAAAAGGGGTCTCAGATAAAAGGATTGATTAATTAAAGATAATTAATTAATTCAAGCGTGATTTTCTTAAACAAGAATGATTAATGAATTGAATTCTAGTTTTATTTATACGCAAATATTATTGCATTTATGGATGATCATGAGCTAGACCAAGACCTTTGTATGTGAATGGTTTCTTTTAATTTTTATTATTTAAATTTAATTTATTGGCCTGCGAGCCATCTCCTCATTAATATGTAGGGTCTGCGTTCCCAAGGATTATTTTAAGTAAAAACCCCCTTTTACCCCTCACCTGCATGTGAGATAAATGCATATGTAATGGATGGAGATCCCAAGATAGTGGAGGCAGCTCAAGTTAGGAGCCAAGGTGAAACCAACCCAAGGAGATACAAAGGTGGACAGGTGGAAAGCTGTAAACACGAACCCGAAAGGTTCAAGGTGTATCTCCACTAGGTCTTGGGTTAGTTTATCAACCACTAGATAAAACAACCAATAGAAAAATATCAGGATCATACCATTTATTTTATTTCTGTCATTTCCATGTATTATTTATTGTGGGTGTGTTGTCACGATCACACAATTAATGAATTAAACGATCATTCAAGATGGAACTAAAATAAAACTGTCTTATATGTAAATATTATCATGTACATGGTTAATCACTTAACAATATCCAACTTAATAATAACAAGCATGTAATCAAAGATAATAAAATGGAAATTTAGGTATAATGATATAATCCCACAAAAGAAATATTAAGTCGTTATAGCCTTCCATAATCTTGGTTAGAGTCGAACCATAGTTCAAAGTGCATGACCGACCCTAGTTGGGGTGCTTTCAATTATTAGGGAATTCTAAATCAAGGTTTTGGGTTGACATGAATTTGTTTGCATCAAGGGTTGACTTCCATAGTAGGACTTGGTGTGACCAAGAGGCAAAGGTTGAGGAAATTCAAAATAAAAGGATTTCAGGTTTGGGGAGTCCACTCAGCGGATCAAGGAGCTGCGAGTGAATGCAGTTGGTATTTTGAATGACTAACTAAAACCCATCACATTGCTTGACCAACCCTAGTTGGGGTAATGAAAAGGGCTATATGGATCCATTCCACTAGAATATTCAGGCAACAAAATATTCCCAAATCAATGTTGAGGGCTATTGGATTTCAATAAAATAGTGGGAGACTAATAAGTATTAATTTAATTATTTTTCTCAGTTTTGTAATAAAGTACTAAACATTTGCTAATCTTAATTTGTAGAAATAGAAAGATAATGACTTCAACCATATCATTGCGAACCATACTCGAGAAGGAAATCCTTCTCACTGACACCAATTTCCAAGAGTGGCAGAGGTATTTACGCGTTATCCATCACCACAAGAGGATATTGTATGTGTTGGAAGAGCATGTTCCAGTTGCACCTAGATTAGAAATTCTACCCTTAAATCACAAGGTAGATAAGGACATGGGGCATGAAAGACCTACAATCCTTATGGTGAATAAGAAAAGTAAGGACAAGGAAAAGGGGAAAAAGAATTATAAATGGTATGAAGCCCCCGAGAACCATCCCTCCAAGAAGGGGCAGATCCAGAGGCAAGGCAAGGAATGGGAGGCGATGTGTTTTGCATGTGGAAAGCAAGGCCACTGGAAGAGGAGCTGCACCCAGAAGCGTGGGGATGCTAAAAGTGTGTTCGTTATCAAGTGTAATCATTAAATTTCTACACATTGGATATTATATGCATCTTGTGTGGGTCACATCTGTATTCAAATGAAAGGACCAAGTAGATTTAGAATGATTTCCAGATGAGAGGTGGATCTTCGAGCTACCAATGGCACAAGGCTGGATGTGTTAGCTATTCACGACTACCAACTCTCATTGCTGACTGGGATGATCTTGGTTTTACATAACTGTTATTATGTTCCTAGTGTTACCAAAAACATAATTTCTATATCTTGATTGGATATGGATGGATTTATTTTCATGTTTGGAAATAAGGGTTGTCTCTTTAATAAGAACAATGTATGTTATGGCATGGCACATTTAAATAATGGTTTGTATGTATTAAATTTCGAAAACCAAGTGTTGGCAATCGATAACGAAACAAACTCACAAGTCTTATACATCACCAAGTTATGGCATCACTATCTCGGTCTTGTAAATGAGAAGCACCTGAAAAATCTCTGCCAAGATGGCTATTTTGACTCTACTGAGCTAAAACCACTTTATAGATGTCACACTTGTTTACAAGGTAAAATGACCAAGCCTCCTTTCGGTGGACAGGGTGAAATGGCCACAGAGCTTCTAGGATTGGTACACACAGATGTATGTGGACCATTTCCAGTAAAAGATAGAGGTGGATATTCTTACTTCGTTACATTTACTGTTGATTTGAGTAGATATGGATTTGTCTACTTAATGAGTTATAAGTAAAAATCCTTAGAGAAATTTAAGTAATTAAAGAATGAAGTAGAGAATCAGCTTGGTAAGAAGATAAAGAAACTTCGATCGGATCGAGGTGGAGAATATCTGAACCAAGAGTTACTCGATCTTCTATGGGAGTTTGGGATTCTATCTTAGCTCACTACTCCTTGTACACCATTGTGTAATGGTGTTAGTGAAAGAAGGAACCGCACCTTGTTGGACATGGTGAGGTCAATGATGAGTCATGCAGATCTTCCATTATCCTTTTGGGGGTATGCATTACAAACTGCATCCTACACATTAAACAGAGTACCAACTAAGGCGACAAATGGAATTCCCTCCGAGTTATGGATTGGAAAGAAACACATTTTGTTGCATACACATGTATGGGGATGCGAGGTGTTTGTTAAGGCCTTCTCAGGAAACAAAATAGCACCCCGGAGCAAGAAGTGTATCTTTATAGGATATCCTAAGGAAACGAAAGGATATTACCTATATAACCCTCAAGACAAGAATGCGATTGTCGCTAGACAAGCTGTCTTTCTTGAGAGGGAGCACATCCTCAAAAAGGATAGTGGCAGAAAGATTGACTTCGACAAAGTTAATGCTCAAGATACACAATACATGGTACAGGAACAAGTCCCATAGGTCCCTATGAAAGAGGATACAGAAACACAAGTACTCTGTAGGATCTAAAGAGAGGTAAGGGAACCATAGAGATTTGGTTTCCTAGTCACCGAGGATGGTTAATCATTATTGTTGGAAAATGATGAACCTCTCCCATACAAGGAAGTAGTAGAAAGCTCAGAATCTGCAAGATGGCCAGAAGCAATGAATTCTGAGATGGATTACATGTATCAGAACCAAGTCTGGGTTCTGGTCGATGAGCCAGTTGATGTAAAGCATATTGGATGCAAATGGGTATTCAAGAGAAAACCAGACATGGAAGGTCAAGTTAGCACCTATAATGAAAGCAAGTGGCTAAAGGATTCAGACATCGTCAAGGAATTGACTATGATGAAACCTTCTTTCCAGTTTCCAGGTATAAATCCATAGGAATCATACCTTCCATAACAGCTTACCATGACTATGATATTTGGAAGATGGATGTCAAAATAGCATTACATAACGGGAACCATTAGGAAGATGTCTATATGACAGAACCAGAACGGTTAGTGACATCAGGTGAAGCCAAATAGGTTTGGAAGTTGCAAAAATCCATTTATGGATTAAATAAAGCATCCAGATCATGGAACATTTGATTTGATGAAGCCATAAAGTAATTTGGGTTCATTAAAAATCAATGTGAGCCATGTGTTTATAAAAAGTTTAATGGGAATGCGATCGTTATCCTAATGGTATATGTTGATGACATATTGCTTATTGTAAACGATATACTAGTCTTATAGTTAGTTAAGGACTGGTTGAACAAGTGTTTCTCCATGAAGGACTTGGGTGAAGCAGCCTACATTATAGGGATCAAGATTATTCATGATAGATCCAACAGGCTACTTGGACTAAGTTAGAGTACATACATTGACCAGATACTAAAGAGATTTAGTATGGAACAATCCAATAGGGGGTTGGTTCCAGTGTCACATGGCCTACATCTTTCTAAGAAAATGTGTCCTCAGACACAACAAGAGAAAGATAGAATGAGTAATATCCCATACGCTTCGGCTATAAGATCCATCATGTATTCCATGTTATGTACCAGGATTGATGTTGCCTATGCATTGAGCATGGTAGGCAGATATCAAGAAGATCCAGGAGAACAACATTGGACTGCTGTTAAGACTATCCTTAAGTATCTAAGAAGAACTAAGGATATGTTCCTAGTGTATGGAGGAGATGAGGAGCTTGTCCTTTGAGGGTATGCTGATGCTGGTTTTCAAATAGATCAGAATGATCTGGAGTCACAATCTGGATATGTTTTCTTTCTCAATGGAGGAGCTGTGAGCTGGAAGAGTTCAAAGCAGCCAGTTGTCGCCGATTCTACAGCGGATCCTGAATATATAGCGGCTTCTGATGCAGCCAAGGAAGCTGTATGGATTCAGAACTCTGTCTAGGAGCTTGATGTGGCGCCTAGCAGTAAATATCCCATTACATTTTATTGTGATAATACTGCAGTGGTGGCTCTTGAAAAAGAACCAAGTTCATATGAACGGACAAAACACGTACTCTGGAAGTATCACCTCTTGAAGGATTTATATCAAAGGGGTGAAGTTGCAGTGAGCAGAGTGTCCATGGAAGAGAGCATGATAGACCACATGACTAAAGGTCTATCTCAACAGAAGCATGAATATCATGTGAGAGCTAGCAGGTTAATGGTAGTTAGCAATTGGCTCTTGTCCAACTGGGAGTCTGTAAGAGATGGTGTCCTAGAACCAACTACTTTGTACATTATTCATTGATAAATTTTTTATCACATCTTGATTATTCTTTTTCGTGACAATGCATGTGATAATGTCCTAAGGATAGCTGTTGCATTAATGGGTCATAGAAGATCCCTGCTATTATGAGAACCCAAAAGTTCCATTAAACTGTTCTTGAATACATGTTCTATGGCCGGATGATGTTATTTGAGGGACACAAAAAATACAGGCCATTAGGGGTGAGGAATCATAAAACATTGAGGCACCTTCTCATGATGTGCACCCTTGGTAATATATTGGAGGATATTATGAGAACGAGACCCACTAGTTGGAAATAAACATTTCATAGTGTCATTGTATGTTCCTATCTACGGACGTGTGAATTGGTCCTTAGACATTATGATTATTATTAATGCGTATTACAACTGGCACACTTATATGTATTGAAAAAAAAATTGTGATGACAAACTAATCACAGTGAGGTAGGATACGTTGGGTACATCACGAGTAATGATGCATTAATAGATAATGCGAGAAAGGATTTGTCCCTTCTATTCTATAATGGAAGTAGATATCTCAGGATCTTTTATAGAATTTATATAGCCTAAATAAATACATGGCCATTATAAGGTATGAGTGAGTTCAATTCTGGGAAGTCAAAGAACGAATAATCGAGCACATGGGTTGATGTCACTAGCATGAAACCAGCTTGATTAGATATATTGAGACAAATGGATTATATTACATGGTAAGCATTCGTAGGAGGTGAAACGTCATTCTAGTTTTAACTTCTTTCTATATGGGTGCCTTAGCATGTTTCTAGACCCTAACTGTGGACTTTGGGGAGGCTCCGCCTAATTCCACTGAGAAAAAGGCCTAGAGGGTTACACACTGAGTGTGTCCATGTATCTTAGTTAAATATTAACTTAACAAGTTAAATAAATATTATTCTCGACATTGGTTTAATAATTATTTAAGGATACCTGATTGCATTTATTTCGACACTAGTTATTCGAGAGAATATATTGTGGGTGAAATAATATATTTATTGGTGAGTGATGCAGTTACATTTATTTATGAAATAAATATCCATTACTCAAGGTCTAATAAATATGGAGGAGGAGATAAGGAAAAGTGGAAAATAAATGTACACACCCTGTATATTTAATATACATGCCCTGTGGTTTTATGGAAAACAAGTACACACCATGTATTGATGATTACATGGTGTGTAGTTTTTCTAGTAGGGATTTTGATGAAATAATATCATTATTGTGATATTAATTATAATCAGTGTGGCCGCATGTTAAGGAATTAGTCATTCGACATGGGAGATTTCAATAAGGGTTAATGAAATAAATAAAATGTGTAACACGTTTATTTATTATCATAACTCTATGACCTCAAACACAATTATAAATATCCTCACAACCCCAACACTTTTCAATCAATTGTTGTGCACATCAATTCTGCAGAATTATTTCAAGGCCAAAAGTCCTCCTTCCTCCAAGAACTCTATTAAGACCGAGAGACCAAGGCGGTCGAAGGCAGACATCACAAGCGAAGGTTCTTCCACGCTAGCAACCGGAGATCCCTTTGACAATGTACGGAGATACATGGCACAAATGTAGATCACTACTAGAGGAATCTTTCACTTGGATTCTACGACGCAAAAACGGATCATAGGATTGTGACCGAATACATCAATGAAGAAAGAATTCCACCAAGGTAATTCTTGTGAATTAATTAAATTCATTATAACCAACAGATGATGATCCTATCTCTATGGTTCCGGTATTCCCTCTTTTATTTTTCATTCTTCATTCTATTTTGAAGATTCGGTGCTTTAAATCATGATGAATCTCAGATTGAAAATTGCTTAACGTTAAAATTAAAGGTGGTCAAACCCACCAACACGCTTCCACAGCTCCTGGAACCTATAGGTTCTCCATAATATATTATTGTATGGTGTATGGATTTTCTGGGTAGGATGGTGTGGGATATGCTGTGGGAAAATAAGTGGTGGATACATATGTGAAATTGTTGGTGTTAGGATCATGTATGGGCCTAGTAGTGGGTTATGTAAGGGTGGTGAAAGGATGGGGTGAAATGGATGTGGCAGGAGTAGATGATGAAGTGGTACAATAGTATAGGGTGGGGTTAGGGTAATCTGTAGGGGAGGCTGTTGTGGTTGTGTCAGCTTCATGCTGAGCCGGGGACGTATCAGCGTCCTCCAAATAAGATAACACCCAATGGAATATGCTTACATGATTCATGAGTAGCCCCATATTTTGTACCATAAGTCGGATGATTCCATCTATATGGATGAGGGAGGTGTGGGGATGTGCGGCCTCATTGTCATTGATATTCTTGTCCAAGTGTTTGATGAAAGAACCACCCATCAACATACAGTGATTACTCTTCACCAAAACCCTATAGTACTCACTAAACTAACTAACATTGTTAATGGTTGGGCCATAGGTGAATGTTGCAATAATAATGTCCTTGATATGGCTCAACCCTCTATGTGCATAACTATGTGCCATCCATGTGTGAGAAAGGGACCTGTGTAGAATCTAGAGTGTGTCACCTTGTATTGTAGTTTTCTTCACAGTGCGAGGATCATACATGATCTTACAGTCCTTCTAGATCTTGGACCAATGTCATGAGGGTTCATCATTGTTATCCTTGATATAAAAGAACAAAAATACTAGACAAGAAACAATGTCATCTTAATAGACATCGAAGATGATGCCAAAAATACTGAGGGTGAGCTCTCATGGTCATCATTTGAGTATGGAGAGGTTAGAATATATGGAAAACTTGAAGGTGGATAGGAAATCAATGAAGAGCTCCCTAAATGTCTCCCCATGCACCTAGGTGATCATGGTTAGGTGTAGAAGTATGATTATATCAAGGAACTCCAAATGGATGTAGATGTTCTCCAATACTACGAGAGAAATCATTTTTTTGGTATTCATTATCTTGTCCAAGATATTGTTCAAGGGAATATGGAGTACAATGTTAAAAAAAATGGAAGCATGGATAAAGGTGAAAATGTTTAGGGATCCGAAACACACAAGATGTTGACAATTAATCCTGATATGTGAAAACTGAGACAATGGGGAATGGGGATGTCTATAAGGTTTGATATGTAGGTGGTGGGGGAGTAGTCTTCAACCGTTTGGGTGGTGGAGGTGTGTCGTCACACTCTGGAATGTGGTTGATATGTGGTGCGTGAACAATTTTTCTTCTTCCTATGATTGATGGTAGAAAGATGCCGGATAGTGGAGTAATTGGAGAGGATTAGAGAAGTTTGTGAGGTGGTCAGTCTCATGGATGTAGGGGACATCAGCGAGGGTTAGTGACTTCGATTGAGGTATATCAGGGGAGGGGAGGAGTCGTATGTGTGGATGGAAATGGAGGTTGTGTAAACCTAGGATTTTCAATTTTAAAACAATACCAAACATTTACATGCCTTTAATTTTCTTCAGGGCATGAAAAAAATGGTTTTTAATAAATTTTTAGCCATAGTACCTATACATATAGTTTATTTCATACAGGGAATGTATTTTGAGAGTGGTGTCATATTTTGGACCACGTCCTTTCAACATAGTTCTAGAAAACCTTAGTTTCACTAAACACTATACTAACCTATCTTGGCCTATTAAATCTACCATGGGTTAACTACCAGTCTATGAATTATTTATTATATATATATATATATATATATATTTTAAATAGAATAATTTAAATTTGAGTGTATATCCCATGTACAACTATTATAGAAAATAGTGTGGATAAAAGTTGTGATGTCCTCCCTTTTCAAAGGTGGAGTATAATTTTCATTTTTATGATCAGTGGTGCCCTATTCATATGAGGTATTTTATTTTTTCCATTCATACTATTCACATTATATTATGTCTTATTAGTGAAAGAGTCTGTTTGGTAATTTAATGATTCATTTATTTTATTATCATCCTTTTCAAAATAAAATAGAACATGTTGTTCCATATCTCTAAAATTAAATATTCACATCTTATAATCAATAAGAAACTTTCTAGTGGAGAGATATGGTCTTCGAAAAGTTAAGTAAACATTGAATTTATCTTGCATATCTTGAAAAATGGAATCAGTGGGAAAAATTAATTCGCTAAATTTTACCAATATTTCTTCAATAAATCCTTGAGTATCTCTAACTGAATAGTTCGGAAGTTTGATTTCCACCCTTTCTAGTTTTAGTTCACCGAGTCCCATATTTTTTAAAACACTCATGGGAATAAGATTTATGCTCACTCTTAGATCACATATTTCTCTTACCAAACTACACATTTTAATAGTTATAGGAATTGAGAAATTTCTCGGGTCTATCAATTTTGAAGGTAGATTCCTTTGAAAAACTGTGGAGCACACTTCATTTTGGGAGTTTACTCCTATGTCTTCCATTTAATTATTTCATGAGAGAAAGTATTTAAATATTATTTCATAAGTTGGAACATGAGAAATTTACTCTATAAATGGAATATTGATATGCAATAGTTTAATAATGTGTAGGAATTTTTTATATTTCCCCTCATTTTTTCACGTTCAATTATTTCAGTAATGGGGAAATTTGGCTTTTATGTTTGTTTTACTAAATTAATTTCTTCATTTTTTGGGTTGTTCACTATAATACCTTGAGATTTTATGAGATATATTTTTTTACATTCTTTAATGTTTTGTTTTGTATTCTACATCAACATTATCTTGCGCTATATAAAATACTGTATTATCTTTCAGTATACAAAACACTATTATTGTATTTCATTATACATAAGAACAACCATCTTCAATAGCTTGCGTTTTACGCCATATTGAGTTTCACTAAATAATAATATATTATTAAAATATAAAAATGGGATATAAACTAGCCAGTATGAATAGTATTAACCAAATTTTTAATTTTATAAAATATTATAATTCAACTTATTTATTTTCTATACATGATATAAGAACAAGTTCATTTTTTCGGTTAAAAGAACTATTTTTCAAAAAATGATGGTTTTCCACATTTTGATGGAGCACCCATTTTAAATCTAGTTTTTCACACTTTTATAAGTTCAATTTGGAAAAAATAATCTTCTTCATTGGAATCAGAAAATTAAATTTCACATTGGATGAATTTTATATATTTGTGCGATAACTTTCATATTTAAATTAACAGTAAAAATTCACTAGATTTTAATTGAAAAAAACAATGTTCATCAAAATAATTTATATGGTTAAATTATATTATTTAATGGTTTCAAAATAAAAATAAATTATACATCAATAATTTAATACAATTTAATTAAATTTCATTAATTTTACATTGAATTAATTTGTAAAAACATTTCAATCTTTGGCAATGTTTTATCTTTTCAACAAAAACCTGTTTTTTATTCTGATGTCTGGATTAATTTTAAATTAATTAATGAAACTTATATGTTTTGAATTTTGAAAAATGGACACTATATTTGGAATATTTGGGTATAAATTATATTAAATGGTTACTTTTTTTTGATAGTATGAATAGATACTACGGTAATTTTTATTTAACATGGTTAGAGGTAAATTTGGAAAACTACTGTAAAAATAATATAATGAGGGAAATACAATTATCCAAATTTCTTCCAAAATCCTATTTGACGAATTTAATTCTACCCTTAACATATTACATTTTAAACATAGTCATTTAATGTCTAAATGGTAATGAAAATGAAATGGATATTAATAAAAGCAATGAAAGTGACATAATGTCAAACTCGCATTTCTTATAAGTATAATAAATTTAATATAGGAATGACCCAGTATTATATTCAAAATTTAATAGTACATGGAATGATAAAATAATTACCTAAATCATGGTAATATAATTTTAATTTATAGGAAACAAATAATTTCCTTAATGTCTTATTCTTTGACGATGTAAAAATTAATAAATTAATGAGAAATCAATGAATCAATTTTATTAAAATTATAATTGCTAAAAAAGGATCAAACACATGAAAAAATATTATTAGTCAATTATATCTCAACTATAGTCTTCCAAATGTCATGTTATTGATCATTTGGATCCTTATAGAATAGATTATTAAATATATATTATTTTATTTAAAGTAATGTTAATTTTGTCACATTCATACTTTAATAATTATGCTATTTTCAATGATCAATTTTATAGAAGATAAATTGGAATAAATATATTATAAATAAATATATTATATTTTTATTCATTACAGTATTTTATTTTTAATTTTCAATCAAAATATAATTATATTAAATAAATACACAAGATCATTGTAGTAATTATTTTATTAATAGATATATCAAATAAATGTTATTAACAGTATTAAAATAAATATATTTTGGCATAATTAATATTTCCAATGAATTTTATAACATAATTTTACCTCATATTAATACATAAAAAGTTTTTGTTCTAAGTGAACTTGTTATCTTTATGTTATTAAAAATCATTAAATTGACTAGTGTCAAAATTGACACTATTTATTGTTTATCAAAATAGTGTTTTATTAAATTATTTATAAATCATTAAAGAATTTAAAAAATATATTACAATTATTATATGGTATAATAATGTTATAAATGTTTTATTTATGATCTAATTGACAACAAATAAGTAAATATTTTACCCTTTTAAGGTTTAAATAATTATCACCCCTAATAAAATGAAATAGAATAACTAAGTGTTTAATTGAAATGATAAGGATTTAATCGACCTAGAAACATGTCTATAATTTATTTATTGATGAAATTAAAACCCTATCTAATATAATATTCTAAATTGATACATTTTTTAGGATTTTTATTGGGATTTTATTTTATTATAAATTAATAGTTTTGAGGTTTCAAAAGGTTCCCCTCGCATTAATTATAAAATTGCACCTCCTCCGTCATTTCTCCACAATTCAATAAGACTTAATTTTCGTCCATAACCTAAACATATCTCTTCCCATCTTCAGTAATAACATTCTAAAGGTTCTTCTATTCTCAAAATATCAACTCTAGTTCTATTGTGAGGAGATATAAAGAGGGCACATCAAAGAAGAGGAAATCTCCTCAACATATTCTTTCATATTTATTTCTACTTATACATAAACTTCATGAGTTGTTTTATTAAGGAATAATAACAATAGAAGAAAATATACTTATTTGTTATTATAATTATGAAACAACTATATTAAACTTTTTATCCATCCTATGAATGAAGAAATCACCACGCATGCATATGTGTGGTTTACCGTCCCCACGCCATGGTATAATATTTTTTTTCACTACCACATTACTTGGATTGGTATAAAAATGGATGTAATAACTATATGTTATTTTTATAAAAAAAATATTTATTCTGAAATAGATCACACAATTCAAATAAATACCATTCAAAAATTATTGGAATGATACCCTCACTTGTGTGTATGTACGGCCTACCGTCTCTAGGATGCGATGTGATTTGTTCTACCTGATATCCACTAAAGAATAATTTTATAAATGTACAGAATGAATAAATGTGGTATTTATTATGTTAATATAATTTTATAATGATATAAACATGACTTAATAAGGATTAATTGAACTTATTAAACAAAACATACATACGATCATGAAGTAGTTAAAAACTGAATAATGAGTAACAATGAATTTTTGCTGACAAATGAAGAATAATATGAACATATATGATAACCATGATTCTTTAATAAGTTAGTAACATTATATAAATCATTATAAATGAGGTTTGGATACATTGGAATCATATCAGACATAAGTTAAGGGATAATTTTGAAATCCCATTTTTATTGGTGATTGAATATACTTAAGTATTTACTGGGGATATCTTTATCATCCATTTCAATGTTTTCTAAAAATGATTTTATAAAATGTATAATATTATTATATTTATGTTTAAATTCATTTTTCCGTTTTTTAATAATTTTACTACATGGTTGGGAAGGATTATTTCTTTTGTTTACCATACGAGTTACATTTTGACTTCTACGACATAAGTACGAGAATAATGTTGTTCAACATATATGGAATGAATGGATTTTTACACTTTTATAATTCCTTATTTACATTAAGCTTCCTCTACATGATTTAACGTTTATTTTCAAATAAATTATTTTCTTTTAAAATTGCATCCAACTTTGAGAAAAGAAGTCATTTTTGAAGAAGAAAGTATATTTTTCTCTAGAATCAAATTCAAATGTGTAATGAAAATTATTTTCCATCTAGGATGATACTATTTAAATTGGGTTATGTTTATATCCCTATTATTACTATGATTCGATTTTGGTTTAATGATGGAATGATATTTTTTATGGATTATGTAATAATATAATTATATTTAAGAAACCTAATTTATTTCTTTGTTCATGATATGGTGAATGATTTGTGTTTTTGTGCCACATGTAAGAATAATTTCATTATGAGATGGCTGAGACCTATATCTCCCTAAAATGAATTGGGTAATGATTTATATCTCATCAGATAGAGATGAGTGGAATGGAATGAAAATATCTCTCCCTAATATAGGGCTAGAATGAAAAGTAAATACACTTTAGTATTACAGGGCTGGAATGGAAAGTATACCCAGTTCGATAAAGGACAATGTCCACTATGATAGTTATGGAAGCAATTCCTTGGCTACTATGGAAATCATATTATGTGGTTATTAGTTTTTCATAATTACATTTTTTTACCAATGATATTCTATCGTGGTTAATATATCATTATGATCTTTTACTTATGTACTAGAAAGATTTATTTCATGACTAAAGATTCTTATGATTAATCATTAGGTTCATGTTTTTTCATTATTATGTTTATGGTTTGTTTTATGTTCCCCATGTTTACCCTTACTGAGAATTTGAGCTCACCCTTTTTATTTTTTGTTTTCCCCAAGATATAAAGTAAGGTTTTTAGTAGGAAACAAAAAGGGGAATATCTTTATGGGATATGTTGAATATATTTCACAATGATAGAATATTATGTCACAATTTTTCAAAGACACTAAACTAATATGATATTTGGAAATCATTGGCTTATTATATTAAGTATTTCAAATAACTAATGTAATTATATTTATGTAAATCATGGGTTATTAGAGTTAGTATTAGAGAAAATGATTAGTTATGCTTTGAAAACTAGGATATGAAAACATTAGTGAGATCCCTATAGATTTTTATACGGTATGTATTGGGATTTCCCTAAGTGTATTTCTAATTATAGTTCATACACCTAGAATTATGGTAATGATAATGAATAACATAGGATTAGTCCTATGATGGTAGAGACTGGAATTTCTCCCCATTTATTATGTTGTTTTCCTAGTATGATTTTTTTCCTCTCACAATATTCTTTTTGGGTTTTAGAAAATGGATGGAAATAGAACGATTTTTGTTAATGGAAAATATGATAGACAATCGAATGGTATTATTCATGAAAAACCAAATGAAATGGGAGTTGGAAGGAGAAACATCATTATTATTCCTAAGAAGCAATATCATAATATGATCCATAATCTCAACTTTTCTAAGTTTCCTGAACCAGATAATTAGAGAAATATGGAGTTTTATGGTAATCATATAGGAATGAAAGTTTAATTTTACACATCTAAATCATGTGGGAAGAGGCATCGAGGAGAATGATTCAAAGGAACTGGAGGATGATTTGGGTGTGGAAATGTATAACATAAATCAAGTAATTGAAAAGGAAAAGGATTAGTTGACACAATGGACAATGATAATGGTATTTCTAAGACATCAATTATGGTTAAATGTTTTAAATTTGGAATGTACAAAAATAATGAAAATCTATGCTCTAAGGGAAAATCTCCTGAAGAGGATCAGCATTGTCATATGGGTTGTATTTATATTGATGATGATAAAGATACTACAAATAATATGTAAGTTGAAATTAATATTGATGAATAAAATGAGGGATCTTGGTTAATGGTTTAATAAGATAGTAGAATGATTTCATGTTTATGAATAATAATTTTGTTAAAGTAATTTTATGGTACTATGGAATAATGAAACATATAAGGATTGTTACACTATTTTTTTCATTGGATATTTTAAAGTATATATTGAATGGTACTGGTAACCAGGAAAAGTTATTGTAATATTTTTGGAAAGCAGATGACTTGAAGATAATAAAGGGATAATGAATAATGAGGTATTTTCTAGTATTAATCTTCTTTTGAAAGATATATGGACAAAGTGATATCATGTTTTATGTATATGTAATTTTTAGTATTTTTGGTGGGTGGAAATATTTAATTTTAACAGGCTTTTTATTTTCACTAAGATCTATGGTAATTCATGTTATTATCATGTTTCCAGAGAAACATATGATTAAGGTATTCACATGTTTGGAATGTGACAACCAAGAACTACCTTTTGAGATATGGGAGATAAATGTTATTTCGATTTTGGTCACCTCTTTTTAAAGTTTTATAATATAATCTTTTGGAAGGATTGTAATGTTATCCATTTATGGATAGTATAGGTTATATTAAATTTGATGTATGTTTGATTAATTTATTGTCTCGTTATAGGTGGACTTATGCATATTTTAAAACCTATTATATCCTTTTTTGTTGAGACACTGGGAATGACCTATCGTTCTATCACATGATCTGGTAACACTTCAAGAATGAAAATTTCAACTTCATTATATTAAATAATAGATGAAGTGGAAATTTTTTATTGAATGACTAATGGTGCGATTGTATTGAAATCAAGTATGTATTTATTCTCATGAAAAATTCATCAACATTACGAAAAGAATCTTGAAACCAAAAGTGTTATCCTAGTACCTGCTTATCTGATAAATCAGATGGTCCCATAAATCATTAAAGAATTATGTATTTCTAGAAATTATCATTCTCCAAACATTATTCTCTATCACAATTAATCATAACATGATGGTTATATTTCTCTCCTATATACATGTTTTCACTTCACACATATGTTATCCTATGTGGAAACCCAGTAACGAGTTACTTTTGGGTAACCGTTGTGTTTCAAACTGTCCTTTTTAAATAATATTTTAGTATTCCTTTTAATGATGTGGGTTTATATGAACAAAAACTTTCATGTAGAATACCTTTTATAAATTCAATGATTTTTGAGGGAAAATTTAATTTTAAGGGGGGTAGAATGTAACACCCCTGAGATTTTATGAGATAGATTCTTTTTAATTTTCATTGAATTCTTGTGTTGTATGCTACTCCAATATTATATTTCACTATACATAACACCATATTAGCTTGTAGTATATGCAACACTATTCTTGGCTTGTGTTACATGCAAGAGCGACCTTCCTCGATAGTCTGCGTTGTACACCATATCGAGTTGCACAAAACAATGATATCTTATAAAAATATTATTATCAAATATAAATAATCCATTATGAATCTTATTAACCCCGTTTTTTATTTTATACAACATTAATATTCATCTTATGAATTTTATAGACATGATATAAGAACAAGGTCATTTTATGGATAAAACAAGTATTTTTTAAAAATGTAGTTTTGCCGCCTTTTGATGGTGCTCCATTTTAAATCAAATTTTTTGACACTTTTATAAGTTTAATTTGAAAAAATAAACTTTTCATTGGAATTGGGAATAAAATTTTACATTGGATGATTTTTTCATATTTTTCTGATAAATTTCATATTTTGATGAATAGTTAAAATTTGCTAAATTTTAGTTGCAACTACTTTTTTCATCAAAATAATATATATTGTTAAATTATATTATTTAATGTATTAAATTTCTAAATGGAATATATTTTCATAAATTAATAAAAAGTAATTAATTTTCATTAATTTTAAATTGAATTCATACGTAAAAACATTTCAATCTTTTTCAATATTTTAACTTTTAAACAAAAACCAATTTTTTATTCTAAAGATGGGAATAATTTTAATTTAATTAATGAAACTTTTGTTCTTTGAATTTATAAAATTGGATTCAATATTTGTAATTCAGGGGTCAAAATTATGTTAATAGGTTACTTTTAATTTTTGATATTATGAATAGTAACTATGATAATTTTTATTTAACGCGGTTAAATGTAATTCGAATAAATTAGTCTTAAAAATAATATTACATGGTCAATAAAATTATCTTAATAATAGTAAAATTCTAATTTGATGAATTTAATTCTACCGTTAACATATTAGGTTCCAAACATAGTCATTTAATGTCCACTTGATAGAGAAAATGACATAGATAATAATAAAACCACTAAAAGTGACAAAATGTAAAACTCACATTTCTTATAATTATAATCTTTTTAATATAGGGAAAACCATGTGATAGCTTAGAAAATATATAGTCCTTGGAAATAAAAAATAATTAACCACATCATAGTAATTTATTTTTAATGTTTAGAAAATAAATAGTTCCCTTAAAGCCTTATTATTTTATAATGTAAAATTTAATTAATTGGTGAGAAATCAATGAAAACATTTTTATTAAAATTATAAAATCTCTAAAAAGGTAAAAAAACATGACCAAATCTTTTTGGTCAAGTATAGATCGGCAATAATAATCCAAATGTCAAGCTAGTAACCATTTAGATCCTTATAGAACATATTATAACCTATAATTTTTTTTTATTTGATGTAATTTTAAAGCAGTCACATTCTTACTTTAATAAGTATACCATTTTCAGGTTTAATTTTATATAATATAAATTACTCTACATATATTCCCTTGAAGTATATTAAATTTATCGTCAATAGAGTATTTAATTTTTAATTTTTACACAAAAAAATAACTATATTAAATAATTACACAAAATCATTGTTACAATTATTTTATTAATGGAGATATCAAATAATTGTTATTAATAATATTAAAGTAAATATATTTTAAGATAATTAATATATCCAATGAATTTTCTAGATAACCTTGACCCCATAATAATATAATAAAATAGTTGGTTTGTTGTGAACTTTTTATCTTTATACTTCTAAAAATGAATAAATAGAATAGCATCAAAATTGACACTATTGATTGTTTATCAATATAGTGTTTTATTAAATTATGTAAAAATCATAATTTTTTTTAAAAAACATATAATAATTATTATATGGTAAAAATTGTTCTTAATTTTTTATTTTTTATATAATTTAAATCAAATAAGTTGTTACCCTATTTAAAATGAAATAGAATAACTAAGTGTTAAATTAAAATGAAAAAGTTATAATGGACATAGAAACTTGTATAAAATTAATTTTTTAAGGATATTACAACCCTATAAAATCTCATCTTCTAGATTGGAACGTTTTTTAGGTTTATGGCTAGGATTTTATTTTATTATAAATTAATATTTGGGATATTTCCAAAAGCACCCCTCACCTCAATTATAAAAAGGAACCTCATCCCTCATTATTCCGAATCTCATTAAGACTTCATGTTCATCCATCCCCTGCCCATTTCTCTTCACAACTTCCCAAGTTACATTAAAATGATTCTTATATTCTTAAAATACTAACTCTAGTTCCATTAAGAGGATATTTAAGGAGACAATGTCAAAGAATAGGTAATCTATTCTGCCAATTATTTCTTATTTATTTATACTTCTACTTCTAATTCATGAGTTGTTTCATTATAGAATAATAAATCTAGAATAACATATACCGATATGTAATTATAAATATTAAACAACCATATTCAACTTTCTATCCATCCTAACAATGATGAAATCACCATGCGTATGTGTGTATGGCTTACCGTCTCCACGCCATGGAGTAATCTATTTTTCACCCCCACCAGACATAGATGGGTATAAAAATGAATGTAATAACAATATATTATCATTATAAAATGGTATTTATTCTTAAATATTGTACTCCATTCAACTAAATACCATTCAATAATTATTGGAATGATATCATCGCTCGTGCGTACATACGGCCAACCATCTCCATGATAATATGTGATTCATTCTACTAGATAACCACTCTAGAATAATTATATAATTGTAAATAATGAATAAATTTGGTATTTATTAGGTTAATATCATTTTATAATTACATAAATATGACCTAAAAACGAGAACCAGAACTTATTTGACAAAACTTTCATACGATCATGACGCAGTTAATACCCAAATAACGAGTACTAATGAATTGTTACTAACAAATTAATGATAATATGACCATATATGATGACCCTGATTCTAGAATAAGTTAATAACATTATCTGAATCATTATATAGGAGGTTAGGACATATATAAATCATATCATACCTAAGGCAAGGGATAATTTTACAATCCAATTTTTATCTGAGATTGTTTATACAAAAGTATTTACTGGGGGTATATTTATCATCAATGTCCACGTTTTCTAAAATTGATTTATATAATGTTTACTATTATTATTATGTATATTTATTGTCATTTTTTACCCATTTTTAACTTGTATTACAAGGTTTTTATGGAATCTTTCTTTCGTTTACCATACGAGTTACTTTTTGAATTCTCCGACAAAAGTACGTGGAGATGTTTTTTTAACTTATAGGATGTGAAATGATTTTTACACTTTAATAATTCCTTATTCCCATGAATATTTTTGTACAATATTTCAATTTTATTTTAAACTAAATTATTTTATTTTAAAATCACATGAAATTTTGTGAAACGAATTGTTTTTTAAGAAGAAAGGATATTTTCCTCAATAATTATGTTCAAGTGTGTTATCAAAATTATTTTCCATCTAAGATGGTGCTCTATAAATAGGGTTATGTTTCTATAACTATTATTACTATGATTTGATGTGGTATTAATGATGGAATGATATTTTATATGGAATATATTATTATGGAATGATGTTTAAGAAGCCCATTTTATTTCTTAGGTTATGCTATGGTGAATAATTTATGTTTTTGTGGTACATGTAATAATGATTTCATTATGAGAAGGTTGGGACTTATATATCCCTCCAATTCATTGGGTAAAGAATTGTACCTCATGATATATACATGAATAGAATGGGAAGTAAATCTAGTTCACTAATACAGGGCAAGAATGACAAGTAAATCTGGTTCAGCAATACATGGATGGGATGGCTAGTAAACCCAGTTAAGTAAATGACTTTTTCCACTATGAAGGTCTTGGTAGAATTGACTTAGCTACTGTAGAAATCATATTATGTGATGATTATTTTCCCAAAATTACATGTTATCTCTCAATGTTATTCTATCATGGTTAATGTTCCTTTATGATATATTCCTTACGTACTTCCGAGATATATTTCATGTACCTAATGACTGGGTCAATAGAATCATTAAAATGGATCATTATTATAATGTTCAATCTCTTGAGTTTTACCTTGGATAACATCACCTGATTCATTTAACTTCATCTCATCAACATTTTATTACTTCTAAAAGTCCAGTATCCTTCCACTTTTAACAATTTTAGATTTATCCAATTCCCATAGATATGTTCCTATATTAGGGGTCAAGGTACATGGTAGCCAATAAGATATAGTTTTAGTGATCTTCTTCATGTTATGATCATGATTGCATATGTAAACATTGCGGTTTTTAATTTCAGTATCTTGTGTTCTGATCTGTTGGTATTCTTTCTACACAAAGAAAGTGACAACATTTTCTATATATGTATGGACAGGTTGTTCTAGTTTGTTCTTTATTGTGATTGTTATAATTTTTATTACTTATTTAATTATATATATTGTTGACCTATAGTAAAAGGATGAATGAATTTATATTGAGTTATATGATCTATAACTTATGAGGGGTTCCTAGGTGTTGATTTATTCCTTGATAGAATGTTTCAACTTCTCTAATCAAAGTAACCTATGTTTCTATGTGGAAATTGAGCCAACCTATTTTGATAGTTTTGTAGTTGTTGATATTTCTGGGGATACTAGTACATTTCTACTTCTTGATTTTAATTTATGTAATTATAATCTAGATCTTTGGGTTCCTACATCTTTTCTATGTAGTCTTCATATGAGTGTGGATTGTCACACATCTATCTATATTGATTCTATATCAGAGGAAAAGGTGGTGGTGGTGGTGAAATAGGTAAGTTAAATAACAATAATTTTATTTTTTAGGTATTCTACTTGGGCTACCAGGTGTGTAGTTTCTTCGACCTAATGGATTTTTCACCATGTTAATCCTCTATAACATTTCCACTGAAAAGAATAATGAGATACTTTATCAATAATTTCGTGGTCAAACTTGGCGTCTTAAGAATTAATCCTTCATCAGTTGGGGAATCAACATCATTATGATATTGTGTTGATTTCCTTTGTAAAATTTTTGTAATTAAATCCACATGTCATATCTGTGATGTGGGAACTTGCAATTTAACTGGTTGAATATATCACATACCACATGGGCCGATTATTCATCCACTTGGGTGAGGATTTGAATTTCAGTTTAGAAATTCTATTTCTAGATTGGCGGGAAGTATTTTTCTAATAATTTATTTTATAATTCATCCCATGTCATTATTGGATTGGGATATTAAATTATTATCCAATCCTAGGCTCAATCTCCCGTGGAGAATGGTAAAAATCATAACAAAATGAAATTTTAGGATATACCTTGTTTGTGAATGGTATTAAAAACATTAATAAATTTTGAAATGTTATTTATTGGGTTATTCTCTTTGAATCATACTGAATTGATCCTTTTTATATATCATGTGATTGATTCCTTAATTAATCTCGAAATTGCGCTTTTGAATTGGGGGGAATGTAATTCTAGAAGCAGTAAAACATATGGATAGAAAACAGTGGTCCATTAGGTGTACTCCTACAGTGTTGGATGCTCTCCCTAATTGATTGGTTGTTAATATTGGAGATCATTAAGGTGTGGTGGTGTAGGATTTTTATCCTTTTCCAATGTGAAGCCATAGAGCATAGTGATTTTTTATCAATCTCATAATCAAGGAGAATAAGTTCATGTACATCTAAGCATCTTCTTCAAGTCAAGGGTCCCTGGTGTATGCACCACCTAAGAAGAAAATATATATTTATATATATATGGAGAGGGGGATGTAGGTGGAGAAAAATATAAAAATGAAAAGGGGACAAAAAATAAGTAATGGGAGGGATGAGATCTTGTAGGGTTCGATCTAAAAGTCACCATACCTGAGAAATATTATCCCTTAAAAAAAAGTACACACATGCACGTGTTGGAAAATTTTTGTGGCTGAAGGTCAGATTAGAAATTTATAGTTCCAAACTACACTTATTAGTAAGTCGTAGTAGTGCGCTAGTGTGGGGTAGAACTAGTGAGGAATACTATAATTCCATCAATCAATAGAACAAAACCCATAGAAAAGATTACTCATGTTGAATATTCTAGTTTGGTTTTTGATAAATCATGTTATTTTGGAGTTTGATTCATAAAATAAAGGAATGGATCAGACTCAATTTTAGTTACCAAATAAAATTCAAGATTTACCTTGGTACAGTCCAATGTATTAGGCTGTTAATCATTGTTAGATTCCAAAATTTGTTTTGGTCTTACTAATTGGTTCTACCAATACTATAACTATCCAATTATAATGGTCTAACTGAAAACATAAGTTCATTATGATTTCCTTTTATATAGAAAGCATCATTAAAATTGGTTGAATTATGTCTCAACTCCAATTAGGATTGGTTCATTCAATTTCACAGACCATGGATATGGGAGTGCAAAATAATGTGATGTACAGTTTTTATTAAACTATATACTAGCCATAGGGTTACCAAGATTCGATCAATAGATTTATTAAACTCAGAAAACCCCTTACACTCCACCCATAACCCTATGTGGATTATCCTCCCATCGAGGTGTTCATTGGATATAAGGATATGTCAAACAGGTTGTGAATTATCAAGAAAACGTAGTGGAAGAAGAAATCTACGATTAAAATATGAAACAATCTATGTTAATCAATTGATGTAAATGTAAATATACTCAAAATAGACTTCACATGATGAACCAATGAATAATGATCAATATGGAATCAAAAAAAAGTAACAAAAAATCAAAAAAATTGTGAAAGAAGAAAGGTTGATAAACAAATAAAATGTTGATGAAGAAAAGAGAGTGGTGTGGAAATGGAAATAAAAAATGGAAATGGTATCATAATGGATGAATAAGGGATGGAGAGTTATTAAAAACTCATAAATATTCAATAAAATAATGAAATGGATGGATGGAATATATTTTTTATAAAAATAGATAAAAAAATAGATGAAATGGGGAAATAAAAATGATATAAAATAAAATTGTCCAATATCCTATACACAAATGGTTCTCAAAATATGAATTTCCCCAAGAAGTACACAACATGTAAGTCATTCTTGTTTTGTATAGGATTAAGATACTGCAGTTTTTACACCTTCATTTCATAGATGTTTTCTACCAGTTGTTTATTCGATATCCACATTTCCTACTAAATAATTGGTTCATATCCTTGATAGGGTGAGCCTTCAAAATATTCGTGTCATGGAATATCTACATGACATTTATGGGATTCACATTTGGTGGGTTCTTAACCATTGAAATCAATGCATCATGTAATGATGTTACATGATGTGTATTATTATTACAACTTGAAAGTGATTCATGGGTTGGTTTTCAACCTTATAGATATACTATGAATGAGGTCGACCATTCATGAATATGATACACGATGTGTATATGATACACTAAGTTTAAATCCTATTTTTTCTAATTTTGAATATTTCTTCCTTCGAATCCAAATTTCCTAATTCTAGTGAAAACAAACCAAAACCCAATGTATTATCAAATCAATCATGAATAACACTAAAATAAATGTAACCAAAATGTATATAGAATTTCGTCTTATCATTCATCAAAATATCATACCCATTTAATAATATAATAATTTGGCTTCCAAGGAAAGACTCACAACCATTACTACCAAAAACATGCTCTCGTTGAGGGTCAGCCTATAAACTGGGCACCCACTTTTCCTACTTGGTAAACCCATAAATAGATTTATCCACTTTGGATGCTCTATATTGAAACTAAATTGGTGCTATTCTTATTGGTACCCTCTCTATAAGTACATTTGTGAAGACATCCCTCTCCCAAAATTTAGTAAGAACCATTCTCTTAGTCTAACACCCATCTGTAAGAGATCACACATCCCACCACCCAATATCTAGTATATCATATCCTAAAATGACTCTATAGTAGAAATACTCAAATGGGAGATGGTATCAAGCCCAACCCCTTTCCATGTCACCCTAGGATGACTTTTACACCTACTTCTCCACTAACTGAAGTCTTTTTTCAATCCCACTAACATTGAATTATCCCATTCCTACACTAATTAAGGTTTTTGAAGTAATAGTTCTATGTCCTCTGACCATTATTCCAAACCATTATTTAGTCTCATCCAAACTATCACCCCTATGAAACATATTAAGTCAATTTATAGAGTAGAACATCTCCATCATAACCTACTAGCCCCAAATTCCATTTCGTAGTCCCCAAAACACCAGAAGGGCTCCACCATCATGTTTTGAGCTAAAAACAATAAAAATAGACTCCTAATGTGTAAAATTATTACAATGGATGAAAAAATCACTGAAAAAGCTCAAAAATTGTAGTAAATTGGTATTATATGACATTTATACTGAGTATACAATATGCACTCCCAAATCTCTTCCCTAAGAATGTACTTCCCCATGTATTGGTCCGCCATTGGACTTGTTATGTACTACTACACAACCATGACATAAATGTGGTATGGTCATGTATTACAATATGTCTATTTCATACCTAGGGTCTATTCATGTATATCCACATGTCTATCTACCCTTTAATGGGGCATCAGTTCATGTACATTTCCATAGGTCTATATCCCACTATATTGTGTGTACATCGATTACGCAACGTATAGTCCCAATAATTTCATATCAATATGTACTCGACAAAATTTATATGTAAAATATATATTACATTTTAAAAAATACATGACATTTACTTTTACATTTTTATCTTTACCATACCTGAATAACAGATAAAATGTTTTTATTGAACCACTTTTTGTGTGGTTGGGATTGCCAATTGGGAAACCCTTTTAAGCCACTCAAATCCACCATTTTCCCCATATTTGGAACATATTTACCATAATGGATTTCTTAAAATTAATAATAGGGCTTTAAAAAATAAATAAAACATGTCTATGGGAATAATTTTATAAAACTAAAAAAACAGCATACCAGGTGGCATAAATGTTGAAGCTTCTTGTACAAATCTTCCCATAGAAGCAGCTTCATGTCAATCTGATCTCGATCGATTCCATGGATTATTTACATGTATATATCTTTTACCCTTACCTCTTATTTTGGCCCCCATGTGACTTATATTCCCTCTCTTGCTTCTTATCATGTGTAACAATCCTAATGGGGGATTATGTTAATTAATTAATTTATTTATTTATTTATTTATTAGTTTCCATTATGATAATTTTCTCAAGTCCCCAACCCCGAATTAGGTTTATGACTCTGTTAATACCCCCCACCCCTTTGGACTCATCCATGTAGTCAAAATCTAAATCCAATGTTTCTTTAACAAGATTTCATCACCCAAACCAATGTGAATAATTTCACATTTAATTATTTGAATATTAAATATTCCACCAATACATAAACATACCATAATTCCAAAAAACTTCTTTTATATGGTAATTGAACTATTTTGGATAAAAATATAGGGAAAAAATTATTATAGATCATATTCTATGGTCAAATGAAAATATTACCCCTCACATCCACTTGAAAGAAAAAATTCAAATATCTACTTAAAATTTAACAGTCAGAAAATTTGAATCGTTACAAAGTTATTGGTTTTTGTTGAATTAAATTTAATTAGTTAAAAATTAATACATATTATACCATAATAGGATAATATTATTTCATAATATACTATATAAGATCTAATATTTAATAAATTATTCAACATTATTGATTTTATATTGATAGTGATGTTGTTATTATGCATCCAGATTCATGTTATAAAAATCTATATTATCACACATAGATCCTAGAATTTATATGACATTACTGGAATTTTGGATTTAATTAGGAGTGATGTGGCTACACCGTAACATGCTGCACAATGATAAATATACAATTTTTGACATGATGTAAAATATTGGGTACAAATCAACTGAGGAAGTGTTTTTTCGTTGATCCTACAATACAATCATATTATTTCATAATGAATAATGTAAAATGTAATAATGAATACATGACTATAACAATATACCTTTATTTAGAATATCCATAATATAAAATAATCCATTTGGATTGTATAATTGTAATATAATACATACATTTCTACATAATGCATAATGTTACTATTTTAGATACAATTATAAAATAAAATACATAAAATATTTTTTTGAAAAATAATTAATAAATATTAATGATGTATATTGGTCAAATAATTATAATATAACAAAAAATATATATATTAATATTACTTAGGTATATTTTTTAATTATACATGGTTTTCTCAAAATTCCTCATCGTCTCCTCTCTCCACAGGGTGAATGGGGGTGAGGGGACTCACCAATAGTTCTCCATCATCTCACCCCAAGGAGTTTTTCCCTTTCCTTGATCCCATTTTTCTTAATATTTTCCTGTCATCCAAATTTTTTCATAATTTTCATATATCTATAATGATCTTACAAAGTTACAAATCTCTACATAGAGTCCATTGAATACTTAACCATCCATTGCCTCTCCCTAGTAGCTGGTATTGAAATTAATCTTCATTTGATTGATTCCTTTGACTAACTTATTTATATTACATGTGGATTTAAGGATCCTATGAACATAGTTTGGTTGTATCATAATAGAAGTATGATAAATTTTTTGGTTGAAAATAAATTTTATATCAACTAGTATAAATGACCATGTCACCTAGATGGAATCCACTTCATCCTCTTTATATGAACCTATGATTTTTACATTTATTAGTATTCCATGATTCTAGACATCTGGATAAGATTTATTTTTTTTCTCACACCAATATAAAATTTGGAGATTCTAATAATTTTAGGAAACTTGGTTTTATGATTTTTGGGTTTTGATTTCATTACAAAGGATCTATTTCACCTGATCACTCTGTGCATTTGAGTTGAGGATAATGTGTCTAATACTCTGGTTGGATATATTTCGATTATGATATAAGAGGAATATATTTGTTACTAGAAAGTGAACATTGAGTCTTGGTTTGTTTTTTTAACTTCCTATTATAAAATGGGTCATATTCAGTAGGATTGTAATCATGGTTATACAAAGAATATATCATAGATCATAGCCATCTCACACAATGTGTTTGATTAGGGACTGATGTAGTCATGAGAAATCTTCCTATGAGTCATATGATGTCTTCCAGTAATATATATCTAATAGTTATTTAAAAAGATTCCAAGTATTCTTAATATATGAGGGGAATGGAATTTTATTACTAGGTGAGAATGAAATCATTGCAAGTATTATTCAATCAATTCTAGCAATAGCTAAAATTCCATCCAATACAAATAAATTATGATTTTATTTATCCCCCTTTTGTCCTAATGCATGAATAGATCCTTGTATCCTTGTTTTGAGGCTTCATTAGGGCTTGATGTTCTTAATAAAGAAGACTATTTTATCTCCATTATGTTATAGGAGGTGAAAGATAAAGGAACTGTGAATTGTTTCATTTTTTGAAGAATATTTGGAGAGGAAGGGAATGTGAAACCAATTTTTTTAGTGGTCCATGGATTACTAAATTTAGTTTTCATTCCTTAGGATAATTTTTCCATTGTGAATGATATGTTTTCTAGAATTTAGTTATATAACCACTTAAATAACATAGGTGAAGATAAAATGGGAAACATAAAAACCATATTATTGAATGTTTAAATTCTTATATTGAAGAGAAATCAAGAGATGGCAAAGACCCCTAATAATATCCTTTTAGAGGATGGTGTTGGGGTTGGTTCAAAGGGATCCCCTATAAGAATTGAAGGATTTTTTTGGGAATAAATAGGTTGATATATAAAGTATTTAATTAAATATGATGCTAAAAATCCAGCGTTTTTTACTAATATATACACTTTTATTAGAAATCATGTTTATAGTATTAATAAAATATATTATTTTTTTCTTAGAATTTTTTAGGTCCTTGCTCAGTTTTTTCCATTTTATTATGTTGTAATAACCATATAAAAGTTACCTCATTTAGTGATATATCTCATGCTAAGAAATCAATATCAGTGTTGAACTTAAAATTATAGAATGTGGTATTTAAAATAATCCATTTGTTGGTTACCATACTTTTGGAATAAAACTCATGCAGATTAATCCCCCCATTTATCTAGTCTTTCATGAGATTTATGATTCGAATTATTTTGTGATTTTCGCTTGTTTTTACTAAGAGTAAATATATCCATAAATTGTTTCAAAAAATATTTAATAATTTATACAATAATGTATTTATCTATTTCTATTTCAATGATAAGTTATGAAATATGATGTATTTTAAAATGAAAAAATTTCTACTACACCAAGTATTGTGATTCTTTGAATAATCTATATATGTTCTCGTATATATGTTCTTAGAGATATTAGGATGTCTTTTTTTAATTTTAATAGTTCAAGGTATGCTTAATTATTTTAGCTTGATTCTCTATTATAATAATATATTACGCAAAAAACATAGTGACAAGTCATTCATGATGTAAGGAGAAAATATTCTATGTTGTTTCTGCTGTAAGATTTTCCTAGACATGATCGCCATATTAAGTAGTCTATATCTACGGTAGGATTACACACATGTCTATTTTCATTCAATTATATTTCATTACCAACTATGGTTTATTAGAGTTTATATGAATCTACATTAAATTCATACATATTCTATTTTCTTCTATTTTTTTCTACTGCAACATAATGGTTGATTTATCCACTACATTTGTAGCTAAATACTTTCAATACATATTATGAGTGTACTATTTAAAAAAATCATTTGGGAAAAATGTATTTATAAAAAAAATATTCATTTATTAGAAATGGTATCCAGATATAAATAATATATTAGAGAATTTGTCCAACAAAAGTTATTCTTTCATTAACTCAAAACAATCACGTTTTTAGTGTTTTTAAGAAAGTTTTTTGCCTTATGACAAGGGACTAAAAAAAATTTGTACGAAGTATAAATTAATTGTAATCAACATTCATGGTCCTTAGGTAGAGGAATCATATTAGTGAAAATTACCAAACATGTAGACACTATTTTGGTGGAGTGGATAAGGGGATCTTTATACCTTAAACCACCTTATATAAATGTGAAATAATTTTTCTGTTATTTATTTCCACTAAATTATTTTTATATAATATATATAAATAGGTTATCTTTATTTCATGTGGTGAAATATTCAAAAATTAACTGGTATTTAAAAGCTCAAAATTCACCCCCCGTGTGTCTCCATCATCATCTTGGGAAAAAGGTAGGGGAGCTAAAACACTATTAAAGAATTATTTTCGCACTATAAATATTGAGTTAAATATAAAGATTATGAGTAATGTTATTGAAGTATCTTAATTATGTGACATCTATGATCCTTGATTTATATTATAATGGTAAAAATTGTGGATTCGAGGAATCTTGTATTATTACATATAGGAAAAATAATTCATTTATGTTTTATCTAGAATATGTAAGGCCTAATAAAATATCTTAAATGAATCATATAAATGCAATTTTACAAAAGAAACTATGTAAAATATTTGTTGAATAGATTTGAAATAAATTTTTTGTGGTCTTGGAAGATATGAGTTCAATCATGTCTCTTAGTGATTAACTATTGAAATGTGGAAAGAAAAAAAGGATTCATTTGAAGGACATAATAATGTGAGAAAATTATATTAAAATATTAATATATTTAAATTTTACACATTTATAATATATTGAGGTCAATTTATCACTCCAATAAATGATTTAATAAATGATATATTTAATTCAGTAATCAGTCTTGGAATATTTTTACTAGAACATGGTCAAACATTAATGGTACTCATAGTTTTTCATTTTAGATATAATAGAATTTATGCTATAATTATATACAAAATGAAGCTTAAAAGTTTAAATATAAATTATTAGATTTATACTCTAATGGTCCATACAAAACACATAGAAGTGGATTTTTTGGATAATAAATTGATCAGGAAGGAAAATAATGATTCTAGAGTCTTGATTCCTAATAGAGGAAAAAATTAAAATGATTATTTTATTTTTTTCTAACAATTATACATGATATTAAATTTCTAGATAATATATCAATAAGTTTTATTGAAGATTAAATAATATTTACAATAAAAATAAATCTTATAAGGAATTATTCAATTATCATAAGAAAAATAATCATGGACTGAGGGAAATTTAATAAAATGAATGGAAACAGGTCAAAAATATCAAACATGATTATCCATAACTCAAGGTAAGTAAAATAATTGAAATAAAGTATTAGAAGTTTCAAATTGAAAGCTGGTTATCAACATAAAGGAACAAAATCCATAATGTTAAGCTAAAGTGTGTTAGAATATTCAAATGATTAGTCTTATTTTGAATCAGAATCAGAATAAAAAAAATAAAAATTTAAAATGTGTGTTTTATAGCTCAACAATATGATGTGAAATCCTATAAATATAATATTTTAAATTATGATTCTAAAAACATCTTTTATGTTAAATTAGTTAAATATTTTCCTATATAGTTAGAAAAATATAAACATCCAATTAAAAAAGAATAAATCAATCAGAAAATTTCAAAATGATTACATAAGTGAAAAGGATACCATGATAAAATATATTTTATAACTAAAATACGAATAATATAAATTTTATTCATGATTTATTTAACAAGATATCAAATATAAATATTTTCTTACTAAAATAGATTCCATAAAACTACAGTCCATTGTATTTACCAATATGGAGGATTATTTAAATATTATCATTGGAATGAATATACATTAGAATGAAAAATGTGGAATTGGATGTAATGATGAGAAATATAAATTGTATATAAACAATTTTTGAGCTTAAAGAATCTTATATTGTCTAAAGTTATTGGTTTTTATAATTTTATTAGGGGACATTATACAAATGTATTCATTTTAATTGCAACACCCATAGATTTGAAAATTTGAACATAATCTTTGATAGCTTGTTTAAATCACCAAAATATAATTTAAAGGAATAAAATGTCCATATACATTATGGTAAATTTATTTTTAAAATAAATTATATCTCTTCAATATCTTTCAATTCAAGGAATAATAGGTTCAAACGAAACACAATACTCTCTGAATATATTATAATACAAACACGACCATTATAAAATATTTGTTAAGATGGAGTATATGAATATTAGTAAATAAATAATGAAAATTATATGTTTTTGACATTTATAAAATGTATACAAAATATATATAGTTTTTAGAGATATAATAAGAACCATTTGAAAGAAAAATACAGGTTTTATAAAAAAACAAATTTTCTAAAAGGCGATTTAATTTCTCATTGAACACATAATTTATAATTAGTTATTAAAAATTTGAGAACATATATTTGATAAAAGAAATATAAATATTTTAATTGTAATATCAATATTATCTTTGGTTTAATTTCTTTAATTTTTCTGAAATGTTTCATTTTTTGATTTATTGTTAAAAATACTAACTTTTAAATTAAAAATTTCCTTCTATTTAATTTATTTATTAGGTTAAATAACATATTTAATTGGTTTTAAAGTAAAATTATCTCAGTTATGTACCTATAAATCCAATTTAGGTCATTATATTAACTTTAATATTGAATTTCAATCTAAAAACATTGTAAGCATGAACATTCTTTCCAAAAACTTCTTTTCTTATCATATCTTTGGGATTAATATTAAATTACATTTTTTTCAATTATATTAATTTAATTTGATAAAATGGATTACATATTCATAATAATAAAAATTTAAATTTTCTACCAGGTTTAAATTATGTTTTTTACCAAAATTAATAGTCATAACTTTAATAATACATTATCATGGATAAGGTAAAAGTGGGTCTTCTTGGACTTAAACTAAAATGTATTGGGATAAAATGCCCTAAAATGAATTATAAAATCTATTTTATTTAAATATTTATAAAAAATTAATAATAATTCTTTACAATAGATGATTTTTAACCATTTTCACGTGCATATAATCTGAGTACAACTTCTTCCTTTACAAAATCACATGTTTGACACTCTCCTCACTTATAAACGGACACCATATCTCCACCATTACTAACACATTAAAAATATTTTGATTCAACAAATATCTACCTAATTCACTAAAAAACAACCATAAACTCATCATATGAGCCTTCCCTTGGGAAGAAAACCAACCTAAGGGGGATTTTATTACAAATCCTAAGGATTCTACCTAAAGAAGTGGTAACGTTCTTTATCTATCATTTTTATTTTATTTCATCCTCCACCTACTTAAATCCTTATTAAACTCTTATTATATAATAAAATTAGTATATTTCATATAAAAAATATTTTAAATCCATATTAGTTATATAAACCCATTACCACTTCCATAAAGTGGGTTATGAAATCATCATTCAGGTATAAGGCGGACTACTGCCTCACAAACTGATGTCTTTAATTTTTACATTACACCTCTCCCAGTTGCATATAATGATAGATATATAGTATTTATATTATATTGAAAACATAATTTTAACTATTTAGTCATTAAATCATATTCCTTCCCTTGAAATTCTGTAGGGGATACGATAACATCACTCGTGTGTATGGAGGACAATCACCTTGTGAAGCTATGTGATTCGTTTTTCACAAATGCTTTACATAGTACGTGAAAGGGTAATTTATTGAAAATATTTCATATAAATTAACTAATTATTATATTCATGAAATATTTAAAATTTTGAAAAGATAATATATTATTTTATTTCATTCATTTTCACTCACTTAAAAATTATATGATTATTTGTGGACATATTGGCTACCACCATCATGATTTGATGTGACTCACATTTCATCACTACACAAAATGGGTAATATATATAATTATATTCAATGAAATATTATTTTATTTATGATATTATGATAATTATATAAATATAATATATTAATCCGCCCCCTTCCCATGTGAACATGGAAAAATGGAAATGTTACCCATGCATATGTACAACCTATCATCTCTGTGATCGTAACATGCTTCATTTTTCAAAACCATCATTCATGATTGGTTTTAGAAGAATAATTTAGGTTTAAATATGATAATTCTTTCATGATTAATATTTTATTTATTATGTAACTATTTAATTTTCAAAAGAACTGGAACTTTAATGGTAAATAACGAATGAGAAAACAACGCAATTATCACCAAATAATATGAAAATAATTAAATATTATTAAATAATAGTGAAGAGATGTTATTAAAGGATCATATACGATGTTATAAAAATTCATATGTTTATGTTATAAGTTAATTAATCTTATAAAACAACTATAAAAGAAGTTAAATTACAATCAACAAAAAGGATGTTTGAGGTGAGGGACTTTGTCTCAATTTCCCTTCATTGTGGTTTATTCAAATGTCATTCACAAAATTTATTTTATAGGGTGTATATACTGAAAATTTAAAAAACAATATTAATATTTATTAATAATTCATTTTATTTTAATCTTCAATTTGAATTAATTCATCCAATGGGGTTTTACATATAAGTTTCGAAGTGGTAAAGAATCTCAGAACTCATTTTCATTTTATTGGGTTGTATTACTTTTTCATTGTCATTGATATTATAAGATTATCATTGTAATGAATTATAATTATATTATTTATAATTTATAATTTATTCATTTTAATTTAAATTTGATATACATTATCAATTCATTGGTTAATTATCACTTCAACATTATGATATTTTCATGGGTTTATTTCAAAATCTCATTTAATCAGGATTATTCATAATAAAATTTCAATTAAAGTAAATTAATTTATTATTTATAAATTAACCCTTTATTTTTATTGTAATATTATCATTCATGAAATATTATAAGTAATATTACCTTTTTTCACTCTTTTTATGTAAAATTATTAAGAGAGTATTTTTTTAAAAATTTGATATCATTTCTCTCTTCCATTAGAAATCCATCTTCATAGAATTCCATGTTTTCTAAAAACGATTTCCAAAACCATTTAACAGTTTAAAAATTCTTCATCAGACTAATATTTTCCAATTTTTTACTTTTTCTGAAAAATAATTAAAGGAATATTAAATTTTGTTTTCAAAACAAGTTTCATTTAGCTTCTCCTGAAAAAGAGAATATAATATATGATTTATTGTACATTGTATGATTGAAATTTCATACCCTCACGACCACTATGTTTTTAATCTTATTTTATATATTACAAATTTTATCTTCTAAGAAATTTTTTTTTCAAACTATTCGATTTAAAAGGTGATTTTCAAAGAGAAAAGGATATATTTTTCATGGATGTTTTTAATGGCATTATTATGGTATTTATATTCATTAACTATAATAACCAATTATTATATATATAATCCTTTGGGGATATTTTGTATTGATATGATTATATTTAATATAAATGGTTTGAGATCATTTTTATTGATTTGGAAATGTATTTATAGTTCATATTATAGTTTAAATATGAATATTTATGGGAATTATGTTTCACCCATATAATATGAGTAAGGAATTTGACTTAATAATTGATGGGAGGTTCCCTATATATTCCTTTTGATGCATTATTTGGTATATTTATAAAAAATATAATAGGTTTTAAACGATTCAGGACTCATATATATATATTCCATGGCATAGGTCTCGACGATATGTTTTAGATGTTAAAAATTATACATTCCAACATTAGGAATTTAGTTATTGATATACAATGTGATTATATGATTAATTTATTTATAAATGGTTAAGTTTCATACTGATGTGATTATTTATATGGAATTATTTCAAAAAAAATTATTCCTACAATATTTGGATTACATTACTTTTTAAATGTCTTGTGTATTAGTTATTTACCTTTCCATATTAAATATTATTTATTTATTCATATCTTTCATTGTACACATACCCTTATAAAGCATCAGAGCTCACCCCTTTATTATGTTTTATTTTCTTGATAATAATAAGAAGGGATTAATGATTTAGATATAGGGACACTTTAAAGATGAAATTTGAAATCTCAAGGAGAATACTTTTTTGTATTTTAGTTTTTAAATTTTAATGAGAATTTCATGTATGTATATAGTTTAACAAGACTACCTTACTCTTTATTCTATTAGTATGTGATTATATGTATCATACGCTAATCTAGAAAAGTATAAACTGACCACTAGGCTAATGGAATTGGTTCACTATAGTTGACATTAGAGGATTCTTAGAAGAGACCTTGGGAAATAGTTTTAAGAAAACATAGTTTATTGAAAAAACACTAAGATATAACTTGATGATAATTATAGAAGAACATCCTAATGATTTGGTAAGGAAGTTATTTTGTGTTTTTACTTGAAAATATATCCTTATATGGAAAATTTAAATAGATATTGTTCTATCATATATTTACCTATGGGTAATAACTCTTAAAATTGAACATTATGATTGACATGATCATCACTGGGTGCATAACAATGGGCCATATGGTGCACCAGGATTGAAAGTATCAATGGATATTCTTATGATAAATCACATTTTCATTAAAATTAATTATGAATTATTTTAAAATAAATATATCCCCAAAGATACCATGTTATTTATTACAAGATTATATGTGAAAAAAACTAATTTATGTTATGTATTTCACTAGTTTTGGGCTTATATATTATGTTTCGTAATTCTGTAATCTATTATACTATATGTAATTATTTACAAATTGATCAAAATATAAGGAATGGTAAATTTATATATTCACATACTCCGTGTATGGATTTACCTCCTAAAATAGATAATGAATTTGGAACTAGAGTTGTACTGAAATTGATCAAATTATAACCATTTTGGGGAAGTTGACTCATGTTATGAGTAATAAAATTTACCTAATAGAGGTGCCTAATGATCTACCATGTGGTGAAATAGTGTTATACCACTTTATGCATCAGAAACATTCATCATTAAATGGCACTATAAATATATTTTTAGCTGAGAAATGTATATCTTCCTTGGATAAGTTATTTCTTTCTCTAGAATGTAGTGAAATCGATAAAGTTTCTATGGTAGTTTATCATATCTATAGGGATGAGGATCAGTGGTTTCCATTGATTAAAACACTAAGGATGAAAATAAATGACAAAAATATAATATAAGGTTATCAAGGTATTCTTCTTCGGAAAATATTTTCCTCATTAGCAATGAAATGATTTGGAAAGGAAATTTTATAGTCTAAGATAGAAATAATAGGAAAATGGTTCAATGTGTTAACAAAAATCTTCATGGATTTCAAGGAATGCTATAGACTGGGTATTTAATTCTAAAATAATCATTGAACATTTTCTTAATGTTATTTAGCCAATTTGTTTAACTGAACTAGTCTCCTAAACATTCTTATCATACGGGGATATAGTATCATGTGATTTAAATATATAAAAATAATTTTCCAAGTATTATTGATTACTAATGAGTAAATATAATTATTAGATGGTAAGATTATATGTTTAAAGTGAAGAACAGAAATAGGGATTTTCCATAATGTGATAATTTTGGATGTAAACACCTTTGTACATGCTTAAAATGAAAAGGATTTTTCTTCATGTGTGGAGAAAAGGCCAATATTAATTTGATTTAGAGGTTAAGAAAGAATTTACCAATGTACAATTATTCCTATATAAGGATATGGGGCATTGTGATAATGAATGACCCAAGTGTCAAGTGAAAATACTATAGAATAAGGTAAGGGATCAAGGAAAAAATTATGCTATTGGTATAGCTAAATTGGAGTGATTATGGTGATTTTGTGTTTCGGTATAAGAAATATGTTCTAAAATAATTTTATTAATGAAATTTTACTTATAAGAAACATGAAATGTATAAGGATTTTACCACAACCCATTATCATTAAGTATCTGAAAGTGTCTGTTGAATCATAATGATGACCAACAAAAATGATTCAGTTGCAAGTTGAAATTCTTGGAAAACACGTTATTGGATGAAATATAAACCTTAATATATTCTTCATGTTGGGATAATAATTTTGGGAAAAATACATGATTAATATAGATAAATTAAATTATATTGTATAAACTAACATGGAACTAATTCATTGAAAATGTGGTTTATTCTTTCATTGATAAATTTAACAACATTTTTGGAATTAAGGAATATATTCAAAAAAATTTGTTTCATTTAAGTAATACGGAAGAATTCATGTTTTGAATAAGGTTTTTTTGTAGTTTGGGTAATTATCATGATTAAAGAGAATACGTGATTAAGGTATTCACATGGTTGGTATGTGATGATTAAGAGATAATTAATGTTGTTTTTTTAATTAATGATAAGATCAATTTGAAATTTTTATGAACTTATTTCAAATTTTTTGGATCTTAATATTTGGAAGGCTCAAAAGGTTAATCTGTTATGAAATTTTTTCAGTTGAAATTTTTATGATGTATATATTAATGTATTATATATCTATATTAATATTTATCCATATTCAATAACATTTACTAACCATTTTTTTAAAATGATAACTATCTTTTGAAGTAATTACTTATCGTTCTATTAGGGATCTTATGATCCATTAAAATGGAATTTTACTTGATAGAAAATAAAAAAAATCATCTTTAGATAATCATTTATTGGAGTAAGTGTTGAATTATAAATTGATAAAAACACAACCAAAGAATGAAAGTTTTCTTCTAAAATAGAAACATATCAAGTTATTATGTTTTATTATATTATCTGATAGAAAAATAATAGATCAAATCTAATAAAATGATATTGAATCAAAATGTAATCTGATTACCTTAATTTATTTTGAATTGATGGTTTTTTAAATCATCATAGAATTATGGTTTTTATGCCCTTATCATTACATTTTTCATTCACATTTTTGATCAATGAACACTATCAATATCTATAATTATTTAGGATTTTCATCCACATATATAACCTCACTTCCCACCAATGTTCTCCCACATGGAAACCTAGTTATGTGTTATTATATCTGACCTTTATACTTACCTCTTCTATTATCAATAATATTTTTTTTATTAATTAATCTCATATTGTGTGATTTTTAGAAGGGAATATTCAAAGGAAAAACTCATGATTACCATATCATGAATAAATTGTGAGGAAAAAATTTATTTAAGGGGGTAGAATGTTATACCATAAGATTTTAATATATGAACATAATATTCGATAGAATTTATGACATGTAACATAAAGAATATAAGGGAATATAACATCCAGAGAATTTATCATATAATTATTTTTTAAATAAATTAAATATTTCCTATTTATTGTAGTGCACAGAAAACCAAGTATGAAGGACACATGAAACTATATAAATATTTTATTATTTAAAAAAACCATTTTACCCTAGGTGTTAATTTGGTGGGTATGAATAGTAAAAATAAAAATAAAATTTTCATTTTTTTTATTAAATTATAAAATAAATAAATGTTATTGATATTGATTATATTTAAAATTAGAATCTTTTGAAAGAAAAATAAATGTTTTCTAAAAACATTATTTTTCAAAAAAGTTATTTATTCGCACTTTGTGCCAATAATTTTTAATTAAATATTAAAAAATTTAAAAAAAATTATTTGAAGAAATTAATATAATTGTATAAATTATAACATCCGAATTATCTTAGATTTAATTTTTGGTATTTTATTAAAATATTTCAATTTTCTCTGAAGATTAAAAATTACTGAATATTAATTGAAAAATTCATTTTCAATTAAATTATTTATAAAGGTAAATTATGTGTTAATTTTTTTTTGAATTAAAATTTCTTCAAGGATATAAATATATATATATATCCAATATTTTTTATTTGGATCATTTTCATATTGAATTTTGATATACAAATTTGTAATTATTTGAATATTTCTCATTAAAAACACGCATTCTCGTTGCATATACAATATTAATATTAAATTAAATTTTCTCACTTAGGTTAACTGAATTTGTAAAATGGATTAAATTTTTTCAACTAGAATAATATATATTTTCTAATAAGTTCAACTTAATTATTTACCAAAATGAATAGTGAAATATTGAATTTTATTTATCATGTTTAAAATAAAAATTTCTTTGCATGGGGTTAAACTCAAATGATATGGGTTAAAATAACCTCAAAACATGTATACAATATATTTAATGGATATATATAGACATTATCATGTATTAGTCTAAAAAATAATTCAGTTTTTCCTTTTGTAACGTAAAAATCATGGGTACACCTTTTTCATTCTAAAAATTACATGTGTACCTCTCACCTCACTTATAATAGGTCATCCACTCTAATATATTCTTCACACTATAAAAAATTGTATGTTCATAAAATACATGAAAACATATCCTCAAAAATTTCATATTATCTTCCTATGATCCTTAATTCGGTCTGAAAACCAACCTAGTTCAGCTTTGTAACAATCTTAAGGTGGTTACTTGAAGAAGATATAACATTCATCGTCAATCATTTTTTATTTACTATAACACATAATAAAATATTTATTAAACCAATATGATATAAGAACCTAAGAATCATCCATGTTATAATATATTTTATTTGTTAATTTAATGTCCTAAAATCATCCTCACTTCTAGGAAATTGGTTATGAATTCCTCATTCATGTGTACGGAGGACTACCGCCTCACTAACTGATGCCACTCATTCTTCCATTGCCTCCTCTCATGGATGAGTGTGATTATGGATATAATTTATATAAATATTATTTTAAACATATTTAATCTTCTAGGTTCATCATAACATATATACTTTTTTACTTTCTATTCTATGGGGATATGATTATATCGCTCGTGTGTATAGTGGACTACAGCCTCAGAAGGAGATGTGATTCGTTTTTCACTAACCTTTTAATGTGATAGTTATGAGGATAAATTTAATGATTAAGTGTGATATAAATGATATAATTATTATTTTAAAAATATATTTATCATTATGTAACAATGATACATAATTTTATTTCTTACCATTTTACTTAGTTAATGTTGATAACATCATTCCTGTACATGTGGAATGTTGTCTACATGAAGCGATATGACTCACTTTTCATCACAAAACAAAATGGATTATATAAATAAGTATATTTAAAAAACTAATATGTCATTAATGAAATTATTATCATTCAATAATGATGATTTATTCCATTCCACTTTTCCCTAATGATCGTTGAAAAATGAAAGTGCTACCTATGTGTACGTATGGCCTACTGTCTCAATGATCGTAACATACTTCCTTTTTCAAACACATATTTCATAATTTTTTATAAAAGTATAATATATAAATAAATATTATAAAATTTTTATGATTATTATTTAATTTCTTATGGAACTATATAATATAAACAATAATTGGAGATTTCAAGAGAATGCATGAATGAGAAAACAAGGGTGTAAACACCTGAAACAATAAAAATAATGAAATATTGTTGATAGATATGATGTTATAAAATGATCATATATGATATTATATATACTAATGTGATTCTATATAAATTTAATTAATATTTTAAATCCATTTTACTAGAGGTTCAATCACATTCATTTAAAAGGAAGTGTGAGGTAAGGGACTTCGTCCCAATTTCACTTCACTAAAGCATTTTGTAATGTTCTACAACTAATTTCTTTTATATGGTATACATACATCCTATTTTACATATAATATATTTATTTATTATTAATTCATGGTTTTGTAAGCATTAATTTTTATAAATTAGTCCAATATTGGTTGAATAAAAATTTAAGAATTGTTAAAACATTTCATAACCAAATTTCATTTCAATGGGTTATATTACTTAAACATTATATTTTATAATATAACATTATGTTTTTAATTTCTTTTCTATATCATATATTTTATTTCCACTTTTTTCATGTATATTTACATTTGAAACACATAATTGATTCATTTCTTAATTCTCTCTTAAACGTTATGATCTTCTCAAGGATTTATTTTTCTATCTCATTTTAATGAAGATTGTATATACATGTATTTTCATTGAAATAAATTATATTATAATTGTTTTTTAAAACCATAAAATTTATTATCCTCTGGTTGTTCATGAATCTTTCCATGTAATAGAACCCCTTTTTCACTCGTTGGAACATAAAATGATTAAGAACTTGTTTTTAAGATAATATTAATTCATTTCTCTCTCTGGTTAGGAATACTTATTCTTCCAAAACCATTTTTTCTAAAAAAATAAATATTTTTTTAAAAAAATAATTCTAGTGACTTATTAAATATTTTTTACCCATTTTGAAAAAAATAAAAGGGATATTTATCTCATTTTTAGAGAAAGGGTTATTTTGTTTTTAATTTAAAATTGAATGTAAACATTGTTTTAACGTACTTAGTATGTATAAAATTCCCTTCAATTATAACTAGTCAATGATTAAATACAACTTTATAATTTTCAAATGATATTTTCAAATATAATTTTTGTCAATATGTGTTGTGAACTTTTAGTTTTCATTTGTAATTTCTTAATGGAAATATATATTATAATAAACAATGTTTTAATGATATTTTTATGGTATTTATATTTATAAAAAACAACATCCCATTATCTTACATATACTCTTCTAGGGATATGTTGCATTGATAGAATTCTATTTTTTATGGATGGTTTTTTATTTTGATTATTTATTTTAAAAAATATTTACAATTCATATTATATTTTAAATATTAATGTTTAGGTGCATTATATTTTAACACATTCATATGAGGAACACATTCGACTTAGTAAGTTATTGGTAGAGAATGTGATAACTCCTCGATGAATCAATAGGTCAAATGCAACAAACAATATTGGGTATTGGATGAGTCCTTACCAATTTATATAGATATATCAGAACAAGTCCATAATGGTATTATATGTCTTGGAACATTTCCTTATAAGTATTTTTTAGATGGCCAACATTATTCATTCCATCATTAGGAATTCATTTATTGATATTCCTCAAGAGTTTTCATTGAGTTTTAATATCCCTGGTTTAGCTTCATCCATATGTGATTATTAATATGGAATTACTTCATCATCATTTATTCATACCATATTATGCTCTGGATATTGATTAAATGTCATGAGTTTTAGTTATTTACCTTTCCATATTAATTATTTCATATTTATTCATAGCTTCTATAGTACACATACCATTACGAAGCATCTTATCTCTCCCCTTTATTATTTTTTATTTTACCTAGGATTACAAGAAGTGTTCTATGACTAATATTTATAGATTATATAAGGGTAATAATGGAGTTCTAAAATAATTTTTTTTTATTTTATGTATTCAGTTGTAAAAATAATTTGAAGTACGTATCTGGTTTTCCATGAATAATAAGCAATTCGGTTCTTCAGGATGTGATTACATATATATTTTTCCAACATAAAAAATTATATATTGTCCCACACTTCTGGGGATGGGTCACTACATTTTGAAATCCTTCCATTAATTGCATAAATAAAGTATGTGTTTTTAGATATTTATTAAATGTGAAATATGGAATTATTTGGTAAAACTAAATATATTTTGTTTCCCAAATCCTTTTTTGTTGACACTACTAGAACCAAAAGTAATTGTGTACAAAAATAACATTTTTTTTGATAATTTTGAAGGTAAAATTCAATGGGGATATAAATTATACATGGTTTACGGAAAGTGAAAAATCATGACATATGAGTGGACAATTTTAAAATTTTCATGCAATATATAAAATTTAAAGATTCTTGGTTACCTTTTTTGATAACGCTAAAGGGGAGATCATTACTGTTGGGTTTGTTGGAGATGAAATTTATATTTTGATCACAAATTTATTCAATGTTTATAGGTTTTATAATAATCTAATGTACATTTTTATCTCTGCATTAATTGTTTTATATTTTATATATTAACCCACAATATAGTAACCCACAGCCAGTGGTTACATTATTATATTGTCACTAGAAACCAGAAATCAGGTCCAAAAGTATAGTTTAGTCTAGGAATTGTGGTAATATAGATATATACATTATATTCACATTAAATTTTATGAAATAAAATAAAAAACTTATATTCTTTGAGAAATCCATTTATCAAATTTGTGTATCCATGAATATAAATCACAAAACACTACCTGGTATCATATGAGAAATAAATCATAATAAAGGGATGGTTTCATATTATTATCAAGGGTATGCATAAAATGGAATATTCCATTAATATATATATATATATAATCAATAATGAAAGGTAAATAACTAAAACATGTGACATTTAACCAATAATATAAGCATAATAAGAATGAAATAAATGGAGATCAAATAAATACATATAAATAATTACATGAGGTTGAAACTTATCCATCTATATTAAAACTTATAAAATAATTACATGGAAAAAAATGAATAGTATCATTATTAGGGAATTCATAATTCTGAATATCAGAAATATACATTAATGAAATTCCAAAAAAAAAACCAAAGATAAAAAACCATTTAATTTTTTCAACTAATTTTTCTCATTATACCTATCGATGCAAAGAGGGGATATGTAAATTTAGTCCCTAGAAATAACACAATTAGTATATATGTTTTAAATATTAAAGTATTCGACCAAAATAAACATAAAAAATAATATTTAAAAATAATCATTTGAAATTTCAATATATACACCATATCAAAAAACATAATCACAAACCATCTACAGTTATATAGTGATTGGTAATAAAATTAAACATCCCCAATCAAATTGATCATAAAACATTCATTGAAATAATAATTATGCTATAAATAAAACATATACCAAGAATATCATAATTAAAATAAATGGTTTTTGACAATTATTAATACAAATACCCTAAAATTTTCATTAAAAACATATTTGGTGAAAATATCCTCTTCGTAATGATTTTTTTAACTAAAAGATCAAAAACTATTTTCAAAACACATTTCATTTAAGATAATCTTATAAAATAATATTGGAAACTTTAAAATATTGAGTGTTCATTATGGTAGGAAATTATGGACGTTTAATATAACTCAAAATCATTCCTTCAACACTATTATAAAAAGGATAAAAAGTACCTCATTTAGAAAATAAGTAGCGCATTTATTTACTTCCATTTTTTAAAATTATAGAAATGGGTATAAAAGTTTTAAAAAAATAATTTCAATATTGTTAAAAACATTTTTCTAATTTTTTTAAAAAAAAACATGGATTTGGATGATAACAGATTTTTTACTGAAGAGAGAAATAAACCCAGCTTTTCATAAAACCATTTTCTTAATCATTTTATGTTCTAAATAGAGTAAAAAGATAAATATTGCATGAAAAATTCATGAATAACCATATTAGGACAAAATATATTAAGTTTTACATATAAATATAAAATAATTACCCCAATTGATACTTAAACATAAAAAATCCTTAATAATGATGAGATTTATAAATACACCAATAACATTTGTTAACATTTCAATCATATGCTCGATCAAATGAATAAATTATAATTATTCATTAAATGAAATTAAGAGAAATATATTAATGATGTAACATATAAAAGGGGTAGTATATAAACCACCCAAATGAATAAGTGGTAAATATGGAATAAGCCTCATGAAAGTAAAACGGAGATGAGAAATCCTTACCTCATGTTCATCTTTATTATTAAATATTATAACCTCATGTATAATTGAAATATGTTAAAAATAAATTAATTAAAAAACCATAATCATATATATCGTGACTTATATGATCCTCTTATAATATCTTTACTGAATGTTAATTAACCATATTTTAGTATTTTTCATTGTTTTGGCTATTAATTTCTTTATTTTCTTATGAGTGTTTTGAAATGAAAATTTTAGTAATTATAAGTATGATATAGTTTCCTAATATAAATATTTATGTTAATGTTTTAATTTTTTTATTAGATATATCTTAGTATATGTTCCTAAAAATTAGAGATGTAAAATTATTTGCATCGCTTTGTGGAGATGGTAGGTCGTATATATGCACATGCGATGAAATCATTCTCATCAAAGGTGAATGGATAAGGAAATGTATGATATATTAATTTCATATAATTGATAAAATTTAATATATATATATATATATATTAAATATTTCATTAATACATTCCATGTAAAAAATATGTGAAAATTTACTACATCTCTTCATGATGAAATAATATAAGAAACACACAAGAGACACTACTATATTTTAAACAATATTGAAAGTAATAAGTTATATGTGATATTATAACTCTAGATAAAAAACTATATTAAAAATGATATATATATATATATACATAATAATAAATCATTATATCTATTTGTGATAAGTTTTGATGAAAAGTGAGTTACATTAGTTAGTGAGGCAGTAATTTACCACACATACAACTGATGACTTCATTTCCCATTTGATGGATGTTAATATGGATAAATATGATGGTATAAACATAATACAAATTCAGAATAATTGAGGTATAGTTTTTTCTATATTTTAATTGTTAATATATATTTTAAGGTTATAAAAGAAGAAATAACATGATAGAGCTGAGTAAAGAAAATTAACTTCTCTTATAGAAACCTCAGTTGGATCTCTTCTTGTTGACCATAGGGTAGGTATTTTGGTAACTAAGAAGATATATAATATGGATAAGGATTTTTTTTAGTTATTTAGTAATTTTTTTCTGTTTAATGGGCTAGAGATGAGTGATTATGTGAGGGGAGTGGTCCCCTTTCATGATTGTGGAGGATAGACATTTTTGTAATTAAGGAAAAATATTTAATAATAGGAAGGCACCCTCACCCCATGTGCCTCCAATGTTGTTAAGTAATGTATTTTATGGATTATATGGTCTATACACACCTTTACCACAAAATAATACTTTTTTTAACATGTCATTCCTTATCGTTTATGTTTACTTAATGATTTCATTTTAGCTTTCCTAAAGGTAACTAGTCTTTTTAACATAGAAAATTTATTCATAAATACTAAAATATAATGATACGTATCAGAAAATTTGGAAATTATAATTATAAATATTAAATATAATTAATCAATTAAAATAATTTTTTTTGTAAAATTATTTTTAATAGAACATCATCTAACATGCAAAACCTAATTTTAACTATAACTATGTTAAATAATTTACTATTGTTTTACTAATTAATATGAATAAATATTATTTTAAAACTATTATATAATATAAATAATAATTATTACAAATAAGGTATCTATTTTTTCTAATTTTAATTCCCATAAATGGAGGGATTCAATTTAAAATAAAACTTATAAATGCATTAGAAAGAGGTTATCCCAATGAAAAACAATCAAAATTCTATAGTGTTTTTATATCTGAATTCAACAAAAAATTGATTGAAACTTACTAAATTACATAAATTATAATTTAATTTAACAAATTTTACTTTAATAAAAATAATAAGTAGAGTTCATCTTGGTAAATAATTTAACCAAAAAATCATTTTTTAATAAAATTATTTATTTTTTACTTTTCATAAGCAATTTAATCCTTTAATAAATTTTTTAAGCATTCAATAAATCGTAATATTGATGCATAAATTTCAAAAATGTTTTTTATGTTTTACCATAACTTTTTAAAATTTTATATAATTATTTTTAAATTATACCTAAAAAGTGCAGTTGAATAGTCTTTTAGAAAAATTCAGTTTTTCAGAATAAATTTATTTGTCATCAAATGGTTCTTATTTTATCTCAAATTAGTATATAAAAGTTGAATTTATTTTATAAAATTTTTAACTATATAATTTCCATAATATATATTTTCCTATCCATACCAACTAACTTAATAGTTATGTTTAACTGGTCGTTTTTTAATAATAATATTTTAATAATGTATCACACATCATTTAAACATAGTATTGTGTCCATCGTAATCTACCAAAGTAATTGGATTTGTTTGAAAATAAATATTTCCTAAATTCTTAGAGTTAAATATTCTCCATTAATATTCGTGCTTCTTTTCATATACACTGTCTATAATTATGTTTCTCTTTTAAAAATATAGGGGTGTTACTGTTTATGTTTTATATAATGTATATTATATTTTAATGAATAATATATTTATATTTAAATCTTCAAGATTAAAAAATATATACTTTAACACTTAATTTCTTTTGAAAACAACATGTTAAATATATAAATGTTTTATCTAGTAAATCATGGATAAGTAATATGAGTGTTGGTCATTATAGTATATTTTCCATATATATGTTATCCTAGATGAAAATGATTTCTGATTTGCATTGTCATAAATTTGACAAGAAAACACATTTTGAAGTATGATAGATAGAAAATACATACTTGTAAAATTTCCAATTAATTAATAAGGACTCTTAATCTAATCCATTATATCTCATACACATGGTATAGTTTATACCTTCTGGGGTAACAACATTGTATGATAGATTCTTTACTTTTGTATTGGATGATGATTTTTTTATAATTACGTCGATTTAATTTTTTAAATTTAAATTTATTATTTTAAGGTTTTTATGGGATTTTGAATGTTATTTTAAATTAAAAGGACTCAAGAATAATTTCATTACAAACTGATCGTGGAAGATATATTGAATATAAATAATTTAATACTTTATTCTCAAGAAAGGGTATTTAATAAACATTTTTTTCTCTATGAACACCTCAACAAGATGTAAATATAGAAATACGAGTTATAAATATACAATAAATATTTAGAAATATGTTATATAAGTATATATTAACAATATATTTATGGGATGAAGCTATCAATATAGCATGTCATATTATGAGTAGAGTCTTAATCATACCTTTTCTAATGAAGACGTCCTATGAATTATGGACTAATAGAAACGCAATTGTTGGGAACTTAAAATGTTTTAGAATGAAAAGTGTTGATTATTATTACTAAATAAAACCTTGGTATGTTTGAACAAAAATAAACTGATGGAAAAGTTCTTTGGTATTCTACAACCACTAAATAATATTGACTATTTAATAAGTAGTTAAGGAAATTTAAATAATTTATTCACATGACATTTGATGAGAGTGATCCTTTAGATCATAAAAAATTAAAATAGAATAAGTTTCTAATTATTTAAAATACTTGAGACTTTTATTTAACGTAAAAATTGAAATTAATATTGAACATGATAATGATCAATCAATTTATAATTAGAATAAAATTGAGGAACCTAAAATTTCATTACCCAAATAAATTATAACTTTTATTAACCATCATCTCTAGACTATTATGGGAAATTTTGATTTATGAGTTATAACTAGAAGGATTGTTGTAAATTTAGTTGTATTCACTACTTTATGATCATAGATTGAATACAATTCTATAGAGGAATCCTTAAATTATTAATTTTGGGAAATCTTTACAAAATACAATTTGAATCGGTTTAAAAAGAAAAAAGAATGGGTGTTACTTGAAAGAACCATGGATAATCCAATAATTGGAACTAAATGGGTATTCAAGAATAAAAAACCTGATTATTTTGTAATTAATATAAATAATGATAGGTGAGTTTCTAAATGTTATAATCCTAATGAAGGAATAGAATACCAAGGAACATTTTCTCATTTTTTATATTCTTGATTTCATTTTTATACCTTTGTCATATGCATCCAAATGAATTTTAAATTTTTCTGGATGGATGTTAAATATATTTTTATAAATATAAATTTAATATATAATTTTTATGTAGTACAGATACAATGTTTTCAAAATTCTTATTTTCAAAATTCCAATTATAAGTTCACTAAATCACATTATAGTCATAAACATGCTCCTTGGTCTAGTTATTAGTGGATCAATTCCTTCATATGGGAAAAATATTATTTAAAGGATAATATAATCCAAATATTTTTATGAAAACAAATTCTCTTGCTATTTTATTAGATCAAATCTGTATAGATAATTTTATTATATCTTTGAAAAACAAAAATATTTGTAATTATTGTTTAAAATATATTCTATAATAAATTTAAAGAAGTATTACAGGATAATTATTTTTAATTATTGGATTTCCAATCGTTTAAATAGAGTTTGGAAATGTTGTGAATCAAAGAAAATATACAATAGAAATATTGAGAAGGATTTAACATGAAAATAGTATACTATATAAAACTCATATTTATATAAATATAAATATTATTTATGATGATGGTGGCCAAAAAGTTGAAAATAAACTATACATAGTCATTATTTTCAGTTCATAGTATCTTACTTCTAGTATGCCATAAATTATGTTTACAATTTTTTTACAATCTAAGATTCAAAAAAATAAAAATTAATATCATTTGAAAGATGTAAAAATAATTTGAGGGTATTTAAAAGGAATTTTTTATTTATCACCACTCTATCAAAAAACATTTTGTTTTTAATTAATTTCATATTCAGATACTGATTTTTTGAGGTAGTAGATTAAATAGAAATATTACTTTAAGAATCTATCACTTTTTATGAAAATCATGAGTTTCATGGTCAAGTAATAAGAAACATTTAGTTTCATTCTAAATTGACGAGGTAGAATATATTTCATCCATTAGTCGTTGTTCATATGTGTTGTGGGTGAAATAGACTTTTATATATTTTGAAGATAATTTTGATATTTTCCTATTTTAGATTCACTACAGTAGTACTACAAATGTTTCCAAATTATGAAAACTCATTATAGGAATAATAATATTGATATTTAACATCTTTTTCTAATAGATCATGTTAAAAGGGTTTATATTTATTTATAACATCTTTATACTTATTTTAATTTTTCGGATATTTTTACTAAACATCTTCCCATTAATTGTTTTTATGTTATTATAGAGGATTTATTTTTTTATTTCCAATAATGATCACTTTTATTTTCTTATATAAAATAAGTAGATAAATAATAGTATATTTTTCTTCATTCATTTTTAATTGATTTATGAAAATTTAGTTATGTTTTTTTGTTTTTAATTTATCTAATTTTTCCTCATATTAATTTTATTTTCTAGTTTTTCTTTTCACATGAGTATTTTCAAAATCCAAATAATTACAAAGATTATTCACCATGATAAACCAATATATCACCTAAAATATTCATAAAAAACTTTTATCCTTTTCATCCATTTAACAATGGATCAATCAAACTATTAATTCCTCAATCTCTAAATAATTATACACTATTTGAAAATAACTATTAAAATTGAATAGATGATTTCGATCTACGTAGTGGGAAGAGAAAAAATATATTATGTTCATAAATATGTGTGTTTCATGGTAAATTGGTTGATAAAGAATGGTTTTTAGAAACCAAAACTTTGCTAAAGAAAGAACATCGCTTTCAAGGATGGTAATTCATTCTTATAATGGTAATAAAATGTATATTTTTGAATGATATGTTAATGAATTATTTGAAATTGTTAAATTTTTTAATGGTTAAAATGATGGTGAAATTTTTATAAAAGTAAGTTATAAGTAGTTTTTAATTTGGTATGTGCATGTGAATTAGTTATTCCAGTGTCCTCAAGAAAGAAATTTTAATTTTAGTTTTAATGATTATTTGTGATTAAGTTCCTAAATATGAAGAAATTATGACACTTTTATTTGAAACTACTAAAATAAAGAAAACATTTTTGAAATTCATTGAGTATGATCAGATGTTATTGATGAAATTTTTTCAAACATGAGTGTTTTCAAGAATATTTGAGTATGAGAAGATTCCCTTTTTAGACATATATATCATTCTTCTGCAAATAAGATATTTCAAGATAAAAATATGTAGATTCATTCTGAGATACATGAATCTATATAGTATGAACATTTTGTGGATGAAATTTAATCCTTTTGGGAGAAAGGTATATATTATTCTCAACAAAAGTATAGTTATGTGAGACATAAGAATGGGGATATGGTTCTATCCTAGTAAAATTTTATCTAATAGTTACATAAATATGTTTTCAATATTCTAGAATATATCCATATGTAGGATTATTCCTTTTATAGGTGAAGAGGATTAGCCTTATATTGGTAATGTTTATAGAGGAAATAATGGTGAATGTATTTATATATGATGATGTTGTTGTAGAGGATATATGTGAACCATGAATTGATGGTGGTGCTAATTTAGTTTGTCCCCTTAAACCTAAAGTGATTGAATATAAAATTGGTAATACAATTTTAAAAGATTAACTTATTTGTGATTTAATTATTAAATAAAATAAGAAGGATGAAGCTACATTTTGATGGGAATATGGTTTCCAAAGTATAAGGTGTTATTTGGGTTTCATGAATTTACCTAGAACTGCATATTGAGAAAGACGGTTGAGAGTTATTATTTCAGATACTTATAAGGGGAGATCATGAAACTATTGAGTATGTTATTGAGTATAAAGAGAAACATATTGATCCTCGTGGTCATGCCTCTAAAAATAAGAGAGTTGAAGAAGCTCATTAATTTGGGAAAGAATGTGTTCCAGTTGCTACATCTATTGAGTTGATTTAGAATCAATCAATTTACATGATTGAAAATAAGCAAATAACGATAGAAGGTAAAGATGCAAAAATTATAGATGTTATTGAATAGTTTTCCCCCGCTATTGAAGGATTGAATAATTAGACTCTTCAGATAGTTAAATAATTTTAACCCTCTATGATGCCTAATATGAAACCCTCAATTTATAGAGAAGTGTAATGTTTTTAGGACCATCCTCAAACTTTTACTTCAAGTATTTTTCAACAATATAATTTTCTAAAAAATGATGTATATATGATTATGTTATAACTTGAAGGTTATAGTAAATATTTTGATGTGTTCAGAAATAGTTATATTTCAATAGAAGATTATTAATCTCTTTAGAATTAGTTCCAACGGTTAAAATAAAATAAAATTTCTAGAAGGCATTTTTATACTTTGAAAAGAGAAATTGGTGATTATTTTTGAAGGATAAATGTGATTTGATATCTAAAACAAATTTAATGACATGATGAAAATTTTAGTATCTCAAGTTGGGTCTATTAGAAATACTAATTTAGAATTAGGAAAATATTATACTACTTTTAGACTAGTTTATAGGGATTTCTTATGGTGGATAGAGCATGTATCGTCATATCATTGTTCCTTCGAATTGAGAGTAAAATATTTGTAGTGTTATTTTGTTCCTTGGAACGTTATTCTATAAAATTAGTAACTGTTAATTAATGTATTAAATTCAAACTAAGCCTACTTTTAAGGATTCAATCTACCATATTGGGATTATGATGGATATTTTTATTCATTCTTCTAAAAGAGTTCACAATTTTATAAGTTTTTAATTTAGTTGAGATATTGATATTCAGTCAAAATTATTTTAATTTGGTTAAGAAATGTGATTGATAAATAAAAAATGATTTATATTTTTTTATTTGATGGAATCAGGTAGTTCATCAGACCCTATATGATACATCAATATATGCCTCATCTTCGAATAAATCTTAGCCAGATAGAATTTCTTGACTTTGGTAAATTGTTCTTATTAATTATTATTTGAGATAAAATTTATTTTTATTATTTTGTTTTAATAATATTATCTTACTTTGAATAGAAATTTTATGTCTATTTCCCACCTTATCCATTTCATCATTCTCTTAAAATTCAGTTAACTATTTTTCATTTTTTGATTAATAAACAATATATTAATATTTCTTATAAAATCAATTTTATCTAAAAAAATGGGTGAAAATATATAAAAACACACAACTCTACATATTTGATTTAAATAATATTATATTTTATTGATAATTTAAACATGTAGGTCATTTTCTTTTTATGTGATTTTTGAGAATCACAATGGAGAGATTATTAGAAATTTGAATGGTCATCCAAGAAGTTTTTAAGAGATTTTGAAGCTGAAACCCCTCATTTGTATAAATATTTCTAAGTAGATTTAGTATCTACAATTTAAATTAAATAAATTATTTTATTCCTTGATTTATATATGTACTCGATCATTTTTTATATTTATATTTTGGTGTAAGAACCATACCCATTTAACCTCACCTTATAGATATAACTCACTATAAAAACCATAAATTTGTATTTAACTTTAAATTTTGTAATTCTATTTTTGGAATTATCTATATATTGACTATTGTACTATTGGAATCGTCCTCAAATAGAATGATCCCCATATAGATCTTGTATTCCCTAGGATTTAAAATTATAAATATTCTGATATTTTTACTACACATTTAATAAGTAAATATATAAACAAATCACTTCAAATAATTTTTAATATTTTCTTCAAAAAAATAGATTGATTCTTTATTATTTCTACGATATGTTTGGAATTAATATGGTTTTCAAATTTTCAAATTTCAAATATGTTGGGATGTTTAAATATAGGATTAACCTGGATAAATTTTTAGAACTATTTATTTTTTAATATTTCACAAAATATATATATTATAATATCAAAGGTCTATGAGATGTGTACATCTATGAATCATGATGATATAATTTTTTTTATCTTCATCAATACAATAGTAGTCAGTCATTCATCATATGAAAATAAAGGTTTCTATACCATTGTTATTGTGTTATTTTCCAATATATGATCTTTATATTCAATATTTTACATCTCTTGGTGGATTTCACAAAAGTTCATTATTATTTTATTTCGCTCTTTTATTTTATTCCACTAAATTGAAAATACAATACTACATTTCTTAGACATACAGGTTCTATTTGTGGTTGTTGTGTGTTTATCATGCTCCTATGAAAATTAGGATTCAACTATTGATGTTTTATCTTCATACATTCAACTACATGTAAGTGGTTATTCATTAGGTCTACACTATAAATAAATTCATATTTCTAAAAATAAATAATCTTCTAATGGCCATTGTATCCACAACGATATGATATATCATAGAATTTATCAAATGAATGTTATTCTAAAAATCACTCAGAACACTGTTTTTTACCATTTTTATGATCGGTATTAGTCTTATATGAAATCCCAATAAAATATTTTTTTATCAACCAGAGGTTTCAAGCATTCAACTATTGAGGTCCCCGGGTAAAAGGACATGATTAGTTAAAATCTCCAATCTCGTAGAGAGAGTGTTGGTGGTGTGGATTATGGGATCATTATGTCCTAAAAAACTATATATCATTATATCCATTTTTAAGTTATTTATTTTCAATAAACTTTTTGAATATTATAGAGAATGAAATTGTTACTATTTTTCAAGAGGGCGAATTTAAATGTGTTATGATTTTTTAGAAAGGACACAATTCACGAACCATCTTCTTTCATTATGATCATCTTTAGAAAACTCATTCTTACCTATGATTTTTTTGAATGATAATACTATTGAAAAGAATATGAATAATTTCTCTCATATATGAATAATAATATTAAAAGATCAATTAATTCTCTAGAGAATTATATCAATAGAGTAATTATATCATGCAACAAAAAGTTACCCCATGTTACCTAAATTGATTACAGCTAGATCATCTATTTGGTCATTATCACCAAAGATCATAAAGATTGACACTATAATATAGATGTATATTTTAAAGAGATAAAAGACTAACATTATCCTTAATATTTAGGATTACAAGAATTTCTCACCCAGTCTAGTCATGTATCCGAATAATAAAAATTTGTAGAAAATCCTGGATTCCCCTCATATATTAGGGGTCATTTGATAATAAGAGAGCTCTTAAAAAAATCATATTTTCTCTGAAAATTGAAGGGGAACTAGAAGGAAATGGAATGATCAAGATTACCATGTTAATTATTGAAATCCAAAGAAAGAGGATAAATAGGGAATCTCTAAATGTGATGCTTTAGTTGAAACAACACATCTAGAAAAAAGAGTGGGATTGGAAGGAAGAATGAAGAAAAATATAACTCATATCAAACTATGAAATAAGGATCATACCCCACAACATCTAAGGACTTTTTACACTATAAAGAGGAGATTGAGGAAGATATCGTTGATAATACTGTCTTAACATAGGACTATGAAAGGATATAAAAATGAGAACTAAACGTTAAAAGTGATAAAGAATAACGATCATTGAATGACATTCAAGATCAAATTCTTCTACAATTATTAATAAAGGGTAGATATATTTTTATATATATATATATATATCAAGACATGGGATAATATTATCTCTTATATTGAGGATCTCAATCAAAATGTTTCTATAGTGTAACAAATTACTTATTGATTAATGTATTCTGAAGGATCAGGGTTCCAAAAAATTAATGTATATTTGGATTGAATCAAATATTTTTAATTTTATCTACAACACGTGGCTGTTATTTATTGATTTTATAAGATATGATTCAACCATTATAAGTTCTTTCTATAAATAAGAATAAATGAATTTGAAGCATGATTTTAGAATAAACCTTTTGTTTTAATTAATAAATAAATTTCTTTTATATTGAAAAATATTTTCGTAAAGAAAACATAACATTTTGAAAGAACATGTTAATAATAAAATATTATAATTTTTTTTATAGTTTATGATATATTTGATTTGTGTTTCCATAGAAAAAATACAGTATAAACAAGCAATATTAATATGAGTTAATATTTATCTAATTTTTTTTAATAAGTAATATTATTAAATATACCACAAAATATATGTTATTTTATTAATATAATTTATATTTATGGAATTTGAACCACTTTATAATCAAATAATGGACATTCCGAAGGCTTAAATAGAAACTAGGTTTTTGAAAACAATTATTTGTGTAAAAAGTAAATATCCATGACCCAAATAAAATATATAAATAGAGTTTAGTTCGTAAAATATTATAACAAAACCATACCCCAAATTTCAAATACCAATAATTAAAACCATGGTATAGCCAATGGTATTTTATTTTCCAAAAACAGGTTTACAAAGGCATTCTATTTAAAATTAATAAAAAAATGAATTATTTTCTAAAAGTACACAAAAATCCACCCATTACTCTTTGATAAAAAATAATTAGCCATGGATACCCTCATAAAATGATTATAAAGATTACCTATAAGGATTAATTAGGATTCTTATATTTTTAATATCAATCTTTATGTTGTTATATGTCTATTAAGGGGTTCCCAATCTCTTTTAATCCATTATTTTGTGTAGAAATTTCCTATTATATTTCCATTCAATATAAATTGTTTTTAATATTTATTTTTATAAATTAATTATTATAACAACAACGCGGTGCAAGTATTCCCACTCATTATTACACATTCACACTTAATTATAATGCTAAAACATTTTCATAGAAATAAAACACCATTATAAACATATCCATTTATATAATGTATTTGTTGAATTATTGATATATTTTTTATAATAGGGGGATTTTTATATATAAGGATAACTTTTATGTAACTCAGGAATCCTATTTTAATTCCCTTATGGAATAAACTAAATTATTTCACATGAGTACCAGTAGTAATCATGGAATACCAACAAGGATGATTCTCCATAACAAAAAACTATACCCATTATGAGAATTAAATATGTGTGTTATATAATCCAATTTTAAATGATTTTTTAGTATCAATTCATTATTTTACTACTATTAAATAATATTATTTTTAATTAATACAATCTATTGATACAAATTAAAATGAAAGTGGTTGAATTCATTGAAAATTCACGTTTCCATATAAACATAATGATATAACGGAAGCATATTATTCTATACATTATTATCTTGGACTAAAAAAATAATAACCATGGAATTAATTTTATTGAATTAAAAAAATCTCTAGATAGTGGTGTGTCTATATAGACAACATATTCTACTAGGTACAGTGCACCAGCTACCCAGTTTAATGGTGTTTGCTAATTGTTTCTACAGTATGACCATTATTTACCTAGTGGGGGAGCAACATCCAACCAATGGCTCCATCAGAGATGAATCCCAATAAAAATTCCACCTTCCTGTAGATGGATATTAGTGGCTAGCTAGTGGAGATTCACCAACAATCTTCAACTATAGGAATACCATCTGCTACCCAGTGGATGATATTATGTGTCTAGTAATTTCAAAAAGTGTATAGAGAGGATGATTATAATATTCTCCAAAAGGCCATTACAGTATCCCATTCTAGGTTCAATGTACCTGGTCATTTGAGATGTTTCTCAATCCTTCTTATATACCTTAAAATAACCCCCTTGGATCCTTTATGATACAATAAGAAATAATGTAATAATTTCTCCCAATGATGTGATATCAATATATAATTGATGGTGAAGCTCTAAAATACTCAATTCCTCCTAATTTGTATCTATATTCTAAATCTTATTAAGGCTCTCAAAAATATATCTCAATCTATCTTACACAATTATACTTGATTCCATCTAATAGATTTGTGAGTATCAGGTAAATGGTTTTTATAAAAAAAATAAACTTTATTTACCTTCCTTTCTCAAACAATTCATACTCTAAAAATGTGTGGGATCAGTTACCTTATGACTAACTATGTTCATGTTTGAACTCAAAAGCCATGGTTTTGAGGGTTGGGTTATTAGTCACCATTGAAACTAATAGATTTATACCATTTACATATCTATTCAAGTGGTGGATACATTAGGTCTCACAAAAATATTTTTACAATCTCTATATCAAGTTTTTTTTGATCTATTTAATTTTATGCTTTTCATTATTAAATATCATCTCTCCTACTGGAATACTTTTGATTTGATCATTTACACAATTTATTTACGTTTATATTTTCTATACAATCAAAAATCAATGTTATTGACTATCCCCAATTCAGTTTATGACATTACTATTTCCAAATAAATTAATAATGTATGTAATCTTTTATTGTGATTTAAATTGTTAAAATGTAAATCTATCACACCACTTTCTTTAATCACTGGCCATAATGTGTATCAGAGGAGGCGTTGTTTTTTTTATCAAAAAATATTATTTTCAAAATTTTCTTTATTTATAATTTTTTTCAAATCATTAACGGATTTCAAAGATATATTTTTCTTATGGTATCAAATTCAATTTTCATTCACAAATTTGTGATAACACTAATTACTCATATCAGAAGATTCATAGCTTAAAAATCCTTATTCATATTTATTATCTATGTGGAAAATGCTAAAAAATGACTATATTCCCACCATAGTATGAAAAGATAAATAGGGTCTAGAATATATTAAAAAATATGAATTGAACAAAAAATTTATGAATGACATACATTATGGTCTTGATTAAATGAGTATAATCATGTTTCCATATGAGGTACTATTAATGTGATTTGTAAATTATTATAATTAATGCATGAAGGAAATTAAATTAAGGAAAGTATATTAGACATATACAATAAATATTATAAATTTCTTAATATTCATTATGAGGAATTAATTACTTGTTTTTTATGATGATTACTGACATCTGAAATTGTAGAAATTCCACCAGTGATGAATAATCTATATAAATTTCTATAAATAATATCTTACGGTGGTTAACTAGACCCAGAGATCCTAGAGTGATATCTATACAAGTAGATATAGACATAAAAAAGATATAATTATATGAGATCATAGTATCAATAATGAAATATGAAATTATACTGAAATGGAAAGTGGAAAAATATTCTAAAGAAGCCAAAAAAGAAAAAAAAAGCATTGCATTCAATGCTACTAAAAACAAAAAAATTATGAGGTGACGTTCTTGACTATTCTCATCATACTAGAAATATATTAAATCACTTTGAAAATAATAAAATCAAAAAAAAGTCTACAAATTCAAATATAAATGTGGAAATAGAGGTAACATTTTAGGACGATAAAAAAAGTACACATCAGACCAAAGTGCAATGTCTATATGATAGATCATAAAGAAAATAAAAATTCTAGAAATGATTTAATATTCTCTATATTAAGTGAAAGTGATGATTACATGGATTCAATATCATCATCAATATCATGTGACTCAATCCTAAAGCGTGTCATGGCTCAATTTTGATAAAGAAATAAAAGTTAGTAATCATTTTCTTATTTCCTTCCAATATTAATCAAATCTTCATTATTATCCTCATTCTTCTCCTCTCTCTTCTTCTTCTTTCTCCTCTAGAATCCTAAATTAGGAAAATTTAAAATATAACCAAAATAAACATCAAAATTTATATCATCAAATTGATTCTATATATGTTTATTTCAAGAATAAATATATTCATGTAATTGTAGAAAAATGTAATCTCTAAAAATAAAAAAATTCAAATACTTAAAGAAGAAAGATTATATAAAAATTAAAAAACAGATTACCTACAAACATGAATCCACTATTAAATATCTCAAAAAATCCTATCAAAATTTTCCATGGGAAAAGAGAATTTAAAAAAAAATCCTCAAAAACCATGGAAATATAAGATTGGTTTTCGTTACTTAAATCATGATAGATCTTCCAATAATCAATTAAAAACTATATTTTATAATAGTATCTATTAAGATTTATTTTAATCATTTGTAAATAATAGTAAATTAACCTGATACTATTATTTCAAATACACATGATATGGTAGAGCATATTCAATTCATCCCTCTTCAAAACATAAAGAAAAATAAACTTAGCAATAATTTTTTTCCAATATCATTATTAGATAACATAAGTAAACCCTTGTTTTTTTTAAAAAATCATAAATTATTAAACTTATAAGAAAATGATATTATAATAAAAAAAGGATATTTAGTACCAAAATTCTAGTTTCTTGAGAAACATGTTTGGGGAACTCTATGAATTTGGTTAAATCATTAAATTTTAAGGACATCATGTGACCTTAAATAGTAATTATAAGGGTATTAAGGACAACCATATTTTCTAACTCAACCTTATTTAAAATTATTTATTCAAAAAAATAGATGAAATAAGATTTTATAATAATTATACAATTATGTGATAGATTCATTTAAATTTATTTTGAAATTAATTTATGATAAATTATAATTCAAAAAGAAAACAATAATTTTCTTCTTCAGTTTTCAAAATATTTAAATAATTAATTTAAAGTCAATTTCATGAAAAATGTAAAATATTTGAATGCACAAGTGAGTGACACAAGGATCCAAAACCAAGATTAAACCCCTCTCTCATATGTCTCAAAATTCACTCGCATATCTCAGATCTAAAATGTCACTCTTGGTTGGATCATTACCAGGGGGATGTCAGCTTCTAGTATCTTAATTTGGATGCATCCATAATTGGTTTTCTAGGATTCCTAGTTTGTGACATGACATTTTTATGTGCTAAAGGAATTACCACCACACATATAATATAATGAATAAATACCAAAACATGTTTTCTTAACTGATTGAGTTGACATCTGATCCAGACTCAAGTGTTTTATTTAGAACATCACAGGGTATGTTCTCTGGTAGGGAGTATCGCAGGATACAAGAATCTCGGATGGAGATGAATAAATGTGGTGACAAGCTTTGTTGGAAGGATATCCCTTCAAAGAATAAATTCATGGTTTGGTGAATTTTTAATAAATAGTTTTCCTCTGCTGAACTTGTTATGTACATTGGTATTTACCTGGAATCTATATGCATGTGTTCGTGGGATTCCATGAGAGGATTCATCCACTCATTTATTTTTAGAAGGTGACTATTCACATTCTATTTGGAATAGTGTTTAAGGATTCACTGGTTTTCCTATCATTATCCATATCGAAAAATATTTCATGATCTATGTTTTCATTTTTTGGAAGTATAATAGTTTCGATAGGAAAGAAATAACGTTAATTTATTGCCAGGTCTAGTGTATCTAATAGGATAGGAATAAATCCTCTTTTGTAATACTCCCCAGCTTGAGTTTATATCCCTCTTCAATAACCTAGATCATGTATTTGGATTATACTCATCTCATAAAAAATGTGAAAACTAACCCCTCCCTTTGGTACTTTCTAGCTACAGATTCCCATCCCTCAATGCCCACTATTACCCCTTGAGAAAATATATTTATTTCTCCCCCATCAGTGTGTGTATAATCTCAATACGGATTGTTCATATTGAATGGGAACTATACCTGGTGTAAATTTGGATGGGATACTAGGGTTTCTGTTATCTTTTCATTCACTTCCTTTTTGGTTGAGGCAACACCCTTCAGTTTTCATCCATGGTAGTACTAATAGGTCTCAATTTTTTCCTAAAAACAACATTGAACTCAATGAAGTTGAAACAGACATAAAAAACATCTATAAATCCTTGAATTATTCCTTACCCACTTCATGTTTTATCACAAATTGTACATATAAGTGTATAAAGCTCATTAATAACCACATAGTGGTCCTAAATACATAGTGTGAGGGAAATAAAATAGTGTTCTTTCTTGCTTATAAGGATTGTTAGGATGCGTCTGTCACTTCCTTCTCCAGTCTGGGCTCCTTTCCCCTAGAATGTGTGGACAATATTTTTTTTGGATTCCCTTGGTCATCACTATTTCCAACACCCTCAGCTCTTTTTCCTTTTTACCATAACCTTCGACCTATCTCTTCATAAAAACAATGTGATGACATAACATTCAACATGTATTCTAAAAAGGATGAAAATATAAGTGGTTTTAAAATTATTTCAATTAAAAGTGATTATTGATGAAAATTTGATAATAATTAATTTAGTTTTCTATGTTCTTTCAAAGTATATAATCATTCTTTTTCTAATCCTTGAACACCTCATAAAACTAGGGTAGTAGAGAGTTGAAATTAAACAATCCATGAAATTTATTAAACCCCTTTAAAATAATTTTATCATCAAAAATATTTTTGGGTAGATATCCTGAATACATTAGGATATATAATTTATTGTGTTCTTTTTAGGCCTCTTATATAGAAATACCTTTAATAACTTTAAAAAAATTAAATACCTATTATTTGTTTCCTCAATGGTTTTTGTTTTGAATTTTTTATTTTAAAGCCAAAGGAAGTCTAGGAAATTCAATTCTAAATCAGATGAAGTTATATTTCCTTAGTAATCCAACTAAAGTAAATCCAACCATTTCTCTAAAAAACGGATAAAATTGGCATTGGAATTTGTATGTGGTGTTTTTATGAAAATTTTCAAATTCCAATCCTCTATATATTTCTAAAAATTATTTGATTGCACAAATGAGTGACACAAGGAACTTTTTTTCTATTGGTGATGCAATGGTTTTGTTCTTCTATGTGGATTACTGAACCTCATAGTTTCGCAATGCCTCCATGGCCATAATCGATGTGAAATAAGAAGATTCTTTTCCTATCCTAGAATAGATCCTCCTACGTGTGGAAAAATCCTTTTCATAGTGAAAAACAAAATCTTTATATTCTCTCTATATTACTTATGTTCACATTGAAACTTGAGTTTTCCTTGATCTGTTACCTGTAGGAAGAAAAGGTATGTCCATAAAGACCCTTCTCAGGTTTCCTCATCTGATCTTCCTCCCCCCACCTCCCTATTATGGGGTTCCTCTATGCCGTCCCCTCAGCCTCATATAGAACCCTTTACCTGAGTCCCCTATGCTCATTGTGGATCTATCCCATAAACTCCATCTATCTTCTAATCCTCTTCCCACATGTGATCCATGTTAGAGTTAGTGTCTTGAGAACCAACTATTTCTACATTGATTGCATGAATGTACACTTATTATATATTATTCATTTTTCAACATGACTATAATATAATATTGCCTTAAAATATTAGTTGCACTAATAAGGTCATGGCAGATCCCCACTATGATGAGAACCTTGTAATTATATAAACAAATTTTTAAATAAAGTTATACAATTGGATGGAATACTATGATATGACACATAGTATACAGACTGTCATGTGTGAGTACTCATAAGAAGACCAAAAACTCTCTCATGGAGTTCTCACTTGGTAATCTCACAGATTGGAGATTATGAGAATAGACTCGCGAGTATAAATTCCTCATGTCATGGTGTCATCATATATTTCTATCTACGAGCATATGTAATGGTCCTTAGACTAGAAGATTATCATTAACTCATGTCCTGACTTGCGCACTTAGATTTTCTGACAAAAACCATCACGTAGACAGTTAGCAGGAATCGGGGTACGTTGGGTGCATTACAAATGACATGTTGTTAATGGATATGTCGATGAAGGATTTTTCCCTTACATATTTATGCAAGTATATATCCCGGGCCCTTTGATTGAAATAGAATTGTCGCTCAAATTCCATTGTCATGGTGTAGCGACGAGTTTATTCTGGATGTCAAAGAATGGCATATCATGAATATAGGTTTATGACACTGCCATGAAACCTACTTGATGAGATATTGATACATAGGGATTAAATTACCCAGTAATTTTTTGTATGAGGTGACACATCAAGGCGGCATCAACTTATTTGTCTTCTCTACGTTGACCAGTTGCAAGACAGTAATCATGGACTTAGGAAATCCGGCCTAATGCCAATGAGAAAGAGGCCTAGAGGGTAACACATTAAGTGTATCCAAGTATCCCAAGTATAATAAAGATTATTCCCATACATGATTTAATAATTATTCAAGTAATCCTAAATCGTTTCACTGATGGAGGAAGAAGGAAATGAAAAACAAGATATGCACGTTGTGTATTAATCATTACACACCATGTTGTTTTTCATTGATAATAAGTACACGGCCTGTATTAATGATTACACACCATGTAGTTTCCATTTTGGAAATGAAATTGAAAACATGTACACATCGTGTATTAATGATTACACGGCGTGTAGTTTTCCCGTTGGGATTTTGAGGATATAATAATGTTTTATTAAATGATATTTATTATAATAAGTGTGGGCCCATGTCAAGGAATTAATTATTCAACATGGGGGTTTTCAATTAGAGTCAATGAAATAATTAAAATTCGTAATGCATTTATTTATTTTCATAACTCTACAAACTCAAACACAATTATAAATATCCTCATAACCCCAACTCTTTTCCAAAGAATCATTGTGCACCACAATTATGGAGTATTATCTCCAGACTGAAAGAGATCCTTCCTCTAAGAACACTCTCAAGACTGAGAGAGGTCCTCTTCCATCAGATCAAGATGATTTAAGTTGGACAACTAAAGTAAAGGATTCTCCACGCTAGCACCCAGAGACTCCTTTGGCGATGACTAGAGATACGAGGTGCATGTGTGTATCACTACTAGAGGAATTCTACACTAGTTTCTGCAACGCAACGACGAATCACATAACAATGTGATCAAGAATATAAATAAAGAAAGAACACCCAAAAGGTAATTCTTTCCAATTAATTAAATTAATTATAATCAACCTGTGATGATCCACTTTTGTGGTTCCGGGACCTTTCTTCTGCTTTGTCTATTTCTATGAATCGATCCATGGAGACTGGCGTTTATCATCGTATTGATCCCGAATTGATCATTTCTAATGACAAAAGGCCTAGTGGGAACATCCACCCACAAGTTTCTACTGTGCCCGGAACATTCAATTGGTATCAGAGGGGGGTTACAGCATTGACTATAGATATTTAATTTTCGTTGATAATTTATACATTTATATTTGAATCAATTCAAGATAAATCATTCTATAAAACTGAATGAACGAGATATGTTCTTCCTCCTTCATTTCTCGATTCATATCAAAGAAATGACCTTTTAATTTTAATTTTGATTAAATTAAAAATGAGGAACTCATCCGGAGGAGCCACTCATTATTCTTGTACAATACAAGAAAACACGGTGTATAGTTAAAACTACATGTTACGTACTTAGGTTCAATGAACCGGTACTGGTCCGCCAAACCACGACGTGTGAACTGAGTATAGCTGAGTTTTGTTACACCATGTTGACCAAAATTGAATGGCATGTGGAAACCAGAATACACTGCGTGTATGTTGAATCAACATGCCATGTATTCCGATTCGGTCCAAGTGAAACCACGTACAAGGAGAATTCGTATTCCGCGTACATGATATTGCTAGGCCGGTAACCACGTAACAAGGATGTACACACCATTTTAGATTAATCTACATTCCATGCACTCCAAAAGTTCCAAAGTACAGAAAACACGCCAAAGCCCCCAGTGTGTACTTTGGATAAAGGGTGAAAAATACACGCCATGTACTTTCCAGAAATGGGATTTCACTAGGTTTCCTCCAAAATTACAAAGACATGTACAAGGAATATGGATTATAAGAATCTAAAGGAAATTCATAAAGGGATTTAAGATAAAGAATTAATTATTTATAAGATCATAATAAATTGAATTCAAGAGAGACTTATCGTGAATAAATATAATGATTAAAATAATTTGAATTCTAAATATGTGTAAATGTCATTGCACGCTATGGATGATCATGAGCTAGAACAAAGACCCTCTTTATGTGTGTATGGTTTCATTTAAATTTTTTTAATTTAAATTCGTTTTCCTGCGAGTCTTCTTCCAATAAAATGTAGGGATTATGTGCCCATGATTTCTTTAATGTAAACCCCATGTAATGGAGGATCTCCCAAGCTAGTGGAGACGGTTCAAAACCTAAAGCTAAGGTGAAGCCAACCCAAGAAGATACAATAGTGGAAAGGTGGGAGATGCAAAACACAAACCATCTGTTCAAGGTTTTTTTCCCTAGGTCAGGGTTTTCTTATCAAACTGCAAGACAAGCTAACCAATAGAAGCTCATGATAATGCCATATTATTTAATTTCTATCTGATTTCATGATTTATTTATTATGTATTGTTTTCATGATCATATAATTAATGAAATAAACAAGCATGCAAAGATGGAATAAAATTAAAAAAATGGATTATACGTAAACATTATCAGAACATGGTTAATCACTTAAGAAAGCTATCACTTAATATTAACAATCATGTGATAATTAAAAACCATGCATAATGAATAAAATCCCCCAAATACAATTTTATGTCAGAACAATCCTTATGTTACTTGATTAAGGGCAAGACTCAATAAAACTATGTGTTTGACTAACCCTTGTTGGGACACTTACTTTTATAATGGAATCTCTTGTGAATGTTTCGGGTTGACTTAAACATTTTTATATCAAGAGGAGTATCCCTTGATAGACTTGTTGTAAAATAGAGGCAAGTGTTGAGAAAATCTAAGTCAGGATTTCAGAATTTGGGAGTCCATCCAACAGATCAAGGAACTATAAGCTCATAGTTGGCAAAGACCTGCTGACCTAAATACCTTCAAATACCTTGAACAACGCTTGGTGGGTTTATGCGAAGGGGAATATGGATCCTTGACACTAGAATGTCAATGTAATAGGTAATTATGATTTTCATGGTGAGGGCCATTGGGACTTGATAAAATAGTGGGAGAATTAATAAATTCATTTATTATTTTCCATAAAAAGTAATCAAGAATGTACTGTTAAATCTTATCTTTTAATTTGCAGAATCAATATGAAAAACTCATCAACCACATTTTCTGTGCGATCAATTCTTGATAAACACAATATCATCACCGGCAGTAACTTTCAGAAATGATATAGGCACCTTCGGGTTATCATATTCCATGAATGAAAGTATTATGTGTTGAAGTTCTCACTTCCTGATTCTCCTGCCTAAGGGGCTAGTGATGAAGACTTCCTAGTCTATGATCAACATTTGAGTGATGCACTCAATGTTCAATGTTTGATGTTATCATCAATGCCAAGTGAGCTCATGAAGTCTCATGAGTACATGGATACCTATAGAATGCTTGAGCACCTCCGTGGTCTATAATTTATCACTATAAAATATTTTGATTAAAAAGTAGTTTTTAATTAAAGTTTAGTTTTTTACACTATTCATAACAAATTTGGAAGTTCTCAGAAAAATAAAAAATATTCAGCTTAGGATAATTTCAATATTCCGAATCTAAAAATGAAGTCTAATTTGAATAATAAAATTTATAAGATTTCAAAAAGTTGGTATTACTATTCATAAAGGCTACTTTGATTGGTCGTAGTGAGTTAGAATCTCGAACTTGCGTACAATGCATGCTATTGAATTATTGAAAGAGAAGCGTACCATGGATGCTTGGGGTGTTACAATTGTGTTTTATCAGTTCGGGAGTGTCCCTATGTTTTCCCCTAACCATAAAATTGATTTTCCCACAAGGGACTCCATGCCACACATCTCCCTTACCTTATAGGTAGATTATACTATCCTAAATATCCACTACCCAATTCTATTGTTACTCTATAACCTCTTGAAAAATGTAATGATGAACTAGAAGTCTTGGTAATAACTATAGTCTTGTTACCCTCTCATCCCAATGGCCTGAATATTAGGTACAAAAGGAATGTTTCATTATCCTCCTCACCATTCAGCACACTATCATCCACATCGATGATATCCAAATCCAAAAAACTACACCTCCCAAAATCTCTTTATTACTATGTATTTCTGGTGGCCTATGTGTGTGAGTGAAAACTGACTTCATCACCAGTGAAATTTTCAACTTAAACTCCTATCATGTTATTGTCATAGATCTGAAGCAACAAGATTCCAAAATATATTCCTTTTATAGAATAATGGGTATGTGTAATCTTATTCACATGGACCCCCAAAACCAACATATGTAGTTTTTCTAGAAACCCAAAATCATATTAGTTATTTTGATAGCTTCTATTCATAATATTTTGAAAAATGTTAGCTTGTGGGGGCATATTGATTACTTCACCTTCATTTATTCTTATTGAAACATTTTGGAAAGAGAGACTATGTGTCCTGATCTAAGTAGTTTCAAACCACATGACACTCCTTGGTTGATGGGTTGGTAATTCAGTGTGATTCTAGAAAACTCCAAAAAGATGGTTTAGGATCACACTAATGGAAGGAAATCCATTACATTGTCTCATTCTTATATGGAAATAGGCTCTCTGATTTATTTTACACAGGTGAATGGTTCACCTTTTGTAACAACCAGAACGGTCCTAATATTTAATGGTGTTTCCTAGAGATGGTTTTAGTAAACAAGAATATCCTTTCTTCATATCCTGATGTCATGATTACTCATCTTATTAGATATCTCTCGGAACACTCCCCCATTGTTTTGACATTTTCTCCAAGATATGGGAGAGGGGAATATTTTTTTTTCTTTTATAAGCATATGAATTATGCCCTGGATTTTCACCAAGTGGTGTGATCCTATTAACCCAGTCCTATTTAGGTATTTTTCTGGACAAGATTACATAAAAATAATTAGCACTTGAAGGGATACCTCTAGATATGGATAAAAAATATACCCCTGTGATTTCAGTCCATGGAGTTGATAAAGTAATAGATTGATCATAAGAAAAAAAGATAGGGAATGGTTAGAATAAGGATCTATTTCATGATATTTCTGTTAATAAAAATTCCCTATAATACCTTCTCCTCAAACAATAATTTTTTTCATGAGAACGGGACAAAATTTATTGGTTTGAAGAAATAGATAGAAATATGGAGTTCTTCCAATAGTGTGTTAAGGAAAGAGGTGGATCATTCAAAAAAATATTACTGTAGAGGATGGCTCATATATGGAATACTATGAAATCCTAGGAGTTATGTCCACTCATCACTTCATTTATATACATTAATCTCTAACTTAGAGAATTCTGGGAGGTTATCCCAGGGGGAGAGAAGAGTTCTTTTATGCAATTTTATTAAGGTGACAACTCAGGATAACCACTATTTTGATTATGTTTCAGATGAGAATGATATATATGACTTCTTCCATGGACTCAACCCTGATAGTTTATATGGTCTAGATGGATGACAAGGTATTTTTAACCGAGATTCTTGGTACCTTATTAAGCATGAATAAGTATGATTTGGTCAACCATGTCATGTAATTTTTATCAGGTTGTTATCTTCCTCATGTGGGGAGTGAAACTACCTTGGTGCTCATAAAAATGATAGAAAATTATTCATCCCTCCCCCACTACTACCATATAATCTTTTGAAACATCCCTTAAAATTCCATCCCCATTAATATGAACAAGGCTTTATTAAATCACTACTCTAGATGTGTCTCGAATGAGAAATATGGATTAATTAGAGGAAGATCGAACCATAAGAAATTGGGTTGTCATAGGAGATGATAAGGGATATTGATATAAATTTATTTATCACTAATGTGTTCATTAATCTCTACATGGATAAGTCTTATGATAGAATTGAGATGGACATTATTGTTAAGGTCCCCACTTCCATGGATTTTTCTTCAGGGATCCACAATATTTTATACATGTGTGTTAGATCTTCCTAACTATCTATCTTTTTAATGGGGAATAATTATGGATTCATTAAAATAGTACATTGGATCAAGAAAACCAATCCACTTTCTACCATAATCTTAGTTATGATACTAGACACCCTTAGCAAGCTCATCAACAATTTCTTTCTGGAAGGATGCATTTATCACTTCCACTGTGGGAAGAACATTTTTGGTATCTCCCACATCATATGTTTTGATGATAATATCAACATTCTAAATGGATGATGGTGATCCATTAATGGTATCCATATTATCCTTGGTAATTTCTACAATTACGGTGGAAAATAGAGTGAAATTTGAGAAGAGAATCCTTTATTTACTGATGTGGTGCTCGAACAAGAGGGCTTGATCCATTTTCAACAACCTGGGTTTTTGGAGATGAGGCAACCAGATGGAATATCTCGATGGTATAATATCCCTGAAAATCATTCATATCAAAGACTTAAATGGGTATCCATTAAGATATCCAGTCAGATATGAAACTAGAATAACCATTATCTATCCTTTGGTGTCCCCATAACACTAATTAACTATTTCCTTAAATCAATTACCATGTACCTATTACCAGTGTTTATGGTCCCTAAAGTGGATTTAAATATAATTTATAAAATACTTTTCATTTTTTCTATGAGATTATCAAACATCAAAAAAACATCACTATTAGTCGTGGTTGTAGAAGACACTGATGGATAATTAAGGAGGAATCAACGATAGGTGTGTTCATGTCAAAATGTAGGGCCTTCCTAAAAAACATTTATGAGAAGTGATAGGAGGATGTATATTGTGGGGGTGTCTCATGGAACAAAATATGGGAATATCCAAGACATACCAATATGATTCCCCCACCCCTATGTCTTAAAATTCAGCCACATATCTCGACCATGTAATGTCACTCTCAGTAGATCATCGGTAAGGGATACATCAACTTATAGTATTAGAACTAAACTGTTACTTCATCAATTTTCTATGACACCCAGATTCAAACTTGATGTTCAGATATGTGTAATAGTTTCCTAACCTCTCCCTTGATGTCTCAAATTAAAATCAACATATTTTTATTAAATTATTGTGTTTTCACCCGATCTCGACACATGAGTTTTTTATGGAATATTGTCTGGTATATTCCATGGGAGGGAGTATCTCTAGCTATATCCATCTCTAATGGAGATGGAAATGTGGGGAAACACACATTGGTGAAAGGAAATACCAACAAATATTAACTTTCTGGTTTGGTAAATCTGCAATAATTCTTTCCCAATCAATGATCTTGTCATGAATATGGGTATTTCCTAGGCATCCAGGTTTAGGTGTCATGGGAATCCACATGGGGATTCCTATTCTCATTTATTTTTTTAAGGGGATTGGGCACATGTGTTTTAGAATAGGTTTTGAGGAATCATTGGGTTTTCATATCAAGATATACATGGCCCAACTTTTCTTGATTTTTATGTGATTTTTTATTTTTTTAATGTGTATAGGTTTTATTTTTTTAAAACAATACATCAATGGTTATTGGGGGGTTCCACCTTTCACCCCCCCCCCTCATCAGCAATTACCTATATTGGTATTGTGGAAAAGGTGGATGTGGTATCTTTTACCTAAAGCGAAAGTGAAAGGTTGTTGGGGGAACCTTTCACCAATGGTACAAGCGAAAGGAAGCATGACCTATGTCACCATTCACGCAATTCCATATAAAGGGGAATACCCCCATCCTCCCCTCTTCAAAATCCACCATTCTCTCTATACTCCATCATCTCTCCCTCTTAAATAAGTCTTATTCATGTATGGTGGACCTGGTGGCCTAAAATAAGTCTCATCTTTTTTAGAATAATGTTTTAGAGTTATTTTTCTAACATAATTTAATTTTCATTATCTATTTAATTTTACTATTTTTAGTTAGGCTAAAATGTGTTATTTATTAAGTAGTTTAGTTAGTTATATATAGCTTAGAAATAATAGTGATTATTTCAAATGATTATATATAGATTAAATTATGATAAAGTTATGAATATGTCATTATTAAATATTGATTAAATATCGATTACAGTATTATTAAATTATGATTTTATAATGATTAAATATTGATTATGTAAGGAATAAATAAGTATTGATCAACTATTTATTAGGTAAGGATTAAATTTCAATTTCATAGTGATTAATGAATTATTACGTAATGATAAAAGAACAATTAATGGTTTACTAAATAATGATTAAGGAATGATTAAATATTTATTAATGAATTATTATATTTTTATTTTGGTGTGATCAAAATTTTATTAATTTATCATTAAAGGCTGATTGAGGGATGATTAAAGAATGATCAATGAATGATTAACCAATATTTTACTAATAGTAAATACATGACAAACTAATGATTTAATAATTATGAACGAATGGTTAACTAATGATTAAATAATGGTTAAATAATGATTATATAATTATTAAGTAATGATTAATATCATCTTTTAGGATATAAGAAAACATTATAAAATTTATGTACCATAATGATTATGTGGTTATCTTAGCAATCAAATCTCTGGCTATATACAAACAAGTGAATGTGACTCAAGAAGATTGGTACCTATGAGTAACAACACCGACGAGGTGTCCTGGGCCTGATTCAGGGTAACCTACTACATGACATTAGGCCTTACTGCATCCTAGTTTGACACTCTCAGGGGATATGCTTTAGATGATTGATATTTTCTTTATAAAATACTAAAATACATTTATGATGATTAAAGAATGCACAAAGAAAAATTATTATCATAGCTTAGGATATAAGAAGTTGTTTTAAAATTTTAGAATCATAAATATTATATGGTCAACCATCATTGTGAATAGTACTCATAAAATGTTTTTGAAACTGAGGTAAAACAAAGAAAACACCAAATCAGTTTAATTATCATTGATAAAGTAAAAATTATGAACATATAAAATGAAATGGATATGAAAAAACACATTAATAACACATGAATGCATTACTATATACAATTAATACCTTGACATTGTTAATAGAACATGGGTTTAATCTGGTGAGCCTTGCTTTTAAAGTATGGTAAGATGATGGATATTTTAAATTAGTAGCTTAATATAAAATTTGAAAGGGGTATACTTAAATTTTGAATTTTCAAATGTTTTTAGTCATCTAATGAAATATAAAATAACATTTTAGATATGCCATTAGAATGTCCATAGCTTTTGAAAATTCAAAATTAAGTATATCCATTTCAAATATTTTAGTAAGATACCAGTAAAAAATAATTTGGATTTTACCTCACATTCGTATTAAGGCTCGTCTCATCCTACCCATAGTCTATTGAAAAATGAAAAAGTATTTATTATATGTTGCAAATCATTCATGTGTTATTTAATTTTTTTTATTGTCAATTTAATTTTATATGATCATAATTGATACTTTATCAATGATAATTAAACTGATTTGGTGTTCTATTTTTTCTAACATTGTTTCTAAAACTTTCCATGACTTATATTCTAATACAATTTTATAATAAGAAACTTTAGTATCATATTTTAGGGTTGAAAAAAACCTATCTAAAATTTTCTTATAATAAATATTATATCATTATCCATCATTATAAATATTATTTAGACTATTTGAATGTTGATTAGATAATTTTTTTATATAGATTCATGTTTTCCAATGTGTACTTCTACATGGAGGTTATGCACACTGAGAAAAGAGCTTCATATAGTACACAACCAACAACATTTGTTAGTATAACTAATTGTGTAACCCTAAGTGAACATAAAAATAGAATTTTTGGTTACTTAAATCTGGGGCCCAATCAAGAGATAAATTCTATGATCTATAGACATTTTCAATTCCCATCTACATTGTCGCATCAAGATTGTCCATTTGTTATTGATGCACAGTAGGTCCAAAAAATAAATTTATTTCTCCATTGACCAGATTGTACCATGATGGAGTTATTAATTGGAATCTCTATTATTCCAAAAAAACTTCTTATTTTACGATGACGTTGACATAAAATAGTGGTTAAATAACGTCCTCCACAAAAAACTGAGGTTATTCTATATGATGTGGAAGATCAAAAATTATATAATCTTCTTGATATACATATAAATCCAACTTCCGATGAGGATTTTGGTAATGATGGAACATACCATGATAATAGAGCTGCTGAGGAGGGACTAGGGAAATTTTGGGAGGAATTTCCCTAAAATATATTAATTCTACAGTACCCTCAACCCATAGTAAATCAACCACCGCTCTTTGTATCTTGGTTAGAAGCAATTACATGTGTTCCTATATTGGACTGTAATGTTCTCAAACCCGAAACTAGGTTTCCTATAGTTATATTTAATATTTTTAGTTCGTTAGACAAAACCGTATATTTTGGAATGAGATTTCAATGTAAATATGAATGAAAAAATACTAAAGAGATTTCACATTGAGATTCATTGTAGATATATAGTTCTGGAATCAGGCCATAATAAATACCTCATACAGTGTGACAATGGTGGTGATGATTCTTGATTCTCATTTTAGGTGATTCCTAACATTTAATTTAGATGTTAGAGATTCTTGATAATTGTGGTAGCTCACACATACATTCATCAAATCTTAACACAAGATCATACCCCATTGTTTGATGAATTTTTGTCATCCATTAACATCGAGATGATTAGAATATACGAAGATGTTCCTATAGACCTTGTGCATGAGATGATAAAAAAATATATAGTTATATGATTTCCTATAATAAGGAATGGATGGTAAAACAGAAGAAAATTATGAAGTTCTATGGTGATTGGTATGACTTATGTATGGTGTTTCGATAATTGTTTTCTATACTGACACACAACAACATAGTTGTATTTCATATTTACACGAACGAACATGTGTCTCAAGATAATCCCTCTCGTGTTGAATTTCATCTATTGTTATGATAATTCCTCCCCTATATCTCAACATTTCAATTCAGGAAATAGTTCATTCATATTTATGGAATGTTTCTATATGAAATATACAAGGGTGTATTAAGGATTACAACAACCCAAGATAGAGACTGTTCACCTCCTTCTCTTCCATTTTTCCATTCTGGAGATGAAAAACGTTGAATCATGGATTTGGATTTTGGAATGTATCAACTACCATTTCATTAGCATTTATGGTGTCTGATTAATATACAATCGACCTTGAGAAATCAATGAGGTAATCAATTTAGATCCTAATACATGGATACCACCGAATTCGGATCATTTGTATTGCATTAGACACAATTCTAGTAGGGTGATGAAAATTTTCCACAACGAACATATGAATAAAGTGATCATAAGGATAGGTATGCAATTCCATTTTTATTTTTTACTATTTCAATGAAATTATCATAACAATTTTTGATAAATATGATCAAATATGTGTAGCATATGAGCCGGACCAATTTTTGTTTGAAAAAAAATTTCAAAAAAGTCTCCAAGTATCATCTAGAAATGTTTGAATTTATGATTTGGATTCTAAATGAAAAATGGAATTTGGAATAGGTATGGACACATTACCAAAAACACTATGGAGTGTGTCAATGTAATTTAAGCAGCTTTGCAAGTTAGCTTTAAATTACCTAGTTCACGAGACATTATATCATTTGTTAAAGCACTTCGTTGATAGAAAAAAACTATCCTTGGATGGAATTCAATAGTGTTTGTGATACAAATGTAACATTCAATGTGACATTGAAAAGGATACTAAAGTAGCTTCTAGTTATCATGTTGTTCTTTTTCTACAAATAAGACTCTTTATTTGAAGTTCAAGAGCATCCAGACCCTATCAAAAATAGAATCGGTAAAAAATGGTGGTATTACCTAATGTGAGGAGATGCTAATGTGGAAACGTCTGGGCCTTAGGTTCTCCATGTGCACACTCCATCATAGCATATGAATCTATAAAAATACCATTGGAAGCATACTTTGATATAGTATTCTGGATGAAAAACATTTCAAACTGTTATGCTCCACCATGGATGCCTATTGTGGAGTTTAGATTGTTCCTAATGCTTTAAGGCTAGCGGATAGTGATACCTGACATCAACAGGTTGCGTAAATGTGGGAGACCAAAGTCTTGAAAGATGCAGAATGAGATGGACTGGACTCCATAACAAGGGAAAATTTTGAGATGCTCTGTATGACATCATGAAGTCCATAACCAGAAATGATTCTCTAAAATTACTAGATCGAGTTCATACTCTCGTCCACAATGTTATATTGTCACTTATGTGATCTTCAAATATTGATAATTATGTGGTGTCATTATAATATTCATCACTTTTTAGAATTTTTTGTCATATCCAAAGATATTTAATATCAAATAACAATCATCTTTTCATATTCACATTAAAAGGAACTTGAAAAGTTAATTTTAAGTGACACTAACACATAATAAATAATTCCATGTCTAAACCATAAAGAAAACAAGTGATAAGATAATCATGAATGAGGAGATCCAAGCTTGACATACATGGATATTACATTTCTTTTTCATAATACATAATACATAAAAAAACCAAATGCCCAAAGACCATATTAGTTTAGTGTCTTTGGAAACTCAGAACACAATATTCTAATCATGGTGAAAGATCTTACACATCTCCCAAAAAAATCTTCCCCTTTTGTTATCTTACCTAAAACGTTTTTTTATATTATGGGGAAAAGAAAACATATAAATGGTGATCTCAAATTCTCAGTAAGGGTGAGCATGGAGGAAATAAAAAAAACCTATACATTTCAACTTAAAAACATGAACGTAATGTTCATACATCAAAATCTTGCGTTGTGAAATAAATCTTGGTAGTATTTAAGGAATTGATCATAAAGGAACATTATTTATGATAAAATAGGATGGGAATAAAACATGTAATTTTAGAAAACCATTAAGCACCAGATATGATTTCCATAATAGCCAATGCATTGATTCCAAGACCATCATAGTGGACAAAGCCCGTTATTGTACCCATTTTACCTGTCATTCCAGCAATGTATTACTGAACCATATTTACTTGTCATTCCAGAAATGTCTATCTAATGAGATATAAATAATTACCCAATGCATTTTAGGGATATATAGGTACCACCCATCTCATAATGAAATCATTCTTTCGTGTGCCACAAAATAAACATAAATCATTCATCATAACACAACAAATAAAATGGGTTTCATAAACATCATTCCATCATAACATAATCCCTATAAAAAATGGATATAATTTCATCACAAACAAAATCAAACCATGTAAATAATAAATACATTATACTTGAATCCTAACCATATTAATGAATGTCATCATAGATGGAAAATTCTTTTGATAAAACACTTGAAATGAAATATTGAGGAAAATATCCTTTCTTCTTTCAAATCATTTTCCTTTTTCAAAATGGCATGTAATTTTAAAAGAAAAGAATTTTTTTTGAAAATTATCATGAAATATTGTAGAGGATGTTTATTGTAAATAAGGAGTTATGAAATCATAAAAATCGGTTCACACTGTATAATTTAAAAAAAAAATTCCTCATAATTTTTCCGAAAAAGTCAAAAAGTACCTCTTATGGTAAATGATGCACCCGATTTGTGTATAAATTTTAATATACTTTATTGAAAAATAAAAACAAGTTATTAGAATTTACCTACTTCCTAGTGAACAAATAATTTTATTTTGGTGATCTTGTTCATTTTCAAAAGGTTTTTGGCCAAATGCACAAAAATGAGGAAAACCGAGGAAAAATTTCCAACTACACGGCGTGTACCAATATACATGTCATGTACATTCATGATTAGAGATGGGTTGACCAGGAAAAACACATTCCTGAGTAACCAAAAGGATGTACACATCATGTTCTATGTTTACACGCCGTTTATACTATTCTAGAAGTGGTTGGTGGCCGTGAAGATTCTACACGCCCCTATGGCCGGCTGAAGGAGACATTCCATGTTCCACTGATACATGTCGTGTAGGAATTTTTAGATGAGGTTGGTGGATGAATTTTGAGACTACATGCCATGTATGGCGGTGCTACACACCATGTAGATTCACCAACCAGGTGGCGCTATGATCCAAGTCAAATACGGTGTGTTAGGCCACCCACCAATGGAGAAAATGTGGGAAAACGCATTGAAAAAAAGTACACAGTGTGTACTTTCCTACATGCCGTGTAGTTTAATTTTCTATAAAAGGAGGAATTGGCCTCCGGACTAGGGGAGTGGTGTGTGTGAGTATTTAGTGGAGAATGGTTTGAGGATCTGAAGGAATGATGCTATGTCGTCGTACCACTATTCTTCTATCTACTAAAGAATGATTCGGTTTTTTCAGTTCCAAGTACGATTTCATTAGGTATAAATAGTTCTGCATTTATTATTATCAATATGTATTACTAAACACCCAGTGCATTGGGTTTTTAGAAGCTGATGAGATATAATTTGAATTATGTTTCTCTGAATTTTTTTTCTTTAATAATCTATTCTTATTCTTCTTTAATCACTTCATAAGATCACTGGAAATTATGTACCAGACCAAGGGAAGAATTTTTAGGGATACAAAAGGAGAATAACGATGAACAACTCCATGACCATTGGAAGTAACCGTCAGCTCAAAATGGAAAAATCAAAATAATGATCTGTTAAATACTAACTACCAAACCAAGGATTTAGTCTCTTCTGTTCAAAATATAAAGTTTACCAAATCAAGTAAACATTATTCAAAATTAAACCCATAGAGTTGGGTTATCAGGAACAATACAACCTCAGAAGCAACATGATTTAATAATCAACTTATCGCAAATCCATAACCCCAATGCATTTCTATCATTATTTTCATCAAAACCAATTTTCCATCATTACTTTCATTTACTATGTAATTAGTTAAAAGAATCTTAACAACCAATTGTTCTTATTGTTCCCAAACAACCAACAAAAATAGATTCTAAATTCAGTAGACTTCACTAAAAACTAAAATACAAACTAAATTAAGCGAATATAAAATAACCTCATAGTTCCCTGTGGATCAACCCCTTACTGGTGATATACTTGTTAAGGAAAATATAATTTGGGACACCGAAAAAAAACATTCTATAAAATGACCTTCAAAATTTTGGTGATGTTACTGGGGAGCTAGAGAAATTTTATTCTTATTTCAATTAAATTTTTATCATGTTTTAGTGAAAAAAAATCAAATAATCCGAAAATATTCTTTCCTAATCCCATTGTTATTTATCTTTTGTTTTCCCTTTAACGCCTGGGTTTTGTTTTGTGTTTGTGCCTGATCCCAGGTGCATGAACCAACTCCTCACATGGTCCAGCAGTGCAGAGTCATTGGATATTTTTCCGCTTGACCCGAAAATCGAAAGAACATTGTCTCATCGTCGACGTGAACTTGTGAAAACAAACAAACACAATCCATTAACAATGACGAAGAAGGAGGAAATAGAACAAGACATTGATGCTATGGCTGAACACTCGTACCAAGACCATCAGCCTCCCGATGCTGGTATACCAGAGCAGGCACCTGGAGGCTTCTTGGAATTCCTCCCAAAGAACTACCAAAGGCCACCACAACAACATCCTCTAGAGTACGACCAACTTCAACAACCACATAAGATCTTCCAAAGGCCATATTTCGCCCCTCAGGAGCAGCAATACATGTAACATACACCCCCTCAGTAGCCACCTTCGCGACGTACTCTTATGGATTATAGCCTGCAATCGATCCACAGAACTGATATCGGCATCATTCATCCTCCGGTCCAAGCCCAGCACTTCGAGATCAAGCCTGCTATTATGCATCTAATTCAAAACACTGTTCAATTCAGCGGTCTACCTAGTGCAGACCCGAACGCCCATCTCTCCAATTTTCTGGAGATCTACAATACATTTTGTTACCATGGAAGTTCTGAGGATACCATTCATCTTTTCTTCTTCCCCTTCTTTTTACAGCAAAAGGAGAAAGACTGGATCTTATGGTTTCCACAAAGATCTATCCTCACTTGGGAAGAGTTATCCCATGAAATTTTGTCTAAAATTTTCCACCTTCGAAGATGGTAAACTTGCGAAATGAGATCCTCATCTTTCAGCAGCACAACTTGGAGTCGTTGTATGAATCATGGGAACATTTCAAGGAAATATTATTTAAATGACCATGCCACATACTTCCACTCTAGATGCAAGTCCAAATCTTTTACTAAGTACTAACAATGAATACAAAGTCTGTGGTGGATGCAACTTCTAGAGGTACGGTAATGAGAAAGTCCCCCAAATATATTTTTGAACTACTGTTAGATATTTCTTTCAACAGCTTCCAGTGGCATTCCGAGTAGGGGACCCAAAAACGAGATATGCATAGTATTGATGTTACTACCACTCTTGCTGCCCAATTGGATGTAGTGTCCAAAATGATCGACGCACTGAATCTCAAGGGAACATCTCAAGTCCATGTGGTGAACCATCCAACATGCGATGACTGTGGTAACAACCACATCCTGGGAGAATGAATGGGACCTTCAGTCAACCCTTCAACAAGTGAGGTGTTCTATGTTGATCAAAATAGAGGGTCGAACCAGAATCAACAATACCAGAACCTAGCATGGAACATAAACCAAAACCTAGGTTAGGGCCAATAGCAGTAGAATCCTCATACCAAGTGACCACATGGCTACAGTCAGCCACAATATCAGAACCCATACCCAAGGCAACAACAAAACTAGCAGGGCTCTTACCATCAGCAAGGGTATCAAAACCCTACCCGTAGTAGCTAAGGCAGCAACCACCTCCACCAGCTACACAATCACCTCAGCAAGACAATACGTCAAGGTTAGAGGATCTTATGACAAAATTCATATCAACTGATGTGACCAGATTAAAGAAACATGAGGCTTCTATTCGAATCCTCGAGAACCAAATTGTCCAGTTAGCAAACTAGCTCTCAAGGAGATAGCCTGGAACACTACCAGGAAACACCGAGAAGAACCCAAGGTAGGAGGCTCATTCCATCACTCTAAGAAGTTGAAAGAATCTACACCAGAAAGAACCAGCACATTCAACTGCACCTATACTTATAGTTGACAACAAAGGTACGGTTTTAGACCCCTCTTCATCTGAAACTCCATCACTGGAGGCTCAACCAGGCAATAGAAAGGAGGTCGTCAAACCCTTCGAGCCTGCATTACCTTTTCCGGAGAGGATGAAGCAAAGGAAGCTGGATCACCCGTTTGGAAAATCCATGGAAGTATTCAGAAAGCTACACATCAATATCCCATTTGCAGAGGCTCTAACACAAATGCCCACATATTCCAAATTCATGAAGGAAATCCTCACTAATAAAAGATAGATGGAGTTTATGGGCACCATAGCACTGAAAAAGGAGTTCTCCACAGTCTTCCAACATTATCATCCCCCCATGCTCTAGGATCTGGGTAACTTTACTATTCCGTGTACAATTGTACCCTGTGAATTCGGAAAAGCCCTGTGCGACTTAGGGGCCAGTGTCAACCTATTCCATTAGGAGTGTTCCAAAATCTCGAACTCCACGATCTAAAGCCTAATTGAGTCACCCTTCATCTTGCTAACTGGTCCATTAAATATCCAAAGGGGCTACTGGAGGATGTGCTGGTGAAGGTGGGAAGATTGATCTTCCTTGCATATTTTATTGTCCTAGACATGGAGGAGGATCATGAGGCACCTCTTATATTGGGAAGACCTTTCCTTACTATAGGGAAAGCCTTGATCAATGTTCACTATGGAGGTTGATTTTCTAGGTAGGGGACGAAAGAGTCACCTAAAATATTCTAAAGTCTTTCAAACATGCATCTTTATCAAAACATGCGGGATACTATGCATTGACTACCGTGGTTGAACAACTGAGAAGATAAGAAGATGATCCGGTATGTTCTTCCATTTCAGATGATATGATTTTTCCAGACATTCCATCTAATGAAGCGGCAGAGGACCTGAAATTCATTGAGGGCTAGGGCAGACACTACTGGCAATGAGCTGTCATTCCAGACATCCTAGAAAGGTAAGAAGTACATCCACTAGTACCTTCAGTTATGAAGTCACCTAATCTAGATCTGAAGCCTCTCCCACCTTCCTTAAAGTACGGGTATTTGTGAGATCATCACACTTTTCCCATTATACATAGTGTAGCACTATCATAGGAGCAGGATTATGCACTTGTACAAGTTTTGAAGCGGAGAAAGCAGGAAATTGGATGGACTGTTACAGATTTGAAGGGTATCAGCCCTACCATTTTCACCCACATGGTGCTACTCGAAGAAGGATCAAATCCATATAGACAACCCCAGTGGAATCTAAACCCTCCCATGAACAAAGTCGTAAGGAAAGAGGTTATAAATTTGTTAGATGCATGCATCATTTACCCAATATCAGATATCACGTGGGTGAGTCACGTGCAAGTGAACCATAAGAAGGGAGGTATCATTATGGTATCTAACGATACGAACGAGCTCATCCCCACTCACACAGTCACAGGCTGGAGAGTCTATGTCGATTACAGGAAGCTAAACGATGCCACAAGGAAGGATCATTTTCCCCTAACCTTCATGGATCAGATGCTAGAGAGACTAGAAGGGCACAAATTCTACTACTTCCTCGATGGATAATCAGGCTATAAATAGATCTATATTTCCCCAGAGGATCAGTAGAAGAGATCCTACACTTTCCCATACGGTACGTTTTTCTACCATAGGATGTCTTTCGGTATGTGCAATGCTCCTGCCACATGCCAGCGATGCATGCTGGCTATTTTTAGGACATGGAGGAACAAATATTGGAGGTCTTCATGGATGATTTTTCCATTTATGGGAAGTCATTTACCACCTTTTTTAAGAACCTGGAGCTTGTACTAGAGTGATGAAAAAACACTAACCTAGTTTGGAATTGGGAAAAGTGTCATTTTATGGTGCAAAGTGGCATAGTCCTCAGCCACAGAAATTCAGCAAAGGGGATAGAGGTAGATTCGGAAAAAATAGAATTCATTTCACAACATCCCATTCCAACTTCTGTTAGAGCCATTCTCAGCTTCCTCAGACATGTGGGTTTTTATAGGCGGTTTTTCCTGGATTTCTCGAAGATATCCCAGACCCTAACCAACCTCCTGACTAAGGATGCTATTTTCGAATTCAATGAGGCATGTACCATAGCTTTTGAGCATCTAATGCAGCGCCTAGTTGAAGCTCCAGTAATGATTTCCCCAAACTTGGAGGCAAAATTTGAAGTAATGTGCGATGCTAGAGACTATGTGGTGGTAGATTCCCTAGGTCAGCGGCTGGACCGAATCATCCGACCCATATACAATGCTAGAAGTACACTCAATGAGGACCATCTAAACTAAAATACTACATAGAACGAGTTGCTGGCAGTGGTATTCACCTTCAACATGTTTCATTCTTACATTTTTTTGTCTAAAGTTATTGTTTATACTAAACATGTAGCACTTAAGAACCTGTTAAATAAGAAAGATGCAAAGCCCCGATTGATCTGATGGGTCCTCCAATTATAAGAATTTGATTTAGAGATTCGAGATAAAGAGGGGAGTGAGAATATGGTTGCTGATCATCTATCCCATCTGGAGCTTCAACACTTGTAGAAGGAAGAGGATGGAGAGATAAGGGAGGATTTTCCTAATGAGCATCTCTTTTCAATTATCGAGTCCCCTAGGCCCTTGTTTGCTGATATTTCTAACTATTTAGTTACAAGTACCGTCCACCCCGACCTCTCCTTCCTAAGGAAGAAAATATTCCACTCTGATGTTAAGTGATACTCCTAGGATGACCCACTCCTATTCCGATTCTGTGGAGACAGGGTGATCCGACGATGCCTCCCAGAGACAGAGGTTTAAGGGTTCCTGGAATTTGGTCATGCCTCACCCGTTAGAGGACATCATGGGTCAGATCGTACCATGGTGAAGATTCTGAAATCTGGGTTTTTCTGGACCACCATGCATAAAGATGCCTGAACCTTCTATTCCCATCGTGATACATGCCAAAGTATGGGTAATATGAGACGTAGAGCAGAGATGCCCCAACACCCGATCCTAGAGGTGAAGATCTTTGACATATGGGACATCGACTTCATGGGACCATTTCGCCCTCCTTTCGCAAATAACTACATCCCCTTCTATGTTGATTATGTCTCCAAATGGTTGGAAGTCACTGCTACGGCACACAACACAGCTAAGGTATTCATGACCTTTCTAAATAAGCTCATTTTCAGTAGGTTTGACGTTCCTCGTGTGCTGATCAACGACAGGGGGACTCACTTTGACAAAGTATTAATGAAAGGATTGATGTCGAAATATTGGGTAAAGCATCACATGGGTACACCATACCATCCCCAATCATGTGTATAGGTCGAGCTCTCCAACCGTGAGCTCAAACAAATTTTGGAGAAAACAGTTAATACCTCATGGAAATACTGGTCCAAAAATCTTGATGACGCATTGTGGGCCTATCGCACCGCCTTCAAGACACCACTGTGGATGTCACCATTCCACCTCGTATATGGAACAAAATTCCATCTACCAGTGGAACTGGAACACAAAGCATATTGGGCCCTCAAGGCCCTAAATATTGATTTGAAAGCAGCTTCAGAGAGGCGAAAGTTCCAACTATCAGAACTCGATGAAATTAGAAGGGAGGAATATGAGAACGCTAAATTGTACAAGGAGATGACAAAATCGATCCACGATCAGAGGATTTCTCAAAAATCATTTCAACCCGGTGATCAGGTACTCCTATTCAACTCTCATCTTCAACTATTCCAATGAAAACTCTAGTCGAGGTGGTCTCACCCGTTCCATGTCATATGAGTTTGTCCCCACAGAGCGGTGGAAATTGATAAGGAGGATGGTCAAACGTTCAAGGTGAATGGCCAACAACTGAAGATTTACCATCACATGGAAGATATAGTGGGAACAATCTCAACCACCCCTCTCTGGTATGAAAAGGTATGTTAGTCGAGCTAACAACCTAAAACAAAGGCGCTTCCTGGGAGGCAACCCAGAGGTTAAACGTTATGTCTCCCTTATATACATGATGAGTACTTATCTTTATAGTGTTTAATCTTAATATTATAAATCTATAGAGTAACTAATAAATTACTAGGGATGATGTCGGTGTTGATTGTCAGGTCACTAGAGTCTATCTGAGCCGTCCCCGATTCGAATCCTCTCGGCCAACCTTCGGCACGAGGTTCCTCCTTTTAATATTTTCTTACACGGCGTGTGAAGTGAATTACATATATATATATATATATATATATATATATATTCTTATAAGAAAACCCATTATGGGAATGGGTCGGTTGGCCAAGATTAAAACCCTGTTTCTATAAGACCCGAGTTCGAATCCTGACAACAACCACATTTCCATCATTTACCCTTTTAATAAAACCAAATGGCATGTCTTCCAATATACGACATGTGTGCCTGATTTTATTTCTAAAAACTAAAATATAAAAACACTTTTTAATATAAAGTAATTCATGTAGATGAAGTTGGAAAATTGGCAAAGTCTCAGCCCTGGATCCATAAGACACGAGTTTGAACTCGACTAATCTCCCTTCTTCATCCCTTTCTTTTATAATTAATAACCTCACGCCATGCATTTCATTCTTCCTGTGTGTATAGGATTTATAAAATAATTATATATAAATTATCAATATAGGTTTTAGTACAACCTTCTCTCCAATGGATGAGGGATTCCGTTTGGAATGGCTGATCGCTGGTTCGAACCTCAACCCAAGCATCAGACCAATGGGTGTACTTCTCTTTTTACAATTTTTAAACACACGTCATGTATTTTCCCATTACATTACGTGTATAGTTTTATTTTTAAATTCACTGTATATATATCTATTTATCCATTTTTAATATTTTTATTAATTAATATTAATAATTATATAGTTTATTATAATAATTTTATATACATCTTAAAAAAATTGAGATACACATCATGTAGTCCAAAAGTACACATTGTGTACCTCAGCTATATAATTTGCGGCCACCTGGCTTCAGGTCATGTCGCGCAGAGTCTTTCTTCTTCCCGTTTTCTTCTCTCGTATGACACTAGAACCTCCATTGTTTAGATCCATCGATTTGGTTCGTTTCAAGCTCTGATTTCTCTTGAATTGTGATCATTGGTCAAGGTACGCCCTTCTACACTCACTATTTAATGTTTTTAGAACCATTTAGGGTGTTTTGGATCTGTAGACCGTTTGGCTTCCGTAGTACATGGCCACGAAATGAATAACAGACACCATGTACTTTTGTACATGGTAACACATAGATGCTTCACTATTTGAATATACACAGTGTGTATATTCGGTACACACCGTGTACTTTCCCCCATAGTGCCGGAGTACCTTTTGCACACAGCCTCACACAATAATTTCGCATACACGGCGTGTGTGTTTGGAACACGGTGTGTATAGAATTTATTTTGGCCCCTTCGTGTATAGCACTTGACACAACCTCTCACCCCATGTTCCAATATATGTCATGTGTGTTCAGTACATTCCGTGTATACTTTTTTTCGGTTGGACCCCTATTGATCCCCCACACGACCATATTCCTCAAATAAAGTACAGATTGTGTCTGGCCCACACACGACATGTCCTTTATTCATAGAACTATTAAAATCATGTACGTGTCGTTTCTGATACATGACCATGTGCACTTTCCATAAACATGACATGTAGGTTTAGTACACACCGTGTACCTTTACATGGTCTCTCTTCTTCACCCTCAGCTTGTTTATCCAGAGAACACGAGATGCTACTCATCTTGTACTATACGTCGTGTTCTCTGAATGTAAACACCATGTACTTTTATTTTTCAGATTTATCACTTTTTCTTTGTCTTCTTTTCTTTTCTTTTTCATTTGTTTTCTTTTTCATTCATTTTCAGGTTAAGGAAAACTGTGATATTTCCCGGGGGAAGAGGCCGACCTCCACCACTGAGGGTGAGAGGCCCATTTTTCGTCGGATTCAACTTCGACCTGCAACGTAGCCAGACCCAGATGCTCCGGTCTACGAGCTACCACCATTTTCCACCCTTCCACCCCTCTCTCCCTCTGCCGAGGCTAGTCTGAGCACCATCCTTCCTTCCCTCCCAGCTGCAAATCCACAAGAGATCTCATCCTCCACAGCTGACACTTCATCGGTCGCCCCATCCAGCAACCCTTCACCTACTACGGTCAATCCACCCATAGAGCCAGGTTATACTGTTGCACCTAAACCTGGGTCGGGACCTTCATGTGTTCCCTATCCCTGCTTGGTGTTCTTGGTCACCGATCTGGAACATTACATGGATCTGTGCTTTTCTCGCCGTCTGATTCCGTTGAGTGGTTGCAACCTCGATAGCATTATTCCTCATCAGCTAGGAAACTGGGGAGAGTTAGAGGATCTCCTTGGCCACAGTCCACTGCTCGCTATATTCCAGGTCAACAATCTTATATTCTGTGATTTTTTTGGAGTTCGCGGCCTCTTTCGAGTTCGATGGAGCTGAGTACCGGGAGACACCTTGTGATGCAGTGCCCGTGGTTCGGTTCCGACTGGGCGGCCGACGATCTTCCCACGCCATGACAGAGTTTGGACGAGGGTGCGCTTTCTACCCCCATTCTATCACCCCACCCCCTCTTTCTACCCTGGACAGACCCGAGAGCTCTGAGCTCGTGGCTTTGTGGCAGGAGATTGATGGGCCTGACCACAGCTACGCCCCTACCTCGTAGAAGAGCACCCTTATCACCGACCCCATCCTTCATTTTACCCACCGGTGCATCAACTCCATTCTTTTCCCTCTCCATGAGGATATGGGGGCCATGACTAGTCATGACATGGATCTCCTTACCTATGTCATCCGGAAGGACTACCCAGACCTCCCTTACCTAGCCACCTTCTATTAACATTATTTGCTTATTGGCCATCAGGGCAACCTGAACAGAGGATTTTACATCACTCACCTCACCCACCACCTTGGGGGTTTTGAGCCTTCTTTACCCCATGACCTCTTAGGTTCCCACCAGTGGATGGACTATCTCATGCTTATTCACATGGGATTGGTCTGGAAGCAGGGGTGTCTACATCCTTTCCCGGGCTCATCCCTAGCCACCTGCTGACCCTCCTGCCATAGCTGATGCCCCTGCCCCTCCTTCCCCACCCCCTCATGTTTCCTTACCCCACCCCCTTCCTACTGACCCCACTTCTTCTGGAATTTATTCTTCTGTACCACTACTAGCCCGACCTACCCCCCCCCCCCACCCGCACCCTTGGTCAATCTCACCATTTCCCTCCACTTGGTCGGGATGGAGCATCATTTGGTACGTATAGACAACCACTATGAATGCATGGAGCAGCTGTTGGAGCTTCTTGTTCAGCATCTAGGTATTCCACTTCCTCCACCACCTACTTCTGCCTCGGGTCCTAGCCCTTCTGCTTCTGCTCGACCGCCTTATACTACACTGGCCACAGATTCCATTATGCTCTCAACTGTGGGCCCAGCTTCTACTACTACTCCTGACGCTGCCACTGTTTCCAGTCCAGGGGGGATGCCGAGCTTCCTTTACCAAGTCCAGTACCTATGGATCCTACTTCTCCAGCTTCCCATCCAGATGCCGAGTCCCAGCCTCTAGCTTCCACAGTTCCTGAGCCATCTCTATCAGCTGGTCCTGTACTAGATGATGCCTCTTCTGAGGCAACCCCTTGACTGGTTTTGGGACACATGCTTTTCATTGTATATATATATTTTTGATCTCTTATGCCTTTTTTTGTTCTGCCTTCTTGCAGGGTTATTTTTCCCCCCTCACAGGTACTCTGGCATGTTTTGGGCTACAATTTTACATCCCATACCATTTTCCTATGCCTAGACACGAGGGGAGTATTCTTTTTCCATTTTTTCTATTCTTTCTTAGTTTCCTGCTTTCCTTACATCCCCTCAGTCTGGTCCAATTTTGTGTCCCCACCTTCCCTTGTTCTTCTTTTTGGGAACTTGGTAGACCATGTGCGATATTAAGTATAGAGGGGGTGTCTCTCGGCCTATTTAGTCTTCTCCAATTCTAGGAGACATCATTATTAGAAGATATGTTTTTAAATGTGATGACATTTTGGATAACCATATTTTTAAAATAATAATGATGAAAGTAGAATATTTTAAAAATTACATTCTTATTTTTTAATGTTAGGTATTTTGAAAAGATTTCTGATATAATTTAAAATACAACTTGTAATCCTTGGATAATTACATCAATTAGACTAATCAATTATTTTTCAAGTCATGACTTGATTATCTCTTTATTTATTTTTCCCACTCTCGAGAGGTATTCTAAACCCATTAGTAATTTTCTTTCTAATACCCTCTTTCATGAGAGATTATTTGAATATAAATAACTACCAGAATTTGCAATTTTTCTTTTCGAAACATGAGGAATTTTTGAATTACATTAAAATGACTGAGGAATAAAATTATTTTCACCCCTTTATCTTTAGCCTACCCCACATCTTATATTCATTAAGCCTGTAAAGACCATAAATTGGCTTTATAAAAACACATATTACAAGCCTATTTCCCTTCCTACCCTAATTATTTTATGATTTTGCATGATTATTTATTTAATCTCAAAATAGGGGATTGGAAAAACATGGTATAAATTCGTGAATTGTCAAGAAATGAAGTATGGGGGGAACCTCTTGATCATTTAGGGCGAAAAGAGTTCTAAACCTCTATTTTTGGAATTCAAAAAGGTTCCCTTTGTTGAAAAAAAGTGTACAAACAAAGGGGCCTTATACACACTTGTTGGTTTGTGACTCCTACTAAACTAAAGGAGATGGTGGTGATGAGATAATTTGTCAATTCTTGTTGAGGTCGTTTTTTCATTGAGTTTAATTTTGAATATCAGGAATTGTTATTTAAGAATTTATCCTCCTTTTTCAAGCCTTAGTGTTATTTTCAATCTTTAGCTAACAACGTTTAGCCATAGAAACATATGATCCTTATTTAAAAGCCCTCATGATTTTTGTAAGTTAAATTTTCTAAAGTGGAGAATTAAAATTCATAGAAACCTATGGATAGAGTGTATATATCTTTGATTGAGCATAACTTTGTTTAAAAACATCTTGAGTGTTGAGCATATTTTTGGTCACCTAAATCATCAATTGGCATGCTTATATTTGAATTGTTTAAACATGTGTTAAAAGAAGATGAATGTAGATAATTGAATTATATATGAGGTATGATTAGAATATCTCTTGGATTAAAACTTCATTGTATTCTTTTTGAAATTCTCTCTAGTCACTTATTATTTACATTTAAGATTAACTAAAGTTCTTTATTTTACAATATAGATTCTATTAATTAAATGTTTAGATTTGCTTGAGGGCAAGGAAAAGACTAAGTATAGGGGAGTTTGATGCACCCGATTTGTGTATACATTTTCATGTACATTATTGAATAATAAGAACAAGTTTTCAGCATTTACCTAATAGCTATTGGACAAATACATTGATTTTTGTAACACCCCAAGCCTCCACAGTATGCTTCTCTTTGAACAATATAGTAGCATGTTTTATATGCAATGTCGAGTTCTAACACACACCACAACCAATCAAACAAGCCGTTATGAAAATTAATTCCCACTTTTGAAATTTTATAAATTTTATCTTTCAAAATGGACTTCATTTTTGGATTCAGAATATCTAAATTAGCTTAGGGTGAATTTTTGGTATTTTTATGAAAACATTCAATTATTAATGAATAGTGAAAAAACACTAAGTTATAGTTTAAAACCAAATTTTTATTTAAATAATTATTTATTTTATTGAAATTTAATTAAGGAAAAAATAGATACATAATACTTATATATGTTCAATGTAATTCATTGGAATTAGTTTAGAATAATTTTAGATATATAAAAATTTTATTGAACATTTCACCGTCTTTTACCCATCTCCTAGGAGAATTTGAAAACACACATAAAACATAATTTTACCGCTTCTGTTAGTAGAATTTTGAAAATCCGAGAGACACGGTTAATATCAAGGAGTAAAATTTGGTTCAATGAGATAAAAATAATTTTTGGTGAATAGTGAATTTTTACTATTATTTACCACGGTTAAAAGTAAATAGGGTAATTAAGGGTAAAAATAATATTTATATTACCCTAAAACATGTCCTAATTCTATTGGACTAGTGTATCTCGACCAAAAAAACCTTAGGAATAAAATATTATCATTTATGTCCACTTGGATTAGATTAAGACAATTATTATAAAAATATATGACATTATAATGCTACTGGTGATATATATATATTTATATATATATATTTATTTATGTACTTATATATATCTTATTCACTTACTTCTGTTCAATACTATAAGAAAATGGAAACAACGTTTATGCGTACGTACGGACTACCATTTCCATAAACGGTGTTTTCAATTTCATATATACATCTATTATACATATTCATATTCAAAATATATATTATATATAAATAATATTTTATATTCTGGAAATATTTAAATCATTATCTATGTGATACAATCAATAGTAACAAGTTAAAACATATACGATAAAGAAAGCGATTATTACCCGAAATATTAATATAATGCTAAAATTATTATTAAATGGGTAGTATAAAGTCATAAATGAATGATTTATGATATAATAAATATTAATATGGTTTTTTTAATAATTTAATAACATTATATAGTCTTCATACAGGAGGTTAAAATACCCTCAACTAAAGGAAAGTGTAAGGTAAATGGGTTTTCATCTCACTCCTTATTCCCGTGAGATTGATGCCATATTGCCACTATTACCTTTTTTGTGTGTATGTACTTCCCATAATTGTATTAATTGTGTAATACACTTAAATTTATGTGTATTTCCATATTCATTATATAATACTTCTTTCAGGGGGTGTATGTTTCGTATGTTACCAAATTGACTATGGTTTTTTTTTCACAATCTCATTATTATCCGAGATTGTTTATGTGTAAGTATTTACAGGGAAATTGTTATCATCCATATATATTTTTCATAAAAATGATTTCCAAATGAATATTTAAAGGATTTTTGAAAGGTAATCTTTATCAAGATCACAATTTTAAATGTTTTAAAGATTTATCTTTCTAATTCTTTTTAATTAATGTCCATGTTTTCAAAATGATTTTAAGGATTTATTTATATGGACATGAATGTTTTGAAATGATAATTATTTTCAAAAGATTAAAAGTGGTATGGGACACTTTGATTCGGAAATATATTTTAAATTACATCCTTTATAAATGGGATAATTTTAAATGATTTTACAAAATATTTATCTCTCAAAATGTTTTACTCATCATCTTCAACTATGTCAGCATCGTTTACTAGATATTGTTTTGGATTGAGGTAGATTTATTATAATACAATCTTCCATATTTCATTGAATGAGTTATGATATCTTTGACTATGGATGTTCTATTTTTATACCATTCATGGTTTATGGTTAATGTATTGACATTTCGTATGCTAGTTTTAATAAAATGTTTATGTTATGTTTCAACTTTTTTATATGAGGAATGCAGTGGACTTAGTAAGTGACGGGTGGAGCCCACTATAGCTCCTAGATGCATCGGTAGTTCTCTTGAGACAAACTAGTGTTTTGGCACATGGACATGATAAAAAAAATTTATTTTTAGTCTTTTCACGAGGCCTTGACTATGTGGTAATGATGTCCGGTATTAGGCATTCCCTTATTGTGAAATTAGTTTTTCATGTGATTATACAACTAGTAGAATATCCATTTACATGTTTATATGGTAATGATTCATTTATTTTTAACATATTATGTTAATGTTTATGTTTAAAAGGCTGTTGTTTTTTATGACACATCTTTCCTTAAAAGATTATAGCTTCCGCTATATTATTTACACATACTGAGCATCTGAGATCACCCCTTTCTTATGTTTTATTTTCCCAGGATTCCAAGATGTGTTTTATGATTGATATGTAGGGTTATGCTAAAGGGAAAATATGGAATTATCAACGAATTATCTATGTTGGGTTTTATGATTCAAATTGTAATGTAAAGTTAATGTATGTAATCTATTTTCCAAGACTGCTAAACCGATCGGTCCTTCGGGATTTGATTCCTTATAATTGTGCCAATGTATTGAAATAATGTACCGACACTGGGTAACTGTAGTCGGGGAATTACAGTTGGTATCAGAGGATGTTTAGAAATATCCATAGAAGCTAGAATTATATAAAATCTGATTAGAGCACAAAGACCTAATATATACTTTGAAGATTAGTATTGAAAAAATTCCTAGAATTTTGGTAATGTATAGATTTTGTGAGATTTCCAAGAAAATACGTCCCATTCTGGATACGAGAAGGTAGAGGTGGAGTTGACATAGTTGTACCTAGGGATAAAACCTAAAAACACCGCTTTTAGCAAGACTCGAATGGGAACTAGTGCACAACAACGGGCCTTGCTGAACTCTTGGTTACGACACTCCCAGGGGATACGCTTAGTACAATTCTCAGTTTCTTTACAAATAACTATGAAGGGTTTATTTGTATATATATCCTCATAGAAAACCTTTATGTTATTATGGTTTATATCCATAAACTATTCAATTTATGTTAGTTATTTTACATGTTTGGAATTATGAATTTCAAATCATAAACTGACCTAGTGTATGCCATTGTTTAAAAATGGTGGCTATTAGAAGGAATGATAACTCCAGCAATACATATGGTCCAAAGAGTAATAAGGGTCATGTCATTCATAGTATTAAGACAAAATTCAGAAGTTAACTAGTCTCCCATGTATTCTCAACATATAAAGAAATAATATCACATGTTAGTAAGATATGTAAAGAATTCTCTGAGTCCTATGGCTTTGAATGGAAGCAAGAGAAGAAAAGTATGGTAGAGAGAAAGATGGATAAAGGGAATAGGGGAAAGAAGGATTTTCCCATATGTGATAAATGTGGAAATAATCACCTTGGTAAATGCTTGAAGTAAATGGGTGTTTGTAATAAGTGTGGCGAAAAAGGACACCAAGTACGTGATTTCAAGGGTAAGAAAAAGTTTTCAAATGTAAACCGCTTCATCTCCAAGGTGTTGAGACACTATGTGAATCAATGTCCCAGTCATAAGAGTATACCGCAAATGATGTTATTGGATAATAGTCATGTTATGATACTACCTCAGATGAAGATGAATGACTAGTGTTCTTATGTTTTTATTATATAGTTATTTCATTTCAGTTTTGTATCTACAGTATACTGGTTATATGAATTATGGAGATAAATAAGGATTGTACTGCAGTACTATTTTATTTAGTATTTGAGATTATAATGACCTACACTTATGGTAAAACACATGCTTGAAGGAAAGTTAATCCTTAATATGGTCCTGATAATGATGTAGTTATTTTGGAATAAGAGATAGTTGATTTGAATAAATTATATTGGATATTATTGACTACCTTGAAACTGATTAATGATTTTTCATTGTTGGAGTTTACAACAGTTTTGGATAGAAGGAGTATATCCAGTATATTATAAGGAATAAGGGAGCATTAATGTAATCAAGTAAGGATTTATGGTAATTCAGGATGTTACCAAGTTTTAAAATAATACATGATGAAGGTGTTCACGTGTTATTATGTGGAAAAAAAGATCTTCATTGTGTTTAACATCCTCATAAATTTTGGACTATGAGTTTGGATAGATTTTTTTGGATAAGTCTAAAGGTTGGAATGGATTAAGATACTATTGTTAAGGTTGTTTTTTGATTTTTATAAAAAGGATAACACAGAGACCGTGTGAAAACCCATCGCTTCAGACAAAGCTGTGGGAATCGAACCCACAACCATAGTGCGATTGGGATTTATCACCTACCACTGGACTACATGATGTTCCTAGATGGTATAATATAGTTTCTTTTTTTGAGGGTCTGATATGTGAATTATATATTCATTATATTGGGAACCCTATGTGATTAGGATAAATAGAGTATTTTGAGGTTTTGGAGTGAAAGATGATTTCGTGGAAGAAATTTATTAATGGATAAAACACTAAGTATAAAGTAAGAATATCTCCTTATGATCATAGCCAATCTCATAAATAAATTCCTCAACACTAAGAAAAATAACAAAGAACAAAAATGTTTTCCTAGATAGTATCTTAGATCACCACAGATTTATGGCTTTGTGATTGTTGTTTTTTTCATAGCCATGTTCTATACCACTCTACATCAGATATTGATGGTTATATTTCTCTTCCATATCCATTTTTTCCAACATGGAACCCTAGTATGTGTTATTTTCGGTAACCTTCATACGTACCACTCTTTATTTTAAATAGAGTCCTCATTGATCCATTTTTCGATGTGGGATTTCAACTAAGATATTTGGAAATATCAACCCCAATTTTCCAATACCGAGCACAAATTGTGAGGATGTAATTTATTGAAGGAGGTGAGAATGTAACACCCCAAGCCTCCATGGTGTGCTTCTCTTTGAATAATACAGTAGCATGTGTTGTATGTAACTTCGAGTTCTAACACACACCACAACCAATTAAACTAGCCATTATGAATAGTAATACCCACTTTTTTAAATTTTATTAATTTTAACCTTCAAAATGGACATCATTTTTAGATTCGGTATATCGAAATAAGCTTACGGTGAATTTTTGGTATTTTTATGAAAGCTTTCAATTTTTGATGAATAGTGAAAAAACACTGAGTTATAGTTTAAAACAGAATATTTTTTAAATAATTATTTATTTTATTGAAATTTAATTATGGTAAAAATAGATATATAATACCTATATAATTTCAATGTAATTCATTAGAGTTAGTTTAGAATAATTTTAGATATATAAAAATTTTATTCAACTTTTCACCGTCTTTTACCCATCTCCTAGGAGAATTTGCAAATTCACATAAAACATAATTTTACCACTTCTGTGAGTGGAATTCTGAAAATCCAAGAGACACAGTTAATACCTGGAGTAGAATTTGGATCAATGAGATAAAAATAATTTTTTGGTGAATAGTAACTTTTTACTTTTATTTACCATGGTTAAATGTAAATAGGGTAATTAAGGGTACAAATAATATTAATATTACCCTAACGCATGTCTTAATTCTATTGTACAAGTGTATCTCCACCAAAAACAAATTTAGGAATAAAATATTATCATTTAGGTCCACATGGATTAGATTAGGATATTTATTATTATTTAATTCAAAGAAGAGTTCAAAGAGTTAAAATCAATGTTTAATAACTAAAACATTTTTAATATTTGGTTATACATAATATAAATTCGACTATAACTATTAATTAGAAAGATAAAACGATTTTCTACATAATGGTATTTTATATATAATTTTTAAACATTAAATAATTTAATTTATTTGTGACACAATGATGATGCAGTAATTACTGTATTAATGAAAGATTAAGATAATTGATATTATAAATACTCAAATAAATGTAATTTGAGAATTTTTCTGAATTACAATAACTTTCTAGGTTAATTTTACATATTATCATTGATTATATGAATTTTGTTTCGAAGTAAAAATGTTTTTATAAATTTATCAAAAACAAAATACCCAATAGTGTCAAAATTGACATAAAAAAGTTTTTAAAACAAATATTATATTATTAATTGATATTTTGTTCCTAAAATTCTAATTCATAGCCAAAGGACTTATATAATGATATATGTATCATTAGTGGACCACTTGGGGGTCTATTAGATGTTTATTGTACGTTTATTAACAATATAATATAAAAATACAAAGAGTCATGGTAATTGGAAAACTAATTAACTAGGAGTTAAAACTAAAAGATAAGGTTAATAAAGTGACCCAAACCATTCTAAAACCTATTAGTTGAGTGGATTTTTACCCATCCTAACCTTATCCTAGAAATAAATTAATTTTTTTCCATTATAAACCGAATATGAATTTATTATAAAATAATAATTTATGTTTTCCCTAAGGTGCCCCTCACCCCTCTTATAAAAGGGTGCTCCCCCTTTACTCTAATTCACACCTTCTAAGCCATTTGACTCAGACAAACCCTAACAAGATACCCTCTCAACTGTCCTCCCGTAAACATAGAGGCTCGTTTTTATCATAAATCCAACCTAAGGAGCCCTTTTGATCAAATCAAAAGGAAGAACCCGATGAAGAGGTAAGGATTTCACCACCCTCTTTCAAGTTCCATTCTTATTCCACTTCATTTTTCTTTGTTGTATCCATTTTAAAATAATCACTCCAGTAAATTATATATAATTTGATGTTATTAAAATTGTGGTATAACCAAATTAATTATTTTATCCACCCTTTGAATTACTTGTCACCATACATGCGTACGTACGGCTTACCGTCTCCACGTCGTGGTATAATTGTTATTCAATACATTATTATTTGGATGGGTATAATAATGATGTGTATTTGATGTAAATAATAAATATAAAATGATAAGGATTATTTATCTATGATATACCATACAATTATATATTATTTTAATATCAAAAGAATGATATTTTTGCTCGTGCGTACGTATGGATTATCGTCTCCACGACGAGATGAGATTCATTTCCAAGATCACCATTCATCGACGATTATAAAAATATATTTTACTAATAATTATGTAATATATTATGTAATAATGATACTGTATATATATATAAGTATTTATTTACTTACATATATCTTATTCACTTACTTCTGTTCTATACTATATGAAAACGGAAACAATGTTTATGCGTACGTACGGACTACCATCTCCATAAATGGTGTTTTCCATTTCATATATACGTCTATTATACATATTTATATTATAAATATATATTATATATAAATCATATTTTATATTATGGATGTATTTAAATCATGATCTAAGTGATACAATCAAGAGTAACAAGTTAAATCATACACGATAAAGAAAGCGATTATTACCCGAAATATTAATATTACATGGAAATTATTATTAAATGGGTAGTATAATGTCAAAAATAAATAATTTATAATATAATAAATATTAATATGGTTTTTTTATAATTTAATAACATATAATAGTCTTCATATAGGTGGTTAAACGTACCCTCGACTAAAGGAAAGTGCAAGGTAAGGGGTTTTCATCCCACTCCTTATTCCCGTGAGATTCCTGCCATATTGCCACTATTACCTTTTGTGTGGTGTATGCACTATCCATAGTTGTATTCATTGTGTAATACACTTTAATTTATGTGCATTTACATGTTAATTGTATGATACTTCTTACATGGGGTGTATTTTTCTTATGTTACCAAATTTATAGGGGTTTTTTTTAGCAATCTCATTATTTTCCGAGATTGTTTATATGTAAGTATTTTCTGGGAAATTTTTATCATCCATGTCCATTTTTCATAAAAAATATTTCAAAATGAATATTTTATGGATTTTTGAAAGGTACTCTTTATCAATATCAGAATTTTAAATCTTTTAAAGATTTATATTTCTAAATCTTTTTAATTAATGTCTATGTTTTAAAATTGATTTTAAGGATTTATTTATATGGATATGAATGTTTTAAAATGATAATTCATTTCAAAAGTTTCAATTTGGTATGGGACACTTTGATTATAAAATCTCTTTTAAATTAATTCCTTTATAAATGGGTGACTTTTAAATTATTTTACAAAAGATATTTCTCTCAAAATGTTTTGCTCGTCATTTTCAACTATGTCTGCATCTTTATTAGATATTGTTTTTGATTGAGATTGATTTATTATAATACAATATTCAATATTTAATTGAATGAGTTATGATATGTTTGACTGTGGATGTTCTATTTTTGTACCATTCATGGATTATAGTCAATGTATTGAGATTTTTTTTCTATTTTTAATACGAATGTTTATATTATGTTTCAACTTTTTCATATGAGGAATGCATTGGACTTAGTAAGTGAAGGGTGGAGCCCGATATAGCATCTCGATGCATCGGTAGGTCTCATTAGACAAACTAGTGTCTTGGCACAAGGCCTTGACAAAAAACAATTTTGTAGTCTTTACATGAGGCCTTCACAATGTGGTAATGATGTCCAATATTAGGCATTCCCTAAATTAGTTTTACATGTGATTATTCGACCAGTAGAATATCTATGTACATGTTTATATGGTAATGTTTCATTTATTTTTACCATATTATATTCAAGATTATGTTTAAAAGGCTGTTGTTTTTATTTCACATCTTTCCTTAAAAGTTTATAGCTTCCGCTAAATTATTTACCCTTACTGAGCATCAGAGCTCACCACTTTCTTATGTTTTATTTTCCCAGGATATCATGAAGTGTATTATGATTTATATGTAGGGTTAAGATAAAGGAAAAAATTGATTTATCAAAGAACTATTTATGCTATTTTTTATGCTTCAAATTCTAATGTAAAGTTAATGTATGTAATCAATTTTCAAAGATTACTAATCTGATCGGTCCTTCGGGACATGATTCCTTGAAATCCTGCCAATGTATTAAAATAATACACCGGCTCTGGGTAACTGGGGTTGGGGCATTACAATTACAATGATATTTTTAATTTTTAGAAGGTTTTGGCCAAATGCTCAAAAAGGAGGGAAACCGAGCAAAACATTCCAACTACACGGTGTGTAATAATATACATGCCATGTACTTTCAAGCTCAGACATGGGTTGACCCGGACAAACACATTCCCATGTAACAAAATTGAAGTACATGCCATGTTCTATGTTTACATACTTTTTATATTGTTCTAGAAGCGGATGGTGGCCGTGAAGAGTCGACATGCCCTTGTGGCCGGACGAAGGAGACACATTGTGTTCCACTGATACACGATGTGTAAGCATTTCTAGAAGTGTTTGGTGGCCTCATTTTGATACTACACACCGTGTATAGTGGTTCTACATGCCATGTAGATTTACTAACCAGGCAGCACCATGTTCCAAATCAAATACAGCATGTCAGGCCGCCCACCAACGGAGAAAATGGGGGAAAAATGCGTTGAAAATAAGTACACGGCGTGTACTATCTTACACGCCGTGTAGATTAATTTTCTATAAAAGGAGGCCTTGGACTCCAAACCAGGTGAGTGGTGTGTTTGAGTATTTTTTGGAGAGAGGGTTGAGGCTCCTAAGGAGGGGTGCTCTGTCTTCGCACCACCGTTCTTCCATCTACCAAAGAATCATTCAATTTTTAATGTTCCAAGTACGATTTCATCACGTATCAATAGTTCTGTGATTATTATTTTCAATATGTATAAATAAATACCCAGTGTGTTGGGTTTGTGGAAGCCAATGAGTTTTAATTTGAATTAAGTTGCTCGGAATGTGTATTCATTAATAATCTCTTCTTTTTCTTCTTTAATCACTTCATAATATCCCTGGAAATTCCCTACCAGACCAAGGGATAAATTTTTAGGGATACAAAAGAAGAATAACGATGAACAACCCCATGACCATTGGAAGTAACCATTGTATCAAAATGGAATAAGCCAAATAAAGATCTGTTTTATACTAACTACCAAACCAAGGAGTTAGTTTCTTAATTTCTAAATATAATGTTTACAGGATGAAGAAAACATTATTACAAATTAAACCCAGAGAGTTGGGTTATCATGAACAACACAACCTCATAAGAAACATGATTTAATAATCAACTTATTTAAAATCCATAACCCCAACGCATTTCTATCTTTATTTGCATCAAAACAAATTTTCCTATCTTTACATTCATTTTAGTAAGTAATTAGTTAAAATAAGCTTAAAAACCAAGTGTTCTTTTTGTACCCAAACAACTAACCAAAATCGATTCTAAATTCAGCAGACATCACTAAAAACAAAACTAAAAACTAAATTAAGAAATGATAAAATAACCTCATAGTTCCCTGTGGATCGACCCCTTACTGGTGCCATACTTGTTAGGGTAAATATAATTTGGGACACTGAAAACATAAATTCAGTAAAACGACCGTCCAGTAAACAAAAGAAAGATTCCTTCCACACCACATAGAAAATGTCAAAAAGAAGTAAACATGACTTAAAAAATACATGTAAGAATAGTAAAAACAATATGAATACATATTTTATAAAACATGGACATGGATGATAAATATAACCCCAGTAAATACTTACAAATAAACAATCTCGGATAAGAACAATATTGGAATAACTATCCCTTACCATTTCTGAGCGGAGGAATCATACGTGTCATAAAATAAAGAAAATTACATTCATATGTAAATATCATATCCTTCATAATAAAAATCAACAAATATTCATTGTAATCATAAACACCATACAAAAGAAATAAATGGTGATTAAGGCATATGTCTCATAGAAATAAAAGTGAGACGAAATATTCCCTTGCCTTAGGACTGATTTCATCCTTATGTGTTCAAACCACCCGTATAATGATTTAAATAATTTCATTGACTTATTAAAGAATAATATTAATTTTTATGATATCATATATGATTCACTTATGAGATTATATTAACCGTTCATTTGTCAATTCCATGTTGAAGTAATGTTTTGGGTAATAATAGTTTCATTTATTGTACGTGTTTGGACTTTTTGTTCTTGATATTATTACATATATCATGATTTACATAATTCCCAAATGTAAAACATGATTTATATATAATATATATATGCATTATATAAATATAAAATATAGATAAATTAAATGAAATCCACCACTCATGGAGATGGTAGGCAATACGTACACATGAACGTTGTTTTCCTTTCCTTAATGACTTGAATGGAAGTAAGTAGATGACATATATATATATATAAATCATGTAGCATTATTATGTTATATATCTCATTATTATTCATTATATATACTTTATAATCATTCATGAATAGTTAACATAGAGAATGAATCTCATCACATCATGGAGATGGTAATCTGTACGTACGCACCAGCGATGATATCATTGTCATATTTATTGAATGGAATTGGAGAGGATGATATAATATATCATTTTTAGTATCATGTTATAATAATCATATATAGTTATTTCTTCCATAATTATACACATCCATGTATATTGGCGATGAAAAACAGATTACACCACGGCGTGGAGACGGTAAGCTGTATGTACGCACGTGTGGTGATTTTATTTTTCATATGATAGATAGAAGAAAAAATATGATTTTTTCATATTCTTAATAAAATATAAGTATACAAGTGATATTGTAGTTATTACTTAATAATGAATCAAATAATATAGTGGAATTATAAGAAGAAATACATTTGAATGAATCAGTAAAGGATATTACCTCTTCTTCGACATGCCTCTTTTAAACCTCATCTTAGGGCTCCAAAGTTGGTCTTTGAAGAAGACCCGGACCTATAGTATGTTTCTAGATAAGTTGATAAGGGAAATGGTCCATGTTTTTTCAAGTTTGAAAGATCAAAATGGAGTGAAGTGAAGCGGTAGGAGGTGCTCTTTTATAAAAGAGTAGAGGTGTACTTTTGGAAACCTCCAAAATATTAATTTATAATAAACTCAAAACCCACATAAAACATCAATAGTGACTCAAATGTGAAGATGATATGAGATAAGGTTGTAATATAATCAACCGATAAAATTAAAACATGTTTCAAATTTATTTTAAACCTTATCATTTTGATTTACCCTTATCTAATCTATTTAATTTTATTTATAGTAGTAATATTCTGTAACGCCCCGACCCCAGTTACCCAGAGTCGGTGCATTATTACATAACATTGGAATGATCACAAGAAAGATCAAATCGCGAAAGACCGATTGGTTTAGTAGCCTTGGAAACACTAGATATATTCATAAGTTTTACATTACATCATAAAATGAAAAACTACTACAACAACATAATGTCTCCATAATCCACACTCATATTCCCACATAATATCCCTGCAGGTCATTCATAATTTACTACTTCACTTCCTGGGAAAAATAAAACATAGAAAAGGGGTGAGCTCAAATGCCCAGTAAGGATAACAATATAGCGGAAACTTTCATAAATAAGAATAAACATTTAAGGCAATGTATAACTAAAACAAAAGCCTTTTAAATATGAACTTTCAACATGGTATGGCATAAATAAAATGAAATAATGCCATTTACTTATTCACATGGATATTCTACTAATCGAATAATCACATGCAAAAATCAATAACCACTTTCATAATGTTGGAATGCATAATGCCAGACTATCATAACCACATAGCCAAGGCCTCGTGCCAAGACTACCAATAAGATTTTGTCAAGGCCTTGTGCCAAGACACTAGTTTGTCTCATGAGACCTACCGATGCATCGAGGAGTTATAGCGGGCTCCACCCGTCACTTATTAAGTCCAATGCATTCCCATATGAAAAGGTTTAAGCATAACATAAACATTCGTATTAAATCTAGCATACGAAATGTCAATAATTTCACCATAAACTATGAATGGTATAAAAATATCACATCCATAGTCAAACATATCACAAAACCTTCAATACAATATAGAGGTTTTGTATCATAATAAGTCAACATCAAATAATCTTAAAATCCATCAAAGGACGTTGACGTAGATGAAATCAAAATTCTTTTTAAAGAAATATCTCCTTTTATTTTGAAATAATTTAAGATCCATATAAAATAAAACATTTTCGTTGAAAATATTCTTATAAGATTGTAAGGGAAGCTTTGAAGATTTTATAACGGCGGAAAATAGCCGCACCCGCCGTATAAGTTAAAAAAACATTCTTACCTTAATTCTGTCGAAAAGGTTAAAAAGGACCATGTTTTGAAAACGACCGAAATATTCCTTTATAAACCACTTATAAAAGTCAAAAAGGGTATAAATGAATTTAACTCATATTCTAGTAAATAGTAAAAATGTTTTGAAATGCATTTTTAAGAAACATGGATGTGGATGATAAAGAGATCCCAGTAGATTATTACGTATAAACAACCTTGGATAATGAAGAGGTTGTAAAGTAAACCCTTACCTTGTACTTTTCCTTGGTTGGGGTAGGTTAACCTCCTGTATAATGGTGAAATATTTGTTATTAAATTATACAAGAATCATATATAATAATATGATATCATATATGATCTTTTAACATTGATTTGTTAATAATATCTTTGAATTATCGTCGTTTCGGGAGTTAACTTACTCATTTTCTTTTAAATGTTTTGTTACATAAGCCATGGTTGTTGAATCTTATTCATATCCAGAATGATATCTAGTCCTTAAACATCATTTTGAAATCATCAAATGATAATTATACTTGAATGGATACGATGGAGAATTAATCTCATCGCGTTCGTGGAGATGGTAGTCCGTACGTAGGCACGAGCGACAATATCATTCTTTTGATATTAAAATAATATATAAATGGATGGTATATCATATATAAAGAATAATTAACATGTTATATTTATTATTTACATGAGTTACACATCATTATTATACCCATCCAAATAATATTATATTGAATAACAATTACACCACGACGTGGAGACTGTAGTCCGTACGTACGCACGTATGGTGACATGTTATTCAAAGGGTGGATAGAATACTGAATATGGTTGTACCATATTTATAATAACATCACAGTATATGTGAGATACTGGAGTTATTATTTTAGAATGGTAAGAACAAAGGAAGAAGAAGTGGAAGAAGAAATGAACTTGGAGAAGGGTGGTGAAATCATTACCTCTTCTTCGGGTTCTTCCTTTTGATTTGATCAAAATGGCTCCTTAGGTTGGCTTTCTGATCAAACTAAGGCCTCTAGGTTGTAGTGAGGGATGTTGGGAGAGTATTTGGGCAGAGTTTGGCCGAACCAAAAGGCTTTGAAGGTGTGAAGAAATGAGAAGGAGGAGTGCCCTTTTATAAGAGGGGTGAGGGGCACCTTTGGAAAAGCTAGAAATATTAATTTATAATAAAATAATATTCGGTTTCTAATGGCTCAAAAGCTTATTATTCAAAGGTTAAGGTGGGGATAGGTCGAAAACCACTCAACCAATAGAATTTAGATAGGTTTGGGTACTTATATTAACCTTATCATTAAGTATTAACTCTAAGTTAATTAGTTTCACTTTTACAACGTCTCTTTGTATTTTTATATAATATGGTTAATAAACTTACTATATACATCCAAGCGACCCCCAAGTGGTACATTAATGATGAACCTATCATGATATAAGTCTCTTGGCCGAACCTTAGATTTTTAGGAATTTAATATCAATTAATAATATAATATTTGTTTTAAGAACTCTTTTATGTCAATTTTGACAGTATTCAATAGTTGATTTTTGTGAAACTCAGAACAGATTGATTACTTCGAACATAGTCAATTATATCAATCCTAATATATCATATTATCCTAGAAAATTATTTTAATCCATTAAAAGTTTCATATTATATTTATTTGGGTATTTATAATATCAATTATTTTAATTTTTCACTATTATAGTAATTACTGCATCATCATTGTGTCATAAATAAATTATTTAATGTCTAAAAATTATAAATAAAATATAATTATGTAGGAAATCTTTTTAGCTTTCTAATGAATATTTATAATCTAAAATCCAACATATATAACCCTATGTAACAATTGTTTTTCTAAAAGATATATGCTTGTGTCATTTTTGTATTCATTTTAACTTAATTAAAATAAAGTGTCATTATCACTTACAAGTGGATCCATGGGGTCCCCAAATAGACCCAAAGATTCCCATGGTCGACCATGTATCAACCAATAGGGTTAAGACACGTTTTAGGGTAATTTAGTATTATTATAATATTATTTGTTTAACCCTTATTTACCGGATTTACCCTTAACCATGGTAAATAAAATATTTACCGCAGTACTTATTCAAAATGTCTAAAAATAAAAGTTACCTATTTACACAATTTGAACATCCTGATTCCAAATATGGAATCCATTTTTCTAAATTCAAAACACAGAAGTGGCAGAAATTAATTTAAAATTAATTCCCGCTGTCAAAACAAAAAGCGTGTTTTTAAGAGATAATAACTATCAAAAGATTGACACTTGTTTATGTTCGGTTTAATTGTAAAATTATGTCCAATGAACAACATTATATTAAATGGTAAAAATATATTCTAAATATACTTTAAAACCACTAAAATTCATAATTTATCACTATTAATTATTTTGATTAAAAAAGTTGTTTTTAATTAAATTTTAGTAATTTTCACTATTCATCAAAATATGAAAGTTATCCGAAATGTACCAAAATTTCACCTTAGGCTAAATTCGATATTCCGAATCCAAAGATGAAGTCCATTTTAAAATATAAAATATATATAATTTTAAAAAGTAGGTATTACTATTCATAACGGCTAGTTTGATTGGTTGTGGTGTGTGTTAAAACTCAAGGTTGCGTATAACACACGCTACTGTATTATTCAAAGAAAGTGTACCGTGGAAGCATGGGATGTTTCATTTTAAATTTTTGATGTCCCCATTTAGTCATAAAGTTTAAAATATTGTATTTAAAAAGGGTTCACTATTAAAAGTTGATAAAAGTGCAATACTGAAAATGAATTTGTTCTTGCATTATATCTAAGAAACTCATAATATTGATTCTAAAATTATAAGGATTATATAAAGTTTAAAATTTAGATAATACTATTCATAACCTCTTTTGAATGGCTTTTTTTTTGTAATTCATGGTGTGATTGAACTCAGTGTTGCGTGTAGTGCAAGTTATTGAATTGTTTTGAAGAAATAACACACTATGAAATCTTGGGGTGTTACATTCTCCCCTCCTTCAATAAATTGCATCCTCGCAATTTGAAATTGTTCTTCGAAAATAAAAGGTTGAAAATAGAAAATATATTTGTGGGAAAACCCACATCGGAAATTGGGTTACTAAAATTTAGTCTTAATATGAGGAAAAGAGAAATGAAAGGGTCACCACCAAATTATGATCTTGATTAGGAGAACATTGGTGGCAATTAGAGACATATAATTGGAGGAAAAACGTAAATATTTATAGGTAGTGATTGAGGTCATCAATCACAAAAAGTATAAAATTGAGGTCCTTAAACTCATCAATCTATTATGATTTGAAGTACCATCGGTTCAACAAAATATAGGGTATTGGGATAACACATTTTTGACGTTTCAAAATATCTTAGTTGAAATCCCACATCGAAAAATGAATTAACGAGGCCTCTGTTTAAAATAAAGAGTGGAAAGTATGAAGATTACCGAAAAGAACACATACTAGGGTTCCATGTAGTAAAATATGGATATGGAAGAAAAATCTAACCATCAATTATCTGATGGAGAGTGGTAGAGAACATGGCTATGAAAAGGCTAACAATCCCAAAGCCATAAATTAGTGATGATTTAAGGTACCATCTAGGAAAAAAATTTTGTTCTAATTTTATTTTCTTAATATTGAGGAATTTTTTTATGAGATTGGCAAAGATCATATGGAGATATACTTACTTTATAATTAGAGTTTTATCCATTAATAAATTTCTACCACAAACTCATCTTTCACTCTAAAAGATAATAGAATGTAAAAAAAAATATTCTATTTACACTATTCGTATAGGGTTCCAAAATAAACGAATTTATAATTCATCTAAAAGATCATTTAATAAAAACTACATTATTTAATCCAGGACATCTCGTGGGCCAGTGGTAGGTGATACACCCTTGTCGCCCTTCGGTTGCGGGTTCAAGTCTCGCAGCCTTGCCGGACGCGACGGGTTGCCGCCCGACCTCCGGGTTGTCCTTTTATGGAAATCCAAAATAATCCAAACTAGAACTATCCCAAATACTTCTATCCAAACTCACAGTCCAACATTTATAAGTAAGGTCAACATAATGTAGAACCTTTTTACCCTGTAATAGCATATGAATACCTTCATCATGTATTCTTTTAATACACCGAAACATCCTGAATTACCATATTCCTTATTGATTACATTCATGCTCCCTTATTCCATATAGAAAGCTGGATATACTTCATTAATCCAAAAATCTTTTAAACCCCAAAAATGATGGAATATACAAATCATTAATCAGTTCGAAGGTAGTTAAGACTATCCAATATAATTTATCCCAAACAATCATGTATTATTCCAAAATCACTACTTCGGTATCAGAACTATATTATGGTTTATCATTCTCTCAAACATATATTTTCCAAAAATTTATCCTGCTATTGAGTCACTTTTCTTTGTTCCACACAATCTCAAGTCCTTAATGAAATAGTACTGCAGTGCAATCCTTATATACTCCATAATTATTATAACAAGTACATTGTTGATACAACACTCAATTGACATAATCAACATAAGAACTCTAATCATTCCTCTTCATCTGTGGTAGTATCATAACATGATTATTATCCAATAGAATCATTTGCGGCATAGTCTGATGACTGGGGCATAGGTTCGCGTAGTGTCCAAACTCCTTGCAAATGAAGCATTGTACATTTGAAACCATTTTCTCACCCTTGCAGTCACGTACTTTGTGCCCTTTTCCTCCACACTTATAACAAACTCTCATTCCTTTCAGGCAAGTTCCAGGGTGTTTCTTTCCACAGTTACCACATATGAGAAAATTCTTCTTTTCCCTCTTCCCTTTATCCATCTTTCTCTCATCCATCCTTTTCTTCTCTTGCTTCCCTTCAAAGCCATAGGACTCAGTAAACTCTTTACATATCTTATCAACACATGATATTATTTCTTCATATGATGATAATACATGGGAGACTATTTCTCTTATAAATTCTAGCTTAAGACCATGAAAGATATGATCCTTCCTTCTCTTTGAATCATGTTCATTTCTGGAGTTCTCATTCCTTCTACTGGGCGCCATTTCTAAACAATGGCATAAACTAGATCAGTTTATGAATCAAAATACATAATCCCATACTTATAAAACACTTAACATAAATTGAACTATTTATGGATGTAATCCATAATCATAAAAATGTCTCCATTGAGGATGTATATACTCATAAACCCTTCATAATGGTTTATAAAGAAAATGAGAATTATCCTAAGTAAATCCCCTGGGAGTGTCGTAACCAAGAGTGCAGCAAGGCCCGTTGTCGTGCACCAGTTCCCGTTCGAGTCTAGATCAAAGCAGTGTTTTTGGGTTTTACCCCTAGGTACATCTGTGCCAGATCCGCCTCTACCTGCTCGTATCCAGACAGGTATGTATTGCTCGGAAAACTCACAAAATCTCTACAATACCAAAATTCTAGGAAGTTCTTCTATACTAATCCTCAAAGTTCATCTTAGGTCTACGTGCTCTAATCAGAGTTTATCTAAATATAGCTTCCAAGGTTTGTACTAAATTTCCTCTGATACCAACTGTAACGCCCCGACCCCAGTTACCCAGAGTCGGTGCATTATTACATAACATTGGCATGATCACAAGAAAGATAAAATCTCGAAAGACCGATTGGTTTAGTAGCCTTGGAAACACTAGATATATTCATAAGTTTTACATTACATCATAAAATGAAAAACTACTACAACAACATAATGTCTCCATAATCCACACTCATATCCCCACATAATATCCCTGCAGGTCATTCATAATTTACTTCTTCACTTCATGGGAAAAATAAAACATATAAAAGGGGTGAGCTCAAATGCCCAGTAAGGATAACAATATAGCGGAAACTTTCATAAATAAGAATAAACATTTAAGGCAATGTATAACTAAAACAAAAGCCTTTTAAATATGAACTTTCAACATGGTATGGCATAAATAAAATTAAATAATGTCATTTACTTATTCACATGGATATTCTACTAATCGAATAATCACATTCAAAAATCAATAACCACTTTCATAATGTTGGAATGCATAATGCCAGACTATCATAACCACATAGCCAAGGCCTCGTGCCAAGACTACAAATAAGATTTTGTCAAGGCCTTGTGCCAAGACACTAGTTTGTCTCATGAGACCTACCGATGCATCGAGGAGCTATAGCGGGCTCCACCCGTCACTTATTAAGTCCAATGCATTCCCATATGAAAAGGTTTAAACATAACGTAAACATTCGTATTAAATCTAGCATACGAAATGTCAATAATTTCACCATAAACTATGAATGGTATAAAAATAGCACATCCATAGTCAAACATATCACAAAACCTTCAATACAATATAGATGTTTTGTATCATAATAAATCAACTTCAAATAATCTTAAAATCCATCAAAGGATGTTGACGTAGATGAAATCAAAATTCTTTTTAAAGAAATATCTCCTTTTATTTTGAAATAATTTAAGATCCATATAAAAGAAAACATTTTCTTTGAAAATATTCTTATAAGCTTGTAAGGGAAGCTTTGAAGATTTTATAACGGCGGAAAATAGCCGCACCAGCCGTATAAGTTAAAAAAACATTCTTACCTTAATTCTGTCGAAAAGGTTAAAAAGGACCTTGTTTTGAAAACGACCGAAAGATTCCTTTATAAACCACTTATAAAAGTCAAAAAGGGTATAAATGAATTTAACTCATATTCTAGTAAATAGTAAAAATGTTTTGAAATGCATTTTTAAGAAACATGGATGTGGATGATAAAGAGATCCCAGTAGATTATTACTTATAAACAACCTTGGATAATGAAGAGGTTGTAAAGTAAACCCTTACCTTGTACTTTTCCTTGGTTGGGGTAGGTTAACCTCCTGTATAATGGTGAAATAGTTGTTATTAAATTATACAAGAATCATATATAATAATATGATATCATATATGATCTTTTAACATTGATTTGTTAATAATATCTTAGAATTATCGTCATTTCGGGAGTTAACTTACTCATTTTCTTTTATATGTTTTGTTACATAAGCCATGGTTGTTGTATCTTATTCATATCCAGAATGATATCTAGTCCTTAAACATCATTTTTAAATCATCAAATGATAATTATACTTGAATGGATGCGATGGAGAATTAATCTCATCGCGTTCGTGGAGACGGTAGTCCGTACGTACGCACGAGCGACAATATCATTCTTTTGATATTAAAATAATATATAAATGGATGTTATATCATATATACAGAATCATTAACATGATATATTTATTATTTACATGAGTTACACATCATTATTATACCCATCCAAATAATATTATATTGAATAACAATTACACCACGACGTGGAGACGGTAGTCCGTACGTACGCACGTATGGTGACATGTTATTCAAAGGGTGGATAGAATACTGAATATGGTTGTACCATATTTATAATAAAATCACAGTATATGTGAGATACTGGAGTTATTATTTTAGAATGGTAAGAACAAAGGAAGAAGAAGTGGAAGAAGAAATGAACTTGGAGAAGGGTGGTGAAATCATTACCTCTTCTTCGGGTTCTTCCTTTTGATTTGATCAAAAGGGCTCCTTAGGTTGGCTTTCTGATCAAACTAAGGCCTCTAGGTTGTAGTGAGGGATGTTGGGAGAGTATTTGGGCAGAGTTTGGCCGAACCAAAAGGCTTTGAAGGTGTGAAGAAATGAGAAGGAGGAGTGCCCTTTTATAAGAGGGGTGAGGGGCACCTTTGGAAAAGCTAGAAATATTAATTTATAATAAAATAATATTCGGTTTCTAATGGCTCAAAAGCTTATTATTCAAAGGTTAAGGTGGGGATAGGTCTAAAACCACTCAACCAATAGAATTTAGACAGGTTTGGGTACTTATATTAACCTTATCATTAAGTATTAACTCTAAGTTAATTAGTTTCACTTTTACAACGTCTCTTTGTATTTTTATATAATATGGTTAATAAACTTACTATATACATCCAAGCGACCCCCAAGTGGTACATTAATGATGAACCTATCATGATATAAGTCTCTTGGCCGAACCTTAGATTTTTAGGAATTTAATATCAATTAATAATATAATATTTGTTTTAAGAACTCTTTTATGTCAATTTTGACAGTATTCAATAGTTGATTTTTGTGAAACTTAGAACAGATTGATTACTTCGAACATAGTCAATTATATCAATCCTAATATATCATATTATCCTAGAAAATTATTTTAATCCATTAAAAGTTTCATATTATATTTATTTGGGTATTTATAATATCAATTATTTTAATTTTTCACTATTATAGTAATTACTGCATCATCATTGTGTCATAAATAAATTATTTAATGTCTAAAAATTATAAATAAAATATAATTATGTAGGAAATCTTTATAGCTTTCAAATGAATATTTATAATCTAAAATCCAACATATATAACCCTATGTAACAATTGTTTTTCTAAAAGATATATGCTTGTGTCATTTTTGTATTCATTTTAACTTAATTAAAATAAAGTGTCATTATCACTTACAAGTGGATCCATGGGGTCCCAAAATAGACCCAAAGATTCCCATGGTCGACCATGTATCAACCAATAGGGTTAAGACACGTTTTAGGGTAATTTAGTATTATTATAATATTATTTTTTTAACCCTTATTTACCGGATTTACCCTTAACTATGGTAAATAAAATATTTACCGCAGTAATTATTCAAAATGTCTAAAAATAAAAGTTACCTATTTACACAATTTGAACATCCTGATTCCAAATATGGAATCCATTTTTTTAAATTCAAAACACAGAAGTGGCAGAAATTAATTTAAAATTAATTCCCGCTGTCAAAACAAAAAGCGTGTTTTTAAGAGATAATAACTATCAAAAGATTGACACTTGTTTATGTTCGGTTTAATTGTAAAATTATGTCCAATGAACAACATTATATTAAATGGTAAAAATATATTCTAAATATACTTTAAAACCACTAAAATTCATAATTTATCACTATTAATTATTTTGATTAAAAAAGTTGTTTTTAATTAAAATTTAGTAATTTTCACTATTCATCAAAATATGAAAGTTATCCGAAATGTACCAAAATTTCACCTTAGGCTAAATTCGATATTCCGAATCCAAAGATGAAGTCCATTTTAAAATATAAAATATATATAATTTTAAAAAGTAGGTATTACTATTCATAACGGCTAGTTTGATTGGTTGTGGTGTGTGTTAAAACTCAAGGTTGCGTACAACACAAGCTACTGTATTATTCAAAGAAAATATACCGTGGGAGCTTGGGATGTTTCATTTTAAATTTTTGATGCCCCCATTTAGTCAAAAAGTTTAAAATATTGTATTTAAAAAGGGTTCACTATTAAAATTTGATAAAAGTGCAATACTGAAAATGAATTTGTTCTTGCATTATATCTAAGAAACTCATAATATGGATTCTAAAATTATAAGGATTATATAAAGTTTAAAATTTAGATAATACTATTCATAACCTCTTTTGAATGGCTTTTTTTTGTAATTCATGGTGTGATTGAACTCAGTATTGCGTGTAGTGCAAGTTATTGAATTATTTTGAAGAAATAACACACTATGAAATCTTGGGGTGTTACATATTCTAAATTTTAAATTGTTATAAATACTTACTTATGTGATCCTAATTGTATATAATTAGATTTATTATTAAAATTTATAACATATAATTTTCAAAAATTAATTTATAAATATTTTTTGTGATTTCTAAATATTAGATAATATGGTTTTTTTATAAAATATCAATAGTGTCAACTGTGACACTATTGATTTATTTGAATTTAAATAAAATCAACACAGAAGAAATATTCAACCAAAAATATTTAATAATTTACTAAAATTTTATTTTAATCTATAAAATTTATGGAGAACATTAATTAGTTCATATATTATTTATTTTAATATTTTCAAAATCATTTATTTGATATTTCTCTTAACAAAATAATTACTACAAAATTTTTGTATAATTATTTAATATATTTATTTGTTTCATAACAATATAAAATAAAACACTAAGATGAATATAAATCTAATATATTTCATAAAAATACTTTTAGTCAAATTTATCTTCTAAAACACCCAACCTTTATAATGTTTTGTTTATTAAATTATGAAGGTGACAACTTTGACATCATTTAAAATAATATAATATAAATGTCATAGTCTACTTTATAAGGCTCTAAATGGACCACAAGTCGACACTTGGATTCTTATGGGGTGGATATATTCAACCAATCAGTTTTGGTCAAGTTTTTGGGCCTTTTGATGGGTATTATTATTTTAATAAATAATATATATTGATTTTTCATTAAATAAATAATTTCTGCATCATTAATTTATAAGATATTAAGTTTATTAAATACTTATTAAAAATTATAAATAAATTACCATGATAAATGAAAGCATATTATCTTTTAAATGAGTATTTATAATCTTAATTATATTCTATATATCTTTATATTAAAAATACTTTAATTATTTAATGTTTGAGTGAGACATATTTCACATTCCTTTAAATAAATTAAATTAAATGCCTCATTCTCATCCAAGTGGGTTATAGTAGATACCATTTCAACCGAAGTATATTTTAGGATTAACTATAATCATCCAATTATATTATGACAAGTGTTAGAGTAAGATTACAATATTATTTTTACCCACAATTACCTGATTTACATTTAACTATGGTAAATAAAATTTATTATAGTTATTATTCATAATGTCTTAAAATAAAAGTAGATTGTTAACAAAATATGCACCTACTGATTCCAAATATAGAATCTGTTTTTCGAAATTCAATACATAGAAGTTGCATTAATTAATTTAAAATTAATCCCATTGTCGGAAAAATGGGTTTTTGTTTAAAACATTGCAAAAGAATGAAAAGTTTTTACCTATGAATTCAATTTAAAATTAATGATAATGAAATAAATTATATTAAATGGTAAAAATATATTCTATTCCTACTTTAAAAACATTAAATATTATAATTTAACCATATAAATTATCTCGATGAAGAAATATTCATTTATGTAAAATTTAGAGTATTTTTACTGTTCATCAAAATATGAAAGTTATCATAAAAATATGAAAAATTTATCCAAACTAAATTTTTATATCCTCATTCGAAATAATTAGATTAATTTTGTCAAATTGAACTTATAAACTTGTCAAAAATTAGATTTAAAATGGGTGCTCCATCAAAAGGAAGAAAATTTTCATTTTTTTTAAAATACATTATTTATACAAAAATTTGATTTTGTTCTTATGCCATGTTCAAGATAATGTGTAAGATGAATTATAATGTTATAAAATTCCAAATGAGGTTAATATTATTCATAATATATAGTTCATAATAATATTACAATATATCATTATTTAGTGAAACTCGGTATTACGTACCATGCAAGCTATCGAGGAAGGTCACTCTTGCATGTAACACAAGAGAAGTATATTATTGTGTATACTATAAGCTAATCTTGGTGTATCATACAATAGAAGATATCAAATAAATTAAAAAGAATATTTCTCATAAAATCTTGGGGTTTTATATTATACCCCCCTTAAAATGAATTTCGCTGTTAAAATTTGTTGGGGTTATAAATTGTTTACTACCAGAAAGATTATTTCATAGAAACCCACATCGTAAAAAGGAATACTAAAACATAATTTTTAAAAGAATGTTAAAAATATAATGGTTACACAAATTAAATCATCAATTGGATTCCACATAGGCTAAAACATTGATATGGAAGGGGAAATCTAACCATCAAGTTCTGATGGAGAGTGGTAGATAACATAGTTATGAAAAAGTCCCCAATCACAAAGCCATAAATTTGAGACGATCTAAGGTACCATCTAATTCATCAGATAATAAGGTACTAGGATAACATTTTGGTTTTAATGATCAGTTCCCTATAGTTGAAATTTTTTTCAAGAAAATAAATACTTACTTGATTTTGGTGGAATATCACTGTTGTACATAACATGAAAAATTCCCACTCCATCTCTTAGTTAAAGAAATGAAGTTGAATTTGTCAGTCATGATGTTTTAGAAGATCGTGCGATAGAATGAAATGTCATTCCATCTTTCTCAACAAAAAGTTAGCATAGGTAATCAAAAATGCACAAGTCCATCTATGGTGATATTAATCGTATATGGTTCCTAAAATGGACTTATAATTTGCCTATCATACCGCTAAATAAAATAAAAATAATTTTTACTAACTCGGGACTTCATGTAGTCTAGTGTTAGGTGATAAAATCTTTTCTCACTTTGGTTGTGGGTTCGATTCCCACATCCTAGTCCGACACGACGAGTTGTCGTCCGTCCCGCTTGTTTTCTGTTTTCTAAAACTACACTATTATAAAATTCCAAAGATAATTTTGAAAAAAAGTTTTAGCCTTAAACAATAATATCTGATGTCCAACGTGATCCATTCCAACCTTTTGTCTTATCGAATATACTTTTGTCCAATCTCATTGTATAAAGAAACCCATTACTAGAAAGTTTATCTAACGAGCATGTGAATACAATCATTTACCCCCATATATAATAAGATATATCTTGTTGGTCCCATACAAATATGTGAATACCATAATCATGTATTCCCTTGAAACATGAATTAGAATGGAATCATAGTGAAAACATGAATGCTTTCAAAAGATAACTCATTCCACATACCAAAATCCCAAAATTTTTATACACTCAAACCATAATATCACTTTGTCCTTATATCAGTCCTGAGCTCATTAATACTATCAAACATTTCATTATTTCCATATCCCTTCATTATGTGCATATTACGTTCCTTCTAAAAATATCTGAATAACCTTTCATGGATACTTGTACCATTCAAGATATACTTTCAAAATCATAAGGAAAAAAATACTGTAACAATCCCTAGATGTTTCATTATTCCGTAGTACCATGAAATTACTTATAAAACATTATTCTTGATAAACATGAAATTATTCCACTACCTTCTTAAACCATTGACCGAGCTTCTTCCATTTATTCCTCAACACTTATTTCATCTAATATATCTTTTTTAGTCTCTTCATCATCATCAACATAAATACACCCCATATGAAAATACTGATTCTCTTCATGATATTTTCCCTGAGGGAATTTGTTTGCATAATTCCCGCACATTCCACATTGAAAACATTAAACCATTGTTGATGTCTTAGAAATAACATTATCCTTGTCCATTGTGTTAACTAAACCTTTTCCTTTACAATTACTGGCTTTGTGTCTTTCTTTTCCACACCCAATGTATCTTCTAGTTCCTTTGAACCATTCTACCTGATACATCTTCCCACATGATTTAAATGTGGTAAACTGAGCTTTATTTCCTCTATGATCATCATTAAACTCCATCTTTCTCTTATTAGATGAGTCAGGAAACTTAACAAAGATGAGATTATTGATCATATTATGATATTGCTGATTTGGCATAATAACTATGTTTTGCCTTCCAAATCCCGTTTCATTTGGTTTCTCAAGATGAATGTCATTCCATTGTCCATCATATTCTCCATTAACATGAATCTTCCTATTTCCAGCCATTTTCTAATCCCCAAAAAGAATATTGTGAGAGGAAAAATCATACTATGAAAACAACATAATCAAGGGGGAGTACTATCAATCTCTAACATCTTAGGTTTAATCCTAGGTTATTCACGATCATTATCTTAGTTCTATAATTGTAACCTATACTTATACTTAACTTTTGGGACATCCCTAGACAAACATTAGAAATATCTATAGGGATCTCACTAATGTTTTCGCATACTAGTTTCTCAAGGGTAACTAAACGTTCGCTCTGATACCGACCGCAGAGACCCAATCTTTACATATATTGATATTACATTACTTTTGCAGAATAATTAATACATAACAAAAATAGATGCCCAAAAACGTTTTTAGTTTAGGGTCATTGGAAACTCGGAACATAATCTTCTAATCATGGTGAAAGATATTAAACATCTCCCATAAAGATCTCCCATTTTGTTGTCTTACCTAAAACCATTCGTTAAATCCTGGGGAAAAATAAAACTTATAAATAGTGAGTTCAAATGCTCTATAATGGTAACAATGGAGAAAAAAACATATACATTTGAACTTAAAAACATGAACATAATGTTTAAACATCAAAATCATGAGTTGTGAAATAAGTCTTGGCAGTACGTAAGGCATAGATCATAAAGGAACATTAATCATCATAAAGTAACATGGTAATAAAACATGTAATTGTGGAAAACCATTAAGTACATCATATGATTTCCATTTTATCCAAGGAATTACTTCCAAGACCATCATAGTGGACAAATTATATTACTGAACCGAGTTTACCTGTCATTCCAGCCATGTGTTACTAAACCGTATTTACAAGCCATTCCAGCCATGTCTATCTCATGAGATATAAATAATTACCCAATGCATTAGACGGAGATATAGGTCCCACCCATCTCATAATGAAATCATTCTTTTTTGATCCATAAATTTAATATAAATCATTCATCATAACCCAATGAATAAAATGTGTTTCATAAACACCATCCCATCATAGCATAATCCATATAAAACAATGGATATAATTTCATCATAATCAAAATCAAACCATGTAAATAAAAGAGACATTATACTTGAAACAAAACCATATTAATGAATGTCATCATAGATGGAAAGTAGTTTTGATAAAACACTTGAAATGAATTCTTGAGGAAAATATCCTTTATTCTTTAAAATCCTTTTATTTTCTCAAAATGACGTGCAATTTTAAAAGAAAATAATTTTGTTGAAAATTTTCATGAAATATTGCAGAGGAATCATTATGTAAATAAGGATTTAGGAAATCGTAAAAATTGGTTCATGCCGTATAAGATAAAAAAAACATTCTCCTCGTACTTTTTCCAGAAAAGTCACAAATTACATCTTATGGTAAACAAAGTAATGATTCCTCCCATAACACATAGTAAAAGTCAAAAAAAGGTAATCATGAATTTAAAAAGACAAGGAATAATAGTAAAAACTTTACGAAAACATTTTTTATAAAACATGGAAATGGATGATAAATATAACCCCAGTAATAATTATGAATAAACAATCTCGAAAAAGAATGAGATTGGAATAATTATTCCTTTCCATTTATGATCGGTGGAATCATACATGTCATAAAACAAAGAAAATTAAATTCATATTTAAATATCATATCCTTCATAATAAAAATCATTAAACATTCATGGGACCCATAAACACCATATAAATGAAATAGATGATGATTAAGGCATATGTCTCACAAGAATTAAAAGTGAGACGTAATAATCTCTTACATTTGGTCTGATTTCTGCCTTATGTGTCAAAAACTCATAAATAATGTTTTAAATAATTTTAATGACCTATTCAAAAATTATATTCATTTTTATGATATCATATATGATTCACTTACGAATTTATATTAGCCATTCATTTGTCAATTCCAGGTTGATGCAACGTTTTGGGTAATAATCATTTCAGTTACCGTACATGTTTGGACTTTTTGTTCTTGATATTATTACTTATATCATGATTTACATACTTAATGAATGTAAAGAATGATTTATATATCATATGTATTCATTGTATATATATAATATATAGATAAATTAATTGAAATATATCGTTCATGGAGACGGTAGGTCATACGTACGCATGAATTCGGTTTTCCTTTCCTTATTTACTTGAATGGAAGTTAGAAAATGACTTATATATATATATATATCCAATAGAATTATTATTTCATATATCTCATAATTATTCATTATATATACTTTATAATCATTCTTTAATGGTTGACATGGAGAATGAATCTCATCGCGTCGTGGAGACGGTAATCTGTACGTACGCACGAGCGATGATATCATTCTCATATTTATTGAATGGAATTGGAGTGGATGATATAATATCACATAAATATTATCATTTTATAATAATCATATATAGTTATTTCTTCCATCATTATACACATCCATGTATGTTGGTGATGAAAAATAGATTACACCGCGGCGTGGAGACGATAAGTCGTACGTACGCACACGTGGTGATTTTATTTTTCATATGATGGATGGAAGATGAAATATGGTTGTTTCATATTCATAATAACATATCAGTATAAAATTTATAATGTATTTATTACTTAATAATGAAACAACTCATATAGAGTAAGTATAAGAAGAAATAAATTTGAAAGAATCGTTAAAAGATATTACCTCGTCTTCGATGCGCCTCTTCTAAACCTCCTCTTCAGGATCTAAATTTGGTCAGTGAAGAATAACAGGACCTATATAATGTTTCTAGATAAGTTGATAAGGTAAATTTGTAGTTTTTTTCCGAGTTTGAAAGCTGAAAATGGATTGAAGAGAAGAGGGAGGAGGTACCCTTTTATAAAAGAGTAGATGGGCAATTTTGAAAACCTCTAAAATATTAATTTATAATAATCTCAAAACCTACAAAAAAACATCCAAAGTGATTCAAATTAAAATATTATATGATATAGGGTTGTAATATCATCAACCAATAAATCTTAAACATGTTTGTAATTTATTTTAAACCTTATCATTTTGATTTACCATTATTTAATCTTTTTAATTTTATTTGTGTTAATAATATTCTAAATTTTAAATTGCTATAAATGCATACTTATGTGTAGTTAATTTTACATAATTATATAAATTATTATATTTTCTAACATATAATTTTTAATTTTTAATTTTTAAATATTTCATGGGATTTTTAACCAATTTAATAATATGTTATTTTTATAAGATATCAATAGTGTCAATTTTGACAGTATTCATTTATTTAAATTTAAATAAAACCCATATAGAAGATATATTCAAACCAAAAGATTTAATAGATTACTTAAATGTTATATTAATCTATAAAAATCGCGGATAACATTAATTATTTCATAAAATAATTATTTTAATATTTTTAAAATCATTTATTTGATATTTCTCTTAATAAAATAAATACTACAATATTTTTCTATAATTATTTAATATACTTAGTTTTTGCATAAAAATAAAAACTAAAACACTATGATGAAGATAAATCTAATATATTTAAAATAATACTTTTAGATGAATTTATATCCTAAAACACCCAACATTGAGAATTTTATTTTTATGAAATTATGAAGGTGAAAACTTTGACCTCATTTAAAATAAATTAATATAAATTTCTTTATCTGTTTTATATGGATCCAAATGATCCACAAGTAGACACATGTATGATTATGGGGTATATATACTAGAACAATAAGTTTTAGTTAAGTGTTTGGGCCTTTTTATGGGTATTATTATTTTATTAAAAACTATATTATTTATTTTTCACTAAAAAAATAATATCTGCATCATTAATGTATAAGCTATTAAGGTAATTATATATTTCTTAAATATTACAAATAAATTGTAATGATAAAGTAAAACATTTTAGATTTAAAATTAGTATTTATAATTGAATTTATATTCTATATAACCTTATATTTGAAATACTTTAATTATTTAAATTTTGAGTGAGTCATATTTCACATTCCTTTAAATAAAATAAATTAAATGTCTCAATATCATCCATGTGGGTTTCAATATATTCCATTTCAACCCAAGTATGTTTTATAACAAAATATAATCATCCAATTATATTATGACAAGTGTTATAGTGCTTTTAAATTATTATTTTTACCCTTAATTACCTAATTTACCTTTTACTATGGTAAATAAAATTTAACATAGTTACTATTTATAATGTCTAAAAATAGAAGAAGTCTATTAAAATAATTTGGACCTACTAATTCCAAATATGGAATCCATTTTTCCAAATTCAAGACACATAAATTTCAGTAATTAATTTAAAATTAATCTCGTTGTCGAAAACAACGGGTTTTTGTTTAAAACATTGCAAAAGATTGAAATGTTTTTACCTATGAATTCAGTGTAAAATTAATGATAATTACATACATAATATTAAATGGTAAAAATATATTTTATTTATACATTAAAACAACTAAATATTATAATTTTTCCATATAAACAATCTTGATGAAAAAAGTTTCTTTTTTTTAAAATTTAGCATATTTTTACTATTCATCAAAATATGATAGTTATCATAAAAATATGACAAATTTATCCAAAATAAATTTTTATATCCTGATTCAAAATAATTATTATATTTTGTCAAATTTAACTTATAAACTTGTAAAAAATTAGACTTAAAATGGGTGTGCCATTAAATGGTGGAAAACTAATTTTTTTGGAAAAATACTTCCTTTATATGAAAATTTGACTTTTTTCTCATACCATGTTCTTAAAAATGTGTTAGATTAATTATAATGATAAAAAATTCAAAATTCAGTAAATACTATTCATAACACCTAGTTCATAATAATATTATAATATATCTTTGTTTAGTGAAACTCTATATTGTGTACCACAGAAGCTATCAAGGAAGGCCGCTCATGCGTGTAACATAGGAAAAGTATATTATAGTGTTTACTACAAGCTAATATTGGTTTAGAGTACAACAAGAGAAGTCAACAAAATTAAAAAGAATATATCTCATAAAATCTTAGGGTGTTACAATGAAACATACCATCTTTTGGGAAATCATACATAAATTTCAAAGCACACCAATGTCTAATAAACATTTAGAAAACAAAGACAAAATGTTTATATATATAATACCATATCTTATAAAACTCCATTTTCTAGGTAAAAACATATCTCAAAAACACTTTAGTAATATGATTTGAAAAACATGAAGACATGCCCATTACTTTTGGTATGAATAACTTCATTAAAAAATGAGAATAACCCTTTTATATATTACATTGTAAAAGTCATAAAATTCTACTGACCATAATGTTATACATACATTTTACACATACCTGTCATTTCATTTTTTTATATATAGATGAATGGTACCATACGACTCACTCAGCAGGTAAGCTATGTTTCACAAGTCGTTCTAGATAATGGTGATATTTGATATATCAAGGTGCGTCAAGCAAACTATTTACATCACATTTTGCCTCCACCTTCCATTATACTGTACGTGCATTGTGATGGCTTTTAGGACACGGCAATATCGTATTTCACATTTGTTGACTATCGCATGATTTTTTCCCTTATAGAGATGTGGAGAATAGAGACACATACATTCCACCAACCCATGCGATAGATGACCATCTCCCTAAGGGCTGTGATAGTGCTTCTCTGTCTTTCTATGATGGGGGAAGCTATTATTGGACCCACACATGCATCTTGGCCTCCCCTTATTCAGCAATTATTAGGCATCATAATTTTGGCTAATTTTGGGGCTACATATGGGGCGTCGATATCTATGTCCTAGTTGGAAGAGAATTTTCCACATATTCCTGATAATGGTAATGAAAAAACTACCATTTTCTATGCCCATGAATATGTATATTATGGCTCATTATAGGGACATTGATTGTTGATCACTCATGGAAGCAATTTCACATGATGTATCTAGGACTATCAGAGGAATTTGATCTGGTTGGGATAAACATATGGGGATCGACCTTCTTGGCATACCCATATATATAATTATGCCAGGTATACTGTATAGACTACACAAATCTCTTGGGAAGCATCATCTTTATTTAGATGTGTTCATGGGAGTGCATCTCTTCATTCTAGCATGTGTTTGTCGGTCCACCTCTACCAACAGAGGTGCATGATTATGCTCTTTGTGGGCATTGGTATGATCACTCATCTCTATTTGTTTATGATTCTACTAGGAGTTATTTAATTTAATTTATTATTAATTATCACATTCTATGTTTTATTTTATAGGTAGAGTCAAAGACAAAGATTCTCCACGGTTCTGACACACTATTTGGGTGCATGCCACCTCAAGATGGATAGTCTCCTATCTGACTAGGTATATAAAAATTTGGTCCCACTGATAGCACAAACAACATGCCTTAACATGGAAATTGGTTCCTAGCCCTCCAGTTACAACCAGTTCCCCTATAGACCCGTGGTCCCCACCCTAGGGCCCACCCACGTGCCCGAATGGGTCATCTAACTGATGAATTTTACCATAGGCCAACACATCTTCTTTCTAGTGTTCTTTTTCCTCACTCACACAAACCCTGGGAAACATCCCTGATGGCCACTAATCTTTATTGGTTTCTAATTCTAGTAGGAGTTATTTAATTTAATTTCATATTATTGACCACTTTCAATGTTGTATTTTATAGGTGGTTCCAAGACACAGTTTTTCCACAGTTCCAAACCTCTATTTGGTTTCATGATTCCTCAAGTTGGATAGTATCCTACCCAACCAGGTATGTAACAACTAGTCCCCACTAATAGCACAAACACCCCACATTAACATGGACATCGGGTCCAGGACCACTAGGTACCACCAGTTTCCCCGCACCACGTGGTCCCCACCCAGGGGCCCACCCATGTGCCTGAACGGGTCATATAACTAATGAATATCCTCGCAGGCCAACACATGTTCTTTTTAAAGTTCTTTTTCCTCACTCACACACACCCTATGAAACTTCCCAGAAGGTCACAGTTCTTAATCACTGCTCCCAGCCAAGCAAGATTAACTGTGGAGTTCTAACAAGATAAGCTCCCAAAAAGGAAAGGTTCATCTTGTTGACATGAGTTATACCATTTAGCCATTTAATGATTTATAATTATTGGGTGTTACAATCACCCCCTTTAGAGCACAACATCCCCATTGTGGACATAACATCTCTACCAAGGAAGTGCGCTGCACTTATGGCTGGGTTCCTCATCTAACACCAATGTAACAATTGAGCCTTGTTTATAGAACAAACACCCCACATGGTACCCCCAGTTGCCTCGATGGCACGTGGTCCCCACCCTGGGTCCCAACCATGTTCCTAAATGTGTCATTTAACTAATGTATGTCTCCACAGGCCAACACATGCTATTTCCAGTGGGCATTTTCCTCACGCAGAGACACCCTGAGAGATATCCCAAATAGTCACTCATCCTGGTCACCATTCCATGCCATAAAAGATTTACTTTGGAGTTCTAATCAAATAGGATCCCAAAAATAATGTTGCACCTTGTTGACATGAGTCATATTATTTAGTCATTTAACCCTTTATCATTATGTGTTGTTACAATCATCCCCCTTTAGAGACCATCAAACTCATTATGGTAATTACATATCAACCTAGGAAGTGAAACAAAATTATGTTTGGGTTCCTCCTCTGATTAAAATGTAACATTTAGGCCTCGATAATAGCACAAACACCCCTGACAAAACATGGTCATCGAGTCCTGGCCCACCAGGAACCACCAGTTTCCCTACATAAACATAATCCCTACTCTAGGGCCCACCCACATGCCTGAATAGAGAATCCAAATAATGATTATGCCCACATGCCAACACATGTTCTTTCAAGTGTGTTTTGTCCTCACTCGAACACACCACAAAAAACGTCTCTGATGGTCACCCATTTGGATCACTACTCCAGGCCAGGCATGCTTAAATATGATTTTCTAATCACACGGTCTCTCGAAAAGAAAGGTGCAGCTTGTTGACAAGAGCAATATCATTTAGTCATTTATCCTGTTAACATTCTTAGATGTTATAATATCCCCCTTTATAGAAAAACATCCTCTTTGTGGACCCTACATCTCAACCCAGTTAGTGTACCATAGTTAAAGATGTGTTCTTCCTTTGATACAATTGTAACAATTGGGCCCCTCTAATAGCACAAACACCCCCTCCTTAAAACGTTCATCAAGTCATTTCCATCCGGGTACCACTAGTTCACCACAGATATGTGGTCCCCACCCTAGGGCCCACCCACATGCTCGAACATGTCATCTAACTAATGACTTTCCCCACAGGAAAACACATGTTCCTTCTAGTTTTTTTTTCCTCACTCACACACACCGTGGAAAACATCCAACATGTTCACCCATCCTGATCACTACTCCATTCCAAGCACACTTAACTGTAGATCTCCAATCCGGGAGAATTTTGAAAATAAAGGTGCACCTGGTTGACATGAGTCATATCATTTAATCATTTAACCCTTTATCATACTATGGTGTTAAAAGTTATTCATATGAAATCTATCACATTATATCAAATTTAATAATAAAACCAATTTTGGTTTTTAGTATGGAACTTTTTTGACATAATTCATAAGTCATTTCAGATTATATGGATGCCATACTAGGCTATAATGGACCATTTTCCAATATAATGCACTCCTAGAAGTCATGATTATATGGTTTCAGTGCCTCTCATTCACTTTCATATTATTGAGTGCTAGTGTATTGATAGAGTCATGCGAACATTTGGTTGTGTTTAGTTGATTCCATTACAGCCAAGACAGATATTGTGGATTTATTTCTCGAAGCTGACAAGGAGGTGGGATGAGGACTGGAACCGAGCACATGCCACCAAGGTAAACCTCTAGGGTAGTTTTTTAGAGCTTCATATCTAGGGTGTACCTAGGATGTGATTCTATCATTCATGTCAGGTCAAGTTTGAGCCATGGTATAGACTGAAGTCTATACAGTATTTACCTGACATGGAAAAGTTCTCGATAATATAGAAAGTAATTAAACTTACATTAGATTGTTTATTGGAATATTTTCTAACCCATTTTTAATATCTTTACCACATAATCACTCATAGAATATTATTCAACTATGTGATCTAGAGGAGGATGGGGTCCTTAATCGGGCAGTGGTCCATGCTACAGCACTGGAGCTGAGGTCATCTTATCATGCGATTCATGAGGGAATCTTCAAGGGACCAACCTAAAGTGTGGAGGATCCTTCCCCATGAGTGGATGTTCCTGCTCCGAAACATCCTCCAACTGGTTCTGATGTTGAAGATCGAGGATGACAATGACATAAACCACATCATCCTGCACATGAGCCCTCACATGTTCTATAGTTTGAGGTCGTCCATCTAGTGGTGAAACCTCTACCAATTTTGTATATACATCCGGAAACATGGGATCTATCTTTCATGACAAGATATCCATAGTTCTCTCCATCTGGGGGTCCAAATTCCTCACATACATGGTTCCCCACTACATTGACTGTAGGTCCTACTGCTACCCTACTGAGAGAAGGATCGAGAGTGCAGTACGACATATAGTTGGAACTTCCTCCTACTGACACACATGTGGATCATGTGATGGTGGATGTTCCAGTTCATGAGGATCATCCCTATCTAGGTCATTAGACATCACCCCATCATGGATCTTAGTGATCTCAATATGGGCATACCCTTCACATACCACCATGTGGGACAGAATCTCCCCATTAGGCAATGATTTTACTTGTTCATGTATATTTTTTCTATCTATTGAAATGAATATATATTTATAATTATAATCCATTTTTACATTTTTATCTAGTGTATTAAATTTTCGTAACATTTTAGTAAAAATTTATATTTTATAAGCTCTCAAAGTTAGATACTTGAAAAATACAAAAAAAATTAATAAATTTCTACTAGGTAACATTAAAATCTTCTAAAATATAAATTATAATAACAATATAAATGAAATTTAAAACCTATCCAAAAATCTAAAAATTTGAAGAAAATAAATTGAATTTTAGAAATATAATAAATAAATGAAAATGAATGGAATGTAAAAAAATATTATAAATTCCATTGTAATTGTTTAAAAAATACTGACATTTATTTTTCATAATTTATTGATGAAGTTGGAATATTATATATTCTAAATAATCCTAGAGATTTAACTCTTTTAACATGAAAACCTTATATGGAAAGTATAATTCTGAGGTATTTAAATATGGAAACTGGAGAAAATTTTCATCTTATCCAATGTCATAATACATTTTAAACCCCTTATCTATTAGCCTTTATATTTATTTACTTCAACGATCCTGGCCATTTTTCTCTTAAAGACCCATTTTCACCCAATGATATCTATATCAATGTAAATATTAACTAGAACGCATACTTAGTTCAGATATATGGAATTCATTTTTTAATTCGTTGATTCTTTCTATCATATAACTTTTGAGTTCCCTATTGAATCCTTATAGGAAATATGGTCATTATTTTCAACCAATAACAATTCACTATATTTAGTATCCAAAATTCTTGTATCGAAAGGGGTTTATAAGAAATATCTTTTATTTTACTTAGGATATCCTAAAAAGATACACTTCGTGCCTTCAGGGACTAATTTTGTTTCATGTTATGTCCTAAAAAATTGTCACCAATACCCATGCATGCATGTTTGGAAAAACATCTCCCCCCTAAACCATATATAACTTCTATGGGGTACCATTAGGAACTTCGGTTGGATTAAGATTTAGTGTATATAATTTAATTTGTAATGAATATCTCTAAAAATATAATGAAATAATTTCATGACTCATTATCAGCATCAATTGGTACCAATTCTAAAAGAATTATATCTTGTTTACCTTTTCCACCAAATAGTTTTTTGGTTATTTCTTATGTAAAAAAACTGTGTTATTTTTTATTTAGTTTTATCTCAAAAAATCCTTAGTAAAAGTCATCCTAATACTTCTTCAAATGCTTATTATTTACAAAACTAGTATTATGATACCACAATGGGGTCTGAAATGAGTCATGCAAACATAATTTGTTATCTATTGTCAATACTTGGTTTTCATAATTAAATATATAAACTCCATTATTTATTTTTGATATATCCTTCCAAATTATATTATTATAAAAGTATCATTCTTTATTTCAAAACATGAAAATAAATATGTCCATGTCATGGAAGGAAATAGATATGACGTTCTTGGAAAAAATGAGAATATAATAATAGTTCATTAAAGCCAAAAACATTAATTTTAGAAATATGTGTTTGTGGGCTCTAGTAGATATAGAAACTAAACTTCTTCCACTAGAAACTTTTAAATCCACCTCTACTCTTTTGATATTTCAAAATCTACTTGGTTTTCATCTTTCAATACAAATTTTAGTGCCACAAAATCCATTTCGTAAAAATATAAAATTTTCACTTTCAAGTGTTAATGGAATAATTCCAAACAAAAAAAAACAAACAATATATATATATATATATATATCATAATATAAAAATATATATATTTATAAATATAGTAACATATAATTAAATAATTTTCGTTATTTTATTATGAAATCTCGAAGGTCCCCTGCCACCTTTCAACTTAACCAAAAAGTGAAAGTAGGTATGCCACCTTTCATGCATATTTTTAATAATATTTTTAACCTACACAAATTTAAAAACAGTAAAAAACACATCAACACTATTTCTTGATCTTTCGTTTCAAGGATTATATTACATTTTTCTCGAGAGTAGGGAATCAGTATTAATGTTAGTGGTCGGATACTGGTAAATCTAGAAGGAAAGGAATACAACTTGTTTTGAAGACCTCCTCAACTCATGGTTGGATCTCTCTTCCCAGATCTGGAGCATATCACTTGATTACTCTTGGCTCAGAAAAAAATAAAACGATCCCCCCTCTCTTATGAAACATATCAATACTAATTCCCTCCCCTCTGTTCCCACTAATTCCCTATTGGACAATGGATTTATGGGTTCCTCGTCAATGTGGTTATAAACACAATATGGATGTTTCATGCTGAATAGCATCCATAACGGGAGGAATGTTAATTTTGGATTATAGGGGTCCTGTGATCCTTTCATTCACTTAATTGTTTTGGCAAGGTGACTCCCTTTATTATGAAGCTATGTAAATACTTACTCGCCTCGATTTATGTAGTCAAAACAATATTGATCTAAAAGTAGTTGAAACAGAATAAAAAATCATCCACAACTCCTTAAATGGAATCTTATCCACTCCATGTTCTATCAATTATTGTATTCTGAAGTGTATAAATATAATTATCCACCACATGTTGGTCTTATATACATAGAGAGAGGGAAACCCAGCAAAAACCTTTCATTCTTCAAAGGCTTCTCACGATGTGTCAGTTACTTGATTCACCATCCTGGATTTTTTCTCCCCAATAAGGTGTGGCCATTTTTTGTGGGGATTCCCTTGGTATTCATGATTTTTATACCCCATAGCTATTTCTCCTTCATCCCATAGCCTCTGGACCATCCCTTTTTAATAATAACTAACTGATGACATAACATTCATTATGTTTTCAAAAAAAAATTTGAAAATAAGAATTGTTTTAAAGTTATTTCAAGCTATAGTGATAATAGGGGTGAATTTAATTATAATTAGTTTAATTATTTGTGTTATTTCATTAGATATAATAATTATTTTTTATTCCTTGATCCCCTCAACAAACTAGGGTAGTATAGAGGTGAAATAGAACAATCCATTAAATTTCCTAAAGCCTTTTAAATTAATTTTGTCTCCAAACGTATGTTTTTGTTGTGATTAATAGTAATTAGGGTTATATAATTTTATGAATAATTTTAGGACTTTCATAAGAAAAACCCTTATAAATATTGAAAAAAAAATTCTTAAAGTTGGATTCCTCAAATATTTTCATTTCAATTTTCTTATTTTAACAGCTAAGGAAATCGTGGAAAATTCTATTGTAAATATGATTATGATATCTTTTTTGGGTACTCTAACTCAAGTAAATATTACCATTTAATTAAAAAAGATTAAAAATGGTGTAAAAATCAATCCAATATGTTTTTATGAAAAAGTTTCAATATATATTTCACAATTTATTTTAAAAAATTATTTTTTAATTTTACTTTTTTCTTACTAATGAATTTGAATATGATGTAAAATTTCCATTAATTTATTTCCATAATAGTTTCAAATAATAGAAATTCCTTCCCATGAAAATAATGTTATTAATTTTCATGTGAGATCTAATACTCGATGGTTGGTCTTAAATTTTATTAAACATCTAGATTTTGACTCTAACTATGATATCCAAAACATTGATAATTCCTCTAATGATAAAATTTGGGTACTTTCTATGTAATAGGAACATAAAAAATTCACCAAAAATGATTTGTAGACTATCATGGAGAAGACTTAATGGTCATCATTTTATTACATCTAAATGGGTATTTCAAAATGATCTAGATGAATCTTGTAATATAATACGAAAAAAGATCATTTTGTTATAGAATGTTATAACCACGAAGAAATAATTAACTATTGTGTAACATTTTCACCCATATCTATGGTTTAATATATATATATATATGAATATTTTGGTAATGCATTTATCATATGAACATTAAAATTATTCAAATGGATTTCAAAAGTGTTACTCCAAATATTTATATTTCTAGGAATGTATTTCTAGACTAACCACCTAGTTTGGAAAATCCCCTTTTTCCAAATTATTATATAAAACATATGAATGCATATTAGAGAATTAGACAATCCCCTTGAGCTTGTTATGAGAATATTTTATACCTTTTACTTTCAAAATATTTTGAAATAGCAATAGCCAGTTATAGTCTCTTTTTGAAACACATCAAGAATGATCATTTCCTCATTCAAATTTACATTATTGATGTGATTCTCATCTCTAACATGGAAGATAATTTTAAAATTTACATAATTTCACAAATAAAGATTGTGATACTATATTTACGTGTGAACTCTAATTCTTTCTCAATTTTCAAAATTCTCCAAATTTCGGGGGATTCATTTTAAACTGAGGAAAATAAAGCAACCAACTAGTAAAAAAATTTGAATTATTCTTGCTAAGTAAATTATCATTACAATAAGTATGAATTTTATGATAACATTATATAATGTTATTAATAAAGTCAGAAAAAAGATTTATTCAACTTTTATTGGTAATATACATTTTCAAACAATGACATAGCATGATATCGATTTCTGTGATTTTCTAGGTACTATATTTTAATAATATATTAAGTGATCTCATTTAAAAAATTTATAATAAAGTTTTTATTATTTAAATGGTTCTGGAAATATTTTTTGTTTAATATATAGGTAACCTATTTTTAATTAACTTCTTTTTCTATTGAATATTTTTTATGATATTAAATAGATTAGGAAAATACAAGTAGAAATTTAAATATATTTTTAATATATATCATCTTATAGAGTAGGAAAAATCATAATTCTGTTACTATTAAAATTGGTTAATAGAAATAAAATTTCATTTTATTTTTAAAAACTAAAACTATATAGATACAATAGGCTCTTATCTACATTGGGATAAAATTTATCTATATCCCTCTCATGTTATACTATAATAATACCATAAATGTGACTAAAAATAGTATCCACCACTCTCAAACCAAACCATTGATATCAAAGATCATTTCCTTAGAGATCATTTCCAAAAAGGTGATATCATATAATATCTGTTTCCAATGGAATTTGAAATCATTGATATTTTCACAAAACTGATAACCTTTAATCATTTTGAATTAATTATATGTTTATTAAGAATAATATTTTAGTGACATTATTTATTTCATCTATGGTTATCTTGAGTTATATTTAAATATAATTTTTAAAAATTTATTTAAAAAACTAAATCGTTAATTTATTTCATTATAAATTTTTCTATCTTGACTCGGATAACTTATCTCACCCATGTTATAATTTGAGGGGATCATTTTATATCCTTTATTATTAAATGTTAATTATAATATATCATTATAAATTTTTATTAAAAAATTATTTTCAAAAAAATAATATAATTTTAAAAATATGAAGTCATATTTTCAAAGAAATAAGTAATTATTATTATATTATTATATTTTTAAATTTGTTTTGATAATATCAAAGGTTATTCAGATTATAAAAAGTACTTATATATTTATCTATTTTATAAAAAAACTCCCTTAAATAAGATTAACAATGAGTAAAAATATGTTATAAAAGCATGTCTCTTACATCTCATCTAAGATGAATTTCATAAAATTATAAATTGAATAAATATTTCTAAACTAAGAATGGTATTTCCTCAATATATTCACCTCCTCAATATCTTTAAAATAAGATGTCTCTTAATAAAGGTAAATCAATTCCCTAATGTGTCGTGGAAATGGTATGTTTTCTTTTTAATTTTATTCATTTATTTTTTATATCATTTATTATTTCACTATTTTTAACCCTTATATTTTATTCTCTTTTACCTTTTTATTTTTTCTTATTTATTTCTTTTCATTTTCTATTACCTTTGATACTTGTTTTCATTTTTTTAACATTCAACTTTCCCTCTTTAATGAACCTATAATTAGTGGAGTTTTATAAGTAAATAAGTTCTTTTAAAATTATTTTATTTTCTCCCTTGTTTTATTAAATTCCTCTCTCAGTATATAATAAGTATATTATTTTAGGATTTATAGAAAATAAAAGGGGATTAAAAATTAATTTTCTATATTAAACATCCTTTTAAAAATTATTTTTTTTTTAAATTCCCACTTATGTTATTCTAAAAAATATTTCTTATATTTCTCTGACCACTTCTTATATTTTTTTTTTAGTTTTTTTATAGTCAAAAAGGGAAAGAAATGTTCTAACAAGTTAGTGGTAGAAATGTCGATAAAAATTAATTATGAAAATGGGATATTTGTTGAATGTTTTTATCAAATTCATAATTATTTTCACTCTTTCATGATTATTTTATTTTATAAATAGGGAAATTTTAAAATATCTTAAATTGATTATTCATAGTTTTTAGAATAATTCTCTAAGTTATTCTTCATAAAATCTCTGAATTTAATTAATTTATTTTCTATCTATTTCATTCATGATCTATGTTTAATATATCATTTTATGATAAGTTTTTGGAATCATCAAAAAGAGGGATACGGTTGTACTTTTCTAGCTCATAGTGTATTCACTATCATAAACACTCACATATCTATATAAAGACTTCATATAAGTGATTTTTATTATTGTTTATTTATTTCAATGCTTTAAAATTCAATCCATATTTATGTTTCATTAAATCCTTTATAAAATATTGGATGCAACTAATTACATACATTGATGTTTTTTAATCAATATAGAAAAACATTGTAAGTAATTGGAGTGAAGTTTATGAGGCTATAGATGGAGGAGTTTCTTTTTAGATAGCACCACCCACTAAGTACAGTGCACCGGTATCCCAATGCAATGGTGGAAGAAATTACCACTTATAGTAAGACCAATGGATACCTAGTATAGGATCATTGAACAGATAGTGGATCTACTAGAGATGATGTTCTTCTATCCATATTACTCTTTTTGATTTTTTTATAGTAGTGTCTCATTGGTAGAGGTTCTTCAGGAGGAACTGGCTATAAGAATCCCACCAGCTACCTAGATGAGGGTATTGAGTATACACTGGCACCATGCAATGTCGAACAAGATGGATTATAATCTTTTAAAAAAGGCTTTGATGGAATCCCTTTCCATTTTCAGTGTATCTGGTGATTCTATAAGTTTATCAAGCGATATTATAGCTTATAAAGGACCCCTGTGTATCCTTGAAGAATAACATTGACATCTTTTTATCCTTAAACCAAAAAATTTTCTATCAATATATAATTAATTGTTAGGTTATAAAATTCTAAATTCCTTTAAAGATCCTTGAATGTGCTAAATCCTTTAAATTACATTCGTCATTTCTCACAATCTCTCTCAGTATTTTTTATTTCATTACATATAAGAGATTTGTGAGCATTTTGTAATGTTTTTTTCTGAAAGAAAAAATCTCTTTCCTCATCTTTATTTCTCTAATGGTTCAAACATTTCCAAAGTGTGATTTGGGTTTATGGCGACCAAATACATTCAACGTGTACCCCACAAGAAATATATGTGATGGATGGGTTATTTTTCACTGTTGAGACCATGTTATTTTCATCATTGACCTCTCAAGTTTAGGGGGGATATGTAGGACCTCAAATAAAAATTTATCCACACTTATTATCAATTGGATTTGTCCTCTATTTACAATTTTCATTGAATCATTAAAAATCATACTTCGTACTTGAATAAAATTGATTTTATCATTTATAAACTTTAATTACATTAATATTATATTTATAAACTCATAATTATGTTATTTACTATCAAATATTCAGTTTCTCATCTTAGTATTTCTAATTCGTTAATTTATTTATTAATATTTTATTCTATTTAAATTTTTTCATATTTTCATTCACCCCCACCATGTTACCATAATCTGTAACTAATAAGGTGATAAAAGTTAGGGAACCGAGCATTATAATTAACCATTATCATATTCTATAAATTTGATAATAATTGATATAATACATGAAATACATTTATAATAAATACATAGAAATTATATGAAGTGATTCAGAATTTATAGTGTTATTCATGATTTAATTAGCTCATGATATTAATGGGACCATAGTTACAGTATTGTTAAAAAGATAATCAATGTTATAATATAATATGTTTCTTATGTTAGGTTGTATTTAATGGGAGAAGATAATGATTTTTTTCAATCTTTTATGGGTAGATACTAATAAATGAACAGAATTATTTTAGAACACCATAGTAGAGAAAGGGATAGAAAGAATTTATTGGAATTATTTTAATGAAATATGAATCAAAAATATTTTCCTAATGAATATAGAGATGACGTAAAAGTTAACTCTTAAACTACAGACAAGAAGAGGAAGAATCTATGGTAAAGTATGTAGAATAGTTACAAGGATAGAACTACATGTAGAATATTATCTACAAAATTTTTATTTAAATATTGGTCAAATATTTAATGGATTAAAATAGTATATTTTAATAAAATTAGTTTCCAAAAAATTCTCATACTCTAAGGAGAAACTATAAATTGAAATAAAGATAATGAATGATCTCTCCATACCTTATATTTTTAAATGAAAATTAGTAAATAAGAGAATGTAATGGAGTCCCAATTAAATAAATTTTTAAAAGGATAAAAAATAAAGGATATAAGATTCATCATGAAATAATAGTTGAATGAAACATATTAGGTATTTCGTGAAGATATTGAGAGATTTCTTCAAATATGGAGATAAAAACATTATATTGGTAAGTAAAAAAGAAGGGATAAGTCACTAATGATAATTTCATCATTTGAAAAGATAAGTGAAATTAGTAGAATCAATTACTAAAGAATCAATGGAATCTACCCACAAATAATCCTTGGGATAAAGTAAAATCTTATCTATAGCATAAATTAAATCCCTAAATTACATCATATATTGAATATTGTTCCTAAAAACATTTATTTAATTCATTATTTTTTTCATAATATATGATCTCTTTTATATATTTTATGTTTCATATGAACATTGAATCAGCCCATTGTCTGTTATGGAAGTATTTTTCATTTAAAACTATTAATGTCAATCTTATATCAATAACGATGTATTGGTTTGTTTATATTAAAATTCATGATGGTTTCTTTGTTCTAAACATAGTTATTATACCAATTAAAAAATATGTCATACTCCATTGGATGGATTGTCTCTTAAATTTTAATTAATGAATTTATTTCCAACAAACAGATGTTGTAATTTGGGATATGGGAATTAAATAACTTGTTTTTTAGAGGAGAGATATAATTTTATGAGTCTTGTTTGGAACCACCTCCAGAAATTCATTGAAAAGATGATGATAAAATATTGTAAATCTATTATAAGAACATCTTAATAATATAGGATGTATCTATTTTTTAAGATTACATTTACATATTTTTTAATGATTTACATAGATATACATCTCCTCATAATGTGGAATTATCTAATGGCCTTATCATATTGAAAAAATAATAAAAATACTTCCTATAGAATGGATCCAATAATATTTTAGGAAATAAATAATCAACAATAAGAAATAAAAACCTTTACCACATAATGATGATTTTATTTTTATAAACAGAATGGTCTCACTACAACTCAATGATTGATCAATAATATAGTTATTATAAATTAAAACACAAGAATGATGATATACCAAATACATATTTTATCTTATTTTTAATATGTCTTATTTCTCTCTAGGTATATTTTTATTAAGGATTCAGTTTAATTCTGTTCTTTGGGAAAAATAAGTGTTGCCCAAACATCATCAGAAGGCTTGGGGTGTTTCGGGGGTTCGGGGCATGAAAAATGAGGAAAATTGATTTTTTTGCGAATCTTTCCCAACTTTTACATGGTTTGTGAAAACTAGGTATAAATCATATGTAACCATGTGAGGGTTTGTTTTTAGACTGTGGCATCCATAAGGTTTTTCATGTCGTGTGGGTAAAACGTGTGGCCCAATATAGTTAGGAAATTTACAAAAAAATCTATTTCATGATTTTAAATTCAACTTAGGATTTCCCTCCTACTACCCTCTTTCAACCATAGGAACGTAACAAATCTCATAAGATCTCCAAAGTGTGACTCTCCTTCATTCCTAGGTCTTTTAGAGGGCCGTTGGTTCTGTATTGAAGATATGGGTAAGTTTAATCCCTCTCTTGCTTCTATTTTTGGTTTGGTGTTTCCATTTTCTCCCCATCTCCTTCCAAATCTCTAAAACCCTCTATTTCTAGTGAGATCTAGGTTGAGGCTTCAAATGGTGGTCGAAATGGGATCTATGTCATTGATTAGGACTGTGTTTTCCAATAGATTCAAGGTAGGTGATCTAATGTTATGTCCCATAGCTTATAATTGGAGTTTTTAATGTGGGGTTTTATTATTGTTCTCTTATTTATGTGTTCTCAATTAAATTAGGAAGATGGGGTATATTGGGTGTCAAGATAGCCAAATGAACCCCACATGATCCCATCCGGATGCATGGAGGATGACGTGACCTATTTTAGGGCCACCCATGGGGTGCACCAACCCTCTCAAACGGATCTAATAAAAGTGTAAGGTGTTAAATTGACCCATGATGAGGTAGATCCTTATAAAATGTGTTAATTTGTTTATGAAATGAGTGGTTTGTGGTTAGTTGTGCGTAATTTTTTATGGTTTAAGGTATTGTTTGGTGGACAGTTAAATGGGTTAAATAGTATTAATTGGATTATGATATATAATTTTGTTTACACTCGAATATGATTTGTGAGATAGACATGTGGAATGGAAATTTGGATTAAAAAGTTATGTGTCATAAATGATTAATGTGTTAATGGATTGTGGCATAATGTTAAATTTCCATTTACTAATATTTTTGTGTTATTTACCTTGATATGAGATATTCTTGGTTATTATGTGGTTACTTGAGGATGATGATAAAAAATCACGAGCACATGGCTTGGTAGAGTGTGGTATAGACTTGAGGTTCTACCTCTGCAGGTCATGTTTGAGTGAGGTTCTAAGAATATCCCTCTAAATGCATGAGTTAATGAAGGGGAACAGTTCTGTTCCCCTAACAGTTGCATTCCATCAGGACTGAGGCTTTGAGGTGAGGATAATATGGTTATTTTTATGTGATTCCTAGTTATATAGGATTGGATTTATTCCCATATGCCTTAAGACGATTAATCAAGAATAATATATTCAACACATGAAAAATATTCAACTAAAATATGATATTCTTGTGTAGTGAACTTGGCATTATGAGTATTATAACATTGAGGTACATAATCTAGAATTGATTATTTAACTATATCTCTTTATATTTCATTATTTATCCGTTGCATGCACAATCTTCATTGATGGGAAAATTTTCAGATACCATTAGTGGGGACCTACAGAGTTGTACTCACACCCTGATTGGGCCAACGATGGGTACCCGAGAAGATTCCATGGTTACAGGTTAGGAAAAAGGCAATGACCTTATGCTTGAGAGGTGGGTTGGGTTCTGTATGTGCACATATGAGTTCCAAGACTTAGATTTAGGACCATTTGGTGGATTTAGCTATTTTTTTTCTTTTTGGGGTTTTTTACATAGAACTATAGAATTGAATGAAAAATTTTATGTTCCTTGTGGTTTGTATCACATTAAAAAAGGATTTACTATGCATGTTATTGGTTATTTCCGATTTTTTCCACTATATCTATTGTGATCTACTATGTCCTAATCTTGTGAATAGGGTATAGTCTCCATATATGACCAATTAGAAACATTATACTATTCAGCAACTTCTCGAGTAAGGGGAGGTGTGTTTGAGGGCATGTGGAAACCCAACTCAGGGCGCTGTTTTAGTGGCACCTTGGTTTGGGACATTACAATGTGCTATCGAAGTAGTTCTTTTCTCTTTATATATATTTGTGGATTGTAGACAACAGATTAGGATAGTGTTGGGCCATGGTAATGATGTTGTTCTTGGGGGTAGCTAACCTGATTATGGTGTGAAACCTATCACACTATACGAGAATTTTTTTTTCTTGTTACAATTGTTAATATTTCACCATTGGGTGATGCGCATGTGGTGTGATATGACAGTTTTATTATATCTTTCTCATGGTCAGACTAGCATGAATTTGTGATTTCATGCATCAATCTATGAACATATGTATATGAGTGACATGAATCATAATTGGCATACACACACACATGGGATGTGTGTGTTGGACATGGAGAGTAGGATTCATTTGATTTTTAGAAAATTCAAAAAAATTGTACTAATGAAATGGTAAAAATGTTAAAAAATGGGAAATAAAATATTGGACAAGAAATAAATAACTATTCTTGATAATGGGTAGTAAGTTGATTATTGTGGTCCAAATGAGTAGGCATATTGAAAAAGTCCTGAAATGGGGTAACGTGTGAGGTTTGTAACCATGGGAGTTGGTGACACGTGTTTTCAATTACCTTGGCGGGGTGGCCAAGGGAAGTGTCTTGGTTGTGATCGGGCTCATTCAGGTATTATATGAGTAATGTTTTGTTTATGGATAGTAATGAACCTTCCCTTATATTTTTTCATGAATGATTTATAACATGTGTTTTAAATCTAGGGTTTGGAATTATATGGAGATACCACAACGAAGATGTGTGCCGATTGGGAAACCAGAGGACATTACTGAGAACACACCTATAGTGGTGGAGAAAGTGAATGTGGTGATTCCGGAAGATAGGAAATAGAAGGGCCATGAAAAATTTGCTCATTTTATATAGATGATGTAAAGGGACACAGGGAGGGTTGCACCAAGTATGTTTGAGGTGACCAGTGAGTTTTTGTTGTAGTAACCTCTGAACATTAATAGAGAGGGTTGGAAAGAGGTAGCAGAGTTTTGGATAGAGTCTACCCAGACTATTCTTGACCATCTAGAGACTCCTCCTGAGAAGAATGTCTTGTTAGTAGCATATACACTGAGAGTTCAAGAAATGAATTGGTGGGACATCATGTTTTATATAGAGTAGGATGAATGAATTATGTGGAATGATTTTTTGGAGAACATACTCAAACATTTTTACCTTGATACCATTAAGTACGATAAGGGTATAGATTTTATAAGTTCTACCCAATGGACAGTGTTGGGGATGAACTATGACATTCGCTTCAAAGATTCATGATGCTTCATCCCGACGTTGATGGGAGACGAGACAATAGTGGATAAATGTTTCCATGATAGGCTGGGACACAAGATAAGATACCAAGTGAATATTTTATGTCAAAAAATGTATGAGGATGTTTTCGATCAAGCCCTCATTTCAGAAGGGAACCTAAATGGAGGTTCAAGTAGTGGACTTTTGGTTCCAGCTTGGCGAGTATGTGGAGTGACTTCCAAGAGTAGGAAGCATTGTTTTGGAAAATTTTAGTACAGTGGAAGTTCACAGAGTATACATAAGAGGGGCCAGCCTCTCACAGTTGTGACAAGATATTCTATTATCAGTGTGGAAAGTCAAGGCACATGCCTCACTAGTGTCCCCTACCACCAGTCAAGTGTCGAGGGTGCAATATGCTAGTCCATGTGCATAGATTCTGTAGGAACCTGCAGTACTCAAGAAATTATGGAAGTCAAGGGAAGATTTCGAGTGAAGGAAGGGGATATTTCTCCCAAACCAGGAAGGTATTTGGAGCACCATATGTCCTACTACTATAGGTGGTGGATATGGAACTATGGTGCAAGATCATCCACACCTACAGGGTAGTGAAATGAAGGGTACTAAGGTTAGGGATCAAGGTATAGGGGCATGTAATTCTATGTAGTTCAGACAACACCATAAGGTGGTGAGGTTGGATCATCCATTATTTGAGGTATGATTCTTGTAGATTCCACATTTTCTATTTCTTTATTTGATATAAGTGAAACACATTATTTTATTTCTTTCTAGTTCGTTTTTGAGTTGGTATTAACCATGGAGAGAGCTTGTGGAATAATGTCACATGATACCCCGTTAGGGGTAAAAGTTAAGGATATCAGGCAGTGTAATGGTTTTTCCCTAGAGGTTGGTGGATATCATTTTCTATGGGATCTTTTTGTTCTAGAGATGTCAGGTTTTTACATAATCTTGGGAATGGAAAATTTGGTGTTGTATCAGGAATATATTGACTATTACTAAAACAGGGTAACGTTTATATCTTTCAATGGGGATACTCGTGTCCTTCATGGAGATTGGGATACTCGAGTGGGCCACGTAGGGCCACTATACTAGTAGTTGGGAGAACTCAAGGCTCGTTTGGATTGTCTTATGTTAGATGACAATGAGAAAGAGTTGTATATGTTCCCTACTATTGAAGACCTGTTTTAGGATGTGTTCCCTAAGAAATTCTCGGGGATACCACCTGATAGAGATATTGATTTAATAATTTAGTTGTGTCTAGGGCGGATCTAGTTTCCATAAAGCAATACTGAATGGCATCTAGAGAGATCCAAGAACACAAATTTTATCTTAAAGAGTTGGAATATAAGGGTTTTATCCATCCTAGTACCACACCTCGAGGATCGCCGATATTGTTTTCTAATAAGGCTGACAGATCACTGATGGTATGTGTTGACTATAGGAAATTGTACTAGATGATGTTTAAGAACCGATACCCTCTTCCCTAAATTAATGTCCTATTTGACTAGCTCATTAGTGCCTCATAGTTCCTTATGATTTATTTGAAATTGGGATACCATTAGTTAAAGGTGTGACCATCTAACATACCCTGGACAACATTCTGAAGTAGGTACGGGTGTATTACCTATTGGTGATGTTATTCAGATTGACCAATGTGCTGGTAATGTTCATATATTTGATGAATTGGAAATTCCACCAATATCTGGATCAGTTTGAAGTTTTTTCATTGATGATATCATGGTGTACTTGAGAAATCATGATGATAATGCCCAAAATCATGAAATCGTCATGAGTACACTAAGAGAGCATAAGATTTACGCCAATCTAACAAAATATTAGTTTTTGGATTGTTGAGGTGCACTTCTGGGACACATAATTCTTTATTTTAGTTTGTTGGTTGTTCCATAAAAGTTACAGGTTTTGGTGTCTTGGGATTAACCCAAGAATGTCTCCGATGTTTATAGTTTTTTTGGGTTTATCAGGTTATTACCAATGTTTTATTTGAGATTTCTCTAATTTAGCAGCACTGCTCACAAACATAACCATGAAGGGGGTAAACTGTGAGTAGTAAAAGGCTTGTGATAATTCTTTTTTGGATATAAAGAAGTAGTTGACTACTACACTAATTTTGATCTTGGCTGAACCAGGTAGGAACTACACCTTGTTCAGAGATGCACCCGGTGTTAGACTTGGGGCAGTATTGACGCAGGAGGATCGGGTTATAGCTTATGGGTCAAGGTATTTGAGACCACATGAGTGAAATTACCCTACTCATGACTTTGATCTAGACGATGTGGTTCATCCCTTGAAGTGTGGTGGCATTACTTATTTGGAGATCCTTTTACAGTGATTATAAACTATAAAAGTATCAAGTACATATTATCTCTATGGAATTTGGATCTTCGACATCGATGGTGGTTAGAGTACCTAAAATCATTCAATTTTGAGTTGTTATATACACTATAAAAATGTAATAGGGTTGTTGATGCACTGAGTTGGAAGACCCATAATCACGTGGTTCGGGAATCCAATTCAAAGTGGAAGATGGTGGACTTGTTTGCTGAGATGTGTTTGGAGAAACATGACTGGAATAGGTGAATGAATCTCACATCTATAGTTGTTGAATATACACTTTTGATATAAGTTATGGAGTGTCAGATGGTGGATATGGAGTTTTTAACTATGAAGGAAAACCTTAAAGGTGGGGAGTCACCTCCTTGTTGGGATTTTTGTGCTGATGGAGTTTTTTATGTTCATGGCCATGTTGAAGTAAATATAGGTGCAATGACGTAGTTAATTAAAAATTTCAACACATCATTTAGGGAAGTGAATATAGGTTTCACTAAGATGTACAATGATTTTTAGGTAATATTGGTGTCCAGGAATGAAGAAATAAGTTGCTGGTTTTGTGGCATGATTCCTTTCCTATAAATAGGTAAAGCATGAACATCAATGTCCCTGTCGGTTGTTGGAGTCATGCCTATTCTAGAGTAAAAGTTGAATGATGTGATGATGGACTTCATAATTGGTATTCTGAGGATGCCTCGAGAGAATGACGCATTCTGTGTAGTTTTGGATCAACTGACAAAAGTACCTAATTTCTTGCTGATCCAGGAGACTTACATAGTTGATTAGTTGGGTGAGATGAATGTTTGAGAGATAGTGTGATTGAATGGGGTGCTAAGAACAATATTTTTTTTATTAGGATATGTGTTTCACCTTGAAATTATTACAAGGGTTATAGAAAGCTCTTGGTACCTAGGTTTTTCTATGCAAGGATTATCACTCGTAGACTAACAGGCCATCATAATGCACGATATTGGTATTTGAATACATGTTTAGAGCTCGTCTTATGGAATTAATTTCTTCATGGTAAAACACCTTCTCACATGATGATTTTTCCATTAAAAATAGTTATCAAGATACAATTAAGATGTCTCCTTTTGAGGCACTCTATGGGAGACCGTGATGATCTCTACTGTGTTGGTTAGAGGCTAGAGAGTCTGAGCTGTTTAGACCGAGTCTTGTATAAGAGATGTTGGAAAAAGGATCATTTGATTCATACGTGTATAGAAACAACTCAGAGTAGGTATAATTCATATCTAGATCAGTGTTATATACCCTCTATTTTAGTCTAGTTGATAGTGTGTTTCTTTAGGTGTCACCAAGTCTAGGACATCGTTGTATCTAAACGCATGGAAAGTTGGTGCCCAGTTATGTGGGGTAATATGATATTATGGATAGGATCAGACCATTGGATTAACGATTAGATCATCCAAATTAGTATAATGGGATGCATGATATTTTCAATGTCTTAGAACTCTGACAGTATTATCCAAATTCATCTCATGTGATAGACACCAAAGATTTCGAGCTTGAGGTTGAGGCATCCTTTGAGGATCATCCAATTTGTATTGTGGATTGGAGTGAAAAGGTCTTACAAGGTATGTTCATGCCATTGGTTTGTATTTTGTTTCATTAAGGAAATGTTCAGGAAAAAACATGGGAGTGAGAATAAGATGTGTAGTCCTAGTGGCCTGATCTCTTTTCTTTGGGAACTCAATGATTCTCGAGAAGTGTGGCTCGAGGACGACCTCTCATAAGGTGTGGAGGTTGTAAGATCCTAGATTTAACTCAAGGTATGTTTTAGTTTATGATTCAATTTAATTTCCTTTTATTGGTTAAATATGTGTTTCCAAAATATTATGAGAAGTCTTGGGGGTGTTCAAAGAGTTTGGGGCATGATAAAGTTGGAAAAATTATTTTTTTTGGGAATGTTGAATGGTTTGAAGATAGTTAGTGAAATCCCTATGGAAGTCCTTGGTTATGGATGAGGGTGTTGTTTTTGGATAGTATAATCTGTTTGGTTTTCCCATGATTTGGAAAATTGTGTAGGTAAACCATGAGGCACAGAAAAGATAAGAAATTCAAGAAAATGCCATTACAGGATTTTAAGTTTCACTCAGGTTTTTCCTCCTCCTCTCCTCATACAACCCTAGGAAAGAAACAAATCTTCCAAGATCCACAAATGGTTATTCTCCTTCATTACTAGTACATTTAGAGTTCCATCAGTTTCTGAATAATGTTTTGAGTACGTACAATCCCACTCTTTCTTCTATTTTCAGTTTTGGGTTTCCATTCTATCCAAATATCCTTTTAAAGCAATAAAACCCTCTTTTCGATGAGATCTAGGATGAGAATTGAAATTTTTGTTGAATTGGGATCTAAGTCTTTAATTAGGAGTCTATTCACCAATGGATTTAAGTTTAGAGGTCTACAAGTTATATCCCATAGTTTATACTTTTCATTGTGCATGTGATGTTTTATTATTGTTCTCTTATTGATTTGTTCTTGATTATATTTGCATGATTTCATATATTGGGTGTCTATATAACCAAATAAACCCCTCATGATCCATGTGGGATGAATGGAGGATTATGTGACTTATATTAGGGCCACCTATGGGTGCGGTAACCCTCTCAATTGGGGATAACTAAAGTGTAAGGTGTGAAATTGAGAAATGATGATGTATAGACTTATAAAATGTAATAATTAATTTATGAAATGGGTTATATGGGATTGTGTTTAGTTGTTCTCAATATGGTTATAGTTTGAGGGATTAATTGGTTGACATGTAAATCGTTTAAATGGTAATAATTGGAATATGATATGGAATTAATATTTCACTTGAATATATTATCTTAGATAGGCATGGGGAATGGTAATTAGGGTTAAATGGTTATGTGTCATAAATTATATACACGTTAATATATTGTATAATATAGTTAGATTCTCATTTACTAATATTTTTTGGTGTTTCCAATGATATTGGCTATGCATGGTTGTAATCTGGTTACTTATAGATGATGATAAATAAGCATGTTCACATGGATTGGTAGAGTGGGGTATATACTTGAAGATTTATGCCCAATTTTTGATTTTGACGGAAATTCTAAGCTCAAACCTTTAAATGAAAAGGTTAGGGATGGGGATAGAGTTCTATTCCCCTAAAAGTTGAATTCCACCTTGATTGAAGCTTTGAGGTCCAGATAATGTTGTTATTGTGATGTGATTCCTAGTGGGATAGGACTGGATTTATTCCCATATTCCTTAAAAACATTTATCATGCATAATCCATTAAACATAAGAAAAAGGGTTAAATAAACCATTATATTCTTTGAGTAGTGAACCTGGAAATAAGGTAGCATAACTTTAAGGAATATAATCTAGAATGTATTATTGAACTGTTTTACTTTACATTAGATTCTTAATCACATGCATGTACTATCTACATTTATTGGATATTTTGTAGACATTGTTGGTGGTGGCCTAATGAGTCTACTCAAACTGTACACATGTCACCTTTGGGTATACTATAATATTTCATAGTTTCATGTTAGGGAACAGGAAAGGGCCTTATTCTTGAGAATTGATTTAGGTTCGAAATGTGCACAATTGAGGTCCCAAACATGGAACCATGACTGTATTACAGATTACACTATTTTTTGTTCTTTTTTGGGTTCTGTTCACTTGGAACTGTAGAATGGAATAACATATTAATGGTTGCATGAGTTTTATATCCCATTTAGAAAATGTTTGAATATGCATGTTATTGGTTGTTTCCTATTGTTTCATCTATTAATATTGTGTTTGGTTGTGTCTTACACTAGTAAAGAGGGTATAGTATCCCCACATGACCTATTAGACCCTTGTGGATAGTCAGCAAACTCTGGTGTATGTGGAGGTGTTCTTGAGGTCATATTTCTACCTGAATCCAGGTATTGATTTAATGGCACCATGGTTGGGGACATTACATTATGTATGGGTATTATGGGTTCATTGTAATTCCTTTAACATCACTATACTCAACCGCTATTTTTAAGGATCTCATGGATAGATCATTCAAGGATTATCTTGATAAATATATTTTAATATTTACATGAAATATTTTTATATAATATATGAGTAAGGAAGAACATAAGAACCAATTACAAATTATTTCAGAAAAATTCAAGAAATTGTTTTATATTGGATATTCAGTATTTTATTTTTATCTTGAATAATTACATTTAATGGCCATATTTTCTTCTTAGATAAAATATCTAATGACCGTTATAAGAAAATAATGGTTATAGATTGGATGTCAATAACAAACATAACCTTTATACATAGTTTCCATCTTTTATAATGTTATATTCAGTTATTTGTTAAAAAACCTAGATTAGATACTATTTTAAACAAGTTGACATGTAATGAGGTAAAATTTCAATGGTTAATGAAATGTGAAAAACGATTTGAAAAACCCAATAAATCCTTAATTAATACACCAGTAGTAATAATTCCTTAATTAAAGGATGGATTTATTATATATATAGACAAATCATCGAATCCAAAGGGAATAATCCCTGTGATAAAAGATTGAGTTTCTTTTTATGAATCAAGTTATTTAAATACAATAGAGAAAATTTATCAAACTCATTATCTTGATTGGGTAGTTTTAATATTTTACATACTATTTTAAATACACTACATTTGAAGTTTAAAATTTGACATATATATTGATCAAAATAATTATATATATATATATTAAAAAAATACCAAAAGGAGACAAATGAGATTATTTTTACTACACATGGGCTATGTCTACGAAATACCCTACCAGCCAAGGAAGGGAAATATATTAGAAGATTAATTAAGTTGAATGGATTATGGATTTCTAAACATGATGTTGAATGAAAAGGATCCAATAAAAATATATTTATTAAATTATGAAATAAAAATTATTTTTAAAAGAAAAATATCATTAGTTTTCCAAAATATTTTCAAAAAAATAATTATTATTAAAGATAAGGAAATCTCATGAAGATAATAGGGATATAAAAAATATAACTAAATCCTATGAATATGGTTAATTTAATAACTAAAACTATGACAGGGGTATATTGATATTTGAAAACAGACTTGTTATACCAAAAATAACTAAATTACAAATTTAATTTCAATACTTTTCAAGTAGAAAACTTTTATCTATACTCTATGGTAGCATAAATATGTTTATGGATTATATAGGATATTATATGATGGAAAACACGATGTTAAAAAATATTGAATATGTGTCAAGATTCATGGTATTCGAATAACTATTAACTAAGTGATAAATTCCAAAGGAAATCTTGAACCATCTCCGCATACCAATGTGGAAGTGGGACAATATCATAATGGGATTTTTTACTAGTCATTCTAAGAAATATAAGAATACTGATCTGATATGGGTCATTTTGGATCACTATAAAATGTTTCCACATTTCTTATAAAAAATGGAGATTTAAATCTTATGTGTATACTATATATTTATATCAATTTTGTTATATGTATTAGTGGTCCAAAATTATCAATAGTATCTAATCAAATAACTCACTTCATTATAAAATTTTATAGGGTCCTTACAAAGGATATTATTACTAAAATAAATTTGATGAATCCATATCATCCTAATATTTATGGGTAGTTTGAAAGGACTATTCAAGTATTATAGGACTTGTTTAGGTCATTACTCACTCGATATTCATAGAACATGGGACCCGTATATACCACTGATGGAATTTTTATTTAGAAACATCTTTTACACTATTATATAAATGGAAATATTAGAATCCTTATTTTGGAAAATAACACATTATTGAAAATGATGGAATGACGTTAGAGAAAGGTGTACACTTGGAACCAAATAGATATAAATTATATACCAATAATCAATGTAATGTTATGAAATTTATTGTATAGGATCACATCTACTTGAATTTCTCATTGTGGGAAGTATTTATAAGGTTAGATAAGAAGGTAGAGTTAGTACATCAGTACATTGTTCAAGTTATGATTTTAAACAGAATTGGATATTTGGATTATTGTTTGGATTTCCCACCAAACATATCTAAAGTGTATGAAAAAATGTATGTCTTATTATTAAGAATGTACATGTGAGTCTCAATCCATGTATTCCACATAGAATAAGTACATATATATCTTGATTTATGTAATAATTAAATGCCTACTCGATTCATGACTCTAGAGAGAAATTGTTATCTAAATTGATAAACTACCCATTAAAGAAACATTGGAGGAACCAAAATCTTTAGGAAGAGATATAGGATCCTGAGGAACAAATCTGGAAAAAAAACTAATGTTTTTCATATAATTATATATACCAAAAAAATTTAGGTTAAATTTTATTTAACGATGGTTAGAATTTAGGGAATTATAGAAAATGAGAACACATAATCATATTATTGAAATATCTATCATATAATAAACTCTATTTGATTACATCATCATGATACAATAAACACTAGAAAATTACATTAATTATAACAACAACATCTTTTGATACCAAACAAATAACAACAACAATCAATAATATAATTTTAAACTATATAATATTATTATCAAAATAGAATGAAATATATAAAAGGTACATTTTTTAATATAATGAAAATAATAAGTATTAGAATAAATATGATATAGTAATTAAAGAAATATATAAATGACTTCTTATCTTATAATTATGTATATATATAATGGGTAATATAACTGTTATAGGGGTAAGTTTGTTATTGGATTAGTAAAATTCTAATATGACTATTGTAAATGTACTAAAATAATTATACCAAAAAATTCCAAAAAAACATAATATCAATTTTTAAAAATATTAATAATTATAATAAAATATTTTTATGGATAAATGAATAGTAACATAGTTATACACAAATAACATAGAGAAAAAATAATAGTCATTAGAAAAAGATTTTTTATTTTTTTTAACACAAGATTTCAAAATAAACCAACAAATTTATTTCATTAAAGACATATTATATCTAAAATATTATTTTAATAAGAAACAATTTAATTTTGGAATCATCTTTGTAAAAAAATAATGAAAAAAATAGTTCAAAATTTTTTTAAAAAAATATTTTGAGTTTAATTGAAATGTAATATACACATATGGGAGTTATTATGACATAAATTTTTATAAAAAGGATAATAATAACTAATAAAAGTAACTTCAAGATCAAAACTATTTTATTTTATTAATATATTATATTTTAATGAATAAAAATCTATTTCCAAACCTACAATGGGCTTTATAATGTCTAAAATGAAAATTAAGGTTTTATGTGTAGTTTTTTTAGAAAAAACATTCTTTACATTACATAAATAATATTTAAAAATGTATTTTGGTTACTAATATATAAAACACAATGTCTAAAATATCAAATAACATGAATAAAAAACAAGGTAAAACATATATCATTGATTTTTCTTCAACCTTAATTTCTAATGCTGAAAATACCAAATTAATATACAATTCACACTTATATGTTTTACACCCACCAATTCACAAATTCAATTTTTCTCTAAAATCACTCATTATGGTTCTTTACTCAAATTCCCTTGCAAGAGTCCCTCCGGTAATTTTTTATTATTCTAAGGTGTAACACCCCATATTTTAATTCATATAAGGTGTTGAATTTATTATTTTACACAGAAAAAACCTATAACAAATAAAAAAATGTATTATGATAAACATTAAAAAAAATTAAAATCACTAATACATTATGAAAAAGAAATATGAAACCAATTTATGAAAATTACCCAAGGAAAGTAAATTAATATATGGTTTTCCTTAAAGACCATACCATAAATTATAAATATGAAATGAATGGATTTCATCATAAATGTAATATAAATATTAAATATATAATAATGAATATGTTGAATTATTTTTACATAATAATGTGACCTTATATAAAAGAATATAATATGATCATTATATATATAGACATTGGATATATTGTTATTAGATATATTGTTTTTGATATATCAGGGATAGATATTTAAACATTAGGTATAGATGTATCAGTTAGGTATATTGATTATATTATATTAAAAGTTCATAATTTGTTACGCTTTAAAAATTTGACATGTAATTAATATACGATAAATAATTTTTTATAAAATAAAAAGACACTAATACAATTTGGGAAGTATTTATTAATTTTGAGAAATGTTTGTCTAGAAAATAATGTACCTAAAATTACATTATTACAATCAAATAATAAATATAATAAAATAAATATACATCATTAAAGGATATTTGAATTTATTAAGGAGTTATAAGGATTAAGAATTTAATAATTCATGGTGAATGAAAAATACTTCATAAAAAATGATTGTTTCTTAGATGTTTTATTTAAAAGTAAAAATTAACTTATTTTTTATAATGTAATTTTTTGAAATTGGTTTGATATAAAAATTCAATAAATATTTGAACATTTATTATTAAATGGATAAAAATAATATAATGTTATTAAATGTTTAAAAAGATAATTTTCAATAATTTTTTTGGTGTTATACATTTTTTTTGAATGAAAAAATCATATCATGCATTAAAGCAAATTTTTATTCAAATTTAATGTTTTTATGTATAAAGAAATAGGGTAATCTCAGTTTTTTGATAAGTAATTAATATGTTATATGAATAAGAACTCGTAATGTTTAAACGGTCATTTGTCTATAAAAATAATTTTTCTATCTATCTTATATCTTCATTAAAAATATAAATTTATCATATTTGGAATTTGAATCCTACTAAATAGAATCAAAATTTTTCATTAGCATTTTGAAATTTAGTAATATAGGTAATATTGTATTTTTGTTCAAAAAATTATTACGATGTTAAACAATTAAATAAAATAAAAAGTTAAAAAGGCATAAAAAGTTGTGGCTTGAGTTTTTAAAAATTCATTTAATATAAAATCATTTTATAAAACAATATTTATGTTTTTTATTCCATACTAAAATTATAATATAATTTTATTTAACATACTGAACTAACACCTATGTGATTCCATCATTACCTTACACCTAACTCATGTTTCTAAAGAAATGTCCTTAATTTTTACCTATAAAAGAATTTCTCCACCACCCCTTCCAAAAAAATATCCTTCTGCTATCTCTTAAACCCCTACCCATTTTTCCCCTCCTAAATTATTTTTACATGTTTTATAAGTTATATTACTCATGAAAAGGAATATATGCTTCGTTCTGAAAGAACTCATTACATAGAGTGATTCCATCATAATAAGTATCTAGTTTAACTATAATATATTCAATTAAATCATCATATAAATTATTTATATATATCATTATTCATCATAATGATATTCTATTAACATCATTACTCATCTATTATAACTCCCTAACCCCAGCAGCCCATATCTGGTGCATTATTTTAATAAATTAGTATGATTACAAGGAATCAAGACCCGAAGGACCGATCAGATTAGTAGACTTAGAAAATAAATTACATAAATGAATGTTACATTACACATTCAAACATAAAACTCAAAAAAAAACTTTTTATTATTCCATTATTACACTATCTTAACCCTGAATATCAATCATAATACACTTCTAGGAATCCTAAGAAAAAAAATATAAGAAAGGGGTGAGCTTAGATCCTCAATAAGGGTAAATAATTTAGTGGAAGTGATTAAATTTTAAAGAAAGATGTGTAATAAAAACAAAAATATTTTAAACGTAATCATGAACATGATATGGAAAAAAATAAATCAAACCATACTATATAGAAATTCACATGGATATTATACTAGTCAAATTATCACATGTAATAACTAATTTCATAATGATAGAATGCATAATGCCAGACATCATAACCATATAGTAAAGGCCTCATGCCAAGACCAAAATAAAAGTTTTTGTTTAGGCCTTCTTCCAAGACACTAATTTGTCTCATTAGACCTACTGATTCATTTATGGGCTATAGAAGGCCCCATACATCACTTACTATGTCTAATGTATTCCTCATATAAAAAAGGGGGAAACATAACATAAACATTCGTACTAAAACTGGCATTAGAAATGTCAATAATTTAACAATAAACAATGAATTGTATAAAAATAGCACATCTATAGTCAAACATATCATAACTCATTCAATACAATATGGAATATTTTATTATATTAAACCTACATTAATCAAGAATAATATCCAATAAAGTATGTTGACATAGTTTAAAACAATCAATAAAACCTTTTTAGAGAATTATAACTTTTTCATGAAATAATTTAAAAGTCACAGAATTTAGAAAGGAAGACAATTAAAAGACATTTTTTAATCATTGTGTCCCATACCACATTGAAACTTTTAAATGGAATTAACATTTTAAAAACATTCATGTTCATATAAATAAATACTTAAAACCATTTTGAAAACAAGGACATTAATGAGAATGATTTAGAAGAATAAATATTTAAACCATTTAAAATGATGTCTTAGTTAATGATTCCCATAAAAAATCCTTTTCAAAACTCTACTATGAAACATTTACATGGATAAAAAATATGTCCCAATAAAAACTTACAAATAAAAAATCTCGGATAATATTGAGATTGAGGAATTAACCCGTACCATGTAATTTCCTTTTGTCGAGGGTACGTTTAACCTCATGTATAATGACCATAGTATTTTGTTAAACTATAAAAAACTGTATTAATATATATTATATCATACTTGATTCATTTATGGAATTATACTACCCATTTAATAATAATTTCTATGTTAAAATAAAATTTCGGGTAATAATCGCTTTCTTTATCATAAATGTTTTTACTTGTTATTCTTGATTGTATAACATATATCATGATTTAATTGCATCTATAATATAAAAATTTATTTATGTATCATATATATTCAGAATATAAATATGTATAATAGACATATATATGAAATGGAAAACACCGTTTATGGAGACGGTTGGCCATACGTATGCATAAACGCCATTTCTGTTTTCATGTCTTATTGAACAGATGTAAGTGAATGAGATATATATATATATATATATTTATAAATTTATATATTTCTAGTAGCATTATTATTTCTTATATTGCGTACTTATTATTAATATATATATTTATAATCATCGTTGAATGGTGGACATGAAAATGAATCTCATCGCGTCGTGGAGACGGTAAGCCATACGTACGCACGAGTGATGATATCATTCTATTGATGGGGAAATCGTATGTAATTGGATGGTATATGATATATAAAGAATCATTAACAAGTTATATTTATTGTTTATAACAATTATACTCATTATTATACCAATCTAAATAATTAAGCGTTTAATAACAAACTACACATCGACGTGGAGACTATAAGCCGTACGTACGCACGTATGGTGACTTTGTCATTCATAGGATGGATAGAATAATGAATATGGTTATAACAAATTTATAATAACATCATAGTATGTATAAGTTACTGGATTTTTTATTTTGGTTTGAAAACACCAAAGAAAAGGGACGAGGAAGAAGAAAAGTTCTTTGAATGATGTGATGAAATAATTACCTCTTCTTCAGTTTCATCCTTTTGATTTGAACTAAAGGGGTCATTAGGTTGTCTTTATGATAATATTAAGATATCTAGGTTGATTTTTGGGTAGTTGGGAAGTGATTTGAGCTGGGTTTGGCCGATCCAAATGGCATTCTATTTGTCAACTTAAGATAAGGGGAAGTATGCTTTTATAAGAGAAGTGAGGGGAACTTTAGGAAAAGTTTGAAATATTAATTTATTACAAAATTATTTTCAGTTTCTAATATCTAAAAATTGATTTATTTCCAGGATAAGGTGAATATTGGTCTAAATCATCTCAACCAATAGATTTTAGAAAATTTTAGGTCACTATATTAACCTTATCTTTTAGATTTAAGCCTTAGTTAAATAGTTTAACTTTTACCATGTCTTTTTGTATTATTATTATAATACATTGTTAATAAACATAATATAAAATGGTAAAGGAACATAATGTGGTTAATTAGTGACATATATATCATTATATAAGTATTTTGGCCAAACCATAGATTTTTAGGAACATTATATCATTTAATAATATAGTATTTTTTTTAAAAACTCATTTATGTCAATTTTGACGTAGTTTAGTATTTACTTTTTTTGAAAGTCATAACAAGTTTATTACTTCAAAAAAATACATTAAATCAACCCTAGATGTAATATTCTGCTAAAAAATCTTGTATGGAATCAAAATTATAAATTTAAATTTATTTCTATATTTATAATATCAATTATATTAATCTTTCATTAGTAAGGTAATTACTACACCATCAATGTGTCATAAATAAATTTAACAATTTAATGTCTAAAAATTATAAATAAAATACCATGATATAGGAATCCTTTTTATATTTCTAATTAATATTTATAGTTTAATTTATCTTATATTTAAACCTATATTAAAAAATGGTTCATTTATTAAATATTTAATTTAACACTTTTTACACATCTTTAAATAAAATATAATAAATATCCTAGTCTAACCCAAATGGATCAAAAGGATCTTATTTTTTTTATTAAACTTGATTTAACTCTAAATAAACATATCTATTAGAATTTGTATATGTTTTGGGGTAATTGTAATATTATTTTTACCTTAAATAGCCTTATTTACTTTTAACAGTGGGGAATAAAATTCAAAAGTTATTATTCACAAAAAAATATTTCCATCATATTGAACTACATTTTACTTACTGATTTCAACAATTTCCCTAAAAAATTTTAAATTCAATTCATATAAGCGGTAAAATTATGATTTATGTAAATTTTCAAATGTGCATAGAAGGTGGGTAAATGTGCCTAAAATGTGGGTTAAAAGATGTAAAAATGGTTCAACAAAATTTTATATATCTAATATTACTCTAAAATTACTACAATGACATAAATTGTACTAATATATATATTATATATCTATTATAAGAAATATTTTTAATTAAAAATAATTATTTAAATGAAAAAGTTAGTTTTTATGTACTATGTAGTATTTTTCACTATTCATCAAAATTGAAAGTTTTCAGAAAATACCAAAAATTCACACTATAATAATTTTGATATTCTAAATTCAAAAATGATGTCTATTTTACTAAATTAAAAACATATAAGTTTCCTTAATTATTTTAAAATTAATTTCCATTGTCAAAACAAGAATGCGGGTTATTGAGAAATTAACTATTAAAAGATTCATATATGTTCATTTCCAATTTAAATGAAAAATTACTTATAATGACCAAAAATGTATTAAATGATAAAAAAATAATATAATTATACTTCAAAACCATTAAAATTTATAATTTAACAAAATAAATTATTTTGATTAAAAAATTGTTTTCAATTGAAATTTACTATTTTTCATTATTCATCAAAATATTAATGTTATCATAAAAACACCAATAAATTAACAAAACTAATTTTTTTTATCCCACATAAAAATAATAAGTTTATTTTTTCATATTGAATATATAATAATGTCAAATATTGGATTTAAAAAGGGTTCACCATTAAAAGGCGGTAAAATTAAATTTTTTTGAAGAACACTTCTTTTATCTGAAAATTGGATTTGTTGTTATATTATCTCAAACAATCACATAATATGGATTTTAAAATTATATTTAGTATATAAAATCCAAAATAAATTCAATACTATTCATATCTGATTTTTTAATCGACTAGTTTGGTAAGTCATGGTTTGCCCAAACTCGGTGTTGTGTGTGGTGCAAGATATTGATTTATTTTAAAGACATAACATAATATAAAAATATGTGTTGATACATTATCCCCTACTCCAATAAATCACAACCTTGTAATTTGAAATTGTTCTTCCAAAATAAATAGTTAAAAATATAAAATAACTTTGGGGAAAACCCACATCAGAAATACGGTTAATAAAGTGTAGTCTTAATAAGAGTGAAAGGAAAATGAAAAGGTCAGCACCAAATTATGATCTCAAATATGAGAACACTGGTTGAAATTAGAGACACCTAAGTGGGGGGAAAACTAAAATATTTATAGGGAGTGATTGAGGTTATAAATCACAAACAAGTGAACAATAAATGGGATATTGAGGTACTCAAAGCAATAAATCTATGATGATTTAAATAACATCAGTTCAACAAAACATAAAGTATTAGGATAAAACATATTTGGTTTTAATATCCCTTCCCTAAAGATTACTAATTATTTTGTTCACAAAATAATAGAAAAAATACATGATAGTTACAGTTCCATCCTTCAACTTACATATTCCACAAACTCATCTTTCACTCTAAAAGCTAATAGAATTCCAAAATATTCTATTTATCCTAATCATATAGGGTTCCAAAAATTAATAATTTATAATTCATTTTCAAGACCAAAAATAATTACATTATACAAACCAGGACATCATGTAGGCCAGTGGTTGGTGATGAACCCTTATCGCCCTTCGGTTTCAGGTTCAAGTCTCGCGACCTTGCCAGATGCAACAGGTTGTCGCCTAACCTTAGAGTTGTCCTTTTTCTAACAATCCAAGAATATTCATAATAAATGTTTTAACATTAAAAAATAGAATCCAATATCTAACATAATTCATTTCAAACTTTAGAATAATCAAAAATACTTCTATCCAAACTCAAAATACAAAATTTATAAGGAAGGTAAACATATTGAAGATCTCCTTTTCCATGTAATTACATGTTAATACCTTCATCATGTATTCTCTTAAAACATGGAAACACCCTAAATTACCATAAAACCATATTGATTATATTCATGCTCTCTTATTCATTATATAATACGGGATATACTCCTTATATCCAAAAATGTTGTAAACTCCAACAATGATGGTATAAAAAAATAATAAATTAGATTCAAGGTAGACAATAATATAGAATATAATTTATCCAAATGAATCATATCTTATTCTGAAATCATTATCTCATTTTTAGAATCATATGAAGGGTTTCATTTCTCCCAACCATATATTTTGAAAAATTATTAACTTGAAACTGTGTCACTTTACTTGGTACTATACAATCTCAAATCCTTAATGAAATAGTAGTGCGGTATAATCCTTATATACTGTATAATTATTATAAGTTTCACATCATTGATACAATACTCAAGTGACACAATTAATTTGTAATGACATGTGATAACTAATCATTAATATTCAACTATGATAGTATCATAACATTATTATTATCTAATAGTATCATTTTGGGTATACTCAGATGATTGGGACATTGATTTGCGTAGTGACCTAACTTCTTACAAATGAAGCATTTTACATTTTAATCCTTTTTCTTACCCTTACAATCAAAAACATCATGTCTTTTTTCTCTACACTTATAAAAAACTCCCATTCCTTTCAAGAACTTCCCCAGGTGATTCATTCCACAGTTATAACATATGGGAAAATCCATATTTCCCTTCTTCCCTTTATCCATCTTTCTCTCTACCATCCTCTTCTTATCTTGCTTCCCTTCAAATCCATATGACTCAAATAATTCTTTACTTATCTTATTAGCTCTAAATTTTGTCTTAAGACCATGAAATATATTATCCTTCTTACTCTTTGGATCTGGCATATTGTTGGAGTTCACATTCATTCTACTGGGCGTCATTTCAAAATGACAACATACACTGGGTTAGATCATATCATAATGTACAATCCAAAAACTATACAAATTATTAGCATTAATTGAATATTTAAAAACATCTGGTCTCATAATCATAACATTTGATTCTTTTCTGACATATTAACTCCTAAATCCTTTATAATGGGTTGTAATGAAAATGTGAATTATCATATTCATATACCCTAGGAGTGTCATAACCAAGAGTGCATCAAGGCCCATTATCGTGCACCAGTTTCTGTTTGAGTTGAGCTCAAAGAGGTGTTTTGGGATTTACCCCTAGATACATCTGTCCTAGAGTTTCCTCTACCATCTTGTATCCCTATAGGGATGTATTGCTTGGAAAATTCACAAAATCTCTACATTACCAAGAATTTAGTCAGTTCTTATATACTAATCCTCAAATTCTATCTTAGGTTAATGTATCAAAATCAGATTTTTTCTATATCTATTTCCTAGGTTGTTTCTAATACTCCTCTAATACCAACTTTAATGCCCTGGCCCCAGATACTAGAGCCTGTGCATTATTTTAATGCATTGGCATAATTACAAGGAATCATGTCCCGAAGGACCGATCAGTTTAGTAGTCCTAGAAACTTGATTACATAAATGAATGTTACATTACACAATCAAACATAAAACACAAAAAAAAATAATCCTTTTAGAATTCCATTATTCCTCTAGATTAACCCTTCATATCAATCATAATACATTTCTTGGAATACTAAGAAAACAAAAAATAAGAAAGGGGTGATCTTAGATGCTCATTAAGAGTAAATAATTTAGTGGAAGCTATAAACTTTTAAGGCGAGATGTGTAATAAAAAAACAACCTTTTAAACATAAGCATGAATATAATATGTAAAAAATAAGTCAAAATATACCATATAAACATGAACATGGATATTCTACTCGTCGAATAATCCCATGTAATAACTAATTTCATAATGAGGGAATTCATAATGTCGGACATCATAACCACATAGTCAAGGCCCCATGCCAATACTACAAATAAAAAATTTGGTCAAGTCCTTGTTCCAAGACACTAATTTTTCTCATAAGACCTACTGATGCATCGAGGGGCTATAGTGGGCCCCGCCTATCACCTACTATGTCCAATGCATTCCATATATGAAATAGTGTGAAACATAATATTAACATGTGTACTAAAACAAGAATATGAAGTGTCAATACTTTAAACATTAACCATGAATGGTATAAAAATAGCACATCAACAATCAAACATATCATAACCCATTCAATATAATATGTAAGATTTTATTATAGTAAATCTACCTTAATCAATAATAATATCCAATAAAGGATGTTTACATAGTTGAAAATAATCAATAAAATATTTTGAGAGAAATATCCCTTTTTCATGAAATATTTTAAAAGTCACACAAATTATAAAATAAGACATTTAGATGACATTTTTGATTCAATGTATCACATACCACTTTGAAACTTTTGAAATTAATTATCATTTTAAAACATTCATGTCTATATAAATAAATCCTTAAAACCATTTTGAAAACATGGACATTAATGAGAGTGATTTAGACAATAAATATTTTAACCATTTAAAATGATGTTTTAGTTAAAGAGTCCATTTATAAGAATACTTTTGAAAAATAATTTACGAAATGTGGACATGGATAATAAATATGTCCATGTAAAAACTTTTACATAAACAATCTCTGATAATAATGGGATTGAGGAATTAACCCTTACCTTGTACTTTCCGTCAGTTGAGGGTATGTTTAACCTTATTTATAATGACCATAGCGTGTTTTTAAATTATTACAGAACCATATTTATATTTATGGTATCATACATGATTCATTTATGGTTTTATACTACCCATTTAATAATAATTTCTATGTTAAAATAACATTTTTAGTAGTAATCACTTTCTTTATCATATGTGTTTTAACTTATTATTCTTAATCATATAACTTATATCATTATTTAATTGATTCGAAAATATAAAAAATTATTTATGTATATTATATATTTATATTATAAATATGTATAACATATGGATATATGAAATGGAAAGCACCGTTTATGGAGACGATAGGTCGTACGTACGCATAAATGTCGTTTCCATTTTCATATCGTATTGAACGGAAGTAACTGAATGAGATATAAGTAAATACATACATATATATATATATATTATAATTATTATGTAATATATTACATAAATATTAATAATATATATTTATATTTATATTCATCGTTTAATGGTGAACGTGGAAATGAATCTCATCACATTGTGGAGACGGTAAGTCGTATGTACGCACAAGTGATTATATCATTCTATTGATGGTGAATTCATATGTAATTGGATTGGATATTATATATAAATAATAATTAACATGATATATTTATTATTTACATCAATTATACTCATTATTATACCCTTCCATATGATGAAGTGTTGAATAAAAAACTACACCATGACGTGGAGATGTTAAGTCGTATGTATGCAAATTTGGTGACTTTTTCATTCAAAGATGTATAGACTAATTAATATTTTTGTTCCATATTTATAATATAATAGTATTATGTATAAGGTACTGGGGTTATTATTTTGGTATGTAAACAACAAAGAAATTGTATGTGGAAGAAGAAAAGAACCTTGAATGAAGAGAGGAAATAATTACCTCTTCTTTGGGTTCTTCCTTTTGATTTGAACAAAAAGGGATCCTTAGGATGGATTTATAATCAAAGTAAGTAATTTATGTTTAATTGAGGGTGGTTTCGAGGATATTTGAGTAGGGTTTTTTTATCCATTTTTCTTTGGAGGTTTGAATTTATGAGAAGGTAAGTACCCTTTTATAAGAGAGGTCAGCAACACTTTTGGCTAATCTTGAAATATTAATATATTATAAAATTATTGTATGTTTCTAATAACTCCAAATTGATTTATTTCAATTATAATGTGGTTATGGGTATAAATAATATAAAAAAATATTTTTTAAATATGTTTAGGTCAACATATTATTCTTATTTTTTAGATTTAACCCTTAGTTAAATAGTTCAACTTTTACCATGTCTTCTTGTATTATTATAATACATGGATAATAAACTTACTTTAAAATGTCAAGAGAACCTCAAGTGGTTAATTAATGACATATCTATCATTATCTAATTCCATTTCCCAAACCGTATATTTTTATAAATATTATATCATTTAATAATATATTATCTCTTTTAAAACATCATTTATGTCAATTTTGACACTACATCGTATTTAGTTTTTTTAAGTCATAAGAAGTTGATTACTTCAAAAAAGATCATTAAATAAACCCTAACTTGTCATATTATCCTAAAAAATTCTTCAGTGGAATCAAAATTCTCAATTTACATTTTTTTATATTTTTAATATCAATTATTTTCATCATTCATTAATAAGGTAATTACTGCATCATCATTGGGTCATAAATATATTTAATTATATAATTAATAACAATGATAAATAAAATGATGTGATGTATGAAATATTCTTATATTTATAATAAATATTTATAGTCCAATTTTTCTTATGTGTAACCCTATATTAAAAATGGTTTATTTATTAAATTCTGAATGTAGCACTTTTAACTATTCTGAAATAAAATATAATAAATATCCTAATCTAACCCAAATGCATCAAAAGGATCTTATTTTTTTCCTAAGGATGATTTTGGTCAAAATATATTTATTAAATATAATTAGGACATGTTTTGGGGTAATATTATTAATATTTTTACCTGTAATTACCTTATTTACTTTTAACCGTTTTAAATTAAATTCTAAAGTTACTATTCACGAAAAATTATTTTCATCCGATTGATCCACATTTTACTTACTGATGTCAACCATGTCAGTCTAAATCTTGAAATTCAATTCACAAAAGTGGTAAAATTACGTTTTATTCAAATTTGGAAATGTTCATAGAAGGTGGTAAAAGTTCCTTGAAGGTGGGTAAAAAAGACATTAAAACGGTTCCATAAAATTTTATATATATAATATTATTATAAAATTACTCCAATGAAATAAATTGTACTAATATATGTATTATGTATCTATTTGAAGATAAATTTTTAATTTAAAATAATTATTTAAATGAAAAGTCAGTTTTTATGTACTATGTAGTATTTTTCACTATTCATCAAAAATTGAATGTTTTCAGAAAAATAAAACAAATTATGCTATGATAATATTGATATTATGAATTAAAAAATGGTGTTTATTTGACCAAATTACAAATATATAAGTTTCATTAATTAAATTAAAATAATTCCCACTATCAGAACCAGAAAGCGGGTTTTTGAGAATTAAAAACAATCAAAAGATTGATATGTGTTTATGTCCAATTTAAATGTAAAATTATTTCCAATGACCAAAATTGAATTAAATGATAAAAAATAATAATCTAATTATACCTAAAAACCATTCAAATTTATAATTTAATAATATAAATTATTATGATTAATAAAATTGTTTTCAATTAAAATTTAGTATTTTTCACTATTCATCAAAATATGAAAGTTATGAGAAAAACACCAAACAATTAACCAAACTAAATTTTTATGTCCCACTTTTAAAGAAGAATTTTATTTTTTTCATAATGAATATATAAAAGTATCAAATGTTGGATTTAAAAAGGGTTTTTCATTAAAAGGTAGCAAAATTGTATTTTATTTAAAAACACTTCTTTTATCTGAAAAATTGGATTTGTTCTTATATTTTGTCTAAAAACACATAATATGAATGTTAAAATTATATAGAGTATATTAAATTCAAAATGAAGTTAATATTATTTATAACCTCTTTTTTAAACGTATAGTTTGGTAAGTCGTGGTGCGCTGGAACTTGGTGTTGCATGTGGCCCAAGCTATTGAATTACATTAAAGAGATAACGTACTATAAAATCCTGGGGTGTTATATCTATGAAAATGATATTATAATTATAAAACCCTAAACACATACTCATTCACTAGAATATAGTGTTGTTATTTGTGTTGGTTTAACCACCTACATGAATGATGTAATAATAACACAATTATTCTCAAAATGAATGAATATAGAGACATTAGTGTTATAAATACTCAATATTAATGAGTAATTTAGCTTATTAATTTGGTTTGTAATGGTGAAATAAAAATAAATGGACATTAAAAAGTAACTCAATATTATTTATAAATAAAATTAATCATTCTTGCCATGAATTATATTCTCATAAACCATTCTCATACCATCAATCAAATGGAAATGTACTATATAAATAATTATCATAATATTATTCCACAATCAATAATAGTCATGTATCAATAAACATGTCATAAAATAACAATGATCGTCATTTCTATATCATAACTTGAATGATACAATAAAACATTGTAATATATGATATTTAAGAGAAACTATACTTAATGTGTATATATATATATAATATATTTAAAATATATAAAATTATAAATTGTAATATATATGAACCTGGTTATGTAATAAATTATTATATAGGTTTTATTTACTATATATGATGTTAAATCACTTTTATGAAATTCACATTTAAAGGTAAGGGTTTCATTTCATTTATCACATTGAAATGAAAATATTCTATGCATAATTTCCAAAAGGGTGGAATTTATGTTCATTGTCTCATTGAGCACATCTATTTTCTTCTCCTCTAGGTATCCATAGTGATTACATGCCTTCTTAATATTTCCCCCATCTTTTTTATAATTACAATAAAATGATTCTTGAGAGTGGATCCACTACTGTATATTATCTCTAGTAAAGAATCATCCTCCTCCATTTCCATTTTTTGGTTATTCCTTCATGGATGTACTTATCTCTAAATCAATGATTTTACAAGGTCACATACTGTTGAATTTGATTTTTTTTATAATTTTTTTAAAACAATATTTTAAACCCTCTTACTTAACAATTTCCTATGGCAAACTGTATTTCATCTCATTCTTCTATATTATTTAAAAATATTAACAATAAAATTTTATTAACTCGATGATGCTTTAAAATATTTTTATCATAAATTTATTTCTTTATACCATTTTCTCATAATATTCTATTTTAACATATCATTGTCAATTATTTAATGGTTTATTTGATTTAAAATTTTAAAATAATAATAATACTCAAAATCTTATTCACCGTCCTTTAATGTTTTTCAATAAATATCCTATTATGATCTTTGAAAAGTTCCCTTAACTCAATAGTGATATGTTTTGATAATGATTTGAAACTTTTTTCCTCTGGATGTATTATTTTATGTCATAAATAAATTTTAAATAAGTAAGTTTCTTTCTAAAATATTATTTATGATAAGGTTTATTTTTCAATGTTTTCATGTTCATATGGAAAAATTATGTTTGGTTATAAATATTTTCCAGGCATCCCCATATTATATTTCCCTCTAATGAAATAATTAGAGCTATTTGTCACATATAATGAATTATAAGGGACTGGATAGTAAACACAAAAAACACTATTTTTGGGATTGCAGAGATAAGGAAATTTACTATGGTATGAAGCTATATAAATTATTTGATGATGGTCTTCGTAGTGAGAATTGATATAAGAAATTATTTTCTAGGATTATGTATGTTCCACATTTATTTTTTTAATCTAGTTTTTTATGTTACGATTGCATAGTTTATTATAATTGTCTCATGTTTCCATATTCAGATGTCTAATTTTTATGGAATGCAAAAATATTTACTTCATGATTCATGTTTGAAGTTATAAGTTTCCTTAATTAGGATTTTATTATGTTATTATCATATTCATCATTTGTGTTCTCATCCCAAAATGTTCATCTTATAGTCACTTATATTCATATTTATGTTCAAAAATTCCATATTGGTATCTCTGATGTTTTAACTCATTGAAAATTTGAGCCCATTCCATTATTATATTTTCATTGCCAAAGTTATAAACAAGTGTATAGAATATGATATGAATGTAATGGGTTAGGTGTGATGAATTTATAGATAAATTACCAATGGGTTGTAGAATAATACTTTTATATTCCTAATCTCCAAAGATTAAAAAACTATAGGATGGAGGGGTGTGATTTTTTATTATATTTAAGGAGAAATCATTTAAAATGGTTTTTTATGTACGGATGTTATTCTCCTATATTCTTATTTGATGTCATATTAGGGATTAGTTATTATAGATCATATGGTTTTGAGTAATCAGAGGACAAAACATAATAAATCATTCACTACTGGAAAAGTGATTTTTCCCAACGCTTTTATACCAACGGTTTGTAAAAACCGTTGGTATAGGTACCATTTCCCAATGGTTTGGCCAAACCATTGGGAAAGCCCATTTTTGGCCACCTTTCCCAACGGTTTGCCCAAACCGTTGTGGAAGGTTGAATTCTGGACCCCCTTTCCCAACGGTTTTCCCAAACCGTTGGGAAATGTTGAATTCTGGACCCCCTTTCCCAACGGTTTTCCCAAACCGTTGGGAAAGGGGGTCCAGAATTCTTCGAAAAAAAGCAAGACCTTTCCCAAGGGTTATGAAAACCGTTGGGAAAGGTCCGTTGATTTTTTTTAGGAATCTACCTATGGAGAACATTATATAAATCAAAATTTAAAATAATTAGAACAATACATATATATATTTATGAAATTATTTTAACAAAAGTCATGTTAGCTAAGAGGTTAAATCATTCAGTTATAAACTATAGGTGCTGGGATAAAATCCCACCGGATGTTTCTTTTTTTAAATACATATACCAACGATTTTGAGAACCGTTGGTAAATATTTTCTAATTACTTATACCAACGGTTTTCCCCAAACCGTTGGTATAGACCTATTGTCACAGCTTGCTTGCCAACGGTCCTCCAGACCATTGGTATAACCTATACCAACGGTTTGGGGACCTATACCAACGGTTCCAAACTGTTGGTATAGGGTATTTTTCCAGTAGTGATTGGGTATACTGAAATTATTCTAAAATTAACCAAGAGTGTTTCAGTTGATTTTAATATCTTATGAGTTGTAATAGAATTTTTATAATTCAGTATTTATTAGGATTGATTTAAATTAACAAGAGATTCCATTAAAATGGATATTATAATCCAATACATGCATGAAATTTTTTTATTCTATTACTAGAAATAATATTTTATGAATAATGTAATGCCCCGACCCCAGTTACCCAGAGTCGGTGCATTATTTTAATACATTGGCATGATTACAAGGAATGAAGTCCCGAAGGACTGATCAGTTTAGTAGTCTGGGAAAATAGATTACATACAATAATATTACATTACACTTCATAACATATAAAAAAACAAAAATAATCCTTTATGAACTCCATTATTCTCTTGTCTTAACCCTTCATATCAATCACAATACACTTCTTGGAATCCTGGGAAAAATAAAACATAGAAAGGGGTGATCTCAGATGCTCATCAAGGATAATAATACAAGAAAAACATTCATAAATAAGCATAAACATTTGAGGCAATTTATAACTAAAACAAAAGCATTTTAAACTTGAACTTCAGCATAATATGGTAGAAATAAAATGAAATAATTCCATTTACTTATTCACATTGACATTCTACTAGTCGAATAATCACATGTAATATCACTAACCATTTTCATAATGATGGAATGTATAATTCTGAACTTTAATTTCTTTTTCAAGGCTTAGTGCAAAGACCTAGGGGCTATCTATAACCGGAACCCAACCTGGAGTGCCTCTAATAACCGGAAACCAACCCGGAGTGCCTCTAATAACCGAACACCAACTCGGAGTGCCTATAATAACCGGACACCAATTCGGAGAGCCTATAATAACCATACACAAACCATGAGTTCCTCTAATAATAGGACACCAACCTGGATTGCCTCTAATAACTAGACACCAACCCGGAGGGTTTTTTGTAACCGGACCCCAACCCGGAATATACGAGTCCAACAAATTCATCTTAAGAAGAGGATGAAATATAACATAAACATTCATATTAAAACTAGAATATGAATTGTCAATACTTTACCCATAAACCATGAATTGTATAAGAATAACACATCCACAGTCAAACCTATCACAAAACCTTCAACACAATATGGAAGATTTGTATCATGATAAATCACCTTCAAAAAATGATTAAAATCTATTAAAGGATATTGACATGGATGAAAATGATTTGTAAAACTCTTTGAGATAAATAAACATTTTTTATGAAAACATTTAAAAGTCAAAAAATTTAGAAAAGAAGTCATTTAAAGGCATTTTTGAATCAATGTGTCCCATACCACTTTGAAACTTTTGAAAGGAATTATCATTTTAAAAACATTCAAATCCATATAAATAAATACTAAAAATCCATTTTGAATACATAGACATTACTAAGGAATATTTAGAAAAATAAATATTTAAAACATTTGAAATGATGTTTTAGTAAAAAAAAGTTCCTTAAAAGAATCCCTTTGAAAACTCTTTCATAAATCAAGGATATGGATAATAAATATGTCCATGTAGATACTTACGTAAAAACAACCTCGGATAATAAAGAGATTGTGAAATTAACCCTTACCAATTTGGTAACTTATGAAACATACAACCCATAAGAGAGGTAGAATACAATGAATATGTAAATATACATAAATTATGGTGTATTACACAAGTAATACAATTATGGGCAATATATACACAACACAAAAGGTAATAGTGGAAATATGGAATGAATCTCACGGGAATAAGGAGTGAGATGAAAACCCATTACCTTGTACTTTTCCTTGATAGAGTGTAGATTAACCTCCTATATAATAGTTAAATCATTGTTATTAAATTATACAAGAATAATCTTCATAAATATGATATCATATATGATCTTTTAATATTGGTTTGTTAATAATATTTTAGTATTATCGTCGTTTCGGGTGTCAACTGATTCGTTTTCCTTTATATGCTTCGTTACATAAGCCATGTTTATTATGGATAGGTTGTATCCTATTCATATTAAGAATGATATAAAGTCCTTAAAAATTAATTTTAATCATAAAATTATAATTATTCTTGAATGGATATGATGGGGAAATGAATCTCATCGCGTTCGTGGAGACGGTAATCCGTACGTACGCATGAACACTACTTCCATTTCATTTTCCATTTTAAAAGGAATAAAAACCAAATTATACATAGGTATATTTTTAATCCAGTATAATATAATATCTTATATGTGTTACTTACGTTCATTAACACCATCCTTTATACATTCCATGTATGGTATGAATGAGTCATATCACTTTGAGGGGGCGGTAGTACGCACTTCCTCAAATGAAATTATCGTATATATATACAACATGAAAAGAATAATGGTATGATATAAAATGGAATTATAGAAGCTTATATATAACATAAATATCATTATTACCATATTTAATTATAGTTTCATCATAATTTCCACCATGAGAGGTTGTAGGAGATAATTGAACAATCATCACTTCGTGAGGTGTTTGGTTTCCATCCACAGAAACATTATGTTATTCACCAATTAGATGGAGGTTTGTGTAAGTGTAGATAGAATACTTCTAATAAAAATTTCCTATTATATTTACGATACTATTTTTGTTATAAAATAAAATAATAAGAAGAGTTTAGGGGTTGGAGAGGTATAATAAAAGAAAAGAAGCTAAGAGAAATTGTTACCTTTAATTTGGGTAACTCCCTTTGGTTTGAACCGAAAAGGACTCTTGAAGTGCCTTCTACCTAAGGTGAGGCTTCTAGGAGAAGGATAGGGATGAAGGGAGGTTAATTGGTCAGAGGTTGGATGATCTAAAAGGCTGGAAAGGTGTGAGGAATTGGTTATAAGTGGTGTCCTTTATAAGGGGGAGGAGGGGCTCTTTAGAAAAAACATAAAGTATTAATTTATAATAAATTCATTTTCTAGTTATAATGTCTCCATAGTGGATGATTCAACGCCTAAGGTGGGTATGGGACGAAATACACATAACCAATAGGTTTTAGACTGGTTTGGGACACTTTAATAACCTTATATTTTAGTTTTAACCCTTAGTTACATAGTTTGACATTTACCTTGTCTCCTTGTATTTTTATATTATATGGTTAATAAACTTATTATAAACTTCCAAGCGACCCCCAAGTGGTCCATTAATTATACACCTATCATTATATATTTCCTTTGGACGAACCCTATTTTTTTAGAATATAATATGAATTAATCATATAACATTTGTTTTAAATATTAATTTGTGTCAATTTTGACACTGTATGGTATTTTGTTTTTTTGAAAGTCATCACAACTTGATTACTTCGAATAAGATACATTTAATCATCCCTAACAAGTCATAGTCACCTATAAATTTTTTTATATCATAAAAACTTTGAAATTATATTTTTTTTAATATTTATATAAAAATTTATTTGATTCGTTCATTAATAAGGTAATTACTCCATCATCAGTGTGTCATACATAAATATAATTATTTACTGTCTAAAAATTATAATTAAATTACCATTATGTACGAAATCTTTTTATCTTTCTAATGAATATTTATAATCGAATTTATCTTATGTATAACCCTATATTAAAAATGGTTTAGTTATTGAACTTTGATTTTAACTCTTTCAACTCTTCTTTGAATTATATAATAATAAATGTCCTAATCTAATAAAAGTGGACCAAAAGGGTCATATATTATTCCTAAGGTTGTTTTTGGTCGAATTAAACTTATCCAATAGAATTAGGACATGTTTTAGGGTAATAATAATATCATTTTTACCCTTAATTACCCTATTTTACTTTTTACCGTGGTAATTAAAAGTAAAAAGTTACTATTCACCAAAAATTATTTTTATCGTATTGAAACACATTTTACCCCTTCATATTAATCATCTGTCTCATATTTTCAAAATTCCACTCACATAAGCGGTAAAATTAAGTTTTACGTAAATTTACAAATTCTCCTAGGAGGTGGGTAAAAGATGGTGAAAAAGTTCAATAAAATTTTTATATATCTAAAATTATTATAAACTGACTACAATGAGTTAAATTGAATTTATATAGGTATTATTTATCTATTTTGACCTAAAATAAATTTTAATAAAATAAATATTTATTTAAATAAAAAGTCAGTTTTAAACAGTAACTCAGAGTTTTTCACTATTCATCAAAAATTGAAAGTTTTCAGAAAAATACCAAAAATTTACCCTAAGCTAATTTTGATATTCCGAATTCAATAATGATTTATATTTTATTAAATTCAAAACATATATGTTATATTTATTTATTTAAAATCAATTCCCGTTGTTAAAACAAAAAGCGTGTTTTTAAGAAACAATAACTATCAAAAGATTGACACTTGTTTATGTCCAGTTTAAATGTGAAATTATGTCCAATGACCAAAATTGGATTAAATGGTAAAAATATATTCTAAATATAATTCAAAACCTCTAAAATTCATAATTTATCATTTTTAATTATTTATATTAAAAAATTTGTTTTTAATTAAAATTTAGTACTTTTCACTATTCATCAAAATATGAAAGTCATCCAAAAAGTACCCAAATTTCACCCTAGTCTAATTTCGATATCTCGAATCAAAAAATAAAGTCCATTTTGAGAGATAAATTTTATAAAATTTCTAAAAGTGGGTATTACTATTCATAATGGCTAGTTTGATTGGTTGTGGTGTGTGTTAGAACTCGAAGTTGCGTACAACACACGCTACTGTATTTTTAAAAGAGAAGGGTACCATGGAATCTTGGGGTGTTACATTCTCCCTTCCTTTAATAAATTTCATCCTTGAAATTTATGATCGGTATTGGAAACATAGGGTTTACATTTCAAAATATTGTAGTTGAAATCCCACATCAAAAAATGGATTATTGAGGACTCTGTTTAATATAAATAGTTATAAGTATGAAGGTTACCGAAAATAACACATACTAGGGTTCCATATAGGATGATATGTATATGGAAGTAAAATCTAACCATCAATATCACATGTAGAGTTGTATAGAACATCACTATGAAAAGTCCAATAATCCCAAAGCTATATATTTGTGATAATCTATGATACCATCTAGGACAACATTTTTGTTCTAAGTTGATTTTCGTAATTTTGAGGAATTTATTTATGAGATTGGATATGATCATAAGAAGATATAATTACTTTATAATTAGAGTTTTATCCATTAATAAATTTCTACCACAAACCCATCTTTCACTACAAAACAAAATACAACTCAAAAATACTATATTTATCCTAATCGTATAGGGTTCCAAATATAATAAATTTATAATTCACATATCAGTCCTTTTAAAAAAAGAAACTACATTATAACATCCAGGCACTTCACGTAGTCTAGTGGTTGGCGATAAATCCCAATTTCACTATGGTTGTGGTTTCGATTCCCGCAGCTTGGTTCGACGCGACGGGTCGTCACAAAGTCTGTGTGTTGTCCTTTTATAAAGATCCAAAAATAACCATTCAAACATATTCCCTTAAAACCTTTAGACTTATCCAAAATACATCTGTAAACTCTCAGTCCAAAATTTATATGAAAGGTAAACATAATTTAGATCATTTTTACCCCATAATAGCTTGTGAATACCTTCATCATGTATTCTTTTAAAACACAGAAACATCCTGAATTACCATAAAACCTAATTGATTAAATTCATGCTCTCTTATTCCTTATAGAATACTGGATATACTTCATCCATCCAAAAATGTTGTCAACTCCAACAATGATGGAATATACAAATCTTTAATCAGTTTCAAGGCAGTCAAGATTATCCAATATAATTTACCCAAATCAACCATATCTTATTCATAAATCAGTACCTCAATATTAGGACGATATTAAGGATTATCTTTCCTTCAACCATGTAATTTCCAAAAAATTTAACTCTCTATAGAGTCACTTTTCTTAGTACCATAAAATCTCAAATCCTCAATGAAATAGTACTTAGTACAATCCTTATTTATTTCCAGTACATCATTGATACAACAATTCAATGAAATAATTCCAAAATAAAAACATAATAACACTAGTCATTCCTCTTCATCTTTGGTAGTATCATAAGTTGATTATTATCCAATAACATCATTTGCAGCATAGTCTGGTGACTGGAACATTGGTTCCTGTAGTGTCCAAACTACATGCAGATGAAGCATTGTACATTTCAAACCTTTTTCATACCCTTGCAGTAACGTACTTGGTGTCCTTTTTCTCCACACTTATAACATACTCCCATTCCATTCAAGAATCTTCCAAGGGGATTCTTTCCGCAGTTATCACATATGGGAAAATCCTTCATTACCTTATTCCTTTTATTTGTCGTTCTCTCTATGATCCTTTCCTTCTATGGCTTCCCTTCAATGCCATAGGACTATGAGAATACATTACTTATCATATCAACACATGATACTATTTCTTCATATGATGATAATACGTGGGAGACTATTTCCCTTTATAAATTCTGGCTTAAGACCAAGAAAGATATGATGTATATTACTCTTTGGATCATTCGTATTGCTGGAGTTCTCATTCCTTCTACTAGGTGCCATTTCTAAACAATGGCATACACTATATTAGTTTACGAATAAAAATACCTAATCCCAAACTTGTAAAACACTTAACATAAATTAAACTGTTTATGGGTATAATCCATAATCATAAAAATGTCTTCTTTGAGAAAGTATATACTTATTAACCCTTCATAATGGTTTGTAAATAAAATGAAAATTATCCAAAGCATATCCCCCGAGAGTGTCCTAACCAAGAGTGCAGCAAGGCCTGTTGTCGTGCACCAGTTCCCATTCGAGTCTAGCTCAAATCGGTGTTTTCAGGTTTTACCCCTAGGTACATCTGTTCCAGAGCCCCCTCTACATGATCGTACCCAGACAGGGATGTATTTCATTGAAAACTCAAAAAATCTCTACAATATCAAAATTCTAGGACATTCTTCTCTACTAATCCTAAAAGTCTATCTTAGGGCTATGTTATCTAATCATATCTTACCTAAATCAAGTTTCCAAGGTTATTTCTAAACTTCCTCAGATACCAACTGTAACGCCCCGACCCCAGTTACCTAGAGTCAGTGCATTATTTTAATACATTGGAATGATTACAAGGAATCAAGTTCCAAAGGACAGATCAGTTTAGCAGTCTTGGAAAATAGATTATATACAAGAATGTTACATTACACTTCATAACATACAAAACAACATAAATAATCCTTTATGAACACCATTATTCTCTTGTCTTAACCCTTCATATCAATCACAATACACTTCTTGGAATCCTGGGAAAAATAAAACATAGAAAGGGGTGAGCTCAGAAGCTCAGTAAGGATAATAATATAGCAAAAACATTCATAAATAAGAATAAACATTTAAGGCAATGTATAACTAAAACAAAACCCTATTGAACTTGAACTTTAGTATAATATGGCATAAATAAAAATAAATAATCCCATTTACTTATTCAAATGTACATTCTTCTAGTCGAATAATCGCATGAAATATCACTAACCACTTTCATAATGATGGAATGCATAATGATGAACTTTAATTTCTTTGTCAAGAACTAGTGCCAAGACCTAGGGGCTAGCTATAACCGGAACCCAACCCTGAGTGTTTATAATAACCAGACACCAACCCGGAGTGCCTCTAATAACCAAACACCAACCTGCAGTGCCTCTAATAACCGGAGACCAACCCGGAGTGCCTCTAATCACCGGACACCAACCTGAAGTGCCTCTAATAACCAGACACCAACCCGGAGGGTCTGTTGTAACCAAACCCCATCCCAGAATAAACTAGTCCAACACATTCATCTTACGAAGAGGATGAAATATAAATAAACATTCGTATTAAAACTAGCATACAAAATGTCAATAATTTACCCGTAAACCATGAATGGTATAAGAATAACACATCCACAGTCAAAAATATCACAAGACATTCAACACATTATGGAAGATTTGTATCATGAAAAATCAACTTCAAAACAAGTTTAAAATCTATTAAATGATCTTGACATGGATGAAAATTATTTGTAAAACTCTTTAAGAGAAATACACCTTTTTCATGAAAACATTTAAAAGTCACACAATTTAGAAAAGAAGTCATTTAACGGCATTTTTGAATCAAATTATCCCATACCACTTTGAAACTTTTGAAAGGAATTATCATTTTAAAGACATTCAATTCCATATAAATAAATCCTTAAAACCCATTTTGAATACATGGACATTAATGAAGAAGATTTAGAAGAATAAATATTTAAAACATTTGAAATGATGTTTTAGTAAAAAAAATCCCTTAAAGGAACCCCTTTGAAAACTCTTTCATTAAACATGGACATGGATAATAAATATGTCCCAATAGATACTTACGTAAAAACAATCTCGGATAATAATGAGATTGTGAAATTAACCTTTACCAATATGGTAACTTAAAAAACATACAACCCATAAGAGAGGTATCATCAAATTAATATTTAAATACACATAAATTAAAGTGTATTACACAAGGAATAAAATTATGGGCAGTACATACACCACAAAAAAGGTAATAGTGGCAATATGGTTTGAATCTCACGGGAATAAGGAGTGAGATGAAAACCCCTTACCTTGTACTTTACCTTGATATAGTCTAGGTTAACCTCCTGTATAATAGTTAAATCATTGATATTAAATTATACAAGAATCATATACATAAATGTGATATCATATATGATCTTTTAATATTTCTTTGTTAATAATATTTAAATATTATCGTCGTTTCTGGTGTTAACTGATTTGTTTTCCTTTATATGATTCATTACGTAAGCCGTGTTTGTTATGGATAAGATGTGTCTTATTAATATTCAGAATGATATCACGTCCATAAAAATAACTTTTAATCATCAAATGATAATTATTCCTGAATGGATATGATGGGGAAATGAATCTCATCACGTTCGTGGAGACGGTAATCCGTAGGTACGCACGAGCGCTACTTCCATTTCATTTTTCATTTTAAAAGGAATAAAAACCAAATGATACATAGGTATATTTTTAATCCAGTATAATATAATTTCTTATATGTATTACTTATTTTCATTAACACCATCCTTTATACGTTCCATGTATGGTATGAATGAGTCATATCACTTTGAGGGGGTGGTAGTACGCACTTCCTCAAATGAAATTATCGTATATATATACAACATAAAACGAATAATTGTATGATGTAAAATGGAATTTCAGAATCTTATATATAATATAAATATCATTGATATCATATTTAATTATAGTTTCATCATAATGGCCACCATGAGATATGGTAGGATATAATTGAACAATCATCGCTTCGGGAGGTTTTTGGTTTCCATCCACAGAAACATTATGATCTTCACCAATTAGATGGAGGTTTGTGTAAGTGTAGTTCGAATAATTCTAATAAAAATATCCTAGTATATTTATGATACTTGTTTTTGTTATAAAACAAAATAATAAGAAGAGTTTAGGGGTTGGAGAAGTAAAATAAAAGATACGAAGCTAAGAGAAATTGTTACCTTTAATTTGGGTAACTCCCTTTGGTTTGAACCAAAAAGGACTCTTGAAGTGCCTTCTTCCTAAGGTGAGGTTTCTAGGAGGACTATAGGGATGTAAGGAGCTTAATCGGTCGAAGGTTGAACTATCCAAAATGCATGAAAGGTGTGAGTAATTGGTTAGAAGTGGTGTCCTTTTATAAGGGGGAGGAGCTGCTCTTTAAGAAAAACGTAAAGTATTAATTTATAATAAATTCATATTCTGTTTATAATGGCTCCAAAGTGGATTATTCAAAGACTATGGTGGTTATGGGTTGAGATACACTTAACCAATAGGTTTTATACAGGTTTGTGTCACATTATTAACATTATATTTTAGTTTTAACCCTTAGTTACTTAGTTTGACATTTACCTTGTCTCTTTGTATTTATATATTATATGGTTAATAAACTTAATATAAACTACCAAGAGACCCCCAAGTGGTCCATTAATGATAAAACTATCATTATATAATTCCTTTGGACGAACCTTATATTTTTAGGAATATAATATCAATTAATCATATAATATTTGTTTTAAATATTAATTTATGTCAATTTTTACACTATATGGTATTTTGTTTTTTTTAAGTCATCACAACTTTATTATATAGAAAAACATACATTGAATTATCCCTAACATGTAATATTCCCCTAGAAAATTATTGGATTTCATAAAACCTTTGAAATTATATTTCTTTTAATATTTATATTACCATTTATTTGATTCATTCATTAATAAAGTAATTATTGTATCATCATTGTGTCATAAATAAATTTTATTATTTAATCTCTAAAAATTATAATTAAAATACCATTATGTTTTCAATAGTTTTAGCTTTCTAATGAATATTTATAGTCGAATTTATCTTATGCATAACCCAATATTAAAAATATTTTAGTTATTAAACTTTGATTTTAACTCTTTTGACTCTTCTTTGAATTAAATAATAATAAATGTCCTAATCTAATCGAAGTGGACCTAAAGGGTCATATTTAATTTCTAAGGTTCTTTTTGGTCGAATTAAACTTATACAATAGAATTAATACATGTGTTAGGGTAATAATAATATCATTTTTACCCTTAATTACCCGATTTACTTTTTACCGTGGTAAATAAAAGTAAAAGGTTACTATTCACCAAAAATTATATTTATCTTGTTGTACAACATTTTACTCCTTCATATTAAATTTTTCACTCATAGTTTCAAAATTCCACTCACATAAGTGGTAAAATTATGTTTTATGTGAATTTACAAATTCTCCTAGGAGGTGGGTAAAAGATGGTAAAAAACATCAATAAAATTTTTATATATCTAAAATTATTACAAACTGACTCCAATGAATTACATTGAATTTATATAATTACTATTTATCTGTTTTTACCTAAAATAAATTTAAATAAATTAAATAAATATTTAAATAAACAGCCGGTTTTAAATAGTAACTTACTGTTTTTTACTATTTATCAAAAATTGAAAGTTTTCAGAAAAATACAAAAACATTACCCTAAGCTAATTTTGATATTACGAATTCAATAATGAAGTCTATTTTACCAAATTCAAAACATATAAGTTTCATATATTAATTTAAAATTAATTCCCGCTGTTAAAACAAATATCATGTTTTTAAGAAACTATAACTATCAATAGATTGACACTTGTTTATGTCTGGTTTAAATGTGAAATTATGTCCAATGAAAGACATTGGATTAAATGGTAAAAATATATTATAAATATAATTTAAAACCACTAAAATTAATAATTATTAACTATTAATTATGACTATTAAAAAAATTTTAATTAAAACTTAGTAATTTTCACTATTCATCAAAATATGAAAGTTATCCGACAAGTACCAAAATTTCTTCCTAGGATAATTTCAATATTTCGAATCCAAAAATAAAGTCCATTTTGAGAGATAAAATTTATAAAATTTCTAAAAGTGGGTATTAATATTTATAACAGCTGGTTTGATTGGTTGTGGTGTGTGTTAGAACACGAAGTTGCGTACAACACACGCTACTATATTTTTCAAAGAGAAACGTACCGTGGAAGCTTGGGGTGTTAAGAATAATTTACTAATGAAATTGATAATACAATGATTCCCCCAAAGATCAACCATAGTGTAATGTATTTGGAATAAAAAAATTAATAGTTATGTTCACCCAAATATATAAAGTGATGAAAAATAAAATGAATCATGTTAACCTATAAGACATGAAAAGGTAGTAGAAACTATCCATTGAGTCATTTTATGATGATGAATTCCCTCTTGTAGCGAGAATTGTAACTAACATATTATCGAGTAAATGATTAAAAAAAACTAAATGATTAATTTCTATTATCCATTACATACGACACTATCATATTAATTTCTCTATTTTAAATTTGGAAGGTGAAATTTATCAATTATGGAATTAGTGAAAAATACTACAAAAAGGAATGAAATTTATATTATGGAATTGGATGTATTTACGAATTTAATTTCTTTAAAATATTTTCCATTAAAAATTAATTAAAAATGGATATTTAATTCCTTTAGTTTAAGAAAAATTAGGATGAATCCATATATGATTATATATTCATCAACCATCTCGAGCCGTCTCTATTTCATATTCTGAAACCACTCCACGACCAAGCCTGATGGGCATACCAAATCCCCATTGTCTAGAAAATTGTGTTGAGTGTCAATATATACCTAGTGGGAATGTTATTACGAAAAAAATTAAAAAAATAGAAAAAAAATTAAAAAAACTTTTTGATGACACATACATACATTGTATGTCGATTCTAAATAAAATATTCATAAATAAGTTAATTAGTAAAGAAAAATAAATAAACAATAGATTCATTCACCACCATTTTCTCCCACATACTGGGAAAACATTCATAAAAATCAACCACCATAATCCATTACTTTTAACACTATAAGATATCTCTACCCTATATATTAATAAAGTATTAAAAGTACTATATGAAAAATTAAATAATGGAAAATAAACAAAATAAATTGAACTATGAACGTTCCTCTATGTTCCTATACAAGTATAAGTCCCCAGTATTAATCATTACATACTCTTGTGTTTTAGTCAAGAATTTACATTCTTTCACATTGAGGATCATTTCGTGTTTATAGATTTAGTGAATTGGTAGATAACTATTAAATAACAACTCAAATATTACAATGTGTACAAGTATAATCACTATACATTTTTCCACAATATGAAACATTTTAAAATAAACCATGAATAACTTTTCTTGATAAAAATATTCATGACATTCATCTTAACATATTACTTTCTCTTACCCATCCTTATATTTTGTGGAAAAAAATTTAAAAAACATGGTATGAGAACAAAAATATTGGTAAGGGATATAAAATTAAGAATGAATCCATTAATCCATGAATATTTATATCTCATGACAACATTTTCACAAAATCAAACATCCCCCCCATAAAACACAAACACTTTATCTTACATCATGAAATAATAATATTCTTATAAAACTCATATAAATAATAAATCATAGAGTTAACTTGTTGAATCCACATCATTCTTACATTGTATCCTTCACGACTACGTTGGGAGTAATAATCGTGGTTACAATTGGAATACCTATTACTGTATATTCCCTAAATATATTAGGATACACTATGTCGTTTAACTCTATCTCATTACCTAATGCATTGGAGAGCTATCATGGGCTCACCCACCCCTATTTTTTTTGTGGAACCACCCTTATACATAAATAATGCCCAAGAACCATAACATGATCATAACGCATAAAACAAGAATGAAGGAAAAGTAACATTTCCACACTGCAACCACAACATAACATTTCAAGATATTTACATAATCCTTCAATTCAGAAAACAATTTTCAAAAAAAAAATACTTTAAAATGAAACATGGTATTTATTTTTCATTCAAAAACATTACTTCTTGTAGAGGAAACCAAATATCAAATAATGGTCATGATAGTGGAAAAATCATTGTCTTTGTATAAAAACACTCATTTTTGTGTTTAGTAAAATGATAATTACAAAAATATTCCTTTTGAAAAAATTTGAATGAAATTAAAATTAAAAGGAATTAATTATACACCATATAAAATAAGGTGGTGTATATTATCTAAATATGCCTCAATGAAAAGAGATTGAGACGAAGTCCCTTACCTAGAGTCTGAATTGTCCATTACATTTTTTATATTCATGAATAATAAACATAAGTTTTTTTACATTCTTGAGAACCTTTTTCAATTATATTATTCCTTTTATATCACTTATTTATAATGTTGAAGTGCTCAGATCAGTGTGAATCACTGAGAGGGGGAGGGGGTGAATCAGTGATCCCTTAAAACTTTTTACTAATTGATTCCTTAATCAATTAAACCTCTATGGCTGGTTAAAGCCTCGATCAACTCTTCTTGTATCTCTCAACCTTTCCCGAATGATGCAGTAATGAAAAGGCACAGGACACAAGGATTTACAAGGTTCGGCACCAAAGGCCTACATCCTTGCCATGCTCTCCCAGCATGGATTCTCCCATTATAATCTGTTAGTATTACAATGGTCGATACAGAGTCCCACTGTATCTCTCCTGAGTCCCACAGGAGGGTCTTTATACTGCGTCCCACAGTGTTACCAGAGTCCCACTGGCCTGCTCCAGAATCCCACTGAAGTCTTCTTCTTCCTGAGTCCCACAGGGTCTTCTCTTGGCTCCTCGAGTCACACGAGTAGCTCTTCTTCTCTTTAAGCTTCTTCAAGTATCCTCAGCAGTCTGGGATAAAGACTGCTGGTCTTGCTCAGCAACTTCTGATCACTTGTCTTGATCAGGCTCTTCTCAATCTACTGCAAACTCAGACAAACAATATCTTTCACTTCAGTCTGGCTCAGTCTCACTTCAAAACATCTTCATGCACTGAGTGCATGGCAGCTCTTCATCCTCATGCACTAATAGCATGGCCTTCTCAATTCTTCAAGAACTTCAATTCTTGGACAACTCAGAATGCACACCACTGATTTAGCACTGTTCACGTGTGCACGTGCATGCATGCATGCATGCACTCCCTCTCTTCTTCTCTTGGTGCAATAAACCCACAAAGGGTGTAATCACTTTAAGCACACACCTACTTCTCAGACTTCACACACTTTATGCAATTTGTCTACACACATAAATGTGTGTTCTTCTTTGTGTGGATGTCCTCCCTTTTCTTCTTCTAAGTGTATACACACTTCTTAGTGCACACACCTAGGTTCGGCCTTCTTGTCTCTTTGCCCACAAAACTTCTTCACTTTGGCACACACTTGAGCTTGGCCTTCACACTTCTTGTTGCACACCCTTAAATGGCCGTAGAGTGTTCCTCTTCAATTTTCACACACACACACTCAAATGAGGTGTGGTCTTCACTTCACCCACACAAGGCTACGGCCTTTCACTTCCTTTGCACACACACAAAATATTCTTTGTCCTTCAAATGTGCACAACCAAGGTATGCAAGTCTCGGGTTCTCTTCTCCACTTTGCACACACACGAGGCAAGGCCTCGGCCTTCTTTGGCACACACACAAAGTATGGTGTTCCACTTCACTTGGCACACAAGCACAAGTCTCAGACTTCTCAAAGTTCACCCACGAGGCACTGCCTCGGCCTTCCACTTCTTGTGCACACACTGCCCGAACTCCAACAAGGCGTGCAAGGGAGTGGCCTCTACTGTCTTCAAATGCCGCGCAAGATGCTGCAGCCCCGTACCGCGCAAGCCTCAACCAACCTTGAGCGCACAAAAGATGCGGCTCGGGTTGTGCAAGCCTCAAGAGTGCAAGAGAACCTTGGGTGCAAGGCACCTCAACCACGGGGCGCGCAAGAGCTACTGCCCCGGGTTCTTCCTGCCGCGCAAAGGGATAGCGCGCAGGGGACTCCTTCCCTTCACCTCTTTCGCGCAAGGGGTGCGCGAAAGAAACACCTTCGGGCCTCGGGTGGCACCGAGAACAACAGCCGCGCAAGTGGGGTGCGCGGGGCTTCAAACCTTCGCAAAGCACAGGGTGCTCGCGGGACTTCAGCCGCGCAAATATATTGCACGGGGCTTCTTTCTTCGCGAGGCACAAAGGCTTCTCACGGGTCTTCAAAACTTCAGCGCATCAACAAGATCCAATGAGGTCTCGTCCTCTCCTTTTATAGGCAGAGAATCCTCAAGACTTCCGCGTGGGATATCTTTAATCCCGAATATTTCGGATCTTTTAAATCTTTAAACGATCCGCAAATCCCGTTTTTATTCTCTGTTTCACGCGGGATCCATTTATGTTTTTCTCCTCTACGTGCATGCGACTTCGAACGCATGCACGGCCTTGGTTTTGGCCATCCCATGCAAAACATGAATACCCCGATGCCTCGGCAACTCCGTTTTCCTCGGCCTCATTCGAAATTCTCCATACATTGCATGCACACCATTTTTTTTATGCATGGCCGTGTTCGGTGTGGAGAGACGAGCTCAATGGAGCCTTCGGCTTCGAGAGAGATGGCCGGAATCTCAAAAACATCACTCGGGAGGCGCCTGGTTTGAAGGAGGCTGCGGGTGGCTTCGGGTGGCCTTCGGCTGAGCTCGAGGAAGGAGACGAGCTCTCGGCCGTCGGATGCGGTGATCAAAAAGGCTTCGACGGCTTGGATCAGATCGGGGGCGCGGCGGATTAGATGAGCGGCTGTGATCAGCCGCGCGATTGGATGAGCGGCCAGGATCTCTTCCGCGGGAAAAATCCGCGTCCCACATCGAATCCTCGCGCGGTATTTCCGCAGCTTATTACCCAAGCGCCGCCTCAACCCGGCAATTGAACTCTCTCCCTCCACGGTGCCGCCCCGCACCGTGTTCACCCTGCGGGCGCGCTCTGCGCCCACTCATGACTCCTTGCGGGCGCGCACCTAGCGCCCACCATGCATCCTCCGGGTGCGCGGGTTTCACCACCGCGTTCCCTCGGGGGCTTATACACGGCCCCCCTGCCTCTCAGGCTGGCCACATGGGATCCCCCCTTGGGCGTGGCGCCTTAGGCCCACATGTGCCTTGGGGGTTGAACCCTTAAGGCTGGCTTGAGATGGCCTATTTTTTGGCAAAGGACAGAATGTTACTTTGTCAAAAACAAAGTAACCCATGAATATAAGACAAGTACCAAATGCCAAATGCCTATCTTTCTCATTTCTCCTTCTTCCTCTCTTCTTCTTCATTTGAAATTCCTCCATTATCTTCAACATGTATTCATCACTTAGGAATGGAATTCCAAACGATTTCTTCTTAATCTTCTTCATCTCCTCTTCCATATGTGTTCAATACTTAGGAGGGACTTCTTCAACTGAATCTCATGAATCACACATGGTCTTCAACATTCTTCATTGATCTAATCAGAGATCAATTGGATCATCTTCTGGTTCACATGCACTAAGAGTTAGTACATGGAACTCTTTAATGCACATCATCCACTTAGTAGTTGTGGATGGAACTCCTTTCAACTCCTCATGCATTGTGAAGACAATGCATGGTCTTCAATCAATGTTGTGACTTTGTATCATCAGGATACAAGTTCTTGGAACTTTAAGGAGCAGCTCAACAATCGTCAGATGTTCATGGAGAATGTTTCAACCACAATTTCCAATACCAGTTAGTGAATCTCCTAAGTGACATGCATCTTAGTACCATGGCCATTCTCCTTCACCACCAACACCATCACAACCTTTGTCATTCACCTCTTGACATTCCTTGACTTCCATTCATTCCAAGACAACTTCATGCCTCATTGACAACAAATGCAACACAATGCACTTCAATCTCCCCCTTTGTATTTGTTGTCAATGCACCACTTCAGCACATATGAATGGGTCAATATGTGTGCCAATATTTTCTCCCCCTTATTGGAAATCAAATGCAAAGGTGTGGTGTGGTTCTCTTCCAGAAATATCTTCCTCCCATTGAAAAGTATCTTCTTGAAAAACACTAGGAGAGGGATGATGTCACATGTTCTCTTTAGAAAAGAACCTTTAGTAAATCAGCTCTAAGTCTACTTGGGCTAACCCGTTGTAGAAAACAAGAGTGATATGACCAAGGAATTCAAAGCTGTCCAAAATTCACTGTACATGTGAGATCATGCTTCAGGGGTTTGAAATTTTTCAGATATACCAATGAATTGCTAAATCCTGCACATACTTCACAAAACTCATTAGAAAGTTCAGTGCAAAGATAAAGCTCCCCCTTTCATCCATTTTTCTTCAATCCATACTTCCCCTTAATTGACAAGATAAACTCAATTAAGAAACAAGGGATGAAAGTATGATTGGAATACCTTCACTTTTCTCAAGATGGTATTAATCTAAGAATCCCATCTTCTTCAGATTAGCTCCCCCTCAAGGGGTGCACTCCATTCTTTCCAAACCATCCTTTAGCTGAGAATGATCATCATCTCCAATTCCCTACAATGTCAGCACATGTAAATACAAGTGATTAGGGAATAATATGGAACCTCCTTGGTTCATCAATGTGAACAACAAGGTTGAGAAGATTCTCTCAACCGAGATGTCCCATTTTCACCAGTCTTCACACTTTCACATTTGATCTTCATTGATGATTGTGCTGGTGTGGATCTCAATACATCTTCATGTGAAATATTCTTCTTCCCTTTTGCCTTAGCAATTGCCAGAACTTCATCTTCAGCTCTTTGTAGATCTTTGGCAAGTTGCAACTGATTTGGCCATATGACTAGTAAGTCACTTGGAAGTGTGGCCTCAGTTCTGGATATTCCACATGGTTCTTTTGATGCTGTCAAGCTACCTTTCTTAGGCAACTTGTTTTCAATCAATCCCTTCTGCTTCTTCTGGATTGATTGTCTGTTTGAGTCCAGTCTTCCTTTATTGAATTTCATGGCTTCTTTACAAAGATCCATGATATGTCCTTTCTTTCCACAGTAGAAGCATTTCTTCTTGGTGGTCCTTCTGGATGCATCACCCTTCTTGGATTTAGAATCCAAGGTCTTCTCTTCCTTTTTCAAAATCTTCTTGGGAGCATCTTCCACTTTCTTATTGCTTCCCAAGGATTCTTTCTGAGCCAGGTTCTGTGATCTTTTCTTCTTTTGAGCTCTGGATACAGTTAGAGATTGACATGTATCATTTTGACCACTTTTGCAAACATCCCAGATGTTGTCAAGCAATCCAAATCTGTTAGCAGTAAACAGATGTCTCTGGACCTGTGGATGCTGCTTCTTTTCTTCTGGATTGCTCCCCCTTGGCATGGGCTTCCTTTGTGCTTTGACATTCAGTGGATTGTACCAACAATCCTTTGCACAATGCCCATACTTGTTACAACACCAGCATTGTCCCACGAATCTTGACCTCTTCAGTCCTTCTGATTGTAGGGTACTTTTCTTTACCTGTTGTGCTGTTTCAGGAGAGCTTTGCTTCTTTACTGTCTTCATCCATATTTGTTTGGAATTATTCTTCCATCCTGCACTTTGAGTAGAAACACTATTAGAAGCATCAGTACAAGATGGGATGGATGGTACCTTCCTTTTAGAAGTTGTTGCACTTTCACTAGAGGATGTCTTTCTTTTAGAATCATCCTTCTCAATGCATACTTGAGTGGCAACATTTCTTCTACCAGCTGACTGGGAGGTTTTGGCTTTGGGTGATTGCTGATTTTTCAATATCACCTCCAGTTCTAAGCACTTCATGTTGAGGGAGTTCTTCTCATCCTCAACGAATATTAGCCTAGCTTCCCAATTCTGTTTCAGCTGTTCCATTTGGTCATCATGCACCTTCTTTATTTCATGAAATGTGTTGTCAAGCTCCTTCACCCTTTTGACTTTTTCTTCAAGTTGAGAATCTATGACATTCATTGAAACTTTGTGCCTCTTTTCCAGTGCATGGAAAACATCTTTGATCATTATCATAAAGATTTATTTCTCAGAAAGTCTTCTTTGCAATTCTTCAGCAGTGTCTTCATACATTTCATTGCAAAGGGAAATTGTTTCATCTTTGGCTTTCACTAGCTTTCTGAGAGTGTTGGATATGCCAACCCTTTTTGCCAATTGATCTTCCATTGCATTGGCTTCTTCTTCTAACTGTGATTTTTCTTCATGAAGATCATGGATGCCTGTAGCTATACACTTTGCCACTTCCATGGGAACTCTCTTCTGAAGATATTTGAGTGCACTCTGAAGATCATTCATTATTTCAACTTCATCACAGCTAGGACAGGCTTTCTTCATCTTCTTGGCCTGTTTCTTCTTTCTATTTTTCTGAGTCTTGGCAGATATCTCCATTTGAGGCTGGTCACTCATTTCCTCAAATCTGCACTTCATAAAGACTCCCCTGGATCTTTTAGAGGTAACCTCCCTCTGATACCAATTGAAGTGCCCAGAGCAGTGTGAATCACTGAGAGGGGGAGGGGGTGAATCAGTGATCCCTTAAAACTTTTTAATAATTGATTCCTTAATCAATTAAACCTCTATGGCTGGTTAAAGCCTTGATCCACTCTTCTTGTATCTCTCAACCTTTCCCGAATGATGCAGTAATGAAAAGGCACAGGACACAAGGATTTACAAGGTTCGGCACCAAAGGCCTACATCCTTGCCATGCTCTCCCAGCATGGATTCTCCCATTATAATCTGTTAGTATTACAATGGTCGATACAGAGTCCCACTGTATCTCTCCTGAGTCCCACAGGAGGGTCTTTATACTGCATCCCACAGTGTTACCAGAGTCCCACTGGCCTGCTCCAGAATCCCACTGAAGACTTCTTCTCCCTGAGTCCCACAGGGTCTTCTCTTGGCTCCTCGAGTCACACGAGTAGCTCTTCTTCTCTTTAAGCTTCTTCAAGTATCCTCAGCAGTCTAGGATAAAGACTGCTGGTCTTGCTCAGCAACTTCTGATCACTTGTCTTGATCAGGCTCTTCTCAATCTACTGCAAACTCAGACAAACAATATCTTTCACTTCAGTCTGGCTCAGTCTCACTTCAAAACATCTTCATGCACTGAGTGCATGGCAGCTCTTCATCCTCATGCACTAATAGCATGGCCTTCTCAATTCTTCAAGAACATCAAGTCTTGGACAACTCAGAATGCACACCACTGATTTAGCACTGTTCACGTGTGCACGTGCATGCATGCATGCATGCACTCCCCCTCTTCTTCTCTTGGTGCAATAAACCCACAAAGGGTGTAATCACTTTAAGCACACACCTACTTCTCAGACTTCACACACTTTATGTAATTTGTCTACACACATAAATGTGTGTTCTTCTTTGTGTGGATGTCCTCCCTTTTCTTCTTCTATGTGTATACACACTTCTTAGTGCACACACCTTGGTTCGGCCGTCTTGTCTCTTTGCCCACAAAACTTCTTCACATTGGCACACACTTGAGCTTGGCCTTCACACTTCTTGTTGCACACCCTTAAATGGCCGTAGAGTGTTCCTCTTCAATTTTCACACACACACACTCAAATGAGGTGTGGTCTTCACTTCACCCACACAAGGCTACGGCCTTTCACTTCCTTTGCACACACACAAAATATTCTTTGTTCTTCAAATGTGCACAACCAAGGTATGAAAGTCTCGGGTTCTCTTCTCCACTTTGCACACACACGAGGCAAGGCCTCGGCCTTCTTTGGCACACACACAAAGTATGGTGTTCCACTTCACTTGGCACACAAGCACAAGGCTCGACCTTCTCAAAGTTCACCCACGAGGCACTGCCTCGGCCTTCCACTTCTTGTGCACACACTGCCCGAACTCCAACAAGGCGTGCAAGGGAGTGGCCTCTCCTGTCTTCAAATGCCGTGCAAGATGCTGCAGCCCCGGACCGCGCAAGCCTCAACCAACCTTGAGCGCACAAAAGATGCGGCTCGGGTTGTGCAACCCTCAAGAGTGCAAGAGCACCTTGGGTGCAAGGCACCTCAACCACGGGGCGCGCAAGAGCTACTGCCCCGGGTTCTTCCTGCCGCGCAAAGGGATAGCGCGCAGGGGACTCCTTCCCTTCACTTATTTCGCGCAAGGGGTGCGCGAAAGAAACTCCTTCGGGCCTCGGGTGGCACCGAGAACAACAGCCGCGCAAGTGGGGTGCGCGGGGCTTCAAACCTTCGCAAAGCACAGGGTGCTCGCGGGACTTCAGCCGCGCAAATATATTGCACGGGGCTTCTTTCTTCGCGAGGCACAAAGGCTTCTCACGGGTCTTCAAAACTTCAGCGCATCAGCAAGCTCCAATGAGGTCTCGGCCTCTCCTTTTATAGGCATAGAATCCTCAAGACTTCCGCGTGGGATATCTTTAATCCCGAAGATTTAGGATCTTTTAAATCTTTAAACGATCCGCAAATCCCGTTTTTATTCTCTGTTTCACGCGGGATCCATTTATGTTTTTCTCCTCTACATGCATGCGACTTCGAACGCATACACGGCCTCGGTTTTGGCCATCCCATGCAAAACATGAATACCCCGATGCCTCGGCAACTCCGTTTGCCTCGGCCTCATTCGAAATTCTCCATACATTTCATCCACACCATTTTTTTTATGCATGGCCGTGTTCGGTGTGGAGAGACGAGCTCAATGGAGCCTTCGGCTTCGAGAGAGATGGCCGGAATCTCAAAAACATCACTCGGGAGGCGCCTGGTTTGAAGGAGGCTGCGGGTGGCTTCGGGTGGCCTTCGGCTGAGCTCGAGGAAGGAGACGAGCTCTCGGCCGTCGGATGCGGTGATCAAAAAGGCTTCGACGGCTTGGATCAGATCGGGGGCGCGGCGGATTAGATGAGCGGCCGTGATCAGCCGCGCAATTGGATGAGCGGCCAGGATCTCTTCCGCAGGAAAAATCCGCGTCCCACATCGAATCCTCGCGCGGTTTTTCCGCAGCTTATTACCCAAGCGCCGCCTCAACCCGGCAATTGAACTCTCTCCCTCCACGGTGCCGCCCCGCACCGTGTTCACCCTGCGGGCGCGCTCTGCGCCCACTCATGCCTCCTTGCGGGCGCGCACCTAGCGCCCACCATGCATCCTCCGGGTGCGCGGGTTTCACCACCGCGTGCCCTCGGGGGCTTATACACGGCCCCCCTGCCTCTCGGGCTGGCCACATGGGATCCCCCCTTGGGCGTGGCGCCTTAGGCCCCCATGTGCCTTGGGGGTTGAACCCTTAAGGCTGGCTTGAGATGGCCTATTTTTTGGCAAAGGACAGAATGTTACTTTGTCAAAAACAAAGTAACCATGAATATAAGACAAGTACCAAATGCCAAATGCCTATCTTTCTCATTTCTCCTTCTTCCTCTCTTCTTCTTCATTTGAAATTCCTCCATTATCTTCAACATGTATTCATCACTTAGGAATGGAATTCCAAACGATTTCTTCTTAATCTTCTTCATCTCCTCTTCCATATGTGTTCAATACTTAGGAGGGACTTCTTTAACTGAATCTCATGAATCACACATGGTCTTCAACATTCTTCATTGATCTAATCAGAGATCTATTGGAACATCTTCTGATTCACATGCACTAAGAGATAGTACATGGACTTCTTTAATGCACATCATCCACTTAGTAGTTGTGGATGGAACTCCTTTCAACTCCTCATGCATTGTGAAGACAATGCATGGTCTTCAATCAATGTTGTGACTTTGTATCATCAGGATACAAGTTCGTGGAACTTTAAGGAGCATCTCAACAATCGTCAGATGTTCATGGAGAATGTTTCAACCACAATTTCCAATACCACTTAGTGAATCTCCTAAGTGACATGCATCTTAGTACCATGGCCATTCTCCTTCACCACCAACACCATCACAACCTTTGTCATTCACCTCTTGACATTCCTTGACTTCCATTCATTCCAAGACAACTTCATGCCTCATTGACAACAAATGCAACACAATGCACTTCAAATGTTATAGTAATTACTTAATTATTTAAGTTCACATCATGCGTTTTGTCAATATTGGGTACTTGAGTTCAAAAATGACCTTGGTATGATGTAAATAGTCCAAATATTCATAAGTCCATTGTATACATAATAATATTCATGTAATAATTATAATAAGATACATATAATTTTAAATCAAACCATTAATTATGGTTATGAGAAATGAAGAATGTTATAATCATGGAGACGGTAAGTTGTATGTACGCATGAGTAACATTTTCCATTTTTAATTGGTCCTTATGGAAAGTCGGTAAGTATTATTTTGTCATTCCATAATTATCAAAACATAATTATTATAATATTAATAATTTAAATATACTTATTTATATTACACAAGTTATGTAGTGAATAAACAAATCACATCGCTTCATGGAGGTGATAGTTCACACGTACGCACGAATGATGTAATCATTTTTATTTTCATGGAAATTAGTAAAATAATTGATATATTATTATATCATAGTGATTAGTATATCACTCATATCTCATATTAACATTAATTCTACAACTATAACGATTAATGAGTGATGATTATGGAAATAGAATAATATCGTTTTGTGGAGGTGATTATTCACACAAACGCACAGACTATTAATCCCTATACTAGTTGATGAAAGTGGAGATTTATATAATTAAGGATATTTAAAAAAATAAAGACTATGTATATTGGGTATACAATATTTATTATCTCATCGTAGTCGGAGAAGAGTTTATGGATGTGGATGAAGAAATAAAATAGAAACACCTAAATAAAAACATTACCTTTCCATCAGATGATCACCTTTCATAACTCCATAACACCTCTAATTAAGGTGTTTTACCTAAAGTAAGGCCTCAAGAATGTGTGGAGGGAATATAGAAATGTTTTTGGGAAGATATTGGTGATCCAAAAGGTTATTTTATGTGTATTTAGAAGGAATTAATGGGTTCCCTTTTATAGGAGAGGGAGGGGCTCTCGTGGAATTAAAAAACATATTAAATTAAAATAAGTTAATTTTATATTCCAAATCAGTCAAAATTGATTCAGTTATAATATATTATGATTATAGGAAAAAATTTAATCATCCATTGATAATTATACTAGTTTGAATATATTTTTAGTCCTTAACTTTTTTGTTTTATTCCCTTTTAACTCATACCATTTTATAAAGTAATTTACACATTGAGAGTTAAAATAATTACCATAACATATCAAATGACCAATTAATGATTCATTAATGATACTTTCAGACTTATCTAAAAAAATTTCCAAATATTATATTTTTAGAAATTTTATAACATTTAATTAAAAATTCATAATTCATAAAATATAATGTGGAAATTTTTCCAATATTTATTACATGCCTTTTTTAAAAAATCATAAAAACGTGGACTACTTTAAATCAACCATAACATGTAAAATTAATCCATAAAAGTGTTTTATGGCATCAAATAGTTCAAAAATATTTATTTTAGTATTATGGATATCAGTTTTCTAATTCTTCCATTAATAAATCTATTACTTCATCATCATTGTGTCATAATTACATTTAATTATATAATTTCTAAAAAAGATAAATTAATTATCAAAATGTAGATATATATTTTATCTTTTAAATTAATATTAATAATTAAATTTATCTACTATATAACCATATAATAAAAATCATTTAGTTATTAAAAAATATGAGTATGATATTTTTAACAAATCATTAAATAAAACATATTAAATGTCATATTCTTACCATAGTAGTTTAAAAAGATTTTAATTTTGAAATAGGGTTGATTTTGGTTGAAACAAACAAATCTTATTAAATTAGTACAAATTTTAGTACAATTTTATATTATTATAATATTATTTTTTACCTTTAATTTCCTGATTTTCTATTAACTATGGTATATAAAATATGAAATTTATTATTCATCAAAAATTGTGTTGAATCTATTAGGTAAATATTTTCATACTTATATCAACCATGTATATCCATTATTAAAAATTTAATTCACATAAGTGGCTAAATTATGTTTAACACTAATCTCACAGGTGTGATGATATGGCCTGTAAATAAGATGCTTAAATTTTCGATAAGATTTTAGATCGAATTTCAATATAACATTATTCCAATTACATTCACTAGATTAAATGAAAAAAACCAAACATAATTATACTTTATACAAAATTAAAAGGATAATCTATCAATATAATAAAATTATAAAAAAGAATGTTTTGAATTAAAATTCTCTATCTTTCACAATTCATTAAAATATGAATGTTATCATAAAAATACAAAAAATTAAACCATTGTAAATTTTGATACTCTGATTCTAAATAAAAATTTTATTTTTTCAAATATAACTTATAAAATTGGAAAATATATATTTAAAATGGGTTCTCTATCAAAAGGAGGTTAAAATTCCATTTTTGACAAAATACTCCTTTTATTCATAAAATTAAATATTTTCTTATATCATGTATAGAAAAAATATAAGATAAATTATAAAAATTAAATTGAATATATGACATATATATTTCTTTAATATAATCAAACAATAGTGATTATTTTATTTATCAAACACAGTTTTTCACATTAAATTTTTTTTTCAGTAAAACATTTCATTCTGTTTTAAAAAGGGTTTTATATTCATTTATAATTAAATGGATGCCAATGAATTATATATACATTTGTAAACAGTATTTTCATAATTAAATTAATACTATTAATTCCTACCAATACAACGGTTATGCAATAAATTATATTTAAAATAGTAATATTATGAATATATTTTTCACGACCCGCCTTCATCAAAAGGAGGGAAGGGTCAGCAGATTGCCAGGCCCTTCCTTCTTTAAGCTAAAGGAGAGATAATGACCCCTGAACCCTCCTTCAATAGGTCCCGGAGTGGCGACTACCACCAAGTGTATAGAAAATTCTCGCAAATGGAAGGCATTACCCTTTCTATCTTATAGGATCGAAAGATAAGGAGAAGAAAACCCAACAACACCAAGGTAGAATGAAAAGTAAATCCAAAAGTAAACCATTCCCACATGCATGTTTCAAAAGTGAAAGCCACAAAGTGAAAAAAGGTGGCTACAAGGTAAGTACCAAAAAGAAAAAAAAAAGAACAACTGCAGCTGCTCCAAAAGTCCGAGCTAGTATGGTCCTGCGTGATCCCCGAAGTCCTCCTAGAAACCTGAAAGCAGTTTTATATACATAGGGTGAGTTTACAAGTACACTCAGTAGGGAAAACCAAGACTCTCGTGCACAAGTGGGGGAACGTACTAAAGTCCCGTGAGAAAAAGAGTAAACCAAACACCTAACAAGGCAAACTATCCATCCCAGGCCTCACCAAGGCTCACTCCCCAAATAACACAAGTCAAGTAATATATATAATAAGATCACATCGATGTTTGGGTACCCCGCGCCACTTTCCCACCGGTTATTGAGACATCCTACGCATCGGACCAATCCCGCCATTCTCACCGCAGTCCCACTGCCACACCTGCCCGCACACACCTGGGCCACAACCACACACAGTCCCACTGCCGAAATCCCGCCCGCACACACCTGGGCCTGAACCGCACGCAGTCCCACTGCTGAATCCCACCCGCACACACCTGGGCCACAACTGTCACATGTAACCATGCCTGCAAACACCTAGGCCAGAACAACCACCGCCACGCCCGAAGACACCTGGGCTAAAGGATCCACTGCCACGCCCGAAGACACCTAGGCCTCATCCCGAAGACACTTGGGAAACCACCTGCCGCACATACCGGGCCAACCACCACAACACCCCGCCCGATGGTTCTTGGGATAATAATGGACATCAGGCCATCACAACCTGCCCGAAGGTATTTGGGCTATCCGGGAAAGGGAGCAGAAAAGGAGCTAATAACCAGCCACTAAGGATAATGTTGGAAAAAACACCCTTCCCCCATAAATGGGGGTGTTCGGCACTGAGTGGTCAACTTGGGTGGGGCGCGAATAAGAAACACAAAGCTACAAGTATAGATATAAGTTACAAACACTCACCCAAAACATAGGTTTTCCTAGCCAACCTACAGAACACAACACCACTGCGTCCGAGTCACAGTTCACAACCCTTTCCCAAAAAAACCATTTGTCCCATTCTTGTATCATGTTCAGTTAAAATGTTCAATTAATTTTAAGCACTACTGGGCAACTACCATAAGCATAACCAAGGAAAACGTCCAAAGCATGGATCAGCCAAAACACTCACACCGGGTTCTGTCAACAGAGGATCTCTCCCCAATTTGTGATGTGAACGAGTAACCAATCGGATTTAAAACTCACAACCATCGAATCCATACCAAAAGGAGATCCCATTCCCCAAATTCACACAACCACCGAGAGTATAAAAGAATAGGGGATCCCATCCCCTCCCACATTTCCAGCAATCAGCCTGAAAGGAAAACAACCAACTACCACTACCAACACAAGTAAGGGATTTTCAAATTTAAACGACTTAACACACTCCATGATTTCAAATTCCGTGTGTTCTAACCGGGATTTATCACAGAAGGGTTGATCCTGGTGCTTTCAATTATTCAGCTGGATATACGTGATTAACCGATTCACTTTTCACAGCAGAAGTTTACAACCACAAACCAGCCATTTAAAACATCAACAGGGTTTATTAGTGCACAAAGAAACGACCACCAACGGCCTCGATTTTTAGGAGGCGCAAGCCAGCACAACTCAAAAAGATGGTCATAGAATAAACAACATCAAAATATAAAACACCATCAACGATCACAGCCCCCCCTCTCTTTCTTTATAGAATTCGTTCTTTATCTTTAGATAGGTCTGGTTTACCCAATTCTATAGGATCAAAAGCACGCCCACCCCGCATGATACACAAAAGAGAGAGACGAAGGAGAAATTCCCTACTTGTTGATAGATGATCGATGTTTAGGCCGGGGGTGCGGACCCTTACGGATAACGATGCGGCGGCCCCGATGCACCAGAAGAGCCACGATCGAGGAAGGGGGAAACCACGGCCTAACCCTTAATTTATAAGATCCGGGGACGGTTGAGGTGAAAACGTGAAACCGCGTAAGACGTGGAAGTCGTGGGTTGACCACACGGCTTGACTCATCATTAAAGGTGCTGGGTGGTTTAAACCGACTCATGAGTCGATTCAGTATCCAATTAAAACTTTTGTGTGCGTTTCAGGTCTTTTAGACATTTTCGTCTTTTTTTTAAATGAGGCAAAATAGTGTTTAAAACCCTATTTGCGAAAAAGGAGCGTTACTGGAACAACTTGGCAAGGCCGGGTGACGTCGGCCGGTTCCGCCGATCCGTCGCACCGATCGGTCTCACCGATCGGTCTCACCGGTCGGTCTCACCGGTCGGTCTCACTGCTCGGTCTCACCGCTCGGTCTCACCGATCGGTCTCACCGATCGGTCGCACCGATCGGTCGCACCGATCGGTCTCACAGATCGGTCTCACCGATCGGTCGCACCGATCGAAACCCCTTAAGGATCCGGATTTTGGAAAAGGAAGGGACCAAGGGGGGTCCGAGTCATCACATCAGATACCTCTTGAACGATTCACGTCCTCGAGAATCACAACAAACCAGAAGGAAAGAGAGGGTCCGAACAACCATCTTCTAAAGATACCTCTTAGGAGTGAACCCCTGCTAACTAAAAAAACACACTCCCCTGCCAAGAACCAAGCAACATACCACGCCAAACCGCCCGGTCATGTGGGTTTGGGGAGTTTCCCTCCCCCATATCAAGATATTATCCGCTTTGCGCGGCACTGACTCACCGGCACGGGTTTAATCGCATCCACCTTAATGCGTCTTGATTAGGGGTCGGGTTCCCTCTTCCCTTTAGCCGGGGCTTTTCACACACAATAGAGGAAAATAAACCAGTACATTTCATAGCCAAAAGTCAAACGTTCTACCACAACAGGTACAAAAAGGAACAAAGATCAAAACAACCCGGGGTATTGGGCACGCATCTATGCTTCCCTCTCCCACGTACTCTCTTCTAGCCCGCCATGTCTCCACAACACACGAACCAAGGTAATGGCTCACCCACGAAGCAACTTCTCCTTGCAATCCTCGATCATCACTGGTTTTTCCACAAAGGTTACGTTGTTCTCGATGTCCAGTTCACCCCAATCAAGGACGTGTGAATCATCGTGCATATAACGACGGAGCTGGGATACATGAAAGACATCATGTATCCTTAGCAGCAGCGGAGGTAACGCTAGCTGATAAGCCACTTCGCCGACCCGCCGCAACACTTCGAAGGGTCCGACGAATCTGGGGGAAAGCTTACCCCCCTTTCCGAACCTCCGTTGCCCACGCCGCGGGGAGACCTTCAAGAACATGTGGTCCCCAACCTCAAACTCCAAGGGCATTCTCCTGGTATCAGCATACGACTTCTGTCAGTCCTGGGCCGCCTTCATCCTTTCCAGTATGAGCTGAATCTTCTCTGTCGTGTTCTGCACCACCGCCGGGCCAAGGATGCCTGCCTCTCCTACTTCGGTCCAACACACAGGTGAATGGCATGACCTCCTGTACAAAGCCTCAAACGGGGACATACCGATGGTAGAGTGGTACCTATTATTGTAGGAAAACTCTTATAGAGGCAAGTATCACACCCATGACTCTCCTGAGTCCAGAACACATGCCCGTAGCATATCCTCCAAGGTCTGGATGGTTCGCTCCATTTTTCCATCTGTCTGGGGATGGAAAGCAGTGCTAAGGCGTAACTGGGTGCCAAACGCATGCTGCAATCCTCTCCAGATTCGCGAGGTAAACCATGCATCCCTATCCGAGACTATAGACCTCGGAACTCCATGAAACTGCACCACCTCATTCACGTACTTTCGTGCCAAAGCATCCACAGTACTTGACTCCCTGATTGCCAGAAAGTGAGCCGATTTCGTCAACCTGTCCACCACCACCCAGATGGCGTCGCACCCTCCTTGGACCTTGGGTAGTCCCGTGACGAAATCCATTGAGATGTCATCCCACTTCCACTCGGGAATAGGTAAAGGCTGCAGTAGGCCGCCTGGAACCCGGTGTTCAGCCTTCACTTGCTGATATACTAAGCATTTAGCAACACATTCTGCCACCGCTCGCTTAACTCCGGGCCACCAGAACTGCCTTTTCAGCCCCTGGTACATCTTGGTAACTCCCGGGTGCACCGCTAGGGGTGAGTTGTGGAACTCACTGAGAACCTTGCTACACATCACTCTTGGAACAAACAACCTTTTCTGGAAAATCATCTGGTGCTGACCGTCCTCTGTCCATTCTCTTGGAGCATCGCCCTGGTCAACCCGATCACACATCACTTCGCACTCGGGGTCTCCCCACTGAGACTCCTCCACTTGTCGAAACAGAGATGACTGCACTATCATCTGATATAGGCAGCCTCTGCCACTATTCATCTTCGCATCCAGGTGTAAGGCAGCCAACTCCTCCATTGCCTTCCAGGCATTTGCCGACTCTCGGACCACATCCTTCTGCGTCCTCCTGATCACGGAATCGGCCACCACATTGCTCTTGCCCTTAGTATAAGAGATTTCAAAGTCGTAGTCCTAGAGGAACTCCACCCATCTCCGTTGTCGCAAGTTCAAGTCCCGCTGGAAGAAGATATACTTTACGATTTTGTGATCTGTGAAGAGCACAAAGAATTCCCCGATGAGGTAGTGCCGCCATAACTTTAGCGCAAAAACGACCGCTGCAAGCTCCAGGTCATGGGTGGCGTATTTACACTCATGGGGGCGTAGCTTCCTGGACCCTTAAGAGATCACCCCTTGTTGCTTCATCAACACGCATCCCAGGTCCTGTCCTGAAGCATCACAAAATACCTCATAGGACATCCCTTCTTCTGGTAATCTCAACACTGGGGCACAAACCAGCTTTTCTTTTAGGTAGCTGAAGGACGACTCGCATTGCTTGCTCCACACGAAAACCTGGTCCTTCTTGGTCAAAGCCGTCAAAGGGGCTGCTACTCGGGAGAAGTTGGGTACGAATCTCCGGTAGTAACCTTCCAATCCGAGGAAACTCCGGACTTCCACCACATTCTTGGTTGCTGCCCAAGAAACAAATGCCTCAACCTTTGATGGGTCGACTGCTACCCCCTGCTCAGACACTACGTGCCCGAGGAAGTGCACTTCTCGTGCCCAGAACATGCACTTTGACAACTTCCCGTAGAGCTGGTGCTGTCGGAGGACTTCCAAAACTGTCCTCAGGTGCTCTGCATGGTCCTTTTCTGACCTTTAATAGATCAGGATATCGTCGATGAATACCACCACAAACCGATCCAGGTACTCCCAAAAGATGGAGTTCATAAGCCCCATGAACACGGCCGGGGCGTTCGTAACACCAAAGGGAATGACCACGAACTCGAAGTGCCCATACCTGCACCTGAACGCTGTCTTAGGGATGTCGCTCTCTTTCACCCTCAGCTGGTGGTACCCAGACCGCAGGTCGATCTTCGAGAACCATCCTACCCCTTTCAGCTGGTCAAAAAGATCATCTATCCTTGGGAGAGGGTAGCGATTCTTGATCGTCACCTGATTCAACCTCCTGTAGTCTATGCACAACCTAAGACCTCCATCTGCCTGCTTTGCAAATAAGACCGGAGCACCCCATGGTGACGCACTTGGATGAACATAACCCCTCTTCATCAGATTGTCAATCTGTATCCGCATCTCCCGTAGCTCCGAAGGTGCCATCCGGTAAGGAGCCATCGAGATTAGATGAGAGCTGGGCTGCAGGTCTATCCCAAACTCGATATCACGTCGAGGGGGTAGAGTCGTCAACTCCTCAGGAATGATGTCCATAAACTCACGGACGATCTCTGGCACTTCCACCATTTCCGCATCTACGGATTCTACCGTCAGCTCGGTCAACAAGGAGAGGAGAGGTTCCTACCTCCTGTTTCCCTTCGGACAGCTCCGCTCGCTGGTGAAGGTAACACGCTGGCCGTCCAAACCTGAGAACACCACCCTTCTTTGGAAATAGTTGATGACGGCGCACACAGAAAATATCCAGTCGATGCCTAGGATGACATCGTATGGCTGAATCTGTAGCAGAAGGAGATCCCTAACCGACTGATGTGGCCCTAACATCAGTCTACATCCCCGACAAACGAACAACAAGTCATTCTGACCTCTAACTGGTGTGCTCAACACCAGGATCACTGGAAGTGTCTCGGCATCTAGACCCAAGGCACGAGCTAGAGTGGGTGCAACAAAGGAGTGCGAAGCTCCGGTATCGAACAAAGCATAAGCAAGAGTGCTAAACACATTGATCGTACCTCGAACAACCTCTGGCCCTGTTGGAACTGTTGCCTCTGCGGCGTGTAGCTGTCCACGCCCAGCTCCCATGCCCCTCGGCTGTCGGCCACCTCCCCGACTACGCCCTGGTCGAGGTCCCTGGGGAGCACCCTGAGTTCGGCCTCCTCCTCCTATGTCTGCCTGCGGAGGAGCGGGAGCTCGCTGTCCCTGCTGCTGCTGCTGGAAGGGTCTGGCTGGAAACTGCTGCTGCGGCGGATGCTGGGGATGACTGCCACTGCTGTACTACACCCGATCGGGGCACTAACTCCGGAGATGTCCATGGCTCCCACAGGTGAAGCACCGTGGTCCTAATCCTGAAGGGAAAGAACTTGGGCCAGGGGATCGAAATTGAAACTGCTGCGGTCTGCTCCCTGTGGGTCGGAACCTGGAGGGTCCCGATGCTGGTGGCCTGGTGCTGACGGCCTTCCCCTTCGATGGTCCCAGCTGGATCCATTCTCGTGACACTCCGCCCAGAGCATGCATCCTTTCCACCACTTCGGCCTTCTTCTGGACCTCTAAGTATGTCGGAAGGGTAAAGGGGGTAACAGCATACTGGAGGGAGGGTCGGAGCACCTCCTCCAAATGTCTTGCCCGAGACTCCTCATCGGGAAAGAGGTCCGGAGAAAAACGTAGGAGGTCCTTGAACTTGATTCCAAGTTCCCTCACGGACATGCTCCCCTGCTGGAGGGAGAGTAGCTCCTGCCTCTTCTCAGCCTTCATTGTCGAGGAGAGGAACTCCACCCGGAACTCCTTCTCGAAATCCGCCCAAGCAACCTCAGACTCTTTCCTATTCCCCAGGTGAAGCATCCACCACTGACGTGCCGCTCCTCGCATCTGGCTAACAGCTAGAGGAACCCAGTACTCGGTCGGGGCCCGAATCAGGCCGAAGGCTATAACTAGCTCCTCTAGCCAGCCTTCCATCTTCATATCGGAGGTGCTTCCCTCATACTTCTCGAGGGCCTGTCGCTGGAAGGCTCTAAGAGTCTTCTTCCACTGGTCGTCCTCTTCCTCTCGATCATCCTCTGCCGATTGGCCAAAGTAGTCTCAGGGGCCTCGATCGCCTGTACCAAACGTGGTCGCCTTCCAGGTGCCATAGCTGCAAGGTAAACAAGGAATGCCTAAGCCCAAGTAGTGTAGAATATCATTCTTAAAACTTCTTAAGATTTAATTTATTCTTAATTCCCAATACATCCCAGAAACACAAGAACACATGTCATTATGATGCATGTACCTTTCCTAGGGTCTCTACCCTGCAATCAGTGTGGCCTCACTTGGTCGTTCGTTAGGTCCAGAGTCCCTGCATCGGATCACGGGGGGCCCTAAAATCCCATGTCCTAGCCTGTCTTCCCTGGCCTAATTCACGCTCCAAGGTCACCCAACACTGTTGCCTTACCATCCCATGCAATCCTCACTGTGCCTAACTCCAGACTCCGTCCTATCTCTCAACCATCAGCCTCTGATACCATTCTGTCATGACCCGCCTTCATCAAAAGGAGGGAAGGGTCTGCAGATTGCCAGGCCCTTCCTTCTTTAAGTTGAAGGAGAGATAATGACCCCTGAAACCCGCCTTCAATAGGTCCCGGAGTGGCGACTAGCACCAAGGGTATAGAAAATTCTCGCAAATGGAAGGCATTACCCTTTTTATCTTATAGGATCGAAAGATAAGGAGAAGAAAACCCAACAACACCAAGGTAGAAAGAAAAGTAAAGCCAAAAGTAAACCATTCCCACATGCATGTTTCAAAAGTGAAAGCCACAATGTGCAAAAAGGTGGCTATAAGGTAAGTACCAAAAAGAACAAAAAGAACAACTGCAACTGCTCCAAAAGTCCGAGCTAGTAAGGTCCTGCGTGATCCTTGAAGTCCTCCTGGAAACCTGAAAGCAGTTTTATATACGTAGGGTGAGTATTCAAGTACACTCAGTAGGGAAAACCAAGACTCTCATGCACAAGTGGGGGAACGTACTAAAGTCCCGTGAGAAAAAGAGTAAACCAAACACCTAACAATGCAAACTATCCATCCCAGGACTCACCAAGTCTCAATCCCCAAATAACGCAAGTCAAGTAATATATATAATAAGAGCACATCGATGTTTGGGTACCCCGCGCCAGTTTCCCACTAGTTATTGAGACATCCTACGAATCAGACCAATCCCGCCATTCTCACCGCAGTCCCACTGCCACACCCGCCCGCACACACCTGGGACACAACCACACGCAGTCCCACTGCCGAAATCCCGCCCGCACACACCTGGGCCTCAACCGCACGCAGTCCCACTGCTGAATCCCGCCCGCACACACCTGGGCCACAACTGTCACATGTAACCATGCCTGCAAACACCTAGGCCAGAACAACCACCGCCACGCCCGAAGACACCTGGGCTAAAGGATCCAATGCCACGCCCGAAGACACCTCGGCCTCATCCCGAAGACACTTAGGAAACCACCTGCCGCACACACTTGGCCAACCACCACAACACCCCGCCCGATGGTTATTGGGCTAATAATGGACTTCAGGCCATCACAGCCTGCACGAAGGTACTTGGGCTATCCGGGAAAGGGAGCAGAAAAAGAGCTAATAACCAGCCACTAAGGATAGTGTTGGAAAAAACACCCTTCCCCCATAAATGGGGGTGTTCGGCACTGAGTGCTCAACTTGGGTGGGGCGCGAATAAGAAACACAAAGCTACAAGTATAGATATAGGTAACAAACACTCACGCAAAACATAGGTTTTCCTAGCCAACCTACAGAACACAACACCACTGCGTCCAAGTCACAGTTCACGACCCTTGCCCACAAAAACCATTTGTCCCATTCTTGTTTCACGTTCAGTTAAAATGTTCAATTAATTTTAAGCACTACTGGGAAACTACCATAAGCATAACCAAGGAAAGCGTCAAAATCATGGATCAGCCAAAACACTCACACCGGGTTCTGTCAACAGAGGATCTCTCCCCAATTTGTGATATGAATGAGTAACCACTCGGATTTAAAACTCACAACCACCGAATCCATACCAACTGGAGATCCCTTCCCCCAAATTCACACAACCACCGAGAGTATAAAAGAACAGGGGATCCCATCCCCTCCCACATTTCCAGCAATCGGCCCGAAAGGAAAACAACCAACTACCACTACCAACACAAGTCAGGGATTTTCAGATTTAAACGACTTAACACACTCCATGATTTCAAATTCCGTGTGTTCTAACTAAGAGTTATCACAGAATGGTTGATCCTGGTGCTTTCAATTATTCAGCCGGATATACGTGATTAACTGATTCACTTTTCACAGCAGGAGTTTACAACCACAAACAAGCCATTTAAAACATCAACAGAGTTTATTAGTGCACAAACAAATGACCACCAACGACCTCAATTTTCTGGAGGCGCAAGCCAGCACAACTCGACAAGATGGTCATAGAAGAAACAACATCAAAATATAAAACACCATCAACGATCACATGCCCCCCTCTCTTTCTTTATAGAATTCGTTCTTTATCTTTAGTTAGGTCTATTTTACCCAATTCGATAGGATCAAAATCACTCCCACCCCGCATGATACACAAAAGAGAGAGACGAAGGAGAAATTCCCTACTTGTTGATAGGCGATCAATGTTTAGGCCGGGGGCGCGGAACCTTACGTATAACGATGCGGCGGGCCCGATGGACCAGCAGAGCCACGATCGAGGAAGGGGGAAACCACGACCTAACCCTTAATTTATAAGATCCGGGGATGGATGAGGTGAAAACGTGAAACCGCGTAAGACATGGAAGTCGTGGGTTGACCACGCGGCTTGAATCGTTATTAAAGGTGCTGGGTGGTTTAAACCAACTCATGAGTCGATTCAGTATCCAATTAAAACTTTTGTGCGTGTTTCGGGTCTTTAAGACATTTTCTTCTTTTTCTTAAACGAGGCAGAATAGGGTTTAAACCCCTATTTTCGAAAAAGGAGTGTTACTGGAACAACTTGGCAAGGTCGGGTGACGTCGGCCGGTTCCGCCGATCGGTCACACCGATCAGTCGCACCGATCCGTCTCACCGATCGGTCTCACCGATCGGTCGCACCGATCGGCACCCCTTAAGGATCCGTATTTTGGCAAAGGAAGGGACAAAGGGGGTCCGGTTCATCACAATATTATTTTTTGATATAACACAGTTTTGTGAGAAACATAAGATTTTAAAGAAACCCATTGTTGAATGTCGGGTAAACTATTGGACATAACACCCCATTAAGTTAAATATATTATCTAATTCATAAATACTAAAAAATATTCTGAGGTATTATTTTATAATTAGTGGGATGTTACATTCTCCCCCCTTTTGGAAATTATGCCCTCATAGTTTTAAATTTGGTTTCGGTAACTAAAATTTCTCTTTTTAAAATTACTTTATTGAAATCCAACATCATAGAAAGATTTAATAAAAAATTCCTATTTAAAACAAGGAAGTGAATTAAAAAAGTTCACCCAAGATAACCAATACTATGGTTCCATGTAGTAAAACAAGAATATAAAAGAGAAAACTAACCATCAAGTTCTAATGGAGAGTGATAGAAAACATTTTCAGGAGAAAGTTAACAATCACAATACCATACATTTTTATGGGTTAATGGGTCCTTTATTTTTAAATAGTAAAATTAAACATAAATTTTTTTTAGATCCTTTTCTTTTATTTAAGGAATTAATTTACTTTCTAGACTAATAGCATAATGAAATATACTTACTTGAAAAATTTAGTTTTATCATTTATTCAATTTCCACACCAAACACACCATTTTCTCCAAATGTTTTTTATTCGAGATGAATTTTTCATCATTGAAGTACTATAATAAAATTATACATAATCACATAATCCAAAAAATAGTAACCATATATTTCTCTTATCATTAAACATTAACCAAAACCAAAATGGTTGTTACAAAATAATATAATCATCTAAAAATAATAAACCCAATGTGAAAAAGTATTTCAATCTCTACAACTCAATAGTAATACCCAAAGTTCGATATATATGATTCATCAAAAAACAATTTTTAAAATTCATCAAAACAATTTCAACCAATATTGAAACAAAAAAATTCAAAATGATTTTATCACATAGTCTTCAATGATAGATTTTAGAATTTATATCAAAATAAAATAAATTACTCTTGATATCTCACATAAAAAAAATCTTACTAATAATCTTCAAGATACACTAATCAATTCTATAAATAACCAAAATCTACATATGTAAATAATAAAATCATATATTCTTCCAAAATATAAATAAATTATTAATCCTCAATTAAAATATCATTGTATTATATTTACCTTAATAATGTAAAGTAAAAAAGAATTCAACTTATTCTTATTATAGCAACTAGTTTAACAAAAAAATCATACTAACTACCTAATTCAAGTAAGCCAGTATAAGGTGATAAATCCTTACTGTCCTAAGGTTGTGGGTTAGATTCTCACTACCTTTTCTGGCGCCATAGTTTTTCACCCTTCCCGTGGGTTATCATTTTTCTATAACTATATAATTCTTATAGCATTCCAAAAATGAGATAAAATCATAAAAAATAGCCATAACATATTTTGACACCATATTTTATCTCATTCCTTTCATATTTCATCCATAAATGTAATATCCCATAATAACCACAAAATAAAGGATCATATAAACCCTAAAGGTAATTTATACCTTTGTAATTATTTCAAAAAAAAAGATAATTCATCATCAAATAATATTTTCACGTAACAAAATTCATGGTTACACATACTTAAAAAGTTATTCCAATGTAATGCCATAATCAAAAGAGAATTAATAATTTTGAATATTTCATCATCCATATATCTCATACAATTATCAAATTCCTAAAATAGAGACATCTTAATCAACTAGAATTCTCAATGTTCCCTTAACCATGTTATTCAATATTATATATCAATACTTTCTTCCTTAAAAAACATGAATCATGCACTAAAATTTAATTAAGTCAAAACATGAGTCAGGAAATAATCCACAACTTGCATATGTCATTTTGAGTTTCCTCTTCGTCAATTATAATGGCTTTATGTATTTCTAAACAAATATTTATGTGATACTTACAATCCCATTCCATAAACGTCTTCATATAAAACTTATTTTAATAATTACCATAATCCCCACATTTAAAATATTTAATAGATAACTTTGGAAGAACCTCTTTTCCTCTCAGGTATTCAACTGAATGATTCCTTTTTTTCCTTAGAAATTTATTTCATTATAACCATCATTACCACATATATAACATCTTCTTAACCTTTAAAAAAATTCTTAGTTTTTTTGTTCCCATCCTTAATATATATTTCATTTAATATATTTAACTTTATGATCACTATTACCAAAAATCCCACAGGTATTTGTTTCTCAAATATTTTGACACATAAAAATCACTAAGGTTCAAATGGTAAAAAAATTACTCCAAATAGTTAGTTTAGTATAACCATAAGAGTTGTAATTTAATCTCAAATTTAATTTGGTATCTTATTCAGTGAAAATAAAATTTCTTCATATCCAATGTTACATTACTGCATATTGGATCCAGCCGTTTACCAAACTAAAAAGGTTAGTGTGAGTAAATAAAAGAAAATAAATATTATATAACATTTTATGAGGAAGTTAAATGCTATGATATCCTTATTAATGTTATCTAAAACTCATTAAAATTATCCAAAATATCTATAACTCTTCCTAACAAGATAGTCGTTATGGTTTTACACAACTTATAACTTATTCTTAAATAATACCCTAACCTTTAATGTTATCTAAACCAACATATTATTCCAACTATAAAGAATTGTCCTTAATCATAGCATAATCATGTGTTTTTGTCAAGAATTTAATTTATTTTACATTGAGGATGATTTAAAGTTTATATTTTTAGATATTTAGTCTATAATGGTCAAATAACAACTCAAATAATATAAATTAGACAACCCTATTCACTGTCTATCTTTTTCAAAATCTAAAACTTTTCAAAATAAAAATTGAGTAATTTTTCTTGATAATAATATTTATAACATTAATCTTTACTTCTTACTTTCTATAACCTATCCATATACCCTATGGAAAACATTTCAATAACATGGGATGAGTACATAAAGCTCTATCAGGGATATAAAATAAGTAATGAAACTATTAGTCCATGGATATTTTAATCTAATTAGAAAATTTTTCACAAAATCATAATTTTAAACCATGAAACATAAAAAATATTCAATACCTCATGAAATAAAAATATTCACATAAGAATAATAGAAATAAGTTATCATAAAGATAAATTTCGGAATCCATATCATTCTTATATTGTAGGCTTCACGGTCACATAGGGAGTAACGTTCACTATTACATATAGAATACTCATCCTTGTATATACCCTAAATGTATTTGAAAAAACCTTATAATTTACCTTTTTCTCATTAACCAATTAATTGGATAGCAATTATAGTCTATCACACCCTTGGTTTATCACAAATCCACCTCTATAAGTAAACAATTCCCAATAACAAGAACATAATCATAGCACATATAACTAGCATAATAGAAAATAACACTTCCACATTATAATTGAAGATATCATTTAAAGATATTTATATAATCAATACATTCTCAAAACCAATTTAAATTCCAAAATACCTCAAAAGGTAATATGGTATTTATTTTTCATTTAAAAATATTATGGCTTGTAGAGGATGCCAAATATCAAATAATGGTAACGGTGGTGGAAAAGTCATTATCACCGTATAAAAATACTTTTATAGTTTCGTAAAACAATTCACATTAAAATATTCCTTATAATAACCATTTAATGATATTAAAATTAAAATGGGTTTATTATACACCATTTAAAATAAAGTTGTACATGTTTTCAAAATAGGCCACAATAAAAGGAGATTGAGATGAAACCTTTTACCTCGAGTATGATTCATCTCACACATTCCTTATCTTCCTGAATAATAAAACGTGGTTTATTTATACTTTCCTTAGAGAATTTTTATTTTTTATTATTTAATTTATATCACTTATTTATAATGTTATTATAATTACTTAATTTTTTTAGTTCACGTCGAATATTTTTTCAGTATTCAATACTTGAGTTCCAAAATGAACTTTTTATGATGTAAATAGTAAATGTGGCCATAAGTTCATCATCATTAGAATAATTTTCATGAAATAATGATAACTTCTATACATTAATTATACTATTAAATAAAACCATTAATTATGGATATGTAATATTAAAAACGTTAGAATCATAGAGAAGGTAGGCTGTACATACGCATGGGAAATGTTTTCTTTTTTAATCGATTATTATGGAAAAAAGTATGTATAATTTTATATTTATATAATTATCACAAAATAATTAATATCATAATAAAAATTTACATATACTTACAAATATCATCAAATTTATGTAGTGAATAAAAAGGAATCGAATTTCATCATAGAGGTGATAGTTCACGTGTACGCATGAACAATGTTATAATATTTATGTCCATGGAAAGTAAGAACATAATTGTTATATTATTATCTTTTATTGATTAATATGTCATTAAAATCTCATATTAAAATTCATTCTGTGATTATCACCAGTCATGAGAGACGGTTATGGAAAACAAATTATATCGGTTCGTGGAGGTGATAGTTCACACGTACAAAAGAAGGATTAATTCCATCACCATTTGATGGACGTTGAGATGGATTAAGGTGATTATATTAACATAATAACATATCTTTATATTGAGGGTACTTTATTTATTATCTCATCATGGTTGGAGAATATTTTAATGTTGTGGAAGAAAAAATAAAATAGAAAAACTTAAATAAAAACATTCCCTTTATTTCAGATGATCACCTTTCGTTACACCTTCATAACTCTAAGTAGGGTGTATTGCCTAAAATAAGGCCGAAATAATGTTTGTAGGGATTATATGAATGAATTTGTACATATATTTTCCAAACAATGTTTTTGATGTGTATGGAATAATGATGAATGGGTTCCCTTTGATAGGATATGGGAGGGGCACTCTTGGAATTATCCAAAGTATTGAATTAATATAAACTCATTTTCTCTTCCAAATGGGTCCAAATTTTTTTATTTTGAATTTAGGATTATTATGGGAGTAAATATAATCATCTAACAAAAAGTATACATGTCTGAATGTTTTTTTAATTATTATCTTCTATTTTTAAGCCTTTTAACACTTACAGTTTTATCATGTAATTTACACTTTGAGATTTAGAAAAAAAATTACCATAACATTTCAAACAACCAGTTAATGAGTAAATAATGAAATTTTTATAATTATCTGATCCATTTAGAAGAATCCTATATTATTGGAAATTATATAACATTTAATTAAATATCTTATATTTTAAAATGTGAATTATGTAAATTTTAACACTATTTGTTATTTGAATTATTAAAAAAATCATAACAACCTTATTACATTGAAATAACTACATAAAATAATCTGTAACATGTCAAATTCATCCACAAAATTTTTTTATGGAATCAAATAGTTATATTGTTTTTACGTTTATATTGATAAATCATTTATTTGATTATTCGTTTAATAAATCAATTACTACATCATCATTGAGTTAAAATTAAATTTAATTATTTAATGTAAAAAAATTAAAAATTAATTATCACTATGTAGATAAAAAAAATTTATTTAAAATTATAATTTATACTCTAATTTATCATCTATATAACTCTATATTGAAAAATATTTACTTATTAAAAAATATGAGTATGATATTTTTGACATATCATTAAATAAAACATAATAAATGTCATATTCTTACCCAAGTGGTTATAAAAGGTTATAATTTCGGCCTAAGGTTAGTGATTATCAAACCCAAATCCTCAAATGATATTAGGGTAATTTTTAGGGTAATTTTTTATATTATTATAATATTATTTTTAACCTTTAATAACTCGATTTACCTTTAACTGTGGTAATAAAATATAAAAATTACAATTCATAGAAAATTAAGTTGATCATATTATATCACAATTTTCATAATTATTACAACCATATATGTCAATTTTACAAAATTAAATTCATGAAAGTGGAAAAAATATGTTTAACACTAATCTCATAGGTGTGATGAGAAGGCGGGTAAAAGTGACGTTCATAATTTCATAATGTTTTTATATATAATTTGAATATAAAATTATTACATTGACCTAAATTGGATAATATTAAAAAAACTAATATAATTATACTTTAAACAAAATTAAAATTATAATCTAACAATATAAATAAATTAGATGAAAAAGTAGTTTTAAATTAAAATGTTGTATTTTTTATTATTCATTAAAAAGTGAAATTTATCATAATAGTACCAAAACCTCAATAAAAGTAAATTTTGATACTATAATTCTAAATAATATATTCATTTTTTAAAATATAAGTTCTAAAATTGACAAAAACTAGATTTTAAATGGTTTCTCCATTAAAAGGTGGTAAAATGTCCTTTTGGTAAAATAATACTTTTGTGCATAAATTTGAATTTTTTCATATATCATGTTTAAATACCATATAAGATGAATTGTAAAAATTAAATTAAATTTATTAAAAATATATGTCATCAATATAATAAAAAAATAGTGATTTTAGTTTTTATAAAACACCCTTGAGAACATTTAAATAGTTTTTCAGTAAAACAATTCCTTCTGTTTTAAAAATGGTTTTAGAGCCTTTTATAATTAACTAGTCACCAAAAAATTATATATATATATATATATATATCTATGTGTGTAAAAAATATTTTAATAATTTAATTAATACTATTGATTCCCACCAATAGAACGGCTAGCTGATAACTACTACTTAAAATTATATTGTTAAAAATATATTATTTTTCAATTTAACTCGGTCTTGTGTGCAATGTAAGATTTTAGAGGAATCCATTTTTTCATGTCGGGTACACTATCATACATAGATTCCCTTTATGATAAATTCAATATCAAAATCATAAATATTAATTGATATGAATAGTACTTATTCTATAATTACTTGGTATGTTACAACAATTCACCATCCACTACGAATACCTCTTCGTCTATAAGTGAGTTGAATAGAACCAAAATCTTAAAATGATAAGATATATATTAGAATTAAAATATTTCCCACTATGAATTCAATGTAATATATACCCCATGTATTATCGTTAAATAAAAAATTCATTACACACTATTTTGAAATAGAGTTATGAATGTAGATTTCCTTCCAATTATTTTTTTGAAACCATGTAATTATTCGTATTAATTTAAAAAGGAAATGTATTTGGAAAACATGGTGGTATGTGAATTCATAATAAAACATTTGTTTTAAACCATAAATGTAAGGAAACATATATTTAAAAAAATCTATAAATATAAATTAATGTTTTTATATAAAATGAAAAGATGATAGAAAAGGAAACTAAATAGACCAAAAACCATGGTAATCCATAAGACACTATGATTTGGAATTATTTAAGGATCCTCAAACCCTTGGTTATAGAATCATATAATACAGTTCCCATGTACAATCTAATGGCGATGAAGAAAAAATATTTCTAGTGGTAACCAAATCCACATAAACATATTTTAATTATTTTGTGTTATAGTGTAGTCAAATGGCATGGGAGGACGTATGTTTCCTAGCTTACTTGTCTTAGTGTACCCACATAAGTACCTGAGGTTCCCATGTGACTTATTTTTACAATTTTTTCACATCACATTTCCAGTTCTTATTTATCCATGATCGATATATATAACTAGTTAATCCACAAAAGTTTCTCACATGGTGGAAATATTTTAAATACCAATGTGAAATATAACTAAATATAACACCATCATGATTAAATATCATTGTAAAAAAAATTATTAAGGATCATTCAAATATATTTTTGAAACCATAATAAAAATTAATTTTTTTAGTTCATTTAGAAAATGAAAAAAAGACTAAATCTTCATGTTATACATCGCCATTTATTTTCTTACCCATATAAACTTACTAATTTATATATATACACATATATCCCATTTCCAAATTCACATGTTACGATGATGATTTATTGACACACATAGACACGGACTCACACAGTCTCTCACACACACACACACCCACCCTCCCCCCCCCCCACACATATATATATATATATATGAACACTTATTTATATGAAAAGGAACAATATATATACTATTACATAAATATAAATACATATAAAAAAATAGTTTTCAATAATATCACATTTCCATTAAAATCAAAAACTTTCTTCTTATTAATATATATAATTTACATGACCATTATATATTTTTATCAAACAAGGCCTAAGAAATTAATTTAATATAGATTTTGGAATGCATCTAATATTGGTAAAAACATTGATTTGAATAACAAACTAATATAAACATTATTTTTATATATATTATCCATAAACATGTTTCTTATTATTATTTTATATCATAATTAGGGATTAAAAATTCATATAAGCTAGGTTCCTAAAATTTAATATTAAATTAAAGGGTAAACCAACATGAAACTCACTATATTCAAAAATAGTGGCTTTACTCGGTCACAATTATGTCCAAAGATGAAAAAACTATGAAGTGGAACCCTAAATTTCAAAAATTAATAAATCCACGAGCACACACTTCGAGATCTAATTCAATTACATAAACATTAACTTTATATATTCGATCCTAATTAATGTGATAACAAAATTCCATACAAAAAATATTATATAAAAATAAAATATTAAATCACTAATTTAACCAATGGCCTTTTTGGAATATATATATAGATAATTTGGAAAAAATCTTAACAATATTCATTTATAAACAACTTCTTCATAAATATTTACACAATCACCCATAAAATTATATAAATATGAAACCATTCTAGACCGAAATAATTTATCATCATTCTTAACAAACTAGGTAAATGAAAACATAAAAAGGTTCAGTTGAAACGTTAATTAATATAAAACAAAATAAATAAAAATTAAATTTTATAAATAAGAATAAGATAAAATCAGGGTATGAAGACATAATAATTGCTCATGATAATACAATAAGAGTATACAAACCCATAAATACCTATTTCCTCAATAATAAAACATATAATTAATATTTATCAAAGCAATGGGTCATATAGATCAATAATCAGGATCCTTTAAATTTAAATCTTGATAAAATAAATAATAAAGAACCCTCCAGTAAACGTAAAGAAAATATGTTGGTATTTGGGAATAATTTAACATCACAATTTAATATGGAATAAACATAACAATTGTAAATTGAGTTTCCATCATGGTTACATGTGGAGAAACTATAATAGTTACACATGAAATGAATGTGATTATTATTCATTAAATAACCATTGTGGTAAATTACCATATTCTCTTAGGGGAAACCTAATAAGTTAACTCTATCCCATTACCCAATGCAATAGAGTTCTATAATAGGATCAACCTACATATGTTTATAATGTTACCACCCATCATCATAAATAATTTCCAAGAACCATAACATCAATAAATTACAAATATCTTTTATTTCATCATGAAACTCATAGAAAGAAAAATTATTCCATTCATAACATGATTAAATTGTAGAAATGATATTGGTTTCATGAAAATATCTTGAAAAAATCATAATACATTCATATAAATAATTTTTATTTTATTTTTAAAATATATCATATGTAACATCAATGGTTTTGGTCAATGATTAATCGAGATTCCATTAAATGATCAAAAAAATTATTATGAAAATACACTTTTCTCTTTGGAAATAACGTTCAAAAAAACATAAAATATTATAAAAAGAATTTTCCTTGAAAATAAAAATGAATTATTTCAAATAATATTTATAGAATATAATTTTATGGATGGAAGGAATATTAATTCATGTTATAAATGATAAAAATAATCATTTTTTAGTCAGTTTGTAAAAAAAAATAAAAAGTTACCCATTTCGAAAACATTAAGAAACTTACTTTAAAATACTTTAAAATAGAGTTACAAGATCATTTAAAAAAATTAAAAATTATATATTTTTATAAAATAATTTTTTTGAAAACATTTTAAAAAATATCAATACATAAGAGAAAGATTCTCTTGTCAAAAAAGAGAAATAGGATTAGTGTCATTTACAAACAACTTTATTTTGGTTTATTTAATATGTAAGGAAGGAAATGGAAATTAGACATGTAAAAACATTCATAATTATGTGATAATAAAAAAATTTCAAAAATTAATAGCATATTATTTCCTATTGAGGAACCATGATCATAAACAATCTAAAAAATAAAGGGAATTGTAACATAATGCCTTTGCCACTTTGGTACCTTTCCAATCAAAGTTCATATAAATTAATGAAATTAAATAAATCATTAAATATCATTATACTAGGTAGTTTTATGATATAACATGTCAAATGGGAATTATATAAAACTCATTGAATAATTTAGGTACATATCATCAACATATGTCCCTATGAAGCAGAATCTAATGTGAATGACCCTTATAATGATAATTTCATTGAGTAAAGAATTAATAAATTGAAAAGTTATGTTTGAAAAATATTAATCCAATAAAAGTTTATTTAAATATATAATAAAATAATTTAGATATATATTTATATATATTCATGGAATAACAATGTTAATGAAGAAGAGTTATAACCTATGGAATGGAAATTGAGTTGAGAAACCATTTACTAATTAGTAACATTTAAGTCAAATCCTCGTTAATAAAATAATTCAAATTATTACAAAAAATATAATTATGTGTGAATTATTCAATATATAACATTTAAAATGGGTAATATATTCACCATATAAATTAATTAAAGTTCATAAGATCAAAATGTTCCTCAATCAACGAAAATTGAGAGGAAATATCTTACATAGAGTCTTGACATTCCATGTGGGTCATTTAACTCGTGTATAATAAACTAATTTCAATTATTTTATTTATTAAAAATCGTTTCAATGACTAAAACCTTATCATTATATATATATATTCATTTATGAAAAATAAAAATTTAATTACTTAAAATTTTGAGTCCATGCCAGGTTTTTTGAGGATGTGCTGTCCATAATTTCAAAAAAGCATCGGTTTGCTGACCATTGTCAAAAGGTTCAGTATTCCATCTTCTTCAGAATAATAATAATTAAGTTATTATTATTATTATAAATAAATTACACTTTTCAAACCAATATTACAATATGGTTACAAAAAATGAACTACTTTACTATTATGGATAATGTAGATCGTATAAAAGCATGGGTAAAGATTCCATTTTTCAAAAATCATTATAGATAGAAGGAAGGTATTATTTTAAAACAAAATAATGATAATTATATCATAAAAACATATTATTTAATTAAATGAACACATATATATATCATCTGTGTGATGCGGAAATGAAAATCGAATTACATCGCTTCGTGGAGGTGGTAGTCCACACGTACGCACAAACAACATTGCCATTTTTTAGTATATGGAATGGTAAGAAAATAGGTGATATATTATATTCATATAATTATAAATATTTCATGAATATAATATATAATTGTTAAATCAATCATTATAACAATCTGTAATATTTTGTGATGGAAAACGAATCACATTGGTGCATGAGGTGGTAGTCTGTTGTAAACATGAAGATTTAATTCCTTACACATTTTATGGAGGTTGGAGATGGTTATATGTTACTCCAATAAAATAATAACATAAACTTTTATGTAATATATTTAATTTTTTATCTAACCATGTTTGGATAATATTTAAGGGTTTTGTAAAAATAATTTAGATGAAAACACTCTGCTCATAACTATACCACTTCTTTAGACAAACTCATTTTTGTTAAACATTACTCCATATAAGGTTGATATTATGTCCAAATTTAGACTTATATAATATTTTAATGGGTTATAGGAATTTATTATAGTATAATTTTTCTAAACCAAATTTTTTTTAGGTGTGAATAAATGAGAAGAATAACTTCCCTTTTATAAAAGAGGGGAGGGACACTATTTGAATTTCAAATAATATTAAATTAACATAAATAAATTGTGTAGTAAAAATATCTTTGAATTGATAACATTAAAATATAAGATGAGTTCCAGAGAAACTAATCTCTTATAATTAAATTTTTATAGTGTTGTATTTTATGTTTACATTTATCTTTTTTCTTTTAATACTTCATTAATCATTTTCACACATATCATGATAACAAGGTTTTTTACTCTATAAGGGTCATAAAGGCTACTATAAATGGGAAACAACTCATGAATGGACCATAGAGGTTATTTTAAATCATAAACAAATAATTTTTTTACATATAATATTTTTAATATACTCAATTAATTTCATAAAATTGTTTTTTCATAAGATATCAATAATCTCAATTTTAGAAATATTCATTTTCTTTGAAATTAATAACATATATAAAAAATTAAATTGATATAACATAATTAAATAAATCCCTAAAATTTTATATTTACCTATAAATTTTTTAATCAAATTTATTCTTAAAAATTATATTACTTTTAAAAAATTTAATATCATTTATTTTATTTTTGATTAATTGAATAATTACTACTTCAGCATTGTGTAAGCATTTAATTGAATTATTTACTCCCCAAAAAATTAAACCAAAATCCATGATAAAGATATATAATTTATATTTAAAAATAATATTTATACATGAACAGACCCTCTATTTATCCACACATTAAAAATTATATATTTATTCAAAACAAGACTCTGAAAGTTTTTTGTTTTATATACACAAAATATTTTACTGGTCAAAATTACATATAAATTAGTAAAAAATGTCATATAACCAAATATTGGATGATTAAGGATTAATTTTACTCATAAAAGTATATTAATCTATGTGTTACGTTCATTTTATAGTCCCAATCATACTGTTTTTAACCCATAATTGCTCAATTTACCCTTACCAGGGAATCAAATATTTTCTAAAGTTTCTATTCATAATGATAAAAATTAAAACGGACCTATTCACTAAATATGAAACTAATTTTTATAGATTTGAGAAAAAATAATTAATATTAAAAACACATAATTGGTTGAATTTAATTTAAAATTGAACATGAAAAACATGAAGAAAAATAATTTTTCAGAAAAATGACCTTTTATAAAAAAAACATACAAAATTCAAGTATTCATTTAAAAAATAATAACTAAATAATTTGAAATTAAAAATAACTAATTTATTTTTAAATCTAATTAAAAATATAATTTTTCTTTTTAGATAATTGAAAACAAAATATAATTTTTAATAAAAAATTTGTATTTTTCAATTTTAATTCAAAATTCAATTTATTCAGAAAAATATCAAAAATTACTCCTAAGATAATATTAACATACTAATTTTAAAAAATTACCTCTTTATAAATTAAATTTTTAAATATTCATAAATTAATTATAATATTCTCCAAGAAAAATAAATACAAAACATTTTTTAAGAATAAAAAGACATTACTAATAACTGAGTGCTTATTTCATAAACATTAATTAATAAATTATTAATGTGTAGGAACAAATATATTTAATAATTCAATTAATTTTATTTATTCTGTAAAATTTATTTTTTAGGTTATAAAGGATATATATAAATAAAAATATTTCATTGTTCATTTCAGCTTAGTGTTGACAATCTTGGATTCTAAAGAATATATTCATTGTTTTTTTAAATATTGGGGTATTACATTATCAAAACCCCATTTAATAAATTACATAATCAAAATTTTAACTTAGGATTGGTTGTAGTTGTTTATCTTTTTAAAATTGGACTCTTGAAATCCCACCTCATAAAAATGTTAAACAAAAATTCCTCTTGATAAAGGAGAAAGGAGACTATAAAGTCCATCTAGAATAACACATAACAAGGTTTCTATGAATGATAAGTCTTTTGGAATGTGAAATCATATACATGTATGAAAAAAATTAATTCCCAAGGACTGATAGAGATTGATAGATAACATTGTTAGTATAATGTTAGTGAGAATAAAATAATAAATATGTGATGGGTGAAGAGACTATTAACTAATAAAAAATAAAGGTACTATGATAAAAAAATATCATTTTCTTAAAAGTTGAGGAATTATATACCATAAAGACTAATAATTTAATTAAATGTAATTACATCAAAAGTAGAGTTTCATCCCTGAATAAATTTATACAAAATCGCGTCACTTTCTCAAAATGTTGAGTATTTGTGATGAATTTTTCATGTATGAAGCACTATAATCAACTTCTAAGGGATGACATGATTCAAAAAAGGATTACAATATATTATAATTATCTTTATACATTATTAAAAAATATAATGGTCAGGGCAGGATAAGAAAATTCCTTAAATTAATAAACCACCACATAAATAAACACGACATTAATCTCTAAAATATATTAATCATTCACATAAATAAACTGATTCCCCAAAATGACACATTAGGATCATATATGCTTCAAAAATAAAATGCATCCATTAATACTTAAATAAAACCATATAATATTCTATTAATGTAAATCACATAATGTTTTCTAAAATATTGAACTTCTTCATGGGTCATATAGTCACCAAATCAATTTTTATCCCTTAGTTATCGATATAATATGTTCCTAAATAGTAATAACCCATACTTACCTCCACATAAAATATAATATAAACCCTAAAAATCACTAATACATTTAAATTTATATTTATATAATGTAAATTAATTCTTCATAAAAAAATCACTAAAACCCATACTAAACCAAAGGATTGTATTTCAATACACGTCTCTAAAAATATTCATAATCATCTTATAATTCCATAACATAAGACTTAAATAAGTTGGATCTAGGACCATAAACTTATGATTAAATTAAAATTTATAATCCCATGGTGGTAATGATAACACATAAGATAACCTCACATGAAAACATCTTAATATACAAATTTATCTAAACCCTACTCTCATACCAAATAAAAGAGCCATGAACCCACACATGAGGATCTAGTGCCAAAATATAAAATTTAAATTTATTTCTTTGATTCTGATATATCTGACTAAATATTTTCCATCAAAAACATTTTTCATAAAAAAATGAATATTGGATCCCAAACATACCCCTGGACGATTTAGGATTAGAGTTATTGAGAATTTGGACAAACTCAAAACAACTTCTGGCCATAAAAACTATATTATAATGATCTTCATCATCACCAATAAAATTATACAAACATGGAACCTATATATAAACAAAATCATTTATCATCATTATTCATAACCTTGGTATAAGTAAACATAATACGGGTTAGAAGATATGATTTGTAGGTATAAAAATAATCATTAACAATTGAATTGAATTAGTGAGAATTAGATTATCATATGGGTATGATGATGTAATCAATGTTAATGAGTATATAATAATGGAATTCAGACCCACCAAAAAATGGATTAGAAATCATGAAACATCGAATAAATATTTATCAAAGGCAAGAGTCATATAAATCAGTAACGACGATTCATGTGATGTCGATCTTGATCAAATAAATAATTAAAACCCCATAGTGACCAAAAACCAAATGTTTTGTTGTCATGGAACATTTTCATATCACATTTACATATGATGTAACCATAACAACTATTCATGTATTAAACTTCATGGTTACAAATAGAGTAACTATTTTAGTTACACATTTAATAACCATCATTGTTGTACTTGAAATAACCTACATGGGAAATTCCCATAATCTCTTAGCCAAAACCTAATTAGTTAACTCTATCACTTTAATTAATTCATTCAAGAGATATAAAAGGATCACAAACCCTTATTTTATTATAGAACCATCCACATTGATATACAGTTTCTGTGAATCATAATATTTATAATATATATAGAGCTTTTATTTCACCATAAAATGCATCGAAAACTACCATTATTTCGTTTATAACTTGATTAACATATTGAAAATAAATGAGTTCCTTGAAAATATATTGATACAATATTAATATATCTATAGAATCAGTGAGGATGTAATTATAACAAAATATCCCTAGTGGATCACAAGCAACATTGTGATTTCTTTAATTTAAATACCATTAAAATATCATCAAAACTATTCATGAGGAAAATACAATTTTCAAATTGAACACAACTTATAAAAAATAAAAAATAAAAAAATCTCTTTAAAATACTTTTCCTTGAAGATGATGTTGGGAATATATGATGTAATATTAAAAGAACACAAAGGTCATGATAGCGCGAAAATCATTTCTAGTTGTAATGTTAAAAATAAAAGTTATTTTCAAAGACATGGTAAAAGTGAATCAAAAGTACCCCATTTAAAAAATTAAAATTAATTTTACATTTATTTAATTTCAAAATAAATTCAATGATCATGTAAAATAAATTTAATAATTAATTTAGTTTTATAAAATGACGTTTTAAAAAAAATTAAAAACATGGATTTGGAAGAGAAATATTCTATTCTGAAAGAAGATACCAGATTTGTATCACATACAATCAACTTTCTAAAGGATTATTTAATCAATAAGTTAAGAAATAGAAATTAGACTTTGAAAAAATAATAATAATAAGATAATAAATATATTTGGTTCAATAAAAAAAGATCACATGATTTCCTCAGATGAACATTGGACATAAACAATCCCAAAAAGAAAGGAGATTGTGGCATGTGTTATCAACCACTTTGGGAACTTTTTAATCAAAATCCCCAAGAAAAAATAACATAAAATAAAACATTAAATATCTTGAATATAATGATTTCCACAATATAATGTTTCAATGTGGAATTATATACACCTATTAAAATAATTTATGTTCATAACATCAACATATTTCCCAAAGGAAGATAATTTCAAACAAATAACCCAAACAAAGATCATTTCAATGAATTGAGAATTAATAAATGGAGTGATTATATGTAAAATATATAAATCCACTAAATACAAGTGAGAAATTATAACAAAGAAATAAAAAAAGATTCACAAATATTCATGGAATAACAAAGTCACTAAAGAAGAGTTATAACCCAATGAAAGGAAATTTAGTTAAGAAACCATTTACCACTTGGTAAATTTCAAGTCAAATACCATAGGATAAAATAATTCAAATATCGAATCAAAATATTGTAAAGTGTAAAGGAACCATGATATACCATTTATAAATTTGTAGTATATAAACCAAATAATATAAATTTTGATGATAACTTCCAAATTTTCCTCAATTAAATTAAATGGATAAGAAATATCTTACCTTGAGTCTAGACTTTCATTGTTTATCCTTGAACTCCTCCATAACAAACATATATAACTTTTTTTTATTTTTTTAGAACAATTTCAATGATTAATAATATATCCTTAAATTATTTTATTTATTTATTACAATAATATATTTAATTATTTATTTAGTTAAGTCCATATCAGTTTTTATGAAGGGGCATTGTCCAAAATTTTAAAACAACTTCAGTGTACTAACCCTGGTCAATTGGGTCATTGTTCAATAACATAAAAATTAATCACCATGAAATAATTATCATTTCTATACATAAAATTTAATTTTAAAATCAAACATACAACAATGGTATGAAAAAATAAATATGTTTTAAACATAGAGATGGTAGGTTATAAGTGCAGATGAGGAACATTTCCATTTTTCAACGATCATTGTGAAAAGAATGTAAGTATTATTTTATCTTTATATAATGATGATTATATCACAAAAACAATATTATTTATTTTAATACACACACACAATGATATATATATATATATATTATCCTTGTGATGTGGTGATGAATAATAAATCACATCGCTTCATAAGGGTGGTGGTCTGCATGTATGCATGAACGAGTTATCATTTTTATCTTATTAAAATGTAAATAAATAGGTGATATATTATATTTTATGAATTATAAATATGTCATTATTTTCATATATAATTATTATACTAATATATATATATATAACCATCCATAAGAGGTGGTGATGGAAACTTAATAACCTCATTTTGTGAGGTGGTAATTCACCATACATAAGAACGGTAAATTCCATTCTCATTTGAGGAACGCAAGATTTTAATATAGGTTATACTAAAATAATAATAAAATACCATTATGTTTAAGATACTTATGATATTATCTCATCATTTTGGGATAATATTTTAGGGTATCCGAAGAAGAGATAAAACAAAAATGTCCATTTAAGAATTATACCTCTTCTAAGAGAACATCCTTTTATTTTCACATTATTCCCTCTATGGTCAGTATTATATCTATAACAAGAGATATAAATTGTTTTTATGGATTATAGAAATTAATTTCATCAGATATAGGTTAAATAAAATGGTACTCGAGTTCTGATTAAATGAGAATAAGTGGTTCCCATTTAAAAGAGATGGGAGGGGGCCTTTTGGAATATCATGAACTATTAAATTAATATAAATTCATATTGATGTCTAAATGAATCCAAATAGTTAATATTATATTATAAGATCATTTTGAGTCTATATAATCTAAAATAATAAAATTTTGTAATATTGGGATCACATTTTTACCCTTATCTTCCTGTTTTAACCCTCCATTAGTCCATTTCACACTTACTATGACAACAATGATTTTTACTATTATGGAAAAGATAGTTACTATAAATATAAAAAAATACTAAAAATTTACCATGGTTGAAATTTTAATCCATTTCATAATAACATGGTTTATGATATGTTTTTTAGGATTGTCAAATCATTTAATAAAATATTACCTTTATAAAATATCAATGATGTCAATTTTAGAACAATGCATTTACTATGACATTAAAAACATCAATAAAACAAATAGAATTTGAATGATATACTTTAACAGATCCATAAGATTTAATATATATATATTAAATTCATGAATCATATTAATTATTTCAAATTACAAAACTTTTAATATTTTTAATATCATTTATTTTTATTTTTTCATTAATTGAAAGATTACTACACCGACATTTTTTTAGCACTTAAGGTAATCATTTATTAAATAAATATTAAATAAATATAATGATATATGTTAATAATATAAATTTAAAATGAATATTTATAACCGAAAATAACACTTGGTTATCCCCATGAAGAAAATATTATAATTATTAAAAATTCATGTGTGTCATTGTTTACTAATCATTATATAGAACATTATAAAGGTCATAATCACATCTGAAAATAAAATAAGGTCAGATATATGAATATTAGATGAGTAAAGATATAATTTAATCATAGAATAAAATTATGTCATTTTTTCATGATATTTTCTTAGTCATTTCATATTATTTTAAACACTTAATTAAATGATTTTTCATTATTGGTGTAACAAATATTTACTAAATTTACTATTTATAATGAATTAAATCAAAGAAAATTATTTACCAAAATTGGAACCGCTAATTTCAAATATATAATTCATTTTTAAATATTGAAAATATTTAATTAGTATTATTAAAGTTAAAATTTAATCTGGAAAACAATACAAAACATGGGTTTTTCAGAAAATTGACCTTTATAAATTGTTTTCATAATAAATTCAAGTATAAAATTCATTTGAAAACATAATTTTAGTATTTTAAGTTAAATTTAGCTAATGAAATTTTTAAACCAATCAAAAATAGAATATTACTTTTTAGATACAGGGATGAAATTAAATTTTCATTAAAAATAAGTATTTTCACTATTTATTAGGAAATAAATATTTTTAGATAATAATAAAAATTATTAAAAATGTATTTCAGATATTCTAATTTCAGAAATGATATAATTTTTTAGAAATAAAAATTCTAAATATTCCAAAAAATAATTATAAAATTTTCTCATAAAATAATATAATACCCATTTTTAGAAGATGTATTTTTTGGAATAAAATGACATTATTAAAAAATTGATTTCATATTTCCTAAACATTATAAACCCAAATGGTTAGAATAAGATAAGATAATTGTCTAAAAATAATAAACCCTATATGAAAAACTATTTCAATCTCTAAAATTCAATAGTATAGAAAAAGTTCAACATAGACCATTCATCAAATAACTTTTCTTAAAATTCCTCTAAAAAATTCAAACTAATATTGAAACACAAAATTTAGAAGGACTTGATCATATTGTCTTCCAAGATATAATTTAATAATTATCTCCAAGTAAAATTAATTACTCTTGATTTCTCACACAAAAAATAAATCATTCTAATAAACTTCAAGATACACTAATCATTTAAATAAATAACAATAATTAAAATAAATCTAATATAAATCAGAGATTCTTCCAAAATATAATTAAACCATTACTCTTAAATTATTATCTCATAGTATTCTATTTAATATAATCGTGTAATGTTACAAAAATCACTTTATCCTTATTACATCAACTAGTTTAACTAAAATAAAAAATTCATACTTACTAGGGACATCATGCAGGCCAGTGGTACGCGATAAATCCTTTTTTCCCTTCGGTTGTGGGTTCGATTCCCATAGACTTTTCTGACGTGAAGGGGTTTTCACCTTTCCTGTGGGTTATCCTTTTTCTAAAACATTATATTTCTTATAAAATTTCAAAAATGAGATAAAATAATAAAAATTAACAATAAAATATTTTTAACCCAAAAATTTTTCCCATGTATTTTATTTTTCATTAAAAAATATAATATCACATAATAACATCAAAATCAAGGATCATATAAACCCTAATGGTTATTTATACCTTTATAATTATATCTAAAAAAGAAAAGATAACTCTTACTTGAATAAAAGTTTCATACAAAAAACTTTATGGTTACACATACTTGAAAAAGTATTCCCAAAACCCCCATCATTAAAGGATTACTAAAACTTTTAAACATTTCATAATCCATAGATCTGATATAACTCAAAAATTCCTAAAATGTAGACATCTTAATCATCTATAATTCATAATGTTCACTTAACCAATTTATTCCATATTATCACTTAATAATTGATTCCAAAAAAACATGAATCCTGCACTAAAAATCAATAATTTCAAAACATGAGTCAAGAAATGATTCATACCTTTCATATGTCATTTTTAGTTTTCTCTTATTTAATTGTAATGGCATTAGGTATTTGTAAAAATATATATTTATACGATACATCCAATCTCATTCCCTAACCTTATTCATATGAAATTTACTTTCATAATTACCATACTCCCCACATTTAAAATATTCAATTGATAACTCTAGAAGAACCTCTTTCCCGTTCATGGATTCAACTGAATGATTCCTTTTTCCATAGTAGTTTATTTCTTTATAACCATCATTAAAACATCTGCATCATGTGTTTTATTCCACATCTATGATACGTTTATCATTAAATATATTTACCTTTATGATCACTATTACCTAAAATTCCAAAGGTATTTCATTCTCTCAAATATAATGAATCAGAAACATCACTAAAGATTAATTGGTTAATTATTTATTCTGTATAGTTAGTTAAGAATAAAAACAAGAGCTATCCTTGCATCTCTCATTTAATTTGGTTTCTTATTCATATAACAAAAAATATTTCCTTCACTTCAATTATTACTTTCGTGCCTATTGGATCCATCCATTTAACAAACCAGAATTGTTATTATGAGTAAATAAAGAAAAAAATATAGTAGAACCTTTTATGAGGATGGAAAATACTACTATATATTTATTCACATTAATTAAAACTCATTAAATTTATCCAAAATATATATAACTCTTCTTACCAAACTGACCATTATGGTTATACATAAATTATAAATTATTCTTAAAAAACATTGTAACCTCTAAAGTTATCTAACTCAACATCTGATGCCAACTATAAGTCCTAATCCTTAATTATTAGAAAATCTTGAGTTTTATTCAATAATTTAATTTTTTTTGTACATTGAGGATATTTTCAAGTTTATTGTTTTAGATAATTAGGCCATAATGATTAAATAACAACTGAAATAATACGAAGTAGACAAGTCCACTCACTGTCCATTTTTTCACAATCTAGAACATTTTAAAATAAAACATTAAATATTTTTCATGATAAAAATATTTATAACATTCATAATGGCTTATTCATTTATATTTTATATCCTTATACCCTATGTAAAAATATTCAAAAACATTGGATGTGCACCAAAATATTTGAAAGGGATATAAAATAAGGAATAAAACTGTTAGTCCATTAATATTTTAATCTCATGAAATTTTTTTCACAAAATCATAATTTTCACCCATAAAAATAAAACCCTTTTACATACCTCATGAAATAAAAATATTCATATAATACCCGTAAAAATAATAAATTATAGAGGTAAATTTTCGTATCCATATATTTCTTTGGGGCCACATAGGGAGTAACCTTCCTGGTTATATTTGGAACACATATCCTAGTATATTCCCAAAATCTCTTAGGAGAAACCATAATGTATAATAATTTCTCATTAAAAACTTCATTATAGATCTATCACAGGGTCACACACCCTTGTTTTATCACGGATCCCCCTATATACATAAATAATTCCCAAGAACCATAACATGATCTTAACTCATAAAACTAGTATAAATGAAAATAAAACATCCACATTGTAATCAAAGATATCATTTCAAGATATAAATATAATAAATCTATTCTCAAACCCATTTTAAATACCAAAATACCTAAAAATGGAATATGGTTTTTTTCCATTTAAAAACATTACATCTTAAAGAGGAATCCAAATATCAAATAATGGCCATGACAGTGTAAAAGTCATTATCAACGTATTAAAAAATTTATTTTGTAGTTTTTTAAAACAATTAATATCAAAAGATTACTTTTGAAATCATTTCAATGATGTTATATTTAAAAAGGTTTGATTATACATGATATAAAATAAGGTTGTGTATATTATCAAAATATGCCTCAATTAAAGGAGATTGAGACGAAGTCCTTTACCTCAAGTCTGATTCGTCTCAAATATTCTTTATTTTCTATAATAATAAAATTAGTTTTGTTTATACTTTTGTGAGAACCCTTTTCATGGTTACTATTTCATTTATATAACTTATTTATAACATTATAATAATTAGTTCATTATTTATGTTCTAGTCATATATTTTGATAGTATTCGGTAATTGAGTTCAAAAATGAACTTTTTATGATTTAAATAGCCCCATGTGTTCATAATCCCATCATCTATAAAATAATTTTCATGAAATAATGATAACTTATACTCATAAATTATACTTTTAAATCAAACAATTAATTATGGTTTTGTAAAATAAACAATGTTATAATCATGGAGACGGTAGCCGTATGCATGCATGGGTAACGTTTTCCGTTTTCATCGATCGTTATGGAAAGAATGTAAGTATTATTTTATATTTCCATATTTATCATAAAATAGGTAAAATAATAATAATCATTTAAATATACTTATATATATTACACAATTTATGTATTGAATAAAAATTAATCACATCATTTTGTGGAGTTAATAGTTCACATGTACGCACAAACAATGATATAATTTTTATGTGCATGAAAAGTAATGACATAATTTGTATATTAGTATCTTATAGTTATTAATATGTTATTAACATCACATATGAGCATTAATTATATCATTATAACCTATCGTTATAGAATCTTATAGAAAATAAATTATATCAGCTCGTGGAGGTGATAGTTCACATGTACACATAAATGATTAATTCCTTCTCCTTTTGATAGATGTTATAATGGATATATGTGATTATATTAGCGTAATAACATATCAGTATATTGAGGATACCAGATTTATTATCTCATTTTGGTTGGAGCATATTTAAAGGTAGTGGAAGAAAAAATAAAATAGAAACACTTAAATAAAAAATTACGTTTCCTTCAGATGATCACCTTTCATAACCCCTAAACAAATCTATGTATGGTGTTCTGCCTAAAATAAGGCCAATAAAATGTGTGGAAGGAATATAAGAATTTTTTCTGCACATATTGGCCGAAACAAAAGGTTTTTGATGTGTAAGGAATACAGATGAATGGGTTCTATTTTATAGGATATGAGAGTGGAACTCTTTGAATTATCAAAAGAATTAAAGTTGATGTAAATTCATTTTCTATTCCAAATGGGTCAAAATTTATTTAGTTTAAATTTTGTAATATTTTGTGTCAAAATATAACTATATAATAAAAATTTTATAAGTTTGAATATTTTTTTATTCCTTATCTTTTTTTAACCCTTTTTAACTCGTATAGTTTTATCAAGTAATTTACACTTTCAGAATTAAAAATGACTACCATAACAAGTAAAAAGAACAATTAATGATTCATTAATTTTATTTTTATAATTATCTAAACTTTTTTTCAGTATCTTGTATTTTGAAAAAATTTAAAACTTTTAATTAAATATTTTATATTTTAAAATATGAATTATGTCCATTTTAAAACTATTCATTACATGGATTTTTAAAAAAAATCATAACAACTAGATTACTTTGATAAAACTATTAAAAATCATCCCTAACATATAAAATTCATCAAAAAAATTATTTTATGGAATTAAACAATTGAAATTATATTTATTTTAATATTTTTATATCGTTTATTTGAATCTACATTTTATAAATCTACTACTGCGTCATCATTATGTATAAATTAAATTTAATTATTCAATGTCCAAAAATTAGAAATAAATTATCATTATGTACATAAACATATTATCATTAAACTTAAAATTTATTTTCGAATCTATCTTCTATATAACTCTACATTAAATTTTATTTACTTATTAAAAAATATGAGTGTGATATTTTTAACATATCTTAAAATAAACCATAATAATGCCATATTCTAACCCGAGTTGTTTAAAAAGATTATAATTTGAGTAGAAGGTTAATTTTTATCGAAACCCACTCATCCAATGAAATTAGGAAAAGTGTTAGAGTGATTTTACATTATTTTAATATTGTTTTTTCCATTAATTGTCGGTTTTACCATTAACCATGGTAATAAAATATGAAAGTTACTATTCACAAAAAAAGAATCAGTTGATAATATTAGATCAAAAATTTTAAACTTATTGCAACCATGTACATCCATTTTTCTAAATTTAATTCAGGAAAGTGGATAAATTATGTTTAACACTTATATCACAAGTGTGGAGAGAAGGGGCTTAAAGAGACGTTAAAATTTTCAATAAGTTTTTATATATAATTTCATTATAAAATTCTTCAAATAACCATAATTGGATTAAATTATAAAAAAATTAATATAACTAATATTTAAAAAAATTAAAATGATAATCAAACAATATTAATAAATTAGACGAAAAGTAAATTTTCAATTAAATTGAATTATTTTTCAATATTCATTAAAATATGAATATTATTTGAATAATACAAAAATTCAACCAAAGTAAATTTTGATACTCTACTTATAAATACGGTTTTTATTTTGTCAAATATAACTTATAAAAGTGAAAAAAACTATATTTAGAATGGGTTCTCCATCAAAAGGTAGTAAAAATTTGTAAAGACCCGTAAAATTCAATGAAAAGTTTTTCTTAATATTCTTTGGGATTTTACAAAACGCATTTTCTGACGGCACCTGATTTCGAGGCCCAGTGTGCCCGGAATCAATTTCCGAAGATTGGCTCGGGTACGTTCAGTGAACAAACGAGTAGGAATTTCTAACTTTTGAACCGGTGCTCGGAATCAAATTCTGAGGGGACCGATGGAACCGCAGTTCTGATATTTGCTTATAAACTCCTATTCTAGAGTTCCGTTTACTCGAGAGAAGTTGATAAAAATTGTGGAAGTTAAAAATAAAAATTTAACAACAATTTTTATTTTACTCTAAGTGTTTAATCCTTTGGAATGATGTTGGGTAACTACCCAACTTCCCTTGGGAGGTTATGAGTGTGGTTGGGCCCACACGAACCCCACCCCTTCATATCCTCTAACCCCTTCAACTCACCATTAATATTGTTAACTTAAGTTAATAACTTATGACATTAATGTAGTGAGTTTAATGTGAGTTTTTGAAATTCAAACACTTGAATTTCAAAAGCCATGTTGAGTTAATAAATTAAGTGCGGCTTAATTTATTTTGGGTTATTTCCTTTGTTGCTTGAGAGGACTTGGGGGAAAAAGAAGGCAAGGAGCTTAGAGATCATCTTATTCATCTTCGATGAAGAACGCGAAGAACGAACGATTCCCAACGAGGAACGCTGAGCACTCGGAGACCGTTTACCGCGACGCCATACCCATGACGTTCCACCCTTCATTCTTCTTCCCACGTCAAAGGAAGGGAGACGACGTTCCATCTCGGACAATCTCCGTCAACGTCTTCGAATCCTCTTTCTGTGACGTCTCTTCCCGCGACGGTTTCTCTGTGACGAATTTCTCCATGATGAAATCCTCATTCAAGCCTCACTCAAGGTAGGGGGTTTACGTGTTTTCTATACGTGATTCTCTTCCGTCTTTTATACGCGTCTATTTGGACCGCATGATATCAGTTAACGGGAGGAGGCCGGACCGCAAAAACACGGTCGTTCCCCTCCCTTATTATTTTTCTTGTTGTTGCAGATCGAATGAAATTGATGCGGTGCTGTTGCACCGCACGGGATCGAGTGGCACGGATTCTCGACATCATCACGTCGTGCAGGATCGAGCAGCACGAATGCGTGACATCATCACGTCGCGCAATCAAATTTTTAAAACTCTCGTGCGTGAGTATTTGATGGCAAGGTGTTCGTATAATTTATTTTGGATAAATTATATGCTCGTCATGATTAAAACCATGTGGTTATTATTTTCCAATTGATAACACCTAACACAGAGGGCGCGGGACGAACATACATGGCCCGACAACCCTCGACAGCTTGTTTATCGATGTGCGGATCAACAGACAATGACGAAGTAGGCCGCTATGGCGTTTGAATCCATTCGTAGTGAAGGTCGGGTCCCGGGAGGACCGTTGGCGAAGACAGCAGGAGAAACGGACCATCGGAGCGTATCCGGTGGTCCACGGAAGGCGGTGGCGGCGCGCCGCAGGCGCGGCGGCGCCGGCGACTGGCGGCGGCGGCGCGCCGCCGGAAGGCTGGTGGTGGCGGTTCGCCGCCGTCTTCAATCAGCGGTGAGGGGGGGAGCCGCGCACCCCGCTCTGCGGCTTCAGCGCGGCCGCGCCGGCCTATCCGCGGCCAGTCGGTCGGGCCGGACCGAGGCGGCCGGGCCAGGCCGCGCCGGCCGGGCCTGTCTGGGCCCAGCTGGGTTGGACCCGGTTCGGGCCGACCCAGGGGGGGTCGGGCCAGGTCATTCCGGGCCCAGACCCGCTGTTTTCAGACCCTCTTTGTTATTTTTCCCATATCTTGGGCTATGGACCTCCGATAGACGGACCATTAGTTGCGTAGCAATCCTTGGAATGAGGCGGTCGTTTCTGAATATTATACTCAATGTTTTGGAATATTTTGGGTTCGGCCGAGTTGGTTCAGATACGAAACCAACCGGGACCTCGGAGCGGAAACGCTCATATCTTGAGCTCCGGACGTCCGATCTACGTGCCGTCAACTTTGATGGATTCGTCTAAGTGAGACAAATCTTTTGGCTTACTCCGATCGAGGTTTGGATGTCGTCAAACTGTGGTCGGGTTGGTTCACTCACGAAACCAACCATGCCCCTGGAACGAAAAACCCAATAACTCACAGACCGGGCGTCCGATTGACATGCCGTCTGTCTCGTTGAATTCCACTTGATGATACTGAACATTTGGCATACTTTTCCTGAGATTTGGTTGTTGTTGGATAGTGGCCGGGTTGGATTGTACCTGAAATCCAACCGGGCCCTTGGAACGGAAAAGCTGATATCTTTCAGACCGGAAGTCCGTTTGACGAACCGTCAGCAGCGTTGGTGATCACGTTGAGAAACGGTCCCTATGAATATACCCTATGAGAGTTCGGGGTACAGTTGAGATACGGCCGGGTTGGTTCGCTCACGAAACCAACCGGGCCCCTAGGACGAAAAGGCTAATAACTCACAGACCGGGCGTCCGATTGACGCGCCGTCTGTTGCGTTGATACCCCTATGACGAGGTGGTCCTTTGAGATACTTCTTCGTGGGACTTTGAGATACTTGGAGTATCAACCTATAGTTTGTGGAGCAGACTGTCCCGGAGATGAGCGTACGGAGTACAGAGACCGTGTAGCCGACTGAGACCTGACAACTGCTTGACCGACTCGACTTGGAGTGAGTCGACTAGCCCAGTGGACGGAGCGCCAGATATATGGAGACTAACCCACGGTGGACGGAGCGCCCGGTAGTTTGCCGAAGACCCGCGGTACTCGACAGGAGGAGTACCTATTTAGGCTATTAGGGGGAGCGTTCGGTATTTGGCGATAGAACCACAACGGACGGAGCACCCGGTAGTTGGTCGCAGACCCGCGGTACTCGACAGGAGGAGTACCACAATAGTCTTAGGTTAGTGAGCAGTACCTCGGAGTGGTGACAGGACCTATGTACACTCTAGAGACGGAGCTCTTCAGCAGTTACGATTTCGATAATGAAAATCCTGGTTTGAGTAGAGTCTTTGACATTGTGTTTACCTCGTGATTGAGATGGGTCACTTGATAACTTAGGTATATGTATGGGCATATACCTGGGTAGTGGTTATCTGTTTATTTCATAATCTTTGTGTTTCATCATGTTTGAGATGGGTTACTTGATAACTTAGGTGTATGTATGGGAATATACCTAAGTAGAGGTTATCCATTGAAATCTTCTATGTGGTTACCATGTTGGTTTTAGTGAGACCTTGAGGGTCTCGGGGTCCCTACTGAGTATCGTTATACTCACCCCTGCACGGGCTATGCCCGCACCTCGTTGTGTTGGTTGCAGAAGACTGGCAGAGCTGAAGGAGGCCGAATGTTCGAGGACTAGATGGTACCCGGAGGTGGACCACACGACAAGTCAGTACCCGGAGGTGGACCACACGACGAGTCAGTATCCGAAGGTGGACTACACGGGGAGACAACACTCAGAGGGGGTTGACGGGCATGATCATTGAGGAGCATCACTATCTGTACCTACTCTTCAGGTAGGATCCATGGCAGATGATCCAGGAGCTGCGCTATCTATACCTACCCTTCATGTAGGATCCGAGGAGGACGACCCAGGAGCTGCTTCCTTTCTTCCAGCTGTTTGTCTTTTTCTATTGTACTTTCGTTCAGTTGTAGTTGTACTTTCAGTTGGGTTTGTATTCTGGCCCATTTACATTTCAGCACTTTCTTTTGTACTTAGTGTTTTACTTCCTCTTGTACTCTATGGTGTTTTGTTTACTTTTATAAAGGAAATTCCTTCCCAGTTATCGGGATTTAGGCCTTTGGTGATAGTCGTCAGCCCCTGGCCTATGGAAGGCGGGCTTGGGGTAGTCACGACACGGGCCCCGAGGACGGGTCGTGACCAATTGGTATCAGAGGAGTTCGTTTCTACCGCAGAACTCAGGACTCTGATATTTTTCTATGTGAAGCAATATTGTTAAGGGTACCGAGTGTGGTCTTCAGTTCTGGGAGTCCAGTGTTGGTGCGGCGGCCGACGTATCCGTACACCAGGACCCTGACTACTGATTTCTGACATTGTACATGAAAACACTGATTGCATGTGTGTTTCCAAATTATTAAAGTCATATCAAACCAGGTCATCTAAACAGGTATAAACATTGACCGTGTCGCATCTGTTTAGGATGTCTCCACGCAGGCAGTCAGTTGGAGTTTCGAGAGAGTACTCGATGACGACTCACCGATCGACGAGGCTCTAGTGGAGGGCCCTTTTTACTATGTTGGCTCCCTGGGGTGGTGTACCAGCAGCACCACCACCTGTTGGGCAGCAGATACCAACAACTATGCTAGAAAACTGTGCGCGCTAGCAGAGCACCTTGCACGAGTTCCAGCAGCAGAGGCCTCTAAGGTTACGAGGTGAGACAGATTCCCAGACAGCAGGGCAGTGGCTTGAGACGATTGCCAGAGTTTTTCGCCTAGATGAGACATCAGTATAGTGGATGGTGGACTTGGCTACTAGTATTTTCTAGTGATTGACCATGAGGATGGTCTGCTTAGTGATGAGGCTTCGGTATGTGGACCGATGCATGAGATAGTGCCTTCGGGTAGTGTGTCAGCTATACATCACTACCTGATGGTCAGCAGCTACAACCGGCAGTATCGGTAGGTGACATATGTAGGATTACTGCCTTATAGGTGTTCCAACATCAGATACCCTCATGTTCCAAGGTGAACCTAACTCACAGGCGGCTGAGTACTGGCTTGAGGAGGTAGCAGAGAGTTTTCTAGAGCTTATACAACTTTGGAAAGATGACATGTCGGTAGCTGAGAATTCATCGAGGCGTACCGAACATTCCGAGTACTCGATGAATATGATTTGGTCAGTGCTATAGAGCTCAGACCTCTGAGTGTGGTTTGTTTAAGGACATTCGAGCCAACACCTTTTTCTTTTATGCAATCCTACTCACGTTAGGGTTCTAGAGCGAACCTTGAGGTTGAATGTTCTTTGGCTGAACGAATATAGCCAGTGTATGTTAACAGTGGGAAGATGCGAACTGGCGTCAGTCACAGAGACTTGAACATGTAAAATGTTTCAAGAAGAGGAAATGTTAAGGACAGATGAATCTGCAGAGCAGTGGACATGGAGGCAGAGCTAGTAGAGCAGCTTGTGGTGGTGTACATTTCAACATGTTGCCATTACCCACCTTTGTAGTCCCCGCTAGGCTTAGGGAGTTGGAGAGAAGGGGAAGAGAGTAGCTTCTTTCAGTCATGGAGTGTGACCAAAAAGGGATCTAAGGATGATTCGAAGTGCGGAATTTGTCTTCTACTAGCTGCTGTATCCACAGACATCGAAACGAATCATCCCTTCCTTCCATGAATCTAGTCCCAGACCTAGAGTTTCCAGTTAAGCCATTGACTTGACCCTCACGTCTGGAGATACCTTTGGAAGGAGACTCAATAGTCACACTTATGCCGACGGCGTGATCTGACCCTTGACGCGAGAGTATCGGTTGGGACCTCTTGGTGGCAGCATCGAGGCCTTACGACGTTAGATTGAGTATGGATTTGGCAATCACTGTTCATAAAAAAATTGACGGAATTTGGAAAACGTCGAGATGGGTTTTCCTTGGTCGGCGAAAAGGAAACCCTGGGCAGCACAAGTTAAACTCGTGCATGGGAGGGTGTAGCCGATCATTCTTGGGTCGGCCAACCTTACCCTCGTGGTAGTAGGAGTTTTGAGTTTTATTTCTAATCTGAAATGGGAGACCTCTAGAGTTCGAGGATGGCGACCACGTTCTTCTACGGGTCTCACCTCGACGAGGTTTACAGAGATGTAGCCGAGGCGGTGAGATATCTTCGAGGTTCAATGGACCTTTCTAGGTCCCCAGTAGGGTAGGCGAGGTGGTTTACCGCTTCACCCATCCACCTCAGTTGCACCGAGTGCACGACATATTCCACGTATCTCAGCTGAGGAGATATGTGCACATCCCGACACAAATATTTGAACATGGGGAGATGGTCTTTGATGATGGGGTGACTTTTGCAGAGGTTCCAGTGGAGATTGAGGTTCGATGGGAGTTGGTCCTACGAGTATGGTTGATTTCTCTTGTCCGTTTTCGTAGGCAGCTCGGAAACCTCCAGGTGAGCACATGAGAGCGGAAGGCTCAGATGCGTGCTCAGTACCACTTTTGTTTCCCTAGTTTGTGTTATAGCTTTACGGGGACGTAAAGCCCTGAGGTGGGAGAAATGTAAAGACCCGTAAAATTCAGAAAAAATTTTTTCTTAATTTTCTTTGGGATTTTTCAAGAACGCAGTTTCTGACGGCACCCGATTCTGAGGCCCGGTGTTCCCGGAATCAATTTCCGAAGTTTAGCTTGGGTACATTCAGTGAATGAACGAGCAGGAATTTCTAACTTTTCAACCGGTGCTCGGAATCAAATTCGGAGGGCACCGATGGAACCGCAGCACCGGTATTTGCTTATGAACGCCTATTCCAGAGTTGCTTTTACTCGAGAGAAGTTGATAAAAATTGTGGAAGTTAAAAATAAAAATTTTACAACAATTTTTATTTTACTCTAAGTGTTTAATCCTTTGGAAGGAAGTTGGGTAACTACCCAACCTCCCTTGGGAGGTTATGAGGGTGGTGGGGCCCACACGAACCCCCCCCCCCCTTCATATCCTCTAACCCCCTCAACTCACCATTAATATTGTTAACTTAAGTTAATAACTTATGACATTAATGTAGTGAGTTTAATGGGAGTTTTTTAAATTCAAACACTTGAATTTCAAAATCCATGTTGAGTTAATAAATTAAGTGTGGCTTAATTTATTTTGAGTTAGTTCCTTTGTTACTTGAGATGACTTGGGGGGAAAAGAAGACAAGGAGCTTAGAATTCATCTTCTTCATCTTCGATGAAGAACGCGAAGAACGAACGATTCCCATCGAAGAATGCTGAGCCCTCGGAGACCGTTTACCGCGACGTCATACCCGCGACGCGCCACCCTTCGTTCTTCTTCCCATGTCAAAGGAAGGGAGATGACGTTCCATCTAGGACAATCTCCGTCAATGTCTTCGAATCCTCTTTCTGCGACGTCTCTTCTCGCGACGGTTTCTCTGTGACGAATTTATCCGCGACAAAAACCTCGTTGAAGCCGCGCTCGAGGTAGGGGGTTTTTTATGTTTTCTAAACATGTTCTCTTTCGTCTTTTATCCGCGTCTATTTGGACCGCATGATATCAGTTAACGGGAGGTGGTTGGACCGCACAAACACGGTCGTTCCCCTCCCTTATTATTTTTCTTGTTGTTGTGGATCGAATGAAATTGATGCGGTGCCGTCGCACCACGCAGGAACGAGCGACAAGGATGCGTGACATCGTCACGCTGCGCAGGATCGAGCAGTAAGAATGTGTGACGTCGTCACGTCCCGCAATCAAATTTTTAAAACTCTCGTGTGTGGGTATTTGATTGCAAGGTGTTCGTATAATTTATTTTGGATAAATTATACCCTCGTCATGATTAAAACCATGTGTTTATTATTTTCCAATTGATAACACCTAACGCAGAGGACACGGGCCGAACAGACACGGCCGGACAACCCTCCGCAGCGTGTTTATCGATGTGCGGATCGACAGACGATGACGAAGCAGGTCGCTATGGCGTTTGAATCCCTTTACAGTGAAGTTGGGGTCCCGGGAGGACAGTTGGAGAAGACGGCATGATAAACGGACCACCGGAGCGCGCCCGGTGGTCCGCGGAAGGCGGTGGCGGCGCGCCGCCGGAAAGCTGGCGGCGGCGGTTCGCCACCGGCTTCAATCAGTGGTGAGGGGGGGGGGGGGGGGGGGGCGCCACGCACCCCGCTCCACGGCTTCCGCGCGGCAACGCAGGCTGAGCCGCGGCGGGCCGGCCGGGCCCAGCTGGGTTGGACCCGGGTCGGGTTGACCCGGTTCGGGCCGACCCGGGGGGGGGGGGGGGTCGGGCCGGGTCGGCGGGGCCCAGACCCCCCGTTTTCAGACCCTCTTTGGTCTTTTTCCCATATCCTGGGCTACAGACCTCCGATCAATGCACCGTCAGTTGCGTAGAGATCCTTTTAACGAGATGGTCGTTTCAGTATCTTATACTCAAGGTTTTGGAATACTTTGGGTTCGACCGGGTTGGTTCGGATACGAAACCAACCGGGCCCTCGGAGCGGAAACGCTCATATCTTGATCTCTAGACATCCGATTGATGTGCCGTTGACTTTGATGGATTCCTCTAAGTGAGACTGATCTTTTGGCTTACTCCGCTCAAGGTTTGGATGTCGTCGGAGTGTGTTCGGGTTGGTTCGCTTACGAAACCAACCGAGCCCCTGGAACGAAAAAAGCCATTAACTCACAGACCGGGCGTTCGATTGACACGCCGTCTGTCTCAATGAATTCCTCTTGATAAGAAGGAACTTTTGGCATACTTCTCCTGAGATTGTTTTGTTGTTGGATAGTGGCCGGGTTGGATTGTACCCGAAATCCAACCGGGCCCTTGGAACGGAAAAGCTAATATCTTTCAGACCGGACATCCGTTTGATGAACCGTCAGCGGCGTTGGTGATCACGTTGAGAAACTGTCCCTATGAATATACCCTATGATAGTTCGAGGTACAGTTGAGATACGGCTGGGTTGGTTCGCTCACGAAACCAACAGGGCCCCTGGGACGAAAAGGCTAATAACTCACAGACCGGGCGTCCGATTGACGCGCCGTCTGTTGCGTTGAGACCCCTATGACGAGGCGGTCCTTTGAGATACTTTTTCATGGGACTTTGAGATACTTGGAGTATCTACCTATAGCTCGTGGAGTGGACCCTCCTGGAGACGAGCGTACGGAGTACGGAGACCGTGTAGCCGACTGAGACCTGACGACTCCTTGACCGAATCGACTTGGAGTGAGTCGACTAGCCCAGTGGACAGAGCGCCCGATATTTGGTGACTGACCCGTGGTGGATAGAGCGCCCGGTAGTTGGCCGCAGACCCGCGGTACTTGACAGGAGGAGTACCTTTGTAGGCTATTAGGGGGAGCGTCCGGTATTTGGCGACAGACCCACATCGGATGGAGCACCCGGTAGTTGGCCGTAGACCTGCGATACTCGACAGGAGGAGTACCTCAGCAGTCTTAGGTAAGTGAGGAGTACCTCGGAGTCGTGACAGGACCACTGTACACTCCAGAGACGGAGCTCTTCAGTAGTTACAGTTTTGATAATGAAAATCCTGTTTTGAGATTAGTCTTTTACCTTGTGTTTACCTCATGATTGAGATGGGTCACCTGATAACATAGGTATGTGTATGGGCATATACCTGGGTAGTGGTTATCCATTGATTTCATAATCTTTGTGTTTCCTCATGATTGAGATGGGTTACTTGATAACTTTGGGGTATGTATGGGCATATATCTAAGTATAGGTTATCTGTTGAAATCTTATATGTGGTTACCATGTTGGTTTTAGTGAGACCTTGAGGGTCTTGGGATCCCTACTGAGTATCGTTATACTCACCCCTGCACGGGCTATGCCCGCACCTCGTTGTGTTGGTTGCATAGGACGGGTACAGCTGACGGAGGCCGAATGTTCGAGGACTAGACGGTACCCGGAGGTGGACCACACGACGAGTCAGTACTCAGAGGGGGACCACATGACGAGTCAGTATCCGGAGGTGGACTACACTGGGAGATGACACTCGGAGGGGGTTGACGGGTGAGATCATTGAGGAGCTGCGCTATCTGTACCTACCCTTCAGGTAGGATCCGTGGCAGACAATCCAGGTCTGCGCTATCTATACCTACCCTTCAGGTAGGATCCGAGGAGGACAACCCAGGAGTTGCTTCCTTTCTTCCAGTTGTTTTTCTTTTTCTGTTGTACTTTCGTTCAGTTGTAGCTGTACTTTCAGTTGGGTTTGTATTCTGGCCCATTTACTTTTCAGCGCATTCTTTTGTACTTAGTGTTTTACTTCCTCTTGTACTCTCTGGTGTTTTGTTTACTTTTATAAAGGAAATGCCTTCCCAGTTAGCAGGATTTACGCCTTTGGTGCTAGTCGCTAGCCCCTGGCCTATGGAAGGCGGGCTTGGGGTAGTCACGGCATGGGCCCTAAGGACGGGTCGTGAAAAAAATTAATTTTTTAAAATACTATTTTTTGTATAAAATTGAATTTTTCCTTATAGCATTTATAGAAAACATATAAGACGAATTATAATCATTAAATCTAATATATTATAAATATATTTCATTATTATTTTCAAACAAGAGTGAATTTATTATTTATAAAACACACTTAATCACATTTAAATATTTTTTAGTAAAACATTTCCTTTAATTCAAAAAAAGTTTTTACATTCATTTGTAAATAATTCATCACCAAAGAATTATATATGTGTGTGTAAACAATATTTTAATAAATGAATTAATATTATTCATTCCCACCAATACAATGGATAGTTTATAACTACTTCTTAAGATAATAATATTAATAATATATTATTTATCAATTTAACTCAGTCTTGTGTGCAATGTATGATTTCTAAGATATCCATTTTTGCATGTCGGGTACGCTATCGAACATAGATTCCATTTATAATAAAGTTACTATATAATTCATTAATACTTGTAAATCTGAAAAATCATTATTCTATAATTACCTAGTATGTTACAATATGTCACCATCCATTAATGATATCTCTTCGCTGCATAGGTGTGTAGAAAAGAACCAAAATCTAAAAATGAGAAGATATATATTGGAATGACTATATTCCTCACGGGTAATTTCATGTAATCTACACCCCATGTTTTATAGTTAAATAAAATATTCATTACACACTATTTTGAAACAGGGTTATGAAAGTATATTTCTTTCCACTATTTTATTTGAAACCATGTAACTATTCTCATTAATTAAAAAGGAAATGTATTGGAAAAACATGAAGGGGTTTCCATTATTAATAAAAAAAATTAATCCTTAAATGGAAGGAAACCTAAATTTGAAAACAAAAACATCTATTTATAAAATAAAGTGTTTACTTACTATGAAAATAAGTTAGAAAAGGAAAATAAATTGATCAAACACCATGGGAATGCATAAGACACTAAACTTAAGCTTTATATGAGGATCCTCAAACTCTTAATGATTGAACCATATAATATGGTTCCCATATACAATCTGTTTGAAATAAAGAAACCATATTTCTAGTGGTAACTATATCCACATAAAAATATTTATTTTATTTAGTGTTAGAATGTAGTAAGTGGAATGGGAGGATGTACGTTCCATGGCGTACTTGTCTTAGTCTACCCACCTAAGTACCCCAGGTTCCTATGTGTCTTATTTATTCCATTTTTTCACATCACATTTCCACTTCTTATTTATCTCTGATCGATATATATTAAAAAGGAATCCATTTAAATTTCTTACATGAGGGAAATATTTTAAATACAAAAGGGACATATAACTAAATATTAAACCATCTTAATTAAAAATCATTGTATGTAAAATTCAAAATGACAATTCGAATTTTTTTTGAAACCACAAAAAAAATTATTATTTTTAATTCATTTATAAAATTAAAACAGGCTTAAATCATCACATTATACATCACCATTTATTTTTTACCCATATAAACATACTCATATATATATATATACATATATCTCATTTAAAAAATTCACATGTTATTATGATGATTTGTGGACACACTCACTAACTAACTCGCTCTCACACTCACAGCCACACACACACACAGATATATATATATATATATAGACACTAATTTATATGCATAGGATCAATATATATATACAAGAACATAAATATATATATACATATATAATTTTCCATAATAACACATTTCCATTTAAATCGAAAACCCCCTTTTTATTCATATAAACAATTTACATGACCATTAGAGATTTTTATCAAACAAGTCCAAAGAAATTAATTTAATATAGATTTTCGCATTCATCTAATACTGGTAAAAACATTTAATTGGATAAAAAATTAGTATAAATATTATTTTTATTATAAATTATCCTAAAAATCTTCTCTTGTTATTTTTTTATATCAGAACTAGTGATTAAAAAATTCATGTAAGATAAGTTCCTTAATTTCATATAAAATGAGAGGGGAAAGTGACATGAAACTCACTCTCTTCAAAATAAAATTTAGCTTGAATCTACCACAATGATGTCCAAAGAGGAATGAACTATGATGTTGAACCCTAAATTTCCAAAATTATAACATTCACCAACATGCAACCCAAATCTAATGATAAATACATAAAATATTGAATTTCTATTTTTGATCCTAATTAATGTGAAAATAAAATTCCATACAAAACAAATTACATAAAAATAAAATATTAGACCACTTATTTAACCAATGACCGTTTTGGTTTAGAGTTACTAATAATTTGGACAAACTCTTAACAACATTCATTCATAAACAAATTCTTCATAAAAATCTGCACCATCACCAATGAAATTCTATACACATGGAACCATTATAAACAAAAATTATTTGTCATAATTATTAATATCCTTGGGAAAAGGTAACATATGAATGGTGTGTTGAAACTTAAATTAATGAAAAAAAAAGAAATGAAAATTGATTTTTATTATTGAGAATAAGAAAAAATAAGGGTATGATGACATAATAAAAGTGCATGATCATAAATTAAAAATATCAATACCCATAAATACCTATTTAATCGATAAAAAAACATTTAATAGATATTTATCAAAGAAAATTGTCCTAGGGATCAATAATAATGATCCATTGCATTTAATTCGTGTAAAAACAAATCACACAAAACCCTATAGTAAACATAAATAAAACATGTTGGTATCATATATATTTTTAAAATCAAAATTTAATATGGAATAAACATCATAGATGTAAGTGGATTTTACATAATGGTACACATGGAGAAATAATCACAGTTACACTTGAAATAACTATGATGATTATACATGAAATAACCATTATTTTAAATCACTGTAATCACTGAAGGGAAACTTAAACTGTTAACTCAATTCATTTACCCAATGCATTAGAGGTCTCTAATGGGATCAAATTCCCAATGTATATAATTTAACCACCCGTCATCATAAATAATTTCCAATAACCATAATAATAATAAAGTATATAGATCTTTTATTTCATCATAAAACTCATAGAAAGAAAATTTATTACTTTCATAATGTGATTAAACTGTAGAAATGAAATGGGTTTCCGGGTAATATCTTAAAAAAATAATTATTCATCCATATAAATAATTTTTATTTTATTTTTACTATATATCATATGTAACATAAATGGTTTTGGTCATTGATTAATCTATATTCTATTAAATGATCATAAAATATTATTGAGGAAATACTCTTTTCACATTGGAAATAAAAATCCAAAAATAAAAAACATAAAATATTATAAAATTATTTTCCTTGAAAATAACCAAGAATCATTTGAATTAATCTTTAGAGAATATAATGTTCATGATGGTGGAAAAATCCATTCATGTTATAAATGATAAAACAATTCAATTTTTAATCAATTTATAAACCAAAATAAAAAGTGACCCATTTGGAAAATGTTAAGAAAATTACATTAAAATAATTTAAAATAATGTTAAAATATCATGTAAAATAACATAAAAATCATTTATGTTTATAAAACAAATTTTTTGAAAATAATAGAAAACATCATTATAGAAAATAAAGATTCCTGATCTAAAAAAAGATACAGGATCAGTGTCACTTATAAAAATCTTTATTTTCATTTATTTAATAAATTTGGGAGGAAATAGAAATTAGAAATATAATAGTAATTCCTAATGATAATATAAGGAAATATATTTTTTTAAAAAATAATATCATATTATTTCCCCTTTAATAACCTTGATCATAAACAATCCCAAAATTAAAAGATATTTTAAAATATTTTCTTTTCCACTTTGGTACCATTCCATTCAATGTTCCTATGAAAGAATTACATGAAATGAAACTTCAAATATCATTAAACTGGGTATTTTCCTGATATAACATGTCAAGTGGGTATTATGTACACCTCATAGACTAATATAGGTACATACCACCAATATATGTCCCAGTGAATGATAATATGATATGAATGACCCTTATAATGACCGGTTCATTGATTCAAAAATTAATAAATGGGGAATTTATGTGTGAAAATTATAAATACCTTAAAAATAGGATTAAATATATAATAAAATAATTTAGATATATATTCATATATATTCATGTAATAATAATTATAATGAATAATATTAGTAACCAATGGAAATGAAATTGAGTTAAGATACCCTTTACTAATCGGTAAAATTAAAGTCAAATCCTTATTGATAAAATAATTCAAATTAAAACCAAAAATATACGTAAGTGAGAATTATTAAATATATAACATTTAAAAAGGGTAATATATACACCATATAAATTAAATTAGGTTCATAACATCAAAATATTCCCCAATCAATTGAAATTGAGAGGAAATCCCTTACCTCGAGTCTTGAAATCCCATGTGTGTCATTTAACTCTTGTATAAGAAACATATTTCAATAATTATTTTTCTTAAAAATAATTTCTAGGACCGAAAACTTATCCGTATGTAATTATTTTCATTTATTACATATAAATATTTAATTACATAATATTTTATGTCCACACAAAGTGATTGGAGGACGTTTAGTCCATAATTTGAAAACAGCTTCGGTGTGTTGATCGTGGTCAAATAGATCTATATTCCATCATTTCCAAAATAATAATAAGTAAATTAATATAATTATTATACATAAATTATACTTTTTCAACCAACATTACTATATGGTTATGAAAGATTAATTACTTTACAATTATGTAGAAGGTAAGCCATACATAAGCATGTGTAATGTTTCAATTTTTCAAAGATCGTTATAGAAATAACGTAGTTATTACTTTAACATTAAATAACTATAATTATATCATAAAGAATATTTTTTCTTAAAATTAGAATTTATATATATATCCATGTGATTTGGTAATTAAAATAAAATCACATCACTTCATGGAGGTGGTAGTCCACACGTACGCTCAAACAACGTTGTCATTTTTTGGTCTATGGAATAGTAACAAATTATGTGGTATTTTCTGTTTTTTATAATTATAAATATTTCTTTAATATGATATATAAATATTAAATCAAACATTTTAAAAATATATAATAGTTTGTGATAGAAAACGTATCACATCGGTGCACGAGCTGGTAGTTCGTCGTACACATGAACGATAAATTTCTTTCATAATTGATGGAGGTTGGAGATAGATATAGGATACTCCACTAAAATAATAACATCCAATTTTATGTAATATATTGATTTATTCACTTAACCATGGTTGGAAAATATTTTATGGTGGTGGAAGAATAAATAAAATGAAAACGCTCAGTTAGGAACTATACCTCTTCTTCAGACAACCTTAGTTTTATAAAACATTACTCCATATAAGGATGGTACTATGTCCAAAGTAAGGCCTATTTTATATTTGAATGGATTTTAGGATGTTATTTTGGTAGAAATTTCCTAATCCAAATGGTTATCTAGGTGTGAATAAATGAGAAGAATAGGTTGCCTTTTATAAGAGAGGGGAAGGACACTTTTAGGATTTCATAATATATTAAATTAATATATATAAATTTTGATGTAAAAATATATATAAATTGATATTATTCATTTATAAGATGAGTTTTGGAGAAAATAATCTCTTATTTTAAAATATTTATAGTTTTGGATTTCACTTTTACCATTATATTTTTTTAACACTTCATTAATCATTTTCACACATACTCTAACAAGGATTTTTACTCTATGTGGGTTATGATAGTTATTGCAAATGGAAAAAGCTCATAAATAGACCTTGGATGATATTTCTAACCATATACTAATAATTTTTCCACATATATTATTTCTATTATTTTTGTGTAATTTCATAAAATATTATTTTCATATGATATTGATTAAGTCAATTTTAGAACTATTCATTTTTATTGAATTTAATAACAAATAAAAAATAAAATAAATTGATATAAAATAATTAAATAAATCCATTAAATTTTATATTTATCTATTATTATTTTTCTCAAATTTATTCATTAAAATTATATTAATTTTAATAAATTTTGTTATCACTTATCTTATTTTTCGATTAATTGAATAATTACTACTTCAGCGCCGTGTAATCATATAAGGTATTTATTTCCTCATGAAAAAATTAAAAAAAACCATGATGAAGATATATAATTTATATTTAAAAATTCTTTTTATAACTAAACATACCCTCTAGTTATCCCTATATTAAAAATAATATAGTTGTTAAAAAAAGAGAAGGAAATTTTTTACTTTTATATACATAAAATATTATAAAGGTTATAATCACATAAAATTTGGTAAAAATGTCATATAAGAAAATATTGGATGATTAATGAATAAATTTACTCATAAAATTATATTAATCCATGTCTTAATGTCATTTTATATCCCTTATCATACTATTTTTAACCCTTAATTACTTGATTTACCCTTATCGCGGAAATAAGTATTTTTTAAAGTTACTTTTTGTAATGACTAAAAATAAAAGGAAATGATTAACTAAAAACAGAACCGATTATTAAAGATAGAGAAACAAATACTTAATATTCAAAATACATAATTAGTGGAATTTAATTTAAAATAGAAAATGAAAAATAGGAAGAAAAATATTTTTTCAGCAAAATTCCTTTTATAAAATGATTTCATACTAAATTCAAGTATAAAATTCATTTCAAAAAGAATAATTAAGTAATTTGAAATTAAAAACTAACTAATTAAATTTTAAATCTGATCCAAAATATAATTTTTCATTTTAGATAAGTGAAAACAAAATATAATTTTTAATAAAAATAAGTATTTTTCAATATTTACTCAAAATTCAATTTATTCAAAAACAATCATTGAAATTCCTCCTAAGATAATTTTAACATACTCATTTAAAAATATAACCTCTTTATAAAATTTCATTTTTAAATATTCATAAATTAATTTTATTCTCTCAGAAAAAGAAATACAAACCATTTCTGAATAAAACATATTTATAAAGAATAAAATGACTTTACTTAAAATTGAGTTCTTATTTCATAAAAATTAATTAATAAATTATTAATGAGTAAGAAAATAAATATTTAATAATTAAATTAATACTATTTATTCAATTTAATTTAGTGTCTATATTATTAAAGACACATTTAAATAATAATATTTTATTGTTCGTTTAAGATTAATGTTGACTATCTTGTATTCCTTAGAACATAGTCATTATTTTTTTAAAATAATTTGGTATTACATTATCACAACCCCATTTAGTAAATTCCATCATCACAATTTTAACTTAGGCTTGGTTACAATTTTTTATCTTTTTTTAAAAAAATTGAAATCCCACATCATAAAAATGTTAAATGAAAATTCCATTTAATAAGAGAGAAAGGGGAGTACAAAGGATATATAGAATAACACCGAATAAGGTTTTCATGTATGATAAGATTTTTTGGTAGTGAAATCATAGACATATAAGAAAAATATAACTCCATAGGACCAATAGATAGTGATAGATAACATCATTAGTTGAATGTTAGTGAAAAGAAAATAATAAATATGTAATGGGTGAAGATAACATTGAATCATCGGAGATAAAGGTAATATGATAATAAAATCAATATCCTTTTATGAAGGGTTGAGTATTTATACACCATATATAATAATAATTTATGTAAATATAATTACATAAAAAGTATAGATTCTTCCATTAATTAATTTCCTAAAAAATCTAGTCATTTTCTCCAAATATTGAGTTTTTATGATTAATAATTCATGTATGAAGCACTATAATCAACTTCTATTGGATGACAAGATTCAAAAAAGGACAAAAATATATTCCTATTATCTTTATACATTATCAAAAACTAGAATGTTCAGGGAAATATAAGATAATTACTTAAATTAATAAACATCCATATAAATTAGTAGAACGTCAATCTCCAAAATATACAAATCATTTCCATAAATAACTTGAATCGCCAAAATGCCACATTGGGATCATATATGCTTCAAAAATAAAATCCATCCTTGATTCCTTAAATAAAATCCCATAATATTCTATTAATATTAATCTCATAATGTTTTAAAAAATATTGATCTTCTTCATCAGTCATATAGTCACCAAATCAGTTTTTTATCCCTTAGTTATCTAAATCATATATTCCTAAATTGTAATATCCCATACTTACTTAAACATAAAATATAATATAAACCCTAATGGTTACTAATACCTTAAAATTTATATTAATATAATTTAACATAATTCCTCCTAAAAATCACTAAACCCCACACTAACCCAATGATTATATTATCATACATGCCTCTGAAAATATTCTTAATCATCTTATACTTCCATCACATAAGACTAAAATAATTTGGTTCTAGGTTCATAAACATAAATAAATTAAAATTTATAATCCCATTATGTTTCCCATATCTCTTATGATAACCTCACTTGAAAACAACAAAATATCTAAATTTATCTAAACCATACTCTAATACTGAATACAACATCCATGAACCCTCACGCAAGGATCTGGGGATAAAACATAAAATTTAAATTAATTTCTATGATACTGATAAATTTGACTAAATATTTTCCATCCAAAACATATAACATAAAAAAATATTGAATCACTTATATTCCCATGGACCATTTAGGTTTAGAGTTATTGAGAATTCGGACAAACTCGTAACAACTTGTGTTCATAAACAACTATTACATAATGATCTTCATCAAAACCCCAAAAATTATTCTAAAATGAAAACTTTATAGAAACAAATAATTTATCATAATTAATCAAAACCAAGGGAAAATAAAACAAAATATGGGTGAGAATAAATTTTTCATAGGTTTTAAAATAAGCATTAACAATTGAATGGAATTTGTGAGAATTAGATGAGAATAAGTGTATGATGACGTAATCATTGTTCATGAGTATAGAATAAGTTAATTTATACCCACAAATACATGGATCCTAAATCATGAAACATCGCATAAGTCTTTATCAAAGGAAAGAGTCATATAAATCAATAATAAGGGTCCATGTGATGTCAATCTCGATCAAAAGAATCATTAAAAACCTAATTTAATGAAAAAGAAAATGGTTTGGTGTTAGGGAACATTTTCATATCACTATTACATATAGAGTAACCACTACATCTATACATGTAGTAACCATCATGGTTAAAGTTGGAGTAACTATCATAGTTACACCTTTAATAACCATCATAGTTATACGTGAAATAAACTCAAGGATAAATTCCCAAAATCTCTTAACTGAAACCGAATTTGTTAACTATATCTCTTTATTTAATGCATTCAAAAGGTATAATATGATCACATACCCTTGGTTTATTTTAGAATCATCAACCATGATATATAGGTTCTAGGAATGATAACATTAATAATGTGTATAGATATTTTATTTCATTCTAAAATGCATTGAATACTACCATTATTCCATTCATAAATTGATTAACTTGTGGAAAAGAAACAGGATCCTTTAAAATCTATTGATACAATATTAATCATTCTTGAGAATCAATGAGGATGGTGTTAATAAAAAAATATACCTAGTGGATAAAATGTAACATTGTGATTTTTTTAATGGAAATACGATTAAAATAATTTTAAAACCATTTATGGGGAAAATACACTTCTCACATTGAAGACTACTTTTAAAAAAAGAAAAAATATGAATAAAATTTTTTTAATTTTTTTTCCTTGATGATAAAATTGGAAATATAGGTATTAGTCATTAAATAAAACATTGGTCATGATGGTGTGAATATCATTTCATTTTGTAATGTTAAAAATATACATTATTTGAAAATACATGGTACAAAGGAATCAAAGTACCCCATTTTGAAAAATAAAATATTTTTCCATTTAAGTCATTTTAAAATAAAATTAATGATAATTTAAATTATAGATAATAAATAATTCATATTCATAAAATTAATTTTTTGAATTTTTTTTTAAAAACATGGATTCAAAAGAGGAAGTTTGTGGGTATAAAAGAGATATAATATTGAAATCACTTCCAAACAACTTTATTAAGGATTATTTATGAAACAATATTAAAAATGGAAATTAGAGGTGTAAACCAAAATAATAACTATAGGATAATAAATTATATTTGGTTCAATAAAATAATATCACATGATTTCACCAAATTAACCTTGAACATAAACTATCCCAAAACAATGAGATTGTAAAATGAGGCCTCTGCCACATGGGTAACTTCTCAATCATAAGAACTGTGAAAAAATAGCATCCAATGAAACATTAAAAAACATTAACATAATGAGATTAATCATATAATATTTCAATCTTGTATTATATACACCTCATAAAATAATTTCTATTCATAACATCGATATATGTTCCAAAGGAAGAGAATTTTAGACAAATAACCCTTATAAATATCATATCAATTAATTGAGAATTAATCAATGGAGTGATTATGGGTAAAAATAATAAATACACTAGAAACAAGTTATAATTTTAAATAAAACACTTTATAGATCGATTCACATATAATCATGCCATAATACAGTCAATGAAGAAGAGTTATAACCCAATAAATGGAAATTGAGTTGCGAAACCCCTTACCACTTGGTAAATTTCAAGTCAAATACCCTTGGATGAAATAATTCAAATATAAACTTAAAATATCTTTAATTGTAAATTAATCATGATATAACATGTATAAAATTGTATTATATACACTATATAATATAAATAATGATCATAACTTCTAAAATTTTCTTAATGAAATGAAATTGATATGAAATCTATTTCCATGAGTCTAGACTTTCCATTTTATCCTTTGACTCCCTTATAATAAACATATATAATTTGTTTTATTTTTTAATAAATATTTAAATTATTAATACCATATCCTTAATCAATTTGATAAATTTATTACAATAACATAATTAATTAATTAATTACTTAAGTCTACATCAGGTGTTTTGAGGACGCTTGGTCCAAAATTTTAAAATAGCTTTAGTGTAGTGATTGTGGTCAAATGGGTCATTCTTCAATCACCTAAAAAATAATTATCATGAAATAATTATAATTTTTATACCTAAATTTTAATTTTAAAACCTAACATTCAATAATGATATGCAAAATGAACAATGTTATAAACATAGAGATGGTAGGTCATATGTACAGATGAGTAACATTTCCATTTTTCAACTATCATTTTGAAAAGAAGGTAAGTATTATTTTATCATTATATTATGATAATTATATCATAATAACCATATTATTTATTTAAACACACACACACATAAATATATATAAATATATGCCATCCTTGTGATGTGGTGATGTATAATGAATCACAATGCTTTGTAAAGGTGGTGGACCACACGTATGCAAGAACGATGTTATCACATTTTCAGTTTATTGAAAAGTTAAAAAATACGTGATATATTAACTTTAATAAATGATATAAATTTCATTAATATCATATATAGATATTAAATTCATAAATATAACCATCCAAAATAGGTGATGATGGAAGTTTAATAATATCATTCTCTAAGGCGGTAATTCTCCGTACATAAAGCCGATGAATTACTTTCCCATTTGATGAATGTTGGATATGGATATGGGTTATTCTAAAATAATAATAAAACATAATTATGAAAAATATACTTATAATATTAAATCATCATTTTTGGATAATATTTGTGGGTATTGGAAGAAGAAATAAAACAAAAATGCTCGGTTAAGAACTATACCTTTTCTAAAAGAAAATTATTTTCATTACTCATTAAGCCCTCTACGGTCGGTAGTATATCTATAATAATATTTATAAAATATTTTTAGGGATGATAGAAAGTCATTTTATCAGATATGGGTTGAATAAAATGGTTCTTTAGGTCTGATGTAATAAGAATAAGAGGTTCCCCTTTAAAAGAGATGGGAGGGGAAATTTTGAAATATCATGAACAATTAAATTAATATAAATTAACATTGATCTCCAAATGGATCCAAATTGTTAATATGAAATTATAAGATCGTTTTGAGTCTAAATAATCAACAATAATAGAATTTTTTCATGTTTGGATCATATTTTTACCCTTGTCTATTTATTTTAACCGATCATTAATCCATTGCACACTTACTATGACAACATGGGTTTTTACACTTTGTTGATCAGGATAGTTACTATAAATAAAAAATAGACCAAAAATTTACCATGGTTGATATATTAAATCATTTCATAATAACTTAGTTGATGATATGTTTTTGGGATTGTTAAATCCTTTAATAAAATATTATCTTCATAAAATATCAACAAAGTCAATTTTAGAATAATGCATCTACTTTGACATTAATAACATCAATAAAACAAATATAATTTGAATAAGATATTTTAATACATCCATAACATGTTATATTTATCTATTAAATTCTAGGATAAAATTAATTATTTCAAATTATATTACATTTAATATTTTTTATATCATTTATTTTATTTTTCCATTAATTGAATTATTATGATGCCAGCATTTTGTTGGAATTTAATGTTATCATTTATTCAATAAATATTAAAAAATATCATGATAGATATTAATAATATAAATTTTAAATGAATATTTATAACAAAAAATATTGTATGGTTATCCCGTTAGATACAGAGATGGGAAGCAGAAGATGAGGGCCCAGGAATTTAAACAAAATTTGCATCATCGGAGTAATGTTACAACGAAAACTCTTGTGAACTAACATGGTACGGTCTAAGAACCACGCGTGGATTTGATAGAGCACAAAAATAAAATCAAACAAGTACCTTGTTCAGATCTGATGTGCACAAGTTCATCACAGGATTTCAGCGACCGTTGCTCGAAGAATCTGACATTGAAGTCCTCCCAATCATCCATAGATGCCTCTTGAATCATTATGCACATCATTCGTTCGAATATTGGTGTTAGCATGGTGCACCAAAGAGCTCTTCGATGCAACGGTGATCACCACATAGAATGATTCTTTGATTCAAATACGGAAGAACAGGATGACCTTCCTTACTTGAGATAATCTCTCTCTAGAATCTAAGAGGAGAGAGAGACTCTCAATTTTGAAAAATTAATAGTAACATGGGGAGAGCCTCACTCTTTCTTATATTGAAAATATCTAGAATACCCGGTATGGGTTCCTGGCCCTCGTGTAGTAGATATCTGTATTACATGTTTTATAAATATTTATTTCTGTCAAATTAAATTATTCCATAAATATTATTTATAATTTTATCACTAACTAAAATATATATTATATATTTGTTTCATGATATACTTGATTCTATAACTCGACTCACTTATCCTGAAAATATACAAACCCTTGATATTTAGATACATTCGAATAAAAATTTATCAATGTATTAACTAATCACTTTTAAATGAATGTTATAAATAAAATCAAAAAATTATTCCAAACCTGAATAATTATATAATTTATTTATGACATGGTGATCCATATAAGTTGGATAAAACTCGAACCTCTTGATAGGGCCAACCAAGTTCAAAATTCATACTCCCAGAATAGGAAAAATTCTCAAAGTGCTATAGTGTGCGACCCTCTAGGCCATTATCTCAATAGTAGTAATTAATATTCATCAACCAAGAGTTGGTTTTAGTAACCCATATGAGACCCTATAGAGACAAGGTAAATTCAAAGCAATGACTACCTCTCTATGAACATGGTTTGTGTAATATAATCTCTTCATCATCGATATCTTCATAAAGAAAAATGCACACTAGTGTCATCATTGTTTATCTTTCTTTATTTTATTTTTTTATTTATATGCACAGTCTTACCTTCCACTAACATGGCCATGTATTTAATGAGGGTGAAACCATCCTAATAAAACATTCTCAAGATATCTCTTCCTCAACTATGAAGTGAAAATTCCAATATTGATCATTCAATCAATGTCATGTCACCAATGAAGTACCAAACACAAACTACCTCGACGTGACTTTATCGCCACGGTTTTCAACTTGCATAAATGTACGCAATTAAATGACATACATTGATAATGATCTCAAGTTAGGAGACCATTACACATAAGCATAGATAGGAGCGACTAATGACATGTAAAACATGTGGTATCCCTATTATGTGGGCATGTCCTCATGATCTCAACAACTAGATATTATCAAGTGCAAACATCATAAGAAGAAGCCGCAATGATTATGAGCCCCCAACACCTAATGGTTACACATCACTTGTGTCATTTAGAGTGATGTAACAAGACCATAGTACATTACTTTAAGATTACTCTCATGGAATCTTGGGGTTCTCATTATAGCATGAGAACTGCAATAACCCTTTGATATGACATGTAATCTGAGGACATTACCATAAATATATTGATGCAGAAGTATCTACACTATTATGGAATGATAAACACATGTATATTTAAAAACTACATACATGTATTGGTAATAAAATTACAATATAAGTTGGGTATAGGGAACCCACTTTTAGCACTACAACTTTAACTAGAGCCAACTGCTAACAGGTTTTCATCCACAATATCTCACCTAAGAATCATGCTTCTGTTGAGAAATTGCTTTAGTCAGGGGGTTATCCATGTTGTCCTCTTTGGATACACTACTAACGGTGACTTCACCTATTTGAGTAAAATCCCACAAGAGAATAAGCTTCCAAAGAATATGCTTTGTCCTCTAGTGAGACCTGGGCTCCTTGGAAAGAACCACTACAGTAGTATAATCATAATATACTGGAACAGGGTATGCACTCCTTGGTACATCAAGAAATCTGAGATATGGTTGTGTATCCAGACTGCTTCCACTGCTGGACCAGAAGCTGGAATATATTCAGACTCTGCTATAGAATCGGCAACCATAGCTTTCTTCAAGCTTATCCAGCTCACTTCACCACCATTCAGGCAAAAGAAGTGGTCGGACTACGATATCAGATCAGCGTGATCTATCTAGAAACTAGCATCAGTGTATCCCCACACTACTAGTTCCTCATCACCTGCATACACCAGGAAAATATCCTTTATACATATCAAGTACATTAAGATAGTTTCAATAGCTTCCCAATGTAGGTCTACTGGATTGGCTTGTTATCCACCCACCATTCTTAGAGAAAATGTGACATCAAACCATGTATATAGCATGAAATAAATGATAGATCCCACTAAATAGATATAAGGGATTCTACTCATTCTTTCAATCTCCACCTATGTTTGTGGATACATTTTCTTTGAGAGAATTATACCACGTGACATAGGCAACAATCCTATCTTGGATTGTTTCATATTGTACCTCTTGAGTACCTTGTCTGTATATTTACTTTGACTTATCCCAATCATCCTTTGACATCTATCTCGATAGATCCTGATCCCTAGAATTTAAACTGCATCACCTAAGTCCTTCATGGAGAAACGTTCATTTAATCAATTCTTAACTGAATGTAACGCTTTCACCTCATTTCCCATAATTAATATGTCATCAATATATAACACTAGGAAAAAGCTGGAATTCCCATGAACCTTTTTGTAGATACAAGGCTCACATTCATTTTTGTCAAAACTAAACTCTATTACGGCCTCATCAAAATGAACATTCCATGAATGTGATGCCTACTTCAACCCATAAATGGATCTCTACAACTTGCATACTTTATTGGCATTAATTTACTTGAAAAACCCTTCAGGTTGAGTCATGTAGATGTCTTCAACCAACTTCCCATTTAGAAAATCTATTTGTAAATCCAGTTTCTAAATTTAATAATCATGAAAGGAAAATATTGTAAGAAATATTCTGATTTATTTGATCTTTGTTTCTGGTGATAAGGTTTCATCATTGTCAGTGCATTGATGTTGAATGAAACACTTCACAACCAGTCTTGCTAAAAAATTATTAACCACCCCATAAATGTCGAGATTCTTATTGAATACCCATCTGCCTCTAATAGGATTTACAACAAATGGAGGGTCTACCAAACTCCAAACCTTATTTTGGGACATTGACTTTATCTCAGAATTCATGGCCTCTTTCCATTTACCATATTTTTTTCCTTATATTTCATACTTATAGGTTAGATGTTCCTTATCCTCAAGGATTAATGTGTTACCAGACTCGGTGATAAAAAAACCAAAATACTATGGTTCTCTAACCTCTCACGTAGACCTACATAGTATTTGTCTCAGAAATAACTTCATCTACATTATTTTGTGGAGATTGTTCCTCTACCAACTCTTCTGCATCTAGAGCATTAACTTCATAGAAGTCAATATTTCTCTCACTATTTCCAATACAAATGAATTCCCAATATAGAAATATGGAATATATTTCTGGAAAAAAAACTCTTTTATCTAATGGTTTATATAGGTAATATCCTTTGGTTTATTTAGGATAACCTATAAAGATTAACTTGGTAATTTTGGATGCTAATTTGTCACTTGGTAATGTTTTTACAAATGCCTCTCACCCATATACATGTATGAGCGTCACACTGGGATTCTTTCCATACCATAACTCACATAGAATCCCATCTGCAGCTTCAGTTGGTACTCGGTTAAGTTTATATGTTGTTGTCTACAAAGCATACCCCTAACATGATAATAAAAGAGCTGCATGATACATCATTGATCTGACCATGTCAAGCAAGGCCATATTCCTCCTTTCACTAACACCATGCCATTGTGGTGTTTAAGGGAGAGTGAATTGGGATATTATCCCACACTCCATCAAGTGATCAAAGAAATCTTGGATAAGATATTCCCCACCTCCGTATGAGCAAAGTGCTTTTAACTTCTTAACAAATTGTCTTTCTACTTCATTTTCGTATTCCTTAAATATCCAAAAGTATTCCGACTTATACTGCATTAAGTAAATATATCCATACCTACTATAGTCATCGTTAAAAGTAATGATGTATAAAAAACCACCCATTCCCTCTACTGAAAATGGACCACATACTTCAGTATGTACTAATTCCCGTACCACATTAGATTTTTCTCCCTTTCATCAGAAAGGTTCTTTGGTCATTTTTCCTTGTAAAAAATCTTGATATACAACCAAGTGTTCTAATTGTACCGAATCTAAATACCATTTTAATGTAATATTCTTAATCTCTTCCCATTTACATGACCAACCTGAAGTGACATACATGGGTGATATATGGGTCTTGTTGGTTTTTTTGCCATTGATTTCCATTAAGTGATTATCGATTTCCATCATGTATAAACCATTGTTAAGATGTTCCATACCATAACATATGTTATCCTTATAAAAGAGACAAAATTTATTTCCAAAGATGAAATAAATCCCATAGTGTCTAAACTCGACATAGATTTGATGTTCCTGGTAATTGAAGCTATATAATAACAATTTTTTAAAACTAGAACCAAACCTCTTGGCAAGGTTAAGTCATAGTCTCCCACTTCCAAGGCTGCTTGACTTGCACCGTTTGCAGATCATAGATCCACTTCACCCTTTTCAATCTTCTTTAACCTACTTGATTCATGTATATGAATACAAATGTTTGATCCACATGGCATATACAATATCTAACTTGTAGAAAATGATAGATTTCATTCAATGACAAAAATACCTGATGTAGAAGAATATGTCTGATTCTTCTTCCCAGCTCTACAATTCTTCTTCCAGTGGTCTTTCTTTCTATATCCAAAGCAGAAAACACCATGCTCATTACATTGCCTCAGAATCATTGTCTTCATTGCAGGACAATGAATTGGTTTCTTTGGCCTTGACATGGCCTTTGACCCTTTTTCCTTTCCCTTGTTTTCCTTTCTTTCTACAAGGAAAGATGAATTGGTATTTCTCATATACTTGATAGCTTGGATAACTAAATCCAAAAGGTCCTGGAGTGAATTTTTCATATCTTTCATGTTATAATTGAAAATAAAAGTCGAGAATCTGGATGGTAAAGTGGTAAGCATCAGATCAACTGCTAGTTCTTGGATCAATTTGAACCCAAGGGATTTAATCCTCTCTATATACCCAATCATATTGAGTACATGAGAACCGTATTGGTTCCCTTATTCTAGCCTATACTTATAAAGGGCACTTGATTTCTCATAACTTTCCTCTTTGGACCTCTCCTCATATAATTCTTGGAGATGTGAAAGCATCTTATTGGAATCATCATCCTCTTTAATTATCTACAATTGGATGGATATGGATGACAACATGATGCATTGAACATCATGTTCAATGATCCTTATCAATTACTGCCAGGGGGTACCACTCTAACGACCCTTCTCGATTACTGCCATCATCGAGTACTTCCTAAAGATGATCCACTCTCATAAAACCTAGTATCCTTATAAAAATCCACCACAAAGTCCATCGTCATGTTATACATGAAAAAACACTTAGGATATATTACTCATCATACAATATTCTAGTCCTAACAAAGGAGATATGATTGGTATAGGTTTACTCATAAAGGAATAAGTGGTACATTCCATGTAAGGGGACACACATTGTGTGTAGTCCTGCTCCACTTTCTGGTTGTTTCCCTTCCAATACTTGAATCACTACCGATTAATCCCAACATAGCATGTAATGGGACAACACATTGTGTAGGGGGACCCACATAGTGTGTGTTTCCATTCAACTTCATGGTCTTGTCCACAATGTTATACAACTAAATCCCCATATAGCCAAACATGATGTGTAAGGGGACTACCCAGTGTCTCTCAGCCACTCGGGGTCTAACCAATGTTCATGATCACGTATGTGTAAACTTTATGATTTCCATATACTATGGTACATGGTTTGTTCTCCCCAGTAGTTTCCTTCATATGTGCTCCACTACATGGATTTTCCACCCATGGGGGGTCACACAGTGTGACCCAGTCACATGTTGTGTGATTCTTAAATTTTCTAAAAACCCAGTTTCGTAGTAATAGGTGTACTATATAGTGTGTGTTCATAATAGTCCACACCATGTTGTATGGTTTGTGAGAGAAATTTATATCAACTTATGATATTCCAGATCTGACCTCGCCTAGTCATATCTCCCTTCTGGGCCACTCAAATTCAGTAGGGAAGGCCTCTAATCATCATTTTCATCATTCAGGTTGCTGGAAAATGGATTCCAATCCATCCATGGGTTTTTTTGTATGAATTGTTCATGTATCCTATCACTTCCATCAATGATTTTGATCCCATACCAACAAATCATTCACCCTCAACCCAAAAATAATTTGAATCCCTCTTTGACTCAGCAATATATTCTTTTCATGTGAATCAGTTGTGAATCTGGGGTTCATTCAGGCTCGATCCTACACGACAATGTTGAACTAAGACCCTGTAGTGAAATCTATGATGAATTTGAAGAATGATATGGATAAATTCATAATAAAAATAAGTGAAATTATTATTGGCCCAGTGTTCATAGACACTAAATGCAATTAATGGATATTTTGGAGAGAAACCAAAATAATCAATTTAATCGATTCATGGGATCATACCAAGGCATTCCATAGATGAAGATCAAATAAATAGATTTTATATTTCTCAATATATTTAATTAATTTGGGAATAATTCAGAAATTGATGAGTCCTATATGTATTTGGATCATTCATCAATAAATAATGCACTTTCCAATGAATGAGTGAATTTGTTGTGTTTGTTGTACCTAAATCTGCCTAAATCCAGAGCTTCATCCTTGTCTAAGTTCGGTCCTCCAAGGAGAGGTGCAAGATAGATCCTCTCAATAGTCATATGGTTATGCAGATAAAAATGGAGATTCACCAAAACTAGGAATTTATAGAGGATGTTAGTTAGTTAAATTAATAAATTAAATAAATTAATTATTTAATTAACCCACTGAATGGACCATCAATGACTACATTATCCAGATGCACCATTCCAACCCATTTTAGGTCACACCTAGGGTAAAAATTGTGTTCTAGACTCAACATTATCTCATATTTTCTATCTGAGGTTATGTTTAATAATTATCCCATATGTAATGTAATATATATTTTATATTTTTATAAAATTAATTCTGGGGACATTGAGCCTTAGAATCGCACTCTGTCTTAATACGTGGTTTCGAAAATGATTGTAGATTTTTCCCAAAATATTATTTTAAAAATACATGGTCTCTTAATTATTCTCTCATTCAATATTTTCATCATTGAAAATAAAAAACTACACAAATAGCATTGGATACTGATCCAGCATCTAGCTCTACCACTCCCTAGATCTTTTTTGCATGCTCCCGTTCTACCACAACAAGAAAACCGAAATGATGGTCCATCCACAGAGGGTCCTCTCATACCAATCCTCAATCCCCACCAGGTACTCCAAAAAGTTTCTCCATACAATATATTTAGCTCACCATACTTAATAAAGTGTATGGGGTTATGCAAGTATGTTCTGAGTTACAACATAAGGAAGACATTTTGCACCCACTCCAACTGTGGGGGTAGGGTGACACGGTATGAAACCTCACCAACCCTTTATAAGATATCAAATGACCTTATGAACCTTAGGGATAGATTACCTCCCTGACTAAATCTCTACAATCCTCATCATGGGGAGACTCTCAAGAAAACATAGTCTCCCTACTCGAACTCCAAGGTCCTATAACATTGATATGTATATAATTTCTAACTTTTATGATCTATCCTCATGTTCTTGTGGATGACCTTGACCTTCTCTATCATTGCATGCTCCATCAATGACCCAATATGATATGATTTGAAATTATCTATCAAGCACAATAAGGACATGTAGGGTATGTCATAAAGTGACTCAAAAGGTTTCAATCCAATCGTATAGTGGTATATATTAATTTATGAAAACATTACCAATGGAAATTGATCTTCCAAACTCGGAATAATGTTTAACATGCAATCCCTAAGAATATCCTCCTATACTGAGATAGTGTTCTTAGTCTTCACATCTATATAGGGGTTGATGTGTGTACACATCATAAATTGGGTCCCAAATTACTTCTACAAACCTCTCCATAACCGTGACCTGAACCAGGTATCATAGTTAGTGACAATAGTCAAGGGAACCCCATGAAGGAGAAAAGTCTACCTTTTGTAAAATTGCCCCAAAATATCCACCGAACACAACTCCCTGATAGAAAGTATGTTTTCGGGTTTTTGAGTAAGTCAACTATCACCCATATAGAATCATGGACTATCTAAATCAATGGAAGCCTTATACTGAAGCCCATGGATATGCCATCACATTTCCACTCCGAGATTTCAAGGGGGTATAACACACCTCATGAATCTTGATGCTCAGCCTTCACGAACTGATCGGTAAGGAACTGAGAGATAAATAAATCCAAACTTCATCTCATGAGATCCCACCAAAACCACCACTAAATATATATATACATCTTTCCCCACACTATTATTTACAATTAAAGGGGATGTGTGAAATTTTGTTATAAACTCCTCATGCAACATGATTGGGACCACCGCTTATCTCTTAAAAATAATGATGTGATTCACTAAATTATAATATCAATTTGGTGAATCATTTGAGGATATCTGGTCATGAAATCAATCACATCTTATTATCCTAACTAGAAATCCCTCACACAGAGATTGAGCATAGGATTCAACACCATTTACTGAATAAAGAATACACCCTCCTCCTCAACCAAGGATAGTTATAAGGAAACCAACTACATAGATTACTCATTCTCCAAATGAATCCAGGACTTCCTACTATTGGAATATTCCACCATACATCCCTTACTAGTATTATAAACTATCTCAAAGTCATAGTATTATAGGAACTCGAATCAATTCCTCTGTCTCAAGTTCGATTCCCACTCTGTAAAGACAAGCATGAGATTGTCATGGTCTGAGTAGACAATAATGCACTATCCTAGAAGATATTTCCTCCATATCCCCATCGTCAAGAATTCCTCCTACAGATCTAGGTCATGAATTTCATAGTACTTCTCATGGGGTATCAACTTGCTCGACCCATATGTGAATACTGCATTTCTCTACATCAATGTGTAGCCAAGTATATCGCCTTATGTATACAAATACATTGTGTACTCCATTCCCTCCTCCATTACACTAATAAAAGGATCAATCTTTAGCCATAGCCTCAACTACTTAAAATCCCTTCAGAACTTCTCATCCTAGGTAAACAACTTCACTTTTAGCATTAGGGTAGTCAGAGGGGCTGCAATCTAGGAGAAGTCTCCCACAATATTCTAGTAATAACCAACCAATATAAGAAATATTTTCCCATTATACATTCCATTGGGTGTCTCCCAAGAAATAACTGCATCAATATTTTTTGGGTTCATAGAAAACACATGCTTGGAAATAAAATACCCCTAGAAGAGAACCTTATGGATCTAGAACTAAAAATTTGAGAGCTTACCAAAATGATGGTGCACCCAAAAAAATCTAGGATGATACTTATGGGATATGTATGATCCTCCTCTATCATAGAGTATACAAGTATGATTCCAATGAATAGAACAACCAACAGGTCCCAGTACAGCTAAAAAATCAAGTTCATCAAAACTATAAACATGTTTGGTGAATTTGTCACACTGAATGGAATCACCCAGAACTCATAGTGTCTATAAGGAAATTAGAATGCCAACTTCAGAATACCATCTTTGTGAACTCTAAAATGGTTGTATTTGAACATGATATCGATCTTTGAGAACCATCTCGCACCTCCAAATTGGTAAAATTGGTCATCAATCCGTAGGAAGGGGTACTTTTTCTTTATCATAGACTCGTTTATGGGAAAATAATCCACACAAATCTACAAGATCCCATCACCCTTTTCACAAAAAACAATCATGATACCGAAGTGACATACAAGATTTGACAAAACCCTTCCCTAGAATGTATTTAAATTAAAATCATAGCCCTTGGATCATGGTAGGTTCCATATGATATTACATAGAATATATCATATCGGTCTCGAGATTCTAGTCGAGAAAAAACTCTATCTACAGCCTTGGACATAGTCCAAGAACACCCCTGGGAAGACATCCATGAAATCCTCCATAAATGAAGGAATAAATATTCTTGAAGAGCCTATTGCACCAAGGGGTATGCTTTCCAACTGATTGGTAATGGGATTAAACCTCCTCCTTACAAAACCCACTAGTCCCTTCATTATATCCCTCTCACCCATAAATGATAATCTCATACCATTAGTGAGAAGGCATCAAAATCAACTTTTATGATAGTAAATTTGGGCTTAGACCATGGAAAACGAATCCATACCCATTATGATGTCCTAGGATTCCATAATGATGACCAAAATGTACCACAAGAACCTCTCTCCACCAAGTTATAGCTCTCACTACTTGTAGATAAAAGATATTGAATAAGTATTACCTATAAGGACCTTAAGACAAAGATTATAGGATAATGCCTCAACAGGGAGCTCTAACAGTCAGAACAAGAGTAAAACAATGAAGGAATGGATCACACTGATGTATACTAATACTACAGAAAGATTACAATAAACACATATAATTCTTATATTCATCTCATGTGATACTAGGTCATACTCCTCCATTGCCTGTATAAATTTATAGCTCTAACCTCCAACTCATTGAGACAAACATGGGAATCTTAGTGGTATTGGGGGAGGGATCTCATAGCTACATCCACCACCCATAACTCCTCTTCCTAGAGATCCACGTGACTCTCTTACAATTCCACCTCCCTGGGGCCACCCTTCCCTTTCCTAAGAGATCCCTAATCACAACACTACACATTTGGTTGGGCAATCATGTTTCATTTGACCTCTCCAAAAAAAATCATAGCACCTTCCCTCTCAAGACTACCCTGATCATCTTTGTGGCCCCATTCTGCATTACCACATGCCTGAGTATGATCTTGGGTATCTATCTTATGTTAAAACCTCATCAACTAGTATCTGCTAGATGCTATAGAAAACTAGTCCCTAAAAAGTCTACTTCCATCTCTTGTTTCATAGAATCAATTTTATTGAAATATCTCTATCACCAGTGCCCGCACCAACACCCCGGTACATGTGGTAATTCACAAGTGCAATGCACATGAATGAATATCTCTATATATACCCTTCTCAAAATTTTATTCCTGGGAGTAGTAGTCTCAAATCATGTCTAGGGAGAAAAATTTAAGGTCCATAAAACTCACAACATTCTCCTCCACTGAAATCCTGTCTAGTATAGCTCTAGAATATCCTAAACCTAAATCATGTAGATGTATGATGGAAGTAATTCTAGATGAATATATTTTAGAATTTGGTATGTGATATTTTTGACTCATCGTGAATCAATGTAACCGTACAACGCCAGTGTCCAGCAACTCCACAAAAAGTATAGATTCTAGTGAAAGTTCTTGATCGGTTAGTGTCTAGAAAATTTTAACACAAGGATCACTGAATCTAGAAAATCCACCTCTAATTAGAGATATGTCTTTCCATGAAACTATAGTGACCTCAAGAAATAGAACTCATATAGTGTTCTAATCATGCATGAATCCTTGGACTACTCAATATGTATGATCTAATATATTAAAGGTGGGGGGATACTACCTGCCCACCAGGATGGAGGATCTAACTGGTTAGACCCTGAATATAGGCATCATCACTCATCGAATCATCATTGTGATCTGGAACTGGATACATGGATTGATATCATTACAGATGAGTCCCAAAAAATGTAATCACGATACACGATGGTCAGATGAGCATAAATACAATGGGGATATTAATCAATAGGGACAATCAAAGACTCAATCCAATGTGATGCATTTACTATTGATCCCTTCAACCAATGTCTTAGTATTAAAATTCAACACGCATGGAGTCAAAGTATTGGTGAAAGGATATATTATCTTATTGCACCTTCAATGGGTTCTCTGGCCTAAAAACTGCACTCGAGACACATGGACTCTATTTCCCTAAGTCTCAACCAAATCCTCAAAATGAGACTACTCCAAAAACTGCTCTATAGAATGAACTACTCTAACACCAATCTGTCATGAACTGACCCAATGGGGCTTGACATAGAACTACTAGAAGCCTTCCTTTAAAGGCTAGTGGCTAGCGACATGCGTCGAAAGGATTAACTAATATCAGAGTCATTTTCCTAATTTACCTATAGGCACACACCTGAAAATCTTTATGTAGAAGTGTAGATGAATAATAATATAAATATCAAAAAAAATAGAGTATAATACATTGATGAAACAACCTCTAGTGTGTTTAAGATTATTAAATTAAAAAATAAAAATTAAAGGTGGAAAATACGGGCCCAACCAGAAAGATGTACCAATCTTTAAAACTGAAAAAGTAAAATTCTAAAAGAGCTTGGCCCTAAATCTCCAAACCCTAACCATTGTACATTGTATAATACACCAAGTACAACTATGATCCTTTTTAATCACCACCGACATGTCTATGAACTTCACAAGAAACGACATGTAGGGGAAGATCCCTTGTAGTGATGAGTATATATATACCCATTAGGATGCTCTAAATACTGAAAAGGGAAGTAAGATTCCTGATAAGAATACATAGAAAGCTCAATCCAAATAAAGAGAGTTTATAATCTAATGAAATGGATATTGATATATATATATATATAATCAAATAATAAGCCCAAATTTGAGAGAAAGGTGATCTCTATATCCTATTGAATCTTAGTAAAAGAGTTCCATCAGTTCGAGAAGTCCATAAATTATGCCCAACATCACACATGTCTAGCCAAATATGAAACAATATGCAGGGTCCATGCCTCTCCATTGTGTCACACAATCGAGGGGGCACAATATCCGTGCAGAAGACCTGCACCCTATGGATTAAAAAGGGTACCACTAAATAGATTGAGTACCCTTTCCATACATCCATAAATGGTTAACCCTCGGTTGATAGGGGAACTGCACCCTAATGATATTGGGGTTACCAATCATTAGATAGATGATCTACACCCTTTCTGATAGGGTTTACCACTATAATGATCATTACCAATTACAATAATCATCGAGTTCTGCCTAAAGAGGAATCAAACTTGTAAAACCTCGCATAATATATCGAAATACACCATAGAGGAACTCAACATGTTATAGGTTTAAAAACACTCAGGATAGGATACTCAAAGACCAATATCTAAGTTTAAATGAATGAGTTACAAGAGGTAAAAGTTTCCTCATAAAAGAAGAAAGGTTACATGGTGTATATGGGGAACCACACTATGTGTGATCCTATTATACTACCTAGATATGTCTCTACCATTACATGTCTCACTACCCATATATCACAATAAGAAATTTGTAATCCAATAGGGGTCATGCCCGTGCACCCGGCTCTGTTCATGTCAAAATGCTTGTGTGTATGTGTGTATTATGGTACACAGTGTGTCCTCCTGCATGAGGTCTTTCCTATGTACTCTACCACATGGCTTGCCCACCTAGGGAGGGTCACACAACCTGTGGCCCAAGCACATAACATGTGATACTTATCTTTTCCAAAATTCTAGTGTCGTAGAAGCAGGGGTACGACAGGGTGTGGGTTCATCATAGTACCAATCATGTATTCATGTTTTCATAATAAAAATTAATCTACATTTTATATTTTATATATAGCCTCCCCTCCTTGGATCACACCTTCAAGACACCTAAAATTGAAGCGGAAAGACTCTTTTCATCATTTTTTTCATCCGGTGGATTGAAAACTGATTCCAATTCATCCATGGTTTTCTCTGTTCACACCATTCATGTCATATATAACCTCCATATCTTATTTTGATCCTAGATCAAATGATAAGTCAATAACATACCACAAATAAACAGAATTCATTCTTGACTCTAAAATCCATTCCTCGTATATGAATTTTCCATGGATTTAGGTGTCCATTCAGGCTCAGTCCTACCTGGAAATATCGAACCAAGACCAAAAGTGCCAATTAGTGAAGAACACCAATCTTAATTGGATGAAATTGACAATAATAAAGGTAAAATTATTTTTAGTTAAGAATTCTTGGATAAAAAATAAAAAATTTGGTTCATTTGGGTGAGAAAACTAAATAATAAATTTAATTGGTACATGAGCTCATGCAAAGGATTAAAATTGATGCCAATCAAAGAAATAAATTTGATCTTTCTCAGTATATTTAATAAATTAGGGAAGAATCCGTAAATTGATGTGTACTATATGGATTTGGGTTGTTTTTCGACAAAGAAAATTCATTCTAATGAATGTGAAAATTCATTGTATTCGTTGTGCCTCGATCGTCCAGGATCTAGAAATTTGTCATCGTCTAATGTTAATATTATAATGAGTGGTAGAAGAAGGCTCCTCTAAATGTTCCAGGGTTATCAAATTAACCCTATAGGTCCTCCATAACTGGGAATTTATATGATATTTCATTTATTTTAATTAATAAACTAATTAAATTACTTGTTTAAATAACCCACAAAACATTCAACCAATGTCATTTTTATCTGAATGCCTAGTTCTGAACAATTTTAGGTCACACATAAGTAAAAATCACATTACAAACTTAATCATATTCTAAAACTTTTTATCTGATATAACATTTAAGAATAATCACATTTTCTTAAACAAATCGTGAGTGCATAATGTAAAATATATTTATTATTTTAATGAAATTAATTTCAGGCACACCATGTCTCGAAATCGCACTCTGTCTTAGCACATCACTAAAAAATATTTCAATATATATTCAAAAGTATTAAAAAGGAAAAATTCATTATTTACAATAGATTTAATATAAAACACTCTTGTGCTTGAGAAGAATGTGCTGCTTGGAAACCTTCTTTTTCCTTCTGACTTTGGGTTTTGTTTTAAATTTAATTTTTCAACATTAGAAAATTAATTTTCTAAAATAAAATTTATTTTAAAATAATCATTGAAAATTTATCTTAAGGTAAATTTTTGATTATTTTCTAAAAACAATAATTTTTTATGGAATTTTGAAAGAATAGTGAATTATAATTGAAAACTTCATTTTAATTTAAATTATTTAAAATGATAAATTATATTTTCAGTTGTTTTTAATGTTAAATTAGTTCAACTATATATATTAATCAAATTTAGTCCATTGGTAACAATATAATATTTAAAATATATATAAATCCATTTTAAACATTTAAAAATTCTATCATTGTAAAATTGTTTTGTCGTCATATTTGTGGGATTAATTTTAAATTCAAATTTTCAATTTTGGGAATTAAATTTAAAAAAAATTGATTTCTTATTTCAAATCATAATGATTTATATTATCTAATAATTTCAAGTTAATTTTTGACTAAAAATAATAGTAAAAACAGTTGAATTTAATTACTATGATTAAGGGATTAATTTGTTAACCATGGGTTAAACAACGAAGATAACATTTAATCTAACTATAAAACCTATAAAATTACTATTTTTTGTCCGTATTTCAATATTATCCTTCACTAGTTATAAAATTTGTTAATTTGGAAGATTTTTTCTTAGGAATTACCTTTGTAATATATATTCTTTTGAGAAATTTTCAAGTTGATTCCAAGTGGTTTCCTTTTCCCCACTTATAAAATGCCACCACTATTCTGCATTTCTTGACACCTCTCATTAAATATATTTTGGAAATAACCGACATAAAATACATCTAAAACATACCCAAAAATGTTCTATAGCTTTTTTACCTCCCAAAATACTAACACTTGGGTTCTTAATAAGATATCCAAAGAGGTGATTCTATGTGAAGGTAATTGTCTTCACTAAGAGCCATCCTTTTCTTTCTTCATTTTCCAAAATTAATTATATATTAAATCTTAAATTTTAATAACTAAATTATATACTATTTATTTATTTGTTATTATGTTAATTTAATAAGGTAAAATCATTTCCACTTCCATTAAATGGGTTAAAAAAATCAGCATTTGTGTGTACGGTGGACTACTACCCCACAAACAAATGTATTTGGTCTTTACATCACCACCTCTCAATGATGGAAATAACTATGAATTTATTATTTTTATATGATATTAATGATATTATTAGACTTATATAATTATTATATCACACATTCCTTCATACTCTTCATTTTTTGTGAATATAATAGTGTCTCACGTGTGTATGCCAAAGTACAGCCTCACGAAGTGATACAATTTGTTCATGAACAATATATAAGGTACTAATGATGGGGGTAATAAAAATAAGAGATATAAATGAAAAAAAATATTTTTGAATTATAATATATCATTAACCTTTATTTACTTCAATCTGAAAAAAAAAATGTAAATGGTGTTCATGCGTACGTACGGCCTATATTCTTCATAAATGTTGTATTTCATTTTCTATAACTGAATTTTATGGATTAAAATATACATGTATATACCAAATATATATGATAGTAATATCATGGTTAAAATTATATTTATTATGAAATCATATTAAAATTATGAGTACAAACAATAAAAATACCAAATATATACGAATAATGAAGCTATTATTACACAAAATGTAACATTGACTTGGAATTGTTAATTCACAGGTAATAAAAATCCATAAGAAAAAATGGTATTATATATATAAATATGGTTTTTTAATATAAATATGGTTATTTAATATGTGTATGGTAATCTTATATTTATTATAAAGGATGTTTTAACATGTATAATAGATGTAAATACTTAAGGTAAGGATCAATTATCTCAATTTTTCTTTCCCTGAGACTTATGTTTTGTTATAATTCAACATTATTTCAAGAGTTGTATATAAAACCTCTTTGACATGTAATACCATTAATTTATTTGTCTGAATGATGTTTCATATTCCATTTTATTTTATTCTTTCATGCGTATTAAGATTCAAAGTTACCAATGTGGTAATAATTTTTTATAATCTCTTCGTTTAATGGGATAGTTTATGATTATGTTCTCGATGATAAACTATTATGATCTATCTCTAAAGGAACAAATGAATTTTTTTATAATTTTTTATGGTATTTTTATGTAATAGAACCTTTTTCCATTCTTATAATTGAGGGATTTATTTTATGAAAAGGTTACTTTATTTCTCCCTTTGGTTAGAAAAATGGTTTCTTCCAAATTTGCATTTTATAAAAACATTTTCATGTTTTTGAAATATTTTCCTATGTTTTTAATAAAAATTATTACACATTTTTGACTTTTTACCAAAAAAATTGAATATAACCTTCATGTCATTATCTGGAAAATTACTATATGGATTTTACTAAAATTTTAAAAGGATTATTTTTCTAACTTATATGACATGAACCAAACTTCTCTTCATCATGACTGTTATTTTCGTTAAAGAATACATTATATGTTTTCACGTTCATTTTAAAATAAAATTATTTGAAAAAAAGTATGTTTTAAAATGTTTTTGTTAAAGTGGAAATGATTTTTTACTCAAGAAATGTTTTAAATGATTATTAAAACATGATTTATAGGTTTTCATGATTTTTTAATTTAAAAGGATTTAAAAAAAGTATTTATGTTTTAAAATATTTATTTAAAAAGAAGTCTTCCTAAAGAAATATTTTAAATGATTTATCTTCCAAAATAATTCACCATCTATGAAAAAAATTTAATATAATTTATGCTTTAATATGGATATATACCGAGGATGACATTATTATTTATACATTGAATGTTTTTTATGAAATAAAATTGGAAACAAATATCGCTTCCATAGGTTATACCATAAAAAATTTCTGATGCTATGAACTTTTTTTATATGGGTTATCCTTTGATGAAATGTAAAAATGTTTATGAAAGACATTTTTATTTATTCGATTATTATATGATGATTTTTTTAATGATCATGTGGCACACATATGTATGATTTTTATTACAAGGTTTTTGGTACAAATATCACCCTCCAATGAATTGGGTAACAATTTATATCTAATGAGATAATAAAGGGACACAGGTTGATTGTCATGACACACTATGTATATAGGGCTGTTTTGATCCACTATTTAAAATAGGTGCATCATAATCCATAATGGGAATCTGGTGCATCGAAGTCCCCAATGGGGAATGGGTGATAAGTCTTTATCCACAATGTTTATGTTCTCTGCAGTTAACATTGGAATATGAAATGGTTCTCATTATTTATGATGTATCCACACATTTATGACATGAGATTATAGTTCATTATTGATTTATAATTATTTCTCACTCTAATTTCCTATATTTATTAAAATGATAACATTTTATTCCCTGAATCATGTTTATGATCCTTGATAGGTTGGGTATAAAAATTTTAAGTTATTAGCATGATCATATTCTCTTAGGATTATATTATGATTTCATATGATCATATATTGATATCCCTTATGTTTTTATATACATAACATATGTGATTACACTTTCATATGTTACCTTCCCTAGGTTATGAATAATGGTTTAGGTAGGGTATGCGTAAGAGGAGTACTATAAGAAAATATCTTTGGGGAAGTATTGAATACCTCTCTTTAAATAAGAATATTTTGTTTCAATCTACCGAAGGCACTAATATATAATTCTCCACATGAATTGTTTTGTGAAATTTAATTAATATTCATCCAAAAAGATGTAAAATCCTTGTATGGGAAGCATGTTTCACTATAGTTGGTATTGAAAGAAACTTTTAGTTAAACTTTGGAAATTAGGATAATAAAATATTTGTGAGTTCTCTATGGATATTTATTAATATATTATTAGTGATTTCGCTAAGTATAATTATATGTATGAGTCATAGTATATAAAAATGTCTTGAAATTATGTTAAAGGATAGATCAAGTGGTGTCCAATAAATTACATTGATGTAGGGATATTAGAAGTGGATTTAGATCTAGCAAATAAGTGACTATGATTAGTTACTAAAAAAGGGAGCATTGAGCTAGACTCAATCATACCATGGTGTACAATGATAGGCCTTTCTACACACATGGTTTGAACCCCTTGGGGTATATTCTTTTTAAATTCAGAAACTCATTATCGACAATAATGAAGGATTTAAAAAGATGATGAAAATGAATTATATAGGATTAACCTACGGTAGAATAGATTTAAAAGAATGTTTCAATTTTTTTGAAATAATATAAGTAATTGTTCTGGATTATGTGGTTTCCTATAATAATTATTGTTGATCATGTTATGATTTTTTTATTAAGTGGAAAGATCTAGAAGGAACTAGGTTAACATTGAATCTGATAGAAATTTTTTAATGACCAGTCAAATGGGATAATGAATGAAGTAAAGTATATTTTCATTATGCCTAATTAGTTATCATTATACTTGATTAACAATGTACACCTGAAACAACTCTTGGACTCGCCAAATAAGGGAAGGATATAGTTTGGTGATAGTTCATGTGGTAAAGACCATGGAGGAAAGAAGATTTGGATTCCTATACACTGAGAAAGTGGGAAGAAGAACTTAAGGGAATGTCTTAGAGGGAAAGGAATATGTTTCTTATGTTGGAAAGTTCAACCCAAATAAATTAATTATTGAGGAAGAACAAAAATTCAGTTAACATTATTTATTGGTATATTAGAATCTCTAAATTATCATCAAATAATGAATTTTTTTAAATGTGGAAAGTATAGTCATTATGAAAATCAATATCCTAGTGGGAATATTCCTGAAAGAAATCGACAAGGTTGTGTGAGAAATGGTTATATTTTGGATTTTGAAGATAATACAAATGACATATATAAGTAAAAAGGTATTAAAGAATAAGATGATTGATCCTGGTTAATGGTATGGGAATGTAGAAGTATGATTTTATTATTCACGTATTGGAATTTAAGAATTATGAAATATATAAATATTGTACTTTATAAGTTCTTCGGTAAGAATATAAAAGAATATATTGAGTGATGCTTATGTATAGGAAAAATGATTTGAATACAAGTGTTTTATTTTAAGAAAAACACATGATTAAAGGAAGATAACCCTTAACACATTCTTTATTTAAAAATAATGATGTTGGTATATAGAGATGATTGATATAGATAAAGTAAATTATATAGTACTGATGATCTTGGAGCTAATTAATTTTTTTTGGAAAAAGTGATTTATGTTATCATCGATGAAGTTTGTAGAATTATTTTATTTATGTAATATATTTAATAATATGTGGATTTATTTTAGTAATTAGGAAACATATATGTTTTTGGTGATTTTTATGGTAATTCTTATTACTACCATGTTTCAAGAGAGTACATAATGAAGGTGTTAACATGTTTGGTATGTTACAATTGATTTATACATAATTTTCATTTAGTGATTAATGTTAAGTTGATATTTAGAAATATAGTGGTCTTATTTTTAAACTATTTAAGGTTTATTAAGTTATTTATTTATGTTATGGTTTAAGTTGATATTTGGATGAGGTTTTAGAGATTTATGTATTAGGTCACTATATATAGATTTATGTATATTGGATAACCTATGCTAACCATTTTATTTTAATGATAACTAAATAGATATGGAATTATATATCATTATATTTATATATATTTGTATTCATTAGTGTTTTAGGAATAAAAAATTAATGTTTACTTCTTAGAGTAAGAGATGATGTGGAAATTTATCAAGGCATAACCAAAGGGTGAGATTGTGCTTATGAAATGGAATGAAAAAGTATGTATATATTCTCCTCAAAATTATTCAATTTTTGGAATGGATCTTGAAAAAATTATTTCCCTTATTATTAAAACTTTTTATGATATCTATAAACATTATCAAGACTCTTTGATTTTTGGCTTTGTGGTCGTCAAATTACTCATCACCATATTTTCTATTACTCCCTATTAGAATTTGGTTGTTATTTTTCTATTCTATGTATATGCATTCACGTCCTACCTATTTTTCAATATGTATAAACAAATTTATGAGATATTTTTGGTAACCATTATGTTTCCAACAATCCTTTTTAAGGGAATTATTATAATTCATTTTTAAGACATGGGTTTCTGTGAAAGAATTATCAAATATTAATCCTTTGATGAAAAATATGAATTTCAAGGGAGAAGTTAAATTTAATGGGGTATAATGTAACATCTCCATATTTTTTTTCAAATTAATTTAAATTTTTGGATTTATCTTCATACATGATAAAATGAGTTTCATCAATTCTGTTTATGACACACGATGCAAAACATTACTGAATAATGAAATAATATTATAATAACTTAGTCATTAAGTAGGGAGGAATTAATATTGACATATAATTTATGAATTATAAATTTAAATTTTCTACTCAATATAAATTTATTTATAAATTCTTATTAAATAATCAGTCATTCTTTTTGAAAGCGATTCTATTCTTTAAAAATGTGTTTTCTTCAAAAATGATTTTTATTAATTTTTATGAAAAAAATTTATATTTAAATTATAGTTATTTAATATAATTTATATGAATAAATGAAAATAATTCTTTAAATAATCATATAAATAATAACTTATGTTGAAATTTGGGTTGTTTTTTGAAAAATACGGACTTTATGTGAATAATGAAAAACCCATATTTTTGTAAAAATATCTTCTATTTTTAAAAAATTATGAAATTTAAATGCCCAACATTGTTTTATATTAACATAAATATTATATACCAACATTTTAACAACCTATATACTTTTTAATTGACTATATATTTTATTTTAGTATAAATTTATTTTTGGGTTTAAAGGATGGTTTTTTATGAAAACTGTTTTAAAGTGCATAAAATTTCTCAATTTTATTTAAATGTAATAATTCTTATTGGGTAATGTTTTAATTTAAATGTGTATATTAAATTTTAAAAAATTATTATTTTATATTTTTAAAATAATTATTATTAGACACAAAAGTAATATAAAATTGTTTTCATGCAAAATATAATTCTCAAAAACCCTCTTTTTCATCACATCAACGAGATTTGTATTAAATTATGTTTTTTCAATTTTAGAAAATTAATTTGATAAAACACACTTAATTTTATAAATAAACTTTTCAAATTTATTTTGGGGTGAACTTTTTTGAATTTTCTGTAAATGTAAATGTTTTATGAAAAGTGAAAAAATTACTTACTTTTAATTGAAAAATGCATGTTCATTTAAAATATTTATATTGATAAATAATATTTTAGGTTGGTTTTTAATTGAAATTAGTTCAATTATACATTTATTAATCCAATATAGGTATTTATAATAAGTTTAATGTTTATATTTGAACTAAAGACTTTGTAATTTTGTTCACATTTTCTCTTTGAAAACATGCTTTCTCATCATATTTGCAGGATTAATTTTAAATTAAATTTTTCCTCTACTATGAATTGAATTATGAAAAAATGAAATCCATATTTTTAATTTTTATAATTTATATTATCTAATAATTTCACATTAATATTTTAAGATAATTAATAGTGAAAATGCTAAAAATTAATTACCAAGTTTATGTTACAAATGGGATTATTGTGGCGTTAAACTATGAAAATAAGGATTAAAATGACTATATCTCTTGTAAAAACCTAAATTTATGAAACTATTTCAATATTATACTTGCATGGTTCTAATATATGGTCATTTTGAATCTTTATTCTTTTGAATGTCCTTTTTATTTTAGATTCATTTTGGAAATTTCCAAATAATTTCCTAGTGGGTTTCTTTCCCCCACTTATAAAATCTCACCACCAACATCAACTTATCCACACCATTAAATCAACCTAGGTCATAAAAAAACCTAAAGTTACGCCTCCTATACATCTCTATACATGTTATATGGATATTTTCCCCCCTAAAATATAAGCACTAGGGTCATTAATTAGAGATCTGAATGATGTTCTTATAAGAGAAGGCGATTGTCTTCACTTAGCCCATTTTCTTTCTTTTTTTACACCATTAGTTATATATTAACTATTATAATATAATAAAACCATTATATACTATATAATAATATTTTATTATTAAATTTAACAACCTACAATAATTTCCACTTCATCAAATTGAATACCAAATCATCTTTCGTGTTTACAGTGTACTACAACCTCAGGAACCGATGTCCTTAGTTTTTAAATTACCACCTATCAATGATTAAAATAAGGATTTATTTATTATTTACTTATTATATTTATGATATTATTATGATAATTTATTTATTATAGATTGTATACCTTCATACTCTCTTTTTTGTGGGAATACAATAATTTCACTCATGTGTACGAAAAACTACTACTAGCTGAAACAATATGATTTGTTCCTCCTTTAATTGGAAGGAAAGAAGGATTTTTTAGTGAAAATAGGTGATATAAATGAAATAAAATTATTTTTCAATGATAATATATCATTTACCTATCTTTCTTGTAGTCCAAAAAGAAAACTGAAACAGCATTCATGTGTATGTACAACCCACTCTCTTCATAAAAGGTATATTTCTTTTTTTATCACTATATTTTATGGATTATTATAAATAAATATATACTTTATATATATTATATTTTTGTCACGTTAAAAACCTATATATGATTAAAAAATGATCAATGTAATAGAAAAAAATAGCATTTCAAAACATGTAATAAAAAATTGAATATTGCATGAAATGTAACATTAATATAGAATAATTAACAAACGAATAATAAAATACCCTAATAAAATTATATATAGTAGAATATATATAAATATAGGGTATTAATGGATCTATAATAAAATTATGTTTATTATATCGGAGGTTTTAATGTCTATGACGGAAGTCATGACCTATGGTAATGTATTTTATTCTCAATTTTCATTCTTTCAGACATATACTATGTTATATGCCTATATTCATTCATGAGGTACATATAAATTTCCTTTGAAATTTAATATCAGGAATTTATTTATCCTCATGATATTTTAAGGTCTATTTTATATTATAACTTCATGGGGATTATGATGCAAAGTTACGAAGGTGGTAATGATTTTATGTTACAATCTCATCGTTTATTGGGACAGTTTATGATTATGTTTCTATTGATAAATTTTTATGATACCTACATCAAGAAACTCATAAATTTTGTAACATTATATTTTTAATTTTTTTATCATATAACATTACCATTGTTATGCTCTTTAGTGCATAAAATAAGTTAGAAAATGTATTTAAGAAAATCCATCTTTATTTCTCCATTCAATTAGAAATCTATTTTCTCACAAAATCTTGTTTAGAAAAATAAAAAATGTTTTACTATTATCTATTTATTTTTAGAATAAATATTTACCTACGTTTGAATTTAAAAAAACATATCAAATAGAATCTTCATGTCATTTTCTAAACAATTCGTGTTTGGATTTTACCAAAAATATGGAAGGAATCTTTATTTTTTACTTGTACAGCAAGAAAGAAGCATTCCTTCTTCAGAAACATTATTTTATTTTATTATTCATTTAGAAAAATTAAATTTTAGTTTAAATTAAATTGATTTTCAAAAAAAATTATGTTTTAAAAATTATTTTTTAAAGCTGAAAGGATATATTCATTGAAAAATGTTTTAAATTATTTTACATATTTCTTTATAAGTTTTATTGGTTATTTTTCAATGAAATTTTTTTCCAAAAACTTTTATGTTCTAAAAACTGGTTTCCATAGAAATGTTATTTTCCTAAATTAATATTCCTAGTGATTTAGATTTTTAATTCATTATCCATCAAAGATTAAATCCTTTGATATAATTTGTGATTTATATGGGTTATAATACAAAGATTCAATTATTATTACTCTAAATATTCTATAATGACAATAAGTTTATTAAACAGATTCTATTCCATGGGTTATACCATAATAAAATTCATAATATATCCACTTATCCTTCTATGATTTATTCTATAATGAAATGATGAAATGTTTATAAAACCCATTTTCATTTCCTAGGTTATGATATGATGAATATTTTATGATCTTGTGAAAGAAATATGTATTATTTTCATGTTATAATGGGGGAACCTATATCTCTCTCCAATGTATTGGGTAAATATTTATATATCATGAGATTATAAGGGTACATAAGATGATGTTCTTGATCCACTATGGTAAATATGAGTGTCCAAATCCACTATGGGAAATATGTGTGTCCTAATCCATAATTGGAAAAGGTGCATCTTGATCCAAAATGGGAAACATGTTTTGATGTTCTTAGATGTCATCCTTTATGTATGATATGTATTATGATTCCACACTTTACGACATGATCTTATATTTTGTGATGGATTTTTATTTTCTCATTCTTGGGGACCATGTTTTCCAAAATGATAAAGGGTTATTCTGTTACTCATGTTCATGATCCATTACAGGTTGGTAATATACTTTTTAGCTATATTCATGGTCATGTAAATTTATTCTTATCTTATTCACTAATGAGATCATTAGTTGAAATCTCTTATTTTTACCCTTACGAAGAATATAATCTCACCCTTTCTTATGTTTCCTTACATAGGATAAGAATAATGGTAGTGTAGGGTATTAATAATAGTATTACTATGTGAGAAGGTATTTGTGGGATATGTTGAAGATATATCATGAAAGAAAAATATTGTGTTTCAAGATTCCAGAGGAACTAAAATATCATGGTCCTTAGGTTTCTGTTTGTGTAATGTAATTAATATTATTATAAAATGATTTAATATCCATGTATGAGAAGCTTGGTTCACTATAATCTCATAACATTTTTTATGAACTAGCTTGAGCCACCCCTCTATCAAATTATCAAACCGATCCATGATAATCCCCAAGGTGTTTTCCGGATTCCCATGGCCTGAAAACTGGTGTCCTTAATCAAATTTAACCATGTGGGATTAATTTCACCTTGTAAATAATTAAGAAATCAAGAACTTTAAATTAAATGATTTTTCTACATGACTAATCCATACATCAAACATACATTCCAAATAAATAAGCATAAATAACTAATGAATTGAAAAAAATAAACAAAAAATATGTCCCATCACCCCCAGTTTCCACCCTTATAATGCGCATATAAATAAAACACTACCAACAAATTCCTTTTCTTTAGAAACAAGAATATATCACTACTCTCCATCCATAGAAATTAATTAAAGGTTTATGGGGTCAGTTTAGTAATGAAAGTTAAATTAACTAAATGAAAAAAGAATCATAACTCTATGTGAATATACAAGTATCCATCAACTAAAAATACCTCATATCCCCATGGGTGGGAATAAAGTAGTAAAACAAGAAACTAAGAATATATAGAGAGGGATGATAATATATATCAGTGGGAAATTTGATTAATTTACACAACATGCATAATAATTAAAAAAATATATGTTACATGCTAGTTTAAAAAAATATGAAAGTAGTTTTGTTTCTAGTTTTTAATTAAAAATAATGTAACAATTCAAATTTATTTAAAAAGTAAATTTCTTTTCACAATGTGGTATGACATTCATTTTTAATAAGAAATTAGTTTTGACAACTAAATGTAACTAAACATTATATTAAAAGAATTATTTCACATATTAGAAATCAAAAGGTATACTTACATTGAAATGGAATCATAAAAGGAATGTAAAAAACAACTAACCATAGTTATACATATTACTCAAAGGTTAATCCTCATCCTAGGATCATTATACTCACAACGATCAAACCATGCAATAAAATTCCCGTAATGATGTCACTGGATAGGAAATCCCCAATGTTCTAGTGATAACTATATCTACATCATCAAATATTTTATTTAATATTGTAGAATAGTCCAAAGGATATGGTTTACGTACATTTCCAATTGTGCTTTTCTAGTTTAGCCACCTATATACCTATGGATTTAATGTGACTTATTCTCCACTTTTTGTCTAATCGTATTTTAGCTTTTAATTCATCCCTAATAAATATATGTGCCAGAAGATCCCATTTACATTTATTAAGACTAGGTAAATTCATTTGAAATAACAATGTGACATACAAGTAAATATAAAACCATCATAATGAAACATCATAATTTACAAAATGATAAATGGAATTTCAAATCAATTTTCTAAACTAATCTAAAAAATAATATTTTTAAATTAATTTATAAAACCAAAACAAGAACCAATATTAAAATTAAAAGTCACCATTTTATTTTCTTTTACTCATATACACTTACTGATATATATATATACATATTTCTCATTGCACAAATTCACATATTCTTAAATATATTTTCACACACACACACACACAAATAGATATATATATATATATTGATACATATGTATATGTGTATGTATAATATATATATATACACACATTAATATATATATATATATATACCAAAATCCTTTTCAATAATATCATAGTTCTATTAAAAACAAAAACAACTTGTTTTTTTATCAAATATGGCATGGAAATTTATTTAAAACGTATTTTTTCATCCTTTCAATTTTCAAAAAAAAATATAATTTTTTTGGAATATCAAGTGAAAATTAGTGTTTCCATTAAATACCCCTTAAAATATTTGTTATTATTATGTGATATCAAAAATAAGGAGTATTAAACTTGTATAACAACAATAACCCCTTTCTATTATCTGTCAATTTCAAGGTGTAGATGGAACAGATGGATATTTTGTGGGGGTCCACTGTCTGTTGGAGTTTGTGGAGCACAGATGTAACTCACGACCCATATATCCAAGAAGGGGATACGAGGGTGGAAAATATCAATTGTTAGACCTTTCGAATGGATCTGAGGTCTTTGGTGAGGAGTGGGGTTTGGATTTTAGTATAATAAAGGTAGTAGACTTGATTGTTAGAACTATGGTTATGGTAATGTGAACAAATGGAATGGGGTCGGTTCTACCTTAGTCGAGTGGAATCCCCTCTTATCAAAAGAGGAATGAATGACCATGAACAGAATTCAATCACCAAACTATCCAATTAAAATTAGGCACCAAAGTTCCATAGGTCACTATGATCAAGGTAGGATAATAATGGAGGAAGTGAACTGGAGAATGTTGGAGAGAAAGACAAGGCAATGTGCTTAACTCAAGAAATCGACATAGGATCATAATTAAATCCAATGGAAATCACCATCCAAATAGGGACATGAGAAGGATATATGATGGATTTTTAAACCATGAGAAAGGGGTTTTTTGAGCCAAATTGTTGGGGGAATAGAAAAATTAGATTAAAAATGTAGGATGATATTTATGTAATTTTTTTTAATAGAACTGAGAATTATGCATGGTTTAAATGTATGGTTGGCCAAACTATACACATACCACTACCAGGTCTAGGAAAATCACATGGTTAGGTTTCATGGTCTGATAAACCATCTTCCAACCATATAGTGTGGATCTTTTAAAATATATAATTGTTTAGATGGTCCCTACTAACATTGTACAAAAAGTTCACCAGTACATAAATTATAAAAAAATTTAAATTAAAACTATTTTATCCACTAATTACTGAAGACAATTAAATATAATTAAATAAATAAAATAAAAAGTAAATCCATGGTTATGGTGTGACATATAAATCATAATTTCTGATACTTTATAGGTAAGATTCTAGTTTTATCATTGACTCAGAGATAATTTATCATTTCCTTTGTGGTTTAAAACCAACTGGGAAAAATGAGTTAACTACAATGGAATTTCAATGCTTTAAAGAAATTATTCACATTGAACATGTTTTGGAAATTTAATGTATAGAAACCCATTATTCCAATGTCTTTGTTGATGGGAAGAAAAAATTTGATGTTTCAGGGAAAATCCCTAGATAAACCCCATGGAGGAATGAAGATACATCTCTCTATATGTTAAAAATGTTCAATTAAAAATTTGAGAATTTCCTCAAAGGAAAATTGAAATGTTATTAAAGTGGGAGAGATTTAAATAAATAACATCAATGTCAATGATATATGAGTAGGACAACCAATAAAATGGATGAAAAGATAGATCATGTTAATGAACCACTTAAACAACAATGATACTATTGTAGGGTGTTTGGAAATTATACCAAAAAATGAAAAAATCTAAGGGTTGATGATTAAAATTGATGTTAATATTATTTAAAGTAAATGAAGAATGGTAACGACTATGAAATCACAACTGAAATGTTGTTTATGAAAATGAACTAGTGAAAGGTACTGTCGTTATCCACTCAAGAACTAAAAATGTATTATGTCATTTTTATTTTATGAACACCTTCATATCTAGAAATGTTTATAAAACGGTTAGTTCACCACCACAAAGATATAATGTTTAATTATTAGTGATAACTACTTCGGGTGTAATGATTATATCCAAAGTATACTCCTCTTATTTAATTGACATTTGTGGGAATGTGCTTCTTATAAGTCATCTTATTCAACCTTTGTAAAAATATGAATTTAGTTTGGGACTTTATTGACTCCCTATAAATATATTACTTATTATAATGGAATAAAAAATTCATTTCATATCCCTAATAAACCCATGATCATATATCAATCCATGTCTGGTTGTAAAGTCCTTATGTAAGTCACTATACATATAGGTTTCCACATCTACAAATGAGAGATATTTAGCCTTAATAGGTTAGAAGAAACAAAAAATCCGGGATATGTTTATTATGAATGAATATGTTAATATATATATATATATATATATCCACCAGATTTTTCTAGTCTTCCTCTAGACCAAAATGTTGATTTTTGAATTGAAAGCTTACCGTAACTTTAGTCAATATTAAAATATCATTATAAAATGAATCTAATTGGGTTATAAGAACATAATACTCATCTTGAATAATATTTGAGTAAGTTTTTTATATAAATATGTGTTCATCATGTGAATAACTAGTCCTATTTGTTATAAAAAAGGTGGATCAGTGCAACTTTTCATTGATTATAATGAAAAATAATGATCATTATCAAAAACATAATGCCTCTTTCCCAAATATATGACTTTTTTATCAATAGTGGGGAACTCAATTCTTCTTAAATATCAACCATTGATAATTATATCATCAATTAGTATTTAAAATGGAGGATGTACAAAATATTACATTCAACACTAGGTTTAGAATATGTGACTTCATAATTTCCATTTCAACTCATAAATTCCCCCATATTACTCACATCTTCCCATAAATATCATCATATAGTTCAATTTGAATGCAATAATTGAAACTTGATTGCTTGAGAACTCTACAAGTGGAAAGATCTGCTCCCAACCTCCTTTGAAATCCTTTAACAATGATCTCAACATATCTTCAAGAGTTTTAATAATCTTGTCATATTGACAATTTGTTTGAGGATGATATGTATTGATTTTTATCATATCATTATTTATCACTTTTTAATATTATATCTATAAATCATATATGTATAACTAGGGTCTAAATCATATATATCTAAAAGTTGTACTCCATTAATCATTACCACATCCTTTTTGCATATATTGGAAACTTGATTGAGTGAGATATATTTTCATATAGAAATGAAATTCGTCTATTTCATAAGGTGATGTAGTAAATACCATGTGAAATTATAACCTTTAGATGTCTTTGGAATTTGTATGATGAAATCCATGGTTATGCTAACATATTTTCATAGAATTATTGCAAATGGTTTTATCATCACTTAAGATTTATAATATTTAATCTAATTTTTTGGCACTCCAAAAATTGAGATATATACACTAACATATCCCTCTACATGTTCACCCACAATAAATGATGATCAAGAACTATATACAAATTTTTCCATTAATAGTGCATACATAATGATTTGTTTTGTGAATACTATAAAAGATCCTTCTTCAATTATGGTTTTGAAGAGATACATGTATTTATCTCAAATCATATAATTCCATTATTTTCAAGTTTAACTCTAGAGTACTAATACCTCATTATATACCTCTATATCCTCCTTTGATACCTCCTTGTCAGTCACATATATAAAAGATTAATCCTTCATTTGGGAAAGATATGATTTACCCCCTTCAATTTTTCTTTATTGTTATATCATTTAAAAACCCATGACTATTTGGATGTTTTATGTCAAGATCATGGATAAGGTAGATTGATCCTTCATACATAAATCAGAGATCACCATATTCTACTTCCCTAGGTAGAAATGTATTTATTAGTCATAGTTGTTGATAAAATAAAAACATATCCATTAGAACACCTCCAACTACTTATATATATACATATTAATCTCTTGTGATCAGTATATATTTCACCATTTTATTAATTGAGATAATTCGTCCCTATCTATAATGAAAAAATTTAATGTTATAAGCTCCAAATATAGTGTTAAGGAATTTTTATAATAATTCCATAGTTAACATGATGTGTGAGATACAACCTTCTCATTTTTCCGAAGTAATAATTCATAGACCATATTTAATGAAAACATTATAACATAAAACCTTATCAACAATTGTGTTGTGTGAATATAGGCGTACTGAGAAAGAATATATTAATATCCTTGAAATTATCTTCACATTCATCAATCAATAAGAAATTTACTCCCTTTTAATTAAAGAAATGATATGGGGCATCGACATCTCTCAAAATCCACCTGGGGTATCATCTTAAAAATCATTAAATTAATTCTTGACATCTATATGTTGTACAATGACTATGGGAAAGAACCTTCTTTCATGGATCTTATAACCTAGAATACCTCCCTTATTTATAAATCTACAACTCATGGAAATTGGATCAAATGAAAGTTTTCACTCATGGGGAACAAACCGAACACTGATGGTTCATGTTGCATGGGTTCCATGTGCAGGGGTGGAGTTATCAGAGATTCCAAAGGCTCATGTGTTGCTACTTTTTCCAAATTTTTCGGAAGTGGTGCCTCCCTTAAAGTGAAATCCCATACAATGTTATCAATACTCTTTATATAAAGTCATAGTAGAATACATATCAAGCATATTTAGACTGATTCACTAATTATCTCTAATTTACTCTCAGGTAAAGTTCATATACCTTGTTCCATTGAATATTCTATCAAGCAATGCAAGTGTCATATGAACAATCACATGACCATTGTTCACACATGGAAAGAGGTTAATGTTGTGTTGTATTATCTTAATTCTAAATCATATTATAATGAACAAATCCTTATTTTTTCTACTCTTGGATCCTTTTATCGAAAGGGTTCAGACTTTGTCAAAGATGATGCCCTTGGGATTCATTTTTTAGACCCCCTTAATAGTTCCCTTGTATGATATGTAGCCCTTTGATATTTAAAAATTAATAATAAGTCTTTGGTGGTATGTATCCCTATTATACCTATTAGTATAGATCATTCACTCAACACTTATTTCATTTAAGGGTATAAGGGTAAAACCTCTCTCTTGACTACATGAACCATGAATGAAACTTTCTTATGACTAAACTTACAAATTCTAAATTTTTTATATAATTTACCTTTACTTAATCTCTTTAGTATAATATTGAAATTATCTTTACTATGTTCTTTATTCTTGGAATATATGAAATTATCATCGATAAAGGCTACCACAATTTTGATCAAGGTTATCTCTAAAGGCTATATTAACATACTAAGGGTGAAGTTAGATAATAGATGTTTTTAGAACATGATCTTCCTAACGAAATTTTAGTAATGTTCATAAAGAATTATTAATATATAATCATAGAAAAAAATTATCATACAAGTAAAATTTATAATCATTTGAGTTATTTAATGTTTTAAGTTGGAGACAATGTATTCCATTAAATATCACCAAAAGATAAGTTTTTGAGATTCCGAAATATGGGAATGTTTACCCCTATGTATATTTGACCCTTTTAAATCATTGATCATATGGGGATGTTAGCTTATCATCTTGTACATCCACCAAACCACTCAAATATCCATTATGTGTTTTATGTTTCACTTATGAGAAATTACATACCTAAACTATCCAATATATTAGACATAGTGGTTTTAAAAATGTAACATGATCCCCCTTTTGAGGAACAATCAGTTGAGATAATGGATTAATGAGAAAAAGTTCTATGAAACCAGACCACTCTCCCAGTAAAAGATCTATAAAGAAATGATATATTTTATGAAGGGGTATTAGAACTTGAATAACTAATGTGAAAAAATAACACATATTTTTTCCTATCTGGTTAATGAAATTTAGAAGGTAAAATTTATTTTAATAATATTATAATGTGACACCACATAATTTATTCCTATAACATATAGAATAACCTATTTCACATGAATAAATGACCTAATATGATCCATGATATATATTAATGAAATAAAATATTTAAAAATAATATTAATATTAATATATAATGATAATGAAATATTAAACATCAATCAAAAAATTATTATAATAAAAAAACTATATAAAAATGAAAAGGCCATGAACATGAATTTCCCATCCTCATGGAATTCCTTAATGATTATACTACTTATTATAAATATATAAATTGATTAAAAATTAAAAAAATTATTAAAATTTTGAGAGATAAATAAATTAATATGATGAATGAATTTTAGTGAATTATGACATTAAACTCTAGACCCTAATGGTCTAAATTTTATGACATTAAACTTCTAAAAAAGGGATGAAAAACCAATTAGGTTGAAAACTTTCAAAGGGTGTCGTGAGAAAAATTCTAGTCTATACCTGCTAAACTCTTCATCCACAGGGCATATGAAAAAACTAGGAAACAATAACCTAAGGCATGAATCTAATGGGGTTTATAACCATAGTAAAATGAAATTTTTTTTCACTGGACCAACTGGTCCATGAAAAGTTAGTGTATTTTTTGTCACATCTCCTCACTACGAGAATATGTTCTCTAGGCAGTGATGCAAATCTTAGGGTACTCGAACCCTCCTTGGATTTTACATCTTCCACAAACAACACTTTGTGAGTTGGGGAGTCTTGAATCACCATAACCTTCCACAGCCATTGAAAAGTATATACAGATTCAAGGGTCATTTTCTTAACTATGATTGCATGTCCATTTGTCCTATGTATGAACCATTAGACATCAACCAAATGCATCGCTCTGAAAAGTGACATTCTAATTATTGTAATCATTGATGTCATAATGGTAGAACTCGACATATTATCATGTTTGAACAATTAACTGTATGATTACCACATATCATTCTCCTGACTCGGGAACTCTGAATCATGATTTACAATCCCCACACCATACTATCCAAGAGGATTTGATATCCTTGATTTTATGTCTCTATATTTCATGACCTTCCTCAAGGATGGATTTTGAAACTTATTTTCATATCCTTTGATGGAAGACGCCTTGTGAGTCGAAAGAAAAGGACATCGACCTCGAGCATCACTTTAAGAGCTAGCTTCCCTAGGGGTGCAAGAACCCTTCCTGGAGAGCATTCATCCCATATTCAACATTATCATCTAGACTTTTGAGTCCTTTCAAACCGTCCAAATCCCTCATAAATATGTGTATATCATCTTTCACTTGGAATAATACCAATGCATAAGGTACTTGACCCACCAACTAAATTCATATTCTCCTTATTAGAAAGTTTCTCCAATCCTTGGGAGCCTTTGCAACACCATAGAACAACATGGCATTTTAGAATGTCATGGGACATACTCAGCATGTTTCGACCACCTCATACTCACGGAATCAAACATTTCGGTTATGATTTACATCATCCATACTCCAATTATCCAGGTGCGATTAGTTTCCCTTATATTATAACATCATAAATATTACCACCATAAATATTCCATTGCCCATAGAAAAGATACTCGACTTCAATGAATCTTTTCTTGACTATCCATACATTATCATGGCACCAGAATATCCACATATGGCCATCATCCAAATGTATCACTTTGAAAAAAAGGGAATTCTGATCCATGTGAGCCTGAGAAACAACATGGTAATATCCATCCCCTCAGATTGTTTTGGTTCATTCGTCTCACATCATCATGTTATCTTGTGATCGTATGGTCTATGCTAAAAGGATTTAATAAAAGAAATAGGTTGTCTAAGCTAAAAGAACCTAAACTAAAGTAATAGATGGTCCAGGCTAGAGAAAAATAAACTAAATAAACATGTGGTATGAGTAAAAATACCTTAAACTAATGCAGTATATGGTCCCAGCTAAAATACCCTAAACTAAAGCAACATGTGGTCTGAGATAAAAATACCTTAAACTAAAGAAACATGTGGTATGAGATAAAATATCAATAAATAAATAAACATGCGGTCTGAGATAAAATAACCTAAACTAATGCACTTAAAAATTACCTTGATGCCCACTACATGGCCTTATCACACTCAAGATTCATTCCAAAGGTTTGAAAAGAACTCATTCTTTAGGACATATGTCCTTCCTAGATGATCCTTCTAGACATTAAGAATTTGTTCTCATTCGTCAAAGAGTGAAGGATGGGTGTCATTGGTGATTTGTAAAATATTAAAGCAATGGTACATAATTCACATAAGAGATAAAGGAAATATGGATTATAAAATATAAAAATTAAACAATCAATTTCATCAATACCATATAAAAGGAGGGATCTCCACACACCAGATCCTCTATTATGAATGTATGATCCAAAGTATTATTGAAAATGTTTCCTCCATTATAGAACTTGATTAGATGATTCTTTAAAATTATCATGTCTTTTCTCTAGTAAAGATGTACATTAGCACTATTGATCAACTATTTTAGTTTCCACCTCCGTAGAATGTTACAGCTCCTCCGCTTTGGAAGCAACATCAAGCATGGATTTCTCTACTACATCAAAGAGTCCTTGCTACTCCAGCATGGTCTTCTCTATTTTCTAGAACGCATAATGAATCCAGGATTGCTCTATTTGAATATAGTTAATTTTAGACTGAAGATGAACAGTTTGAGACTTCCCAGCATTATTTTCATTTTGTTGAGTAGTAGCCTCAATCGCTCATTATGTAGCTGCATTCACAACTTCACTCTAGTTTTTCTCCATTGGGGAGTAATCCTCAACAACCGCTACCATCAACTCAAGGGCCCTCTTTTTTCTCATATGTATATTACCTCCTTCACCTGAGAATTATGAGTAGAATAGTAAAATCCATTATATCCAAGGGTGGGAATCATAAATCATACATAACCCAACCAATCTTTCAACTCCTCCAATGGGGTTTCTGACAGTAAATCCTAATCTCCCTCTACGTCTATCACCGCACTGATTAATAGAGTTTTGTAGACCTAGGTCCATGATCTAGGTTTATATTGGGGATGTGAACATATTATGAATCAAGACCTCTTAGTTATAGGGTTGTTCCCATGGTCATCGATGATGAGGGAAGAGAACAAGCCTATGCATTAGTATATTCAGTTGGAGGAACTCCCAGAAGGGAAGGAACCAAAGCCCATGACTTTCAGGGTGAGGATGTTGAAGTAATTTGTGTGGTGATAGGACAGATATAGGATGATTTATATAGAATTTCAAAATATCATCATATGTGACCAAGGATAGAGACATACATTCTTTGGTCGCATCACCGACATAAATCACTTCCCCATCTCCATCTACAGGGGAAGATTCAAATAATTCTAGTGGTGAATGGTTTCGTAGTACCTCTGAAACCTCTCATGTAGATGTTCATCACTCTCCACCCTTATGGACTACAATAATAGAATATAACAATAAGATGAATGAAAATTTTAAAAAAATGTCAAGACCTGAAGAAGCATTTACCTTCTTTAAAACTCATTGACACGTTTTCCAAGGTTGTTGTAGAATAGATAACAACATCAACACCCTCCAAAAATGCCTCGACCACCACCAAATCAGATAAAATGCTCACTAAGACTTCTTTATTAGAAAATGAACACAATTTAATGGGATCCTCAACAATATATGTTTCTCTATGGATCGATCCTAGTAGTGGCAGATCTACTAGAGCCACCAAATGATGATATGCACCATCAGAAACAAATTTGTTCTCTCCTACATGATCCCAGTGGGGACCTATCCATTTTAAAAAAATTATGAATGCACTAATATAATATACCAAAATGGTAATAGGGGAATTAGACACCCTACTTACATGGGGGCTTCAGAGGAGAGGAATCTGACAGTATAGTTCACTTCCTCTTCTTTTTTCTTTTTTTTTGAAGAGAGGCCTTTGGAAGGTGTTAAAGTGAGAGATTACCCATAGAAGATATGACCACCACCATCATATAAGACAATATATCTAGATACCCCTCATCATCATCTCCCCAATCACCACCAAATTCTTCTTAGACAAATGTACCATGAGGATTATATTCAGGGGATGGTACTGCCAAATGGTCTTCAATAGCCTCTACCAGCAATTGTATATATTAAATATGTCAATACCATCGCAAAGGAATTACAACACCTTAAAATCCAAGGTAAAACTAAAATCACTACTTCCTTAGTAACATGGTAACCTTATTCGTCTACACAGACCTAGAGCGAACCTAGAAGGACCATTTGGTTGAATCATGGAGAATAAAATATATGACCCTAGGGACTCACTAAAACTATATCAATGCCCCCTAAGGGCCCTAACACCCTTAGGATGCTCTTTAAAGTTAACTTTATGAGGCATGGTGACATATGATAATCCAACCAAAAGAATCTCGGAAAGTGTCAGTATGCCACAAAGGGGATAATTAAAATACTTTGCCTTCCAGATCACCCATTTATGAGACAAAGTTAATAACATCAATTCACACACATCCATTTTATCTAAGGCATTAGATGTATCTACTTTAAATGGTAAACATTTTAATTCCTTATGAGGTGCCACCAGAGCTTCTGACCTATTAGAATTAAACTGCTTTTTTAGGCCTAGGATTGTATTCAACTACTATAGGATGACATTCCTCAGTCACCAAATTGGATAATTACCAGTTGTGATATGAACGAATCTAAAAGTCCACCTACCTTTGGGATAATGTGATTTCCACGTCTTGAAAGGGAATGCGTATTTCTAAACTAGTATCTTCTCTAGTGAAAATCATCCAAAATTGGTTAGATACCATCAGGGGATCATCAACTCTAATAGGAACATAGCTAGGTCATCTTGATTGGATGCACACAAATTGGTGGCTGAACTTGCATGGTGCATACCATTCACAAATGAGGTCCCAATTAATACGGGTTGAAATATTCCCTTCAATAAGTGACACCATATAAACATGTTATCTAAGGGTGGCCTTAGATTATTCAAAAAAACATCCTATTGGCATTTTACCATATGTTTGGAAGGAGAAACGCTAATGACATTTGAAAAAATCCCTAATTCCCAATATTTCAATACAATGGGTCTTACCCTGTTAATGAATTATAGGTATGGTATGAAGTCAGTGTTGGGGATTTACTGAATGTATAGATATTCATAACCACCCAGATTAGCCCCCATCTAACCCCATAATATGTGGATGGGGACCATGATTCTGTAAGTGGCTTCTCCCTTATAGACATGATGCAGGAGGGGGAAAATCATTTCCAACAAAGGGATTTATAGTCTGACATGCTCCTCAATGACCATATTAGTCACCATCCCAAATGATAAGACTCTGACTACCCCCCTTATCTTTCATTGGGATAAAGTACCCACTCAGGTACATGTTGAGGAAGCCATCCAGTTGGACCAACCAGTCAACACCAGGGACAACCTACCATCCCCAATCTATGAACTTTTTTCCTTCAATCATGGTCCAATAACCACCCTGTGAAGTAAAATAATCCTTTATAAGCCAATCATTCATCTTCCTAGATTATGGATCAAAGCCAATATTCTTAATAAATTTATTTTTTCACATCTTGAAAGAGATATCTCCCCATGGAGTACCTCCTTGGCTAGAACTTGTCTGCTAGTTTGGCCAGCTCTTGGGTTAAAGGGGGAGTTTTGGTCACATCAACCCAAGTGGATTGAGGAGAAAAGAATTCAGCATACATGCTATCGACTATTGGAACACTACATATACGCTCCATGTATTAAATATTGATGTTGACTTCATCGTGTGTGAGCTGAAAGCTATTTGTATCTATGATCCAATTGTCGAACATCTCCACCATCAAATTCATGTTGCATTATGTCGATGTCTAAGATATCCAGATAGCTTCATACATATTGATTTCCTTCAGCTCTCTAAGGAATTTATAAATAATGTATTGAACCTAGAAGGTCCATACCCAGTCTATTCCAAAGCTTCCCCTGACCAGAACTCCCAATTAGAGATCCATCCATATATTCAATCAGTGGCCAGCTGCCATATTATCAAGAAATATATATGGACATCCTATCCAGATACACAATCAATATTGTTAAAAAATTTCTTCATAAATGTCATCAAATGACCGTCCTCCCGACCCCCATTTTAGATAAAGTTCCCCATGGAGAAATGTTATCTTGGAGAGTATTTTGGGTCTTCTAGATCCAGAAATTGGGTATGAATGATGACTTTGAAAGATGGATGGAATCATCATTGGTGGAAGAAAACCTGTACAAAGGAAGGACTTGACACGTTGTATAGTTAGATAATTTTTATCCAATCATCTTTTGAAGGCTCTATTGATACGACTAGACTGAACAATGACTAGTAGGATCCACACTCGCCACCATATCATCGCGACAAGAAACTACTTCTCTTGTCTCCCTCTTCAAGGTCTTTTAAGTGGGATGATGTGAACGGGAATACATATAAAAATATTAAGTGGAAAATGTCATTCAAATAGAACACAAATTCCTGACAAAAAGAAATATATTATTCGAGAAAATGTATCTTGTGCATCACATGAATCTATAAGGGATTCAAGAACCACTTAAAGAGTTCACAGGTATCCTATTCTATGGATGAATTGTGGGATGTATAGCCCCTTCAAGGAATCACATGCATCACATTACCCCCTAGGATACTTCTCATCAGGTGACATAAACATTGTGATGTGAATCACAATCAATAAAACCATCGGTTCAGAAAATCCTTGCGAAACACTCATGGAAACCCTAACAATCATAGCCTATGTCTAACAGATTACTGAAGAATAGTTCATGGTTGGGGAAGATAAGTGTCTAAAAATAAAGAAGTCATGCACAAGAGCTTTTTCATCTAGATTCATGGCACATGCTTGTGGATAGGGATCACGATCAAAGTTTGACATGAGGTCTTGCAACGGGATGAAAACATGAGTGCTCTAGGGATTAGGTGAACAGTGGAATGAATCTTCTTCTACCCCCCATATATAGGGAATTTCACGTAATGCCAATAGTCTCCTAGTATACCAAACATTTCCCGAAGCATTGGGTCGTGAAACCATAAAGGACTTTGGCAGGAATTTAGTTCCCTGAAAATAGAGTCCTTCTCCCCATAGATGTTTCTCTTAATCGGGGGAATTTTTTTATGCCCACTAAATAAGCATCGAAAAAATAAAAAATGAGCAAATACCTCAATATGGGTATTACTATCCTCAAAAACATCAAGGAAGAAGTGGATGGTTAAAGACACTTGGAGCCTCTAAAGGACATGTGATCTCATGCCCATTTCAAGGTCGTGTGAAGTCTTTTTGTTTGGCGCATAACCCATGGAATGTCCCATAGATCCTCCTTCAACAAGCCTTACCTATCAAGGTTCTCTATAAATCCATTGTTGTATGGTGAAAATCAAATAACCACCCACAGGTCACACTATTTTTCATTGGAAAGAACCTAAATAACAACCCAAACCCCTACGAAAATAAGTATGGATGATATTGAAAGGAATAGATCCCTTGTACCAATGAATCTCACACTCCATATCATCATTGGACAGAATAAAATCCCTTGATGATATCCAGTACATCATGAAATACCTTCAATCCCTCATAACATAAAATGAAGAAGATAAATGGGAGGTAGGAAGGGGGGTTTTAGTCACTAAAATACATGTGGCACATCCCTAAAGACATGTGACACATCATAAGTCCCTAATGACCTTTTTGGTGTGTCTAGAGAAACCACATTGTCTTGTCAACCTAAACACATGAAAGTCTACATGTATGTTAGGGAAACTCTACAACACTCAAGGGATAGATAGATGGTCTTTTCATGAAATGCGTGCACACCCTCATATGCACATGTTGGTCACACGATACACTATCAAAAAATCAAGTAAAAAGTATTGATATTGCATGTAAAAACTCATGAGACTCTTGAACATTGTCACTTTAAACCAATGGAATTAAAATGGAGGAGTATATTGATGTTCACAGTCACTAAAGGTCATGTGATGCACCCCCAATACATCATGAGTCCCTGGTGTCATACATGCCTCATCTGAAAAAGCCCCTTTGGCTTGTCTGCCTCACTGCATGGAAGTCCTTCTACATAAATAGGCTACTCTACGTCACTCTAATGATGAATGGATAGATTTCTCCATGGAATATTTGTGCGTCCCCATGTGACCCATATTTTTTACGTGATGCATCACTGAAAAAGAAAATAAATACGCTCAACAAGAATCATGAAATCTCTCACGACACCGAACCATTGTCACATAAAACAAAGGGGATGAAAAGGGTGGAGGAGAGAGTTGTTCACGGTCACTGGAAGGAATTAGACACACCCATCGTGACCATGGCATAGTCCCATGAGACCCCAATACAAGTCGCACAATCTATCTCAAGTGTCATTCAATAAGAATTTGGATCTTCTGAAGTCCATAAAACATGTTAGCACAATGGAAAAGATGTCCATCAACAAAACTTCATGGCCAAAAAAGTCTCAAATAATCAACAATAATATAACAAGGGAATCATTAATGGAAGATACTTGTGATCACTTAAAATTAGGTGACACCCTTGGATCAGTCCATGAAAAAGACTCATGAAGCCGCACTATGCTAGACCCTTTCACCGTCTCTAGCCTATATTCACATCAAATATGTTGAAAAAAATGGTGAGTATTAGGGTTGGAGATTCCTATAAATTCCATTCTACAACATGAAGAAACGACTGGACTCTGACCGCTACAATGCACATCAGATGTCGATACTCTGCAAGATTCAAATCTCAAATTCTATGGACATCTCTATGAAACTAGTCACATGACAAGACAACTTTTCATCATGTAATACACTGAAGAAAAGTTGAATTAGTCGTGTTCTAGGCATAAATAACTTCATGTGATCACCCATAGATCACACAAAGTCCCTCTGGTGGGTTATACGAAGAACATCATGTAGCTCCACTAGATCATGTATGACTCGAGAAAAACTGACACTAAATAAAACCAAGGCATCTGTGATGAAAGGGCTAAGAAATAATGTTAAAAGTGGAGTACTAAAGAAAAATAAATTCTCAATGGACCTCATACACTTTTCATGTGTCATCTAAATACTTGAAACAGCAAAAAGGCATGTCTCCTGGAACTCACAACACCTCTTCATCAGGCCATCAGGGACACATGGAGTATTCTAGATATGTTAGGGAATGTCACACAGTCCCCTCATGGGAACCACTTTGATCTCTCAAACCATATGGGTCTATAAACTAGAACTTGTGATGCCCTTCAGACACATCTCTTGACTCATTTAACAACACCCTCCAATGTTAGTCGAGTCTCAAAAAATAATCTGTCCATGATAACCAAGAACTTGTGATGAGCTCTGGGAAAGTCATATCAGATTCGCAATGGACTCATGACATGTTGACCGGGTCTTGTGATGTCTCTTAGAAGTTTCAGCCATGACATGTAAAACCCCTTATACAATGACACATTGACTCTTCTGACACACATCATATATTTCATGCCAAGTCATGTGATGGCTCCAAAGACATGCCAACAGGGTCATGCACCGCCCTCCAAACAAGAAGTCCATGATAACAAGGAATCATAGGACTTTACAGGAATTTTTTATCCTCGGTATATAATCCATGACCAATAGGTAAACCTCAGTGTGTAAGCCCCAACATAATGGGAACTATGATGACTCTAATTCCTTATATATCTAGGATTTATTGGCTACCTCTCTTCAAGGTTTGAGATCTATATTAATAATCCAGGGAAATCTTGATATCTAAGGCCCTTACTAAAAGAAATGACATTTATTAATTTTTATCCTTTGTTTATCACAACGAACATGGATCATGTGCACATAGTGAATTAAAATGATCCAGACATATACAAAAAAATCCATCACAATGGTAAAAGGAAGCCTCAGTGTGTAAGCCCCTGATATAAACTAAACATAGACGAATCTGATTCCTTCCATACTGAAGACATGTAGGAGGCCTTTTTATGGTCTGATCTCTATATTGAACACCCCAAGGACTGTTCTAATACCCAACCTATATATCTACATGCCATGAAGATGATCATCTGTTATACCCTTGTTTCTCACACCGAGCATGGATTACATTGTCTTGGGGGGATGAAACAAAAACCTCATTGAGAAACATGTATATCCATTAACCAAGGAAATGGTATCGACACCCCACATACAAGGTTATATACCCTAGGGCCAGTCCCAAGGATGTGAAGAAACCATGTGGTTTTTTATTATTTTAATAACAGAGATACGTATGATGCCACATAATGGTTCAATCACCTCTTCAGAATATTAACCGATTATTTAGTGGAATCATATACCGAATCACGTGGTTATATGGCTTCTATATATAAGAAACCACCCATTTCCCAAAAATGATGGAGAACCTTAGTTACATACCAATGGATTCACTAAATAGATCCCTATATTTTATATTTAAAAGAGAAAAACCCTTTAGTCATTATGTTTGGGTAACCAGTCCAGTATTGGGATTATGAAGTGATTCATGAACATAACTTAAATTTATAAGTGTGTCCAAGAGTAGGAAACCACTCCCCTAAAAAATGGGTCGATGAGCCCAACCTCCCATCGTCTTGACTAATGTGAGTCCCAAAGAGTCGATGGTCCTCAAAAACTAGATGAACACTGGCCTTTGTAAAACATGTTTTAACAAAGCTATGGATAAGGGAAACTATTGGAAGTTTTCTAGGGAATATAGAATAAATGGAAAACCTAATTTGAACTATTCAGTGAGGCTATAAAATACCCCTAAAATAAACCATCAAAGGGAATCACATTCCATTTTCTACCTTCCATAATATCGAGGTAATAGTACTTATAGTTACACTATAGTAATTTGACTAGTTGAGTAGTCTTGTTGCGTAGATATTTATGTCTAAGATCCAATATCTTTACCAGATTCCCATTATATTTGAGGTCTATCTCCAGTTGTACCACCTACTAGTTCATTACCCATGAGGGATCTTCTATGTACATCCTCGAGAATCATATGTGGAATACAAAAAATACTTGAGACATGGTAAGTGGAAGTTCTAGTAGATAGGACACATCTATAACATGATCAAGTATAATGAAGGGGATGATATACCTAGGACTTATCTTTACATTCTTCCAAATCTCATGATCTTCCTTCATGGAGATTGGAGGAGGAATACCATGTCTACAACCATAAACTCCATGTCTCATCAACAGTTATTTTTATTTCTCTTATGTTGAATTTAGTTTTCCTTGATGTGAAACTAATTTTTTTTCACCTTTTAGACCATTCCATCAACCATTTCAAGTCGTAGCAGCCTATGTTCACAAATTCAACCAAGAATGTTGGTGTTCTGCATCATTTCCCATAAAGGGATTCATATGGAACCATTGGGATTCTTGAGTGGAAATTATTATCTTTTGGGGACATAACCAGATGTGGATGTTGGTCTCTTCCTCCTTTAAAGTCCATAGAACATGATCTCAACATTTCATCTAGTTTGTAAATAGTATTAACAAATTTTTCATCAGTTTGAAGATGATAAGATTCACTGATGTTCATCTCGATGATTTGAAAATGATGGAGAATTTTCATGAAAGTTTAGTTGAATCTCAGGTCCTGATCATATACTATAGATAGTGGTACTCCATGTAGCCCTGTCACTTATTTGATGTATATCCATGCAAGTTTCTCAAGTGAGAAGTCCTATTGAATTGCAATAATGTGATTTTTGTTTGTAAAATGATCCAAAATGACCCATATAGCATTTTTTTCCTATGTATGACTTTGGATGTACAACGAAATGTTTATGGTGATGTTTTAACATCTCTATATTGGTATGGGTAATGTTTTCATCATCCCCTTAGACACTTTCCTTTTAAAATTCAATTACTGACATACTAGGAACATTGATGTATATTCAGTGACATCCTTCTTCTTATATTCCCACCAATAGTGCTCTCGGATATCTCGATACATCTTTGTGTTCCCTTGGTGAATAAAGAATGTTGAGCTATGTGTATCATTTATAAAATATTTATTTATCTCTAGATTGGATGGAAAACATAATGATAACCCAAATTTTTTGACTCCTTCCTCATAAATTTTGAACAATATGGATTTATTATTTCTGAAATCTTTAACCTTTTTTTGAATTTCAACATTATTTTTTTGCATTATTTATTTTATCCATAAGGGATAGTTGATAAATCATTTGAGAACTGACATAAAATATTCAATCCATTATTACTAACATTTCCATTCTATGAAAATCTACAAAGATTTGATTTTTCTCAATTATCATCATTGATATTGTTGAAGGATCATTTCTACATAGAACATCAGCCACTTTTTTTCTTACAGGAATGGTAGAGTACTGAGAAGTCATAATCCTTGTTGATATCTAAGAAAATTCATTTGATCTTATTAACATCCCTCTATTTGAATACATATTATAGGATCTTATGATTAGTATATATTTCACACTTCTCCCCATAGTGATAATATTGGTAGATTTTCAACATGAATATCGCATCTACCAACTCCAGATCAGGTCTGAGTACTGGTGTTATGATAATACTATTTTTCAACTCTTTGAAGTAGTTATAACATTCAATGGTATATAAAAACATTACCCCCATCCATGTAATCGTGGTTAATAGGTTTTAAAATCATGATAATTTACTCAAAAATCATTGGTTATACCCAATTAGACCAAGGAAACTACAAATCTCCATTACAGATGTTTTCTTCGGCTACTCTTAAATTTACTATGTATTCGAATGGTCCATACATATTCCTTTATTGGTGATAACATTACCTGAGATTGATACTTCCTAAACCTAGAACTCTAATTTATTGTACTTGTCATATATTTTTTCCCTTCATAGTGTTGTTACAAAATATTCAAATGCTCTGCATGCTTCTCCTTTCATTTAGAGTATATCATAATATCATTGAAAAATACTCCTAACAGTTTTTTTGAAGAAATATCTAGTGAATATATTTATTAATTCCATGAATATTTTTAGTGTACTAGGGATTCCAAAGGGAATAACTATGAACTAATATTTTGAATACCTTGTTAGAAATGTAGTCTAGGGACAAACTTGCTTCCTTGCCTTTAATTGATGATAACCTGGCCAAAGGTGAACATTGGAGAAAAACCTGTCCCCACATAGTTGATAGAACATTTAATATATCTAGGGAAGGGTATACTTGTTCATTACCATGAATTTTTGAGCTCACTATTATCAATGTAGAGGTGCGTCGATCCATCCTTCTTCTTATTGTAGAGGATTCGCACACCCCATGGTGAAGCACTAGGGTGTATGAAACCTATATCCATATTATCATGTAACTACTTCTTCAGTTCCTCCAACTCAATGGTGTACATTCGATAAGGTGTATTTGATATGGGTGTAGATCCCAAAGAAGTTCAATTGAGAACTCAACCTCTCAGTTAGGAAAAGGTCCATTCAATTCTTTAGGGAACACATCAGTGTTGTCCCTCATTATGAGCTTGTCTCAAGCATGACCATATCCTTTGAATCAATCATTTGAGAAATATACGATTGCTCATAAGTCAATAATATAAAAAATTGATATAATGAGTATAAAGGAGATTAATCCATCTCTTTACACTTGTACAAAATTATAGGATTCCTCTATTTGTGAAGAGTGACCCCCCTTCCCCAACAGTTGATGTTGGATTTATATAAAATCCAAATATATATATATATATATATAAGGAAAAACTTTTAAGGAAAAGTGAAAAACCAGTCCATACACAGATAGATAGTCAATCAGCATGAAATGAAATAGCGGAATCGATGAATTTCAATTTAAGCCTTCTAGAATCTTTACCTCTTAGTAGAGTCCATTGGAGGTCATCAAATTTCACATCCCAATAATCAATGAGGAGGTATTCATATTCATCAAACATCTTTGTAAGGACTCGAAAATTTCAAGGAAATTTTTTTTCTGAATTTCGTTGGAATTTTACGAGTCTGTGGCTTCTGATGGAACTTGATTCCGAGGCCCGGTGTGCCCGGAATCAATTTACGAAGTTTAGCTCGGGTACGTTCGGTAAATGAAGGAGCAGGTTTTCTATCTTTTGAACCAATGCACGGAATTGAAATTAGAGGGCACCAATGAACTCGTAATGGTGGTTATTGTTGAAGGGAAACTTTATCGTAGTCATGTTTGTGTGTGGGAGAAGTTATTTACTGGGGTTTAATTAAAGAAGTAAATAAAATTGTTGTACAATTTATTTATATATACTGTGGTTAAATCCTACAAAGGGGGGTTAAGGTTGGGACACACAACCACCTAACTTCCCTTGTGTGGATATTTGGGATGTGGGGACCACATGACCCCAACCTTCCACCTTCCATAACACTTTTCAAACCCCTCTTTAAACTCCCCAAATATCTCCCTTAAACCCCTTTTTAATTAACTTGTTAATGTTGACAACTCACACATTTATGAGACCTCTTCGCTTTCTCCTCTCCCATTAATTAATGACAACACCTTAATTAAAAAATTGATCATCCAATTTAATTAATGAGGTGTTTGAATTTTGAAATGGATGTGTTAATAAAAATATTAGCCAAGCCTAATATTTTATTAAGGGAGGAGCCTTTTTTATGGGAGGGGGATCTGCTGGATTACTTCCTCTCCTTCCTACATTGTTGCACCACCACCGAGGTTCCATCCTCTCTGATGGGACACTGACGAACGAGCAAGGATCGGTAGCGTGGTGCGGGCACAATGAACTACGTTGAGTTCGATGTCTTCCTTGTGTCGGATCCAACGAACGATGCTTGAACTGGGAACGAAGGCACTTTACGGAAGCGACGGACGCCAACGACTGTCGTAACCTTCATCTCTTACCTTGCAATGACATCAACAATCCGATGTTCTCCCTTTCGTGACACCATCATCCACGCTGCTCGGCTACCGCAGATCTTTCTCAAGGTGGGGGAATATTGTATATTTCTCATTTATGTAGTTTATACCCTTGAGCTTGAACGTTTATTTGTAGGATATATCTTTGTGGATTCCTTACCCTGGTTTAAATTTATCATGATGAACATGAATTAAATAAATTAATTCATGGATCGATAAATAATTGATAAAATTAATTTTCTTCTTGTTTATCTTGAATTTGAAATTCTTGAAGCATGAAAAATATTTAACTTCCAATTCTCCATGTTCTTGATTCTCAGAAACGATGGAAAAACTAACATGGATATCGATATTCACTTTGACCGTGATCCTTCCTTATTCATTGTCTGGGAATTATTTGTGTGTTCTTCATCCCCAAATAATTAAGCGCGCTAGAAACTCAATGTTTCCATGAGCGTGACATACAGACGCTAATATCTCGACCCGAGGATCATAGATATGCGTTCGTTTCTTTTTTCAGAGTTAAATCGAAGTCGGAATGGAGTGCAGAAGGATCTTGTGGAGCGAGTATGGTGTTATGGCAGAGGAAGGTTGGTAGGCCGAGGAAAAATCCGTCGGTGCCGCTTATTTGGGCGCTAATTAGATGAATGAAGTCGTGAATTTATTGGGAGAAGAGTAAGATTGGAGAGAGTAGAAAAATATATTAATGATGGTATGAAACAAAAGATAAGAGTAGATGAAAAAAAGAGAGAAGGAATCCAAAGGGACGTGTTGGACATGCGTGAAGAAGGGAGTGAGGCGCACTAAAATTGGAGAGAGGTGGTGTGTGACATGGAATCCTTCAAATAAATCAATTAAAAATAAAAATTTAATAATCATATTATTATTTTTGTTGATAAAACACATTTTCAACCGTAACTTATTCATGCGACCTCAGTTTCACGAACTGTCTATGGCAGTGCAACGCTAATTCTGAGACGGACATTCCGAGTCCAATATTGGATGTCTTTTTCAGGTTTTTGGATCGAGTACCCAAATTGCTTGAAAAATAATAGATTTAATATTATTATTAAATTTCGACCCACCATAAGTCATGCATGCGACATCCGATTGGCTTACCGTCAGTGGCGATGTAATCCTGTCATTAATACGGTCGATTAAAGTCTACTGTTGGATACAAAATTATGGTTCGTGACTCGGGCCTATGAAACACTGAATAATAATAATATTATAATTATTACGGGATCTTGTATCGGACATATCTCTCTCATACGGGGTCATAATGATGAACCGTCTATGACGTTGTGACCCTGGAATTAATACGGATGTTTCAAGAACAAATTTTGGTGATTTAGGTCAAGGTATAGGTGTGATCCCTATGAGGCATGGTTCGCTCGTGTTACGGTGAAATGCAATGTTTTCACCAGCAATCTGTTTTGGACCAATGGGTAGTCCAACTCTTGTGTTTTTAGGTATGGATGGAAATGGTGTGATGGGTTTGGTTAACCGGTGCCATTTGAAGTATGGTTGGGTTGGATTGAACATGAATCCAATCGGGCCCTCGGAGCGGAAATGCTTATAACTTGAGGACCGGATGTCTGATTGACGTATCGTCGACTATGTTGGATTCCTCTTAATGAGACTGATCTTTTGGCATAATTCACCTAAGGATTGGATGTAGTTGGAGTAAGGCCGGGTTGGATTGTACCTAAAATACAACCGGGCCCCTAGAACGGTAATACTAATAACTCTCAGATTGGACATCCTTTTGACGAACCGTCAGCGATATTGGTAATATCATTGTGAAACGGTTCTTTTGAGTATACCCCATGGGAGTTTGGGGTACAGTTGAGATACGGCCGGGTTGGTTCATACACGAAACCAACCGGGCCCCGGGACTAAAAGGCTAATAACTCACAGACCGGGTGTCTAATAGATGTGTTGTCTGATTCGTTGAGACCCCTTTGAGGAGACGGTCCTTTGAGATACCTCTTCATGGAAAATTGTGATACTTTGAGTATCGAACAGTAGATCGTGGAGCGGATCCTCCCAGAGATGAGCGTACAAAGTACGGAGACCTTGTAGCTGGATGAGACAAGATGGCTCCTTGTCTGATTCGATTCGGAGTGACATGACTAGCCCAGTGGGGAGAAGTACTATGTTTGGGTGGAAAACCCACGGTGGGGAGAACTACTGTGTTTGGGTGGCAGACCCGCGGTACTTGACTAGAGGAGTACCTCTGTAGTCTAGTAGGGGGTGCACTACTGTGTTGGGGTGGCAGTCCCATGGCGGGGACCACTACTGTGTTGGGGTGGTAGACCCGTGATACTCAACAGGAGGAGTACCTTAGCAGTCTAAGGTTAGTGAGCAGTGCCTCAGAGTCATGACTGGATCACTGTACTCATCAGAGGAGGAGGTCTTCAGCAGTTGTGGTTTCGATATCATTAATGAAAATCCTGGTTTGAGCTAAGTCAATGACCTTTGTGTTTTACCTCATGTTTTAGATGGGTTACTTGGTAGCTTAGGTATATGTATGGCCATATACTTAAGTAAATGTTATCTGTTGAGATCTTTCTTTTTGGATTATCATTGTTAGATTTTGTGAGACCATGAGGGTCTCAGGGTCCCTACTGATTATTGTTATAATCACCCCTGCATGGGCTATGCTCGCACCTCATTGTGTTGGATGCAGACGACGGACAGCACTGACCGTGGTGGAGTGTACGAGGACTGGATAGTACCTGGAGGTGGGTCTCATAACGAGATGGTACCCATAAGAGACGGAGGGACAGACGGATGGATGTGCAGTTTTGGGGAGTACATCTGTACATACCCTTCAGGTAGGATCCATGGTGGATGATCCAGGAGCTTGTTGTCACATTTCAGCTATTTTCCTTTGAGTTGTAATTTAATTTCAGTTGTAGCTATACCATTCTGTTATGCTTGTATTTCCGGCCCCTTTTGTATTTTCAGCACACTTTTTTACTGCTTTACTTAGTGTATGCTTTCGCTTAATCTCTGGTTGTGTGAGTTTACCATTTATAAAGGAAATTCCTTCCCTGTTATAGGATTTTACACCTTTCGTGCTAGTCTCCAGCCCCTGGCCTATGGAAGGCGGGCCTGGGGTAGTTACGACTCGGGCCTCGGTGGAACGGGTCATGACAAATTGGTATTAGAGGAGTCGGTTCTACAGCAGAAGTTATGAATCTGATATTTTCTATCTGTGAAGCAATAATGTTAAGTGTACCGATTGTGGTTTTTAGTTCAGGGAGTCCAGTGTTGCTGCGGCGGCCTACATATCAATACACCAGGACCCTGACTACTGATTTCCGACTTAGTGAATGAAAAAATGGATTGTGTGTGTGTTTAGAAAAGTTTTAAAGTCATCCCATAACAGGTCACCTCACCAGGTATAAATTGTTTGACTATGTCATATCTGTTCAAGATACCTCCACGCAGACTGTCAGTTGGAGTTTCGAGACAGTACACGATGACGGCCCACCGAGCGATGAGGCTCTGATGCAGGACCATTTTTCTATGTTGGCAGCTTCGGGTGGTGTACCAGCAGCACCACCACACGTTGGGCAGAAGATTCCACCAGCCATACTAGCGAACGGTGGATGCTGACAGAGCGCGTTGCATGAGTTCCAGCAGCAGAGGCCTCTGAGGTTACGAGGCGAGACAGATTCCCAGGTCGCAGAGGACTATATAGAGGCGATTTCTATAGTTTTTTTCCTAGTTTAAAAACTATTAGAGCATATGGAGATCTTAGCTACTAGTGATTACTAGTGAGTGACAATGAGGTTGGTTTGAATAGTGATGAGGCCTCGGTACGTGGAACGATGCATGAGATATTACCTTCGGGTAGTGAGCCATCTATATCACTACCTGTTGGACAGCAGTTACAACTGGCAGTACCGGTAGATGAAATATGTAGGTTTAGTTCCTTACACATGTTTCAGCATCAGATACCCCTCAGGTTCCGAGGCAAGGCCGACTAACAGGTGGATGAGGACTAGCTTGAGGAGGTGGATGAGAATTTTCTAGAGCTATACAGCTTCGTCAGGACGACAAGTCGGTAGCTGAGTAGTCATCGAGGCATACCGATCATTCCTGATACTTGATGACTATGATTCAATCAGTTCTTTTGAGGTCGGACTTCAGATAGAGGTGTGTTTAAAGGACATCTGATCCAGCACTTTTCCTCTATGCATTCCTACTTATGCTAGGGTTCTAGAGAGAACCGATGTGGTTGAATGTTCTTTGGCTGAATGGATACAGCCAGTGAATGATAATTGTGGGAAAACAGAAAACTGGAGCCAGTATTAGAGAATTGGGAATGTAAAATGTTTAAAGAAGAGGAAGGTCTAAGAATATATGAATCTGCAGTGTAGCAGACGTGGAAGCAGAGCTGGGAGAGCAGCATGAGGTGGTGAATATTTCGACATGTTACAACCACCCACCTTTGTAGTCCCTGCCTGGATCAGAGAGCAAGAAGGTAGGGGAAGAGAGTAGCTGCACGCGGTCAAGGAGTGTGACCCAAGGGCTTTAGTAATAATTCAAGGTACGGTTAGTGTCTACTACTAGCTGTCATAACAATAGACATTGATACGAATCATCCCTTCCTTCCACGAAACTTTTCCTAGACCTAGAGTTTCTGGTTAAGCCGTTGACTTGACCGTCACATCTGGAGATAACTTGAGAGGAGACTCAATAATCACACTTATGCCAATGGTGTGATCTGACCCTGTAGTGGAGAGTTTCATTTGGAACCTCTTGGTGGCAGTGTTGGGGCCATACGACGTTAGTTTGGGTATGGACTGGGAAACCACAGTTCATACACAAATTGACAATATTAGGAAAAAATTTTATGGTTTACCTACAACGTTGGGATGGGTTTTTCCTTGGTCGGAAAAAAGGAAACACCAGGAAGTAAAGTATAGAATCATGCATAAGTGGGTGAATTCGATCACTCATGAGTCGGCCAAACCTAGATTTGTGTTAGGCTTCTCCAAAGTTGTTGTACCGCTTTTTCACGAAGAAGGGGAAACTCTTCGTTTGGTTAGAGAGATGCCAGCAGAGTTTTATAGGAGTTGAGGCATAGGTTGACAAGTGCACCCAACTTGAGGCTACAGGAGAAGGTGCAGATCATCCCGGAGCGGATGAAGACTGCTCAGAGCAGACATGAGTCCTATACTGATATGAGACGGAGACCACATGAGTTCTAGGATGGAAACCATGTCTTCCTATGGGTCTCACCTCGATGAGGTATATGGACTTTTGGCCAAGGCTTCAAGTAATCTCCAAGGTTCATCGGACCTTTCCAGGTCCTCAATAGTGTAGTCGAGGTTGCTTACAACTTGACTCCTCCACCTCAGTTGCACCGGGTGCACGACGTCATCCACGTATCTCAGCTGAGGAGATGCGTGCATGACCTAAACATCATCATCGACCACTGGGAGCCATATATCAATGACAAGGCGACTTTCAAGGATATTCCAGTAGAGAATGAGGATTGACAGGAGCGGGTCCTACAAGGATGGTTGATTCCTCTTGTGCACTTTCGTTGGCAGCACGAGAACCTCTAAGAGAGCACATGGGAGAGGGAGGCTCAGTTGCGTGCTCGGTATCTCCTTTAGTTTCCCTATTTTTTGTTGTATCATTACGGGGATGTAAATCCCTGAGGTGGGAGTAATGTAAAGACCTGGAAATTTTAAGGAAATTTTTTTACTTAAATTCTTTGGAATTTTACGAGTCTGTGGCATCTGACGGCACATGATTCTGAGGCACGGTATGCCAGGAATCAATTTCCAAAGTTTAGCCCGGGAACGTTCCGAAAACAAACGAGTGGGTTTTTCTATCTTTTGAACCGGTGCACGGAATTGAAATCTGAGGGAACTGATGAAATCGCAAGGTCGGTAATTTCATAAGGGAACCTTTACTGTAGTTGTGTTTTTGTGTGGGAGAAGTTATTTATTGGGGTTTAATTAATGAAGTAAATAAAATTGTCGTACAATTTTATTTATATCTACGGTGGTAAAATCCTATAAAGGGGAGTTATGGGTGGGACCCACAACCACCTAACTATTCTTGTGTGGATATTTGGGAGGTGGGGCCCACACGAGCCCCAACCTTCCACCTTCCATAAAACTTTTCAAACCCCTCTTTAAACTCCCCAAATATCTCCCTTAAACTCATTTTTAATTAACCTTTTATTGTTGACAACTCACCCATTTAAGAGACCTCTTCACTTTCTCCTCTTCCATTAATTCATGACAACACCTTAATTAATAAATTGAATCCTCCAATTTAATTAATGAGGTGTTTGAATTTTGAAATGTATGTGTTAATAAAAAAAATTAGCCAAGCCTAATCTTTTATTAAGGGATGAGCCTTTTTATGGGAGGGGGATCCCCTGAGGAACTTCCTCTCCTTCCTCCATTGTTACACCACCACCAGGGTTCCATCTTCTCCAATGAGACACCGATGAACGAGCAGGGATCGGCAGCGTGGTGCGGGCGTAACTGACTACATTGATTTCTACGTCTTCCCTACGTCAGATCCAATGAACGACGCTCGAGCCAGGATCGAAGGCACTCTACGGAAGCGACATACTCCAACAACCATTGCCACCTTCATCTCTTACCATGCGATGACGTCAACGAGCCGATGTCCGCCCTTTTGCGACACCTTCATCCACGATTCTCAGCTACCGTAGATCTCTCTCGAGGTAGGGGAATATTGTATATTTCTCATTCATGTGGTTTATACCCTCGAGGTTGAGCGATTATTTGTAGGATATATCTTGGTGGATTCCTTACCCCAGTTTAAATTTCTCATGATGAACGTGAATTAAATAAATTTATTCGTGGATCGATAAACAATTGATTAAATCAATTTTCTTCTTTTTTATCTTAAATTTAAAATTCTTGAAGAATGATAAATATTTAATTTCCAATTCCCCATGTTCTTGATTCTCAAAAATGATGGCCAAAATAACACGGTTATCGATACCAACTTTGACCATGATTTTTCCTTGTCAATTATCTACGCATTCTGCATGTATTCTTCATCCGCAAATAATTAAGTGCACTGGAAACTCAATGTTTCCCTGAGCATGACATACAGACGCGAAGATCTCGACCACATGATCATGGATATGCATTCGTATCTTTTTTCTGAGTTAAATCGATGTCAAAATGGAGTGCGGAAGGATCTCGTGGTGCGTGTAGGGTGGTCTACCAGAGCAAGGTTGGCAAGACGAGGAGAAATCCGTCGGTGCAGCATGTTTGGGAACCAATTGGGAGAAAGAAGTCGTGATTTTCTTGGGAGAAGAGAAAGATTAGAGAGAGTAGAAAAATATATTAATGATGGTATAAAATAAAAGATACGATTAAATGAAAAGCAAAGATGGAAGGAATCCAAAGGGGCGTGTTGGCCATGCGTGATGAAGGGAGTGAGGCGCACCAAAATTGGAGAGAGGAGGTGCGTGACATGGCATCCTTCAAATAAATCAATTAAAAATAATCATATAATAATCATATAATTATTTTTGTTGATAAAACACATTTTCGACCGTAACTTATTTGTGCGACCTCGGTTTCACGAACCTTCTGTGGCAGTGCAACCCTGATTCCAATACTAACATTTTGAGTCTAATATTGGATGTCTTATTCAGGTTTTTTGTTTGGGTACCCGAAGTGCTCGAAAAATAATAGATTTAATATTATTTTTAAATCTTCAACCCGCCATAACTGTTGTGTGCGACGTCTGATTGGCTTTCCGTCAGTGGCGATGTAATCCTATCATTAATATGGTCGATTCAAGTCTAGTGTTGGATACTAAATTCTGGTTTGTGGCTCAGGCCCACGAAACACCAAATATTATTATTATTATTATTATTATTATTATTATTATTATGTGATCTTATATCGGACATATCTCTCTCATACGGTGTCGGAATGACGAACCGTATGTGACGTTGCGACCCTGGAATTAAGAAGGATGTTTCAAGACCAACATTTGGATATTTAAGTCAAGGTCGAGGCACGAGCCCCACGAGGCCTGGTTCGCACGTGTTGTAGTGAAATGAAACTTTTCACCATCTATACGTTTTGGACCAATGGGTAGTCCAACTCATGTGTTTTTTGGTATGGATTTCAATGTTGTGATCAGTTTTGTTAACCGGTGTCATTTGAAGTACGACCAGGTTGGATCGAACATGAATCCAACCGCGCCTTTATAGAGAAAATGCTTATAACTTGAGGACCGGACATCTGATTGATGTATCGTTGACTACATTGGATTCCTCTTTATGAGATTGATCTTTTGGCATACTTCACATGAGGTTTGGACATAGTAGGAGTAAGTCCAGGTTGGATTGTACCCGAAATCCAACCGAGCCCCTGGAACGGTAATACTAATAACTCTCATATCATATGTCCTTTTAATGAACCGTCAGTGATGTTGGTAATCTCGTTGAGAAATAGTTACTTTGAGTATAACGCATGAGTGTTCAGGGTATAGTTGAGATACATCTGAGTTGGTTCGTACACGAAACCAACTGGGGCCCCAAGACTAAAAAGCTAATAACTCACCAACTGAGCGTCCGATAGATGGGTCGTCGGATGCGTTGAGACCCCTTTGACGAGGCGATCCTTTGATATAATTATTCAAGGTACATTGTGATACTTGGAGTATCGAACAATAGCTCGTTGTGTGGATCCTCTTGGAGACGAGCGTACAGAGTACGAAGACCTTGTAGCTGGCTGAGACCTGATGACTGCTTGTCCGATTCAAGTCGGAGTAACTTGACTAGCCCAGTGGGGAGAACTATTGTGTTTGGGTGGAAGACCCACAGCGGGGATCACTACTATGATTAGGTGGCAGACCCACATTACTCGACAGGAGGAGTACCTCTGTAGGCTAGTAGGGGGAGCACTACTGTGTTGGGGTGGCAGACCCATGGTGGGGAGCACTGCTGTGTTGGGGTGGCAAAGTCATGGTACTCGACAGGAGGAGTACCTCAGTAGTCTATGGTTAGTGATCAGTGCCTCAGATTCATGACAGGATCACTGTACTCGTCAGAGGAGGAGATCTTCAGTAGTTGTGGTTTTGATATCATTAATGAAATCCCTGGTTTGAGCTAATTCAATGACCTTTGTGTTTTACCTCATGTTTGAGATGGGTTACTTGACAACTTAGGTATATGTATGGGCATATACCTAAGTAAAGTTTATTTTTTGAGATCTTTCTTTTTGGTTTATCCTTGTTATATTTTCTGAGACCTTGAGGGTCTCGGGGTCCCTACTGAGTATCATTATACTCACCCCTGCACGGGCTATACTCGCACCTCATTGTGTTGGATGCAGACGGCAGACAACGCTGACTGTGGTGGAGTGTATGAGGGATGGACAGTACCCGGAGGTGGGTATCACGATGAGACGGTACCTAGAGGAGATGGATGGACGAACGAAAGGACGTAGAGTGCTGAGGAGGACATCTGTACCTACCCTTCATGTAGGATCCGTGGTGGATAATCCAGGAGCTACTTCTCACCATTCAGCTATTTTCCTTTGAGTTTTACTTTACTTTCAGTTGTAGTTGTACCATTATGTTGGGATTTTATTTCTGATCCCTTTTGTATTTTCAGCACACTTTTTTACTTCTTTACTTAGTGTATGCTTCCACCTGTTCTCTGGTTGTGTGAGTTTACATTTTATGAAGGTAATGCCTTCCCAGTTATAGGGATTTACGCCTATGGTGCTAGTCTCCAGCCCTTGGCCTATAGAAGGCGGGCTTGGGGTAGTTACGACTCGGCCCCCGGGGGAACGGGGTGTGACAATATTTTCCCATGTTTAAATGAGCTCTTCCACAGTAATATTGTGCCTTTTAAAACCACGGGCTAAAATTCCAAGTTGTTTATTGGCCCAGTCATGCTTCTCCGCAGAGAGGTTGTCCTGGAAATGCCTCATGACCAACCTGTCATACTCCACCTGCGTGGTGATGACTTCCATTCCCATGTCTGAGAATCCTTTCTTTAAATCGTTGATATCTTCCCACTCATCACATTCCATCAATTCTTTACCGCTTTGGTGAGAAATATTTGATGATGACCCCTTAACTTCATTCGCTATATTAGTGTCCAATGGTTCCCTTAAAGGTGGTTCTGGATTCCTAGGATTTATTCCCATCTACTTCAGAGCCTTCTGAGGGATTTTCCATTTGCTAGAGGATCTAGTCACATGTGGTCTAGGAAAGAAAGAGTTTTCTTTTTTCTTCTGTGGCCTCTGAAAGTGTTTAATGAACCCTTCTAGGTCAATGATTGTATTCATCCTTTTCATTGAGGAGAATCTGATAAACACTTCTGCTATTTCCATTTCCTTTAGTTCAGCAGGAGAATCAAAGTCCAAATATATATCCTCTCTCGGAGCATTCTCCTCTTCACCCCCTTTATCAACCACATATTTCTCTTCATCATCCAACACTTCGAACCGATTAAGAGAATGGGCATCCCTTCCACCAAACTTCACCATATCAACATAGGAAGGGTTGGCCTTTAAAACATGCTCGGGAACCCCTGAAACTCTAGGTTGTTCATACACTCGGCCCATGTACTGAAGATGACTTCTTGGATCCTCACATACCTCACTTTGAAGATACCCAACTTCACCTGTAGTAGAGACCTCCAAGCACACAACGGCACCACTGGATATACTGGAGTAGTCCAGATGCCCAAATAGAATGGCCTCCTGTTGGGGGCTTCTCCCCACTTCCCTATCCCCACACACCTACAAAACGACCGTTGATCCACTAGACAAAGGGACAATACCTAGATCCTGTCTTAGCCGGTCAAAAACAACTGAATCCTGAGGCCCTGATTCTCTTGGGGAAGCCTTCATCAGTGAGCCAGTTGTACCTCCTGTAGAGACCCGAATCCTGACGTACATGGACATTACATTACTTTTGCGGAATACTAAGGACATAACAGAAACACACACACAAGGATCGTAATAGTTTAGTGTCTTTGGAAACTCGGAATATAATCTTCTAATCCTGGTGAAATATCTTCAACATCTCCCATAAATATCTTCCCTTTTTTTATACCTAAAACCTTTATTTATATCCTGGGGAAAAGTAAACATAAAAGGGTGAGCTGAAATGCTCAGTAAGGGTAAACAAAAGAAATATCAATCACATCATATACATAAGCACATAACTTTTGGAAATATTAACCTGTAAAAGAGATCATAATTACATAATCTGGGATAACTCATGGAAGTGAAATGTAATCACAATAATCATAACTTAAAACATTAAACTTTGTGGAATGCACACATAATCATAGAGAATCATTTCTTGTTAGTCAAGACTCATTTCCAATACTATCATAGTGGAAAAAGTCCCTTTCTGAACCGAGTCACCTTCGTTTCAGTCCTGTTTCACTGAACCGGTATAACCTACCATTCCAGCCACGTCTATCTCATGAGATATAAAATCATTACCCAATGCATTGGAGGGAGATATAGGTCCCACCCATCTCATAATGATACTATTCTTATGTGTGCCACAAATTCATAAATCATACATCATTGCATAACCCATGTAATAAAATGGGATTCTTAAACATCAAGCCATCATAATCCATAAACAAATGATATCATTTAATCATAAGAAAATTGAAACCATTTAAATCATAGATACATTTTACTTGAAACATACATATCAAATAATGTCATCTTATATGGAAAATAGTTTTGAGAAAAACACTTGAAATTAATTCTTGAGGAAAATATCCTTTCTTCTTTAAAATCATTTTCTTTTCACAAAATGTCATGAATTTCTAAAAGAAAAGGATTTTCTTGAAAATAGTCATGAAATATTTTTGAGGAAGCTTAATGAAAATATGGCTTTATAAAACCGTAAAAATCCTTTCATGCCGTATAAGTTAAAAAAACATTCTTCGTACTTTTGTCGGAAAAGTCAAAAAGTACCTCGTACGAAAAACGACTAAGGATTCCTTTCATATATTTTACTAAAAACTCACCGAAGGATAAAATTGGATTTAAACAATTGAAGGTGGATGGAAATAATAATACATATTTAGGAAACATGTATGTGGATGATAAAATACACCCCAGTAAATTTCAAAGTATAAACAATCTCGGATAAAAATGAGATTGTGATATTTCCCTTACCTTAGGTCCGATTTGCTTTATAAGTGTCCTAACCTCCTGTATAATGATTTAAATAATGTCATTGACTTATTACAGAATCATATTAATTGTTATGATATCATATATGGTTCACTTATGACTTTATATTACCCGTTCTTTTGTAAATTCCATGTTAAAGAGCGTTTTGGGTAAAATTGTTTCATTTGTCGTTCGTGTTTTGACATGTAATTATTCATATGATTACATAGATCATGATTAATTAATTCCAGAATATAAAACATTATTTATATATATATATATTTAGAATATACATATATATAATAAATCAGTAAATGGAAAGAAATACACCGTTCATGGAGACGGTAGGCCGTACGTACGCATGAACGCTGTTTTCGTTTCCTTATTGAGTTGAATGGATTTAGGTAGATGACATACATATATTCATAAATCCAGTAGCTTTATAATTTCATATATTTCATTATTATTTCTTATATATACGTTATAATCACACTTAAATGGTTAACATGGAGAATGAATCTCATCACGTCGTGGAGACGGCAGTCCGTACGTACGCACGAGCGATGATATCGTTTCCATAATTATTGAATTGAATTGGAGTGGATGATACAATATATCAGAATCAATATAATGTTATAACAACTATGTATAGTAATTCGTTACACCATTATACCCATCCATGTAAGGTGGTGGTGGATAATAGATTTCACCACGGCGTGGAGACGGTATTCCGTACGTACGCACACGGGGTGATTTCGTTTTCCGTAGAATGGATAAATAGTGAAATAGGGTTGTTTCATAATTATAAAAACATATCAGTATATGAGTGATACTGATGTTATTACTTCATAATGAAACAACCTAAGAAGAAGGAGTGGAAGAAGAAATAAAGGTGAAAGAATCGGTAACGGAAATTACCACTTCTTTGAAGCGCCTCTTTGAGACCTCCTCTTAGGGCACTAAAATTGGTCTTTGAGGAAGACCAGAACCTCTAGGATGTTGATAGGGAAGTGGAGAAGAGAGGTTGGCAGGGGTTGGACGATCTTGAAGGCTCAAAGTTGTGTGAGGAAGAGAGGGAGGAGGTGCCCTTTTATAAGGGAGGAGAGGGACACCTTGGGAATAACTAAAAATATTATTTTATTATAAAGTCATGTTCGGTTTTAAATAGATCCAAATTGATTTATTTCGAGGCTAAGGTGGGTATGGGTCGCAATACTCTCATACAATAGGATTTAGACAAGTTTAGGTTACTATTTTACCCTTGTCAATTAGATTTAACTCTAAGTTAAATAATTTAACTTTTACCGTGTCATTTTGTTTTCTTACAATATATGGTTAATAAATATACTATATCAAGCCAAAATAACCCCAAGTTGTTTATTATTAATATATATAATATTATCTAAGTCATTTGGCCGATACTTAGATTTTTAGGAATAAAATAACAATTAATAATATAATATTTGTTTTAAAAACTCTCTTATGTCAATTTTGACACTATTTGGTATATGATTTTTATGAAATTCATAACAGAATTATAAGTTAGAACCAAGTTACTTAAATCAACAATAACATGTCATATTAACCTAGAAAATTATTGTAAGTCATAAAAAGTCTCAAATTACATTAATTTGGGCATTTATAACATCAATTATGTCAATATTTCATTAATAAGACAATTACTGCATCATCTATGTGTCATAATAAATGATAATTATTTAATCCCTAAAAATTATAAATAAATTACTATGATGTAAATATTTGTATTAGATCTCTTGATACTATTCATGTTCAAAGTTTCATTAATTTTATCACTAGATTAAAATTATTATACTTATAAGATTTAAGAAAGTGACATGTTATCACATTCTTTGGTTTTAATAATAATTAAATTATTTTCATTGAAAAAATTTAATTAAATGAATCTAATCCAACCCTTAGGTGATATGGGTCGACTTTTAGTCATCCAATAGGATTTTTAAATTTGTTAGGGTAATTTTAAAATATTATATTAACCCTTAATTACACGATTTACCTTTAACTATGGTAAATAAAATTTACCGGAGTTACTATTCATAATTCCCAAAAATAAAAATTAGCCTATTAACATAATTTGGACCCACTGATTCCAAATATGGAATCCATTTTTTAAAATTCAATACACAGAAGTTGCAGAAATTAAATTAAAATTAATCCCGTTGTCGAATAAAAACGGGTTTTTGTTTAAAACATTGCCAAAGATTGAATTGATTTAACCTACGAATTCAAGGTAAAATCAATGATAATGGCATACATTATATTTAATGGTAAAAATATATTCTATTTATACTTTTAAACCATTAAATATTATAATTTAATCACATAAGATGTTACGATGAAAAAAGTTGTTTTTAATTAAAATATAGCGTGTTTTTACTATTCATTAAAAAGTTAAAGTTACCAGAATAATATGAAAAAATTTTCCAAAGTAAATTTTTATTTCTTTATTCAAAAGAAGAATTTTATTTTGTCATATTTAACTTTAAACATTTCAAAAACTAGATTTAAAGTGGGTGCGCCATCAAAAGGTGGCAAAACTGCATTTTTTGAAAAATACTTATTTTACCTGAAAAAATTTATTTTGTTGTTATACCATGATCTAGAAATGTGTAAGATGAATAATAATGTTATAAAATTCAAATTTTAGTTAATACTATTCATAACAGCTAGTTCATGAAAATATTATAATAATATAACATTTTTTATTAAAACCCGGTATTGCATACAACACACGTTATCGAGAAAGGTCGCGATTGCGTGTAATGCAAGCCAAGTCAGGGTTGCGTGTTGTGAAAGAATCCTTCGTTATTTCGTATAACAGAATCCAACCATATTTCATTTATACATTGAATATATATATATATACTCAATGTTGCGTAGAATAACTATTATCAAAATTGTGTGTAACACGATCCAAGAATAGTGTTGCGTATACTGCAAGCTAATACGGTGTTGCATATAGCGCAAGGTAATCTTGGTGTAGAATAAAACACATTACATTAATGAAATTAAAAGAATATTTTTCATAAAATCTAGGGGTGTTACATTCTACCCCCCTTAAAATGAATTTCTCCCTCGAAATTCGTCGGGGTTATAAATGGTTTACTATTCGAAAGTTTCTTTAATAGAAACCCACATCGTAAAAAGAAATACCAAAACCAATCTTTAAAAACAAAAGTATGAAACATAACGGTTACCCAAATAAACTAATCAGTGGGTTTCCACATAGGTGAAAATATGGATATGGAAGAGAAATATAACCATCATGTTCTGACGGAGAGTCGTAGAGAACATTGCTATGGAAAGGCCAGCAATCACAAATCCATAAATTTGTGACGATCTAAGTTACCATCTGATTCATCAGATATAAGTTCCATAGGACAACATTTTTGGTTTTCATGAAAGTTTCCCTAAAGTTGATGAAATTAGAAGAAATACTTTCGTTATTTTGGTATAGTCTCACTATTTGTCGTTATTTGGACAATTTCCACTTCATCTCTTAATGAAATGAAGTTGGATTTGTCATTCGTGATGTGTTAGCAGATCATGTGATAGAATGATGGTTCATTCCATCTGTCTCAAACAAAAGGTTAGAAAAGCTATCAAAAAATTCATAAGCCCATCTATAGTGAGATTAATCATATATAGTTACTAAAATTGACTTATACTTCATATATCATACTGCTTAATATAATAAAACTAGTTTCTACTAAACAGGGACATCCTGTAGGCCAGTGGTTGGCGATAAAGGCCTGTCGCAGTTCGGTTGTGGGTTCGATTCCCACATCCTTGTCTGACGCGATGGGCAGTCGCCCGTCCTGCAGGTTGCCCTTTTTCTAAAACTACATTACTATAACATCACATAAATAATATCAAAAAATTTCTATTCTTAAACAATACTAACTTATGGTTAACATAAACCATTCCAATATTTAGGCTTATCCATATTACTGCAGTCCACTCTCATAATATAGTGAAAATGATTACCAGAGATTTAATACCATCGTTGATCCCCATATGTCATAAGATATGTTTTGTTGGCCACATTCCAAACATTCAAAGGCCTTAATCATGTATTCTCTTGAATACCCATTGAACCTTAGTGAAAACATGAATGCAGTTAAAAGTTAACACTTTCCATAAACAAAAATCCTCAAAATTATTTATACTCAAACCATTATATCACTTAGTCCTTATATCAATCATGAGCTCATGAATACTGTTAAAAATTTCGATTTCTCATTTTCCCTTCATTGTGCGCATATAATCTACATTCCAAAAATATCTGAATAACCTTTCATGGATACTGATAACATTAATCATACACTTTCAAAACTCAAGGAAAGACAACAGTGTAACAATCCTTAGATGTCTCTTTATTCCATAGTACCATGAGATTACTTATACAACATTACACATGATAAACATGTAATCATTCCACTACATTCTTAAACCATTGACCGAGCTTCAACAATTCTTTCATCTCACATATCATTTGTAGTCTCTTCATCATCATCCACATAAATACTACCCATACGACCATACTGATTCTCTTAATGATACTTTCCCTTAGGTCATTGGTTTTCATAATGCCCGTACATTCCACATTTAAAACATTTAACCATTGTTGATGTCGTAGAAATACCATTATCCTCATCCCTGGTGTTAACTGAACCTTCTCCTTTGCACTTACTGGCTTTGTTTCCTTCTCTTCCACACCCAAATCATCTTCCAGTTCCTTTGAAACATTCTCCTTGATGCCTCTTCCCACATGATTTACATAGGGGAAATTTAACTTTCTTTCCTCTATGATCATCATGAAACTCCATCTTTCTCTTATTAGCCGAGTCAGGAAACTTACCAAATTTTACTTTATTGATCATATAATGAGATTACTGATTCGGCATAATAATGATGTTTGGACCTCCAAATCCCATTTCATTTGGTTTCTCATGAACAATACCATTCCATTGTCCATCATATCCTCTAATATCGTGAATCATCTTATTTCCAGCCATTTTCTAAAACCCAAAAAAATAGTGTGAGAGGAAAAAATCATAATAAATGGGGAGTAACTTCAATATCTAACATCTTTGGTTAAATTATAATATCCTTAGTGCAATTATATTGCTATAACCTATACGTATACTTATCCTTAGGGACATCCCTAGTTATACCTTAGAAATATCTCTAGGGATCTCACTAAAGTTCTCACATCACAGTTTCCAAAGGTTGACTAAACCTTTCCTCTGATACCAACTATAGAGACCCGAAGCCTGACGTACAGGGACATTACATTACTTTTGCGGAATACTTTGTACATAACAGAAACACACACACAAGGATCATAATAGTTTAGTGTCTTTGGAAACTTGGAATATAATCTTCTAATCCTGGTGAAATATCTTCAACATCTCCCATAAAGATCTTCCCTTTTTTTATACCTAAAACCTTTCTTTATATCCTAGGGAAAAGTAAACATAAAAGGGTGAGCTGAAATGCTCAGTAAGGGTAAACAAACGAAATATCAATCACATCATATACATAAGCACATAACTTTTGGAAATCTTAACCTGTAAAAGAGATCATAATTTCATAATCTGGGATAACTCATGTTAGTGAAATGTAATCACAATAATCATAACATAAAACATTAAACTTTGTGGCATGCACACATAATCATAGAGAATCATTTCTTGTTAGTCAAGACTCATTTCCAAGACTATCTTAGTGGACAAAGTCCCTTTCTGAACCGAGTCACCCTCGTTTCAGTCCTGTTTCACTAAACCGGTATAACCTACCATTCCAGCCATGTCTATCTCATGAGATATAAAATCGTTACCCAATGCATTGGAGGGAGATATAGGTCCCACCAATCTCATAATGATACCATTCTTATGTGTGCCACAAATTCATAAATCATACATCATTACATAACCCATGTAATAAAATGGGATTCTTAAACATCATGCCATCATAATCTACAAACAATTGATATCATTTAATCATAAGAAAATTGAAACCATTTAAATCATAGATACATTTTACTTTAAACATACATATCAAATAATGTCATCTTAGATGGAAAATAGTTTTGAGAAAAACACTTGAAATTAATTCTTGAGGAAAATATCCTTTCTTCTTTAAAATCATTTTCTTTTCACAAAATGTCATGAATTTCTAAAAGAAAAGGATTTTCTTGAAAATAGTCATGAAATCTTTTTTATGAATCTTAATGAAAATATGGCTTTATAAAACCGTAAAAATCCTTTCATGCCGTATAAGTTAAAAAAACATTCTTTTTACTTTTGTCAGAAATGTCAAAAAGTACCTCGTACGAAAAGAGACTAAGGATTCCTTTCATATATTTTACTAAAAACTCACCGAAGGGTAAAATTGGATTTAAAAAATTGAAGGTGGATGGAAATAATAATACATATTGAGGAAACATGGATGTGGATGATAAAATACACCCGAGTAAATTTCAAAGTATAAACAATCTCGGATAAAAATGAGATTGTGATATTTCCCTTACCTTAGGTCTGATTTTCTTCGTAAGTGTCCTATACTTTTGTATAATGATTTAAATAATGTCATTGACTTATTACAGAATCATATTCATTGTTATTATATCTTATATGGTTCACTTATGTCTTTATATTACTCGTTCTTTTGTAAATTCCATGTTAAAGAGCGTTTTGGGTAAAATTGTTTCATTTGTCGTCAGTGTTTTGACTTGTAATTATTCATATGATTACTTAGATCATGATTACTTAATTCCAGAATATAAAACATGATTTATATATATATATTCAGAATATACATATATATAATAAATCAGTAAATGGAAAGAAACACACCGTTCATGGAGACGGTAGGCCGTACGTATGCATGAACGCTGTTTTCATTTCCTTATTGAGTTGAATGGAATTAAGTAGATGAAATACATATATAAATAAATCCATTATCTTTATAATTTCATATATTTCATTATTATTTCTTATATATACTTTATAATCACTCTTAAATGGTTAACATGGAGAATGAATCTCATCGCGTCGTGGAGACGGTAGTCCGTACGTACGCACGAGCGATGATATCGTTTCCATAATTATTGAATTGAAATGGAGTGGATGATACAATATATCAGAATCAATATGATGTTATAATAACTATGTATAGTTATTCTTCACACCATTATACCCATCCATGTAAGGTGGTGGTGGAAAATAGATTTCACCACGACGTGGAGACGATATTCCGTACGTACGCACGCGCGGTGATTTCGTTTTCCGTAGGATGGATAGATGGTGGAATAGGGTTGTTTCATAATTATAATAACATATCAGTATATGAGTGATTTTGATATTATTACTTCATAATGAAACAACCTAAGAAGAAGGAGTGGAAGAAGAAATAAAGGTTAAAGAATCGGTAACGGAAATTACCTCTTCTTTGAAGCGCCTCTTTGAGACCTCCTCTTAGGGCACTAAAATTGGTCTTTGAGGAAGACCAGAACCTCTAGGATTTTTCTAGGGAAGTGGAGAAGAGAATTTGGCAGGGGTTGGCCGAGCATTATGGCTCAAAGTTGTGTGAGGAAGAGAGGGAGGAGGTTCCCTTTTATAAGGGAGGAGAGGGACACCTTTGGAATAACAAAAAATATTATTTTATTATAAAGTCAAGTTCGGTTTTAAATAGATCCAAATTGATTTATTTCGAGGCTAAGGTGGGGATGGGTCGAAATACTCTCATAAAATAGGATTTAGACAAGTTTAGGTTATTATTATACCCTTATTAATTAGATTTAACTCTATGTTAAATAATTTAACTTTTACCATGTCATTTTGTTTTCTTACAGTATATGATTAATAAACTTACTATATGAAGCCAAAAGAACCCCAAGTTGTTTATTATTAATATATATAATCTTATCTAAGTAATTTTTCCAAACCATAGATTTCTTGGAATAAAATAACAATTAATAATATAATATTTGTTTTAAAAACTCTTTTATGTCAATTTTGACAATATTTGGTATATGATTTTTCTGAAATTTATAACAGAATTATAGGTTCGAAACAAGTTTCTTATAACAACAATAACATGTCATATTAACCTAGAAAATTAGTGTATGTCCTAAAAAGTATCAAATTACATTTATTTGGGCATTTATAAAATCAATTATGTCAATATTTCATTAATAAGACAATTACTGCATCATCTATGTGTCATAATAAATGATAATTATTTAAACCCTAAAAATTCTAAATAAATTACTATGATGTAGATAATTGTATTATCTTACTTGGGATTATTCATGTTCGAAGTTCCATGAAGTTTATCACTAGATTAAAATTATTATACTTATAATATTAAAGAAAGTGACATGTTATCACATTCTTTGGTTTTAATAATAATTAAATTATTTTCATTGAAAAAATTTAATTAAATGAATCTAATCTGACCCTTAGGTGATATGGGTCGACTTTTAGTCATCCAATAGGATTTTGACATTTGTTAGGGTAATTTTAAAATATTATATTAACCCTTAATTACCCGATTTACCTTTAACTATGGTAAATAAAATTTACCGTAGTTAATATTCATAATTCCCAAAAAATAAAAATTAGCCTATTAACAAAATTTGGACCCAATGATTCCAAATATGGAATCCATTTTTTAAAATTCAATACACAAAAGTTGCAGAAATTAAATTAAAATTAATCCCATTGTCGAATAAAAATGGGTTTTTGTTTAAAACATTGCAAAATATTAAATTGATTTAACCTACGAATTCAAGGTAAAATCAATGCTAATGACATAAATTATATTAAATGGTAAAAATATATTATATTTATACTTTAAAACCATTCAATATTATAATTTATCCACATAAGATATTACGATGAAAAAAGTTGTTTTTAATTAAAATATAGCGTGTTTTTACTATTCATTAAAATGTGAAAGTTACCAGAATAATATGAAAAATTTATCCAAAGTAAATTTTTATTTCTTGATTCCAAAGAAGAATTTTATTTTGTCAAATTGAACTTATAAACATGTCAAAAACTAGATTTAATGTAGGTGCTCCATCAAAAGGTGGCAAAACTGCATTTTTTGACAAATACTTATTTTACCCGAAAAATTTATTTTGTTCATATATCATGATCTAGAAATGTGTAAGATGAATAATAATGTTATAAAATTAAATATTTAGTTAATACTATTCATAACGTCTAGTTCATGACAATATTATAATAATATAACATTGTTTATTAAAACCCGGTATTGCGTACAACACACGCTATCGAGGAAGGTCGCGATTGCGTGTAATGCAAGCCAAGTCAGGGTTGCGTGTTGTGAAAGAATCCTTCGATGTTTCGTATAACAGAATCCAACCATATTTCATTTATACATTGAATATATATATATATACACTCAATGTTGCGTAGAATAACTATTATCAAAATTGTGTGTAACACGATCCAAGAATAGTGTTGCGTATACTACAAGCTAATACGGTGTTGCGTATAGCGCAAGGTAATCTTGGTGTAGAATACAACACAAGACATTAATGAAATTAAAAGAATATTTTTCATAAAATCTAGGGGTGTTACACCTCCCCTCCCCAAGACAAGAGGGGCCTCCGCATAGGGAGTGCCAATCCAGTGTAGCTCCTCCCCCAATGAAACTAGAGTCAAATTCTCCTAAATATCCAAGTAAACCTCAACTAGGGAGGCCTTTGAAGTGGGAATACCCAAATCAGAGACCTCCCTGCACGCCTACTTGCACCAACATGGATCAGACGCTCATGCAGGACAAGCTTCATCAGGCACAACTGGTGTTGGGGGCCCTTCATCCATTGTAGGAGGTTCAACCAAACTCTCATGCAGTGCCCTTTTACGACAATCAGTATGGCAGTGGCACTGCCGAGAGCAGAAGGAACATAAACGCGTCCATGATTCAAAAATAATAGGTTGAACGTACCTGTATTCTCCCTCAATCACAATCTACACCACCTCTGTACGGAGCCAGGTGTGGTCCATTTTGACGCATATGCGCGCCACTATGGGATGATTAAAGGAAGTGGTCCGCTGATCAGCGCATAAGAATTAGCTGATGGAATTTCCTATTGATCGAAGAAGAGTCGGGTTCTGGAAGGGCAGCGGTAAGCCAGGTAACTAAAGCCAAATAGCCGAGGTAGACAGATCTAGATTCATATTCATGTCAAACGACCAGCGAAGGATATGGAAGTAGAAACCTAGAATGGATCTACTAGACCTGGACCAGGCCCATGCCAGGTCATCCTCATCAGCAAAGAAAATGAGGATTTTCCACAGCCCCAGGAGCCCGATGATCGCACGACGGCTTAAACCACATTCCTCATTCACGTACCTATCAAACATATCCACCGAGGGCCAGCGCTGAATGAACTTCGCCACTAGAGTTGTAGATAGCAACGAAGAGGCTTCAGAGAATTCTTGCATAGAGATTGGAACGAGTGGTTGACCATTAAAGATCTCAGGGACCTTCAAAGAGACATTGATGTTAGGGAAGAAAGAGAGGCGCGCATCTAAAGAAGACTGAAGGCCACCCCCATGCCATAAAACCTGATGACAATCACTGAGATCCTTAGGATGAGGCCCCACCCTCGAAGGGGGAAGGTCCGCCGAGGCCGCCATTGGAGGTAGGGAATCGTACGTCCACCAGGGAGATACAGCCCATCGTTTTTCCCCTCACTTGAACCAATATTTGGATTTATATAAAGATAGTCAATCCATGCCTAGAATAACACTAAACTCTACTAAAGGAATTTGAATATGGTTTTCAAGATGTTAATTTTTTAAAAAATCAACATATGATAGAATAATAATTGATTTTTTCAACTATGAAATCAATTAACTTGGTGTGGTGACTCTATGTACATCAAAAACATACAAGATAACCAAATATGGAATGAATGGATGTACAAATGGACAAACATAACTCTTGTTTTAATGTTAATTTCACTTTAGTCATCATGATCTATAACATCCCATGTATTTATAGAATAATAAATTTTAATATCTGTTAATCTTTATTAATAATAAATTAATTTTACATTGAAGGGGTGATTTTCCCAATAGTGTACTCAAAATGCACAAATGTATTTCTCCAAAATCTTATGTGGCACAGAACACTGATTCAAACTAAAAAATAATATAATATTTTTATTTTTAAATGGTAGTTAACTCTTAGCTATTGTATTGTAAAAAATGAAAAAAACTAATTACAACATGATTATACATATTTGTTAAATGCTTTTAAATTTATATATTGAATTTTAGTGACTTAAAATGATAATTAATATAATTTTAAGCATAAAATACTCTAATATTTTAAAAAGGTCATTTTACTGCCATTCGATTGAGAACTCTTTTTGAATCATGATTATGTTTCTTTTATATGTTATATTTGAAAAAAATAAACTTCGTTCTTATAATTAGGACATAAAAATTTACTTTGGTTGAAAGTTTTGTATTTTTCTCATAAAATCCATATATTAATGAAAAGTGAAAAATACTGCATTTTAATTCAAAACTATTTTTTCATCTAATTTATTTATATAGATATATTGCCCTTTTAATTGATTTCAATGTGTAATTTTATTATAATTTTCTCATTTAATCCAATTTTGGACATTGGAAATATCTTCACAATGAAATTGGACATAAAAACATGTCAATCATTTGAGAGTTTTTACTTCTTAAAAACCCGCTTTTTGGTTTTGACAATGGGATTTAATTTTAAATTAATTTCTGACAATTCTATGTTCGGAGTTTGGAAAAATAGATTCCATATTTGGAATCATAAGTTTCAAATTTTTAAAATTGGTACCTTCTATTTTTTACATTATTATTAGTAACTTTAGTAATTATTTTTATTTACCATGGTTAAATGGTAAATCAGGTAAATAAGGGTAAAAAATAATATTATAAAAATATAAAACTACCCAAAAACATTTCCTAATCCTATTGGATGATATATGGATGACCATAATCATACATGGGGTCAATTTTAGGACACCATGTAGCCACATAGACGTGATAACGATATGTTATAATAATTAATTTAATCTAGAAATAAATATAGCAAAAACATGTATCTTTTACTAAAAAAAAATTAATATAGGGTTATATAACTGGTAACATTGACTATAAATACTCATTAAAAATATAATAATATTATCTAAATCACGGTATTTTATTTATAATTTCTAGGCATTAAATGAAAAAATTTATTTATGACATAATGGTGATGGGGTGATAACCTTGTTAATGAAAGATTCAATTAAATTATATTATAAATATTAAAATAAATTTAATTTGAACATTTTGTTGCATACACAATTTTTTTATGATTATAACATGTTATATTTGAGTTAATAATATATTTTATAATTAATCAGGTTTTTATGAGTTGAACAAAAATCAATCACTAAATAGTGTCAAAATTAACATAAATGCGTTTTTACAAAAAATAGTAATTTATTGAATGATATATTAGTCATAAAAACCTAATATTAGGCTAAATGAGTAAGATTTTGTTATAATATCATTAAAAATCCTCTTTAGGGTTTATTTTCATTTTATAGAAACTACATTAACCATATAGTATAAAAATACAAATATACATGTTAAGAGTTAATTTATTTAACTAAGGGTTGAAGCCAAAATATAAGGTTAAACCTGTGATCTAAACTTGTATAAAACTTATTTTTTTAGAGGATTTATACCCATGTGCATCTTATACTAAATGTATTTCTTTTTAACTATTATAATTTGAAAATTAATTTATAATAAAATAATTATTTCAGTACCATCCTAAAGTACCAATCCTCCATCTTATAAAAGGCCATCATCTCTACCCAATTACTAACACCTATAAATCCCCTTATCTCATCAAATTTATACTCAAATATTCTATAAAAATCCCTAATTTTCTCATTGAATCCTCACATTGGGAATAATCCAAGTAAAGGAAGCATTTTGGCTCAAATCAAAAGGAGTTACCCGATTTAGAGGTAACATCTTCTCTCAAACTCCTTTCAATTATTTTCCTTCTCCATCCCCCTAACATCCCTTTATTGCATTATTTTATAACAACCCTTGTATCCTAAATATTCTACTATGGTGTAATTCTAACTTTTTTACTCACACTTACACACACCTCCTTCTAATGGTTATATAACATAATGTTTTTGTGTATAACGAACTACTACCTCACGAAATGATGATTGTTCGATTTTCTACTACCACCTCTCATGGAGGCGATTATGATGTAAATATATTTATATATTATATATATAATATTTATAATGTATCTTTGCTTATGTAATTTTTATTTAGAACATACCATTATTCTTTCCATGTTGTTTATATATGATAATTTCGTTTGAGGAAGTGTGGACTACCACCCCCTCAAAGTGATGTGACACATTTTCGTTATACATGGAACATAAAAAGGATGGTATTATTAAATCTATGATATATACATGAAATTAATATAATATTTGTATTATAATATACATTTATATCATTTTATTATGATTCTTTTAATATGAAAATGAAATGAAAGTATGATTTTTGTGTACGTATGCCATATCGTCTCCATGAACAGTGCATTTCATTTATTATCTCAAATTATTATGATATTATAAATACATATATACTAGATATATATGATATTTAAATCATGAATAATATTCTATTGATGATGGAATTTTGACTACATGGATAATTTACATCAAGACAAGTTCATTTCCAACTCAAGTACCGAATATCGACAAAACGATCGATATGGACTTAAATAATTATATAATTTTTATAAAAATATAATAAGTGATATAAAAGGAATAATAAACTATAAAAATGTTTTCATACATGTATAAATTAACTTGAATTTATTATTCAGGAGAATAACAATTGGTTAGGACGAGTCGGGTTCAAGGTAGGGGACTTCATCTCAATCTCCTCTCACTGAGGCATATTTTGATAATATTTCATACCTTATTTTAAACAGTGTGTAGTAGACTAATTTGAATTTTAATTTCATACAATGGTTTTCAAAAGGAATATTTTTCTATGAATAATTTTACTAAATGAAAAAAAGCAATGACTTTTATTGTACACTGTGACAATGGCCTTTCTGACGCCATGGCAATTATTTGGTATTTGGCTTCCTCTACAAGGAGTAATGTTTTTAAAAATGGAAAGTAATTACCATATTCCATTTTGAGGTATTTGGGTATTGAAAATGGTTTTTGATATTGGATTGATTGTTTCAATATCTGTATGTTATCTCTTGTGATTGTAATGTGGAAATTCTATTTTTCTAGTATACTTCTTTTATGTGTTATGATTATCTAATTGTATTTAGAAATTTGAAAGGTGGTAACATGATAAACCAAAGGCGGGTGGTTATGTGATAAACCAAATATGGGTGGTTCTGTGATAAACCAAGGATGAGAGATTACGTTATAACCTTCAATTCGTTGGGCATGGAGGCAGTCATATGGATATTCAATTTAGTGATATGTGTGGAAGTCGACTGTATGGTTATTCCATTTAAGTATGTTTATATCCCATGTTAACATTATATGTTATATGTTGTTTTCTATGGGTTTTCAGTAATCCTTTGGTATGAAAAATCATAAGTAATTATCTTATAAGCAGTGAACTATTTTGTCTACTTAATAAAGGTGAAAATTATTACTTTATGATAATGTATTCATAGTTTACAAGTTTTAGAAAGACTAATAGTTTTAGTTATTTATATATCCCTTACTGAGTTTTTTAGTCTAATCGCATGTTTTGAAATGTTTTACATGGGACTTTATGGAAAATAGAGTTAATTATGGGATCAAGGAAGAAATATGTTGTTAAAACATGAAATGATACAAAGTTTCTTTTTAAAGAGTTTTTGTTTTATGAAAAAAAATATATAGTGAGTAGAAGTGTCTACTTGTAATATTTAAGTTCTTATGTTTTATTTATGACATGATTCCCTAATGAAATAAACTTCAAAATATCCCTGATGTTAATTAAAGTCATATTATTGAATTGTCTCAATACTAAGTAATGTTTAAGGTTGGGCCTTATATTTGGAATCAGATGTCAGTTTAAAAGACTTTATAGGTTGGGATGTTATCTAGGTTTAGGTTAAGGATCCCATATAACCAATATGGTCCTTATCATATAGAAACATTTGGAGGGTTATGGTAAATAATGTTGATTGGATAAAAACCTAAACAATGGAAATATAAGTAGGTTGATGGATTAGAGTAATAATAATGTTTTTATGTTATATTTACCATATATAAGATTCTCTTTTTTATAATTCATTTCATGTTTAAGTGATTATTGTTTTCATAATATTAAGGATCGTTTCTCAAGATGGAAGGAAAGTGATGTTGCGTGACATTCTTGTCCCTCCCCGATGATTTTATTATCACTATTATGAGAAAATCTTGTTCGAATGATTTTGACAGCTTCTTGAACATTGAAATCACCTGTAAGAAATTTTTTGAGTTATCCATCACTACTCATCTATAAAAAAATTATGGGTAATGGTATCTTTTTTATATTATTAACAGATCTCAACATTTCCAACTCTATTGAAGAGTGAAATAATAGAAGTGGATTGAAAATTTACTTTTTGAAGTAAGACAACATGCTGAAAGAGAAAGGGAACATCAGGAAGATCATGATATTTGAATTGAAGGTATTATTTATTTTCTTATATATAAAGAATGAAGCATAATTGGATTTTTTTTATAAATTAGGAGGATATTTGATATGCGGGAATGATGTGTTAATAAATAAGGTGGAAATGCATAGTTAATGGATTATGAAGAATGTTGAATGATTAATAAGTCGGTATATAAGGGATTAAAGAGTTACATTATATTGTAGGATGATGAAATGTTTATAATTATTAATGCTCTTTTGATGATGGGATTACTTTGGAAGAAATTTTCTAGTATGTGTAACCCTATAGTTTTTATGTAATAATGTTATTCAAGGATGAATTATCTTTCCTTTTTTGAACACAATTATAAATTAATGGATAAAATTTATATGACCTTTTATTTTGAGGTAATTATGAGTTATTACATTTTAGGATGCAAAGTGAAAGGTGTTAGATATCCTTTGAGGTTAAAGAGGATTGTGGTTATTTTTTATAACATTATCTTATTTTTTATAATTTTAAAAGAAATATATGGTTTTAAAAAAAGGACAACAAGAAGGATCGGTGGAAACCCATTGCATCCAGAAAATCCATGGGAATCAAACCCACAATTGAAGTGCAAAAAGGGAATATCACATACCACTGGCCAACATGAAGTACCAATTTAGTATGACTTATTATGTTTAGTTGAATGTTATTATGGATTAAAAATAAGTTGATTTTGTATAAATATATTTTATTGAATGAATATACTTAGTATTTGAAAATAATTTTGGTATTACGTGATAAATGTTATTTTTGAAGATGTTCACTGTTTTGGGAAATTTATATGATAAAGGTAAATATAATACTATGGATGTTTATTTCAGAAAAAAAAATTGAATTATTTTTGGGCAAATATATTATTTAATTATGGACTTATGGTAATTAGGTTATTTATGGAAGTTATTAACCTATCCTGGAGAAAATTTCATTATGTTAATTAATTTTTGGTAGAAGACAATAACAATAGTTGATGTTATTTAGATATAACTGATAAAATTTATCTGGGAAAACTATGTGATCAAATCCATCTATGTTTTGCGTTTCAATGATATTTGAATTTTTTATAGGAATTTTAAGGAATTTTTTTATTGGTCTATTAAAAACTTGGGTATTACTGTTGAATTTTGGAGATTAGAATTTTTCCTTCTCTATATAAAGGATGGTTATTTTTGGGGTATTTATTGATCTTGTACTAACAATTTTGTTTTTTTAATGTATAAAGATGGGGGAAATATATAGTTCATATTTTTCAGATTATGTAATTCATTAGAAGTTTATTATTTTACCTTAGGTGAGACTAATTCATCTTGAATACTCATCATTTGGAGAAAATATGAGTTTTTGGTAGAATTTTATTAATGGTTGAAACTATACTGGTCAATTAAGTATATTTCCTTATGTACTTATTCTAAGTAGTAAAATAATTCCTCAACTTTATGAAAAGGATATTAAAGTAAAAAAATTCATTTTACTTTCCCTACTGTTAAATCAATGAATGATTAACACATTATAATTTTTTTCTGGTCATTAACTTTCTGCAGATCAGGTTTTCTATCACACTCCTTCCGAACTCGACACATTGTTTTTCTTCCAATATCCATGTTTTCCTATATAGAATCCAAGTATGTTTTATCTCATGGGACCTTTGTACTTCTGTTTCTTTCTTTTAAAGTTTAAGTTTTATTAATCGATTTTCTGATGTAGGATTGTAAAAAAGGTATTTTGAAAAGTCATTCCTTAGTTACCAATCCCAAATTCAAATTTGAGAGGACGGATTTTCCAAAAGGGGGTAAGGATTTAACATCATAGGTATTTATAAAATAATACATTTAAATATCTATTAATATTTATGAATAAGATATTAATTTTACATTAAATGGGATTCCCTTTCTAATAGTGTATTCAACATGCAACAATGGGTTTCTCCAGAATCTTATGTTTCACTCAACATTGTGTTATACTAAAAAACAGTATAATATTACTATTTTTAAATGATAGATAATAGCTAGACGTTGTATTGGCCAAAAATAAAATAATTAACTAAAATATGATTATACATTTTTTTATTTTTTTACATTTATCCAGTGAATTTTAGAGGCCAAAAATGAGAATGATTTCAATTTTAGGCATAAAATACTCTAATATTTTTAAAAAGGTTGGATTACCTCCTTTTGATGGAGAACCATTTTTAATATTGTTTTTTCACATTTATATCTTCTATTTAAAAAATTAACACCTAATTTATAAATGGGGAACCAAAATTACTCCCCTTGAAATTTTTGTATTTTTCTGATAAGATCCTTATTTTAATCGATAGTGAAAAATACTGCATTTTAATTTAAAACCACCTTTTCATATAATTTGTTTATATAGTTATATTGCCCTTTTTATTGGTTTTAAAGTGTAATTGGATTAATTTTTTATCATTTAATACAATGTTGGCCATTTGAATTAATTTCATATTGAAATTGGATATAAACACATGTTAATATTTTGATAGTTTTTACTTCATAGAAACTAGCTTTCTGGGATTCGCCACGTGAATTAATTTTAAACTAACTTATACCAATTATTTGTTGTGAATTTCGAAAATTGGATTCAATATTTGGAATCTGGAGGTTCTAATTGTGTAAATAGGTACGTTTTTTGACCTTATGAGTAGTATGTTCAGTAGTTATTTTTATTTACCATTGTTAAAGGGTGAATCAAGTAAATAAGGGTAAAAAATATTATTATAATAATATAAAACTACCCTAACATGTGTTATAATCTCAAATTATGATATATGGATGACTCGGATAATCCTTGGGTCTATTTTAGGACCCCATAGATCCATATTGATGTGATAATGACATGTTATAATAATTAATTTAATATAAAGAAAATATACCATAAACATGTATCGTTTACTAAAAAAATTAATAAAGGGTTATATAACTGATAAATTTGACTATAAATAGTAATTGGAAATATAAAAACAATTTATATAACATGGTATTTTATTTATAATTTTTAGACCTTAAAAAATATTATTATTTAAAACACAATGGTGATTCATGGATTACCTTATTAATGAAAGATTCAAATAAATGATATTATAAATATTAAAATAAATGTAATTTGAACATTTTAATGCCATAAAAACATTTATATGATTATAACATTTATAATTGAGTTAATTATTTTTTTTAATCAATTATATTTTTATGATTTTAACAAATATCAATTACTAAATAGTGTCAAAATTAATATAAATGAGTTTTTAAAACAAATACTATATTATTAAATGATATAATATCCATAAAAATATATGTTTAGGCCAAATGAATTATATGGTTTCAAATAGTTCATTACATAACCAATTTAGGTTCTATTTTCATTTTATAGAAACTATATTAACCATATAGTTTAAAAATACAAGAAGACATGGTAAGAGTTATTTTATTTAACTAAGGGTTAAATCCAAAGTATAAGGTTAAAATTATGACCTAAACTTGTCAAAAAAATATTGGATGATTCTATTGAGACCCATAATCATCTTATCCTTTATATTTATCAATTTATAACTATTATAATTCTAAAATTAATTTATTATGGAAAAATATTTCAGGACCTTTCTAAAGTTCCCCTCCTCCCTCTTATAAATGGTCAACTTCTCTACCCACTTAATAACTCCTCAAAAGAATCATGAATCATCAAAAATATGCTCAAATAAGCTCCCAAAATCCTTAATTTCTTCCTAGAATCGTTACCATTGGATGAAGGCAACACTACTAACCCTTTTGGACCTAATAAAATTGAGTTACCGGATTCAGAGGTAATGTCTTCTCTCAAGATCCTTTCATTTATCTTCCTTATTCAACCCCCTAACTTCTATTTATTCTATAATTTTATAAAAACAACTATATCCTAAATATTCTTGAATTTTTTATACTAATATTTCTTCTTTAACTTGCACATACCTCCATCAAATGGATATATAACATAATATTTTTGTGTACGGTGAACTACTGCCTCACAAAATGATGATTGTTCAATTTTCTCCAACCACCTATCATGGTTTCCATTATGATGTAAATGTATTTATATATGATATATATTATATTTAATTGTCACTATTCTTCTTTAATTTTTATTTAGAACTTACCTTTATGCTTTCTATGTTTTGTAAACATGATAATTTTGTTTGAGAGAGTGTGGACTACCGACCCCTTAAAGCAATTTGACACGTTTCTGGTATACATTGAACTTATAAAGGATGGTTTTATTAAACCTATAATACATTCATGACATTAATATAATAATTTTATTAATATATATATATATATTTTATTATTATTATTATTTTAATATGAAAAATAAATGAAAGTTTCATTCATACGTATGTACGGCCTGCCATCTCTATGAAATGTGCATTTCATTTCTTATCCCAAATATTATGATATTATAAATTTATATATACTGAATATATATAATTTTTAAATAATGAATAATATTATAGATATCATGGACTTTTTACTACGTGGACAGTTTATATAAAAATAGGTTCATTTTCAACTCAAGTACTGAATATCAACAAAATGACTGATGTGAACATAAATAATTATGTAATTTTTATAACATGGTATTAAGTGATATAAAAGGAATAATAAATTTGAAAAAGCTTCTCAAGAAAGTAGAAAATGACCAATGTTTGTTATTCAAGAACATAACAATTATACATGATGAGTCCGGCTCAAGGTAATAGACTTTATCTTAGTCTCCTTTCATTGTGGTATATTTTGATAAAATACACGACCTTCTGTTAAACAGTGTATAATAAACAATTTTGATATTTAATTTCATTCAATAGTTTTCAAAATGAATCTTTTTCTACTAAATATTTTAGTAAATGAAGAAAATGAATGTTTTTTACCATATGTGGAAAATATGACCTTTCTAACATCGTGACCATTATTTGGTATTTGGATTCCTCTAAGATCCATGTTATTTTTAAAATGAAAATTAAATACCATATTCCTTGTTTAGGTATTTTTCTTTCAAAAATGGTTTTTATAAAGGATTTATTATGTCAATATCTTGAAATTACCTCTTGTTATTGCAATGTCGAAATGTTATTTTTTTCATTATGTTTGTTTTATGTGTTATGATTATATAATGGTACTTGGACATTTTATGGGTGTTTACATGATAAACAAATGATAGGTGGTTGTGTGATAAACCGAAGTTGGGTGGTTCTATGGTTCACCAATTATGGGTGGTTACATTATAACCTTCAATGAATTAGGTATGGAAGTCATTGGTAAGGCTATTCCATTTATAGATATGTCTGGAGGTTGACAGTATGGTTATTCAATTTTATTGTGTTTATGTCCCAAGTAACCTTTATATGTTATGTTTGTTTTCCTATGGGTTTTTTGTAATCTTTTGGTTACAAAAAGGGTAATCAGGGATCTTATATTCAGTGAAGTGTTTTTTCTACTTCTTAAACGTGAGAAGTATTATTTTTTAAAAAGTGTTCGTGTTCTACATGTTTTTGCAAGACTAATAGTTTTCATTCATTATGTATACCTTACTGAGTTTTTTATGGTTATCCCATGTTATTAAATTATTTTCATAGTACTTAAAGAAGATTAGATTCAAGGATGTAATCAAGTAAAATTTATACTGTTAAAACATGAAATGATAACATGTTTCTTTTTAAAGAGTTTTTTTTATAGAAAAATGGATTATGAGTATAAGTGTCTACTTGTAATATTGATGGTGATTTATATGATTTATGACCAAATTCTATAAATCTATATACCTAAAAAGATCATCGATGAAAATTAATGTCAAATTGTTGACCTATATCAAGATTAAGTAATGTTTAAGGATGAGTTCTCATATGATCCATCTCTCCATATGGGCTTCCTCATTCCCTTGTTCAAGGATATTTTTACTGGTCATTATACTTATCAGACCTTGGTATAAAATATTGACTTGGATAATAGGAATATTGTCCACATTTAGGATAGAGAATAGTATATGGTACTCTAGTTTAGATTTTTGTTTTCCTATATCTTTGAAGTGTTGGGAAACTCAACTATGATCCAGTTATTAATTCTAATATGTGATAATTATATCGGAATAAAGACAAGATGTATTATTGTAGCTTCAAATAGGTTAGGCATATCATTAGGTAAATCATCACATTTCTTATAAAATTGATTATTGTCATGGGTTCTACTATATGCAACCATTAACTAAAAAATAAAGTATAATTAGGGGGATTCAATAATTATGTACTAATTATATTAAAATCCAACATTGAATATAGAAGGATAAACCTATAAATTAAAATTAAATCCTAACTTGTGATTCCATATGTTTCATTATAGGTTAACTATGGTGATAGATTTATCCATAGAGTTCTTAACAATGATTTCTAATCCTAATTCCTAAAAATAACTAGATCATACTAAGATTACAACTATACTGACCCTATCCTTTTATACATACTATTACATGAATTTTAGCATAATTAACCATCATATAAAAACCAAGAATTATAAATTCTAATGTCTTTGGAATATTTGGTACTTATTAGGAATCATGAATCTAAAATAATAAAATAATTTATTTAAACACCATAGTTATCTCCTAACTTACTTTGAGCTCATACATCAACATAGGATATCCTAGGGAATACATTAACAAAAGGGATGAGCTAAAAATTCTAGTAAGTGAATAAACATATTAATAAAGCATAGCACATGGGTTACAAGACATAACTATCATAATATGAATTTGGAAATAACATCAAACATGACATTTTCATGGGTCAAGGATAACTTCCAATACCATTGCACATGGAGGAGAAAGTACCATAATGGAAATAGGTTGACTCCCTATTCCAACAAGACATCTCATTAGACTAAACATTTCCCAATGCATTGGAGCACTTGTCACGACCCGACCCAACGGGGCTCAGGCCGCGACTCCCCAAGACCGCCTCCAATAGGCCAGGGGCTGGTGTCTAGCGCTTATTAGGCTATCACACACATGGGAGGCATTAGCCTAAGGTACCAGTACACACTCACCCAGAGACACATCCATGAAACAGTGTAGAGATATATAAAACTGAAAAGAAAATGCATGCATACAACTATCCCACAACTAGAGTATAACAGAAGTACAAAAGGGTAAAACAGGGCCCACTAAAAGAAAACTACAAAAGCACGTCCAACTTGCTCTGAAGAAGAAGAATGCTGCCACAAACACCCACCGGAAAGCTTCCTCAGCACTACACCGGTAAAACCCCCAGTTAATCTCGCTCACTCAGCTCTGCCTACTCCAGGTCCTCCTGGGACTCCGTTGATAGGCATGCCATCTGCACAAGACAAAAACATGTGCAGGAAAAGCCCGTGCAGGGGTAAGTATATACATACTCCGTAGGCACACCAAAAACCCCAAAAAAAGATAACAACTGAAAGGAAAGAGTCCGCTCATCCCTATCATAGGGAACCCAGATGAGTGAGGAACTCCATCTCATGACCATTCTCGGCTAAACACAACTAGTCAGCTCAGCCCAAGTGTATGCCCATACATACATCTTGAACAATCCAGATATACCCAACTCACCCAACAAGCCACCTAAGGTACCGAACTCATAACCAGTAATGGTTCACAACCAAGAGAACACACTCCACGATCACTGTCATCCCAGATGACATGCGCCCGAGATATACACTCCATCGGGTCCGAAGCAAACATCTCAGATGTTCACCCGAGAGACCACGCTCATCAGATTCCGTCACTGAGGAAAACTCCTCTCGAACAACATAACCACCGAACTCCTCGGATAGGGGATCACTCCTAGGGCCTGTTAGGGAATACCAGAACCCACTCCGGAATACGAAGCTCATAGATAGGGGATCACTCCCAAGGTATGCTGGGGGATACCACAACCTGATCTGGCACTCGACAGAATCACATCACTCAAATAGAGGATCATCACCCATATAAAGGTGGTCACGATGATACCGGAACCCTATCTGGTATAACTCGCGATGTACAGGATTGAACTGATGATGCTGCAACTCTACAAAAACCACGCGCTGAGAAGGGGATCACATAACAAAAGATACTTCAAACCTACTGTAAACCTGGTGCTGAGCAGGGGATCGTATACCTGATGATGCCACAACCCTACTGAGCACGGCCCACTGTGTAGGGGATCATACTCCCGATGATGACACAAACCCTATGGGATTAACCTACTAGCTAGGGGATCACTTCCCATGGATAAGTGGTCACAGTGATACCAAGAACCCGATCGAGAGAAACGATGCTAGAGGTTCCTGCTCGACGCTCACCCGTGGGATCCTACAACTCTAATAGTTTAAACATCCCATCGAGAGGATCACAAGCCTATACAAGGGTTGAAATGTCGCACGAACCCTCGTAGGAATGAACCAAGGGAGTACCCTCAACCACTACTGGTCCAGACGTCACTAACCCGAGTGACCTGAAACGACGCCACACTGCATAGCACCAAGGCTGATACCGAGGCCACCATCGCGATCTATGTGAAAAAACACGTAGGATAGGCTATTTAATCATCTGAAATGGACAATCAGTGAAAAAGGAACTATTCACCATAGATTGTCCATGTGGGGCCCACACAATAATCCCGAAACTCATCAAGCGTATCACACCACGACGATCCCCTTAAAAAAACACACATAATCAACTACTCATATGTCCGAAACGGACACCCGGTGAAAAAGGCACTATTCACCAGAGCCAACTAGGGTGGGGCCCACGCCTTGATCCCAAATCACCTCAAACGTACCACACCACTGCGATCCTCTCATAAAGGAACAGAAGATAGACTATTCATCCATCAAAATTGGACTCCTGGTGCAAATGTTGCGTTTCTCCGAAAACGCCAAAAACACGGCATCACGAGGCCCACACCCTATTCTCTGTCCCAACACCCAGAAACCATCTCAAAATGTCTGTTGTGCCTTCAAGGTCTCAGATCCACTGACGGCACGCCGTTCGGACGCTCCACGTAGATGTTACAATGGCCCGACGTCGTAAAACAATAAAATATTATTTATTTCTACAAAGTTTCTAACTCCTGGGCCACGATCCCAAACCTTTAAACCCTCGAACCCACACCGGAGGGTTCGACTCGTCCCTAGGGTCGTGTCTCCGTAGATGGCGCGTGAATCCGACTCCTGGATTGCATGAAACGGGAGTTTAAAAACCCCCCGTTTAAAAAAAGTGGCCGAACCGGCCAGAACCGGTCGGTCCAGTCGGCCTGGACCGGCTCGCCGTCGTGCGGTGCCCCGCACCATCGTGCACTGGCGGCTGGCCCGGCGCGCCGTCATGGGACACCGCGCGCCGCCACCGGCCTCCACCGGCGCCGCCGCGCCGGTGCACCTTCCACGTTCTGCCGGAGGCACCTCGGAGGTCCAAACGCAGATCCAGAAGCATCTGCTCGCCCCCCCTGGGACCCGATCTACCCATATGCAGGTTCAAAACAGCGAAAAACTCATAAATTTGGGATCCGTGATTTTCAAAACCTAAAACCCCTACCTGTTGGCAAATCGCTGACACTTTGGGTGCAGAACGATGCCCGCGACGCCCTGAAGGTGGATCCGCAGACGAACGGCGCTGAAAATAGTCATCCGGATCTCGAATTAGCGAAAAACGAAGATGGGAGGGGTGTGGTTCACCATGCTTGTGAGGGAGGAGGGATGTGAGGGATGATAGATTTCATTTTTTAAAATAAAAATATCTCCCATCTCAGACTCGCCTTCGCCCGATGCCCGATGCCGACAAAAGTAAGGTCACCCCTAGGGTAAACACGGCATTCTGAACGCAACGGCAGACTCAAATTTGTAATCCGAGACTCCGTTTAGAAGTTATTTGAGCTGACGCTCATAAACCAAAGTACTTATTTACGAAAATTCCCCTGGTGGCGTTTTCCACAGCAGGCCCGCGCCCGTGATGTTTACAACTCGCCTAAGGTAAACTGCACGTTCTGGATGCAACCGTTCCCTCGGATTCCCATTCTGATCTACCATTTAGTAGATATCACACCCCTGCCACGTGTATAGTATAAAAATACTTAATACTTGTATAAAATTAATTCTATGCACACCGGGCCTCGGAATCGCACGCCGTCTTCACGCCTAGCTCTGTAATTTTTCATAGAAATAATCGAAAGTATGATAGAGCCAAAACCCTAGTAGCTACAGCACTATCTAGGCACACCGATCATAAAATGATCATGAATATATGTGCCACTATTATAATCATAAACAAGTTACAAACATATATGTTACCCATAGAAGGGAATGAGTATCATAATAATGTCATAAAGCATAACCAAAGGGAATATCCTAAAGGTGGCCATGAGGAAATGGATTAAAAATATATTTCATCATTCATAAGGTAAAATATGAATATATCATAATAAATTATGTCCAATTTAAGTGAAAATATGTTAACTAATGTTTAATAAACTTTTGAAATGATCCCCTTTAGTGCGGTTTGAGGGAAAATATTAAAGAGACATTAAATAGAGAAAAGGCATAAATTTTGTATAAAAAAACTAAGTTAGTTTTTTCATGATAAAAATATTTATTTTAAAAAATATTGGTGGTTTAAAATAGATTTTAGAGTGTTCTTGAAATTGGGTAATAAATTTAAAATTTCCCCTTAATTGGCCTTGCTTATCAGGAGGATTTGAAAAGGGAACCTTATAGAACATGTATTTCCCCATAAAAGAAAGAAGAATTTATATGGGTACATATGATTATAACATAGAGAGAGGATTTAGGGGGATTAATTTAGAATAACTAAGAATTACATTGGTTAAAATAGAGATTGAGAATAACATTAGAGAAAAAAATAGAGGTTCGGATAGAATCTCGTACCTTATGTATGAAAGTGTTCTTCACTTTTACTTAATGTCCAAAATAATAAAATTATATCAATTAATTATTTTTTTAGGAACTAATAAAACATGTATTTTATTTTTTATAAAATTTTAATTTTTTTATGGCCTTTATGATGAGTTATAGTGTTCAGTTTTTTCATTATAGAAGTGTTCGTTTTCTTGGATTTATTGATCAGTTTGCTTGTATAAAAGTATGAGAATAATTATCCAGAATTGAAATTATATGTTATTAATGAATTAAAATAATTATAATGGTCTTAAATATAATATTTCTATATGGTATTAAGATTATTCCTTAGATAAAATTTCAAATAAAATGATTTAATTTATTTTGGTGGTTATTATGACCATCAAAAACTTATATCATTTTATTTAATATCATGTTTATATATTGTTTCTATGAAATTATATGACTTAAAATATGTATAATTAAATATGTTTTAACCATAATTATATTTCTATGACCATCCTAGAATGCATTAATAGAAAATTAAAATGCATCGTCCATGGAGATGGTAAATCGACACGTCATGGATGATGTTTTTGTTTTTAGAATAAAAGGGACGCGAAAAAAAGTTTTATGAAGAATCATCCCTTAATATAATAAAATTATAGTACATATAATATAATGGAGTTATTATGTCAATTAGATAGGGTGATTTTATGATATGATACTAAAATTAAATAAATTGACAATAAATTTAATGAAAATGAAAGAGGATTTTACCTCTTGAACTTCTTCTCCTTGGGACCTCTTTAGGAAAATTGGGTTTGGTATTTTGTTGAGACCAAAGTATCATGGAAGTGGGGAAGAGGCTTCGGAAGTTTACTGGGAATAATTTGGAAAATTGTTGAGTATTTTGAGGTGTGATGAGAATAGGTGGTGACGGTGGTATTTATAGGGGAGGAGATAGGTGTTTTTTGAATATTTTATTAATTTTGATTATTATTTCGGCTCAAGAAAAGAAATAGTATTTATTACCATGACTAAAAAAAGTACATAGAGATTTATATTTCTAGATAATGTCCCCTTACATCATCCATGCCTCAACCATATCTCAAAAATTAATTTATTTACTCGTAATATTAAATACCATAAATTACCTTATTTCACTATTCACCAAAAAATTAAATATTTTAGAAAAAACTAAAAAATTAAAACTATCCATTTTTAAATATTTATAATTAAAACAATTCCTCCAATTTATGAAAATAATGTTTTAAATATGATAAAAATTCATTTTTAATTAAAATAATCATTTATTCAAAAATAATGCATATTTTAAAATAATGTCATTTTACGACAATTTCAAAAATTAATTAAGGTATCATAACATTATCGTATAATCATAATAAAATGAAATATTAATTTATGAATTTATTTTATGAAAATAAATTTTTTTTAAATATTTATATTAATAATAATATTTTAAATAAACAATTACGTTTCGTAAAAATAATAATTCTGATTAGTTATTTTAAAAAATCTATTTACATATTTCCTGATATAAATATATTATATTTTCATTTATAAGATAACTAAATTTTATTAATACTTACATAGGTGAGGTTACCATTCTATTAGACTATTTACTAGTTTGAATGGTTACCTTACAATTCCAATTATCATGTTATTATTCCATTGGTATAAGTTCTTTAATTTTTTGAAAGACATCTTATTTCATTCATTCTTCATTTATGAAGATTGTATTGTGATATTTATGTGATTATAAGTGACTTATAATATATTAAATTAATATAATAATGTAATCCAATTGATATAATTCTAGGTTGATACATGTACATGTTATTAATGAATTAGGATCAACAATGCCATATTAGAACTTATAAAATAAAATCCAAACTACTAAATTATGAAGTTGAAAATAAATATATCTACCAAATTTATATGTAATAAATGAACATAATTAAAAATTATAACTTTTTATATCTATGAATAAGAATTTGAAACAAATGTTGTAATATAGTTAAATTTATTATTCAATGTGTCGACGTGCTTTTGAGGAAGCTGAGATAAATGGTTTGTGTTTTTATTCCAATATCATATTAAAATTGAGATTGTTTTTTATAATTTTTAATTTGAGGAAATATTATCTTTTTTATCCCTAAAACCAAATATGTTTTATTATTCCTTTTTTATTTATTGGTTTTATTATTCTAGTTACCATTTCTTCTCTCTTTGATTCATAATTCATCCAAAAAGATTCTTGTATATTGATATGACGCTAACTTTTCATTTCAATTGATAATTTTTATCCTATATTTCTTTGTTTTTTATATTGTTTAATTTATTTACTTACCTATACCTATATGATTTTTTAAGGACATATTATATTGAATTTGACTTTTGTATAAAGTGTGAAATGAATCATTTAAAAAAATCCAATAGTATTTTTGCATAGATATATTATTTAATCTATTTAACATATATTATTTATAAATATTAATATTAATATTTTATTAGGATAATGATGTTTATAAATATTTTATAACTCATTTATTTTATTGAACCACTTGAACAAAATATTTTTTTAAAGAAAAGTGGTAAAAAATAAAAAGAACTTTTTCTTTTTAAACATTAAATATTATTCAATTATACTTTAAGGGTGTTTCATAAATACATTTTCATAGTAATTTAAGAATTATATTTCCTCACAAGGAATATACTTTAATTATATCATACAACATTTTTCAAATATGTATTTTTTTACATATTAAATAAATTTTAATTAATACCATTTTATTTTCATGGGTTATTTTTGCTATAACGGATTTATGAGGGTTTTTTAGTTCATGTGAAACACAAATGCATAGTTATAGTTATGTGATCTTGTGATATTAGAATTATATATCTATAAAATTATTTGGGTAAATCATTATTTATTATAATATATCCTGTAAGGGACTAAGGAGTGAACTATCTCAATAATGTTTAGGGGAACGAGGAATAAACATAATTCACTATGTTGTGGTGATCTATCTACTATGTGATGATCTTAGAAATGAATCATATGATAAGGAATGAATTTAAACATTTTTTTGGGAAATATTTATATGTTATGAAACATTTATATTCATTTTGGACCTATCTTATGATAATTTCTAAAGGGTTTTACATTTTGATGCTTTGTTATTATTTTATACATAAAACATTATGTCTTCACTCATGTTTTGTAATATATTTTAATTAGGTATGATTTCTTTATGTTTTTTAAATACCTATATTATGTTCTCTTACCCACATGTACATCTTCATATCACATACAATCATCTTTTTATTCACCAATAATTAATTTATATTACTTATCATTACCCTTATTGAGTTTCTATGCTCAAAATTTTAATATTTTCATTTTCACCATGATATAAACAAGAGTATAAAATATGATATTTCATAGAAGTGTTCATGTTATGTCTAATTTTGGAAAATTATTTACTAGATTTTCAAGTAATTCATTTATGTAACTAATATAAAAACACACTAATCATATAGGTTATTGGGTGTGATTTATCATGATATATAATGAATATTCATATAAAGTGTAGAATTCTATGTAGATATTATTTTTTTATCTAATGTATATATTTATAGGAATTAAGAATCTTGTTTTTTAGGTAAAGGTTCATAATCACTTCTCATCCTTTATTTTTTACAATAATTTCCAATCATGTATCCTTTCAAATTTTATTATTGTTATGTTTTTTCAAAAATTTCTTATTATTATATCAATGAGGGAAAAATATACCATATCATTATTCCACAATTATATGTAAATATATTGCTAAAACATTTCCATGTTAACAAAACTCCAATATCAAAATACCAACATATTCCCTTAATTTTTTATATTTTGGAATTATTTTTCTTTTTTTAATGTGGAATTGTTTGTATTCAGGTATTACTTTGACATATTTGGGGCTACCTCAATTTTTTCCTTGGTGTAATAAACATGATTTTGAAAAAAGTGTACCTTTATTATTAAATTTTACTACCCTAACTATTTTTCATTAAGAAAATTTTTTATCCCAAATTTGGATAAAATATATGTGTTATACTCTTATTTTTAGTGGTTTTTTTCAATTAATTATTTTCTCTATTTTAATTAAAATATATTATATCAAATGGAAACTTCTTATTAATATCCCAATATAGTGAAAGTATCCTACATTACTAATACTTTATCATATATTTAATAAAGATACATTAAATTTTATTTTTAAATATCCTATAGTTTGTCATTGTATTTATGGATATTCACTTAGATACACATATTTTAAAAAACGCTAGGGAATTATTGGAAATTTTTTTCTCTATTATTTATTTGTGGATGACTATTGATTATGTATCCATTATTATGTGTGGGTCTCTTCATGGAAAATTATTTATTATATTGATTACCCACTATATTCATATTATTTTTTGATTTGACATATTATGTGATGGGAACATCCTAAATTTATATTGTTTCTTGATGATTAAATATTTCTCCTGAGAATAAATAATATTTTTATGTAGATAATGTTTTCATATTTCTATATGAGGCCTTTGTTGTGGCCTTGGTATTTTGGTTATAATCTATGAAATTATGTATTCCATCAATTTGAGATCACTTATTATTATCCATATGATAATTTAATTTAATGTAATCCAATGATATAATATTTTCATTTTTTAATATGTTATAGAATTATTTGATTATTCACTCCTATGTTTTTTTAGTTCTTAAACCATGTTAGCTTCTTCTTTAAACTACCCCTTTTTGGAGTGTCTCATCTCACCCATTTGTATTGTTTCTCATTTCCTTAGGAGGCCATAAAGACTAACACATTTGGAGTAAGTATAATAAAGGATAATTAATTATGGATAATGTATATTTATAATGATGTTTGAAGCTCCATTGTAAAATATAGATTATTTATGTATCTAAACTCTAGATACTATAAAACAGATGGATCCAATGTATTATTATATTTGTATTTCATATTATATTAATAAATAAACAAAGTCTCTCTAAGTTACTATATATGGGGTTCTTAAATAAAAGTATAGTATATTATTTATATATATATATATATATTAATATTTATTATAAATTGAACAAACGAAATATATGGCTCATTATATGGGTAATTGTCTCAGATTAATTAGAAAATTATGATAATAGAGGAACACATATGAGACATTAAATGATTATTGAGGACGGAAGCACCATGCATTAATCATAACCATTGATTCTTGGGAAAGGAGATTAGTAGTATATATATATATAATATGTTGTAGGAGAACTATAAAATGTGTATTGACATAGAGATAATTTAATTTTAAGTAAAGGTTATGAGTTAATATTACTAATTTATGATGCTTACTCGATACATCTAGTTCATGTAATAAGAGGCTCATTATTTAAATAAATTTAGTGATTATATCCAAATTAAAAAAGATAGTGCATAATCAAGTTAGTTTTGTTTCTATAATTAATCAAATTTGGAGGAAGGTAGATATCATTGTAGTGATCATTTGGATTGAAATAATTCAAATCACTCACTTAATGAGTTGATTATACCAAGAATTAGATGAAGTAATAAATAAGGTGAACATCAATAAAACATCAATTATGCGTTTATTTTTTGAATTTTTTATTAGTTTTATATAATAATTATTAAAAGAACATTAAGCCTATAAATTGAGGATCTCCTTCTTAAAGAAGTCCATGGTGTATAAAGATAAGGGGTTAACTTTAGGTGATTAGTGAGAATTACTTATATTTATTATAATGGTAATGCACCCTTACATGGAGTTAACAAAACCTAAACTTGGAATCCCCTAAAACCACGTGTTAATTTAATGAAGATTAAATTTTTATTTTTACAAACACCTTTATGGATAAAGTGTGAAACCATGAGTTAAACCAAAAAAGTAAATAATAGATCCCTTGATAAGAAATTTAACTCAACCAGTTGTAATCTCCCAAAACAATTTTTAAGAGGTGTTGGTTACCAAAGAGTTTGGTTCTACCATTATCAAATCATCAGACTGAAAAGCCCAACTTGTCCCGGGATTGGATGTACTCCCTAGGGATGGTCTTCCCATTATTTAAACCCAAAACAAGAATCATGTCCTACTTGTCGATCCAACTATATTTCTCTTCATTTAGAGTCCCACTCAATGCCCCCCCCATCATTTTGGTAGCTTCTTCTTCAGTAGAATTGAGTGACAAAATATGATCAATCACTTATTTTATCGAGCTGAAATGAAAATCAAAGGATTGATAAAAACACCACATACCTTCTGTAAACTAGTGGAATTATTTTATATCTTCTTGGTGTTCAACTTCCTTGAAGATTATGTCTCCATTAAATGTGGTATGAAAGAGTAATACTTATTTTTTTTGGATTACCTTTTGGATCATGTTTCTCCTCAGGATCAGACTATCACCAATAAGAAAATTGGAACAGTCTTTATTGAACTCATTCTTATAGACCTTGTCACTCCCTTGACCTAAAACATTTGGCTGGAATGATTCAAGTTGATCTATATTCAATCCTTCATCAGCTAGTCCTTTAAATATGTGTCCTAGTTGAATCGAAGGTCTTGTCATTATATCTGGTCATTTCTAACCATAATAAGAACCCCATGTGTCTAAAAAACTTCCACAATTTCCAAGTGATTTCTGGTTTACCACAACTTGGTTAGTCCCCTATAGTCACTCCTTGAGTGAGTCACTACTGGAAGCTCATTAGACCCTTATATAATAGGCTGCATTAGTTATTGTTGGAGAAACAAAGACATATGATCCCTCTAGCCCCTTAGACCAGGAAAAAGCCTATTTAACCGAACAATCTAGAGAATGATGAAATATTCTAAACACTTATAAAACATTGGGATTAAAATCATTCATATGAACCTCCTTCGGAATAGATAACAAGTTTCTTGCTGTACCCCCACATCATAGACCATCTTCCTCGCTATCAATGGGAGGTTGAGAGTTATGTTGGGTCCCCACTTGAAAAACAAGCCCATCAACAAATTTCAGCTAAACACGGTCCTCCATTGAAACTATTCCAAAATCATTACCTATCTTTGGATCCATACCACCCCTAGCTCCCCCTTAAAAATCAGAATCTAAATTCCCTAGGTGCTTACACTTATTGCAGTATTCCACCCATGATTTGAAAAATACCAGTTGTTTGCACCTAAATTCTCCACCGACTGTGATCCACACCCACTCCACCAGTGGGTTGGATATGTCAACCTACATGCATATCTACAATTTAGTTATATGGGTAACATTTCCAGTTCTATTATCATAGAATAAATAACAACCTCCTAAATATCCTAACATTATAAAAATAGTGGGGTTTTGAAATGGTAATGAGAGTTTTGGGAAGCTAATCCAAAACAAAACAAAGAGAGAATCATGCTTCATATGAAAATAATATTACCAAGGAAAGAGTAAGAACCTAAATCCAAGGTACTTACAAAGAGCACTGGACCAATCTTGGATATGATCGTTCTCCTAGCTGAAATAAATCATCAGATGTTGATTATCAAGAAGACTGACAGTAGCATGCTCTTGAAACCCCCAAAATTCAATGATAAACTTGTAAAAATCATTAATGGATGGTTTTTTGTGGCCATAAAAAGCCACAAGGATTAGATCTAAAAGGTTTGAAGATTCCATGAACTCTAACATTGAAAACAGAAGTTGAGGCCCAACATCAAGAAGGTTGGGAACTGTCGATCTAAGTAAAATCGTTGGGAACAAGGGGCATGCATCGGGGTTAGAGAATGGGGTGAAGGGGTGAGGCTTCAGAGCTAGTAGGATGTGGTCCACCCCCCATCCAAATAGTAGTAGGTGGAAGGGAATACCCTTCTCATTCAAGATAGGGCATCACCATTGAGATATGAAACCCGATAGGATGTACTTGCTTTCTACTTTCTATGTGCTAGTTGTTTTTTTGTACAATGGTAAATAATTATGTGTATACCGCCAATATTTGTCCCTGTATAAGTGATAAAAGTAATGTTTTTATTTTCTCATGTTCATTAATTTCTCTATTTGTTTTTTATTTTCTATAAAATAATTACTGATGAAGTGATAGAGTAATTTATATTCCAACTAATAATTGGTCTTGATTGGTTGGAAGATGAAGGATTAAAAATGTATTAATTAGTCAGCACTATAATTCACCCCATATTTAATGTGTCTCTAGGATCACATCATAAAAACACATATTGATGAACATTGTTCACTAAATATTCTACATGAGATCTGTATCATTAGAATATTTTAAAATATAAACATTATTTTCGGTAACACATATGAAATGCATTCCCGAGCTTAAATGGCCCAAAAATATATTATTTAAAAATGATTTTTATATACTATTGTTGGATTTAAGGTTATAAATAGGAATAATCACATTATATAGATATATATATATATAGAATGTTCCTGAAAAATAAAAATTAATTGATTAATTCTTATAGAATTACCAAACAAATTTCAGTAAAGTCATTTATAATTAAAAATTGGTTTCCATTAAATATGATTTTCATTAACTTTTCCACAAGGACAATATAATAATACTCTGAAAATTTTATTTATAGTATTTTATAAAAAATATATCATTTTATAAATTATAATATAAAAATTATATATATATAATTTTTTTTAGAAATATTGGTATTTTATTCAAAAGTGAAAAATAGAGATTTTTTTAATACTATCATTTATTTTTAGTAAATGAATTAATTTAAATAACAATAATATTTTATATTTGACATAAAATTTAAATATGATCTATTATATTTATAATAATATAATAAATATCATTTAAACACATAGTTTTTTTGTTCTGGTAAAAATATTTTTTTATTCGTAAAATTTCATTTCTCCAAAAAAAATTAGTGTATAATGTTCTTCCATTTTAGATAATTAAAATAAAACCGAATTATGAATGATTTAAATATAATTTATATATTATATATCTATATATATGATTTTAAATTCAAATAATAAAGGTTATTATTCATATATTTATTGTAAAATCTTTTTTTCCTTGAAAAATGAATTTTCTGAAAAAATTATATTACATTGCACTTTACAAGATACTTATAAAATGATTTTTTATCCTTTAAAAATATTAAATTTGGTAAAATGAATTATATATTTTTAATAATCAAAATTAATATTATTTAATAAGGTCAATGTAATTTTTCATCATTATGAATATGGAAAATAGTAAAAACAATCATCACCATTGTACCTAGGTAAATCGAGTTAATATTCAATAAAACTGAGTCATATGGCCACTATTTATCATATTTAATCATAATGGTTGAATTTAATTATACCCTTATTACTATAGGATCAATATTTATTTATTTATGGGACACTAGTTTATTAAAGTGGCCTATATGATATTTTATGTAAATAAAAAAGACAAAATGTCACCCTCTTATATTTAAATATCTTTTATGTGTTCACATAGGGGGAAAGAAATTTGAGAATGAATATTAAAGGTTATATTGTTTATAATTAAATTAAATTCATGATGTTGATTGTTTTTATATTTTTCAGTAATGAAAAAATTTCTTTGATTTCTTATGCAACGTTGACAAAATATTTATTCAATTAATGGAAAAACAATATAAATTATTTTAAAATATTAAAAGTGATATAATAAGACTGATTTATAGTGTTACCTAAATTTTTTTGATACATATGATATATTAGTACTGTGTGAAAATAGTATATTCAAATTTTATATTTGTCTTTGTTTCTCTAAAGACAAATTAAATGTATACTTCCAAAATTGAAATTAATAATATTTAAATTAATAATAATATAGTATTAAATAATTTATAATTCAAAAAAATATAATATTAATATAAAGGAATGAAATATGGTTGAACATACCAGTCATTATTCATTTATGATCCTTTTTCAGTTATGGTAACATTGTTAACCCTTTAATATTAAAATGGTTACTACCATGGTTAAGACTAACTTTGGTTAACTATGGGGTTAAACCAAGTGATAAGGTCTAGAAAACTACTTAATATTATCCCCATTTAATTGTATTATGTAATTTAAGACTAGTAATACCTTATTTTTTATTCTCTATACATTTGGAATCATTTTTCTTGATAAATCCCCAATTAAATTTTTAACTTTTAAGAAATTTAAAAAAATATCCCTGCCCTCACTTATGAAATGGAACATTCATTTCCCATTTATTCACACCTAAAAAGAATTTTCGTTCAAATATTAACTACATATATTCCGTCATTACGTCCTTTAACACTTACAAGAGGTCCTCCTTTTATTATAAAACCATCCTTGGAAGGATTTTAGTGAAAACATTAAGAAGTTATCCGAAGAAGAGGTATCGTTCTTAACGGAGTGTTTTGGTATTTTAAATTCCGCCACATCCTTTAGTACATATTAAACCATGAGAATATAAAATAATAATTACCTATCATATAATAATTTTTTATTATGGTGATATAATAACATATACTCATCTCCCCTTCTAACAAATGGGAAATGAAAATATCGATTCGGTGTATGGTGGACTACCGCCCCACGAACCGATGTATTTGATTTTCCATCACTACCTCTCCCAACAAGATATAATGATAGATTTAATGTATGTATATATTATTTAGGACATAATTATATTTTTTTAATTATAATATCATATATAATATGTCATATTCATTTTTTTTGTAAACTGATAATATCGCTCATGAATACGTGTGGATTGCCGCCTCTATGAAGCAATGTGATTAATTTTTAATTTTATTTATTACATGGATGTTATAAATGATTGATTTAATAAATATATATGATATATATGATATAATAATGATTATTTTAAGGTTACATAATATTTACATTTCTTTCATTCCATTAGTCGAAAAGTTAAAATAGTGTTCATTTATATAGACAACTTACTGTCTCCATAAATGGTATAGTTATTTTTTTCTATACATATCCTTAATGGATGAATATAAAGATATATAATAAAAAAATATGACATTTATATCATTATTATTATTTTATTAATTATTAAACCATGATCCAATTACAAGGAATATAACTACCTAACCAAAACTCTCATGAAAAAAGAAACAGTTTACATATAAAAAAATAATTTTAATAAGGAATTATTAAGAAAAATATTTTCAAATATTATAAGTTGACAATTTATTAAATAATAAGTATTTAAATTAATTTGGAATTAATTTTTAATCTATTTATAATTATTATATAGGAGGTTTAGACACATGTAAAGGAATTTTGACATGTGGTAATGGATTTTTGTCTCACTTTTATTTTTTGGAGGCACATGCCATATTCACCAATTATTTATTTTATGTGGTGTATATAGTACACGTGAATGTATTTTATGATTATATCCATAAAAACTATGATTATTTAAATATCCATCAATGTTTATTTATTTCATAGGTTTGATGATTAAAAAGATACCAAAGTGTTAACGTTTTTCTATTATAATCTTATTATTTATTTGAAATATTTATGATTATGTTTCTGATGCTGAAATTTCATGATCTTACTAGAAATAATCAAATTTATTTTCTTCTCTGTTGGTAATTTCTTGAAAATACATGATTTACATTTAGTATACTTTCCTTGTTACTTAATAAACCAAATGAATGTTTTTAAAGACAATCAATAGTATTTCTCTCTTCAGTCGAAAATTTATTCTCATCCATGCTCATGTTTTGAAAAAAAACAATTTCAATAATGTTCTTTCTAATCTCTAATTATTGAGTAATTGAAATTTTACCCATTTTTTATTTTAAAAACTTATATAAAACAAATATTCATGTCATTTTTTGAATGAGGTACTTTTGGCCATTTTATAGAAAACATGAAATGAATCTTTATTTTAATAAATGTAGCATGAATTGAATTTCCTACTATCAGGACTGCTTAATTATTTGAATATTTATATATAATTTCACAGTATTATTTTAAAATTAAAAATAATTTTATAAAATAATTCTAATTTTTTATTTTAAAATGTTTTTTCCCAAAAGTGGAATGGTTATTTCCTAAATAAGGGTTTAATGACATTTTTATGGAATTTTTATGCATAAATGACAAAACTATTTAGTGTTTCCTATGTTAGGGATATGATCTATTAGATACATCTTTATTCTTTCTCTATATGGTTTATGATTATTGATGATTATATGTTTGTAAACACACATTATTTTAAACGGATTATGTTTTTATGGATTGATGAAATGTTTACGAAATCTATTTTCATTGCACGGGTTATGATTGGATGATATGATGAATTATTAATTATATTATGTCACACTTTTTTATCATCTCAATAATATGACGGGTGGCCTATAGTTATACATCCCCATAATTCATTGGGTAAAATTTTATATCTCAGGAGATAAATATGGGAATCAAGTTGATGTTCTTGATCAATAATTGGAATCATGTCAATGTGCTTGATTTTCTATAAAAAATATGTCAATGCACTTAATCTAATAAGGTAAATATGTGTTGAAACCTAATCCATTATTATTTAATTTTTTCGGTATTTAACCCTGAATTATGATATGGTTTCAATAACTATGATGGTGCCACACTTTTATGACATAAACTTATGGTTTATGATTGATTTACTGGGATTTCTAAACCTTATGATTCATTTCTTTTCAAATGATAATGATTAATTATCTAAATAGTTTTATGATCTTTGAAATATTTTGTATGATCTTTTTTGAGTTATTTTCATGATCTCATTAACTTATTCTTAGCATATGATTTCATATGATCATCAATTGATATCTCTCATGTTTACCCTCACTAAACATTTGATATCACGCTTTCTTATGTTTCCATTCCCAAAGTTATGAAGAATGGTTTTTAGTAGGGTATGCATATGTAGTGTACTAAATGTTAATATCATTATGGAATATATTGAAAATATTTCTTGAAATAAGAATATTATGTATCTAGTATCCAAAGACACAAAACCTTTATGATTCTTGGGTGTTTATTTTTTAAATGTATTGAATAATCGTTTAAGTATATATAATATTTTGTTATGTAATCTTTAGTCTCTATTGTTGGTACCAGAGGTATAATATATTCAATATTTGGATATTATTATTAGATAAATTTAGTGAATACCTTGGTTATATATCTATTAATATGAAAACATTCTAATGTTTTTATAAGAAAGAGAATATGTGGTTTTCTGAAAAATAAATTATTTTATGGATTCTAAAAGTCAAAATGGATTTATAACATATTAATATAGGGTTAATAACCTAAATATTAGTTGTCCAACTATATCTAATCTATCATTCTAGTGCACGATGAGTGTGCCATCACTATGCACCTAGTTTGACACTTACTGGGGATATTCCTTAAAAAATTCACATTTTCTTCATGACCCATTATGAATGATTTGAACAAATGATTACCAAGAATTAATTAGGTTAATACTATGCTATATTATATTGAAAATAAGGAGTTATGATTTAGAAATCCTATAAATGATTATGTGGTTTCCCACTATGATCATTTTTTCTCATATTATTCCTTTTTATATTAGTTAATCGCTGGAACTATGAAGAATCATATTAACAGTGAATGTGAATGAAAATGTGGTGATTATGGGAAAACAAATTAGATATAACTAGAGAGTAAGAAATTTTGATAATACTTAATTATTTATCATGATATATGATTGATAACATGCTCCTTAACCAACCCTCTTACTCAATTAAGATGAGAATTATAGATTTTGTTGATTTCTTGGGTGGTGGAGACCATGGATGAACAATGGCTCAATTTCATTCATGTCAAAAATATTGAAATAGGAGCCCTGGGGAATGTATCAATGGAAGGAGATTATGTATTTTATGATGAAATTAAGGTCGTATAGAAAATAATTACTAAGGAGATCAATGTCATATGTGTGGGGGGGGCGTGATCATTATTTGAATAAATAACTAATTTCAGGGGTTAAATCATAGACCATGGAATGACCTAGTTCATGAAAATAATTAATAATTAATGATTAAATTTTTTATGTGATGGGATTTGATAATTATGCCATTAAGTGTTGCAAAAATGATATATTTTTTATAAAAATAATGAAACATATCAAGATTGTTCTAGAGTATTTATTCTTTAAGGATTTGAAAGAATATATTGAATGGTACTAATGACCTAATTTTTTTTAATTATAAGGTAATATTTTTGGAAAAAAACACAAGAATGAGGGAAACATAACCCTTAATATATTCCCAATTTTGATATTATAATAGTTGAAATAAATAAAATATTGATAAGGGTGACCATGGAACTGATTATTGTCATGGTGTTATTTATAATGGTGTTTACTTATTTTATCTATTTATAGATTATAGTGGATAATAATTTATTTTTTAAGGAATATAGTTAGAGAAATTGTTTAAAGGTTTGCACGTTTTTTTAATGTTTTATATGTTTAAAAAGAATACATGATCAAGGGATTCACAAATTCTGCATGAGATATTAAGAGATACATAATGTAATTTGATGAATAAAGGTTATGTTGACTTCAAAAATTTAGTGGCCTTATTTATTTCTCTTTTTTATTTTGAATTTGGTTAGACATATTTCAAAAGAGAATTATGGTTAACTATTTATGGAGTGGATTATGTTTTTATTTGAGTGTTAGTGTTATTTGGGGGGGTAATGTCTTGGTCAAAGACCAAGACATAATTTATTAATAAAAAAAGCAGGGGAAGCTACAAAAGTCTGAAAGATTGGATTTTATTACAATCTCTTTCAAAAAGAGGCAGAAGGTCAACCAGTAGATTATCCAACCACTTAACACCCCAATTGATACCATTATTAGTGATAGAATCTGCCACCATATTTGATTCCTGGTAGGCAAGAGTGGAAATATATTTGATATTTTGAAGAGTGTCCATATAGCTCATCCAACGATAGGTAAGAGACTAGGAAAGATGGATCACACCATTCCAGATTGCTTAAACAATGGAAGTAGAGTCGCTTTCAATCCAAATGTTGTCCCAACCCTTCCTTTGAACAAAATAAATATCCTGAATCACCGCCATCATCTTAGCTTCTAAGGAAGTGGCTCTAGAGTAACCTCCATAGAAACACCCATGACAGTGACCCAGATAATCCCGGCAGGCCGCTCCAAAATCAACTACACCTTAGTTCCCCTTTGAGGCACCGTCAATGTTTATTTTGATCCACCCTGGAATGGGAGCTTACCAGAAGACCTCAATAAATTGACACGGTTTTTTGTAAATCACAACAACCCTGAGACGTCTGAGAATCACAAAGTCCTCAACAGAATTGTTGCAAGAGGCAGTTTGAATCAAAGGAGCATCTCTGATAGCAGTGAGAATTCTCGAGCGACCCGCATTGAGATTAAGTGAGTGCCTATTATGAATAATATCGTTACGATCCTACCAGATAATGTGGAGGACCTAAGCAACAACCACTAGAAAATGGTTCTTGATTTGCCTCGATGTGCTGATCTCCACACAGCGTGTAAAATGAGTAAGAATTGATTCAGAACAAATCCGTATGCAATCAAACATGTCAGCAAAAGCAGAAGTGGTACAAGATAGGAAGAGGTGATTGGTATCCTCTCTATTTTTATGACACATATGACATTTGGAGAAAAGTTGAATTCCAAAGGATTGGTGGCAGACTTCAGTAGAAAGAAAATTATGAGCAATCCTCCATATAAGATTAAGTCTGGAAGGCTTGATCCAATGATTATCAAAATCATTAATCCACCCAAAATAATTATCAGAAGATGAAAAGTTATGATTATAGAAATATTTAGAGTCCAAGATACCATTATGAGAAGGTTCCTAGGCTAAGAAATCATCTGTATTAATGAAGTTATGACTATCAACCACATGCATAATAGATTCTGAGAGATTGGAAAGGTGTTCATTCGTCATTTCCTGAATAGATAGATTAATGGTGTCCAGAGGATAGTGTAGAGGCAACATGGAGATCAGGGGGGATCCAGACCAGTTGTCAAGCCATAAGTTCAAAGAGGAATTTTTACTAACCAGCCATCTAGAATTATGCATAATGTTATGAAAGGAATATCTGATGGAGGGACAAATAGAGGAGATAACAAAACTCAATTTACCTTTTTTAAGCTTATCTATGAACCTTTTGTGAAGGAACTCAGTGGACTTAGTGTTATGGTTGATCAAGTTCCAAGTGACCTTGGCCTGAAGTGCATCATTAAATAGTGTAATATTCTTAATGCCAATGCCCCCTTTTTCTAGTGGTTTGCAGAACATAGAACAAGGAATATTGACAAGCTTACGGTAAACATTTTTTATAGTCCAAAAAAAGTCTTTAATGTAACCATTAATTCTTTTGAGAAGAGAGTCTGGCCATTTGTAGATCATAAGAGATTAAACCATCATGGAAAAAATTGTAGATTTAACAAGACAAATCCGACCAGCCATAAAAATAGATTTCCCTTTCTAGGAAGAGAGTTGATGAAGAATCTAGTCCACCACAGAGGCGAAATAAGCATATTTAGGTCTTCCCCAAAATAAGGGAACACCTAAGTACGTAAAAGGGAAGATACCTTCTTTAATGCCAAGGATTTCAATGATGATAGTTTTACGGTTGGCGGGGAAACCTTTTCCAACGAAAATAGAAGATTTACTCCAGCTAACGTCTTGACCTGAAACCTCTTCATAATGAGTTAAAGAATTCATAAGATTCAGGATATTTATTTTGCTATCATTAATTAAGAGGATAATGTCATCTACATAAAGAAGATGGGTTGGAGCATAAACACTCTAAGCATCTTGGATCAGATTCATCTTGTCTTGAGAGACCAAATTTTCCAGAAGTCTTCTAAGATAGTCTTCCGCAATGGAAAAAATGATTGCAGATAAAGGGTCTTCTTGTCGGACACCATTGGAACATTTAAAATATCCTTTCCAGGAGTCGTTGACAAGGACAGAAAAAGAAGAAGAAGTGAACAAAGAGTGGATCCTATTAACAATGATCTCATTAAAACCAATATGAAAAAGAACTTTGTAAATGATGTTCCAGTAAATGGTATCAAATGCCTTCCTAATATCAAGCTTAATGGCCACATTGCCTCCTCTTGAAACTTTATTAAGCACGTTGGTACATTCCAAGGCGAGGTAGATACAATCCTGAATGGATCTTCCTTTGATAAAACCTAATTGATTCCAAGATATTATTTTGTTACAGAGAAGAGTGAGGTGGTTAGCGAGGATCTTAGTAATAATGTTATAAAGAGAGTTTAAAAGAGAAATAGGCTGAAATAAATGAATCTCGGACGCATTATCCACCTTAGGAATCAAAGTAAGGTATTGGGAATTGAGACCAAGAGGGAGGTAACCATGAGAAAAAGAAGATTTAACAACCTTACATACATCAGCCTAGATAACATCTCAATGCTGTTGATAAAAACCATTATTAAAACCATCAGGACCAGGGGCACTGTCAGAATTAAGTTGAAAGACAGTGTCATTAATTTCATGATCAAGAGGGATTTTCAGGAGCGAATGATTATCCTCCTCGTCAACAAGAGTAGGAAGAATATCAGGGATGAGGTCTTTGTTAATGGGCGGTCCATTAAATATGTTTTCAAAATATGAGACAACATGATTAGTAATGGCCTCCTCATAGTCCAAAAGAATATCATTATCCTTGAGTAAGGAAAGAGGGCTAGAAACATTCCTAATATGATGCAAGGCATTATAAAACTTGTAATTCCTATCCCCATCAGTAAGACACTTCATTTTGAAGACTTACTTGCGAATGTGGTCTTTGAGAACAAGAAGGGAACTAAGTTTCAAAGCAATGATGATTTCATTCTGGGGATCTACAGCAAAGACAGAATTAGTGGTATTGTTTTGAATGATATTAAGGTACGCCTCCAAAGAGATAGTGTCTTTATCAATTTGTTTAGATTTAGTCGCAAACCAACTTTTGAGATTTTGTTTTAGACGTCTGAGCTTAGTAATACATGCAAAGGCATCAGAGTGGTGACTCATGGAATACCAAATTTTTTTTGATGAGAATGGAACATCCCATATCCGTGGACCAAGAATTATTATATTTAAAAGGAATGTTGGGTTTGGGCCGTTTATGAAGAAGACTCGAAATAATTGGATGATGGTCAAAATTTAGTCTAGGTAACGTAGAACTGGAAATAGAGTCCCAAGCATCCAATGTCGGGATGTTCATGAAGGCTCTATCAAGTTTTCTAGCTACAGTACTATTGTAATAACGACGATACCATGTAAACATAGCAGTAGTCATATTGACTTCAATTAGATTACTTCCCTCAAAAGCTGCCCTAAAATGTCTAGAAGCAATGTGTGAGTGTGTTGGGCCAATTTTTTCACTGGGTGAGAGAATAGCATTAAAGTCTCCTAAAACTAACAAAGGGTCATTGATGGCAGAATCCATCACCAAAAATTCGTTCCAAAGAGGATGATGATCTTGATATCTATTCATTGAATAGATAAAAGAATAGAATATATGCAGACAATAAATATTAAAATCACAAGTAATGTGTTGATCAGAAAACATAATGATTTTAAAATACTGCAAAGAACTATGATAGAAAACTCAAAGAGAATCGATATGAGAGTCATTCTTGAAGGCACCTAAAAACGAATACCCAAAAGAGGCAAAGTGCATATATTGTCTAGTAAATAATGTGTTGGGTTCAGCAATAGAAAAAAGTTTAGGCTTTTGGTTTAAAAATATATATTAAAAACCGCAATGGTTCCAGGGTTAGCTACACCCTGGTAGTTCTAAAAATTTATATCCATTAAATCATGTTTTTTGAGCCAGTGGTCCTCTTCTTCTTTTTTGAGCCTCTTGAGATTTTCTTCCTCTTAGATCTTCTGAGAGTAGAGGCTGAAGCTGGGAAGGAATTCAACTCCTATTTACTCAACAAATTAGTATTTTTGTGAACACATCAACAACATTAGTAGGAATAGAGTCATGTTTGTCATCTTTTTTGTTCACATGGTTCTTAATAGGTGTATCATTTGATGCACCTATTATTTTTGGAGCAGTAGGAGATGAGGGAGAGTATACTTCCCAAATAGAGACCATACATGCATTAGCTTCCAAGGGCGACTGATAAGCAGGTAGTGTGATAGATTCTGTATACAAAGGTGTACTCAAAGTAGATGAAATAGAAACTAAATCCATAGTACCTGCATTATCGAGTATATTCACTGGAGAAAATTCTGGCTCATAGATAAGAGGAAGCGGAGACCCATGGATAGCTTCATCAGCGGAAGTAGGAGTTTCTATTTGAAATTTCACGGACTGACCAACATCCACTGGCTCTTGAGAATATTTACCCAGCTCTATCTTGCATGTGTATGGCACTAGTCTCTTGATATATTCAATAATGAGTTGTTCCTCCTCCATGCCTTCCACCTCCTCCTCAACCTGTTCGTCCCAGGAGGGGTTCGAGGTTTCGCCCCGCACTAGTGTATTTTTAACCCAGACATCGCCGACTTTTTTTGGGGGCACTAAATTTTCAGAGTTCATAACCTTGTTCTTCTTCTTTGACATGACCTCAGTCCAGCCATCATTGACTGGAGGAAGAAACTAGCTTTTAACCACACAACACTTTATAAGAGAGTGACCAACAATTTTTCACAATTCATGGTATGGAGGAATCCTCTCGCATTCGACCAGGATTTCTATTTTGTGCTCCTTGGCATTGAAAAAAATGACATCGGGAGTCTTGGCCGCCATGTCCACCTCTACCATGACTCAAGCATATTAACCCAGATCCACGTTGAGAGTCCATTGGTCGTTTTTGAGCTGCATTCCGATGCAAAATGCAATATCCTTGATAATTTTCGGATGCTAGTAAAACCAACTATGACCATAATGCTGAACCCAAATTTGCACCAGAGTGTTGCAAGTATTGTGAGGGTTAAAGTTCAGATCCCAGTCCGAGATACGAAGCGCCCCTAGTTTGAGCTAAAGGTTACCCATCCTCCATACATGATCCAGATCCTCCTGCGACATCATCAACAAATGGAAGAATCTTTCTCTGATTGGAACAAGTTTCCAATCGTTGAGCCCCCATATATGAGAGATTCAAAGTTTCAGATCCATGTTTTACATATGTTTTTCACCATTAAGTTATGAGATTCGATCCATAACAGTGAATTTGCAGTGATCCGTTCTTTGTTGCAGGGCATTCAGATAAGCATCAACCATATATCGACCATCCTCTAGCTTCTTGCAAAGAGAGGCCTTCAAGGATAAAGGAATGTTGTGGTCGACGCCTTTGAGCACCTCTACAAAAGATATACCTCTCGGTTTATCGACCGGAGGGGATTCAACTTTAAGATCTTTCCGAAATAATGCAAGTTCATCCTCTGGATCAAAACCCGCCCTGAGAAGAAGACAAAATGAATCAACTAGTGAATCCAAGAACTGTAAGCCGTGAAAACTCTAGGGTTTGCGAAGGTTTCGTCAAGTGCTCCATACCACTGAGATCTCGATTGTTAGTGTTATGGTTTTAGAGATAATTTTAATATATTGGGTGATTTTTTTCTAAACATTTTAGTTCATCTAAATATTTATAGAAATATGGAAAATATTTTCATTATTTTATGGATCTCATGATCCATTAAACTTAATTTTAATACTTTAGGCATAACAAATTCATCGTAGATATTAATTTCATGGAGTAAGAAAAAATTAGTAAATTGATTGAAGCACAACCAAAGGATGGAATTGTTAATGTAAAATAAAAATATATCAACTATATGTATTTTCTTATAGTATGCATCTTAATAGTTAAATAATTCCTAAAATTTAGTAAAATGAAATTTAAATAAAAATTTTGTACATTTAACTTCATTTCTAATGAATCGACAATATTTTTAATCATCACAGATTTACGAATTTGTGGTTGTTAAATTTCTCATGAACATGTTCTCTATCACTCTATATTAGTCCTTTGGTGTTATTTTTATCATTCATGTCCATGTGTTAACTTCCCCTTAATTTTATCCTATTTTGAAACATATTTCTATGTTACTCAATATGATCTTCACTGTTTTAATTCTCTCCTTCTAAGAGGCTGTTTTTTTAACTCGTTTTACGATGTGGGAAATTGTCAAATTTATTTTAAAATATCAAATCCTTGATTAATGAGATAAATTTAAAATTATGAGGGCAAATTTTTTAATTGGATGGGGGGTTTAACACTTTTATTTTTTTAAAACGAGAACATTATGTTTGATAGAGTATATTACATGAAAAATAAAGCTTAATCGACCCACTAAAATATAATTTAAATAAGACCATTAAAACATATTCATTGAGTTAGAGTGTATAAATAAGATTAATATCATTATGATATATATATAAGGGTCCTAAATAATATATTTTTTTGATAATTATTAATAAATAAGACCCAAATTTTTAATAAATTCATTTATGCTTCAAAAAATGCATTTTCTTAAAAAGGTTTTTTATTTAATTTTTTTCAAGGATAATTAAATTATTTTCAAAAAACAGAAGAAATTTTATTTCATAAAAATTAAATCATTTTCAAAATTATCATATAAATTTTGTCTAATATTTAAATTTTTTAATTTTTATGAAAATATTGGTTTTTCAGTTAATAAGGAAACTGTCATTTTTTGAAAAACTATGATTTAATTTCATTAAATCAAAACATTGAAAAATAATTTCTATTTTTAATTTCCTATTAAATTAAAATATTATATATATGAAATAGAATAATATAATTAATATTTGAATAATTAATTTTCATTATTCGGGTGTAAATCAATTTTTTAGCTTAAAACACATTTTTCTGAAAACGGTTTTTAAGGTCATAATGTTTTTCAAATTTTATTAATTAAAATATTACCTAATGATTAATGGTTTAAATTAAATGTATATATTAAATATATATATATATATATATTAATTTATATTAATATAATAATAATAACTTATCATAGTGTTAATGTAAAATCCACTTTTCCTTGAAAATTTTAATTTCCTTAAAACTCATTTTTCATCACAATTTACAGGATACTAATAAAAGGAATTTATTCAATTTATTAAGATTAAATTTTGTAAAATTGATTTCATATTTTGAATAAGATTAATTAATATAATTTAAAATGGTCAATATAATTGTTTTCATAATTATTATTAAAAATAGTAAAATAATCCCCAAATTAAAAGGGTAAATCGGTTTATCCTTAGTTAAAAATAAGTCATATAGCCACCATTCTTAATATTTTAATGTAAATTTTATAACCATAGAGTCAATATTTATTTATTTATGGTTCACAGTTTCATGAAAATTTATTATAATATATTTTAAGTTAAGAAAAAGAAAACATTTCCCCCTCTTAGTTTTAATTATCTCTTTTGTATTCACATAAGGAAAAACAATCCAAGTTATTAATGAGTATTGATGTTTATTTTTAGAATTATTAAATAATTTTTATTATGGAAATATGTTTATAATTTTTAGTATTGAATTATTTACCTTAAATGCTTATGAAATGTTCATACAATATTTATTCATTTAATATAAAAATAAAATAAATGATTTTCAAAATATTAAAAGTTATATAATTTGAATGATTCTTTGTTTTCCACAAATTTTGTTGATAAATATTACATTTTTTTAATGTTTAAATTTAATATATTCAAATTTTATCCTTTTTAAGGAGTCTCTAAATTCAAACTAAATAAATCATTCCAAAAATTACATTAATGATATTTTATAAAAAATAATATCTTATTTAATAATTTAAAATTCTTATAAATCTTATATTCATCCATGTTAACGTATTATGTTTGAACATATCATCCATGGTCTATTTATTATTCATATTTCCATTTATAGTAATTTTTTATCATTTTATATTCAAGTAGGTTTTACCAAGGTTAAAGTAACAAATTTGTTAACTAAAGAGTTCAACCAGAATATAAGATCTAAATCACCAATTAAACCAATAAGTTTTTTTTGGTTTATGGGATTTAAAATATATTCAATATTATCATTTATTTCATGTAAATTTCATTTAATTTTAATATGTAATGAAGTTTTTTAATCTTAATCTTTTAATAAATTCCAAAAAGATCCCCTCCCCTCACTTATAAAAGGGCACCTAATTTTCTCTTTTATTCACAATTAAAAATATTTATTCCCAGAAACTACCAACCAAAATTATATAAATACATAAACTAAAATGTACTAGTGACATTTTTTATTATAAAACACATTAATGAAAGTATTTAGTGCAATTCTAATTAGGTTATACAAAGAAGTGGTATCATTCTTAACTAGACATGTTTTGTTTTATTTCTTCTTCATCCACCATAAAATTGTATTCAAACATAATTATATTATAAAATAATTATCTCACATATAATTATATTTTATTATTTTAATATAATAATCTATATCCATATCCACTTCCATCAAAAGGGAAATTAAACCATCGTTCTTGTTCAGAATGAACTACCGCTTCGTGAATTGATGTAATTCGTTTTTCATCACCATCTCTCATGGTTTGATATAATTGTGTATTTAAAGTAAATATATGATATTTATGATTTAATTATACCTATTTTATTATAATATTGCATCTACCTTCTTTCTAACCAATATTTTGGAAAACGGTGCTATTGATCATGTGTACGTGTGCATTACCGCCTCCATAAAGTGATGTGATTCATTTTTCATTTATTCTTTACTTTAATGGTAATAAGGACAAATTAAATGAGTATAAATGATATATATGATATTATAATATGTTTTATAAATGTTATTTAATATTTCCGTTTCTTTTATTTCATCCATCAAAAGATGAAAATAGTGTTTATTCGTACATACGACTTACCATCTCCATAAATGGTGTTATTCGTTTTTTCATCTATATCCTTTATGGATGAATTATATATATATATATATATATTGAATATATATGATATTTATTTAATTATTGACAATATGTATAAGATGGAAACATGATTAATGTACATGGACCGGAACAACCGAACTAACACTTTCAACAAAAAATGAAATAGTTAACCTTAGGAAACAATGATTTTAATAAGGTGTTATTATGAAATAGCTATAAAAATATTATAATTCAGTAATTATGATATTATAAGTATTTATATAATTTTTTAATATATTTATAATCAAAATATATATTTATATATTGTACAGGAGGTTCAAACAAGTGTGAAGGAAATCAGACCTGGCATAAATTGATTTTCATCACACATTTATTTTGATGAGATAAATGCCATATTCACCACTTATTTATTTTATGTTTTGTATATACTCACTATGAATGTATTATTTGATGATTCTAATGAAAATTACATGAATTTAAATATGAATTTAATGTTATTTTTCTTTTTTGAGATTAAAATTGAAAAATTACAAATGTGGTAAGGGTTATATGTTATAATCCCATTTTTTATTAGCATTGTTTAAGATTATTCATTTGATATTGAAATTTGATGAATAAACCTCTCAGTATTCTCACTGATTTTCTTATCCTCTTGTGATTTGTGGATAATAAAAGTTTTCTATTTATTTTCCGCTCTTTATTTACCCAATAAACTGAGTAATATTATTAAGGATAGTCAACATTATTTCTCTCTTCAGCTGAAAATCCATTCTCTTCCATGTACATGTTTTCTAAAAATGTTTTGAATAATATTATTAAAACTCTCCAATAATTGATTAAAGATAAGTTTACCCAGGTTTTAATTTTTTAAAAATTGTTTAAAATGGATATTTTTGTCATCTTATTAATGATGATATTTTGATCTTTTTACCAAAACATTAAATGAAGCTTTGATTTAATGAATACGACAAGAATAGAATTTCCCACCATCACGTGTGATCAATTCATTCAAGCTTAATTTGATATTTTAAAAGGTTATTTTAAAATAAAAAAATTCTTTCACAAGTATTTTTATATTTTATGTTTTAAAAAATTATTTTTAAATTTGAAAGTTTATTTTACTCCAGAATGTATTAATGATCTGTTCATGGAATTTATATTCATAAGTAAAAAAACAAAATTGGTGTTTTTTAAGTTTTACTGTGGATAAAATCCAATGGTACAATCAATATTCATTATTTATAAGGTTTATGATTATTTTGATTCTATGTTTATGAAATACATTTATTATGCATGGTTTATGTTGTAATGGACTGATAAAATGTTTATGAAACCAGATTTCTTTACAGGGGTTATGATATAATGATATGATGAAATTTTTATGATATTATGTCAATTATATGTATTGTTTTGATTATGTGATGGGAAGGATGAGAATTATTTATCATACTATTTCATTAGATAATTTTTTATATCTCATGAGATAATTATTTGAAAAAAGTAGATGTGTTTGATCCATTATGCGAAGAAAGTCAATATTCTAGATTCTTTATAGGACATAAGTTCTTGTGATTTATTCACTGCAGAAAACAACTATTATTACCTCATTCATTGTGATTTTATGATCTTGATATTTAACCTTAACATATTATATTGTTGTTATACATATGATGGTAACAAAATATTTTGACAACCACTTCTTATGAACGATTTATTTATGATGATTTCTCACCCTTATGATTCATTTATTTTGAAATTATAATTATTTAAGTTATGAATCATGTTTATGATCAGTGACATATTGGGTATGAACATTACAATTTTTTTCATGAACTCATACCCTGATGTGTATCTTATGATCTCATATGATCATTGAATGATAAATTCCATGTTTACCCTTATTGGGAATAAGAGATCATCAATTCTTATTTTCTATTTCCCCATGTTATGATGAAAAGTCAGAAGTATAGTATATCTATAATGATTACTAAATGGAAAGATCTATGTGGGAGATATTTATGATATTTCATGAAATAAGAGTATTTTGTATCTGGTCTCCAAATACACCGAACCATTATGGTTATTAGGTGTGTAATTTTTAAATATATTGAAAAATAATCTAATAATATGTAATATTTATGAATGAAAATTTTGGGTCTCTATAGGCTCCTTGAATTTTTTTTTCACCTTCAAAAATAATTTATATCATCATATATATACACTATATAAATCATGGGGACTCATTATCATTTTAATATATATATATATGTATATGAAAAATGACTTTTCATACGAAACTTTTTTAAATTATTAATTAGTTAAGGTTTATGTAAATACTAAATCATGGGAAAATGAAATAATTTAGAAAATAAAAGTTTTAAAACATTAATAAAATCCATATGTATTTATAGTGAACAATTCATAATAGAGAAATTAACTATAATTCAATAATCATGAATATGGAAATTCTCCCTTAAACTTTTAGACAATAAATGTATAGTAAAATTAGTGTTATGTTTAAAATTATGTATTATTTCAATAATATTTTGTGATTTTAGGGGTGGAAATGTAAGATAACTTTTAGGCTTTTAAAACATCATTGATAATGTGTAAATGAAATAAAAATTTTATGGAAACACAATGTTTGATTGAATAATATATGATTAAAAATAACAATGTGAAAATATATTGCACTACTTTTTTGTGATCTGAAAAGATTTATTAGAATGCAGAAATGTTTATATAATGGAAGATAAATGTTTTATTGATAAAAAACTTTGTATAAGAATATAGTGAGAAATATTGGCTCATATGATTGTAATTATTTTTTTTTTATAGTTGAGGTGAAGTCATTATAATATAAATACACCATGAAAATTTTTTTAGTAACAGTATTATAAATCAAAAAATAGAAATTAATGATTATTTATTTAATTTCATTAATATTTTCTTGTATAATTAATCATATGTCTCAAAATAAACATATTCTATAACAAAAATTCTAATCAATAAAATTTACATTAACGAAAATATAATTTTGGTTTTGATTGATGGTTGTATAAGATATAATAACAAATTTTTTATTGAATAAATTAATAATATATTCCCCGTAATTTAAATTTATTTATTAAAAAAAGAATATAAAAATAATTTTTAGATATATTATAACGTGATAATTGTTTTTAAAAATACATATAAATAGGTTTTTATCTATGTAGGTCGATATAATAAAATACTATATATATTGTAAGATTGTATAAATTATTTTTATAAAAAATTCAATCATTTTGAATAGAATTTAATGAGAAGGCCTTGATATGATTTTTTTTTCAGGGATGTTCTTTCAAAACATTATTTTTTAGGAAATTTTTCTAAATGATAAAAAAGTTATAAAAATATTTTTTTGGGAAAATATGATATATTTTTTGACATATGAATCATTTAGAGATGTTTTAGGTTTTGAAACTATATATATCATAACTAAAACTATCGTGGACCATGAACCTAGTAAACTAACATAATGGGTCTCCTTTAATACCATGATTGACCATGGTTGAACTCCCAAAACTCCATATGATATTTCATTCTAGAGTCGCTTATTAAAATAATGCTTATCCCCACGGGACAAAACAAGTTCTTATAATTTCCTTTTTCCTCATTCACACACTCACTTAGACACTTAAGAAGAGGTCACAAATCCTGACCACTACTCTTTCCCAAGCATGTTTAACTACAGAGTTTTTATCAAGAAGGCTTCCAAAAATAATGGTGTACCGTTTTGACATGGGTATTAAAATTTGACATTTTAAGTCTCACTTTTTCATGGGTGTAAAGTTCTCCATCGCTATAAAAGAACAAAACCTGAATTTTGTACCCTCCACATAAGACCTAGGATGTTCCACCACACTTTCAGCTGGATATTTTCTCTAATACCAGTTTTCATGACCTGATCTACCTTAGCCTATGAATCTGGTCAACAAACCCCATGGGTCTCTTGTAATACCTTTGATTCCTTCCCAACACAATATTTTCTATTACCCACTGGTTTCCCATTCAATAATAATGACTATCCTTATTGGCTAGCACATTTTCATCCAATGTGCCTCATCCACACTCACACACACCCTAGAAAAAAAATCCTTGGAGGCCACCTATCTTAACCACTACTCTAGGAAAATCATGCATGTCTACAGAGTTTTAATTAGGTAAGCTTTTAAAAATAATTTTTCACCTTGTTCTCAAGGGTAGTAATATTAATTATAATAATTATCACTTTTTAAGGGTGTTACAATATACTTAACAAAAAAAGTACATTATTTCACTTGCATAATTTTTTGGCTAAACCATCATTTCCATATATATTAATTAAGTATTATAGATTTTCTGTAGATGATAAACTTTCATTTGACTTTTTTTAAATGTATATAAATTTATTATATTTAAAAGGAACCCATTTATGTTTTTTAGAACAATGAATTAGAGTGTGAAATTTTATTGATGTTTTATTTCCCATTACACAATATAGGTGGTTTTTATGGCATATAATGAACAAAATTCATGGGATAATATATTCATTTAATGAGAACATGAATATATAAAATGATATAAAAATGAGTTTTATGATGATCTAACCGTTAAAGAGTTTAAAATTCATTAGCTTTGAGATTATGTAAAAATATTGTCTTCATAAAATTATAATAATTATTTATTTATATAATCAATGACATAAATTTTTTAAAATTTTATTAAAGAATTATTTTTGGGAATAAATTTCAACCCCATTGAGGCCAATAATAGTTCTTACATTCCTTGATGGATTCATAACATAATGTAAAAAATTAAAGAAAATTTAGGAAAAAAATAAATTGCATGGAAATATTGTGAATAAATATAAATATCATTTTGTATACATGCCAAAATCATTCCTTTTTTTCATATTATACCATGGATATATAATTAAAATATTATTATAAGGTTTAAATTTAATTTTATTTAAGAATTGAATTAAGGGGAATAATATAATTTAAAAAAATAATATACATGTTGAAGGGTCTCTTTAAACATATAATTTATTAAAATAAAATTATTTTGGGGGAAATCGATGGGTGTCAATTAAGAGGTAGATTTTGTATTAATATAATTCTGAATTCAAATTACTAATACATGAATTCATATTAATCATATATTGGAATAATCATTTTAAACTAATTAAATCATGAATTAAAATAGAATATTTAAAATATAATTTTCATAAATATTGTAAAGTTATAAAATAGAGCAACTCATATATAAAAAAGTAATTATGTTGATATAAAAAAATAAACAACAAATATAAATATTTTTCAGTTTATGAAATATTATTTATAAAATTAATAAAAATATTATAATTAAATATTATAAAAATAAATAATTATATATTTTATTTAATATTTTTATTGGAATAATACATGGAACCTATAATGAAGGAAACCCATGTTAGAAAAAATACCATTCATGATATTTAAGTTATATTAATTATCCAAAATCAAACATCGATTTCACATCTTATGTCACTATAGATGTGTATATCTTAAATTGTGTTAACTGCATTTATGGAAATTTAAATTTTTATAAATTTTAGACTCAAGATTTTGTTTTTCTTGAATTTCTTCCCACTACACATGGTAAACATGCATAGTTTGGGGAAACCATAGAATATAACTTTAATTTTTTATGGAAGACACTTTCTAGTTCCTTTATTCATGAATGGCTGATTGTGTACAAGAAGTACACTATTTGGGTTCAAACTGTGTGAGTCCCTGTATAAGATATATAAATTTTTACTTTTATTATTAGTAGTTTTGGCATAATTGGATAATGGTAGGAAAAATTGTGTGGCCAATCCATCTGAGTATATTTTTTCATCTTACACATGCTGCACTGTCAGTGCAGGATGCACTAAACTATGCAGTCTCCCCATGCAAGATACCAATAATCCCTTATTGAAAATTTTTAGTTTTCAACATTTATTTCAAAAGCTCCAATGTATTTTCTTTCACTCCCTATCATTCGGCCAAGGTAGGTGCACACTAAGGGGGATATTCCCTCCTTCTACCTTAATTTCATGATCAACTAATTTATATTCATACATACTTCTCTATGGTATTCCCTTCATTCTTTAATACACTTTTCTTATCCCCTATTCCATTATTCATTATTGAAATATCCTCTTTCAAAACCAATGGTATTCCTCGTTTGTATTTGGGATTCAATTTTTTTCATTCATTGGTATTTTTGTTGTTTTCGGTGTTCCTCATAACCACTTGAGGATTACTGGAACATTCACCATCATATAAAATGATGTTAGGTACAATTTATATTGAATTGAGGTAAGTTGTTATATCATTTTTCTAAAATTTATATGAAAAAGATCAACCCGAGTTGACACATAATATTACCCCACCCGGATAACCATAGAACCCAGATTATGTTCTCGATCTCCACTTGATGGAGGAAACCAATCGAGTAACATACAAAGTAAAATGGGAATGTTTACTCCCTCCAAAGGATATAAGATATAATATAACTAGTAGGTGTGTCATAATTGTTATCCTAAAGAAATCATATATTCCTAAAACAAATCAATAATGGTAACATCTGATAACTAGGTAAAAAGTTCTAGATAAACAAATTGAATATCATTAATATGGAACCTGAATAATCTCATGGGTATATCTCCATATGGCCTTATAACACCACCATACCAACCCAATATAAGTTAAAAAAATCATGGATATTCATCCTCTACTTGGGACTCCTCCATTTATTTGTAACCAAAAAATCATAGTCTACAAATTCACGAAGTAAAAAAATATAGTTTGATCACTAAATATCATACCAAAAATAAATATATAAAATTTTTATCCACGTGGATGTATTAGTTCTTGTATCAAAAAATTTCAAAAAAAATTCACAAGAAATCATTTCTCTATATAAAATAATCATTTTTTCTTCTAAAAATAATTGTTTTATAATAATAAAATAAATATAACATAACATATACCCATTATGGAAAATAAGATTAATAAACTAGGGTTTCATTCATCAAATCCATATCATGTTGAAAAATAATCTGTTATATAATCAAGCATTTAATATATCCATAATTAACAAAAGGGCATTCCACGATACAAGAGTGTATACAACAAACACACGCAAAGGAACACAAGGCAATATAAGTGAATCCAAAATTCTATGAACTTTATCCCCTAGAAAGGATACCCTTTATAAACCAAAGTATCATGGAAAACTATCCTCATGATAGCTTACTCCACTAAGGTTCACATATTTTTACCTTTTCCCCCATTTTCCAAGGTCCCCCAATGTGGTATATACCATCAATAAAAGTCATGAAAACCAATCCCACATTTCATAAAACATTTTCTACAGTGATCCCACATAGATTCAATGTCGCAAAAACCATTTCCAATTCAAAAATATATTTAGGGAATTTTATCAAGCATATCATGTGAATAAAATCGATTTTTTAAAGAAAACAAATTTTGAAAACACATTCTAAGGATACCAAACAATTTCATCAAAAACATATTACTTCTTATTAGTTTAATATTCATTAAATATCAATATGATCAACTAAAAACCATAAATTTTAATAGTTTTTCAAAACATGGATACATAAACAACATGTATGTACAATAACTACATCATCTCCTATATATTTATTTACAACTATCACCATTCTCAGAGATTTCAAACTTAATACATTTAATCATATCAAAGGGAAATAAGAAACATTATAATGGTTGATCTCATATGCTCAGTTATAGTAAAAAATGATGAAATAATTTATATTTTAATAAAAACATGATTATTAGGGTTTGAAAACATTATATTAAAATTTTAAAACCATTCACATTAATTAATAAATCATGATCATGAGTCATTTGATAATAATTGGTAGATTATAAGACATGAATAAAAATGGATCAAAGAATATGATCCATGATAATATAAAATTCAAATATTATCATGTCATAAAATAGTGGAAAAATTATGATATAATCATAATCTTTTAAATATTATAGTAAACATATACACCAATACATTAATTACATGTTAGGCTTGTGCTAAATGCATGTGTACATATTTCATGCTTGGGTTAACCTCTCTTGTACCCTCTTTTTAAAATTGGGAAACACACAAAATACCCTTTGAGCACATAAAACATTAATATCTCTCTAATATATTACTGGACTATAATGAAACAACTTTTCCAATAATCCTAATTTGTTCTTAAATATGAAACAATATCATGAAAACATTTATCATTCCCATAAAACATAAATTTTGGAGAATAGAACGGGTTTCATCAAAATTTCATCATAATAACTATAATCCATCAAGATAAATAATAAGGATAGTATCAAAGAATAATACCCCCACTGAATAATAAGTAAAATCAATATATGTTATCAAATATTAACAATTCATTTTAAACACCATCAAAACAATTCACGAGGAAAATACACTTTTCATTTTGAAATGATGTATTTCAAATCTTAAAATTTCCAAAATATTAAGTAAAAAAATTTATTTCAATATAACTATGAAATCATGAAAATGAAATTTCAAATCATTTATATTATATAATTATTCAACATTTCAGTCATGTAATGTATATTAAAAGGAATATTTCTTTCACATTAGCGATAAAAATCCAAAATTGCATCATTCGGAAAATGAAAAGAATATTACATTATAAAATTGAATGAAAAACATGGGTAATAATGGATTTTAAAAATAATGAAATAATATTAAAAAGTTATTGAAATTATTTTATAGAATATATTGACATGGATGAAAATTATTCTAAACATAATTATAAAACAATATTGATTTTCCTGAAGAAAAAAAATTTGTCTCATGAATACATAAATAGAAAATTTTAAAAAGAAAATATTAAATCTATATTAATAACTATATTATAGTTAAATTTTTGGATTTTAAGTGATATTAACAACATAATTTCATAAAACATAAATTTATCATAAACAATCCTAAAAAATGAGACTGTCACGTAAATCCCATAAATAGATTATCATCTTGCTTTGTTAATTTTTAATCATCATATATAATAAATATATATTCACCAAAAATATATTACAGAACCATAATTATATATATCACACCATATATTATTTACTTAAAATATCATATAACCAATTTATTGAAATTATTTATAAAAAACATAGTTCTGGGTGATAGATTTTTTGTTTTTCCTTTAATTTTTTATTTGGAGGTCTCATTCCTTTTATATTGATCCTAGTTACATCTTCACCACATATTTAATAATTTCATGATTGTCATATTTAATAATTATATAAAAATGTATAACTACTCATATATTACGGTCATAGAAAATGAATGACATCACTTCATTGAGATGGTAGTTTGTACGAATGCATGATTGACGCCTCCACTTTTTGAAGGATGGTAAAACAATTATAAAATAACCTTTATTGAAATATAATATTATCCAAAATATATTATATATTCAGTAAACTAATTATTATAACCCAGAAATTGAAGTGAAGTTAAAAAACGCATCCATTTATGAAGGTGGTAGTCCGCATGTAGGTGTCAGTGATGATTTATTTTCCCATATGAATGAAATTCAGTGTATAATTGTTGTTAAATCATCATATAAAAATTTAATAATATTTAATATATTGATTTCATTACTTCAAAATGGATTTTATATGTTTATATGATTTATAGGATGATTGGAAGTTAGAAGTACCCAGTTAAGAGTTATACCCCTTTATTGAGAATCTTACTTTGGCATACACCATAAGCCTTGAAAGGATAGTATTTTAGTAGTACCAAAATCTATTTTTTTTGGTAAAGTAATCTATAATGGTATTATGGTGGGTATTTTTCAATATAGAAGACTCAAATTTTTTGAATAATGTAGAGGAGGATGTACCTGTATATAAGTGAGGGGAGAGGCACCCTTGGAATCACCTAAAGTATAAAACCAATATAAATTAATATTAATTTTCATGTTCCTTGAAATTGATATATATATATATAATCACGTATGAGGATTAATCTAAATAATACCTTCTAATAATGTTTATACAAGTTTGGGTGTTTTTAACCATTATTTATTTGTTTTAACCCCTCCTATCCCTTTTAGTAATTACCACGATATCAATATTTTTTACTTTTAGGGGTCATGAATGTTACTGTATAAGGAAAAGTGACCCATTAGTGTATAATGGTTAATATGATAACCATATCCCATTAAATGGAAATTGATGATATGTTTTTGGAATATTAAACCATTTAATAAAATATTCATTAATATAAGATATAGTTACATACATTTTCCAGACTACTCACATAGTTTGACATTAAATAAAATAATATCAAAATATAATTAGAATAAAAAAAATTAACACTTTGGTAATATGATATATTTATATAAAAAAAATTATAACATAATAATTCTTCTAAATTTTATTTATTTTAATACTTATTAATTTATTTATTTTAATTTTCTATTAAATGAACTAATTATTTGTAAGATTTTTGTAATAATTTAACCTAATTACTAAATCATTAATAAATAAAATAAAATAACTTTTTAATAAATCATTAATATATTATATATCCATTTATAACCAAAGTTATGTACCTTTTATCCCTATGTTAATATATTCAAGTTTTTAAACAAAACAGCCTGATACTTTTGATTTATTCATTACTCAAATTAATATTAAGGTCATTTTCAATGTAAAATGGTTCCAAGTTTCGATATTATCTAAAATTCTAGGGGTATAGTTAAAATAACCACATCTAGTATAAATAAGTTTGGTTTTATATAGTTTTTTTAATCCATATAACGTTATTTTTTTACATTAATCATCCGATTTTCCTTTACCATAGTGAAAAATATTTAACATGGTATTTATTCATAATAAAAAAAATAATTTTAAACAATTTTAAAAATTTATTAATTTTCATTAAAAATAATTAATCCATTATTCATTATTAAATTTCTAGATTATCTGAAAAACCATTTTTAAATAAGCGTCAAAAACGCAAGAAACAAAGTGTTTTTAGACAAACATGTTTTAAACATAAAACATTATTTATTCATATCCCATGACTTGTAAAAACCATTAGATGATTGTTAAAATATTTTATTGAATATATAACATGTAAATTTAATTTCAATCAATCATAAATGTTGATTAATTTTATGTATTAAAATAAAAACACATTGGGTGCATAGATATAGTTTTTTTGATCAATTTCTCTAATTAAAAATTCTTTTATCAATTAATAAACAATGAATAAATTATACACATGTGTCAAAATTATTTTTTTATAATTTAGTTATTGTTATTTATACCGTCACAACCAATATTTAGGAAATAATAGTCACATTAAACAATAATAATTCAATAGTATAACATAGTTTTTTATACCCACTATTTCAAGTAAAGGAAGCTATCAAATACATGAAATTTATTTCAAAGAAAATAGATATAACATTTTAGAGTCTTACAATCTAAAAACATTAAAATTAATATCTCCAACAAAATTACTTCACACTAGTATAGAAATATATGAAATTTCCATTTCATCACATCATTGGGTTCCCATGTAGCTTCATTATGTTTATGATTCCTCTAGAGGATATTAACCGGGTGAGTATTCCTTTTCTGTAGAACATTATCTATACCATCTAATATTTATATAAAATTTTCTTCATAGGAAATTAAATTATCTAGTGGTAAAACCTCTAAGTTCTTTACATGTTAAGGATCATGTATGTAATTCCTTAAGAGTGATACATGGGATATACAGTGAAGTTGAGAGAGGTTAGATGCAAGTTCTAAGAGACAAGCTATTGGTCTTTCTCGATAAAGAATCATGAATGAAACAATATACCAAATTTTTATCTTTTCATTCATTACAAATGTCATATAATTATTTGATATAGAAATTAATTACAATACCTTCTCATGAAAATAAAATTCCAGATCTTGTCATTATCTATCAGCATAACATTTATGTGGAATATGGTCTATCTTGACATGATACTAAATGGTCAAACCCTTATCTATCATTTTATATTTTTTTATTGGGAAAAATATATTTCATTCTCTAATTTCATCAATGCATGTTATATTTCTACACTTCTTTTCATATTGGGTATCATAAGGAGACATTAAAATAATCAAGTGAAAGTTATTATCTAAAGAAAACTTGACTATATGAAGGTTTTGATCCCAGCCACCTTTGAAATATAGTGAATATAATATCAAAATCTCTAATAGGGTTTGAATGTTTCTCTTAGACTAAAAATGAATCTAATAATGATAGGGAGTAATTAAATGCATCTCTATATCTAGAGCATGCTTAATACATTGATAGAACATTGAGATAAACCTCAGAACTCAATCAGATATAATAAAATGTGTTATATCATGAATCCTTTTCTATTACTCAGATGATATTATCAAACTTTTATCAAGAGATAAAGCATTCCTGATTTAAATAAAATGAACTAATTTTTAAATAAAGTTTCTGCAACCCAAACAACATTATAGTCGTTGGATGTATTGGGAATTCAGAAAAAAAAATACTTGGGGATATTTTCCACAATTCATTATGGTATCAATAATGGTTATAACATATCATTAAACTTCTGCCTTTGAACTTTAACTTGATAGCATACCAGGTATCAGTACACATACACTACAATATCTCTCTTCATGATATCTAACCAGAAATAGTCTTTCAAATATTGATACATCTTCATACTACAATGATAAATGGAGAATGATGATGTATGAGAATCATCTGATAAATCCTTCATCAAGTCTGATAGTGACTGGATACCTCCAAGATTCATGCACCTTTTAAGAAACCTAATATATTAATATGTGATTACATTTAAAGAAATCATTTTTTATGATCGATTTCTCTATAAGAAACACTGAGCATAAATGAAACTATAATATATTTTGTTATAAATACAAATATAAACTACAACCATTAAAACCTAGTCTCTATATTATGTGGAATTAATAGGAGAGACATATTTATGAATTATGTATAGAAATAAAATAATATATACATTTGGTATGAAACAATTTCAATTAGAATAGATAAAAATCATAAAAAAATTATTCTTAAACATATACTTTCTAAAATCAGGGTTTTTTTCAATAAACTACATATGTTACGATTATAAAATAAACAAATATATTAATAATATAAATAATTGAGTACCAATAAATTAATTAGTATTTGATACTAACTAAGGGTATGAATTGAATATAGTGTAGTTTGGACTGATGTTTGTCCAACCTTTAGTGATTGGGTTATATTCCTCAATAAAAGGTCTAGCATATCACTATGAGCATGTCATATATCTCTCTACTCTCGATTAATCACAAACGTTAAATCATAAGGTCAGGTCATCCGTTTTTCTTCTCTTCGATCTTGGTGAGGGATGGGATATTTTATCGGGTGGTGGGAAATTATGGGAAGAACCTGTGCAGGTTAAACCATTTATGGGATTAAATAACCACCTTAAGAGGATTAGGAAGGATATTCATTAGATTTTTTGATGAAAAAAGAGTATATGATATACTCTGGAGGATCCTAAAAGATACATTGATATAATGGAGGTGAGGCTACAGATGGTTTGGGATGATGATCTCTTATCTCTCATGGCTAGTAAAAATAGAATAATTTTGGAGATGTTTTTTGTAAATCAAAAGAATATAAAGCGGAAATTTTGTGTTGTATAGATTCATGGTGTTGATAAAAACATAGGTTTATTTCATAAATTTACAATGGAATGGCATATGGTAATTAGAGTAAACCTTTGGCTACAAGATGGTACATATACTAAGGATGTGGAGGTTATCGGGGGCACATAGAAGGAACACTAGTATAATATTTTAGCAGGAATGATTGTCTTGGATGATTGAACATAGACTAGGTTGTTCATATAAGAAAATTTTCATAGAGAAATTCCAATAATGGTAATCAAAATAGATAGTAATCTATTGGGGAAAATTTCGTGTGAAAGTGAGATCAAAGAGGCCATATTGAATTTGAATTTGAAAATCACACAAGGTCCTGACGGTTTCTTGGTCTATTTTTATAAGTTTAGGTGGTCCATATTCAAATATCATGTGATTGATGATATCCATGACTTATTCAAAGTAGGATCATTTCAAATAGATATTTGTGCTTATATAATGGTTTTGATCCCAAAGGATACTGAACCTATTTATATCAAAAAATATAGGCTTATATGTCGATGTGACTTATATTATATGATTATAACATGCATTATGAATGGAATTACTCGGCCTATATTTCTAAAGATCATATCATAGGAACAAGATGGTTTCATGAGAGGGAAAAATATTCTGAGGGCTATTGGCATCGCTAAGTAAATGACAGATGATATAAAAAAGTTTACTACTTTCTCCAAAATTAAAATTATGGTGTATATGGATAAATATTATGATAGAATATATTGGATATTCATTTATAATTTCATGGGGAATCTTAGATTCAATTCATGGGTGTATGACATATTCTTCAGGTGTTATGCTTCTCCGTGGGTCTCCATCTTGATCCATGAAAGGAGCATTAATTTATTCAAAATGGTATGTAGTTTAAGGTAGGGAGATCAGTTGTCACCCATACATTTCATCATTTATTAACCATCTCTCACTAGAAATATAATATATACCTAGCTAAATTGAGGACAATTCCTTATAACAATAGATACGAGTCTGGTATTATTTCTCATATTATGTTTTCTAAGGACATATTGTGCTTTATTATTAGTAGAAAAAATAAATCAATGGGTTTGACAGACTAATGGACTCTTTTGGTTGATGGAGTGGTTAGTAGATCAATCAGTTGATGAGATGTGTTTATATTTCATAATTCTATTACTATAGTCAAAGCAACCATGTCTATAAAAAATTAGCCATTCAAAGGAAAATCATTCCAATATTATATCTTGGTGCTTAAATTTAAATTTTTAAAGTTGATAAAGATTTTTTTGAATGTCTTTGAATATGATATCTAGTCGTATTCTCAATTGGAAAAATATATTTTTGTCCTTTAGGTGGTGAATAACTCATGTGAATAGTGTTCTATCATCTAATGAAATACACATTTTATCTATTATCAGAGTTCCCAAATGGACTATTAGAATCCTATAAAAAATGACGAAACCACTTACATGGGATGACAATCAGGAATCCAAATTACACTAGGAATATTGGACAAGGATGGATAAACCGGTTGAATATGGAATTATCAATTTATTTAGCATTATAGAAACCATGAGGATTTTACAAGCGATGCTTTCATGGGATATTATTTATGATTATTCCTTATGGGTTAGGTTCATTAAATATCAATATAGGGGGACTATAGGAGATGGGTCGAGCACCCCATGTGACATTCAAGCCCTGGGAGATGTATTTTTTAGAAACTAGAAATCTTGAAATATAGGGTATGAGTGGTGGAAGGTCCTGATGATTTTAGTTTCTGGAAATATTTGTGGATGGTTGACAACCTTTTATTCTTTGGATTCTTGAAACCCATAATTTCAATTTGAGAGGTTATTTGGCATGAAGATAACATTCTCATGACACTATTCAAAGACTAGAAGATTTCTTTGATAATATCACCATGGTGGATGATCCTGATAAATGTGTGTTGATTGAGACATCATCATATTCATTCAGTGCCAATTTTTTTTGATTAATTCATGATGATAATGAGACTATTTCATGGGATTTAAATTTATGGATTAATGATATAACAACATTAATAAATTTTTTGGTTTTGAGAGTGAAGTATCATTCTATTCATATTGATGATAATGTTCAGAGAAGGGGTGTTGTGGTGGATTTGAGATGTTGGATCTACTAGAAACCAAGTAGGGAATCCATCTATAATCTTTTATTCAATATAAAATTAACAATAATTACATTGGAGATCATTACGCAATTGATAGGGATCACAGTTCAATATGCTTCCATGAAATATTTTCTCGGTGCTTGGTTTCTAGGGACAGATCATAAAGGAAAAATATACAAAGATATCAACATGTTGTTTGTGGTGGTGTGTTGAGTTATTTGGGAGGTAAAGAAAAAATATATTGAGGTATGTGTATACTCTAATCTTGGTACCTTGGTGTGCATAAAATCATTAGTGTCCCAACTCAACACCATGGTTATGGGATATAGGGTCATGGTTCACTGTAGTTGTATTTATTCTAGTATTGTTGAGTTTTCTAAAAGTCAATGTATGATCATGTCGGGGAAGTTGATTAAGTGGAATCCCCCCATATTTATTTTTTAATTGACCATTTATGGATCATTTTTGAATGGATATATGATTGGTGAGGCTTGGTTTATGATGGAAATGGATCTATTCTCATAGGTTTTAGTTCTTTTTATATCTCAAGAAACTCTATTAGGGCTGAGAATAGATCCATACATAGTTGTTTCACATTGAAATTGTTCTATAATATCATCCTTTTAGTGGTAGAACATGACTCTAGGATTTTGGTCTCTTTCCTTACTGAAAATGCTAGCATATCATGGGATATGATCTACTACATTGACAAGTGAAATCTTCTCATTAGTCAAGGCATATAGGTCAGACATATTTCAAGGAAATGTAATATTACTTTATATATTTTTTCTTGCATGGGTAGTCTAAGTGAGAGTCTTATTATTTATCATCACACTTGGTATCTTCTTCATGAATACATGTCTATAATATATAGTTCTTTTCTTGGGATTTATCATTACTGACCACCATGAGTTTAGGGTTGATGAATAAAAAATTTAATTTGGAATTAATAAATCTAAGGAATAGTTAACATTTTTTAGAGTTATTTTCTAATTAGAATCGTACTCCTATAAAAATTGGATTTTACTAAAAATATTAATTTATAAAATTTTCAAATATTAATATGAAAAAATAAAAATCATTTTTGGATTAACCATAATTATTTTTTCCTAAGATAAATTTTGTTAATTTTTTTAATATGGTTTTTATGCACATAATTGTTTAAATTAATTTTGACTATAAATATTATTTTTATTTTTAAAATTTTAATATTATATTTAGAATAAATTTTCCAATATTATGTAACTTTTTCAATCTTAATTTATTTAGTGAAAATAAATTACTTAGGATAATAATTATTTACCCTAATAAAAGTAAAATGGTTTTTTCAAATAAATAATTTTATAAGAGTAATATAATTTTTATCCATTTAAATTATATTAAAATAATTTAGAATATTATTTTAATATTATTTTTAAACACAAAAAAAAATATATAAACAATAATTTAATTATTTATTAATAAGAAATAAGGATAAAAATAATTAATATATAAAATATAATTTTTCTATAAAACCATTTCCCCCTATATCCTATTTTTTAATTTAATGTTTTATTTTAACATATTTTTCTAGTGAATTAGGTTAAATGGATTCCAAATATGGATTCATAGAATTGAACTCCTTTAAGGGGGGTCATCTTATATTTTTAGTAATAAAATAATTACCCTAGTAAATTATTCAATCAAGATTATTAAGCGTAAAATTGGAAAACAAGGTATCTTGAATTATCAATAATTAAATTGTAAAAAATAAACCCAAGTCAACTATAAAATCCACCCTAGATATCCCATCATAATAATAAAGTTCATTAAGATCATGGAAATATGTCTTTAGTGTAGCTAAAATGAGACAATCAATTAGAGTACACCTAAAAAGAAATTGAGATGTAAAATTTCTATACTACCAAATCCAAATAGGATGAAAAATAATAGTATAACTAGAAGAATACATCCGGTCTCATGTGACCAATCATTACCTCCAAACTATCTCTCCATTAAGGCAACAAAAAAAGAGAAGTTGGCATGCAAAAAGATTCTCTTTCCATTAAATGGGTTTAGAAAAACAGTATATACAACCGCACAAAAGGAAAAATAGGCTGTTATCCAAAAATCTAATAGGATACCACCATTGATTTTATACAAGTTCTAGTAAAAATAATGTAGTAGTTCTATATTTTTAAATCAAAATAGTTTTTAAAATCATTTTAATAATTCCAAACCCATTTGTAAATCATTTCCATTGGTTTTCATAAAACCCTTCCATATCCAAAAATCTATACATATGAAAAGAATAAGTTGTAAAATAGGAAAACATATCCAAAAACAATAATATAGGAATTTTGTTACGACCCGACCCAACGGGGATCGAGCCACGACTCCCCAAGCCCACCTCCAATAGGACAGGGGCTGACGTCTAGCACCAAGTAGGCTATCAGACAAATGGGAGGTAGTAGCCTAAGGTACCTGTACCCACGCTCCCACTTACACCTCCATGAAACAGTGAAAAGATACATAAAACAAAAAAGTAAATGCATGCATACAACTATCCCACAACCAAAGTAAACTAGAATTACAAAAGGAAAATATAGGGCCCACCAAAAGGAAACTACAAAAGTGTCCAACCGCTCAGAAGGAGAGAAAACACTACAAAAACACATGCTAGTAAGCTTCTCAGCACAGCTCTGGTAAACACCCCGGTCAAACCCACTCACTAAGTTTCGCCTCCTTCAGGTCCTCCTGGGACTCCGTCAAAAGGTTTGTGGTCTGCACAAGATACAAACATGAGCGAGCAAAGCCCGTGCAGGGTTGAGTATAACAATACTCAGTAGGCACCCGCAAAACCCAAAAGAAAAGAGATCAACTGAAAGTCAACAGTCCGCTCATCCCATCAAGAGGGATCCCAGACAAGGGAGAAACCCCATCTCATGACCATCCTCGGAGAAACACAACTAGTCAGCTCAACTGAGGTGTATGCCCATACATATACCATGAACAATCCAGATATACATAGCTCACCCACCAAGCCACCTTAGTTACCGACCTTATCACCAACAACGGTTCACAACCAAGAGAACACACTCCACGATCATTGTCATCCCAGATGACACTCATCTGAAAGACACACTCCATCAAGTCCCACACAAATATCTCACAAGCTCACCCAGGAGATCACACACATCAGATATCGTCACTGAGGAAACCTCGTTGAAATAACAGAAAATCCAAACTCCTCTGATAGGGGATCACTCCAAGGGTCTACTAGGGGATACCAAAACCCGCACATGTATACAATGGTCTCACAGATAGGGGATTACTACCAGGGTCTGCTTGAGGATACCACAACCTGATCTGGAATTCGTAGATCTCACAGATAGGGGATCACCCCTAGGATCCGCTGGGGGATTCCACAACCCGATCTAGTGCTCGAATGAAGTGTGTCACTTAGATAGAGGATCGTCGCCCATATAAAGGTGGTCATGATGATACCAGAACCCTATCTGGTTTAACTCATGATGTAGGGGATCTAACCAATGATGCCACAACCCTACAGAAACCACGTGCTGGGTAGGGGGTTGTATAACCGACAATACTGAAACCCTACTATATCCCTCAAGCTGAGTAGGGGATCGTAAACTGATGATACGACAACCATATTGAGCATGACCCACTATGTAGGGGATCATATTTCCGATGATGCCACAAACCCTACTGGGTTAACCTGCTAGATAGGGGATTGCCGCCTGTGGATAACCGGTCCAAGTGATACCAAGTACCTGATCTTTGGAAACGATTCTAGAGGATCCTGCTCTGGGTCCACGAGAGGGATGCCACAACTCTTACTGATTAAACATCCCATCGAGAGGATCATAAACCTATACTAGGGTTTTGATGATGCACGAACCCTCATAGGAATGAACCAAGGGAGTACCTTCACCCACTGCTAGTCCAAATGTCGCTAACTTGAGCGACCTGCATCAATGCCACACCGTGCACCTCCAAGGGCGATATCGAGGCCACCATCGTGATCCACATGGAAAAACATGCAGGATAGGTTGTTTACTGGTTCGAAATGGAAAATCGATGAAAAATGTAATATTCAACGAAGCCAGACTGCACGGGTCCCACACAACAATCCAAAAACTCATCAAGAGGATCATACCACTGCGATCCCCTCAAAAAAACACACGAAATACACTACTCTTTCATCCCAAACAGACCCCCGGTGAAAAAGGCGTTATTATCCAAAGCCAGCTCGGTTGGGGCCCATGCCTCGATCCTGAAACTCATCGAATGGATCGCACCATTGTGATCCTCTCAGAAAAACAGACAGGATCGACTACTCTCTAGTCCAAAACAGACACCTAGCGGAAAATTTGTGTTTCTCCAAAAACACCAAAACTTGGCCTCATGGGGCCTGCACCCCAAACTTGATCCCAACAACCAGAAACCATCAAGAAAATTCCTTCGTACCATCAGGGCCTCAACTTCTCTGACGGCATGTCAATCGGACACTCCGGGTAGAAGATACAACAACACAAAGTCAAATAATAATAAAATATTATTACTTTATTCGATGTTTCAAGCTCTCGGGCCGTGATCCCGAAACATAAAACTCCCTAACCCACACCTAAGTTTTATCCTCATCACCAGGGTCGCGTCGCCACAGATGACACATGAATCTGACCTCTGGATTGCATGAAATAGGTGTTTTAAAACCTCTGTGTAATAAAAAGGGGTCGGACCGATCACCGCCACCGATGGCCCTCCACTGCGCTGCGGCCCGCGCCGCTGCACCTTAGGTGGCCACTACTGCGCTGGCCCGCCATGGCTGGCCACCCCTCACTTGAACTAGCACCGCCGCACCCGTGCCAGGCGGACGAGGCTTCCACGGACCGTCGGGACCACCCCTGTGGTACATTTTTCGATCTAAAGGTACCAGCACGACCATCGGGATGTGATCCTCCCTGCTATGACAAAAAACGAAGATATTCATGGGAAAAACGGTATCAGAGAAATAAAACTCAAACCTCCTACATCGTGAGTGAAATTTCAAAGCATCAGGTGTCGAACGTCACCTGCGACGCACTGGAGCTTGATCTGCCGACGATCTGCAACGAAAACAGCTGACGGAGGCACCTTTGTGGCTTGTTCGTCAAAGGAGGAGGAGAGGAGAGGAGGCGTTGGCCTCCTGCAGCATGTACAGGAGGGGAGAGATGAGTTAAAATTTTTATTTTTAAAAAACACAAAATCCTCCTTTAACTCTCACGCACGTCTCGGCTCAGACCTGACGGCCGATACAGACAAAAGTAAGGTCCCCCATTTTGGTAAACACGACGTTCTGAACGCAACAACGGGCTCATATTTTTTATCCAAGACTCCATTAAAGAGTTGTTCAAGGTGATGTCAATAAATAAATTAATTCATTTATTTAAGAAAACGCCCTCAAAACCATTTTCCACCGCAGGCCCGCACCTGCGAAACATACACCCCTCCTATGGTAAACAACACGTTTCAGACACAACTGAGCACTTAGATTCCTATTCTAAGCTACCTTTTAGGAGATAACACACCCCCACCATGTGCATAGTATAAAAAATACAAAATATTTTTATAGAATCAACTCCGGGAACACCTGGCCTCGTAATCGCACGCCGTCTTCACGCCTAGCTCTGGAATTATAAATAGAAATATTCCAAAGTCTAATAGAGCCAAAACCCAAGTTGCTACATCTTCTCCCCCATTAGAACTTTTCATCCTCGAAAATACATAAGCTCAAGGAAATCGAATGGACTCTCAACTAAGTCCCCCACAACAGCTAGTATGCCAACAAACACCCATGTTAGAACACATAAGTCAAAGGGAATCATCCACCAAACCTCAACACTATCCACTTTGGGTGGCACTGACTCACCTGAACGGGTTTGATCTCGTCATAAAAACGTGTCTTTGTGGGGGAAGGATCCCTCTTCCTCACGTTTCTCTGAACAAAACCCACAGAAGGTCCTACCAACACCCTGAACAAAACTCGAGAAACCAACGAAAAGGAAAGAGTACCACTAAACTATGTATATCAAACTACCGCAGAAAGTAGAAAGGATGCAAGGCGTATCTCTATCCATCCGCAGAGCCTCTGGGTCAACAGACTCTAGAGCATGCAACTATCATCACCCTCGGTCACCAGCTCCTTGGGATTGGTGTGGACCACCTGGGGGTGGGGGTGGTGGCAACTGATACCGCCTACCACCTCCTGCTGTTGCACCAGCTCCGTCACCACATCCACCGCCCTGTGGACCTCCTTGATCGAGATGCTGCCTCTACCAAGGTGGTCCATAGACCGACTCCCTCTCAGCAGCATGGCAAGTCGGATAATATCTTCCAAGATGTCCCCGAACATTGCAAGAGTAACACCACCTCTCATGTGGCTATCCCAAACTAGACTGTGAGCCATGTGCCTCAAATCCTCCATCCTAGGGTCTCCTCCTAAAACGTCGGCCATGCCCAAACCCTTGCATCTGCCGATGGATACCAGATGTTGATCCGACTGATGAGGTATCTGCTCTTGTGTTCCCAACTCTAACGGGCGGGATCTGGTTAGCCAGAAGGCTCTCCACTACTAGGGCCCGCTCTAGTACTCCAGCATAGGTGGGAAGACACAAGGAAACCACACCTGCCCGAATATCCCTGCGTAGGCCCTACTCGAAGGTCTGATCCCTAAATAATGGGTTTGAACCATATCCAGTGAGTAACGTGATAGGTTTGAAAACCTCGCTAAGTACTCCAACACAGTCATCCCCTCCTACCGAAGCTATAGAAGCTCCTGGATCCGCACTGACCTCAGCGTCACCAGATAGAACTCTTCCCTAAAGAGTCGCTCAAACTCTTCCCACGTGAGTGTCTCCTCATCATGGGACTGCGTCACCAAACACCACCATCTCCCGGTTGAACCGTGCAAACGGCACGCTGCTAGGACCACCATCTGATTTGGGGCTGTCCTCACCAGGCAGAAGACTCGGGTGACCGCTTCGAGCCTATCATCAGCTGGCTGAGGGTCTAGTTCATCCTGTAACCTCGGAGGTCTCTGCCTCTGGAACTCATGTAGTGCACTCAGCCTGTGTGCAACCTCATCTTACCCAGCTGGCACAACCAGCTACTTGACAGGTGGTGGCTCAACTGGCAGACCACCTGGAGGTCCAGCCTCAGAACCTGCACCGTGGTCCACAGCCTCTAGACCGGGCAGATCATCACCACAACCACACTGTGGAACTCCTACTGGTGGTCATCGTGGAGGCATCCTGAAATAAAATCAAGACTCTCTATAGTCAAAGTGTATATCTGGAGAGCAGACTCAAGAAGAACAAGTGAAACCCAAAACCCAGTCTTAAATGATGCATGTACCGTTATGTCCCTGTGACTAGTGTCCAAACATCCTGATTCGAAAGGTAGGTTATCAGAGTCCCGGTGTATGGATACGTCGGTCACCGCACCAAAACTGGAGTCCCTGGCCTGAAAGCCGAACTCGAAACACTCTAACACTGCCACTATTCAACCCAAACCAACCTCACAACTAGACAAGCTACACTCTAAGATCCAAAAGGTTGGAACCTCATATGATTCCACTCTATCATGACCCGACCCAACGGGGCTCGATCCACGACTCCCCAAGCCTACCTCCAATAGGCCAGGGGCTGGCGTCTAGCACCGATTAGGTTATCAAACACATGGGAGGCATTAGCCTAAGGTAATTGTACACACACACACCCACATACAACTCCACGAAACATTGCAGAGAAATATAAAACTGAAAATTAAATGCATGCATACAACTATCCCACCACCAAAGTACAATAGAAGTACAAAAAGGAAAAACAAGGCCCACCAAAAGAAAACTACAAAAGTTTCCAACCTACTCAAAAGGAGGGAAAACATTTCTAAAAAACCTGCTGATAATCTCCTCAACACAGCTCTGGTAAACACCACGGTCAAACCCACTCACTAAGCTCCGCCCACTCTAGGTCCTCCTGGGACTCCATCGAAAGGCATGTGGTCTGCACAAGACAAAATCATGTGCGTGAAAAGCCCGTGTAAGGGTGGGTATAACAATACTCAGTGGGAACCCCAAAAATTCATAAAAAAGAGTGAAACTGAAAGGAAACAGTCCACCCATCATAGCCATAGAGAACCCAGATGAGAGATAAACTCCATCTGGTGACAATCCTCAGCGAAACACAACTAGTCATCTCAACTCAAGTGTATGACCATACATACACCATGAACAATCCAGATATACATATCTCACCCACCTATCCACCTGAGGTACTGAACTCATCACCAGCAATGGTTCACAACCAGGAGAACACACTCCACGATCACTATCATCCCAGACGACACTAGTCCGAGAGATACACTCCCTCAGGTCCTACACACACATCTCAGACGCTCACCTAAGAGATCACGCTCGTCCGATATCGTCACTGAGGAAACCTCACTGAAAGAACATAAACACCAAACTTCTCAGATAAGGGATCGCTCCTAGGGTCCGCTAGGGGATACCAGAACCCACAATTGTATACATGTTCTCACAGATAGGGGATCATCACCAGGGTTTGCTGGGGGGTACCACAACCCGATCTGGCATTCGTACATCTCACAGATAAGGGATCACTCCCAGGATGCGCTGGGGGATACCACAACCCGATCTGGCACTTTACAGAATCATGTCACTCAGATAGAGGATTGTCGCCCATATAAAGGTGGTCACAACAATACTGGAATGCTATATGGTATAACCGGCGATGTAAGGGATCAAACTGACGATGATGTAACCCTAAAAAAACACATGCTGAGTAGGTGATCATATAACCAACGATACCACAACCCTACTATAATCCTCATGCTGAGTAGGGGATCCTATACCCGACGATGCCACAACCCTACTGAGCACAGCCCACTGTGTAGGGGATCATATTCCCGATGATGCCACAAACCCTACGGGGTTAACCTGCTAGATTGGGGATAACTACCCCTGGATAAGCAGTCACAGCGATACCAAGAACCCGATCTAGGAAAACGATGCTAGAGGATCCCACTCCGGGCCCACCAGAGGGACGCCACAACTCTAACAGATTAAAAATACCATCTAGGGGATCAAAAACCTATACTACGGTTGTGATGCCATTCGAACACTCATAGTAACGACCCAAGGGAGTACCCTCAACCACTTCTATTCCAAACTTCCCTAACCTGAGCGACCAGCAACAACTCCACACCATGCACCTCCAAGGCCGATATTGAGGCCACCATCGTGATCCACGTAGAAAAACATGGAGGATCGGCTGTTTACTCATCCGAAATGGACAACTGGTGAAAAAGGTACTATTCACAGAATCCATCCCGTGCCGCGCCCACACAACAATCCCGAACCTCATCAATCGGATCATACCACAGTGATCCCCTCGAAAAAACACACTGAATCCACTACTCTTTCGTCCCAAACGGACCCTTGGTGAAAAAGGAACTATTCACTGAGGCCAGATTGGGTGGGCCCCACGCCTCGATCCCAAAACACATAGAATGGATGGCACCATTACGAACCTCTCAGAAAAACACATAGGATCGATTACTCATTCGTCCAAAATGGACATCTAGTGGAAACGATGTGTTTCTCCGAAAATGCCAAAACCCGGCCTCATGGGGCTCACACCCCAAACTCAATCCCAACACCAAAAAACCATCAAGACAAGTCTGTCGTACCATCAGAGCCTCAACCCCTCTGATGGCACATCAATCAGATGCTCTAGGTAGAAGATACAACAGCCCGAAGTCGAATAATAATAAAATATTATTATTTTATTTGATGTTTCAAGATACCGGGCCACGATCACAAAACATAAAACTCCCGAACCCACACCGAAGTTTTAGCCTCGTCACCAGGGTTGCGTCTCCATAGACAGCGCGCGAATCCGACCTCTGGATTGCAAGAAATTGGGGTTTTAAAACCCATGTGTAATAAAAATGGGTCATCCTAGCCCGGCCACCGCTGTCGCCGACCCGCCATGGCCGGTGGCCCTCCGCAGCGCTGCTGCGCCAGCGAGGCTTCCGCGGACCGCTGGGACCACCCCGGTGGTCCGTTTTTTGATCCGAAGGAACCAGCGCGACCCATGGGATGCATTCTTCCCTGCTACGAAAATAAAACGAAGCAATTCACATCAAAAAAGGGATTGGGGAAATAAAACTAAAACGGCATACCTCGCGGGCGAAACATCGAAGCTTCGGGTGCAGAACGACGCCTACGACGCGCTGGAGCTCAATTTGCTAACAAACTGCGTTGAAAATGGCTGATGACGGCACCTCTGTGGCTTGTTCGTCGAAGGAGGAGGAGAGGAGGGGAGGCGGCGGCCTCCTTCTGCACGTAAAAGGTTGGGGGAGGTGAGGTTTTATTTTTATTTTTATTTTTAAAACAAAATCCTCCTTTAACTCCTGCGCACGTCTCGGCTCGGACCCGACGCCTGACGAATACAAATGTATGGTCAACCCTAGGGTAAACACAACATTCTGAACGCAAAGGAGGGCTGAAATTTTTTTTTCGATACTCTTTTCAGGTGTTATTCAAGGAGGCGTCCATAAAAAAATTAATTCATTTATTTACTAAAATGCCCTCGAAACTATTTTCCACCGCAAGCCTGCGCCCGTGAAACTTACACCCCTCCTAGGGTAAACGACACGTTTTGGATGCAACCACACCCTGATATTCCAATTCTGAGCTACTGTTTAGGAGATAACACACCCATGCCACTTGCATTGAATAAAAAATACTTAATATTTTAATAAAATTACTTTCAGACACACCGGGCCTCGGAATCGCATGCTATCATCATGCCTAGCTTAGGAATTATTCATAGAAATATTACAAAGTCCGATAGGGCCAAAAACAGAGTTTCTAAAAATGTAAACATGTGTATATGAAATAATCCATCATGTAAAACATTGTCATACAACCCCATGTGAAAAAAATGTGAGAAACAATCTATGAAAAAATAAAACAAGTGACAAATTAACCCGTAATGAAAAATCACATTGTATTTTCCCTATCCAATATGAATATGTACAAGACATAAAAGATCATAAACCATACATATGTTGGTAAAAACTAATATCATCATTCTATAGTCTATCGATATCACAGAAGAAACCCCTTGTAGTCCTACACACATTGAAGTCACCTATATCCCTTTCCTGACACACCTAAGGTTACCAATGTGAAAAATATATTGAAATACATTCCAAAATCTCTATCAATTTTTTTTAAATAAAAGAAATAAAGATATACTTTGGTGATTGAAACCCCATTTTTGAACCAAGACCACCATTCAAGAATTTAATCAAACACTTGGTGTGAAGAAACAAATTTTTATAGAAACAAAATTTAAAAAGATTCATTCCAAGAAATACAATGAAATAAAAAAACAATTCAATTTAATGAAAAACCCAAATTAATTTTAAAATAATAATAATAAATTCATATAATTAACCCATTGTATAGAAACACCTACCTCAAAAATGGAGGTAAATTATTTTCCTTTGACAATGGCGCTAGAGGAAGATTGGATTAGATCCTAACAATACTATATCCACATGAAACACATAAATAATTTTTAACCCCCTTAGATCTAACATACATAACCCCTTTGACTTCCAGAATAATATGGGAGATGATATCCAATAAATATTAAATTATAATTGGAAAAAATTAATAAAAAATGAAACATACCTTGTGATTTTCTATCAAGGAAAAAGTATATTCTACTATAATCCCAAGAAAGATTCCTTGGTACCATTTTAGAGGGATTAGGTCAATAAAATAAAATATTATGGGTTATTATAAGTTAAACTAAGATCATAGACATTTTTAAATAAAAAATAAAAGCATTAGAAACCCACACATTCAGTTTAGTGGATCGGTCAAACAATTACCATTAACCAAGTTCCATTACCATGCTCCCTACACTAATATTCTATTTTGGGAACACGTTTTGGAAATATGGTAACTTTAACCATTATTCAATAGTTTGTAAAAACTCTAACTATGGGTGAATAGTTTGGAGGGACATTTTTATGGTTTGTACAATCCATGTTCCCCCTTCCAGTGGCTCAACACCAGTTGCACGGTTTGTTTGGACAATACACACAATTTTCCCTAATTGTGCACCAACTATGCATAGCCCCATGGGCCTCCAATTTTTTTGAAAAAAATAATAAAATGATCCCAAAGAAAGACTTTATGAAATCATGGTCAAAATAAGGGTTAATAATTACCAATAATAATTTAACATAACATTTCAATCTTCCCACCATAAAGTTATTGTGATCCTCGAAAGTGATCATGATTCTGAACTCACAAAAATAGAAGGACACTCCTACCTCATCAAGGATTCATACTCCCACATCTTATTGATATCATGTCCCCCATTATATATTACCTAGAAAAAGGGAATATTTTTAATGTTCAATACCATATCCTAAAAATCTAAAATTTGTACTAGTTTTTAAAAAACTGTAGTATTGGACACAAGATCAGTATCCTCCTATTCAACCACATGGGATGGATCCATGTGATACCTCCTCATATATGAAACATAAAAATCATCATGGATCTAAATTAGAATATAAAATAAGTATAATAAATATTTGAACTTTCTAATTCATTCTAAATATCAAAGTATCTAATAAACCACATTTCCAACTTAACATGCTTACCCAATTTATGATGTATCGATAGAAGTGAAACTCTAATAAAACCCTTAACATCAACCTCAAACTCTAGTGGAAAATTATGAGGGTCCACATAAGATTTCAGGAAACTTTGTAAAATAAACAACCTCTTCCAAATCAACTTTACATTTTCTATCATCTCATGAATGAGACTCAGAGCAATCAAAGACTGCTCTCCCAACTCTACCCAACATAAGGGGGATATAAATGGATACCCATACAATTCTTCAAAGGTAACCATCTTTATTGAAGCATGATATCTATTGATATAGTAAAATTCAACAAAAGGAAAAAAATTCTCAAGATCCACTAAATTCAAGAATGCAATACAAAAGAATATCCTCATGAACATGGACAACTCTCTTTATCTTTCCATCCATCATAAGATGATAAGACTTTGCGATTTTCAACTGGGAACCTCTCTACTCCTAGAAACATATCCCAATGATGGATGTTAACCTCAGTTCCCACATAAAAATAATCACTAAGGGACACACATAAAGTCTCAAAATCTCTTAGAGGTATATCTATTTGATATTTTCACTTTTATCATCTCGTTGATATATAGGAAATTATCGTCTTTCATAAGTCAGTCAATTATCTCCCAAATCGCATGTTTCTCCCTATGATTTAGTGGAAAACCAATGAAAAAATCCATGGAAATATCTTTCCACTTCCATACCAAAATGGGTAATGTTTTCAATAAAACAACAGGTATCTGGAGTTACTCTTTAATTTTCTAACAAATAAGATATCGTGAGACAAAATCCTTAATCGAACACCTCATCCCCGGACACCAATACTGGCATCTCAAGTCATGGTACATCTTTTTATCCCCAGGGTGTATAGACCAACATGACCAATGTCCAATTCCCATAAACTCCATCCATAGAGAAATTAGAACAACTAACCAGCTATATAAGCACAAAGCTCTATTGGTATAATGAGACCACTCAACTGAGGTCTCCCCATTATATAAGGCTTTATAAATGATTTGGAATGTTATTTCTATCACATACTCTAAGAACTCACCCATAAAATTATGTTTCATATTTCATTAAATCCATTAACACATATCCACAAACCTCTTCAACTCTCTAGCCAATATCAACAAAAAACTCCTCAAAGAACACTGCACGACCAAATACTTCTCATTTATTGTTAGTAAGTTTCTTCTCAACACATCAGAAATAACCTTCAATTTCCTAGGAGTGTATTCAATATCAAAATAATAAGTCTAGGGATAATCCACCTAGTTTATTTTTTGTAATTTCATATCCCTCTATGTAAAAAATATTTCAGGCTCTTATGATCAAAATACACAACAAACTACACACAAATGAGGTGGTGATGCCATGTTTTGTTTTCATGCATAACTATTGACAACTAAATATTTAAGGTATGGTAGTTCTTCTCATGAGGGTTAACTGGTGAGGCCACAGGACACCACATATTTCCCCTGTATCAAGACTCATCCCAAACCCATTCCTGAATCATCATAGAAAATATCATAACCTAAAACTAGTCTTAGATAAATCAAAAACAATTTCGATGCCAACAACGGTTTTATCACCTTATAATATCTATGACATTTTTCATTCCAGTCAATATTTACACCCTTATGTGTTAAAGCTGTCATTAAAATGTGATCTTGGAGAAATCCTAGAAAAAGTGCCTATAGTAACCAACAAAACCCATCAATCTCTATATCTCAATAACATTTCTAGGATGCTACTGGGAAATAACTCCCTATATCTTTTTAGGATCCAGTGGGACACACTTAATAGTTATCACATGCCCCAAAATATTTCTCTTCCTAGATACAAAACACATATTTTGAAATATTACTATACGAATGATGTTATTTCAAAGTTTGAATAATGATATTCAAATGGTATGTATGATCCTCCTATAACTTGTTTTACATCAATATATATTCCATGAATATAATAAAAAATTCCAAGAACCAATGAATTAATTGGTTTATCAAATATATAAATACAGCATGAGCATTAGTGAGAATAAATGGAATTAACAGAAACATAAAATTCCCATATAGTCTCTTAAATTTTGTCATATGTATATCCACTTCTTAAACTCTCAATTTTCGGAACCCTGTCCTAAATTCAATATTTAAACCCCATCATTCCCATATATTCAATCCAAAATGATCTTAAATTCTTGTAAAATGATATCTATTCTAAACAATCACCTAGTTAAATGTTTAATAATCTATGAAATGTATGAGAGTCTTTTATGCCTTTTTAGAAAATAGAATATGATTAACCCATGGGGAAATTATTGAAAAAATAAATCCATTCGACTATAGGTCCTCATGGTATAATATAATTTTCAAAAACTCTGCAAGATCCATTAAATAAGATGGAATAAGAATGGGAATCATAACAGGGAGTAGGTTAACAGTAAACTTGACCTCTCTCAGTTGTGGTAACTGAGAAAAATAATCCTGAAAGACCTAGGGGTATGAACACACCACCCTATGAAGTGGAATACACAAACAAGGGTCAACAACATTAATAAATATCTCTAAAAATTGTCATGACATTACCCTAGTATAATGAAAAATAGGCCCCTCCGTTCCTTATCCAGAGTCCCACTCACCCTGAAAAATATGAGGGGCCCCATTAGAAGATTAAAAATTAAGTCTATATTGATGATCATCAATATAATCCTTGAAACTAACAATCAATTCCATGCCAGGTGTCCTGTTGAAGATGTTAATCCTAAGAACTAAAAATTCACATGTCACCTCATTGTTTTCAGTCAATTCCTCGCATATAGGACATTTGAAACCTTGTTCAAACCTCTTTCCCAAATGCATGAAAATATCCAACAAGTCTAAAATAATTTTTGAATGTAAGCAAAACACATCAACTAAATTTGACAGTATAAAGAAATGATTATCACCTGTATCAAAAAATATTATCACAATAGAATATAAAACTAACATTGTACCTATAACAATAGCTATACTTACTTCATATTCCTCTAGCACATACATAGTCACAAAAAAATAACTCATTCATATCCACAAGAACATACCCCTTGGACTGATAATTAGACCCACAACCCATGGAATCATATGTACAAACTGGTGAACCCTTAGAATGAGTGGATCTAGTCTTATTACCATATGATATAATTTCAAAAAAACTCTTTAGATGGACTGATAATTAGTAATGGTGATGAGTATTAACAACCTCTATATAGTTATTCATAGAATTACCACACCAACCATACTGAGAGGAAAAAAACTAAAAATTTCATAAAAAATCCCTTGAAACTAGTCCTAAAGAAAACATACCACCCTTGTGATCCCTTTTTTAGATAGAAAATACACCATGGCTAATAATAGACCCAACTGAAGATCCACCCAAACCAGTCATTCTATCTTTGTCTACCTTGTCTAAATATTCTCTATTGACAACCTTTATGAAGGTTAGAATAAACATGAGAATCAACATTGACCAATTATTCTGTATGTCATTCCAACTTTTATTACATAACGTTTCATTACATTTTACATACAGAGGATCTTTAAAGTCTAGTGTCTTGGAAATGAGGGACATAAAACATGAAAACAACAGAAAACATTCTTTTAATATACTTTTAAGGATTCATCATATGTTCTTCCTATGTACAATTACTGCATATTATATCTTGGAGACATACATCAAGGTAAAGGTTGAGCAGAAGGCCCAGTAAGGGTAAACAAGGGAATCAGTTTACTTGTGTTAAAAATAAGAACTTGAATAAAAACATAAAGACATGATAATGGGAGAATAGGCATACCATGATAAAAATAACTTGAAAAATAACTTTAATTGTGGCTTCAAAATTTCATTTATATATTCATGAACATGTCACTAAGTTTCATCCCCAAGGTATGATAAGCATTACCAAGGTAATTCACCAAGGTATCATGAAACTTGTCATCTCTAGAGATTAATTATTTACCCAATGCATTAGAGAGATATCATGGTGTACCCTTAATATTTCTTTAATTTCATGTGATACACATATATCATAGTCAAAAAGTTCATAAATAACCCAAATAAAATCAAATAAATGAGTTTCATGTCAAAATCGTGACATTTAAAAATTACTTAAAAAATTGATAGTTATGTCACTTATAACCCATGGAAAGGGAGTGAGGGTTATATGTATGTCAATTACATAATAAAATGGATAAATTATTTTTATTGATTAACACCCTAGTAAATTAATATAGATTTGGATATTCTCATAAATAATACAAGAGAACTTCCAGAGAAAAAGAGAGAGATTTTGAGATAAAAATTCTCCAGCATAACGGCTATATAACATAGTTTTAGAAAATAATAAAAAGAGTTGGTAAAAGGGTAACACACTCATAAAAAACTAATATTAAAATATAAATACATAATAATATGTAGATAAGGACATGGTATGGATATTTTAATGACATTCCACAAGAAAAGGAAACTTGAAAGGAAAGGGGAGATGTTATTTCGTTTACAAGAAATTCGACAGCCTAACGATGTCCCTTAAAAATTCAGAAAATCAATTGATGAGAGCAGAAAGTGTCTATAATCATTTTTAAATGAAATTTACAGTATTATAGATATAGAAAAAAATCCCACACATAATAAAATGGAACTATAAGACATAACATAAAGGAATTCATGACTTAAAGAGGAGGGTGAAAGGATCCCTTGCCTTGAAGAGTATCTTCGAAATATTCAAGTTCGGGACCATGGGAGGCTTGAGGGAACATTGGGAGGACTCCTTGGGAGGTAAGGAGAAAATAACTTCGTTGAGGAGGATTTTATAATGAAAAGGATGAGAGAATGGCTTGGTATTTATAGGGGAAGTGAGGGAACAAATCATTAATTGTCAAGGGACACCTCATCGGTGGTATTGGCAAAACCATGGGATTTCCCATGGTATAGACCACTTGGGACACCTCATATCATATCTTAATACTCATAATTCTACATGAAATATTACACCATTATTACTTCCTTAATGGTGTCATTAAACACCTGAAACTCAAAACGGAAATTTCACTATTCACCAAAAATTCAACTTTTTCAGAAAAATCCCAAAAATTCACCTTAACCTAATATCGATGTTTTGAATTAAAAAGTGAACTCCATTTTATAATAATAATTTTCTAAATATTTTTAATTTAATTTTTAAATAAAAAACATTATTCACCCGAAAAACCTAATACATAACTAATGATTTCTGAAACAGTTGTTTACCTATATTGTTGAATAACATTACATAATAATGGTGCATAAATTATATTAATAATTTTTCAAGTGAGGTTACTAATCCATTTGGTCACATTACTATTTATAAGCGTAAAATCACTATACATAATTTACTATTCTCAAAAAATTATGTTGATCTTATTAGTCTCTAAATTTCTTACTGAACATAATTGTAGAAGACCATTTTTTTGAAAACCATTACACATTATTAATTATTTAAGGTTTACATAAATATTTTAAAAAATACTTTTTTTCAAAAATCTTTAATAATATACATACTATATTTATCCGGACATTTTAAAATTCACAAACATCCCCATAAGAAGAAAACACGATTTTTATTTATATCAAAGGATTACATAAAGCAGATAAGGTATCGTTACATAGCCCCTTATAACACCAGCATATGACCTAAGTTTAAGGTGTTATAAGGTGATAGAATCTGGGGCGGCTCAGCCAACATTGCTTGAGTGGTAATTTCAATTAGCTTGAACTTCTCCCGGTGGTGATTTCGTTCCAACTTCACACGATAAATTTCATCTTGGGTTTGGTCCAACGCAAAGCCTTGTGGTGGCACCTCCTTCCCATGTTCTGTGAGAAGGGATTCAAACAGCCCGAGTCTACTGGATAAGGCCATCAAATATTCTTTTTGTATTAATTAATCAAAATCACTTGTATTTATAAACAATAATTGTAATGTTAAGAGTTTAGTTTCCAACAATCATATTGACCAACGGTGATATAATAGTCAAAATAAAATAGTATCATTTAATTATACTCACTTCAATAATTAAATAATATAGTTTTGTTGAGTATAAAATAAAATAATACACAAAATAAGGAAAAAACAATTATTCAAAATTTCGAGTCATTTCATTCGGCCTCATTCCTAACTTGATCCTCTGAGACATTAGGCACTCATAGGTCACTAGATCTGGTTCCAAAGGCACCAACTTAGTAAAAATATTGAAATACATGCTTTCCTTACGCTAAAGTTAGAAACTCTATGGTCTTTCTCACATGTAACATATCAAGGTAAAACTGTTGATTGATGATTTTACTGAAATATTTCCTTGTAATATCCTTTTTAAACTAACCACACACAATATATTATCATCATCTTCTTCATGTCCATAAATCATATATATTGAAAAACCCACCAAAAAATCTTCAAGTGTCTATAAAATATTGAAGACCGTATCAATATTCTAAATCTAGTCCTCATATTCTTGGGTTACCTTATAACCATGGAAGATGGTGGATACTTATTATTTAATTAAAATCCATAATCCACCACACTAATTGTCACGACCCGCCCTCGGGGTCCGTGCCGTGACTACCCCAAGCCCGCCTTCCATAGGCCAGGGGCTGGCGACTAGCACCAAGGCGTAAATCCCGGTAAAAAGGGAAGGCATTGCCTTTGTAAAGTAAACAAACACCACAGAGTAAGCAAGCGGAAAGTAAACACTAAACAAAAGCAGAGTACAACTGAAAGTGCGGAAAAGTAAATGGGCCAGAATACAAACCCAAACTGAAAGTAAAGTACAACTCGAAAGGGAAAACAGCAACTGAAAAGTAAAAGCCGCTACTCCGAGCTGTCCACTGGAAATCCCACCTGAAGGGTGGGTACAGATAGCTCCTCTGCTCCACGGGTCCCGCCGTCCGCTCCGTGCACGTCCCGCCCAGTGGTCCACCTCCGGTTACCGTCCCGCTCTGCAAGCCTCAGCTAAGGTCAACGCTGTCCGTCGTCTGCAACCAACACAACGTAGTGCGGGCAAAGCCCGTGCAGGGGTGAGTATAAGCTACTCAGTAGGGACCCCGAGACCCCTGAAGGTCTCTCAAAATCCACAAAGGATAAACCACGAAGAAAGGTACAATCACGAAGTAACAACCGACACTGCTTAGGTATATGCCCATACATATACCTAAGTCATCAATTTCAAATACGCTCCAACCTCCGAGCCCAAGTACAACTCAGTCCACACAGGAAAGTAAACGTATTCCACACAGGAAAGCAAAAAGTAATCCACACAGGATTGCACAACACAATCCACACAGGAAAGCAACAGGATTCAGCTCACACAGGTATACTTCTTCAAAGGACGATAAAGATGATCTCTGATCCATCTAAGTCGTCGGACCCACGAAGGATCGATAGGTAACTAACCAAAGGACGATAAAGATGATCTCTGATCCATCTAAGTCATCAGACCCACGAAGGATCGATAGGTAACTAACCCCCGCAAAGACCCACACAGGATCGGGCCCACACAGGACCAGTAGGCGCTGGCTCACACAGAACCGCTGAGCGCGGACCCACACAGGATCGGACCCACACAGGATCGGGCCCACACAGGACCTGTAGCACTGATCCACGTAGGATCGCTGAGTGCTGATGTCGTCGTCGTCGAATCCACACAAGATCGGGCCCACACAGGACCTATAGCACTGATCCACGTAGGATCGCTGAGTGCTGTAGTCGTCGTCGTCGAATCCACACAGGATCTCTGTACTGTCGTCGTCGCAGTAACAGTAGCAGCAGTAGCAGTAGTAGTCACAGTAACAGTCGCAGCCAGCACTAGGGTTCCCGCACACAGCAAGCTCGTTCGGAGGGTCCGCTCCACGAGCCGAGAGGCTGAGACATCAACTGTCACAAAGTCCAGAGTTGATCTATCCAAAAGTTCTGTATCGTCAACAGGAACTCAACGCAACAGACGGCGCGTCGATCGGACGCCCGGTCTGAGAGTTATTGGCATTTTCGTCCCCGGGGCCCGGTTAGTTTTTAAGGCAAAACCAACCCGACCGTACTCCACCTGTGTCCAAACCTCGGGCGGAGTATGCCAAAAGATCCGTCTCACTAAGAGGAACACAACAAAGCTGACGGCACGTCGATCGGACGTTCGTAGCTCAAGATATGAGCGTTTCCGCTCCGAAGGCCCAGTTGGTTTCGTGAACGAACCAACCCGGCCGAACTCAAAGTAATCTGAAACCTTGAGTGCGATAAACCGAAACGACCGTCTCGATCCAAGGATCGCATCGCCGCTGACGGTTCGTCAATCAGACGTCCATTTTGAAAGATATCAGCCTTTCCGTCTCACACCCACCCTGGGAAACTTCCCAGGAGGTCACCCATCCTGATCACTACTCTAAGCCAAGCACGCTTAACTATGGAGTTTTAACCACGTAGGCTCCCGAAAAAGAAGGTGCGCCTTGAGTATAGTATACCGAAACGACCGTCTCGATCCAAGGATCGCGTTGCCGCAGACGGTTCATTGATCGGAGGTCCGTGGCTCAAGTTATGGCCAAAAGACCGAAGTCGTCTCGAAAACGGGGGGTCCGGGTCCGGGCCGACCTGGCCCGACCCCCCCTGGTCTGACCCGAACCGGGTTGACCCGACCCAGATCCGACCCGAACCGGGTCGGACCGACCCGGTCCGCTGGACCCTGCCCGGCCGGTGGCGGCGCGGCCCGGCCAGCGGCGGCGCGGCTAGGGGGCCGCGCATGTGCCGCACGCGGGGGGGGGGGGGGGGGTAAACCCCCCCTTTTTTCGGATCTCGGCCGGTCTAAGGCCGGCCGTTTCATTCTCACGCGGGACTCGCGGGTCCCGCCTCCTAACCAAACCGGCGGCCGGCGCGGCCGGCCGCCTTCTTCTTCTCCGTCGCGGCCGTAGCCGCAGCTCTTCCCCGATCTCCGGCGGCCGGTGAGGCTGGCCGCCTTCTGGCTGGTCCGCCGCGGCCGTAGGGCCGCAGCCTTCCTATTCTCCGGCGCCGGCGAGGCCGGCGCCCCTGGCTGCTCCGCCGCGGCCGTAGGGCCGCGACCCTTCATGATCTCTGGCGCCGGCGGCCCGGCTGGCCGTCGGTCGCCTCCTTGTTCCGCCGCGGCCCGTCTCCGGCCGCGGTCTCTTTCGTAAACAACGACGTGGTGCGTCGGCACCGCGTTTCTTCGTCGCAGCTCGCTCCGGCCATTAATTTTGTTGTTCCTGCGCGGTTGCGACGACACCGCGCTGTCTCCGCTAAATTAACACGAAAGAATAGAAGGGGGAGGAGAATCGGCCGTGTTCGTGCGGTCCGGTCTCCTCCCGTTATAACGATATCAGTTGGCCAATCGTATAAACACAACAATGAAAGTTTCACAAATTTTTAATAAAATTTGGAACTACGCCCAACGGATTATTCTTTCATGTTCGAGGGAATGAAAACACGTAATTTAAAAAGGACAAACCCCCTACCTTGAAAATTGACGTCACACGTCGGTTATCGCGGAGGAAGGCGTCGCGGCGTCGGACGTAGATTCTGTGGACGTCGGGGTGCGTCCGAGGAGGGAACGACGTCTCTTCACATGTCGCTTAAGACGAAGAAGAGAGGTACGTTGTCGTTGGCGATGATTACCACGGTCGGCGACTTCTCCCTTGTCGAGGAGGAAGATGAAGACGGAAGAATCCGGGATGCCGAGTCTCGATGGTCGTGGGATCGATGTTCTTGGTCGGAGAAGAACCGTTCTTCACGTTCTTCGTCGAAGACGAAGAAGATCTTCAAGTCTCTCAACGATTCTCTCAATCCTCTCAAGTAACAAAGGAACTAACCCAAAAATAAATCAAGCTTACACTTAATTTATTAACACAACCCAACCTTTGGAATTCAAGAGTTTGAATTTCAAAAACTCAAAATTAAACTCACTTATTAATTATACATGAGTTGTATAATTAATTAAAAGTTAAGTTTTCAATCCTTTAAGAGGGAGAGAGGGGAGTTAGGGAATTTGAGGGGTTTTGGCACATTACGTGCAAGGGAGTTTAAGGGGGTAGAAGAGAGTTAAGGGGAAGGTGAAGGGTTGGGGCTCGTGTGGGCCCCACCTCACCTTAATCCTCACATGGTTAGTTAGGAACTTGTGATTCCACCCCAACTTCCACACTTAGGATATAACCACTTAAGAAGATAAATAAAATAAATATTGTATAACAAATTTATTTTACTCTTCATTTCATCCAGAAAATTAAACATCTCCTCCTAGGCAAACGCAACTTCGGGAAAGGTCTCCTTAAGCGAATATCGGTGCTACGAGTTCATCGGTGTCCTCGGATTTCAATTCCGAGCACCGGATCAAAAGTTAGGAAATCCCACTCGTTCGTTCACTGAACGTACCCGAGCCAAACTTCAGAAATTAATTCCGGGCACTCCGGGCCTCGGAATCAGGTGCCGTCAGAAACCGCGCTCTTGTAAAATTCCAAAGAAAATTAAGAAAAAATTTACCTTGAATTTTACGGGTCTTTACATTACTCCCACCTCAGGGCTTTACGTCCCCGTAAAGATACATCAAAACTAGGGAAACAAATGAGGGTACTGAGCACGCATCTGAGCCTCCCGCTCCCATGTGCTTTCCTGGAGGTTCCCATGCTGCCATCTGATATGCACAAGAGGAATCAATCGCCCATGTAGGAACCGCTCCTGTCGATCCTCTATCTCCACCGGGACCTCCGTAAAAGTCGCCCCATCGTCAACGTCAAGCTCCCCATGGTCAATGATGTGCGTCGGGTCGTGCACGTCTCTCCTCAGCTGAGACACGTGGAAGACATCGTGCACCTGGTGCAACTGAGGTGGTAGAGCCAGGCGATAAGCCACCTCGCCAACCCTGCTGAGGACCTGGAAGGGTCCGATGAAGCGCGGAGATAACTTGCCGCCTCGGCCAAATCTCCGAATACCACGTCGAGGTGAGACCCGCAAGAAGACGTGGTCGCCATCCTCGAACTCTAGTGGCCTCCGCCTCATGTCAGCATATGACTTCTGCCAGCTCTGAGCTGTACTCATCCGCTCCTGGATGACCTGGACCTTCTTTGTCGTGGCCTGGACCATCACAGGTCCCACAAGAGCTGCAAGATTTCTTCTTTGCCGAAAAGAGAAATCTGGTCTCATCCCCTGGATGAACCACATTCTTTGCCTAAAACAGTCAATCCTAACATGGATGATACTAATCCATACCAAGGATGACGTCGTAAGGCCTCGACACTACTACTAAGAGATTCAACCGTTACTCTCGCCTCCAAGGGTTGAGTCACACTGTCGGCATCAATGTGTGGTAACTAGGTCTCCTCCAGTAGATGTCTCACAAGTGAGGGTCAAGTCAACAACCAAAACTGGAACCTCCTAGTAACATCACGAAAGAGGACAGGAACGAAAATATCACAAAGGTATGCGTCTTTTATTATTGCATCTCATAATACAAGACGCTACACAAAAGCAACAAGGAACCAGAAGTACAAAGGATGTATCCACTAGTCTTGCTCCTGTCCATCGGCTCCCAGAGCTCCATGATCGAAGGCCTCGGCTGCCTGAAGCTGAGCTCTCCCCTGCGGTCGGGGTGGACCTCCTGGTGGTGGTGGTGGTAGAGCCTCAAAGTGTCGTCCACCACCTGCTGCTCAGCCAGCTCCTCTGCCTCGTCCGCCTCCTCCCTGCAGACCACCACGGTCGAACCTCTGCCTCTGCCTAGGTGGTTCCTCAACCGTCTGCTGCTCCTCCGCATGGCGGGTCGGGCAGTCACGAGCCATGTGGCCTTGCCCGCCGCATGCAAAGCACTGTCTTCAACTCAAAAGACTGGCTTCGTGCTGTGTGCCCTGCACTGCTGAGCCAGTGCCCTGAGGTCGTCTGCCTGAAGGTCTGGTCTGTCTGGACCCCTGAGTCATCTGTCGACTACCTGCTACCGAAGACTCCGCTACGTGCCTCCCTGCGGTGGGTTTCTGTGCTGGTGTAGACTCAGCAAGGAAGCTCTCGATCAGAAGGGCCCGCTCCAGTACTCCTGTCTGAGTCGGTATGCTGAGGGAGATCAGCGATGCCCTGATCTCGTGTCTCAAACCCTGCTCGAAGGTCCGGGCCCGGAAGAAGGGGTCTCGTACCATGTCTGTCGAGTAGCGCGAGAGATCGGTAAATCTCGCCGAGTACTGAGCGACCGTCATGATGCCCTGCCGCAGCTGTAGAAGCTCCTGGATATGCACCGCACGAAGGGTGGCTGGGACGAACTCCGAGCGGAAGAGGCTCTCAAAGTCCGTCCAAAGAAGAGATGCCTCATCGTGCACCTGGAGCATCAAGCTCCACCATCGTCCTGCTGCTGCGTGTAGTAGGCTCGCAGCGAGGATCACCATGAGGTCTGCTGGTGTCCTCACTAGCCTAAACACTCGTACCACTGCCTCCATCCAGTCCTCTGCTGCCTGGGGATCCATCTCCCTGCGAATCCTGGGCGGTCGCTGGCGCTGAAACTCATGCAGTGCGCTGAGGCGACGTGCATCGTCAGCGGCTGGTGCTGGAAGCATCGGGGGCTCGGCGGGTAGTGCTACCGCCGGTGCCACTGCTGACAAAGGGCCCTGCACCGAGGCCTCGTCGCTCGGTGGGCTGTCGTCACGCTCAACTCTCGGAACCCTAGCAGGCTGCCGTCGTGGGGCCATCCTGAATAGGAAACAGGTGCGCCACGGTCAAACAGTATACCTAGTGAGCTAACACAAAGAAATCACAAAGAAAACTTTGAAACACACCCGCAATCAATGTTTTCGTGCATTAAGTCGGAAATCAGAAGTCAGGGTCCTGGTGTACGGATACGTCGGCCGCCGCACCAACACTGGACTCCCTGGACTGATAACCACACTCAATACGCTAAACATTATTGCTTCACATAGAAAATATCAGAGTTCGCGGTAGAACCGAACTCCTCTGATACCAATTTGTCACGACCCGCCCTCGGGGTCCGTGCCGTGACTACCCCAAGCCCGCCTTCCATAGGCCAGGGGCTGGCGACTAGCAGCAAGGCGTAAATCCCGGTAAAAAGGGAAGGCATTGCCTTTGTAAAGTAAACAAACACCACAGAGTAAGCAAGCGGAAAGTAAACACTAAACAAAAGCAGAGTACAACTGAAAGTGCGGAAAAGTAAATGGGCCAGAATACAAACCCAAACTGAAAGTAAAGTACAACTCGAAAGGGAAAACAGCAACTGAAAAGTAAAAGCCGCTACTCCGAGCTGTCCACTGGAAATCCCACCTGAAGGGTGGGTACAGATAGCTCCTCTGCTCCACGGGTCCCGCCGTCCGCTCCGTGCACGTCCCGCCCAGTGGTCCACCTCCGGTTACCGTCCCGCTCTGCAAGCCTCAGCTAAGGTCAACGCTGTCCGTCGTCTGCAACCAACACAACGTAGTGCGGGCAAAGCCCGTGTAGGGGTGAGTATAAGCTACTTAGTAGGGACCCCGAGACCCCTGGAGGTCTCTCAAAATCCACAAAGGATAAACCACGAAGAAAGGTACAATCACGAAGTAACAACCGACACTGCTTAGGTATATGCCCATACATATACCTAAGTCATCAATTTCAAATACGCTCCAACCTCCGAGCCCAAGTACAACTCAGTCCACACAGGAAAGTAAATGTATTCCACACAGGAAAGCAAAAAGTAATCCACACAGGATTGCACAACACAATCCACACAGGAAAGCAACAGGATTCAGCTCACACAGGTATACTTCTTCAAAGGACGATAAAGATGATCTCTGATCCATCTAAGTCGTCGGACCCACGAAGGATCGATAGGTAACTAACCAAAGGACGATAAAGATGATCTCTGATCCATCTAAGTCGTCGGACCCACGAAGGATCGATAGGTAACTAACCCCCGCAAAGACCCACACAGGATCGGGCCCACACAGGACCTGTAGGCGCTGGCTCACACAGAACCGCTGAGCGCGGACCCACACAGGATCGGACCCACACAGGATCGGGCCCACACAGGACCTGTAGCACTGATCCACGTAGGATCGCTGAGTGCTGATGTCGTCGTCGTCGAATCCACACAAGATCGGGCCCACACAGGACCTATAGCACTGATCCACGTAGGATCGCTGAGTGTCGTAGTCGTCGTCGTCGAATCCACACAGGATCTCTGTACTGTCGTCGTCGCAGTCACAGTAGCAGCAGTAGCAGTGGTAGTCACAGTAACAGTCGCAGCCAGCACTAGGGTTCCCGCACACAGCAAGCTCGTTCGGAGGGTCCGCTCCACGAGCCGAGAGGCTGATACATCAACTGTCACAAAGTCCAGAGTTGATGTATCCAAAAGTTCTGTATCGTCAACAGGAACTCAACGCAACAGACGGCGCGTCGATCAGACGCCCGGTCTGAGAGTTATTGGCATTTTCGTCCCCGGGGCCCGGTTAGTTTTTAAGGCAAAACCAACCCGACCGTACTCCACCTGCGTCCAAACCTCGGGCGGAGTATGCCAAAAGATCCGTCTCACTAAGAGGAACACAACAAAGCTGACGGCACGTCGATCGGACGTTCGTAGCTCAAGATATGAGTGTTTCCGCTCCGAAGGCCCAGTTGGTTTCGTGAACGAACCAACCCGGCCGAACTCAAAGTAATCCGAAACCTTGAGTGCGATAAACCGAAACGACCGTCTCGATCCAAGGATCGCATCGCCGCTGACGGTTCGTCAATCAGACGTCCATTTTGAAAGATATCAGCCTTTCCGTCTCACACCCACCCTGGGAAACTTCCCAGGAGGTCACCCATCCTGATCACTACTCTAAGCCAAGCACGCTTAACTATGGAGTTTTAACCACGTAGGCTCCCGAAAAAGAAGGTGCGCCTTGAGTATAGTATACCGAAACGACCGTCTCGATCCAAGGATCGCGTTGCCGCAGACGGTTCATTGATCGGAGGTCCGTGGCTCAAGATATGGCCAAAAGACCAAAGTCGTCTCGAAAACGGGGGGTCCGGGTCCGGGCCGACCTGGCCCGACCCCCCCTGGTCTGACCCGAACCGGGTTGACCCGACCCAGATCCGACCCGAACCGGGTCGGACCGACCCGGTCCGCTGGACCCGGCCCGGCCGGTGGCGGCGCGGCCCGGCCGGTGGCGGCGCGGCCCGGCCAGCGGCGGCGCGGCCAGGGGGCCGCGCATGTGCCGCACGCGGGGGGGTAAACCCCCCCTTTTTTCGGATCTCGGCCGGCCTAAGGCCGGCCGTTTCATTCTCACGCGGGACTCGCGGGTCCCGCCTCCTAACCAAACCGGCGGCCGGCGCGGCCGGCCGCCTTCTTCTTCTCCGTCGCGGCCGTAGCCGCGGCTCTTCCCCGATCTCCGGCGGCCGGCGAGGCTGGCCGCCTTCTGGCTTGTCCGCCGCGGCCGTAGGGCCGCGGCCTTCCTGTTCTCCGGCGCCGGCGAGGCCGGCGCCCCTGGCTGCTCCGCCGCGGCCGTAGGGCCGCGACCCTTCATGATCTCTGGCGCCGGCGGCCCGGCTGGCCGTCGGTCGCCTCCTTGTTCCTCTGCGGCCCGTCTCCGGCCGCGGTCTCTTTCGTAAACAACGACGCGGTGCGTCGGCACCGCGTTTCTTCGTCGCAGCTCGCTCCGGCCATTAATTTTGTTGTTCCTGCGCGGTTGCGACGACACCGCGCTGTCTCCGCTAAATTAACACGAAAGAATAGAAGGGGGAGGAGAATCAGCCGTGTTCGTGCGGTCCGGTCTCCTCCCGTTATAACGATATCAGTTGGCCAATCGTATAAACACAACAATGAAAGTTTCAAAAATTTTTAATAAAATTTGGAACTACGCCCAACGGATTATTCTTTCATGTTCGAGGGAATGAAAACACGTAATTTAAAAAGGACAAACCCCCTACCTTGAAAATTGACGTCACACGTCGGTTATCGCGGAGGAAGGCGTCGCGGCGTCGGACGTAGATTCTGTGGACGTCGGGGTGCGTCCGAGGAGGGAACGAAGTCTCTTCACTTGACGCTTAAGACGAAGAAGAGAGGTACGTTGTCGTTGGCGATGATTACCACGGTCGGCGACTTCGCCCTTGTCGAGGAGGAAGATGAAGACGGAAGAATCCGGGATGCCGAGTCTCGATGGTCGTGGGATCGATGTTCTTTGTCGGAGAAGAACCGTTCTTCACGTTCTTCGTCGAAGACGAAGAAGATCTTCAAGTCTCTCAACGATTCTCTCAATCCTCTCAAGTAACAAAGGAACTAACCCAAAAATAAATCAATCTTACACTTAATTTATTAACACAACCCAACCTTTCGAATTCAAGAGTTTGAATTTCAAAAACTCAAAATTAAACTCACTTATTAATTATACATGAGTTGTATAATTAATTAAAAGTTATGTTTTCAATCCTTTAAGAGGGAGAGAGGGGAGTTAGGGAATTTGAGGGGTTTTGGCACATTAAGTGCAAGGGAGTTTAAGGGGGTAGAAGAGAGTTAAGGGGAAGGTGAAGGGTTGGGGCTCGTGTGGGCCCCACCTCACCTTAATCCTCACATGGTTAGTTAGGAACTTGTGATTCCACCCCAACTTCCACACTTAGGATATAACCACTTAAGAAGATAAATAAAATAAATATTGTATAACAAATTTATTTTACTCTTCATTTCATCCAGAAAATTAAACATCTCCTCCTAGGCAAACACAACTTCGGGAAAGGTCTCCTTAAGCGAATATCGGCGCTACGAGTTCATCGGTGTCCTCGGATTTCAATTCCGAGCACCGGATCAAAAGTTAGGAAATCCCGCTCGTTCGTTCACTGAACGTACCCGAGCCAAACTTCGGAAATTAATTCCGGGCACTCCGGGCCTCGGAATCAGGTGCCGTCAGAAACCGCACTCTTGTAAAATTCCAAAGAAAATTAAGAAAAAATTTACCTTGAATTTTACGGGTCTTTACACTAATGTTGGGAATAAATCCCGCAAGGTATCATTGAAGCATTTTTTATGTGATTGTGTTTGTTGAAGACATGGGCCCCCGTGTTCTATTTGTTGAAAAAGTAGACCATAATGTTAAATTTTTTGACAAAGGGGTTTTACATGGTGAGTTTTTGAGTTCAAAAGATGTTTTTGAAAATCCACTATTGGTATAAGAACCTCAACAAATGAATGAATGATCTGGAGGTGGTACAAAAAGATCAGATACAAGGTGGCACCATTTTTCTATGTTTGCCACATTTTTGGGGCTCAAAATCAACAAATGGAGAAAACTGTTTTTGACAAGGATACCTATGAGAAAATGTCTTAAAGTATTGTAAATTTTCATTCCATATTTTATTTAATATCAGAAAATAAAAATATGGAAAATAAAATAGGGGCACCAATTTTTGGTTTGGGCTCGCAAGGTGACTAGGGCGACCGAGGCTTAGGCTACTGGACTTGCGCATCCAGAGGAGACTTGCATGTGGTGTTCAGGGTGCCCAAAATTACTATAAATATAGGGTCACCCATCCTAAATTTTAGATAATCACAACACTTAGAGATTATTTTATATCCAGTCATGCAAGTAGGTTTGGTCGCGCAAGTGGTGGGCTAGTCAGACAAGTATAAAGTTATTCAAAAGTTGTGTGCCAATTGATAGTTGCGTGCCAATATTGGTTTGTGTGTAAAAGGATGTGAGTTTCCCAAGTTCTGAGTTGGAGAAGGGATAGTCATGCAATTTTCGTGGTGACACTTCTGTTCTAAGAATAGAGAAGCGTTCAAGGCATAGAGAAGCACACTAGTCATTCTAGTGTTGTGTAAAGGGTGGAAGATTTCCCAATACACCCATGGTTATGTTGTATTAATTAGAGGATAAACTTGGAACATTAAAAGATCATCTACATAGAGATGAACATGTATTCATATGTGATAATGTAGATACCTACAGGTCTATAAACTGTGAGTGGATCCTTTCTAGAGGAATGAGAATTGGAAGAGGAAGAAAATGATCTTTTCTAGTGGCAGTGAGCCAGAGAGAGAGAAATAGTAAGTGACCCTGGGGAAAGTAGTGAGCTAACCCTAAAAATTTTAAATCCAAAAAACCTGGTAATAGATGTGATCTATCCAAAACATTATAAATTGGTAGTGCGCTTTAGTGGCTTTGGTACATTGGCACATCACTGTTGTATGCTCTTTGGACGTAGCCCAGTGAGGTTGAACCAAGTAAAAGTCATTGTTTCTACCTATTTACTTCTCTTCAATCCATTCAATGTGTTGTCATCATATAAAGAAAGAAATAATAAGATCAAAAGTGAAACATAAATGCAATAAAATTGACCCTTAAAATAAAGAGGTCAAGATCCAATGGGAAAGGTATAATTTTGAAAAGAATATCCATACCAAAATTCACCCCCCAGAGTATCAAAGTCCCTTTTGGTCCAAACAATTGATATCATAGGGTAGGTTGAATTTATCATATATTTTTTTCTTTGAACTGGTTCAGTTGGTTTCTCTAGATAAATATTTTGTCTGATCTTATCTTGGTGTGCCATGGAAAAGGGGAAATCATCAAAGAAGAATTAGAAGTCAGATGGTATTCCTCAGTGTGGAAGTGTTTATGAAAAAATTGTGATTCAAATAAGGGAATAAAATATCTTACTAAAGGAATACTTGGATGCATCAGATAGGAAAAAGATAAATTAACTTAATAATTATTTCGGAATAATTAAATTACTTGAAATTCAAAGTGATACTGAAACTACTGATGATGAAGTATTTTCAAGGAGGCCACCAGCATATAATGTCAACATGAAAAAGGAATTCGAGAAAGAATATGGATGAAGAAGTTAAATGTAATGATATCAAGATCTAGGTACTGTAAATTATGATAAATAAATTAAGAGGCTTAAATCGAAGGCTTATTGAAGTTTCTACTGATCTGAGGTTGAATAATTATTCCCAAGATGAATAACTGAAACAGTTGTCTATAAATAAATACAAGATAAAATCTGATGTTAAGGGAAAGAATTTGAAATCATATGAAATAAAAATTTTGAAATATTGAAATGATGATCTTGATTCATAGCTATCTGAAATAGTTGAGACAAATCAATGGCTATAATAAGAGAATTCATGTTGTTATGATTCTGTTGCTCAAGAATAATTGAATGTAAAGGAGCATAGTGACATGGTGGATAAGATGACATTGAATTGGAAGATTATTTGAGTAGAGGAATGCTTCTCAAGAGATAACTTGATTTACAAATTCAATTAAGTGATATGAAGATTCAAAATTTGGAAGAATAAATAGAATTAGTCAAGAAATAAATGGAGAAATAAAATTCCAAAGACAAGCCCAAGTTGCAAGATGCCTTACAATTACTATTTGATTATCCTTCGGTAGGTGATGATGAAATGAAAGCCAAATATGCTACTTTATAGGAGAATAATGAAAGGATTGTATCATACCAAAGGCCATCCATTTTGGGAAAAATCTATAATTGGATATGACGATCCCACTCCAATGTGTGATAGAAAAAGAGTAGCGAAAATCTCCAGAGATAATAAAATCCTTGTAGGTGTTGGAGATAAACCTAAAAATCTTTTACAGAAAGTAATTATATAATGTGCTATTTTGTGGGATACATGGTCATACATCCAGATTCTATTCGGAGGCTCATAAATAAATTTCAGGATGTGAAAATAGATACTTTACTAAATATGATAATAAGAAGAAGTGTCATGAGAAATCAGAAAGAAGAGTTTCTCAGAGTAAATCATTCATTAGATGCTATTACCGTGGAATAATGTAATGAGTATTGTTCAAGAATCTCAAGAGATCAATGTTAGAGTAAGAACGCTAGAGGAATAAACATATCTATTGAGAAATGATGAAATGAGGTATTCCTTTAAAGTAAGATGTTTCATATCTTCATATCACGGTAATTTGGCTAGATAGTGCAGCAAGAAGAAATCAGGGAAGGGAAAGGAACCTAAAATGTGATCCCATAACATGCAATGTATAACAAAAAAAATCATATTCTAGAAGACAACATGGTGAGATAAAGTATAGTAATAAATTCTCAGGATAATCACAATGAGATAAATGAAAGTTGTCTCAATCACCTCCTCTATTATAGTCACAAAAGCTCTCCTGGAGAGAATTTGAACAAACCAAGATGAACAAGGGAAGATAAATTCTAGCTGTGAGTAAGTATAATGAACTTTTAGTGGAGGAAACTCCACCAACACAAAGAAATTTGGTGACTTAGACATATAATAAAATAAATATGAACAAATAATTCATTAAAAAAATTCATGTTGTGTTCTACGGTGAGAAGTGGCGGAAAGAGGAAGATCCCTGCAATGATGGAAGAAGAAATAGAAGATGACAAGTAGAGAGATTCCTACCCAGAGAAGGAATCGAGGGGAATTGCATATTGGTGGAAAATCAAAGAAGTAAATTTCTACTAGTGAGTTTAAACCTCAAATTTTGAGAAAGGCCAAGCCTGTAGAATCTACATATCAGAAAAAGACTCGGCATGTAGGTAATGAATGCTTAGTCACATGACCAGAGTATTTGATGTTGTCTAGGTATCTAGAAGAAGCAAATAATGAGTGTGATTCATTTAATGAAAGAATCAAAGGGTTGTCTCATCAGGATCAACCACAATCCTCATTTTGATGATTCCAAAAGATCCCCTCTCTCTATGTATATAAATTCTATTCAATAATGTTTCATGTGTTTTAGGTTTTTAGGGAGATATGATCCAAGTAAAAGTGGAATCAAAAGATGTAGAATGATAAAGTAATATTCTCTATAGTTTCAACTAATTCAAATTAGGAACTGTAGTGGAAAAATAAAGGGAGAATCTAAGGGAAATAAATAGTGGTTGTGTTATTAATGTTATTTCCTATTTCCTACACTGATTTTCAACTTAGTAGGCTTAGATCTTTTGTTGATGGATCATTACTATGTGGTAAATTCACCCCATAAATATCTCATTGATGTAATTAAGATGGAGATGATTCTAAAACCAGTAGATACATGTGAGGAAATCATGCTGGAGGAGAAGAATGATTGTACATCCAAACTGTGGGCCTAACAATATTATGTGTTGCACAACATAGTGGGAGAATTCAATATCATAATCAGATGCAAGAGCTATCAAAGAAATAATTGGATGACCCAATTCCAGATTTTGTTGCTTGCTGAAAGAAGATGGATTACGGTAATGCATCAACAATCATGCATTTCATGATTATCAATTTTGTTCTAACAATGTTGTATCAACTGACTATTTTCAGGATAATAAGAAGCTGTGAGAGAATATCAAAAATAATTCATCAAGAATCTGATATAAGAAGTTGAAAGACAAGAAATGACATAGTTGCATCATTCTTGTTGAAAGTGATTAAGGGGTAAGATAATCAAGGGGAGAAAAATAGGAAAATATTGATTCCAAAGAAAATACGTATAATGATCATGAAAATGACAGGACTATGTCTCCAAATATTCCAAATATTCATGAGGAAATTGACAGGTAGAGTGTTTTGGGGATCATATAGTGCCAATCTAGAAGAAGGAAATGGGAACTCTATTCCAAGCTTGATACTTATAACAGGTAGTGCCTAAATTTTTTGAAGAAGGAACTGATGATAAGTAATTGGTTCATTATATGAATGAATATATTGACCAAGCTGAGAAGAAGTAATCATGGGAGAGGGTTTTGAGGATGAAAAATAAGATGGCACAGTGATTTGAAACAAATTATGATTAGTGTGAAAAGCTACCCCCATATAGGGGATATTGATGTCAATGAGATATTTAATCCTTTGATAATGTAGGATAAAATCATATTATTCTTGTCCATTGTATTGAAAAGGAAGTTAAGAGTGTTCCTGATGCATGTAAAGTCCTCATTTTTTGAATGGGGTTCAAGAAGAATAATTAGATATTGAGCAGCTAGAAGAGCATGGTATTCAATGCTGGATCAGTTTTTGAAGAATCTCAGTTTTACTCATGGTTAAATTGGTTGAAATATTTATCTAAACAATGATTATAATAAATGGATGATGGTTCTAGTATATTTATAATACATAATATTTGATGGATATGATGATGCAAAGTACAAGTAGTTTTCTGGATTGTGAAAAGGAGGTTTGAAGAATATTTGGAATAGAAAATTCCAAGTAGATGAAGACTCTAGTTGCTTCCTGGATGAAGTTATCAAAAGATGATGACAGAAAGGAAATTAATGTAATAGAATACAGGAAGGTTACTGGGAGTTTACTAAACCTAACAGCAATGAGACCTAATATTTTTTTTTCCACTTTCCAAGAAGTGTGGTGTCAATGAAATCCCATGGAAAGCCACATGATTTTAGGGAATATAAGACTCCAGTATATTAAGGTAACTATGGATTTTAGTTTGATGTATAATGAAAAATCTCAGCTAGAGCTATTGGGATATACAGATGCAGATTGGGTCGCTTTAGCAGATGACAGGAAATCAATGTCTGGATGTTCTTTATGTCTTGGTGGACAGTGCATTTCTTGGTTAAGTAAGAATAAAGATTTAATTTCATTCAGTACTATAGAGGCTGGGTATTTTGCGTCCACTAAAGAATGCACATAGTTATTGTGGATGATGCAGTATCTTGATGATATAGGAGATGAAGTGAAGTCTCTGATCGGAATCCCGTGCGATTCCTCAAGTGATATAAATCTCAACAAAACTCATGTACATCACTCAAGGTCAAAGAACATTCAGATAAAGTATCATTTTATCAAGGATAAGTTTCATCAGGGAATCGTGATGTTGGAGTATGTGCCAATAATACTATTGGTTGTGTACATTTGAAAAAAGTCCTTACCCAAGGAATCTTTTGAGAGACATCAACTGGCTCTAGGAGTTCATTTGACTCTCTATACTTGAAAAAGTGTGGATGTGGGACCCCCTCTCCCCGAGGTATGGTGTATTTTTTCAAATGTGAAAATTTGTGTTCTCTACTCTGTTGCAGGCCACTAAGGAGTTCCCTTTGGGTAGTTTGACAATGGGAGATAAAGAGTGAATCCTTAAGGGGAGGAATGGTGGCTTAAACAGGGAGAAAATATCTTAGTTAATACATGGGGAGAAGTTGACATGTTGGGTAGTGAGATAGGGGGAGTAGAGAGTTCGGGGGATAATTCTTCAGTGTTATGAAGTGATCGGCCCGATCTTAGCTTGGACAACACAAGAACCCATGAATTGAAGAAGGAGGGTATTAAATATGACAATGATATAAGTGATCGATCAAAGAAATAGATATCATGACATCTGAGGATCATGATAAAAGCATAATATTGGGGTTGGAATGGTGTCATATGGTTTCTAGGAATTATTAGTTCATATAAGTTTGGTATCGAAAACTAGTGTCATAAATGATGTGATTCATTGATAAAATTTTTATCTACTCTTGTTTCTCACACCGATCATTGCTCATGTGGGCTTAGAGTATATGCTTAGTGAATCCTTAATTGCTATCAAAATCATAAGAGGTGAATAGTTTCAGAAGCATTAATGCAATATCATTTTAATAGAATAGTTGTCAACAAACCCAAACATTGATATTTCTGGGAAAAATCCCTCAATGTATCTTTGAATCATTTTTAGGTGATTTTTATTGTTTACAAAGTGGGCCTCCGTGTTGTGTTTGTTGAAAAAGTAGACCACGATGTAAAATTTGTTGACAAAGGGGGTTTACATGGTGAGTTTTCGAGTTCGGTAGATTTTGTTGACAATACATTATTGGAATAAGAACCACAAAAAAGGAATGAATGATCTATAGGAATTAAAAAATCATATACAATGTGGAATTCTTTACTATTGTTTTCTAAATTTTTGGGCGTCAAAATCGAAAAATGGAGAATTGTGTTTTTGGAAAAGATACTTGTGCACTACTATCTTGGAGGCTTTGAAAGTTGTGTGCCGTAGGTTTTTCAAGATAATAACATCAATATATGGAAAATAAAATAGGGGCACCCAATTTTTCTTTTGGGCGCACAGGGTGACTAGGGTGATAGAGGCTTAGGGGGATGGACTTGTGCACTGAGAGGATATTTGTGTGCGGTGCTCATGGAGCCCAAAATTCCTATAAATAGAGGGCCACCCCTCCTTATTTTTATATAAGTTCAACACTTAAATAGATTTCAAGATCAAGCCGTGCAAGTAGGTTTGGTCGCGCAAGTGGTGGTTTTGTCGCATAAGTATAATGTTATTTAGAAGTTGCACACCAATTGATAGTTGTGTGCCAATATTGGTTTGGGTGTAAAAGGGTGTGAGTCTCCCAAGATATTATTTTGAGAAGATAGTGTCGCGCACGTACTATGGTGACACTGTGTGTTATTCATTGAGAAGCACGCCAGGCAGAGAGAAGCGAGCCACACATAGAGAAGTGTGCTAGGCATAGGGAAGCGCTCCATGCATTCTAAGGTTGCTCGAAGGTAGGAAAATTTACTGGTACACCCATGTTAAAGTTGTATTAATCAGTGGATGAAAGTGTAACTTTGAAGTAACATCTACATTGATATGAATATGCATTCATTTGTGATAATGACGATAACTATAGGTCTATAAACTGTGAGTGGATCCTTTCTAGAGCTGTGAGAAATAGAAGAGGAAGATGGTGATCCTTTTTAATGGAAGTGAGACAGAGAGAGAGAAATAGGGAGTTACCATTGGGAATGTAGTGAGCTACACTAATCATTATAAAGGCAGTGAGACTAGGAATAGTTGTGATCTAACAGAAACATTGTAAATTGGAATTGAATTAATTTATATGCATTAAAAGATCAAGAATATAATGAAATCTTGAATTCCATGAATGAGAAAAATAATTTAAGAATAAGAATTTCCATTAAGATAAAATCCCCAGTCAGTTCATTCAAATGAACTATAATGTCATGTCTCAATCATGGTAAAAATTTCTGACCACCCATGGTAACTCAAGATAAAACATGGAAGTGAGCTGGCTCTATACACTCCAACACTAAATAAAATAATTCTAATGGTCTTATGTTTTTTCTTCCCAATACATCAAACCACTCATAGGTAGTGTTAACAAACATTAGGTTGAGCAACCTTATAATACAATTCATTAACAAACCAAACTGGTTTAACTATATAATCCACACAAGCTATCCTATCATGGTGGTGAGGTATAAAAGGATAATTGAAACCAGTATTGAGCATACCCAATATAAGACAAACCACCTAAGTACAACACTAAATAATGTGATAAATCAAACATTTATACAACCCAATCCAAATAGGATAAACCATAAAATTATAACCAAAGAAAAATAACAATCTTCTATGTGAGAAATAATCACCTATGAACCATCCCACTATGATGAAAATGATAAAAAAAGAACATGGAATGCTCTAAGATTTCCTTCCCATTATATGGGTCCTATAAAACAAAATATACAACCATAAAAAGTAAAAAATTTGGTATGAACACAAATTTTAGTAGGATACCACCATTGTCACGACCCAACCCTACCCGGGCTCAAGCCGCAACTACCCCAAGCCCGCCTCCATGGGCTAGGGAATGGTGACTAGCGCCGAAGGTACAATAACTCGGGGAGGCCTTGGCCTAAGTACCTGTACACACACACGCAGCCCACTAAATTTAGAAGTGTAGAGAAAAACGAAAAGTATCAACTACTATAAATAATCCACAATGTGCATTGACCTCTAAAAGTAAAAAGTAAAAGCTAAAGGTAAACTGAAAAGAAAAGGGGAAAAAAATGTGCCCAACCTGAAAAGTGCCACAACCCAATAATAGGTAAATAGAAGAAAAAAAGCTAAAAGGTTCCCCCACCTGGAACCCAACTCCGACCACCGTAGGTGGTCCCAGCTCCCAAACTCCTAAGCTCCATTGAAGTCACGACCAACATGTCCGTCGTCTACAAGGGAACACCAAGTGCGGGAAAATCCAAAGAAGGGGTGAGTATAAAAATACTTAGTTGGATACCCCAAAGGCTCGGGGGAGAAACAAAGGAGGTATTGAAGGGTGAGCAGTATATCAAACAGGGGAAGTAAAAGAGTACAACTGAAAGGGTAGTAAAGAGTACAGTAGAGATTCCAGCTCAACCCAACAAGAGAAATGAAGTAGACTCGTCCAAACACAAGGAGCTGGAAACGGTGGGAAGATGAACTTATCTTTGAGTCTTCACTAGCTATAGTAGGAGAGTAGACTCATCCAACCATGAGAATCTAAACACGGAAATCACATGGCTTACCACGCACGTCTTTGCCTCTCCTGGAAGTAGAGTAACCAAAACCCAAGAAGTGGATACTGGAACAAGGTATATACATACATATGCTCGATCAAGAATCCTGAACAAGATCGTAATGGGATCTCTATCCCGTAGCTCAGCCCAAGAAAGTGAGTAGCCAACAGTCCCAGAAGTAAACACCATCGATTCCAAACATCCCGCACGTCTGCCCCGAACTGCAAGTCAAGGGGCCAAATCACCGCACCTCGAAACTATCCACTTTAGGTGGCACTTAATCTCCTGCATGGTTTTAGGTCGCTTCACAAGGATGTGTCTCAGTGGGTAAAGCGCCCCTTGTACTTGAGAGTTCTGGGGGAACGTCAAGCCACACCTTGTCACTGCCCCATAGTCGAGTGTTCTCCTAAAAGTCGTCAGGAGACCCCCTGCCTAGCCCCGCTGGAGGGTAATCCCTGGAAGTCGACAGGTTCTCACTGGAGGGAGACCCAGCAAGAGTCGACAGGTGCTGCACTGCCCAGTCTCATAAAAGGGTACTCTACTGGAGGGAGGCTCGGAACCATCATCGGGGACCACTTCCCAACATAGCTGGACGTAAACCCGACATCGGGGGCCACTTCCCAGCCAAACTGGAGATAAGCCCGACATCGGGACCACTTCCCAACCCCACTGGAGGTAAACCCGGAACCACTCTGGCCATCCCGGCTGGATGGTACTGCTTGGTGAACACTGCTATACTGGCCATCGCTACTGGATGGTACTACTCTGGCCATCCATACCAGATGGTACCCCACTGGCCAGCCCTGCTGGAAACAACCACCTGGCCAGCCCTACTGGAAACAACCTCCTGGGTAGAGGATAGGTGCCTGCGTAAAGTATTGGTCACACCAGAACCCACAAACCCTACCAGGGAACTCGAGGCAACTCTGTCGGCCAAAACACCAAGAACAAAACCAGGGGAAAACCACTCAACCATGCTGGTCAAACAACTGAGAACAGAGGGACCCTCTACATCACGAGAGGTCAAGGGTATGCAAAGCAGAACACAACACGCACATGGGGCACACACGACATGTGGCCCCAAGTCAACTCCAACCAAGTGCACAAACTTTGTAAGGTAAAAACAACCATATGTACCTCCAAGTGTTCCCTTATACTCCCAGAGTATACCACGTTTCAGCCCAAAGGCTATCGTGCACATGGCACCCAACGTCAACGCGAAGGGCGTAAAAGTAACAACTCAAACTTGCCACCTCAACGGCTGAGGCACGACCAACCATGTCTCTTAAAGCATTAACTTCACTCTTCCATGTGTGAATGCAATCACAAGCCAAGGGTTCTCTACAAAAACTGCAGGAAGAACCTCCACCGGTACACCTTTCGTTCTTCCACATTTAATAAGATTGCGTAAGAGGCTCCACTCGCTTGAACAGATTACACCATTGTAATCCTCATGGAAAAACACATGAGATATACTACTTACTAACTTCAAATGGATATTCGACGAAAAAGTCGCCAAGACCACCTTACGCCCGAACGACATCCCGTGGTCCCTAGCCCCGACCCCGAAAACAGTCGGGTGAATCAAACCATTGTGATCTCCTCAGAAAGACACTTCAAAAATACTGCTCACTTGAGCACAACGGATATCAAGAGAAAAAGAAGCATTTCATCAAACCGTGCACGAGCGATTTTATGCGGGGCCTTCAACCCGGCCCCGAAGCACTGCCAATGGATCAAACCATTTCGATCCTCTCGAAAAAGCACACAAGTTCGACTAATTACTTGTCCAAAATGGACACCTGGTGAAGGAGATAGAAATTCACCGTCAACGCCCAAACCGTCTCTCTTAGGCCACACACCAACGTGCAGAATTAAAGTGGGCGGATTGCACCACTACAATGCCCTCAAAAAACACTCAACATTGACTACTCACACGTCCCGAACGGACGTCCGATGAAAAATTTACAAAATGATGCTCATAGCTTAAAAGACGGGCTGTGGGGCCCACGCTTCAACTCTGGTTCCAACGCCCGAAACCACACTGCTAAACTGCGGCTCGACGCTAGGGTCGCAACGCCACCGACGGCGCTCAAAACGGACATCGGATGTGCTCGCTCGGTCCAAAACAAGAACTCCCGGAAGAATGCATGTCCACTTAACGGTCGTGTTGCACCCCCGAGCCCCTCGTTTAGGGAATTAAAACTCACCAAATCCATCTCAAAAAGTTCGACTTGACGTCTGGAGTACACTACCATAGATGGCACGCAAAACGGACACCCGTAGCGAATGTTACGAGTGCCTGAAACTAGGGGTCAACCCCTTTGGTTGGACCGGCCTGGGCCGGCCGCTCTTCCCGGCCTGGGCCAGCTGTGGACTCATGGTCCATGCGCCGACCGTCCATGAGGGCCGGTCACACCTACCGTGGGAAGACCCGCATCTCGCAGGTCTTGTCCTCGCGCGGGGGTCCCGCGCCTTGTTTCACCCGGTCGAAGCCCTCGGCCACCTCCTCCGCTGAATGCCTGTCGCGCCCCCAGCTCACATGGCCGCTCCGCCTCAGCCCCCCACCTGCTGCTACCGAAGCCACCTCCCCCGGCCGCTTGAACCCGCCGGAGAAAAAAACTGAAACCCACAAAATTCGACGCACGATTGCATCCTCTTCCGAAATCGAATTTCAAATACGAAAAGTGTGTTGGATAGATCAAAAAATATACTACACGGTTATGGGATTTTCTTGAAGAAATAGCAACAATTTATGCTAATAAACCTGCTCCAAGTAGGTGCGTGAAAGTAAAATGAAAACGACAAATCCTACCTCTTTGGCATTTCCCGGAGCTTCACGGAGGGTCCGCCACCGCGCTTCTACCTTTTTGGAGGGGAGGAGGAGAGGAGGAGCTTCCTCCTTCATCGTTGGGAGGTGTTGGAACAAGGGAATAAGGGGGAGAGGAGAGGGGTGAGTTAAGTGTTTAAATAGAAAACACTTAACTAGCCGCCCGTCGGCCCAAACCCGAACTTCTGTCAGGGTCGAGATTAAGCCTCCCCTAGGCCAAACACCACCTCCCAAGAACAATGGAAGTCTCAGAATTTTAATCGGAGGCCCTATTCAAACGTTATTAAACTCAATTCCTGAGGCCTCCAAATTACGAAAACGCCCCTGGGGCCATTTTTCACAGACGACCCGCGTCCGTGAAACTTATACCCCTCCTAGGGTAAACGGCACGCTCCAAACTAAACGGTGCCATCGGTTTTCTAATCTGAGCTACCATTTAAGAGTTACTTGTGTTATCACATTATAATAAATAATAAATTAATTAATTTATCTGTTTAACGTTTCGGTAGTGGGAGAGGGGTCCAAACGTCCGGCATCGACATGCCATATGTCATTCTGAGGGTAAAAAAACATTTTAGACCCATCCATACACTCATATTTCTTATCTAGATCACCGATTATGAGTTATCTAATTTATTTGGCATTCCCAGTGTGAACGCACTGAAAACTTAATTTCGGCCACACCGGTGCTCGGAATCGCACGCCATTTGAAAGCACTGCTCTGGAATAATATCAAGAATACACCAAAGTCTTTTGAAACAAAAACCGAGTTCTTACATCATTACCTCCTTCAAACTTTTCGTCCCCGAAAAGTAAAACTAGGGAATAACTCAGGGTATTAAGCCCACACCTCGCTCTTCCATACCCAGAAGAACTCTTACACCATCCTGTGTCACCACACACGGACCAAAGGATTTGATATGTTCACGTGAGGTTTTCCCTCACTGATTACGTGCATATAAGCACGCACACTTCTTCTCGGGTGAGTCACATGGGAGACATCGTGAACCCACTCTAGACATTTGGTTTAGGGCAAGGCGGTAGGGAACCTCTCCATCCCTTCACAAATTCTCAAACACATAAAGGACCTCGGGGGTAACTCACCTCCCTGACCGAACCCCTACGTCGCACACCGCGTCTAGAATCACCGCTCGCACCTGAAACAAGGCCCAATGATTCCATCCTTCAGAATATCCATATGGTGAAACACCCAAGTATATCTGGTCATGCAAGGTTACATAGTCAATGTCTCACAACCAAGACTCTCTTAAATGCTTGAAGAGAGAAGGAGTCAACACCATCGACTAAAGAAAATGTCCTACGCCTTCTACCTTACCAACACAGGGTTACACCGACGCCCCGTGTCACCTTGTTAACACCTCAAGCAAGGAGCGGGGAGAGAAGCATTTCACAAACAGAGTCGAAAAATTCTACTGTAAAAAGTAGAAGAGTTGTAGAGCATACCTCTTCTCATCTCATGATCTACAGGATCGTCGACATCCAAAGCTCACGGATGTCCGTGGTCCCAACTGTCAGCTCCTAGAGCCTGACTTGGACCGCCTAGTTGTGATGGGAAGACCTCGTAATGTTGTCCCCCAATACCATCTCCTCCCGATCCTCTGCTAAAACCACCTCTATGGGTAGTACTCCAATCACGGCGCTGCCTTCGTCGTGGTGGTGCACCTGCTGCCTGCCCGAAGCTCTCCGCATGCCTGGTCAGGCAGTCCCATACTAGGTGACCTCGCCCATCGCAAGCATAGCACCGAATCTCTCTGGGATTCATTGGTTCCCTCCAGCGCCACTATGGTGTACGACCACACCCCTGAGTCCAGTTATCGGAAGACCACCTATGTCGATGTCTTGCTTGCCGATGCCCGCTAGCTGTGGCAGACGTCCCAGATCCATCGACCCTGCTGCCACCACCAACATTAGAGAGTGATAGGAAGCACTCTGTCATCAAAGCCTACTCTAGCACCCCGACATATGTGAAAATTCACAAGGGCACTATGATAGCATAGTTCTCTTAGCAGAGACGCTGCTCAAAATTTTTTGCTCGGAAGTTTCCATCATGGACCAAGTCCGGGAAAAAGCGTGCACAATCTGCGAAACTAATCGGGTACTCGGCCACCATCATCCCTCCTTACTGAAACTGCAGGAGCTCCTGAATCCGAATGGAGTGTAACAAGGAGTGAAAAAACTCCTCATGAAACAACAACTGAAATTCACCCTATGAAAGTGACGACTCGTCAAGAAACTGAGTCACCATACTCCACCAACGCCAAGCTACCTCGTGAAAAAAAGGCTAGCAGCCAAAGCCACCATAAGATCTATCGGTGTCTGCACAAGGCTGAAGAGGCAAACCACTGTCTCTAGCCAAACCTCTACTGCCTGAGGGTCTGGATCACCACTAAAACTCAGTGGTCTCTGTCACTGGAACTCATGGAGCACGCTCAACCAGCGCTCAAGCTCGGTCAACTCTGCTAAAGTTGTCTACTACTCAACAGGTGGGGGTGATACTACCATCCCACCTAGAGAAAGGGCTTGCATGATGGGTCCTGGACTGTGGCCTCATAGATCACAGGGTTTTCGTCATGAACCAAAGCTAGTATCCTGGCTGGCTGTCTTCGTGGAGACATCCTGAATATTATCAAAGAGTGTCGCGGTCAGATGAGCATATATGTATATAACTGTAACAACAATGGGGATCTGAATCATGAAGGATAGTCAAAGACTCAATCCTATGTGATTCACAAACAAATTTTCCCTGCAACGAGTGTCTCAACATTCCGAGTCAACAAGCGGCTTATCAGGGTCCTGGTGAATGGATACGTCGGCTGCCACACTATCACTGGACTCCCGTGCCTGAGAGCCTCTCTCGAGACACGTTGACACTGTTTCCCTAGGTCCCAACCAATTCCTCTTTAAGGGACGTCCGCACAACATCCCAAGGAACGAACCACCTTTGATACCAATTTTTCATGACCCGACCCTACCTGGTCTTGAGCCGTAACTACCCCAAGCCCGCCTCCATAGGCTAGGGGGTGGCGACCAGCGCCTAAGGTAGAACAATTCAGGGAGGCCTTTGCCTAAGTACCTATACACACAAACTCTTCCCACTCAATGCAGAAGTGTAGAGTAAAAGGAAAAGTAATGTACCAACTGTTATAATTAAACAACAATGTGCATCGACCTCTAAAAGTACAAAGTAAAAGCTGAAGGTAAACTGAAAAGAAAAGGGAAAAAACACACGCCCAACCCGAAAAGTGCCAAAACCCAGCAACATGTAAACAGAAGAAAACCATCTTGAAGGGTCCCCTACCTGGAACCCGACTCCGACTACTGCACACGGTCCAATATCCCAAACTCCTAAGCTCCACTAAAGTCACGACCAACATTTTCGTCATCTACAAGGGCACACCAAGTGTCGGAAAAGCCCAAGCAGGGGAGGGTATAAAAATACTCAGTAGGATACCCCGAAGGCTTGAGGGAGGAACAAAGTAGGTACCGAAGGGTGAGTAGTAGATCGAACAGGGGAAAGTAAAGGAGTACAACCGAAAGGGCAGTAAAGAGTATAGTAGAGATTCCAGCTCAACCCAATGAGAGAAAGGAAGTAGAGTCGTCCAAACACAAGGAGCTAGAAACGGTGAGAAGATGAAATTCTCGTCGAGTCTTCTCTACCTATAGCAAGAGTGTAGTCTCATCCAACCACGAGAAGCTATACACGGAATGCACGTGGCATACCCCATGCGTCTTCGCCTCTCCTGGAAGGAGAGTAACCAAAACCCAAGAAGTGGGTACTGGAACATGGTATATACATACATATGCTTGATCAAGAAGCCCGAATAAGATCGTAAGGGGATATCCATCCCGTAGCTCAGCCCCAGAAAGTGAGTAGCCAAGAGTCCCAGAAGTAAACACCATTGATTCCCAGCATCTCGCACATCTTCCCCGAACTGCAAGTCAAGGGGTCAAATCACCGCTCCTCGAAACTATCCGCTATGGGTGGCACTGACTCACCCGCATGGTTTTAGGTCTTGTCGCAAGGACGCATCTCGGTGGGGAAAGTGTCCCTCGTACTTGAGAGTTATTGGGTAACTTCAAGCCACACCTCGTCACTGCCCCGCAGTCGAGAGGTTTCCTCAATGTCATCAGGAAACCCCCTACCCAGCCCTGCTGGAGGGTAATCCCTAGAAGTCGACGGGTTCCCACTGGAGGGAGACCCGACAAGAGTCGACGGGTGCCACACTACCTAGTCCCGTAAAAGGGTAATCCACTAGAGGGAGACCTAGCTAAAGTTGTCGATGAGTCCCAATGCCTAGTCTCGTAAAAGGGTACTCCACTGGAGGGAGGCTCGGAACCCTCATCGGGGACCACTTTCCAGCCCAACTGGAGGTAAACCCGACATCAAGGGCCACTTCCCCGGCCAGTTGGAGGTAAACCCGGCATCGGGGACCACTTCCCAGCCCCGCTAGAGGTATACCCGGAACCACTCTTTCCATCCCAGCTGGATGGTATTACTTGGTGAACACCGCTGTACTGGCCATCCCTACTAGATGGTAACCCAATGGTCATCCCTGCTGGATAGTACTGCTCTAGCCATCCCTTCTAGATGGTACCCCACTGGCTAGCCCTGCTGGAAACAACCTCCAGGCCAGCCCTGCTGGAAATAACCTCCTGGGTAGTAGATCGGTGCTTGCGTAAAGTATTCGTCGCACTAGATCCCACAATCCCAACTAGGGAACTCAAAGCAACTCTGCTGGCCAAACCCCCGAGAACAGAACCAGGGGAAACCCACTCAACCCTGTTCGTCAAAAAACCGAGAACAGAGGGACCCTCTACATCGCGAGAGTTCAAGGGTACACAAAGAAAAACATGGCACGCACATGGGGCCCACACGACGTGTGGCCCCAAGTCTACCCCAACAAAGCGCACAAACATCCTTAGGTAAAAACAACCATATGTACCTCCTAGTGTTCCCGTATACTCCCAAAGTATACCACATTTTATCCCAAAGGATATCATGCACACAACACCCAACATCAACGCGAAGGGTGTAAACGTAACAAATCCAACTAGCCACCTCAACAGCTGAGGCACGACCAACCACATCTCTTCAAGCATTCACTTCACTCTCCCAAGAGTGAACGCGATCACACGCCAAGGTTTCTCTGCAAACACTACAGGAAGAACCTCCACCTGTACACCTATCGTGCTTCCACATTTAATAAGATTGTGTAAGTGGCTCTGCTTACCTGAACAGATTACACTGTTGTAATCCTCATGGGAAAACATGTGAGATAGACTACTTACTCACCTCAAAAGGATATCCGACAGAAAAGTCACCAACACCGCCTTACGCCCGAATGGCGCCCCGTGGTCCAGAGCCCCAGCCCTGAAAACAATCGGACACATCGCACCATTGCAATCTCCTCGGAAATACACATCAAAAAGACTGCTCACTTGAGCGCAACGGATATCCAGAGATAAAGATGCATTTCGTCAAACCCTACACGAGCAGTTTTACATGGGACCCGCACCCCGGTCCCAAAGCATTGCCAACGGATCACACTATTGCGATTCTCTCGAAAAAGTACACAAGTTCGACTAATCATTTGTCCGAAACGGACACCCAGTGAAGGAGATAGAAATTCACCGTCAACTCCCAAACCGGCCCCCGTGGGGCCTGCACCAGCTTTCAGACTTAAAGCAGGTGGATTGCAGCATTGCAATTCCCTTAGAAAAACACCCAACATCGACTACTTTCACGCCCCGAATGGATATCCGATGAAAAAGTTACAAAACGCTGCTGACAGCTAAAAAGACAGGTCATGGGGCCCACGCCTCAACTCCAGTTCCAATGCCCAATACCACACTAGAAAACTCTGGCTCGATGCCAGGGTTGCAACTCCACTAACGACGCTCAAAACGGACATCAGATGTGTCTGCACTGTCCAAAACAAGAACTCCCGAAAGAACTCCCGTCCAAATAACGTTCGTGCCGCACCCCCAAGCCCCTCGTTTCAGGAATTAAAATTCCCCCAAAACATCTCAAAAAGTCTTCCTCAGCGTCTGGAGTACACTTCCGCATATGAAATGCAAAACACACACCCGTAGCAAAAGTTACTGGTGCCTGGAACCAGGGGGTGAACCCCTTGGGCTGGACCGGCCTGGGCCGGCCCGCGCCAGCCCACAGCTTAGCCGCGCGGGACAGCCTTAGACTTGTAGTACACGTGCAGACCGGCTACGAGGGCCAGTCGCGCCGGCCGCGTGAAGACCCGCGTCTCGCGGGTCTTGTCCCCGCGTGGGGGTCGCGCGCCTCGACCCCTCGTTCGCCGCACCCCGGCGGCTCGCCGCCTCCCGCGCCATGTTGCGCCCGACTGAATCCCCCTGCTGCCTCCTCCGTTGAAGGCCTGTTGTTCCCCCAGCACATCCGACCACTCCACCTCAATCGGCCACCCGCCGCTACCGAAGCCACCTCGCCCGGCCGCTCAAACCCTTCGGAGAAAAAAAAACCAAAACCCACAAACTTAGACGAACGATTGCGTCCTCCTTTGAACTCGGATTTCAAATCCGAAAAGTGTTTCAGATAGCTCATGAAATATAATACATGGTTATGGGATTTTCACTAAGAAATAGCAACAATTTAAAGCAAATAAACAAGCTCAAATTGGGTTTGGGAAAAGAAAATGAAAACGACAAATCCTACCTGTTGGGCGTTGGCCGGAGCTTCACGGAGGGTCCGCCGCCACGCCGCTGCCTTTCCGTAGGGGAGGAGGAGTGGAGGAGCTTCCTCGTTCTTATTTGGGAGATGTTGGCACTAGGGAAGAAGTGGGAGAGGAGAGGGGTGCGTTAAGTGTTTAAATAGAAAACATTTGACCACCCACCCGTCAGCCCGAACCCGAACTTCCGGCAGGGTCGAGATTAAGCCTCCGCTAGGCCAAACACCACCTCCTGAGCACAACGTAGGTCTCGGAATTTTAATCTGAGGCCCCGTTCAAATGTTATTTAACCCAACGCCGGAGGCCGCCAAATTACAAAAAGGCCCCTGGGGCCATTTTTCACAGACGGCCCGCGCCCGCGAAACTTATACCTCTCATAGGGTAAACGTCACGCTCCGAACTCAAAGGTGCCATCAGTTTTCCAATCTGAGCTATCGTTTAGGAATTAGTTGTGTTAAGCCATTAAACAAATTAATTAATTAATTAATTTATCTTTTTAATGTTCTAGTAGTGGGCGAGGGGTCCAAACGTCCCACACCGACATGCCTTATGTCATTCCTAGGGTAAACACCTCATTTCTAACCCATCTGTACACTCATTTTTCTGATATGGATCACCATTTATGAGTTATACCTTTTATTTGGTGTTCCTAGTGTGAACGCACTAAAAATATAATTCTTGCCACACCGGGGTTCGGAATCGTACGCCGTCTGAAGGTGTTGCTCTGGAATAATATCAAGAATATTCAAAAGTCTTTTTCATCAAAAATTGGGTTCTTACAACCATAGAGTCTATACATGGTCTAATTATAAGAATTCATTAGTTTTATCTTTTTTAAAAAAAAGTTTTACTATGAATTTTCATAATTACAACCCCATTTCATAATGATTTCATTTGGTTTTTATAAAACTCATTCATATACACAAAAATATAAATATAAAAGGTGTATAAAAAAATAGGAATAAATATCCACATACAATAATTTAAGAAAGTAAACAAATATCTATTACATAATACATCGTTAGAAACCTTGTGATACAACCACATGAAAAAAACATGTGAGCATAAATCCATGAAAACATTACATCATGTGATAAATAAACCATAAATGAAAACACACACTATATTGATCCCAATGAAATGGTAATATATACTAGACATAAGAGATCGGAATATAGAAATATTTTGGTACCAACTAATATCATTCCAAGTTATAATCTATTGGTGTCACAAAAGAACTCCCTAGTGGTGTCGCACACACCAGGGTCGCCTTTGTCCCTTTCTGGACGAACCTAATACTCCCAATGTTCCATTTCTATAAAAATACATTTTAAAACAATTATCACAATTTATAAAATATTTTCAACTCCAATCCAATCTACTTTAGTGATTGAAAACCCTTTTTTGAATAAAAACCACCATTCATTCATTTAATCGAACACTTAGTGTGCAAAAAACATTTTTAAAGAAAACACCATTTAGAAACATGTAACATTCCAAGAAATACATTGAAACAAAAAATTTCATCCATTAAATGAAAAAATAAAATTAATTGAACATTAAATACCATCAATTCATTGAATTTTACCATTATATAGAAACACATACCTTAAAATGGAGGCATAACTATTCAGTTTCAATAATGAACATTAGGGAAAAGAGTATCATGTCTTCACTATCCAAGAACCACAAGAAAAAAATAAATCCATTTTTAAACACCTTAGATCCAGAATAAACATTCCCTTTCACCTCCTAAAGATGATAGGAGAATAAATCGAAATAGGTTCTAAGAATAATGGAAAATCGGATAAAAGACGCAATATACATTCAAACAATATATCAAAATAATGAAGTATATCTAACTAGAATCCCAATAGATAAGTATTTATAACCCTATGAAATGATTAGGTTGATCTAATATATTTATATAGGTTTATTATAGGTTAAACTGGGTTTTTAATGAGTTTTATTAAAAAATTCATTATAATAAAACTTGTATTCATGGTTTTCTAGAGTGTCTCCAATGTTAAGAGTAACTGTTCTCCATAACCATGCACCTTATATAGATTTTATATTTGGGATTCATGGTTTAGGGGCATGGTTACTCTAACCTTGCACGAATCATTCATAAACCTTCTTTTTAGAGGTTCATAGTTTGGAGTGGTCGTCTCACAGTTTGACGAAACCATGGTCCCCATTCCAGTGGCTCGGCACGGGCCACATGGTTTGTTGTTCCAAACAAAATAGTTTTTCCTTACCGTACACCACCCATGCATAGGCCCCTAGGCCCTTAAATCTTTCAAACAACTCCTATAATAACCCCAGTGAAAAACCTTACCAATGAACTATCAGAACAAGGTTCACGATGTACATATAATAAAGTAATAGAACATTAAATAAATGATCTCATACAACTTATATAAATCTCTAATGGTTATGAAATTTATACCCACATTCCTCGCCTAATATTTCCCCACCTAACTCACCAAGATCTAAATAAATCTCCTTCTTATACACTACCTAATATTCTTTTTTTTAATTATTTTCCAATATTGTTCACCTATAATAGGATCACATTTGCTAAAAATTCAAGCCAAACCAATAGTTAAAAATTCTCATGATTATCTATCCAATTCACATAATCTAAAGCCCCTATACGCATTTCACATCCCATATCTTCAATAATTATATTCACATCCATAATTTCCAAAGAATACTTCAAAATGAGAACCAAATTCCTAGTAAATGTATTACTTTTTGTTTAACTTTTATTTCATTTCATTCCCATCCACCTTATTATATGCCCATTCTAACCACATGGATATAATTATATTAGTATAAATAATATATATAAATGTTCTTACAAACCATTATCTATTCCTCGAAATAAATGAAATAAGTTAAAATGTTTCCCATGCATGTGTGTGGACTATCGCCTCTCTAAACGACATGTTTATTTTTTCATCACCAACATTCATTGATTGTTCTAGAAATTATTTTTGTGAATAGTTATTTAATTTTTTTCTGTATTAATTTTTTTTAAATATAAATTACTAATTCTATAATTAATATTATAAATAAGCGATCATTGTAACATTAACTGTCTTATTCAAGTATAATATCAGGAAAACCTTTTTATTCATTAAATATAACATTTTCATATCAAATAATTATTCTTATAAATATTTAAAATTATAATATTTCACAAAAATTAATACTAAAAATGATAATTATTCATCTGGTATAATAATATTACATCTTGACTACATCCAAATAATCCATTAATCATGGTAGGCTCGCGTTTTAGTCTGTTTAACCACCAACATGTACAATACTATGAATTTATAACATTAATTACTATGAGAAATTTGTTTCTAGTTTAATTTGATATTAACATGTAAATAATTTTTTATGGTATGGTTATATTAGTATTTAACTCGATAAGTAATAAAACGCCTTCAATTCATTAAGAATCAAAAAAACATGATCAATAATGATTTCATTCTTATGGTTTTTAATAAAAACTAACATGGAATGAAATTATACCTTTCCTGAAATATCATAGAAAATATATTATAATACTTTTTATCACCTAATAATGATGTTGTTTTTGAAATTAATTTATAATAATACCTTTTTAACGATGGATCTACACTCTCTTGGGAGAAGCTCTCCCATCTCTCGCAGCTATTGCTAGGGTTCCCCATAGAACATCATTCCGTCACACTGGTGTTTTCTGGTAGAAGATTCAGGATCCTTTCTCCCTTTCCATTTTCATCTTCCCTATTATGCTTCGAGCCATATGGTTCTGTTGGGATGGTTTTGATGGAAGCATGGGATGGTTAAGGTGGAGAAATGGTCTGGGGAATTTGTTGTACTCGCTCGATGTTTTTCTATCTGGTGTGTTTTTCTTCTACATTCATCGCCACACTGTTGCACCGTATTCACTCCTCTTATGTCGTTGCTTCAATATTTGACGCATTAGAACCCATTTTTTTAAAACGGTGGTTCCCTTAGTGTATTGGGAGATTTTAGGTGTTAGTATTATTGGTTCTTTATCTGTCCATGTTTCACTAGTTTTTTGAGATGTTGTACACTTTCCATATTGGTTTATTCCTCTCCCCCAATGGTCCCTTCTAGATCTTGGTTTTAATTCCAACTTTATTAATTCTTAGTATTTTTTTATGGTTTCAATGGTTCTGATCCTATGGTTTTGGTCATTGCCGAGGACATAGATCACATACTCTCTACACTTGCTTCTAGAACCGTCATTTCAGACCCCATCTTGGTTCATTGTGAGGGGTCTCATGGTGTCTTGGGAGTTATTTGTTGAACATCCAAGTGTGTTACAAGATCGATGACTTGTTTTGGTGTTTTTTTGTGGGGTTCCAATTCTTTGATGGTCATGTTTTGTTGTTCTGTTATTGGTTATTTCTAGGCATTTCAATAAACCGTTGGATCGTTTTTTTAATCAGATTTTGTATTAGTACAGTGAATGGATTTGGGTGCATGATTGTAATGAGATGATGATGATGATGAAGGTGATATGATGATGTTGATGATTATATGGATGACTAACTAGATTTAATAAGAATATTAATTATAATTTGGTTCCTCGGTGATGATTAGCAATGTTCTCGAGTGATCGGTGGTGATGATAGTCATAATGATGATTTTTAAAGGATCTCGTATTACTGATGAGACAAAAGTATTCTCAAGGGTGGCCTACCGAAGCAGTCTCATCTAGGATTGGGAATGTGGATGTGTTGGGTTCAATGGTGTGAATTTTAATTTGTTTGATTCCTGCTCATATTTTTAAATTTGGAAGTCTGTATTTGAATATATATTGTCATGGATTTTGTCCTAATTATAGGTTCTCACTCAACCATAAATAGATTCTTCATAAAATAAAAAAAATGAAATTTTTTAATAAATAATTTCAATTAAATAAATATTAGTTACACCTAATGTTTCAAAATGGTATAAAACTAACTAATTAATATATAAATATAATTATTACTAATAAAGAGTATAAATGGTCATAATTATGAATATGGTTATTATGAATTTATTTAATAAACTTGATTTAATTATTTAGTATTTTTTGGGAAAGTGAATAATGGACTTAGAATAAGGTAAGGGTTTTTATCTCAATTATATCACTTTGAGACAAGATTGGTATTATGAACAAATATTGTTTATTTCATGTATATATTTATACTTTGTAATATCATATAATGAATTATATTTTAATTATGGTATTTTATATTCAATTAAAATTAAAATCATTCATTGGGGGTTGATTAATTTGTTCCTCATCCCATGAGGGTTTTAGGGGTTTAAATTGTTATTCTTTGAGACATGTTTCTGTTTTTTCATCAAACTTATTTTGTATGGTGTTATATTGATTTAATATACCAAGAATTTATTATAAGTTATTTCTTTGAAATTTATTTGGAAAACTAAGAAAAATAATGTTCACTTTGTTAAAATTTCTTTTGAATCATGTGTTACCCTATTTGCAAGAGTTTTTTGGTAACTGAATATATTCATTCATTGTGTTATGATCATTTACATGAACATATTTCAAATAAGTTTGGTACACTGAAACCTTTTAATTTATAATTTTCTATTCCCTCATTGTTTACATTTTTTTATAAACCCTTCTTCAAATGTTTCACGCCTCATTGAGTATGTTTCCCATTTGGGATGTAGAAAACTCAAATATCCTTTCATTGAGTTATAATGTTTCATATTGACATTTTGTCCATACTTGGGTTCTCCCAACCTAATATTTTGTTATATAATACATTATAATCCATTTTGGAGAATGATGTTTTAATATTGATGTTTTTTATGAATATCCTGTGGGTATTTTAATATGTTTTTTTATTTGTTTCCATAATCTGGATGTCAATATTTTTTATGTAATAAACAGTTGCTGGAGTTTTTAAGAAACTTGATTTATGAAAGATGTGAACATTTACTTAAAATGTCATCTGATGTTATACTACTATTCTAGTTCCTAAAATCAGTAAGATAAACATTATAATAGCTTATTTTGTATGAGTTTATATATAGAATGAGATTTTTTTTCCAAATAAATATCACAATTGATAGTTCTATATATTTGAAGTTATGATATGGAAAAGATGAAAAAAATGATTAAAAAGATAGTGTTTATAAATTCCCTTGTGAAATTTTCACGGTGAATATTTATAATGATCATGCTAATGTTTCCAATTTATAGGGTGCACAAAATGGGAGTTACAATGTTAGATATACAAGTTGTGAATAGTTCCAAGATTTAAAGCCCTAGAGGATTCTTTTGTGTGAAGGCTATTAGATAGATTCCATCATAAAAGATCCATCAGACCATGTTTTTTATGAAAAACTCTTTATCACTACAATAGAATTAAATTTTTTCCAATCACCAGAAAGTATTGAGAAGGATAATTGGGTGGATGGGTGCAATGTTGATCAGGTGTTAGTGTAAAAATATTACTAAACAAATAAGAAAAAAATTACACTGAATGTAGATAAATGTTGTATGTCGATCATTAGATTGAATTTCTCATCATGTCAGCAGAACGAGTCCAGCTAATCGATCTAATCATATGAAGTTTCATTATATAGTATTGTATAGTGTTCTATTAGAAAAATATTTCATGGTGTTTTATTTCATAGAGAAGTAAGATGCCCTTATCTGAGAAAGGTTATATAAAGCATGAGATGAAGTTAAGTTACATTGGATGGAAAATTAATAATATCCTATAAATTAGGGTAGTGTGAAGTACATTAGTCAGAGATAGTGTTTGATCAAAGAAGCTTCTTGGATGAGTATATAAATTCTTGTAGATCATTCAAGGATCCATCAGACATATAAGAAACATATATATAAATGTGGTGTCATTGAATACAATATTCTATGAAGTGGTATGGGTCTAAGATTTTCTATCCATGAACTATACAAAGATTTAATATATGTGATATTTCTATATGTATCAATAATAACTCAACAAATAGATCAAGATAGCCAAACAAAAGTGAGTCTATTGGATATAGTAATAATATGAAGAGTTTTATATGAAGGAGAATTGGGTAAATCGAATGAGGTCAATTTTTTTTTAAGATTATACATAAGGGAGTTATATAGAACCATTACTAGATATATATGTTATTAAATAATTATTTTGGTACACATTTTCTGTATGGAGTTCTTATGAGTTTTACATAAATGATTTAAATCCCATAAAATGAATATATTGAGTTGATCCTTAAATTATTTTTTATCTAGTGATTCTAATAATGTTTTAAGGAATTTAAGAGATTTCAGGAAACATTAATAATGTTCAAGAATGCTAGAGAATCATCCTAGAGAAGTTATATTGAAAGAGAGGTTTTAAATTTGAGTTTGATATGAGCAAGAAAGAGTTTTGATTTCCATTTTCTTCTCGTGTGTATGCATATTTATAAAGGGTTGTAAGTGAAGTATATATGAATACTTTTCACATTTGGGAGAGATAGAAATTTCATTGAAAATTTAATCAGAAGAAAATATTTAGTCTCCAACCATGTTTTCAACAAGTTAAAGAAGTATTATCAGAAAAATGTATTAGATATAAGTTTTGTTAGAGAGAAATTTCATTAGAATGTGTCACTATATAGTTTGGTATTCAGACCAGATAGATTTATACTTGAACAAATAATAGGTTTAATGGACTAATTCATACCAGATAGAGTATATTGTAAGGAAATTTTATAGATGAAGTTGTTCTGAGTTGTTTCAAACGATTCTTATATTTATTTTGGATTAAAGGATAATCAAACATTATAACTATCAGGAGTTTGTATAATTAACATTCAAGATAAAAAAGGAGTCTAATGGGAGTTTCAACAATTGTATTAACATCAACTTATACTAAATTTCCATAGACCAATGGGAATCTCCTTTGTAAGCATATATTCACCCACACTAGGAAAATCCTTTTAAATATTATGTTATCTTCAAGACATTCCTATCATTATATACATTACATGGTTGAGATATATAAAGTTAAGAAGGATGGATGCTCTAATTTTTTTAAGGAATTATTTCAAGGTAAAATTAATTTTAAAAGATCATTGTTGTTTCAGCCTCATCCCTGCTCCCACCACCACCCCCTTCTTAGTGGTTTTCAAACTCTAGGGATCATAAATTTGATTAGAGAATCAATGTTTTCTCAAAATTATCATTACTCTTCTTATAATGGATAATCTCACATATTTAAATAGCATAGGAATTTATATCTTATATGTAAAAACAATTATGGATGAAAAATAGGAATGTTACCATATCTTATATATCTTATTCTAGAGGTGATTGGTGTTATTGTAGAAAGGTTTCCACACATTGGTAAAGATTATTCTTTTATATCTATTTATATAAATAAATCTTTAGGTTTATGGGAAGTCTTACAGTTTTATTATTATGTATGTTTTTAAAAAATATATATATGAAGCCGATGGGTCTCAAGATAGCTATGGAAACTTTGGAAAATGAAATGTATAATTGAGGAAAATATCAAAGGGAAGGAGGTAACATTACACATATCATGAGATGAAATTTAAAATATATTATAATCTAAGATGATGAAACTATTTACGACTAATTTACTAGAGATAGTGAAGTTGTTAGTGAAATAAATGATTTTGTGATGCTTTTGAATATTGTACCATTATTAAGAAACTCAAGAGAAACTTTCTAGATGGGTTTGATTCTAAAATATCTTCCTTGAAAGATAAATATTTTTTATCTTTTCGTGAATTTTAATAGAGATAATCAATATTTTTAGATATTATTACATGATTTTAATCATAAATATACTTTAAATACAACCGAATGATAGAAAATTCTAATGTATTTTAGAGAAAATGATCATAATAAATCATAGTGAAACTAAAAAACGGTTTAAAAAAATAAATATGAACTCTTAAATCCATTGGATAACCTAATACAGTATAGAATAACTCTTAGATCACATAAAATAAAGTGGTGAGCAATAAATCCCTATGTGTAAATAAACATGAAAACAAATCATACAGATTATTAAAATAGAATAAAATGATATCATAATAGAGAATGATCCTGAATAATAACATGAGATCATATCATAATGAAAATGGTATCATTTTATCATTAAATCATAGTAAACTGGATGTAATATAAAACATGACATAATTCTAAGTCAGGGATAACCTCAATGACAACATCAAATGGTCGGAAAAATCCCATAATAGATTTGGTTTACTCCCTATTTCAAAACATAACATATTACAAGACATAAATAATTACATAATAAATTGGACAACTATTTTATTGAACCTATCATAACATAAAATTTCTTCGGTGTTCCATAATAGAAAATCAATCTTAAGGTATAATCTTAAAAATCAACCATGAAAAGAAACGAGTTTAGTTTTCTGAAATGAACTTATATAATATATTATCAAATAAAATGATGTTATAATAAGATATATATATATATGTGTGTGTGAGAGAAATATATAAAGAATTTACAATCATTAAATAAAATAAAATTAAATGGAGAGATAAAGTGAGTTTGAGAGATAATTATTATAACCTAAAGAAATCTTGTGGTTTGGAGAAATCCCTTACCTTATGTCTGTATCTATTATTCACATGCATGTAGAATCCTGGATAGTCAAATTAGAATAATTAATTATGTAATTCAGAACCTCGTCAATCTTTATAGTATTTATTATAAGTTTTTTCATTTATATTCATTTTAATGAGATATAAAGTTTAATAATGTTGTTTTGGGAGTGTTTGATTCATGGTTTATGGTTGGATTACTTGTGGATAATTATTTATGTTCCTGTAAAATGGTACTAAAACTATAAAATTAAGATAAGGTAGTATTCACTTACTTCAAAAAATTTCAATTTTCCAAAATACCAATATGTGTTCTTACATAGGGGTGATTCTTTTTGTAAAAAAGTTAGCGTTAAATGGATAGTTTATTTATGTGGTTTTAAAGACCATCACAAACTATTTTTGGTCTATTTAATATTATTGAAAAATATTCACTCTAAAATGTAAAATAAGTTATTATATACTTATTTTCATCTTATTTAACCATAATAGTATTTTTATTATTGGTCTTGAAGGAGGTGGAGAAAAATGATGTGTGTTGTTCATAGAGGTGGGGAAACCACCATCTTGTAAACAACGCTATCATTTAAGAAACAAAACAAGGGTTGGTATAAGATAAATATTCCACAATAAGAATAACATATTAGTATATTTATGATAATTATGTTACTTTGTTTAGGTTTATGGTTATTATATGTCGTGTAAGAAGAAGACTAACATTAAATAGGTTAGTCGATATTTTTAAATCTTTCATTGGTGGACTCCTCTTAGGCTACCAATTATAGCTCCATGAAATGGTATTTATATGATTTTTTTGGTACTAGGACATATGTTAGAGTATAGGGAGAGAAATTTAGAAATTTTTTACAAGGTATAGGGCTTAAAAGTTGGGAATATAAGGGGTGGTGATGGGTTGTAATTATAAGGGGGTTATTGTGGTGTTTCTGAATATTATATTCATTAGTTTATTATTTTGGATCAAGAGAATAAATAGTGTTGAATAATATTGAAATATAAAATAAATGATTAATTTTATTATGAAAATATAGGTACTTTTATCATCAATGACTAAAAAATTCATGTATTTAGATTATAATGTTAAATGCCAGATTTCAATGTATTCTAGTAGTCACAAAAAAATCAACTATTTCAGAAAAATACTAAACATTCACCCTAACCATTAATCAACACATAGATTCCAAAATTGAAATAAATTCTATGAAAATAATTTTCTAAATAAGATAAATTTAATTTTTTTTTAAAATCTACCTTTATTTAAAAAATATCAATTTTAATATTATGATCAATTTTCTAAACCATTGAAAAAAAACAATGTATCATAAAACTATGTTATCTTCATAATACAACATAATATTAATTTATATTCCTATTTTATTAAAATAAACATTCTTTTAAATCATTATATTTATTATAAAAGTTCTATTAAAACATTTATGTTTTGAAAATATTAAAACACAAAACTTTTGTACCATGAAATAAATATTTCATATTTTCATTTTATATGATATCTAAATATTATTTTACAATTCCATATTTGAGGTTACTATTATAAAAGATAGGTAATAATTCTTAATACTCACATTACTATTACAACTATTATTTTATTATTCTAATGATCACATTATTATTCCAATAGTTAGATCAGTAAAAGTCATATGGGTTCCCAACATTATAAAAAAATATCTCATGTTTCATTAATTCTTCATTCAATTATATTTTATATTGTGGTTATATTTTATTATCTGTGTGTTTGTCTATTTTCAAGAAGAATATTTCATTACTAATATTTTGATTCATTTCTACAATGTTTTTTGTGAATGGGATTTTTCTATGGGATCGAGCATATCCCAAAAATTTATTTTTATTATCTAATTTTTTTATTTTTGAACATTCTAATATTTTCAATTATTATGGCCATATTTTTTTCAAAATATAATTATAATGTAATTATAATTATTTTTTGTTTTCATCATGTGGTATATCTGAATTATATTACATTACATTTCTATATGTGACACAATTATATATTAATAAGTAAAATTTCATTGATCAAATTATAGGTTAGTAAAAACTTCCCCCTTATAAAATTTTACATTTGAGATTTGTTTAACATACTAACGTGAAAAAATGTGAGGTAACGTATCCTTCATCACTTCCTCAGACTCCCATGTTTCCTCCCCATACTTATGATTTTTATAGTAATTTTAATTGTTGGTTTTATTATTGAGAATTTCATTATCTCAATCATCCAATATCTTAATCAGCTTTTCCTCATAAGAGAGAAAATTTTCCAATTATACAACCAATGAATTTAGTATATTTGAGGGATCTAGCATGGACTTCCTTATAAGGTATATGTGGAATAGGTCATGCACTTGAGATATGGTTCATGAGATTTCTAGTTGATAATCCATGACTTTACTGTGATCAACAATCTCGAAGGGATGGATGTACCAGGGACTTAAAATTACCTTATTCAAAAATACCATAAATCTGATCCCTATATATATGAAAAGGAATACGTTATAAATAACCTTATACCCTAGGTCTCATTGATGATTTTCACTATAATGATTCTATCAACATTGAGTAGCTCAGATGCACTACTAAATGGTCATAACATTTCCTACCATTTCCTCAAATATTTCGGGTCCCATCATCTTGTGTTTAAAACCTTCAGCCCATCATGTAGGTGTTCTTAATCAATTCCAATAATGGTTTTTAAATGGATCCATTTTTATTCTTGAGTGGAATATAATATATTATAAGAAATCAACCAAATAATTATGTTTATCCCATTCTTCTTTGATGTATACCAATCATGATCTCAAAATTTCCCATAGATTCTAGATTATCTGATCAGATTGGACACCTTTATGGGTGTGACAAGATTTACTAATGTTTAAATCATTTTTTAGAGCTTTTTGGTGACTTTTCTAGAACACAGAGGTAAATATAATATCTTGATCAAATAGATTCCATAATGGTGTTCTATACAGCCTCACTACTTCTCTAATATATAACCTCGCATGTTAATCGAGTGAGAAGTCCTTTAGAATTAAAATTAAGTGAGATGTCTTTTTTAGACTATATGTTATAGCCAATATATCATTGTTTCTGCTTAATTTGTTTTTAATACTAGTGAAAAATTACATGCTTATGTTTTCCCGTTTCCATGTTGGTATGGATAGTGGTTACATCATCCCCTTATACTTTTTCCTATCAACCTTCACCTACAAACATAAAAGGTGCTTTTATAAATATTCTGCAATAAACTAATTCATATTGTCACAACAATAGTTCTCTTAGATATCTTGATATATTTTAATACTACCTCGGAGGATGGAGAGGGTCGATCTATGTGAATCTTCCATCATAACCTTCTTTATCTCCAGATTTGATATTACACATAGTCATGACCCATATCTTATAACTCATTATTAATCAATTTTGACCATTGAGTATTTCCCAATCCTTATTACTCCCAACATCTTCTAAATTTCATCGTCATTTCTCTGGTCATCTTTTATATTCTCTAGAATTTATAGTGGAGTTTTTATTTTAGAAAGGAATGAGGATTCTCCTTCCCTTATAATCCCCATGTCCATCCTATCCATGACTAAGAAGATTAGATCCATCTAAATAATCGTATTTGATAAGGATGTGTGATCATTTCTACTAAGATTATCTACTGATTTATATGATTTTGCATTATTGTAGTAGACTAAGAATTAATAGTTTTTTATTATCTCTAACAATCATTTTTTTATATCATGGTCCTTATCTATGAATATATGTATATATATTTTTCTTTTATGATCCATATATATTTTCACTTCTCCCTATAGATATAATTCCACTACATTTTCAACACAATGTTCACTAAAACCAACTCTAGATTATGCGTCAGATAGTTATTATCATAAACATTCAACTTCCTCAAGGCATAAGATATCACTTTATAATTCTTCATTATTACAAAATCTAATAACTTATTTAAAGAATCATTATAAACCAAAAAATATAACCACTTGAGGGTAGTGTGATGACTTGTATAGTGGTAATCCTTTTTTTCAATTCATTGATATTTCTTTTCATTCCTTAATCAAGAAAAAAATAACCTTTTGAGAAATCATGGTTAACGGGTTTCAAAATGAAAAGAAGTTTCTAAAAAATCATTGGTAATACCCAGCTAGGCCAAGGAAACTATGGATATCCACTATAGATGTTGTCCTGGGACACTATTAAATTACCTTTTTCATAGAAGTATCCATACATATCCCTTTTCTTGTAAAAAAATGCAACAAGAATAATACTTCCCATATCTACAACTAATATTTACTACACTATTCATATAGCTTCTCCTTTCACAATGTCCATATCATAATACTTAAATTCTGTCCATGATCCTCATTGATATTGAAGAATATCAAAATATATTCTATAAATATTAGTAAAAATGCTTTGAGGTATTCACTATTGACTCTACTTGTTGTGCCCATAATTATTAGTGGATTATTAGTGGTTTTTATAGGAATCACTATAAAATCATAGTTTCCATAACTTTTTCAAATATTATTCATGGGAATATCTTATGTATTCACCTTTAATTAGTTATATCCTAACCAAAGATCCACATTAGAGAAATATCGGGGCCCATATAGTGGATAAAAATGTAATCTATCCATGGTAGTGGATACTTGTTCATTATTTTTATATTTATGAGTTCATCACATTCAATATAGAGGTCATCTAACCCTACCTTATTATTAACATAGTAGACTAGAACACCCCATGGTGAAGCACTCAGGAATATGAACCCCTTTTCAAGTTTCTCTTGTAATTTATATTTTACTTCATCCAAGTCAATGGAGTCCGTTATATAAAGGGTCTAGGATATGGTTATAGATATAGGTATAAGTTCAACTGAGAACTCAATATCTCAGTTATGAGGAAGACCAAGAAACTCATTTGGGAATACATGAATATAATCCTTCAAAGTGGGAATGTCTTTGAGTATGTTTCTATTCACAATCTCAATCATTATGGGTAAATATGCTTACTTAGAAGGTAATAATATCCTCAAGAGATAAGATGATTCCAAAAGATACTCATCATCCTCCTAAGACCTCTAATTTTTTCAGATGACTCGGGATATGAAGTGTTTTCTCCCACTACCGATTGATAATGTTAGCTTTATATAATGAAAACTAATCCATTCAAAATATTGCATCAAACTCCACTAAATGATGTAATAAAATATTTTATGGAAGGTTTTTTACAAAAAAAAAATGACTATTGAAGAGTTATATTCTTAGTATTTAATAATTTATCAATTTTATATTCTCACATATAGCATAACCCCCCATGTATTGAGATGGTTTTTCAATTTTTCTATTAATCTAGATAGATATAAATGAATTCATAGAACCAAAATAAAAAATTATGTTCACTATTTTTGAATGAAAAAATAGTGTACCTATCACCTCCTCATTGCCAATATTAACATTTATAGTAGTGATATCATATTACCTTCCTCGATCACTAGGCCATTGAGGTAATTTTCTATTATTGATTCTGAAAACACTTGGATTAAGGGATTGGATTTAATTATTCTAGTGTTCCTTGTTTTTAAAACGCAATACCATTGGCTAAGTGTTGATCTAACCATTACTTTTTTCTTATACATTAGTGTGTTTCTTTATTTCCCTTCGATGCTGATTATCCCATTACTCCACTTTTCCACATTTTAAACATCTCTTAGTGTCCTTTAGACAGTTTCCAATATGCTTCTTCCCACACATTTTTCATGTGGGATGATCATTTTTCTTTCCTCCATGGTACTAATAAGTTAATCCTCAAGAATTAAACATTATGTTTCACTTTGTATCGCCATGATCATGATTCCACTAAGATCCACCAATCCATATCTTGACCATAAGGGAACAAACTATAATTTCCTAATAAATTTTAATCTCTCAAATCATATAGTATTTTCATAGAATCTACATTAAACCATTAAAGAGGAAGTATAACTTTCATTCAGTGTTCATGAAAATTTCATAGGTGTATCATGCATTCCTATTAAATTTTTTCACATATACCTCAATATAATAATGTTCCTTCTAATTAATTACAACAAACTCACGCCCTATTTTAATATAGTGAGTTAGAGGAAAAAGGTTCTTGAAATTTATTTTCTTCAATCACTCTCATTCTAAAGAACCAATATTCTATTTATACATTGTATTCTTAATCATGGTACACCACTAATTAGATTCCCCTTTAAGGTGATAGAAAACCAACTTAACCATCACTTGTTTTGACTATTGGAGGACAAAGAATATATTGTCAATTGATTCAATACATTATTATGTGATGAGGGAATTAGAAGATACACTTATGGTGGGAGGCCTTTTTCACAGAAAGGAATTGACTACAACATATTCTTTCTTTGGTGGAGGGTGTTCCACATGATTCATATTATTATTCAAGGAATGATTGAAATGACTTGGTTCTTCCATGAATTTCCTATTTCCCGCCCTCATACTTTTAGTAATATCATTAGAGTAATCATAACATTACATATCACATTATTTTTTGGCGTGGTTCCTTGTATTTCCCAACATTAACTAAAATAATATAAAAACCAGATGAGAATTCTATATTCATACACACATAAAACTGAAAAATAAGAACACTAAAGAAATAAATTTTAAATGATATGTATATCTTGACTTATGGGACTCTGGATTTCAATCTAGGTTATCTAGATTAATTTCCCTCTTAGGATTTCTAGAAAAAAAAATTCTTCGAATCTTTCGTAATTGTTCATAATGAGTTTCAAAATTTCTAAACTATATCCCAAAGAGTTTCAAATATGGTATAAAACAATTCCACTTTGTCATGCACCAGGTTAAGATTGATTCAAAGTCCAATATTCCATTTTTAATTTTATTACCCCTAGGTACAAATTTACTAGAGACACATATACTTATATCATCCAGACATGGATATAATTTCTTGGAAACCACTATCTTTATTCTTCACCAAAATGATATTATATTATTATTTACTTATACATTTACCTTGGGTTTTAACTAATGTATTTTAGTACTAATCCTAAAAAAATAACGAGATCATCCTTGGATACCTACTATAGCGACCCAGTCCTTTTACACAAATTATTACTTGATTCTTATCATAAATATCAATTAAATACAACGAATGATTGAAAAATACTAGTGTATTTGAAAGTCTGGGTTCATATTACATCAAAGTGAAACTAAAATAAAATAAATATATTTTAGTCTCTGTAATGAGATACAAATTTCCATTGATCTCCTAATACTACAAATTATAACCAGGGTATATATCAAAGAAAAGGTTGATCCATAAATCCCAGAAATGGAATATGCATAATAAAGAAGTATAACATGTGGGGAGAACAACATAACATAATATCATAAAAGGGAATGATAATTAATAATCACATGGAAGAATAACCTAATTAACATTTAATCATGTTATCATGGAAAAATAACAAAGTGGAAGTAACATAAAACATGGCATAAGCATAATTCATGGATAATTGCTAAGACAACATCACATGGTGGACAATTCCCCATAACAGATTTGGTTTACTCGCTTATCCCATATATATAATCTAATGAGAAAAAATATTACATAATGCATTGGAGTGGTATTTTTGTGAACCCATAATATCATGTACATGCATGTGTGTGTCACAATAGGAGATCAATCTTAAGGGGAAAACATAAAAATTATCCATGCAAACAAAAGGGTTTTATTTTTAAAAAGAACATATAGAATGTATTAAACCATAAATGGAATGAATAATAAGATAGTTATATATTTAAGAGACATATATATATAATTAATATTCAATAAATTACATTAATTATATATATTGAGTGAGTTAGAGAGAGAATGGTCAAAACTAGAAGAAAATGGGTGGTTCATCAGAATCCCTTACCTTATGCTAGGATGTTTTTTACACCTTCACTTTTTATCTAGGATAATAAATTTTTTTTTGTAATTAAGTAATTAAGAAACTTTTTTATCTATACTTTTTTATTACAATATTATTACATTCATTTATAATCATTTTAATGATATGTAATTTTTTATTTTGATGTTCCAAGAGCGTCTGTTTCATTGTTCTAGGGTTGGATCACTTATGGATATTTATTTATGTTCTTTACAACTGGGACTATAAATATCAATGAAATATGAAATGGAATTCATTTAATTCCATAAAATATAATTTCCTTATGTTCTTATATGTGTTTCAATGTAGTTATGACTCTTTTATTAACAAATTTAACATAAAAGAGTTAGTTCATTTAGGGAGTTTTACCGACCATCATGAACTAGTTTTGTTTAATTTTATTTTACTGATATATTGTCACGACCCGCCCTCGGGGTCCGTGCCGTGACTACCCCAAGCCCGCCTTCCATAGGCCAGGGGCTGACGACTAGCACCAAGGTGTAAATCCAGGTAAAAAGGGAAGGCATTGCCTTTGTAAAGTAAACAAACACCACAGAGTAAGCAAGCGGAAAGTAAACACTAAGAAAAAGTAGAGTACAACTAAAAATGCGGAAAATTAAATGGGCCAGTATACAAAACCTAACTGAAAGTAAAGTACAACTCGAAAGGGAAAACAGCAACTGAAAAGTAAAAGCCGCTACACCGAGTTGTCCACTGGAAATCCCACCTGAAGGGTGGGTACAGATTGCTCCACTGCTCCACGGGTCCCGCCGTCCGCTCCGAGCACGTCCCGCCCAGTGGTCCACCTCCAGGTACCGTCCTGCTCTGCAAGCCTCAACTAAGATCAACGTTGTCTGTCGTCTGCAACCAACACAATGTAGTGCGGGCAAAGCACGTGCAGGGGTGTGTATAATCTACTCAGTAGGGACCCCGAGACCCCTGAAGGTCTCTCAAATCCACAAAGGATAAACCACGAAGAAAGGTACAATCACGAAGTAACAACCGACACTGCTTAGGTATATGCCCATACATATACCTAAGTCATAAAATTCAAATACGCTCCAACCTCCGAGCCCAAGTAAAACTCAGTCCACACAGGAAAGGAAACGTATTCCACACAGGAAAGAAAAATGTAATCCACACAGGATAGCACAACACAATCCACACATGAAAGAAACAGGATTCAGCTCACACAATTATACTTCTTCAATAGACGATAAAGATGATCTCTGATCCATCTAAGTCGTCGGATCCACGAAGGATCGATTGGTAACTAACCCCCACAAAAGACCCACACAGGATCGGGCCCACGTAGGACCTGTAGGCGCTGGTTCACACAGGACCGCTGAGCGCAAAGACCCACACACGATCGGACCCACACAGGATCGGGCCCACACAGGACCTGTAGTACTGATCCACGTAGGATCGCTGAGTGCTGTAGTTGTCGTCGTCGAATCCACACAGGATCTCTGTACTGTTGTTGTCGCAGTCACAGTAGCAGTAGTAGCAGTAGTAGCAGTAGTAGCAGCCAGCACTAGGGTTCCCGCACACAGCAAGCTCATACAGGAGGATCCGCTCCACGAGCCGAGAGGCTGATACATCAACTGTCACAAAGTCCAGAGTTGATGTATCCAATATTTCCATATCGTCCACAGGAACTCAACGCAACATACAGCGCGTTGATCGGACGCCCGATCTGAGAGTTATTGGCATTTTCGTCCCCGGGGCCAGGTTGGTTTTTTAAGGCAAAACCAACCCGACCGTACTCCACCTGCGTCCAAACCTCGGGCGGAGTATGCCAAAAGATCCGTCTCACTAAGAGGAACACAACAAAGTTGACGGCACGTCAATCGGACGTCCGTAGCTCATGATATGAGCGTTTCCGCTCCGAAGGCCCGGTTGGTTTCGTGAACGAACCAACCCGGCCGAACTCAAAGTATTCCGAAACTTTGAGTGCGATATACCGAAACGACCGTCTCCATCCAAGGATCGCGTTGCCGCAGACGGTTCGTCAATCGGAGGTCCGTGGCTCAAGTTGTGGCCAAAAGACCGAATCCGTCTCGAAAACGGGGGGTCCGGGTCCGGGTCGACCCGACCCGGGTCCGACCCGGTCCGGCGTGGCGGCCTGGCGCCTCACGGAGGCTGCGCGCGGGGGGCAGGGCCCCCGCTTGATTGAAATGGCGGCGCGGCTTTTAGCCGCACCTTTGGAAACCCCCCCCCCCCCCCCACCACGTGGGGGGCCTGTATTGAGAAGAACCGGGGGGCCAGCTTCCCCCCTCAATGAAACCGGCCCCCCTCATAAATGGGGGGGTTTTAGAGCTGGCCGGGGGAATTAAATTCCCCCGGCCTTTGACCTTCCGGCCGGCCATCTGCCGGCCGGTTTTTCTTCAACGGGACCGGAAAACCGGTCCCCTTTCCGGCTTCCGACGCCGGCGGCCCGGCCGCCGGTCTTCTCGTCCCGCCGCGGCCCGGAACCGGCCGCGGTGTTCGTCATCCGGCGCGGTGCGACGGCACTGCACCCCTCCGCCGCGCCTTTGATTCCCTTCGACGCGGCGCGATGGCATCGCGTTCTTGATGATCCTTCCATGGCGCGGCGCGACGGCGCTGCGCAAATAAGTCGGGCGAATAACCGCGTGGTGCGACGGCACCACGCCCTCTTGTTTCATCCGCAATATAAATCAACAAGAACAAAGGAGGGGGTTCGGCTGTGTTCATGCGGTCCGGCCCCCTCACGTTAAATGATAACACATATTTAAATATCCAATATCCTCACGTTAGTCATGCTAGAACCACGAACAAGAATAAAATAAATAAATAAATAACCAACAACAACCCCTACCTTGGGTTCAAGTTCGAAGATTGTCAACGACCCGCGGATGACAACGTCGTGGAGGTCGGGCGTCGCGGTAATCGTTCGTCAAATCTGATGACGAAAAGGTACGTCCGAAGAGGTACGTCTTTGGCGAATCTTCGTATGCCGAAGATGGAAGTCCGAGGAGGAAGCGGTGTTCCGTTTCGTTGACACGGAAGACGAAGAAGAGAGGAGCGGCGTTCTTCGTCGGAGCTTGAGCGTTCTTCGTCAAGCTTGAGCGTTCTTCGTCAAAGTTTGAAGAAGAAAGAAAAGCTCTCAATCCTCTCAAAATGGCAAAACAAAACTAACCAATTAAAATAACCTAAGATCTTATTTTATTAACTCAACCAAAACTTTTTGAATTTCAAAGGTTTGAAGTTCAAATAAGATTACTCCAAATTAATTAACAAGTTGACATGTCAATTAAAAGGGGGGTTAAAGGAGTTTGAGAGGAGATGGAAAGTTTAGGGTTCATGTGGGCCCCACCGCACTTAATCCTCTCAAGGGAGGTTAAGTGGGTGTGGTTCCCACCCCTAAATTCCTTTGAGAGAAGTTAACCAACAAGTTTAAATAAAAATTTGTAATCCACAATTTTTATTTAACTTATTCTAAACTCCCAAAAACTAACTCTCAACCCGAAATAAACGCAACCTCGGAAAAGGTCTCCTTAAGAGAATATCGGCGCTGCGAGTTCATCGGTGTCCTCGGATTTCAATTCCGAGCAACGGATCAAAAGTTAGGAATTCCCGCTCGTTCGTTCACTGACCGTACCCGAGCCAAACTTCGGAAATTGATTCCGGGCACACCGGGCCTCAGAATCAGGTGCCGTCTGAAACCGCGCTCTTGTAAAATTCCAAAGAAAATTAAGAAAAAATTTCCCTTGAATTTTAATGGTCTTTACATTACTCCCACCTCAGGGCTTTACGTCCCCGTAAAGATACATCAAAAACTAGGGGAACAAATGAGGGTACTGAGCACGCATCTGAGCCTCCCGCTCCCATGTGCTCTCCTGGAGATTCCCGTGCTTCCATCTGATGCGCACAAGAGGAATCGATCGCCCACATAGGACCCGCTCCTGTCGATCCTCTATCTCCACTGGGACCTCCGTAAAAGTCGCCCCATCGTCAACGTCAAGCTCCCCATGGTCAATGATGTGCGTCGAGTCGTGCACGTATCTCCTTAGCTGAGATACGTGGAAGACGTCGTGCACCCGGTGCAACTGAGGTGGCAGAGCCAGGTGATAAGCCATCATGCCAACCCTGCTGAGGACCTGGAAGGGTCCGATGAAGCGTGGAGATAACTTTCTGCCTCGGCCAAATCTCCGAATACCACGTCGAGGTGAGACCCGCAAGAAGACGTGGTCGCCATCCTCGAACTCCAGTGGCCTCCGCCTCCTGTCAGCATATGACTTCTGCCGGCTCTGAGCTGTCCTCATCCGCTCTTGGATGACCTGGACCTTCTCTGTCGTGGCCTGGACCATCTCCGGTCCCACATGTGCTGACTCCCCAGGGTCTGTCCAGCACAAAGGAGATCTACAAGGTCGGCCGTACAATGCCTCGTACGGTGCCATCCCGATGGTGGAGTGGTAGCTGTTGTTGTACGCAAACTCCACCAAGGGTAGGTGGTCCTCCCAGCTAAGGCCAAAGTCGAGGACACATGCGCGGAGCATGTCCTCGAGAGTCTAAATGGTCCTCTCCGTCTGACCATACGTCTGAGGGTGAAAGGTTGTGCTCAGACGTAGCTACGTCCTGAACGCCTCCTGTAACCCTTTCCAAAGCCGGGAAGTAAAGCGAGCATCTCGATCGGAGACGATAGATGATGGAACACCGCGAAGCCGCACAATCTCCTGAACGTAGAGACGTCCCAATCTCTCCACTGAGCCCTGCTCTCTAATGGGTAAGAAGTGTGCCGACTTGGTGAGTCGGTCAACAATCACCCAGATGGAGTCGTGACCTATGGAAGTACGTGGATGTCTAGTCATGAAGTCCATAGATATTCCTTCCCACTTCCACTCCGGAACCTCCAAGGGATGTACCAAGCCCACTGGTACCTGATGCTCTGCCTTCACCTACTGGCAGGTGAGGCATCGAGAAACGAACTCTGCTACTGCATTCTTCATACCCGGCCACCAGTGCTATCGTCTGAGGTCCTGGTACATCTTCGCCACTCCAGGATGTACCGCCAAAGGAGAATTGTGAAACTCACTCAGCACTTCCTCTCGGAATGTGACTGGTACCATGGTACGTCCTCTGAAAAGGATGTCGTGCTCTGCTCCAAGGGAGAAACCATCAGGTGCCTGTCCCGAGGATATCTGTGCACGCCGTGTCTCACAGTCAGCGTCCCCACGCTGTGCCTCCCTGACTCGCTGCAGTAGTGGAGGAGTGACTGTGAGAGACTGAAGGAAGGCTGCTCCATCTCTATCCACGTAGGATATCTGCAAAGAGACTAGCTGCAATGATTTCTCCTTTGCCGAAAATTGAAATCCGGTCTCATCCCCTGGATGAACCGCGTTCCTTTCCAAAAATAGTCAATCCCGTCATGATTAGTTAATTCATGGCATGGATGATGTCGTAAGGCCTCGACGCTGCTACCAAGAGATCCAACCGTTAGTCTCGCCTCCAAGGGTTGAGTCACACTGTCGGCATCAGTGTGTGGTCACTGGGTTTCCTCCAGTACGAATCTCGCAAGTGAGGGTCAAGTCCACAGTTTTTAACCGGCACCTCTTAGTAAAAACAAACAAAAGACAAGAACACAAAAGTCACCAAGGCAAGTTTCTTTTATTACTTCAACTTAAAGAACAAGGTCACAAAGCAACACAATATACGAAGCTAGAGGCATTAAGGGCAAAGGCCTCTATGCCTGGAGCTAGTCCCACACTAGTCCACCCGCTTCCAGAGCTCTATGATCATAAGATTCAGCTGCCTGAAGCTGTGCTCTCCCCTGAGGTCGGGGTGGACCTCCTGGTGGTGGTGGTGGTAGAGCCTCAAAGCGTCGCCCACCACCTGCTGCTCGACCAGCTCCTCTGCCTCGTCCGCCTCCTCCTCGCGGACCGCCACGGTCGAACCTCTGCCTCTGCCTAGGTGGTTCCTCAATCGTCTTCTGCTCCTCTACATGGCGGGTCGGGCAGTCACGAGCCATGTGGCCTTGCCTGCCGCATGCATAGCACTGTCTTCCACTCGAAAGACTGGGTCCGCGCTGTGTGCCCTGCACTGCTGAGCCAGTGCCCTGAGGTCGTCTGCCTGAAGGTCTGGTCTGTCTGGACCCCTGAGTCATCCGTCGACTGCTAGCTACAGATGACTCTGCCACGTGCCGCCCTGCGGTGGGTCGCTGCTCTGGTGTAGACTCAGCAAGGAAGCTCTCGATCAGAAGGGCCCGCTCCAGTACTCCTGTCTGAGTCGGTATGCTGAGGGAGATCAGCGATGCCCTGATCTCGTGTCTCAAACCCTACTTGAAGGTCCGGGCCCGGAAGAATGGGTCTCGTACCATGTCGGTCGAGTAGCGCGAGAGATCAGTAAATCTCGCCGACTACTGAGCGACCGTCATGCTGCCCTGCCGCAGCTGAAGAAGCTCCTGGATACGCACCGCACGAAGGGAGGCTGGGACGAACTCCGAGCGGAAGAGGCTCTCAAAGTCCATCCATAGTAGAGATGCCTCATCGTGCACTTGGATCATCAAGCTCCACCATCGTCCTGCTGCTGCATGTAGTAGGCTCGCAGCGAGGATCACCATGAGGTCTGCTGGTGTCCTCACTAGCCTAAACACACGTACCACTGCCTCCAGCCAGTCCTTTGCTGCCTGGGGATCCGTCTCCCCGCGAAACCTGGGTGGTCGCTGGCGCTGAAACTCATGTAGTGCGCTGAGGCGACGTGCATCATCAGCGGCTGGTGCGGGAAGTATCGGGGGCTCAGCGGGTAGAGCTACCACCGGTGCCACTGCTGACAAAGGGCCCTGAACAGAAGCCTCGTCGCTCGGTGGGCTGTCGTCACACTCGACTCTCGGAACCCTAGCTGGCTGCCGTCGTGGGGCCATCCTGAATAGGAAACAGGTGCGCCACGGTCAAACGGTATACCTGGTGAGCTGACACAAATAAATCACAAAGAAAACTTTGAAACACACACGCAATCAATGTTTTCGTGCATTAAGTCGGAAATCAGAAGTCAGGGTCCTGGTGTACGGATACGTCAGCCGCCGCACCAACACTGGACTCCCTGGACTGATAACCACACTCAATACGCTAAAAATTATTGCTTCACATAGAAAAGATCAGATTTCACGGTAGAACCGAACTCCTCTGATACCAATTTGTCACGACCCGCCCTCGGGGTCCGTGTCGTGACTACCCCAAGCCCGCCTTCCATAGGCCAGGGGCTGGCGACTAGCACCAAGGCGTAAATCCCGATAAAAAGGGAAGGCATTTCCTTTGTAAAGTAAACAAACACCACAGAGTAAGCAAGCGGAAAGTAAACACTAAGCAAAAGCAGAGTACAACTGAAAATGCAGAAAAGTAAATGGGCCAGTATACAAACCCAAACTGAAAGTAAAGTACAACTCGAAAGGGAAAACAACAACTGAAAAGTAAAAGCCTCTACACCGAGCTGTCCACTGGAAATCCCACCTGAAGGGTGGGTACAGATAGCTCCCCTGCTCCACGGGTCCCGCCGTCCGCTCCGAGCACGCCCTGCCTAATGGTCCACCTCCAGGTACCGTCCTGCTCTGCAAGCCTCAGCTAAGATCAACGCTGTCCTTCGTCTGCAACCAACACAACGTAGTGCGGGAAAATCCCGTGCAGGGGTGAGTATAAGCTACTCAGTAGGGACCTCGAGACCCCTGAAGGTCTCTCAAATCCACAAAGGATAAACCACAAAGAAAGGTACAATCACGAAGTAACAACCGACACTGCTTAGGTATATGCCCATACATATACCTAAGTCATAAAATTCAAATACGCTCCAACCTCCGAGCCATGTACAACTCAGTCCACACAGGAAAGTAAACGTATTCCACACCGGAAAGCAAAACGTAATCCACATAGGATAGCACAACACAATCCACACAGGAAAGCGACATGATTCATCTCAAACAGGTATACTTCTTCAAAAGACGATAAAGATGATCTCTGATCAATCTAAATCGTCGGACCCACGAAGGATCGATAGGTAACTAACCCCCGCAAAAGACCGACACAGGATCGTGCCCACGTAGGACCTGTAGGCGCTGGTTCACACAGAACCGTTGAGCGCAAAGACCCACACAGGATCAGACCCACACAGGATCGGGCCCACACAGGACCTGTAGTACTGATCCACGTAGGATTGCTGAGTGTTGTAGTCGTCGTCGTCGAATCCACACAGGATCTCTGTACTGTCGTCGTCGCAGTCACAGTAGCAGTAGTAGCAGTAGTAGCAGTAGTAGCAGCCAGCACTAGGGTTCCCGCACACAGCAAGCTCTACAGGAGGATTCGCTCCATGAGCCGAGAGGCTGACACATCAACTGTCACAAATTCCAGATTTGATGTATCCAAAAGTTCCATATCGTCAACAGGAACTCAACGCAACAGACGGCACGTCGATCGGACGCCCGATATGAGAGTTATTGGCATTTTCGTCCCCGGGGCCCGGTTGGTTTTTTAAGGCAAAACCAACCCGACCGTACTCCACCTGCGTCCAAACCTCGGGCGGAGTATGCCAAAAGATCCGCCTCACTAAGAGGAACACAACAAAGCTGACGGCACGTCAATCGGACGTCCGTAGCTCAAGATATGAGCGTTTCCACTTCGAAGGCCCGGTTGGTTTCGTGAACGAACCAACCCAGCCGAACTCAAAGTATTCCGAAACTTTGAGTGCGATATACCGAAACGACCGTCTCGATCCAAGGATCGCGTTTCCGCAGACGGTTCATCAATCGGAGGTCCGTGACTCATGTTATGGCTAAAAGACCGAATCCGTCTCGAAAACGGGGGGTCCGGGTCCGGGCCGACCCGGCCCGGCCGGCCGGGCGGCGCGGCGGCCTGGCGCCGCTCGGAGGCAGCGCGCGGGGGGCAGGGCCCCCGCTTGATTGAAATGGCGGCGCGGCTTTTAGATGCACCTTTGGAAACCACCCCCCCCCCCCCCCACGTGGGGGGCCTGCATTGAGAAGAACCGGGGGGCCGGCTGCCCCCCTCAAAGAAACTGCCCCCCCTCATAAATGGGGGGGTTTTAGAGCTGGCCGAGGGAATTAAATTCCCCCGTTCTTTGACCTTCCGTCCGGCCATCTGCCGGCCGGTTTTTCTTCGACGGGACCGGAAAACCGGTCCCCTTTCCGGCTTCCGACGCCGGCGGCCCGGTCGCCGGTCTTCTCCTCCCGCCGCGGCCCGGAACCGGCCGCGGTGTTCGTCCTCCGGTGCGGTGCGACGACACCGCGCCCCTCCGCCGCGCCTTTGATTCCCTTCGACGCGGCGCGATGGCGTCGCGTTCTTGATGATCCTTCCATGGCGCGGCGTGACGGCGCTGCGCAAATAAGACGGGCGAATAACCGCGTGGTGCGACGGCACCACGCCATCTTGTTTCATCCGCAATATAAATAAACAAGAACAAAGGAGGGGGTTCGGCCGTGTTCATGCAGTCCGGCCCCCTCACGTTAAAAGATAACTCATATTTAAATATCCAATATCCTCACGTTAGTCATGCTAGAACAACGAACAAGAATAAAATAAATAAATAAATAATCAACAACAACCCCTACCTTGGGTTCAACTTCGAAGATTGTCAACGACCCACAGAAGACAACGTCGCGGAGGTCGGGCGTCGCAGTAATCGTTCGTCAAATCCGATGACGAAAAGGTACGTCCGAAGAGGTACGTCGTTGGCAAATCTTCATATGCCGACGAAGGAAGTCCGAGGAGGAAGCGGCGTTCCCTTTCGTTGACACGGAAGACGAAGAAGAGAGGAGCGGCGTTCTTCGTCGGAGCTTGAGCGTTCTTCGTCAAGCTTGAGCGTTCTTCGTCAAAGTTTGAAGAAGAATGAAAAGATCTCAATCCTCTCAAAATGGCAAAACAAAACTAACCCAATAAAATAAGCTAAGAGCTTATTTTATTAACTCAACCAAAACTTTTTGAATTTCAATGGTTTGAAATTCAAATAAGATAACTCCAAATTAATTAACAAGTTGACATGTCAATTAAAAGGGGGGTTAAAGGAATTTGAGAGGAGATGAGAAGTTTAGGGTTCGTGTGGGCCCCACCACACTTAATCCTCTCAAGGGAGGTTATGTGGGTGTGGGTCCCACCCCTAACTTCCTTTGATGGAAGTTAACCAACAAGTTTAAATAAAAATTTGTAATCCACAATTTTTATTTAACTTATTCTAAACTCCCAAAAACTAACTCTTAACCCGAAATAAACGCAACCTCGTAAAAGGTCTCATTAAGCGAATATCGGCGCTGCGAGTTCATCGGTGTCCTCAGATTTCAATTCCGAGCACTGGATCAAAAGTTAGGAATTCCCGCTCGTTCGTTCACTGAACGTACCCAAGCCAAACATCGGAAATTGATTTCGGGCACACCGGGCCTCAGAATCAGGTGCCGTCTTAAACCGCGCTCTTGTAAAATTCCAAAGAAAATTAAGAAACAATTTCCCTTGAATTTTACTGGTCTTTACATATATATATTCATTAAAAATTTTAAATACATTATAATATACTTATTATAATGTTTTTAAACATAGTAATATATTTTTTACCATCCTTGAATGTGTTGTAGAAAAAAAGTATGTTGTTCAAGGTGGTGTTAAACCAACAAATTTATATACAATGAATTCATTTAAGAAACAAAATAATGGAGGGTATAAGATGAATATTATAACATAATAATAAAGTATCATTATATTTAGTATATTGATGATTCTATTTTTAGGTTTATGTGTATTATATAGGGTGGTAGAAGAAGAATTAAATTAAAGTGTTTAGTCGATATTTTTACCTCTTTGTTTGGTTGAATGCTCATAGAATATCATATAAAGCTACCTGAAATGGTCTTTAGATGAGACCAGTACCATTCGGATGTGGGAGAGTATTGGGAAGTTAATTGGGTATATTTTTGTAAAGATCTGAGAATTATAAAATTTTGAGGAGAAGGGGTGGTATTTATTTGGGGAGAATAAAGGTATTTTTTAATATTTTATTCATTAGTTTATTATTTTGGCTTAATATTGTCAATATTATTCCTTATTCTAAGTGTATAAAGGAAATGATGTATGTATGTTGGAAATAATTTGTGATTAAATCATCAATGACTCAAAAATTCATGTATTTAGAATATATTGTATTACTATATTTTAGCATATTTCACTATTCACAAAAAATTCAACTATTTTCGAAAAATACCAAAAGCTAACCTTAATTTTTTTAAATGTGTAGATTCAAAAAATTAAATTCATATTTTTAAAATAATTTTATAAATATTAAAAATTTAATTTTTAATTATTACCATCATTTATTCAAAAAAAGACCACTTTTAATATTATGATCTATTTTCTCACCCATTTAAAATAGTTAATTAAGGTATAAAAAAATTATATTATCTTGATAATTCACTATAATATTGTTTTAAAATATTATTTTATGAAAATAATTTTTATTTTAAATCATTATGTTAATTATTATAGTGGAAATAAAATAATTATATTTTATAAAAATTAAAACACTGAATTTATCATTTTTAAAACATGTATTTACTTATTCCATGACCTAAATATTTCACATTTTCATTTTTTAAGTTACATAAATAATATTTTACACTATCATTGGTGTAGTTACTATTTTAATAGTCATGTTACTATTCCTAATAGTCATATTGCTATTCCATCAGTCATGTTACTATTCTAATTGTCATATTATTATTCCAATAATTAGATTTTTAATGTTTTTATAGATTACCAATATTTTATAAATACACCGTGTTTCATTAATGATTCATTCAATTTAATTTTCTCTCAAGGATAAAAATATTTTTATTTTCAAGATGAATATTACATTACTAATATTATACTATATTTATATGGTGTTTTTTTGTGATTGAGATTACTATAGGATATCAAAAAGATTCATGTTCTCCAATTCATATTATATTATATTCTATTTTGTTCTATTATAATACTTTCAATCAAATGGCCATATTTATGCTCTAAATTTAATGTTTAAATTATTTTTAAAAAATTGGTTTAATAATATCGTATGGGTACATTATATAATACTATATTTCTAAATATAAAAAATTATATATTCAGAAGGGAAATTCCATTGATAAAATTCCAGGTCATCGCATGAAAAAAATAAAGTTACATATGAGATGAGGAAACCTCAATCATTCTAAAAGAATATTATGGATGAAATGGATTTAAATGCTGTGAAAAAACCTTAAAATACATAAATAAAACAAGATATTGTTAGAATCATTAAATCATAGGAAACAAAATTTGATGTTGAATAAAATGGTTTAATTTTGTCTCCCATCTCTAAAAATGACAAAAAAAATATAGATTAATGTGCAAAGAAAAGCTCCCACTTAAATTTTTATAGGGTGGAAGAATAGCTCATTTTTCTAGGAATTGATTAGAGTTAAAATTTAGAGAATATGATAATGATTCTAATGAAAAGTCATTGAAAAAGTGGATAAAAATTTCCAAGGAATATTATAAATCAAGATAAGGTACTAAAAAGTTCATCGGAAAAAACATCACAAATATTTTAAGTAAGGAAATTCAGTATCACTCTAATGAAGAAAATTCTTCAAAAATGAGCATCTTGAGATATTCTGAATAGTATATTCTAATGTTGAGAGAATATAAGATAGCTAAAATTATGAGGAAGAAGAAGGACAAGAAACCTACATGGAATATTTAATGATATCAGAACTTGTATCCTATCATGAGAAAAAAAACTCAAGTAATAAGTTAGAATATTGAAGAATGAAAATGAGAACAAATTTTTTAGAAAGTAATAAGTCCATAAAAATGATATGTGTATATTGAAGAGTTTAAAAACCTCAATATGAATGTTGTAGAATAAGCTATGATGGTAGATGATCTTGCTAAAAAACACTCTATTATGGATGATTATCTTTCAAAAATCAATTAAGATTACTTGAGGTTGAATGTACCTTTAATACTATAGGTGATAATTTCAAAAAATATTTCGAGATAAAGGATTAAACATCACATGTTATTAAGATTACTCATCCTAGTATTTTGGAGAAACATATACCAATGAAAAATAAATGTTCCAATGATTGTACCCAAAATGTAGGTTTTGAAAAAAAAATTACAAAATCATGTGTTGAGAAAATATATGTGAAGAACATAAAATAAAAAATGTTTAAATTAACCTTAGGAATAAGGTTTTCCCACATGTGAGAAAATCGGGTTCTAGAAGTTTTGTTAAACCTCAACAAACTCATCATTGGGAAAGATAATATTTCTATAGTAGATATTATTGGTGTTGTGGTATATAAGTGAACAAGTCATAATATTTTTATCCCAACATCTCTCTCATTATAAATATTAATAAACAAAGGGGGATAAACAGTTAATGAAAAGAGATTAGGTTTCATAAGTTGTATGGTGAAAGGAATGAAAAGTTATAAAAATTTGAAATGTTCTAAAAAACTACCTTTAATTAATGGATAAACTTTATGGAAGGTGTGACCAACAAGTTCAATATGCTTAATAATATATGAAAATTCTTCTAGATAAAATTCATTAATCCAAAAATGAAATGGTAGATTAATGAATGAAAATTTAATAAATTGGTTTTGTTATTGTGAAAACATTATAAGCTATCAAAAAAATAATCATGGGATTCTGAAAAATGGTTTTCACTCATTATTGGTATGTGAAATAAATATCTTGAAACAGATTGATAAATGTGAAGGAGTAAAATTTACTTTTTAAAATGAATGTTCCATAAAAATAATGGAATAGGAACAATTGTGATTAAATCATAGAAACATAAATTGATGTATGTTATACTTATAAATTGGCTTAAGAATAAAATACTATGTTTAAGAATGAATTTTAATGATGGTATGGAAGTTACACTCATAAAATATTCATCCATTAAATGATTATTAATATATGGGGAAGTTATTACTAAGGGAAAACGAACCAGTGAAAATCTATTCTAGATTACATATCCTTATAATTATTTTAACTAAAGTTCTTAGGATGGAAATAAGAAGTGGCACCAATGAAATGGGAATCTTGGAAAATAATTATTATCACACTTTCAAAATAAGATGTTGTGATAAAACTACCACAACAGAGAATCAACTATGATGTTATTTTTACAACTATCCTAAAAGGATGGATGGTTAGTAGTAGACATAACCAAGTGAAAATCTAATCCACCAGAACTATTTAGCTCATACACTCTGATATTTTCAGGTTAATGATACATCATCCAATGAAAAGTGGTTTTTACATTATTACATTAATTTATAACTTCCCTTTAATGACCAAATTAATGTTTATAAAACATAAATGAGTTGTTTTATAGTTTTTAAAAATTATCAAAAGGGGTGTTGAGATAGAAATGGGTTTATATACACTAATGTTGAATCAAAATAATTAAAAGGAGTACATATGTAAATATATGGATCATTACCTAAAGAAACATTAAATAAAATACCAATATAGTTATACCTACACTAAATAAAAAATTGAGTTGTTAAAAGGGAAAGCATAAGTTTATTTTAGATTATAAGAAGAATTCTCATCAAATACAAAATTTATAAAATATTTTATAGAGAAGATATATGTACTCCTATTCATGATCAAAACTAATGTTATCTACAGATGAAATATTAAACGATTCACTATGAGTTGTTTTATAATAAAAATCCAATGGTGAAATAATTTAAGTTCTAATGTTTTTATTTTATACAAAATATAAAAAATATGGATCTAGTAAATATTTTTAAAAACACCGATGAATGGATTTTTATGTGATATTCAGCCTATGGGAGAAGTTATAATTATTGGAAAAAATTTATAAAAAAATTGGTTGATCCCTTTGGTGTGAAAGATATTGGAAATCAAATTTTATTATCAAAATATTTTTATAATGATAAGGATGATTTTATTAACTATATTATAATTACATCCAAATAAAATTATGAGAAGAAAGATGGTTGTCAGACTAATCTACAACATTTTTTCTTAGATCATTCCAGTGATGAGGAAAGAAAGTATTGAAGATAGTTTCAAAAAGATTCATATTTTTTTGAAAAACTTGTTGAATCTAATAACATTATTATAAATATAGACGATTTTATTTATAGAATGTATAAATTGGGATTTGAGTATCAGGATTTTCTTATCTCACAGGTGGAACCATATTCAATTTCATAGTCATTTGAATGTATAGTGTGGTCAAAGTCCATGAGTGAAGAATTATATAAAATTGATAATAATGAACAATGGGATCATCTTCCATGAATTTTAGGAAATAATGGTATTGGGGTAAAATGATTATTTAGAAAAAAGCACATTTAACATGGGTAAATTTCAAGAAATAAATATAGGCTTGTTTTTTAATGTTACTCAATGGTGTAAGGTGTTAATTTTGAAAAAATATTTTCCCTAATTGCAATACGTGAATCTCAAAAGAATGTTCTTGGAATTTTCTACTCATAGAAATTAAATTTTCTATTATATATATGTTAATATAGATTTCATGAATAGAGATATTAAATGAGAATTATATATTGAGTAATCCTATGTTTTCATAATTGATAAAGATGGAACCATCATATGTAATTTGATGAAATCTTTTTTTGGGTTGAAACCATCCCCTCTAACCAAGAAATAAAAACAAAATAACTTCCTAAATTAGTTGAAATTTTATAAATGGAGTGTTGAAAGAAATGTGTATATAATAGAGATAATCATACCCACCAAAAATGTTATGGTATATATTGATGATATAATTTTTATAGGATATAGTGATAAAAATATGAAGAATGTTTTGTGAAAATGATGAATAATTTCGATATATCAATACATGTGGAGTTTAATTTATTTCTGGGATTAAAATTTTAAAAAATAAGGAAGGTACAATTTTTATGTTAAGAACATTATTCCAAGGAGTTAATAACAAATTTTCTCATGGAAGATGCAAGGGATGTTTATCCACATATATATGTTGTTATAAATCTTAGTAAAGATATTGCTGAAAATAGTGTGAATCTAAAGGATTCATGAATATCATAGGAAACAAAATATATCTTATTTAACTAATAATAGACCATGAATATTTTGTTCCTCTGTGTGAAATATATCAGAGTGGTCTAATGGAATCACACACATTGGAAATAAAAAAGAATACTCTAGTATGTTAAAGGGGAATCCAAATATATCCTGATGCATAGAAAAAGTAAGGAGTTTATTTTATTAGTTTCACAGATATTTATTGGGATGGAGATTGTAATGATCAAAAATAAAAATCTTGAGGAACATTCTTCAGGGGAGAAATTCACATTATATAGAATAGTAAGAAATAATATTATGTTACCCTGTGAACTACGTAAGTATAATATAATGCCACCACCCTAGAATATAAAAATGAAGTGTATGAATGTTTATCAAGATGATTTGAGAGTGAATATTAGTAAAACATTAAATATTAATTTTTCATAATAAAAGTGTTATTAATCTTTCCAAAAATATTTTTCAGCATTCTAGATCAGATAACATTAAAATTAAGTATTATTTAATAAAAAAATGTTTTAGTAGAGAAGTTATTATTGATTATATTTCAACTAAATATCAAGTTTCTGATGTTTTCACCAAAGCCATACCAGGGGAATTGTTTTAGTAATTGAGGTCGTATCAACATATTCAGCCTCCAAAAAAAACATGATAATGTTTGTATGTAATTTAGTCATGTGATCATTTGGATTCATTTATTAAAGAAGATAAAAATTATGTCTTTGATTAAAGTGGTACAAAATCTTATCTTTATATTTCTTTTTATATAAATTTTAAGTTATTTTAGTTTTAACTATACAATAGTCCTGATGAAGTTACCAGAAATAGTGGGTGTATAAAGTTGAGGTAATAAATTTGAAGTTTTATGTCATATAATGTTTGAAGATATAAATCCCAAGAGGTTGTTCTTGTATAAAGCCTATTATATTGAATCCATAGAACAAATATCTATAGGAATTTCTATTATATGATAGATTAATTACCACTACATTAAAAGTAATGTTCATCTGACCCTTGGAAATTATTTAGAAATATAATTGGACGGATTAGTGAAATTTTTAATATATAGTGGTGTATGATGATTTCCAGATAGACATGTACAATGTCACACTAAATGGAGATGAATGGTATCTTCTGAAAGTCATTGTAATCTGTTCAGAAAGTCTTCAAAATGCGGCCAACTGATCAAGTTGATCTTATGAAGTTCCATCTGATAGTATTATACAATTTTATAGGGCACATATATTTCATATAGTTGTATCATTTAAATAAATATATATCTTTGATATGAGAAATTTTGTATGAATCCATATATGAATTTTAGTCATATGGATTGGAAAATTGTCAAATTCCAACCAATAATGGAGTGGGATGTACATCTATTGGGGAGGGAATTGATCAATAAATATATTAAGACGTTTTTATCATATTTCAAGGGTTTATTTGATACATATTATATTAAGTCTCCATGGACCAATGTAATTCACAATGGTAAGGATTTATTCACCTATATTGGGGAAAAGTCTTGAAAATATTTTTTTCTCTATTTCACTTTCCCAAAACTACATAAATTTTGTATTTGAGATATACAAATTTGAACAATATATAAACTCTAAAAATTTTCTAGGGTTGATTTCAATTATTAGGAAATTATAAAATAACACTAATGAGTCAACCCCCATCTTTTTGGGTCTCACACTCCTTGGATATTCAATTACTCTTATTATAATTTTATTTTTGAAACATAAATATTTTGAAAATAACAAAAAGTGTTTTTTTCATTAAATTTTATATGGATTTTCTGCCTATCGTTATTTCCCAAAGTTAAAATTTATTCCCTTTCAAGGAACTATTATTCAAGAAATATTTCAAAATTAAACCATTCTAAAATCTTTTACACCACTTTTTCTAAAATTAGCATTAAAACAGACATGAAATTTTTTTATTTATCATTGGTGATAAAATTGATTCTTAAAATAAATTTTACATTTACATTTCCACCTAAATTTTTATTTTCAAAAGGATTTTCCAAATTTAGGTCTCTATTTCATGATTCATCCTCATATTTAAATACATTATCATTTCTGGGATTTAACACTTTGTACAAAAAAATTCGATTTGCGGTATCCTCTTTTTTATATCATTAAAAACATTATTTTTCAAGGGGGTTTTTTCTTTTAGGTCAAAACACTTATATATTTATTTCTTAGATCTTTTTCTTCATTCATTGGAATATATTAACCTTATTTATCATTATTTATTATGATCATGTTATACTAGTGTTAATTAATCCATTTATTTATCTCTCTATAATGTTTGAACATAAAATTTTTATATATTTCATATCGGATGATGTCCACCTTGAAAGAATATTTTTCTATTCCCATGGGGAAAATTCTTGTAATTTTGTATGTTTTTATTCCAAAATAAATGATTAATTGAATAGTTAATGATACATTACATGATAACCTGCTTTATTTCTATGGAAGGGTTATAGAAATTTTATCCCTTTTAATTGCATGTTGAAAATTATTTATTTGTTTAATGATTATTGACTACTAAAATAGGTTGATTGTGTATTAACAATATATATCTTTCATTATTTGGATAGGCATGTTTTATTCAATATGCAGTTCACTTGGGAAAGTAATTGAAATTTCCTATCGAATCCTATGGGGAATGGATTATGATTAAAAAGGTTATGGGTGGGTTTTAATTATATAACCCATTGAGGTATTTACAGGTCTCATGATACAAATATGTTTTGGTATTGGGTGTATGAATTCCCAATTCCAAAACATTTCTTGACTGCAGTCTCAAATACACGTAAATTTCTTGGAACAAGTCCTTGAAAAGATATATTTAAATTATATAATTGTGCATTCCATTAATATGATATCGATATTATTTATATTATTATTTTAATTAATTTTTCACGATATATAATTCTTCAAATTATTGTATATTTTGGATTCATTTTTTAGACAAACTCATTTCATTACATTTATTCCATGTTTATGCCATTATTACCTTAATTTAATATTTTCAATTATTGAACATTTGATATAGCACCTTCATATGATTATATTTCTCCATGTTATGATGAAAAGTATTAAATATGAAATTTTTAGTCCAATAGAATGTGTAAAATAATTTATGAGAGACCTTGAAGAAAAATCATAAATTAAGTAATTCCTTATAATATGGAAAACAAATTTTCATTAGTAGATAATGTATCGGGAATTATTAGTTTACAATATATCCTAATTCTATTAATCTCTAAACACAAAATGAATTTTGAGATAAAAGATGTACAATAATCATTATTTATTTTTTAATTATGGATGGTTAAATCGAGGATTTTATAGCTGGTATAAAAGATAGTATGTGGAATATAGGTTTACATCACTAGATCTAATAGTGAATGTTTGGGACATCATTGTTGGTATTAAAGGAATGGTTTAGATAATATTTGAGATTAGGATTCTTATTGAGTAAAATTTAAGGGATGAGAAATTAATAATGATCATAATTTCAATGGTATAAGTAACCATTTGGGATGGTATATGATATAATGGTAATGTAATTATTCACTTTTTCCTGGGGAATATGATGAGAAACCATTATTTAAAATACTATGAATAAATCTTAGTATAGGATAAAACCATAACTATTTGATAATGTCAGTATTATGAGGTTATTCCAAGAAAATACATCCATGTCATTATGTTGGTAAGTGGATGTGTTTATGGACCATATATAGCTTGGTTAATCAACCCAAAAATCTTATTTTGATAATTGACTCAATAATCTCTTTGATGCATGATGAATGGGACCTAGAATATCCACCATGCTAGAAATTTGTAGGGGACATTCTTTGGGTAATCACATTATATTTACAAACCATTATGAAGGTTTTACATATGATATTAAATAATTATGGATAATATATTATTAGGTTTTATACAAACATTGATGTTGGACTCCTACTCTTTCAATCATGTTTTAATGATCATAAATCCTATACATCCGGAAAATCTTGTTTAATCTATTTCCAGTCATGTGTAAATATGGTAGGTTTCTTTATGCTTTAAATAAATTTTCTCACGATTTTGATTCCTATAAACCATGACTAATTTTTGTAAACAATATTTACTTTTTTTATAAATAATTTCATTTATGAAAGATTAAGTCTAATTAATTTTGTGAATATTACTTCTTGAGTCTATATACATATATTTGGTTAAGTCTGAGAAACCCTGAGTCTACCATCGGTTCTGGTTTTCTGGAAAAGGACCCAGACACAGTGACCCAGACACTATGACCAAACACAGTGACCCAGACACCGTGACCAGACACTGTCACCCAGACACTGTGAACAAACATCATGACACATACACCATGACCAGACACTGTGACCAGACACTATAACCAGTTTCTGATCTGTTGAAGTCTCTGACACTAGTTCCTAGCTAAGACACAATTCAAAGTTTAGAAAACGACCAGACACCATGATCCTAAAACCGCATATTTTCTACCAGTTCCTGATCTCTATAAAATTATTCCATCATAACTATCTCACCACTCAAATGAAAAAAATATAACATTGTTTCAAGGTGACCGCATTTTCAAGTGACATAGTTTCCAAACAGATTGTGGCATCGTTCTTTAATCTGTTTTTGTCATTTTCAAATTAATTTCTAACGGTCAGATTTGATTATTTTAAATCCCCAAAAAAATTAATTTTTTTACAGAGATGTCACTAGATAGTACATGCTACACGGTTTAGAATACATAAATCCTATTGGGTTAAACACAATCACTTCAAGAATAAAAAGAAAATTGTGTCCCTAAAACAAGTGTGGTGAAAAAGCCACAAAATCACGGGCATTCTTGAGAAAAGAATCGACACATGAAACAAGATACATCTAAAGAACAGATAAAGCATTCAAAAACCCAAAAGCTGGGATACCATAGATCAGATTCAATAATGTCTCTACAATACAAATTACATGAATAACATGAGACATATCTAACTAGAAACCGGAGCACCAAACTTGTGATACTTTGTTCCTTGTAAGGGGATCTTATACTTGTATCTTCTTCATCCTAGAATTCCATAGATACATAGAATACCATGCATAACTCTTCTAACCATATATCATCATTTTTTTATGTTGTGTATTATTTTTATATTTCGATTAGTGTGTGTCTGTGTGTGTATTAAAACACACATTGTCTCCTACACTAAACTTAAGGATACAAGATATCCTTCTTCTCATATCTTTTTACACTAGTTTACTCCCAAAGATAAGTGTAGAAGAGGTCCCTGTGTGACCTGGAATATTATCCCATGAAGAACAGTGGAATAGATCGTGTGACCTAGACAATCTTGTGCACTATTGTTTACCCTGATCCAGGGTATGGATCATGTTTTTTTAATATTATCTGATAGGTGTTAGATGATCACCATGTGTAGTGGATTAGGTCTCGACTTGTGACTGAACCACTTTTTTTCTATCTGATATGTTATTTAATTTATTTTTCTCTATTTTATAGTATAATTCAGAAATCACTAGATTTACTTGGAAAGTTAATCTTGGAAAGAAGTTATAATTATTTTTCCCTTATTAGAGAATCCTCAAAAGTAATATCAATAAATGATATTGAGATTACTGAGATTTAATCAATCTTCTGATAAGTAATTTGAACAGTCAAACATTCATAAATTTATTACCTTGATTAACTGGGCTATATTTATATTTATTGGGTAACTTTTTAAGAAAACTTTTCATACAAAAAGTTTTATAGATACTCTATTCACACCTCTCTTGAGTACTCTACGTCGACAAACATTTGGTATCAAATGAGTTTTTTATAATGGTTAAGACTCAGATTTTGAAACTTTTCAACTGTGATTTTAGTTGTACTTTAAAGATCTATAATTTTTTTAAATTCTAAATTTCTAACTCTTTCAAAGTATTTAAAAATTATTTATTTATTATGGATATTATACTTGAAGGTTCTATAACTAACATACTACTATTCTTTAATGGGACCAATTAAGCCTAATAGAAAATTAAAATGATAATGCATTTAGAAAGTATAGGTTTTGAAATTCGGTCTTTAGTTATAAATGAGTATAAGATTCTTACTACTAATAGAATCACATTGGATGAACCAACCAAGACTACCTACAATAAAAATTTAAAATCCATGAATTCTTTATATTTCTCAATAGGAGATGAGGAGTTTAATAGAATTTATGAATGTAAAAATAGCCATGAAATTTGGGATACTTTGTCTGTTTCACATGAAGGATCTTCTAGTGTGAATGAAATGAGACTTATTACTTATACTATTAAATATAATACTTTAAATAAAGCCTTGTGAGCCTATTTCTGACATGTATCTCAGGTTCAAAAAAAAAATTCAACACATTGATTTCACTTGTAAGAGAAGTTACATCCAAAGAACAAATCATAGGGACTCTCATATGCCTTACTGATAGATGGAGAGGAACGTTTGTCTCTATTATGGATTCATGAGACATCAGCAAGTTACCTTTATAATTACTCATTGGTAATCTAATGATGTATGAAGAGGAGATGAAAGTCAACAAGGAAGAAGTGGATGAACCCAAAAGAAAATCTATTGCATTTAAGACCACCACCACTAAACAAAAATAAAAAGGGAAATTTGATGCCTCTATTGAATATACCAATAGTGAAAAATCATCACCTAATAGTTATGAGTAGATGTCTTAATTATCCAGATGGTTTAAAAGATTTTACAAGAAGAATTTTTTTTTCAGAAATCCTAACTTCAATGGAAGATATGATCCAAAGGGAAGCTGGAATAAATATTGGAAAAGAAGTGACATGTCTGATGATATAATATATTATGAATGTAAGAGAAATGGACATATAATGTCTAATTGTCCCAAGCTCAAGTACAAAAAAGAAATATGAGGAAAAATATAGAAAGTATAAAAAGGAAATGAAATAAACATGGAGTGCTTCTAAGGATAGTTCAAGCGACTCAGAATCTTTACATGATAAACAGGATAACAAATCCAATATGTGTTTTATGAAAAACACATTTTAGGTTACACTGGAATCTCATGTACACAATTCCAATTATTCTGGAGATGAAAGTGATTTTGAAAATATGTCTATAGAAGAAAGTTTTGAGTATTGAAATACGCTTGAAATGATATGTAAAGAACTAAAAGATAAATACAAGTCTTTAAAGAAATACTATTCCCTTAACTCAAGTGTTAAATTTTATATTACTATAGAAAGAGAGAAAAATGTTCAATTACTCAAATAAAATAATAAACTAAAGCTATCTAATGAGATATTGAAAAGGTACCTTTCAATTAATACAAATGGTAAAGATACTTTGGTACAAATTCTAGGTAAACTAATTTCTCCTAAATATAATTCTGGTATTGGATATCAACCTGGTAAAATAAATTTTGGAAAAACCAATTTTTTTTCTAAGTCTAGGATATACAGCTTTACTCTTAGTTCTATAAAACATTTAGCTAGTTCAAATTATGATACACTCTCTACAATTTCAAGCTTCTCAGGACTAAATAGAGTTTATTTTTCAATCATTTTGCATAATTCTTATAGGAGACCTATGAGGCGGATGTGTGTTCCTAAAGAACTTGTCGCTAATATTACTAGACCGAAAAAATATGGGAACCAAAGTCTATTTTCATTTGACTATTTTGTAGGAAAATTACTTAATGATATCCTATAAAAGATTTTGGTACATGGAAAATGGGTATTCAAGACACATGAAATGAGAGTATTCATGCTTTAAGAACATAATATAAATTGAAGGAGGACGTGTCACCTTTGGTGACAATGCCAAAGGATAAATCATTGGCCTTGGCCAAATTAGTAACTCTAACTCATTTTTAATTTCCAAATTACTTCTCTGTTCATGGAGTTAAATATAATATTCATATTATTTCACAACTTTGTGATGATGGATTTCATGTTAAAATTGAAAATGATGATTGTAATGTTTTTAATTCCAAAAATGAATTAGTGTTTTCTACATTGAGAAATGAAAATGTATACTTTGTTGACTTTGACTCTTTAATTTCTCAAAATTCTTCATGTTTAAGTGTATTTTTCAAAGAGTATTGGATTTGGAATAGGAGACTACAACACTGTAATATTCACCCCCTTAAAAAACTAACTAGAAAAAGCTCAGTCAAAAATCTACCCAAACATGAGTTTCCAAATGATAAAGTGTGTAATACTTATCAAAAGGGAAAGCAACAAAAAATATCCTTCAAACCAAAGAAATAAGTGTTAACTTCTCAACCTCTCGAATTGGTTCACGTGGATTTTTTTGGACCATCGAGAGTATCTAGTTTAAATGGGACGCACTGTGTTTACGTTCTTGTAGATGACTTTTCTACATATACTTGGACTTTATTTTTGGCTCACAAAAGTTAATCATGTTATCATTTCATCAAATATGATAAAATTGTAGAAAATATTAGTATAATTATAATTAAATATTTAATAGTTGATCATGGCCCTATGTTTGAAAATTAAGAGTTTGAATCCTTTTGTTCACAAAATTGCTATATTCATAATTCATCTACCCCTAAAACACCTCAACAAAATGGAGTTGTATAAAGAATAAATAGAACCTTTCAAGAGATTTTTGGAATCATGCTTAGTGAATATGACTTACTTTTTTATTTTTGGGCTGAAGCTATAAATACAACAGGCTATATTATTAATCGAGTGTTGATTATACACATTATTATAATAACTCCATATGAGTTACGGAACAATAGAAAATCCCAAGTAAGATGCTTTAAAAAATTTTATTGCAAGTTCAATACCCTTAATACTAATAAAAATATTGAAAAATTGTCATCTAATAGTGATGAAGTAATCTTTCTAGGATATTCAATCTCTAGTAAATCCTATAGAGTTTTTAACAAAAGAACTAAATGTGTGGAAGATTTTGTCTATGTAAAATTTGATGAGACAGATCCACATGATCCTAAGACCACTCTAGAGAACCTGGAGGATGATGTGTCAAATCTGGACATCAATTCAAAATCCTCTAACCAGCCTGTAAAGGAATCTGTGAAAACATCTAGTTCTGGAAATTCTTCAGACTCAAGTCTTAATGAACCCAAACATATTGAAAAACCTGAAATAACTAGTCCTTCTTTTTCAAGAGTTGTTAGAACCCTTAAGAATCATCCTTTAGATGATATTGTAGGATATTTAGATAAAGAAACTCAAACTAGAGATTATCTTAGAAATCAGGTTGAACATATAGTTTACTTATCACGACTTTAACCTAAAATCATTAATGATGCAATCAATTATGAATTTTTGGTGATGGGTATGCAAGAAGAACTTAATAAGTTTGAAAGGAACAATGTTTTGAAACTTGTTAACAGACCCAAATACAAATTTACTATAGTCATTAAGTGGGTGTTTAGTAATATGTTAGATGAAGGTGGTAACATAGTTAGAAACAAGGCTAGATTGGTTGCACAAGGATATAGTCAAAAAGAAGGAATTGACTATGAAGAGACCTTTGAACCAGTATCTAGAATTGAAGCCATTAGAATACTACTTTCTTATGCTACACATTTGAATATCAAACTATATCAAATGGATGTTAGGACTGCATTCCTAAATGGGTATATAGTTGAGGGTGTCTTTTCTGAGCTACCCCTGGTTTTAAAAATCCCCACTGTCCAAATCATGTTTTTAAATTATCAAAAGATGTATATGGTTTAAAATCAGCTCCAAGAGTTTGGAATGAAAGATTACGTACTTTTCTTAATTCCAAGGTTTTATAAAAGGAATAATTGATCCTACCCTTTTTATAAAAATAAATTTCAATTATGTTTTAGTATTTAAAATTTATGCAGATGATATTATCTTTGGATCTTCATTAAATTATTTATGTAATGAATTTTCTAAAACGATGCAAAAAAAATTTGAAATGAGGTTAATGGGTGAACTAAAACTCTTTCTTGGATTCCAAATCATTCTAAATAGTGATGGTATTATTTTAAATCAATGAAAAAATACTAGAGATCATCTAAAACTATTTGTCTTAGATATATCTAAAAGTTGTGACACTCTAATGAGTACTACTTGTATGTTGGATCTTGATGAAGATGGAAAATCTATTGATCAAACCACTTATAGAGGAATGATTGGAAGCTTACTTTACATAACTACTATCCAACCTAATATTATATTTATTGAATGTATATGTGCTCATTTTCAATCACACACTGAGGAATATCATTTAAATTATATTAATATAATCTTCAAATACCTCAAGAACAGACCCAATCTAGGACTATTCTATCCAAGAGGATAATAAGATGAGGTAGTTATCTATTTGTATGCTGATTTAAATGGTTATATGTTAGATATAAAAGGAACCTATAGAACATGTCACTTTTTAGGAAAGTCACTAGTATCATGGTATTGTATGAAACCAATCTTTGATTCATTATCTACTACCGAAGCTGAGTAAATAGCTACTGGTAGTTTTTGTGCACAAATTTTGTGGACGAAACACACAATACTAGATTATGGATATCAATTCAATCATGTACCTATAAATTTTGACAATAAATGTTCGATTAACATCTCAAAAAATCATATTCCATACTCTATGAAAAAACTTATTGATGTAAGACATCACTTTTTGAGAGACCATTATAAAAAAAGTGATATCACTTTGTAATTCATTGGAACTAAATATCATCTTTCTAATACATTCACCAAACCATTAAAATTTGAAATAATATATTACATCATTTAAGAATTAGGAATGATAAATCATAAATATTAATTGTAGTATTTCACAAATTATTGTTTCACTGTTTACGGATTCACAATTCATTGTCTTAAGATTACTCTCTAACTCTTACACTTATATAGTTTACTATCTTAAAAGTTGATGTTTCATTTTTACAGTATCACAATTACTATCTCTCGGTTACTCTCTTTCATATATTGTTTCAAAAAATACAATCACGCTGTTTTGAAGTCACATAGTAGATATGACACCGTGAAAACCTGTTACAGTCTCATCGTGAAAACCTATTACAGTCTCACCATGAAAGTATGTTATGGTCTCACCGTGAAATTTTATTACGGTCTCACATTAAAGACACTTTTTCATTGTATTTTTATATTATAAATTGTATCACTGTGATTGATTATTTTATTCATTTAATTTCTCATGTTTTTGAATTTGCAACGCTTGATATCCCAAACTGATAAAAACGAATGATGTTTCACTCTTTTTCTTCACTCGAGCTCTCTTATTTCAAACCCATAATCCCTCCTTCAACTGTTAAGTTCTCTCTCTCTTGAACCTTTGTTGAATGCATAAGATGAAGCTCCCATCTTCTTCGACTCCTGAGAAGTGTTTATCTCAAAAAAAATGAAAAGATCAATGAAGATAGGGCCCAAAGGTCCTCTGAATCTGAACCTTGTTGACATAATAGTGGTACCAGAAAAGGAACTCTCCCTTAAGTAGCTACTATCAAGTAAGTATCTAGTGTTGAATGTACTGAAAGAGAAGGGATGGTAGGATTGGTTCAAAAAGGAGACATGACCGATTTTCCCAAAGCTAGTTTCTCAGTTTTTTCAGTTCGTTCAATTCTTATTTCATACAAAAGATAGTTTTATTATGAGAATATGGATCAATAGATGAATATGTACCTTTTCTTTGAGGCTATGGATTCTTTCCTAGGGATAACTCATGAAGGAATTCTGTAGGACTACCAGAGAAGTCCTCCTCCTCTATGTGAGAACATTGTTTTAGAATAATCCTTGGGAAGATTAACTGGAAATAAAAAAAAAGTAGAGCTATTGCTGCTGATCTAGATGATGAAACCATATTATTTTTTATGTTTGTTTAGAATTTGATTAGTCTAAGAAAAGGATATTTTTCTACACTCAAGTATCAAGATGTATTTTTGATACATCTTATGAAGAATGGACACATGATTAGCCTATGTAAGTATGTTATAATTCATATGTGTGAGTTGATAAAGACAACCTCAAAGTTAACCTCTATGTTCTACTCAACGTTAATCTCTACTATGCTTTATGCCAAAGGGTTGGTTGGACCGGATGAAGAAGTCATTAAGGACTATAAATTTTTTACCTCAAATGTTATAGTCAAAAGGATGAAAATTAGTTGGAATCCATGGAGAAATGCATGGGTGGAGGATAATGAAAGGGTTTATTAAAAGTTAAACCTAGTTGAGCATTCATCAAGACCTATGAAAATTTTTGATCCTGGTCTGGAACCAGATGAAATTGTTGACTATCCTATTGAGTATGAAGAAGGAGAGGTTGTTGCACCTATATGGGAATCTATATTGTATAAGGAAGCTAGTGGAAATGTTCTTAAATTCATAGCTAAAAAGAATGTACTTGTTCTTAAAAGAACTGTCTTTTGGGAAGAAAAACCTATTTCTAGAGAAGATTCTCTTGTTAATGTAAAGGAAAAGGATGTTCTGGAAGAGAATATCGAAGAATATATTTTTCTTTAGAAAGAAGCTACTTTTGAGGAACACTTTCAAGAACAAGTTGTTCCTATGTTTATCCCATATACTGAGGAAATAATGGATCAAGCCTTTCAATTGGCTAGAAATTACATGGGTTATGATTTAGGGGATGAAATTTTGGAAATAGATCAATGAACTAAATCTCTTAGTCCTGTGAAAGATGCACTTGTTAAGGTGGAGAAACACCCAAATCTATAAAGTGTTGAAATTTCCAATCCGGTTGATCAAAGCACTTTGGAAACACTGTATAAATTCCATAGATACATTGCTGTGAATGATTACCAAGAAGCCTCAGTTAATGGTATAGATATTTCTACTATGTTTAAATTGAAACTGGTCTATTCTCTTGAATTTATTTCTACAAAGAATATGAGCATGTCTCAACTCCTATTCCTAAACCTTCATAAGAACCTTCCACCTTAGTGAGTAAGGATGATTTGAAAGCCTTTGGAGCTACTTTATTGGCTATAATTGAAAAGATCATGAACACTCAACCTGCTCTTATGAAAAAACTAAGTGAAAGATATGATTCCATATTGTTGGAAAAGATCATATGGAAGATTCATCCAAAAATACTTCATTAAATTCAAGAGTTCGGAATTGAGAACAAACAGCTGAGTGATGAAATGAAGTCTCTCAGAGCTATGGTTGAAGATACGTAGAGATTGTTGAAATCAAGACCAGTTCTTGTTATTCATCCTGTTGAGGATGTATGTGTTCATGTTCCAGAGGAATTTGTATCTCTAATTCAACCAAACCTAAATTATGTAGCTGACAGGGTGGCTAAAATAAATAAAGCAATAGTTCAATAAATGTGTGAGCTTATTATTTATCTCAATAAATTGACTAATGAGTATAAGGGATGTCTATAGAAAGTACCAAATAAACTAAAGTCTCTTTAGTTTTTACAGCTTCTAGTACCTCTGGATACTCATCTCAACCCTCCTTTAATAGTGATCTACTTAGAACGGTTGTTAAGGAAGAACTTCAATCAGTGCTAAGTGGCTTTGGAAAAGATTCTCTATTTGTGGTTGTCAAGAATAGTGAAAGGGTTCTTGATTTGGTAAGAATTAATTCTAATATTTCAAATGATTCTTAGGAAGAAATTACCAAGAAGGTGGATTTCTATTTCAATAGAATTTTCTCTAAGCATGATATGACAAACCATTTCAAGTACCCTGTAGAGAATCTGAAAATCCCTCCTGTCACTCAAGATTTAAAAATTAAACTTCAAAAGCTAAACAATTTCACTAATTTTATGGACATGTTCATGGAAAACAAATATGACTTTGAGACAGTGATGCAGCATGGTGGTGAGATTATAACTGACTTCATCATGTTATTGAGGCCTTGTCTTCATGTGTAGAGAACTACTATTATGGCTCCTGCACCTGCACCCTTGCGGCCCAGATTACCTCATTCCTCATTCACTACCTTTTCCTCTACCTTTATATCTATCTCTCAGGCTCTAATTTAGATTAGACATGTTATCCTTGACTAACAATTGCCTCGGTCTTACACCAAACCTACCTTGGACCATTCTATTTTTAAAGGACTCCCCATTCCTTCTCTGGAAGTTAGTTCACTCCCTTCTTCAACCTCTACTTCTACTCCTATGGATTCTCCTGATGCTACTTACAAGGGGAAAGCGAAGACATCTAGTGCTGAATAATAGTGAACACTATCTTTTGATAGGGACGTTTGTTTAAATTTTTGTTGCCTACTATTTTTAATGGCACATATTTCTCCATCTAATGCATTGTTAACTATTATTGTATATTCTCTCATATACTTTTGTACTCTTTTTGATACTCCCAAAAGGGGTAGAGGCACATACACTAAGGGACACACAACACACTAATAACAAAGATCTCACTCAAATAATTTGTGATCATCAAAATGGGGTAGATTTTTGACTCTTATTTTAATCAAGTTTTAATGATCACAAATACTATACATCCAACGAATCTTGTTTACTATATTTCTAGTCATGTGTAAAGATGGTTGGTTTCTTTATGCATTAAATAAATTTTCTCACGATCTTGATTCCTATAAATCATGAATGATTTTTGTAAAATATATTTAATTTGTTTTATAATGATTTTATTTTATGATTTATTAAGTCTAATTCATTATGTGAATATTACAAATTAATTCTATATATAGAAATTTGGCTAAGTCTAAGAACCCGTGAGTCTTCCACCAGTTCCGGTTTTTTGGAAATGGACCCAGACATCATGACCCAGACATCGTGACCCAAACATCGTGACCCCGTCATCGTGACTAGACACTATGATCCAGACACCATAATCCAAACACAATGACCAAACACCGTGAACCACACACCATGACCAGACACCATCACCAGAAAACGTAACCAGTTTTAGATCTATTGATGTCTGTGACACCGGTTCAATGCTAAGAAACCATTCGAATTTTGGCAAAGGACTATACACCGTGATCTTAGCACCGCATCTGTGCTATCAGTTCCTGATCTCTATACAACTATGACATCATAACTATCTCATCGATCAAAGTCAAAGAAGAAGACATTGTTTTGTGGTGACACAATTTCCAAGTGACACAATTTCCAGACAGATTATGACACTGTTATTTAATCTGTTTTTGTCATTTTAAATTTAATTTCAAAAGGTTATATTTGTGTCTTCTAAATACACTAACATAATTTGTATTTTTCTATAGAAATGTCACCTGACAGTGTGATGTACGAGGTACAGAATACATGAATCCTATTGTCATCAAAACATGCCCTTCAAGAATAAATAGAAAAGCATGTCCTAGAAACTACTATAGAGAAAAATCAGTAGAAGGACAGGAATTCTGGAGAAAAGAACCAACAAATGAAACAATATACATATGAAGAACACACAAATCATTCATGAATCAAAAAGATGGGATACAAAAAATTAGATTCATGAACATATTCGCAATAAAAAATATAAGAAGAACATGAGCCATATCTAACTGTAAACCAGATCACCTAACTTGCAATACTTTGTTTCTCACAAGAGGACCTGATACTTTCATTTGTTTCATCCTAGAAGTCCAAATATATATACAATAACACTCAGATCACATCTAACCTTATCTCATCATCTTTGATCCTTTGTGTATTGTTTTTAGATATTGATTAGTGTGTGTGTGTCTGTATTAAAACACACACTATCTCCTACACTAAACTAAAGGATACAAGATATCCTTCCTCTAATATCTTTTTAAACTTTTTTACTCCCACAGATAAGTGTGGAAGAGGTCCATGTGTAACTTGGTATATTATCCCGCGAAAAAACTATGGAAGATGTCATTGGACCTGGATAGTCCTATGCACTGTTGTTTACCCCAATCCATGGTGCGGATCATGTTTTTGAATATAAACTACTTAGGGGTAGGTGATCACCAGGTTGACTGGATTCGGACTCAACTAGAGACTGAACCACTTGTGTTATATCAGCTGTATTGATTAATTTAGTTTTCTCTATTTTATTGTATAATTCATAAATAAATAGATTTACATTGATACTTAATATTGGACAGAAGTTCTAATTGTTTTCCTTATTAGAGTAGCATTGAAAGTAATATCAATAACTGATATTGAGATTACTACGAATTAATCAATCTTCTAAGAAGTTATTTGAACAGTCAAACATTCTTAACCCCATAACCTTGATTAACTAGGATGCATTTACTTTTATTAGGGAACTTTTTAACAAAACATTTCAAACAGAAATTTTTATAAATACTCAATTCACCCCCCTCTTGAGTACTCTACACCGACTAACAATTGATATATGATTGTAGGAATTATTAAGGTTTTTTGAGTAAGGATATATATCCTAATGAAATGAATGATAATATGATAGATCTCATATTAGAGGTTATCCATTAAATGATAAATATGTTAAGAATACCCTCACATATATTATCCAATGTGTAATAATTAAAATTTTGAGCATGCAATTTATTTAAGGGGTGGGTTGTAACACCAAGACATCTTAATATATGATTACCTTTATCTAATTCAATGTTTTGGATAGCTTTATCCACACACGTCACTGAAAATAAACAATACAAAGATATATTTAGTTAAAAATATTAATATTAATTTTGGTATTAAAAACATTATTATTAAATTATAGATAATCAATAGGAGTATCCACTTTAAGAAATATTTTTATAACTAAAATAAAGGATCCTTTTAATATAAATAAAATTCAATTAATATAGCTAAAAAACTATGAAAATATTTTTCTAATAAAAAAATACATTTCATAAATTTTTGTTTTATGTAACATCCCAAGAATTTATAATATATTTATTTTAGAAGAAATTTAATTTCTTTGATAGCTCCAGATGCATGCAACACCAGGTTTGGAAAACACAATACTCTATAAAAATTTAATTTAAATGTGACCATTTTAACATATCCATTAAATTTTAGGGTATGAATAAGAATAAATAAATGATGAAATATATATATTTAATGCATGTATATTTTTTAAATATTTATTTTATATAAAAATATGAATCATTTGTAAGAAAATGAATTTTTTTCTAAAAAACTGTATTTTTTTCAAAATGGAGGTTTGGTCACGCCTTGTGCGCATAATTTGAACTTATTTTTACCAATTATATAAACATTAATTGAAAAAATTAACTGCATTTTTTATATAATAATATCAAAATTGTTTTATGGGTAATTTTCGGGGATTTTTTTGGAAAACTATCATTTTTTGAAGAAAAATAAACAATACAGAATATTAATTAAAAACTAAATTTTCTTTTAAATTATTTATAAAGATATATTAAATTTTAAATTGTTTTGGAAGTAAAATTAGTTAAATTATATATAAATTAATATAATTTAGTTCATTTTATTTAGTTTCATGTTGAATTTTGATAAATAATCTTTTTAAAATTGTTCAGCGTTTTCTTTTTGAAAACCCTCTTTCTCGACCCGTCTGCAGGAAGAATTTTAAATTATATATTTTCACATAAGTGAATGAAATTTGAGAAAATGGAATAAATATTTGGAATAATAAAATTTTATATTATCTAACAAGTTCAACTATATTTTTAAATATAATGAATTCTAAAAATAGAAAAATTTATTTACCATAGTTAAGCTAAAAATTTGTTTATTACGGTTTCATCAAAAATGATCGAGGTTAAAAAGACCTAAACCATTTAATAAAAATTATTTTATGGAAATATTAAGAAATTATAATGTATAATTATTTATAATACACCATTTAAAACCATATTTCCTTGTAAAAAAATTGGTATACTCTTTCATTTCCAAAACATTATAGGCGTGCCACTAACCTCACTTATAAAAGATTACCCCCACTCCTCTCTTCTTAACACATTAACAATATTTTTGTTCCACCAATAGATTCTGAAATAACTGCTAAAAATCCCTCCTCTAATCCTAGAAGATTTATTTTGTTTATAAAACTTTCATATGAATGTTTTTTGTGAAAACTTATGGAGGTTACTTGATGAATATGTAACATTTTTAATGAGCATTATTATTTTATTTTTTACTACACCTCATTAAATTCACGTAATAAATTATTGATATATTAAACTCAATATATTAAATATGAAAATATTTATTTATTTTTACCTGATTACTTACAATCTTCCCCACTTCCATCATATGTGTTACGAAATCTTCATTTGTGTGTACAGCTGACTACCACCTCATGAACTTATGTCATTCATTTTTCCATTACCACTTATCACAGTTGGGTATGATGATAGATATAATATATATATATAATATTTATAACATAATTATACCTATAGAATAATTATATCATATATACCTTTTATATATTCCATTCCACATGGGATACTATAACATTAATCATGTGTATGGCAAGCTACAACCTCGCGAAACGATGTGATTCGTCTTTCAATAACACTTTACATGGAGGGTGATAAAGATATATTTAATCATTATATGTGATATAAATGAAATAATTATGATATTAATGACATAATTATAATTATTAAAATAAAATACATAATTTTTATGCCTTTTTCAGTCAATGAAAGACGATAACGTCGTTCGTGTATGCATGGAATACAGCCTTCACGAAGCGATGTGACTCTCTTTTCATCACCACACGACATGGATGAAGTATGTATAAGTATATTTAAATAATTAATATGTTATTTATGGTATTATTACCATTATTTAAAGTTAAGATGAAACTTACCAATTTTCGTTAATGATCATTGAAAAATGGGAACGTCACTCATACGTACGTATGGCCTACCGTCTCTATGTTCATAACTTACTTCATTTCTCAAAATTATATTTAATGATTGATTTTAAAATTTTATTTATTTATAAATATTATAATTATCACATGATTATAATTCTATAAAATTTTATATAATGACCACTTATACCAATTTTCATCCTATCGAAGTATGTTTTGACACATAAGTAAAATATCACTAAAACACCAGATGTAAACTTAATTGATTAGGTAATTGTATATAACATGGTTATAAGTGAAATAAATGGAATAATAAATTTTAAAAAATTTCTTAACCCATTAAATAATTAGCATTATTTTATTTCTCAGGAATATAAAGAATGTACATGAAGAGTGAGACTCAAGCTAAGGGACTTCCTCTCAATCTCCCTTCATTGAGGAATATTGTATTGTTATGCACCTAATTTATAATATTTAGTGTATATACTTCCCCTTTTAAATTTAAAATCATTATTAATACATTATTAATGGTATTTTTTGTTTAAATATCATTTATTTATTCTAAAATCATTTGAATAGAAAATTTCATTATGGTAAAATTTATTATATAATCTCACTTTATTTTGTGATTGTTAGGTTTTTCTTAGAACAATCAATTTCTTATGATCATTTTTAAATTTTCATTAAATTTCTCTTAAATATAAATATTATTGTGTGAGGGATATTATTATTTAATAAACCATATACCATTATTACATATGGTATATACATTGAATGTTATTTTATTAACTGGGGAAATATTATTAAATATACATTCTTTACTCAATATAGATATTTGTGAATAAGATAGATTATTAATTATTTAAATTAGTTATTCAAAATATGAAAAATTATTTGGACACGATGTGATGGGTGGGGACTGGAATAATATAGCTCATCTACGCATCAAAAATTCTAATGAGACAAATAAGTTTGCCAAATTAAATGGGTGTCTACCTATAGTTTCAAACCATATTGTGAGAGGTCTTAACGGTTGGGGTGGAATGATTCTTGAGATCATAAAATCCAATAATTACTATTTCCTTCAATAATAATATATTTAATATTACCTATGAAATTTCTAAAATTATATTACCTCTAGATGCAATTAATTCTTAGTATATTGATTAAACGACTTCTATTTTCATTTATTTACCTTGTCATGTTGATTATTCAATTTCCTATCATGATAGTCAAGTTATTAAAATGGAATGTATGTTCATTTACTTATCATATAATATTGATTATTCAACATACAATTATTATTCTTATGTTATTGATTAAATTTAATGTTTGTTAAGTCATTTACTATTTCATATTGATTATTCTATATCAATTCCTGATAGAATCTATTGTACATAACCTTTATTGATCATTTCATCTCACCCTTATTTTGCTTCTTTTCGTATGATATAAAGAAATATTCCTAGTATGAGTTCAAGGATTCAAAATGATTTCCTTTTTTATGATTTTTATATTATATCCTTATGTAAAATGGGTATCATGTATGTATCTGGTTCACTAAAACTGCTAAATTGATTATTCTATCATGATTTGACACTTTGAGTCTAGGCCAATGTAATAATGTATAAATTGACTCTAGGAAAATGGGTTTAGGGTCTCTACAGTTGGTATCAAAGTATGTTTTGTAGAAACCTTAAGAACTATATTATGGAAAATATATATTAGGGAACATAACCATATTATATAATTTGAGGATAATTATAGAATAACCTCCTAATTTTTTACTAAGGATGAGATTATATATTTATTCTAATAAATACATCCATTTATGGATAATATAATTGGGTATGGTTCTAATAGAGAGGTACTATGGGGTAATAACTCTTATAAGGGAACATTTTTCACGACCCGGTCATCACTTGGTACATGACAATGGGATTTATTACTTACATTTTTTAACAATCCAATGGGTTATGCTTAGAATAATTCACATTTTCATTAAAACCCATTATATACGATTTGAAAATAATGATATCACTTGGGGAACCAAGTTTATGATTCTTTGATTAACAATGCATACATTTTAATTTATGCTAAGTGTTACACCATATTTATAATTTTAAATTATGGTTTAAAATTCATAATTTAATGAGAAAATAAAGTATATACCTTTTTTAGAAATGTATCCTATAAGGAAAACTGGTATAAACACTCATGGAAAATGTAGATATTTGTTCTTCTGGGGAAGCTAATATAGAATGTATTGGAACTGAGCAAATTATTGCTATAAAACAGAAGCTTAATTGGGTTAAGAATAATGAAATTTACCTGATGGAGAAAGATTTTCCATAGTATGATTATCCTATGTTGTATTTATTCATGCAATAGAAACCCCTTCCATTTTTTCGGACTACTAACCTATTGATAGTTGATTAATGGATTAAGCCTTTGGGGGTGATATTTATCACCTTGGAATGTAGTTCAAAAAAAATGTTGCACTTGAAGTGTATTGTATAAAATGTCGTATTTTTTGATGGTGGTCATTTATCTATAATTATATGAAGGAAGATGAAATAGATCTCAGGTAATTGAATCCTTTAAGGGGACATTCTTCGACAAATATTTCCCTTATACGAAACAAAATAAAATGAAGATATATTTCCTCAGCTTAAAGAAAAAATATGAATAAATGATTTCAAAGTATGTGTTTATATTTATAAGATTTTCTAGGTATTCTATGAATTAAATTTGGAACATGGACCATAATATTGACCATTTCTTTGAAGGTATTAAGACATGCCATTGAAGGGAACCAGTCTATCAAACATTTTCATCATATTCTGAAATAGTTTTATGTTCCATAAAAACATAGAATGAATTCTATATATCATAAATATTCAATGGAAATATAGAGATGAATTTTCTATCTAAACACCATGAAAATGTTAATTAATCAAATAAGAATAAGTTAACATGTTGATTTCCATCTTGTTAAAATTGTGGAAAGTATCTCCCATGTAATACTTGAAGGGATTGTGAGTTTATTATATGTGTGTATATATGGGTCACCAGGATTATGAATAAAAGGGGAAGAAACAAATAAATAATTCCCAGTGCTTCAGTTTTAATGAGATGGGGCGCTACACAAATGAATTCCACAAGTTCCAAGGAAACTTACCCCATAAGAGGACAAGGGGAGAAGGCCAAGCTTATGTGATCACTATAGCTGAGGTGGAGGTACCCAATGATGTGTGGGTATGTACATCAATCCTATCTTCATATTCAAATAATACTTTATTTTATTATATATCTTCACAACCTTTCATATCTACCCATATTTCCAAAAATTTAATACATTTACTATTTAATTTATGAAGGGATTTGTTAGTTAAAACTATGAAGGGGAAGTCTCGTTGCAATAAGAATGTGTTAGGATTTCCAAATTATAACACATAAACATGATTCATTTACTGAACTTATTATAATACCTTTGACTAAATTTAGTGTAATCCTTGGAATGGTCTATATTTTAAAATATGGTGAAAAAATTTATTATAAGAAGATATGAATTATTATTTATGATGAAGATATAGAATTCCTTATTTTTATAGAGGAAAATTCATCATCTATGTCACAGCAAGATCCACCCCTAGTAGCTCTACTAAGTCATACTAATGGGGATGAAGGGAATAAAATATTGGGATGGAGAAGTTAATATTCATATTGAGGTTGTATCTATTGTACATTAATACATTTATTTATTTAGTGGGGAATTATTTGTACCATCCCAGAGCATGATGTATATTGGATGAAGTGAGTAACTCAATTGGGTGGTGAATTGAGTTCCAAATAAATTTTTTTTGTTAAAGTTTAAGTTAAAATAAAATCCACTTAACAAAATAAATTTTCCATTTAATAAAAATAGTATATCGGTATAAGATCTTCCCTTTTAAAATATCTCTAAAAGGGTGATTGTGACTTAGTTAAAATAATGTTTACAATTACCATATCTTTTTAAATCAATATACTTAGGAAAAAATAAATATATACACTAGTTAAGAGTAATTATCAAAGTAATAGTTTTTTTATAGATTGAGAAAATTATAGGATATGATAATAATAAAAACACAACAACACAACGAAATAAGAAAGTGATCTAATCTCAAGATGAGACTTAATCCCATACAATTGTAAATCACCTGCTTCCAAGAAGATTATAATAACAATCAAACAAAACCACAACCTAGATCAGGTAAAGTATATCTGTACATAAGATATCTAGGATAAATATCTTATTCCACAATTATATGAGTGAATTCAAGACAGCATAGTCCATACAAAAACCACTTCCACAAAAACTGTGGTAAAACATATGTAAATCAAGTATATTGAAGTGCCCAAATCAGTGTGAAATCACTAATAGGAGGAGGGGTTAATCAGTGATCCATATTTACTTTCTAAAAATTTATTCTATTAAATTAATCCTCTATGGCTGGTTAAATCCTTCACCAACTCTTCTTGTGTCTCTCATCCATACCTCGAGTGATGCTGTAAATATAAAGGCACTGAACATAAGGATTTACATGGTTCGGTACTAACACCTACTTTTTATTATATTAGTTATTCTCCCCAACACAGATTCTCCACTATAATAAGATGAGAAATTACAATGGTCGATGCAGAGTCACGCTATATCTCTCTCTCTTGAGTCCAACAGGAGGTTATTTATTCTACATCTCATAGTGTTACTAGAGTCTCACTTAAGTCTTCTACTCTTGAGTCTCAAAGGATATTTCTCTCTCCTGAGTTACATGAGAGTATACCTTCTTAAAGATTTTGATTCACTGTAAATTGATTTTATGCCCTTCCCCCTGAGCTTGCTAAGTCTCAATTTCTCATGTACCTCTTCCAGAATATTCTATAGACATTGGTAAGATCTATTGGCCTTCCTCAATAATTTTGTTCACTTATTCTGATCAGTCCCAAGTGAAACAGTGCTCTGGAAATTCTTTCTTCTTTTAATGAAGACCCGACCTCACTTATATGTGTGCAAATAGTGCACAAAACTTCTTCAATAATATTAATAAGAAATAATGATCATGCACAATATCAGCACTATCTATATTCTTGGATTATCAAACACTATCAACTCAGATAATATCTTCTTTAATTCAACTTGGCATCAGTCTCAATGAAAATTCACTTCATGCATGGGTTGAATGACATTCAAAACTTCTTTTCTTGATATCTCAATTGACTTCTCACACGTGCATGTGATTATACATGATTGCATGAATGTATAATATGTTTATTTTAAACCAAAATGCATAATGTTCTTATATCAATAGTATATGTTTAATGATTGTTTCTCATGAATTTACACATGCGTTATCCACTTATTTTATTCACTCAATATGAACACCGAATTTCTTCTTATTTGGTTTTTTACACACACACACAAAATCTTTAGTTCAGGTTCAATATATGTGTGTTATGAATTTTCATGCACTTCCACATTGATGCTTCTCTCTATCCAATTTTCACACAAAATACACTTCTTCTTTGAACACACATGATCTTCCTTTGTTCTCTTCTTTATGTTCTTTTACACATGCACAATGTCCACCTTTTTCCCCCTTCTTTTCATGTGCACATATCCTTTGGTTTCGTCAAATAATGCACATTGGTGAATTCAAATACATACCACCTTTCACGATGAAAACTAATTATTCTTCAAAAACTAGACCACTAAACACATTATGTATTTATCATATACACCTGACGGTATTCTTCTTCTCTTTCTGAAACTATGGGGTTCACAGATCTTCCTCTTCATGTAGGATGTGTGTGGGTCTTCTATGCAAAGTATGTACGGTTCTTCTTAATAGAACTAGGTATGGTTCCATGGTCTGTCTTCACAAAGCACTAAAAGGGTGTATATGCACCAGTTTTGTACATGTAGGATCACCTATACAAAACACAACAAGGGTTTTGAGAAAACCTGTCACTTGCTCAGGGTTCCTTCTTCACATAGAGGAGTATTTCTTCTTCACAAGAGGATTAAAGAGTGATTAGTAATTTTTGATGGTCCGTATGATCCTCTCATCGTAGAGCCAGAAGGATCATGGATCTTTTCTTTCTCTTTGTGAAACGTTGGAATTAAGATGCTCTATTTTTTGAAAACATGATCTCTTAGGAACATGGGAGCAGAAAAATTCATCCAGCTCAGTGTGGATCCTTTTATAGGCGTGGATGAGATATTTTTCATGTTCCAATCATGTATCATGTGCCGGGAGGATCAACTTCTTGAATTCCTAAGATCTTTGGTTCTTTAAAATTTTCAAAATGTGGATATGATATGGTGCATATCTCAGATGGATTTTGTTCACCCTGGGATCCTCATTTCATGTGAAAACCTTACATGAATGCATTGAGAGTCGCATATGAAACTTAATCATGAACACCCCAGCTCCATGACGTGGCATCACACATTTGATTTCTTCATCCTTTGTTTGATATTTGGGTTTTGTTACATGCATGTATGAGTCTGCACTGTCCAGACGAACATAATGTGGCGGAGTTTATCTTAAATAGTGGATGGAAGCGAGACTTCGGTGGTTCGGTCATAGATTCGGCGTATAGTGGAATCAGGTGGTCGGGAGGTAGAAGACGATGACGTGGACTCTCCTAGTATGTTGGACTAGCTCAGTTTGGATACAGACAGGGCAGATTAGTTTGCAAATGGAAATTAAGATGTGTAGTTGAGATTTCACATGTGATCAGATGGATGGTCGTGATTGCATCTGTGTTTTTAAAAATAGATCCCACATCGAATCCCACATGTGGTTAGCATTCAGTTTATGTAACAAGACCCTTGAAGCACTAGCCATATTACTCCTCCTCTTTCCACAATACAACCTCGTACCATGTTCTCCCTGAGGGTACGCTTTGCGCACACCCTATGCATTACCATCATGCTGCCCCGCACGGTGGTGCTTACTATATCTTCCATGCGCCTGTGGGAATGCTCTTGTGTTCCCCATGAATTACTTGACTTTGGTCGGCCATGTTGGCTAGCTAGCTTGCTTCGAGCTCACCCTCCCACTCTCTAGTGAGTGCCACTCACCTGGTTGGCTAGCTAGCCACGGTTTGGCCTCCTTTTTTGAATAAACCCCATATAAATACTTCGTAAAAACTAAGTGTATATATATATATAGTAATTCAACATGAAAATCATGGCCACATTCAAATTTCAACCCCATGCATGGCTTCTATAAAATTCAAATCCCTTCCAAAAGATCTTCATATTCTCTTCACAAATATTTTTCCACATCATGCTAGTCACCTAAATCTTTTCTTGTTGCATAATCACATTCATATAGTAAAATTTTCACTTAATAGTCTTCTTCTTTCATCCTCATATGGATGATACTTAAATGTTGTAAACATTGTGTCACCTTTGACATAAGTTCTTTGAACATTGGATCAGTTAAAAAATCATCTGAATTTCATATACAGAATGTCCCAGAATGAAATTCATTAAACAAGTACAATCCATAATAAAAGTGGGCTTCTCATTGCATCAATAAAAATGCTTGAATCACCACCACATCAATAATTTCATTACCATACACATATTGACACAAATTTGACAACAAATTCAACATTATTCCAAAAAATCTACCCTTTGTATTTTATTGTCAATATCTCTTAAGAACGCTATATAAGTGTCAATATGTGTGCCAATATTTTCTACCCCTTATGGTAAATCAAATAAAAAGGGTAAGTGGGGACTTGTTCAAAAACATGTTCTCCTCTATTTAAATAATATCTTCTTGAATATTTCTAAGAGAGGTATGATTTCATATGGTTCACTTAGAAGTGATCCTTTAGTTAATCAACTATATGACTACTTGGGCTAGCTCAGTATAGTTTACCAAGGGTTTCAATGTTGTCCATAAAAAACAACGTTTTTGAAATCATGCTTAGAATGTATCAAATCATATCCAAGGGGTTGGAAATAATCATAACTATCAATGAGTTTATAAATATTGTACATACTTTAAAAGATATAATAATGAGTTCAAATGGAAAGATAAATATCCCCCTTCATTCCCATATTATCATCAATAAAGAACTCACCCTTAATTGACATGATAAATTCAATTAAGAATAAGAGTTGGAAGTGTGATTGGAATACCTCAATTTTCAACCTCTAAAGATAATATGAATTTCAATAATTGTCATGAAATAATACATAATATCATCTCCTTCATATTTTCTCCCTCAAAATGGGTGAAATCCATTTGATTTAACCTGGTGGAATATATCATCATATAATATTCAAGATATTTATGTTGATAATCTTGCTTTGTGTAACATTCCAAGCATTTATCAAATCATGAATAATCAGTCCAACATGTTATTCTCCTAATTTTTCATTCAATTATCATCTTGAAAATGACCTTCACCTTCTTTTCCCTACAATCTAAGCACACATATACAACAAAATTATAAGGGAATAAGATGGAACACATGTGAGCTTTTTAATAGGAGAAACAGACCTTAGAATTTCCTCTCTACCCAAGAACTCCTTTCCTAGTGGCTCTAATGTTTCTGGTACTCTTCATGTCGATGTCTCCTCTCCCTTTAACATTTTGATATTTCATTGTTAGCATGAACCCTTTACTTATACTCGTCTTCAACTTGTGTGGATTATTTGTCCTTGGTTATTCCAGTAGTGAAGTAGCTTCCACTGGTGCATGTTTTTCAATTTTCCACATCTCCATTTGAGCTGGCAAGATACTTATACATTTTTTTGAGTTATGTCTAGCCTACCTGCAGCTTCTACACAGTACTTTTGAGACCCTTGAGTTTTCATCGGTTGAAAACCTCTCATTAAATTCTAATTATTTTTCATGTGGGATGATCTTTTTCCACTTTTCCCTGGTTTTAGTTGGTACTTCATCTTTAGCATTTTTCAGTTCTCTAGAAGTTTTCAATTGATCAGGCTAGATAACCTAACACTCCTTATTATAATATTCTTGTTTGGAGATTCCATATGGATTCTTCAATTATTTCAAGTTACCTTTCTTAGTAAAATTATTAAAATCATCTAAAGGAATATCTTTGATCAATCTAATCTTCTCCTGGATTGATTCTTCTTTTAATTTTATATTGCTTCCATTATTTTCCATGGCTTCTTTGCAGTGATCAATGGTATGACCATTCTTTCCATATAATAAGCATATTTTCTTAGTTGAGATGATATTCATGGAATCCTGGTTAAACTTCTTCTGGGGAATAGTTTATTTCACTATTCTTTTGACTACATTGTTTTTCATATTCCCAATGGAAGAATTTTCAAATATTCATTATTTCTTCTTAATTTTTTGTGGAACTTTATTATTATAAACATATGCATGATGCATGGTTGGAATAAGTTATCACTCATCATAACTATAACCACTTATTTTCCAATTATCATAGAAGTATTCAAGATATTCAAATTTATTCATTGATAGATAGATTCTCTTCATCTGTGTATTCTTATTTACCTTTATGGATGCTTATTTTATTCAAATATACTTTCTCTAAATGTAGTCCTTCCATAATTTTTATTTTCTAATACTTTATGCTAGAAACTATTGTCCTAATTCATAAACATCCAACAACACCAATGGTAACCAATAAATCTTCTGATTTTTCTAGTAGTATCAATTTTGATAGATTTAGTGCCTTGTGGTTTATAGGATTTTATTTCATTATTTGGAGAATCCTTTTGAAAGTAATTTTTATTAATCATTATAGTATCCACCATTTAAGTTTGGATGGATGTGTCAACTTTTTTATCAATCCACATATTCCTAGATTTTAGCTATGAAATTATACTTTCAGATAATCTGCATTGGTAGAAAAAAAATATTTGGGTTACGGAATACCTTATTCTTATAGAATGTTTCCATTGGATTAGAATATGATTTAAAACTACTTTTCGAATCATATTCCTCAATAAAATCTTCAGTGGTATCACCTCCTTTTCATGTTTTTTGGGATGTTCTAGTTTGAGGTGATTACTAATTCGTCAATTTTACCTCTATATCTAAGCACTTCATGTTGAGAGAGTTATTATCATCCTTAACTGATCTCAACTTACTTAACCAATTCTCCTTCATCTTTATCATTTGTTATTCATGAAAAATTCATAATTCTTTTAAATAAATGTCAAACTCATTTACCTGGTAGCTTTGTCTTCTAGTTGAGAACCTTTAACAACCATAGAAACTTAGTGCAATTTTTAAAGTGTATGGAAAGATTCTATAAATACAATCTCAAAGAATTATTTCTCATAAATACTTACTGGCAATTTTGTAGTAACTTCAGAAAATATTTCATTGAAAAGATAAATTGTTTCTTCCTTTTCTTTCAAAAGTTTTGGGAGATTATTGGATATACCATCCCTTTTAGCTAATGCCTCTTCCATAGCATCATATTCTTATTCCAGCTATAATTTTTCATCTCAAAGAACATTGATACTTGAAGAAATATGTCTTACTATTTTGTTTAGAATAATCTTCAGATGTTCTTTGAGTGAAGACTGAATATCACTAATCAATCTATCATCATCAAATCTTAACTGGGTTTCATTAGAAGATTCATAACAATAAAAATAATTATCACATGTTGTACCTTCTAGATTACCTTTCGAAGAAGGTGTCTCCCAATTAGCAGTATGATTATTCTTTGGATTCATTTCTTATTTCTTCTTTATATTCTTCTATGTCTTTGAAGATGTATCCATTTGAGGTTACTCACACATTTCCTGAAATTTTGTCTTCATAAAGACTCCCTTGGATATTTTAGAGGTGACCTTCCCTCTGATACCAATTGAACTTCCCAGATCAGTCTGAAATCACTGATAGGGGGAGGGGTGAATCAGTGATCCAATTTTACGTTTTACAAATTTATTATTTTCAATTACACCTATATGGATGGTTAAATACTTTTTCCACTCTTCTTGTGCCTATTATCCTTACCTTGAGTGATATTATAAATATAAAGTCACTAAACAAATGAATTTACAAGGTTCGGTACTAAGACTTACTCCTTCATGTGTTGGTTATTCTCCCCAACATAGATTCTCTACTATAATAAGATAAGAAATTACAATGGTTAATAAAGATTCACATTGTATCTCTCCTAAGTCCCATAGGTGGTTCATTATAATAAATCTCATATTATTACCAAAGTCTCATTGGCCTACTCCAGTGTCTCACTGAAGTCTTCTTATCCTGAGTTGGACAGGATACTCATTACTCCAAATTCACATGATAAATTACCTTCATGAAGCTTCTAATTCACTGTAGATTGATATTATGTTATTCCCCCATGATCTAGATGAATCACACTTTCACGTGTACCTCTTCAAGAATCTTCAACAACCTTTGGTATGGTCTATTGGACTTGCTCAATAATTCTGATAACATACTTTGATTAGTGCTCAGTGCAACAATGATCCAGAAATTATTTCTTCTTTTGATGAAGACTCAAGCTCACTTATATGTGTGAAAATGGTGCACAAAAGTTCTTAATGAATATTAATATGCAATAATGATATTTCACAATATCAACATTTTATATCTTCTTGGTTTCTCAAAAACATTCAACTCGGAAAATATTTTCTTTAATTCTTCCTGACCTTATTCTCAATGAGAATTCACTTCATGTGTGGAATGCATGGCATTAAAAACTTCTTATCTTGATATATCAACTGACATCTCATGTTTTCAAGTGATTATACATGATTAAATTCATGTATAATATGTTTCTTGTCAACAAAAACACACATTGTTCTTGTATCAATATTTTAGTTTTAATGTGAGTGTCTCATACATTTACAGATGCACTATCCACTTATTTTCTTCACTCAATATGCACACACAATATCTTCTTATTTGGTTCATACACACACACACACATACTATTTAGTTTATGATAAATATATGTGTGTTATGAAAGTGCATGAACTTCCTTATTGATTCTTCTCACTGTCTACTTTTCACACACAATATGCCTATTCATGGACCAAATGTGAACTGCCTGTGTTCTCTTCTTTAAGTTCTTTCACACAATTACACTATCTGCCTTCTTCTATCTCCTCTGCATGTGCACAAAACCATTGGTTTCATAAAATAATGCACATAGGTGCATTAAAATATGTACTTCATTTCACCATGAAAACTCATTTTTCTTTAAAAAATTGACCCCTACACATAGTATTGATTTATCATGAAAGGTATTCATCTTCCCTTTGTGAAACTGTGGGGTTCATGGATATTCGCCTTCAGGTAGGCAGTGCATAGGTCTTCTATGCATAGTATGTGTGGTTCTTCTTCGTAGAACTAAGGAGGGTTTGTGGGTCTGTCTTCTCAAATCATGAAAAGAGTGTGTATGAACTGGTTGTGAACTAGCGGGATCACCTCCATGAAACATAGTGAGGGTTTTCAGAAAACTTTTCATGTTCCCAGGGTTCCTTCTTCAAACAGAGGTGTGTTTCTTCTTCTAAATACACATCAAGAGTTCTTAGCATATGTTGAAGGCCTTTAGGATCCTCTCTTCCAAGATCTGGAAGTCCCACATATCATTTCATTCTCTTTACGAAATGGTGGCATGTAGATGTTCTATTTTTTGAAAACACAAGCTCTCGAGAACAAGGGAACAACAACTTTCATCCGGCTCGGTATGGATCCTTGTATAGGAATGGATGAGATCTTTTGCGCATTCACATCACATAGTATATTATATTAAGATCAAACCCTTGAATGTCGTAGATCTTCGTTTCTTTAAAATTTTCAAACCATGGATACAAAATAGTGCATATCTCGGTTTTTTTCTATTCACTGTGGGCTCATCATTTCACATGAAAACATCACATTCATGCATTGAGAGTCACATTCAATTCTTAATCACGAATGCCCAAGCTTTATTATGTGGCCTCACACCTTTGATTTCTTCAGATTTCATTTGATCTTCATGTTTTGTTGCATGCAAGAAAATGAAATTTCATGAATGAGTTTTCATTTCCCAGAGGATCATAATGTGTTAGAGTTTCTCTTCAATGGTGGCTAGAAGTGAGATCTTGGTGGTTCATTTCCAGCTCTAATGTGTAGAGGTTTAAGGTGGTCGAGAGGTAGAATACGATAATATGGAATCTCCTATTTTGTTGGATCAGCTCCATTTAGATACAAACTATACAGATTAGTTCACGAACCATGATTAAGACTTTTGGCTGATATTTCACATGCGATATGATGGATGGCCATGATTACTTCCATGTTTTTAAAATGATGTCCCATAGAGAATCCCACAAATAGTTGGCATTTTGCTTAAGTAACAAGATGATCCAAGAATTGACAAGATTACTCCTCCCTCTATGATACTACCATGTACCATGTTTTCCTTACAGGTGCGCTCTGTGCCCACCCAATACATTGCCTCCCTACCGCCCTGAATTGTGATACATTATAGATCTCCCATGAACCTTTGGGCATGATTTTATGTTCCCCATTCACTCCTCAACTTTGGTCGGCCATGGTGGATTGTTGGTTTGGTTCAAGCTAGCCTCCCACTCTGTGGTAAGTGGCGATCACCTGGCTGGTTGGCGAGCCGCGAGCTATCCCCTTTTCTGAATAAACACATAAAAACAATTGGTATAAACGAAGTATATATATATAAATTAATTCAACATTAAATTCATGGCCAACATTAAATTTAAACCACATGCATAGCTTCTTTAAAATTCCAATCCCTTCCACAAGTTCTTCATCTTCTCTTCAAAAATATTTTTCCACTTCATGCAAGTCACATATATGTTTTCATGTCCCATGATCACATTCATATATACAAATCTTCACTTAATATTTGTCTTCTCTTTTATTCATACTCGTATTTATGTTACTTCAATGTTGTAAACATTGTGTCACCTTTGGAAAACGTTCTTGGAACATAGGATCAGTTCAAAAATCTTCTAAATTTATTATGGAGAATGTCCAACCATGAAATTCATTCAAAAAGTACAATCCACAATCAATGTGGGCTTCTAATTGGGTCAAAACAAATTCTTGAATCACCACCACTTCAATAATTTATTTACCATACACATAATGACACATTATTGACAAAAAATGCAACACTATTCCCAATAGAGAAAGTAACAAGTGTTCTCTAGTTAGGTGAAGAAGACTGTGTGTGTTTGATAACAGAGTGACAACACACTACTCAACAGAGAAATAAATAATAAGTATGAGTAATAAATAAAATTATTATTCTAAATCTTGTATGTTTAGAATGGTTAAAGTCTTCATATCATCTTTGGTGAGGATTTCAAGCTTTCTTTTTGAAGGTCTCATCAAAACAGAGCATCGTAGAAATTTTTATGAATTTTCCATTTCATATCTATCAGTGTATCAATAAATCTATGTAATTGATTTTTTTATCCTATATCATTTATATTCATAGAACATGAATTATTAATCTCATTAGGATTCACATATTCAATCCCACACATTTCTATATGTTTTTCAGTCAGTAATCATCGTATATTTTTTATGTATTATTTCCATTTTTTAGAGACATTTCTATCATGAATATATATCATAATCAGTTGGAGGATATAAAAAATCCTTATATCAGATTTGAATATGTTATTAAAACTTGGTTAAGTTATCCTTGAATAGAAATAGTCATTAATCCATTCACAACAAAGACCTCAGAAAAAAACGGTAGAAAGAAGTTGGTGGTGACTCAGCATCTGACATTATCTTAGAATGTTGGTACCTCGTGCTAATGGTGACTCAGAGTCTAGCGGTGACTCAGAGTCTGATAGTGACTCAAAGTCTCAAAGAATCTCATCGAATCAGTAGCTGTAACACCCCAAGCATCCACGATACACTTATCTTTCAATAATGTCATAGCTTGCATTGTACGCAAGTTCGAGATTCTAACACACTGCGACCAATCAAAGTAGCTGTTATGAATAGTAATACCAAAAATTTTATCAATTTTATTATTTAAATTGGACTTCATTTTCAGATTCGGAATATCAAAATTATCCAAAGTTGAAATTTTGGTATTTTTCTGAGAACTTCAATTTTTTATGAATAGTGTAAAATACTAAACTTTAATTAAAAACAACTATTTTAATCAAAATAATTTATAGTGATAAATTATAATATTGAGTGGTTTTAAAATATACCTAGAATATATTTTTACCATTTATTCCAATGGTGGTCATTAGAATTAATTTCACTTTGATATTTGACATAAACAATTGTCAATCTTTTGATAGATATTGTTTCTTAAAAACACGCTATTTGTTTTGACAACATGAATAATTTTTAAATTAATTACTGCAATTTATGTGTCTAGAATTTGGTAAAATGGATTCCATATTTTGAATCATAATGTCCAAATTATGTAATTTAGACTCTTTTGTTTTTGGACATTATGAATATTAACGACGACAATTACCTTTATTTATGGTGATTAATTAGTAATCAGGTAGTCACGGGTAATGAAATAATATCATAATAATATAAAATTACCACATGATGTGTCCTAATGATATTTTTTCTGTCATGTCTGACCATGGGATGCCTTGTTCCAACAAAGGGACACCATGGAATCAATTTTTTATGATTGTTACATTTTATCATTTTTTTAAAGAAAGGAAAATATAACAAAAGTATTTAACACCAAAGTAAAACAATGTTAATTTTGTATAAATAAATTATCTCTTAGACTATAAGTAGTCGTTGGAAATTTAAAAATATGTCCTACATAATGGTATTTTTATTATAATTTTTAGACATTAAATAAATAAATTTATTTATGACACCATGATGATGCAGTGCTTACCTCATTAATGAACGCTTTAAATAAGAAAAATATAAGGTAAAATATAATACTTACACTTGTATAAAGCCTAATGGATGGGTTTATTTAGAACCCTTATCACCTTATCCTCGAAAAATATCATTGTGAGACCTTTAAAATCCGAAAAGCATTTCATAATAAAGTAAAATTTCAATCTTTCCAAAAGAGCCCCTCCTCTTCTCTTAAAAAGTTTCCCCACCTCTACCACCTTAATCACACCATCAAAGCCATTTGGATCGGCCAAACACTGCCCAAATACCCTCTCACCTTTCCTCACTTCATCCTAGAAGCCTTACCTTATGCATAAATCACTTCAAGAAACCCATTTTGGTCCAAACCAAGGGGAGTTACCCGATTTAAAGGCAATGTCTTCTCTTATGTTCTTTTGGTTTATTTTGAATCTCCTACCCCTTAAACTCTTTTATTCCTTTCATTTGTAACAACACCAGTATCTTCAATATACTATGATTTTTTTTGGAAGGATTTGATTTACACTTACACACACCTTCGTCTAATGGTTAAAGAACATACTGTTTCTATGGGTGGCGAATTACTGCCTCATGAAACGATTATTTGTCAATATTCTTTTAGAACCTATCATGGTGGAAATTATGATGAAAATATTTATATATATGATATATATTATGTTTATATTTTATTTATGCTTCTACATTTTTCTTTTATATCATACCTTTAGGGTTTCCATTATGGGTAAACACGATAATCTCATTAGAGGATGTGCGGACTACCGCCCCCTTAAAGTGATGTGACTCGTTAATAACATAAGGGGTACGTATAAATGATGGATTTAATGATATTATTTATTATAATATACCGTAATTATGATATAACTATGTATCATTATGTTTTAATTCCATTAAATATGAAATAGAAATGAAAGTAGCGTTCATGCGTACGTACGGCTTACCGTCTCCATGAACGGTGCATTTCATTTCTTACCTCTAAATGTTTTGTAATATTATAAATGCATGTATATATTGGATATATATTATATATATGATATCTACATAATGAATATAATTCTGGAGATAATGGATATTTTACCACATTAACAAATTTTAATTATAAGAAGTTTATTTTTGACTCAAGTACCAAGGATTGACATAACGACCGTTATTAAATTAAATGACAACATAATGTTCATAACATGGTAATAAGTGATAATGAACATGAAAAGGGTTCTTAAGAAAATATAAATTAACTATTGTTTATTATTTAGGATATTACTGAACGATTGAGTCAAGTTGGACACGAGGTAAGGGACTTCGTCTCAATCTCCTTTCATTGAGGCATATTTTGTTTTATACAAAAATTTATTTTATATGGTGTATAAACCCCCTTGACTTTTAATTTTATTCAAAAAGAATCTTTTTATAAGAATCGTTTTTACTAAATGAAAAAAGGAATTTTTTGTCATACATATGCTGTGACAACGACTTCTCCGCAGTCGTGACCATTATTTCAGTTTCGGCTTCCACTACAAGCAATAACTTTTTTAAAATGAAAAATAAATACCATGTTTTACTTTTCATTTATTTTGGTATTGAAAATGGTTTTGATAATGTTTTGATTATATCAATGTGTTTTATTTATATCTTTTGATTGAAATGTGTAAATGTTATGTTTCCATTATGCATGTTTTATGTGATACGATTATGTTATGGTTCTTGGGAATTGTTTATGATATGTTTAAACCTTTTCATATAAGGAATGAATTGGACTCAGTAAGTGACGGGTGGAGCCCGCTATAGCTCCTCGATTCATCGGTAAGTCTCATGAGACAAACTAGTGTCTTGGAATGAGGCCTTGAAAAATCTTATTTGTAGTCTTGGCACGAGGCCTTGGCTATGTGGTTATAATAGTCTGACATTATGCATTCAATCATTATAAAGGTGGTTATTGATATTGCATGTGATTATTCAACTTGTAGAATATCCATGTGAATAAATAAATGGAATTATTTCATTTTAACTTTTCCATATTATGTTGGAGTTCAGGTTTAAAAGGATTTTGTTCTAGTTATACATTGCCTTAAATGTTTATGTTTATTTATAAAAGTTTATGCTATATTGTTGTCCTTACTGAGCATCTGAGCTCACCCCTTTCAATGTTTTAATTTTTCCCAGGATGTGTAGAATTATTTTATGAATGACCTGCAGGGGTAGTATGAAGGTATATGAAGACAATATTTTGTTGTATTTTTTATTCACTTTATGATGTAATGTAAGAATTATGAATATATCTAGTGTTCCCAAGCCTACTAAACTAATCAGTCTTTTAAGACATGATCTTTTGTGATCATGCCAATATTATGTAATAATGCACCGACTCTGGGTAACTGGGTTCGGGCCATTACAGTTGGTATCAGAGGAAGTTTAGTACTTACCATGGATGCTAGATTTAGATAAGCTCTGATTAGAGAACATATCCCTAAGATAAACTTTGAGGATTAGTATAGAAGAACTTCCTAGAATTTTGGTATTGTAGAGATTTTGTGAGTTTGCCGAGCAATAAATCCCTGTTTGGATACAATCAGGTAGAGGCGGATCTAGCACATATGTACCTAGGGGTAAAACCTGAACACACCGCTTTGACCTAGAATCAAACGGGAACTGGTGCACGACAACGGGCCTTGCTGCACTCTTGGTTACGACACTCTCGGGGGATATGCTTAAGATAATTCTCATTTTCTTTACAAATCATTATGAAGGGTTTATGAGTATATACTTACTCAAAGAAAACATTTTTTTATGATTATGGATTATATCCATAAATAGTTCAATTTATGTAAAGTGTTTTACATGTATGGAATTATGTATTTTGATTCATAAACTGATCCAGTTTATGCCATTTCTTAGAAATGGAACCTAGTGGAAGAAATGGAAACTGTATCAATGCACGCACTCCATATAGGGATTTACCTCCTACTCAAGATAATTATAATGGAGATGGTGATACAAATAGTGATTATCAGCTTATCACCATACTGGGACAACTCACTCAGGTTATGAATAGTAAACTTACTCGTATGGAGCACCCTAATCCGCAACGTGGAGGATCAATGTTAGACCGCATCATGAGGAAACAACCACCAACATTTAATGGGGGTACAAATCCATTAGTAGCTGAGCAATGGATAAATTCCCTAGAGAAAATATTTCAGGCTTTAGGGAGTAGTGAAAGGGAGAAAGCTATGATGGTAGTTTACCAGCTCACTGGATATTCTGATCAATGGTGGTCACTGATTCAAAACAAAAAGGAAGATGATGAAGTATCTAATATGGAATGGAGGGAGTTTAACGAAATTTTAATATAAAAATAATTTCCTCAGGACCATCGAGCGGATATGGAAAGATAATTTCTTAGTCTGAGGCAAAAGGAGGATGAGGATGTTGCAAAGTACGAATATAACATTACAAGTTTAGCGAGGCATGCGACAGATTATATACGTATCCCAAGAAGTAAGATCGATCATTTCTTTGATGGGTTAAAACCTTTTCTCCATCGAGAATTAGTATCACAATATTTCTCAATGTACAAAGATATAGTCTCGTGTGCTATGAAGATAGAAAAGGAATTCTCTAAATCTTATGAAAATAAAGTAAAGAAAGAGAAGAAGATAATGTTGGAACAGGCGACAGATAAAGGGAAATGGAGAAAGTAGAATTTTCCATTATGCGATAATTGTGGGAAGAATCACCCCAGTACTTGCCTAAAAGGAATGGGAGTTTGTTAATAATGTCGAGAAAAAGGTCACCAGGCTCGTGATTTCAATGGAAGGAAAGAGGCTATCAATGTTTAATGCTACAATTGTAGATAAATTGGGAATTATGAAAATGAATGTCCTAAGCATTAGGAAAAAATACCTAAGAAAAGGCCAAGGGATCGAGGCCAATCTTATGGTGTTACTATAGTTTAAGTGGAATAATTATTGTATTTGTGTTTTTGGACTCATGAACTATATTATGGTTATAATAATAATGTGATATATATAATGATTGTACTGCAGTACTTTCTATATTCATTAAGGTTTTAATATGATGAAGATAATAATATTTTTAGTATATAACAACAAGAGAATCTTTACATTGTTTGGAGAATCTGATGATACAATTGATTTTGGAATTTAGAGACCTTTTAGAGAAAGTCTGGATAGAGGTATTTTTGATAACTATAAGGGTTGGAATGGATTAATTTGAACTTTGGATAGTATTTTTTATGGTTAAAACATTTCTAAAGATTATTTTTTGAATATTATAATACTATAGTTTTAGGAAATGGATAACCTACAAGTTGGGGGATAACCCGTCACATCAGACAAAGCTGCAGGAATCAAACCCACAACAATAGTGAGACAGGCCTTTATTACCTACCACTAGCCTAAAAGAAGTCCCTAGTTATTACAAAATAGTATTCTTAATCTAAATGTTATGTGTTAATATTTGGAACCTTGTACGATTAGGATAAATATAATATTTTTGAGTTCTATTATATTTTTGAGTAAAAGATGAGTTTGTGGTATAAATTAGTTGAAGGATGAAATTCTACATGTCAAGTATATATATATATATATATCTTATTCTATGAATAAATTAATTCTTAAACTTTAGGGAAGGGATATTAAAACAAAAATGTCTTATCCTAATACCTTATGTCTTTTTGAAATGATGATATTTTAAATCATCATAGATTGATGGCTTTGAGGCCCTCAATTTTACACTTTTTGTGATTGATGACCTCAATCACTCCCTATAAATATTTACATTTTTACTCTAATTACATGTTTATAATTGCCACCAATTTTCTCCTATTCAAAACCCTAATTTGGCGGTGACTTTCTCATTTCCCTTTCCCTATTATTAAAACTAAATTTTATTAACCCTATTTTTGATATGGGTTTTCCACAAAGGTATTTTCTATTTTCAACCTTTTATTTTCGAATAACAGTTTCAAATTTCGAGGATGCAATTTATTGATGGAGGGAATATTGTAACACCCCAATATTCCATGGTACGCTTCTATTTCAATAATGCAATACCTTGCATTGTACGCAAGTCCAAGATTCTAACACACCGTGACCAATCAAAGTAGCTATTATGAATATTAATACCAACTTTTTGAAATTTTAAAAAATTTATTATTAAAATTGGACTTCATTTTTGGATTCGGAATATCGAAATTATCCTAAGTTTAATTTTTTGTATTTTACTGAGAACTTCCCTTTTTTTATGAATAGTGTAAAATATTAAACTTTAATTACAAACAAATTTTTTAATCAAAATAATTTATAGTGATAAAATATTCTAATGGGTGATTTTAAAGTATACTTATAATAAATTTTTACCATTAATTCTAATGGTGGTCATTATAATTAATTTCACTTTGAAATTGGACATAAACAACTGTCAATCTTTTGATAGATATTGTTTCTTAAAAACACGCTATTTGTTTTGATAGCTGGAATAATTTTTATATTAATTATTGCAATTTCTGTGTTTAGAATTTGTTAAAATGGATTCCATATTTACAATCAAAAGTTCCAAATTATGTAATTAATACGCTTTTTTTTGACATTATGAATAGTAACGACGACAATTACCTTTAATTATCATGATTAATTAGTAATAGGCTAGTTAAGGGTAATGAAATAATATCCTAATAATATAAAATTACCCCAAAATGTGTCCTAATTCTATTGGTTGTGTCATGTCCAACCATGGGATGCCCTTTTCCAACATAGGGACCCCATGGAATCACTTTTGTGTGACAGTGAAATTTTATCATTTTATTTTTTAAAGAAAGGAAAATATAACAAAAGTATGTAACACCTAAGTAAACCAATTTTAATTTTTTCTAAATAAATTATATCTTAGACTATAAATAGACATTGGAAATATAAAAATATTTCTTATATCATGGTATTTTTTTTATAATATTTAGACATTAAATAAATAAATTTAATTATGACACCATGATGATGTAGTGATTACCTCATTAATGAATGATTTAAATAAAATGAAAAGATAAGGTAAAATCTAAGACTTACACTTGTCTAAATCCTATTTTTGGGGTTTATTTCGAACCCGTATCACCTTATCCTCAAAATATATCATTCTGGGACATTTGAAATCCAAAAATCATTTCATAATAAAGTAACATTTCAATATTTCCAAAAGAGCCCCTCCTCTCCTCTTATAAAAGGCCCCCACCTCTAACAACTTCTTTACACCTTAAAATCCATTTGGATCATCCAAAATCTACCCAAATACCCTCTCAAATTTCCTCCCTTCATCCTAGAAACCTTAGCTTAGGCATAAAGCACTTTAAGAAACCCTTTTGGTTCAAAGCAAGGGGAGTTACCCAATTTAACTGTAATTTCTTCTCATATGTTCTTTTAGTTTGTTATTCTTCTCCAAACCCTTAAAATATATTATTACTTTATTTTTTAACAACACCAGTTTCTTCAATATACTAGTATATTGTTATGGGAAGGATTTGATTTACACTTACACACACCTTCCTATAATGGTTAAAGAACATACTATTTCTGTGGGTGGCGAATTACTGCCTCACGAAATGATGATTGTTAAATATTCTTTTAACACCTATCATGATGGTCATAATGATGAAAATATTTTTATATATGATATATATTATATTTATATTTTTTAATGCTTCTGTGTTTTTCTTTTATATCATACCTTTATGGTTTGTATTATGGGTAAACACGACAATCTCATTAGAGGAAGTACGGACTACCGCCCCCTCAAAGTGATGTGACTCATTAATATAATATGGGGTACATATAAAGGATTGATTTAATGATATTATATATGATAATATACTGGAATTATGATATAACTATGTATCATTATGTTTTAATTCCATTAAATATGAAATAGAAATGGAATTAGTGTTCATGCATACGTACGGCTTACCGTCTCCATGAACGGTGCATTTCATTTCCTACCTCTAAATGTTATGTTGTCACATAAATGACTTAGTTTTAAGTTAAATTTCATTTATTTTCCATTCATGCTTTGTTTTGAAGGGTTTCCAAAGGTTTTAAGGAGGAATAGATGAGTTTTTATGAATTGGGCCAAACCGTGAGCATAATTCCAGATTTAAAAATAAATTATGTTTCTTTTATAACATTTTCATTTTTTTATATTTTTTACCCATTCCAATTCCTAAATGGTCTCCTCGGACCTATTAACTGCAAAATATAAATTTGGAGCCTTTATAAATAAATAATCATGGAGGATTTGGGTTTTTATTTAAGAATTGGGCCAACCCGAAAGCATATTTTCTAGTTTTAAAATGTTTCTTCAATTTTTTAATATCTTATTAAATATAATGGATTTTTCGGTGATTACACCTCCCTCTAGACCCTAAGAAACCCATGAGTGCTCCCATTTCCTTTCCCTCCCTCCTGGGAGCTTTTTGAAATCGCAAATTAGGGATGATATTCATAGGGTGTCTCAAATCAGCCTGAATTGAAGAGGTAACTTCATCCGTTCTTAACTCTCTCAATTCTTACTCTATTCCCTCCATTATAGTTCCTAAATTACCTCGTAAATATTTTTCAAACAATCCTTGAATTTTGGCTGTTTTAAATTTCATAAACTATTGTTTTTGGAGTGATTAATTCAGGATACTTCAAGTAGGTGAGTCTATTTCATTCCTCTTTCAAATTGCTTAGGGTTTCGTCCTTATTTCTTGAATTATAAAAATTCTAGAAGTTAGGGTTCGTGACTAGGTTCTAAATTAATGTATTTCGGGTGAAATATTGAGGTTTTAGGTTTCTTTTAACTTCTTTGAGGTGCGGCGGTCGTGCGGTTGATGTTTCGGCCTGATATTTGAGGGTTTCGACACATTCGATAGGTGATTCCGTGGGTAACCATTTAATGATGAGTTAGTTTGCTTGATTAAATAATTTTTCATGTTCCTTATATGCTGTTTATTATGAGAAAACCATTTTTGGTAGCAATATTAATTAATTTCGTATTAATGTTACATTTTTGTTTGAAGTTTGTATTTTTCATTTGTATTTCTTGAGTTATCTCTTGTGGTAGTTTTGTAAAACGTGGAAGTGATTTATTAGTTGTTGAATGGGGCTGACAATTTTGGTTGGGTAATAATATAGTGTCATGTGGGCCTAAAAATGAGGTTCTTTTAATGGGTTTTATGTGTAACCTTGTAATACTCTTTGAAAGTGTTTTATGGATTTGTGTGTTTTCATGGGTATCTTTTGCGATATTGTTCAAGGTGATTATATAAAATTTGAAAGTGGATTATTACATGTTGATTGGGATGCCAATTCTGTTTTGGTATGATATTGGTGTGATTTTGACTTAAAAATAGGTTTTTGAAATGGGTTTTTTGTGAAAGAAATATTTGCACCACTTGGGTTCTTTTTATGAAAATTGTAAATGTTTTAGTTGGTTAAACAAAGTGGGAAAAGGGTTCATATGTACTGTTTGGTATATGTGTTCATGTATTATGGGGTTTTGAAAGGTGAAGTGATGTTTTAAGATTTCAAATATTTTTAGAATGTTTTGTAAATTTCTGTAATGTTTTATTAAATTGTGATGTTGGAGCGAAACTTTTTTGCGGGCTCTTTTGTGTAAGTTTAATGATAAAATGATTTTGAATGTAAAATGGGTGTTATGTAAAAATTTAGTGGGCTATTATGAGAGTTGTAATATATTGGATTGGTTTTATAAAATTGTTTAATGAATTTGTGGAAGTGTTAAAGAAATGTGAAATGTGTTGTGGGCTATTTTGGTGTGAGTGGGATTTCAAAATCAATTTGAATGAAAAGTGGACTTTTGTGACTTGTGTAGTATACATGTGGGATGTTTGGTGAATTTATGATATTGAAATATTATTTTCTTGTGAATATTATATTCATTGACTAGTTGAACATGTTTGAGCACAAAGGGAAATCTCAGGTATCTAGGTGGGTGGACGTGTACTAGTATGCTAGTGAATCCGCGGGGTTTGGCCTCAGTTTCACTTAGCAAGATTGACGCCTACAACTCTAACTAAATTATGATGATGATGATTGGGGACCACTAGGTTATGGGTATGTACCATACTAGTGTCTCGTGCACGAGAATGGATATTTCTGATGGTTACTCTCACCGAGATACGAGGTACGTGGGACCCACAACTAGCTAGTGCCTAGGGGTTATTTTCCATTTCATGTGCTCACTAGATATTTTGTACTTATCGTCGGCATACGGTATGAGTGGCTGGAAAATTCATTGGCCTTGGTATTTTTTTTAAATGTTTTTATTCTTTAAATCATCCCACATGAAAACTGATTTTTTTAAGTTGCATCTTTTAGAAAATGTAACTAGAAATTATAGGTTTTGGAAAACTTGCATGCTTTTAATATTTGAATGTTTACTGCAAGGAATCTCTTAGTGGTGGTATCCTACTGGGCATTGGCTCACACCCTAATTACACCTTTTGGTGTAAGTAGACTTGGTTATTTTTGTTGTCGCAGGTTGGGTACAATTTTTTTGTTCCAGTAGTTCGGGTTTCAAGCAGGTCTTTGGTGGTGAAGTATAACGACCCATACATTACATACATTGTTAATAATTCAAAATTGATGCATACATATTACAACATATAAAAAAATCACGAAAGGACCATATAGGTATAGTGTCTTTAGAAACTGGGAAACATAAACACCTGGTTCATAAAGCGTCTACATTGTCTCCCATTTATTTCATCATATCTATAGTCCCTTTTGGCATATCTTACTTAATAACCTTCTTCCTGACCTGGGGAAATAAAACATACAAAAGGGTGAGCTCAAATGCTCAGTAAGGGTAAACAAAATAAATATCAATCACATCATATTCATAAGAACATAACTTCTGGAAATCTTAACCTGCAAAAGAGAGCATAATTTCATAACAAGGGATAAATCATAGTAGTGAAATGGAATCCCAATAATCATAACTTAAAACATGAAACTTTGTGGCATACACACATAATCATATAGAATCATATCTTATTAGTTGAGACTCATTGCCAAGACTATCTTAGTGGCCAAAGTCCATTTCTGAACCGAGTCACCCTCGTTTCAGTCCTGTTTCACTGAACCGGTATAACCTACAGTTCCAGCCATGTCTATCTCATGAGATATAAAATCTTTACCCAATGAATTGTAGGGAGATATAGGTCCCAACCATCTCATAATGATACCATTCTTATGTGTTCCACAAAATCATAAATCATACATCATTACATAACCCATGTAATAAAAATGGGAATCTTAAACATCGTGACATCATAAAACAATTCATATAAGATAAAGGAATTCATAAAAATATTTCCATCACAACATAATCAAATCCATGTAATAATAGGGATAGAAACAGAACCCTATATTGTCATAGATGGAAAATGATTTTGTTAAAACTCTTGAACCCCATTCTTGAGGAAAATATCCTTTCTACATCAAAAACATTTATCCTTTCATAACATGTCATACAATTTTAAACTAAAAGAAGTAGATTAAAAATAAACTTGAAAACTTGTAAAGTAATCTTCTTGGAAATAATGTTTTAAAAATCCATTCATTCCGTATAAGTTAAAAAAACATTCTTCTCGTACTTTTGTTGGAAAAGTCAAAAAAGTAACTCGTATGAAAAACGACAAAAGATTCCTTTCATATCTTTTAGTAAAAACTCACCGAATGGTAAAATAGGATTTAAAAAATTGTAGGTGAATGGAAATAATATTACATATTGATGAAACATGGATGTGGATGATAAAATACACCCCAGTAAATACTAAAGTTTAAACAATCTTGGATAAAAATGAGATTGTGATATTTCCCTTACCTTAAGTCTGTTTTTCTTCGTAAGTATCCAAACCTCCTGTATAATGATTTAAATAATGTTATTGACTTATTCCAGAATCATAATTATTTTTATGATATCATATATGGTCATTTTCTTAGCTTCTTTGTAGTAATATTTCATTGCTACTTGTTATTCCGGTGTTTATAACTTTTTGTACTTATGCGTGTTTTGTCGAATAAATTCTTATTCTTATATTTAGGATTATAGATACCTCATTTACAGAATGGTATTAGTGTAATATATATCATATTCATTCATTCAATTCATTTATATAATCATTATGAAATGAAGATCATGTAGAACGAGTCGCATCACATCGTGGAGACGGTATTCCGTACGTACGCACGAGTGATGATATCGTTCCTATGATCGTGGAATTGTATTGGAGTGTATGTATACTATTTCAGAATCTGTATAACTTTATAATAGTCATATAAAGTAATTATTTACACAATTATACCCATCCAAGTAAGGTGGTGGTGGAAAATAGATTACACCACGGCGTGGAGACAATATTTCGTACGTACGCACGCGCGGTGATTTCTTTTTCCGTAGGATGGATAGATGGTGAAATAGGGTTGTTTCATACATATAATAACATATCAGTATATGAGTGATACTTATGTTATTACTTCATAATGAAACAACTAAAGAAGAAGAAGTGGAAGAAGAAATAACGATGAAAGAATCGGTAACGGACATTACCTCTTCTTTGAAGTGCTTCTTTGAGACCTTCTTTTAGGGCACTAAAATTGGTCTTTGAAGAATCCTAGGACCTCTAGGATGTCTCTAGGGAAGTGGAGAGGAGGAATTGGAAGTGGTTGGCCGAGCATGAAGGCTCAAAGTTGTGTGAGGAAGAGGGGGAGGAGGTTCCCTTTTATAAGGGAGGAGAGGGGCACCTTTGGGAAAACTAAAAATATTATTTTATTATAAAGTCATGTTGGGTTTTAAATAGCTCCAATTTGATATATTTTGAAGCTAAGGTGGGGATGGGTCTAAATACTTTCATACAATAGAATTTAGAAAAATTTAGGTTCCTATTTTAACCTTATCATTTAGATTTAACATTAAGATAAATAAGTTTACTTTTACCGTGTCTTCTTGTGTTCTTATACTATAAGGTTAATAAACTTACTATAAGCAGACAAACTAACCCCAAGTTGTTTATTATTAATATATATAACCGTATCTAAGTAATTGGGCCGAACCTTAGAATTTTAGGAATAAAATAACAATTACTAATATAATATTTGTTTTAAAAACTATTTTATGTCAATTTTGACACTATTTAGTAATTGATTTTTGTGAAACTCATAACAGAATTATTAGTTCTAACCAAGTTAATTAAATCAATACTAACATATCATATTAACCGATAAAATTAGTGGAATTCATAAAAAGTCTCAAATTACATTTATTTTGGTGTTTATAACATTAATTATGTCAATATTTCATTAATAAGATAATTACTGCATCATCTTTGTGTCATAATTAAATTATTTAATGTCTAAAAATTACAAATAAAATACCAATATGTAGGAAATATTTTTAGATTTCTAATGAATATTTATAGTCGAATTTATATTATGTATAACCCCATATTAAAAATTATTTACTTATTAAACATTGATTTTAACTATTTTAACCCTTCTTTAAATAAATTAATAATAAATGTCCTGATCTAATCCAAGTGAACCTAAATGGTCATATTTTATTCCTAAGTTTGTTTTTGGTCGAATTACACTTATCCAATAGAATTAGGACATGTGTTAGGGTAATAATAATATCATCTTTACCCTTAATTACCCTATTTACTTTTAATCGTGGTTAAAAAAAGTAAAAAGTTACTATTCACCAAAAATTATTTTCATCTCATTGAACCACATTTTAGTCCTTGATATTAACCGTGTCTCTCGGATTTTCGAAATTCCACCTACAGAAGCGGTAAAATTAAGTTTTATGAAAAATTCAGTTTTTTAACTACCACTTAGTGGTTTCACTATTCATCACAAATTGAATGTTTTCAGAAAAATACCAAAATTTCACCCGAGGCTAATTTCGATATTCCGAATCCAAAAATGAAGTCCATTTTGAAAACTAAAATTTATAAAATTTCGAAAAATGGTTATTACTATTCATAACGGCTAGTTTTAAAAATATTTTAATAGCATGTCGTTGTTTAGTGAAACTCGGTATTGCGTATGACGCAAGCTATCGAGGAAGGTCGCGATTTCGTGTAAAGCAAGCCAAGCAAGTATTGTGTAGAAAAAGATTTCTTTGATGATTTATATAACATAAAAGTCTCAGGTGTTACATGAAGTCTTGTGGAGATGGCATGAGGGCGGTGACCCATGCCATGAGGGTTCTTGGGCTATTTCATTTTGGGTTTGTACCTTTGGTATAGTCTTTTTTAGTTGTTTTAAGCTATGTAATTAAGTTCTGAATTTTTGTAAATTATTGTTTGGTTTGAAAAATCCAGATTCCTTTTATTGGATTCTTTTGTTGTTTTATGTTTATAAACTCGGGTAAATCATTCCCAATTCTCATTTTATGATACCCGAGCACTTGTGCCAGCCCGTGGGGATCGGGAACTCCCTTCGGGCCTTGTCACGGGCCAGGTTTGGCACTGGTTTCGGTGGTGACGAGATTTGGTTCGTGACAAAATGGTATCAGAGGGTGGTTCACTCTCTTTGGGTCATGTAATTTGGGGAACAATCCGGATAATATGGAGTTAGGATTTTTGGGACATTGAATTTCAGTTATGAGTAGTGTGGATGATCACCACACCTCATGAAGGGATTCACGTCTCCAGGGGAAGTCGGGACCTTTCAGATTCCTTTGGTTTTCTTGGTTTAATGATGATTTGGGGAAATGAAAAGAGAGTTGGGTTAATGGTCTCAGTAAGCTCACAGGGCCTGCCATGCCATGTGGAGCTGAGGAGATTCCCAAGAAGACTCTCTGTGATAGTGAAGTGATTGGAATATGGCCGCAAACCATATGTCCAAGTCACCCACTGAAACTAGTTTCCTCTCGCATTGTCTTGTGTTCTTTAGTTTTGAAATCATGGAAATTTGGTTTTAAAGTGAATTGGTTTTAAGAAGTGTAAATGTTTTGTGAAAGGATTTTCAAATAAATATGGAATGGTTTGATTTATGAAATATTGGAACTAAATATTCAGAATTATCTTGAAATGGAAAATAGTGTGCTTACACCACTTTTTAAAGAAGAAACCATATTGAAGTTGCTTTTGAAAAAGTGATTCCAATAGAGTTTTCTAATCTATCATATGGTGTTTTGTTGGGATGAGATGTTATGAAATTTATTTGAATAACATGAAATTGAGTTCTTGTATAAATGGTAGTTTCTTTATGAAAATTTTAGTAATATTTTATTTAGGATTTGGATCCCTTGGTTAGCAGTTTTGAGAAAAAGGATGTGTTGGTTGGCTGTTTTGGTTTTGAAAAGTGGAAAGAATATTTTTTTAACCTTTGGTCTTTCCTTGAGTGACCACATGCATGGGGTTATATGGGATTATGGATGGTTGATGGAATTACTGGATGAGTTCCGGGACGGATATGAGGAGGGTGCCCGGTGTGGCAGAAAAACATGCATGTGTGAGGCCCATGCGGTACCATTGGTGGATACGCTTACTGCTAAACTGTTTTTTCACAATAAATTACTTTTAAAAAAACATGATGTCTTGATGAATATTTTTGTATGGTTTGTATTATGGATTTTTGAAAATGTTGATGTTGTGGGATGTTTTGAGTCCAAGAACCCCTTCTGTTTTAACTGTGTTTTGGGATTGTGTTTGGTCGGTAAGCTGTGTTGTAGGGACGGTTAGTGGTCTCTTTTGAAAAATGTTTTGGGATGCCTTTACGGTGGTTCCCTTCATGTGTTTGGAGCGGTTTATGGCTTGTTTTGACCAATGGACCGGCTTGGTTGGGTCCTTGGGTTCTCCCATTGCATAAGGTACGCCCCCATTAAAGGTTAATGCATAATCGAAGTGCAACCCATATTTTTTCTCCATTGGAAAATCCTCCAGTTGATCAATACAAGGAATCTATTTCTTGAGCTTTTTAGATTGAGTATACACCATTTCCTTTATTGGTTTTGTGTATCCTCTTGTAGTGGGAGATTGATTATGGATGGTTGAAAGTGACCTTAGCCTCTTAAGTTTCCTAATTTTTCGAAGGTGGAAGTGTTCTGGGGTTGATAGCATGGATGATTATTTGGATAGTGTCTAAGAGGAACTCTCGGTCCTTCATAGTCTCTTCGATGAAGGAGTTCATGTTAAACTACTAGTGTGGGAAATCTGGTCATGAGAGGATATTATGGCCACTTTCTTGAATTGTGTGTTGTTTGGGGATGTTGTAATAGTTCCCTCTCTATTCATTTTTTATATCAGTCGCAATGGTCATGTTCGGTGATTCCTTGTGATGTCATGTGCTCGATTGACTGTAAAGGTGAAAGTTGGGCAATCATCTGAGAGTCTCTATTATGTTGGGATAATGTCTCTCTTGAAAAAAACATAAAAAAATATCCCATTTTAGAGGAAGGTGAGTATAAGTGTTCTTTACTTCTATTTTTTCTCACCCGAACAAACAAGGTGTGATGTGTGTACATCTTCTAATCCCTTGTTTCAGTGAAATATCAAGTTAGGGTAATGTGAGTTTGGAATGTGTTATGTATTGGAAAAACTTATCGGGGATTGCGGTGTAGTTTTTGTTTGCAACAAAAGAAGAATTCTCATTCAGGTGGTTTCCAAATCCAAACAACGAGGCCGACAATGCCTCAATCACTTGAGCTCCAACCATAGGTCTCCAAGAGAAGCTGGCTCATAGTTAGGGGAAATCACAGGGTCATTTAAACCCTTGTGCAAAGTCATATCCTCAATATGAAAGATAAGAAGAGTTTAAACCTATGGTGTCATCATGTTTCTTATACTGTTCAGGTTCGGTGGAAATAGATGGAGGGGCCTGTACCCATGTCATTACCCAATGTTATTCCCTCCCCCTTTGGTTTCCATTGAGTCTTTAGAGAAAGGTAAGAAGTTTGGCTAGACAGGTTGACCACACGGTTTGCACTTGGTTAGTAGTGGCCATGCCCCCAAAAAATACCATGTAGATAGAAGAATCTCCACTATTAGTTCCTGGTTTCTCAAACCATTCAGACCAACCATTTGTTCATCCCAACACTTTATATTTTGGGGTCATTCTATACCATCCCATGCTGGTCGATTATGATGGTTGGTTCTTATGGTGGGGAGCCTATTTTTTCCCCCGTACCAAAAACTTTGACTTATCCATGGTCATGGATTGGTGGTAGGTAGTCTCATTCGGATCTATCAAGCTACCTAAATCTTCCTTGGGTAACTGTTGAGATTGGAGAGTGCTCAATGGTTTAGTTATAGCAAGGTATGTGTAACCTTTTTCGATGTTGTTGTTCGTTTGAGTGAATTGCTTGAGTCTTGTTCAGATAGTGTTTGAGGAGTTTTCCTTTGGGATAAAGCCTGAATGTGATTGATTGTTTCAGGAAAGTGGTGTATGTTTTTTTTGTGAATTATTCCTTCCTTAATTGATCACTGGAGGTGTTTTGGCCTTTGGGGCGAAACCTGGAAAGGGAGTACATCTTAGATTATCATTTGGGTTTGGCTTTTGAATCTGGCCTTTCTGTAGCTTTCCGGGGACGGAAAGTTTTCATGGTGGGGAGAATTGTCACATACATGACTTTGTTTGAAGATAAATTTCATTTATTTTCCATTCATGCTTTGTTTTGAAGGGTTTCCGATGATTTTATGAAGGAATGGATGAGTTTTTATGAATTGGGTCAAACCGTGAGCATAATTCCAAATTTAAAAATAAATTTTGTTTCTTTTATAACAATTTCATTTTTTTATATTTTTCACCCATTCCAATTCATAAATGGTCTCCTCTGACCTATTAACAGAAAAATATAAATTTGGAGCCTTTATAAATACATAATCATGGAGGATTAGGGTTTATATTTAAGAATTGGGCCAACCCGAAAGCCCATTTTCCAGTTTTCAACTGTTTCTTTAATTTTTTAATATCTTATTAAATATAATGGAATTTTCGGTGAGTCCACCTCCCTCTCGACCCTAATAAACCCAGGCGCGCTCCCATTTCCTTTCCCCCCTCCTTGGAGCTCTTTGAAATCGCGAAATAGGGCTGATATTCATAGGGTGTCTCAAATCGGCCAGAATTGAAGAGGTAACTTCATCCATTCTTAACTCTCTCAATTCTTACTCTTTTCCATCCATTCTCGTTCCTAAATTACCTCATAAATAATGTTACAAAAATAACTGAATTTTGGATGTTTTAAATTTCAGCAACTATTGTTTTTGGAGTGATTAATTCCGGATACTTCAAGTAGATGAGTCTATTTCTTTCCTCTTTCAAATTGTTTAGGGTTTCTTCCCTAATTCTTGAATTATAAAAATTCCATAAGTTAGGTTTCATACCTAGGTTCTAAATTACTATATTTTGGGTGAAATATTGAGGTTTTAGGTTTCTTTTAACTTCTTTGAGTTGTGGCGGTCGTGCGGTTGATGTTTCACCCTAATATTTGAGAGTTTCGACACATTCGATAGGTGATTCTGTGGGTAACAATTTAATGATGATTTAGTTTTCTTGATTAAATAATTTTTCATGTTCCTTATTTGCTTTTTATTATGCAAAACCCAATTTTGGTAGAAATAGTAAATAATTTGGTATTAAAGTTACATTTTTGTTTGAAGTATGTATTTTTCAAATGTATTTCTTGAGTTCTCTCTTGTAGTAGTTTTCTAAAATGTGGAATTGATTTATTAGTTGTTGAATGGGGCTGCCAATTTTGGTTGGGTAATAATATAGTGTCACGTGGGCCTAAAAACGAGGGCCTTTTAATGGGTTTTATGTGTAACCTTGTCATACTCTTTGAAAGTGTTTTATGGATTTGTGTGTTTTCATGGGTATCTTTTGCGATATTGTTCAAGCTAATTATATAACATTTGAAAGTGGATTATTACATGTTGATTGGGATTCCAATTCTGTTTTGGTAAGAGATTGGTGTGATTTTGTCTTAAAAATAGTTTTTTGAAATGGGTTTTTTGTGAAAGACATATTTGCACCACTTGGGTTCTTTTTATGAAAATTGTAAATGTTTTAGTTGGTTAAACAAAGTGGGAAAAGGGTGCATATGTACTGTTTGATATATGTGTTCACCTATTATGGGGGTTTTAAAGGTGAAGTGATGTTTTAATATTTCAAATATTTTTAGAATGTTTTGTAAATTTCTGTAATGTTTTATTAAATTGTGATGTTAGAGAGAAACTTGTTTGTGGGATCTTTCGTGTAAGTTTAATGATAAAATGATTTTGAAGGTAAAATGGGTGTTATGTAACAAGTTAGTGGGATATTATGAGAGTTGTAATATATTTTATTGGGTTTATAAAATTGTTTAATAAATTTGTGGAAGTGTTCAAGAAATGTGAAATGTGTTGTGGGCTATTTTGGTGTGAGTGGGATTTCAATATCAATTTAAATGAAAAGTGGACTTTTGTGACTTTTGTTGTATACATGTGGGCTGTTTGGTGAATTTATGATATGGAAATATTATTTTCTTGTGAATATTATATTCATTAACTTGTTGAACTTGTTTGAGCACAAAGGGAAAACCCGGGTATCTAGGTGGGTGGACGTGTACTAGTATGCTAGTGAATCCGTGGGGTTTGGCGTCAGTTTCACTTAGCAAGATCGACGCTTACAACTCTAACTAAATTATTATGATGATGATTTGGGACCACTTGTTATGGGTATGTACCCTACTAGTGGATCGTTCACGATAATGGATATTTGTGATGGTTACTCTCACCGAGATACAAGTTACCTGAGACCCACAACTGGCTAGTTCCTAGGCGTTATTTCCTATTGCTTGTGCTCACTAGATATTTTGTGCTTATCGTCGGCATACGGTATGAGTGGATAGAAAATTTAGTAGCCTTGGTATTTATTTTAAAAGTTTTTATTCATTAAATCATCCCACTTGAAAACTAATTTTTTAAGTTGCATCTTTTAGAAAATGTAACTAGAAATTACATGTTTTGGAAAAATTTCATGCTTTTCATCTTTGAATGTTTACTGCATGGAATCTCTTAGTGGTGGTATCCTACTGGGCATTGGCTCACACACCACTTACACCTTTATGTGTAAGTAGACTTGGTTATTTTTGTTGTCGCAGGTTGGGTACAATTTTTTTTGTTCCAGTGGTTCGGGTTTCTAGCAGGTCCTTGGTGGTGAAGTCTTGTGGAGATGGCTTGAGGGAGGTGACCCATGCCATGAGGGTTCTTGGGCTATTTCATTTTGGTTTTGTACCTTTGGTATAGTCTTTTTTAGTTGTTTTAAGCTATGTAATTCAGTTCTGAATTTTTGTAAATTATTGTTTGGTTTGAAAAATCCAGATTCGTTTTATTGGATTCTTTTGTGGTTTTAAGTTTATAAACTCGGTTAAATCGTTCCCAATTCTCATTTTATGATACCCAGGCACTTGTGCCAGCCCTTGGGGATCAGGAACGCCCTTCGGGCCTTCTCACGGACCAGGTTTGGCACTGGTTTCGGTGGTGACCAGATTTGGATTGTGACATATGTAATATTATAAATGCATGTATATACTGGATATATATGATATATATGATATCTAAATCAGGAATATAATTCTGTAGATAATGTATATTTTAGCACATAAACAACTTATAATTATAAGAAGTTTATTTTTGACTCAAGTACCAAGGATCGACAAAACGCCTATTATTAAGTTAAATGATTACATAATGTTCATAACATGGTAATAAGTTATAATGAACTTGAAAAGGGTTATTAATCAAATAGAAATTAACTATAGTTTATTATTCAGGAGATTAAAGAACGATCGACTCAAGTCGGACACGAGGTAAGGGACTTCGTCTCAATATCCTTTCATTGAGGCATAATTTGATTTATACACAACTTTATTTTATACGGTGTATAAACCCCATTGAGTTTTACTTTTATTCAAAAGGAATATTTTTATACGAAGAGTTTTTACTAAATGACAAGTGGATGTTTTTATCGTACGTATGCGGTGGCAACGATTTCTCCGCCTCTGTGACCATTATTTGTGTTTCGGCTTCCTCTACAAGCCATAAATTTTTTAAAATGAAAAATAAATACCATTTTTTACATTTCATTTATTTTGGTATTGAAAATGGTTTTGATAATGTTTTGATTATATCAATGTGTTTTATTGATATCTTGTGATTGAAATGTGGAAGTGTTATGTTTCCTTTATGCATGTTTTATGTGATAAGATTATGTTATGGTTCTTGGGCATTGTTTATTATACGTTTAAACCTTTTCATATAAGTAATACATTTGACTTAGTAAGTGACGAATGGAGCCCACTATAGCTTCTCGATGCATCGGTGGGTCTCATGAGACAAACTAGTGTCTTGGCATGAGGCCTTGACAAAATCTTATTTGTAGTCTTGGAACGAGGCCCTGGCTACATAGTTATAATAGTCTGGAATTATGCATTTCATCATTATGAATGTGGTAATTGATATTAGATGTGAGTATTCGACTATTAGAATATCCATGTGAATAAATAAATGGCATTATTTCATTTTATCTTTCCCATATTATTCTGGAGTTCAAGTTTAAAAGGCTTTTGTTTTAGTTATACATTGCCTTATATGTTTATGTTTATTTATGAAAGTTTCCGCTATATTATTGTCCTTATTGAGAATCTAAGCTCACCCCTTTTAATATTTTAATTTTTCACAGGATGTGAAGAAGTATTTTATGAATGACCTGTAGGGATAGTATGAGGGGATATGAAGACAAGATGCTTTTGTAGTTTTTTTTCACTTTATGATGTAATATAAGACTTATGAATATATCTAGTGTTTCTAAGGATACTAAACTAATCGGTCTTTCGAGACTTGATCTTTTGTGATCATGCCAATATTATGTAATAATGCACCGACTCTGGGTAACTGGGGTCGGGGAGTTACAGTCTCTCCTTTGGTAGTAATGATCCTGGTAGGTAAAAACTTGTTGCTGGCTCATCCTTGGTGGGGACTCACCAAAGAGGTAGCTCCTCACTTATGGTTGCAAGTCCTGATAGAGACTCCTGGAAAATAGTGACTCACCATAAAACTTAGCTAAATTATCTTAAAAATAGTCTTAACATATAAAATAATATTATAAAACATGTAGATCATTAGTACTAAAGTAATCATTATTTTGTATCATTGAAATAAGAGAGTGTTAAACACACTCCACCTAGGGAGGTTCCGACATTCTCCCCCTTTTATATGATACAAAATAGAATTTTATAATATATGTACTAAATATGTAGACATAGATAATCATAGATGTATGTAAGTTAAAGATAGTTTTCCTATCATTTCAGAAGATATATGTGTTATATAAACAACCTAGATAGAAAAATTCTAAATATATACTGAAGATGTTATAGAATATCCCCTACTAAAATAAATTCTCAATTTATCTCCCCCTATGAGATTATGAAAAAGAAAAGAAAAATAAAATAAAAAGAACATTGAATTGATAATAATATAAAGATATCACACTTACTAGCATCCAAAAAAAACTATTCAGTAAAAAATATAAATATAAAGAGTACAAGGATAGTATCCCTATCTAGAGACTACACATAATAATATTCATTGTTTATAGGTTAGTGTCAGATCAACTTTCTCTTTCCATTTTTCATTGTCTTTGTCCTGAGAGGTTGAGATAACAGTACTAAAAGTTATAGAATAGGTGGTAATGGAACGGATTTTTCTAGCATGAGGAAGTGTTTCATGAATAAGAACTAGTCCAAGGTGTATGATTTCATTAACTAGTGACAAACTCATATAATGAAATGTTGGATATAGAAGACCATCGGACAAGGTAATCACTACAGGTCTATATCTAACTGCATCTATGGTTGTAGTTGGAAGAATTGTTGTCATGGTAATTTCCACTCTTAAAATAACTGTTGTACTATAGATATGTCATAAAGGTTTCATGATTTTGGTAAAATCAATAGTTTTACTTCCTCACTTTTCCATTGGACTGAAGAAATATTTTTTCTCTTCTATGAATCTATGAAAAACTATTATGACAACCTAGAGTTGAAACACTTGTTCTTTGAAAGAACTTACCACTGGTGGAAACTTCAAATTATCTATAAGAAATTTTAAGTCATCATATATATCATTATTTATATAAATCCTTGAAAAATAATACTTTATTTATATTTTGATGATGTCCATATCAGTCCTGAAATCAATGGAATACACCTTTATCATTTTATAGATGTTCTCTCCATGATGGCGTATTTACCTTAATCACACATCATGAGTGGCCAAATAACCAAATAATTAATAATATCTTCCCTAATAATCTTAATGAGAAGTTATCTATCAATTTTTACTAGAGTTGGAGGAGGTGAAAATGATGTAGAGGAAGAAACAATCATTCTTTCCATCTTTTGAGAAATAGAATTCAAACTTTCGAAAAAGGATAATGTCAGACCCTCTACTAAAGCCTTCAAAAATTTAACTTCTATTGAAACTATTTTATTTTCAACTTCTATCTCATGAATATGACATCTTACACTTGGTTGTAAATGAGATATAACCAACTCAACCAAATATCATGTTTTTTCTTCACTAATTCGAGAAACTGGAGAGGGTTGAGGGGTTGGGACATTTTTAAAATCTAAAACTAAATTCCTTCTTAAGAATTTCAAATAATAATTCACATTCCTTTGAAAAAGTTCTTAATTATCTTGTTTTACAACATCAAGATGCATAACATATTGAGAAAAAAATATGACCTCTTTGCCAATGATGCACATCAGGCTCAACTAATCTATCTTTTTTACATGGGAGTAAAAGGTTACACCCTCGCTCCTAGATTGATCAATTTGATCTACTAAGGATCCTTCTCCTCTAAAAATATTTTCATTCTCATCATCTGAATCATTATAATCCAAAATAAGTCTAATAAAACCAGGATACTATTCCCATTATTAAAAATAACTAATGTAAGGTCTTGTATGAGGAAGAATTATAGATTATTTGTCTACTTGAGAGGATTGACCAACTTCAGGTACATAAGGGGAGGGTTCTATTTGATGTGTATGTATGTTATCTTCTGGTTTTAATTTATCCATTTGTTCTTACTAGTCAATAGGCTTGGGACTCTTCTCCCCCTTACTATAAGCTTACACATCATTTATAATAACATCTGATAAATCATACATCTTAGTATCTTTAGAATTATTCTTATTTCTGTGATAACTTGATACCACTGGTGATAAAGTATTTATTTAAACTATATCATGATCATGATCAGCATGATCATCTTCATTCTTATCACATCCATCCTTATGATCATTTCCACGATCATCCCCATGATCATTACTACATTCAGAATTTTTATCTTCTCCATGATTAGTTACATCTTCACCATTATGATCAGATCCATCATCATTATTTCCATCATCATGATCCTCATTATCTTTACTTTCATTTCCATCTAAATTATTTTGATATAGATCATCATCTTCTTCCTTAGAATCATATTCATCACTACCATTTCCATTACCATTATAGTCACTAGATCTTTTAGAGGATTATGTATTAAATTTTTCTTCTCCAAATACATCAGTTTCTACATCAACCTTTTCATATAAAAGATATTATAGGGTAGGTAGAGAACCTGCTGGGCTGAAAAATCCAACAGAAACTTTAGGATGAGATGTAGGAATCTCATTATCACACCCCACTCCACTCAAAAATATTTTTCTTCTTCCTTTATATTCTAAATTTGTTCATTGTCATCATCATATAATTAATCCACTAACTCATCGGTCTTGAGACTAGGATCCACCATGTCCTTAGGTCTGGTTGGATGATCAATATGATTGAATTCATCGTACAATTTGACAATTTATCTTACCGATCATTTCATCCATGGATTTCATCCCACATTAACCCTTTTTCAAACTATCTTTGATAAGAAAAAATTTCCATACTTATGCTCAGCTTCTTCTCCTTATTTTATAAATCCCTTATAATTTAAGATGGAAGATACTATATTAGGATATATTAGGGAGTTTGATATTGATCACTTATTTAACATCTCATACATATGAATCATAAAAAATCTACACAGATTGATCCTTTTCACTTATTTCATCATAAATAGGAAGTAAACATCCTGATATTTCATGGTATTTAAATATCCCTTTTGAGGGCACAAAACAAGTAGTAAAAACTTGAATAACAGCTTACATTCAGCATCTAGTTCATCATCTTTAAGTCTCTTTAGGGTATTATATCCAGTCAACTATAGGAGGTCCTCTTTATATTTGAACATTTCACTGTCACTTGGAGTACATCCTTGAAAATCCTCATATACCCCTTTATGAGTCACTTTTAAGCAGTTTTCCCATTCATTTTAAGAGAAATAAATCTCTTATCCATCAATGAAACTTTCTATCACAACCTATTTCTTTCTAAAAAACATAGCATTCGGATAAAAATCATATACTAACTTTAGATAATGAACATGGTGGTTTAATGTGAACCAATTCATCAATTTGTGATTTTATATAACTTTAAATACTAGTGTATTTTCTATATGGGATCCATTGCACATCAATTTCTATTTTGCTTCGACAACCCATTTTTTCATATGTGGGTTTTATGAAACAATATCCAAACTATTTCAATATAAATTGGGCTTCTTAGATTTCAACATCTCTTCTAGATTCGACTCTGATGCTCACTTCACATAGTCTATTCAGATCAGTTGAATGCTTAAGGGAGAAAGGAAAGATGATTGGTCTAAGAGGAAGGCAATGGTTCAGGTGTTTAAGGGTTTAAGGGGTAGTGAATCGATTTGATTTATTTTATTTATCCTAATAGATTTATCATATAGGTATTCCAAAAAATAAGTAATAAATTTATGCTAATAAATATTTTTTTGGGAAAATAATTTAAATTGTAAATAAATGGTAAAAAAAGTAATGGTGAATCATTCAATGGTGAATCATCAATGGTGACTCGTCAATGGTGAATTTTCAACGGTGACTCATCAACTGTAAGTCACCAATGGTAACTCATCAATGGTGACTCATAAATGGTGACTCATAAATGGTGACTCATCAATGGTGACTCATAAAAATTGACTTATCAAAGGCTATTCATCAATTGTGAATCAGTAATGGTGACTCACCAACAGTGACTCATTATCCAAAAAATATCATTCATAATTCATGATTGAGGTAGTTTAATCTTATAGAATTCAAATACTTTGTAAAGATATCATCAAGATGATGTTTAGTTCAAGTAAATTATAATGTTATATCACCTTTTTGATAATTATCTCTCAAAAAGTGATGTCTTACCTCAATATTATTTTTTCAAGTAAAGTAAGTTTCATCCATAATATTTTATCATATAAACTACCTGCAGCTATGTATTCAGATTTAGTAGTGAATTGTGTGAAAAAAATTTGTTTATTACTACCCCATAATACTATAATTTTTTTTAATAAATGACATGTTCCTGATGTTCTTTTTCTATCTAACTTACAACCACAAAAATCAGCATCTAAATAACTTACTAAGAAAAATTATTATCCTCTTGGATAGAAGAATCCTAAATTGGTTGTATATTTGATGTATTTAAAAATTATTTTGAAAGCTATTAAGTGTGACACTTTTCTATTTTCTTGAAATAAAGCACACATAAAAAACAGAACAAAATAGTAGGCTAACTAGAAGTTAATTACAATAGAATATCAATCATAAATCTATAACTAGTTTGCTCTTCTAATTTCCTAACTTCATCAAGACATGGTTTACAGGTGTTACTCATGGGAGTATCACCACTTTTAGTGCTATCTAAACCAAAATATTTTATAATATATTTATTATATTTACTTTAATTTAAGATAACTCCTTCTTTGATTTGAAAGAACTAAAATCGAAGAAAGAATTTTATTTCTCACATTAATCCCATTTCAAATTCATTATGCATTATTTTTTAAAAATAAGTACACATGTAATCTTTAAGAGATGAAAAAATAATATCATCTATATATATTTTTATTATTAAAAAATATTTTGAAATTATTTTATAAAAATACATGGATCAGTTATACATTTTGAAAAACCTTTTAAAATAATAAAATTGGTATACATATCATACAAACTCTAGGAGCATGTTTTAAACTATAAAAATATTTTTTCTTTTTAAAAACATGAATAGGAAAATTTTGGTTTTTAAATCATGGTGGTTATTCAACAAAAACATCATCAATTATAAATCCATTTAAAATTTTACTTTTAACATTCATTTGTTATAGTTTGAAATTAAAATATACTACATTGTAAAGTAGTATCCTAATGGATTCAAGTATGGCTATAGGTGAAAAATATTATTCATAATCAATACCTTTTTCTTGATTAAATCCATGTGAAACTAATATAGAATTTTTTCTTACCATAGTGCTTGAATGGTCATTATTTTTTTGAACACCCACTTAGTGCCAAAATTTAAGGTGTCTTTAGGTCTATCAATAATTTCCCAAACCTTTTTTCCCTATAATTGAATATGTTACTATTTTATAGATATTACCCAAAATTCATCATTGATGTAATCAGTAATGTTCCTAGGATAAATTTGTGACAAGAAGGCTTGGTGTTCAATTTGATTTTTAAGGGAATATCTAGTTTGTGTACCACTATCTGGGTTTCCTATTACATCATCTAAATGGTGATTTCTATGCGTCTTAACTACTATTTGAATAAAGGGGCTAGTTGTCTCAAGATCTTCTTTAGGTTTGGGTTCTAGTAGTTTACTGTTTGAACTTTCTGCTTATTTAACCAAACATTTAGAAGGTTTAGAATTGAGATTTAGAGTTGAAATATCAATCTCAAGGTTCTTTAATATTTTCCTAAGTTTATTAGGTTTGGTTTCATCAAATTTAATGTGAACAAACTCTTACATTATTTTGGTTCTCTTATTATGCACTATATTAGATTTTCTAGAAGTTTAATATCTAAGGAAAATTCCTTCATCACTCTTGGAAGAAAATTTTTCCAGATTATCCTTTGTATTTAGAATAAATAATTTTCAATAAAAAACTTTGATATAATTAACCTTTGGTTTTCTATTATTCCATAATTAATAATGTTTTCTTTTTTATGATAGGTTTAATTAAAACACTATTTATAGTATAACAATTTTTGGTGTCCAAGGAGCTGAAATTATTTGATTATAAACATTTTGAAAACAAAATGATTCAAAGTCTTGATTTTAAAATTTTCATCCATGATCACCTCTTAAGGTCTTAATCCTAAGTCAAATGTTATTTTCTATAGATTTTGTATAATTAATAAATTAATAACAGGATTCACTATTGTGATCTAGAAAGAATACACATGTGCGTCTATAGAATTCATCTACAATGACATAGACATAATGTTTTCCATTTAAACTAGAAACTGTAGAATGTATAAAGTGGTCCATATGAGTTAACTCTAGAGGCTCGGAGGTTGAAACATTTTTCATAGAATTAAAATAAATCTTATGATGTTTCCCGTTTAGTTAGGGATCACAAAATTAATCATTTTAGAATTCCGGATTTAGTAGGTCTCTAACTATCCCTTTTATTATTAGATATATAAATTAATGAATATTGAAATAGCCTAATATCATATACCAAATCCCATATTCTTTGTTCAAGTCACTTAAACAAGAAATTTTTTAAAAGATAATTAATTTAAATCAATAGAATAAATATTATCATTACTTAAATAAGTATAAATTAAAACATTTTTATCACTAAAAACATGATTGTCTATGTCTTAAACTTTTACATAAAATTAATCATTATATAATTAATAAATTATAAGAAGATTATATTTTAATCCATTTATATATACAAATGTAAAAAATAATATTGAATTATAATTATCGATTTAACTAAGGAAAATGATTTTACCATTAGCATTGTCAAAAAAAATGACCTGACCACCATCAACTTTGATCAAATTCTTAAATTTTGAATACTCACTAGAAATATTTTTGGAACAACCACTATACAAATACCATAGGTTTTTTCTGGATGTTTTCAAACAGGTTACCTACAAAACTTATTATTATTCCAAAAACGATTTTCCTACCCAAATACTCTTGGGTCCAATTTCGTTAGTGATAAGATATTTTGGAACCCATATTTTCCTAATGGGTTTATTATAAATAGATTGTAATATTATATAAATAAATACTTTATTAGGTCTAGCTGAGTAGTTCCTTGCATTATATTATTTTTTAAAACTGGTATTGAATATAAATCTAGTTTTTTCGATTTTTTCTATCCTAGTTGGCAACAGATGCCATTATATAATTGGGAGTGAATTAATTTTATAGTATTTGAGTTAAAGTATTCTTACCAATGTTAAACCTTTCTATATATTTCTTTAGCTGTTCATTTTCAAATTTTAATTCATTTTTCTCTTTTAACAATTGATCACTTTTATCTTTTTCAATATTAAACTTGGTTTTAATAATTACTGTCAAAGCATATTGTTTCTTATGTGACTTAAAATTATATATAAACTAGTGAAATGAATCTTACAGCATGTTATAGTAGTTATATAGATCTTCATTGGTCAATATTTCATCAATATCATCATTATGTTAATTTTTAGAACTTTTTTGGTATAATAGTAGGAGAAGTAGGAAGAATATTTTATACCTATGATGTGCTTACCACAAAGCACATATTTTCCTTATCATACATATCCTCTGAATTAGTATCTAAATCACTCGAGCTATCTTCAGAGGCACTCCATGTCTCTTTCCAAGATTTTTTAACCTTCTATCCTTATCCTCATACTTTTATATTTCAATTTTGGACAGTCATATTTAATGTGTCCCTTTATCATACATTGATAGCAGGTGATTTCATTTTGACTATCATCCTCTTTCCAATATTTTTTCTACTTTCCCTTGATGTCATAATTTCCACTGAAATTATATTTCTTAAAGAACATATTTTTCATATATAATTTCATGAATATTCTGGTCATATGTCCTATCTCTTCATCATTTTCATTATAAGATTCTTCTTCACTGGAATTTTTATCATGTACCTTCTCTCTTAGTTTGGATGTAGTAGTCTTGAAGGCTACCAGTTTTCTTTTTGGTTCATCTTCATAGATCTGTTTGTTAAATCTAATCTCTTCAACATACATCATCATATTTCTTATAAATTTCTTTCATATGTAATTAAATCACTTCCCAAGATTATATAATTGACACCGATGTTCCTCTCTGTATTTCTGGTAAGCATCTGAACAATCACGTCTCTTGAACTTTGTTTATCAATTGTTTTCCAAGTGAATACATGGTATTAAATATATCATTTAACATGATATACATATCAGAAATAGGTTCATAAGATTTTATTTTAAAATTATCATACATGATTTTATATGTATTTAGTCTCATTTATTTGACATTTGATGTCTCTTCAAGTGATATATATAAGGTATCTCATATTTCAAAATAATATTTTCATGTAGATATTCTATTAAATTCATCATCACCCAAAGCATAAAACAAATAATTCATATCTTTACAATTATTATTGTATGTAGCATTTTTGGCATCACTACATGTAATTCTAGCAGTTTATGTTACTTCATATAGATCTTCTATTACAATCCAAATATCAAAACCCTTAATTTCTAAATATATTTTCATTTTAATTTCCTATTGCATATATTTTTTACCATTAATATAAGGATATTTTTTGGTAGTATATCTTTATTGTATATTATCCATAAAGAACTAAAATTTCGAATTGATAGAAATTCAAGATCTTTATAATACAACTAAAATCACAGTTGAATAGTTAATATTTAAAATCCTATGATACCACATGTTGGTCAGTGTGATTAACTAAAGAGGGGTAAATTGATTTCCCAATAAAAATTTCTTTTAAATATTAAGGTAAAATAAAACCCCCTAAAAAACAAACTATCCAATTAATCAAAAGGGAATAAAGATATAAGATCTATCCTTTTAAAAGATTTATTGACTAGTTACTATGTCCCAGATAAAATAATGTTTATAATTACCTTATCTTTTAAAATCAATCTACTTAGACAAAAATACAATAAACACTACTTTTTAATAATTATCGATATAATTATTTTTTATAGATAAAAAACAATCTAATATGTAATAATAAAAAATAAGAAAATATTATGGAATAAACAAGTGTTTTGTTCTCAATATGAGACTTAATCCACTCCACTAAGCAATAACCTGCTCCCAAGAATATTATAATAATAATCAATCAAATACAAAACATGGATTAGGTAAAAAACAATATCAACAATATGTAAAGGCTAAAGATCATCTTCCATAGTTATATGTGAGAATTAAAGATAGGACATGCCATTCAAAGACCTCTTCCACAAACACCATGGGAAAACAGATGTTGAGAAAGAAGATAATAACAAGTATTCTCTTGTTAGAAGTAGGAGACAGTTTGTGTTTGATAGCAGAGTAAAAAAACCCAACTTAAAAGAGAAAGTAATAAATAGAAGGATTAATGAAGATAATAGTGATGCTCTGTATGGTATGTTCAGAATGGTATAAGTCTCCAAATAATCTTTGGTGAGGATTTAGAGCTTTATTTTTCAGATTTAGAGCAAAATAAAGGATCAAAGGATTTATAAGAATGTTCCAATTGATCTCTATCAATGTCTTAATCAATATATATAAATGATTATGAGATTCTATGTCATTAATGTTCATAGAACATTAATCAGTAAGATCATGAGGATTCATAGATTCAATAACAAAATTCTCTGTATGTTTTTTAGTCTTTAATCATAGTATGTGTCATATGTGTTGTCGTCATTTTGAGAGAGATGTACTTCCTGAGTATATATCAGCATCAGTTGGAGAAGATCCACAATCCTTAGATCGACTTTGACTATGTCATAAGACTTGGACAAATTATTGTAGAATAGAAATTTTTTTGATTCATTTACGAAAAATTCCCTAGACAGCATCGGAAGTAAGAAGCTGGAAGTGACTTAGAATCTTATGGTATCTTAGACTGGCGATACCTCAGGATGATGGTGACTTGGAGTCTGGAGGTGACTAAGAGTACAATACGGATGTCAAGTTTTATTATAGCTGATTATAGTGGTAGATCATCTGGAGGTAACAATCATGTTGGTGACTCATCCTTGTCAGTGACTTGCCTCAGGGATAGCTCCTCACTGACAGTAGCAAGTCCTAATGGTGACTCCCAGCTAACAGTGACTCACCATACAACCGACCTAGATTATCATAAAAATATTCTCACCATATAAAATACTATTATACAACATGTAGATCATTAGTACCAAAATTATCATGTTTGGGGTCATTAATAGATGAGAGTGTCAAAGACACTCCACGTAGGGACCTACCAAAAAAGTTGATTTTACATCGAATTAACCCCTAATGCAAGACCATTGTCAAAGACTCTCTATAGAATAGACACTTTGAAAATAGTGGAATTGATAAATATATAGAGGAGTTGTGTGATAGTGTATTTTTTTAATCTTTTTTTCACCATGTAGAACCCATGTTCTCTGAATTGTAAAGAAATATGGATCCATGAGGTTGTGCATGGATTATTGGGAAATCAATTCTATTATGATAAATAGTGATTATTGTCTGAAGGTTTTGGGTGTAGTGGATGTATGTGATGGGTCATGTCCAAATTTTTTTCTCATGATCAATTATCAGTCTATGACTTACACTATGATGAAAATCATGATCAAAATAATTGAATCAAATAATATAAATAATGGATTAAACACCAAAACCATAGTATGGTATCATCCCATATTATTTATAATTAATTTATAAAATTAAATAATAGCCTTGATAGAATTATTTATTCACTAATGGATCTAACCATGGATCTATATCATTCCATTGTTTCTTTGTAAGAATCAAGATAATAGTTCCTCTAAATATGATTTTCATGTGTTATAAAAATATCTAAATATTGATGTTGGAATATTTGAGTGCTAGCATGACAAATCATGAAACTAGTGTCCTTCATCTTTGATTTCCTTGAAATTTTTTTCCAAAGGATTGTTCTTGATCTCTCGTAACATGAGAGTGGAAGGTGGAGGAAGATTTAACTCTTTTCTTGGGAGTGTTCTTGGAGAAGGGATGTCTCTAGGGCTTCGAGAGGATTCTACAGATTTTATTATCCTTAACAAAATGAATTTTCTCTCTTGAAAAATAATATAATTGGTTTTATATAAAACTATAGTTAGAAATAAATAATATAATGAGTGACCATTATTTTATATTTAATCTCTATGGTACCCTATGTATATAATAATAATTATAATAATAATATTATTATTTCTTGACATGCGCTAAACTCACGAATTAAATTACATATTACTTAATCAAGTAATATTCAATATATATTATTTCTCACTAGACCATTAAATTAAGTCATCCATACCTCCATAATATCATTGGCCCTTAAATAATAAATATTTATTTAATAAATAAACCTTATTGTATTATTTTCTAATAAATAAATAAATACTATATTCACTAAATAGTAAACAAACATTTATGAAATATTCTGATAATATAATATTCTCTCAGATAAGTGGTGAAGGAATATATGAAATCAATTAAAAAACAATAATTATTAAACCCCATTTAGGAATAATATTTATTCAACATGTTAAATAATAAATAAAAAATATATTATTTAAATAATATTATGGATAAACATAGGGTGTGACCCTCTGAGGATATTTTTCACTAGCATTAGGCAAACCGACCTAAATTCCAAAGATGGAATCTAGAAACATACCAATGAACCCATAGAGAAATAAGTTAATTCCATAATAAAATAATACCTAATATGAATGATTATATTTTAATAAAATACCTTTAACATGATATCTCTAATAAGGTTTCTTGCATATTGGTGTCATCAACCTATGTGTTTGATGTCTCCTTCTCTGAATTTTCAAAAATTGAACTTTCTTATAGAGCACCATGGATATGGTTTTATTTAGGCAATATCATTTCCATCAAAGGTCACGGTATATCAACATACAATAAAGAATAAAAGGGAGAAATACTTTCTCACATTATTCATTAATGTAATATTACATGTGATGCACCCAATGTATCCTACTTCCCCATGAATATATGTCGTCGCGATTTTCCTCAATACATCAATGTGCTTGATTTATAATACTTATTAATAATAATATTAAAGTAAAACAATTAATACACATATTTGAAGATAGGAACATCTAAAGACACATATAAATGTTTATTTTCTAATGACTATTATCATTCTCATAATATCCTACATTTGATATTACTAAACGCGTATGACATGAAAAGATAACTCAATTACTATGAGTCTCAACCCCTGATAGCCTAAATAGTTGTTCCATAAAATGATTTCATCCAACTATTGATTATATATTTAAGAATACTGTCATTCTACTTCTAGGTTATCATCACAGTAGGGAACTGTTATTACCTTTTTGTGCGACAACTACTCTTAGTAAATTATCACATACTATGTTACATAGAAGAATAATCATGATGTTATAAGAAGATTATTAACGTTAAAAACTATAAATAAAATTTATCATAATGTACATATAAGTTAGTTCTAAGGAACCAACTCTGATAGACCCCCACTTTCACTTGAGCCAACTGCTAACAACCTTACGTCCACTATATCTCACGTGATACTCATACTTATTCTAATATAGATCCTTAGTCAAGTGTTTTTCCATGTTTTCTTCTATAGAAACTCTTCTTACTACAACTTCGCCCCTTTGATAAAAATCCCTCAATAGGTGAAACTTTCATAGTATAATATTTTTCTATTGGCGTGACCTTGTCTCTTTTACAAGAGCCACAACTATAGTATTATCACTATACAATATGATGAGATTTTTATTTCTAGGTACCACATCAAGATCCTAGAAACATCTTCATATATAAACAGACTTGTTGGATGCATTAGAGGCCACTATATACTCATAATCCATAGTAGAATAAGTGAAAACCTACTACTTTTAGCTCATCCATCTCACAAATCCTCCACTGAGATAGAAAATATATCCTAACTCTGACTTCATATCATTATTATTTGTTTGAAAACTAGCATCAGTATAACCCATGATGACCATCTCCTCAACATCTCCATACACCAGGAACATATCCTTAGTTCTTCTCAAATACATACAGATATCTTTAATAGTAGAATAATGTTTTTCTCATGTATCTACATGATTTCTACCTACCATGTTCATTGCATAGGAAACATCAAGTCTAGTTCCTAACATGGAATACATGATTGAAACTATCACTACAGTTTATGGGATTATAGTCATTATCTCTTTCTTATGTTATATCCTATGAAACATTTTCTTATAAATATGTATACCATGTGACATTGGAACCAATCCACTTGAGGATTATTTCATACTAAATCAATTAAGTATCTGGTAAATGTATGTTCTTTTACTTATCCCCCAAATCATATTGGATATCTCATGAATGATCTTTGTCCCTAGAATATAGGCTACATCACCTATGCCCAACATAAAGAAACAGTTGTTTAACCATTCCATAATATAATGTAAGACTGGTATGTCATTTTCAATAAGTAATATGTCATCAACATATACTACTATTATAATGAATAAATTCTGACTAAAACTCTTGTAAACAAATGTATCAGTTTCATTCTTAATGAAACCAAATTATTTTATAGATTTATCAAATTGAATGTTCCATGAACTGAATTCATTCTTCAATCCATAAATGGATCTCAACAAATTGGAATTCTCTTTGGCATCACCTGGAGTCACAAAACCTTCTAGTTCTGTCATATAGATATATTCATGAATGTTCCCATTAATAAAAGAAATTTTAACATACATTTACCAAATTTCATATTCATGTAAATCTTTTATAGCAAGTATAATTATGATGGATTTAAAAATGGAAAGTTGTGAAAAGGTTTCATAATAGTCAATTCCATGATTATTTTTAAAACCATTACCCACTAGCTTTTATTTATAGGTATTTACTTTACCATCCATGTAAATATTTCTCTTGAATAACCATTTTCACCCTACAGGTTTTAAATCAATTGGGGAATCGGCCATAACCCAAACATTGTTCTAAAACATGGAATCCAATTAAAAAATCATTTATTCTTTCCATATTATAGCTTTTGAGCTCTCTACTTACAATTTTTAATAGATAATATAATAATTTTCAACCAACAATGAGTCATAATATTTGATTACTATAAAAACATATCTCATTGGTTCTCTTACAAATTTGATGATCCAACATGGTACTTATGTTGAAGGTAATACTTATTCTATGAGGACCTGTATAATATTTTTTTTACCAACTTGTTGATACCTTGATCATAAACTACATCAAAGTAAAACTTTCTCCCCCTATCCTTTTTGATTTTATGATCCCTCTCATGAAAGATGCATTCTATAGAAACAGTCACTTTCTTTTCATATGGGTTTTATAGGTAGTATGCATTTTTCTCATAGAATACCCTATAAATATACACTTTGATCTCTGAGGTGGATTTTTTTAACAAAGAATGCCTTAAAAATTCTTCACAACCCCATACACGTGTATGTGACAAAATGGGTTTCTTTCAACTCCATAACTTGAATGGAATTCCATTTTCAACTTCATTTGGTACTTAGTATAATTTATATGACATAGTTTGTGATCCATATTCTCAGATGTATAATGCAATATTTTCATGAATAATAATCGACCTTACTATGTATAACAAGGATTGGTTCCTCCCTTCACTAACACAATTCCACTATAGTGTGTAAGGTAGGGTGAGTTGATATAGAGTCCAAAACTCCCATATAAAGTCGATAAACTCTTGGTTAAGATATTCAAAACATTGATCTTATTGAATATTATTTATCTACATTACAAGTTGATTCTCTTCTTTATTCTTGAATTCATTGAATTTATCAAAGTACACAAACTTATACCTCTTAATTAAACATAGCCACATCCACTCAAGTCATTAGTAAAAGTTATAGATTATGAATATCCACCTCAAGGTTCTATTTTACATGATCCACATGAATCATTGTGTTCCAATACTAGAATCTATGTGACCCATTAACCCTATCCACAAAATGGTGGTTTGTTCACTTTTTTTATTGTAAGAAATCATTCCATATTTCGAGTGGTTTTATCAAAAATGTGTCCAAATAACAATCTTGAAAGATAATTGTCAAATTATTCTCATTTATATGACCAATACAGTGATTCCATAGTTGGGTATTATATTATTCCTTTGAAAATGATTTTTTAACTATTGTAATTTTTTGTAATTTAATACATAAAGAACATTATTTAAATACACCATACCATAACATTTGTTGTCATTATAAAAGAAACAAAATTTATTTTTGAACTTGAAAATAAAACCATATGAATCTTAGAAATACATAAAAAAATTGGAAAATAGTCGGCACATAATAACAATCCCTTAAAACCAGTATCATTCTAGTTGGTAATAAAATGTGGTAGTCAGCAATATATAAAGTAGCTAGCCTCACACCATTGGTAGCTCGCAAATCCTCCTCCCCTATATAAATATTTCTGAATCTACTTGTATCCATAATTTGGATTTATATTTAAGTACCACAATCTATATATAAACCCCAATGTGTATATATTGAAATATTACACTCAATAATGAAATCACATATAGATTACCCATGATTCTGGGTGTAGTTATTCTTCTAGTGGCCTTGCTTGCGACATGAAAAACATACAACCTCCTTTTCATTGACCTGCATCTGGATCTTCCTCTTCTTAGAAGGATGTTTCTTTGGAGATTTAGACTTTCTATGAGCCTTGGGTCCCTTTAACTTGTTCTTATTTTTCTTATTCACTATAAGGATTAAATTTTTGTCATGCCCTATATCCTTATCCACTTCTCCAATCAAAATAATAACATTAAAAAAACAATTCTCATTATTTATCATGTTTTAATTTAGAATAAAACAAGATAATGTCTTGGTTGGTGAGGAAATTATGAGATCTATGTTCAACTCATCTTGTAATTTAATACCTCAGAGGTCTATGTGTTTAATGTAGCCAATAATCATGACTACATGAGGCCTATATGGTGTCCAACTCCCAAATATTAGTTATAAACAATGTGTTGGAGATCTCAAATCTATCTTGAATCTCCTTATCTTGATAGAGATTCTATGTGTTAGACAACATTCTATATGAATCATTGTCATCATGTTTCTTGAAATGATCATTGGTCATGGATGATAGCATAAAACATAGAAAATGTATTTCAACATTCAGATTTTTCTCATAAATAGACAATTCTTCCTCACTAGTCTTATTACCTGGTGTATTAGGAATATATTCTTCTTGCACATATAATTTCCTTTCATGGTTTAGGATAATGCATAAGTTCCTTTTCCAATCTTAGAAATTAGTGTTGGTGACAAGGATTTCATTATCCTATTTGAAGTTATTTTTAATATTTTTAATCATGTATTATGAGCATAATTTAAGTATTTTATCTGATAAAGTTCAGACAAATAAATAAATATTATATTTTTTGATCTCCCATATTTTTATTGAAACCCTATATTCTGCATAATTGGTTTTGAAATATCCTATTTCTTGGGTATTATAGTGTAAATGATCCATATTCCCCTTCTCATCACCTCAACTTTGGTTGGTTAGGCAATTTGAAGGGTTTCAGTAAGATAGCCCAAATTCCAACATCATTAACTCAAAGTTTCGTGATCTTTTGAGTGGACTCCCCAATCCTTAAATCATTAAATTGGATTTACTCAAACCTTTCCTATTTGTTACACCAGGTACAAATTTAGAAGTTAATACATGATGTAAACTAAGTTATGTCATCCTAAAATTTCAAGTTATAATTCCCTGATAATTGAAAGCATTATAACATTGGTTAGTCAAGCACTATGAACTGTGGTTTGATTTTAACTAAATTAGTGGAAGGTTATACCATCATAACATATAATTGAGGGATTCTATCATTTATGTGTAAATTTACAATTATTAAATTTATTAAATTCCTATTAATATAAATTTTATTTAATTAAGTGATTGACCCTGTCTTAGACGATATTTACAAATAAGCTGATTTATTTTAGTTTTATTATGCATGCTTGTTAATTTAATTAATTCATGTTAACATGAGAAAAAATACATATTGAAATAACCATGAAACTTGATATAAATAAAATAATAAAGTGGAATTATCATGATCATTTGTAATGGTTATTTTTTCAAGAGGATGAGAAACTAACCATCTACCAAGGGGGAAAACACCTTGAACCAGTTATGGTTCATGTAGTATTTTTCCACCTATCCACCTATATATCTCTCTTGGATTGTTTTTTCCTTGGATCTAAACATGAATAGTATCCACTATCTTAGGATCTCTATTCAATACATATGCTTTTCATCACACCTAGGTGAGGGGAAGGGGGTTACATAAAAAAACCATGAGCATATAGGCACTTAAATAATAAGAGAGATGGAATGCCGGCCAACAATTTAATTTAGCAAAAAATTAAATGTAACCAATAATATACATTAGACTCTAATAGACTCATGATCATCCACATGCATGGAAATAATTACACATTTAATAAAATTATTATTTAATTATAATTGTTCTTATTTAATATAATCATTCATGAATAAATTAATTATCTTCTTTATTTAATTGATTATTTTATCATAATTCTCATCTTAACATCCTTGAGATTATCGGCCATATTATATTTAAAAAATTAACTAAATTAATTTAAAATTAACTATGTAAAATAATAAAATGGACCTTGGAGGTAACACGGTGAGTGCCCATTTGAAATACCCAATAGGTATTATACTCGTATACTATTTAATCTTGTGATATGTAGCGTACACGACTTATCACATGCATTCATGGTGTGAACAATAAACTTAATTATTACACGTATTACATGATTTTTCTATCACCAGTTATGATTTAATGCACATAGAGTAATTATAGCAATACAACACATACATGATTTGAATATCTGAACATTATAAAGAAATTAATAAATATTTATGTATATTAAACCGCATCACATGATGTGTCCAATCAATTTAATGACCACACATAGGTATATGTTGATAAGTAATGCATGGTATAAAAATATAATTTTAATTCTAAGTAATTTGGTAAAAGTACATTGTGTGTACATTGGAGATACACACCGTGTAAATTTTATCATCTTCTATATATAGCCCATGCCTAGGGGATTGGTGTGTGGTTGTTCCATGGAAAAAGTTGGAGTGCACATTTTGTAAATAGGCTTCATGTTGTGTGGTTTCTGAGTTACATTTTCCATGGTCAGGTAGGCCGTGTAAGAAGATACAAGGCCATTTTATTACTAGAGGACTACACACCATGTATGGAAGTTACACATCATTTACTCTACCTGACCATGTGCTAGGTTGTCTCATTCAAAACATGTTGTATAATTAAATTAACCATGTGTAATAAATTCACATGCATTGAATTAATTCCAAATTAATTCTTCATGCATTAAACAATAGTACACGGTGTATACCTCTATGTTAAATAGTGTGTATTCTTGTATTATCAATTCAGGTTCCTCAGCACCTCCAAATGTGATATTAGATTTTATTTCATTCATAAAATTAATTGATTTTATTATATATAAAAAATATGAAACAAAGAGGAAGAATCATATCTCACTATTCATATTAAATAAATATTAAACTAGAATTAAAACTGATTATTTAAGTTTAAATCAGTCGAGAATATTTAAATATTTATAAATAATTATGTGACACACTCTAATACCACTTGAATGTTTCAAGCATAGTAGAATCGTGTGATGGTTCATTCCCAAGATTTTTTTTTCATGATCGATGATAAATCCTAGATTTAAACAATGATGAATGACATGATCAACGGAATTGAATAAATTAATATAGAAAATGGATAAAATTATAGAACCATAGTTCAGGATCATCACATATTATTTATAATTGATTTATGAAATTAAAGAATTACCATGTGAAACTTATTTCTTTGTTGATGGATCTAACAAATTGATCTATATCATATCATCATTGTGTAATCAATATTGAGGGAAGATTCCCTCTATCATTGATCGACATTTCTTCCACAAATACATTTTCTGAACTTCGTTGTAGGAATATATGAGTTCTAGTATAGTAGATCTTGATTATTGCATCATTAATCTTTGATAACCTTGAGAATCAGTTCCAACATTTAATTTTTTTAATCTCTCTTCACTTAAGAGTATAAGCCAGAGGAAGATACCTCCCCATTCGTGGGAGAATTCTTGTGGAAGGGAGTTATCTAGGGCCTCAAGAGAATTCTCTAGATTTTATTGGGCACAAAAAATTGAATTGTCTATCTTGAAAAGTAATATAATTGGGTTTATGTACAAATAAGTATAGAAATAAATAATTTCACAAGTTCCCTTAATTTTTTTATTTAATCTATATAGAACCCCATGTATATATTAATATTAATATTATTATTTCATTACATACGCTAAACTCACAAATTAAATTAAATATTATTTAATCAAATAATATTTAATATATATTATTTCTAACTAGACCATTAAATTATGTCCTCTATTCCTACACAATATATATTAGGCCTGGAATAATGACTATTTATTTAATAAATAAATATCACAACTTTATTTTCATATAAATAATCAAATATTATAATCAATAAATAGAATATAAATAATTATTAAATATTCTTCTCAAAAATATTCTCTCAAATAATTGGTGACGGAATATATGCGATCAAGAAAACACAAGAAATTATTAAACCAAATGTGAAAATAATATTTATTCAGTATTTTAAATAATAAATAAAAAATATATTATTTAACATAGATCCTAGATATTCTTATTGTGTGACCTTCTAGATCTCTTTCTTAGGGGCATTAGGTGAAGCAGCCTAAAGTCCAATTTTTGTGTATAGAAACATGCCAAGGCACCCATATAGAAGTAAGATAATTCCAAAATTACATTATACCTCAGACAAAGACATATTTTATAATGTAGTCTATTTATCATGATATCTCTAATCAAGCAAGTTGCACGTTGGTGCCATTAACCTATGTGGTTGATGTCTCTTTCTTTAAATTTTTAGGAATCTAACATGCCTATAGAACACCATGGCCATGTATTCAAATAGTCTATATCATTTCAATCAAATTTCTTGTGATACCAAATTCCAATAAATAATATAAGGATCAAATCATTTCTCATATTATTTATTAGTGAAATTTTACTAGGGACACATAGTCCTATGATTCTAGACCCCTAATATCCTAAATCAATTGTGTCCTAAAAGTAATTTAGTCCTACTATATAAAATATATTTAATAAATATCTTTATAATTTTTTTGGTATTAATTGATGTTCTTTAGGTGTATTTTAAAAGTTGTTTGGACTATAAGATTCAACTTAATATCATTATTTTAACACTTATAAGGAAATTGTTATATGGGTAATTTAGTAAGTGTGTTTTTTGGAATCAAGAATTTCTTTTCATGACCATATTATCTCAAAAGATGGAATCTTAGTTGATCTGGAAAAGATGAAGGAAGTCAGGAATGCCCTATACCAATTAATATAACTGTGGTAAGAGTTTCATTGGTTTTTCAGGTTACTATTGGAGATTCATTCTGAATCTTGTTTGATTACCTAACTCATCAACAATTATTCTATGTAAAATGGTAATCTTAATGAATTTTTTGATAAAATGAAGAGGATATTTATCAAATGCTTTGGTTTTGAAATAGTTATCTAGAAATGAAAGGTTTGTGATATATAGTTATGCATTAAAAAGAGACATGGTTGTGTCATGATGTAAAATGATAATTTTATTTCATATGAATCAATAAAATTTATGACTCATGAATAGAACTATCCAACCCATGATATTGAGTTGGCAGTTATAATATTTTCTTTAATGGTATGGATATGTTATCTATATGGTGAAATATGTGATATATACATGGATTAAAAAATTATAAAATACATATTTTCATAGTAATAGAACAATATTTGACAAATGTTATGGTTCTAGATACTCAAGGATTATGATCACTCAATAAAGTACCACCATGGGAAATAACATAAGGTAGTGGATGCACTAAGTATGAAATATCATAGAATTTTCGACCAAATGAGGATAGAGATAGATCAGATTTTCCTGGATCTAGTAATGATAGATATGGGAATTAATAAGGATGGGGGGACATCATTCATTTATCAAATGATTGGAAAATAATATTTATTAGAAAATATAAAAATTTCTCTATCTGATGATGAGAACATTCAAATAATTTTAATGTTGCGAATTATATAAAATTATAAATTTTCATTTCTGAATATGGTTATCAAAAATTTTGAAAATGAAGAATGTTTTTCTTATATAATCGATCTAAAAAAGGAATTTTTGGATGATGGTCATAGCTCATATTTATCTTCACACCCTGGTAGAAAAAAGATGTATATGCATTTGAGGGAACATTTTTGGTGGAACAACATGAAGCGGGAAATTTATGATTATGTCTCTAGATTTCTAGTTTTTCAAAATATGAAAAATATAAGACATAATCCTATAGTATTCATTCAATATATTGTTATTTATATTTGTAAATTGGATGAAATTATTTTGTACTTTGTAACACGACTACCAGAGACTCCTATAGATAATGATTTTATATGAGTTATCGTTGATCTGCTAACCAAATATTCACATTCCCTTACTATAAGATAATATCTAAGTCCTAAGCACCTTACAAAGATCTATATTAATCAAGTTTTAAGTCTTCATGGTGCACCTATTTCAATTTTTTCTGATCATGATCCTTATTTTATATCAAAATTCAACACATTTCTTTAAACAGATATCGCTACTGAGATTCATTTGAGTATTGCCTACCATCCCCAAACTGATGTACTTTCTTAAAGGACTATTCCAAAAATGGAAGAAATGTCGATGTCATTCCCACTTCACTTTAAAGGTATTTGGGATCAGTATTTACCTTTGTTACAGTTTTCCTATAATAATGGTTTCTATTCAAGTATTCGAATGGGGTCGTATAAAGCATTATATGGAATGATATTTCATAATCCAATTTTTTTGGATGAAGTTGGTGAAATGAAACTCATAGGCCGAGAACATGTTGAATATAAAAAAATGGTAAATGTTATTCAAGTTCATAGTAAATAATCTCAAAGTAAGAAAAAGAGTTATTCTAATAATCTGAGGAAATATTAAGAATTCCAAGTGGGATAACATATTTTCCTGAATGAATCTCAATGTAAGGGTGTTATGGAATTTTGTGAGAATGGGAAACTGATCTCAAGGTAAATTAGACCATTTTAAATTATTCAAATAATTGTATTTTTTTTTTGGAAATTCCACTAAATCTATCAAAATTACATGTTGAGTTCCATATATAATCTTTAATGAAACACTTTTTAAACCCTGTAGAGACTCGGTTTTTGGATTAATAAGATTTTGAAATATTTATAGGAATATTTCTAGAGCTGGGCGATGAGACGACGTGCAATTCCGAGGCCGGGTGTGCCCATAATTAATTTTATAATAATATTAAGTGTTTTTATATTACGCAGAAGTAGTTAACTAAAGAAAATTGGATATCTCTTAAACGGCTGATCGTATTGGAAATCTAAGAGAATGGTTGGGTCCATAATGGAGTGTTTCCCCAAAGCACAACATAAAATAAGTCAGCGTGGGATGTTAGGACAACTTGCTCATTGGTAGTGTAATAAATGGATAAATTCAATTATTAGTTTATTCATTTAATAACTCAAAGCCGAATATCGCTCGAACATGGAATCAGATGAAAAATTGGAGACCACTGATAAATTCAAAACATAGGTTTTACCCTAAGAAAGGTAAAACTTTGTCGGCGTCAGGTGATCGGCTTATGCGCCATTATTAGAGAATAATAAAACAATTAAATGATTGTTTATTTAATTATTTAATTAATTTCCTTAAATTCAAGGTTATGAGATCTTAGACTCATAACCCTTTTTTCCAATGACTCCTCCTCTCCTCTCTTATACTCTCCATTGATGAATGACAATAAATCCATGGATCTAGGTGAATAAAATCATGACAAATGCAATAACTTCTTCTCATCATTGTGCAAGTACAATCTTCGTCAACACTGAATGGATCTTGATGAACGTGATCTTCACCAACAATCGATCCAAACCTCAGGTAGGATTTATCTTTTTGGATTCCTTACCCCGGTTGAATTTTCACGATGAATGTGAATTAAATGAATTAATTCGCGGATTGAAAAACATTGGGTTGAATCATTTTTTTTATTCTTGTTTATCTTGAGATTGAAAATCCTGAAGTGCGATAAATATCTATTTTTCAGTTCCTCAGGTTCTTGGTTTTCAATGACGATGGCCAAATAAACAAGGCCATTGATCCACTCTTTTACCATGCTCTTTTCTACTTCATTCTATGCACGTTCTTCGGCATGCCAAATAATTATTTGCACTAAAAACACAATGTTTTATTGAGTGCGACATACAGATGCGAAGATCTTGACCCGATGATCACGAATCCGCATTCGTCTCTTTTTTCGAGTTAAATTGAACATGGAATGGTGCGTAGAAGGATCACATGGTGTAGGTCTGATGAAGGTTTCAGTGGTTCAAGGCAGCGGTTTGGTGAGGAAAACAGGCGACCACGACAGTAGGGTGAGGCAAATCTAGTGGCAGGTCGAGGCGGCAAGGCGATCGACCATTCATGAGAGTGAGGATGACGTAGTCTGGTCAGTGGGACGATGTGGCCGAGTGCGGTCCAGGGAAGCTGGTGCTGGCAGCAAGGTGGTTGGTCATTCAGGCGTATGGACCTGAGATGGAGTGGCACGGCAGGCCGAAGGCAGCAGTGGAGATTCTGGAAGATGCACTAGACGCGGAAGAAGGCCAGTCGCTACGGTTTAGGTTGGAGTTGCTATTTTAATGGGAGAAGGGGTTAATTGGAGAGAGAATGATATATCAAAAGTTGAAAAATAAAAAATGAAAAAAAGGTAATCAAGGAGTGGGGTGTGGTTGGAATCGATTCAAAGCAAAGGAGGTAGTTTTAATTTGGTGGTGTGTGGATTTTGGGTGTGAGATTTTAAGAAATTAAATTAAATTAAAAAGAATAATAATAATAATAATGTTATTATTATTTTCATTGGGAAAATCGTATTTTTACTGTATCTTCTTTGTGCGACCTCAGTTTCACGAACCATCTGTGGCAGTGCGAACCTGACTTGGAGAAAAAATTTATGAGTCCAATATTGGATGTTTTTATGGGTTTTTAGATCGGGTACTCGAAATTCTCGTGAATTAATAGATTTAATATTATTATTAAATATTAGAACCGCCATAACTCCTGCGTGTGATGTCTGATTGACTATCTGTTAGTGGAAATCGGATCCTGTCATTAATACGGTCAATTAAAGTCTAATGTTGGATACAAAATTATGGTTCGTGGCTCGGGTCCACGAAACACCCAATAAAAATAATAATATTATTATTATTACAGGATCTTGTATTTGACATATATCCCTCATACGGTGTCGGAATGACAAACCGTCTGTGACGTTGCACCCCTGAAATTATGACGGATGATTTAAGGCCAAATTTTGATATTTTTGTTTAACTTGAGTTTGAAGTGTGGGACCCACGAGGCACCGTTCACGCATGTCATAGTAAAATGAATCTTTTTAATCGGTTATCTGTTTTGGAAAAATGGGCAGTCCATCTCGTGGTTTTTTTCTGGTGGATCACAATAATATGACCCGTTTGATTATCCGGTTCCATTTTAAGTATGGTCAGGTTGGATGGAACATGAATCAAACCGAGCCCTCAGTAATAAAATTCCCATAACATATAGAATGGGCATCTGATTGACGCATCACCTGTCATGTTGGAACCCTTATGACATGGTCATCCTTCACGTTACTCCCATGTGGAACTTCTTCGCGGTTGAGTTACGACTGATAAATCGAGAAGCAGAACCAGTGAATTTATTTTAGTGAGAGTTAGGCTGGCTACTCCCTTGATAACTCAAGGCCTGGGTATTCTTTACTCCTCTTCTCCTGCTGAGACGAGACTCTCCACTTCAGGAGTGCGAGTTCATTTTCCTCTGAGATGGTTTTCCAATATTTGAAGTTGGTACTTCACAACACGGCCACACCAGGCCGATTTCATGGGTCACCATGTGTCCGATTACACGGGTTAGAAAATAGGGGTTCAGGTCGTGCACATGCACATGGATAGCGTACATAGAGTGGACCCCATATACTTGGAAATGGTGAGTGATTATTTCTACATGCCATGTAGTTTTATTTTACACAAAAAACCTTTCGAAACGGGCTGTTGTACACTGGAAATACCCGGAGTTAGATGAAATCGTGTCTGACACTTCTACATGCCATGTACTTTTTAGTACATGGATTTATCTTCTTGTACACCATATCTTGGAAATGTTTTGTTTGGGATAGTTCCCCTTTTTCTCGTTCCCCTAAAGTTCAGGTATCATATCCTTCTACAGGAGTATGATCCTTTCAGAAATACATTCTAAGATAGGGTTATGTATCCCTCCTATAAGCCTAGAGTGAGATCCTCTATCGATTATTGACCCTAGGTAGAGTCAGGTATCAAATGACCACTTCCATAGTGCACTGATTCTCTACCTAGCAGGTGAATCTGGATAAGTCGCGATATCCGCCAAGGCCCTAGTAGTGATCCTAATCTATGTATCACGATCTTTCCCACTCAAAAGTGTGTTATCCCATAATGAGTGTATCTATCTCTCGTGACTTTTCCTAACGAACATTACCTCTCGTACGGACGACATCATAGCTATCAGACTCGACTAGTGAGTTCTCCCGGATGACTGCTTTGTGGAATCTTTGAACTGGATCCCTAGCATGGGTATACGGTTGTGTGACTTGTCTCTAGACTACGGGTCTAAGTTATGAGTTTATTTGGATTCCTTGGGTATATGTATGGGCATATACATGGTGTAAGCTGTGAGATGGAGATCCTCGTACTCTCTTGTTTGGGTTTCTTTGAGCGATCATATCTACTATTGGGTGGAGTTGTACTCTTTTTGTTCAGTCTTATTGTACCTTATTCTCTCTTACTGATCTCTTCTTCAGTACCTCTCTTTCTACTCCATCAAGCCTTCGGGTTATCCTACTGAGTATTCTTATACTCACCCATGCTTGGGCTTTACCTGCATTTGTAAAGCCCTTGCAGACAACAGACAGGTTGATCGTGATATTAGAGAAGCTTAGGGATTTGGGGTGCTTGGACCGCATGCGGTGGTCATATCTTGGGATTCAGGAGTGAGACTCTTTTAGCCGTTTTACTTTTTCACATGTTTCTAGGTTATGGAAATTTTCTTGTTGGGTGTGTATTTTTCCCCTTTCCCTTTCATATTTACATTTCTTGTTCTTTTATTGTTAGAGGTCGATGCATTTTTGTTTGGTTCCCTTTTTATAGCAGTGTGGTACCATTCTTTCTTTTCCTCTACACTTTTGCATTGAGTTGGATGCTTGTGTGTGTATAGGTACATATCTAAAGGCCTCATCGAGTTTTTTTTCCTTTGGTACTAGTTGTCATCCCCTGGCCTATAGAAGCGGGCTTGGGGTAGTTGCAGCTCGAACCTTGGTACGGGTCAGGTCGTGACAGACCCAATGCATGTGCTCGCCTCTAAGGAAATAGAATTGTAACATGAAATATGTTAATTTGAAGAAACCATCCATATTATTTATACTATAGAAAACATATTGAGGAATCAGATGACTCTGATGGTAAATATACTATATGGAAATCACAAAATATAAGAAACAATGTTGGAACTTGAGGATGATATAAAGAAGAACTTCCCTTGTCTTTTTACAAGGTAATATCCAAGACCTTTCAAGGATGAAATTTTTGTTTGAGGGAATAATGTAACACCCAAATACTTTATAATATATTTCTTTTAGAATAAATTTAATTTCCTTAGTAGCTTTATATTTACACAACGCCAATTTTAAACAAAGCGTGATACACTATTAAAATATTATTTAAACATGACCATCTCAACCTAACCCTTTAATTGAAAATTGTGAATAGGACTGACTAAATTATGAAGAATATAATGTTTAAACATATACATTTTTTTTACTATTTATTATAAATAATAATAATAATCATCTGGAAGAAAAAGAAATGTTTTCTAAAAAAACTATATTTTCTCAAAAACGATCTTTAGTCATGATTTGAGAAAATAATTAAAAATTAATTAAAAAAAATTTAAAATGTATTTAATAAAATTAACTTATGTATTGGAATAATTATATAAAATTAAATAAAAGGGGCATTTTTTTATTTTTCTAAAATGTTATATTTTTCAATAGATTGTGAAAAATACTCAGTTTTAATTGAAAATATCCTTTAAATTTATATGATTTATAAAGTTAATTGAATTTTAAAATTTTTTAAATAATAATTAGTATAATTATATTTTTTTAATCCAATTTAGTTCATTTAAATCTTTTTTATATTGTATTTTCATATAAAAAAATTGTAAAATTTTGAACATTTCTATTTGAAAACCCACTTTCTCATTGTGTCGGTGGGATTACTTTTGAGATAATTTTCCCACTTATGTGACTGTAATTTAGATAAATGTATTCCATATTTGGAATCAGAATAATTTATATTAGCTAATATGTTCCACTAAATTTTTGAACACAATGAATACTATAAAAAATTAAAAATTTACCATGGTTAATGTAAAAATGGGTTTACCAGGAGTTGAACTAAAAAGATAAGGGTTAAAATGGAAAAAACATGTTTAAAACTATTTTATAGACATATTTAGACTATATAATTTCTAAGGATATATAATAATTCATTTTTACCCACTTAACCTATGAAAAACATGGTTATATATTTTTATTTCCAAAACATATAAGTGTTTTACTCACCTCAGATATAAAATCCCACCACCAATTCTATCTTATTCACACCTTAAAATATTTTGGTTTAATCAATACCTACCCAAATCACTTCATAACATCTATTAACTCATCTTATAATCCTTATTTTGTGTATAAATCCAATCTAGGAATGTTTTTTTGGGGAAAACCTAACAAGGCTACCCAAAGAAGAGGTAACGTCTTTAATAAGAATTTTTATTTTATTTTTTACATAACCAAATTAAATTATTATTAAAACATTTTGAAATGATAATTTTAGTATCATATATATAATTATATTTTCCATGTTAATTTCATGACTTACAACCATTCGCACTTCCATCCAATAGGTTTTAAAATCCTTATTCCAATGTATGGCTAACTACCACCTCACGAACTAGTGTCATTTTTTTCATTACCACCTTCAAGGTTGTGTTTGATAATGGTTAAAAAGTATATATAATATTTATAACATAATTATACATCTATAATAATTATATAATTTATATCACTTTTTAATTTCTATTCTGTAGGGCATACGAAGCATCACTCGTCTGTATAGCGGACTACCGCCTCACAAAAATGATGTGATTCATCTTTCACTAATTCTTTAAATAGATGGCGATAACGATAAAGTTAATAACTATATTTTATATAAATGAAATAATTATGATATAATTATGATATTCATGAAATATGTATCTTTCCAAAAAGATAATATGTCATTTTTGTTTTTATATTTTCACTCACTGAAAGATGATGTTGTTGTTCATGTATGTGTGGACTATCACCTTCAAAAAGATATTTGACACTACTTTCTTCACTAAAACACATGTATGATATATAAATAAGTATATTTAAATAATTTCTTGATTTATAAATTATTACATTCCTCTTTTCCATAATTATTTTTGAAAAGTTGAAAACTTACCCATGGGTATGTATGGCCTACCATCTTCATGATGGTAACGTGATTAATTTATCAAAAACATATGTCATTATTGGTATTAAAAGTTTTATTTCATCATATATATGATAATTATTTCAAGATTATTATTTTTTATCAATTGAAATAATGACCTCTTTGATCAATAATCAACATATCGATGCCATTTTTAACACAAAGGTCAAATATCATCGAAACACACAACATAAAAATATTTTATTAAATAATTGTATATAACATGATAGAAGTGAAATAAAAGGAATAATAAATAAGAAAATCTTTCTCAAGAAAGAAAATAATTAATATAAGTCTATTATTCAGGAAGATGAGAAATGTATATGATAAATCTTACTCATGTTAATGGACTTTGTCTTAGTTTCCCTTCATTAAGGCATACTATAATTTTATGCACCAAATTTATTTTATATAGTGTATGTCTTTACCCATTAATAGGTAATGTCATTACTCATTCATAAATCCAAGAATTTTATGTTTAAATTATTTTTTCATCGAATGGGATTTTACATGAAAATTACTAGGTGGTAAAATTTATTGTACAATCTCACTTTCTTTTGTGATTGTTAACTTTATCGTAAAACAATCACTTTCACATGATAATGTTTCCTTGGAAATTACATTTATATTAAATATAAATATTCTTGTGTTATTCATATGATTATTTATTTAACTATATACCATTTTTACATATGTCGTATACTTTCAATTTTATTTGATTAACTAGGGAAATATTGATCAATTAATATCATTTACTCAATATGGATATTTATTGATAATAAATATTATTCATGAATTAAATATATTATTTGATATATGAGGAATTATTTGAAAATACATTAATGGTTCAGTCTTAAAATTATATATCCCCTTTATGCATTGATTGGTTTCATGAGACAAATCTATTGGACAAATTAAATGGGATTCTATATGTAGTTTTAAATCGTCTTGTGAAAGGTATTGATGGTAGAGGTATCGTGATGTCTAAGATAATGATGTATTATAATTGATCATTTCCATCATTATGAATTTAGTTACTATTATCCAAGATATTTTCCCAATTATATTACCACTAGATGTATTTCAATCTCAGTTTATTGACTAAATGGTACGTGTTTTCATTTATTTACATTTGCATGTTGATTATGACTTACCTTGTAATGATATTCAAGTTATTTATATGGAATGTATGTTGAGTTGTTTTTTATTACATGTTTATTATGCCTTATATAATTACAATATACAAGTTATTGATTAAATGTCATGTTTTTTCATATATTTAACATTCCATATTGACTATTCTTTGTCGTTTCATGATATCTTCCACAGTACGTAACACTTACTGATCATTTGAGCTCACCCTTATTTATTTTCTTTCACCATGATGTAAAGAATAGATCTTGGAATGATTTCATGGATGCCAATTTTTTTTATTTCTATGATTTTTATTTTATATCCCTAAGTAAAATGGGTATCCTGAATATATCGGGTTCTCCAAAGCTTCTAAAATAATCGTTCCTTTAGGATTGGAACCTTTTTGTCTATTCCAATGTAATAAAGCCAAAGTTGGATTAGGGTTACTGGGGTCGGGGTAACTAAATTTTATTTCAAAAAAACTATATATATTATGATTAGATAATAAATAAATATATAGAAAATATAAGTAACACATTTTTAATATATTGATTTTTAATTGATATTAAATAATAATAAAGAATCATTAACATTTCCAAATTATATCCTTAAATATGAATAGTTCTCCACTATATTTTAGAATTTTATTTAAATATTTATCTTTGAAATTTTAAATGTTTAATTTTAAAAAAATTAACATAAATTATGTATTAATAATAATAATATTTTCTTAAGATGAATTTTTGATATTTTTCTAAAAAAATAATTTTTGGTGAAAATAATAAAATTAATTTTCTCTATATATATTAATTTTTTTTATAAAATGAAAATTATATTTAGACAAAGAAGATACAAATTATTTAACCATTTTTATCTTTATTCTAATTGATGATAAATCACTTTGGATAAAAATTAATTGACAATATAAAAGTAAAATGGTTGTTTTCAAAGATTTAATTTTATAAGAATTATAAATTTTTTATCAAAATAAATTTTATTTATCTTCATAAAAATGTGAAAATATTATTATGTTTAATCACATAATAGAATATATAAACACACATTTAGTTAATAATTGATAGTAAATAATTATAGAAAATAGATAATATATAGAAATATATTTTTCTCTAAAAAATTATCATATATTATAATTTAATTTTAATGTTAATTTATTAATATTTTTGTAATTGAATTAGGTTAAATGGATCCCAAATAAATAATTACCACATATAAATTTATTAAAAAGGGTTATCTTATATTTTTAGTACAAAAATAATTACCAGGGTTATTTTTTTAAATCATGATTAAAAAAATAAAATGGGTAAATGATATATCTCAAATTTTTAATAATTAAAAGTCCACATTCACCTTAAAAATAATTTTTAGGTATGAATGGTATTCCCATGTTTATTGACTGGAGTATATCCACCTAACTCACCCAAATCTCTTGAAATTCCATTCTTATTCATTACCTAATACTATTTTCCAATTATTTTCCCTTTATCACCTATAAAAAGATCTCACTTCCCCTCACTTCAAGCCTCATCTGAAATTATAAATTACATTGAAAATATATCTTATAAAATTATTATAGATCCCTTATACATGTTTTTAATCCTATATCCTCATAAATGTTCATCAAGTCCATCATTTCCCAATGATACATCAAGAGAATATCAAAATTCCCTACATAAGTATTACTTACCCTCTTACTTTTATTCCTTATCTTTCCCAAAAAAATATCCTCCAAAAGCATTCTAACCATATATATATATATAATTACATAATTATAAATAATATACTCTAAATTTATCATATCGATGTTGTAGCACTTATCTCTTCCCCTCCCATTCAATCGAAAAAAAACTGAAAATGTTGCTCATGTGCGTGTGTGGACTACTACTTCCATGAATGACACATTTCATCATTCATTAATACCATTAAATTCAGGGTTTAGATTTTTTTTATTGAGTAGATATTATATTTATATCATGATTTATATCCAATAAATATAAATTACATATTCTAAAATTAATATTATAAATATTTGATCATTATAATATTAGCCATCTTAAATAAGCATACTAGGAGGAAAATCCTTTTCTTCATAGTACGTAACATTTTAATATAAATTAATTATTAGAATAATTTTTTTAAATTATAATATATCACATTTACAGACAATAAATAAGTTTATTATTCTTCTGGTATGATGATATTACAACAAAACCACCTCAAAATCATCTATTAATCCTGGTATTATCATGTTTAAGTCTACTTAACCACCTACTTGAACAAAACTATTATTTTATATCATGAATAACTCTCAGAACATATATATATATATATATATATTATTTTCTTGGGGGTATAATTACATTAAACCCACACACAGGCCTAAATTCTTGGTCATAGCTCCCCAAGGGATAACCCACCCAACAAGATACTTTTTATTACATAATATTTTTTGGCATGAAAGCCCAGTGGGAATGAAGCTCATTACATTTTTGGGCCCATGGCCAATTTTTTGAATAGTAACACAGCTGGTACAGTACCACCACCGCTACAGTACCTAACACCTCTACAGTGTTTGTCGCTATTATAGTGTCAATGGTAAACAGTTCCATCGCTACTACAATATGATACAGTACTACTACAGTAACATATATACTATTATAATATGATGTTAATATGTAAATAGTTTTTTGTTCTACTAAGGTTATATCAACATTTAACAAATTAATTAAGAAAAAACCTTTTATCGATTAAGAATCACTTATACAAGATCATTACTGATTTCATCATACTGGTTTGTTACCAAAACTACCATAGAGTGAAATTATACCATTTATAAAATATAATGAAATATCTGTTATATTACCTTATATTATTTATTAATGATTTATTTTAGGAAAATAGTTTATAATAAAAACATTTTTACTAAATTAGTTTTAAGCAATGAAGATTACTTACAACCAACATTGAAAATATATATAGAAAACTAACTAATATATATATGTGTGTGTGTGTGAATGTATGCATATAATGATTATAAATGAAAAGGATAAATTTTAATAGTTATAAATAATATTTCTTTGTATTTATTAAATGAAATTACATTAATTATTTAGGTTGTTTTTCAAGTTCATAACAAATCAGGACCGAGCTAAGGGTTTTTGTCTCAAATTCTTCCCTTTCTTCCAAGATTGGCATTGCATGACTAATTTCATTTATGTGAGTAATATACCTCATATTTGAGATATCATTCCATGACTTATCTTTTAATCATGGTATTTGGTGTTCAATTACATGTCGAATCATTCAATTTGTTTTTATTAAATTGTTAATCAAGTTTCAAGGATTTTCTTGGTCTAAATATTAATTATTTTAGATATATTACAAGTAATAACCTTATTTCCATTGCATATTGTAAAATTGATTTACTATAGAAAAATCATATACTTTATTTAATTTTAATTCATGGGATAAACTAATCAAAATCATTTTCTTTTATTCAAATCTATTTTGACTTTTCTGTTACACCGTTTATAATATTGTTTTGTAACTCAGTTTTCGTTCATTTTGTTATGATTGTTTACTTAATCATAATTAATAAAATTTTAGTACATTTTAGCTTATGAATGTATTATGTCATATTCTATTATAGTTTCCATTTTCACCATATAAAATGGGTTTCAATTTATGCATGAATCATGGAGTATATTTATCATATGGGATTTAGATAAATTAAATATCCTTAATTTGAGTTATAATATTTTATCTTCAACTTTTCACTTCCATTATTGGGTTATCCCACATTAATTTTTTGTTATATGATATTTCATAATATCATTTGGGAAAATTATTTTTTAATAAAAAATAATGTTTTCTTAATCTTCCTATAATGTGATTTTTGAAAAAAAATTTATTTTCAAAATTACAAAAAAAAATTACCAGTCACTTTCATGTGATTTTTCTTCCTCTCTTTATTTATACAATATAAGAATAATGTATTTCAATGTATCTATTATTGAATATTGTTTTCAAAATTAAATGTTTTCAAAAAATATCACACACCTTTTAACAATATATATTGAAAAGTGAAATAAATATTTATATTTTTCATCAATTCAAAAAATGGTTTCTATAAGATATTTTGGTTTTAATTTTGGATTCACATTTTATTTTTCTAAAGGATATAACCTATTGGGGTTTATTTTTCAGGATTTATAAACTAATATATATGTTATAATTTGGTTGATTGAACTTGAAATATCATGAAATTCAATTCATGATCCCTTATTTTGTGATGACATTTGAAGAATTGTTTTATGGGAGTGTTTTCATTTATGTCAACAACCTTCTATATTTCTATTTTTAATTAGGTTTATTTTATTTTGAAACCATTCTCATTTTTCTCTAGATTTATTATTATTATTTTATTCAAGTATTTAATTAGTCATATACTTATTTCAATATACAATACGAACATCACCTTATTACATAATTCATATTAGATGATGTTAACCTGTAAATAATGTTATTCTATGGACATTGGGAAAATTATTTTCCTTTCTTATATCATTATTCTAATACGGATGATTTTTTTAGGTTGAATATGTATTTTTTATCATCCAACTTCTTTCTTATGATGGATTATGACCATGTTATCCCTTTTATTAACATGTTGAAATTTATAAGTATTCATTATGATTATTGAATTCTAATACATATTTATTTTTTATTAACATTTTATAACTTTCACAATATGAATAGAAATTTTTTATCCAGTAATAGGATCCTAAGGTAAAAATATGAAAAATATTGTCTAATTTTATGGTAAATACATTAGAATTAAAAAGTGACAGGTGGGGACCCAAATTATATAGCTCCCCAATGCATCGATAAGTCTCATTAAATAAACAGATTTGGGTATTTGGTGTATTATTCCTAATTCAAAAAGATTTTATAACAGTGGTCTTAATAAAAAATAAATGTCTTAGAATAAGGCCTTACAAACAATTTTTTATTTCTTTAATTATAAATTAATTTTTTTCAATCGATATTATTCATATCCATATTTTCATTTATTATAGTGGATATTTAATTCCCTTAGTTTAAATTGATTATGGATTCATGTTTTTTACTTCTTCCACAATATTTATTCCATGTTTTTACATGATTACATCATTTCTATGTTTTCCCATACTCTACATTTGACCTCCACTCATTATGTTTCTATTTCCCCATGTTATAAAGAAAATTAGTATATATGAAATTTTTATAAGGATATCACTTGTGAAATAATTTATGGGGTTTATTGAAGAGTCATCATTAATTAATTAGTTTCTCGTATAATGGAAAAATAATTCTTTTAGTTTTGAAAGGCATGGGATTTATTATTTTATGATGTGTCTAAATTCTATAAAGTTACAGACCAGAAAATATCATTCGTATGTGAGAGATGAAATAATCATAATTAACATAATAATTATATATGGTTGTAAATTGGATTTTATTGATGGTATGAAAGAGAGTATTTGATGTATGTGGTTATGGGATTAGATTAGGTAGTGCAGTTCTAGGGTGTCACAACCTTATCATTACAACACATCAAATGTTGAATTTATGAATATTTTACACCTTATTTTTTAGAACTATTTCGTCCTTTTACAAAACATTAATCATCACATATAATTATATTGGATCATTTATTTGAGAAATATAATATTTCTCCCTTTCCTTCAAGATATTAATTTCCATAAATTTCAAATCCATAAATATTGTGTCTTTTTTATCATGATCATGGATAAGTTGTCATGATCATTTTGATATAAAGAATCAACTACCTTTTTTTCTTTACAGTGTTTTTAATGTATTGAGTAGTTATGAACATTAATAAACTCCAACCATCTTCTTTGGGAAATATTAATCTCTTTCTGAGTGAATATATACCTTAAATTTTTATAATCAAAATATATGTCACACCATTCCCCTTAAAGATAATTACTCTATGTTTTTACTGACAATATTATCATTGTAAACTCCTGGTCAAGATTTAGGTAATTGTGCTCATAAACCAATAATTGGTGTGTAGAAGATGTTATCCACATATCATTCTACATGAGGAAACTTCACAGACCCCTCTTCAATGAATCACTAAAGATAACATACCCTTCTCATTATTGGGTAAATTATAGAGAACTTGTCTTAATGGCATGAATATTACATCATTTTAGATGAATATTCATTAATTTACACAAACATGTGCTCAATGACTGTAATAGTTTATTTCCTTTGGAAAATTGGCACACAATATTTTTTTCTATTGAAATATCTTCAATGTTTCCCATAAATATATCCCTCATTATTAGTCTTATTTAAAACCTTTATATATAACCTTGGGAATGGAAAGATAAGAAAGGGTTATAAAAGATGCTCAGTAAGGGTAAATAAATGATATACGTAAGCATAACATAAACATAAGGGTATGCGAACATGAGCATAACATTTGATGTTCATACCAATCATATAAAATATCTACACATGATTCATGGAATAATGACCGGTAGATCATAATACATGAATCATAAGGGAATCAAGAGAATAATCAATTAGATCATATAATAGTAAAAATATATGGAATTTTGTAATACACATAATCATATAAAATATTATTTCATGGATACCTACCAATACATTTATAACATGTTAGGCTTGAAATAATCACCTATGTACTTACTTTGAAATTGGGACGACCTCAGGTGTAACATCTTGTTGTGGGCTTGGGATCCCCCCCCCCACCATGTACCCTCCTATTGTGCACTTCAGATTCCCTTCCATATATCCTCTTGTTGTAGGCTCGAGATGCCCTCCCATGTACACTCTTGTTGTGGTCTTGGGATTCCCTCCCATGCACCCTCATGTTGTAGGCTTGGGATGACTACCCAGGTACCCTTGGAGTTCACAGAACATTTATCATTCCCCAATTCATTTTACGGGGATATAAGTCTCACCCATCATATAATTAAATCATACATATGTGTTCCACAAGATCCTAAGCATTCATCATATCATAACCCATGAAATGAATTGTGTATCTTAAACATTTAATCATATCATAACCTATGGAAAATATAAAGGTTTCAAAATCATTTTATCATAGAATAACACGTGAAAAAAAGATGGAATCAAAATCATTTTATCATGGTATAACCCATGGAAGAGAAACGCGTTTCATGAAAAAAATTTCACCCTAAACAAAAACCATATCTATAAATAATTGGACTGGTTACCTTGGATAATATTCCCAATAATTCAAGGGTAACCCCAATTTATTTCATATTATATGGAAAATAATTCAGAAATATCATTTGAAACATTTCATGATGAAATTGTACTTTCCACTTTGAAAATTTATTTTTAAGACATAAAATATTTTTTAAATCCTTTTTAAATAAAAAAAATTAAAAACAAATTTAAAAAAATAAAAAAAAATTATTATAAACTTGAAAATGAAGCTTCAAAGAAATTACAACCATGATGGTGGATAAATACATGCATGAAGAACACTCCTTTTTTACCTTAAAAGCTTTAGAAAAGTGTCTTCATTATATAATTATAATAATATTAATTTTAAAATATTTTTTCTAAAAGATGAGACATGTGTAAAAATGTCTTCCAAAAATCATAGGTGAATAGTAGAACATTATTTTACACATTTTTAGAAAAAAAAGGTTTTTAAAAAAACATATTTTTCACCAAAGATAAAGATAAAGTTGTATTTTCTTAAAAACACATTCTTAATTTTCTTAAGTATCAAATAGTAGTAAATGGTAACATTACATGAAAATATTATTAATAAATAGATTAGAATAAAACATCATGAGTATTATTGTGATATGGTTAAAAATATTTCATTGATTGAAGAATAATCATAATTAATCCTGATAAATGATGAGATTGTAGGAATAAACTCTTATCACTTTGGTAACTTTGAATCATAATCCCCATAAAACAATAGCATTACATTAAACTTAATATATCATGAAAATAATGAGATTCATGATATAACTTATAAAATGGTGAATATATAAACCTCGTAAAATAATATATGTTCATAACATAACATGTATCTCAAAGAAGGAAAAATGAGACAAAATCCCACTGCCAGTTTGGAAACTATAGAAACATAAACCTCATGAAAAATGGATCCTCAAATAGATATTTAAATGAAAATAAATTTTAGTAGATTCATCATAAAATTAATTCTTGTTTATTATATACCATATATAAGAAATAGGTGGTGAACATTTCTGGTGTCTCATATAAAATATAATGTGAGATGTAAATCCCTTACCACTTGAGTAACTTTTGAATCATGAGATTCATGGAAAAAAAATCAATTGAAATTTTTAATATCATTAAATTAATTCAATTCATGATATAAAAATCATGTATTATTATATACCTCACAGAAAATAAATGAGTGGGGAATATCCCATAAGTCTCATAGAAATAAAAGGGAGACTAGATATCCCTTACCTGAAGTCTTGACTCTCATCATACTTGTTCAATACTACTATATAATAAATATATATTTATTTTAAATATATCACAAAACCATAAACATATATATCATACCATATATTATTCTATTATGACATTATATTACCTATTTATTAACAATTTCACATTAATGTTATGTTTTTGGTAATAATCACTTTTTTGTGTATGTTCTTATTTTTTATTTTCCCCCTTAATTTTATCATCATTTACTCATTTTCATAATGTAAAACATGATATAAATATCATATATATTCATTATATAATTATTTATAATGATATATAAATGATAGAAATTGTAAATGAAATACATCATTCATGAAGATGGTAGGTCGTATGTACACTTGAACATTGATTCCATTTTATTAACATATTAAAAGAATGAAAAGTAAATGATATATATATATATTATCATTCCAATATCATTATCTTTTCATATATATCTTTTATTTTTATTAAACACATCCTTAATTAATTCCATGTAAAACAAGAATGAATCGCATCACTTCGTAGGGAAATAGTCCACAGTACACATGAAAGACGTTATCGTATTCCAACAAAATGGAAATCATGAAGGTATGTGTTATATAATAATTCCAGAATCATAAATACATCATAAATATAATATATATTATATATAAACTATAAATCCATAATCATTATGAACCTTGAATTTTTTTAAAGTAAGAACAGACAACATCGGTTCGTGAGATAGTAGTCTGCCATACACAAGAAATGATTGTGTATCCTATTTGATTGAAATTTAAGACTTTTTAGGTTGAACTTTTAATTTCCTATCCGTAGGTTCCACTATTGTTTCACTAAATCTGGTTTCTCATATGGCCTCAAGCGTATCTCCTCGAATTCTAGAGGTGGCCAACTGTCAATGAGGGCCTAGGGTGGGATTGTGGGGATACTATGCCCTCATTACCAGAGTGGAGAATAGTGGATAAATATAATAATAGTAAAATTAGTGGAATAATTATATCAATCATATGGAACATCAGAAGCAAACCATAAATTCATTAGACTAGTAACCCACTATAATATAAGTAGTAAAAAATAATAAATAATTGAAGCAATTGATAATAATACTCAAAGAAGGAAATGGAATCATATACAAAATCTAATAATAATTTATTTCATGTGTCAAAAAAATTGGAAGATTGGTGTACATAGAAGTAGAAAATACATGTTATAAAAAATATGTAATAAGAATCAAAAAATTATAGTAGAATCCCAAGTAATATCCTTGTCATCTGCTACCAAGATATATCTTAATACAAGAAAATCAATTCGGGTTTCCAAAGTGGGAAAGTTCCCCTTATCAACACCTGCATACATTTAATTTTTATGGGTACTAATGGCGTCCTAGATAATGTATGAGATAAATCTTAGTATTTCAGCAACAATAATGTTTATAACCATCCAGTCATTATAATATAAACAGAAATAGTGTGTATTCATTCATGTATAAAGTAAATTAGTACAACAATATAAATACCTAGATACCTTCTTTATCCTTAGGTTGAAATATCTTTGAACATGATATAATTTAATTAGTTAATTATTTTTCAATTTATATAAGTAATCCACATGAGGTATAACCAGCACTAATGTCATTACATGATAATAATAATAATAATAGAGGATCCAAGATATAATAAGGAATACATGATGATGATGATGATGATGATGATGATGCAGATTCAAGGTAATAACCGTGAAATACTTGACCTCTATTTTCAATCCAACTCAATGAAAATCTATATCATGACTAAGGGGGTCTTCATGTAATCTAAGGGGAATATCCCAAGGCATTCAATTGTAGTATGATTATAACCAATTCTAATTATCTTGTCTAAGGTAAAATGGGATATGAAAGGATTGGGTGCAATTATTCTATCCATGGAGCCACATGTTTTTAGACATCATGTTGGATCTAAGGAGTGTATCCAAGGAATACTATAATGCTAATGGAAGGATCTGACAAGATCATGTTGGAAATTCACTAGTAGACTAGGATCTGGTTCCAAGGTGGGTATCATACTCAACAACCAATATCCTTCAATCGGAATGGAGTCCATAAGTTCTCAAGGAATTCCCTCAATAATCCAAGTCTATATTGAGTCTAATCTCTCATAAAATAATGAATAAATCCATATGAAATAGGAACCTTATAATTGATTCATTAATAAATTAGGCCATGTGGTACTCATGCCCTTTAATATGCCATTTGGTTCATGCAATTTCCTTTAATTAGTGTGACAATGCATAACTAGGAATGCAACCATGTAGTACATAAGTTACTTAATCATTAATTAGGTTCACTATTCTTCCTTCCATAACCATATAAATTTGTTCAATATATGTTCAACTAAGACATTCATTTACATTTAATTAGGCCACGTTTTATATATAGATATACTTTACAATTATAATTGTGATTCATGAATTAATTGAATCACTTACCTTATAAGGGTCAAGTTGTGTTATCATGTTCCATAGATACCCATTACAATTCAAAATTAATTTTACTAAGTGTTGACCATTAATAGGGGCAGCCATAGTACAGCCAAATGTTGTTGTAAATGAACATAACAAACCACTAAAAGCATATTTATGGAAGCACCCTACTTTGGGTGGAATTGTTGAGGTCTCAACCTACAAAAGCGTGATGATAATATTTGGAAAGGTATATAGAATAAAATCATGATTACTATAAGAAATACACTTGTATTTAATAGGCCATTCCTGATAAAATCAGTTCCCACACAATTGGGAAATTTATAAAACAGTTAAACTTTTTATTGATTCATTGACCAATAACCTTGAGGCCATAAAACTCTCCTCATCTAGTATTATCCTTTAGTTTATCCGAGATTGAAATAAATATTAATAATAGACCAACACACTAAAAATAGGGCATATGATCCTACATCTACGTAATGTCGTTGACAGAAAGAATAATGATGAATTGATCAAGTGGAACTGAGTACTTTCCGATGTGCATCCAGCGAAATGATCAGGGATCAAATCGGACTTCCAATCAGATAAAAACTTATAAAATATGTCCTGAGAGATTCAAAAACAAAGTATATGGATGTTTTTATCCACTAGAATGGTATTAGGATGAGGGGGTGAGTTAAAAATTTCATTAAAAGTATTTTTGTAATTTCACCCTAAAATTTAGGGGTATACAGTTTGGCCACAAGGTTTGCCAAACTATGAACCTACCACTATCTAAGTAGGTAACCCACATGGTTAGGTTGTAAGATTAGGGAAACCATTCACCAAATATGTTATATGACTCTTTTAAAAACTATAGAGGTTTTTAATGGGTGTGTGGCCCTTGGCACATGGTTAGGGAAAACATGTTCTCTATTTATTCCCCTTTCTATCCATGAACAGTTAGTATAAAATATGCGTGCTAGTTGCACAATTTCTACTAACTATGCATCCTTATTCATTTCTCCACTTTCCAAGGTTCTATGCTCCGAACAAGCCTTATACACCCCCTTAATCCTTTTTATCCTCATAGGAAATCCATATTTGGTCTAAAATAAATAATTAGACCAAATTTAAAAGGATCCATACCTGAGAGAAAATTTGAGTTCTTATAGTACCCTTAATATAACAACATATATTTATATTGAAGATACTGTGGTTATTATATAATCATGGAATAAAAATAATTTTATGGTTCTGAGGAAGAAATAAAACAAAACATTCGTTGATGAATGTTACCTCTTCTTCTGGTATCTCATTTTGGTTTGGACCAAAGGTCTTCGTTGGTTGGATTTATACACAAATTACGTCTTATATGATGATATTAGGGATTTTGGTAATTTATTTTTGTAGGTTTTTGTATATTTAAATTTATTGGGAGGTATGAATAAATTGGGAGAGTGAATTCCCTTTGATAATGGAGGAGGAGTGGAATTCTTGAAAGCACCAAAAAGGTAAACACTATTGGGAGGTATAACTAACATCATGTACCTCTAATAAGGTACCATTTATTGAGTCAAAAGTTCTCTTTTGACTTTTATATATATTTTTTAAATCACAAATGACTTTTACCATACTTATCGTACTGATCATACTGATCGTATTGACCATGCTTATCGGACTGACCATACTGATCTTACTAACCATGCTTATCGTACTGACCATGCTGATCATACTGATCATGCTGATTATACTAACCATGCTTATCGAACTGACCATGCTGATCATACTGACCATGCTGATCGTACTGAACATGCTTATCGTACTGACCATGCTGATCGTACTGACTATGCTGATCATACTGACCATGCTTATTGTACTGACCGTGCTGATCGTACTGGCTATGTTTATCATACCAACTATGTTTATCATATTGACTCTTGCAATCGTATTGGCTCTATTATTTTTACTGAGTTTTATGAATCATATTCACTTTGTATCATATCAATACATTACACTAATACTTATAGTACTCATACTTTACTTTCATTACTTACTTGTTTTGGTCCTTTATCAAAAACACATGTTTCATATTAATCGTACTCATGGTTATCATCTTCATATATCTTTTGTTTTAACCAAAATGATGTCATGGAGTTAGTTATAAACTAATCAAAAGGATGTCATGTTTTCTCTTCAATATGACCGTTATAATGCCAGGTGTCCAAGCCCCTTCGAGTTTTCCGAAGAAATATGACCGTTGGAGAAAATATGACCGTTGGAACCTAAGGCCTATAAATAGGAGGTCATTTGAAGACAAGAAGACAGGTGTGTCAGAATTTTCATATATCAAGTTCTAGAGTGAGATACTATGACTTCTCTCTTGCTTCGTGTGAAAGCCTTTGGATTACAAAACGTGAAGGGCTCGTTCTTAGTTTCTGTATTTCTATTAGTGCTTTGTTTTGCTTTGTGCGTCCGATCAAGTGATAACGATTGAGGGCTACCATGGATAGGCAGGCGGTGCTACCGATCATCGTATCGAGGGCTCTCAAGTGATTGAAAGAAAGAGGTTCCGATTACCTACGAAATCAAGGGCTTGTAGTGATAGAAAGAAAGACGTACCGATCATCGTATCGAGGGCTTACCAAGGTGGTGGTAAAACAGAACTCTTATCCTAGGTGAAAGGATAACCCTTCTCTCTGGGTCAAAAGAATTGTAATACTTCTACATTTCTGCTGCTGTTTTTTTAAGAAAGGGAATTGTATTGTTTTCCTTTCTTCATTCAATATTCATTTGTAATTGTATCAATTACATTCATACTATTACATATTGTATCGATTGGTTCTATACGCTTTATGGTAGAATCCTTCACTATTGTATTACTCTGATTATTTTATTCATCTTGAATACAATTTCTTTACTTTTCTTATAGTATTATATAATAACATACCTTTATATTCAATACAATTTGGTTATTAGTTTTTGTTGTGAATTGTATTAGTTTATGATCATTTAAATTAATTTCTTGTGTTTAAATACAATGTTTTTAAACCTACAATTCACCCCTCCCCCTTTTGTATTGTTCCATCTAATTTACATATACATCTACATATTCGATCCAACAATTGGTATCAGAGGAGGTTTCCACTGATTTTTACTACTAGCACGTATTCTTTTATATTACTATTTAAACCATTTTCCACACTAATGTGTGGAGTGGAAACGATTTTTTTATTAGATGGAAGGAGTAAATATTGGATCAATTGACAATCTAAATCCTTCTAGACCACCTATATTTGATGGGAATGATTATGAGTACTGGAGATATTGAATGAAGACATTCGTTATCAATACTGGTGTAGAAAATTTTATTATTCTCACTGGAGGTTACAAAATTCCTGACAAAGAAGACAGTACTTTCACTAATCAAGAGAAGCAAGAATATCAACTGAATTACAAGGTTTGCAATACTTTTCTATGTTCTATGACTAGGAATATATACAGCTAGATATCTTCTTATGAAGCAGCCAACTGTATTTGGAAGAAATTTTAAGTTACACATTTTGTTATGTCCAAGGTTATAAAAACAAGAAGAGTAATGCTTCGAGCAGAGTATCATGGATTTCTTTTTCCTTATGGAGAGCCGGTATATAAAGTGCAACAGAGATTTATGAAAATTTTCAAGAGCTTAAAATCTAGGGGAGAAAAAGGTCTTGATGATGAATCTCTTGTTGACAAAATTATTGATATAATTCCGAATGAATGGGAGTCAAAAAGGACAGCTATTGATGAAAATAGAAAAGTTTCCCAGATTACCCTTGATGAACTCTTTGGAACTATTCTACAGCAGGAGACATGAATGAAGAGAGATGTTGATTTCAACAAGAAGAAAAATGGAAATGGATGTGTAGCTTTTACCACTACATCTAAAGCTAAAACACCTGAAATGATAACAAGATCCGAAGCTATGAAAGTTGTTATGACTAATTCAAGTGATTGTGATCTTTCAAATAATGTGTTATCCAATCTTGCTTGAAGGATGAACAAAATTGTGGGAATGAAGGACTTCCAATATAGATTCAAAAAGAAAGATAGGAAGGAGAAGAAAGATTCAAAGGTAACTTGTTATGAATGTAATAAAGAAGGACATATAAGACCTGATTATCCTTTACTAAAGAGAAAAGAAAGAAAGGAGAAACATTCTGAAAGAAATAAGAAAAAGTATTACAAAACAAAGATACAGAAATTCTTGAAGTCAAATGATACTTAGAGTGCATGTGGTAGTGATTCATCACATAATTAATCAGAATATGAATCTTCATGAAAAAAGGAATATTGGACTTATAGCAAGACTACCAATTGAAGATCACTGTCTCATGGCTGAGGTATACAATGCTGAAGCTATTACAAATGATTCCTTGAATAAACATTATACTCATAATAAATATTATGAATCTTCAAATGATGAGTCTTCATCATCATAAGATAATACATTACCTTTATTTGAAGAAGTATCTAGGTTTTCTAAATTACATGAGAATGAAAATTCTAAACTCAAGAAAAAGATTGATAAAGAAAAATCTATAATTTCAATTTTAACCAAAGAAGTATCAGATCTTTCTAATGATCTTGATATGAAAACTTCTGAATTTTAATGTATTTTAAAACCCCTTGATAAATTCAAATCTGAAAAAGGATTAACATTCTAAGGATCTATAAAATAAAATTTCTAAGAAAAATGTTTTTGAGCCTAACTTTAGTTCAAAATAAAATGTTTTGGAGGATAAAAACTTTGTTTTAAAGCTAAAATCATAAATTTTTTCCATGTAAAAATGTTTGTCAAACATTACTTATTGAAAGGAAAACTTTGATAAAATGTATTCTAAAATTATACCTTTGAGGAATCATTTTGTTATTGGTTATGCTCATTCTAAACTGGTGTTTAGTAATAACACTTTTGTTCCTCAAAATACCCCTTTTTCTCTATGTGTCAATGTGGAGGACACTGTAAAAGAGATTGTTCTCTTAATAGAACCTAGTCTTTAGGATTTCATAAAGCCCATTTTGAAAAACAAGTGTGGATTCCTAAAATTCTGTTATCTAACCATTCTGGATCCAAACAAGTTTGGATTCCGAAAAACTAATTGTTTCTTTTTCAGGAAAATAAGAAGTGTACCAACAAGAATATTTGGTACATGGATAGTGTTTGTTCTCGACACATGACAGGAAAAAAATATTTCTTTGAAAAGATCATCGAAACAAAAGGTGGAAAGGTTACCTTCAGAGATAATGCTCAAGGAAAAATTGTTGGAATATATAATATTTTTTTTCTTGGAAAAGTTCTTATTTAAAATGATTTGTTTCTTAATGTTCTTAAGCACAATCTCATCAGCATAAGTCAATTATGTGATAAAGGTTACCTTTGGAATTTTATAAATGATAAGTGTCTAGTTCACAATTCCAAGGATGAGTTCATTCTATCTTCCCATAGGCAAGAGAATATATACACTATTAACTTAGAAGACCATAGGAGCCAAAATTTACCCTACTTAAGTGTAATAGAAGACCAATCATGGCTATGGCATAGAAGACTAGGACACTGCAATCTGGGAAACCTTTGTAAACTATCAATGAAAAGACATGTAAAGGGACTACCAGATCTCAGATATGATTCTTCAAAAGTATGTGATCCTTGTCAATTTGGTAAGCAACATAAAACTAGCTTTAAATCAATTAATGAAGTCTCAACTTCTAATGCATTACAGCTAGTTCATATGGATCTTTTTAGTCATTCAAAAACTGGAAGTATTGGATGAAAATACTATGTATTTGTTTTAGTTGATGACTTTACTAGATTTACATGGGTTTATTTTCTATCGAATAAATCTGAAGCCTTTTCATATTTCAAAACCATTAGATCCATAGTTAAAAATGGAAAAAACCTACCACTGATAACTATTCATAGTGATCATGGTGGTTAATTTCAAAATTCATATTTTGAAAATTTTTGTAGTAAGAAAGGTATTACTCACAATTTCTCATCTCCAATAACTCCTCATCAAAATGGTGTTGTTGAGATAAGAAATCATATTATTCAAGAAATGAAAAGAACCATGTTGAGTGAATACTAAATTGCTAAGCAATTTTGGGATGAATTTGTGATTACTACTTGTTATACTATAAATCTTGTTTTAACTATACCCTTTCTTAATAAAACACCTTGTGAATTATAGACTGGCCGAAAAACTAATGTTTCATACTTCAATGATTTTGGGTGCAATGTATTCATTCTGAATACTAAAGATAATATACACAAATTCATTCCAAAATCCGATGAAGGAATCTTTCTAGGCTATTCTACAACTTCTAAGGCTTATAGAGTTTTTAATAAAAACAAATGTACTGTTGAAGAAATAGTACATGTTAAATTTGATGAAAACAATCCTTTTATTTTCAAACAAACCCAACCTACTTCTTCGATTGTATTTTCTAAAAATGCTTATCAACCTCTATTATAAGATTATTCTGATAAGGAAAATGTTCAAGAAAGTGTTCCTGAAACTTTTTCCCCAGAATAATTTCTACCATATGTTGATGAACAGGTTTTACAAAACTGAAATCAATTGTTTCTTGGGAATCATCCAAGTGATAATATCATTGGTGATGTAAATGAACCTATAAGGACAAGAAATTATATAAGAAATGAAATAGAACATCATGACTTTCATTCCTAATTCGAACCTAAAAGTCCAAGTGAGGCCTTAGGTGATGATGATTGGATTAAAGCAATGCAAGATAAACAAAGTGAATTTGAAAGAAATCAAGTCTTGAATTTATTTGAAAGACCTAAAGAAACATATGTAATTGGTGTAAAATGGGTTTTCAGAAACAAATGTGATGAAAATGGAATCATTGTAAGAAATAAAGAAATACATTTTGCTAAGTTCTATAATAAACAAGAGTGAATAGACTACAAAGAAACATATGCTCCAGTAGCTAGACTTGAATCCATTTGTATTCTATTTTCCTTTTAAGCATACTTTAATTACAAATTATTTCAAATGAATGTGAAATGTGCTTTTCTAAATAGGTTTTTTCAAGAAGAAGTGTTTGTCGAACAACCCCTAGTTTTCTTGACTCAAAACATCCAAACCATGTTTTTAAACTTACCAAAGCTCTATATGGCCTTAAACAAGCCCCTAGAGCATGGTATGATAGACTTACATGATTTATTTTACAAAACAATTATAAAAAAGGTACAACAGATCCAACCCTTTTTATAAAAATGGAAAATAAAAATGTTTTGATTGTTCATATTTATGTTGATGACATCATATTTGGATCAACTCAGCAATCTTTAACTGATTCTTTTACCAACTTAATGAAATCTGAGTTTGAAATGAGTATGATGGGTGAGTTAACATTCTTTTTAGGTTGTCAAATTTCACAAAAACCATAAGGAACGTATATATCTCAACATAAGTATATAAAATATTTACTCAAAAATTATGGTTACGAAAAGACTAAAAGTATTAGAACTCTTATTGGTACCTCAAATACACTTGATCATGATGAAACTAGGAACCAGTAGATCAAACAATTTTTAGAGGTATGATAGGAAGTTTGTTATACTTTACAGCCAATCGACCAGACATAATGTTTTCTGTATCTTTATGTGTGAGATACCAATCTAATCCAAAAGAGTCTCATTTAAAATCCATGAAAAGAATTTTTTGGTATTTAAAAGGAACTGTGTATTTAGGCCTTTTTTACTCTTCCGGAAATGATTTTTTTAATGTTTTTCAGATGTTGACATTGGTGGTTGTAGAATGGATAGAAAGAGTACATCTAGAATATGTCATTTCTTAGAAGATTCTTTGGTTTACTGGTCCTAAAAGAAACAACACTCTGTAGCACTTTCCACTACTGAAGCTGAATATGTAGCAGCTAGAAGTTGTTGTGCTCAAGTGTTGTGGATGCAACACACACTCACTGATTATGGATTGAGTTTTTCCAAAACACAAATTATTTGTGATAATACTAGTGCTATAGCTCTTATTAAGAACCTAGCACATCACTCTCATGCAAAACACATAGATGTTAGACATCACACTCGTAGGGATCACACACAAAAGGAGATATTATTTTACAATTCATCGGAACGCAAGAACAACTTGATGATATTTTTACAAAACCATTACCTTCTGATAGATTTTAATTTATAAAATAGAAGCTAGGAATGATTACATTAAAGTAATCATTCATGTATACTTCATGTTTTTCACTTCTCCTTACATTAAGAAACTCCTCATAAAAAGGGGGGAGAACTTTTTTTACTTGATATTATTTTTATCTGTTTATACTCCTAGTTTGTGTTTTTTTCTTTCTGTTTATCATATTGACTATTTACTTATCATCATTTACCTTTCTGTTTATCGTATTGATTGTTTAGTTAGTGTTTTTATCTTCTGTTTATGTTTTGTCTGACTGATTACTATAACATGTTTTTTTCCATCAGCACGTCAGTTCATAGTAACAAGTTTGTTTTCCATCGGCACGTCATGGTAACTTGTTTGTTTTCCACCGGAACGTAAGTTTATGGTAACAAGTTTGTCTTCCATCTGCACGTCAGTTCATGGTAACAAGTTTGTTTTTCATTGGAACGTCAGTTCATGGTAACCAGTTTGATTTTCATCGGCACGTCAGTTCATGGTAACAAGTTTGATTTCTATCAGCACATCAGTTCATGGTAACAAGGTTGTTTTCTATCGGCACGTTAGTTCCTGGTAACAAGTTTGTTTTCCATCGACACATCATTTCATGGTAACAAGTTTTTCTTCAATCGCCACGTTAGTTTATGGTGGCAAGTTTTTTTTCCATTGGCACATCAGTTCATGGTAACAAGTTTGTTTTCCATCGGCACATCAGTTCATGGTAACATGTTTTTTTCCGTCGGCATGTTAGTTCATAGTAACAACTTTGTTTTCCATAATCATGTTAACCTCTGTTAATAAATTTGTTTTCCATCGGCATGACAATCAATCGTATATTTTCTCACAGTACGCTTGTTTTTTCTTTCACTATGTTAATTTTATTTAAACCAACAATTACCTCACGATCTCCGCCAGGTACATACTTTCCTTATTTTTTTTAAAAAAAATTTAATCTCATCTGTTGGTTTCTTTATCTTCTAATATCAACCGTAGAATATCAATTGTCACCTGTTTTTCTCCTATAAATAGACCAATCCCCTCCCCAAATCCATATCAGTTTTTCACAATTGTTGATGAAGATCTACTTCTATTTTAAGTCTCTGTACGATCTTCCATAGACTTCATCTATATGTCTCAGTCCTCTACTAACACTCCTTATGAAATGTCTTCAAAGCCTTTTTCAGAAAAAATCTTTTTCAGAGAAAGGTTAGTTTATTGGGACTTCTTTGATTTGTACGATTTTACAATCAAAATAATTATTTTCATTCAAGGCAGGGAGAATTTGTGTGTTGAAAAACCAGTGTCTCAAGATCCGGTTCTTATTGATGAATTCAGTCAGTTCTACAAAACTGTGTCTTTCGAAAAAAACATGACTATCAATTTTGTTGTGTACGTTGGAAAGATATCAATGTCTGTGAAGCAAGCAGCCCACTTTCTAAGTGTTCCAGCATAAGGTGATTCTTATTCTCTATATCATAAACTACCAGAGGATGTTGGTACATTTAACAAAGTGCTGAAAAGTCATTGTTTATTTTAAATGAAGAGAAGAGGAAAGTGGCTCATATTTCTCCAAATAACAGGTTTGAGGCTCTTTGGATGAAAGGTTTTCTTATCCCAAGGAAAGGGGATAGATAAACCCTGAAAGTATCTGATATCTTCATGCTTGACTATCTTGTCAACATAAGAAAAGTAAATCTCATGGGATACGTTTTTGAAACAATAAAGAATGTTAAGTTTGGAGCGATTAAGTGTCCTTTAATCATGTATCCATATATTCTTACAAAGTTCATTCTTATGAGCATGAAGTTTTGTAATATTCCATTGAAAGGAAAATTTAAAGAGTTTAAGCCTTCCTGGATAAGTAAGGGTACATTGAAGAAGATAAATGTTTGTTTTGATCAGAATTCAAATCTTTTTGTTAAGGCTTCAGAAGATGAATCGGCTCAGAATCAATCGGCACCTACGCCAGCCAAAGGCAATCTATTTGTTGGTGCTCCTCAAAAGTCAGATCCTCAAACCAGTTCAAAGACAAAGAAGAAACCTATGTAGAGAAAGGAGTTTGTGGCAAGATGGAGAAAAGAAAGAGAATAGAGAAAGGAAGGTGATCCGAAGTTTGGCCTTAACCCAGATAAAGCTTTTTCTAAGAGGTTAAGGGTTGAGGATACCCTTCAGGCTGAAAAGAAAAAAGATGAATCTTTTTAAAAGAAAAGAACAGGAATTTGATGTTTCAAAAGTCTTGAAAATGGTTGAGGATTCTAGTTTTCAAGTAACCGAAAAAGTATATCAAGAACCCATCGTACAGAGTTTTCCAGAGCCAAAAAAAGGGAAACCTTTTTTCGAAGAAATCTATGATGTTAAAGAATAGGATGGATATTTCCTATTGGAATTCCTTTAGATCTCAAAGAAATTTAAAGAATAATCGGTTCAAAAATAGAGTGAAGGTATTCAACAAGTTCCTCATGCTGATTGAGCACCGGATGAATCTTTTGAAACTCCAGAAAGAATTCTTCCCCAAGGTAATCAACGTCCTCAATCATCCGGAAAAATAATCGTTATCAGTGAAAAATTGGATGAATAATGAAAGGGGGATGAAAAAGCAGAAGGAAAACAGCCAGTTGTAGACTCAAGCTGATCAAATGAACTGGATTCGTACGATGAGGATCCCGATTCAGAACAGACGATTTCTCTAAAGAAGAGTTATTACATTGTTCATGTTTTAAGGAGAATTGAGAAGAACTTTACTTCATTTCCCAGGCTTGATGGAAAAATTGATTTCATTAATGACAATCAGAGAAAAAATTTTGGCTCTGTAAGAGAATTGAGAAAGAGAGTTTTTTCAGTTGAAGCCAATTTGAGAGTTCTATCTGAAAGTTCAGATGCTCATAAGAATTCTTGCAACAAAATGACTATGTGGTCATAGAAAATAGAGATCTAGGTGAATGATCATGAAGTGTCAATTGAATAATTAAGGAGGATTTCAAATGATCTCGCTATTTTTCTTAATAATCTTGAAAAAGAAACTGTTGAAAGGCTGAATCAATTGTCAAATACCCATGGAGCTGATATTCCTTCAGTGAAAGAGTTACAAGAGAGAATGAATTCTTTTCAGTTTGAGTTTTTGAAGGTTTCATCATTCAAATATGAATTAGTCTTGTTGGAAAAACAAGATTCTATGTTATCCAAAGACAAGAAGAATTTACAAAACAGAATTGATTCTCTTAAAGAAGTAATCAGGGTCCAAGAGGAGACCATCAAGAATCAGGATCAACTTTTTTCTAACCAACAAGAGCTTGTAAGATCTCTGGGTGATTCTATATCTGAAGACAAGAAGGAAATAAAAAAGATGAAATCTGTTCTTCATGAGTTGATAAAGAAAGAAAAGGAAAGAGAAAACAAATGACTCCTATATTTGTTTTATTTTCATGAACACTATAAACTTTTGTTATCGTAATGAGATTTTTGTTACCCTTTCCTTTGTCCTTCATTTATTTTCTCTAACACTTTCAAGCAACTCAAGATTACCCCATTCTTTTTGTAAATCACAAAGGGGGAGAATGTTTTATAGTGGGAAAACGTTTTAATCAAATACTTATAAATAAAGGAAATTCTAAGAATACAATCTTTAGTAAAATACATACCTAAGGGGGAGTTAGTTATATTCAATTTTATATTCAGAAGAGTTACCAATAACTCAGGGGGAGATAAGTATTTATTTTTGTTTTTCCTTTGTGTTTTGTGCTTTCCAAAAAGGGTGATATTGTTGAGTCAAAAGTTATCTTTTCACTTTTATATCTTGTTTTTGAAATCACAAATTTATTTTAAAATTCTTATCATACTGATCATGCTGATCGTACTAACCATGCTTATCGTACTTTCTATGCTAATCATACTATCCATGCTTATCGTACTGACCATGCTGATCGTACTGATCATACTGACCATGCTTATCGTACTGACCATGTTGATCGTACTAACCATGCTAATCATACTGACCATGCTTATCATACTGACCATGCTGATCGTACTGACCATGCTGATCGTATTGACCATGATTATTGTACAGACCATGCTGATCATACTGACTATGTATATCATACCAACCATGGTTATCGTACTGACTCTGGAAATCATATTGACTCTATTATTCATACTGAGTTTTATGAATCATACTCACTTTGTATCGTATCAATACATTACACTAATACTTATAATACTCATACTTTACTTTCATTACATACTTTTTTTGGTCCTTTATCAAAAACACATATTTCATATTAATCGTACTCATGGTTATCATCTTCATATATCTTTTGTTTTAGTCAAAACAATGTCGTGGAGTTAGTTATATACTAATCAAAATGATGTTGTGTTTTCTATTTCAATATGACTGTTATAATGCCAGGTTTCCAAGTCCCTCTGAGTTTTCCAGAGAAATATGACCGTTGGAGAAAATATGACTATTGGAACCTGAGGCCTCTAAATAAGAGGTCATTTGAAGCCAAGAAGGCAAGTGTGTGAGACTTTTATTTTATCAAGTTCTATAGAGAGATATTATGACTTCTCTATTTCTTTGTGCGAAAGCCTTGAGAATAGAAAACGTGAACGGATCATTCTTAGGTTTTGTATTTCTGTTAGTGCTTTGTTTTGATTTGTGCCTCCAGTCAAGTGATAACAACTGAGGGCTATTAGGGATAGGCAGACGGTGCTACCGATCAAGGTATCGAGGTATTTCAAGTGATTGAAATATAGAGGTGTCGATTACCTAAAAAATCAAGGGCATGCAGGGATAGCAAGACAGACGTACCAATAATCATATCGAGGGCTTACCAAGGTGGTGGTAAGACATACCTCTTATCCTAGGTGAATGGATAAGCCTTATCTTTGGGTCAAAAGAATTGTAATACTTTAACATTTCCGCTTATTTTTTTTAAGAAAGTGAATTGTATTGTTTTACTTTCTTCATTCATTATTCATTTGTAATTGTATCAATTACATTCATACTATTACATATTGTATCGATTCATTCTATATGCTTTATGGTATAATCATTCACTATTATATTACTCCTAATTATTGTATTCATCTTGAATACAATTACTTTACTTTTCTTATAGTATTACATTATATCATACTTTTATATTCAATACAATTGTGTTTGTTAGTTTTTGTTGTGAATTGTATTTGTTTAAGATCATTTAAACAAATTTCTTATGTTTAAATACAATGTTTTTAAACCTACAATTCACTCGCCCCCTATTTTATTATTCCATCTAATATACATATACATCTACATATTAGATCCAACACCATTTTCTAGAAAAGAGTGGATATGATCTAAATATTTCAATTAAATGGGGTTTTTACCTATTTCTAGGACATTTTTTTCCTTATGTTTAAAGTTTAGTTCCATTCTAAACTCATTTTTCTTTTAATCTCTATAATTAATTTTAACTGTTTTCACTAATTATTTAAGTACATAATTATGTTCAACTAATTATACATTATAAATTATTCTAATTAAAAATATAGAATCCATTTTTCAAACTTATAATCATATAAGTGAAAATGTTAATTTAAAATTAATCCCGCAGACAAGACAAAACAATGGGGTTTTTAAAGTGAAAATGTTCAAAATTTTGAAATGTTTTTATATAACATTTCAATGTGAATTTGAATTTAATGACCTCAAATGGATTAACAAAGGTATAGTTGAACTAAATATACTTTAAAAATAAAAAAATATAATTTATATATAAAAATAAATTAAGTGAAAAATCAATTTTCAATTAAAATTCTGTATTTTTCATTATTCATCCAAAAATGAAACATCTTAGAAATATACCAAAAAGTAATCTTAAGCTAATTTTTATGGTACACATTCAAAAATAATGTTTATTTTTTAAAATTTAATTTATAAAAGTGTAAATATTTATTTTTAGAGTTAGTATTCCATTAAAAGGTGGTAAAATTGCCTTTTAGAAAACCACATATTTTTTTAGTATAATTGTATTTATTCATATATTTTGCCTAGAAAATACAAAAGATTAATTTTAAATAAATTTTTAATATATTATATATAAATCATATTTTTATGATTCATCAAATAAATTGATTAATTTATTTGGATAAAATGTGTTTGTGCATAGAAAATATAATTTTTAAAAAAAAAATTCTTTATTTTCAAATATTTAATACTCTTATTTCTAATATATTAGTTACCAAATAATTCATTTTATATACATTCTTAAACAATATATTCATATTTTAGTTAATATTATTCATAACTTCTATTCTAGTGGCTAGGTGATAATTATTATAATACTTAATAATATTAGTAGTATAATTTAGTTCAGTAAAACTCAATCTTTTGTGTAATGAAATAAGTTGAAGGAACTTGGTATTGTGTGTAAAAAAATAAAATATTATTGTTGCATGTACTAAAATATAAAATTAGTGTTTTTTGTAGTTATATTTTAACATTGTGTATAATGAAATATTAAATTTGTGTATAGTAAAATGGAAGCCATAAAATAATTTTAACTTATTCGAAAAAACTATTCATAAAAATTAGTGATGTTACATTCTACCCCTTTTAAAATAAATTTCACCCTCAAAATTCATTTGGGTCATAAATTGTTTAATACTTTAAACTTTCTTTCATAGAAACCCACATCATAACAAATTAATAACAAAACTTATTTTAAAAAATAAATTTTGAAACATAATGGTTAACCAAATTAAATCATAGATAGGTTTCCATATAAGATAACATAGGTAGAAAGTGAAAACATATACATGGAAGATAAAACTAATACCCAAATACTAATGGATAGTTATATGGAACATGTTTAAGAGATATTGAATGATCAAAAATCTATAAACCAAAGAGTCTTGAAAAGGTCACTATATCATCAAAATTGATGAAAACATTACAACATTTTATTTCAATACCATTTTCCTAAAGTTGAATAATTTTGAAAATGGGATATACATGCATGATTTCATTCCATTTAATAAGAACAATATCATTTAATTGTTGTTCCTTGATCAATTTTCCCTTCATATCTTACTCTAGTAAATAAAGGTGAATTTTTGGTTTTTGAAGCACTAATGGATCATAAAATCTATAAATAGAATGATAAGTAATTCTTTATGTATTCAATAAATATCACAAAAAAATGGGTATAGCATGTTATCCAATATGCATAAATATTCATAAGTTTATGTAATACATTAATCCCTAAAATCTCAACCAAATTTCAACATAAATGTTTTTCCTAAATGGTTAACTTTATAACCCTTTCAACATTGAGAATTTATAATTAAGGTTAATAAATTTCTCAATATCAACTTAATATTAATCCCTAAAATATCATAAAGTATCCCTTGATTTTCACATAATAAACATGTTAATACTTTCTTCATGGGTTCTCTTGAAACATGGAAATAACCTAAATTACTTTTTTTCAATATTGAATACATACATGCTCATTTATTCCTTATATAATCTCTTATCTTATATGAAAAAAATTCATTTTAATATTGGTTTCATCTTAGTACTAATAGAACATGTGATTTAATTATTCCATAATCCATATAGATAATCATATGAAATTTAAATAAAGTATAAACAATAATATTTTCATAGTGAATATTCATACAAAATCAGACATCAAATTCCAAACTAAGGAGAGGATGTTAAGTATTTGATAATTATCATTGTTCAATTCATTAATTATGATAGAATAATCTTTCTGTTTTTCCTTTTTCCTAAGATATTTTTTTCCTTATTATCAACATTATTCATTAGATTGGCAAACATGCTAGAATAATGCCCAAAATATATTAAATTGAAACAATGAAGTGTTGGAGGTGTGTTTTATTGATCTTTCACATTATTCACATAATTAGATAATTCTTCCCATCACATCAGAATTCATCAACTCGATGAAATTCTTTTCCACACTTGTAACACGCTATTTTCCTTTTCATGCATTAACATAATTACGTCTCGCCATATTTCTATCATACAAATACCTAGAATTTCTTTCCATATTTAATGTTTTCATGAGACTCGGTCTTCATTTTATTATCAAAACCAGAGGAATGGTGAGAAATATAGTATTTCTTTTTATACATTCATTTCACATATAATTAATTCTACCAAGCTACATAACTCTCTTATATCCAAGGCCTTTCGAAGAATTGGTTTCAGGCCACCAAATAATAGATCGGTTTTCTTTTAGGGATTATGATTAACACAGAATTATACCTTGTAGGTCTTGTAAAATTTTCTTCCTAGGTACCAATAGATTGTTCATCCATTTTCTTAAGATCAAGGAATCCCTTCTCCATCATTGTTCATAGAATATGAGTTAAATACTTACTAAAAATTCTCCTCTTAAATTCATCCCATTACATATATTGAATTTATTCTTGTTCCAATGCGTTATTAGTAATAATCAACTTCTGATCTTTTTCACCTTCTAAATGATTACTATCCAAAATTAATTTTTCATCCTTCAAACATGGAATGATGTAAAATATCCTTTTAGTGGTAGTGAACCATTCCTCATCAACTAGTGGATCATCGGAACCACTAAAATAAGGTGGATGTTTCCACATGAATGACTTAATAGAACATTTTTGCCTCTTTTTCCCATTTTAAAGTTGTACATGATTCAAAGATTCATAAATTTGTTTGATAATATAAAAAAATCATTATAGCTCTCATATCATCTATTTTCTTATGAGGATGATCAATATATTATCTATCACAGTCCTCATTGACAAGGTTTCTCTGGGTTCAATCCATTAACTAAAACCAAAATCATAGTTTTATCAAGCCTAATCATTGTGGGGAGCCACAAAATAATGAAATTTTCTGGAAACCACTCTCTCAATCCATTACCAAAATTCTAAGACATTTTCCTAAACATTGACTCTTCCTTAGACTTATCCTTATATACATCCCTAGACATGTCCTCAGAAATATTCTTAGGGATATCAGTAAATGTTTCTCATCCATGTTTCTAATGGTTTCCTAAACATTTCCTTTGATACCTACTATAGAAACTTAGACTTAACATTCATGGATTTTACATCTTTTTTTAATCATATTCATTACGTTACTTTAACACTTGACCGAGGACCATAATAGTTTAGTTCCTTTCAAAAATTGGTACACATACTTATAGTATGGTGAAATATCTTCAATGTTTCCAATAAAGATAATCACATTTAGTAGTCTCACTTAAAACCATTCTTCAAAACCTAGGGAAAGGGAATATAAGATAGAGTGAGCTTAGGTGCTAAATATGGGTAAATAAATGATATACACAAGAATAACAAGAGAAAAATGGAATGAGAACATGATAATAACATTCTAATATCATATCATGATTATCAAAGATCATACACATGAGTCATGGAAAATAGATTGGAAAATCATAAGACATGAATCAAAATGGAATTAATATAAAAATCCATAATATTATATCATAGTAATAAGACATCTAATTGTGGTATACGCATAATAATAAAAAAACATTTTGTCAAGGATTCCTACCAATACATTAATAACACATTATACTTGGGCTAATCATCTGTGTACCTACTTCAGGCATGGGATGGCCACCTGTGTACCCTCTTATTTTGGGCTTGGTATGACCTCTTATGTACCCTCTTTTTTTGTCTTGGGATTCCCTCTCATGCATCCTCTTGTTTTGGGCTTAGGATTCCTTCCCTTGTACCCACTTTTTGCAGGATTGGGATTCCCTCCCTTGTACTCTCTTATTGTGGGCTTGTACTGACAACCCATGTACCATTTGAGCTCATAGAACATTTATTATTAACCAATGAATTGGAGGGAGATATAGGTCCCACCTATCACCTAATGAAATCATACATACGTGGTCCACAAGACCATAAACACTCATTGAATCATCTCCCATGAAAATAAATGTGTATCATAAACATTTCATCATATCAAAACCTATCAAAAAGAGAAGTTTCATAGTAATTGTATCATAGAATAATTCATGAAATGAATAATGTTCCATAATCATTTTAACATGGTATAACTCATGGAAGAGAGACAGGTTTCATAAAAATAATTCATATTAAACATAAATCATTCAAAGAAAAATAAATATTAGTGCCCTTGGATCATAACCCAAATAAAGAATTTTTAACACTAATGTATGTCATAATATATAGAAAGTAATATTTAAGAAATCATTTAAAATATTTATTGAGTAAAATATCCTTCCTACTTTGAAAAACTCTTTTTAAAACATAAAAAAAATTTCAAAAATATTTTCATTACAATCCACTTAAAAAACAAACACCCAGAATATTTGGGAAAACAATTATTTAAAAATAATCTTATAAACATGAAATGTAAGTTTGAAAAGAAAATATGGTCATGATGGATGGTAAATCAATAAATTCTGAACATTCCTTTTTAACCGTAAAAAGTTTAGAACATATCTTTGAAAGGGAAAAAACAATAATATTCCTTTTAAAAAATTTTGTAAAAAGTTAAAACATCGGTAAATATGTCTTTTAAAAATAATAGTTTAATAGTATAAAATCTTTTTACACATTTTTGAAAAACATGGTTTTGAAAGAAAACAAATTTCTAACTGAAGAGGGAAATAATGTCCTATTTTTTAAAATACATTTTCTCAATTGTATTAAGTAAAAAAGAGTGAAAAATGTTAACACTACATGAATATTTCATTAATAACTACATGATAATAAAATTCATGGAAATTATTTATAGATATATCATAATATTTCACCAATAGAATCATTATCATAAAATTTAATGATAAATGATGAGATTGTAGCAATAAACTACAAACACATTGGTAAATTTGAATCATAATACCCATGAAATTATAACATTATGTGAAGATTAAAATTTCATGAAGATAATTATATTCATGATGTATCATATAAATGGGGAAATATATGAACCACTTAAAATAATATTTTTGTATAACATAACATGTGTCTCAATGAATACAAATTGAGTAAAAATTTCTGAACCTATTAGGTAAATTTTGAAATGTAAACCCCATAAAAATGGGATCCTAAAAAGGATATTTAAATACTGATAAATTTTAGTACAATAATCATAAAATTTATTCATGGTTAGTATATACCACATAAAATAAATAGTTAGTGAACATGGCTTATGTCTCATGGAAAATAAAAGTGAGACAGAAATCCCTTCCTTCTTAAGTAACATTTAAATCATGAGATCTATGAAATAGTAACAGAAATTATAACATTTTATATCATAAAAGAAATTAAATTTATGATATGAGATTTTATATGTATGTATATACACCACACAAAATTAACAAGTTATTAATATGAAACAACTCTCACAGAAATAAATGTGAGACTACAAATCCACTTACCTTAAGTATTGCCTCTTATCATATTTTTTCAAAACATTTGGATAATAAATATAAGTGTAAATATATAACCAAAATATAATTATATATATCACAGATTATAATATTTTATTAACACTTTATTTTATCCATTTATTAACAATTCCACAATAAAGTTATGTTTTGGTAACAAATGCTTTGTTTTTTGTCCATGTTCTGACTTATTATTTTTTTCATTCTAATTTGATCCTTATTTTATCATTTATAGAATATAAAAATATATATAAACTTCCTATATATTCAATGTATATTTATTTATAAAAATATATAGTGATATAAATAGGAAATGAAATACATTGTTTATGGAGACATTAGGTTGTACGTGCGCATGAACGTTGTTTCCATTTTCTTATCATATTGAAAGGAATAAAATTTAATGATATATATATATACTATCATTATATTATAATTATTATTTGATATATATATAATATTTCAATTGAACACATCCTTAATTCATTCCATGTAAATCATGAATGAATCACATCGCTTCATGTGGTGGTAGTCTGTCGTACAAATGAATAACGTTATCATATTCCCACAAAATGGAAAGTATGAAGTCATGTGTTATATAATAATTATATAAGAATAAATAAATCATATAATATATATATATATATATATATAATATAAACTATAAACCCATATTTATTTCCAACCTTGAAAGGTGGTGATGGAAGAACGAACAACATTGGTTCGTGAGGAGGTAATCTGTCTTACACACAGACGATGATTGTGTCTCCCATTTGATGAAAGTGTGGGATGTTGAAGATAATAACATTAAAATTAAAAAAAATAAGTATATTTAATATAATTACATTATTAGTTAATCATTATATAAAAATAATTTAAGGTGTTTGAGAAATAAATAAAACAAAACATCCATTGATGAATATTACTTATTCTTCAGGTATCTCTTTTTGGTTTTCACCGAAGGGGATATATTGTTTGATTTTTTTCCCAAATTAAGGTATATAATATGAGAATATAGATTTTTTTAATTTATTTTTTAAGGGATCGGTCGATCCAAATGGATTTGGAGGTGTTAACAATGGGGGAGAGTGAATTCCCTTTTATAATAGAGGAGGAGTGAAACTTGTAAATCCAGAAGAGTTCAACACTGTTGGGAGGTATCCCTTACATCATGTGCCTCCAATAATAAAATATGTTCAGAAAAATAGTGGAACGACCCGAAATTTCATTAATGGAAAATCCCTCTTGATCCAGTTAAATGTTTCTTTATGAAAAATGTTTTTATAAGATATCAACTTTTTTAGTTTTACTTTAAGATTTGTGACCGTTACTTTTATAGCCGTTGAACAGTGATCATCTAGGTAGTTTAAATATAAGGCTTTAACGAACCAATTTTCTACTCAGACAAAGGAAGCGATGGCCTCATCTAGTAGAATTGCCCCTTACGAAGCCCATTTGTCAGAGCTCGGAAAAGAGGTGGCGTCTTTGGGCTTTTCCCTTGACCAAGCCCAAGCTGAGCTTCATCAAGTCAAGCTCTAACGTGATCGTCTACGGGAAAAATGGAAGTTGATAGAGATTACCACTCGAGCGATGTTATCCGAGCAGCCCCAAGAGTCTGTCACCATCGCGCACCTTACCCTTAGGTCTTATGCGGCTATTTTAAGGGGTTATGTAACAAATAAGTAGCACCATGTTCATGTACATTATTTTTTTGTATATAATAATGAATATAATTTCTAGTCATTTTTGATACTTTGTAATTAGTTTTTAAAGTACAAATGGTGTTTTTAGTTATTATTTAATTAAGAATTATATTTTATTAAATTAAAGGATTTTTGAATTAAATAATATTTTAATAAAATATTATTATTAATATTAAATTAATTTTTATTAAATATAAATGATCAAATAAATTTATGAATGTAATTAAAATTTTTATTTAGGTTTGAAAGCCATTTCTGTCAAAACCCGTGAATTTTTTTATAAATGTCGGTTTTTATTTTAAAAGTGAAAATTCACATATTTAGAAAATTATTTAGATAAAATAAATATTATTTTTGGAATCAGGACGTCGAAATTATCCAACGGTGAATTTTTCATAATTTTCTGAGACAGTCAAATGTTTGGGTAAAAATTAAATACCATTTAAATATATAATGTGTTTTATGACATCATAATGACCAAATGGTGATGTAATAAAATACCATAATCCTTATGTTCGGCATATATATGTTTTATCATTAAAATAATGAGGTTTTGGGTTGTTTGACTCACTTTTCAAAGCATTAATGGAGCCCTCAAGACTTATTCAACACTTTGCCTTTTTAAATTAATTTCCATGGGAGTGTGAATCACCTCCACATAAGCAACCCTAATTTTTTAATAAGTTCGGACCTTGGCCTTGTAAAATATTGTTTTCCTCTTTACTTTTCCAGAAACCATGGGCAAATACCATGGGATGGTTTGTGGTTTGGATTATTTTAATATAAGTGGTCCCAAACCTAAATAATAAAGAATTCTCTCACCTTTCCTATATAAACCCACCCAAGCTCCCACTTCCTCCTCACTCAAAGCCCTTGAAGTTCGTCCAACCTCTGCCCTACTCTCTCTAGAATCCTCTCAATGTGCCCCAAGCTCCCAAGAAGCCTCTCACAAGCCTCTCTCTAGCCTTTGGAAGCACACTTCCAAGTAAGGGGTTTTCTTCCTTTCTCATTTTTTGTCAATTTTCTTTAAGTTGTATTTCCCTTTTTATTTCAATTATGAATGTTGGGGTATGGTTTTGCACCTCCCCCATACTGCCCTATTATTGTTTGAATGATGGGAGAACCCTTTCTCTCTCATTAAATGCCTCCCATGTACACCCGTTACTATGCCGAAATTCCGAAAGGAACTTCTCTCTCTTCTTTTACATTCAAGCAATACTTTTGTATCATGAATCTAAATTCCATTTCTATTGTTGGGAAATGTATATATATGATCTACTTACTGTCCATTACATGTAAATAGGATGAGGAACCCCTTTCTCTATCATCAATTTTTTTTATGAATTCTTATGTCACGCCGTTACGCTGCCGAAATCGCACCGATTTTCTAAGCCAATGTCTTTGTGTAGTGAATACCATGCCCATTTCTCCATCAAGGGTATTCACCTTTATGCACATTTACATATTGATTATAAAGTTTCATGTATGAATTCCACTTTCCTTTATCGTGGAAGAAACGATTATGTTTTATGAATCCATGTTTTATGATCCATGTGGAACACTTATGCATGAAATGAAATGTTTAAGAAGGGTGCGCCCTTTATAGCGCTCCAATGCATTGGGTAAAGTATAGTATCATGATACATCATGTGCAATGAGTGTTGACTCATTCTAATTCAAGTGCAACGAGGGTTTACTCGTGCTTCAAGTGCAATGAGGGTTTACTCATGCTCCATGTGCAATGAGCCTTGGCTCATGCTAATTCAATGTTAAGTGTTGTTGCCACAATTCCATGTTATGATTATCATGCTTTATCATGCCTTTATGTTCATGTCTCTCTTATGCTCTATTGATATTCCTATTGACTAAAATGTATTGTACTCCTCATGTTATTCATTGTGTACTCCCTTACTGGGCTTTATAGCTCACCCTTTTCTTATGCATGTCCTCAGGTTATCCCATGCAATGCTAAGTACGAAGGAATGTAGTGGTCATGTAAAGGAAGTTTTCAATAAGGATGTTGTATTTCAAGTGTAAAGTTTTTATGTAATGATCCTAAGCCCCAAAGACACTAAACCTCTCGATCTTCTTTTTTGTATCAAGTGAAGTTTTATGTAATAAAGCATGTTTAAATTGTAATAAAAAGCAGGGTTTTCTTAGTTGGTATCAAATGATAGGTTTAGTTATTTTTGGGATTAGGAAACCCTAGTAAATCCTTAGATACAAGACTAAGCATAATAAAAACATCCCTAAGTTTTGGTAAATACTAAGTAAGTGGTTTATCAAACAAATACATCCCTGTCTGGATACGAGCAGGTAGAGGCGGCTCTGGCACAGATGTATCCTAGGGGTAAAACCCGAAAACACCGCTTTGAGCTAGACTTGAACGGGAACTGGTGCATGACAACGGGCCTTGCTGAACTCTTGGTTACGACACTCCCGGGGGATACGTTTTGATAAATTCACAATCTTAGTATGAACCCTTATTAAGGAAAAAAAATTCCCCTGAGAATATATGTTAGAAGGAAGATCATGAAAAGCCTGGATTGAATCCTATAGACTCATGAGTTAAAGAGATTAAAGTTTATTTATAAGTCATAAACTTTTGTCTTTATATTACCATTTATGTGTTACCCCTAACTTTCCTTTTATTCCAGCCAATGGCCGGTAATAGGAGAACTTGGGCTAACAACCGTTGTGAAGATCAGTGTGATGAGTGTACTTATGAGATGCCCAATCCAATGGGAGCGGGAATCGCGAACTTTGTCACGCTTCTCTCTCAGCTAACTCAAGTTTTGAATAGAAACACTAGTCAAGAGGAACGTTCAACCCCCCCTAAGAAAGAACAAGTCGCTATTGAATGCTTCATGAGATAAAGGCCTCCTACTTTTAGTGGATCATCTGATCCCATGATTGCTGAACAATGGATCAACTCCATTGAAAAGATATTCTCCATCCTCCAATGCTCTGAAAAAGAGAAGGTTCTCCTGGCGACTTATCGTATGGAGGGTGAAGCTGATCAATGGTGGACGTTGATCAAAAATACGAAGCCTGAGGAGGAGATCAAGGCTTTGGAATGGAAGGTATTCCAGAAGATGTTTTTTGATAAATATTTTCCACGCACCCTCCGTCTTAAGATGGAAAGGGACTTCCTTTCCCTCAAGCAGAAAGATGAGGAATCTGTGGGAGCGTACGAGGAAAACTTCACAAGGCTTACACGATACGCTTCCGGCTTTGTCGTTACCCCCGAATGCAAGGTTGACCGCTTCTTTGGTGGGATGAAGCATAGCTTGCGGAAAGCATTAGCGATCCGTGACTTCGACAGCTATGAGGAAATTGTACGATGTGCCCTCAAGGTTTAAATGGAGATCAGAGAATCATAGGGGTATCATGGGGACAAGAAGCGGAAGGTGGACTTCAATGCTGGTGGTCTGATGGATAAATCCAACGGCGCTAAGAAATTACAGCACCCCACTTGCCAAAAGTGTGGAAAGAAGCACCCTGGAAATTGCCTTAGGGGGACAAGAAAATGCTTCAAGTGTGGAAGAGAAGGGCACCTAGCTGTTAACTGTCAGCAAGAAGGACCCGCGGTTGCGACAGAGGAGAGGAACGCTCTGTTTGAACCTCAACGCGTTGTTCAATGCTTCAAATGCAAAGAACCGGGTCATTTTGCGAATCAGTGCCCTAATCCAAGGGTTATCGGAGGCAATCAACAACCTCCAAGACAGCAAGGACGAGCTTTTGCCATCACTTATGCCGAAGTGAACCCCGACAATGAAGTGGTGACAGGTACGCTAGTTATTCATTCAAGAATAGCGAACGTACTTTTTGATTCAGGTTCTACGCATTCTTTTATATCTCAAAAGTTTAGTAGAACAATCCCTGCACCACCACAAATCATGGAAGTAAAGATGTCGGTGAGTACGGAAAATGGGGTAATCATTGCATCCCATGAGTATAAGTCCTCCCCTGTTATAATATGTGGATTGAATTTCCCAGCGAACCTCATCATACTCCCTTTGGTGGAATTTGATGCAATTCTTGGCATGGATTGGCTTTCCTTATATAGAGCCAACATAAATTGTCTGGAGAGGGAAATCACACTCCATATGGAGAATCGACCCCCGATTCTTTACAAGTGTCAGGAGGAAGATGAATCTCCTTTAGCTCCATCATCTCAAGCATGGATATTACTGCCTTATGAGCACGCATATCTGGCTCATATGATTGAGTCCAAGGAAGAAACCACCCTTGAAAAATTCCTATTATGAGGGAATTCGCTGAAGTATTTCCCGAGGAACTTCCTGGTCTTCCTCCAAGAAGAGATGTTGAGTTCTCAATTGAACTTATACCTGGGGCGCTACCAATATCCAAGACTCCATATAGAATGGCTGTGGTTGAGCTTGAAGAACTGAAGAAACAACTACAGGAGAATATGGATAAAGGGTTTATACGCCCAAGTGCATCCCCATGCGGTGCACCAGTCCTCTTCGTCAAGAAGAAGGATGGGTCAATGCGGCTTTGCATCGATTATCATGAACTTAACAAAATCACGATAAAGAAAAAGTATCCTCTCCCAAGAATCGATGACTTGTTTGATCAACTGAGTGAAGCTCAATACTTCTCCAAGGTCGACTTGTGGTCGGGATATTATCAAGAAAGGGTGAAGAAGGAAGATATCCCCAAGACTGCTTTTCGTACAAGGTACGGGCACTATGAATTCATAGTAATGCCTTTTGGACTCACCAATGATCCAACAATATTCATGGACTTGATGAATAGCGTCTTTAGAGATTACCTAGATAAATTTGTGGTAGTCTTTATAGATGATATTCTAATCTACTCCAAAACCAAGGAGGACCATGAAAAGCATTTAAGAACTGTACTGGAGACTTTGCGCAAGGAGAAGCTCTATGACAAGTACAGAAAGTGTGAGTTTTGGTTGAAGGAGGTCTCATTCTTGGGCCATATCATCACAAGCAATGGGATATATGTGGACCCCTCCAAAATAGATGCTATTGAGGGATGGCCGAGGCCAACATCGGTAACTGATATCCGTAGCTTCTTGGGGTTAGCTGGATATTATCGACGATTTGTGAGAAATTTCTCACGATTGTCCAACCCTCTTACCAAGCTAACTCGAAAGGGAGTGATGTTTTCTTGGAGTGATGAATGCGAAGAAAGCTTCAAGGAGTTGAAAAGGAGGCTTATCACTGCACTCGTTCTCACTTTACCCACGAGTGGGGAGCTTTTTGTGGTATTCAGTGATGCTTCGAAGAAGGGATTAGGATGTGTGCTGATGCAGAATGATAAAGTGATATCCTATGCCTCAAGGCAGTTGAAAATCCATGAGAGAAACTATCCAACGCATGATCTGGAGTTGGCAGCGGTGATCTTTGCCTTGAAAATCTGGTGGCATTATCTCTATGGAGAGAAATGTGAGATATTTACTAACCACAAGAGTCTTAAATATATATTCACACAGAAAGAGATTAATATGCGCCAGAGAAGATGGATAGAGCTCATCAAGGATTATGACTGTTCAATACATTACCACCCTGGGAAGGCGAACAAGGTGGCGGATGCCCAAAGTAGAAAGGATCCAGCAATTCTATCAATGATGAGAATTGAGAAGGATCCAATCTTCATAGACTTGATGAAGATGGACGTGGGAATCATAAAGAAGGGAACATCATCAATCCTTTCACAAATGATTGCTCAACCATCTCTTTTGGAAAGGTTAAAGGATGCTCAAAAGGATGATGCGAGAATCCAAGAAAAATTGGAAGCTATCAAAAAGGGAAAATCCTCAGAGTTTAATGTTAATGAAGAAGGAATTGTGCGGTTTGGGAAAAGACTATGTGTTCCATCATGTTCGGAGCTGAAGAAGGAACTTTTGGATGATGCACATAGTTCAAATTTCTCTATTCACCCAAGGAGCACAAAGATGTATCGAGATCTCTGAGAAAACCTTTGGTGGGATAATATGAAGAAGGAGATCGTTGAATATACATCAAAGTGCCTGGTGTGTCAGCAAGTGAAGGCAGAGAGGCAGAAGTATAAGGGGATGATGCAACCATTGCCCATACCAGAATAAAAATGGGAGAACATCACCATGGACTTCGTCACTGGACTTCCAAGGACATCCAAAAGCAACAATGCAATCTGGGTTATTGTGGATCGTCTTACAAAGACTGCACACTTCATTGCTATTCGAGAGGATTTCTCTTTGGATCAACTGGCACGGATATATATCAGGGAAGTGGTACGGTTGCATGGAGTACCACTATCTATTGTGTCTGACCGAGATCCAAGATTTACCTATATGTTTTGGAAGAGTCTTCAACATGCTCTGAATACTGAACTAAACTTCAGTACGGCCTATCATCCTCAAACTGATGGCCAATCCGAGCGGACTATCCAAACACTTGAGGATATGTTGAGAGCGTGCTCAATGGAATTTAAAGGAGGATGGGATCAACATCTTCCTCTGGTTGAGTTCTCTTATAATAATAGTTTCCACTCGAGCATCCAAATGGCACCATATGAAGCCCTGTATGGGAAAAGGTGTAGAACACCAGCATGTTGGGATGAGGTCGGTGAACGTAAGCTGCTTGGACCAGAAATGGTCGAAGAAATGGTGGAGAAGGTGAAAACCATTCAGCAGCATATCAAGGCAGCCCAAAGTCGACAGAAGAGTTATGCAGATAATCGTCGACGAGACCTTGAGTTTAAAATTGGAGACATGGTGTTTTTACGCATATCTCCATGGAAGAAGGTCATGAGGTTTGGAAAGAAAGGGAAGTTAAGTCCAAGGTACATCGGCCCATTCGAGATTCTTGATCGTGTTGGGGTTGTGGCCTATCGACTTGCACTTCCACCTACTATGGCCAAGGTGCATGATGTCTTCCATGTATCCCTCTTAAGGAAGTACATACCAGACCCTTCACATGTACTCTCTTCCGAGGTGGTACAATTAGAAGACGATCTTTCTTATGAGGAGCAACCAGTGAAGATCTTAGATCGTAGAGAAAAAGTTCTACGAAATAAGACAATGCCCCTCGTCAAGGTGTTGTGGAGAAACCACAAGTTTGAAGAAGCAACTTGGGAGTCGGAGGATATGATGAAGCTAAGTTACCCACATTTGTTTTAGTGTGGGAAAAGGAAAATTTCGAGGGCGAAATTTCTTAAGGGGGGAATGTTGTAACGACCCAAAATTTCATTAATGGAAAATCCCTCTTGATCCAGTTAAATGTTTCTTTATGAAAAAGGTTTTTATAAGATACCAACTTTTTTAGTTTTACTTTAAGATTTGTGACCGTTACTTTTATAGCCGTTGAACAGTGATCATCTGGGTAGTTTAAATATAAGGCTTTAACGAACCAATATTCTACTCAGATAAAGGAAGCGATGGCCTCATCTAGTATAATTGCCCCTTACGAAGCCCATTTGTCGGAGCTCAGAAAAGAGGTGGCATCTTTGGGCTTTGCCCTTGACCAAGCCCAAGCAGAGCTTCATCAAGTCAAGCTCGAACGTGATCGTCTACGGGAAAAATGGAATTTGATAGAGATTACCACTCGAGCGATGTTATCCGAGCAGCCCCAAGAGTCTTTCACCATCGCGAACCTTACCCTTAGGTCTTATGCAGCTATTTTAAGGGGTTATGTAACAAATAAGTAGCACCATGTTCATGTACATTATTTTTTTGTATATAATAATGAATATAATTTCTAGTCATTTTTTATACTTTGTAATTAGTTTTTAAAGTACAAATGGTGTTTTTAGTTATTATTTAATTAAGATTTATATTTTATTAAATTAAAGGATTTTTGAATTAAATAATATTTTAATAAAATATTATTATTATTATTAAATTAATTTTTATTAAATATAAATGATCTTATAATTTTATGAATGCAATTAAAATTTTTATTTAGGTTTGAAAGCCATTTCTGTCAAAACCTGTGAATTTTTTTATAAATGTCGGTTTTTATTTTAAAAGTGAAAATTCAAATATTTAGAAAATTATTTAGATAAAATAAATATTATTTTTGGAATCAGGACGTCGAAATTATCCAACGGTGAATTTTTCATAATTTTCTGAGACAGTCAAATTTTTGGGTAAAAATTAAATACCATTTAAATATATAATGTGTTTTATGACATCATAATGACCAAATGGTGATGTAATAAAATACCATAATCCTTATGTTCGGCCAATATATGTTTTATCATTAAAATAATGAGGTTTTGGGTTTGTTTGACTCACTTTTAAAAGCATTAATGGAGCCCTCAAGACTTATTCAACACTTTGCCTTTTTAAATTAATTTCCATGGGAGTGTGACTCACCTCCACATAAGCAACCCTAATTTTTTAATACGTTCGGACCTTGGCCTTGTAAAATATTTTTTTCCTCTTTCCTTTTCCAGAAACCATGGGCAAATACCATGGGATGGTTTGTGGTTTGGATTATTTTAATATAAGTGGTCCCAAACCTAAATAATAAAGAATTCTCTCACCTTTCCTATATAAACCCACCCAAGCTCCCACTTCCTCCTCACTCAAAGCCATTGAAGTTCGTCCAACCTCTGCCCTACTCTCTCTAGAATCCTCTCAAGGTGCCCGAAGCTCCCAAGAAGCCTCTCACAAGCCTCTCTCTAGCCTTTGGAAGCACACTTCCAAGTAAGGGGTTTTCTTCCTTTCTCATTTTTTTGTCAATTTTCTTTAAGTTGTAATTCCCTTTTTATTTCAATTATGAATATTGGGGTATGGTTTCGCACCTCCCCCATACTGCCCTCTTATTGTTTGAATGATGGGAGAACCCTTTCTCTCTCATTAAATTCCTCCCATGTACACCCGTTACTATGCCGAAATTCCGAAAGGAACTTCTCTCTCTTCTTTTACATTCAAACAATACTTTTGTATCATGAATCTAAATTCCATTTCTATTGTTGGGACATGTATATATATGATCTCCTTACTGTCCATTAAATGTAAATAGGATGAGGAACCCCTTTCTCTCTCATCAATTTTTTTTATGAATTCTTATGTCACGCCGTTACGCTGCCGAAATCGCACCGATTTTCTAAGCCAATGTCTTTGTGTAGTAAATACCATGCCCATTTCTCCATCAAGAGTATTCACCTTTATGCACATTTACATATTGATTATAAAGTTTCATGTATGAATTCCAATTTCCTTTATCGTGGAAGAAATGATTATGTTTTATGAATCCATGTTTTATGATCCATGTGGCACACTTATGCATGAAATGAAATTTTTAAGAAGGGTGCGCCCTTTATAGCACTCCAATGCATTGGGTAAAGTATAGTATCATGATACGTCATGTGAAATGAGTGTTGACTCATGCTAATTCAAGTGCAACGAGGGTTTACTCGTGCTTCAAGTACAATGAGGGTTTACTCATGCTCCATGTGCAATGAGCCATGGCTCATGCTAATTCAATGTTAAGTGTTGTTGCCACAATTCCATGTTATGATTATCATGCATTATCATGCCTTTATGTTCATGTCTCTCTTATGCTCTATTGATATGCCTATTGACTAAGATGTATTGTACTCCTCATGTTATTCATTGTGCACTCCCTTACTGGGCTTTATAGCTCACCCTTTTCTTATGCATGTCCTCAGGTTATCCCATGCAATGATAAGTACGAAGGAATGTAGTGGTCATGTAAAGGAAGTTTTCAATAAGGATTTTGTATTTCAAGTTTAAAGTTTTTATGTAATGATCCTAAGCCCCAAAGACACTAAACCTATCGATCTTCTTTGTTGTATCAAGTGACGTTTTATGTAATAAAGCATGTTTAAGTTGTAATAAAAAGTAGGGTTGTCATAAATAGTGTACTTGGTCAAAATATTTCAACATGATGTATCTTGGACATGTTTTTAGGTTATTTTGTCCCTTAATATTAATGTTTATTCACTTGGTAAACTTGTTCTTCTCTTAATCACAATAATTAATTTTAACTGTTTTCACAAGTTATTTTGTTAAAAAATAAATTTTCCTTATTATAAATTTTATATTATTATTATTAAAAATATTTAATCAATTTTTCTATATTTTAATCATAGAATTATCAAAAATTAATTTAAAATTAATCCTACAGATGAGATGAAACAACGGGGTTTTAATGTGAAAATGTCCATATGTTTCAAATGTTTTTATTTCCAATTTCAATGCTAAATTGATTCTAATAACATAAATTATAATAATATAATTATAATGAATATCAGTGTTCATTGAATCCAAATAAAAATATAATTCATATACATAAATAAATTAAGAAAAAAATAAGCTTTCAAATAAAATTCGGTATTTTTCATTAATCATTTTAAAATAAAACATCATAGAAAAATAACAAAAAACATCCTAAGATAATTTTGACATTACTATTTAAAAAATAAAGTTTATTTTTTAAAATATAAATTATAAAAAATTCAACATTAATTTTTATAATAAGTGTTCCATTAAAATGCATTAAAACTATCTCTTAGAAAAATACACCTTCTTATGCCTAATGTTTTATTTGTTATTATCTCTTATGTAGAGATAAAATAAGTTGAACTTTAAATTGATAATTTAATATCTAATATATATTATTCACTAAAATATTTCATCAAAATTGGTCTCTTTATATTATTTAGAAAAAAAATTAAATAGAAAATAAATTTCCAGAAAAGGAATTTAATTATTTTCAAACAGTTTCTACTCTCATTTATAATTAATTAGTAACCAAAGAATTCATTTTATATACATGTATAAACGATTATTTTCTAATTTATTTAATCTTATTCACAACTTCTATTCCAATGGAAAGGTGATAACTATAATAATGTTTTAATAATATTAATTGTATACTATAGTTCGATAAACTATAGTCTTGTATATAACACAAGCTGTCAAAGGAAATTGGTATTGTGTGTAACACAAGGAGAACATAGTGCATAGTGTATCAAAATCTAAACTCAGTGTTTCATGTAGCACAAGTTTATTATTTTTTTGTATAAATAAAACTTAACTTTGTGTAGCAAGCAATTCAATCCATCAAAGATATTTAATTTACTCAAAAAAACATAAAAACTCAAGATGTTACATAGTATGAGAATAGGTTCTATGAAAAACCATTAATTTAGTTCATTGAAATTTTCCTAAAACTCATCATTACAATATAAATTGATTCCCTTTCAAGTTAAAATGGTGACAGTATTAGATGATCTTTATATTTTCATTACAAAGTGTTGATAATATCAATCCAAACCAAGAAAATTATAAATATAAATCACTATGTTAAATATAAGATAATATTTAATAACTTATATATTTTATAAATCCATTAATATAACCTTTATTGAGGTTATATGACCATAATATGAAACTTTACATAACAAAAATTCACACATGGAAAATTTTTCATACAACTACTCCTTCCTTATGGTCTTCAATAAAATTATAAACATATTATCATCCTCTTAATTTATCTATGAATATATCAAAATATTATCTACAAATACAACCAAAAACTGATCATTGAAATATATAAATACATTTTTAACTAAATTAGTGGTGGTTAGGGTGATTTATAAGACAATATTACATCACTATAAATTCATAGTGTTTATACCTTATATGGAATGATTTCTTGTGTATGTTTTCACTATTTACATTAACTAAAACTATAATGATCTAAAATCATTCATGGAAACATAATAATCTCCTCATAATTTTTTCAAAAAATAATTAATATGGGGAAAAGGATTCTTTTAATGAATATAATCTTATACATATATCTATAATCAAAGTAGGGTAACATTGATCCAACAATCTTCTTAAAAAAAGAACATTTACACACTATAGTGATACACATGGATGACTGAATCCCTTACCAAGATTATCCTAGAGTTTATTCTTTAATTCTTGAAACACAATTTTTTCCATTATATATAGATATTTTTGAAATAGGTATAGCACTATGTATGATTTCTATTATAAAAATAACTTCACAGTTCAATAGAAGACTCAAACTATTCTAGAGTGACATCAAGAAGCTATCATACATTATACATATCTTCTATGTAGATTTTCACTCCAACCATATTAGATAAATTACCTTTTTGAAGATATATCAACACCCATACAATGGATTTAATTTCCATTGGAATATCATATTTATCCTGACATAGATGGATGATCATATGTTGGTTTAGAATATTAAATGTGACTTCCCTTCCTCAAAAAATAAAATATAAATTATATTAATAAATCTAGTCCATTTAAAAAATAACATCAAATTGAACTTGATGATTAAAAAATATATTTATATGAATAAAATAACAACAAAAATCAATCAAATAAGAATCATAGACTTTAGTTTCAATCATCATACCATTAATAGTTTTCATTGTTAGTTACATCTAATCATTGAAGTGGAACTATGATACACTTAGAATGTTATTCGGATATAAATGTGAGGGTAGATCAATAATAAAATAAGTCATTAAAAGTTATAGAGTGGATGTTATTTGTACCTATAACCAATTCATTATAATTACCCAAATCATTAATAGTACTCAATAGATATTTCCCTTTGGTTACAGACTTAAGAGGCTAGTGATGTTGATCATCGTCATTAACCCTAAAATTTAATAACTCATTATTATAATTCACATACTCTTTAAATTTGAATCATTAGGGTGTCAGTGGATAATTTTTTATATTTATCCCCATTCACATAATTAGATAAGTTATTCCGTTTAATTCAACATTTGATTTCTTGATTACAATTGATTTCACACTTAATGAATATACTATCACCCATAAGAAAATTTACTCTATGTTTATGTCCATACGTCTAGAATAATGAAATATTTATCTTCTTCCCTCAATTTTTTTATTTTTATAATTTCCTTATAATTTTAATTTTCTTTTCTTATCAAAAACTATGAGGATTATGGGGAAATATTATACCAATTCCAACCATACTAGAACATCAAACAATTTACTCATGGATACTAAATTACCGTATTGCTAACACCCTTCAAAGACATTTTTTTCTACTAAATAATTGATCAATATTACTTTCTAGTTCAATGATAATAATAGAAGAATACCACTCATCTCCCGTAAAATTTGTCTCATTTTTACTAAATTATTCTTCATCGTTCTACTTTAGTTTGAGGAATTCCATATCTATTTTTATATGAGGAAAATGAGGAAAGTTCCTATTGAAAAATAACCTTTTAATCTCATACCACTACATATAATCAATTACATATTGTTGCATAATATTATTTATGATATTCCTCCATTAATATACTTCACCTTAGAAGTTGAAAAGAAACTAGAATTACATTTTAACACTCCAAACACTAGATAATGAAATATATATTTTTAGGCGTACTTATCTATTTGTATTAAACTAGTGGATCAAAAGGACCACTAAAAGAATGTGGATGTTCCTTATGAAGGACTGAACATATCATTATTCCCTCCTTTTCTCGTTTAAAAGCTCATAAGGATTAATATCTTTAGAATGTTTTTTCACAATAATTTTAAATACAATAAAAATTAATAGCCACAATTGAGGTTAAAAGAGGTGTTTTTACATGTTACATTCTCTTATATTAAAATGAAGTTTAAAAAATATTATTTTTACATGATAAATTATATTTAATATTTATAGTAATTATTTAATATTTATATAATAAGTTTAATTTTATTTTAGGCTTAAATATTTAATTACCAAGGCTAAAAAACTAATTACTATGGTGGAAACTAAACTGGTAAAAAGGGAGTAAACATAAAGTATAATGAATGAAATGTTTGAAACATGTGTTTTTTAGGGAGGTGTTTCTCAAGAATATAACACTTCAAATCCATTATTTATCAATATTTTAGAAAAATTATGATAGAGTGACCTCCCATTATTGAATAATTTTGAGTATTTAAAAAAATTTCACTCTTTCTCGATTATAAAAGGGCAGTCACTCCCCTCACTTCTTCACGCCTCTAAATCTATTTGTCCCAACCAAAACCTTCCAAAATAACCTCCAAAATTTAATCCCATAACACTATAATCATTATTTTGGGAATAAATTCAACATTTAAATAGTTTTGTGGAAAACCTTAGGAGGTTACCCCAAGAATATGTAATGTTCATCAATGTGTATTTTTATTTTATTTCTTCCTCCAACTCCTTTAATTATTATTAAATCATGATGATATAATATTCCCAACATATTGCATATAATAGGATTTTTTAATGTTATTGACCTAAAACCATTTCCCCTTCTATCAAATCAGTTATGAAATCATCATTCGTGTATATAGCGAACTACCACCTCGCGAACCGATGTCATTTGTTTTTCCATTACGACATCTCACTATTGTTTATTATGATGTATATAAAGTATATATTAAATATATATATAATAATTATGAATTTTTATTAATTATAACATATTTTCCATTATATTTATCATTTTATAGTTGATATGATAACATTTCTCATGTGTATGGTGAACTACAGCCTCACAAAGTGATGTGATTCATCTTTCACTAAACTTTACATTGAACGTTTTAAGGATAAATTTAATGATTATATATGATATAAATGACATAATTATGATAATATTAACATATTTATAATTCAATAAATAGAATATATCATTTTATTTCTTTCCTTTTCACTCAATTATAGTTGATAGCATCGTCTGAGTACATGTGGATTTCCACCTTTACGAAGCGATGTGACTCTCTTTTCATCACCACACCACTTAGATGATATGTATAATAATATATAAAGATATAACATGATATTATGTTAATTCTATAAAGGTAAAATATTACTTAACTCATTTCCATAATGATAATTGAAAATTTGATTTGTTACTCATGTGTACGTATGGTCTACCATCGACATGATCATAACATACATCATTTATTAAAACCATATTTCATGATTAGTATTAAAAGTATACTTTATTTATAAATATGATAATTAATTCATGATTATTAATATTTATATTATTAAACCATATAATACTCAAAATAACTAGGACATTCATGACAAATAAAGAATCATAAAATAAGGAAATTAACACCCAAATCAATGAAAATATTGAAATATTTTTAAAGAAATGGTGATAATATGTTAAAAAAGGATCATATATTATATTATAAATTTTAATATTTTTTGGTGTATGTTTATGAAATGTTTAAATTCAAAATTCATGAGGTTAAACCACATTCAACCAATACTTACTGTGAGGTAAGGGAATTTATCCCAATTTTCATTCATTGAGGAATATTTTAATTTAATGCAAAAAAATAATTTTATATAGAATATATACTAATAATTTGAAATTTTATAACATGATTCATTGACACTTAATGTTATTTTAAGTTTCTATTTGAATTAATTCATCCAAGGTGATTTGACTTGAAAATTTCCAAGTGGTAAAAGTTATTGTACAGTCTCACTTTCTTTTATGATTGTTAACATTCACTAGAAACAATAATTTTTTTTCTATCATTTTTCATTGTTTGTTACATTTACATTAAATATCCATATTCTTGTATAATGGAAATTATTATTGAATAAACTGTATACCATTTCTACATACCGTGTTTGTAACACCCCAAGATTTTTTGAATTTGTTTTTGAATTGATTTAATTTTATCAATAATTTTTAATTTCACACAAACCAAAAAATAGTTGATTTTATATTATAACACTTTGTATGGATTGATTTGTATAAAAAAGATAGTTATTTATGAACTACATGGAACATAAATTCTCTAGCTAAATATGATGTTTTGGGGGGTTTTACTACTAGGTATATCTATGCCAGATCCATATCAATTTGTGGTATACAGACATGGATGAAATTTTCTAGAAACCACTCTCTTAATCCATTACCAAAATTCTAGGACATTTTCCTAAACATTGACTCTTGATTAGACTTATCCTTATATACATCCTTATTCATGTCCTCAGAAATATTCTTAGGGATCTCACTAAATTTTTCTCATTCATGTTTTTAAAGGTTGACTAAACCTTTCCTTTGATAACAACTATAGAATCCAAGGATTAACATTAATGGATATTACATCTTTCTAGAATCTTATTCATTACCTTATTTAACACTTGACCTAGGAACATAATAGTTTAGTTCCTTTAAAAAATTGGTACACAATATTCTTGTTTGGTGAAATATCTTCAATTTTTCATATAAATATCATCACCTTTAGTACTCCTACTTAAAACCATTCTTCATAACCTGGGGAAAGGAAACACAAGATAGGGTGACCTTAGGTGCTCAATAAGGGTAAATAAATGAGATACATAAGCACAACATGAGAAAAGGGAATGAGAACATGATAATAACATTTCAAGATCATAACATGCATATCAAAGATCATACACCTGAGTCATGGCCTAACGATTGACAAATCATAATACATGAAACAAAATGGAATCAATATCATAAGTTGAAATATCATATTATTGTAATAAGACGTGGAATTGTGGTATACACATAATAATAAAAAAACATTATGTAAAGGATACCTACCAAGACATTAATAACATGTTATACTTGATCTAATCATCTGTGTACCTACTTCAGGCATGGGATGGCCACACATGTACCCTCTTATTTCGGGCTTGGTATGACCTCATATGTACCCAATTTTTTTGTCTTGGGATTCCCTCCCATGAATCTTCTTGTTGTGGGATTGGGATTCCCTACCTTATACCCTCTTTTTGTAGGATTGGAATTCCCTCCCTTCTACCCTCTTATTGTGGGCTTGTTCTGACAACCCATGTTCCATTTGAGCTCACAGAACGTTTATTATTAACCAATTCATTTGAGGGAGATATAGGTCCCACCTGTTACATAATGAAATCATACATACATGGTCCACAAGACCATTAACACTCATTGTATCATTTCCCATGAAATGAAATGTGTATTATTATCATTTAATCATATCACAACCTATGTAAAAGAGAGAAGTTTCATAATAATTGTATCATAGAATAATTTATGAAACGAATAATGTCCAATAATCATTTTAACAGGGTATAACTCATGGAAGAGAGACAGGTTTCATAAAAAAATTTCATATTAAACATAAAACATTCAAAGAAAAATAAATATTAGTGACCATGGATCAAAACCCAAATAAATAATTTGTAAAACTAACATATGTCATATTAGATGGAAATTAATATTTAAGAAATCATTTAAAATATTTGTTGATTAAAATATCCTTTCTTATTTGAAAAACTCTTTTTAAAACATAAACAATTTTTAAAAAATATTTTCCTTTCAAACCACTTAAAAACACCTAAAATATTATGAAAAACAATTATTAAAAAATAATCTTCTAAACATTTAATGAATGATTGAAAAAAAATGATGGTCATGATGGATGGTAAATATATACATTCTGAACATTCCTTTTTAACCATAAAAAGTTTAGAAATATTATTTGAATGAAAAAAAACAATAATATTCCTTTTAAAAACATTTTGTATAAAGTTAAAAACATGGGTAAAAATTTATTTTAAAAATAATAGTTTAATATTATAAAATTTTTTCCACATTTTTGGAAAACATGGTTTTGAAATAAAACAGATTTCCGACTGAATAGGGAAATAATGTCAGATTTTCTAAAATACATTTTCTTAATTATATTATTTAAAAAAAGAGTGTAAAATGGTACCAGTACATGAATAATTCATTTATAAATATATGATAATAAAATTCATTGAAATTATTCATATATATATCATAATATTTCATTAATGGAATCATAATCATAAACTTTCAGGATAAACAATGAGATTGTAGTAATAAACTATTAACACTTTGGTAGCTTTGAATCATAATAACCATTAAATAATAACATTACATGATGATTAAAATATCATGAAGTTAATTATATTAATGTTGTAAAATATAAATGTAAAAATATATGAACCTCTTAAAATAATATTTGGGCATAACATAACATGTGTCTCAATGAATACAAATTGAGTCAAAATTTCCTACCCTATTTGGTAAATTTTAAAATATAAACCCCCCAAAAAATAGTATCATAAAAAGGATATTTAAATACTAATAAATTTTAGTACAATAATCATAATATTTATTCATGGTTAGTATATACCACATAAAATAAATAGTTGGTGAACAAGGCTTATGTCTCATGGAAAATAAAAGTGAGACAGAAATCCCTTGCTTCTTAAGTAACATTTGAATCGTGAGATCTAAGAAATAATAATCAAAATTTAATCTTTTCATATCATAAAAGAAATTAAATTAATTATATAAGATTTTATATTTAATTATATACACCACAAAAAATAAATAAGTTGTGAATATGGCATAACTCTCGCAGAAATAAAATTTAGACTACAAATCCACTTACCTTAAGTATCGACTCTCATCATACTTGTTCAAAACTCTTGGATAATAAATATAAGTTTATTATAAATATATAACTGAACCATAATTATATAAATCATAGAATATATTATTTTATTAACACTTTATTTTATCCTTTTATAAACAATTCCACAATAATATCACTACTCGAAAAATACCATATACCAATGGTTTGGAACCGTTGGTATAGGACCTCAAACCGTTGGTATAGGCTATACCAACGGTTTGGTGGACCATTGGCATGTAATCCGTGAAAATAGGTCTATAACAACGGTTTTTAAAACCGTTGGTATAAGTAATATGAAAACCTATACCAATGGTTCTCAAAACCGTTGGTATATGTATTTAAAAAAAACATTCGGTGGGATTTGATCCCAGGACCTCTAGTTTACAATTGAATGACTTAACCACTAACCTAAAATGACTTTTGTGAACATAATTTCATAAATATATATATATTTATTGTTATAATAATTTTAAATTTTTATTTATATAATGTTCTGGTTAAGAATATTCAATTAAAAATCGAAGGACCTATACCAACGGTTTTGAGAACCGTTGGTATATGTCCTTTGATTTTAGGACCTATACCAACGGTTTTGGACAAACCGTTGGTATAGGGGGGACCTATACCAACGGTTTGGGCAAACCGTTGGTATAGGGTATCTATAATGGACCTATACCAACGGTTTGGACAAAACCGTTGGTGTAGGTCCTATAGGTCCCCCCCCTATACCAACTGTTTGTCCAAAACTGTTGGTATACATCCATATAATGACCTATACCAACGGTTTTGGCCAAACCGTTGGTATAGGTCCAAATTAATGAACTATACCAACGATTTGGCCAAAACCGTTGGTAAAAGTCATATTTCCAGTAGTGTATTATGTTTCGGGTAACAACTGCTTTGTTTTTTGTATATGTTCTAACTTATTATTTTTTCATATTACTTTGATCATGATTTTATCATTTATAGAATATAAAAAATTATATAAAAATTATATATATTCAATATATATGTATTTATAATAAAATATAATGATATAAATAATAAATTAAATACACCATTTATGGAGATAGTAGGTCATACGTGCGCAAGAACGTTGTTTCCATTTTCTTATCATATTAAAAGGAATAAAATTTACTGATATATATATATACATCTATTATATTAGAATTGTTATTTTATATATATAACATATTTCAATTGAACACATACTTAATGCATTCTACGTAAAGAATGAACGAATCACATTGCTTCATGAGGCGGTAGTCTATCGTATAAACGAATAACATTATCATATTCCCACAAAATGGAAAGTATAAAGGTATGTGTTATATAATAATTATATAAGAATAAATTAATCATATAATATATATATAATATAAAATATAAATACATAATTATTCCTAACATTTAAAGGTGGTGATGGAAGAATGAACAACATCAGTTCGTGAGGCGGTAATCTGTCTTACACACAAACGATGATTGTGTAACTCATTTTATGAAAGTGTGGGATATTGTAGATAATAACATTAAAATAAAAATATATAATTATATTTAATATAATTACTTTATTATTTAATCATTATATAAAAATCATTTAAGGGGTTTTAGAAATAAATAAAACAATACATTAATTGATTAACATTACCTATTCTTCAGGTATTTCTTTTGGTTTTCACCAACGAGGAAACATGGTTTGATTTTTTTCCCAAATTAAGGTATATAATATGAGATTATAGGTTGTTTGAATAAATTTTTTCATGGATCAGTCGATCCAAATGGCTTTGGAGATGTGAATAATGGGGTAGATTGAATTCCTTTTTATAATAGAGGAGCAATGACATTCTTGTAAATACAAAAAAGTTCAACACTCTTGGGAGGTAACTGTGAGGTAAGGGACTTTATCTCAATTTTCATTCATTGAGAAATATTGTAATGTCATGAAAAAAATTATTTTATATAGAATATATAATTAACCTTTTACATTTTATGACATGATTCATTCACACTTATTGTTATTTTATGTTTCTATTTGAATTACTTCATCCAAGGTGATTTGGCTTGAAAATTACCAAGTGGTAAAAGTTATCATACAATATCACTTTCTTTTATGATTGTTAACATTCTTTTAAAACAATTTCTTTTTTGTCATCATTTTTTATTGGTCATTAAATTTAAATTAAAAATCCATATTCTTGTATAAAGGAAATTATTATTGAATAAACTGTATACCATTTCTACATATAGTGTTTGTAACACCCTAAGCTTTTTTGAATTTTTTTTGAATTGATTTAATCTTTTCAATATTTTTTCATTTCACACAACCCTAAAAATATTTTATTTTATATTATAACACTTTTTATGGATTGATTTATATAAAACATAAAGTTAATTATGCACTTTATGGAAAATAAATTTTAGCTTTCTCTACATGGAACACCAAGGATAGCTTACTTTACACACAAGATTTTATTTTTTTCAATGGATTACATAACATGCAAAACCAAGTGTAACCAAACAATAATTCATTATCAAAATATTATTATAGGATTTAAGATCAACATTAAATTGATGATTATATGATTAAATAAATTTTGAATATATATATTTTAATTCATTTTCTACCTAATAATTAGAAAAAAAATATAGAAACCAAATGAATATAAAGGATATAATTTTATAAAAGTCTATATTTATGTGAAAAGGTGATTTAAATTAATAAGTTTAATTAATTACTAATAGTGGAAGATATTAATTAAATTCATATGTTATATATTCAAAAGAATATTTTTTATAATCATCCAATAGATTTTATAGATATAAGATGAGAACAAACCCAATTTTATAGTTAAAAAAATATATTTTGATAAAGGTAGTTTTACTGACATTTAATAGAGAACCCATTTTAAATAAAAATTTTGGAACATTAATATATTTAATTTGTAAAAATAAGATTTATATTTAAATTATAAACATAAAAATTAGGATAGGATAAATTTTTGGTATTTTTATATAAGGTTTCATTTTTTAATGAATAGTTAAAAATAATGAATTCTAATTCAAAACTACATTTTTCTATAAGTCATTAATAAGGTAAAATTATATTTTAAATTTATTTTAAAGTTTAAATAGACAATAATATTATAAATTAATCCAATATAGGTCATTTAAAATAATTTTACTTTGAAACTGGGTACAAAACAAAGCAAACTTTGGGATGTTTTTACTTTAAAAACTCTTAGTGTCATCCCGTCAATAAGATTATTATTAAATTAATTTCTTCCACTTATGTGACTAGAATTTGGAAAAATGGATTAAATATTTTACATCATAATAATTTATAATTTCCTATAATTTTTACTTTGTTTTTGGAAAACAAAATATTTGTGAAAGTTATTACAATTAATTACCATTGTAAAGAAACAAATTTGATTAACAAAGTAGTAAACCTTAAATTTAAGACCCAAATGACCTAGAAAATTATAAAACAACCATTTTATGTACAATATTCGTCCCTAAACCTTTAATTATTTAGTGTTTTTATTTCTAATGAATTTTTTTAGGAAAAAACATGGGTATGCCTAACTTGTTTTCAAAAATGTTGAGTGTGTCCTTTCCCTTCCTTATAAATGGACACCTCCTCTCCACATACTTCACACCTCTCAAACCACATAGGATTGAAAAATATCTGATCAATAAACTTCCCAAAATCCTTCCCTTCTACCTATAATCCTCCTATTTGAATGAAAGAAATCCAAATAATCTTTTTGGAACTAACCAAATGGAGTTACCTAATTAAGAGGTAACATCTTCTCTCAAGATCCTTTCTTTTATTTTCATTCTCCACACACTCTAATATCTTTATTCCACGATTTTATATTATAACTAATATATTAAATATAATATTATGTTTCTATTCTATGTTTTTGACCTATACTCACACACTTCCATCTAATGGGTAATGAAGATATTGTTTACGTGTACAGTGAATTATCGCCTCACGAAATGATGGTTAATCATTTTCCTTTACTACCTATCATGGTTGAAATTATGATGTAAAATATATTTATATATGATATATATTATGTTAATTACTTATTTAATATTATTTATTCTTTTTACAACACATATCTTCATACATTCCATTTTTTGTAAATCTGACAATTTCGTTTGAGGAAGTGTGGACTACAGCCCCCTAAAAGTGATATGCTTCATTCACACGCTACATGAAATGAATTAAGGATGGGTTTAGTGAACTTATATTATATATATGATACAATAATTCTACTATAAAAATTATATATATACATATATATTAATATATTTTATTTACATTTTTTTTTCAATACAACGATAAAAAAATGGAAACAACATTCATGCGTACGTATGGCTTACTATCTCCATGAATGGAGTATTCCATTTAATAATTCTATATTATATAGATTATAATAATACACATATAATGAATATAAATTATATTTATATCATGGTTTAAATTATGTAAACCATTATATAAGTTTAGGGACTAAAGGTATAACAAACGAAGACACATGAGAAGAACAAAGTGAATATTACTTGAAGTGATACCTTAACAAATGATTGTTAAAAAGAGGGTAATATAAGGTCATAATAAATACATATATGGTATTATATATAATAATATGGTTCTGGAAAAGATATATAATAAATTTATATTTATTATACATGTGGTTTTAATGAGTATGACGAGTGTCAACACACAAGGTAAGGGGATTTCATCTCACTTATTATTTCTATAAGATGCATGCATTTTCACCACCCATTACATTTATTTGGTGTGTATACTGAATATGGATGTTTTAAATTATTTTTATACAAACATTTATGGTTATTTACATATCCATTATATTATCTTTATTTCATGTGGTTTGACTTTCAAAAGTAACAAAATCAGTTAAATAGTTTTGTCTCAATTTTCCTCCATTGAGACACATGTTTTGTTAAGCACCGAAATTAATTTTTAGGTGCATATAGTTCCATTTAACATGTTATATAATGAATATAATTATTTTAATAATATTATAATCATCATGAATTTTTGTTTTCTTATATGAGGAGTATGATCCCATGTTACCATGTTATAAGAGTTTATTGAAACAATCGCATCACCTTTCATGATTTTTTTCCTTTATGCTTCCTCTGATGAAATATTATAATCTGTATCTTAAGAAAACATATGTATTTTCTTATCCTCTTGTTATTAAAAATATATTCATGTATTGGTACCATTCTTTCACTCTTTCTTACATAAGATAGTTAGTAAAGTATTTTTAAGAAATCTTGACTTTTTCCTCCCTTTGGTCAGAAATCTATGTACCTTCAAAACCATGTTTTCTAAAAAGGTTTTCAAAATGTTTTCAATATATATTTATAAAATTTATAAGTGTTTTCAAATAAAATAATTTATAAAATTTTTTGAAACATATTTTATAAGTTTTCAAGGAAAATGGATTTTAAAGAGTTTTCAAACTTCTTTTATAAGTTTTCAAGGGAAATGGTTTTCAAAATAATTTTCATGTTTCACTCATAAGTTTCCAAGTAAAAATATTTTCAAAACACATTAAAGATTTATTTTTATGTTTTAAAAGTTATTTTAAAATAAATGGTTTTCAGAAAAAATCAAAATTTATTTATATGTTTTCAAAAAAATCAATAAAATACTTTTCAAAACATTTTCAAGATTTCTTTATAAATTTTCAAAGTATTTTCAATGAAATGGATTTCAAAAACATATCACGCTTTATTTTTAATTTTTCAAGGTATTTTCAATGAAAACGTTTTTAAAATGTTTTGAATCTTATTCTATAGGTTTTTATGGAAAAATGACTTCAAAATAATTTCAAGTCTTCTTTAAATGTTTTCAAGGTATTATATAATAAAATTATTTTAAAATTGTTTTATTAATTAAAAATAAATTTTCAAATAATAGAGGATATTTTCCTCAAGATATGTTTTTTGAATGATATTTTAAAATTATTTTCCATCTAAGGTGACATATATTGACGTCACTCATTCCTTTCTAGGAAATGATCCAAAGGTTCCATTCATATTATTTCTCTAAATGGGTTGTACATAATTTCATGGTCTTTATGAAAGTCATATCTCTTTCACGGGTTATATGTTTATGAAATACATTTTTATTTTAATAGTTTTTCTTTTGATGAAATGAATATGAAACATTTATCTTTTTTCACCGATTATGATATGATTACATGTTTATGATAATCATTTCATTCCATGGTTTATGATATGATTTTAATGATATTTTGGAACATTTATGTATAATTTCATTATGAGATAGGTGGGACCTATATCTCCCTCTAATTCATTGGTTAAATATTTTTATCTCAGGAGATAGACTAAGATGGTATTGGGAATGAACCTTGACTACTAAGATACCCATGGGAGTGAACCATGACTACCAAGATGGTATGATGAGTGAATTCATTCTACTAAGATGTTCATGAGAGTGAACCATGACTACCAAGTTGATATGGCGAGTGAACCCATATAACCAAGATGGTCTTGGAAGTGATGCATTGGATACTATGTAAATTATATTATATGATTATATTTCTACCACAATTCCATTTTTTATTCCTAGGTTTTTCTTTCATGGCTTATGTTCTTTATTTATTTATGATTCATGTATTATTAACCAGAAATATTTATCCCATGATTCATGTTTATGATCTTATGATATTCAATGTATGCTCTTTCAATGTTATAATCATGTTCTCATACCCTAATGCTCATGGTCATGATTACATGTCTCCTTTGTTTACCCTTACTAAGCATCTGAGCTCACCCATTTTTATGTTTCGATACCCAGGTTATGAAGATATGTATTAAGTATTATGTGTATAAGATGGTTTCTAGTCATTGATAACATAGTGGGAGATAATGTAGATCATTTATGTACCATTGTTTATTTTTCTATGTTTCCAAAGGCATTAGACTAATACTGTATTTGGGAATATATTTTTTTAATGTTTTAAGTATTATATAAAAGATATGTAATGTTAATGTATGGAAATAGAGGGTAAATATAGTTGGAATTAAGTAAATTGTTTTGTTAACCTTTGGAATATATAGTGAGAAAACAATACTGAGAACCCAAAGGACATTTCTAGGGATAATTATAAGGATAATAAAAATAATTAGAAAATTTCATGGAATTTAGGTAAAGGGTTGAGTAAGTCGATTCTGAAAAATACATTCATGTATGGATACTACATGTAGATGAGGATATAACATAGATGCATTTAGGGGTAATAACTCTGACAAGATGTTTCAGGCGTGACTCAAGGTAATCGGGTACACAATAATGGGCCTTCCTGCAGACCTGGTTTGACACTTCTGGGGGGTATGCTTTGGGAATTCAAAAACTATCCATGAACCATAATTAAGGATTTCAATATAATTTGTCTATTAATAAACCAGTATAAACCTATGGGGTTGTGAATTAATGAAGTTTGAATTATTTAGACAAACTATAAGAAATTATTTTCATGACTATGTGGTTTTCTGCTATGATATGTAATGGTCACATTATGCTTCTTGTTTTAGTCAATGGAGGGAATTGGAAGAAACTGGATTGACATTGAATGTGATGGACAATTTTCATGATGAGAATTCAAGTGGGATTATCACTGGAGTGAAGGATTTTCTGATCATGCCTAATCAGTTTTTACAAAACAAGTATAACAACGTGTACCATAACTAACTCTTAGTCTCACCAAGGAAGAGAATGAATAAGTTCACAGTTTGGGTAATGGATATTATGGGGGAATTAATATTTGGTTTCCTTTGTGTTAATAATGTCAAAATAATCACCTACGTCAATATAATATGGGAACAAGAATATGTTTTGACTGTGGAAAAGAAGGACACAAAGAAAGTGACTGCAAGGGAAAAATGAAGAGTTCGGTTTATGAAGTGGATGAGAATATTGTCCTTACTAAGACATAGTAAAAGTTTAAGTGTTTTAAGTGTGTAATAAACAGTCATTATGAAACTAAATATCCTAAAAATAAATATCCTAAAGATAATCAGTAAGGTGGTGTGAGTAATAGTTATATTGCTGATGATGATGAGACTACAGATGAAATGTGATAGGAAAGAGGTATTAAGTAATAGGATGTGGAAGAATTATTACAGATTATGTATGAATTGTAATAATAATTTTTTTTATGTATTTTGGATTCAGGAATTATTTTATATGAATAGTGAAATAAATATGGATTTTCCAGTTTATGTTTTTTCTAAAGATTTAAAAGATTATGTTGAATGCTTCTGATGGACTAGAAAAGTGATTTAACGGTAAGGTGATATCCATGGAAAACAAATGATTAAGGGAAATATAACCCTAAATATGATCCATATGTTACGATTATATTTTTTGGATAATGATATGTTAGATATAAGTAAACTAGATGGTACTAATTACCTTGGAACTAATTAAGGACTTGTTGAGAAGTAGTTTATGCTATCATGGATAAAATTTACAACTTCTTGGATCTATGGAATGTATCCAATAATCTATGGTACAATGAAGTTTGAATGAATTCTAGAATTGTTTATGGTAATTCATGTTATTACCATCTTTCAAGAGAATATATGATGATGGTATTCACATGTTTGGAATGTGACCACCAAGAGATAATTTTTGATATATTGGGGATCAATGTTAAGTTTGTTTCATGACATTATTTATAAACCTTTTATTTTAATAATTCAGAAGGGTTATAAGGTTAACCATTAATGAAAATTTTAAGTTAAACTTTTGAGGAAGTATTTATGTATAGATATTGTATTGAAATCCATGGTTAAAAGGCTATTTAGTGATTAATCTTATTTCAAGGATATCCGTAATATTTATTTTGTAAATTATATAAGTGTGGTTTTAGAAAAGTAAATTTTGTATTTCGGGTGAAAATCAATCAAGTCTGGTAAGGATGTAGGTCTTGAACCCATGACTAAAGGATGATAAAGGTTTCATGCCTACCACTAGCCTATGTAATGTCCTAGTTAATGTATAATTATTTTTTGGAATAATTGTTTATGATAAAACATTAGTGTTACAATTTATGTTCTGATATTATTGTATTAACCACATTGATTTTTATTGATTGTTTGAGACAAATAGTTGTAATTTTAAATCTTTAATAGGCCTTAATATTTTATAAAAGTGTATTTTAGTGCTTCGGGCATCGATGTTAATTTCTGGACATCAATTTATAGAAGTAATGGATGAATTAGAAATATATAAAAGCACAACCATATAATGAAATTTATTTTTATAAACAAAATGATTTATTATATTTCCTTACATTCATGGTCAATAATGGAATTACTTAAATATAGTATAATGATAAAAAAGTGTTGTCTTAATACATTAATTTTGGTTGAACTGGTGGCCTTTTAAATCATCACAAATTTATAATATTGAGGCCCTAAACTTTTTATTGATCATTTACTTGTTTTTATTTGGTGACCTCAATCACTCTCTATGAATATTTACATATTTCCTCCAATATCATGTCTTTACTTTCCACCTATATTATCCTATGTTGAACCCGACATATATGTTACATTGGGTAAACATTAAGTTTTCAAGATTCCCTTTTTAAAGGATGTTTTAGGATTCAATTTTATGATGTAGTTTTCTATGAACGGAACTTCCAAATACTAAGCCTTTTATAACATAGATTAATTTCAAGGGTGAAATTAATTTTAAGGGGGTATAATGTTACACCATGAGAATTTGGGAATTGTTTTAATTAATTAATTTAATATTTTTAATATTTTTTTATTTCATGGAACACTAGAAATAGTTTATTTTAAATTAAATCTCTATATATGGATTATGTTATAGGTAACAACAATTTAATAATTAACTACACACAATATAAATTTTTTCTTTCTCTACACTGAACATCGTGGTTAGCTTACATAACACACAAGACTTACATTATTAATTGTCTTTCATAATACACAATACCGAGTGTTGCTGAACTATAATTCATTATTAAAACATTATTATTGGATATTACATAGCCATTAAATTAATGATTATAAGATTAACTAACTAACTAAAAAATATATATATAGTTTAATTCATTGGTTACCTAATAATTAGAAATGAATATAGAAACCAAATATATATAAAGGGACCAATTTTATAGAATTCTATTTTTATGTGAAAAGATGGTTTATATTAACAAGTTATATTAATTACTAATAGTGAGTGGTAACAATTAAATCTATATATTATATATTCAATCAAATATTTTTTATAAGCATCCTATATATTTTATAAATATAAGATATGAACAACCCCAATTTTATGCTTAAAACCCTGTATTTTTATAAAGGTAGTTTTACCTCTATTTAGTGGTGAACCCATTTTAAATCAAATTTTCAGGACTTTTATAAATTTAATATTTCAAAATAAACTTCATATTTAAAATATAAACATAAAAAATAGGTTATTATAAATTTTAATATATATTTATGTAGGGTTTCGTTTTTTAATGAATAGTTAAAAATACATAATTTTAATTCAAAACATATTTATGTTCCAATTAATTTATAGGGTTAAATTATAGTTTAAAATCGTTTTAAAATTTAATTAGATAATAATTCTATAAATTATTCAAATTTACGTTATTGTAATCAATTTCACATTCAAATTGGGTATAAAAACATAGCAAATGTTTGGATGTTTTTACTTTAAAAACCCATAGGGTCGTCCCATTAGTGGGATTACTTTTAAATTAATTTATGCCACTTCTGTGATTTGAAATTGGAAAATGGATTAAATTTATTGAATTATAATAATTTATAATTTTAATAAGTTCAAATTTTAATTTTACCAAAAATATTATTGAATGTGATTAAAATTAATTACCGTGATTAAGAGAAAAATTAGGTTAACAAAGTACTAAACCTTAAATTTATGACCCAAAATGATTTGGAAAATTTTCCAACACCCATTATATTTCAATTATTCATCCATTAAACTTCCATTATTGAGTTTTTTTGGTTTTTATGACTTTTTTTATGAAAAAAGGTGGGTACAGCTAACTTGTTTTCAAAAATGCCAAGTGTTTCCTTTCCCTTCCCTATAAAAGGCCACCTCATCTCCCTCTTCTTCACACCTCTCAAAACAGTTAGGTTTGGCCAATATCTAACCAATAAAATAATAAAAATCCCTCACTTACACCTATAATCATTCCCTTAGGCATAAATCAATCCAAGGAATCCTTTTGGTACAAACCAAAAGGAGTTACCTGATTCAGAGGTAAATTCTTCTCTCGAGATCATTTTTTTTATTTTTCCACCCCCTTCACTCTCCTTATTTCATAATATTATAAAAATACCCTTAAAATAAATATACTAGGATGTTTTTATGAAAATATTTCTACCTACAATTACACACACTTTCATCTAATGGGTATCAAAAATATTTTTTACGTGTACGGTGAACTACCACCTCACTAAACGATGATTGTTCATTTTTCCTTTAAAGACCCTCATGGTGGAAATTATGATGGAAAATACTTTTAAATATTTTATATATTATATTTATTATTTATTTAATCTTATTTAATCCTTTTATAACCCATATCATTAAACATTACATTTTGTGTAAATATGGTAATTTCTTTTGAGGAAGTGTGGACTACAACCCCCTCAAAGTGACGTGATTCATTCACACACTACATGGAATGTATTAAGGATGGGTTTAGTGAAATTATATGATATATCTGATATAATAAAAATACTATAATAATTATAAATATACATATATTTCATTTACTTTCTTTCAACACGATAATATAAAACGAAAACAACGTTCACATGTACGTACGGCTTACCATCTCAAGAAATAGTGTATTCCATTTCCTAATTATATATTTTATATATTAATATAATAAATATATAATGAATATAAATGTTATTTTTATCATGATTTAAATTATGGAAATATTTATATAAGTATAATGATATAAAATATGACAAATTAAGACACATGTGAATAACAAAGCGAATATTACCTGAAGTGAAACCTTAACATAGGATTATTACAAGTGGGTAATATAAGGTAATAATAAAACCATATATGGTATTAGATATAATAATATGGGTATTTAAAAGATTTATAATAAATTTGTATTTATTATATAGTTAGATTGAATAAGTAAGATATGAGTCAAAACACAAGATATAGGGATTTCATCTCACTTTTTATTTTCATGGAATACATGTTTTATTCACCACCCATTACTTTTGTGTGGTGTGTATACTGCCCATGGATGTATTATAGTATTATTATAATTAAATTAATTTTTATTTACATATCTATTCTTTGGCCTTTATGTTATGGGATTTATGTTTCAAAAGATGCCAAATCAGTAAAATACTTTTATCTCAATTTTCCTTCTTTTAGACTCATGTTTTGTTATGCACCTAAATTCTTTTTGAGGTGTATATACATCCATTTTAAATGTTATATACTGAATATAATTATTCTTTTATGTTCTAATATTAATTTAATTTTCTCTTCTTACAAGGATATTATGATCCCATGTTACTATGTTATAAGAGTTTATTGAAACTATCTCATCACTTTTCAAGATTGTTTATATTTATTCTTCCTTTGAAGAAATCTTATGTTCCATCTCCCAAGAACAATAATTAATTTTATTCCCCTCAGGTTATTGATAATATATTCATGAATTCGTACCATTTTTTCACTTTGGTACATAATATATTTAATAATTTTTTTTTGGAAATCCTATGTTTTCCCTCTATTCGGTTGCAAATCTATATTCTTTCTAAACTATATTTTTTAAAAAGTATTTAAAAATGTTTTCAATAACTATATATAAAAATTAAAATTGTTTTAAAATCAAAATTGTTTTAAATATTTTTCAATATTATTTTATAAGCTTTCAACAAAAAGTTTTTTCTAAAGGTTTTCAGACTTATTTTATAATTTATCAAGGAAAATGGTTTTCATAAACATTTTCACAATTATTTGATAATTTTTTAAGTAAAAAGGTTTCAAAAATGTTTTCAATATTTTTTTATAACTTTTCAAAGTTATTTGAAAATGATTATTTTTCAAAAATAATCTATATTTCTTTATATGTTTTCAATGTATTTAAAAAAAATGTTTTAAAAAAATCAAGATTTCTTTATAAGTTTTCAAATTATTTTCAAAGAAATGGTTTCTAAAACGTTTTCATGATTTTATTAAAAGGTTTAAAAGCATTTTCGAATATTTTTTCTAAATTATTAAAAATTATTCTATAAGTTTTCAAGGAAAATTGTTTTTCAATATTATTTCAAGTCTTCATTATATGTTTTCAATGTATTTACTAAAAAACGATTTTTAAATGGTTTTATTCATTAAAAAGACTTTTTCAAAGATGAAACGATGTTTTCCTCAATAAATATTTTTTAAAGGATATGTAAAAATTATTTTCCATCTAATATGACATCTTTTTATGTTAATCATGCCTTTTTAGGAAATGATCCAAAGGTTCCATTCAAATTATTTCTCTGAATGGGTTATACATAATGTCATGGTCTTTATGAAACATGTTTCTATTTCACAGGATATATATTAATGAAATATGTGTCTCTTTAATGGGTTATTTTTTTTATAAAATGATTATGAAACCTATGACATTTTCAATAGGTTATAATATGATTATATATTTATAATAACAATTTCATTTCATGGGGTATGATATGATTTTTAATGATCTTGTGACATATGTATGTATGATTTCATTATGAGATATATGGGACCTATATCTCCCTCCAATGATTTAGGTAAAGATTTATTTCTCATGATATAGACTATAATGGTCTTGGGAATGAACCTTAACTAATAAAATGGCCATGGGAGTTAACCATTACTACCAAGATGGTATGAGGAGTGAACTCATGATAATAAGATATCCATGGGAGTGAACCATGACTAATAAGATTTGTATGGGTAGTGAAGTCATTCTACTAACATAGTTTTTGGAATTGATCACTTGGATACTATGGAAATAATATTATATTTTTATATGTCTGCCACAATTCCATGTTTTATTCCTATGTTATGCTTTCATGGATTATATTATTTATTTACGTATGATTAATGTCTTATGATCTACCAAGATTTATTCCATGATTCATGTAACACCCGAGACTTTTATGTTATATAAATCATCAAAGTAATCTTTTTCTACACAACACTTGCTTGGCTTGCTTTGCACGCAATCGCGACCTTCCTCGATAGCTTGCGTCGTACGCAATACCGAGTTTCACTAAAATATGCTATTAAAACTAGCCGTTATGAATAGTAATAACCACTTTTTAAAATTTTATAAATTTTATTTTTCAAAATGGACTTCATTTTTGGACTCAGAATATCGAAATTAGCCTAGGGTGAAATTTTGGTATTTTTCTGAAAACTTTCAATTTTTGATGAATAGTGAAACTACTAAGTGGTAGGTTAAAAAACTGAATTTTGCATAAAACTTAATTTTACCGCTTCTGTGAATGGAATTTCGAAAATCCGAGAGACACGGTTAATATCAAGGACTAAAATGTGGTTCAATGAGATGAAAATAATTTTTTGGTGAATAGTAACTTTTTACTTTTTTTTTACCGCGGTTAATAGTAAATAGGGTAACTAAGGGTAATTATGATATTAATATTACCCTAACACATGTCCTAATTCTATTGGACAAGTGTAATTAGACCAAAAACAAACTTAGGAATAAAATATTACCATTTAGGCCCACTTGGATTAGATTAGGACATTTATTATTAATTTATTTAAAGAAGGGTTAAAATAGTTAAAATCAAAGTTTAATAAGTAAATCATTTTTAATATAGGGTTATACATAAGATAAATTCGATTGTAAATATTCATTAGAAATCTAAAAAGATTTCCTACATGATGGTATTTTATTTGTAATTTTTAGACATCAAATAATTTAATTTATTTATGACACAAAGATGATTCAGTAATTATTTTATTAATGAAATATTGACAAAATTGATAATATAAATACCAAAATAAATGTAATTTGAGACTTTTTATGAATTCCACTAATTTTCTAGGTTACTATGATATATTAGTATTGATTTAATCAACTTGGTTCGAACATATAATTCTGTTATGACTTTGACAAAAATCATATATCAAATAGTGTCAAAATTGACACAAAATAGTTTTTAAAATAAAATATTATATTATTAATTGTTATTTTATTCCTAAAAATCTAAGGTTCGGCCAAATGACTTAGATAAGGATATATATTTTGATAATAAACAATTTGGGGTTCGTTTGGCATGTTATAGTAAGTGTATTAACCATATAGTGAAAGAAAACAAAAAGACACGGTAAAAGTTAAATTAATTAACTTAGAGTTAAATCTAATTGATAAGGTTAAAATAATACCCTAAACTTGTCTAAATCCTATTGGTTGATAGGATTTCGACCCATCCCCACTTTAGCTTCGAAATAAGACCCTTTGGAACCATTATAAACCGATTTTGACTTTAATATAAAATAATATTTTGAGATATTCCTAAGGTGCCCCTCTCCTCCCTTATAAAAGGGCACCTCCTCCCCCTCCTCCTCACACCAATTTGAGCACTCAAGCTCGGCCAACCCCTGCCATTTTCTCCTCTCCACTTCCCTAGAATAATCCTAGAGGTCCTGGTCTTCTCCAAAGACCAATCTTAGTTCCTTAAGTGGAGGATTCAAAGAGGCGTTCCAAAGAAGAGGTAATATCCATTACCGATCTTTTCAATTTCATTCTTCTTCAACTTCTTCTTCTTTAGTTGTTTCATGATAAAGTAATAACATCAGTATTACTTACATACTGATATGTTATTATAAATATGAAACAACCCTAATTCACCTTCTATCCATCCTACGGAAAAAATGAAATCACCGCGCGTGCGTACGTACGGAATACCGTCTCCACGCCGTGGTGTAATCTATTTTCCACCATCACCTTAAAAGGATGGGTATAATGGTGTAATGAGTAAATATATATGATTATTATGAAGTAATATTGATACTGAAATAATATATATATATACTCCAAAACAATTCCACGATCATAGGAACGATATCATCACTCGTGCGTACGTACGGAATACCGTCTCCACGATGTGATGCGACTCGTTCTACATGATCTTCATTTCATAATGATTATATAAATGAATTGAATGAATGAATATGGTACATAATACACTAATACCATTCTGGAAATGAATTATCTATAACCTAAAGATAAGAATAAGAATTTATTCGACAAAACACGCATAAGAACAAAAAGTTATAAAGACCCGAGTAACAAGTAACAATGAAATATTACTAACAAGAAGCTAATAATATGACCATATATGATCTCATATCAATATGTATGATTCTGGAATAAGTCAATAACATTATTTAAACCATTATACAGGAGCTTCGGACACGAACAAAGCAAATCGGACCTAAGGTAAGGGAAATATCACAATCTCATTTTTATCCGAGATTGTTTATTCGTAAGTATTTACTGGGGTGTATTTTATCATCCACATCCATGTTCCCTCAATATGAAATATTGTTTCCATCCACTTGCAATAGTTTAAATCCAATTTTACCCTTAGGTGAGTTTTTAGTAAAGAATATGAAAGGAATCTTTTGTCGTTTTTCCGTACGAGGTACTTTTTGACTTTTCCGACAAAAGTACGAAGAATGTTTTTTTAACTTATACGGCATGAATGGATTTTTAAAACATTAATTCCAAGAAGCTTCCTTTACAAGTTTTCAAGTTTATTTTTAATCAACTTCTTTTATTTTAAAGTTGTATGACATGTTATGAAAGGAAAAATGTTTTTGAAGAAGAAAGGATATTTTCCTCAAGAATGGAGTTCAAGTGTTTTATCAAAATTATTTTCCATCTAAGATAATAAAGGGTTCTGTTTTTATCCCTATTATTAAATTGATTTGACTATGTTGTGATGGAATTATTTTTATGAATTCCTTTATCTTATATGAATTGTTTTATGATGTCATGTTGTTTAAGAATCCCATTTTTATTACATGGGTTACGCTATGATGTATGGTTTATGATTATGTGGAACACATAAGAAAGGATTCATTATAAGATGGGTGGGACCTATATCTCCCTCCAATGCATTGGGTAAAGATTTTATATCTCATGAGATAGACAGGGCTGGAACGGTAGGTTATACCGGTTCAGTGAAACAGGACTGAAACGAGGGTTACTCGATTCAGAAAGGGACTTTGTCCACTAAGATAGTCTTGGCAATGAGTCTTGACTAACAAGAAATGATTTTCCATGATTATGTGTGCATTCCACAAAGTTTCAAGTTTCATGTTATGATTATTGGGATTACATTTTCACTTCTATGATTTATCCCATGTTATGATATTATGAGCTCTTTTTCAGGTTAAGATTTCCAAAAGCTATGTTCTTATGAATATGATGTGATTGATATTTCTTTTGTTTACCCTTACTGAGCATTTGAGCTCACCCTTTTATGTTTTATTTTCCCCAGGATATAAAGAAAGGTTTTAGGTAGAAAAAAGGGATGACCTTTATGGGAGATATTGAAGAACTTTCACCACGATTAGAAGATTACGTTCCGAGTTTCCAAAGACACTAAACTATTACGATCCTTTAGTGTGTGTTTTTGTTATGTACTAAGTATTCCGCAAATGTAATGTAATGTCCATGTACGTCAAGCTTCGGGTCTCTATAGTTGGTATCAGAGGAAAGGTATAGTCAACCTTTGGAAACTAGGATGTGAAAGCCTTAGTAAGAACCCTAAGGATAAGTCTAAGCATAGAACACAATCTTAGTGTTTTAGAAATGGCCTTGAATAACCTAGGATAAGACCTTAAGCATGAAAATTTTATTCTTGAATTATGTGGTTTCCTATTATAATTAGTGTTGCTCACACTATTCTTCTTGGTTTTAGTCAATGGCTGGAACCCAAAGGAACCGTGTTAATGCGGAATGCGATGGGCAATGCAATGATTGTCCCCCTGAGCAACCAAACGATATGGGAGCTGGAATGCAAAATCTTGTATCCATGCTCACACAACTTTCTCAAGCTATGAATCATGCAGGATTTCCAAACGAACAAAGAAGGGAGCAACATTCTGTTGAATCCTTCATGAGGCAGCGTCCACCATCTTTCAGCGGGTCTACTGATCCATTAGTTGCTGAACAATGGATTAGTACTACTGAAAAGATATTTTCAGTTCTTCAATGTTCTGAGCATGATAAAGTCATCCTAGCAGTGTATCGTTTGGAAGGAGATGCTGATCAATGGTGGAATCTTGTTAAGAATACAAGGCAAAGGGATGAAATTGAGTCTATGGAATGGGACGAGTTCAAGAACTTATTTTTCAATAAGTACTTCCCTCGTATTCTCCGAACAAAGATGGAGAAAGAGTTCCTTGAACTGAAGCAAAGGGATGATGAATCTGTTAGTACCTATGAAGCAAATTTTACAAGACTTGCAAGGTACGCTTCTGGTATTATTATCCAACCTGAGAGTAAGATCGATCGATTCTTTAGTGGCTTAAAACCAAGTCTTCGAAGGGCGTTATCCATAAGGGACTTCAATAGCTACGAGGAAATCGTTCGATGTGCTCTCAAAGTCGAGATGGAGATTGGAGTAACCCATCAGTCACATGGGTTTGATAAGAAGAGGAAGATGGAATTCAAAGAAAAATCTAAAGAGCACACGGAAAAGAAGATGAACTTTCCCTTATGCTCAAAGTGTGGAAAGAAACATGGAGGGAGTTGTCTTAAAGGGACAAGTAAATGTTTTAAATGTGGAAAGGAAGGTCATCGGGCATTTGAATGCCGTGATAATGGGAAGAAGATGTCTAATGATGCAAACAAAGGAAGGGATACACAGAATGAACCTGCTACACTTCAATGTTTCAAGTGCAAGGAGATGGGGCATTATGCCAATCAATACCCAAATCCAAGGGTTGATGATGATGGTCGACGTCAACAAACTCTTAAGGCTAAAGAAAAAGGAAAGTCACATGCAATTTCTATCAGCGATGTGGAGTACGATAACGATGTGGTGAAAGGTACACTTACCATCCACTCTAAAGTAGCAAATGTTTTATTTGATTCTGGATCCACCCACTCTTTTATTTCTGAAAAATTTTCTAAGGGTATCACCGTATTACCTCAACAATTAGATGTTGAGTTAGCTGTGACAACACCTAATGGCACATCAATCGCATCAGAAGTTTATAATTCTTCTCCAATCGAAGTTTGTTGGAAAGTGCTTCCTGCAAATCTTGTGATCCTTCCTTTAGTGTAATTTGATGTGATTCTTGGCATGGATTGGCTTTCTCTACATGGAGCTCATATCAATTGCCAAAGAAGGGAAGTCACATTTCATATTCCAGATCAACCTATGATCGTCTATCAATGCAAGGATGAACATAACCTTCCAGTGGAAATTTCTTCCATATTATGGGTATTGATTCCACAAAATGAAGGTTATTTATCTCAAATGGTTGGTGAGGAACTCACGATTAAGAATATGCCCATTGTACGAGAGTTTGATGATGTCTTTCCGGAGGAATTGCCGGGTCTTCCACCAAATCGTGAAGTTGAGTTTTCAATAGAACTCGTACCGGGTGCTTTGCCTATTTCAAAGACACCTTATAGAATGGCCCCAATTGAGTTGCAGGAATTGAAGAAGCAACTCCAAGAGAATCTTGATAAGGGATTCATACGCCCTAGTGCGTCACCTTGGGGAGCACCTGTTCTATTTGTTAAGAAGAAAGATGGATCAATGAGACTCTGCATTGATTATCGAGAACTTAACAAGATCACTATCAAGAACAAATATCCTCTCCCACGCATTGATGACTTATTTGACCAACTACGCGGAGCTCAATACTTTTCCAAGATTGATCTTCGTTCAGGGTATCATCAATTAAGGGTCAAAAGGGAGGATATACCAAAGACGGCTTTCCGTACAAGATATGGACACTATGAATTTATAGTGATGCCATTTGGTCTTACTAATGCCCCTGCTATCTTCATGGATCTAATGAATAGAGTCTTTAGAGACTATCTTGATCAATTTGTGGTAGTCTTTATAGACGATATTCTTGTCTATTCAAAGAGCAAGGAAGAGCATGAAGATCACTTGAGAATTATATTGAAGACCCTGAGAAAAGAGAAGCTTTATGCCAAATTTACCAAGTGTGAATTTTGGCTTCAAAAAGTTGCATTTTTGGGTCATATAATCTCAAAAGAGGGGATATCTGTGGATCCAGCAAAAACAGAGGTTATCGAAAGATGGTCAAGACCAACAACAGTAACTGAGATCCGAAGTTTTCTTGGTTTGGCTGGATATTATCGACGTTTTGTAAAAGATTTTTCACGATTATCTAATCCACTCACCATGTTGACTCGGAAAGGAGTTAAGTTTGTCTGGACAGAGGAATGTGAAGAGAATTTCAAGGAGTTGAAAAGAAGGTTATCCAGTGCACCTGTGCTCACACTGCCTTGTAGTGGAGAAAGGTTTGTGATCTACAGTGATGCATCCAAGAAGGGATTGGGGTGTGTTCTTATGCAAAATGATATGGTGATAGCTTATGCCTCACGACAGTTGAAAATCCATGAGCAAAATTACCCAACACATGATTTGGAGTTGGTTGCGGTAATCTTTGCATTAAAGATTTGGAGGCATTACCTTTATGGTGAAAGGTGTGATATTTATACTGATCATAAAAGTTTAAAGTATATTTTCACACAAAAGGAGCTGAATATGCGCCAAAGAAGATGGTTGGAGCTGATTAAGGATTATGACTGCTCAATCCATTACCACCCTGGGAAAGCAAACAAGGTGGCAGATGCATTAAGTCGACAAGACCATGCTAGTTTATCCATGATGAGGATCACAAAAGATCCAATATTTATGGATTTACAAAGGATGGATCTTAGAATTATAATGGAAGGGGAAAAATCTTATCTTTCTCAAATGAATGTTCAACCATCTATACATGTGAAGATTAAAGAGGCACAGAAAGAAGATGTTGAGTTACAAAAGAAGGTGAGAAATGTTCCTGAATTCAACCTTGATTGTGATGGGCTAATAAAGTTCAGGAATCGGGTTTGTGTTCCTCCCATCCCCGAATTAAAGAAAGAGCTGCTGGATGAGGCTCATAGTTCTTCATTCTCTATTCATCCTGGAAGCACGAAGATGTATATGGACCTGAAAGAGTACTTCTGGTGGGATGGCATGAAAAAAGATGTTGCTGAATATGTCTCTCGATGCTTGGTTTGTCAACAAGTTAAAGCTGAGAGACAGAAGTCTAAGGGGATGTTACAACCATTACCCATACCCGAATGGAAATGGGAAAACATCACTATGGACTTTGTCACAGGACTTCCTAAAACATCCAAAGGCAATAATGCTATCTGGGTCATAGTTGATCGTCTTACAAAGTCTGCACACTTCATTGCTATTAGAGAGGATTTCTCTTTAGATCAGCTTGCCAAGATATATGTAAAGGAAGTGGTAAGATTGCATGGAGTACCACTTTCTATTATATCTGATCGAGATCCGAGATTTACCTCGAAGTTCTGGCGAAGTCTTCAGCATACTCTGGATACAGAGTTGAGTTTTAGCACTGCTTATCATCCCCAGACAGACGGTCAGTCTGAGAGAACAATTCAAACCCTAGAAGATATGTTGAGAGCTTGCTCTATGGATTTCAAAGGAGGTTGGGATCAACACCTACCTTTGGTGGAATTTTCTTATAATAATAGCTTTCACTCCAGTATTCAGATGGCTCCTTATGAAGCTCTCTATGGAAAGAAATGCAGGACTCCAACTTGCTGGGATGAAGTTGGGGAAAGAAAGCTATTAGGACCTGATCTCGTTGATGAAATGGCAGAAAAGGTCAGATCTATTCAACAACACATAAGAGCAGCTCAGAGTCGACAGAAAAGTTATGCCGACAACCGAAGAAAAGACCTAGAGTTTGAAGTGGGCGATAAAGTGTTCTTACGAATATCTCCCTGGAAGAGGGTTATGAGATTTGGAAAGAAGGGGAAGTTGAGCCCTAGATATATCGGTCCTTTTGAAATACTGGATCGTGTTGGGAAGGTAGATTACCGATTGGCGCTTCCACCGAATCTCTCTCAAGTTCACGATGTGTTCCACGTATCTCTCCTGAGAAAGTACATACCAGATCCTTCACATGTACTCAGCTCAGAAGTTGTACCGCTGGAGCAAGATCTTTCTTATGAAGAACAGCCGATAGAGATTCTGGATCGTAGCGAAAAAGTCCTACGAAACAAGACCACTCGCTTGGTGAAAGTTTTATGGAGGAACCACCAACTTGAAGAAGCTACATGGGAGCTTGAGGATATGATGAGGGAGAAGTATCCTCATTTGTTTGTTACAAAGTGACGAATTTCGAGGGCGAAATTCTTTTTAAGGGGGGTAGAATGTAACACCCGAGACTTTTATGTTATATAAATCATCAAAGGAATCTTTTTCTACACAACACTTGCTTGGCTTGCTTTGCACGCAATCGCGACCTTCCTCGATAGCTTGCGTCGTACGCAATACCGAGTTTCACTAAAATATGCTATTAAAACTAGCCGTTATGAATAGTAATAACCACTTTTTAAAATTTTATAAATTTTATTTTTCAAAATGGACTTCATTTTTGGACTCAGAATATCGAAATTAGCCTAGGGTGAAATTTTGGTATTTTTCTGAAAACTTTCAATTTTTGATGAATAGTGAAACTACTAAGTGGTAGGTTAAAAAACTGAATTTTGCATAAAACTTAATTTTACCGCTTCTGTGAATGGAATTTCAAAAATCCGAGAGACACGGTTAATATCAAGGACTAAAATGTGGTTCAATGAGATGAAAATAATTTTTTGGTGAATAGTAACTTTTTACTTTTTTTTTACCGCGGTTAATAGTAAATAGGGTAACTAAGGGTAATTATGATATTAATATTACCCTAACACATGTCCTAATTCTATTGGACAAGTGTAATTCGACCAAAAACAAACTTAGGAATAAAATATTACCATTTAGGCCCACTTGGATTAGATTAGGACATTTATTATTAATTTATTTAAAGAAGGGTTAAAATAGTTAAAATCAAAGTTTAATAAGTAAATCATTTTTAATATAGGGTTATACATAAGATAAATTCGATTGTAAATATTCATTAGAAAGCTAAAAAGATTTCCTACATGATGGTATTTTATTTGTAATTTTTAGACATCAAATAATTTAATTTATTTATGACACAAAGATGATGCAGTAATTATCTTATTAATGAAATATTGACAAAATTGATAATATAAATACCAAAATAAATGTAATTTGAGACTTTTTATGAATTACACTAATTTTTTAGGTTACTATGATATATTAGTATTGATTTAATCAACTTGGTTCGAACATATAATTCTGTTATGACTTTGACAAAAATCATATATCAAATAGTGTCAAAATTGACACAAAATAGTTTTTAAAATCAAATATTATATTATTAATTGTTATTTTATTCCTAAAAATCTATGGTTCGGCCAAATGACTTAGATAAGGATATATATTTTAATAATAAACAATTTGGGGTTCGTTTGGCATGTTATAGTAAGTGTATTAACCATATAGTGAAAGAAAACAAAAAGACACGGTAAAAGTTAAATTAATTAACTTAGAGTTAAATCTAATTGATAAGGTTAAAATAATACCCTAAACTTGTCTAAATCCTATTGGTTGATAGGATTTCGACCCATCCCCACTTTAGCTTCGAAATAAGACCCTTTGGAACCATTATAAACCGATTTTGACTTTAATATAAAATAATATTTTGAGATATTCCTAACGTGCCCCTCTCCTCCCTTATAAAAGGGCACCTCCTCCCCCTCCTCCTCACACCAATTTGAGCACTCAAGCTCGGCCAACCCCTGCCATTTTCTCCTCTCCACTTCCCTAGAATAATCCTAGAGGTCCTGGTCTTCTCCAAAGACCAATCTTAGTTCCTTAAGTGGAGGATTCAAAGAGGCGTTCCAAAGAAGAGGTAATATCCATTACCGATCTTTTCAATTTCATTCTTCTTCAACTTCTTCTTATTTAGTTGTTTCATGATAAAGTAATAACATCAGTATTACTTACATACTGATATGTTATTATAAATATGAAACAACCCTAATTCACCTTCTATCCATCCTACGGAAAAAATGAAATCACCGCGCGTGCGTACGTACGGAATACCGTCTCCACGCCGTGGTGTAATCTATTTTCCACCATCACCTTAAAAGGATGGGTATAATGGTGTAATGAGTAACTATATATGATTATTATGAAGTAATATTGATACTGAAATAATATATATATATACTCCAAAACAATTCCACGATCATAGGAACGATATCATCACTCGTGCGTACGTACGGAATACCGTCTCCACGATGTGATGCGACTCGTTCTACATGATCTTCATTTCATAATGATTATATAAATGAATTGAATGAATGAATATGGTGCATAATACACTAATACCATTCTGGAAATGAATTATCTATAACCTAAAGATAAGAATAAGAATTTATTCGACAAAACACGCATAAGAACAAAAAGTTATAAAGACCCGAGTAACAAGTAACAATGAAATATTACTAACAAGAAGCTAATAATATGACCATATATGATCTCATATCAATATGTATGATTCTGGAATAAGTCAATAACATTATTTAAACCATTATACAGGAGCTTCGGACACGAACAAAGCAAATCGGACCTAAGGTAAGGGAAATATCACAATCTCATTTTTATCGGAGATTGTTTATTCGTAAGTATTTACTGGGGTGTATTTTATCATCCACATCCATGTTCCCTCAATATGAAATATTGTTTCCATCCACTTGCAATAGTTTAAATCCAATTTTACCCTTAGGTGAGTTTTTAGTAAAGAATATGCAAGGAATCTTTTGTCGTTTTTCCGTACGAGGTACTTTTTGACTTTTCCGACAAAAGTACGAAGAATGTTTTTTTTAACTTATACGGCATGAATGGATTTTTAAAACATTAATTCCAAGAAGCTTCCTTTACAAGTTTTCAAGTTTATTTTTAATCAACTTCTTTTATTTTAAAGTTGTATGACATGTTATGAAAGGAAAAATGTTTTTGAAGAAGAAAGGATATTTTCCTCAAGAATGGAGTTCAAGTGTTTTATCAAAATTATTTTCCATCTAAGATAATAAAGGGTTCTGTTTTTATCCCTATTATTAAATTGATTTGACTATGTTGTGATGGAATTATTTTTATGAATTCCTTTATCTTATATGAATTGTTTTATGATGTCATGTTGTTTAAGAATCCCATTTTTATTACATGGGTTACGCTATGATGTATGGTTTATGATTATGTGGCACACATAAGAAAGGATTAATTATAAGATGGGTGGGACCTATATCTCCCTCCAATGCATTGGGTAAAGATTTTATATCTCATGAGATAGACAGGGCTGGAACGGTAGGTTATACCGGTTCAGTGAAACAGGACTGAAACGAGGGTTACTCGATTCAGAAAGGGACTTTGTCCACTAAGATAGTCTTGGCAATGAGTCTTGACTAACAAGAAATGATTTTCCATGATTATGTGTGCATTCCACAAAGTTTCAAGTTTCATGTTATGATTATTGGGATTACATTTTCACTTCTATGATTTATCCCATGTTATGATATTATGAGCTCTTTTTCAGGTTAAGATTTCCAAAAGCTATGTTCTTATGAATATGATGTGATTGATATTTCTTTTGTTTACCCTTACTGAGCATTTGAGCTCACCCTTTTATGTTTTATTTTCCCCAGGATATAAAGAAAGGTTTTAGGTAGAAAAAAGGGATGACCTTTATGGGATATATTGAAGAACTTTCACCACGATTAGAAGATTACGTTCCGAGTTTCCAAAGACACTAAACTATTATGATCCTTTAGTGTGTGTTTTTGTTATGTACTAAGTATTCCGCAAATGTAATGTAATGTCCATGTACGTCAAGCTTCGGGTCTCTACAATTCATGTTTATGATCTTATGATATTTAGGGTACGATATTCTAATGTTATGATCATGTTCTCATACCCTTATCCTCATTAGTATGATTACATGTCTCCCTTTCTTACCCTTACTAAGAATCTCATCTGACCCATTTTTATGTTTATTTTTCCATGTTATGAAAATATCTATTAAGTATGATGTCTTTAAGAAGGTTGATATTCATGAAGAACATAGTGAGAGATAATATAGCTCATTTATATATTGTTTTTTATGTTTCCATGTTTCCAAATTCATTAGACTGATAACGACTTTGGGAGTCTATTTGTATAATATTTTAATTATTATTAAAAAGTTATATAATGTTAATGTTTAAAAATATAGGGTCACTATAGTGTTTACTTTGAAAGCTATATGATTATTTAGGGAAATAAATATAAATTTGTAACCATTACTCAATACAAATATCTATTGATAGGGAACATTTTTCATGAATTAAATCAATCATTCGATATATGAGGAATAATTTATCTAGGAAAACATGGGTGAAGACTAGTTAAATATAGCCCCTTGATACATCCATGGTTCTCATGAGAAAATCATTTTGATAAACAAGATGGGTTTAGACCCTATAGTTTTAAATCATTTGTCTAAACCAAATGAGCTTGAACCCATTAGTTTTAAAATATCATGAGGATAGATCTTAATGGTTGAGGTATCATGTTCATGAGACATGAAGTCTAATAATTAATCATTTGCTTCATTGAGAATTTAATTATATTATTATAAAATATATTTTCAATATGATATTATCTCTCGATGCATTTCCATCTAAGTTTATTGATTATATTACATGTTGTTTAGTCATTTACCTTGCAATATTGATTTCTCCACATCTTATCATGATAGTAAAGTTATTAAAATGGTATGTATGTTTAGTTATTTAACGTTCCATATATATTATGCTTATTCATTCATGATATATATTTTGTACATAACCATTATGAAGTAATTTGAATCACCTTTATTTTGTTTCCTTCCCCCATGATAAGAAAAATAATTCTTGGGATGAGTTTTTGAGGATGTAGTTCATTTTATTTTTTTACGTGTTTTGTTTTATTTGATACTCCCAATTTAATATGGGTATCATGTATGTATAAACATATCCATAACTTCTAAACTAATCATACCTTCAGGATGATATTTCTTTTATCATATGCCAATGTAATAAAGCAGACAATGGATCTAGGAAATAAGGGTCATTTTCATTAAATTTTGTATCAAGGAAATTGTAGAATACACCTTGGGAACTATATTAAGGAAAAAATAGATTGTGGAACATAACTCTTTGATAGAATTTGGGGAAAGGTATATAATAAAATACTAATTTTTTGTTAACTAGGTGATTATGTGATTTTTCTGGCAATACATATTTGGTTTGATATTACAAGGAGACCCAGTTCTAGTATAGGGGTACCTAGGGGTAATAACTACAAAAGGCTACATTGTTCTTGACCCAATTATCACCATGTGCATGGTAATGATCCTTACTAAGCATCTAGTTCGACACTCCTTGTGGATATTCTTAGGATAATTCACATTTTTTTACAATCCATTATGAATTATTTGAAAATAAAGATATCCCTGAAGATACCCTGTTTATGATTCTGAGATTAAAAATGCACAAATTTTAATATATACTAACTGTAACATTGTATTTGTAATTATGAATTATGATTTAAAATTAATAATTTTATAATCTAATACAACATATGCCATTTTTTATAAATAGTTCTTTGAAGTAAAATGGGTATCAATACTCATGGACAATGTAGAGATTGTCCTACTAAGGATTCCAAAGTAGCTGGTATTAGAACTGAGAAAATTATGGATGTATTATGTAAACATAATTTGGTTATGACAAATAACCTTTACCAGATAGAGAAACATATTCCACAGTGAGATTATCCAATTATGGATCACTTTATGCACTATAATTTCTCGTAATTTTGTGAGACTACTAATCTATTTGTTTCATAGTAATGGATTAAGTCTCTAGAGAAGATATTTTGGATTTGGGATACTATGAAAAATAAAAGGTTGTACTTTCATTGTATTGAATGAAAGGTGAAGCTGATAAATTTTGTTCACTGATCTATAATAATAGGAAAGAAGAGGAAATAAAACTCATAGAATAAAATATTTTTAAGAATAAATACTTCGATAAATATTTCCCATTTGAGCAAAAAATTGAAATGATGAAAAAATAATTTATATAAAATAAAAACGAAGAATAAATTGTTTCTAAGTATTGGGATACCTTTACAAAGTTATATATGTGTGCTAAAAATTGTATATGCAACATAGATATAAATATTGACCATATTTTTTAAGGTCTTAATCCAAGTCTACAAACGTCACTAATCTCTCAAAAATGTTCATCATATGATGAAATAGTTTTGTGTTAAATAAAAATAGAGAATAAATTCACTAGTTCATGCATATTTAAGGGAAACAAATAAAATAATAGGTCATTTAAAAACCATGAAAAGGGATTAAAAAAGAATAAAAATATAATGAAGTAATTTTTATCTTATAAAAACTATAGAAATAATAACCCTGTTAAATTATTGAAGGTATTAGTAGTTTTATATATGTGTGAAGATAAGGTTAATTAAGATAAAGAATGAAAAAGTAGAAATAAAACCCTATTATTCAATGTTTCATTTATAGGGATACGGGGAACTATAAAAAATAATTACCCAATAGTTAAGAAAATATAACACAGAAGGGTTCAAGGGGAGAAGACCATGCTTATGAAATCACTAAAATTGAGGTATAAGTACCCAATAAGGTTGTGTAAGGTACTATAATCCTATCTTTAAATTTAGTTAATGATTTAGCTGATTCTGGATCTTCGTACTCTTTTATATCGACCCATTTTTTCATGAAAATTTTAGACTTCCCTTTTAATTTAAGAAGAAGTTTTCAATAAAAATTCTTAAGGGAATTATTAGTGCAATAAAGATGTCTTAGGTAGTCTCCATTATGAAACATAAACATGATTTGTTTCTGGACTTATTAGCATACCTATATTGGACATTGATATAATCCTTGGTATGTAATGGCTTTCAAAATATAATGATTTTTTTTTGCAAGAATAAGGAAATTATGACTTGGGAGGAAGATGTAGAATACGTTATCTTTAGAGAAGATACTTAATCATCTAAATCATATCTATCTCCACCCCTATTAGCTCTACTGAATTCTATTCTTGTGTAATATGATAAAAACCATCTAGGTATGGAGAACGTAATATTTAAGTCGTGGATGTACCTATTGTATAGGATTACATTGATGTATTTCCTACGGAATTACCTAGACAACCCTTAGAGTGCGATCTTGAGTTTTGCAATGATTTAATCCATTATACAAGACTAATATAAAATACTCACTATATAATGGTCACTATGGAATTAGTGGAGTTGAGGAAGAAACTAGAGGTTTTGGGTGATAAGGGATTTATTCTTCTTCTAGTTTCACCATGGATAAAACATGTATAATTTTATTCACATTGATGACTAATCCAATCAACTTCACAAAGCCCAATATTTTTCAAGGACTGGCCTTCATTATGGATATCATAAATTGAAAGTAATGAAGAATGATATTCTGAAGATACCTTTTCAAATGAGTTATGGACATTATGTTTCATGGATCCCTCCCTCAAAAGTTTCTATAATTAAGGGAGAGATATAAGGACCCTTGAGTCCCACCTCTATTAGGCCCCGAGATGGGGACTAGCACCAAGTGTGTATAAATATCAACAAATGGGATTCATTACCCTTTATAGGGAAAATGATCAAGAGATATGATGGATTATCCACAAGAAATTCCAATACATAATATAAAGAAAACCAAAACCACCCCACATGAATGTGTAAAATAGAATTGATACAAATAAAAAAGGATCCAATATAAACACCAAAAACGTAATGTTAAGTAATGACATAGAAACTGTCAAGATCAGAGCTTGTAAGGTCTGTCATGGTCCAAAAAATCCTCCTATAAACCTAAAAATAGTTTTATATACGTAGGGTGAACATACATATATACTCAGTAGGAGAACCAAAGTCTCATGTGCACATGTGAAAGAATCATACTAATGCCTCTGTGAGAAAATAGTAGAACCATGCAGCAACTAAACAAGTATACTAAAAAACGCAACCTTTACAGGGCATGTGAGTCAAGTAATGTAATATAAGTCACATCGATGATGGGGTACCCTGTACCACTTTCCCACTGATTATCCTCTCTCACACCCCAACAAAAAACCTCTCGACACTCCCACCTCTTCCAAATATACCACATCACATCACGCACGCACACACCTTGGCCTCACAATAAATCCCTCCCACACAAACCTAGGCCTCACAATACAACCATCGTGCACACACCTAGGCCTCATAAGACCTCCCAACTACACACACATGGGACTAAAAACACATTGTATCTCATCTAGAAGACACCTGGTAAGGTACATCACAAATCATCCTAAAAAACCAGGGAAACAACCACCCCACCCACAAACACCAGGGCTACAACTTCTCACTGCATCCTACCTGAAAAAACATGGTTCGTCACCTCCTAGAAGAGGGATTAGGGAAGAGCGGGTGGCCATACATCCATACTCTCATCAGGATGATAGAAACGACACCCCCATGTGACTATGTAGGTGTTCAGTATAGAGTTCTCAATGTGGGTGGGGTGTGTATAGAAATCACAAGGAAATAAAAGTATATACATATATGATTTCGAACACTCATTCCTAACATATGGGTTCTAAAATAAAAAACCAACTCACCATACTTCCACTATTTAGCTACCTCTAAAGGTACAACGCCACACAACAAGTTATAAAAACCCATTTCACATTCCCAACCAATTTATTTAACCATTTCTATTCTGTTAACCAAACCAATCCAAGCCATTCCAAACATTATTAAAAAATTATTTATTTATTCCATCACCACCCAAGAAACCACAAAGCACAACATGTGACATGAAACACAATAAATTTCATTTCATAAGGTGATGAGCATAATAAATTAAGGTGGATCCACAATAAAGACCAATTGATCTATGAACTTCATGTTTAAAACACATTAATGATATGTCATATATCGATCTCCAGATATGGGGTGAATCTTTCTACATGTTATTAATGGTGAATCAACCATACCAATTAAAACTTTATTTCTTCAATGTCTCATACCCAAACCACTATACTGGCCAAAATAAACTCCCAACTCTCAACTGCATCATGTAACGCAACATAGCATAACCTGTTTCGTAGCCCTACTGTATAATCATACCAATCCCATCATATCCCCACTATACAACCAAATTCTTTTAAATTCCCCCACATGTACAACCCACCAAAAAACATTTTACATGTTTAGGAAAACATTTACCCCATTCCACTACTTTTATTTGGTACATTATCACACAAACTGAAATATTGAGGCAACCAATTCATTATCCAATTATACGTGGTTAGCCAAATTTTCATTTTACAGTGATACAAAAAAATATCAACAAGGTAACAACCATAGAAGATGTATCCAATGCATACAAAGACACCAATGACCACAATTTTCAGTGGGGCATCAATCCCGAACAATCACAATACCACAATCAATATCAAAGCTATAAATAGAATGTGAAACAAACCCCATTTTCCCCTCAATTTCAATTAACTAGTTATTTATCTTCAATTTTCCTAGCATAACCATGATTCATCAATAAACAGAGTAAAACCCATCATTCATGATGCACATTAGAAAAAAAAGAATAGAAACCTGCCCAAATGGAGCAATCCAATTTTTGTGCAACCCAGGGCGAAGAAGAATGCATGTGAATCACAACCACTCCACAAAAAATGTGAATCAACACATACCATACCAAGGATCCATCAAAATTAAACCCAACGCCCCCCAAACCATAGAAATAGCACCACATTATATCCTCAAGAGAATAATAGAATAAAATGGATGATAAAAAGAAGACATCTCACCACAGATCAACCATAGATCACTAACAAACATCCATTGGGATCAACGGATCGAAGATGTAGGGAAAGGTCTCGAAGAACACATCAAGGAACCTAGGGTTCACTCAAAATGAGAGTAAAGAAGGATATTATATCCAAATTAATTAGGATTCGGCTGAAAAATAATTTTAAAACTACATATGATCAGGGTATTACACAAGATGAAATCCCCTTTCGCGTCATGTAATACCCATGGTTCGGTTTTCTCCAAAAAATGTGTCACATATTCATTTTTTTATAACACCAAAATATTACATGTCGTGAAACCCTTCTTCATGTCATGTAAAATTTCTACATGTCATAAAACCTCCAAGACAATTCATGAAACATAATTTCACATCATGTAATCATGTTACATGGTTTGTAATCCACCTTCTTCCATCCTTTAGCAACTAAACTTCTCCAAACTCACTCTAAGCCTCCTATAAACACTTCCAACAACCAAAAACCACATGTTAATTGGCTAGGTATGAACTTATGGATACATCAAATACTTATCAAATGATTCTCTACCTCTATAATCCAAGACCAACCCATAACAAAATGGACTTGAACAACCACCTCATGAGATACCTCTCAAGGATCTCGTCATATCTCAAACCTTACTATAAACCAAACACGCCGAACCAAACGACTACAAACACACTGCACAACCTCTCAAAATCTATTCATCCCAAGCTAACAACCACTACAACTTATAAACCGCACCACAATAGAACCAACAAACTACACCATCCCGAACAAAAGAATCCAGGAATTCCATATTCCATGTCAAGATATTATCTGCTCTCGGTGGAACTGACTAACCCATATGGGTTTAATTGAACCTATATTAATGCATATGGATTAGTAATTAGGTACTACTCTTTCATAAAATTAGGAATTTATCACACATCACCCCACACATAATCATAAACCAAGATAAAATAGATTATCTCATAAAACAACAATGTTCAAACATCACATTTCAAAGTAAAACAAAGAAAAATAAAACTCAAAACTACTCCAATTGGATTGCATCTTCATTTCTCACTCCAAAGTATTGTCCTCATGACCACCATGCCTCAACAATACATAAACCATAGAAATATTCCATCCATGTAGAACCTTCTCTTGATGATCCTGGATCTCTACTGGTCGTTCCAAAAACATCTCATTATCCTCGATATCCAACTCTCCCAAGTCAATGGCATGGGAGTCATCATGTAGATACCGAAAAATCCGAGAGACATGGAAGGCATTGTGGATCCTCTCCAACCATAGTGGAAATTCAAAATGATATACCACCTCACCAACTCTCCCCAACAACTCAAACGGTCTAACGAACTAGGGAGAAAGCTTACTTCCCTAGGAAAACCAACCCTTCCCACGTCAAGGTGAAATCTTCAAGAACACATGGTCACTAACATCAAACTCCAAGGTCATCATTCGGTGATCGGTATATGAATTATTCTGTTCCTGTGCTGATTTCAACCTCTCATGAATGAGCTGAAATTTTCTATCATGTTGTTCACCACATCGGGATCAAGAACAACTATCTCCTCATCCTCTGTCCATCACAACGGAGAACAACACAGTCTTCCACACAAATCCACAAATGATGCCATGCCAATGGAATATTGATAGAAATTATTATAATAAATCTCCACCAAGGGATATTTTCATACCCAAGATCCACTGAAGTCCAGGATGCATGCCTGAAAAATTTGTTCAATCATTTTGATAGTCTACTCTTTTTGCACATCTTTCTGGGAATGTAAAGCATTGTTGAGGCATAAATATGTTCCAAAACCATGTTCAAATCCCCAATAGATTCATGAGGTAAACCACGAATCCCAATCTAAGACAATGGAACTCATAACTCCATGAAAAAGCACCACCTCATCCACATACCTCATGGAAAAGGTATCCAATTCTCTTGACTCCTTGATCACTAAGAAGTGGGCAGATTTTGGAAACTGATCCACTATCACCAAGATAGAATCATAATCTCCTTGAGCTCTAGGAGACCCTATGATGAAATTCATTTAGATGTCATCCCATTTCCACTCAAGAACGTCTAAGGGATACAATAAACCCACAAGAAAGTGATGATCGACCATTACCTATAGAAAACCAAGCACTTCACCAAAACAATCACCACTTCTCATTTCATCCTGGGACACTAAAACTACATCTTTAAGCTATAGTACATCTTGGAAAATCTTGGATTTACCCTGATTGGTGATCCATGAAACTTAGGAAGGAATCCACTACACATTTCCACTGACACAAACAAATTTCCATGAAACAACATCCAGTTCCAACCATTCTCTGAAAACCCCTCCAGAGCATCACCAGGGAAAACATGATCACACAACACCCCTACATCTGAGTCTCCCCGATGAGACTCCTCCATCTACTACAGTAGAGAAGATTGAACCATAATCTAAAACAAGCATCATTTACCACCGTACACTCTTACATATAATTGCAAGGCTGGAAACTCCTCCATAGATTTACAAGCATCCACAGATTCCTGAACAACCTCCTTCGGTGACTTTATGCTCAAAGCATTTGGCACAACATTTCCCTTTCATGATGTGTAGGAGATCTCAAAATCATAGTCCTCAAGAAACTCTATCCACCTCTGTTGTCATAGATTTTGGTCACACTTGGAAAATACATACCTCAAACTCATATCATCTAAGAAGACCACAAATCCCTCCCCTATGAGGTAATTTCACCACAACTTCAGTGCGAAAACCACTATTGCTAGCTACATATCATGGGTGACATAGTTACAGTTGTGAGGATTTAACTTCCTAGACCCATAAGAGATCATTTACCACTTCTGAATCTATTATATTCCCAAACCCAGACAATAAGTGTCAAAAACACCTCAAACAACACTTCTTCCTCCAAAATCTGGAGCACTGAAGAACAAACAGAATTCCCCTTCAGGTAACTAAACGTTTCCTAGAACTGATCACTCTACACAGTTTTTTTTCTTTTCTAGTCAATGCTATCAATGAGGTTATTAATCAAGAAAAATCATGTACAAACCTCTGATAATATCCTTCATGACCAAGGAAACTGTGAACATCTACCATGTTCTTGGGTGCTTCCCAAGGAATAACTACTTTAAACATAGACAAGTCTATCACCACACCATGCTAATACACCACATGCCCAAGGAAATATACCTCTCATATCCAGAAATTACACATAGAAAAATTTCCATAGAGCTAGTTGCATCGAAGAACCTCTAAGACAGTTCTGTGATGCTCGGTATTCTCCTCCTCTGACACAGAGTAGATTAAGATATCATTGATGAATACAACAACAAAATAATCTAGGAACACATGGATTGTGGAGTTCATAATCTTTATGAACATAGCCGGTGCGTTCATAACACTGAATGGAAATACTACAATCTCAAAGTACCCATACCTACATCTTAAGTTTTTCTTCAAGATATTTCCCCCCTTCACCTTCAATTTGTGATATACAGACCATAGATCAATCTTAGAAAACCAACTCACCCATATCATCTGGTTGAAATGATTGTATATCCTAGGAAGAGGGTAATGGTTCTTGGTCATCACCTAAGTCAACCTTTGGTAGTCTATGAACAACCTCAGATCATTGTCACCTTCTTTATGAACAACACTAGATAACCCCACATCGATACGCTGGTCCAAATAAAACCTTCTATGTGAGATCATCTACCAAAATCCTCAACTCCTACAACATATAATGTGTCATATGATAAGGATTCATCAAAATTGGTAAAGTAATGGACTACAAGTCTACCTTGAACTCAACATCACTTTATGTAGGTAGCATCACAACCATCTTAAGGAAAGCATGTATGAGATTTTCAAAAACCCTGGAAACTTCTACCATTTCATTGTCCACTAATTTCACTGACAGCTAATCCAAAAAGAAAGGAGCAGGCTCCATACATCCACTACCTACCTAACAACATAGCTTTCCAATTAAAACCATACATTGACTATCCATATATGGAAAATTGACTATCTTCTAGAATTATTCGATAACAACATATATGGAATACAATCATTAGATTATAAGGATGACATTTTATGGATGCATTCATAGTAAGAAGAGATCCCCACAGGATTGATGTGGCCCCATCATCAGTCTACACCCCAGGAACACATCAAATAAGTTTTTCTAGCCACCAACTGGCATTCTCAACACTAGGGTTAGGGGAATCCTCTCTACATATAGTCCCAGGTCATGGGATAGAGCGAGTGGAAAAAATGAGTGTGAAGATCTCGAATCAAACAAAGTACAAGAAAGGGTACTAAACAAACTGATCTTACCTATGATAATTTTTGGCCCCACTAGAACTGTTTCCCCCACTCTGTGCAAATGACCATGCCCAAATACTCATCCTCTCTTCTAATTACCACCTCTATAGCCACACTTGGGTCATGGTCCTAGAGAATGAGGGACATCCTGAGGTCGGCATCTACCTGCTTCATCTCCCCTCGATGGAGAAAATTCATATTTTCCTTGCTGATGAAACTATCTCAATGGTAACCACTGCTATGACTGACACTGAACCTTTCCACCACCACTAAACTGAGATCCGGCAGCCACTAAGAAGTCATTTTGAATCTGGTCACAAACCCTATAGAAGAAACACATTGTCCCCAATCCCACAAGAAATGAACAAAGAATGCTAGCACCAGATGGCTAGAAAAGAAGCTGGTGAGGTCACCTCCCCACTGGTAAAAACCTCGATGGTCCTGGCGCTTGATATCTTCCACTGAAAACTCTTCCTCTTGAAGAAATCTGCTAGATACCATTTCGTGGTGGACCTCCTTATGAGTTCATCCACTCAATATTCTATAACTTATTATGATCATTTAAATATACAAGTCAAGTAAAAGGATTAACTTCATACTAGATAAAATGGTGGAGTGCCTCCACAAGATGTCTCGCACGAGACTCCTCATCTAGAAAAATATCTGGGGGAAAATGAAGAAGGTATTTGAACTTGATCCCAAGCTCCTGTACTGACATACTCCCCTACTGAAGGGAGAGTAGCTCAAGCATCATATCATCCTTCATAGTTGATAAAATAAAATCCTCCTGAAACTCCTTCTAAAAGTCATCCCAAAAAACGTCCACTACCTTCCTCTCTCCTAGATATATAATCCAAAACCGATGCAAAGAACCCCATATATGAATAAATGGTAAAGGGACCTTGTACTTTGTCGATGGCCATATCAAAATGAAGGCAATATCTAGCTCCTCTATCCAAACTTCTGTCTCCATATTAGAAACACTACCCCCGTACATTCCCATAGCCTATTACTGGAAAGCATGAAATGTCCTCTTCCATTGATCATCCTCCTCAAATAAATCAACCCTATAGCAATCAACTGAATCAGTCTACTGAACCTCTACTACCTGATCCACACATAAGTGATGACCAGGAGCGAAAGCTGAATGGAAAAAAGTATTTCCCATGCCCGAGTATTATAAAATTTTATTAATATTTATTTTAATTAATTTTTTTATTTAACCTATTTTGACCTTCCCAAAACATCCTAATTCATACAAGAACACTAGTCATTATGATACTTGTACCTCTCTGAGGTCTCTACCCTACAGGCAGGTCCATCTTACTTGATCGTTCAATAAGATCAGAGTCCTTGTAATGGATCATAGGGGCCCTAAAATCACATGTCCTAGGGAGTCTCACTAGCTTATGTCACATACCAAGGTCAATTGGAACCATGTCTATACCACCCCATGCATTCCTCATTGTTCCAAACTCCATCTGATATCTCAATCATCACCTTAGATACCACTCATTCATGACTCCCTCTCACCAAATATACCATAATGAGTAGAGAGAGATAATTACCCCATCAGTCCTACCTCAAGTAGGCCCCAGGATGGATACTATCACCAAGGGTGTGCAATTATCAAAAAAATGAGAGGCATTGCACTTTATAAGGAAACAAGGTTAGAAGATATGAGGGATCATCCACAAGAAACTTCAATAATAAATATAAAGAAATCCAAAACCATCCCACGTGAATGTGTAACATAAAACTGATACAAATACAAAAGTCTCCAAATTAAATACCCAAAAGTAAAGCTAAGAAGAAACATAGAAACTGTCAAGATCCGAGATAGTAAGGTACATCACAGTCCATGCAATCCTCCAGGAAAACTGAAAATAGTTTTATATACATAGGGTGATCATACAAGTATACTCAGTAGGAAAAACAAAGTATCTCACACACATGTAAAAGAATCATACTCATACCCCTGTGAGAAAACAGCAGAACCAAGCAGCACCTAAATAGGTATACTAACCAAACCCAACCTCACCAAGGCATGCTCACCATGTAACACAAGTTATGTAATATAATATAAGAAACATCAATGATAGGGTACACCATACCACATTCCCACTAATCATACACTCTCACACCCCAACATAAAACATCATGGTGCTCCTGCCTCTTCTGAATATACCACATCACATCCCACCCACATACACCTGGGCCACACAACACATCCTGCCTGCATAAACCTTGGAATCACAACACATATGGACCACACACACCTGGGCCTCACAAAGCATCTCGCCCATACACACTAAGGCCTCAAAACACATCACATCTAATCATGAAGACACCTAGGATGGCACATCACAACTCATCCTGAACCCACCTTGGAAACAAACCACATCACCTACAAACACCTGGGACACCACTTCTCACCAAATCCATCCTGAAGAAACTTGGGACGTCACATCCTGGAAGATGGATCAAGGAAGATTGGGTGGCCATCTATCCATCCTCCCATCAAGATGTTTGGAAAGACACCCCCTGCATGACTATCCGTGTGTTCGACACATAATGGCCAATATGGGTGGGGTGTGTATAGAAATGACAAGTAAATAAAAGTACATACATATATGATATAAAACACTCATGTAAAACCTATGGGTTCTCAAACAAAAAAAACCAACTCATGAAACTTCCACCTTTTCTACTACCTCTAACTGCACAATACCACAACAAGTCATAAAACCTATTTCACATTCCCAACAAATTTATTTAATCATTTCAATTACATTAACCAAACCAACCAAATCCATTAGAAATATTATTAAACAATTATGTATTCACTCCATCACTACCAAGGAAAACCCTAAGCAAAACAAATTATCAGAAACATGGTAAAAGTCGTTTTAGATGGTGAAGAGCCTAATAAATTAAGGCAGATCTACATTAAAGAAACATTGTTCCATGACCTCCATGTTTAACACCCATTCATGATATATCATATATCAATATCTATATGTGGGGTGAAGCTTTTTGTATGTTATTAATGGTGAAGAGCCCATACCAATCACTATTTTCATTCTTGAAGGTCATCATGTACAAACCACTATACTAACTAAAATAAACCACAAACTCAACATCGTATCCAGCAACACAACATAGAACAACCAGATCATCATCCCTTCTATATAATCATACCAAAACCATCATAACCACACTATAAACCTATATAACAAAAAATTACCCCACATATACAAACCACGACAAAAAATTTACAGGTCCACTAGAACATTTACCACATTAAACTACTTTTATTTGGGGTGTTATCACATAAACCAAAATCCTGGGGAAACAAATTCATGATCCAAGTAAATGTGGCTAGCCAAATTTTAATTTTAGTATGATACCAAATAGATATCAACAAGGAAAAAACCAAAACAAATGTATCCAGCACAAACAAAACCACCAATAGCCACAATTTTCAGTGGGGCATCAAGATTGAAAAATCAATATATCATAATCAATATCAAATATGTAAAAATCATGTGAAACAAACCCCATTTCCCCCCACAATTTAAATTAACCAATTATTTATCTTCAATTACATTGGAACAACCATGATTAATAGATAAAGGGAAGTAAAACCCCTCTCGCATGATGGATAATAGAGAGAAACAAATGGAATCCTACCTTAAGGGATCTTTCCAATTTCTATACACCACAAGGAAACGAATAATGATCATGAATCACAACCAAACCATGAAAACTATGAATCAAATTATACCTCACCAAGGATCCATCAAAATGCAGCCCAATGGACCCCCAAACCATATAAATAGTGACACAATAGATCCCCAGAATAATAACATAATTAAAAAGATGAGAAATGGAAGATAACTCGCCATGGATTGACCACAGATTTCCAATGAACATCCATCAATATCAACGGATCGAAGAGGGATGGAAAGCACCTGAAGAACACTTCAGGGAACCTAGGGTTTACCCAAAATGATATAAAAAGGAAACCATGGCCGAATAAATGAGGGTTCGTCTGAAAAATAATTTTAAAACTATGGATGATCGGGGTATTACACAATGTGTAATCCCCTTTCATGTCATGTATCACCAAGGGTTTAGTTTTTTCTGAAAAACATGTATCCTCTTCATTTTATTTTATTTTTTTCTAAACCAGAAAAATATTACAAATTGTGAAACCCTTATTCATGTTTTTTGAAATGACTATATTTCATAAAAGCTCCATGAAATGTTGTGAAACATAATTTCACGTTGTGTAATCTATTTACACATCGTGAAATCCTCCTTCTTCCATATATTAGCAACCAAACTTATCCAAACTCCCTCTTATCCTCCTCCGAACACTTCCTATGACCAAAACCCACAAGTTAATAGGTTGAGAAGGAACAAATTGTTATATTATGAGTTCACAGTATTACCATTTGGATTGAATAATGCATCCTATTTTTTATAGATATGTACAACAGAGTATTCAAGGAATATCATGTTGATTCATTTTGGTATTCATTAATTATTTAAGATTATTATTGAGACTCTTATAAGGTAATAGTTATATGGGAAATTTAGTGAGATTGAAATCTATTTTCAAGAAATTTCTTTCCTTAGTTATGTTGTCTCTATGTATGGAATCTCATTTAATCTTGTAAATATAAATTCAATCATTGAATGGATTGTACAAAATACAATAAATTAGGTATATAGTTTCATTAGATTTGTAGGTTTTTATTGGGGATTCATTCAGAATTTTACCCTATTAGATAACCCATTAAAAATTCTTAAACATAAGGGGGTTGAGTTTTTTCTATAAAAAGGAATGTGATGAATTTTTTAATGAAATAAAATAGGATATTTTTTAATGCTAATATTTTGATTATACATTATAAAAATTATGGTTTTTATGATATATAGTGATAAATTTATGAAATTAATTTTTTATGTCTTAATAAAAAAATGAAAAAGTTATGTCATACTAATCAAAGAAATTAAAGACTCATGAAAAAACTATCCATCTTGTGGTCATGATTTGAAAGCTATAAAATTTTCTTCGATGATATAGTGACATTATCATTGTGCTAAGAGATGTTAGATATACACATATCATAAGATCCTAAAGTAAATAATTTCAAAAAAAGATCTCAATTTTAGGAAAATATGATGGATTGAGATGCTAAAGGATTATGATTTCCCAATACACTACCATCATGGGAAGAAAATATGGTACCAGATGTATTTAATGGGAAAGTTCGGGAAATTCTGACCCAAATATTGATTGAGGGGGATCCTATGTTCTTAGATATAGTAAAGATAGATATGGGAATTATTATAGAATGGAATATATAACTAATTTTTAAAATAACTGTTAAACCATATATATTATAAAAGATAAAATATTCTCAATCTAACGATTAGAACTTTCCAAAGAAAATTAATGATGTGAATGATGCGGAATTATCAAACTTTTTTTGTAAAGATGGTATCCTGAAATTTGGAAAGTGATTATGTGTTTCAACTATACTTTCGATAAAAATGGAATTGTTATATGATTCTCATAGATTGAATTTCTCTATACACAATGGTAGCATAAAGATATATAGAGATTTGGTGGTACATTTTTGGTAGGATACCATGAAGTGGGAAACTGCTAATTATGTGTCCAGATGTTTGGTTTGTCAATAAGTGAATGTTGTGAGATTGGATCCTAGTGGATTCATGAAAAATATTCATATTCCTTTGTGGATGTGGGATTATAATATAATGGAATTTTTTGAAGGACTACCAAAAACTCCTAGAAAGAATCATGAAATATGGGTTATCATTTATTGTCTAACAACAATTCCATATTTCCTTAATATAAGAGGAAATTTACCTCTTATGTTCTTTTTTTGGATATGTATTAATAAATTTTTGAGACCTTATGGAGCACCAATCTAAATTGTGTTTGATTGAGATCCCTATTTTACATCAAAATTCTAGAAGAATATTAAAAAGTTTCTTAACACCGAGATTCATTTAAGAACTTCCTACCATCCTCAAACTGATGGATAGTTTGATAGGAAAATTAAGATAATGAAAGACATATTGAATTCATTTATACACACTAGTGAAGGATGTTTTTCTACGTCAGTTTTTTTAATTTTTTAAGTCAGTTATTAGCTGACGTTTCAAAAGGGGACATTATAAATATGTGTTTAACATCAATTAAAAAATTTAAGGTTGTAAATCTATATTTGAACTTTCTTTTTACATCAGTTATTAAATAACCAACATAAAAATCATATACCACATCGGTTTTTATATAACCGATCTGTAAACCCATTATCCTAAATCCTATTTACATCAGTTATTTGACAACCATTATAAAAAACTTTATTCCACATCAGTTTCAAAATAACCGACCTAAAAAGTATTTGGAATGAAGGATTTTTTATGTTGTTTACTTAATAATCGACATAAAAAATAATATAGCATATTGGTTTTTAAATGACTAATGTGGAAACTTATTATTCAAAATACTTTTTTAGGTTAGTTATTTAATAACCAATGTAAAAAAAAGGATATTTCATGTTGTTTAATATAAGAACCTATGTAAAAAACTATGAAAGTAAAATTTTAACATTGGTTATAAAATAAATTACATAAAATTGTTTTTTTAATATTAAATTTTACCTTTCCTCTCTACTACCGACCAAACAAGCAAAATAAAAAAACAAGAATAAATAGAAACAGGCCGTAAAATTACAGAATCACAATTACAAAATTATAAAATTACAATATTAACTAAAAAATCTAAATCAAACCATAACAACTAGAAAATACCCCTTTACAATTACAACATTCAAAATCACAATATTCATTAATAACAAACTAAAATCCAAACAAACCTGAAAAATAATTTTCCCATTCAACTTTTAAGTGTTTGAGCTCTTATGCACTATAAGGGAAGGATTCATCAAAAAACTAAAAATTAAAAGTAAATTATGTAACATGTGTAATGAATAAAATAAATGAAATATTAAGGAATAGTTTATAAAAAAAATCTAACATGGTTAAATTTCATAACTGTTCTAGTTGTAATTATTTCAAACATAAATCATAATGCATAATATCTTCATTATTTGATGGTATTTTTTTATTAAAATGTTTTTAAATGATTTTTTCAATTCAAAATAGAATTCTTATGTAATATATAGAAAATGTACTAATTATAAATGAAACTTCGCCTTTAATTTTAAATATTTGGTCTTGGTGATCTCTTTCTTTGTGATTTCTCAAAATAAATAATATCCCCTACTAGAAAATAATATGAATTAAATAAAATTAAAATTCATTATAATTTAAATAACTATTAATAAATTAAAACTTACTTTTCCAACATGTTCATAATAGTTCCTCACATATAACCATGGATATAGTTTATCTAGTAAAGTGTCTTCTCCCTTGGAGAAAAAATGACTAACATCCAATGGTTACTACTGTAAAAGAAAGATTAATTTTAGGGGTTATTATGTTAAAAGATAAATAACACTTTTTGATATATATGTTTCATACCACTAAATATAAGGAAACATACAGTACTATGTAATTATATTTTTTTCAAATATTTCAGTAATATAATCGATTCTTTATTATTTCGTCATTGTTCATGCTTCAGGTGAAATGAGATGCATGTATAAAAATCAATATAAATATATATTGTCATTATCCTCACACATTTTATAAAGATACCTAATACACTAAATATAAATAAGTATAAATTTTCAATAAATTTAATTCAGGGAAATATATATATTAATACTTTTAGGGAAAAAACATACCTCTTGTTGATTCCAAAATTATATCCAGTTAAAATCTCCAAGATACATTTTTCAGAATCCCTATAATAATTTTATGCTCACATACATTAGCTTCTATTGGAATCATATAAACACCTTCCAAAAAATTTTAATTTCTTGAGAATCTGTCAAGACTACTTGAATCTAGATCTGAAGTCATGTCACTTTATCTTTTTTATTGGCTATAAATTATTTATTTAACATTAAAGTATTCCTGTGAATAAATAGATAAATATATTAACTTTAAAATATTAAGACATATTTAATACAAAAATAAAATAAAATATAAAATATATATATACCTCTATGGTAATATATCGAAGAAGTCTAGATGGAAAAACTAAAAATTGGCTGATACTTTGTCTAATTATCATCATCTCATCTGTAGGTAATGGTACTCTAGATGATATATCTATAATTTCCTATACAGTGAACCTATGCTTCTCTATCTCTAGTTTTTTTATAATGAATGGTATGTCTAATACAATATATTATCCCATGTGAAACAATATGATACGGATCATCAAAATATAACTCAAAATAACAAGGAATCTTTGGAAAAGGGGGTGTAGGAGTAGGATAAAAATGTGGTCTACAGGATAAGGTGGAGGAGGATAAAATTGGGTCTGGAGGTGGAGGTGGAGAAGTGGGAGCAACTGGTGGAGCTGGAGTGGGAGATGCAGTCTAAAATTTTCTTTACATGTCTGAAAACAGGGACTATATAGACGCTCTAATATTTCCCTTCATAATCACATTAATGTTTAGAACTTCATCCATGAAAGATTTTTTTTTATAAATACTCTCTATTTCATAAGCTGAAGAACATGGTAGCACTTTTCTTACTGATACACCTTTTGGGTATCCTCATACACAGCCCGGGTGTTCAGGAATTCCTAATGATGTAAAAAAATATCATGGCTCCCCTCATATACAAATGGATTTTAGGGTCATTTATCCTCAAGATAATCCTCTATGAATTAATTGAAAAAACAATTAATGATTCAAAATATATAAATAATTTAATTAACTTAAATAAATAAATAAAATAAATATCTTACAATATTCTCAGCTATAACCCTTGATTATTCCATAAGATGTTGCCCCTTTTTATCATCTGATCCATCTTCTATTTCTCATGTCTAGTCTGAGGTGGAGGGGAAACCTCTCCAGAGCTTGAAGACCCAGCTCTCAATTTTTGTAATTTTCATCCACCATTTGTTCTTCCAAAAAAGTATACCCTCCCTAAGATAAAGAATAATGGTATAAGTTTCTATATTGGATCTCTTAATGAGATCTCCCTGATTTCTGTAAATTAATAATTATAAATAATTAAGAAATCATTAATAATATCATTAATATAAGAAAACCTATAATATTTTACAATGAACTTACCAAAAATGATTTGTTTCTTTCACTTTCAACAAATTGTTTCCATGTGTCTTCATCTATAAGGGGTTATATATCACATTCATTGTGATGTTGCCTCTACCCTAAAATGAAATCATATGTGAGGGTTGATTTGAAATCCCTCCATCTCCTAGCAACTATTGATAAACATTTCCTCCTGACTCATCTAGTATTAGGAATATCATATTTTATCTAATAAGATGGGGGAAACATATATTAATATAAAAATTCCAAGATTATACAAACAATAAAAAAAGATCTTACCAAAATGGTCTCCTATTACTAATATAGTATTGATTTGTCAACACTTATCTAATCATTAAAAAAATGATGACTTTTCGTTTTCCCTGAGTTCATACCAAAATTCTAATTTGTATTGAATTAGGACCTCTTAGAACATCATTATCATAAAAGTCTACCAATGTCCTCTAGTCTTGGGTATGAGCAAGTGATCATTTTGGTAAATGTGTGCTTCTACATTTACCAACCCTCAAACTCTTATTTTCCTCTGTGTGAGTATATAAATAAGGGGTGGGATCATGAAGAAGATCATGGGCATGTTTCTCCCTAGAGGTATGACCACGATGCTCATCTCCAAAACTATGTGTTCAATCAGCTAATTGGTTTTTCAATATTCTTCAAATAAAAGAAAAAAACAATTAATACACAAATATAAACATTCAAATATTACATTACTAATGTAAATAAAAATTAAAAAATTATGAAACATAGAAGTAAACTAAAACTTAACACGTTATTATTCATATTTTTTATAGTTAAATAAAATGATAAAAAAAGTAATGATATATGGAATTTCATGTAAATGAATGAAAAAAAATCCAAAATTCATGTAGTAATATTAAAATTATAATCATAGTAAGCATAAACTAATATAAACATGGTAAACTAAACAAAACTAAACTAAACTAAACTAATATAATGATTTTTACTTATTAGTTTTAATATGTCATGTAATGGTAAACATGTTTAGAAAGAAAAATAAACTAATATAAACAAAAAAAATACATATTAGTTATAATATGTGTTTTAATAAAGAAAATAATTAACATATCAAACATTTTATGAAATTAATAAAAGTAAACGAGAAATAAATATATGTTACCTGTAATTTTAGGAATGTACTAAAGGATTATTTTCCCAAATTCTTTAATCATGATCATTCCTTTTGGCACAAACAATGTCTACAACATGATGTTCATTATTATTTGTTAATCATTCCATGGAAGTAGGTATCTCAAATAAATTAGTATCTATTTCCTGTTGATTATCACCAACATATTGTTTTTTTCCTTGTAAAAAAATATACCATTTCATATCAGATTGATCAAAAACATAGAAAACAAATTTTCATGTGTTTCCATTATAAAAGAATCAACATTGTCTTCCAATCAATTCATATTAACAAATGTAATTCCAAATTCATCATGTTTTACACTGTTGTTACTGATAAACCATTTGTAGTTAAACCTTGGAACATTAAATTTAATTTCTTCAACCTACCATATTTCTTCAATGACACCATAATATTAACTTGATGTATAAATTAGGGTTTTTATTAAGAACTTGAAAAATTCATTACTTCTGCAAACACCAATACACCACAATTTTTAACATCACTTATATTTTCTTTATCTTTCGTATGAAATTTATATCCATTCATGTCATACTCGGACCATGTTAGAACCCTTAAACTTAGACCACCTACTAACTATCTTAATGTTTCAAATGTATCTGATCTAACAATCACTTTTTTTTTAAACCATGGTAAAAAAAAAATTATGCTAATTCAAAATCCATGTTCTTTTCTTCTTAGGATGAAATCATTTAGCACATTAATATGCAATGTTATATATGGTTCAGCATCATCTATGTTATTCAACATTGTAGGGTCCTGAAAAATTCGAAAAGGAGAATGATGATCCCCTTAACTCAAGAGAGATTCTGCACAATTTCCTCTCAAAGGATTGGTAAAATGTGGAAAACACTCTAGGATAACGAAGGACGAACCGGCCGTGGACCGGTTTAATGTTAGCGATGCACGACCGGTTCTACGAAGCATCCCTCCTCCGCAAACCGTCGTCGTTCGCAAAACCGAGGCAGAGACCCTCAACGGTCGCGAGGCAGGACATGCGCTAACCTGGTTCACCATTCCAGACAGCCCCAGCCGTGAGACACGTCAATCAGCCCGAACCACCTCCGTTGTTGTTCTCAAAATGGAGCAAGAACCCTCCACATCCGCGAAGCACTCCCAATGTTTGGTTCGCGGAGGAGGAGTGTTTAATGCCCACTGCGAGTCGCAGATTGACCAAGTCAGTCGAAAACTAGGTTTTCAGTCATGGGCCTCTGAAAAAGGTTCCACATGACCACAAATACATCTCTTTCCCCACTCTATAAAAGGAGACTGAAGCGGGAAGGAAAAGAAGATTCAGATTTTGAGGAAGATAACGGAGAGAAGATCAGTCAGATTCGGGTGGAAGGAATTCGAAAGAAGGCTTAGGAATTCAGAAGTTCCAGTTTGCGAACCAGAGTAGGTATGAACCTAGGATAAAACTAATAAGGAACCAAAATGCGAATAATAACATGGTGAACCGTGAACTTAAAATAACAAAGAAGATAAAACCAAGAACCAGGGACCCTCAACAGATGTAGTCCTCGTGGACCAGGGCGTTTATGACTCTTTTCCGATCTACCACACCGTGTAGCACCCTCCTACATGGGCGAAGCCTCAACCGATGAACCCCAAACCGGTGCCAACCATGGCTGTCGCTGCTCACGTGGAACCTTTCACATACCAACCTTGTACTTGGGCTGAACCTGAAGCTGCAAACACTCCCGGTTTTTGGGATGCCAATCAATCTGTGGACCCGCATGGTTCACGGATGGCCTCTCAGTCCGTGGACCCTCCTATTTTACGGGAGGCCTCTCAGTCTGAGGACCCTCCTGGTTCGTGGGTGTCCTTTCAATCCATGGACCCTCTCGGTCCACGGACGACCTCTCAGTCCACAGACCCTCCTGGTTCGCGGGCAGCCTCTCAGTCTGTGGACCACCCTTGTTCGTTGACAGCTTATCCATCTGCACAGCACTTCCCTATGTGAAGGGCACCACAACCCATACCCGGGTGTGGCCCGTCGAATCCTTCGGAGTTCCTATTCCAAGAGCCAGATAAAATCCTTCCAATACGGCCCGATCCTCCGTAACCTCCTCATTTTCCTATTCATCATCCCCGAGCCGATACCTCCACCAGAGCCACCTGATCCATGTGGTGTACCCTCAAGCACACCAGTGTGCCATTTGAGTTCACATACCCATGGTAAACAGGGGAAAAGGGGTTTCCCTGACCCTTAGGCGGATTGCTAAAGCATGTCTGGGTTCACATTCCAATGATAATATGGGGTCTGAGCTCGAGAACCCCCTTTCTTCCTCTACTCGCCAGGATGGGGGACTGCACGCTTCGGCGGTTGGGCACTTCTCCCCTCCCCAGAGAGGGGGTGGCATACACATTTGAAGGCAGCTGTCCCAATGCACCTCGGTACCTCCCCGGGTACTTCCCTGGGGAACAAGAGAGGTGACGGGCACAGGAGCACCCCTTTCCCTCCCCCGTTGTTCTTTGTCGCGCATGGAATCCATCTCAGAGTAAGCCCCGAATTTAGGGGTCACCCTGATGCATAATCCCCACTCCACTTCTCATGGACACACCTTTCGTGATGTGATCCTCTGGTCCCTACTACCTATTATTTCTCACACTGAGCATGACTCATGTGAGCTTAGAGTAAGCATCGACCATGAAATCCTCTTATGGGCCTCCTCAATGTGTAAGCCCTAATCCATCATTATGGACCTCCTCAGAGTGTAAGCCCCAATCCATCATTCTAGGCCTCCTCAGTGTGTATGCCCCAATCCATCATTCTAGGCATCTTTAGAGTGTATGCCCTGACCCATCATTCTTGGCCTCCTCAGAGTGTAATCCCCAATCCATCATTATGGGCTTCCTCAGAGTGTAAGCCACAATCCATCATTCTCGGCCTCCTCAGAGTGTAAGACCCAATCCATCATTATGGTCCTCCTTATAGTGTAAACCCCAATCCATCATTCTGGGCCTCCTCAGAGTGTATTCCCCAATCCATAATTATGGGCCCCCTCATAGTGTAAGCCCCAATCCATCATTCTGGGCCTCCTCGGAGTGTAAGCCCCAATCCATCGCCTTGGGCCTCCACATAGTGTAAGCCCCAACCCATCATTCTGGGCCTCCTCATACTGTAATCCCAAACCCATCATTTTGGGCCTCCTCAGAGTGTAAGCCCCAATCCATCATTTTGGGCTGCCTTAGAGCGTAAGCCCCAACCCATTCGAACTACGTGGACTTTGATCCCTGTCTCCTAGGTAGGGTACGTAGGAAGCCTCCATGAGGTTCAATCCCAATAATTGGTCGATCCGACTATCTTCACATCAGTTCACCGCGCCACTCCTAGTGTCGCCTCAATGAGTTCCAACTCCTCATGGTCATTAATCCAATGAGGGATGTTATACCTTGGGCATAAATGATTCTGAACCCCTATGTTCAGCTAACCATTTCCAACTAGGAGAAATCTATGGATACTATTCTTGGGTATAAACAAAATATTCGCAAACATATGAATACATCTTAAATATATAATAGAGTCGTGGAACAAGCAATAATTCCCCCAAAAAGGGTGCGATGAGCCCGACTTCCCATCCTCTCAACCAATGTGAGTTTCTAAGTGTCGCTGGTCAGACCATCCGGTGAACGCCTGCCTTTGGAAAGCATGTCCACGTGTCATCGAATATGGAACCATTGGGTGGTTAGAGACCAACCCGAAACAAAAATGGTGAACCCAAGGTGAATCATTAACCAAGCATGATAGATTTAACTTAATCCCACCCTATTCCCCATTTTACTCACAAGGAGGGCCAGGAAAGGTCATTAATTATGCATGTGATCATGAGATACTTCTTTGACGGGTTTTCTATTAATATTTGTTAAAATGTTTTACAGGTACTATACTGAACTCCCTTCAATCCAATGGCGTCCTGAAGGAACTCACAAGCGCGTGCTTCCAACAACGCAATGGCCGGACGTCCTCACCTACATAGGACCCCATCACCCACCCAGCGTCTTCAACACTGGGTCTCGAATGCACTGATTCAAGAGTACCACATGAACGGTACTCTCCCAACGGTGGAGGCAGCCATGGACGCCCTCCGGTCTTCCAGAACTCACCAGTCCCTTGCCCAGCAGCGGCCGCAATGGCAGCTCCAGACAGCCCCTGCTGCTGTCTCCAACTGTTTCAGGACTCTATCCCCAGAACGGGACAACACGTACCTCCCTTATCTTAGGGAGTCAGATGAGGATTATATTGAGGACTTCATCCCCACCGAATGGGGGATTCGCTCCAAGGCCCCCATTAGAAGACGTCATCGTGGTCACACCACGATTCACCATCCTCGCGCCGAGGAGGATGTATCCCCGAGGATTCAGGTCCACACTCACCGAGCTCTAGCCCCTCAGATCGCTCGACGAGGGTGGCAGACATACAATATGGGACTGGTTATCACCCTTGTCCCGGAGGAGGAGATCCACTGCCCGGTCATGGAGATGTACCACAAACAGGAACCTACACATGTTCGCTCCTCCCGAGCCCGCCATCCATACATGGCGGAATCATACGAGCTGGCGTGTGTCCCCGCTGAGATCCATTGAGACCGTCGCTCACACAAGATGGAACTTACCATGCAGTCACCTCTCCCTTCCCTGGATCGTGAATCCCACCAACCTGACGTGGTGGTGACTTGGTGCCTGTAGGACCAGCTCTTAGTAGTTTCTTCTGATGCACGCCATCCTGATATGGTGGCGATCAACAAAGCCCGCCACCTAGATGTGGTGGAAAATCATAGGCGGGCAGGTCTCCCCACCAACAAAGGCCACCAACATGATACGGTGGGAAACCAATATATACAGGGCCAGCTCCCTGTGGATGCAAGTGAAGTCCGCCATCTCGATGTGGTGGCCAACGGAGAGATAAATCGGCGTATCCGGGTACATGGGCAGATTCATTCACCTGACCCGACACAGGTGAATTTCCAGTACCCACTGACCACCAGAGGAACAGAGAAGGATATTCCTACTCCAATACTGGAATGGGCCTTCATATCCTTTCCATCCAAAGATTTCACTCTACATATCCTGGCAATGATGGAGGATCAGGTATCGATCCTAGATCATATCATGTAGACTTTCCAAAATGTAATTGCATCAGCAGAAACGGCAAGGACTCGGGCCCGTGAGCCTGTCTCCCCAATTGAGGCGACTCATCTGAGAGACAAGATAGCCGCCTAGGAGCAGATCTGGATCCCTTCTTCTGCCCAAGAGGGTCTCCGGCCATATTCTTCTATGCAAGGGCAATCGGATTGAGTAGCTTCACTCATTCCAACTAGGGGACACCCGTCCAGCACAGTGGATGCTCCAGAGCAGGCATATATCCCTGCTAAAAGTCAAGATGTTTGTCGGCGTATCCCGGTAGCAGAACGGGACCCAATTAGACAGGTTCCCAAAGGTGAAGGCCGTTTTCAACAGCAGACGGTCCCCGCTGCCCGCAAAAGAGCGCCCCGAACACACCAAAGGCAGCCAGAAAATAAAGAAGGAGTTCATGACTCCGCTCTGCTAGAATCTGGGGTTCCCAACGCTACAAAGTAAACATCTAAGGCTCATATCCCTTCCCATCCATTACCATATTATGGGATTGGTAGTAGCAGTTGTGAAGGTCCTCCCCACAATGTTGCTACCAACAGCTCTAAAGGTCCTCCCCATAGAATCCATGGGGGCCTCCCCTGTGGGCATATAACAATCGATCATGAGAGCTCCTCTTTTGATGTGGGTCATGTAAACCCTCCACATGGCCAGAAGATCAAGCAGCAAGAAGGTCCTCCCCTTGCTGCGGTCCACCCTGAAGGTCCTCCCCAAGGTATATGCTGCAAACACTCTCTATGCAGTGGGACCAAAGATTATGATAGTATTCCTCGCTATCATAGTCGCAACTACAGAGGCCCTCCCCGCAGTGACGTCTCATCATGACAATAAGGTCCACCCCTTGTCGTAGCCTACCCTGAAGATCCTCCCCAGTGGATACGCTACAACGTAACTCCACGCAGCCAGGCATCAGATGACGGTGGTAGACATCTCCACCCTGATAACGGAGGTCCTCCCCGTAGAGACGTCAATCAATGAGAAGGCCCTACCCTTGGTGCGGTACATTCTGGAGGCCCTCCCCAGGATATATCCCAAGGATATTCTCCCTGTGGCAGTAGTAATGGTAGTTCTCTCCATTTCCGCAGTTGTAATGGTAATCCTCGCCACCACGGCCTCCATTGTGAAGTTCCTCCTTGCATTGGTCCCAAGAAACAAGAAGGTCCTCCCCTTATCGCAGTGTGTCCTAAAGGTCCTCCCCAGGTTGCACATCGAACATCAAGCCATGATGGTCATCCTCACTATGATGGCAGTTGTTCCGAAGGTCCTCCCCATAACGACGTTACGCAGCCAAAAGGTGCTTCCCTTTCTATGACATGCCTTGGAGGTCCTCCCCAGGGTGTGCACTACAAAAGTCCTCTATGAAGTGAATCATCAAGAATTAATGGTAGTCTTCGCAATTACGGCCACCATTTCGGAGGTCCTTCCTACGATGACATATCATATCGACAGGAAGGTCCTCCTCCTATTGAATAAAGTACCGAAAAACCATCGTATGTCGAGGCACTCAGAAGGACCGGATCAAGCATGTCAGATTCCCAGTTAGTCGCTGACGACATCCTTCTACAATCAGGAGACAGTCCTGGGCCACGTTCATCCTCTGAACCACCTCGGAATCGCCCACATAAGAACTCAGCACCTACCAGTCCCAGTACCTCTGACCACATTGGCAGAGATCATCTTAGTTGGGCGGACCAGGTAGAGGAGTCACTAGCAGAGGAATATGCCGATATGTTGTACCTGAGGAAACGACTATCCAAGGATGATATACCAGTTATGTTTTGGCCTACGGCCACCTCTCAGTTCGACATACCCAGAGTGTTATCAGAAGAATGCATGCACAGAATCCACCATAATATATGGACAACCCTCCATCATTGAAATCAAGATTCCTTCCCTACAATAGGTATGTAGACCATGTCAAGACAATAGGGGGCCTCTTGCGTCACATCGACTTGGAAGCTCTTCCTTCAGCACGGCAACAGCGACCTGAGATGCATAAAGGAAACATGGAGATAGCCTTCCTCTCTGTGCCGCACCAGGTGCGCCGCCTCATCGGTGATTCTCCGACGAGAGTCTATATCAGGGGATGGGGAGAACATGGAGCTCTGAACTTCACTCCGCTCCCCGCCCAGAAGAACCATTTCGTCATGGTGTCTTGAAACATCATCATGTCAAGACGGAAATCAACTGGTCTCTCTATTCAGGAAAGACAACACACTCAGCAGAGTCAGGCCTTGAGTAAGTCCTATAAGGGTGGGGCCCGACAGGAACAAGCCATTCAAGAACTCCTGAATCAGTCCACCAAGAGCATACAACATTCCTCTAACCTGAGAGAGGCCAATTAGTGATCTTTTCCATCCTCCCCAGAAGGTATTGATTCAAAAAAGAACTTGGCACCAAACCCAGTTCACCCCCGAATGGGGGCACGCAAGATCAGGCAGGTAGCGATCGCCGCAGCCACTACCGCAATCCAGGATCAACCCTGGCCTGCATGACTGGGGGCATTTTTAACAAAAAAATGCCCCTGTAAGAACAATAAAAATGGGTGGAGACTCAACATCCAAGGAATGGATCCGACCCCATCCCTCAGGGTTGGGGGCATTATTACCCCCTCAACAACAACCTTTCCCATGAGAGTCAGTATTATCTCATCTAGGGAGGACAATAAGAAGAGGAGGTTCCCGTCCTATCCCATCATTTGAATCATCATCCCCTCTGAGAGGAAGGCACACCGTAAGGTCGCACCAAAGAACTGTCCTCATCACCCTTCATCAAGAAGTCCAAAGGCCATCTCAGGACATGAATTTGAAGGCCAGCAGAAGACGCAGGGGATCCTCTACCTATTTGGAATATGACTTCCCCTCCACCCTGTGATATGCATTCATCAACACCATAGAGGCTAACCCCACAGGTGACACCAAAGATACTGAAAATCAAGAGGGATCTAGAGAAGATAGTTCTGGTTAGGATGTCACTCACAACGAACCACTAGGTGTGCGCACCCGGAACCAGAGGGCCGCCCTAAATATGGTCGTCCTTCCTGCTAACCCTCCTCCTCCTACCCTGCGATCTTCCAAAAAGGATAAGAATAAAGGACTAGTTACCCTTAACTCGCCTCCTTCTCTCGAAAAAGATGATCCACTCACACTCGAAGAGATATTAGCTCGACAGGAAGAGGAGATGAAAGAATTGAGGTGGCTTAACGCCGATCTACTCCAGAGGAACCGCCTTATCGAAAGTGTGTCCCAGGACGAGCCACATCAGGCACTCCCAACAAGTGCACCTCAAAGACTAAGGTTTTCACCCGACAAACAAAACACGGTCAGGTCTCCCGTCCAACGAGGCGCCCGGCCAGTCCAACTACCTAAACATAGATCCGGATGAATACCAAGACTTCCCTCCACTCAGGATGAAACTAGAGCGAGTACGCCTGAACCATCCAAAGGTGCCACAAAGGGCACACGCACCCCTGGTGCCGGCCAATCCGAATCCTTAGGAAATGCCTCTGGATACGCCTGCCCAGGACTGGGCCCAACAGGATGTAAACTAGGGTCTCACCAACACCATCAAGGCGCTAACAGCTCGATTGGAAGCGATGGAAGGTTGACACACTCCGATACAGCTAGAGGGGAAACCCTACCCGGATTGGGTGAGAAACACACTGCCTCTACCAAATTTTGGGAGCCCTGTATTCCCTATCTTCAATGGATCAGGTGATCTGGAACATCATTTGATGCACTACGCATCCTATTGCGACCCTATGATGGGAAATCTAGAGCAACAAGAAGTAGTAAAACTCAGATGCTTCATACGGACCTTTCAAGGATCTGCCTTCGTCTAGTATATGAGTCTATCAACCCAGTCAATAAAGAGCTAGGAAGACCTTCGGCAGTAGTTATGTTCCACTTCAGCTCAACGTTGCCTAAAACAATGGTCAACGATCTCATGAACTGCAAGCAGAGAGAGAACGAGAGGGTCTCATATTTCATTGCCAGATGGAAAGGTCTGACCTATTCCCTAAACAGGCCAATGCCTCAAAATGAGATTCGTGCCATATGCATCGATAATCTTCGAGATGTGCTGGAAACACCACTCATACCAAAGGAGTGTACCACTGGCTTTCGCCATCTCTCTTCCATTTCCTAGAGAATTGAGGACTCCCTACAGCGGACTAATTCGAAGTCCAGAATATCCTCGTAGGCTTCTACAAAAAGAGACCCTAGAGATGAAGCATCTGTTTTCACACTCATGCCGGCCCTTGTGTCTGCTCCACCACTCAAGCCTCCACCAAATCATCAAGGGCCTCATGCATATCAGCGGCCGCCTCCACCTAAATGGGATGATCAGCGGGGACCGAAGTGGAACCAGTTTGAGGAATGAAGACAAAAAGTATACTCATTCTGAGAAGATCAAGTCTGCAGCTACTTCATTGCCGACATGAACTGCATCTTGCTCCGCCTCCTGGAGCTGAGGAAACCTGAAGAGTTCAGTCGCGATGACAGGCCAGATTACTGCCCCTACCATTGGATGTTGGGACACAATATCTGAGAATGATTCATCTTCAAAGACCTCCTGCATAGGATGGTAAACTACGGACAGGTCAAGCTGGGACCACCCCCAACACATGTGGCATGTATCTCTACCACTGACTCCGACAAAGAGGAGGGGTGGCAGAAAGTCACCAACAAGCAGGGGAAGAAATTTTACAACTTGATGACTCGGAAGACTATCAACTATGCCTAGGGAATACTTCAAGGTCAACTACAGTAGCTAGTGTTTCCACCAACATCCCCTAAAGCCGCAGAGCCAACAGTATCGACCTCACAAACCTCCACGAGCCGGTCATCCGGGCGTAATCGAAGGGGGAAACAATCACAAGAGGAGCAGTCCGTGACGGGGCCAAAGTTAGTCCCAACCCTGGCAGATTATAAGCCCTCGAATTTGGAACCATGGGCACCGACCCAAAAAATGGAACCATCAAAGACAACCGACCAGGTTGACCTGTCAGAGGATGAAAACCAATCTTTGGTTCTATTTATTTTATCCATCTTATGGAATCATTCATTGATGAAGGGTATGGTTATGAACCCGAGTTCCCTACATGGGGAGCTAGGAGGAGGAATCGCAGAGGTAGGGGATACCAAGGGAGGCGTAGCCGCGGCCGAAACCAACCCTACAGTTGGACCCTGGCCCAAACTGTTAGTATCACAGAAACCAGTGGGAGATCCCTTCAATGGACTCAGCAGGAGAAAGAATGCCCCTCCACCTTCACAAGCAGCCACTCTGGGCCTGTTGTTCTGCGATACCCACCAGTGGAGAAGAAAGTGTATGGCCGCCTGGTGCGCACAAACAGACCGGCCGGGACAAGTCCTCAAAACACAGGAACACCATCGATATCCGACCCCGTGGTCGGTCCCTCCTCATAAAATGTTCCAGCCCCTAAAGCACCTGTTAAGACTCTCCCGCCAACGGAGAAGCATCGGCCGCTGGAGTAGAAATACGATATCCATAAGCAGCTGGCATCTGTACCAGCCAAGCTGTCAATCCTCGATGCCCTAAGTCTGCCAGCAAACCTCAGGGAGGCGCTTATAGAAGCTTTGATCAGCCCCCATGAGTTTCAAGATGAGGTAGCTGCCACCGAAATTTACCGGACGGAGACTGACCCAGCTGAATGCACTGCGGTGATTTCCTTCACTGATCAGGATGAAGATTCCATCATGAAAGGACACATTAGACCACTATATGTGTCTGTAACACTGGATGGTATTGAGATCTGGAACGTCTTTATAGATAATGGATCTAGAGTTAACCTCCTTCCCCTACAGACACTCTGTAAGTTGGGCTACAGTGAGAATGACCTACTTCCCTTAGCCACAACTCTATTAGGTTACGACAAGAGTGAGAAGAAGACAATGGGAAAAATTAAGATAAAGACCCATTTTGGTGGCCTGGTAGCCTACACGGAATTCTTGGTGGTCCGGCAGAGCACAACATTCAATGCCATACTGGGAAGGTCGTGGCTCCATAAGAACATGGTCGTCCCTTCATCCTACCACCAGTGTATCATGTACTATGTCAATGGAAAAAGTGGAACATTTCATGCTGATAAGGCACATTTCAAGCTCTCTGAGTCACATTACATTGACACCGGGTTCTATGAGAAAAAGAAAAATAAGCCTTTGGTTGATGGTGTTGACTAGATCCCCACTCCAAATGGCTTGGATATGGTTCCTGATGACCCCCTCAGGCAGCTAGGAAGAGATTATGTCCTTCCCATCAACTATGTTGAGAGTAGGAGTTCAAGTACGGATACACACTCGGATGTCCTCATGACTTCAGCCATGATGGTCGAGCACGAAAATGTGGGAATATCTGCCAACCCTCGATCTAGGGATGAATAATCATGCGGGGATGCCCACGATGCCTCTCCCTCAAACCCTCGAAGGATCAGACCGGAAACTCTCCCACCGTCAGATCAAGAAGATGAGGACTTGGGAGAAGAAGAGGAGGAAGATCTCTGGGATGCACCTCCCACATTTGAGGAGGGTATCTCCACCACAGTGGACGAGCTCCAGGAAATAAACCTGGGTACCGGGGAAGATCTGAGGCCTACTCTCATCAGTACAGCCATGTCCCCTGAGGAGCATGAGGTATATACCTCTTTCTTGAGGAAACATCGGGATTGTTTTGCCTAGAATTACACAGAAATGTCGGGACTCGATCCCGAAGTGGCGATGCATCACCTGGGTCTTCTAGAAGACCACCGGGGCTATAAACATGTCTCCAGAAGGATGAATCCCTCACATGCCACCAAAATAGAGGCTGAAGTTGATAAGCTCATTAAAGAAGGCTTCATTTGGGAGGTCCAGTACCCCATTTGGTTGGCCAAAATCATCCCTGTCAAGAAAAAGAGCAGAAAAATCTGTGTCTACATTGACATCAGAGATCTCAGTCGGCATTGTCCGAATGATGATTTCCTGGTCCCGATCACCAAATTATTAATCGATGCGACGTCCATGTACGAGGCTCTATCTTTCATGGACGGATATTCTGGATATAATCAAATCCGGATGGCCCGAGAAGATGAAGAAGCCACTTCGTTTAGGGCCCCTCAAGGGGTATTCTATTACAGGTTCATGCCCTTTGGTCTCAAGAAGGATGGCGCCACATATCAGTGTGTCATGTATTAGATCCTTAAACCGTTCCTGGGGAAATTTGTTGAATGTTACGTGGATGACCTTGTGGTCACGTTCAGACAGTTCTCGGATCACCTGTCAGACATTGAGATTGTCTTCAACAAACACCGACAGCATAGCTTGAAGATGAACCCCTTGAAATGCACCTTTTGGGTTACCTCAAGGAAATTCCTTGGCTTCATCGTACACCATCACGGCATCGAAGTCGACCCTGAGAAGACAAAGGCTATCCATGGATTACCACCTCCCCAAAATCTCACTGAGTTGAGGGGATTCTAAGGACACTTGTCCTATATTAGGCAGTTCATAGCCAACCTGGCATGCAAATGTTTTCCCTTCACCAGGTTAATGAAGAAGGGTGTCACGTACCAATGGACGGATGACTGCCAAGAGGCTTTCGACAACTTGAAGAAGTACCTCGTAAGCCAACCGGTGCTCATGCCCATGGGTAAAGGAATACCTCTCGTATTTTACATGACAGCCTTAGAGAGATCACTGGGAGCCTTCCTCGCACAAAAGAACGATGCCAGCAGTGAAAACAGTCTCTATTACCTCAACCAAATAATGATTGATATTGAGACTCGAAACTCAAAAATTGATAAGAGCTGTTTAGCCTTGGTCTTCATAGTTCAAAAGTTGCGACATTATCTACATCATTATGAAGTCCACTTCATCTCGTGGAGTAACCCGCTCAAGTATATCCTCAGCCGCCCGATGCTAACTGGAATCCTATCCTGATGGGTGGTCATCCTGCAACAGTTTGACATCCGGTTTGTGCCTCCGAAATCCATAAAGGGTCCGGTATTAGCACACTTTCTGGTAGAGCACCCTTTGACAAGGACCACTGCACCGGACACTGAGCTAACTGAGGAAGACATCTTCTCAGTTTTAGAGGAGTTCCCAGCATGGGAAATGTACTTCGACATCGCATCCTAAAGCCCAACCGGGAAGAGGATGGAGGATCCCATATTCAACAATGTGGGTTTGTGAATAATACTCATGTCCCCAGAAAAGGTAGTCTTTCCATATTCCTTCCTCCTATCAGAAGGATGTATGAAAAATGAAGTGGAATATCAAGCTCTCATTGCAGTCCTAGAACTCTCACTCCAGGGACAAGTACATCACCTTAAGGTAAAAGGTGACTCGGAACTGTTCATCAAGAAAGTCAATGGTGACTATGTTATTAAAAAGGAGGAGATGATCCCCCTGTTTGACCATGTCCGAGGGTTAATGGAGTAATTCTCCACAGAACCAACATTGACCTATATTCCCTGATCTCAGAATGCTCGGGCTGATGCATTAGCCAACGCGGCCATATCCCTTGCTGACCCAGGCCGAGATGAAATGGTTATCAGTATTGCTCATCGTCGAATGGTATTTCCATTTGTTCATATCTAGATGGAATAAATCCAAGAAGTTATTCCTATCCCCAAGCCATATGCTCCTACCACCGGCTATATGACCCCCATTGCAAACTGCCTTCAACGGGGAGAACTTCCATAAGACAGGGCTGAACGAGAGAAAATGTGGAGAAGGGAAATCAACTTTGGCCTATATGGCGGCACGAGTTAGCAATAGGTCCTCTACAAAAGATGCCTCGATGGAGTTCTCCTCAGATGCATTAATGGAGAAGAAACTGCTGATGTAATGAATGAAGTACATGCCGGAGCGTGTGGAGCACATCAACTGGGGACCAAGATTTCCCTTCAGGTTTGAAGTCTTGGGTACAACTGGGCCACAGTGCACTAGTGCAGAAAACGTTTTTTACGTCACCATTTTTTACGTCGGTTATATAAAACTGACGTCATAATATTTAAAAGGAGGTTTTTAACGTCGGTTATTTTTATAACCGACGTTATTAATCACGCGGCTTCATTATTTACGTCGGTTATACATTACCCGCCGTAAAAATCAAAAGCGGGGGGTGTTTGTTACGTCGGTTATTGAATAACCGACGTAACAAACGCGGTTTTTGAAGGCCTTTTTACGTCAGTTATAAAATAACCGACGTAAAAAAAGAATCTGCAGATGTTTTTGACGTCGGTTATGGAATAACCGACGTAATAAAACACGGATTTTGAGCCCTTTATAACGTCGGTTATAAAATAACCGACGTAACAAAAGAATCGGAGGAAGGTTTTTATGTCGGTTATTGAATAACCGAAGTTATAAATGTTTTTAAAATAATAATAATGTCGGTTATTGAATAACCGACGTGATAACTCATTTAAAAATTTACCCAGACCCGTGGATTTTCATTCGCGAGTTTACCTTCGACAGTCGCGACTCGTCTCTCTCGCTCGTAAACCCGAATCGGCTCATCCATTTCGTGGGTTTAGATTCATTTTGCGATCATCGTTTCTCATTTTTAATCTCCTCGGATCAATCATCTAAACTTGCAGCACTCAGGTAATCCTCCCACTCGTTCGTTTTTTTTCGCGGATAGTATATATATATGTGTTGTGATTTTTTTGTTGAAACTAGCTAAGATTCTTCGATTGCAAACCCTTTTAACTCGTTTTGGCACCATAATCTTATTTATCATCCCTAGATCTATTAGTTCAACTTGCAATATTGACTAATTTTATGATTTCACTAATTTTTCATCGTTTTCTATAAATCCCCGAGAGGATTGGGGCGTGTCCATTTGGATGGGTTTCCCTTTTACAGTTGGGGGGTGTCCAGGGGGGTGTCCAAGGGGGTAGGGTGTGGGGGGTGGTGTCCAGGAGGGGTGGGGGCTGTCCAGAGGGGTCGGGGGGTGTCCAGGGGGGTTTACAAGGGGGTGGGTGGGTGTGGGGGGCTGTCCAAGGGTGTGGGTGGGTGTTGGGGGGTGTCCAGGGGGGGTGTCCAAGGGGGTAGGGGGTGGGGGGTGGTGTTTAGGATGGGTGGGGGGGGCTGTCCAGAGGGTTGGGGGGTGTCCAGGGGGGTGTCCAAGTAGGTCGGGGGTGGGGGGTTGTGTCCAGGAGGGGTGGGGGTGCTTATAGAGGGGTCGGGGGCTGTCCAGAGGGGTCGGGGGGTGTCCAGGGTGGTGTCCAAGGGGATGGGTGGGTGTGGGGGGCTGTCCAGGGGGGGTGGCGGCCTGTCCAGAGGGGTCGGTGGGGTGTCCAGGGGGGTGTCCAAGGGGTTGGATGGGTGTGGGGGTTGTCCAAGTGGGTGGCGGCCTCTCCAGAGGGTATTTGGGGTTGTCCGGGTGGGTGGGGGGGGCTGTCCAGAGGGTTGGGGGATGTCCAGGGGGGTGTCCAAGGGGGTAGGGGGTGGGGGTGGTGTCCAGGAGGGGCGGGGGGGTGTCCAGAGGGGCGGGGGGGGGGGGGTGTCCAGAGGGTTGGGGGATGTCCAGGGGGGTGTCCAAGGGGGTAGGGGGTGGGGGTGGTGTCCAGGAGGGGCGGGGGGCTGTCCAGAGGGGTCGGGGGTGTCCAGGGGGGTTTACAAGGGGGTGGGTGGGTGTGGGGGGCTGTCCAAGGGTGTGGGTGGGTGTTGGGGGGGTGTCCAGGGGGGTGTCCAAGGGGGGTAGTGGGTGGGGGTGGTGTTTAGGAGGGGTGGGGGGGCTGTCCAGAGGGTTGGGGGTGTCCAGGGGGGTGTCCAAGCAGGTCGGGGGTGGGGGGGTTGTGTCCAGGAGGGGTGGGGGTGCTTATAGAGGGGTCGGGGGCTGTCCAGAGGGGTCGAGGGGTGTCCAGGGTGGTGTCCAAGGTGATGGGTGGGTGTGGGGGGCTGTCCAAGGGGGTGGCGGCCTGTCCAGAGGGGTCGGTGGGGTGTCCAGGGGGTGTCCAAGGGGTTGGATGGGTGTGGGGGGCTGTCCAAGTGGGTGGCGGCCTCTCCAGAGGGTATTTGGGGTTGTCCGGGTGGGTGGGGGGCTGTCCAGAGGGTTGGGGGATGTCCAGGGGGGTGTCCAAGGGGGTAGGGGGTGGAGGGTGGTGTCCAGGAGGGGCGGGGGGCTGTCCAGAGGGGTCGGGGGGTGTCCAGGGGGTTTACAAGGGGGTGGGTGGGTGTGGGGGGCTGTCCAAGGGTGTGGGTGGGTGTTGGGGGGTGTCCAGGGGGTGTCCAAGGGGGTAGGGGGTGGGGGTGGTGTTCAGGGGGGGTGTTATATCTTACTATATTCTGTTTAAAAAATAATATTCAAGCATATTTTTTAAAATACACATCGATTTGTTTTATATTTCAAAATTGTTTACATTCAAATTATGATTTTTTTCATATAAACATATATTTGTCTTATCTAAAAAATATATATATTTTTGCTATTTGTTATAGGTAATAATGAGTCGAAGTTGGATTACGGCACATCGAATGAGCAATGAATATGAGGAAGGTGTTGATGCCTTTTTGGAATTTGCTAAACGAAATCTTCCAAGTAGTGACATTTTTTTCTGTCCATGCCTGAAATGTATGAATATGAAGAATTTGAAAAGTAGAGAGATAAAAGATCATCTAATTTGTCATGGTTTCAATCCGAGTTACAACCCTTGGATTTGGCATGGCGAAACTGGACAGAATGTCACTGATGATAATGAATCGCAAGATGGTAACTCCGATGGAATTGAAGAAATGATTCGCGATATTGTAGCAGAACAAATTGAGATAGAACCGACAGTTGCACGTCTATATGGTGATGCCGAAAAACCATTATATCCTGGTTGTACAGATTTTACGGTTTTGTCGGCGGTGTTAAGATTGATTAACCTGAAGGCGAAACATGGATGGAGTGACAGAAGTTTTACAGAGCTGCTACAACTGATGAAAGACATTCTTCCAAAAGATAACGATCTTCCAGATTCACATTATAAGGCCAAAAAAATATTATGCCCGATGGGATTGGGATACAGGAAAATACATGCCTGTCCAAATGACTGCATTATATATAGGAAGGAATATGAATTTCTGAAAGAGTGTCCTAAATGTGGGACATCACGGTATAAGGTGAAAGAAAAATCACAAGCTGATGTAGAGATTACAAAGCTCCCTTCAAAGGTATTTTGGTATCTTTCTATAATTCCTCGTTTCAAACGTTTATTTGCTAATTCACATGATGCAAAAAGGTTAAGATGGCATGCTGATGAGCGGGTATGTGATGGAAAAATACGTCATCCAGCTGATTATCCACAATGGAAGAAAATTGATGCCCAGTACCCTATATTTGGAAATGAAATTAGAAATCTGAGACTAGGCTTGTGCACAGATGGAATGAATCCATACCAAACCCTCAGTAGCACACATAGTTCATGGCCTGTTTTATTGGTAATTTACAACCTCTCTCCTGAAGTTTGTATGAAACGCAAATATGTCATGTTGAGTATCATGATCTCTGGTCCAAAGCAACCCGGCAATGATATTGATGTATACTTGTCACCGCTGATTGATGATTTGAAACTGTTATGGGCTGATGGTATTAGGGTGTATGATTCTTATAAAATGGAATATTTTCAACTGCATGCAGTGCTTCTATTCACTATAAATGACTTCCCAGCATATGGAAATTTGTCTGGATACAGTGTCAAAGGGCATAAAGCATGTCCAATTTGCGAACAACAGACGTCATATTGTAAATTGCATCATGGGAGGAAAATAGTGTACATGGGTCATCGAAAGTTTTTGCCTATGGATCACCCTTATAGAAGACTAAAAAAGGCATTCAATGGCTCACAAGAATTTGATACTGCTCCAAAACCTTTATCCCCAGATTTGTATTTTGAGAGGGTGAAAAACCTTGATGTGACTTTGGAAAGACACAGAAATCTGGTCATGATAGACATATTTGGAAGAAAAGGTCAATATTTTTTGAGCTACCATATTGGAGGTATCATGAAGTCAAACATAATATTGATGTCATGCACGTGGAGAAGAATATCTGTGATTCTTTGATCGGAACATTGCTAGATATTAAAGGAAAGACAAAAGATGGGTTGAATGCAAGGTTAGACCTACTATCAATGGGAATACGTTTGGAGTTATCTCCCACTCCTAAAGGAAGACGAACATTTCTTCCCCTGGCTTGTCATACATTATCAAAGAGGGAGAAAAGTAGCTTTTGTCAGTGTCTTCATGATATCAAAGTGCCTCAAGGTTATTCTTCAAATGTAAAAAATTTTGTCTCATTGAAAGACTTGAAGTTGATAGGTATGAAATCACATGATTGTCATGTCATGATGCAACAAATTCTACCAGTTGCACTGCGTGGAATATTGCTCATCCGTGTCATAAAGACTATAATGAGGTTGTGTTATTTTTTCAATTCAATTTGTAACAAGGTGATTGATGTGAATGCTTTGAAAATTTTGGAAAAGGATGCAATTTTTATAATTTGTCATTTGGAAATGTATTTTCCTCCAACATTTTTTGATATGATGGTGCATTTAATGATTCATCTGGTTCGAGAAATAAAGCTTTGTGGACCTGTATATCTTCGTTGGATGTATCCTTTTGAAAGGTATATGAAAATATTAAAGGGAAATGTTAAAAATCCATATCAACCTGAAGCCTCCATTATTGAAAAGTATATTTCTGAGGAGGTAGCAGAGTTTTGTACGAGCTACTTGGCTACGGCGCAACACATAGGTTTGCCTCCATCTCGCCATGAACGGGTTAATAATGAGGGAAAGGAGATTCGTGGCTTGAAAGTCAAATCACTGTCAGCTGAACATATGAAGAAGTTAGAATCATACATCTTGAATAACATAGCTGATGTTCAACCGTATATCACATTGCATATTAATGAGTTGAAACAATGTCATCCAAAGAAGAAAGAAATGTGGATTTTGAATGAGCACAACAAAACTTTTTTTCCATGGTTTAAAAAGACCTTGCTTGGTAGATCAGACGTATCAGAGAAATTAAAATGGATAGTGGGTGGTCCATCTTTAAATGTGATAACATGGTCCGCTTATGACATTAATGGCTATACATTTCATACGAAAGCTCAGGACAAAAGAAGTGCAGTTCAGAATAGTGGTGTATTGGTGTTTGCAGAAGCAATGCATTTTTCGAGTGCTAAGGACAGAAACCCAATTTCGGCATCAAGTGCATATTATGGAGTGATTGAAAACATATGGGAGGCTGATTACTTTAAAATTAAAGTTCCCGTTTTTAACTGTAAATGGTTTATCGGTAACAACAGTGTCAGACACGATGAATTTGGAATGACACTTGTTAAACTGAATAGATTGGAAGACACAGCTGATTCTTTTATAATGGCAACACATGCCAAACAAATTTTCTATGTAGTAGATCAATCAGATATGCAGTGGGCTGTTGTTTTACAAGGGAAAAAACAATATGTTGGTGAGGATGAATTTTATGAAGATGCTGATTTATGTGAGATCCCTACTTCCATGGAAAGATTAACAGAACATAATGATGAGTATGTTGAAGACATGGTTTGTGCCATAAGGAACGATCACGACGAAGGAATTTGGGAAAACAATCCAACTGTACATTCCTAAAATTACAGGTAACACATGTTTATTTCTTGTTTACATTTAGTTTTTTCATATAATGTTAGATATTGTAAATTTTTTACTTATTAAAACATGTATCAAACCAAAACGATAAAACAATAAAAACCGTAAAGAGGAGAAGTCCTGGGCGCACCGGCGGGCCGGTGGTGGATCACCGGTTGGCCGGTGGTCCAGAGCAAAGCTCTGTCTGGTCCACCGGCCGGCCGGTGGTGAGCCAGCGGCCGGCCGGTGGCACCAGGCAGTGGGCAAGTCGACTGCCTGGGTCCTCCGGCTGGCCGGTGAGCTCAGACCGGCCGACCGGTGGACTCAGTGAGTCCACTTTTCAGCTTTCTTGGGCTAACTCCTTGGCAACCTTTTTCCTGTGTTTACCAAGTTTATCATTGTTTAACATGCTTACCATATTACCAATGTTTACTATTATGTAATTTAGTACACTTTTCTATTTTCTGATTAAGTAGTACTACAATATTTGAATTTGTATATTTGTGAATTAATGTTTGTTTTTTTGATTTGAAGGAAAATGACAGATCAATCAGTTGATCAGCCACATGATTCTGGAGATGAGCATATTGGTCATACATCTGGGGAGGAACATTCACATGCTCCTATTACGAAAAAGAGTTCAAAGGTTGGTAAGCGTGGGTGCACACGTTTACCAAAATTATCACTTGCCCGTACGAAGGAGGAGAGGATAGTCGTGGAGTTTGATGATGATGATCTTCCTAGAGGTCCAAATGCTAAAGATTTTAAGGGTTTTGTAGCAACTCAGGCTAAGAGCAAAGTAAGCATTCTCTATGATTATTGGAGAAGTGTGGATAAGGCGATAATTTCTCAGCTGTGGGAGACCATTTTGGTAAGATCTTTTGCTATTGTTTGACTGTTCTTTAAATGTTTCTAGTATATATAATATTTTTAACCTCTTTTTTATCAGATGACATTTGATATTCCTGACACTGGAGGAGTCAGGAAGAAATGCTTATCGTTGGCTGCTAGGAGATGGAGGGATTTCAAATCAACCCTCTCATCTGATTTCATTTATGGTCATAGGAGTCGTGAGAATCCATGTCGTATATATCCTTTTATAGATGAAGACACATTGAGACAATTTTTTGAAAGTAGAAGAAAAGAATCATTTTTGGTAAGGGCAATGTAAACTTTTATAAGCTTTCTTATATAAATGATCTTATTATTGTTTTGTTAATGATTACTTATTCTTAATTTACAGAAAACAAGGAAATCTCATCAAGAGATCCAATCTAAAAATGTATACCCTCATAGTTTATCTCGGGGAGGGTATGCATTATTGGAAGAACAAATGATGGCAGAAAAATTTCAACAACTAAGAGCTGAGTCTTCAAGCTCTGGAGAGGTGGCCCCTCCATCCCCTCCATCTAGACATGAGAAATGGAAAAGAGCTCGGAAGGGAAAAAAAGGACAATATCTTTCGGAAGAATCGAGACTCGTATTTGAGAGGATTGTAAGATATCTATTTTATTTATTTAAGTTTACTATTTTCGTCATATATTTCCAATCATTATAGAAATGTTCAATTAATTATTACAGGACTCTCTTAAGGAGCAGAGTTCACAGGGGACATTTACACCATCTGGGAGGGAAGATATTTTATCTGTGGCATTGGGAAAGCCCGAACATCCTGGCCGTGTAAGAGGATATCCGGCAGGTGTATCGGTAAGAAAAGTGTTGCCACGTTCCTCAACTTCTAACGTTGAGGGAGTTTATAAAAAAAATAGAATTCTTGGAGGCTGAAGTCCATAATATTAATGCGACAATGGAGGACAAGATTAGAGCATCGGTGCAGTTTATGTTTGCAGACTTGCAAAGACAATTTCAGGGTGCAGCTCCCACTCCACCTCTCCCAGTAGCTCCCACTCCCCCACCTCAAACTGCAGACCCCATTTTTGATCCTCCTCCTCCGCCGCAGCTACCTACTTATTGTGAGTTGTATGTTGATGATCCTCAACATCATATAGTTGCATATGGGATGGTATATTTTATAGGAGATACAGTTCATCATCAACAGTTAGAGGTAGAGAATCAGAGGGTCACTGTACAGGATATTGTAGATAGATCAGCTCGGATACCATTACCTACAGATGAGGTGACGACAGTTGGACATAGTATCGGCCATTTTTTACTTTGGTCATCCAGACTTCTTCGACTCATTACCATAGAGGTATGGATGTTATATCTTTTATTTTATATTTTTATTAATGTTTTATCATTTGAAAACTAATATATTTTTACAGGAATACTTCAAAGGTAAAGAAATACTGTATAGACAACAACAACGACAAATAGCTATGACATCAGATGCAGATACTAGCAGTCTTTACAAATTGTCAAGATATTCAAATTTGTTGTTGGATCATTATGACTTTACAATGGAAGCTCATGTCTGTGGATGTGGACTAAGTGTGGGGATTATGAAAACTGATATCATGGAGTTTGTCACTGGAGATAAGTTGGGAATCAACGTGGTGCAAATTTTTATCATGTAAGTCTTAACACCTTTTCCTTGAGTTATATTTATTAAAAATGTATACTTATGTCTGCTTTGTATTAGGTATCTATATAAAATTTGTGAGAGGAATGAGCTGACAGATGTATATGGATTCGTGGACCCACAATTGATTTCCCCTGAAGCATGTGCATTGGATGAGGAACAAAGAATGCTTTATATTGCTGATAGATTTGAAAAGAATGTAATCACACAGTGTTGGATGATTCCTTTTTGTGAGAGGTATGAAACACATCCCCCTCAAAGAGTTAATTATCTTTTAACATAAAAAACCACTAACGTTAAATTTCCTTTTATTAGGGATCATTGGATGTTAGGGGTTTTTTGCCCTAGGGAGAAAACACTTTATTGGATATGCTCTCTCCATGATGATGTGCGAGAAAGTTTTAAGAATATATTGGAAACGTAAGTTTCAATTTCACAATAGTTTTATATATTATAATGAATTTTAAATTTACCCCATTCGTATTATTTTCTAACAGGGCATGGGTCCACTTTCGAAAAAGCGCAATGAAAAGGAATTTCAAGATCAAATATGTACATGCGAAGGTAAATATCCATTTATAATTTGTACATTTTGATTTATTACATAAAAATAATATATTGAATTTACACTCATTCAAACAGAAATGTCATGAGCAACAAGGCATCATCGAATGTGGATATTACATGTTAAGATTTATGTATGAAATAATAACAACTGGTACAGTTCTGAGTTTTGACCTGGTAAGATTTCCTCTTTCTCTTTATATTTCAATTTGATTTATTCATTATACACGTTGACTACTATCCTTTTCCTTTGTAGCTTTTTGATGACCCTCAACCCTTTACTGCTGAAGATATCAAACACTTACAAGTGGAGTGGTCAAATTATTTTACAGGTTTGATTGACTTTTAGTTGTTTGTAATGTAAAATGTAATTTTGAATATTGTCAATGTAATTGTGTATTTCTTAGTCGTTTAGGTTGGATTTAGTTTTTTTTGAAGTTGACAGTGTAAGTTTTGAATGTTATATAAGTGAATGTTTAATTTTTTCTCTACTTCTTGTTTTGGTCTACTGTTGATGGTTTTTCTGGTCTGGATTTTGGTATGGGGGAGAGGTTCCAAGGGGGTGGGTGGGTGTTTGGGGGGTGTCCAAGGGATATGGGAGGGGTGTCCAAGGTGTGTTTGGGGCTGTCCTAGGGGTCGGGGGGGTGTAAATGAGGGTGGGGGTGTCCAAGGGATATGGGAGGGGTGTCCAAGGTGTGTTTGGGGCTGTCCAAGGAGTCGGTTGTGTGTAAATGAGGGTGGGGGGGGGGGCTGTCCAAGGGGTGGGGGTGTCCAAGTGGTGGGGGGTGTCCAAGGGATATAGGAGGGGTGTCCAAGGGGTGTTTGGGGCTGTCCAAGGGGATGGGGGGTTTCCAAGGGGTAGGGGGGGGTTTCCAAGGGGTCGGGGGGTGTCCAGGGGGTGGGGGGGCTGTCCAAGGGGTGGGGGTGTCCAAGGGGTGGGGGGTGTCCAAGGGATATGGGAGGGGTGTCCAAGGGGTGTTTGGGGATGTCCTAGTGTTCGGGGGGTGTAAATGAGGGTGGGGGGCTGTCGAAGGGGTGGGGGTGTCCAAGGGGTAGGGGGTGTCCAAGGGATATGGGAGTGGTGTCCAAGGTGTCTGGGAGTTCTGTCCAAGGGGCCGATTGGGTGTAAATGAGGGTGGGGGGGCTGTCCAAGGGGTGGGGGGTGTCCAAGGGATATGGGAGGGGTGTCCAAGGTGTGTTTGGGGCTGTCCTAGGGGTCGGGGGTGTCCAGGGGTCGGGGGGTGGCCAAGGGGTCTGGGAGGGCTGTCAAGGTGTGGGGGGGGGGTGTCCAATGGGTGTTTGAGGCTGTACTAGGGGTCTTGGGGGTGTAAATGAGGGTGGGGGGCTGTCCAAGGGGTGGGGGTGTCCATGGGGTGGGGGGTGTCCAAGGGATATGGGAGGGGTGTCCAATGGGTGTTTGAGGCTGTACTAGGGGTCGAGGGGGTGTAAATGAGGGTGGGGGGGCTGTCCAAGGGTTGGGGGGTGTCCAAGGGTTGTGGTGGGGCTCCAATGTGGTGGGGGAGTGCTGGCCATGTTGTTAGGTGGGTATAGATGAGGGTGGGGTTCAGTTGGGGCTTGGGGAAGGGCTGGCATGGTTATTTTTGTTTGGTTTCTGGTTGCTTTTTGGTGAGAGCAGTGCAATTATTTTTTAAAAAAAAATATCGCTTTCACGTCGGTTATAAAATAACCGACGTGGTAAATAAATCGGTAGGGGTTTATCACGTCGGTTTTTTCGAGAACCGACGTGATAAACCGTTCCCGGGCCTTTTATCACGTCGGTTCTTAATATAACTGACGTGCTAAAAGGCCTGGGAATCGAGTTACCACGTCGGTTATTGGATAACCGACGTGCTAAAACGTCTCCCAGGCCTTTTTATCATGTCGGTTATTTAAGAAACCGACGTGATAATAGGCCCGGGGAAGGGTTAATCACGTCGGTTATGTCATAACCGACGTGATAAACGATATCCCAGGCTTTTTATCACATCGGTTTATAAAATAACCGACGTGATAAACCCCCCCCCCCCCCCGCGCATATTTATCACGTCGGTTATTAATGAACCGACGTTATACACACCGTGATGTTAGGGATGTTACGTCGGGTTTTAAATAACCGACCTAAAAAACGTTATTTATAACGTCGTCCGTATTAACATCGCCTAAAAACTGACGTAAATAATGAAAAATAACCGACTTAAAAAATGTTTTCTGCACTAGTGGTGGCACGAGACTGCGAGCGATTTACCGAAAAATTCCTCTCATGCCAGATTCATGACAACATCACACACCAACCCCTGGAGTTAATTCATCAAGACAAGTACTCCTGGCCATTTTCCGTCTAGGGGATGGATGTCATGGGACCATATTCACCCGCCATGACCAAACAGCTGAATTATATCCTCACGGAAACCAACTTCCATTCCAAATGGGCAGAATCCATACCCTTCGAGGAAGTCGGGGCAAGAAATATTTTCAGCTTTGTGAACACCAATATCATCACCAAATTTGGTGTTCCTCATACCATACTGATGGACAACGGCACCAACTTCTGCTCTGGTGAATTGGTGAAACAATACTGCGAGTATGGTATCAAGGCTAACCACTCATCCCGCTACTATGTAGTGGCCAGCGGGTAGATAGAGGGTTTCAATAAGACCCTTTCCAACATTCTCCAAAAAATGGTGGACAAAGACAAGAATTCATGGCCGGATAAAGTCCTCCATGCATTGTGGGCTTATCGAACAACAATCTGCACCGCTACTTGGGCTACCCCATACTCATTGGTGTACGGTATAGAGGCGGCCCGACCCATTGAACTCCAACTTCCCTCACTATGTGTTTCCATCTGTGATCAATTATCTGATGATTAGAAGTCAGAAAAGCGGCTAGGTGAATTGGAATAGCTAGACGAGAAGCGGTTGCACACTTTGCACCATCTGGAGGTATACCAGAACCGGATCGAATGAGCCTTCAACGAAAAGGTTCATCTTTGGTCTTTCATAGAAGGAGAATTAGTGTTGGTCCTCTGGACCCCAATGATACCCGAAAAAAAGCCTCGAAAGCTGGAGCCCAAATGGGAGGGACCATACGTTGTACACAAGGTCTACTCCAACATAGCATATACCATGATCTCCATGAACGGGAAAGTCACCTTGGCTCCTACCAATGTGAGATTCCTAAAGAAGTATTTTTCATAGAAGGTGAATGTGGAGAACGTCCTCATAGCATGATGTTAAACTGCATGGAGTACGTCATCACCGCAAGACGTTAAACTGCATGGAGTACGTCCTCACCGCTTGACGTTAAACTGCATGGAGTACGTCCTCACCGCATGATGTTAAACTGCATAGAGTACGTCCTCACCGCCTTATGTTAAACTGCATGGATTACGTCCTCACCGCATGACGTTAAACTGTATGGAGTGCGTCCTCACCACATGATGTTAAACTGCATGGAGTTCGTCCTTACTGCACGACGTTAACTATAAAGAATCTCATAATACACTTTATCCTCACCACATGACGTTAAACTTTATGGCTTTCGTCCTCACCGCATGACGTTAAACTGCATGGATAATAAGATTTAAAAATACCTCCTACCCCCGTGTACGGACTAGACCTACACGGGGTGTATTCCTCACCCTCACCGCATGATGTTAAACTGCACTGATTTCATAGAACTACGTACGGATTGATTCTTACCCTCACAGAATACGTATGACGTTGGGATCCCCTATCCTAGCCCAGCCACTCCAATATAAAAGTTAAGAAGGCTCCATCCCCCCATGTATGGACCAGACCTACACGGGGTGTATTTCATATCCTTGCCGCATGACGTTAAACTTCACGGATTTCTGAGAACTATGTATGGCTTGATTCCTGCCCTCTCAGGATACATAGTGACACTGGGATCCCCTATCCTGGCCCAGCCACTCCAAAATAAAAGTTAAAAATTCCTTCGTCCCCCCGTGTACGGACCAGACCTAGACGGGGTGTATCCCTTGTCCTCACTGCATGACATTAAACTGCACGGACAAGAAGTTTTAACAACTCCCCTCTCCCCCCGTGAATGGACCAGACCTGCACGGGGTGTACTTCTTTCAGAGAACTACGTATGGATTGATTCCTACCCCCATAGGATACGTAGTGACGCCAGGGTTCCTCGTCCTGGCCCAGCCACCTCCAAATGAAATAAAAATAAAAGTTAGACAATGTCCCCTTCCTCCGTGTATGGACCATCCCTGCATGGGGTGCACTTCTTCCAGATAACTACGTGCGGTATGATTCCTGCCCTCATAGTATACGTAGTGATTCTAGGGTTCCCCATCCTAGCCCATCCCCCTAAATAAAACATAAAAATCCCCTTTCCCCCGTGTATGGACTAGACCGGCATGAAGTGTACACCTCATCCTTACCACACAACATAAAACTGCATGGGTAGAAAGATATAAAAATGCTCCATTTTCCCCGTGTATGGGCTAGACCTGCATGGGGTGTATTTTTGCGTCCTTTCCACACGACGTTAAACTGCACGGAAAATAATGTTAAAAATGCCCCTCCCCCCATGTATGGACCAGACCTGCACGGGTTGTATACCTTGTCCTTACCGCATGACATTAAACTGCATGGACTTCGTCCTCACTGCATGATGTTAAACTACTTGGACTTCATCGTGACCCACCCAGGACACATGGTGAAATGATATAGAGATACACCTTGCACATTTGGATGCATCCTCTCTATACATCAGACTACACGACCAGGATAATTATGGATCTTTATAACCACGCATGCCCATCGGAATTGGAAATTCATTGACTTGTGGACACCTTTACATGACTATTCATACCATGCCCTCAGGGGCTCTGTATATTGATATCCCCTGGATCATCTAGGAAAGACAAGATTTCCTCGGGCGACATTCTTCCTAGCTCTGTACGCCTACCGGCCTCAGTGCCCCCATATCACATCTCCCGATCCAAAAATTTAAGGAGTAGTGGTTTACAAGTTCACTCCCCTATTAATATCCAAATGTTGCCAGGGTACCCCTACCTGGCTAGCCTATGTGTCTGTCGGTGGTTCACATAGCGACCTGTGTCAACGAACATCAAGCCGGGACTCGACTACTTTGAATCAACAGACAATTGTAGTGAATATGTTTCTTGTATGCTCAGACATCATTATCCCCACATGCCGAACTATGTACTATGGATGTTGAAAGTTATCGACCTGGGAACACCTTTGTATGACTATGCATACCATTCCCTTAGCAGATCTGCATAATGATATACCCTAGCTCATCCATCAAAGGCATGATTTCCTTGGGTGGTACTCTTCCTAGCTCCATACTCTTATCGGCCTCAGAGCCCCCACACCACACCTCCTGATCCGGGAAAACTCAAAGTTGTAGTTTACGACCATCATCCCCCACATTGTTCCAAGTATATCAGATCATGTTAACCCAACTATCCTTCGAGTGACTGCAGTAATAGTCACCCAATGCTCCGAGCTCTATGACCACTAAACTAGGAGTACCTCTTCGTTACCGCACGATGTTAAACTGCATGGAGTGAAGGTACACCCCTCGTGAAAAATAAATCAGTGAAGGGATCTCTCTAAGCTTTAACAGCAATCATGGCCGAGTATGCCCAACATGTTCAAGCATTTCCTTCCCCGATGACAGAATTTGGGGATAGGATAATTTTGTATCTTCATAACCATTCATGGGCATCAGAAGTGGAAAGCCATTGACCTGAAGACACCTTTGCATGACTATGCATACCATGCCCTTGGCAGCTCTGCATGTTGATATCCCCTGGCTCGTCTACCAAAGGCCAGATTTTCTTGGGCGATACTCTTCCTAGTGCCGTACGCTTACCAGCCCCAGATCCTCCATGCCATCTCTCCTGATCCAAGAAGCCCCGAGAACCATGATTTACACCATCAACCCCCCCCCCCCTCCATGTGGTGGACATGCTAGGATACTTGGGCCCAGTTACATTCTGATCAAGAGCTGCCTTTGCAACTAAGTTCTTGCCGCATGATGTCAAACTACATGGATCACGTCTTGGTCGCTTAGGGTAATGCTGCGAAGACCAAGCATTAAACATCCAGAGGAATGCCTCCAGTAACAATCATTTTCACTGGTTTAATAATGCTTCTCATCCTTACCACACGACGTTAAACTGCACGGTCAATCTTCCTTTCTAAACGACGTTAAACTGCACAACATTGGCAAAGGAAATAAAAAAAATTCCCCTCATCCTTACCACATTATGTTCAACTGCACGGTCAAACTTGTCATGGGTTCATTAAGGAACATAGGCCTTCTCTGTCCTTCAGTGTACATGGCAGACCTGCATAAGCCACCGCCTCACACCCGCGTGAGATGGGATTACTTCACCCATTCTTAGGAGGTTTAGTCTAGATGCTTCCCCCATATCCAAGCACCCTCTCATCATAAACCATACTATGTACTCAGAAAAAGCCGAACTCTCATAAGCCACCCCTCGTGGTCCCAAATCTCAACATCCTTGAAGTTTCTTGGATATCAGGGGAATACAATCATTGACCTGAGGAAACCATTGTATGACTATGCATACCATGCCCTCGGTGGCTCTATATATTGATTACCCCTGACCCGTCTACTAAAGGCATGATTTCTTAAGGAAATTCTTCTCTCTGTATGCCTCTTGGCCTATGAGCCCCCATGTCTATCCCAGGGTTCGGAAACCCTCTGAGCTACAGTTTACCAACCTCTTTCACAATCCTACCTGAATATGGTGGAACGTCTTTGACAAGATTACTGAGAACCAGGAGAAGTCGTTCCATTTGAAATGATGTCAAGGCTGCACGACTTTAAACTACGCCAAGCTTCAACCATCCCTTATGCTGACTAAATGCATAGGAAAGTGGTCTCCTGACCACACTCCTGATTAGTACAGATGTTCCCAAAAACCTTTCAAATGTCACATTCCATTTCTGAGACACCCCTGATGGTTTTTATAATTTTCCAAGCCATCCATGGTGGTTTCCATAGGCCGGACATCCATGAATTCCCCAGGCCATCAGAAATGGAAAGTCGTTGACTTAAGGACACCTTTGTATGACTATACATACAATTCCCTCAGTGGCTCTGCATATTGATTGCCCCTGGCTCATCTACCAAAAGCAAGATCTCATTAGGCAATGCTCTTCCTACCTCTGTACGCTGACGCGACTCCCATGCATTGAGATATGCCCTGCATGTCGTTCAAATTTATACATGTTTCCCCCATGTGCGTCTGAAGAGTATTGAGATATCTTTTAATCAGCTGAACCCCATTGGGGCCCTTTCCCCACCATGTCTGGTCAAGGTTGTTCAACCTAAAACATCAGTAATGATAGTCTTGATGGAAAGACTTTAAACCGCCCAAGAAAAGAGGCATAAAGCCTGTTAGGCCGAAAACCCAAAAAGGGAAACCTAAGAAAAATACAGGCCACACCCGCTGGGTTCACACTAAATGAGCCCAGGAAAAATTAGGGCATTAAAAGAAAAGAAAAAAAATTGTGGGGATTCTCTACAAAACCCCAGTAATAGTCGAACTATGCTCGCTGGACCCCATGGTCTAGGAAAAAGATAGAGTTTGTTTTCCTGAGTTATGATTAATTCTGATTCAGTGAGTTGTTATTCACACAACAACTATTCTAGTAACAATCAAATTTTACGGCAACAAGTGATTGAAAGAGACTATATTTCATTCAAAAAAAAGGGAGGATGTCCACAAGTTGGGTTCTCTCCATCACAAAAAAAGGGAGAGGGTTATGTCAAACAAAGAGTACAAGAGTGGATCTGATAGTCATAAAGGATCCTAACTCGCTCTCTCCACCAGATCAGCGACCGTGCAGTGAAGGTCGTTGCAAGACTGTTCCAACATGGCCTTCTCCCTGGATTCAACTCATCCACCGAATGAGTACTCTCCACTATTGTTTGGAGATCATTGATCCCTTTTCTGGTGGCTTCAATATGACCAGTCATAGCTGACAACTGTTTCCTCAGCATCGCTGCCCATTCTTCACATTCATGCAACTCGGAGGATAGGACGGCCGCCTGATCTTGAGAGATCGCCTCCTGTGCTATCAGTTGATGGAGTTGTATTGTGGCTTCCTCCATGGAACGGGTCCCACAATGAGTGGCAGTAAAGTGAGCAAGATTGCGTTCACTAGTGGTACCACCACCACAAAAACAGTTTTTCGTAGCGCCCCCCCTTTATCAGTGCTTGTTTAGTAGCGCTGATAAAGGGGGGGCCTTTATCAGCGTGTTTTTTAAAAGCGCTGATAAATGGTCGGCTTCAAAAAAAAATTTAAAAATATATTAATATATTAATATATAAATATAGTTATTTTGATATATAAATATAATATATTGTTTTTAAACATATTTTAGATAACTATAAATGTACATTTACACTTATTATACATAATATATAAGATATTTAGTGAAAATGGCTTCTTAAAAAATTTAAAAAATATTTTTAATTAATAATTTGCTAATAATTATGGAGTAATATTCATTTAATAACAATTTGAAGACTAAAAAAATAAAAAGATTAAAAAATATCCAAAATATGTTGAAAACGCAACTCAAACTTCAAACGGCCATAACTTTTGATCCGGGTGTCCGTTTGAGCTATACCACATATAAAATCGAAGCCTGCAACGAGCTCTACGTCGCTGTGACTGCGGGGGACCCGAGTCAAGGAATTTTAGAGGCCAAAAGAGGCTCAGAGGGCCACCAAAACTGAGTTTTTAGTCGGGGTACCCCGATTTTTTAACATTTTGTGGATTTTCACCCTCGTTTAAGGGGGTATTATTGGATTTTTTTGGTGGGGTATGATTTTATTCCAAGGTATTGCATTCATATTGATATTATGTCTTTGAAATTTCATCATTTTCTATAATGAACTGCTATTTATAATCAAATATATAATAATATATTCATATTTTTTAAATATTCACACCTAAAAATTTAATTATAAATATAAATAATAAATTATATTTACATATGAAATATATTAGCTTTATCTAAATAATAACTAACATCCATTTTATTTAAAATATAATGAATATTTATATACCTATATATAAATCAAACTATATATGTATACTAATCTAACTGTATATATATATTAATATAACTATATATATATTAATATAATAACTATATATATATTAATATAACTACATATATATATATTAGTATTACTATAAATATATATATTAATATCACCATAAATATATATATTAATATCACTATATATATATTAATATAACTATATAAATATATATTCATATAACTATATATATGTTAATATAACTATATATATGTTAATATAACTATATATATGTTAATATAACTATATATATATATTAATATAAATATATACTACTATACGAATAAATATAACTAAATATATATATATATATATATATATATTAATACCACTATATATATATATATTAATATTACTATATATATTATAATATAACTATATATATATTATAATATAACAATATATATATTAATATAAATATATATTACTATACGAATAAATATAACTAAATATATAAATATATATATATAGAGATATCATGAATTGGAAAGCAAATCAAAATAGAGTAGTGGTAAGGGCTTAGGCGCGCAGGGGGGAGGTCTCGAGTTCAAATCCTGGTGGAGGCAGGGGTGCACGCGCAAGGGGAATATTGGAGCAAGCGCTGTTAAAGGGTGGAGGGGGGTGTGTGGGGTGCGTGGGGTGCTGTATAGGGGCCGAAAAGCGTTGTAAAAGGGGGGGCTCAAGCGCTATAAAAGCCCCCCCCCCCGATTGGCAGTATTTTTTAATTTATTTTTAATTTTTTTTAAATTTGATTAATTTTTTGTTAACTTTTATCAGCGCTTTTTTAAAAGCGCTGATAAAGGGGTACTTTTATCAGGGATTTTTGTAGCGCTGATAAAGGACCCCTTTTATCAGCGCTGAAAAAAGTGGTCTTTATCAGCTCTTTTCAGAGTGCTGATAAAGGGGACCGCCCCTTTATCTATGCCGGCTTTATCAGCGCTTTTTCTAGCGCTGATAAAGGCTATTTTTAGCGCTGATAAAGGTCGTATTTGTAGTATTAGCTTCCTCATGGGCCATGACAACTTGACAAGCAAGAGAATGGAACTGCTGATAGTCAAAGCCACCCGACCCCAAACCCAGGAAGAGGTGTCAAAGAGCATCGGTCTTAGTTTCCATCTCAGCTAGAGGTGTTTTGGAAACGATCGCGCAAATATGAGGCCATTCCCACCTGCACACCGCCCGGTGGTCTTCCATGATATGAGGATCTTTGGTATCCTCACCTGATAGCATGAGAATGAAATCTGGCATTGCAACCAGCGCAGGCATGTGCTCGATAGGAGTTGGTTCCAAAGATGGAAAGTCTGGATCCTCTAAACCTGGTTTAGGCTTGGGGATCAAGTTTCTAAGCACAATATCAACTAGAAAAACTTCCGAACAGCCTTCCCTAGGATCCCATCAGGATAGTGTTTTTCCCATGTTTTTGCATACTCCAAGGAAATGTCGGCAACCTCCCCCACGACAGGTAGGGGAATGCTCGTGTCAGATCCCTCCTGGGTCAGCATCAGCCACTATTGATGAAGTATGGTTGGGTGTAGTCTTTGTTCCTATAGAGGGGGAAGGGAAACTTGGACTTTCATGCACCCAAACTAGTGAGAAAAACAATACGGGACATATGGATGGCATAGAGAAACCCCGTCGATCCACATAGACAGAAATCCGTCCCGCAGAGAGATCATGTAAGAACGCTCCTCCAGGCTCCCCCAACAGTTGTCAACTAAGAATCTAGAAGGGGTGGGGTAGTGAGTGAAAGCAAACTGGGAGAAGTCACTCAGAATCTTGAGGATTTCACTAGAACTGAAGGACGTCAAGCGAACTCCAGCTATATCAAGAAGGGTGGGCTGAAAAGTAGGAAGCGGGATGATTGTGTTGTGACGATACTCAAAATAGCGACAATGATTCGCTACCCAGCCATAAAAAAATTGAAATGGCCCACTCAGATGAAAGGGTGACCCCCCCCCCCCTTCTACATGTGACCCAGCAGTTCGTAAATACGAGCTGATATGGGCACGACCAAATTCACCCGGCTACCCTCTGCCAGTTCAAATGCCATCATCAGGGTGCAAGCCCAGACACTATGATTAATATCCCGAGAAGGGAATAGCCACCCGCTCATGAACATAGCAAACAAACCTACCAGCCGGAGCATAGGCGGCACACCTGGGCGCACCTCATAACCCCATGAACGGTAGTCGCCTGCCTCCAGAACCGCCCAGTAGGAACCTGGGGAGGATCGTGACTATTGAGAAGCATGAGACCAGGGGTGCTTGATCTTTGGCACATGACTAGTGGTGTTCAGAAATAACTCTATCCAGGTACTATAGTGAATAAGAGAGAAGGCACGCAAGGCCTGACCCAGTGATTGGTCTGCCATAACCAGTAGATCCCTCACTAAAAAAGGCACTTGTTCAACATCGTCCCATGCATCAGGGGCAGGTAGAAATTCTCCATACATATCACTAATAATTGGGATCCCTCCCAATTGATAGTTATCCCACAGACTAATGCCAACTTCACCATGGTCAAGGTGGAAAGTATTAGTGCTTGAACACCAGCGACTGAGTAGGTCTGGAAGGACCAAGGATGGAGGGTAAATAGAAAATTGGAAATCCCACACTACGGAGTATAAATTGACTACTTTCAGTGATTCCGGAGACTCCCGGCAGTGATGATGGACCCAGAAATCCCAGGCCCAGTCATTTGAGAAGATCCTGCCAGACCAAAGATCCCACCTAGGAATCCACCCCGCATCAGGTTCTACTCGATCAAGGTTGATAATAGAAGGGTAACTCTTGAAGACATCTTCTGGAGAAAAGTTTTGGGCGTTCAGATCACTTTGGGTCCAAAAAGAGCCTCTCAAAATGAAGTTGTCTTTCTGGTCAGAGTCGGAAACCATCTCCACCGATTGGGTAAGGTTTTCCTGAATGCACTTTGGTGACACCTACAAGAAAGGAGACGGAAGACCTGAGAAGGTAGGGGGAATAGGGATGTCATCTTGAAGACTGAATCCATAAAGCGGAAGGTGATTTGATAACAGATAATCCAGGATCTCATGAGGGAGCAAGTCTTTCAAAACACCATCATCGGGAGTAATGGATCGACTGGGGTCCTCCTTGGTGCTCTCTACTCTACAAACCATAGTTGGACGTCTCCCTGAACCAATTGGGAGAGGCTCTTCAGCAGGCCTTGGTGCAGAACGAAGGGGAACCATATTTTCTCCCTACACGACGAAAGCCTACAAGCGGTTAATCCGAAATAAAATAATTTGGACAAAAATACCAAATATATGGCTGAGGATCAGTTGAGGAGCCTTCATTACAAAGTCCACGGGGAGGCCTCGAAGGACGGTACGCGATGACAGCATCCCGAGAACCATCCCTTCGCGAAAGTAGTCTGCGAAACCTTGGACCACAGAGCATTGGCTAGGAAACCGTGGACCAGGTTCCTCCATGGAATTTCAATCCCTAATTTAAGTGGTTATGTTCGGAAAACATAGAAAATTTTAAAGTTCAGAAGATTTTAGTCCGCAGAGCATCGAAATCTCAGAGCATCGAAATCGTGAAGCACCAAAACCGTGAATCGAGTTCCTATGCGGCCCATCGTGACATACTTTTTAATTAATTAAAAGTGTTAGTTCGTGGTTGGGACATTGATCCGCAGATGAAGAACGGCGTGAACAAGAAATGGTTTGCGGAAGTAGTAGCCACTTTGTGGACGAAGCGTTTCGTGAAGGAACAAGCACGGGCACACAAAAAAGCTCTGGTTTTGTGAAGAATCTGGTAAAAGAAAAATGAAGGGTCCCACGTATTTATAGGCGTGGTCCCCTACCGGGTCCACCTATCTTCTGCAAACTATCCATGTTTCAGGACCACTCTACATCGTAATGGCCCCCTCTTCATTCCGATCATCCCCAATTCCGATGGGGGCATTTGTAGGGTCCTGAAAAATCCGAAATGGAGAATGATGATCCCCTTAAATCAAGGGAGATTTTGCCCAATTTCCTCTCAAAGGATTGGGAAAATGTGGAGAACACTCAAGGATGGTGAAGGATGAACCGGTCCGCAGACCGGTTTAATTTTAGTGACGCATAGCCAGTTCTGTGAAGAGTCCCCCTTCCGCAAACCATCGTCATTCGAGAAAACAAGGCAGAGACCCTCCGCAGTCACGAGGCAGGACATGCGCCTACCTGGTTCACCATTCCAGACCGCCCTAGCAATGAGACACTTTAACCGGCCTAAACCGCATCCGCTGTCATTCGTGAAATGGAGGCGGAACCCTCCACGGCCGCGAAGTACTCACCGAGTTTGGATCACGGAGGAAGAGTTTTTAATGCCCACCGCAAGTCGCGGATTGACCACGTCAGTCGTAAACCAGTTTTTTGGTCATGGGCCTCCTCAAAAGGTGTCGCGTGACCACAGATACATCTCTTTCCTGACTCTCTAAAAGGAGACCGAAGGGAGAAGGAAAAGAAGATTCGGATTCGGAGGAAGAGAACGGAGAGGAGATCAGTCATATTCGGGAGGAAAGATTTCTAAAGAAGGATTAGGATTTCGAAAGTTCTAGTTCACGAACCAGAGCAGGTATGAAACTGGGAAAAAACTAATAAGGAACCAAAAAATGCATAATAACTACGTGAACCATGAACTTAAAATAATAAAGAAGAGAAAACCATGAACCAGGGTCCCTCTGCGGATGTACTCCCTGCGGACCAGGGAGTTTATGCCTCTTTTCCGATCCACTACACTGAGTAGCACCATCCTACGTGGGCGAATCCTCGACCGACGAACCCCCGACTTTCACCAACCTTGGCCGCCGCTTCTCGCATGGAACCCTTCCGCGTACCAACCTTGTACGCGGGACGAACCCGAAGCCACGATCCCTCCCGGTTCGCGGGATTCCAATCAATCCGCAGACCCTTTTGGTTCACGGATGGCCTCTCATTCTGTGGGCCCTCCTAGTTCATGGGCGGCCTCTCATTCCGAGGAACCTCCTAGTTCATGGGTGGCCTCTCAACCTGCGGACCCTCCTAGTTCACGGATGGCATCTCAGTCCGTGGACCCTCCTGTTTCGCAGGCGGACTCACAGACCGCGGACCACCCTGGATTGCAGACAGCTTCTCCATCCATGTAGCACTTCCCTATGTGAAGGGTTCCACAACCCATACCCGGGTGTGGTCATCGAATGCTTCAGAGTTCCCATTCCACGAGCTAGATAAAATCTTTCTAATCTAGCTCGATCCTCCGTAACCTCCTCATTGGTCTATTCATCGGCCCCGAGCCAAGGCCTCCACCAGAGCCACCAGATCCATGTGGTGTAACCCTCAAGCGCACCAGCACACCCTTTGAGTTCACATTCCCATGATAAATAGGGGAAAAGGGGTTTCCCCGACCCTTGGGCGGATTCCTGAAGCATGTCTGGGTTCACATTCCCATTGTAATGCAGGGTCTGAGCCCAAGAGCCCCCTTTCTGCCTCAACTCACCAGGATGGGGGACTGTACGCTTCGGTGGTCTGGCACTTCTCCCCTCCCTAGAGAGGGGGTGACTTACCCATCTGAAGCCAGCCATCCCCATGCACCTCAGTACTTCCCCGGGTACTTCCCCGGGGAACAAGAGAGGTGACGGGCACAGGATCACCCCTTTCCCTCTTCCAATGCTCTTTTTCATGCATGGGAATCCATCTCGGAGTAAGCCCTGACTTTATGGGCCACCCTCAAGCGTAAGCCCCACTCCACTTCTCACGGATGCACCTTTCGCGACGTGATCCTCTGGTCCATGCTGCCTCTTGTTTCTCACACCGAGCATGACTCATGTGGGATTAGAGTAAGCATAGACCATGACATCCTCTTATGGGTCTCCTCATAGTGTAATCCCCAATCCATCATTCTGGGCCTCCTCAGAGTGTAATCCCCAATCCATCATTCTGGGCCTCCTCAGAGTGTAAGCCCCAATCCATCATTCTGGGCCTCCTCAGAGTGTAAGCCCCAACCCATCATTCTAGGCCACCTCAGAGTGTAAGCTGCAATCCATTATTATGGGCCTCCGTAGAGTGTAAGCCCCAATCCATCATTCTGGGCCTCCCCAGAGTGTAAGCCCCAATCCATCATTCTGGGCCTCCTCAAAGTGTAAGCCCCAATCCATCATTCTGGGCCTCCTCAGAGTGTAAGCCCCAATCCATCATTATGGTCATCCTTAGAGTGTAAGTCTCAATCCATCATTCTGGGCCTCCTCAGAGTGTAAGCCCCAATCCATCGCCCTGGGCCTCCTCATAGTGTAACCCCCAACCCATCATTCTGGGCCTCCTTAGAGTGTAAGACCCAACCCATCATTCTGGACCTCCTTAGAGTCTAATCCTCAATCCATCATTTTGGGATGCCTCAAAGCGTAAGCCCCAATCCATTCGAACTACATGGAATTTGATCCATGTCCCCTAGGCAAGGTACGTAGTAAGCCTCCATGAGGTTCAAGCCCAACAACCGGTCGATCCGACTATCTTCACATCGGTTCGCCGCACCAATCCTAGTGTCGCATCAATGAGTTCCGACTCCTCGGTGTCATTAATCCAATGAGGGATGGTAAACCTTAGGCATAAATGATTTCGAACCCCTGCATTGAGCTGACCATTGAAAACCAGGAGAAATCCGTGGATACTATGTTTGGGTATAAACCAAAGATTCGCGAACATATGAATACATCTTAAATCTATAAGAGAGTCCCGGAATAGGTAATAATTCCCCCCAAAAGGGTGTGATAGGCCCAAATTCTCATCCTCTCTACAAATGTCACTTCTTAAGCGTCGCTGGTCAGACCATCTGGAGAACGCCTGCCTTTGGAAAAAAGGACCACACGTCATCGGATACGGAACCGTTGGGCATTTCGATACCGACCCGAAACAAACATGTATAAATGTACCTTTGTTATCTATTCACCTAAAAAAGATTTTAATTTTAAGAAATGAATCCCCTTACCCCCAAAATTAACTTGATTATGGAGAGATGGAGAAAAACCAATATGCTCCACTTCAAATAAGTAGCTTATAAAAAACTCTACAACCTCCTCAAAAATATACTTTTCAATAATAGAGTCTTTAGGTCGATATGGATTCTTAACATACCCCTTAAATATATTTTTATACCTTTCAAAAGGATACATCCAATGTAGATATATAGGTCTCTAAATCATTATGTCTTGAAGGAAATGAACCATTAAATGCATCAATATATGAAAAAATATAATGGAAAATAAATTTCTAATTTAAAAAGTATATAAATTACTTCATTTTCCAAAAATGTTCAAAGAATATAGATCAATCAACTAATTAAAAATTGAATTGAAAAAATAACACAACTTCATGATATACTTTCTAACATAGATGGAAAATATTCCATGAAATGAAACCAGTATAATTTTTTGTATCATGATGAGACAATCATGATATTTCATACCTGTCAACTTCAAATCCTTTAAAGGGACAATTTTTTTTACATTTGAACAATAACCTTCTGGAAAATTGAAATATTTAAGTCATTGAAAAAAGATAATTTTATACCTCTTTGTTAAGGTATGACAATCTGGGGGAAAAATGTTTTCCTTCAATTAGGAGTGGGATCTAACTCAAAATATATTCCTATTTAAAGTAAGTCTAATCTTACATTAAACCCATCTTTAGTATTTACTTTAATATCTAACAATATTCCAATCAAAATATCACAAATATTCTTCTCTACATGCATGACATCAATTTTATGTTTCACTTCATGATATCTCTAATATGGTAGCTCAAAAAATATTGATTGTTTCATCCAAATATTTCTATCATTACCAGATTTATATGTCTTTCTAAATTTTATATTAAGGTTTTGCACCTTCTAAAAAAATTTATCAGTGGAAAATGTTTTTTGAGAAATATTAAATTATTTTGATCCATATAATTCCTTTTTTAATCATCTATAAGAGTGATCCATAGGTAAAAACTTTCATTGACTCGTGTATATTGTGTGTCTCCAATGATTCAATTGATAATATGGAGTCTTTTGTTCACAAATTAGTCACACTTTATGCCCATTAACATTGTTAGCAAAAAAAATTTCATACACTGGGAAGTCATTAATAGTGAACATAATCATTTCATGTAGATGAAAATATTCCATTTTATAATAATCATAAACCCTGATACCATCCTCCCATAATTGTTTCAAATAATCAATTAATGATGACAAAAAAAAATCAATATCATTCCCTATTTGTTTTGGTCCAGAGATCATTAAACTCAACATGAAATATTTGAGCTTTATAAAAAAATCAAGTGATAGGTTGTAAATTACCAATAAAATGGTCCATGAACAATGTGCACTACTAAGGCTTTGATATGGATTCATTACATATGTTTATAGTCCAAGTCTGAGACATCTAACTTAATTTTTAAATATAGGAAACTGGTGATCAATTTTCTTCCACTGTGGACAGTCAACTAGATGATGTATTTTTTAATCACATATCTTGTCATCGTCATGTCATATTAACCTTTTTGTATCAAGTGAAATAGAAAATAAAAGTTTCAAATGAGGAATAATAGGAAGATACCAAAAAACCTTTGTAGGGGTCTCTATAACCTCTAAATTAGTTTGTAATTTTTCTTTCCTATTATACCATGATGTCCCACATTTAGGACAATCTGAAAGAAATATTCAATCCTATATATCACACAGTCATTTAGGAAATCATGTATTTTTTGTTACATAATCCAATTAGGAATAGTATTTTCTTCTCTTTATAATGTGAATCTGGACAATCGTTGTCTCTAAGAAGAATATCTATCAATAATTATAGAAAATCAGTTTAAATTTTGTCACTCCAACTATGTTTTTCCTTCCTGTTAATCAATCTTAACACTGATGATAAAAACATAAAATCCATACAACCAGGATACAATGGATTTTCAGAATCACCATATAGAAGCTCAATTTTCGGTTCTTTCTCAATTTTATCTTCTTCAATATCACGAATCATTTCTTCAATTTCATCAAAGTTGTTATCTTGCAAAGCATCATCATCAATAGATCTGAAATTTTACATAGTTTCACCATGCCAAATCTAAGGGTTGTAACTCAGATTAAAACCATGAAAAAATAAATGATCTTGGACCTCTCTATATTTCAACTTCTTCATATTTAAACATTTTAGGCATGGACAGAAAAACATGTCAATTTTCAGAACAATTCGTTTAGAAAATTCCAAAAAATATCATCAACACCTCCCTTATTTTCATCACTCATTCAATGTGACATAATCAACCATCAAATCATTATTACCTATAACAAATATCAAAATTATATATCTTGTTAGGACAATAAAATATTATACTTATACGAAATATTTTATAATCTGAAAGTAACATAATTTTGAAATATAAAACAAGTGTATGTGTATTTGAAAAATATAATTATAAATTATATAATATAATGGCAGAGAATTTTAAATATAAATAATAAATTATATAACGATATGCATTAAAATACTTTAAAAATTAAAATATAGTTAGATAATTCAATTTTATATTTATTTGAAATATTCTATAATTTGAAAGTAACAAAATTTTAAAATAGTATATGATGATGTTTGGAGGATGATGGAGTTTGTTTTTTATTACTCATCCATCCAATTGCCCGAAGTCCTTTAATTTTTTAGTATTGATAGATCCCCATTTTAAGGGAAGAAGATGGAAACCCCAAAGACATCATAGACTTAAGACAAATCAACTTGAAAGACAAAAGGAGTACAACTAGAATGACAACTGAAGGTGCCCCTCCCCAGCCAATGATCATGTTGAAGTCTGTCATCGTTGCAAGGCTAATCAGCTAGCAAGTGTCCCATGTCAAAGCACAAGCCCAATCCGATGGAAAAATACATACCCTCCCAACAAAAGAATGTGAAAAGAACTACAAAGATGAGCCGCTAGCTCTGATCCTCCTTTGGGGTATGTTCTTGAAATCGAGTCCATCTGCACTACCCACCTTCGAGATAGAACCAGATTCATAAAACACCCACAAATCTTATATGGACATAACACTACATCAGATCACATCATCAGCATCAAACAAAACCGGTAATAATGATCAAGAAATCATCCATTCCAACATCATCAAACCTATCCATCTCAACAAACCACCCACCGGAGCACCAGCAGAAGCATGAAAATGACAGCAAAATTTCACACCATCCATAGGAGCCACCACTGGGAAGCCCCCTGCCACCATCCGAAAGAATATCCAACCATTCGCATAAGCTCCCAAAGAGGATACACCAATGATCAGATCTGAGATGACATGACCTACAACGGTCATTAATCCAGGCATCTGCAAGGAGGAACAGGGGAACTCGAGCAGCGACAGCTCCGCATAAACCCTTCAATTCTGCAAACACAAAACAATCCTCCGCCCTTTGAAAGCTATATCCATGCCAAGCCACCCTGAATGAATTCATAGATGCCGTCTGACTACACCGGACTGAACTAAGGATCCAGATTCAACATCTCCATGTTGTCACTGTAAAATCAACGTTTTACCGATCAATGTCGACGTCGCTGAGGATCTGCGTCGAACTGGGCAAGAGTCTCGTGTTCTTCCAAGATGCAACGACATCAAGATCCAAAGACCATCGCATCGTGCCAGAAATCCACCACCCAAACAACACTGGAATCCCACCGCACTGTTTGAGCAACATCATTTTCTAAATCCAAATAAAATAAAAAAATATAATTAATGGTAATTCTTCTTTATATAAATTAAATATAAATCATATGGTAGAGGTTTCTATTTGTCATATAATATTACAAAATAGAATAAAACTAATGAACTTCCATTATTGGAATGATGATGATTCTCTTTATCTATAACTCATAGAATACAAGTGGTATTTTAGGAATTATATATTAATTTATAATTATTTTTTATCTTAGGATCAAATTATGAATTTGTTTACAATTTTTCATTTTGGATTGATTTTTTATTTGAACTGGTAGTTATATATAATTTTTGTCCACCATCACATGAGGAATTAATATAGCATAAGGAACACATATGAAATAATAATATAGGGGTTTCATGTTGTGTAAAAACTTTTCATGATTTCCAACCTCACATAGTCTCACCTTTAAGGAAATAGAGAATCTATTTTTTCCAAGAATGACGAATGTAAATAATAAAAACTATATATTTAATTAAATTCATGAAACATGGACTTATAGTGAATACATAGTGTGTAATTACAATACGAACCATATACCACATAAATTCTCACATGGATTGGACAGTTACTTCCTTGATAGATATGAATACGATAGAATGAAGAAATTAAACAAGATGGTACTGTGATATTTAAGTAACTGAAGTCACAAAAATGTAGAGATAGGGAATCCAAAAAATATAATGACCAAAATTGAGGAATGTGAGGATTACCTAAGAGTTGTAAGTTTATTAGATAGATGTGTAGATAAAAACAATGATGAATGAAGTTGTGAAACATGTTTGGAGGCTATGATATCTAAGAAATGATTTTAGGATTTCTGCGCAATAGAGAATTGAGTCATTGTTGCCTGATCAAAAAACACTATATTGACTCAAAATGGGGCTTCAAAAAAAATTTAAATGATTTATCACATTGGTTCTTTATTAAATGACGTGATAAAAAAATTTAATTCAATTTATCACGTTGATTTCTATATAACTGACATGATAAATCAATGAGATTTTATTTATCACATCGGTTATATTGTAACCAACATAAAAAATTAAGTTTATGATGTTGGTTATTAAATAACAAATGTTATACATCTAGATATGTTAGTAATCACATCGTTTATTATATAAATAAAGTGATAATGTGAGATAAGTCATTTTTCATGTTAGTTATAATATAACTGATGTGATAAATCAATATTCTTGGATTTGAAAGTCGGTTATAAATAACCAACTTGAAATAGAAGATGTGATAAATACATTTTATAACAGTGACATGACTTTCAAGGTATTTGGGATCGGTATTTACCTTCGGTAGTGTTTTCCTATGAAAAACATTTTCATTCAAGTATTCAAATAGATCCATATCAAGCATTATATGGGAGGATATCTCATACTCTACCTTTTTGGGATGAAGTTGGTGAAAGAAAACTTGTAGTCTCATAACGTGTTGAATAGACAACAACAAAGGTAAATTCTATTCGGGTTCATATTAAAGCATCTCAAACTTGGGAAAATTATTCTGATAATTGAAGGAAATATTTGTAATTTCAAGTGGGAGATTATGTTTTTCGGAATGTGTCACCATTAAAGGGTGTTATAATGAATTGTAAGAAAGGGTAATTGGGCCCCATGTAAATTGGACCCTTTTACATTTTTGAAATAATTGGAGTTTTTTCTTATCATTTGGCAGTGTCATCAAATCTCTCAATATTACATGAAGTGTTCCATATATAATTCTTAATAAAGTACCTGATATACCCAATGCATGTGTTCACCTCTAATGAAATTGATTTAGAACCTGCTCTATATTATTTTGAATAAAACATCAATATTATTTATATTATAGAGAAATTCCTGGGGTTTTTCAAGACTTTTCAGGTAAAGGTATATTGGAGAAATCAAAAAATGGAGGAAGAAACATGGGAACTAGAGGATATTATAAAGAAGAACTATCCTCGCCTATTTAGAAGGTAATATCCATGAAAATTCAAGTATTAAATTTTTTATATGAGGGATTAATATAAATCCCTAGGAATTTATAATATATTTCAATAAGAATAAATTTAATTTCTTCGATATCTTACGATGCAGGCAACATCAGGTTCAAACAAAACATGATCTCTATTAAAATATTATTTAAACATGACCATTATAACATAGCTGTTAAATGAAAGGGTATGAATTGTAGTAACTAAGTTATCAAAAATATATACTGTTTTGAAACATATATTTTTTTATATTTTTATTAGAAATAAATTTGTAAACATTCAAAAAATGGAAATGTTTTAAGAAAAACTCTATTTTTCTAAATGACAGTTTAGTCACACATATCACACATAATTTCAAATTAAAATTTTCAAGTTTTAGAAAATTTATTTGATAAAATTAACATAATTTTTGAAATCATAATATCAAAATTATCATAGGGTGAATTGTTTTTATTTTTCTAAAAAGATACATTTTTTAATTAATAGTGAAAAAGACTGAATTATAATTGAACATTTACTTTTTTAAAAATTATTTATAATGATAAATTATGTTATAAATTAATTTTAAAGTAAAAAATATTTAAATTATATATATATATATATATTAGATCATTTTAATCATTTTAATATTTAATTTTGATATAAAAACATTGTAAGTTTTTTATTATTTTCTCTTTAAATACTTTCTTTCTCATCGCATCTATGAGGCTAATTTTAAATTAAATTATGACAATTTGGTAAATTTAATTTGAAAAAATGGATTATATATTTGTAATCATATTAATTAATATAATTTAATAAGTTCAACGTAATTTTTTATCACAATAATTAGTAAATATAATAAAAATTAATTATCATTTTTAATTTTAAAACTGGTATTTTTTCATGTCGCATGAGATTTTGTTAAAATTAAATTTCCACACACATTTGATTTTTAATTGAAAAAATGGATTTAATATTTATAATCAGTTGTTAAAAATTAACTAATAAGTCTCACTTTGTTTTCAGATTCAAGATTTAATAATCTAGGTTAAAAAACTAATTACCATGGTGGATACTAAAGTGCTAAAAGGGGAGTGAACTTAATGGTTAAAGAATAAAATGATTTAATCATGTGTTCTTTTGTGGTGAAGGTGATTATCGACCATATAATCTATCCACTCAATTAGTTATAAACTTTTTAGCCACATGAGGGGAATGTGGCCTCCCATTATTGAATACTTTTGGATATTTACAAAAATGTCACTCCTCCTTAATTACAAAATGGAAATCACTCCTTTCACTTATCCACATATCTAAATCCATTTTTCTCGACCAAACCCTACCCAAATCACCATCCAAATTTCATACCATCATCTTATAAGCCTTATTCTCAGTATAATTCCATCCTTGTATGGAGTTTGGTGAAAACTAAAGGATGTTACCTAAAGAAGTTATAACATTCTTCAATGAGTGTTTTTATTTTTTTTCTTCCTCCAACTCCTTTAATTATTATTGAACCATTATGATGTAGTGTCCATAGTATCTTTTATATACTGGGATGTTTTTATGTTAATTTAATGACCTAAAACCATCTCCACTTCCATCAAATAGGTTACGGAATTATCATTCATGTGTACGGTGAACTACCGCCTCATGAACTGATGCCATTTATACTACTGGAAAATGGGTCTATACCCACGCACTTATACCAAAAGTTTAAAAAACAATTGATATGGATCGTTTAGGGAAATTTATCCCTATGGTTTTAAAAAAACCATAGGTATACCATGCCTCAATTTTCATTTCCCTCGGGCTCATCCCCTAGTGTCCCTTCCCCGACAAACTCTCCTCTCCCCCACAAATTCTCTTCTCCACTACAAACCCTCATCCCCCTCACAAACCTTCTCCTTGATTATCTATTGACCTCATCCCACCTATATTATCCTCGAAAAACACTCTTCTCCCCTGATTCCTCTATCATCTATCACATTCATCATAAATCTGAAACCATGCTTCGACGCTCTGGTTCCTTCTAATTCCACCATTCCCGCTTCGGTAGTTTCAGCTTCTATCCCCCCCATTAATTGTCAATGGTAATCTGTTATTTGTTTGATCTTGGTTTAAAATTTTAATCTATTTTAAAAAATTATTCATTATATCTATCATTCTTCTCTCTTGGGTTTGACTTCTCCTAAGAAATTTAAAGTCTTTTGGGATATTACCTGCTTCATAGTTGATTGAATATTTGGGATGTTAATGTTTAGAGACCATAGATGGAACCTTCTTCCACCTTTAGATTTAATGGTGTGTGAATAAATCCCTCAATAGTATAATCCAATTATATACCTCAATCATCAATCAAAATAAATCCAAAACCAAACTAATATAATCATGTAAGCGTAAATGTAAAATTATGGGAGGTTATATCCCTAAACATAACTGGTCATACCATAAGGATAAATAACCAGGTTAAAATCTTTCATGTGAAATTATTGAAGTAGTAAAATCATAATATATAGTTGTATACTTTCTAATCTAGACCTCAATGGTAATTGGGAAAATTCCTTTAAAGTAGCTTTTGGGATGTGTTTTTTGACAATACATAAGGAGGAACTTCTAATAGAGGACCATAAAGAGATGAATACAACCTAATGGGTTTTAGAAGCAGACAAAAATTTTATTTCTATAGGATAAAAGTTTCACCAAGATTCATAAAATCATATCACAACTATAGTTCATAAATATAATTTTGTAATAAAATGGAAATAAGAATAAGGATCATTTGGTAGTGACATAAGAATATTATAGTACATTGGGATTATAGGTTGCATGTATTTCTAATTGGTTATGTTGTAAAATATGATTTTCATGGAAAAACTGAAATCGCTAAAAAAAATATGCCTCAAAGAAAATTTTATAAAGTTATTCTTAAATTTAATAATTTTAATGTTTCATACTTTACAATTTCAAGATTAATTTTTTACACCATCAAGGATCTTATCACACTATGATTTATTTTCAACCTAATTTCAAAGGTTCTACCAAGAAGATGTTGGTGCCATGATAATGGGGTCATTCTATGAAGGGGCTAAGGAAATTTTACATGGTTTGGTATAGGTGGTGACCACGCTGTGAATATAATTTTTGTTCTCTAATGGTATATGGATGACTTTTAGTAATTCTGTCTAGGTGATCATAATGTTGTGAAGTAAAGGGTCTCTTTGGGTCAAGTTTGATGATCAAAAATAAATTTTTTGATCTCCACTGAAATTATCAGATAAAGTAAATGTTCAACAACATGAATTAAAGGAAATTAATTCAATCATAAATTATGTGTCTGATCATTGCACCATCAAGGATGTAGTTATCCCATGAAAGTGACTAACTACATTTTTTTACATCTCAATGGGAATGTCACACTATGTAGATTCAGTTTCAAGATTAATATCAGATGCAGTTAGAATTTAATGATAGAGTTATCAATTAAAATTTTAGGATTTTACATGTTATTAATAGAACCTAATGGAAATTATTAATCATATTGGTACAACTAACATTATTATAATTACTTTAATGAAAGTGAATTAATATAAAAGTATGGATTAGTGGTTGAATTATTAGAAGTGTATAAAAATATAAATAAAGTTTATCTGGATAAAATTTAGAAAGGTGGATATCTCAAAAAACATATATACATATGAGTATCATAGATATCAAGGTGAATATCACTACTAAAGTTGAAATTTTTTGGATTTCTCGGTTCTATTTTAACTTATTTGGGGGCCACATTTCATTGAAATTGCATCATTTTGGAATTTAAAGAGTTGTTGGGTTTTTTAAATTCTTTATTGATGAAATTATTCCTCTATGTGATAGTATGTGTTGTTTCTAAATTGATCATTGAAATTTATATCATGATATAGAGCAGTTCATTTATGAATCACAAATGTATCTTTGAAATAAATATCTATCCTTTCTTAAATCCTTTTAAAAATGAATATAAGAATTTAAAAGGTATTTTTGATATAAATTCAAGGATTTTATCCTTTTTTCGTTTTTAAATATGGAAATACATGATTTAAAATAGGTTTTTGTCATGTAAATAGTGTGTCTAATCATAAAGGCATATTCAGCACTTCATGAGTTAGATGTTTGATCTCATGGGGGACCTCATTGATTTCAACTTGTTCTTTATAATGGTAGTGTATATATTATTTATATGTTTTTAATATGTGATATTGGAAATGTGGTTTTTTCTATGAGGGGGTATTAGATGAGAGGGTGAGTTATTTTTTCTACTTTGTTCCGCAATCTTGTCTTACATGTTCAATCACTGCCATTTTTTTGGTTATGGTAACACCAATAACTAAGTGGTATTTCTATATTTATGCTACATTAGTTGGTATGTAGGCCCTTAGTGTAACCTCTAACATGATATTGGACATGGTGGGATGTTATCTCAAAGATGTTTGTGTGGGATATGCGAGTGGATTGTATTTGGAAGACAAAATGTTGGCCAATAATTATTCCTACATTGGTTTGGTAAATTCTAGATAATCTAAAATCAAGATCCAGGTTAGATCCCATGACACATGTTCCTTGACTTGTGGATTGAATAAAGGATTATTATATCATGGTTGATTGTATTTTACACTTAATTATATTATTTTGGAAGACTTATCTCATTTACATTCATTATTTACCTCATGATGGGTGGTGCCTTCCTAGTAGTACGAATTGGACTTGGGTGTGAATTGATTCATTTTGAATTTTTTTTAAAGATGTTTGTGGAAACAATTTTAAATTAAAGGCACTATTTTTTTTCAAATTTGGTTTTGAAATGGTTGTTTTTATGAATAATGGCTAAGTCCATGGAATTTAATTCTAAGTGATTTTATTCATTTAATGAAAACAAAAAAAAATGATTTCTTAAAATGGTCATGGGATTGATATTGGATTTCTTATGTGTACATTTGAAATAAAACTATTTTCTAATTTTATTTCAAATTAGAGTTCATGAATTTCTAAATGAATGAAATTTCATATATTACTTAGTGACATCCTACTTAACATGTTAGATTATATCATGCATATCTATTTGTGTGTGTGTGAATCTCATATTGTGTGTATATGTTCAAGATTCATCCTTTTGGTATAATCATCTTGTGTTTGTTATCAATGGGTGAGTCGGTATATAGTTAGAAACATGATATTATATAATAGATATATGGGTATAATTTATTTATTTCATTATATTTTGGTATGTGATATTATATTTTTCAAATCATCCTAGTGTATATTTCATTCTACTTTCATTGAATCTAATTTTTATGATTCATTTTTTTAATTTTGAATTTATGTTAATTATGCTAATCTCCTTTGAGTTATTTATCATTTTTACTTCTATTTATTTATGTTTCATGGATTTCCAATGTATGAGTGACTAATTCTAGATTCTCAATGACTAATTCAATGTCTTTAACATAGTCTTAAGGATAAAACAGTTCATAAGGTAATGTTTTATGATGATTTTATAGTAGTTTCTAGAAAGTATTGATCAAAAACAAATAATTTGATACTTGTGGTTTCCTTTATACTATTCATTTCATTATTTATCACTACAAGTGAAATTATATACTCACTAATTTTTTTAAGTATTAAATTCCACATCTATTAAATAGGTATGATCTTCTTCTTGGCCTAAACCAATCCATTTGGTTTTCCTTAATCATTCTTTTGTGTATTTTCCATTGATTGTAAAGAAACTTCATTCCTTTATTTTTTTATATTGACTCAAAGATTTCAATCAAAATTTGTGGCCCTATCCCAGGATCAGATTTTTTAAAAAAAACTAAAAAAACATCATGGGTTTAGGTTAGGTTTTGTTCCATTTAAATTCTTTTCCATTTTTTAATTTAGGGTTTTTGGGTTTTTTAGTTTTATATGATTTTCTAGAGTATTTTGGACCTCACTATAGTGGTTTCAGGTTGTCACTGTCAAAGGCGACTTTCACATGCATGAAGAAGTAGTCATTTATATATATAAGTTCCCAAATATATATATATATATAGTCACTAATGGGGGTATGAATATATATATTAGAGATAGGTGTTCCTATGTATATATATATATAAATGCATATGTGTGTAACGTAAAGGGGTATATCCATGTATAATCATATATGTAAGGATCCCCTGGTATATACTTGGCCATGAAAATATGTACATAGAGTCTAGGTGACCTTATATATATTTTAAAGTACATATGTTTGCAAGTAGTAAATGTAAGATTCAAGTTGTCATCTTCATAAGTAGAGCGCTTGAGTTTGAGGTAGGTTTCATTATGCATTGGCCTTTAAATTTAAAGAATTGTTGATTTCTTGAATTTCACACCATGTTTTTGTACTAAATAATGACATAGATTTCTTTGAATACTTTTTTGATATTAAATAAACTGTTTATCAAATAGAATAAAAATAAATCAACCAAACCTGATTCGAATCAAAACGGACCAAATTAAAGAAAACCTACATGAACTCATTCAAACTGAATTGAATTAAATAAGAAATAATATAAGTAGGAAAAACTAAAATAATATAAATTTTATTAACCTATAAAGAGTAAAATTGAATATTATTAAATAAATATATATTAAATTAAATTAGAATATACAGACCAAATAAATTAAAACTAACCAGATCTAAAACAAATCATATCATGTTGTACCAAATAAAATCATACATAATCAGTATAATCCTGTTATACCTCCCTTGACCCACCTAAATTAGGATTTCATCAAACATAACGAAACAAGATGAACCATAGGAAACCAAACCAAATAATATTATGAATAATAATCCAAAAATGAGTTAAACTAAATAATGTGTCACCATACAAACCCGCAATGGATAGAATAAAACCAAATAGAAAATTGAATGATTTTTTTAAAAAAAACATTCATAAAATAACTGATCCTTACTGGTATAAATGTAAATAAGATCAACTAAAATAAATCTAGAATAATTAAAATCAAGGGAATAAAATTCAAATAGAAAAGAAATTAATGAAACTAAACTATACTATGTCAAACTAATCTAACCTTAACTAATCTGATATTAAAATTGATAAATCATATTGGACCAAATATAATGAATTCAAACCTATATGACTACAACTAACATAAACTAAACTAAACTAACCCAAACTGATATGCACCAAATGTAATCAAACTAAATCAATTATAACCCAAATGAATGAAATTTTCCAAGGTAATATAAAAAAACAAGACAACCGAAATCTAATGAAAATTACTCAAACAAACTTTAATTGAAAAAATCCAAACTATGATAAAACTAGAGCCAAAATGATTATAAACCATTAATAGGGAGATTAATTGTTAATTAATAGGAATGTACTATTTGATAGTATCATTTTAAAACTTAGATTGATTTCCAACTTTCTTTTAGGAACAAGATTTGACCCATGGGGCATTGTGGTTCTCATATATTGGGTAGTGACTTGTACATTCACAGGAGACAAGTATGTGGTAGTTTAGTTTTTATTTTATTTTCTTTATTCATAATACACTTATTCCTTTTACTACATTCTATGGATGGAGTGTATTTATATTCTGTAATGGGGGGCAGAAGGGAACTGGAGGCGGCTATGTGGTTTTCTTTTCAAGGGAGAGAGATCGGGGTAGTGGAGGGATTAATTAGTGTGTTTTATTTTGGTTTGACTTTATACCATGTTTACCTTGTTTATTTTCATTTCCTTTTTCATGGATGTCTTATATATGGAATGTTCATGTTGAAATTTAATGTATTTTCTACTCCTATTTTAATTAATTGTTTGTGGGGAAAATTGTTTCCAAGTGGTGATTCCTTGATGACTGGACACTTGTGATAGCCTGTGGTAATATCCCATACCACATTAATACATCCTAATCATTCTTATATTAGATTCTAACTTAGTCATTATTATTTCTGAACCATGGGAGGGCCTGGGAAACATGCAATAACTGGTGAGGCATTGGGAATATCTTTATAATTCAACAACTCCATTAGTCGGGTTCATATATACTATCCAACAAGTCAAAAAAATACACAATATTATGATCATATAATCATGACCTAAATCTAGTCAATTAATGTTCTCTTATTTTATATCCAATGATTTATATGATATATATTCCCAGTCAGGAGGCATCAAATATAGCTTTTCTCAAGAATAATTTTTCACCCAACAATATTTTCATGGTTCTTTATATTGAATTTAAATACAATATATATACAATAAAATTGATTATAACTATCCCAAAAAATACTTAAATGTTCAAAACTCCAAAAATTTTCCTAACATTTTGACAAAAAATTGTGGCATCCTAAATTTCATGTAAGAAAACTCACTAATTTAATCTTTAATACTCCACGGGCTAGCAACAAGTGTTGTGGTATCCACAAAAATTATGGGAAAAAGTATATCTAGACATAAAATTTCAGATATTATAATTCAACATACTCTAGTATAATATAAATTAATTATAAACCATTCAATATAGATTAGGAATATAAAAAATAGATCAATAATTTTGCCACTAACTTAAAGTTTTTATTAATCAGGATCAATCTCTTTTTGTTTTTTAGTAAAAACTATCAAAAATACATAAAACAACTGGGAAGAAGAATATACATGACGCATGATCCAATAAATCATATAACTAGAAAAAGATCATTTTCTATCACTAAAAAATTTACTTTAAACTGACTATAATTTCTAGGAAATGTATTTCATATCCTGGTTTTGATAGAGGTGAATCTGGTATTCTAATATTATGAAAATTTATTTCATGATCTTAGGCATATCATCATTGGAAAAAATAATAAAATTTCACTTCTATAATGGGCCAATACAATTGTGGGGATAACAAAAGGTTGATGGTCTTGTATTGGAACTAAGGATCCTCATCCATTTTCATTCAATTCTCTTATAGAGACCATTCATAAATATATTTTTTACCTCTTAAAGTTCCCTCAAATAGAAAATTTAAATTTTATTATATAGATAATTCATTTTATCTAAGAAAACGAAGGTAAAAATTGAAAATCAATTTTCTTTCTAATGCCCCTCAAGAATTTTCATCCTTTGAACTCTTTAATATATCCAAACTAGAATCTAAATTAAAATCTAATGAATCTATTATGGAATAAAAACTAAATATACTTTTATCCTCGCCTACTTTTTCACTAGAGATGAGGATTTTACTTATTCCTCTATTCTCATGTTCTGCATATATTCATCAATATCTTCATAAGCTTCCCAAGGTCCCCCATTAGTGAAGTTATTTTAAGGCTTCATAGATCGAAAATATACATCAAATCCCATTCCCTTCTTTTTACCAATATATTTATCAGGATAAAAATAACCCTTTATTCCTAAATCTATTTTTCCATGTGTTTTGGAAAGTCTCTTGTCATAGGTAGACTCTACTTCTGATCTAGTCATCATTGGACTTGTTAAATTTGAATGGCCTATTCAATTAATGGATTTTTCCCTTATTGATAAGGTATCCCCCTATGTAAAAATATAATTTCCTTCAATTTTTTTTACCAGGTTGGATATAGTACATATATGACCTATCAAATTTAGTATTATTGGAAGTTAGGGAATAAACATTAGTCCATTTATTTTTCTTAGTAGGAGTTTCCTTAACATGATCTTTTAGTCCTTTGGATAAGACCTCTGAACAACTAAAATTTTCATGAATTACTCTTTATATATTCATTTTCCATTTATAAATTACATATAACCAATCATTTATATCACTATTACCCATTTATCATGCTTCTAACTACATGAAAAAATTGTGTAGATGAAATAAAACCTTCTATGACTTTTTTTAATACCCTTAACATCTAGGATGTTAGGCTTGTAAAATTTTAGAGACATATGTATCACAAATAAATCAAAATTTAACTCATAATAAAAGATTTACAAAGTTTCTTTGTCAATGGGATAGAGGGGAAGAAGTTCTTCCACATTGGTTGACTCTAAATATCTATAATATTCATTATCCAAAAAACTTATGATGAAACATTTTGGGATGGGGTTTTGGAAGAAAAATCGATCTTGAACCAATAAATCCTAGAATAGGATAGACTAGCCTATTCCACATTCCGTTTAGATACCTCAATCTAGTATACCATAATATCATTTCATTTTTCCTCATCGATTCTATCTAGATGGACTTTTTAGTTCCAATGGCACATTTTACCCAAATTCCCTTATTGGCTGTAATGTTGGAAAAAGTATGATGAAGACTAAGTGAACCTATTGTTTATAAATGTACTAGACCACAATTTCATCTGAAGTATCATTCAATATTGGTTTTAAATAGGAATAGTAATAGTTAATTAATAGGAATTTACTTTTTGATAGTATCATTTTGAAACTTAAATTTTTCTCCCTTACTTGTAGGAACATGATTTGACCCATGGGGTGTTGTGATTCTTATATGTTGGGTGGTGACATGTATAGTCACAGGAGACAGGTATGTTGTATTTTAGTTTTTATTTTATTTTCTTCATCGTATATTCCACTTAGTCCTTTTACCACTTTCTACGAATGGAGGGTAGTTATATTTTGTAAAGGGGCCAGAAGGGAACTGGAGGAGGCTATGTGGTTTTCTTTGAAGGGGAGGGAGATCAAGGTAGTGGAGGGATTTATTAGTGTGTTTCATTTTTTTATGCCTTTGTACCATGTTTCTTCTATTTATTTTCTTTTCCTTCAACATGGATGTCCGATGTATGGAAGGGTCCTGCAAAATTTTTATTTATTTCCTACTATTGTTTTAATTAATTTTTTTGTGGGAAAATGTTCTCCCAAGTTGTGATTCCTTGATGCATGGTCACTTGTTCCAACTTATGGTCATATATCATCCACCTTAATAAATCATAGTGATTCCTATATTAAATTATAACGTGTTCATTAATACGTCTGAACCATGGGAAGTCCTAGGAAACATGGAATAATTGGGGAGAAACTGAGAACATATTTATACATATTTTTTGCGAACGACCATAAAAAATGGTGATTTTAGAACATCTTTAAGGTAAAAAAGATAAAATATCAGGAAGTGAGGAAATATTAAAGATATTAATAAAAAAATCAATGACCAAATAAAGGAAACTAAATTAAATTTCACATGGATTGATACAGGAATTGAACAACTCCCCCAAAACACCCAAACTTGTCTAAAGAGTTTCCAAGATCATATAGTGCTACTTGAAAAAATAATTAGTGGAAGGGAGAAAAAATTAATTACATTGTAAGCTAAAATCCACCCAATTTTTTATAGCATGGTCATCACTTTAAAAAATGGAAAGAAACTATGATATTAAATCTATCCCAGAATAAGATAGACTATATTATGCCACATTATATTTAGAGACCTTAATCTAGTATAACATAATATCATTCGATTTTTATTCATTGATTCCAACAAGAAGTATTTTCCAGTTCTAGTGGCACATTTTAGCCAAATTCCCTTGTTCGTTGTAGAGTTGGGAAATTTATTATGAAGACTACAAGTGAACTTCTTTTTTATACATGTACTAACCTTAAATTTAATCTGAGGTAAAATTCAATGGGGGTTTCAAAATGTCAAACTCTATGAAAATACATATGGTGATATGATGACAGAAAAATTGAGTTATACATTCTAAAACTAGATAATTCCCAATCATGTTTCCAATCACCTTATAGATGGAAACATTTTGAAATGTAAGGTTGGGATAGGAAGACTTACCCAAACCATTTAGAGTGATATTCATGCACAAAATGATAATATAAAGTCCATCTATGATAGTAGAACTGCATAGAATTGAAAAAAATGGGTGGAATCCATATAAGTAATCATGTTTTCATCTTTGAAGAAATTTATGAGAATTGTCTAAGAGTAAATTAGTGACACCATTGTGTAAAATATGAATGCCCCAAAATCCATTGATGACCTTGTTAAAATTCTTGATAGAGGGGTGGTGGTGGACAAACCAATATAATAGATAGAAGATATAGAGGTATGATGCATCTAATAACTCAGAACTAGTAAGAAAAAGATTAGGAGACCCTTGAAAAGTTTAAATACCATCATGTACACTGATTAAGGGGGGAATAGTGGTAAATATAACAGATTTTTAAAATGAATACAACTATGTAGGGGTTGTAACCATGGATCAAATCAGAGCCCTAGCGAGTGAGAGAGTGGGAGGTTTGATTACTATGTTCCAGTGGGTATGGTTATTATAATATTTACTTAATATAATATAATAAAAACTCAATTACTAGATATAAATATAACTTTCAAAATACAGATAAGAATGAATACTAATTACACAATGTGGTCATTATATTGAAAAATTATATCAGAGGGAGGAACTAACCTCTAATTTTCAAAGAAAAGTCACAAAACCACCCCTAAATGGAAGGGTCCAGAAAGGGGAGGAAGGATGGATGGATTACAATGGCTTTCACAAATGTACAAGGAAAAAGTTAACCTCCCACTTTAATATCCCAAGGTTGAAATTTTGTAACATTTCCCCTAAAAAAGGCCACCAACCATCAAGTGGTCTGTTGCAATTTTTTAGCAGCCACCTCTACCCCTCCTTGATGCTCCCACATTCCCCTATGCTACATCATGATCCCCATTATATGGTCCAAAATTCCTTTTCTATTGGTTCCAACCCTCATAAATAGAACTCAAACTAATATTGAAAAAATGACTCCTCTAGTAATTCAAATGTTTCCTTAAATTATGAATTCTCATAAGAACACGTAGTTTCAAAATATTCCCACTATAATTCATTTAATCCCCAAGAAATCTTAGTGGCCAACTCATCCACATATCCAGACCTATGCCGGTCAATAATTTAAGGCCGAAAAACCTCATTCCACTCCCAATTTCTCAAAACACATCTAAGGAATAACCATTAATTTAAGGTTCTCTGAATTGAAAACCAGATCCAATGCCTATTTTCATAATTGAAACACCAAGATGATTCTTACTTGATCTCATGTATCTAAAAACACTGATGGAATCATTATTCAACACCTGTTAGTTTTATAGTGCTTCCCACCTTAAAACTTATCTTACCACTACCAAGTTGTTTGATTTAGTGCCTCCTCCTTGGAATATTCAGATTAAAACATTTTTTCCATTCTCAAGTTACATTAAGAAGTTGGTTTCTAACTCACCTCACCAAAACATACACAAGAACATTGGTTAAATGAATGAATGCATCCTATTTATTGAATTATAGACTGTGATGGACAAATAATAACCATTCATGAACATCCCTAAAATTTATAATATTTTCCTTTAAAAGATTGGTTTTATTAAAAAAAACACATATTTTATCCCTTAAATTTCATGATAGATGTGTTTTGAAACTAACTGAATATAATTCTTATAGGCACATGAATTCAAATATTTTATGTTTACAAGTTTTGGAAAAAAACGAAGAGGTGGATGATAGACCGATGTTGTTTGTGGGGGACAAGAGAATATACCAACAGTTTATAGAATCATTGGTACACATCCTAGGGTGAAGAGTGTATTCAAACAGTTCCATATACCATTGGTATATTTCTATGTTTTACTATATGTATACCATGATTCTTGAACCATTGGTTTAAATATATCCCAATGGTTTTATTGAAACCATTGGGATATTTTGGACAGTATGTATTATATGGATGTTAAAATATTGGTATACATATATCCCAACAATTTCATTGAAACCATTGGGATATTCTGAACTATATGTATGACATGGTTCTATAACCATTGGTATACATATATCCCAACAGTTTCATTGAAATCTTTCGAATAAAGTAACATGAGATATATTATACCAAAGGTTATACAGATGTACAGACCCTATGCTTAACGTACATGGACATTACATTACTTTTGCGGAATACTTAATACATAACAAAAACAGACACCCAAGGACCAGAATATTTTAGTGTCTTTGGAAACATGGAACGTAATCTTCTAATCGTGGTGAAGGATCTTCAACATCTCCTATAAAGATCTTCCACTTTTTGTTTCCTTTCCTAAAACCTTTTTTTTAATCCTGGGGGAAAAGAAAACATAAAAACGGTGAGCTCAAATGCTCAGTAAGGGTAAGCATGGATAAAATAAAACATACCATAAACATTTAAACTTAAAAACATGAACATAATGTTTAAACATCAAAATCTCGAGCAACGACATAAAACATGGATGTACATAAGGAATAGATCATAATGGAACATAAATCATGATAAAATAGCATGGGAATAAAAAATTTAATTGTGGAAACCATTCAGCACATGTCATGCTTTCCATAGTAGCCAAGGCATTACTGCCAAGACCATCTTAGTGGACAAAGTCCCTTTTTGAATCGAGTTCACTCCTCATTTCAGTCCGGTAACACTGAACTGGATTAACTTACCATTCCAGCCATGTCTATCTCATGAGATATAAAATCTTTACCCAATGCATTGGAGGGAGATATAGGTCCCACCCATCTCATAGTGAAATCATTCTTACTTGTGCCACAAAATAAACTTAAAACATTCATCATAACCCAAAGAATAAAATGGGATTCATAAACATCATCCCATCATCTCATAATCCATAAAAAACAAATGGACATTTCATCATAAGAAAAGTGAAACAATTTAAATCGTAGAGACATTAAACTTGAAACATACACATATTAAATAATTTCATCTTAGATGGAAAATGGTTTTGATAAACCATTTGAAATGAATTCTTGAGGAAAATATCCTTTCTTCTTCAAAATCAATTTCTTTTCACAAAACATCATGCAGTTTTAAAAGAAGAATATTTTGTGGAAAATAGTCATGAAATCTTTTGGAGTAAGCTTCATGAAAACAAGGCTTTATAAAACCATAAAATTCCTTTCATTCCGTATAAGTTAAAAAAACATTCTTCTCGTACTTTTGTCAGAAAAGTCAAAAAGTACCTCGTAACGTAAAAAAAAGAAAGATTCCTTACATACCATGTAGTAAAAGTAAAGAATGGGTAAAAAGTACTTTAAACATACATGAAAAAACTTTTATAAAACATGGACATTAATGATTGAAATTACCCCAGTAAATACTTACAAATAAGCAATCTCAGATAAAAATGAGATTTAGAAAATTATCCCTTACCTTAGGTCTGATATGATTCATACATATCTGAACCTACTGTATAATTATTTAAATAATGTCATTGACTTATTACAGAATCATATTCATTGTTATGATATCACATATGGTTCACTTATGACTTTATATTACCCATTCTTTTGTAAATTCCATGTTAAAGAGCGTTTTGGGTAAAATCGTTTCATTTGTCATCCGTGTTTTGACTTGTAATTATTCATATGATTAATTAGATCATGATTAATTATATCCAGAATGTAAAACATGATTTATATATAATATATATTCAGAATATACATATATATAATAGATCGATAAATGGAAATAAACACACCATTCATGGAGACGGTAGGCCGTGCGTACGCATGAACATTGTTTTCGTTTCCTCATTTAATTGAAAGTAATTAATTGGATGACCTATATATATATATACATAAATCCAGTATCATTATTATGTCATATATTTCATTATTACTTATTATATATACTTTAAAATCATTTATGAATGGATAATCATTGAGAATGAATCTTATCACGCCGTGGAAACGGTATTCCATACGTACGCACGAGCGATGATATCGTTCCCATGATCGTGGAATTTTATTGGAGTGTATGTATACTATTACAGAATCAATATCACTTTATAATAATCATATATAGTTATTATGTACACCGTTATACCCATCCAAGTAAGGTGGTGGTGGAAAATATATTACACCACGGCGTGGAGACGGTATTCCGTACGTACGCACGCGCGGTGATTTTGTTTTCCGTAGGACTGATAGATGGTGAAATAGGTTTGTTTCATACTTATAATAACATATCAGTATATGATTTATACTTATGTTATTACTTCATAATGAAACAACCTAAGAAGAATATGTGGAAGAAGAAATAAAGTTGAAATAATCTGTAACGTACATTACCTCTTCTTTGAAGCGCCTCTTTGAGATCTCCTTTTAGGGCACTAAAATTGGTCTTTGAGGAAGACCAGAACATCTAGGATGTTTATAGGGAAGTGGAGAAGAGAATTTGTCAGGGTTTTTCTGAGCATGAAGGCTCAAAGTGGTGTGAGGAATAGAGGGAGGAGGTCCCTTTTATAAGGGAGGAGAGGGGCACCCTTGGAATAACTAAAAATATTATTTTATTATAAAGTCAACTTCGGATTTAAATAGCTCAAAATTGATTTATTTCGAAGATAAGGTTGGTATGGGTTGAAATCCACTCATCCAATAGAATTTATACAAGTTTAGGTTCTTAGTTTAACCTTATCATTTAGATTTAACATTAAGTTAAATAATTTTACTTTTACAGTGTCTTCTTGTGTTCTTATACTATAAGGTTAATAAACTTACTATAATAAGCCAAACGAACCCCATGTTGTCTATCATTAATATATATAACCTTATCTAAGTCATTTTTCCGAACAGAAGATTTTTAGGAATATAATAACAATTAATAATATAATATTTGTTTTAAAAACTATTTTATGTCAATTTTGACACTATTTAGTATTTGATTTTTGTGAAAATAATAACAGAATTATTAGTTCGAAAAAGGTTAATTACATCAATAATAACATGCCATATTAACCTAGAAAATTATTGTAATTCATAAAAAGTCTCAAATTACATTTATTTTGGTATTTATAACATCAATTATATCAATATGTCATTAATAAGATAATTACTACATCATATTTGTGTCATAAATAAATTAAATTATTTAATGTCTAAAAATTAAAAATAAAATACCATTATGTAGGAAATATTTTTTGATTTCTAATGAATATTTATAGTCGAATTTATATTTTGTATAACCCTATATTATAAATGATATACTTATTAAACTTTGATTTTAACTATTTTAACCCTTCTTTAAATAAATTAATAATAAATGTCCTAATCTAATCCAAGTGGGCCTAAATGGTCATATTTTATTCCTAAAGTTGTTTTTGGTCTAATTACACTTGTCCAATAGAATTAGGAGATGTGTTAGTGTAATAATAATATCATTTTTACCCTTAATTACCCTATTTACTTTTAACCGCGGTAAATAAAAGTAAAAAGTTACTATTCACCAAAAATTATTTTCATCTCATTGAACCACATTTTACATACTGACATCATCCATGTCTCTCGGATTTTTGAAATTCAACTCACAGAAGTGGTAAAATTATGTTTTATGAAAAATTCATTTTTCTTAACTACCACTTAGTGGTTTCACTATTAATCAAAAAATGAAAGTTTCCAGAAAAATACCAAAAATTAGGCCTAAGCTATATTTGATATTATGAATTCAAAAATGATGTCTATTTTACCAAATTCAAAACATATCAGTTTCATTAATTAATTTAAAAATTAATTCACATCATTAAAACAAATAGCGTTTTCTTAAGAGCTAATATCTATCAAAAGATTGACACTTGTTTATGTCTAGTTTAAATGTGAAATTACATCCAATGACCACCATTGTATTAAATTGTAAAAATATATTCTAAATATACTTTAAAACCACTAAAATTAATAATTTATCACTATTAATTATTTCAATTGAAAAAGTTGTTTTTAATTAAAATTTATTAATTTTTACTATTCATCAAAATATGAAAGTTATCTGAAAAGTACAAAAATTTCACCTAAGCTAATTTCAATATTCCGAATCCAAAAATGAAGTCCATTTTCAAAAATAAAATTCACAAAATTTCAAAAAGTGGTTATTACTATTCATAACGGCTAGTTTTAATAATATTTTAATAGCATATCATTGTTTTGTGAAACTCGGTATTGCGTACTACACACGCTATCGAGGAAGGTCACGATTGCGTGTAATGCAAGGAAAGTCAAGGATTCATGTTGTGCAAGATCCTTTTGGTGTAGCATACAAAACAAGACATTAATGAAATTAAAAAGAATATTTTTCGTAAAATCTTTGGGTGTTACATTCTACCACCCATAAAATGAATTTCGCCCTCGAAATTCGTCGGGGTTATAAATGGTTTACTACTCGAAAGTTTCTTTAATAGAAACCCACATCGTAAAAAGGAATAGCAAAACTTGGCTTTAAAAAAACTTAAGTATGAAACATAATGGTTACCCAAATTAACTAATCACTGGGTTTCCACATAGGAGAACATATGTGAAAATATGGATATGGAAGAAAAATCTAACTGTCATGTTCTGATGGAGAGTGGTAGAGAACATGGCTATGAGAAATCCAACAATCAAGAAGCCATAAATTTGTGATGATCTAGGGTACCATCTGATTCATCGGATATAAGGGCACTGGGACAACATTTTTGGTTTTCAAGATCATTTCCCTAACGTTGAAGAATTAGAATAAATACTTACTTTATTTTGGTACAATCTCATTATTGTTCGTGATTTGAACAATTTCCACTTCATATATTAAAGAAATGAAGTTGAATTTGTTATTCATGAAGTGTTAGTAGATCATGAGATAGAATGATGGGTCATTCCATCTGTTTCAAACAAAAGGTTAGCAAAAGTTATCAAATATACATAAGTCCATCTATGGTGAGGTTAATCATATATGATTCCAAGAATGAACATATACTTCATATATCATACCGCGTAATAGAATAAAACTATTTTCTAATAACTAGGTACTTCTTGTAGGCCAGTGGTAGGTGATAAAGGCCAGTCGCACTTCGGTTGTGGGTTCGATTCCCACAGCCTTGTCCGACGCGATGGGCCGTCGCCCGTCCTATAGGTTGTACTTTTTCTAAAGCTATATTACTATAACATCCCATCAATAATATAGAAAAAGTTTTATCCTTAAACAATACTAAATTATGTCCTACATAATCCATTCCAATATTTAGGCTTATCTAAAATACTTCGGTCCAAGCTCATAGTATAAAGAAAATGATTACTTGAAATGTCACATAACAATCACGTGAATGCCATCATTTATACCCCATATATCATAAGATATATCTTGTTGTTCAAATTACAAACATTTGAATACCTTAATCATCTCTTTTATTGAAGAATGAATACCCATTGAACCTTAGTGAAAACATGAATGCAGTTAAAAGTTAACACTTTCCACAAACCAAAATCCTCAAAATTATTTATACTCAAACCATGATATCACTTAGTCCTTATATCAATCATGAGCTCATGAATACAATAAAAAATCTCATTATCTTCTTATCCCTTCATTATGCGCATATCATCTGCTTACCAAAAATATCTAAATCACTTTCCATGGTTACCGGTACCATAAAATTATTGAAAACCACAATAGACCAATACATAAATATTCCAATATTCCATGATACTATATACAACATGATTTCGGAATCACATTACATAAACACTTAATAATTCCACCACATTATTGTCATATTCAACATCACCAATAGTGATAACATGTGACTTCCCCTTGTCCATTGGTTTAAGTGGTTGCTCATGTCGATCATCACTAACCCTTGGATTAGAGAATTTATTAGCATAATGCCCCATTTCCTTGCACTTGAAGCATTGAAGTGTTGGTGGTGCGTTCTCTACAGTCTTTTCTTTATTAACATCATTAGAAACCCTTTTTCCATTACATCGACACTCAGATACTCGATGACCTTTTTTTCCACACATAAAACATTTTCTAGACCCTTTAAGACAATCTTCACCATGCTTCCTTCCACAATTTGAGCATAAGGAAACATTCATCTTCTTTTCACCATTATTATGAGATTTCTCCTTGAACTCCATCATTCGTTTATTTTAAAAAATATGAGATGGATAAGTAACAACAACTTCCATTTCTACCTTGATAGCACAACGCATAATTTCTTCATAGCTACTGAAGTCTCTTATAGCTAATGCCCTTCGAAGATTTGGTTTTAAGCCACTGAAGAATCGATCAACTTTACTTTCAGGTTGGATGATAAAGCCAGATGCATACCTTTCAAGCCTTGTAAAATTCGCTTCGTATATACCAACAAATTCATCATCCTTTTTCTTTAGTTCAAGAAACTCCTTCTCCATCTTTGTTCGAAGAATACGAGGGATGTACTTATTTAAAAATAAGTTCTTGAACTCGTCCCATTCCATGAACTCAATTTCATCTCTTGGCCTCGTATTCTTGATAAGATTCCACCATTGATCAGCTTCACCTTCCAGACGATATACTGCTAAGATGACTTTATCATGTTCAGAACATTGATGAACTGAAAATATCTTTTCAGTGGTAATGATCCATTGTCCAGCAACAAGTGGAACAGAAGACCCACTGAAAGAAGGTGGAAGTTGCCTCATGAAGGACTCAATAGAATATGGTTCCCTTCTCTGCTCATTTGGAAGTCCAGAATGATTCATAGCTTGTGTAAGTATAGCAATAAGATTTTGCACTCCATCTCCCGTAACATTTGTTTGTTCAGGAGGAAAATCATTGAATTGTCCATTACATTGATCAACATAGTTCCTTCGGGTTCCATCCATCGTCTAAAATCTAAAAAGAATAGTGTGAGAGGCAAAAATCACGCTAGGGAAAAAAATATAATAAAGGGGGAGTAACATCAATATCTAAAATCTTGGGTTACCGTAATTCTAGTACTATAACCTATACATATACTTAACCTTAGGGACATCCCTATACATACCTTAGAAATATCTCTAGGGATCTCAATAATGTTTTCGCATCCTAGTTTCCAAAGGTTGACTAAACCTTTCCTCGGATACCAACTGTAGATACCCTAAGCTTTACATACATGGAAATTACATTACTTTTGCGGAATACTTAATACACAACAAAAACAGACACACAGGGACCGTAATAGTTTAGTGTCTTTGGAAACTTGGAACGTAATCTTCTAATCTTGGTGAAAGATCATCAACATCTCCCATAACGATCTTCCACTTTTTGTTTCCTTACCTAAAACCTTTCTTTTAATCATGGGGGAAAATAAATCATAAAAATGGTGAGCTCAAATGCTCAGTAAGGGTAAGCATGGATAAAATAAAACATACCATATACATTTGAACTTAAAAACATGAACATAATGTTTAAACATCAAAATATCGAGCAACGACATAAAACATGGATGTACATAAGGCATAGATCATAATGGAACATAAATCATGACAAAATGGCATGGGAATAAAACATGTAATTATGGCAACCATTCAGCATATATCATGATTTCCATAGTAGCCAAGGCATTGCTGCCATGACCAGTTTAGTGGACAAAGTCCCTTTCTGAATCGAGTTCACTCCTCGTTTTCGTCCTATAAAACTGAACCGGATTAACATACCGTTCCCGTCATGTCAATCTCATGAGATATAAAATCGTTACCCAATGCATTGGAGGGAGATATAGGTCCCACCCATCTCATAGTGAAATCATTCTTACTTGTGCCGCAAAATAAACTTAAAAGATTCATCATAACCCAAAGAATAAAATGGTATTCATAAACATCATCCCATCATCTCATAATCCATATAAAACAAATAGAAATTTCATCATAAGAAAAGTGAAACCATTTAAATCATAGAGACAATAAACTTGAAACATACACATATTAAATAATGTCATCTTAGATGGAAAATTGTTTTGATAAAACATTTGAAATGAATTCTTGAGGAAAATATCATTTCTTCTTCAAAATCAATTTCTTTTCACAAAACGTCATGTAATTTTAAAAGAAGAATATTTTTTTGAAAATAGTCATCAAATATTTTGGAGTAAGCTTAATGAAAACAAGGCTTTATAAAACTGTAGAAATCGTTTCATTCCGTAAAAGTTAAAAAAACATTCTTCTCGTACTTTTGTCGGAAAAGTCAAAAAGTAGCTCGTAACGTAAAAAAAAGAAAGATTCCTTACATACAATGTAGTAAAAGTAAATAATGGGTAAAAAGTACTTTAAACATACATGAAAAAACTTTTATACAACCTGTACATTAATGATTGAAATAACCCCAGTAAATACTTATGAATAAGCAATCTCGGATAAAAATGAGATTTGCAAAATTATCCCTTACCTTAGGTCCGATATGCTTCGTACGTATCCGAACCTCCTTTCTAATGATTTAAATAATGTCATTGACTTATTAAAGAATCATATTCATTGTTATGATATCATATATGGTTCACTTATGACTTTATATTACACGTTCTTTTGTAAATTCCTTGTTAAATAGCATTTTGGGTAAAATCGTTTCATTTGTCGTCCGTGTTTTGACTTGTAATTATTCATATGATTACTTAGATCATGATTACTTATATCCAGAATGTAAAACATGATTTATATATAATATATATTCAGAATATACGTATGTATAATAGATCTATAAATGGAAATAAACACACCATTCATGGAGACGGTAGGTCGTACGTATGCATGAACGTTGTTTTCGTTTCCTCATTGAATTGAATGGAATTAATTGGATGAAATACACATATATATATACATAAATATATTATAATTATTATGTCATATATTTCATTATTACTTATTATATATACTTTATAATCATTTATGAATGGTTAATCATTGAGAATGAATCTCATCGCGTCGTGGAGACGGTATTCCGTACGTACGCACGAGCGATGATATCGTTCCCATGATCGTGGACTCTTATTGGAGTGTATGTATACTATTACAGAATCAATATCAATTTATAATAATCATATACAGTTTTTATGTACACCATTATACCCATCCAAGTAAGGTGGTGGTGGAAAATAGATTACACCACGGCGTGGAGACGGTATTCCGTACGTACGCACGCGCGGTGATTTCGTTTTCTGTAGGATGGATAGATGGTGAAATTGGTTTGTTTCATACTTATAATAACATATCAGTATAGTATTGTTACATATGTTATTACTTCTTAATGAAACAACCTAAGAAGAAGAAGTGGAAGAAGAAATAAAGTTGAAAGAATCGGAAACGGATATTACCTCTTCTTTGAAGCGCCTCTTTGAGATCTCCTTTTAGGGCACTAAAATTGGTCTCTAAGGAAGACCAGAACCTCTAGGATGTTTCTAGGGAAGTGTAGAAGAGAATTTGGTATGGGTTGGCTGAGCTTGAAGGCTCAACGTGGTGTGAGGAATAGAGGGAGGAGGTGCCCTTTTATAAGGGAGCAGAGGGGCACCTTTGGAATAACTAAAAATATTATTTTATTATAAAGTCAAATTCGGTTTTAAATAGCTCCAAATTGATTTATTTCGAAGATAATGTGGGGATGGGTCGAAATCATCTCATACAATAGAATTTAGACAAGTTTAGGTTCCTATTTTAACCTTTTCATTTTGATTTAACATTAAGTTGAATAATTTTACTTTTACCATGTCTTATTGTGTTCTTATACTATAAGGTTAATAAACTTACTATAATCAGACAAACCAACCCCAAGTTGTTTATTATTAATATATATAACCTTTTCTATGTCATTTTTCTGAACATTATATTTTTTCGAATAAAATAACAATTAATAATATATTATTTGTTTTAAAAACTATTTTATGTCAATTTTGACACTATTTAGTAATTGATTTTTGTGAAAATCATAACAGAATGATTATTTCGAAAAAAGTTAATTAAATCAATACTAACATGTCATATTAACCTAGATAATTTGTCTAATTCATAAAAAGTCTCAAATTACATTTATTTTGGTGTTTATAACATCAATTATGTCAATATTTCATTAATAAGATAATTACTGCATCATCATTATGTCATAAATAAATTAAATTATTTGCTGTCTAAAAATTAAAAATAAAATACCATTATGTAGGAAATATTTTTAGATTTCTAATTAATATTTATAGTCTAATTTATCTTATGTATAACCCTATATTAAAAATGATATACTTATTAAACTTTGATTTTAACTATTTTAACCCATCTTTAAATAAATTAATAATAAATTTCCAAATCTAATCCAAGTGGGCCTAAATGGTCATACTTTATTCCTAAGGTTGTCTTTGGTCTAATTACACTTGTCCAATAGAATTAGGACATGTGTTAGGGTAACAATAATAACATTTTTACCCTTAATTACCCTATTTACTTTTAACCGTGGTAAATAAAAGTAAAAAGTTACTATTCACCAAAAATTGTTTTCATCTCATTGAACCAAATTTTACTTACTGACATCAAACGTGTCTCTCGGATTTTTTAAAATTCCACTCACAGAAGTGGTAAAATTATGTTTTATGAAAAAATCATTTTTCTTAACTACCAATTAGTGGTTTCCCTATTCATCAAAAAATGAAAGTTTCCAGAAAAATACCAAAAATTAGGCCTAAGATATATTTGATATTATGAATTAAAAATGATGTCTATTTTACCAAATTCAAAACATATCAGTTGCATTAATTTATTTAAAAATTAATTCTCATCGTCAAAACAAATAGCGTGTTCTTAAGAGATAATAACTATTAAAAGATTGACACTTGTTTATGTCTGGTTTAAATGTGAAATTACATCCAATGACCAACATTGTATTAAATTGTAAAAATATATTCTAAATATACTTTAAAACCAGTCAAATTAATAATTTTTCACTATTAATTATTTCGATTGAAAAAGTTGTTTTTAATTAAAATTTAGTAATTTTCACTATTCATCAAAATATGAAAGTTATCCGAAAAGTACCAAAATTTCACCCTAAGCTAATTTCGATATTACGAATCCAAAAATGAAGTCCATTTTGAAAAATAAAATTTAAAAAATTTCAAAAAGTGGTTATTACAATTCATAACAGCTAGTTTTAATAATATTTTAATAGCATATCATTGTTTAGTGAAACTCGGTATTGCGTACTACACACGCTATCGAGGAAGGTCACGATTGCGTGTAATGCAAGGCAAGTCAAGGATGTGTGTTGTGCAAGATCCTTTTGGTGTAGCATACAATACAAGACATTAATGAAATTAAAAATAATATTTTTCGTAAAATCTTAGGGTGTTACAACAGAAACTATTGGTATATGAATGTTTTGAAGGAAAACATACCAACGGTCCATGGAAACTTTGGGATATCGTATCGTAGTAGTGTTAGGGGTTATCCCTACACTTTCAAACTATTGAGATAGGTGAAAGTTTCAGTAGTGTTAATTTTTCATTACCACCTCTCAGGGTAGCGTATGATGGTGGATATAAATTATATATATGATATATATATATCATAAATATACCATTTGATTCATTTTATCATATATAAATTTTTACATTCCATTATATACGGGATATGATAGGATTTATCATGTGTAAGGTGGACTACCACCTCACGAAGCGTTGTGATTCGCCTTTCACTAACGTAGTATATGGAAGGTGATAATAATAAATTTAGTGCGTATATGTGATATAAATGATATAATTATGATAATTATGATATGTTTTTCATTCTTAAAAGATAATATATTATTCTATTTCTTTCCTTTTCACTCACATAAATATGATAACATTGTTCGTGTACACGTGGAATACCGCCTTCACGAAGTGATGTGTCATGACCCGCCTTCACCAAAAGGAGGGAAGGGTCAGCATATTGCCAGAACCTTCCTTCTTTAAGTTGAAGGAGAGATAATGACCCCCGAAAACTCCCTTCAATAGATCCCGGAGTGGCGAATAGCACCAAGGGTATGGAAATTTCACAAAAATGGAAGGCATTACCCTTTTTATTTTATAGGATCGAGAGATAAGAAGAAGAAAACCCAAGAACACCAAGGTAGAAAGTAAAGTAAATCCAAAAGTAAACCATTCCCACATGCATGTTTCAAAAGTAAAAGCCACAAGGTTCAAAAGGTGTCTACAAAGGTAAGTACCAAAGAAATTAAAAAACAACAACTGCAACTGCTCCAAGGATCCGAGCTAGTAAGGTCCTGCGCGATCCCCGAAGTCCTCCTGGAAACCTAAAAGCATTTTTATATACGTAGGGTGAGCATACAAGTACACTTAGTAGGGAAAACCAAAGACTCTCGTGCACAAGTTGGGGAACGTACTAAAGTCCCGTGAGAAAAAGAGTAAACCAAACACCTATCAAGGTAAACTATCCACCCTAGGTCTCACCAAGGCACACTCCCCAAATAACGCAAGTCAAGTAATATAATATAATAGCACATCGATGTTTGGGTACCCCGGGCCACTTTCCCACTGGTTATTGAGACGTCCTACGCATCGGACCAATCCCACCATTCTCACCGTAGTCCCACTTCCACACCCGCCCGCACACACCTGGGCCACAACCGTACGCAGTCCCACTGCCAAATCACGCCCGCACACACCTGGGCCACAACCACCACACACAGTCCCACTGCCGAATCCCACCCGAAAACACCTAGGCCACAACCACCACATGTATCCATGCCTAAAAACACCTAGGCCAGAACAACCACCACCATGACCGAAGACACTAGGGATAGAAAATCCACTGCCACGCCCGAAGACACCTGGGCCTCATCCCGGAGACACTTGGGAAACCACCTGCCGCACACACCTGGCCAACCACCACACTACCCCTCCCGAAGGTTATTGGGATAAAAATGGACCTCAGGACATAATAGCCTGCCCGAAGATATTTGGGCTATCCGGGAAAGGGAGTAGAAAAGGAGAAAATAACAAGCCACAAAAAATAGTGTTGGGAAAAACACCATCCCCCATGAAATGGGGGTGTTCGGATCCAAGTGCTCAACTTGGGTGGGGCGCGAATAAGAAACAAAAAAGTACAAGTATAGATATAGGTAACAAGAACTCACCCAAAGCTTAGGTTTTTCTAACCAGCCTACAGAACACAACACCACTGCGTCCAAGTCACAAGTCACGACTCTCGCCCACAAAACCCATTTGTCCCATTCTGGTTTCAAGTTCAGTGATAATGTTTAATTAAGTTTAAGCACTACTGGGCAACTAGTAGGTATATGCACAAGTCCAGGAAAGGAAACAGTCAAGCATCAACCATAACGCCCACACACCGTTCTCAACAATAGAGGATCCCTTCCCAATTCATGATATAAAAAAGTACCCACCCGGTCTTAAAACTCACAACCACCGAATCCATACCAACAGGGGATACCATCCCCAATTTCACACAAACACCAAGAGTATAAGAGAGTGGATCCCATCCCCTCCCACAATTCAAGCAATTGGCCCGAAAAAAAAACCAACTACCACCATCAACAAAAGTCAGGCCCATGCCAGTATTTTCAGATTTAAACAACTTAACACACTCCATGAGTCAATTTTCGTGTGTTTTAACCGCGGGTTATCAGAGAAGGATTGATCCTGGTGCTTTCAATTCACTTAGCTGGGTGTACATGATTAACCAGTATCCTTTTTAATAGCAGGAGTTCACAACTAGAAACAAGCCATTTAAAACATCAGCAGGGGTCCATTAGTACACAAACAATGACCACCAACAGCCTCGATTTTCAGAAACACGTAAGCCAGCACAACTCAAAAGGATGGTCATAATATAAATAACATCAACGATCATAGCTCCCCTTTCTTTATAGAATCTAGTTGATTATCTTCATTTAGGTCTGGTTTTTCCAATTCTACAGAACAGAAACACGCCCACCCCGCATGATACACCAAAGAGAGAGACTAAAGAGGGAATCCCTACCTGTTGATAGATGATCGACGATTAGGCCGGGCGCGGAACATTAAGGATAACGATAAGGTGCGCCCGATGCACCAGAAGATGTTTGTGAAAAGCCGCGATCGAGGAAAAGAGAAACCACGGCTAACCCTTAGTTTATAAGGCCCGCAGACGATTGAGATAAAAACGCGAAACCGTGTGAGGGGCGGGGGTCATGGGTTGACACGTTCGGGTCGGGCGGTTTAAACCGACTAATTAATTCATTAACCATTTAATTAACTCTTATGGGTGTTATGGATCTTTAAAACGCGCTCAGCAGGTCAAAATAGGGTTTAAAACCCTATTTGCGCAAAAAGGAGCGCTACTGGAAATAACCTGACAAGGCCGGGTGATGCCGATTGGTCTCACTGATCGGTCACCTCGATCGGTCTCACCAATCGGTCTCAGCGATCGGTCGCGCCAATCAGTCTCACCGATCGGTCATGCCGATTGGTCTCCCCGATCGGTCTCCTCGATCCGTCTCACCGATCGGTCGCGCCGATCGGTCTCACCGATTGGTCTCACCGATCGGTCTCACTGATAGGTCTCACCGATTGGTTGCACCGATCAGTCTCATGAGACGCCACCCCTTTAGGACCTGGATTTTTGGCAAAGGGAAGGACCAAGAGAGTCTGGTTCATCACATTAGATACCTCTTAAATGATTCTCATCCTTGAGAATCATAACGAACCAAGAAGAAGACGGTCCGAACAACCACCTCGAAAGATACCTCTTAGAAGTGAACCCATGCTAACCAAAAAAACTTCTCTATTAAGAACCAAGAAACATATCATGAAAAACTGCCCAGGCATGTTGGTTGGGGAGTCTCCTCCCCCATGTCAAGATATTATCCGCTTTGGGCGGCACTGACTCGCCCGCACGGGTTTAATCGCATCCACCTTAATTCATCTTGATTAGGGGTCGGGTTCTCTCCTCCACCATAGCCAAGGCTTTTCACACACAATCAGAGGAAGGGAAACCAGTAAATTTCATAGCCAAAAGACAAAACATTCTACCACAACAGGCACAACAAGGAACAAAACATAAAACAACTCTGGGTACTGGATACGCGTTTGTGCTTCCCTCTCCCACGTACTCTCCTCAAGCCCACCATGTCTCCACAACAGACGAACCAAGGGAATGGTTCGCCCACGAAGCACCTTTTCTTTGTGATCCTCGATCATCACTGGTATCTCCACAAAAGCCCCTTCATCCTCGATTTCCAGCTCACCCCAATCAAGGATGTGTGAATCGTCGTGTAGATACCGACGGAGCTGGGACGCATGGAAGACATCATGTATCCTCAGTAGCGGCGGTGGTAACACTAGACGATAGGCTACTTCACCGACCCGTCGCAACACTTCGAAGGGTCTGATGAACCTGGGAGAAAGCTTACTCCCCTTGTCGAACCTCTGTTACCCACGCCGATGGGAGACCTTCAAGAACACGTGGTCTCCAACCTCAAACTCCAAGGGCCTCCTCCTGGTATCTGCATACGACTTCTGTCGGTCCTGGGCCGCCTTCATCCTTTCCCGTATGAGCTGAACCTTCTCTGTCGTGTTTTGCACCACTTCTGGGCCAAGGATGTCTGACTCTCCTACTTTATCCCAACTCACAGGTGAATGGAATGGCCTCCCGTACAAGTCTTCAGACGGGGCCATAGCGATTGTAGAGTGATAGCTATTATTGTTGGCGAACTCTAAAAGGGGCAAGTGTCGCACCCATGATCCTCCTGAGTCCATAACACATGCTCGTAGCATATCCTCCAAGGTCTGGATGGTGCGCTCTATTTTCCCATCTGTCTGGGGATGGAAAGCAGTGCTAAGGCATAACTGGGTGCCAGATGCATGCTGCAATCCTCTCCAGACTTGCGAGGTAAACTGTGCATCCCTATCCGAGACTATAGACCTTGGGACTCCATGCAACCGCACCACCTCATCCACGTACTTTCGTGCCAAAGCATCCACAGTACTTGACTCCCTGATTGCCAGAAAGTGAGCTGATTTCGTCAACCTGTCCACTACCACCCAGATGGTGTCGTATCCCCCTTGGACCTTGGGTAGTCCCGTGAAGAAATCCATCTAGATGTCATCCCACTGCCACTCGGGGAAATCTAGGGGTTGCTGTAGGCCGCCTAGAACTCGGTGTTCAGCCTTTACTTGCTGAAACACTCAGCACTTGGCCACAAACTCTGCCATTTCTCGCTTAACCCTAGGCCACCAGAACTGCCTCTTCAGTCCCTGGTACATCTTGGAAACTCCTGGGTGCACTTCCAGGGGTGATTTGTGGAACTCACTGAGAACATTGTCGTGCATCGCCTCTAGAACGAACAACCTTCCATGGAAAAGCATCTGGTTCTGACAATCCTCTGTCCACCCATCCGGAGCATTTCCCTAGTCAACTCGGTCACGCATCACTTCACACTCTGGGTCTCCCCACTGAGACTCCCCCACTTGCTGAAACAGAGATGCCTTCACTGTCATCTGATATAGGCAGCCTCTACCGCTATCCATCCCCATGTCCAGGTGTAAGGCAATCAACTCCTCCATTGCCTTCCAGGCGTCCACTGACTCTTGGACCGCATCCTTATGCGTCCTCCTACTCAAGGCATCAGCCACCACATTGAACTTTCCCTCAGTATAAGAGATCTAAAAGTTGTAATCCTGGATGAACTCCACCCATCTTCGCTGTTGCAGGTTCAAGTCCCGCTGGGAGAAGATATACCTCATGATTTTGTGATCCGTGAAGGCCACAAAGAGTTCCCAGATCAGGTAGTGCCGCCATAACTTTAGCGCAAAAATGACTGCCGCATGCTCCAGGTTGTGGGTGGCGTAATTACACTCATTGGGAAGTAGCTTCCTGGACCCATAAGTGATCACCCCTTGTCGCTGCATCAACACACATCCCAGACCCTGTCCTGAAGCATCACAGAACACCTCATAGGACACCCCTTCTTCTGGTAATCTCAGAACTGGGGCACTAACCAACTTTTCTTTTAGATAGCTGAAGGCTGACTCGCACTGCTCGCTCCACACGAAAACCTGGTCTTTCTTGGTCAGGGATGTCAAAGGGGCCGAAACTCAGGAGAAGTTGGGTACGAACCTCCGATAGTAACCTGCAAGCCCAACGAAACTACAGACCTCTGCCACATTCTTGGGTGTTTCCAAAGAAACTACCTCCTCAACTTTTGATGGGTCCACTGCTACCCCCTGCTCGGACACCACGTGCTCGAGGAAGTGCACTTCTCATGTCCATAACGTGAATTTTGACAACTTCCCATAGAGCTGATGAAGTCGGAGGACCCCCAAAACCGTCCTTAGGTGCTCCACATGGTCCTCCTCTGATCTTGAGTAGACCAGGATGTCATCTATGAATACAACCACGAACCAATCCAGGTACTCTCGGAATATGGAGTTCATAATCCCCATGAACACAGCTGGGGCGTTCGTAACGCCGAAGGGCATGACTACGAACTCGAAGTTTCCATACCTACATCTGAACGCCATCTTCGGGATGTCGCTCGCCTTCACTCTTAGCTGGTGATACCTAGACTGCAGGTCGATCTTTGAGAACCACCCTGCACCTTTCAGTTGGTCAAAGAGATCTTCTATCCTCAGAAGAGGGTAGCGATTCTTGATCGTCACCTGATTCAGCCTCCTGTAGTCGATGCGCAACCTGAGCCCACCATCTGCCTTCATTGCGAACAAGACTGGAGCACCCCACAGTGACGCACTCGGGCGAACATAACCCCTCTTCATCAGATCTTCAATCTAGATCCGCAACTCTCGTAGCTCTGAAGGTGTCATCCGGTAAGGATTCATCGAGATCGGTCGAGCACCGAGCTGCAGGTCTATCCCAAACTCGATATCGTGCCGAGGGGGTAGAGTCGTCACCTCCTCAGGGAAGACATCCATAAACTCACGGACGATATCTGGAACTTCCACCATTTCAGCATCTACTGATTCCACTGTCAGCTCGGCCAACATGGAGAGGAGGGGTTCCTCTCTCCTGTTTCCCTTCTAACTTCTCCGCTATCCGGTGAAGGTAACATGCCGACCGTCCATGTCCGAGAACACAACCCTTCTTCGGAAATTGTCGATGATGGCACACACAGAAAATAGACAGTCGATGCCTAGGATGACATCGTATGGCTGAATCTGTAGTAGAAGAAGATCCCTAACCGACTGATGTGGCCCTATCATCAGTCTGCATCCCCGACAAACAAACAACAAGTTGGTCTATCCTCCGACTGGTGTGGTCAACACCAGGGGCACTGGAAGTCTCTCTGCATCTAAACCCAAGGCACGAGCTAGAATAGGTGCAACAAAGGAGTGCGAAGCTCCGGTATCGAAAAAGGCATAAGAAAGAGTGCTAAACAGACTGATCATACCTCGAACAACCTCTGGCCCTGCTGGGACTGCTGCCTTTGCTGTGTGTAGATGTCCGCGCCCAACTCCTCTTCCTCTCACCTGTCGGCCACCTCCTCGACCACGCCCTGGTCAGGGTCCCTGAGGAGCGCCTTGAGGTCGGCCTCCTCCTCTTAAGTCTTCCCTCGGAGGAGCGGGAACTCGCTGTCCCTACTACTGTTGCTGGAAAGGCCTGGCTGGAAGCTGCTGCTGGGGCGGGTGCTAGGGCTGTCTGCCACCACCATACAGCACCCGGTCCGGGCACTGACTCCAGAGATGTCCAGGGCTCCCACAAGCGAACCACTGCGGTCCCGGGCCCGAAAGGAAAGGGCGAGGACCTGGGGATCGAAACTGAAACTACTGCGGCCTACTCCCTGCTGGTCGGAACCTGGAGGGTCCGGACGCTGGAGGCCTGGTGCTGACGGCCTTTCCCTCTGATGATCCCATCTGGATCCCCTCTTGTGACACACCTCCTAGATCGTGCATCCTCTCCACCACTTCGGCCTTCTTCTGGACCTCCAAGTACGTCGGTAGGGTAAAGGGGGTAACAACATACTGGAGGGAGGGTCAGAGCGCCTCCTATAAACGTCTTGCCCGAGACTGCTCGTCGGGAAAGAGGTCTGGAGAAAAGTGTAGGAGGTCCTTGAACATGATCCCTAGATCCCTTATGGATATACTCCCCTGCTGGAGGGAGAGTAACACCAGCCTCTTTTCTTCCTTCATTTTCGAGGAGAGGAATTCCGCTCAGAACTCCCTCTCAAAATTTTCCCAAGCCACCTCAGACTCTCTCCTCTCCCCCAGGTAAAGCGTCCACCACTGACGCGCCGCTCCCCGCATCTGGCTGACGGACAGAAGAACCCTGTACTCGGCCGGGGCCTGAATCAGGCCGAAAGCTATAACTAGCTCATCTAGCCAGCCTTCTGTCTTCATGTTGGAGGTGTTTCCCTCATACTTCTCGAGGGTCTATCGCTGGAATGCCTGAAGAGTCTTCTACCACTGGTCATCCTCTTCCTGTCGATCATCTCTCTGCCGATCAGCCAAAGTAGTCTCTGGGGCCTCGATCACCTGTACCACACATGGTCGCCTTCCAGGTGCCATAGCTGTAAAGTAAACAAGGAATGCCTACGCCCAAGTAGTGCAGAATATCGTTCTTAAAATTTCACAAAAATTTTTAATTTATTCTTAATTCCCAAGACATCCCAGAAACACAAAAACACAAGTCATTATGATGCATATACCATTCCAAGGGTCTCTACCTTGTAATCAGCATGGCCTCACTTGGTCGTTCGGTAGGTCCAAAGTCCTTGCATCGGATCACGGGGGGCCCTAAAATCCCATGTCCTAACCGGTCTTCCCTGGCCGAATTCACGCACCGAGGTCACCCAACACTGTTGCCTTACCATCCCAAGCAATCCTCACTATGCCTAACTCCAGAATCTGTCCTATCTCTCAACCAACCTGCCTCTGATACCATTCTGTCACGACCCGCCTTCACCAAAAGGAGGGAAGGGTCAGTAGATTGCCAGGACATTCCTTCTTTAGGTTGAAGGAGAGATAATGACCCCTGAAACCCACCTTCAATAGGTCCCGGAGTGGCGACTAGCACCAAGGGTATGGAAATTTCACACAAATGGAAGGCATTACCTTTTTTATTTTATAAGATCGATTGATAAGAAGATGAAAACCCAACAACACCAAGGTAGAAAGAAAAGTAAAGCCAAAAGTAAACCATTCCCACATGCATGTTTCAAAAGTAAAAGCCACAAGGTGCAAAAGGTGTCTACAAAGGTAAGTACCAAAGAATGAAAAAAACGACAACTGCAACTACTCAAAGGATCTGAGCTAGTAAGGTCTTGCGCGATCCCCGAAGTCCTCCTGGAATCCTGAAAGCAGTTTTATATACGTAGGGTGAGAATACAAGTACACTCATTAGGGAAAACCAAAGACTCTCGTGCACAAGTGGGGGAACGTACTAAAGTCCCGTGAGAAAAAGAGTAAACCAAACACCTATCAAGGAAAACTATCCACCCCAGACCTCACCAAGGCACACTCCCCAAATAACGCATGTCAAGTAATATAATATAATAGCACATCGATGTTTGGGTACCCCGCGCCATTTTCCCACTAGTTATTGAGACATCCTACGCATAGGACCAATCTCGCCATTCTCACCGTAGTCCCACTGCCACACCCGCCCGCACACACCTGGGCCACAACCGCACGCAGTCCCACTGCCGAATCCCGCCCGGACACACCTGGGACACAACCACCACATGCAGTCCCACTGCCGAATCCCGCTCGCAAACACCTGGGCCACAAATACCACATGTAACCACGCCTGCAAACACCTAGTCCAGAACAAACACCACCACGCCCGAAGACACCTGGGCTAGAAAATACACTGCCACACCCGAAGACACCTGGGCCTCATCCCAGAGACACTTGGGAAACCACCTACCGCACACACCTGGCCAACCACCACACTACCCCGCCCAAAGGTTCTTGAGATAAAAATGGACCTCAGGCCATCACAGCCTACCTGAAGATACTTGGTCTATCCCGGAAAGGGAGCAGAAAAGGAGATAATAACCAGCCACAAATATAGTGTTGGAAAAAAACCCTCCACCATGAAATGGGGGTGTTTGGCACCAAGTGCTCAACTTGGGTGGAGCACGAATGAGAAACAAAAAACTACAAGTATAGATATAGGTAACAAGCACTCACCCAAAGCATTGGTTTTTCTAACAATCCTACAGAACACAACACCACTGCGTCCAAGTCACATGTCACGACTCTCGCCAACAAAACCCATTTGTCCCATTCTGGTTTCGAGTTCAGGGATAATGTTTAATTAAGTTTAAGCACTACGGGGAAACTAGTTGGTATAGGCATAAGTCCAGGAAAGGAAACAGTCAAGCATCAACCATAACACCCACACCCAGTTCTCAACAACAGAGGATCCCACCCCAATTCGTGATATAAACAAGTACCCACCCAGTCCTAAAACTCACCACCACTGAATCCATACCAATAGAGGATCCCATCCCCAATTTCACACAACCACCACGAGTATAAGACAGGGTATCCCATCCCCTCCCACATTTCCAGCAATCGGCCCGAAAAAATCAACCAACTACCACCATCAGCAAAAGTCAGGGCCATGCCGGTATTTTCAGATTTAAACAACTTAACACACTCCATGATTTCAATTTTCGTGTGTTTTAACCAGGGGTTAACACATATGGATTGATCCTGGTGCTTTCAATTCACTTATCTGGGTGTACATGATTAACTGGTATGCTTTTTAACAGCAGGAGTTCACAACCACAAACAATCCATTTAAAACATCAGCAGGGGTCCATTAGTACAAAAAAACGACCACCAACGACCTCGATTTTCGGAAATGCGTAAGTCAGCACCACTCAGAAGGATGTTCATAATATAAAAAACATCAACTATCACATCCCCCCTTTCTTTATAGAATCCAGTTCATTATCTTCATTTAGGTCAGGTTTGTCCAATTCTACATAACAGAAACACGCCCACCCCGCATGATACAAAAAAGAGAGATACTAAAGAGAAATTCCCTACCTGTTGATAGATGATTTATGCTTAGGCCAGGCGCGGAACATTACGGATAACGATGCGGCGCGCCCGATGAACCAGATGCTGTTTGTGAAAAGCCACGATCGAGGAAAAGAGAAACCATGGCTAACCCTTAGTTTATAAGGCATGTAGATGGTTGAGATAAAAACACAAAACCGCGTGAGGGGCAGGGTCATGGGTTGACACATTTGGGTCGGGCGGTTTAAACCGACTAATTAATTCATTAACCATTTAATTAACTCTTATGGGTGTTACGGGTCTTTAAAACGCGCTCATCAGGTCAAAATAGGGTTTAAAACCCAATTTGCGCAAAAAGGAGCGCTACTGGAAATAACCTGACAAGGTCGGGTGACGCCGATTGGTCTCACCAATCGTTCGTGCTGATCGGTCTCACGAGACGCTGCCCCTTTAGGACCCGGATTTTTGTCAAATGGAAGGACCAAGAGAGTCCGGGCCATCACACGATGTGACTCAATTTTTATCACGAAACCATATGTATGACACTTATAAGTAAATTTAAAGAAATAATATTATATTATTACCATTATATAAATTAACAATATTACTTACCGTATTTTCATAATGATCATTGAAAAATGGAAACTTTACTCATTGGTGTGTATGGAATAATGTCTCCTGATCATAATTTGCTTTATTTCTCCAAAAAACTATCATGATTGATATTAAAAGTATTATTTATGTATAAATATGAAAATTATGTCATGATTATTATTTTGGAGATGATGAAACTGTATAATATGAATAAGAATCATATTTTTATAATAATGCATGAATGAGAAAACGAGGCAATTAACACCTGAAATAATTAAAATAATGAAATATTTTTAATGAACAAGTGATAAGATGTTATAAAAGGATCATATATGATATTATAAATATTAATATGGTTCTAGTGTAAGTAAATGACATTTTTAAAAACACTATACTGGAGGCTAAGTTACATTTAACCAAAAGGAAGTGTGATATAATGGATTTCATCTCAATTTCTCTTCATTGAGGCATATTGAATCTCATGAATCAACTTTATTTTATATGGTGTATATAATGATCATTTGACATGTAATATCATGATTCATTCATAATTTATGGTATTTTAAGTTTATATTTGAATAATTTCATTCAAGGGGAGTTGACATTAAAATTACCAAGTGGTAAAAGTTACTATATAATCTCACTTTATTTTGGGATTGTTAACTTACCCATGAAAAACCTTATTCTTATGATCATTTTCATTGGTTGTTAAATTTATCCTCAATATACATTTTTTTCAAGATGGATATGATTATTTTATAATCTATATACCATTTTAAGATATTGAGTCTTCTTTTAAATTTATTTGATTAACTAGGGAAAGATAGATAAATATGTATCTTTTAATAAATACATTAATTTTTTTGACAAGGATAGTTTTTCATGAATTAAATCGATCAGTTGATATATGAGGGTCTATTTTTCATTTAGACATGCATAAGGACTTATTATAGATGTCCCATTAATGATTATATCGGCCTTATGAGAAAAATAAATTGGGCAAACCGGATGAGTTTGTACCCAGTAGTTTTAAATTACTTGGATAAACCAGATGAGTTTGTACCCATTGGTTTCAAACTATCTTGAGGATTGATATATATGGTAGAGGAATCATGTTCCTGAGACATGATGTCTAATAAGTAAGAATTTCATTCTTTGATATTTCATTTATCTTATTATCCATGATATTTTATTCATGATATTATCTTTTGATGCATTTCATTCCCAGTTTATTGATTACATGGTCTGTGTTTCTAGTTATTTTGTTTTCTACATTAATTATGCCTTATCTTATCATGTGATTCAAGTTATTTAAATGGAATTTGTGTTCAGTTATTTACCATTACATGTGGATTATTCTAATTCATTATTGATAGCTTCCATTATACGTAACACTTACTGATCATTAGAGATCAACCTTATTTTGTTTCCTTCTCTGAGTACAAAAATAAGAATTCTTGGAATGAGTTTTCAAGGATTCAATTCATTTTATTTTGTTATGTATTATTATTTGTTTTCAATTTCCAATATAAAATGGGTATCATTTATGTATCTAGTTCTCTAAAACTACTAAAACAAAACATCCTCTAGGATGAGATTCCATGTATCTTATACCAATGTAATAAAGAAGACAGTGGCTTGTAGATACTAGGGTCAGGGTTGTTACAATATTTCATGTCAAGATATACAAATGAGTAAAACACTCTCACTCACAGTCAGTCAATATTTACAAACTCAAATAAGGTATAGTCATACAATATTTTATTCTTCAACATATAAATAGTACCACTTAATAGATGAGAGACCACCATATTTATAGAGATATCTATCTATTCAATATGTTTTCATAAAACATTAAGCATTATAGTTAATATCACATTAACATGAGAGAATTATAATACACAGTAGAAAATTCCAATGAAAATGTCCATAGTTTATCACAATGTAACATCAAAGGTACCAATGTAATGGTATCCCCGCTACTGTGGAAGGGAATCATTGAGTTACATATATCCACATAAGGTTAAACTACAAATATCAACTATGAGAGCGCCTTTAGATGATCTTTTATTGATCACTAAATCCTCAATATATAATCCCTTTTTCTAAATATTTTTCACTTTCTCAACTCTATCAAGTGATTGATTCAAGATAGAAGTTATCTCTGTTGAAAAATCCTTCTACACAAATTCTCTAAAATTTAATAGTAGGAAAATTGGATTTATTCAATCTAATAAAATTTTTCCGATCATCTCTATCTAGTATACTCAGATCAAACATCATGAAGAAATGTTCCATAAATCTAGCAATCTCCCACTGGAAAATTGCATCCAAATTTTTATCTCTTCTTTTATTCACCTTATCTCATCCTTTTTCTATTGATAGTAGTACCTTTCACTCTATACATTCAACCATGTCCTATTAAGGTATAGTTCTTCCTAAAACATTTTTTTGTCACCTTTAAAAACATCTATTTTGTATTTTCCTTCCTTACAACCTTTTGTAGATCAAACATTTCATCCTATAACACACATCAAATGATTTTATACTATATGTCAACGTGTTTTATTATTATATTAAACATAGGGATGGAAGAAATATGAATGGAACACTAAATGTTACATAATAACATTTCTCTATATGATCCCTTTCTAAGTTCCTTAAGAAATAACATCAACCATATGAGATATTTCCCTACTTCTATAGTAGTAAAATACTATAAATCTGTAGTAGATTGATTAACCACTGGTTTTAACAGATAAATCCAACTAACTAATGCTCCTCCAAAAGTAAAAAAAAACTCTTATCGTAGTTTTCCAAGAATCCAGGTCTCCAGAAAAATCTATATCTAAAAATCCTTTCAACTAATAGTTATCATCGAAGATAGTGTTTCATCTTTTGAACATTTCAATTATAGTAAGATATATTTCAGAACCTATCAATGTTTCCATCAAGGATTTTATATGAAACAGATAAAAAATACAAATTAAAACCAAATATATAGATGATTATAATACATTGTGTATATCAAACATCCTATATACATAGCATAATAAACATTCTCTATGTCATGAACTTCTTCATTAGTTGATGTTGTATGAGTTTTACTAAGTTTTATATTTTTATTTAGGGGGTTCAGACAATTATAGAAATATTCATTCAAAATATTTTTGATGAATGTCATAATTTACTCATTCTTGGATAAAACCAATATGCTGAATTTCTTATTCCTCTCAATTATCATCTTGATGATTTTCTTATCATGCTTAATATTCTTCATCTCAAACTATTTTGACTGCTTCTTTTTAAGTTCATCAATCTATTAGAACTCTACACTAGTAATAAACAGATCATCTATTTAAAAACAATTGTACGAGATATTCCCCATATACCCATTATTTTTTGTAAAAATAGTGGTCAGACACACATTTACTAAAACATTCTTCAAAAATTAATGCATCTAACAACATGTTCCACTATATTGGATCTTTATTCAACACAGAAATACTTTGTTACAATATAAAAACCAAATCCACCTTTTAATGAACTTAATAATCCTTGGACCAAACCATATATATTTATTCCTCCAAATCATAATGAAGAAAATATATTATTACATCTATCTAATATTGGTATTGGTAATTGAATGCTTCCATTATAAGAACTATCTGAATGGTTGTGTGTATAACAACAAGTGAGAAACTTTCATAAAATTTAATTCCTTCATTTTCCTAACAACCATTCACTAAAATCCTTGATTTGTATATCTTACTTACATAATATTCCTAATTCTAATAAAATACTCATTTTTTTATCTATTTCTCTCAATTCTTATAGTATTTTTGCTAAACCCTATATTTTGATGAGTTTTTAGGAACTAATTTTCGCTTTCATTGAAGACTCCTTCTATTTTGAGTCTATAAGTGTAGCTTCTTCCATTGAACTATTTGATTCCCCCGCATCCATTAGAAGAAAGAAGTTAATATCAGTGACAAAAATTTCAATAGGTTTCTTGATATGATTTAATCTCCTCAACCCAACCATATGTTAACTCATTAGATCCTCTCTGTCTGGTAGTCTTTTTTCCAGTAAATTTTTATCTTATAGTTTTTTTTCTGGTACTTTTATATTGAAAAATTCACCATGTATCGATGTTATATCAATTATATATCTATTTTGTATGTTTTATATTGTTTTTTCATCATCAAATGTTTCCTCTGAACATTCTATAATGAATATTTGTCCAATAACCACTATTTAATCATTTTACACAATGATATTTGAACTATCCACAACTACCTTCAAATTCGGTTGAATGAAACAATCTCACTATGTCTAAAACCCATGAATATTATAGAATGATCATTATTATCAATTAGTTTCATCCTCCATCTATTTTACTCATCATTTTCGATCTATCAGAATCAGAATCCCCTATCAATTTTTTTAATCTTTCTTCATATGTATCATTTTCCCATAAATCCAACATGTAGGCCCTGGACCAGTGGATTTAGTTTAAATTATTCTATAGGACTTATAATATAAAGATTTATTCAAATGATAGTATATCTGATGAACTAATTATACTAGTATTGATGAAATGAGAGTATTATAGGATGAATTTTTAACTTCATTCCACCTCAACTCCCCATTCACGATCAAGTATCGAATGTCATCAATCAAAAGATTTGGCTTCACCTTGGATTTTCTCACCACTTTCACCATGGAATCCCAAATATATGGAAGTGAGAAATGATTAATAAAATCCCAAACAACATCACTAAGAATAAACTTCTTATATTTTGGTTTTCCTTAGATTATGTTGAATTCATTTTCTTGATCGGTAGTAGGACTTACATCCAAAAAACATAAGTTGAAAAGGATTTATATCATGAAAATTTTGTTAATAGTTGTTGGTTTCTCCTAAATTTCATCCAATGATATTATAACCCCTATATTAATTTTCATAACAATAATTTTGAACACACTATTATATAAATGAAACATCATAACCAAGTACAAAGCCTTCATATCCAACTACTCCAATTCATCATTTTACATTGTTTTAGGAGGTTTTACAGACAAATGATCTTTATGATTTTTCCATATCAAGATATATTCTAGATTAATTCTCCAAAATAAAAATTATGTTCTATTTAAATTATATATATGATATTTTCCTTCATCTAAATTAATTATATTCAGAATTGAAAATCAAATTAAATTAATTAACATTCACAGCAAGAGGAGAAATTCACCTGAATGTTGTGAGTGAAGCAAAAACAACATAAGAACCAACCACCATTGATAAAACAATATTGAGAGCCTGGAAGAACCCCTTGAGAAAAACATTCACCCGTTTGATTCAACAGAAGAACCTAGTGAAAGAACATCTGCTGGGAAGGGATGTCTATATGATTTCCCTAGCATACATAGTGTAAATACTCCACAATGTTATCAGATAGAGAGGGTTTCCAATAACCACCTCCTAAAAAGTTGTCTTCACTGGAACTAGGATGGGTATGAACCTAATAACCACAAAAAAATCAATGATTATACTTTAAATTTTTTTGATATAAATATACAATCAAGATGTATGTCATTTGGAAAAACTCATACATTCATGGGAGAACATTGTAAACAACTTTCATTTTAGTAGACATAAAAAAGTAAAGTACTCTCACTCACTTCCTCTCCATATTTAAAAAATAACAGATAGTAATATTAGAAAAAAAAATTATATTCAATTTCAAAAATGGTATCACATCATAGATGGGCCACCAAAACCCTTTATAGGCATCTATATCCAGTCAACAGCTTTTCACTGATCTCAATGTTTCATGATCAACCTCCCATTGAGCTGAGTGACTTTTGATACATTGTAGAAACACCCAATGATATACCCAATAGTAACTCACTATTAAACAACCTAGAAAACTACATAAGGGTATCATCTCCAATAAGAAATGGTACCAATGAGTTCCCTATATACATGTAAAAGTATCTTCTAAACATAAACTATGAGAGACTTATCCAATGATCTTTGAATGATCATCAAAGCCTCACCAAAAAATCCATATTTCAATATATTATTAACCCATATAATTCTATCTAATTATTTCTTCCAGAAGTATGTTTTTTCTAGTGATAAAAAATTCTACCCAAATTCTCTTAAGCATCAATATAGGAAAACGTCTCCCCAGTTTTTCTGATGATCTGTATCTAATAATCGATGTTTTGTATTATTGATTTTTTGATCTTGAAGAAAAGTTTCAAAAACCCAAAAATATAATCATTGTGCCAATGTATTTCTGGGAGATATAGGTCACACCGATCTCATAATCCATATATTTTGGTTCCATTTTAATACAATAATCACATAACAAAATAATCCATAGAAAGAAAATAGGATTCATGATATTTCCAAACCATCATATAAAGAACTAATGAAAATAAAATGGTTTTAATAGAATATCCAAATTGAAATCATTCAATATTCATAAGGAACCCATTGAAATAATAAGGGTTTCATAGAATATCCAAATAACATAATGAATTAAACAACTTGATATTTACAACATGGTTACTCAAAATAATCACATATTAAAAAAATATAGGTTAAAATGTGAAACATAAATCTATTAATGGTAGATAATTTTGACAATAATAAAAACTAAATTATAAATAAAAATATTTTGTAACATTTTTTATTCATCATTATAAAATTAAAAGTTACGAGTATCTTTTCAAAATTGATCCTTTTTAATGGAAATGGAAAGAAAACATTTATTGGAAATATAATTGATCAAGGATCACTTTTTCTATAAAATTAAAAAAGAAAAAATCTTTTAAAATGAAAATTCATGAAAAGAAAAAGTTCAAATATGTAATTATAAAACTCAAAGAAATTGGTTTGAGTTACTAAGACACTTACCTTTACCCGAGATTTCCATGAAAGTTCTTCATCAATTGAAATCATGAAGATAAACATCATAATTACCTTTTTATAACCATATTAATATGAATCTAAATTTATATTCATCATTAAAAACAATTATCTTGATGCAGTATATTTTTGAAATATCTTTTCAATATTAGGTGTTGATAATATTGACCATTTGAACTAGGTTCGTAAAAGCAATATTTATCTTCCCTTTTATCCAAAATATCATATTTTATAAACCATGAAAGGTACTAGAAATGGTGTTTTATAAAGATTTAAACTGTTATAATACCATTAAAAGGATGTTTTACTAGTATTTCATGAAAATTAAAATGGTAATGACCTACTTTTGGGTTATTTACTGATATTGGATAATTACTTTACAATGATCATTAGATATTTAAATATCCAAAAAACCATATTAGTGACATATATTAAATAAATAAATCATATTTTCTCATCCAATATAAATTATATCTACCATTTTTGGAAGTGAAGGAAAATGAAACACATTTATTCATGGAGGCAGTGGTCCTCACAATGCATAATTAGCATTTTTGTTACTCAATGAAAGAGAGGGGGGAATTATGATTGTAATTGATAATTAAATAATCATAAAATAAATTATATAAATCATATTTATTAATCAACATAATCATTAATTACATACATGAGGTGTAGTGAGTAAAAAATGAATGGTTCTCTTCATAGAGGTGGTAATTCATGCATATGAACTAATGATTATTCTTATTTTTCTATGTAGATATAATAGAATAAAAAATTGTTATACCATTAATTTAATAACATATAAACACACTAATTCCATTTATGTTATTATTATACTATGTTTTTTGATTTTTTAGAGTTGAATTATTATGAATGAAATATTATGAAATATATGATACCTACATCAAGACATTGAAATGCCTTTGGATAAATCCCTTTGATTTGAGGGACATATACTAATTTTTGTTCGCTAGGTACATTAGTGTGTGTAAATTAATTCAAGGATAGGAAATTATATATAATATTAAAGTAAATTTTTAAATATAACTATATTTTTGAAAGGTTGTAAGTGGCCCCCATTTTATAAGTGAATAAGAGAGACTCTCCATGGAAGTGAATGTTAACTACAGGGTAAGAATGGAGTGACAAAAATTTTTGTTCAATTAAGAGAGGTAAGGTTCGTAAGATGTTTTGGTAAGTCTTTAAAACCTAAAAATTGACTTCTAGAAGGTCCAAAGATCATGTTAATTTTTTAAAATTTGATCCACCATAGATTAGTTAATTAAACACTTATTACTATAATTAGATGTTAAACTTGTCAATAATTTTATTACAAAAAATATATGTAGACCCTTATTACCAAATTTTGAATTGGTAATTCTGAATATGGACAATATTTAACTAAATTCATTTAATAAACACGAGAAAATATGAATTTTAATTAAACACTCATGACATTTAAATTTTTTTTTAATTAAAATAATGTTTTTAAACATTAAACTTATATAAAAGATAAATTTTATACACTAACTGGTCTCTTAATTGTAATTAATTTGTTATAAAACAAAAAAAAAATATGTTTCTTTAAAATAAATATAGAACTAAATTTTAACCTAAAAATATTTAATTAAATGAATCAAATGGAAATAATTTTTATATTTTTAGAAACATTTTCTTAATTCCTAAAATATAATAAATAGAATGTATAAATTAAAAATAATATTTTATATTTCATTATTATATCTTAAAAAATATATTTATCAATTACAATATTTTATAAACTTTTATCAATTTAAACTATAATGATAATGTGATAAAATTCACTATTTCGACAAAAAATTGTATTTTCACTATTCCCCTAAAAATCAATTATTCTAGAAAATTTTCAAGAATTCTTCTTAAGAGTATAATATTGTGCATAATAAAAAAAAATTCATGTTCTAAAATTAAATTTCCAATAGTGATGAAATTAATTTGTATATAAGTTCACATAATATAATTTTATGAATCATATATTTTTAGTTACAAAATGACCTTAGTTTTGTTATACCATTTTGTATAATTTTTATATAGTGGGTAATTTTGGTTATACTAACCAATTTAATGACTATAATGGTAATATAGTTATTCTTTTTTTGTTTAGTTTTGTGTTTTGAGAAAGCTACTCACATAAAGAATAATTACATAAAATTAATTAAAAAATTGTTAGGTCCTTACATTCTATCCCCCTTAAAATAATTTCATCCACAAAATTCTATTACACTTTGGAAAACAAGTGAGGGAACTTATATGTCATCACCTTTTCATGTTCTAATATAACATCATCAATCCTATGGTTACAACATATATCCTTGGAAATATGGGGGTTGTTGTTCCCAAGAACATTGTATCTTAGATCTAAGATAGCGACATATTTTTCTTCATAGTAGAGGTCATGTTCTAGTTTCATGGATTCTATGTTTTTTTATGTGATGGATATGGTATGAACATCCTAAAAAAAATATACATGTAAGATATAATGAACTTAAAATAGGTTATTAGGTATTTCTAGGAGATAAGATAAAACCTTGAAATGATCAAGGATCTTGAAGGGACTTATGGATATAGGGATCAACGTCCATTTTATCCTATGTCTCATAACAAATTTCTATAGAGATATTTAGAGAAACAACATATCAAAAACTTCAAAATCCAGATCCTATCAATGATTATATTCATAAATATTCTATATAATTTGTTCCACTTTCATATATCACTAAATGGTTTGACCTTTCTTAGTCATTTCCAAGATAGGTTCATGATCAATCAGATTCCTCTCTTCTACTTCATCACTACATGTTGGATTCATGTGTCTCTTCCCCAAGTGAAACTAATATGTTTCATTATGAATTATATATTGGGAACTATTTTTAATTGATAAATCAACCAGGGGGAGTTTTTTATCTCAACATCTTTGGAAATCTATCGAATAAGATCTCATTATACCCTAAAGAGTTTGGATTATCCTCTTAGACTAACTATATAACTAAAGATGATATATAGATCTAAATATAAACTCTATTAAAAACACTTTTTGAAGTCTTCTCCAAAACATAAAGGTAAACCTAAGATCTTGATTATACATAGTAGATAGTTTTAATTTATAAATCCTTGACACTTACCTCATATATATCTTGGTGAGTTGGTTAAGGGAGAAATATTCTATAATAGTAATAAAATGTGTAAGATTATTATGGTGGTTAAAAAAACCCATATGGAGTTGTGGACTTTAGAATTTTTTGGAGTCCTATGATGAAGTACATGGTTATGATTTCTAACTTCCATATAGTTTTGGGTAATAGTTAAATCATTCCATTAGGATTATATTATTCTTCCTTAACTTGTTGACATACCAAACAACAATATAAATAAAAAATGGTATCCCGCTTCATGTTTTCCAACTATGACCTTTTCTTTATATCTTTATAAATCTTCATTCTTCCAGGATGGATAGAGAATTATGATCTATGTGTATCATAAAAATATCCTTTTTTTGTTCTAGTATAGTTGTAACACACCACTGAGTTCCAAATCATATACCTCTATCTTTTTCAAAGTTGAACTCTATAATATTTACTACTTTTTATGTAGATCTATATTATCTTTCAGGATTATTTGATCTTCATGTGAATGGATGGTTGAGAAGTCACTTGGGTACTATATGATTTATCTCCTCCTATTATGACTTCAAGAATAATCATATGAAAATACATGAGTATTGGCAATTTTTCTGTCCTCACCATGGATAATGTATCATCGTATTTTCTAATCAGAGCTTTAGCCACCTAGTTTTCCATTCAATGGTGTTAAGGTATTGGGTATTAATAATATTTGATTAAATATTACCATTTCATTGATCACATATTCAATTCCATGTATGGGTATATATATATATATATATATATATATATATATATATCTTGTGATCAGTATATATAGCACACTTTTCTCCATAGAGATAATTTTATCAAATCATTAATAAAAATATCACTATTTCCAGCTCTATATCTGATGTTGGGTAATTTTTCTAATGAGTCTTTAATTTATGGTAGTCCTAATAAATTAAATTTTCATTTTAAATGAAGATGTATCACAAAAATTTCAATAATGAACCATTTTAAATTAAAAACCCTTCACCAGTAATTGGTAGTGTAAGAATAGGAGTAGTGACCGACATTTTATTGAGCTCCGTGATGCTTTCCTCGCATTTTTTATTCTAAAGAAATTTTATGTATTTCCATGTTAACATGGGTAATTTTTTTATTTATATGATAATGTTTCCCCATGTAATTGATAATATATATCTACCACAACAAAACTATGTATTTCAATCATAGTGTGTGGCCTTTACCATTTCTCAATAACCTTAGTGTTTGATGGATCTATAGATATACCCTCACATGTGTAGAAACAAAACCAAGAATGATGAATTTTTATCCAGAAATAACATTTTAAAATTGTTTCATACAATATATCCTTTATAAAGGTCATAATAATAGTTATTAAGTGATCATCATGCTCTTTATTGCTTTTGAAATAAATTTGGATACCATGTATCAAGACTACATAAATTGATCCAAGTAATCTCTAAAAACTATATTTATAAGATCTGTGAAGATATCAAGGGAATTGGTAAGTCCAAATGAAATCATAATAAATTAATATTCTTCATACCTTTTCTATAATAATGTGTTTGGAATATACTTTATTTTTACCCTCTATTGATGATAACTAGACCGGTGGCCAATATTTAAGAATAATTGATCTCCTCTGTATTGATTGAACAAGACATCAATACAGGGAAGATGCTACTTTTTTATCATGGTTTTATTGATATCATAGTAATCAATGAAAAATTGTATTAATCCATCATTTTATATTATAAAGGGGACTAGTACATCCCATGGTAAAGAACTGGGGCATATGAAACACTTTTTTATATTATCGTGTAATTTATTTTTCAATTACACTAATTAAACAAAATTCATTTTATAAGAAATTTTTTAGAAAGTAAATAATCCAAGGATGAGTTAAATTAAGAATTCATACTCATGTTTAGGGAGAAGACCAGACAATTCATTGGGAAACACAACAATATATTCCTACATAATAATCATTTTCTCAATGATAACTTCCTCCCCAATAATATGAGCATTGAAATCATTCTTTCTTACTGTCAAGACTCATATTATATAATCCAATTTGAATAAGGTTTATGATCACCCTTCTATTAACACATGATAATTTTATGATTAGGGATATGGAATCAGATTTACATTTATTGAAAATTGATATGATCTTTATATATTTAAATCGTGTCCATGACTAGAATTATGACAAATATAATTATAGTGAGAAGAAATAAATTTGATAGAATCATCTCCCCAAAAATATAAATTAGATAATATTTTTACACCTTATTAGTATTTAGAATTCCAGTAGATGTTTTCATGGATAACCTGATATTAAATTATTCATCTGGTGAATCAAAAAACATTGAAAACATATAACATATAAAATAATGTGAAAAACAAGAATCAAATAAAGAATTATTGGTACTAAAGTGGAGAATGAATGTACTTTTTAACACATTGTTATTGTGGTATTCCCCTATAGTAGTTATTGGATATTACCTCCCTTTATCCATTGGTTTATGAGGGTACATTATCCTATTCCATTGACTATCTCTAGGGTTAGGGTATTGATTCACAGAATTCCCATATTCCTATAATTTGAAGCATTGAAGAGTATGTAGAGCCTCAACTCGGACCTTTATCTCATTAGTGGTGATATTCATCATCTTTCCATTACTTTGGGAGTCTCGATATCGGTGACATTCATTGCTACACTAGTAATACTTCCCAGATTCATAAAATAAATTACATTACTATTACATCCCATAGTATTACCATCTGGGTAATTGGACTTTCTTACCCCCCCCTGTGAGAATTTCTATTGGGTATTTTGAAATACTCATTCTTTAAATTAATTTATCCCAAATCATGTGTGTCTCCATATTCCATTTCTATATATTCCCATACTTTTTATTCATAGATATTAAATCTTAATAGATTAATATTAATTACATAATATTATGATCCTTTCTGGAACTATAAAGGATTAGTGTGCTTGGATAAGAGGTACAAAATCTTCATATTTCATTAAATATTTTCATTATCTCCCAAAATTATATTCTCTTATACTATTCTTCTTATACATAACATAATTGAAAATATTATTCATAACATGGTAAAAATTAAACATAATAAATTGTTAACTGAGATGCTCAGTAAGGTTAGAAAAGGGAGATATCAATGATCATTATGAAAAATATGACCATTAGGGTAAGAAAACATGAGATTAAAATTTTAAAGCTATATTCAAAATATCATAGATCATAATATAAAATCATGTAATAATGATTGGTAGTTTATAAGATATGAATCATAATGAAATCAATGAACATGAGATGTGAGAGCATAACGTTTTCATAATACATAAATTTCTCATATACAGATATGAATAGAAAATAATTTCCATAATAAATACTAACTTACAGGACTATCATAGTGGATTGGGTTCACTCATTATTCCATCATATCCTTAGTAAAGTTTCTCTCCAAAAACAATTATACTGGATCGATCCCCTTGACGAACTCGGTTCACTCTCCACTATACTCTTTATTATCTTGTCATATATCCATCTTTACTCAATAAATTAAAGGGATATATATTTGTTATAACAACCATGACATAATAATAATATATTCAAATTATTTCTACAATATCATAAATCATTCATCGTATATCATAGCACATGGATAGAAAATGAGTTTCCAAAACATTTCAACATTTAATCAAAGAATAAAACCATGGAAAATAAATAGGTTTAATAAAAATCTCATCCTCATTATCATAATCCATCCACAGAAACAATAATGTTGGTATCCTTAATCATATCACCAATAAATAAAATCAAATTATTTTAACATAAATGATAAATTTCATTAAATGATCATTGGAATATTTCTTAAGGAAAATACACTTTTCATTTTGAAATAATTTATTTGAAATCTTGATATTTCCGAAATATTAAGGAATTTTTTTTATTTAAATAAACTTGGATACATTTATAGAAAGGTTTAAATAATTTATCAGTCATGATAGTGTGTATTTTATTCATTTAGTGTATGATAGAACAAAAATTCCTTCCACATTTTCAGTAAAGAGTAAAAAGTAACTCATTTTGAAAATGAAAAGTAGTTTACTTATTAAAACATGGGTAAAAAATTAACATGTACAATAATAGTATAATATTAAAAAAATCTTGAAATAATTTCAAATAAAACATAAACATAGAGTAAAAAGATTCCTAGACAATGAGTAAAAAAAAGATGGTTTCTCTTGAAAACATTTTCTAAATATTTTTTTGTAATAAGGAGATAAAATTGATATTATTACTTGATAATTCAAAGAATAAAAAGTTTATATGAAAATTTATGAGATTATTTAGAGGTATTTAATGAAATTTCATAATAGTAAACTTAATCATAAATAATCCTAATAAATATGGAATTGTAACAAAAAACTCTTACCTCATGTATGAAATTATTTGAATGTTATCTAGCCACTTGTATAATAGATTTATAATTATTATAATTCTATGAAAAAATATTTCACAAAATTATTATTTAATATATGATCCAATTATGACATATCAACACCCATTTATAAATACTTCCTTATTAAATTTTTCATTTTTTAGTGTTAACTATTTTTTTTTTTTGAGAGTTTAAGTTCGGCAATTCTGGTCCCTGTACTCTAATAATGATTCCACCATATCCAAAATATTAAACATGATATAATTATAATATATATTTATTATATACCTATTTATAATTTTCCATAAAAATTATGGATAGAAAAAATGATTTACATCATTCATGGTGATGGTAGGCCATACATGATCTTGAACATTTGTTTTTATTTTATAACAAAATGAAGAAAAGAATGATAAAAATTATTTTATCATAATATAACCATAATTATATCATAAACATAAAATATATAAATTAAATATATCCTTACTAAAATTCATGTAAAATTGATGAGAAAAACAAATCATATCACTTCATAGAGGTTGTAGTCCACACGTGTGCACTAGCGTCATTATCATTTTCCAACAGATTGGAATGTAAAAAAGGTAGGTAGGATATTAGTGTTCTAGAAGAATAATTATTTCATAAATAATATATATATATATAATGATATAAAATAAAACCATCATAATAACCAAACATTAATAACGGTTATGGAAAATGAATTGTATCATTACGTGGAGGTTGAAGTACACATGTTTTCATGAGAGATGCATTCACTCCCCATTTAAAGGAATATAGGGTGAATAAGGGTGGTTTAATAATAATAATATAATTTTAGTATATTTATGATATTTAATTTATTATTCAATTATTAATAACACATATGTATAGGAGGTATAAGAATAAATAATTTTAATGAGGTTATGTAAGATGATTATCGCTTATTCGGTAATCCTCCCTTAGATCCTTTATTAAGGAACCCTATTATGGTATTTGAAAAATACATATAAATATAATTTTTTGATACGTAATTTCAGAATCTTTATATATCAATGTTGTGTAAATATGTGAAATGAGTGGTTCTATTTTATAAGTGGGGGAGAAGACACACTTTGAATTTATTAAATGAATTAAATATAATAATGTAATACTCTGGATAAATACCTCCAAATGGATAGAGATTCAAATATTGGATATTATTAGGGTTAAATATATCCATAAAATAGTATTTATATAGGTTTAATTGGATAAAATACCATTATCATGTGTTTTAACACCCAGTAAACTCATTTTAACCATAAGTGTTGTAATGAATTTTTACTAGTTTTTTCTATTAATTATTAACAAAAATTAAGTTATAATTATTATATAACATTAATTATTATGATTGAATATGTTGAATTAATTTTAATAATGTCAATTCATAGATGTGGTAGAATTAAATTCAAAATTAAATTGAAAAAATTCATCAAAAAGCTGTTTTATAAGAAAAACAATTCTTAAGTATAAAAAAATATACCAACATCTATTATAAATTTTATTCGAATGAACTTATCTTGATTATTATTAATATAATTTTACTAAAGTTACATTAAAATAATTTTTTAAAAAAATAACGGTGTAAATTATAGAAATAAAATTATATTTTTCAATTAAAATCATTACTTTCACTATTCATTGAAAAATAAATCATTCCAGAAAATTCACTAAATTTGACTCTAAGATATATATTTTTTGATAATTTCATAAATGAAGTTCATTTTTTCAAATAAATTTTATATAAGTGCAAAACATTAATTATATTATTTTCTCATAAAAATTAATAAAAACCATTTTTTAAGAAATATGTATTTTTTAAGCATATAAAGACTTTACTAAAAATGAATAATTACTTATAAATATATTTACTTTATTATAATCATTTATACATAATTTTTAAAATTTGGTTATTTCTATTAACACCACCAATTTAATTTCTAGGTTAAAATGGTATATCAAATTATGTTTTATTTAGAATTTGGTTTATATTTATTGCAAGATATCAATGATGTAATATTCATTTGAAGATAAATATTTTATAATATCTTGCGGTGTCGTATTCTACCAACCTTAAAATTAATTTTCTCCTATAAATACCATCACTCATATAAAAAAAAATAATGATATCTCTATTTTATTATACCCTTGGATTCCCATGTAGATTCTCCAAATATTTGTTTCCTCTAGTGAAATTTAACAAGATGAGTAGTCTTGTTCCATAAAACTTTTTCTAAATGATCTAAGATTTACATTGGTTGATCTTCATAGGAAAGATCTTGATATAGTTGTGCAAACTCTCAGTTTAATACATGTTAAGGAATAGGTATGTACTACCTCAAGAGAGATATATGGAATTCACCATGAACCTAAGGGAGGTTAAGTGGAAGTTCCAAGTAATAACCTATCATCCCTGCTCGATCAAGAATCTACAAAAGACCAATATACCTAGTAATAAATTTTCCCTTCATTCAAAATCTCATAACCATTTTATGTGGATAAATTTATAGGATTACCTTCTCACCATCATCAGCATGGCATTTTTCTGATGATTATCAGCTTAACATTTGTATCCTTCTTTTGATACCTTATTGTGCTGTTTAATGGATATAACTTTCTCTTCCATTTCTTCATATAACTGAATTCCTAATTGATTTATTTCTCCAACTTCAACCCATCACATTGAAGTTCTACACTTCTTTCCATATAGGGCTATATAATGTTCAAGCTAAATTCATGGGTGAAAGCTATTTTTGTAAGAAAAATAAACTAATGGAAAGTGTTGATTCCAACCACCTTTGAAATTCATAGAACAATATCTCAACATATAATATAGTGTTATTATTGTTCTCTCAAACTAAAAATATTTCTAATCATGATTAGAAGTAGAAAAACATGACTCTAAATCGATAGCTTCTTGAATAATTCACCAGAACATTGAAGAAAACTTAGATCCTGATCAGATAAAATATAATTTGGTACTCCATGAAACCTTAAGACATCCTTAATGTATATTTTGGAAAGATTGTCAAGATAGTAATCTTCTTTGATAGTAATAAAGTTTGATGACTTCATAAGTTGATCGAATACAACCCAAATAGAATTATGGATTTTAGGTGTTTTGGGTAGTATGATGAAAAAATACATAGTGATATTTTACTGTTTCCATTCCTATATGGGTAATGTTTATAACATCCCATTAAAATTATATATCTCAACATTATATATTGACATTCCATGAATAAAAATAAAAACATTTCATTATCTCCCTTCATATTGTAACACTATAGATACTCGTCCATATCTTTATACATCTTTATACTTATAGGATGAATAGATAATGTTGATCTATGATCTTCATCCTATAGCTCCTTCTACAAATATTTTATGTAAAATAAACATACATGATTCCTAAACCATTTCATTCCATAAAAAACATGGTTTAACTAAGGAAATTTTCTTACCTTCTATTTCAACTCTATATCATCTTTCTATACCTCCTTAATCATTTCTTAAATAGATTATTGAACAATAATTTTAAAAAGATAACATTTCTCCCCTTCCATCAAGATTTCAATATCCAGCCTTTTAAAGTATGTAAATGTTGTATATTTTTTGATCCTCATTATAGATAAGCTAGAATGATCCTTTCGACTCAAGCATCGGCCACCTTGCTCGCATTACCAGGGTGGTAATGGATTGAGGATTCATAATATTTAATCAACTTTATTCATATTATCGAGTTCCTATTAAACTATTTCTAAGTAAATATATACATTAATCATTTATTAACAGTATATTTTTCATTACTCTCTCTGTAAAGATAATTTATCCATATCATTAATTTAAATATTACAATAGTTAATTCCAAATCATGAGTTGGTTAATTTTTTTCATGAACATTTATTTATATTGAGTCATAATATATAACCATATAATTCTACATATTATTCATATTAGTCCCTTATTTGATACATCACTAGAGTCAAAAATACTTCTCCACTATAGGGTAGTGTATGAACATGTCTAATAACTAACCTTCTCTTCAGTTCCTTGAAATTTTCTTCTCATTCATATGCCTAAAGTAACTTGGCTCCCGTCATATTTAACATGGTTATTAGATTATATTGAAATGAGAAATAATCTATAAGTTTTTGATAATATCTATACCAACTGAGAAAACTATAGATTTTATTCATACTAGTTGGTTTGGTCTAGTGTTCAATAACTTTCTTCAATGATTTTTACACTGATATACCCACCCTTGAGATTATAAAACACAAAGATGAATCTTTATATAGCCAAAAAATTGGTAAAATTTTCATACAAATTGTCCTTCCTTAAGTTCTTTAGTAAAATCCTCAAATTATATTCATTATCTTCAATAAATTTTAAATATATAAGAATATCATCTGTAAAGACTACCAAAAACTAATCAATGTAATCTCTAAATACTCTCTTCATTAAATCTATAAATATACATAGAAAATTAGTAAGACAAACTTTTATCACTCTAAATTCATAGTTTTCAAAACACAAATCGACGTATATCTTCTGTATGTAAACACTTGTGACCCTAAACTAATAATATCTAGTTCAAAGATCAATCATTCATAAATATTAATATCATTATAACTGATCAATAAATTCATCAATATAGGGAATATGAGAGTTATTCTTTATTTTCAACTTGTTCAGTTCTTGAAAATAAATGTAGTGTCGTAGTGATATATCATTCTTCTTAAATAAATGAACAGAGTCACACCATGGTGAAACACATGGAAAAATGAATCCATTTTCAAGATTCTCTTTGACATTCTTCTTTAATTCCTTTAATACAATATGGGATATTCTATATGGAGTATTTGAAATAGTTGTAGAACTATGTATGAGTTATATTGGACACTCAACTTCATTCTATATAGTAATACTAGTAAATTATTCCCTAAATGACTTAAAAACTCCCATACAATAGTCATAACTTTTATTTTGATTTTCCCTCCAACTATTTGAGAAAAAAACTTTATAATAGGAATCAAGACATATAAAATGGATATAATTTCCGTTGGAAGATCATTATAATCATTTCACTGATAGACAATCATAGATTGGTCCCAAATATCAAATGTTACTCCCCTTATATATCAATTGGTGTAGGAATTATATGATGAAATCCAATACATTCCCAAAATAACATAAAATCAAAATAGAGGGAGAACAACATGATTTTCTGGAAGAACATTCCCACAAACTTTTATCGGATAAGAATCATAGACTTGAAAATATAAGATCAATACATTTGAAGTTTTCACTGATAATTAAATATATTATCATTGATTTTATTTTGTAATATCATTATAAAATTCATCATATATAAAATAGTGCATAGATATAGAATAAAATATGATATTATCTGTTATAGTGTCAATGATAAGTGAACCTTTCACCACCTTGTTATCATACCCAACATCAAGAATAGTGATGACGTGATATTTCCATTATCACTATGATTATAATGTTACTAATATTTATCATCATTATTAACCTTATAATTTGATTACATGTTATCATAATTCTTATACTACTTCCATTTGAAAAATTGATGTATGGGTTGTGTATTCTTTGGTGTTTTCTCTCCATTATTAGGTAACTTCCTCTTCAAATAACTTTATTATTATATTTCCCAATAACCTTTATTTCAAAAATTAAAAAATTTACCATTACCCTAAAGGAATTTTCCTCCTTGTTTCCTTAAACATTCCTACCATAAATAAAATCTCATATTATTTTCTATATGGTTTTTATTATTATAATTTCCTTTGGATTACATTATTCTTTACTTAATAAAACAATCTGATTGATGGTTAAATACAATCTCCCTTTACATATTTATAGATTATAGAATGATTTATCCACAGAAACTGATGCCTCTTATGGTTAATTCCCTTCAAAAAAATAGTCTTCTGACACAAAATAATTTATCAATATTACTTTCATGTTAGATGATAATACCATAATAAAGGCTTGTAAGTCTTGTAATATTTTCCTCATAGGTACTAATGGATTCATCAACCTTATTCTTTGTCTCAAGGAATTACATATCTATTTTCATAAAAATAATACGAGGAAAGTATTTATTGAAAAATAATCTCCAAAACTCATCCCACTCCATGGATTCAATTTCTTTACATAACTTCATGTTTTGGGAGAGGGTTCACTATTGATCTGCTTCATCATCCAAATGATAAGTAGCTAAAATAATATTTTAAAATTGAAAAAAATAAAGAATATATAATATTGTTTTAGTGACACTAATTCATTTATCATAAACTAGTGGATTAATTAACCCACTAATATAGGGTGCGTGTTTCCCCATAAAGGACTGAACAGAACATTGTTCCCTTATTTGTTTGTTTGGATGCACAACATGATTAATATCTTAAGAAAGTTGAGTAAGAATAGAAAATTTATTTTTCATTCTAACTATAATAAAATTTGGTTTCTCAGGAGGAAAATAATTGCATTTTCCATCACACTCAGCATTAACATGGATCCTTCAGGTTCCAACCATTTACAAAAACCAACAATTATAGTGTGAAAAAATCATAGTAGGAAACCCCATAATAATGAAAAATAATTTATCTGGTATCTAAATCGAGATACATTATAATATCTAAAACCTTTGGTTTAATATATGTAATTATTTTTCATTTTATATTGAAATACTTTAAAATTTTTCTTAAAGAAAATTTTATTTAACCCAAGTATATCCCCTAGGAGTGTCAAAATAGGTGTGTAGTAAGGGCACACCCACCATACACCATAATGATGGATGAGATATACTTGACCAAATACTTTCTGTGTTATTAGCCCTAGATGAATATGTTTAAAAAATATATCCACATGTACTATCAAGATACAAATGTATTACAAGGAAAACTGCATATCTCTTCTTTACCAAAACTTAATGATTTTATCCTACACTTTTACTTATCTCTATGGTTTTCAAAAATGTTCATTAATCATAATATTTAAAAATTAACTAAACCTCACTTTGATATCAATTTTAGTTCCCCCACACTTTTCATACAAAGATATTACATCTTAATAGATGAATATTTATTTCCTAACAATATGATCCATTCCAAAACCAAAATGTTTTAGTTTCTTTGGCTACATTGTACATAATATTCTTATTTCATTAGTGACTTCAAAATATCCCAAAAAGATCATCGCACCTGAAACTCTTCTTATACATACCCAACATAAAACCTTTCTTAATAACCTAGGGAAAGGAAACATAATAAATGGTCAGCTTAGATACTCATCAAGGGTAAATAAGGGAGATATCAATTATAATTTTATAAAAACTGGAGAGTAATTTTTTAATAACATGATCTTGAAATTTTGAAAACATACCCATTATATCATATATAATAATCTTGATTTAATGAAAAAATCATGGTAGTTTATGAGAAATTAAACATAAATGAATCAAATAAGATATTCCATGAGAGGATAAAATTGGAAAAGAAATAAGATTTTGGCATACACATAAGCATAAGGAATCATTTACTTATTCAAGTTTCACTTCCAGGACTATCATAGTGGATTTTATTCATGCCCTATTCCATTATATCCTTAGTCAGGGTTCACTCCCAAAACTATCATAGTGGATAATGTCTCTTACCGAACTATGTTCACTCCGAATTATAGTCCTTATTATCTCATGAGATATCAATATTTACCCATTTCATTGGAGTTATATATAATTTTGTACCCACCAATCACACAACCATAATTCATTCATATGTGTGCCATAATATCATAAATCATTCATCACAAGTCATAACCCATTAAAAGAAATGGTCTTCATAAACATTTCAATATTTCATCATAACATAACCCATGAAAAATATATATGTTTCATAAACATCTCATAATCATGATATTAAATAATATAGGGAATAATTTTGGTATCCGTGGATTATATCCCCATTATATCATAATTTCAATCAAAGGATGTTATCATAAATAAAAAATTCTTTAAAATTTCTCTGGAATATTTCTTGAATAAAATACCCTTTTCACTTTAAAATAAATTATTTAAAATCATAAATTTTCATAAATTTTATAGAAATAAATTTATTTAAAAATAACCATGGAAAATTTAAATGAATATCTAAATTATTGAACAGACATGATGGTTGGAAATTATGTTTATGTAAGGTTTGTTAAAATAATGATTCCTTTCAAATTTTGGGTAAAAAGTAAAAACTACCTCATTAGAAAAATGAAATTTATATTCCATTTAAAAAAAATTATTAAAAATATAATACATGTTAAAAATATATTTAAACAGTAATAGAGAAATTTTAAAAACATTCTTAAAAAAATTATAATGAGATTTAGGACATATATTAAAAAGGTTCCTAACTAAAGTGGATATAAAGTCTGTTTTTATTGAAGAAATTCTCTGAATCATTTTATGTACCAAAGAGAAGAAAAGTGTATTATTAATTTAAAATTTAATGAATAACTAGATTATATATAATTAATGAGATAACTAAGAGTTAAATAAGTAAATTTTAATATCATAAACATTTTCATAAACAATCCCTGTAAATATTTAGATTGTTTCATAAAACTATGACCTCAAGTTGTACTTTATTTAAAGGCTCTGAACCTCCTGTAAAATAAATTTAAATTTAATATAATTCTATAATAGAATAATTTATACACTTATAATATCTTATATTAAAAATTTATAACATTTCAATACATATTAATTAATAATACCTTATTAAAATCTTTGTTTCTCAGTGTTAACTATTCCAAATTTCATGTGAGCTTCTATTTGGTAGTTCTGTTCACTGTAATTTGATCATGGATCCATTATCTTTGATATATTAATCATGAGATGAATATCATATATAATCATTTCATTCATATTTAGAATCATCTGTAGGAGGTAGATATGGAAAATTTATTTACATCGTTCATGGAGATCGTAAATCGTACATACACAATAATTCTATTTTCATTTTCTAACGAAAACAATGAAAGAAAGATAAGTATTATATTAAAATTACATAAAAAATTATATCAAAAATAGAATATATATAAATGTATATATAAAAATTAAATCTATACTTATTACCACTAAAGTAAAATGTAAGTGAGAATAAAATCTCATCGTTTTATGGAGGTTTTATTGTATACTTATACATAATTGACATTACTGTTTTCCAATAGATTGAAAGGTAAGATGGTGTATATGATATTATAATTAAAGTGGAATTATTTTTTCATAAATATAATATATATAAACATTAAACCCATCATAATAATTATCCATGAAATATAGTGATGCAATATGAAATGTATCGCTTTTTTGATGTGGTAGTCCACATATACGCACAAGTGATACTTTTACTTTCAATTTAAAGGAAAAGGGGGAGAATAGTGGTGATTACATAATCATAAAAAAATTTAATTAAAACTATGATAATTAATTTATTATATTATTATTAATACCACTGATTTAGAGGAGGTATAGGAATAAATAATTTGAGAGAGGTTGGGTAAGATGATTTCATATTCTTTAACAATTTTCCTTAAAATCCTTTCGTAAGGACTCTTGGAATGGTATTTTAAGATGATAATAACCTCTAATTCATGGATAATAAATTTTAGAATATTATTGGGAGGTTTGTTGTTGATTTATATGGCTCATCAATGTGTAATGAAGAGAAAGGACATGTGTCCTTTTATAAGTGGGGGAGAGGACACACTTGATATTTCATAAAATATTAATATAAAATAACATCATACTCCATAAAAATGATTTAAAAAATGGTTGGATATAATTTAGTTTAAATATGGTTATACAATAGGATTTATACAAGTTTAATTAAAAAATTACCCTTATCTCTTAGTTTAACCCCTTTCCATGGAAACCCTTTTAAACGTCAACCGTTGTAATGGATTTGTAGTGTTTTTAAAATTAATTATAATAAAAAATTAATTTGATCTTATTATTTAATGTATATTATTTTGATTATAAATATTGAATAAATTCTTTTAAATTCAACCCATTGAAGTGGAGTAATTTAATTTAAATTAAAACCGACAAAACGTGATAGGAATATCTTTTCCAGAAAAAAGGTTTTCTTAATTATAAAAGTTTATATAGAAAAATTGAACATAAAATTTATTTAAATTACCTTAATTGTATTATTAATAATAAAATTAAACTAATTTTACTTTGAAATAATTTTAAAAAAAATATGTGTAAACTATTGAAACCAAATGATAGTATTCAATAAATATTATTATTTTTCATTATTCCTTGAAAATCAATCCCTTTAGAAAATTTTCAAAATATAACTATAAGATAATTATGATCTAATGATTTAATAAATAAATAAATATTTTGAAATAAAGTTTCTAAAAATGTAAAAAATAAATTTTATTATTTTCTCACAAAAATAAATACAAAACATTTTTAAGGAAATTTTAAGTTTTAAAGCATATAAAGACATTGCTAGAAACTGAGTACTTATTTATCTATGTATTTACATGATATATACACATTTTACATAATTTTGAAAATGCGGTTATTAATATTCACTCCACTGATTTAACAGTTGGGTTATAATGGAATATTATATTGTGGTTTATTTAGACTTGAGTTTATGTGTATTGGAAGTTATATAAGAAATAAAATTTATTTAAAGATAAATATATCATAAAATCTAATTATTTTTTAAATATTAACCTTAATATTACATCATAAAACTTACTCATAGATTCTAAATTATATTACAGCTAATAAACGTCATGGATTTTGATTCAAGACACCAAATAATTGATCGATCATATTTTATGGTCTAGAGATAGATTTGGATGCATACCATGAAAGTGTCATAAATATTTCATCATAAGATCCAATAGAGTAATATTTATTTTGTTTCAATTCATGGTATTCTAATTCTCTATTAGTTTGAAGCATCTAAGGAAAATATATAATCAAGAAAATTCCCTTCAAATCCTCTATCTTCATAAAATCAAATTCATCCCTTATCATTGTATTCCTAATTAGACTCTATCATTGGTTAGTCTCTCATTATATATGATAAATATCTAAAATAACCTTCTCATTATCATAACATTTAAGGAAATAAAATTTACTTTATATCATATTAATACATTTCTCATCAAAAATTTTTTATGGGAAATTATTGAATTGTGGATTTTGTTGTATAAAATATTCAATTTCAATCTACTTCTTTTCTTTTGTGTTTGGTAGATTCACATTATTCATATTATTTTTTATATCATGTGATATTTGAGTGATAATTTCCATGATATTTTGATCTCTATTTCCCATATCATTTATACAATCACCACATTTTCAATTGTATCCATCATTTTCTCATTTCCTTCTTATTTAGACCATACCACTGATATTGTAAATTTATTAGTGGGGATACATAAATTACAAAAATTATAAACCAAAAACTATTATTATAGAAGAAATAACTCAAAAAAAGTTGTATATTTTTTCATAACAGTTTTAGAATTTTCAATCCATGTTATCTACGATAATATACCTTCTAAATTTTTCTTTTCAACGCTACTTAACATTATAACCAAATCCTTTATAATGGATCACAAAGAAAATTTTAATTATCAAAAATATATCCCCCAAGAGTGTAAAACAAAGTCTATAGGGAGGTTTCATTCACTGTGAACTAGATTCGTGGCCAAGATATACACAACCAAATGCTTTTGGGGTTATTATCCCTAGATACATCTGTTCTAAAACAACAAAAACTAATATTATCTTTATAAGGATGTATTTATAAGAAGACCACACTCCTTTCTTTATCATAACATATGATTTTCTCTTATAATTAGGCTTGTCCTAAGGGTTCTCACTAATAATTTCTCATCCTAGAATCCAAGTAACTAAACCTTTATCTATTTCAAACTGAAGCAAACCAATAAAAACATACATAAATAATACATTGATGACATGGTTAAATTATTAAATCCAAAGATTGTCTCACAACCTAAGGACCTAAAGTTTTAGTGTCTTAGAGAATAGAAATATAAAAACACTTATATTAAAAGATATAGAAATTTACCTATAAACTATAACCCCTATTAGACATTCCACCAGTCATAATAAATATTAAATCTTAGGGAAGGGAAAAAAATTAAATGGTGAGATCAAACACTCATTAAGGGATAACATAAAAAATACCATAATGGTTAGTTCATAAAGATCATGAATAATGAAAAAAAATATGATTTAAAAGAACTTAAAACTATCATTGTTAACCAAAATAAAGAAAGTTAAACATAACCTCTCAAATTATATCACTTGGATATTGGAATTAGAAAATAAAATAAGAATAATATAACATGGGAGATGTAATTTTGAAAGGAATGTTGAAAATCCTAAACATTGGATTTCTTATCTTTGTGAATGTGGATACTCTCTGGCCAATTAATTGATAAATTTTTGCATAGAGCTAAATAAAATCACACTCATCCTTTGTAAACCATGATACATTATTACTTGTTCACAAAATATTTCTATCTCATTATATCTGAGTCTTTACCCAATTCATTTTATGGGATATATTTCCCACCCATCATATAATCTATATATTTTTTCCCACATAAAAAAAATCATCACATCATACAATAACCCATAAAAATAAAATGGGTTTCATAACATCTTCAAATATTCATATAAAAATATAATGGAAATAAAATTTGTTCACAAAAAATAGAAATAAAAATAATTTAATTTTCATATGGAACCCTTGAAAATAATATGGGTTTCGTAAAACATCTAAACAAAATCAAGAATTAAATTTTTTATACCAAAATCATGATCACCCAAAATAAATACATATTAAAAGCATAATATAGGTGTGAAACATAGAAAAAAACTATGATAAAGGTAGATCATTTTGAAGATAATGAAAAAAATAATGAAAATATATTTTGGAAAACTTTTTTTACTTATCATTATAGAAGGAAGAGGAAAAAATAGCAGATCAAGGAGGGAAGTAATGATATCACATTGATCAAGTGAAAGATAACTCTTTAAATGTTTCTCCTTGAATTAAAGATCTTATATTGAATCTATAGAAGCCTATTAACCATAAATAACTCATTCATCTTTCTTCCTCAATCATATTGATTTATGGTCCTACAAGGAAACTTGGTCATGTATGAAGTATCACAGATGAAATAAAATATTATTTAACGCTATCCTTATCTAATTTCATAATACCTTACCCAAGATTAGTGATTAATATATTATGGGTTTCCAATGTCTCTTCCAATAAATATTTCAATGAATAAAGGGATAATATTTACAAGCACTCTATCAGTGAGATTTTCATTACCCTAAAAGGGGAAAACATGTGGATGTTTAATAATCTCATGAAGAGTATAGTAGTGGTCTAGGGATTGATGATTGGAGAATGATATCCATGGGAAGAGACTGATATCATATTTTATTCCCCTCTAATGAGTGAAAGAGGAAGGAGTGGATTTTTGTATCTATCACATAAAAATCCAAGGATTATCAGGATACATTAAAGGGATTAGAACTTTGATCCATTAAATTTGAGAAACACTCACACACAGGTCTCAATACATCTTTGTAAGCCCAATTATTTGTACTTTCACCTCCAAGTTCTCTAGGACATTGCATCCCCTATTGTAATGAAGATCATACTTGATAAGAAAACTGATAACCCAATATTTGGACACTTTTCATAGATCTTAGTTGAGGTTGATATACCCTCTACCCTGGTTGAGATGGTTTTTTTCAAGACTAGGTATGATAGTATAAAATTTTAAATACTCTGTTAAAGGAAAATAAAAAATTTAAAGAGATGAAATTTCATTTATCATTATGTAGATGAATGAAATAGATCCAACATTTTTCATTTTTGCAGTGAAAAGGGTCATGATGACTCCCCCTATCGAAGAATAATTGAAAAAGGGAAGAATACTCATCCCTCGATATCCAATCAGGTGAAACATCTATCAATATTTTCCTTGCATGAACCTACCCCTTTGGTGAGGTATCATGATAAATCTGTGAGAGTCCTTACTTACAAGGATGGTTCGGTATATCCCAATGACTCTTTGGTGATCCCTCAATCCAATTAGAATGAGGAATGGGATATGGATCTGATTAAACATGTTCTTGTTGTGGATGTTGAGTAAGATTCCAAGGCTTTACGTCATCAGATGAATGATCTTTTTGAATTTCACCCTCTACAGGTGGTCTATTAGTTATAGGATTATGATCTTGAGGAATTAGGTCATTATATGAATTCCCCACTTATGAATAATTACTTAGAGGATGATTTCAATTTTATGGAACTTGAACCTGAATATTAAGGACTTTATCATGATAGTCTAAACATTGTTTTGAAATCTAATTTTGTATCTTTTGAAACTAAAAATCATCATGATTTTCCTTATCTAGATTATACAGAAAGATATCCTAAAATTTTTTCTTGTTCAGACTCTATGGATTTGACCATATTATATAATTAATAGGATCCTATTATTATTTCTTACACATCAGGTGTTTTATAGGATGAAGAATTATTCTCTCAATATATGGAATGCGTACCTTTTAAACCAGTATCCACTACAAATAATTTTAAAAGGATACCCCTTGATGTTCCATATCTAGGTATTTATATCTATACAAATAAATTATCCCCCATTGATGGAAAATTTTGGGTAGATGAGGTTCAGGAATATAAACCTGCAATATGTACTAACATTTTCATTGACTCTGGAAGTGGTGTCATTCCATAGGAAAAAATAATGAAAAATAATACCAAAGGTAAACAAGGGGACCCCTATTTAGAAAAATCACAGATGAGGGGTAATCAAACTAGGATCAAATAAACATTTTAATAATGAAGATATTTTTTTGGAACTGTCATGGGATTGGGAATTCCCCAACTTTCAGAGCCGTTAGAAACCTTATTTTAACTAAAAACATCTTTTAATTGGATTGGATGAACCCAAATGATATTTAAAAAATAGAATGATTTCAATTGAGAAGCCATGGGTTTCTTCTTAGAGACCAAAAATTATAATAATGATGACATGGAATATCTTTCGGTGATGAAACATGATAGTGTCACCAGGCTTTCTTGAAATTGATGTCCCTAGGTTGCCTATCTTTTTACGGTGATAAATAACACTATATTGGAGATATATTTTTATATGACTATAATTATTATCTTAAATGGATATAGATTTATAGGTACCTTTAAACATCCTCTAACCATACCTCCCAAAATTATATTATAATTGGTGATTTTAATACTTTAATGAATCTATATGAGAAGATAGGGCATAATTTCAACCAAACTATTGATACTATTATTTCATTATTCATTGATATGTGAAACCTAATTTATGTTCCCATTGATGATTATAATTACACAAGGAGGAGGTACACTAATTATGGAAGGCGGGATTATAAGATGGATTAGAGTTTTCTTGAAGCTGATGAAAGGAGTGATCATATATAGGTTTCTAGATTCATACTTCTTGAAATCCACTTTGATCATAATCCTATAGTTGTTGTTGATTGAAAAAAAGTAATAAGTTCATATTCTCTTCCTTTAATGTTCAATAATTTCTATATTGTTACCCCTAAATTTAGGGAGTTGGTCTTGAGCTCTTGGAAAAAGGATTCCCCTGGTGGACCTCTTCAAACACTTACAACTAATTTGAAAGTTATGAAAAATATTTTAAGGGAGTGGATCAAGGCCTCCTTCTCAAAGATAGATGATGATATTAAACATGATTATAATTGTCTTAATCACTATTATATTTTTAATGAAGATAAATATCTCCCTTCTATAGATAATTTCAAGCTCTATCAAAGATTGATGACTATATTTCCGACAAGGAAAGGCTTTCTCGAAATCAATATAATGTAAAGTGTCTGAAAGATGGAGAATGGAACTCTATGATTTTCCAATTCCTACACAATAAAAATATGGTTAATATAGGGTTCACCAACCTCAAAATAAATGTATCAATATACACTTCATAAAATGTCATTGAAAATGTGGTTGTTGAATTTTTTCAAGGAGTATACAGAGATGGTGGGAACAATAATACCAAAATGATGATTTAGAATACTACTCCTAGTATTGATGACCTAAAAAATTCAAATCTAATTGAGATGCCATTTTAAGAGGATATTATATCAGCCCTTTTATCATTGAACATTGATAGTGTGGGTGGTCCTAATTTTTTTATAAAAAAATCATGTTATACTGGGGCATTGGTTATGATGAGGTCACTTGGGAGGTGAGGGAATTTTTCACTCATTACTCTATTCCATATGTTTTAAATTAAAATTTTATTTTCCTTATTCCCAAGAAATAAAATTATGTGGACATTAATGATATTGGACCAATTTCTATTGGGAACACTGTATCCGTGATCATTAGCAAAACTTTTACAATTATGTTGGAAACATTTACATGTGGTTTCATCACATAAAATTGTTTTGGTTTTCTTATTGGAAATAATAATTATAATTTTCTTTTCACCACATTAGAATGTGTCAAAATCATGAAAAATAAAGTAAAATTTGGGAATTATTTCGTAAAAATGATATCACCAAATCTTTTGATTGTAGAAAGTTGAGATTCATTTTTTCCATCCTCAGGAGACATGGTTTCTCTATTACTTTATTAAAATAGATTAATACCATGTTTCAAAGTGTAAGACTTTAAATTATTATAAATGGATCCATTAGGGGATTATTTCAATGCTCTGGAGGTGTAAGACAAGCTGAACCTCTCTCTATAATACGCTTTTCTATTGGTGAAGATAATTTGACCGGATTCCTAATTGATCTTTCATAATTTGGTCTCTATAGATAGATAAAATATGCAAGAAGGATGTTCATTCACTCACATATTTCCTATGTTGATGACATCCTTATTTATGGGAAAGCCTCAAAAATAAAAATTTCCTCAATAAAATTAATTTTTTCCCATTATTAATATGTGGTGGGATAGACGATCAACTGAAATAAGTCTTTAATTTTCTTTTTAAATGGATTTCATTTCTCTGAACAAAATATGGTTTCCAAAAGACTAGGAGTCGGGAAGGGGAATCTCCCTTTTATCCATCTTGGTGTGGCTCTTGTATGTGGTAAAATTAAATGTAATCATATATAAAACATATGATCTAAAATTATTTTTCAAATGCAATATTGTTAAGAAAAATACTTTTCTCAAGCAGGAAGAATCTACATCATCAAATCTGTGGTCAACTCTTTGTTTTTTATGCATTCTCTTTATATAGATGGACTATAAGTCTCATCAACAAGATTCAAGTTCTAATGAGAAATTTAATATAGAAAAATTCTATTCTTAAGAGAAAAATCATTTCTATTTTCTAGAATCAATACGTTATGCCCACTAATATTGGGGCTTGGGTATCAAAGATTTAAGAATCTTTAATGACACTCTTCTCAATAAATTTGTCTAGAACATCATTATATCCAATGATGAGTCTCTATATTTTATCTCAACCCATTTCACTAATTGGATTCTAAATGGGTAGATCTACTATCTCTCATGATTAATTTGGAATGAAATCAATCATTCTTACACTGATATTATGAATTTCTCCAAGTATATGGTTTGTAGGAACTCAATCTTGATTTTATGTGATACTTTATGGATTGATTTTACACTAAGCAGAAACGTGATTTTTCCTCCTTATAAAAAGGGAATATCCATTTTTGAGTTGAATTCCAATTATTATATTTTTAATGAATTTTTTCCCACTATCATTTTGATAAATCTAGAAAGATACAATTATATTGATACTAAAATTCTTGTTTTGAATCTAAACAGAATGTGTTGTTTTAACACTGAGGATTGATACAGTATAAAATGTGGTAGTAAAATCAGTATGATTTTTTGGATGGATATTTTCAAGAGTGAATTTATTCCAATGGCAATGTCTCTTCTACTCTGGAAGATCTAGATAAACCATATATCATTTCATCACCTACTTCAATAATTGGGGATGCAGCTCACCTGTGTCTGCTACTTCTGTCTGAGTGATGCTGAGTATTTTTCCATTTTTTTAATCCATTTAGTAGATTTCTTATGGTATTGTCTATAGGTAATCTTTAAAATCATGTTACATATTTACAACTATAAATATATAATGATTTTGGTCATTAACTCATTGTAAAACATGTAGATTCTTAACCTCCCCAATGTAGTAGTGACTTCTGTCATTGCATTTACATGGAATACAAGGAATGAGAATGTATTTGGCAATGGGATTCCATAATTATGTGTGGGAATCAAAAACATTAATAGATATGTGGTTTCTAACTCCAAAATTCAAACAAGTCCCATGAAAAATTATTGACCGGATCTTATTATTTTAGGGATTTTTGGTGTTTCTGGTAGGGGAAAAACCATTGTTCATGAAATTAATGCAATGAATCCTTCTTATGTCATCAGGGATAAATGTGAATGTTGATGGGGTTTCTTCAATTTCACCAAGTCCTTTAGGCTATAGTGGAGTCTTTCTTACACATAATGACCTTTTAAAGGGATGATTATTCCCTTAACATGGGAATGGTAATGCCTTTGAAGCTGAATTGTGGGTCATATTTCATGCAATACATTATTTTGTTCTTCATGGTTGAAGGACCCTTTGGATTGAATCTAACTCTACTTAAATAGTGTAATAACTGAAATCACGCTCTAGAAATGTTCTAGGGAATTGTCTTCCTCCTTGGACTAAATTTATTCATGAGTTAAATCATTTAAGTGTGAATTTTATGCATGCATATAGGGAGTCCAATCAAGTTGTTGATTATCGTTTCGATATTTCAATTTCAGAGGTGATCTTGATTTGGTCCTTTTTGACTATAGTATTTTTCTAATATTTATTTATTTTTATGTTCATTGAGATGATAATACTCATCTTTCTAACTCACCCTTGAGATAAAACATTTAATCTATTTAATATATCTTTTAGAGTTAAGATTTATTCGATCCCAAACTTTTCTATTATAATTGTAAAAGTCATGGCTATGAGTATATTTTCAAAAATTCACCATTAATTTTAAGAAAAATTAAAAGAAAAAAATTCATGGAAATTAAACTGAATCAAAAATTTCATTTCCCAAGAAGAAGAAAAGAGAACATCATTTAACATGGGATTTCTGTTAAATATGAAGTTCAAATAAGAAATTGTATAACCCAATAAAAGAATTTGATTTACCAAGTCACTTTCCTTTACCGTTGATTTCCACATATGTTCTTTAACCTTTATTATCTTATGGATAAAAATAATAATTACCTTATTGATAACCATATTCATATAAATTTCCATTTATATTCCACATTAATAACAATTCTCTTCATGTATTACATTATTATAATATCTTTTCAAAATCAGGTGTTAACAATCTTCATCAGTTGAACTATATTCAGAAAAGTGGTGTCAACCTTCATTTGTCACCGAAATACCATAATTTTAAGATAACTAAATCTAATATAATTTATTTTTTTAAAATACTTATAATATTATAATACCATTTAATGGGAGTTTTATAATCTATTTATGAAGACTAAAAAGGTAATGAACCAGTTTTGGGTTACTTACCAATATTAACATATTATCTTATAATGATCATTATTTTTTTTTTAATCTATTAAGAACCATAATAATGATATATATTTTATATATAGTTAATATTTTTCATCCATTATAACCTAAAACTATCCATTTTTGGAAGTGATTGAAAATGAAAAATTTTTATTCGTGAAGGTGTTAGTCCGTACAACATAGGATTAGAGTTTCCATTACTCAATAAATGAGAGGGGAGAATTTGGATAATAAGTGATCATTTCAAACTTATAAATAAATTATTTAAATGATATTTATTCATAAATTCCAATATTAATACAATGCATGAAAAACCAAAATCATCACTTTGTGGAGGAGGTAATCCATGCACACATAGTAACGATAATTCTATTTTTTCTTAGTATATGGAAGAGAATAAATAATGGTTGTGCCATTTTTATTTTAAAATCTCAACAAAATAATTATTATAATGTTATTATTATATTATGGGTATTGTTATTTTACAATTTAATTTATAGTAATGAAATGTTACGAAATATGTGTTACCTACATTGAGACCCTGAACTTCCTCTTGATAAAGGACTTAGATTTGAGGAAATATGGATAATTTGTGGTGACTAGTGGAATTATAGTGTTTAAAAGACTTAAATTTGAGTAAATTTCGGTTGAGGTGCAAGGAAAAATTTTAATTTTGTTTTGGTATTAAAATGGTATATGTGATACCCCATCTATAAGTGAATAAGGGGGGCTTTTCATGTAAAACAATGTTAAGTAGGGGTTAATAATAGAATTGATTGGAAGTTGGGTGAGTTAGGTATGGGAAGCTTTCTAATACATCTAGTTACAGATTTAAAAACTAAATATTTATTTCTATATGGTCTATGAATCATGTTAATTAAGAAAAAGTTAGGCCACCATAGATTATTCATTTAGAAACTTATTACTCTTAATTAAATATTAATCATCATCATAATTATATTACTGAAAATATAAGAATACCATTATTACTGAAATTCAAATTCTTGATTCTGAATTTGGAACTCCATTTAACCTAATTCATTTCATAAATATGATAAAATATTTTTTTAATTTAAACAATCATAACACATAAAAATTGTTTTTAATTAAAATAGTGTTTTTAAATTTTAGATTTTTTTATAAGATAAATTTGGTATGCTTACTGGATTTTATAAAAGAAATAAATTTACTAAAATAAATATAAATACTATGCGAAATTGAAATCAATATAAAATTTTTTCATAGTGAAAGTTTTTACAAAAAATGAAAAAAAGAAGAAAGTTTTTAAAATTCTAATAAAATTCTTCTAAGTACTAAAAAATTATAAATGGAAACTATAAGGTCAAAATAATATTTTAAATTTCATAACTATAACCTTAAAATGTATATTTTTTTGATTAAATTATTTTATAATATTTTAGGCCTTGTATATATACTGATAATGTGATAAAATTCACTAGCTTGGAAAAAAATATATTTTTTCACAATTAACAATAAAAATTATTTTAGAAAAAATAAAAAAAATAATCTTAATATTACATTTTTACACTAAATCTAAAAGTGATGTTCATTTGTAAAAATTATTTTTCAATAAATTAGAAAATTAAATTTTATATAAGCGCAAATAAAATAATTTTAAGAAACATATTTTTATATAAATAAATGACTTTTTTTAATCTTTTATATAGTTTTTATAATGTGGTTTCTTCGGGTGATACTTTTCAATGTAATGGATATAATGGTATTATATTTAATCATTTTAGTATAGTATTTTGTGTTATACAAGAACCTCACATGAATATAATTAAGGAAAATTAAATACTAGAATCCTAGGTTATTATAATCTAGATATGAATGTATTTTCTTGGAAAAATATCCTCCTTTTTTTACCATAACAAATGATTTTATATTATACATTTTCTTATCCAGAGGATTCAAACTAATTTTTCCTCATCCTAGTTTCCAAAAAAAATAAACCTGGATCTGATACTAAATGAGGTCACCCAAACATTTCAGGAATAAATATTATATTTTTTAGATGTATATTCATTATATATCATTATAACCCATGATAGAACCATAATGTTTTAGTGTACTTGGAAACATTGATATATAATAAACTATAAATTAAAATAACTACGTAATATCTAACTTAGTTCTTCATCATTAGAAACATAATTAGGAATTTGATACTTACAAATATTCTTTATAACCTGTGGAAAAGGAAACATAATAAAGGGAGAAATAAAATTCCGAGTAAGGGTAAACAATGGAGATATAAATTATCATTTAATAATTACATAATCATAATGGTATGAAAAAATTATCTTAATAATTGAAAACCATATCCATTGATTATATATTATAATCATGAGTCAAGGGATAAAGAGTGATAGTTCATAAGACATGAATCATTAAGGAATCAAAGAACATGAGACATGTGAGGAAAACATTAGCATATGATCATTTCATGAAAGTGTGGTATAAATTATGTCATAATCATAGTCTTAGAAATCTCATATCAAGGCTATCCACCAAGAAATTCATCACATATTAGGATTTGGATAACCACTCGTGTACCTACTTCAGGCTTGGGATATCCTCTTGTCTACCCACTTTTTAGGATTGGTATAAAATCCCATATATCATTTGAAATAATAAATCATAAATGTTTACCTAATTAATTTTAGGGATATAACGAACCAAATCATTACATGATCATAATATATGCACATATATGCCATAGGATCATGAAAATAATTATCATTCCATCATTACATAACTTCTATAGAAGAGAACAGGTTTCATATATATTTGATCATCATAACAAAAACCCATATAGAGAAATAATAATGATATTATGATATAATTTTATCCCAATTTAATCATAGGTAACATAAAATGAGGTAATCATAAAGGTAAAATGCCTCTTAACGATTATTCAAACATTTCTTGATGAAAGTACCATTTTAATTTTGAAATAAAATATTTAAAATCTAAAAATTTGAAAAATATTATGGATAATAATTTCTTTTAAAATAAACATGTAAACATTGAAATTTATCATAAAAACATTCATTGGTTATGGAGGAATGCAATTCTATTCATTTTTTTATTTAAAAACAAATATTTCTTTCAGATTTTTGGTAAAAAGTAAAAAATCATCTCATTTGGAAAATGAAAAACATCTTCATTTTAAAAAAATTATAGAAATTAATACAAAGTTAATAATTAGTTTAAAAAATCATAGGGTAATAGAAAAAAATTGAAAACATTTTAAATATGATATAGAAATAGAAGAAAAAATATTCTTGACTGAATACTAAAACAATGTTGGTTTTCCTTTAAAAAATTCCTTTTATATATAGAATACGTAGAGAGTTTAAAATTAAATAAAAACATGTAATATAAATAAATAACCATAGGATAATAAAATATTTTATTTTTAAGTGATAATATCAATATAACATCCCTCAATAGAAATTTAGTATAGAAAATCCTGAAAATGAATGAGATTCTAACATACACCTCTTACCTCTTGTCTAGTATTGTTTTATACATGTTCAAACATCCTATATAATAATTATAAATTTATTATAAATTTATTATATAACTATATTCACATATATCAAACCATATTTAATTTACCTATAATTTCTTATCACTCGGTTATAAAAAAATCATTATTAAAATCACAGTTCTGGGTGATAACTGCTTTATTTTTCATACACATTTTGTATTGGTAGTACCAATACTTAAAAATTAATCATAGATAAATCATATATATAATTTTAATCATTTATTGTTTATATATTTAAAAATTATATACAATTTTATTATTATTCATATAAAGTAGTAATGAAAAATAAATTACATTACTTCATACAGATGGTAGTATGTATGTGTCCAAGAGTGACGCTTCCACTTTTTTCTGGATGGAATGAAATAAAAGTAAATATTATTTCCATTATATAAATTTAATAATAACATAAATATCATATATATTAATTCAATACAACATTATAACAAGTAAATTGTAGCAATGATGAATAAAGAAACACATTACTTCGTACAGGTTGTAGTCAACATGTATGCATGAGTGATGTTTTATTTTCACATAAGATGGAATGGATATGAATAATGGTTATTTCATAATCAAAATAAAAATAAATTATATTAATGATAATTCATTATTTATTTTATAATTTATTCCATATATTTATATTATTTAGAAGAAGAAATTAAATTGAAAGTACTCGGTTGAGTGTTATACCTCTTCATTGAAAACCTGCCTTTGGCCTATGCCTTAAACCTTGAAAGGATTATATTTTTTTAGTAACAAGATATATAAAACATTTTAATGTAATCTAAGATGGTATTATGTCATGTAAATTCTAATATATAAGGATTAGACTTTTGAAAAATGGATAAGATAAGGTTACCTTTTATAGGTGAGGGGAGGGGTACCCATGCAATTACCAAAAATATTAAATTAATTAGATTTTTTTTAAGAGGAAAAAAATAGAAATGTTTTGAATATGGGATGTGTATGAGTATTAATTATCTCATTAAATAAAATTTAGGCAATTTTAGGTGTTTTCTATCCCATATATCTTAGTTTTAAATCTTATTACCCTATTAATGATTACTGTGATACCAAAGTCTTTTACTCCTTGGGGATCATGAATGTTATAATAAAAGTATAAGATATACATATGTGTGAAATGGTTTATATTACAGATAATATCCCATTAACTTGGAAAAATAAAATATTTTTATGAATTTTAAATCATTTAACAAAATATTATTTAGCATAAGATGCCATTAAATTCATTTTTGGGATTCTAAACATAGTATGGAATTAAAGACTAAAAGATTAGAAAGGAATTATAATAAAATATTTTAACACGTCATTTATATGTTATATTTTAAAAAATATCATATACCACAATAATTCATCCAAATTTCATTACTTTTTATATTTTAAAATTAATTTATTTTATCTTTTTATTAGATTAACAAGTACTATATCATCACTTCATAAGTATTTAATATAATTATTACATCTCTAGAAATTATAAATAAATTACAATGATAAAAAAATTAATTCATTATTAAAATAATCATTTATAAATGAACATAAATTCCTTTTACCCAGTTGAAAAAATTTAAAAGCTATAAAACAATGAGAGTGAAAATTTGGATTTGAAATTTACAAAAAAAAAATATTAAGGTAATTTTCAAAGAAAAATTATTCCAAGATTATATATAATTTAATATTGGATGAGGGTGGTAAAACTAAAATCTTAAAATAGAAATAAGTAATGCGTTATATATATTTAAATCCAATGACATTATTTTCTACCTTAATTACCTGATTTACCCTTATCAAGGTGACAAATATTTACCATGATTATTATTCATAATTATTAAAAATAAATCTTACATATTTAAAATAATAATAAATTATAATTCCAAATATGGAATCCATTTTTTAGGATTATGTTTCTATAAGTGTAAAACTTCCTTTTTAGAATAAGCATGCGAAATGTAATAAAGATTGTTTTAGAAAAAATCATTATTAATCCTAAATAAATATTTATTCTTATCTCATGAAAAGTAAAAAAATTGATAAATGTTGAAACATTTTATAGAATATATAATAAATTAATTTTATTTGAATAATTCATAAATAGTAATAAATTTTATTTATTAAGATAAATCACATTGTGTGCATAAAAATAGTTTTATAGAAAATACATCTCTTTTTTCTTTAAAATTATTTTATCAAATGATAATTGATGAATTATTTATATAAATATGTAAAAAAAATTATTTATAATTTTTTAATTTCTAGTAATATCCACAAATCCAATGAATATGCTTTGATTGTCACATTAAATAATATAAATTCATTAGTATAGTGTGATTCGCTTAAACTCGGTGTTACGTGTAAACCAACCTATTGAATACTTAATGTTTATTTAAAAAAATACTTATAAAATATTGAAGTGTTGGAAATTAAATTGAAAACAAATATAAAAAACAAATTAATTATTCTAAAAAATTTAATTCCATAAATAAAATCCTAAGGATAGTATCATAAGAAAACAAGAATGTCAAGGGATATTCCATATGATAGAGACACCTACCTCACCTGCTAAGAGAATAATGTCTCCTTATAAACTATAAATTTTATTCAGATAGATTTGGTCCTCACAATACTAGATCCAAGAAAAACACCATCAATTCCAAATCAAACCCACTAGATCCAAAAAGCATGGTCCATTAGGTTTTAATGAAACAATGGGAAGAGAGATTAAGAGAATATATAGAGAAAATAGGAGAAACCAAGATGAAATATTATCATACCATCAAGAGATCAACCCAAATTGATTGAGGACCACCAATGGATAAAATAGAGACTTCTGTATATTAAAATGGAGGATATTATTTTAGAAAATTGGGGATGAAAAGAAAATTTGAGTTAAAAATGATCAAGGACGTCATGGTAATTTTAAATTTTATGAAACTCATATTGATTTACATAGTTATAATGCATCTAGATAAACCTTGTGTCAACCTCTAGAACAAATCCTAAATATCCACATGGTTTTCCAAGATATTTTAGTGTTTAGAAAAATCATGGAAATCACCACTAGAACCAATATATCCATATTACGTTGTTACTATATTGTTACTACTAAATGTGTGCCTCAACCATGTAAATGTGCAACCCCCCCAATCATTTTTTCAAACCTCATCTCTTGAAAGAGATTAAAACCTAAAAATATATTATTCAAGATCAAAAATAAATGTACCTTTTTCCTGTTGGGTGACACATTTCTATCCATCATTAAACTATATATTCCCATAATGGCTCAGGTTCATAAACCCACTAAGATATAAAGTCATTGTTGTGTCATCAAGGAATAAATCTCCTATGTATCATGATTTCCTTTACCACATTTCCATTTCACTAAAACCAATGTGGTTATATTTCCACACAATACCTCATACTATCAGTCCAGTAGCGGAATAGGTATTTCAATCACTGAGGTTTTGGGTCCATTTCATTATCCTGCCACTCAATTACATGTAATGGGTTTGGCTGATACTTATTTAGTTATGAAACATTAAACACATCATAGATAAAATTAAATTGATTTGGTAAGTCTAATCAATTATCCACCTTTCTAATCCATTTCCCAATCTCAAATGGTCAATCAAAATGTAATGTTATCTTTGCATGCCTCCTTAAACATCTATGTCCTATCCGAGGTGGGACTCTGATGAAAAACCCATCACCTACCTCAAATTTCAATGGAAGATGACATCAATAAATATATTATTTATAGAAACTATGATATATATCTTACCAACTCTTGATCACTTTAAAAATATCCACCATATACTGAATGATGCTTAGTCTAACCATGGACCATTCTCAAACAACTTCTCAGTAAAGATGTGATTTGTTAAGCCACTTATACATTGCAAAAAATGCATCCATCCTATAAAAAACATGATAAATATTGTTATAAGAAAACTACACTAAGGTAATATTTTTTTATCATTTTATATTAAAGTCAAGAACACATTCCTAAAGCATGTGTTTAAGAATTTATATGGATCTCTTAGTCTCTCCATCCATCTAATGTTGGTATTTTGTGCTCAAATTAAACTAACATTTCATCAGGACCTTCAATATGTACCAAAACTATTATGTGAAGAGAGGGTCCCTATCATGAATTTTTTCTGATGGAATACTATGTATTCTAACAATATTCCTCACATAAAGGTTCCCTCAGTCCTCTACATTCATTTTAACCTTTATAGGTAGTAAATATATTGACTTCAATAGTCAATCAGAATTCACCCACATCGTATCATTTCGAAAGGATATAGAGGTTTCCCAACCATGAATTCCATATAAATTTTATCGAATTTCAATATTAAAATATGTAAGGGTTACAAAAAACCAACAGGTCTCAGATGATATGGCTGAATTATCTTCCATATAAGGTACCAGGACACAAAATTAATAATTGATCATATCATTCCCAGTCACTAGTAGTGATGTCTCAGGACTTGATACATATTGGTATATCTAGGTTGTATAAACCAATTTTTTTGTTTAATTTATAAAAAATTCCATATATTAGGTCTATCAAGACAATCATTCAACATTAGAAGCATAGAACCCCATTAAAAAAGATGTACAACTCCCATAAGGTCTCCCCACCCTAAATAATCTTACTAAATTATTAAAACTCAACATCAGGTGATTGTATATGTTAGAGGTGATCATATATAGATGATCCATCTAAACAAAAGTAAGGAATACCTATTAGTTAGTTGTACATTTACCCAAGAGCATATCAGAAAACAATCCCACCAAGAACCATTCTTACACCAATTCATTAATTGTCTATGTTACAAATTTTTTACTCAAAACATATAAAACCATCATTAAATTTTTGGGATTGTATGAATATAAAAATAAATGGTCTTATAGTACTCCACTCAGTGTATTTATCTCATTTTTAGATCCCCCTCATAGAATATGTACTTCAGAGTCTAATGGTACTAATACACTATAAATATCTCCCTAGAGAGGTAGTCATTACATGTCTAAAGAGTGTGCATATCTATCACCAACTCAAGATCATTAATGGGTAAGTTCTTTTAGTTAAGGGTTAATATATGATATATATATATATATATAAGAAATCCCTTGTCTTCCTTGTATCAAAAAACAACCCAAACCCACAATTTATGCATCACAATGGAAAATATATCCCAAACACGACTCAGGAAGGATCAAGAATGGAGCTAAATTCCATTTCACTTTAAACTCCTCGAAATATATCTGGTAATGATTTTTCAAAAAATACTATTACCCCTTATAGGTTAAATATCTTTTAGGATATGAAATCATGGAGAAGTCATGAACAAAGAACCTATAATAACTTATTAATACCATGAAACTTTTTTCCTCATACTCATTTTTAGGAAGCTCCCAAGACAACTCCTCCAAAATCGTCTTAGGATCCAATAAGACATACTTCTTAGAAATAACAGGGCCCAAAACTTACCCCTCTTGAATACAAAACTAGAATTTAGATATATTTCCACACTGAAAATTTCATTTCATGATTCTAAGGAATATATTCAAATTATCTATATCATTCTACACTGATCTAAAAAAACAAGGTTACCATCCATAAAAACCACCATTAGTGAATCCCAAAATAAATAGAATATTTTATTAATTAAATCCATAGATTATTCCTGATTGTTATAAATTACATGAATAGACACTCATAATTCTCATACCTAATTCAAAACATAATCTTCGTAATATATTTCTTCTAGGCCCTTAGCTGATGGTACCTCAATCATATATTGGTTTCTTAAAATCACCAAGATTACTTAAACTGATAGACAAAAACTAATAAATAATTGTAAATGGAATTTATTATTAATTTTCAATTGGTTGATTTTATGTTAATCAACACAATGTCAGAGACTCCCATATTCCTTCTTTACAAATAAAATTAATGATTCCAAAGACAAAACACTAGGACAAATAAATCCCTTAGACTTAATCTACTCAATCTAAACCTTTAATTATTTTAATTTAGTAGGTTATATAAAATATTATGGTATGAAAATTTTCCTCATAACTAAAAAAAATTCTATAGAAAATAGGACTTATTTATGATATAGAAACCCATATAAATCATATAGAAAAAAACATCAGGATACTCACTCACCACCATGGGAAGAGGGCCACAACAACATGGATCAACAACATCAAAGAAACATCTCTGGAAACCTAAATATGAACATGTCATCACTTCATACAATAGGTCCTTCTCTCCTAGATCTACAATCCTAGTCACCCCTAAATACATGAGTGAATATAATTTTAATTAATCTGGGATTTATAGATAATCATCCAATTCATACTAGTAAAGAGGTAAAAGTTAATAAGATCAAGAACTAGGAAATTCCATATGGTTTCATAGTCATCAATCATAACCTAAAATTTGGGATATCTAAAACCGTATTCTTACTTATTTCCCAAAGTAGTGGATAGAGTCCTCATAAAAAGAATAAGATCTGAATGAAAACCCAACAATTATTAATCTTAGAGGATATAAAGGAATAAGTTTCACCTGTATTAAATAATTCCATAACCATATAAGATGCAATAAACATTGTCGTTCTACCTTTGACTCATCTAGTTAATAATCTTCTATATATACGTGTACATCCATATTATACCCATTTTTCTAGACTTGATCACCACCCTTGGAAATAGGTTAATATCATTCCCCTTTTACTATATCAGATTGAAACTGATAGCCCTTGCTGATGGTGGATTCATTTCTACAAACTTGGGATACTATCTCAAAGAAAATCTAATGATGACCAAATTTACCACATTAATGACACAAATTTAGTGATACCTTACAATTGAGAACCCTAAAATCTATTGTTCATCATTGACACAAACTCAATGTTGGTCAACATAATTCCTCTTCTGGAAAGAAAATGAACTCTAGTTTCCACCTATTGTAACTGATAATCTAAAGATTATTATCTTCCGAAATATATAAATATAGAGCACTAAATCCTTTTATACAACCTATTTACATGTGGGTAGTAATAAAGGATTCATCCTAGTCTGAATACCAGGCATCAACACCATTTCAATCATTCATTCCTAAGTCATTAGTCATGTGATCTAAATATGTGTACTCCAACCTGATCAACTTAGTAGCATAATCAAAGAAAAAATGATCTCCCTAATCCATAGTAATGAACTATCATGAATTCTACCCTATCAATATATTGGGATAGAAATATGGATTGAAGAATTTCATAAAGGCAGTCCCAGTGAGATCATCGTGTAACTTCGATTTCAAAATAGATTCCCACCACTTCATTTTTGTCCCTTAATAATATATTTAGCTGAAAACAACACTGGAGTCTTTTATGTTTTTCTAGAAATTGAAAATCCTCAATACTCATACTAAATTCTTCTAATTCCAATGTTCATTTCACCATAAAATATTGACGAATGATACTTAGTGAATTATGAGGAATGTACCACCTTATATTCTAATTGAACATTGGCTACTTATCCTAAGGACTGGATCTTATGGATTACATTTTCACAAAAAAAATGATTTAATCATAGAATTAAACTTATGGGATTTTTCTACATCTTTATCTCTAGAATTAATAGGTTATCTTCTTGAAGGAGGAGTATTTGATAAATGAAAGATGATCAAAAAAACCCTTATAATATAATTTTGATTCCATAATCAAAAATAGAATTTATATAATTAAATCCAAAATGATAAAATCATAAACATGGATTATAGACAACCCCAAACTTCTTATGGTAACTTGAGGTTTTTTTTAAGAAATTGATATGGCCAGGAAGACTCCAACACTAGCTCTCAAGTTCTGGAGGTCCAATATCTAGTCATTCAACAACACCCAAACATAATAGGGTGATACATAATATTTAGTGTAGGATTTTAATGGAAAACTATATTTAATACCAATATTTAAGAGATGTCCCTGATTAAACACATAATTTCACACAACATGGATTTTAATATGGCTGGAATTGTGTTCTCAATTGCCACAAGCTAGAGATAAGCACATGGGAATCATACAAAGGAAAATGGGAATAATCTCACACTTTAAAGGTCACATGAATATATAGAAGTAAATATTGTACCCCCAATAGATATCCAAAATAACTCCAATTTTTTAAAAAGCCAAACCACAAATGTAATATATCCCAACTATGTAACATGGTATATATAAAATAATTAAATACCATGAACATTGGACCTGAAGAAACACATGGGTCCATCTCCACATGACCATATGTCACAACCATTCCAACCAACTAGAATGAAATACAATCTAGGAGATTCATCTTCCATATGACTCTCTACCCATTTCCTTCATCCTATAAAATCATTTCTACAAATTCTAAAAGGAAAAAAGTTGGGTTTGAGCACTAATTATTAATATAATACCACTAAATAATATATACAGTGTCTATCTAAATGCATCAATTAGTTTTTGTATGAAATAAATTTTAAAAACATTTCAAAAGAAATCAGTTTTCCTTAAAAATCATACTTCGGTTTTCATTTTAAAAACATCACTTTTTATATAAATTGAATCAATGTCATATAACAAATAAATATTAGGTATAAGTAGATGTATAAACTAGGATTTCATGTAAATTTTTTTTATCAAGTGGGAAAATAATAAAAACAAATAAACATTCAAGTAATGTACCATAAAGAAACAAAGGGTATTCCATGACATGAGTGTTTACATCATTAATAAGTACAAAAGAAAAATATCTAGCATAAGTGAATACGATGGTCTGTAAACCTTGGTCCCATAATAAGGCTACCCACTATCAATAATCGAATCACAAGAACCTTGCTAGTGATAGCTTACTTCACTAAGGTTTTCATATGTTTAGTTTTATCAATATTCACCAATCTCTCCTAATATAAAATATACCATCATTATATTTCAATAAAACAAAGAACATATTTCATAAAACATTTTCTATATCGATGACACGCAACTTCTATGGTTACAAAACAATTTCTAATCCCAACCCATATTTGAGGAATATTATCAAACACTTCACATTCATAAAATATAGTTTCCAATGACAAATCATTTTTAAAATAATAAGTCTAATAGGTTTTATGGTGTTAAGAAGAAGCTGGTTGAGAAGAAAGAATGATTATTTTTACATTTTCTTTTTTTTCAAGACATAAATCACCTAGTTTTCTTATGTTTGACTGTGGGTGTTCAATTGTGGGTGTGGGGATATGTGGTATTACCATAAGGTGGAACCATGGGTATGAAACTATGGGGTGATAATGTGGGTGTGTGGAGATAGGTGTGTGAACATGAGGTTAAACCATGGGTGTTTGACTATGGAAGTGCAACTGTGGGGTGTGACTAAGAGGTGTGACTGTGGGTGTGTGATTGTGAGGTGTGACCATGGGTGTATGAATCTTATGGATAATATATTGTGTGATCAGGATGTTAGATAATTATTTTTAACCAGTATATGATATTGTGGTTTGTCGCCATGAATTTTATCCATATTAGTCGTCTGTTTGATGAAAAATTGTAAGTTATAAGTCACACATTATATAGTGTTACCTTAATGTAAATGTGCCATTGCAGAGTAATGTGTTCCTCTATGGTTTAAATATCATGGTATATCCTTTCATGGTTCCATCAAAGAATATTTTTAATTAATATCAATAGAAAGTGGAGGAATATGGATCTAGTGTAATTATTCTAATTGCCTAATGAAAATATGAAGGAAAAAAGAGGTTTCATGAACATTTGTTTTCACAAGATAAAGAATGAAGATTGTAAAAGTTAGCTATTAAGTTCACCTCCATGAAGAGTTGTTCCAAACTAGTTTAAGGTAATATTTAAGAATACATAATGAAAATATTTATATCACATATAATAATTATTCATCATATTACATGCATGCATAATTTCAGGATTATTACATGCAGTGGTTTGTGATATTAGTATGGAAAGAAGGTGGTTTGGTTTCCATGGTATTTAAGAGGATAAATGAAATTCATCATGATATCATCACCAAAATATTCATGTATTTATTTATACACATAGAATTAATTTATATGAAATGTAGGTTTAAATAATTATTATGCGGGAAGGTTTACTTCTACTTGTTTCAATGTAGTTACAATCAGTTATGGAAACCATTTCTTAAGAAATTATTAGTGAAGAATAGATCCAATGTTTTTGGGTGTATGAATTAAAAATTATTTACATTGTATAATAAATATTTCAATAATGAAAAAATATTAAAAGGGATCATTCACTATATTATATATGATTGATTATTATTGTGATTCCATGTGTTTCATTTTTGTGAAAGTTAGTAGTTTTGTAGAGAATTATAAGAGGATATGTTCTTTCTCACTGTTCTATAAGAAATAAAATCATAAGAAGATATTACAAGAAAATGGGAATGTGTAAAGAATTCAAGAATCACATTTATGATTCCTTGAAACCAATAGTGGAAGGTTCTTTTCATTTTTTTTAAATATATTTTGTTATATTTTCTATGTGAGGAGGAAATTCACTATTAAAGATTTATAGTGAAATGAAAGTGATGGACATACCTTTCTTTCTATAAACCACAATGTATTTTTTTCTAATGGATGTGTAATATCAAATTGTTTCCATATCACATAAAGGATATGCTGATATTATTTAGTAGTGAACCTTGTAAATTCATGTGCTTAGGTGGGTGTGATTTTGTGTTGTGATTCTACAAAGTCATTTCACCTTAACTAAAGGTAATGTTTTTTTCGAAAGGATAATACATAATAATAACTAACTTATGATTCACCCCGCCCCCACACCCCAGTGGTAAAAAATATCCCTACCAATACATTCAATTAGTATCAAGTCATGGTTCATTCATGGACACATGGTTGTTTTAATAAGTATAATTCTGTAATAGATATCCAAAATTCAGTTGATATTAAGTGGATTCAGGTTATTTATGTGAATAATTATCATAACTGGGAGGATAAAATGGTTCCATATCTTTTACCTATTGGTTATGAAGTTCATGAAGCTACTAGATGCAGTTTCAATCTTCCTGGTGAGGGTTCTCCATTAACATATGAAGAATGGATGAATCTTGATAATGATTGAAAAGAAAGAAGTGGTATTGCCTCTTCTCACTTGGAAAGAGATTTTTTGTGGGCTGATGTAATTTTTAATGAACAAGTCATCTCAGATAATTTGAATAAAATTAATTAGGGTAACAAAAAAGTGAATAAAGATAAGTTACATTTTTATAGATTGAAATATGTAGTGTTAAAAATGGGAGATAACAAAACAATTATTATGTTATTCACAATGGTTAATGAAATTGTATGTACCTTAAGTTTACTTATATAAATAATGGAAGTCTCAAGATTATTTGAAGAGATATTGAGAATTATTTCTAACATATTTGATTCTAAAGTATCATCCTTGGAAGATAATGATCTCGGAAAAATCTACTGGGATGATTTTTATAGTTTTCTTATTATATAACAGATGAAAATATAATGATTTCAAAAGAAATGGAATGGCCAATAATGAAATCTCCTTCAAAGTCACTAGAAAAAATAAGTAAAAGAAAATAATTTTTGACAAATAGGGTCATGATTCTAATTCAAATGATGATATGATTATAAATTGTGATGAATTCATTTCTTCGTCTTTTAAAAATTTTAAAATAGAAACATTGAATTATAAAGACATTTTACCATTTTATTGATTTAATTATGAATATATTGGATGGTTTTTAGTAAATTGTCCAAGATAAAAGGTAAATTGATAAATTGGATAGGATTATTGATGATCAAGAAGATCTCAATATAAGAAGGTTGAAAAATAAAATAATTTTTTATAAATAGAAGAATAATAAATAATATATATAAATAAAATAAACATTATGTCCAAGTATAAGGAATGTGATGATAGTGAAGATGAAGTGGAAGCTAAATATTTCTATAATAAAGGTTCTAAAAATTATTACTTAAAGGGTGACTAATGAGGATTTTTCTATTGAAGAAAGTAGAACATATAAAGATAAAGAAGAGGAAACTAAGATGGTTTTCATCCTTAAAATTTAATTTAATTAATGTATCTAGAAAATTGAAAAGAATGAGAAAGATATTAAGAAGTTAGAAAAAAGAGGATATGTTTACAAGTAATTAATATTTTTTAATTTAATAAAATTTAAAATTGTTAAAAGATCTTGAATCCTTAACTAAATTTATTAATGAAGAGAAAACTCTAAAATTTATGATAGAATAAAAGATTAGGGAAAAAGAGAAATAATTTTATCCTATTCAATAAAAACTAAATAAAAATATATAAACAAAAAAATTTAACTTCAAAAGTTATAGATAAATATATGATGTTTAAATACCAGAAATATCAATAAATATATCTCTTAAAGTTTGATAATAAGGTTTAAGATGTTAGAAAATAATCTCATATGAAACATCTATCCATACAGACCATGTGTGAAGATAGATAAAGTGGATTCCAAATATGTGGAATTTATGGGAGAAACAACATTATTATAACATCTTCGATAACTAAATATTCTGTGAATTCTTATAATAATTCCAATAATAATAATAATATATTAGGACTCTACCAAAGCTTTAGTTCACAAATATAGCTATAATTTTTGGTCAAAATTATGTTGGAACACAGTGACAATGTTTTGGACAACATATATGTTAAAAAACAAAATAAATTTTTTTATGGATATTCTTGGGGTAATGGAGTTTCCGGGTACACTTCCAAAATGTTTTGGATCTATCATCAATATATTAATGGAACTAGGAGGTGTTAGAGGCGAAATTTGAGAACTTAGCCTACTCCAAAATGAAATATTCAAAAACCATATGAAAAATGTTATTTTATTACTTTAAACATATTATAACTTCTTGAAATCCCCCATCATATGTATGATCATCCGAGATACCTTTCAGGAAAAAAAATTATTGTGTTTGTACCAATTTAATAATGTTTTTGTGAAAAAACTCAAAAGTAAAGGAGATGGATGAAAATGGAAAAGAGGGTTATCTTTTTTTGGAAATTTCCCTTAAATCCAAAAAAGGATAACATCCTTGGATATAGTATTGTTTTTTTTCATAAAATATGAAGGGATATCTGAAATATTTCAAGAAGTATAAATACTATAATGAATGAACATTGGCCATTATATTTGACGAGTCTTACAAAATAAAAGTTATGGGATATAAATTCATTTAAAAATAAAATTAAAATCCAGAATTGAATTTTTTATTGGTGGATTGAAACATAATATATTGTGTGTTTTAAATCATTGTGATGGGGGAAATAATTTTATCATTTGAATCAATGGTTTTATTATCAAATGGATTGACGATAGAGAAGTTATGATAAGAGGATAGTAAAAAAGGTAAACATGTTCAGGGTTGTTTATGGGAAAATTATTTTTACAGGAGTATGAAAGAGGAAAATAAATTATATTTTAAAATTATTTTCAATATATTTCAAATAAAAAACAATTTAACACTTAGAGGAAGTTTTTTTGAGGTTCATGGACTGAATAAAGTATATTTTGGTGTTTTTCAATATGTTATATGGATAAATTTTCAACTCCTCACACAATAATGTTGAGATAAATACTTATAATACCTTGGATCAAATTTATTATGACATATATTGGACTATGATAAAGTTATCAACCAATATAGATAAGTATCTTATTCTATTTATTGATGATTTCACTCATATTACATGTATTTTAAAAAAAGTCATAGGCTCTCACGATGTCCAAAAGTCTCAGGAGAAATGCTAAGGAAGAATAATGCTAATCTTTAAAGAATATCTAAAAAGATAATGGTGTAGAATAAGCACACACAAAATTTCAATATTATATTAAGAATAATAGTATCCATTGTGTGTTTAGTGCACCATATACTCAACAATAGAATGGTGTAGCTAAAAAAATTATAAAGAGTTTGAGATGGCTCGAACAATGTTGATTGAACAAGATACTTCTCAGTTCATTTGGAGACAGTATATGAGATAATTATTCCAAATTCAAAATCACTAATTCTATAGAGAAAATTCAGTCATTTTCCCATATGATATATCTTATAATAATTCCCTAGGTTTAAAGCACATTATTGTTTTTGGAAGCCCTTGTATTATCAAAATAAAAGGTGAATATATTGGGAAGTTTGATCAATGTGGTGTTGATGAAATATTCCTTAGCTAATTTACAAATGATAGAGAACAAAAATGCATCAACAAGGATACTAGAATAATTTCATACTTTTCTCAGGAGAAGTTTTTTTGAAATTCAATATAATAAATTATAAAAGAAAATATATATTTAAAGGGGGGAATTTAATTTTTTTCTGTTATGAAACATGATGACTCTATTGATAAATAAAGTATTGACACTATGAAAATAGAATTGCAAGACACCAATATTTATAGTGGAAAAAAACCTCATATATTCATATTATTCTAATAAAAAGGTGGAGTTCCAAACTGTCATTGTAAATCAAAGGAAAATAGTTTAAAACAAAAAACAATATTGGGGATAACACATGACTATTTTTTTAATAAGTTGAGGTAATACATGTGGAATAAATAGTGAAACATCAATAGTGGTTTAATGAAATAAATGAGTAATTGAGTCTAATTGAAAAAAAAATGAGACATGGGAGATGGTTCCTAATCCTGATGAAAAATCATCTAATTATACCTAAGTGGGCTTTTTAAAACAATGTGAATGAAGAATGTAAAGTGGTAGGAAATAAAGAAATCATGTATTGTAAATGATGTTCTATCATGAACCAACCACCAAGGCCTACCTATCCAGTGGTGTTCCTAATATGAAACACAAATACCACCTCCAATAGGATAGAAGATAGAGACTAGTATTGAGAAGTCATATCACACACATTGGAGGCTTTATCCTAGAGTACCTCTACACGCACACACATCATTGAACACCATTATAATTCAAAAAATATAATCAACTGAAACAATAGATTAATTCAAGAAAATTATCCCACATTATAGTAAAAATGATTTAAAAAAATTAAAGGGACAAATATAATCAAACCAAAAACTACAAAAGAACCCAACATACTGACAACGTTGGATAATCTTCTCAAAAGAACCTCTTAGATCTATTTAAAGACAATCTAGCTCATATAAGCTCCAAAAAATCTCCAAAAACTCTTGGTCCTCATAGGGCCCCAATGGTTGTCATTTCATAAAAATAATACATGAAATTTGTGGTAAAATCTTATATAGGGGTCAGTATAAACAAACCCAGTATGGAATCCCATAATCACCAAACACAATCATCAAAAGAGAGTTTTCAATTCATCACCCTAAAAGAATTTCAATAAAAATATAAGATTACAACCATAATAATAACCAATAAAATCTCATCACAAATACCAAATGAAGATATAAATGGTATCTCCATCACTATAGATCAACTAATAATGATGATTCAGCCTGCAGAACCAAATGCCACTCTCTGATGTCCAACTACACATGAAACTGTATGTGAAATCATGTTGAGGGGCCTCACATCACCACTATACTCTAAAATCAAGGGGGAACTATATCTAATCCATGAATATCATGTAACCTCTCAATAATCCATGTATAGTTCCCACCCCTCACCACTACACTCAACAAGTAAAAGAGCACTAACTCTAGTGGAGGATTCACACCTAACATAGCTCAGAAATGGTGGGTACCACTCTATAGATAGAGTAACCATTCCCAACGTACAATGGGGGGTTTCCAACAATACCTAGGTAAAGAGTATAGAAGACCTAGTCTCTTGTGCATCAAGGGTGTTTCCTACCCTAGTAACACACTGATGATCACTCCTTATTGCTGCTAACATCTAATCATTGTTAACTGAATCATCCCTCTAGAATCACCACACATGGAAACTTTTATTCTAGAATGAATTACATTATCCCATTCTCTGAAGAAAACTACTTTGGATATGATAATTATAGTCCAAAATTTCAGTTTCCAAAAATGAGATAGGAAAGGTGAATGATTAATGGCTCTATATTTCCCTAAAAGGAGTACATAGTGCGTCCCATAGGGTACAAGACTCATCTCTATAAATCTAGAACATCTCATGTACCCCATTTTTCATGGAATATCCTTCTCTATATACATGGAGTGTTATTATATAATACACCACATGTAGAGTTCAGGCTGGCACTCAGTGTATCGTCTGGCCTAGATCATGTACTATAAATCCTATCTATGTTATTAGAAAATTCTTGTGTATATGTGTTGTTCTTGAGTACTTTCTAAAGTGTGTGGCGTGTTCCCTAAATCACGTGATAGGTAGGGGCTGGGAAGGAACTTAGTATTTATCATCTTCCCATTCCCATGTACCTTTCAATGTACATGGATTGTGCCCCACCATGCATGTCGTATAAGGAAATATCAGCTCCTAGTCATGTACTCTCTATACATGTCGATCCATCCCGTAAGGTCTACACATTGTGTGACTTGGAACACATTATGTGCAGAACCACATGGATTCCTATGAATACATTGCCTATACATATCTAGTTTTATGACTAAGGGTTACACTGAATGTATCTCCACTATTTGATTTCTAATATATACCTCAATGTGAAAAACCTAACATCCAAAAATAGGGGACTGCACATAGTGTGTTGAAAAACTACATGATGTGTAGTAGGGATTTTTCTAGAATCGATGGTTCTTCACATGTCATAAGATTCAACCACCCCCACTATTGAATCCACAACAAATATAAACATACAACACTAATATGTCACTTACCAAACCTCATCATTAATAGTGGTCAGATTCCAAACATAAGAATCCTCTTATGAAGCAACCCTATCATGTCGTTCCTCCATATATCAGAAACCACAAACAATAAATCATGATCTACCTATAATTGGCCTTAATTATCCTATAAGACAACACCACACCTAAATAATTCACTCCATCACATATCAGGCCCCAAAGAAACAAACCTTCACACCATAGACCGACTCCACAATGATAGTTTCCATGGTATTTATCAAACTATAATCCAATGGAAATATCGATGATGAACATGTGGAGAAAAAATGGATGAAAACAACAAAACATGAAAATAAAGAACAAACCTGTCACGACCCTTCCTCGGGGCCCGTGCCATGACTACCCCAAGCCTGCCTTCCATAGGACAGGGGCTGGCGACTAGCACCAAAGGCATAAATCCATAACCTAGGAAGGAATTGCCTTTATGAAGGTAAAAAATCACAACAGAGTTCTCAAGTAAAGCAAGCACTAAGTAAATACTGAATACAAAAGGTATGTTCTAAAAGGAAAGGGAACGGAAATACAAGCCCAACAGTAAGTACAGTACAATTGAAAAGCTAGTACAACAGTAGTAAGTAAAACAAAAACCACCGAGTCATCCTCTGGGAATCCCACCTGAAGGGTGGGTACAGATGGTCTCCTTAGCACCTCGGGTATGTCTATCTCCTCCATGTACTTCTCGTCAAGTGGTCCACCTATGGGTACCATCCATCTCCACAAGTCTCCGCCACGATCAGTGTTGTCCATCGTCTGCATCCTACACAACGTAGTGCAGACATAGCCCGTGTAGGGGTGAGTATAACGATACTCAGTAGGGACCCCAAGACCCTCAAGGTATCACATTATCCACTAAGGATAAACAAGAATTAAGATACAAAACATGGTGCATAATCCAACCCTACTTAGGTATATTCCCATACATATACCTAAGTCTTCAATCTAATTCGGCTCCAACTCTCGTGCCCAAGCACATCCCAGCCCACACAGGAAAGATGTAAATCACATCGATGATAATGATTGAAAGTCTAGACTCACCTCACACAGGTATACATCTTTCGTATAGAGATAGAGATGATTGGATGTAGTCACTGATTCATCGTCGCTACCGATACCACGGAGGATTATATTACAGTTGTCTTCGCTGCCGAACCCACGGAGGATTCCAGTATAGTTGTCGTTGTTCCTGAACCCACGGAGTATTCCAGTACAGTTGTCTTCGTTGCTGAACCTATAGAGGATTCCAGTATAGTTGTCGTCGCTATAGAACCCACGTAGGATTCTAGTAAAGTTGTCATCGTTGCCAAACCCACAGAGGATTCCGGTACAGTTGTCGAAGCATTCATAGGCAGCTCTAGGGTTCCCACACACAGTATGCTCGATTTCGGGAGGGCCCGATCCTCGTGCAAAGGGGTCAATACATCAACTACCAGGAAGTCCATATTTGATGTATCCTGAAGTTTCGTCTCGTTAAAAGGAATCTGACGCGACAGATGATGCATCAATCGGAAGCCCGGTCTGAGAGATATTGGTTTTTCCGTTCCAGGGGCCCGGTTGGGAATACACTAGTTCCAAACCCCGCCATTTTTCAAAGTCGTCCAAAACACACTAAGAGTATCAAAAAAGGACCTTCTCGTCGAAAGGATATTAGTGCCGCATATGGTGCGTCGATCGGACACTCGGTTCTAATGTTATTCACGTTTAAGTGAAAATGGGCCCGGTCCATCAAGCCCAGTGGGTTGGCGGGTCGGGTCAACCCGGTTTTGGCGGGTCTGACCCGGCAGAGGGTTGGACCGACCCAGTGAATCCTACGGCCCAACCTGAGGGGCGCGGCCCTGCCCGAAGGGGCATGGCTCAGCCCGGAAGGGTGCAACCCGACTCAGCGGGGCGCGGCCCGGTGTGGCGTGGCCCGGCCTGGCGTGGCCCGGCTCGGTGTGGCCCAGCCCGGCTGGCCAAGCACTGCAGGGGGGCGCAGCCCCCTGGTCTCCTGAACCGGCGGCACCAAACGGCGTCGTCCTCATGTCCGGTCGATCGAAGTCGGCCGGTCTTCCTGGCGCGAGTGGCCCGCTCGGGCGGGCCGCGGTCCTTCGGTGCGGTACCTACGGGTGCCATGGCTCTTTTATCCTAGTCGGCTGGCGATCTGGCTGGTTCACAGCCGAAGCATCCCGCGGAGTGCGGGATGTGGTTCTCCACAGAGTGGTGCCCCATGTGGTGACGCGGTCTCCCTTCGGGCCGGCTGGCATTATCCGGAAGGTTCTTCTTCGTCCAAGCGGCCCGCAGTTGCGGGCCGCAGTTCTTCCGCACGCGGCTGCCACCTTCACTCATCCCCACCTTTCCAACACAGTCTTCATCACAAAAAAAAGTAACTATGGAGGGTCATCGGGCCGTGTTCATTCATCCCATGCCCTCTGTGTTAGGTGGTATCAATTGGCCAAAGTTATTCCAAAGAAATCACAAACGAGATAATTTATTCCCTTATAATTTATATGAAACCCCTACCTCGAAATAAGGTTCACGGTAATCGGGCGTCGCGGAAGACGGAGTTGCATGGAGACAGCATCAACTCATTGACATCGGGAAAGAAGTATCTGAGGATGGCATGTCATCAACATTCCTTGCAGGTGGCTCCTTCTCCTTTGCCTTGGTCGAAGATCTAAAGAGGTGATCGTCATTCTTCGGGGGTTCTTATTTAGAAGGACAGTGTTCTTCATTGAAGAGAAACACCTTCTTCAAAATCTCAATAGCTCTCCCAAAATCATCACAACACAATGAATGCCCCAAAATAAAATAATTGCTAAGGCTATTATTTTATTCACACATGTAATTCAAAATCGAACTCTTTAATTAATTAATTAAAGAGTTCGAATTCATTAATTAAAATGTGTTGGAAAATATTAAAGAGAGAGAGAGGGAGGTGAAGCAATCTCATTCAATAAGGGGGGGTTGTCGAATTAATTAAAGGGGGTGTTAATGGGGAGTTGAGGGGAGGTGATAAGTCAGGGCTTATATGGGCCCCACCTCACAAATACTTTCTCATGAGAGGTTATGTGGGTGTGGTCCCCACCAATAACTTCCCCATGTAGGATTTAACTACCCATGATAAATAAAAAAAATTCACAACAATTTTATTTAAATTTTTTATTAAACCCTAAAAATTAACTTTCAACCCGCATAAAACGCAACTGTGGTAAAGGTCTCTTTAAGCGAATACTGGCACTGTGAGTTCATCGGTGCCCTTATATTTCAATTCTGAGCACCGTTTCAAAAGATAGAAAAACCCGCATATACGATTACTAAACGTACCTGAACAAAACATCATAAATTGATTTCGGGCACACTGGGCCTAGGAATCAATTGTTTTCAGAAACCGAAGACTAGTAAAATTCCATAGAATTTAGGAAAAAAATTCCTTGAAATTTATGGGTCTTTACATTACTCCCACCTTAGGGATTTACATCCCCGTAAAGCTAAAACACACACTAGGGAAGAAAATGGGGGTACTGTACATGCATCTGAGCCTCCCGCTCCCAAGTGCTCTCCTGGAGGTTCTCGTGCTGCCAGCGAATGCACACTAGAGGAATCGACCATCCACGTAGGACCCACTCCTGTCAATCCTCAATCTCCACCGGGACCTATGTGAATGTCTCCCCGCCATCGATGTTCAGCTCCCCGTGATCGATGATGTGGGTCAGGTCGTGCAAATATCTTCTCAGCTGAGATATGTGGAAGACATCATGCACTCAGTGAAACTGAGGTGGAAGGGCCAGGCGGTAAGCCACCTCGCCAACTCTACTGAGGACCTGGAAAGGTCCAATGAAACGCGGAGATAACTTTCCTCCCCGGAAGAATCTCTATAGACCTCGTCTAGGTGAGACCCTTAGGAAGACGTGGACACCAACCTTGAACTCATGTGGTCTCCGTCTCCTATCAGCATAGGACTTTTGTCTAATATGTGCAATCTTCATCTTCTCCTGGATGATCTGCACCTTCTACGTCATATCCTGAACCATCATTGGTCCTACAAGTGTTGACTCCCCTGGGTCATTCCATCACATAGGTGATCTACAAGGTCGGCCATACAGTGCCTCGTATGGTTCCATCCCGATGGTGGAGTGGTAGCTATTGTTGTACGCAAACTCCACTATTGGTAAATGATCCTCCCAACTGCAACCAAAGTCAAGGACACATGCACGGAGCATGTCCTCGAGAGTCTGAATGGTCCACTCTGTCTGGCCATCCGTCTAAGGATGGAAGGCAGTGCTCAAACGTAGCTGTATCCCAAAAGCCTCTTGTAACCCCTTCCATTGCTAGGAAGTGAAACGAACATCACGATCAGAAATGATAGACGATGGCACACCATGAAGTCGTACGATCTCCTGAATGTAGAGGCGTCCCAAGCTCTCTATTGAGCTCTTCTCTCTTGGTGAGTCGTTCAACGATCACCCAGATATAGTCGTGCCATCTGGATGTATGTGGAAGCCCCATCATGAAATCCATGGATATCCCATCCCAATTCCACTCCGGGATCTCTAAGGGATGAACCAATCCTGTTGACACCTAGTGCTCCACCTTCACTTGCTGAAAAGTGAGGCATCATGAAATGAACTCTGCTACTACCTTCTTCATACCCGGCCACCAGTGTTGTCATTTGAGGTCCTGATACATCTTCTCCACTCCTGGATGTACCGCTAGAGGGGAAGTGTGGAACTCCCTCAGCACCTCCTCCTGTAATGAAACTGGTACCATAGTACGTCCCCTGAAAAGGATGACGTGATCCCCTCCTTCTGAAAATCCATCAGGTGCCTGCCCTGTGGATATCTGAACACGTCGCATCTCACAGTCAACATCCCCACATTGTGCCTCTATGACTCGTTGGAGAAGTGGAGGAGTGATTTTGAGAGACTGAAGAAAGGCGGCTCCATCAATATTCACAAAGGATATCTGAAACACAGCTAACTCATATGTCACCTTTCCTAGCAGCTGAATGCTCGATCTCCTGCTAAGAGCATCAGCTACAGCGTTCCCCTTCCCAGGAGTGTAGACTATCTCAAAGTCATAGTCCTGGAGGAACTCGAGCCATCGTCGTTGTCTCAGGTTCAGGTCCTTCTATGAGAAGATGTACCTGAGACACTGGTGGTTAGAAAGAACTGTAAAGTGCTTGCCCATCAGATAGTGCTGCCACATCTTCAAGGAAAAGACCACTGATACTAACTCTAGGTCATGGGTAGCGTAGTTCTGCTCATGCTGCCTCAACTACGATGAACCATACACGATCAATACTCTCTCCTACATCAGGACACACCCAATTTAGGTCCCTGATGCGTCGCAGTATATTACTTACACAACTCCCTCCTTCGGTAGCCTCAAGATGGGCGCACTGGTCAATCTCTTCCTCATCTCCTCGTATAGCTGGCTTGGATTCATGTGCTTCACACAACCGAACCTATATCCTTGGGTCTCCCACCTGATGGTCTGTTCCGCTTGGACCTCTGTGTCAACTATATACCGCTGGCTTCAGAAGACTCTGCTACGTGTCGCCCTACGGTGGGTCTCGCTACTGGTGTCGGCTCAGTGAGAAATGTCTCCACAAGAAGGGCTCACTCCATCATTCCCGCCTATGTCAAAATGCTGAGGGAGATCGTAGAATCCCTGATATCATGTATGATTCCCTACTCAAAGGTCCAGGCCCAGAAGAATTGGTCTTGTACCATGTCCATGGAGTAGCGTGAGAGGTCGGTAAACCTCGCTGAGTACTGAGTCACTGTAATGATGCCCTGCCGCAGATGAAGTAACTCCTGAATTTTCACTGCATGAAGGGTGGCTAGAACAAACTAAGAGTGGAAGACTCTTGAAGTCTTTCCAATGTAGATATTCCTCATCATGCACCTAGAGTATCAAGCTCCACCATCTACCTACTACTGCGTGAAGGAGACTCGCAGCAAGGATCACCATAAGATCAGCCGGTGTCCCTACTAATATGAAAACCCTGACGACAACCTCTATCCAAAACTCAGTTGTCGGTGGGCTCGTCTCTCAGTGGAACCTGGGCGGCCTCTGTCACGGAAACTCGTGCAACGCGCTCAAGAGGCGTGCACTCTCTACGGCTAGAGCTAGTAGTATCGGTGGATCAGCGGGTAGTGGTACTGCTGGTTCCTCCGCTGTGATGGGGCCCAACACCGAGGCCTCGTCACTCGGTGTTATACCATCTCCCACATAACATGGAAACCCAGATGGCTGCCGTTGTGGGGCCATCCTGAAAAGAAACAGGTGCACCACGGTCAAGCAGTATACCTAGTGAGATGACACAAAGTAATCACAATGAAAAAATTTTAAACACACATTCAATCAATGTTTTCGTGCACCGAGTCGGAGATCAGAGGTTAGGGTCCTAGCGTATGGATATGTCAGCCGCCACACCAACACTGGACTCCTTGGACTTATAACCACACTCAATACTCTTAAAACTATTGCTAAAATGAGAATAAAAAATCTGAGCCTTGAGTTATACGGTAGAATCGACTCCTCTGATACCAATTTGTCACGACCCGTCCTCGGGGCCTATGTCGTGACTACCCCAAGCCCGCCTTCCATAAGCTAGGGGTTGATGACTAGCACCAAAGGCATAAATCCCTAAGCTAGGAAGGCATTTCCTTTATGAAAGTAAACAATCAAAACAGAGTACATAAGTAAATCAAGCACTAAGTAAATACTGAATACAAAACGTAAGTGCTGAAAGAAAAGGGGATGGAAATACAAGCCCAATAGTAAGTACAGTACAACTAAAAATCTATTACAATAGTAGTAAGTAAAACCACAAACATTGAGTCCTCCTATGGGAATCCCACCTGAAGGGTGGGTATAGATGGTCTCCTCAGCACCTCGGGTCCGTCTGTCTGCTCTGTGTATGTCTCGTCAAGTGGTCCACCTCCGGGTACCATCTAGCTCCACAAGTCTCCACCACGATCAGTGTTGTCTGTCGTCTACATCCAGCATAACCTAGTGCAGGCATAGACCGTGCAGGGGTGAGTATAACAATACTCAGTAGGGACACTGAGACCTACAAGGTCTCACATTATCCACTAAGGATAAACAAGAATTAAGATACAAAACACGGTTCATCAACCAACCCTACTTAGGTATATTCCCATACATATACCTAAGTCTTCAATCTAGTTCAGCTCCAACTCTCATGACCAAGCACATCCCAGTCCACATAAGAAAGAATTAAATCAAATCGATGATAAATATTGAAAGTCAAGACTCAACTCACAAAGGTAGACATCTTTCGTATAAAGAAATAGATGATCAGATGTAGTCACTGATTCATCGTCACTGCCGAACCCATAGAGGATTCTTGTACAGCTGTCGTCACTGCCGAACCCACGAAGGATTCTAGTACAGTTGTCGTAACTATCGAACCCATGGAGGATTACAGTATATTTGTCGTCGTTGTCGAACCCATAGAGGATTCCAGTACAGTTGTCCTTGTTGTCGAACCCAGGGAGGATTCCAGTACAGTTGTAGAAGCAGTCACATCCATCTCTAGGGTTCCCGCACATAGCATGCTCGATACCAGGAGGGTCCGCTCCTCGAGCCAAGGGCTCGATACATCAACTATCACGAAGTCCAGAGTTGATGTATCTCGATGTTCCGTCTCTTCAAAAGGAACCCGATGCGACAGACAGCGCGTGAATCGGACGCCCGTTCTGAGAGATATTGGCTTTTCCGTTCTAGGGTCCCGGTTGGAAATACACTCGTTCCAAACCTGTACATTTTCCAAAGTCATCCCAAACTCACTTAGAGTATTGAAAAAGGAATGTCTCGTCAAAATGATCTCAGTGCCGCAGACGGAACGTCGATCAGACACGTTGTCTTAAAGTTATTCACATTTAAGTGAAAATTGGCCCGGTCTATCAAGCCAAGGGGGCTGGCAGGTCGGTTCATCCCGGTTTTGGCAGGTCCGACCCAGCAGAGGTTTAGACCAGCCTGGTGAATCGCGTGGCCTGGCTCGACGGGGCGCAACACGGCGTGGAGCGGCCCGGCGCGGCGCGGCCAGGCCCGGTGCGGCGCGGCCTGGCCTGGCTGGTCGAGTGCTACGGGGGGGGGGGGGGGGGGGGGCGCGGCTCCCTGGTCTCCCGAATCGGCGGTGCCACCCTCCTATCTGACCGGCCGAATCCAGCCGGTCTTCTCGGCGCGAGTGGCCTGCTCGAGCGGGCCACGGTCCTTTGGCGCGACTCCTTCATCCTGTCCGGCTAACGAGTCGGCCAGTTCACCGCCGTAGCGGCCCACGGAGCGCGGGCCGCGACTCTCCACAGCGCGGCACCCCTTGTGACGCCGCATTCTCCCTTCGTCTTAGCAGGCTTTAGCCGACCGGTTCTCCTTCAGCCGAGCAGCCCACGGTTCCGGCCTGCATTTCTTCCGCACGCGGCCACCGCCTTCGGTTGTCGCCACCTTTCCAACATGGTCTCCATCACAATCAAAAGAGACTAGGGAGGGTCATCAGGCGATGTTCGTTCGGCCCGCTCCCTCCACGTTAAGCGGTATCAATTGACTGAAGTTATTCCAAGTAAATCACAAACGAGATAATTTATTCACTTATAAATTATATGAAACCATTGCCTCAAAATGAGGTTGGCGGTAATCGGGCATCGCGAAAGACGGTGCCACGGGGAGACGACATCAACTCATTGGCGTTAGGAAAGAAGGATCCAAGGATGGAACGTTGTAGGCGTTCCATGAGGGTGGCTCCTTCTCCTTTGGCTTGGCCGAAGATTGAAAGAGACGATCATCGTTCTTCGTTGGTTCTTCGTTGGAAGGACGGTGTTCTTCGTTGAAGAGAGAAAGACCTTCTTCAAATTCTCAAGAGCTCTCCCAAAATCCACTCAACACAACAAATGCCCCAAAATAAAATAATAGCTAAGGCTATTATTTTATTCACACATGTAATTCAAAATCAATATCCTTAATTAATTAATTGAAGATTTTGAATTCATTAATTAAAATGTGTAGGCAAATATTAAAGAGGGAGAGATGGAGGTGAAGAGATCTCGTTCAATAATGGGGAGTTGTTGAATTAATTAAATGGGGTGTTAATGGGGAGTTGAGGGGAGGTGATAAGTTAGGGATCGTGTGGGCCCCACCTCACAAATATCCTCTCATTAGAGGTTATGTGGGTGTGGGCCCCACCAATAACTTCCCCATGTAGGATTTAACTACCCAATATAAATAAAATTTGTTCACAATAATTTTATTTAACTTTTTTTTAAACCCCAAAAATTAAATTTCAACCCGCAGAAAATGCAATTGCGGTAAATGTACCCTTAAACGAATATTGGCGATGCGAGTTTATCGATTCCCACAGATTTCAATTCTAAGCACCGGTTCAAAAGATAGACAAACCCGCACATACGTTTACTAAACATACCCAAACAAAACTTCAGAAATTGATTCCGGGCACACCAGACCTCAGAATCAAGTGCTGTCAGAAACCGCAGACTCGTAAAACTCCAAAGAATTTTAGAAAAAACTTTCCATGAAATTTCTGGACCTTTAAAAAACCTCAACTATTTTTTGGGTTATCCTCAATTTGTTTTCATTATAATGATGAATAAAGAGGAAATAAACAAACAATAATCAAATATCACTAATTCTTAACTATGGGAAGATAAATAAAAGCCTAAAAATATACCATCAACCTAAGAATCAATTTTTTGAAGGATTGATTCAGGTTTTATAAGGATAAATAAATACAAGTATAAATCCACATAAAACAAATTCCCTGCCTCTGGTTTGGATTGATCCATAATGAATAACAATTCCACATCATTGTCATTGGTAAGATCTACAAACATTGTTGGCGTAAATGATCCTAGCAGTACCGATCCATTGGTTAACTATCCATTGATTCAAAAACCCACCCGTCCACCTCTATACTAAAACCCATAGGGGGTGTGTGGATAACTCTAGTATTTTCCCATATCACTGATAAAATGTGAGGAGTTTAAGTCTAGAGAAATTAATTAATTATTTTACTAATATTCCAATGACCACTTTTTAACCGAACACCTGAACTGAAAAAGTTTATGGTCTGCCTAGGGTAAATCCTATGTTATAGATTTAATGTAGGTCTCATAATTACCATGTGACATACCATTCATGTTTTATCCCATTATTTCAAAAAAAATTGCATGCTTGATTTAATATTTTTAATATATCCACCCAAAGACACTACCGTCTTAAGAATCCCATATTGAATCAACGTGTAACTTTGAAAATATTATTTAAAATACTCTAAATTATTATGAGGGACAAAAGAGAAGTTACACTCTCTCCAAATTCATGTATTTTCATCCCAAAAAGTGAAAACCTAAACACAAGTGATTATATTATGTTGTTATCTGGGTCTACCACTCCCTTGAGCACTCATGTAGGTTCATGTGTTACCAAAAAAACATGCACCCAACGGAAAAAACTATCCTTCAAAAAGACTTATCTTTTATTTTCTCAACCACCACCAGGATCCTCAATCTCCTCAAAAAGTAGACACCAGTCTTGAAGTCCAGCTCCCCCTCGTTGGCATTTTTCAACGAGTCAGGCACATATCTCATATGTTGCGACACATGGAATACCTCGTGAACTTGGTCTAATTGAGTCTGCATGGAAAATTAGTATGCCACTTCACCAATATAATATAGTTACTAGAAAAAATCACCTATGATCCTCAGATATAACCTTTTATCCTAATTAAAAATGTGTAACCTTCGCTGATGTGATATACCTCTATACGCATAATCTTCTCATCAAAATCCAAAGGTCACTATCATCAGTACACATAAGAATCCTGGTGTTTTTGAGCAATCCTCATACACCCCAATATGAATTTCACTTTTTATAACCATAGTTAGCACCAACTTTAGGCCCATAAGCGCTATCTCTAGTTGGCCTTGGCCAGTACATCAGTGACCTGTTGGGTATACTATAAATGGTCTCATATGGTGAAACACCAATAGTGGAGTTGTAACTGTCATGATACACAAAATCCAAAGATGGTAAATTATCCTCTATGATATGGCCTATAACTAACACGAACCCTTGAAGCATGTTCACCAAACCTGAATTGCATGCTTTACCTGGCTATATTTTTGGGGTAGAAAAGTTGTTCTCAACCACAATTAGGTTAAAAATCCTCTCACATCCTCTCTAAAATCGTGATGTGAAGTGATCATTATTGTTTAAAATGTTCATTGAGGAGATTCCAGGAAGTCTTACTACCTTATACACACGCAGGCATCCTCAAATCTCTAATAAGCTCTTATCTCATTAGGTTAGGAAGTGAGATAAATCAATGAGTTAGTATATTATCACTCATATAGTTTCAAGAGATATATATAATCATGGAAACCCATTCATGAGAACCAAAAAGATACCACCCCACTTCCAATCACATATAGTCACTTTGGTCTCCACTTATAAATAGGTGATACATAACGATTTAAACATAGAAACACACTAAAACAACCATGACTACCCAAAATAATGCCTATGGATCTTGGTACATCCACACCAAACCTAGATATACTATTAAGGGAAACGAATCTGTTTTCCACCTCCCCCCATTGCATGAATGGTGTCAGCATCCATCATCGAAAAGATGACTTTCTTCCCACATTTATAAAATCCCACATGTCTAGTGGATATCATTTCATTAAAGAACACACGATTGATTTCCCCTAGTTTTCACTCCTTATCTCACTGAAAAAGTTGAGGAGTAAAAATCATCAACAGGAGATACACTACACCATCCTCACCCTCAAGGGACAATTGGAAAGTGGTCAAATGAACTATTACCTTAATCAAAAATTGAGGATGTAAAATATCACTATTAAAATCTACTACTATATACACACCCTCTAATGGAACTGAAGCTATCACTAATTCAACATTTACTAGGTCCAGTATCACTTTTGTGTTTTAGAAGACATATCCTAAGAAGTATAAACCTTGAATCTATAATTGATACTTCAAAATATTTCTATAAATTTTTTTCTCTCAAACAATTTCTAGAAAAATACCCAAGTGTCTTGTGTTCTCCAAAAAAAATAGTGAGTCGATGAGGGTTCAATTGAATAAGAATACCATGAATTAATCCAAAAAAATTAAAAGGACCAGTTCATAATTCTTAAAAACACCACTGGGGATTCTTACATGCTGAACAGTACCACCATGAACTAAAAGAGACCATAATGGCTTAAAAAAACATCATTACACCCTAATCTTGATACTAGAGCTGGTGATAAACTATCCTAAGGTCAAACCAGATAAACACTTCACTTGTAACCATTGGCAAAAGAATTCATTGATTCTTGGGGTTGGATACTCCTTGATAGTCACCCGGTTCAGGTGGCATCAATCCACACCTAAACTCAAGCTCTCAATTGTCTCCTATTAAAACAATATAGGGATAACTAAGTGAACATATAGGGTATAACAAATCCAACTCTATGGTTATTTCTCCAAACCTGCCTTCACATCTCACTACTACATTAGGTCACATGATATGCAAGTATAAATATCGGGCCTTCTCTGGGTGCATGTCTAAATAGATAAAAAAACTTTTGATGGGGAGGTAATCATGGTACATCCTTATGTAAAACATTAATATACTCCTCCAACACCATAAGAAACAAAAAAATTAGCATATTTTAACCATATGATCATATTATCCAACTGACAAGAAAATGGTTTAATTATCCTACTTATGAGATTTTCCTTCTCTTCCTTCTCACCAAATAATTAAAACTTATTATCACAACTCCGATACATTTTAAACCTCACTGGAAATAGTTTAATAAAAATTGATGGTAGGAAATAATTACATACCTAGGAAAACATCATAGGGTCTCACTTCTGCTATGAAATGGTTCTATATAAGGCTCTCTCTATCCAACTTTAGTTATGTCACACTATTTATAGAAGTGTGTGATCACATATCCTCTCTATAGGAGCCTCCAAACAAAAGGGTCAATAAAAAAGGGCTCCACTTGAAAAACTAGCCCTAGAATAATGGATTCATTTGGGGACAAGTCTTGTGACTATGTGCTGAAATTTTAGTTGGGGCAGAGAGAACATATGTAATACCTTTAATCGCACTCAAAACCTCTAGGTCATAAGATCGTACTACCAAAATATATCCTTCCATATGTCATTCAATTTTTAAAAAACAAGGTCCTACTCTAACACCTTATCACAAAAAACTACCTCAAATATACAAGAAAATTGAATGTATCCATCACAACTCAATACTATCCTCTTTGGGCAGTACTAACTCACCCTTATGATTTAGAATCACATCACAAGAAGGAATCTTGGTGGAAAAAGGGTCCCTCTTCCCCATGTGCCAAAATCAATATCAAAAATCACCAACACTTGGCCCTATTGATTCCCATCATCCACATTGAGAGGCCTCCCCATGAAGATCACCATCAAGAGGGGTCCTAACCAAGTGAATCCATCACATAATAGGCTTGTTCTAATTGTATACTTCATGAGAAGGGGGAATGTATCACCAAGAAACCTGGGCGATCTCAATATCTAAATCTTGTGATGTCCACTGTGTATAGGTCTGTTAACTAATAGTACCACTGGAATAAACTACTTATCTATGAATAATACTATTAATGAGTGAAACCATATAATCACTCATGGGTCCGTAGAATCTATAAAACCCAAACCACCTCCAAGATTTGATCCTCCCCAACCTAGGAGGATGGATTTTCATAAAAAATGAGTGGTCACTATCACTGGATCTCTCAAAAAAACTATGAATGTGTGATATATCATCTTATCCTACTAGAACCATCAATGGATCAACATGTGGATGATCATATGACTAGACCATGGGTGGTGGGTCCATGAACTACTCAATAGGTGGTAGTAGTGCAATATGACCACACGTAGGAAACAACTCAAGAATAATTCCATGAATTGAGGCATCATTGCTCAACCGATCATCATTACAACACTGTCTCAAAATCCTAGCTGGCTATCTTCATGGTGGAATCATTAAAATTATCAATATGTGCCATGATAAAAAAAATAACTGAGTATATGACTCATGAAGATCTGGAAACCATGACTCATTCCTATATGATGAATGAACCAATCTTTTCCCTATAACTAGTGCTTACATGTGTGGATTCAAAAACAAGGTTATTAGAATATTTTTGAATTGGTATGTTGTTCAACATAGTTCCACTAGGTTTCCTAGCCTGAAATATGAAATTGAAACTCCTTAACTTTGTTTCTGTAGTTCCCAAAAAACCAACAACTAGAAAACTCCAATCTCTAGTCCTAATATGACCTTCTATGATACCACTGTATCATGACCCAACCCAATGGGGATCACTTGGCTAGAAATATACTAAGTGTGACACCCCAAGACAACCTATAATAAGCCAAGGGTGGGAAACAAGCACTAAGTAGGCATACCATACAATTGGGAGGTCTTATCCTAAATTACATGTACACATGCACACATGTACATACACCGATATAATGTAGAAAAGATAATAAAAATGATACTATAGATGAATTCATAACACATATCCCACAACACAGTATACTAAGAAGTATTACGTAAGAAATGATTCAAATACAATATAACCAAAAATTGAAAAAGAACCCAGTCTACTAACAACAATGGGAAGCTACCCAGACGCAACTCCTATATCTATTTGGGGACTATCTAGATCATCCATGAACCATTTAAGTACCAAATTATCTTAGTCTATTCATTACTCCAATGAAATCCATATCATCTACATATTATATGACAAGTATGGGTGGATCCCAAGAAAGGGTGAGTCTAAGCATATGAAGTAGGGCACCCTGATATCACCAAACACAAAAATAAAGAGGGAGTAGTAATATCATCACCCAAAATATATATAAAATATAATAAAAGAAAATAACCATAAAAATAACATAGATAAAAATAATTGGAAACTGTAATGGATAGAGAAAGGGGATCTCCCTGTCTACTACACTACTAATAATGATGAGTTAGGTTGTAGCTCCAAAAGTCCATCTATGATTCCCAACAACATATGAACCCCTATGAGAAACTTTGTGAATGGGTACCCACCTCTCCACTATGCCCTATAGTCTAAGGGGTATCTCCAAAACATGAAACTTTTGTAAACTCTCCAGAATTTGTGTGGAGAGAGTGCACCTATTGATTGTTCTCCATAGCTAAGTGAGCATAAAATCTAGTAGAGGACATATGATCATCAAAGGTTGTAGATGGGGTAAAATCCATAGATAAGGGACCTATTTCCAATTTATTATAGGGGGTTTCTTACCCTAGTTATGTAAAGATTATGGGAAAACCACTCCCTAGTGTGACAGGGGGGTTACTAACCCTGTTAACACTCCAATGACCACACCTAATCACTGCTACTAGCTAAGAATTGCTAAGATAATTTTACTACTATTATAACCTAACATCATATCTATGAATCCAAAATGATTTCCATCGTCATGTTTGTTTCCCTCGGAATTCGGGGATGTCCTCCTGGATGGGAGATTCAAACTTTCCGATCGGTTTCTAACGGGTTTTTTCGTAGAACCGGAAACATCCAATGATTCCACATCCATTTGGACCTACTTTCCAAAGGTAGTCACTCATTAGCTTGTGGACTGATGAGGCTTAGGAATTTGCATTGGTCGAGAGGATGGGAGGTCGGACTCATCACACCTTTTTGAGGGGAATTATTGTCTATTCCGGGACTCTCTTTACAGATTTAAGTTATGTTCAAGAATCCTTATTACATTAACAAGTATAAAATGAGCTTTCCCTTCAGTTTTAACAATCAATGATTAAATATGTAATAAATTTAGAGAATCTTTTATATGTATTCGAGGTTCTTCATCAATAGAGAATCATCTATATCTATTTAGAGATTCTTGGTCAATGGTATCCTTCAAAACATTTATATAAAAGTCTCTTGGTCATTATAATGACCAGGCTGGTTTTAAAGCCACTCAGTGGGGCACTTGAAGTTTATTGTCATTAAAAAGGACATGAATTATTTCAGAGTTGGGATCGAACCCATAGACGGGCTACCTACGTATCCTTTGTTTTGGAAAAGGAATCAGAACACACATAGTTCGAATAAGGGAAAATAATGTTTATTATTGATGGTTCAAAGAAGGATGTCATAATTACTTTTACTCTCTAAGCTCATGTGAGTCATGCTCGGTGTGAGAAACAAGAGGTATTGGTAATAACATAGATAATTGGGCCATGAAAGATGTAATAATAAGAAATGGTTTGGGGCTTATAAATGTATGACTTCCCAGATAAATGAAGATTAGGATTTACTTTAGGGAGAAAATCCAGGAACAGGGTCCACAAAGGTATATGTGCTTCATGGATATTTGAATACTCTAATTTGGGACTTATTACTAAAAAGGAAGCCCATATTAGGAGAGGATTGATAACTGGTTTTTACTCCTGAGAAGGAATCCAAGATCAAAAGTAAATTAGGACTGGTTAAGAGAAATTAATGGACTTTGGGCTTACTCCTGAAAAGGAATCCCAAAATTTATGACTGGGACTTATTCTTGAAAACGAGGCCCAGGTTAGGGGACTTGGGGATTACTACTGAAAAGGAAGCCCAAAATTATGACTGGGACTTATTCCTGAAAAGGAGACCCAGGTTAAGGGATTAAGGTTTGGGGCTTTCTCCCGAGGAGGATGCCCAGATTTGGGAATTTTAAGAATTTGGGGCTTACTCCTGAGGAGGATTCCCAAGTTTGGAGGACATAGGACTGAGGATTATTCCTGAAAAGGAGACCCAGATTAAGGATTAACTCATCTTTAAGGATGAGGTTGAATGAAGGAACTCTCCATATTTAGTGACATAAAGATATTTAAATCACTAGGTTTTGAGAGATATTCCACATAATTCCTTTTAGAAAAGGAAGTGAAATCAAGAAATCATTCCATAAATAGATTTGAAGAGTGTCTTGAAGACTGAATCTTGAAAAGGAAAGGTGTAATGGGTTAAGAGGGGTGAAGTGGGCAAGAAAGGAACCCAAAAAGGAAGGGGCACGCAAGTCTTGGAAGGCACGCAGGTACTGCGGTGGCGTGCAAGTATTGGTCGTGCAGGTATTCCTATGCGATATATGGTATACTTGCGCGATGGTCAACCAGCAATGAAATACTTGAGCGAATATTTATTAAAGCCTTTAGAATCCTCTTGAGGTTCTTCCAGAAAAGGGATACGCAAGTTCTATCGAAGGAGTAAGGCGGCGCGCAAGTGTGGTCACTTCCCTTAAGGGCTAGCCAATCAAGCGCGCAAGTGTTGATGATTTTCAACACTTAGGCCTTCCTCCCTCTCTTTAGATCTTCTGTTCTAGGTAAGAAATTACCTTAGAAGAGTTCCGGAAGCTTTGAGAAGAGACTTGGGCATCGGGAGCTTCAATCCGAGTTTCTGGAAAAAGATCCTCTCGAATGGGGGGCGCACAGGGTCTATTTATAGGCAGGAGAAGACCCTGGGCGGTTACCGGGTGGTTATCACTTAGGTCGCGCAAGTCACTTGCGCGACTTGGGCTTCACGCAAGTGGTCTTGCGTGATAGTGATAGAACTTGCACGGCACATGTGTTTTTGATCCTTTGTTCATGCCTTTGTCTAATTTTGAAATTTTCTTCAAAGGTTGAATCACTTTGAGCTCAGATATTCCCCTTTTCCGATCATTAGATTCTGTGACGAAAGGAGCGTCAACAAAAGTCCCCCCTCAGAGTTGGATCCGGAGAGAAATAGAGGATTTTACTCTGAGGAAATCGAATACATCCAAAGGAAAAGGGTGTGTGCAAGTCTTCAGGGCATAGAGGGCGGCGCGTAAGTTTGTGTTGCGCAGGCTTTGAGCGCACTCTGTACGGTGCACAGATAGGCTTCCTTGCCTATAAATACACAGCTTTGGCTGCGTATAGCATCTGATCCTGAATTTCTCGAGCTCTCGCCGCGCAAGCTATCTTCACAGCGCAAGTCTCTTTTTCCACTGTTTCCTCGCTGCCGCGCTACTCTCAAGGTAATAGGACTTGCGCGGTGATATATGTGCGACAAAAACTTGCGCGGAATATGTAACACTTGCGTGACATCTCCATACTTGCGTGCCTTAATGCCTTTATCAATTTTATGATTTCTTTCACAAAGATTGTGGAAAATCAATCCATTTATGAATTAATTTATTCAAATTTTGTGCAGAATTAATGGCTCTTAGACCCGGATTAATTGATTAACTAGCTAGAAAGCGGATAGATTATATGATGAGCATCATTGGCCATGATTATTATACTGTCAAAAAGATAGTACTCTTCCGAATTTGGCTAAGTAGCTGAAGAAATATCATCTCCACTTTCCTCAAAGCACTTATCTACCTTTTTATGGCTACGGTCATCTACAAGAAGTCACTATTCCAGAAGTAAAGAATTATCTTCCATTTTCGTGGTTTCAGAATTATATCAACTTTGCTTCAGCAAATATCTCAGGTGGAGGAGTATTTATAAATGCTGGAATAGTGGAGAAGGCCTATGTGATGCATCATAGCCCTTGAACAGCAGATCTGAAAAAACATACACCTAAGCTTCAACCACATTGTCATCCTTCGATCTTTCTAAATGATCAGATGGATCAATCCAAAGGCTGGAAGAAATGTTGGGACTTCCGTCCTGGGGGAGGTGTGAAGCCAACTTGGATGTGGGCATACTGGGTGCGACAGACCTGCGCAGAGTTTATCGAGGATCTGAAGAGAGCTGCAATATATGAAGTTGTCTGGGATGGGCAAACATATGTTTACAGACATGATAACTTCATGCCAGAGATACTCAGCCACTGGAGCCCAGCAACTAATTCTTTCCATCTGACTCATGGAGAAGTAGGTATCAGTTTGTGGGATGTCCACAAGATCTCAGGGGCTCCAATTTTGGGCAATATGTATGATGAATTCATTCCTCCCAAGGTGACTTGGGATGATTCAGAGAAGACTCCTGCTTTAGCTCGAGAATTGTTTAAGATCTTCCACAGGCTCAAGAGCTCAGAGACCTCATTAACTCATTATAGAAAAGATATTCATCCGGAAGAATGGATGAATGTGTTTCTTATTGAGAAGAAAGAGATGGAGCCAAAAGAAAAAGGAACCAAAAAAAAGAAATCCAAGGATACCAGGCCCAAAAGTCCTACCACTTGTCCAAAATCTGAGAAGAGAGGAGCTCCTGGCACATTCTGGCCAACTCTAGAAGCAAGAGAGTTTGAAAAGTGGGGATATGAAGTAAATCAAAAATTCCAAAGAAAACTCATCTGGCGGGTTTCTTGGCAATGTGGCTCAGTGTTTATCTCTTGCTGGTCAGGGATTCGAAGGGAGGCGTTAGGCCAGGGACCTTCGTCATTGCGACAAGGTTGGCTGAGGGAAAAATCGTTGGGTTAGCTACCCCCATTTTAGCAAAGATTAACAGGAGTTTACTTCATGTCTTCATGGGTAAATCTCCTTTAAGAATAGTGGGACCATTCCATGTTTTGTGGGGATGGATCTCCACTCAATTCAAGACTTACAATGTACAGAATGGATTTCAAATTCCTGGAAGCTTCTTCAGACCGTCAGTGAAAGCATTCTCTGGAATTTCTCCATTAGATGTTAATGGTTATGACATGAAAGTGAGGCTGAGCATGTTTAAGGAATTAAACTTCTTTCCCTATGGAAGTCTGACATCCGAGCTGTTTGTTGATGATGGGACAACCCAGTTGGATTTGAGGGCATACATGCTAGCTTGCAGGGATGGTGTGTTAGTATCCAGGAATAATGGAGAGATCATATGTTAGGCCTATGCCCCATATAGATTTGCACGCCAATTCAAATGTCTGCAATAGATTGTTGTATCCCCTCTAGTACATGTCAGTTTAGAGAAACATCTGATGGTTGCTCGACAACTATGGCTGCTGACATCAAGAGAGAAGACTAGGGAAATATTTGATCTACCAGTTGAAAAAGCGGCACATAATTTGACTACATATTATGCCGAACAATGGATAGCATCATACCCCAAAGGGATATTGAATCACCCAATATATCAAATAGGAAATAGGAAGAGGACTATAGAGAAAGAAACCCTTCCTCATGAAGGTGATGCTTCCTCACCTGAAATTGGTTCAACAGACTCCTCTTCTGGAACTGATTCACCGGATTATCATGATGGGGATGATGAGGCACAACCGGCAACAAAGTGGTTTCGTGCCCGATATAATCCTCCAGCCAGAATTAAAAGACCCACTTCATCAACTCCTGGTGAGTTGTTTTATTGTAGTAATTTTAGTCACTGCTATTTCATAAAGCAATAAGTCTTACTTCCTTATTCTCTATCTGTAGCTGCAGGATCTGGGAAGAAATTAAAGTCAAAAATTGTAGGACCATCCTCACAGCCTTCATATCTAAGACCAGAGGTTGTTCAGCTATGGCAGGGCTTATACTGTGGTACTGAGACCGCCTGGCTGGATTTGTGTGAGGGCCTACAACTTCCTGGAATAGGAAATCTTATGTCTTCTAAAAATCTTCAATACGAAGATAACCCCAATGAAGTGCGAGCTTACATCAGAGAGCTGGAAATGCTCATATATGCCACTGATGACTCTGTTCCTATCACTAGGCGGGTGAAGGAAATGATTGATCGTGGAGCCACTGAGGGGGCTGGTGGTTCTGGAGATGAGGAATGGCAAGAGTATGTGGCTCCTGAAGATGTAATTTTTCTTTACTTATTTTCTTTGCAACTTGATTCCAGTTGAAGCTTTGTTACTTAAGGAAGTTATTTTCTTCATCTCGCAGCTTGCAAAGAAAGGAACTGGGGTTCCTTCACCACAGTATAGCCCTGGTGGTACTGCTATCGGGGCTATTGCTGATTCTCCTTGTGAACCAGGCGAGATATCTCTAGGCCAGCAGGCCATGAATGAGGTGCTGGACATAGCCTTCCATTCACCAATCAAAGTGCCTATAAGGGAGACTACTGATACTCTAAAAAAAACAAAAGAAGCAAAGGCAACGATGGAGGAAATCCACAGCTAAATGCTTTATTAGCAGCGGTAAGTCCTTCGAACAATCATGAGTATATACCCATAATCACATGGTTACTCATATTTCTGAGGATTGCGGGGGCTTCTTCAATTTCCCCTTTGAGGGAAGGGACTGATCCTCTTCAAAGGCCATGGAGGGTGTTGTAGAACAATCACAGACCCAAGCTGACTTGGCTGTTCTTGGAGAAGAGCTAGCATCCATTCCCAGTATCCCTCCTGCTTGTGAAGATGATGTCCAGGATCAGGGGTTGCAGGACGTAATTCAACAAGAAGATGTAGAAAATGCTCCCACTGGTGAGACTAACCAGGATTCTGAAATATCATTGGATGAAATGATGAATCAAGGAATGACATTAGAATAATTTTATGATCATGCTATGTTGTCATGTGATTTAGATGACCTTGGGCGTGAGTGCTACCCATCACCCAAATTTTTTTAAAAAAATTTACACTTCTAACCATGACTGAAAACAATATGCAGTTTCTTCCATAGAAGCTACCAAACTGCCAATGCCTGAAGAGGGTGTAGACATTGATGTCAACCCTACCATTGCAGAAACATTATCTCAAGTAGAGCTAAACCCAATAAACCCTTCTGATACCCATCTTGAAAATCCTGTTGAGACAGGGAAAGATGGGGAGAAGTCTTCTGAGTTTGCTAAACCATCCTTGGGTAAGGGATAACAATATTTGTGATTGTACTTTATTCGCAAGACAATCTATTCTTTTGTTATCCTTTGAAGCTAACTAAATCATTCAATTAATCATGTATGTCCATCAACTGCAATGACTAGATCCGGAGGTGAGGCCTCAGCCTCTTCCCCAACAGGAATTGAATGTGAAGAAGCACAAATCAGGGGGGGAAAGTAGGACATGGCACTTCTTTAAGTGCATTAATTCCAGATTACATGCCCCCCTCCGACGATGATGTTGAATCAGATCCAGAGATGCTTAAAGCGTTCATCTTTTCACGACGTAAGGCATGGATCAACATATGGAACATCATATCCGGGGTGCCTTTAGAAGAGATACCATCGAAAATTCCTCGATTGTCATCCCAATTTGTTATACTAGGACTTGGTGGTTTTGGATATGACAAGATCCACGCCACGGTGAAACAGATCATTTTCAGGAGGGAGCAGGCGCAAAAAAGTCGCGAAGATTTGATCAGAGTGAAACTGTCAGTCAACATAGGCGAATTTGAGGCTGCGGTATCCCAAGTTGAAGCTGATTATGCTGCCAAGATGAAAGAGCTGAAGCATAAAATCAATGAAAAAGTCGTCCAGTAGGTGCAACTCTAGCAACAGTTAGATTCTGTTATTGGGGAACTTGATCAGCATAATAAATCATTGGATGAAACTCATATGAATGGCATGAAAGCCATTGCAGATGTATGAAGGCACTTCATCAATCTGAAAAGAGTGAAGATGGTCATGTGCACAAGCTTCAAGTAACTGCTGATAAATCTCAGGATGATGTACGCCAAATGAAGACATATGTTGACAGTATTTTGTAATTATTGAAGAAAAAAAAGAGGCTCCAGTCTGTGGATGTCCTTCTATCTCCTGTGTGTCAATGAAAAACACTTTCATCTTCAATCATTTGTACCTGCATTCTTTCACTACCTGCTTCAAATTTACATAAACCAATGGTCCTAGTAAGAATAGTTTGATTTTTACTAGGATTATTACAAATAACCCTATAAACCTTGAATCTTTTAATTTCTCAATATTACCTAAATCATACAGAATGTATGTTTATTGAGCTGGAACTTGACTTTTATTCAGAGTTCCTTTGTCTTTTGTGGGCAGTTTAAAGTCATGCATGCCGGACATAAAGGGGATAATTTTTAAGGTCGAAATATCTTTGACCAAAATAGATTAAAATGGATTCAATTCCTTGACAATTTATCTGAAAACATATTACCATACTCAAGTATGAGAGAAAATATGTAAACTATGGCTTAAGAATATTTGAATCTGAGGAATGATATGAAAAAGGGCTAAAAGGCATTAGAAGAAGTAGTTTCCAAGAATGAAGTTACTATTTTTTAACAAAACCCGTTAGGGGGTTGAATTATGCAGGGCCACCTAAGGGCATTGGATGCATGGTCAAATAAATAGCCTCTTTCGGCTGACTAGTCTGTTATGTGGACTGTTTATGCAAGGCCACCTATGGGCACGTGCCGCATAGTCAGGCAAAAGAACTCTCAGAAATTTACATTCCTAGTGCTAAAATCCAGTGAAAGTTTATGGAGATTCAAATTTTCTAAATTATAGAGTTTGCTTTATGGAAAGAGGTACTTGAATATGGAAAAGATATTTCCAAACAATATTATCGAAGAACTGGATTAATATTACTCCTACGAAGGTCTGACCCAAACGTAGGGAAGGAGAATATAAGCCATAGACTTGAATACTTTCAGATTTTGAAAAAAGGATATGGGACAAATATGTTAAGGATGGATATTTTTTGCGGATCCCTACATACTGTCGTTTAAGACAAATAAAAACAAAAGAGGCATTCTTCCCAAGAATGAAGTTACCACTATCTGACAAACCCGTTAGGGGGTTGAATTGTGCAGGGCCACCTAAGGGCATTTGCTACATAGTCAAATAAATAGTATCTTTTGGCTAACAAGTCTGTTATGTGGACTGTTTATGCAAGGCCACCTATGGGCACGTACTACATAGTCAGGCAAAAGAATTCTCAGATGTTTGACATTTTTGTGACTAAAAGTCATGAAAAGGGTTATGAAGATCTAAGATATTTAAGGTTAAGATTATAACACATAAAGATGGGTATTGTCCAATGTATATAGATATACATAAGTCAATAATAACCATAATCATGTTGTGGCTGGGTCCTAAATTGAAATTTTGGACGTCACTACGTACCTCATAAAAATGAGAATCAAGCCATACGTAGTTCTTGAAATGCAGTTTAACGTCATGCAGGACGAAAGTATGAGAGATCTTAGTTTAGGGTCATAGAGTTCGGACCATAATAATGAATACACAGTGTGTGTTTTCATGAGGACTTTTCAGCCAAGGGACTGAAAGTGAAATTTGGGGTTAGGCCCAAAAGACTTGGGACTAGATTCGAGGGAAACTCGAATGTTCCTACATATCCCATAAGGATGGGAATCAAGTCCATGTAGTTATAAAACTACTATTTGTACAAATTTGGTTCGTCCATGTGAAGGGTGAAAGGGGACTACAGTGCAATGATGGTTTAAACCGAGATAAAAAGTTTAGGCATTACCATGTAAGCACGTAGTCTTTTGAAATGAAACATGATTGAAAAATCAATGTAAATAATGGTTCCCTCTCAAATGAGGAAATCAAAGAGTATTGTAGTTTATTGTCATACCGGACAAAAGTGTTGTATAGTTTAACGTCATATAACAAGGACGAAAGTGAATCAATGTAATGATATTGATTCTAGGGGCAGTTTCACGAATCAACATCATATGAGATGGTGGCGAACCGATGTGAAGATATTGTTTTTGGGCTTGAACCCTGGGAGGTTGCCTACGTACCCATCCTGGAAGGCAAGGATCAAATTCCGTGTAGTTCAATTAAATAATTAATTAATAATAAAGTTGTTCTTGGGGACAACGACCTAAAAAAATGTTGTTGGGACTTATACATGGTTAGCGGCCCAAAAAGAGAGTGTTACGGTAGAGGTTTTATCTAAGCTCACATGAGTCATACTCGGTGTGAGAAACAAGAGGTAACAACAACCTTAACGATGCATAGTTTAATGTCAAGTAGGACATATAAAGGGACTATGCAGTTTAAAGTCTTGCAGTTAGGACTATTGGTGTTGCACAGTTTAATGTCATGTTGCAGGGACAAAATACAGTTTCATGTCATGTAGGACGTATCAAGGAATTTCTGTACAGTTTAGCGTCATGTAGTTAGGACGATGGGGAAAATACAGTTTAATGTCATGTTGGACAAAAAAGGGGGACTGCGCAGTTTAATTTCATGCAGTAAGGACAAAATAACACACCATTTACGTCATGTTGGACACATTTGGGATTTTTTTACAGTTTAGTGTCATGCTGGACATAAGTACAGTTTTAAGGTCTTACAGGACCTTTGATGATTATGTAGTTTAACGTCTTTCTGGACGTAAGGGACTTTTAAATAGTTTAGGGTCATATTCATGGACCATGGATGGTGCAGTTTAATGTCATATAGGACCATGGTGTAGTTTAAAGTCATACAGGACTTTTTAGGGAATTTTCTCATAGTTTAAAGTCGTGTGGGACAATGTTGCAGTTTAAGGTCATACTGGGCCATTGCTGTATAGTTTAACGTCATATAGCAAGGACGAACTGGTGCTGCACAGTTTAGTGTCATGTTGTGGGGACATCTTGTGAATAATTTGTATTTTATACAAAATATTTCTTCAAAAATCTTGCATTAGTTAGAGTAGTAATGAGTTCTCCATCCATTGAGATTAATGAATAAGCTCCATTGGAGTAGACCCTATGTATTAAATAAGGTCCTTCCCATTTTGGATCAAGCTTGGGAGGTTTCTTTTCTAGTATCATTGGAGTTCTGAGAACTAATACCAATTCTCCCTGAATGACTGAACGAAGATGAACTTTTTTGTTAAAAGATCGTGCTATTCGATTCTGATAGATTTCAAAGTGGTGCAAAGTGCACAATCTTTTCTCATCTAACTGTTCCAATTCATTCAATCGCTTTTGGGATTGCTCATCTGTAGATAACTGATCACAAATGGCTACTCTGAGTGAGGTCAATTGAACTTCAATTGGAAAGACTGCTTCTGTTCCATATACCAATGAATATGGAGTTGACCGCGTAGCATTGTGGGTGGTAGTCCGATAAGCCCATAAAGCATGAAAGATTTTATCAGGCCATGAACTCTTATCTCTATCCACCATCTTTTGTAGTATATTTGAAAGAGTCTTGTTAAAGGCTTCTATTTGGACATTGGCTTCCGCATGATACCGAGATTAATGGTTGGATTTAATGGTGTATTCTTGATACAATTTCTTCACCTTAGAAGAACAGAAGTTGGTGCTGTTATCCGTCAATATGGTATGAGGGACACCAAATCTAGTAATGATGTTAGACTTGATGAAGCTAACAATGCATTTAGAACTGACTTCTTTGAGAGGTACTACCTCTGCCCATTTGGAAAAGAAATCAGTAGCAATAAGAATGTACCTAAACTGATTGGTCGTAGCAGAAGGGCAAGGTCCCATCACATCCATTCCCCATGTGGCAAATGGCCATGAGTATTTAGCTGTATGAAGCAACTCTGGAGGTTGATGAATGAAGTTGTCATGTACTTGACATGAATGAAACTTCTTTGTGAAATCAACACAATATTGTATCATTGAAGGCCAAAAGTATCCAAGCCTTCGAATTTGATCAGACAATCTATGTCCAGACTGGTGGGCACCACAGACTCCTGCATGCACTTCTTTCATGACAGCCATTGTCTCTTCACCGTCAATGCATCTGAAGAGAACTCCATTAAAACCACGTTTGTAGAGAATTTTCTCTAGGTGGTTTGGGCCATCATAAAGAGTAAAATTGATCACACGTCGCCGGATTTGTTCTTTCTTGGCTCTATCAGGTGGAATTGTTCCATTTTGAAGGTATTCCCTGATAGGTGACATACATCCTGTAGTATGACCATACTGTTCAGGAATGGGACTAATTTTATTAATTTCCTCTGTTCTGTCTTGAACATAAGGTGAAATTTCACGACAGTGGGCAATACTGATGGTTTTCTCGTCCCGATTTGGATCTTCTAGAGCAGTGGCTATATTAGCCAGTGCATCAGCTTGAGCATTTTGTGATCTTGGGACATAAGATAATGTCGGATCTGAAGGGAATTCCACCATTAACTTTCTGACGTAATCATACAAAGGGATTAACTCTTCATTTCTGATGGCATAATCCCCCATTGACTTGTTTGATTACCAGGTCTGAATCACCTTTCACCTTTAAGTGATTCACTTGTGCTTGAAGCGCTAACTCCAATCCTGTTATAAGAGCTTGGTATTCGGCATCATTATTTGTACCAACATCCCACAATAAAAAGGAATAAGGTAACAATGCCTGATCTGGAGAAATGAGTACAATTCCTAAACCAACATTGTTGAATTTAGGATTTTCCATTTTCTTCCCTGTTGGACTTCTGGAAGCACCATCAAAATACATTTCCCATGTTTGAGGACACTCTTGAATAGAAAAAACTTCCTCATCAGGGAGTTCAATATCTGAAGACATGTCTTCCACTGAAGGATGTTCAGCCAGGAAATCAGCCAGAGCTTGGCCCTTTATTACCTTTTGAGATACATACTGAATGTCGAACAACTGCAAAATAACTGCCCACCTTGCTAGACGTCTTGTATGCATTGGACGACTAAGGATGAATTTGAGTGGATTATTGCGAGATACCAATTGGACCTCGTGATGTTGCAGGTAGTGTCTCAGTTTCTGAACTGCAAATATTAATGTCAGGCAACACTTCTCAAAACTTGAATTCCGGGTTTCTACTTCAAGCATAGTTCTACTAAGATAGTAGAGGCTATTTTCATTCCTAGCATCATTCTTTTGAGCAAGAAAGGCACCCAATGATCTCTCTAGAGCTGTCACATAGAGGATAAGTGGTCTATCTTCAACAGGTGGCATGAGTACTGGTGGAATCAAGAGGTATTTCTTGAGAACATCAAATGCTTCTTGACATTCTTCAGTCCACTGGTAAGTGACTCCTTTTTTCAATAATTTGGTAAAGGGTAAACTTTTGCCTGCCAAATTGGCGATGAAATGCCGAATATAGGCTACGTGTCCTTGAAGTCCTCTTAATTCTTTCAAATTCTGAGGAGGTGACATACCAAGGATTGACATGGTCTTCTCAGGATCGACTTCAATACCACGATGGCGTACAACAAAGCTGAGGAATGTTCCTAAGGTTACCCCAAAAGGACATTTTAAGGGGTTCATCTTCAAATTATGTTGTCGAAGATTGTGGAATATGACTTCCAAATCATCCAAGTGATTATAATGTTGTTTGGATTTAACCACCAAATCTTCTACATAACATTCAACAAACTTCCCTATGAAAGGTTTGAAGATACGATTAATGGCGCATTGATATGTTGCACCTGCATTCCTTAAACCAAAGGGCATCACCCGGTAACAAAACAAACCTTGAGGGGCTCTGAAGGCTGTAGATTCCTCATCTTCTGGGGCCATTTGGATCTGATTATATCCGGAATATCCATCCATGATGGAAAGTACTTCATAGCCAGTTGTCGCATCAATTAAGAGTTCTCTAATCGGAACTGGGAAATCATCTTTTGGACAATACCGATTAAGATCTCTGAAATCGATGAAAACCCTAATTTGTCCGTTCTTCTTATTTACAGGGACAATATTAGTCAACCACTTGGGATACTGAACTTCTCTGACGAAGTTAGCTTTGATCAGCTTATCCACTTCAGCTTCAATTTTGGAAGCATAAGTTGGGTGTGTTCTTCTCGCGGCTTTCTTAAATCCTCGATGTTCTTTTGGTAAACCCAAATGATGAGTAGAAATATCAGGATCAAGCCCAGGAATTTCGATATAGTTCCAAGAAAAAATATCTTTATTTTGATTTAGAAAAGAAGTATACATTTCCTGATCTTCAAGGGTCATGGCCGCACTAATTAAAGTGGGGCGTGGATCTTTCTCTGTACCCAGATTTATTTCTCTGAGTTCATCCACAATGGTAGAGATACCCTCTTCAAATGCTGGAGGAGCATCTCTAAGATCTTCCTCTTCCTCTTCATCATGTGCTATTTCTTCCGTTTCTACTTGCATAGTAGATGACAAAATGATATTTTCATAATCAGAAGAGATGTCAAAATTTCCACATTTTGAAGAAGAAGCTTCCATTTCCGACCCTTTTGATGATAAAAGGCCTTCTTTGGGAAATAAAGGGGAGATGATGGATTGAGAATTGACATCATTATTCACCTCCAATGTTTCTGTAACTTCTTCTGGCTTGATTGGAGAAGTATAGACATGTTGGATTTCAACAGATGAAATGAAGACGTCACCACTTGTGCTTTAATCACTATTTGGTAGGTTACCAATTTCTCTCATGTTGTCTGGCTCAATTGTCGTAATTGACATTATGGATCTTTCCATAAGAGTATTTTGATTTGGGCCTATTTTGTCAATTTTACTGATAGGTAACAAATAATATGTACTCACATGTGTAAATGGATTTATTGGAATTTTCTCCAAACCATATGAAGCATTAACTTTGGTAATTTCCTTCATTGTAGATTTATCTCTTCCCTTCATGTGATAAAATTCCGCCTCAATGTACTGAGATTCACATGTCTTAAACGGGGTCTTATCACCATACAATGTTCCAACTTGACCATTGAAACAGTATTTGATACATTGATGGTATGATGAAGGGATAGCCGCATGTTGATCTAGCCAGGGTCTTCCAAGAAAGACGTTGAAAGATGAGTATTGATCAACAATCATGAAATCCGAATTGGATAAAAGATCTCCAAACTGAGTTCTGAGTGTAACTTTGCCCAGTAGTTCTTGTTAATTTTTATCATATCCTTGTAACATCATGGTATAAGGAGATAAATCAGATTCTGTGAGGCCCAATTGACGAAGTGTACGAATGGGCATGAGGTTGACTCCTGAACCATTGTCAATGAAAGCTCTTCGGATATCTACACCATTGACTTTGCCAGATAAGTACAGAGGTTTTATGTGCTCATGCACAACATCATCTTCATCTTTATCAGTAAAATATTTTACTACATGGCATTCTGCAGGATTATTCTCTATGTGATAGACTTCAGCTACTGTAATTTCAGCTTCAAACTCCTGAGGACTTGACAAAGCTTCGATGAGTGCTTCCCGAAGATCTTTTGATAGATTCAAAGCATCCAAAATTGATAACATGGCTGGTACTTGGGCCAAGTGTTTCAATATATCATACTTTTGATCTAAAGGTATGCGTTTCCCAATAAGAATATGTGGTTTAGCAGGTACCTTGGAAGCAGATGCTTTGGAAGCTGATGCATCTTGTATTGGGATAGAAGTTGGGAACATCCTTGTTTTTGGAAGATTAGACCAATTATATCCATTTACTTGCTGAGATAAAGAATATGGACCCTTCAATAGGTCTTCTAAAATAACTGTGCCAAGACTGAGTTGGCTATTAGCAGAAAAACTTGCTTGTTCTTTTTGAGCTCGCTGAAGGGATCTACCACGAGTTTCTACTGCATATATAGTGCTAGAAGGGGTAGAATTGGAGTAGTGGCTTCGGAAAGATCCATGTCTTCCCCTATATCCTGAACCTCGGGAAATTCCTCGGATTCCCTTATTTGATACTGGGAATTCAGGCTCATCAAAATTGAAATTATGACTGGAATACGGGTCTGTTAATTGAATCATATTAAGAGAACCGAAGATTAACTCTTCATCTAATAAAGCCTCTGCCTAACTAGCCTGTTTAGGCTGTGCCGTTTGATGGGGCGGTGCCCGTGGTTTTGAAGTAGATGGCATAAAGTCTGCCAGAGTCAAAGACAATTTAGGCTTTGACACATACTGATCTTCTTCTGATTCTTTTTTCTTCTTTGAATCAATCCGTTTCTTTGAGGACTTTCCCCCTGACAAAGAGGGTTTTACCGCAATATTCATGGCAAAAGACACAATTGGTTTCTTTAATTGTGTTCACAAAATGGAATGAGTCCGGTTGATTGTCTTTCTAACCATCCAATCATCATACTTCTGTGCATTTCTGCTTTGGACTTCTTTCCATTCATCTTCCTCCTCTGAAATTGTAGCAGTAACACATGCTACCTGATTCGAAGAACCTTTCAACTTGACTTGTCCCAAGTCGACCATCTTTTTCAGGAGGTCTTTAAAGACAAAACACTCATGGATAGGATGCCCCAACATTTGATGAAAGGGACAATAATTGGGACGATCTTCATCTCCTTCCTTGTTTGGCCTCTTGGGCACTCGTAATTGAACCAAATTATTTTCCAGAGCTGAAATGAAGTAACCAGGAACTTTCTTATTTCGGAAAGAGTATGTTTTACTCTTCAAATCCTCAAATTATTTTCGTCATTGATCTTTTTGATCAATTGGATGAAATGGCCTTTTTTGTTGGCGTTCAGGAGGTGGATCCCTTCGAGAAGTTGATGGTTTTGAAGTAGAAATAGGTACAGGCACTTGTTTAAGCATAACTGTAGCAGTTTCTGCTTTACCCATTCTCCTTCCTGAAGCTGATGGAATTACACGAGATTTAACCTTAGCCTGTATAAGGGAATCTTCAATCTACTGAGCGATTGAAGTAAGTTCTCAAAACCCTCCTGTGTATTTCACAGGGATCAATGGTGTGCGTAATTCATCACGCAAATTTGCCACACAAATTGGCAATAGCTCTTCCTGAGGGAGTACTAAACTCAGGGAATATGTTAATCCCTTCCAGCGAGCAATGAAACCAGAGACTCTTTCATTCTCCCTTTGCTTGCAGTTTGTAAGATCGAAAACTGTCGTTTTTTGAAAAGTTGAGCTGAACTGAAGAAGGAATTTTTGACGAAGATCCTCCCATCCGATGATTGACCGGGAATGCAAGCTTGTATACCAGACAAAAACTGGTCCTTGAAGGTTCGCACGAAGCATCTGAGTTTCACTACTTCTTACTGCTCTTGAGTTCCCACCATAGGATCACAACAAGACACGTAATGCATCAAATGTTGTTCAGGGTCGCATGATCCATTGAAAGTAGGAAAAACAGGGTTTCCAAAACTGGATGGAGGAGAAATTGAATCTACCCATTCAGGGTAAACATTCTTTTCTGGTTGAACTTGTGACCATTTCCCTTCCATAGTTTCTAACCGAGCTGTTAATGACTCAATAGTAGTTAATAACTTTTGAGAAACATCATGTTGAATTTGGTCTTGGGTAGGTGTAATGAATGGATCTTGGACAGACGTGGTGATTGGTGTTGCAACTGATGGTAGCACTTCCAACCGTTGTTGTGTTTGACCCATAGGATTAGACCTCTGAGGGTGTACTGATAAAGGAGGATATTCCTGATCCATCTTAGTAGCTACAACAAATTCCTTTGGCTGTCAGACTTCAGCATTCTTAAGAAGAAGACTACTCCGAAGTAGTTCTGCATTCAACCTTCTTAATTCTTTCATTTCTTCCTCTTGTTGTGCAAACCTTTTCTCTAACGAGAGCGATTGACCTTCTCCAGAGGAAGGATATGTAACCTGATTCATTCCCCTCCCTTTGTTGGATACTTTTTGGATAGAAGGAAGTGGATTTCCTAGGTTCTGGGTAATCCTTTGACTTCGTGTACGCACACCTTCTTCATTTGTATCAGCGCATACATTTTCTTGAGCAGGATGCTCTTCATCTGAGTCCCCTGAGTGAGTCTCCTCTGGTGGATTAGCAACAACGGAATTGATGACATTTATTGATGTATAATGAATCACATCCCTTCTATCAACATTTCTGTGATATTGTCTTCTTTCATGTCTTTGATGAGACATTTCCTTTTGTTGATTTAATCATTTAGGAACTTCTTGACGAGCTATAAATTGGAGGGAATCTCCTGATAATTTGGCTCTTCATTCCGCTTGGGGCTTCTTCCCCAATCGAGAAAACACCGATATTCCTTGAGAAGGGGATTGATGATTTGAAAGAGTCCCAAGTCTCGAGAACTGGGGATGTTCCTGCTTCTTCTGCTCAACTCCTCGAATCCCATTTGTTGAATCTGAGGGTTGGGTTAAAGGATTCCCCAGTCTGACAAGCTGGGGTGGCTCTTGACATGCTATGTCTGAGACCTTCTTAAAAGCTCTCTTGATCTTGTGAATCTTAGTTCAGAAATTAGCTGGATGCATTAGAATGTATCCACTTTTATCACCTGGTTTAATAGACCATTGGATGATTTCCGAAACATCTGTCATTTGATGATGTATTTGCTCCATACGAGAGGCTTGTGTAATATTCTCGCCTGCTTGATGTAGGAGAAATTCAACAACTTGTTCTCTATATGCTTGATTTTGAGAGGAACTAGTTTAAGACTATTCTTGAGCAAGCTTTTGATTATGAACAAAGCCCATTGACTGTGGCCGGCCATGGGCAATAACATTGCATGAGACCATTTTCGGCGGGCTTTGCTGACTGGAAAGCACTGTGAAATGTAGTGATCCGTGATCACCCCATCCTCTGATATGAACACCAGATGGAGCATTGGAAATTAACTAACACAATTTTCTTAGTGCCCCAAGGCATGAACGTTGAAGGGTTCTCTGTTGCTTTTCAGCCTTCGGATACCGAGAGACTGATAGAGATGCCAAATCAATCTGACGTTGTAGCCCTTCAATTGTCTTAAGATGGTTTTCATATTCATCATAAGATAATACCTTCTTCTTCAATTGACAAAGAGTTTTCCATATGTTGAGATGAATATCATGGACTCTATCTTCCGTCAACATCTTTGGAATGTCATACTGGGAGTCAGCCAAAGGCCAAAACATGACTGGTACCTCACTTTTCGCCAGTTTTTTCCTCATGTTCAGCATTTCCTCTTCCTCATTAAATGAATATTCTTCTACTTGTTTTGACCAGAGTTGGTGTTTCCTTGTTTCTTCATCGGATTCAACAAGATTGGCAGAGAGATCATTGATCAAACTAGAAGATTCATGACTTAGGGGTGGTTCGGAGAATGACCTACACCCTGGGATATCTTCTGATTGAGAAAGTATTTCACTTGTTAGCGATAAAGCATCATAAATGACTGGTTTCGCATTTGCAAGTGCCTCAAGATAAGAGGGCTTTCTCGGAACTACATTGTCCACTGGAGTATTTTCCAGGCAATGTGAATCACTACTGCGGAGAGGACTTTCCCAGCGAAATTCATCATCATGGGGAGGACCACCATAATGGTTTACAGCAAAAGATGTTATCTCTTGCTCCTTGGTCTTCGGACCATACAGAGGGTTCCTGTGGCTCTCATCTGAAGACAAAACTTCAAGATTGACCGAATTTTCATGAAGAAAGCCTTCATGAGGAAGTGTCTATTGAAAAATTTTGGAATTAATGTTCCCGTTATTGGGAACTGAGGGAGTAGAATCTTGAATTCTAACAGATAAATGTCTGAGGGCTTCAAGAAATCCAGCATCGAGAAAGGCCTTGTTGCAGATTGGACTTTGATCTCCTGACTGTGTTGGGCAGAACTTTTTCTTAGATTCCTTCTTACCCACTTTGGAAACCACTTGTTGACGAAAGTGGTTACTCTGAACAGGTGTATGTGCCTGGTCAGGAAATATGGTCAGGTTAGGCTGATGATCTCCACTCAAATCAGGTGTATGTTCCTGACTTGGTTGTCCGTATGATATGGGGAAGTATTCCCCATAACCCTCTTGGACTGGAACAGATGTGTGTGTCTATTCCGGAGTGAATCGTTGATGTGTCACTCCACTGCTAGGGATAGATTTATGTGTCTTTTTCTGAGATGATGCTGAAGCTGTTATGATATCCTGGAAAGCGTCCAGAATATGAGCAGGAATTTTCTTCTGCTATTTCACCATTGACAAAATATTTTTGGTGAATTCAGCTGCCGGAACCGGGATATACGTCCATTCCGGGCTTGGAGTAGGTGTATGTGCCTGCTCCTATCCTGTTTTTCTTGTCAGTGAATCCTGACAGTACTCAAGTGTGGAGGCAGAGAGTTGAGTCTGCCTCCTGTTTGTCGTCGGAGCTTTCCGACTGACTTCTCTGTGCGCTACCAAGCGAGACTGTTGGTAGGTTTGATTAGTACTAGCAGGTGTATGTGCCTGCTGATTACACTTCGCCAAACGCGGTTGACGAGATCCATCATATGTAGTCAGGCGAGCCTGCTGACTAACTTATGATGTATAAGCAGGTGTATGTTCTTGCCTATAGTACTCCGCTGGAATTGCCTGGTGGGATTCGCTTGATACTATCAGACGAGTCTGCTGGACAGTGGAATTAAAACAGATAGGTGTGTGTGCCTATTCATTGTTCACCACCAAGTTAGGTTGGTGGACTTCTCTGGAGATGGCAGGAATGAAAACCTTCCCATTGTTAACTGGATTCCATCTCTGGCGGTTCGTCTTGCCATCTCGGGTTCAAGGAACCAGAGCTGAATGCCTGGAGTCGGTACCCTCATCATGTTGAGGGTGCACTGTCGCACGAGTCTGGCGGCGATTGTTGATGGGAGCCCTCGGGAAGGACTCTTGTCTTTTTGAATTAAGACCCTAAGGGACCTGCTCATTCACTTCCTCAGAGTAAGGGAGCGAATGGAAATTGCGTTCCGAGGATAACAACCTGAAACGGTTGGAGACGGTAGTCAGCACCGCCTGCCTCTTGATCACTGGTCGTCGTTGTCTGGACGACCTGTGTGAGATGTTCACTAGGTGGGCCTGTCGAGCAGCCTCCAGAGTTGGGATGGTACCATGTTGACGGTACTCCTTAACCAGTGCATTTGATACCCAGCGTTGAAGACGCTAAGTAGGTGATGTCATCCTTAGAGCAAATGACGATCCAGTAGGAATAACAGTAGTGGTATTTGCAGCAGTAGTATTCACAGGTGTGAATTTGAGAGCATCCATTATGGAAATACAGAAGATCTTGGAAAAGAGTTCCTATTTGATATAACAGACGTAATCAAGATAAATTCAGCTACTTCATCCTTTGGATGAGTCCACATGTCAATGATTGTTTTTGTTAGCCCTCTTATTGAGTTTTAAATAGGGTCTTAACAAATAGGTAAAATATCATTTTAATCTTGGTTAAGGATTCACGTCGGGTTCACCATTTTTTGTTTCCCTCAGAATTCGGGGATGACCTCCTGGATGGGAGATTCAAACGTTCCGATCGGTTTCTAATGGGTTTTTTCGTAGAACCGGAATCATCCAATGATTTCACATCCATTTGGACCTACTTTCCAAAGGTAGGCGCTCATTAGCTTGTGGACTAATGAGGCTTAGGAATTTTCATTGGTCGAGAGGATGGGAGGTCGGACTCATCACACCTTTTTGAGGGGAATTATTGTCTATTCCAGGACTCTCTATATAGATTTAAGTTATGTTCATGAATCCTTATTACATTACCAAGTATAAAATGAGCTTTTCCTTTAGTTTTGACAATCAATGATTAAATATGTATGAAATTTAGAGAATATTTTATATGTATTCGTGGTTCTTCACCAATAGATAATCATCTATATCTATTTAGATATTCTTGGTCAATGGTATCCTTCAAAACATTTATATAAAAGTATCTTGGTCATTATAATGACCAGGCTGGTTTTAAAGCCACTCAGTGGAAAACTTGAATTTTATTGTCATTCAGAAGGACATGAATTATTTCAGAGTTGGGATCGAACCCATAGACGGGCAACCTACATATCCTTTGTTTTGGAAAAGGAATCAGAACCCACGTAGTTCGAATAAGGGCATATAATGTTTATGATTTATGTTTCAAAGAAGGATGTCATAATTACTTTTACTCTCTAAGCTCACGTGAGTCATGCTCGGTGTGAGAAACAATAGGTATTGGTAATAACATAGACAATTGGGCCATGAAAGATGTAATCATAAGAAATGGTTTGGGGCTTATGTATGTATGACTGCCTAGATAAATGAAGATTAGGATTTAATTTAGGGAGAAAATCCAGGAACAGGGTCCACAAAGGTATATGTGCTTCATGGAGACAAGAATACTCTAATTTGGGACTTATTCCTGAAAAGGAAGCCCAGATTAGGAGAGGATTGATAACTGGTTTTTTACTCCTGAGAAGGAATCCTAGATCAAAAGTAAATTAGGGCTGGTTAAGAGAAATTAAGGGACTTGGGGCTCACTCCTGAAAAGGAAGCCCAAAATTTATGACTGGGACTTATTCCTGAAAAGGAGGCCCAGGTTAGGGCACTTGGGGCTTACTCCTGAAATGGAAGCACAAAATTATGACTGGTACTTATTCCTGAAAAGGAGACCCAGGTTAAGGGATTAAGGTTTGGGGCTTACTCCTGAGGAGGATGCCCAGATCTGGGAATTTTAAGAATTTGGGGCTTACTCCTGAGGAGGATGCCCAAGTTTGGAGGACTTAGGACTAGGGATTATTCCTGAAAAGGAGACCCAGATTAAGGATTCTCTTATCTTTAAGGATGAGGTTTAATGAATGAACTCTCCATATTTAGTGACATAAATATATTTAAATCACTAGGTTTTGAGAGATATTCCACATAATTCCTTTCAGATAAGGAAGTCAAATCAAGAAATCATGCCATAAATGGATTTGAAGAGTGTCTTGAAGACTGAATCATGAAAAGGAAAGGTGTAATGGCTTAAGAGTGGTGAAATGGGCAAGAAAGGCACCCAAAAAAGGAAGGGGCGCGCAAGTCTTGGAAGGCGCGTAGGTACTGCGGCGGCGCGCAAGTATTGGTCACACAGGTATTCTTGCGCGATACATGGTATACTTGCGCGATGGTCAACCAGCATTGAGATACTTGAGCGACTCTTTATTAAAGCCTTTAGAATCCTGTTGAGGTTCTTCCAGAAAAGGGATGTGCAAGTTCTATCGAAGGAGTAAGGCGGCGCGCAAGTGTGGTCACTTCCCTTAAGGGCTGGCCAATCAGGCGTGCAAATGTTGATGAGTTTCAACACTTAGGCCTTCCTCCCTCTCTTTAGTTCTTCCGTTCTAGGTAAGAAATTACCTTAGAAGTGTTCCGGAAGCTTTGAGAAGAGACTTGGGCGTCGGGAGGTTCAATCCGAGTTTCTGGAAAAAGCTCCTCTCAAATGGGGGGCCCACAGGGTCTATTTATAGGCAGGAGAAGACCCTGGTCGGTTACCGGGCGGTTATCACTTAGGCCGCGCAAGTCACCTGCGTGACTTGGGCGTCGCGCAAGTGGACTTGCGCGATAGTGATAGAACTTGCGCGGCATAGGTTTTTTTGATCCTTTGTTCATGACTTTGTCGAATTTTGATATTTTCTTCAAAGGTTGAATCACTTTGAGCTCAGATATTCCCCTTTTCCGATCTTTAGATTCTGTGACGAAAGGAGCATCAACAATGTTATATGATGAAAGATACTCAATTTAGGAAAACCATGGTCTCGAAAATTAGTCTCAAAGATGAAGATACATATGTTAGAAGATCAATTTCTCTAAATTGCCATGAAAGGAGTACATTGCATGTCCCATAGGGTACACTATATGTCTCTCTGAATATGGAATTTCATCTGTCTCTACATCTTACATGGCATGTCCTTCTATATATACGTGGTTCTTTATTCTATAATACAAGTTGTGATATTCTATAATTCATGTTGTGTTATTCTACAATACATGGAATGTAAAGGATTAGTTGGAACATAAATGTTATCTAGTATAGTTCATGTACTATATCATGTTCTTGTGTACTCAAGGAATTCCTATATACATTGTTTGTGCTCAAGTACTTTCCAAAGTACAAGGAATGTTCCCCATATCACATGATGTTAATGGGATAGGCCCACACTCGACATGTGTCTTCTTCCCATTTCGGTGTACCTTCAGAATTATATGATTTGTTCCCCACCATACATATAATGTGGGGCCACATGGGCTCCTTGGCGTGTACTTATAGTACACATTTATCCATCAACCAAGGTTAACAAGGAATGTGACTTAGAACACATTACATGTAGCACCACATGGATTCATGGGAACGCACTCCCTATACATTCTGAGTTGGATGGATAAGGGTAACAAAATGTGTTTCTACACCACTAAGCATGTGATATTTAACTCCACACAGAAACCCTAACCACCAAACAAAGGGTTCCACATAGATTGTGTTCCTACACTACGTACCTTGTAGTCAGTATTGTTCCAGAATCCCTAGTTTATCATGAATCATTCGATTGTGGTACCACTACTAATAAATCCACCAAAAATCCCACCATATAACATGGATTTGGGGTTGATCTAACCTATTCATAATTGGTGTCCACATTCTAACCTTCTACATCTGTTCACGAAGTGAACATGCTGCATTGATCCTTCGTACACTAGAACCCATAAATAAGAGCTCCCAATCAGCCTCTAATCCATTCAAGTTCACTATAAACATTACAACACTTCTCAATTATACTATTTATACCACATCTTGGCCCCAAAAAATGTACCATGGTTTTAAATAATATTTGTGTAATGATTGGTTCCTGGGTATACATCAAATTGTCAAACAATGGAAATACCAAAAAACAAAGTGAAAATAGTGATGGGAGGAAATAAAAATACAAAAATATATATAATTAAACTCAATTTTTATTCATGATTTCCTATATTCATTTTCATTAGGATAATTATTTAATATGCAATAAATAATAAATAATCAAATATCACCAATTCCTAGTTGTAGCATGACAAAGAAAATCCTTCTAATCAACCATCAACCTTTGAGTCAATTGATAGATGGATCGAATCACATTTGATATTGGCAAAACAATATAGTGATAAATATATGAAAAAAAATTATACCTCACATTTAGATCAGTTTCTAATGATTAATGATTCCACATCTATGTGATTGGAGAAAACCATGAACTCTATTGTTATAGACGATCTTAGTGGTATTGATCTTATGGACTACGATATGTCGATGCCATAATGCACTCTAGAAATACTCCTCTCAAACATCCTAGGGTTATATGGAGAACCCAAGGATTTTCCAATAAATGGGTTTAAATAGGAGGAGGATAGGTATGGTGAAATAAATTAATTAATTTACAAATCTGCCCACGGCCACTTTTTAATCAAACACCCGATGCCATCAACGATTATGTCATGATAAGGGTAAAACCCAGGATTTTTATTTTATGGTAATATAAGAATTCCAATCTAAGACACCATTCTCAGGTTATCCCGTTATTTTATAAAAACTACCCACATGTGATATAATAAATTTAATATATATTTAGAGAGGATCTCCGGGCACTGGAATCCCTTGTTGACTCAATGTGTGGCTTAAAAAATATTCTTTAAGATATTCTAAAGTCTTATAAAAATAGATATGTTAAATGTTCTCAAGTAAAATAATTTTATTTTGAAGAGGATATTTGAAAAGATTCAAGACTTGAAACCATTGGAATGTTTATCTCTATTACAACATAAAGGAAACACAAGATATTCAAAATAGATGAAAAATATATCATCTTTATAATTGATTTGGAATATGAGATATATATTTAGTATCCAAGTGTTTTAATTCTTATAAAAGATAAAAAATATGATTATAGGTTATATATGGCCTTATATGGGCTGAAATGAGATTCAATAGGTTGGTACTCTAAGATGGATACATATTTAAAAGGGTTAAATTTCTAAAATAGAAGGGTGGATATAAAAATACCCCTAAAAGATTAAAAAGTGGTATCTATTTTGATATTTTTTATATATAAGATATTATATTTTCTTTAAATAGTGAGGAAATTTCTGAGAATTTTAATAAATGGATAAACAAATTTTTTAAAAATTATTATTTGGGTGAGACTAAATACATTCTGGGCCAAAAAATCTATAAAAGTAAATTTATATTTTCCTCTCAAAAGATATATATGATAGGGAAATATTGAAAAAGATAAGTATGGAAGATTAAAATCATGTTTTGACACCCATTTCATTGGGAACATAGATATCAAAATATTACCAAGGGAATAATGTTGATATGAAATAGTTTATAATGTTAATTTGAAGCCTATTATATATCACATATTCATGGATGGATTTATTGTATCTTTTTACTCTTTATTCTAGAAATCAATGTGAACAAAAATAGTCTCATATTGTGGATAGAAAAGGAATTATCAGATATATAACAGGATCAATTTATTTTAGGTTGATATATGATAGCATATGGAGGATTTATTTGTTCTGATATATTAATTCAAACTGGGTTAGTCTTGTTAATGATAAAATACCCACTTCTGGTAGAGTTTTCTTCTTGTGTGAACGGTTTTTGTGTTGGAAAATGAAGAAATAGAATTCAATAATTTTAAGAACCACTATGGAAAAATATATTACTTGAACACAAGGTACAATGAAATTATTGTGCTTGAAGAAATAGTTATAATATCTAAAGGTAGAGTTGAGTATGAAAATTCCTATTTCTTGTGTTCATCAATGTGCTATAAATTTGTCAAATAATTATGTCCAATAATCCAAGATTTATCACATTGATATTTAATATCATTTTATCAAATATATTGTGTGTATGAATGGATTCTAACTAGTGCTTATTCCAATAAGGCATCATATTTCTAATATTTTTATCAATCCATTATAAAATAATATTTTCTAAATATCATATTGATGTTGGGTGTTCAACCTAATCCTTCCTGAGGATAAGGTATGTGTTTTTTTATCCCGTGTAACATCTTTCCTATGGAAATTGTTGTTAAAGGGTGATAAAAATGGAACATAAATCTATCCATTTCTACATGGTCTACCTATCAAGGGATATCATGTATTTGGGGGGAATTTTTGAAATGGTTAATATCTAATTTCATCTTGTGTGAACTAATTTTAATATTTTTATGAAGTATATAACTTAATTTTCTATATAAGATGAATTTTATATTATGAATATGTAGAAATGGTAAATGTTAAAAATGATTCATAATTACTTAATTATGGATATCATGGCATTTCTATTCAATGATTCTTGTTTCATGAACCAAATTCATGAATGTAGGCCTAGAATTTTTGGATAAGTGATCCATTGATTAAGTATCATAGTTTTAGTGAATTAAGTGCCTTGGATGAAAACAAAATCTAAATGGTGAGATTTTTGGGACCAAGGTATTTTTTGGTGGTAAGAAGAAACTACTTGAGAAGAAAGAATTATTTCTTTCGTATAGCCTTTTTTAACACACATCTGTAGATTTTATAAGGTGAAACTATGGGTGTGTGACTATGGGGTGGTACCATGAGGTGTGACCATGAGTGTGAAATTGTGGGGTTTGATTTTGGGTGTGATACCATGGGTTTGCAACCATGATGTGTGAACATTGGTGTGAGATGGTCGGTGTGTGATAGTGGGGTGTGATAATTTGGTGTAACCATCAGTGTGTGACCATGAAGTGTGATAGTGGGTGTGTACCTATGAGATGTGACCATGTGGTTTTTTTAGGTGAGATCCTGATGTGAAATGATAGTGTGTGGCCATGAAGTTCATTAGTAAGGTTAGACAACCTGAAAAGAATAGGTAAGTCTTAAGCCACTTAGTATATGGTGCAATTGTGAAGTAAATATATTATTATAGAATAATGTGTTATTATAAGGTTTAAATATCTTGATATATCCTATCATAATCCTTGTAAAATATATGTTGAATTAATATTGAATTATGTTGAATGAATTGGGATCTAGTGAAATTGTTCTCATGCATTAAAGAAATGAGGAAGGAAAAAATATTTATTATACACATTGATTTCTATAGAAAGAGAAATAAAATTGGCTGAGTTGTCTATAAATTACACCTTCATGAAGATGTGTTAAAAGATATTTTATGTAAATAAAGAGGAATACATCGCGATAATATTTATATTTTGTTTGAATAAATATTCTTCATATTACAAGATTGTGTGAATGCATTATTATTTCATGTGGTGTTTTGTGCTTTTATCATTAAATAAAGGTGGTTTTATTTCACTTGTATTTAAGATGATGAATAAAACTCCTCATGTTACTTTCACCATACAATGAATTTATTTATTGATACACATGTATTTAATTTTTATGAAATATAGGTTTGATGAATAATTAAGAGTCATTGTTTGTTTCATTCAGGCTTTGATGCAATTAAAACATATTATGGAAGTCATTTATTATGGAAATTTTAGTGAATGTTAGATATAAGGCCCCAGCCTTAAACCTTACTTAAAATTGAATTAAATGAATAATTCACATTGAGGATATTTTCAGGTTTAGAGTTTTAGAGAATTAGGACATTAATATTACATCTTAAAAGATTACAAAGTAGTCTCTTCTACTAAATTCCAATAAAATAAAAATTCTTAAAAAGAAACATGTCTAGTTTCATGTTTTATATATCCTGACATTCCCTTGATCCCATCCTTGACCTTATTCCACATTAAGTCCTGTGAAAAACATTTCAAAAAAACTTGGGTTGAACATAAAAAGCTCAGTAAGGGATACACAAAGAATGAAAACTGTTAGTTTTTCAAAATCAAGTAAACCATGTATACTCTATCAAAGTAATACCTTCACCTTCATGAAGTAGTAAAAACTCTTCACTGAATAAAGTATCATTACTTACCTTTTTGTAACCAAAGTATTCCCATAAAACCCATATAAATAAAACATAACATATATAAAGGTAACTTGGGACATAAACATACTTAAGTGGAATAACCATACGGTCGACTTCCACACATATCACTTAATGGAATAGCCATACGGCCAATTTCCATACATACTTAATGGAATAGACATACGGCTGACTTCCATACCCAATGCATTGGATGTTATAACGTAACCACCCATCCTGGTATTCATGGCACCACCCATCATATGGTTTATAACGTAACCACCAATTAAAATGTCCAAGTACCAGTATAAAATCATAAAACATAAAACCAATATAAAGGAATGATAACATTTCCACATTTCAATCACAATATATCATAAATATATTGACATAATAGAATCCTTTTTCAAAACCATTTTCAATACCAAAATACATAAAAGAGTATATGGTATTTATTTTATTCTAAAAACATTACGGCTTGTTGAGAAAGCAAAAGAACAAATAATACTCGCAGCGACGGAAAAGGTCATTGTCGCCGCGTACGTTAAAAGAAACATTCTTTTTTGTCGTTTTGTAAAATGATTCGTAGAAAAAGATTCCTTTTGTATAAAAGTAAAAGTCAAAGGGGTTTATACACCGTATAAAAGAAAGTTGTGTATAAAACAAAATATGCCTCAATGAAAGGAGATTGAGACGAAGTCCCTTACCTCGGGTCCGACTTGACTCGATCGTTCTTTAACATCCTGAATAATAAACTTGAGATAATTTATACTTGATTAAGGACCTTTTTAAATTTCATTATTCCTTTTATATCACTTATTTCCATGTTATAAACATTATGTAACCATTTAAGTTAATAATGTTTGTTTTCTCAATATTTGGTTCTTAAGTCGAAAGTGGACTTCTTACAATTACATGTTGTTCGTGTGGCCAAAGGTTATTTATATCCAGAATGAAATTCCCGATTTGGATATAATATGTATCATATATATCCAGAATATACATGTATTTATAATTTTACATAATAATTTAGGGGTAAGAAATGAAATGCACCGTTCATGGAGACGGTAAGCCGTACGTACGCATGAACGCTACTTTCATTTCTTTGTCATATTAATGGAATTAAAACTAAATGATAGGTATGTATATTTTAATTCCAGATTTATATTCATCATTTAGATATATCATTAATTATATATATCCATTATATACATGTACTTTTAATATTACATTACATTTGGGGATAAGAAATGAAATGCACCGTTCATGGAGACGGTAAGCCGTACGTACGCATGAACGCTACTTTCATTTCTATCTCATACTTTAATGGAAAGAAATAATAATGATATAGAGGTATATTATAATTCTATTATAACATCATATATAATAACTTTAAATCCATCCTTTACACGTCCCACATATGGCATTAACGAATCACATCACTTTGAGGGGGCGATAGTCCGCATTTCCTTAAATGAAGATATCGTGTTTACCCACAATGGAAACCATAAAGGTATGCCCAAAATGAAAAATACAGAAACTTAAAGAAAATAATAAACATATTATATATCATATATAAAAATAGTGACATCATAATGGCCACCTTTGAAGGTGTTAAATGAGTATTGAACAATCATCGTTTCGGGAGGCAGAATTTCGCCATCCACGGAAACCGTATGTTCTTTAACCATTTGATGTAGTTTTGTGAGAGTGTAGCTCGAATAAATATTATAACAACATCCTAGTATATTGAAGATACTGGTGTTGTTACAAAAGAAGTAAATAAAAAGTGTTTAGGGGGTCGGAGAAACAAAATAAAACAAATGAACAAGAGAGAATGAATTACCTTTAAAAGTGTAACTCCTTTTGATTTGAGCCTAAAGGCTTCCTTTGAAAGGATTCATCCAAAAGGGAATCCTCTAGAATGAGGAGAGGGATGTGTAGAGAGTAATTGGGTAGGGTTTGTCTGAGCCAAAGGCTTTAAGAGTGTGTGAAATGAGGTAGAGGTGGGGGCCTTTTATAAGAGGAGAGGAGGGGCACTTTGGAAAGTAAATAAATATTACTTTATTTGAAAAAAAATCGGTTTTAAAAGGTCCCAAATTGATAGAATTCGTGGATACGGTGATAAGGGTTCTAAATCAACTCATCCAATTGGTTTTGGACATGTGTAGTTCATAGATTTTACATTATCTTTCCATTTTATTTAAATCGTCAAATAATGATGTCATCACTGCATCATTATTATGTCATAAATAATTTAATTTATTTAATGTCTAAAAATTATAAAAAAATACTATGATGTAGGAAATCTTTTTAGATTTCCAATGACTATTTATAATCAAAAATCTGATCTTTATAACCCCATGTAAAATTTCTTTTTGTAAAACATATTATGTTTGTGTCATTTTTACTTTTACATTAAATAAAAAGTTATTTATGTCATTTCCCAACCAAAGTGTCTCCATGGGGTCCCCAAGTTGACCCATGGATTGTATTGGTCGGAAATGACACAACCAATGAGGGTAGGATATGTGTTAAGCTCATCTTATTTTATTTAATCATTATTTATACCTTAAACTGCCCTAATTACCACTAATCGCGATTAAGAACTTAATAAGTTACTATTCACCAAAAAATTATTATAATCTCATTGAACCACATTTTACTTCTTAATGACAACCATGTATGTCGGATTTTCAAAATTCAATACACATTAGTGGTAAACTTTCATTTAACTGAAAAGTCAGTTTGCTTGATTACCACTTAGTGGTTTCACTATTCATCAAAAATTGAAGTTTTTCAGAAAATTACCAAAAATTCACCCTAAGCTATATTTGATATTCCAAATTCAAAAATGAAGTCTATTTTAAAAAATTCAAATCATATAAGTCACATTAATTAATTTAATAATTAATTCCCGCTGTCAGAGAAAATAGCGTGTTTTTATGAAACAATAAGTATCAAAATATTGACACTAGTTTAAGTCCGATTTCAAAGTGAAATTAATTTCAACGACCACTATTGGATTTAATGGTAAAAATATTTTCTAATTTCACTTTAAAACCAATTCAAAAGATAATCTAATCATATAAATAAATTAGATTAAAAAGCGGTTTTCAATTAAAATACAACATTTTACACTATTCATTAAAAAAATGAACTTTATCGGAAAGGTACCAAAAATTTACACAAAGTAAATTTTGATGTCCCGATTCTAAAGAAGAGTTATATTTGGTCCAATAGAATTTATAAGATCGATCAAAACTATATTTAATGACGGATCTCCATCAAAAGGTGATAAGTGGACCTTTTGTGAAAATTAGGGTATAAATGCCTAAAATTGAACTCTTTCCGTATTTTACGCCTTTATCTTTTATTGGGTAAATGTAAAAACATTTAAAAACATATATAAACATATTTTAGTTATTTCTATCCATTCCTGCCATTACAACGGCTACTCGTTAACTAACATTTAAAATAATATTATTTTATTACTTGTGTGCAACGTAAGTTTTCAAAGAAACTCATCGTTGCGTACCGAGTACGCTATCGAACGTAGAAACCCCTTTTAATTAAAATTAATATTTAATTCGTAAATATTAATATATATGAAAATTCTTTGTTCTTTACTTACCTGGGATGTTACATCCTTCCCCCCTTTTGGGAATTGCGTCCTCGCAATTTTATTCACTTATCAAAATAAGTGGGGTTATTTGTCCCTCATAGCATTTTCAGATTCCCACGTTGCCTCTTCAATCACATGGTTTTTCCACAAAACCTTTACCTGATGAATCACCTTATTCGGTAACACCTACTCCCTGTGTTCAAGAATCTGGACCGGTTGTTCCTCATAAGATAGGTTCTCTTCCAGCTGAACTACCTCTGGACTCAAAACATGAGATGGATCTGGCATATACTTTCTCAACATTGAAACATGAAAACATTGTGTACCTGAGATAAACTAGGAGGTAAAGCCACCCGGTATGCAACTGATCCAACTCTCTCTAGAATTTCATATGGTCCAATAAACCTTGGACTCAACTTTCCTTTCTTACCAAATCTCATCACACTTTTCCAAGGAGAAACCTTGAGAAAAACATGATCACCTACCTCGAAAGATAGATCCTTCCTCCGGTTATTCGCATAACTCTTCTGCCTGCTCTGAGCTGTTCTCATGTGTTTTTGAAGCAGCCGAACTTTTTCTGCCATCTCTTCTACCAATTCTGGTCCCATCAACTTCCTTTCACCCACTTCATCCCAGAAAGATGGAGTTCGACACCGCTTCCCATATAATGCCTGAAATGGTGCCATCTGTATACTGGAATGAAAACTGTTATTATATGAAAATTCAACCAAAGAAAGATTTTGGTCCCAACTTCCCTGATAATCCATAGAACAACCTCGTAGCATATCCTCCAATGTCTGGATTGTTCGTTTGGACTGCCTATCTGATTGAGGATGAAAAGCTGTACTAAAATTTAATTATGTACCCAACGACTTCTGAAGGCCTTTCCAAAAGTTAGAAGTAAACCTGGGATCACGATCCGATACAATGGAGAGAGGAACTCCATGTAACCTGACTATTTCTTTAAGATACAAATGGGAAAGTTGATCAAGAGAGAAAGTATCTCGTATAGCAAGGAAATGAGCAGATTTGGTCAAGCGATCAACAATAACCCAGATTGCATTATTACCTCGAGATGTCTTCGGTAATCCAACAACAAAGTCCATGGATATATTCTCCCATTTCCAATCTGGCACTGGTAAAGGCTGAAGCATCCCTTTCGGTAACTGCCGCTCTGCTTTAACCTGTTGACATCTCAAACACTTCACAGTAAAATCAGCAATGTCTCTTTTCATTCCATCCCACCAGTAGTACTCCCGCAGATCTCTATACATCTTAGTACTGCCAGGATGAACTGAAAACAGAGAACTATGAGCTTCACATAACAACTCTCTCTTCAACTGCGAATCACAAGGCACACATAACCTCTTCCCAAACCTCAAAACACAAACACAAAATTATGCAAGAACTCATAGAAAATTTTATTCATAAGGTCCAGGAATACAGCAGGTGCATTGGTTAACCCAAAAGGCATAACTACAAATTCATAATGGCCATATCTTGTACGGAACACAGTCTTCGGAACGTCTGCTTATTTTACTTTCAACTGATGGTACCGTGACCTCAAGTCAATCTTTGAAAAATACTGAGCTCCCTGGAGCTGATACCACTTCATTCGATGACCCAACATCTGCTGAAGTTGTTGCAAAGGATTTCACCACCCCTTTCTGCTTGTAGTTTGGCTGCATTCCCCCAGTTGAGTTCTTCGTTGGACACTTGTTTGCATAATGACCCATTTCATTACACTTAAAATATCTTACCATTGGCTTTTCATTTCCTGCTTGATCATCATCCTTACAGTTACGAGCAATATGACCAGACTTACCACACCGAAAGCACTTACCAGACTTGGATAAACATTCTCCAGGATGCATTTTACCACACTTCTCACAGGATGGATATTTGGTTTTCTTACCTCCTTGCTTCTTTGATGAATTCTTCCCCTTTTCCTGCCAACTAGACCTCTTATTCTGTTGTTTGTCATAGAACACCTGATCATCGGCAAACTCCATTTCCACCTTATCCGTACATCGAACAAGTTTTTCATAACTTTTGAACTCACGAGAAGATAAAGCCCTTCGATACTTTGGCTTTAACCCAGAGTAAAAATGGTTTATTTTACTATCAAGATCTCGTATGAAGTTTGGAGCATACCTTGCCAATCGAGTGAACTTTTCTTCATAAGCAGCCACTGAATCATCCTCCTGCCTCAATTCTAGGAACTGTTTTTCGATCCTAAGAAGAACCACCTTAGGAAAATATTTCTCAAGAAACATACCTTTGAATTTGTCCCAGTGAAGATCCTCAATCTCATCACCATCCCTTATATTTTTCACCATCGACCACCACTGATCAGCTTCACCTTCAAAACGGTAAACAGAAAGACTAACCTTTTGATGTTCTGAACACCCCATGACATCAAAAATCTTCTCCAGTGCTTTAATCCACCCTTCAGCTTGAACAGGGTCAGATGATCCTCTGAATGATGGGGGATGTTGCCTCATGAAATGTTCCACCACTGACATGTTCCTCTGCGGTTGATCTGGCTGATCTCGTGCATGGATACCACCACCATTTATAGCCTGAGTCAACTGTGCCATCACTGCAACAAACTATTCAGTTCCGATTCCGACCATCTCAGGTTGCTGATTTGGAAGGTTATCTTCCTCCTGATGTCCTCCCAACATAGCTGCTTCGTTTCCTCTGCGGAAAACCATTCTGAACACAGAAATATCTTAGGCGAAGCAACATGGAAATCCATAAATGCTATATCATTTCAATCATATTATAATTTAACACTTTTCTAACTCCTATAGTTGTCTAAACCGACCTCTAATACCAACTATAAAGCCCCAGCCTTAAACCTTACTTAAAATTGAATTAAATGAATAATTCACATTGAGGATCTTTTCAGGTTTAGTGTTTTAGAGAATTAGGACATAACTATTACATCTCAAAAGATTACAAAGTAGTCTATTCTACTAAATTTACATAAAATAAAAATTCTTAAAAAGAAACATGTCTAGTTTCATGTTTTATATAGCATGACATTCCCTTGATCCCATCCTTGACCTTATTCCACATTATGTCCTGTGAAAAACATTTCAAAAAAACTTGGGGTGAACATAAAAAGCTCAGTAAGGGATACACAAAGAATGAAAACTGTTAGTTTTTCAAAATCAAGTAAACCATGTATACTCTATCAAAGTAATACCTTCACCTTCATGATGTAGTAAAAACTCTTCACTGAATAAAGTATCATTACTTACCTTTTTGTAACCAAAGTATTACCATAATACCCATATAAATAACACATAACATATATAAAGGTAACTTGGGACATAAACATACTTAAGTGGAATAACCATACCGTCGACTTCCACACATATCACTTAATGGAATAGCCATACCGCCAATTTCCATACATACTTAATGGAATAGCCATACGGCCGACTTCCATACCCAATGCATTGGAGGTTATAACGTAACCACCCGTCCTGGTATTCACTACACCACCCGTCATATGGTTTATAACGTAACCACCTGTTAAAATTTCCAAGTACCAGTATAAAATCATAAAACATAAAACCAATATAAAGGAATGATAACATTTCCACATTTCAATCACAATATATCATAAATATATTGACATAATAGAATCCTTTTTCAAAACCATTTTCAATACCAAAATACATAAAAGATTATATGGTATTTATTTTATTCTAAAAACATTACGGATTTTTGAGAAAGCCAAAGACCAAATAATACTCGCGGCGGCGGAAAAGGTCATTGTCGCCGCGTAAGTTAAAAGAAACATTCCTTTTTGTCGTTGTGTAAAACTCTTCGTAGAAAAAGATTCCTTTTGTATAAAAGTAAAAGTCAAAGGGATTTATACACCGTATAAAAGAAAGTTGTGTATAAAACGAAATATTCCTCAATGAAAGGAGATTGAGACGAAGTCCCTTACCTCGGGTCCGACTTGACTCGATCGTTCTTTAACGTCCTGAATAATAAACTTGAGTTAATTTATACTTGATTAAGAACATTTTTAAAGTTCATTATTCCTTTTATATAACTTATTGCCATGTTATAAACATTATGTAACCATTTAAGTTAATAATGTTTGTTTTCTCAATATTTGTTTCTTAAGTCGAAAGTGGACTTCTTACAATTACATGTTGTTCGTGTGGTCAAAGGTTTTTTATATCCAGAATGAAATTCCCGATTTGGATATAATATGTATCATATATATCCATCATATACATGTATTTATAATTTTACATAATCATTTAGGGGTAATAAATGAAATGCACCGTTCATGGAGACGGTAAGCCGTACGTACGCATGAACGCTACTTTCATTTCTTTGTCATATTAATGGAATTAAAACTAAATGAGAGGTATGTATATTTTAATTCCAGAATTATATTCATCATTTAGATATATCATTAATTATATATATCCATTATATACATGTACTTTTAATAGTACATTACATTTGGGGATAAGAAATGAAATGCACCGTTCATGGAGACGGTAAGCCGTACGTACGCATGAACGCTACTTTCATTTCTATCTCATACTTTAATGGAAATAAATAATAATGATATAGAGGTATATTATAATTCCAGTATAAAATCATATATAATAACATTAAATCCATCCTTTACACGTCCCACATATGGCATTAACGAATCACATCACTTTGAGGGGGCGGTAGTCCGCACTTCCTTAAATGAAGATATCGTGTTTACCCACAATGGAAACCATAAAGGTATGCCCAAAATGAAAAATACATAAGCTTAAAGAAAAAAATAAACATATTACATATCATATATAAAAATAGTGACATCATAATGGCCACCTTTGAAGGTGTTAAATGAGTATTGAACAATCATCGTTTCGGGAGGCAGAATTTCGCCATCCACGGAAACCGTTTGTTCTTTAACCATTTGATGTAGTTGTGTGAGAGTGTAGCTCGAATAAATCTTATAACAACATCCTTGTATATTGAAGATACTGGTGTTGTTACAAAAGAAGTAAATAAAAAGAGTTTAGGGGGTTGGAGAAACAAAATAAAACAAATGAACAAGAGAGAATGAATTACCTTTAAAAGTGTAACTCATTTTGATTTGAGCATAAAGGATTCATTTGAAAGGATTCTTCCCAAAGGTAATACTCTAGGATGAGTAGAGGGATGTGTAGAGAGTAATTGGGCAGGGTTTGGCCGAGAAAAAGGCTTGAGGACTGTGTGAAATGAGGTAGATGTGGGGGCCTTTTATAAGAGGAGAGGAGGGGCACTTTTGGAAAGTAAAGAAATATTACTTTATTTGAAAATGTGTTTCGGTTTTAAAAGGTCGAACATTGATATAATTCGTGTATAAGGTGATAAGGGTTCTAAATCCACTCATCCAATTGGTTTTGGACATGTGTAGTTCATAGATGTTACATTATCTTTCCATTTTATTTAAATCGTCAAATAATGATGTCATCGCTGCATCATTATTATGACATAAATATTTAATTTATTTAATGTCTAAAAATTTTAAAAAAAATACAGTGATGTATGAAATCTTTTTATCTTTCCAATGACTATTTATAATCAAAAATCTGATCTTTATAACCCCATGTAAAAATTGGTTTTGTTAAACATATTATGTTTGTGTCATTTTTACTTTTACATTAAATAAAAAGTTATTTATGTCATTTCCCAACCAAAGTGTCTCCATGTGGTCCCCAAGTTGACCCATGGCTTGTCTTGGTCGGCCATGACACAACCAATGAGGGTAGGACATGTGTCAAGCTCATCTTATTTTATTAAATCATTATTTATACCTTAAACTACCTAATTACCACTAATCGCGATTAAGAACTTAATAAGTTACTATTCACCAAAAAATTATTATAATCTCATTGAACCACATTTTACTTCTTAATGACAACCATGTATGTCGGATATTCAAAATTCAATACACATTAGTGGTAAACTTTCATTTAACTGAAAAGTCAGTTTGCTTGATTACCACTTAGTGGTTACACTATTCGTCAAAAATTGAAGTTTTTCAGAAAATTTCCAAAAATTCACCCTAAGCTATTTTTGATATTCCGAATTCAAAAATGAAGTCTATTTTAAAAAATTCAAATCATATAAGTCACATTAATTAATTTAATAATTAATTCCCACTGTCAGAGCAAATAGCATGTTTTTATGAAACAATAAGTATCAAAAGATCGACACTAGTTTAAGTCCGATTTCAAAGTGAAATTAATTCCAACGACCACTATTGGATTTAATGGTAAATTTTTTTTCTAATTTAACTTTAAAACCAATTCAAAAGATAATCTAATCATATAAATAAATTAGATTAAAAAGAGGTTTTGAATTAAAATACAACATTTTACACTATTCATTAAAAAAATGAACTTTATCAGAAAGGTACCAAAAATTTACACAAAGTAAATTTTGATGTCCCGATTCTAAAGAAGAGTTATATTTGGTCCAATAGAATTTATAAGATCGATCAAAACTATATTTAATGACGGTTCTCCAACAAAAGGTTATAAGTGGACCTTTTGTGAAAATTAGGGTATAAATGCCTAAAATTGAACTCTTTCCGTATTTTAAGCCTTTATCTTTTATTGGGTAAATGTAAAAAAATTTAAAAACATATATAATCATATTTTAGTTATTTATATCCATTCCCGCCATTACAACGGATACTCGTTAACTAACATTTAAAATAATATTATTTTATTACTTGTGTGCAACGTAAGTTTTCAAAGAAACTCATCGTTGCGTACCGAGTACGCTATCGAACGTAGAAACCCCTTTTAATTAAAATTAATATTTAATTCGTAAATTTTAATAGATATGAAAATTCTTTATTCTTTATTTACCTGGGATGTTACATTAGATGTGATGTTTATGGGTGTTTTAATTAAAAATTGTTTACACTATATCATAAATATTTGAACCATTATGAAAGCAACAATGGAAGTTGTCAATGTATAATATAATTTTAAAAATATTTTCAATCCATGAGTGTGGTTTTTGAGGAAGTGAGAAATTTTTGGGATAAGTAGAATAGGATAATTGCATGATCAATGATGTGTAATAAATCAAATAATATAAAGACCTAACCTAAAATATGGAATGTTTAGGGAATTCAATCATCATAGTGATATTTCCTTGAAACATGTTTGTGAAGCTTCATTTCATTATTTTAATATCTATTTTATCACATTTTATATGTAAAAAACACATTCAATATAAAAGGAATATAGTGAAATGAAATTATAGTATATACATTTATTATTGAAAACCACCAAGGATTGTTTTATTGTGGATGTGTGATCTTGGGTTCTTTCCAAATCATGCCAAGGACTAGATACTCTTATTGAGTAATGAACCTTCTAAATTGATATGTTCTTGTGGATGTGCTTTTTTGTGTTTCTACAGATTCATTTTTATTTAAATATAATTGAAAGTTATTTTTAAAGGATAAAACATAAAAAGAACTAAAAATTTATTCACCCCTACCCCCTCTCAATGGTTACATAGATCCTATCTGGTCCTTTAAGAAAACACTATCCATTTCCACCAAAAATTAAGACCATAATTCATGAATGTAAAACATTAAATTTCATAAATCAAAATCATAGTATACAATCATAATAACATAATAATGTTAAGGTATAGAACATAAGATATATGCACCTACCTCAATAATCAAGATAATGGTGTCACCTTAAAAACTAGTGATGTGAAATGAATAAATCGAATCCTTAAAAGAATAAATCCAAGGGAAACACAATATATTCCCTATAAACCCTCTAAGTCAAACAATCATGGTCCATTTGGGTTAAAAAAATACAAAGGTAATATAGATCAATAGAATATCTATAAAAAGTAACAGAAACTGAGAGGAAATTTTAATATACATCTAAGAGATCTAAACAAATAGATTGAGGATCACTAAGGGATCAAGGGTATAGAACTATAAAGAATAGTGGAGGGAGTATTTAAAGAAAATGAGGGATAAATAGAGATTATATTTAAAAATAAATCATTTAATTATGATAATTTTATATTTTAATAATGTCATATTAGGCCACATGGTTAGGCCATAGGATTAGATAAACCATTCACTAACCTTGTAGTGGACAATACCCCTTGAAAGACAAGTTGAATGGTTTCTTATAAATAAATGCATGACTATAAAAACCATGTGACATCCCCTATACCTAAATCCAAACATCTACACGGGTTTCCTATCAACTCACATGGTGAAACAAATCATAAAAATAACCACTAGAACCAACAAATCCCTATTACATGTTTCTTATGTGATTTCTACTAAATGTGTCCTTAAATAGTGTTCTCAGACTGTTTTCCCCTAAAATAATAAATTTTTTACCCTTGTATCAAGATATACTTTAAAAGTTCGATGGAGATAATCTAAGCTCAAAAACCTAACCTACATGTGACTCAAAGGGTGTCACATGCAATTTAATTATGTTCTTAAGCATTAAAAATGACCTATTTTCTAAATTAATGGTATATGTATTGGATTGGTTCAATTATTAAAGGTTTACAGGGTGAATTTTTATTTTTCCTAATGGTTTTAATTATAATTTCAATATATACCTAAAATTTATAGCATTGATAAAATTAATATGGAATTACATGAAGCAAATTTTAAATTTTAAAAATGTTTTTTCCCTCTAATAGGTCATGGAAGAAATTATAAAGTGATGTTTTCACCTTTAGGGGGTTCTAAGTAAAAGCGTATTTGTTCTTTTCTATGTTTTCAAATTTCTTTGATGATTTTTTTATAAAATTATTTGGATATAGATTTCAATGTATGGGTTTTAAAGTGTCATTTAAAATGATGAAATGCGACTTGGAATGTTGATTCCGTTTTAAAAGATGGAATGTTTAGAACATTGGACTGGTTTATGAATATTGTGGTTGTGTGAAACCATATTTAGGACCATGTTGAATTATAACCCTAAAGGGATATGTTTATTATTGATATGATATTAATTGTGGCCCTAATTGGAATCATTATTTTTATATTTTTATGTAGTTGATATGTGATCGGGGTCATTTATTATAAGGAAATAATAGGTGAGGTTATATTTACTATTTTTGATTCATTGATTCTTGTGGTTTCTCAACACTTATTGATTGAAAAAAAATATGGATTATAGTAATATTAGTTGGGGATGATAGATATGTATTACCTAATCCCAATTATATACAATATATCTAATATGGTAATGTAATTGCATAGAAGAGTGCCTCTGATGAGGCTAGTTGAGGGAAATCAGTTGAATAATCATTGGACTGCATTGTTTGGCATATTAAGGGATTTTAAAAAAGTACATCTAGGGTAATATCATGAGATGTTTAGAAATTTAATAATATAACTTGATTGTTTTATATAGGTAACTTCTTATATTTTTTTCCATATCTATATTGGAATTTACTTCATCACTATTCATTATTTTTATTGTTTATGTGATTCCTTATTACTTATTTATTACTAATGCATTTTCCCTATTTTGTTTAAATTGTTTTTAAAGAGATTTAAAATGGTCATTAATAAAGTGGATTTTTTAAATGGATTTGAAATGGAATTTTTCAATTAAAATGGTTTAAGGACCATAATTTTTTTTTCATAAATGATTGTTTTTATTTAATTCAACGAAATGGTATTTATTCCAAACTGGGTTGACTGTAATATTGTATTTTCATATGAAGTGAAAAAAATATTTTTATAATTCAATTCCAAACTAACAATATATAATTTCCATTTGATATGAAATTTCATAAAATCTATTATTCTTAGATATTATGTAATACCACAAGATTTTGAAGTATGTTTCTTTTTTAAATAATTTTATAACTTGTGATGTACACAACACTGAGTTCAAGCGCACCGTGACATATCAAGATAGCTGTTTAAAAAGAGGTTATGAATATTATTTACCACATTTTGAATTTTCTATATCTCATATAATTTTAACATTCATCTTATGTGTTTCTTAGACATAATATAAGGACAAATTCAATTTTTCAGATAAAAGACTTATTTTTCAAAAAAAATGTAGTTTTTACACCATTTAATAGAGAACCCTTTTTAAATATAATATTTGACACTATTATATATTAAATTTGAAGAAATGAAATTATTATTTAGAATTGGGACATAAAAAATTTAGTTTGGATGAATATTTGGTATTTTTCTGATAACATTCATATTTTAATGAATAGTGAAAAATACTAAATTTTAATTGAAAACAACATTTTAATTGAAATAATTTTAGTGAAAAATAATAACTTTGAGTGGTTTTAAAGTATTATTAGATTATATTTTTATAATTTAATATAATTAAGGTCATTATAATTAATTTCACAATTAAATTGAACATAAACACATGTCAATCTTTTCATAGTTTTTACTTCTTAAAAACTCACTTTCTTGATTTAACAATGGGAATAAATTTAAAATTAATTTATGAAAATTCTATTTTTTGAATTTGAAAAAATTGATTCCATCTTTTTAATAAGAAGGTCCAAATTTTGTAATTAGTTACCTTTTATTTTTGGACATTATAAATAGTAACTTCAGTAATTATTTTTATTTACCATGGTTAATGGTTAAATCAGGTAAATAAGGGTTAAAATAATATTATAATAATATTAAAATACCATAACACATGTCTTAATCCTATTATATGAAATATTTCTGACCATTGGTATCCTTCAGTTGATTTTGGAACCCCATGGAGCCACTTGGGTGTGATAATGATATGTTATAAGAAATAATTTAAAGTAAAGAGAAATATAACATAAACATGTATCTTTTATGAAAACATTTTTAATATAGGGTTATATAAATGATCTCTTTTACTATAGAAATTCATTAGAAATATAAAACTATTTCCTACATCATGTTATTTTATTTATAATTTTTATACATAAAATAAATAAATTTATTTAGGACACAATGTTGATACACTGATTACCTTATTAATGAATGGTTCAAATAAATGATATTATAAATATTAAAATAAATGTTATTTGAACATTTTTATGCCAAAAAAAATTTATGGTTCATATTTACATATTATATTGGATTTAATACATTTTTTTAAGGAATAAATTTTGTAAGAATTAAAAAATATCAATTACTAAATAGTTTTAAAATTGGCATAAATGAGTTTTTAAAACAAATAATATTTTATCAAATGATATAATATCCCTAAAAATATAAGATTAGTCTAAATTACTTATATACTGTTAAAAATTTCATTAATGATCCACTTTAGGTTCTATTGCCATTTTATAGTAACTAATTTAACTTTATAGTATAAAAATACAAGAAGGTGCAATAAGAGTTAAACTGTTTAACTAAGGGTTAATCCCAAAAGATAAGGTTAATTTCATGACCTAAACTTGCCTAATAATAATTTTATGAGAGGAATTAGACTCATACTCTTATTATCCTATAAATAAATTACTTTTTAGATATTATAAACCGAAAATAATTTATAATAAATTAATATTACAATCTTTTATTAAAGTGAATCTCACCTCTCTTATAAAAGGAACATCTCATTCTCTTTAATTCACACCTCGAAATCACTTTGTCTCAGACAGACCATAACAATTTCCTCTCCCAACATCCATAATATTATTCTAGATTCTATACATTGGGAATAAATCAATCCTAATGAGTCCTTTTGTGCAAATCAAAAGGACACACTTGGAGAATAGGTAATCGTTTTATCCCTTCTTTAAAAGTTATTTTATTATTGTAATTTATCTTTCTCTATTGTTTCCATAATAAAATAATAACTAAAGTAACATAAACATGCTGATATATTATTATAATTATGTTAAAACCATATTTCACCTTTTCCCATCCTATAAAAAACAATATCACCATGCGTATGTGCGTACAGTTTACCGTCTCCACATCGTGGTGTAAATTATTTTTCATGGACACTTTATTTATATGTGTGTAACGATGAATATAATGGATTTAAATAATAAATATAAAATTATATTGTTTATTTAAAATTCATATTCTATCCAATTTGATACCATTTAACCATTAAAAAATGATATTGTCTCTTGTGCGTACGTACGACTTACCGTCTCCATGGCACGATGAGACTCATCATCCATGTTCACCATCCAAGAATGAGTATAAGAATAAATATTATTATTAATTATGAAATATATTATATAATAATTCTATTTTGATTTTACATATATATATACATATATTTCATTCATTTACTTCCATTAAATGTGTTATGAAAATGGAAACAATGTTCATGCGTATGTACGGTTTACCATCTCCTTGAATGGTATATTTAATTTCATATATATATCTATAATATATATTTATATTATGAATATATATTATATATAAATCATATCATAAATTCTTTAAGTAATTAAATTATGATCTAAGTAATATGATCAAAAATAAGAAGTCAAAACACATATGATAAAGAAAATGATTATTACCTGAAATGTTGTTCTAACATGGAAATTATTAATAAACGTGTAATATAATGTCATAAATGAATCATATATGATATAATAAATATGTATTTGGTAGTATAATAATTTAATAATATTGTTTAATCATTATAAAATAGGTTAACTCACCCTTGACTAAAGTAAAGTATAAGATAAGGGTTAATTTAACAATATCATTATTATTCGAGGTTGTTGATGCATAAGTATCTACTCAAACATCTTTATCATCCATGACCATGTTTCTAAAAATGTAACACTATAATCCTATGGATGTTTAAAAGTCATATTTACCCATGTTTTAAATTTTATAAAATGTTTTTAAAGGAATCATTCAGTCGTTTTCCAAATGAGGTACTTTATGACTTTTTCGACAAATTAAGGAAATAATGTTTTTTTACTTATACAGTGCGTGTGGATATTTTCCACCATTATGTCACCTTATAATTTTTAAGATTCCCTTAAAATATTACAAGGTTATTTTCAAAATAAATGTTTCATTTTAATTTTTCACTCATTTTAAATGTTTTAAAGTAAAAAAGGGATATTTCCCTCAAAGAGTTTTAATGAATTTATTAAATTATTTTCATATATTTCAACATCCTTTGTTGGATTTTATGTTTGTTGGAAGTTGATTTATTATGATATAACCTTCCATATTTTATTGAAAGTTTTGTGATGTGTTTTACTATGGATGTGCTATTTTTATACCATTCATCGTTTCCAGTTAAAGTATTAACATTTTGTATACATGTTTTAATATGAATGTTTGTGTTATGTTTCAACCTTTTCATTTGAGGAATGCATTGGACATAGTAAGTGATGGACAGGGCTCTCTATATCCCCTTGTTGAATCGGTAGGTCTCATGATACAAACTAGTGTCTTAGCACAAGGACATGATAGAATATTTGTGTATGTTCTTGGCACAAGGTCTTGACGTAGTGGTTATGATGTTCCACATTATGAATTCCCTCATTATGATATTAGTTATTGATTTTACATGTGATTATTCGAATAGGATAATATCCATGTGAATTTTGAAATGGAATTATTTGATATATTATTTCTATATTATATTGAAGATAATGTTTTAAAAGGATTGTGTTTTATATTTGTACCTTTCCTTAAACTTTTATTCCCATTTATGATAGCTTTCACTATATTATTTATCCTTATTGAGCATCTGAGATAACCCCTTTCTTATGTTTTATTTTCTCAAGATTCTATGAATTTTTTTATGACTAATATGACGGGTTAATTTAGGGAAATAATGGTGTTCTCAAAGGATTATTTATGATTTTTTATGTTAAAAATTTTAATTTAATGTTCATGCATTTATTCTTTTTTCCAATTCTACTAAACTGATCGGTCCTTCAGGACTTGATTACTTGTAATTATTCCAATTTATTAAAATAATGCACTATATCCAGGCTTCTAGGGTTGGGGCATTACATTTGGTATCATATGAATTCTATAAACTACCTTGTAAAATTAATTATAAAACTTAGATTAGGGATCATAACCCTAAGATAGACTTTGATGATAAGTATAGAAGAACCCCCTTGAATTTTGGTAAAGTATGGATTATGTGGATATTCTAAGAATTACATTCATTTATATATATTACAAGTGTATGTGGTTCTGGAACAGATGTACCTAGGGGTGAAAACTCAGACAAGGTGTTCCGAGCTTAACTCAGGGTAACCTGGTACACAACAACGGGCCTTACTACACACCTGGTTTTACAATCCTAGGGGATATACCTAGGATAATTCTTATTTTCATTAAAAACCATTATGAAGAATTCATGATTAACTATGTCCTCAAAGAAAACATGTTTATGATTATGGATTAGATATCCATAAATGTTTCAATTTATGTAACGTATTTTATTTTTTTGTAATTATAAATTATGATTCATAACTTGAATTACTGTATTCCATTGTTTAGAAATGGAACCTAGTAGAAGAAATTGAAATTGTATCAACAAATAAAATTCATATAGGGATTGCCCTTATATACAAGATAATGATAGTGGAGCTGGTGATACAACTGGTGCTGAACATCTTATAATCATACTGGGAAAACTGACCCAGGTTATGAATAAAAATGATACCTATATGGAGCACCCTGATCTATAACCCATAGAATCAATGTTATAGTGCTTCATGAGATGAAAACTTCCAGCATTAAATGGTACTACAAATCCATTTTTGGTTGAGAAATGGATAAGTTCTTTAGATAAAATATTTCTTTCTTTGGGAAGTAACGAAAGGGAGAAAGTTTTCATGACATTTTACCGTCTCTCGGGATATGTGGATGAATGGTGGTCATTAATTCAAAACATGAAGGAGGATGAAGAAGTAGAAAATATAGAAGGGAGGGAGTTTAAAGAAATTTTTGTACAGTAATACATTCCTCATAAACAACAAAATGATATGGAAATAAAATTTATGAGTATAAGGTAGAAGGAGGATGAAAATATTGCAAATTATGAGGATAACTCCACAAGGTTATCAAGGAATTCTGCTGAATACATATGTAACCTAAGAAGTAGGATTGATAAATTCTTTGATGGGTTAAAACAAATACTCTAACAGTCATTAATCTGACATTATTTCTCATCGTATGAACATATAGTCTCATGTGATATCAATACGGAAAAGGAATTATCTAAGTCTTACGAAATTAAAGTAATGCAAGAGAAGTAGATAACGGTGGAGAATGATACAAATAAAGGTAAAAGGGGAAATACTGATTTTCCCTTATGTGATAATTGTGGGAAAAACACTTTAGTGCATGCCTTCAAGGAATTGGATTTTGTTAAAAATGTGGATAAAAAGGTCACCAAGCTCGTGATTGTTAGGGAATGAAATAAGTTGTGCAATGCTATAATTGTAATGATATGGGACATTATGAAAATTATTGTCCAAATCGTCAAGGAAATATATCTCATTAGAAGAAAATGTATCAAGGTCAAGCTTATGATGTAACTATTATCAAAGTAAAATAATTAATGTATTTGTGTTTTCGGATTCAATAATTATATTATGGTTATAAGAATAATGTGATATATATATTGGGATCTTATTGTAGTAATTCTTTTTATATAAGTTTTTAATATGATTAAGTTAATCATATATTAATTATGTGAAAATAAGAGAAACATTATGTTGTTTGGGGAATCTGATGTTACAATTGATTTTGGAAATTTAGGGACCTTTAGACAGACCTTAGACAGAATTATTTAGGATAACTCTAAAGGTTGAAATGGATTAAGTTGAACTTTGTATAGTATTGTTTAAGGTTAAATCATTTATTATGATTATTCTTTAAATGTTTTAGTTTTATGAAAAGGAAAACCCGTAGGTCGTGAAATAACATGTCGCATCCAGCAAGGCCACAAGACCTGAACCCGAAACTAAAGGGAGACAAGGGTGCATCACCTAACATTGGCCTACATGAAGTCCCTGGTTAGTATAACATCATTTTCTTTATTTAAATGAAATAATTTTGGAATATGAAATGATTATGTTAAATATTTTTTTTTTATCTTCTGGAGAGAAAGATTAGTTTGTGGAAATAATTAGTTAAATGATCAAACTCTACATGTAAATTAAGTATGCTTCCTTGACTTATTAATATATGAAGTAAATTAATTATAAAAAACTAGGTAAAGGATCAGAAAACCAAAAATGATTCCCTGGTACTTTCTTTTGTAATGAATCAAATGGTCCCTTAGATCATTAGAGATTTATGGCTTTTAGATTGTTAACTTTCCCCTAATAATATTCTCAATCACTCTCCATCAGAACTTGTTGGTTAGATTTTTCTTAAATGTCTATGTTTTCCTAAATGGAACCCCAGTATGTTTTGTTAGTAACCTTCATACTTACCTTTCTTTATTTTAAAATAGAGTCCTCATTAATCCATTTTTTGATGTGGGATTTCAACTAAGATATTTGGAATTATAAAACCTCTAGTTTTCAGTACTGAGTTTAAATTGTGAGGATTAAATTTATTGAAGGAGGGTATAATGTAACACCCCATGATTCCACAGTGCACTTCCCTTTTAAATAATTCAATTGCATGTGATATAAGCAATACCAAGTTCAAGCGCACCACGACCTATCAAACTAGCCGCTTAAAAATCAGAAATGAATTATATTAACCATATTTTGAATTTTATATATCCTGTATAATTTTAACATTTATATTATGTGTTTATTATACATAATATAAGGACAAATTAAATTTTTCAGATAAAAGAATTATTTTTCAAAAAAATGCAGTTTTTCCACATTTTAATGGAGAAACCTTTTTAAATATAATATTTTACTCTATTATATATTTAATTAGATTAAATTAAATTCTTATTTCAAAGCGATGCATAAAAATTTATTTTCGATTAATTTTTTTTAATTTTATATTAACTTTCATATTTCGATGAATAGTGAAAATACAAAATTTTAATTCAAAACAAATTTATTAATCAAAATAATTTATAGTGTTAGATTAAAAATTTGAGTGGTTTCAAAGTATAATTAAATTATATTATTATCATTTAATATAATTAAAGTTATTGGAAGTGATTTCACATCTAAATTGAATATAAACACATGTCAATCTTCTGATAGTTTTTACTTCTTAAAAACCCGCTTTCTAGCTTTGACAACATGAATAAATTTGAAATTATTTTTTCCAATTTTGTGTTTTGAATTTAGAAAAATTTATTCCATATTTGGAATCATAAGATCCTAATATTTTAAATAGGTACCTTTTATTTTTTCACATTATGAATAGTAAATTCAGTAATTATTTTTATTTACCATGGCTAAATCAGGTAAATAACTGTAAAAAATAATATTATAATAATACATTACTACCCTAACATGTGTCATAATCCTATTAGATTTTATATATCCAACCATGTACATCCTTGGGTCGATTTGGAGACCACATGGATCCACTTGGATGTTATAATGACATGTTATAAGAATAAATTTAAAGTAAAGAAAACACTACTGGAAAATGGACCTATCCCCACGGTTTTCCAAAACCGTGGGGATAGGTCCTGAAAAGTGACCTATACCCACAGTTTCCAAAAACCATGGGTATAGGGGTACCTATCCACATAGTTTTGGGGAAAACCATGGGGATAGGTCTGGGCTAAAATACCTATACCCATGGTTATGAAAAACCGTGGGTATAGGTCACTTTTGTGTGTGCGGGAATTTTTTTCTTTCCGCGGGAAGGAATTTTTTTGGTGGGAACCCTATACCCAAAGTTCTTCCCTCTATACCCACGGTTTTTATAACTATATTTAACTATATCTATATATATATATATAGGTGATGTTAGGGTAGTGGTTAGAAACGGTGTTTGCAGCGAAGAGGTTGCGGGATCAAAACTCGGTGCCTGCATTATTTTAGGACCTATACACACAGTTTTGAAACCGTGTGTAAAAGCTGTTGACACCGTGGCAATTCGCTATGTTTTGGTGACACGGTGGCAGGACACCTATACCCACGATTTTGGAAAACTGTGGGTATAGGCTGGGGACCTATACTGACGTCGTTCCATCCCACGGTTCCCAAAACCATGGGTATAGGCTATACCCACGGTTTTGGGGGCTATACCCACGGTTTTGAACCATGGGTATAGGCCTTTTTTCCAGTAGTGAAATATAACATAAAAAATGTATCTTTTACTAAAAAATTAATATAGAGTTATATAACTGATCACATTGGATATAAATAGTCATTATAAATCTAAAAATATTTCCTACATCATGGTATTTTATTTATAATTTTTATACATTAAATAAATATATTTATTTATGACACAATGATGATGCAGTGATTACCTTATTAATGAATGATTCATAAAAATGATATTATAAATATTAAATTAATGTAAATTAACATTTTGATGCCATGCATGAATTTTTTGGAAGATATTTACATATTATATTTGAGTTAATGTCTTTTTTTAAAGTAATCAAGTTGTTATGACATTAACAAAAACCAATTTTTAAACAGTGTCAAAATTGACATAAATGAGTTTTTAAAACAAATACTATTTTATTAAATGATATAATAGTAATAAAAATATATGATTCGTCCAAAGTACTTATATAATGTTAAAAATGTCATTAATGATCCACTTTTGGTTCTCATGGAATTTTATAGTAACTAAATTAACCCTGTAGTATAAAAATACAAGAAGACACGGTATGAGTTAAACTGTTTAACTAAGGGTTAATCTCAAAGGATAAGGTTAAATTTATGAAATAAACCTTCCTAAAAATAATTTTATGAGAGGATTTAGATCTATCCTCATCTTATCATAGAAATAAATTGCTTTTTAGCTATTAGAAACCAAAAATAAATTTATAATAAATTAATCTTTCAAGATTTTCGTAAAGTGCCCCACACCTCTCTTATAAAAGGTAATTTATCAATCTATTTAACAGAAAAACCATGTCCATTTCCTCTCAAAAAATCCCCCATATCATTCTAGAGGCTTAACATTGGGAATAAATCCATTCTAAGGTGTCCTTTTGTGCAAATCAAAATAAGACACCTGAAGAATAGGTAATCATTTTATCCCTTCATTCAAAGTTCTTTTCTTCTTATACTTGATATTTGTCTACTGTTTCCATACTTAAATAATAAATCCAGTACCTTCCTTAGGTTTATATGTTATTATAATTATGGTAAAACCATATTCCTCCTTTTACCCATCCTACTAAAAACAATATCACTATACGTAAATATGTATGGCTTACTGTCTCCACGTTGTGGTGTAAATTGTTTTTTATGTACACTTTATTTATATGGGTAAAATATGAATGTAATGGATTTAAATAATAAATATAAAAAGATATTATTTCTTTAAAATTCATATTCTATCCAATTCCATGCCATCTAACCATTGAGTAAATGATATAGTCACTCGCACATACGTACGGCTTACCGTCTCCACGACACGATGAGACTCATCTTCCATGTTCACCATCCAAGAATGATTATAAGAATAAATATTATTAATAAGTATGAAATATATGATATAATAATGATAATGGGATGATATATATATATATGTGTGTGTGTGTGTGTGTCATTCATTTACTTCCATTCAATACGATATGAAAATGGAAACAACATTCATACATAAGTACAGCTTACTATATCCATGAACAGTGTATTCAATTTTATATATGTATCTATAATATATATTTATATTATGAATATATACGATATATAAATAATATTATACAATCTTTAAGAAAGTAAATTATGATCTATGTAATACGATCAAAAATAAAAAGTCAAAACATATATGATAAAGAAAGCGATTATTACCCGAAATGTTTCTTTAACTTGGAAATTACTAATAAATGTGTGATATAAAGTCATAAATGAATCATATATGATATCATAAATATGGATATTATCCTGGTATAATTTAAATATATTTTTTAACCATTATACATGAGGATAAATCACCCTCTACTAATGGAAATTATAATCTAAAGGTTAATTTCACAATCTCATTATTATTTGTGGTTGTTAATGAGTATGTATCTACTGGTACATCTTTATCATCCATGTACATGTTTCTAAAAATGTTTCATAAATTTTTTTACTATAATCCTATAGATGTTTAAAGAAATTTGTACCCATGTATTACTTTTTATAAAAAAATGATAGGAATCTTTTGGTTGTTCTCTAAACGCGGTACTTTATGACCTTTTCGACAAATTAATGAATGTTTTTTAAAATTATATAGAGTGAGTGGCCATTTTCTGTCGTTATGTCACATTACCATTTTTAATCATCCCTTACAGGCTTATAAGGTTATTTTCAAAATAAATTTTTTATAATAAAATTTCATGACTTTTAAATCTTTTAAAGTAAAAATGAATATTTCCCTCAAAGAGTTTTAATGAATTTATTAAATTATTTTCATCTAGGTCAACATACTTTGTTGGATTTTATGGTTGTTTGAAGTTGATTTATTATGATAAAATCTTCCATAATTTATTGAATTTTTTTTGATATTTTTGACTGTGGATGTGCTATTTTTATACCATTCACAGTTTTCAATTAAAGTATTAACATTTAATAAGCTAGTTTCAATACGAATATTTATGTTATGTTTCAACCTTTTCATATGAGGAATTAATTGGAATTAGTTAGTGATAGTTGGGGCATGCTATAGCCTCTCGGTGCATCGGTAGGTCTCATGAGACAAAACAGTGTCTTGACACAAGGCCTTGATAGAATATTTTTTGTATGGTCTTGGCATAAGTCCTTGATGTAGTGGTTATGATGTCCGACATTATTCATTCCCTCGTTATGAGATTAGTTATTAATTTTACATGTGATTATTCGACTAGGAGAACATCTATTCATATGGTTAAATGGAATTATTTGATTTATTATTTCTATATTATGCTGAAGATAATGTTTTAAAAAGCTTGTGTTTTAGATTTGTACCTTTTCGTAAAAGTTATGCATATTTATGATTGCTTTTTCTATATTGTTTATCCTTACTGAGCATCTGATATCACCTATTTCTTATTTTTTATTTTCCTAGGATGCCAAGAAGTGTTTTATAATTGATATAAAGGGTTAATCTAGGGGAATAATGGTGCAATCAAAGGATTATTTAGGATGTGTTTTATGTTAAAAATTGTAATGTAAAAGTTCATGTATGTAATCTATTTTCCAAGACTGCTAAACTGATCGGTCCTTTAGGACTTGATTCAATGTAATCATTCCAATGTATTAAAATAATGCACCGACATCAGGATTCTAGGGTCATGGTGTTATATACTATGCTTGGTTTCTCTCACACCCTATATAAACTACTCGGTTTATGCAGCTCTTATAGATTTATTCTAGGATTTTTGTATTTTTATTCTAGTTTTGAATGTTTAGTTTGTACAAGTTTTTGGATTTGGATGTGGAGAGTGACCAATGGTCACATGAAGATTGATGTTAGTTTCTTGGTTTTGTTTTTTTATTCGGCATATATACATATATATATATATATATCGGTCTTAATTATGTAGACATCTTTAATTTATGTATGAGTTGATGTCTTTATTGGTTCTTTGTTTATGTGACACTGCTTTTATTTATGTTCATCATCTTGTAAGACTTCTTTTATTAATCCCGCTAACTATAATTGTATATTTTTTACTTATATTTTCATTAAGGGTGAAATTATTCCTAATTTATATATTCTAAGACCTATTTGTAATTACCAACATAGTGAAATCAGGAACATGCCTCATGTTTGTCATGGGCTGGTTCGGGTGACAAATGTATGCATGTACCATGTTGGTTTGTGACAATATGGTATAATAACATTCCTTATTATTTTTTAGGGTTCCTCTAGGTAGTCTAATGACAAGGATAGTTATCTAGACTTGGGTAGATGGTAAGGGAAAGTGGTGGGGAATCACTTCTTCCCACATAACCTAGTGTTTTCATGGGTGTTTGGGGTTTTTCTTGATTTTGAGTTTTTTAATATATTTAATTGATTTTTTATATTTTGATAGTATGTTGGTCCCTGAGTAGTACAATATTTCCTCTAGGGTTGTTTAATGTTTCTATGGAAAAATAGTGAATGAATCAGGGCTGTACAATTTTTCCACATGGTCTAGTAAACCATGTTGAGACCATATTTAATGGTTCTAAAATGTAGATAGATCATATCACATGGTTTTCACATAGCTTATTAACCAATGTGTCCAGCCCTTTCATAGATTAATTTCTTCCCTATTAATTTTTTTTCTTCCCCACCTTCAGGAAGTATATAAATTTTTTCTACCATTATTGTGAAAATAATTAAGGTACTTTTCATAATAATTAATGTTATCTAATGTGGATTAGTTTGAAAATGTTTTCTTGGATTAATTGTACTTTACCAAAGGGATTTCATTTTAGTTTCCTAGAAAATAGTTTTGGGGTATAAAAATGTGTTTTATAAAACATTTTTTCTTTTAAACTCATTTTATAATGGTTTTGGAAAGATGTTTAGATTATTATTTAAAATTGTGGTTTTGTATCATAAATTTTTATTTTTATTTCGAATTAGTTTAAATTATTTTATTTGGGTTCCATTTGAAATGGGGTTGTGGGTTTTATTTTTGTGGAAGATGTGTTTTAGTGTGAAAGAGGAATTTTTGAAAGATTAATGTTTAAATGGTATTTTTTTAATTAATTAGTTAGAGGTACTTATATGTTGGTCAATTGAAAAATTAAAATTTTAATTTATTTTGGGATGAAATAGGGGGTTTTGTTTTGAAATGATGTTCAAGGAAATGTTATTTTTCATGAGGGTCAGTTTAATGAAAAGTTCCAAATTTTGGATTCCTGACATTTAAAATGGGGTTATTTTAAGTTTTGAAAATTGAATTAAACATTTCAATGGGTGTTTATTTAAATTATTTTGGAATTTTAGGGATAAGAAGTTTTAAAATGTGTTGGTTTTCAGTTATACCTTTATATATGGGATTGTTTCATTTGATTGAAGAGAATAGTCATCTAGCCTCATGTTTTATATTAATTTATATATGCCTCCCAAAATGGACTTAATAAAAGATAATTTTATCTCCTTTACTCTTAGTCATATCCCTATTAGTTTGTGGTTTGACCCTATCACCAAGAGGAGTGGTGTACCAGGGATCATTTTTTCCTAGAAATCATTATAGTTGAGCATTGGTGGTAGGTTTAGAAAGTGTAATTCTTGAGACTTGTGTGTCGGAATTAGGTGGATGTTCATTTGGTAGAATTATTTCTATTTTATATAGATAATCCCTTGTTCATTATATTATGTATTGTAATACATTATAGATCTATGTATAGGTTATCTGGATTTTGTTGATGGAACAAAATTTTTCTATTTTGCTCATAAATTTCTATTTTGTGTTGTCTTATTTTAGTGAATGAATGATTTGTTATGTTTTGGGTGTTTTGAGTCCATTATCACATTTTTTGGGCATGGGTGACCTTTGGGTTGGTCCTTGAGTAATTAGGATGGAATTGCCTTTGGGAACTTGAGCACTCAGTAGTCTTATCCTTGTTCGGATCATCATGGGATAGTGTTCCAAGATCGAGGTTCCAGTTTATATATTGTTGTAGTGGACTAGGGTATAGAGCCCATATTTTTTCTTATTATGGAATGCTTGGGAGTTTTTTATGTCTTTTTTATTTTCAATCATTGTTGGTCATTTTTTTGGTTTCTTTTTAGGGATATTGAGTTCTTTTTTGGTTTGTTTTCCTTTTAGGAGTATAGAATTTTGTTCCTTGGATGATTATTGGATATTTTATAGGAATTCTTGGAGATGTTATTTTGTAGTGTGTTCATTTCTAGTAATGCAATTTAGATAATTTATAAATATTTTGGAGACCTATGATCTATATATATCCATTTTATAACCTTTTATCATGATCACGTGGTGATTTTATTGGTGATATTTTATGGTTTAATGGACTTGATCATTCAGTTTAGAAAGGTTATCAGTGGTTGAAGGTTTTGTTTCTTTGGTTATTTTTAATATATTCTATATCCTAACCAACTAATTCCATAGAGTGTGGGTTTTTCTTATTTATAGATACTTCTTTTTCTACCAAGGACATTCTAGGGGGAAAAGTGGCATGGTGTGGATTCGGTTACACCTTGTGTCCCTATAGATGGATTTATCATATATTATTTTAATTAATTTTGGAAAAATTTAAATTTCTTTAAGTTTTTTACTGAATATGTTTCTATAATTTTACACCATTTTCATAGTTATCACACATATTTAGTTGAAACCATGTGATGAAACATTCATTCATCTACAAAAATACCCTATACATTTGTTTTTATTCTTACACTATTGAGTTTTCAAGAGTAGCATATGGTTTAGATAAAAACCATTTGAGCCCCATTACAAACTCTATGAAGTGTTATAGTTCAAGAATGTGGTTTTTGCATGGTTAATTCATAGTTAGGACTTAGCATAAATCCAAACCAAGCATGTGTTTTTTGGTCATCCAGTGGATTCCGCCCAGTTGGTGAATTTTTCATTAAACCATGCAACCTAGTTGTTTGAGCTTCCCATAATATCCTAAAAGTAATTTTATAGTTTTACCCTTTGATTTAAAAACTCCATAGGCTTTTATTTCCCTCCAAATCATTCATAAAAACTAGGTTTTCACTAATGGGGATCCCCCCTCCACCTCCCTCGATTTCTAAGCTTCTCCAATGTATTTTTTATAGATTTCTCCAAGATATGCCCCTTATACTTCTTTTAATCCTCTTTCCCATAAAACTCTTACCTTATACCCCAATTTCCTCACCTTTACCAAGTCCTAGGGGCATCTAGGTTTGGATTTAGGGTATGGGGTTTTTGATTCATCGTGTTTTTGTTTGTTAGGCTAGTTTGGGACCTTGGAACATTCACCGCAGTAGGTGATGTAAATTCATAATATTTTTCATGTGTGTTATGAGTTATTTTCAGGATTTAATCTTGTGTTACTGAATAATTAATTAATTGGGATGAGTTTTCGGGGGTTATTATTAGTTAAAAATAGTTTTTCAGGCCTTTTGTGGGTGCGTGGTCTGACAAGGTTTTTTAAAACCATGATGATCCTCCAAGAAATCATGTTACATATGGAAGGGAATCAAGGGGGTGTACAATTATACTACAAAGCTTTTCAATTTGTTTGTTCTTACTTCAAAGACCATTTAACACCCTCCAATGGAAAACAAAATGGTTGGAATATGGTTTGAAAAAAGTCTAATCAACCATGATATTTTCTCTGAAGTGGAAAAATTACTTTCACAATTAGTGCACATCTTTACTAACCATGCGACCAAACCATGTGTGTTTCTTATGATATGTATATAATCTCAAATGGTTCTCACCTGGTTTTCCTAACTATGTGACTAAATCGTGTCTCTGTGAATTAATTATCTAAAAAAAATTATTTGTCATTTATGAACTGTTTTGAACCATTCTTTCATATACATGAATCCCTCTAAAATAATGATACTGCTCTAACTTTACTATACCTTTTCCTCTCCTCCCAAGAATGGTTTCAACATATCTAATCATTATGATGATCTAGAATTGAGGTATGTGATTCAAAAAACCATTTCTCTTTATTTTTTAACTAATTCTAACTATTTTCTCTTGAGAATAATCATATATCTACAATTACACTGGAGATCTATAGATTTTGAGGATATCTGAGGATTAATTCTTATATCATTTCTATATCAATGTTGGATTAAATTTTTTTATGACATCACCTTCATTGGAACTAAATCTCTCATTAACGGTGAACATTTTTTGGTATGTTATTATAGATCGATCATATTGAGTCATTCTTCTTCTAGATTATAATCTTGAATCACTATTCTAATGAAAAATTGATAATGGATCATTGTTCATTGGAAATAATATATTTTATATTCTATATTTTATGATTAATTCACAATATGTTCTTTAATTTATAATTAATCTAGTGAATTTTCATCCTCTTCATCATTATATCATGGAACTGGTTAAGTTGACATTTTTTCAGGAATGTGTTTCTAGAACTAAATTTATTGGCATGGAGCCTCTTTGAGTATATAATAAATAACTTTATTAATGAAATGGAACCCATGGTAGGAATCCTTGACATATGATCTAGTTATTCCATTGGTACATAATATGATTCGCCTTTGATCAATTGATTAATTTTAGAGTACTTCATTGATATGCTTGAGGTTGAAATTTGCTCACCATTTGGAGCCCTTTTATACACTTGGTTCCTTAATATGATTATTATGTTTGTATTTATTATTTTTATATGAATGATAGTGACATAATTTATGTGAATTTATATCTTGTAATACCTATATATTATGTTTGATTCCATGAGTATACTAAAGTAACTTGTTTTCCATGTCTGATTTTGATCACATATAACTGTATATTTCTACAAATTCTCTTGACACCATGATATTTTCTACCTATTTATTTCATACCCTATCATGTTTTTTTACTATGAATTTTTAGTCATTTATTTGGAACTCATAATAGGTGGTCCATCATGAAATGTTTATCCCTTATAATGGGTACACTTGACATGCGATGATAATTATGATGGACTTGAACATAGGGTATGTAACACCCTAATATTTTAAAATAGTGAAATTATATTTAATATAATAAAGGAAAAAAAATGATGTTACCTTGTGCTAAATATGACACTTAATTTTTCTTACGTTATACACAACCCAGATATTATTAGGTTTGATATAGTATTCAACACACAACACCAAACATAAATGACCCATGATATATATTATCATTGTAACCTAGTCATTTGAATGGAGTTTATAAAAAGGATTAAATGAATTATGAAAATATGTTATAAAAATTTATATTTAATGAATTATTTACTGAACAATTAATTATAAATGAAAAATAAACCCCTTTAGAGAATAAAAGAAAATATTTTTCAGAAAAACTATTTTAATGAAAACAAGAGTGTTTAATACCAATAAATTAAGAAAATAGATTTTTTGGATTTTTTTAGTTAAATTTATATATAATATATTCAATATAATTTTTAACATTTATTTTCTATGTTTTATAGACATGATATAAAAATTAATCTTGTTTTTCCTTAAAATTGTATATTTTCAAAAAAGTAGTTTTGTCTTATTTTTATGGAACACTTCTTTTTAAAATTATTTTTAAATATTTTATAAAATTTATTCTAAAAAATAAATTTCTCTCTTTGGAATCAAAATATCAAAGTTTACTTTGGGTGATATTTTGGGATTTTTCAGAAAATATTGATTTTTTAGTGAATAATGAAAAATATCCCTTTTTTTAAGTATTTTATTTTCAATAAATTATGTAATTTAAAAGTATAAATATGTTTTGAATATGTATCTATGTAACTTATTTTATATTTAATTCACGTAACTAATTTTAATTAACTTTTTGTTGGTTTTTAATATAAGTTTGTTTTTAGGTTTGAAGACGGTTTTTTCTAAAAACTATTTTCAAATGCATAATGTTTATCCTTTTTAATTAATTAAAATAATACCTAATAAGAAATTTTATAAATTAAAGTTATATATTATATATCATTAAATATTAATTTTTTTCATATTATTATTATTATTAGTCATTGAGTTAATATATAACAATCTTTTCCTAAAACAAATATTCTTCTTAAAACTTTGATGTCTCGCCGCACCTGTGGGGTTCATATTAAATTAAACTTTTTAGCTTAAGTGAATTCAATTTGAAAAAATTGATTTCATATTTGGAATCAGAATAATTTATAATTTCTAATAATTCCATCTTATGTTTTAAATAAATTGATTAGTGAAAATAATTAAAATTAATCACAGTGATTGAGGTAAAAATGAGATTACCAAGTAACAAAATTTAAAACTGAAAGGTCTTGGGGACCTAGAAACAAGCACCCTTTTTCTGGAAACATTTTGAACTTATCCCTTATATTCTTGATTTTGGTGAGTTATTAGATACTTTTTGTCGGTATAAACATGGGTTCACCTAACTTTGTTTTTAAAAATACCGAGTGTGTTCTCTCCCCAAATTATAAAAGGCCACCACATCTCCTCCTCTATTCACAGCTTAAAAACCAATTGGTTCTTCCAATACACACAAAAATAACTTATCCATGTCACTACTTTGATATATAATCCTTAATTTGGGTATAAATCCAACGATGTAATTACTTTTGTGAAAATCACCTAAAGAAGAGGTAGAATTAATCAATGAGCATTTTGGTGTTATTTCCTCCTCCACCCCCTTCAATTATTCTTATAACAAGATTATATAATAATATTACTACCATAAATATAATTATATATTTTTATGTTAATTAAAAAAAATAAAAACACGTACACTTTTATCAAATGGGTTAAGAAATCATCATTTGTGTGTACGACGAAATATTGCCTCACGGAACGATGTCATCTGTTTTTCCATTACCACCTCCTATGGTTGGAAATAATGATGTACATACTATTTATATATGATATTTATGAAATTTATAACATAATAATACCTTTTGATTCATGATATCATATAAACCTTTTTACATTATATACCGTATGGGTTACAACAATGTCGCTCATGCGTACGGTGGACTACTGCCTCACAAAGCGGTGTGAAGCGTTTTTCACTAATGTGTTACATAGAAGGTAATAATTATAACTATAATAAATATATATCATATAAAATAAATTACTGTGATATTAATGAAATAATTAAATTTATTTAAATATAATATATCATATTATTCTTTCCATTTCACACACTGAAAAAGTGATAACATTGTTCGGGGTTGTGTGGACTACTGCCTCCTAGAAGCGATGTGATTATTATTTTTCATCAAAAAATCACAATAATTATGTATATAAGTATTTTAATTAAATAATATGTTATTTATTATATAATTATCATTCTATAAATATAAATTTTACTTACCTTCTTTCCATAATGATATTTGGAAAAATTGAAACGCTACTGATGTGTATGTACGACCTATCATCTCGATGATCCTAATGTTTGTTAATTTTTCATAACCATATCCCATAATTGGTTTTAAAAATATAATTTATGTATAAATACAAAAATTATTTCATGATTATTATTTTTTATATGTTTAAATAATGACCTATTTGACCATAGTCAACCTACCAAAGTCATTTTTTGACACATCATCCAAATATGGTCAAAACATCTGATGTAAACGTAATTTATTAAGTGATTGTATATAACATGGGAATAAATGAAATAAAAGTAATAATTAACATTAAAAATTTTCTCAGGAAAATTAATAATTAACATGAGTTTATTATTCAAGAGGACAAAGAACAAGTGTGATGAATCAGACTTAAGGTAAGGGTTTTTCCCATCTCGTTTTTATTTATATGAGATACATGCCATATTCACCACTGATTTTTGTTGTGTAGTATATATACTGAACATGAATTTATTTTATTTTTCTTATCCTTATATTTATGGTTATTTAAATATCTATTTTACTATCTCTCTTTCATGGGGTTTTTGGTTTCGAATTTACTAAAGTGGTAACGTATTTGTGTTGCAATTTTCCTTCTTTGAGACGTTTGTTATGTTTTAATCCCATCTTCATTTATAAGGTTTATATACTTCCCCTTTGACATGTTATAAAATGAATAACCTTATTTCAATGATATTATAAGTTTCATTTAATATTATTCCCTCATGGGGATTACAATTCAGAGTTACCGATTTGATAAGAGTCTTTTGTTAAAATCCAATCATTTATCATGATTGTGTATAATTGGGTATCAAATTTTGAAATATTATAATTCTCACGGATTATCATATCATACGGTTATTAATGATATTTTCATGTAATATTTCAATTTTTTCACTCTCTAGTACTTATAATAATTTATAAAATGATTTTAAGAAAATCCAACTTTGTTTCTCTCTACGATCGGAAATCTATTTTCTTCAGAACCATGTTTTCAAAAAAAATTCAAAAAAAAAAACAATATTTTCCTTAATAAATTTATTAAATTATTTTTAAAAATTAATTTATATATTTTAAGTTCATTTTCTAAGAAAATTATTTTTATAATGTTATATTGTTTAAAAAGTGATTTTTAAAATTAAAAGGGTATTTTCCCAAAGAATACTTTAATAATATTTTATTGTTATTTCAATTTATCAATGTAAATAAATATTATTGTTACTTATCATCCACTAGGAATATTTCATATTGATATCAACCTATTTCATTCTCTATATGGATTATGTTTATTTCAAATAGATTGTTATGGAACTTTTTTCTTTTCCAGGGTTAATTATGTCTCAAATATATTATCATAGGAATCCTTTATTTTCCATGGGTTAATCATGTTTCAAATATAATTCCATGAAACTCATTTATTTTCTATGAGTTAATAATATTTCAATGAGAATGTTATGGAACACATTTATTTTCCATGGGTTAACCCTGTTTCAAAGAGATTGTTATAGAATCCATTTATTTTCCACGGTTTAATCATGTTTTAAAGGGATTAAAAAGAAACCCATTTATTTTCCATGTTTTGATCAGGTTATAACAGAATAATGATTTTTTCTATAAGTTTTGTAATGAAATATCTATGTACTTTATTCATGTTTTAGTTCTTAGACATTACAACTTATACACGAGGAGGCATAAATAGCATCTGGTAATCTCATTAGAACATAACATTGGGTGGCCTAGATAGAAATGCGTAATCCCATTACATAATAAACATGTGGGGGCCTAGATTGAACTGGGTAATCCCATTATATCTTAACATGGGGTGTCTCATATATTGTCATGTAATCCTATAATAGCTTAAATGATGGGTGCTTCTAAATAATTCTCTAATGCATTGAGTATTGATTATGTTTTCTATAGAATATATTGGATGTTGATCATATGTTTATTCAAATTTTTAATGGTTATTCAAGGGTTATATAAGGGTTGTGTGAGATGATTTTCTAAGATACCAATATGTTTTATCTATGCTTTCTATGGGTTTATGATGTTTCATTCGATTGAGACTAATATCTCATGGCACACGGTTTTTGATTCTTATGATACTATCCATTTTCAAATCATTATTATTTATTATTTTGTTTTATGATCTAGGTATTTATGGGTATAATTATTCTTATATTATACTCATGAACTTTTATTATGTCATCATACCCTTATTCTATTCTTATTCTCATTGATAACATTCAATTTTAAATTCATATTTTAACCTTACTAATCATTTTATCTCACCCTTCTTATTTTTCTTATTACCTAGGATATAATTAATTATTTTGAATTAATTATTTATAGAATAGATTTCATATAGATGATAATAATGTCTTAATGTGAAAAAGAAAAGTGGTGTTAAGTGGGATAAATTCTCTTTTAAAGTCATGTGAATTTTATATGTAGGAGTTTTTCTTAATTCTATAAAACTATAAACCTAAAAGTTACTCTAATATATATGTGATATAATTCTTACTTTTTGTTTTGTATGTTTTGGATGAAAAAAATTAGTCACAATTATTATCATAAATGCCCGAAATTTAAAGTTTACAATTTCAACACCAAATCAGGGAGTGCAGATTCTGGGATGTAATAGTTTGTATCAAAGGTCTGTTTAGATAACTTTAGAGATAAGAATTTTCCATTTAAGTTCCCATTAAGAGTTATGGATACTATCACAAGTATATAATATTAGGAATTATCATAATTTCAAAGTCTTAGACACCTCATTTAAGGGTTTTAATTAGTTAAAAATTTAATGTTGTTAATGAAATTTTTTGGAGATGTTTTTTTTGGTTGAGGTATTTTTAATCCCTAGGATCAACATAAAGACTTTTTAGGGAGGAATTATTTTTTCATGTTTAAAGAAACAAAAGAAAAATATGAAGGCCAGATGATATCTCATCGCATCTAAAAAGGTCACAAGGCTTGAAATCACAGTCAAAGGGTGACAAGAGTGAAGCATCCACCACTAGCCTACATGATTCCATAGTTAGTATGACATTTTTATTGGTTTATAATAAGTCTATTTCAAAAATTTATGGTATTTTATTTGATAAATAACGGTTGATTTATCTAAGAGTAATATATGATAAGATCATTCTAATAACAAGGTTTCAAACTTAGTATAAGATTTTTTAAATAATTTTAAATATAGTTATTTATGGAATAATTTAGTTTGAAATTTGGGTACTACAATTTCATTTTTAATATTAGTGTTTCATATAAAGTTTTATTAATTTTGTTAATTATCTTATCATGTTATAACCATTTTGGTTTTGGTTAATGTTTAAAGACATGAGGAATAGTTTTTTTTATCACTTTTAGGGTTATGTGGTCTTTAAATTTTGATTGTAGTGCTTTAGGGATTAAAAATTCATCTAAAATACACATCATTTGGAGTAAAAGATGAGATTGTTTTGGAATATGACTAAAGGATGAAATTAAAAAAATCATGTAAGAGTATTTTCATATTCTATTAGTTTAGAAGGTAAAATAATTTTTTAATTCTGGGAAAAGGAACTTGAAATGAAAATGTTATCCTAGTACCCTTATTTGTGATGAACCAATAGTTTTTTATCATCATAGATTTATGGTTTTGAGGCCCTTAACATTCCATTGATCATTCACTTGTTTTTGATGAATGACCTCAATACCTAAATATTAATTTTTTATTTTCAAAATAGCCTCTTTTATAGTGACTGGTAACCAAACACCATGTGGTATATAAAAAGATATATCCAAGTTGAAAATTCAAAATTCAAAAATCACACGATGAATCCATTGCCTGTGGAGACCTCAACCCTAGAGACACTCCTCATCTGAAGTTGCATCGCCTTCCAACCTTCATCATCATTGTCTTTTGTCATCATCCAATATTTACCATCTTCATCATCGTCCAAGCCCACACCATATTTCCAAAAGAACCATTCACTATAGTTCATTTTCACCACAAAAAAATCAAAACATTCCACCATAGAAACATCAAACAAACATAAATTCAGAACAAACCTTCATTAAGGGCCTCCATAAAATGATATTAAACTACATTAACCATTTAAACAAGAATTGAATGGTAAATAATCCACAGAATGAACCTAGAAAACTTCACCAAATGTATGGGGAATAAACACCAATCAAAACAGACAAACTAGAATGGTATCTATTAAGGAGCTGATGTCGACTGTGAACACATCGTCAAAAGGGAGAGTGCCTGGAGCATCTACAACCATAGAACCTCATTTCCAAATACTTCTATGAATCCACCACTCCATATTCGAATTGGAGAGGAGTCATGAAAAGATAAGTCAGAGCAGTGATCAGAGAGGTCGTGCGATCCTAGAAATGACATCATTGATGAGGAAGAAACCATAATCCATAAATATAGGAAAAATACATAATATAGTTCCTTGAAGACCATTCACCACCAAACCACTAATCCTAAATCCTCTAAGAAACCTCTTCCCCATATCCGGACTGGAGAGGTGCGGAAGAACGAGAATCCAGAGAAGGGGTCCGATCATATAAAGCCTTCGACCATAGATAGCCTTCAATGGGAACATCTAAATTCTACCATTTCATCACAAAAATCATAAAAAAATGTAATCAAACATCATAGGTGATAACATGACCAAATCCTTAAGAAGCCAAAACCAAAGAAGAGGGACAGTCCTAGAGAGAAACAACAAAAGGAAAGAATATAGGGAGGAAAAGAGGGAAAGAGAGGTTATAGGGGGAAGGCTTTGGAGAGAATGAGATACTCCCCCTCCAAATCACCATTTAGAATAACCCTAGGATGATAAGGAGGGGAGACTGATGCACTCAGAGACAAAATCTCCCCATGACCTCAATCTATCTATGATTATTTATGCTTTTTCCCAATTCCAACCTATGTTATCCTATTTGGAATCCTATTTATATGTTATTCCATATGAACATTTTACATATATTTCGTTATCATTAAGAGGATGTTTTATTAACCTTTTTATGATGTGGGTTTATATAAAAAATATTTCAAATGTCCATCCTTTTATTACTGAGATAAATTTCAAATTGTGAGGATGCAATTTATTAAAGGTGGGAATGATGTAACATCCGAAGATTTTAAAAGAAAAAAATTATATTAAGTGGTATAAATTACATGAAACTCTTGGTTTTTAATGAATTATACATAACACTCAATTTATCTTGTATTACATACAACCCTGATATTTTTATGTTTAACAACATATTCAACATGAAACACTAAATATAAACGACTCATGATATATATTATCATTATAACATAGCCATCGAAATTGTAGTTATGAAATTGATTAACTAAATTATTAAAATATGGTTCATAAATTAATTTTTAATGAATTTATTGGTGACCAATTAATTATAAATGAAAATTAAACCCTTTTGAAAATAGAAGGAAATCTTTCTAAGAAATATATTTTAATGAACACAAGAGTGTTTTATACGAGTAAATTAAAAAAATTATTTTTTCATTATATTAATGAATTTTATATATAATATATTCAATATAATGTTTAACATTCATCCTTTTTTCTATACATGATATAATAATAAATCTAATTTTTTCTCAAAACTATATATTTTTCAGAAAAGCAGTTTTGTCCAATTTTTTGGGCGTACTTATTTTAAAAACTATTTTCAATACTTTTATAAACTTTAAATTAAAAAATAAACTTCAATTTTTTGAGTGAAATATTAAAATTTACTTTGGGTGAAATTTTTTGATTTGTTGAACAATATTTATTTCTCAGTGAATAGTGAAAAATACATATTTTTGTAAAAAGTATTTTATTTTAAATTAATTATGTAATTTAAAAGTAAAAATATGTTTTTAATATATTATAAAATAAAATATTTCAAATATAATCCACTTAATTACTTTTAATTAAATTTATATTCGTCTTTTATATAAGTTATTTTTTGTTTAAAGATGGGTTTTTCTAAAAACTATTTTAAAATGCATAATGTTTCTCCTTTTTAATTAATTAAAATAAAACTTAATGGAAAATGTTTTAAATGAAATTATATATTATATATAATTACATATTAATTATTTTTTACAAAATTATTATTATTACTCATTGAGTTAATATTGAATCATCTTTTTCTAAAAAAATAAGCTTCTTACAAACTCATTGTCTCGCCTCGTATGTAGGATTATTATTAAATTAAATTTTTCCACTTCGATGAATTTAATTTAGAATAATTGATTCAATATTTTTAATAAACATAATTCATAATTTATTATAATTCAAACTTAATTTTTCATAAGAGTTACTATTGAAAATAATTAAAATTAACCACAGTGATAAAGGTAAAAATTATATTGCCAAGTTGACAGAATTCAAACTTAAGGGGCCAAATGACCTATAAACTTATCAAGAACCCATTGGATGTACATATTTATATCTTATTCCTTATATGATAGAGTTTTTTTCATTATTTTATCTTTTATATAGGTAAAAATGTGGGTTCACCTTACTTTCATTTGAAAAATACCAAGTGTGTTCACTCCCACATTTATAAAAGGAAGCCACTTATCCTCCTCTCTTCACACATTTAAACCCATTTGGTTAAGACATTACTCATAAAAATTAGTTATAAAATTACATAATCTCATCTTATAATCCTTACATTGTGCATAAATCTAACCAATGAAGTCCTTTGGTGAAAACCCAAAAGAGATAGTCGAAGAAGTGGTAACGTTCATCAAAAAGAATTTTTGTTTTATTTCCTTATCTACCTCATTAAATTATTATTATAAAATAATTATACAATAAACTAAGTATTATAATTTTAATTAGATATTTTTCTTTATTTTTACAACCTACAAACACATACACTTCCATCAAATGGGTTACGAAATCATCATGCGTGTGTACGGCGAACTACCTCCTCATGAAACGATGTCGTTTTTTTTCATTACCACCTCTCATGGTTGGGGATAAAGATGGATATACTACTTATATGTGGTATATAAGATATTTAAAACATAATAATACCTATGATTATATTATAACATATTCACCCTTTTTCCATTCTATACCATAGAGGGATATGATAACGTCCCTCATGTGTATGGCGGACTACAGCCTCAGAAAGTGATGTGAAGAGTTTTTCAATGATGTGTTACATGGAAGGTGATAAGGTTCAATATAATGAATACATATGATATACATGAAATAAATATAATATTAATTACATAATTATATTTATTTAATTATAATATATCTTTTAATTCTTACCATTTCCTACACTAAGAAATTGATAATGTCGTTCATTGATGTGTGGATTGTCACCTCCTCGAAGTGATGTGATTCTTATTTTTCATCAACACATAACAATAACGATATATATAAGTTTATTTAATTAAATAATATGTTATTTATGATATAAATATCATTATTTGAAGATAAATTTTACTTACCTTCTTTCCATAATGATTATTGGAAAAATAGAAACATTACTCATGCGTACATACGGCCTACCGTCACCATGATCATAACGTTTATTAATTTTTCATATCAATATTTAATAATTGGTTTTAAAATTATAATTTATGTATAAATATTATATTTATTTCATGATTATTATACTGTATATGTTTAAATAATGATCCCTTGTACCATAGTCTACCAACCAAAATTGATTTTGACACATATTCCAAATATGGTCAAAACATCCATTGTAAACATAATTGATTATGAAATTGTATATAAAATGAAAAAAATTGAAATAAAATTAGTAATAAAATTGAAAAAATATATCAATAAATTAAATAATTAACATAAATTTATTATTTAGAAGGATAAAGAACAAGCGTGATGAATCAAACTCATGGTAAGAGTTTTTTCATCTCACTTTTATTTATGTGAGATACATGCCATATTCACCACGTATTTTTTTTGGTGTATATAATTACCATGAATGTATTTTATGATTATTATCCTCAAATTTATGTGGATTTACATATCTGTTTGAGTATCTCTCTTTCATGGGGTTTTTGGTTTCAAATTTACCAAAGCGATGATGGTTTTTTGTCAGAATTTACATTCTTTGAGATGTTTGTTATGTTATAAACCTATATTCATTTATGAGGTTTATATAATCACATGTTAACTATTTATATAATTTATATTCTTATTTTCATGATATTATATGTTTCATTTAATTTTATTCCCGCATGGGTTTTACGATTCAAAGTTACCAAAGTTGTAAAAGTCTTTTGTTACAATCTCATCATTTCTCAAGATTGTATAGAATTAAGTATTAGATATTTAGATCTTATAATTCTCATGAATTATATTATTATTTGGTTATTCACGATATTTTCATGTAATAGTTCCAGTTTTTTCACTCTTTGGTACTTCTAATAATTAATAAAAAATTAATAAAATATGACTTTGTTTCTCTCTTCTTTCTTAAATATGTTTTCTTCCAAAACCACATTTTTAGAAAAAAATTTCAAAAATGTCTTAAAAAGTTTTTTCAAATAAAAAAGTATATTTTCCTCAATAAATGTTTTAAATGAATTTTAAAACATCTTTTATATGTTTCTAAGGTTGTTTTCAAAGAAAAGGTTTTTCAATATTTTTTATCATTTAAAATGTGATTTTCAAAATTAAAAGGATATTTTCCCTGATAATGTTTTAATAATATGTTAATGGTATTTCAATTTATCAGCATCAAAAAAATAATATTGCTACTTATCATAAAATAGTGATATTTTTTATTTATACCATCCTCTATTAATCGGTATATGTATTATGTTTGTTTCAAAGAGATTGTTATGGAACCCATTTTGTTTCCACAGGTTAATTATGTATCAAAGTGATTATTATAGAACTCATCTACTTTCCATAAGTTAGTAATTTTTCAATAATATTTTCATGGAACCCATTTAATTCAACCGTTTAATTATATTTCAAAGATATTTTTATGAAACTCGTTTCATTTAAATGGGTTAACCATGTCTCAAAGAGATTGTTATTGAAGTTGTTTATTTTCCACACGTTAATCATGTTTTAAATTGATTGATGAAAACTAATTTATTTTCCCTGGTTTTTTCAAGTTATAAAATTATTATTATTATTTCTATGATTTTTATGATGAATTCTATATGTACTTTATTCTTGTTTTGGTTCTTGGACATTACAGCTTAAACATGGGGTGGACCAGATAATGCTCGGTAAGCCCGTTATAGCTTAACATGGGGTGACCTTGATAGAGTTGAGTAAAATGTTACATATTAAACATTGGGTGACCCAGATAACACCTAGTAATCCCATTCCAACTTAACATGTGGTGCCCTAGATAGCATCGGGTAAGAATGTAATAGCTTAAATGATGGATTCACCCAGATAGCGCTCTAATGCATTCGGTAATGATTATGTTCTCCATAGAATTATATTATAATTTTTCTATATGGTTATTCCAATTTAAGGTATCTTCAAGGGTTTTATAATGGCTTCATTATAGTTCAATGAGATGATGTTACAAGATATCAATATGTTATATCTATCCTTGATATAGGTTTATGATGTTTCATTTGATCGAGATTGATATCACATGGATCATGATTATTTAATCTTATGATTATATCCTTTTTTTAAACCTTATTCCTTATTATAGTGTTGGATGATCTAGGTATTGACAGATAGTAATATTCTTTTGTCATACTCATACACTTTTATTTGGTCATCATACCATTATTCTCTTATTATTCTCATTAACTACATTAAATTTTTAATCCTTATTTTACCCTTATTGATCATTTGAGCTCACCCATCTTAAGTTTCCTCTTCCCTAGGTTATAAAGAATGAGTTTGAACGAATTATTTCTATAAAGGATTTCATATAGATGATGATGATGTCTTAATGTGGAAATTAAAAGTTGGGTTAAGTGGAAGAAATGATATTTTAAAGTCATGTGAATTGTTCATGTAGGATATTATCCTAATTCTCTAAAAATATAAACCAAAAAGTTCCTCTAGGATGTAAGTGATCAAATTTTTCCTTTTGATGTTGTATGGTTTGGATAAAAAAATGTTTATATCTATCGCCATCAATTCCAGATGTTTAAATCTCATGATTTCAACACTGAATCTGAGATTGCATTTTTGGAATGTTATAGGGTAGGGGAACGATGGCCTTGAGGCCTGACCCATAGAAGTGGCATTTGGTCTATGAAGGAATAGTGTCATGACCTAAGGTATATACATGGTATGATGGCCTTGAGTCCTAAATTATGATGGAGATGAGTTGTGACTACCTTGTTATCAAATCTGACTCGATTCCTTATGACTGTAAAGAGATATACTCACCATCATTATTACTAAATCATTTTAATTTTTTTATAATTGTATATTTATACTTTTAGAAATGTGATGAGGATGGTATTGTCATGGCTTGTGGAGGTTTGGTTGGTGCATTAGTGCTCAGTATTTTATTATTTTTTATTTTTATTTTATTTGAAGTTATTATTATTATATAATACCCTTATTTCACCTAAACACACATGTTAAGGATGAATTAATAGTGTACTATAGGGTTTAATTACTCAAACCCTACTTGGGGATCATGATGAAAATTCATTATTCTTGATTTGGGATCTAGGTAAGTAAAATAGACCTATGGAAGATAGCTGATTGGGGATCATGGAGCTAGTAACGGTACCTGGATAGACTGTAGAATATTTTCATAGTGTTTTTCATATTTATCTTCTAAAAATTTTATACTCTAGTATTGATTTCCATGTTAGGTTCCCAGTTTAATTATATGTATAACATGGGTGAAATTTTTATTTCACTATGATAATTTATATTCCACCATTATACACTGATTTCTTTATATTCAATTATATTATTTGTTGTATGGTTATGATTAACATGGGTATAGTATCCCCAAATATGGTGTTTAAACCCTTCTTTATATTCAAAATCATCTTGTGTATGGTGAAGAACACATGAGATCATGTGGATCTCTAATTTTTACCTATTGGTTTCATTCAGAGTGTTACAAATTGTATCATAGGATTAGTTCCCTTTATTTTCTTTTTGTATATCATGGTACATTATACAATAGGGATAGGTTGTTTGGAACTTGAGTAGGGTAGTTTCCATGTGCCTAACCATCCCATGTGTAATGGCCCTCGTAGTTTCCATTTACTAGAATATTGTTACAGTTTTATGGGATTTGGATGCAATCATGCATCATAATTAGAAAAAATGGATCACATGAAATATGTATAATTTTCGTGTGTTGTATAGTAGTTCTATAATTTAATTCCTTTATTTGTTTAATATATTCAGTGTATACCAATATTCTATAACTATTTTCTATATCTATTTGTAATTAATTTTTTAAACTAAATATTATGGTCGTATTATATATATATATATATATATATATGATTTTTAATAGAATACAGGTATGGTGAACCTTTTATAGTGCATGGAATGATAAACCATGGATTATGGGTATCCCTTAAGTAGAACCTTAATGTGATCCCATAAACTATTAATGATCTATCTTAATGGATTCATGTGATTAAATATTCATTTAAAATTTCAAAAAAAATGTTACCTAAATGATTCTTGAATACTCCTTCTAGGGTTGATATGCAAGTTCCACTACAACTTGTGCAAGATTATACACTTGAGACTGCTCTTGCACCTGCTCCAATGGTTCAGGTGTTCGATCAACTCATTTATTTAGTCATTTAGATTGTACCTGACCACAAAAATGAGTATATAGGACCATGGTTGACTAGACCTATGGATTATATCTTCAACATCTACCATCGATTCATGTCACTATGGGACCACAGGATACCGAGGACTAGTTAGAAATCATTGAGCACATATTTGATATAGTCAAAACACTATAGGTCCAATTGTTCAAACTAGTATATTTCATGCTTCGACGACCTTTTAGATGATGGTAGAGTGGATTGGGATAAATAGGTGGAACTTGTGGAATTTCTTAGCATGCCTTAAAATAAAATTTTCTACAAGGAATTATTTTATGACATGCTTATGATAGTTCCTGCCAAATAATTAATAGAACCTCAGAAAGGATCCATGACTATATCTTCATAATCTTCCTATTTCATTGAACTAATTAATTTTAGTCCTTTAATGGCTATAAATGAGTCTAATAATTCTAGGTAGTTCTTCATCAAACTACTTATAGATATGAGATAGAAGGTTCAGATTTTGACCCAACTAAATACTTATATATATTTTTCAATACGTTGACTATTCTGAATGGTACAGAGGATGATTGAGTAATTAGTATTCTTCAAACCCTTAGTACTTTGGTGGGTATACTTAATACTATGGTGGTGAGTTTCACTTCTATTAGTAGGAAGAAGAAGACTGAATATTTCTATTGGGGTAGTAGTAAATATTTTTAATAGAGTATGACTTCTTCATCCCACACATAAAGAGTTTCAAAGTGATTCAACTATAAAAATTATAGACATTATTTTTGCTTCTAAATTACACCTAAAATAAATTTTCTAGTATTATGGCATAATGGGGAATCTCCAGTAGTTCTTCTCTAGATCATTGAGTTTAGGTCTTCATAGGGGTGTAAGAAAGTTTTGGTTTATGACCTAATGATCTGACATGAGTCCTTTATAGTATGCTCATATGATGAAGACTTGGGTGATTCAATAACCTCAGGTTCAAGGTCATGGATATGAAGATGTATTAGATTAGATTGTAGATAAATATATAGAAAATTGTTTTGAGGGACCGTCTACTATTCAAGGTATGGTCTTGATCACTTCTATAATGTATAGTACTTTTTTTAACACCAGTGATTCCCGTTCATTTATATCTGCACAATTTATTACAGGACTTGACTTATCAGCCATGTTATCTTACTATATTATTTCCCCTAATATTCAATTGGAAAATAAAGTGGGTCATCATTAACAATTTGAAAATATTCCAAGAGTGGTTTTGGGTTATAGAAATATTTAGAACTTCATGTTTCTAGAGATGGTGAGCATTGATGTGATTCTTGGAATGGACTAGCAAACCGGCTTCTGAGATCATATTGATTTCTATCAATGATGGATATAATTTACATCACCTATGGGAAAGATTTTTTTAATGGATGGTGTGTGGGATTAGGGATCATGTATAGTGGGTGAAGACATGATCCAAAATGGCATGATTATAGAGAATATTTTAATTTTTTATCTTTAAGTAAGATTAGTGGTATCCCCCTCATCTTTTCCTCCAGTTTTGTATCATTATCAGGATGTATACCGAGATGATTTCACAAGTCATCTCATTGAGATATGAGTTTAGTTTGAGATATAACTCAAGCTAAATGTGTAACCCATTTTGGCATACCTATATCATATAGCATAGATCAAGTTAAATTATCACAATGTAAAGCTTGAGGACATAGAAGAAAATGGTTTTATGAGGCCTAGTATGTCACTATGGGGTGCACCTGTATTGTTGTCGATGAAGGTGGGTGGTATTCTTCAACTACGAGTGAATTATCGAAAACTAAATCAGGTTTCCATGAATAATAAGTACCCTTTACCCAATTTCAATGATCTCTTCGATAAGTTGAATGGATCCTAATGGATCTCCTAGGTTGAAAACCAAAAAGGCTATCACCAGTTATGGGTTGAATAGGAGTACATTCCCAAGATGGAATTTAAGAAAAGGTAGAGACTATATGATTAATTAGTAATTCTATTTTTAATAAAAAAATTCATCAGTAGTGTCCATGTATATCATGAACTAGATCTTACACCCATATAATGACATGTTCTTCATGGTATTCCATTGAAATATCCATATTTAAACACTAAACCCAAACCATCACGCCAAGCATCATGAGACATTACTAAATACACCTTGAGTGCATCAAATATTTTCTAAGATATCTATGTATGACTTTTGGATTTAGGTGGTGAAATTCTTAATGTATTAATTTTCTGATACCATAATAAAAGTATAGCAAGAGAAATTAGTGGTAGTGATATTCTGGGTCCATCCTTAGAATGTGTTTGAGATTAAGAACTTTTTTGGATAAGTGGGGTATGATGAATGTTTATCAGCATCCATGACTGAACTGATGAATAAAGGGGTGATGTTCGAGTGGTTGTTCTAGTGTGAGGAGTCTTTTAATGAGCTGAATTGGAGGATGACTATAGTTCAATTGCTGACTCTTCTTGAGAATGATATTGGATATACCGTATATTATATTAAAATAAAAGTTTAATTAAGGTAATTATTGATGAAAGGGAGTCGGTACTAACTTATAGGCCATGTCTACTTCAACCCCATAAGTGAAACAATACTACCCAATACTTGAGGGTGATATTTATTCTCCACTCTTTGATGTTTTTTTTACTTAATATCTTTGGTGAGTGGTTTTTTATTTATACATACCAGAGGATCCTCATATATATCTTCTCATAGTGGGATCTGAATTTGAGGAATATGCATTGGGTAGAGCACCAATAGATGATTAACTTTGATATAACCTATAAACCAGGTAATGGTATCATTATTTAAGATGTTCTTATCTATAAGATGTTTCTATCTTAGGAAATTTTTGAATAGAAATCAATGGAACAGTGACATGTGATGAGATTATTTGATGATTGGAGGATAGATGCTTCATAGTATTATGGATTGATGATATGTACCACATCAGTGATCACATATTATTTGGTAGACAGGGTCAAGGCTAGTCCAAATCTGACCAAGGGTGCATTGGGAAATGATAGTAGATAGCAGGTGGTGACCTGATTCTTGGGTGTTCAATGGATTATGATGATGTTATCCTATTACAAGCGAAAATTATAGTCTCTTCTTATATTAGGGAAGAGTTTTTGGGATACATCAAAACTTCAATCTGGGTTGTGCATCCCAAAGTTAGAACATTTTACAATGACATTAAGTGGCAGGTTTTGTTTCTATGGATAAAGATGGACATTGGAGGATTTGTTTCTAAATGCCTTACATGGTAAAGGATAAAGGTAGAGCACCAGCATCCTAATGGTTTTCTCTATCCACATATTATTCCAATGTATAATTTGGAGGATTTGACAATGGTATATTTTATAGTATTACCTAATACCCCAAGGATCTATTTGGATCTTTGAGTAGTTATTGATCAGCTAATAAAAGTTACTCATTTCATACAAATCAATGAGATCCCTCGGTGTATTAGAATGGAAAATGATGTTTATCATACAAGGATATTTTATCTTTTCAAATGAATCTTCAATACATTACACAAACACACACCTAAAGACAGTAATAGTTTAGTGTCTTTAGAGACTAGGTGCACAAGCTTATAACTTGAGGAAAAAATTTCAACATATCCCATAAAGATTATCCACTTTAGTACTTTTAACAAACATACCCTACTTAAAACCATTATTCATAAGGAAAAATAATAAAGGGTGATCTAAAATTCTTGGTAACAGTAATAAAGTGAGATATAAATTTTCATATAAGTAATACATGAGCATAAAGTTATTATTACATGAGATTAACATTTAAAAACCATACCTTAAAAAACAAAGATTATAATCTAGATGGATGGTATAAAACTTTCCAGTTCATAAGATAGAAATCATAAAGAAATCAAATAACATGATCTATGATAGTATGAAATTGGAATAAGACATAGAATTGTTCTATACACATAAGAATAGAAAATCATTTCCTTAGTAGTCAAGGATGATTTAAAAAACATATCACGACACTCCATATGTATTTATACCTCATGAGTGGAACACACCACCATCCATAATGGATTATCTTTTCCCATAGTCGAATGGGTTTACTCCCCAAACCATCATAGTATTTAATGTTCACTCCCAAGATCATCAAAGTGTACAAATTCCCTTACTAAATTGAGTTCACTCCCCTTATAGTCTTATATATAATATGATATATAAATATTCACCCAATGAATTGGAGGTATATACAGGTCCCAACCATATTTTGTTATAACATCACCACTGTACTTTGTTATAATGTGACCACCTTCTTGGTTTTTAATGTAACGTTCATCACATAATAAAAATCATAAATATTTGTTCCACAAGATCATATAAAATTATTCATATCAAAATCCAGGAAATGAAATGGGCTGAATAAAATTTTAATCATATCATAACATATGAAAAATTGATAGGTTTCATAATCATTTCATCATTTCATCATAGAAATATCCATTGAGAAAGAGTTGGGTTTCATAAGCATCATGTCATCATAAAAATAAATCATTCAAAGAAAGAATAATAATATAATCCTTGGATCATATCCCTAGAAAAGAATAAGTTACATCAAAGGATGTCATATTATATGGAGAATTATTTTGAAATATAAATCACTTGGAACATTTCTTTAGTAAAATTAATATTCAATGACAATAAATTTTTAAAACTAAAAATTCAAAATTTATTTTATATAACCTTTTCTTTTAAAATAACCTTTAAAACTTATAATATAAGATTAAAAAAACATTTAAAACATTAAATGAGGAAAATATAATTTCCTATTTTAAAAACACTTTTTAAAACATAGAACATTTTGAAAATCAATTTATTTTAAAATAACCTTGAAAACTGATGATGGGATATTTAAATATCAATTAAAACATTTCATAGGGAAAATATCCCTTCCACTATAAAAAAATTAAAACATAAAAAAATTTAAAATACTTTTATTTGAAAAAAAACATGAAAAACTATAAAAGAATCTTGAAATAAAATAATGGTCATGACAACCAGAAGTTCTGAACATGTTGTACATGTTAAAACAAATATTCCTTTCACATTTTTTGTAAAACCCAAATGAGAATTATTTTTGAAAATGACATGAATACTACTTTTTAAAAAAATTAAAAAATCAAACATGGTTAAAAATTTATTTAATAAATTATTTTAAAAAGTGTTAAAAATCATTTTAAAAACATTTTTAAAACACATGGTTTTGGAAGAAAAGTCTTTTTCAAGAGAAAACATGATTTTTATAAAAAAAATATTATTTTCAAACTCTTAAGTACATAAAGAGAGAAAAATAAAGGGTAAAATGTATTATCATGACATAACTATATAATAATAAAATCCATGGGTTAATTTTTAGATAGATAATAATATTTCATTATTATATGTATAATCATAAACAAACCTGATAAATAATGAGATTATAACATAAAACTCTTACCACATTAGTAACATTAAATCAAAAGCCCCAAGAAAGAATAAATTTAAATGAAACTTAAAATATCATTAAAATAAGGATATTCATGATATAACATTTAAAAGGGGTATTATATACACCTCGTAGAGGAAGATAGTTACATAACATAACTTATATCCCAAAGAAACAAAATTGAGACAAAAATACATTATCGATTTGTTGACTATTGAACTGTAAACACATGAAAGATAGATTATCATATGGATATGTAAATAATTATTATTTTTATTATAGGAATCATAAAATAAAATTATGGGCATCATATACATAACATAAAAGAAACATGTGGTGAATATGGCTTCTGTCTCACAGAAAATAGAAGTGGAGCATAAATCCATTACTTCTTTATTAATATTTTAAATCCCAGTAAATAATAACATAAAATTTAACAATTAATACCATAAATATCAGTTTGTTTATTATATTACATATCATGGGTAATTATATACTATATATAAAATAAATGAGTGGTAAATTTCCATATGTATCTAAAAAATAAAAGAGAGACTAAAAAACCCTTACCTTAAGTCTTGACTTTCATCGTACTCATTTAAACCTATATTATTATAAATATGAGGTTATTATACATATAATAAATAATCATATTCATATATTTCATACCATAAATGAATTTTTATAAACTTTTTTTATCTATTTATTAATATTTCCCTATTAAAGTCACATTTCGAACAATAACTACTCTATTTTTTGTATATGTTTTAACTTTTTTTCCTCTTAGTTAGATAATTGTTTCATAATCCCTAAAATTTTAACCATGATATAAATATAATATGTATTAATTACATATTTAATTATATTAATTCATATAATTTAGTGATATAAAATGAAATACACCATTCATGGAGGTGGTAGGTCATACGTACGTATAAACGTTGTTTCCATTTTCTAGTTGGATTGAAAGAAAGAAAAGTGTATAATATATATATTATCATTATAGAATGATTTCATTTAATATATATTACATTTTTTCATCAAACCCATCCTTAATACATTCCATTTAAAGTGTGAATGAATCACGTCACTTTGTGAGGTAGTAGTCCTTTGTACTCACGAGTGACATTATCATATTACCAAAAAAATAGAAAGCATGGAGGTGTGTTATATAATAATTACAGAATCACAAAATATAATAAATATCATATATAAACATACAACTATGATAATTATTAATGAAAAAATGAATGACACTGGTTCGAAAAGTAGTATTCCACCATAAACATGAACGATGATTTTGTAACCCAATTATTGAAAGTTGAGATGGATGATATTTATTCCATAAACAAAATAGATTACCAGTATATGGTATATACTGGGGTTTTATATTTTATTTTTTAATAAATTATTTAAGGTGGAAAAAATAATGAAAATGAAAGCGATTTGGAAAGATAATTACCTTCTCTAAGAGAAACCTCTTTGGGATCTCCTCTTAAGGACCCTAGGGATGGTCTTTTCAGAGGGCCATAAGATCTAGAATTTAAAAAAGGATGATTGGGAGATAATTTGGAAGGTTTTTTTCAAGAAAAAGGTATTTAAGGGAGTGAAAAGTGAGGTGAGTTAGTTCCCTTTTATAAGTGGGGAATGAGAACCCTCTTGGAAATTATAGGGAAATTTCCCAAAAGATTCCCAAGTGTTAAAGTCATTCACATGAAAAACTATTACAAATGTAAATATACCTGAACATGAGAAGTCTAAGGTGAAAAAATAAACATAAAATAAGAATTTTACAAGTTTTTTAATAATGGTAACCCTCATATTATTAGGTTAACCCCCCTATAAACCTATTTTTAGTATAACAACAATAATTAATTTTTAGTATTTTCATTATTCGTTTTGGTAAAAAATTAATTTAGACTTATCAGTTACTATAAAATATAATGATTCCAAATATTGAATCCATTTTTCTAAATTTCGTTCACAAAACATTCAAATGTTAATTTAAAATTAATCCTACAGATTCGATTAGAATTTGGGTTTTTAAATATAAAAAGATTCAAAAGTTTAAAATTTTTAATATTGAAATTCAATATGAAATTGATTCCAATGGCCTATATTAGATTAATTGATATACAATTTAAATATATTTACTTTGAAAACAATATAAAATATAATTTATCTTTATAAATAAATTAACTAAGAAGGCTATTTTTCAATTAAAATTCTGTATTTTTCATTATTCATCAAAAAATGAACTTTTTCCTATAAAAACAAATAAATTCACCCAATGATAATTTTTAAATATTTATTTAAAAAAATTAAATAAATTTTTAAAATAAAGTTTATAAATGTTTCAAAAAAAATTAAATTTGTGCACTGAAAAGGCAGAAAAACCATTTTTAGAAGAAAAAAATACAGTTTTTAAGCATAAAATTAGATTTATTCTTATCTCTTTCCTAGAAAAAACAAAATATGAATGTTAACATTTTAATTTAATATATAAAATATATAAATTAAATTAAAATAATTAATTACTTTTTTTTAAAAAAAAATATTGCGGTGAAATGTGTTTATCTTCATAATAATAGATTATCAAAAAAAGTTATCCTTTATTTTAAAATAGTTTTTATCTTCATTTTTAATTAATTAATCATCGAGGAATTTATTTTATATAAATTTTTAAACCATCCATTTTCAAAATTTAATTAATCTTATTCATACCCTCCATTCCAACATCTATGTATTAACTATAATATAATAATATTTTACTAAAATGATATGCCTTGTTTAAACTTGATGTTGTGTGTGATGTAAGACAAACTCAGTGTTTCATGTAACACAAGATAAAATCAGTGATTTTTTTGTAATGAAATCAAATTTTAGTGTTGTGTGTAATAAAAAATATCAAAAGGATTAAATTAATTCAAATGAAAAATTCACAAATTCTCAGGGTGTTACATTCTACCCACCTTAAAATGAATTTCTCCCTTTAAATTAATCTCAGTCATCAGAGGTTTAAGAATTGGAAAATCATTCATATAACCCACATCATATGAATTAATAATAATACTCCCCGTAAAAATGTAAAGTTGGAAACATAATAGTTCCCTAAAGTAACTCTTAACTAGGTTTACACATAGGATAACATAGGTGGGATATGAATATTTTCATATGGAAAATAGCATAAATAATTATAGAGGGTTATAGAGATCATTGATCACATGAGAGTGAGTGATCCATAGAAGGATAAAAACCAAAAAACCGTAAATCTGTGATGATTTAAGAGACTATTTGACTCATCAGATATGAATATACTAGGATAACAGTTTTTTTTCAATATGATTTTCATAATTTTGGGTAATTCCTTTTCCCTATAGACTAAGAACATTTGAAAATTCACTTACTTGATGTATTTTTATTTTATAGGAACAATTTCATCTTTTGGTTGTGCCTAGATCAATTTACACTTCATATATTACTCTAAAAGATGTATTTTTCATGTTTAATCAGTAAAATAATATCCATAATAGAATGATATATCATTCCTTTTATCTAAAAAAATTTAAACCGGTTATCCAATATGGATAAATATTCATATGGTGAATTTGTTAATCTTTAAAACAACATTTGTAGTTCAACATAAAATTTTTCATAAATAGTTAACCTTATGAACATTTCAAAATATAAAAATCTAAAACATTAGAAAGGAGGCCACTAAATTTAAAATATTTTCATGTCAGTTGTTCCCCAAAAAAACAAGAAGTTGATGTTAATTGTCACATACCAAACATGTGAGTACCTTCATCATGTATTCTCTTGAAACATTGTAATTAACTTAATTATAATTTACCCCTATTAAAAACATACATGAGTCATTATTCCTTAAATAAAAAATATATTTTTTGAGATATTCATTAAATCCATATGTAACACCCCAAGCTTTAACGATACGCTTCTCTTTCAATAATGCAATATCTTGATTGTATGCAAGATCGAGATTCTAACACACCGCGACCAATCAATGTAGTAGTTATGAATAGTAATACCCACTTTTTAAAATTATAGAAATTTTTTATTTCAAAATGTACTTCATTTTTGTATTCGTAATATCGAAATTATCCAAAGTAGAATTTTTTGTAATTTTCTGAGAACTTCCAATTTTTTATGAATAATGAAAAATAATTAAAACAACTTTTTTAATCAAAATAATTTATAGTGATAAATTATACTCTTTACTGGTTTTAAAGTATAATTAGAATATATTTTTACCATTTTGTCCAATGGTGGTCATTAGAATTAATTTCACTTTGAAATTAGATATAAACAATTGTCAATCTTTTGATATATATTGTTTCTTAAAAACACGCTATTTGTTGTGACAGCGGGAATTAATTATAAAATTAATTAATGAAACTTATATTTTTGTAATTTTGTAAAATAGACATCAATTTTGAATTCGGAATATCAATTATAGCTTATGGTGAAATTTTGGCATTGTTCTGAAAAACTTCAATTTTTGATGAATAGTGAAACCACTAAGTGGTAGTTAAAAAAACTGATTTTTCGTTTAAATAAAACATTACCACTTCTGTGATTTGATTTTAAAAAATCCGACATACATGGTTTTCATTATGAAGTAAAATTTGGTTCAATGGGATTAAAATAATTTTTTGGTGAATAGTAACTTTTAAGTTTAATTAATCGCGATTAAAGGTAATTAGTGAAATTTAAGGTAAAAATGGTATTATAAAAATATGAAAATACCTTTATACATGCCCTACCTCTATTGGAAGAGTCATGGCCGACCAAGAAAATCCATAGGACAACTTGGGGACCCCATGGAGCCACTTTGGTAGGAAAATGACATTAAAAACTTTTTATTTAATGTTAAAATAAAAATGTCACAAACATGAGTTGTTTTACAAAAACAATTTTTATATGGGGTTATTATAAGTCCCCGGCCTTAAAACATACTTAATATTGAATTAAATGAATAATTAACATTGAGGATCTTTTCAGGTTTAGTGTTTTAGATAATTAGAACATAACTATTACATCTCAAAAGATTACAAGGTAGACACTTATACTAAGTTTCCATAATAAAAAAAATCTTAAAAAGAAACATGTCTAGTTCCATGTTTTATATTTCATGACATTCCCTTGATCCCATCCTTGACCTTATTCCACATTAAGTCCTGTGAAAAACATTTCAAAAAAACTTGGGGTGAGCATAAAAAGCTCAATAACGGATACACAAAGAATGAAAACTGTTAGTTTTTCGAACATCAAGTAAACCATGTATACTCTATCAAAGTAATACCTTCACCTTTTATGAAGTAGTAAAAACTCTTCACTGAATAAAGTATCATTACTTACCTTTTTGTAACCAAATTATTACCATAAAACCCATATAAAGAACTCATAACATATATAATGGTAACTTGGGACATAAACATACTTAAGTGGAATAACCATACGGTCGACTTCCACACATATCACTTAATGGAATAGCCATACGGCCAATTTCCATACATACTTAATGGAATATACATACGTCCTACTTCCATACCCAATGTATTGGAGGTTATAACGTAACCACACGTCCTGGTATTCACGACACCACCCGTCATATGGTTTATAACGTAACCACCCGTTAAAATGTCCAAGTACCAATATAAAATCATAAAACATAAAACTAATATAAAGGAATGATAACATTTCCACATTTCAATAAAAATATATCATAAATATATTGTGATAATATAATCCTTTATCAAAACCATTTTCAATACCAAAATACATAAAAAAGTATATGGTATTTATTTTATTTTAAAAACATTACGGCTTGTTGAGGAAGCCAAAGACCAAATAATACTCGCAGCGGCGGAAAAGGTCGTTGTCACCGCGTATGCTAAAAAAACATTCCTTTTTGTCGTTTAGTAAAACGCTTCATAGAAAAAGATTCCTTTTGTATAAAAGTAAACTTCAAAGTGGTTTATACACCGTATAAAAGAAAGTTGTGTATAAAACGAAATATGCCTCAATGAAAGGAGATTGAGACGAAGTCCCTTACCTCGGGTCCAACTTGTCTCGATCGTTCTTTAACTTCCTGAATAATAAACTTGAGTTAATTTATACTTGATTAAGAACCTTTTTAAAGTTCATTATTCCTTTTATATCACTTATTTCCATGTTATAATCATTATGTAACCATTTAAGTTAATAATGTTTGTTTTGTCGATATTTGGTTCTTAAGTCGAAAGTGGACTTCTTACGATTACTTGTTGTTCGTGTGGTCAAAGGTTCTTTATATCCAGAATAACATTCCTGATTTGGATATCATATATATCATATATATATCCAGAATATAAATGTATTTATAATATTACATAACCATTTAGAGGTAAGAAATGAAATGCACCGTTCATGGAGACGGTAAGCCGTACGTATGCATGAACGCTACTTTCATTTCTATTTCGTATTTTATAGGATGGAATCATAATGATATAAGAGTATATTATAATTCCAGTATAATAACATATATAATATCATTAACTTTATCCTTTACACATCCCACATATGGTATTAACGAATTAAATCACTTTTAGGGGGCGGTAGTCCGCACTTCCTAAAATGAAGATATCGTGTTTACCCATAATGGAAACAATAATGGTATTCCATAAATGAAAAATACAGAAGCTTAAGGAAGGAATAAACATATTATATATAATATATAAAAATATTGACATCATAATGGCCACCTTTGAAGGTGTTAAAAGAGTATTGAACAATCATCGTTTCGGGTGGCAGAATTTCACCATCCACGGAAACCGTATGTTCTTTAACCATTTGATGTAGTTGTGTGAGAGTTTAGCTCGAATAAATCTTATAAAAACATCCTAGTATATCTAATATACTGGTGTTGTTACAAAAGAAGTAAATAAAAAGAGTTTAGGGGGTTGGAGAAGCAAAATAAAACAAATGAACATGAGAGAATGAATTACCTTTAAAAGTGTAACTCCTTTTGATTTGAGCCTAAAGGCTTCCTTTGAAAGGATTATGCCCAAAGGGAATCCTCTAGGATGAGGAGAGGGATGTGGAGAGAGTAAATATGAAGGGGATGGCCGAGCCAAAGGCTTGAGGAGTGTGTGAAATGCGGTAGAGGTGGGGGCCTTTTATAAGAGGAGAGGAGGGGCACTCTTGGAAAGTAAAGACAAGTTACTTTATTTTAAAAAGAGTTTCGGATTCAAAAGGTCCCACATTGATATAATTCTAGGATAAGGTGATAAGGGTTCTAAATCCACTCATCCAATAGGTTTTGGCCATGTGTAGGTCTTAGATTTTACATTATATTTCCATTTTATTTAAATCGTTAAATAATGAGGTCATCGCTGCATCATCATGATGACATAAATAATTTAATTTATTTAATGTCTAAAAATTATAAAACAAATACTATGATGTAGGAAATCTTTTTATCTTTCTAATTAATAATTATAGTCAAAAATATGACTTGTATAACCCCATGTAAAAATTGTTTTAGTAAAACACCTTTTGTGTGTGTCATTTTTACTTTAACATTTAATAACAAGTTATTTATGTCATTTCCCAACCAAAGTGGCTCCATGGCGTCCCCAAGTTGACCCATGGATTGTATTGGTCGGCCATGACACAACCAATGAGGGTAGGACATGTGTCAATCTCACCTCATTTTATTAAAGCATTATTTTTACCTTAAACTACACTAATTACCTCTAATCGCGATTAAAAACTTAATAAGTTACTATTCACCAAAAAATTATTTTAATCTCATTGAACCACATTTTACTTCTTAATGACAACCATGTATGTCGGATTTTTGAAATAAAAAACACAATGATTGCAAAATTTCATTTAAACGGAAAATCAGTTTTTATAAGTATCACTTAGTGGTTTCACTATTTATCAAAAATTGATGTTTTTCAGAAAATTACCAAAAATTCACCCTAAGCTATATTTGATATTACGAATTCAAAAATGAAGTCTATTTTACAGAATTCAAAACATATAAGTCACATTAATTAATTTAATAATTAATTCCCGCTGTCAGAGCAAAAAGCGTATTTTTATGAAACAATAAGTATCAAAAGATTGACACTAGTTTAAGTCCGATTTCAAAGTGAAATTAATTCCAAAGACCACTATTGGATTTAATGGTAAAAACATTTTCTAATTTCACTTTAAAAACAATTCAAATGATAATCTAAAAATATAAATAAATTAGATTAAAAAGTGGTTTTGAATTAAAATACAACATTTTACACTATTCATTAAAAAAAACTTTATCGGAAAGATACCAAAAATTTACACAAAGTAAATTTTGATGTCCCGATTCTAAAGAAGAGTTATTTTTTGTCCAATAGAATTTAAAAGATTGATCAAAACTATATTTAATGACGGTTCACCGTCAAAAGGTGATAAGTGAACCCTTAGTGAAAATTAGGGTATAAATGCCTAAAATTGAACTCTTTCCGTATTTTAAGCCTTTATATTTTATTGGGTAAATGTAAAGACATTTAAAAACATATATAATCATATTTTAGTTATTTCTATCCATTCTTGCTAGTACAACGGCTACTTGTTAACTAACATTTAAAATAATATTATTTTATTACTTGTGTGCAACGTAAGTTTTCAAAGAAACTCATCGTTGCGTATAGAGTACGCTATCGAACGTAGAAAACCCTTTTAATTAAAATTAATATTTAATTCGTAAATATAAATAAATATGAAAATTATTTATTCTTTAATTACCTGGGATGTTACATCCTTCCCCCCTTTTGGGAATTGCGTCCTCGCAATTTTATTCACTTATCAAAATAAGTGGGGGTATTTATCCCTCATAGCATTTTCACATTCCCATGTTGCCTCTTCCATCACATGGTTTTTCCACAAAACCTTTACCTGATTAATCACCTTATTCCGTAACACCTGCTCCCTGTGGTCAAGAATCTGGACTGGTTGTTCTTCATAAGATAGGTTCTCCTCCAGCTGAACTACCTATGGACTCAAAACATGAGATGGATTTGGCATATACTTCCTCAACATTGAAACATGAAAAACATTGTGTACCTGAGATAAACTCGGAGATAAGGCCACTCGGTAAGCAACTGATCCAACTTTCTCCAGAATTTCATATGGTCCAATAAACCTTGGACTCAGCTTTCCTTTCTTACCAAATCTCATCACACTTTTCCAAGGAGAAACCTTGAGAAAAACATGATCACCTACCTCGAAAGATAGATCCTTCCTCCAGTTATCCGCATAACTCTTCTGCCTGATCTGAGCTGTTCTCATGTGTTTCTGAATCAGCTGAACTTTTTCTACCATCTCTTCTACCAATTCTGGTCCCATCGAATTCCTTTCACCCACTTCATCCCAGAAAGCTGGAGTTCGACACCGCTTCCCATATAATGCCTGATATGGTGTCATCTGTATACTGGAATGAAAACTGTTATTATAAGAAAACTCAACCAAAGAAAGATGTTGGTCCCAACATCCCTGATAATCCATCGAACAAGCTCGTATCATATCCTCCAAGGTCTGAATTGTTCGTTCTGACTGCCCATCTGATTGAGGATGAAAATTTGTACTAAAATTTAATTCAGTACCCAACGACTTATGAAGGCCTTTCCAAAAGTTAGAAGTAAACCTGAGATCACGATCAGATACAATGGAGAGGGAAACTCCATGTAACCTGACTATCTCTTGAAGATACAAACGGGAAAGTTGATCTAGGGAAAAAGTATCTCGTATAGAAAGGAAATGAGCAGATTTAGTCAAGCGATCAATAATAACCCAGATTGCATTATTACCTCAAGATGTCCTCGGTATTCCTACAACAAAGTCCATGGATATGTTTTCCCATTTCCACTCTGGCACTGGTAATGGCTGAAGCATCCCTTTAGGTAATTGCCGCTCTGCTTTAACCTGCTGACAAGTCAAACACTTCACAGTAAAATCAGCAATATCTATTTTCATTCCATCCCACCAGTAATACTCCCGCAGATCTCTGTACATCTTAGAACTGCCAGGATGAACTAAAAACGGGGAACTATGAGCCTCACATAACAACTCATTCTTCAACTGTGAATCACAAGTCACACATAATATCTTCCCAAACCTCAAAACACAATCACTATCAATGTTGAATTCAGGCAATTTACCTTTCTGAACCAGCTCTACCTTTTTCTGCAACTCACTGTCTTGCTTCTGTGCTTGCTTGATTCTGTCTGATAGAGAAGATTTCACTGATACCTGAAACAAAACAGAAGAACATCCTGTACCAAAAAATCTATGCCAAATTTCATCAAATATTTAACCAAAGGATCACGTTCCAAACGCAACATTTCTAATGAAGCATTACTTTTTCGACTCAAAGCATCAGCCACATTATTTGCTTTTCCCGGATGGTATTGAATTGTACAATCATAATCCTTGATTAATTCCAGCCATCTCCTCTGTCTCATGTTCAATTCTTTCCGAGTGAATATATACTTTAAACTTTTGTGATCAGTATATATTTCACACTTTACTCCATACAAATGATGCCTCCAAATTTTTAAAGAAAAGACAACAGCAGCTAATTCCAAATCATGTGTATGGTAATTTACCTCATTAGTTTTCTACTGTCGTGATGCATAAGCAATTACCTGATCATTCTACATAAGGACACAGCCAAGTCCCTTCAACAAATCATCACTGTATATAACAAACTCACCATTCCTGGAAGGAAGTGCCAAAACCGGGGCATTCACCAATCTTCTTTTCAACTCCCGAAAACAATCATCACATTCTTTTTTCCAGATGAACTTAACACCCTTCCTTGTTAGCTTAGTCATTAGACTAGATAACCGTGAAATTTTTTCAAAAAACCTTCGGTATTAACCTGCCAAACCAAGAAAACTGTTGGTCGGAGTGGACACTCAAGAGGGGGGTGAATTGAGTTCCAATTAAAATTTCTGTTAAAAACAATTTCTATTAAAATCCCCCAATTTCAAAAACAAATTAAACTGTAGTGAATTTATATAGATTATGAAGGTTCAATTAATTTCTCAAAGATTGATTAATTCTCAGTTTACTTAATCTTATGATTAAATTAACCTTTGAAATTAACTTACTGATTTATAACAAATATAAACACTTGCTAATTTAACTTATCAAAGTAGCTTTGAAGATAGATTGTATTTCAAAGTAGTAGCAGCGGAATATGAAATTAAATATGTATAGTATGGATAAAGAGTATAACTACAAACACAGTGAATTAACCAAGAGGTTCAGTCTCAAGCCGAGACTTAGTCCTCTTCCACTTGGTGATCACCTGCCACCAAGCAATTTTATAAAAAGGATTGATACACAGCCTGTATCGGGCTTTACAACAGTTTTCACAAACTGCCCAGGTTTGACAACCTCTGCCACAGTTATACGTGGGAAAACAAACAACAGCAGCAAGCTGTTCAGGTCACAAGACCTCTACCACTATCCACAGTGGGAAATGAGGTGTAAAAGGGTTTGCTGAGGATTTACAGATCCTCCAGTGAAAGTACAGGAGTCAGTGTGTGTGTTTAATATAGCAGATAACACACACTGCTCAAAAAGTAGAATAAATCACAGAACAAGAGATGTAGAGTTTAGAAGTAGTTCTGGTGATCTCAGTGTAGCTCTTGACTCCTTTGTATTCGATCAGAAGTGAGTTTGAGTCCTCTTCTTCGTTTCTGTTCTATAAACAGAGTATCGTATGCTCCAGGTTCACAGGTAGTGAGAATGTAGTCGATGATGTTCTTCAGGGTTCTTCGTGTATGCACATAACACTTCTCTGTGTTCTTGATGGAGCTCGTTTTTGTTTTTCTGGTATATTTTGTCCACGACGCACTTCTCTAGTTCGCATGCTCTGTGTATTCGTTGTATGTGTGGGCAGCGTAGTCTTCTCGTATTTATCTCCCGACAGGGGACAAAGAAGATTTCTTTTCAGCAGGTACGAGGTACGGGTTCCTGACATCCGACAACCTTTATCAGATATTTGACAAATCATCAAAATGTATGATATGACCGTTAGATAAATTAAATAAATTAAATATAGGAAATGAAGAAGTAAAAACAGTGAGTCGAGAATGTATGTCACTGTTGACTTCAACTGTGGACTTCCAACTGTCGACTTCCAACTGTGGACTTCCAACTGTGGACTTCCAACTGTGGACTTCAACAAAGGGGCTTGCTGTCTGTAGGCTTGCAATGGTAGCTTTTACTCCATGTAGCTGTAGCCTTTCTAACTGTAGACTTGTAACATCAAATTTGTAGAGATGTAACCTTTGTCAACTGTAGACTTCGATCATCTGTAGACTTAGTAGACAGAAGCTGTCTAACAGTAACCTTGACTGTAGGCTTATGACTGTAGGCTTGTTCGACTGTGAACTTGTTCCAACTGTAGACTTGTTCGACTGTAACCTCGTTACTGTGAGTCTTCGACTGTAACCTTGTGACTGAGAGTCTTTGACTGTAACCTTGTGGTGACAGTTAACTGTATCGGTGACTTTGAAAATAAAACTCTGACTGGTAGCTAACAATACCAAACTTATGTAAATGCTAAAGTAAGCTGTTACAGTAAAGTTATGAGAGTAAGAATATGAACTGTTTAGAATAAAATACGTTTAAGCATAGAATAATAAGATTAGTGCAAAGGTTTAATACATCATAATTAATGTTTAAGCATGATTTGGGATTATCAAAACAGGTGATTCCAACAATCTCCCCCTTTTTGATAATCACAAATTATGTCAGTATGAAATATAGAAGTATTAGAGAGAAGTGTGCAAAACACAGTATTGGCAATATGAGCACAAAAAAAAAAAAAAAAATTAGGTATAATCCGCAAGGATTTCTCCTCTCTGTATAGTTTCATTTTTCCCTTGAGTTTCCCTATTTCTCCCCATTTCTCCCCTTATCTATTTCTCTTTATTTCTCCCCCTTTGTGATTAACAAAAAGAAAGACAGAGAGAGAGAAGATAAACATTGTATTAATAAGGAGTACAATACATGACTCAAAATGTGAAGACATGATCCCTATCAAAAAAAAACATAAACAGACTCAATCCTCTGCATCTGGAGGTAAGGGATCTTTTCCTTTGGAGGAAGAAGATGGAGCAGGAAGTGAAGGATCAACAGGCTGAGGAATGGCAGCAGGAATGTCTGGAGGGGCAGCAACAGAGGCTCCTGAAGGCCGGTAGTGAGTAGCTTGCCGAGGGATCAGTGGTCTAAGGCTTCGGAGGGCTTCAGCAGGAGACATTATGGAAGAACCACTGGGGTTGGAGACAGGGAGAGCAGGAGGAACTATGACAGGTGTGCAATCCACATGAAGAAAAGGTAGGAGCAGATTCCTGAAATCCATGATAATGTTTCCTCCTCTGTCCATGGCAGATAAGAAGTCATCTTTGTTTTCCAAGAATTTATCCAAAGCCGGGGTCAACTCTCGTAGCTTGCTAACTTGTTCTTTGAAGGCTTGAGTTACAGGAGGCAGCTTCATAGTTTCTAGCATGAGCTTGAAGTGGTTGGTCAACTGATGCTTGGTGAAAATCCGATCAAAGTAATAATCCACTTTGCTTTTGATGGCCTCCTGAGAAGCAGTAGCAGCCTGCAGGTGCTCACGAACAAAGCCACTGACTTCTCTTGTAGTAGCAAGAATCTGTAGGTCTGATGTGTCATTTGCACGGGCCTGAGTAAGCTCTTCTCTGAGCAGGCTTCTAAACTGCTCAAGGTCCACAGGAGAGCTAGAAGAAGGAAGGGACTTGACTGAGAAAGCCACTGTCTCCTTGAAAGACTGAGTCAGATTTCCAATCACTTTCTGAATGACAGCATCCTGATTGCTGAAGTGTTCTTTGACTGAACTCTTGAAACGCTCAAACACTTCCACAAATTGTTTGATCACCTCTTTGATGTACCGAATCTCAGCGGCCACTTGAGTTTGAGAACTGCTCATGGCAGTCAAAGAATCAACTGATTGTCTTAGGGCAACCACAGCTTCAGTCCAGCTTTCAATCTGAGTATGACATACTTTAACTTCATTCATCGTTTCTTTTACTGGGCTTGCCACAACACAGCCCAGGGATAATTCTAAAGATTGCTCCACATTTTTCAGCTCAGCAAAAAGACTGGTTTTCAACTGTTCCATGGATTGTCTTATAGCCTCCTTCATTTCAACCTTTAAGGATTCAAGGTCCTCCTTGGTTGCCAAATTGTCAGTCTCAAGCATTGGAAGATTGTTAGTCAGGATAACTGGATCCCTTGGTGGCTTGTCTTCCTCATCCGAATCTTCATAGTTAAGTCCAAGGACCATATATCCTGGATCTGATGACCATCCTTCTATATCATAAAGTACAGAGACTGAACCAAAATGCTCCCCCTCACTTGGAGCTTTCTCTTGAGCATTTTCCTCTATCTGTTCGGCTTTGGGTAACTCTATATTTTCTTCTGCAGTCCCAGCAGGTTCGACTGTAGTTTCCTCTGTTGGTTCAGCAGTGAGGTTAGCCTCTTTCTCTGTTGAGTCAACAATGTCTTCCATATCAACAACAGTGGATGCCACTCCTGCTTCCTGGTCAGATACCGACTTAATTGTATAGCCTATTGGAGGGCTCAAACTGAGCTCTTTTTCTTTCTCTTCATCAGTGTCCTCTTCTTCAGTTTCAGCAACATTTTCATTTTTCTCATTCTTAGCCCCAGCCTCTTCTGTCTCAACAGTTTCATCCTCTTCAGAGGTATCTCTGACAACGTATTGAGATTCATCTTCTTCTTCTTCAGTAGACTCGGTGTCACTGTCCCTTAGAACAGTCTCCCTACTTGGCAGTTCTTTTGGAGGGCTTGCTGCTCCAAACGTTATTTTCCTAACAGGACTGTGAGGTAGCTCAGGGTCACTCCCATCATCAATGGGGGTGTTCTCTCTTGTAGGGTCACTAGCTTCTTCAGCCTCCTCTTCATCTGAATACACAGGTTCTGGCTCATCAGGTTTTAAGCCTGGATCTCTTTTGTTTCTTGGCCTAGATGGATGAGTAGAGGGATCAAAATTCTCATAAATTTTCTCTTCATCATTCACCCATGCTTTTTTCCAAGGATTCCAGCTGATCTTCATGAATTTGCAGATTACCTTCGAGATACAGACACTGTTTTTAGCCACAATTACTTCTTCTTGATTTCCAGCTACACCCTTTACTTTCAGCATCACCGAAATAAGCTTAGCATGAAACAAGGCATTGGATTTTGAGCTGGCCTTAATCATATCTTCCATCTGTGCCATCAGCAACCTACATAGGTTGATCTTCCTTCCATGCTTCAGTAAGTACATCAGGAATATGTCCTGGTACTTCAGTACTGCAAAGTCTCCTCTTCTGGGACTTAGTACATGCTGAACAAACTTAAACAGAAGTCTATCTTCTCCATTCATCTCGGCAGCAATAATCTTCCTTAACTTACCATCACCTGTCAGTTCTTCCAGAGCCTTCTTATACTCAAATATTCCACTATCCGGAGGAGCTACTCCAGAATAGTAGTCATATATTCCTTCATGAGGAACTCTTAAACAGGCAGCCCATTCGACAGAAGAGAAACTAACTTCATTGCCGTTTACTCTGGATATTAGTCTATGCATATCATCCTCCTCTTCGAACCTTAGGAATTCATAGAATTCTTTCACAAGTTTTGGGTAGTACGGTCCATTGTTGTTGGTGAAGCATTCGGTCCATCCTTGCACATTTAGTGCTTCCAGTACCAACGATTTGCTCGACAACAACCATTCTTCACTTAGCTCCTTTTCCGCAAAGATTTCTCTCTTGGTCAGATGCGGGTTTGCAAGTCTTGTTGGGGTATTACTGGTGCCACTGGATTTGGCTCGAGTTCTCTTCGGCATTGGTGCATCTTCGTTGACAGTCGGGGGTCGCTTTGTTCTGGCCATTGGAGCTGAATGAGGTTTCGAGGTTCGGTTGAAGGTTTAGGGTTTAGGACTAGAGAGAGAAAGGGTCGAGATGAGTGGATTGAGATATGTTCGATGTTCTCAATTTTATCATTTAGGGATTTAGAAATAAAAGTATAAAGAAAAGAAACGGTTCGAATTCCCGCAAAAATAAAATAAAATTAAACAGCGAAACAGCCTACAGAGAGATGTAACAGTGAGGTACACCGGTGAGGTCTAACTGTGAGGTTTCAACTGTGAGGTTTAACTGTGAGGTCTAACTGTGAGGTCTAACTGTGAGGTCTAACTGTGAGGTCTAACTGTGAGGTCTAACTGTGAGGTCTAACTGTGAGGTCTAACTGTGAGGTCTAACTGTGAGGTTTCAACTGTGCTATAATTAATCATACCTAACTCATGTTTGATGTAACTTAATCTCTCAGAATTCAAAGGCTTTGTAAAAATATCAGCTAACTGATGTTCAGTGCCAATGAACTCAAGAGTAATATCACCTTTTTGATAATGATCCCTCAGAAAGTGATGTCTCACATCAATATGTTTTGTCCTAGCATGAGATACTGGATTTTTAGAAATGTTAATAGCACTTGTATTGTCACACCTTATAGAGACATGTTTGAATTGATATCCATAGTCTAGCAAAGTGTGTTTCATCCACAAGATTTGTGCACAACAGCTACCAGCAGCTATATACTCAGCTTCGGCAGTAGACAATGCAACAGAATTCTGCTTCTTACTACACCAAGATACTAGTGACTTGCCTAAAATGTGACATGTTCCAGAGGTGCTTTTTCTATCTAACTTGCAGCCAGCAAAATCAGCATCAGAATAACTTAATAAATCAAATGATTGTCCTTTTGGATAAAATAATCCCAAATTGGGAGTATGTTTTAGATATTTGAAAATCCTTTTAACAGCAGTCAAATGAGACTCTTTTGGATTGGCTTGAAACCGAGCACACATGCATACACTGAACATGATGTCAGGTCTACTGGCAGTAAGGTACAGTAGACTACCTATCATACCTCTGTAATTGGTTTGATCCACTGGTTCACCAGTTTCATCACTGTCCAACTTGCAAGTGGTGCTCATAGATGTGTCACTGCCTTTGGTGCCATCCAAAGAAAAACGTTTTAGAAGATCTTTAATATATTTACTTTGGTTCAAAATAATACCATTTTTATTTTGAAAGATCTGAAATCCAAGGAAAAATTTGAGTTCTCCCATTAAACTCATTTCAAACTCATTTTTCATTATTTTTGAAAAATCAACACATAAAGAATTTTTAGAAGATCCAAAGATAATATCATCCACATAAATTTGAACTATTAAAACATCTTTAGAAATCCATTTAATAAAAAGAGTAGGATCAGCTATCCCTTTAGTAAATCCTTTTGAAATAAGAAAAGAGCTGAGCCTATCATACCAAGCTCTTGGAGCTTGCTTTAAACCATATAAAGCTTTAGATAGTTTAAAAACATGATTAGAAAAATGGGGATTTGTAAAACCAGGAGGTTGTTCCACAAATACATCCTCAATTATATATCCATTTAGAAAAGCACTTTTAACATCCATTTGATATAGCTTGAAATTCAGATGAGCAGCATAAGCAAGTAATATCCTAATGGCCTCTAGTCTAGCCACGGGTGCAAAGGTTTCCTCATAGTCTATTCCTTCTTCCTGACTATACCCTTGTGCAACTAGCCTAGCTTTGTTTCTGATTATGTTACCAAACTCATCAACTTTGTTTCTAAACACCCATTTTGTGCCTATGGTAAGAGTGTCTTTAGGTCTTTCCACTAATTCCCAAACTTTGTTTCTTTCAAACTGATTTAGTTCTTCTTGCATAGCCATTACCCAGAATTCATCACTGATAGCATCATTGACATTTTTGGGTTCAAGCTGTGAAAGAAAAGCTTGATGTTCAACCTGATTTCTTAGAGAAGCTCTAGTTTGTGTTCCTCTATCAAGATTACCAACAACAGCATCTAAAGGATGATTCTTTAGAATCCTAGTTGATTTGGTAAAGGTTGGACTAGAGATTTCAGGTTCATTTATAGGTTCGGGTTCCACAGAGGAAGATTCTGGAAAAAGTCCAGAACTGGATGTTTTTATTACAGGTTCTTTGGATTTGTCATTTAGGTCCAGAACAGATAAGTCTTCTTCAACATCTTCAAGAGAAGTTTTAGGCTCATGTGGATCAGTCTCATCAAACTTGATGTGAACAGATTCTTCCACACATTTGGTTTTCTTATTGAACACTCTATAAGCTTTACTAGACATAGAGTAACCCAGGAAAATTCCTTCATCACTTTTTGGAGCAAATTTATCAAGGTTATCTTTAGTATTCAGAATAAAGACTTTGCAACCAAAAACTCTAAAGTAATTAACCTTAGGCTTTCTATTATTCCACAACTCATAAGGGGTTTTCTTAAGAACCGGTCTAATCAAGACTCTATTAATAACATAGCAGGCTGTATTAACAGCTTCAGCCCAAAAGTAAATTGGCAGGTCATATTCATTGAGCATAGTCCTAGCAATTTCTTGCAGGGTTCTGTTTCTTCTTTCTACTACACCATTCTGTTGGGGTGTCCTAGGGGCAGAAAAGTTATGAGAATAGCCATTGTGTGAGCAGTAAGATTCAAATTCTTGATTCTCAAACTCACGGCCATGATCACTCCTCAAGGTCTTAATCTTAAGTCCACTAAGATTTTCTACAGACTTAGAGTATTTAATAAAGTAAGAACAAGCTTCACTTTTGTGAGCTAGAAAATATGCCCAAGTATATCTAGAAAAGTCATCTACAAGAACATAGACATAGTGCTTCCCATTTAGACTTGAAATTCTTGATGGTCCAAACAAATCCATGTGAACCAGTTCAAGTGGTTGAGAAGTTGAAACTTCTTTCTTTGGTTTAAAAGAAACTTTGTGTTGTTTTCCCTTTTGACAGGGATTACACACTTTGTCATTTGGGAATTCAAGCTTAGGTAGGTCTCTAACTAGGTGTTTCTTAGAGAGTTTTCTAAGTGAGTGAATGTTGCAGTGTCCTAATCTCCTATGCCACAGCCAAGACTCTTTATGAAAAGCATTTAAGCAAGTAACATCATGTTTAGCTAAAGTGTTTAAGTCAACAGCATAAACATTTTCATTTCTTAAGGCAGAAAATATTAAAGCATTTTTGGAATTATAAACATCACAAGAATTGTTTTCAAACTTGACATTGAAACCATCATCACATAATTGAGAAATGCTAAGTAGGTTGTACTTAAGTCCATCAACAAATAAAACTTTGGAAATTAATACTGAGTCAGTGTTACCAATCTGGCCTAGGCCGATGATTTTTCCTTTTGAGTTATCACCAAAAGTGACATATCCTCCATCAACCTTTATTAAGATTTTGAAGCACGAATAGTCCCCAGACATGTGTCTTGAACATCCACTGTCTAAGTACCATACCTTCTTGTAATTGCTTTTCAAACAGATTTCCTACAAAACAGATTAGACAAGAAATGACTTTGGTACCCAGATTTTCTTGGGTCCAGATATGTTAGCAATCAAGGATTTAGGTACCCAGATTTGTTTTATGGGTCCCATACAATTAATAGATGCAACAGATTTAGAGAGATATACTTTATTTGATCTACAACTATTTAAGTAACCAGTTGAGGCATACGAGTTTCCAAAACTAGAACTAGCAGGATTTTTTCCAGACTTAATAAATCGGGTTTTAGCAAACTGTCTTTGTCCAGGTTGGTATCCCAAGCCAGTAGCATACTTAGGTGCAACTTGCTTTCCTAGCAGTTGGGTTAGAGTATCTTTTCCATTTGTGAATGTTTCTAAGTCCTTTCTAAGTTGTTCATTAGATAGTTTCAGTTCTGTATTCTCCTTTAATAATTGAACATTTTTCTCTTTTTCTACATCAAGTGCAGACTTGACACTTGCAGTAAGAGCATGCTGTTTCTTTAAAGACTTATATTTATCCTTTAGTTCATTACACGTTTCTTCCAGCATATTACAGTATTCATTCAATTCATCTTTAGACATATTTTCAGAATCAGAACCAGATTCTGCTTCACCTTCAGAATAATAAGAGTTTAGAGTGGGAGTGTCTAGGGTTACCTCAGATGTGTTTGTCATGAAACACATATTAGCACGATTTCTTTCAGAATCACTGGACTCTGATTCACTTGTGCTGTCTTCTGAAGCACTCCAGGTGGCCTTCATAGCTTTCTTATAATTCTTGTCCTTGTACTCATATTTCTTCTTGAATTTTAACTTAGGACAGTCAGCTTTGATGTGTCCTTTCCTTTTACATTCATAGCAAACTATGTCTTCTTCTTTATCAGTTTTCTTCCAATCTTTCTTCCACTTACCTTGTCTATCATACTTACCTTTGTAGTTTGGTCTTCTGAAGAACTTCTTCTTCCTATAGAACTTCTTGAATCTCCTTGCTATTTGTGCCATCTCGGCATCACTGTCAGAATCTAAGTCTTCACTAGATGAGCTTTCAGTTGGTATATGCACTTTCTCCTTGTCTTTGCTCTTTGATGCAGTAGACTTAAAAGCTACAGATTTTCGTTTTGGTTCCTCATCTTCCTCTTTATTCACCTTTAGCTCTTCTTCGTACATCATCAGCTTACCAATTAGCTCCTTGACAGGCAAAGTTCCAATATCACAGGATTCTCTAATTGAAACGGATGTGCCTCTCCATCTGTCAGGCAGACATCTCAACAATCTCATGATTTGCTCCTTTGCTGGAACAATCTTTCCGAGTGAGCTCATTGTGTTGACTATCTCATTAAACCTGAGATACATATCAGAAATAGGTTCATCAGTTTTCATCTTAAAGTTATCATATTTGATAGTATAAGTGTTTAACCGCATTTCCTTGACATTAGTTGTTCCTTCATGAGAAACAGCTAAGGTGTCCCAGATTTCAAAAGCAGTTTTACATGCAGATATTCTATTGAACTCCTCATCTCCTAGAGCACAGTAGAGAGCATTCACAGCCTTACAATTATTATTGTAAGCTACCTTAGTAGGTTCATCCCAAGTTATTCTTTCAGTTTCTGGAATCTTGTATTGAGACTCTATAGCAGTCCAAATATCAAAACCCATACTTTCCAAATGAATTTTCATTTTGAGCTTCCATTGGGCATAATTCACACCATTAAAGAAGGGTGGCCTGTTAGTAGCAGCACCTTCTAGTCTATTATCCATAAGAAAATTCTAGAAAATATTTTAAAGAGATAAAATTTAGAACTAACAGAAATTTAAGATCGTTTAGATAAAACCACAATTACAGTGTAAAAACAGAGAGTTAAAATAAAACTTTGAGCAAGTAAAACAGAGATAAACACAACCTCTGATACCAAATGTTGGTCGGAGTGGACACTCAAGAGGGGGGTGAATTGAGTTCCAATTAAAATTTCTGTTAAAAACAATTTCTATTAAAATCCCCCAATTTCAAAAACAAATTAAACTGTAGTGAATTTATATAGATTATGAAGGTTCAATTAATTTCTCAAAGATTGATTAATTCTCAGTTAACTTAATCTTATGATTAAATTAACCTTTGAAATTAACTTACTGATTTATAACAAATATAAACACTTGCTAATTTAACTTATCAAAGTAGCTTTGAAGATAGATTGTATTTCAAAGTAGTAGCAGCGGAATATGAAATTAAATATGTATAGTATGGATAAAGAGTATAACTACAAACACAGTGAATTAACCAAGAGGTTCAGTCTCAAGCCGAGACTTAGTCCTCTTCCACTTGGTGATCACCTGCCACCAAGCAATTTTATAAAAAGGATTGATACACAGCCTGTATCGGGCTTTACAACAGTTTTCACAAACTGCCCAGGTTTGACAACCTCTGCCACAGTTATACGTGGGAAAACAGACAACAGCAGCAAGCTGTTCAGGTCACAAGACCTCTACCACTATCCACAGTGGGAAATGAGGTGTAAAAGGGTTTGCTGAGGATTTACAGATCCTCCAGTGAAAGTACAGGAGTCAGTGTGTGTGTTTAATATAGCAGATAACACACACTGCTCAAAAAGTAGAATAAATCACAGAACAAGAGATGTAGAGTTTAGAAGTAGTTCTGGTGATCTCAGTGTAGCTCTTGACTCCTTTGTATTCGATCAGAAGTGAGTTTGAGTCCTCTTCTTCGTTTCTGTTCTATAAACAGAGTATCGTATGCTCCAGGTTCACAGGTAGTGAGAATGTAGTCGATGATGTTCTTCAGGGTTCTTCGTGTATGCACATAACACTTCTCTGTGTTCTTGATGGAGCTCGTTTTTGTTTTTCTGGTATATTTTGTCCACGACGCACTTCTCTAGTTCGCATGCTCTGTGTATTCGTTGTATGTGTGGGCAGCGTAGTCTTCTCGTATTTATCTCCCGACAGGGGACAGAGAAGATTTCTTTTCAGCAGGTACGAGGTACGGGTTCCTGACATCCGACAACCTTTATCAGATATTTGACAAATCATCAAAATGTATGATATGACCGTTAGATAAATTAAATAAATTAAATATAGGAAATGAAGAAGTAAAAACAGTGAGTCGAGAATGTATGTCACTGTTGACTTCAACTGTGGACTTCCAACTGTGGACTTCCAACTGTGGACTTCCAACTGTGGACTTCCAACTGTGGACTTCAACAAAGGGGCTTGCTGTCTGTAGGCTTGCAATGGTAGCTTTTACTCCATGTAGCTGTAGCCTTTCTAACTGTAGACTTGTAACATCAAATTTGTAGAGCTGTAACCTTTGTCAACTGTAGACTTCGATCATCTGTAGACTTAGTAGACAGAAGCTGTCTAACAGTAACCTTGACTGTAGGCTTATGACTGTAGGCTTGTTCGACTGTGAACTTGTTCCAACTGTAGACTTGTTCGACTGTAACCTCGTTACTGTGAGTCTTCGACTGTAACCTTGTGACTGAGAGTCTTTGACTGTAACCTTGTGGTGACAGTTAACTGTATCGGTGACTTTGAAAATAAAACTCTGACTGGTAGCTAACAATACCAAACTTATGTAAATGCTAAAGTAAGCTGTTACAGTAAAGTTATGAGAGTAAGAATATGAACTGTTTAGAATAAAATACGTTTAAGCATAGAATAATAAGATTAGTGCAAAGGTTTAATACATCATAATTAATGTTTAAGCATGATTTGGGATTATCAAAACAGGTGATTCCAACAAAAACTACGGATCTCAATTACATTTTTTGGTCTTGGCCATTTTTCAACAACTTTTGTTTTAGTAGGATCAACAATTATGCCATCTTTTGAAACAATGTGACCTAGGAAAGAAATTTGTTGTAACCAAAACTCACACTTGCTGAATTTTCCATATAGTTTCTTTTCTTTTAAGGTTTGCAAGATAACCCTTAAATGACTTTCATGCTCCTCTTTACTTTTAGAAAACGCCAAAATATCATCGATGAAAACAACCACAAACTTATCCAAGAACTCATGGAAAATTCTATTCATAGGGTCCATGAATACAGTAGGTGCATTAGTTAACCCAAAAGGCATAACTACAAATTCATAATGGCCATATCTAGTATGGAACACAGTCTTCGGAACGTCTACTTCTTTTACTTTCAACTGATGGTACCCCGACCTCAAGTCAATCTTCGAAAAATAATGAGCTCCCTGGAGCTGATCAAACAAATCATCGATATGAGGCAAAGGATACTTGTTCTTAATAGTAATATTATTCAAGGTTCTATAATCAATGAAAAGTCTCATGGATCCATCTTTCTTTTTAACAAACAAGACAGGATCACCCCATGGTGATGTGCTAGGTCGAATGAAACCTTTATCTAATAACTCCTGCAATTGTTTCTTTAACTCTAAAAGTTCAACTTGAGCCATTCGATAAGGGGGTTTTGAAATTGGCTTAGAATCGGGAACTAAGTCAACAGTAAATTCAACTTCCCAATCATGAAAAATACCAGGCAACTCATCAGGAAAAACATCAAGATACTCATTTACCACTGGCACACCATTAATCTGAACAGTTCCTTTAGTTTCAACAATATGTGCAAGGTAACATTCATTTCCATCTTTTACCAGTTTCTCAACTTCCTGATATGTTATCAAAATCAAGGGTTCATTCTTGTGCACAAACAAAAAATATTTCTGAAAAGAAACCATTTTAGCTCTGCAGTCAATCTTAGCATGATAAACAGAAATCCAATCCATGCCCAAAATAACATCAAACTCTACTAGAGGAAAAACAATAAGGTTTGCTGGTATATTCTTTCCACACACAAGGATAGGAAGGTTCTTATAATTCATTTTTGTCTCAACGTTCCCTCCAGGTGTTTTCAATATAAGTTCAGGATTCATATCTTGATATGGAATTACCAATTTACTAGAAAACTTCTCAGAAATGAAAGAGTGTGTAGACCCTGAATCAAACAACACATTGGCATAATCTGAATAAAGAAACAGTGTACCTGATACCACTTTATTTGATGGCCCAACATCTGCTGAAGTTGTTGCAAAGGATTTCACCACCCCTTTCTTCTTGTATTCTGGCTGCATTCCCCCAGTTGAGTTCTTCGTTGGACACTCGTTTGCATAATGACCCATTTCATTACACTTAAAACATCTTACCGTTGGCTTTTCATTGCCTGCTTGATCATCTTCCTTACAGTTACGAGCAATATGACCAGACTTACCACACCGAAAGCACTTACCAGACTTGGATAAACATTTTCCAGGATGCATTTTACCACACTTCTCATAGGATGGATATTTGGTTTTCTTACCTCCTTGCTTCTTTGATGAATTCTTCCCCTTTGCGTGCCAACTAGACCTCTTATTCTATTGTTTGTCATAGAACACCTGATCATCGGCAAACTCCATTTCCACCTTCTCCGCACATCAAACAAGTTTTTCATAACTTTTGAACTCACGAGAAGGTAAAGCCCTTCGATACTTTAGCTTTAACCCTAAGTAAAAAACGGTTTATTTTACTATCAAGATCTCGTATGAAGTTTGGAGCATACCTTGCCAATCGAGTGAACTTTGCTTCATAAGCAGCCACTGAATCATCCTCCTGCCTCAATTCTAGGAACTGTTTTTCCATCCTATGATGAACCACCTTAGGAAAATATTTCTCAAGAAACATACCTTTGAATTCGTCCTAGTGAAGATCCTTAATCTCATCATTTTCCCTGATATTTTTCACCATCGACCACCACTGAACAGCTTCACCTTCAAAACGGTAAATAGCAACACTAACCTTTTGATGTTATGAACACCCCATGACATCAAAAATCTTCTCCAGTGCTTTAATCCACCCTTCAGCTTCAACAGGGTCAGATGATCCTCTGAATGATGGGGGATGTTGCCTCATGAAATGTTCCACCACTGACATGTTCCTCTGCGGTTGATCTGGCTGATCTCGTGCATGGATACCACCACCATTTATAGCCTGAGTCAACTGTGCCATCACTGCAACAAACTGTTCAGTTCCGATTCCGACCATCTCAGGTTGCTGATTTGGAAGGTTGTCTTCCTCCTGATGTCGTCCCAACATAGCTGCTTTGTTTCCTCTGCGGAAAACCATTCTGAACACAGAAATATCTTAGGCGAAGCAACATGGTAATCTGTAAATGCTATACCATTTCAATCATATTATAATTTAACACTTTTCTAACTCCTAAAGTTGTCTAAACCGACCTCTGATACCAATTATAAGGCCCCGACCTTAAATCTTACTTAATATTGAATTAAATGAATAATTCACATAGAGGATCTTTTCAGGTTTAGAGTTTTAGAGAATTAGAACATAACTATTACATCTCAAAATATTACAAGGTAGACACTTCTACTAAGTTTCCATAATAAAAAAATCATAAAAAGAAACATCTCTAGTTCTATGTTTTATATAGCGTGACATTCCCTTGATCCCATCCTTGACCTTATTCCACATTAAGTCCTATGAAAAACATTTCAAAAAAACTTGGGGTGAGCATAAAAAGCTCAGTAAGGGATATACAAAGAATGAAAACTGTTAGTTTTTCGAACATCAAGTAAACCATGTATACTCTATCAAAGTAATACCTTCACCTTTTATGATGTAGTAAAAACTCTTCACTATATAAAGTATCATAACATACCTTTTTGTAACCAAAGGATTACCATAAAACCCATATAAAGAACACATAACATATATAAAGGTAACTTGGGACATAAACATACTTAAGTGGAATAACCATACGGTCGACTTCCACACATATCACTTAATGGAATAGCCATACGGCCAATTTCCATACATACTTAATGGAATAGCCATACGGCCGACTTCCATACCCAATGCATTGGAGGTTATAACGTAACCACCCGTCCTGGTATTCACGGCACAACCCGTCATATGGTTTATAACGTAACCAACTGTTAAAATGTCCAAGTACCAATATAAAATCATAAAACATAAAACCAATATAAAGGAATGATAACATTTCCACATTTCAATCACAATATATCATAAATATATTGACATAATAGAATCCTTTATCAAAACCATTTTCAATACCAAAATACATAAAAGAGTATATGGTATTTATTTTATTTTAAAAACATTACGGCTTGTTGAGGAAGCCAAAGACCAAATAATACTCGCGGCGGCGGAAAAGGTCGTTGTCACCGCGTACACGAAAAAAACATTCCTTTTTGTCATTTAGTAAAACGCTTCATAGAAAAATATTCATTTTGTATAAAATTAAACGTCAAAGGGGTTTATACACCGTATAAAAGAAAGTTGTGTATAAAACGAAATATGCCTCAATGAAAGGGGATTGAGACGAAGTCCCTTACCTCGGGTCCAACTTGAGTCGATCGTTCTTTATCTTCCTGAATAAAAAACTTGAGTTAATTTCTACTTGATTAAGAACCTTTTTAAAGTTCATTATTCCTTTTATATCACTTATTTCCATGTTATAAACATTATGTAACCATTTAAGTTAATAATGTTTGTTTTGTCGATATTTGGTTCTTAAGTCGAAAGTGGACTTCTTACGATTACATGTTGTTCGTGTGGTCAAAGGTTCTTTATATCCAGAATAACATTCCTGATTTGGATATCATATATATCATATATATATCCAGAATATACATGTATTTATAATATTACATAATCATGTAGAGGTAAGAAATGAAATGCACCGTTCATGGAGACGGTAAGCCGTACGTACGCATGAACGCTACTTTCATTTCTATTTCGTATTTTATAAGATGGAATCATAATGATATAAGAGTATATTATAATTCCAGTATAATAACATATATAATATCATTAACTTTATCCTTTACACATCCCACATATGGTATTAACGAATCAAATCACTTTTAGGGGCGGTAGTCCAAACTTCCTAAAATGAAGATATCGTGTTTACCCATAATGGAAACAAATATGGTATGCCATAAATGAAAAATACAGAAGCTTAAGGAAAGAATAAACATATTATATATAATATATAAAAATAGTGACATCATAATGGCCACCTTTGAATGTGTTAAAAGAGTATTACACAATCATCGTTTCGGGAGGCAGAATTTCGCCATCCACGGAAACCGTATGTTCTTTAACCATTTGATGTAGTTGTGTGAGAGTGTAGCTCGAATAAATCTTATAACAACATCCTAGTATATTGAAAATATTGGTGTTGTTACAAAAGAAGTAAATAAAAAGAGTTTAGGGGGTTGGAGAAGAAAAATAAAACAAATTAACATGAGAGAATGAATTACCTTTAAAAGTGTAACTCCTTTTGATTTGAGCCTAAAGGCTTCCTTTGAAAGAATTATGCCCAAAGGGAATCCTCTAGCATGAGGAGAGGGATGTGGAGAGAGTAAATGGGCAGGGGATGGCCGAGCCAAAGGCTTGAGGAGTGTGTGAAATGAGGTAGAGGTGGGGGCCTTTTATAAGAGGAGAGGAGGGGCACTCTTGGAAAGTAAAGACAAGTTACTTTATTTTAAAAAGGGTTTCGGATTAAAAAGGTCCCACATTGATATAATTCGAGGATAAGGTGATAAGGGTCCGAAATCCACTCATACAATAGGTTTTGGCCATGTGTATGTCTTATATGTTACATTATCTTTCCATTTTATTTAAATCGTTAAATAATGAGGTCATCGCTGCTTCATCATGATGTCATAATTAATTTAATTTATTTAATGTCTAAAAATTATAAAAAAATTACTATGATGTAGGAAATCTTTTTATCTTTCTAATAAATATTTATAGTAAAAAATATGACTTGTATAACCCCATGTAAAATTTTTTTTAGTAAAACACCTTATGTGTGTGTGATTTTTACTTTAACATTTAATAAAAAGTTATTTATGTCATTTCCCAACCAAAGTGGCTCCATGGGGTCCCCAAGTTGACCCATGGATTGTATTGGTCGGCCATGACACAAACAATGAGGGTAGTAAATGTTTCAAGCTCACCTCAGTTTATTAAAGCATTATTTTTACCTTAAACTACACTAATTACCTCTAATCGCGATTAAAAACATAATAAGTTACTATTCACCAAAAAATTATTTTAATCTCAATGAACCAAATTTTACTTCTTAATGACAACCATGTATGTCAGATTTTTTAAAATCAAAACACAATGATTGCAAAATTTCATTTAAACGGAAAATCAGTTTTTATAAGTACCACTTAGTGGTTTCACTATTCATCAAAAATTGAAGTTTTTCAGAAAATTACCAAAAATTCACCCTAAGATATATTTGATATTATGAATTCAAAAACGAAGTCTATTTTAAAAAATTCAGAACATATAAGTCACATTAATTAATTTAATAATTAATTCCCGCTTTCAGAGCAAAATGCGTGTTTTTATGAAACAATAAGTATCAAAAGATTGACACTAGTTTAAGTCCGATTTCAAAGTTAAATTAATTCCAACGACCACTATTGGATTTAATGGTAAAAATATTTTCTAATTTCACTTTAAAACCAATTCAAAAGATAATCTAATCATATAAATAAATTACATTAAAAAGATGTTTTGAATTAAAATACAACATTTTACACTATTCATTAAAAAAATGAACTTTATCGGAAAGATACCAAAAATTTACACAAAGTAAATTTTGATGTCCCGATTCTAAAGAAGAGTTATTTTTGGTCCAATGGGATTTATAAGATTGATCAAAACTATATTTAATGACGGTTCGCCATCAAAAGGTGATAAGTGAACCCTTAGTGAAAATGAGGGTATAAATGCCTAAAATTGAAGTCTTTCAGTATTTTAAGCCTTTATCTTTTATTGGGTAAATGTAAAAACATTTAAAAACATATATAATCATATTTTAGTTATTTCTATCCATTCTCGCCAGTACAATGGCTACTTGTTAACTAACATTTAAAATAATATTATTTTATTACTTGTGTGCAACGTAAGTTTTCAAAGAAACATATCGGTGCATATATAGTACGCTATCGAGCGTAGAAAACCCTTTTAATTAAAATTAATATTTAATTCATAAATATTAATAAATATGAAAATTCATTATTCTTTAATTACCTGGGATGTTACAGTTATACAAGTCATATTTTTGACTATAAATATTCATTAGAAATATAAAATGATTACCTACATCATGATAATTTTTTTATAATTTTTAGACATTAAATAAATTAAATTATTTATGACACCATGATGATGCAGCGATTACCTCATTAATTAACGATTTAAATAAAATAAAAAGATAATGTAAAATCTAAGAATTAAACTTTTACAAAGCCTATTGGATGAGTATATTTAGAACCCTTATCACCTTATCCTCATAATATATAAGTGCGGGACCGTTAAAATCCGAAACTCATTATATAATAAAGTAACATTTCATTACTTTCCAAGAGTGCCCCTCCTCTCCTCTTATAAAAGGCCCCCACCACTCCAACCTTATTCACACCGTCAAGCCATTTGGATCGGCCAACCCCTGCCCAAATACTCTCCCAAAATCCCTCTCTTACTCCTAGAAGCCTCACTTTGGGCCGAATTCTTCCCAAGGAAGCCTTTGGCTCAAATAAAAAAAAAGAGTGTAATGTCTTTTTTTATATTCTTTTGTTTTCCTTTGCTTCTCCAACCCCATAAACTCTTTTTATTCCTTTACATTATAACAAAACCAGTTTCTAAAATATACTAGGATGTTTTTATGATATGGATTTGATTTACACTTACACACACCTTCGTCTAATGGTTAAAGAACATACTGTTTCTGTGGGTGGCGAAATACTACCTCAGGAAATGATGATTGTTCAATATTCTTTTAACACCTCTAATGTTGGCCATTTTTATGACACTATTTTCATATATGATATATATATTATGTTTATGTTTTCCTTATGATTCTTTATTTCTCATTTATGGCATACCTTTAAGATTTCCATTATGGGTAAACACGATATTTTCATTTTAGGAAGTGCGGACTACCTCCCCCTCAAAGTGATTTGAATCGTAATGCCATATGTGGGATGTATAAAGGATGGAGTAAATGGTATTATACATTATATTATACTGGAATTATATTATACCTTTATATAATTATTACTTCATTCCATTAAATATGAAATGGAAATGAAAGTAGCGTTCATGCGTACGTACGGCTTACCGTCTCCATTAACGGTGCATTTCATTTCTTACCACTAAATGTTATGTAATATTATAAATGAATGTATATACTGGATATATATGATGTATATGATATATAAATCATGAATATAATTATGGATATAATTGATATTTTACCACATGAACACAGTGTAATTATAAGAAGTTTATTTTTGACTCAAGTACCTAAGATCAAAAAAATGACCGTTATAAACTTAAATAATTACATATTGTTGATGACATGGTAATAAGTGATATAAAAGGAATAATGAACTTGAAAAAGGTTCTTAAGAAGGTAGATATTATCTCTAGTTTATCATTCAAGAGATCAAAGAACGGTCGAGTGAATTCGGACACGAGGTAAGGAAATTTCTTAACCCAATTTCCATTCTTTGGGTTAATCTCCTACTTTCAAATTATGTCATGATATTATTATGTCCTATCTTGTATTTATACTTTCTTTTTGTGTACTTATAGTGAATACACATAATAGATCTATTTTATTAAAAAAATGATCTTTGTAAGGGAATTTCTTAACACAATTTCCATTCTTTGGGTTAATCTCTTACTTTAAAATTATGTCATGATATTATTATGTCCTATATTGTATTTGTACTTTATTTATGTGTAATTATAGTGAATACACATAATAGATCTACTTTATTTAAAAAAATTATATTTTCAAGGGTCTTCGTCTCAATCTTCTTTCATTGAGGCATATTTTGTTTTATACACAACTTTATTTTATACGGTGTATAAACCCCTTTGACTTTTATGTTTATTCAAAAGGAATCTTTTTTATATGAAGAGTTTTACTAAACTTCAAAAAGGTAATGCTTTTCATTCCGTACATATGCGGCGAAAACGGCTTCTCCGCCGCCGTGACCATTATTTGAGTTTTGGCTTCCTCTATAAGCCATAACTTTTTTTTAAAATGAAAATTAAAGACCAAGTTTTAATTTTCATTAATTTTTGGTATTGAAAAATGTTTTTATAATGTTTTTTTATATTAATGTGTTGTATTGATATCTTGTGATTGAAATGTGGAAATGTTATGTTTCCTTTATGCATGTTTTATATGATACGGTTATGTTATGGTTTATGATTTGTTTAAACCTATTCATATGAGGAATGCATTGGACTTAATAAGTGACGGGTGGAGCCCGCTATAGCTCCGCGATGCATCGGCAGGTCTCATGAGACAAACTAGTGTCTTGGAATGAGGCCTTGACAAAATGTTATTTGTATTCTTGGCATGAGGCCTTGGCTACGTGGTTATGATATCTGTCATTATGAATTCCATCATTATGAAAGTGGTTATTGATATTTCATGTGATTATTCGACAAGTAGAATATCCATGTGGATAAGTAAATGGAATTATCTCATTTTACTTTTTCCATATTATGTTGAAGTTCATGTTTAAAAGTCTTTTGTCTCAGTTATACATTGCCTTAAATGTTATTGTTTATTTATGAAATATTTCGGAATATCGTTATCCTTAATGAGCATCTGAGCTCACCCCTTTCAATGTTTTAATATTTTTCAGGATGTGAAGAAGTATTTTATGAATGACCTGCAGGGATAGTCAGAAGAGGATATGAGTATGGAAAATGGATACTATGTTATTGTAGTTTTTCACTTCATGATGTAATGTAACATTTATGAATTTATCTAGTGTTTCCAAGGATACTAAACTAATCGGTCTTTCGAGACTTGATCTTTTGTGATCATGCCAATGTTACGCAATAATGCACCGACACTGGGTAATTGGGGTCGGGGAGAAACAGTTGGTATCGGAGGTAGTTTAGTACTAACCTTGGAAGCTAGATTTAGATAAACTCTGATTAGAGCACATAGCCCAAAGATAGACTTTGAGGATTAGTATAGAAGAACTTCCTAGAATTTTGGTATTATAGAGATGTTGTGAGTTTCCTGAGAAATACATCCCTGTCTGGATACGAGTAGTTAGAGGAGGCTCTGGCACAGATGTACCTAGGGGTAAAACCCGAAAACACCACATTGAGCTAGACTCAAACGGGAACAGGCGCACAACAACGGGCCTTGCTGCACTCTTGGTTACGACACTCCCGGGGGATATGCTTAGGATAATTCTCATTTTCTTTACAAACCACTATGAAGGGTTATGAGTATATACTTCCTCAAAGAAAACATTTTTATTGATTATATACATAAATAGTTCAATTTATGTTAATTATTTTACAAGTATGGAATTATGTATTTTGATTCTTAAACTAATATAGTTTATGCCATTGTTTAGAAATGGCTCCTAGTGGAAGGAATGGAAACCGTATCAATGCACGCACTCTGTGTAGGGATTTCCCCTATGCTCAAGATAATTATTGTGGATCTGGAGATACAACTGGTGCTGATCAACTTATTACCATACTAGGACAACTCACTCAGGTTATGAATAATAACCTTACTTGTATGGAGCACCCTGATCCACAACGTGGATGATCAATGTTAGACCACTTCATGAGGCAACAACCACCAACATTTAATGAGGGTACAAATCCATTAGTAGCTGAGCAATGGATAAACTCCTTAGAAAAAATATTCCATGCCTTGGGGAGTAGTGAAAGGGAGAAGGTTGTCATGGCAGTCTACCGCCTCACTGGAGATGCTGATCAATGGTGGTCATTGATTAAAAATATAAAGGAAGATGACGAAGTATCGAATATGGAATGGAGGTAGTTCAAAGAGCTTTTCTTTGAAAAGTACTTTCCTCGTGACGATAGAGTAGACATGGAAAGGCAATTTCTGAGTCTGAGGCAGAAGGAGGATGAGAATTTCACAAAGTATGAGTCTAACTTTACACGGTTAGCGAGGCATGCATCAGATTATATACATAACCCAAGAAGTAAGACTGATCGTGTATTTGATGGGTTAAAACCGTTTCTTCTTCGAGCACTAGTATCACAATCTTTCTCAACGTACGAAGACATAGTCGCATGTGCTATCAAGACAGAAAAAGAATTCTATAAATCTTATGAAAATAAAGTAAAGCAAGAAAATAATAGAACGGTGGAACAAGAGACAGATAAACAGAATAAGGGAAAGAAGGATTTTCCATTATGCGATAATTGTGGGAAGAATCACCCCGGTACTTGCCTGAAAGGAATGGGAGTTTTTTAAAAATGTGGAGAAAAAGGTCACCAGGATCGTGATTTCAAGGGAAAGAATGAGGCTATCAATGTTGAATGCTACAATTGTAGGGAAATGGGGCATTATTCTAATGAATGTCCTAAGCATCAGGGAAACTTACCTCAGAAAAGGCCAAGGGATCACGTCCAATCTTATGATGTTACTACAGTTGAAGCGGAATAATTAATGTATTGGTGCTTCTGGACTCAAGGATTATATTCTGGTTATAAAAATACTTTGATATATATAAGGATTGTACAATATTACATGTTGATATCATTAAGGTTTTAATATGATGAAGGAAATAATATTTTTAGTATGTGACAATAAGAAAAATTTTTCTTTGTTTGGGGAATCTAATGTTACAATTAATTTTGGAATTTAAGGACATTTTCGAGAAAGTCTGGACGGAGGTATTTTGGATAACTATAAAGGTTGGAATGGATTAAGTTGAACTTTGGATAGTATTATTTAAGTTTAAAACATTTCTGAAGATTATTTTTGGAATATTATATTACTATAGTTTTAGGAAAAGGACAACCTGCAGGTTGGGGGATAACCCATCGCGTCGGACAAAGCTGTAGGAATCGAACCCACAACCATAGTGAGACATGCCTTTATTACCTACCACTAGCCTACAGGAAGTACCTAGTTATTACAAAATAGTTTTCCTAATATAAATGGTATGTGGTAATATTTATAACCATATACAATTAAGATAAATAGAATATTTTTGAGTTCTATTACCATTTGGAGTAAAAGATAAGTTTGTGGTAGAAATTACTTGAAGGTTGAAACTCTACTTGTCAAGAATAAATATATATATAACTATATCTTATTGGATGAATAAATTAATTCTTAAACATTAGGAAAGGGATATTAAAACAAAAAATGTGTTATCCTAATACCTTATGTCTTGTTGAACTGATAATATTTTAAATCAACATAGATTGAAGGCTTTGAGGCCCTCAATTTTACACTTGTTTGTGATTGACGACCTGAATCACTCCCTATAAATATTTATGTTTTTCCTCAAATTATATGTCTCTAATTTCCACCAATGTTCTCCTTATCGAGATCATAATTTGGTGTTGACTTTTTCATTTCCCTTTCCCTCTTATTAAGGCTAAATTTTATTAACCTTATTTCCAATGTGGGTTTTCCACAAAGGTATTTTCTATTTTCAACCTTTTAATTTCGAAGAACATTTTCAAATTGCGAGGACACAATTTATTTAAGGAGGGGAGAATGTAACACCCCAAACTTTCACGATACGCTTCCCTTTCAATAATGCAATAGCTTGCATTGTATGCAAGTTCGAGATTCTAACACACCGCGACCAATCAACGAAGTAGTTATGAATAGTAATACCCACTTTTTAAAATTATAGAAATTTAATATTTCAAAATGGGCTTCATTTTTGTATTCGTAATATCGAAATTATCCTAAGTTTAATTTTTTGTAATTTTCTGAGAACTTCCAATTTTTTATGAATAGTGAAAAATAATTAAAACAACTTTTTAAATCAAAATAATTTATAGTGATAAATTATACTATTCAGTTGTTTAAAAGTATAATTAGAATATAGTTTTACCATTTTATCCAATGGTGGTCATTAGAATTAATTTCACTTTGAAATTGGACATAAACAATTGTTAATCTTTTGATATATATTGTTTCTTAAAAACACGCTATTTGTTTTGACAGTGGGAATTAATTATAAAATTAATTAATGAAACTTATATGTTTGGAATTTTTTAAAATAGACATCAATTTTGAATTTGGAATATCAATTATAGCTTAGGGTGAAATTTTGGCATTGTTCTGAAAAACTTTAATTTTTGATGAATAGTGAAACCACTAAGTGGTAGTTCAAAAAACTGATTTTTCATTTAAATAAAACATTACCACTTCTGTGATTTGATTTTCAAAAATCCAACACACATGGTTGTCATTAGGAAGTAAAATGTGGATCAATGGGATTAAAATAATTTTTTGGTGAATAGTAACTTTTAAGTTTAATTAATCGCGATTAAAGGTAATTAGTGAAATTTAAGGTAAAAATGGTATTATAAAAATATGAAAATAACTTTACACTTATCCTACCTCAATTGAAAGAGTCATAGACGACCAAGACAATCCATGGGTGAACTTGGGGACCCCATGGATCCACTTTGATAGAAAAATGTCATTAAAAACTTTTTATTTAATGTTAAAATAAAAATGTCACAAACATGAGATGTTTTACTAAAATAATTTTTATATGGGGTTATACAAGTCATATTTTTAACTATAAATATTCGTTAAAAATCTGAAAAGATTTACTATATCATGATAATTTTTTTATAATTTTTATACATTACATAAATTAAATTATTTATGACACCATGATGATGCATCGATTACCTCATTAATTAACGATTTAAATAAAATAAAAAGATAATGTAAAGTCTAAGAATTACACTTGTCCAAAGCCTATTGGATGAGTATATTTTGAACCCCTATCACCTTATCCTCAAAATATATATGTTTGGGTCCTTTAAAATCCGAAACTCATTATATAATAAAGTAACATTTCATTACTTTCCAAGAGTGCCCCTCCTCTCCTCTTATAGAAGGCCCCCGCCACTCCCACCTTATTCACACCGTCAAGCCATTTTTCTCGGCCAACCCCTTCCCAAATACTCTCGCAAAATCCCTCTATTACTCCTAGAAGCCTCAATTTGGGCATAATTCTTCCCAAGTAAGCCTTTGGCTCAAATCAAAAAAAAAATAGTTACCCGATTTTAAGGTAATGTCTTCTTTTATGTTCTTTTGTTTTATTTTGCTTCTCCAACCCCCTAAACTCTTTTTATTCCTTTACTTTATAACAAAACCAGTTTCAAAAATATACTAGGATGTTGTTATGATATGGATTTGATTTACAATTACACACACCTTGGTCTAATGGTTAAAAAACATACTGTTTCTGTGGGTGGCGAAATACTGTCTCATGAAATGATGATTGTTCAAAATTCATTTAACACCTCTAATGGTGGCCATTTTGATGAAACTATTTTCATATATGATATATATATTATTTTTATGTTTTCCCTATGATTCTGTATTTCTCATTTATGGCACACCTTTAAGATTTCCATTATGGGTAAACACGATATTTTCATTTTAGAAAGTGCGGACTACCGCCCCCTCAAAGTCATTTGAATCGTTAATGCCATATGTGGGATGTATAAAGGATGGAGTAAATGGTATTATACATTATATTATACTGGAATTATATTATACCTTTATATAATTATAACTTCATTCCATTAAATATGAAATAGAAATGAAAGTAGCGTTCATGCGTACGTACGACTTACCGTCTCCCTGAACGATGCATTTCATTTCTTACCTCTAAATGTTATGTAATATTATAAATGAATGTATATACTAGATATATATGATATATATGATATATACATCATGAATATAATTATGGATATAATTTATATTTTACCACATGAAAAAAGTGTAATTATAAGAAGTTTATTTTTGACTCAAGTACCTAAGATCGACAAAACGACCGTTATAAACTAAAATAATTACATAATGTTCATGACATGGTAATAAGTGATATAAAAGGAATAATGAACATGAAAAAGGTTCTTAAGAAGGTATAGATTAACTCTATTTTATCATTCATGAGATCAAAGAACGGTCGAGTGAATTCGGACACGAGGTAAGGGAATTTCTTAACCCAATTTCCATTCATTGGGTTAGTCTCCTACTTTCAAATTATGTCATGATATTATTATGTCCTATATTGTATTTATACTTTCTTTATGACTAATTATATTGAATACACATAAGAGATCCATTTTATTTAAAAAATGATCTGTGTAAGGGAATTTCTTAACCCAATTTCCATTCATTGGGTTAATCCCCTACTTTGAAATTATGTCATGATATTATTATATCCTATATTGTATTTGTACTTTATTTATGTGTACTTATAGTGAATACACAAAATAGATCTACTTTATTTAAAAAAATGATCTTTTCAAGGGTCTTTATCTCAATCTCTTTTCATTGAGGCATATTTTTTTTATACACAACTTTCTTTTATACGATGTATAAACCCCTTTGACTTTTACGTTTATTGAAAAGGAATCTTTTTTATACGAAGCGTTTTACTAAATGACAAAAAGGGAATGGTTTTCTTGACGTACATATGCGGTGACAACGACTTCTCCGCCGCCGTGACCATTATTTGAGTTTCGGCTTCCTCTATAAGCCATAACGTTTTTTAAAATGAAAATTAAAGACCAAGTTTTAATTTTCATTAATTTTTGGTATTGAAAATGGTTTTTATAATGTTTTTTATATCAATGTGTTGTATTGATATCTTGTGATTGAAAGGTGGAAATGTTATGTTTCCTTTATGCATGTTTTATGTGATATGATTATATTATGGTTTATGATTTGTTTAAACCTATTTATATGAGGAATGCATTGGACTTAATAAGTGACGGGTGGAGCCCGCTATAGCTCCTCGATGCATCAGCAGGTCTAATGAGACAAACTAGTGTCTTGGCACGAGGCCTTGACAAAATCTTATTTGTAGTCTTGGCACGAGGCCTTGGCTACGTGGTTATGATAGTCTGGCATTATGCATTCCATCATTATGAAAGTGGTTATTGATATTTCATGTGATTATTCGACCAGTAGAATATCCATGTGAATAAGTAAATTGCATTATCTCATTTTAATTTTTCCATATTATGTTGAAGTTCATGTTTAAAAGGCTTTTGTCTTAGTTATACATTCCATTAAATGTTAATGTTTATTTATGAAATATTCCGCAATATTGTTATCCTTACTGAGCATATGAGCTCACCCCTTTCAATGTTTTAATATTTTACGGGATGTGAAGAAGTATTTTATGAATGACCTGCAGGGATAGTTAGAAGAGGATATGAGTGTGGAAAATGGATACTATGTTATTCTAGTTTTTCACTTTATGATGTAATGTAACATTTATGAATGTATCTAGTGTTTCCAAGGCTACTAAACTAATCAGTCTTTCAAGACATGATCTTTTTTGACCATGCCAATATTACGCAATAATGCACCGACTCTGGGTAACTGGGGTCGGGGCGTTACACCATAAATGTTGTAAACTCCATCAATGATAAAATAAACCACTTTGGTGATAACTCTTTTATCAGTTTTTAGGTCATCAATACAATACAATTTAATTTATATATGTCAATCATCATTTTATCATAACTAAACACCATTTTATCAACCATAGTAACATATTAAGGGTTATCTTCCTTTAATAAAAATATTATATTTCTATTAAATCTCTTTTCTAGTCCATCGGTATCATTTTTCATATTTTTTAAAATCCGTATTGAAAAACATATACTAAACAATCATTATATATTTCATGATTCATATAACATAATCCTTAAATTCTAGAGCATAATTACATCCATCATCCAACCTCCATCTCAAACCATTAACTAGGCCTTGTCATCATATTACATAAAACATCTTTCCTTTCATATGTCATCTATAGTCTCTTCATTATCAGAAATATAACCATTACTTGTACCGTATTATTGATTATCTTCATGAGATTTCCCCTTGGGAAATAGATTCACATAATTCCCATGATTTCTACATTTAAATAATTCATCCATTGATAATACCATAGGGATATCAATATTCACATTCATTTCATTAACAAAACTCTTTATTTTTCCTTTGTATTTACATGCTTTGTGTCTATCTTTTCCCCACCCAAAACATTTTATCGTCCCTCTAAGACATTCCCTTAAGTGCTTATTTTTAAATTCTCAACATATAGCAAACTAAATATTCCTTCTTCTATAGTATCCACTACTTAAACTATCAGCAAACATTATCCTTCTCCTCTTTCATAAGTTTGATATTTGGCTAATGTTTAAATTTTCAATCATGTTCTATGATAACAGATTAGGAATAATCACAACATTCTTCACTCGAGTTACCATAACATTTGGATGCTCATCAGAAAATTATCCATCATAATCAATGTTAACCCTATTTCTTTTGGCTTCTACCATTTACTAAAACAAGAATCATAGTGTGTGAAACACTAATCACTGTGGAAAACTACATAATCATGAAAAAACCCTTATAGGTTGTCTAAATCATAGTACCTTATTTTTAATATAAGATTACTTAGGTTTATCATAGGTCAATAATATTCATCATCTATTTAAATCATGTATGATGGTTCGTAAATGTCACGACCCGTCCTCGGGGCCCGTGCCGTGACTACCCCAAGCCCGCCTTCCATAGGCCAGGGGCTGGCGACTAGCACCAAAGGCGTAAAATCCCGTTAACTGGGAAGGCATTGCCTTTATAAAAGAAAACAAGCACCACAGAGTACAAGCGGAAGTGAAACACTAAGTACAAAAAGAAGAGCTGAAAAGTAAAAGGGGCCGGAAATACAATCCCAACTGTAAAGTACAACTCGAAAGGGAAAAACAGCGACTGAAAAGTAAAGCTGCTACGTTGAGATGTCCACTGGAAATCCCACCTGAAGGGTGGGCACAGATAGCTCCTCTGCTCCTCGGGTCCCGCCATCCGCTCCGAGTATGTCCCGCCCAGTGGTCCTCCTCCGGGTACCGTCCAGTCCTCGAACCTTCGGCTTCTGTCAGCACTGTCCATCGTCTGCAACCAACACAACGAGGTGCGGGCATAGCCCGTGCAGGGGTGAGTATAACGATACTCAGTAGGGACCCCGAGACCCTCAAGGTCTCACTAAAACCAACAAGGATAAACACAAGAAGATCTCAACAGATAAACCCTACTTAGGTATATGCCCATACATATACCTAAGTTATCAAGTAACCCATCTCAATCATGAGGAAACACAAGGATTGTGAAATCGACGGATAACCACTACCCGGGTATATGCCCATACATATACCAAAGTTAGCAAGTGACCCATCTCAATCATGAAGTAAACACAAGGTCAAAAGTCTCAGCTCAAACCAGGATTTTCATTATCGAAACCGTAACTGCTGAAGAGCTCCGTCTCTAGAGTGTACAGTGGTCCTGTCACGACTCCGAGGCTGCCGCTCACTAACCTAGGACTGCTGAAGTACTCCTCCTGTCGAGTACTGCGGGTTTGCGGCCAACTACCTGGCGCTCAGTCCGCTGAGGGTCTGTCGCCAAATACCGGGCGCTACCCAGATAGCCTACTGAGGTACTCCTCCTGTCGAGTACCGCGGGTTTGCGGCCAACTACCTGGCGCTCCGTCCGCCGTGGGTCTGCTACCAACTACTGGGCGCTCCGTCCACTGGGCTAGTCGACTCACTCCAAGTCGAGTCGGTCAAGCAGTCGTCAGGTCTCAGCCGGCTACACGGTCTCCGTACTCTGCACGCTCGTCTCCGGGAGGATCCGCTCCACGAGCTACTGGTCGATACTCTAAGTATCTCAAAGTCCCACGAAGAAGTATCTCGAAAGTCCGTCTCGTCATAGGGGTCTCAACGCAACAGACGGAGCGTCGATCGGACGCCCGGTCTGTGAGTTAAAGACCCCTATGACGAGACGGACTTTCGAGATACTTCTTCGTGGGACTTTGAGATACTTAGAGTATCGACCAGTAGCTCGTGGAGCGGATCCTCCCGGAGACGAGCGTGCAGAGTACGGAGACCGTGTAGCCGGCTGAGACCTGACGACTGCTTGACCGACTCGACTTGGAGTGAGTCGACTAGCCCAGTGGACGGAGCGCCCAGTAGTTGGTAGCAGACCCACGGCGGACGGAGCGCCAGGTAGTTGGCCGCAAACCCGCGGTACTCGACAGGAGGAGTACCTCAGTAGGCTATCTGGGTAGCGCCCGGTATTTGGCGACAGACCCTCAGCGGACGGAGCGCCAGGTAGTTGGCCGCAAACCCGCAGTACTCGACAGGAGGAGTACTTCAGCAGTCCTAAGTTAGTGAGCGGCAGCCTCGGAGTCGTGACAGGACCACTGTACACTCTAGAGACGGAGCTCTTCAGCAGTTACGGTTTCGATAATGAAAATCCTGGTTTGAGCTGAGACTTTTGACCTTGTGTTTACTTCATGATTGAGATGGGTCACTTGCTAACTTTGGTATATGTATGGGCATATACCCGGGTAGTGGTTATCCGTCGATTTCACAATCCTTGTGTTTCCTCATGATTGAGATGGGTTACTTGATAACTTAGGTATATGTATGGGCATATACCTAAGTAGGGTTTATCTGTTGAGATCTTCTTGTGTTTATCCTTGTTGGTTTTAGTGAGACCTTGAGGGTCTCGGGGTCCCTACTGAGTATCGTTATACTCACCCCTGCACGGGCTATGCCCGCACCTCGTTGTGTTGGTTGCAGACGATGGACAGTGCTGACAGAAGCCGAAGGTTCGAGGACTGGACGGTACCCGGAGGAGGACCACTGGGCGGGACATACTCGGAGCGGATGGCGGGACCCGAGGAGCAGAGGAGCTATCTGTGCCCACCCTTCAGGTGGGATTTCCAGTGGACATCTCAACGTAGCAGCTTTACTTTTCAGTCGCTGTTTTTCCCTTTCGAGTTGTACTTTACAGTTGGGCTTGTATTTCCGGCCCCTTTTACTTTTCAGCTCTTCTTTTTGTACTTAGTGTTTCACTTCCGCTTGTACTCTGTGGTGCTTGTTTTCTTTTATAAAGGCAATGCCTTCCCAGTTAACGGGATTTTACGCCTTTGGTGCTAGTCGCCAGCCCCTGGCCTATGGAAGGCGGGCTTGGGGTAGTCACGGCACGGGCCCCGAGGACGGGTCGTGACAGTAAAGATCATTTAAATTTTCAAATCATAACCCATTAGAGTTTCAAACCAGGTGTGTAGTAAGGAACATATTCATGCAAAGAGTAATGATCAATCCTAGATCAATGCATAATTTTCAGATTTATTACCCCTATATAGAATTGTGAAAAGACACAACCAATTATAGTATCCAGATAGGGATTTTATTACATGAAATAACTTTCTCTATGTTTTACCAAAATTACACTATGTTTTCCTATACTTTGAATCATCCTTAAACATATCCTTAGAGACTTCCCAAGAAATATCATTATAAATATCCATAAGGATCCCACTAGAGTTTTCTCCTCCTAGTTTCCAAAGTTTAACTAAACCTTTCCTATGATACCAACAATATTGACCCAGGATTCTCACACATGGATATTATAGATTTTTAGATGAATATTGAATCATTACACAAACACATTTCTAATTACCATAATAGTTTATTGTATTTGGAAACTAGGTACACAATATTCTAACTTGATGAAAGATCTTAAACATCTCCCATAAATATCTTTCACTTTAGTACTCTTCACAAATATACCCTACATAAAACCTTTCATTATAGCTTGGGGAATATAAACCTAATAAAGGGTGATCTTATATTCTTAATAAGATTAAGAAAGTAAGATATCAATGATCATATAAGTATGACATGAGAATAAGGGTATGAGGATATGAGCTTAACATTTGAAAAACCATACCTTGAAAAGCAAGGATCGTAATATAAAGGTATATAATAAAACTTATAAGTTCATAAGCTATGAAACATAAATAAATCAAATAACATGACACATGAGAGCATATCATTTACATAAGACATAGAATTGTGTCATACACATAATCATAGAAAATAATTTCCTTAGTAGCCAATACTTATTTCAAAAACTTATCACGGAACTCTATGGGTGGATACACCTCCTGGGTAGGACACACCCCCATCATGAGTGGAGTACCTTTCCTTATAGTGTAATGGGTTCACTCCCAAAACCATTATAATAGACAAATATCACTCCTAAGAACATCATAGTGGAAAAATTCCCTTATTGAACTGAGATCACTCCTCATTCTAGACATGTATATCTCATGAGATATAAATCTTTACCCAATTCATTGGAGGGAGATATAGGATCCACCGATATTTGGTTATCATGTAACCACATTCCTTGGTTATAATGTAACCATCATCCTTGGTTATAATGAAACCTCCATCACATAATGAAAAACATACATGTGTGTGTGTGTCATAAGATTATAAAACATTAATCATATCATAATCCATTAAATGAAATGGGATTCACGAACATTTTATTATATAATAAACTATGAAAAAGTGAAAATTTTAATAATCATTTCATTATAGTATAACCTATGGAGAAAGAATCAGAATTCATAAGTATCATGTCATCATAAAAATAAACCATTGAGTGAAAGAATTAGAATGGTATCCTTGGATCACATCTATAGTAAAACATAAGTTACATTAAAGTATTTCATCTCACATGAAGAATGATTTTGAAAGATAAATCACCCGGTACATTTCTTGAAGAATTTAACCTTTCCTAGAAAATCACTTTTTAATACCAAAAAAAAATTAAATATTTTAGAAATCCCTTTCATTGAAAACTACCTCAAAAACATACAATGGATTCTTTAAATATAATTTAAAACATTTTTTGAGGAAAATATTCTTTCTTCTTTTATTTTTTTTAAAACATAATATATTTTAAAAATAATTTTATATTAAAATAAATTTGAAAAGATATAATAGAATATTCAAAACCATTTAAATAATTTCTTAAGGATGATATGATTTCCACATTGGAAAAAAAATTTAAAAAAAATTATTAAAATCCTTTTATTTGAAAATAACCTTTCAAAATTATAAAGTAATATTCAATGAAAGTAATGGTCATGAATAATGAAAGTTTCATTCATGTCATACATGTTAAAAAATATTCCTTTCACATTTTTTTTAAAATAAAAATAGGAATTTTTTTATATAAACATGAATATTCTTTAAAACACGTTTTTTTAAAAGTCCATCATGGGTAAAAATTTATTTAATATATTAGTTATTAAAATGATAAATAAAATTAAAAATATTTTTTTAAAAGATTATTTTTGAATAAAAAGGGTTTTTTAATGAAAATATATTTTTTATTAAATAGATTATTTTTGCACTCTTCAATACATAAAGATAGGAAAATTATGGGAAAACATATATTTTCACGGAATATCCATATAAGAAGAAAATTAATGAGGTTCTTGATAGATGGATCAAAATATTTCATAATTTTAAGTATAATCACAAATAATCCTAAAAATGATTAGATTGTAATATAAAACACTTACCACTTTGGTAACTTTGAATCATAATCCCCATGAAATGATTAAAATAAATGAAAATTCAAATATCATGAAAATGTAGGGTCCAATTTGTGTATGAAGATTGTATTTATTGTCAACAGTTGTCAAATCTTGTCAAAATGAAGAAGGAGATGAAGAAGGACTAAGAAGTTAGTGGAGATGAAGAAGGACTAAGAAGTTAGTGGAGATTGGCTGAAGTGAGCTTGCCTGGAGAATTATTATGCTATCATAGCATTGGATGTCATACTTGAGAAATTCTCTAAGAAGATCAATTCAGACGATTGTTGAACTGATCCTAAGTTCAAATAACTTGTGTCCAAGGTGACACATTGTTTACAACAATGATGAATGGAGAAGTATCATCCATTTGAGAATGATTGGAGCAGAATGGTGAGGTATCATCTATCTAAGGATGACTGAAGAAGAATGATGATTTAAATAAGACTATGCAATGATTCGCGATTGCATGAGAACCATGCAAGAGCTTACTTGAAGAAAAGAATCATATGATTACAATGATGTATAGAATCATGGATAAAGAAAAAGAGATATTGTGGAAGGGCTTGGAATTATAATAAGGTATTTTAAGAATCTTCAAACCTCCACTTTTGGATGAAGAGAGATGATTGGATTTATTTGTAATTAACACTCCAAACAGATTTGAGAATTTGAAGTGAGGACGAAAGAAGTACTTCGGAATTCATATTCCAAAAAGAATGGACAAACCAGGCAATGCTTTACTGATATTTATTTCAAAAATATCATATGTTAGGAGAACTTTTGAAGCAAGCCTTATGAAGGAAAGGGGGATAAATGATGATGCCATTCATATACAGTTTTGATTGGAAGGAATGATGTTGCTGGAAGATAAGGAAGTTTTAGTACTTCCCATTAAAAATCAGACGATGCTTTGCTAATTTGTATTTTACAATCATATCAAGTTTGTAGAACCAGTGCTGGAAGCCGTATGAAGGATAAAGAGAGTAAAGAAGTGTTTTTGGCAAAACACATTTCAACATCATAAATATCCAAAAAATGACAATGACAAGAAGAAGGCGCGCAAGTGGCGGCGGCACGCAAGTGCTGTAGAGGCGCGCAAGTCATATTTCAAAAATAGCATTATTTTAGAACTATGGAAGAGGAAAGAAAGTGATGCGCAGTTATTGGCGCGTAGGTGGTGGCTCGATGGATGTGGCGCGCATGTGGTGGCGCGCAAGTATGGGTGCGCAGGTATTGGTGTGCAAGTCTAGGTCGCGCAAGTCATCAAAATTCCTATAAATAGATGACTAGACTCCTCATTTCTTAAGGATAAATACTTGAGAATTATATTTGAGCTCTGGGTACACAAGTAGAAAGTTGGGCGCGTAGGTTGAGGGTTGTTAGAAGGCGTGCAGGTTGGGGACGCGCAGGTTGGGGACGCACAAGTTGGAGGCGCGCAAGTGTTCGTTGGCGTGCATGCTGCAAGAAGGTAGCCCGTCTAAAGGGAAGCACCCAAGAAGAGGCGCACAAGTTCTAGGGGTGCAGGTATAGGTTGCGCAGGTCAAAGTGGGCATCCAGGCTACTTTTCTATAGGGGTTCCTGCCAGCTTCTGGGTAGGAAAGAAGAAGAATAGGCATGCAAGTATAAGTTGTGAAGGTATAGGTCACATAGGTCAAAGTAGAAGCGTAGGATATTATGCTCCAGGGGTTTCTTCCAACATCTGGGTAGGAAAGAAGAAGGATAAGAGCTTAGTGCAGATGTTTGTGCACTAAAAGAGAATTTGTGAAGAAAAGTAGGTTTCAGTGCAGCTGGTTTTGCATTAAAGAAGAAGAAGAAGAAGAAAAAGAGTGTGCAACTTATAGGTTTAATGAATAGAAAAAAGATAAGAATAAGAAGAAGAAAAGACTAGAGAAATAAGAGTTTTAGTGTAGTTAGTTTTTGCACTAAGAAGAATAAATAAGAAGAACTAGTGAAGTTCGATTTTTCACTAGAGAAGAAGAGAAAGAAAGAAGAGAATTTATTTCCTACTACTTTGCAAGCAATCCAGTGAAGAGCACTAAAATAGATCAAGAGTAGAACCTGCCTTTTGAAGATGGAAGAAGACTGTCTCGATAGGCAGTATAAAGAACTAGCTAGAGTCTGCAAGTTGGACTATGCTATCACCAGTCCAGGGAAGAGGATTGTTTCCCACCCCCCTCTAAAGTGTAGGGACTCACACTGGCTAGAGGATTGTTTTCATAGCCACTCCGTTGTAAAATCATATCACATTATAATGGAGAATCCATGCAGTGGTCATACCCATGCATGGAAAGTACGTAGCTACTCTTATTTAATGGTGAACCACGTAAAAATATCGTGTGCATATTTTAATTGCTTTGTATTATTGCATGAAATAGGGAAAATATAATAAGAGAATCAAGATCCTAACAGGTCAAGAGGTACATGGATAAAAGTTGTAATTGGTTTAAAAAGTCCCCAACACTGATTCACCCCCCCCCCCTCTCAGTGTTAGACATATCCCAAACTGGTCCTCTCAATTGGTATCAGAGGGACATGTTCACCTCTGTTGGATTCTCTACAGTGAAGTTATTCTATTTTGAACAACTTGAGCTCCTTTCATAAGTCAACAATGAAGAGCAGTGTTTTTAAAAATCAATCTATGTCTGAGAAAAAAGATATATCTACCAATACCATAATGAACAAGAAAAATAAATAAAATAGAAAATAGAATAAGAATTCCCTCTTATCTAAAGAAGAGGAAGCATTTGGTTCTCCATATTTGGCTGACGTTGAAGACACACCAGACTTGGAAAGTAATGAGAAGGTGGCTCAAGTCGCCACCAAGAAGATGGAAAACTGTACTACCTCAACTGATCAAGAGGTATGTTTTAGTACATTTGTAAATTATCCTCATGATGAAAATTCTAGCACAATTGGTGATGATCAATCTACAAAATCTCAAGAAATATCAGTTGATAGATTAAGAATGATTCTACATGGTATTTCTGAAGAAATTACATCCCTGGTTTGTGGATTGTTTCAAAGCATGCAGGAAAATATCACTCAGCTCGAAGAAGTTACTGATACTTTGGATAAAGGATTACTAGCAAAAATTGTCGAATGTTTAAATCTCTGTACACAAGTTGGAGCCTTTGGTGCAACAAAGGGGGGATTTGAAGTAAGTTCTTCAAAGTGGTTCAAAGATGTTGAAGAAAATGAGGGATTCAACAAGACTCTGGAAGAGAAGATCCATGCACTTGAAGATGAGATGATAAGGGGCAATGAAGTCACGAAGTTATATTTGGAGGATAACTCCAAGAAGATCAATGAACTTGACTCTTTGTTACAAAAAAAAGTAAAGATTCAAGAATATGAAGGTGAAAGATTTAAGAAGGCTTGTGAAGATAAGATGACTATGATTTAAGACCAAAAGATCATCCTCAATATGAGATTTCTAGAGTTGGAAGATCAGTTGACCAATCTTGAGAAGACACATATTGATTCTTTACAAAAGAAGGAAATAGTTGCTGATAGTACCCAATGCTCAATGGAGTATTCTAGTGTCAAAAGACCTCCAACATGTGATAATAATATCATGGCTTCACTCATTGATCTATCACAAGTAGCAGAAAAAGTAAAGGTACCATCCATACCAACTTGTACTCATGGTTCTAATATTTTTTCTACAAAAAAGTACAGGTTGGAAGAAAAATTATAAACAATTTTGGATGAAGAAAATTGAGATGAAACCTATCACCATGGATAGGGTGGGTAGGGGAAAGAGTGTGGAAGATAGATCCCCACAGAAATTATAACATACCAAGAAAAGACTCAGCAACCTTATCTAGAAGATGACCAGAATTCAAGTTTATTTGGTCAATTATGGTTCTACAATAGGTTTGGGCATTGTGCACTGGATTGTTGGTACAATCCCTTAAATTTAAAAGAACAGAGAAAGCCCATATCAAGGGGGAGAAATATAGAGAAGAAGAAGCAACATCCACAGATCCAGAGACATCTGTATACTACAAACAGATTTATAATGTTAGATAACATCTGTTATGTATGAAATAGGAGTGTTCATATGAGTGGTGCATGTTCAAATAAAAAAACAAGACCACAGAAGCTGGGAAAGAATGAAGAAGCATCCTTGGGAAGAAATCAGATGAATAATGTGAAAACAAATTCTCTTAAGAATATTTCAAGAAGGAAATATGAGAATTCCTTGGATTTTAAATCCAAAAAGGTGAAGGGTGGTGAATCCAAAATAAGTCATAATAAAGAAGCCACTCCAAAGAATCCATGTAGAAGATCCAATCTTAATGCCTCAATCCCTAATGATATACTGGTGGTTTGGCTAAAATATTTGGACAGAATGATGAAAATGGAAGATGCACAAGGTAAGTATAGTGATTAATGAAAAAAGAAGATTCTACATGAAGAAAATAATGTTTTGTGTGTGAGGTGCTACAAGGCTGGTCATACTGTTAGAAAGTGCTTTGAATTTATTCCATCCCAACAAGAATTCATGAAGAGGATGAAAGTTTCCCCGAGAGATTCTAGTGCTTGGAAAGCTCCTGAAGAAAGAAGATTCACACACAAAGTGATAGAAGAAGTATTGAGATCCACACATCCACATTCAAAATTAAAGATCAAATGTGAAAGTGTGAGGATTGGAGGAAATGGAACATCTTGGTTGAGAAAATCATCTCAACCTTCCTGCTCACATTGAAGAAGCATAGAGGATCCACCTTATTCCATTAAATCTTTGTTTATTGTATTTTTTATTATCAAACAAGGAATTTAAGGTGAAGTAATAACTTAGGGGGAAAACCTGGGATTCAGTGAGGAGAAGTGTTCCCTTGAGGGGGAGACACATGAAGAAGCTACCAGAGTCATTATCCCAATCGGTATCAATATCAGTTGGTATAAAATTCAATTACTCTGAAGATTTCCTGAAGATCATGTCATTGGAAAAGGTATGTCGTTTATTAATTTCTCATCCTTCATTACTCAAAATAAATATATTTTTACAAAGGGGGAGTAACTAGGTAAATCAGTGACATAATAATAATGAAATTTCCCCAAGGCCACTTATCCTACTAATTACACTTGAATGTTTTTGATCCTTTTGCTGAAGTGAGTGCAGGAATTTCAGGATTGAATATTTCCTATCACATTCAACATCTTTGTCCTGGAATGAAAGTGGAAAACCCTTGAAGACAAGTGTAGGAGATCTCATTTCATGAGGTATCACAATCAGTGGATAATGGATAGCATTGTTGTATAAATCAAATCCTCTTGTTTTCTACACTGAGCATTGCTCAAGTAGACTTCGAGGGAAATGATTGATGGAAAATTTCATAAGTATGGAATGATACCCTCTCCACCATGAACTTTGTATTTCCTGTCAATAATGGGGGGGATAAATGAAATGTACGTTTATGGGAGAGAATGAAGTAAAGGGGAGAGATAAGATTCTCATTTTTACATTGACACATTCATCTGAGGAGACATTATGGTATTGAAAAAAATACAAATGGGGAGATTGTTGGGACCAATTTGTGTATGAAGATTGTATTTGTTGTCAACATTTGTCAAATATTGTTAAAATGAATAAGGAGATGAAGAAGGACTAAGAAGTTAGTGGAGATGAAGAAGGACTAAGAAGTTAGTGGATATTGGATGAAGTGAGGTTTCCTGGAGAATTGTTACCGAATCATAGCATTGGATGTTATACTTGAGCAATTCTCTATGAAGATTAATTTAGACGATTGTTGAAATGATCCGAAGTTCAAAGAACTTGTGTCAAAGGTGACACGTTGTTTGCAATAATTAAGAATGGAGAAGTATAATCCATTTTAGGATGATTGGAGTACAATGGTGAAGTATCATCTATCTAAGTATGATTGAAGAAGAATGATGATTTAAAGAAGACTATGCAATTATTCACGATTCCGTGAGAACAATGAAAGAGCTTACTTGAAGAAAATAATCATATGAATTTAATGATGTATAAAATAATGGCTGAAGAAAAATAGAGAGTGTGGAAGGTCTTGGAATTATAATAAGGCATTTAAAGAAGCTTCAAGCCTCTACTTTTGGATGAATAGAGATGATTGTAGTTCTATATAATTAACAATCCAAACAGATTTGAGAATTTGAAGTGAGGATGAAAGAAGTACTTTGGAATTCATATTCCAAAAAGAATGGACAAACCAGACGATGCTTTTCTAATATGTATTTCAAAAATATCATAAGTTAGGAGAACTTGTGATGCAAGCCTTATGAAGTAAAGGTGAGAAATGATGATGCCAGTCATATACATTTTTGATTAGAAGGAATGATGTTGCTGGAAGATAAGGAAGTGTTAGTACTTCCCATTAAAAATCAGATGATGCTTTGCTGATTTGTATTTTACAATAATCTCTAGTCTGGAGAACTTGTGGTGCAAGTTGTGTTAAGGGTAAAGGGATTAAAGAAGTGTTTTTGGCAAAAGACATTTAAACATCATAAATATCCAAGAAAAGACAAAGGCAAGAAGAAGGCATGCAAGTGGCAGTGCACAAGTGTTGTAGAGGTGCATAAGTCGTATTTCAAAAATAGGATTATTTATGAAATATGGAAAAAGAAAGAAAGTGGCGCGTAGGTATTGGCACGCAGGTGGTGGAGCACATGTGGTGGCGCACAGGTGGTGGCACGCAAGTATGGGTGCGCAGCTATTATCGGGCAAGTCTAGGTTACGCAAGTCATCAAAATTCTTATAAATAGATGACTAGCCTCCTCATTTTTAAGGCACAATACTTGAGAATTATATTTTAGATCTAGGTGTGCAAGTAGAAAGTTGGGCGCACAGGTTAAGGGTTGTTAGAAGGCGCACATGTTGGGGACGCGCAGGTTGGGGACGTGCAAGTTGGAGGCGTGCAAGTGTTAGATGGCGAGCAGGCTGCAAGAAGGTAGCCCGTCTAAAGGGCAGTATGCAAGAAGATGCGTGCATGTTCCAGGAGCGCAGGTATAGGTTGCACATGTCAAAGTGGGCGTGCAAGCTTCTTTGCTCCAAGGGTTCCTGCCAACTTCTGGGAAGGAAAGAATAAGAAGAGGCGCGCAAGTATAAGTCATGCAGGTATAGGTCGCGCTGGTCAAAGTAGGCGCACATGCTATTGTTCTCCAGGGGTTCCTTCCAGCTTTTGGGTAGGAAAGAAGTAGGATAAGAGTTCAGTGCAGATGGTTTTGCACTGAAAGAGAACATGTGAAGAAAAGCAGGTTTCAATGCAGCTGGTTTTGCATTGAAGAAGCAGATGAAGAAGCATAAGAGTATGCAGCTTACAGGTTTGCTGCATTGAAATAAGAGAAGAAGAAGAACAAGAACATACTAGAGAAAGAAGATTTTTAGTTCAGTTGTTTGTTGCACTACTAAGAAGAAAGAAGAAGAACTAGTGCAGTTAGATTTTTCACTAGAGAAGAAGAGAAAGAAAGAATAGAGTTTCTTGCATACTGCTTTGCAAGAAATCAAGTGAAGAGAACTAAAAGAGATCAAGAGTAGAACCTGCCTTTTGAGGAAGGAAGAAGACTGTCTCCATAGGTAGTATAAAGAACCATCTAGAGGTTGTAAGTTAGACTAGGCTATCACCAGTCTAGGGAAGAGGATTGTTTCCCACCCCCCTCTAAAGTGTAGGGACTCACACTGGCTAGAGGATTGTTTTCTTAGCCACTCCATTGTAAAATCATATCACTTTATAATGGAGAATTCATGCAGTGGTCATACCCATACATGGCAAGGACGTAGCTACTCTTATTGAGTGGTGAACCTTGTAAAAATATCGTGCCACTACTACAACTTGGCCCTTTATCAGCGCTAAAATCTGGCATTAACAGCGCTAGAAAAGAGCTGTTAATGTTGGCGTAGATAGGGGGGGTCCCCTTTATCAGCGCTTTTCAGAGCGCTGATAAATGGGGTCATTTATCAGTGCTCCGAAAAGCACTATTAAAGGTGTCCTTTATCAGCGTTCAAAAAATCACTGATAAAGGCACCATCCCCTGCACCTGCAAAATAGAACCTATACACCTACACACCAAAATACCTGCACAAAGTAGTACATGCACACCTGCAAAAAATAGCACCCGCACAAAAAATCTTGACAGAAAAATTTATATACTTTTACCTAACATCTTGAATAAAAAAGCAGACTGATATAAACATTTCAAACATTGTTTTACATGGTTACAATTACAATTATTCAACAAGAGTTATGAAATTTCATGTTTCATCCTTTGATATCCGTGATCCTCTCTAAAAAAATTTCGTTCACGGTATTTATTTCCGAACAAAGCATATGAACTCAAGAAAAACAATTCACCTATATAAGAAAACAAATATTATGTTAGTAATGCAATAATGAAATAAATTAAAACAATAATATGAAAGAATACATTATTATAGAAATGTGAAACTAAAATATGAAATTTTAAACTCAAATTTTTTTCATTCTGATAACAATGAAAGGGAATAATGTAAAATCAATATGTTTTTGGATGATTTACATCATTTAATAATTACTGATTCTTTATCTAATGAAAATATTTACCGGTCACACCGTGCATCGAATTGAGGTGTGGTCAATTATTACACATTAATAATGACTCATGTATTGTTTTCCAAAAGTTTCAGAACAATCAGAACGCGTTTTCTTGGTATTCTGTATGTCAATAGTGTAATTTTCTAAAGTTTATGTCCTTTTGAAATTGATATCAGACACTTTGATCCATACCGGTCACACCGTGTGTTGGATTGAGGTACGGTCAATTCGTACATGTCACAATTGACTCATTTATTGTTGTCCTAAAGTATTAAAATGATCCGAATTCATTTTCATGGTATTCCGTATGTCAGTAGTGTTGTTTTCTAAAGTTTATCTTAATTTGAAACTGATATCAGACACTTTTAGCCATACCGGTCACACCGTGCATCAGATTGAGGTGTGCTTGATTTTTACACATCACAAATGACTCATGGATCGTTTTCCTAAAGTATCATAACAATCTGAATGCGTTTTCTTGGTATTCAGTATGTCAGTATTGTTTTTTTCTAAAGTTTATCTCAATTTGAATCTGATATCAGACACTTTTAGCCATACCGGTCACAACGTACGTCAGATTGAGGTGCGGTCGATTCGTAAATGTCACAAATGACTCAAGGATTATTTTCCTAAAGTATGAAAACAATCTGAACGCATTTTTTCAGTTTTCCAAATGTCACTTGTGTTGTTTTCTAAAGTTATTCTCAATTGGAAACTGATATCAGAAACGTTTAGCCATACCGGTCACACTGTGCGTCGGATTGAGGTACGGTTGATTTTTCCACGTCAAAAATGACTCATGTATCATTTTCCTAAAGTATCAAAACAATCCGAACACATTTTCTCGGTATTCCGTATGTCAGTAGTGTTGTTTTCTAAAGTTTATCTCAATTGGAAATTGATATCAGACACGTTTAGCCATACTGGTCACACCGTGCGTCGGATTGAGGTTTGGTTGATTCATACACATCAAAAATGACTCGAGGATTGTTGTCCTAAAGTTTCAAAACAATACGAATGTGTTTTCTCGGTACTCCATATGTCAGTAGTGTTGTTTTCTAAAGTTTATGTCATTTTGAAACTAATATCAGACACTTTTAGCCATACCGGGCACACCATGCATCGTATTGAGGTTCGGTCGATTCGTACACATCAAAAATGACTCATGGATCGTTGTCCTAAAGTATCAAAACAATTCGAACCCATTTGATCAGTTTTTCGTATGTCACTTGTGTTTTTTTCTAAAGTTATCTCAATTTCAAACTGATATCAGACACTATTAGCCATGCCAGTAACATCATGCATCATATTGAGGTGAGGTCGATTCGTACACGTCACAGATGACTAATGGATCATTTTCCTAAAGTATCAAAACAATCATAACATGTTTACTTGGTATTCCGTAGGTCACTTGTGTTGTTTTCTAAAGTTATGTCAATTTCAAACTGATATCAGACACTATTAGCCATGTCGGTCACACCATGCGTCAGATTGAAGTGCAGTCAATTCTTAAAAGTCACAAATTACTCATGGATCGTTTGCCTAAAGTATCAAAATAATCTGAATTCATTTTCTCAGTATTCTGTATGTCAGTAGTGTTGTTTTCTAAAGTTTATCTCAATTAGAAATTGATATCAGACACGTTTATCCATACCAGTCACACCGTGCATCAGATTGAGGTGTGGTCGATTCATACATGTCAAAAATGACTCGTGGATCGATTTCCTAATGTATTGAAACAATCCCAACACGTTTTCTTGGTTTTCTGTATGTCACTTGTGTTGTTTTCTAAAGTTATCTCAATTTCAAACTGATATCAGACACTATTAGCCTTGCCGGTCACACCGTGCGTCGGATTGAGGTGCGGTCGATTCTTACATGTCAAAAATGACTCATGGATAATTTTACTAAAGTATCAAAATAATTTGAATGTGTTTTCTTGGTATTCTATATGTCAGTAGTGTTGTTTTCTAAAGTTTATCTCAATTAGAAACTAATATCAGACACGTTTATCCATACCGGTCACACCGTGCGTCAGATTGAGGTGCGGTCAATTCGTACACGTCACAAATGACTCATGGATCGCTTCCATAAAGTATAAAAACAATATGAATGTGTTTTCTTAGTTTTCCATATGTCACTTGTGTTGTTTTCTAAAGTTTATGTCAATTTGAAACTGATATCAGACACATTTAGCTATACTGGTCACACCGAGTGTCGGATTGATGTGCGGTCGATTCGTACACGTCACAAATGACTCAGGGATCGTTTTCCTAATCTATCAAAATAATATGAATGCATTTTCTCAGTATTACGTATGTCAGTAATGTTGTTTTATAAAGTTTATCTCAATTTGAAACTGATATCAGACACTTTTAGCCATAACGGTCACATCGTGCATCGTATTTAGGTGCGGTTGATTCTTACACATCACAAATGACTCATGGATCGTTTTCCAAAAGTATCAAAATAATCCGAACATGTTTTCTTAGTATTCCATATGTCAGTAGTGTTATTTTCTAAAGTTTATCTCAATTTGAAACTGATATCAGACACTTTTAGCCATACCGGTCACACCATGCATCGGATTGAGGTGCATTCAATTCTTACACGTCACAAATGACTCATGGATCATTTTCCTAAAGTTTGAAAACAATAAAAACGTGTTTTATCAGTATTCCGTATGTTAGTAGTGTTTTTTTCTAAAGTTTATCTCAATTTGAAACTGATATCAGACACTTTTAGTCATATCGGTCACACCGTGCGTCAGATTGAGGTGAGGTCGATTCTTACATGTCACAAATGACTCAGGGACCGTTTTCCTAAAGTATCAAAACAAGCCAAAAGCATTTTCTCGGTTTTCCGTATGTCACTTGTGTTGTTTTCTAAAGTTATGTCAATTTAAAACTGATATCAGATACTTTTAGCCATACCGGTCACATCGTGCGTCGGATTGAGGTGCGGTCAATTCATACATGTCACAAATAATTGAGGGATTGTTGTCCTAAAGTATCAAAACAATACGAATGTGTTTTCTAGGTATTCCATATGTCAGTAATGTTGTTTTCTAAAGTTTATCTCAATTTGAAACTGATATCAGACACTTTTAGCCATATCAGTCACACCGTGTGTCGGATTGAGGTTCAGTCGATTCGTACACTTCACAAATGACTCAGGGATCGTTTTCCTAAAGTATCAAAACAATCCAAATGCATTTTCTCGGTATTTTGTATGTCAGTAGTGTTTTTTTCTAAAGTTTATCTCAATTTGAAACTGATATCAGACAATTTTATCCATATTGGTCACACCATGCGTCGGATTGAGGTACGATCAATTTTTACATGTCAAAAATGACTCATGGATCATTTTCCTAAAGTATCAAAACAATCTGAACATGTTTTCTCAGTATTCTGTATGTTACTTGTGTTGTTTTCTAAAGTTATGTCAATTCCAAACTGAGTAGTATGAATTCACTAATCTAAGGATATGAAGCATAAGAAAGGGAGATCATAGATGCTCAATAAATGTAAAGGGAGATATCAATGACCATATAAAGATAACATAAGAATTAGTAATTCACCTTCATTGTCTTATTTGTTTACATTCTTCCATCAGGTACGCTGCCCATTCGTTTCTAAACACATTTATATCATCTTCTGAATAGGTGTTTTTGCAACAGCCATAGTAGTAATGAAAAATATAAATACACAAAGGATTAATAATTATTTTAAATTAAGTAGTAATTATTTTCAAAAATAAATCTTTAGGGATGCTAGTTTGTTCATGAAATATGATCTCTTTCATAAATTTACAAACATAATAACCGCAGTCCTTTTCATTTGTTTGTTTCAGACACTGTAGGAACATTGAAAAAAATAAGTAATTTGTTTTGATATTTATTTGGATAGTGAAATATAATTATATATACCCAGATACTTCTCCATTTGTAGATCTTGTGGGCATTGTCGTCCTTATGCCCTGGATTCATTCCAGCCTTTAGATGATATTCATACACCGCCCTATCATAACAAAATCCTCATTAAAAGATAATATAAATTATATAACTAGATATTTAGTTCTAAAATGTTGGATCTAAGGTATTACAAATTGACAATCGCCATCATGTGTGGTCGGTTTGTTGGATATCCATGCAGTGAATCTAGAAAATAAATCTTTAGAGTATCCAAATTGACTGCAACGAGCATCCAATGATCCATAAAAACACAAAAAGGAATAAGTAATGATAGAAATGAAAATATAATTAATATTACTAAAATTTAGAGTTTTACCCCTACAACATTGGTTTTAAAAAGAGCATGTTAGTCGTAATTCTGCTTTGAAACGTTCTGAGCAGATTTGACATTAATTCAGCCTGAAAATCACAATCTATTTCTTCTCATTGTGTAGAAATGGTGTGAGGACTAATGAGTCCAAATTTGTATTCATGGGAAAATACCTTCAATTGTTTTTCATATATATGCCTATGAAAAATATGAGATGTATTTAGACATAATTCTCAAAGTATATCATCTTCTGTAAAATCAAATCATGGAAACATACCTCATGTATACATTTATAACTAAGGTGCCTATCCAGCCGTATGTGATGATCTCAACAACAGCGTCTACACTAACGAAATCTAATGTTTCCTCTCCGTACATATCTTTTTCAAAAAAAAATTTGTGACTCTTGCCGCCTATCATTTTCGTATCCCCATGAGCTTGCAATGATATTAAATGTGGATATAGAACAGGCGGGGTGAACGCGCTCTTAGTAGATCGTTTTGATCGGTTGGTTGATCCTTTGGAGCCACTCTGTTGTTTTAGATCCTCCATTTTGTCCTTCTATAATAACATTCATTGGTTTGGCGATTTTCTAATTTAATTTTAACGGTTCTTTTTTGAAAAATGAATTGGAAATGAATACCTCCTGGTCGACATGTTTTTTTACAAGATTTGACGTCCATACAACAAATGTTCCAACAACCTTTTCCACCGTATGAATGTCGTCATCGTCATTCGGCATAGGTATCTTAGTGCTCGGATCATGAGCTACATTAATCGACACTTTGACATGACCGGTTGTAAGTGGTCTGGAGTGTAGGGTGTCATTCTATATATTGAACACCGTAGCCCTCACTACAAGGCGATGGGTGGGAGTTGATAGATATAAATCACAGTCATTTTCACCCTGTAGAATATCATTACATGAAAGGTATCAGTGTCTATGTGATTCAAATTTCATAGAAACGGATATTAGAACATTGATTACCTCGGTTAAGTCGGGTCTTTGAGGGGAATGGCTCGCCTCAATGCTGGTGGGGGTGGGGCGGGATCTTCTTGCGCGGGCTCTTGAGTTGTTTGTTCTCTTCGCCTCTCCTCCATAAAACTTTCTAGCATCTCTCACTGACTTTGGAATTTTTCTTCAAGGGCAGCTACTCTATCTCCCATTACTTGAAATTATTTAGTTTGTTCATCCTATTGTTTTTTTTTCTGAAAATATGCTCGGGGTGACACCCCAAAACCCACACCTCTGACGCGGCCATACTGTTCTTTCTGTTTCAAGGCCACTGAAAGTATGTCTACATTTGGTGCAGGTGTTGTTGATTACTATGACTATGTCAAATAGAAAAAATGGAAAAATAATTAATCATCATTATGTAATAGTGATTTAAAGCAAAACAAGTTTATATTATGTCATACTTACACATGCTTCCAACACTTTTTGTGTGTTTTCATCTACCAGTTTCCCGTTTTTATTAACACGAGCCTCCTTCCATAGCACATGGTGTGGAATGGAAGTGGCTTAGGATTTTTCTTCATTAATCTTCACATAAACAGAGAAACATGGTTACAGTGTTGTTTTATGTCACATAAAATTATTATAGTACTTTTAAAATACGTACCAATTGTTATTCAATTGAAGCGTACCCAGACCATGCTTTATGGTAGGGGTACACAGGTTTTGCTACTTGTTATTTATTTTCAGCACTCAGTTATTTTTTCATAAATAAAAACTTGTCAATCAACATGGTGAATACAAGAAACGTTACACAATTTGTAAGAAAACACAATGTACCTGAAAAGTCTGTTCCGCACGACAGTTGCAAAACGCATCCCACGTTCCTTGGGATATCAAGTGTGCATAAAGAGGAGGTGGGTGTGGCTTGATTTTCCCTTCATCATATTTCAGATGATGTTTCATTATAATGGTGTGAAAGCCTCTATGAATCCTTCCTACCATTCTTAATACATATTCTTTGTGCGAAAAATCTACTATAAATGCACTCTACAAGAGATAATGAAGAGTTAGTCAATATTTTAGTATTTTATTTTATTTTATTTTAATAAATTAAATAGATGATATCATAATGTTACCGTAATCTCTTTCCACATTAATGTTTTCAACCCACTAACAACATGGTTGTACGACTCTACATCAATCAGCACGCGTTGTCGAATTATGATTCCAATGTAGCTACTAAACATGGCTTTGTTAGGGTTTACATGCTGGCCTCGTTTATTCCATCCCACCTCATATTTGATGCCTTTTTCCTTTGCCTTAAGGATTTTGGCTAAAACTGTCAAACTACAGCGCACCTATTTTTTTGTGTCGATGGGGTTTCATCACCTACCATTTCCTCGGTTTCTACATCATCATTATGTTTCTCCGAAGTGCTAGAATCGGCACTGGGACTAGCTACAATAGGTTGAGATACCTGTTGTACCTCAGCAGTGGGACCAGCTACAACAGGTTGAGAGACCTGTTGTCTCTCAGCAGTGGGACCAGCTGCAACAGGTTGAGAGACCTATTGTGTCTCGGGATTGGGTGCATCAGTAGGTGAAGAAGTCATTATCTGCAGAACTAGTTTAAAATTTAATTTAGATCACATAAAAGTAGCAGCGAACAGATAATAACACAATGTAACACAATCTATATTACAATAAAAAAATAACCGGATTATTGAACTCTCTTTTTTTTAAAGGCTCAAGGGATTTGACCCGTCTATCAACTATCCATATCCCTTCATTGTAGTCTCATCAGACATACAAAATTTCGTCTACATTGGGACCGCTATGAAAATATTACGAAGTCCCAATGAAAGTGTAACACCCCAAGCTTCTACGGTATGCTTCTCATTGAATAATGTGATAGCGTGTGTTGTACGCAACACCGAGTTCTAACACACCATAACCAATCAAACTAGCCGTTATGAATAGTAATACCTACTTTTTGAAATTATATATATTTTATATTTTAAAATGGACTTCATTTTTGGATTCGTAATATCGAATTTATCCTAAGGTGAAATTTTGGTACTTTTCGGATAACTTTCATATTTTGATGAATAGTGAAAATTACTAAATTTTAATTAAAAACATCTTTTTGAATCAAACTAATTAATAGTGATAAATTATGAATTTGAGTGGTTTTAAATTATATTTAGAATATAATTTTACCATTTAATATAATTTTGGTCATTGGACATAATTTTACAATTAAACTGAACATAAACAAGTGTCAATCTTTTGATAGTTATTATCTCTTAAAAACACGCTTTTTGTTTTGACAGTGGGAATTAATTTTAAATTAATTTCTTCCACTTCTGTGTTTTGAATTTAGAAAAATGGATTCCATATTTTTAATCAGGATGTTAAAATTGTGTAAATAGGTAAATTTTATTTTTAGACATTTTGAATAATTAATGCGGTAAATATTTTATTTACCATGGTTAAGGGTAAATCCGGTAAATAAGGGTTAAAAAATTATATTATAATAATACTAAATTACCCTAAAACGTTTCCTAGCCTTATGTTTTGATACATGTTCGACCATAGGCATCTTTGGGTCGATTTTGGGACCCCATGGTGCCACTTGTAGGTGATAGGGACACTTTGTTTTAATTAAGTTAAAATTAATACAAAAATGACACAAGCATATTTCTTTTAGAAAAACAATTTTTACATAGGGTTATATATGTTGGATTTTAGATTATAAATATTTTTTAGAAATATAAAAAGATTTCCTAAATAATTATATTTTATTTATAATTTTTAGATATTAAATAATTTAATTTATTTATGACACAATGATGATGAATTAATTACTATAATAGTGAAAAATTAAAATAATTGATATTATAAATACACAAATAAATATAATATGAATCTTTTAATGAATTAAAATAATTTTATAGGATAATATGATATATTATGATTTATTTAATTAACTTTTTTCGATGTAATCAATCTGTTATGAGTTTCAAAAAAATCAACTATTGAATAGTGTCAAAATTGACATAAAAGAGTTCTTAAAACAAATATTATATTATTAATTGATATTAAATTCTTAAAATTCTAAGGATCGGCCAAGAGACTTATAACATGATAATTTAATCATTAATGGACCACTTGGGGGTCTCTTAGATGTATATAGTAAGTTTATTAACAATATTATATAAAAATACAAAGAGACATTGTAAAAGTGAAACTAATTAACTTAGAGTTAATACTTAAAGATAAGGTTAATATAAGTCCACAAACCTGTCTAAATTCTATTGGTTGAGTTTTTTTCGACCCATACCCACCTTAACCTTTGAATAATCAACTTTGGAGCCATTGGAAACCGAATATGAATTTATTATAAAATAATATCTCTAGTTTTTTCAAAGGTGCCCCTCACCCCTCTTATAAAAGGGCACTCCTCCTTCTCATTTCTTCACACCTTCAAAGCCTTTTGGTTCGGCCAAACTCTTCCCAAATACTCTCCCAACTTCCCTCAATACAACCTAGAGGCCCTAGTTTGATCATAAAGCCAATATAAGAAGCCCTTTTGATCAAATCAAAAGGATGAACCTGAAGAAGAGGTAATGATTTCACCACCCTTTTCCAAGTTCCTTTCTTCTTCCACTTCTTCTTCCTTTGTTATTACCATTATAAAATAATAACTCCAGTATCATATATATACTATGATGTTATTATAAATATGGTAAAACCATATTCAGTATTCTATCCACTCTTTCAATAACATGTCACCATACGTGCGTACGTACGACATACTGTCTCCACGTCGTGGTGTAATTGTTATTCAATATATTATTATTTGGATGGGTATAATAATGATATGTAACTCATGTAAATAATAAATATAACATGTTAATGATTATGTATATATGATATAACAACCATTTTTATATTATTTTTATATCAAAAGAATGATATTGTCGCTCGTGCGTACGTACGGACTACCGTCTCCACGAACGCGATGAGATTCATTCTCCATCGTATCCATTCAAGTATAATTATCATTTGATGATTTAAAAATTATGTTTAAGGACTTGATATAATTATGGATATGAATAATATACAACCTATCCATTACAAACATGGCTTACGTAGCAAAACATATAGAAGAAAACATGTAATTTAACACCCGAAACAACGACAATACTAAGATATTATTATCAAATAAATATTAAAAGATCATATATGATATCATATTAATGTATATGATTCTTGTATAATTTAATAACAATTATTTCACCATTATATAGGAGGTTAACCTACCCCAACCAAGGAAAAGTACAAGGTAAGGGTTATTTCACAATTTCTTCATTATCCGAGGTTGTTTATACGTAATAATCTACTGGGATCTCTTTATCATCCACATCCATGTTTTTTAATAATGTATTTCAAAACATTTTTATTATTTACAAGAATATGGGTTAAAGTCATTTATACCTTTGTTTGACTTTTTATAAGAGGAATCTTTCCGTCGTTTTCAAAACATGGTCCTTTTATCCTTTTCGACAGAATTAAGGTAAGAATGTTTTTTTTAACTTATACGGCGAGTGCGGTTATTTTCCGCCGCTATAAAATCTTCAAAGCTTTCCTTACAAGCTTATAAGAATATTTTCAAAAGAAAATGTTTTATTTTATATGGCTCTTAAATTATTTCAAAAATAGAAATAGATATTTCTCTAAAAAGAGTTTTGATTTCATCTATGTCAACATCCTTTGATGGATTTTACGCTTATTTGAAGTTGATATATTATGATACAAAACTTCTATATTGTATTGAAGGTTTTGTGATATGTTTGACTGTGGATGTGCTATTTTTTATACCATTCATAGTTTATGGTGAAATTATTGACATTTCGTAAGCTAGTTTTAATACGAATGTTAATGTTATGTTTAAACCTTTTCATATGGGAATGTATTGGACTTAATATGTGACGGGTGGAGCCCGCTATAGCTCCTCGATGCATCGGTAGGTCTCATGAGACAAACTAGTCTCTTGGCACAAGGCCTTGGCAAAATCTTATTTTTAGTCTTGGCATGAGGCATTGGCTATGTGGTTATGATAGTCTGGCATTATGCATTCCAACATTATGAAAGTGGTTATTGATATTGCATGTGATTATTCAATTAGTATAATATCCATGTGAACAAGTACATGGCATTATTTTATTTTACTTTTTCCATACTATGTTGAAGTTAAAGTTTAAAAGGCTTTTGTTTTAGTAATTCATTGCCTTAAATGTTTATGCTTATTTTTGAATGTTCCGCTATATTGTTATCCTTACTGGGAATTTGAGCTCACCCCTTTTCTATGTTTTATTTTTCCCAGGATGTGAAGAAGTAAGTTATGAATGACCTGCAGGGATATTATGAGGGGATAATAGTGTGGACTATGGAGACATTATGTTGTTGTTGTAGTTTTTCATTTTATGATGTAATGTATAACTTATGAATATATCTAGTGTTTCCAAGGCTACTAAACCAATCGGTCTTTCGAGATTTGATCTTTCTTGTGATCATGCCAATGTAATGTAATAATGCACCGACTCTGGGTAACTAGGGTCGGGGCGTTACAGAAAGGGTCATCTTTCGATGAATTTTCATCTGACCCTTCAGCTATTTTGGTCGATAACAGAATGATTAACCAGTTTCGGTTTGTGGGATCTGAAACATAAAATACTTGCACTGCCTATGATGCCATTATAAACGGTTTGTCTTTCTCCCCTTCCTTACTAAAATCAACTTTCACGAATCCCAAATCATCTATTTTAACAGCATTCCTGTTATTAACCCACTTGCATTGAAATATCGGATGTTGAAATTCCGTATAATCCAACTCCCATATTTGTTTGATGATGCCAAAGTATGACATATTTGCATAAGTTGGATTTTTGTTCTTAGCACCGGAAACATGCATTGCTGCAGCCACAAGTGTAACCGCACTATTTTTCATGGTATTTTCTTCAACATGTTCATTAGTATAAAATGTATACCCATTAACTACATAAGCATTGTAAGATAATGCATACACACTTGGTCCTACGGCTTGCCATCGAAGTCGTTCTGAAATTGACTCTGGATTTTCATCTGACTTCTTAAAAATATGATCTCGAAACCATCCTATAAACTGTCGATTATGTGTATCTGATATCCATTTTTCATCCCTAAATGGATTCAAATGCCTAATAATTTCTTTTTGGATTTCAGCATATGGGTCAACGTCGAAACTGTTATGAAAAACATAAAGGTGGGCCTACTCCCGACCTGTAATATTGATTGTGACAACCTGTCTTCCAGAAATTCCTTCACCCTCAAGCCGCCCAGTGTGATGAAATTTCTGTAGGCCATTGCTTTCCACACCAGACTAGTATTCAGTACAGAATTCAAAGTCTTCCTCAAAAATATATCGCTCTACAAAACAACCCTCTGGCCGACTTCAATTTTTGATATACTCTTTCAAAATCATCATATACCGTTCAATGGGGTACATCCATCTGTAATGTACAGGACCACATAGTCAAATCTCTCTCACCAAGAGGACCATTAAATGAACAATCATATCAAAAATTGAAGGCAGGAAGAACATTTCTAATTCACATAATATGATGGAAATTTCTTTTTCCATAGCTGGCAATTTTGTAGGGTCTATAACTTTGCTACATATAGCTTTGAAAAAGAAACACAGTTTCGTTAATGTATGGCAGACATTCTTGGTAAAAATGCAATATAAATCAATTGCAATGAGATCTTTCATCAAAACATGATAGTCATGTGATTTCAGAACATTTAACATCAAGTCGTTCATTGACATGAGGTTACTGATATTTGATGAATACCCCTATAGAACCTTTACGTCATTCAAGAAGTTGCAAAACTGATATCTCTCCTGCCTGGAATGAGTGTACATTGCATGAGGAAGAAATTTTCATTTTTCACCCTTTACTGGTGCTAACTCTTCTCGTATTCCCATCTCAACCCTGTCCAATATAGCCTTACATCCATCTTTTGTTTTTCCCGATGCATTTAGCAACAAGCCAATGACACTATCAAATAAATTTTTTTCTATATGCATAACATCAAGAAAATGTCTTACATACAGACAATTCCAGTATTGTAATTCAAAAAAACTGATCTCTTTTTCCAACCGATTTTCATAAGGTTTTTCGAAGCTGGTTTTCCAAAAGTAGTGTACACATTTTTAACTTTCTCAAACAATTGATCGCATGTTAGTGGAGATAGTGTTGTACGTTCTTCTGAACTTCCATAAAATGATGTCGTCCAATAACGGTACTTGTGTCATCGTGGTAGAAATCTACGATGTCCTAGAAACACGGTTTTCTATGAATGTTTCAACCTAATTGATTGTGTACCTTCTTCGCAAACCGGACAGCCTTGAGTTCCTTTAATGCTATATCCTACCAAATTTCCATAAGCAGGGAAGTCATTTATCATCCCGTATAACATGACTCTCAATGTGAAATCTTCCTTTTTGTAAGCATCATACAATGTAACACCTGAATCCCACAATAATTTCAAATCTTCGATCAATGGATATAAATAAACATCAATATCATTACCCGGTTGTTTTGGTCCTGATATAAGCATAGATAACATGATGTATTTTCATTTCATGCATAACCACGGTGGTAAGTTATAATTTATCAACATAACCGGCCATGTACTGTGACTATTTCTTTGAAAACCAAAAGGATTCACTCCATCTGTAGATAACTCAAGATGAAGGTTTCTCGAATCGCTTCCAAATTCAGGATACTCATGATCGATTCTATTCCACTATGGTGATTCTGCCAGGTGACATAATATCCCATCTTTAATTCTTGTATCTGTATGTCATGTTAATTGTCATGTAGTCTCCTCACTTCCATATAGGCTTCTAAACCTTGGAATGATTGGAAAGTACCATACAACTTTAGTAGGACTAGATTTATCTTTCTTGTATCGAGAAGCACCACACTTTGGGCATTCTTTAAGTGATTTTTGGACCTTGAGAAACAGTATACAGTCTTTCAGGCAGGCGTGTATTCTTTCAGAGATCATACCTAGCGAGCGTATCATTCGTTTGGCATCATATGTTCAACTCCGGAGCTCATTGTCTTCTTGAATCATGTAATTCATGAGAGAAAGTAGTTTCGTAAAATTGGCATCACTCCACCCGTTGTCTGCTTTCAAATTATATAGCTTCAGTGTGGCTGACAATGCTGTATATTTAGTGCAACCAGCATACAATGGAATCCTTGCACAACCTTTTAACATCTCAAACAATTTTGGGCAATCATGAAGTTCCTCTTTGACGGTCCTTGTCATTTCCTCAATATGATCTTCATTATCATTCACATCTTTAATCACATCCCCCATACAGTCATCTTCATTGTCCATGTTTGTAATCATATCAGATGATCCATAAAACGCAGTGTCATCCCAGTCACTACCTACATTCGTTGTTTCCCCGTGTTTATTCCAACATGTATAACTCTGATATATTCCGTGACAGATCAAGTGTTCTTCCAACTCCTCTGAACTATTTATTTTGAATAACAACAGCGTAAACATGGACAAAAGGAATTGAGAAGATTCACATGCATGATCTTTTGCAAACTTGATAAACTCTTTCACACCTTCTTCATACTCTTTTGTCAACTGAATAGAATTCATCCATTCTTTATTTATATTCATCCTATTTTAAATCCATAGGATGAGTATATAGGTTAGCAGAGAAGGAATATGAGTATTATTTAGATAAAAAACTAGATACTTTAAAAATTGTAGGGGGCATGCACATTAATATCAAATCTTGGGTGGTTCTTGGGATTCATCCAATATCTTCCTCTCTTCGATCCCCCCTAATGAGGGGTAGTTCTTGGGAGTATGTTATAGTTTGTTAGTGATTTTTCCCATCATACTTCTTCCATTACTATTATCCTTTATTTTCCTATGATTTAGGATGATTTTAACTAGGATTTGTGAGATGATTTCACTATATCATCTTCAAATAAGTTCAGATGATATTGATTTTGATTGTATTGTCTAGAGGTTATCCTTGTATGATGAACACACCATGTTTTGTGTGGTTTAGGTGGTGTTGTGTTTCCAAGTGAGTTTTTAAAAGATTATTCCTAATGATATTAAGGTGAATAATTAATTATAAGTTTCTATGCCTTGAGATTGGGTCACAATCATTGGTATAAGATTATATAAGGCATTTATAGTCTTGGTTGAGGATGAGTTGATCTTGGTGAGGGGGTTACTCCATTTTTTGATGTAGGTGGACCCTATAATAAAAAAACCATGTTCCAATTTTTGAATGATTGTGCATTCTTGCATGAGTATATGTGTTCCAGTGAAAGGGATAGAAATCAAGAGCAACCAAGGTAAATAAATAGGGTGTTTTTGATCCACCAAGAGATAGAGTGAGGGTTCTATTAAATGTTTGTGATGTTGTGATCATCCAGAGATTATGTCTACATGGAGTATTTGTGTTTATGAAAGCATCAGGTTTGGTATGAGTTTTGTATAGCCTAGTTAGGTTTTCTAAGGCTATTTGATTAGAGTCTTAGGCCTAAATAATATGGATCATATAGTTTTATATATCACGTATGATGAGGAACACCCTTTTAAGGATATATAAGAGTCATGGTGTGATAATATGATGTGAGATATAGAAATGGGGATATATATAAACCAGATAGAGCACACACAAAAACCATGATTATCCATAATCATAGAACATAAACAATACATAAACTTGATCCATATATAGCGTCAACTGAACAAAAAAGAACCTAAAAATAGTGATAGAATAAATCAGAACCTACCCAGATATCCTCGTGACCTTTGGGTTACCACTAACTATAAGACCAACCTTCTTTAAAGGAAACCTAAACAATAAACCCAAACCTAAAAATAACTTGGGTATACTGATTCTGAGTGTCACAAGTAGGGTGTGAGTATAAAACAACTTAGTAGGTAAGCACCACATAATCCATACATTACCTTTTTTGAAATAATACAAAAACACTAGTTTGAAATACATTTATAAAATAGGTTTTTATCATTTAAAGAACCAACACATATTTTTTAGAAAATCCATTTTCAAAACAAATCACGACTTCCCTTTTTAAAATAGATATCTAGTTTAAAAAATGAATTCAAAATTAAATATATGAATCCAAACAATATGATCACAGAGCCATGATGAAATTAATTGAAATAATAAAAGTACAAAAATACTGGAAAACTATACAACCAAAGTGCATAAAAATAAAGAAGAACATATAGATAGTTAATCATTAGAATTACCTAAACATACCTAGAAGAAATCCCTAGACTTACTAGGTTCAGACTCACCTGCCGACATATGGTGTACCTCCATTGTAAACAACCAACATTGATGCTCTATTATAGTAGTATACCAGAGAATAAAGAGTCCATCACATGCATGGTATAAACCAATAACACACAAGTGCCAACTGGGCCTATACATCACATGAGTTTCAAAACCAATTTCCAAAACACCAAAAAATACCAATAGATCTTTAAAATTTATAAATCAAATTCCATTTTCAAAACCAAGGGGAAAAACCATGTAAGCTCCGAAGATTCCAAACGGGCCTTAATGCCATTTAGAAACCAAACCACACCTCAAGAAGCCAAACATACCAAGATTTAGGGAACAAATTTGAAACTAAATTTGAAATTTGGGATCCAAGGATCCATTTTTAAAACATTCAGGTTTTATAAGAACCATTTGAAAGGAGGAGGGATAAGGAAAATAAGGAGGAAAAGGAGGGAAATTGTTTCGAAATCCAGGGTTTAAAGTGAGCATCATTTTATAAAGCCATTATAATTTGTGTATCAATCCATATTTTCACCCTGTGCACATATGAATATGCCTACATAAAACAGTTCACTTATGGAGGCCAAAATAATACAAAAAATTATAATTAAATAAACACAAGGGGAATTATAATCAACCACAAGGGTTCACACAATGAACCAAAACATAAAAGGCACCAAAACTCATTCAAAAAGATCAATTCACAAGTAAACCAACCGTATGTGGGGAGAGATAATCAAGATAAAACAAGTAAGTAACCACATATACATGTGTCATGTAACACCCCGAAATTTTATGAAAAATATTCTTTTTAATTTCACTAATGTCTTGTGTTGTACGCTACACCAAAAGGAGCTTGCACAACACGCATCCTTGACTTTCCTTGCATTACACGCAATCGCAACCTTCCTCGATAGCCTGTGTAGTACGCAATACTGAGTTTCACGAAACAACGATATGCTATTAAAATATTATTAAAACTAGCTGTTATGAATAGTAATAACAACTTTTTAAATTTTAGAAATTTTAGCTCTCAAAATGGACTTCATTTTTGGATTCGGAGTATCGAATTTAGCCTAAGGTGAAATTTTGGTACTTTTCGGATAACTTTCATATTCTAATGAATAGTGAAAATTACTAAATTATAATTAAAAACAACTTTTTTAATCGAAATAATTAATAGTGATAAATCATTAATTTGAGTGGTTTTAAAGTATATTTAGAATATATTTTTACAATTTAATACAATGTTGGTCATTGGATGTAATTTCACATTTAAACCAGACATAATCAAGTGTCAATCTTTTGATAGATATTGTTTCTTAAAAACACGCTATTTGTTTTAACAGTGGGATTTAATTATAAAATTAATTAATTCAACTTCTATGTTATGAATTTGGTAAAATAGACTTCATTTTTGAATTCAGAATATGAAATATAGCTTAGGATGAAATTTTGGCATTGTTCTGAAAAACATCAATTTTTTATGAATAGTGAAACTACTAAGTGGTAGTTAAAAAACTGAATTTTTCATAAAACTTAATTTTACCGCTTCTGTGAATGGAATTTCAAAAATCCGAGAGACATTGTTGATGTCAGTAAGTAAAATGTGGTTCAATGAGATGAAAATAATTTTTGGTGAATAGTAACTTTTTACTTTTTTTTACCACGGTTAAAAGTAAATAGGGTAATTAAGGGTAAAAATGATATTAATATTACCATAACACATGTCCTATTGGAAAAGTTTATCTCGACTAAAAACAACCTTAAGTGTAAAATATTATCATTTAGGCCCACTTGGATTAGATTAGGACATTTATTATTATTTAATTCAAAGAAGAGTTAAAAGAGTTAAAATCAATGTTTATTTACTAAAACATTTTTAATATAGGGTTATACATAAGATAAATTCAATTGTAAATATTAATTAGAAAGATAAAAATATTTCCTACATAATGGTATTTTATTTGTAATTTTTAGAGATCAAATAATTTAATTTATTTATGACACAAAGATGATGCTGTAATTATCTTATTAATGAAATATTGACATAATTGATGTTATAAATACCAAAATAAATTTAATTTGAGACTTTTTATGAATCCCACTAATTTTCTAGGTTACTATGATATATTAGTGTTTATTTAATCAACTTGGTTCGAACATATAATTCTGTTATGACTTTCACAAAAATCATATATCAAATAGTGTCAAAATTGACACAAAATAGTTTTTAAATCAAATATTATATTATTAATTGTTATTTTATTCCTCAAAATCTAAGGTTCGGCCAAATGTCTTAGATAAGGATATATATATTAATAATAAACAATTTGGTGTTCGTTTGGCATGTTATAGTAAGTTTATTAACCATATAGTGTAAGAAAACAAAAAGACACGGTAAAAGTTAAATTATTTAACTTAGAGTTAAATATAATTTATAAGGTTAAAATAATAACCTAAACTTGTCTAAATACTATTGGTTGATAGGATTTAGACCCATACCCACTTTATCTTCGAAATAAGACCCTTTGGAACCATTATAAACCGATTTTGACTTTAATATAAAATAATATTTAGAGATATTCCTAAGGTGCCCCTCTCCTCCCTTATAAAAGGGCACCTCCTCCCCCTCCTCCTCACACCAATTTGAGCACACAAGCTCGGCAAAACCCTGCCTAAATCCCTTCTCCACTTCCCTAGAATAATCCTAGAGGTCCTGGTCCTCTTCAAAGACCAATCTTAGTTCCCTGAGTGGAGGATTCAAAGAGGCGTTTCAAAGAAGAGGTAATATCCATTACCGATCTTTTTCAATTTCTTTCTTCTTCAACTTCTTCTTCTTTATTTGTTTCATGATAAAGTAATAACATCAGTATTTATTATATACTGATATGTTATTATAAATATGAAACGTCTCTAATTAACCTTCCATCCATCCTACGGAAAAAGGAAATCACCGCGCGTGCGTACGTACGGAATACCGTCTCCACGCCGTGGTGTAATCTATTTTCCGCCACCACCTTAATTGGATGGGTATAAAGGTGTAATGAGTAACTATATATGATTATTATAAATTTATATTGATACTGAAATATTATACATACACTTCAACACAATTCCACGACCATGGGAACGATATCATCGCGCGTGCGTACATACGGAATACCATCTCCACGACGCGATGAGATTCATTCTCAATGATTAACCATTCATGAATGATTATAAAGTATATATAATAAGTAATAATGAAATATATGTCCTAATAATGACACTGGAATTATTTATATTTATATGTATGTCATCTACTTAATTCCATTCAATTCAATAAGGAAACGAAAACAGCGTTCATGCGTACGTTCGGACTACCGTCTCCATGAACGGTGTATCTCATTCCACTTATCAATATATTATATATATGTATATTCTGAATATATATATATATATATAAATCATGTTTTACATTCTGGATATAAGTAATCATGATCCAAGTAATCATATTAATAATTACAAGTTAAAAACACGAACGACAAATGAGACGATTTTACCCAAAACGCTACTTTAACATGAATTTACAAAAGAACGGGTAATATAAAGTCATAAGTGGACCATATATGATATAATAACAATGAATATGATTCTGGAAAAAGTCAATAACATGATTTAAATCATTATACAGGAGGTTCGGACACGTACAATGCAAGTCGGACCTAAGGTAAGGGAAATATCACAATCTCATTTTTATCCGAGATTGTTTATACTTTGAAAGTTACTGGGGTGTATTTTATCATCCACGTCCATGTTTCCTCAATATGTAATATTTATATCCTTATACAATAGTTTATATCCATTTTTACCCTTCGGTGAGTTTTTAGTAAAAGATATGAAAGGAATCTTTTGTCGTTTTTCAAACAAGGTACTTTTTGACTTTTCCGACAAAAGTACAAAGAATGTTTTTTTTAAACTTATACGGCATGAATAGATTTTTAAAACATTATTTCCAAGAAGTTTCTTTTACAAGTTTTCTAGTTTATTTTTAATCAACTTCTTTTAAAATTGTATGACATGTTAAGAAAGGAAAAGTTTTTTTGAAGTACAAAGGATATTTTCCTCAAGAATGGAGTTCAAGTGTTTTATCAAAACTATTTTCCATCTAAGATAATAAAAGGGTTCTATTTTTATCCCTATTATTACATGGATTTGATTATGTTGTGATGGAAATATTTTTATGAATTCCTTTATCTTATATGAATTATTTTATGATGTCATGTTGTTTAAGAATTCCATTTTTATTACATGGGTTATGAAATGATGTATGGTTTATGATTTTGTGGCACACATAAGAATGGTATCATTATGATATGGGTGGGACCTATATCTCCCTCCAATTCATTTGGTAATGATTTTATATCTCATGAGATAGACATGGCTGGAATGGTAGGTTATACGGGTTCAGTGAAACAGGACTGAAACCAGGGTGACTCGGTTCAGAAATGGACTTTGTCCACTAAGATATTCTTGACAATGAGTCTTGACTAACAAGAAATGATTCTCTATGATTATGTGTGTATGCCACAAAGTTTCATGTTTTATGTTATGATTATTGGGATTTCATTTCACTACTATGATTTATCCCATGTTATGAAATTATGCTCTCTCTCTTTTGCAGGATAAGATTTCCAAAAATTATGTTCTTACGAATATGATGTGATTGATTTTTCTTTTGTTTACCCTTACTGAGCATTTGAGCGCACCCTTTTATATTTTCTTTTCCCTAGGATATTAAGAAAGGGTTTAGGTAAAAAAAAATGGAAGATCTTTATGGCAGATATTGACGATCTTTCACCACGATTAGAAGATTACGTTTCAAGTTTCCAAAGACACTAAAATTTTACGATCCTTGTGTGTGTGTTTTTGTTATGTACTAAGTATTCCGCAAAAGTAATGTAATGTCCATGTACGTCAAGCTTCGGGTCTCTACAGTTGGTATCAGAGGAAAGGTTTAGTCAACCTTTGGAAACTAGGATGCGAGAACTTTAGTGAGATCCCTAGAGATATTTCTAAGGTATATCTAGGGATGTCCCTAAGGTTAAGTATACGTATAGGTTATAGTACTAGAACTACGCTAACGATCATAGAATTAAACCTAATATGTTAGATTTTGAAGGTACTCCCCCTTTATTATGTTGTTTTCCCTAGCCTGATTTTTTCCTCTCACACTATTCTTTTTGGGTTTTAGACGATGGCTGGAACCCGAAGGAACCGTGTTGATCAATGCAATGGACAATGCAATGATTGTCCTCTTGAACAAACAAATGTTATGGGAGATGGAGTGCAAAATCTTATTGCTATACTTACACAAGCTATGAATCATTCTGGACTTCCAAATGAGCAAAGAAGGGAACAATATTCTATTGAGTCCTTCAGGAGGCAACGTCCACCTTCTTTCAGTGGGACTTCCGATCCACTTGTTGCTGAACAATGGATCAGTACCACTGAAAAGATATTTTCAGTTCTTCAATGTTCTGAACATGATAAAGTCATCTTAGCAGAATATTGTTTGGAAGGTGAAGCTGATCAATGGTGGAATCTTATCAAGAATACGAGGCCAAGAGATGAAATTGAGTCCATGGAATGGGACGAGTTCAAGAACTTGTTTTTCAGTAAGTACTTCCCTCGTATTCTTCGAACAAAGATGGAGAAGGAGTTTCTTGAACTAATGCAAAAGGATGATGAATCTGTTGGTATATACGAAGCGAATTTTACAAGACTTGCAAGGTATGCATCTGGCATTATCATCCAACCTGAAAGTAAAGTTGATCGATTTTTCAGTGGCTTAAAACCAAGTCTTAGAAGGGAATTAGCTATAAGAGACTTCAGTAGCTATGAATAAATTGTGAGTTGTGCTATCAAAGTAGAAATGGAAGTTGGTGTTACATATCCATCTCATGGTTTTGACAAGAAACGAAAGATGGTGTTCAAGGGGAAATCTCAGAATAATGGTGAAAAGAAGATGAATGTTTCCTTATGCACAAAGTGTGGAAAGAAGCATGGTGGAGATTGTCTTAAAGGGACTAGAAAATGTTTTAAGTGTGGAAAAGAAGGTCATCGAGCAGCTGAGTGTCGAAGTAATGGAAAAAGGTTTTCTAATGACATGAATAAAGAAAACACTGCAGAGAACGCACCACCAACACTTCAATGCTTCAAGTGCAAGGAAATGGGGCATTATGCTAATAAATGCCCTAATCCAAGGGTTAGTGATGATCAACATGAGAAACCACTGAAGGAAAAGGACAAAGGGAAGTCACATGCGATCACTATTGGCGATGTTGAATATGACAATGATGTGGTGGAATGATTAAGTGTTTATGTAATGGGATTCCAAAATAATATTGTATCATGGAGTATTGGAATATTTATGTATTGGTCTAATGTGGTATTCAAAGTGATTGAGATATTTTTGGAAATAAGATGATATGCGCATAATGAAGGGAAAATGAGAAAATGAAATGTTTAACATGAGCTCATGATTGATATAAGGATTAAGTGATATCATGGTTTGAGTATATAGAATTTTGAGGATTTTGGTATGTGGAAAGTGTTAACTTTTAACTGCATTCATGTTTTCAATAAGGTATTCAAGAGAATACACGATTATGGACTTTGAATGTTTGGAATGGGACCAACAAAATATATCTTATGATATATGGGGATTGGCGATGGTATTAAATCTCTGGTAATCGTTTTCACTATGTTATGAGAGTGGAATGCAGTATTATGGATAAGCCTAAAGATTGGAATGGATTATGTTGTACATAAGTTAGTATTGTTTAAGGATAGAATTTTTTTTCCGATATTATTGATGGGATGTTATAGTAATATAGTTTTAGAAAAAGGACAACCTGCAGGACGGCCGACAGCCCATCGCGTCGGAAAAGGCTGTGGAAATCGAACCCACAACCGAAGTGCGACTGGCCTTTATCGCCTACCACTGGCCTACAGGAAGTCCCTGTTTAGTAGAAACTAGTTTTATTATATTAAGCAGTATGATATATGAAGTATAAGTCCATTTTAGGAACCATATATGATTAATCTCACTATAGATCGACTTATGTATATAATTTTTGCTAACCTTTTGTTTGAGACAGATGGAATGACCCATCATTCTATCACATGATCTGCTAACACTACACGAATAACAAATTCAACTTCATTTATTTAAGAGATGAAGTGGAAATTGTTCAAGGTACGAACAACAGTGAGATTGTACCAAAATAAAGTAAGTATTTATTCTAATTCAAATTTTCAACTTTAGGGAAATGATCTTGAAAACCAAAAATGTTGTCCTAGTGATCTTATACTTGATGAATCAGATGGTACCTTATATCATCACAAATTTATGGCTTTGTGATTGCTGGCTTTTCCATAGCCATGTTCTCTACCACTCCCCATCAGAACATGATGGTTAGATTTCACTTCCATATCCATATTTTCACCTATGTGGAAACCCAGTGATTAGTTTATTTGGGTAACCGTTAAGTTTCATACTTTTGTTTTTAAAGATTGGTTTTGGTATTCCTTTTTACAATGTGGGTTTCTATTAAAGAAACTGTTTAATAGTAAACCATTTATAACCCCGACGAATTTCCAGGGCAAAATTCATTTTAAGGAGGGTAGAATGTAACACCCCGAGATTTTATGAAAAATATTCTTTTTAATTTCACTAATATCTTGTGTTATATGCTACACCAAAAGGAGCTTGCACAACACGCATCCTTGACTTGCCTTGCATTACACGCAATCACAACCTTCCTCGATAGTGTGTGTAGTACGCAATACTGAGTTTCACGAAACAACGATATGCTATTAAAATATTATTAAAACTAGCTGTTATGAATAGTAATAACCACTTTTTAAATCTTATAAATTTTAGCTCTCAAAATGGACTTCATTTTTGGATTCAGAGTATCGAATTTAGCCTAAGGTGAAATTTCGGTACTTTTCGGATAACTTTCATATTCTGATGAATAGTGAAAATTACTAAATTATAATTAAAAACAACTTTTTAAATCGAAATAATTAATAGTGATAAATCATTAATTTGAGTGGTTTTAAATTATATTTAGAATATATTTTTACAATTTAATACAATGTTGGTCATTGGATGTAATTTCACATTTAAACCAGACATAATCAAGTGTCAATCTTTTGATAGATATTGTTTCTTAAAAACACGCTATTTGTTTTAACAGTGGGATTTAATTATAAAATTAATTAATGCAACTTATATGTTATGAATTTGGTAAAATAGACATAATTTTTGAATTCGGAATATGAAATATAGCTTAGGATGAAATTTTGGCATTGTTCTGGAAAACATCAATTTTTGATGAATAGTGAAACTACTAAGTGGTAGTTAAAAAAACTGAATTTTTCATAAAACTTAATTTTACCGATTCTGTGAATGGAATTTCAAAAATCTGAGAGACACAGTTGATGTCAGTAAGTAAAATGTGGTTCAATGAGATGAAAATAATTTTTGGTGAATAATAACTTTTTACTTTTTTTTACCACGGTTAAAAGTAAATAGGGTAATTAAGGGTAAAAATGATATTAATATTACCCTAACACATGTCCTAATCCTATTGGACAAGTGTATCTCGACCACAAACAACCTTAAGTGTATAATATTATCATTTAGGACCACTTGGATTAGATTAGGACATTTATTATTATTTAATTCAAAGAAGAGTTAAAAGAGTTAAAATCAAATTTTATTTACTAAAACATTTTTAATATAGGGTTATACATAAGATAAATTCAATTGTTAATATTCATTAGAAATATAAGAAGATTTCCTACATAACGGTATTTTATTTGTAATTTTTAGTGATCAAATAATTTAATTTATTTATGACACAAAGATGATACTGTAATTATCTTATTAATGAAATATTGACATAATTGATGTTATAAATACCAAAATAAATTTAATTTGAGCATTTTTATGAATCCCACTAATTTTCTAGGTTACTATGATATATTAGTGTTGATTTAATCAACTTGGTTCGAACATATAATTCAGTTATGGCTTTCACAAAAATCATATATCAAATAGTGTCAAAATTGACACAAAATAGTTTTTAAATCAAATATTATATTATTAATTGTTATTTTATTCCTAAAAATCTAAGGATCGGCCAAATGACTTAGATAAGGATATATATATTAATAATAAACAATTTGGGGTTCATTTGGCATGTTACAGTAAGTGTATTAACCATATAGTGTAAGAAAACAAAAAGACACGGTAAAAGTTCAATTATTTAACTTAGAGTTAAATATAATTGATAAGGCTAAAATAATAACCTAAACTTATCTAAATCCTATGGGTTGATAGGATTTCGACCCATCCCAACTTTAGCTTCGAAATAAGACCCTTTGGAACCATTATAAACCAATTTTGACTTTAATATAAAATAATATTTAGAGATATTCCTAAGGTGCCCCTCTCCTCCCTTATAAAAGGGCACCTCCTCCCCCTCCTCCTCACACCAATTTGAGCACTCATGCTCGGCCAACCCCTGCCAAAATCCCTTCTCCACTTCCATATAATAATCCTAGATGTCCCGGTCTTCTTAAAAGACCAATCTTAGTTCCCTATGTGGAGGATTCAAAGAGGCGTTTCAAAGAAGAGGTAATATCCATTACCGATCTTTTTCAATTTCATTCTTCTTCAACTTATTCTTCTTTAGTTGTTTCATGATAAAGTAATAACATCAGTATTTCTTATATACTGATATGTTATTATAAATATTAAACAACTCTAATTAACCTTCTATCCATCCTACGGAAAAAGGAAATCACCGCGTGTGCGTACGTATAGAATACCGTCTCCACGCCGTGGTGTAATCTATTTTCTTCCACCACCTTAATTGGATGGGTATAAAGGTGTAATGAGTAACTATATATGATTATTATAAATTGATATTGATACTGAAATAGTATACATACACTTCAACACAATTCCACGACCATGGGAACGATATCATCGCGCGTGCGTACGTACGGAATACCATCTCCACGACGCGATGAGATTCATTATCAATGATTAACCATTCATGAATGATTATAAAGTATATATAATAAGTACTAATGAAATATATGACCTAATAATGATACTGGAATTATTTATATTTATATGTATGTCATCTACTTAATTCCATTCAATTCAATAAGGAAACGAAAACAGCGTTCATGCATACGTACGAACTACCGTCTCCATGAACGGTGTATCTCATTCCATTTATCAATATATTATATATATGTATATTCTGAATATATATTATATATAAATCATGTTTTCCATTCTGGATATAATTAATCATGATCCAAGAAATCAAATTAATAATTACAAGTTAAAAACACGAACGACAAATGAGACGATTTTACCCAAAACGCTACTTTAACATGAATTTACAAAAGAACGGGTAATATAAAGTCATAAGTGGACCATATATGATATAATAACAATGAATATGATTCTGGAAGAAGTCAATAACATGATTTAAATCATTATACAGGAGGTTCGGACACGTACAAAGAAAGTCGGACCTAAAGTAAGGGAAATATCACAATCTCATTTTTATCCGATATTGTTTATACTTTGAAAGTTACTGGGGTGTATTTTATCATCCACATCCATGTTTCCTCAATATGTAATATTTATATCCTTATACAATAGTTTATGTCCAATTTTACCCTTCGGTGAGTTTTTAGTAAAAGATATGAAAGGAATCTTTTGTCGTTTTTCAAACGAGGTACTTTTTGACTATTCCGACAAAAGTACGAAGAATGTTTTTTCAAAACTTATACGGAATGAATGGATTTTTAAAACATTATTTCCAAGAATCTTCCTTTACAAGTTTTCAAGTTTATTTTTAATCAACTTCTTTTAAAATGTTATGACATGTTAATAAAGGAAAACTGTTTTTGAAGTAGAAAGGATATTTTCCTCAAGAATGGAGTTCAAGTGTTTTATCAAAACTATTTTCCATCTAAGATAATAAAAGGGTTCTGTTTTTATCCCTATTATTACATGGATTTGATTATGTTGTGATGGAAATATTTTTATGAATTCCTTTATCTTATATGAATTGTTTTATGATGTCATGTTGTTTAAGAATTCCATTTTTATTACATGGGTTATGAAATGATGTATGGTTTATGATTTTGTGGCACACATAAGAATGGTATCATTATGAGATGGGTGGGACCTATATATCCCTCCAATGCATTGGGTAAAGATTTTATATCTCATGAGATAGACATGGATGGAATGGTAGGTTATACCGGTTCAGTGAAACAGGACTGAAACGAGGGTGACTCGGTTCAGAAAGGGACTTTGTCCACTAAGATAGTCTTGACAATGAGTCTTGACTAACAAGAAATGATTCTCTATGATTATGTGTGTATTCCAAAAAGTTTCATGTTTTAAGTTAGGATTATTGGGATTTCATTTCACTACTATGATTTATCCCATGTTATGAAATTATGCTCTCTCTCTTTTGCAGGATAAGATTTCCAAAAGTTATGTTCTTATGAATATGATGTGATTGATTTTTCTTTTGTTTACCCTTACTGAGCATTTGAGCTCACACTTTTATGTTTTCTTTTCCCCAGGATATAAATAAAGGTTTTAGGTTAAAAAAAGGGAAGATCTTTATGAGAGATATTGAAGATCTTTCACCACGATTAGAAGATTACGTTTCGAGTTTCCAAAGACACTAAACTATTACGATCCTTGTGTGTGTGTTTTTGTTATGTACTAAGTTTTCTGCAAAAGTAATGTAATTTCCATGTACGTCAAGCTTCGGGTCTCTACATGTCACACACAGAAGCATCACACACAAGAATCACGCCAAATCATAATTAATATCAATATTGACAATAAATGCAATCATAATTAATTCATGGAAATTCAATTTTACTCACCTTAAGGAGGAGGAACCGGTGGTGGAGGAAAAGGAGGCGTCGACAGTAGAGGCACCGGAGGAAGCGCGGAGGCAGTGCGGAGGCAGGGCGGAGGCAGCGGAGGCAGCGAAATTAGCTCGGAGGCAGCGGAAGAAGCTCGGAGGTAGTGGAGGAGGAGAAGGAGGAGGAGGAGGAGGAGGCTGCGGTGGAGGAGCCACAGTGGAGAGGAGGCACTGGAGTAGTTAGAGGAGGAGGAGGAGGAGGAGGCACCGGTGGAGGAGGATGAGGCCGCGGTGGAGGAGGAGGAGGAGGAGGAGGAGTAGGCACAAAGGAGGAGGAGGAGGACCCGATGGATTTTATAAATCCAGCATGGACCTTTATCAGCGCTAGTAAAAAGTGCTGATAAAGGGCGTATTTATCAGCGCTAAAATGAAAAGTGCTGATAAATACCACCTTTATCAGTGGTTTTTTAGCGCTGAAAATGTCCGGACTTTATCAGCGCTTTTGTAGCGCTGATAAATAGTGACTTTATCAGCGCTTTTCATTTTAACGCTGATAAAGACATTCTTTATCAGTGCTTTTGTAGCGCTGATAAATACGTAGTTTATTAGAACTAATAAAAGCGCTGATAAATGTATCAATTGAAGATTTTCTTTATATTATTATATATTTATTTAACTAGAAATATATATATCTCTATTTATACTTATAAAATTATATGAAAGGTATATTTTTATATATATATCATTGAAAATATAATAAAATATATATTTATTTTTAAAATATAATTTAATTTTAATTATAAGTGTACATTTTTTATAACATATATATTATATGGGTAACATAATGAATTATAATCTATAAATGAACATTATTCAATATGCACACATGTATACGCATGTATAATACATTCATTGGAAAACACATATATATACACGCATATATGATATTCATTGACCCCAATTCATTGGAAAACACACATATATATTCAATAATTTCAATTATAGTACATATATATTAGAACGCATTATATATTTATAAATAAAACAAATACATTAAATATAAAGAAATATATTAAATATATATTAAATATAATGAATTGATAAATCTAATAAATATAATGAATTAATAAATCTAAAAAAATAATATATAATGAATTAATAAATCTAATAAATATATAATGAATTAATAAATCTAATAAATATATTTATTATTAATATTATAATTATTTAATTATATATATATATATAATTATCTAATTATATATATAAATACATAGTTTATCAGTGCCAATAAAAGCGCTGAAAAATGTATAAATTTTAGAATTTCTTTATATTATTATATATTTATTTAACTCTAAATATTTATATCTCTATTTATACTTACAAAATTATTTGAATGGTATATTTATATATATCATTGAAAATATAATAAAATATATATTTATTTTTTAAATATAATTTAATTTTAAGTGTACATTTAATATATATATATATATATATTATATTATATGGGTAACATAATGAATTAAAATCTATAAATGAACATTATTCAATATGCACATATATATATGCATGTATGATATATTCATTGATCCCAATTCATTGGAAAACACATATATATAGACGCGTGCATGTATGATATTGATCGATCCCAATTCATTGGAAAACACATATATATTCAATAATTTTAATTATACATATATATTAGAACACATTATATATTTAGAAATAAAAAAAATAAATTAAATATAAAGAAATATAATAAATATATATTAAATATAATGAATTAATAAATCTAATAAATATATAATGAATTAATAAATCTAATAAATATATAATGAATTAATAAATAAAATAAATATATAATGAATTAATAAATCTAAAAAATATATTTAGTATTAATCTTATAATTATTTAATATATATATATATATATAGTTATAACATGTGTTTTTTATTTAATGTATACAATAAATATTATCAGTGCTAAGAAAAGCGCTGATAAATGTTACATTTATCAACTCTAAAAAAAACGCTGATAAAGGGATATTTAAAGAGCTGATAAAGGTGCCCTTTATCAGTGCTTGTTTTAGCGCTGATAAAGGGGACCTTTATCAGCGATTTTTTTAGCGCTGATAAAGGTTCGCCCCTTTATAATATTCCTATTTCATTGAACTAATTAATTTTACTCCTTTAATGTCTTTAAATGAGTCTAATAATTCTAGGTAGTTATTGATCAGTCTACTTATAGATATGAGATAGCAGGTTCAAATTTTGACCCAACTAAATACTTATATATATTTTTCAATACCTTGACTATTTTGAAAGGTCCAGAGGATGATTGAGTAATTGGTATTCTACAACCCCTTAGTACTGTGGTGGGTAGACTTAATACTATGGTGGTGAGTTTCACTTCTATTAGTAGGAAGAAGAAGACTGAATATGTCTATTGGGGTTGTAGTAAATATTTTTAATAGAGTATGACTTCTTCATCCCACACATAAAGAGTTTCATAGTGATTCAACTATAGAAAGTATAGAAATTATTGTAGGTTCAAAATTATACCTAAAATAAATTTTCAGTATTGTGGCATAATGGGGAGTCTCGGGTAGTTCTTCTCAAGATCATTGAGGTTAGGTCTTCGTAGGGGTGTAAGAAAGTTGTGGTTTATGACCTAATGATATGACATGAGTCCTTTATAGTATGCTCATATGATGAAGACTTATGTGATTCAATAACCTCAGGTTCAAGGTCATGGATAAGAAGATGGATTAGTTTAGATTGTAGATAAATATATAGAAAATAGTTTTGAGGGACCATCTACTATTCAAAGTATGGTCTTGATCACTTCTATAATGTCTACTACTTTTTTTAACACCAGTGATTCCCATTCATTTATATCTGCACAATTTATTACCAGACTTGACTTATCATCCATGTTATTTTACTATATTATTTGTCGTAATATTCAATTAGAAAATAAAGTGGGTCATCTTTAACAATGTGAAAATTTTCCCAGAGTGGTTTTGGGTTACAGAAATATTTAGAACTTCATGTTTCTGGAGATGGTGAGCATTGATGTGATTCTTGGAATGAACTAGAAAACCGGCTTCTGAGATCATATTGATTTCTATCAATGATGGATACCATTTACATCACCTAGGTGAGAGATTTTTTAATGGGTGGTGTGTGGGATTAGGGATCATGTATAGTGGGTGAATACATGATCCAAAATGGAATGATTATAAAGAATATTTTAATTTTTTTATCTTTAAGTATGATTAGTGGTATCCCCCTCATCTTTTCCTCCAGTTTTGTGTCTTTATCAGTATGTATACCGAGATGATTTCACAAGTCATCTCATTGAGAGAGGAGTTTAGTTTGAGATATAACTCATTCTAAATGTGTAACCCATTTTGGTATACCCTTATCATATAGCATCGGTCAAGTTAAATGATCACAATGTATATCTTGAGGATATAGAAAAAAGGGTTTTGTGAGGCCTAGTATGTCACTATGGGGTGCACCTATACTTTTTTCCATGAAGGTGGATGGTATTCTTCAAATACGAGTGCATTATCGAAAACTGAATTAGGTTTCCATGAATAATAAGTACCCTTTACCCAGTTTCGATGATCTTCGATCAGTTGTATGGATCCTAATGGATCTCCTAGGTTGATCACCAATAAGGCTATCACCAGTAATGGGTTGACGAGGAGTACATTCCCAAGATGGAATTTAGGAAAAGGTAGAGACTATATGAGTAATTAGTAATTCTATTTTTAATAACAAATTCATCAGTAGTGTTCATGTATATCATGAACTAGATCTTACACCCATATAATGGCATGTTCTTCATGGTGTTCCTTTGAAATATCCATATTTAAACACTATACCCAAACCATCATGCTAGATATCATGAGATATTACTAAATACACATTGAGCGCATCAAATATTTTCTAAGATATCTACATATGAATTTTGTATTTAGGTGGTGAAATTCTTAAGGTATTAATTTTTTGATACCATAATAATTGTATTGCAAGAGAAATTAGTGGTAGTGATATTCTGGGGCCATCCTTAGAATTTGTTTGAGATTAAGAACTTTTTTGGATAAGTGGGGTATTATGAATGTATATTAGCATCCATGACTGAACTGATGAATAAAGGGGTGATGTTCGAGTGGTTGTTCTAGTGTGAGGAGGCTTTTAATGAGCTGAATTGGAGGATGACTATAGTTCAATTGCTGACTCTTCTTGAGAATGATATTGGATATACCATATATTATATTAAAATAAAATTTTAATTAAGGTAATTATTGATGAAAAGGGAGTAGGTACTAACTTATAGGCCATGTCTACTTCGACCCCAAAAGTGAAACATTCATACCCAATACTTGAGGCTGATATTCATACTCCACTCTTTGATGTGTTTTTTACTTAATATCTTTGGTGAGTGGTTCTTTATTTAAGGGAAATTATTACCATTCTTAGGATTTTCCCCCATCTATCCCTTTCCCTCATAGATTAAAATCATAGAATAACAGACCTGATTTGGCTCAATTCATTAGGATTTTCAACAATATCCATGTGAATATTCCCTTTATCCAAGATTTAATTCAGATTCCATAATATTTGAAATCTCTTAATAAAATTGTTGTAAATAAGAAAACTTTGGAAGAGTTTTCTACATATAGCCTCACTGAAGAGTGAAGTGAGGTTATTCGAAACAAAATCCCACCAAATCTTAAATATCTTAGGATTTTTGTCATTCCCCATACCTTAGTAGATAGTGGTTTTCATTAACCATCCCGAGTACCCTGGAAACTAGATAACTGATCCAGTACTGACACAACTCAAAGGGTGTTATCAATCAACACATGTTGGAAAAAAGCACCCGATATCATATAATATGAAAGTGGGAACAAATTTTCCATAAAAATAGAAAAATCAAGATAAAAAAGTCAATATGAAAGTAAAGAAAGCTCCATAGAGAGAAGTGTACCGTAGGTCAAGAAGACATAAACAACCCAAAGTATGACTAAAATTAAAAGAAAATAGGATAAATACCCAAGTCCTAGTGGAAATAACTCTCCAAAACCAAATTTCAATAGCTACTACCACCTCCAAGTGGTGTATTACCCTTTCTTGTACTTCGAAGAAGATAATCCACAAAAACTCGAAGTTACAGGTAGGGTGTGAGATAAAATCCCAATTGGGCCTCATCAAGGATTCCATAAAAGATGAAAACATTTAATTAACCAAATTAAGCCTTAAAATTTTAAATAAACTGTCTTGACATTTCAAAATCATATTTAAACAAATCATACTTAACATTTAAATTAATGGAAATACATTAAACAAATGGATTAACAAACATTTTATATTAAATAGTTTCTAAAAATTCATAAAGCATGGTAAATAATTTATAAACATTATAATATATATATATATACATTTCAAATAGAAAAAAGCGAGCAAAATGGTCATGTTTTAAAAGGTATGATAGTTCTAGGCTATGGTATTCCACATACTCTAATAGTTTTCATGAAATTATGTGTAAACACATCCTTCCTGATACTAAGAAGAGAGAACTTGTCACCATCCCAGTAGGGATGTGACTGGTTCTTATGTATTTTTAGTATTGTTAATATTAGAGTGTTATATGAATAACTCACTAACTACCAAGGCTTCCATGTTCTCTAATACAGATCAATGATGGGTAATTTATTTTAAAACTGTATAAAATAAAATTAATCCCATTCTCCCTTTTCAATATTCTAAATTTCCATTTAAAAACTAAATAGGGTTTATAATCAAATTATGCCTTATTCCAAGGTAAAACCAATGAGTTTCTATCAAAATCATTTTATGCCATTTTTCCCAAATACCAATTTGAAATCAATTTCATCAAATCAATTTCATAATTAAAATTCAACAATTTAAATTTCCCAAAATTCTATCTAATTTCACAATACACCCTAATTCAATGGAATTTTGGGGTTTTCCCAAATTCATGCCAAAATCCAATTTCAAAACCAAAATTCAATAGAATTGGTTTTTTAATCGACTAATCAAAATAAATTTCATTTATATAATTTAATTTAAAACAAACAATTGAATTTAAATCATGAAATTTAGGGTTAATAAAAATTGTCCATCATAAAGAAACCACCTACATCGGGATCACTAGATCTTGAATAAAAAAGACCTAATCGGGAAAATTGGACAAAGAATTCCGGCAACAAAGATACGATAATTAACCCTATATTCAAGAACTAAAATATTGGATATTAGATCCTCCAACCAACATGGAGATCTACAAAACCCTAAGGAGGAAAAGAGAGAGATATGGAGAAAGAAAATAGAAAGAGAAAACTAACTAGGATAAGATCAAAATCCATTCACCTAACTTCTATTTGCTTCCAAAAGGGTGTAGAGGGGCCAAAATATCCTCTTGGGAGCTCCCATAGAAGAAGAAATCTTTATGGATTGAATTAGGTCCATCGGGAACCTAAAAGGTCAGTTTCATGATTTTTAAAATTAATTTTCATATTAAAAATATTGTACGCATGGTTATCTAGTCAGGGCCATACAGTTAAACAAAACCATGCTCCCTAGTCATGATACCATTTTAAAAGGGTTGCACAGTTTCTCCTAGGTGGGTGCATAGATTTTCAAAATATGTTCCAATAGTGAAAAACATTATGGCCTCGGTCTGTATGGTTTTCTCTAGTAGTGTTCAAGGTTTGGGTAAACCTTGTGCCATACGTGCACAACCCAGAAACATTAAAAATTTTATGAAGTTTTCAACCAAAAAAAACCCAAAAAATCAAACCAAATCATAGTAAAAATAGGGGTTTAGGAATACCTGAAAAAAAGATGTTACAGTGGTCAATTGAATTATCTTTATGACCTTGTGCAAGCATAAATCTACTTTCATTATCACTATTTCAATAGTTGGGTTTAGGACAATTGTAAATAACCATTGTGGTCTTACAATTGGTTGGATGCTTTTTTACTCATCCATTAGGAATAATTGATGATCTTCTTGTAGGAGTTGACAAGCTTTTCATTCTTACAGACTTTCTTGTCCTAGAAATGGAGTGTAACCAAGAAGTACATATCATTATTAGTATTCCCTTCTCATCCATTAGAGTAGCTATTATAAATGTGAGAAAAGGTGGTCGGATTTTTAATTTTGGTGAGAATGAATAAGAGTTTCATGAGTTTAAGAATGTGAAAGAACCAATATTTTGTGAAAAATGTTAAATAGTTGAAATGATACAAGCTATGGACTCATTAAACCAAGAATTTTATTTAAAAACAAATAACTATAGAAACTCATGTAGATAATGAAATTAATTCTTTAAAACAATTTGAAGGTGTTATAAATAAGAATTTGGGTAATCTTATAGAATTGGACCACAACTATATTCCTAATTTTGAAAACTATCAAGAAGATGAAATTTTTGTATTGTAACTTAGAAAATTTATAGGAGATATTGACGTTGAATTTCCCTATGTAAAAAAAGATGAGGAACATTTTGATACTAGTGAGGGAGAGATTTTGAAACAGTCAAATGAATTTTATAAGGAAAATATTTTAAAATCAAATTTGAACATTGAGTACAATGAGGTGTCCACTTTAGAAAATAATTATGACAAGTGTGTTTCTAAAAATTGAATTGAGAATTTGTTAAATTTTCAGAATCACTTTAAGAAACATGTTAATGACCTTGGACCTTCTAGGTCTAAGAATCTACCATCTGGTGAAGAGGCCCCATAACATATGTAAGAACCCGGTTCTTGTTTTAGAGGTACGGGCTTCTTGTTTTAGAGGTACAGGCTTCTTCTTTTCCTTTAACATAAGTGATATTGAGAAAATATGGAAAATGGAAAAAAATCCTAAATTTTGGAACTACACGTCGTGTACTTTATCCACACATCGTATACTTTTGTCCATGTCGGGATAAGTACACAGGGCGTGTAGCCTTGCTGGTGACAAAGGGGGTAGGAACCGACTACACGCTGTGTAGTTGTCCTTCACACGCCGTGTAGTCAGTCGGTAGGTTAAAATGGAAGGTGATGGAGTCACCGCCATCTAGGTGGCAGTACACGCCGTGTACTTAGGAGTACATTCCATGTACTCTTGTCGGAAGATGAATAGTGTGGTGGTGCCACCAAATGAACAGTTAAATGAAAGGAGTGCATGCCGTGTACTTTGAAGTACACGCCGTGTACTTTGTTTTTCGGGCATAAAATAGGAAGTAGCCTCCTCATTTGGCAGAGGAGGCATTTGAGCCATTTTGGAGCCAAAGGCGGAGGCAGGATCTTTGAAGAACCTCCGGGCGTTCGTCTGGACTCTAATTCCATCTCGAACGATCTCGTTGGAACCGAACAGGTAAGGGCTTCCACCTCCTTGGTTGGTTCTAGCCAATTCTTCACCTAACGTAAGTTATTTACGTTTGAATCAGGTTTTTTCTTCCTCAGATCTACGCCATTCTTTGGCGTTTCTGGAGTCGGCGTTCGGGTATAGCGTTCGTTGGCGTTTAAGGTAGATGGCTTAGTGTTTAGTTTTCCAACTGCTGTGTGTTTTGTGCGTTTTTTGTGCCACGAACCCATGTTGGGGTGTCGTTTGGCTGAGGCCGTTGCTATATTTAATGCCTATAATTGTATAGGTGATTAAATTTTGATAATAAAATGCTGTTTGGGATTGTTACTTGGATCCAGGACCATCCCGAGGGGTGTGTTCCTCTGTTTAGCTGTTTGGCCAGGATACCCGAGGGTATGCCATAAATGTAGTAACTGTAAAATTTCCTTGAGAGGAATTGCTTGTTTACTGCATTTTTATATGTTGGGCATTGCCCGGTTACCTGTTTAGCTTGAGGGCGTTGTTGTGATTCGCCTGAGGGCGTGACTGTATTAGCCTGAGGGTGTGACTGTTTTAGACCGAGGGTTGTCGTTATTCCTCATGAGGGAATCCTTTCGTGCCTGAGGGCATCCTTTCGTGCCTGAGGGCTTGAATTTTGTGCTTGAGGGTGACACTTAGTATGCCTGAGGGCAAGAATTCTGTTACAATTCCTGAGGGTGAGATTATATAAAGATTGAGGGCGTGGTTCACTATATTAGCCTGAGGGCGAGATACTGGTTGGCCTGAGGGCGTGGTGCTTTTGAGCACAGAACGACACTAAATTAAATAAATTAAATGAATAATAAAATCAAAATTTAATTGTTATTTTAGTTACTGTTCAGTACTGCTTACATAATTGCATTTTACTATTGCACACTGTTGTTGCACGCTTACACGCAGTTTGGCACGGGCCTTCGGTGGGTGCCTACTGAGATATATTTCTCACACCCTGTGTGGGTCACGCTTTTCTGCCCAAATAGATTACGTGGCTGTAGGTGTAGATAGGGGAAAGATTCCCTATACAGGTACTTGACTGTTGCTGAGGAGTAGGAGGGCATGGGACCGAGCCTAGGCTCGCGATGCCGCGACTAGCTGATTGCTTTGTTTTGCTGTACTCGGTTTTCTGCTGTACTATATTGATGTATAACATGTTCTAGCTATTTTCTGGGAACTTGAAACATGTAGCATCATCATTTATATACTGTTGGTTATATTCACTGTTGTAGTTTATTTCCATTGTGTATGGTTTACTACTTCCACTGTTGTCGTTGTATGTTTATTTTGTATTCCGCTGCGCTACACTTTGACAAATGAGGGCATAGTTTCCCCACTAACAGACCTGGGCCCTCACTGCTAGTCGGCAGCCTCTGGCGTTTGGGGAAATGTGCTTGAGGTCACGTGGTGAACCGGGCTCGGGGAACCCGTTGCGTGGCACCTGGGTCCGGGACATTACAAAGTGGTATCAGAGGGCGTTTCTTTTCATTGACTTACTATTTGGAGCTGTAGTCAGGGATAAGATAGAACGGTAGTTGGTAATAAGCTGTGCCCGGGCGTAGCTAACCCGTGTATAGGGAAAATCCAGTCTACCTCGTATTTTTCATTATTTGATTTTCAATTTTCCGGTTGATATGTTTTCACCGTTCGGTGACGCACGTGGATTGTACTGTTTATATTTTTTCTGTGGGTTATATTTAGTTGCAACCCGATGAGATGAGGGTATGCCGTCTCAGCATCATATAGGCACATTCTAGATATCACATGCCATGCATAGTTTCCATTCCATGTAGGTGCCTTAGAAATTCGCATGTTGTTGTGATAGTTGTTGTGCTGGAAAAGCATGTTGTTGTGATAGCTGCTTGATAAATACATGCCTTGTAATATGGTGTTTTTTTAGCTTGTTTATAAAATGGACGCCAAAATATGATTTTTGGGGAGTATGGGCCCCCATTGACCGGAAAGTGGTGGATCATTGAATGTTTTTGGTTATAACACAAATAAGATGTCAAACTTTGGTTCGTGGGGTGTATGGGCCCCCACGGGTCAGAATTTGACAGTTAGGTGTTGTTTTTCAGTATTTTCTGGGTTCCGGAGATGTTTCTGAGGCATACTATCTGGAAGCCCAGTATACACGCCATGTAGTATTTTTATACACGCCGTGTATGTTCTTCTGTTCGGGAAGGAAAATGAACTTTTTGAGTACACACTATGTACCAGGAGTACACGTCGTGTAGTCTCATACCATGTCACAAACCGTGTGGATGACGACACGGGGTAGGGAAAGGCTTGGGTAAAACATCTCGTGGAAATAAAGAACAGGCCGTGTAGTGTAACACAGAGTCCGGCTGTGTAACTAAAAACACAGGTCGGTGAACTCCTGAACAGAGCACACCATGTCAACAATGAACACGCTGTGTAGTGTGACATGGGGACTCGGCCATGTAACTAACAAACACGGGCCGGTGTCACCGTTCCTTGAACATGCCGTGTACGTTTGGAGGACACGCAGTGTAGTCTTGTCTGAGGACAGACCATGTGGACTTAGCTGTGTGACTGGGAAACGGGATGGTGTACACGCCGTGTGCGGGTCTAACACACCGTTTAGTGTAAGCCGAGTAGTCGGCTGTGTCACAAATGGCATGAGTAGTTGGAAAATAACACCATACATGATGTGTAGGTTAAGTATACGCCTTGTGGTTTTATTGAACGGAAGCCGTGTGGCTTAGCCATGTGGAAGGACCCGTGCAGGGAAAGTGAAGGGAAGTACACATCCTGTAGTCATTGTACACGCCATGTAGCCTTGTTTTGAAAAATTTGAATGCCTTCTTCCTCTTGTTCCATTTGTGGTTCCTTCAGTTTCAGTCTTAATAATCTGGAATCTGAGGCGTGCTTTTGACCTTGTAGAGTCATGCCGCCTAGACGACTGCGAGTTTTTCGGCAAGAGAGCGGTGACGATTATACTCCTGTGATGGTGGGCCATGGGCTCCCAGTTGATCCACCATCAGAGCCAGATGCGGCACCAGCTGTTATACCGAAAACAGGCTCGGAGGCGTAGTTCCGTGAAGGCTTATTGCGGTTCATGAAGACCTTTCAGGGAGCACCGCAGGCTACCACATCTATGGTTGAGCTGACGCGTATCTTTCAACAGCAGCATCCACCTATGTTTTCCGGGGATGGCGGACCACAGGCTATAGAGTCTTGGCCGGGATCGATGCAGACTATTTTCGAGCATCTTGAGACACCTCTAGGGCGGAGGGCCAAGCTCGCGACTTACATGATGCGTGATTCTACCAAGAGGTGGTGGGATGTTACCACCCAGTCAGAGCATCACAGGGACATGGCGTGGGAGGATTTTCAGACAGTCTTCTATGACGTCGTCTTTCCCGAGACTCTGAGGGCAGATAGAGCTTGAGAGTTCATGAATCTGCAGTAGGGCGCTATGTCAGTGATGGACTACTCTGCTCGTTTTACAGAGCTTCAGCGTTTTTCACCCGTGTTATTGGGTGATGAGACGTTGAGAGCCAGACGTTTTGAGGATGGTCTTCGGTATGACATCCGAGTGCTGGTGAATGTCTTCAGGTTGCCTACAGTACACGCTATTGTGAACCAGGCGTTGATTACAGAGAGGAACCTACAGGAAGCTAGTGGTGTGGGCCAAGGCGGTCCAACACAAATTACTGGTACTATTTATACTGGCATGAGGAAGAGACGGATGGACTTCTCTTAGGGTTCCAGTACCAGCCAGGTAGTCTCTTCAGGTGGCCCGATCAGGTGCTACCAGTGTGGCAGAGAGGGGCACAAGAGGCCATAGTGTCCATGAGACCTAGTGCAGTGCTGAGCTTGTGGCAAGATGGGTCACCTGCAGCGCTTTTTCAGGGGGTATCCTCCGATGGCTAGTGAGAGGGGTTCTGTACAGACTCCGCGTGCGGGAGCAGGACCAGTGGCTTCTTACATGTCTGGAAACTGGAATACGTCAGGGTGTGCAGGCAGAGATGGTGGTCGGGGCCGTGGTAGCCAGACACTAGGTTCTCAGAGGCAGCAGGGCGGGACAGCTCAGGGTAGCCAGTCTGTGTCGTAGGGCCGTAGCACTGGACATGCATATGCAGTGCAACAGACCCAGCTGGAGTAGGATCCTAGACCTTCGACAGTCAGAAGTACTATTCTAGTAGCTTCTGTCTTGTCTTCAAAACTTTTTGATACGGGTGTTACACATAGTTTTATATCTGTACCCGTTGTGGAGAGCCTTGGGCTCAGTGTTTCTACTTCTTCTGATATCTTGACGCTAGACACTCCGTTGGGGACTAGGACGGTTGGTTTGCATCAGTGCAAGGAGTGCCCCCTTGAGGTTGGTGGGTGTCACTTCCTTTGGGACCTCTATGTCCTGTAGATGACGAGCTAAGACTTCATTCTCGGGGTGGAATGGTTGGTTCCCTTTCGAGCCTTTGTAGACTTATATCATTGTAGGGTGTGTTTCATGTCACCAGAGGGCGGGGAGTTTCTATATAAGGAAGAGTGGGATGTTCAGGCGAGTCGAGCTGGACCAGAGCATCATGGGAGCGGTGGAGTCACAACCCAGATAGCGAGGTTATTTCAAGATGACCAGGGGACATGTCAGATGGATTTCCCTCCAGTTTTCGATCGTTTCAGGGATGTCTTCCCGGATGAATTTTCAGGTCTACCTCCGGTGCGTGAGGTGGATTTCTCTATCGAGCTTGTGCCAGGAGCATCACCGGTGTCCATTACTCCTTATAGGATAGCCACGCCTGAGTTGCAGGAGCTCAAGAGGCAGTTAGAGGAGTTATAGGAAAAGGGATTTATTCAACCCAGTACTTCTCCTTGGGGTTCTCCGGTCCTTTTTGAGAAGAAGGCGGACAGTACCCTTAGACTTTGTGTGGATTATCAGAAGCTGAATCAGTTGACGGTTAAGCACTGATATCCATTGCCGAGGATTGATGATCAGTTTGATCAATTTCGTGGAGCACGAGTGTTATCGAAGATTGACCTGAGATCCGGATATCATCAGCTACGCGTTAGACCATCTGACCTACCTCTCACAGCTTTCAGGAGTAGGTTTGGTCTATATGAGTATACGGTTATGCCGTTCGGACTCACGAACGCGCCAGTAGTTTTCATGGCTCTAATGAATCATGTGTTCCATCCGTATCTTGATTCTTTTGTGGTAGTATCCGTGGACGACATCTTGGTGTACTCTCGCACTCGATACGACCATGCCACCCATCTCAAGATCATATTGAGTACACTGAGAGAGCATCGACTATATGCTAAGATCTCAATGTGCCACTTTTGGATGGACCAGATTCACTTCCTGGGTCATATCATCTCAGAGGCAGGAGTTGCAGTAGACCCAGAGAAGGTGAGAGTAGTAGTTTCCTGAGAGCATCCCAAGAACATGTTTGAGATACGAAGTTTCTTAGGGTTGTCTGGTTACTACATACACTTCATACAGGACTTCTCCCGCTTAGCAGCACCGTTGACATGTCTGACTATGAACGGTGTGAAGTTCGTTTGCTCAGAAGCTTGTGAGACAGCTTTTCAGGACCTGAAGGGAAGGCTGACATCAACACCTATCCTGATACTCCCAGAGTAGGAGAAGATCTATACAGTTTACTGTGATGCATCAGGGATTGGGATGGGAGCCATTTTGATGCAGGGCGACTGAGTTGTGGTGTACGGGTCTCAACATTTGAGTCCACATGAGAGTAATTACCTGACGCATGATCTCGAGTTGGCTGAAGTTGTGCATGTGTTGAACTGTTGGAGACATTATGTGTTGGGAGAGCATTTTGTGGTTTTCACCTACCACAAAAGCCTCAAGTATATATTTACTCAGTGTGACCTGAATCTAAGGTAGAGAAGGTGGGTCGAGTACCTACAGTCATTTGATTTTGAGCTTGCCTATACCCCTGGTAAAGGTAATGCAGTAGCCGATGAACTGAGTAGGAAGACTCAGATACAGGCAGTGCAGGAGGCCAGTGGTGAGTTGCAACTTATGGCCTTGTTCTCTGAGATTCATCTAGAGGTGCATGACAGTCAGGGGAAGACTTATCTTTCCTCATTAACTGTGACTTCTACCCTCCTGGACGGAGTGATGATAAGGCAGCTATCAGATTTAGAAGTCATAGTTCTACGGGAGTCGGTTGCAAGTGAGGAACCTCCTCCAGGTTGGACGATAGGTGATGATGATTTTTTGCGTTTCCATGGACGCGTATGGGTTCCAGGGGATATACGTGAGGAGTTGATGCAGGAGTTTCATGCTTCATCTTGGGCAGTTCATCCCGGGGTTACCAAGATGTAATGAGAATTGAGACGTCAGTACTGGTGGCCGGGTATGAAGAGAGAGATAACTGGTTTTGTTACGAGGTGTTCCACCTGTCAGCAGGTGAAGGTAGAGCATCAGAGACCAGCTGGGCTATTACAGAAGTTGCCCATTCCGGAGTGGAAATGGGATGATGTCGCGATGGATTTCGTGACGGGTTTTCCAAGGTCACCTCGAGGAAATGATGTCGTATGGGTTGTTGTGGACAGACTTACGAAGGTAGCTCACTTCTTGCCGATCAAGGAGACCTTTGGTGTGAACGATCTCAGAAGGCTGTATATCCGATAGATCGTATGTCTTCATGGGGTCCCTCGTTCTATCGTTTTAGATAGGGACGCCCGCTTCACGTCTCATTTCTGGTATAGTTTTCAGAGGGAACTGGGTACACAAGTGCTTCTGAGCACAACATACCACCCTCAGACAGATGGCCAGTCAGAGCGGATGATACAGGTGCTTGAGGACAAGCTGCGTGCATGCGTCCTAGACTTTGGGGGCTCTTGGGAGAAGCATATAACCTTAGTCGAGTTTTCTTATAACAATAGCTTTCAGGTGACTATTGAGATGTCACCATACGAGACTTTATATAGTAGGCCATGCCGATCAACTTTGTGCTGGTTAGAGGCAGGTGAGGCAGCTTTTCTGGGGCCACAGCTCATGCAAGAGACATCTGAGCAGGTCCAGTTGATTAAAAAGTTGATGGCTACCGCGATGTCTCGTCAGAAGTCTTATGCTGATCGCCGCAGACGACCTTTGGTGTTCGTGGTCGGGGATCAGGTTTTCTTGGGTGTTTCCCTGAGGTTGGGACACAAGCGGATCCGGAGACAGGGTAAGCTTTCACCGAGGTATGTGGGACCATTTGAGATTCTGGAGAGAGTCGGGCTGGTTTCATATCGGTTTCCGTTACTATAGCAGTACCGAACCATGCACGACGTCTTCCACGTGTCTTAGTTGTGTCGCTACCTTTCAGACCCGTCTCACAACTTTCAGCCAGAGGAGGTTGAGCTTCATCATCATGTGTCCTTTGAGGAGCATCTGATCCGTATCGTTGAAAGGTGTATGAAGGTTCTCTGAGGCCAGTCAGTTCTTCTCGTACGGGTGCTATGGCAGCATGGCTGAGTGCAGGACGTGACCTGGGAGAGGGAGGCCGACGTACGTGCTCAGTGGCCAGAGCTGTTTTGAGATTTCTCTTCACTACCTTTAAAAGGGAAATTCGGGGACGAATTGCTATAATGGGGGACGTTTGTAAGAACCCGGTTCTTGTTTTAGAGGTATGGTCTTCTTGTTTTAGAGGTACGGGCTTCTTCTTTTCCTTTTCCTTAAGTTATTTTGAGAAAATATGGAAAATGGGAAAAAAATCCTAAATTTTGGAGCTACACGCCGTGTACTTTATCCACACGTCGTGTACTTTTGGCCGTGTCGGGATAAGTACACAAGGCGTGTAGCCTTGCTGGAGACAAAGGGGGTAGGAACCGACTACACACCGTGTAGTGGTCCTTCACACGCCGTGTAGTCATTCGGCTGGTTAAAAAGGAAGGAGGTGGAGTCACCGCTAGCTAGGCGGCAGTACACACCGTGTACTTGGGAGTACATTCCATGTACCCTTGTTGGCAGATGAACAGTGTGGCGGTGCCGCCAAATGAACAGTTAAATGAAAGGAGTACACGCCGTGTACTTTGTTTTTCGGGATTAAATCAGGCAGTAGCCTCCTCATTTGACAGAGGAGGCATTTGAGCAATTTTGGAGCCAAAGGAGGAGGCCAGATCTTTGAAGAACCTCTGGGTGTTCGTCTGGAATCCGATTCTGTCTCGGACGATCCCGTTGGAACCGTACGGGTAAGGGCTTCCACCTCTTTGGTTGGTTCTTTCCAATTGTTCAACTAACATAAGTTATTTATGTTTGAATCAGTTTTTTTCTTTGCCATACTACGCCATTCTTGGGCGTTTCTGGAGTCGGCGTTCGGGTATAACGTTTGTTGGAATTTAAGGTAAGTGGCTTGGAATTTAGTTTTCAAACTGCTGTGTGTTTTGTGCATTTTTTTTTCACGAACCCATGTTGGGGTGTCGTGTGGCTGCGGTCGTTGTTATATTTAATGCCTAGAATTGCATAGGTGATTAAATTTTGATAATAAAATGCTTTTTGGGATCGTTGCTTGGATCCAGGACCATCCTGAGGGGTGTGTTCCTCTGTTTAGCCGTTTGTCCAGGATACCCGAGGGTATTCCTTAAATGTAGTAACTGTAAAATTTCCTTGAGAGGAATTGCTTGTATAATTCATTTTTATATGTTGGGCATTGCCCGATTACCTGTTTATCCTAAGGGCGTTGTTGTGATTAGCCTGAGGGCGTGACTGTATTAGCCTGAGGGCGTGACTGTTTTAGCCCGAGGGCTGTCATTATTCCGCTTGAGGGCAACCTTTCGTGCATGAGGTATTGACTTATGTGCCTGAGGGCGAAACTTCGTATGCCTGAGGGCGAGAATTCAGATACAATGCCTGAGGGTGAGATTCTGTATAGCCTGGGGGCGTTGTTCACTATATTAGTCTGAGGAGGAGATATTGGTTGGCCTGAGGGCGTGGTGCTGTTGAGCACAGAACGATACTAAATTAAATAAATTAAATGAATAATAAAATGGCAATTTAATTGTTAAGTTAGTTACTATTTGGTACTGCTTATTTTATTGCATTTTACTATTGCACACTGTTGTTGCATGCTTACACGCAGTTGGGCACGAGCCTTTGGTGGGTGCCTACTGAGATATATTTCTCACACCCTGTTTGGGTCATGCTTTTCGGCCCAAATAGATTACGTGGTTGCAGGTGTAGATAGGGGAAAGAGTCCATATACAAGTACTTGACTGTTGTTGAGGAGTAGGAGTGCATGGGACCGAGCCTAGGCTTGCGATACCGCGGCCAGCTGTTTCCTTTGTTTTGCTGTACTCGGTTTTCTGCTGTACTTTATTGATGTATAACATGTTCTGGCTGTTTTCTAGGAACTTGAATCATGTAGCATCATCTTTTATATATTGTTGGTTATATTCACTATGGTAGTTTATTTCCTTTGTGTATGGTTTACTGCTTCTGCTGTTGTTGTTGTATGTTTATTTTGTATTCCGCTGCGCTACACTTTGACAAATGAGGGCATAGTTTCCCACTAACAGACCTGGGCCCTTGCTGCTAGTTAGCAGCCTCTGGCGTTTTGGTAAATGCGCTTGAGGTCACTTGGAGAACCGGGCTCGGGGCACCCGTTGCGTGGCACCCGGGTCCGGGACGTTACAACTTAAGCCTAAACCTTTTCCATCACAGCATAAATATTCATTTCTGGGTCAAAATATTTCACTTTCAGTCATCATTTCTATTGAATTATGTAAAAACCAAGATGAAAAGTTGTTATCTTTACTGTTGAAGTTCAAAAATGCCATAGGATAGACCATTTCTGATATCAAAGGATTATTCCGACTTTTGTATGCATAGGACCCACATAGAACCTAATCATTAACCAATAGTTGAGTATGAAATATGGATAAATACAAATAGAAAAGTGATTGTGATAGAGGATGTTTTCAAGTTTCTTTATGCTAGGATTATATACCCCATTTTGACAGTGCTTGGGTTAGTCTGGTACAAGTTGTACCTAAGAAGGGAGGATTCATTGTTGTGACCAATGAGAAAAATGAGCTAATTCAAGTTATAAAATTTTCTAAGTGGAGAGTTTGTATCTATTATAGAATGATGAATTCTTTAACTAGAAATGTTTATTTTCAAATGCCTTTTCTAGATAAAATTCTCAAAAGGCTAGCTAGAAGTGAGTTTTTTCACTAGTGGAAACAAAATTTAACACGTCGGCCTTTTTCACGTCAGTTCTATATAACTGATGTGGAAAGATATAATGATTGATATATCATGTCAGTTATTTTATAAACGATGTGATATATCAATCAGGATACATATTTTATGTTGGTTATTCTATAACCGGTGTAAAATATACGAAGATTAGCTTTTTCACGTCGGTTATTATATAACTAATGTGAAAATCGAATCTGGCACACTTTATCACATCGGTTATAAAATAACCGATGTGATAAAGGAATCCTCGGTGCTTTACCACATCATTTATTTTATAACCTATGTGATAAAGGAAATCTCGTCGCTTTACCATGTCGGTTATAAAAAACCTGACGTGATAAAGCCAATCTCGGAAATTTATGATGTTAGTAGAAAGTGACATATATCATGTCGGTTATGAAATAAGCAATGTGATAAATAGTTTTCTACATTGGTTATTAAATAACTGACATTATAAACATTAAAGAAATAGTTTATCATGGAGGTAATTAAATAACCGACATGATAAATCTTTTAAATGATTTATCGCACCTCGTATTCGGTCATTCTGTGTTTTCTTTGATCGAGCGACCTGCCACTCGTCTCTCTCACGCAGAAAACCTAGATTTGATTCTTCGAAGTCATTCCCTCTAGCCTTGTTTTTCCAACATCATTCTTCATATTTATTATTATCAGATCTATCAGGTTGACTCCCAACACTCAAGTAAGCCTCACAAGACTCGTTTTAATTTTTTTTTCTGTGCTTCCCTAAACTAATTTGTTGAGATGTTATTTTTCTTTGTTCTTTCAATCATGGTTAGTTTCATAGTGTTCATCTATACCATGCTAAATTATTTTTTTGTAAAATAAACCTATGGAAGTGATTCCATGCAAGTTTATGATTTTTGTGTGTTCTATCATGTGTGTGCGCGCGTATAGGGGGTTTCTATGGGGGTGGGGGGCTGTACAAGTGGGTGGGGGTGTCCAGGGGGTTGGGTTGGCTGTCCATTTGGGTGGGGGTGTCCAGGGGGTGTCAAAGGGGTTGGGGGTGGTGTCTAGGGGGTGATGGGGCTGTCCAAGGGGGTTGGGGGTGTCCAAGGGGTGTAGGGATGTCAAAGGGGGTGGGGGTGGTGTCCAGGGGGGTGGGGGCAGTCTAGGGGGGTGTCCATGGGGGTTGGGTGGGCTGTACAGTTGGGTGGGGGTGGCCAGGGGGTGTCAAAGGGGGTGGGGGTGGGTTCTAGGGGTTGTGGGGTCTGTCCAAGGGGGTTGGGGGTGTCCAAGGGGGTGCGGAGGATGTCAAAGGGGGTGGGGGTGTCCAGGGGGTGGGGGCAGTCCAGGGGTGTGTGTGTGGGGGGGGGGGGGGGGTTCTAGGGGGTTGGGTGGGCTATCCAGTTGGGTGGGGGTGTTCGGGGGGGTGTCAAAGGGGGTGGGGGTGTCTAGGGGGTGTGGGGGCTGTCCAAGGGGGTTGGGGGTGTCCAAGGGGGTGCGGGGGATGTCAAAGGGGTGGGGGTGGTGTCCAGGGGGTGGGGGTTGTCTAGAGGGTTCAGGGGGCTGTCGAGAGGGTTTGGGGGGGTCCAGGGGGTGTTCAAGGGGGTAGGAGGTGGGGGTGGTGTCCAGGAGGGGTAGTGGGTGTCCAAGGGGGTGGGCGGTGGGGGGGGGGCTGTCCAAGGGGGTGGTGCTGTCCAAGGGGGGTGGGGGTGTCTAAGGGGGTGGGGGATAAGTGTCAGTTGGGATTGACTATTGCATTGTGTTTTGTGAGATCATGAAATGATGATTGTGTTGTTTCATGGACATTAGGCTATAATTTATTAGTGTTTATTCTAATTTTCTATCAACCATTAAAGGCCCCTTGGTTTTCTTGGATTCCATGGAATTTCCTTAAATAAGTTACTTATTCCATATTCTTCTTCCTTTATTATTTGTTTCTTTTTTTCTTCTTCATACACTTTTTCTTCTCCATCATTCCTTCTATTATTAGTGATGTTTGGTCATTTTTAAATTGATGGTTTAATAGTAATCATTTTTTTCTAGGGTTATTAGGATGGGTGGGGGTGTCCAAGGGGTGGGGGGCTTTCTAGAGGGGTGGGGGTGTCCCGGGGGTGGGGGTGGGGGCTGTCCAGAGGGGTGGGGGTGTCCAAGGGGGTGGTGGTGTCCAGGGGGTGTCCAAGGGGGTGGGGGTGGTGTCCAAGGGGTGGGGGTGTCCAGGGGGTTGGGGTGTCCAGGGGGTGTCCAAAGGGGTAGGGGATGGGGGGGTGTCCCGGAGGGGTGGGGGTGTCCAATGGGGTGGGGGTGGGGGTGGGGTGGGGGCTGTCTAGAGGGGTGGTGGGATGTCCAGGGGGTGGGGGGCTGTCCATAGGGGTGGGGGGGGCTATCCAAGGGGGTTGTGGTGTCCAGGGGGTGTCCAAGGGGGTGGGGGGCTGTCCAAGGGGGTGGTGGTGTCCAGGGGGTGTCCAAGGGGGTGGGGGTGGTTTCCAAGGGGGTGGGGGTGGTGTCCAAGTGGGTGGGGGTGTTGTCCGAGAGGGTAGGGGTGACCAGGTGGTGGTGTCCAAGGTAGTGGGGGTGATATCTAGGGGGTGGGGGTGGTGTCCAGGGGGTCGGGGGCTTTCCAGAGGGGTGGGGGGGGGGGGCTTCCAGAGGTTTCTAATCGTTAGGATCTATGTAATTTTCAGTAGTGAATGTATACATTTTTTAATATTTATACTTTATATTTATTTTTTATGGAAGGGTGAATTTGGTATCCAGTTGCACCGGGATGTATTCTTTGTGAACCTTAAGAAGAAATGATCCAAGATGAATTTAAAACTGTTATATCTAACTATATTTTATTTTTAAAATCATATTCAAACATATTTTTTTTAAATACAAATAGACTTTTTTTAAAATTCAAAATTTTTTTACATTCAAAATATGAGTTTTTTCAAATAAACATATATTTGTCTTATCTTAAAAAGATGTATAATTTTTATATTTGTTATAGGTAATAATGAGTTGAAGTTGGATTACGAAAAATCAAATGAGAAATGAATATGAGTAAGGTGTTGATGCCTTTTTGGAATTTTTCTAAACGAAATGAACCAAGTAGTGACATTTTTTTGTCCATGAATGAAATGTTTGAATATGAAGAAGTTGAAAAGTATAGAGATAAAAGATCATCTAATTTGTCATGGTTTTATTCTGAGTTACTGCAATTGGATTTGGCATGGTGAAACTGGATGAAATTTCACTGATGATGATGATTCGAAAGATGGTGACTTCGATAGAATTGAAGAAATGATTCACAATATTGCAGCAAAAAAAATTGAGATAGAACCGACAGTTGCGCGTCTATATAGTGATGCTGAAAACCCATTATATCTCGATTGTACAGATTTTACAGTTTTTTCAGCGGTGTTAAGATTGATTAACCTGAAGGCGAAACATGGATGGAGTGAAAGAAGTTTTACAGAGCTGCTATAATTGATGAAATACATTCTTCCAAAAGATAACGATCTTCAAGATCAACATTATAAGGACAAGAAAATATTATGCCCGATGGGATTGGGATACAAGAAAATACATGCCTGTCCGAATAAAAGTATGATATATAGGAAGGAATATGAATTTCTTTCAGAGTGTCCTAAATGTGGTACATCACAGTATAAGGTAAAAGAAAAATCATAGGCTGATGTAGAGATTACAAAGACCCCTGCAAAGGTATTTTGGTATCTTCCTATAATTCATCATTTCAAACGTTTATTTTCTAATTCACATGATGCAAAAAGGTTATGATGGCATGCTGATGAGCGGTTATGTGATGGAAAAATATGTCATCCAGCTGATTTTTCACAATGGAAGAAAATTTATGAGCAATATTCAATATTTGGAAATGAATTTAAAAATCTCACACTAGGGTTGTGCACAAATGGGATGAATCCATACCAAACCCTCAATAGCACACATAGTTCATGGCCTGTTTTATTGGTAATTTAAAACCTCTCTCCTGAATTTTTTATGAAGCGCAAATATGTCATGTTGAGTATAATGTTCTCTGGTCCAAAGCAACTCGACAATGATATTTATGTTTTCTTGTCACCGTTTATTGATGATTTGAAACTTTTATGGGAGAATGGTATTAGGGTGTATGATTCTTATAAAATTGAATATTTTCAACTACGTGCAGTGCTTTTGTTCACTATAAATGACTTCCAAGCATATAGAAATTTGTCTAGATATAGTGTTAAAGGGAATAAAGCATGTCCAATTTGTGAACAACAGATGTCATATTTTCAATTTCATCATGGGAGGAAAATAGTGTACATGGGTCATAAAAAGTTTTTGCCTAAGGATCACTCTTATAAAAGACTAAAAAAGGCATTCAATGGCTCACAAGAATTTGATATTGCTCCAAAACCTTTATCCCCTGATCTGTATTTTGAGAGGGTGAAAAACCTTGATGTGACATTGGGAAAGACATAGAAATATGGAAATGATAGACATATTTGGAAGAAAATGTCAATATTTTTTAAGCTACCGTATTAGAGATATCATGAATTTAAACATAATATTGATGTTATGCACGTGGAGAAGAATATTTGTGATAGCTTGATTGGAACATTGATAGATATTAAAGGAAAGACAAAAGATGGATTGAATGCAAGATTAGACTTACTATCAATGGGAATACATTTGGAGTTAGTTCCCACTCCTAATGGAAGATGAAAATTTCTTCCCCCGGCTTGTCACACATTATCGAAGAGGGAGAAAATTAGATTTTTTCAGTGTATTCATGATATAAAAGTGCATAAGGGTTATTCTTCAAGTGTAAAATTTTTTGTCTCATTGAAGGACATGAAGTGGATAGGTATGAAATCTAATGATTGTCACGTCATGATGCAACAACATCTGCCAGTTGCATTGTGTGGAATATTTCCCATCCATTTTAGAACGACTATAATGAATTTGTGTTATTTTTTCAATTCAATTTGTAATAAGGTTATTGATGTGAAAGCTTTGAACATTTTGGAAAAGGATGCAATTTGTATACTTTTTCAATTGGAAATGTATTTTCCTCCAACTTTTTTTGATATAATGGTTCATTTAATGATTCATCTGGTTCGGGAAATAAATCTTTGTGGACCTGTATATCTTCATTGGATGTATCCTTTTGAAAGGTATATGAAAATATTGAAGGGGTATGTTAAGAATACATATCGACCTGAAACATCCATTATTGAAAAGTATATTTCTGAGGAGGTTGCAGAGTTTTGTATGAGCTACATGGCTGTGTCACAGCACATAGGTTTGCCTCCATCTCACCATGAACTCGTTAATAATGAGGGAATGGGGATTCGTGGCTTGAAAGTCAAATCGTTGCCAGCTGAACAAATGAATAAGGAAGAATCATACATATTGAACAACATAGATGATGCTCAACCGTATAACACATTGAATATTAATGAGTTGAAACAATGTCATCCAAAGAAAAAAGAAATGTGGATTTTGAATGAGCACAACAAAACATATTTTCCATGGTTTAAAAATACCATTCTAGGTAGATCAGATGTATCATAGACATTAAAATGGATAGTGGGTGGTCCATGTTTAAATGTGATAACATGGTCCGATTATGACATTAATGGTTATACATTTCATACGAAAGCTCAGGACAACATAAGTGCAGTTCAGAATAGTGGTGTATTGGTGTTTGCAGAAGCAATGCATTTTTCGAGTACTAAGGAAAAAAAACCAATTTCTGCATCAAGTGCATATTATGGAGTGATTGAAGACATATGGGAGGTGGATTACTTTAAAATTAAAGTTAATGTTTTTAACTATAAATGGTATTTCGGTAAAAACAGTTTCAGACACGATGAATTTGGAATGAAAGTTGTTAATATGAATAGATTGGAAGACACAATTGATTCTTTTATAATGGAAACACATGAAAAACAAATTTTCTATGTAGTAGATCAATCAGATATGCAGTGGGATGTTGTTTTACAAGGGAAAAACAATATGTTGGTGAGGATGAACTTGATGAAGATGTTGATTTATGTGATATCCCTAATTCCATGGAAATATTAACAGAACATAATGATGATCATGTTGAAGACATGGTTTGTTCCATAAGGAATGATCACGACGAAGGAATTTCGGAAAAAAAAATCCATTTGTACATTCCTAAAAATAGAGGTAACATTTGTTTATTCCTTGTTTACATTTATTATTTTTATGAAATGGTAGATATTGTATGTTTTTTTATTAAAACATGTATTAAAACAAAAGAAGTATAAGTTTTTGTTTTTTTAAATTTTTTTAGTTTACTTTATCATTTTTACCATTACATTAATTATATATCTATTGTTTTTGTTCAGTGACAATTACTTTACCATGTTTACCATGTTTACCAGGTTTACCATGTTTTAATTTTATTTAGTTTACTTTACCATTTATTTTTTTTAGTTTACTTCCATGGAATGATTAACATAATAATGTTTGTTTTTTTGATTTGAAGGATAATGAAAGATCAATCAATTGATCAACCACATGATTCTGGAGATGAACATAGTGGTCATACCTCTAGGGAGGAACATTCCCATGCTCGTCTTGATGTTCCCAAATCTTCCTCATGTGCTCTTATTACTACAAAGAGTTCATGAGTTAGTAAACATGGGTGCACACATTTACCAAAATTATCACTTGCCCATACACAAGATCAGAGGATAGATGTTGAGTTTGATGAGGATGATATTCCTAGAGGTCCAAATTTAAAAGATTTTAAGAGTTTTGTTTCAACTCAGGGTAAGAGAAAAGTAAGAATTTTGTATGATGACTGGAGAAGTGTGGGCAAAGCGATAATCTCTCAGTTATGGGAGATGATTTTGGTAAGATCTTTTGATATTTTTTTCCTATTCTTTAAATGTTTCTAGTATATATAATATGTTTAACCTCTTCTTTATCAGATTACATTTAATATTACTGACACTGGAGGAGTTAGGAAGAAATTATTATTGAGGGATTCCAGGAAATGGAGGGATTTCAAATCAACCCTCACATATAATTTCATTTTTGGTTATGGGATTCATGAAAATCCATGTCGTAAATATCCTTTCATAGATAAAGACACATGGAGGCAGTTTGTTGAAAGTATAAGAAAAGATTCATTTTTGGTAAGGGCAATGTAAACTTTTATAAGATATCTTATTTAAATGATCTTATTACTATTTTTTTAATGAATTCATATTCTAAATTTACAGAAAACAAAGAAATATCATCAGGATATCCAATCTAAAAATGTATACCCTCAAAGTTTATCTCGGGGAGGGTATACCTTATTGGAATAACAAATGATGGCGGAAAAATTACAAAAACTAAGAGCCGAGTCTTCAAGATCTGGAGAGGTGGTCCTTCCATCCCCTCCATCTAGACATGAAAAATGGAAGAGAGCTCAGATGGGAAAAAGGGCAATATCTTTCAAAAGATTTGAGAATCATAGTTGAGAGGATTGTAAGATATCTATTTTATTTATTTAAGTTAACTATTTTCTTCATATAATTTCAATAATTATATAAATGTTCAATTAATTAATACATGATTATCTTGAGGAGCAGAGCTCACAGGGGGTATTTACATCTGCTGGGAGGCATGATATTTTATCTGCAGCATTGGGAAATCCTGAACATCCTGGTCATGTACAATGATATCCAGTAGGTGTATCGGTAAGAAAAGGGTTTCAACGTTCTTCAACTACTTATGTTGAGAGTGTTTATAAAAAAATAGAATCCTTGGAGGCTGATGTTCAAAATTTTAATGCAACAATGGAGGAAAAGATTAGAGCATCGGCAGAGTATGTGTTTGTAGACATGAAAAGACAATTTTAGACTACATCTCCCACTCCTCCACCTCCCCCTGTAGACCCCATTATTTATCCTCCACCTCTGCCAGTAGCTCCCACTCCTTATCCCACAGACACCATTTTTTATCCTACTCCTCCGCCACCGCTTCCTACTTATTGTGAGTTGTTTGTTGATGATCCTCAACATCATATAGTTACATATGGGTTGGACTATTGTATAGAAGATACAGTTCATCATCAAAAATTAGAGGTAGATAATCAGAGGTCCACTGTACATAATATTATAGAGAGATCACCTCTAGTACCATTACTTATAGATGAGGTGATGATAGTTGGACATAGTATCATCCATTTTTTAATTTTTCCATCCATACTTCTTCGACTCATTACCATAGAGGTATGTATGTTATATCTTCTATTTTTTTTATTAAAGTTGTTTTATCATTTGAAAACTAATATATTTTTCTATTTATTTTTATAGGAATACTTCAAAGGTAAAGAAATAATGTATAGACAACAACAAAGACAAATGGATATGACATGAGATACATATTCTAGTAGTTTTGATAGATTGTCAAGATATTCAAATTTGTTGGCGGATCATTATGAGTTTCCAATAGAAGCTCATGTTTTTGGACATGCAATAACTATGGGGATTATGAAAGCTGATATCATGGAGCTTGTTACTGGAGATAAGTAGGGCATCAACGTGGTGCAAATTTTTTCCATGTAAGTCTTAACACATTTCCCTACGTTATATTTATTAAAAATGTATACTTATGTCTATTTTGTATTAGGTATCTTTATAAAATTTGTGAGAAGAATGAGCGGATAGATGTATATCGGTTCATGGACCCGTATTTAATTTCCCCTAAAGCATTTGCATTGGATGAGGAATAAAGAATGAGTTATATTACTAAAAGACTTGAACAAAATATAATCACACAATGTTGGATGGCACCTTTTGTGAGAGGTATGAAACACATCTCTCTCAAAGTGTTCATTATCTTTTTACATAAAAAACCACTAACCATAAATTTTCTTTTATCAGTGATCATTGGATGTTAGGGGTTTTTTACCTAAGGGAGAAGACACTTTATTGGATATGCTCTGTCTATGGTGCTGTGCGGGAAAGTTTTAAGAAAATATTGGAAAAGTAAGTTTCAATTTCTCAATAGTTTTATATATTATAATGAATTTTAAATCTATCCCATTCCTATTATTTTCTAACTGGGGATGGGTATACTTTTGAAAAAACACAAAGAAAAGGAGTGAGAAGATCAAATATGTTAATGTAAGGGTAAATTTCCATTTATAATTTGTAATTTTTGATTTATTAAATAAAAATAATATATTGAATTTACACTCATTCAAACAGAACTGTCATGAACAACAAGGCGTCATTGAATGTGAATATTATATGTGAATATTTATGTACGAAATAATAACAATTGGGACATTTGTGAACATTGACCTAGTAATATTTCCTTTTATACTTTGCCATAATATTTCATTTGATTTATTCATTATACACATTAACTAATATACTTGTAATTTGTAGCTATTTGATGACCCTCAACCCTATAGTGCTCAAGATGTCAAACACTTACAAGTGGAATGGTCAAAGTATTTTACAGGTTTGATTTCATTTTAATTGTTTTTAGTGTAAAATGTAATTTTGAATATTATCATTGTAAATGTGTATTTGGTAGTCATTTAGGTTGGATTTAGTTTTTTTAAGTTGACATTGCATGTTTTGAATGTTATATATGTGAATGTTTAATTTTTCTATACTTCTTGTTTTAGTCTACTTATGATGGTTTTTTTGGTATGGATTGTAGTCTGGGGGGTGGGGTTCCAAGGGTGTGGGAGGGGGGTGTTCAATGGGGTGGGGGTATCCAGGGGTGTGGGAGGGATGTCCGGTGGGGTGGGGGGTATCCTGGGTGTCCATGAGAGTGGGGGTGTAGTCCAGGGGGGTGGGAGCTTTTCCAGGAGGGTGGAAGGGCTGTCCAGGGGAGTGGGGGCTATCCAGGGGGTGTCCAGGGGTGTGGGGGTGTCATGTGGGGTGAGGGGGGTTTCAGGGGTGTGGGAGGGATGTCCATTGGGGTGGGGGGGGGGGTAGTCCAGGGTTGTGGGAGAGGAGGCAACGCCATCCCTCGGGGGGCTAAACGCCGCTGGAAGGTACTCATCACTCCCACATGTGAAAAATTTTGAGAGCTCAAGCTTCGCATGTGGGAGTGATGAGTACCTTCCAGCGACGTGCCCCCCGAGGGATGGCGGTGCCTCCTCTCCCAACACCAGCTGACCAGGGGCTGTCCATGGGTGGGGGGCAGCCTAGGGGTGGGGGGGTGTCCATGGGTGTAGTGGGGGATTTCTAGTGGGGTTGGGGGGTTCTGGTCTGGTTTTGGTTTGGTTTTGGTCTGGGGGTGTCCAGTGAGGTGGGGGGGTCTAGGGGTGTGGTGGGGGATGTCCAGTGTGGTGGGAGGGTGTCCAGGAGGGTGGGAGGGATGTCTAGGCGAGTGGGGGGATATCCAAGTGGTGTCAAGGGGGTGGGGGCAGTCTCGAGGGGGGGGGGGTGGGTAGTCCATGGGTATGGGGGTGTCCAGGAGGGTGGGGGATGTCCAGGGGTGTGGGGGTGTAACGCCCCGACCCTAGATACCCAGAGTCGCTGCATTATTACATAACATTGGCATGATCACAAGAAAAATCAAATCTCGAAAGACCGATTGGTTTAGTAGCCTTGGAAACACTAGATATATTCATAAGTTTTACATTACTTCATAAAATGAAAAACTACTACAACAAAATAATGTCTCCACAGTCCACACTATTATCCCCTCATAATATCCCTGCAGGTCATTCATAACATACTTCTTCACATCCCAGGAAAAAAATAAAACATAGAAAAGGGGTGAGCTCAAATGCCCAGTAAGGATAACAATATAGAGGAAACTTTCATAAATAAGAATAAACATTTAAGGCAATGTATAACTAAAACAAAATCCTTTCAATCTTGAACTTTCAACATAGTATGGAATAAATAAAATAAAATAATGCCATTTACTTATTCACATGGATATTCTACTAATCGAATAATCACATGAAAAATCAATAACCACTTTCATAATGATGGAATGCATATTGCCAGACTATCATAACCACATAGCCAAGGCCTTGTGCCAAGACTACAAATAAGATTTTGTCAAGGCCTTATTCCAAGAAACTAGTTTGTCTCATGAGACCTACTGATGCATCGAGGAGCTATAGCGGGCTCCACCCGTCACATATTAAGTCCAATGCATTCCCATATGAAAAGGTTTAAACATAACACAAACATTCGTATTATAACTAGCATACGAAATGTCAATAATTTCACCATAAACTATGAATGGTATAAAAATAGCACATCCACAGTCAAACATATCACAAAACCTTCAATACAATATAGAAGTTTTGTATCATAATAAATCCACTTCAAATAAGCGTAAAATCCATCAAAGGATGTTGAAATAGATGAAATCAAAACTCTTTCTAGAGATATATCTCTTTCTATTTTTGAAATCATTTAAAATCCATATAAAATAAAAAAATTTCATTGAAAATATTCTTATAAGCTTGTAAGGAAAGCTTTGAAGATTTTATAACGGCGGAAAATAGCCGCACCCTCCGTATAAGTTAAAAAAAACATGTTTACCTTAACTCTGTCGAAAAGGATAAAAAGGACCTTGTTTTGAAAACGACGAAAAGATTCCTTTATAAACCTCTTATAAAAAGTAAAACAAGGGTATAAATGAATTTAACCCATATTCTTGTAAATAAAAATGTTTTTAAATACATTTTTAAGAAAACAAGGATGTGGAAGATAAAGAGATCCCAGTAGATTATTACGTATAAACAACCTCGGATAATGAAGAGATTGTGAAATAACCCTTACCAATTTGGTAACTTATGAAACATACAACCCATGAAAGAGGTATCATACAATGAATATGTAAATACACATAAATTAGAGTGTATTACACAAACAATATAATTATGGGTAGTACATACACCACACAAAAGGTGATGGTGGCAATATGGCACGAATCTCACGGGAATAAGGAGTGAGATGAAAACCCCTTACCTTGAACTTTTCCTTGGTTGGGGTAGGTTAACCTCCTGTATAATAGTGAAATAATTGTTGTTAAATTATACAAGAATCATATATATTAATATGATATCATATATTATCTTTTAACATTGATTTGTTAATAATATCTTAGAATTATCGTCGTTTCGGGTGTTAACTTACTCGTTTTCTTTTATATGTTTTGTTACCTAAGCCGTGTTTGTTGTATCTTATTCATATCCAGAATGATATCATGTCCTTAAACATAATTTTTAAATAATCAAATGATAATTATACTTGAATGGATACGATGGAGAATGAATCTCATCGCGTTCGTGGAGACGGTAGTCCGTACGTACGCACGAGCGACAATATCATTCTTTTGATATTAAAATAATATATAAATGGATGATATATCATATATACAGAATAATTAGCATGTTATATTTATTATTTACATGATTTACACATCATTATTATACCCATCCAAATAATAATATATTGAATAACAATTACACCACGACGTGGAGACGGTAAGTCGTACGTACGCACGTATGGTGACATGTTATTCAAAGGGTGGATAGAATACTGAATATAGTTGTACCATATTTATAATAACATCACAGTATATGTGAGATACTGGATTTATTATTTTATAATGGTAATAACAATGAAAGAAGAAGTGGAAGAAGAAAGGAACTTGAAAAGGGGTGGTGAAAACATTACCTCTTCTTCGGGTTCTTCCTTTTGATTTGATCAAAAGGGCTCCTTAGGTTGGATTTCTGATCAAATTAAGGCCTCTAGGTTGTAGTGAGTGAAGTTGGGAGAGTATTTGGGCAGAGTTAGGCTGAAACAAAAGGCTTTGAATGTGTGAAGAAATGAGAAGGAGGAATGCCCTTTTATAAGAGGGGTGAGGGGCACCTTTGGAAAAGCTAGAAATATTAATTTATAATAAATTAATATTCGGTTTCTAATGGTTCCAAAGTTGATTATTTAACTGTTATGGTGGGGATAGGTCGAAAACAACTCAACCAATTGAATTTAGACAGGTTTGGGTACTTATATTAACCTTATCTTTAAGTATTAACTCTAAATTAATTAGTTTCACTTTTACAATGTCTCTTTGTATTTTTATATAATATGGTTAATAAAATTACTATATACATCCAAGAGACCCCCCAAGTGGTCCATTAATGATGAACCTATCATGATATAAGTCTCTTGGCCGAACCTTAGATTTTTAGGAATTTAATATCAATTCATAATATAATATTTGTTTTAAGAACTCTTTTATGTCAATTTTGACACTATTCAATAGTTGATTTTTGTGAAACTCATAACAGATTGATTACTTCGAACAAAGACAATTAAAACAATCCTAATATATCATATTATCCTATAAAATTAGTTTAATTCATTTAAAGTTTCATATTATATTTATTTGGGTATTTATAATATCAATTATTTTAATTTTTCACTATTATTGTAATTAATTCATCATCATTGTGTCATAAATAAATTAAATTATTTAATGTCTAAAAATTATAAATAAAATATCCTTATGTAGTAAATCTTTTTATCTTTCTAATTAATATTTATAATCTAAAATAAAACATATATAACCCTATGTAAAAATTGTTTTTCTAAAAGATATATGCTTGTGTCATTTTTGTATTCATTTTAACTTAATTAAAATAAAGTGTCCCTATCACCTACAAGTGGCACCATGGGGTCCCAAAATAGACTCAAAGATGCCTATGGTCTAACATGTATCAACCAATAAGTCTAGGACACGTTTTAGGGTAATTTGGTATTATTATAATATTATTGTTTTAACCCTTATTTACCGGATTTACCCTTAACCATGGTAAATAAAATATTTACCGCAGTAATTATTCAAAATGTCTAAAAATAAAAGTTACCGATTTACACAATTTGAAAATCCTGATTCCAAAAATGGAATCCATTTTTATAAATTCAAAACACAGAAGTGGAATAAATAAATTTAAAATTAATTCCCGCTGTTAAAACAAAAAGCGTGTTTTTAAGAGATAATAACTATCAAAAGATTGACACTTGTTTATGTTCGGTTTAATTGTAAAATTATGTCCAATGACCAAAATTATATTAAATGGTAAAAATATATTCTAAATATACTTTAAAAACTCTCAAATTCATAATTTGTCACTATTAATTATTTTGATTAAAAAGGTTGTTTTTAATTAAAATTTAGTAATTTTTACTATTCATCAAAATATGAAAGTTATCCGAAAAGTACCAAAATTTCACCTTAGGATAAATTCGATATTCCGAATCCAAAAATGAATTCCATTTTAAAATATAAAATATATATAATTTCAAAAATTAGGTATTACTATTCATAACGACAAGTTTGATTGGTTATGGTGTGCTAGAACTCGGTGTTGCGTACAACACACGCAATCACATTATTCAAAGAGAAGCGTACCGTAGAAGCTTGGGGTGTTACAGGGGGGCTTTCAAGGGGTGGGGGGAAGTCCTGAGGGGTTGGGGGCAGTACTGGGGTGTGGGGGGGTGTCTAGGAGGGGGGTTATCCAGGGGTGTGGGGGGCTGTCCAGGGAGTTTGGGGGGGGGGGGGCAGTCCAGGTGTGTGGGGGGGTGTCTAGGAGGGTGGGGGCAGTCCTGGGAGTGTGGGGGTGGGGTCCAGGGGTGTGGCCGAGGAGGCGCCACCATCCCTCAAGGGGATGAATGCCCCTGGAAGGTACTCATCACTCCCACATGTGAAACATTTTGAGAGCTCAAGCTTCGCACATGGGAGTGATGCGTACCTTCCAGCGGCATGCCCCCAAAGGGATGGCGGTGCCTCCTCTCACAACACCACCTGTCCAGGGGCTGTACAGAGGGTGGGGGCAATCCAGGTTTGGGGGGGGGGGGGTTCTGGTCTGGTTTTGGTCTGGGGTTTCCAATGTGGTTGGGGGGTGTCCATGGGTGTGGGGGGGATATCCAGTGAGGTGGGAGGGTGTCCAGGAGGGTGGGAGGGATGTCTAGGCGATTGAGGGGATATCCAGGGGTGTCTAGGGGTGTGGGGGGAATTCTCGGGGGTGGGGGAAGTCCAGGAGGGTGGGGTGGGGGGTGGGGTGTCCAGGAGGGTGGGGGGGGGGGTCCAGGAGGGTGGGGGTGGGGGGTGTCCAGGGGTGTGGTGGGGGATATCCAGTGAGGTGGGAGGGTGTCCAGGAGGGTGGGAGGGATGTCTAGGCGAGTGGGGGGATGTCCAGTGGGTGTCCAGGGGTGTGGGGGGATGTCCCGGGGGTGGGGGGCAGTCCAGGAGGGTGGGGTGGGGGTGGGGTGTCTAGGAGGGTGGGGGTGGGGGGGTGTCCAGGAGGGTCGGAGTGGGTGTCCAGGAGGGTGGGGGTGTCCAAGAGGGTGGGGGTGTCTAGGAGGGTGGGGGGGATGTCCAGGGGTGTGGGGGGTAGTCCAGGTGTGTGGGGGATGTCCAAGGGTGTCCAGGAGGGTGGGGGCAGTCCAGGGGTGTGGGTTGGGGGTGGTGTCCAAGAGGTTTGGGGGTTGTCCAGGGGTGTGGGGGGCTATCCAGGGTGTGGGGGGGAGTATAGGTGTCTGTGTGTGTGGGGGGGGGGTGTCTAGAAGGGTGGGAGGCAGTCTTGGGGGTGGGGGTAGTCAATGGGTGTGGGGGTGTCCAAAAGGGTGGGGGGGGGGGGTTTCCAGGGGCGTGGGGGGATATCACGGGGGGGAGTCCAGTGGTGTGTGTGGGGGGGGTGTCTAGTGGTGTGTGTGGGGGGGGGGGGGGTCTCTAGGAGGGTGGGGGCAGTCCCGGGGGTAGATGGGGGGGGGGGTAGTCCAGGGGAGTGGGGGAGGGGTTTCCAAGAGGGTGGGGGTTGTCCAGGGGTGTGGGGGGTTGTTTAGGGGTGGTGGGGTAGTCCAGGGGCATGGGGGTGTCCAGGAGGGTGGGGGGGGGGGGTTGTCCAGGGGTGTTGGGGGTTGTACAGGGGTGGGGGAAATCTAGGGGTGTGTGTGTGTGTGTGTGAGGGGGGGGGGGGGGGGGTCTAGGGGTGTGGTGGGGGCTGCCCCAGTGAGGTGAGGGGGTTCTGGTCTATTTTTGGCAACTTTTTGGTTAGTTTCAGGGGTGTGGGGGTTGTCCAGGGGTGTGGGACTGTTGTCTAGGGGGTGGGGGTATACATGAGGGTGGGAGGGGGGTTGTCCATGGGTGTGGGGGGGTTGTCCAGGGGTTGGTGGGGATGTCCTGGGGTGTGGGGGGTTGTCCAGGGGGTGGGGGGGCTTTCCAGTGGTGCGGTGGGGTCTTTCCAATGGGGTGAGGGGGTTCTGGTCAATTTTTGGTAACTCTTTGGTCAGTTTCAAGGGTGTGGGAGTGCTGTCCAGGGGGTGGGGGTATATAAGAAGGTGGGGGGGTTGTCTAGTGGTGTGGGGGGCTGTCCAGGGGGTGGTGGGGATGTCCAGGGGTGTGGGGGTTGTCCAAGGGGTGGGGCTGTCTAGGGGTTTAGGGGGGTGTCCAGGGGTGTGGTGGTGGGGGGGGGGGGGGTTCTGGTATGTTCTGTTCTATTTTTGGTATTTTTTTTGTTTTAAGTGATTTGGCTGGGCATAGTAGTGGTTTTGGTTTTTTTAAAAAAATTGTTTTTTACGTCGGTTATTTCATAACCGACTTAAAAATGCATTGATATTTGTTATAACGTCAGTTATTTGGAAACCAATGTAATAACTTCATGGAAAATGGTTCTTACAATCGTTATTTCATAACCGACGTAATAAAGTGAAATGGATAGTCTTTTACGTCGGTTGATTTACAACTAATGTTGAAGATATGTTTTTATGTTGGTTATTATATGAACGACGTTGAATACTTCTTTGCAGACATGTTTATTACGTCAGTTTTTTTCTAACCGACATGATAAAGGCTTCAGAAGAGTGATTTGTGACATTGGTTATATAATAACCATCGTGAAAGGGTTTATATCAAGTCGGTTATTAAATAACCGACATAGAAAATGCATTTTTATTTGTTATAATGTAGTTTATTTGGAAACCGACGTAATAACTTCATGGGAAATGGTTTTTACGTCAGTTACTTCATAACCGGCGTAATAAATTGAAATGGATAGTCTTTGACATCAGTTATAAAATAATTAACGTCGTCGATAAGTTTTTACATCAGTTATTATATAACCGACGTTGAAAACTGCTTGGAAGATTGATTTATCACATCAGTTATAACAATAACCGATGTGATAAGTGCTTCAGAAGAGTGCTTTATGACATCAGTTTTATAATAACCGACGTGAAAGGGATTTTATCACATCGGTTATTAAATAACCGACGTCATAAAGCACTCCTCTGAAGCATTTTCCACGTTGGGTTTCTATCAACCGACGTAAAAAACGCTTCGGATTTGTGTTTTTTATGTCGGTTTTAAAATAACTAACATAAAAAACTCTGTTTATAATCACTCCTATAATAACGTCAGCCAAAATACGACGTTAAAAATAAAAAATAACTCCTGTAAAAAACGTTTTATGCACTAGTGTTTGTTTGATGGATAGTTATTCTTATTATAACCATATTCTTGTATACCTAGAAGACCAAGAGAAAACCATATTCACAAGACCCTTTGGGATATTTTCTTACTAAAAAATGCTCATTGGGTTTTGTGGTGTGCCAGCTACTTTCTAAAGATGTATGATGGCTATATTTTCAGACATGATTGAGTGAATCATTGAGGTTTTCATGGACAACTTTTCCATTGTTGGTAGCATGTTTGAGAATAGTTTGAAAAGTATAGAACTTGTTTTAGAAAAATTCTGAGAGACCAATATTGTTATAAATTGGGAGAAATGTCAATTTATGGTCACCAATGGTATTGTTCTTGGTCAAAGGTTTCTAGGAAGGGTATAGAAGTTGACAGTGCTGGAATAGAGGTCATTTAGAAGCTTCCCCATCATATGAATGTTAATGGTGTAATAAGTTTTCTAGGACATGCAGGTTTTACATGATATTCATCAAATATTTTTCTAAAATCATTAGGGATGTTTTTTTACATCTCAAGAAAGAGGAAACTTTCTTGTTTAATGACAAATGTATAGAAAATTTTAATCTTTTTAAGGGAAAATCCACTTTTTCACCCATCATCACTGCATTTTATTTGATGTTTCCTTTTGAACTTATGTGTGATGCAATTGTAGCCATTGGAGCAGTTTTAAGCTAGAGGAAAGACAAGATATTACAAGTAGTGTACTATGCTACCCGTTTTCTAGATTTTGCTTAAAGAAATTACACCACAACAGAGAAGGAGTTGTTGACTAATGTGTTTTCCTTGAAAAAATATAGGCAGTACCTAATCAGATTCAAAGTTAAATATTTCACAAAACATTCTTCCCTGAAATACATTTTATTCAGAAAATAAGAAATACCAAAATTTATTAGGTGGATTATTTTACAATAGGAATTTTATTTGGAAATCAAAGACAAGAAATGTGTTGAAAATTTGGTGGTAAATAATTTTTCTAGACTTTATAATAACCAGAATGATGATCCTAGGGTGATAAAGTCAAATTTTCCTAACACTACTACAAAACTAGGTTTATCTAGTTCTAGGGTTTTAATAGAGCTAGCTAAAAGCGAAGTTAAAGGGGGACTTTTATCAGTACTTTTTTAGTAGCACTAATAAAGGGTATATTATAGGAAAAAAATTATTTCATTAAAAATATTATGTTAATATATAAATATATTTATATTGATATAAATATAATATATATTTTTTAAATATGTTTTAGGTAAGGTAAATAGGAATTTACAACACATGAGCCTCATCCCAATTGGTGAGGTATCCTATTGTAGCAGGTACTGTACAAGGTACTATAGCAGCCCAAACTATTCACCTCGGGCCACCGGTTTGTGCTTGGAATCCTTAAGGCCTTAGGGACACCCAGTCCTTCAGGTTAGTTAGGCTTTTAGGCCACCTTTAAGGCCTTCATGCCACCTCAAGACCTTCGGGCCACATGATCAGCCCCAGACAGACTCTACAAAAAAAAGCAGCCCCATAAGAGGATTCAGAGTAGGTGAAATCACAAGAGAAGAACCAATGGATTTGGAAGAATGAGAGTGTATGACTATTCTATCGAGACCAACCTATGATTGCATGAGAAGCATAGTCGGACGACCATGAAAAGGTGGAGAGCTACCATCACGATGTAGATGCTAGGGAGGGGTTGTTCATTGTAGTTATAGTCTGGATGAATTCCCTAAGACCTTCGGGTCATGTAATGTATCTTAAGATTATGGGCCATGTAATCACTAAGCCTATAGGCTTTATAAGGGTTCCCCCTCATCCCTTGAAAGGGGGTTATCAAAAATCAATAAAAAATGAAGGCCTTCGGGCCATTCAGACTAAAATAGGCATTTACACTTAATATAAAAGATATTTAGTGAAAATAGATTATAAAATAAATAAAAATATATTTTCAATCAATAATTTGAAAATTATTATCCATTAATAGCCATTTAATATCTGTTGAAGGATAAAAATAATAAAAATAATAATACTAGATCGAAAATATGATGAAAACGTAACTTGAACTTCGAACGTCATAAGTTTTGATCCAGGTGTCCGTTTGGGCTCTACCACATATCAAATATAATTTTGTGATAATCTATACATGATAATGAATTAGGGTAAACCCTATGTCCCATTTTTTGAGGCCAAAAATGGCTCATAAGGCCTCTAAAACTGATTTTTTAGTCGGGGTAACCAAATATTTTAACATTCGATGGATTTTAAACCTCATTTAAGGGGGTATTTTTTCCCCTTTTCAGTGAGAATGGAATTTATTCCCACATATTACATTCATATTGATATTATGACTTTGAAATTTTATCGTTTTTCATAATTTACTGTTATTTATAATCAAATATATAACAATATATACATATTTTTTATATATTAACACATAAATATTTAATTTTATAAATAAATTATTAAATATATTTACATATAAAATATATTTATTAATATATAAACATATATATAAACATATATATAAACATATAAATATATAAATAAATGGATAAAAATGTAATAAACAATATATAGATATATAGATATATCATAAAATGTAAAACAAAACAGTATATGGGAGTGGAAGAGTCACTGGTCTATAAACTGGATGTCTTAGGTTTAAAACTCGCTGGAGGTATGGTGTATGGGGGAGGGTTGAATTATCTAAAGAACTTATAAAGGGATTCGGAAAGCACTGATAAAGGGAAGGTTGGGGGAAGCACTGATTAAGGTGGAGGGGGAGGCTAGTGGTGAGTTGAAAAAAATTGAAAAACAATTATACCCTCTATCAGCGGGGCCTTTATCGGTGCTTTTTAGAACAATTTAAGGACCCATTTAATAGATCTTTTTTTAGCATTGTTAAAGGGGGTATTTATCAGCGCTTTTTTAGAACTGATAAAAATTTAGAGCTTTTAACAACACTCAAGTTATCAGTGCTGATAAAGTCTAGCATTGTTAAAGGCTATTTTTTAGTAGTGTGATGAAAAAATTCCCACCGTTACGATTAAACAGTCTTATTAGTATAAATATTTTTCTAATTGTTTAGAAATTAGTGTCATTACAAAATATTTTACATGTAACCAAAGAAAAAATGTTCATTTATAATATTTTTTACTACCTTTGGGATGACCCACTCTCTTTTATAAGGTGTAGAGATGTAATTCATTTTAACTGTGTTCCCAAAGAAGAGATGTTTCCCATTCTTGAAAGTTGTTTCTCATCACCTTGGGGTGGCCATCATGGAGGATAAAGAACAGAACATAAAGTCTTACAATACATATTTTATTGGCCATATTTATTTAGGGACATTGGAAGATTAGTTGTTAGTTGTAATATGTGTGAAAGGTTCGACAATGTTGGAAGAAAACAAGAGTTTCCTCAAGAAGGTATTTTAGAAGTTGATATTTTTTATGTTACGGGCTTGGATTTTATGGGACCATTCCCAACATCTCATGAAAATGAATACACTTTAGTTTTTGTAGATTATGACTCAAAGTGGGTTGAATAGTGGCACTCCTAAACTATTAAGCTAATAGTGTGATAAAATCCATTAAGAAAAACATCTTGTAAATATTCGGGGAGAAATTAGATTTTATAACTAATAATAGAACTCACTTTAAAAATTACATGTTCAAATATTTGATAGAGAAATATAGATGTCTGCATAAGAATGGGGCTCCTTACCGTCGATAGTCTGGTGGACAAGTTGAAATTTCATAAAGGGAGTTGAAACAAATTTTAGAGAAAATTGAGTCTAATTCCAGAAAAGACTGGTCTTTAAAGCTTTATGAGGTGTTATGGGCTTACATAAATTCTTTCAAAACTCTCATAGGAATGTCTCTTTATAGGCTTCATTTTGGGAAATCTTGTAATTTTCCCATAGAGCTTCAACATAAGCCTTTTTGGGTATTGAATACCCTAAACATTGATTTTAAAACTATTAGAGAAAGAAGACTTCTAGAACATAGTGAGTTTGATGAGATTAGGAGAGAGTCATATGATAACTCTTGGATTTATAAGGAAAGAACAAAGGTTTTTCATGATTCCTTAATCCAAAACAGTGGTATTAAGGATGGATATAAAGTTCTTCTTTATAATTCAAGACTTTTACTTTTTCCTAGAAAGCTCAAATCCAGATGGTCTGGACCATTCACCATACTTTAAGTTCAAGTAAATGGAGTTTTTGAGTTAATGGGACAATAGAATCATCCTTTCATATTAAATGTCTAAATAATAAATCACTACTTTGGGGGAAAGACAGAGTATTTGGTTGCAATTTCTTTCCTTGATGAATAATAAATCATTGGGTTTGGATGAAGACCATAAATTTAGAATTTTATGGGATGAAACTCATAGTTTCTCTATTATTTTCTTAGTGTTCAATAATAATAAACCATATTGTTTGTTTACCTTAGTTTCCTTTGTTCTTTGTTAATATAGGGATGACTCTCATTGCTTAAAAATACTTCATGTGAAAAAATTTTAAACTCTTGGAAATGAATTTTAGGTATTTTCTTTGATTAAATGAGCTTCCATTTGGAGACACTAGGATTAAACTTCCCTAACTCTTTTCTCTGGTTTTATTTTGTTTTTAATTTTAAAATCTGGAAACTTATGTTTATTTAATTCATTTTGTAGGAGATGGAATTTTGTTCTACCTGAGAATTTATTCAAGGTAAATGAAATGTGAAGTGACTTTTACTAAGAATTAATTGTTAAAGCTCTATTCCATGGAAGTTAAAATTTAAAATTTTCATTATTTTTGTTTTTCTCTTATTTTTAAAAATCTGCTATTTGTTGCATGGAATGTAATAGTTTATTATAGAGTTCTTATTTTATTTCCTTTTACATGGTGAATTAATTGTGTAAAATATTCTATTCATTTCTACTATTTTAAAAAAATTCAATGTTGAATTTATTACTTAGCATGATCATCTTTTTGCCAAAATGATTACATTTTTGAAATTCAAAGTGTTTGCATGAAACCATTCTGAAAATTTCTGTTAGTGTGCTAGAATTGAATTATTAAGTAATAGATGTTATTTTTCATTTTTTTAATAATTTGATGTGGAAGAATAATTTTTGAGCTTAATGTGACTATTAAATATAAAAATTACTACTCAATTGAAAATATTTTTGAACTTTAGAAGCCTTAAACGTTCTCCCGCTCGGAGTTCAACAATGGGGACATTATTGGGTTTTAAGTGTGAGTGAGGGGTCTTTAGTGTGATAATATGTAATTCATTGATATCCCATACAAAACCCTTACATATTTTAGAAATTTTATGTTTTTTAGCACCACTTAATTTTCACTGGTTGAAATTTTTTCTCAAAGTTGATGGTTATCTTACCATCCTGAGGAGGATAATATTTAATACATCTTGGATTTAATTAGGTCAATATTATCTCATTCCGTCTTAGAAAAATGGATTTTGGTAAAATCTTGGGAAAATTCCATATAATTTTTTTTAACTTTTTAAATTGAATTTAACTCATAATATGTGCATTAAGTAGGTTTATGAAAATAAAATCTTAATCAGGATTGAGCCACAAAATCTTTATTCTTTCTTACTTTATTCTTTACGTTGCTGGAAGAGTTATTAATTATGTTTGTAATTATTAAACTTTCTCATCCAAGTAGGGTGTCTATTTATTATGCTTTTTAATTATTTGTGTCGGCTCACCTAGAGGTAAAGAGAAGTTTATACGTTTAAATGAATGTAATTTGATGTTTGTTAAATTATCTTTAAAATTTTCAATTTAAATAAATTTTGTAAAATATTAATCAATTTTGAACAGAAGTAGTTTAATTTGAGGGGGGAATTCATCCTTTCCACTTTAGGGAATCTATTAGGAAAAATCATTTTAAAAATTGGTTCGTAGTAGAATTTTAACTTTTTCATTTTGTGATTTTTTTTATACAATTGAAATGTACTATGTGGTTCCTTGTGGAAAAGAAATAACTAAGTGTGTAGGAATTTTATGTGCCTTTTATTTATTACATTTTTTCACATCCTTTTTGGGGGGTTTTAAATGTATATTATTATTAAATGACTTTAGTTTGGTTAATAATCATTTTTTTCTTAATTTATAGTGAAATTAATAAAATAATCTTTTTATAATGATAATGCCTATTATATTTTTTAATCTTTCAATTCTTTATTATTTATTTTTTTAATATTGTTTATTTTGAATTATTAAAGGATTAATTGTGTTTATTAATTAATTATTTGAGTTTTATTTAATTTTTATATTCTTTGTACTTAGTTTTTATTTCCATTGGCATTTTTTAGTTTAAGAAAATATAATAATTAATTTTTTTATATGTTTTTAATTAATATTATTTGTATAATTATTTAACTATTTATAATATTTATTTTAAATTCAATACTTTTATAATTTTTGTCTCTAATTTATTTTGTTAATCAATTTATCAGTTTATTATTTTGATCTAATATTTTAATATTTTATTGTTCTAGCAATTATAATAGTTATTTTGTATTAATTTTAATATTCTTTTAATTTATATAATTTTCTGTTTTGCAAGTGTATGCGCGTACGAGTTTTTGAAGCAGCTGAGTATGATAATTTTTTCTTGTAGCACGTAAGATAACTTAGCAGACTAGTAGATAATTTACTGATCACAGTTCATAAAATAATCTTTGAGGCCAATTAAAGAAGACTTTTTTTATCGATGGTGAATTTATTTTTCTAATTATGGGTCGCATAAGATGAATTGATAGGTCTTAGAGAGATAAATTTTGAAGTGGAATGGACTTAGAAGAGGTTCTCTCTCGTTGATATTTTTGAGACCAAATTGTTTCATCCCAAGATGAGGAAACATGAGCCTAGGATTCTAGTTCTAGGATTAATCACACATGATTTGTGTGGAGAACTTTAAATCGGCGCTAGGGTCCAGTTTCTGAAAAGATGAAGATGATCCTTTCACAGAAGAACCAAAATTTATCAAGACCCCCATTGAGGTTGTACAGAGTTTGAATGAAGAAGAAAATACTGGTGATCCCTAGCTATACTAAAATTGTGTAGTCGTCTGAGCATAGTGGGGGATTTCTATTTCCACTAATTGAAGCTTTTGGTTGAAGGTGGATGATTTTGGATCTGGAAGGTATGAATGAAGGTAGTGACATTTTGATTTGATTATGAGCTCAGGATTTTTTTGACTGCGTGTTGAAGAATGAACCCAAGCCAGAGATCATCATTATTGAATCTTGCTGACTGAGAATCCAAATATGTGATGAAGAAGACTGAGGTCTCCCTAACTGAGCTAAGATTGTAAAACTGAAGAGATCTGAGGCTGAACAAGATGAAGATGAACAACGCTGCACCAGATTGGTTCGAAGCCAGACACTGCTTCCAAGATCTCTCCGTTTTTGCTGGAAAATTGTTGAGATCTGGCTAATTCATGTCTTATTTTGAAGGTGCTGAGTATATGTTGTGTGGTTAGTGATGATTTAGGCCAAATGATTTTGATTTTTAGCCGAAAATTGAACCAGTCAAACTTGTTGACTGATGAGGATGATTTTTAGTTTGTGGTAGTTCGTCATTATGTTTCTTATTGAGTAAGCGTTGTTTTCAACAACACTATATTTTATTACTATTAGGGGGAGATTGTTGAGAACAACACTCTATATTTTTATGATTATTTTGATGCTTAGAAATACTCTTGTTTGTTATTCTAATGATACTATCTTGAGTATATTTTAGGAAATTAATATTGTTTATATTATTAATTTGGAATAATATTAAAGCATTTATTCCACGTAGAATGTATGAAAAAGTGTTTGGAAATATTTTTAGCATGTTTTGGAAACACTGTTCATGCTTTACGTGTTTAGAAATCATTTTAGCATATTAGTGTGTTCTGGAAACACTATTCATACCCCACATTGAAGAGCGTAGTGTAAGGACAAAAAATTTATGTTTAATTTATTGGGAATGTATGGTTAATCAACCATACATTATCAAAAAGGTATGGTAAAGGAATCATATATTTGGATGGAACCTTATGTTTATGTTATCAGAAAAAGTATGGAAGAAGAACCCTATGTAAGTATGAAATGTTACATTTGTTTCTCAAAAGTATGGTTCATCAATGTTACTTTTGTGAAAAACCTTACGTTTTCAACAACCTTACATTTGTGAACAACCTTACGTTTTTATAAAAATGTATGGATCATGTACCTTAAATTCTAAATCTTATAAAAGTATGGATGATCAACCTTATGATTAATATAAGCCTTACATTTAATGAATGGATCATTAACCTTATGTTGTCAACCTTACATTTGGTGTTAAAGATTTAAATTTCAACTTTATCGAGCAGTGGTCTAAATGCAGATTGTTAGGCTGATTTCAAGCTAGATTAAAATCCCAATTTTAAAGAATGTATTTGACTGATTCGTAGCCATTTATTTATTATTCAAAGAATTGAATTAAGAGGAGATTTCCATGCTGAATTTTAAGGGGAGTTGTGAATGCTATGTTATTCAATCATTTGAATATCGTGATTCTAAATGTGACATTTGTGGATCTAAATTTGAAAGAAAAAAGCTCATTTTTTATTCTATATATCTGTGATATTTTTTATTACACAGAAGAGATGAATCATCGCAAAAAGGATCAAAAGTATAATCACTCGAATTTTTCACGACTATTTTTTTTACAAAGACATACGAGTCACGCAGATCTGCTGCTACCAAGATCTATCAGACTCTATTTTTCTGAAGAAGCAGAAAAGTGTTAAAGATTATTATTCTACAGTGAAGATATATCATGAATACATTATTATTGGAGTTGCAGGATTTATTTCTATATCTATTACATCTAGATTGACTTAGAACTGCACTTACCTAAAGAATATATTTTCTAAAGAAAACGATTCATTTACTATCAGTTGCATGCTGCTGTAACTGTAAAGAACATATCGAAAGTATTTTTAAACAAATACTCTTTTTATTTTGAGTAATAGGCTTCTCCTACTAAGTTGTGTATTTAGTTCTATATATGAACCAGAAGGCTCTGTTTTATCCTTAACTTGTAAAGGTGTCAATTTAATACACTCAATTGTTTATAGTATGTTGATAATAAGACCAGATAGTGGAAATTACCAAGCTCATGGAGTAGAGAATTGGTGTAGTGGACTAGGGGCCTTCTGTTCCCAGAACCACTATACATCTGTGAGTCTTTTAATCTATTTATTTTCTACTTTTTAAACATTCTGATAAAATTAAAGGAAAGATTTGGAAATCATCAATATTCCCAAAGAATTTATAAAAGACACAATTTACCCCCTCTTGTGCATATTTGTTATAAACCGATCCAACAATTGGTATCAAAGGATGGTTATTTTGTCCAAGATATGACTAGTTGAAAGTTTTATATAATTATACTCAGATCATAATGGATGATATATGAGAGGGTATGTCAATGGTTTGAGCTCTCTACTTTAATAGTGAAAATTATGGATGCTGGAAATCAAGGATGATCATTTACTTAAAGAACCTTGGATACAGACTCTACTCGAAAATTATAACTCCCTATGCGATTCTAGAGAAACATGAAACATGGAATGCTTATACAGAAGTAGAGTACGACATAAAATTGAATTTTATTAATGTTATTATCTATGGTCTTGAACTAGATGAATTTAACAGAGTATCTCAGTGCCCGAATGCTTATGAAATTTGGCAGACAATTACAGTTGCTTATGAAGGAACTGACAATGTAAGAAAAATGAGGTATGCCACAACTAAATTAAAATTTGACACATTCATATTGTTTGAAGGATAATGTATCACCCAGATGAATGGATGGATTACATAAATTGTTAACAATATCTCTGCCTTGGGAGATCCAATCAAACATGTAGATCAAGCCCTGAAAGTAATGAGAGTACTACCACCTAGATAGAATGGAATTTCAGTAGCTATTAGGAAATGATAACCAATAAAATATATTACTAAGATAGAATTAATTGGACCCCTGATGATATATGAATTTGAGATAGAAGATGAAGAAAATGAGCATAAAGTCTTGATCAAAAGAGAAAATAATGCTTTAAAAGTAACACCCCAAAAGAAGAGCAGAAAGATGAAGAATGAAATCAAAGTAAAATCAGAGAGTTATGATTCATCTAATTCAGATGTAGAACTGACTTAGCTAGCTAGAAAATTTAGTAAATTTTACAAAAAGAAGAAAGGATTTAAAAAATCTTTCAAAAAGGACAAAAAATAACCAAAGGAAGTCAGATACTATGAATGAAAAAATATGGGTCACATAAGACCTGACTGTCCTCAATTCAAAAGTGAAAAGAATTTTTTTCTCAAAAACAATGATTATGAATAGAAAAACTAAAGAGAAATGAATGCTACTTGGAGTGTTTCTGAAGACTCAAGCATCTCATCAAAGTCTAACTCAAAAAAGGAAGAATCGAATTTAAAAGAAAATATGTACTTAATGGAAGAAGCTGATGAGGTAAAATATTATTACTCATATGATTGTGAATCTACTTCTAGTTGTTCAAATAATAAACTTGAAGCCTACTACATTATGCTTGAAGTGAAATATGATTCCTTATTTAAGAGACATAAATAACTGAAAAATATTCACACTGCTATTTTAGGAGAAAGAGATACTACTAAAACAACATCAAGAGTTAATTGAAAAATATAACTCATCAAACATAAACTGTGCAGATAATGAAACTAAAATAAAAACACTGCAAACAGAAGTAAAAACATACAAAAGTGCTGCTCTTGTTTTTACAAAAGGATTAAATTCACTAAATGAAATTCTTGGAAAGAATGTGATTAAAAATGAAAGATATGAAATAGGCAGTAATGGTGAGAAACCCAAACTGTATAAGAACTGTTTTATTCCAAGTAAAAAGGTATAATTTGCAACTACTATGGAACATAAGGTCACATATCAAAAAACTATTATTTTATCCAGCCTCAAATAAGTGGGATTAAGAAAGCATTAATTACAGTCATTTCATATAATTCTACTGATTATATAAAAACAAAGCAAGTCTGAATTCCTAGGTCTTTGCTAGCTAACACTATTGGACCCAACAGAATGTGGGTACCAAAACAATTTTTTTTGAATACCATTACAAGAAGCAGGTCACCGAAGTCGAATTGAATTATGGTATATGGATTGTAGATTCTCTAGTAATATGAGTGGAAACTCATCAAACATTAGAACACTAACTCAAAAGGATGGTGTATTAGTCACATATTGTGATAATGCAAAGGTAAAATTATTGGCATTGGAACTATTGGAGATCTAGAAGCTATCTCCATCAATAAAGTACTTTATATACAAGGATTAAAAAACAACATGATAATTATCTCTCAACATTGTGATGATGGTTATTTTGTTGATTTTTCTAACAAATGTTGTTCTATTTTTAAAGATAAATTGCTTAAATTTAGAGCTCCCAGAACTGATAATGTTCATACCCTGAACTTAAATTCCTTCTGTAAACAAAAATTAAACTACTTAATTGCTAAGATAAATGAATTGTGGATCTATCATAGAATTCTTGGACATTGCAATATATATGATTTACATAAGTTTTCTAAGAAACAACTAGTTTTTTATTTTCCTAGTCTCAAATTTGAAAGTGATAGATTATTTGATGCATGTCAACTTCGCAAGCAGCACAAATCATCCTTCAAATCATTTAACAAAATTTCTATATTTAAACCTCCAGAACTTGTCCATATGGATTTTTTTAGACCTTAAATAATAACAAGTTTGGATGGTATATTATATATATATGTATTAGTTGATGAGTATTCTATATTTACTTGGATTTTCTTTCTAAAACATAAAAATGAAACTTTTACAATATTTTAAAGTTTTTACAAATCTGTTCAAAAAGAAAAATATTTTAAAATAATTTCATTAAGAAGTGATCATGGTGGAGAATTTGAGAATCTGGAATTTAATTCCTTCTGCTCAAATATATTTATTAAACACACCTTCTCTACACCAATAACACCTCAACAAAATGGAATTGTTGAAAGAATAAATATAACTATTTAGGAAATGGACATGACTATGCTAAATGAATATAGTCTTCCTTCCAATTTCTGGGTAGAATCTATAAGAACAACCTGTTATATAATGAATAGAGATTTAATTAGACCTATTTTCGAAAAGACACCCTATGAACTCTAGAATAATAGAAAACCAAAATTAAAGTACTTTAATGTTTTTGGATGTAAGGTTTATATCTTGAAAACCAAGGACAACCTTGGTAAATTTGATCCTAAATCTGAAGAAGGTATTTTCTTAGGATATTCTGCAACTTCCAAAGCTTATAGAATTTTTAATTAAAATTTAAGGATTGTTGAAGGACTAGTTCATGTGAAATTTGATGAATATGTTCCCTTTGAGAAAAGGAAAGACCAAATTAATGAATCCGACTCTAATGATAACTTGAGGCATGATAACTTGAAATATTATTTTGAAAAAAATATAAATAAAATTCAGTCGTATTTAGAAGAACATGACACTGATAAACCTAACAATGTTTTACCTAGATAGTCTAGAACCCTAAAGAATCATCCTTTATAAACTATAATAGGAGACCTATACACAGGAATAAAAACTAGAAGGAACATAGGAAATTTTATTGAGTTTTTTGCTTTTCTATCACAATTAGAAGATACGACATTAGAAGAAGCCTTAGTTGATGAAATCTAGATGATAGCAATGCAAGAAGAACTAAACTAGTTCAAGAAAAATTAAGTTTGGAAATTAGTTGAAAGACCACATAACTATCCAGTTATAGGAACTAAATGGGTCTTTAAAAATAAACAAGATGATCAAGGAATAATAACTATAAATAAAGCATGACTAGTAGCTAAAGGATATAATCAAGAAGAAGGTATAGATTAGGATGAGACATTTTCCCCTGTAGTAAGATTAGAATCCATTATAATCCTTTTGGCCTATGCATATCATGCGAACATTAAATTTTTTTCAGATGGATGTTAAGTCTACCTTTCTAAATGGTTATTTAATGGAGGAAGTTTATGTTGAGAAACCTCTTGGTTTTGAAAATTCACAAAAACTAGATTATGTTTTTAAACTTACTAAAGCTTTTTATGGACTTAAACAAGTACCTAGATCTTGGTATAAAAGATTAAGTTATTTTATTTGAAAAAATGATTTTACTGTTGGAATGACAGATCCAACATTATTTAAGAAAACTGTAAAATACAATATTTTATTAGTTCAAATTTATGTTGATGATGTAATTTTTAGTTCAACAAACAAAAACAATTGTCACATGTTTTCAAATTTAATGCAAAAATAATTTTAAATGAGTATGATTGGAATTTTAAATTTATTTCTAGGACATAAAATATATTAAAAAGATTTTAAAAATATTTTGAATCAAAGAAAATACATTACTGATTTAATGAAAAAATTTGGGCTTGAAAACAACAAGACATATACAACTCCTATATGTACTAATATAAAACTTGATTTGGATGAAACTGGAAAATTAGTTGACAAAAAGTTATATAGAGGTATGAATGGAATTTTATTATATCTTACTGCTAGTAGGGTAGATATAATGTACTCAGTATGTCTTTGTGAAAGATTTCAATATAATCCTAAATAATCTCACTTAAGTATTGTCAAAATAATTTTTAGATATTTAAAAGGAAATTTTTATCAATCTCTTCTTTATCCAAAAACTTCTAATTTTAATTTAATTTAATATTTAGATGATGAATTTCTAAGCTATAGATTAGATAGAAAAATCACCCCAGGGACTTTTCACTTTTAAGGAAAATCTTTAGTGTCATGGTCTAGTAAGAAACAACACTCAGTTTCCTTGTCAACAACTGAGGAAAAATATATCTCTACAGGTAGTTGTTGTGCACAGGTTTTGTGGATGAAAAACACTCTTATGGAATTTGGACTAAGTTTTAATAATATACCTATTTTATGTTATAATACAAGTGCAATAAATATTTCAAATAATCTTATTAATCATTATAGGACTAAGAATATTGAAATCATACATCATTTTCTAAGATATAATGTTCTTAAAAAGGATATATTCTTAGAATTTGTAAGTACTAAAATTTAATTAGCTGATATTTTTACTAAACCACTTTCCACTACAAGGTTGGATTTTATTAAGGGGGAGCTAGGTTTATTTAATTTTAAATGAAATTTTAATTTTATTTAAGTCATTATATTAATTTTTATTTTATTTTAAATAATGTAATGATTATTATATACGTAAATGACATGTAAATCATGGCTGTCAGAGTCGTTTCAAAATCTAAACCAGTTCATTTCTCTCAAAACCTTTCAAAACTGAAAAATCCTTACTGCTCTTTTCTATCCAAACCAGAACCTTCAAAACCCTAGCTCATTGAACCTTAAAAAATATGCAACAGAAATGTCCAAGATAATGATAATCGAGGAAGGAGAACCCAGTAACACCAAACGCCATTGCTCAGCAGGGAGGAAAATCCTACAAGGTAAAGTGACTGACTTGTTATGGTTGTACCAAACTGATCTATTACTGAGGCGAGCTCTCACCTTTCAGAATCTAGAATAGATGTTCAGTGATGAAAACAAATAATTTTTATATGAGGTATAACTATGTCATTTCCTCAAATCTATTCAATTTAGTTTGGGAGTAGAAGAATATACAATAATTTCACAAATCAAAGATCGAGATTTTTCTATCTCTACTGTGAAATCGCTAAGATATTAAACTTCCTTCATGAGGGAGTTTATTATTCTGAACTAAAGAATATTGGTGATAATGTATAATAATTATAAGGACATTATATCATTTCTTTTTTGGTTCTATGATTGTAAGAAAAACGTTTTTCAAGGATTTAGAACCTCATTAGAAAATACTTGTGATGTTTTTTCAAAAAGGGATTACACCAAGAATGTCTGAAATGGAAAATATTTTATTTCTAGATATATATTTGATGTTTTTACTTTTGAGTGACATCAAGATGAATTTCCCTAGATATATGGTAAGGTATATGAATAATTTTTTCCAATCGGAAGTAAGGATGAACTTCTACCCATTTGGATGATTCATTTCAAAATTTTTATTTAAAAAAGATATGATCAGATTGGTGGATGTCAGAGTAAGATTCCACCACAATAATGGTTTCAATTCTAGAACTCTATGGACGATTGGATTCTGATGGAGTACTCTGAAGGTCATGCTTATGCCTTTTGGAGCTGAGGAAGACCAGGAATCAGCTTAAGGGGAGAAACCTAGAAAGTCTTAAGAAGGCATGGTTGAATCAAGAGTAAGTGAAGTTTTAAAAACTTCATGAAGACCAAGATTTGAGTCAGTTGAGGTACCTGCTGATTAGGGAAGTTAAGAGGAACTTCAAATGAAAAGGCACAGAGTGGGTCAAGCTATTGAGGAGCCTGCTCAAACAAATACTGTTCCAACTGAATCTATTTTAAGCTATAGATTTGTAAGAGAAGTTGTTTTACAGACTGAGGTGGTACCTTAACTTGAAGAGGAAGGTGTACCTCAGAAATAAGTAGAGCCTGGATAAGTTGAATTAGCTCAAACTGAATCTGTTCAAGAACAGTCTGCACAACCAACTAAAGTTATTCAAGAGGAAATATTTCATGAAGAACCTGTTTTAGAGGAAATAAATAAAGATTCTCATGAGGAGTAACAACCTGATAAAAACATGAACCAAGGATTAAGTCCATTTGAAATTAATACTAATGTTTTAAATGAAAATTTTACTTTGGATGAGTTAGTTAATAACTCTGAGGAAAAATCAGTTTAGAAAACCGAGAAAAAGGCTGTAGATTAGAGATCTGATGCTCAATCACTACCTTTAGTTTTGATAAAACAAGTTGAAGCTCAGACTAGAAATCAAGCACAAGGTGCCTTTGTTTCTGAGAATGATCATGTGGAAGAGTTAATAAGAAAATTTAATAGAGTTCAAGCTAAATATTCTTCTTTATGAAGAGCGTTACAAAAGGAGAGACATACATTTTAGAACTTGAATGAAATTTCATTTTCAAAAATATAAGTGGAATATTTTAAGAAGGAGATGTTAGCCGAAGTTGGGAAATTAAAATATGAAATTGTACTAAAGTCATATTTGTAAGATTTTAAAATTTTCATGGAGCAATAGTTCGCAACTATCACGAGCAATCAAGAGTGTACATCAGGTACTTCTCCTAATCTGATAAAGAGATTTCAAGTAATTACAATCGTCATAAGAAATATGAATGACAGATTGAAGGATCTTCAATGTAATAGTGCTCCATTATTTGTTTTTTAGACAATAAAAAAATCTTGTTGACCAACTTACATTACATGAACCTGGAGTAAGAAAGATGCCAAACAGGTTCACTGAAAAGATAAATCAGTTTATAGAGAAGGAAGAAAGATTACATGTGTTTTTCAGAGTCAATCTTATTGATGATATCCATCTGACATAGGAAGGAAGGGATCTTATTGTCCAGTTAGGAGATGAACCGATGAAAAGGTTGAGACTACAGATGACGGAACCCAAAGAAGTCATTCAGTGGTACTGAAAACAATTTCACAACCCTTTTTAGCCCAACCTTGATTCTTGTTTACATTTCTATACTTATATATATATTTTTCTCAATAAAATATATTTCAATTTCGTTTCCATATGTTTTGATTTGTTTCTTGTACTCTATGTATTCAAATGTCCATAATCCAGATTCAAATATTGATAAACAGTTTATCATTAAATTTACTTAAATTCAGTACTACATTAACATGTGTTATATTCCTTTTTATATCATTATTTTTTGTATCACAAAATGTGGAGAAATATAGATAAGCACAATAAAAAAAATTTCAGGGGGAGAAAAGAAATTTTTTCCTAAAGGAAAGAAATACGGATAAACATCAAGGGGAGAAATTTTAAAAATTGAATATTTATTTTTATTTGGATAACACAACATTTTATTTCTTATTGAAATAATTTGGCTAAAATTAAATATTGTTTTTATCCTTACAAAATTCTAAATTATATGAAATTAATTTTATAGGTTAATTTCATGGGTTTTGTGATCATCAAAAAGGGGTAGATTGTTGACAAAGTGTTGTTTTCAACAACACTCTATTTTATAATTATTATGGGGATATTATTGAGAAAAATACATTATATTTTTAAGATTATTTTGATACTCAAAAATACTATTGTTTTTTATTCTAATAATTCTACCTTGAGTATATTTCAGGAAAATAATATTCTTTATATTCTTATTTTGGAATAATATTAAATCATTTAATCCATGTAGGATATTTGAAAAAGTGTTTAGAAATATTTTTAGCATGTTCTGGAAACATTGTACCTGAGATACCTGTTTGGAAATAATTTTAGCATATTAGCATGTTCTTGAAACACTATTTATATCCTAAATTAAAGAACATAGCATAAGGATAAAAAATATATGTTTACTTTATTGGAAAAGTTTGGTTAATCAACCATACGTTGTCAAAAAGGTATCATAAAGGAACCCTACATTTGGAAGTAACCTTACATTTATGTTATCAGAAAAGTATGGAAGAAGAACCCTATGTAAGTATGAAATGTTACATTTCTTTCTCAAAAGTATGGTTCATCAACCTTACTTTTGTGAACAACCTTATGTTTTCATCAACCTTACTTTTTTGAAAAACCTTACATTTTTATCAAAAAGTATGGATCATGTACCTTATGTTTTGAATCTTAGAAAAGTATGGATGATCAACCTTATGTTTATGATAAACCTTATATTTTCAGAATGGATCATCAACATTACGTTGTCAACCTTATGTTTGGTATCAGAGATTTAAATTTTGACTTTATCGAGCAACAGTCTTTATGCGAATTATCAGGCTGATTTCAAGCTAGATTAAAATCCTAATTTAAAGCATATATTTGACTAATTCAAAGCCATTTATTTATGATTCAAAGGATCAATTTAAGAGGAGATTTTCATGCCAAATATTAATGGAAGTTACGACTTCTCTGTTATTCAAACATTTGAATACCGTGATTCTAAAGGCGATGTTTGTGGATCTAAATTTGAAAAAAATGGTCATTTTTTATTCTATATATCTGTGATATTTTGTATTACATAGAAGAGAAAAATCATCACAAAAAGGATCAGAAGTATAAGCTCTTGAATTTTTCACAAATATAATTTTTTATAGAGACATACAAGTCACACATATCTGTTGCTACCAAGATGTATCAGACTCTGTTTTTATGAAGAAGAGGAAAAGCGTTAAAGATTCTTATTCTACATTGAAGATCTACCATGAATCCATTATTGTTAGAGTTTCTGGATTTATTTCTATTTCTATTACAACATGATCGACTTAGAACAACACTTACCTGAAGAACATCTTTTCTAAAGACAACGATTCATCTATTGTCAGTTATGTGCTGTTGTAACTGTGAAGAACATTTGGAAAGTATTTTTAAACAAATAATATTTTTATTTTGAGTAACTGAATTATCATAATAAGTTATGTTTTTGTTTCTATGTATGAACCAGAAGGCTCTATTTTAGCCTTATCATGTAAAGGTTCCAACTGCATGCACTCAGTTGTGGACGGTCTATTGATAAGAGGACCAAATAGTGAAAATCACCAAGTTCATGGAGTAAAGAGTTGGTGGAGTGGACTAGGGGAATTTTGTTCCCTAAACCACTATAAATCCATGTATCTTTAAATTTTTTTATTTTCCACTACATAAGAGTTTTGATAAAGTTAAAGGATAGATTTTGAAATCATCACGATTCTCGAAGAATTTATAAAAGACACAATTCCCTCCCCTCTTGTGTATATTTGGTATAACCCGATCCAATATTTCCTTGAATTGTTAACCTGATCACATCCACTTTTTCCAACCAAACTCAGTTTTCCAAGACTAAAGGTTGAACATGGATTTACCATTACCACGACATCACTCCTTTTTCAACCAATACCGATCGAGGTAGTCACCCACTACACGTTTAAGGATCAACTGAAGATAGTGGAGATTTTATTTCCTCCATTTTTGTGGATGTTACTCCAAAATTATATGTGGAAAAAATCTTCAAAAAAATTCCTATAAGAAGTTACAATGAAAAATGAAATTTTATGGAGCTCAATTGAAATTTGGTGACATCATTCATATGCATGGTGCAAATGTGTCAAGTGATGCATTAATTTTTTGATCATGTTTTTGGAAAAAAAATTTAGAGTGTCATGATAGTGAAAGAAGGATTTAGAAAACAAATACTATCTTCGATGTAAGACAAGTGATATTTGCAGAATAAGGCGGTGCTTTGGATAAAAATATAAAAGTTAGATGTGACAGAAAAGGGAAAGATCTATCATTTTTAAAACTTTTTCTTGGAATTTCAGAGTTGATCAAAGGAAAGAGTTGTAAGTGGACATGAGGTCAACCCAGAGGAGAAGATTGAGGGGATATTTTTCATCTTTTTCATTCTTTTTTCTTGAATTGTAACTCTCAACTAATTGATTTCATAATGATTTTTGAATAAAAATTGAGTAGGGGAATTAGGTTGTACTGCTTTATCTTTTTAAATCATTGTTTCTAGAATCATTTATGAAATTGTAATCAAAATATTTTATTTTTAAATTTAAAGAGTTTTGTTCTTGATGAACTGAAAAATCTTTATATTTTTAGTCAATATTGTTGACTTAGATTTTGACTACCATTTTTTATTGTAGATTTAGATTAAATTTATACAATAAACAAATCCTTAAACTGGACAATTAATATTTCCCTTGCATATTTATATTGTTATCAACCACTCAACTTTTATTCAAACATCTGACACAATTTTCATTCATTCTTCCATCTTAATTGCTTCTTTTGTTTTCTTAAAAAATAATATATTCATCGTTGTTTTTTGTTGGTATTTGTGTTTTTCTTTAGTTTTTGATTTTATTTCTCAAACTGCATCACTTCTTTCTTCCATGTGAATATGATACCTTTCTTGTTGCTATCTAGTAGTTTTTAGGTTTAAATTTTAAGGTAATCAACATATTACACATCATCTATACTTATATTGATAGATAATTTCTTAATTTTTTTATGTTCACTGTCTTTATTTATCTTGTTTTTTTACATTCACTAGTTCTATCTTTTTAATTTTATTTTGTCAATGGAATATTTTATTAGATCAATACCTCCATGGGTCTTAATTAGTGGTTGATTTCTCACTCTAATTAACAGCCTTACATTTTTTATATGTGTATTTATTATGGTGTAAGTGTTTTGTCATGGTTAATGTATGAATTACATTGGGGTGAGTGAATGATGTGGCTACAAAACTCTTAGGACTCCCATCCATCAAGGAGAAGTGATTGAAAATTAGGTACATGGTTCAAGATTAATCTATTATTATCTTATCCTCTCCCAAATATTATATAATAATTGGAAAATACATTAGAATCATTAAATAAAACAATAAATAATTCACTAAAATAAATAAAAGAGTAATCATAATGCTTGATTTTCCTACCAAGTTTTTTTTTCAACTCTCTGCCTAAATACTTATCCAAAATTCAACCATGATCCCAAGGAAGATTGTTATTTTTCTGACAGAACCTGAGTGGCTGACCATTCATAGATTTTTCCTTCCTACCATGTGTTTCATGTTCTATAGTACATTATTTTATTTTTTTAAGTGAATGAAACTCAAACAAGAATCCTTTCACTTCATTCATTCATTCTCTATTATAGCCAACAACATCAAAAGATAAATTACTATTGATAAAAACTACATGTTTTTCTTAGGTCTGGTCCATCATTTCTATTTTGAAATATTTCTTCTTGACCCTTAGATTTAAAATTTCATACAATGAAATTGTTTCCATTTATAATCCATGTTTTTTTATATAAATTCCCAAATGTTCACATCTATTATATTATATTTTAAATCTAAAATTGTTCATTTATAACTGTATTGGAAATTTAGATCAACTTTAAATAATTCATGATGTTTTTGAATGATAGGTCTAAATTCTAATATATCATCTTTTAAAAAACCTACCTTATCACAAGATCATTTTCTGTTAATTTTTTTTGATCATCGGTTTTTTTGTTATTTTCAGCAGCTTCCATAAATTTAAGAATTTTACATGATTTTTATAGGGTTTTTTCATCCATGGAATCTTACATTAGTTATAAGAATTCTAGAGGATACTTTTAAATTAATATATATTTTAATGAATATTTTGAATATGAAATTACTGCAACAAAAATTGATTTTTTCATTAGAAATCTCTCAAAAAATTACATGAATTATATTACAATTGCTGAATGTTTTAAGAATTGATGTTTCTTTGATCATGTGTCATGATAACCCATTAGACATGTATCATAATTGTTACTTTATACTTTATGATTTTTCTTCTAATATAAATTTGGTTCTAATTAGATTTTAGAAAAAACTATTTTGAATAAAAATTTATTTTTGGGAACAAAAATAGATTTTACATTATAAACATATGGATTTTTCTTGGAAAATGAAATAAAAAAATTTCCCTTTGTTACATAAATATTGATAAAAATTTAAAGAAAATTCAAAGGATTAGTAAAATATCATTCCATAACTATATCAGTTAATAAAATATTTCTTTTTATTATAAATTTTCATAAATATATTTCTATATAATTAAATATCATTTCAACTATATAATTTTTTATTTTTTTTATCAGTTATTTTGAGTTCCAAAATCTTGTATAGGTTTAACCAAAATCTTTTCCATGTTATACCATTAGTTGATAAATTTGAAAACAATTAATAGCTATTGTAAGGAAATTTGTATTCATCCACTGTTTGAGTTTCAATAATATTTGAAATTTGATATTCTAATATCAAAATATCATATTTTTTCCACTAAATTTTATCAGTTTTATTATATTTTATATATAAAAAATATCAAAATTTTGCAGGAAACTTTAGAATTTTTAGAATCTGGGCACTCCATAATTATGAAATAATGTCTAGAATTGTTCATGAAACTCTAGAATTGTGCAAGAAACTTAATAATTTTGTAGTAAACTCCAAAATTGTGTTGTAAAATCATAAGGTAAGGTCCCATATAGCCTCAAGTTAACTCCATAATTTCTAGAGTGGAAAATAACGTCGAGGCTCTATGGATATAACTTCTGGAGTGATTTACTTTATAGAAGTATATAAAAAAACATGACCATAAAATATACAATAACAATAATCTATGGGAAATTAAATAATCAAACTCAATATGTTATAATAATATCCCAAAAATTCTAATGTATATCATTGATGAAATCATTAATTCACTCAATAGTAAAACACATGTACAATAGTATGAAAATTAAAAACAAATGTTAAATATAAAAAAGTTTTAATTTCCCTCCACATGTCTCTAAATATGACCAGAAACTCCTATAAGAAGTGTCTTATTTTCAGGTGATAACTACTCAGATTTTGGATAAGTTTGGACACTTGTGTGCTATGGAAACAAATGTTGTCTATAATTCTATTTAAGGAGAATTTCATAATTTTATTCTTGTTCACACTCTTTTTTTATCTTTTTTTATAGATAAACTACTTCTATATATTTAATTTTAGTTTGTCCGTTGAATATTTAATTATCTTAATCCCTCTATGAGACTTCTTTAGTGATGGGTTTCTCACCCTAATTACAAGCCTTGGTTAATTTATATGTGGAAAGTAGTCTAACTATATTGGGAAGTTTTTTCACTCACAATTTCTTGTTTTCAGATTTTCATAGAAAAATGTAGTGTGATAAAATAAATATTTTAAATAATCCGTAGTTTTCTATTTGTGTAATAGATTAAAAGTGTCAATGAAAAAAAATACTTGATTCCTCCCATGTTTCATCTTCTTTATTCATCCCAAAGTGTGGATATACTTCATAGAATCCTTATTTTTATTTCATTATGATGCTTTCTAAAAAATAATAATCAATAATACGCTATATAATATTAATGAAAATCATCATCTTTTTGAAATCAAAAATCTCAAATATGATAACACCTTAAACTGATCACTCTTCCAATGAGAAATCATTTCTAGATACTGGGTCACTAGACACTCATTCATGATTGGTATCACCTCCAAATCCATCACAACTCTAGAAACAAAAAAATTATACATATCATGTTTATAATCTCTTCAAAGCTCATGTAACTCTATTCGTCAAGGATTCCTTATAGCCTCCCCATCTAGAAAATTATAACAAAGATGAAACCAAAATATTAATTCATATAAATACAATAATAATATAAAATTAAATCTAATTAATTTTTATACCCATATTTGAGCCCAAAAATTATATTTTAATTCATTTTCTAGGTATCACCAGCAGAGTGGATTGACGATAATCATGTTAGATTATTTAACAATCACCTCTATAAAACTACTGAATTATCTTTATTATTTACCAATTATTTCATTATCCTCATTATACTCCACCAACACCTATGTTTAGTAGTTCCAAACATCATGTATGCTGGTATGTCCACTTTTCCTTATAGTGGAAGATCTATCTATGAAAGAATAAAAGAGAAATATTAAATTAATACATATTATAATGTAAATAAATTGAGGTAAATTTATTTTACTATGGTTATATATATATACTAGATCTATGATGATTAGTGCATACTACTAGATCTATAGGATATGACGAATTATCTACTTGTGTAGTAATGGGTTCCAATGTATGATCATGATAAATTCTATGCTTAGGAGGTTCATAATGCACCAGAGAAGAATTCAAAGGATTGCAAACATAAAATCCTCGATAGAATGAGGTAGTGATTACATGGATTTATGTGGATAAGGATAATATGAATGAGGAGTTAGATATGTAATTAGATAAGGAAATGATATATAGGGAGGATCATATATAAATTGTTGTGAAAAAATAGATTCACTAAATATCTCAAGTTCCACTAACGGAACTGTGGGATAAGAAACTATACTACCTGGCATCTTTAACAAGGGGGTGTAATCAGTTGTGATGAATAGTGTGAGTAGCTCTTTTACCACAAACCCACTCTTGAATTTTTAGGCTGAGAACCGATTCCATTAGGTAAGTCAGAGAATAGTTCTCTCATGGACGATGGTTCTTGATGAAAATTTAAAAAAATATTGACAAAATAAAATAAAATATTATTGATATATATACTTGAAATAGTATACTCACAACAGCCACTAGAGGTGGAACACCCATATCTCTCATGTAAAGATTGTAATCAATCATCCTCTTCCTTCATATTTCTTCAAAAAAAAAATCATTTCCTACATTGGCAAAAAAATGATGCTTCTAAGGAAGTGAGAAGTGTTCACTTTATATAAAATCATCACTGAAAAACTAGTTTATATGATAATTTTTCAATTTATATAAAACCATAACTAACAAACTAATCTATTTGAAAATTAAAATATAAAAGATGAAAAATACTATATATTTTGGATTTTACATTATATAAATATGTTTTCCATATAATTAAAATAAATTAATACATGTCTTCTCGTAATAAAAAAAGACCATCCATATTTATATTTTTTTGAAAATAAAATCAATCTATATATTCAAACCATATATTAAAAAAATTATTTTCACACATACTATTATGATTTAGTTCAATAAAACTAATGTATAGTTTGAATATGTAGTTACAATATGCTTGATTCATTATAATATGAAATCAGCAAGCTTTGTAATGTTTAGTTTGAATATTCTTACATTTAAGTATTAATATTTACCATGCAGTACTACATGCTTCTATATAACATACATTGAAAAAATTCATGTGGAAGTGGGATTCATGATACTTTGGAATAAATAATTTCCAATACTAATCATTCTTCAGTCTACTAATTTTTATGTAATTTCCATTTTTTTAAACATCCCCATGTACATGATTCAATATTTTGTTTGATTATTTTTATATCAAATTCATTTTCAATATATTATTTAAATTTCACATAGTATAAATGTTTTTGACTTCACATAATATTAACTTTACCTATTTTATACAAGATCTCCTAGAAACTCATCTTTTGTATGCCATGAAAATATGTACAATTTCTTGCACCAAAATCCATGAGTTTGAGAACCATGATTTTCACCCCAAATCAGTAAAGACCCACATGAAAATGGTTTTTGGTATCCATAATTTGAAATAGGATGACTTTATGTTAGGTTCAGCATATTTTTTCAAGTATTCTTTAAAGTAATTCTGTGGTATTTCATGCTAAAAATTTATGTACAAAATGGATTCTATTACATATTATTAAGTATTGGGTCAGTTACACCAATATTATGTCTTAATTTAGTAACCTTTTCCTTGTATGAATTCCACATTATTTCAAATAACAAACATATATACAAAATGAATTATCATACATATTACAGAGTGAAATTATTGGTCATTAAGATATTTCAATGAATAAAGAAACTTAAAATCAATGAAAAACCTGATAAGAAGATGGTTTTCACAATTACTATTTAGATTTTTATTTTATTATCCATATCCAAACCATTTTTTAAATAAATAACAGATCAAATCTGGTGGAAGTGTGTGAGGGGAATACTATTTTATATAGAATTAGGGAGTAACTATATTAAAAAAAATTACATCATCAGTTTTAAGATGTATTATACAATAATATAACAAATATAGTCAAAAATAAACCTTATTCAATGAATCTGAACAAATCCTCATATAAACTAATCTATGTTAATTTTTTATTCCTATAAAAAATGAATATTATTATTTACTAAATATATAACGTATTTGAAACTCACCAATTTTACATTCAAGGACAAAAAACTGAAAACAAAAATAAAGGATAGATCACCACAACTTGGAAAGAAAATGGAATGTTGATTTTCATAGGGTTTATTTTATATTGGAGTGTTGGGAAAAAATACCTCAAGGTATCATTGAATCATTTTTGAGGTGATTGTGTTTGTTGAAAAAGCGGACCTCCATGTTGTGTTTGTTGACAAAGAATATGATAATATACAAAGTTGTTGACAAAGGGGGTTTACATGGAGATTTTTTGGGTTCAAGTGATGTTCTTAGTTAGACTCACCTATTTTGATAATCCCAAATCACAATTTTGATAATCCCAAATTAGTCTTTTGATAATCTAAAATCATGTTATAGTTATGTGATAACCCTGTTTTCATCTTATGATAATCATATTTCATTACAAAGTCACCGTTTATAGTACTCTCAATCTCACTGCTTGATTGGTTTATTTTACAGTAAAGATTTTATCCAAATACAAGGTTATCGTTACAAGGATACAACAATAAGGTTACCAATACAAGGTTACCGTTATAAGATTAAAACTAAAAGGTTACCGATACAAGGTTACTGTTACAAGGTTACAACTACAAGGTTACCTATACAAGGTTACCATTACAAGGTTACAAAAATAAGGATAGCAATACAAGGTTACCGTTACAAGGTTACAACAACATGGTCACCAATACAAGGTTACAGTTACAAGGTCACTGTTATAAGGTCACCGCTACAAGGTCACAATTACATGGTCACCGGTGTAAGCATACTGTTAAAAGTTACAGTTGGAGATTTCCGATGTGCACCTACTATTGAAGCCTTCCGATATGAAGGCTACCGTTACCAGTCTACCGATGCTTATTCTTCCATACCTTTTCAATTTCTCAATATTATTCTAACGGTCATATTTGGTAATTTAAATTCCTCTAACATTAATTAAGGCTGATTGTAAATGTTTCAGGAGACAATACATGGGACAGTACGAGGTACGATAAAGATTGCACATGATCTACTCATTTTTATTTTCGGACCTAAAATATAAAAGGAAAATACCCCAAAAGAGAGACAAGGGTAACATATATGCGAACACGAAGAAAGGGTTGCATGAGAAGTGTGATAGAGCTTACTCGCTAGATCAAAAAAGCAAAAACATCCAGTATTAACATAAAAAAATAGAGACCCACAGTCTTCACAAAGAACATTCTGGGATAAATTATTCCCGCCTTCTATGCTTCATCAACTCTTGATCAACATCAGAAGTAGAACACTGAAAGCTAGGGTCTGGAGTTGCGACACTCTGTTTTGGAAACAACTTCCATAGATTTACTCGAACTTCAACATTTCTCATTTCAAGGAGTCAAGAGCTGAAATGAAAACACATAGAGCCTTCTAAACTCTTTCTCATCATAACTACTCTATTGTGTTTCTTTCTTTTACATCTTTGAGAAGTGCGTGTGTCTGTTTGTATCACACACTGTCTCCTGTGCTTGAACTGGAGGATACTGAATATCCTCACATCAAAATTCTCCTATTTTTGTTTCCTATGTATAACTGTGGAAGAGACCGTGTGTGGTCTGTATTGTTTGTTTTTTCCATGAAGAACAGTGGTAGAAGGTGTGTTCCCTGGATATTTTGTGAAAACTGTTGTAAATCTTAATACAGGCTGTGTATCATGTTTATTGTTAATATAAACTACTTGGTGGCAGGTGATCACCAGGTGAAGACGATTATGTCTTGACTTGATATGAAACCTCATTTTTTACTTAACTGAGTACCTTATTTATTTATACTCTATTTTGATATTAATCGGTGCTTATATTTTCTAAAACATAAAACTATTTTTTCTTACACTTTGAGAGTAAGTTTTGGTTAGTGTGTGTATTTGTTTAATTTAGTAAACTTTTTTCAAAAGTTGAATTAGTGTTATACACTGATTCATATGAGGATTAATCACACTTTTAGAAACATATTGACCAATTGAACATTTAAATTTCTACTACCTTAATTAATTGTGCCATTTTTAAATTGGGGGTTTTCTTAACAATAATGTTTTTAACAGAAATTTTAATTGGAACACAATTCACCCCCTCTTGAGTATCCACTCTGACCAACATTCTTGACTATCCATGATTGAAAGAAGAACCCCGATAAAGGAACGGATGATCTAGAGGTGGTACAAAAAGAGAAGATATATGGTGGTTCCATTTTACAGTGTTTTCCAAATTTTTCTGCCTCAAAATCAGAAAATGGAGAGATGTGTTTTTGAATAAGGGAGGTTTGGGAAAAATTAGAGTGGTGCAAGAAAAAGAAAGTGGTGTGCGAAATATGGGCATGGTGTGTGAAATAGAGGAATGGAGTTTTTCATGTAAGAAGTGTTTCGAGATCAGAAGCTCAAAAATTGGAAAAGGAATGAGGTGTGCGATATATTGGAACAATGTGTGAAAAATTAGAGTGGTGGTGAAAAAGAAAGTAGTGTGTGAAATAGTGATAGGAATTTTTTCACACAATAGGTCCTTTGATATTAGAAGCTCAAAAATTGGAAAAGGCATGAGGTGCGTGAAAAATTGGAGCATTGTACGAAATATGATGTTGCGTGGAAGATGTGTTTTTTGTGCTCAAAGAGGATTATGTGGAGAAGGAGGGTTTTTCATGAAGGGGTCAATTTTTCCTATAAATATGAAGTGACCCCCATAATTCATGGTAGCTCTAGACTTACAGAGAATCCAAGCTCTGGTGCACGAAATAGGAATACTCAAGGGAGTTGTGCATAAATGTTAAGTTTGCGCGTAAAGAGTTGGTTGTGCATAAAGCTCAGGATTTGCGTGAAGAGGAGGTTGAACATAAATATTAGGCTATGCGTAAAAGAGTTTTTTGGATGTAAAAGAAAAGGATGCATGTAAAAGATAACTGTTGCGCATAAAAGAAGTGTTTGCGTGTAAAGAATAGGTTGTGCGTAAAAGAAGATTGTTGCACGTAAAAGAACAGGATGCATGTAAAAGAATACTTTTTCATGTAAAATAATTAGTTGCGTGTAAAATAGGTGTTGCATGAAAAGTGTATTTCACACAAAAGTAGGGAATTATGCGCAAGGACCAGTGAAGGATGCACATAAAAATTGGGGTTTCCTGGTACACCCAGTGCAATGTGAGATTCATCTGTGGGTAAAAGTTGGACGTCAACAGAGCATCTATCAAAGGTTAAAGATATAGATTTCATAAGTGATAATGAATAGACCTATAAGTCCATAAACTGTATGTGGATCCTTTCCTAAGTAGTGAGAAAAGGAAGAGTAAGAATGTGATCATTTCTACCGGTAGTGAGCTAGAGAGAGAAGAACATGGAGTGACCATTGGGAAAGTAGTGAGCTGACCTAAACCTTGTAAAGGTAGTGATCCTGGACATAGAAGTGATCTAGACTGAACATTTTAAATTAGCTGTGAGCTTTAGTGGATTTTGTACAGTGGCACATTGTTGTTTTATGGTCCTTGGATGTAGCCCAGTGAGGGAAAACCAAGTAAAAATTAGTGTGTCTGTCTGCTTTCTTCCCTACATGGCATCCAAATCATCATTAACAGATAAATAAGTAAATAACAAGATAAATATTAACAACATAATAGAATAAAAATTGACCATTATAATATAAAGGTCAAGATCTGGTGGGGAAGGAATAATTTTGAAATAGAATATCCATACATTGATTCACCCTCCCTCTCAGGGTATCTAGGCCCATTTTGGTCCTAACAGGGAGCCATATGGGAGGTGGGGGAGGCTTCACGGTTGGAATTTTTCCATGAGGATATACCAATAGTTTTTTAAAACTATTTGTATAGAATTATCTATAACAATGGTTTCCTTAAACCATTAGTATAACCTTTAATGTTTACTATATATACCAAATATTAAATGAAACCATTGGAATAATCTTCACCTGTACCAATGGTTTAAGAAAAAAATTGGTATATCCTTAATATTTACAAAATCTATATCAACAATTAAGAAAAATCATTGGTATTTCCTTACCTATACTAATGGTTCTAAAAAACCACTGAGATAACCCAAATATATATAGGTTATACCAATGGTTATAAAAAACCATTGGTATTGGGGGGTCTATATCAATGGTTAAGAAAATAGTAGGTATAGGTCCATTATTATAACTCACATTTTCTGAAGTGTGTAAAAAGGTTAAGAAGTGCCTCATTCAGAAAATAAAAATAAGATTCCTTTCAAACCATTTTGTAAAAAATCAAACAGGGTAAATAATTTATTTAATAAATATTTTGGGGAATGGTAAAAATATTATTGAAAGTTTTTTTTATAAAACAAGGATACATAAGAAAATGGGTTTTTACTGAATATATAAATGAAGTCATATTTTATTAAAAAACATTTATCAATCATTTTAAGTACCAAAGAGAGGAAAATGGTACGGTTACCTGAAAATTTCAAGAATAAACTGAGGATAAGAAAATTAAATGGTTTTATTACACAATGATCAAATTATTTCCTGCAATGGAAATTCAAGCATAAAAAATCCCTATTAAAATGATATTGAAACATAATCCATTATCGATTTGGTAACATTTGAATTAGAACTATCATGAATGAAGTAAATGAATTATAACTTAAAATATCATTAATTATGAAGTCTTAATGATATAATATATAAAGTGGAAGTATAAACAACATTTGAAATAAATTAGGTTCATAAAAGAACATGTGTCCCAAAGAAGAAAGTTTTGAGATGATACCCTTACCTCGAGTCAAGGATTTTTCATGAATGTATTTTATATAATGTACAAAATAGTTATATCAATTAATTTTTTCTTAAGAATTTTTTACTGGTTTAGTCCATTATACATAAACCATTTAATTCATTTATTTAAATTTGGTTTTTAATTACATAACCAATTATGTCCACTTCAGGTTTTTTTAGGATGCTCAATTCATAATTTCAAAATGAAATCAGTGTGTTGAATGTGGTCAAAGGTTTCATTGTTACATCATCCCTAGAATAATAATAATTACATAATTATAAATTTTATAAATAAACTATACTTTTAAAATAACCACAAATTATGGTTATGAAAAATGAACTATTTTTCAATCATGGAGGATATAGGTTGTACGTACACATATATAACATTTCCATTTTTCAAAAATTATTGTGGAAATAAGGATATTATTATTTTATATTTCTATAATTATCATAATATAATAAATAACATATATTTTCTTTAAATACACTCACATATACCATCCATGTAATTTGGCAATAAAAAAATGAATCACATCGTTTTGTGAGGCAGTAATCTGTTATATACATAAACGTCATTATAATTTTTCCATGGATGGTAAGGTAAGAATGTATATAACATATTACGTTTATATAATGATTAATATTTCATTAATATCATATATAAATATTAAATATATCATTATGAATATCCATGATAGTCGATGTTGGGAAATGAATTACATTGGTTCGTGAGGCAGTAGCCTGCTGTACACACGAAAAATGGTTTATTTCAAATTTGATTGAAGATTAGATGGGTAAATATTATCCCATAAACATAATAACATCTTATTATAAAGGATATACTGGTGTTATTACATTATAATTATTAGGACATAATTTAATGTTTAAAAATAAGAATTTGAAAAAGAAGGATCCCGATGAAGATGATTACCTTCACTTAGATGAGCCTTCCTTAGATATCTTATTAAGGACCCTAAGGTTGATATTTTTAGAGGGAAATAATCTCTAGAATGTGAATAAAGAAGTTGGGGAGATATTTTTGTAGGTTTTTTGGAGCCAAATGTATTTATATATGTGAATAAGAGAGGGGAGCACTACTGAAAAAATACCCTATAATAACAGTTTGGAACTATTGGTATAGGCCTCCAAACCATTGGTATAGCCTATACCAACAGTTTGGAGGACCATGGTCAAGTAATCCATGGGGATAGGTCTATACCAACGGTTTTGGGAAAACCATTGGAATGAACCTATAACAACGGTTTTCAAAACCGTTGGTATATGTAATATGAAAATCTATTCCAACGGTTCCATAAAACTGTTGGTATATAAATTTGGATAAAAACATTCGAAGGGATTTTATCCCATGACCTCTAGTTTATAATTGAATGACTTAACCACTAACCTAACATGACTTTTTTGAATATGATTTCATAAATATATATATGTATTATCATAATTATTTTAAATTTTTATTTATATAATTTTATCGGTAAGAAGATTCGATAAAAAATCAAAGTACCTATACCAAGGGTTCACATAACCATTGGTATAGACCTATACTAATGGTTTTGAGAACCGTTGGTATAGGTCTTTTGATTTTGGGACCTATACCAATAGTTTTTCCAAAACTGTTGGTATAGGGGGGGACCTATACAAACGGTTTGGCCAAACCGTTGGTATAGGGTCTCTATAATGGACCTATACCAATAGTTTGGCCAAAACCATTGGTATAGGTCCTCTATAATGGACCTATGCCAACGGTTTGTCCAAAACCGTTGGTATAGGTCAATATAAGTGACCTATACCAACTATTTGGCCAAACTGTTGGTATAGGGCCAAATTAATGTACTATACCAAAGGTTTGGCCAAAACCGTTGGTATAGGTCATATTTATTGTAGTGGAGGGACACCCTTTTATAATTGAGGTGGAGTGAAATTCTTATAAATACCCAAAACTATTCAATAATGGTAAGTCAACCTCCAGACAAGTGCCTCAAATATTGGAAAATAAAGGATTGGGTGAGAGATAATTCTGATCCATACCTCTGCCTCAAAAATAAACATGTTTTAAACATTTTATCCTCTTTACGTCTTAGGTTACTCACTTTTACCATTTAATTTTTTTACCATAGTAACTTTGTTTTATCTATTCTTTTTATTCATTATGAACTAATATAAAGTTAACCATATTGTATAATATAAATTTAACTAATTCCAAATATTGAATCCATTTCATCAAATTCAATTCATATAAGTGGTATAATTTAATTTAAAATAAAACATGCAAGGGCGACGAAAAGAGGTATTTCAAAAAAATTCATTTTTCAAAGAAAAGATGATGTTATATTAACTATATGAATTGTAATCATCATTATATGAATTTAAAATGAAAAATATAGATATATAATATATTAATTTAATTTGAATCTTTCCATATTAGGGGTTACTTTAATTAATTAAAATGGAGAAACATTATGTTCTTTAAAAGAGGTTTCAGGAAAAAACATATTTTTATGTCTAAGAATAAAATTATATTAAAATTCAGTATAAAGATGATTTAAATTTAATTAATTAGATTAAAGATAAATAAATAATAATTATGTTAATTTTAATTAAATTTAAAATAATTATGGTACTTTTAAATTACTCAATTTTTTAAAAAGAAATGACAATTTTACAAAAAATAGGTATTTCCACTATTCAATGAAAAATCAATTTTTTCTAAAAAATACCAAAATTTCACCCTTGGTTAATATTTGTATTATAATTTCACAATTGAATTTTTTTATCATTTAAATTTTAAAATTTTATAGAAATTAATTATAATATATTCTCACGAAAATAAATAAAAACCATTTTATAAGAAAACATTTAAAAAAAGTACTTATTTCATAAGAATTTATAAATGAATTGATATTAATTACAAAATTATAACTATTTCATAAAGTAATTAAACCTATTTGTAACCTCCAATTTTACAACAAGGTTATAATAATCATATTTAAAAATAATATTTTAATAATATGATGTGGTTCATTTAATCTTAGTGTTTTGTGTTATATACACTACTAAACATATTTTTCTATTAAAATATCATAGTGTTACATTATACCCCCTTAAAAAATTATATACACCCAATTTTAATGTTTTCTCTATAATCAATGGTTTTATATTAAAAAATTCACTTTGTGGAAATCATTTATTTTAATATAGGTTAATAAAAAATCCTCTTAAAAGAGGGAAAGGGAAATATGAAGGTTATATGGAATGACACATGTCTAGTTTTCTGAGTATGAGAAAATTAGTGGGAAGTAAGAATATGGATATAGAAGAAAATAATAAATAATTATGGGGAGTTATTGAGATCATTTATCAAAGAAAGTGAATGATATAGAGAAAGTTAATAACCATAAAACCATAAATCTGTGATAAATTAGAATACCAATGATTCATTAAATATGAAAGTAATAGGATAAATTTTTTTTCAAGAACATTTCCCTTGAGTTGAGGGATTATTTTTCTATCAAGATAGAGAAAACTGATAAATATACTTACATGAAATCTTTTTATTTCATAAACACAATTTCATTCTCTCATTGTTCTCTTATCAATTTCCACTTAACCTCTTACTCCAAGGAATGAATATCTAATATAATTTTTTTATTCTTGAGGCACTAAAATTAACTTTTAACGGATCATAAGATCTATAAAATAGTATCAATATATTACTTTTATCTTCATTAAAACCAAAATGGTTAGCATAATGTAATATTATACCAAAAAATAATATGAATATATTAATCTATAAAATTCAATAATAAAACCAAAGGTTTCACATAGGTCATCCCTTAAAATACATAACCCTATTTCCCAAATAACCTCAACATGAAAGACGGTTTCAACCTTGAAGGTTATCTCAAATCCTTCATCTTACATCCCCAAAAACATAATCTAATGTTTCCCAAATAATACAGTACGTTAAACCTAAATGTTATATATATATAAATATTCCCAATAAAATGTTTCCCCAAAATATTATGGGCATACTCAAAATAAAATTAATAATCAAATTATTTTTTAACAACTAAAGGCTTATATACAGTTTTTTTTACCACAAAATCAAAAAATCATAATTGAAAATAGTTACCTCAAAATTAGTCACATATCAAAGATTATCATTTCCTTAATCATGTTTTTTTTACATAAAATATCTCCTTACCATTAAATAACATTTCTAGGTCCTTTGTTCAATTAAAAATATTCTTGAAAATCCTTATAAAATAACCAAATAAAAATATTTATAAGTTTCATGATTCTTATAACCAACCTAAAATTGATAGAAATACTTCAACAATATGATTCTAAAGTTTCAACACCCAAACAATTCAATCATTCCACTTCAATGATTGTCATAACATAGTCCCCTAAGAATTAATCCTTGAATTAGGTCATTGAATTGGATAATGACCAAGTTCCCCACCTCTATAATATTGAACTATTAATGGGTTTTTAGTTAGAACATTATTTCCACGTGTCTTATTAACTGAAATCATAATTTTATTTTGAAAATTAGTTACTTTTTGGACTCATTTCCCACACATACAACATCTTATAGTTCCTTTAATGCATGTTTCTTGGTGCCTCTTCCCATATTTTCTACATGTAGGAAACCGAATCTTATTTTCTATATCATCTTCAACTCTAAAAATTCCATGAGACACCATCCATATATTTATTGATTTGATTTGAAATTAAAATATGTTTCAGTTGTTAATAGTAATTCAAGATAGATCATTTGGAATGATCATAAGGTGTCTAACATCCATTCCCATTATCTTAGAAATCTCATTCTAGAAATCATTACATTTCCCATCACATTGGTTATTGGAATGATTTCTCATATTTCTCATCATTAACTAAAAATAGTAAAATAAACAAGATGAGAATGAATTAGCGTAAAAAAGGGGAAACTTATAAACCTAGAAGGAATAAATTATAAATCATAAATATATCATTCATTATTAGTCTCTATGTTTTAATCTAGGCCATCCAAATTAATTATTCCTATTAGGTTTTCCAACCTAACAATTTCTTCAAGTCCTTCATAATGGTTCAAAAAGATTTTTATGAATTTCAAAAGTATATACTTCAATATTGTTAAACCAGGTGTGCAACAAGGACTATTTTTATGCACCTGGTGATGATCAAGTCCATCTCATTGCTCCCTTTTTGATTTTATTACCCCTCTTTACAAATTTTCTATAGAAACATCCACTTTTAGTATCTAGATAGGGAAGGAATTACATTAAACCCACTCGCTCTATTCTTTACCAAAATTATAGGATATTTTTTATATTTATATTTATCCTTATAATTATCCCTAGAGTTCTTACTAAATTATTCTAGTCCTAATCCCTAAAAATAATTGTACATTGCTCTGATACCAACTAAAGCAACCCATGCCATTTACACATATTATTACATGTTTTTAACATAAATATCTATTAATTACAACCAAATGATCATAAGGCCTAGTGTCTTTGGATTAATATATTCGTAATTCATCAACGTGAGACTAGAAATAAAACATATTTATTTTATTCTCTATAATTATACCCTAAACCTTTTTCAAGATCAAAAAAATACATGGGATAACCTAGGGAACACTTAGAAAAAAGATATGAGCTAAAATGTTCAGTAAGGGAATAACCATGATAAGGAAACATAAAGTGTCAGTAAGGAAAAACCATGATAAGGAAACATAAGGTGTCATGAATCATCCCATTAGGGCCATGCCGTGACCACCCCAAGACCGCCTTTCATAGGCCAGGGGTTGGAGACTAGCACCGAAAAGACATATCCCAAAAAGGGAAGGCATTACCTTTAAACCTGTACACACACAAACTTGGTGCCCAACAAAAGAAAACCACAGAGTAGAACTGAAGACAGTAAAAGTGGAAACCGAAAGTAAAATGGGCCAAAATAGAAACCCAACTGAAGGAAAGTACAAAAAAAGGGAAAGATGTGCTCCAGAGGTCGTCTACCAAGGATCCTACCTGAAGGGTAGGTACATATCATCATTTGTCATCACTGTTGCTCCCCTAATCTATCAATCACCTTAGAGCACTGTCTAGCCCTAGCTCCCCAAGTCTTAGTCAAGATTTTTGTCATCTATACAAGTCACAACAAAGTGTAGGAAAATCTCATGCAGGGGTGAGTATAACAATACCTATTAATGACCCCAAGATTCCTGAAGGTCTCCCAAAATTCCACAAGGGAAAAACCACAAAGCATGATCTCAATTAGAAAACATAAAGTTAGAGACAACTCACACAAGGAATAAAAATTTGAGAACATGAATAAATATGATTGGTCTTAATCTAGATAATTTTATTATATTGAGAGGTTCTGCTGCTGATCCACTAAGGGTTGTTGAACTGCAGATACACAAAGGGTCTCTCTACTACCGATCCACGGAGGGTTGCACTACTACCGATCTATAGAGGGTCAAACTGTTGTCGATCCATGAAGGTTTTCTCCTATACCGATCCATGAAGGGTCTATTTTATGCTAATCCACGAAGGGTCTCTTTTATTTCGATCCACAAAGGGTCACTTTTATGCCGGTCCATGAAGGTTTTCTCTTCATTCTTCATGTTACAGCTAGCTTCTATATTCCCTCTCTTAGAACGCTTGATTTCCAGAGAATCTTCTACTCAAGATATCAGTATTACCTAGACCATCATGAATTCCCATGAAGAAGTAACCCAAAAGGACATCTTGTTGTAAGGGTTCCAACGCGATAGACAACACGTCAATAGGATGCCCGGTCTGTAAGTTATAAGAAAAAAGGTAAAAAGGGACCAGTTGGATTCGAGTCCGATCCAACCCAGCTGTATTTCAACTTCTTTCAAAACCCAAGTGAAGTATATTGAAAGGACCACCCCGTCGCAAGGGTCCCAACTCCGCGAGTGACATATTGATCGGATGCCCGGTTTGCAAGATACTCATGTTTTAGTGAAATGAGACTGGTCAGGTTTTGTGGGGGTCCGGTCCAGCCGGCCCTGCCAGTGGGTCTGGCCTAGCTAGCGGGTTAAGCCCAACCTATGGGTTCGGCTCGACCAGTGGTTCTGGCCCATGTGGCGCGGGTCGGTCAAGCCAAACTAGACATTGGGTATCTGGTTCCTCCCAGTTGGCAGCACCATGGGGTGACACCTAGTCTTCCAAAATGGCCGTCCATTGTGCTCAAGTCGAGCAGCCTGAGTAGGATGGTCATCTCCCCCATGTAGTGTGTTGGCGCTGCGTCGTTCCATACAACGTGGCCCAGCTGTACGTGGCTCCCTCCGCCGCTGCGCCTGCGGTCACCGCTTCTTCACACGATTGGCTCGGACTGGCCACTGTCACCGTCGCGCCGATGGTGTCGTGATGACATGTGCTTTTGAGGGCCACCAAAGATGCTCCAGTGGTCTTATTTCCTTCCCTTCTACACCTACAAGCCTCTCGGGTTTCCACATTCTTTTCAAAGCCCTTGGATTTGTCTTAATGCCACATTTCCTAGTCGTGCATAAAGAATTCATATAAACAAGAATAGAAGGGGGTCCAAGCCTTGTTCAGATTGGCTCATTCCCTTCGTGTTATTGTTTTAACAATGGGAAAGCATCATTCATCATTTGAAAGAAGAAAATTCCCAAAAAAAATCCTCAACAACCACCCACAGTAAAGAAAGAATCATAGATCATCCCATTGGCTATTTGGTCTTCCTTCTTCATATTATTCAAGAATGAGAAAGAGGAGTATTTTAAACACAAATAAATTAAACCCCTTAAATGGAATCCGTGTTGTGAAAGAAGGAGAAGATTCACATTCATAAAAGTTCCACGTTTATTGTCACTCTTCGTCGCGCGTTGATGTCCAGTTTAAATCCTTCAAAAGTTATTGATCAAACACCAATCTTCATTGGAGACTGACTTCACCAGAGTTTCATCAGATCTTCTTCTCATGGTTTATGAATTCCCTTACTAAGAGATTAATTAAATAAAGAAACACTTCAAAATGTTTTAATTACGTTGTGACGTTGTGTCATTAATGACACTCATTAATGGCCCTCATTAACTAAAGCATTAAAATACCTTCATTTTGCCTCGATGGCACTGTGGTGTCGCCACTCAGTAGATTGAAAAATAAAATAACATTATAAAAAGTTATTTATTATTTTCTTTTAAAAGGTCATAAAAATTAACTACTCCACTTGACCCTTTCCGGTCACACATAAGCTTTACCTAAGCGAATCATGGTAATACGAATTCAATGGTTCTCTTTGATTTTCAATCCAAGAACTGGTTCACAAGTTAGAAAATCCCACCTGCACATTTACTAAACATACCTTAAAAAATGTTCAAAATTTCATTCCATACTCTCTGGGCCTCAGAATCATGTGCCGTCAATTTTTGCAGTCTTGTAATAATTCCATATAATTTTTAAAAAATTATACAAAATTTCTAGGTCTTTACATCCTCCTCACCTTAGGGATTTACATCCCTGAATTCCATAAAAAATCTAATAAAATAAATGGGGGTACTGAGCATGAATCTAAGCCTCCCACTCCCATGTGCTCTCCTGGAGGTTCTTGTGCTGCCACCGAACTCATACCACAGGAATCAAACATCCCCATAGGACCCACTATTATAGATCCACAATGTCCACTGGGAACTCCATTAATGTCTCCCCATCATCAATGTCCAGCTCGCCCCAGTCGATGACGTGCAACAGATCATGCATGTATCTCCTCAATTGCGACATGTGGAAAACATTATGCACTGAGTTCATATGTGGGGGAAGAGTTAGGTGGTATGCCACCTCACCTACTCTATTGAGAATATGGAATGGTCCAATGGACCTTGGAGATAACTTACCACCCTGTACAAATCTCTATAGTCCTCATCTAGGTGAGACCTATAGGAAGACATTGCCTCCCTCCTCGAACTTCAAGGGTCTCCATCTCCTATTGAAATAAGACTTATTCCTGCTATTTGCAGTCTTCATGCACTGTTGGATGATCTGAACCTTCTTAGGGGTAGCTTGTACCAACTCTGGACCCATAAGTGCTGACTCCCCAAGGTCTACCCAGCATAGAGGTGATATGCATGGTCGCTCATACGAGTCCTCAAATGGTGCCTTTCCGATAGTGGAGTGATAAATATTTTTGTATGTGAACTCCATCGGTGGTAGGTGGTCCTCCCAAATACGGCCAAAATCAAGGACACAAGCACAAAGCATGTCCTCAAGTGTATGTATGTTCCACTCTATCTGACCATCTATATAAGGGTGAAAGGTTGTGCTCAAGAGTAGATGAGTCCTGAACACCTCCTGTAATCCCTTCCACAACTGGGATGTAAAAAGAGCATCATGATCTGAAAAAATCTTCGATGGTAACCCATGAAGCGGTAATATCTCTTGGACATAGAGGCATCCCAAGCCCTATACTGATCCTTGCGTCTGGATGGGTAGGAAGTGAGGCAAATTGTTAAGTCGGTAAAAGATCACCCAGATAGAGTCGTGGCCCCTGTACATACATGGAAATCTCATTATGAAGTCCATCAAGATACCATCCAATTTCCACTTCGGTACCTCGAGTGGCTGAGCCAAGCCTACTAGAACCTAGTGCCCGACCTTTACTTTTTGATAAGTGAGGCATCGTGAAACAAACTCTGACACTGCCTTCTTCATCCCTGGCCACCAGTACTGACATTGGAGGTTCTGGTACATCTTCACCACTCTAGGATATATCAAAAAATAGGATGTATGGAACTCATGAAACACCTGCTCCCAAAATGTCACTAGTACCATGGTGCGTCTTTTAAAAAGTATGATGTGCTCCCCACATATCGAAAATTCATCAGGAGAATGTCCTAAGGATATATAAGCACGTTGGACCTCGAAGTCAACACCCCCAAGTTGTGCCTCCTGAACTCACTAAAGGAGTGGGGAGTGACAGTAATAGACTTGAGGTATGCCACTCCATATCTATCAAAAAAGGATATTTGCAATGCGGCTAGCTGCCCAGTTACCTCTCTCAGTAGCTGTAAAACCGGTCTCCTTTTGAGTGCGTCTGATACTATGTTTACCTTCCCAAGAGTGTAGAATTTCTCAAAGTCGTATTCCTGGAGGAACTCCAGCCATCATCATTGTCTCATGTTCAGGTACTTCTATGAGAAGATATAACTACGACTCTTGTGATCAGAGTAGATAGTAAACTGTTCACCCACCAAGTAGTGTCGCCACATCTTCAATGCAAAGACCACTACTACTAACTCCCGGTCATGGGTTTCATAGTTCTTCTCATGTTGCCTTAGGTGTCATGAGTGGTAGGCGATCACTGCTCGATCCTTCATATGGATACATCCCAGTCTGGTTCTTGATATTTCATAGTAGACTAAATACACAACACCCTCTTCTGGTAGCCTCAATAGGGGGGAAATCATTAGTCTCTGCCTCAACACTTGGAAAATCTGTTGGCATCTCTCCATCCATACGAAGGGTTGTACCTTCTTTGTAAAAGCTAAAAAGGGTGCTGCTACTTTGGAAAGGTCAGGTACAAATCTCCAGTAGTACCCAGCTAACCCCACGAAACTCTGCACCTCATTCACACTCTTGGCTGGATCCCAGGAAAGAAATGCCTATATCTTCACTAGATCCACCACAACTCCTTCCTCTGAGATAACATCTCCCAGAATGTGGACCTCTCATATCCAGAACTGGAACTTCGAGAGATTACTATAATGCTGGTGATCTTAGAGTGTGTCTAGTACTATTCACAGATGTGTGGAATTCTCCTACTATGACGTAGAGTACACCAAGATGTCATCAATGAAGACCACTACAAAGCGATCAAGGAAAGGCTGGAAGATCCTATTCATGAGTCCCATGAACACTGCTGGGGCATTGTTCATGCCGAAAGGCATCACCAAGAACTCATAGTGGCCATACTGGCATCTTAATGTTGTCTTCGGTACATTCTCAGCCTGCACCCAAATCTCATGATAGTATGATCTAAGGTCTATCTTTGAAAACCACTATGCTCCCTTTAGCTGGTTGGAGAGATCATCAGTCCCTAGCAGATGATACTTTTTCTTCACAGTCACCTATTTCATGTGCTGATAGTCCACGCAAATCCTCAAACTTTCATCTTCTATCTTGGAAAACAAAATTGGGGCTTCCCATGGGAAAACACTAGGCCTTACAAACCCCTTCCTCTGCAAGTCTTCCAACAATACCCTCAACTCATGGAGCTCCACAAGAACCATCAGATATACCGGTGTAGATATCGATGTTTTCCTGGGGTATATGTTGATGTAGAAGTTTTCCTCTCTGTTAGGAGGTAGTCTCAGAACATATTTTGGGAAGACATCCACATACTGATCCACCACTACATGATTAATAAGACTCCTCTCATCCACTACACCAAGGGTGATGCTAGCCAACTGATGAGTGATTAGTTTCACCCTCCCCATGAAATTCCATCTTGTGCTGCAAAGGTTTCCTTCTCATATGTGAAGGAAAACTTGGTCCCATCCTCACAGACACACCACACTTTGGGCCTAAAATAGTCGATATGAGCATGGACTGTGGATAGCTAGTCCATACCCAAGATGACGTCATAAATCCTTGACGTTGCTACTAGGAGGTCCCCACTGAAGATCTCCCATCCTAGAATAATCTCACATTGCCTACATCTATGTGTAATTATCAAATCCTCTCCCGTAGGAGTCTCTAGATGTAAGGATTGAGCCAACAGCTCCATCGGAATCTCTATGCACAAACAAGAGATGTGGAAATGAAAGAGTTAGTGAAACCTATGTCTATAGGTACTATAGCTAGGGTGGAGTAGACCTAGATCATACCTCAAATCATCTCTAGAGTGACATGGTCATAAGCCTTTGCCGCCTGAATCTGAGCTCATTTCTGTCTAGATTCTCTCTATGGTCGAGGTGGACTTCCTGTGGGTGGTGGTAGTAGTACCTCAAACCGTCGCCCACCACCTGCTGCATGGATTGCTCATCTGCCACATCTGCCGCCCTATACAACTCCTTACTCAATCCTCTACCTCTGCCTCAGTGGTCCTTCAACTGCCTACAGATCATCGATATGGTGGGTTGGGAAATCACAATCCATGTGACCCAACCTACCACAAGAGTAGCATAGTCTGTTATTCTGATGACCTCCTCTATCCTGTGAGTTCCACACCTCTGACCTTACATCCTAGGGTTTTCCTATAGAAGGTTTGGCCCATTTGGGCATTTGCGTTATCTACCTACTAACTGTTATAGATTACTCTGATGCTCGTCGTCTCGTGGTGGCTCTCACCGTTGGTGCCTGCTTAGCTAGGAAGCTCTTCACCAATAGTGCTCGCTCAAGAACTCCAACCTGCGTTGGCATGTTGAGTGATATCATCGATGATCTGATCTCTCATCGGATACCCTACTCAAATATCCATGGCCTAAAGAAAGGGTCCCATACCATGTCGACATAGTAGCATGAGAGGTCAGTGAACCTCGCCGAGTACTAGGCCACTGTCGGGCTCCCCTACTGTAAGTGTGGTAGCTCCTGAATATGTACTAAACATAAAGTCACTGGTATGAACTCTGTCCTGAAGAGGATCTCAAAGTCAAACTAGTAAAGATTCATCTCCTCATGTGTTTGGAGAATCAGGCTCCACTATCTCCCTATTGTTCCTTAAAAGAGACTAGAATCTAGGATCACCATCTAGTCTTTTGGTGTCTCAACCAAGTGAAAAACTCATGTCACAGCCTCCATCCAGTCCTCAGTTTTCTGAAGATCAGTCTCACCTCAAAAACTCAGAGTCCTCTATCTCTAGAACACATGAAACATGCTCAGTCGGCGTGCACAATCCACTAGTGGGACTGGTGAAAACTGATGCCCTACGGGCAGTGGTTCTATTGGTACACCACCCAAAGGTGCTATCGCTATAAGAGGGCCCTTCACTAACACCTCGTAGCTCGGTGGGCCATCATTGTGATCTCTCATTGGAATCCTAGATGTCTATCTATGCGACGAAATCCTGTAAAGAAACAGATGAACCACAATCAATAAGTTATACCTGGTGAGTTGACTCAAAAGAGATCAAAAGAAAATCATTTTCAAAAAACATGAAAATAGTGTTTTCGTGTATCAAGATGGAAATCAGAACTCATGGTCCTGGTGTATGGATATGTCAGGCTCCACACCAACACTGGACTCCACGAACTATAAACTAAACTCAAGAAACTTAACACTATTGCTACATTGAAAACATAGACTCTTAGTTCTTCTAGTAGAACCAACCGCCTTTGATACCACTTTATCACGACCCATCCCCCAGGGCCTATGCCATGACCACCCCAAGCCTTCCCTCCATAGTCCATGGGTTGGATACCATCACTAGAAAGGCATATTCCAAAAAGGGAAGGTATTGCCTTTAAAACTATACACACACAAACTAGGTACACAACAAAAGAAAACCAAAAAAGTATAACAAATGATAGTAAAAGTGGGAAATGAAGGTAAAATGGGCCAGTATACAATCCAACTAAAAATAAAGTACAAAAAAAGGATAAAATGTTCTCTGAAGGTCATCCACCAAGGATCCTACCTGAATCGTAGGTACAACTCATTGTCTTTCATCATTTCTGCTCCCCTTGTCTATCATTCATCTCCGAGCACCATCTAGCCCTGGATCCCAAATTCTCAGTCAAGATGCCCATCATCTGCATAAGACACAACGATGTGCAAGAAAATCCTATGTAGGGGTGAGTATAACAATACCCAATAGGGACCCCGAGACTCCTAAAGGTCTCCCAGAATTCTCCAAGGGAAAAACCACAAAGCACGATCTCAATCACAATGAATTAAGTAAAAGAAATATCACACCAGGTATAAAACTTAGAGAACATGAATAAAGATGATTAATCTTAAGTAAGATCATTTTATTCTGTTGAGAGGTTCTGCTGCTGATCCACAATGGGTTGCTGAACTGCTGATCCAAAAAGGGTTTCTCTACTACTCATCCCCGGAGGTTTTCACTACTACCGATCCATAGAGGGACGCACTACTGTCAATCCATGAAGGGTTTATCTCATGTCGATCTATAAAGGGTCTCTTTTATGTGGATCCATGAAGGGTCACTTTTATTTTGATCCATGAAGGGTTTATTTTATGATGATCCCCAAGGGTCACTTTGATGCTGATCCGCGAAGGGTTTCTCTTCATTCTTTACATCAAAACTAGCCACCGGATTCCCTCTCTTAGCAGGATTGATTTAAGAGGATCTTCTACTCAAGACATCAGTTGTATCTCAACCATCACGATGTCCCATAAAGAAGTAACCCAAAGAACTGTCTTGTATTAAGGGTTCCAACATGACAGACGACACATCAATCAGACACAAGGTCTATAAGTTATAAGCAAAAAGGTAAAAAGATCCTGGTTGGATTTGAGTTCGATCCAACCCAGCTGTATTCCAACTTCTGCCTAAACCCAAGTGACGTATCTCAAAAAGACCTCCCCATCACAAGGGTTTAAATTCCACAGATGACGCATCGACCATACACCCAGTTTCCAAGATACTCAAGTTTTAGTGAAACGGGTCCAATCAGGTTTGGTAGGGGTCCCGCCGAGCCGGCCTGTTGGGCCCGCGGGTCCAGCCCCGCATGTGGGTCCAGACCGTCCAGTGGGTCCGGACCGGCCAGCGGGTCTGGACCAGCCAGCGGGGGTCCAACCCGGCCAGTAGGTCCGGCCCAGCTAACGGGTGTAGCCCGACCAGAGGGTCTGGAATGGACTATTGCTCTGGCGTGGCCAACGGTTTTGGCCCACCAGGAAAACCCACCGCGGGTGGTGCGGGCCAGTTGAGTTGAACCAGATGCTGGTCATCCGGTTCCTCCTAGCTGGTGGTGCCACATGCCATCATCTTTTCTTCCGAAATAGCCGGCTGGCGCCGACCATTACACTCTAGCCGAGTGGCCCGAGCAGGCCGCTCATCTCCCCTACACGACACATTGTCTCTGTGCCATTCCACACACTGTGGCCCGACTTGTCGTGATTATCACCGCCGCTATTCACCAACACTGCTGCGCCGGCGATGTCGCAACAACGAGTGCTTCTGCGGTCCACTATAGATGCTCTGATGGTCCGATTTCCATCCTGTCTACGCCTACGGGCCTCCCAGTTGTCGCCTTCTCTGCGAAGCCCTTGGATTTTTCTTTCCACCATCATGCCTGATCTCATAAAAAGAACGCATACAACCAAGAATGTTGGGGGTCCGAGCCTTGTTCGGATTGGCCTGCACCCTCCGCATTAGTGTTTTAACAAGGAGAAAGCATCATTCATCATTTGAAAGAAAAAAATTCTCAAATGAATTCTGCAACAAAAACCCGCAGAAAAGAAATAATCCCAGATCAACCCGTAAGTCGGTTGATCCCTGTTCTTCATATTATTCAAGAATAGGAAAGAGGAGTCTTTTAAACACAAGAACAATTAAACCCCCTACCAGGAATCGGTGTTGTGAATGACGGAGAAGATTCATGTTTGTAGACGTTCCACGCTCGTTGGTCCTCGTCGTCGCCCGTCGATGTCTAGTTTGAATCTTCCAACTATTGTCGATCGAACACCATTCTTCATTAGCAGGCGATGTCACCAACATTTCGTCAGGGCTTCCTCTTGTGGTTTCTGAATTCGTTTTCCAAAAAATTAATTAAATAAAGAAACATGTGATAAAATTTTAATTACACTATGACATTGCATCATTAATGATGCTCATTAATGGACCTCATTAAGCGAACCATTAAAAGATATTCATTAAAGCATCCCATTGGAACCGTGGTGTTGTCACTCAACAACTTGAAAAATAAAATAACGTTGAAAAAATTTATTTTATTATTTTATTTTAAAGGTCAGAAAGATTAACTATTCCATCCAACACTTTCCGGATGAACTTATGCTTTGCCTAAGCGTATCTCAGTGCTACGAATTCAATGTTGCTTTTGGATTATCAATCTGATCACTGGTTCAAAAGTTATAAAATCCCTCCCACACGTTTATTGAATATACCTTAAAAAAGATAAAAATTCCATTCCGGTCTCTCTGGGACTCAAAATCTTGTGCCATCAATTTTTGCAGTCTCATAATAATTCCATATAATTAAAATAAATTATATGGAATTTTTGGGTCTTTAGATAATGCATTAGTCAAAGGTATTACATGATATCATAAAATAGAAGACTCAATTGTAATCACACGAGGAAATAACATAAAGAACATGGTATCATAATATTATGGAATCATAGGAAATGTGTCAAAAACATATAAAATGACATAAAAATGAGTTAAGGCTAACTATCTAGATAATATCACTTGGTGGATAGTGTCCCATAATGGATTATGTTTACTCCCTAATCCGTTACATGATATTTCATGAGACTAAACACATTACCCAATGCATTAGATATCTATCTGGTTTCACCCATAAAAACATGTTCATAATTATGTGTTACATAAAAATGAAATCATTTTTAAATCATAAACATAATAATTACACATGAATTGAATGTGTTTCTTCTTATCTCATATCGTAATAAAAATAAATTTCATAAGGAAGGAATTGGCGAGATGAACATAATAAATGTATTATCCCATCAATGTGAGATATAATAAGCTAGGTAAATATGTGATATACATATATACATAATTTAAAATCAATATATAACATCAATGGTTGTATTTTTTGATGGTAATATCTTTAAAAGATTACATGGAATACTTCTTGAGAAAAATATCAATTTCATTTTGAAATCACTTCTTCAAAATATATAAATTCCAAAAATAATATAGAAAAAAAATTATTTAAAATGAACCACATAAAATTATAAAAAAAATATTAAAATATTTGAGTGGTATTTATAGTGGGTAATTTTATACATACAGTATATGTTAAAAGAAACATTATTTCACACCATTGTAAAAAGGTTAAAAATGCATCATTTAGAAATTGAAAAGAAGATTCATTTTAAAATATTTTGTAAAAAGTAAAACATGGGTAAACATATATTTAACAAATATTTGAGGTAATGTTAAAAATTTTCTTGAAAATATTTTTAGAAAACATTGATATCAAAGAAAAAAGATTTTCAACCGAAGAGTGAAATGAAGTAATATTTTCATAAAAATGATTTTCTCAATAATTTTGTGTACCAAAGAGAGGAAAGTGTTAATATTACATGAAAATTTCATTAATATCCCAAGGATAATATAATTAATGTCTTTTATTATAAAATAATTATAAAATTTTATGTAATGTAAATTCATGCATAAATGATACTGATTAAAATGAGATTGAAATATAAACCATTACTACTTTAGTAACATTTGATTCATAAATCCCATGAATGAATTAAATTGTGACATAAAATATCACTAATTTTGAGGGATTAATGATATAATATGTAAATTAAAATTATATACACCATTTAAAATAAATTAGTTTCATAAAATAGAATTTTTCAAAAAGATGGAAGTTTTGAGATGAAACTCTTACCTTGAGTCTAGGATTTGTCATGTATGTCTTTTATCTCCTGTATAATAAACCTATATCATTTTTTATTAATAAACTTTTCTATAATTAATCACTTATTGTTAAACCATTTACATCATTTATTTTAATGACATTTTTAATGACATAATCAATTATTTCCATGTTAGTTATTTTGAGGACTCTCTATTCATAATTTCAAAATGGAATCAGTGAGTTTATCGTGGTCAAAGTAGTCATTATTTCATCATCTATAAAATAATAATGATGAAATAATTATCATATTTAAACATAAATTATATTTTTAAAAATAATCATAAATTATGGTAATTAAAAATGAACTACGCTATAATCATGGAGACGATAGGTTGTACGAATTCACGTGTAACATTTCCATTTTTCGAAGATCTTTTTGGAAAGAAGGTAAAAATTATTTTATATTTATAGAATTATCATTATATAATAAATATAGTACTATTTATTTAAATAAACTTACATATAACAACCATTTTATGGGGTAATAAAAGAATGAATCACACCATTTTGTGAGGAGGTATTCCTCCATACACAGGACCACCAATATCATTTTTTCATGGATGGTATAATAAGAAAGTATATGATATATTAATTTTATAGAGTTATTAATATTTCATGAATATATATATATTAACTCTGTTATCATGATCATCCATGAGAGGGTATGATGGAAAATAAATTACATCAGTTCGCGAGGCGGTAGTCTAACGTACACACAAACGACAATTTCATTTACCATTTGATAGAAGTGAATATGGGAAATATTTTTCCATAAAAATAAAAACAATGTATATAGGATATACTAGTGTTATTATATTATAATTATTAGGAGATAATTTAAGGTGGAAAAGGAATAAGTAAAAAAATAAGGATCTAGGGGAAGATGATTACCTTATTTTAGAATAACCTCATTTGGATCTCTATTTAAGAACCCTAAGGTTTGAATTTTTGGAAGACCAGAAGATATGGAATGTGTATAATGATGTATGGGAGAGTTTGTAATGGGTTTTCAAGCCAAATTTCTTGATAGGTGTGAATAAGGGATTGTATGGGTTTCCTTTTATAACTGAGGAAGAGTGACATTTTTGTAAATACCCAAAACTATTCAATAATGGGAAGTTACTCTCAAGAAAAGTGCCTAAAAAATTGAAAAATAAAGTAGAGTAGGAGAGATAATTCTGAGAAACATATATAACACTAAAAATAAACATTTTTTAATGATTTTACCATCTTTACTTCTATGGTTACTCACTTTAACCATTTTAATTTTTTTACCACTGTAAATTTTTTATAATGTTTTTTCTATTTATTATGACAAAAAACTAAGTTGAACATATTAAATAATATAAATTATATATATTAAAAATATGTAATCTATTTTATAAAATTAAATTCATATAAGTGTTAGAATTTAATTTATAATAAAACCCACAACCATGATTAAAACCGGTTTTCTGAAAAATATATTTTTCATGGAAAAGTGGATCTTATATTAATTATATGAATAGTAATACCATTTAAATGTATTTTAATTAAAAAATATAGATAAATAGTTTATAAATTTAATTTAAATCATCATTTATTAGGGGTTACTTTAATTAATAAAAATGAAGAAACATTATTGACTTTATAAGTCTTAAAAAAATGTGTTTTTAAGCATATGAATAAAGTTATACTAAAATATAGTAAAAAGATGATTTAACTGTAAATAATTGTATTAAATTTAAATAAAAAATTATTATTTAAATTTTAAATAAAATTAAAATAATAATGTGACTTTTCTGTTACTTAATTTATTCTAATGAAATGATAGTTTTACAAAAAATAGTTATTCAACTATTCACTGCAAAATAAATATTTTTAGGAAAATACCAAAATATCACCCTAGGTTAATTTTTATACACTAATTTAAAAAATGGATTTAATTTTATCAAATAAATTTTATAAAAGTTACATAAATTAATTATAATATTTTCCTACAAAAATCAACAACAATCATTTTTGAAGAAAACATATTTTTTTTAAAAATGAGTGTTTATTTCATAATCATTTATCAATGATTTTATTTTATTTATAACCTTTAAATATATTTCATGAAGTATTATATCCTATTAATAGCCATAAATTTAAAATATATTTTATAATGTTCATATTTAAATAATAATATTTTAATAATATATTGCGGTTTATTTAATCTCACTATTGCGTGTTGTATATACTATCAAACATATTGTTATTTTAAAATATGAAGGTGTTACATATAATTTATACTAATAAATATCCCTCCATAGTGAGTTTATAAAATTAAAAATAGGAAATTATGATATAACTCAGTGAGTAAATGGTTCATATTAAAGAAGATAAAAAAAATTATGAGGAAAGAGCAGTTGAAGTTATTAAGTGGAAAGAGAAATTTTCAAGGGACACCTATATGAAATTTACCCCTTATACAATAAATCCAAAAATTATTTAGCTTATTTTACTTCTAATTAAATTACGGTACACATTTTTTAAAGAAAATGAGACTTTACATATGTTATTCATTGATGGATTAATAGAGGAGAAAATATAAATGATGATAAAATTAAAAAAGAAAATGAAAGAAGAAATATCTTAGAGTATATAAAATTTCTATGTAATTAACCGAATAATTTTTAAATATATTTTAATAATGTATTAATTGATAATTGTTACCCAACAAAATAAAATGATACTCACATCACTGATGAAGGAGGTGGATAATAAATAAGTTATAAGACTCATCAATGTGGGAATAATGTTTTCAATATTGGATAGTGGTGAGCCCATTAAATTTTTTCTAAAATAAGGGAGACTTGATTTTGATCAATAATAAATAGAATGATTTAATCCATATGAGGGATGTTATATGATGGAGATTCTTTATGGACTACCATAAGCTAAACACAGACATAATATAGGAACAATTTACACTATCTCTCATGGATCAAATACTATAAATATTAGCCAGAAACTTGTTCTATTATTTCAAAGATGTATACTCTAGTTAAAATCAAATACATTGGTTTTTTTATAACCAATACAATATAATATTTACATAAACTTAATGAATATTTTTCTATTTTTAATCTCATTTTTCATGTGTAATGCACCTGTACCTTTTCAAAGGTGTATGGCACATATTTTTCCTGACATGGTGAAAGAGTTTTTCAATATTCTCATGGATGATTTATTAGTTTATATGAGATTGTTTTAAGTAATACTATATAAAATGTATTTGTTAATTTAAATATGTTAAGAAAAGTACTTAATATCCAATTAGTAAAAGTGATACTACACTATTTAGGAATGAATTGTAATTGGGAATAAGATTTTATTTAGAAAGATAGAGGCTATGCCTCTTTTATTTAAAAAAGTAAAATATAAAAGTCCAAAAGAGTGTGGGAAAACATAGAAAAAGAAATTCTCAAGGGAATAGCTAGATGCCTATCTTTTTCTTCAATATATCTGTTAGCTTCTTTTCCTCTTCGCTAATTTTATGCCAGCTAACTCTACCACAATTGTGACCGTGTCCCCAAACTCTCGACCTCCCCCTACTTGGAGGAAGGTATTTAGGTCTTTAAAGTAATGTTTCAGAATCAATGATTTTAGATCCAGAGATATCCTCCTGTTGGGCCTCACAATTTTCTTGGGAGGCATCTCTTGTTTGTGATGTCTTCATCCCCTTGGCCTCTGGTGCTTCAGGCGTAGAAAGCGTCTCATATTTACTTGACACATTAGGAGAATATACCAAATAATCCTGAACCTTCATGTTACCATCAATAGTTTGATAGAGAAGAGTGGGGTTACCTACATTTGATTGTATGGAGGGCGCAACCAAATACTTCATCTTCTTGTAGGAAACAAGTTGAAATCCTTCATTATCCACAATGGGTTTTGAACCGATTTTAGAAATGATTGGAGAGTCTGATTCTAAAATCATATTTACCTTTTGATTGCCTAATGTAACCATGAGTTCATTTGAAAGCTAGCGATCAACATCTTTTCGTATCTCTTCTTCATTCTCTTGTTCAATCACTAATTCATTGTCACCGCATGAAATCCGCAAATCTGAAGGTATTTGAGATTGTTGTAATTTAGCACTCGTACCTTTGCAAAAAGAATGTCCATTGTGGAAATTCATATCTTCAGAGAAAATGGAAGCCCAAGACATCATATTTAGCTCAAAATTAGGTGAGTCGCCTGGTCGGTCACCCTCAAACGGTGGCTTGACAACATCCCCGAGAACAATTCCTTATGCATCCTTATTTTGATCTATAATATCATCAAAAATCCCAATTCCATCATAATTCTTGAAAGTGACATTATTATCCTCATCATGAAACTGGGGAGTAATATCAACCGTCCGAGCAGTATTTCTTTTCTTACTACAATCACTGACATTATGTCCACGCAATGAGAAGAAGCTGCAAATAATAGGGCGTCTACATGTAGTTGATTCATGACCTATGACGTTAAATTTCTTTCCAAATTTTATCATTTTCTCATAAATTATATTTAACTCAATAACATCATTATCAGTGGCAAGAATTACTTTTTCAACTAGAGTCGAACACAGGTTAACCTCTACCAAGAACCTGGAGAAGTGACCAAGAAATATCAATTTTGGAGATTCTCTAGGATAGAGGGTCGATCACTTATTTTTACATATCAACTATGAAATCTAAACACTAAATAAATTTAAAATAAATTACACTGCCATAGAGAAAAGGATTATTATAGTGTTCTTTTAATTTTACATGTTCATATCATATTTAGTTCTCTCTAAGGTATTTGTTTACACCGATCATGCAACTTTAAGGTATCTTTTTAATAAAAATTAAACAAAACCAAGGATATTTGATGGATCTTACTACTTAAAGTGTTTGGAATAATTATAAAAGATAAAAAGGTCTTGATGTATATAATGTCTGATCACTTATCCATTTTGAAAATCAGGAATGTGGAAGAAGAGTATGAGATAAATATTTACAATGACTTCCTAGATAATAATCCATTATATTTTTATCTTCATACTCAACCACAGTTTTCCAAGAGATAAATTGTATATAAAATGGGGAAACCTATCCTAATTTTACCTATAACACATCACTTTTTCGATGATCAATTGTTATTCAAGTAATGTAGATACCAACTCATTCAATTTTGTATTATCAAATATAAGGATAATATTGTTTCATAATTTTTTCATTCATCACCTACCTATGGAAACCATGGTCTAGATATAATGGTGGATAATTTAATTCAATGTGTATTCTTTTGGATATCCTCAAAAAATATTTAAGATAATTTTTGAAGAACATTGATCAATTCAAAATAACTAGATACATTAGAATGAACAATGATATGCCACAACACAAAATTCTTTAATTAAAATTATTCAATGTGTTATGTTTCAAAATGAGAATATTTTTTGGGTATATCAAATAATACCAACAATGTGAGGATTACATTTTTAAGGAAATATTTATATTTTCTGACTTTATAATCTCTCATTTACTCATTAGTGGAAAAAGTACTCATTTTAAAAATAACGTTTTGATGGGATTTATATAGAAGTTTGAAGTTATATAAAACAACACCACCATTTATTATCCATAAACTAGTTGTAAATTCGGTCTTTCCAACTATGATATCAAATAAATTCTTGAGAAAACCATGAGTTTATGCTGAAAATATGAGTCCAAAAATATTGATGATCATTTATAGTCATACATGAAGTATTTAAAAACACTAATTGGAATATCCCCATTCATACTCATTTATGTGAAACCATGAAACTTGTATATGGATATTAAACATAAATCATATTAGGTTGTGAATATGGTAATCATGTCTTACTCCAATCTTGGACAAAGAGATTGTTGCAGATTTTTGAACTAGAAGAGATCTAGAGTTTCATATGATAATGAAAATATTTACAATGATAATACCAAGAGGTGGAATGAATAATGAATTAACCAATAAAAATTCATACCATGAGGCAAAGTACCTTTTTAACTGGAGATTTACATTTTTTCAAGGAAAATTGATGTCATGTTGGACGTGATTCTTCATGGTGATCAATGTCATTACACATGGATCCATTGAGATCCAAAGGGAGAATATACCTTTATTAAAGGTTAGTTTAAAATGTTTAAAGCTCTACATGGATAATTTTAAATAGGGATTATTTATCTACCATAAATTTTACTACAGAGGGAAAATAGATCATGATTTTGATATAAAGTAAAATGTTAAATGGGATGTTACACAAGTATGCTTATTTTATTTTTTTCATTTTATTATAAGTTAGAGTTTTTCAAGTTTAGAATTGAGTTAGCAGAGAATCCATATATTCCCATCTTAATCCTCTACTAAATAACTAAATTTATAATATCTATAACACCCTAATATTTTAATAAATATTTTTCCAAATAAATTTAATTTCTTTAATAGATTACATTCCGCACAACATTGTGTTTAGAAGAACCATGATATACTATTAAAATATTAATATTCACCTACCCATTGGATTGGTGGTTATGAATAAAAGTAAATAAATTATTAAAATTTATGGTTTACACATGTATAAAATTAATTCCTTAGTAATCATTAATTATATATGAAAATAAAAAATAATTTGAAAATAAAGGATATGTTTTTCTTAAAAAAAGATTTTATGTACACAATGTATTTGTATCATAATAAATAAAATATATTATTATTAGTGAATGATTTTAATTAAATTTATATATTATATACTAAATAATTTTTATAAATTTATTTAATATTTCTATTATGCATAAAATAATAATAAATCCATTTTTATGCTTAACATGTATTATTTTTTCTAAAAATAGGTTTTCATATCATTTGGGACAATTAATTTAAAATTTATTTTTTCCATTTATAAGTATTTAATTAGAAAAAATTAATAACATATTTAGAATCAAGAGGTTCAAATTTGTTAAATAGACCCACTTTATTTTTAGTCAATATGAATAGTAACCGTGAAAAAATTTATCATACCGGTAAAGGGTAAATCAATTTATATAGGTTAAAACTAAGTGTTAAAGTAATATTTTTTCATCATAATTGTTATTTTATGAAGTAATTATAACCTTATAACCATTGAATATAAATTCAACAGTTTAATGGATACTTTTCCAAGAAAATTACCTATATAATATTTAATCCAAAGAAAGATACAAAATGACACTCTCTTTGTTTTTAATATCAATTATGCATCCAAATAAGGAAAAAAATTAAATTTATGAACAAATAAAAGTGATTATTTTGTGATTAATGAAATTATTTTCCCTACACATTTTTTTAAATTTGTACTAATTATATAATGAAATTAATTTCTTATGAAACACTGATACCATATTTATCCATTTAATAAAAAAATTATAAATGATATTAAAATTCTTAGAAGTTATATAATTTAAATGAGTTAATGTGTACCAAGAATTTTATATATATATATGACATATTAGGGAGGTTTTAAAGAATAATATTTGAATTCAACTTTTTTATTGATTTATTTAAAGTTAAATTAAATGAATAGTATTAAAAATTACACAAATGATATTTTTTAATAAATAATATTTTATTAAATGATATAGAATTAATAAAAATATTAGATTAAAAAAGTGAATGGGAAATGGTTTTAAACATCATCTATGGTCCATTTATGGGTTGTTTTTTATTCTATAGTAACATTATTAAACCTTAAAGGGTACACAACTTTAACATTATAGTAATTGTCAAAAGGGTTAGTGGGGGTTAAAACTAAAAGATAAGGGTATAAATGTGGTCTAAAAATAGAAATATTTAGTTGGATAAGATTATTTTTACTCATAATCACATTATTTTTAATATTATCAATTTTAACCCATTTGAAAATCAATGATTATTTATATTAATTTAAAATTTTTAAATACTCTAAGACTGGTCCTCCCTCACTTATAAAAGGAAACCCTCATTTATCTTATTCACACAACTTTGAGCCTTATATATCAACTAAAGTTATAAAAATTATCTTAAAAACTTACCTATACATATCCTAGAGTTTTTATTCTTCCTAAATGCCAAACTTGGTTCCCATTAGAGAATATATAAAGGATTCATTTTTGAGAAGAGTTAATCTTATTAAATAGTCACTTTATTTTAAATATTTATTTTACCTACAATAAATATGTTATATTTTTCATAAAATAAAAAATTCATTATCCTAAATACACTTAAATGTAGTTATGATTAGGAAAACACAATTATACACCCTATTTCACATCTAATGGGATATGAAAGTATCATTCATGCGTAAGTGCATCTTACCGTCTCTACATAAAAATAAAATTCATTTTCCCTAACCATATTTTATGGATGAGTATTATTATGGTCTTAATATTTATATATGATATTTACGACACAATTATAATTCAATAATGATAATATCATTTCTACCTTCTTAACACCCAATCCTTGGGGAAATGATAATATCGGGCATGTGTACGTCTGGACTGCCACCTCCACAAGAAATGTGATTCATTATCATTTATATTTTATATAAGGGTTGGTTTCTTGAGAACCAAATGTTTTTTACTTTGATTACATAAATTTACACTTATTATATATTGTTCATTTTTCTGCATGAATATAATATAATAATGTTCTGGAATATTTGTTGCATTGATAAGGTCATGGAAGATCCCCGTTATGATGAGAAACTTGAAATTATATAACAATATTCTTAAATAAAGTTCAATAGTTGGATGACATACTATTATAGGAAACATAGTACAATGATTTTCATGTGCGAGTACTCGTAAGAAGACGGGACCCTCTCTCATGGAGTTCACACTTGGTAATTTCCATGATGGGAGATTATGAGAACAGACCCGCCAGTAGCGATTCCCCGTGTCTTTGTGTCTTCGAAAATTTCTATCTACGAGCGTGTGTAATGGTCCAAAGATTTTCATTAACTCATGTCATGACTCGCGCACTTAGATTTTCTGATGAAAAACGTCACGAAGAGAGTTGGCGGGAAGTAGGGTATGTTGGGTGCGTCACGAATGACATGTTGTTAATAGATAATTGAAGGAAGGATTTTTCCCTTCCATATTTATGGAAGTAGATATATTGGGATCTTTAATTGAAATAGAACTGTCAAACAAATTCCATATCCATGGTGACACGACGAGTTTATTTCTAGAAGTGAAAGAATGACATATCAAGCATATAGGTTTATGACACTTCCATGAAACCTACTTGATGAGATATTGATATGAAGGGATTAAATTACATAGTAATAATTTGTATCAGGTGACACGTCAATGAGGCATCAACTTCTTTCTCTTGGGTGCCTTGACCCATTGCTAGACAGTAATCTTGGACTTTAGGTAGGCCCACCTAATGTCAACGAGACTGAGGCCTAGAGGGTCACACACTAAGTGTATCCAAGAATCTAAAGTAGAATAAAGATTATTTCTATACATAGTTTAATAATTATTAATGTAAGACTAAATCACTTTAATGTTGGAGGAAGAATAAATTGAAAACAAGTAAACACTGTGTATTAATGATTACACGCAGTGTAGTTTTATTTTGAAAACAAGTACACATCATGTATTATAGAATGTACATACCATGTAGTTTTCATTTTGGAAAGGAAATGAATAAATGAAAACAAGATATACATGCCGTGTACATTGAATGTACATGCCATGTGGTTTTCAATGAAAAACAAGTACACACCGTGTACTTATGATTACACGCCATGTAGTTTTTCCAGTCAGGATTTTGAGGAAATAATATCATTTTATTAAATGATATTTATTATAATCAGTGTGGGCTCATGTTAAGGAATTAATGACTCAACACGAGGTTTTAAAAAGAGTTAATGAAATAAATGAAATTCATAATGCATTTATTTATTGTCATAACTTTACAACCTCAAAATTGATTATAAATATCCTCACAACCCCAACTCTTTTCCTAAGAGAATCATTGTGCACAACAATTCTAGAGAATTCTCTCAAGACCGAAAGAACTTCATCCTCTAAGAACGCTCTCAAGATAGAGAGAGATCCATATCCATCAGATCACATCAGAAGTCTAGAGATATGTGGTACACATGTGGATCACTACTAGAGGAAGTCTACACTTAGCTTCTGCAATGCAACAACGAATCACATCGGAACGTGATCAGAAATATCAACGAAGGAAGAATGACAAAAAGGTATTTCTTGTCAATTAATTAAATTAATTATAATAAACTTGTGATGATATTTACTTCTTGGATCTGGGACTATTCTTCCTCTTTGTCTATTTCTATGATTCGATCCGTGGATACTGGCGTTTATTGTCATATTGTTCCCGGATTGATCATTGCTAATGACAAAAGGCCAAGTGGGAACATCCACCCTCGAGCTTCCACTGCACCCGGGACATTCATTTTATTTGGATGGTAATTAATATGAACTTGATGAATATATATGATATATTTTATATAATAATGATCTTTTAAGGGTGATTTAATATTTTAATTTCTTTTATTTAATCCGTTGAAAAATGAAAGGATTGTCCATGCGTATGTATGACTTACGGTCTACAAGAACAATGTAATTCATTTTTCTGTCCATAAATTTTATGTATGAATATGAATATATATATATATATATAATTAATAGATATAATACTAATACAATTATTAAAATTTTAGAAATCATTAGACTATGATCAAATTACAAGGACTGAAACAACCAAACCAAAACATTCATAAAAATATTGTAGTTATCACCCAAAATAGTGATTTTAATAACGAATTATTTTTAAATGGGTGATAAAAGATAAAAAATAAATCATCTATTGTTTGATATATATTAGAATGGTTCTATAATAATATTTATAACAAAACTATATTAATTATATAGGAGGTCTGGAAATGTATGAATTAAGTTGGGCTTGATGTAAAGGGTTTCATGTTATAATCTCGTTGTCTATCATGATTATTTATGATTAAGTTATGACACTAAAATATTATGATAAACCTCTAATGAAACTCATAAATTTTACTATACTCTGGTTATTTCTTGAAAATAAATTTTTACCATTAATTTTCCTCAACTTATCTACTCAAGATATCAAACATATTTTTTATGGAAATTTGACTTCATTTCTCTCATTAATTGAAAAAACTTTTATTTTCATATCCATATATTATAAGAATGGTTTAAATAATGTTTTTATTTTTCTCTTATTAATTTTTAAATCCATTTTTACCCATTATTGACTTTTTATAAAAAAAAATTGAATGTATTATTATTATTATATTCTAAACAACATACTTTGTGACTTTTTCAAAAAAAACTATGGAAGGAATGTTTTTAACTTATACGGCATGGAAAAAATTTCATGTCCCCATAGAAACATATTATTTTTAAGATTCCTTCATGATTTCCCATGGTTAGTTTCAATGAAAATGTTTTACATATTATTTATATATTTTTATATTTTAAAGAAGTAATTTCAAATAGAATGTTTTATTTTCCTCCAGAATGTTTTAATGATCTTTTGATTTATTCTTTGAAAACAAACTTAATTGTTTCCTATTATTTATTGGTAATATGATCCAAGGATAACATCATTTTTCATTATTTGTATGGGTTTTGTTTATGATGGCATGATGTTCATGAAAATAATTCCTTTTCTATGGGTTATTCTATAATGAAATGTTTATCAAACGAATTTATTTTCATGGGTTATAATACGATGAATGGTTTATGATCCTATGCAACACATATATATTATTTTCATTATGTGATGGGTGAGACCTATATCTCCCTCCAACGTGTTGGGTAAATATTTATATCTCATGAGATAAACTAGACAAGAATGGGGAGTGAACCCAGTCCAATAAGGGACTTTGTTTACTATGATTTTCTTGGGTGTGACCTTGACTACTATGATGGTTTTGGGAGTGAATAAATTACACTATGATAGTCTTGTAAATGAGGCATTACTACTAAAGAAATTATTTTCTATACTTATTTTTATTCCATAATTCTATGCATTCTACCTATATTATGCTCTCATGTTTTATGTTCTTTGATTCCCTTATGACTAATGTATTATAAGATTCAATGATTTATGAAATTAATCAATATTATGATCTATGATATACATGGTATGGTTTTTAAATGTTATTCTCATGTTCTCCTACCATTTTTCCCATGTTACACTTATTTGATCATTGATATCTCCCTTTTTTACCCTTACTGCGAATCAAAGTTCACCCTTTCTTATGTTTCCTTTCACATGTTATGAAGAAAGGATTTATGTATGATATGTTTAAGAAGGGTGATAATTATAAAGATACAAGTGGGAGATAATGTAGAACTATTATAAACAAGTTTTTTATGTCTCTATGTCTTCAAAGACATATAACGTATATGATTCAGGTGTGAATTGTTAGGTTATATGAAGAATATTCATCTATTTATATTAATATATACGTATTAAAAGTATGGTTTTATATATTTGGTATCAGATAAAGGTATATTTAACCTTTGGAAAGTTGGATGACTTGACTTAGTGAGATCCCTGGGGATAAATCTAAGTATAGGATAATTTCCTAAAGTTTTAGAAATGATAATGATTAACCTGTGTTAAATCTAAGTTGTTATAAAACAAGGTTTTATGATTTATACATAATATAAATTATTTTTCATGACTATGTGGTTCCCAAAATGATTATAGTTTCCCACACTATGTTTTTTGTTTTATCCAATGGATGTAACTTGATGGAATAATGTTAATGATGAATGTGATGGGAAATGCAATGATTGTCCTACTAAGACACTGAATGTTATGAGAGATGGAATGAAATTTTTTTTTTGTTATTCTCATAAAAAATTCTCAAGATATGTTTCATGTTGAGATTATAAATGAGTAAAGGAGGAAAAACGATCTGTTGAGTCCTTCTTGAGGAAACATCCACCATATTTTAGTGGGTTTCCTGATCCACTAGTCACTGAGCAATGGGAAAGTACCATTGGAAACATATTTTTCCATTCTACAGTGTTTGGAACATGAGAAAGTTAGTTTGGCTATTTATCATTTGTATGGAAAAGAATATCAATGGTGTAATATTATGAAGAACATAAAGAAATAAGAAGAAATTTACTATATGAAGTGGGACGAGTTTAAGAGTTTATTTCTTAATATATATTTACTCATATTGTTCATATAAAAATAGAGAAGTAATTCCTTGAATTTAAATAAAATAATGATGAATTTATTGGTACCTATGAGTAAAATTTTACAATACTTATGAGGAATGCTTTTGGTTTTATCATTTAACAAGAAATTAAGGTTGATAGATTCTTCAGTGGCTTAAAACCAAGTATCCAATGGGAGTTAGCCATAAAGAACTTTAGGAGCTATGAATAAATCATTACATTTGTAGTCAAGGTGGAGATTAAGATTGGATCTACCAATTAATCACAAGTTTTTGATAGGAAAAGAAAAATAGATTCAAAATAAATTATAAAAACCTTGGAGATAAGAATGTGAGATTTACTTTATTATCTAATAAGGAAGAAAATAAGGAATGAATTATCCTAAGGGAAATGGTAAATGTTTTAAGTGTGTAAAGTAAGTTCATTGAGAAATTTAATGTTGAAATGATAATAAGAATTTAACTAATGATGTTAATAGAGAAAAAAGCTCCATATAATACACCACTCCTACTCCAGTATTTCAAACACAAGGAGTATGTATAATGAACAAAACTGGATACCCTATAAAATTAGCACTCGACCTAACCTTCCACATACTCAAAGGGTGTTCTTGATCCCCATGGGTTGTTGAATAACACCCAAGCATCAAAGAAAAAATAGAGGGAATGATTTCTCCCAACCCAAAGTAATAACATAGCAAATATATACAACAGAGGAAACTGTGGAAAAGATAAATATTTGAAATAACTAAAAATAAAATGTGGAAAAAAATCAAGAGTATAAACAATATCCAAGTACAATCAAACAAAAAAGTACTACCAAAAAAGAAAAACCAACCACTCCATATGATAACATGAGAATACTCCCACCATATCACCACCAGCTACCAACTTAATTGACAATAAATTTTGCCACTTCACTGCTTCGTATTACCTTTCCCTACATCAAAAGACATAACCATGTCTATGAACCACCGAAGGGGATACATGGTGTGATCTAATAGGCTTAGTTGGGTCCCACCCAAGTGTTCCATATCAAATCTCTAAATAATAATCCACGTATGATCAACCATAAAGAAAATAATGCATGATAATAGTTTAATAAATTTTATATCAAAAGAATGGAAAAATATCATATTTTCACATTTTCCCTATTTCTAAATAAAACCATTAAATCAGTTTCAAAGAATTAATAACTATATATAAAATTAGATATATCATGTTTAAACATATCAAAAGTTTCATATCTTATCAAATATATGTAAGTACAACAAAATCGTACTAGCCAAAAGTATAAGCACAGGTAACATCACATTATGGATCACACTATGTCATGATATCTAGGAAGATCATAACTAACATTGACAATCATGAACACATCAAGCCACTAGACATATGTATCAAGTCTAGAGAGATTAGGAACACCCCAACAAGCGAACCTCCCAATAGGTATAATAAGTCCCTAGAACAACAGGCCTAGTGAGTAGAGGAAATCCCCATGAGCGGAGCCCCCAAAATTGGATGAGAACTATTACTATACCTTCCACCTAAGTACCCAAGGCTTCCCATGTGATCTATTTTCTAAACTAGTTCATTAATCCATTTCATTATTTCATGATTTTAAAACCATTTCATAGTTTTATAAAAAACCATTTTTCATTTACCAAAACCAGGGTAAAACCATATTTTATAAAAAATTAGTTTCACAAAAAAAAGATATATCACAAAACATCCTAACAAAAAAAATTTATCAAAAATAGGAGAAATTTAGTCCACCAACACAGTCTATATAAAAAACTACATACCAAAAATATTGGCTCCAACAAGCCCACAATGTAATCTACCAACACTAAGTTCAAAAAAACTACAACAGTGGCCCTAGAATCAATCTACACATCTTAGAATTGATTCAATTTAATGAAAGGATCAGTGGAGAATAGTAAATAACACATAACTCAAGAACGCACACCTACTATACCACAACCAACAAAATAAAAAACCTTAGAACAAGATATAAAAATGGATCTAGAGAGAATCATGAAGAAACATCACCACATATCCACAAAACCAATAGCGTAATGCAACGACACTACCTCAATCAACGGAAACAAAGAAGAAGAAATGATATCTTACCTGGATAGATGCAACACAACTTCCCTGATGATCCAAAATTGAACAAATCAATCAAAAATGAATGGAGGATCCCAAAATTATCAAAGAAGAGACATAAGTTGAGAGGGGAGAGATATAACGAATAATGAATAAACATTCAGCTGATGCAGCACCTTAAAATCCGTATTAGTGACAACTATGTAAAGTATAATCAATTTACCCATTGTGAAATCCATGAAGATCACATATTTGAAAAAATAAATAAAATTTTTATTAAAAATTGATCTTTTAATATTACATGATGCGTAACTCCTACACAACACGTATTCCCTTCACTCTGTGCACTCAGAAACCAATACACGTCATACACTCCCATTAAATGGAATATACATTTAATAAAGATAGTGATGACTATAGATTCATAAAAGAAGACCAAAAAACACCTAATCTGTCCTCTAAAATTGGGGAGAACCAACAAATACATTATTCCATTTATACCCAGACTCAATTAATTAAAAAATACATCCCAAACTTTAGTTCATTTTTTCTGTAAATGTTATCCATCCTCAGAAGTCAAAAGATGCAACCAATTTAAGAGGAAAACAATAAAAGAGAAAGGAATCCCCTGAATGTCGGTAAAAGTATGTTAAAAACTCCCCACCATAAGAATTTTTGTTCTCATAAATTCATGTAGTAGAATAAAGTCTTGAAAATGGGTGAGGGCATTTCTACCTCATCAATGACGCGTGCTCCCAAGTCTCATGAAAATATGATATGTTCCACCATAACACTCTAACCAACAAAATAGAATTCCCATGATAGACTTTAACATGATATTCAATGATCTAAACTAACTTCTCAATAATAGAAACATCTGGCTCTAGCTCAATCTCCTCCCAACTCAAAAAATGAGTTGGGTTGGGATGATATTTTCTGATATGTGATATGTGGAAAACATCAAGAATACCTGTCAACATATCTAGAAATGAAAATGATAAACAATCTTCCCAAACCTATTAATGACCTAAAATTATCCAAAATATCTCAGAGAAAATTTTTCTAGTTTTCCCAGACAATAATGACCCAACTATAGAGAAACCCTCAATAAAACCCAATCACCTATTGAAAACTCAAAAGGATGATGCCACTAATCTTCATAAGACATAATCCAGCTCTATGCTATAACCAAGAATTGATGTATATCATGATTCCTTATAAATGTATCTTAATCATAACTTGGTCCCACCTAAGAAGCTTCTCCCACCTCTACCCAAAAAAGTGGCGATTTGCACAAGTGACCATAAAAAGCCTCAAAAGGTGGTATTCTTATCAACCACTAATAACTATTGTTATAATAAAACTCAACCAGTCCCAGATAGTTATCCTATCATCCAAAAAAATCCAAGACATACGTATGAAGCGTATCCTCTATAATCTAAATTGCATGCTCTGTATGGCTATCTGTTTGTGGATGATAAATTGTACTCAATCTGACCTAAGACCCCATCACCTTTTGGAGACTTCTCTAAAACCTCTATGTAAACCTAGGATCCTTGTCTAAAACAGAATTATTAGGAACCCCTTATAACCTCATAATCTCCTACATATATATCTTACCTAGATCCACAAATTTAGTGGTGTCCCAAATCAGAATAAAATGAGATAACTTTTTAAACTGATCAATCACCATCCAGATAGTATTCTAACATTGAGGAGTCCATGGTAATAAAAAAATAATGTCCAAATACAACACGTCCAATTTCAAAACTAGCACCAAAATAGGTTGGAGTAAACTGAATGGTTTCATATTCTCTACCTTAATCTATTGGTAGATGTAATAGTAGGACATATAATCAACAATCTCACGCTTCATACTCAGCCACTAGGATCATCATCCCACATCATAATTCATCAAGGTAGTTACTAAATGAATGAACCATAAATAAATATGAAAATAAAATAAACCTATCTGCTCATACATATTGGGATTAAAAACTAATACCCAAGATTTAGAATACCATATAAAGAGCAAGACCAACCCGAAACGGTCTCCCCACCATATATAATTTCTTGAATTATTTTGAACTCATCATCATGGAGCTGACTCTTCAGAATAGACTCAATAATATATGATGATACTAAACACTGGTCATAACCACACCTAAAACATCCTCTTAATCATCCAAATAGAATAGAGAAAAAATATCTATAAGGTTTCGCTATTCTTTTGATTCCAAAATAGGTTGTGATGACACTTTCCTTCTAATATCATCTTAAAAAAATTCCATTCTTGAGGTGTTAGCAATATCAGAGTCAAACATTAAAAGATATTCCACCTATCATATCTGTCAAATATTAAATTCTTTCTGGGTAAATATATAGTTAAAAATATTATGATCAAAAAATATTTTTAACCTTTCCCCAAAAAGATAATTCTGACAACACTTAAGTTCATGCATAATTGCTGCAAGCTCTAAATCATGATTAGGGAAATTCTTCTAATGTTGTCAAAAAAGACGAGAGATGTAATCATCCACGTGATCATCCTGTATAAACACAAAACCCAAAATATTTCGAGAAGAATCATATAAAACCATGTTTCCTATACCGAGCTCGGGTAAAATCAGAATTGGTTCTGATGTCAGAAGTCCTTTCATCTCGTCAAAATAAGCCTGAAACTTATCATACCATGTGAATTTCACACCTTTCCTTGTAATATTAGTCAACGGTGTTCCCAAATTAGATAAATTATTAGTGAACCATTGATATTATCCTATAAGACGAAGGAATATCTGAATCTCAAATACATTTTTTGGTTCTTCCCATGAAAAAACAACCTCTACCTTCTCAGGATCAACTAAAAATCAATGCTCTAAAATCACGTGCCCCCAAAAACTTCACTTCTTTAATCCAGAAGTTTCATTTTTAAATATTTCTATACAAATGGAAACTCCACCGGATTTTCAAAGCCAAAATCGGATGGTGTTCATGCTCGCACTCAGATCGTGAATAAACCCAAATGTCATCTACGAACACTACCAGAAAAGTGTCGAGATACTGATATAATATATGATTCATCAAAACCATGAAAACTTAAAGAGAATTATTCAAACCATACAAAATTAAAATAAATTCATAATGGTCATACCTTATCGTGGAAGTCTTATTCGGTATATTACTGTCCTGAACTCTGAGCTGATGATAACCCAACTGAAGATCACACTTCAAAAAACACTTTCCCCCCTTTAGATAATAAAAAAAATTGAAAAAATGTGGAAAATGATACTTGTTAGTAACCATTACCCTATTCAACTTTCGATAATCTACACACAATCATAGCGAACCATACTCCTTCTGGGATAAGAGCTCTGGGGTTGCCCAAGGAAAAACACTAATGTGAACAAAACCCTTCACCACCAGTTTGTCCAACTGAATCTTGAACTATTTCAACTTTTATGGTGACATACAATAAGAATTTATCAATATCGGCTACATTCCTGAATCTAGTTCAATCATAAACTCTACCTCCATCTATAGAGGTCACCTAGAGAAATCATCTAGGAAAACATCAATATATTCACGAACAATTGTAGGAAGATCAATAATAGAAGGAAATTCATTAGGAATAACTACTACCATAGAAAACAAACTCCTGAGCTCTTGGTAGGAAGGTCCTTTAGAATCAAACCTTAGATTACACTCTCCTTGAAATACAAATGATCTCCCATTAACCATAAGAAATGAGACTCACTGATGATAAAAATAAAGCTCATCATGATGAGAAACAATCCAATCCAGCCTAAGGATTACATAAAACTGATGTAGAACTAGAACACATAGATCCCAGACTAACACTACATCAGCTATTGATAGTGAAGAAGAAGGACATCGAAGCCCCTAATCTATCCACTTACTAAGAGGTTTCGTTAACTCCATAAAAAAAAGACATAAAATTATTTATCAGTTTTAGCATATAAAAAAAGCCACATATAAATGAGTGGGAAGAATCAGTACCAAATAAAGCTATCACTAATGAGGAAACAATAAAAATTGTAAATCTCACTATCACTGGACTCACATCCACCTCCACTAGAAAATATCTACTAAGTGAAGGTTCTTTATTCCTAAGGCTAATGGCTAGATACCTACAGTCCTTAAAGCTTCTCACTCTTCCACTATAGCCTTTGAAACTGATGATCCCTGACCATATCAAGGTGTATACATAGCCTAATAGAAATTCTGCAAATAACTATAACATCTAAAATCACTGAAAATATTTGTAGGTGAAAGAGATGTTTTCTTTGTGTTCCCATAATTTAAAAACTTATTAAAAGTTAGAGGCACACTACTAGATATAAATGGAGGTTCCGAAGAGGCCTTCTATTGAGAACCACTACTAACACTCCTATGATGATCCTGCCACATCCTCTTTTTTCTTAGCATTCCACTAAAAATGCCACTTGGTGGAAGATAAGGGGGATAATATCCAACATTTCTTTCTATTTTCAGTTCTTTCATCTTAGCAGTATCCCATTACTCTTCATAGGTCAAAAGTTTCATCATAAATCACTACAATAGGACTTTTAGTCACAAACCCTGCATGTACTATTGAGCTTTTAACTGGGAATTATTTATTACCTATGGTAAAAAACAAACAAGATCCACAAACGGGTTGGTGTATGCTGACACTGAACCCTCTACCTAATGTAAAGATAGGAACTCCAGAGACTTCATCATTATTAGTGACTCTGGAAAAAACTAATGGAATAAAAGATTCTTAAACCCCTTCTATTCCAATCCTACATTCCTATTCACCTGTACCATAGAATCCCACCATCACTTTCTTGGACCCTAAAGTCTGACTTTCATTCACTTCACCTTGAAACTCTCAGGTTTATCCAGGAAGTTAAACATATGATCAATATTGTCAATATAGTTCTCTAACTCTTGGTGTTCATTAATACCTTTAAAGGATGGTGGATTCTTATGTAATAAATCCTGTGATAGATCACTTTCTCAAACAGATCATGGTTATACCTCTACGACTTTGTTTTGAGATTGTGGTACATTATGATTGAAAAGATGAACTGATCACATGTTACCCTCAATACATTTATGAACAATAAGAAGATTCCATTGAACAAAATCAGATGAATCCTCCCAAGGAACTCGAAAAAAACGTCTCAGAGGCACACTAAAACACAATAAAAAAAAGAAATGACTAGAAAATAGAAAAATATCTGTTCAAACTAGAAACCCAATATGTAAAAACTGATATTAACATCAAGAACTAAAAACTTGAGACACACATCCCAACATCCCATGGTAACTTGAGTCTCATCATGGATAGAGATATCGAGACACTCACTGTAATATACCTATCATGTCCCAACAATCCTATCCCTAATCTACCAGACATCCCATGAGAATGAATCTTGAGGATAGACCTCCTTTGATACCAATTTGTAAGGAACCCACCCAAACATCGTCTCAAACTAGTACCTGAACTAATCTATAAAATACCTTAAGGCAGTTCCTGATCCCCATGAGCATGCAACTAGCACCTAATAATCAAAACAAATAAAGGTAATGATTTCACCCAACCTAATGAAACAACAAGGAAAATATATACAATATATAAAACAATAGAAAAGATAAATATATTTTATAATTGAAAACAAATTGGAAAAACTAAACAACTCAAGATTAGAAATAATCTTCAAGTACAATGCAGCCAAAAAGAAGTACCAAAATAGGAATCCAACTACTCTATGTGAAATTGTGGGAAGAATCCCACCATCTCACCACTAAGTACCCAACTTTAGCTAGAAAAAAACTTTCTTGCATCACTATGAAGCCTCAAATTTCCCATTATTAAATGATATAACCAGGTTTACGCATCACTGAAGATGTATGTTGGGTGTGAGATAACATTCTCAGTAGAGATCCACCTAGGTTTTCCATATCAATACTATGAAAAATTATTCAATCTTTCACCACATTAAATAAAACATGTCCTAAAAATAGTTTAACAATTATTATATCCAAAGAATGAAAAAATAATTTAATTTCTATTTTTTCCATATTTACAAATTAAATAGGAAAATAATTTTCAAAGCATTTTATAACCATATATCATAGCATATATATCATGTCAAAACAAATAATTAATCCCATATGATATCAAATCTATGACAATACAGAAAATAAGTACAATCCAAAATAAAAAGCATAGGTAATATCATGTCGAGGAATATACTAGGTCAGGATATCTAGGACACTCATAAATAACATATACTATCATGTACGCATCAAGAAATTGGACATATGAATCGAGTCTAGAGAAAAAAGGAACACCCCAGCAAGTGAACCCCCCAATAGGTCTAATAAGTCCCTAGAACAATAGTCCTAGCAAGTATAGGAATGACCCATGAGAAAACCCACCAATAATAAAAAATACCTATTATTATACCTTACACCTATGTAACCAAGGATTCCCATGTGCTTTATTTCCAAAATCATTTCATCAAACCATTTCATCATTTCATACTTTGAAAAATATTTCGCAATTATTTGCAAAAACCCTTCTCCATTTACCAAAACTAGGGAAAAAATATTTTATAAAAACCCAATTTCACACACACAAAAAAAAATAGTCATACCATGATATTTAATTTAATAAAACAATTTATAAAAAATAGGAGCAATTTATTCCACCAACATAGGCAAGAGAAAGAACCACCTACCTCAAAAATCAGGTCACATACGCTCTCAATTGAATTCAAAAATAGTAAGATAAAAACTACATCAGAGTCTCTAGAAACAATATACACATCTTAAAATTGATTCAATGTAACAATAGGGTTGGTGAAAAAGAGTAAAAACACATACCTCAAGATCTCACACCCTCCATACCACAACCAATAAATGAAAACCCCCCATAACAAGGTTTCACAATGAATCTAGAGAGAACCAATTAGAAACATCACGAAGGATCAACAAAACCAATAGCATAATGGAATGATGCTACTATGATCAAATATAATGATGAAGAAGAAAAGATCTCTTACCTGAAGAGATGCAGCACAACTAACCTGATGATCCAAAGCCAAGTGAATTAATCCATAATGAATGGAGGCTCCCAAAATAAATCGAGAAGAGCCATAGGTTGAGAGTGGAGAGAGATACAAAATAATGAATAAACATTTCACTGATGTAGCATCCTAAAATCCTTGTTTGTGGTAATTACATGGCATGTAATCCATTTACATGTCTATTAATCTATAGGGATCACATACAACAAAAAACTCATCCCCGTTTTTTATTAAAAACTGATATTTTAACATTAGATATCTTATAAGTCTTACCAGGTGTGTATTCCCTTCATGTTTTTCACTCAACTCACAACATGTTCCTAAAAAATATTACACATTGTTTACTCCCATTACAGGACATGTAAATTTCCCGCAGATTGTGAAAACTACCCATTTTTATATGAAGAATCAAAACACCTCCGGTGTCCTCCAAACATTGGGAGAAACCTGCAAATTCATTAAACCATTTATTCCTAGAATCCATTAATTCAAAAAACATACATCCCTTCACATTATGTAATTTTTCTCAAAAAAAGTTCTCCATCCTCAGGATTCCAAAAACAAATCTAGTTAATGATGAAAACAAGAAAATAGAAGGGAATTACTAGAAACTTGGTAAAAATATTTTATAGTATTGGAAATATTTCAACCGGTGCCCAAATATGTAGGTTAATAATAATGATCGATGTCAAAAAAACTCTTAAATTTTAAGACAATGGGAAATATCACGCGATCACTATTTTTTAATTATGGAATGATAACGATGTGGTGAAAGGTGAAACTTCAATCTACTCTAGAAATAATTATTTATTTTTGATTCTATATCTACACACTATTTTATATCAGAATAATTTGATAACATTATCACAGTACCACTTTAAAAATTAGACGATGAGATAGAAATAAAAATGCCTAATGGTTTGATGATCACATCACAAGTATATGACTCTTCTCTAGTTGATTTTTTTGGGTATGTATTTCCTAAAAATATTTCCATTATTCCTTTTGTTGAATTCCACATTATTTTGGGAATGGATTACGTTTCATTACAAAAATACCACATAAATATCTGAGTAATGTAAGTTGTATTCAATATCTGAAACTAAACCATGATCATTTATCGGTACGATGAAAAAAATGACAATCCAATAGAAATAATATCCATTGTATCGACCATTATTCATATTAAAATTTTGATTTACCTTAGATGGTTGGGGAGAAACTCAAAAATTGAATATATTCCTTGTGAGAGGGAGTTTATTGATGTATTTCTAAAATAATTTCATGTTCTTCCACCGAATCTTGAAGTTGATTTTTTAATAGAACTCATACCTAGTGTTACAACCTTTTCCCAGACTCCATACTGAATGAACCTAATTGGGTTGCATGAATTGATGAAGAAAATATTGTAGAATCTTGAAAAAAAGATTCATTTTACAAATTTAATCTCCTTGGGGTGCACCTATTTTTTTTTTAAGAATAAATATGGGTCAATGAGACTCTACATTGATTATCGAGAACTTATCATGGTCACTATCAAGAAAAAGTATCTTTTATCTCATATTGATGACTTATTTGATCAATTATATGGAACTTAATACTATTCTTAGATTTATCTTTATTCTAGATATCATAATTTGAGGGTCAAGAAGGATGATATATCTAACACACCAATCTATATAAGGTATAGAAACTAAGAATTTATAGTGATTCCATTTTTCCTTACTAATTACTTTTTATCTTCATTTATTTAAAGAATAGGGTCTTTAGAGAATACCTTGATCTGTTTGTGGTAGTATTTATAGATTAAATTATTCTATATTCAAAGAGAAACGAAGAGCATGAATATCACATAAGTATTGTGCTGAAGACCCTAAGGAAGGATAATATTTATGAAAAATTTACAAAGTGAGATTTTTTGGCATTGTAATGTTTCCTTCATTGGTTATATAATCTCATATGAGTATATATCAGTAGATCCATAAAAGATAGAAGTTATTAATCATTGGCTTGGACCAACCACTGTGACTGGGATCTAAAGTTTTCTTGTTTTGGATGGTTACTACTAGGGCTTTATGGAGAATTTTTCATAGCCAATGAATCCACTCATCATGTTAACTCAGAATGGATCCGAGTTCCTTTGAATAGATGAATGTGATGAATATTTAAAGGAACTAAAGATAAAACAACTTAGTGAACTTATCCTTACAATACCCCATAATGGATAAGGGTTTGTAATATATATTGATGCATCAAACAAGGTACTAAGATTTATTCTCATGCATAATGATATAGTTATAGTTTATGCCCCAAAAAATTGAAAGTCCATGGGAAAAATTACCCAACTAATTATTTATATTTAATTGTGGTGATTTTTTCATTAAAGATACGGAGTCATTATCTTTATGTAGAAAGGATTGAAATATATATTGATAAAAAAATTTAAAGTATATTTTCACTAACAAATAGCTAAACATGATTTATATAAGATGATTTGAGCTCATTAAACATTATGAAATCTCAATAAATTACCTCCCTGGGAGAGTGAACAAGGTGGATGATGCTATAAGTTGGAAAAATAATGCTACCTTATCTATGGTGAGGAGCACAAAAGATATTTTATTTATGGACTTGAAAAGGATGGAAATTGAAATAAAAAATGAAGGGTAAAAATATTATATTTGTCAAATAAAATTTCAGCCATATATACAAGTGATGATTAATGAGGAACATAAGATAGGTGTAGAGATATAAAAGAAGGTGAGAAAATTTCCTGAGTTCAACCTTTATTTTGAAGAAATATTAATGTTTAGGAACCACAAATGTATCACTTAGGTGATAGATTTGAAGGAGTTATTGGATGAAGCTCATAGTTCTTCATTATATATTCATACTAGAAGTATGAAGATATATGGTTCATTGAAAGAGTATTTTTGGTCGAATGAAATTAAGAGAGATATTTTACAGTATGTTTCTCAGTTTATGGAATTTTATAAAGTTAAGGCTAAAATGCATAATTCTAAGGGGATGTTATAACCATTTCCCATACCATAATTGAAATGGGAATACATGACCATGGATATTTTTTTTGGAATCTCCAAAACATTTAAAGGGAATAATTCTATATGAGTTGTGATTGATTTATTTATGAATTCATTACACTTTATTTCCATAATAGAAAACTTCTCCCTTGATAAACTTACTCTTTTTTACATTATGGAAGTTATAAGATCACATGGTGTACCATTATATATTGTATCTAATCAGGATTCAAGTTTTACCTTGATGTCTTAGAGAAGTATTCAGTTTCCTTTGGATATAGAGTTAAGTTTCGACACATTTTTATCATCCTCATATGGATGGTTAGTCTAAGAGGACCATTCAAGCTCTAGAAGTCATGCTGATTGGTTGGCATCAACATCTTCCTTTGGTAGAATTTTCTTACAATAATATATTCCACTCCATAATTTAGATGGATCCTTATGGATACCTATGTGGTAGGAATTGAAAAACTATAATTTGATGGACTAAAGTTAGATATAGAAAGCTATTGGGACCTAATCTTGTTGAAGAACTTATATTAGAGGTTATATTCATTCAACAATACATAGGAGAATCTCATTGTTGATAAAAACATTATGTTGATAATCATTAGAATGATATACATTTCGATGTTTCTGAAAAGTTATTCCTATGAATATATCCCTAGAATAGGGTGATGAGATTTAGAAATAATGGCAAGATAATTCCAAGGTATATTAGTCATTTTGAAATTCTTGATTGTATCAGGATGGTAGCTTATCAATCGATGCTCCCAATGAACATCTCTCATGTTAAAGATGTGTTACATGTATATCTCTTAAGGAAGTACATACCTGATCATTAACAAGTAATACACTTAGATGTCATACCACTAGAGTAATATATTTCTTATAAGGAATTATCTTTGGAGATTATAGATCATTTATCGAACGAGTTATGAAACAAGAGCACTCACCTAATAAAATATTTATGGTGAAACCACCATTTTGAGAAAGGTACATGGAAACATGAGGATATGATGAGGAAGATGTATCATTAGTTGTTTGAATATGAGAAATGAAATTTGTAGGGAAATTTATTTTAAGGGGGGTAGAATGTAAAAACCTAAGATTTTAAGAAATAGTTTTTTGCAAATAAATATAATTTCTTCGATAGCTTGCAATACACACATCATTGTGTTTAGACGAACCATGATATAATATTAGAATATTATTATCAAATATCTATTAGATTAGTGAGTATGGATATGAATAAAAAAATATTAAAATATATGGTTTATTCATGTACAAATTTTTTTCATTAGTTGTCAATTAATTATAAAATAAAATAAACAATCATTTGAAAATAAATGAGATGTTTTTCAGAAAAACTATTTTTATGTAAAAATTATATTTTTATCCTAATAAATTAAATTTATTACTATTTCCATATTATTTTAATGAAATTTATATATTATATACTAAATATTTTTTAAAACATTTATCTAATTTTTTTTCACAGGATAATAATAAATCCACTTTTATGCTTAAAATGTATTTTTTCAAAAAACTGGGTTTTGTCGCATTTTATGAACTTATTTTAAAATTAATTTATTCCATTTATAGGTTTTGAATTAGATAAAATTAAATAAATATTTATATTTTTATGGTTCAAATTTTTTAAATAGGCCTCTTTTATTTTCTATCAATATGTATAGTAACCGTGGTAAAAATTATCACTGTGATAAAGGGTAAAACGGGTTAACCTAGGTTAAAATGAAGTGTTAAGGGAAAATGTTTTTCTTATTAATTCTTATTGTATGAATGTAATTATAATTTATTCACATTAGGCACGAAATTTATTAGTTTAATGGATGTTATTCCTCAAAAATGACCTATAGAATATTTAAACCAAAGAATGTTACAAAATGTCACTCAGTTTTTAATATCTATTATATGTCCATAAAGGGGAAAAATAAAGTTATGAATGAATTTATGTGTATTTTTTTAGGTTATTGAAATTATTTTCCATATAATTTTTTTAAATTTTTTAGTTTTTATAAAATGACCTTAATAGTCTATAAAACACCAATATAGTATTTCTCTTAATAAAAAATATAATAAATGATTTTAAAAATAATTTTTTTATAATTTGAATGAGTTAATGTGTAACATGAATTTAATAGTTATTTGTTTTATATTTGGGATGTTTTAAAACATTGTATTTGAATTTCCCCTTGTTTTTATGTATTTCAATTTAAATTAAATAAATAGTGTTAAAAACAACATTAATGATATTTTATAAAAAATTAATATTTTATTAAATGGTATAAAATTCATAATAAATCATAGATTCTTCAAAATGAGTTTGATATAGTTTTAGAAATCAACCATGACCCATTTATGGGTTATTTTATTTTGTATTAGCATTGCTATCCCTTAATGTGTAGAAAAAGTTAACATTACAGTAATTTTCAAAATGGTTAATGGGGGGTTAAAACTAAATGATAAGGGTTCAAATGTGATCCTAACAAGTTAAGAATTTATTGTATGAAAGTATTTCAACTCATACTCTTTTTATATTCAAATCATATAAATTTTGATCCATTTTAAAATCAAAATTAATTTATATTGATTTCATATTTTAAGAAATTACAAGAGTGGCCCTCCCCTCTATTATAAATGGGCACCCTCATTTCACTTATTCACACCAAATTGAGCATTATAAATCGACCAAAATCTACAAATTTATCTTCTCCATTTCCCTAAACACATCATAGAGGTTTTTGTCTTACAAAAGACCATCCCTGGAGCCATTTAGAGGAGATATAAAGGAGTTGTTTCAAAGAAGAAGTAATCACCTTAACTTATCACTTTATTTTAATTTTTTGGTTCACCTACTCTAAATATATTATATTATTCATAAAATAATAAATTAAGTATCCTAAATATAATTAAATTTAATTATGATTATGAAAATACTATTATACACCCTCTTTCTGATCAAATGTGAATTGAAAGCATCGTTCGTGCGTACATGCAGTTTATCATCTCCACATAGTAATATAATTAATTTTTTATCAGAATATTTTATGGATGTGTATTAATATGTGTGTGATACCATAATTTTATAGGTATGTCCATATTTTAGTTTTTCATTGAACCTCTTTCATATGGTTTTTCTTCCTCCTTTGAACCTTGGTAGTTGAGTTCCTTTGAGGATTGAGATATATTGTCGGGGAAGATGACCAAAATTTTAGTGATGTATGTTTGCTTAAATTTATGGCGTATAGGTATAAACATGTTAAAGGGTATTATGAAGGTTTCCCATGAGTTTGGATAGCTTTATATATGGTTCAAGTACTTTTATAGAAGCTAGGATTAAAGCTATCCGAAGGGAGTTTACATGCCATGTAAATGTTACATGATGTGTAACTGTCATTGAGAAGATGTCATGAAATGGTTTATGAAATGAAATGAATAAAATCCATTAGAATGGTTCACATAATTTAATGTTTGAGTGGGCTTATTTAAACTCGAGGCAACATATTTTTTTGGCATAACTCAATAATGGAGAACTACATGCCGTGTATTTCTCAGGCTCAGTTGTATTAAATCCATGATGCAGTTATGTTTTAACTCCACCAATATATACCCCTTTTTATTCAAACCTTATCTGATTTATAGATGATTTTGGAGTGAATAATTCCTTCTTGGATGTCCTAAACAATAAATCAATAAACAATGAGTTTTTTTCTTTGGTTTTCCCCTCTCTTCCACCTATTTTCCATTATAATGGTGGAATATCTTAAATGTAATTGTTTGGGTGTTGATATTGATCTTGTGTGATATAGGTTTTCATCATGATCGTAATCTTATTCATTTTTTATTGGTGTTATCTGTTGGAAGAATTATTTGATCACTATATAATGGTAGGTAGTCTAAAACATGAACCTATGGTCTATTTAATTGCTTAATTATGTGGAATGTTGTCATTGTGATGAAATAATGTACACATTAATTAATAAAATGCTGATTTATAATAAATAATGAGTTCAAATATTAGTTGGGGACCTTTGGTTTCAATGGTGATGTGACCTAACTTCCAGCTACCCATTATGTGAGCCAAACCTTGGAATAATAATGAATTGTCTAAAGGTTTAAAGTGTGTTTATCATGACATGAGACCTATGGTGGTTTTATTATGATAGATTCAACTTAGAAAATGGTTAAATTTATTATTTAAATGGCTATTTTTATATGATTTTATTGGGTGAAAATTTTCATGTTATTGGTTTAAGACCAACTTGATAAATGAAAGGGTAATTGGAAGTCAACTTGTATTTGGAAGAATTAACCATTATGACTAATGATATGATGTTATATGTGTTATTATTGTCATAACTTGCATGGTGCTATATGATTAAATTATTATATAGAGGGCATGAACTAGATGCAGAAATTATTATATAGAGGTCTCAGTATGGTTATGTTATAATACTTATTGGGCTTGGACTGGTTATGCTTTAATGCTTATAGGTCTTGGCCCGGTTATGCTATAATGCTTATTGGGCTTAGCCCAGTTATAATGAAATGATTATATAGAGTACTTGTAATAAATGTTGAAATTATTATATATAGTTATTTTCCCAGTTATGTGATTACATCAGGGATTTTTGGTTATGGTTGGAATGGTTGTGCTATATGCTCAGAGATATTCTAGTATAGTGCTGAAATAGGTTAATAGTTATACTGTATTAATTATTTAATTAATACACATGTTTATAAATTTATTAAATGAAATTATTTTCATAATAGTTTTTATTGACATCGTAGTGTCAACCTACTAAGTTTTACTCACACCCTATTCATGACACCATTTAGTATCTCAGAAAATTACATGGATTTAGGTTTAGACAATGGAAAAGGAACTTGTTGTTGATTATGTCATGCTATATGGGATAGAGCTTGGAGACATGATCAACTTGGAGTTTGGGATCAAGGTATTTTTAATTTATTTGTTCTAACTAGTTTGTTTATTTGTATTACATAGGTTTGAAATTTAGATACATTTCAGAATTTCATTACATGTTTCACTATTATTTAGTTTATTTTTCCAACGAGCCTATACCCAAGTGGTAAAGGCTCCTGCTTGGCATCCAAAAGACCCAGGATAAAATCCAGGTAGGGACTAATTTTTGGGGCACTGTAGCAGCACTGTAGCATCCATGGAACTGTAGCAGCGGTAGCACTGTAGTGGTGGAGGCAAAATAACAGGAACTGTAGTGGTGGTGGTGCTGTAGCAGGTACTGTAGTAGTATGGGTACTGTAGTAGTACTATTCACCGAAGGGCTCTTTGGACAAAAATTGGGCTTTCATGCCTTGTATTCAGACAACTTGGTCTTGTGCCTTCGGGCTATGTAATGGGTCCCCCTCTACCCAGTTTGAAAGAGGCCTTTGATTTAAATAATAAATGAGGCTTTGACCACAACCATTAAAAAAAATTAGTTTATTTTTTCACTTTTTATTTTATTGTTTTTTGTTATACAATTTCTTCAATTTTTGGTTCTTTTATATTTATTCATATTTTTTAATTTATGATTTATTATAACTAGATACTAGGGGTATAGTCTCCCCATTATATTCTTATCACCCCTAGTACTAGTTTTCATCCTATGCAATATTAGGAGGCATGCTTAAGGTCCCATAACAAACCTGATTTGTCCACGTGAGAGAGTGATAGATAAGGGGTGAAAAAAAGTTGTATCAGAGGAGAAGGTTGTTATTTTCTATTTTTTACTATTTATGAATGGAATAAAAGAGACTAGGATGCACGAGTACTTGGTAATGATCTTGTTCATGGGATTAGTGTAGAGACCCAAAGCTTGACGTACATGGACATTACATTACTTTTGCTGAATACTTAATACATTACAAAAACAGACACACAAGGACCGTAATAGTTTAGTGTCTTTGGAAACTCGGAATATAATATTCTAATCGTGGTGAAAGATCATCAACATCTCCCATAAAGATATTACCCTTTTGTTTTCTTACCTAAAAAATTTCTTTAAATCCTAGGGAAAGGAAAACATAAAAGGGTGAGCTCAAATTCTCAGTAAGGGTAAGCATGGAGAAAATAAAACAAACCATATATATTTGAACATAAAAACATGAACATAATGTTTAAACATCAAGATCTTGAGAAATGACATAAAACATGGAATTACGTAAGTCTTATATCATAATGTAACATCAATCATGATAAAATAGCATGGGAATAAAACGTGTAATTGTGGAAAAACATTAAGAACATGATATTATTTCCGTAGTAGACAAGGCATTTCTGTCGAGACCATCTTAGTGGACAAAGTCCCTTACTGAACCGGGTTTACTTTCCATTCCAGCCCTGTATTACTGAACCAAATTTACATTCCATTTCAGCTATGTCTATCTCATGAGATATAAAATCTCTACCCAATGCATTAGAGGGAGATATAGGTCCCACCCATCTCATATTGAAATCATTCTTACGTGTGCCACAAAACAATCATTAATCATTCATCATAACCCAAAGAATAAATTGGGTTTCATAAACATCATTCCATCATAACATAATCCATATAAAACAAACGGATATCATTTCATCATAAGAAAAGTGAAACCATATAAATCATAGATACATTATACTTGAAACATACACATATGAAATAATGTCATCATAGATGGAAAATGGTTTTGATAAAGCACTTGAAATGAATTCTTGAGGAAAATATCCTTTCTTCTTGAAAATCATTTTCTTTTCACAAAATTCCATTCAATTTTAAAAGAAAAGGATTTTTCTGAATTTATTCATGAAATATTATAGATTAAGATTCATAAAAATAAGGCATTATGAAACCATAAAAAGTTGTTCATGCTGTATAAGTTAAAAAAACATTCTTCTCGTACTTTTTCCGGAAAAGTCAAAAAGTATCTCGTATGGTAAACAAAAACAATATTCCTTACATACCATGTTGTAAAAGTAAAAAAATGGGTAAAAAGGACTTTAGAAATTCATGAAAACATTTTTATAAAACTTGGACATGGATGATAAATATAACCCCAGTAAATACTTACGTATAAGCAATCTTGGATAGAAAACAATTGAGATTGCAACATTATCCCTTACCTTAGGTCGGATATGCTTCGTATGTATCTGAACCTCCTGTATAATGATTTAAATAATTTCATTGAATTATTACAGAATCATATTCATTATTATGATATCATATATGGATCACTTATTACTTTATATTACCCGTTCTTTTGTAAATTCATGATAATGTAGTGTTTTGGGTAAAATATTTTCATTTATCGTCTGTGTTTTGACTTGTGATTATTAATATGATTACTTAGATCATGATTACATAATTCCAGAATATGAAACATGATTTATATATAATATATATTCAGAATATACATAATAGATTGATAAAGGGAAATAAATACATCGTTCATGGAGACGGTTGGCCGTACGTATGCATGAACGCTGTTTTCGTTTCCTTATTGAATTAAATGGAATTAAATAAATGAAACATATATGTTCGTAAATCCAGTATCATTATTGGGTAATATATTCCATTATTATTTATTATATATACCTTATATTCATTCTTGAATGGTTAATCATGGAAAATTAATATCATCACGTTTGTGGAGACGGTAGTCCGTACGTACGCACAAACGATGATATCATTCCCATGATCATGGAATTGTATTGAAGTGTTTGTATAATATTTAAGAATAATTATCACTTTAAAATAATCATATATAGTTATTTATTTATACCATTATACCCATCCATGTAAGGTGGTGGTGGAAAACAGATTACACCACGGCGTGGAGACGGTATTCTATACGTACACACGTGCGGTGATTTCATTTTCCATAGGACGGATAGAAGGTTAAATAGGGTTGCTTAATATATATAATAACATATCAGTATACGAGTGAAAATTATGTTATTAATTCATAATGAAACAACTAAATAAGAAGAATAAGAAGAAGAATAAATAAATTTGAAAGAATCGGTAACAGGTATTACCTCTTCTTCGACACGCCTCTTTGAAACCTCCTGTTAGGGCCCTAAGTTTGATATTTGAAGAAGAGCAGGACCTATATAATATTTATAGGGAAGTTGATAAGGTAAATGGTCAGGGTTTTGCTGAGAAATAAGGCTCAAAGTTGTGTAAAGATGTGGGGGGGGAGGTGCCCTTTTATAAGGGAGGAGAGGGGCACCTTTGGAATTATAAGAAATATTAATTTATAATAAATTCCAACCCAACATAGAAACCTCAAAAATTACTCAAATACTAAGATTATATGAGATAGGGTTTAAATATAAACAACCAATAAAATTTAGACAAGTTGGGAATTTATTTTAAACATTATCAACATGATTTATCCTTATTTAATCTATTTAATTTTATTTGTGGTAATAAGATTCTAATTTGTAAATTGTTATAAATAATTACTTATGTGTTGTGAATTGTCAATAATTGGATAATTTAAGACCTTTTAGACCCTATAAATTTCAATTTATAATTTTTAAATATTTTTGTGATTTTTAAACAATTTTATAATATGTTATTTTTAAAAAATAACAATATGGTCAATTTTGACACTATTCATTTATTTTAATTTTAATAAATTCCAAACAGAGGATATATTCTAAAAAAATCATTACTAGATTCCTAGCATGTCAAATTTGTCTATAAAATTAATGGATCACATTAAATAGTTCATATAATATTTAGTTTAATTTTTTTAAAACCATTTATTTGGTATATCTCTTAATAAAATCATTAGTACATCCTTTTTGTATAATTATTTAATATAATTATTTGTTGAATAAAAATTAAAATTAATATCCTATGATGAATATAAATCTCATAGCTTTCATAATAATACTTTTAATCTAATTTATCATCTTAAAATCACAACATGTAAATTGTTATATTTATTAACTTATGAAGGTGACAACTTTGGAATCATTTAAAATAAAATAATATAAGTGTCATAATCGCCTTTATAAGGATCCAAATGGTCAAACATTTGTCCAGTGGATTATTAGGGTTTATATATACACTACCATTATGTTTTTTTCAGTTTTTTGGCCTTTTTATATGCATTACTATTTCAATAAATACTATATTATTGATTTTTTACTAAATAAATAATTTCTGCATCATTAATGTATAAGATAATAAGGTAATTAAATAACACTTAAAAATTACAAAAAAATTACCATGATAAATAATAATATTTTAGCTTTCAAATTAGTAGTTATAACATAATTTATATTATGTATTACCTTATATTAAAAATACTTTAATTATTAAAGTTTGAGTGAGACATATTTCACTTTCCTTTAAATAAAATAAACTAAAGGTCATAATCAAATACAAGTTGGTTCCAATGGATTCCATTTCGGCAAAAATATGTAATAAGATGAAATAACGTCATCCAATTATATTAGGACAAGTGTTATGGTAATTGTATAATATTATATTTACCCTCAATTACCCGATTTACCTTTAACTATGGTAAATAAAATTTATTGTAGTTACTATTCATAGTGCCCAAAAATAAAAAGTAGCCTATTAAAATAATTTTTACCTAATTATTCCAAATATGGAATCCATTTTTCCTAATTCAAAACATAGAATTTTCAGTAATTAATATAAAATTAATCCCGCCATTAAGAAAATGAGTTTTAAAAGTTAAAACATTGGAAAAGATTGAAATGATTTTACCTATGAATTCAATGTAAAATAAATTCTAATGAAATACATTATATTAAATGGTAAAAATATATTCTATTTATACTTTAAAACCATTAAATATTATAATTTAACCATATATATTTATTACGATTAAAAAAGGTTTTTTTAATTAAAATATAGCTTGTTTTTACTATTTATTAATATATGAAAGTTATCGGAATAATATGAGAAATTTATCCAAAGTAAATTTTAATATCCTGATTCCAAAGAAGAATTTTATTTTGTCAATTTGAACTTATAAACATGTCAAAAACTAGATTTAATGTGGGTGCACCATCAAAAGGTGGCAAAACTGCATTTTCTGAAAAATACTTATTTTACCCGAAAAATTTATTTTGTTCTTATACCATGTTCTAAAAAATGTGTAAGATGAATAATAATTTTATTAAATTCAATATTTATTTAATACTATTCATAACAGCTAGTTCATAATAATATTATAATAATATATCGTTGTTTAGTGGAACCCGGTAATGCGTACAACACACACTATCGAGGAAGGTCGCGATTGCGTGGAACGCAAGCCAAGTCAGGGTTGCGTGTAGTGAAAGACTCCTTTGTTGTTGCGTATAACAAAATCCAACCATATTTCATTTATACATTGAATATATATGTATATATACACTCAATGTTGCGTTGAATATTTACTATCAAACAAACATGAAATTGTTTTTAACACGATCCAAGATTAGTGTTCCGTATACTAAAAGCTAATACGGTGTTGTGTATAGCACAGGATAATCGTGGTGTAGCGTAAAATAGAAGATATGAAAGAAATTAAAAATAATATATCTTATAAAATCTCAGGGTGTTACAATTATATCACCTATATATGGGGGAAAATACGTGTTCCTGAGGATCATATTTTTTTTCATGATGCTCTCTTGTTATAATTTGATGTTATTTCACCTTGGGTGATTTATATATTGTGTAATGTTATTTTCCTTGAGATTTATACTCATGTCCTGGTATGGAGTGATATACGTATGCATGCATCACAATAAGTACATATGGATATATATTGATATGCATTTTTCATGAAAGAGACATATTTATTACAAGTGGTATAATTTCCTATATGAACTGTGAAATTAGATACCTATTATATCTAATGATTGAAATAAATGAACTATTATGTCATGATAAAACACTTGTAAGTATTTATTAGAGAGACCATGAGCCAGTGGTTCTCTATTATCGTCACTTACTGAGGTTGACCTTATTATTATCTAGTGTTCTAAGTATTGTTATTATATTGTAGATAAAATATCACCCTGTTATCTTCGAATTGAGAACCAGGAGAGTGAAAATTATTATGATCCTAATGCAGATAAACAGGACATTCCTAAAGATCATGAGGATCATATGGATGTTTAGATTCACAATAGCTTCCTGAGGGTCATGTGATGTTTGTAAAGGGAAAATTTTCCCACATTTACTTAGTTTTTGAGCTAATAAGAGAGTTTCAACTACAGAACCCTCCTATATTTTCTAGGGAGGGAGGCCCCTAGGAAGCCGTGTAATGGGATGAGTCAGTCTAGATGATCTTCAAGCACCTCAAGACACCATCAAATAGGAGTGTTAATATTACTTCATAAATGATTTTTGTACCTTCAAAATGATAGTGGAATATTCTAGAGTAATCTAGACAACAATAGGAGATATCCTAGAAGGAATTCGAGGTGAAGTTCTTGAGCCACTTCTATCTTGAGAAATTGAGGGGTGAGGAGGCTCACGATTTCATGAATCTTACATAGTAGGTAGTATTATTGATGGACTACACTATATGTTTCACAAACTTGTAGTGTTTTTTGCTATCATTAGTAGTTGATGAAATCTCTAGGGTGAGAAATTTTTAGTATGGGATTCACTATGAGATCAGGTCCCAGGTGGACATATGTTTCTTGAGTAGCTTTTTTGATATGACGAATCAGGAACTCATCATGGAAGGTGATCTGAGAGAGGCCACAAGAACCATCCAGACTATTTATGTAGGGAAAACTAGGATCTCTTATTTTGGTGTTAAGAACTATCATTATGATAGTTATCACCAAGGGAATAGTGAGATGAGTAGTTAGGTCAATGAGAATACATATTAGGACACTATTCCATTGTAGTACTATTAGTGTGGAAAGTTGGGACATAAGAGGCCTTAGTGTCCATTTTTCTGCATTGGAGTACCATTATTGTGGTAGGCTGGGTCACCTATAAAGGTATTTTAGGGGAATTAAGTATAATATGTTTGGTAGGGGATTGTGATATATACTAGAGTCTTAGAAGGACTCACTTACACCTAAGTAGACTAGTAGCTGGAGTTCCACTAGATGTTTAGGTCAAGGTAGGGGATGTGGTACCCCTATTCATGGGTTGTAGTACCTGGTAGAGAGAAAACATATGGGAGTCAGACTAGAGCTAAGGGAAGAGGGGAAAGTTAGCTGCACACTATGCAGACTACTCTGGATAGTGTGGTTGCATGACCTTCTACCATCAGAGGTACGATTCTTGTACCATCTACCCTTGATTTCATTTTTTTGATATAGGAACATCAAACTCATTTTTTATATTCTATTTTAGAAAATGTTTTGGTAATTATTATGGAAATCTTGGATAGTAGTTTGACCATAAATAAACCATGGGGAGTGGGGTTAGAGAATATCAAATATTTCAAGGTGTGTTCTCTAGAGATTGGTGGTTATCATTTATTTTGGAAAAAATTTGTTCTGTAAATGAAAAGTTTAAATTTCGTTATTATTATGGATTGTTTTTTACTACACCAAGATCATATCTACTATTACTATTTGATATTTTACTTTCTATCTCCAGAAAGAGGTAGCTATTTTCAACAGGGTGAGTAGAATCTTCATAATGGTTGTGCAAAACCAATTTAGAGTAGATTAGATTTTATCATAGCTTAAATAGAAGTCCTATTTCTAGATGATGGTGGAATGTAGTAGGATAATTTTCTTCTATAGTGAACCATTTTCAGGATTTATTTATTAATGAGTTCTATGGATTACTACCTGAGTGATATATTGAGTTCACAAATGAGCAGGTGCTGAGAGAAGAAATAGTTTCTATGCCACCTTACAGAATGGCACCAACAGAGCTTATGGATTTGAAATCATATGTGTAATTTCGATAATATAATGGTTTTATACAACCCTATATATCTCCATTGGGTTCCCCTATTATTTTCTCCATGAAGGCTGATGTAACTTTGCGCTTATGTGTGGGTTATTGAAGACTGAACCATATGATGATCAAGAACCAGCATCCCCTTCCATGCATTGAAGATATCTTAGATCAGCTAAGTGCTACTAATATTTTCACTGAGATAAATTTGAGATCAGGATACCACCAGTTGTGGGTGAGCCATCAGACGTATCTCAGACTTCTTTTTGGAGTAGGTATGACTTTTATGAGTTCATGGTGATGTCATTTGGTCTAATGAACACCTTAGTGGTATTCATGTCCTTGATGAATCTAATATTTTATCTTTTTATATATCAGGTTTTGGTGGTTTCTATTGATGAAATCGTAGTTTTCATGAAGTTATTAGAAAATCATTCCCACTATCTTGAAATCAAATTGAGTAAATTGAGAGATCATTGTATTTACACCAAGCTAACCAAATGGAATTTCTGTATTGATAAACTGTACTGCTTGGGTCATTTCATCTCATATTTTGGAGTGTCAATGGACCCATAAAGGGATGATGTTGTGGTATCATCGGAGTGGCCCATGATTTTCATCAAGATTTGGAGCCTTCTGGGTTTAGCAGGTTATTATCAGTATTTATCTACGATTTCTCTCATTTAATAGCACCAATGTCTAGGATGACCAAGAAATAAGTGAAGTTTGTTTGATCAAATTCCTATGAGATATATTTTTTGGAGATGAAAAGTAGGATGAACTCAGCACCAATCCTCACTTTACCTATGGTGGGAAAAGAATATAGTGTATACAATGATGCATCTAAAGTTGGACTCAGAACAGTTATGATGTGGAAGGATTGAGTGGTTGCTTATGGCTCGAGACAGAAGAGACCACATTAGAAGAATTAAACTGCTCATACTTTGAAATAAGTAGTGGTGGTACGTGACCAGATATTATAGAGACACTATCTTTTGGGAGAGTTGTTTTTGGTGTACATAAACCATAAGAGACATAGGTACTTCTTTTCCCAGTTGGACCTAAACCTTTGGAAAAGGAGGTGTGTAAGGTATATGAAATATTTCAACATGGATTTGGATTATACACTAGGAATGGGAAATGTCATTTATGATGCCTTGATCCACAAGAAATAGATATAGGCAGTTCATGAGTCTTGAGATGAGTGGGATACACCATTGGGATGGTCTCTTGTCAGTGGAAATTCTATTATTTTACATGGCTGAGTAATGGTTTCTATAGGTTTGTGCAAGGATATGATGAGAGACTTTCATGATTCTAGATGTGTGGCACATCTTGGTTTGAAAAAGATATATCGTGACCTCAAAAGATAGTACTATTGGTTAATAATTAAGAAGTAATTAGAGGTCTTTATGGATATATGTTTCACTTTTCAGTAGGTGAAGTCCAAGAATCATAGGCTTATTGGGATATTTGAGCCTCTACCCATTACACAATGGAAATGGGATGATTTCAATATGGATTTTTAATAGCATTTCCTAGGAAAACCTGTATAAATGATGCGGTATGGGAGATCATAGATCAATTGAAGAAGGTATCTCACTCCTTTCCTATCAGGGCTACCTTCATTTTTGATGATCTAGGTAGTATTTATGGGCAGGAGATAGTTTATTTTCATGGTGTTCTAATGAATATCATTTCTGATAAATATCTCCATTTCATGTCATGTTTCCAAAAGAGTCTTCACAAGGATTTGGGATTAAAATTTCTTCTGAGTATGACCTATCATCCACAAAATAATGGTTAATCTGACCAAACTATTCAGATTCTAAAGGATATGTTTAAATTCTTTTTTTTATTTTGGTTGTTTATGGGAGAAACATATCTAACTTTTGGTGTTTTTATATAATAATAGCTCCTAGAAATTAATCTAGATGGTACATTTTGAGGATTTTCGAGGAAGGATGTTTTTTCACCTCTTTTTTGGTCAAAGGATAGTGAGTCAGCCCTGTTGGACCTAGTCTTGTGTAAGAGATGCATGGGGGGGTTCAATTGACTAGGAGGAGGTTGGTGACCATGCAGAGTAGGAAAAAATCATAGGATGAACATTGAATATGACCACTGAAGTTTGAGTTTGGTCATCTTGTTTTCCTTTGGGTGTCGACTAGGTTTGGGAAACACTATATCAGGAAATAGGGAAAGAAAGTTACCAGGTTCTTTGGGTCATTTGAGATAGGGTAAGTGGACGGTACAATGCAATACTGATTACCCATTCTACTTTGATACAATTCCATGCACAAATTGTTTCACATGTTACAATGTTAGAGATATTATCCCAACACTTCTCATGTGGTAGAAATTAAGGGTGTCATATTTTTGTATATGAGACCATTGAGGAGAATCCGATACAGATTGTGGACTATAGTGATAAGTATCTCCATGGAAATATCACACCTCTAGTTCGAGTGTAGTGGAAGTATGGGTGAGTTTATGAGGAGGCCTGGTAGATAGAATCTGATATGTTAGCATAGTGGATAAATTTTTTCTCAAAGACCCTATAGTGATTCTTATAGAAGATCAGGGATCAGTGGTTATATAGTGGGGAGGTTATAAGATCCCATATTGTTCTAGGTACATCCATATTTTAGTTTTTCATTTAACTTATTTCATCTGAGTTTTCTTATTTCTATAAACTTTTGTGGTTGAGTTCCTTTTAGGATGGAGATATTTTTTAGGGGAAAATGACCTATATTTCATAGATTCATGTTTTTTTTTTGAATAGATAAATTCTAGTTATAATCATGTTAAAGGGTATCATGAGAGTTTCCTATGAGTTTGGAGGATTCTGAGGTGGTTTGGGTGATTTTTTAGAAGCTGGGATTAATGATGTCTTTAGGGAATTTACATATGTGTAAATATTAAATGTTATATAACCATCACCAAGAAGATGTTTTGAAATGGTTTATAATGTGAAATGAATACACACCATTAAAATGGTACACATCATGTAATGTTCAAGTATGGTTATTTAAACCCGAGGCAATGCACTTTTTGACATAACTCATAAATCAAGAATTTCACTCTATGCAAATATTACACACCGTTTATTTCTCATAATCGGTAGTTTTAAAACCATGATGTGATTATGTTTTCATTCAACCCAATGAATCCATTCTCCCTCAGACCCTATGTGATTATTAGGTGATTTTAGAATGCCTTATTCTTTTTTAGATGTCATAATCAATAAATTAATTCTTGGTGAGTTTTTTTGCTTAGGTTTTTTCTTTTATTCAACTTGTTCTATGTTATAGTGGTGGAGTATCTTAACCTCAGTTTTTTGGGTGCTGATATTGATCTTTTGTGATTAATATTTTCTTCATGATCATCACATCCATTGTTTTTTTGGTGTTATTTTTTGGAATCATGGTTCAATCACCATATAAAGGTAGGTTGTCTAAGACCTAACCCTATGGTCTTTTTAATTAATTATTAATGTGTAATATTTTGAATGTACTAAAATAATATACACATTAATTAATCAAATGATGATTTATGATAAATCATGTGTGGGATTATTTATCAGGTCCCTTTGGGTTCAACGGTGATGTGACCTACTTGCGGCTACCCGTTGGGTGAGCCTACCCTTGTAATAATAATGAATTGGTTAATGGTTTAAAGTGTGTTTAGAATGGCATGAGACCTCAGGTGATTTTAATGTGATATATTAACCTTGTAAAATTTTTAAATTGATTATTGTAGTGGGTTTTATTTATATGATATGATTGGGTGGAAACTAGTATGTTAATGGTTTAAGACCAACTTTATAAATAAAATGGTAGTTAGAATTATAATTGTAATTGTAATAATTAACCATTGTGACTTATGATATAATGTTATATGTGTAATTATTATCATACTTTATGTGTTGTTCCATTATGAAATGATTATTTATAGGGACTGGAATTGATATTTAAATGATTATATAGGGGACTCAGTCTGGTTATGTTGTAATTCTTATAGGGCTTGGCCCAGAAATGTTGTGATTCTACAGGTCTTGTCATGGTTATGTTGTGATGATTATAGGGATTAGTCCTATAATACTAAAATTATAATATATAAGACTTGGATCAGATGATGAAATTATTATATATAGTTATTTTCCCAGTTATGGGATTACACCGTGGATTTGTGGCTACGATTGGAATGATTGTGCTACATGCTCAGAGACATTCTGACATTGTTCCAAAGTAGGCTGTTTTTATATTGTATAAATTTTTTATTTAATAAACTAGTTTATTGATTTATTGCATACAATTATTATCAAACTGTTTTTTTAGATATGGTTGCTTCAACCTACTAAGTTTTACTCACGCCCTATTAGGGCCTTCATTTGGTACAAAAGAAGATTTCACGGATGTAGTTTTTGACAAGGGAAAATAACCTTGTTGTTGATTATGGATTGTTGGATGGGTTGATGATTTGACATAGGTTAGAATTGGGATTTAGTAATGGAGAATTTTGATTTCATTGTCATCATATGGTTCTTTTATTTTTATTACTTTATTTTTACATTTACATACTTTTCAGCCTATCATTACATGGTTCACTATTATTTGGTTTATTAGTTCCTCCTTTTATTTCCTAGTTGTATATTATTATGTTTCCTCTATTTGCATTACATGTATATTTTTTTCATATTTATTTATTTCTACTATATCTTTACTCTTTAATAGGGGTTATAGTCCCCACACTATATTCTTCCCACCCCCACTACTAGTCGGTATCCTTTGGCGTATTAGGAGGGATACTTGAGGTCCTGTAACCAACCTGATTTGGCCACATGAGAGAGTATTGGATCAGGGGAAATTTAATGATGGGTTTAATTATTATATGTGATATTTATGACATAATTATAATTCTATAATTATTTTATAATTTATACATTTTTACCATCCCGTCATTTGGGAATCAACAACGTCACTCATGAGTATGCGTGAACTACCACCTCCACGAAGCGATGCGACTCTTTTTTCCTTTATATTTTAATTTTATGGTAATGAGGATGAATTTGATGAATATAAATGATATGAGAATTTTGTTTTAATGTTTAATTAATATTTACCTTTATTTCATTCCATCTTCTGAAAAATAAAATTAGTGTTGATGCATATGTAAGACTTACCATCTCCATGAATGATGTAATTCGTCTTCCTATACCTAAATTTTATGGATGATTGTAAATATATATATATATATAATTAATATATATTATAAATGTAACATGATTAAAATTTGGGATATTATGGAACTATTATCAGTGTACAAGGAACGAAACTTCCAAAATGAATCTTACATGAAAAACAAAGCAATTATCACCCAAAATAGTGATTTTAATAATGCATTGTCAATAAACAGGTGATAATAGGTAAAAATTAAATTTTATATGGTTTTTTTTCTATGAGTATGTTTCTGGAATAAGATTTATAATAAAACTATATTTATTATATAGGATGTTCCAAAATGTACAAAGGAATTTGGCCCTGAGGTATTGGGTTTCATGTTACAATCTCATTATTTATCAGGATTGTTTGTGATTAATTAATGATGATGAAATATTATAATCAACCGCTAAATATTGTCATTAATTTTAATCTACTCTGGTTTTTTATTTAAAATAATTTTTTCTATTTCATTTTTCTCAAATTATTTACTCAAGAGACCAAAAATTAGTTTTTATGGAAAACCGAATTCATTTATCTCTTCGATTGGAAAACCTTTTTCTTCCATATCTATGTTTTATAAAAAAAATTAATAAAAGTTTTTAATATTATCCTATGATTTTAAAATTAATTTTTAACCATGTTTTAATTTTTACAAAATGGTTTGAAAATAATCTTCCTATCTTTTTCCAAATGAGGTATTTTTGGGCTTTTCAGAAAAAATTATTGAAGGAATATTTTTTTAACTTATATACTGTGAATGTAATTTATTGCTATCATTTTCCACTAAATATTTTGAATATTTATTTTTTATTTCACCTTTTTTTAAAGAAAATGGTTTCTATAATATTTTCAAAAATATTTATATTTCTAAGAACGATTTTAATAAGAAAATTTATTTTCCTCAAGAACATTTTAATGATATTTTGATTCATCAATCACAAAAACCTTCAATTTTTCTTATGATTTAATGGTAATACAATCTAGGGATTCAATAATTTTTCTTTATATGGAAGGTTTATGTTTATTATGTCACAATGTTTATGAAATATATTCCTTTTATATGGGTTATGCGATGATTAAAAGTTTATAAAACCCATTTTTTCATTGGATATGATATGATGAATTGTTTATGATCTTATGGAAAACATATGTATTATTTTAATTATGTGATGGGTGGGACATATATCGCCCTCTAATGCATTGGGTAAATATTGATATCTCTTGAGAAAAAAGGACATAAATGGTGAGTGAGCCTATTTCAATAAGGGACTTTTCCAAATATAATAAACTTGGGAGTGAAATTTGACTACTGAGATAGTTTGGGGAGTGAACCTATCCTTGTATGATAGTATTGGAAATGATCCTTGAACAATAAGGAAATTATTTTCAATGCTTATGTGTACTCCATAATTCCATATCTTCTCCCTATATTATGCTCTGATAGCTCATGTTCACTAATTCCTTTATAATTCAAGTCTTATAAACTACCATGATTTATGCCATGATTGAAAAATATGATCTACGATAAACATGGTATGGTTTTTAAATGTTAATTTCATGTTATCATTCCATTTTTCTCATATTATGATTATTTTATAATTGATGTCTCCTTTTTTACCCAAACAAATCATTAGAGCTAACCCTTTTTTATGTTTCCTTTTCCAGTTTATGAAGAAAGGGTTCATGTGTGATTTTTATAATAAGGGTGATAGTTATTAAGATTTATGTGGGAGATGATGTAGAACTATTATTAATTACTTGTTTATATTTCCATGTTTCTAAAGATAATAGACCTGTATGAATCTAGCTAAAATATTTTTGTTATTTATTGAATATTAATCTATTTAGATGTATTATTGATGTATAAAAAGTATGGGTCATTGTGAATTAAAAATTTGAAGGAGAAATTTCTAAATGTTCAAAGTAAAATTTCCCACATCATAGTGATAAGGGTTATATCACTATGATACGGTTTGCATTTCATTGATCTACTACCCATATCCAACAAATAATGATCACGAAACAGGATATTCTCTCATTCCATAATGAGAAATGGTTCACATAATCTGAATGGAATCAAATTTTCATTGGAAAATACTCATTCTATAGCCCAAAAACACAATATTTCATAAATAAATGACAAGAAAAGATAGTGTAATTGGATTAGCTGCATATCACAATGTGAAAAATAAAGAGAAATAGAGAACCCTTACATTTTATTGGGAAGGGATCTTCTCATAACATTAACATGTTAGATACAAACCTCAGTAATATGATGAACACATTACATAATAATATACTAGATCATAGTGAAGTAACTAATGGTAACTCATTCTCAAACATTTTATGGTTTTGAAACTAAATCCATCACATTGTCATTCCATAGGGAATGAAAGAATTCCTAAAATCTAAACAAATACATATTGAAAAACCTAAATCTTATTGTCATGATTTAACTCCAAATATCTCAATGATCCTTAAAAAATATCATATTTGGGTGACAAAAATTATAATTAGATTTAATTAAAATGGTAACAATTCTATATCTTGTTCTGATTGATTTTGACACTTCTTCACACTCACTCAAGCCCATCCAGTATATTATTTCCCAACCATAACCCAAATACCTCCCCGTACCTACTCAAACTAGTACCTCACTTCCCAACCATTAAAAAAGGATTTTAAAATTCCCTATAAAACTTCTTTACTTCCTCACCATTCATCTTTCAACATGGTGTGAAAGAAATAATTTGAACCTCCATATAAAAAAGGATATATTACCCTTTAAAGAAAGTATTCAAGATCCTCCTTAAAAGTAACAAAAAGGGAAAAGAAAAATAACCTACCCCACCACTTAATCACTCACATATCCCCACATATATACCAACCTCATACAAATCACCCACCATAATCCATATCAACCATTTACACCTCCATTCATCATTACGAGAGGGCTCATCCCATCCAAACCATTATTGATGTGTATTCTTTACTAAAACCCAGTATAAAGAGAGGTTGTCACTACTACAGATGAAAAAAATTAAAAATAATAATAAATTCGACTTGAAAATCATAGAAAATATTATTATAGTTGAGATATTTATAGAATCATAGAGAGAAATATATATAGAGTATATTATCTAGGTATGGAAAGGGGACAGTAGAGAATTGACACTAGAATTATTTTTGAAACATAAGATAACACTAGAGAATATTAATTTTCAACTTGATAGGAAATTACAAAGATTATCTATAAAAGATTTTGGAAGGGGGTTGGGAATTGACAAATGTGAGTTTGTGAGAACAAATGAGAATATTGAGCTTATCATGGAGCTAGGTAAGGATATGGTTCATTAGACTTGGATAATGATAACATTTAACTAATTAAGCAAGCATGAACCTCCCATGAACAGTAGCACTAAATTGAAAAGTGATCTTCTAAGGTTTATTCATAAATCCATCACTAATGCTTATCTAACCAAGGGGATTCCTAGGTTATAGTGATCTAGGTATATGTTCTTTTTATTTATATAATTTTTAGTTTGGTTTTAGAATCAATATGACTTGGAAATTTGAGTTTTACGTAATAAAAAAAAACTATAACATCACCTATGTATTGATGGTTTAAAATTTAATGAAAATTTGAATTTTTAATTTAGTGGTTGATATCAATTTTAAACAAAACATTGCAACAAAATTATAAGAGATATGAAATCTCAAAAGTGTATTTTTTGACTTTTAATAAATCATGAATAGTTATCAAAAGGTTTGATAGAGTGGAAAGATGGAACCAGAGGAGGCTGGGCTAGTCAGGGTTGCGGTTCACAACCATCAGCTTGTCGATGGCCTTCAAAGTTTCACCTACAATCTTTAGGTGTCCATTAGCTACTCAGTTGTGTCTAGTAATGGTAAGAGACACTACCATGAGGTTCTAGCTATATGGTGGGGTTGATAGGGGGTATAATTACAATTATTTCCTCATAGGGTTTTTAAAATGGGGACTCCCCTCCTCCTATTTTTTTGGTTATGTGAACTAGAGGTCAAGATCCCTTCATTCCATCTTCCACCCCTTGGTTTATGGTTCCCTTGGATAGATTTTTTCAGTAAATAGAGGTATGTATTTGGTTCCATTGACCTCTATGAATCATCACTTCCTCCCTAATTTCAGGTGTCTCTAGTTAGGGATTCAATTTTGATTCCATTAGAGCATGGTGGAATTATCCAAGCGTGATAAGAATTTCGTTCTTCTTAGTTGGAGAACATATTGAGATGTCTTCTGAATGCCTATATTTTCCTTTTTAATGAGTTATTTCACAATGGTGAATTTATTAATGTTTTTTCCATAAATTAAGGTAATTTTTGTAACTGTGTTGCAGAATAGGTTGGGGATTTGGCTGAGTTTGGGTTTGGTGGTGTGTCAATGGTAGTCGGCACCACATTTCTCAAGGAAGTGGAAAGTTTTGGATTCTTGGTGAGACAATATGAATTTTTCCTATTTGATGTTAATTTTTTAAGTTAATTTCAATTGATTTAATTGATTAATTATCAATGTTGGGAATGATTTAGGGGATTGTGATGGTTGGATGAGGCTGGATGGATCTTGATAAGCATTTGAATGGATTCCAAAACATGAAATTAAAATTAAAATTCATCATGAATGAGTTAGGTAATCCTTATTACTTTCCTTGAGGTTGTATGTGGTTTTAGTTATGGCATGGTGATAGGTGGTCTCCCCACTAGGGTGTTGACCTTGAAAAATGGTTTTATTAATAAATTATTAAATTAAATTAATTTTATTAATTTAAAAATTAGTTCCTTAAAATATAAGAACACGGAACCAAGGCTATATTGGCCTTTTCCATTACCTTTCCTCGACCACTGATAACCAAGGTCATGACTATTGTTGCAATTCCCAAGAGATAGCTTAGAGACACCATTTTCATGTTGAGTTTAACTAGGGGAAAGTATCTCTCCACCTTGAGATGTTTCTACTGTAGGGGTCGGCCTTGATTCGTTTGATGCTAGTCTAGTTGTTTGGACCGACCTAGTGGTGACCTGGGTTTTGAGATGGGATTTAATCCATCTATTGGGAGTGATTCCTACTGAGAATCCATGTATATTATTTATCTTTCTAAGGAGCACAATTCCCTTCATGAGATGGGTTATTTCATGAGATTTGACCAAGACCATGGAACCTAATTGGTATGCCCCATTTTGTGATAAAATAGTGAACCCTAGTAGGTTTTCCAAATATGATTTGACCCTAGTGAGACGTTGTTCTTGGAATGTGGATAGTGATGATGAGTTTCAGAATTTTTCAATCCCTAGTTCCACTTTTATGTTTTTATTTTATAAAAACACATGAAGGGGTGGTATTTTATTTATTTTTTAGAAGATTATCATAGGGGTGGTAAGTTATTTATGTTTGAGAAACCTCCCATAGGGGAAGCCTTTTATATATTCACGAGAAAAAAATTTGGGGGGAATATTTTTTACAAATTTCTAAGAAAACTCCCATATATTATGTCTACATTACTTAAAATATTATTCCATGTATGAGAAAAATCATATAGGGGAGATATGTATTTTGGCTGATAAAACACTTATAGGAGAGGCCATTTATACATTGTTGGAAAAAATACCATAGGGGAGGTCTATGTTACTATCAGTTTGGATTCCAATTATATGGATTTGGGATTGATCCTTTATAAAGGGATGCATCACTCTAAGATAGTTCCATTTGTTTGTGATAATTATCTATATACCGAGGAGACCCATGTCTATTATATTAGGCTGCACAATCTCCAATATGTGCTCAGAGACACCTCGAAACTGGATGAAGCAAGTATGATTGATTAAGGTCACAAACCTAAGGATCAATAATAGTATGGTACATGGTACATGGTTGTTGGAAAAATATATGAAACATTTTTGAGACATTCTATAATTGAGATGATGTTGGTATTTTGTTTGTTTATGTTTTATTTAGTTTATTTATTATTCTTAGTGTGTCATATGCACATGTCACTATATTGTTGGACTAATATGGGACCATTTTGGTTGTTACCTACTATGTTTTCCACTAACACCCTACTCAGATGGTCATGGTACATGGGTACCCATTCATCCCTCTATTGTTGTAGGTTTTGTTTGGGATTAGGCCTTGGATATTGCATGATTTATTGAGAAATATCAGTTGGGATTGGATATTTGGATATGTAATATATTAGTGATTTTTAGGGACATCTTGTATTTTTCATATATTTATTCTCTATATGTGGTTAGCCCAGTGGTAGATTTTTCTTATATGGTTATATTTATTCCTTTAATTTCATTATATCACATTAAATTTATTAAAAATTTTCATATAATATGATGTGATGGATGTTTATGATATTTGGTTATTTTATAGTTATTTTGTACCTTGATGTAGGGGGTATAGTCTACCCACTAAACCATCTTAGACCCCCACCGCTATCCAGTAGCCATTGGCATATGGAGAGTCATGCCTGAGGTTACGTGATGCCATTGTTCTAGTTACAATTCATAGTGAGATAATTTAGGATATTATAAATTTGTATAAGAGGTGTTCTATTTGTCATAAAATCTGTGATATAGTATCAAGGAGATATTGGAATGTTTCAAATCTTATTATGGATATGAGGATGGTCCATCATGAACACATTCTTCAGTGGGAAGTCTAGGTTACCAAGGGATTGAGATCATTTTCCTTGGTATGTGATGTTATTATTGTTATGAATTTAACCTATCATCATTAATTTTTTTTTGAGATTTATAATTTATGATTTTTTATTTTTTCTCTTATCTTGTTAGAAAGTAGCCATTTATTGGATTTGACTATTAGCTATAGAGGAAATAAGCATCTCAAGAATCATTCTCATCACATGGGTAATCACATGAAATATAGTAATTATAGTGTGTGATTTGTACCTTTTATGACTAAGGATGAGTTGTTAAATGAGCCCATAACTGATCATACAGTGTTTTCCCATATTGGTACTCAGTGGAATTCTACTCTACTAGACTAGAATGTATGTAAATTTCTTTCTAATGATAGGTCATGTGGGTTCTATGGTGAGATAATAAATTGTGATGATGGTGTAGTTATACCTGCAAGGATTTTCAGTTACCCTATTAGGTAGATACGGGCATGGGTGGCCCTTAGGATAAACCCCTTTTTGTCATGGATATTCTGGTTTGGTAACATAAAGTGTCATTCAAAACTTATATGTTGTCTAACCATATATCATGGAATTAAATTATTTTTAACTAATCCATTTTTTTTAATGTTTGGTATATAGGTTATCACAGGGAGATTCTGGTTTTATGGGTATATGAGTGTGATTCCTTAGGGATTAGTTTGATGGGTTGATTCTTATGATAATTTCTGCCCCGGTAGGCCAGTGTGTTGGAAGGTGTTTTTTTAGATGTGATATATGGGTCCTTAAAGGTTTAGTAGTGTTTTTGGTAGGTGATTCTTGGGAATTATAAATGACCCTAGACAAGGGTTTCTTGGTACTTTTGGTTCCAGGGAATTATGATCACGGGTCATGGATGACATCTCATGAGCTGTGAACTTCTATGAGTTTTGGATTTTGGGCTAGTTGGGAAACAAAGAAACCCTTCAATTTGACTTAGAAATAGTGATTTGGGGACTGTTATGATTGAGGGATACCCATAAGAAGGGTTATCTTGGATGATTGTGTGTCTTAAATATGAGAAGCACATATAAGTTAATTTATTTGAGGTCAATACACGAGATCTGTGATCAATTTTTTTGTGAAATGCAAGATTATGCCTTGAGCTACCATGGAAATGATGAACACCTTGATTTCTGATTCCTTTGAGTATAAATGAGGGATCTAGGGGGAAATAATGGGTTTTTCCATACCATGATGACTCTTGGTATGCTCCAACAGTATAGAAAGAGTGAAAGTAGATGCTTATGATTTTAAATAGTTCCAAGTGATCACTAAGAATATGGTTAACCATGGAAAAAGATCTATTCCCCACTTTTAAGAGGAGTTCCCATGGTGCTAATGGTTGTATGGATCTGACGTGTGGTAGGGGAATATTTTGTAGTCTTGGGAGGTGAGCCTTGAAATGAGTGAGATTCCTTGACCATTTTTGGACAAGGTTATTAGGAATTCTTTGGTTGGGATAAACTGACATGCAAGAGGCATGATTGGTTGTTTAATTGGGCATGTGCATCTGCTATTGGTGTAATGAAACTAATGAGAGTGTGATTCGGGTTTCACTGATAGGGTTGTATGATAGTGTATACCTATTTTTCTTAAATTAAATTGAGGCAGTATGTTCTCGTTGAGTGTAGTGCCTACTAAATTTTAATGTCAGTTATAACTAAGGATGAGATGAGGACTAGTGGGAATTTTTCAATGATTGTGGTATTTTATTTTGAATTTGAAATTTCCCTCCATGGTAGAGAAAAAATTGGAAATTTATTGGGTATTGTGGGATGTCGACTTGAAGTTGAACCTTGATGTGTATATTCAAGGATATGTGATGTCAGGTGTTGGAAATGGTTGTTTGTGGATCTAGTGGATCAAGACACATGCCTTATATATTAACCATTGTTCTTGAACTCAATGAGTGGGTTATGTAAATTTGTCAGGTGGGTGGTGTATCAGTGTAAAATTAAGTTTGTGACCGTAATTATGGTTTGAGTTTCAACACATTTCATGGATAATGTTTTTGTAGGTCATGTATGGGTGATGAGTTGGTGTTTAAGGCTGACACTTAGGAATGACTGAGCTGACTTTGCTAGGTGTCATGATAAGTGATGGATGGGGAATGGTCTATGATGGGAAGGGATATTTCTAGGAAGTTGTTTAAAGGAATGCTCCTAAATTGGGGAGCGGGATGAAAACTGGGGTGTAATGAACAATATGTAATAGGGGTCATTGGAGTATAGGATAGTTTTTTGGATGATCATTATGTAATTTTTATGCAGGTGAGTAAATGGATTTGAATACATTTGGATTTGATAGAGAATTCGAAAAGTGATTTTTGGTATGGTATTAGATGGACTCTGGACGTTGATGGATTGATCAAGATGATTGGATATGATCTAAGAATGATCAGGTCAGAGGTATCTTAATTTTTATTTCATGGAAAACATGATGGTGGATATCACTAAATTTGTTTTTGACTATATAATTTACACTAGAACTCAGGTCGAGGTTTCATCAGATGTATCAGAATGATCTTTGATTACCTATGAGAGTAGAGGCGTCAACAATGGGTAAATTTGGAATGTGCTGGTGGGTGCAGTCCAATGATTTTTTGAAAGGTATTTTAGATAATTATCTAGGTCATTGGAAAAATCACTAGGATACATTTTGGGATTATAGAACCATGTTTTGATAGGAAATTACAACAGTAAAGGCACAACCACTTAGAATTGTTCATTATAGGCTAATTCATATGATGGGGAGAACCATAGGCTAGATGATATATCTGGTGAGGAAAAAATGGGTGTCTTGGGATAAAAGGGTGAAGGTGAGAACCATATCAGTGTTTGGGTGATGTATTTTAGAGGTATTCCATGCTTTAGTGGTTTTGGTGCCTTAGGTTTGAGTTATAACATCAGAGTTTGTTTGGAGTTCGAAAATGAAGCGTAGAGGGTGAAGGTGAGAACCATATCAGTGTTTGGGTGATGTATTTTAGAGGTATTCCATGCTTTAGTGGTTTTGGTGCCTTAGGTTTGAGTTATAACATCAGAGTTTGTTTGGAGTTCGAAAATGAAGCGTAGACATTTGACTATGAATTGATGATTGAGTCAAGTCGAGATACATTATTTAATGAAAACTAGGAATTATATGGGATGATAAGTGTTAAAGTTGGGTGTTTTTAATATCCTTTTTGTATGATCGAATTTAAATACAAGGAAAATTTTAATTTTTCATTTGGTCGGTAGGCAATAATTTTGAATTAGACATCAAAATGAAATTATAATATTTTTATCATCACAAAGAATATTTGTAAACATGAAATATATCTTGAAGGGTGGAAAAAGGTATTAGGAATGTAGAAGGATGGCTCTGGAGGAGGTTGAACAAGCTGATACTATAGTTTGTGGCCACCGACTGGTCAACAGCCAAGACAGTGGCACCTATAATCTGTAATTTTACACTGGCTAGCTGATGGGGGTTTTAAAGGAATAATTAAAATTATACCATCCTCATGTTTTTATAATCTAGATACCACATCTCCTATTGTTTTTTACAAGAAAAATAAGGTTCAATCCCCCTTCCTTCTCCCATTCACCCTTGGTTTGTGGTTCCCTTGGATGGAATTTTCTAGAGAATGGAGGTACACCATTGGTTTTTATGACTTCTGTTAATACCCCTTCCCTATTCTCTAATTTTACATGTCTCTTTTTATGTATTTAGTTCTGATTCCACTAAAAAATGGTGAAATTAGATCAGCGTGATAGGGATTTCATCCTTCCTAGGAAGATGATGTCCTAAGATGTCATCCCCATGATGCAATTTCCCATATTGATGATGTATTATTCCATTGTCAATATATTAAGGTTTTTACCTAAAATTAAGTTTGTATTTTTATTTTTTGATATCATTGTTTGGGGTATTGTTTTTTTTTTGTTTCTTGTATTTTTTGAGATTTTTTGACACCCCATTTCTTGAGGAAGAAAAAATTGTTGGGTACCTGATGAGTTAGTGGGGTTTATTCCAATTTAATGTTAATTTTTAAGGTTAATTTCAATTATTATAATTGATTAGTTATTAATTTCAAGTGTGATTTAGGGTATGGTATGGTTGGAGGATTTTGTATGGACCTTTTTGGAATTTGGAAGTGTTACTTTCCCTTGGAAATAAAATTTTAAGGCTTCATGAATGAGGTATTTGTTCCTTGGTACTTTCCCTAGAGTTGTATGAACGTTTAGTTATGATGCCTCGAGAGGTGGTCTCACCAATGGTCTCTTGAAATTCAAAACTATTTTATTAATAAATTTTTAAATAAAATTTAAAATTTTAATTTCAAAAAAGTATCTTAAAATGAAATAGTATGGAGCCAAGGATATGATGGCCTTGAGAATTTCGTTACTTGCCTCTGCCTCCAATGGTTGAGGTCATGACTATTGGTGTGATTACCTAGGGTCACATTGGAGAACCATTTTCTTTTTGAGTTGTACAATAGGAAAGTGTCCCTCCTCCTTGATATGTGATTATAAAAGGGGTCGTACTTGGGGATTTTGATGATAGTTTGAGAATTTAGACAAACCATGTGGTGACCTGGGTTTTTAGATACGGTCTAACACATCTCTTGGGAATGATTCTTAGTGTGGATGAGTGGTCATTCAAGTTCATTAAATTGATATAGAGCATTAATACCTCTATGATATGGGTGATTTCCTAAGATTAGACAGAGATTGGGGAACCTTGGTGGGATGCCCCATTTTTTATGACCTAGAGGACCTCAGTAGGTTCCCTAGTGATGTTTTGATCCATGTGAGAAAGTGTGATTGTATTATGGATAGAAATTATTAGTTTAGGAATTCTCACAACCATATTTCCTCATTAGTATTTTTATATAATGGAAAATTCCCACAGGGATGTTCTTTATTTATGTTTGGAAAACTCTCATAGTGGTAGTCTTTTATTTATGTTTGAAAAAACGCTAATAGGGTCGGTCTATTATTTATATCTAAGAAGCTTTCCATTGAGGAGTTCTCTTATATACACACAGTAAAAACACATAGGGGTGTTATATGTTAATAAATTATGATAAAACTCATACATTGTAGGACAATATTACTTATGGAATTATGGATTTACTGAGAAAAATCATGTAGGGGGGGTCCATGTTACTTTATGTGAAAACTGCAATGAGGGAGGTCTGTGATACATATATGAGAAAAATCTCATCAGGGATGTTTGTGTCACTATTTATGGGGATTATAGGGATATAGAGTTAGTTTTGATATTATATATTGCGATAGAAAAATTTAGGGACATTATATAAGACTGTGATAGTTCTCTATATATCCTTGATACATGAGTCTATTATATTATATAGCATGACCATTGTGATGTGCATAGAGACACCCCAACACCAGTTGAAGTAGGCATGGTATATTGGGGTCATGGAACTAAGGATCAATAACAGTATTATAAATGGTATAGGGTGGTTGAAGTGACCCACATAAAGTGCTAAGATACAATCCAACATTTGGCCAAATCAGGTGTTATTGGTAGCCTATTTTATTTTATTTTCTAGAGTTTATTTACTATTATAAACAGGTCACATGAAAATGAAACAACGTTGCTAGTATAATATGATTCTATGTTGGAGTTTCCCTATGGATTTTTGTGCTCACAACGTACTTGGGTAACAATGGACCTTGGTTCTCGATCATCCCACTGTTTATGGAATTTCAGGTTAGTATGAGCCACTAGATATTGCATGATTGAGTGAGACAACTCATATAGAATTAAATATTGGCAGGTGGAATGGCTCAGTGATGTTGTTGGGTATGGTTATATTTTATTTTATTTTATTTTATTAATTATATATAAGTGATATTCCTAGAGGGTGACTAGTATTTTATGCTTGTATGTCTTCCATTAATTTCATTATAAAATGTTCAACTTATTTACTATTTCATAAAATACTAATATAATGTATGTTTATGACATTTGGTGATTTTATAATTATTATTTATTCTTATATAGGGTATTTAGCTTCCCTATAGTACCATTATAGACCATTTCTACAAGTTGTAATCATTTTTCATATAATGCGAAGTGCCTTAGGTTGCACGGTGTCATCAATCCAATTATTGTTCATAGTTAACTATTTCTTGATGTTACAATATCTATAGCGACCCAAGATATATAAATTTTATTTTACATAATTTCTATAATTTAAACAATAAATATCAATAAATAATATCACAATATCAAGAAAAGAAGTTTTAATGTCTTTGAGGACTTTTTATATATTCAATTAATTATAAAATAATTTTGAATATTTCTCCATAATTGAACTACATTAGAGTCCCTCTTAGAATTATCATAAGTTATACTCTACTTCATAACATAGGAAATGGAATCAAAAGAAAGGGGTGATATCAAATTCCTAATAATGGAAAATCCTAGTAAATTATCATAGAGATACCACACATATAAGTTAAGAGGCATAACATGATACCAATAAGAGAATGATCATAAGAATGAAAAAATGGACTAAGGAAATGTTATCTAAAGATCATGGAATCATAAATATGTGATAAAAACATAAAAAATGAAATCATAAAAATAAGTAAAGTATCAATAATAATACTATCATTTTGGTAAGAGTCTCATAGTGTATTGGGTTCACTATCCATTCCCATAAATATAATGTACAAATTCTAATAGGGGATTGGGTTTACTCTCCATTATAATAAAGATGATTGATGGATTACTGTAGTGGATTGGGTTTACTCCCCATTTAATTTCATATTATCTTATGAGATATAGAGTTTTACCTAGTTCATTAGTGGGATATATAATTCTAGTCCCACCCATAAAATAATTAATATTGTATTATGTCCATTCATATGTGTTCCACATGAGGAAAACAAACCATTTGTAGAACATAAGCATGACTAAACCCATGAGAATAAATTGGGTTTCATAATATAATTACAAAGTATAACCAAAGGACATATCATAAGAATTTAAAAAAATGAATTCAATAATTCTAGAATTTTATATTTGTATTAAGATACAAATTTCTTGAACATTGAGTTCAAATGTAGAAATATTGATGGAAATGATCGAAAAAGTAAGAATAAAAATAAACCACATAAGTGATGCTTTATGAAATGGTAAATGGATATTATAAAGAATTAAATATATTATTATTTAAATTTACACTATAATTGAACAAGTATAGATTTAAATAATACAATGATGGGTTTAAAAATATATCCATGTTTTAAGACATTTGATTAAGGTGGTACTTAACAGGAAATAAGAAATATGGAAGTTCCCTTATATATGGTTTACTTGAAAGATGGAATTGTGAATGGAACTTAAAAAATGATTGTTTCCAATAAAAAAAGGTACATTAGACTAGTTATATATGTAAGGAACATGTACATAGAATATTTATGAAATACATGAGAAGAAAATATAGGAAAATTGGGAATATGAATGAGAATGTGTAATCCAAAAATAATTAGGGTAGTTTCGGAAGGTCCCTTTTTATGTTCTAAAATATTTTTTATAAAACCCACATCATTAAAAAGGTTGATAATTTTTTTAAAAGGAAAATAAAATGTGAAGTCACCTGATATAACACATAATTTGGTTTTCACATATAAAGTAGAATAATTTTGTGAAAGGGAAATATGGACAAGGAGGGGAACCCGTTGTTGAAGAGGATGGGAATTATTCTCTACAAAGATATAATTTTTCAGGAATAAATTAATAAAGGTAAAGTATTTTAATAATAAATTAATTATCCCCTATATAGGAAGATAAATTTTCATGAAATAACATCTTAGTGTGGAATCGACCAATCGTGTAAGTAATGATTTCAAGATGAAACATAACAACTCAATGAAAGGGGTCTTGAGTTGATCAAAAACCTTACACCATTGTAATATTTTTAATTGAAAATACATAGAAGGTATAACATGATATGTATTTTTTAAATAAAATATGATCCATGAAATTTATATGAAAAAAGTAAATTTCCAATAAATACACTAAAAAGATAAATAAGTGGTGAATATGAATCATATCTCAAGAAAACAAAATTGAGATCCAAAAAACCCTTACCTTGGGACCTGATTCATTCTATGAGTTCAGCTAATGTATTTAAAAATACAATAATTTTTAATAAAAACATTTTTATGAAATTCTTTCACATAAATTTTATTTTATAATGTCTATTTATTATCATGTTTTATTCATTCATTAAATAGTTTTTTCATATGCTGGTTAGTTGAGGTGGTTTTGTTATTTGTTTTTGAAACTCCCTTAGTATATTGATCATGGTAAAATATTTTGGAAAATAGATTCATATTATCTATAATTTTATATTTTCAAGTATTATATCATTCCATTAGAAATAAATTTATATATTTTAATAAGTTTTTCCTAAATGGAAACAAATTAAGAAATTTTCCTAGATATGTTAATTTAAGGTGACTAAGTTTATTAAGACCATTTATTGTTAATACCACTTATAGAATGTAAAATATTATATTTATATAATATTAAAAGTTTCATAGATATTATTTTAATACAACAAATAAAATTTTAAGGTCATTCATGTTAGGCGTAAATAGAAAAATGAGATGCATTGTTCCGAAGTGACGATAGTTTTCCCGTACACTGACGACTCTCATTTTATATAGAATAGGAGGGGTATAAAATAATAATTATAATTTTAAAATATCATTCATGTTATAATTATAATATTTTTCATTAAATTAATATTTTCACTATCCCTTTATGGTGGTTGTAAAAATTAGAACACATCATTCATGGACGTGGAAGTTCACACAAATGCATAACAACAACTTCATTTTTTGAATGGGTTTAAAGGAAGGTAAAAAAGTTATATTAAATCTGTATAATAATATTAATAATATTAATAATACATATTTTTTTATATTTTAATGAATATAAAATATTTTATAGGGTATATGGAGACAGGAACAAAGAGGGCTCGGTTGAGAGAATTACCTCTCCCTATGGATCCTCTCCATTGGGTAACACCTTATTTCCCCTTAGCTTGGTATTTTAGAAAGAAAAAGGAATACAAGATGTTAGGATATGGATGAGGAGATAATAGGTTATAGTTATAGTATAGATAATGTTTTGGAATTGTCATATAAATACGGTGGAAGTGATACCATTTATAAGTGAATGAAATGGAACTTTTGAAAATACCCATTAATTTTTCACTGATGGAATAACACTATTCAAGGACCAATGGCTTCAAAAAGGAAAATAATTGATTACGGTGTGATTTAAGTTAAATTATCCATCCAAAATTAATTTGGTTCCACATTTTAAACATGTTTTATTGTTTCAAAATTAGATTTGGAACAATTACCTTTTTGTTTTTAAACTTGGCATCTAGTTTTTATCCAAATAATTTACATTTCATTAAAAATATAAGGTAACCCATATTATATAATAATAATGTTAAAGAAATAAATTTAGGATAAATATAATCTAATTCAATTTCTAAATATTTTAAAATTAACTTTCGAATTAAAACATTAAATATAGGGAAAACCTATTTTGTTGAAAAATAGTCTTTTATGATAAAGTGTTTTTACTATTTTTTAGTATTAATTATCAATTTTATGAGTGTTAATATATTTATATTTAATTCTAAAAATAATATTAGATTCAGATTTTATATTAAATTAAGTTATATTATTAAATATAAACAATATAATGATAATAAACAAAGTCTTGTAAAATAATAGTTTTACCATTATCGTGAAAATTAGTTGTAATACCAGAAATCTTATTTTTATGGATAAAAATGAAATTGAACATATTAAATATTATAAAAATTTTAATATAAAATATGGAATCAATTTTATTATATATAATTTCTAGAAGCTATGAAAACATTTTTCATAAAACATTTTTTATAGTAAAATTTTACATAAGTTTCCAAAATAATAATCAAGGGTTTTACAAAATCAATGAAGTATTTTAGAATGATTTATTTAAATTTATAAATATATGTTTTTATTCATTTTTTCAGTTTTTTTGTTTTTCTTGAATTATTATAGCGTCATAAAAGTGGTGGTATTATCAAAGACAGTATTTTTCACTATTCACCTAAAAATCAATCATTTTAGAAAAACATCCAAACATGACCATAAGCTAATTTTAACATGTTTAATTAACAAATTAATTTATTTATGTCAAATTAAAATTATAAAATTTATATTTTAAACTAAATCATAATATATATATATATATATATATGAAAAGTGATTTTATTGAAAAATACCCTTTTAAAACAGTAAGTTCTCGTTGTCCTATTTTGTATAAAATTATAATTGATTGTAATTTTTTTTATTTTCTAGAATTTTTGTTGTTATTATATTTTATTAATAATATTAATCTAATATGTCATGGATCATTTTAGTTTTTCCTAGTGTTTGAAACAAGATTTTGAATATATTATTAATTTAGAGAAAATTATATTCCAAAGTCTTAGGGTGTTACAACATCATAAAAAGGTATAGGGGACTATATTTGGGAAGCAAATATTTATATAAAAACTTGGAAATATTAAATCCTTGAATATCCCTTATTTTATTCAGGAATTTCTAAATGATCAATCTACTACTTTTTAAAAAAATGATCCTGTTGAGAAAAGAAGGAAAGAGGTATGAATGGGTTGAGGAGTATTCTTATTTTTCAGATAATGTTGAGAACACTAATTGATATTCATAGGATTCCTCCAATTACATACCTTTATCAACACCTAGAGGCTAATCCAAAGTTTCACCAGCTTAGAAACTATCACCCACCATTCCTCAGGAGGCATGGAAAATGTATTTTAGGGATTCGATTTAGTATGTGATTTAGATTTAGCGTAATATATGATTGCAAACATTACATTAACACAATAAACCATCCATTCCTCTACATTCCTCATTTACGAATTATCCACCATCATAGTCACATTAGAGGACCCCCCACATTCACTCCACTACCTCATTTTTACCATCCCAACCCATCAGCTTCTACCACTCTCTACATCCCACCTTTAGTGTCATATGATAAAAAATATCTTAAGAATTGCACATCTAATTGGATTGAACATGATACAAGAGACATTATGAAGGATTCCAACACCTATAATCTGTTAGAGTAAAATTCTCAAAGGATCAGAAATGTTAATTTTTCTTAGAAAACTTTAGATATTTTGTTTATTAGTTTGACAACTTAATATGAGGCCCCCTTCTTAATCAGGGAGATACAAACTTAAATAGAGAGTGAGCATGAACAAATTAATATTTTTTCATAGATAGTAAAATATAAACTAATATTATTTATTCCCCGGATAAAAATTCATCTCATACTAAATATAAATTACATATTATTTTGGGTATTAATTGGATCTTTATGTTGACTGTTGAGACATCACCCACCCCAGTGACCACCAAAGAGGAATTTCCAACTGAACTGAACACCCCATTATTGGTAGACCCATGTACAGATACCAAATTTCCATTACTATACACCTCCAAGGTTTTTACTATAATATGATATAATAATACTTCTCCTCCTAACCATCCATCTTCGGTTTCTAAGGTGGTAATTCTTGAGGAAATTGATGAAATTAGAAGATAATGAGAGAATTCACATAGGGAGTACCTACTATCAACTAATATAAATCTATAAGAGGAAGATATTATTAGAGAGAGAGGGAAGGAAATAAAGGATATCTAGGACCCCAAATAAATTTTTTTATGTTTAATATTTTTGAACTATTATCTCAAAATTTTCATCTTCTATGTATTTACTTTATTTTTGAGTCCATTAATATCATTTCTATAAAAATTTGAAGATACACATAGAATTATTATTTTGAGCAGAAATTATTTCATTAACTTTGGTGATCTATAATTTTTGAGTTAATATGTTTTCAAGTACAGTACTTATTTTACTTGTGACCTAATTTAACACACCAACAATATAAGGGAGTTCAATGAAATCAATTTCAGCCAAAGATCAAGGAACATAGTCTTTTTTAAATGAGGGAAGATCTTAGTTTATTTGTTATATTTTAATATATTCCTTTCTTATAATTATTTTTTTATTAGTATTCATCTATTTTATTGTTATTTCAAATGGAAGGGAAATTGTTTGATATTAAGTCTGAATGAGGGTTTTTTGGATATAATAGATATTTTTTCTTAAAATAATTGGTATATGAGAAATTTTTATTATGATACATCTTTTAAAATGAAAAAATATAAAGCAATAATATAAATAAAATTTGGTTTTAAAGTGTAAATTATATAAAATTAATTAATTATTATTCTTTGGTTTAAATATATAATGGTTGTTGTATTGTTTTAATCATAGATATTAATTTTTTAAAGTTTTTATTGATAAATCAGTTAATTAGCATTAATTTTTTTAAATGATTGTGAAACACTTGAAAACTAATTATTGAAAGGTATTCTAAATAATTCCCTCTTTCTTGAGAGATTATTGAGATATGAGTTTGCACTAGAACTTGTAGTTAGATATTTTTCAATGAATAAATAATTTTTGAATCACATTGATAAAAAATGTTCAATTTGTTTTAAGCCTTTTACCTCTTGATATACTATATATATGACCTTATTTTAAGCCCCTTGAATCCATTAAAGGCCAAAATAATGGATCTACATTAAAAACTGATTTACCAACAACTCCATGATATTTTAAGATATTCTTCTCTTTAAATAAATAAAATTTATTTGATATCTTACTTTACACACAACACTTTTTTTAAACAAACTATGATATAATATTGAATTATTATTATTTAATGAAACCGTTATCACATAGCCTTTGGATTGAAGTGAATGAATTGGAACACATAAAATATGAAATTTTATTTTTTACAAATGTTTAGAAATAAATCATTTGTTAATAATTTCTAAAATCATTTTAATGTAAAACTATAAATATTTTTATGAAAATAATGTTTTTATATAGAACATTGTGTTATTATATTAATAAATTAAATCAACCACTATTTATTATTGAGATTAATTGATTTTATAGATTTTATATTCAATCAAACATTTTAACATTCATTTAATGGTTTTTACTGATAATGGTATAATAATAAATCTAGTATTATGCTTAAAACGGATATTTCAAAAAAAGGATTTCATTCTGTTCTGAATGCTTATTTTAAAAAGGATTTATACAAATTCTAGAAATTTAATATTGAAAAACTTATTCCATATTTAGAATTAGGATGTTCATATTTGGTAAATAGTCACATTTTATTTTTGGTAATTATGAATGTAACCATGGTAAATATTTGTTACCTCGGTAAGGGTAAAACATGAAAAACTAGGTTAAAACAATGGGAAAATGACTATAAATCACAAAAACAATCTATTAATTAATTTCCTATTTTATATTTTAGCTTTATAATATTATCTATGAATTTTTGGAAATTTTTTTCCATATTCCTTTGATAATGACCTTAATATTATTTTAAGTAATGAGAAAATAAAAAATTTCACTATCTTTGTTCTAATATTTTTTCATTGGAATGGAAATAGTTTATTTTATGTTATAAATGGTTATTTAAGATATCAATGAATTTTTTTATTATGGTATTTTTTCTTGATGGAATAATTTCCTTAAATTCTAACTGATGTTATTAATATTTTCATGACTTATTATATACCACGTTTACTGATTTTATATGAAATGTGCATAATTTGTGTGAAATATTAATGTTTTAATAATAAGTATAATTTTTGAGCATTTTTAGAAGTAGTCCAATTGAGGCAGTTTACTATTTTATATATACCTCTCACCCTACTAACTAAAATTGTGTAGTTCTTGTTTTATTGTATTCCTTATTCAATTTACCACATATCATTAGAAGGAATCATTGGCCAATTCTACCATTTGAAGGCTTATATGTTCAACACAAGAAGACCCAAAGAATGTGTGATGAAACTGGACCATCAATGATGATTGAGTTACTGGTAGAAATCCTGAAGCCCAAATTTTATGAAACTACACCATATGTTCCATATTATTCAAATGAATCATGGATAAAAATTTGAAGGTCGAAAGATAAGAACATGGGGTCCAACTAATGCCTTGAATTCCAGGACACCATTCTGGTTGGGAATTACAATATGGAAACTATTCAAGACATATATCATGATTTAATCATCAAATCGAGATGATATTTTGCAGTGTGAAATAGGAGATATAGATGCCGAATTTGTTGAAAAAATCATTCTGTTTTGAAGGCATATTACTATTCAAAAACCCTTTCACATTCTGGACATCAAAAATACTGGATTGAAATGGACAGATTAAAATTATTTATTAAACCGGCCATAACTTTGGCTCCATATGTCCAAATGCCTCCAAATTCTGAGAGTAGTCTACCAACCTTATTATCTAAAACATTAAATAATTAGATATCTCAAGATTCTTATCTCTGGATGTCCAAATCGTTGAGCCAAGTGGAGGGACAGATTGGGAATGCAGACAGTCAACTTCCATGGGCTATAAATACTTCCCATCTTCTCCTTCAAAGGGGTTGGAATTTAAGAAGACAGAAGCACATATTGGAAAAAAAATACTTTCCAAAGGCTTGGTAGGACCTACCATACTCATGTTTTCACTTGAAATTCCCTTCCTCCTCTCATTGATTCCTTTCAATTTTGTGTTGTTCTTCATTTGTAATCTTGTATGTTTGTGTTTTATAATTCTGTTTTAATGAAATTTTCTTCATCAATATCTCTTATTATAATCCAAATTCAGTTGTTTAATATTAATGTTCTTAAAATATTTTAAATATAGTTGAATCTCATTCTCTTATTTTTCTTCCTCATTCAATCAAAAGTCCGTTTTAAATTCTCATCATTGTTCTTGTGTGTGTGTTCGACACACCCTTCTTTTCTTATCCTTTTCTTTTTCTTCTCTTCTTAAATTATAATCATAATCATTATAACCAGATTATTAAACACCCAAATGGATGAGTAAATATCTCATTACTGTGAGTTATAATATAGGTATGTTAAGTGATTGAGATCTTTTTCTCGATGAATATTATTTGAATTAACATTGTGTATGTTGGACTTAACATGTCATGGATTAATGACCTGTTTTCTTTAACATGTGGTTTCCTTGGATTATTGGAACCATAAACACACAACCATAAATAAGATCTGATTGATATTAGAACATTAAGTTATATTAAGGGTTGGATTAAAGCCTTAACACTTAGGAATTCTAATCAACGTCAACGTGTGACGTGGGTGTTAATTTAATGCAATATAAAGCAAAGCTCAAGGATATCACAAGCTTAACTACCTAATGATGATCTCCCCCCAATCTTTATCAATTTATTAAATCAAACATCATCCATACATTATTTCATAATCTCTATAAACATACCCCCCAATCAGAATACAATTTACTAAAAACAACCTTAAATTAAAAAAAAAGTGTCATTCCTGAGGATTCGACTCGAGTGCTGCTATACACATTAGCAGAGCACCAAAACCTTGATCGGTCGATAGGTGACAATCAACTGCACATTTAAAATGGAGCTGTTTCCGGGAAAGGTGCTTTATGTATTCATTAGTTTTTGGTTATTGTAAAAAAACCCCAAAAGAAACAAAGTTTAAATAAATTGAAAAAAAAACAAAGAAAGACCCACCTTCCTCATAAAAATCATAAACGGAAAACACAAAAAGAAAAACCTATATTTTTTTTCTTCCAAAATATTTCTGAATGCCCCATAGACTCCCAAATAATCCCTCAGATTTGTTTGACCCTGAAATTGAGCGAACACTTTGCCAACTTAGGTGTAACATAAGATAAAATCAAATAATTCATGAACTGGTCCTTGTCGAACCAATTGAATTAGATATGGCCAATCCTATGGAACAAACACTTAAATAACTTTCTACCCCTGATATAAATTACCAACCTCTTAGTATTCAATATCCAAACAGAGAGGCTGACTTTAAACTCAAATCAGGTTTGATTCATCTTCTTCCTCATTTCCATGGGTTAGCTGGTGAGGATCCACATCTTCACCTTAAAGAGTTCCATGTGGTGTGCTCTACCATGAATCCTCAAGGGGTTTCTGAGAAAAAATCAAACTCCAGGAACTCCCTTTCTCCCTAGCTAACACTTCTAAGTCATGGATCTACTACCTTATTCCTGGTTCCATAACCACATGGAATGACATGAAGTTACTCTTCTTAGAGAAATTCATTCCTGCTTCTCGTACTGCATCTATTTGAATGGAAATAAGTGGTATTCATCAGTTACCAAGTGAATCACTCCATGAATACTGGGACAGGTTCAAAAACATTTTTGCAACCTACCCACATCACCAAATCCCTGATCAAATCTTGATCCAATACTTCTATGAGGGGTTATTAGCTATGGAGAGAACTATCATTGATGCCACAAGTGGTGGTGCTCTTATTGATAAAACTCCCGCAGCTACAAGAGATCTCAAAAGTAACATGACTACAAACACACAACAATTACATACTCGGGAACATGGTCAAGTAAAAAAAGCGCAAGATAATCAATAAATTGAGTTGAACAAGATGAACAAGTGGATGAGTGAACATACAGGTCTTGTGCAACAACTAGCTATGGCTACCAAATCCCCAACCTCATCATCTCTACAATCAATGTTTCCTAGACCTGTCAAAAACGGTTGAATCTGAAACTCTTTATCTAATCCAACTAACACATGTCCACAACTTCAAGAGGATCAATCTGATTCATTTGGACCAATGGAGCTCAATGCAGCATATGCTCAGCAGAACACAAACCCTCAACTATCAGGTCTGTTTGTTAGAACCTTTAACCAACCTCACTATGATCCCATCTCTTCTTCCTACAACCAAGGCCTGAGGTATGGTAATCCCGTCACTCAACCCCCTCAATTACCTCCTCAAAACCAAAACCAGTTTCAATATGGTCATGGTGTTAGTAATTTCCAACAACCTTATCCTATTATTCCTCAACCTCAAAGGAAAAATTGTCCTCCTGGATTACATTATCCTAGTGAGCCTTCCCAATTCCAAAACCAATACAATCTATTTCCCAAGAACCAAAATCTAGGTAATCCCAATCCGGGAAAAGCCTCTTCTTCCAAGCAACCATGAGAATGTGCAGTGGAAGATCTTGCCTCCTTCACCCGTTCAAGCCTCAAAAACATTGAAACCCAAATTGGTCAACTTGCTTCCCACCTTAGTCAGCAGTAGTCATCCAATTCTTCCCAACTCTCTACTCAACCATTACCCAACCCCAAGGGTAATGTAAGTGAAATTTCACTTAGATCAGGAACGAAGATTGTTATACCTCAAGATAAGTCATATAAACAACCTATAAATGTTGACCTAGAAAATGAAAAGAAAAAGAAACTTGAAAAGGAATCTAAAACCATTCCCTCACCTCCTTCTATTCCACTTAGGAACCCAATTCCTTTTCCACAATCCATTTCTAATACAAATAAGTCTTTTGAACCCGATCATGAAATGCTCGATATGTTTAGACATGTTGAAGTCAACAATACCCTCTTGTATGCCATAAAAAAAATTCCTAACTATGCCAAGTTTCTCAAGGATTTGTGTACCCACAAGAGGAAATTTAGGACCTTCGAAAATGTTCCAACCCAAGAGTCCATACCCATTAAGTGCAAAGATCCAGGGACCTTTACGGTTCCATGAAAAATTAGAAGTTCCAAATATGATGATGTACTCATAGACCTAGGAGCATCAATTAATGTCATGCCCAAATCCAACTTCTACAACCTTTGTCTAGGTCCCTTACATCCAATGGGTGTTGTCATTCAGTTAGCCAATCAAAGCAGAGCCAGTCCTAAGGGAATAATTGAGGATGTCCTTATTCATGCTAATGATATTATATTCCCATTTGATTTCTATGTCCTTGACACGGAAGGTGAGACGAACTCTTCTCGATCTCCCCTAATTCTAAGAAGACCATTCCTCATAACTGAAAGAACCAAGATTGATGTCCATTTAGGAATCTTATACATGGAATTCGGTGACCAACTGGTCATGTTCAACATTTTCCAAGCCATGCGATACCCATCTGAGGATCACTATGCATTCTCAATCCATGCTTCTGAGGACACTTCTAGGAGTTAATTGAACCACAATCCACCATGTTCTTCATGTTCTAATGATAATGTATCTTGTGAAATCTGCATCATGATTAATCAAGTCATAAATGGTGAAGTTGATGTGGACCTCTCATTCATAGACTCCATCAATCTAGAGGAACTTGAAAACTCTCTTGAATCCCATATCAACTCTGATCTCTTATTCTCCACGTTGTACAGTATTAAGAAGAATGAATCTGAAGCCACTAAAGTCCCTTCCTCCATTCTTGAGTTTTCTAACCCACAAATGAAAGGTGATACTGATCTGAAACCTCTTCCTAAACAACTAAAATATGAAATCCTTTTCCAGGATCACTCTTATCCTATCATTATCAATTATTCACTTACTGAAACTAAGGAGTCCAAACATGTTCATGTTTTAGAGGAAAACAAAAAGACCTTAGGGTGGACCCTAGATGACATCCTAGGAATCAAACCTGCTATTTTCATGCATCACATCCATCTTGAGGAGTCATCCAAACCAATTAGACAACCACAAAGAAGGCTCAATCCACTCATACTTGAGATAGTTAGGGAAGAGATCACCAAGCTTCTTCAATCTAGTATTATCTACCCAATTTTTGATAGTTATTGGGTTAGTCCAATTCAAGTTATACCTATGAAAGGTGGGATAACTATTGTCACAAATTAACATGGGGAGGTAGTCAAAACTCGAGTCAAGTAAAAATGGTGTGTGTGCATCGAATATAGGAAATTGAATGTTGAAACAAGAAAAGATCACTACCCTATTCCATTCCTTGATCAAATGATAAAATGATTAGCTGGAAAGTCACACTATTTCTTTCTTGATGGATACACCATCTACATCCAAATCCCAATCGCACCTTAGGACCAAGAAAAGACTACTTTCACATTCCCCTTTGGAACATATGCATATAAAAGAATGCCTTTTGGCCTTTGAAATTCCCCTGAAACATTCCAGAGGTGTATGATGAGTATCTTTTCCAAATTCATTGAACACAGCATGGAAGTCTTCATGCATGACTTCACCATTTATGGTGATTCATTTGAATCTTGTTTGAAATCACTCTCTATAGTCCTCCAACAGTGTCTCAAGTGTAACCTTGTGTTAAATTTTGAAAAATGTCACTTCATGGTTGAAAATGGGATTGTTCTGGGGCACATAGTTTCAAAATATGGTATTGAAGTAGATCCTGTCAAAATTGAAGTGATAAAATCACTTCCTCAACCAACTTCTGTTCAAGACATCCATTCATTTCTCAGTCATTCCAGTTTCTATCTGAGATTCATCCATAACTTCAGTAGGATTTCCCTCCAACTCACTCAATTTCTCCAAAATGATGTCACATTCCATTTGGATGAGGTTTATAAGAAAGCCTTCATTGAACTCAAAACTGATCTAACATTCGTCCCAATAATCCAACCCCTAGATTGGCCCTTACACTTTGAGTTGATGTGTGACGCTTTTGATAGAGACGTTTGGACTATTCTTCATCAAAGAAGAGAAAAGATTACTCATGTCATCTATTATGCCTCAAAAACATTAGATGAAACTCAATATCACTACACTGTTACTGAAAAGGAACTTTTAGCAGTGGTTTTTGCCTTAGATAAATTTCGGCCCTTTCTCTTAGGTGCCAAAATCATCATCTTCACAGAACATTCTTCTATAAAGTTCTTACGCAAGAAAAGTGATTCCAAACTGAGGCTAATAAGATGGATCCTAATGCTCCAAGAATTTGACATTGAAATAAAAGATAGACCAGGAAAAGAAAACCCTATGTCTGATCACCTGATTAGAATTTCTAATTATTCTCATTCAGAAATCATTGATCCTGAATTCCCCATTGAGCACCTTTCATATCTCACCTCAAAGTTACCATGGTATGCCCCAATTGTAAATTACATGGTTTCTGGTGTTTTTCCTGAAATTTTTTCAAAAGAACAACAAATGAAATTGAAATGTGATTCAAAATACTATTTTTTGGAAGAAAATAAACTGTTGAAAACTGGGGCAGACATGGTAATTTGGAGATGTGTTGATGAAGATGAACATTCCTCCATCTTAGAATTTTTTCACTCAATGCCTGGTGGTGGCCAATTTGGACCACAAAGGACTTCCCAAAACGTCCTAGACTCTGGATTCTTCTTGCCTTCACTCTTCGAGGACTCACATGAGTTTTTTCAATCATGTCCCACTTTCCAAAGGATTGGCACAATTTCAAAGATAAATAGAATTCCCCGACAACCTTTAATTTTCTGTGATATCCTCGATGTTTGGGGCATAGATTTCATGGGACCATTTCCCCCTTCCAATGGATTCTCAAACATCCTTCTTGCTGTTGATTATGTTTCTAGGAGGGTCGAGGCCAAACCCATTAGAAAGGATGATTCACATACTATTATTGAGTTCCTAAATACACACATCTTCCACCAATTTGGCACACCACATGCCTTGATCAGTGACATAAGAACCCATTTATGTAATAGAACAATGGAATCTATTTTGAAAAATAATGGGGTTGTGCATAAAACTTCAACTGCATATCACACCCAAACAAATGGCATGAATGAAATTTCTAATAGAAAAGTGAAATGAGTGCTTGAGAGAATTGTAAAACCCACTAGAAAAGACTGGTCTGAAAGACTTGGTGAAGCACTTTGGGCTTATCAAACTGCCTATAAAACACAAATTGGGATGAATCCTTTTAGGATAGTTTTTGGTAAAGCATGTCATATACTAGTTGAAATACAACATAATTCTTTTTTGGCTGTGAAAACATTAAATTTTGATTGTGAAAAATCTGGTGAAGAAATATTGTTGTAATTGGATGAACCGTAGGAGATTCGACTTGAATCCTATGAGAATTCCAATCTGTACAAAGAAAAGTCTAAGGTAATCCATGACAAACACATCCTGAGAAATGTATTCCATGAAGGTGAAAATGTATTTCTCTTAAATTCTTGATTTCGGATTCATCCAGGTAAGCTTAATTCTCATTGGGAAGGTCCTTTTATTATTTCTCATGTATATCCATTTTTTGCAGTGCAAGTCCAGGTCCCCTCTTCAAAAAGAATATTCACGGTTAATGGACATCATTTAAAGCATCACCATGAAAGGACACACATCCTAGGAACCACGTTGACTTCCATCAGATCCCCAACTTCTACAGTTTACCCACCACTGGATGGAAATGACAACCTGCCAAATCCAAACCAGGGGGCACCTCTTTCCCTTCAACTCTCTCTATCTCTTCCTCTATCTCTCACTCTTTCTTATTTCTCCTATCTATTTCATTTTTTCACCACTTTATTCACCAAAACCTTTCTTTTATCTTTCTTTTTTGTGTGGGTGTGTATTTTAAAGAACATAAAAAACTAAAAAAATAAAAAAATGAAAAAAAACCCAAAGGAGTCATACTTATTCACCTTCAATTTTCAAATTTTTTCCACCGATATTGGGGAGTCAAAAGACTTGTTTTCATCTTAATTTTTTTATTTTTATTATGCCTTTGGATAAAGAATTTTGTGTCAAAATTAAAAAAAATTTGAATGCTCAATTTTTGATTTGGAAAATGATTTTCCCAAACTGTGAGGAGCAACATTTTCTATCATGCCAGGGCTACCTATGGGTTGGATTAAAGCCTTAACACTTAGGAATTAAATAAGCTCTGATTGAGATTAGAACCTTAAGTTAAGTTAAGATTTGGATTAAAGCCTTAACACTTAGGAATTGTAATCAACGTCAACTTGTGACATGGGTGTTAATTTAATGAAATATAAAGCAAAGCTCAAGGATATCACAAGATTAACTACCTAATGATGAACTCACCCCAATATTTATCAATTTGTTAAATCAATATTCATCCATAAATTATTTCATAATCTTTACAAACAAACCACCCAATCAGAATAAAATTAACTAAAAACAACCAACTATTAAAAAGTATCATCGCCAAGGATTCGACCCGAGTGCTTCTTTACACATTATTAGAGCACCGGAACCTTGACCGGTCGATAGGCGACAATCAGCCGTGTGTTTCACTAACACAATGACAACATATTACTTGTTCAAGTAATTGAAAAATCAAATAAATGATTATAAAAATATTAAAAGTAATAGAATTAGGGTGAATTATTGCATTCCTCTGATTTATCGGATAAAAATAACATATTAGTAAATTATTATTTGTTTTTATTATAATTAAATTTTCATCTTATTCTTTTTAAGGTCAAAATAAGTGAATAGTCCAAAAAATTCCTTTAATGATATCTGATGTTAGATAATATTTTTTTAAATGATTTAAAATTGATAAAAATTTTATATTTGGCCAAATAAATGGGATATGGTCTAGAATATATACCATTTTCCAATTTTGGGTAAATTCTCTATTTATAGTAACTTTCATTACTTTTAATGTGTAAAAAACATTGACATTGTGATAATCATCAAAAGGGTTAATGAGGAGTTAAAACCAAGATATTAGGGTTAAAAAATCATCTGAACATGTATAAATTTTACTAGATGAGAGTATTTAGAATAATAATCATCTTATAATCTAAATATATCAATTTTATTCCACTTTAACATGAAAATTAATTTTTATTAATTGAATACTTTATGAAATTCCAAGGGTGATCCTCCTCTCACTTATAAAAGGGTACCTCATCTTCTCATTTATTAACAATGTTTAAGACTTATAAATCAGAAAATCCATACCATAATGACATACTATATTCATTTACAACATCTTATAGTTTTTTTTATTTCCAGAATACCATCCTTTCAATTCTTAAGGTGTATTCCATATGTGGTTTCTCAATATAGAGGTATAACTCTAAACCGAGTACTTTCGATTTTATTTTTTCTTATACCATCTATAAATATATGGTATTCATTATAAAATAATATCTTATGTGTATTAAATATACATAATTTTTATTATTATGATTTAAAATTCATTATCCACCACTTACCATCCTATGGAGAAAGAATACATCCCTCGTGCATATGTCTGGACTAACACCTAAAAAAGATACACGTTTCATTTTTCATCATCATTTCACATTAATGGTTATAATAATGAGTTTAATAAATATATTTGATATTTTTTTTATATTTTTATATTTATATAAAGGATAATTATTATTTAAATTCCTTTTTTCTATCCATCAAAAAGTGGAAACATCACTCGTGTGTATGTACAGACTGCCATCTTTATGATGTGATATAATTCATTTTTTATCACCAGTTTATATGAATAGTTAAAAAATTGTATATATCAATTAAATATTATACTAATGACATTATTAAAATTATGTATATTTTTTAACAATTATCAATGTACATGTAAGGGACTACTAAACTAATACCTATACGATAAACGAAGCAGTTATCACCTGAAATAGATATTTAAATATAGAATGTTTAATAAATGGGTGATAATATATTATAAGTAAATAATATATGGTATTATATATATTATTATCATTATATAATATATTAATAATTAATTTATATTTATTATATAGGAGGTTTCAATATGTATGAAAAAAGATGATTCTTAAGGTAAGGGATTCATGTTTTAGTCTCATTTTAATCAGGATTATTTATGCTTGAATTTATATGGAGGGAAATTATATTATCCAATGATAAACCCATTTTATTTTCTTATCCTCACGTTTTATATTTAATATTGAGGTTTTATTACCATTTTACTATATTTTTAACTCAAAATGGATCAAAAATGTTTTTAATAAAATATGAATTTATTTCTCCTCTTTTGGATGGGAATCCTTATACTATATATCTACGTTATATAAAATTATGTAAATAATGTTTTTAATATGGTATAATGATTTTTAAATCCATTTTTACCAATTTTTCACTTTATATATATTTTTTCAAAATAATCTTCATGTTATTTTCTAAATGAGGTTCTTTTTACCGAAGGTGTGAACAAAATTTTTGTTCTAAACGATTAAGACATGAATAAAATTTATAGCTGGCATGAAAACTTAATAATTTGAATAATCCTTTCCATTTTTCTATGGTTATTTTAAAATAATTTTATTTTGATATATATTTTAAATTTGTAGATTTTAAATAAGTGGTTTCAAAATGAAAATGTTATTTTCCTCTATAAATATTCTAGTGATCTTTTAAAGGAATTTTTAATATATGATAAACTACTTTGATGTTTCTTATTCTTTACAAGGGAAATGATCCATTTATTCCATTTTATTATTTATATGGATGATTTACTATTATTACAATGATATTTTTTTGAAACTCATTTATTTCCCATTGGTTGTATTATAATGATATGATGAATGTTTTGTAATTTTGTGGCATGCATATGAATGGATTATGATTATGTGATGGGTGGGACCAGAATTATATAACCCTCCAATGAATTAGGTAATTATGATATACTAAAGAAACTCTTATGATGTGTCATAATTAATAAAATACTAAGCTATGATAGATTATGAGACTAAGATAAGATATAATTAATAAACTCCAAACAGATGATGGAGTTAAATTGATAAAAGTTACACCTAATAGATTCTTTGAATTACCTTTTTTATATAATTACATGATGAATGTATGATGTCTAAGATATTTTTCTGAATATTATTATAATTGAGTCACAAAATTCCAATGACATGATAAAATACTTATGATATGTTATCATGGTTCATGATTTATTTATGATGATTACTTATTCTAATTATTCACGTATTTAAAATGATCATATTTTATGACATTACGCATGTTCTGGATCTTTGAAAACTTGGGTATAAAATTTTTAATTTATGATCATGATCGAATACCCATATTCTTATCTTATGATTTTATGTGATCATAGATTGATACCTCTCATTTTTACCCTTACTTAGCATCTGATCTCACCCTTTCTTATGTTTCCTTTCCCCTAATTACTAATAAAGTTGTTAAGTAGGGTATGTTTCAGAAGGGTACTATGTGATAAGAACCTTTTGGGATATTTTGAAGATATTTCATGAAAAAAATTTCTTATGTTTTTAATATCCTAATACAATAAAGATTTACGGTCCTTCATCATGTATTATTGTATAATTTATTGAATATTTAACTCTAATTATGTAATATTTATGTATGAAATAATTGGACCAACTCAATTGTAATCATAGGAGGGTTTATTTTTTTATTTATATTAGGGTTATTTAACTTTAGTGAAAACCCTATGGATAACTCTATGTATAGGATAATATCCTAAAATTTCTAAAAAGTATATATTATATGGTTTTCCTTGAAAATAAATCCATGTCTGGATACTAGAGAGTGGATGTGATTATGGCACAAATGCACTTAGGGGTAACAAATTTGAAAGGGGTGATTTGAGTATTAACTCAATAATCACTAGTTCATAATGAGAGGGCCTAATAATGCATACCAATCTAGATGATCTTGGGGAATTTTCTTGGGTTCATTAAAATTTTAATTATGTCATATTATAACAAATTTTAATAGATTTTGAACATGTAAGACCGAGTTTAAACCTAAGGTTTCATAGATCAAAAAGAAGGTGTCATGAATTAGGCATCCTATAAAAGGTTTTTATTATATAATTTATCATTATTATTATTGTTGATCACAGTAGGTTTTTTGGTTTTAGTCAATGGATGAACTATTATGAATGGTGTTAACACTAAATGTGATAGAGAATGAAATTATTACACTCCTGAGAAGCTAATTTCTATGGGAGATAGAATGAAAATTATTATTATGATTCTTAAAAATTTTATTCAAGATATATATCATTATAAGTCTCCAAGTGAGCTACAGGGGAAATAAAATACTCTTGATTCTTTCATGAGGTAACATCCAACTTCATATAATTGGTCTACAAATTTATTAAATTATAAAAAATGGATTAGTTCCACTGAAAATATATTTTCCATTATATTGTGTTTGGATAATTTAAAAGTTATTTTTCTATTTATTTTTCAGATAGAAAGGTTGATCAATAGTGGTATATTATCAAGAATATGAGGCAAGAGAAGTAAATTTACTCCATGACATGGGAAGAGTTTAAGATGGTATTTTTAGTAAGTATTTTCCTTGAACCCTTCACAATAAAATAGGTATGGGATTCATCTAATTAAATTATATATATAAGGAATCCATTATTACCTATGGGATAATTTGACAACACTTTCAAGGTATGACTCAGGTACTATAATTGACCATAAATGAAAAATTGATCTTTTATTTACTATCTTGAGACCAAGTCTTCAAAATGAATTGGAAATAAGAGACTCTAATAACTATGATTAAATAATTAATTGTTCTCTCAGTCTAGAAATGGAGATGGTATACCCTTATTTTTCTCATCGGTTTGGTGAAAAGAATAGTAATATAAAATTTTTAGGAATCTTTAATGATAAAACCCCTTGAGGAAAGAAAATTATTCTTCCTTCAAGCGAGAAGTGTAAAAAAAGAATATAGGAAACTGCCTTATGGGGTTTGATAATTTTTTATGTGTGTAAGTGATGTTTATAGTGAAATATAATATTAAAGATATATAAAAAGGTAATTAAAATAAATTAATAGTGATAAGGTTTAGCTGAATTTTACACTAACACTCCAATGATATAATTGCATTGAGTATGTGCATTATGCTAAATAGTGCATGTGTTAGCCCATAGACACTGTTGGACACTATATTTAACTATAATGGTTTTAATTATCACAAATATTGTCATATATTAACATATATCTTACCTCATATTAGATCCTAAATTATTTCAAAGCATTATCTTGAATATCATATCATTTCAATCATAAAAGTATTTATGTGTGTTTAAGTCTAAACAAGATTGAAACTTATTATCTATATGTTTATGGGCATTAAAACTCTCCGACTTTTTTGAATTGTAATACACACAAAACATCTAAAATTACTTAAGTATGAGTCACTTACACCGACAAACAGATGAATCACCGACAGACATATGACTCACTGACAAACAGTTCAAACTGGCATATGTCCTAAGTATGTGAAGCTGACACCGTTGGAAAGACTCACTGGACTCACTGTTGTACATGACACCAATGATGATGACTCTCCATTGCATATGACTCACTGATGCAGATGACCTACTGTTAGTCCAAGTGACCTACTGGTGCATAGTGCTACCGATGCAAGGACTCACCGCCATTCAAAATGAGTCACCGATTGATCAAATCTCTCACTGATAGAAGGAATGAATCGTCATTGAAACAAGACATTGATGTAATGAGACACCGAAAAAAGGAGACACCAATAGAAGAAGATACTTACCAAAGGAGACACTGACAGAAGGAGGCACTGACAGACGAGTCACCGATAGACTGTTTAAAACTGTATTTATTAATATTATTTCTAACTGTCATATTTGTGTCATTTAATGATACTGACATATTTTATAATCCTTTTTAGAACCTTTAGCAGACATTATATGGTACGTTGAGCTGATGCACAAGATCTTTTTCGGCCTTCGAAAATAAGAATTATTTTAAAATAAATAAGATAGACAGATGAAGATATCCATGTGGTTCATGCCTGTGAGTGCAATACTAAAGAACATCTACAAATATCATGAAACCAGTATGAACTCAAGAACAGAAGAACACATGAGGAAATATCAACCAATCTGAACATGAAATTGACAAACTATTTTAGCATATCAAGGAAGGAGAATAATATACCTTCATAACCACACTTGTAGCTGGAAGCCAGAATACGACACTTTGATTTGTGTAAACTTATAGAAGAGGGCTCGAACTTTAAATACACTTCATAAAATGTGTCCATATCTACACTTCATAAAATACATAACCTTCTAAACCTAACTTTTACATCTTTAGATCTATTGTGTTCATTTAGTTACATTTCTGAGAAGTGTGTGTATTTGTCTATTACACACACACTGACTCATGTGCACAACTCAAGGATACTTGATATCCTCAATGTCACACTCCTTTTATCCATTTTTATCCCATGTAGAAATATGGAAGATGTTGTATGTGACTTGTTTGTTATTTTTACCATGAAGAACTATAGTAGAGGTCAAGGGTGACCGGGACATCCCTTTGTACTGTGGTGAACCCCGATCTAGTGTGTGGATCAAAATCATTATTAATTAAAACTGCTTGGATACAGGTGATGACAAAGAGGAGAGGATTATGTCTCTGGTTGATACCAAACCTCTTATTTTATTTCCATTGTGTTTTTAATTTTTATTTTAACTCTGTTTAACCACATATTTTATAAAACTAAATTGAACTCTAATAGTTAGTCTTAGAAACTATTTATAATAGTACTGACTTATTAGATTAGTTTCAAAAGCGTTATTAATTATCAAATCAATACAATAGAGAACTAATCAATATTTTGAGAAATTAATCAAGCAATCAAGCTCTTATAAAATCACTATTGGATAACTAGACAATTGAATTTTAGATAGTGGGGGAAGATCAAAAAATTATTTTTTACAGAAATTTTTATAGATACTAAAATCACCCCCCTCTTGCATAGTCTACATCGACCAACATTTGGTATGAGAGGTTTTAGGAATTTTCAGTTTTCAAAGATATTTTAAACCTTTTCAACTGTGATTTTAGTTTTATTTCTAATATCTTAAAATTTATATTAATACTAAATTTTTATCTCTTTAAGATATTTTTCTTAAATTATATTATGGATAATAGGTTGGAAGGTGATACTACTAATATACCTCCATTATTTAATGGAAAAAATTATGCCCAATGGAAAATTAAAATGAAAATGCACTTAGAAAGTATGGGTTTTGAAATTTGGTCATCAATTGTAGATGAATATAAGATTCATTCTACTCTTATAACTACTTGGAATGACCAAAGTAATAGTTCTTATAAAAATAATTTCAAAGACATGAATGCATTATACTATTATTTATGAGATGAGGAATTTAACAGAATTTATGCATGTAAAATAGCCCAGGAAATTTGGGATACTTTGTCTCTTTCACATGAAGGAACTTTTATTGTTAAGGAAATGAGACTTAACCCATATACTATTAAATATGATAACTTTAAGATTAATCTTAATGATCATATTTATGACATCTATCTCATATTTAATGAAATTGTGAACACTATGATCTCTTTGGGAAGAGATGTTACTACCAAAGAACAAATTATGAGGATTCTCAGATTCTTACTTGATAGATGGAGAGGAACTTATATCTAAATTATATAATTAGGTGACATCAGCCAATTACCTGTCAAAGAACTCATTATAAAACTAATGATGTATGAGGAAGAGATGAAATTCAACAAAGATGAAGAGGATAAACCTAAGAAAAATCTACAGCCTTCAAGACTAATACCTCTAAGAATAAGGGAAAAGAGAAGGTGCTAGCCTCTGTTGAAAGATCGAGTAATGAGGAATAAAAATCAGATAGTGATGAAGATATGACTCACCTAGACAAAAGATTCAAGAAATTATATAGGAAGAAGAAGTTTTCCAGGAAGCCCAATTACTAAGGATGATATGATAACAAGGGAAACTGAAAAAAGGACTCAAAAAGAAATGAAAAATTAGAGGAGATTGTCTGCTATGAATTCAAGAGGAGAGGACATGCCAAAGATGGATGTACAAAGTTAAAATATAAAAAAAATTATGAAAAAAGACAAGAATTATAAGAAAGATGTGAAGTCCACCTAGAGTGCCCCTGAGGATAGCTCTAGTGAATTAGTATCATCTCATGATGAGAAAGATGACATGGAAAATATGTGTTTTATGAAAATCATATCTGAGGTAACCTTAGACTCACTTGAAGACAATTATTATTATTTTGAAAATGAATTTGGGTATGAAAATATGAAAAGTGATGAACTATTTGAATAATATAACATGTTGGTAGAGAATTGAAATGAACTAAAAGATAAATATAAATATTTAAAGAAACAACATGCTCTTACTGTAACTATTAAGTCTGAACTTACTTCTGAAAGGGAAAAGAATGTTGAACAACTCAATGAAAAAAATGAATTAAAAATGTATAATGAGAAATTGAAGAAAGACCGAGAAAAGTTTACCAATGGAAAAGATACTCTTACTCAAATTCTTGGTAAACTGATAGCTCCTAAGTACACTTATGGAATTGGATATCATCATGGATAGAGAAACTTATCTAGAACACATTTTGTAACGAAATCGGGAAAATTTGTTCTTCCACCTGAAAATCAAAACTCTACTGCTAGTACCAGTTCTGAAAAATCATTTACTACCTATATTTTTTCTACACTAAATAGAGTTTTCTTTTCAAATATGTTACATAATTCTTATAGGGAACCCATAAGGAAAATGTGGGTACCTAAAGCATTGATTACTAAGGTCACTAGACCCAAACAAGTCTGGATACCAAAATTTGTTTTTATTTGATTATCATATAGGAAAGCTGCTTAAAGATCTCCTGCAAGAGTCAATAGTACATGGAGAGTGGATTTTCAAGACACATGACAAGAGATTATTCAAGATTCAAGAACATAATCAATATTGATGGTGTATATGTCACCTTTGGTGACAATTCTAAAGGAAAAATTATTGGCTTAGACCATATTGGTAATTCTAACTCAGTTTGAATTTCTAAAATACATTTTGTTGATGAATTAAAGTATAATATTCTTTGTATTTCAAAATTATGGGATGATGGATTTCATGTTAAATTTGAAAATAATACTTGTAATGTTTTTAACTCTAAAACTAAATTAGTATTTTCTGATTTTAGAAATGAAAATGTATTTTTTGTTAAATTAGATTCCTTAGTTTTTCAAAGTATTTCATGTTTAAGTGCCTTTCAAAAAAATTATTGGCTTTGGAATAGGATATTAGGACACTACAATGTACACTCTCATCAAAATATTACTAGAAAGGTACTAGTCAAGTATCAACCCAAACTTGAGTTTCCAAATAACAAAGTATGTAATCCTTTCGAAATGGTAAACAACATAAGATATCTTTCAAATCATAGAAATAAGTTTGAACTTGTCAACCTTTATATTTAGTTCACATGGATATTTTTGGAACATCTTGATTTTCTATTTTAAATGGGAAACACCATGTTTATGTTCTTTTAGATGACTATTCTAGGTATACATGGACTTATTTATTAGCTCACAAAAGTAAATCTTGTACTTACTTCACCGTGTATGCTAAAATAGTGGAAAATCTATGTGGACTTATAATTAAATCCTTAAGAAGAGATCATGGTTGTGAGTTTGAAAACATAGAGTTTGAATCATTTTTCTCACACAATGGCTATATTCATAACTTTTTTACCCCTAGGACACCTCAAAATAATGCAGTTGTAGAAAAAAGGAATATAACATTATAATAGATAGCCTGAAAAATGCTTAATGAATATGATTTACTTATTTACTTTTGGGATGAGGATATAAATACAACTTTCTACATAATTAATAGAGTTTTAATTAGACCAATCCTCAAGAAGACTTCTTATGAGTTTTGGAACAATAGAAAACCCATAGTTAGTTATTTCAACATTTTTGGTTGCAAAGTCTATATCCTTAACACTAAGGATAATCTTGCCAAATTCATATCCAATAGCGATGAAAAAAATTTCCTAGGTTACTCAACCTCTAGTAAATCCTATTCAGTCTTTAATAAAAGAACCAAATTCGTGGAAGAATATTCACATATCAAACTTTCTGAAGTAGATACACATAAACCGAAGATCTCCTTACACAACCTTGAAGATGATATGTAAAACCTAGACATAAATTTAAGATCATGTAATCCTCCTATAAAGAAATCTGCTAAATCAAATAGTTCGAAAATTCTTTAGAATCTGAACATGATGAACCTAAACCTGTAGATGAACCTAAAGTTACTAGCCCCTCCTTTTCTAGACCAACTAGAACTCTTAAGAACTATCCTTTAGATGTTGATGTTACAGATTTAGATAAAAGGATACACACTAGAGATTCTCTTAGAAATCAAGTTGAACAACAAGCCTTATTGTCACATTTTGAACCTAAAAACATCAAATATGTAATTAAAGATGAATTTTTGGTGATGTTATGCAAGAAGAACATAACCAATTTGAAAGAAATAATTTTTGGAAACTAGTGGATAGACCCAAATACACCTTGACCATAGGCACTATGTGGGTGTTTAGGAACAAAGTAGATGAATATGGTAATATTGTTAGAAACAAATCTAGATTGGTTGCAGATGATTATAGTCAAGAAAAAGGAATTTGATATGAAGAAACTTTTTTACATGTAGCTAGACTTGAGGCCATCAGAATCCTGCTTGCTTATGCTGCCCATATTAATTTCAAACTTTATAAAATGGATGTTAAAAGTGAATTCCTAAATGATTATATAGTTGAGGATTTTTTTTTGAACAACCCCTAGTTTTACAAATACTCACTTTCAAAATCATGTTTTCAAATTAACAAAAGCTTTATATGGTTTAAAATAAGTTCCAAGAGCTTGGTATGATAGATTAAGTAGTTTTCTTATTTAAAAATCTTTTACAAAAGGAATTGTTGATCCAACTCTTTTTATAAAAATAGATTCTAAATATGTTTTAGTAGTTAAAATTTATGTTACGGATATTTTTTTTGGATCTTTAATAAAATCTTTATGTATTGAGTTTTCAAAGATGATGAAAACTGAATTTGAAATGCATTTGATGGGTGAACTCAAATTCTTTATTGCATTTCATATTTTTCAAAATATAGAATGTATCATTCTAAATCAAATTAAATACACTAAAGATTTTTTAAAAAGATTTGGATTTGATATCATTAAAAGTAGTGACACTGCAATGAGTACTACTTGTAAGTTGGATCTTGGTGAAGATAGTAAATCTGTTGATTAAACCAATTATAGAGGAATGGTTGGACGTTTTATCTACTTGATAGCTAGTAGGATAGATATAATTTTTAGTGTGTGTATGTGTGTTTGTTTTCAAGATAATCCCAAAGAATCTCACTTAAATTCTGTTAAAAGAATCTTCAAATACATCAAGCATACTAAAAATTTTGGTTAGTTTTATGCCAAAGGAAAATCATTTGGTATAGTGAGTTATTATAATTCTGACTTTGGTGGATGCAAGTTAGATATAAAAATCACCTCTGGGGCATATCAATTTTTGGGGAATTCATTGGTTTCATGATGTTGTAAGAAACAATATTTTTTCATTATGTACTGCCGAAGATGAATACATAGCTACTAGTAGTTGTTGTGCAAAATTATTTTGGATAAAACACACTCTTCTAGACTATAAATATCAATTTAGACGTGTACCTATAAAATGTGACAATACAAGTGCTACTAACATTTCTAATAACCTATTTTATCATTATAGGACAAAACATATTGATGTAAGACATCAATTTTTGAGAGATCATTAACAAAAGGGTGATATCAAGTTACAATTTATTGGCACTGAATATCATATTGTTGATATATTCACTAATCCATTTAACTCTGAAAGAATGAATTACATCATACATGAGTTAGCAATGTTCAATCAATAAGACCCTGTTTTTGCCTTTCCTTTGATATTTTTAAGTGAAGTTGTCATGCTGACACTATTGTCACATTGAAACTATTTTCATTCCCACACTGTTGTCATGCCGACACCATTTTCACACTGACACCATTGTCATACCGACACTGTTGTCATGCCGACACCATTGTCATGAAGACAACGTTGTCATGCTGACACCATTGTCATTCCGACACCATTAGTGTTATATAAAGTCTGTCATGCAAACACCGATGACTCATTATTTCTATACATTTCATGTTTTTATCAAAACAACACTATTTCATTAATTCCAGTTAACCCAGTTCATGATTTTACAATTTTGTAATTTCAAAATCCATAAATGATATAAATTTGAATCGATCCACTCTACTCCTTTACTACTACTAATCTCTCTCTCTTGGCTTCCACTCTCTTTATTTACCCCCGACCTTTCACCTTCTGAACTCTAGACAAAACTATTGGAAATGGTGTATGTGAAGTGATCTCGGGAAGAGGGTGAGTCTCGTGCTCCCAAGAAATAGAAAGGTGAATCGAGAAATCCTTTAGGTCCAGTAAATCCTAGTCTGGTAAACCATATTGTACCCTTATAGAAATAATTACTAGTGGAATGGATCTTAGAGAGAAAGTATTTGTTGTTGAAGGTGATGTAAGATCAAGGATTACTTGAATAGTTCTCAAACAATGCCATAGTTTTTTACCCAAATATGTGATATGAATTTTACACGAATATGGAACTTCTATTGGAAGGAAGTAATGTTGCTCGGGTCAAGTCGGTAGTAAAATGGAAAATAATCTCTTTATCTTCAATACATTGGGGTGAATGTCTTAAGGATCCTCATGAAGTAATGTTTGATGATTATCAGGGTACTTCTCCTCATGAAAGTGAATTATTTTTCTATGAGACATCTCTGAAAAATATAACTGAAAATGAGGAACATAAGAGTCCCATTGCCTCATAATTGAATGGTGAGTGCAGAATTTTATTTAAGTTTATACAGCACCAAATTTTTCCTTAGAAAGAGGAATTTTATTCTCTCAAGTATCAACATGTATACATGGTATATTTTATATATAAAGGAGTTAAATGTAATCTATGTAGATAACTATTAGTTCACATAAATAAGATGAAAAAACCTGGTTGTAATTAAAATTATCTTTTCTACTCTAGAATGATTTCAGCATTGCTAAAGGAGAAAAGTTGTATAAGTGAAATTTATGATGTCGTAGTTAGTTACTATAGTGGTTTTTGTTTAAGATCCAACATCTATAAGATAATTAAGATTAACTAGAATCCATAGAGATAGGAATGGGTTGGTAATGACGATAGATTTCATGAAAAGTTCGATCCTATAGATCGTCCGATTAGACCAAGGGATCTAGTGGATCCTAGCCTCGGTCTAGATGAATAAGTAATTTATTCTTCAAATGGGGGAGAGGAGCCTACTACTCCTATCAAAGATGTGGGATCACTGGTTGATGATAGAAGTGACCCAGACACTACTGGACCAATAAAAATAGTTTATATTGTACCTGCAAGCCCACCTCTGGACTTACACTCTCATGAACCTGTTCTAAAATCTACTGGTATTGAAGAAACAAAAGTTGAAGGAAGTGTATAATATTTAAGTGAATCTAGTGAATAAGATGATGAAGAAGAATATGGTAGTGGTGAAAGTGATACAGAATCGGGTAAATAAGAAGAAGATGAGCAACTTGGTGATGAAAATGGAAATTAAGAGAATGAAGATGGTGATAATGATGAATGTAGTGAAAGTGGTAGTAATAGTTAATCCGGTCATCCTGATGAAAATCCAGGTGCTGTTAGTATGGATGTTGTTGAAGCTAATACTGGTGCATCTGTTGAGGGTACTGTTCGGGATGAAAATGTTGCTCTAGATGAACTAGTTTATCATGATGTATATATTAGAAAAAGAACTCTATAAAATGAGAATAAACCGAGAACATAAGCATTGAACGAGGGGGAGAAATATGCCAAGAAGGATGACACTAAGTGGGAGTCTCAAAGAAGAGTATCTCAAGATGATAAAGAGCATCAAATAGGAAGAGTAAGGCTTGATACTCTTACTCATCTAGATTCGGATATTTTGGATGAATGGGTGAGGCATCTTGGTTATGTGGCACTGTGATTGGATTATAAAGATTCTGATGATGAAGTCTTTACACTGCTTCAAGGGAACTAGAGGTTGAGACATCTTCTAGTGATCATGTCACTAAGGCCGATTTTGAAAACATCAAGCAAGAGCTATGTTCCTCCATAAGACATTTAGTAAAATCTCAAATGTGATATGAAATTGATAAATCCAAGAGAGAGAATACTGATATGGTAGAAAATTTGAATGTTATTCGATCCATGATTGATAGTGTAAAGCAATCTAGAGCTTCTAGTTCTACTCCTGCCTCAACTAGTGTATCTCAAGATAATGCTGCTTTGGTTTCCAATATGGTGATTAAAGAAATTCATCCAAATTTAGTTACAATTATAGAATTAATTTTGACAAGAAACACCAATACCAATAATGAAATGAAGAGGATAACCATTGGCATAAATTATTTGAACAAAAAGTATAGAAATACAATGGAATGTGTCATCAATGGACTTGAGAATATTGTTTTTCACATTAAATATCATGAGTTTTCTAAACTAGGAAAAGAAGTTAGTGAACTTACCTACTCTTCTCTTGATTCAAACTATGCTCCAATAGTTTAGTCTTTAAAATATGTATATTTTACTACTATTAGTTCTGTTCTGAATTAAGAACTACAAGCTTTAATTGATAGTATGGCCAAGGTTGAGGACACATCAGATAAGGTGCATGACCATGTGAAGTATTATACAATGAGTGCCTCACACACTTAAGAAGATCTGACCAAAAAGATTAATGATTTTTTCTTCAATCTCATCACAAATTATCACATTAATAGTCTATTTAAGTATTTGGCCACCAATCTTACTCTTCCTCCAGTGACAAAGGCTTTTAAGAATCAGATTTAGAAACTGAGATAATTCACTCCTTATTGTTCAAGTTTATTGAAAAAAAGATGATTTTCAAAAGACAATGAAATATGGTGGAGAGATAATTGAAGAGTTCATCAAGCTATTAAAACCATATATCCATGTCCAAAGTGATTCCATTGTGGTACATCATGCAGAACGACTTGGCCTTTCTTCTTCAGTGATAGTTGAACCTCAGATGTTAGTTTCTTAGGCTTTATCTTAGATCAGACCCGTCATTATAGAAATTGTTAAGCCTCAGATTATTACTCATCACAGACCTTACCTAGCTTCTATAGTTGCTAAATAAGTCCCTCTACCTCCCCTAAAAAATCCATCCATATCCTCCTTCATCTCATCTTAACCCTCTCAAGGAACCATATATTTATCCTTCTGATAAGGGGATGAGACCCCTTAACCTTACTATGTAGTGTGGAGTGATATTTTATTGACAAGGCTGATTCATTGTACTTTTTCTAATTCAATTTACTTTTCTTATGAATTTTATTTCCCTATTTTCAGTTTTCCACCTTCCAATTTTTTCTAATCCCAAAAGGGATATAATATTATTAAGAATTATTAAAATGGGGATAACTTTATTAAGCATTCTTACGAGTTTAAGCATTATTATGAATTTATGAATTATTATCTCTAATACACTATTTTAATATTATCTCTGATACATTATTTTATCTTTATGGGAGATAATAATAAGATTGTTTACTTTAATCATTCTCCAATGGTACTTAATAATTCCATGATTTGTTATCATCAAAAAGAGGGAGATTGTTGGCCCATAGATATTGTTGACCAATATCTCTGACTATAATGGTTTAGTTATCAAAAATCATGCCATATTTTAGCATATATATTACCTCATGTTAGATTTGAAATTATGTCAAATCATTATCTTGAATATATTATCATTTCAATCATATAACTATTTATGTGTGTTTAACTCTAAACAAGCATATTACTGATTATCTATGTGTTTATGGAAAATAACACTCTCTAACATTGATGAATTATATGATTGATAGAACATATAAAATTATCTAAGTATGATTCATTGACACTGACAGATTGATGACTCACTGACAGACATATGACTCACTAATAACCAGTTCAAACAAGCACATGTTCTTCTAAGTATGTGATGTTTACACCATTGGAAAGACACACCGGACACACCGTTGCTCATGACACTGAGGTAGATAGATCACCATTTCACATGACACACTGATGTAGTTGAATTACTATCATTCCAAGTGACCTACCATTTCATAGTACTACTGATGCAAGGACTCCCCACCTGTCAAAATTAGTCATCAATAGATCAATTGTCTCATTGATAGAACAATTGTGTCCCCGAAAGAAGGAATGAATCATCGTTGAAACAATTCACCGATGTAATGAGACACCAACAGAATGAGACACCAATAGAAGGAGACACCGACAGAAGAAGACACCAATATAAGGAGACACTGACAATAGGTGACAATGACAGATGAGTCACCGATAGACTATTTAAAAATGTATTTATTAATATTATTTCTAAAAGTCATATTTGTGTTATTTAATGATACTAACATATTTTATAATCATTTGTAAGACCTTTAGAAGAAATTATGAGCTACGATGATCCAATGCATGTGGAATATACATGCTATTTTCGGCCCTTTAAAACAAAAAGTATTTTAAAAGAAAGAAGACAAACATATCAAGATAGTCGTGTGGTGCATGCCTACAAGTACAATTCTAAAGAACATATGCAACTCTCATGCAACCACAGTGAACTATGGAATATAAGAACACATGAGTAAATCTCAACTAAGATGAACATCGAATTGAAAAAATATTTCATCATATCAAGGAAGGAGAAGAATATAACGACCCATACTTTACATACATTGTTAATACTTCAAAATTGAAGCATACTTATTACAACATATAACAAAACCACGAAAGGACCGTATAGGTATAGTTTCTTTAGAAACTGGGAAACATAAACAACTGGTTCATAAAGAATCTACATTGTCTCCCATTTATTACATCCTATCTATAGTCCCTTTTAGCATATCTTACTTAATATCCATATTCCTGACTTGGGGAAAGAAAACATACAAAAGGGTGAGCTCAAATGCTCAGTAAGGGTAAACAAAAGAAATATCAATCACATCATATTCATAAGAACATAACTTTTGGAAATCTTAACCTGCAAAAGAGAGCATAATTTCATAACATGGGACAAATCATAGTAGTGAAATGTAATCCCAATAATCATAACTTAAAACATGAAACTTTTTGGCATACACACATAATCATAGAGAATCATTTCTTATTAGTCAAGACTCATTTCCAAGACTATCATAGTGAACAAAGTCCATTTCTGAACCGAGTTCACTCCTCGTTTCAGTCCTGTTTCACTGAACCGGTATAACCTACCGTTCCCGCCATGTCTATCTCATGAGATATAAAATCTTTACCCAATGCATTGGAGGGAGATATAGGTCCCACCCATCTCATAATGATACCATTCTTATGTGTGCCACAAAATCATAAACCATACATCATAGCATAACCCATGTAATAAAAATGGGATTCTTAAACAACATGACATCATAAAACAATTCATATAAGATAAAGGAATTCATAAAAATATTTCCATCACAACATAATCAAATCCATGTAATAATAGGGATTGAAACATAACCCTTTATTATCTTAGATGGAAAATAATTTTGATAAAACACTTGAACTCCATTCTTGAGGAAAATATCCTTTCTACTTCAAAAACATTTTCCTTTCTTAACATGTCTTACAATTTTAATCTAAAAGAAGTTGATTAAAAATAAACTTGAAAACTTGTAAAGGAATCTTCTTGGAAATAATTCTTTAAAAATCCATTCATGTCGTATAAGTTAAAAAAACATTCTTCACGTACTTTTGTCGGAAAATTCAAAAAAGTGCCTCGTACGAAAAACGACAAAAGATTCCTTTCATATCTTTTAATAAAAACTCACCGAACGGTAAAATAGGATTTAAACAATTGTAGGTGAATGGAAATAATATTACATATTGAGGAAACATGGATTTGGATGATAAAATACACCCCAGTAAATACTAAAGTATAAACAATCTCGGATAAAAATGACATTGTGATATTTCCCATACCTTAGGTCCGACTTTCTTTGTAAGTGGCCAAACCTCCTGTATAATGATTTAAATAATGTTATTGACTTATTCCCGAATCATAATTATTTTTATGATATCATATATGGTCATATTCTTAGCTTCTTAGTAGTAATATTTCATTGCTACTTGTTATTCGAGTGTTTATAACTTTTTGTTCTTATGCGTGTTTTCTCGAATAAATTCTTATTCTTCTCTTTAGGTTATAGATACCTAATTTTCAGAATGTTATTAGTGTAATATATATCATATTCATTCATTCAATTCATTTATATAATCATTATGAAATGAAGATCATGTAGAACGAGTCGTGTCACATCGTGGAGACGGTATTCCATACGTACGCACGAGTGATGATATCGTTCCTATGATCGTGGAATTGTATTGGAGTGTATGTATACTATTTCAGAATCAGTATAACTTTATAATAGTCATATATAGTCATTATTTACACCATTATATCCATCCAAGTAAGGTGGTGGTGGAAAATAGATTACACCACGGCGTGGAGACGGTATTCCGTACGTACGCACGCACGGTGATTTCTTTTTTTTCGTAGGATGGATAGATGGTGAAATAGGGTTGTTTCATACTTATAATAACATATAAGTATATGACTGATACTGATGTTATTACTTCATAATGAAACAACTAAAGAAGAAGAAGTGGAAGAAGAAATAAAGATGAAAGAATCGGTAACGAACATTACCTATTCTTTGAAGTGCTTCTTTGAGACCTTCTTTTAGGGCACTAAAATTGGTCTTTGAATAAAACCAGGACCTCTAGGATGTCTATATGGAAGTGGAGAGGAGTAATTGGCAGTGTTTATCCGAGCTTGAAGGCTCAAAGTGGTGTGAGGAAGTGGGGGAGGAGGTGCCCTTTTATAAGGGAGGAGAGGGGCACCTTTGGGAAAACTAAAAATATTATTTTATTATAAAGTCATGTTCGGTTTTAAATAGATCCAAATTGATATATTTCGAATCTAAGGTTGGGATGGGTCTAAATCCTCTCATCCAATAGAATTTAGACAAGTTTAGGTTCCTATTTTAACCTTATCATTTAGATTTAACATTAAGTTAAATAAGTTTACTTTTACCGTGTCTTCTTGTGTTCTTATACTATAAGGTTAATAAACTTACTATAAGCAGCCAAACGAACCCCAAGTTGTTTATTATTAATATATATAACCTTATATAAGTCATTTGGCCGAACATTAGATTTTTAGGAATAAAATAACAATTACTAATATAATATTTGTTTTAAAAAAACTATTTTATGTCATTTTTGACACTATTTAGTAATTGATTTTTGTGAAAATCATAACAGAATTATTAGTTCTAACCAAGTTAATTAAATAAATACTAACATGTCATATTAACCTTAAAAATTAGTGTAATTCATAAAAAGTCTCACATTACATTTATTTTTGTGTTTATAACATTAATTATGTCAATATTTCATTAATAAGATAATTAATGCATCATCTTTGTGTCATAAATAAATTAAATTATTTAATGTCTAAAAATTACAAATAAAATACCATTATGTATGAAATCTTTTTATCTTTCTAATGAATATTTATAGTCTAATTTATCTTATGTATAACCCCTTATTAAAAATTATCTCCTTATTAAACATTGATTTTAACTATTTTAAACCTTCTTTAAATAAATTAATAATAAATGTCCTAATCTAATCCAAGTGGGCCTAAATGGTCATATTTTATTCCTAAGTTTGTTTTTAGTAAAATTACACTTATCGAATAGAATTAGGACATGTGTTAGGGTAATAATAATATCATCTTTACCCTTAATTACCCTATTTACTTTTAATCGTGGTAAAAAAAATAAAAAGTTACTATTCACCCAAAAAAAATTTCATCTCATTCAACAACATTTTACTTACTGACATCAGCCGTGTCTCTCGGATTTTTGAAATTCCACTCACAGAAGCGGTAAAATCAAGTTTTATATAAAATTTAGTTTTTTAACTACCACTTAGTGGTTTCACTATTCATCAAAAATTGAAAGTTTTCAGAAAAATACCAAAATTTCACCCTAGGCTAATTTCGAAAATCCAAATCCAAAAATGAAGTCCATTTTGAAAAATAAAATTTATAAAATTTCAAAAAGTGGTTATTACTATTCATAACGGCTAGTTTTAATGATATTTTAATAACATATCGTTGCTTAGTGAAACTCGGTATTGCGTACAACGCAAGCTATCGAGGAAGGTCGTGATTGCGTGTAAAGAAAGCCAAGATAATGTTGTGTGTAGTAAAGGATTCCTTTTATGATTTATATAACATAAAAACAAAATATTTCACATAAAATTCTCGTGTGTTACATTCTACCCCCCTTAAAATGAATTTCGGCCTCGAAATTTGTCACTTTGTAACAAACAGATGAGGATACCTCTCCCTTATCATATCCTCAAGCTCCCATGTAGCTTCTTCTAATTGGTGGTTCCTCCATAAAACGTTCACCAATCGAGTGGTCTTGTTTCATAGGACTTTTTCGCTACGATCCAGAATCTCTATTTGTTGTTCTTCATAAGAAAGATCTTGCTCCAGTGGTACAACGTCTGAGCTAAGTACATGTGAAGGATCATGTGTAACACCCGAGACTTTTATGTTATATAAATCATCAAAGGAATCTTTTTCTACACAACACTTGCTTGGCTTGTTTTACACGCAATCGCGACCTTCCTCGATAGCTTGCGTCGTACGCAATACCGAGTTTCACTAAACAACAATATGCTATTAAAACTAGCCGTTATGAATAGTAATAACCACTTTTTGAAATTTTATAAATTTTATTTTTCAAAATGGACTTCATTTTTGGACTCAGAATATCGAAATTAGCCTAGGGTGAAATTTTGGTATTTTTCTGAAAACTTTCAATTTTTGATGAATAGTGAAACCACTAAGTGGTAGGTTAAAAACTGAATTTTGCATAAAACTTAATTTTACCGCTTCTGTGAATAGAATTTTGAAAATCCGACAGACATGGTTGATATCAGTAAGTAAAATGTGGTTCAATGAGATAAAAATAATTTTTTGGTGAATAGTAACTTTTTACTTTTTTTTACCGCGGTTAATAGTAAATAGGGTAACTAAGGGTAAATATGATATTACTATTACCCTAACACATGTCCTAATTCTATTGGACAAGTGTAATTCGACCAAAAACAAACTTAGGAATAAAATATGACCATTTAGGCCCACTTGGGTTAGATTAGGACATTTATTATTAATTTATTTAAAGAAGGGTTAAAATAGTTAAAATCAATGTTTAATAAGTAAATCATTTTTAATATGGGGTTATACATAAGATAAATTCGACTATAAATATTCATTAGAAAGATAAAAATATTTCCTACATAATGGTATTTTATTTGTAATTTTTAGACATTAAATAATTTAATTTATTTATGACACAATGATGATGCAGTAATTATCTTATTAATGAAATATTGACATAATTGATGTTATAAACACCCAAATAAATGTAATTTGAGACTTTTTATGAATTACACTAATTTTCTAGGTTACTATGAAATATTAGTGTTGATTTAATCAACTTGGTTTGAACATATAATTCTGTTATGACTTTCAAAAAAATCATATATCAAATAGTGTCAAAATTGACACAAAATAGTTTTTAAATCAAATGTTATATTATTAATTGTTATTTTATTCCTAAAAATCTATGGTTCGGCCAAATAACTTAGATAAGGATATATATATTAATAATAAACAATTTGGGGTTCTTTTGGCATGTTTTAGTAAGTGTATTAACCATATAGTGAAAGAAAACAAAAAGACACGGTAAAAGTTAAATTAATTAACTTAGAGTTAAATCTAATTGATAAGGTTAAAATAATACCCTAAACTTGTCTAAATCCTATTGGTTGATATTATTTCGACCCATCCCCACTTTATCTTCGAAATAAGACCCTTTGGAACCATTATAAATCGATTTTGACTTTAATATAAAATAATATTTTGAGATATTCCTAAGGTGCCCCTCTCCTCCCTTATAAAAGGGCACCTCCTCCCCCTCCTCCTCACACCAATTTTAGCACTCAAGCTCGGCCAACCCCTTCCCTTTTCTCCTCTCCACTTCCCTAGAATAATCCTAGAGGTCCTGGTCTTCTTCAAAGACCAATCTTAGTTCCCTAAGTGGAGGATTCAAAGAGGCGTTCCAAAGAAGAGGTAATATCCATTACCGATCTTTTCAATTTCTTTCTTCTTCAACTTCTTCTTCTTTAGTTGTTTCATGATAAAGTAATAACATCAGTATTACTTACATACTGATATGTTATTATAAATATGAAACAACCCTAATTCACCTTCTATCCATCCTACGGAAAAATGAAATCACCGCGCGTGCGTACGTACGGAATACAGTCTCCACGCCGTGGTGTAATCTATTTTCCACCATCACTTTAAAAGGATGGGTATAATGGTGTAATGATTAACTATTTATGATTATTATAAAGTAATATTGATACTGAAATAATATATATACACTCCAATACAATTCCACGATCATAGGAACGATATCATCACTCGTGCGTACGTACGGAATACCGTCTCCACGATGTGATGTGACTCGTTCTACATGATCATCATTACATAGTAATTATATAAATGAATTGAATGAATAAATATGATATATGTTACACTAATACCATTCTGGATATAAGGTATCTATAACCTTAAAATAAGAATAAGAATTTATTCGGAAAAACACACATAAGAACAAAAGACAATAAAGACCCGAGTAACAAGTAATAATGAAATATTACTATCAAGAAGCTAAGAATATGACCATATATGATATCATATCAATATGTATGATTCTGGAATAAGTCAATAACATTATTTAAACCATTATACAGGAGCTTCGGACACATACAAATAAAATTGGACCTAAGGTAATGGAAATATCACAATCTCATTTTTATCCGAGATTGTTTATTCGTAAGTATTTACTGGGGTGTATTTTATCATCCACATCCATGTTTCATCAATATGTAATATTATTTCCATCCACATACAATTGTTTAAATCCATTTTTACCCTTCGGTGAGTTTTAGTAATATGTATTAAAGGAATCTTTTGTCGTTTTTCGTACGAGGTACTTTTTCACTTTTCCGACAAAAGTACGAAGAATGTTTTTTTAACTTATACGGCATGAATGGATTTTTAAAAAACAATATTTCCAAGAAGCTTCATTTACAAGTTTTCAAGTTTATTTTTAATCAACTTCTTTTAGTTTATAATTGTATGATTTGTTAAGAACGGAAAAGTGTTTTTGAAGAAGAAAGGATATTTTCCTCAATAATGGAGTTCAAGTGTTTTATCAAAATTATTTTCCATCTAAGATAATAAAGGGTTTTTTTTTATCCCTATTATTACATTGATTTGATCATGTTGTGATGGAATTATTTTTATGAATTCATTTATCTTATATGAATTGATTTATGATGTCATGATGTTTCAAGAATCCCATTTTTCTTACATGTGTTATGCGATGATGTATGATTATGTGGAACACATAAGAAAGGATTCATTATAAGATGGGTGGGACCTATATCTCCCTCCAATGCATTGGGTAAAGATTTTATATCTCATGAGATAGACATGGCTGGAATGGTAGGTTATACCGGTTCAGTGAAACAGGACTGGAACGAGGGTGACTCGGTTCAGAAAGGGACTTTGTCCACTAAGATTGTCTTGGAAATGAGTCATGACTAACAAGAAATGATTTTCCATGATTATGTGTGCATGCCAAAAAGTTTCAAGTTTTAGGTTATGATTATGGGGATCTCATTTTAACTTCTATGATTTATTCCATGATAAGATATTATGATCTCTTTTGCAGGTTTTGATTTTCAAAAAGATATGATATGATTTTTATTTCCTTTATTTGCCCTTGCTGAGCATTTGAGCTCACCCTTTTATGTTTTCTTTTCCCCAGGTCAGGAAGATGGATATTAAGTAGAATATGCTAAAAGGGACCCTAGATATGATGAAATAAATGGGAGACACTGTAGAAGATTTATGAACCAGTTGTTTATGTTTCCCAGTTTCTAAAGACACTATACCTATACGGTCCTTTGTGGTTTTTTTCATATGTTGTAATAAGTGTTCTTCAATTTTGAAGTTTTAACAATGTATGTAAAGTATGGGTCGTTATAGTTGGTATCAGAGGAAAGGTATAGTCAACCTTTGGAAAATAGGATGTGAAAGCCTTAGTAAGAACCCTAAGGATAAGTCTAAGCATAGAACACAATCTTAGTGTTTTAGAAATGTCCTTGAATAACCTAGGATAAGACCTTAACCATGAAAATTTTATTCTTGAATTATGTGGTTTTCCTATTATAATTAGTGTTGCTCACACTATTCTTCTTGGTTTTAGTCAATGGCTGGAACCTGAAGGAACCGTGTTAATGCAGAATGTGATGGGCAATGCAATGATTGTCCCCCTGAGCAACCAAACGATATGGGACCTGGAATGAAAAATCTTGTAGCCATGCTCACACAACTTTCTCAACCTATGAATCATGCAGGACTTCCAAACGAGCAAAGGAAGGAGAAACATTCTGTTGAATCCTTCATGAGGCAACATCCACCTTCTTTCAGCGGGTCTACTGATCCATTAGTTGCTGAACAATGGATTAGTACTACTGAAAAGATATTTTCAGTTCTTCAATGTTCTGAACATGATAAAGTCATCCTAGCAGTGTTTCGTTTGGACGGAGATGCTGATCAATGGTGGCATCTTATTAAGAATACGAGGCAAAGGGATGAAATTGAGTCTATGGAATGGGACGAGTTCAAGAACTTATTTTTCAATAAGTACTTCCCTCGTATTCTCCGAACAAAGATGGAGAAAGAGTTCCTTGAACTGAAGCAAAGGGATGATGAATCTGTTAGTACCTATGAAGCAAATTTTACAAGACTTGCAAGGTACGCTTCTGGTATTATTATCCAACCTGAGAGTAAGATCGATCGATTCTTTAGTGGCTTAAAACCAAGTCTTCGAAGGGCGTTAGCCATAAGGGACTTCAATAGCTACGAGGAAATCGTTCGATGTGCTCTCAAAGTCGAGATGGAGATTGGAGTAACCCATCAGTCACATGGGTTTGATAAGAAGAGGAAGATGGAATTCGAAGAAAAATCTAAAGAGCACACAGAAAAGAAGATGAGCTTTTCCTTATGCTCAAAGTGTGGAAAGAAACATGGAGGGAGTTGTCTTAAAGGGACAAGTAAATGTTTTAAATGTGGAAAAGAAGGTCATCGGGCATTTGAATGTCGTGATAATGGGAAGAAGATGTCTAATGACGCAAACAAAGGAAGGGATACACAGAATGAACCTACTACACTTCAATGTTTCAAGTGCAAGGAGATGGGGCATTATGCCAATCAATGCCCAAATCCAAGGGTTGATGATGATGGTCGACGTCAACAAAATCTTAAGGCTAAAGACAAAGTAAAGTCACATGCAATTTCTATCAGCGATGTGGAGTACGATAACGAAGTGGTGAAAGGTACACTTACCGTCCACTCTAAAGTAGCAAATGTTTTATTTGATTCTGGATCCACCCACTCTTTTATTTCTAAAGAATTTTCTAAGAGTATCACCGTATTACCTCAACAATTAGATGTTGAGTTAGCTGTGGCAACACCTAATGGCACAACAGTCGCATCAAAAGTTTATAATTCTTCTCCGATCGAAGTTTGTGGGAAAGTGCTTCCTGCAAATATTGTGATCCTTCCTTTAGTGGAATTTGATGTGATTCTTGGCATGGATTGGATTTCTCTATATGGAGCTCATATCAATTGGCAAACAAGGGAAGTCACATTTCATATTCAAGATCAATCTACGATCTTATACCAATGCAAGGATGAACATAACCTTCCAGTGGAAATTTCTTCCATCTTATGGGTATTGATTCCACTAAATGAAGGTTATTTATCTCAAATGGTTGGTGAGAAACTCACGATTAAGAATATTCCCATTGTAAGGGAGTTTGATGATGTCTTTCCGGAGGAATTACCGGGTCTTCCACCAAATCGTGAAGTTGAGTTTTCAATAGAACTCGTACCGGGTGCTTTGCCTATTTCAAAGACACCATATAGAATGGCCCCAACTGAGTTGCAGGAATTGAAGAAGCAACTCCAAGAGAATCTTGATAAGGGATTCATACGCCCTAGTGCATCAGCTTGGGGAGCACCTGTTCTATTTGTTAAGAAGAAAGATGGATCAATGAGACTCTGCATTGATTATCGAGAACTTAACAAGATCACTATCAAGAACAAATATCCTCTCCCACGCATTGATGACTTATTTGACCAACTACGCGGAGCTCAATACTTTTCCAAGATTGATCTTCGTTCTGGGTATCATCAATTAAGGGTCAAAAGGGAGGATATACCAAAGACGGCTTTCTGTACAAGGTATGGACACTATGAATTTATAGTGATTCCATTTGGTCTTACTAATGCCCCTGCTATCTTCATGGATCTAATGAATAGAGTCTTTAGAGACTATCTTGATCAATTTTTGGTAGTCTTTATAGTCGATATTCTTGTCTATTCAAAGAGAAAGTAAGAGCAGGAAGATCACTTGAGAATTATATTGAAGACCCTGAGAAAGGAGAAGCTTTATGCCAAATTTACCAAGTGTGAATTTTGGCTTCAAAAAGTTGCATTTTTGGGTCACATAATCTCAAAAGAGGGGATATCTGTGGATCCAGCAAAAACAGAGGTTATCGAAAGATGGTCGAGACCAACAACAGTAACTGAGATCCGAAGTTTTCTTGGTTTGGCTGGATATTATCGACGTTTTGTAAAGGATTTTTCACGATTATATAATCCACTCACCAAGTTGACTCGGAAAGGAGTTAAGTTTGTCTGGACAGAGGAATGTGAAGAGAATTTCAAGGAGTTGAAAAGAAGGTTATCCAGTGCACCTGTGCTCACACTGCCTTGTAGTGGAGAAAGGTTTGTGATCTACAGTGATGCATCCAAGAAGGGATTGGGGTGTGTTCTTATGCAAAATGATATGGTGATAGCTTATGCATCACGACAGTTGAAAATACATGAGCAAAATTACCCAACTCATGATTTGGAGATGGCTGCGATAATCTTTGCATTAAAGATTTGGAGGCATTACCTTTATGGTGAAAGGTGTGATATTTATACTTATCATAAAAGTTTAAAGTATATTTTCACACAAAAGGAGCTGAATATGCGTCAAAGAAGATGGTTGGTGCTGATTAAGGATTATGACTGCTCAATCCATTACCACCCTGGGAAAGCAAACAAGGTGGAAGATGCATTAATTCGACAAGACCATGCTAGTTTATCCATGATGAGGATCACAAAGGATCCAGTATTTATGGATTTACAAAGGATGGATCTTGGAATTATAATGGAAGGGGAAAAATCTTATCTTTCTCAAATGAATGTTCAACCATCTATACATGCGAAGATTAAGGAGGCACAGAAAGAAGATGTCGAGTTATAAAAGAAGGTGAGAAATGTTCCTGAATTCAACCTTGATTGTGATGGGATAATAAAGTTCAGGAATCGGGTTTGTGTTCCTTCCATCCCCGAATTAAAGAAGGAGCTGCTGGATGAGGCTCATAGTTCTTCATTCTCTATTCATCCTGGAAGCACGAAGATGTATAGGGACCTGAAAGAGTACTTCTGGTGGGATGGCATGAAAAGAGATGTTGCTGAATATGTCTCTCGATGCTTGGTTTGTCAACAAGTTAAAGCTGAGAGACAGAAGTCTAAGGGGATGTTACAACCATTACCCATACCCGAATGGAAATGGGAAAACATCACTATGGACTTTGTCACAGGACTTCCTAAAACATCCAAAGGCAATAATTCTATCTGGGTCATAGTTGATCGTCTTACAAAGTCTGCACACTTCATTCCTATTAGAGAGGATTTCTCTCTAGATCAGCTTGCCAGGATATATGTAAAGGAAGTGGTAAGATTGCATGGAGTACCACTTTCTATTATATCTGATCGGGATCCGAGATTTACCTCGAAGTTCTGGCGAAGTCTTCAGCATACTCTGGATACAAAGTTGAGTTTCAGCACTGCTTATCATCCCCAGACAGACGGTCAGTCTGAGAGAACAATTCAAACCCTAGAAGATATGTTGAGAGCTTGCTCTATGGATATCAAAGGAGGTTGGGATCAACACCTACCTTTGGTGGAATTTTCTTATAATAATAGCTTTCACTCCAGTATTCAGATGGCTTCTTATGAAGCTCTATATGGAAATAAATGCAGGACTCCAACTTGCTGGGATGAAGTTGGGGAAAGAAAGCTGTTAGGACCTGATCATGTTGATGAAATGGAAGAAAAGGTTAGATCTATTCAACAACACATAAGAGTATCTCAGAGTCGACAGAAAAGTTATGCCGACAACCGAAGAAAAGACCTAGTGTTTGAAGTGGGTGATAAAGTGTTCTTACGAATATCTCCCTGGAAGAGGGTTATGAGATTTGGAAAGAATGGGAAGTTGAGCCCTAGATATATCGGTCCTTTCGAAATACTAGATCGTGTTGGAAAGGTAGCTTACCGATTGGCGCTTCCACCAAATCTCTCTCAAGTTCACGATGTGTTCCATGTATCTCTCTTGAGAAAGTACATACCTGATCCTTCACATGTACTCAGCTCAGAAGTTGTACCGCTGGAGCAAGATCTTTCTTATGAAGAACAACCGATAGAGATTCTGGATCGTAGCGAAAAAGTCCTACGAAACAAGACCACTCGATTGGTGAAAGTTTTATGGAGGAACCACCAACTTTAAGAAGCTACATGGGAGCTTGAGGATATGATGAGGGAGAAGTATCCTCATCTGTTTGTTACAAAGTGACGAATTTCGAGGGCGAAATTCTTTTTAAGGGGGGTAGAATGTAACACCCGAGACATTTATGTTATATAAATCATAAAAGGAATCTTTTTCTACACAACACTTTCTTGTCTTGCTTTACACGCAATCGCGACCTTCCTCGATAGCTTGCGTCGTACGCAATACCGAGTTTCACTAAACAACAATATGCTATTAAAACTAGCCGTTATGAAAAGTAATAACCACTTTTTGAAATTTTATAAATTTTATTTTTCAAAATGGACTTCATTTTTGGACTCAGAATATCGAAATTAGCCTAGGGTGAAATTTTGGTATTTTTCTGAAAACTTTCAATTTTTGATGAATAGTGAAACCACTAAGTGGTAGGTTAAAAACTGAATTTTGCATAAAACTTAATTTTACCGCTTCTGTGAATGGAATTTAGAAAATCCTACAGACACGGTTGATATCAGTAACTAAAATGTGGTTCAATGAGATAAAAATAATTTTTTGGTGAATAGTAACTTTTTACTTTTTTTTCCGCGGTTAATAGTAAATAGGGTAACTAAGGGTAAATATGATATTACTATTACCCTAACACATGTCATAATTCTATTGGACAAGTGTAATTCGACCAAAAACAAACTTAGGAATAAAATATGACCATTTAGGCCCACTTGGGTAAGATTAGGACATTTATTATTAATTTATTTAAAGAAGGGTTAAAATAGTTAAAATCAATGTTTAATAAGTAAATCATTTTTAATATGGGGTTATACATAAGATAAATTCTACTATAAATATTCATTAGAAAGATAAAAAGATTTCCTACATAATGGTATTTTATTTGTAATTTTTAGACATTAAATAATTTAATTTATTTATGACACAATGATGATGCAGTAATTATCTTATTAATGAAATATTGACATAATTGATGTTATAAACACCAAAATAAATGTAATTTGAGACTTTTTATGAATTCAAATAATTTTCTAGGTTACTATGATATATTAGTGTTGATTTAATCAACTTGTTTTGAACATATAATTCTGTTATGACTTTCAAAAAAATCATATATCAAATAGTGTCAAAATTGAAACAAAATAGTTTTTAAATCAAATATTATATTATTAATTGTTATTTTATTCCTAAAAATCTAAGGTTCGGCCAAATAACATAGATAAGAATATATATATTAATAATAAACAATTTGGGGTTCGTTTGGCATGTTATAGTAAGTTTATTAACCATATAGTGAAAGAAAACAAAAAGACACGGTAAAAGTTAAATTAATTAACTTAGAGTTAAATCTAATTGATAAGGTTAAAATAATACCCTAAACTTGTCTAAATCCTATTGGTTGATAGGATTTCGACCCATCCCCACTTTAGCTTCGAAATAAGACCCTTTGGAACCATTATAAACCGATTTTGACTTTAATATAAAATAATATTTTGAGATATTCCTAAGGTGCCCCTCTCCTCCCTTATAAAAGGGCACCTCCTCCCCCTCCTCCACACACCAATTTGAGCACTCAAGCTCGGCCAACCCCTGCCATTTTCTCCTCTCCACTTCCCTAGAATAATCCTAGAGGTCCTGTTTTTCTTCAAAGACCAATCTTAGTTCCCTAACTGGAGGATTCAAAGAGGCGTTCCAAAGAAGAGGTAATATCCATTACCGATCTTTTCAATTTCTTTCTTCTTCAACTTCTTCTTCTTTAGTTGTTTCATGATAAAGTAATAACATCAGTATTACTTACATACTGATATGTTATTATAAATATGAAACAACCCTAATTCACCTTCTATCCATCCTACGGAAAAATGAAATCATCGCACGTGCGTACGTACGGAATACCCTCTCCACGCCGTGGTGTAATCTATTTTCCACCATCACTTTACAAGAATGGGTATAATGGTGTAATGAGTAACTATTTATGATTATTATAAAGTAATATTGATACTTAAATAATATATATACACTCCAATACAATTCCACGATCATAGGAATGATATCATCACTCATGCGTACGTACGGAATACCATCTCCACGATGTGATGTGACTCGTTCTACATGATCATCATTACATAGTAATTATATAAATGAATTGAATGAATAAATATGATATATGTTACACTAATACCATTCTTGATATAAGGTATCTATAACCTTTAAATAAGAATAAGAATTTATTCGGCAAAACACGCATAAGAACAAAAGGCAATAATGACCCGAGTAACAAGTAACAATGAAATATTACTATCAAGAAGCTAAGAATATGACCATATATGATATCATATCAATATGTATGATTCTGGAATAAGTCAATAACATTATTTAAACCATTATAAAGGAGCTTCGGACACGTACAAAGAAAATTGGACCTAAGGTAAGGGAAATATCACAATCTCATTTTTATCCGAGATTTTTTATTCGTAAGTATTTACTGGGGTGTATTTTATCATCCACATCCATGTTTCATAAATATGTAATATTATTTCCATCCACCTACAATTGTTTAAATCCATTTTTACCCTTCGGTGAGTTTTAGTAATATGTATGAAAGGAATTTTTTGTCGTTTTTCGTACGAGGTACTTTTTGACTTTTCCGACAAAAGTACGAAGAATGTTTTTTTTAACTTATACGGCATGAATGGATTTTTAAAAAAATTATTTCCAAGAAGCTTCCTTTACAAGTTTTCAAGTTTATTTTTAATCAACTTCTTTTAGTTTAAAATTGTATGATATGTTAAGAAAGGAAAAGTGTTTTTGAAGAAGAAAGGATATTTTCCTCAAGAATGGAGTTCAAGTGTTTTATCAAAATTATTTCCCATCTAAGATAATAAAGGGTTCTGTTTTTATCCCTATTATTACATTGATTTGATCATGTTGTGATGGAATTATTTTTATGAATTCCTTTATCTTATATGAATTGATTTATGATGTCATGATGTTTCAAGAATCCCATTTTTGTTACATGTGTTATGCGATGATGTATGATTATGTGGCACACATAAGAAAGGATTCATTATAAGATGGGTGGGACCTATATCTCCCTCCAATGCATTGGGTAAAGATTTTATATCTCATGAGATAGACATGGCTGGAATGGTAGGTTATACTGGTTCAGTGAAACAGGACAGGAACGAGGGTGACTCGGCTCAGAAAGGGACTTTGTCCACTAAGATAGTCTTGGCAATGAGTCATGACTAACAAGAAATGATTTTCCATGATTATGTGTGCATGCCACAAAGTTTCAAGTTTTATGTTATGATTATGGGGATCTCATTTTCACTTCTATGATTTATTCCATGATAAGATATTATGATCTCTTTTGAAGGTTTTGATTTTCAAAAAGATATGATATGATTTTTATTTCCTTTATTTGCCCTTGCTGAGCATTTGAGCTCACCCTTTTATGTTTTCTTTTCCCCAGGTCAGGAAGATGGATATTAAGTAGAATATGCTAAAAGGGACCCTAGATATGATGAAATAAATGGGAGACACTGTAGAAGATTTAGGAACCAGTTGTTTATGTTTCCCAGTTTCTAAATACACTATACCTATACGGTCCTTTGTGGTTTTTTTCATATGTTGTAATAAGTGTGCTTCAATTTTGAAGTTTTAACAATGTATGTAAAGTATGCGTCGTTATATCATGTATGTACTTTCTCAGGAGAGATATATGGAACACATCGTGAACTTGAGAGAGATTCAGTGGAAGCGCCAATCGGTAAGCTACCTTCCCAACACGATCCAGTATTTCGAAAGGACCGATATATATAAGGCTCAACTTCCCCTTCTTTCCAAATCTCATGACTCTCTCCCAGGGAGATATTCGTATGAACACCTTATCACCCACTTCAAACTCTAGGTCATTTCTTCGATTGTCGGCATAAATTTTCTGTCGACTCTGAGCTGCACTTATGTGTTGTTGAATAGATCTGACCATTTCTGCCATTTCACCAACGAGATCAGGTCCTAATAGCTTTCTTTCCCCAACTTCATCCCAGCAAGTTGGAGTCCTGCATTTCTTTCCATAGAGAGCTTCATAAGGAGCCATCTGAATACTAGAGTGAAAGCTATTATTATAAGAAAATTCCACCAAAGGTAGGTGTTGATCCCAACCACCTTTGAAATCCATAGAGCAAGCTCTCAACAAATCTTCTAGAGTTTGAATTGTTCTCTCAGACTGACCGTCTGTCTGAGGATGATAAGCAGTGCTAAAACTCAACTCTGTATCTAGAGTATGCTGAAGACTTCGCCAGAACTTCGAGGTAAATCTCGGATCCTGATCAGATATAATAGAAAGTGGTACTCCATGCAATCTTACCACTCCCTTTACATATATCCTGGCAAGCTGATCCAGAGAGAAATCCTCTCAAATAGCAATGAAGTGTGCAGACTTTGTAAGACGATCAACTATGACCCAGATAGCAGTATTTCCTTTGGATGTTTTAGGAAGTCCTATGACAAAGTCCATAGTGATGTTTTCCCATTTCCATTCGGGTATGGGTAATGGTTGTAACATCCCCTTAGACTTCTGTCTCTCAGCTTTAACTTGTAGACAAACCAAGCATTGAGAGACATATTCAGAAACATCTCTTTTCATGCCATCCCACCAGAAGTACTCTTTCAGGTCCCTATACATCTTCGTTCTTCCAGGATGAATAGAGAATGAAGAACTATGAGCCTCATCCAGTAGCTCCTTCTTTAATTCGGGGATGGGAGGAACACAAACCCGATTCCTGAACTTTATTATCCCATCACAATCAAGGTTGAATTCAGGAACATTTCTCACCTTCTTTTGTAACTCAACATCTTCTTTCTGTGCCTCTTTAATCTTCACATGTATAGATAGTTGAAAATTCATTTGAGAAAGATAAGATTTTTTCCCTTCCATTATAATTCCAAGATCCATCCTTTGTAAATCCATAAATATTGGTTCTTTTGTGATCCACATAATGGATAAACTAGCATGGTCTTGTCAACTTAATGCATCTGCCACCTTGTTTTCTTTCCCAGGGTGGTAATGGATTGAACAGTCATAATCCTTAATCAGCTCCAACCATCTTCTTTGACGCATATTCAGCTCCTTTTGTGTGAAAATATACTTTCAACTTTTATGATCAGTATAAATGTCACACCTTTCTCCATAAAGATAATTCCTCCAAATCTTTAATGCAAAGATTACCGCAGCTACCTCCAAATCATGTGTTGGGTAATTTTTCTCATGGATTTTCAACTGTCGTGAGGCATAACTTATCACCATATCATTTTGAATAAGAACACACCCCAATCCTTTCTTGGATGCATCACTATAGATCACAAACCTTTCTCCACTATAAGGCAGTGTGAGCACAGGTGCACTGAATAACCTTCTTTTCAACTCTTTGAAATTCTCTTCACATTCCTCCATCCAAAAAAACTTAACTCCTTTCCGAGTCAACTTGGTGAGTGGATTAGATAATTGTGAAAAATATTTCACAAAATGTCGATAATATCCAGCCAAACCAAGAAAACCTCGAATCTCAGTCACTGTTGTTATTCTCGACCATCTTTCGATAACCTCTGTTTTTGTTGGATCCACGGATATCCCCTCTTTTGAGATTATGTGACCCAAAAATGCAACTTTTTGAAGCCAAAATTCACACTTGGTAAATTTGCCATAAAGCATCTCCTTTCTCAGGGTCTTCAATATAATTCTCAACTGATCTTCATGTTCTTCCTTGCTCTTTGAATAGACAAGAATATCGTCTATAAAGACTACCAAAAATTGATCAAGATAGTCTCTAAAGACTCTATTCATCAGATCCATGAAGATTGCAGGGGCATTAGTAAGACCAAATGGCATCACTATAAATTCATAGTGTCCATACCTTGTACGGAAATCCGTCTTTGGTATATCCTCCCTCTTGACCCTTAATTGATGATACCCTGAACGAAGATCAATCTTGGAAAAGTATTGAGCTTCGCGTAGTTGGTCAAATAATTCATCAATGCGTGGGAGAGGATATTTGTTCTTGATAGTGATCTTGTTAATTTCTTGATAATCAATGCAGAGCCTCATTGATCCATCTTTCTTCTTAACAAACAGAACAGGTGCTTCCCAAGGTGACGCACTAGGGCGTATGAATCCCTTATCAAGATTCTCTTGGAGTTTCTTCTTAAATTCCTGCAACTCAATTGGGGCCATTCTATAAGGTGTCTTTGAAATAGGCAAAGCACCCGGTAAGAGTTCTATTGAAAACTCAACCTCACGATTTGTTGGAAGACAAGGTAATTCCTCTGGAAAGACATCATCAAACTCTCGTACAATGGGCATATTCTTAATCGTGAGTTTCTCACCAACCATTTGAGATAAATAACCTTCATTTAGTGGAATCAAGACCCATAAAATGGAAGAAATTTCCACTCAAAGGTTATGTTCATCCTTGCTTCGATAGACGATCATAGATTGATCTGGAATATGAAATGTGACTTCCCTTCTTTGGCAATTGATATGAGCTCCATGTAGAGAAAGCCAATCCATGCCAAGAATCACATCAAATTCAACTATAGGAAGGATCACAAGATTTTCAGGAAGAACATTCCCACAAACTTCAATCGGAGAAGAATTATAAACATTTGATGCGACTGTTGTGCCATTAGGTGTTGTCACAGCTAACTCAACATCTAATTGTTGAGGTAATATGGTGATACCCTTAGAAAATTCTTCAAAAATAAAGGAGTGGGTGGATCCAAAATCAAATAAAACATTTGCTACTTTATAGTGGATGGTAAGTGTACCTTTCACCACATCGTTATCGTACTCCACATCGCTGATAGAAATTGCATGTGACTTTCCTTTGTCTTTAGCCTTAAGAGTTTGTTGACGTCGACCATCATCATCAAGACATGGATTTGGGAATTGATTGGCATAATGCCCCATCTCCTTTCACTTGAAACATTGAAGTGTAGTAGGTTCATTATGCGTATCCCATCCTTTTTTTGCATCATTAGACTTCTTCTTCCCATCATCGCGGCATTCAAATGCCCGATGACCTTCCTTTCCACATTCGAAACATTTACTTGTCCCTTTAAGACAACTCCCTCCATGTTTCTTTCCACACATCGAGCATAAGGGAATTCTCATCTTCTTTTCAGTGTGCTCTTTATATTTTCCTTTGAATTCCATTTTCCACTTCTTATGAAACCCATATGACTGATGGGTTACTCCAATCTCCATCTCAACTTTGAGAGCACATCGAACGATTTCCTCGTAGCTATTGAAGTCCCTTATGGCTAACGCCCTTCGAAGACTTGGTTTTAAGCCACTAAAGAATCGATCGATCTTACTCTCATGTTGGATAATAATACCAGAGGTGTACCTTGAAAGTCTTGTAATATTTGCTTCATAGGTACCAAAAGATTCATCATCCTTTTGCTTCAGTTCAAGAAACTCTTTCTCCATCTTTGTTTGTAGAATACGAGGGAAGTACTTATTGAAAAATAAGTTCTTGAACTCGTACCATTCCATGGACTCAATTTAATCCCTTTGCCTCGTATTCTTAATAAGATTCCATCATTGATCAGCATCACCCTCCAAACGATACACTGCTAGGATGACTTTATCATGCTCAGAACATTGAAGAACTGAAAATATCTTATCAGTAGTACTAATCCATTGTTCAGAAACTAATGGTTCAGTAGACCCGCTGAATAAAGGTGGACGCCGTATCATGAAGGATTCAATAGAATGTTGCTCCTTCTTTTGCTCGTTTGGAAGTCCTGCATGATTCAAAGCTTGAGAAAGTTGTGTGAGCATGGATACAAGATTTTTCATTCCATCTCCCATAACGTTTGGTTGCTCAGGGGGACAATCATTTCATTTCCCGTCGCATTCCGCATTAACACGGTTCCTTCGGGTTCCATCCATTGACTAAAACCAAGAAGAATAGTGTGAGCAACATTAATTATAATAGGAAAACCACATAATCAAGAATAATATTTCACACTTAAGGTCTTATCCTAGGTTATTCAAGGCCATTTCTAAAACACTAAGATTGTGTTCTATGCTTAGACTTATCCTTAGGGTTCTTACTAAGGCTTTTACATCCTAGTTTCCAAAGGATGACTATACCTTTCCTCTAATACCAACTATAACGACCCATACTTTATATACATTGTTAATACTTCAAAATTGAAGCATAATTATTACAACATATAACAAAACCACAAAAGGATCGTATAGGTATAGTGTCTTTAGAAACTGGGAAACATAAATAACTGGTTCATAATGCATCTACACTGTCTTCCATTTATTTCATCATATCTATAGTCCCTTTTGGCATATCTTACTTAATAACCTTCTTCCTAACCTGGGGAAAGAAAACATACGAAAGGGTGAGCTCAAATGCTCAGTAAGGGTAAAAAAAATATCAATCACATCATATTCATAAGAACATAACTTTTGGAAATCTTAACCTGCAAAAGAGAGCATAATTTCATAACATGGGACAAATCATAGTAGTGAAATGTAATCCCAATAATAATAACTTAAAACATTAAACTTTTTTGAATACACACATAATCATAGTGAATCATTTCATATTAGTCAAGACTCATTGCCAAGACTATCTTAGTGGACAAAGTCCATTTCTGAACCGAGTTCACTCCTCTTTTCAGTCCTCTTTCACTGAACCGGTATAACCTACCGTTCCAGCCATGTCTATCTCATGAGATATAAAATCTTTACCCAATGCATTGGAGGGAGATATAGGTCCCACCCATCTCATAATGATAACATTCTTATGTGTGCCACAAAATCATAAACCAGACATCATAGCATAACCCATGTAATAAAAATGGGATTCTTAAACAACATGACATCATAAAACAATTCATATAAGATAAAGAAATTCATAAAAATATTTCCATCACAACATAATAAAATACATGTAATAATAGGGATAGAAACAGAACCCTTTATTATCTTATATGGAAAATAATTTTGATAAAACACTTGAACTCCATTCTTGATAAATATATCATTTCTACTTCAAAAACATTTTCCTTTCTTAACATGTCTTACAATTTTAAACTAAAAGAAGTTGATTAAAAATAAAATTGAAAAATTGTAATGGAATATTCTTGGAAATAATGTTTTAAAAATCCATTCATGCAGTATAAGTTAAAAAAACATTCTTCTTGTACTTTTGTCGGAAAAGTCAAAAAAGTACCTCGTATGAAAAACGACAAAAGATTCCTTTCATATCTTTTACTAAAAACTCACCGAAGTGTAAAATAGGATTTAAACAATTGTAGGTGAATGGAAATAATATTACATATTGTGGAAACATGGATGTGGATGATAAAATACACCCCATTAAATACTAAAGTATAAACAATCTCGGATAAAAATTAGATTGTGATATTTCCCTTCCCTTGGGTCCGACTTGCTTTGTAAGTGTCCGAACCTCCTGTATAATGATTTAAATAATTTTATTTACTTATTCCAGAATCATAATTATTTTTATGATATCATATATTATCATATTCTTAGCTTCTTAGTAGTAATATTTCATTGCTACTTGTTATTCGGGTGTTTATAGCTTTTTGTTCTTATGCGTGTTTTGTCGAATAAATTCTTATTCTTTACTTTAGGTTATAGATACAACATTACCATAATGGTATTAGTGTAATATATATCATATTCATTCATTCAATTCATTTATATAATCCTTATGAAATGAATATCATGTAGAACGAGTCGCATCACATCATGGAGACGATATTCCGTACGTACGCATGAGTGATGATATCATTCCTATGATCGTGGAATTGTATTGGAGTGTATGTATACTATTTCAGAATCAGTATCTCATTATAATAGTCATATATAGTCATTATTTACACCATTATATCCATCCAAGTAAGGTGGTGGTGGAAAATAGATTACACCACGGCGTGGAGACGGTATTCCTTACGTACGCACGCGCGGTGATTTCTTTTTCCGTAGGATGGATAGATGGTGAAATAGGGTTTTTTCATAATTATAATAACATATCAGTATATGAGTGATACTGATGTTATTACTTCATAATGAAACAACTAAATAAGAAGAAGTGGAAGAAGAAATAAAGATGAAAGAATCGGTAACGAACATTACCTCTTCTTTGAAGTGCTTCTTTGAGACCTTTTTTAGGGCACTAAAATTGGTCTTTGAATAAGACCAGGACATCTAGGATGTCTCTAGGTAAGTGGAGAGGAGGAATTGGCAGATTTTGGCCGAGCTTGAAGGCTCAATGTGGTGTGAGGAAGAGGGGGAGGAGGTGCCCTTTTTTAAGGGAGGAGTGGGGCACCTTTGGGAAAATTAAAAATATTATTTTATTATAAAGTCAAGTTCGGTTTTAAATAGCTCCAAATTGATATATTTCTAAGATAAGGTGGGGATGGGTCTAAAGACTCTAATCCAATAGAATTTAGACAAGTTTAGGTTCCTATTTTAAACTTATCATTTAGATTTAACATTCAGTTAAATAAGTTTACTTTTACCGTGTCTTCTTGTGTTCTTATACTATAAGGTTAATAAACTTACTATAAGCAGCCAAACGAACCCCAAGTTGTTCATTATTAATATATATAACCTTATCTATGTCATTTGGCCGAACATTATATTTTTATGAATAAAATAACAATTACTAATATAATATTTGTTTTAAAAAACTATTTTATGTCAATTTTGACACTATTTAGTAATTGATTTTTGTGAAAATCATAACAGAATTATTAGTTAGAACCAAGATAATTAAATAAATACTTACATGTCATATTAACCTATAAAATTAGTGTAATTCATAAAAAGTCTAAATTACATTTATTTTGGTGTTTATAACATTAATTATGTCAATATTTCATTAATATGATAATTACTGCATCATCTTTGTGTCATAAATAAATTAAATTATTTAATGTCTAAAAATTACAAATAAAATACCATTATGTATGAAATCTTTTTATCTTTCTAATGAATATTTATAGTCTAATTTATCTTATGTATAACCCCATATTAAAAATTATCTACTTATTAAACTTTGATTTTAACTATTTTAACCCTTCTTTAAATAAATAAATAATAAATGTCCTAATCTAATCCAAGTGGGACTAAATGGTCATATTTTATTCCTAGGTTTTTTTTGGTCGAATTACACTTATCCAATAGAATTAGGACATGTGTTAGGGTAATAATAATATCATCTTTACCCTTAATTACCCTATTTACTTTTAACCGTGGTAAAAAAAAGTAGAAAGTTACTATTCACCAAAAAATTATTTTCATCTTATTGAACCACATTTTACTTACATACATCAACTGTGTCTCTCGGATTTTTGAAATTCCACTCACAGAAGCGGTAAAATCATGTTTTATGAAGAATTCATTTTTTTAACTACTACTTAGTGGTTTCACTATTCATCAAAAATTGAAAGTTTTCAGAAAAATACCAAAATTTCACCCTAGGCTAATTTCGATATTCCGAATCCAAAAAAAGAATTCCATTTTGAAAAATAAAATTTATAAAATTTCAAAAAGTGGTTATTACTATTTATAACGGCTAGTTTTAATGATATTTTAATAACATATCGTTGTTTAGTGAAACTCGGTATTGCGTACAACGCAAGCTATCTAGGAAGGTCGCGATTGCGTGTAAAGAAAGCCAAGCTAATGTTGTGTGTAGTAAAAGATTCCTCTGATGATTTATATAACATAAAAACAAAATATTTCACATAAAAGTCTCGGGAGTTACAAAGAATATACCTGCACAACCATACCTGTAGCTGGAATCTAGAATACGACACTCTGTTTTGTGTCAACTTCCAGAAGAGGGATCGAAGTTCAAATCCACATCATCAAATAAGTCTAGAGCTATAATACATAACACAAAGATCCTTCTAAACATAACTTCATATCTTTTTCTCTGTTGTGTTCATTTGGTTACATTTCTGAGCAGTATGTATGTATCTATTTGTTACACACACACTGACTTATGTATATAACTGGAGGATACTTGATATCCTCAATCTCACACTCCTTTTATCCAATTGGATCCCATGTAGAACTATGGAAGAGGTCATGTGTGACCTGTTTGTTGTTTTTCCCACGAAGAATTGTGGTAGAGGTCAAAGGTGACTTGGAAAAACCTGTGTTCTATGGTGAACCTCGATACAGGGTGTGGATCAAACTGTTTTTAATTTAAACTGCTTGATGGTAGGTGATAACTATGTGGAGTGGATTAAGTCTCTACTTGAGACTAAACCTCTTGTTTTATTTCCGCTATGTTTTTTTACTTTTTAGTTTTACTCTGTTTTATCACATATTTCATAAAACTAAATTGAACTCTGATAGTTAGTATTAGAAAGTGCTTATAATAGTATTTATAACGCCCCAACACTAGTTACCCAGAGTCGGTGCATTGTTTGGATACATTGGCATGATTACAAGGAATCAAGTCCTGAAAGACCGATCAGTTTAGAAGTCTTGAAAAAACATATTACATACATTAACTTTACATTAAAATTTCAAACATAAAACAAAGCATATATAATCCATTATTAATGCCATTATTTCCTTAGCTTAACCCTACATATCAATCTCAATACACTTCTTGGAATCCTGGGGAAAATAAAACATAAAAAGGGGTGAGCTCAAACGCTCAGTAAGGGTAAGCAATACAACGGAAGATAACATAAATATTATGCATGGTGAAGAATTGAAACCACATTCCTTTTCCAATAATAAACATGAATACTTTTATGGCAAGAATATGATCTGTGTAAATAAAGCCATAATAAAAAATAATCATGGGTATTCTACTAGTTGAATGACCACATGAACCATCAATATTATTTTCATAATGAGGGAATGTATAATACAAGACTTTAATTTCTATATCAAGGCCTCATACCAGGACCTATGGGATAATTGTAACCGGACCCAAACCTGGAGAGCCTCTGTAACCGGACTCCATACCAGAGAGCCTCTGTAACCAGACTCCAACCCGAAGAGCCTCTATAACCAAACTCCATCCCAGAGAGCCTCTATAACTGGACTTCAACCCAGAGAGCCTCTGTAACCAGACTCCAACCGAGAGGGTCTTCTGTAACCGGACCCCAACCCAGAACATACTAGTCCAATATATTCATCATAAGAAAATGATGAAATATCACATAAACATTCATATTAAGACTAGCATGCGAAATGTCAATACTTTAACCATAAACCCTGAATGGTATACGAATAGAACATCCATAGTTAAACATATCACAAAACCTTTAATACAATATGGAATTTTTCTATTATAATAAATCAGCAAAAAAATAAACTTAAAATCCATCAAAGGATGTTGACATAGATGAAATCAGAACCTTTTTGAGAGAAATATCTCTTTCTATTTTGAAATCATTTAAGAGTCACATAATTATAAAGAAAACAATTATTTTTAAAATATTCTTATAATCTTGTAATGGATGCTTCCGCGATGTTATAACAGCAGAAAATAGCCGGACCCACCGTATAAGTTAAAAAAACATTCTTACCTTAATTTTGTCAAAAATGTCATAAGGTACCTTGTTTAGAAAATAACGGAAAGATTACTTTAAAAACATATAAGGTCAAATAAGGGTATAAATGACTTTAAACCATTGTCTAGTAAATATTAAAAATGTTTTGAAATAAATTTTTACGAAACATGGATGTGGATGATAAAGAGGTCCCATTATATAATTACGTATAAACAACCTCAGATAATAAAGAGATTGTAAAATTAACCCTTACCTCGTTGTAATCAAAAAAGTAATATGAACAATAGTCAATAACCACCAAATGAATCACATAATATCATGAATATAAAGATAATCATGATAATATATATCAAATGGAAGTATAAAATACACCACATGCAATAAATAAGTCCTGAACAATGGAAATCTCACGGAATTAAAAGTGAGATGCGAAACCCCTTACCTCATGTCCGACTTGACCCAGTAGTTCTTTAATATCCTGAATAATAAGCTAAAGTTAACTTCTACTTTCTTGAGAACCTTTTTCAAGTTTATTTTTCCTTTTATATCACTTATTACGATGTTATAAACATTATGTAATCATTTAAGTTAATAACGTTCGTTTTGTCGATATTTGGAACTTGAGTCAAAAATGAACACCTTATAGTTACAAGTTGATCACATGGTAAAAATTTCATTATATACAGAATTATATTCATGATTTAGATATCATATATATCAAATATATCCAGTATATCTATGTATTTATAATAGTACATATGATTTTGGGTTAAGAAATGAAATGCACCGTTCATGGAGATAGTAAGCCGTACGTACGCATGAACACTACATTCAATTATATTTATTATTTTAATAGATTTAAAACATAATGATACATAGGTATATTATAATTCCAGTATAATATTATATATAATATCATTAACTCCATCCTTTATACGTCCCACATATGGTATTAATGATTCATATCACTTTGATGGGGTGGTAGTCCACACTTCCTCAAATGAAATTATCGCGTTTACCCATAATGGAAACCATTAAAGTATGATATAAAAGAAAAATAAAGAAGCATGAAAAAAACAGAAACATAATATATATCATATATAAATACAGTTCCATCATAATGGCCACCATGGGAGGCAGTAGGAGGTAATTGAACAATCATCGTTTCGTGAGGTGTTAGTTTTCCATCCACAGAAACATTATGTTCTTCACCCATTATATCGAGGTGTGTGTAATTTTAGTTAGAATAATTCTCATAACAAAATCCTAGTATATTAAGGATACTGGTGTTGTTATAAAATAAAGTAATAAAAAGAGTTTAGGGGTTGGAGAAGTAAAATAAAAGTTAAGAAGTTAAGAGAAACCGTTACCTCTAATTTGGGTAACTTCCTTTGGTTTGAACCAAAAGGACTTATTGAAGTGGCTTTTGACTAAGGTAAGGCTTCTAGGAGGAGTAGAGGGATGTAGGTAGCTTAATTTGGCAGAGTTTTGATGATGCTAATGGTTTGAGAGGTGTGATTAATTGGTTATAAGTGGTGTCCTTTTATAAGGGGGAGGAGGGGCTCTTTAGGAAAGTGTGAAAACAATATTTTATTATATAATGATATTCGGTTTCTAAAGGACCAAAAATCATTAGGGTCGAAGATAAGATGACTCATGGTCAAAATAAAATCATCCAATAAGAATTGGACCGGTTTGGGATATTATTTTAATATTTATAATCTAATTTATTTCAATCATTTATTAATGAGGTAAATACTGCACCATTATTGTGTCATAAATAATTTAATTTATTCGATGTCTAAAAATTATAAAAAAATACCATGATGTAGGAAATATTTTTATCTATATAATGAATATTTATAGTCAGAAATATTACTTATATTACACCATATAAAAATTAATTACTAAAATATTTCTGTTTTTGTCAATTTTTCCTTTACATTAAATTAATTAATCTAAAATTTCATTATCATTCATAAGTGGCTCCATGGGGTCCCAAAATAGACCCAAGGATTCCCATGGTAAGAAATTACTCATAAAATAAGGTTAGGGAATGTGTTAAGGTAATTTTGAATTATTATAATATTCTATTTACATTGAATTACCGTATTTACCTTTAATCGCGGTAAATAAAAGTCAAAAGTTACTATTCATAAAAAATTATTTTCATCTTATTGAACCAAATTTTACTTACTGAGGTTAACTCTGTGTCTCGGATTTTTGAAATTCAATTTATAGAAGTGGTAAAATTATGTTTTATGCAAATTTGCAAATACTCCGAGGAGGTGGGTAAAAGACGATAAAAAGTTCAATAAAATTTTTATATATCTAAACATATTATAAAATGACCCCAAAGAATTATTTTAAACATATATAGGTATTATGTATCTAAAATAAATTTAAATAAAATAAATAATTATTTAAATAAAAATTCGGTTTTAACCAATAACTTAGTGTTTTTCACTATTCGTCAAAAATTGTTGTCTCTCAGAAAAATACCAACAATTCAGCCGAAGCTATATTTGATATTCCTAATTCAAAAATGATTTATATTTTACCAAATTAAAAACATATAAGTTTCATTAATTAATTTAATATTAATTCCCGTTGTTAAAATAAATATCGTGCTTTAAGCAACAATATCTATCAAAAGATTGACACTTGTTTATGTCCAATTTCAATGTGAAATTAATTATATGACCTAGATTTTATTAAATGATAAATATATAATATAATTATACTTCAAAACCAATCAAATTCATAATTTTAAAAAATAAATTATTATGATAAAAAAGTTGTTTTAATTAAAATTTACCATTTTCACTATTTACCAAAATATGAAAGTTATCAGAAAAATACCAAAACTTTAACAAAACTAAATTTTTATCTCCAAATTATAAATAATACTTTTATTTTGTCAAATTGAATACATAAAAGTGTCAAATATTGGATTTAAAAAGGGTTCACCCTTAAAAGGCGGTAAAATTTCATTTTTTGAAAAATACTTCCTTTACCTAAAAAATTGAATTTGTTCTTATATTATGTATAATAAACTTATAATATGGATGTTAAAATAATATGGAGTATATAAAATTCAAAATACAGTTAATACTATTTATAACCTATTTTTAATGGCTCGATTGGTAATTCATGGGGTGCTTGAACTCGGTGTTGCATGTAGTGCAAGTTATTGAATTACTTTGAAGAAATAACGTACTATCAAATCTTGGGGTGTTACATTATTGATTTTTTTTATTAATTTCAAAAGTTGTATTAATTATCAAAATGATATAACTAAGAACTAATCAATATTTTGAGAAATTAATTGAACAGTCAAACTCTTATAAACTCACAACTGGATAGTTGGGCAATTGAATTTTAGATATTAGGGGAAGTTCAAATAAATATTTTTTACAGAAATTTTTATAGATACTCAATTCAACCCCCCTCTTGAGTACTCTAATCCAAAAAAACATGATTTTTAGGGTTAATGATTAAAAGCAGCATTATAAATCCATTTAGACAAGAAACATAAGGAATGTTCACGTGATTACATCTACTAAAGTGGGCCACAAGAATGAAGTGTTTAAAGGTACACTTACCAACCTCTCTAGAATAAAAAATTTCTTATTTTATTATGGATATACCTATTTTTATATCTAATTAACTTTATAAGGGTATACTTTCACAACCTCAATGTTTATATGTTGAGTTATTAGTAAAAAACCCTTAATTGTATGATGATTTCATCTCAATATTATAGCTCATATCTAATAGAAGTTTATAGGAATATACTTCCTGTAAATCATATGATTATACCTCTAGTTGAATTTGATATGATTTTGGGAATAGATTGGAACTCTCTCTCTATATATATATCCCATATCAATTGTTGAATAAGGAAACTCAAGTTTGATATTCAAAATAAACATATGACTATATTTCGGTGGAAGTATGAATATAAACTTCAAATGGAAGTTACTTACATTGTATGGGTCTTAATAAGTATTCATTAGGTGTATTTCTTTCAAATGGTTGGGGAGAAACTCAAAATTAAAGATATGACTATTTTTAAGAATATTCTAATATATTTCATGAATACTTTTCTAGTCTTCCCCAGAATCATGAAGTTGTGTCTTCAAAAGAACTCATGTCCAGTGTTACAGATATTTTAAAGACATCATATAGAATAGACTTAGTTGAATTATATTAATTGAAGAAGAAACTCTAGATTAATATTGATAATGGATCCTGTTACATCACCATGGGGTTCAGCTATTATTTTTGTTAATAAAAATGATTTATCAATGTATATTTTCGTGGATTAGTAGAACATAGTAAGATCACTATCAATAAAAAGTATCAATTATACCATATTGATGTCTTTTTTGATAAAATACATGTATATAAATACTTTTAAAAGATTAACCTTCATTCTAGATATCATAAATTTATGTTCAAGAAGAAGGATAAACCCAACGAATCCTTTTGTATGAGGTATAGTTATTATGAATTTATAGTGATTCCATTTTTAATTACAAATGCATCTGTTGTTTTCATGAATTTAATGAATTGAGTCATTAGAGATTACCTTCATTAGTTTTTTTTGTTTTCATATATGATATTATTATATATTCAAAGGGTAAGGAATATCATGAAGATTATTTTATAATTATTCTAAATACCCTGAGTAAGGAGAAGTTGTATGTTAAATTTACCTTGTATAAATTTTATCTTTATAATGTTTCATTATTGGATTATATAATCTCAAGGGAAGGTAAATTAGTGGATCCTCCAAAGAAATATGTCATTGAACAATGGACTATAAAAACATTGGTAAATGAGATCCATAGTTTTCTTGGGTTTACAAGATACTACCAATTCTTTTTGATAAATTTCACATGACTATATAATACACCCAAAAAGTTTTCCTATAAGGGAATTAAATTAATTTGGATAGATAGATGTTAAAAGAATATTGTGGTTCTAGAGAGACATTTGTTCAATGAACTTATGTTCTCACTACCCTACATTAGATAAGTTTTTTTTGATCTATAGTGATTTATAAAATAACATAATAGGATGGTTATTTATTAATAATGACATGGTGATAGTATATTCCTCTCTCAAATTTAGAAAACCTGACCAAAATTACATGACTCATGATTTGGAGTTAACAGAAATAATTTTTTCCTTGAAAATATGGTGGGATTATTATTATGGTTTAAGATGTGTTTTTTAAGTTGATAAAAAAGATTAAAGTATATATTCACATAGAAATAGTTGAATATATTCCAAATTAGATGGTTGTAATTGATTAATAATTATGATTTATAAATATACAATCATCCTAGGAAGGTTAACAAAGTGTATGACACCATGAGTTGGCAAGATTATGCTAGGATTTCCATGATTAGGATTGAAAGAGTTGAAATATTTATGGATTTTCATAATACGGTCCTTGATATCATAAAAAAATGGGACTGATCATATATTTCTCATGTTAATGTTCAATAATCCATCGATGTGAGGATTAAAGAGGCATATAATGAGGATATGGTACTACATAAGATGGTAAAAAGTTTATTGTGTTAAACCATGATTATTATGGAACTATATGGTTCATGAATTGATTGTGTGTCTCATCAATACCAGAATTGTGAAAAGGGTATTTTCCTCAAGAAATATTACAGTGGTATATTATAGAAATCTTTCATCTATGATAGCATAATTTAATGTTATTTATTCCTTACATGGGATATTAACCAATAAGGTCATCATTATTATTTATCTGGATGTTTTATGATTTTGATTATGATATTCTTATGAAACCTTTTTATTTTTCATGGGTTATGCTATGATGATATGTTCAATATTTTATGATCTTATCGAATACATATGAATGGATTATTATTATGTAATGGGTAGGCCCGGGATTATATATCCCTCTAATGCATTGGGTAATGATGATGGATTTAAGAAACTCCTAATAGATTATAGATTTAATAAACTCTTACGATACAATATAGTTAAGAAAATCATAATTGGAGACATAGTTAATAAACTCATAACAGATTACAGAGTTAACTAGATATAAGTTACCCTTAAGAGAATATTAAAATTTTATTTTTAGGTAATTCCATGATTAATGTATGATTACCAAGATATAATTATGATCATTTTTATAATTTATCCACAAAATTTATATGAAATATTCAAATTATTATTATATTATATCATAGTTCATTATTGATTTATAATGATTCCTTGATCTTATTATTCATGTCTCTGGAAATGATAAAGTTTCATTATATGAATAATGTTTAGGATCTATGAAATATGAGTATTAAATGTTATACTTTATGATCATCATCTACTACCCTTATTATTATCTTATTCTTGGATATGATCATTGATTGATACCTCCCATATTTATACTTATTGAGTTTCTAATCTCACTCTTTCTTATTTTTCCTTTCCATTGGTTGTGAATAAAGGGTTTCATTAGGGGAGGTCTAATAGGGGTACTATTTGAGTTGAAATTATTGGGATATGTTTAATATCTTTCATGTAAGTAGTTTATTATATATCTAGTTTCCAATGAAACTAAACCATTACAGTCCCCAAACATATATTATTGTAAAATATAGTATATATTCATATCTAATGATGTAAAAAAAATATGAAATAACCAGGTAGCCTCATTATCCTTCATATACTAAATTATTTTTTATAATTTAATAAATTTATTTTGAGTTACATGAGAGAGATTGGTGATTGATGGAACTACAAGGTGAGAATTTCATAAAATTAAAAGATACGTAGATATCATTTTTGATTGGTAAACTGGTTTCAATATACTTTATAATATTATTACATGGTTTCTATTTTATTTTTAAATAATATAGGAATAATTGAATATGTCCTAAAAATCTTAATGATCACCAACACTTGACTGGTGATCTAGTTCTAACTATTTAAATTAGTGTCTAGTGGAGATCAATCAATGTTTATATTTTGGGTGTGATACTTTTTTTCTTATCCATTTCAAATTTAAAGAGATAAAAAAAAGGGAAAATAAAATAAAAAACATTTCATTGTTTTTGAATAATTATTTTGGGAATCATTGAGAGAAGAGGGTATTTATGGAATTTTTAAAATTTTTAGGGACAGAAGGGGAATTATTTTCCATTTATCTTTATTTGAATTTCCTTTATTATACGAAAATAATTGATCCCCCTTTTTGAGCCATAATTTTCAATGATTACATCATATACATTCCTTATTTAACCCCATAAAAACACTTTTCAAATTCATATTGATTAAAATGGTTTGATTTATCTAAATTATATATTAATATATTACAAGAGACTATGGATTGAATGAATGTACTTGATATTGATCATAACCCAAATTTTGTATTGACCTTGAGCATTGAATGATGTTCTTTTGGAACGGTAAATAACAGTTTGGTCTTTTATGTTTAGGTAATGGTTGAAAATGACAATGGAAGAGAAGGGAAATGGAGTGTGAATTCAAAAAAAATGCATGATAATATACCTAGGGAGAATGAGTATGTTGAAAGTATATAATCTTCAATTAATCTATTATTTTAGGGATATTTTAATCATTTTACTTCACTTATTGAAGGATTAATACTTTTTTTAATATTTTTTGAGATTATTTTCTTAGTGATATGTAAAAAATCATGTGGGGGTGGGGATTTTATATTCCAATTTCCTAATATATGTTCATCATGATTTTCTTGATTTCAGGAGTTAATAATATATAATTCGACATGTTTTTAATGATTCATGGAAATTTGAATCTTGAAGATTATGTGGAGTGAATTATTATGTTTTTTAATGAATATAGTAAAATAACACCATAATAAGATGTATATTCTAAAACCAATAAATCAAACCACAAACTAAAATTTTACTGGAATAAAAAATTTCAAGAAACACTATGAAGGAAAAATATGCAATCTACCCCTCTTGTGCATGAACAAACACCAATACCTATACTAGTCACCATATTTAGATAAGAATAGTAGAGTCACAATAAATCATTATTTAAATAACCATTGTATAGGGTCGGGCTATGTAATAATAGTAAGAGTAGCGGTAGAGTACTATGGGTGGGGTGGCACCACAAGCATATACCTAGGATGATGAATCTACATATATGATGAATGCATTGGCCAATATGGTAGTATGATTTGGGATAAGTGAGAGTGAGATGTGAAGAGTAATAATGCGTTGTTCCCTGACCATAATCACTACACCATAATTTTATAGTGAAAATTTTAATTGGAGGACCTAATAAACATCATGTCATGATATATATCTTTTTTAAAGAACCATTTAATAGAAATTAACTAGTGAAATTTTAAAAAATCATGCTATAACCTTTACCTATTTCATGCTACAATATACATGAGTAAGATAAGAAGATCTGAAGTTCATCATTGATATGTGGGGACTATTCACCATGGTCTCTAAGATATTTATAAATAAAAAGTATGAGATATATCTTTCACTTCATAACAAATTTTGTGTTTTATTGATAAAGGAAACCTAAGGATAATAGATTAGAGTTTTTCTTTTTAGTATCCTTATCAAATAATAGTGGTTATACTTGCATCATGATGAATTATATATTAATAAATAAGTAGTGTTATGAATTTTTATGTATATATGGGAGTAAATTTGAACTTTTTATTGTTATTTCCTTTGTATTTTCAAGTCCATTATGGTCATTTTAATTTCAGAAACTCATTTTTTTTTGAATCATTACTTACATCAAGTATGATTGATTTATTTTTCAAGTTATTTTTAATTTGGTTCTTTTATTTTCATTATTACACTTTTTTCTAGGGATAAACTAGTCCACCATGATTGACATTTTTTAATTCGTGAGTGTATTCTCACTTATGGAGTGAGAAGTCAATATTCTAAGGGTGGGTATTTTATTATTTTATCAATTTTATTCATGATTAGTTATTTTAATAGTTAATCACTTTGAGAATTTTTTTCATTTAATTTATTAATATTTATTAAACAAAGTGACAAATTATGGGAGGGTACACAATGATATTGATTGGATTAAACCATGAAAAATGAGTTTTATTTTTCTTTTGAATTTAATATTTAATTTAATGTGGTTATTTTAATTTCAACATCTAATCATGAAATTTAGATTGGTCTAGGTATAATCAATGCATTTTACTATATAGAAGTTACTAATATTAGAAAAATATTGCAATAAATTCATGAAAGAAATTGATTGTTATCTTTTTTTGAAAAACTATCCATTGAAATTGATCTCTCATTTCTACTTTTATTTGATTATTTTCATTGATTTATATTTTAGTTTACATATTAATAGATTTTTTCAATTTCATAAATCTTATGGGTTATAAATAACATCTAACTACTTCTCTTAGGGATCACTTGTTTTATTTCTAGGACCAACCATTAACATGAAATATTTTACTCCATAGTAGTTTAGTAATGGATTCAATACATAAATTTCTAAAATAAATTTACCACGAGAAGTACCAAAACCTCACAAGAAGTCAGACTTCTACTTTGAATTATACTACTATAATGATTTATTTCCTACTGTTCTAACTTTTTCAAGTTGAAACAAAATCCCACATGACACTTAGGAACTACATATTGTTGAAATTTTTTAATACACAATCAATTTTATTTTACAAAATAAAACTTATTTTATTTTTTTATAATATTTTAAAAAAAACCATTAACAACCATATCTTATATAGTATTCAATATCTTTAGATAAATATTCTAAAAAGTATATTCTTTACAATATAACACTGAAGGTAAATGGGAACCCTATACCTCATATTTTAACAAATATATTAGATAAAATATTTTATCCTAAATAAAAAATTATATCCAAATCATTATTCAAATATGTTATATAATTAGATCAATAATAACCATTTCCATCAAAATCAAAATATTTTATTATTCATGAAAACCATTAATTACAATTAACATCACTTATCACATTAGAGAATAATATAAAAACACCCATTTTATTCATATTCACTAAAGTATTAAAGTCATATACATCATCCAACTTGTTGATATAAAAACCATTTTCTTAATCTATTTAATGCAATTTTTATTATTCAATATTTTACTCTTCCATAGTTTTAAACTCTTCTATATTTTAACAACATTTTTATAATATATAATTTTATCATTTATGATTTTAAATATATAAATTTATATTAATAAAATTTATACCTAGTATAGACTGTCTACAAATTTTATTTGACCCCTTTTGAAACTCTTGAAAATTTCTCCTCTAGTAATTGGATTTTTCTCAATAAAAACACTTTATTAACATAGAAATTATTTTACTTCTGGAAAAAACATTTACCTTATATTTTGTATATAACTTTTAGTACACTTGATCTTATAATTACCATTAACTACTTATAATTTCTCAATATATCAAGGAAATCATGTAAACATTTATTGAAATTATTCATATTATAGTTTGTAATGGATTGTAAAAAACTTTCTTCTAGTAATTGTTGAATTATTTTTAGGTCTAGATCAATCTCGAGAAGTAATCAAGGTTACTCCAAGTCATTTTTATAACCAATAATTTTGAGTATATTAGTTGAGATTGAATTAATCTTATCCATATTTCACTGAAATAGTTATTTTAAACCTTCTTATATCTCAAGTCTATCATATTATTTATATATCTTTTTTATATTTTCTATTATCCCAAAATATAAATAATAATCTACATAGACTTGTCAACATACCATTTACAATAATTACTATAATAAACATTATCTTCATGACTTACTTCATCATCATGTACTTTAAAAGGTTGTTTTTACTCTAACATATAGAATTTTCCATCTTCTCTAATAAGAGAAATTATTATGTTCCTATATATTCCTTGGTTACTTATTCCATTAATAGTTTTCTTTTTCATGAATTCATCCCAAAGTCAAGGGTTTTGATGATGAAAAATTATTTATAATAATATTTTTTATCAAATGAGTATCATGTTTTAAAATCATTTAATATTTCATTTTATTAAATAGGGTATTACTAAACTAATATCCCATTTTAAATTAAATCATGTTTTTATTGGTACAAGATTCATATTTCAATAATATATATGTCCACATTAGTGTTCTTCTCAAGACATAGTTATTTAGGTTGATAATAATGTCAGTCAAATAATATAAGAATCTTGGTTAGTTTAGTGTATGAATCCTTACTGAAATCATTCATATGTATTACTATAACTATATTAATATAGTATCCTAATTTTGATGGTTTCCAAACTATGTGTGACCCGAATCACATGATAGTAAATTGTAACTTATTTTTTTGAGTTAGCAATTTTTGACCATGTATTACACAATATTAACCATAGAAACACAACTTTAGCATAAACCTTCTCATTTGGATAGTTAAAGTCTTGACATATATTTCCTTTGGAAGGAATATAACCATTGATATTTTTTGTTTTTTTAAATTTCACTATATTATCCCATGTACTCACTTCATGTATCTATGATTTTAAGGATTCCAAAGCTAAAATACAATTTTATTTACATTTATCAACAAATATATCATATGTAAGATAAAAAAAATCCATTATTATAAAGGTTTATATTTATATGAAATTAAAATTTACTCAAGGGAAAGTATAGTGTGGCCGGTATCCAAATAATCACTTTTACAACAAAAAACCAAAGTCCCTTGGCTTGTGTATCCAAGCCCAAAATCCCAAAATCCCAATATCTAATGATCAATGCATAGTGAAGACCTCAATTCCAATAAAATTCTAATATATAATGTATATAAATCCTAATTAAACATTATAATTAAGGTTATAACTCTCACTAAAACATAGTCATATAAGAATGTAACTAAATATTTTGTCAAAACTATTATGTATCCCCTTATATGTATGGTAACAAATTTAAAATAAATAGTTTAAAACTTTAAAATAAATCATATATCTATTTATAATATAAAATTATTCTATTATTGAATCAAATAAATCATGGAATAACTAAATAAATGAAAATTTTATAAATTTATAAATGAGATAACTATTTATGAATATTTGATAAATAAATAATCATATACAATTTATAATTTCTTAAATATGTCACGAACTATCCTCAGGGCCCATGCTGTGACTACCCCAAGCCCGCCTTCCATAGGCCAAGGGCAGGCGACTGGCACCAAAGGTGTAAATCCCGATAAAACGGAAGGCATTTCCATTATATAAGAAAAAAACACCACAGAGTATGCAAGCAGAAGTAAACACTAAGTAAACTGAGTATAAAAGTAAGTGCTGAAAAGTAAATTGGCCAGAATACAAACCCAACTGAAAGTACAGTACAACTGAAAAGAAAGAACAGTAGCAGAAAAGTAAATCAGCAACCACCAAGTCGTCCTTAGGAATTCTCACCTGAAGGGTGGGTACAAATAGTCTCGTCGACTCCTCGGGTACGTTCGTCCGCTCCGTGTATGTTCCTCCTGATAGTCCACCTTCGGGTACTGTCCTGCTCCACAAGCCTCTAACCACGATCAGCGTTGTCCGTCATCTGCAACCAACACAATGTAGTGTGAGCATAGCTCGTGCAGGGGTGAGTATACTATACTCAGTAGGGACCCCGAGACCCCTGAAGGTCTCCCAGTATCCACAAAGGATAAACCACAAAGGAAGGATACAAACATGAAGTAACAACCAACTTTACTTAGGTATATGACCATACATATACCTAAGTCATCAATTCCAGCTCTGCTCCAACTAATGAGCCCAAGATCAACCCAGTCCACACAGGAAAGTACAACCCAATCCACATAGGAAAGCACAACCCAATCCACACAGGATAGTAAGTCAATCATATCAAAGATAATGATTGAAAGTCAAGACTCAGCTTACACAGGTATACTACTCAGGAAGAGGGGTGGATATGATAGATGTAGCCTCTAAATCATATCCCCTACCGAACCCATGTAGGATCCAAGTACATAAGTCATCGCTGCCGAACCCACGTAGGATCCTAGTACAGTAACCATCGTTGCCAAACCCACATAGGATCCATGTACAGTCGTCATCGCTGCCGATCCCACGGAGGATCCAAGTATAGTCATCCTCACTGCCGAACCAATGTAGGATCGAAGTACATTCATCATTGTCGTTACAGTTGCAGCCAGCTCTAGGGTTCCCGCACACAACACACTCGATTCCGGGAGGGTCTGCTCCTTGAGTCAAAATGGGTGGATACATTAACCATCACGAAGACTAGTGTTAATGTATCCCGTAGTTCCAACCCACGTCATAGGGGAAAACCAAGAAAAACGTGCCCAAGTCACGGAGAACAAGACAACCAAGCCATTTTCCTAAAGTACACAACGTATAGGTAAGCGATAGACGCAGTGTCATCAGACACCAGGTACTGACCACGTGAAACGGCCCATGTCATCAAGATGGTCATGTAAAAAGTAAGTACAGAGCATGTGGTATGGTTACACACCGTGTCTCTAGTCCCCAGGTACTGTCCATGTACCACATCCCGTGTCGAAGGGTTGTTCGTGTAAAAAGTAAGTACATGGTATGTGGTATGGTTACATGCTATGTCCAAACTTTCGGGGTCGGCTCCATGTACGCTGGCCATGTCTGGCCGTGTGGTGGAGTACCTGCCCGTGTACTCCACCTCGTGTTCGTGTATTCCCGGAATACACACCGAGTCATCACGAACCTGTTTCTGCCAAAGTGATGGAAGTACACACCGTGCCACTTGGCTGTGTGATTCTTCCTGTGTATATGTATATCCCGGATTACACGCCGAGCCTCGTGATGCTGCTTCTGCCTTTCAATGAAGATAATACACACCGTGCCTCATGGCTATTTATTTCTGTCAGTGTCCATGTATTTCCCTTGAATACATGCCATTTCCATCGAAGTCTCCTCTGTCGAAATACGTGGACAGTACATGTCGTGTGACCAGTGTCACACATCGTGTGTCACTTCTTCTAATGTTCGTTACTTCTTCCTCTGAACGCTTGTACTACACGGAGTGTTCTTTGGAAGTACACGCCATGTATTCTGGAATATTCCAGAAATGGTGCCTCTGGCTATCAGGCCTCCCGAGGCGTCTGTCCTTTGTTCCGATGATCCATTTGCTACAAAACTCATGTTTCTAGGTCGTCCCGATGTTCCAAGGCCATTTTCGATGTTTTCGGGCCTCCGATTAGCTTCGAAAACTTGCCTTGATTCACCACTCAAGAATGGTTAGAGAATACCATATAACAAGAATGGTGGAGGAATCAGATTGTGTTAGTTTGGACTGGTTCCTTTCGTATTAGTTTGATAGAAAAAGGTTTTGAGAGAACCAAAAACATGGAAGGGAAAACAATGTTTCTCATTCACAAAAACACCCCTACCTCAACTCAAGAAGGTTGATCACTTGATGAAGGATAGAGATGCTTTCATTGATGTTGTCATGGAATGACGACGTCACTTCGTCATTGTCAAGAAGAAAGAAGTCGAGGTTGGCGTCGGCGTTCTTTGCGTTCTTCAATGAAGAATATGAAGTTCTTCAAGAGTTTAGAGCTCTATCTCCCAATATCTTCACACAACAAATAACCCCAAAAATAAAATATGACATATCTTATTTTATTACTTTAGGCCATGCATTTCAATTTTAAAATTCAAACACATAACTCACCTCATTGATTAACCTTGAGTTGTCTAATTAAATGGGGTGTTAAGTTGGAAAGCTTAATGAGGGTGAGAGGGAGGAGTTACTCACCTAAAAGGGGGAGTTAGGAGTTAAAAGAATGTGAAGGGGTGGGGATCATGTGGGCCCCACCTCACCTTTATCCTCTCAAGGGTTGTTAGTAACCGGTGGGTCCCACCACAACTCCCATACATAGGATTAAACCACTTAGAATAAGGAAATAAAATTTTAACACAATTTTATTTTACATTACATTTAATACACATTTTTTAACAACTCCTCTCGAGAAAATGCACCTTCAAGAAAGGTCCTCTTAATAAATTACCGCCACTGCATTTTAATCGGTGCCCTTGGATTTCGATTCCGAGCACTGGTTCGAAAGATAGAAAAACCACTCATTCGTTCACTTAACGTACTCGAGATAAACTTCGGAAATTGATTCCGGGCACTCGGGCATCGGAATCAGGTGCCGTCAGAAACGACGTACTCATAAAATCCAAATAAATTTAAGAAAAAAATTCCCTTTAAATTTACGGGTCATTACATTACTCCCACCTCATGGCTTTACGTCCCCGTATAGTTACATCATAAACTAGGGAAACAAATGGGGGTACTAAGCACGCATCTAAGCTTCCCGCTCCCATGTGCTCTCCTGGAGGTTCCCATGCTACCACCTGATGTTCACTAGAGGAATCGACCATCCACGTAGGTCCCACTCCTATCGATCCTCGATCTCTACTGGATCCTCTGCAAAAGTCACCCCATCATCGATGTCCAGCTCCCCGTGATCAATGATATGTTTTGGGTCGTGCACGTATCTCCTCAGCTGAGATACGTGAAAGATGTCGTGCACCCGGTGCAACTGAGGTGGAAGAGCCCGGCGATAAGCCACCTCACCTATCCTACTGAGAACCTGGAATGGTCCGATGAAGTGTGGAAATATCTTGCCACCCTGGCCAAATCTACGTAGACCACATCGAGGTGAGACCCTTAATAAAACGTAGTCGCCATCCTCAAACTCTAGTGGTATCCACCTCCTATCAGCATAGGACTTCTGTCGGCTCCGAGCAGTCCTCATCTGCTCCTGGATGATCTGTACCTTCTCCGTCGTGGCATGGACCATCTCTGGTCCTACAAGTGCTGACTCCCCAGGGTCTATCCAACACAGAGGTGATCTTCATGTTCGGATGTACAATGCCTCATATGGTGCCATCCCGATGGTGGAGTGGTAGTTGTTGTTGTACGAAAACTCCACCAAGGGTAGGTGATCCTCCTAGCTGTGACCAAAGTCGAGGACACATGCATGGAGCATGTCCTCGAGAGTCTGAATGGTCCTCTCCGTCTGACCATCCTCCTGTGGGTGGAAGGCGGCGCTCAGGTATAGTTGCGTCCCAAATGCCTCCTACAACCCCTTCCAAAGTCGGGAAGTAACGTGATAATCTCGATCAGAGATGATAGATGATGTTACACCATGAAGACGCATGATCTCCTGAACGTAGAGGCATCCCAAACTCTCCACTGAGCCCTGCTCTCTGATAGGTAGAAAGTGGGCCAACTTAGTGAGTCGTTCTACTATCACCCAAATAGAGTCATTTCCTATGGAAGTACGTGGAATCCCAGTCACGAAATCCATAGATATCCCATCCCACTTCCACTTTGGGACCTCTAAGGGTTGTACCAAGCCTGCTGGTAACTAGTGCTTCGCTTTCACCTATTGGAAAGTGAGGCATCGTGAAACAAAATCTGCCACAAACTTCTTCATACTTGGTCACCAGTGTTGTCGTCTGAGGTCCTAGTACATCTTCCCTACTCCAGGATGTACCGCTAGAGGGGAAGTGTGAAACTCACTCAGTACCTCCTCCCATAATGAAACTGGTACAATGGTATGTCCTCTGAAAAGGATGACGTTCTCTTCTCCTACCGAGAATCCATCAGGTGCCTGCCCTGAGGATATCTGTGCATGTCACGTCTCATAGTCAACGTCCCCATGCTGTGACTCTCTGACCCGCTGAAGTAGTGGAGTAGTGACTGTGAGTGACTATAGAAAAGCTTCTCCATCTCTATCCACAAATGATATATGCAACGTGGCTAGCTGCTCCGTCGCCTCTCCATGTAACTGAATGCCCAACCTCCTGCTGAGAGCATCGGCTACTACGTTCCCCTTCGTAGGAGTATAGACTATATCAAAGTCATAGTCCTGGTGGAACTTGATCCGTCCCCTCTGTCTCTGGTTTATGTCCTTCTGCGAGAAGATGTACTTCAGACTCTGGTGGTCAGAGTAGACTGTATAGCGGTCACCCATCAGATAGTGCCACCACATCTTCAAGGAAAATACCACTGCTGCTAACTCCAGGTCATGGGTAGCGTATTTATTCTCCCGATGCCTCAAATTTCATGATCCATAGGTGATCATTGCCCGCCCTTGCATCAGGACACAGCCGAGTCCGGTCCCAAATGCATCGCAGTAAACTAAGTGCCCTATTCCTTCCTCTGATAGCCTCAAGATGGGTGCAGTGGTCAATCTCTGTCTTAGCTCCTGGAAGCTATACTGACATCTATCTGACCACACGAAGGGTTTCCCCTTCTTCTTCAAAGCTGAGAGTGGTGTTGCAACTCTGGAGAAGTCTGGCACAAATCTCGAACAGTACCCAGCCAAAACTAGGAAACTCGACACCTCCGTCACGCTCCTGGGTGGCTCCCAAGCTAGCACTGCCTCGATCTTCACAGGGTCCACCATAACTCCTGCCTCAGAAATGACGTGTCCCAATAAGTGGACCTCACTAATCCAGAACTGACACTTCGGGAGCTTACCATAAAGTTGTTGCTCTCGGAGTGTGTCCAGTACAACCCGCAAGTGGTAGGCGTGCTCCTCCTCTGTAGTCGAGTAAATCAATATGTCGTCGATGAAGACTATGAAAAATCGATCGAGGTAAGGCTGGAAGATCCTGTTCATGAGACTCATGAACACTGCTGTAGAATTGGTTACACTGAAAGGAATAACCAAGAACTCATAGTGGCCATTCCGACGCCTGAATGTTGTCTTCTGCACATCCTCATCTCGAACTCTGAGCTGATGTTTTCTCGACCTGAGGTCTATCTTCGAGAACCATCGTGCTCCCTTGAGATGATAAAAGAGGTCATCAATCCTCATAAGTGGATACTTGTTCTTCACGGTCACCTGGTTCAGGAGATGTAAGTTGACACACAATCACAAGTTCCCGTCCGCCTTCTTGGCGAACAAAATCAGGGAAGGCTAGTGTGAAACACTGGGTCAGATGAATCCCTTGCCCTATAATTTCTCCACCTATACCCATAGCTCTCGAAGCTCAGTGAGAGCCATCTGATATGCCGGAGTGGATATCGTGGTTGTCCTGGGGTACATGTCAATATATAAGTGTACCTCTCTGCGAGGAGGGAGTCCTGGAACGTCGTCAGGAAAAACATCCGCATACTGATGCACCACTATAGGAAAACTCGGACTCTGCACATCAACTTCTCATAGGATGAGACTATCCAACTAATGAGTAATAGGATGTCCTATCTTTTGTGTGAATCTATCTTGTGCTGCAAAGGCTCCTTTCTCACCGATGAAGGTGAACCTGCTCTCATCGGTGTGAACACATCTCACCTTGCGCCTAATACAGTCGATCTGAGCATGAACCTTAGATAACCAATCCATGCCCAAGATGACGTCGTAAGGCCTCGACGCCGCTACAAAAATATCTCAGCCGAATCTCTCGCCTCCTAGAGTAAGCTCACACTGCCGGAACCAGTGCATAATCGTTGAGTCTGCTCTCGTAGGAGCCTCTAGCCCTAAGGATCGAGCCAACGGCTTCATCAGAATCTCCAAGCTCTGAACAAGGGAAGTGGAAATGAAAGAATGACTCACACCTGTGTCTATAAGAACTGCAGCAAGGGTGGATTAGACACAGATAGTACCTCGAATCATCTCAAGTGCGCTGTGGTCGTAGGCCTCCACTGCCTGAAGCTGAGTCTATCTCTGTCCGCTATCTCCCTGTGGTCGGGGTGGACCTCCTAGTGGTGGTGGTGGTGGTAGAGCCTCAAAGTGTCTCCCACCACCCGCTGCTCATCCAGCTCCTCTGCCTCGTTCGCCTGCTCCCTGCGGACAGCCACTGTCAAACCTCTGCCTCTGCCTGGGTGGTCCCTCAACCATCTACTACTCCTCTGCATGGCGGGTTGGGCAGTCACGAGCCATGGGGCCCAGCCCACCGCATTCATAGCAATGTCTACCTCTTGAATGACTGGCTCTACTTCGTGTGCCTCGCACCTCCGAACTAGTGTACTGAGGTCGTCCACCTGATGGTCTTGTCCACTTGGACCCCTGTGACATCCGTAGACTTCCAGCTGCAGAAGACTCCGCTACGTCCCGCCCTACGGTAGGTCTCGCTGCTGGTGTTGGCTCAGCAAGAAAGCTCTCTACAAGAAGGGCTCGCTCCAGTACTCCTGCATGCGTCAGAATGGTGAGGGAGATCATCGATGCCCTGATCTCATGCCTCAGTCCCTTCTTTAAGGTCTGGGACCGGAAGAATGGGTCCCATACCATGTCTTTGGAGAAGCGCGAGAGATCACTAAATCTCACCGAGTACTGGGCCACTGACATACTGCCCTGCCGTAGCTGTAGTAACTCCTAGATGCGCACCGCACGGAGGGTGGCTGGAATGAACTCTGAGTGAAAAGACTCTCAAAGTCCGTCCAAAGAAGAGATGTCTCGTCGTGCACCTGGAGCATCCGGCTCCACCATCTACCTACTGCTGCGTGTAGGAGACTCGCCACAAGGATCACTATAAGATCTGCTGGTGTCCCTACCAATCTGAAAACTCGAGCAACAACGTCCAGCCAATCCTCGGCTTCCTGAGGGTCAGTCTCCCCATAGAACCTGGGCAGTCTCTGATGCTGAAACTCATGCAGTGCACTTAGGCGACGTGCAATCTCAGTTGTTGGGGCTGGTGGCATCGGTGGCTCGGCGTGTAGAGGTACCGCTGGTGCCTCTGTTGTAATGGGACCCTGCACCAAGGCCTCGTCACTCGGTGGGCTCTTGTCTTGCAAAAAACATAGAACCCTAGCTGGCTATCGTCATGGGGCCATCTTGAAAAGAAACAGGTGCGCCGCAGTCAATATAGTATACCTAGTGAGCTGACACAAAGTAATCATAAAGAAAACTTTTGAAACACACATGCAATCAATGTTTTCCTGCATTGAGTCGGAAGTCATAAGTCAGGGTCCTGGTGTACGGATACGTCAGCCGTCGCACCAACACTGGACTCCCTGGACTGAAAACTACACTCAATACCCTTAACACTATTGCTTCACATAGAATAAATTATCAGAGTCCTAAGTTCTATGCTAGAACCGACTCCTCTGATACTAATTTTTCATGACCCATCCTCAGGGCCCGGGCCGTTACTTCCCTAAGCCCGTCTTCCATAGGCCAGGGCAGGCGACTAGCACCAAAGGCATAAATCCCGATAAAAGGGAAGAAATTTCCTTTATATAAGAAAAAAACACCACACAGTACGCAAGATGAAGTAAACACTAAGTAAATTGAGTACAAAAGTAAGTGCTGAAAAGTAAATGGGCCAGAATACAAACCCAACTGAAAGTACAGTACAACTGAAAAGAAAGAACAGCAGCAAAAAAGTAAATCAGCATCCACCAAGTCATCCTACAGAATTCCCACCTGAAGGGTGGGTACAGATAGTCTTGTCGGCTCCTCGGGTCCGTCCATCCGCTCCATGTACGTTCCTCCTGATAGTACACCTCCGGGAACTATCCCTCTCCACAATCCTAAACCACGATCAGTGATGTCCGTCATCTGCAACCAACACAACGTAGTGCGGGCATAGACTATGAAGGGGTGAGTATAAGATACTCAGTAGGGACCCTGAGACCCCTGAAGGTCTCCGAGTATCCACAAAGGATAAATCACAAATGAAGGATACAAACACGAAGTAACAACAAACTCTACTTAGGTATATTCCCATACATATACCCAAGTCATCAATTCGAGTTCTGCTCTAACTCATGAGCCCAAGTTAAACCCAGTCCACACAGGAAAGTACAACCCAATCCACACAGGAAAGCACAACCCAATCCACATAGGATAGTAAGTCAATCATATCGAAGATAATGATTGAAATTCAAGACTCAGCTCACACAGGTATACTACTCATGAAGAGGGGTGGAAATGATAATGTAGAATCTGAATCATCTCCCCTGCCGAACCCAGGTAGGATCAAAGTACAGAAGTCGTCGCTACCAAACCCACATAGGATCCTAGTACAGTAACCATCGCTGCCAAACCCACCTAGGATCCAAGTAAAGTCGTCATCGCTACCGAACCCATAGAGTATCCAAGTACAGTCATCCTCGCTGCCGAACCCACGTAGGATCCAAGTATAATCATCATTTTCGTTGCAGTCGCCGCCATCTCTAGGGTTCCCTCACACAGCACACTCGATTCTGGGAGGGTTCGCTCCTCGAGTCAAAAGGGGTGGATACATTAACCATCACGAAGACTAGAGTTAATGTATCCCGTAGTTCCATCCCATGTCATAAGGGAAAACCAAGAAAAACGTGCCCATGTCATGGAGAACAAGACAACCAAGCCATTTTCCTAAAGTACACGGCATGTAGGTAAGCGATACATGCCCTGTCATCAGACACTGGGTATTGCCTGTGTGAAACGGCCCATGTCATCAGGCTGGTCGTGTAAAAAGTAAGTACACGACGTTTGGTATGGTTACACGCCATGTCTTCGGTCCCCAGAAACTGTCTGTGTACCACAGCCCATGTCAAAGGGTTGTTCATGTAAAAATTAAGTACACGGAGTGTGGTATGGTTACATGCCGTGTATAAACTTCCAGGGTCGGATCTGTGTACGTTGGCCATGCCTGGACGTATGGTGGAGTACCTACCCATGTACTCCACCCCGTGTTCATGTATTCCCGGAATACACGCCGAGTCATCACGAAGCCGCTTCTGCCAAGGTGAAGGTAGTACACGCCATGCCACTTGGCTGTGTGATTCTGCCCGTGTCCATGTATCCCCCGGATTACATGCCGAGCCTCCCGAAGCCGCTTCTACCTTTCAATGAAGATAATACACGCCGTGACTCGTGGCCATGTATTTCTATCTGTGTCTATGTATTTCCTTTGAATACACTCTATGTCCATCAAAGTATCCTCTATCGAACTGTGTGGACAGTACACGCCATGTGACCGGTGTCACACACCCTGTGTCACTTCTTCTAATGTCTGTTACTTCTGTCGATGAACGCTTGTACTACATGGCGTGTTCTTTGGAAGTACATGCCATGTATTCTGGAATTTTCTAGAAATGATGCCTCTGGCCAGCACGCCTCCTGAGGCGTCCGTCCTTTGTTCCGATGATCCGTTTTCTACAAAACTCTTGTTTCTAGGTAGTCCTGATGTTCTGAGGCCGTTTCCGATTTTTTCGGGCCTCTGGTCGGCTCCGAAAACATTCCTTGATTCACCGCTCATGAATGGTTGGAGAACACCATATAATAAGAATGGTGGAGGAATCAGATCGTATTTTTTTGGTCTGGTTCCTTCCGCATTAGTTTGATAGCAAAATGATTAGAGGGAACCTAACCAAAAACATAGAAGGGAAAACGACATTGCTCATTCACAAACACACCCCTACCTCAACTCAAGAAGTTTGATCTCTTGAATAAGGATGGAGATTCTTTCTTTGAAGATGTCATGGAATGACGACGTCGCTTCGTCAATGTCAAGAAGAAAGAAGCCAAGGTCGGTGCCGACGTTCTTCGCGTTCTTCAACGAAGAAGATGAAGTTCTTCTAGAGTTTGGAGCTCTCTCTGCCAATATCTTCACACAACATCTAACCCCCAAAATAAAATAAGACTTGTCTTATTTTATTACTTCGGGCCATGATTTTCAATTTTAAAATTCAAACACATAACTCTTCTCATTGATTAAGCTTGAGTTGTCTAATTAAATGGGGTGTTACGTTGGCAAGCTTAATGAGGGTTAGAGGGAGGAGTTTCTCACATAAAGGGGGAGTTAGGGAGTTAAAAGAATGTGAATGGGTGGGGTTTGTGTGGGCCCCACCTTAATTTTATCCTCTCAAGGGTTGTTAGTAACCGGTGGGTCCCAACCCAACTTCCACACATAGGATTAAACAACTTAGAATAAGGAAATAAAATTGTAACACAATTTTATTTTACATTACATTTAATCCACATTTTTTAACAACTCCTCCTGAGAAAACGCACCTTCAGGAAAGGTCCTCTTAAGCAATTATTGTCGCTGCGGTTTCGTCGGTGCCATCAGATTTCGATTCTGAGCACCAGTTCAGAAGATAGAAAACCCCTATCATTCGTTCAATGAACGTACCCAAGCTAAACTTCAGAAATTGATTCTGGGCACTCCGGGCCTCGGAATCAGGTGCCGTCAGAAACTACATTCAAATAAAATCCCAAAGAATTTAAGAAAAAAAATTTCCTTGAAATTTATGGGTCTTTACAAAATAAACCTGAATATTTAATATTTATTTCAATATGAACTCGTTCATATTAAAAATTTACATATTATTGAATATGATCTTCTTCATATATAAAATTTATGATAATTAAGAAATATAAAAACCCTTTAATATTTTATATGAACATTTTATTTCTTATATGAAAATTTTACATAATCTAAATATGAAATATTTTATTTATTCCAGCAAAACATTTTTTTGTTATATTTAAATAATTTCTAAACAATACCCTTAATATGCGCAGTTCATATTATTATTTATAAAAAGATGATAAAATAATATAAAATCTTTTATATTTACCCTTATTTTATAATTTATATGTATTTTAAATTTATACAGCATGTATATAAAAATTAAACATCAAAAATATCTATAAAAAAATTTGTATGGTTTAAATCCCCCCTCAGATTTGACATTGGCCCTCTGGGTCTGTGATAGTGAAGTTTTTTTTATAATTTTAAGAAACAATATTCCTTAAAATATAAAATTAATGGAAATTTTTTTATAAAAAAACATAACATGGTTGTTACCATATGAAATCAATTGCAAAGGATAACCATTTCCATTATCCCTTAGGTGGATTTATCTCATGTAAATCCTTTATAAGTCTTACTTTTGAAACCGTGGGGTTGTTTTCATAGAAGACAAAATAGTTACACAAGATTTTAGTGACGTCAATGAATATATAAGAGGTACACAGGGGTTTAGTACCCTAAAAACATAGAATATTTATAACAAAGTTTAAGGTTCTTGAGGAAGATAGAAGAGGTACTATAGAGTTTAGGTTTCTTCAAGAAGATAAAATCGGAGGGTGTTATCATGGTGTTGGGATTGAACCACCAAAAGGATTCGTATTTATACCTATGAAGGAAATCAAAACCAATTCAGTTTACTATTACATTTAAAATTTGTGTGAAAGGGCTTGAAACTCTCCCTTGATAAATGAGGATTGTAATTTTAGGCTGAGTAATAAGGCATAAAATATAGTTTGATTCTATTTGAGTAAGGTATGAAACCTGTTGTTGACAATAATTATTCTAGATTACATCCATGTATGTGGGTGTACCATGTATTTTAATGTCTTCTGAGAGGAAAAAATGTGTCATTCAATTTAAATTCATGTGAAAAAGATCAATGTACTATGTTTTCAACCATATAGTGTGTACCACTCTATACAGTTTAAGGTTATATTGGATGGAACCTTATACAAGGGTCATACATTAGAATGTTATTTTAAATTACCCATTACCAAATAATATAGGAATAAATAATGGGTTTATCCTAATTTTTCACTCATAAGTAACTCATATTACTCTTATAACCATATGAGGAGGTGAAAAATGATAAGAAAGTCATATTTAACTCAAATAACCCCTTAATAAGGAATCCTATAAATGTACTTTCCAAAGTTCTGGTAGTTCCAACATAATGGTTTGGAAGACATAAATGAATGTGAAATGACATAGTCTTATGAAAAATCTTCCCAATGTATGTTAGAGATCATGTGTAAAGAAATGGTTGGTAAGAATCCAGATATCGATTGTACATAATATGAGTACGGATTATTATTAAGAAAACAAGGATTTTAGGGAATTATAATGAACTATGAAATAGGTATCTGACCTTATAAACAGATTCCTTGAATGAACCTTGGTTCATTACTGATGGAAAAGGGTATAAGTAACCCCCTGGAGGCAAAACAACCCATTAAAAAGGGGATTTCATGAATCTATAGGTTTGGGAACAAACCATAAAAAAACAATAATTTTCATCACTGAAAATAATGGTTATCATCTAGGATTGACACTATTAAATTGAAATATGGTTTTCATGAGTCATGGGACATGCACACATAAACTAAATTCATGATTGGGCATCATCTTGTTAGAGGTATTTCCTGAATGTATGTGTCAGGTAAGTTTTTTATAATTATAACATTAGAGTTACCTATAAATAAGTAAGAAATCCTAACTTCCAAAGGGGGGTGTATCAATTTCAATTCATATATTGGAGACATACACAAGAAACTCCATTATAGAAATTCCATTTTTTGGTCAATTTATAAACCTACAAAAGTGGAATTCTGATTTGGAGTTATACAAAAAGGTAATGCATGGAATTCAATGTCTTTATCTCTCTCTTCATCTATTTAGATTATATTTCCTCTTTATCTTGTATATATATGTGATTTTTTTTCTTATGGTATTTTTATATGTAAAAATAATATGTGTGTAACATGGTATCTTATGTAGAAACTCTAGATAAGTGGGTATATAAGGGAACACATGGGAATGGAAGGAAGCATGAGATATATGTGGGTTTCCAATGGAAAATACATGTTCCTGATGGTCGATTTCAAGGGGTTGAGTTTTGTAAAATAATTCATGTCATGTTCTTTATTTTTGAATAGTTTCCAATAGGTTTATTCATGGGACTGAAAACACCCAATGGTTCTACATCCAAGAGGGACCTTCTTTCCAAAGGTAGGCGCTCATTGGGATGTTTAGTCAATGGTTCTTAAGAACTCATATTGGTTGAGAGGATGGGAGGTTGGGATCATCACACCCTTTTGGGGGGAATTTTTATCCACTCAATGAATCTATTATTGATTATTATATGATTGTGAATTCTTCATTAATTACCAAGTATGAAATTAGTCTCCCTAGAATTAACAATCAATTTTTAGCGTGTATGGAATTTGGAATCATCTGTATGGATATGAGGTTCTTCATCAATGCATATTTCTATATGTATCTAATCTTATCCATCAATGGTATCCTCTTATATACTGACTAGAGATTCTTTGGATGTTGTTACACTAATGATAGTTTTCATTCATATAGTGGGGTAATCTAGAGAGTATCATTATCCATGGAGATGGAAGCTATTTTGACGTCGGGATTAGACTCATGAGATGGGATTCCAATATATCATGGTGAAAGGAATAAAAAATCACATTGTTAAGTGCCACTTAATGGGAAACATCACTCATTTTAAGGTCATGTGATAAGGATCAAACCATGCAGTTCAGTGTCAGGCGGCAAGGATGTTTAAACAGGAGGTGACTTGTCAATGTTTGGTGTGGGAATAATGCTAAAGCGGCCCAGGGACCATAAAAGGTATATGAGATCCTGGGTTAGATAATACCCTAATAAGAATATGTCTTAGATAGAATATATTTTATTTTGGGGTGTTGGGTTTGGACCCTAGAGATGCTTCCTACGTATCCCATTTGGATGGGAATCAAATCCCATGTTGTTTGGTTGTGAGTACCCATACATATGGATCCCCTATAAAGGTTTGTCTTTTAAGGGAGTATAGAACTTTGATAGGATTGAGTTGGGGATTACACTTGAGGAGGATACCCAGTGAAAAGGGCTTATGAGGGACATCTTGAATCATGGTGATTTGGAGGATTTTTTCGGGCTTACATTAGAGGAGGAGGCCTAATGAGTGAGAATGGTGATATGGTTGGGGATTATTCTTGAAGAGGAGGCCCTCATATGATGTTTGGGATTATACCAAGTAGGATGACCATCAGGTTTGAGATTATGTGGATTTCATGACCACTATCAACCTCTAAGAACACATGAGTCGTGATCAGTTTGAGAAACAAGAGAAAACCAGAGATCCCAAAAACCACACAATCTTCATTTCCCTGAGGTAGGATACATGGACTTTAGGACCCATACATATAAAGTTAGTATGAAGGAATATGAGAAGAATATCCTAAATAGTATTCTCTTCAAAATCATGCATATGACTATGTAGATGTCGTGATCATGTCCATACTCTAAGACCACATGAATCATGAGGAGTTATAGTTGAATGTGAGAAGCTACAGGAATCAAAATATCCAAAAAACCACACACTCCTCCTTCCATTGGAGAAAGAGGCAATGTGTACGAGATAAGAATAATGGGCTTGGATTCACCCGTTCCCTCTCCAGTTTCATATCCATTATAGTCACATCATACTATAAATATTGTTATGACCTAGGATCTATAGAGCAAAAATAGTGAAACCTCCTAAAAGAAATTCTAGGGGATTACTCTAGTAGGGATGCCCTAAAATTGGTTCCGCAATAGAATAGGAGTATCTCATTTGATGTCAAAGGGAAAGGAAAGCATGATACTCACCCACTCCACCTGGAACTGGAGGCTTTGAATCTTAGATACGACTAGGGAAGGATATGGTCCTAACACTAGAACCCAAGATCGAGAATGCCCCAATACCACCCCCAAGTTTAGGATCCTCCTAGACATGGGAATTCATACTCACTTTCAACTCACGGAACCTAGCCTTTAGGTAGGAAATGTGTGGAGAACCTATGACAGTAGGAATGAATACCCAAATGGAAGACATGTTGTAGTGCCACATTCCATGGTTTTTCATGTCCAAAGGGTTTGGTGGAGATTTTTACTTGGTCCCTCTTAGAAAAGGTATCCAAAGGAAGAATATCCCTTCCATTGGTTGATTTGAAGAGGGATCAAAGGGGGGATCATGTAGTTCTCAGATCAAAGAGAAAAGGTGCATCATACAGGGATTGGGAGGAACTATAAGTGCTCCATGTAGGGGGTATAGGCTTATGTGAGTTGGATATGCCTTGGGAAATGAACCACATGGGAAAAAAACATGGATGGGGCTTTATACAAGGCACAATGGGTATCCTTAGGTGTTCTTGGATGAGGCTCAAGAATGCCCTTGGTTAGGGAAGGGACCTCGGGAAGGTGGTTGTCCACTAGGGGATAAGGGGTCCTCATATAGGTGTATTTCGTTTAAAACCCTAAAGGGACTTTGATATCACTTATTAACCTTAATTATATCTTCTCTAGGGATTTATAGATATTCCTAAGAGGTTTTGGAGGACCTATATGAAGGGGAAGCATGACCAGAGCTTAAAGGTTTCTTCTAATTTTCCAGCTGGACAAATAAATAACACAAGGGTCTTATTTATAGGAAAATATGGAACCCTTGTCAAATGATATTGTCTTCATAGGTGTATGGTGTAGGTTTCCAATGCATGTGTCCCATGTAGGGAGGGTCTTCCTTTTAGTGTAGCCTAGTGGGGTTGCACAAGTATTCTGATGCGTAGGGGTGTACACATAGGCTATCTGAGGAAAATACCTTTATTATTCTTTGGGGACTTCACATATTTATAATTATTGAGGTACTCTTCATAAAAATTTTTCCTAATTTAAAATATTTAGTTTCAACAAATGAACCCCCTCAGGATTGGATCTTATCTAAATAAGAGGGTTTATTCCTAATGTAGAATGAGCAAAAGATTATAAGAGTAGAACTGGCCAACTATGCTGGAAACCTACCTAGGGTGGTGGCATAGGCCCGGTGTGCAAGTACAGTGAATAAGTTCCAAACATAGATCTATTGAACAGATCTGGTGTGTAGGTCAATGCAATATATAAATACGATTGTCCCATTTTCCAATTTTTATCATTCCATGTTGTCACTTTTCACACTTGTCACACATGTTGTCTACCCAGACTACCTATGATTATCCTTTCATGAAGGTCTCCTGAAGAATTTCCTATGGTAAAACCACTTTGAGAGACCATGATATGAAGATTTACCTCCACAAGGAGTCTAGGCAAGGCATCTAGTTGAGGGACCTACATAAGAGCCTTGGTCAAGAGGGCATCATGTAGAACTTGGTCAAAGAGAATACGCAAGTCCCTTACTTTTCCAAAATTTTGAAATATTCTAAGTCAAAATTTTATATTATATAAGTCTATATTTCAACTTATTGATAAAACCTGATGTCTTTTGTATGTTTATAATGGCTTCCCTGATGACTTCTATTGAGAAAACTGTTGCACGTTCCTCTGAGATGATTAACGTTTTTGGTATATATTACTATGAAATGGATGAGCCTAATCTAAATAATCTAGTGAAGTATTTGGAATTGTATTAACATGAGTATCCATAAATTGATTACTTTCCTTTGTATGATCATAAACTTTTGAGGCATAATTTTATCCCTAGGGTTCAGAGTTACTTCTCAATGTCCTAGTTTTTGAAGCACATAAACTTCTCTTCCATCGACATTTCCTACAAGGGATATTATAATAAGGAAGGAATATTTCCAAATAGATATTTCATGCATCATAGTATCTACACTATAGATTTGATGATGCATTTCCAGGAATTGAATCCCCATTGTTATGACTCCAATTTTTGAGCTTCACAGATGAATCAAACACAAGGTTATAAGGGAGACTACGATTTTCGTTCTAGAAGGGGTGTTAGGCATGAGTGGATGTGGTCATACTTAGGGTGCCAGACTTGTGCAGAATTGAAAAAGGAGATCCAATACTCCTATATCTATTACGTTATTTGGGTAGGGAAAACTTATGTTTACACGAACACTGAAATCATCCCTAAGATACTGAGCTGATGGAGTCCTCAAAAAAATTCGTTCCATATAATGCATGGTAAGTTTGATATTATCTTGTGGGATGTCTAAGTTTTTTGGATCCCTTATTCTTGGGGACATGTGCAATGAGTATATCCCACTGAAGGAAAAGTGGGATAATGCTGAAAAGACACAGGCTTTTTCCCACAAGCACTTTAAGGTTACGAAGAAATTAACATCCAATAAACCTGTCCCCAGGGGTAAAATAAATCCTAGAACATGGATGGGGCCATTACCCAAAATATAAGGAGAGGATAACACTTGTATGAATTGTACTGAATTCCCTATCCTAGAGAATTGGGGTGATCCTAGCACATTATGGCCTACATTGGAGAAGGGCCAGTATACCCTTTAGGGTTATAAGGTAAATCCTGAAGTTTCCTTGAAGACTGGTGTGGTTGGATTCATCGTAATGTGGATAAGCAATTACCTACTTATAGTTTGTGAATACAATGGTATTTTGAGGCTATGGAATTTTGTTATCATGAAAAAAATATCATAGGGGAGGTACATAGGATTTGATTCCCCTATCCAAGAGAGAATTTACCGATTATTACTGAATATGTACCATGAGAAGGCTCGGTTTAAAATTTCAGGACCATTTCAAGTGCTTTGGGGGTGGATTGTAGTACACTTCAATTTATATGTCATGCTGCCCTTAGTTAAAGTCTTTTATAGTCAATTTCTTTAATTTGTTCATGATTTTTCTAGAATCCAACCTCTAAGCCCAACGTGTGATGATGTGTTGAGGATATTGACTGTGTTAGAATAATTCAACTTCTTCCTATATGGTAACCCACCAACATGGACATTTAATGATGACAAAAAGGAAAATAATTATGAAATGAGGTTGTACATGATAGTATTCAGAGAAAACATAATGGTGGATCACATTGAGTGTGAGATTATCCATGAGGTCTATGCTCTATATTGATTTACTCACCAGTTCAAGTGCCTGCAAAAATATAGAATCTATCTTCCTATGCATGTTATGATTGAGAATCATTTGATGGTAGCTCGATAGTTCTAGATTCTTATGGCCATAGAGGTATCCAAACTATCAAATACACTACCTCCATAAGATACATCAATTGGGCTGTAGGCAGGGTATGCCAGTGCATGAATCATTTTATTCCCTCAATGGGTGTTGATGAAAGTCATTTCTGAGGTCATGGCCACAAAAATTGCAAGTCATGGAATTCATAGTATAAATATTTAACCAAAGTTGAAGGTACTAAATATCTATATCTTTTGAGGGTATCTTGGGAAAAGACCATCGAGCGGGATAGGGTTGAGAAAAATAAACCTCTAATGCTAATGAAGTCTAGTCATCACAATCCGGAGGATATTCGTGTTACATCCACCCATTCATCCATGATAGAAACAAGGCTTGAAGAGTCTTGTAAGTCAAAAGGTGTCAGGTCATCATAAAAAACATCCACATCAGAGCCTAATTGTGTACGTCCCTTAGTGATCTAATCTTGGGAGGGTATAACTCGTGATGTCGGGGATGCATGGATGTTTCTTCATGCTGGTATGCGCATCCCATAACTAGGAGATATTAGCGCACCCTATGACCTCCACTCTAAAGGTGATTTGTTCAAGGTGGGGAGGTATATTCTGGAGTTGAAGGCTTTGACATATTTAACTGATGATCAAATATCTATCACAAAGTGAGTGTTTGACATGCTAGACTGAGGAGTGCTTGAGGGGGGTAACCGGTCACCATGAAGAGGAATGGAACATCTACCTTGACCCTGATGATGTATTTCTCTTTTCTCCCTTATATTTACTACACTTTCATCCATTTTTATATTAATATTTTTGAGATTTAATTTGCAGCATAAAAGGAGAAAAAAAAAGAAGGATAAGAAATACCATCCACAAAGGCACTTGATTCACCGAGGTATGGGCCCACATGCACCCCCATTGAGGTAGTGGATTAGTCCCTTGAATCCCTAGAACTACTCTGAGGTTAGAAGACTATAATGTACGATATAGTGGTGGGAGTTCTATAACTTTTACCTTAATTTTATGTTTCCAGAAAGACATACATGGGCCCTTTGCCATATTGATAAAGGGAGATAATGAGGGTGATAAAGTTGTCCAAATGTACATGCCACAGTATGTCTCTGTGCTTTCATTCGATATCATGACATGTTCAAAATAGGCCTTTTAGCCATACTTTTCTTTTATAGAATATGCATTACTTTCCTACCTCAAGGTTTCTAGCATTGACCCTTAAAGGATTGAGGGGTACACCCTGGATGAGACACATACCAACACTGATGAATACATCATCTTGACAGATAAAGAATTAAGAGATAATAAAAGTGTCTGCCCCTATTCCTATAGAGATGGGAGAGGGACACGATAATGTGATATGCACTTCCTAAGGTGTCATGTGTTCTTTCCAACTTTCCTCTCTTAAATATATTTCAAATCAATTTCCTACAATGGACGAACTTTTAGTAGTCAAAGTTGGTCCCATTATCACTCTAGAAGGGACTGACGAGGATCTTAGATAGTCTGATGAAGTTTTTGTTGCTGACCTTGACTCTTAAGGTACTGACAAAGATGTTAAAATATATTATATGGAATATGGGATCGATGGAAGAGCCATTTAGGTCTTGATAAAAGTGTCTTGGATACACCTACTGGTGAGGATGTTACGAGAATTAATTCCATGTATCATAAAATGATTGATCTAATTAATACAGACATTAATATATCAGGATCAATCAAGGAATTCGAGGATTTCCATAGGTAATTGGATGGATGTGAGTTTTATCATTATTTTATTTTCCAAACACAGTTTCCTTTCTTTCACATAGTTATTTATATAAAATATCAACTTTTATAGGTTTGTCTCCATAAAATGTTTCCATGGAACACCATGAACAAGGAATCCACGTCCACCGTAATCCTTTTGTCAAGGGAGTGATAACTAAGAATCTTGAAGTGGGAGATTCTCAAGATCCTATAATACCAATTTCTTAGAATACATATTAGGAGGTTCCTCTTTAGGAGGTTCTTGCTCAAGGAGTTGAGGTTGAGGGTCCTAGAGAGGTATAAATCATAGAAATCAACCCAATAAATGGTGAGTTTTATTAATTGATTTAGTTACTTCACTGAATTTTTTTTGACCTCTTGATGTTGATGAGAGGTTTCACCTGTTATTTAGTGACATCGACTTCAATGCATGTGTCTGGGAGGGGGGCTTCCATACTTGTTCCACCAACATTAATAGGTGAAGTTGAGGCTATTTTGGAGGGAGTTAGAAAAGGTGTAGTATTGAGTGAACTAATCCTAGATTATGTATCTCCTTCCGAGAGCAGCTCTAAGTCTGACCTGGAGGTGCAATGAAATTTTCTCTATACGCATTGTATTGTCTAGTGACATATTTGGAAGATAATCAGGGAAATTCCCCTTGAAGTCATGTCATCATGAATTCAATGACTTCCATTTAATATTTCCATACTAGGATATAAAATATTAAATTATTTTTAAATCCAAAATGCGGTGAAGTATATCATTCAAAAAAGGGAATAAGAGAAAAGAATAAAATAGGATGAGGTGCAGCTGGCAGTCTAGTTTGAGGAACTCAGAGCTGTTGTAACCCAAGAAGAGATCAGCCACACCAGGAAGGTGGAGGAGTAACAAGATCACCTTGATGAGAATTATCTTTATATGGTGTATCTTTAAGAAGAACTAGATGTTGTAAATTAGGATGTAGTCTAACTCCACTGATCCTTGGTCAGAGCCCTGGCATAAAGAAGGGATGCTATTAGTACAGAGAAGGAGAAGTTCCATAAAGATGGGGATGTTTCTTCTATACAATCAGTTGAGCTCTAGAAAACTATGGAAATTTCTTGAGGTAAATTTCATCTTATCAAATATTTTATTATAACTCCCTAATATTTTTGAAATATTTTTTTTCAAATTAATTTAATCTTTTTGATATTTTTCATTTCACACAATACTGAATATTGATTTTTTATACCAAAAATACTTTGTTTGGTTTGAGTTATACGCAACACCAAGATAATATTGTGCAAAAGGAAACACTATATTATCTTACAGTATAAACAACACCATTCTTGGCTTGTTTTACACACAATGTTGAGTTTCTTCGATAGCTTGCATTTCACACAAGACCACGTTTTACTGAAAAATAACATATTATTAAAATACTATTATTTAATTTAATGATATATAAGATAAATATTAAAATTATTAATTTTATTAACTAACCTATTAAAATATATGGTTTATAAGATTAATTCAACAGTTACTAATTAATATATACCAATTAAATATAAAAGAAATATTTTTATTTTTATGATCCCAAATTCATTTTGTATTAATAAATTAAATTAATTACAATTAGTGAATTATATTAAAAAAATATATATTTTATATATTTAAATAAATATTTTCTAAATTTACCGAATAAATTTTATAGGCGTAAGATAAGAACCAACCCAATTTTATGCATAAAAACCCATATTTTTCAAAAGTTAATTTATCACCGTTTAATGGTAAACCCATTTTAAATTATATTTATGACACTTTTATATATTAAATTTGAAAAAATAAACTTATTATTTTAAATAAAAATATTAAAATTTACTTTGGTTCATTTTTTGTATTTTTTCTGATAAGTTTCATGTTTTGATGAATAATGAGAAATACTAAATTTTAATTGAAAATAACTTTTTTTACCTAAATAATTTAGTATTAAATTATTATTTTTAATTTTTTAAAAGTATAAAGAAATTATTTTTTTATCATTTAATCCAATTTAAGTCATTGTAATCAATTTTTCATTGAACTTAGATGTAAAAACATTTCAATCTTTCGCATGTTTGAACTTTAATAACCTGTTTTCTCAACCCGTCAATGTGATTAATTATAAATTATTTAATAAAAATTCTATGTTTCACATTTTAAAAAATGGATTAAATATTTATAATTATTGGGTCCAAAATATTTAAATAGGGTACTTTTATTTTTGGGAAAATGAATGGTAATTTTAGTAATTTTTTATTTACCACGGTAAAGGGTAAATCAAGGAATTAAATGTAGAAACAATATTATAATATTATAAAATCACCCAAAAAGTTGTAATAATTTCGTTTGATACGTGTTTTTTACCCAATTCTACCTTAGATATAAATTATTATCCCTTTTAAACCAATTGTGTAAGATTATGAAATTTATTATATTTTATTTAAAGAAGAGTTAATGATGTCATACTCAAATTTTAATAACTCTATCATTTTTTATATAGGGTTACATAAAAGATAAATTAGAATATAAATATTCATTTTAAAAATAATAATTTTATCTTAATCATGATAATTTATTTTTAATTCTTATTGAACATCCCAGGTAAATAAAGAATAATACATTTTCTTATTTATTATTATTTGCGTATTAAATATTAATTCTACTTTAAATGAGTTGATATGTTCGATAGCATACCTAATACGCAACAAAGAGTTTCTTTGAAATCTTACGTTGCACACTAGTAATAAAATAATATTATTTTAAATGGTAGTTAACACGTAGCCATTGTATTGGAGGGAATGAATATAAATAACTAAAATATTATTATATATTTTATTTAATTGTTTTTTCATTTAACCAATAAAATAGAAAGGCTTAAAATAAGAAAAGAATTCAATTTTAGGCATAGATACTCTAATATTCACTAAAGGTCCACTTATTTCCTTTTCATGGAAAACCTTCATTAAATATAGTTTTGGTCACTCTTATACTTTCTATTGGACCAAACAAAATTCTTCTTTAGAATCGGGACATCAAAATTTTCTTTTTGATATTTTTTTGTATTTTTCTGATAAAGTTCATTTTTTAATGAATAGTGAAAAATATTGTATTTTATTTCAAAACTTATTTTTAATCTAATTTATTTATATGATTATATTATCATTTGAATTGGTTTTAAAGTGAAATTAGAATATATTTTTACCATTTAATCCAATAGTGGTCGTTGGAATTAATTTCCCTTTGAAATCGGACTTAAACTAGTGCCAATCTTTTGATACTTATTGTTTCATAAAAACACGCTATTTACTCTGATAGCGGGAATTAATTATTAAATTAATTAATGTAACTTATATGTTTTGAATTTTTTAAAATAGACTTAATTTTTGAATTCGGAATATCAAATATAGCTTAGGGTGATGTTTTGGTATTTTTTTGAAAAACATCAATTTTTGATGAATAGTGAAACCACTAAGTGGTACATATAAAACTGATTTTTCGTTTAAATGAAATTTTACCACCTCTGTGTTTTAAATTTCAAAAATCCAACACACATGGTCATCATTAATAAGTAAAATTTTGTTCAATGGGATTAAAATAATTTTTTGGTGAATAGTAACTTTTAAGTTTTTAATCACGATTAGAGGTAATTAGTGTAGTTTAAGGTAAAAATAATGTTTTAATAATATGAAATGAACTTGAAACATGTCCTACCCTTATTGTATGTGTCATTTCTGACCAAGAAAATCCAGGGGTCAACTTGGGGACCCCATGGAGTCACATTGGTAGGAAAATGAAATTAAAAACTTTTTATTTAATATTAAAATAAAAATGTCACAAACATGAGTTGTTTTACTAAAACAATTATTAAATGGGGTTATAGAAGTCATATTTTTGACTATAAATATTCATTAGAAAGATAAAACTATTTCCTAAATCAGGATAGTTTTTTATAATTTTTAGTCATTAAATAAATTAAATTATTTATGACACCATGATGATGCAGCGATTACCTCATTATTTAACGATTTAAATAAAATGAATAGATAATGTAAAATCTAAGACCTAAACATGTCAAAAACCTATTTGATGGGTGTATTTCTAACTATTATCACCTTATCCTCTAAATATATAATTTTGGGAGCCTTTTTATCCGAAAATAATTTTATAATAAAGTATCTTTTCTTAACTTTCCAAGAGTGCCCCTCCTCCCCTCTTATAAAAGGCCCCCATCTCTACCACCTTACCCACACCTCTCAAGCCTTTAGTTCGTCCAAGATCTGTCCATTTTGTCTCTCCAAATCCATATCTTACTCCTAAAATCCTCACTTTGGGCAGAAGTATTCCCAAGGAAGCCTTTGAGCTCAAATCAAAAAGAGTTACCCGTTTTAAAGGTAGTGTTTTCTCTTGTGTTCTTTGTTTTATTTTGCTTCTCCAACCCACTAAACTATTTTATTCCTTTATTTTGTAACAAAACCAGTATATTAAATATACTAGGATGATTTTTTAAGATTTATTCGAGCTACACCTAGACACACCTCTGTCTAATGGTTAAAGAACATACTATTTCTGTGGTTGGTGAATTTATGCCTCACGAAACGATGATTGTTCAATCTTCTTTTAACACCTTTAATGGTGGCCATTAAGATGTAACTATATTTATATACGATATATATTATGTTTATATTTTACTTATGCTTCTGTATTTTTCATTCTTGGTATACCTTTATAGATTCCATTATCGGTATACGCGATATCTTCATTTTAGGAAGTGCGGACTACCGCCCCCTCAAAGTGATTTGATTCGTTAATGCCATATGTGGGACATATAAAGGATGGATTTAATGTTATTATATATGATGTATGTTACATATAAATGATTAATATAATTCTGTAATTAAAATATACATACCTCTGATTTAGTTTTAATTCCATTAATATGACATAGAAATGAAAGTAGTGTTCATGCGTACGTACGGCTTACCGTCTCCATGAATGGTGCATTTCATTTCTCACCTCTAAATGATTATTTAATATTATAAATACATGTATATTCTGGATATATATGATATATATGATATTTAAATCATGAATATCATTCTGGATATAAAGATCCTTTGACCACACAAACAACATGTAATTATAAGAAGTCCACTTTTGACTTAAGAACCAAATATCGACAAAACAAACATTATTAACTTAAATGATTACATAATATTTATAACATGGTATTAAGTGATATAAAAGTAATAATTAACTTGAAAAAGGATCTTAAGGAAGTAGAAATTAACTCATGTTTATTATTCAGGATGTTAAAGAACGATCGAGTCAAGTCGGACCCGAGGTAAGGGACTTCGTCTCAATCTCCTTTCGTTGAGGCATATTTCGTTTTATAAACAAATTTATTTTATATGGTTTATAAACCCCTTTTACTTTTACATTTATACAAAAGGAATCTTTTTCTACGAAGCATTTTTCTAAACGACAAAAAGGAATGTTTCTTTCAACGTACGTCGTGACGACGACATTTTTCTCCGCCGTGAGTATTATTTAGTCTTTGGATTCCTCAACAAGCCATAATGATTTTAAAATGAAATAAATACCATATACTCATTATGTATTTTGGTATTGAAAATGGTTTTTATAATGGATTTTTTATGTCAACATATTTATGTGATATATTGTGATCAAAGTGTTGAAATGTTTTCTTTCCATTATATTTGTTTTATGTCTTATGATTTTATAATGGTACTTGGACATTTGACGGGTGGTTACATGATAAACCATATGATGGGTGGTGCCGTGAATACCAGGACGGGTGGTTACGTTATAACCTCCAATGCATTGGGTATAGAAGACGATCGTATGGCTATTCCATTAAGTGATATGTGTGGAAGTTGACCGTATGGTTATTCCATTTAAGTATGTTTATGTCCCAAGTTACCTTCATATGTTATGTGTTCTTTATATGGGTTTTATAGTAATATTTTGGTTACAAAAGGGTAAGTATTGATCTTTTATTTAGTGAAGAGTTTTTACTACTTCATAAAGGTGAAAAGTAATACTTTGATAAAGTATACATGGTTTACTTGTTGGTTTGAAAAACTAACAGTTTTCATTATTTGTGTTTCCCTTACTGATCTTTTTATGCTCACCCCATGTTTTTTGAAATGTTTTTCACAGGACTAAATGTGAAATAGGGTCAAGGATGGGATCAAGGGAAAGTCATGCTATATAAAACATGGAACTAGACATGTTTCATTTTATGAGTTTTTATTCTATGGAAACATAGGAGAAGTGTCTACTTTGTAATATTTTGAGATGTAATAGTTATTTCCTAATTCTTTAAAACTCTAAACCTGAAAAGATCCTCAATGTGAATTATTCATTTAATTCAATATTAAGTAAGGTTTAAGGCCAGGGCCTTATAGTTGGTATCAGAGGTCGGTTTAGTAAATTTTAGGAGTTAGAAAATTGTTAGATTATAAATTAATTTATGGTATGACTGAAATGATATAGAATTTAAAGATTACCATGTTGCTTCGCCTAAGATATTTCTGTGTTCAGAATGGTTTTCCAAAGAGGAAACAAGGAAGCTATGTTGGGACGACATCAGGAGGAAGACAGCCTTCCAAATCAGCAACCTAAGATGGTTGGAATTGGAACTAAACTATTTGTTGCAGTGATGGCACAGTTGACTCAGGCTATAAATGGTGGTGGTATCCATGCACGAGATCAGCCAGATCAACCGCAGAGGAACATGTCAGTGGTGGAACATTTCATGAGGAAACATCCCCCATCATTCAGAGGATCATCTGACCCTGTGCTAGCTGAAGGGTGGATTAAAGCACTGGAGAATATTTTTGATGTCATGGGGTGTTCAGAACATCAAAAGGTTAGTCTTGCAGTTTAACGTTTTGAAGGTGAAGCTGATCAGTGGTGTTCGATGGTGAAAAATATCAGGGATCGTGATGAGATGGATGATCTTCACTGGGAAGAATTCAAAGGTATGTTTCTTGAGAAATATTTTCCTAAGGTGGTTCATATTAGGATGGAAAAACAATTCCAAGAATTGAGGCAGGAGGATGACTCAGTGGATGCTTATGAAGCAAAGTTCACTCGATTGGCAAGGTATTCTCCAAACTTCATACAAGATCATGATAGTAAAATCAACCGTTTTTACTCAGGTTTAAAGCCAAAGTATCGAAGGGATTTAGCTTCTTGTGAGTTCAAACGTTATGAAAAACTTTTTTGATGTGCGGAGAAGGTGGAAATGGAGTTTGCCGATGATCAGATGTTCTTTGACAAACAACAGAATAAGAGGTCCAGTGGGCAGGCAAAGGGGACGAATTCATCAAATAAACAAGGAGGCAAGAAAACCAAATATCCATCCTATGAGAGGTGTGGTAAAATTAATCATGGAGAATATTTATCCAAGTCTGGAAAGTGCTTTCGGTGTGGTAAGTCTGGTTATATTGCTCGTAACAGTAAGGAATATGATCAAGCAGGCAATGAAAAGTCAGTGGTAATATGTTTTAAGTGTAATGAAATGGGTCATTATGAAAATGAGTGTCTAATGAAGAACTAAAATGGGAGAAAGCAGCCAGACTACAAGTAGAAAGGGGTGGTGAAATCCTTTGCAACTACTTCAGTAGATGTTGGGCCATCGAATGAAGTAGTATTAGGTACATTGTTTGTTTGTTCAGATTATGCCAATGTGTTATTTGATTCAGGGTCTATACATTCTTTCATTTATGAGAATTTTTCTAGTAAATTAGAAATTCCATCTCAAGATATGAATCCTGAACTTATGGTAAAAACACCCGGAGGAAACATTGAGACAAAATGAAATTATAAGAACCTTCTTATCCTTGTGTGCGGAAAGAATCTGCCTGGAAACCTTATTGTTTTGCCTCTAGTAGAGTTTGATGTTATTTTGTGCATGGATTGGATTTCTGTTTATCATGCTAACATTGAATACAGAGCTAAAATGATATCTTTTCAGAAATATTTTCAGTTTGTGTTCAATAATGAACCCTTGCTTTTGATAACAAATTAGGAAGTTAAGAAACTAGTAAAAGATTGAAATTAATGTTACCTTCCACATATTATTGAAAATAAAGAACTGTTCAGATTAATGATGTGCCAGTGGTAAATGAGTATCTTTATGTTTTTCCTGATGAGTTTCCTGGTATTATTCATGATTGGGAAGTTGAATTTACTATTGACTTAGTTCCTGATTCTAATCCAATTTCAAAACCCCCTTATCGAATGGATCAAGTTGAACTTTTAGAGTTAAATAAGCAATTGCAGGAGTTATTAGATAAAGGTTTCATTCGACCTAGCACATCACCAAGGGGTGCTCCTATCTTGTTTGTTAAAAAGAAAGATGGTTCAATGAGGCTTTGGACTGATTATAGAGCCTTGAATAACATTACTATTAAGAACAAGTATCCTTTGCCTCATATCGATGATTTGTTTGATCAGCTCCAGGGAGCTCAGTATTTTTCAAAGATTGACTTGAGGTTGGGGTACCATCAGTTGAAAGTAAAAGAAGCAGACCTTCCGAAGACTATGTTCCATACTAGATATGGCCATTATGAATTTGTAGTTATGCCTTTTGGGTTAACCAATGCACCTATTTTATTCATGTACCTTATTAATAGAATTTTCCATGAGTTCTTGGATAAGTTTGTGGTTGTTTTCATTGATGATAATTTGGTGTTTTCTAAAAGTAAAGAGGAGCATGAAAGTCATTTAAGGGTTATCTTGAAAACATTAAAAGAAAATAAACTATATGGAAAATTCAGTAAGTGTGAGTTTTTGTTACAACAAATTTCTTTCCTTGGTCACATTGTTTCAAAAAATGGAATAACTGTTGATCCTGCTAAAACAAAATTTGTTGAAGAATGGCCAAGACCCACAAATGTAACTGAGATCTGTAGTTTCCTCGGTTTGGAAGGTTACTACCGACGTTTTGTTGAATGTTTTTCACGATTATCTAGTCCAATGACAAAGCTAACTCAGAAGGGTGTTAAGTTTATCTGGACAAAAGAATGTGATGATTGTTTTCAGGAGTTGAAAAAAAGATTGGTGAATGCTCCAGTTTTGGAACTTCCTTCCAGGAATGGTGGTTTTGTTATGTAAAGTGATGCTTCATTGAAAGTAATTGGCTTTGTCCTTATGCAGAATGATCAGGTAATTTCATATGCTTCACGTCAGTTGAAAACTCCTGAGGTAAATTTCCCTACACATGATTTGGAATTAGCTGCTGTTGTTTTTGCTCTAAAAATTTAGAGGCATAATTTGTATGGAGTAAAGTGTGAAATATATACTTATCACAAATGTTTAAAGTATATATTCACTCAGAAAGAATTGATCATGAGACAGAGGAGATTGCTGGAATTAATCAAGTATTATGATTGTACAATTCATTACCATCCAGGAAAAGAAAATAAAGTGGCTGATACTTTGATTCGAAAAAGTAGTGCTTCATTAACCATGCTACATTTGGAATGAGATCCTTTGTTTTTGATTTGTTGAACTTTGGAATAGAAGTTGTTGTTGCAGGAAGTTATTCTGTTTTGTTTCAGGTATCAGTGAGATCATCCCTATCAGACAGAATTAAGCAACCACAGAGGGAAGACAGTGAGTTGTAGAAAAAGGTAGAGCTGGTTCAGAAGGGTAAGTTGCCTGAATTCAACATTGATAATGATTGTGTTTTGAGGTTTGGGAAGAGATTATGTGTGCTTGATGATTCACAGTTAAATAATGAGTTGTTTTGTGAGGCTCATAGTTCCCCGTTTTCAGTTCATCCTGGCAGTACTAAGATGTACAGAGATCTGCGGGAGTATTACTGGTGGGATGGAATGAAAAGAGATATTACTGATTTTACTGTGAAGTGTTTGACTTGTCAGTAGGTTAAAGTAGAGTGGTAGTTACTGAAAGGGATGCTTCAGCCTTTACCAGTGCCAGAGTGGAAATGGGAAAATATATCCATGGACTTTGTTGTGGGATTACCGAAGACATCTAGAGGTAATAATGCAATCTGGGTTATTGTTGATCGATTGACTAAATCTGCTCATTTACTTCCTATTCGAGATACTTTTTCTCTATATAAACTTGCTCGGTTGTATCTTAAAGAGATAGTCAGGTTTCATTGAGTTCCCCTCTCCATTTTATCTGATCCTGATCCCAAGTTTACTTCTAACTTTTGGAAAGGCCTTCAGAAGTCGTTTGGTACTGAATTAAATTTTAGTACAACTTTTCATCCGTAATCAGATGGGAAGTCAGAACTAACAATTCAGACATTAGAGGATATGCTATGTGCTTGTTCTATGGATTATCAGGGAAGTTGGGACCAACATCTTTCTTTGGTGTAGTTTTCTTATAATAACAGTTTTCATTCTAGTATACAGATAGCACCATTTGAAGCATTATATGGGAAGCGGTGTCAAACTCCATATTTTTGGGATGAAGTGGGTGAAAGGAAGCTGATGGGACCAAAATTGGTAAAAGAGATGGCAGAAAAAGTTCAGTTGATTCAAAAACACATGAGAACAGCTCAGAGCAGACAGAAAAGTTATGCGGATAACCGGAGGAAGGATCTATCATTTGAGGTTGGTGATCATGTTTTTCTCAAGGTTTCTCCATGGAATAGTGTGATGCGATTTGGTAAGAAAGGAAAGCTGAGTCCAAGGTTCATTGGACCATATGAAATTCTGGAGAAAGTTGGATCAGTTGCTTACCGAGTGGATTTACCTCCGAGTTTATCTCAGTACACAATGTTTTTCATGTTTAATGTTGAGAAAGTATATGCCAGATCCATCTCATGTTTTGAGCCCAGAGGTAGTTCAGTTGGAAGAGAATCTCTCTTATGAAGAACAACCAGTACAGATTCTTGACTGAAGAGAGCAAGTGTTGCAAAATAAGGAAATTCACCAGGTAAAGGTTTTGTGGAAAACTCATATGGTTGAAGAGGCAACATGGGAATCTGTAAATTCTATGAGGGATAAATACCCCCACTTATTTTGATAAGTGAATAAAATTGCGAGGACGTAATTCCCGAATGGGGGAAGGATGTAACATCCCAGGTAAATAAAGAATAATACATTTTCATATTTATTAATATTTTCGAATTAAATATTAATTCTACTTTAAATGGGTTTCTATGTTCGATAGCGTACCTAAAACGCAACAAAGAGTTTTTGGAAATCTTACGTTGCACACTTGTAATAAAATAATATTATTTTAAATGGTAGTAAAAATGTAGCCGTTGTATTGGAGGGAATGAATAGAAATAACTAAAATATGATTATATATGTTATTTAATTGTTTTTACATTTATCTAATAAAATATAAAGGCTTAAAATAAGAAAAGAATTCAAATTTAGGCATAGATACTCTAATATTCACTAAAGGTCCACTTATCGCCATTTCATGGAGAACCTTCATTAAATATAGTTTTGGTCACACTTATACTTTCTATTGTACTGAATAAAATTCTTCTTTAGAATCGAGACATCAAAATTTACTTTGTGTAAATTTTTGATATTTTTCTGATAAAGTTCATTTTTTAATGAATAGTGAAAATGTTGTATTTTAATTCAAAACATATTTTTAATCTAATTTATTTATATGATTATATTATCATTTGAATTGGTTTTAAAGTGCAATTAGAATATATTTTTACCATTTAATCCAATAGTGGGCATTGGAATTAATTTCACTTTAAAATTGGACTTAAACTAGTGTCAATCTTTTGATACTTATTGTTTCATAAAAACACACTATTTGCTCTGACAGCGGGAATTAATTATTAAATTAATTAATTCAACTTATATGTTTTGAATTTTTTAAAATAGACTTCATTTTTGAATTTGGAATATCAAATATAGCTTAGGGTGATGTTTTGGTATTTTTCTGAAAAACATCAATTTTTGATGAATAGTGAAACCACTAAGTGGTACTTAAAAAAATGATTTTTCGTTTAAATGAAATTTTACCACCTTTGTGTTTTGAATTTCAAAAATCCGACATAAATGGTTTTCATTAAGAAGTAAAATGTGGTTCAATGGGATTAAAATAATTTGTTGGTGAATAGTAACTTTTATGTTTCTAATCGCGATTAGAGGTAATTAGTGTAGTTTAAGGAAAAAATAATGTTTTAATAATATGAAATGAACATGACACATGTCCTACCCTTATTGGATGTGTCAGGGCCGACCAATAAAATCCCTGGGTCAACTTGGGGACCCAATGGAGCCACTTTGGTAGGAAAATGACATTAAAAACATTTTATTTAATGTTAAAATAAAAATGTCACAAACATGAGTTGTTTTACTAAAACAATTTTTAAATGGGGTTATAAAGGTAATATGTAAAGACCCGTAAATTTCAAGGAAATTTTTTTCTTAATTTCCTTTGGAATTTTACAAGAGCGCAGCTTCTGACGGCACCTGATTCCGAGGCCCGGTGTGCCCGGGATCATTTTCTGAAGTTTGGCTCGGGTATGTTCAGTGAACGAACGAGCGGGTTTTTCTAACTTTTGAACCGGTGCCCGGAATCAAATTCTGAGGGCACCGATGGGATCGCAGCACCGGTATTCGCTTAGAAACGCCTCTTCCGGAGTTGCGTTTGCTCGGGTGTGGTTTTTAATTTTCGAGCCTAAAGTTAAGAAATAAAATAATTTTGCGACAACTGTATTTTATTTCGCTTAAGCCACTTGGAAGCCACTTGAAGCCACTTAAAGGCGGCTTGAACTGAGTTGAACTGGATAGGATGCTATCCAGAAATATCCTACCCCTTGGTAGGATATTTGTGAGGTGGGGCCCGCACGAGCCCCACCGTTTATTTCCGCTAAGAAACACACCCGTGAAAACCCATCTTAATGAAAGTCAACTTACGCGTTTCATAAAATCATAACAGACCATTTAATTGGGCTGTTTCTTTCGTGAATTAAATGGGCTGTTTCTTTCGTGAATTAAATGGCCTGTTTCTTTCATTGAATTAATTCAACGAATTAATTCAATCGTTTCTTACCCCCCCTTTCGTGTGTTGGCATAATAATAAAATAAGACCAATCTATCTTTTTTTGGAGGATTTCTCGTTGAGACAGAATCCTTGTATCTTCTTCCTCCTTCGCGAAGAACGTGAAGAACGCGAAGAACGCGAAGAATGCCGAACCTGGAAATCGACGACGCGACGCCGTGATCCGCGACGCCGACAACGTTCTTCTGCGACGTCTCTTCCTCCGTGACGGGTCTTCGATCGGCTGCTTGAGTTCGCCGACTCAACGCCGTGTTCCGCGACGACGCGACACCTTCCCGCGACCACGCGACGATCCCCCCTCTTTCGCGACAAGTAATTCCACGATGAACGCTCACGCGCGACGACTCCGATGTAGGGATTTTATAATTTGGGAATACCCCTCTTTATATTCCCGTGAACGTTCTTTAAAAATTAAAGAACCGGTTTCAAATGAACAATTTTTATTTTATTAAAATTTTCGGTTCATGCGTTGAACAATTTCTCCCATTGCTTTTATCTAACGCGGAGGGTGCGGGTCAAACGAACATGGCCCGAAAGCCCTCCGCCGTTCTTCGTGTTTTGCGGATTTGGCGGGCGACGGCAAAATATGATACAAGGGCAATTTGATGATCCCGCAGTAAAGAACGGAACCCGGGAGGAACAACGGCGCAGACGAGAAGGAAAACGGGCCACCAGAACGACTCCGGCGGCCCGCGGAAGCCGGTGGTGGCGCCGGCGGCCTGAGGCGGCGGCACCCCGCGGGTGTCCAGCGCGGCACCCCGCGGGTGCCGCGGGTGTCGCGGGGTTGTCACGCGGCACCCCGCGGGTGTCCAGGGCGGCACCCCGCGGGTGCCGCGGGGTTGTCACGCGGCGCGTCCGGCTGTCTGGCCGACACCCCGCGGGTGCCGCGGGGTTGTCACGCGGCGCGTCCGGCTGCCTGGCCGACACCCCGCAGGTGCCGCGGGGGTGTCACGCGGGGCGGCGACTTTCCCCCGCGTCGGCCGCTCAGGTCGGGTCGGGTCGGCCCGGGCCCGTACCCCCCGTCTTCGGACGACTTTCGTTCAAACGCCCGTAACTTGAGCTACGGGCCTCCAAACGACTCGTCGTCAGTGGCAACGCAATCCTTGGAGCAAGACGGTCGTCTCGGCTTATCGCACTCAAGGTTTCGGAATACTTTGGGTTCGGCCGGGTTGGTTCGTACACGAAACCAACCGGGCCCTCGGAGCAGAAACGCTCATATCTTGAGCTATGGACGTCCTATTGGCGTGCCGTCATCTTTGTTAGTTTCCTCTTAGTGAGACGGACCTTTTGGCTCACTCCGCCCGAGGTTTGGACGCAAGTGGAGTACGCTCGGGTTGGTTTTGCCTTAAAAACCAACCGGGCCCCTGGGACGAAAAGGCCAATAACTCTAAGACCGGGCGTCCGATTGACGCGCCGTCTATTGCGTTGAGTTCCTGTTGACGATACGGAACTTTTGGCATCCTTCGCCCGAGTTTTGGATACAGTTGGTAGTGGTCGAGTTGGATCGCACCCGAAATCCAACCGGGTCCCTGGAACGGAAAAGCTGATATCTTTCAGACAGGACGTCCGTTTGACGAACCGTCAGCGGCGTTGACGATCACGTTGAGAAACGGTCCCTATGAGTATACCCTATGAGAGCTCGGGGTACAGTTGAGATACGGCTGGGTTTGGTTCGCTCACGAAACCAACCGGGCCCCTGGGACGAAAAGGCTAATAACTCACAGACCGGGCGTCCGATCGACGCGCCGTCTGTTGCGTTGAGACCCCTGTGACGAGGCGGTCCTTTGAGTTACTTCTTCGTGGGACCTTGAGATACTTGGAGTATCGACTTGCATGGAGCGGACCCTCCCAGAGTCGAGCGTGCGGAGTACGGAGACCGTGTAGCCGACTGAGACCTGACGACTGCTTGACTGACTCGACTTGGAGTGAGTCGACTAGCCCAGTGGACGGAGCACTACTTTGTTTGGGTGCAGACCCATGGCGGACAGAGCACTACCTGTATGATAGTGCAGACCCGCGGTACTCGTCTGGAGAGTACCTCAGCGGGCTACTAGGGGGTGTGCACTACTGTGTTTGGGTGACATACCTCGGCGGGAAACACTACTGTGTTTGAGTGGCTGGCCCGCGGTACTCGACAGGAGGAGTACCTCAGCAGTCTTAGGTTAGTGAGCAGTACCTCGGAGTCGTGACAGGACCACTGTACACTCTAGAGACGGAGCTCTTCAGTAGTTATGGTTTCGATAATGAAAATCATGGTTTGAGCTGAGACTTTTGACCTTTGTGTTTCCTCATGATTGAGATGGGTTACTTGATAACTTAGGTATATGTATGGGCATATACCTGGGTAGTGGTTATCCACTGATCTCATGATCCTTGTGTTTCCTCATGATTGAGATGAGTTACTTGATAACTTAGGTATATGTATGGGTATATACCTAAGTAGAGGTTATCTGTTGAGATCTTCTTTGTGGTTATCCTTGTTGGATTTAGTGAGACCTTGAGGGTCTCGGGGTCCCTACTGAGTATCGTTATACTCACCCCTCTACGGGCTATGCCCGCACCTCATTGTGTTGGTTGCAGACGACAGGCAGTGCTGACGGAGGCCGAGTGTTCGAGGACTGGACGGTACCCGGAGGTGGACTACACGACAAGTCAGTGTCCGGAGGTGGATTTCACGGCGAGACGACACTCGGAGGAAGTTGACGGACGAGAGCACTGTGGAGACTATATGTACCTACCCTTCAGGTAGGATTCGTGGTGGATGATCCAGGAGCTGCGCCATCTGTACCTACCCTTCAGGTAGGATCCGAGGAGGACGACCCAGGAGCCGCTTCCGTCCCTCCAGCTGTTGTCTTTTTCTGTTGTACTTTGTTCAGTTGTAGTTGTACTTTCTTTTGGGTTTGTATTCTGGCCCATTTACTTTTCAGCACTTCTTTTTGTACTTAGTGTTTTACTTCCGCTTGTACTCTGTGGTGTTTTGTTACTTTTATAAAGGCAATACCTTCCCAGTTATCGGGATTTACGCCTTTGGTGCTAGTCACCAGCCCCTAGCCGATGGAAGGCGGGCTTGGGGTAGTCCCGGCACGGGCCCCGTGGACGGGTCGTGACAAATTGGTATCAAAGGTGGTCGGTTCTACCATAGACTCTGATCTTTCTTTCTGTGAAGAAATAGTTTTAAGGGTACCGAGTGTGGTTTTTAGTTCAGGGAGTCCAGTGTTGGTGCGGGCGGCCGACGTATCCATACACCAGGACCCTGGAAACTAATTTTTGACTTTGTGCACGAAAACACTGTTTGCGTGTGTGTTTTCAAAGGTTTCCCCTTAAAACAGCTCAAACCAGGTCAGCTCACCAGGTATAATCGTTTGACCGTGTTACGTTGTTTCTTTCAGGATGCCTTTTCTCAGACGACCAGCTAGAGCCCAGAGGGATGTGCGTGCTGACAGCCTGTCGAGTGACGAGGCTTCGGTACAGGGCCCTCATGCAGTTGAGGCACCAGCGGAGGCACCAGCGGTACTACCATACGTTGGGCCACCGATGCCACCAGCCCCAGCAGTAGGCGATGCCCGCTACTTGAGAGCACTACATGAGTTCCAGCGCTAGAGGCCACCCAGGTTCGGGGGAGAGACGGACCTGCAGGCGGCTGAGGATTGGCTGGAGGCTGTGGTGGGAGTCTTCAGGCTAGTGGGTACGCCATCAGACTTCAAGGTGACCTTTGCTCCCAGCCTTCTTCAGGCAGCAGCATGCAGGTGGTGGAGCCACTTGTTCCAGTTTTGCAATGGGATGTCTTTCACATGGGAAGACTTCGAGACCTTATTCAGGGTGGAGTTTGTGCCAGTAGCTCTACACCCCGAGCGTGTTCAGGAGCTGCTGCCTTTGCCGCGTGTTTTTCGATCGGAAGCCGAGTCATCTGTGGGTAGTGGACAGATGATGCAGAGGTCCAGGTGGACCAGACCAGCAGTTGGGCAATCTCGGGTTTTAGGACCGGTGGTGCGGGGCACCCGGGGTGGGGTCAGAGCTAGGCGTGCCAGAAGCAGACTGTGTTACTCGTGCGGTGGAAAGGGGCACCTGGCACGTGACTGTCCGACTCCTCGTACAGTTGATCCATAGGCTTTTGAGGAGCCACCAAGGCAGAGGCAGCGACGAATGCTTGAGCAACAATAGAGCAGTGGACAGGGCAGTAGAGATCCTAGACCAGGTGGACAGGAGCGGAACTAGTGGATATGTCTCTTGTACTTCTAGTTCCATGTTGATGTTGTTTTTGTGTCTTTGTACCATGAGCTGCAATAAAATAAAGACACTTATCTTGTGATGTTTGATTTCCTGTCCCCTTTTTGTGATGTTACTAAGTGGTCCTGGTTAAGACTGTTTACTTGACCTTCACTTTCTAAATTCCTACTGGAGGAGACCCAGTGACCTCACACTGATGCCGACAGTGTGACTCGACCCTTGGAGGCGAGAGTGACAGTTGGATCTATTAGTAGTTACGTCGAGGCCTTACGACGTCATCCATGGCGTGAATGCATCCTTCATGCCAGGATTGACTGTATTAGGCAATGGCCGTGGTTCATCTAGAGAGGGGATGAGACCGGGTTTCCCTTTTCGGCAAAGGAGAAATTTTAGCAGCTCTTCCAGATCGTATGCAAAGGAGGTGCAGTTCATCCAGGAGCGGATGAAGACTGCACAGTGCAGTAAGAAACAGGAAACCAGTGCCAATCTTAGAGACTCGGGCGTGTTAAATGTTTCAAGAAGAGGAATCTTAAAGGAGAGATGAGTCTACAAAGCAGCAGACGTGGAGGCACAGCTAGTTGAGCAGCATGAGGTGGTGTACATCCTAACATGGTACAACCACCTGCCTTAGTTATTCCCGCCAGGCTTAGGGAGCTGGAGGGCGGTGAAAGAATGCGGCTGCATGCGGTCAAGAAGTGTGACCCAATGGCTCTAGAAATGATTCAAGGGACAGTCTGTGTCCACTACTAGCTGCTGTAGTAACAGACATTGATATGAATCATTCCTCACTTTCACAAATCTTGTTCTAGACCTAGAGTTTCCGGTAAGCCGTGGACTTGACCCTCACGTCTGGAGATACCTTGAGAGGAGACTTGATAATCACACTTACGCCGACGGTGTGGTCAGACCCTCGAGGCGAGAGTTCTGGTTGGAATATCTCGTGGTAGCAGTCGTTTTGAGTTTCAGTTCCAGCAAGAATTGGAGACCTCTGGAGTTCGAGGATGACGATCACGTCCTTATACAGGTCTCACCTCGACGAGGGTTACAGAGATGTGGCCAAGGCGGCAAGTTATCTCCGAGGTTCAACGGACCTTTCAAGGTCCTCAGCTGGGTAGGCGGGATGTTTTACCACTTGGTCCATCCACCTAAGTTGCACTAGGTGCACGACGTTTCCACGTATCTCAGCGGAGGAGATATGTGCACGACCCGACACAAATCTTTGACCATGGGGAGCTGGTCTTTGGTGATGAGGTGACTTTTATGGAGTATCCTGTTGGGATCGAGGATCGACAAGAGTGGATCCTAGGAGGACGGTCGATTCCTCTTGTGCACTTTCTTTGGCAGCTCGGGGACCTCCAGGAGAGCACTTGGGAGTGGAAGGCTCGGATGCGTGCTCAGTACCGCCTTTGTTTCCCTAAGTTTGGGTTGGAGCTTTACGGGGACGTAAAGCCCTGTGGTGGGAGTAATGTAAAGACCCGTAAATTTCAAGGAAATTTTTTTCTTAATTTTCTTTGGAGTTTTACAAGAGCGCAGCTTCTGACGGAACCTGATTCCGAGGCCCGGTGTGCCCGGAATCATTTTCTGAAGTTTGGCTCAGGTACGTTCAGTGAACGAACGTGCGGGTTTTTATAACTTTTGAACCGGTTCCCGGAATCAAATTCCGAGGGCACCGATGGGATCGCAGCGCCGGTATTCCCTTAGAAACGCCTCTTCTGTAGTTGCGTTTGCTCGGGTGTGGTTTTTAATTTTCGGGCTTAAAGTTAAGAAATAAAATAATTTTGCGACAACTTTATTTTATTTCTCTTAAGCCACTTAGAAGCCACTTGAAGCCACTTAAAGGCGGCTTGAACTGAGTTGAACTGGATAGGATGCTATTCAGAAATATCCTACCCCTTGGTAGGATATTTGTGAGGTGGGGCCCGCACGAGCCCCGCCGTTTCTTTCCGCTAAGAAACGCACCCGTGAAAACTCGTCTTAATGAAAGTCAACTGACGCGTTTCTTAAAATCATAACAGACCATTTTAATTGGGCTGTTTCTTTCAGGAATTAAATGGGCTGTTTCTTTCGTGAATTAAATGGCCTGTTTCTTTCGTTGAATTAATTCAACGAATTAATTCAATCGTTTCTTACCCCCCCTTTAGTGTGTTGGCATAATAATAAAATAAGACCAACCTATCTTTTTTTGGAGGATTTCTCATTGAGACAGAATCCTTGTATCTTTCTCCTCCTTTGCGAAGAACGCGAAGAACGCGAAGAACGCGAAGAACGCTGAACCCGGAAATCGACGACGCGACGCCGTGATCCGCGATGCCGACAACATTCTTCTGCGACGTCTCTTCCTCTGCGACGGGTCTTCGATCGGCTGCTTGAGTTCGCCGACTCAACTCCGTGTTCCGCGACGACGCGACGCCTTTCCGCGACGATGCGACGATCCCCCCTCTTCCGCGACAAGCAATTCCGCGAAGAACGCTCACGCGCGACAACTCTGAGGTAGGGATTTTATAATTTTGGAATACCCCTCTTAATTTTCCCGTGAACGTTCTTTAAAAATTAAAGAACCGGTTTCAAATGAACAATTTTTATTTTATTAAAATTTTCGGTTCATGCGTTGAACAATTTCCCCCATTGCTTTTATCTAACGTGGAGGGTGTGGGTCAAACGAACACGGCCCGACAACCCTCCGCCGTTCTTCGTGTTTTGCGGATTTGGCGGGCGACGACAAAATATTATGCAAGGGCAATTTGATGATCCCGCAGTAAAGAACGAAACCCGGGAGGAACAACGGCGCAGACGGGAACGAAAACGGGCCAGCGGAGCGACTCCGGCGGCCCATGAAAGCCAGTGGTGGCGCGGGTCGCTGGCGCGGCGGCACCGGCGGCCGGAGGCGGCGGCACCCCGCAGGTGTCCAGCGCGGCACCCCACGGGTGCCGCGGGTGTCCAGGGCGGCACCCCGCGGGTGTCCAGGGCGGCACCCCGCGGGTGCCGCAGGGTTGTCACGCGGCGCGTCCGGCTGTCTGGCCGACACCCCGCGTGTGCCGCGGGGGTGTCACGCGGGGCAGTGGCTTTCCCCCGCGTCGGCCGCTCGTCCGCTCGTGTCGGGCCGAGTCGGCCCGGGCCCGTACCCCCCGTCTTCGGACGACTTTCGTTCAAACGCCCGTAACTTGAGCTACGGGCCTCCAAACGACTCGCCGTCAGTGGAAACGCAATCCTTGGAGCAAGACGGTCGTCTCGGTTTATCTCACTCAAGGTTTCGGAATACTTTGGATTCGGCCGGGTTGGTTCGTACACGAAACCAACCGGGCCCTCGGAGCGGAAACGCTCATATCTTGAGCTATGGACGTCCGATTGGCGTGCCGTCAGCTTTGTTAGTTTCCTCATAGTGAGACGGACCTTTTGGCTCACTCCGCCGGAGGTTTGGACGCAAGTGGAGTACGGTCGGGTTGGTTTTTCCTTAAAACCCAACCGGGCCCCTGGACGAAAAAGCCAATAACTCTCAGACCGGGCGTCCGATTGACGCGCCGTCTATTGTGTTGAGTTCCTGTTGACGATACGGAACTTTTGGCATCCTTCGCCCGAGTTTTGGATACAGTTGGTAGTGGCCGGGTTGGATCGCACCTGAAATCCAACCGGGCCCCTGGAACGGAAAAGCTGATATCTTTCAGACAGGACGTCTGTATGAAGAACCGTCAGCGGCGTTGACGATCACGTTGAGAAACAGTCCCTATGAGTATACCCTATGAGAGCTCGGGGTACAGTTGAGATACGGCTGGGTTTGGTTCGCTCACGAAACCAACCGGGCCCCTGGGACGAAAATGCTAATAACTCACAGACCGGGCGTCCGATCGACGCGCCGTCTGTTGCATTGAGACCCCTGTGACGAGGCGGTCCTTTGAGTTACTTCTTCGTGGGACCTTGAGATACTTGGAGTATCGACTTGCAGCTCGTGGAGCGGACCCTCCTAGAGTCGAGCGTGTGGAGTACGGAGACCGTGTAGCTGACTGAGACCTGACGACTGCTTGACCGACTCAACTTGGAGTGAGTCGACTAGCCCAGTGGACGGAGCACTACTTTGTTTGGGTGCAGACCCATGGAGGACGGAGCACTACCTGTGTGATAGTGCAGACCCGCGGTACTCGTCCGGAGAGTACCTCAGCAGGCTACTAGGGGGTGTGCGCTACTGTGTTTGGGTGACATACCTCAGCGGGAAGCACTACTGTGTTTGGGTGGCTGGCCCGCGGTACTCGACAGGAGGAGTACCTCAGCAGTCTTAGGTTAGTGAGCAGTACCTCGGAGTCGTGACAGGACCACTGTACACTCTAGAGACGGAGCTCTTCAGTAGTTACGGTTTCGATAATGAAAATCCTGGTTTGATCTGAGACTTTTGACCTTTGTGTTTCCTCATAATTGAGATGAGTTACTTGATAACATAGGTATATGTATGGGCATATAACTGGGTAGTGGTTATCCGCTGATCTCATGATCCTTGTGTTTCCTCATGATTGAGATGAGTTACTTGATAACTTAGGTATATGTATGGGTATATACCTAAGTAGAGGTTATCTGTTGAGATCTTATTTGTGGTTATCCTTGTTGGATTTAGTGAGACCTTGAGGGTCTCGGGGTCCCTACTGAGTATCGTTATACTCACCCCTGCACGGGCTATGCCTGCACCTCATTGTGTTGGTTGCAGACGACAGTCAGTGCTGACGGAGGCCGAGTGTTCGAGGACTGGACGGTACCCGGAGGTGGACTACACGACAAGTCAGTGTCCGGAGGTGGACTTCACGGCGAGACGACACTCAGAGGAGGTTGACGGACGAGAGCACTGTGGAGGCTATCTGTACCTACCCTTCAGGTAGGATTCGTGGTGGATGATCCAGGAGCTGCACCATCTTTACCTACCCTTCAGGTAGGATCCGAGGAGGACGACCCAGGAGCCGCTTCCGTCCCTCCAGCTGTTGTCTTTTTCTGTTGTACTTTGTTCAGTTGTAGTTGTACTTTCTTTTGGGTTTGTATTCTGGCCCATTTACTTTTCAGCACTTCTTTTTGTACTTAGTTATTTACTTCTTCTTGTACTCTGTGGTGTTTTGTTACTTTTTTAAAGTCAATGCCTTCCCAATGATCGGGATTTACGTCTTTGGTGCTAGTCTCCAGCCCCTGGCCTATGGAAGGCGGGCTTGGGGTAGTCACGGCACGGGCCCCGTGGACGTGTCGTGACATAATATTTTTGACTATAAGTATTCATTAGAAAGATAAAAAGATTTCCTACATCATGATATTTTTTTATAATTTTTAGACATTAAATAAATTAAATTATTTATGACACCATGATGATGCATCGATTACCTAATTATTTAACGATTTAAATAAAATGAAAGGATAATGTATAATATAAGCCCTACACATGTCAAAAACCTATTGGATGGGTGGATTTCGAACTATTATCACCTTATCCTCTAAATATATAATTGTGGGACCCTTTTTATCTGAAAATAATTTTATAATAAAGTATATTTTCTTAACTTTCCAAGAGTGCCCCTCCTCTCCTCTTATAAAAGGACCCCACCTCTACCACCTTACCCACACCTGTCGAGCCTTTGGTTCGGCCAAGATCTGCCAATTTTCTCTCTACACACCCCTCTCTTACTCCTAGAAGCCTCACATTGGCCAGAAGTCTTCCCAAAGAATCCTTTGAGTTCAAATCAAAAAGAGTTACCCGTTTTAAAGGTAGTGTTCTCTCTTGTGTTCTTTTGTTTTATTTTGCTTCTCCAACCCTCTAAAATCTTTTATTCCTTTATTTTGAAACAACACCAGTATCTTCAATATACTATTATGTTTTTATAAGAAGTATTCGAGCTACACCAACACACACCTCTGTCTAATGGTTAAAGAACATACTGTTTCTGTGGTTGGAGAATTTCTGCCTCACGAAACGATGATTGTTCAATATTCTTTTAACACCTTTAATGGTGGCCATTAAGATGTCACTCTATTTATATATAATATATATTATGTTTATGTTTTCCTTATGCTTCTGTATTTTTCATTTGTGGTATAACTTTGTGCCTTCCATTATGGGTATACGCGATATCTTCATTTTAGGAAGTGCGGACTACCGCCCCCTCAAAGTGATTTGATTCATTAATGCCATATGTGGGACGTATAAAGGATGGATTTAAAGTTGTTATATATTATTTATGTTATATATAAATGATTAATATAATTCTGTAATTAAAATATACATACCTCTGATTTAGTTTTAATTCCATTAATATGACATAGAAATGAAAGTAGCGTTAATGCATACGTACGGCTTACCGTCTCCATGAATGGTGCATTTCATTTCATAGCTCTAAATGATTATGTAATATTATAAATACATGTATATACTGGATATATATGATATATATGATATTTAAATCATGAATATCATTTTGGATATAAATAACCTTTGACCACACGAACAACATGTAATTGTAAGAAGTCCACTTTCGACTTAAGAACCAAATATCGACAAAACAAACATTATTAACTTAAATGATTACATAATGTTTATAACATGGTAATAAGTGATATAAAAGTAATAATTAACTTGATAAAGGTCATTAAGGAAGTAGAAATTAACTCAAGTTTATTATTCAGGATGTTAAAGAACGATCGAGTCAAGTCGGACCCGAGGTATGGGACTTCGTCTTAGTCTCCTTTCATTGAGGCATATTTCGTTTTATACACAAATTTATTTTATACGGTGTATAAACCCCTTTGAAGTTTACTTTTATACAAAAGGGATATTTTTCTACGAAGCATTTTACTAAAAGACAAAAAGGAATGTTTCTTTTAACTTACATGGTGACAACGACCTTTTTCGCCGTCGCGTGTATTATTTGGTCTTTGGCTTCCTCAACAAGCCGTAATTTTTTTTAAATGAAATAAATACCATATAATCTTTATGTATTTTGGTATTGAAAATGCTTTTTATAATGGATTTTTTATGTCAACATATTTATGTGATATATTGTGATCAAAGTGTGGAAATGTTTTCTTTCCATTATATTTGTTTTATATCTTATGATTTTATAATGGTACATGGACATTTGACGAGTGGTTACGTGATAAACCATATGGCGGGTGGTTCCGGGAATACGAGGACGGGTGGTTACATTATAACCTCCAATGCATTGGGTAATGAAGTCGGTTGTATGACTATTCCATTAAGTGATATGTGTGGAAGTCGACCGTATGGTTATTCCATTTAAGTATGTTTATGTCCCAAGTTACCTTCATATGTTATGTGTTCTTTATATGTGTGTTTCGGTGCGGATGTGCGTCGGGTTACGCTGTTCCGCCAGGACGCGTTCGCGCGTGCACCCGTCAACCCGAGGGGATGGGCGCGCGGCTTGTGGTCCCGCAGTCCCGCTTTCCAAGGGCGGGCGGCATTCGTCCCTTATTCAGGGGCGTCTGCTCCTTGATCGAAACCGGGATGATGGGATGTCGGCTCCTCCTTCCTTGGACGTCTCCTCGGAACTCGTCGCCTAATCCGGGTCTCCCTCATAGACTTAAGAATGTTCGTGAATCTCGTTCCCGGCGCCATATCTTCATGGACACCGGTTAATTACGCTGCTTCCGCCCGGACGCTCCAAGGAGTCTGGGCGGGGCAGCAACCTGCGGTGAGAAGGCCGGGTGGCTCTGGGTGCTGGGGGCGTGTCGTAGCACTGCGGCTCTGCACGTCTGTCTTCCGTCCCTAATAGGGCTTCTCGAAGGCATGATGGCCTGAGGCATCCCGTACTAGGTGCGGGGAACTGTGTCACCTGAGGTTTTCCTCATCTTCCCATGTTTAACACGGGGTATGCCGCGAGTTTAACGTCCAGCGGGGACGGCATCGGACCGATCAACACGAAAAGTGGATCAGATGACAGAACCCCTTGCGGGGAACCTCCGACGCTGGGGCCAGCACATGGGCGGCTTCCCAAGTAACGTGGAGTGGAGTGAAGTGGCATGACCCCACCGGGATGTGGCGGCCCGGGTAAGGATCAGGATGGATGATGGAGTGAAGAGCTTGGACCCCGTAGAGGCTTCCTACGTACCGCGCGTTAGCACGGATCAAAGTCAACGTAGTTCGGGTATACAGTTTAACGTCATGCTGGACGTCGGAAAGCCGACTCACGAAGAGGTCTAGGCTGCCGGGCGGAGGATTGAACCGAACCACCTCGCACAGAGGGGGATGGAACGGCCGGGTGGATCACAGTTTCACGTCATGCTGGACGATAAAAGGAGAAATGGGAAAAGGGGCTGTGGGGAGGCACAGTGGAGATACACACGGGCAGTCTCCCACAGGGGCGGATTCATAGGTGAATCGACGCAAGCGTGAACCCTGGAGGGGTCCACTGATGGACGAACCGACGTAAATACGACCGGGACGACCAGGTGGTGGGCTTGGACCTCAGGGAGGCTTCCTACGTACCCTGTATAGAAGACAGGGATCAAAGTCCACGTAGTTCATTCTGTCAGGACTTACGCACTTGAGACAGCCCGGGTGGCAAAACTCAGTTGGAAGGGACTTGGACCGAAAGCAGAAGACACCTCGATCCCAGTCACACCCTCTACTGGCTTCGGCCGTGGGGAGGCGCAATGGAGATACACATGTGCAGCCTCCCACGAGAAACTAGGGGTTTGTAATACCCTGCCCCCGTAGGGAAAAGCCGCTCCCATTAAATCGTCCCAAAAGGGGGACAATCCCGACATCCCTGCAGAGACGAGCTGGTGGGGGCCACATCCAAACCGGGGGAGACCCTGCGTGCGAGGCACGGGATCGAATGATGCGGACGGTTTAGCGTCTTGCCAGACGAAGTACAGTTTAACGTCGTGTGTTGAGGACGAGGCGGACGGTTTAACGTCTTGCCGGACGAAGTACAGTTTAACGTCGTGTGTTGAGGACGAGGCGGACGGTTTAACGTCTTGCCGGACGAAGTACAGTTTAAAGTCGTGTGTTGAGGACGAGGCGGACGGTTTAACGTCTTGCCGGACGAAGTACAGTTTAACGTCGTGTGTTGAGGACGAGGCGGACGGTTTAACGTCTTGCCGGACGAAGTACAGTTTAACGTCGTGTGTTGAGGACGAAGCACTTGGCAGTTTAACGTCTTGCAGCGCGGACGATGGGGGCTAGGCGGTTTAGCGTCGTGCAGCTTGGACGTATGCTGAACAGTTTAACGTCTTGTAGCTCGGACGAGGTACAGTTTAACGTCGTGCAGGACGTATATGCAGTTTAACGTCATGCTGGAAGAATATGCAGTTTAACGTCATGCTGGACGTACGTGCGTGTCACTTCGCGCAAGCCTGGAGGGCCGCACGGGAAGAAAACGCACGGTGCGGGCACCCAGGATGAGGATCATCGGGCGCCACGCAGGCGGGTACCCTCGGGGGGTCAAGGGAGGCGACCCTGGCGGATTGCGCGCAAAAGAGGAGCTTTGCGCGCAAAACCGCGGGTCGGCGCGCAAAATGGCGGGCTCGCGCGCAATTGGGCCAGCGCTTCGCACGCGGATGGTTGGGATTGCGCGCACCGGGCTTCGGATAGCGCGCGGGGGCAACGGCTCATTCTCTAACGAATGGCCACTTTGAAAATGGGGGGTGCACGCAATCGGGCTGGATTGCGCGCACCCGGGGGGCAATTGCGCGCAAGAGGCTTATTTTGCGCGCAAAGGCCTTCGGGTTGAAATTTATTCAAAGGAAATCAGCCAAGGGGATTGCGCGCGAAGGCGGACCCCAAGGCTCTATTGCGCGAAAGAAAGGAGGTTACCTGAAGATCGGCATTGCGCGCGGAAGGGTTTGGATTGCGCGAACGAGCGACGCTTCGGATTCTGGCAACCTTCAAAACGTCGGGGGTCGCCTTATATTTATAGGCAAACCCGGGCGCGGAATCCGGTCTCGGGCGCGCAATTCGGTTCGCGGGCGCGGAATCAGGACCCAGCGCGCAAAGGGCGCCGCGCAGGCCGCGGGCGCGCAAAATAGCGCGCCGGCCCAGCGCATTGCGCGCATCCCGGGAGGATTGCGCGCCGCGACTCAACTTTGCGTGCGGGCCTCTGAAATTTCGCGCAAGTCCTCCAGGCCCTCCAGAACGTGCCTCTGACTCCAAATATCACTTCGCTTTCCGCATCTGGAGCTTTGTTTGGGAACAACGGACTTTTCCGGCGTCTACAAAAGCCCCCCCTCGGAATCTGATCGGCGAGAGGTCGCAACGATCGGGTTCCGAGGGAGACGCTGGAATGCCGAAATCCTGGGCTGCGCGGGACTTAGGCGCGCGAAAAGGGGCGCCGGGCGCGAAATTCGCCGCTGCGGTCGTGCAAAGCGCTTTCCGCGCAGCGCGGACCCCGGCCTCGCCTATAAATAGGGGCGCTGGGTCCCGCGTTCCGTACTCTGGCCTTCCGCGCGATAAGCTCCAACGCTCTCGTGCGCGAAATTGCCTCTTCCGGTCGCGAAATTCGCCCGATCGGCGCGCAAAACCATCCGGATTTCGCCTGTCTTTGCGCGAAAACCCGGGACTTTGCACGACAGTCTTCCCAATTGCGCGCCGTCCTCTTGGATTGCGCGCCAGCCTTCAAACTTCTCTACCGGCCTCGTCCGATCCCGCACGCTTCATTCCTTAACCCGCACGACTCCCGAAACTTCTGAGATGGCCGCGCACAGAGGAAATGAGGGGGATGCCGCCACTCGCAGGGCTGAGATGGCGACGAACGAGGAGGTTTACGGAGCCAAGGAGATTGTTTCCAACAATCAATCCTTGTTCGACTTACTAACGTCGGCCCAGAAGACATATCCCCTGTCAGACAACCTGCCGCTCTGGAACTTCGGCATCCTAGATGAGGTTCCGGTGCCAGGGTTCGAGATTGATGCGCCGCGGACCTGGGTGACCCGGGAGGACGAGCTTCTCCGCTATAACATCACCAACAATGGGCATCCTGCCAGGGAGACCAGACACTTGGATGTCTATGTCCTGAACCCGAGGACGCGAACCATTGATGGGGGTGAGCCTACTGCGGAGAATTCTCCAGCCCTCTACTCGAGCATATATCGCCAGAGCGTCACGGACGACACCAAGGGCTGGCTGAAGGACTGGGACTTGCGGTCTGGGGGCAACTTCACCAGTGAGTGGGCCTGGGCGTTCTGGGTACGCCACACTTGCGATCACTTCGCAGAGGAGCTGCGGTACATCGGCCTGTTCGAGGCGGTGTGGACGTCGCAGTTCCACTTCTATCAGCAGTCCGAGCTCGGGCCGGAGCTGTTCACCCGATGGTCTCCGGATACCAACACCTTCCATCTTCACCATGGGGAGGTCGGCATCGGTCTCTGGGACATCCACTGCATCGGAGGTATCCCGCTAGAGGGCTACCAATACGATGAGTTCCTGCCCCCGAAGAACATCTGGGAAGACAGGTCACGGACTCCCATCCTGACATGGCATCTCCTTGACCTGGCTACGCAGCGGCTTGGGATCAAGGAATTCCAGAAGGACATAGCCTACAAGGAGTGGTTCGGCCAGTTCTTGGAGCATGACCCAGCGGTCAAGATGCCAGGTAGGGGGAAGCGGTGCCCGACCGCAGCTCAGAGGAGCCGGAACGGGTCGTACTGGCGGGTCCTGGAGACGGGTGACTACCGCTCATGGGGGTACCGCATCGTCGAGGCCTGGGACCCAAATGTCCGGTACGCGGCGTTCCTGGCCGCCTTTCTGAGTGGGTGGCTCCTGCCAGTGCGGGACGCGAGAATGGGCGTTCGCCCGGCGACACTGGCGATGGCAGGCGCTATGGCCGCCAACAAGAGATACAACCTCGGGGTCCCAGTGCTGGCGAGGCTGTATGCCATCCTGGGACGCATCTCACGAGGGGGGTCGCCACGAAGGATCTGTGGGCCCTTTCAGTTCTTCCACGGCTGGGTGGCTGCTCACCTCGGTGGGTACACGTTTCCGAACGCCATCATTCCTCCGGGCAACGGCCTGCGACCCTCCCTGCTGAACATCGCGGGGGTCGCTCCGATGACCCTAAGTGAGGAGGGCGTGAGGATCCGGATTGGCAATCATGCCAACTTCAACTTCAGTCCGTTCCCCACTCCCGTCGGCCAGATGATCGACAACGGGCAGGGTCCGCTGGAGCAGCATGAATACTTCCTGAACATGCGGGGCGGGGTGCTCGTGGCTCGGATCGACGGGAAGGTGATCTGCGAGCCTTACGTGCCGACCCGGTTCGCCAGGCAGTTCGGGTGCCTTCAACGGATGTCGAAGAGGGTATTCACTGCTGTCCGGGAGGAGACGAACCCTGGCGTCCTTCGCCAGATGTGGCTGATGTTTGCCGCTTTCGGCTCTGGCGACGTCATCACTCTCCCTCCTACCGGAGTTAACGCAGGCTTGGCAACCGAGTACGCCGAACACTGGGCCATCGCGTACCCCGAGGGGCTTTTGCGGAAGCTAGTTCGGCGGCTCGAGGTTACCCGTGCGGAGACCGGGCGTCAAGGAAGGAGGCAAGGCGCCGCCACACGGGGGAGAACGGAGGCGCGCCAAGCAGCGGAGCCGGCGCGGGCAGGGACTTCGGCGGCGGGCACATCGCGGGCTGCCGCCACGACCTCAGCACCCAGAGAGGGGGCACGTGCGGTGGTCGACGAGCGGCCCGGGAAGCAGGTGAGACGTCTGCTCGAACCTTCCCATGATGCGGTCTTCCCGGCGCTGTGGTCGGCCTGGATGACTCTGCGGCAGTCACTGGGGACCGACGCCATCTGGCGAAAGATACTCAGAGAAGGAATCTATCTGCCAGAGGTCGGGCGCCTCCAGATTGCCGACAGAGTGGACTTCAACCGGCAGTATGCGTATCTGACGGCCATGGACGAGTACGCGCGCCAACGTGGTCAGCGCGCGGAGCCATCCCTTCTGGTGAAGGTGATGCTCGGCCTCGAGCCCGCTCCGGAACAGATGCCGCCGGAAGAAGATGACAGTAACGACTCCGAGGAGGAGGAGGAGACGGGGGAGGATGAAGGCTCCGAGGGAAGGTCCCATCGGGGGAGCCCACGGGAGAGCGGCGAGGTGGCCGGCTCTGACAACGTTGATGTCACTGAGCTCCTCGAGGTCCGCTTCTATCCCTACTCAACTTGCTTCATCCATTCTCTTATGCAGCTTCTAACCCGTTTCTCCATCCTTCTCAGGAGCACACGGATGTCGGTCAGGCGTCCTCAACAGGAGTAGGAGAGGCGCCAGCAGGACAAGGCGGGGGCCAGGCACCCATTATCGAACTGACAAGCGCTAAAGGGTCCCCTGCTGCAACTGTTCCTGCGGCGACCGGGATAGCGGAAGATGACGCTCCGAACTCCCGTAAGTCTCCCTACTTTACTACTGGTGCTTGCCGTTGACGATTCGTGACTAACCATGGCACGCCCTACGCAGTGATCTCAACACTGGAGGCTCATCGGGTTGCCGAACCCGGGCCATCTACGAGTGGACCAGTGGTGGACATGCCGCCTGCTCCGGAACAGGCTTCCCAAACCGAGCCGGCCCCACCAACTGCTGATCAAGGGGCTGCGGACGTCGGCGGTGCTGCCACCGGAGAGAGGTTGGGGGCTGACGAGGGTGTCAGCGCCGCTGGGGAGAGAGAAGAAGGTCGCCCAGACGTTGGGGAACCTATCCCTCGTGAGGACCTCCTAGGGGCGGACCCTGCAGCAGACCTGCTGGCTGCCTTCCATGCCTACCGGCCTGCCGATCCCGAGGAGATGGACGACTCAGACACGGAGGCGGTCGAGGAGAGCCGGATAACGCGCCGTAGGGGGTGGAAGTGCATCCAGCGCTTCCTCAAGCGAGACCCGTCGGAGTGGCTGGGGCGCATGGGATCACTTCAAACCTGGCTGCGCTTTCTGTGTGCCGGGGAGCTGATGCTCAACGCCTCCATCTAACGGTCCGTGATTTCATGGCCGAAAAGATGCGCGAGAGCTGCCGGCGTGCCGACGTCACACAAAGTCGGGACATGTCGGAGAGCACGCGGGCGCTCCTCGCGGCGGAGTAGGAAGTCCGGCGCCTCGAAGGGCAGGCGGCAGAGAATGAGGCCTTCGTCGCAACGTGTACCGAGCTTGTGGAGCAACTAGCAGCCCAGCTGGTTGACGCTCAGGTACAGCTGACGGAGGCGGGCCAACAGATGGTCACAATTCAGGTCGAGCGGGAGCGTGCACAGGCTAGAATCGACAAACTGCGCGCTGCGACCGCCGACGAAGAGAGGGCACGCAGAGAGCGAGAAGCAGCTCTGGAGGCCACCAGCCAAAGGGTAGCGGCATTAGAAAGACTCATTCAGCACGCTAATCCCTAAGGGCTTTGTTTTTCCATTCCCAAAACATTTGCTTCCGCTACATTGATCCATCTATATGAATCAATATATTTATCTGCATCTTTTGGTTTAACATGCTCAACCACAATTCGTTGTCTTGCGGGAGTGTTAACCAAGCATCAGGCATCCATAATTGGGCCTGGATTGCTGGAGAAAAGAGGGAGGTCATTCCTAGGAAAGGAGACCTCGAGCCTAATCAATGTATCATCCCCCCAACTTGTTCCAACACATGAGCGGGATAATGCTAGGGGCGTTGAGATTTTATCCGAACATAGGGAAATGAGAAAGGGTGAATTGCGTGCCCCGAATCCAGACATCCACAACGGTCGGCCTTCCAGGAAATGCCCAAGACGGTAGGCGGACAGTGGATCGACCATAACAACTGCAATAGACGGACCGAAAAAGGTCATCATTCATATTGCAGGAGGCGGACCACATGTCATCATGAATACCGCTTTGGGGTTCCTTCAGACACAAGGGTGGAAAATCCAGATCAACAGGGCATGCGAAGCGTGGGGCGAAGTGACGGTTTGTTCGGACAGAATCCAACGCTCTCAAAATTGCGCCACCGTGGAGAAAGCGTATTAGGCGGATGCACTAATCTGGCCGTGAATCACCTCAATCCTCAGACAGCACCTTTTTGACGAGGAAACCGTCGCTTCCCATCATTGCGATGGGGCATCCCGAGCTGAATCGGGGAGAATATCACGACTGCACTACTCTACCAGAAGCCAGGCCAGACGGCCGGCGACGAGGAGGGGCGGGACTTAACGATCCCTGAGGCTGGACCCGAGCCGGAATGCTCGGGCGTTCCTACGTACTCCATCAGGCTGGAGATCAAGCCACACGTAGTTCTAAGAGTGCAGTTTAACGTCATGCAGGACGTAGGACCCCATTTGGGGAGATCTTAGTTTAGGGTCATAGAGCTCGGACCGTAGGGGTAGATCTTAGTTTAAGGTCTTAGAGCTCGGACCATAAGGGCTAGATCTTAGTTTAAGGTCTTAGAGCTCGGACCATAAGGGCTAGATCTTAGTTTAAGGTCTTAGAGCTCGGACCATAAGGGGGGGATCTTAGTTTAAGGTCTTAGAGCTCGGACCATAAGGAGAGATCTTAGTTTAAGGTCTTAGAGCTCGGACCATAAGGGGAGATCTTAGTTTAAGGTCTTAGAGCTCGGACCATAAGGGGAGATCTTAGTTTAAGGTCTTAGAGCTCGGACCATAAGGAGAGATCTTAGTTTAAGGTCTTAGAGCTCGGACCATAGGGGAAGATCTTAGTTTAAGGTCTTAGAGCTCGGACCATAAGGGCTCAAAGTATGCCACATCGTGGTCCTATCCCCTGGGTATGCGAAGATGCACTGAGGGATAGTGTCAAGAGCGTCGAGGTTTCGCCTGGTCAGAATGGGAGGTGGAAAATGTGAATCATGCGGCCATTCACTCAAGGACTGGGGGCACCGGCGTAACGATATGGGAGTACTGCCGACCGTGGCGGAAAAGCAGCATCAATATCGCACTAACCGTTGGTGGAATGAGGCAGCAAACGAGCATCGACCGCTCAATCGCAGGATTCATATCGATTTGCTGCCCGAGGCCATTGGGGGTACCGGCCCGAGTCGGTCGGAGAGCACTGAGGCATTGTGTCCGAACCGTTCACGGGGGCTCCACCCAGGGCGTAGACGATGGGTCCGAATGAAAGGGAGCACGAAGCCTGAAAAGTGGAAGGAACCTGACCAAGCTGAACCTGACGCTCCTGGCAATAAACTAGAGTACTCTTGACACCGGTGGACCACGACAAGGGGTCGGGGAACACGCCTTGAGGGTGACCTGAAGGCGGCGGATTCCCCAGAGAAGGGGGAATCTCTAAGAGGTGGGGGGCTGGACCCGAAGTTTCAAACATCCGGGCGTTCCTACGTATCCCATAAGGATGGGAATCAAGCCGCACGTAGTTCTTGAAGCGCGGCGCAACACAATCGGGCACCAGCGCGGGGAAGAGTGCGGGTCTGACCCTCGCACACAGAAGGAGCGGTATTTGATATTTCTTGTTTGTCCTTAAAGATGAATGGTTTTTCTTTGTGCGGCGACATGCCTGTGATTGAGAAATCTCTGGCGTCGCCACAATAATCAAGCCATGGAAGGCATTGATGAATGGCGTGGTTATTAACCAGGGCCCGACATGAGTGTCCCCTGAGGGGAACATCACGATGTAGTGCCGTTTTCTCGTCGGGCGGCCAAGACGATCACAGTTTACGGTCGTGTGGTAGGACCAGACAACACAGTTTAAGGTCGTGTGGTTCGGACCAGACAACACAGTTTAAGGTCGTGTGGTTCGGACCAGACAACACAGTTTAAGGTCGTGTGGTTCGGACCATGGAGGAATCCGCTTACCGCGGTACGGCGGACACGGCGGAGGTGGGAGCATACCCAGCCTTGCGGTCACGCACGATTCCAGGAGAAGAGTCTTGGGATAGGGGCCTGCGTATGTCCATCACCCGAGGGGCAGAGATGCTAGCCTCCAGATATACTGGGCCCAGAACGCAATTGTTCGGGTGACTCCTTCCTCCTTATGGGGACGAGGGTCCAGCTACGCATGGCCCTTGGGGAGAACATCCACATATATCCTTGGTGCTCAGATCATGGGAGCCTCGAATGACATCATTACCTTGGTTGGTCTGCCTAACGTGTAGAGGTGTACTGGAGGTCAGTATGAAGAGAGTGTCGAGATTCCACTACAACGCACAAAGGCGGAGTGTGATGAGGACTGCGCAACCAATGTTCAGAGCCTGAAAGAGCTGACATGGCGATCAAGGATGTTGCTGACGCATTCGCAACACAACATCCGATCGCGTCAGCCTAAGACGGGGCAAGCAAACGAGCATCAACCGCTCAATCGCAGGATTCATATCGATTTGCGGCCCAAGACCCGCCGGTAAATCGACCCGGAGCGGTGGGAGAGCACTGAGGCATCGTACCCAAACCGCTAACGAGGATCCCTTTGAGTGAAGGCTCGAATAAGAGGAAGCGCGAGGCCTGACAAGCAACACAGGACTTGTCGGGATTGAATCTGACACTACGAGTCATAGACCGAAGTACCCAAAACATGTTAACAGATCTCCGGAAAGGGTCGGAGGACTCACCCTGAGAGCAACCGGAGGGGGGCAGATCCCCGTGATCAACCAAGAGACGGGGCTGGACCTGAGACACAAGCGTCCAGGCGGTCCTACGTATCCCATAAGGATGGGAATCAAGCCGCACGTAGTTCTTGAGAGGCAGTTTAACGTCATGCAGGACGATGAGAGGTGTGAGGTGGTCCCACACATGGGGGAGGCGTACGGCGCGGCCAGTAGACCGACGTGAATGAGGACATAATCCCCCGCTCACGCGATACGCCTCGCACAAAAAGGAGGGGAACTGGGGCCAGAGGCCCAACGCGGGATAGAGATTCCCGGGAAATGGGGCTGGGCCTGAAACACGAATGTCCAGGCGGTCCTACGTATCCCATAAGGATGGGAATCAAGCCATACGTAGTTCTTGAAGTGCAGTTTAACGTCATGCAGGACGATGAGGGGAAAAGAAGGGGGGAGCAGAAGGCATCCCCAAACGTGGGGGGGCGTACAGCGTGACGAGCAAACCGACGTGAATGAGGGCATAGCCCCGCACTCACACCATACGCCGCGCACCCGGGGGCAACTGGGCCAAGGGCCCGAGATGGGATGGAAATTCCCGAAGGATGGGGCTGGGCCTGAAACATGAAGGTTCAGGCGGTCCTACGTATCCCATAAGGATGGGAATCAAGCCGCACGTAGTTCTTGAGGGGCAGTTTTACGTCATGCAGGACGATGTACAGTTTAACGTCATGTTGGACGGAGCACTTGGCAGTTTAACGTCTTGCAGCGCGGACGATACGCTGGGCAGTTTAACGTCGTGCAGCTTGGACATATGCAGTTTAACGTCGTGCAGGACGTGGTGCAGTTTAACGTCATGCAGGACGAAGTGCAGTTTAGCGTCATGCAGGACGAATGAACACTCAGGCAAAGTATTGCTTGAGGAACCTAGCGTTGGTGGGAGGAGTGACACGCTCACCATCCATAGTCGCTAGGGAGTACGCGCCATTGGGATAGACCTTGTGGACAACAAAGGGTCCCTCCCACTTGGGCTCCAACTTGGGTGGCTTCCTGCCAGGGATCATTGGCGCTCTTAGGGCTAGCACTAGATCACCCTGCAGGAAAGAGCGGAGGCGGACCTTCTTATTGAAAGCTCGAGCCATTCTGCTTTGATGCCTCTCCAAGTTGTGCAAAGCGCGAAGTCTATTCTCATCCAGTGCTTCCAACTCGACTAGACGGGCTTCAGCGACTCTGTCCGGCGCATGCTGGTCGTAGACCGCAGTGCGCAAGGACGGCAACTGGATCTCGATGGGCAGGACGGCCTCAGCTCCATACACCAGGGAATAAGGGGTCATCTGGGTGGAATTGCGAGTCGTCGTCCGATAAGCCCAGAGGGCGTTGGGGAGCTTGTCCGGCCAACTCTTCTTGTTCTGACCAACCATCTTTTGCAGAATGTTAGAGAGGGTTTTGTTAAACGCCTCGATCTGTCCATTCGCCCGCGCATGATAGCGAGATGTATGGTTCGAGCGAATGTTATACTTGGCGTACAAATTCTTCAACTCGGCTGCTCGGAAATTGGTTCCGTTATCCGTGAGGATAGCGTGAGGCACTCCAAATCGATGGACGATGTTGGAGGTCACGAAGTCAGCGATCGAACAGGATTTGACCTCTCTGAGCGGAATCGCCTCTGCCCATTTGGAGAAGAAGTCTGTAGCGGTCAGAATGAACCGGCACTGGCGAGCTGTCGCCGGCGGGTAAGGTCCCACAACGTCCAGTCCCCAGACTGCAAAGGGCCAGGAATACCTTGTGGTATGGAGAGGCTTCGGTGGCCGATGCACGAAGTTCGCATGAACCTGGCACGCATGGCACCTCCTGGCATACTCGATGCAGTCATGGATCATAGAGGGCCAGAAGTATCCCAACCTCCGAATCTGGTGGGACAGCTTCGGCCCAGTCTGGTGGGCGCCACACGAACCAGCATGAACCTCTTGCATGACTCATGGGATCTCAACTCCCTGAAGGCAACGGAGGAGAATACCATCAAATCCGCGTTTGTAGAGGATCTGCTCCAGACCGGGACTGCTCTGGAGGACGAACTGCGATGCGCGGCGTCGAACTCGCTCGCGCTCGGCCCGATCCGATGGAAGAATGCCATGTTGGAGGTACTCAACCAAAGGCGTCCTCCAATCAGGGGCTGATCCGACTGTCATATCTGGGGTACTCGGGGCTCCGGGCATGGGGGCAACCACGGTGAGGTTACTTACCAACGGGCCGCGATCTTCTTCCGGGATAACGGGAGCGATGAGCCTGCAGCGTGTCACGTGGACGATCAGGTTGTCCTGTTCAGGCTCCGCAAGTGACGCAGCGAGGCTGGCCAAAGCATCTGCTCGACCGTTCTGCGACCGGGGAACATGGACAATTTCCGGCCGAGAAGGGAACCGGGCCATCAGAAGGAGGGTGCACTCCAACAATGGCACAAGTTCCGGCTTCCTGACAACGTAGTCGCCATTGATCTGCTTAACGACCAGCTCGGTGTCCCCTTTCACGCACAGACGGGGCACGTCGATCTCGAGAGCCAACTCGAGGCCGGTGATGAGGGCATGGTATTCCGCCTCATTGTTGGTACATCCCTCTGACAACAGGAAAGAGTATGGCAGCACGGCTCGCTCCGGGGTAATGAAGACGATGCCCAAGCCCACTCTGTTGAGCTTAGGATTATCGAGTCTTCTACCGGTGGGGCTCCGGGAGGCACCGTCAAAGTGCATCTGCCAGCATGGATCGGCTCGATCAACCGAGAGAATGGTCTCATCAGGAAAGCCTAGATCCAGCGGCTGATCCGCGGAGGTCGGGTGAGCGGCCAGAAAGTCTGCCAACGCTTGCCCTTTGATGGCCTTCTGAGACACATACCTGATGTCGAACTGCTGGAGAATCACAGCCCACCGCGCTAGGCGGCCAGTCAACATAGGCCGGCTCAGGATATATTTCAACGGGTCTACCCGAGAAACCAACTGTACCTCATGGTGCTGCAAGTAGTGCCGTAATTTCTGTACGGCAAATACGAGCGCCAGGCAGCTCTTCTCGATGGGGGAATACCTAACTTCCGCATCGAGGAGCATGCGACTGAGGTAATAGAGGCTATTCTCTGTTCCCTCGTTGTTCTTCTGGGCGAGAAGGGCACCCAGGGACCGTTCCAGGGCGGTCACATAAAGGACCAGCGGCTTTCCGGATACGGGCGGCATCAGGACCGGAGGTTGAAGCAGGTACTGCTTGATTTCCTCGAAAGCGGTCTGACACTCTTTATCCCATACATAGGTGGCACCTTTCTTCATAAGCCGAGAAAAGGGCTTACACTTGCCGGCCAGATTCGTGATGAATCGGCGTATATAGGCTAAGTGGCCTTGGAACCCTTGCAGTTCCCGGACGGTTCCCGGGGGAGGCATCTGGCTAATCGCCCTGATTTTCTCTGGGTCGATCTCAATACCCCGGTATCATACCACAAATCCAAGGAACTTTCCGGAGGTGACCCCAAAGGCACACTTCAACGGGTTCATCTTCAGGCAGCGAGACCGGAGGAAGCTGAACAGTTTCTCAAGATCTTTGAGATGGTCCCGACGCTGGCGCGATTTGACAACCAAGTCGTCGACGTAGCATTCCACTAGCGTGCCGAGGATTGGCTTGAATATGCGGTGCATCGCCCGTTGATAGGTGGCACCTGCATTCTTCAGGCCGAAGGGCATGACCCGGTAGCAAAAGGTACCTTGGGGGGCCCTGAAGGCAGTGAACTCCTCATCCTCAGGGGCAATCCGAATTTGGTTGTATCCGGAGTATCCATCCATGAAGGAGAGGGCTTGGAACCCTGCCGTGGCATCAATCAACAGCTCTGTCACTGGAAGGGGAAAATCATCCTTCGGACAGTGGCGGTTGAGATCACGGAAGTCGATGCAGACTCTGATCTGCCCGTTCTTCTTCCTGACCGGCACAATGTTGGCCAGCCATTTGGGGTACTGAACTTCCCTCACGAAGTTGGCTTTGATAAGCTTGTCAACTTCAGCCTCAACCATGGCACCGTGGGATGGGTGCGTCTTCCTGGGAGGCTGCTTGAACCCGCGATGGTTCGCCGGGAGTCCAAGGCGGTGGACGGCTACCTGAGGATCTAGCCCCGGCATCTCGTCATAGCCCCAAGCGAACACATCACGGTGCTGCCTGAGAAAGTCCACGTACTGTTGCCGCTCCTCAGAGGGCATGGCGGCACTAACCAACGTGGGTCTTGGATCGGCCTCGGTTCCAAGGTTCACCTGTATTAACTCATCGACCGTGGCGGGGACGCCCTCCTCAAAGGCTGGGGGTGCATCTTCCACGTCCTCTCCGCTCGGGGATGGATCGTCCACGGGAGAGACTGCGTTGGCAACTGCATTGGGGCTACCAGATCCTGCTGGGCCACTGGTGCTGGCGCGGGCGGTCGCGGCCATCTCATCAGGAGACTCGCGGACCGTCAAGACCATGGCGACGTCCAACCGGTGAATCGGGAGGACGTAAGCGTCATCCAGACTTGCCCAGGGATCGCTTGCAACAGCGACAGGCTCAACCTCACCTGCCAGGATCTGCTTATCCTTGCTCTTGTAATAGTCCGCGTCCAGATAGCGGGCTTCACATGAGGCAAAAGGAGAGGCATCTCCTTGAAGCACGCCTACTCGACCATTAAGGGAGTATTTGAGGCATTGGTGGTATGACGAGTGAACCGCCGCGTGAAGGTGAAGCCATGGCCTGCCCATCAATGCGTTATACGCAGTGTCCTGAGAGACTACCGTGAATTCGGTGTTGGAAACCAAGTCACCGAACTGGGTCTTCAAACGTATCTTGCCGACCGGGGTTTGCTCGGTGCGGTCGTACCCCTAGATCCTGAGGTCGGAGGGAATCAAGTCATCCTCAGACAACCCCAATCTCCGGAGCGTCCGAGTTGGAATCAGGTTAATCCCGGACCCCGTGTCGACAAGACAGCGCCGGACTTCAAGGCCATTGAACTGGCCAGTGACATACAGCGGACGAATGTGTCCCTGTATAGGAGGGTCTTCATCCTTACCAGAGAACGAGATAACTGCCTGACATTCGGCGTCCTCGATCGTTTCGGCGTGAAAGGCCTCTGCAGCCGCAACCTCTGTCTCAAACTGGAGGGGTCTTTTCAGGGCTTCAGCGAGTGCCTCGCGCATCTCAGATGACATGCGCAGAGCCTCAAGGATGGAGAGCCTTGCTGGGATGTCGGCCAAGTGCTTCAGGACATCATACTTTTTGGCCAAGCGCGAGCCCCTGGTTGCAGGAGGTTGCTCTGCGGTTGGTGGCATGACGGGCCTTGCCGGTTGGATCGGCGGCCGACTGGTACTTGGCGCATCTCGTTGTTCACTGGTCGCAGTCCGGGAAATGTTCACCGTACTGGAGTCAGGAGGCCGGGATGGACCCGTGGCAGGGCGGAGCTGGTCGCGACGCGGCTGAGGTGGTTCTGCCTGGTCCCACACCACAAACAGTGGCGGAGGCGAACCCGTCATCCCCGAATGGGGGGCCTGCGCACGCTGAGCTCAATCTTGAGCCTGCTGCCTAGTCTCAGTGGCGTGCACGGCCTGGCTGGAGGTACCAACGGCTGTGCCCCGGCGACTCCTGTTGCTGCGGTTCTTCCGACGGTAGCGACGACCGGGGACACTAGGGAGGTCCACCTGGTGTTCTTCAACGTCGGGAACCGAAAAGGGATTTACCAGCTCGACGGTGTTAACCGAAGCGTACCCAATACCGTCATCGGACGAATCATCCATCACCGGGCGGGTCCGAGGAGGGACCCCCATCTCCGGGGGCATGAAATCGCCGAGAGTACGGGATAGTGGCGGAACTGGCGGGGCGCGCTCTTCCTTCTTGCGCTGCCGCCGTTTGCTCCTCTTGGAGGAGGCAGACTGGGACGACGATGCCGAAGCAGCACCCGCGGATTCTGGGGGCTCAGGCTGATTCAAGCGCGCACGGATGATTCCATGGGCGTGAATGGTCGTCTTGCGGGCCATCCAGTTATTGTACTTCTGGGGTCCGCGGTTGGAGACCAGCTGCCATTCGTCCTCGTTGCCACTATCGTCATCTGATCCCACGAATACGCCCGCCACTTGTGCCGGAGCTGGGCCCAACCTGATTACATTGTTGTTAATCTGGTCTTGGAGCCAGTCCTTAAACACATAGCACCGCTGGATGGTGTGCCCCAGGGCCCGATGGTAGGGGCAGTAGCGGGGGTTATTCGTAAGATGTGCCTCCTCTGGCTTCCAACACTCAGGCAGTCGCACAATCCTCTGCTCCAGGGCGCTCCGGAAATAACCGGGGACCTGATCCTCATGGAATGAGTAAGTCAGGTGTCGCGGGCCCCTGGGAGCGTGGTCTTGACGAGGGGCTGGAGGGGCCTGCCGAGGAGGTGGACCCTGATTATCTCGCCTGGGTTGCGGCGGTACATTACGCGGAGGGGCCGGCCGGTTCTGAGGCTGCCGCTGCTGGGCCGGGAACTGAGCCCGTGGAGGCAGATTCCTGTGAGGCTGTGGAGCTGGCCTCGCCGGCAGCAGCTCCAATGGCCTGGGGGCCTCTATCTGGGCAACAGCAGCGGGCTCAGCCCTGCTGACTCTACTTGCAGGAATCATAGGAGGCAGCGGGTGTGCCTGGCTGGCCTGTTGCAGGGCTTCCTCAAGACGTTGAGCTTTGTCTGAGAAGTCCCTGAACCCTCCGGGGTAATTCTGAGTGATCAGGGAAGGGACCAGCTCGGTCTTGACGTTCCCGACGCACATTGTCAGCAACTGCTCCTGAGTCAATGGCATGTCAAGGGAATACGTGAGACCCTTCCATCGGGCGACGAAGTCCGTGACTCGCTCATCAGGCCTCTGCTTGCACTTGAAGAGGTCTGCGATACTTGTCTTCCGGGTCGTGGAACTGAACTGGTAGAGGAACTGTCTACGGAGGTCCTCCCAGCTGGTTACCGACCCGACGGGGAGCTGGCTGTACCAGACAAATGCTGGCCCTTCCAGTGTCTGAACAAAGCAGCGAAGCTTAGCGGCCTCCTGCTGCACCGGAGTCCCCAACATAGGCCCACACCTCCAGTTGAAGAGGGCTAAATGCTGTGGCGGATCTCCAGTCCCGTTGAAGGGGGCAAAAGTGGGATTCCCGAATCCCGGAGGCGCCGGCATGTCATCCACCCATGCTGGGTAGGGCTTGCCGTCCGGTGGGATCGCCACCTGCCGAGTCTCCAAGGCTTCCAAGCGGGCAATGAGTGCTGCCATCGGATCGTCCGGACATGGGTTCCAGTCCTGGCGAGGATCTCTAACCACGAGCGCATTGCATGGCCCTTCAATCGGGTCGTCGAACTCGGCAGCTCGTGGGATGGCGGGCGGAGCGGCCCTTGGGGCAGCGGGAGGAATCCAAGCGGGATCTCTCAGGTAGTCACGCCGCTCGGGAGGGTGTGGCGAAACATACTGCGCCCTCTTGCCATAGGCAATGGCCTCTCTCCTGTCGGCGAACACGGCATAATCACGGTTGCCCGGGAGAGTCTCATCGAGGAGCGGTTGTTCCGGTCCCTGCTGTCCTGGCCTAGGATCACCGTAGTCAGGCCGCCGTTCTGCAGCGCGCTCGGCGAGGAGCTGGTCAACCAGCTTCTTCTGTTCGGCGAGCTGCTGACGTAGCGTAGCCTTCTCGGGATCCTCCTCTGCCCTCCGCATGGAGGCAGATGGGTCGGCGGGCCTTATAGCCTCGCTGTGCTCTTTTCCTTTGCTGACGTTTCGGCTCAACGTCAGTGCTTCAGTGGGTGCGGGGAGCCCCAGGAGGTTTCTCTGACGACGAGTAACTCTCACTGACGGATCTGACGACGGCTTGTCTTCGGGGGGGAAGCCCCCGTCGAGAAGTTCCAAGTCGTTCCCCTCTCCCGACAGGTCAGCCATATTGACTGTTTCTGTCCCTGGGGATATACCCTCAGGGCCACCCAGCGAATCGGGCTGTCGGCGGATCACACTGAAGCGTAGGGCAGCGTACTGCCCCCATCCACGGATATACACGTGGGGAGTGGCTTCCTCGATAACTTTGCGGAGTACTTGAAATCACTCAACGCATCGTTGTTGGAGGGCCTCGTGGTGCTCAAATGACCCGGGGTGCCGAACCGCGGGGAGCATGGCCAGGTCAATTTGACGGCACTGCTCACCAATATCCTCCAGGTGCGCTTGACTCCCGGGGTATGGAATTTGTAGGCGGTGAAGACAGGAGCGAGTCTCCCGGAGAGTTCGGCGGAAGCATTCGAACTCATCTGGGGTGAGCGATTCGGGTGCATCAAAGCCCGGTCCTGCGACTGGCCAAAACTTCTCAGGGAAGTGGCCCTCTGCAAGGACGGTCCAGAAGCTCCACGACTCAAACTCGGGACCCAGATCTCCTTGGTCCTCTTCAATGGCTGGGAACGGACGGGAAACTGGTAGTGGTTCCGAGGCGGGCCGCCGGGCCGACGGGCTGGCCGACGGTGAATACGGCGAACAGGCCGATTGGCCTCCATATCCCGGGCCGCCCTCTGAGGGTGGCGGTGCCCTGGATACCACATCACGATAGGACGGGCCGGCGAGCGAACATCCTGCCGTAGCATCGGTGCTCGCCGAGGGTGCACTAGATCGTGGTTCGACCGTCGGTCCCCAGAAAAAGTCTCCGGCTTCTCCGATCGAGGCGGAAGGCACTTCCGGAGGGGCCGGTACCAACCGCAAGCTTGATCCCTGGGGGTCTACCAGGCCCTCGTTACTCCGGATATACCTTCGGAGAGAAGCGGGGATCACATCGATCTCGCTCTCGGGGAGCACGAGGCTGACGTGCCGCATTCCTACCCCTGCCCTTGACTGGCGGGATTGGGGAAGGGGCTCTGTCTCCGAATCGTACTCCGCCTCTGAGTCAGAGAAGCAAACCGGTCGGATCTCTGTCCGGAATTCCGCAACATTCTTCCCTCGGCGTCGACGCCTTGCCTTCCTGCCCCTGGGTGGTTCTTCGGGGCAGGGCTGATCTCTGTCCTGGCGTCCTCCGGCCGCACTGGTGCTGGGGCCAAGAGGACTGGGAACCAAGGTGCGAGGGGCACCGGGACAGATATCAAAGGGGATGCGGGGAGAGATGATTCCGGGCAGGCCTCCGGGCCGGGATTGGAAGGTGGGATGACCCATGCCTCCTGGATCGGCCACGCAGAGTAGACCCTGCCGGTGAATAGCGCTACCGCGAGATGGTCCGCGGTGGCTACTGCCAGTGCCAGCAACCGGGAGAGTCGACCCAACCTGCCTTGGGGGCGGTCGGGGCCTCGATCCAGGTCGGGCATAGGAGTTCCCCCGCTCAGGATGCGCAGAGGCCTGGCGACTAGAGCCAGCAGTGGCTTGGGCCAATGCGGCCGCTGTCGCTAGAGCCCCAAGGTGGGCATCCTCTTCCGCTCGTGCCCGACGTTGGCGTCGAGACAGACGAGTCGGGATGAGCGGCGCGGGCAGGTGGAGAGCCCGCTCTTCGACTGGAGAGGCCTGGCGGCGGTGTCGCCGTGGCCTGGCGGGAGTCCTTACCGTAGATCCCTGGAGCGAACCCCGGATAGGGTGATCCCGGGCATCTTCCACCTCATCCGCATAGGGAAGGGAACTATCAGAGCGCTCCGGGGATAAACTCCCGAAGCGATTGGACGTTGAGGTAGGCAGCGGTGCCTCCCTGCGCGGCCCTCGAGGGCGGCGGTGGTGGCGAGGCGCAGCCTCCTCAAGGTCTAGGCGAGCCATTTCCCTAGTGGGGATGACTCCCTCTTCCTCGTATCTCCGCACCAGGGTGTTGATCACCCTTCTCTGGATGACCTCCGAGGGGGAGAGAGGGCGTGGTCATCCCGAAATTGCGGCTGCTGGGACGGCTGTGGAACGGGTAGGACCGCGCGGAGGAGCCGCGTCGGTGTTTCCCCTATCCCTGCGCCAGTGGGCGGGTGGCGATCGGGCACTGGATCGGGCGACCTGATTTCTGAAAGCAGGGAGAAGAACCCATTAACACTAACAGGAAAAAGGAATCGTCAACCAACCATTAGCGCCACGACGCCTTCCGTGGGGGGAACCCAGGCCCTCGACGTTGCGAGACGGAGTGCCCGATTTCACTTCCCCAGCCCCTGGCGGGTAAGACTGAATGCTCGGCCGGGGAACATGCCGGTCTTCCAACACCTCTGAAAGCCATCGGTCTTCGTATCGAGGAGAAGAGATTCACGTCGGGTTCACCATTTTTCTGTTTCGGTGCGGATGTGCGTCGGGTTACGCTGTTCCGCCAGGACGCGTTCGCGCGTGCACCCGTCAACCCGAGGGGATGGGCGCGCGGCTTGTGGTCCCGCAGTCCCGCTTTCCAAGGGCGGGCGGCATTCGTCCCTTATTCAGGGGCGTCTGCTCCTTGATCGAAACCGGGATGATGGGATGTCGGCTCCTCCTTCCTTGGACGTCTCCTCGGAACTCGTCGCCTAATCCGGGTCTCCCTCATAGACTTAAGAATGTTCGTGAATCTCGTTCCCGGCGCCATATCTTCATGGACACCGGTTAATTACGCTGCTTCCGCCCGGACGCTCCAAGGAGTCTGGGCGGGGCAGCAACCTGCGGTGAGAAGGTCGGGTGGCTCTGGGTGCTGGGGGCGTGTCGTAGCACTGCGGCTCTGCACGTCTGTCTTCCGTCCCTAATAGGGCTTCTCGAAGGCATGATGGCCTGAGGCATCCCGTACTAGGTGCGGGGAACTATGTCACCTGAGGTTTTCCTCAGCTTCCCATGTTTAACACGGGGTATGCCGCGAGTTTAACGTCCAGCGGGGACGGCATCGGACCGATCAACACGAAAAGTGGATCAGATGACAGAACCCCTTGCGGGGAACCTCCGACGCTGGGGCCAGCACATGGGCGGCTTCCCAAGTAACGTGGAGTGGAGTGAAGTGGCATGACCCCACCGGGATGTGGCGGCCCGGGTAAGGATCAGGATGGATGATGGAGTGAAGAGCTTGGACCCCGTAGAGGCTTCCTACGTACCGCGCGTTAGCACGGATCAAAGTCAACGTAGTTCGGGTATACAGTTTAACGTCATGCTGGACGTCGGCAAGCCGACTCACGAAGAGGTCTAGGCTGCCGGGCGGAGGATTGAACCGAACCACCTCGCACAGAGGGGGATGGAACGGCCGGGTGGATCACAGTTTCACGTCATGCTGGACGATAAAAGGAGAAATGGGAAAAGGGGCTGTGGGGAGGCACAGTGGAGATACACACGGGTAGTCTCCCACAGGGGCGGATTCATAGGTGAATCGACGCAAGCGTGAACCCTGGAGGGGTCCACTGATGGACGAACCGACGTAAATATGACCGGGACGACCAGGTGGTGGGCTTGGACCTCAGGGAGGCTTCCTACGTACCCTGTATAGAAGACAGGGATCAAAGTCCACGTAGTTCATTCTGTCAGGACTTACGCACTTGAGACAGCCCGGGTGGCAAAACTCAGTTGGAAGGGACTTGGACCGAAAGCAGAAGACACCTCGATCCCAGTCACACCCTCTACTGGCTTCGGCCGTGGGGAGGCGCAATGGAGATACACATGTGCAGCCTCCCACGAGAAACTAGGGGTTTGTAATACCCTGCCCCCGTAGGGAAAATCCGCTCCCATTAAATCGTCGCAAAAGGGGGACAATCCCGACATCCCTGCAGAGACGAGCGGGTGGGGGCCACATCCAAACCGGGGGAGACCCTGCGTGCGAGGCACGAGATCGAATGATGCGGACGGTTTAGCGTCTTGCCAGACGAAGTACAGTTTAACGTCGTGTGTTGAGGACGAGGCGGACGGTTTAACGTCTTGCCGGACGAAGTACAGTTTAACGTCGTGTGTTGAGGACGAGGCGGACGGTTTAACGTCTTGCCGGATGAAGTACAGTTTAACGTCGTGTGTTGAGGACGAGGCGGACGGTTTAACGTCTTGCCGGACGAAGTACAGTTTAACGTCGTGTGTTGAGGACGAGGCGGACGGTTTAACGTCTTGCCGGACGAAGTACAGTTTAACGTCGTGTGTTGAGGACGAAGCACTTGGCAGTTTAACGTCTTGCAGCGCGGACGATGGGGGCTAGGCGGTTTAGCGTCGTGCAGCTTGGACGTATGCTGAACAGTTTAACGTCTTGTAGCTCGGACGAGGTACAGTTTAACGTCGTGCAGGATGTATATGCAGTTTAACGTCATGCTGGACGAATATGCAGTTTAACGTCATGCTGGACGTACGTGCGTGTCACTTCGCGCAATCCTGGAGGGCCGCACGGGAAGAAAACGCACGGTGCGGGCACCCAGGATGAGGATCATCGGGCGCCACGCAGGCGGGTACCCTCGGGGGGTCAAGGGAGGCGACCCTGGCGGATTGCGCGCAAAAGAGGAGCTTTGCGCGCAAAACCGCGGGTCGGCGCGCAAAATGGCGGGCTGGCGCGCAATTGGGCCAGCGCTTCGCGCGCGGATGGTTGGGATTGCGTGCACCGGGCTTCGGATAGCGCGCGGGGGCAACGGCTCATTCTCTAACGAATGGCCACTTTGAAAATGGGGGGTGCGCGCAATCGGGCTGGATTGCGCGCACCCGGGGGGCAATTGCGCGCAAGAGGCTTCTTTTGCGCGCAAAGGCCTTCGGGTTGAAATTTATTCAAAGGAAATGAGCCAAGGGGATTGCGCGCGAAGGCGGACCCCAAGGCTCTATTGCGCGAAAGAAAGGAGGTTACCTGAAGATCGGCATTGCGCGCAGAAGGGGTTGGATTGCGCGAACGAGCGACGCTTCGGATTCTGGCAACCTTCAAAACGTCGGGGGTCGCCTTATATTTATAGGCAACCCCGGGCGCGGAATCCGGTCTCGGGCGCGAAATTCGGTTCGCGGGCGCGGAATCAGGACCCAACGCGCAAAGGGCGCCGCGCAGGCCGCGGGCGTGCAAAATAGCGCGCCGGCCCAGCGCATTGCGCGCATCCCGGGAGGATTGCGCGCCGCGACTCAACTTTGCGCGCGGGCCTCTGAAATTTCGCGCAAGTCCTTCGGGCCCTCCAGAACGTGCCTCTGACTCCAAATATCACTTCGCTTTCCGCATCCGGAGCTTTGTTTGGGAACAACGGACTTTTCCGGCGTCTACAATGTGTTTTATGGTAATCTTTTGGTTACAAAAGGGTAAGTATTGATCTTTTATTCAGTGAAGATTTTTTACTACTTCATAAAGGTGAAAAGTAATACTTTGATAATGTATACATGGTTTACTTGTTGTTTTGAAAAACTAACAGTTTTCATTCTTTGTGTTTCCCTTACTGAGCTTTTTATGCTCACCCCATGTTTTTTGAAATGTTTTTACAGGACATAATGTGGAATAGGGTTAAAGATGGGATCAAGGGAAAGTCATGCTATATAAAACATGGAACTATACAAGTTTCTTTTTAATAGTTTTTATTCTATGGAAACTTAGTTGAAGTGTCTACTTGGTAATATTTTGAGATGTAATAGTTATGTCCTAATTCTCTAAAACACTAAACCTAAAAAGTTCCTCAATTTGAATTATTCATTTAATTAAATATTAAGTAAGTTTTAAGGCCGGGGCCTTATACTTATAGAACAAAAAATTTAATGAAAGGCTTGAATAATAATGATGTTGAAATTATTTGATTAAATAGAATATTAAATAAATGATATTAGAAATATTAAAATAAATATAATTTTACATAATTAATGAAATAAACTAATTTAATAGGTATATTTGATATGGAAGTGTTATATTATAAGTTTTTATTCTATGTTATCATGTTTCTAGGATATTTTTAAAAAGGCAATGTTTGAATAGTATCAAAATTGACATAAATGATACATTAAAACAAATTATATTTTATTAAATGATATAAAATTAATAAAAAAATATAATTCATCCAAATTAATATAATAAAGTTATAAATTTCATAAATGATACATTTGGGGTTCTATTGTAATTTTATAGTAACTATATTAACCATAAAGTGTAAAAAGCCAAGTTGTCATGGTAAATGTTCAAGGGTTTAACTAAGGGCTAAAGCCAAAAGATAAGGTTATTACTGTGAACTAAAAATTTGTAAAAAACATTGGTTAAGATAATTTAGACCTATAATCATATAATATTTTAAATAATTCACTTTTGGGCTATTTGAAATCGAAAATCAACTTATATTAATTTAATATTTTGAGAGTTTCCAAGAGTGACACTCCACTCTCTTATAAAAAGAAACCTCCTCTCTCACTTACTCACACCACCTTGATCCAAATAGAACAAAAAACCCTTAAAATTTCCCTTATAAACTTACCTAATATCATTATAGAGGTTATGGTCTTCTCAAAAAACCAACTCTAGTACCTCTATGAGGAGATCTAGAGGGAGATCTTCGAAGAAGAGGTAATCTTCTTACCGACTCCTTCAAAATTGTTTCATATAATACTTACTATTCATGTTTTGATTAAATTCTAATGTAATAAATCTAGTATAAAATATATTTTGATATTTTATTATCATTATGGATAAACCATATTCTATATTTATTCATCCTATGAAAACAAATGTACCACATGTGTGTACGTACAACTTACTGTCTCCATGAAGTGGTGTAATCTATTTTTCATCACTAATTTATTTGGATGTCTATAATGATGGATATAAATAATATATATTACATGATATTTATTCTTTATAATTAATATACCATCTAATTCCCCACCCTTTTTACCATTAATAGAATGATATCGTCGCTCGTGTGTACATACGACATACTGTCTCCATAACACGATGAGATTCGTCTTCCACACTAACAATTACAAGAATTATTATAAAAAGGTATATAATAAAAATAAATATTAAATATATGAAATAATAATTATAATTTAATAATAATATATATATAAAAATTTATGTCATTTTCTTTCTTCCATTTAGTACAATAAGAAAATGGAAACATCATTCATGCGTACGTAAGACTTACCGTCTCCATGAATGGTGTATTACATTTAAAATATCTATCTTTTATATATATTTGTATATTAAATATACAGGATATATAAATAATTTTTTAAATTTTGTAATTAATTAAATCATGATCTAAGTAATAGGATCAAGGATAACATGTGAAAACACATATGATAAACAAAGTAGTTATTACCCAAAATGTTTCTTTATCTTGGAATTGTTATTAGATGAGTAATTTAAAGTCATAAATGAATTATATATGATATTATAAATATTATTATGATTTTTCACAAGTTAATAATATTTTAAAAACCCTATACATGAGTTTTGGACATGAACAATGGGAATCAGACATAAGGTAAGGGATTTTTGTCTCACATTTACTTATGTGAGACACATGACTCATACACTATTTGTTTCTTCTACATGGATTATATAATAACCATGAATGTATTTTATGAGTATTGACCATAATATTATCTTATTTTCATATCTATATATTTTTATTTCTTTTATGGGGCATCTGATTCAACGGATTATAAAGATGAAAGGGTTATTTCCACAATCTCATTATTATCAGAATTGTTTATACATAAGTATCTACTTGGAAATTTTTATCATCAATGTAAATGTTTCTTTAAAATATTTTTCCAAAGTATTTTAACATTATTATAAAATTTTCAAATTCATTTTTATCCATTTATGAGTTTTTATTAAATGGCTTGAAAGGAATCATTAGTCATTTTCCAAATGAGGTACTTTTTGACTTTTCATGTAAAAGTATGAGAAGAATGTGTTTCATAACTTATACGACATGAAACTATATTTACACTTTCATAACTCCTTATTTACTTAAAGCTTCCCTTACGATATTACAAGTTTATTTCAAGTAATTTTTTTTATTTTAAAATTTTGAGGCTTTTCAAGTAAAGAAAATGTTTTCAAAGAAGAAAGAATATTTTCCTTAAGAAATGATTTCAATAGTTATTTCAAAATTATTTTCCATATAAGATAACATACTTTGTAATAGTTCAATAATAACATTTATATTATTTATATGAATGGTTTATGTTTTTATTTCATGATATTTAAGAAACATGGTTCTTTTCACAGGTTATGTTTTTGATGAAATGATTATAAAACCATTATATTTTCCATAGGTTGTGATATGATTACATGTTTATGACACACATTCCATTAAATTTGTTATGACATGAGTGTTTATGATCTTGTGGAATATGTACGTATGATTTTATTATGATATTTTTGGAACCTATATCTCCCTCTAATGCATTGGGTAAAGAAGGATAACTAATGAGGTATATATTTTATGCGTGAAACTAATTTCATGTTCACAATTGTATGCATACACCTAGTTTTCATGTACATAATTTTATACATGGACCTAGTTTTCATGTAGATATGTTTATACAAGGTATTTATTTAATGTCCTTAATTTAATGATTGAACCTATTAATATTTATATATGTTCACAATTTTATAAGTGTATGTATATTACACAATTTCATTATTATGATAATGCTATGATTTCATGGATTATGTTCTTTATTTACTTATGATTCTTGTCTTATGTACTACTAATTTTTATACCATGACTCAGGCATATGATATTTTTATATTCAGGGTATGATCTTCAAATGTTATGATCATGTTTTCATACCTTTTTTTCTTGTTATTCTTACATATATTCCATGTTTACCCTTATTGAGAATCCGAGCTCACCATTTCTTATGTTTATTTTCCCTACGATGTGAAGAAAGGTAATTAGTATGATATGTAAAGAAGGGATCTAGTTGTGAATAAATGTGTGGGAGAATAAATATATGTGTTATGGACCAGTTTTTTATGTTTCTATGTTTTTAAAGGCAATAAATTAATACAATATTTAGGCGGTTGTTTGTGTAATGTATTAAATATTTTTAAAAAGTGATTTAATATTTATGTACGTCAAGATTGGGTTGCTATAGTTTGTATTAGAGAAAATCGTTAGTCTAAAATTGGAAACAAGGATGAGAAAACCTTCGTGAGATCCCTCGAAATATATCTAAGGATATGTATTGGTATGTCTCTAAGGATGCATATAAGTATAGGTCACTATCCTAGAGTTTTCATAATAATCATGAATATCCTAGGATTAACCCAAAGGTGTCATAGATTGAAAAATTATAAGTATTATCATTTGATTATGTGGTTATACCACTATGATTAGTGTTGCTCACAATATGATTTTTGGTTTTATTCAATGGATTTAACCTGAAGGAACCATGCTATTGAAAAATAAAATGGACAATGAAAGGATTGTACTCTTGAATAACTGAATGATATTGGAGATGGAATACACAATATTATCGATATAATTTCATAAGCTATGAATTATTATAGAATTTCCAATAATAAAAGGAGGGAATAACTTTCTATTTAGTCCTCCATGAGGTAACATCCACCCACTTTTAGGGGGTCTTCTAATTCACTTGTTGTTGAATAATATATTAGTACAACTGAAAAGATATTTTCCATCCTTTAGTGTTTGGAAAATCACAAATTCATTTTGGCTATTTATCATTTGGAAGGTGAATCCGATAAGTGGTAGACTCTTATTAAGAACATGAGGGAACAAGAATAAATAAAATCTATGGAATGGGAATATTTGAAGGAGATATTTTTTAGTATTTACTTGCTATGTATTCTATTAATAAATATAGAGAATGAATTCCTTGAACTTAAGAAAAAGGATGATAAATCTATTGGAACCTATGAAGATAATTATAGAATACATGAAAGGTATGATTCTAGGTTAATCATCGGTCCTAAAAGAAAAACTGATCAATTATTTGGTGGCTTAAAACCAAGTATTTTGAAGTCCTTTTCCATAAGGGACATTGGAAACTATGAAGAAATCATTCTGTGTGCCCTAAAATTGGAATTGTAAGTAGGTAAATATTATGGTTCTGGTGATAAGAAATGGAAGATGGAGTATAATGGAAACTCCAATGGTTTTCTGAATGGAGAGAAGAAAAATTTTCAACATCCCACTTAATTTTTTTTGGAAAGGATCACTCAAGGGAATTCCTTAAAGGAACAAGAAGATGATTCAAGTGTGGGAAGCCTGGGCATCGAGAAAAAGAGTTTCAAAGTGATGTAAAGAGGTTAGTCAATGAAATGAATGAAGAGAAAGCTCAAAAAAATGCACCAATAACACTTTAGTAATATACACATAGGTATTTTGGTTACTATGAAGATAAATGCCCCAATACAAGGTTTAATATGGAAGATAAGCCACAACAACCTCTTAAATCCAAAGACAAAGGGAAATCTCAGGCGATAACTGTTGGAGATGCAAATTATGACAATGAAGTGGTTGAATGATTGAGTATTTATGTAATAGAATTCTAGAATAATGTTGTTGAATTACTTTTATGATATTATAGAACAATTAAATACCTGTGTATTAGTTTATTGTAGTTTTCCCATAAGGATTTAAGAGCATATACTAAATTGTACTGGTAACCATAAAAATTGATTGAGGTAATAAGTTGATATTTTTAGAAAACACATGATTAAGGGAAGGATAACCCTTAATATGAGCATGAATATAAGATAATGATATTTGGATAAAGATATGATGGATGTGAATAAGTAAATTAGATGATACTAGTTACCTTGGAAATAATTGAGAATTTATTGACATGTGGGTTATGCTATCATGTATGAGGTTTATAACTTTTTGGAATTAAGAATAAGGAAACGTGCATGTTTTCAATAAGGATGTATATAAATTCAAGATATTACCATATTTCAAGAGAATTCATGATTAAGGTATTCACATGTTTGGGATGTGACAACCAAGAAATGCCTTATGATATATGAGAGATAAATATTATGATGATTTAGTATACCTATTTATAATGTTTAGGATTTTCAACTTTCAAAAGGATCATAATGTTATCCATTTATATAAATTATAAGTTAAACAATAGATGAGGGTTGTTTTATTGATGTATTATCTCACTATAGGTGGACTTATATATATTTGATAACTTGTGATAACCTTTTTATTGTGATAAAGACATATGGAATGACCTATCATTCTATTTATGGATCTCATGACCTGTTAATGCTTTAGGAGTGATAAATTTAACTTAATTTCTTGGAATAATATATTAAGTGAAAATTAATCAAGTCACAACATAATAGTGACATTGTGTCAAAATCAAGTAAGTATATATTCTCATGAAAATTATTCAACATTATGATAATGGATCATGATGTAAAAGGGTGTCTTATTATCATTATTTTTTGTGATATAAATAACCTCTTTGATCCTTATTTGGTATATGGTTTTGTGATTGTTAACTTTCTCTAGATCACCCAATTTCTTGTAACCTATTATCTTTATCAATATCTATGATTATTTATTCTTTTCCTCTATGCTCAAATCATCACTTATGTTCTCATACATATAGACATAATTATGATTTACTTTGGGTAACTATTATTTTACAACTTTTACATTTTAAAAGGTTGTTCTAGAATTCATTTTTACGATGTTGGTTTCTATGAAAGGAACATTCAATTATTAAAACATTAATAACCAAGATTAATTTTTAGGGAGAAATTGATTTTAAGGGGGGGTATAATATAACACCTTGAGATTTTGTGAAATATTTTTTCAAATTAATTTAGCCTTTTTGATATTTTTCATTTCACACAATACTGAATGTAGATGTTTTTATGTAAAAAACACTATGTCTGGATTATGTTATATGCAACACTAAGACAATATTGTGCTACACACAACACCATATTTGCTAGTGGTATATGCAACAATATGCTTGGCTTTGTTTACACAAAATGTCGAGTTTCTTATAAAGATTACATTTCATGCTAGACCAAGTTTTACTGAACGATAAAATATTATTAAAATATTATTACTTAATTTAATAAGATATAATCTAGATGTTAAAATTATGATTTGTATTACCCAATTTTATCTATAAAAACAAACATTTTAAAAAAGGAAATTTATCACCTCTTAATGGTGGATCTATTTTAAATTCAAATTTTGACGCTTTTATACATTTAATTTGACCAAATAAACTTATTCTTTTAAAGTTAAATATAAATTTTAATTTGGTTCAATTTTTCTTATTTTTATGATAAGTTTCATATTTTGATGAATTATGAAAAATACTAAATTTCAATTTAAAACAACTTTTTTCATCAAAATAATTTATAGTGTTAAATTATAATTTTTATTGGTTTTAAATTATAAATATATTTTTTATCATTTAATCCAATGTTGTTCATTGGCATAAAATTTAAATTGAATTTATATGTAAAAACATTTAAATCTTTTGCATGTTTTAACTTTAATAACCTATTTTCTCACCCCATCAACGAGATTAATTTTAAATTAATTACTACAAATTATATATTTTTGAATTTTTAAAAATATATTCCATATTTGGAATTAGTGGGTCTAAATCATGTAAATAGGGTACTTTTATTTTTGGTTAAATGAATAGTAACTTTAGTAAATTTTTATTTAGCATGGTTAAGGGTAAATTTGATAAGTTAAGGTAAAATTAATATTATAATATTATTAAATTACCCTAATAATTGTGAAAATATAATTTTATATATTTTTTTAGACTCAAATAAACATTAGGAATAAATTTTGATCCTTTTTAATCAACTTGTGTTAGATTATGACATTTATTATATTTTATTTGAAGAAGAGTTAAAGATTTCATACTCAAATTTTAATAACTCTTCCATTTTAATATAGGTTTATACATAATATAAATTAGAATATAAATATTCATTTGAAATATAATAAATTTATCTTCATCATGATAATTGTTTTTGAATTTTTAGAGAATAAATAATTTAATTAAATCAATGAATAATAACGATGCAATAATTTTTTGATTAAATGGAATATCGAATAAATGATATTAAAATTATTAATATATATATAATTTTACATAATTAATGAAATAAAATAATTTTATAAATGTCTTTTATTTTTTAGTGTTATAATAGAAGTTTTAGTTTTATTTTATCATATTTTTATGATATTTTTAAGATGAAAAAGTTTGAATAATATCAATATTGACATAAATGATATTTAAAAAAAATATTTTATTAAATGATATAAAATTAATAAAGTATAAAATTAATCCAAATAAATATAATAAGTATAAAAAAGTCATAAATGATCAATTTGGGGTTCTTTTGGCATTTTAGAGTAACTATATTAACCTAAAAGTGTAAAAATCCAAGTTGTCATGGTAAATTTTAAAGGGTTTAACTAAGGTTTAAAGATAAAAGATAAGGGTATTATTGTGACCTAAACATTTCTAAAAATAATTATATGAGATTATTTTGACCTAAAATAATATAATATTTTTAATAACTAAATTTTTATCCATTTAAAATCAAAAATCAATTTATATCAATTTAATATTTTTAGAGTTTCCAAGAGTGACCTTCCCCTCTCTTATAAAAAGGCACCTTATATTTAACTTAATCACACAACCTTGTTCCCTATTTCCAAAACATCCCTTAAAATGTTCCTTATAAACTTACCTAGTTACATTATATAAGTTATGGTATTCTTAAAATACCCAGTCTACTGTCTCTATGTGGAGATCTAGTGGGAGATTGAAGAATAATTGGTAATCTCCTTACCAACTCTTTCAAAATTGTTTCTTATTCTACTACTTATTCATGTGTTAATTCCATTAGAATGTAATAAATATAGTATAAATTATATTATTAGATGTTATTATGATTATATAACAACCATATTTCATATTTTGTACATCCTATGAAAAATGAAATTACCACGCGTGCGTACGTATGAGTTACCGTCTCCACACCGTGGTGTAATCTGTTTTTCATCACTACTTTATTTTGATGGGTATAATGATGGATATAATGGATATAGTGGATATAAATAATAAATATGAAATTATATTGATTATTTATAATTAATATATGATATAATTCCCCACCAATTTAGCATTAGGAGAATGATATCATCACTCGTGTGTACGCACGACCTACCGTCTCCACGATGTGATGAGATTCATCATCCACGCAAAACATTTCAAAAATTATTATAAAAATTAATATAATTAATAAATATGAAATAATAATTCTAATTTAATAATATATATACATATATATATACATATATTTCATTTACCATCTTCCTTCAGTATGATTAGAAAACAGAAACAATGTTCAAGTGTTTGTGGGCTTACTGTCTCCATTAACGATGTATTACATTTGATATATTTATCTTATATATATTTATATATTATATATTTATGATATATAAATCATTTTTTACATTCTTCAAGTAAGTAAATCATGATATAATTAATAAGATCGATAATGAAAAGTCAAAACATGTACAATAAAAAAAGTGGTTGTTACCTGAAAATTGTCTTTATCGTGGAATTATTAATATATGGGTAATTTTAAGGAACAAAGGAATAATATATGATATAATAAATCTTATTATGATTATTTTATAAGTTAATATTTTTTTAAAACCCCTCTATAGTAGTTTCAGACACGTACAGAGGGAATCAGAGCCAATGTAAGGGATTTTTGTCGCATATTTACTTCTATGAGACACATGCCTCATACACTCCATATTTCTTCTACATGTTTTATATTCTTTACATGAATTTATTTTATGAGTACTAACCATAATATTATATTATTTTCATATCCATATAATTTTCTTTCATTCATGGGGAATATGATTCAACTGATTATAAAGTTGTAAGGGTTATTTCCATAATATCATTATTATCAGGATTCTTTATATATAAGTATATGTTTAGAAATATTTATCTTACATGTCCATGTTTCTTTAAAAAAAATTCCAAAATATTTTTACTATTATTATACAATTTCTAATGTCATTTTAACCATTTTTGAGTATTTATTATATGGTTTGAAAGGAATCTTTAGTCATTTTTCAAATGAGGTACTTTTAGACTTTTCTGGAAAAAGTAAGAGAAGTATGTTTTTTTCTTATATCACCTGAACAGATTTTTACACTTTTATGACACCTTATATCCTTGTATTTTGACTGTTTCTATGGTTATATAGACAACCTTAGAAACTTTGTGCCTTTTTATTCCATAACCCTAACTTTTTTCCTAATCCCCATATAAATAAGTTTTAGCGAGCAAAAAATTAATTTTTCTTAGGCCACCCATTTTAGGGTTTTCAACGTAAAAAGTTTTTTTCCAATTTATTTTCATTTTCGGATTTTCAAAAAACCTACACAGAGTGTTTGTCTACCGAGTTGGGACTCGACATTTTTCTAGAGTTCCCTTTTTGGTTTTCTAATCTGGTGAGTATTGAGTCTCTTTTTGTGGGTAGTTTAAAGTCATGAAATCTAGACTAATGAGGTTGGGTTTTTTGGTCAAATAGATTTTACCATAAATTTTGGGATGATGAACCAAAAAAGGCCTTTTGTCCAAGAATGTTCCAACATTATTTAGATACCATCTGGGGAATTTTGATACATGATGTTGTGGTTCCTAAATCTAAAAAATGATATTAAGGAATATAGGAGGTCTCTCTTGGGGAAGAAGTTACCACTTGTTGACAAACATAGTTTGTGGGATACTTTACATAGAGCCAAATGGGAAATGTTATAGAAAAGTCAAATAGTGGCATCATTTTTCTGAAAAAAATGTTCTGTGGGACACTTTATGCATAGACAACTAGGGAATGTTATCGCATATTTAGGAAAGTAAGTTATTAAGAATTCCAAAAATTCTATTACTGATGTACAAAGGTATTTTTTGGAGATTTTGATTTATTAAGATCATGAAATGTGGTTTTTTCAAGGGAGGATGCCTGAGAATGAAGAGAGAATCTGTATTAGAATTTTCTAGGAACATGAAACTACTCATACATGAATTTAGTTTTTGTGAAGGAGGGTATATTTTTTTAAATTACCGATGCTAATGGAGAAGGTCCCTTTATGACCAGGTTTAAAGCATCATTCATTTTAGTGTCATGTGACCATTATTTTGACCATGTATTTTTACGTCTTACAATGAGGATTTTGTTGTATAATTTAATATATTGTGACTAGGATGTTATGATATGTAGTTTAATTTTATACAACATGGACATAATGCTATGCAGTTTAATATTGTACAACAAGTAAATTAGGGAATATAATTTAGGCTCTTTATCTTTGACTGAAGGGTTAATCATTCTCCCCTTTCATGGTAATTTTTCTAATAATTCTCCATAAATTTCAGGTGTGATGGGGTGAATTTTGTAAGATATATTCTGGGGATCTCTCGATCCAAATATTGGTATGGGAAAAAGGGATTATTGAAATAGAGGAGGTCTCTCCTAAGGATAATGTTACCACTGGTTGATAAAACAATTTTGTGGGCTACTTTATGAAAATCCAACTAAGGAGCATTATAGAATAGTCAAATAGTGACATCCTTTGGCAGAAAACCCCATTTTGTGGGTGACTTTGTTCAAAGAAAGTTGGGGAATGTTACAACATAGTCATGAAAAAGAGTTCTTAGGAATTCTGAAATTCAATTATTGATGGATAAAGAAAGTTTATAGAGATTTGGATTTATATGGACCTAGAGTCAAGTTTGTGGAATAAATGTACCTAAATATGGGAGGGGAACCCCAAGTCAAAATTACTCAATAATTAGGGGAAAGCTTTCCTACACAGTTCTGAACCAAATTTTGGAATTATGGTTCCTGTAGTTTTAGTTCATATGACTAGAACCATAGTATTATGTAAATGATAGATGATATGTGGCTGACCGAGCCAAGGTCATTCTGGTATACCTCTAACAGGAGGGATGAAATTGTAAATCATGGTCTTGGGGGTTCTATGATTAGGAGAAATGATATGAGATAAATATGTGAGGGATGACAGTGGACTAATTTGAATCACGAGTTCTGACATAATTCCATCAATGCTCATGGGGAAAAATGATGCATTTCCTGAGGGTGAAGTTACCACTAGTTGACAAACCCATTTTGTGGGATAATTTATGAAAATCCAAATTGGTATTGTTACAACATAGTAAAATAGTTCAATACATTAGTTGAAAAACACATTTTGTGGGACATATTTATGTATAGCCAATTGGGGTGTGTCAGTGTGTAGTTATGAAAAGAAGTCCTCACGTATCAAGAATTATATTTCCAGAATTTGGAGAAATATTATGAAGATCTGAAAGTGTATAAGATTAGAAGTATGACATGTGGAAGGTATATGTCTGATCACAAAGGAAGTATTTGGAATGATATTTTCCATGAAGTGTAGAGTCCCTTGCATAGATCTGATTTATATGCAGAAGGGTGAAATCTCTATTTCCTTGGTGCCCCCCTAATGAGGGGACGCGAATTATGATTTCCTACATAGATCATGGTTTGTACAAAAGAGAGGGGGAATTTTTCATTATCCCATGAATGATTCTAGGACATGAGGCCTAAGTGTCACTACATATCTCACTGGATGAGAATAAAGACACATTTAGTTCTTGAGGCAGTATGTAGTTTAAAGTAATGTGGCGAAGACATAAACCATGTATTTTAACAACATTCAGTAAGGGAGAAGGTGACTCGATGTGAAAAATGAATATTGTGGATGGAATAGGTTATAGTACTGGAGTGTCATAATGTATCTTTCTGGGTCAATAATCAAGATACATTTAGTTTTGGAATGAAGACCCCCCACACTAATTGAATTAATGTGTAGAGGAAAAGGGGGTGGGGTCAAATATGGGCTCATGCATAGGGTGAGAACCCATATTGGATCCTCTCATGTAGATATGACTCATATATAAGAGAGTGAGGATATTTACCATATTGTGTCATGAATGGTCCCAGTATTTAAGATTCGTGCATCAGTAAATATCTCACTAGAATGATAATCAATCCACACACAGTTCTTCAGGAAATTGTGCAATTTAATATCATGTAATAAAGAAATCTTATTTTCCTTTTAATTTCATGGAGCTAAAACCATGATAAACCCAATGAAAATTGACATTACTTGCACATGTTGGGAACTATTTTACCAAAACTCCTAATCCTACATGATCTATGCTCAGAGTGAGGAACAAGGAGTGGAAAATGTTTCTTCTAACACACAATGGAAATACAAGGTAAGGATATGGGAATTTATTTATTTTAGTGATTTTACTAGGATGTGAGATACATTCATCACTACGTATCTCTTTATAATGAGAATCAAGCCTTTTGTAGTTCTGAAATCCCATATAGTTTAACATCATACAGTGAGGACAAAGATGAACCAAAGTGAAAGAGATGAAATGTTGTAGTTAGGCCCAACTATGGAAATATGGGTGTCACTACATATCCTATGATGGCTGAAATCAAGCTACACATAGTTCTTGGAAGGTTTCCAATGCAGTTCTAGCACGTACCCAAGGATTGGGGGATAATTTTTTTGTTTTGGATGAACGTGAGATTAGAGATCTAGGCGTCACTATGTATCTCATTGGATGATTATCAAGCAATATATATTTCTTGAAATATCATTCCATTTATCATCAGTCAATGAGTATATTGACCATGTAGTTCAATATCTTGTGGTAAGAACAAGGATCACCCAATGTGAGAAGTAATATTTTAGCTGGACCAGGATATAGGATCGAAGTGTCACAACGTATCTTGATGTAGAAAGAATCAATCCACACATAGTTCTTGAAAATAGTTCCCCACATAAATCACGTTTTAACATGTGGAAAATGGGGCTTTGATATTTTCTAGAATTATGGATGAGCCCATGACATGTGGTTTAGGTGTCACTACGTATCTCATTGTAATGATAATCAAGTCTTGTGTTCTGGAAAAATTCACTCTGAAGGTTAAATTCATGCATAGGGAAAAGGGGGATTTTCTTTTTCTTTATCATGGTTAGACCTGGGATGGGACGTCTGGGAATCACTATATATCTCATTAGAATGAGAATCAAGAAACACATAGTTATTGAAAAGATTGTGAACATTATTTTCATGAAATGAGGATGTTGAATGTGATGTTTTAAGTCATGCGGTAAGGAAGTGATAATGTTGGGGTTTATTCCAATAAAGGGTCCCATGTGCTATTATGTAGTGGAAATGATGTGAGTGGGGATTATGAATTGGATATTCCCATCCTTTTATCCTCATGTTTGGACAAGAGAGAATATTGACCCACTAAAGGGTTAAAGGGATGTTATTGGGACTTACACCTGAGATAGAGGACCACATTTAAGGGACTATGAGGAGCGTTTTGGATCATATAATTTTAGGGGTTTCTTAACATTTAATAACATGATTTTAACAACACAGTTTATTGAAATGTGGTGGAAATGAATGGATTCTTGTGGTTTTGGGTCATACGTCTAGGGACATATGTCATTTAGTTTATCATCATGTGACAAGGATGATGATTACACATAGTTTAACATCATTCATAATAGATGTTATGTCGTGATTCTTAAGGACATGTGTTGAGGAACAAATATGACGTTTAATGAATTTCAGTTGAGAAAAGTGTCATGTGATTACATTAAATATTTATTTTGAAATCTTTCATTAGTTGGGGTCATAATGATCTCCCAATCCATTGAGAAAAAGTAATAATATCTATTAGAGTGTACCTTGTGTATTAAGTAAGGTCCCTCCCACTTTGGTTTGAGATTTGGAGGCTACTTTTTTAGTATAATTGGAGTCTTAGGGGCCAATACCAGTTCTACTTGGAGGAATGAATGGTGGAAGTCCTTATTGTTAAAGGATCGTTCTATCCAATTTAGATATACTTCCATGTGATGAAAGGTTTGCAATCTTTTCTTTTCGATCCACTCTAATCCATCGAATGTTTTATGGTATTTATCATCTGTGGATAGCTGATCACATATGGAAATATGGAGCGATGGTAGTTGGACTCCAATGGGAATGAAAGCTTTTATTCCATATACTAGTGAGTATGAGATCGCTCATGTGGAAGTACAATTCGTAGTCCTATGAGTTCATAAGGCATGCAAGATCTTTTCAGGAAAATACTTTTTATCATTATCCACCATATTTTGGAGTATGTTTTACAGGGTCTTGTTGAAGGCTTTTATCTATCCATTTTCTATTGTACAATATAGGTATTAATTGTTTGACGTGATATCATGTTCCTAATATAGCTTCTCCACCTTAGTAGAATGGAAATTGGTGTCTTCGTTCATCTGTACTGTATGAGGGTCACAAAATCTGGTAATGATGTTGGATTTTATGATGATAACAATAGTTTTGGCCCCATATTCTTTGAGGGGTATTTCATCATCCTATTTGGAGAAAATGTAAGTAGTAGTTAGGATATATTTGAATTTCCTGGCCATAGTTGGTGGGTATGTACCCAAAACATCCATTACCCATATAGAAAATGTCCAGGATTATTTTGTTTTATGTAAAAACTTCGGCGGTTGATGGATAAACCTAATAAGAACATTATAGGTATGAAATTTCTTGGTGAACTCTACATAATCATGTGTCATCGAAGTCCACAAGTATGAAAGCCTCCAGATTCAGTGGGAAAGATTGATCCATAACTGGTGGGCTCTGTAGGCTTCAGTGTGCACTTCGCTCATGATAGCAATATTCTCTTCTCCATTGATACATTTGATAACTACTCTATAAAATCATCATTTATAGAGAAACTTATGGTGGTTTGGGACTTCATAAAGAGTGATTATTTCTACTCTCTACAGGTTTTTCTCTTCCCCTTCTCTATCTGATTGAAGTATTCCATTTTGGAGGTATCCCATGACTGGATTCATCCACCCTATGGTATAAACATATGGCTCCATCATAGGACTTGCTTCATTAATCTCTTCCATTCTGATTCGAATGAAAGGATAGAACATTCGATGATGGGTATTACTTATAACCATTTCATCCTAGTTTGGATCTTCCAAAGATGTAGCTTCATTCACCAATGCAAATTTCTAGAAATTACGTGATTGTGGGATATGAGTCAATGTTGGTTCTGAGAGGAACTCTACCGTTAATCCTCAAACATAATCAAGAAGAGTAATTAGTTCTTCTCTTATAATGGAATAATTTTTAGAAACCATTACATATTTACTCCTCAATGATTTGTGTGATGGCCCACAGATATTTGGTGTTCTAGTACGAGGCCATTAATGAGGGCTTAATATTCGGCCTCATCACTGATATAACCTTCTAATAATAATAATAAGGAAAGATTTATTTTTATAGAGAAATAAGAATGATCCCCAGTTTGACTTTTCATGAGCTTATGTTATTCCATTATGATACTTATTGGGATCATTTATGTGCCATAAAAATACATTTTCCACATTTAGGGGCCGCCTTGAATAGAGAATATCTCACCATCTTGTAATTTAGTACATAATGACGTTGTTTTTGAAGACATGTGTTCTGAAAGGAAATCTCCTTTGGCCTGAGCTTTCACTACTTTCTAAGGCATGAATTGTATATCAAAACGCTATAGAATAACCACATCCCAAGCTAGACGTCCAATCAATATTGGATGTATGAGGATGTATTTGAGTGGGTTTTTATGAGAGACCAAATGGACCTTGTCGTCCTGTAGGTAGTACATTAGTTTAAAAATCGTAAAGATTATTGTAAGGAATATCTTCTTGAAATTTGAATAATGTGTCTCAATGTCAAGCATGGTTCAACAAAGATACTATAGGATGTTTCCATTCCCAACATCATTCTTTTGTGTGGGTAACGAACCTAGCGATCACTCCAAGTAAATCACATATAGAATTAGCGACTTTCCCTCAATAGGTGGAATTAATACTGGTGGAATCAAGATATATTTCTTGAGGTTATCGAATTCTTCCATATAGTTATTGGTCCACTGATATGTGACCCCCTTCATTATCAATTTTTTAAAGGGAAAATATTTTCCTGAAATTTTGACTATGAATTTATGAAAATAGGAAATGTTTCCATGAATTCCTCAAAACTATTTATGTTTTAAATAATGTGAAATGATAAGGATGACTTTTTATCATTTTCAAGATCAATGTTGCAGTGGCATATGAAAAAGAAAATAAAATTTCCCAAGGTTACCCCGAAATCACATTTCATGTGGTTCATCTTTAGGCTATGTTTTTATAGATTGTTGAAGATAGTCCCTAATTCATCTTGGTGGTCAGAACATTGTTAGGTCTTAACCACTAGATCATCATTGTATAATTTGACAAACTTACCTAAAAAGGGTTTGAAGATGTGATGCATGGAACATTGTTATGTGTTGGCTGCATTATTCAATCCAAAGGGAATTTCCTGATAAAAAAAATACTCCCTAAGGGGTCCTGAAAGAATTGGATTCTATATCTTCTAGGTCTATTCAAATTTGGTTGTACCCTGAATAGTCTTCAATGAAGGAGATATATTGATAACCAACCATCATATCAATCAAAATTTATGTGATTCGAAATGGGAAGTCATCTTTTAGACAGTGCCGGTGGAGATATCTGAAGTTGATGAAAACTATAATTTTCTTGTTCTTAGTTTTCACAGGTGTAATGTTTGATATCCTTTTAAGATACTATAAATCTCATATGGATTTGGTCTTGATGATCTTATCCACTTCGGACTCAATTTTGGAGGCGTGAGTTGGGTGAGTCCATCTGGCTTCCAATTTGTATTCCTGATGATCTTCTAACAAAACTATGTTATGGGTGGACACCCCAAGGTCGAGGCCTGAAATATATATATAATTTTAGTCAAAAAATCCTGGTGTTTCTTCATAAAGGAATTATATTTCTCTTTTTCTTTTTAATCCATGGAAACCTTTATTAAATTTGGTCTTGGATCTACATTCATACCTAGATTTATTTATCTAAGTTATTCAATAGTGGTGGATACGCCTTCCTCAAATAATGGAGGGGAATCCCTAAGGTTTTCCCCTTCTTCCTCTTCCCCATGATTTACTTATTTCAACACTTCTTGGGAAGTATGTGATGAGTAAATTTTCTCATAGTTATTGGAGGATTTTACATTTTGACATCTACAAGATTAAGTAACCATTCCTGGATCAATTGAGGGCATGATGACTTTTTGGAACCATAAAGTATAGATGTGGGACTGAGAATGAGCATCTTCATTTTCTCCCATTGACATGATGGCTTCTTCCAACCTAGCTAACATTACATGGATTTGTTAAATCTTGGGGGATGAAGTGAAGACATCCTCATCTAGGATTTCATCACTTCTCAAAGAGTTAAAAACTTATACAGTTCTTCTATACTCAATTTTCCAAAATAAAATCTTATAAGTCTCTAGATGTGTTCCTGAATTTGAACCCACCTCATCAATTTGGTTGATGGGGAGCACATACTCTGAACAAATCAGTTTGAAAGAGATAGTCACGTTCCTCTCCTAACCATTTGAGCCATAGATTTGAGAAATATCATCAGGTATAGACTATTTTCCACTCCCTATGGTAGAATCTCACGTTAATGTATAGTGACTCATATGATTTGAATCAGGATTTTCACCTTGAAATGTACCAATTTTTCCATCGACACAATTTTTAAGGAATTGGTGGTATGATGATGGGATAGTTGCAAGATGCTGTTTCGAAGGTCCTCCAAGAAGAACGTTTATGACTATATCCTACCAAACAACCATGAATTTTGAGTCAAAAATGTGATCCCTAAACTAAGTCTTGAGTTCGATTTTTTACAAGATTCATTTTCTCATTCTTTTTATAAACCTATAATATTAATTTGAACGAGGAAATGTGAGATTCGTTAAAACCCATTTAACGAAGTGTTTAGATTGTAATGAGGTTGAATCTTAAGCCATTGTCAATGAAGGCTCATCGAATGTCAATGTCATTTATACTTCCAAATATATACAAGGGTCTGGCATGTACTAGTATGATTCCATCCTCATCCTGATCTATGAAAGAGATGATCATGTGGCATTCTCCAATATAATTCTTTTCATGATACACTTTGGTAGCATAAACCATAACTTTAAAGTATTGAGGGTTTGATAAGGCCTCTATGAGTGATTCCCTAAGGTCTTTTGATAGAATCAAGGCATCTGGAATTGATAACTTAGGTGGAAACAAGGATATATTATTCAAAAAATAATACTCATGGTCTAATGGTGTATGCTTCATAGCATGGGGATCATCTTTTTATGTGATTTAGGAAATAAATAACTTGATGTGGATAGATAAGAACTTGTAATAGGAGCTGAAGGTGCTTGTGTTCATGGTGGATGAGGTTGACTAGGTCTTATTACACACTAAGGTTGATTAGGTGATGACGTTCCCTCTAGAAAATCTACCTGGATGAATGTGTCAGGGAAGTCCCTTCCATGTGTGGGGGAACTTCTTCTCTCTTGTTGATCTCACTAGATAGCTCTCCTACAGGTTTTCATCGCATAGAAGGTTCGTGAAGGAACATGGTTAGAGTAATGACTCCTTAAATGATTATGTCTGCCTATGTATCGTCAAATTGGATGTCCTATTTCCACAGTTCCCAAATAAAATATAGGGAATTTAGGTACATAATCAAAATCATCATCTAATTAGGGATCTATTAAATTAATAACATTAATGGAACTGAAGACCAAATCCATGTCTGATGGAGATTCAGTTTGGAAAATTGAACCTTCTTGTAACATTTGGCTCAGTGGTTCTTAGTATTCGAGGACTATAGGCATGAAGTTTTATAATTTTAAAGACAAATTTTGCTTTTCAACATGCTAATATTCTAGAATTCTCTTCTTACTCTTCTAGTTGTGTCACTTTTTGGAATACCATATTTCAGAGGACTGAGTAGTCAATGAATTTCGTTGTGCTACATCATAAGTAGTTTAAGGAACAATTGGTTGTTTAAAATATGTTCGGAGGATAACATGAGTAAGATAGATCATTTTTCTAGCCATCCAATTACCAAAAATCTATGTACCTATTATGTTAACTTTATAACATTAATTTCTCTCATGTAGATCAGTGGTAAATACAGATGATACTTGTGTGGGTGGCCTTCCAATATTCACTTTCTCTCAGTCCACCATCATTTTGCTTTATTAATTTGATGATGAAACACTCCTGGATGTTGTTCCCCAACACTTGATGGAAGGGGGAATAGTTTTTGAGATCTTTGTCACCATCTTTACTGGGATTATTGGGATTTGGAAACTTGATCAAGTTTTTCTCCAATGTTTATATGAAGTAGACATGGGTTTTATAATTTTGAGAAGAATAAACCTTGTTTTTAATCTCATAAAACTTTCTTTGACTCTTCTCTCTTTGATCATCGTGAAGAGGTGGGCATTGTTGTTGACACTCAAGAGGAAAACCCACATGATATGGTATGGGATTTGGAGCAGGAGTGGGTATGGGGTCCTGCCTATGTGTAACAATGGTGACCTTTTATTTCCATGTTCTCTTTCCTTGATCTGATGGAATTACTTGGAAATTATATTTTGTATCTATAATGGATTTTTCCACTCTTTGTGTTCTCACAATAAGGTTCTAAAACCATCCTATATATATTTCATAGTGATAAGTGGGCTGAAAAACACATCGTGAAGATTCTCTATACAGATGGGAAACACCTCTTCTTGAGGGAGTGGTAGGATTAAGGAGTATGTCAATACATTACATCAATAAATAAAAATTTTGACCCTTTGATTCTCCCATTGTTTTTAGTATGAGAGATAGAGTGTTGGTTTCTTCTACAATGTCAACCTACACTAAAATAGGATCTTCTGACGGTGGTCTTGCCACCCTATAATTGACTGAGATATAAATCTAGTGTACCATACAAAGGTTGGTCTCAACAGTGATTGCGTGAAGCAGTTGAGTTTCACTACCTCCAATTATTAAGGTATCCCCATCATGGGATCATAGAGGGAGACGAAATGCATCAAATGATGCTCTGAGTTTCTTTAACCATTAAAAAATGGTAATATAGGTTTCCCAATGTTTAGAGGGGGAATATTTGGGTCTAACCATTCAGAGTATGTATTTTTCCTATTTTCTCAGTTTACTTCATTCCTCCATGGCTTCCAAACAAGTTTTTAGTAAATAAATAGTGTTCATGAGCCCTCGAGTAATCTTTGGATAAGCTAGATCTTGAATAGGTGTAGTAGTCGGTAGGGCCATCTACAGGGGCACCGTTGGTATCTTATATGGGTACCTTATTAGGGATGTTTGGGAAGGATATGCTTGGACCTGTTCTGGTTATGCAACCAATAGAGTAAATTCTCGATTTGTTTCTACGAGATCCAAGTATATTAGTGGTTAGTTTCCCACGTTGAGTAGATTTTCCAAATCCACTTAAGTTGATGGAGAAAACCCTATTTATTGAGGTATGCTAGTTGGGAGTATGAGTTGATGATCCACTTTTTAGACATATCCAGAAGAAATTCTACCTAAGATTATTTCTATATTGAATCTTCTAAATTATTTCATTTATTCCTCTTATCAAGAAAATATTTCCTCAAGTGAAACGGGATCAACCTCTCCAAAAGGTAGATGAGGGACAATATAACCCTTCCCCTTTTCTTTTTCCGATTATATTTGAGGAGGTAATGTTGGATTATTTTAGGTAACTCTTAGATTCAAGGAAATCATTTGGTTTTGGGTATGTACACCTCCTTCAATTGTTTCGGTGTAGACCACGTTTTGAATCAAAACTTCATCCTCTAGATCATACTCTAAATCAACCTTGTAATTTGTAGTATTTTCAAGGGTGGAATTGATGACATTAACTGATGCATATTGTATTGATAACAATCCATCATTTTATTAAGGGGAATACCTTTTTCTATTCCCTCCACAAAGCCCCTCCCTCAACTTTTTTGGGTTCTATAGGAGATGTTTTTCAGAAGCTAATCTGAAGGTAATTACTAGGCAGTTATGTCATGCGTGTTCTAAATGAGGATATCGGGTCATGGTATGGGATGAACTAGGAGGATCATCTTTTTGGTGTTCCCCCTAATCGAGATAAGACTTATTTCTACTAAGGATGAGGTTGTTGAGGTAAAAAATCCCCTAGCCCTAAAGGATGGGGCTATACCCATTACACTTTCACAGCTCTTTGAACATAGTTTTCTGACCTCCAAGGTTGGGGTAAAAAATCCCCTAGCCCTATGGGGTGGGGTTTCTTTTTAATTTCCATGGATGCTACTATCATGGCTACCCTTATTATTTTTCATAGTTTTGTGTGGAAATTGTTTTGGGGAATCATTTGGTATGATCCTGAATCACCCACTTCCTATGATCGTTAGGATTTTTCTAACATTCTTGTTACCTTTAGGCAGACTTTCCCTAATCAGGAGGCCTCATGGATATTTTTAGATTCTTGGAACAAAATTATCTCAATGTCCTACTCTCTCCTGGCACGATGTTTGTGATATTTAGTTAGAACTTTTTTTTGTTGATCATAACATTGGTTGTGGAAAAATCCATTTTTTAAGCCGACATTAAGCTATAGTATTGTATGATACCACATTTGGTTGGTTTTGCTGGTTGGAGATATAGTGAAATGTAATGCTCTATGTGAACCCCATACTCTGATATGAATGCCAGATGGTACATCTGTGATCAACTATCCTAATATTTCTAACATTCCAAGGCATGCGCATTAAAGGAATCCTTGGTGCATCCCTAGATTTTGTGCATCTAGGAGAGTTACCAAGTCAATTTGAAATTTTGTCCCTTCTATTACCCTGACATGAATTCAATAATCATTCTAGGGTAATACTTTTTCTCTCAAGTGATGAAGAGTTTTCTATATACTGAGGTGAATGTCGTTCACATAGTCTTCCTATAACCCCTCTATAATTCTATACTGAGGGGTGGATAAAGGACCTAACATTACTATTATATCATCTTAAGCCAGCTATTTCCTTAAGTTTTTCATGCCATATTCATATTTTCCTAGAGTATCCTCTACCCGGTTCGACCAAAGTGATCATTTTACCACTGCTTTTTCAAAAACAAAAAAATTAGTGGGAACTTAATACATCATGTTGGAAGGAAGGTTACCCAAGGGTGGTTTTGAGAATAACCGTCATCTTGGGATGTCTTCTGTTTGAGAAAGAATTTCACTTTTAAATGAAAGGCAACATGCATGATTGGACTTGTTTTCCCAAGTGACTCACGGTATGAGGGATTTCTTATTACAACATTTCCTAGGGGAGGTCCTTCTAGACGACATGAAATACTACTACAAAGATAATTTTCATAGTGAACTCCATCACAGCGGGGGACTACCATGGTGGATTATAGCAAGGGGAAGAACCTCTTTCACCTTGATCTTATAGTGATGTGGAGGGATTCTGTGAATATCATCAAGAGATAGGCTATCGTGATTTTTTAGATTATAGTCATAAAGAATGACTTCATGGTGAAATGTATGAGGAGGACCTTCAAAAGAACTATTAATACCATAGTAATTTGGTAATGGGAGAGTAGGATCTTGAACTACCATACATAATCATCTGAGGACTTCATGAACTCCACTATTAAGTAGATTGGGGTTGTATATTGGATCTTAATTTTTCAATCATCTCTAGTGGGGATTCGTTTTGGATGCCTTCTTTTGAGGGACTAGGGCCACTTGTGGGGGGAAATGGTCTTCAGGGGTAAGGATTTATTCCCACTTTGGAGTGGTCATTAAGATAGGATGATTACCTATTATTGGAAAAGGTGTGTATTCCCAATCCAACTTTCCATACATCGTGGGAGAGTTTTCCACATGACCCTCCTGGATAGGAGAAAATGTATGTTTCTTATCTGAGGTGACATGCTTATAGGCCACCCTTTTTTTGGGTCAGAGCTATGTGTCAATCCCTTTGAAACTACTCCCATCACTGTTATGATTTACTAGAAGGTCTATAGGATATGGGTAGGGATTTTTTTCTACCCTTTAACCATTTTCATGATATGTTAGGTGTCTTCAGTGACTGGAACAAGGAAATATTCCCATATTGTACATGGGGAAGTGGTATGTACCTAATCATATCCTCTATTTACTACTAGTGGATACAAATAATAATCAAGTGTGGGGTTAGTGGATTGATTCTGCCACATATTCATCATCGGAAATTTCTGACTGATCTCCCCAAATGTTGCTCAATGAAACTATGATAAGTATTGATGAATGCAAGAAGGTACGTGAACCAGCTTATAGTATTCACCAAAATTAGCTGAATTTATTCTATGAACATTTCTAGGTGAGGCTTTTAGAAGGCTTGATGGATATGGGAATAATTTTTTTTTCTTCTCATGGATTGCCAAAAAATTTGACTGGTGGGATTTATAAATGTGACCAGGTGTATGTTCTTGATCATTGTGTGTTGTCGTATTTGGTTGGTGGGATTATCTAGGTGATTCCAGATGGGTCATATGATTGTCTTGATTAGTCAAAGTTGGTGCATGTTCCTATTCATTGTGTGATATTGTATTTGGATAGTGGGCTTCCTTGGATTCTGCCAGGCAAGTATGCTGGGTAGCTAAATTAAGTCATGCAGGTGTATGTGGATGATCATATATTAAAACCAAATTTGATTAGTAGGATCCTATATAGGGGAGATAGGTGTGGACATGAACCTTTTTTTTTCTAGTTTTCCCACTTGGTAGTCCATCTTATATGCCCAGGTCTGAATGACCTAGGATGGACTACTGAGGATGGAACCCTTATCATGTTGAGGGTTCAATGACTTGTGACATTGGTGGTGGTGATTATTGGCAGGGGCCCTTTGGAAGGACCCCAATGTCTTATGTATGAGGTCGTATGTGGCCCCGTGATCCACCTTCATAAGATAATGTGGGTACTAGTTGTTGTGTACTAGGGATAAACTCCTAAAACAATTGAAGATTGTGACAGGTTTTGTTTGCTTATGGACTGTCGATCGTCACTGGTTAGATGATCAGTGGAGATTTTGGAGTTGGAGGGCATATCTGGAAGCCTCTATGGTCAAAATTATATTGTTATGGTGATAGTCCTATACCATTGCATTCGAGACCCAACATTGAAGACACCAAGTTTGTAATGATGTTCTTTTCTTGGATGAAGACCTAGTGTGAACAGTATTATGAACATACATTTATGGAAGTTTGAAGGAATCCATTGGATTTAAGGGAGTTCTAGGAGATATTTAGTGGATATATATGACAAACACAAATAAGAAAACCCCATAAAAACAATATCTCATTTAAATGAACACATACATGATTTATTGTCTTATTTGTCCCTCTTTCATTTTGAAAACAAAAAGGGGATTTCAAATGGGTTATACTATCATCTTGGTTTAGGATTCACATCAAGTTCAATATTTTTGTTTCTGACGGAAAATGTGTACACCATATGATCAATTATATGTGTTGAGTTTGGTGAAATCAATCACCCCGAGTTCTCTATTTTTGAACAGTTTTTAATAGGTTTATTCATTGAACCAGAAACACCAAACAATTATATATCCATACAGAGTCTACTTTCCAAAGTTAGGTGCTCGTTGGGAAGTTTATCCAATGGTACATAAGAACTCACATTGGTTGAGAGTATGGGAGGTAAATCTCATCACATCCTTGGGGGGGGGGGGTGGAATTGTTTCCTACTTTGAGACTCTCTTATAGATAAAGATATGTTTTCAAGTCATTCATTAATTACAAAGTATGATGTGGGTCAACTTTGAATTAACAATAAATTATTTTCATGTATGGAATTTATAATCATATGTTTATTTATGAGGTTATTCATCAATGGAGATATCTATATGTATATGAGGTTATCCATCAATGGTATCCTCTTATGTACTAACTAGATATTACTTGGTCATTATTATGATGATTCTAGTTTTCATCCACATAGTGGGGCGCTCTCAAGTGTATCATCATCTTGGGAGATGAGAGTTTTTTGATATTGGGATCATAACCATGAGATGGGATTCCTACATATTGTTGTGAAAGGAATTATAACCCAAATAGTTTCATGCCACTTAACAGGGTGCATCATACCTTTTATGGTCATGTGATAAGGACCAAACCATGTCGTTCAAGGTCATGCTACAAGGATGTCTAGGTGGAAGGTGCCTAGTCAAATTTTGGTTTGGGGTTTATTATAATGTGTCCTACTTAAAATGAAAGGGGTATAGGCCCCCATGTTTGATAAGACCCAACTAAGAATGTTGCAAAAAGAGAATAGAGTTGATTTTGGGATGTTGGGTTTGGACCTCATGGAGTCTTCCCACACATCACATATGGATGGGAATCAAATCTGACATAGTTCAGTTGTGAGGAACCACACCTATGGAGGCCCCATGAAACTTTTTATTATAATAGAGTATGGATATTTGAGAGGATTGAGTTGGGATTACACTTGATGAGGATTCCCTATAGAAAGTGTCCATGAGGGACATCTCGACTCCTGGTGATTTAGAGGCTTGTTTAGGTTTTACAAATGAGGAGGAGGCCCAACGAGTGAGCATGATGATATGGTTGGTTATTATTCCTATGGAGGAGGCCCTGATATGATGATGGGGATTATACCAAGTAGATGTTTCATTACGTTTGGTATCATGTGGATGTCATTACCACCATCATCCTCTAATCCCATGTGGTTCTTGCTCGGTGTGAGAAATAAGAGGAAACAAGGGATTCGAGAAACCACAAAATCCACTGTTCCCTAAGGTTGGATATATGTCCTTGAGGACCCATTCTTATAGAGGTCATATGAGGGAAGAAAATATGAATATCTAGAAGAATATTCTCTACTAAAAAATGCATCTGACTGTGTGGATATTGTGATCGTGGACATACTCTAAGCCCGCATGAATCATGATGAGTCATTCTTGAATGTGAGAAATAGGAGGAAGTAGAAGATCTAGAAAATCACACACTCCTCCTTCAACTGGTAGAAGAGACCAAGCATATAGGAGAGGAATAAGAGGTGTGGATGCACTTGTTCCCTCTTTTGTTTCGTATCTAGGATAGTCATAACAGACTACCCATCCGGGTACGACCCAGGTGCCGAAGAGTAGCAAGAGTGCATCCTTCTGCAATAAAGGATATGGGATTACTCTAGGAGGGATTCCCTAAATTTTGTTCTATATCAAGATAAGAGGATCTCATTCCCTATTGAAGGGAAAAGAAATCATGATCCTCACCATCCCCTCCTAGAATCAGAGGCTCCATATCTTAGAGATTACTTGGAAATGACGTGGTCCTAACCCTAATACCGAATACCAGAAGTTCCCCAACACCACCCCAAGGTCAATATCCTCATGATCATGGAAATTAAAACTCACATGCACCCTGAGGACCCTAAGTTCCAAGTAGGACATGTTCTGGAAACATTTGACCATAGGAATAAATACACAAATGTGAGACATGCTGGTGTGCCCCTTTCTATGGTTTTTATAGTTTGGAGGCTTTAGTGGTGGTTTCAACATATTAACTCTTCGAAAATGGATCCAAAGGAAGTGGATCCCTACCATTGGTGGATTTCAATAGGGATTAAAGGGTTCTCATGTAGGTACTATATTAGAGAGAAAAGGTTCCTCACATAGGGACTAAGAGGAACTGGAAATGTTTCGTGTGGGGGTGGGGGTGTAGGCCTACATGAGTTGTATATGACTTGGGAAATGAACCAAATTGGAAAATAAACTTGGGAGAGGATTTATCCTAGGAAACATGGGTCTCCTCAGGTTTCCCAAGATGAGGCTCGTGTAGGTCCCCAATTAGGGAAGGGACCTCACATAGGTTGTTTTACACTAGGGGAAAAGACGTACTTGGGTAGGTTTCTTACTTTTTAAACCCTAGAGGAAAATTTATCTCACGTGTTCACCTTAATTATCTCTTATCTAGGTATTTAGAGAGCTACATGATATGTTTTGGTGGACCTATGTGATGGGGCTACATGACCGAAGCTTCATGGTTTCTTCCAATTTTCTAGTTATACAAATGAGGAGCCCAAGGGTCCTATTTATAGGAAAATAAGGAAACCTGGTCGAATGATATTTTCCATGCAGGTCTACAATATAGGATTTTGGCATAGGTGTTCCATGTATGGAAAACCTACCTTTCAGTTCCACACAGGGTGGTTACATTAGGGTTTTAATGATCTGGGGTTTGCGTGCATTATAGCTTGGTTAAATCCCTTATTTGTTATTGGGTATCTTCATCTCTTTAACATTATTTAGGTACTATTCGTAATCTTTTCATCCCAATTGAAAAAATAGTGTCAAAAATGTTCACACCAATGAAGCATCAATTGTGACCATAACTTTGGAAATGATTGATGTAGAAATTGAAGTGTTATTGATCACATGCACATCGTATTATGGAAAGGTGCACATGCATAATTTTTTCCATCCAAAACTCATTGAACATTTTCATTATATATATATTAGGTTCTTGGGAATTGTTTTTGATTCAACAATACACAACCAATATACAATATTCTATACATGCAATATGGGAGGAAATATCTTTTAGTTATTAATAAAATCTCCCAACATGAATAATATCATAATAAACCATTCTCTAATTAACTTATTCCCAGGAATAACATAAGATGGGTATCAAAGTATGATGGTTTCCATAATATAGTGTCTCATCAACATCATGTATAGTATTATTATATAGTATACACCCTGAGAGTTTTAAATATATATATATATATATATTATTCTATTTATTATACTTTATTTTAATGAATATATACAATACATTAACCTTATAACCCACGAGTTAACTTTGTATCTCCATAAGGGTTATTACTCATGATAATCATAACATATCATCATAACCCCGGAATTTTAATAATAATTATTTATTAGGGATATGTTAAGGTATTACAATGATTAGGTTAATTATCATGGAACATTCAAATCAATCATTTTTAAAATTGATAATTCATATTTTGAAATAAAATATCATATCATGAAATAATATATGTTCCTAAAACTTATATCACATGAATATATTTTGGAGAAAATCCATCACAATACTATATATACAACGAAATGAACTATTATAAAGGAAATTTTCCTCTTAATTTAATTAAAAGTATTATTTTGTAAAACTTTTATCTAAAACACATGCACTTACTTGGTTTTATGGACTTAAAATACAATTAATAATGTTTAATGTTGTTAATATAGCTATTGAGTAGTGATCACATGATTAGTGTAAATATATGGCATTAAAAAATCCAATTGACTCAAACAAAGGAAGTTATGAATTCATCCAGTAGAATCATTCCATATGAAGTCCATTTATCATAACTTTCGAGGGAGATAGAATCTTTGGGATATTCCCTTGACCAATTCCCTGAAGAGATCCAAAGAATTAATCATGATCAAAATCATTTATAAGAGAAGTTCAAGATCATCGAGATCACGACCCAAACCATGTTTGCTGAACAACCCCATGATAATATAACCATCGCACACCTTATTCTTAGGGAGTATGCTTGTTTAATAAAGGGATATGTATCAATAACATAATAATATCAATATGTATATTATATAATATTGTATATATTTTCATTCTAATTGTTATTTAAATGATTTTGGTTCTAATTCAATTAAAAAAAAATTTTATTTTCAGGTAATATTCAAATTCAATTAAGGGGTTTTTTTAGATTAATTAATGGATTTTTTAAATAATTAGTATTTTAATAAAATATTGTTATTAATTAAGGATTATTTATTATAAATGTTCATGTAATTTTAATGAAGTGAAATGTACTTTTTATAAGGGTTTGTTCCTTTCTCATTTTTATCCAAGTTTCCTTATATTGTTACACCCTTTTATTTTCAACTAAAAATGATGGGTTATGGTTTTTCACCTCCCCCACACGTACTTTATTATGTTTGAATGAGGATAGACCCCTTTGTCTCTCATTAATCCCTCACATTTACACCTGTTACCAAGTCGAAATTTCATATGAGTTATTCCATTCCTCCTCTTTCTTCGAGTTTCTTTTTTATGTTACACCTTCTATTTCCATATTACTTATATTGGGAAATGTATTTACATGACCCTAATACTATAAATTTCATTTATATATTATGAGAGACACCTATATATCTCATCAACCCTTTTTATGAATTTTTATGCCACACTGTTATGCTACCGAAATTGCACTATGAATTTCCATTCCAAAACAACTGTGTAGTGAATATCGTACACATTACCTATCAAGGGTGTTCACTTTTATGTACACATACAATTTTATTGAGGAATTACATGTATGTATTCCACAATACTTTATTTTGAAATAAATTATGATGAATATTGAATCCATGTTTTTTGATCTATGTGGAAAACTTAAGCATGAGAATGAAATAAAAGTGATGAGTGTGCTCAGAATTATATAGTGCTCCAATGCATTGGGTAATGTTTAGTATCATGATAAATCATGTTGGGAGAGGGGTTTACATGTTTTTTATCTGACTTTTTCCACTATGATGTCTTGGGAGTTTATCCTTGACCTATGTTTTAGTGTTTTAAGTTGTTTCCACATTTCCATGTTAAGTATATCACGCTATATCATGATTTATGATTCATTTTCCTTTATACCTCATTGATATGCCTTTAAAAACATATATTATTATCTTCATGTTATTTCATGTTTACTATATTACCGGTATTTATATATTACCCCTTTCTTATGTATTTTCCTCAGGATACCCCATTCATTTTAAAGATCGAGCATGTTAAAGGAGTTTTCAATAAATATGTTGTTTTTAATGATTAAAGTTGTAATGGAATGTACCTGATTCTTGAAGACACTAGACTTATAGATCATTCGAGTTATATTTTGTGTAATTTTATGTAATTAAATCATGTATGAATGTAATAAAATAACATGGTTTTTATAATATATAGATTTAGTCATCCAAGTATATAATACCGAATAAATTTACATGGACCTTATGTTTCTACAATAAAACTAGTTTTATAAATGCATACACTACATTATCATTTATATCCACTTGAAAAAACTTTACATTTACCCTCTCAATAATTTAACTAATAATTTTATACCCATAAAAGATGTATTTATGACTTTAGTGAGATAAATGTTCCTTATAATAGGTGATGTCACTATTGTCTTAATAATGGGTCTCTATAGGATTCACTGTGCTATAAATAACCAATATTTTGTCAACAATATTATTTATCCAAATATATAACTTCTTTATATATTATATTAGGTTTTATTAATCTTACGATGTTTAATCAACTATAGTAAACGTGGTATAACTCTCACGAATCATGGTTCCACTATTTTGATTGAATGAAAACCATGTTTCTAATCTAAAAATATATTTTTCTATCGGGATGTTGAAATTTGTTTAACCCCTTAAAATATTTTATTCCTTAACTTCAATAAGAAAGAATTACATCCTCTATTATTATCAAGTAATTAAAAACATTCTTAACTATAACCTAGTCAATTTCAATAGGGTGTGATTCATCACTACCCATTTTGATTAAATAAAATGATACATCATTTCATATACACAACCTGACATACATGATAGATCCCGATATTGTGAAATCCCATGGCAGGTTCCCTCAAAAGTAACCGAACCTGGCTGGACTCATTTCCTCTAGTGCATCTCCTTATACGCTATAGTCTATAAACTAATAGTGTGGGTCTATAATGGTATGGTGGGAGACGATACCCTCATAATTAGAGTAGAACATTGTTGTAAGTAATGATAGAAAAAGAAACAGAAAAATATAATAATTTAACAGTGAAATTAAACATATAGATAAGAATATATATAACCAAATCTATAGGAAATAAAAAAATATAATTAATAGATCCATATAAAAAATATGAATGTAATGATTCTATACAAAATATGGGTTACATGGGACACATAGAAATAGGCATATACAATATTTTCCACAAAAATGAACTAATTATCAAAATCAATATCCAATAACATCATGATCATAAGATCAGTCCTGTACTCCCGTATTATATCCTAGTATAGAAAATTAAGCTTCCATAGTAATATTATTTCCCTAGTACCTACCTATATCCATGAAGTCTATCTGGGTACCAATCATTAACCCAAACAGGGAGTGAGATATACTCAGTAGGCCACCACCAATGGTGCCTAAGGACATCCAGTCCATAAGTACACAATTAAATATTGAGCAGGTAGAATAATAAATACTATAAGTGAAATACATAAAACCCATCCCAGAACAGTCCTCCCATGGACCACCCTTATGATACTAAATTTTTGGCTTATGATGGTATATATCTAAATGATTATGAGTTATGGTTAAATTTGTATAATAGGATGGAGACCTGAGGCTCATAGACAATATTTCCCATGTTCATGATATTTTTATATGAGATGAATAAGTCCCATGACATTTAAGGATTATGTTAAGGAAATAATACAAGTTCATAATGTTTTCAAAGAATTGAACTAATCTAATTATGTTCATTGACTTGATAAACACATAATTTAATTAATTTTTTGGCATCCTAAACCCATCCTAGAAGTTTCTCATAGGGAACCGAGGTATTTCTCCAAGTGTACTATTAACCCATCGACCTACGAACCATTACATGGCATTCCTCATGGGATCCCAAGTATCTCCCAAGGAATGGTAATGAAATTTCCCTCCATGTACATCCTTTCTATTCTATGTAAGGAATATAATTTTCACTCATGGAATAATATAATTCACTTCCCTCTGATCCAATCCTGGGAATTCCATGTCAGGAACCCAAGTTTCACTCATAGCACAATATAAGTCTAGTATCCATGTGAGTTCATCCAAGTTATTCCATATAGAAATCCATGTATCACCCAATATATAACATAATTCACTTTATAATTAATTTTAATTCAATAATACTAATAAGACCATCCATGGAATTATGATTTAGAACCCATGTATCACTCCCAGTATATCAAATTGGATGGTCGTGGCTCAGTATCCAACACTTACTATTTAACCATTTACCCATCCAAACATATTTGTTTTAATTATAAGGGAAACACAGGAGTAAGGAAATAGAAAAATCCATGGTCCAAGTGACATAGTTTCCCCATGTCATATTCTTCTCAATTCACTTCACATTTCATTCCATTAATTATCACATCCCAAAAACAGGGGGAAACGATCACACCTCAAGAGGCGATTCAATTACATACATTGTATTTGGCCATTTAACCAACATAACAACACACTTAAAGGATGTTTCAATTTTAGGTTATCAACCTTCAATTGTAATATCAAGCCTCACATGATATGATGGTCAAGGGCATCAAATTTATTATAGAAAAAACATATTTTTAAGAAGTGGTGCATAGAAATCCTAGTGTGCGACTCAATGGTCCAATGTATAAATCACTATAATTTTAGGGAAAATCATTAAATACCTAACCTATACATGTAGTGGATTCCTTGTGCATTATTAGCATCCAAATTGTTGTAAAATGGATGAAAATAGAGAAACATATGAATACCCTAAAAATAGGGTATATATGGTCACACGGAAAAAAAATTGATGATGAAAAGAAAGATAAAAAAGGAATGAAGAGGATTGAACAGTTTATAGTTATCTATATAATGTAATGGATGACATTGTAATTAGAGTCCTAATGAGGAGCCTATCTCAAATACTAGATTTGATGAAAATAGGGGAGACCGGATGATTATAGAAGGTGCTTCACATGAAATAAAGGAGAAATGGGATTTAAAAGTTATAATAGAGGTAGGGGAAAATGGGAAATTCATCCATTTTAAAGGGTATATAGTTTGGCCACAATGTTTGGGTAAACTATATTCCAACCACACACACCCACTACCTAATTGGAAGTACTTGTGTATGGATGTCACATAGTTTTAGAAAATTGGTCATAGCCCCTGAGGATCCTCTACATACCTTATTCAGTTCCCACATAGTCGTGCAACCTAAGGTTCATGCTTTAAACAAACTATATATCCCTCTATGATTCACTATAGCTCCCTATATGGTTTTATCAATCCATTTGGCCTCAGCTGAACAATTTTAATAAACATTATGCCCCACTATTTTCCTCCAAAATTCAGGTCTTTAGGCTCTAAAAATCCCCAGATGATCTCAAAACCTCCAAGACCTCATTGATAACTTTAATAAGGATAAAGTAAAGATCAAAAATGAAATTTAATGGGGTCTATTTCTCATAATAAAAGTTGATATCTTATAAACTCACATGTTTGAAATAACTCATTCCTAATTTTCCCTTGTAAAGGTGGTAAAACATCACTTGTGAATAATTCTGGACACTAAGCATTTACATTAGCCTCTCACTCCTAGGTTTGGTGTTTTACATAGTCTTACTTCCATAGCACCCATACCAGAGGAATTGAACTTTACAAAGATCATTCGTGATCTTTTCAATGATATGTTTGGTATAGTCTTCAAAAGAAGAATTAACATCCAAATCAACCTCCTTAGGATGAAGAATATAAGAAAGGACCAAAAGGTAATAGTGAAGTGGTTGTGCCCAAATTTACTCTACAGGTATGCGGTCGTTGTAGTACAGGTAGGGGTCGAATCCACAGGGACCGAAGAAGAAACCGAGAGACACTCTGATTTTGGAAGGATTTGGCTATGGAGTGGCCAGCTATTTGGATTGATTTTATTTGAATAACTACTGATTTAATTTAAAGAAAATAAATTAAAACATACACTTACTTAGTCTAAAACAATTAATGGAGATGAGTTGATTCTAAGTTGTTACTAGGGTTATATTGGATGTATTTATTATCTTATAACGATCGTTTCACTAATTCAAGACGTATCCACAAAATGATATAATTCCTCAACATCATTCACCAATTTAATCCCTACACAATTCCAAGTCTAATCACCAATGCACTTAGAGGATAAATTTAATGATCACTCCAAGGAATTGGATGGTACTAGCACTCGAAATGTGTTATTATTAAAGTTGGCGAAGATGAAGAAGAAATTAATCATCGAATGGAAATCTTAAATTAATGAATTGATTACAGAATTTTAGATCATAAAATAACATCCAATCTTCCCCATTCAACTCCTTAGGACCAACCCATAAGGGTTTAGCCCTCCATTTATGCTATTAAATAAATGGAAGCGGGAAGTCGACTTAAAGAAGCAGAATTGGAGAAGAAAAATAAAACAATGAAACGATCACTCCACTGTTGTGTGAATAAATTCACAAGTGCTGCTGTGAATAAATTCACACCTAAAAGCAACAGTATCAAAGTGATAAGAAGAAAAGGAAAATAAAAAGTGAAGAAGAAGAATAAATTTTATTAAAATACTAAATGTGAATGAAAAACGTACATTAGAGAAATTGACGATGCCATTACAAAACGAAAACGGGAAATTACAATTGAAAGAAAAACATGGATTCAAAAGAAAATGTTAGATGATTATTCCCTTCACCACCAGTTCCTTATATAGGAATATTAGGAGCCTTATGTCCACCCCAAATATTAAATTCACCCCCCAACAATTAATAGAGTCAAAAGGAGGGTGAAGAATCAAAAGAAAATTGACATTTCGAAGTTGACCCGGAAAACAATCCAGATTCGTCCTCCATTTTTACGTGTGAGTTTGACACTTCATATGGACGAATCCGAAGGTGTCATAAATATAAAATATCTTCTTCCTTGTGTCTTCTAGAAAATCTCAAAATTTCAGGACATTTGGCTTAGCCGTTTGAATGTTATGGTCGAAATGGTGGGACGGATTTCTGTGCATTAATAACGAGTCCACCATTTAAATCTCAACTTCAGATCCCTTTATCATCATGAAAACATCAACATTAGCTCCGGCCATAGTTTAATAAAATGATCCGCATATTTTTATATTTCTACTGTATAAATTTGAGCTTCATTGGGCTTGGTTTCTGGGTCCCACATTTGTTTGATGGGCCTTAGGCCCATTATGCTTTTTCCAGCTTGTTTCTTCCTTCAGGTGCAAAATTCTCCATCTTCCTTTGGGATTCATCCATCAGACCTAAAAGATAAAATGTTCAAAAGAAAGTTATCAATCATATCCCAAAATTTCAAATTAAAATGATGAATATTGTAATTTCCACACGCAAATTATTGAGTGGGCCCAAATTGACATTTTAAGCATGAATTGCACAATGATGGGAAATGAAGTTCAATTTCTGAATTGGACTAAAATTGATGTTTATGAACTTTTAAACACATTAATATTAAGATCTTAACAATGAATATTAGCCACTTTCAGTGACTAAACACACCCCCCAACTTGAGTTTTGCTAGTCCCGTGCAAAATAAATTACAAATATGAAATCCAAATCCCCTTTTCCAAAAACATTTAAATACACATTGCTCACCCAAATATCTAATACCAAAAAATTATGGAACCCATCAAAATCATTTAAAACAAGCTAGGTCCATAAGAATATCCCAAGCCCAAGCCCATTCCTTTGTTCAAATTCATCGCCACAATTCATCCAATTTCAATTAAGCATGATAAAGTGTTGTGCATCACAAAAGATATGGGGCCCATTTTATTGTTCAAGGGGAATAAATGGAAGCTCTAGGTGGGAATCACATTAAACCTTAATATGAGTATCCATTTTTTTTTGATTTTTTTTGATGATTTTTTTATCCACAATAGATATGAAAAGACTAACTCTGGGCAAGACAACTATGGAGTCACGATCCCCAAGTGCCGGACGCCACACATATTTTCAATTTCATGCTCTAAAATAGAGATATAAAGCCTAACTCTGGGAAAGACAACTATGGAGTCACGATCCCTAAGTGCCGAACGCCACTCATTTGGAAAAAACATTGCTCTATGTGGTCATTATTATTTTTTTCAATTTTTTTTGTTTTTTTTTTGTTTTTTTGTTTATTTTTTTTGTTTTTTTTTTGTTTTTGTTTTTTTTGGATACTAAAATTAAACTAAAAGTGACCCCAGAACCCTATGCTATAATGAAAGGGACCCAAGAACTCAAATTTACACCCACAATCCAGTAGACGTGCTTTGTGGCATTTTTATTAAGAGGATGAAAATGTAAACTTTGAAAAATCACATCGGACAACTGCACTTTCCAAAAACTATGCTCATGAACTTAAACTTGCATTAAAATCAGAATCAAGGCATGCAAAATTTATTTGATATCCAATTTTAGAGTTTTCAATGTGTGTTATCATGTTTATGGTTAATGGGATTTTTTTTCATGCATGTTTTTTAAAAAAAAACCATTTTTTATCTCCCCCCAACATAGAATGACACTGTCCCCAGTGTTTAAAGAATAGAAAAGTTAGAAGGGGGTAGGAGAGGAGTTCAATGAAGAAATTTAAAATGAAAATCATGGAATGAAGTCACCTAGTGGTTGATGATGATAGCGCATGCCATAGTCTCCCTTCAATCCTGGATTTGAGTCTCAATGGATTGGATGGTGGTGAATGGATTTTCCTTATAGATTTAAACATGTCCTGTTTTTAACCAATAAAAAAAATAAAACAATACAAAATAAACTGATAATACATTGTCTTATTTATATTTTCTGGGTAAGGTTTTACTCGGAGATCACACCACGTGACACAGATGAATATGGCGCTCCCCTTTCATACCCATCCTTACTCATAAAAGAAGAACAAGGCAACAGTTTATGGTAATTTATTATATGAAAAAAAATGATTCAAAATGATTAGAAACATGAAAACCATGGGTTGCCTCCCCTGAAGCGCTTTTGTTTAACGTCGTTGGCTCGACCTTTACCCCCCAACTTATCCAATTCCAACTTTCAGCATTTTAATTAACCCATATTTCTCCACTTCAACAAGATTGATATTGATTGTTTTTTTGAAATTTGTTTCGTATGAAATCCTATTTTCTACAATGATTGGTAAAATCCAAGGAATATCTAAAATGGTTGATCGTGTTTTATCTGGATTATTTCCTATGATTTCAAGGTTCATTCCTACATGGTGAGATTCTTGATGAAAATTGATGATAATTTAATGGTCTTGGTTATCATAAATAGAGGGATTATTGAGTAGGGAAGGAAGTATTAAAACAGCGAGTTCAGTTTGATTGAATTTTCCTAAAGAAGAATGATAATTTGAATCAAAAATTGTTTCTTCTTTAAAAACATTTGAAAGAATTGGTTCCTTTTGAAAAGATGATTCATCCACAAAATTTTCCATTTGAATTTCATGAGTGGGTATAGACACAATATTCGTTATATCTCCCAATGGTTCAATGATTGGTGATTCTAAAAAATTGTTATTGGAGCAATATTCTGAACACTCAATCCAAGAAGACAAATTTTCTCCTTGTGAATCCAAAAAATTAATTTCATCCTGATTTAAATACCCTTCAACATTTCTTTGATCTTGTTAAGTTATCCCATATCCAAAGTTTAGTTCTTTTTTCAATTCATGGGAGGTTTTTGGGATAAAAGAGTCATCTATTAGTGACGAGGAAGAGACAACCTAAGTGGGAATGGGTTCCACAACCATTTCAATGCTTTGTAGTTCTACTCTTAAAGATGAAACCTCTGAATTCATTTTATCCATTTTTTCACACAAATGTTCAAGAATTTTTTCATAATTAGGATTGATAGATGTTTGGACATCATGAAATTCATTATGTTTGATCTCTTCAATCATCCTCGAGAGGTATGGAAATTGATCCTTTAAACAATCAGCATCCCATTGATTTTACATCTCATCTGGTGTGGTGTATTCAATTAAGGATTGGTCAATGAAATTCCCTATGTGAGGTGTTTCCCAATATTGATTTCCAACTTGATTATAGCATTGATTTATGAAGGGGTATTTTGGAGGATAATCCATTGGAATTGATTGAAAATTAGTTTTGAGCTTTTTTTTGGACACACAGAAATAGAAAGGGGAAAAGAGAAGAGAATTTGGGGTGAGAAAAGAAGATTTGGGTCTAAGATACTTACTTGGGTCCCCGGCAACGGCGCCGAAATTTGGTTGCGCCCAAATTTACCCTACAGGTATGCGGTCGTTTTAGTACAGGTAGGGGTCGAATCCACAGGGACCGAAGAAGAAACCGAGAGACACTCTGATTTTGGAAGGATTTGGCTATGGAGTGGCCAGCTATTTGGATTGATTTTATTTGAATAACTACTGATTTAATTTAAAGAAAATAAATTAAAACATACACTTACTTAGTCTAAAACAATTAATGGAGATGAGTTGATCCTAAGTTGTTACTAGGGTTAGATTGGATGTATTTATTTGGTTGCGCCCAAATTTACCCTACAGGTATGCGGTCGTTGTAGTACAGGTAGGGATCGAATCCACAGGGACCGAAAAAGAAACCGAGAGACACTCTGATTTTGGAAGGATTTGGCTATGGAGTGGCCAGCTATTTGGATTGATTTTATTTGAATAACTACTGATTTAATTTAAAGAAAATAAATTAAAACATACACTTACTTAGTCTAAAACAATTAATGGAGATGAGTTGATCCTATGTTGTTACTAGGGTTAGATTGGATGTATTTATTATCTTATAACGTTCGTTTCACTAATTCAAGACGTATCCACAAAATGATATAATTCCTCAACATCATTCACCAATTTAATCCCTACACAATTCCAAGGCTAATCACCAATGCACTTAGAGGATAAATTTAATGATCACTCCAAGGAATTGGATCGTACTAGCACTCGAAATGTGTTATTATTAATGTTGGCGAAGATGAAGAAGAAATTAATCAACGAATGGAAATTTTAAATTAATGAATTGATTACAGAATTTTATATCATAAAATAACATCCAATCTTCCCCATGCAACTCCTTAGGACCAACCCATAAGGGTTTAGCCCTCCATTCATGCTATTAAATAAATGGAAGCGGGAAGTCGACTTAAAGAAGCAGAATTGGAGAAGAAAAATAAAACAATGAAACGATCACTCCACCGTTGTGTGAATAAATTCACAAGTGCTGGTGTGAATAAATTCACACCTAAAAGCAACAGTATGAAAGTGATAAGAAGAAAAGGAAAATAAAAATTGAAGAAGAAGAATAAATTTTATTAAAATACTAAATGTGAATGAAAAACTTACATTAGAGAAATTGACGATGCCATTACAAAATGAAAGCGGGAAATTACAATTGAAAGAAAAACATGGATTCAAATGAAAACGTTAGATGATTATTCCCTTCACCACCAGTTCCTTATATAGGAATATTATGAGCCTTATGTCCACCCCCAACATTAAATTCACCCCCCAACAATTAAGAGAGTCAAAAGGAGGGTGAAGAATCAAAAGGAAATTGACATTTCGAATTTGACCCGGAAAACTGTCCAGATTCGTCCTCCATTTTTACGTGTGAGTTTGACACTTCATATGGCCGAATCCGAAGGTGTCATAAATATAAAATATCTTCCTCCCTGTGTCTTCTAGAAGCTCTCAAAATTTCAGGACATTTGGCTCATCCGTTTGAATGTTATGGTCGCAATGGTGGGACGGATTTCTGTACATTAATGACGAGTCCATCATTTAAATCTCAACTTCAGATCCCATTATCATCATGAAAACATCAAAATTAGCTCCGGACATAGTTGAATAAAATGATACTCATATTTTTATCTTTCTACTGTATAAATGTTAGCTTCATTGGGCTTGTTTTCTGGGTCCCACATTTGTTTGATGGGCCTTAGGCCCATTATGCTTTTTCCAACTTGTTTCTGCCTTCAGGCGCAAAATTCTCCATCTTCCTTTGGGATTCATTTATCGGACCTAAAAGATAAAATGTTCAAAACAAAGTGATAAATCATATACCAAAATTTCAAATTAAAAGGATGAATATTGTAATTTCCACAGGCAAATTATTGAGTGGGCCCAAATTGACATTTTAAGCATGAATTGCACAATGATGGGAAATGAAGTTCAATTTCTGAATTGGACTAAAATTGATGTTTATGAACTTTTAAATACATTAATATTAAGATCTTAACAATGAATATTAGCCACTTTCAGTGACTAATCACACCCCCCAACTTGAGTTTTGTTAGTCCCGAGCAAAATAAATTACAAATATAAAATCCAAATCCCTTTTTCCAAAAACATTTAAATACACATTGCTCACCCAAATATCTAATACCAAAAAATTATGGAACCCATCAAAATAATTTAAAACAAGCTAGGTCCATAAGCATATCCCAAGCCCAAGCCCATTCCTTTGTTCAAATTCATCGCCACATTTCATCCAATTTCAATTAAGCATGATAAAGTGTTGTGCATCACAAAAGATATGGGGCCCATTTTATTGTTCAAGGGGAATAAATGGAAGCGCTAGGTGGGAATCACATTAAACCTTAATATGAGTATCCATTTTTTTTTGATTTTTTTTTTGATGATTTTTTTAACCACAATAGATATGAAAAGACTAACTCTGGGCAAGACAACTATGGAGTCACGATCCCCAAGTGCCGGACGCCACACATATTGTCAATTTCATGCTCTAAAATAGAGATATAAAGCCTAACTCTGGGCAAGAAAACTATGGAGTCACGATCCCCAAGTGCCGGACGCCACTCATTTGGACAAAACATTGCTCTAGGAGGTCATTATTATTTTTTTCAATTTTTTTTTGTTTTTTTTTTGTTTTTTTGTTTATTTTTTTTGTTTATTTTTTGTTTTTGTTTTTTTTTGGATACTCAAATTAAACTAAAAGTGACCCCATGAACCCTATGCTATAATGAAAGGGACCCAAGAACTCAAATTTACACCCACAATCCAGTAGACGTGCTTTGTGGCATTTTTATTAAGAGGATGAAAATGTAAACTTTGAAAAATCACATCGGACAACTGCACTTTCCAAAAACTATGCTCATGAACTTAAACTTGCATTAAAATCATAATCAAGGCATGCAAAATTTATTTGATATCCAATTTTAGAGTTTTCAATGTGTGTTATCATGTTTATGGTTAATGGGATTTTTTTAATGCATGTTTTTAAAAAAAATCATTTTTTATCTCCCCCCAACTTAGAATGACACTGTCCCCAGTGTTTAAAGAATAGAAAAGTTAGAAGGGGGTAGGAGAGGAGTTCAATGAAGAAATTTAAAATGAAAATCATGGAATGAAGTCACCTAGTGGTTGATGATGATAGCGCATGCCATAGTCTCCCTTCAATCCTGGATTTGAGTCTCAATGGATTAGATGGTGGTGAATGGATTTTCCTTATGGATTTCAACATGTCCTTTTTTTAACCTATAAAAAAAATAAAACAAAACAAAATAAACTGATGATACATTGTCTTATTTATATTTTCTGGGTAAGGTATTACTCAGAGATCACACCACGTGACATGGATGAATATGGCTCTCCCCTTTCATACCCATCCTTACTCATAAAAGAAGAACAGGTCAACAGTTTATGGTAATTTATTATATGAAAAAAAATGATTCAAAATGATTAGAAACATGAAAAAAATGGGTTGCCTCCCATGCAGCGCTTTTGTTTAACGTCGTTGGCTCGACTTTTACCCCCCAACTTATCCAATTCCAACTTTCAGCATTTTAATTAACCCATCTTTCTCCACTTCAACAAGATTGAGATTGATTGTTTTTTTTGAAATTTGTTTCGTATGAAATCCTATTTTCTACAATGATTGGTAAAATCCAAGGAATATCTAAAATGGTTGATCGTGTTTTATCTGGATTATTTCCTATGATTTCAAGGTTCATTCCTACATGGTGAGATTCTTGATGAAAATTGATGATAATTGAATGGTCTTGGTTATCATAAATAGAGGGATTATTGAGTAGGGAAGGAAGTATTAAAACATCGAGTTCAGTTTGATTTAATTTTCCTAAAGAAGAATGATAATTTGAATCAAAAATTGTTTCTTCTTTAAAAACATTTGAAATAATTGGTTCCTTTTGAAAAGATGATTCATCCACAAAATTTTCCATTTGAATTTCATGAGTGGGTATAGACACAATATTCGTTATATCTCCCAATGGTTCAATGATCGGTGATTCTAAAAAATTGTTATTGGAGCAATATTCTGAACACTCAATCCAAGAAGACAAATTTTCTCCTTGTGAATCCAAAAAATTAATTTCATCCTGATTTAAATACCCTTCAACATTTCTTTGATCTTGTTAAGTTATCCCATATCCAAAGTTTAGTTCTTTTTTCAATTCATGGGAGGTTTTTGGGATAAAAGAGTCATCTATTAGTGACGAGGAAGAGACAACCTGAGTGGGAATGGGTTCCACAACCATTTCAATGCTTTGTAGTTCTACTCTTAAAGATGAAACCTCTGAATTCATTTTATCCATTTTTTCACACAAATGTTCAAGAATTTTTTCAGAATTAGGGTTGATAGATGTTTGGACATCATGAACTTCATTATGTTTTATCTCTTCAATCATCCTCGAGAGGTATGGAAATTGATCCTTTAAACAATCAGCATCCCAGTGATTGTACATCTCATCTAGTGTGGTGTATTCAATTAAGGATTAGTCAATGAAATTCCCTATGTGAGGTGTTTCCCAATATTGATTTCCAACTTGATTATAGCATTGATTTATGAAGGGGTATTTTGGAGGATAATGCAATGGAATTGATTGAAAATTAGTTTTGGGGTTTTTTTTGGACACACAGAAATAGAAAGGGGAAAAGAGAAGATAATTTGGGGTGAGAATAGAGAATTTGGGGTGAGAAAAGAAGATTTGGGTCTAAGGTACTTACTTGGGTCCCCGGCAACAGCGCCAAAATTTGGTTGCGCCCAAATTTACCCTACAGGTATGCGGTCGTTGTAGTACAGGTAGGGGTCGAATCCACAGGGACCGAAGAAGAAACCGAGAGACACTCTGATTTTGAAAGGATTTGGCTATGGAGTGGCCAGCTATTTGGATTGATTTTATTTGAATAACTACTGATTTAATTTAAAGAAAATAAATTAAAACATACACTTACTTAGTCTAAAACAATTAATGGAGATGGGTTGATCCTAAGTTGTTAATAGGGTTAGATTGGATGTATTTATTTGGTTGCGCCCAAATTTACCCTACAGGTATGCGGTCGTTGTAGTACAGGTAGGGGTCGAATCCACAGGGACCGAAGAAGAAACCGAGAGACACTCTGATTTTGGAAGGATTTGGCTATGGAGTGGCCAGCTATTTGGATTGATTTCATTTGAATAACTACTGATTTAATTTAAATAAAATAAATTAAAACATACACTTACTTAGTCAAAAACAATTAATGGAGATGAGTTGATCCTAAGTTGTTACTAGGGTTAGATTGGACGTATTTATTATCTTATAACGTTCGTTTCACTAATTCAAGACGTATCCACAAAATGATATAATTACTCAACATCATTCACCAATTTAATCCCTACACAATTCCAAGGCTAATCACCAATGTACTTAGAGGATAAATTTAATGATCACTCCAAGGAATTGGATCGTACTAGCACTCGAAATGTGTTATTATTAAAGTTGGCGAAGATGAAGAAGAAATTAATCATCGAATGGAAATCTTAAATTAATGAATTGATTACAGAATTTTAGATCATAAAATAACATCCAATCTTCCCCATGCAACTCCTTAGGACCAACCCATAAGGGTTTAGCCCTCCATTTATGCTATTAAATAAATGGAAGCGGGAAGTCGACTTAAAGAAGCAGAATTGGAGAAGAAAAATAAAACAATGAAACGATCACTCCACCGTTGTGTGAATAAATTCACAAGTGCTGGTGTGAATAAATTCACACCTAAAAGCAACAGTATCAAAGTGATAAGAAGAAAAGGAAAATAAAAAGTGAAGAAGAAGAATAAATTTTATTAAAATACTAAATTTGAATGAAAAACTTACATTAGAAAAATTGACGATGCCATTACAAAACGAAAGCGGGAAATTACAATTGAAAGAAAAACATGGATTCAAAAGAAAATGTTAGATGATTATTCCCTTCACCACCAGTTCCTTATATAGGCATATTAGGAGCCTTATGTCCACCCCCAAAATTAAATTCACCCCCCAACAATTAAGAGAGTCAAAAGGAGGGTGAAGAATCAATAGGAAATTGATATTTCGAAGTTGACCCGGAAAACTGTCCAGATTCGTCCTCCATTTTTACATGTGAGTTTGACACTTCAAATGGCCGAATCCGAAGGTGTCATAAATATAACATTTCTTCGTCCATGTGTCTTCTAGAAGCTCTCAAACTTTCAGGACATTTGGCTCAGCCGTTTGAATGTTATGGTCGAAATTGTGGGACGGATTTCTGTGCATTAATGACGAGTCCACCATTTAAATCTCAACTTCAGAGCCCTTTATCATCATGAAAACATAAAAATTAGCTCCGGCCATAGTTGAATAAAATGATCCTCATATTTTTATATTTCTACTGTATAAATTTGAGCTTCATTGGGCTTGGTTTCTGGGTCCCACATTTGTTTGATGGGCCTTAGGTCCATTATGCTTTTTCCAGCTTGTTTCTGCCTTCAGGCGCAAAATTCTCCATCATCCTTTGAGATTCATCCATCAGACCTAAAAGATAAAATGTTCAAAACAAAGTGATGAATCATATCCCAAAATTGTAAATTAAAATGATGAATATTGTAATTTCCACAAGCAAATTATTGAGTGGCCCAAATTGACATTTTAAGCATGAATTGCACAATGATGGGAAATGAAGTTCAATTTCTGAATTGGAATAAAATTGATGTTTATGAACTTTTAAACACATTAATATTAATATATTAACAATTAATATTATCCACTTTCAGTGACTAATCATGAAGCTATGAAACATGAAAGATTTATTACATGGCTTGGTACCTCTAAGGCAATTGAAACTGATAGGATATTTGCTAAAATCTCCCAAGAATGTCAAAAGTCACAAAAAATGTAGGCTTCACCTTCCCTTACTTCTGAATCCATTGAATCCCCAATCCAAGAGAAAAATGAGAGAAAAACAATCTCCCACTTAAATATTTAGAGGTTGGTGGTGATGATCGACAAAATAAATCTTCCTAGACATATCTATATTCAAATCACTTAAAATAAGTTGCATCTTCTATGTCGTATACTATACAAGATGAGGTCCCAGTAGTACTAAAACACCTAAATCTAACTATTATAGGGGTGAATGAAATGGTCTAACATAGAGTTCCTTATAATGAGACATATGTATAGTTTCCTAAAATTTATTTTTATAATAAAATTCAAAAATAGGTAAATTTTTCTCCCATGATCCTTAAAATCAAGGACATGTGCTCTAAGAATGTCCACTATCACCAGTGCTGTATGCTCAAACTTTTCATCGATATGAGGGTGATAGGCTATACTAAGAAGTACCTATGAACCCATTTTTCTCTGCATCCCCTACTAGAATTGTGATTTTTATAGGTCATATATATCAGATACAATAGTATGTGGAACTCTGTATTAGAATATGATCTCCCCGATATATATCCTTTCTAGATCATCCACTAACAAAATCTCTCTAATAGTTAATAAGTGAGCGACCATTATCAAAATCTCTATGATCACCCATACCATGTCATAAATTTTAAGTGACCTAGTTAAACCCATAAAAAATACATATTGACATCATCATATATTCACTCGAGAATAGGAAATGGCAGAAAAATCTCTACTGATTGCTGGTGTTCCACCATCACCTACTGATTGGTGGAAGACTAAGTAACATAACCCACTATCTAACTATTCATCCATAACAACAAATATTGGCATCATAATTATTTAATACCAAGATTTAAATACCAAGAAGAGGCATTATACTCTCACATTAATTTCTCTTAGATTACATTAAGAACCTAGACATGCCCATGAATGAGAAAGACCTAATCACTATGAACGATCCAACCATGCAGTGGGTCCTCACCGGAAATGCTATATCATAGGACCATTCCACCTAGATATGAAAGCTATCTAATCTTTACTCTATATTTAAGTTAATAGGTCAATGGTAGAGCTATAATAAAATATTTTCCATGATTCTCCAATTCCACTAACTGTATCTTAGAAAATAGATCCATCAACTTTCATTCCCTACGGGCCTCCTAAATTTCTAATTTCTAAGATTTCTTGCTCAGAGCATCAACCATGGTATTTACTTTCCTAAAAATGTAAGAAATCTCAAAGTCAAATGACTATAGGTATTCAAACCATATTCAATGTCTTAAATTAAAGTCACACTATGTGAATATATATTTATAGATTTTGTGGCCCGTAGACACCACAAACTACTCTCTAGTAAAGTAATCCCTCCAACAACATAAGGAATGAAACACAACTACCAACTTGAGGTCATGTGTCACGTAATTCAACTCATGAGGTCTCAAATGTTGAGAATCATATGTCACGACTCAATCTCCCTATATCATAATGTATCCCATTTTGATACCCAATTCATCATAATAACCATATAGCCTATGTCAATCTTAGGTAAAATCATGATCAGTAATGAAGTCAGTATTCCTTTTATCACTTAAAAGGCTCTCTCATATGCTTTATATCATGTAAAAATGACACCATTCTTGGTCAAGCATATGATTTGTGCTTAAAGGAATGAAAAATACTATATAAGGAACCTTTAATATCTAGATATCCCCGAGAAACAATGTATTTTAAATATGTTCTTGGGATACTCATAGGAAATCATGGATATCACCATCTTTGGCTCAAAAAATACTCCTATTTATATATGATGTGACCCAGGAAGTGAACCTTATCAATACAAAAGTGGAATTTTTTGAACTTAGCATATAGATAGTTCTCTGTCAATGTATTTAGAATGATCTCAGTATGTTTTTCATGGTCATATAGAGTGCGAGAATATATCAAGATTCCATCCATGATGACAGCCACAAATGAATCTAGATATAGTTGGAAAAGTAGATACATCATAGCCATGAAATGTTTTATCACCTTTTTTGAGACCAAAAAACATAACCAAATACTCATACAAGCCATAATTACTATGGAATATTGTACAGGGTATATCTGATGGATGAACTCATACCTGATGATAGCCTAAACTCAAATGAATTTTGGGGAAAACACTTTATCCTCAGAGCTGGTCAAAGAGGTCATCTATGTGAGGTAAGGGATATTGGTTCTTGACAGTAAGTTGTTTTAATTTCAAATAATCAACAAACAAAATAAAGGTACCATACACCTTCTTGGAGAATATAATTGATGGAAACCATAGTGAAGTGTTGGGATATATATTATCTTTATTTTACAAGTCCCCTAGCTAACTCTTGAGCTCCTGAAACTCAGCGACATCCATCCTATAAGGATGAATGGATATTGGTGTTACTCCTACAACTAGATCAATCAGAAACTCTCCCTCCCCCTCAGAAGGTATCCCAAAAAATTCACTGGGGCGGACATCCCTAAAATGATCGACAAAAAAAGGTAAATATGTATTCCACATTATTTGATCATCCAGATAAAGGCTAGAAATATGGGTTGTCACTCTACCAATCCCATGATGCCTGGGTCTAATTTGAATCACCTTGGCATAACATTCACCCTTTTGAATATGGGTACCACACTATGATGATGTGAAAGACACCCTATGGGGATAAAAATCAACATGGTCATGTTTTGCAACTAATCAGTCCATCCTAAGAATGGTTTCAAATCTTGTAATCTCAATGACAAAGAGGTCCTATACAAAAAATAGTCACCTACCTCTAGGGGGAACTCCTTATGCTAGAATACTATTTTAGATTAGACTCCCAATATAGTATAGAGTGTCATCACCAAATAGAAATACTAAATTTTAAGACCTAGGAATTACAATATTTATACGAATAAAAATTATTGTGAAGCACATGTTTCAATTAAAATATACACTAAATTATTGGCTACTAGAACCATACCTAAAACTATTGAAGGATTGGGACACTTATCCTTAGAAATCAGTTGTAAGGTATATATATAGACCAAAGTTTGTCCATAAGATGTAGCATGACTAAATTGGGTAGTCCCACTCAATTGGAACTGTGTGTCTGGTATCTAGCTCCCTTGACTACAACCACCTTCTAAACCCGAATGACCAATAGTACTACAACCCCCTACCTGATGTGGAACTACTGACCCCACTCCTGAACATGGTGTCAATGCAGATCCTATCGCATTGTCCACTAGAAAAAAGGTTATGAGAAAGTGCTAAATATGACCCATGTTTTTGTAATCCCAACACTCAATATGATCCTTGCTACACTGGGTTTTCAAGTATCCCAGCCTACTGCACTGATGGAATACCACCATGCTACATGGGAAGAAACTCTAGCTACTAATTCCATGAGAAAATTCAAAATGATGCTTCCTACCACTGTTTGAAGAACTACCTGATCTAGATACTGAGATACTCTATCCCACACCTTTAGCCTATCTTAAATAATGCTTGCTAATGAGCTCCTGATTCACTATTGCAAATTTGATAGTGAATCAGAAAACATTCACCAATGATAGGATATCATACAATATTTCATCCTCTATTATCCTATATCTAGAAAAATTTTCACCCAGATGAACTGGTGAAAAGTGCTGAAGCTCGGTAAACCGAGTGGAGTAGTCCATAGTAGATAAATTTACCTTCTCCATTTGTATAAACACCCAGGATTTTTCATCAGTCAATGTTTTGGGATATAAATAACCATAAAAGGTAGTATGAAAATACCACCAAAACATATCTCGATGATGATCTTAAGAGGTAATAACATCCCAATATCACCTGAAAGAATGAAAAATCATGTATATTGAAATATTCACTCTTCTCTTAGGAGTTTCCTTTAAATACTTAGATGACATGGACTCTATCCATGACTCAACATCTTGAGGAGAATCATCCTATGAAAATATAGGTGGATTCTATCACTGAAACTCAAATGTTAAATTTATTATAGTAGTGGAAGGTTTTACATCTCCCTGCATGGTCTTCATGAGAGATAACATTACCTCTTAAAACTGAGCATCTTTTCCTAGATTAGAAATAGTAGGAGGTGCCATTGGTGGAACTACAGGAGGTAATACTAGAAGCTCAGGGGCCACCGCCTCTAGATTATGATCATCACCACCTTCCTGGTGCAAAATTCGAGATCATCATAGTGGCATGATATTTCAATTCCAAACACACAACTCAAAAAAGCCTTTTATAAAAAAAATATCATAGATAATTGAATATGATAGGTATAATCCATCGTTTACATGAGTCAAACCCCAATTCCTACTCCTAACACCTAGTTTGGGTGATATAGTAGATTATAAAGGAACACAATAGATACTCCCAACTTCCCACTACTATGGTCAGGTCAACGGAAATATCTCTATTATATGTTAGAGGTTCTGGTATATTGAGTATCAATTGCAAGTTATAGAGGAAAAATACTATATGTTGAAATTTGAATCCCCATTTAACAGAAACCATATCATTTAATAGTTAAATTTCATATGTTAATATATGATTATATTTATCATGGTTCTTTTAGATGCATCTTCCATGCCTAAGTTATAAATTCCTACACTTTATAAGTTACAGTTGGTAATACATGTAACTGTAACCAATCCTTTACAATAGTTCAATTTATAAATGCCCACACACTCTTTAAATTGAAATTATAATCCATTTAATTGTGACCACAAATGTTTTAGCACATGTGACTTACAAGTACAAGGATCGAATAGTCCATAATTGGTTAATTTAGATGAAACTAAAAAATTCATACTGGAAAAAGAATTTTGGTTAATTTTAACGCATTAATTAACCAATTACTTATCTCACTACTCCTATAGAAGTTTTATTTATATGAATGATATAAAAATCATGTCACAAATACATGTTTCATAAAATGCATGCAGTAAATTAGAAATGGAATGGAATGTACATGACATGTTAACAATCAAGTACCTATAATGATGCATGATATGACACCTCCTTGCCTCACCAGGCCAAGGGTAAAATAAAAATCATAATGATAATAAAAATTCCAAATCTCATGCTTTATCCAATAGTGAAATCCATAAACTATCATAGTAAAAACCAGAAAAATATTTCCCTCCTAGTTAATTAGGATTTTCCATGTACATTTGTTAGATACTCCCAGCCACAAGATCATTGTAAAATTCCAACACAACCCAAGTCTCCTTTATACCGACCCAAACAGTAATACCAAAGGAATAAAAAGGATCCTTGATATATCTTTTTGACATTCCTTAACTGGTTCACTCATAGGAACCAAAATCGATTGGCCGCTTGACCTCAAGTGGGTATCCCCATTTTCAAGAGGCTTTTAACTAGAAACACGGGTCTATGATGGAACAGTGGGGAGACTATAACATCACATTTAGAGTGTAACATAGTGATATGTAATGAGATAAAAATGAGAGGATTGAAATAATAATTAAAAAATAGAATTAAGCACCCAGAAAATATTATATAAAAAATGTCATTGGTAGAAATAAATACAAGAAACCAATCCAGACACAAAATATGAATGTAATGATGTTATACCAAATGGGTGATAAATGAGATACAAAGTAATAGGAATATATAAAATGATATAAAAAATAAATAAAATCTCAAAATCTATCTTTAATAGCATCAAAAGCATAAGACCAATCTTCTTCTCCTGTACACTATCCTAGTATAGAAAATCAAGATTCCATAACTTGATGATTTCCCTTATCCATACCATCATTAGTGAAGTATATCCAAGTACCAATTGGAGGCCTAAACATGGTATGATATATACTCAGTAGGCCACCACCAATGATGTATAATGTAATCTATTATGTTAGTGTATAATGAAATAGTGTGCATGTAGAATAATAAAACATGTAAGCGAAATACATAAAACCCATACCAGAATGGGCCTCCCATAGACCACCCATATGATGTTTATTTCTTTGGTTTATTCTAGTACATCTCTAAATTCTTATGAGTATTGATTAAATTTTTATAATTGGCTCGAAACCAAAAGATAATAGACAAGGTTTACCTCATTAATCATATTACCAAAAGTGATGAATAAGTCCCATTATATTTAAGGTTTGAGTTAATGAATTAAATCAAATTCTTTTAATATGTAAATCATTGATTGGGACCATGTATTTTCTTAGAATTAATATATGTGTACTCCAATTAATTTCATAGCATCTTAATAACATCCCAATAATTCCTCATAGGGAACCTAGGTATCGATTTAGGTGTACTATAAACTCAACACTCTATGATCCTGTCTATGGAATTCCACATGGGAACCTTGGTATCACCTAAGGAGTGTTAATATAATCTCCCTAGGAGTAATTCCTTCACATTCCATGTAAGGTATACAAGTGTCACATATTCCATAATATAATTTACTCACCTTTGAGTCTATCCTTGGAATTACATGTGAGTAACCCAAGTGTCACTCGGGGAATAATATAAGTCCAATCACCAAGTGAGTATATCCAGGGAATTCTACATAGGAATCAATGTATCACCCATGGAATAACATAATTCGATTTATAATAAATTTTAATCCAATAATATATATGATCCCAACCATAGAATTCCAAGTCAAGACCTATGTATCACTCTTGGAAAAACAAACATGATAGTAATGGATTAACTTCCAAAACATAACATTTAACCATTTACCTATTCCAAAATAGTTTTCTTAACTTATAACTTAAAATTACGAATAAGGAAAAATGACAAACAGAAAAGGAAAAGGGATATGTTTTCTCAATCCCCTCTTCCACTCAATTCACTTCATATTTCCTTCCATTTATCCCATACCAAAAATAAGTGGTAAGGATCACACGTCAAGAGGTAATTCGATTACATAAGTTGTATTTACCATTTAACTAATTTAAAAGCACACCAATGTGGTGGTTATATTTGAGGTTCTAAACCTATGATGGTGCTATCAAGCTTCATGGGTTACGTGGGTCAAGGACCTCAACATTTATTATAGGAATTTTTTATAAGAATTGGTGCATGGAAAGTCTAGCATGAAGAAAAATGGAGAAATGTATAAATCAATATAATTTTAGGGAAATGAATTAAACCACTTTCATTAGACATGTAGCAGATTCCTCATCTAGTAATAACTTCCAACTTAGTCTAAAACATGAAAAAACAGATAAATATATGAATATCCTGAAAATAAGACGTATAAGAACACACAAAAACAAAGAGAAAGAAGGTGAGATAACTGAAGAAATAAAGGAATAGGATTTAATATTTTATCATTACCTATAAATCATTAAAAATTGTTAAGGATTTAGTATTTATATGAAGAACCTAGATTAAATCATATCTTTGAGAAGTTAGAGGAGCTCAAAAGGTTATAGAAGGTGATGAATTTGAAATAATGGATAAAGGAGGTTTAGTAGATATAAATGAGTAAGGGGGAAATGGTAAATTCATCAATTTTTAAAGGGTTCATAGTTTTTTCACATTGTTTGACCAAAACATGATCGGAAGATGTGCACCCACTCCTTGAGTGTCACTACTCATGAATGTTTAGAACATGTTTTTTGGAAATGATGTATAACTCATGATGATCCTCTACAGACCATTTTTAGTGCCCACACATATGTAAAACTTGAGTCACACGGTTTAAAAAAAAAATTTCTTCCCCTTTAAATTTCAATTCATCAGACCCCATAGTTTTAACAAACTATTATTCCTCAAGTTCATGGTATAAACAATCCAAGTACCTCATAAGTTTCTCAAACATTCAAGGATCTAAGCACCCCAAATGCTCCGAAAACCTCAAAGAACTTGTTAAAACTTTTATAAGGATAAAATAATGATAAAAAATAAAATTTAATGGATCCATAACTCATAGGAAAATTTGGGATCTAATAGCTACTGAATTATAAATATTATTTCTCATGTACTCTCTATAAACTTATATAGATAAACACTGTATGTTTGTATGAATCATTATATATATTTATATATAATTGGTATAGATACATTCTTAAAATTTACCATACTAAAACTCTATGAATTTAAAAATATATATATTTACATAGACTAAGAAACATCTTTGATATATTTTTTATACATCTATATACCCAATATAGATGTTATTTTTTATTATATTTTAGTAAGTGGAATTTACCAAAAAAATCATTAAAAATAATATAGTTAAGATTCTATTTCCAATTAGAATTATATCATATAAATACATAACCATAAATATTATTTCACTTTGACTAACCTACTTATAAACACAATATTCATCCTCATTCATCATGAAACCAAAAAATCTATTTAATCATCAAAACGAATATTCATAATCCAATAAGATTAATTTAATCCATAAATGAATCATTTCAAATTAAAAAGAATCTTATCATAATTTATATCCATAAAACCTTCAAATTGTGTCATATAAACATCATCATATAACTACATAGTGGGAAATGTGATTTTGAAATCGATTGAGTAGATCTCGCAACAATAATATGTTTTTATTAAAATTAAAATTTTAAAGGTTTTGTTCATATGTAATGGTGAAAATGTCCTTTATAAAAATTTTAATTAATTTTTTATAACCTTTTAAAACTATATAATATTTATAGTTATACATTCTTCCATTGTTGTTGGTTTGTTTCAAAAAAAGCCACATTTACCAAATAGTGGATCAATAAAGTCCTAAAATTGATAACTATATCTTCAACCCAGCTTTAGTTTCCTAGATTCTACCCATTTTTTAAAGTCATAACTCTTAATAACCCTTATCGGTCTTTACAAAGAAGATACACTAGGAGTTTAGAGAAGCATGGTATATTAGATTAACAAAGTACTTCCCAATGATCTTATTACAAGACTAATAAAATATTTTTTCTCTCCCATGCAATGAATTTGGGATTAATAAAATCATACCTGAGAGGAGCAGTCAATTTTACTCATTTTACCTACACTAGGCTACATCTAAGGAGAATACACTCAATTATGTGTCATTTTATTAAAATTAACTAAGTGCACTCCATATTTATTTCAAATTGAGAGTGCACTCATTGATCCAATATGTTTAAAACCATTACAAATTTGAAAACTCACTGATCACTTCACATGTATAGAAAATTATAATCCTTATAGAAATACCATGATTATTTATAAACTGAGAATGATAATTACACTATGATAGGCATAGTCACCTATTCCTCATTCACCCACTCGATGAATCTCCATGAATTTATATAAAAAGTTCATATAATACCAATTTGTCTTCCTATTTTTTCATAACTACAAGTTATATAATTCACCTCTTGAGAAACTAACTTTAGTCTCTAATATTCTTCTTTTTTTTAAAGGAAGATATCTTTATCAAATATCTAATAGAATCTATAAGTTTCCCTTTATTAATGACATAAATTAATATTTTATATTTTTGGGAAATTCGTCCACCTTAGTCTACAAATTTCATGTCAACCAATTCCCATTTGGATCAAAAATAAATTTCTAAAATATAATAAATTCAAAATTGATTAAAATCGCATGATCCAAATAATAATGACATGACTATAGAAGTCATAACACATTCCATTGTTCCTCTAAAAATAACACCCTTTATCGACTCATCCTCATACTTTTACAGCATTATCCTCTTTTTAAAATTTATCATTGTCTAATGAATCATAGTGCAATAACCTCTAAATAAGTAAATGCATTTTAATAGAGATTCACTAAATTTTCCTAGAATCTTTATCATGATATAAAATTACTGTTAATGATAGAACCCATATTTTCATAGAGTCCTTATTTATTATTAATAAATGAATTTATTTTTAAATATAAATTACAAAATATGTATTTCCTTTAAGGAAAAATCCTTCACCATTCTCAGAAAGGATGAATGAATATTCATGGGGAACACCTTATAATATAATGTACCTTTTCTTGGTGTAATGTATATTATTGTGACATTATTTCTATCCTTAAGACAAAAAATACAAACTATATGAAATTAATTTATTATTATTATATGTGTCTTTTAAATTATTTTAACATTATTTATCAAAAAACACCCCCCGAAATACAATTGATGTTTTTTTTCTAATTGTATCAACCTTGGGTTTTTTTTACAACACAATTTTTCAGAAAAAAAACTACTTATAATTCAATATTTATTATACAACATTTTTATTCATATATTATAGTTAAAAATTAACTAAATATTATCTTAATAATCACATAAGTAATGATCAATGTGTGAAAAAAGATTTAAATGAAAATTTAATCATGAAAAAATTCATTCATCATCATGTTTCACTAGAAACCCCACTTGATAATGCAAACCTTATAAAAAACTCCACAACCAATCTATAAAAAAACTATCGATTTAAAAATTCTCTATATATCACTTTTTTCTAGCACTAAAAACACATTGGAAATCAACCATATTAACACTACTTCTTATAGTACTTATTTATTATGAATAACAATACATCATCAACAAAATCCCCCTAAATAAAAATTATTATGCTCTCCCCTATGCCTTATTTAATGAAATCACTTATCATCCTATAAAAAAATAGATGGATCCCCATTTATTAATACAAATGGAAACACCTCATTTCCATTTATAAGAAAATATTACCTTTTGAATAATATGTTGATCCATATCTCTCTATTTTTTAATAAAACCAAATGGATATTCCTTGATATTCTAAAAAAAGAAATATTAATTGATTTAGTTAACCAATTGGGATAACTATAGTGACCCCGGCTTTTCATACATGGATATAACATCTTATTAAATGATAATTCATTACATAACATAATGATACATGCCAGAATTTTATAGTTATAATGACATTGGAATCATGGACACATAAAAAATGGTTAATAATAGATTTACATCATATCCCACTACCATCATCATAACTATAACCTTTTATATATATATCATACTTTATAACCAAGGGAAATGATATATAATAAAGGGTGATTCTTATTCTTTGTAAGGATAATCCTGGGATATATCAATGATCACTAGAGAATATAATGAACATAAATGTATGAGGAAATGAATAAAAAATTTGAAATTCATACCATGCATATCATAAATTATAATATTAAGCAATGTACTAAATCTTGGTATTTTATAAGAAATAAATCATAATGGAATCAGAGAACACAAGCCATGGAAACATAACATTGGCATAAGACATGGAACTACTGAATAAAAATAAGTATAGAAAATATTTACTTAGCAGTCAAGTATCATTCCCAATAATATCTTAGTAGATTGTGTTCACTCCCAAAACCATCATATTAGTCAAGGTTCACTCCCAATACTATAATAGTGGATTTGATTCACTCCATAAACAATCATAGTAGTCATGGTTCATTACAATGACTATAATAGTGAAAAAATTCCCTTGTCAAGTTGGATTAACTCCTCATTACATGCCAATTTATATCTTGAGATATCAGTATTTACCCAATGCATTGGCGGGAGATATAGGTCCCACCCATCCTTGGTTATAACGTGACCACCGTCCTTGGTTATAACACAATAAACTTCCTTGGTTATAACATAACTGGAATCAAATAATGATAACCATACATATTTGTTCCACAAGATAATAAAACATTCTTCATATAAATACCCATGAAAATAAATGGGTTTCATAAACATTTCAATATATCATAATCTATGTAAAAGGAACGATTTTTATAATCATTTAATCATTTCATTATAGCATAAACCATGGAAAAGGAACGAGTTTCATAATAATATTATCATCATAAACATAATAAATTCATTAAATGAATAATAATGGTATCCTTGGATCATATCCCTAGTAAATCATAAGTGAAATCATGGTTTATTATCTTTGATAAATATAATACAATTAAAAGATCATTAAACAATTCTTCAGGAAAATATCATTTACATTTTAAAATCACTCTTTTAAAATAAAAAAATTCATAAAAATTATTATAAAAACTTTATTTGTAAATAACCATTGAACATTTTAAAAGATTATTTAAATCATTGATAATTCATGAAAGTGAGAAATTTCATTCATGTCAAATAATTTAAAAAAAATTCATTTGTAGTTTTGTTAAAAACTTAAAAAAGTGTCTCGATTGGAAAAATACAATAAGATTACTTTTAAAATGATTTTAAAAAAATCAAACATGGGTAAAATGACTTGAAAAAATCATAGAAGAATATTTAAAACCTTATTTTAAACATTTTTATAAAATAGGGGTATGTAAGAAAAAGGATTTTTGACCGAAGATAGAAATAATTTTGATTTTCATTAAAAACATATTTTTAATATATTGATTACTTAAGGTGAGGAAAATGAGAGTAAAACATTTATTATTATGAAATAAAAATATTAAAAGAAAATTCATGAGTTTCTTAAGATATAGATTGTAGTATTTCAGAATTATAGACTTAATCATAAACAATCCCTATAAAAAAGATATTGTAACATAAAACCCTAAACACTTTACTGACTCTGGATCATAATCCCCATGAAAGAAAGAAATTTAGATGGAAATTTAAATCCAAATAAATTTCATAAGATTAATGATAAAATACATTCATGGGAATTATATACACCACACAATATAATAATGTGGTGAATATGACATGTTCCCCCATAAATAAAAGTGAGACAAAAATCCATACCTTAGACTCAAATTCCTTCATACACATTGGAACCTATTGTATAATAAATATATATTTATTATAAATAAATTAAATAAAGATACTAATATATATATATATATGTATATCATAACATATATTATTTACTTATAATATTTTTTCAACTTTTTATTAACACATCTTTATTAAAATCACTGTTTTGGGTGATATCTGATTCTTTCATCATGTATGTTTTTGTTTGGTAGTTTTGGTTCTTGTCCTCTGATCATTCTTATATCAAATAAATAATTTAAAAATTAAATTAATATCATATATATTCGTTATATATATTTTTAAAGTCATTCATAAATCAAAGAAAGGGAAAAATGAATTACACCATTTATGGAGACGATAGGATGTACGTACACATGAATGTTGTTTCCATTTTTCAAAAGATGAAATGAAATAAAGTTAAATAATAGATCAGATTTAAATAATAATTGTTCAATAATATATATTATATATTTTCATTATGTCTATCCTTATTACCATCAAAATAAAACATAAATCAAAAACGAACTGCATCGCTTCGTGGAGGTGGTAGTCTGCACGTACACCCGATCGACATTATTGTTTTACAACGTTTCAGAAGATAAAAAGGTTGATATGATATTATCATTACATAAGAATATTTATCTCATAATTATCATATATAAACACTAAATTCATCATAATACCCATCCATAAAATATGTGTATAAAAAATGAATTGTTTTACTATGTGGAGACATAAATTCGTACGTACGCACGATCAATATTTTCACATATAATTTCACTTAAAGAGGGTTAATGAAGGTGGTTTCATAATTTTAAAATCATTTAAGTATATTTAGTATTATAAATGTATAATTTTTTTAGTGATGTAAAATATTCTTAATAGGTAAAATAATAATTGAAAAGAAAGTAATCGATTAAGGCGATTACTTATTTTTTGAAATAACTCATTTAAATATCCTCTTAATGGTTCTAGATTTTGTGTTTTGGGAATAAAAAACCTTTAGAATTTATATATGGGAGTTTAAAAGAGAATTTTCTAGATTTAGGTTGTGATCAAAGTCTCAAAATGGCATGAATAAGAGAAAGGATGGGTTCCCTTATATAATTTAATGGAGGGGCACCATGTAATTTATTAAAAGATTAAATTATATTGAAGTCATTCTCAATAAAAATGGTTCCAAATGAACAATAAATTTTTAAGTGATTAAATTTTTTATCAAATCTTATAACCAATGTCCTATTTGAATATTTTTATGGTTTTTTGTAATTTAATATATCATTATTTTCATAAATATTATTAATACTAATTTAAATACTATTTAATTAATTTGACTTAATATAAGTAAATAAAATGATGTGAATAAACTATAACTCTTTAACATAAAAAATATTTCATATTCACATAAAAATTTTTGGTCACTCCTTAAATAACTCAAATTTTATAACATTTAATATTTTATAAATCAATTAATATATTTTTATTAATTGGAGAAATACTTCATCGGAGTTTCATAAGAATTTAAGGTAATTATAAAATTTCTAAAAATTATAAATAAATTTATGTCATGAAAACAAATTCATTAATATATGAATAGATACTTATATTCATTCATAAATTTCTTTTTTCCCTATGTGGACACATAAGTGATATTTAAAACTAAGATAGTGATATTTTATAACAATTTTTGCTTTAAATATTATATAGGACATTTTGATGTACACGTATCCATTAAATAACTCAATTTCAAGACTATGGATACAATTTTATAATTACATTCATAGAATATTAATTAGGTTGAAAAATTATGTTCTTATCACTTAGTTTTTCCCTAAATTAACCCAATTAACCCTTTACCGAGGCGTTAAATTTTACGATGATTATTATTCATATTGACCAAAAATAAAAGGGAACTATTTACCAAACTTGAACTTACTAACTCCAAATATGGAATCCATTTTATTAAATTAAATTTCAATAATTGGTATAAATTTATTTCAAAATAAGTATGCAATACATGGAGAAAACTTATTTTTAGGAAAATACAATTTTAAACATAAAACATAGCTAATTATTATCCCATTCCTAGAAAAATAGTAAATGAATGGAAAAAATTTTATTTATTATTTAATATATTAATTTCATGTAAGCAATTCACAATAGTTTTTAATTTAATTTATTAAGATAAAATTATATTGTGCGCATAAAAACATTTTCTTATAAAAATATCCCTTTTACTTTCAAATGATTTTAATATTTATTTCTAATTTTTTGACACCTGAAGAATTCATTTATAAATATGTAACCTTATTTTTTTTTAATTTGTTATCCTTATTCATTCCAACCAATCCAAAAACAAGGTGATAACTATAATTTAATAATATATCACAGCTCGTTTAAACATGGTGTTGTATGTAATGAAAGCTATCAAAGAAGTTTCATTAATTTGGAATAAATATTTTTTTAAATATCATGTTGTTACATTATATAACCTTAAAATTATTTTTTACCTAAAAATTCTTACTATAATAAAAAATAGGATATGTTTGTTTGATTACATCCTCAGGTTTCCATGAAAATTAATCGAATTTGTGATTTCTCTAGAGAACTTTTACCAGGTGAGTTTTCTTGTTCCATAGTACTTTATCTCTATGATACAAGTTTTAAATAGGTGGTTCCTTATAATAAATATCATGATCCAATACTAATACCTCTTATTTTTTTACATATGATTGATCATGAATGTACTTTATCATGAGAGTTATATGGAAAAAATTATGACCTTCAATGTGGCTTGGCAGAAGCACCAAGAGATAACCTACAATCCTAACTCAATTAATAATAGAATGTAAAGACTCACCTATCGATTAGATTTAACTTTTTTATTAATCTTATAACCATCATCCATGGGAAAATTAATAGAAAAACATATCACTAAATTCATATTTTAGGTAATGCTGATGATTGTCTGTATAACATTTCTGTAGACTATGAGATATCTGGATGAGATGAGGACTGGATCTAAATTTATTTTTCATTTTCTCAGCTATAATAGGTCATGATATCATTGTTTCTAAAATATCATCCAATCTTATTGGATTTAAGAAATTATTTCTAAATATAGATTTATGAGGAGCCATCTGAATGCTCGATTGAAAGCTATTGTTTTTAGATAACTCAACTAGAGGGCGGTGTTGATAGAAAATACATTTTAAGTTCATAGAAAAATATCTTAGTATATCCTCTAGGGTTTTAATTTTTCTTGTAGACTAACCATTTTTATAAGGATGATATTCTATACTAAAACTCAAGTCTGTATCCAGGGTTTACTGATGAATTTTATTGAACTTTAAGGTAAGCCTTAAACCCCAACCAATTACAATATATTGTAGTGCTCGATAAAACCTTACAAATTACATAACATAATTATATGAAGTAGATCCATTGATAAATAATATCAAATGGAAATTAATTTTATTAAAATTTTAAGGTGAACGACTATAACCCATATATCATTATCCCCTTTTGATGTTCTGGGGAGTCCCATGACAAAATCCATGGTGATGTTTTTCCCATTTCCATCCTGGCATGGATAATGATTATAACATCCCATTTGAATTTTTTTTCTCAATATTAAAATTTTTACATACTAGGAACTGAGATATTTAATTAGAAATATCTCTTTTCATGCTATTCCACCAGAAATACTCTTTAAAATATCTATAGATCTTTTTTACTTACTAGAAGAATAAGTAATAGTGAACTATGACGTTCATCCAAAAACTCATTCTTTAAATATGGTATGGAAAGAAAAAATACATGGTTCTGTAACCTTATCATCCCATCAAAATCAATGTTAAACTTATGAAAATTTATCACCTACATCTATAGTTTCATATATTCCTTATGAGCCTCTTTAATCATCACTCGGATACATGATTGAACACTCATTTGAGAAAGATGATATTTCTACACTTAAATTAAGATTTCATGATCCATCCTTTGAAAATATAGAAATATTGTATTTTTTTTATCCTGATCATAAATAATATATCACCATCCTTTTGGATAAGAGTATCTTCCACCTTATTCGCTTTCTTAGAGTGGTAATGAATTCATCATTCATAATATTTAATCATATCTATCCATATTCTATTGAATTTTTTTGACTCTTTCTATGTGAAAATATACATTAAACTATTAGGATCAGTATATATATAAAAAATTACTCTATAAAATATAATGCCTCCTTATATTTAATGAAACAATTTCCACAGGTAACTCCAGATCAGGAGATACATAATTTTTCTCATGAAAATTCAATTGGTGTGGGGTATAAGCTATCACCATATTGTTATTCATGAGAAAACATCCTAAACATTTCATTGATGCACCATTATAGATTAAAAACCCATATCCACTTCAGGTTACAATAATCATAGGTTCATTAACTATCCTTATCTTCAGTTACTTGAAATTTTCTTCTCATTCATCCCTCTAATGGAATTTTGATCCCTTCTAAAATAACTTGGTGAATGGATTATAATGTTTTTAGAAGGTATCCAAAAATAACTAATTACATACAGTCAAACCAAGAAAACTGTGTATCTTCGTTACAACTCTTGAACTAGGACAATGTTAAATAACATATATCTTTGATTGATCTACCGATATACCCTCACATGAAATTATATAACTCAAGAATGAAACTTTCAAAATATAGAATTAATACTTGGTAAATGTTTTGTAAATGTTATTCTTCCTCAAGGTATTCAATGCAATTATCAACTGATATTCATGATCTTCCTTTCTATTATAATATATAATAATATCATCTATAATTACTACCATAAATTGATCAAGGTAATATAATTAAATCCAGGAAGATAACAATGGAATTAGTAATACCAAATGGTATACCTATAAACTCATGATTCCATACCTTGTATGAAATGTGGTCTTGGGAATTTCCACTATCGTGGACCTTGATTGATGATATCCAAAACAAAGATAAATCTGATAAAATTGTTGATCTACACAATTTTATTCAAACAAGTCATTAATATGGGTTAGAGGATACTTGTTCTTGATAATGATTTTTTTTTGTTCTCAATAATTGATGAAAAGTCAAATTGATTGATTTTTGTTCTTAAAAAAAATAACTAGTGTACCCCATAGTGACTCACTAGGATAAATAAAACCCCATTAAAGGTTATCTTGGAGTTTCTTATTTATTTATTATAACTCAATTGAAGTTATTCTATATAAAGTCTTGGAAATGGGTGGAGTACCATGTATGAGTTCTATTGAGAACTCAACTTCATGATTTTGTGGAAGACAAGATAATTATTCTATAAAGACGTCAACAAAATCCTACATAATAGATATATTTTGATATTGAGTTTCTCCACAACCATCTGATATAAATACCCTTTTGAATATAAATTACGACCCATATAATGGATTTGATTTCCATCACATGTTCATATTCTTCATCACATTGATTTATGATTAAGGGTATCTTCAGAAAATCAAATGTGACTTGCCTTCCTCAGTAATTGATGTGGAATTTAGGTAAATAAATCCATTCCATTCCTTGGATAACATCAAACTCTACCAAAGGGATAAATATTAACTAAATAAGAATCATATACTTTAGATTAAATCGTCATACCATTATGGGTTTTACTACAAACTCAAAATATAATAATTGATGTTTCATAGTTATACCTTTATCAAATTCTTTTGATATAAATAAGGTGGTAGACCAGAAATCAAATAAGACATTAACAGTTCCAGAGTAGATGGTAAGTGTACCTTTCCAAAGGTTGTTACCATACCCATCATTAGAAATAGTGATCACACAATATTTTCCTTTGTTTCTAGGATTAAGAAGTTGTAAAGACCAATTAACATCATTAAGAATTAGATTTGGTATCTGGTTGGAATAATTCCCATACTAATTGAATTTAAATCATTATAGTGTGGATGGTGAATTCTGTAGAGATTTATATCTTTTTAAATCATTAACTAACATATTTACTTAACTTTAGCATTGAATAGCCTAATGAACTTCCTTTACATAGTAAAAATATTTAATATTTCCCTTAATAGAATTTATTCCCTGCTTCCTACCCCAATTTAATCATAATGTAAATGTCACCTTCCTATCTCCATGGTTTTTGTAATTTCTTTTTAATCCCATCTTTATTTTATTATCAAAACCATGAGATTCATTGGTAAATCGAATATCCATCTCCATCTTTATTTTACATCAAAATATTTAGTCATAGCTACCAAATTATCTTATGTATACTACCCTTTAGAGACTTGGTTTGTAACACCCCAAAAAGATAAATGGTTAAAATACTAAAAGATATGACTCGTGGAAAAAAGCTATACCTTTATTTTTTTGAGCCTACCTGATTTTAACTCCTTAGTTAAGTGTTCTTGTCCTTTATTAGTGATTAGGATGTGTAACCTCCTATAATTGTTTTAGGGTGTGTGTGAGTGAGGATAAATGACACTATAAAGAACATGTGTTAGACAATGGGGACATTCATTAGTCTGGGGACTTATTTGGTCATGTGGGTGAGCCCCAGGGATAAGGATTTGTGTTTTTAGGGAAACTAGTGGTATCTAGTAAGACACCCAAAGGCCATGTTAAGGTGGGGTGACTATGCTGTTAGTGGGACCTAGTTGTTAAATTGGTAATAGAGGAAGAACCCAGACAAAAGTATAGTAGAAATTGTTGGGCTGAGATGTAATGTTCACAATGACTATGTTATTCTCTAAAGGGTGGGGTGATTGTAACACCCCAAATTGATGAAGGGTTAAAATACTAAATGATATGACTCGTTTCGACAAGGTGCAATTTCTTTTCTCGGGCCTACCTAATTAGAAATTCGTAGTTAAGCATGATTGTCCTAGGGTAGAGATCATGATGGGTGACCTCCTTGTAGTTTTCCTAGGCTATGTGTGAGTGAGTAAAAATACCACTATAAAGAAAATCTGTTGGCCTATGGGGATAGTCAATAGTATGATGACCCATTTGGGCATTGGGTGGGCCCTAGGTAGGGGATCATTTATCTGAAAGGGAAACTGGTGGTACCTAGCAAGTCAGGAACTGAAATCTTGGTTATGGCGGAGGTTATGTGCTATTAGTGGGACGCATTTGTTATATTGGCATCATATGGGGAGCCCAGACATAAGTGTGGTGGCACTACCTAGGTTTAGATGTAACTTCCACAATGAGGATTTTTGTGATCGAAGGGGGGGGAGGGGGATGAGTGTAACACCCAAAAAATGATAAGGGGTTAAAAGACAAAATTATATGACTCATGTCAACAAGGTGCACATTTTTTTAATGAGCCTACCAAATTATAACTCCATTGTTAAGCATACTTGGCCTGAAGTAGTTACTATGATGGGTGACCTCATGGGATGTTTCCAAAGAGGGGGCCAAGTTTATGTAGGGAAACTTGGTGTACCTAGCGGGATAGGACCTGATGGCTATGTTAAGGTAGAGTGTCTGTGCTATCAGTGTGACCCAATTTTTACATTGGTATCAGAGAAGGAAACCGTCCTTAAGTGTGGTGGCATTGACTGGTTTGAGATGAAAGGTCCCCAACGAATAATTTGTGATCGAAAGAGGAGGGGGGAGAATGTAACACCCAAAAATGATAAATAGTTTAAAGACTAAATCATATGTATCATGTTAACACGGTGGACCTTTATTTTCATGAGACCAACTAATTTAAAATCCATAGTTAAGTATATTTGTACTGGAGTAGTGATCAGGATGAGTGACCTACTAGGAAGTTTTCTAAGGTGTGTGTGAGTGAGGAAAAACCACACTAGAAGGAACATATGTTGGCATTTGGCGACAATAATTAGTTTGATGACTCATTTTGGAATGTGGGTGGGACCTAGGGTGGGTACCAAATGTCTGTAGAGAAACTAGTGGTACCTAGTGGGACAAGAACTGATGACCACGTTAAGGCGGGGTGTATATTCTATCACAAGACCAAGTTATTACATGGTTTCAAGCCACTATATAATTGGTCAACCTTAATTTTAGTTTGGATGATAATTCCAAAAGCATAAATTGAATGTATTTTAAAATTTTACTCATTGGTAAATATAGATTCATCATCCTTCTGTTTAATCTCAAGTAATTACTTCCATATTTTTGTGTGAATAATATGAGAAATTTACTTATTGATATATCCTAAAATAATCCAACCCCGTGTAGTCAGTTTCTCTTTATTTCCTTATGTTCTTGATAGCATTCCACCATTGATCTGCTCCACCTTCCAAATGTTGAACAACCATAATAACTTTCTCATGTTCCAAACATTGGAGAATGGAAAATATCTTTTCAATTTTAATGATATATTACTTAGAAACAAGTGGATCAATATAACTATTAAAATAAGTAAAATGATTCCTCATAATGGTTTTAATGGAATATGGTTCCCTCTTTTTCTCATTTGGAAGCTTAGCGTGATTCATATATTGAGAAATTTGTGTGTTCATGGAAATAATATTTTTCATTCCATCTACCATAACATTCAGTTCTTAAGGAGGAAAATCATTGGATTGTTGGTTTTTTTTTCAGTATTACACAATTCATTTGGGTTCCTACCATCGAATAAAACCAAAAAGTATACTATAAGCAACAATGATCATATTTGAAAACCATATAATCATGAAAAATCAATTATAGGATGTTTAGATTATGATACCTTATTCTATGAAACCTTTTGATTAACTAGGTTAATTCATGACCGTTACCAAAGAATTAGGATTTTATAATATACATAGACTTATACCACGTATTCTCATTAAAGTTTTCTCATCCTAGTACCCAAAGGTTAACTAACACTTACTCTAATACTAACTATAGTAGCTTACACTTTATATACATAGATATCACATCTTAGTTGAGAAATATTCATTAAATAACATAAAAATTCACCCTAGAATAATATAGTTCTCTGTCCTTTATGTACATGGACACCAAAACTACTGGTTCATAAAATATCTATATCATCTCTCATAAAGTTCATAAAAAATATCACCAATATTAGAAATATCATACTTCATAACCTTTGTAAATGAAATAAAATAAAGGTATACTTAGTAAGGATCAATAAATGAGATATCAATGATCACTTGAGAATAACATGAATATAAGGTTATGAGAATATAATCATAATATTTAAAACTCATACCTAGTTTATCTTAAAACATAATCTTGAGTCATGGCATAAATATTGGTAGTACATAAGACATGAATCATAAAGGAACTAGAGAACACAATCCATGGAAGAATAACATTAGAATAATACATGGAATTGTTTCATTCTCATAAGAATAGAAACTAATTTACTTAGTATTAAAGGATAATTACCAAGACTATCATAGTGGATTGTTTTCAGTCCCTAAACCATCATAGTAGTCTCTATTCACTCCCAATACTATCATAATGGATTGGGTTCACTCCCCAAACCATTGTAACAGTTATGGTTCACTCCCATGACTATCAAAGTGGAGAATGACCCTTACAAAACTAGGTTTAATACCTATTTTAGAATTATTTATCTAATAAGATATCAATATTTACCCAATGTATTGGAGGGAGATATATCTCCTACCCATCATTGGTTAAAACTTGACCACCGCCCTTAGTTATAACATAACCACCATCCTTGGTTATAATGTAACCTACATCAAATAATGAAAACCATACATATGTGTGACATAAGATCATAAAAAATTATTAATATAAGATCCTATGTAAAAAAATGGTCTCTATAAACATATAATCATAATATAACCTGTTAAAAAGGAATGAGTTTAATAAACATTTTGTCATTTTGTCATAGAATAACCCCTAAAAAGGAATGGGTTTCATAAAAATAATGTCATTATAAATAATAACCATGCATAAAAAGAATAAGGATGGTATCCTTGGATCATATCCTCAGTAAATAATAATTTTAATCAACATTTATTGTATTTTATGCATAGAAATACAATTAAAATATCATTAAAACGTTATTGAGAAAAATAAAAATTCCATCTTGAAATCACTCATTTAGAATACAATAATTTCAAAAATATTATAGAACACATTTTATTTTAAAATAACCATGTAAACTTATAAAGTAATATTCAAAGAATTGATATGTTTTTAGGGTAATAAATTCCATAAATTCATTATAAGTTAAAAAAATTACTTTCATGCATTTGTAAGAAAAGTAAAAAATGTGCCTCATTCAAAAAACAAGAAGAATGATCATTTTAAAATGATTTTCAAAAATTCACACATGGGAGAAAATTAATTTAAAAATAATAAGAGAATAATAAAAACCCTCTTTAAAACATTTTTAGAAAACATGTATATTGAATAAAAAAGCTTCTCTAGCATAGAGAGAAATAAGGATTATTTTCCTTTAAACAAATTTAAGAAGTTTTCAGTAATTAAGGTGACTAAAATGATTTAAAACCATTATTTATTAGAAAATATATATATTATAAGAGAATTAATGATTTTATTGAGATATATATCTCATTATTTCATCATCCTAGACTTATTTATAAACAATCCTTATAAATAATGAGATCGTAATAGAAAACCCTTACCACATTGGTAAAGTTTGAATCATAATCCCCATGAAAGAAATAAAATTTTATGGATATATAATTACCCATGAATTTCAAAATATGAATCATAAATTAAATTAATTTGTAATAGATACACCACAAAAAATAAACAATTGGTGAATATTAGATGCATCCCATAGAAATAAAAGTGAGACGAAAATCACTTTCCTTAGGTCCAACTTAAATCATATGCTTTGGAACCACTTATATCATAAATATAGATTTATTATACATATATTAAAGAAATATATTCTTATATATCATACAATATATTATTTACTTATAATCTTTTATCACCCATTTGTTTATAATTATTTATTAAAATCATTATTCTAGTTGATATCTGCTTCATTCTTCATGTATGTTTTGGTTTAGTAGTTTTGATACTGGTATTTTGATAATGGTCCCACAATATAATTTTTTTTAATAATTATATTAATATAAAAAATATTTTTTATTTTCTTTTTGTCACGACCTGTCCTCGGGGCTCGTGTCGTGACTACCCCAAGCCCGCCTTTCATAGGCCAGGGGCTGGCGACTAGCACCAAAGGTGAATCCCTAATAAAAAGGGAATGAATTTCCTTTAAACCTGTAACACACACATTCTGAACACAAGAAGTAAAAGAAACAAGTACTAATAGAGAGAGAAAAAAGTGTGCTTTTAGTAACTGGGCAAGTATACAACCCCAACTGAACAACAAGTACAAGTATAAGTAAAAAGATAAATAGCTCCTAGAACATCCTCTAGGAAAATCATTCTTGAAGGGTAGGTACAGATCTCGAACTACACATCCCTGAGGTACGTCGCGTCTAGTTCAGCTTTGAGCAGCCTCCCTCAGCCCCAATCACTACTAGACGTTGTCTGTACAGAACACAAAAAGGTGCGGGTGAAGCCCGTGCAGGGGTGAGTATAACGATACTCAGTAAGGGACGCCGAGACCCCTGAAGGTCTCCCAGAATCCACTAAGTATAGACCATAGTTGTATGATACAATCATGAAGTATCAACCATCCCTACTTAGTTATATGCCCATAAATATAACTAAGTTACCAATCACAGTCTGGCTCCAACACTCGAGCCCAAGCACAACCCACTCCACAAAGGAAGTAAAGTCAATCATCTCGATGATAACAAACTAAAGTCAAGTATCAGCTCACACATGTATTTAAATAAAGTAGAGGGGTAGATATGATTAGATGTAACCACTAAATCATCTCCATTGTTGAACCCATGTAGGATCCTAGAACAGTATTGGCACTGTCGAACCCATGGAGGATCCCGGTACATAAGTCATTGCTATCGATCCCATAGAGGATCCTAGTCATGTATCATCCCTATTGAACCCACGGAGGATCCGGGTCCATCATCGTCACAGTCGAACCCACAGAGGATCCTGGTATAGTAGTAGGTCCATGTAGGATCTTATCATCTCAATCGCAGCCAGCCATAGGGTTCCCGCACACAGCATACTCGATTCCAGGAGGGTCCTCTCCTCAAGACAAGTGTCGATACATTAACTACCATTAAGTCATGAGTTGATGTATCATGTAGTTACGTCTCATAATAAGGAACCCAACGCACAAAAGGCACGTCAATCGGACGTCCGGTCTCTGAGTTATTGGCATTTCCACTCTGAAGGCCATGTTGGATTTAGGTTCAATCCAACCCAGTCGTACCCCAACTGCATCCAAACCTCGAGTGGGGTATTCTAAAATAACTGTCTCGTTCCAAGATTCCTATCAGTGTAGAAGGTTCATCAATCAGACACCTGTAGCCAATGATATGAGAAAAAGGTAAAATGGGTCAAAACTAGGTTCAGCCCAGCCGGACCGACCATACCCGACCCGGTCTGGGCCGACCTGACCCGGGTCCGGATCCAGACCAATGACCGACCCGGCCCCCCAAAACATGCCCGGCCCGAACCGGCGCAGCGACCCGACCCATCGCGGTGGCCCGATCCAGCGAGTTGGCCCAGCCCGCGCGATAGCCCGTCCCGCGGGTGGCGCGGCCCACGTGGCTCGTGCCGATGGCCTAGCTCGAGGGGGTGTGGTGGCCCAGCCCGAGGGGGAGGGGGGTGGTGGCCCTGCCGAGCCATCCCTCTTGGCCATCGGGGGTGCCAGCTAGGGGCGGGGCCCACCCTAGCAATCGGGAGGAGGGGGTTACACCCCCCGTCTTCAGCAACGGCCGGCCCATGGTGCCGGCCCGGTAATCACGAGACCCTTATGGTCCCGCCTATAGCACGCCCACCGGCGGTCGGCTTAGCCGGCTGCCCTCCTTCGTCTGTCATGGCCCATGGCCGTGGTTCTTCACCAACGCAGCACGACAGTGCCACGCCCAGCCCGTCCGACTGTCGTGGCTCCTTCCTCCGGCGCGGTGAGACGGTGCCACACCCCTATGGCACCGCCACGGCCCGGTTCTTCACGCAACGCAACGGCACTGCACCCCTTCTATGGCCTAGCGGCCGTTGTGCCGCTGGATTCTTTCACGAAAAAATCGTTTCCGGTCATCTCATGTATCACTGCGGCCCGTTGGCCGCGGCCCATTCCTCTGGTAGCGTTGTTGCGCCACCACCACCATCAATGAATGAGAACCAATGGGGGGTTGCCGGGCTGTGTTTGTTCAGCCCACAGCTTCTGTGTTAGGGTGATAGAAAACAACTACTATCTAAGCTCAAGAACGACGAATAACGAAGATCGAAATCAATCAAAACGACCCCTACCACGTTTGTAGTTCATTGACGATGGAAGATGGCATCATCTTTAGCGGTGTTCTACCCAGGCGGCTTCTACTCCTTTGATTCGGAAGAAGATCGTACGTCGTCGGTGGTGGATGTTCTTCCCTCCAATGGTGGTTCCTCTCACTTCTCCCGCAAGGTGGAAGAAAAAGGTGGATGGGGGTGGAGGAAGGAGAAGTAAAGAGATCTTTCTCCACCAGATCCTCCCCTCCAACTAAGTAGGATCCTCCCTTAATTAATTAAGGGAGGAGTTACATGAATTTATGTGGGGTTATCGACCCCTCATCAATTCAAATAAATTTTAATAAAAATAAAATACTTTTCATGTATTTTATTTTTACTTTACTTCTTTTTTTTAAAAAAACAACCGCATGGGTGAAACTCACCCAACGCTCTAGCCCAAACGCAACTAAGGTGATGGTCTCACTAAGAAATCATTGGCGCTACAAGTTCAAATGTGCCATCAGGATTTGATTCTGAGCACTGGTTCAGAAGTTACCAAAACCCACTCAAGAACACACTGAACAAACTTAGAAACTTCAGAAAAACATTCCGAGCACTCCGGGCCACTGAATCACGTGTCGTTAGAAACAGTAGACTCGGAACAATTCCATATAATTTTTTTTAAAAAAAATTTACCTAGGATTTTCTAGGACTTTACACTTTTTTAAATTCATTCATAAATGATAGAGATTGAAAACTAAGTTATACCATTATTAGAGGTGGTAGGGCATACATACTCATGAACATTGTATCCATTTTTCAATGGATAGAATGAAAGAAAAGTAAATAATAAATCGGATTTATAGAATAAATATCATATCTTATATATATTCAATAAATCAATCATCATTACCATCCAAATAAAACAAAAATTAAAAAAAATCACATCGCTTTATGGATGTGGTAGTCCACAAGTATACACGATCAACGTTATCATTTTACAATGGTTTGGAAGGTAAGAACATAGATATGATATTATCATTACAAAAGTATAATTATTTTATAATTATATTAATTAAAAATTAAACCCATAATGATACCCATCCATAAAATATGGTGATGAGAAATAAATTATATCTCTATATGGAGACGATGAGTCGTACGTACTCAAAAACAATTTTTTCACATACCATTTGATGAAAAAAGGGAGAATAAAGGTGGTTTAATAATCATAATAACATTTTAGACTATTTTGGATACTTAATTTATAATTTTTTAAAGAATATAATTGATTTATAAGATGTAAAATAATATTTAAGAGGGAAGTGATTGATTAAGGTGATTACCTCTTCTTTGAAATAACTCCTTAGATATCATCTTAAGGGCTATATGGTTGGTCTTTTGGGAAGACCACCACCTCTATAATGTGAATATTGGAGTTTGGAATATAATTTTTCATATTAAGGTTAATTAGAAAGGCATAAAGTGGTTTGAATAATATAAAGGTGTGGTTCTCTTTTATAATTGAGGAGAGGGTCACCCTTGTAATTTCTTAAAAGATTAAAATATATTAAATCCATTCTCAACATAAATTGTTAAAAATGGAAAATAAATGGGAAGGGGATGATATTTTAAACCATATATTTTATTCATTATCATATTTTAATATTTTTTATGATTTTTATGTTATATAATAAGTTATTATTTTTATAAATATCATTATTACCAATTTTGAAACTATTTATTTTATTTGACTAAAAAGACATAATGAAAATGTTATTTTTATAATATAATAATTTAAAAGAATTATAATCTTCAATATTAAATTGAAAAATTATTTTAACACCTTAAATAACTCAAATTATATTACTTTTATTATTTCTAAAATCATTTATTATATTTTTTTTAATTATAGAAACATTGTATCGGTGTTTCATAGGAATTTAAGGTCATTATATAATTACTAAAAATTAGAAATATATTTTAATCATTAAAATAATTTTATTAATCTCAAAATAAACACTTATATTCTTTCATAAATTTCTATTTTCCCTATTATGACACATAAGATATATTTAAAACTAAGAGAGTGACATTTTGTAACATTCCTTGCATTAAATGTTATATAGGTCATTTTCATGGAAATGTTTCCCTTAAATAACTCAAATGTAAAAATAAGGTGATATTGGTCGTATTAAATATATCTAAAAAGAAATAGGATAAGAACATATGGTCTTAAAACATATTTTTGTCTTATATTAACCTGATTTACCCATTACTGAGGGAATAAATTTTACCACGGTTACTATTCAGATTAACTAAAAACAAAAGTAACATTTTTACCAAATTTTAACCTATTGATTCCAAATATGGATTCCATTTTATAAAATTCAATTTCTACAATTTGAGTAATTAATTTCAAAATAAGCACGAAACATGCGATGAAAACTTCTTTTTAGAAAAATAATATTTTAAGAATAAAACTCTGTTTAATCTAATCCCAAGCCTAAAAAATATTAAAAAAAATTTAAAAAAATTAATTTAATATATAATATATTAATTTAAATAAAATAATTCACCTATAGTGATTAATTTAATTCATTAATAAAAAAATGCATTCGGTGTATAAAAATAGTTTTTCATAAAAACATCTCTTTAAATTTGTAAAGATTTTTATTTATATTTTTAATTAACTAACACCTAAAGAATTAAGTTATGCATATGTAAATACATATTTATAATAATTTAGTTACCCACATTCATACACTCTAATCCAATGGCTAGATAATGAATATAATTTAATAGTACATCATAGTTCGTTTAAATGTGATGTTCTATGTAATTAAGGCTATCATAGAAATCAAATTTATTTCAAATGAAATCATAAAATTTCTTGGTGTTACAAAAACACACCTTTCGATGAACAACTTAATGAATATACCACTGGTGGAGTGTAATTTTTGAACACCAATCATTAAGTATAAACCACTATATTAGAGTGTAGGTCACTTATCTAAATTCTATAAGTTAATGGATATGGTTCAACTTTAAGATCCAATTGATGATTATTAGAATATAATTTGGATAATGGATTCATCATGATGTCTATAATCTGACTTTATGTCAACATATACTCCAACATCACCGACCCTTACCAATTTTTCTCTTAGAAAAATTGATATTTGATCTTTATGTACTTTTTCATTGAGTGAAAAATAATTTTATATCTCAGATTAATTGAACCTAGTTTATCACACTTGATTACAATAGAATATTTCACTTAAACTCCAACATACTCATATTATATTTTAATCCATAAAAGTTGGGTATATCTTTGAGTTACCACTATGTATTAAATTTTCTCATTTCTCAAAAAGATATAATATTAATTCATGCTTAGTCAAGAAATATAAAAATCTCTATGATAAATTAAAATACCTAATATTTAAATCCTATAATTCATTAAAATATCCCAATCTACATATCTATATCCTAAATATTTTATTTTGATATTTCATTATTAGACAATTATAAATCCATAATGCCTTTAATATATCAAAGTATTATTTTCACTAACTTATACCGGATTAACATGGGATTAACTTTTCATATTTTGTCTTGACAATTATAAAAATAATTTTGCATCTTATTGCCACAATAGGTTTATGATTATTTTTTTCAATTTCTTTATATCAATTTATTTTTCATTGTTATCCCCTAAAAACATCATCCAAGTATAAACATATTTTATCATATCCTTTTAATTATAAATTAAAAATATTTTCATTACTTTTTTGGCATGTTTTTATTGAGAAATAACAATTGCATTCCTTTCAAGCATCATTAGAAAACTGAGGAAAAATGAACTCTCCAATAATTAAAATTTTCACATCGCTTCTCATGAATTTTAAAAAATGTCTCCATTGATCATAAATAATTCTTAAAAATATTATGTAACTAAAATATATAAAAATGATCATCCTCTTACCATTATTATTTATGATAGAGAGATTATGATCAAATCCTCTAATCTAGAAACCAAAAAATTTCATGTCTTCAGAAAACCTAAAATACCAAGATCCCGTTTATTAAATAATCCCATAAAGAACCTTCATTGACTAGAGAACTAAGTTTTCATACTCATAATTAAGAAACCCATTATATTGTTTGATTTTAAATTCCTCTTCATGGATTCCATTAAGGAATTAGGATTTTACATTCATTTTGAAAAAAATAACCTTTTTTCTATATAATTGACAAGAATAGTTGAATCATCTAAAACCTAGACATTGATGAAAAAATCTCCTTCATATTGAATCCTAAAATCTTGGATTAGAGTTTCACACAAGATATACATTTTTATGGACCAATTATATATTTTAATTTTGTTTTTATTGAAAACCCCATTGATTTTGATAAAATTCCTATACTCTAGCCTCAAAAAATATCCCATGTATTTTCTCCTCTATTTTTTCAAGATATTAATTCACCACTTTGATGTAATTTATATCTTTAAAAAATTCATCAAAACTCTTTTGATTAGGATGTGATAAGAGTTAATTTTGTTCTATAAAAGTATCCTCCATGTTTGAAGAAGAGGTAAATAATAATTAGTAATTTTCTCCTCATTAATTTCATCCTTACTTATCAATCTTCAAGAAGTTTATAAACTTCTTTCATCCTCATCATTTTCAACATCTTCATCAGAATCAATACTAAAAACTTGTTTTCCCTTTAAGGAACTCTATTTTTCAATTCTTTCATCATATATTTTTTCATTATTTTATTATATAATGGGATTGTTTTTCATTGTAGTGACATAATTGACTTCAATAATTTAACCAATATATTTGTTAAAAAATACATATGAATTTATCTTAAAAGGGTATCTGAGAATTATTTCTTAATCTCTATTATATTAAAAATGGGTTTTATCCTTTATAATAATAAATAATATACACCTAAATATTAAAAAGTAATTAATATTTTCTTATCCTCAAACAACATATCTTATTTATACTTTTGTTCTCCAAGAAATAATAAGAAACAGTTTTCAATATACACTTATATAAATACCACTTCAATAAAAAAATTATTTAGCAGTTCTTCATCAATTAACCTTGTTCATGACATGATATTTATTATTTGGTTCCACATCTCATATATATCATTTTTTATGGAATCCCCATCAATGATTCATAATTCCATATCCCATGATTCTTGAGATAATCCTCAACTTGCCTATTACTTAAACCCATGCCATTGTTATCCAAGAATTTCATAATTTTTTGTCTAAGAATATTTTCTATAAATATATGACAATGTTTAATGAAATTAAACACTTCATAATTGTTAGTTATCACTATAAAATTTTCCATCCTATTAAAAAATCCCCAATAAAAAGAATATAACACCTATTTATATCAGTGAATCTTGTTCATATTAACTTATAAAAATATACATGTACTAAATCTAGAAAACACATATAATTCTTATATTTTGTCTTAGAATACTTTTGAATGATCATTCCATTTTGAAAAATGTTTCTTGTTTGAGTATGTTCACATGTAAGTATAGGGATATCATATACTTTGATAACTTTCAACTACTCATCCAAGGAATTATTTCTTATCTAGGAAATCCATTTAACCCATAACTTATTGTCATATAACTTGAATAGGAAGCACACATATTTTTCTATAGTAATAAAGAAGATAATCCCCTTTATGTTCTTTACCTGTATCAAAAATTATTCCATCACATAATTTGAAATTACAAGACTTATTAATATAATTAATTGCATGTCTTAGTTTATAAAATCAACTAACATTATTTATGTTGTGATTGAGGCCATCAATAATAGATGTATCCATTATTATCACATATTTTCTTCAAATTTTAGCATTCCTACAGCTAATAATCTATAACCCCTTATAATTTCTAAACTAAATAATATATTTCTTATTTTATTTTATTTTATTATTATAGAAATATCCTTATGTATTTTCATATGGTAGGTGAATTTATTGTCCTAAATAAATACTCTAGCTTATTTCATTACTTTCAAACTTTTTTTGTTACCATTTACTTCAAATCTATTTTCTTCTTGACCCAATCCATTCAGTTCACATTCATTTGTGATTAGAACACATCTTCCTCCCTTAAATATGATTTATCCTCATTATATTACATAATTTTGAATAAATTTTGTGTTTCCATATTTCTTGATAGTTGAGTGATCTATTTTCTCATACCCCCTAAAGCCTTCTTTGACATATTTCTTTATATCCTTAATGATCAATTCCTGGATTTGTTTCCATATCCTTCACACCAAAAGAAGTATCCATAAAAAATTATAATGTATAATGAATTCTTCCCATTTTTCAATATTTATCTGATACTATGAAGTAATTATTTTCTATATGATATATATTTTGTGTATTCCCTATATTTGCATAATAATATAAAGTGATTTTGTGTTCTATATTTGGGTTTCTTCATTAATGTTATGGTTGTATTTTCAGTATTCCTTAATCCAATCTTCCATTGAGGGTGTGGGTTCTTATGGATTATACACCACCTTGGTCAACCTTTTTTTTAATTAATTTCTACACATTATTTTCCTTTTTAATAGTTTGACACCCCATTTATTTTTAGGTATGATTGTTTTTAAGAAAACTCTATTTTTGACAATTTTTTATTTTGAGAGGTGTTGGTGAGGACCAGGGGCACATTTCAATAGGTTTAACCCAATGTTAAGACTTATTCATTTATGACATAAGCCATCAGGTAACTAGTAGACTGGTATCAGGTACCATGTGTTCCTATTATAGAGGGAAATATCCCATGGAGGGTTATTGAGTGGATGGTGGCCCTAAGATGGGCACTAAGTAGGGAATCAAATACCTAGTATAGGGATTTAAGGTACACAATGACTACATATGTAATTTTATAAAATTATTATTTAATTAAACATTAATTTTTAAATAAAAAATACCCCCTACTTATTTGTTCCTCGCCTATCTACATGACCCTCTTCTTCCTCTCAATTTTATCTCTCTCGATGGTTGGATTGTTCATGGTCAGTTTCATGTGAAGATCATCATGTTGGGTTACAAAGGGAAAGACTATATATACTCCTATATTTATTCATTGTATCCCTTATTGGTTTTTAATCATCCTCCAAATATCTTTAATTTCAGGGCTTAAGCCATGTTTTTTAACTTCTTCTATTTGAGGATATTATATCCTATAGAATTTAATAGGAATGTATCTAATAAGTCAAGGTACATGATCCCTAATATTTTTCATTATATTACATGGGTTTCTTGAGTCATATGAGATGCAGGTAGCGCCAACCTTGAGCATATGTCGTAAAATTAAAATTTTAATTTTATGAATCACTTTAATTATTAATTTCACTGATGACTGACATGATCCTTGCTTTTTAATGTTTTATGGTTGTGTAATGTTTTAAGAAGATGTTAAAATTTTTATAATATTTTGAAGGTTGACAATGAAAATCATGACATATTAGGATTTAATTAAATTATAATAACACCCCAATATTTTATGATATATTCCTCTTTAAATATATTTAATTTATTCGATAGCTTCTGATACATGCAACCCAAATTCTAAATGATCCATAATATGGTATACCATTTTACCCTAATTGTTAAATTGGTATAGTTAATAAGAATAAACAATTTTTGAAAATTATATATAAAGGTTTTAGATACAAAAAACATATTGATAAATAACAACTTAATTTTTTTTTAAACGTGTTTATATGGGTTTTATTTATTTTTAGGAGAAAATAATAAAATTAAATTTATTGAAATTTTAGAAAATTTATTTTAAATATTGCAATTAATTTTCAAATTATCAATATTCATTATTTTTATATAAATAAATTTTTATGCTTAAAACACATTTTTATGAATTATTTTTTCCCTATAATTTTACACATTTATATTAAAATTAATTATTTAACATAAACAGATTGAATATTGAAAAATGGATACCATATTTGGAATCATTAGATTTAATTTTGGTAAGTAGGGCCCTTTTATTTTTTGTTATTATGAATATAAACCATGGTAAATATTTGTCACATCGGTATGAATAAAATGGGTAGAACAAAGTTAAAATCATGACAAGGTCTAAAAAACTACCAAACATTTTCCTTTATTTTATTGGATATAATTAATTTCACCATAGACTCCCAAAATATAGTATATCAAATTTTAGTTCCATTTTCTCTTGATAATGAAATTCATATTGTTTTAAATAAAGAAATTAAAAAATGTCACTCTTGATTTTAATATCTATAAAATTATTAGAGAATGATAAAAAAGGGTAAATTTATATTATAAATTTTTTTTTGAAATAATATTTAATTTTTTTGTCTTGGTAATTTATATATAATTTTTTGTGGTTTAATAATTTCCTTAAATTCTTATGAAACACTGACATAATATTTATTGAAATAATTAAAAAAGTTATTCTTTTTTTAAAAGGAATTAAATTTGAATGAATTATTGTGATTGATGATTTTTTTTATAAAAAATTATCATTTAGGTATGTTTTAAATATTTATATTCTAATTAAATAACAATATTAATGACCTTAAAGTTAAATATATTGAATAAGGTCAAAATAAGACATTAGTAATATTTTATGATGAGTAATATTTTATTAGATTATATAAAAGTCATAAAAATATTTAAAAACAAAAATTATAATTATAAATTCTCAAAACATTAATACCTTGGTCATTTCTGATCTAATTTTAAACTTATATTTAAAACTATAACCCTTTATTATTATAAAAGTCATTACCATGGTTATGATTTAAACTGGTTAACCAAGGGGCTAAACTAAAACATAAGGTTTAAAATGATACCAAAACATGTCTAGATTTAAATTATTGATGACATTTAGAACTTATCCTATTTTTCTTATAATCTATGTCCATTTGGAAGTATTTTTCTTGAGAATGACTTAATTATATATTTTTTTTTTTAATTCCAAGTGTGTCATTTCCCTCTATTGTAAAAGGAAACCCCTTCTATATTTTTTCACCAATTTTTTCCATTTATCTCAATTAAAATCGACCCAATTATCTTATAAAATTCATTATCCATTAATTATAGGGTTTTTTCTTTTTTAAATACCTTTACATGGGTCTTTAAGAAGAGATATAAAGGATCCCTACCAAAGAAGATATAATCTACCTACCTGAACTCTTTCAATTTATTTCTTTTTATAACTTCCCTAAATATATGGTATTAAAAATAAAATAATAATATTACATTCCTTAATATACTAATTTTTTTTAAGATTATGTAACTACCATTATCCACCGTCTTTTCCATCAAATGGGTGGTGAAATTATCACATGTGCGTACATGTGGAATACCACCTCTACATAGAGATGCAATTCATTTTCAATCACCAACATTAATGGATGATTGTTATGATGGGTTTAAAGATTATATATGATATTTATAATATGATTATTATTCTATTTTCATAATGTCACCTCAACATTCTTTCCTTTCTATATTTTGAAAAATGATATCATCACTAGTGTGTACATGTGGACTGCCACCTCCATAAAGCGATGTGATTCATTTTTCATTTCTACTTTACTAGGATGGTAATGAAGATATATTTAATTAATATATCAAATATTTGTGATATAATAAAGATTTTGGAATTTTGAATTATTATTTATCATTTTTTTATTTCACCTTTCGAAAAGTGAAAATAACGTTCATGCATACGTAAGGCCTATCATCTCCATTAATGGAGTAATTCATTTATATATCTATATCCATTACGATTGAATCTTGATATATATATATTTAATATATATTACATTTATAACTTAATTAAAATTGATGATATGATACAAAGATGATAAATGTACAAATACTGGAACTACCGAACTAAAATTATACTAAAAAACAATACCTTTAAGACCTAGAAACGATAGTTTTAAAAAATAATTATTAATAAATTTCTAATAAATATTATAATTGAATCATATATGATATAATAAGAATGTAAATGACATTTTTATAAAATTATAATTAATTTAAATTTATTATATAGGATGATAAAGTACTTCAAAGTAATTCAAACACGAGGTAAGGGTTTTATGTTACAGTCTCATTATTTATCAGGATTGTTTATGATTATGTTTTTGATGATGGTATTTCGTGATATAGATCTTAATAATCTCATGTTTTTTATTATCCTCTAGGTATTTTTGGATATTACAAGTTTTACTTTAATTTTTATCTCTTTAAGTACTCAAGAGAATGAATGAATAATTTTAAGTAAATATAACTTTATTTTTCTCTTCAATTAAAAATAATTTTTTCCCCTATCCATGTTTTCTAAAAAAGTTTTAATAAATTTTATTACATTTCTCCTAGGATTTTTAATGTAATTTTTAACTATTATTTATTTTTAAATTTTTTTAAAAATTAATCTTTTTTTCATTTTTCGAATGAGGTAATTTTGACTATTTAAAAAATATGTGAAAGGAATATTTGTTTTAATATACATAAAAAGAACAAAACCTACCATTTTCAGGAAAACATGATTATTTGAAGTTTTATTTATAGGTTTCAAAGGTTCTTTTCAAATAAAATTTTCCCTTTAATATTTTGGGAGTTTTTTATATTTTAATTTGTTGTTTATAAATTAAAATCATATTTTCCTCAATATTATTGTAAAATTTTAAAGGAATTTTCACCCATGATGACATCATTTGATGTAACTTATGATTTATTGGGGATATGTTCCCAAAATTCCATATTTGTTATTTATTTGGATTTTTTATGATTATTATGATAATATTTTTATGAAACTTATTTATTTTTCATGGGTTATGCTATGATAAATTTTTAAAATTTTTATGAAACTCGTTTCATTTCCATGGGTTATTTTATGATGAATGTTTTTTTGTTATTTCATCATACATATATATATATTTATGAATATGTGATAGGTGGGTCCACAATTATATTTCCCTCTAATGAATTGGGTAATTATTAATGGTTTATGATTTAAAAGGGTATACTGAAATTTATCCCAAGCCTGAAAGAAGGTACACTAGAGGTTATCCATTTACCAAAATAGTTACTTTGGAAGTTATCCAACTCCTAACATATTATGAATGTTTTAGTCGATATCCTTGAAATAATATTTCTATGATTAACATTATTCCACACTTTATTCAACGGTTTGATGACATGATATCCTGCCAATTTTATGTTATCATGGATCCTGTTCTTTGATCCCTTTGTGATTCATGTGTTATGAAATTCGAAGATTTATTCTATGACTCATGTTTATGATCTATGAATTACTGGGTATGATTTTAAAAAGGTTAATATCATGTTATCATAACATATATGTTCAATTTATATTTAAATTATCCTTGATATCTCCCATATTTACCCTTACTATGTATCTGAGCTCACCCTTTATTATGTTTTATTTTCCCCATGATATGAAGAATATTTTTATGTATGATATGTCTAATAAGGGTTCTAGGTGTGAAGAACTAAGTGGGAGACAAAAATATATCCCTTATGAACTATTTGTTTATGTATAAAATTTTCTAAAGATACTAAACCTATAAAATTATAGTGTGGATCATGATTTTATTTATTGATTATTCATCTAATATGATTTAATATTTATGTTTGAAAAGTATGAGTCCCTATAGTTGGTATCAAATACAGTTTTAGTTACCTTTGGAAACTTGGATGAAACTTTTTTATTGAGATACCTTAGGATAATATTATGTATAGAAGAATATCCTAAGTTATAGTAAATAAAAAGTGAATTTTTTCTCAAAAAAACACCCCTATCTAGATATAATAAGTGGATGTGGTTTTGTAAAAGATGCAACTAAGAGTAATAACAAAAAAACCATTGATCGAGTAATTCGCATCCATCATTTTGGTGCACGATGAGTGTTACCTTACTTTCCACCTGGTTTGTCTCACCAGGGTGATATGTTTGAGTTAACTCACATTTTCATTACAAACCATCGTGAATTATTTTAATAGATAACGACCATCGATGAACTTGGTTAAACATAAGTTGTTATTGAATAAAAATAAGGTTTCATGATTTACACATCTTATTAATTTTTTTCATGAGTGATCACTTTGATGAAAGATCCAAGATGGTCATGTGATCCATTTTTGTTTTACTAATGGATTTAATATAGAAGGATAATGTTGTGGTGTTTGTAGGTATGCTCAAAAATTTAAGTATCCTATTTTATTATAGTTATATGAATTATAGTATACCAAGAAAAGACTCAAGTAATGTCAATTCATATCCTCAATGACTCGATGTTTAATTAGCAATGAAGACCTCTAATTTTATGATGATCACATTTTAAGTATATTATTGTTCATTGGTTAACATTTATGGGAATTTTCTTCCTACAAATCTCATTATTTTCTCATTATTTTAATTTTATATTATCTTAGGTATGTACTAGATTTCTTTAAAAAAACCCACATCAATTTATATAGAAGGGAAGTCACATATAATATTCTAGACCAACCTATGTTCATCTATTAGTGAGACAAAAGGTATGAACATATAATGGAAATTCTATCCATTGAATAAGCCTTGATTCCTATGAAAAATGGTTTCTTATCAAAGATGTATGGGGGAAAAGAAATATCAAATATGTTTTTATTTTCTAGAGTTTGTGGATGTTTTTCTAGTAAAAATTTACTAGTCTTTAAAAAAGTCAGGAATATTAGTTTTAAAAGAATTAATACTTAATTCTACACTTATTTAAAAGACTCTATATAGAAGGGTATTGATTGAGTTATAGGAAATGGGGAAGAAACTTTAAGAGAATCTTTATATGGGTTTCATTAATCCAAGTGTGTCACCTTGGGGTGCAACTATTTTTTTTAAGAATAAATATGGATATATATGACTCGACATTGATTATTGAGAATATAAAAAGATAAATTTCAAGAATGGGTATCATCTAACCCATTTTTATTAATTGTTTAATCAACTACACAAATCTCAATAATTTTCCAAGATTGAAAATTATCCTATATATCATAAATTATGAGTAACAAATAAATATATACCCAAGATAGTATTCTGTACAAGGTTTGGAAACTATAAATGTATTGGGATTCCATTTACTCATACCGATGCCTCTGATATCTTCATGGATTTAATGAATTAAATATTTAGATATTACCATGATCAGTTTGTGGTAGCCTTTATAGAAAATATCATTATATATTCAAAGATAAAGGAAGAGTATGAAGATCGCCTAAAGATTTTATTTCAGAACCTATCGAAGGAGACATTTTATGAAAATTTTATAAAGATAGAATCTTGGATAAAAAATTTTCATTTTTGCGCCATATAATCTTAAGCGTGGGTATATCGGTGGATTCATCAAAACCATAAATTATAGAATTTTTTTCCAGAGGAGCCATTTTGAATAAGTTCCATAGTTTTCTTGGTTTATCTAGATATTGTTAATTATTTATGAATAATTTCTCATGATTGGATAAACCACTCACCAAGTTAACATAAAAGGAAGGAATGTTACATTGGATAGATGAATGTGAGTAAAATTTCAAGGAACTGAAGGGAAGGATAGATACGATGCATATACTCACACTATGTTGTAGTGAAGAAGGGTCTATGATCTATAGGTTTGCATTAAAGATGGTAATAGGATATGTTATCATGAAAAATTATATAGTGATATGTTATGCCTCATGAAAATTGATGGTTCATGATAAAAATTACCCAACTTATTCTTTGGAGTTAGATATGGTATTTTCGGTATTAATGATTTGGATTAATTATGTTTATAAGAAAAGGTGTGATATATATAATAATTATAAAATTTAAAGTATATATTCATACATATATAAATGAATATACACCAAATATGGTGGTTTGAGATGATTAATTGTTACGGATGCTCAATACATTAAGACCCTGGGAAGGAGAATAAGGTGGTATCTGATTTAAGATGAAAGGATCGTTCAATATTTTCTATGAAGAGGATAAAAAAGTTCAAATATTTATATATTTGAAAAATATATAAATTGAAATATTAAATAAAGGGGAGAAATATTATCTTTTTCAGTTGAATTTTAAACCATCTATCCTTGTGAGAATTAAAGTGGAGTAAAAGGAACATGTGGAAATAAAAAATAAGATTAGAGATTTTCTTGAGTTAAAACATGATTAGGATGGAATGATAAGGTTCAAAAACCATGTATATATTTCATCCTTACAGATTTGAAGAAGGTGTTGGATGAATCTCATATTTCAATGTTCTATATTCATCTTGGAATTTCAAAAATACATAATGATCTAAAATAGTATTTCTAGTGGGACAACATTAAATGAGATATTTAAAAGTATGTATCTTGATTTTTGGTATGGAATTAATTTAAAGATATGAGTAAAAATTTCAAGGGATTGTTATAATGATTACCCACATCAGAATGGAAATGGGAAAACATATCTATGTATTTTGTCATTAGAATTCCCAAAACATCTAAATGACATAATGCTATTTGGGTTTTAGTTAATCTCCTTATGAATTCATAACACTTTATTTATATCAGATATAATGTCACTATTGATGAAATTTCAATAATGTACATTAAATAAGTTGTAAGGTTTCATGGATTTCCACATTCTATTTTATAAGATCATCATTAAAGCATTACCTTCAAGTTCTAGAGAAGTATTTAGCAAGCTATAGACACCGAGTTTTGTTTTTGTAATGACCCTAATGGTTATACATAAAATTTACCTTTTGAATTAATTAAATATCTTATTATGTAATATGGGTATTAAAAACATTCAATTATTTAGTTTTATTATATCTTATCATATTTAAATGATCATTAAGTATATTTACCATTGATAAAAGAGACATCGAACAGTGATCATGTGATTAGTATAAATATAGGGTTTTAACAAATCCAATTGACACAAAGTGATGATCTTATCTAGTAGAATCATACCCTATGAAGCCCATTTATCAGAGCTTCTAAGGTAGATAGAATAATTGGGATTTTTCCTTGACCAAGACCAAGATAAGATCCAAAAACATAAGCATGATCAAAACCGTTCACGAGAGAAGTTTAAGCTCATCGAGATCATGGCCCAAACCATGTACGTCGAAGCACCCCATGAATGTCTCACTATCACACACCTTACTCTTAGTGTGTTTGTTGGTGTATTAATGAAATATTTATCAAGACCCTAACAAAATGAGTATGTACATTATTTTTTATAGAATAATGAATATATTTTCATCCAATTATTATTACCTTAAAATTTATTTTTATTTTGATACAGTAAAATAGAAATAGAATTTTTGGTTAATATTAAATTTCAATTAACAAATATATTTTGATGAATTAATGGATTTTTTCAAATAAGTAATATTTTAATAAAATATTATTATTAGATAATTTTTATCAAATATAAATGGTCATATAATTTAAATTAAATTAAATGTAATTTTTATATGGGTTCAAAAACTATTATTGTCAAAAAAACTAAAACTTCTCAATAAATTTTGATTCTTATTTTAAAAGGGAGAATACACATATATAAAAAATTATTTTTATAAAATCAATATTATTTTTTGAATCATAATGTCGAAATTATCCAATGGTGATTTTTTCATAATTTTCTGAGATAGTTGAATTTACTAAAGGAAACTTAGGCTATACCAACAGTTTCAAACCTTTGGTATACCGTATACCAATGGTTTTCCAAACCATTGGGTGTTATGGCATGGGTATAGGCCTATACCAAGGGTTATTCATCATCCGTTGGTATAATCCGCTAGAAATTTCACTATACAAATAGTTTTCTAATAACTATTGGTATATATATCTAACAATGGTTTTTCAACCATTAATATAGATCATGAGACTTAAAACTATCCCAATGGTTTAAAAACCATTCATATATAGTTCTACCAATGGTTTTTTGAAAACCATTGGCATATATTAGGTGTAAAACTATACCAATGATTTATAAACCATTGGTATAGACTTCAGCAAAATTCCTGATAGTAGACCTGCACTCTTTTTCCCAAAGGACCTCTAACATTCCATACAGAAGCCACCACTCCTTTGCACAAATCATAAATATCTAAAAAAACACTACAACACCATATAATATTTTTAGTAAACTAAAACAACAAAAAAAAATTCACTACAATACATTTTACATAATTCAAAAAAACTAATTTAGAAAATATATTGAATACTCTATGATGAATTTACATGTTTAGAAGTCATTCATATCCAATTATTTATGCTATCATTATGAAAAAACACCACAGTAGAAAGCACACCATACCAGTTGAGAAATTGTTTTATACCAATCCATGGAAAGTGCGAAATTATTGACACATATATGGTATCATAATTTCAATTACACTATACATTTTTTTTCATATTTGATTATTCACCTATGGGACATATATTCATTTTTTCAAAATATGTTATCTTTTTCTCATAATCATACACACATGGAAAAAAATAAAACTCAACAGAAATGTAAATAGTATAATATAAACTCAATGGAAACAATATAATATTCCTCTACAGTCATTTACTATGGTTAATTAACAGTTTTAATTATTTTAGTGACACATGAATTTTAATAATTAACATTAATTATGTACAGATGTGGGGAAGGATTGGAATATACATCCAAACTAAAATCAATCAATTTCAACCTTGAAATGTTGGGATATCATTTGAGAGTGTAAAGCCTAAAAGTTGTTCCTCACTTTTAATTTCATTGAATGAATGGTGTAAAGTGTTTAAATGCATTTATAGTAAATAGGAATTATTTGGGCTGGTTAATCACATAGTGGTTGGTCATTGAAGAATCGCCAACATTACTCAACCCAGAGCATGAGATACTAAAAAAATAATGATCTAGACAATGAAAAATTACCAAGTATATCTAATGCAACACACTTCATGAGATACCTAACACAACACATGATCTAGCCAATAAAGACCCCCCATTTTGAAGACTATATGTAGACTTATTAAATGTGGATAAAAAATCCGGAATGAGATCAGGAAGATTATCTTAAATACATATATGAATTTTTTGATTTTATATCAAGTTCATAGAGATCTATTCTTGGTTTTTGGGTTATAAATGTAATGAATGAGATAGACTTCAAGAAGGTTCTGAAAAAATAGGCCTTGAATATACTCTATGTCACATAATGGAACCTATTTTACTCATGTAATTCAAGTAAAACATGATGAAAATGTAGGATTATAATGAAAATTTTTTAGAGTAATTCCATATAGATAAATGAACATGTATAATTTGAAAAGACATCATCATAATAGTGGAAAACAGAAATGAGATATAAAAAGGAATAAAAATTTATTTTATCCACAGAGAAATCATATACATTAAGAAACATACATTTAAAATAATAAAAATTAATTATGAATATTAAATTAGGTACATTTCATTGTGAATGGAAATATAAAATAAATTGTTTGAAATAAAGAAAAAATTACAAAACTTATACAGAAAATCCTTTGTTTTTGAAAAGAAGGTTGACTTATGTAATAATAGAATCTATTTTTTAAGAGTATTTAGTGAATCGTTCCTGTAGACGTGTTAGTTTTTATTAAAGTGGAGACCCTATTCTGGATGTTGGGTTCATAGTGTTGTGTATCCCTGTAGTAGTTAGTACACGTGAGTAAAAAAAGGGAAATCTATTGTGGCTAGAGGATAGTCATCAGAAAAATAAAAATTGTGCAAAAATCCTCATTAATTTTTTTTAACTCTATTGAAATTAGATTTTATAGTGTAAATATATATTTAATAGGTAATTTGATAATAATAGAATCAATAAGGTTTTTCCATTACCTTTTAATTGCATCACAAAGCATCAGTCAATTTTTTGTAGTCTTCTCCTTTATGTTTCCCATCAAATGAGGATAAAGTTCATTGGCATGGATAGATGTTCCCATAGAATCTTGAGACATTCTAACATTTTGTTGGACCAAATAATCATTATAATCTAACTCTGTCAATATATTTTTCTACATAAAGATTTTAATATAAGGAATAAGAAATAAATAACAGTGACAACTAAAATTACTAAAGTATATACCTATCATTTAATAGTTTCCAATTGAGAAGAAGAAATGCAGTGTATGTTATAATAATATAAAAAATTCAAATAACACCAAAAAAATGAAGTATTGTAAGTTCCCATTATGTCATGAAATTAATACTCAATGAATATACAATACATATACCTGAGTAGATGAAATATTTGTAGTTATTGTAACAATTTCAACTATTGTGTGGCAACTGAATCCAAAAGTTCCAGAACTTCTATGTCCCTATAATACAAGGAGAAAATGAATATTAAAATAAAATGGTCTTTATTTTCTAATAAATTAAAATGGAAAAAGTAAAAACAATAGTACATGGTTATGGTCAATTATAATTGTAACTCATGAATATTTATTGCTATAAATTGGTGGCCCAAACCATAGCCATAATGATCTAATTATAAACCATTTTTATATTACACAATTATTTATTATCTATTATTTATTATTTATCTGTTTTTGTTAAATATTTTTATGTATGTTTATAGAAATCTAGGTTTGGATTTTTGGCCAAATCTGAGAAAACCTCACATATAAAACAAACCATCAGAAAACATAATAGGCTAGGATGTCTTTTAAAAATAACATGATTCATGACAGTCTAGGTCCATGCCTTAGTTGTGTGCATGTTTTATCAAGCCAGGGCCAACTTGGAAATGCTGAACTATGTGCAGGTCTATTTAGTAGAACTTTAGACCAATAGATTGACACATCTTATCATCATTCAAAAAAGGGATAGGATAATTTAGGCCCCAGATATGTGTATGTTTTACCTGGACAGGCCTAACCCATGTACATGTCTGGTTAGAAAAGAATTAGACTAAGGCTGACACATCTTAGCATGAAAAAGGCTATTAATAGTGGAGTGTGTGAATTTCATACCAAATAAAAATGAAAACCTTGATTTTATATATTTGGAATTGGCTATGTGGAACCAAAATAAGAAATTATATCATGCCATTGGCATGAATTTCCAATGCCACAAAGTCTTAATGGTGTACTAAATTCTCTCCCTCCATAATATGAATGTTTTCCCACTAAATTGCAATTAGTTGGTACGCGGGACTTCCTAACCATTAATAAATCAATCACCCCCTTATGAACCAATATCTCACCTTCACTAGACATCCCTCAATTGGACCTATGGACCCATCTTGTCCATCCCACTCTTTTAAGATTTTTCCATGAAACTGATAGAGTGGTAGACGATTTAAAAGAACACGAGAAGGGATCGATATTAAAAATTAATATAAATGTGTAATTACATAAGACCAAATCCAAAGGTTAATATATTTATCCACTAAAGGGAGAAAAGAAAAAAGAATAGTTTAAAATCAACGAGACTATATTCTTGATGTTTCTAAGACATTGGGTTCTCTAGGATCAAACTAGATAGACATGATAGTGTCATGTCCCCATTCAAATGTATCAACTTTCCTATACCTATTTATGGAAATCATATTGATATTTTTAAATTTAAAATCAAGAAGCATCATTGTGTAAGACTAAAAACAATATTCATTTTAAAATTAAAAAAACACCATTTGCAATCCCACTCCCTTGGAAATCCAAACAAATGGAGTCTAGATCAATCCTATTATGATCCCAAATATCCACTTGAGCATGAAGAATGGAAAATAGGTAACCTTCCAACTTATGATCAACAAACCTAAAACATAAAGAAGATAAAAAGAGGAAACATAAGATAATGATCTCAAATTATATAAGAGACAATATCAATTGACAAAGGATTACTTGTCTTAAAAGAATATAAATAAAATCATACTCTTACCAGAATGCATTATTCCACGCAAAAATTACCAGTGCCTGATAGCAAGGAAAAATATTTATTCCACAAGGGGGTGATAAATAAAATATGGATTCTGTTGGATCTGAATCTACGGATTACACACAAGAGGGGGGGTGAATTGTGTCTTTTCAAAATTATTACAATCTCTTCAATTTAGAAAAATTCTGTCCACTATGCTTTTGCACGATTAAATATGCAGCGGAAAAAGTAAAAGCATGAACACACGGATGTATAGTGGTTCGGGGAACAGAAGGCCCCTAGTCCACTCCACCAACGCTCAAATCCACGAGCTTGGCGATTTTCACTATCTGGTCCTCGTTTCCACAGACCCGTTCACAACTGAGTACAGGCAGTTGACACCTTTACAAGATTCAGGCAAACACAGCCTTCCTGGTTCAAACACGAACCCAAACAGCTTAGAACGAGAAGCTGATCACTCAAAAATAAAAAGGGTTTCGATAAAGAAAACACTTCTCCAGTTGTTCTTCACAATTGCAACAGAATGCAATTGACAGTAGATAGATCATTGTCTTCAGAAAATAATGATCTGTAATCAAAACAGTTCTGAGTCGATCCAGTTGCAATAGATATTACCAGAAACTTCACAACTTCAGCAGCAATAGATTCACAACAGATAGTCGATGTAGAACACGTGAATCTGCTATCAAGATCTTCCTTCGGTAATAAAGGTTTTACACTTCTTCTCGATCACCAGAAAAGAACGCCTTTACACAGTCTCTGTTTCTTGCTCGTTAAAAGATCAATCTATATATTTCACACACTTTCCTGTGTATATATATATCCGAAGTTTCCAAGATAGAACATATATATTCAAATCTGAGAAAATCTTCCGCATAAATAGATCCATGAAAATCTCCTTTAGATTCGCGATATTAAATGAAATAACAGAGCCGTTGTAACTCCCCTGAAGAATCGGCATAAAAAGCTCCGTTTAAATCAATCAGTAATCCGTTGAAAATCGTCTTTGATTCAGTCAAAGTCGTACTTAAGAATCGGCTCGAAATCCGCTTAATAATCCGCTTGTTTGACCAAGGCAAAAGGAAATATCGTCTGTCAAAAATATCCCGACGCCAAAAGTAGGGTTGATGACGTGGCTCCAAATGTAGGGTTCACAAACTTAAGGTTCACAAACGTAAGGTTCAGAACGTAAGGTTCAGAACGTATATACTTTCTCTTCAGCATTCAAACGTAGGGTTGATCATCCATACTTTGTCTCGCTTCAACTCTTCAAAGAACGTACGGTTGATTATAAAAGTAAGATTGATGATCCATACTTTTGAGAAACTAACGTACGGTTTCTCTTCCATACTTGTCCAACAACGAAAACGTAAGGTTCCTTCCAAACGTAATGTTCTTCTTCCATACTTTTCAACAACGTAAGATTCATTAACCATACATTTTAAAATAACGTAAGGTTCCTTAACCATACGTTTCTTTTAACATAAAAAGTAAACTTTTCATCCATACGTTACGTTCATCAACGTAGGGTATGAACAGTGATTCCAGTACGCGCTAAAATTGATCTCGCGCTACAGTGATTCCAGAACGCGCTAAAATTGATCTTGCGCTACAGTGATTCCAGAACACGCTAAAATTGATCTCGGAATAAATGAAGTATGAAATCTCGTTGTATGAAATAAATAAATAAAATAAATTCCTGCAAAATACTCAACGAAATAATTAGTAAATAATTAAGGGTATTTGTGAGCATCAAAATCATCATTAAGAGACAGAGTATTATTTGAAATAATCTCCCCCTTTAAAAAACATTATTTTGAATTGTTTGAAAACAATACATTGCTCAACAATCTCCCCCTTTTTGATGATCACAAAACCCATAAAATAATAGAACTAATTTAATTGCAATCTTTATTGAAAAATTAGTTTTATAAAATTTTAGAATTCTGAAAGGATTAAAACAATATTTAACTATAATAAAATTTCTCCCCCATAAAAATAAATTTTCAGCTAAAAAAATAGATAAAAGATAAATGTATTCTCCCATATATCCAAATTTCATCATAGGAAACAAATGAATTTAAATGTTGTGTTTATCCAAATTATCCCCCTTTTTGTGATATCAAAAAGAATGAAAAATTACGGATTTGAACACATTCAATATTGCACTGAACTATAAGTAAATGCTATAATTAACTGTGTATGAATAAGTGAATTTGTTATACTGGCTAACTTAATCATAATTCAATAAACAACAAAACAAAAAAGAAGTAAGAAAAGAATTTTCATTCACAAGCTGTTATATATAAACGATTGTGATATACAGAGGAATCAAGGTTCATAGATAAGATAGGGGAAAAAAAGGGTGTCTATCTCCTTTGAATCGCGGTCTTGATCTCTGTAAACTATTCTCTGAGCCTCTTCATCATCCCATCTCCTAACTTGATGATAAGATCTCTGTTCTCTTGAGTCATATGAATATCTTCAATCAAATTAACTATGAAAAACTCATGCATTCTTTCTTCTTTTTCAACAAAAAGAGCCAGTTTCTCTGATAACTGATTCAAAAGAATCCTAATCGGTTGCTCTCCAGATGTCAACTGATCCACTAAAAATTTCTGATTATCTAGAAAAACTGACAAAGGGGCACTATTACACTGAAGATCGTGTAATATGTCACTCATATTGCTCATTGCTGCAGTAATTGCTTGAAATCTCCGAATCAAATCAGGTGAAGAGCCTGATCCACTCACAGCATTGTTTGCAACAGACTAAAATTTATTCTCCATGTAAATCTTCATCTCAGACAAATCATCTTTCTTTACCATCTCTGATTTTAACTGATCAACAGCATGCAGCATATCAGTCTTAAACAAATCTACTTCCTGTCTTGAAACAGTAGATTCTTTCAGCTTCTGAAACTTCAACTGCTCTAAGTTCAGAGAATTTCTGAGACTAACATTCTCAGATTCTAATTGAGAGATACGCTTGTACAACTCAACAACTTCTTCTTTTCTCGAATCAGGGGCACCTTGTGCTCTATTCTCATGTCCAGAAATAGGTTGATGAGGCAGGGCAAGTGGTAAAGAATCTGCATCTGACTGTTCTTTGTCCTTGTCCTGACAAGGTTGATCCACTGAACTAGCTTTTGAAGCTTGAAACTCTTCCACTGAAAAATCTTCCTGAAGTACCTCTGTATTAGCTTCAGAAGTATGTTCATCACGAACAGTAGTCTCTCTGACTTCTACTGAATGGTCAAGAACAATATTTTCATGTAAATCTTGAGGTCGGGCCACTTCTTCACCAGGCACTGCCTCCATAAGTTGTTCTTGTGGAATTACTTTTTCAACAGCCACAGCAGCAGATTGAGGTTCTTTTTGGATTTCCGATTGAGCTACTGGTTCCTCTATCGGTGCAGTCTGCTCCACAACAGCTTCTCTCACAAATGAATAAGAAATTACCGGTTCAGAGGATTTCAAGGCAGGAGAGATAATTTCATCATCAATTGACCTCTTCCTTCTAGATTGAAGTCCTTCTTGACTTCTCTCTTCCTCAACTTCCTCCATCTCAAAGCGAATTCTCCTTTCCACTGTACTAACCCTTGATTCTGCTTGTCCCTCCTTGGACTTAGCCGGTTGAGCCTGAGCACTCTCCGAGTCTTCCTCAGCTCCAACAGGTAAGAGTTTTCCATTAATTGTGCTCCAGAAGTATCCTACTTTCCTCAAAGTTCCAGCATTAAAAACATTACTGTGGTGACATTTCACCCCAGCATCTACCAATCTGATCATTCCTCTTTTAAACAAAAACAAAGAAATGAACCTTCCATAAGGGAAAAAGGTCATTCTTGCTTCACTCTGACAGCAGTATCTCAGATATCTTATCATAAACCGAGGAAAATTAAACATAATATCACACATCAGAAGATACATTATGTACATGTCAGGGTATAGGATTTTCTCCATCTCAGCCATCCTTGGTGCTAAACCAGTCTGAACAAATTTTACCAAGATTTTCTGATCGGGCTCCAAATCTTTAATAAACATCTTCTTTATCACTCTGGTTCCAAACAGAAAAGACATAATGTCTTCAGACTTATGTACAGAATCTCCAATATTCCGTAAATCGAAATGAAAAACTCCTTCATGAGGGAAGTTAAGAATTTGACTTATCTCTACAGATGATATGGAAAAGTCCTTATCCTCTATTTGAGCCAATAAACTATCCTCCGTATCTCCAAGGCTAAACTGAACAGTTCTAAAGAAATGTCTCATTTCTGCCTCATATAGAAACTCAGAAATTTCACTATTAAAAGCTTGCTCAAGGCTTTGAAACGACAACGCTTGCTTCAATAGTAAATTAGTTTCAAACAGCCATTCTAAATCTATGACTTTACCTTGCAGTATTTTCCGACCAACTACTTTAGGTTTCTTTGCAGCACTGCTCTCAGCTTCATCTGGACGCTTAGTCTTTGCCATTTCAACAACGATTTCTGAAGGTTCGTAAGTTTAGGGTTTGAAGATTCAGAAAAGGGTTTTGGAGCAGATGTGCGGTTTTAGGTTTTCGAAAGGGTTTCCAAAAAAGGTGAAACAATTTAGAAGGTGAAACGGTTCTGACAGCCTTGATTCCCGTGTAATCACTAACCATTACTTTTATTTAAAACAAAATAAAATTACTTATAGCGGGAAACAGAAATTAAGCAGAATTCGAAAACAGAATAAGATTTAAAAAAAACTATTTAAAATTAAATAAACCTAACTCCCCCTTAATAAATTCAAACCTTGCCGTGGGAAGTGGTTTAGTAAAAATATCTGCTAATTGATTTTCTGTATTTACAAATTCTAAAAATATATCCTTTTTAAACAAATGATCTCTTAAAAAGTGATGTCTTATATCAATGTGCTTAGTTCTAGAATGACTAATAGGATTTTTTGAAATATTAATTGCACTAGTATTATCACATAAAATAGGTGTATTATTGAAATTTAATCCAAAGTCCATAAGAGTTTTTTTCATCCACAACACCTGTGCACAGCAACTACCTGCAGACACATATTCTGCCTCGGCTGTTGACAGGGCAACTGAGTGTTGTTTCTTACTAGACCATGATACTAAAGACTTTCCTAAAAAGTGACATGTTCCTGAAGTACTCTTCCTATATAATCTACAGCTTCCAAAGTCAGCATCTGAATATGAAATTAAATTAAAATCAGAGGTTTTTGGATAAAGCAGAGATTGATAAATAGTACCTTTTAAATATCTAAAAATTCTTTTAACAGCAGTTAAGTGGGATTCTTTGGGATTTGATTGAAATCGAGCACAAAGACATACTGAATACATTATATCTGGTCTACTAGCAGTAAGATATAACAAAATACCAATCATACCTCTATATAACTTGTTGTCCACTGATTTTCCAGTTTCATCCAAATCAAGTTTTATATTAGTACACATAGGAGTTGTAAATGTCTTGCTGTTTTCAAGTCCAAATTTCTTAAGTAAATCAGTAATGTATTTTCATTGATTTAAAACATTTCCAAAATCTTTTTGAAATATTTGAAGACCCAAAAAGAAATTTAATTCTCCCATCATACTCATTTCAAATTCTTTTTGCATTAATTCTGAAAATTCATGACAAAGAATTTTATTGGTTGATCCAAAAATTACATCATCAACATAAATTTGAACCAATAAAACATTATTTTTCACAGTTTTCTTAAAGAGGGTTGGATCTGCTAGTCCAACAGTAAAATCATTTTTCAAAAGAAAAGAACTTAGTCTTTCATACCAAGCTCTAGGTTCTTGTTTAAGGCCATAAAGAACTTTAGTAAGTTTGAAAACAGAATCTGGTTTTTGAGAATTTTCAAAACCAGGAGGTTGCTCAACATAAACTTCCTCCATTAAATAACCATTTAAAAAGGCAGATTTAACATCCATCTGAAATAATTTAAAATTCATATAAGATGCATAGGCTAAAAGGATTCTAATGGCTTCTAACCTGGATAAAGGTGCAAAGGTCTCATCATAATCTATTCCTTCTTCTTGATTATATCCTTTAGCTACTAATCTTGCTTTATTTCTAGTTATTATCCCTTGATCATCCTGTTTATTCCTAAAGACCCATTTAGTTCCTATTACTGGATAATCATGTGGTCTTTCAACTAATTCCCAAACCTTATTTCTCTTGAACTGGTTCAATTCATCCTGCATTGCTATTACCCAGCTCTCATCATCTAAGGCTTCTTCTATGGTCTTAGGTTCTTGTTGGGATAGGAAAGCAGAGAATTCAACTATGTTTCCAAAGTTTCTTCTAGTTTGAATACCAGTCTCTAAGTCACCTATCACAGATTCTAAAGGGTGATTCTTTAATGTTCTAGACTGTCTAGGCATTATATTCAAAGGTTCTTCAGTGTCATGTTATTCTGAACTGGACTGAATTTCTTTTATATCATTTTCAAAATCATTCTTTAAATTCTCAAGTCTCATGTTTTCATTAGAATCAGGTTCATCTATTTGTTCTATCCTTTTCTCAAAAGGATCAGATTCATCAAATTTCACATGAACTGATTCTTCAACAATCCTTGACTTTTTATTATAGACTCTATAAGCTTTGGAGGTTGCAGAATATCCTAAGAAAATACCTTTATCAGATTTTGGATCAAATTTACCAAGATTATCTTTGGTATTCAAGATGTAAACCTTGCATCCAAAAACTTTAAAGTAATTTACTTTAGGTTTTCTGTTATTCCATAGTTCATAGGGTGTCTTTTTCAAAATAGGTCTTATTAAAATTCTATTCATTATATAACAAGCTGTATTAACAGCTTCTGCCCAGAAATATATAGGTAGGCTATATTCATTTAACATAGTTCTAGCCATTTCTTGAATAGTTCTATTTCTTCTTTCTACAATCCCATTCTGTTGAGGTGTTCTTGGAGCAGAGAAGGTGTGTTTAATACCCATGTTTGAGCAAAAGGAATTAAATTCCTGGTTCTCAAATTCTCCACCATGATCACTTCTCAATGAGATTATATTAAAACCTTTTTCATTTTGAATAGATTTACAAAAACCTTCAAATAAACTAAAAGCTTCACTTTTAAATTTCAAAAAGAAAATCCAAGTAAATCTAGAATAATCATCAACTAATACATAAACATATAATTTACCAGCTAAACTTGCTACTCTTGAAGGTCCAAACAAATCCATATGGATAAGTTCTAGAGGTTTAGTTGTAGCAACTTTATTAACAGATTTGAATGATGATTTGTGTTGCTTGCCAAGCTGACATGCATCACAGAATCTGTCATTTTCAAATTTGAGACTAGGAAAATCAGAAACTAGATGTTTCTTAGATAATTTATGTAAAGCATATATATTGCAATGACCAAGTCTTCTATGCCAGATCCAGGATTCACTTATATTAGCAGTTAAGCAGTTTACTTGTTGTTTACACAAGGAATACAAATCCAAAGTATAAACATTATCAGTTCTGGGTGCTCTAAACTTAAACAGTTTATCTTTAGAAACAGTACAACTATTGTTAGTAAAATGAACAGTGTATCCATCATCACAGAGTTGAGAGATATTTATCAGATTGTGTTTTAACCCTTGTACATAAAGTACTTTGTTGATTGAGACTGTCTCTGGATCTCCAACTGTTCCAATACCAATAATATTTCCTTTGGCATTGTCACCAAAGGTGACAAGTCCTCCTTCCTTTCGAGTAAGAGAAGAGAAATTAGCTGAAGTTCCACTCATGTGTCCTGAGTAGCCACTGTCCATATACCATATTTCTTTCTTTCTTTGGTGACCTGCTACCTGCAAAGACATTCAAACAAATTGCTTTGGTACCCATATTTTGTTGGGTCCAGGAGTGTTAGCAAGCAGTGATCTGGGTATCCAGATTTGCTTTGTTTTCTTAAAATTGATTGAATCATATAGATCGTTGGAAATATAAGCTTTCTTAATTCCAGATATTTGAGGTTGTCTTAGAAAACAGTTTTTAGCTATATGACCTTTTGTTCCACAGAAGTTACAAATAACCTGTTTAGTTCTAGGAACAAAATAATTTTTGTATAACTTAGGTTTTTCTCCTTTACTTCAAATTCCAAACCTTTCCTTTTTAATTACAGTTTTTCCAAGTATCTCATTTAAGGTGTTTTCTCCTTTTGTAAAAACTAATGCAGCCTTTTTATAAGATTCTACTTCATCCTGTAGAGTTTTTATTTTTGATTCAAAATTAATTTTATTTGAGTCAGCAGAGTTGTATCTGTCAATTAATTCCTTATGTTGTTTTAGAAAAGTATTTCTCTCATCTGAAATAGCTTTGTGCAAGTTCTTTATAGATTTATATTTTTTAAATAATGAGTCATACCTTTCTTCAAGCATATTGCAGTAAGCTGCAAGTTTTTTATTTGAGAAGCTTGTTTCAGAGTTTGATTCATTATTTGAGTCAGGGGAGTAGTATGAGTGTACCTCATCAGTTTCAGCCATGAAACACATATTTGCTTTTAAATTGGCTTCCTCCTTCTCTGAGCTTGATTCAGAAGAATTACTTGAGTCTTCAGAAACACTCCAAGTAGCTTTCATAGCTTTCTTGTCTTTCTGCTCATAATCATCTCTTTTGAAGAATTTCTTCTTCTTTGCATCTTTCAATTTTGGGCAATCCAGTCTGATATGTCCCATCTTTTTGCATTCATAACATCTCACTTCCTTGCTATCCTTTTTGAAGGATTTCTTGAAGTCTTTCTTCTTACTATAGAACTTTCTGAATTTTCTGGCTAGCTGAGCCAGTTCTTCATCCGAATTTGAAGAATCAGAGCTTTCTGATTTAGCACTTACTTCTCTGTTCTTCATCTTTCTATCCTTTTGTTGAGAAGTCACTTTCAACGCAGTGTTTTCCATTTTTATGTAGACTTTATGCTCATTTACCTCATCTTGCATTTCAGCATTGTACATCATCAATGTACCAATCAGTTCTCTCATAGTTAGATTTTTAACAGAAGTTGATTGTCTGATTGCTGCAGAGATTCCATTCCATCGAGTAGGAAGTACTCTCAGTACCTTCAATGCTTGATCAGCCTGCTTGATTGGTTCTCCTAGAGCTGTTATATTATTGACAATTTCTGTCAATCTTCCATTCATATGAGTGATGCTCTCTCCTTCAATCATTCTGAAAGTATCGAATTTTAACTTAGCAGTTGCATATCTCATCTGTCTTACATTATCTGTTCCTTCATAAGAAACAGCTATTGTTTTCCACATTTCATATGCAGTCGGGCATTGAGATACTCTGTTAAATTCATCTGGTCCTAGACCACAGATGATTGCATTCATAGCTTTTGAATTTATGTCATACTCAGCCTCTGTAGCAGCACTCCATGTATCGGGATTTTCAGGAATTTCATAGGGAGTCAGAATCTTTGAATAGACTTTGTAACCAAGATTTTTCAGATAAATAATCATACGTGATTTCCAGCAGCCATAATTATCTCCATTAAAGTAAGGTGCTCTGACCATTGACATTCCCTCTCTCATATCAGCCATGATACACTATGTATAATCTTTAAATACTTCTAGCTTGATAAGACTTTAAAATATAATAAGCTCCTCCTCTGATACCAATTGTTGGATCTGAATCTACGGATTATACACAAGAGGGGGGATGAATTGTGTCTTTTCAAAATTATTACAATCTCTTCAATTTAGACAAATTCTGTCCACTATGCTTTTGCACGATTAAATATGCAGCGGAAAAAGTAAAAGCATGAACACACGGATGTATAGTGGTTCGGGGAACAGAAGGCCCCTAGTCCACTCCACCAACGCTCAAATCCACGAGCTTGGCGATTTTTACTATCTGGTCCTCGTTTCCACAGACCCGTTCACAACTGAGTACAGGCAGTTGACACCTTTACAAGATTCAGGAAAACACAGCCTTCCTGGTTCAAACATGAACCCACACAGCTTAGAATGAGAAGCTGATCACTCAAAAATAAAAAGGGTTTCGATAAAGAAAACACTTCTCCAGTTGTTCTTCACAATTGCAACAGAATGCAATTGACAGTAGATAGATCGTTGTCTTCAGAAAATAAAGATCTGTAATCAAAACAGTTCTGAGTCGATCCAGTTGCAATAGATATTACCAGAAACTTCACAACTTCAGCAGCAATAGATTCACAACAGATAGTCGATGTAGAACACGTGAATCTGCTATCAAGATCTTCCTTCGGTAATAAAGGTTTTACACTTCTTCTCGATCACCAGAAAAGAACGCCTTTACACAGTCTCTGTTTCTTGCTCGTTAAAAGATCAATCTATATATTTCACACACTTTCCTGTGTATATATATATCCGAAGTTTCCAAGATAGAACATATATATTCAAATCTGAGAAAATCTTCCGCATAAATAGATCCATGAAAATCTCCTTTAGATTCGCGATATTAAATGAAATAACAGAGCCGTTGTAACTCCCCTGAAGAATCGGCATAAAAAGCTCCGTTTAAATCAATCAGTAATCCGTTGAAAATCATCTTTGATTCAGTCAAAGTCATACTTAAGAATCGGCTCGAAATCCGCTTAATAATCCACTTGTTTGACCAATGCAAAAGGAAATATCGTCTGTCAAAAATATCCCGACGCCAAACGTAGGGTTGATGACGTGGCTCCAAACGTAGGGTTCACAAACGTAAGGTTCACAAACATAAGGTTCAGAACGTAAGGTTCAGAACGTACATACTTTCTCTTCAGCATTCAAACGTAGGGTTGATCATCCATACTTTGTCTCGCTTCAACTCTTCAAAGAACGTACGGTTGATTATAAAAGTAAGATTGATGATCCATACTTTTGAGAAACAAACTCAACACTGAAAACTAACGTACGGTTTCTCTTCCATACTTGTCCAACAACGAAAACGTAAGGTTCCTTCCAAACGTAATGTTCTTCTTCCATACTTTTCAACAACGTAAGATTCATTAACCATACGTTTTAAAATAACGTAAGGTTCCTTAACCATACGTTTCTTTTAACATAAAAAGTAAACTTTTCATCCATACGTTACGTTCATCAACGTAGGGTATGAACAGTGATTCCAGTACGCGCTAAAATTGATTTCGCGCTACAGTGATTCCAGAACGCGCTAAAATTGATCTTGCGCTACAATGATTCCAGAACACGCTAAAATTGATCTCGGAATAAATGAAGTATGAAATCTCGTAGTATGAAATAAATAAATAAAATAAATTCCTGCAAAATACTCAACGAAATAATTAGTAAATAATTAAGGGTATTTGTGAGCATCAAAATCATCATAAAGAGACAGAGTATTATTTGAAATAATCTCCCCCTTTAAAAAACATTATTTTGAATTGTTTGAAAACAATACATTGCTCAACAGATTCACTAGAGAAGATATACCTAAATTAATAAAGATCTTACCTTGGATGGATTTTCATAAGAATTTTTAGTACCTACAACATGATTATAATATGATATATTTGAACCAATGATACCTGGTTGACAAACCAGCCACAACCTTACGCTGTAACAAAATGGAACCATTTCAACTAGATTAGACATACAAGAGTAGTCAACTCCATGTTAATATAATTATACTATAAAGATATAAATTAGATGAAGAATAAAGGTAGCATATGTGCAATTTGTTTTATAGGATACAAGAATGCACCCATCTGTGGATGCTGTCAAACCTTTTATAGAACCTTTGTGATTAAGAAACTGACAAATCGTTTTTTTGTTTATTTATATCAATGTTTTTGGTTAGATACCTAAAATTAATAAAATGTTATAAAAACATAAAAATTAAATTCTTAAAAAATTACCTATAAAAGTTGGCTTTGAAATTGGGAATGAATATTCCATTGATGGATATAACCTATTTTGGTTCACATAATAAAATAAAACTAATTTTAATAGAATATTTAAAATAAAATTACCATTGATTGATATAAGAAAAAATTACATGAGTGTGACTCTTTGTGTGCTTCCTGTTGGTGTTAGAGGTTCAATTGCATTACTATTTTCAAGAGATATTGATAAAATAAAATTAAAAATATAGTTGATATATATACTAGTTTAGTGACAAATAACTGAATAATTTCATGTGATGATAATACAAACATGACAACCTATTTTCCATTGTTGTCTTAGTAATATTATTTCAAACCTCACCTCTCTATATATCGAAAAGGATTTAATGTTTGTATTGTTTATCTTACCTAATATTTTAAAATTTAAATTACATCATACCCTTAGTGATAAAGAACTACCATCAATGCAATGCACCTCAACACCCTAGAACCTACAATGCACATCAAAACTACCTACATTCTAATCATAATTCAACACCTGAAAAATAGAACTACCTTCAATGTAATGTACCTAAAATAAAAACATCAAAAAATTATTCACCTTCAATAAGAACTACTAGAATTTAAAATAGAACATAGTAAATAATGAAACTAACTACCCACTGTAATCAAAACACCAACATAACATCCTCAACCTACAATGAAACAAATTAAAAATCCTCAACAAACAAAATCTGCAATATAACCAATAAGTAATACTAAAATACCAAAAAAAGAATTTATAAATAATGATAACAAACATACAAAATATCATACATATATTCAGTCACAAAAAATCATCAAACATAAAATATCATAAATATCATTCAAAAATGTAAAAGATAAATTTTTCCCTTATCACTATCACTATCATCACCTTCATTATCATCATCATACTCATCATCTTCCTTACCCTATCCTCATCCTCATGCCAATCCTTTTCTCTATCATCGACCTCATCCTCACCCTCATCCTCCGCCTTAGCCTCATCCCCTGCCTCTTATTCACCATCATCCTTTCCATCACCATTTTCGTTGCTAGGAACTACATCATCCCAACCACCACTAGTACTACCACCTAGTTCAATATATAATGAATTCATCTATGAAATATTTGCATCAAAAGCTGTGGTGGTCTCTTGTGGAAGTGATAGACATAAAACCATCATTAGTTTCATAAATTTTTTGTTTCTCCTTTTCGCCCGTTCTTCAACCCGTGTGACCTTTTTTTAGCTTGTTCTTCCCGTCACTTAATTTTTTCTAACTCGTTGGTACTACAACTAGTACATGAAGTGGGGAAATACCTTGTTTGGACTATACTATTCCCAGGTTGGTAGTGTACTCTTCCATGATTATCATCTCCTAAAACCTAATATAAGTGATCATTTGGCCCAAAATTGTCTGGTTCATGGGTAACAAGGGCTTCCAACGTCGCCTGTTACAAATATAAATAGATCATTAAGTTAAAAAAATAGATATTAAAATTTGAAATCAATAATGTAAAACTTAAAATCTATTTCCATGTCAGTTCATTAACCACATTTCTATTTTTTTCTTTCTGCTCAAGAAAAACAATTTTTCTCGAGGCACACATCCTTCAATATTCAATACCTCCCACTAAAATGACACTAAATATAGGAAACCATAATTCAAAATTGGTTACTAATAATGAATTTCATATCTAAAATAAAATGGATGATAATTTTTAATGAAGATGAAAATAAAAACATATGGTTTGATTCAATTATGTTTATTTCAATTTATTTCAGTTTAGTGTGGTTTGGGTAGATTTTAAATCTCTATTGTACTACTAGAACTTCATAAATTTAATGGTTTGTGGAGGAAATAATAGAAATAGAAAGTCCAAAATAAAAATTATAAATATATTTCATACCTTCTTCCTCTTATGTTTTGACATCATTATCCACCCCAATGTGTAGAGGTATTTCATAGCATCAATGTTTGTTTGTATTTTTTTTATTACTAAAAAAATAAATTATAAAAATGAATTCATTGATGTCTAAAAAACTAAAATTTTATTAATAACTTGAAAATGGTACTCATCCAATGAGTAATAATTTGCCGATAATGTTATATTATACAATCATCCATGATAGGTATGACCTTTAAATCCATGGAAACTCTATCACACCATCCAATATACAACTCACGCTTATAAGCTCTCAACATCTCACCTAATTCCATTAACCGTATTGTCCTCGCACCCTCACTAAAATAAAACTAAAATTAATTTGGCACCAAAATATAAATTCATTTAAATAAAATAATAATATAACATTAAATCAAATATGTTGTTTTACCCATATTTGTGCCAAAGTGTTTTCATTGATTCATTCAGTAGGTGTCTCCAGGAGAGTGGACTGATGAGAATTATGTCCGAGTATTATTCAAGAATTTCCAAATAACACCTACATTACCACCCTATTTTTTAGATCACTTGGTTGCCTTATATGTATTCCACCATTAACTATATGTAGTGGTTCCACACCGCACACATGCATTTATGCCCCTGCTTCCTGTTAGTAGATCTAGCTGTTATGGAAGAAAAAAAATAACAATACATATTATAATGAAAATAAATTATGTTAAAAAAAATATTAGGGTTATATAAATATAACCATGGTAGTTTGATCAATGGTTGTTGTTGGATCTGTACGAAATGAAGGAATATCACCATGTACAGATAGAGTGGGTCCAAGTGTATGCTCTGTAGGGTCAAAATGTGTTAGATAAGGAGTAAAATAAGAAGGAATGTGGAAGCTCATAGAGAATGAAGTATAAATAAAATAATATTTCATGGATGGATGTCCAGATTAATGATATGATTGAGGAGTAGGAATCATCATCAGATATGGGACATATTGGTGAGGAGAGTTAGATATAAATGATGGTGAAAACATGGGCAACCTAAATATCCCACATCCCCTAATGATACTACATGATCAGAATTTGTGTTATATGGTATGTCAGTGGGAGGTATAGGGTCTAATCTGGTATACTGACTGGATCGCCTAGCTCTATTACCGCCCCTCGTACTGCCAACCTAAGTACTAGGACCACTAGGATGCTTGTTGAATAAATGGTTCCATAGTAGTAGATCCTGCATAAAAGTTTAAAACAACATTAATCACATGACATTTTATGTTATATATATATATATGAAATAAAATAGTCACAATAGGCACTAATGGATGAATGCCCATCTCAGTCATTCTGTGATTATTGTCCGGTATCATTTTTCTTTGCATCGCCTCAATAGGTTTCATTTCCTAAATTTGAAAACAAATTTGAAATTAATTATAAATTTATAACTAATGTGTAACCCAAACAACAGAGAATATGAGACATTAATTAATTATAGAATACCACTTATCAAGCCAAATACATGATATGTAGTGATATAAAAAAAATTTAAATTTATGGGGAATAATATAAAAGCTGAATACATGTCATAGAATAATCAATACATTAAAATTATCATGTTTATCATATATATGATATAGGTTTATACTATTTTTAATTCGATCCAATTGATTTTTTTAGTTCATTTATCTATTTTTATTTCTATTATGTCAGTTGGTTCATTTTTTTAATTTATTAGGTCATTTTTCTATATTTATTTGTCTTTAGTCATTTGGTTGAATTTTTTTAATTTATTAGGTCATTTTTTATTTTTTATTTATCTTAGTTCATTTGGTTCATATTTTGGGTTAGGTAATTTTCCCATTTTTTGGTTAGGCCATTATCTTCATTTGTTATGATTTTCATCTCAATATGTTTAATTTGTCCCATTCAATTCCTCTTGTTTTTTGTAATAATTTAATTGTTTTAATTGTGTTTGGTTTTTTAGGTTTGAACACAGTTCAATTCAATATTATAATATGAAACTCAATTAAAACTAAAACCATTAAATATTGAAAATCTTCTTGAAGGTCAAGTCAGATAAAAAATATTTTTAATCACTAGTAAATCAATTTGAATAGTACCAACATTAACAACCCAAGTCAAGTTAAACCAAAAGAACTGAGAACACGGATGAATGATTCTATACATTTCCCACCATAACTTTAGGTTCACAATCAAATATGAAAATTGATCTATTGAATTTATAAAAATTAATAAATGGACTGTGGCCAATGGGAGTAGGGATGGCGTCAATTCCATTATCACCATCATCAAAAATATTTCTTTGAATCACTTTAATAATGACACAAAATTCATGTTGAATATGATCTTTGAAATAAAAAACATTTTCAACATTGATTCCAATACAAATCGTTCATCAGTAGAAATAATGAGAGTCATGTCAATAACTTGAAATCCAAAATTATCAATAAATGGGCCCTTCCTCATCATCAAATCAAACCACTTGCATTTCATCATAGTGACTCAACCATGAGAGTAATAATTGAATATTATTATTTTTTCAATGATGCCATAATAAAATATATTTTAAAATCAAGATATTCTATCTAATGCACTATAATAATAGTCTGTTGTGGTAGTTACCATAACACCATTATGTTGTGTTCTCATGTTCTTTTCTCATTCAGTGATAATAAATCTGTACCTGTTGATCACAATTTATTTATAGTCATGAATGACACTATTAGGACCAAAAGAAAAACTCTTATTTCCTCAGAGACATGGTTAGTAGAAAAAATTAATACTTAATATATAAATTAATATTTAACTTAACTAAATATTTATTTTATTAATTTATTATAGTAAAATTTATTCCTTTAATTTTGACCAAACAGAAAACTCTTTGCTATGAAATATCTATCTCATTTTCAAAGATAAAGAACGATGCTTTCTATTTATCATTTATTTATGTTCCCTATAGATAAAAATAGAAATAGTTTAATAGATATAAAAACATACATGAGATGATATAATATATACTTGTTCAATTTACTTACTCGATGTAGTCATCGAAGAAATCACAATTGAACAAAATTGTGTGATGTGCCAACTCCCACTCTTCAAGGCATAATATCACCAATGTATATGATCCGGGAATTCCTCATTTTTGAGGAAGTGATGGAAGGTTGTGTTTAATTTTCTTATTATTTTTCATTTCTCATTGGTCGGTCTATTCTCGTAGAAAGATCAAAAAACTACATTAAGCATGAATCTATACATTCTTGATCCAAGTAATAATTCATAGTAGAACCTTTGGGATGATTCCTATTCCAGATATAAGACGTCCATGTGTACATATTTTTTTCAGTTAGATACATCCAAAGATTATATATAGGTCTTATAAGAATTATTTTGGTTATAATATAGATAAAGTGAGATGTATCATATATATGAAAAATAACAGAGTAAATATTTTATCTAACTCACAGAAAATTAATGGTGCATCTACCAAATTGTTTTGCAAGAAATACTTGGATATATTCTTAGTAAAAAGAAATCTAAAATTTGGAACAACCAAATAAATGACACCCTTACATTATTAGAAAAAATAATTCGAATTTCTATTTGAGTCAACTCATGTACAAGGACATGATAATCACGACTTTTCAAAGATTTCAACTTCAACTCTCTTATGCTGACCTGTTTTGATATGTTTCTTGAATATCAATCAGGAACTATAATAATATATAATACATACAAAAATAGATTTCATTATGTTACTATCATCACATAAGATGAAAATCAATCTTTCCATTTATTTTCAATAATACACATAGGATGAAATTATGAACTGATCCTCCAATCCACCAAGTTACACCGAGATTGTAAGTCGTCTTTTGTCTTTCCCTAGACATTTTGAGGAATCGAAAGAAAAATTTTCCATATATTATTTTCAATTTGAATTATGTATAAGAAAAGATGTAACAAATTGTTTGACCAATAAGGAAAATCAAATATGATACCCCTCTTCTTTTAATTATAATTGGTTTTAGTGGAAACATTCTTCCTCTTTATAGATTTCATTTGACCCTTCCTGAATAAAAAAATAAAAGCATACAATTAATTAAGAACATCAGTTCTAGATATATATGGAAGTGGATCATCATTCTCCATGGTATTGTAAAATCATTGATGATTATTTCTATATGGATGGTCCATTAGAAAGAACTGTCTATGTACTTTAAAACTACAACTACGATGATATATCATTCTTCTGGATCATGTATTCTTCATACAAACAGGACATGATATTTTTATATTCGTCTCCATCTATACATTGTTTTATAAGTAGGAAAATCATTTAACATCCACATAATCATAACACACATATGAAATATTTCTTTCAAACATGCCTCGTGTGTGCACACACCCACATCCCAAATAAGTTTAAACTCTTTTATTAATGGTTTCATGTATACATTTATATCATTACCAGGATAAAAAGGTCTATATATGAGTATAATCATGAAAGTGAAAGGTTTTTTCATACACAACCATGGGGAAATGTTATAAATGTGTATAAAAACTGGCCATGTGTTGTGTAAAGTAAGAATATTTCAAAACGGATTAAAACCATCACATAAAAGTCTCAAACCCACATTACACACATCAGATGAGAAATGAAGATATTGAGCATCAAATATCTTCCATGAAAATCTATTTTTAAAGTGGAACAACTCATTATTATTCTTCTTTCTCTCGTTATCATGCCATCACATTTTTATTGATATTTTATCAAACATGAAAAGATTCTTAAGTATGGGGATGAATGGAAAGTTCCAAATTAATTTCATGGTCACATAGGATGGTGTTCCATTAGTTTTTGGATTCCATTGGGATGTTCCACATTTTATAAAATCATTCAATTTAGTAGTTTCCTCCCAAAATAAGCTGCAATATTTTGGGCAAGCATAAATTTAGTTTTCTGTAAAATAAAAGTTTCTCAACTAATTTCCATTCTATATAGTGGGTTGGGGGAATATCTGCATCATCAAGAAGTAAGTCCTTCATGTAGGTAGGAATTTAATCAATGGAAGGATTAGAATTCCCATGCATGGTTTTCCCCTGAAATAATCAAATTAAAAATTTGAGCCTTTTCATTTTACCAAATTTCCAATATACCGAAGTCAAAGAAACATCATTCAATTTTTTCACCCTTTCAACATCATCATTTTCATTAGACACATCACGTGTTCTCATATCAAACTTTTCTTGGGTCAGCATCCATTCTTTCTTATGATGATGAATAAATAGAAATTTATCTTACAACAAATTCTCCAATCCAGTCCTCTCATTTAAATCATCAATATTTTTAGATTCTATTTTCTAACCTTTATGATACAACACATAGTACTTTCTTAAACCATATTTGGTTATATAGTATCTAAATTCTTCATTGATCAACTAAGGTCTTCCAACATAATTATAACATGGGAAGTGTATGTGAACACTATCTGAATCATTGTTAAATGAAAAACCTAAAAAAATCTCAAACTAAATTTGAAAATCTTTTGAGATATAATCAATTTCATAAAAATGGATTCTATACATTCTATAAAAAAATTATAAGTCATTTCATAAAATCAATTCATTGGGATTTAAATTTAATAGAAAATATATTAAAGGGAATGATATTTTTTCACTTTATATGAAACTATAACTGACACACTACTCTATCTGAGAATCATAATATGAAATACATAAAAATACTAAATATATAACAAAATACTATAAATATAAAACCATGATGTTTAATTCAATTATTTAATGAGTAGCAACTAATCATTATACTACACAAATTTGTGTTTATAATTGCTATTTTTTATTATTTATCTTATTTATTCACTAATTAAAAATTGTTATAGTTATTCAATAAATTTAGGTATAAATATTACTACTTCTAGGTAAACATTTTCTATTTGATTTGGATTAATTTTTGTGAGTTCAATTTGTTTATGATTAGTTTAGTTCTCAACAATTTAGCTTGGTTGGGTTTTGTTATTTTTTTCGATCTGGTCGATGCATGCATATTAGGTTTTTATTAATTATTGTTTAAGTTAGTTCATTTTTTATCATTACTATAGGATTTATTTTAGTTAGGTTCAATTTATTTCACTTATTTTTATTTTAGTTCAGTTTGATGCAGTTTAGTGTAGTTAGGGTCTACTCAAGTCTACTTAGGTAAGATCAAGTCATTTTAATTCAATTTAGTTGGTTTGATCAAGTCGATTCATTTATGATTTTTATAGAATTTATTATTTCAATTAGGTTTCAATGTGTAAAGGGTTGATAGGTTCAGTTTATTTATTTTCAATCCTAGTTTGATCATTTTTGTAAAATTTAATTTTCTTAGGGAATTGTAAATTAATTTCAATTTAAGTTATTTTATTGGGTCATAATAATAAAGAATAAATTGGGAGATTATGTGGAAGATGGTGGATGTGATGGAAAATTGTTGTATAAAGAATGATCTCTCTAGGATAGTTATGAGAAAATAATTGGCATTAATTATAAATTTATACAGATCATTTCATCTCATAATTAATGATATATTTATAATCAATGCTGTCATTGTTGTATTAGTTATCAATGATATTTTTTATAGGGTGTATTATTTAAAAGGTATCCATCTTAGTGTCATGAAATAGAAACATGTAGGTGCTCAATGAAAATGATATAAATCCAGCAAGATGAGTTATTGAATAGTCCATGGACTTCATGGTATACCCTAATATATTATATTTACCTTACTCCAATACATGCCAATATTTTCAAGGGACACCCCACTTTAGGATACGAACATTATTCTAACTCTATGGTCATTTAATAGTAATGGTTTTCCCTTAAGATAAAAAAATGGTACTTCTTCAGATGATTCACGAGGTTCAGAAGTGTGGGGTCATATAAATTGAAAAATCATGGTAAAAAAATATATAATATCACAAATATGCATGCATAAACTTCTTCATCTAAAATATACACAATTTTCTATGCAATTAGAAGTATGGAAGTAGGAATACAATATTTTATTAGTACCGATGTAATTATTTTTATATATCATTGAGTAAAGGATATCATGGGTCAAATTAGGGATAATTCTAGTTCAAGTGGGTTGTGTATCCTTGGTCATGAATTTAGAAAATTCATGAATTATTATGAGGTACCCCACACAGGTAACATCTCCCATGTACATCCCACAAGTCACATCACCAATAGGCCGTACACAGGTTACTTAGCCCATGTGACTCGTATATATTTCACTTCACCCAAATTCCATTTGGAAATAACTTCCAATTATAAAATCAATATTTTGAATTCATATATAATGTATACAATGAAGATTTATGATAATAGTGTATTTACTTCACCAAAAGATTGCAAAAGAGCGCAACTATTGGTAGGAACCATTAGGTAGACATCAAAATTTATAGACATGCTAGTGAACCATGTTTCAAACATACATGGATAACCTTCAAATTAAAAAATTGAAAAAACATACTAGATAGGGAATATTAGTAATATTAAACCAAATAAATGGAACTGATGAAATTTGTGAATGTGTGGTGACCAATGAAAATTAAAATAAGAATTGTGTGTCAAGAGATTCCCAAAAGGCCAAATGGTATTAATAAATTAATAATTATATTCCTTTAAGAACATTTTAAAAATTTTAATGTCATATATGAATCATTATATAGTAATAAATACAATGGTATAATTAGAAAATGAATTTTCAATTAATATCTTAAAAACCAAACCATTACTAAAAAATTTCAAGAAGAAATTATTGGAACTCACTTTTTGAAGAAAGAAATTACTTTCCAATGTAAAATAACTCAAAAAATGATTGTGAAAATGACCAATGGGGGAAACTATAGTTCCCCTAGAACACTAATATTGTGTAACATTCTTGAAACAATTAGAGATATTGGAAGTGGGTTAGGAAGTGACATCCATTCTCTCTTTGTGGGATAAAGTATTTGAAACATGCCAATTTCATATTCAAGAATAATCAAATGAAAACCTTAAATTATGAGAGATTGTAGTGGATAGGGAAATAAACTAAATTTGGTGTGTAAAAATAAAAAATAAATGTAGTAGAAGATATAACTCGAACTCTCCAATTTGAAGTGGAAGAAATTGAATGATTTAAACTTGGCTGGATCACTAGTAGGAAGAGGAGGAGGAGTCACTGGTTGGGAAGAGAGAAACGATCAATTAGGGAAAAATGAATTGAATCTAGAATGGAAAGGGAGGTCAGGACACTATATTAGGGGGGAGACTATCCTAGTGATTTAAAAAACTATTGGGATAGAGGATCTATCCCAACAATTATTTTAAACCATTGGGAAAGAATTTTTTTAAAAGGCATGCCCCAACTATTTTTAAAATCCATTGGGATAGATTGATATTAAAAGGCCTATTACAATGGTTATTCTAAACCATTGGTATATGACCACCTATACCAATGGTTTAACAAAACCATAGTTATAGTGGTGTTGGTATAGACCAACTTTCCCGTAGAGATTTTAGTGTACAAAATTAAATACTATATAAATATAATTTGTGTATTATGGAATCATAATGACCCAAAATTGATTTAATAAATACTATAAAGGGGATACATGAACCAATTTATGTTGTACCTTTGAAAAAATTTATTTTATTTTTATTTGGTTAATTTTATAAATCCTTTATGAATCCTCTAAAACCATTAATATATTTTATGTTTTTAAAATATGTTCTTTAAGAGTATGACTCACTACCACATAATCAAGGGTATTTTTTTAATTTAGGCCCTTATACTTATAAAAAAATAAAAACCAATCCAATTTTTCAGATACCATGGGAAAAAACATGGTAAGGTTTTTGGTATTGGTTATTTTGTTATATAGAGTGAAAAACCTATGTTTGAGAAATAATAATTAAATCCCCACTCCTTTAAAATATATTTCCACCCAAGATCCAATTTCTCTTCATTAAAAATCCTTTTATCATGTCCTTACTCTTCCCTCCCTCCCTATAGTATTACCAAGGTTCCTCGAAGCTCTAAAGAAGCTCCTACCAAGCATTTGGAGTCACACACTTAAGTAAGGGATTATCACATTCTCTTCATTATTCATGTTTCATAATTATATTATGCCTTCAATTTACAATTACTATTGTCGGGATATATCTTTCCATGTCCATATTACATCCCATTTGATTTCAAAATTATGAGAGGCTTTTTTCTCACTCATCAACCCATTTTCTGAATTTTTATGTGACATTGTTATGTTGTCAAAATATTAGTGTTATTTTCCATGGAAAAAATAATTGTGTAGTGAATATCATACCCATTTCCTATAAAGGGTATTCACCTATATAAACTTATACTACATTGACTTGGGACTTACAAGTATGTATTCCATACTACTTAATCCTAGAATAATATATGATGATGAATGAATCCATTTTTTATGATCTATGTCGCACACTTAGGCATGAGAATTAAATAAAGTGATAGGTGTGCCCAAAATTATATAGTGCTCCAATGTGTTGGGTAATGTTTAGCATCATGAGACATCATGCTGGGACTTAGATTTAACCTAATTCTTTTATATAACATTTTAAATCATGATGTCTTGGATGTTATCCTTAACTTATGATTATGATGTAGTATTTTAAGTTACTTCCACATTTCCCATGTTATTATTATCATGTTATATCATGCCTTATTATTCATATTTATAATTCTCACTCATTTTATTACCCATTGATATGCTTACTGTTTAACATGTATAACCTTATTCCAGGTTTATTCCCTTACTGTGATTTGTATCTCAACCATTTCTTATGTATGTCCCTTGGTTATTCCATACAGTTTTATGTTCGATGGAATATTATGATCATGTTAAGGAACTTTTAAAAAAATGATGTATTCCCCATTTTAAGTTTTTATGTAATGTTTCTAACCCCCAATTACACTAGAATTATCAATCTTCTGGGTTGAATTAAGTATTATATTATGTAATAAATCATGTATTAATGTGAAATAAAGTGTAGTGTTATTTTAGTTGGTATTAGAGGAAAATATTAGTTATTTTAGGATTAAGATTAGAAAAATCTAGAGAAATACTTAGGGATAAAAATAAGTATAAGAAAATATACCTAAATTATGGTAAATAGAGATTAAGTGGTTTATCAAGAAAATACATCCATATCAGGATACAACAAGTGGATGTGGCTTTGGAATAGATGTACATAGGGTTAAAACCCAAAGACACCATGTTGATCTAGACTTGACTGAGAACTGGCGCACAACAACGAGCCCTACTACACACTTAGTTTGACACTACTATAGGATATACTTTGGTAAATTCATAATCCCTTTACCAAAAATTATTTATAAAACAAAAAATACCCATAAGAATATATGTTCGGAAATAGATTATGGATAACCTAGATTCAAGCCTATAAATTCATAAGTTAATGAAATAATTGTAATTTATATGTTATCCCTTAATTTCATTTGATCACATTTTTTATTAAAAATTACACATCCTAAATTTTCTCTTTACTCTGTCCAATGGTAGGAGATAGGAGGAATCATGTGAATAATCAATGTGATAATAAATGTGATGACTACCCCAATGAGATTCCCAACAAGATGGTAGTGAGAATCATGAACTTTATGAAGATAATATCACATTTAAATTAGGTTTTGAATAGAAACCTAGATCAAGAGGAGTTACAAAATCCCCCTAAGAGAGAACAAGATGCGATAAATACCTTTATGTGTTACATGCCTCATACATTCAATGGATCATATGATCCCTTAATCATGGAATAATGGATCAAATTCATTGAGAAGATCTTCATCACACTTTAATGTTTCAAGAAAGAGATGGTTCTAATGGATATTTATCATATAGAGAGAGAATCAAATCAGTGGTTGGCATTGATCAAGAATACAAATCCTAAGTAAGAGATCAAATAATTTGGTGGAAGGATTTCCAAAAAATGTTTTTGATAAATATTTTCATCGCACTCTCTGACATAAAATGTAAATGAATTTCCTTTACCTCAAGAAAAATGATGATGAATATATCAAATAGTATGAGGAAAACATTAAAATACTTTCATGATATTCCTATAGTTTTATCATTACCCCTGAATGAAAGGTTATCAACTTCTTTGGTGGGATAAATACTAGTTAAAAAAAGAAATGGAGAACCGTGACTTTGATAGCTATGAGAAAATTATCCAATGTGCCTTAAATTCAAAATGGAGGTCAGTGTATATCAATGGTATAATAGTGACAAGAATCTGAAAGTGGAATTTAATTCTAGTGGTACAATGATGAAATCAAATTTTTCCAAGAAATTTCAAAATAACACTTATGAAAGGTGAGGAAAGAAGCACCTTGAAAATTTCTTAAGGTGGAAAAGGAAATAATTTATGTATGCAGAGGAAGGGAACCTAACTAATTATTGTAGATAGGAGAAACCAAATAATGTGTTAGAGGAGTGTAATGATCCAGTCGACCCACAATGTATTGATCATTACTTAAACTATAAGGAACGAGGGTACTTTTAAAACCAATTCACTAATCCCAGGGTATTCAGAGACAACCAACAACCTCTAAGGTAGAAAGGGGAAGCTTTTTTCCATCACAACTACTAAGGTTCACCCCAACAAAAAATTAGTGATAGGTACACTAGTTATTCATTAAATATTAGCATACATACATTTTAATTCTAGTTCTATGTATTCCTTCATATCATGAAATTTTAGTAGAACCATTCAAACACCACCACAAATCATGGAAATAGAGTTGTTAGTGAAATTAGAGAATGACGAAATTATTTCCTCCCAAGTATATAAATCCTTCCCCATAAAATTTTGTTATATGAACTTCTCATCAAACATTTTCACACCCCCTTTGGTGGAATTTGATAAAATTATGATACATATTGGAATTCCCTATATAGATCCCACATAAATTTCTACAAGAAGGAAATCACTCTATGAATCACAAAAAACCCCCCAATTCTGTACAAGTGAAAAGAGGATTATGAATCTTCTTTAGAACCAACATCTCAAGAAAGAATATTATTTCTCTATGAGTAAGTGTATGTATCTCAAATGAATGATTATAATGAATAAATAATCCTTTAAGACATGCCCTATTTGAGGAAATACCATGAAGTATTTGTCGAGGAATTACATGCTCTTCCTCCTAGCCAAGAGGTTGAATTCTCAATTGATATTATATCTGAGGTATTACCTTTATCAGAGACTCTATATAGGATGGGTGTTGTGGAAATTGAGGAGATGAATAAATAACTACAGCAGAATATATATAAAGGTTTCATATCTCCAAGTTTTTCACCATGGGGTGCAATAGTTCTATTCATCAAGAAGAAGGATGGGTCAATGTGCCTTTGAATTGATTATCATGTTCCTAACAAGATCATGATAAAGAACATGCAACCTCTACCATGGATTGGGGAATTTTCAGATTATCTACATGTAGTTCAACACTTCTCCAAGGTGGATCTACGGATGAGATATTACCTAGTTAGAGTGAATAATGAGAATATTTTCTAGACTTATTTTCATACAAGGTAAATAAACTGTGAGTCCATATTGATGACTTTCAGACTCACTAATGCTCTAGAAATATTAATGGAATTGATAAATCGAGTCTTTATATATTACCTTGAAAATTTTGTGCTAGTATTTATAGATGAGATTCTAATATACTCTAAACAGAAGGAGGATCATGGGGAGTATTTGAGAATTGTTCTATAGACCTTTTGAAAAGATAATGTTTTGGAAATGTATAGCAAATGTGAGTTATGGGGGAAGGATGTCTCATTATTAGAACATATTATCATAAGAAATGGTATATATATGTAATCTTCAGAAATAAAAGCAATTTATGGATGATCAAGGACAAAATACATGAAATATATCCTTATTTTTCTTGGATTAACTGGGTACTGTCATCAATTTCTGAGAAAGTTTTCAGGACTTTCAAACCCTATAACCAAGTTAACTCAAAAGGGAGTTATGTTTGCATGGAATGATGAATTTTTAGAGATCATCCAAGAGCTGAAAATAAGGATTTTCACTACCCATATTATTACACTACCCAAAAGTGGATAACTTTTTGAGGTATTCAACAATTATTTAAAGAAGGGCTTGAGCTATGTGTTAATGTAGAATGGAAAAGTGATAGAATATGCTTCAAGGAAGTTGAATGTTCATGAAAATAACTACCCAACACAATACCTAGAGTTTTATATATTGATATAATCTTTGAAAATATGGAAACATTATCTATTTGTGGATAAGTGTGAAATATATATGGATTAGAAAAGACTCAAGTATATATTAACACCAAAAGAGGTGAATATGTGATAAGGAAGATGGTTAGAGCTGGTCAAGGACTATGAATCCTCAATCCCCAAATATCCTGATAAATATAATAAAGTGTCAGATTCTCTAATTTTAAAGGATTTATATATTTTATCATTGATGAGAATTAATAAGGATCCAATCTTCTTAGATTTGAGAATGATGAACATGGAAATCATAATAGAAGGAATATCATCAATCCCTTCACTAATGATTTATCAACCATTCTTTTTGGATAATTTAAAGGATGCTCAAAGAGATTATGTTGAAATTCAAAAAAATGGAAACTATAAGAAAAGGTAAATCCTTATATTTCAATGTTAATGAAGAAGGATATCCGATATTTGGGTCAAGACCATGTGTACCACCAAATCTTGAGTTAAAGGAGTTGTTGGATGATGTACATAGATCAAAATTCTTTATCCACCTAGGAAGTATAAAGATGTATTGAGATCTCTAAGAACAATATTGGTGAAAAAATATGAGGAAGTAGATTACCAAATTCACATCAAGTTTTCTTGTATGTTAGTAAGTGAAAGCGGAAAGAAAAAAGTACAAGGGGATGACGCAACCATTACCCATACCTACATGGAAAAGGTAAAACATTCCAAAGGACTTTTTCAATGGTATTTTGAATTCATCAATAGGAAATAATTATATATGGGTTTTAGTGGATCTTCTTACAAAGACTATGCACCTAATTGTGATTCAATAGGATTTATCACATGATCAGTTTGTAAGGATATACATTATAGAAGTGGTGAGGCTACATGGAATACCACTATCAATTATATCTAATTGAAACCCAATATTTACATTGAGGTTCTAGAGGAGTCTCTGATACACTCTAAAAACTGAGTTAAACTTTAGCACAATTTATCACACACAAACTAATTTCCAATCTAATTGGTCTATTAAGACACTTGAGGAAATGTTTAGAGAATACTCACTTGACTTCAATGGATGATGGGATAAATATCTTCCTCTATTCAAGTTCTCATACAATAATAATTTCCACTCAAGAATCAAAATAACTCCATATGAATCCTTTTATGGAAAGAGGTATTGAAAACCTGCATGTTCTGACGAAGTTGGGGAATGAAAACTGCTAGGTCTTGAAATGATGAAGGAAATTATGGAAAAGGTTAAGGCCATTCTGCATCACATCAATGCTTCTCAGAGTAAAAAAGAATAGATAATCTGAAAATTTTCAATGAGATCTCTATTTTGATGTTTGAGACATTGTATTCCACCACATATCTCAATTGAAGAATGTGATGAGATTTGTTAAGAAGGTAAATATCAGTCCAAGATACATCAGCCTCTTTAATATCCTTAATCAAATCATAGCATTAGTCTACTAAATATCACTCCCACTTAATCTATCTCAAGTAAATGATATATTATATGTTTCCCTCTTGAGAAAGTACATATCATACCCATCACATGTACTCAATCCAGAGGTGGTACCATTGGAGAATAATCTCTCATATGATGAGTATCTGGTGAAGATCTAAGATCATAGAAAAAAAGTTATATGAAATAATACGATGCACCTAGTCAAAGCATTGTCAAGAAACCAAAATTTTTAAGAATAAACATGGGAACTAGATGAAGTGATGCAACAAAGTTACCCTTATTTTTTTAGTGTGGGTAATAAAAATTTTGATGGAAAAATTTCATAAGGGGGGGACATTGTAATGACCAGAACAGTGCAAGATGAGGAAATGCCATAGAAAGTCAAAGCCATTTTGTAGAATATCATGGTATCTCAGCATCAATAGAAAAGTTATGTTGATGATCATTGATGAAATATGGAATTAAAAGTTAGTGAGAAGGTATTCTAATGAATTTATCTATTGAAGAAGGTTAGGAGATTAGAAAGGAATGGAATGTTGATCCCTTTATATATTTTCCCCTTTGCGATTCTTGATAAAGTAGGTACGGTAAATTATCACTTGGAAATTATACCAAACCACACTCAAGTTCAATATGTGTCCCATGTTTCTTTTATGAGGAATTACAAACTTGAACCTTCATATTTACCAAACTCATAGATTGTACCCCCAGAACATGATCTATCCTATGAAAAAATTGGAGAAAAATATAGGATCATAAAGATAATGTTATACGAAACATGGATACTCACCTAGTTAAATTTATTTAGAGGAATTAGAAATTCGAAGAAGCTACTTGGGAACCCGAGGATGTGATTAAATAGTGATATCCTCATTTTTTAGTATCATTGTGATGGAATTTTGAGGGTTAAATTCATTTTAAGAGTAGAATGTAACACTTGAAGATTTTTATATATTTCTCTTTAAATAAATTTAATATCTTATATAGCTTATGATACATGTAACCTCGATTATAAATAAACTATAATATAGTATACAATTATAACATAGATATTAAATTAGAGAAGTTAATAGGAATAATAATATTTTCTTAATTATGTATAACAGTTTTAGATAAATAAAATATATTTATAAGAAAATAATAAAATAATTTTCTTCCACATTTATAAAATGTATTTGAAAAATCAAAAATTATTTTTAATCATTAATATTAATGATTTTGATATATGATAATTTTTATTCTTAAAACACAATTTTATAAAAAATAATTTTGTAATGTTTTCAGAATTTATATTAAAATTTATTCCTGAAACATATAGATAATGAATATTGAAAATAGATTAAATTTTTTAAATCAAGAGGTTCAAATTCGGTGGATAGGTCACTTTTATTTTTAGTTATTATGAATAGTAACTATGGTAAATATTTTTCACCTAACTTAATGTAAAATGGGTAAAAGAGTGTTAAAACCATGAGATACGCTCTAAAAATCAAACCAACGCTTACCTATATTTCATTTAATGGAATACATTTGACCATAGACACACCAAATTAGAATATATGGCATTTTTGTGTCATGAAATTTATATTATTTTGTTAATTAAAATTCAAATATGTCACTCTCATGAATTTAATATTTCTAAAAATATAAAATAATGATAAAAAGAGGATTGTTTTTCTTATAAAATTTTTATTTGAAATAATAATTAATTTTTTTATAATGAAAAATTATTTATAATTTTTTGTGATTGAATAATTATCTTAAATTATTATGAAACATCTATATAGTATTTGTTCAATTAATTTACAATATAATAAGTTATTTAATAAGTATTAAAAGAAACAAAATTTTATTGAATTATTATGTTAAAAAAACATATAAATATAATGCTATAGGTATTTATAAAAGTTTTAGAATCTAATTACATAACAATATTGAAGTCTTTAGCATCAAATTAAATCAATAGTGTCAAAAATAACATTAACAAAATTTTATTATAAATAATATTTTTAAAAAAATATAAAAGTAATAAAAATCATGAAATATGAAAATAAGGATTAAAATGGTATAAAAAGTAATATATTGGTAATTTATTATCCAATTTTTAACATATAAGTAAAGTTATAACCCATTAAAATTAAGAACTTCATTACCATGATTAATATTTAAATTGGTTAAAAAAGAGGTTAACACAAAACATAAGGTTTAAAATAAAACTAGAACCTATATAATTTTCTTTTTCTGATTATATTTCAATTTTAGAATCTTTTTATTTGAATATATTTCCATTTGGAATCATTTTTGCTGATAATTACTTAATTATTTTTAAATATGTTTTGTTATTCCAAATGTTTCATTTCCCTCTCTTATAAAAGGAAACCCCTAATCTATTTTATTTACACCACTTTGTGCCATATAACTGAACAAAATAATTATAATTTCTATTATAAAATTCAATTTACATGAATTATTGGCTATGGTATTATTTAAATACCATTCTAAGGGTTCTTAATAGGATATCTAAAGGAGGCCTATCGAAGAAGAGGTAATATTCTAACCCAATCTCCTTCAATTTATTTCTTCTTATACGTTATTTAAATATATTTTATTACTTATAAGAAATAAAATAAATAACCTAAATATAATTAAATTTTATTATGTTCATTGAAATTTCTTTATTCACCCACTTTTCCATCATCTGGGAAGTGAAAATATTGTTCGTGTGTACGTGTGGGCTACTGCCAACACGTAGCGATACAATTCATTATCCATAACAATATTTCATGGATGGTTATTATTAAGGGTTTAATGTTTATATTTGAAATTTAAAATATTATTATACTTATTGAATAATAATATCACTTCTACCTCCTTACCTTCTCATCCGTTGGAAAATGATAACATCGCTCGTGCGTATGTCTGGACTACCACCTCCAAGAAGCGATGTGATTCATTTTTTGTTTTTGATATACATGGATGGAAATAAGGATATATTTAATGAATATTCATGGTATATGTTATATAATAAGTATTCTATAATTTTGTATTATTATTTAACATTATTTCATTCCATCCTTAAAAAAGTGAAAACATTGTTTTTACATACGTATAAGCTACCATCTCCACGAATGGTGTAATTAATTTTTCTATTTATATCCATTATGGATGAAAATAAATATATATAAAATTAATATATATTATATTTATATCACAATAAATATTATAGATATTATGTAACCATGATCATTTACAAAGGCCAGAACCACTGAATAATATAGTAAAGAATTATTATTAAATGGGTGATAAAATGTTATAAGTGGATTATATATGATATTAAAAGTATGCACATGAATATATTATCAATATATAATATATTTAAATTTATTATAAAGGAGTTTAAATTTCATTAAAATCAATTCAAACTCAAGGTAATCATTTTATTTTATAACCCCTTTATTTATCTGCATTATTTAGGATTATGTTTCTAATGATGAAATTTCCAAATTTAACTCTCAATAATGACATGAATTTTATTCTACTATTTTTACTTCTTAATATTACATGTTTTAAATTCATTTACCTCTATTTATACACTCACAATAATGAAATAATATATTTATGAAAATATGACTTTGTTAATATCTTTTGTCGAAAATCCATTTTCTTGAATTTCCATGTTTTATAAAAGTATTTTCAAGATTTTTTAATATTATATTATGATATTTAAAGTAATTTTTACCAATGTTTGAATTTTTATAAAATTGTTTAAAATTAATCTTCATGTCATTTTACGAATGATGTAATTTTTACTTTTGACCAAATATTTGAAATGAATCATTTTTTAATGTTCACGACATGAACTAAATTTTTCATTGTCATAACCAATAAATGATATCAATATTCCTTTAAAAAAATTCATGGTTATTTTCAAAAAAAATATTTTCCTAGAAATTTATAATGTTTTTTAGTTTTTAATACAAGATTTAAAAAATAAATTGGTATTTTCCTCAAGAAATATTCCAATGATCTTTTGAAGAAATGTTTAATCTTTGAAAATGTCTTTTCATGTTACATATGCATTACTGGGGATATGATCCAATGAAACCATATTTATCTTTTATTATGAATTTTTATGATTACGATGATGATATGTTTAGGACACCCATTTATTTTCCATGTGTTATGATATAATGAATCATTGAAATGTTTATGAAACCCATTTTGTTTCCATGGGTTAAGTTATGTTTAATTTTTTCATGATTATGTATCATAAATATGAGTGTATAAATTATTATATGATGGGTGTGACTAGAATTATATAACCCTTAATTACACTGGGTAAATATTAACATTTTATGAGCTCAAAGGGTATGCAGGAAGTTATCTTATGCCCAAAAGAGGGTACACAGGAGGTTACCCCAAGCCAGAAGTAGGGTAAAAAAGGAAGTTATACCAAGAATAAAATAAGTACACTGGTGGTTATCCCAATAATAACTTGTTATAATTTTCTTGGTGGGTATCCTTAATATAATATTTCTATTATTATGTTAATGCCACACTTTATTCCACTATTTTATGGCATGATATTATGCCAATGTTATGTTCTCATAGATTATATTATTTGATCCCTTTATAATTTCTATCTTATATAATTACAAGATTTTTTACATGACTCTTGGTTACGATCTAAGTATTTATGGGTATGATTTTCAAAGTATAGGATCATCTTATCATACCATTATTCTCATGTTGTGTTTAAATGATCATTGATATTTCCCTTGTTTTCACTTACTAAGAATCTGAGCTCACCCTTTATTAGGTTTTATTTTCCCAAGGATATGAAGAAAATTTTTCTTAATTACGTGTATAATAAGGGTACTAGTTTTGAATAACTAAGTGGGTGATTATGTAGATATCTTATAAGGCAATGTTTTATGTATCCACGTTTATAAAGAAACTAAACCTATATGCTTCTAGTATGAATCATAATGTTATATATTTAATATTCATATAACATGATGTGATATTTAGGTATGAAAAGTATAGGTTACTATAGTTATTAACAATTTGAGTATGAATACATCATGCTGCAAGATTGTGCATTATGGTGTGACTAGTAAAAGAAAACAAACATAAAGGAACCAATTTTTCTTGGGATAATGTTTATATTGTGATGGAGATAACTATAAAGTGATTATATTAAATTTTACAATGGTTTAGATGAACCAAAATTAAGGTAGGAATGAATAATAATTTTACAGTTTAAAGGATTAATAATTTTAATGACTGTATTTTTCTTAAAATATATGGAATTGTTATTTCAAGGATGAAAAGTTTCGGGATGCAAAATGATTTGTGGTTGATTTGATTGATATGATGTGAAACATATCATAATACCATAATTTTTTGAAATAAATTTTAAAATTAAGCTTTTAATGAATCATTGTTTTAAGATAATGAACCTTACATCAGGATTTTTAGATATACAAAAAATTAAAAAGTTTCCTTTTTTCAACACTTTTCACAATATGAAGATATTTTTTTCAGGTGATATTTGGAAGAACCCATTTGTTTTTTAAGAATTAATTTGAGATGAGTAAATATACTAAATTATAGAAAGAGATATGTGAGAGACAAGAATATATTTTGGAGTATTGTTTTTATAAAAGATGTTCATATGCTTGGAGATCAAAACCAAAAGAGGAATTACTTATGTTGGAGTTTTTAAGGGAATTAATTTTGTGGTTAACTTTTAGATATTTTTTTATTTCACTCGCTCATGTCATCAAAAGAATCAGTTCCTTGGTTCATGTGAAACGTGGAATGATATTTTTTTTTGCAATGATGGTTGATTGAGTGATTAATTTATATTTTTTGCAATGTTTACTCTTATTGAGTTATCTATTTATCATTTATTCTATATCTTTTCCTTACTCATTAAGAATTTTTATTTTTTATTGATTTATGGATTAGATTTTAAAATAATAGCTAGATCTTAGATTCTTTCATGATCTAGAATGAGTTTGAGTGTTGTGATTAAATATTATTTTTGATCACCTAGAATTTATATAAACCAAAGTACTTTTCCATAATAAAACAGGAGTTTATAAACTTGATAATAAAAAATAAGATGAAAATTTTTAGACTTAGTTATAATAACTATGGGATTATTCCTTAATCACATTAGAATATCAATTATCCCATAAAACTAGATTTATAAAATCATAGTACACTCACATTATCCATATCCTTTTCATATGGATTTGTAATCCTTTGGCTCATAAGCCTTATATCTCAAATTTAAGTTTTATTATATGGATCAATAGTCCTTGTGAGAACAATATCATACGTGATCTCAATTAATCCCTTGTAGTTTATTTTTTATAAGGAGCAAAATATTTTTTAAAAATTATTCAATATGATATTTAAGAATTCCTCATGGCTTGTCAATATTTTTTACATTATTATTAGGGTCTTGGAACTTATTTAAAGCCTAGGTTTAATAGATTAGTAAAATTATATTCATTCCCATATTTATTTACCTTTTATTCTTTTTGTTATGGTTGGTGCACACTTTTTTTTATTTTCATGTCAAATCATTGATGTATGTGTATATGAATTAAGTAAAAGGAAATAATAAATTTGAATATAATACCCAGTTAGAAAGGATATTAAGGGGAAAAAATGAAAATCATGGATAGATTTGATCGAATTCATGATGCAGTTCAAGATTATTAAGGAAGATATTAAAGGAAAATAATGTTAACATGGTATAATTTACCATTAATTATTCATATATAAACAAGTATCCATGTGTCTTTGTTTACTAAAAACCACTTAAAAATAAATCTCACAATCATCTAAATGATTTCAAATTAGATCCAATTATATGAACTATCACATGATGATCTAAACACGCACGTTGGAACTTTCATAGTACTTTAGGATAATTCCTTGTTCAATAATCATTGTATTATTGTAGTGAGGCTTAGGATACTTAAATTTTATTTAAGAGAAAAATTAAAATATTGGATCATAATATTTTAATAATATTCCATTACAACATTCAATGATATGGATGGAGAATTCTTAATAATATTTTTACCTCCCTAAAAATTAATGAAAATTCATGTCAATATTATGAATTTCCAAAAATATGGAAATAAATCACTCTTTGTGGAATGGGAAAGGTTTAAGGACTCTTTAAGGGAGGGGAATCATTATGGTTTAGATATATTCTTACTAATTAAAACAATTTTTAAGGTTTTATCTGAAAATAATAGGTTAATAATTGATACTGCTAAAAGGGATTTCATGATAAATAATCTACCTACATAGAGTTATGATTTATTAGATTAAATATTTATAAATATTTTATAATGGAAAATTAAAGGAGTTAAAAGTAAGGAAATTTCATATGCTAGATAAAAATGTATGGATAGTCATAAAAATAAAACAATTGAAAAAGAATATGGATACAGTGATATACATTCAACAACCCCATTGTATGAACAAAAAATATGAAAATATTGTTGATTTTAACCATAAAAATAATTATTAGGGTTAGATTATGTAATTAAATGAATGATTTAAATTAAGGGTACAAGTATCATAATTCCAAAAATTACTAGGACCCATTATTCAAAGTTAAATTGATTCACTAAGGGATACCATTTTAATATTCATGGCAACCACTGCGGATGTATTCAATTGGTAGAAAGTATATTCAAAAGATAAAAAGTATTACATTCTTAATCATGACTATCGAATTGGTAAAATTAAAAATTATCCAAAGGAGAGGCCATGTGGAGTCTTTTTGGGTGACATAGAGGTCAACCCATGAAGATAATTAAATAATATCACCCTTAGGAGTGGAAAAAGTGGAAGTAAATACTCCAACAAAGAAAAAATATAGAGATATAAATTAAAAAGGACATACAATAGTAGGAAAAGTTGAAGGAGAAGGAATGAAGTTGAGAAAGGATTTTGGGAAGAAGCACCACCATATTACAAAGCAAACTAAAATCCTAAAAAATATGAATAAAATAAAAATCAATGATCAGAATAATTTTTTATTGAATTTTTTTTTGTAAAAAATTATATTTACATTCCATTTTCAGAAGAGTTAGGTAACTTTACCACATATGAAAAGTTCATGAAAGACTTTTTTTCAAAAAATTTCTAGACTGAGGAGATGGGAACAATACCACTCATTAGAGAATGTTCAATCATGGTGTCAAGGAGTCTACCAAATAAGCAACAAGATCTAGGTAGTTTTTAAATTCTTATTCATATTGGATATAATGTGTTTGAAAAAGTGTTATGTGATTTAGGTGTGACTTTGAACATTATATCATACTCATTAATCAAGATATTTAATTTAGATTAGATGAATCCTACCAAAGTTTATCTCTATTTAGAAGATAAAATGATGACATGTCCATGAGGTTTTATTGATGAATTTTTGGTTAAATTGGATGAATTTTACATTCTAATTGACTTTATCATAATTGAGATAAATAAAGAGAAAAAATACCCTATTCTTGGGAGGTTATTTCTAGGAAGTTAAATAAAATTAATTAATGTTTAATGTTTGGAGTTCTCTTTTAGAGTTGACATTGAGAAATTTCTGTCTAATATCCATTTAATGATAAAAATTTTGATGAATAAGATGATGTCTTTAGAGAATATATATCTTCCATTAATTAATGGAGTGAAGAACTACTCTGAAGGTAAAGGAAAAATAATAAATTGATGAATATAAAGATAAATGGGAGTTTTTCAAGTGGAATAAGGATGTTATAAAAGCTAAAATAAAAGATGAGATTAAAAAGGAAAAAAATTTAGTTAGTCTATAAATTAACTTTTGATTTTTTAGAATAAACTAAAAAATGGGGTATTGATCCTATAAAAGTGAAAAGAGATCTCCCACAAGGAAGAGTATAGTTGTTTTCAATGAATGTATGAAAACCTATCTGTGTGGATGAATCCCAACATAGAATATTAATTGATCTAGATCAGGAAAAGTATTTGTATTCCTATGTTAAAAGATATAGTGAAATAATTCCAAGATAAAATACATTAAATAAACTACTTTGGAGAGGGAGAAATATTATTTATTACATTATTATAAAATAAAATTTATTATTGAGACTTGTTTTAGGTTATTTAGTTCAATTACAGTTAAATTTTTTAGATTTAATTGAATAAATATTCTACTTTAACATGTTTACTTTTTTTGGTCTATGATTATGATGAGTAAATCACAACATTATAAGAAAAAAGAAAGAGTTTAAAAGTATAGGAGTATTGTGTTAAAGTCCTTTATCTTTAAATTCCATATATTTAATATTTGATTTTTAGGTTAATGGATTTTTATGTTTAAATTATAAGTATTTATATTTTTTTATCTATGATGAATCTTGGTGGATATTATTTTTGTAACATCCCATACCTAGATGGCACTAAATGGTTCCCCTATCCCGGTTGGTCACATTGCCTAAAGTGCATCTCCCCAAATTCTAGAGGCTGCGAACTAGAAGCGAGGGACTTGGGTGTGTCAGTATATAGACTATTACCTCTTATCCTAGTGTAACACTACAGTAAAAATATTATAAATTGTATATGAATAAATAAATCAATCATAAAATAGATAAACAACCATATGACAGATAAATATAAAAAAAAATCCAAAAGTAATCTCATATAAAATGATTAAGATATATGTAATGTTATGTTTCTACAAAACATCCAAAACAGGCATACATACATTTGTAAAATACTTGTAAAAAATACCAATACTATAAAAACACCTTATACCCTAGGTTTAGAACCATGGATATAGATATTAAAACTGTGGGTATAGCCTATACCCGCAGATTTAGGCACCATGGCAATGGGAGCTGTTGGGATAGACCTATACCCATGGTTTGACCAAACTATGGGTATAATCCACCTATACCCATGGTTCTGAATCTATTGGTGTAGGAAATTTCAATGTAAATACATATACCATTGGTTTGACCAAACCATGAATATAAAACCTTATTTAAAATAAATACTCCACTGGGATTTGATCTCATACCCTTATTCCTACAATCCAAAGACTTTTCCACTATCCTGCAACATGTTTCTTATTCTTAAATTAAAATATATATGTATATATATAAAAATTTGTTTATAGTAAATTATTATTTATTATTATTATTATGAAAAAATAGTGGTCCATCCTTTACCCACTAGTTTGTCAAACCATGGGTATATGAGTTTCTTAAAACAAATACTCAACTAGGATTTCATCCAAGCACCTTCCACCTACACTCCAATGACATTACCACTATACTAAAACATGTTTTTTGTTATTATATTAATATATATATATATATATATTAAATTATATATTATTATTAATATAATGGAAAATTAATGGGTTAACCTATACCCATGGTTTGGTCAAACTTTGGGTATAGGTCTTCCCACAAATCAAAATTCCCACACAACCTATTTCTACAATTTAGAAAAAACATGGGTATAGGGGTGAACTATACCCGTGATTTTTGGATAACCATGGATATATGTCTTTCTTATGGGATAAAATATTTCCCCCACAAAACCAATTCCCACGGTTTACAATAACCCTAGGTATAATGGCGAACTATACCCACAGTTTTTAGAGAACTGTGGGTATAATTCCTTCCCGTGAATTTTGTTTACCACGGAAACTATTCTCTTGGTCTGCAAAAACTATGGGTATAGGCTGACCTATACCCACAGTTTTTTCAAGAACCAAGGGTATATCCTTGTTTTCCAATAGTATACCAAAAATACCAAAATCTATCCCATCTAGCATCACGATAATCATCTTGGTCCCATGTTCCCTTAATCCTATGAATAGAACAAATTCATGAATCATAATATGGTTGCTTTCCCTAATCCTGATCTACATCCATAAAGTTCTTCTTGGTTCCCAATAGAGGCCCAAATATGGTGTGAGATTAAATTCCAGTAGGTCCCCACCCAAAGTATCTATAACAAGTCCTGGATATGAAATTTAAGCTAAATCAGAGTGTATTATATAATATATATAATAGTAATGAAAATAAAGTCCCCATGAAAAAAGTAAACTAACAAGCGATATTGTACATCCATGAAGGGATACCAAAACAAAAAACTATCAAGATCCTATCACAAGGAATATATAGAGAAAATAAAAAAAACCATGATGATTTCTTATACAAAATATTTTATGACACCCATATCATTGTCATATATACTGAATATCAAAAGAAACTATGGTTGAGCCATATAGTCAGATGTTTCATTTAAACAATGGATTAGTTGTATAATCTAGAAGTGTCAAATTTACCATGGTCACTCCATATAATCATAAGTTTCAGACCCCTTGGGCCTGGATCCAATGTGTAGAGAACCAATGTATCCTTATAGAGTCATAGGATCATCTCTATAGAAACTCCGTTAGGATTGAATTGGGATCCAAGGATTATGTCAACAAATCATGTCCACTATGAGCCTAAATAAACCAGATCCAAGGGGCAGAAAATCCAAAGGAAGCCGAAGGAATCAAGATCCAAGGAGCATTACAAGTCTAAGGAATCCATTACCATTTACATGACCCATGGTGTAGCACAATCATGTAATCCTTTGTAATCATTAAACATTTAAATAAATTACCATTTCATACCATGAGTTTACCCTCTCATATATCAATTCATAATCATTCAAATTTCATGAGTTCATTCACTCATTTTCACAATTTTTAATCAAGCCATGAATGAAATTAAATTTCCATATAAACTATTCATCAAAATCATCAATGTTCAAAGGATGAAATATTTATCTCTTAACAATGAACTCAATTGAAATCATTTATTAACAGCCTTTCTCTAACTAAGCAAGCAGTAACTAACCCCAGGGTTGGTTTATCAAATTCATAGGAAAATGAAATTCACATGGAAAACCCCATGGTTTTCCTCGATTAGAGAAAACCTCAAAAACATCTCAAAGGAACTAAAGTACATACCTAACATGTTCAATTTCATTTAATTCAAGTATTCAATTAATTTTTGGGGTTCCTCTTTAAAGTGTGGTGGCAGACATAAAGGAAACTAGCTCTATAAATCACCAAAACTCAAGGTAAAATTAAAGAAAATCTATTGTAGGACTGTAGTATATTTTTCATTTAGTATCAACTTCTGATTCAATGCATATTGAGAGGAAAACAATGAACAGATAAGGAACTTAAAAATATGGATCCCAATTTTCATAGTGGACATGATTTGTGGTTAAATCATACCATGTCTCCTGAAATGTCTGTGGCCCAATCTCAATGAGATTTGTAAAGAGACCTGATCCATGACCTCAAACTCTAATGGTTATTTGTGGTGTCTGAAAAAATATTTATATGAATAATGTCTAATATCAATTCACATAGTGATCAAATGCACCTACTCAAAAGTATCCTCTACTAGATGTAATCCCAGTAAAGCTTCCTCACCTACCTATAACAAACATAGGGGTGATCTTCATTATCTACTGTAAAAATTTTCATAAGGATCCATCTGTATAGTCGACCAATATATATTATTTTAGGAAAACATAACTAGGGGTATGTGCCTCTCCCAAGAACCCCAAAAATATAGGAAACATGATCTTAGAATTTCATTAAGAACTTATATCATACACTCCGAATGGAAATTAGTCTGATGGTGGTATGTTGTTCTCAAAAGCACCTGTGTACCCAACACCCTCTACAAATTTTTCATGAAATGATATGTAAACTGGGAATCCCTATCCAAAATTATATTATAGGGGACCCCATGAATTCGTACTATCTTTTGGATATACAAGATCTCAAGATAATCAAAATTAAATTTCTCCTTGATAGGTAGGAAATAGTTAACCTTTGTAAGCCTGTCAAAAACAACCCAAAATGAATCACTTCCTTGATGAGAGCTTAGAAAACCTGTCACAAAATCCATCATGGAATGATCCCATTTACACTAAGGAATAGGTAAATTATCTAAAAGTATAGCTTGTTTTTGATATTCTATCTTTACCTGCTAATAAGTGTAACACCTCAAAACAAAACTAGATACCTCATGTTTCATAACTATCCCTTTCTACTAATAGTGTAATTCATAATACATCCTAGAGACATCGAGGTGCACCATCCAAACTGAGGCATGAAATTTATGTATCAAGTCCTCACGTATTCTCACTATAACCCAATCACACCCATATATATATTGAATTTCATCCCCACCTATAGACCAAACATGAGGTGGGTACTCACTAGCCACACTCTCCTATAGGACCAGACCCTATGAATCTGATAACAGCCTGATCCTTATTATATCCAGTATAGTAGATCTTATAGATAAGGATGAAATAAAATTCATCCTCTAATTATCCTGCTCCTCCAAGTGCATCTCAGGGAACAAAGTTATAAGCTTCCTCTTACTACTGTCCTCCTGAACTGCCTATGTTTGAGTCCTCTAGCCCAGTGCACTTGCCACTACATTTCCTTTACTAGAAATGTAGTCTAGCTCAAATTCAAATAACTATAGGTACTGAACCTACCTTCAATAACTCAGATTTAGATCACACTTTTTAAATATGTACTTGAGGATTTTATAGTCCCTTTACACTATAAAATTCTCTCCTAGTAAATAATCTCTCCAACAAAAAAAAAAGAATAAAAAACTATAGCTAACTCCGAATCATGCATTGGGTAGTTCTTCTCATGTAGCCTCATTTACCAAGACTAGTATTCCATGAATTTATCTCCCTTCACTAGAACTTCTACAAGACCGATACATGATGAATCTCAATACATAGCGTATCTCCTTCCCTGCTTTGGCATAATCAGAACTAACACTGAAGTCAATATCCCTTTCAGCTCCTCAAAGTTTGTCTCATAGGTATCTATCCATAAACACTTCATGCCCTTTTCTGTCAAACTCATCAACAACACTGCTATGCATGAAAAGTATTGTATGAATCTTTTGTAATATCTACCTCCCCATAAGAAACACTACATGTCAAATAAACTCTTGTGTTTTTTCCAAGAAACTACAACTCTCACCATCTCTAGGTCAGTTGATATGTCTGTATCTATGATAATGTTACATAAGAATTGAATTTTATCCATCCAAAAAAGGATTGTTGTGATCATATCTTAAAACTGATGCTTTATAAATGTATCTATAATAATATTAAGATGTTTGGCATGGTCATTTCGATTGTGACAATGCACCAAGATATCTTCCATGAAAACCACCATGCAAAAATACATATAGGGATGGAAAACTTGGTTTATCAGCATCATAAAAACCATTAACGCATTTGTGATACCAAACGACATAACCAGATGCTCAAATAGACTATATCTACTATGAAAAGTTTTGTGAGCAATGTCTGCAGGGTGACCATTCACATGATGATATCAATATCTCAAATAAATTTTTGAGAATAACTGAGCTCCTCGAAGATGGTCAAAAAGATCATCTATTCATGGAATGGGATACTAGTTCTTAATATTCATTATGTTAAATTTATTATAATACACACATTTCATAAGGGTATCATCTACCCATTGTAAAAAAGTTATAGAAAACCCAATGGAGAGGTATTGGGTCGAATAAACCCCCTTTCCTCAAAATCCTCTAGCTACCTATTAATCTCTTCCAACTCTATCGTAGCCATCTTGTAAGGAGTAATCAATATTTGTGCATCTCCTAGCACTAGATCTATGAATAAATCCACCCCTCTCTCATGTGTTAAACTAGAAAATTCATCTGGGAAATTTTCCTTATAATAGACAACCACTGGAGGAAAATTTTCCTAACACGCTCCCTAATCATCCAGATAAAAACTAGCAATCCTATATATCAACCCACCCAGCCCATGATGACGTGGTCCAACTCAACTTTCTTGGACATACCATTCACCATTGTGAGTATAAATTGTTCCCTAAAGGGATTTTAAATTCACAATCTGGTGATATATGTCAATGTAGGATCGATAATCTACTAGCTAGTCCACCAAAGTATGACATCAAACCGGATCATATCACAAAACAAAATATTCCAGGTGAAGTGACACCCCACCATCCTCAAGGGGGAACTCCATGAATTGGTGTAAATCCTATGTTTTGATATCTAATATAGCGTCAATCAATATAAATACCTAGTAAAATTGAAAAAAATCCCATGGATTTCCACCCTAGGTACATAGATAAAACTATGAAATACACTTCTACCAAAGCGAGCAGATACAAGATTAGAGGATACAAAGATTTTACCTATCATTGTAGACGGTCCAACATTCTACTCCTAGGGTTTAGGCTATATAGAATATATCCGGCCTGAACCACAACCCTATGAAAGAACCCCACTACCCAGAGTAGGCCCACTCCACTATCTCGGTACAACTGGTGTCTGGATGCGTCAGCTATGACCACCACCAACACATCCTGAATTACCAATACTACTCCAAATCCATACTTACTGTAGAGCTGTGAAACCTAGTCCTGAACTATCTGTTAGATCTGAACGCCTACCAATCACTATTGGGAGGTAAGGTCCTATAGAAACATTACACATGGACCATCATGTAGACATATCAACACTCAATTAGTTCACAATTGTATTATTTCCTCATGTGTCTCCATCTTCCACACTGATGATAGAAAATATCACATCTGAAACTAGTAGCCTATCTTGTTATTATCTCATAGGAAGTCTCAAAAAGTCTCTTCCTAGAAATGGAATCAAACTACATCGGTGAGATATTACACTACTCTACTTTGATCCCCTCATCTTCCCTTAGGTTCCACTCTATAACTAGTGCCTGATTTACTATCTGAGTAATCATTATCAATCTAAACAGATTGACCTGAGATCAAATAACATATTGTGTACCATCGTTTAAGTGTCTCTCCCTTGACAACTCATTATAAAGGTATGTCGTCACAAAACACAGAAGCTCCTTAAAGCATATTGAATACTCTATAATTGTCATAGTTCCTTAATCCAAATGCATGAACTCATTATCTCACTATGTCCTTAGAGTCCCATGGTAATGGTATACATATAACCTGGTTTCGAAATCAACCCAAACCATATCTTATATCATGTTATCCTGGTTCATAATATCCCACCAGCACGATGCTGCTCCTCAAAGCAAATAAGTCGTAAGCTTCACTCACCTCTCAAGAAGTGTCTCCAGATACCTAAATATCACAAATTAGTCTCAATACACATCTTAGTATCATGTTGAATGAAATATCCTAAAAACATGAAAGTATTCTGCTACTAGAACACATGCATTAGTTCATCCATAGATGAGGTAGGCTGCGATGCTCCCTGAAAATTATATATGAAATGGAAACATCCCTCACGGAACTATGCCTTATCACATATGTATGGTAAAAATATTGTTTCTAAAACTATAACAATATGAGTATCTATCTATATCCCATGGCCCACCACCTTCAGAGCATGTTCATCACCACCCTCTTGTCTTAGGACTTGAGGTTATCATTGTGGCATGTCTCTATAATTCTAAATTCATGCCTTAGAAAAAAATTATAAGAAAGTTCATAGCTAAAAGCACAAAACTGTTAAAAACCATACTATAAATAGGTCATACTATAAAACCTACTCCTAAATCCAATACTGTAAAAAAATAATTTTCTGAAACATCACTAGGGGAATTATCTACTTCCCACTCAAAAGTCGAGTCAAGTTCAAGTCTATATTTCATAGTTTTCAGTTTCCATTTCATTTTTATATTCACTTCACATTCATTTTAAGTGGTTGAACCAAATGTTTTAACAAATTCTGATCCATAAGGGGATATACTCCTCATGAAGAAACATACGGCCTCAACTTAATCTACACCATAACACATTTCATTCCATGGGACTCATGGTACATGACTCAATGTGCCACAATTGGCTGTTTAGGTTGTCTGTTATAGCCCAATATAGAAAATATTTCCTAGGTTACGGTAGGAACTCTAAGTACCAACCATGTTCCTATATTACATGAGGAAATTTCTATCACAATAGCAATTATATCAATCATGGAACCTGTAACAACATCATGAAAACCAAACATGTATCCTTTATTGCATGGCATAATGCACATAATGTGATTACAATAAAATGTCTAAAATGATGTATCTGATGGAATACCCTCATCTCATTGAGTTTTAACAAAATAAAACCCTCAATAATATCAATTATAACATCAAAAATTATGTACATAACCCAATGGTGGAATCAAATCAACTATATTAGAAAAAATAAAAAAATAATAATTTTCATTCAAGGAAAATTGTCTTTTTCTAATATGTGGGTTAACAACTCCCATTCATAGCTCATTAATAAATTACAATTCCTTCATATCCATTTGTATTATCTCAAAATAGTAATATAGAAATGAAAATTCATTTTGATACCACATTTTAACATCCTCGACCTGAATTCCACTAAATGGTGCCCAAGCCCAGTTGGTCACATGACCTCAAGCACATCTCCCCAAACCCCAGAGGCTTCCAACTAGTAGCAAGGGCATTGAGTTTTTCTGTGGGGAGACTATTCCCTCTTATCAAAATGTAACACTATAGTATAAATCATACAAATAGTAGTGGAAATGGTAAATCAATCTAACAATATATGAACATTTATATGACTGATATATATACAAAAAATGCCAAAATTAATCTCATATACAATGATGATGACACATGTCATGTCATGTGTCTATAGAGAAACTAATAAAGGTATACATACATCAGTACAACACATGAAAAAACACTAAAAAGACAAAAATCTACACTATCTATCATCATGAGCTTCATCTCAATCTCATTCTCCAATTCTCTTAATAATGGAACACATTCAAGGATCGTTCTATGGGCGCTAGCCTCGATCCCAACCTACATTCATAAAGTTTGTCCGGGTAACCAACGACATCCCAAATAGGGTGTGATATACAATCCCAGTAGGTCATCACCCAAAGATTCAATAATAATTTCTCTCTATTCAATATATATTTAAATTAGAGTGATGTATATAACAGGTATTACAGTACTAAAAATATTGTTCCCACAGAAAAAGTAAACTAACAAGTGATCCTATATAACCAAGTAGGGATCCCTGCAAAACATGTTTCAAAATCCTTTCATAAGAGTGCTTTAAAGAAAATTAAAATAAAAACCACGACCATTCTATATACACAATATATTGTATCACCCATAACCTTTTTTTATAACTTGTATATCAAAATCAACCACAACCGAGCCATATAATCAGAACAATCATTTCAACCATGACCTGGCCATATAATTTAGAAGTGTCACATTTACCATGGTAGTGCCATATAAATAGATGTATAAGAACCCTTGGGCCCAGATCCAAGGAGTAGAGAATCATGGAATCCGTCTTGAGTCCCAGGAACATCTCAATGTAAATTCGGTTAGGCTTGAATTGGGGTCCAAGGAACATGTCAACAAACCATTCACACTACAATCCCCAGGAAACAAGATCCGAGTGGTATTAAATCCCAAGGAATCCAACAAAATCCGGATACATGGAGCATTATAGGTCCAAGGAATCCACTACTGTTTCCATGACCCATGTGGTTGTACACTCATGGAATCCTTTGTAATCATTCAACATTCAAATCAATTAACATATCATACCATGTGTTTACCCACTCATATATCAGTTCACACTCATCCACATTTCCTAAGTTTACCCTCTCCTTTCAACAATTTTTAAATAATATCTTCATGCAATTCAAGTTCTATATAAACCACTATTAAAAATCATGAACATGAAACAGAGGAAATATCAATCCCCTAAAAATCAATTAATTTTATTTTATTTATGAACGTGCTTCCTCTAACATTGAAAGCACTAAATCACCCCATGGGTGGTTTAAAAAAATAGGAAAAGGAAATTCACATGGCATACCACATGGGTGGCCTTGGTTGGGGAAAAAACCTCCAACATGTCTTAAAGGAACTAAAGGAAAATCCTAACATATTCCATTTCATTTTATTAAAAATTTAAATTAATTTTCGGGGAACCACCAGAGAGTATGGTGGGTGGAACAATGAAAACTAGCTCTATATAGAACCAAACATTAAGGGAAAAGTATATACCACCTACTGTTGGTTTTTATTATAGTGGTCATCTAGTATCATCTTATTATTAGACTAAGATTATGAAAAAAATAAAGAATGGATGATTAACCAAGAAATGTGGTATTCTAGCATGAACCTAAATAAATTCATATATCTAAATTTGAATTAATAATGGAACAAAAGGAATGAAGTACTCACTGGAGGGAATCCAATGAGACTGATGACACTTGATTCTGAGTTATGATAGAGAATAGGGATCAAAAACTACAATTTTACTTAAAAGGAGAGAACCTACAACCACTGCTATCGATTGATGAGGAAGGAAATATATGTTTAGGTTAAATATATATTTTAATGGAAATTTTGTCCTTTTACTCCAAAAATATAGGTTGCACATTTATTCTCATGGTTTGGAAAAAAAAATTCCCACTGTGTGCCCTTCACTGTATGGAGGGGAACCTCACACATTTAGTGTACATTGTTTTCCAAACCATGGGAAAATCGTGTCTCAACCTACTCTCAAAAACTGTAGAGGCTATCACATGATATTGTTCCTCCATCCAAAAGGTCTCCTCAAACCATGTATCTCCAAGATCCATCTATCCATCCTAACATGGTTAGTAGTAACCATGCGACCTTCCCCACATTGCTTCTATAAACCATGCGGCCTACTTGTTTTTTCCAAAAAAAGTTGGTGTTTGTGCTCTGAATAGGCCCTGAACACCCCAAATACACCCACGACATCAAAGGGTATTCACATTAGTCCATAAAAAATAATTTAAACCTAAATTAAAAAGATCCTTACCTCAATAAAATCATAGGATCATACAATTTTGGATGAGAATCTCCCACCAAGGCTATGTTTCCTAATTTGGAGGATTCAGTAGTGATATTTTCCAATGGAAAATTTAATACAACATAGTGGTATCACCCTTAATTTGATATTTCTATGTAATAACAATCCTTAATTGGAGACTAATGATCTCCTATTTCTATGTTAGTACTGATATTATTATCCTTGGATGTTAATTGGAAATAGTTTTGGTATCCCAATTGATTTTATATCCTTTAAATAATTGTTTTGTTTCTTAGTTCTAGATTAAGTGGGGGTTTTCCCCTGAAAGAAAGGTCCATTTTCTTAACATAGTGGCAGTATACTATATCTTGTAGTAGTCACACAACCAATATAGTCACCATTAAATGAGACTCCATCACTACTTTATTAATATTAGAATACTAAAATTTATTTTTATTATGAAATCATGACTCTGTGATCTAGATTTAACCTTACTTGGAGTATTATAGATGATTATCTAACCAAAATCACTTGAAGAATGTGTAAAATACGAGATATTTTTATATTGTAAAGCATTAACCAGTGATCCCTAACATAACATTGATGGTTATTAGTCTAATGGAATCATGCGTAGAGGGAGGAGGGTTGTTTGTGATCATAGGGGCTCAGTGTCTCTGTAATTATACATATTCTATGGTAATGGGAAAATTCTTATTGTAGATATGAATTAAATCTATATATGACTCACCTTCAATAAAAATAATAATATTAGTCTAGATATGGTAGATACTCATTTGGAATTAATGTTGAGTTTTTAGTGAGCACTTCCCACATTCATTAGTTAGTCATTTACACCCTTAAGAATTATAAGATCATATTATACACACATATCATAGTTCTATATACCTAGAAAAAATGTAACTTGGTAGAAGATATTATAGATTCTAATTAATACTTGAACAATCATCATAAGTTATTTCTCTCTCTTGGTTCCCTTTCTATGAATTATTTTAATTTCATCAGTAATTTTTCTGTTGGTCATCATTAATAGAGGCCACTATGATATTTTCCTTAGCATATTTAGCCTATCTTAAAAAATATATGTTTAGATAAATCATCTAATATTTTTCTAATGAGTTCTATCATACCATTTTTCATTTTATAATCGACTATCTAACATTTTGTCTCTCATTACCAAGAGGTATTCTAAAAAATTTTATATATTCTTTATAATACATTATTTTTTTGAGAGATTATTGAGATATGCATTATTTCTACAAATATTTGGATTTATTTTATCATAAGGTGAATATTTTGAACTATATTAAGATAATTTATTCCATCAATTGATTATGAATTTTACCCCTTTTACCATTGAGAACAATCCAAGGTTTAATCTCTTATTAAGCCTTTATAAACATTAATTACCTTGACATAAAGATATATTTGAATCCTATGTAACCTTCCTAATCCACTCATGGTATTTTGGTATGATTAACATTGGAATAACTATAGGGTAATGTTTATATTATGATGTGTATAGAGAAGTCAGGTACTGAGAAATGGGGAATGTGGAGTTTCATCAATAGTTTATGGGAAAATATTATAAATTATATTTCATTGTCATATATTAATTACCCTATAGAAACATGAAATAAAGGAATAAAAGAGATAAAATTTGTTAAATACTGTAAATAAATTATTTTTCTCATAGTCATAATTTGTGTGCCTATGATATGAGGAAGATAAGTATATGGGTAATTCATTTAGAGTTATATTTTTTAGGAAGGGATTTCCAAGGATCTTCAATTGTATATCATGCATTGTATTTAATAGTTATGCATAATTGTTTCTAGAAATAATGATAAATTTTTTAAAAAATACCTTCAAACCCTTCACCTTGAATCAATTAGAACATTAATTAAATACTCATGATTTTTTATTTACAAGATGAGATTTAGATTTCTTCCAGGTTTATGGATAGGGTGAATATACATGATGTTCAGTATAAGTCTTGTTTTAAATGATCTTTAGTGATGAGAGAAATGCATTTAAGATACGATAAATCAAAAAATTTCAACAACACTAATAAAAACTTAAAATATGTGAAAGGTTTTAAGGAAAAGAATCCTCAAATTAATAGGAATGGTAAAATAGAAGGTTGATTTTTTTCATAGAATGTGAGGAGTTTAAAATAATTTTTAATTTAATTATTGAATATAATGTATTTTGTTTTTTATTATGTAAAGATATATATTTGAGGAAGATTAAGAGTTTGTGCTTGGGGGGATTTTATAACTAATATTTTATGAATGATTTTAATTATCAGTTTGATTATTAATTAGGATAATCTTGAATTTTTTTTGAGTTTTTAATGTTTTATGGAACGATTAAGCTGTGAAACTAAATTTAAAGGATTTAGAAGATTTTTGTAAGATGAATATAGAAATCATGGTGTATAAGGACTTCATTTCATTGTGGGAAATTATAAATATACTTAATCACAGTTCCAAACTATGAACTGTGGTGTGACCAGTACAAGAGAAAAAAAAGAATTCCAACAATTTTTCTTTGCTATTTATATATAGGGAAACCATATCAAGATAGGTATTCATTATTATTTCACATTATAATGGATATAGAATTAAGACATTATCATTTAAGGAAAAATAAATGAAAATTTTAGATTCATTGATGCTAATTTCAGGGTTGTGGAATGATATTTGGAAGAATTGATTGTTTTAGTGTGAAAAAATACGTCAAACCATGGTTTTTTTGAAAGAAATTAAAAATAAAACATTTCATGGATCACTATGGTGTGATTGTCAACCTTGTACTACAATTTTTGGAAAGTTTGGAAATTTTGAAGGTTTCCTTTTTCCACCATATTGTAAACATAAATATATCATTTTAGGGAGATATTGAACACATCCCATTTGGGTTTTGAATAACTAATTTGAGATGAGTTGTGATACTAAAATAAGGAACGTGATATTGGAGATATAAGGAGATATTTTGGGTGGATTTTTGTTTACAAATGGAGTTCCTTGACTTGGAGAACAAATTGAAACATTACCAACAAGATGTAGGGAATTGGATGGAGGTTATAAGGTATTTAATGCTATAGTTAGATTTAGATTTAGGTTTTTATTTCACTATCCCAAGTCTATCATTGATTAATTCCTTGGTTCATGTGAAAACATGAGGTGTTAAACAATTTTTTTTAGTTTAGTAATGATTGTTGATTAAGAGGTTGAATTATTTGGTTTGCAGTGTTAATTCTTATTGGGTTACATATCCATCCATTTTCATATATTTTCATTTTTTAATCATGTAAATGATTTATTTATTGATGAATTCACTTTTAATTTGTAACTAGTTATTATATTAATTCTTTATTAGGGAATGAGTTTGAGTCTTAAGATTAAATTTAGTTTTGGAACACCATGTATTTAAATAAAATATAGTACATTGCCATAATAAAAGGGATTATTATTGATTATAGAAAAACCCCAAATACTATTGTATTATTTAGATTCAATTATTACAAAATGTGATCATTCATTAATAAAATTAAAATCTAAATTATCTTATGAACCCAATTTATAAAATCTCAGTATGATCATATAATTTATAATATTTTAATTTATAATTACATTAAATCCTTCAAATCATTACTCCATACATTGAATTGAAGTATCAAACTATTGATCAGTAGTCCTTGTGGATTTGAACTCACACTTGAGCTATAGTATGCATTAATAGTTTAATTTTAAAGAAGTGTAATATAACTTTTATACATGATTCATCATTAAAATTAATGATTCCACATGGGTGGTGAAAAAACAATTTTTTTTCATGATTTCCTATGGGGAAAATAAGTCAATTCAGCATTGTAAAGGGCCTTTTTTTATGCAGTGATTCAAATTCATGGTCATTGATAACCATTACCAACATATAAAATTATATGTAAAGATATCGTATGACCCATTTAGGGTATCATTTCCTAAGAGTGTGTCCTTATGATCCGGGGAGGAGGAAAGAGTGTTACCTAGTCTAAAAATGACTTTTCATTATCTTGTCACCTGGGTTTTCTCACAATGAATCATTCACCTGAAATTCTTGATTTGTGATACATAATTCATTTAATTGAAAATTTAATGGTGTATTGTTCACTTTCCATAATTTTATATAAATTCTAAATATTTGAGCTATTATTCATGAATATCGATGTCTCAACCATACCATTTGGTGTTCTAGAAATTATTTTGGTGGTGCCTACAAAACCTAGGTATTGTATTGATGGTATTCCTTCCACCTAGAAATATTGAATCGATGATGGATCATTTACCATATATATTTTTCTTGGTGGTGAATCATCCTGCTATAGGTCATGGTTTAGTGATTAATCATTCAATGAGTTTATTTCATGGTGATAAATCATTCATCGATTATATGTGTTTTTTATACCTTATTCAAAAAATTTATGTGATAGTGATATATTGTTCACCAATGTTGTGTATTGGTGGTACATTATTTACTAATTTGATTTGAAATTGATAAATTAGTCACTATGAATTATGAGACAATGGTTGATATATCATTCACTCATGTTGTGTGTTCATACCATGGTTATATCATCTTATTCATGAACTAGCTAGAGAAACTATGGTTTTATATGGTTTGAAGATCAAGAAATCCATTATGTTATATGTTATCTATTTACTAGTTTCATTAACATTATTTACTGATCATGAACATATATCTACTAGATTTTTCAAGGAAACCATTGGTGGTGGTCTACTGAGTTGTACTCACACCCTGCTCAATCACTCTAGTACCCGAGAAAATTTCATGGTCATAAGAACAAATGAGGGAAATGGACTTATTTTGGATGGGTGATTTGGTGGAACAGGTTTGGATTTAGTATATGATATTTTATGGGGACTCAGGACCCAATTTTAGGGTATTAAACTTTTTTTGGACTATTTTGTATATGGTCATCCCACTGGTTATCTATCTTTTGTTACATGCCCGTTGTGACATTGAAGTAACAATCATTTTTTATAAAATGCGTTGATTATTTATTCATGGTTGGAGTTTCTCTATAATTCCATGTTATTTTTTTGATTAATAGTTTGGTATTTCTTCTTATATTATTTATTTATAGTATCTAATAGAGTGTATATTCACACAAAGTCTTATACATCGATATTCATTGATAGTCAAAACCCTTTTGAATATAGGGTGTCATACCTAAGGTCACATAGATTGTCTAGTCCACCTACCATATGGATGAGTTCGGATAGGATATTAAAAAGTGGTATCAGTGCCTTGTTTCTTTTTGTTTTACTATTTGGGAATGGTATCTAGAAACTGGAAGTTTTTGGGACTTGAGTTAGACCTTATTCCATCGAGTAATTAATCCATGTATAAGGAAAGGAAATGTTACCAAGGATGATATTGTTGTTTTTGGTTTTCAAGTTTAAGGATTCATGGTGTGAAAGAATATTTTATTTGATTTATTATGCATTATTTTACCTTTTTACCAAGGTGAAAAAATGTAATGAATTCATAAATCATTTTCAATGCACAAGAATCACATGAAATTCATATTCTTGTGTGTGAGTGAGTATCTGGTTATAATGTTGGGGTCAGATATTTAAAGTTCTAACAACATCTTATATAGTGTTTTACAATATAACATGATGATGGAACTCTATTTGGATAGACCTCGGGTTAGTTTTCTATTCTAATATATAATTATATTTCATATAGGCCTATGGGTTGTTGTATAAGAATGAAGAGTGTGAGTAAGTTAGTTTAGAATCAATCTAGAATGTATAGAACCCTCATGCCATATGGTCTATTTATAGAGTAGTAGAGAATGTTTCCTGAAACTAATTATACTAAACAATGAGAGAAATATATATGGTATTATTATTATAATCCATAATTTTATTTTATTTTTGTGATATTCCCCCTTGATGACCATCATTATTTAACTAAGAGGGCTGGATGATCATGCCCCATCGATAGTGGGGATAACACACTTTTTCTCCAATTATCTATATCTCTGTGAGAGTGTACTTCATGTCATATAGTCTAGGGGATAGGGAGGAACTAAGAGCTAGGCTATCCATAGAATATTTTACTTGAGAGTTCTAGTGGTATCACCAAACATTCTTCTCGGGTATGGGTGGGTCATTGAATGTTTATTTCTATATAGTCTCTATACAGAACAATTTTAATATTATTGAGACAACCATAGATTATAATTTGAATCTAACTGGATATAGGCTTCGTATAAAAACCCATCACTGGTGTGATGTTATTGTTAATTTTCATCAATATATGAGTAATACTTGGAAAAATTTTAGGCATTTTTGTTTTTATATTTGTTTCTTCAGGCTTGAGGGTAGACAAGGACCAAGAGGTTGTATATCATTTTCAGGGAGTCATGTTAGTTATAGACTATGTTGTACACATTACTAATCTATTTTATTTCATGGCCATGTTACTATCAAATTTAGGAACTTTGAATATGGGATAAAGCATTATATTAGATCACATATTAACATTTTTCACTTTCTATTGATTTTGTGGTGGTAAAATAGAACTTTATCTCTAATAGGAACTATATAAAGGGTATATCCTTTTGGAATTTCACTTATTATACCTATTCTAAGGGTAGTTCGTCATGAAGTATGAAGCAAAGGCCTGAGGATTCTCACCAATGTTGTGATAGGAAAACCATACATGGAAGAGGTTTATCCTTTATTTTAAGAGGGAAGTATTACATTAAGTGTTATCAATTTCAGAATACAATTCATATGCATCCTTATTTTTATAGGACTGTATTTTGATGATATGGTGAATTTTTAGAGGTTATAGAGTATAGTACCATGATCAGTTATATGGAAATGTTTTGGTTAGACTCGAGATTCACAAAATGGGTCAATAGTGCCAAACAAATTAAGAAACTAGGGTTCCTATAGTAATTTATTCCATGGATGAGGGTGTGATATTAAGGGATGGGAGAATTAAACCTATAAATCAATAGACCTCAGAGATTTTAGGTGACATGAATTCATGATTGGGTAATATATTAGGATAACATTGTCATGTAAACTTTGGTTTTATAGGGAATGTATCCATCCACTATTCAAGGAAAGATTCTTATGGAATATACCCTATGGATGACTTTATTTGATATAATTGCATCTCAATAATTTATATCTACTCAATTTCTTAGTTATTTGGGGTTTTTTGTGGTGTATATAAATAGGGTGATATATATTGATACACCATTATAGGTGTGATGCAAGGCCATTAAAAGGTGATCAGAGTGTGTTATTTTGAAATGAAGGTGTAGGATTCTTTGGGAGTTATTCTTGTTCATGATGCATAGTATTGATGTGATCATATGGAAAGATTATATTAATTAGTATTGAGAACAAATAAACTACAATCACTATTTGTTATTATTTATATTTATAGTGGGTGACTGTTATACTTTCACTAGGGAGAAGGATTTATGGGTATTACATTCAAGTCATGGAAATTTACAGGTGGGGGCAGTCTCATAGAAAATTTATTGGGGTGTTTTTCAGGTTAAATAGACATACCATGTAGCATTTCCTCTTTTTTTATTAGTTTCGTAATGTTTTTTTTTTCTGAAAATTTCGCAAGGTTTCTACTCAAGAGTGAGATTATGTTTATGATTAGGTTGATGCTATGTATGAATACCATGTATATTATTCCATATAGGATGGATCCTATAGATCATAGAGAAATGATGGCCCCGCTAGAGGTTCTTTAGGTGAAGGGTTTAATTCAACTAAGAATGTCCCTTTGGGTTTATCCAATATTCTTAACTAATGAGGATTATTGGTCTCTATAGTTGTGTGCGTATTATCGATGATTGAACCAATCGAAGATTAAGAACCATTATCCTCCTCCTTATATAAATATTTTTTTCAATTAGTTGAGAGGTGGAAATTGGTTCTCTATGATTAATTTATAGTTATATTATCACTAGTTTTTATATGGCCTTATTATTTTCCACATTCAACTTTTATAAGCAGTTATTTCTTTTATGAGTATCTCATGATGTTGTTTGATTTGAATTTCATCCTCTATGTATATGGATCTATTGAACAAGATCTTCTATCTATAACTAGATTCGTCTTCGGTACTCTTCCTTGATGATACTCCATGGGATAAACATTCTCATTATTTGTAGATTATATTTAATATAATTATAGATCATCTACCTTATTCATGCCAATCTATCGAAGTGTCAATTCTAGATCAATGATATTTTCTTATTAGGGGCATGTGATATCTGATATCAAAATATCTAAAGAATCTAAGAAGTTTTAGATTTTGGTTTCTTGGTAGATGTTCAACAATATTTTTTATATCCATAATTTCCTGCATTTGTAAGGTTTCTACTACAATAATATTCAATACTTCCCCAAATTGGAATTCTGACAACAGATCTAACCAAGAAGGTGGAAGAATTTGAGTGGTTATATTTGTGTGAGGAATTATTTTAGCTGTTTAAAGAGAGTTTTACGTCCACATTGATCCTTACCTTTACTATGATAGGTAAAGAGTATATATTGTATTTTTATTCATCATGATTTGACCTTAGAGAATATCTCATATGATATGTGAAACTAGTAACTTAGTGGTCCAGGTAGCTGAGGTTACATAATAGAAACTACATGAAAAAAATACTTGGATATCAATATGGTGGTTTCCTCACTGAGGTATTGGAATAATTATAAATTGAGTGAGAGGAATGGGGTATATACTACCAACCATAACATCATGAAGTATACGTTTTTTATAGTGGGATATGAACCTTCTATGGGGAAGGTGGTCCATGCATCTTCATTCCTTCAACATTGAGATAGAATATACCTATTGGAAAGAGAATGTTATGGAAATTCGGATATCTAGGAAGACTCAATCTTATTTTTACCAAGAGACTATTAGCTAGTGATAGTTGATGAGACTCCACATAGAAATAAATTTGAATGTCAATGAGTATTAAGGGACGGTTTTTCTCACTATCGTAATCATTACCTCATCACTTATTGATAATGTAATGGAGAGATAGTAATTTGATTCAAATTATCTAATGATGAGGGATAATAAATATAAGGGGGAGATACCATTATATTTTTCTCTAGATACTGATTATATAATTTATTTCTATAGTTAATTAGTAGTCCCTATGATCATACATGAAGAGATTATGAGTAACTCACACCCTTTGAGATGGGTTGTTCACCATGGGCTTACCAATATATTCCATTTCATGCATATATTATATTTGTGTAATGGAATGATGAAGGTTATTGTGGGGTTTATTTAACATTTCTTCCCATATCCTTAGCTAAAGGAAAACCTCAGAGACTCACATATCATGCTCAGCCTCTTCTCATTATTGAATAAATTTAGGATGGAATGAAGTTGTATTTTATGATAGGGTTTATATATTTCACCCAAAGACAATGATTCAACAATATTTATTATTGAAAAATTGAAAAAATAACACATTTTCAACTAATTTGGGATAAACATTTCATAGAAAATAAAGTAAATACCTACGTATAATAGATATATTTTCTTCACAAGGTGTCCAGGAGCATTGTATTTGATTAGGATACCTATTTTACATCATTCTCATAGAAGGGTTTGTAGAAGGTTCTTGATATATAGATATGATTGAGAATTTAATATATTTCCTAGAAATTTGGGAAGTAAAATAATCTCATCTATGTGTTACAGGATATGTTTTAGGCATTTGTCCTTTATTTTGATGGTTATTTGGAGAACCATCTCATGCCTGTAGGGTTTTTCTATGACAACAGTTGTTTCAGATGAAACCTTTTGAGTTGTAATTTATATTAAGGTATTTAATTAATTGTGATTTATGGTATCTAATAGATGTTATAGTGTAACACCCAATGATTTTAGGATATATTTATCTTTAAATAAATTTAATTTATTTTATTGATTTCTTTACATGAAATAATAAATTTAAATGACCTTGATATACTATTAAAATATTATTATTTAATGTGATAGTTATCACATCGCTGTTATATTGGAGGGTATTAAAAAACTAAATACTGAAATATTATTGTTTACATATGTAAAAAATTAATCCATTTGTTATCAATTTGTCAGAAATGAAAATAAAAGCATTTGAACCTAAATAAAGATGTTTTCTAAAAAATAGTTTTTATATACACATTGTGTTTTCATCTTAATAAATTAGATTAATATCTATAGATGTGTACTTTTAATAAAATGTGTAAATTATATATTCAATAAAAAATAAAACATTTATCTAATATTTTTTACTAGGGATTTAATAAGAATAAATCCAGTTCTATAATTAAAATTCATTTTTCTAAAAACTGTTTTTATTGTGTTTTTCATGATAATTTTAGATTGAATTTATCACACTTATAAAAATTTAATCTTTTGAAATGGATTCCATATATGAAATTAGAATAATTAATATAATTTAATAAATTTTTCACATTTTTTTTTCAAAATTAATAGTAAAAATAGTAAAAAAAGTTGTCATGGTTAATGTTAAAATGATTTTATTTGGCATAACCAAAGATATAAGGTGTAAAATATCATTAAAAATTTTCTTTAATTTTTTGGTTGATGGTATTGGGACCATATAATTATTATATTTTTTTCATTTTTATTCCACTTAACATGATTAAGACATTAATAGATTTTAATCTTTTGGATAATTCTCAGAGTTTCCTCTCCATCCCTTATAAAATTACACCACCTATCCTATCTTACTCACACTCCATGTTCCTTGTATCTTAGCCAAGCCCTATCATATTCCCTTTATAACATCCCTCCCCATATTCTAAAGGTCTTGGTTTTATCAAAATATCATCCTGTAAATTCATAAGGGGTAATCCAAAGGTGGTTTCTAAATGAAGATGAGATTTTAACACGTGCGAAGAAAGATGTGACTTATGGTAAGGGATTTATGTTACACTCTCATTTATTTTTGAGATTGTCTATGATAAATTTTCATAAATAGTATTATATGTTTTTAATCCTTTAAAATCCATTTATTTCACTCCCCTATGGTTATTTATGGTCTTTTATGTATTAGTACCTTTTTCCATTATTTGGTACATAAAATGATCGAGAAAATGATTTAAAATAAGATCCTACCTTATTTAACATTTGGTCATGAAATTTTTACTCCATATTCATACTATTCAAAAAATATTAAATTTATTACATATCCTTAAAATAATTTAGGAAAATTACATTTTTATTCCATTTGACTTTATTTACAATGGTTTAGAAAGGAATATTTTTTATGAAATGTAATTCTGAAGGAGTTTCTTTAAACTTTTGATAAAGTTTTGAGTCGAATGTTTTATTTTAACATATAATTGATGAATGAATTTTACTTCTACCATGAAAATTCATTTCTTTAAATGTTCCTATATAATTTTGTTTATTTATTTTCAAAGATAATTATTTTCTCAATATTAAGGAAATTTTCAGGTAAAATGTTATGAAAAGAAAAGAATATTTTATCATGTTTTCAAAGGTTTGAATGATATTTAAATTTATTTTACACCTATTTCAACATCCGTTAAGTATTTTTATGTTTTTCTGAGGATATGATCATACGTTACAATCCACATTCATTCTCTAGATGTCTTATGATGATGATTTGGGATGATTCTGTGAAACATGTTTCTTCCTATAGGTTAATTAAGTTATAATCAAACTTTTATGAAAAATATTTATTTTCCACAATTTAGGATATGATTAAATAATGAAATTTTTATGAAACCCATTTAATTTCCATGGGTTATAATATGATGATATGATTAATTTTATATGGTCTTTTGGCAGATGTAAAGATTTTATTTTGTAATGGGTGGGCACAAAATTATATAACCCTACAATTCATTGGATAATGATGACAGATTTGGGAATATATTAAGATATCAAATAGTTAACAAACTTATAAGAGATTAAGAATTTAACTATATGGTAATTACTCCTAATACAATCTAGGAAATGATAGGATAAGCATTTCCATTTTGATAATTTTCCAACAACGAAAGTCTTGGGAGTGAACCATGACCATGGAAGTGATTTTCTATGCTTACGTGTATGATAAAAACTTATTTCTTACACTTGTGAAATTTTCTCGTGTATCATGATTTATTATTGATGATCTCATACTCTTATGCCTTATGTATATTTATTGAAAACCCATTATACCCTGATTAATGATGAAAGATACTTGATTGATTAGGTATGATTATTATAAGTTATGATCATGTTATCATAAATGAATTCTAATATTATGATCACTCATGATCATTTATTGATATCTTCTATGTTTAAAATTAATGAGCATCTAATATTTCCCTTTATTATGCTTCATTTCCTTTGGTTATGAGTAATGGATTTAAGTAGGTAATTTCTAAGAAGTTTACTTTGTCATATGATCTTCATGATATATTTTATAGATCTTTTAAGAAATAAGAAAATTATATATATAGTCTCCAAAGTCACTATTGGTGCTAAAATTTGGAATGTAGAAAAGGCCCCAAGACTGCCCCAGGGACTGTCTTGCAAAGCCCCTTCATGGAGTCCCACCAACACCACGACTATCGTGAAGCAAAGAAGGTGGGATTCTCTGCGAACACACTTGACGTTCATGAGCCCTCCACAAAGCGAGAGGAGGCGGGAGGCTTCGTGAACCCACTTAACGTTCATGAACCCTCTGTGAAGCACGGGAGGCGGGACACTCCGCGAACCTATTTGATGTTCTCAAGCCCACCGCAAAGCTACATCACCCCTATTCACTCCGCATGAGCTCTGCTCCGTGACACCTCTTGCCTATAAATATCGGGCTCTCCCTGAGCTCTCCAGACAAAAAATCAGACATTTCGACTTCTCATCTCCTGAATCACGAAGCACTCTTCTGCTCAGTGAACTGTGACCTGTGCGAGGTACTTTAGCTTCATGAAGTGCCTCCCCATTGTCTCATTTTGATCCCCTCTTCTAAGAGGGATGCCTTTCGTGGAGCCTAAGGGATTTCGTGAAGGAAGGGGATCCCCGAGAGGTCATGGGTCATCGCGGAGCGTTTATGCTTCGAGAAACATTGTTCATATACACTTGATCCATTTGATAAGGTAGGATCATTGTACTTCGTGAAGCACATCACTTCCCGATACCTTGCTCCACAAGGCACCTTTTATCCACAAGGATGTGCTCTGTGAATTCCCTTCCACTTCGCGAAGCACCTTCCATTTGCACCTCCTCCCCATGCTAAGGCTAAGGAACCCCACTTCGTGAATCCCACCTCTTCGCAAGTTCCCTCTGCCACGCGAAGCAACAGATCTCTACAAGGCCCCTACCTATGGACCCCTCTACTTGGGAAATCCTTTTCCCGTGCGACCCTCCAGGTCTACACGATGTGACTTCAATGTCCCCTGGACAATACCGCCCGCAGCGTTGTTGTGCCTAATGATTCTTCACATAGGCACGCTAATGGCTATTGCTTCTACGCATAGCCACACTAATGTGGACCCCTCGAGGGTTTTCTCTACGACACTCCCTTAGTAAGACATTGGTAGTTCCTTCCCTCCTACAAGGTGCATGGGGGACCAGTTATGTCTGTCCTAGGGGTGTGGAAAAAACCCACCTCGTCCGAGCTACCGGACATTAAAATGCCAAGCACCCTTGTCCTCAGCACATGATGTCAAACTGTGACCTAGCCTTGTGCCTCGCACGTAGAGACCCCCCACCTTGGACATTCTCCACACCCCCTAGTCTCCACAGGGGATGATATCCTCCTTCTTGGAGTGTCGTTTGTCTACGGGGAAGGGAAACCACCTTGGTGTAAGCCCCTAGCTTTTCTTGCAGGAGGCAGCACCCCTGGTCTTCCTCACTTCCTTGACGCCAGGGCCACTGGAAGGCGTGATAGGGAATGGGGCCCCTCCTCTTTTCCTGGGTGACAAATCCTTCTCCTGTTGTGCCTTTTCTCCCATGGGTCTCCATCCTGGAGTAATTCCCGACACATTGGGCTACCTAGAGCGTAAGCCCCACTCCTCTTCACTTCCCACGGCCGCACATTTCACGACGTGATCTTCAAGCCTTTGTTTTCTCTTGTCTCTCACACCGAGCATGACTCACGTGGGCTTAGAGCATGCATTGACCATGACACCACCCCTACCCCGCATGATGTTAAAATGAATCTCACCCCATCCCGCATGATGTTAAAATGAATTCCAATCTAGTTGTAAGTCGTTGTAACACCACCCGAACTATGGGGACATTGATCAATGTCAAGGAATGGTACATATGAAGCCTCCATGATGTTCAAGCCCACCATCCAGTTGTTCTGACACCCCTTCATGTCGGTTCAAAAGCCCCTTTCCACCTGAACTATGTGGACATTAGTCCATGTTAAGGCATGGTACGTAGGAAGCCTCCACGTGGTTTAATCCCACCACACGGTCATTCCGACCTCCTTCACGTCGGTTCAACAAACACCCTGGGAATCCTAGAGTGTAATCCCCACACCATTTGGAACTATGGGGACTTTGATCCATGTCAAGGCATGGTACTTAAGAAGCCACCACGAGGTTCATTCCCACCACCCATTGGTCACTCTGACCCCCTTTACATCGGTTCACCAACACCTTGGGCAGCCTAGAGTGTAAGCCCCACACCATCCTAAACTAGGTTTTCTTTGATCCATGTCAAGGCATGGTATGTAGGAATCCTCCCTGAGGTTCAAGCCCGTCATCCACCTAGACCAAGTTCCTTATTCATGTCGGTTCACCAAGACACACCATCCCGAACTATGGGGACTTTGATCCATTCAAGGCATGGTACGTAGCAAGCCTCATGAGGTTCAAGCCCAAAACCATCATCCATCCTGATTCTTACCTAGGACACCACATCCTGGTGAGATCATTCCACCTCACTCCCCTCCACATCATTCGGGAATCCACCCACGTGCTGGTCCCAACATCGGTGTTCCCTCTAGGGGGTTCTTCAATATGATCTAATCTAGATAGTGTTCTGGTCAGTCTGATCCATCTCCGTTGGATGTTAAACTTGTGGCATACCCTATGTTAAACATGGGAAGATGAGGAAAACCTCAGATCCATGCCTATGGAATACAATTCCACGCATTCTATGTGGGATTCATCGTCATTCTGCACCCTCAATAGGCCCTATAATAAGGGACAGAAGAAAGACACACCAATCCCCAGTGTCCAGACACACCAGTGATGCCCAGCGTGACAACTCCCCTAAACAAAGGTGGCTGCCCCGACCAGACCCCTTGGAATGTCTAGACAGAAGCAGCATAATTAACTAGAATCCATGAAGATATGGCACTGGGAAGAGTTTCATGAACAACCTATTGAATCTATGAGGGACACTCGGACTAGGTGATGAGTTCTGAGAAGGATTCCACAGAAGGAAGAACTGACATCCCATCATCCTGTTTCGATCAATAAGAAAACATCCCTGAACAAGGAATGGATGCCACCCACCTTTGGAAAGTGGGAATGCAGGGTAACAAAAGTCGCGCCTGTTGCACTCAAGCAGACAGACGCGCGCACCCCGGTGAAAGCATCAGAAATAGAAATGGTGAACCCGACCTGATGTTCGTCTCATCAATATGGGGATTAATAATGCTCAGGGCATCCATGGATTGACGTGTCACCGGATCCAGCCATCCGACGATGGGTCCCACCAAGAAAATAGTGGGCCTGGCGTGAAAATCACTAGATGTTGGGGAAGTAGAGAGTTGGGCATAACGTTCTGCGACATTGTCAGTGTGGATCCCTCTTACTGGCCACAGAAGATGGAATGGCGTGGGGGCAAATGTTGTCGATTTCTTTCCTTTCAGAACTGACGAGTCCACCTCCCTACTTCTCAGGAATCAGGTTGCTACCATGGGAATGTGATCACCGCCCATCCACATATGTAGGGGTAGGGGAAACGCCAGGACAGTCGCTCTGTGTGGATTTACTGCTGCCGCAACGACATCTTCATCCACAAACGTGGGGTTCCCACGCCCCATCTCCCCATCGAAAGTCATCCAACGAAGGTTGATTAATGACCTTGTACGTCATTACAAGGAGGAGGGCATAATCTCAACCTGGTATATGTCTTTCCTAGACCTGGAGGCGTCCAATCCCCACCGTCAATGCTGCCCCCGGGGGCCGCGTCGAGAGCCGCTGCTCCCCACCCCAACATTCAATCCCTTCGAGAGCCTATCTCTAAAGCGCTTTTATGACTCCCTGCCTTACAATGATGATTTGGGTGACGTCTGGCCCAGCCTGGTCAGAGTCACAATCCTGGGGTTCCTAGAAAGGGCTCCCACCCGGTAGCATCAGCACCGCCATCCGGCCTTTCCATAGGAGTGGGTAGGCCATGGACCTTCACCACCAGCCCTGGATCGTCTGACCCGTCGCTAGCATCGGGAATAGGTTCAGGAGAACATGCACCGAGGGGAGTCAACATCAATGGCTACTGTGGCCCGAGCAACCACCAACGCGTATCATCAAATCCCTGCACACACTGAGTAGGGGCGCTTATACGACCAACCGAGATCGAGGCCCCAACCACCCTACGGGTAGACTGAGTTGACTATCCTAGTTGCAGGCATGAGCAGTGGTCACCAAAAACCAACCCGTAGTGATGCCACCCCATATAGAGGTCCTCTCTATACCACCACCACATAGAGAATGGGGATTCCCCGCTCCGAGGCTCGGCATGGAGGTTTTCCACATGCTACCCCCAATCCGAAAAAAGGTCTGCCCCACGATAGTGATACTCGGTAAGAAAGCCTCTCCCGTTCCCATCTCACCGGGAATGGAGTCCTTTCTCTGGCCCCTGACCTTCGATAGGTAGATATTGCCCATATGGCCCCTATCCAATATGGGGATCCTCCCTACGTTCTCTTCGCAGCGGGCGAAGGTCCTCCTTGCCCCGACAACTAGAGGAAAGAAGCCCAGCCTCGCTCCACCTACACCAAGCATAGAGTTCCTCCCCATGCTCCTGCAGGTTACAGCGGAGGTTTTGCATGCTATAGTTCTATTCATGGAGGTCATCCCCATGTCCCCTTCGACATATGTCCTGGTGGTCCTCGCACCTATGCGGTTTCAGGTGGAGACCATCTCCGCCCCAGCACCAGTGTGGCCAAAGGACTACATGTCGGAAACTAGCCCTGTCCTAAGGAGCCACCCAGGGGAAGGAGGGAGGCCCATCGCCACCATAAGAAAAACCCTGGGAAGGCCCAGACAGAGGTCAAACTGGTCCACTTCTCAGAATCTGAATCGGAGTGTGACTCAGCTCAGGAACCCTCCCCTCGCTCATCCGAGTCAACGGACGGGGCAGGGAAGAGGCGCATCAGCCTGGTACTTCCAGAATGTGAGGTCTACAAGATTCCAGCTTCCATCCGTAGGTTTATCCAGGAGGATGAAAATATAGAGTCCCCGGAGGCTACGGTCATGCAGTCACTGCCATCATCACCGGAAGCGCTCTCTACCTCCACAAGATATCACAGAGACGTATTTTGGGGATTAATGGCAGGAAAGTAGCAGTGCGACCCACAACCAACAACCTTGTACCCTGAACTAGGAATGACGACCGTCAACCCCTCTTACCACGATGTAGCAGCCAGGTCGCTCCACTTTCCAGAGGATAGCCCATGTATCGGCAGCCAGCCAGGCCGTTTGCCGTATTCTCTACCAGCCAACCTTCCATCACAATGGTCTGCCATAGTACCACTGCCAGTTCCTCAACCACCCCCAGTTGGCAAGTGGGGAAATCAAGGGCCAGTTCCTAAAATCGAGCCGAAGAGCTTCTGGAGCATCCTTGCAGCCGACTGCTTCCCCAAGGAGTTCTGGCCCGTAGCAGCGCAGGATTTCTGCATACCCGAGTCCCTCACTCAAGAGGAAGTTGAGTGTCTTCTATACACCATCTGGGTGACACATTTCAGTCTATGACATCAGCGCATGTTATTTCCAAGGAGCTAAGTGCATTTTGAGGATATCAGCAAACAGTGTCGTCTAGTCAATCTGTCCACACTCTCGGTGGCCCAGTGCCCTGAGTCACCGGGCCATCTTGAGGCCCTCAAGTAGAAATGCATTTAGAGTATTAAGGTACTCAACAAAAGCATCAGGGAATCAACCCCCCACATCCATGTCCGTGGCTGTGGATAATATGATGCCCTCCTTTTCAGCTATATCCGATGGCAGCCCGACTTGCTATTCGATTTTGTGGACATGCCCCCAGGAAGGGTCACGGTCCACATGGCTGACATAGTGGACAAGGCGGATGAGCTGGAGTTTCTCGATGGATACTTACCCCCTGAGGGTGTTCAACCACTGTTGGACTCATCGGGGAGGATTACCCATCAGTAGAGGAACCTTCTAGTTCTCCCTACGCCCACTGAGTCATTAGTACTCAGCCAGAATGCTAGTAAGGGAAAAGATCATGTCAGAGCTTTCAAGCACTCTGACTCGTCCGCCTCATTGCAGAAGGCAAAAGAGGACCCCCAAGAAATTCACGTTGCACCAGCAGCTTGCTGAGAAAAAGAGTTTGGTCAAAAAACTCCAGGAAGGACACGCGGTAGAGCAACGACCCAACTATGGCGATCCTAGGCCGTGGCAGCAGGGGCAGGAACAACTCCCCCCGATGAGATGCCTCCGGGAAACCCTAATCATGCCGCTCCCACTGATAGGGCTGAAGTCGAAAATCATGGAAAAAGGGAACGGTATGTCTCACCAAACCCTCTCGAATGACGAGGCAATCCGAGGAATCAATCCTGGGTTCCCCCAGCTACCTCGCAGGCCATTCCACCAGTTACTCCACAAGACACAGAACCCGTATACCATGTCGAAGAGCCTGGAAATGAACTCGTGGTTAGGGATCCCTGTCAAGACAGGGACCCCCACCTGGATGATCCTAAGGCGGCACTCATATCCTACCTTGAGGCATTGGAAATGCGGCTGGTGAAAATACCACCGGATGGAAATCCATACCCGGCCTGTGTGAATGATATGTCGGCACCTCCGGGTTTTGGGAATCCCAAATTCTCCCCATTTAACGGTACGGGGGACCCGCATAACACCTGGCCCACTTCAATTCAAGGTGTGGGCCCATGTTGGGGACTCCAGCGCAGCAGGAGGCTACCAAGCTTTGCGGGTTCGTTCAGACAGTGGAAGGGTCGACATTCCTCTGGTACATCCATTTCCCCATCGGATCTGTGACCATTTGGGAGGACCTTCACATGTAGTTCCTCTCCCAGTTCAGATCTACCACCTAGAAGACTAGTATCGCAGACCTCTCCAAGTGCAAACAAAGGCCAGATGAGTGAGTTGTGGACTTCATCGCCTGGTGGAAGGGGATCACATACTCCCTTGACATGTCACTGAATCCGGATAAATTACTGATGATGTGTGTAGGGAATGTCAATATGGAACTGGTTCCCTCTCTAATCACATAGAACTATACCGAAGGGTTCCGAGACTTCTCAAATAAGGCTCAACACCTAGAAAAAGCGCTGAAACAGGCCAGGCAGGCACATCCATTGCCCCTTGCAATCCCAGCAAGGAGAGCTACCAGATCCATGTCTACCGTGTTGGCCCAGATAGAGGCCCCCAGGAAGCTAGAGTTCCTACCAGTAGCACCGGCCCCATAGCCTCACCGAGGCCCCCCACCTCTGGCACAACCATCGACTACGCAGCATCCTCAGAATCGGCAGGCTCCTCAGTGTAATGCACCGCCACCACCCAGGTGTGACAATCAGGGTCCAACTCCTCGACAGGCCCCTCCGGATCCCCATCTAAGCCAGGCTCCAAGGGCTCCCTATCTGGAAAGAATACACTAGACATACTCGTTCAGCAAGAATCAGGTCCCTGTTTACTTTCTTAGTGCCCTAGAGTAAGAGATTGTACGATTTCCTGAGTGTAGAATGTCGACAAAGGCGAATCTCACCTATCGCCCCAACCACTACCCCTATCATCAGATTATAGGGAAAAACCTCAAGAAGTTCTATGTGTTTAAGGACTGTATCAAGGACCAAGTCGATAAAACCATAGTCAGGCTGGGCCCGACCCCGGAAAAAGTGGCGGGTGTCTTCATGAGGTCAGATAGCTATAGCGATGAAGGTGAATAGAAGTAGGTTCCCAGCTGTGGATCCCAAAATTATGTTGACTGGATGGCCCATAAAATGGTTTCCCACGCCCATGGTATCATTTAGGCACACTTGAATCAGGTGGATCCTTCAGAAGATGCGACCACCAACTCTGCATCATCATCTCAACCGGCCTCTTCCCAGAAGAGAAAGCATCATCAGCGCAAGAAGAAGCAACGTGCCCCACTGATGCCATCGTCGTCCCGCACTCTTCGATACTTCATGCCACCTGATATGGGGATCCCTCCCATAATCCACCCAGTGGTGGATGAATCTTTAAGTGACATTCAAGGGTACGTTTCGGTTAACACCGTCGAGTTGGTAAACCCCTATATGACTCCCGGTGAGGAAGAATGCCAGTCAAATCTCCCCAATGTCCCCAAATGACGCCAATGTCAACAGAACCACGACTATATGGGTCGTCAAGGCACACCAGTTGGCACCTCCAACCCGGCTGTGCGTGCTACTGAGACCAGACAGCCGGCCCATCACAGAACTCAGCACTCGCACCCTCTTCATCCAGTTTCTTCAAGAACGCCTCTGCCACCGTTTGTGCTACTGGATCAGGAAGAGACACTTCAACCATACCGTGACTAGCTTCACCCCAATACAGGATGACCTCAACCATCCATACCTTGTCTGGCAGCTAGTCTTCAGGTTTCAACCAATGAGCAGTGGGATATTCCAAGCACCAGCCAGTCGTCGGTCCAGCTGACAGGGCCCGTCGTGCCTCCAATCGCAAAGCGGCCTCCTGTAAGCCGAAGTTCGCACCTAGAATAGATGTATGATGTTCTCAAGAAATTTGCTGACATCCCAGTGAGGCTTTCCATCCTCTAAGCCCTATGCCTATCATCATATATGCATGAGGCCCTCGCTGAGACTTTAAGGAGCCCCCTCTAGTTTGAGACAGAGGTAGAAACTACGGAAGCCTTTCATGCTGAAGCAGTTGGGACTGTCAAATATGAGGCCATAATTTCGTTCTCGAGAGAGGATGAAAGCTCTCCCATATAGGGGCACATTATCCCGCTGTACATCAACGTCCAGTTCAATGGCGTTGAGGTTAACCGCTCTCTCACTAACACCGGATCCGGGATCAACCTTATCCCAAAACGGACGTTGCAGAAGATGGGTTTATCTGAAGATGACCTTAATCCCTCTGATTTAAGGATCCAGGGATATGAAAGGGTAGAACAGACCCCAGTTGACAAGATCCATTTGAAGACCTAGTTCGGTGGCCTAGTTTCCAGTACTAAATTTATGGTTATCTCCTAGGACACTGTGTACAATGCATTGATGGGTCGGCCATGGCTCCACCTACACGCGGCAGTTCCTTCATTGTATCACCAGTGCCTCATGTAATCCCTTAATGGTATAGTAGGTGTTATCCAAGGTGATTCATATCTTTTCACCTTTTGTGAAGCCCATTATCTAGATGCTGACTATTACAAGAGCAAGGATAAGTAGATTCTGGCAAGTGAGGTTGAGCCTGCCTCGGTCAGAAGTGACCTGTGGTCAGGTCTAGATGATGCATACATCTTTCTGATCCATCAGATGGAGGCCAAGACCCCCAACATGGGTAAATGATTTGTCTTTTCAGGTTTAAGAGAAAGGGATATTCCTAAGTCTAAGAGACGGTGGAAAATCACGTCGTAGTCCTACACAAACCAGGCTCGGGTGATCCCAGAACCTCCTACCCCCGTACAGTATCGGGATGTCCACCTCATGGAAACGCCAGTACATCACACGTGTCTCTTTCGTCGGGTTGGGATTAACAGGCTCAAGCCGACGTGCCACTATTGCTTTGATATCATCAAGCATGGACCCCTGGGCCGAAGGCCAGATGGAATTGGATCAACCGCCTTCATCACCATGGTCTCAGTGGCGCGTGAATCCCCTGATGCACTATCCACTGCTGTCCTAGCAGGTACCAGCCTCCCGTCAGGTTCTTCCAACCAAGGGGAAGCCTCACCCACTGGGAATCCCTCCCTCGCATGCGGAGAAGATGATTTGGAGGACCCTCCCCCTGCCTTTGAAGAAGGCATCTCTACCACGGTCGATGAACTGGTATATGTGAACCTTGGTAGCGAGGCATATCAGAGACCCACATTGATCAGTGACACCATGTCCCTTGAGGAGCAGCAGTGGTATGTGGACTTCCTTGAACAGCACCTTGATGTATTCGTCTGGAGTTAAGATGAGATGCCAGAACTAGATCCTCATGTAGTTGTCCACCGTCTCAGTCACCTGACAAACCATCGCAGGTTCAAGCAGCCTCCTAGAGAAATGAACCCTTCCCATAGTGATATAGTTGATTCCGAAGTTGACAAGCTCATCAGAGCCAACTCCATCTAGGAGGTCCAGTATCTTAAGTGGTTAGCCAACATCGTGCTAGTAAAGAAGAAGAACGGACAGATCAAAGTCTGCATCATCTTCTACAATCTAAACTGTCACTGTCCGAAGGATGATTTTCCCCTTCCAGTGACAGAATTGTTGACTAACGCTACGGTTGGTTTCTAAGCCCTCTCCTTCATGGATGGCTACTCTGGATATAATAAGATCCATATGGCCCACGAGGATGAAGAGTCTACCGCTTTCAGAGCACCCCAAGGTACTTTCTGTTACCAGGTTATGCCATTTGGCCTCAAGAATGCAGGTTCCACCTATCAGCGGCCCATGCATCGCATATTCAAGCCAATCCTAGGAACGTTGGTGGAATTCTATGTGGAAAACCTGTAAGTCATATCTCTCCAGTGCTAGGACCATCTCAAGGACCTAGAGAAAGTGTTCGGTTTCCTCCATTCTCGCCACATGAAGATGAACCCGTTGAAGTGTTCTTTCAGGGTCACTTCTGGGAAGTTTCTTGGATTTGTTGTCCGATACTGAGGCATTGAGATTGATCTAGATAAGATCAAGGCAATCAGCCAGATGCCTCCCCTGAGTAATATTCGGGAGCTCTGAGGTCTCCAAGGCCACTTTGCCTACATATGCCGATTCATTACGAATCTCGTTGGAAAGTGTAAGACCTTTTCTCAGCTAATGAAGAAAGGCTCTGCCTATGAATGGGATGAAGAGTGACATGCCACCTTCGAGGAAATAAAGTAGTATCTTCTCTAGCCTCCAGTCCTGATGCCACTCATATCCGGAAATCCACTGATTCTCTATGTCACTTCCCTGGATTGATCTCTCGATGCCCTTCTCACCCATAAGAACAATGAGGGGATAGATAACAACATCTACTACCTTAGCCATATGCTCCTAAATACAGAGACTAGATACTCCCCCATCGAGAGGAGCTGCCTTGCGCTCGAATTCGCCATGCAGAAGTTGCGACATTACCTGCAGCAAAATGAAATACAGATGGTCTCTTGGGTAGACCCATTTAAATATATTGTAAACCGCCCCATGTTGACTAGTTGTCTAGCTCAGTGGGCGGTAATTCTCCAGCAGTTCGACATCAGGTTCATGCCTCAGAAGGTTATCAAGGGGTAGGAATTAGTGGACATTCTAGATTCCCATCCAACCTCTGTGGACCAGTCCCTAGACCTAGATTATACTAATGAGGCAATCCTCTCAGTCGATCATGCTATCCCATGTTGGAAAATGCACTTTGATGGTGCCTCCCAGATCCCCACGGATATGATGCTCAATGATCCTAGGCTCAACAGAGTGGGAATGGGAATCATCTTTATTACCCCAACGCAAGCCATCCTGCCGTAATCATTCCTGTTGTCAGAAGGCTGCACCAACCACGAGGCGGAGTATCGGGCTTTCATCACTGGCCTCGAGCTGGCCCTCGAGATTGATGTGCCCCATTTTCATGTGAAAGGGGATTCGGATCTAGTCATAAAGCAAGTCAAAAATGGCTATGTTTTCAGAAATCCAGAGCTCACACCATTGTTGGAGTGCACCCTCCATCTAATGGCCTACTTCCCTTCTCAACCGGAGATTACCCATGTCTTTCAGTCATATAATGGTCGAGCGGATGCTTTGGCCAGCTTAGCTGAATCACTTGCAGATCCCAAGTAGGATGATCAGATTATACATGTGGCCCATCGGAGAGTCATTGCACCCATCACCCTAGAGGATGAAAACGGCCCGCGAGTAAGCCATCTTACCACCAGATCCATTACATTAGGAGACCCAGGTTCTTCATATGCAGTGGTTGAAATGAATCTTGACTAGAGAGGCCCTTTTGTCGAGTATCTCCAAAATGGTTGCCTCCTAGATGATCGGGAAGATTGTGAGCGAATCTGACGCCGTGCATAGCATTTTACCCTCCAGAGTGGTCCCAGTCTTGATCAGATCCTCTATAAGCACGGTTTGGATGATGGTATCCTTCGTTGCATTCAAGGATTCGAGCTCCATATGTAATGCAAGAGGTTCACTCTAGTTCTTGTGGTGCCCACCAGGCTCGGTTGAAACTGCCCATCAAATCCGGAGACTCGGGTACTTTTGGCCCTCAATGATCCATGATTGTATCGAGTTTTCCAAGAGATGTCACACATGACAAGTTCATGGTAACTTCTTACATTAGACACTAGAACCTCTTCACTTCACCAAGTACTCTTGGACATTTGCGGTGTGGGGGATCGATGTCATGGGACCACATCCACCGGTGACATCTTGCCATTGTAGGTTCAGCATGACCACCACAGATTTCATTTACAAGTGGGAAGAGGCAATTCCACTCAAGGAAGTCAAGGTATGTTCCATCATTGACTTCATGATCTCTAACATCATCCACCAATTTGGACTTCCTCACGCCGTCCTCACCGATAACGACACCAACTTTAGAGAATCCGAGCTGAAGAAATTGTACGCCAAGTACAATATCCGTTCGGACCATACCTCTCGCTATCACGTGCAAGAAAATGGAAAGATCGAGGCGTTCAACAAAACCCTCTCTAACATTTTGCAGAAAATGGTTGGCCAGAACAAAAATAGTTGGTTGGAAAAGATCTCCAACACCCTCTGGGCTTATCGAATGACGACTCGCAATTCCACCTAGGTGACCCCATATTTTCTGGTGTACAGAACTGAGGCCATCCTGCCCATTGAGATTCAGTTTCCCTCATTTAGCACAGTGGTCTATGACTAGCAAGCGCTGGATAGTGTGGCTGAAATCTATCTAGCTGAATTGGAAGAACTGGACGAGAATAGGCTTCATGCGCTGCACAACCTAGAAAGACATCAGAGCAGCATGGCTCAAGATTTCAATAATAAGGTTCACCTCTGCTCCTTCCTTCAAGGCAATTTGGTATTATCCCTCAGGGAACCAATGATCCCCGGTAGGAAACCACCCAAGTTAGAGCCCAAATGGGAAGGACCTTTCATTGTTCATAAGTTTTATCCTAATGGAGCATTAACCCTGTTGACCATGGATGATGAGAAAATAACTCCTCCCACCAATGCCAAATTCCTCAACAAATACTCTCCCTAACCACCAATGATCTGAGTTCTAAGACCTTAAACTAAGACCCTTTTCAGAACTACGTATGGCTTGATTCTCATCCTTATGAGATACATAGGAACTCCCAGACATTTCATCTCAGGTCCAGCCCTAGGGATCACAAATTCCATCCACCTTTCCTCTACCTTTTTTTTTCTCAAGTCCTACACGACCTTAAACTGGATGGTCCTGCATGACCCTGAATTGCACGATGGTCCCGCATGACCTTAAATTGTCCGGTCCTGCATGAATTCAAACTCTGCATCATCCTAGAAGATGTTAAACTGCATCTTGAGAACTACGTATGGCTTGATTCCCATCCTTATGGGATACATAGGAATGCTCTGACGCCTCATTTTGAACCCAACCCCAAACTCTTCTCTTCGACTATCACCCCAGGGTATAGTTATTTCGGAGGATCCTTGCATGATATGGGCTTCATCAGCCCCACTCGTACAAAGGTTATAATGGTCACACCATGTGCCCAATCCTGTTATTCTATTCTCCTATGTCCTCACCGCTCCCTGGAGACGTTCGCCTCTTTTATAGATTGGTACAGATATGGTTCACCCACTCATTGAATGAGATTCCATCACCTTCCCCATCTGGAAGGGCCTCTAACTGGTATGGATATGATGCCTACGGGCTCTCCTACCACTTCAGGCTGATTCCCTCAAGAATGTTGAGCAACAAGCCGATACAAGTCCCTTGTTTTGAATATGGTCAGCGGTTGATGCTCGTTTCTTGCTCCCATTTCAGGTCAGTATAAGAACGTTGTGTTTCGAACATGGTCAATAGTTGTCCCGGATCATTAGGACCACCCCAAGATTTCCCAAACATCGAGTGTAGTGGTTCATTCTACCCCGTTGTATCTAAGTGACAGAATCCATCCTGGTGATGTGACCTATCAGGCACCGTTGGATGAAAATAGCCAAGACCGGATCCTTGTTTCCCACACCGACCACTGCTTACGAGGGCTTAGGAGATGTGATGAGGCAGTAACTGTAAAAGAAGGCGTATGACCATCCATCTATCCTGGGTTCTCTCTTCTAGGATTGTATGGCGTGGTGTGGGGTTATGTTCTCATTAATGTCGGGTTGCTCACCGTGTCGTACACTTCCCCATATGAGACCATCCCTGACCCCCGTACACACTGAAAGACATTAAATTATAGACTGGTCAGGACTTCCCAACCGAGGCCTAGCCTCAGGCCCCTTGGCCTTATCGGGTCCCCGGCCCCCTTCCTCAAAGAAATATGTTAAACTATAGACTGGTCAGGCCTTCCAGACCGATGCCCAGCCTTAGGCCCCTTTGCCTTCTCAGGTCCTTGGTCCCCATCCTCACTACAAGATTTTAAAATACAGAATGCTCAGGCCTTCCTAACTGAGGCCCAGCCTCAGGCCCCTTGGCCTTCTCGGGTCCCTGTCACCCATCGTCACTGTAAGATGTTAAACTACAGACTGGTCTGGCCTACCTGACCGAGGCCTAGCCTTAAGCCCCTTGTCCTTTTCGGGTCCCTGGCCCTCCGTCCTCACTATAAGATGTTAAACTACAGACTGGTCAGGCCTTTATGACTGAGGCCCAGCCTCAGGCCCCTTAGCCTTCCCGAATCCTTGGCCCCCATCCTCACTGCAAGACGTTAAACTACAGACAGGTCAGGCCTTCCTGAATGAGGCCCAGCCTTAGGCCCCTTGGCCTTCTCGGGTCCCTGGCCCCCATCCTCACTACAAGACGTTAAACTACAGACTGGTCAGGCCTTCCTGACCGATGCACAGCCTCAGGCCCCTTGGCCTTCTTGGACACCAGCCCATGTTCTTCCCAGAGTGAATGGTGTGGTGCAGAATTATGTCCTCATTCACGTCGGGTTGTTCGTCGTGTCGTACACTCCCTTTTGATAGGGTATCCTACCCCTAGGTGACTTCAAGAACTACGTATGGCTTTATTCCCATCGTTATGGGATATGTAGAACTGCCTGAACATTTAGATTTCGGGTCCAGCCCCATTTCTTAGAGATATCCCGATCTCCCGGTCACCTAGGCCCCTTGGCCTGTCCCTCTCCACGGGGGGATATATAGGTGTGGTACAGGGCTATGCCCTCCTTCGTGTTGGGTTTTTGGAACCATGCCTCCCTTCTCCTGGGAAACCGCCATCTCTTGGCTGCCCTCAAATTGAGTCCCTCGAACCCTTACAGTGGTTCTGCCATGTGTTAAGAGTACTCTGGTCTAGGACTAGGAGTGTCAGATTCAACTTAGGAAAGTTCCTTCCACTTGTCAAGCTTTGTTTTCCCCTTCATTTGGGCACCCGTTATCTTTCAACCCTGGAGGGAACCCCAAAAACGGCATGGATACCTTGCCTAAGGGCTCCCCTACCATCACGGGCCAATGCCCCCGAGGGTTTCAGAAAAAAAATGATACAAATCCCGCATTGTGAACACGGTCAGTGGTCGATGCCCATTTGTTTGTCCCCATTTCAGGATATCGCGACATGATGTTGTGTTGTGAACATGGTCAACAGTAATCCTCCATCATCATGCTATCCCCTTCATGCCTTGAATTTTGGTTGCATACTTCACATTATGTTCGACCCCATTATGCCCAAGTGGAATCTTCAAACTCGTGTCACTATACCTCAGTGCACCTCTGCATGTCAGGAAGACAAAACTACAATATAGAGTCTTTCGGGGCTCCCATGGTCCGAGCTCTGAAACCATAAACTAAGATCTTCATTAAGGGATATGTGCGGCTCGATCCTCATCCCTATGGGATACGTGGAGTCACCCGGACATCATGCTTCTAAGTCCAGCTCAGTTTGGAGATAGTTCCTCCTTCCCCTTTCCCTCTTACCTATATTTGTGCCCCTTGGCCTGAGGTTCCCCTCTCGGAATTGCATACGGTGTGATATGGGATCATGTCCCCATTCATGTCAGGTATGTTTTATTGCACCTCACACATTACCCCGCCTAGAATCGTCTCTACTACATCTACGATGCATGAAATTAAAATGCATGCTTGGTCCCATCACATGACCCTAAATTGTGATATTATCTTCCTGGCCACACGACGAAAAATGGTACTGCATCATGATGTCCTCACCCAAAGGGAAACCATATTTGGTATTGGTCATGAGCCATACCATTTTTCGATTCCTACTACAACTTGATTCTTGTGGCGACGCTAGGCCCTGCTACACTAGGCCTGTCACTTCACAAAAAATCCACTCACCTTAAAGGATAAAAAAGATTTATCAAATTCTGTTTCTCTTGGTGCGAGGACCACACCTACACACCACCTTTTCCTTGGCATTGGTACCTTACCGTGCCACCTCCAGAACTACGTGCAACTTGATCCCCATCCTCATGGGGTACGTAGGAACGCCTGTGCACATTGCCTCAAGCCTAGCTCAACTCCTGCTTTTGGTCCCTCAACCTAAAACCACTCTAAGGAACACGTGGTGGTTGGAACCCCCAGTTCCCATTCGTGTTGGGTTTTTGTAATTACTCACCATGAGTCTCCCATGTTTCCCACTACCTATGTTTCCCATCACCTATGGTCAGAGTGCTATGACCCTAAACTAAGATCTCCCTGTTGGAAGGGACTCAATTCCCTCTATCTAATGTGTCCTATTGTCATATTCATATGCATTTTGACAGAGAGCCCGAAGTGTGGAATTTTCTTGGGGACATTCCCCTCATTCCATGTCCAAGCTTTGTGAGCTCGCTGTTTGGATCCTCATCATATTCCACATCCAAAAGGACCATCGGATGACATGGATGCTAGGCCTAAGGGCTCTCCAAGGATGCTAGGCCTAAGGGCTCTCCTACCATTTCAGGCCAACATCCCTAAGGATCTCGGATGAAATTTGTGATAGGTCCCGTGTTTCGAACATGGTCAACGGTCGACCCTCATTTCTCTATCCCCATTCCAGGCTAATGCGATGTGGATGCTGCATTTCCGCGACGGTCAACAGTTATCCTCCATTTCCACACCACCATCATTGTGATCTAGATTGTGAGCATCATGATTCACACATTTCCACTTCCTATTTTTCAAGTGGAATTCTGACATACTCGGCTCTAACTCTTCGTGCGTCTAGGTGCACTACATGGACGGGTTAGAATAATTGGGATGAAATTCACTGGGCGTCCCTCCGCCCTAACATGCCCCTTCCTATTTCAAGAAAGTCCCCCATTACTTATTGTTTCCCACATCGAGCATGACTCACGTGGGAATAGTAGTTATGGTGGGATGTGTACTGGCGCAACCAGGCTTCTCCTCATCCGGCATGACATTAAACTGTGCTTCTAGAACTACGAATGGATTGATTCCCATACTTATGGGATATGTAAAGACATCCCGATATTTCACCCAGGGTCCAGCCACACGAATCACAAGTCTTATTCCTCCTCATTTTCAACCTCCTGGCATGACCCCTCGTGGGGAACCATGTAACTGCAATTTTTCACCGAACAAGTTCTGGATGCCCCACAATGGCATTGGGAAGAAACAACCCCCTCGCCAGAGAGGCCCTATCTAAAAGAAGGAATGATCCATGATCAAACTGATGCGCCCATCCAGTATACTTCTGCCATGGTGGAGTAATTTCAAGAGTGTTGGATTCTGTTTGAACAAACCCTCACTCCATGTTTCATGATTTGCATTCCCCTTATTCAGACCCTCATCCTCTTTCATGCCTGGAGGAACCCCCTAAAAGTATGGATGCTCGGCCTATGGCCCACCTACTATCATGGGCCAACGTTTTGGAAGACTAACAGATGACATTTGTGACAGGTCCCGTGTTTCGAACATGGTCAATGGTCGACCCTCATTTGTTATCCCCACTCTAGGCTAATATAATAAGAATACTGTGTTTCGAATGTGGTCAACAGTTATTCTTTATTTTCACACCACCCTGACAATGTTCCAAATCCCAGGGATCATGATTCACACTTCCCATTCACATATGTTCAGATCGATTTCAGCACCCCTGGCATTACACCATTTGTTCACAAGAGCACATGAGGTAAACGGTAATTCGGCTGTCTTGAGAACTTCCTTCTCCATCCAGGACTCTCCTATTTCCCAGAAATCCGGATCGGTTTTCTAAACCCCAGATGCCCGAAACTTTGTTTTCACTCCTACGTTTGGATGGGGCGATGAGGTAGCCATCCCTTATTTCTCACATCAGGATTGACCCACATGAGCATAGGGAATGGTTGCTGGACGCTCCACGAACATCATAAGGATGCAATAAACCAATGTAAACAACAGAACTCGTGCATGCTACGATATTCAAACAATCAAAGCATGAAAGTACATTTAAAGGGTTTGTAATCATTATTGTACCCGGGGGTCGACTCCCCCCATGGAATGATTGACCGCGTCGAAGGAATTTTGCAGCTCCGCCACCCGCTAGATTGTGGCTTCCAGGAGATGCTACCACTTGTTCACCTCCCACTCCTCCTCGGTGGCGAGAGGGTGCAATTCATTGGCTGTAATATGGGCCCGCTCCACGTCTGCCCAGATGGTGGTCATCTCTCCAGAAGCTCACCCTAGGCCCTCTTCGGCTTCTGCCAGCTGTGCCTTCAGTCGTGATATCATCTCATATTGCGCATTAAGGGATGTCAAGTGCTCGTATGCCTGGTTTTGCAGCCACTGGACCTCATCTTCAGCCTTCTGGAGCCTCTTGATGTTCACCGCCTACCTCCGCTGCCAACCCACGCCAAGGCCATAGTCATACTCCCGAATCTTTTTTGCCATAAGATCTCAGATGAGCATATGAGGACGTCAGGCTTCCACTCCCCCAGCACACAGTTCGCGCAGTCGCGAGCGAAATCTTTCCATCTCATTCTACCATAGCGCTTGGTGGGGGGGGGGGGTCATTGATGAACCGTGTGATCAGCTTCAATGATCGGCAAAGGACTATTTTGTTGTCGTCCTCATCAATTGCCATATTGTCATAGTCGGCATGATTAGCAGGCTCATATGTAGAGAATGACCCCAAGAACTCCTCAGTTGGGTCCACATCTGGCGTCGGATCGGGAGTGGCGGGGCCTAAATCGTTCGGTTGATCCTCATCAACCGATCCCACCTCGATGATCTTAGGCGCAGACCCACTGGCGCCCCCACCAATGATCAGGAGTGCTGTAGTTCGGTCATACTGAATTTCCACCTCCATGACCATCAGCTTGCCCTCGGGAAGGGTGCTACCAGAATCCCCGACCAACATCGTCGTAGCAGCCCAGGCCAATTGAAGGATTGTACACGCCAAGAAGGGGACGTGAATGTTAGTTAATGTGGTCAGGGGATGGTAGTTGTGAATACAGAATAGAAGAATTACATAGGTCAAATCCATGGTCTCTCTCTTGGCCTGATGTCGTTAGAACACCGAGACGCGGCCCCCAGTATATGGTTGGAAGATCCAGAGACTCCGGGGGAGCCACCAAGAGTGTCCCAGCCTCGCCAGATGTGAAGTTTGATGCATCCATGGGTGTGGATCCTGAAGGTCCCGCATCGGCACCCGTTGAGGGATGAGAATGAGGTCTATGCACAAGGTTCTCCTGCACAGCACAGACGCTGATAAGGAATCCAGATTAACCTAAGGAAAGACTCTGAAGAAGGAACATGGGATTTTACCTCGAGGGCCTCCGTGAAATCTTCAAGATCAGAGGAGTTGTCATCGACTTCACCCTCTTCCGGAGGACTCTCCCTACCAACCACGTCTCCCCTGTAGGACTCGACTGATTCGTCTAGTAGGGGGAAACATTCCCTTAGATCAACGGCCGACAGCTGCGGAGGGACCGTGCGATCCAACAACACCCTAAATCGGTCTGTCATTGGGTACAGGGAACCCCGGGAATGGATGAAGTCCTCCAGATCAGCTATGTATTGCTCTGTCTCTTCCTGGGATATTGCAAAGTCGTCTCTAATAGGGTCAATCCCTAACAAGTCCATCTCAAGGTGGTTGAGGTGCTGCCAAAACTCGGATGGGTCGAGGAATTGCCGGTTGACCTCTTAGATGTCACAGGCCTCCAGGAAGGCAGTATTCTCTGGCATTTCAATGTGGCACAGCCGTTTCCCAGGGGCTTGAGTGGAAATCATACGGAACCCTCTCAGTGGCTACCCCTCTTGATGACTTTGTTCGCTTGGGACCATCCGCTCTGCTACCTCTTCCTGACCCTCTACCGATGCCCCATCCTCAACTAGTGTGGGCAACGCCGCTACAGTAGCCCCGCCACTATGGGATGCCCGTGTCACCTTACGGCCTCAGCCCCGACGTTGTGGAATCTCACCCTCACCTACTAGGATGGTTGGCTGCTTCAGCATCTCCCCTGGGTAGGCCGCATACTTGCTCTAGGCGTATTCTTTTATCAGCCCAAGGACGGCGGTCGGCAGAGGCAATACATTCCGCATATTTCTGTCTTCCCGTATGAATATGAGCCACATCTGCCTCATTACACATGGGTTCTACTCATAGCACACCCCCAGGTAGACCTACGAGGTCAGCCGCTGCAGGCTTCAAAATTTCCTAGCTAATCAGTGTGGGGTGTACGGCTCGCTGAGGCCCTCGCGTCCACCCAAGCCACCAGGACTCCACCTCTAAAGGCCAAGAGGTAGGCTCACCGCTCTTTCGTTCCCTGTACATCATTCGTCAAGGCCCCCGTTGGTAGTAAGAACATATGTAAATTTAATTCCTCCACCCTCCACACCCATTTTAGAACATATGGTGCGGTCATCTTGGTCGAAATCTACCCACGGTGTTCAAGATAGAGGGACAAATGTTCAACCCTGGAGGCGAGATGGGGTTCAAATACTCGTAGATCCCCCTGATGTGCGCCTCCATCCACTCATACAGGAGGTAAAACGGCCCGCATATCCTATGTGGCCTCTTCCCCTCACTGATGTTCCAGAACATTTTGTACAACTTGGAAAGCATCGGGACCCCCAAGTTGCCCCACCCTCCTATCTCCAATGTGGATTCCATGTCGAAAGTGCTTGGCAGCACTCCCATGTTTGTATCCCTCATCATCAGGATGCAACTGTAGATGAGAGCTGCGATGAATTCTGCCAGCCTGACTATTGGTCGTTGTTTAGTGTCAAAATTGAACCCCCAAGTCTTCTACTGGCTATCCTCTAGCAGCCGCCAGTATGAGTTTTCCTTGCTCCGGGCACCCTTTGGGAAAGTTCGAGGCCTCACCGGGAACTGCCTATTTTATGGGAAGTTCATGAACTTCATGAACTAGTTCTTGAAGTGGAAATCCCTCACCACCTTCGTATCCTCCCTGGGCACAAGCTCCATCAATGCCAGTGCCAGACGCGTCATCTTCTTCGGATCCTCCCACACACCCATGGCCGAAAGGAATTCGTCACACATCGCCCCCATTATCGGGACCCTTGAGATCTGATGCATGTCCCATAGGCTGATGCCGACCTCCCCATGATGCATGTGAAAGGTATTGGTCCCCGATGACCACCAGCTCAACAACTCCGGCATCAACTACTTCGACTGGTAGATATGGAACTGGGAAGCCTAAGCCACCTCATACAGGCCCACTCCCCTCAGCTCTTCCCTGAACTCCTTGCACAAGGCGCCTACCCAGTAGGCCCATGCCCAATCATCAATAATGTTGCCGCCCTGGCGCAGGTCCCATTCTTCGGACCACCCCTTCTCCGGTTTCCCTAGTGCCACCTTATGGATGGTTCGGTACAAGGGAGGGGACATCTCTGACTACAATGCCCTCTCATTGACGTCGTTCAGATGATTGTATAGATAGTCGGTGACGGCAGGCATGAAATCCTCCCGGGCATGACCATCGGGTGCCCTGGACCATCAGTTCTGGAATGGCGTGCCCAAGAACCAGTAAGCTGGTTCATCCCTACCCACTGTAGGGATAAGGGCATCATACCTCAGCCAGAAGCCATAAAAAGGAAACCTTCTGCACAGCGGATAGTTTTTATGGCTCTCCGACAACAGCTCCACCAAAGATCTATGGTCTGAGTGGATCTAGACTAGCTCCCCCAGCCCTAGACTGTTCGTCGTTTCATCCCTCCAGGCGGCATCCGCAAGGACCCCCTGGGAAGCTTCATGGTGGGCCATTCAGTTCTGAAACATGGACGTTTGGTTGGCTAGTTCGCGAAGATCGCTTTCAATGTGAGTTTGTGGAGGCCACTCGTGAAGACTGTTTGCAGGAATGATGCCTCGGCGTTCAAAGCCGGATCGTGGAGTGCAAGCGCAGAGTCGAAGACTCGCTGTGCACCTCGAAGACTCGCTGTGCACCGCGAAGACCCGATTCGCAGAGATCACTCGTGGAGTATGCAGACCTTCGCGAATCGAGAGTGAAATAAGACAAGATCACGGAGAAAGGAAAGGAAAAAAGAGATGGAAGGCCCCATATTTATAGGCGACGACCATTGGAGCTTCGCGGCGCATCCATTCCATGCAGAGCTTCGCAGCGCACCTGGCCTACATGACCCCTGTTCGCCTCGCTATCTCACCTCGTGAATCGGCCCTACGAATTACTGATGATTTTATAGATTTCCCTCAACATTCATCTCTTCATCTCTCCACAGCTCCAAGTATGAGGGGGGCATTTCTTGGTGCCAAAATTTGGAATGCAGATAAGGCCCCAAGACGGCCCTAGGGACTGCCTCGCGAAGCCCCTTCGAGGAGTCCCCCCCAGCATCGCGTCCGTAAAGAAGCAAAGAAAGTGAGACACTCTGCGAATGAACATGACATTCGGGAGCCCTCCACAAAGAAGAGGAGGAGGGAGGCTGCGCAAACCCACATGATGTTCGTGAACCCACCACGAAGCACAATATGCGGGATGCTCCGCGAACACTTTTGATGTTCGCGAGCCCGCCGCGAAGCTACATCATCGCTCTTCACGTCGCGTGAGCTCTGCTCCACGGCGCCACTTTTCTATAAATACCTGGCTCCCCCTAATCTCTAGACAGATAATCCTAACTTTTAGCTTCTCATCTCTCAAATAGCAAAGAACTCTTCCTCTCGGCGAACCACGAGCTCTGTGAGGTACTTCTGCTTCACGAAGTGCCACCCCATTGTCTCATTTTGATCCCCTCTTCTGAGAGGGATACCTTTCGCGAAGCCTATGGGATTTCACGAAGGAAGGGGATCCCCAAGGGGACCTGGGTCATCATGAAGCATTTACGCTTCGCAAAACACCCTTCATATACACTTGATACATTTTCTAAGGCGGGCTCACTGTACTTCACGAAGCACATCGCTTCACAATACCTTGCTCTGCGAGGAACCTTTTCTCCACGAGGATGTGCTCCGTGAATTCCATTACAATTCACAAATAACCTTCCATATCACCTCCACCCCATTATAAGGCTATGGCACCCCAATTCGTGAATCCCACCTCTTCGCAAGTTCCCTTCGCCATGAAGAGGAATAGAGATCCACAAGGCCCCTGCCTATAGACCCCTATGACTGGAAAATCCTTTTCCTATGCGACCCTCCAGGTCTGCACGATGTGACTTAAAAGTCCTCTGGATGATACCACCTGTAGCGTTGCTTCACCTAATGCTTTGTCGCATAGGCACACTAATGGCTATTGATTCTTCGCTTAGCCATGCTAACGTGGACCCCTCGATGGTTCAGTATGCGACACCCCCTCAGTACGGTGTTGTTGTTGCCTTCCCTCCCACAAGGAGTAGGGGGACCAGTTATGTAAGTACTAGGGGTCCGGCACAAACCCACCTTGTCTGAGCTGCATGATGTTAAACTGCCAAGCACCATCATCCTCAGCACATGACGTTAAACTGTGACCTGGCCCCATGCCTCACACGCAGGGACCCCCCACCTTGGACATTCTCCACGACCCCTGGTCTCTACAGGGGATGATATCCTCCTTCATGGAGTGGCATTTTACCACAGGTAAGGGCATCCACCTTGGTGTATGCCCCTAGATTTTCTTGCAAGAGGAAGCACCCCTACTCCTCCTCACTTCCTTGGCGCCAAGGCTAGCGGAAGGCATGATAGGGAATGTGGCCCCTCCTCTTTTCTTGGGTGTCAAATCCCTCTCATGTTGAGCTTTTTCACCCATGTGCCTCAATCCTGGAGTATGTCCTGGCACCTTGGGCCTCCTAGAGCGTATTCCCCACTCCTCTTCATTTTCCACAGATGCACCTTTCGCGACGTGATCGCCAGGCCTTTGCTACCTCTTGTTTCTCACACCGAGCACGACTTATGTGGGATTAGTGTAATCATTGACCATGACACCACCCCTATCATGCATGAAGTTAAAATTTATCTCTCCCTATCTCACATAACGCTAAATGACATTCCAATAAAATGGTATGCTGTTGTGACACCACCCGAACTACATGTACTTTGATCTATGTCAAGGCATGGTTCGTAGGAAGCTTCCACGAGGTTCAATCCCACCATCCAGTTGTTCCGGAACCCCATCATGTTGGATCAACAGCCCCTTTCCACCCGAACAACGTGGACTTTGATCCATGTCAAGGCATGGTACATAGGAAGCCTTCATGAGGTTCATGCCCACCACCCAGTCATTCTGACCTCCTGCACGTCAGTTCACCAAACACCCTGGGAAGCCTAGAGTGTAAGCCCCACACCATTCCGAACAACGGGGACTTTGATTCATGTCAAGGCATGGTACATAGGAATCCTCCACGAGGATCAATACCATCACCCATTGGTCACTCCGACCCCCTTTACGTTAGTTCACCAACACCTTCGGTAGCCTAGAGTGTAAGCCCCACACCATCCTGGACTACGTGGTCTCTAATCCATGTCAAGGCATGGTAAGTATGAAGTATACCTATGGTTCAAGCCCATCATCCACCTAGACCAAGGTCCTTATTCACATCGGTTTTCCAACACACACCATCCCGAACTATGGGGACTTTCATCCATGTCAAGGTATGGTATGTAGGAAGCCTCATGAGGTTCAAGCCCAAAACCATCATCCATCCTGATTCTTACCTGGGCCGCCACATCTCGGTGAGATCATGCCACCTCACTCTCCTCCACAGCATTTGGGAAGTCACCCATGTACTGGAACCAACATCGGTGTTCCCTCCAGGGGATTCTTCAATCTGATCCACTCTAGCTAGTGTTCTGATCAGTCCGATCTGTCTTTGCTGGACGTTAAACTTGAGGCATACCCTATGTTAAACATGGGAAGCTAAGGAAAACCTCAGATACATGCCTATGGAATAAAATTCCCCATGTTTTATGTGGGATGACTCAGGCTTCCGCGCCCTCAAGAAGCCTTATAATAAGGGAAAAAAGAAAGACACACCAATCCCCAACATCCAGACACGCCAGTGATGCCCAGCGTGACTACTCCCCTAACCAAAGGTTGTTGCCCTGACCTGGCCCCTTGTAATGTCCTGACAAAAGCAGCATAATTAACAGGTATCCATGAAGATATGGTGCTGGGAAGAGTTTCACTAACAACGTATTAAATCTATGAGGGAGACCTGGACTAGGTGACAATTTCCGAGGTGGAATCCATGGAAGGAAGAAACAACATCCCATCATCCCATTTCGATCAAGGACCAAACGTCCCTGAACAAGGAACAGATGTTGCCCACCTTTGGAAAGCGGGAATGCGGGTAACAAAAGTCGTGCCTGTCGCACTCAATCCTACAGACGTGCGCGCCCCAGTGAAATCGTCGAAAACAATCACTAAACCATTCCAGTCCTCATGTCCGTATTATTTTGAAATTTAAATAATATTCATATAAAATAGTGAAATATTAATTTATAAAATGCTCAAGTCACATCAGTTGGTATCAGAGTAGGGTTTAGTAAATTTTGGAGATTAATATTATAGATTTTTTTTGAAAACCCAAAGTATTAGTCTAATATAGGATAACATCATGAAGATTTGGTAAAGTAAAAACTTTGTGGTTTTAATAGAAAATTCATCCCTTCCTGAATACTAAAAAGTGAATATGGAAGAAGAATATATGAACCAAGGGGAAATAACTATGAAAGGGGTGTATTGAGTATTAAATCTAACATCACATGTGCATTATGAGTGGTTATAAGACTACACAATTGGATATAAACTCATGAGGGATATTCTAGGGACAAATAAAATTTTATTTATAAACCATTATAAATGTTTTGAAAAGTTGATGACTATAAATTGAATAGGTTAAACCTATGGTTTAACAGATTTAAATTATGATTTAAGGATTTAGACATCATATGAATTATTTTTCATGATTACATGATTAATAAATATGAAAATTATTTCTCACACTATAATTGTCTGTCTTAGTCAATGGATGGACCTGAGAAGAATCACATTTAAACTAAACAAAATGATAAATGTAATCATTATCCACTTGACAAACCAATTTACATGGGAGATGGTATGGGGAATTTTTTTTATGATCATAAAAATATCTCAGGATATTAATAGTAAAATGAATTATAATGATCTTCCAAATGTCCAAATGAAGGAAAAACTCACTATTAAATATTTTATTCAGCAACATCTACCTTCCTTTAGTGGTCCATGTGACCCACTAATTGCAAGAAATGGATAATTACCATAGATAATATTTTTTCCTTTATCTGGTGTTCAAAATATGAAATAAATATTCCTAATATTTTATCATTTGGAATGTGAAGAAAATCGATGGTGGAATCTTATCAAGAATACGAGGTAAGAGAAGGAAATTTTCACCCTAACATGAGAAGAGTTTAATAATGTATTTTATTAAAGTATTTTCTCCAAAATGTTCAAAAAAAATTAAAAGAGAATACATGGAACTAAAGTAGAAATATGATTAATCCATTATTATTTATGAGATAAATTTCATCTAACATTCATGGTAAGATTATCATTTTATCATAGATATTGAAAAAAAATTTGACTGATTTTTAATATTTTGAGACCATGTTTATGGTTGTAATTTTATATAAGGGAATTTAATTTCTATAAAGAAATCATTTTATGTACTCTAAAAATGAAAATGGAAATTGTAGATTCTCAGTGTTCTATTGGTTTTGGGGACAAAATGATAAGGATGTATACTTGAGAAAATTATAGTAATTAAATCCATAGAGGAAAGAAAATTAATATTCATACATGTGAAAATTATGGAATGAAACATGAACTAAATTTACTTATAGGGTTTGGTAAATATTTTAAGTGTGGAAAATAAGGTTATTGAGAAATTTAATGTTGACGTAATGTTAAGAGTCTAGTTAATGAAATTATTAGTGAAAAAAAATCAATGAAATGTTCCACCCACACTCCAATGCTATAATTTAAATGATTATAGACATTACAAAAATCAGTTAATAAATATTAGGGTTAATGATGACAAATAGTTTCAAAAACCTCATAATCCAAGAGAAAAAGGGAAATCTCATGTGATCACCACTACTGAAGTTGGTCATGAGAACAAAGTGGTGAATGGTACACTTATCATCCACTCTAAATTTACAAACATATTATTTGATTCTTGATCAACCCACAATTTTGTATATGAAGTGTTTTATAAGGGTATTACATCCCCAAATAAATTATTATATTTTTATTTAGCTATAAAAACTCTTAATGTGTTGATGATTATATCTCAAGTCTATAGCTTCTCTTTGATAGAATTTTGAGGGAATGTGCTTCTTGTAAATATAAAGGTTCTTCCTATAGTTGAATTTGATTTGATTTTGGGTATGGATTGGCCCTCTATATTTTGATACAGTTTCATTTTTCAAGGATGGGAAGTCACGTTTCATATTTCAAATCAACCTATGATCATCATTTTTTGTTTGCATGAAAATGAACATCCAATTGAAGTTACATCTATTATAATGACCCTAACTCTAGTAACACAGAGTCAGTGCTTACTTTATTATATTAGCAAATTTAGAAAAGGGTCACATCCTTGCAGAATATATTTTTTAGTTTTAGAGATCCAAATACATATATAAAACCCTTTTGCATTGTGAATAGAAATTAAAACGTAATACAAAACCAAATCGAATGAATTTTAACCTTGAAACCCCAATTAAATATCTCTTTTTCATATCCTATGGAAAGGAACCAAAATATGGGTGAGATACAATGATCAGTAAGATATACATATAGAAAAATATATAATGAATAAATAAGTATAATAAATTTTTAAATGAAAATAACTGAAAACAAATTCCATTTAAAAAACATTATTATCATGATAAGATAATTCATAATCAATATGGAAAGGAAAACAGCTAAAAACACATACCATTCAAAAAATATTTGAGAAATAAATGCTTCTAGAGATAATATAATAATGAAAATATCATAGAAAATAATTAAAATAGAATTATAGATGAAGGAAATGATTAATTATTGGTTTTCATGTCTCAGGAATATGATACCTCTACCATCAAGATCTATCCTCATTATAGTTTGAAACTACTGGGTAAAAACCCATCTTATTTAGAAAACTGTTTTTTCACGTGAGACTTTTTGATGCATTTAGGGGATATATATAACCATTCCACACACATTTTTTTAAATTAAAAATAATTCATAATAACTTTACTAATATATTTAATTCATAAACAATGTGGCTTATCATCAATCATCTGTATTGAGTTAATGATACAGATTTATCAATATTTCCCTAATTAATAAAATAAATTTCAATGTAAAAAACATTTTTGAAAATGGTATACAGTTTAATAAATAATAACATAAAATAAAAAAATTAATGTGGATATTTAAGGTAAATGTAATTTATAATGAAAAATGATCTCAATAAAGTGATTGTATTAGTATAAAAGTAACAATCACAAAATAAAGTGAGATTGTACAATAACTTTAACCACTTGGTAAATTAAAATTAAAATCCCCAATGGAGGAATAATTCAAATTTCAACTTAAAATAACCTAACATATGAATGAATCATGATAATAAATTTAAAAGGGGTAGTATTTACACCATATAAATGAAATTAGGCACACACAAATATAATATGCCTCAATGAAGGGAAATTGAGACAAACTCTCTTACCTTATGGTTCCTTTTGGGTTAACATTATTTAACCTCAAGTATACTAGTTTTAAACAATTAATTAACATATTAAAGAACCATATTAATATTTATAAAATAATATATTATCCTTTTATATAATCTTATCACTTGTTTGGTAATAATCATTCATTATTTTCATTGTTTCGGGTGTTAATTTCCTTGTTTTTTCATCCATTCTTTGTCATGGATGTTCCAATTTTTTAACATATTATATAATTTAAACATCTATAGAATAATAATAAAGATATAATTATCATAATTATAAATCCATTATACTTTTAATACCAATAATTATTGATGTTTTTTCAAAAATATATTATGTTACAGTCATAGTGATGGTGGGTCGTACATATGAATCAACATCATTTCTATTTTCCAATGATCATTATGGAAAGGAGGTAAGTAATATATTATATTTCCATAATGATAATTTTATCATATATACAGTATTATTTCTTTAAATATACTTATATATTTCACTCATTTGGTTTCATGATGAAAATTGAGTGACATCATTTCGTGAAGGTGGTGGTCCACACATACACCGAGGACGTTATTATCTTTCATTGAGTGAAAAGGTAAGAAATACAATGATATATATTATCATTTAAAAATTATAAATATTTCATAAATATCATAATAATTTTATTTATACCACATATAATCATTAACTTTATCCTTATCACCTTCCATGTGTAACATTGGTGAAAGATGAATCACATCGCTTTGTGAGGCGGTAATCCACTGTACACATGAGCGATATTATCATATATTCTAAGAAATATAAAGTAAAAAATGTATATATTTTATAATGATTAAATAGGTATAATTATTTTATAAATATCACATATATACTTTATATTCATCATCATACCCAACCATAAGAGAAGGTAATGAAAAAATGAATGACAATGTTCAGAAGGCAGTAGTCCTCTGTGCACACCAAGGATGATTTTGTAACCCATTTTATGGAAGTGGTGGTGATTGTAGATAATGAACATAAAATAACAACATACCTATATATGGAATATACTAAGGTTAATATATCATCATGGTTTAACAATAATTAAATTATTTTGAAGAATAAGTAAAATAAAAATGCTCATCGAAGAACGTTACATCTTCTTAAGGTATCCTCCTTAAGTTTTCACTACTCCATTCCTATATTTTATTTATTCAAAAACCAAGGAATATATAATGATAGTAAGGAATTTGGGAAGGTATTTTTTATTAATTTTTAGAAAAAATGTTTTTAATGTATGAATAATAGAGTATAGGGGGAGACCATTTATAAGTGAGGTGAGTGACAAACTTGTAATTTTTGGAAATAAAAAGGTGTACCCACATTTTTCACATTCCAAATGGTATAAAATAGTTTATTATATAAAATTAGACAATATTAGGTCAAAATATGGCTATAAAATATGTTTTTGACAAGTTTTTATTTCAATTTAACCATTATCTTTTTAGTTTAACTCCAAGTGAATCATTTTTTCACCATAAGCATGATAATTAATTTTATATTTTTCACAATATTAATTTTGGTAAAAAAAATTAAGTTTATCTAATTATATAATATAAATTATGATAATTTAAAATATGTAATCTATTTTTTAAAATTCCATTAAAAAAAGTGGGAAAATTTTATCTGAAATTAATCCCACTAACGCGATGAGAAAGAATGTTTTTTAATGAGAAAATATTTAAAAGCTCACAAAGTTTTTATACCAAGATTTAATATGAAAATTATTAAAATGAAATAAATCAGAATAATTGATATAAAAATTAACTAATTTTACTTTAATAATAATTTAAAATATTATTTACCATTATAAAATATTTAAACGAAAAGAAAAATTTCAATTAAAATTCAATATTTTTCACTGTTCAACAAAAAAATGAAACTTTTTAGAAAAATACCTAAATTTTAGCCTAATATAATTTAGATATTGAAATTTATAAAATGAAGTTTATTTTTTCAAATAAAGTTTGTAAAATTTGTAAAAATTAATTTTAAATTGTGTGCACAAAGTGTGACTACACCGTCTTTTATAAAAAATATAGTTTTTTCAGGAAAAATTTCATTTTCTTTTAAATGATTATTATTTTATTCATAATTAATAAATAAACCTAATTTTCATAATTTATTTATTACAATTAATACATGAAAATTTATCGACTAGGTGATAACTATCATATTAAATATTAATATTTTAATAGTATGTCACTTTTCGTTTAAACTTGGTGTTGAGTGTGATGCAAGATAAAATCATCATTGTGTGTAACACAAACTATTGAAGAGAATTGATTTATTTTAAATTAAATATTTCATATATTCTTGGGGTGCTATATTTTATTCTAGTATTGGTGTTTTATGTCATACATGTTATCAAATAAAATGTTATTATTTTAAAATTTCAAGGTGATACATTCTCCCCACCTTAAATAAATTGTGTCCTCAAAATTTAAAATTGATCTCAATAATAAAGGGTTTGTCATTTGGAAATAAAATTATTTAAAAACCCACATCATAATAAGAGATAATAAAATATCCTCTTAATAAGAGATAAGGTTAAGTACAATGACCATATGAAATAACACATACTAGGTTTCCAAATAGGAGAGCATAAGTGGGAAGTGAAAACAGGAACATAGAAGAGAAAACTAACATTCAAACATTAATGTAGAGTGATGGATAACATGGTTGGGAGAAAGTTAGTGACTACAAAACCATAAACCATATGTGTGAATATGGTAATTTATATCATCAAAAATTAGGATAATAGTTTTTTTCAAGACCCTTTTACTATATTTGAGTAATTCATTCACTCTCTATGAATATAAGGAAATATAATTACATGATATATTATTATTTAATATCCATAATTCCATCCTTTGGTTGTGATTAAGTCAGTTTCCATTTCATTGCATTCACAATGAAATGAATATCCAAAACTAATTTTTTGTTCCTAAATAATTAAAACTCACTTTTAACGGATCGTATGATATATAAAAGACTAAAAAGTATTTCTGTCAATCTATAAATATTTTCCAAATCCAATATGGTTATAAAAAGTTATCCAATAACACTTAAAGTTTAACTTAATCCCTTACATAAATATTTGACCTTAAATATCATCTAATATATGACCAGCAAAATTTATAAGGACGGTCACTAAATTAACATTATATTTCAAATACAATATAATGTGGCTATTAATGTCATATTCCATGTATGTGAATAGATTTATAACCATAAAACCTTAATGAAAACATGTATTATTCCAAAAATATATCCTTAATTTTTTGAATATATTCCATTGATCTAAAAATGTAGTAAATTTTAGAAAAGATAAAAAAATCATCAAATTAATATACAATTTCATGTTAACCAATATTATCCCATAAACATATCATTTTCATTATTATATTAATATTGATCACATATTAAGGGTTATGTTCCCTTGATAACACATTTTCAAAAAAGTTCAAAATGACACTGAATCAATTTTCATAACACCATTCAACACATCCTTTCATATCCTCTATGAAATATTATTGGAGTACCATCGTTATATGTTTTATGATTATTATGATGGGAATATACTTAGTAAAATACTTTTAAAACATGTTTCATGGATCCAAAAAACATGAAAATTAATTATTCCACTTAGGTTAACACTACCACAAAACTGAGTAAGGCGAGCGCCACCCCTTTATCAGAGCTAACGAAAAAGCACTGATAAAGGGGGGGTACCTTTATCAGTGCTAAAAAAAGTGCTGATAAAGGTACCCCCTTTATCAGCGCTTTTTTTAGTAGTGCTGATAAAGGGGGGGCTTTATCAGCGCTTTTTTTAAAAGCACTGATAAAGGGCTCGACTTAAAAAAATTAATTAAAAATAATATATAAATATATAAATATATAAATGTAGTTATATTGATATAAATCTAATATATAATTTTTAAATATATTTTAGATAAGTAAAAATATACATTTACACTTAATATACATAATATATAAGATATTTAGTGAAAATGGATTATAAAAAAATTAATTTTTTTAATTAATTATTTTATAATTATTATGGATTAATAGTCATTTAATAAAAAATTGATGAATAAAAAAATTAAAAAAATTAAAGAAATCCAAAATATGTTGAAAACGCAACTCAAACTTCAAACGGCCATAACTTTTGATCAGGGTGTCTGTTTGAGCTCTACCACATATCAAATCGAAGCCTACGATGAGATCTATGCAGTTATCATTATGGTGACTCGGATCAAGGCTCTTTAAAGGCCAAAATAGGGCCAAAAGGCCTCCAAAACTGAGTTTTTACACGAGGTACCCCGATTTTTTAACATTTTGTTGATTTTCAGCCTCGTTTAAAGTGGTATTATTGGATTTTTTTTGTGGGGACTGAATTTATTGCAAGGTATTACATTCATATTGATATTATGTCTTTGAAATTTAATCATTTTTTATAATGCTCTTCTATTCATAATCAAATATATAACTATATGTACATATATTTTATATATTCACACCTAAAAATTTAATTTTTTAAATAAATAATAAAACATATTTACATATAAAATATATTAGCTTTATATAAATAATAACTAATACCCATTTTATTTAAAATACCAATATATGAATATTTATATAACTATATATTAATATAACTATATATATTAATATATATATATATATATTAATATAACTATATATATTAATATAACTATATATATATTAATATAACTATAAATATATATATTAATATAACTATAAATATATATATTAATATAACTATAAATATATATATTAATATAACTATAAATATATATATTAATATAACTATATATATATTAATATAACTATATATATTAATATAAATATATATTACTATAGGAATAAATATATCTATATATATATATATAAATAGATATATCATAAATAAGAGAAAAAATCAATATAGGGGAGTGGTAAAGGCTTTAGGTGCCCAGGGGGGAGGTCTCGAGATCAAATCCAGGTGGAGGCAGGGTTGCGCGTGCAGGGGCGATTTAGAGGGGCTAGCGCTGATAAAGGGTGTAGGTTGTGCGTGTGGGCGTTGTAGGAGCGGAAAAACACTGATAGGGGGGGGCTCAAGCACTGTAAAAGCCCCCCCCCCCCGAGATTAGTAGTATTTTCTTAATTTTTTTTTGTTTTATCAGCCCTAAAAACAAGCGCTGATAAAAGACCATTTTATCAGTGCTGATAAAAAGTCCCCTTTTTTCAGCGCTGATAAAAGGGTTCTATATCAGCGCTTTTTGGAGCATTGATAAAGGGGACCCCCCCCCCCCCTTTATCTTCACCGACATTGACATCTCTTTTCTAGCACTATTAAAGGCCATTTTTAGCCCTTATAAAAGCCGTATTTGTAGTACTGTAAATCAATATCACATGCTTTTCCTTCACCCATTAGCTTCAGATGAGGTATATTCACTTGATTCTTACGGAATTAATTTGCACAATCCCCCATCTCCTTACATTTTAAGTATTGAACATTGTAAATTGCTTTATTTCCCTTGTAATTATGATCATTGTGTCCTTTCTCTCCACACTTGTGTAAAACTTATATTCCCTTCAATAAAGTACTAATGTGTTTATTTAAACAATTATGACATATTGGAAAATCTTTCTTTCCCTTCTTCAATTTATCGATTTTTCTCTTCTGCCCTAATATTATATTTCTTCCCATTAAAGAATAAGATCTAGATTATTAATTCTCTATCTTGATATAATATTAAACTATTTTATCATATGAAGAAATTTTTTGAGAGACCAACTCCCTTCTGTGATTTGGATTTATCCCTTTAAATAAATATTCAATATTGAACTATGTGTTGCATATATAATCCATATGGTACCTAGATAAACATGTAAAGGAAGATTCATAATCCATAAGACTTTGTTATTTATTTTTATCTAAGATAAATAAATTTGTACTCATCATAATTTGTTTATTATGAGGGAAATATTTCTCTGATATTGTCTAATTAAAATATTTCCATTCAATGAGTTATATTTTTTCTTCCTCCTTAGTATTCTAGATCAATAAGAACTATTGATCATCATTCCCTTTGATATAATAAATTGAAAGTGTGACCTTTTTTTCACCACATCCCATGGATATAAATAACTTTTCTAGATACTTAATTCTTTATTTAGTTACCATAGGATTAGTAGTCACTCCAAATGATGGGGGAATTTGATGTATAAAGTAATCAAACATAAGATAATCTAACTATGGAATACGTTGATCTCTCTGATCAAGTTTATATTTCATAACATGATTATATTTCCCAAATATATCCATAATTTTCTTAGTTCCAATATGAGATGTATTGGATTCCTCAGTAGTGAAATCTCTACACTAGTTATGAGTATTAATATCCCTCTTCCTTCCATGTTCCATTTATAAATAATGGATTATAACGGACATGATCATAAAATTATTAATTTTAAATCATAATGTATAACTCTAAATATGGTGTAACACCTAGCATTAATTAAAAAATTCATTCACCATAAACTTGGTTTCTTTATGGATATAATTATTCTTGAAATCATTCTAAATGGTTTGTAGAGAAAATGTTAATTATTCTATTCATATCCCCTAATAGTGTTAAAATAGGTGTTTTGTAAGACCTGTTTTCAGGAAACTAGTGATGATCAATTCAATCCCAATGTACCCTTTTGAAGTAATTACTCCATGATATATCTATTCCAGAACCAATTCCACTTGTAGTATCTAGATATGGATGTATTTATAGGAAAAACTACACAATATATTATTTACCAAAAAATTAGGATGTTCTATTATAATTATCCTAAATTTTTATAATATGGTTATGTTCCCAAATATATATTTTCCTTAATCTAGTTCTCAAGGTTTCTAGTAAACTTCCTTTTATACCAACTATATTGACCTCAACTCTAGTAACCTAGATTCAGTGTCTTATTTATTACCTTAGCATAGATTAAATAGGTCAAATCCCAAAGGAATGATTAGTTTAGTAGTTTTTTAGAACTATATACCTACATAATACCCATTTTACATTGGGAATAGAAAATAAAACAGAATACATAACAAAATAGAATGAAATTCATCCTTGAAAACTCATTCAAAGATCTGTTCTTCATATCCTGGGGAAAGGAAGAAAATAAGAGTGGGCTAAAATGATCATTAAGGGTTACATAAAATAGACTCTATCCTAAATCAGTAATAATAATTAATATTAAATGGTAAATAATTGAACACACATTCCATTTAAATAACTTAACTACCATGATAAGATAAGAAATAATCAATATGATTAGTTAAATAATTTAAAACACATTCCATTTAATCAATTACTAAGAATGAGATGAATATAGAGATAATATCATAGAAAAAATATCTTGAATAATAATTAAAAATAAATTCTTAATGAATTATATTCTTAATTATTAGACGTCATGTATCAATCACATGATACCTCTACCGGCAAGATTAATCCTCAAGAATGTTTAAAACTACTAGATCAAAACCTATCGGATTTGGATAACACTAGTGCAGAAAACATTATTTACGTCACCATTTTTACGTCGGTTATATATAACTGATGTGAGAATTTGTGAAACGTGTTTTTTTAAGTTGGTTATTTTATAACAGACGTAACAAATGTGTTGAGTAGCTTTTAAACGTCGGTTATTTTAATAACTGACGTTACAAATCGCGCGTGTTCGGTTTTTTATGTCGGTTATAAATTAACCGATGTTAAAAATCAATGTGTGGGGGTTTTTTACGTCGGTTATTTGAAAACTGACATAAAAAATGAGATATCTAGGCATTTTTTACGTCGGTTATTTGATAACTGACATAAAAAATGAGATATCTACGGGTTTTTTACGTCAGCTATTTTATAACCGACGTAAAAAACCAAAGCGTGGGGGGTTTGTTACGTTGGTTATAAAATAACCGATGTAAAAAACGAGATATCTACAAGTTTTTTATTTCAGTTATTTTATAACCGACGTAAAAAACCAAAGCGCAGGGGGTTTTTTACATCGGTTATAAAATATCTGACGTAAAAAACCAATGGGCGGGGGGTTTTTTACGTCGGTTTTCAAATAACCGATGTTATAAATTTAAAAAATATTTTATAACATCGGTTATTATAAAACCGACGTTATAAAACATTTAAAAAATTAAAGCCCTGTGGACTGTCATTTACGATTTTTCGATCAACAGTCCGCGGGCTCGTCTCTTTCGCGCGGCAAACCCTAATCGGCTCGTCGATCGACCTGCGTTAAACTCATTTTGGCTTCATCATTTATCATCTTTACTCTCCTCGGATCTATCATCTCAACTCGCAACACTCAAGTAATCCTTCCACGAATTTATTTCATTCGTTTTTTTCGGATAATCTATATTTATGTTTTGCGATTTTTTTAAACTAGGTTAGATTCTTCCATTTCGAAACCTATTACATCTTTTTGAATATCGTTGGCACTAGACATTTATTTTTATCTTGAGTGTCTTGTTTTTGTATTTATTTATAATTTTTTTTATATATTACCTTGTATTTAATGACTCAAAATCCTCCTATGTTGGAAACATATTTGGGGTTATTTATTGAAGGACTATGGCACGATTAAGGAAATATTTGGTATATTTCCTGATTTTACCCGTTTGAATTTCATTATCAAAAAGAAATTTGAGGTATGGTTGATTCATCCATTCCATTTATCCTATATTTCATTTAACGCTCTGGTTCATCTAACAATTTTGTAGTTGGATAACCAATAATGTTTATGTGATTAGGGAATTAAAAGAAATTATCATCATATATAGTGAATCATCCTTGTTGAGTGTCTTATCATAGAATAGGAATCATTCATCCATATTGAAGATGTCATTTTTTTAGAAAACAAAAACCATTAATGTAAACCATTAATCATTCATTAATTGAACTAAAATAATTATTTACACATGAGTTTTAATGGAACATAATAAAATAAATATTTATCTTTCACCCTCATAGAGTCTAATAAATCTATGATAAACCATTTGTTTTCTTTAATGGAAACAAATTCACTTTTACCCACATTGTATTTTTAGAAGACACTAAACTCCCTTATTATTTCACCCTTCTGGGAAGTATTAAACATCATTATATCCCTTTAAAAAATCTAAATGTCACAGAAATATCGTGCATCCATTTTGTCTTATAGGACTCTACTATAGATAAGTATACCATTTTTATTATTATTAGTTATGATAAACTCTATCATAACATCATTAATATATGTTTATAAAAATGGGAATATCACAATTATCATGATTTTAGTTGAGAATAATGATAATGTTTTTTATTAATGATAATATAGACATGGGTAATTTTACAAAAAGAATGTGAACTTGAATAATGAATGTTACTTATATGTATTTCACAAGATTTTTTGATTTTATGTCACAAAACTAATTGATGATCGAATAAAACAAATAATTGAACCACCAACCAAAGTGAAACCAGTGTACTGTTCTATTTTAGAAATTAAGGATTCAATCAATGAGATTGTGATTTATTTATTTTTCAGTGTTTCTGAATAAAGATACTAGATTCTATTTCAAATGGGTTTTTTTTTTATGTTTCACGATTTTATTTGATGTAGGTTTTTATTTTTCATGTATTACTTCATAAAGTGGTCTTGGTTCATTTGATTTTGTGTTTCCTTTGACACCATCCCCCCTCAATGAATATGATCTCTCATTGCCAGTTTTTCTCTAATTATTCTCTCATACACCTTTTGGATTTGATGGTTGATTACAAACATATTTATTCAAATATTTAAGCTGGATTATACGCATTTTTTAGGATTATATTGCTGTTTTATGCCACTTTATTTACTATTCTATCCAATACTAAGACCCTTTCTAGTAAGAAAAATTTCATAAGAAATACGATTGGACTCTTCATCATATTTCATGAAAGGTTTTTATAATAATGTCACGTTTTTAAAAAAAATATGTTATATCAAAGATGTGGAAACGGGTGGTGTCCGGGTGGTATCCAAGGGGGTTGGTGGGTGTGAGTGGCTGTCCACGAGGGTGGGGGCCTGTCCAGAGGGTTTTGGGGGTTGTCCAGGGGGTGGGGGGCTGTCCAGAGGGTTGGGGGTGTCCAGGGGGGTGTTCAAGGGGTAGGGGTGGGGGTGGTGTCCAGGAGGGGTGGGGGTGCTGTCTAGAGGGGTGGGGTCTGTCCGGAGGGTTGGGGGTGTCCATGGGTGGTCCAAGGGGGTGGGTGGGTGTGGGGGGCTGTCCAAGGGGGTGGGGGCCTGTCCAGAGGGTTTTGGGGGTTGTCTGGGGGGTGGGGGTGATTCTCAGGTTTACTCCATTTTCTCCAATTTTCTATCAACTATGTAGGCGGCATTGTTTTCTTTGATTCAATGAAATTTAAAACTGTTATATCTAACTATATTCTATTTTAAAAATAATATTCAAGAATATTTTCTTAAATACCCATAGATTTGTTTTATATTTTAAATTATTTTACATTCAAATTATTATTTTTTTCATATAAACATATATTTGTCTTATCATAAATATATATATTTTTTGTTCATATTTGTTATAGGTAATAATGAGTCGAAGTTGGATTACGACACATCGAATGAGCAATGAATTTGAGGAAGGTGTTGATGACTTTTTGGAATTTGCAAAATGAAATGTTCCAAGTAGTGACATTTTTTCTATCCATGCCTGAAATGTTTGAATATGAAGAAGTTGAAAAGTAGAGAGATAAAAGTTCATCTGATTTGTCATGGTTTTAATCCTAGTTACATCCCTTGGATTTGGCATGGTGAAACTGGACTGAATGTCACTGATGATGATGATTCACAAGATGGTAACTCTGATGGAATTGAAGAAATGATTCGCGATATTGTAGCAGAACAAATTGAGATAGAACTGACAGTTGCACATCTATATGGTGAAGCTGAAAAACCATTATATCCTAGTTGTACAGATTTTACGGTTTTGTCGGTGGTGTTAAGATTGATTAACCTGAAGGAGAAACATGGATGGAGTGACAGTTGTTTTACAGAGCTGCTACAATTGATGAAATACATTCTTCCAAAAGATAACAATCTTCCAGATTCACATTACAAAGCCAAGAAAATATTATGCCCGATGGGATTGGGATACAAGAAAATACATGCATGTCCGAATGACTGCATTATATATAGGAAGGAATATGAATTTATGTCAGAGTTTCCTAAATGTGGGACATCACGGTATAAGGCGAAAGAAAAATCACAGGCTGGTGTAGAGATTACAAAGCTCCCTTCAAAGGTATTTTGGTATCTTCCTATAATTAATCATTTCAAACGTTTATTTTCTAATTCACATGATGCAAAAGGGTTAAGATGGCATGCTGAAGAGCGGGTATGTGATGGAAAAATACGTCATCCAGCTGATTGTCCACAATGGAAGAAAATTGATGCGCAGTATTCTAAATTTGGAAATGAAATTATAAATATCATACTAGGGTTGTGCACAGATGGAATGAATCCATACCGAACCCTCAGTAGCACACATAGTTCATGGCCTATTTTATTGGTAATTTACAACCTCTCTCTTGAAGTTTGTATGAAGCACAAATATGTTAGGTTGAGTATAATGATCTCTGGTCCAAAGCAACCCGGTAATGATATTGATGTTTACTTGTCACCGTTGATTGATGATTTGAAACTGTTATGGGATGATGGTATTAGGGTGTATGATTCTTATAAAATGGAATATTTTCAACTGCATGCAGTGCTTCTGTTCACTATAAATGACTTCCCAGTGTATAGAAATTTGTCTGGATACAGTGTTAAAGGGCATAAAGCATGTCCAATTTGTGAACAACAGACGTCATATTGTCAATTCCATCATGGGAGGAAAACAGTGTACATGGGTCATCGAATGTTTTTCCCTCTAGAACACCCTTATAGAAGACTAAAAAAGGAATTCAATTGCTCACAAGAATTTGATACTACTCCAAAACCATTATCCCCTAATCTGTATTTTGAGAGGGTGAAAAACCTTGATGTGACATTGGGAAAGACACAAAAATCTGGTAATGATAGACATATTTGGAAGAAAAGGTCATTTTTTTGAGCTACCATATTGGAGGTATCATTAAGTTAAACATAATATTGATGTCATGCACGTGGAGAAGAATACCTGTGATTCTTTGATTGGAACATTGTTAGATATTAAAGGAGAGACTAAAGATGGGTTGAATTCAAGATTAGACTTACTATCAATGGGAATACGTTTGGAGTTAGCTCCCACTCCTAAAGGAAGAAGAACATTTCTTCCCCCGGCTTGTCATACATTATCAAATAGAAAGAAAATTAGCTTCTGTCAGTGTCTTCATGATACCAAAGTGCCTCAAGTTTATTCTTCTAATGTAAAATTTTTTGTCTCATTGAAGGACTTGAAGTTGATAGGTATGAAATCACATGATTGTCACGTCATGATGAAATAAATTCTACCAGTTTCATTGCGTGGAATATTTCCCATTCGTGTCAGAAAGACTATAATGATGTTGTGTTATTTTTTCAATTCAATTTGTAACAAGGTGATTGATGTGAATGCTTTGAACATTTTGGGAAGGGATGCAATTTTTATACTTTGTCAATTGGAAATGTATTTTCCTCCAACTTTTTTTGATATAATATTGTATTTAATGATTCATCTGGTTCGAGAAATAAAGCTTTGTGGACCTGTATATCTTCGTTGGATGTATCCTTTTGAAAGGTATATGAAAATATTAAAGGGGTATGTTAAAAATCTATATCGACCTGAAGCATCCATTATTGAAAAGTATATTTCTGAGGAGGTAGCAGAGTTTTGTACGAGCTACTTAGTTGTGGTGCAACACATAGGTTTGCCTCCATCTCGCCATGAACGAGTTAATAATGAGGGAAAGGGGATTCATGGCTTGAATGTCAAATAATTTTCAGCTGAACAGATGAAGAAGTTAGAATCATACATCTTGAATAACATAGTTGATGCTCAACTATATATCACATTGCATATTAATGAGTTGAAACAATGTCATCCAAAGAATAAAGAAATGTGGATTTTGAATGAGCACAAAAAAACTTTTTTGTCATGGATTAAAAAGACATTTCTTGGTAGATCAGATGTATCAGAGACATTAAAATGGATAGTGGGTGGTCCATCTTTAAATGTTATAACACGGTCTGGTTATGACATTAATGGTTATACATTTCATACGAAAGCTCAGGACAACAGAAGTGCAGCTCAGAATAGTGGTGTATTGGTGTTTGCAGAAGCAATGCATTTTTCGATTGCTAAGGACAAAAACCCAATTTCTTCATCAAGTGCATATTATGGAGTGATTGAAGACACATGGGATGTTGATTAATTTAAAATTAAAGTTCCTGTTTTTAACTGTAAATGGTTTAACAGTAACAACAGTGTCAGACACGATGAATTTGGAATGACACTTGTTAATCTAAATTGATTGGAAGACACAGGTGATTCTATTATAATGGCAACACATGCAAAACAAATTTTTTACGTAGTAGATCAATTAGATATGCAGTGGGTTGTTGTTTTACAAGGGAAAAAACAATATATTGGTGAGGATGAAATTGATGAATATGATGATTTATGTGAGATCCCTACTTCCATGGAAAGATTAACATAACATAATAATGATCATGTTGAAGACATATTTTGTGCCATAATGAACAATCACGACGAAGGAATTTGGAAAAACAGTCCATTTGTACATTCCTAAAATTATAGTTAACATATGTTTATTTCTTGTTTACGTTTATTTTTTCCATAAATGTTAGATATTGTAAGTTTTTTATTTATTAAAACATGTTTTAAAACAAAATAAGTATATGTTTTTGTTTGTTTTAAGTTTGTTTAGTTTACTTTATCCCGTTTATAACCATTACATGAATTATATATCTATTATTTTTGTTCACTGACAATTACTTTACCATGTTTACCATGTTTACCAGGTTTACCATTTTTACCATGTTGACCATCTTTACAATCTTTACCATCTTTACCATCTTTACCATCTTTTCCATTGTTTAACATGCTTACCATATTACCAATGTTTACTATTATGTAACTTAGTACACTTTTCAATTTTCTGATTAGAGTAGTATTAAAATATTTGAATTTGTATATTTGTGAACTAACGTTTGTTTTTTTTATTTGAAGGATAATGAAAGATCATTCAGATGATCAACCACATGATTATAAAGAGGAGCATATTGCTGGTCATACCTCTAGGGATGAACATTCACATGCTCCTATTATGACAAAGATTTCAAAGGTTTCTAAACGTGGGTGCACACATTTACCAAAATTATCAGTTGACCATACGCAGGATCAGAGGATAGTCATTGAGTTTGATGATGATTATATTCCTAGAGGTCTGAATGCAAACGATTTTAAGAGTTTTGTAGCAACTCGGGCTAAGAGAAAAGTAAGCATTATGTATGATGATTGGAGAAGTGTGGATAAAGCGATTATCTCTCAGTTTTGGGAGACGATTTTGGTAAGATCTTTTGTCATTGTTTGACTATTCTTTTAATGTTTCTAGTATATATAATATGTTTAACCACTTCTTTATCAGATGACATTTGATATTCCTGACACTGGAGGAGTCAGGAAGAAATGCTTATCGTTGGCTGCCAGGAGATGGAGGGATTTCAAATCAACACTTTCATCTGATTTCATTTATGGTCAAAGGAGTCATGACAATCCATTTCGTATATATCCTTTTATAGATGAAGACACATGGAGACAGTTTTTTGAATGTAGAAGAAAAGATTCATTTCTGGTAAGGGCAATGTAAAATTTTATAAACATTATTATATAAATGATTTTATTAATGTTTTATTAATGATTTCTGATTCTTAAATTACAGCAAACAAGGAAATCTCATGAGGAGATCCAATCTAAAAATTTATACCCTCATAGTTTATCTCGGGGAGGGTATGCATTATTGGAAGAACAAATGATGGCGGAAAAATCTCAACAACTAAGAGATGAGTCTTCAAGCTCTGGAGAGGTGGCCCCTCCATCCCCTACATCTAGACATGAAAAATGGAAGAGAGCTCGGAATGGAAAAAAAGGGAAATATCTTTCGGAAGAATCGAGAATCGTAGCTGAGAGGATTATAAGATATGTATTTTATTTATTTAAGTTAACAATTTTCTTCATATAATTTCAATCATTATAGAAATGTTCAATTAATTAATATAGGACTCTCTTGAGGAGCAGAGTTCAGAGGGGACATTTACAGCTACTAGGAGGGAAGATATTTTATTTGCAGCATTAGGAAGGCCCAAACATCCTAGTTGTGTAAGAGGATATCCAACTGGTGTATCGGTAAGAAAATTTTTGCCACATTCTTCAAATTCTAACATTGAGGGGGTTTATAAAAAAATAGAATCCTTAGAGGCTGAAGTTCATAATATTAATGCGACGATGGAGGACAAGATTAGAGAGTCCGTGCAGTCTATGTTTGCAGAAATTCAAAGACAATTTCAGACTGCAGCTCCCACTCCTCCACCTCCCCCTGCAGACCCCATTATTTATCCTCCACCTCCGCCAGTAGCTCCCACTCCCCCACCTCAGCATGCGGACCCTATTTTTTATCCTACGCCTCCACCGCAGCTTCCTACTTATTGGGAGTTGTATATTGATGATTCTCAACATCTTATAGTAGCATATGGGTTGGTATATTGTATAGGAGATACAGCTCATCATCAACAATTAGAGGTAGAGAATCAAAGGTTCACTATACAGGATATTATAGATAGATCAGATAGGGTACATATACCTACAGATGAGGTGGCGACAGTTGGACAGAGTATCGACCATTTTTTAATTTGGCCATCCAGACTTCTTCGACTCATTACCATAGAGGTATGAATGTTATATCTTTTATTTTATTTTTTTATTAAAGTTGTTTTATCATTTGAAAACTCATTTATTTTTCAATTTTTTTACAGTAATACTTCAAAGGTAAAGAAATACTGTATAGACAACAACAAAGACAAATGGCTATGACATTAGATACAGATTCAAATGGTCTTGACAGATTATCAAGATATTCACATTTGTTGTCGGGTTATTATGAGTTTCCAATGGAAGCTCATGTTTGTGGACGTGAAATAAGAGTGGGGATTATAAAAACTGATATCATAGAGCTTGTTACTAGAGATAAGTTGGGAATCAACATGGTGAAATTTTTTTCCATTTAAGTCATAACACCTTTTCCCTGCATTATATTTATTAAAAATGTATACTTATGTATGTTTTGTGTTAGGTATATTTATAAAATTTTTGAGAGTAATGAGCTGATAAAAGTATATGGATTCATGGACCCGCAATTGATTTCCCCTGAAGCATGTGCATTGAATGAGGAACAAAGAATGGTTTATATTGCTGAAAGATTTGAAAAGAATATAATCACACAATGTTGGATGATGCCTTTTTGTGAGAGGTATGAAACACATTTCTATCAAAGAGTTAATTATCTTTTAACATAAAAAACCACTAACGTCAAATTTCCTTTTATCAGTAATCATTGGATGTTAGGGGTTTTTTGCCCAAGGGAGAAAGCCCTTTATTGGATATGCTCTGTCCATGGTGATGTGCGGGAAAGTTTTAAGAATATATTGGTAAATTAAGTTTCAATTTCTCAATAGTTTTATATATTATAATGAATTTTAAATTTACCCCATTCGTATTATTTTCTAACAGTGCATGGGCCTACATTCGAAAAAACACAAAGAAAAGAGGTGAAATGATCAAATATGTAAATGCGAAGGTAAATATCCATTTATAATTTGTACTTTTTGATTTATTACATAAAAATAATATATTGAATTTACACTCATTCAAACAGAATTGTCATGAACAACAAGGCATCATTGAATGCGAATATTATATGTTAAGATTTATGTATGAAATAATAACAACTGGGACAGTTGTGAATTTTGACCTGGTTCGATTTCCTCTTAAACTTTGCCATAATATTTCAATTTGATTTATTCATTATACACGTTAACTACTTTCTTTTTCATTTTTATCTTTTTGATGACCCTAAACCCTATACTGCTGAAGACATCAAACACTTACAAGTGGAGTGGTCAAATTATTTTACAGGTTTGATTGAATTTTAGTTGTTTGTAATGTAAAATGTAATTTTGAATATTGTCGTTGTAATTGTGTATTTGGAAGTTTTTTAGGTTGGATTTAGTTTTTTTTGAAGTTGACAGTGTAAGTTATGAATGTTATATAAGTGAATGTTTAATTTTGCTCTGCTTCTTGTTTTGGTTTACTTATGATGGTTTTTCTGGTATGGATTTGGGTCTGTGGGGGAGTGGTTCCGAGGGTGTGGGGGTGTGTTCAGTGGGGTTGGGGGTGTCCAGCAGTCTGGGAGAGCTGTCTGGTGGGGTGGGGGGATAGTCGAAGGGGGTGGCAGGGTTGTACAGGGGTGCGGGAAGGCGGTCTAGGGGTGTGGGAGTGTTGTCCAGGGGTGGGGGTACACATGAGGGTGGGGGTTGTCCAAGGGTGTTTGGGGCTGTCTAAGGGTGTGGTGGTGGCTGTCAAGTGGGGTGAGGGGGTTCTGTTCAGGCGGGTGGGGGGTTGTCGAGGGGTGTTTGGGGTTGTCCGGGGGTCGGGGGCAGTCCAAGAGTGTGGTGGGGGCTCCAATGGGGTGGGGGAGGGCTGTCCAGGGGGTATACATGAGGGTGAGGGCTCCAACGGGGTGGGGGAGGGTTGTCCATGGGGTATACATGAGGGTGGGGGCTGTCTAGGGGGTATGTTTTATATGTTATCAATGTACATGATTAATTTTGATCTACTATCTGTTTTTGTGGTATGATTTCTTGATTTGTTTTCTGGTTGATTCTGGTGGAGAGCAGATGACTGCATTCAATTTAAAAAAATGGGTTTATCACATCGGTTATTTAATAACTGACGTGATAAAAGGCCTGGAAAATGGTTTATCACGTCGGTTATTAAATAACCGACGTGATAAAAGGCCTGGGAAATGGTTTATCACGTCGTTTATTTAATAACAGACGTGATAAAAGGCCTAGAAAATGGTTTATCATGTCGGTTATTTAATAACTGATGTGATAAACCTCATCCCCCCAGTTTATCCCATTAGTTATTTAATAACCGACCTGATAAACCCCTGCCCCCTGGTTTATCACGTCAGTTATTGAATAACTGACATGATAAACCCCCTCCCCCAGTTTATCACGTCGGCTATTATATAACCGCCGTGATAAACCCCCCTCCCCCCGGTTTATCACGTCGATTATTCAAAAACCGACGTGATAAACCCCCCGTCCCCCGGTTTATCACGTCGGTTGTTTAATAACCGACGTGATAAACCCCCCCCCCCCCGGTTTATCATGGTGGTTCTATAAGAACCGATGTGATAAAACCCCCGCACCCTGGTTTATCACGTCGGTTATTTTAATAACCAACGTGATAAACCATTTTCCAGGCCTTTTATCATGTCAGTTGTTAAATAACCGACGTGATAAACCCTTCCCATTTTATTTATCACGTCAGTTCTAAAATAACCGACATCATAAACATCACGATTTTATGTGTTTGACGTCAGTTTTTAAATAACCGACATCAAAAACGTTATTTATAACGGCTCTCGTATTAACGTCGGCTAAAAACCGACGTAAAAAATTAAAAATAACCGCCGTAAAAAACATTTTCTGCACTAGTGTAACTAGTTTTTCTCTAGAGACCAATCAATGAATCGAGGGGCTATCTATAACCAATACCCACCCATGTATTTCATTTACAAATAATTCCTCATATATCGAAAAATCTATTTAATTAACAAATAATGATCCTTTTCATTGAGTAACTATATTGATTAAAGGATGCAAATTTAACAATTTTTTCCCAATAATTCATATAACATTAAAAGTAAACATCTTATACAAAAATGGTATAAGGTTTAGGTAATAATAATATCTATTAAAAATGGATATTTAAGATAAATTTAATGTAAAATGAAAAAACATCACAAGAAAGTGATTATCTTGAGAGAATGTTAACCATCAAAAAAGAAAGAGAGACTGTAAAATAACTTTTACCACTTTGTAAATTTCAAGTAAAATACTATTGGATGAAATAATTAAAATTGAAATTTAAAATACCATGAATTATGAATGAATAATGGTATTATTTTTCAAAGGGTCCGTATGTACACCATATAAAATAAATTAGGCACAAAACAATAGAGTATACCTCAATAAAGGGAAATTGAGCCAAAGTTCTTTACAACATGTTACCTTTTGGTCAAATTTTTTTAACCTAATGTATATTGGTTTCAAACATGTTATTAATTAATTAAATAACAATATTAATATTTATAATATCATATATGATCCTTTTATAATATATTAATTCTTTTTCATTGATAATCATTCATTATTTTCATTATTTCGAGTGTTAGTTGCCTTGTTTTCTCATTAATTATTTATTATTAAGGTTCCAGTTCTTTTGAATATTATATAGTTTCATCATATCTATAATAATAATCATGAAATAATTATCGTAATAATACATCAATTATAATTTTAAGACCAATCATGAATGTTGGGTTTGAGAAATAAAGTATGTTACAATCATATATATAGTAGGTTGTATGTACGCATGAGTATCATTTCAATTTATAATGATCTTTATGGAAAGGATGTAAGTAATATATTATATTTATAGAATGATAATAATATCATTTATACCATATTATTTCTTTAATTATACTTATATATCATCTATGAGGCGTGGTGATGAAAAGAGAGTCGCATCGATTCATGAAGGCAGTAGTCCACACATACACAATGGATGTTATCATCATTCATTGAGTGAAAAGGTAAGAATGAAAATGATATATATTATATTATAAGAAGAATAAATATTTCATTAATATATTAATAATTTCATTGATATCACATATGATAATTAAAATTTTACTTATCACCTTCTATGTAAAATGTCAGTGAAAGACGAATCCCATCACTTCGTGAGGCGTTATTCCACCATACACATGAGAGGCATTAACGTATCTTATACAGAATGGAAAGTAAAAAATTTATGTAATGACTAAAAATCTTCTAAAAAAATTTACCTTGTGATTTAATTAAATTTATTATTGTGTAATGTGGTTATAGAAAACACATGAACATCTTTGGTTTTATTATATCCTATTTATAAGACAATTAAAAATCATAACCATTGATAATATGACCATTGAATATTGATCACATGATTAGTATAAATATAATGTTTTAATAAATACAATTGATATATACAAAGAAAGTGATGTAATCAACCAGTAGGATCATACCCTATTAAGCCCACTTATCAGATGTTCTGAGGGAGATAGCATATCTGGGATTTTCCATTGGCCAAGCCCAAGATAAGATCCAGTAAAATAAATAGGAGAAAAAATTTTTATGGGTGAATTTCAAGCTCATCGAGATCATGGCCCAAACCATGTATGGTGAACCACCCCATGAAGGCATCACCATTGCACACATTAATCTTAGGGAATTTTTTGGTGTATTAAAGGGATGTGTATCATGAAATTATAGATATGATTATGTAAATTATTTGTTATTAAATAATTGATATATTTTCAACCTATTATTATTACTTTATAAATGATTTTTATTTAGATATAATAAAACACAAATATTATTTTTCAGTAATATTAAAATTAAAATGACGAATTTACTTTTATGAATTAATGGATATTTTAAATTGATAATATTTTAGTAAAATGTCATTATAAAATAGTGTTTATTAAATTTAAATTATAATATTATTTTTATAAATTCAAATGCAATTTTTATTGGGGTTCAAAAACTGTTATTTTCAAAAACCAATCATTTCTTAATAAATGTTGATTTTATTTTAAAAGTGGAAATTCACATATTTATAAAATTATTTATATAAAAGGAATATTATTTTTGGAATCAGAAAATCGAAATTATCCACTGGTGAAGTCTTTATAATTTTTTGAGTCATTCGAATTTTTCGGTAAAAAATTTAATAACGTACAAATATAATTTGTGCATTATGACATCATAATTACCTAATACTAATGTAATAAATACTATAAAGGGAATCCACCTCTAAATATCTTTTTTATCTATAAAATAATTATTTTTTATCTTTATTTGATTAATTTTATAAAGCCATTATGAATCATCCAAAACCATCAATATATTTTATGGTTTTAAAGTCATTTAATTAAGAGTATGACTCACCTCCACATATAAAAGAGAATTATTTTATTAATTTTGGACATTAGACTTAAATATTAATGAAAAATAATCCAATTTTTTAGAAACCATGGGATGTTTTGGGATGTTGGTAATTTTATTATAAAGAGTTTAAAACCTAAGTCTGATAAATAATAAAAAAATATTCACTCATTTACTATATAAACCAACCCAATTTTCCATTTCTATTCATTAAAAATCATTTTGTAATTACCTTACTCTTACCTCCACAATTTATATTCTTCTCATGGTTCCCCCAACTTCTCAAGAAGATCCTCCCAATAATTTGGATCCACGCACTCAAGTAAGGGATCATCACCTTCTCTTCTTTATTCAAGTTTATTTATTATATTATTCCTTATATTTTACAATTAATTATGTTGGGATGTGTCTTTACATGTCCATATTACTTTATATTTGATATATAAATAATGATAGACCCAATTTTCTCTCATCAACCCATTTTATGAATTTTTATGTGATGTCATTATGCTGCCAAATTTTCACTGTTATTTTCCATGCCAAAACAACTGTGTTTTGAATACCATACCCATTTCTTTTCAAGGGTGTTCACCTTTTTAAAATTATAAATATTTTAATTGGGAATTTAATTTATTTCTTCTAAACTCCTTTATCATTTAATCAATTAAGATATTTAATGAATCCTTGTTATATGATATATGTGGAACACTTAAGCACAAGAATGCAAAAAAATGATGGGTGTACTGAAATTATATAGCACTCCAATGCATTTTGTAATTTTTAGTCTCATGAAAAATCATGTTGGGAAAGGGTGTGAACTTGATTCCTTTATGAGACTTTTTCTATCATTATGTCTTGGCAGTTATCCTTGAATTATGTTTATAATGCAGTATTTTAAGTTGTTTCTATATTTCCCATGTTTCCTTTATGATTATCATGTTATATCATGTCTCGTTGTTCATTTTTATGATCCTTAATCATTTTGATATTCCTATTTTCTAACATGTATGATTCTCTTAATTTTATTCCATGTTTATTCCTTTATTCAGTTTTTTATCTCACCCCTTTCTTATATATATTCCCAGGTTATCCTATGAAGTTTTAAGTGAAAGTATGTTAAGGACGTTTTCAATAAAGATGATGTTTTCCTATTTAAATTATTATGTAATGTACGTAATTACCAAATACACTAGACTTATCGATCATCTGGGTTGTATTAAGTATAATATTATGTAATAAATAATGTATTACTGTGTAATAAATAACAGGGTTGTTATAATTTATATTAGAGGAAAAGTTTATTTATTTTTGGTATTAGGGTTTGAAAACTCTAGAGAAAGCCTTATGGATAAGATTAATTGTAAGAAATAATCCATAAATTTTGGTAATTGTTGAGTAAGTGGTTTATAAAAAACACATCCATGTCTAGATACAATAAGTGGACATGGTTTTAGCACATCTGTACATAGGTGAAACAACTCCAACAACGTGTGTTGGGCCTGACTCGACGTAACCTGGTACATGAAAATGGGCCTTACTACACACCTCTTTTGACACTCTTAGGGGATATTCTTTGTTAAAATAACAATCTCATTATTGACTATTATTAAGGTAAAAAATTCCCATAAGAGTATTTTTTAGAAATAAATCAAGGATAACATAGATTAAATCCTAGAAATTCATAAGTTAAGAAATCAATTTAATTTATAATTTATCCCTTTAATTTCATTGGATTCCCCTTTATGTGTTTAATAGTTTAAAATAATCATCCATAACTTTCCTTTAATTCTACCCAATGGTCAAAAATTGGATGAATCGGGTAAAAAATCAATGAGATATGCAATTTGATGACTATCCCAGTAAAATGGCCAACCTAATGGGATCATGAATCGAAAACTTTATGATGATACTCTCTCAACTAACCCAGGTTCTAAATAGATACCCAGATCCAGAGGAGCTTCTAAATACCCCTAATAAAGAACAATATGAAATTGAGTCCTTTATGAGACAAAGGCCTCCAACTTTCAACAGATCATATGATCCCTTAATAACAGAATAATGGATCAACTCCATTGAGAATATCTTATCCATCCTTCAATATTTTTAACAAGAGAAGGTTCTACTAGCTATTTATTGTATGGAGGGAGAATATGATCAATGGTGGATGATGATCAAGAATATTAAGCCAGATGAATAGATTTAAGTGATGGGGTATAATGAATTCCATAAAATATTTTTTGACAAATATTTTCCTCAAAATCTCTATCTTAAAATGGAAATATATTTCCATTCCCTAAAGAAAATGGATGATGAATCCATTAGGGTGTATAAATAAAACTTCACAATATATGCATGATAAGCCTCCGAATTTTTCACTACCACTAAAATAATGTTTTGTCGTTCCTTCATTGGGATAAAACCTAGTCAATAAAAAGACATGTTGATATGCAACTTTCATAGCTATAATGAAATTGTTTGATGTAACCTAAAATTTAGAATAGAGATTGGAAAATCTCAAGGGTATCACGGGGATAAGAAGTCTAAAGTGGAGTTTAATTCTCAAGATCTGATGGATAAATATAACGGTGCCAAGAACTATCAACAACTCACTTGAAAAATGTGTGGAAGGAAGCAGACCGTAAACTGTGTAAGGGGAATGAGGAAAGGCTTTAGGTGTAAGAAGGACATTTAGATAAAGAATGATGACAAGAGAATCCCACTAATGAGATAGAGGAGTGTAATGATCCAATTAACCCTCAATTCATTTTTAATTTCTACAACTACATGGAACCTGATCACTTTACAAATCAATTCCCTAAGACAAGGGTTTTTGGAGACAACCAATAACATAGAAGGCAATAACGAAGAAATTTTCCATCACAGCCACTGAGGTGGATCCCAAAAATCAAGTGGTGATACATACTCTAGTTTTTCATTCATATATAGTGAATGTACCTTTTTATTATAGTTATATGCATTCCTATATATAATTTTTTTTTAATATAACTACTCATACTCATAAATCATGGATGTAGAGTTGTTGGTGAAAATAGAAAATGGTGAAATTGTTGCATCCCAAGTATAAAACTCCTCCCATTTCAAAATTTGTGGGATAAACTTCCAAATAAACATTGTCGTACTTAATTTGCTGTACTTTGATTCAATTTTGGGTATAGATTGTCTTTCCCTATATAGACAGAATGTAAATTTCCTTGAGAACGAAATCAATATCTATATTACGAACCAACCCTCAGTTCTGTACAAGTGGAAGGATGAGGATGAGTCTCCTTTAGCACCAACCACTCAAGCATGGATATTATTACCCTAAGGGAAAGAGTATCTAGATCAAATGATTTATTCTAAGTAAAGAACCATCCTTGAATACATGCCTATTGTGAGGTAATATGGTGATTTGTTTCTTGAGGAATTTCACAGTCTTATTCCTAAATGATATGTTGAATTTTCAATCAATCATATAACTTGGGTGTCACCATTATCCCAGACTCTATATAGAATGGTTTTTTGAAACTTGGGGTTATGGAGAAACAACTATAGGAGATTATGGATAACAGATTCATACACCCAAGTGCTTCACCTTGGGGTGCAATGGTCCTCTTAATCACAAACATGGATGGGTCAATGCACCTTTTCATTGATTATCATGAGGTCAACAAGATCACAATAAAGAAAAAGTATCCCCTCCCACTGATTGATGACTTTTTCAATCAACTGCATGGATAAAAATACTTCTACAAGGTGGATCTGTGGTTGGGATATTAACAAGTTAGTGTGAAAAGGATGATTTCCTCAAGACTTATTTTCTTACAAGGTATGGGGACTATGAGTTCATAGTAATGACATTCATATTCACTAATTCTCTAGAAATATTCGTGGAATTGATAAGTAGAGTCTATATATATTACCTCAACAAATTTGTGGTTGTATTTATAGATGACATTATAATATTCTCTAAAACCAAGGAGGAGCATGAGGAGAATCTGAGGACTATGCTAAAGACCTTGATAAGGGAAAATAATTATGAAAATATAAAAAATGTGAGTTATAGTTAAATGAAGTCCCATTAATGGGGAATATCATCACAAAAAATGGGATATATGTAGACCATTTTAAAAATGATGAAATTGAAGGATATCCAAGGCAAACATCTATGATAGATACCCATAGTTTCATTGGGTTAATAGGGTATTAATATCGATTTGTGAGAAATTTATCATGATTTTAAAACCATTTAACCAATACAGCTCAAAGTGGGTCATGTTTTATTTGAATGATGAATGCGAAAAGATATTCAAGGAGGAGAAAATGAGGCTTATCACTACACTTATTCTCACACTGTCCACAAGTGAAGATCTTTTCATGGTGTTCCGTGATTCTTCGAAGAAGGGATTGAGTTGTTTGTTAATGTATAATGAAAAATTCATAGACCATGCTTCGTGGAATTTGAATGTTCATGAATAGAACCACCCAACATATGATCCGGAGTTGGTTTCATTGATCTTTACTTTATAAATATCATGGGATTATCTCTTAGGGGAGAAGTTTGAAATATATAAAAATCACAAAATCCTTAAGTATATATTCACACAGAAAGATCTAAATAAGAACCAATGATGATGTTTTGATCTAATCAAGGACTCTTATTTCTCAATAAAATATCATCATGAGAAAGTAAATAAATTTGTGTACACACTATGTAGAAAGGATCCAGTAATTATATAGTTTATGAGAATTGAGAGGGATCCGATCTTCTTGGATTTCAAAATTATGGACATGGGAATCATAAATGATGGAACATCATAAATCCTTTCACAAATGATTTCTCAACTTTCCCTTATAGAGAAGATCAAGTATTCCCAAAGAGATAATGTGGGAATTTAGAAGAAAGTGGAAACTATAAGAAAACAGAAATCCTCAAAGTTCAATGTCAATGAATAATGTATTTAAATATTTGGGTCAAGACACACATGAGCCTCAGCCCAGTTGGTGAGGACTATTTAAGTGCATCCAAGAGACCTGTGATCAAATCCAGGCAGAGGCTAATTTCTGGTATTGTAGCAGGTACTATAGTAGGAACTGTGCAGAACTGTATCATGTACTGTAGCAGGAATTGTAACAGACACTGTTTTCCACTGTAGCAATCGGGAATATTCCCCCGTTTGGGCCTTCGGGCCACCAATTTAGTCCCCGAGTCCTTTAAGGCCTTCGGGCCACCCTGGACATTGGGTCAGTAAGGCCTTCAGGCCACCTTAAGTGCAAATGCAAACTAGACAACCAACAAGGAACAATCTTCAGAAGGAGGAGGAGCAAGGAGCTTTCCCCATAGCAGAAGCTAAATGGTTTGCAAGAATGAAAGGGTATGGCACCTACCATCGGGACTAGCCTATGCATACACGGGGAAACCTAGCTGAACAGCCATGCCAAGGTGGTGATCTGATTTCACGATGAAGATGTTGGGGAGGAGAAGTTCCAAGTAGTGAGTCTGGGTTGCATGTAATGTTTAAAGCCTATGGGAAATGAATTCCTCTAAGGCCTATGGGACTTTTAATACTTACACCTACAGGCCTTGTAAGGGTTCCACCTCACCCCTTGAATGGTGGATCATCAAAAATCAATAAAAAATGAAGTCCTTCGGGCCATTGGAAGTGTCAATACTATGTGTACAATCAAATCCTGAGTTAAATAAGGAGTTGTTGGGTGATGCACATAGATCAACCATTTCTATCGATCTTGGAATCACAAATATATATCTAAATCACTGATAACATTATTGGTGGGACAATCTGAATAAGGATAACCCAAAATATAAATAAAACTATCTTGTATATCATCAAGTGAAGGGAAGAAGGGGGAAATTTAAGTGGATGATGCAACCATTATCCATACCTACATGGAAATGCGAAAACATCGCCATAAAGTTTATCACTAGACATAAAAATGCATCTTGAGAAAACAATTATATCTGTGTTTTGTTAGACAATCTTACAAATAATTCACACTTCATTGTGATTATATAGGATTTATCATTGGATCAACTTTTGAAGATATACGTCAGAGAAGTGGTGAGGGAAAATAGAGTTCCACTGTCGACTGTATATGATCAAGATATGAGATTCACCTCCATGTTTGGGAAAAGTCTTCAACATTCTCTATACATTGATTTGAACTTTAGCATGTCTTATCACCCTCAAAATTCTTTCCAATATGAGTAGACTATCCATACACATGATGAAATTTTGAGAGAATACTCAATTGACTTAAAATAATGATGGTATCAATACCTTCCTCTAGTCAAGTTTTGATACAATAACATTTTCTACTCAAACATCCAAATGGATCCCTATAATGCCCTTTATAGGAATATGTGTAGATCACATGCATGTTGGGATGAAGTTGGGGAACACAAATTACAATGTCATTAAATGGTCTAGGAAATAGTGGAAAATATTAAGACCATTTAGCATCACATAAAGGCTGATCTGATTTGTAATAAGAGATATGCTAAAAAGCATCGATGAGACCTATAGTTTGATGTTGGAGAAATTGTATTCCTCTGCATATCTCTGTAGATGAAAGTGATGATATTTGGGAATAAGGTAAATCATATTCTAAGATGTATCATCCCATTTGAGATCATTGATTCCATTGTAATGGTGGCTTATTGACTTGTACTCACACTGAACCAATATCAATTACATGATTTAGTCCATATATCCCTTTAGAGGAAGTACCTACCAAAACTCTCAAATGTACTCAATCCAAAGGTCGTATCATTGGAGAATGATCTCCCATATAAAGAGTATCCACTGATGATCTTAGATTGTAGAGAAAATGTTCCATGAGATAAGAAAATGCAATTGGTCAAATTATTGTGGAGAAAGAAAAATAGTGAATAAGAAATGTGGGAACCAGAGGAAGTGATGAAATAGATTTACCCTCATCTATTTTAGTGTGGGAAATGAATATTTTTAGGGTAAAATTTCTTAAGGGCGGAATATTGTAATGACCTGAACTTTTATAATTAAAAATCACCTTGTGATTTAATTAGATATCTTATTGTGTAATATGGTTATTGAAAACATATGAAATTATTTGGTTTTATTATATCTTATTTAAAATATCATTAATTATCATTACCATTGATAATATAGTCATAAAATAGTAATCACATGATTAGTATAAATATTGGGTTTTAACAAATCTAATTGAAACTGACCAAGGAAGTGATGAACTCAACTAGTAGGATCATACCCTATGAAACCCATTTATCAGAGCTTCCAAGGGAGATAAAATCTCTAGGATTTTCCCTTGACCATTCCCAAGCTAAGATCTAACAACTTCATCATTAGAAAACCAATTTACATGATATGTTCAATCTCATCGAGATCATGACCCATACCACGTACGTTGAACCACCCCAATAAAGTCTCACCATCATGTACCTTACTCTTAGTGTGTTTGATGGTGCATTAAAGGAATATGTATCAATAACCTAGTGATATGAGTATGAATGTTATTTTTTATATAATAATGTATATATTTTCATCCTAATATAGTTACATTATAAAATATTTTAATTTTTGTTACAATAAAAGAAAAATAGTATTTTTGGGTAATATTCAATTTCAATTAAGGAATTTATTTTTATTAAATAATGGTTTTTGAAAAAAATAATTTTTTAATAAAATATTATTATTAAATATTATTTACTAAATTTAAATGAGCATATAATTTTTGAAAATTCAAATGAAATTTCTATAAGGGTTTGAAAACTATTATTGTCAAAAAAATCCATCATTTCTTAATAAATATCGATTTTATTTTAAAAGTTAAAATTCACATATTTATAAAATTATTTAGATAAATGAATATTATTTTTGGAATCATAATATCAAAATTATAGAATAGTAAATTTTTTACAATTTTCCGAAACAGTCGAATTTTCAGGTAAAATATTAAATTCGTATAAATATACTTTGTGTATTATGACATTATACTAACCTAAAAGTACTGTAATAGATACTATAAATATATATAATACAAAATATATGTTTTATATTTAAAATAATGATATATTATGTTTATTTTATGAATTTTATAAATCCATTATGAATCCTCCAAAACCATTAATATATTTTAAGGTTTTAAAATAATTTCATTAAGATTGTGACTCACCTCCACATAAGAAATGGTATTTTTTTAACTTTCACCCCTAATTTTATTAAAATAATTAAAACCACTCCTTTTTGTAAAAACAGAATGGGAAATAACCCTGGGAAGGTTTTTGGTTTTGGTTTTTTTTATTTTATAGAGTCCAAAACCTATGTTTGAAAAATAATAAAGAAATCCCCACACATTTCATCTATAAAGCCACTCAATCTCTATTTTATCTAAAATTAAACTCATTGGATTACATGACCCTTACCTACCATAACTAGAGTCCTCCTAAGGTGACCTAATATCTTAAGAATCTTATCCCATGTATTTGGAGTCACACACTCAAGTAACAGATCCTCGCCTAATATTCTTTATTCATGTTTCTTTATTATCTTATGCCTTTAATTTTCCAATTCCTTTGGTTGAGAAATATCTTTACATGTCCCTATTAATTATTATTTTATGTAAAATTATTAGATAAACATTTTTCTCTCATAAACCAATTTTATGATTTTTTATTTGACAACCTTATGTTGGTAAAATTTCACAATGATTTTCCATGCCAAAACAATTGTATAGTGAATACCATACCCATTTACTATCAAGGGTGTAAACGTTTTTACAATTATACCAATTTTAGTTGGGACTTACATTTATTTATTCCATATTTCTTGATCATGGAATAAATTTTGATGATTAATGAATCTATGTTGTATGGGAGTTTGTATATTAAGGGAGTTTTTATATTATGGTTTCTTGGTGGTTATCCTTAACATATTTTTATCATGCAGTGTTTTAAATTGTTGCTACATTTCCTATGTTTCCTTTAATATTATCTGGCTATATCATGTCTTATCATTCATATTCATGATTATTACTCTTTTTTATTTTCCTATTGTATAACATGTGTTATTCTCTTCATATTATTCCATGTTTAATCTCTTACTTTGATTTTTAGCCTACCCCTTTTTATGTATGTCCCCAGGTTATCCCATGTAGTTTTAAGTGTGATATTGTTAAGTAATTTTTCAATAAAGATGATGTTTTTCCTATTTTAAATTATTATGTAATGTACCTAATTCCCTAATACATTTTACTTCTTAATTTTCAATGTTTTACTAAGTGTATTCTCATGTAATAAATCATGAATTAATGGGAAATAATGAATAAGGTTGTTATACGGTATATATGATATAATTACTCTAGAGGTATAATTATGTTATAAATATCATATATATAATTTATATACATAATCATACACAAATATAATACATGTTAATGGAAAAATAAAATACATCAGTTCACGAGTCAGTAGTCATTAGTACACACGAATGATGATTTTTAACTCATTTAATAAAATAGGTGGTGGTTGTAGGTTATTACCTTATAATAAATGTATATCATTATATGTAAGATACTCTGTTTATTATATCAACATGGTTTAATAATAATTTTAGGTGTGGAAGAAGAAATAAAATAAAAAACATTGTTGAAGAACATTGCCTCTTATTTGGTATCCTCCTTAGGTTTCTGCTAAATCTGTCCTTGACTTTTATCGCAAAATAATGCTTATATGTTGAAATTATGGATTTTGAGAATTTATTTGGGTGGGTATTTTCGAAACCAAAAGTTTTTTTTAAGGTTTTAAGTATATATGGGATTGGGTGGCCTTTTATAAGTGAGGTGAGTGACAAAATAGTAGTATTTGGAAAGAAAAAGGTGTAAACACATTTTTCACATGAAACAATGGTCCAAAATGGAGTATTATAAAGACTTGGACATTATAAGGTATAAATATAAGCATGAAATAGACTTTATAAAAGTTTTTAGGTCAATTTAACCCTTATCTTTCTAGTTTAACCCTATGTAAATCCATTTCTACCTTAATCACAGTAATAAATGTTTTATTATTTTAACTGTTCATTTTGGTATAAAATTAATTTGACCTTACTATATAATATAAATTATTATTCTTAGAAATGCGTTATCCATATTTATAATTTAGATTCATATAATATAAAATTTTTATTTAAAATTAATCCCACTGATGTGATGAGAAAATGAGTTTGTTAAAGAGAAAATATTCAAAAGTTTACAATGTTTTCATATCAAAATTCTATCTAAAAATTATACAAATGACTTAAATTGGATAAATTTATATGAAAATTAAATAATTATAATTTAAAAATAATTTAAAAAATAATTTATCATTATCAATTATTGTAAAAAAGGCAGTTTCAATTAAAATTCACTATTTTACAGTACTCATACAAAAATTAAAATATTCAGGGAAATCCAACCTAAGATGATTTTTATATTTTCATTTATAAAATGAAGTTAATTTTTTCAAATAATTTTTTAAAAATATGTATAAATTAATTTCAAACTATGTGCGCAAAGCATGAATAAACCATATTTTAGAAAAATAATTTTTTTCAGGAAAAAAATTCTTTTTATGTTAAATGATTCTTATTTTATTTATAATTAATATATAACCATAATTTTCATAATTTATTCTATAATAATCATACCCAAAAATTTACTACTAGGTGATAACTATCATATTAAATATAAATATTTTAATAATATTTCATGTTTCATTTAGACTCAGTTTTGTATGTAATGCAAGTTAAACTCAGTGTTGTGTGTAATGAATGATATCAAAGAGATTTAATTTATTTGAAAACAAATATATTTTAAACATTCATGGATTTATATTTTCATCTAAGATTTTTGTGTCACGTCATACACACAGTTGAATACAATGTTCTTATTTTATAATTTTGGGTTTTTGTAGCTATTGTATGGGTCTTATTACCAATTTATGAGGCATATTAATATAAAATGGTTTGGGTAAAACCCAAAATTAAATATACTCTTATTTTTAAAGATTATTATGATTTATTTTTTAAAGACTTTCCTAGTATTCCTCTAAATCATGAATTTTAGTTTTTAATTGAACTCATATATGATGGTACACCTATTTCAAATACTCTATATAAAATTGCCTCAATTGAGTTGTAGGAATTAAAGAAGTAGGTCTAGGATAATCTTGATAATGGATGAATACACACTACAGTTCATCATGGGGGGAACACGTAATTTTTTTAATAAGAATTATGTTCCAATGCATATCTTTATTGATTATTGAGAACATAATGAGATCACTATTAAGAAAAAGTATCACCCACCCCATATCAAGAAACTGTTTGATCAAATACTTGGAGATCAATATTTTCCCAAGATTGAAATTTGGTCTAGTTATCATAAATTGAGAGTCAAGAAGGATTATATACCCAATATATCCTTTTTCGGGTATGGTCATTATCAATTTATAAGTATTCCATTTGGACTTACCAATTCTTGTTTTATCTTCGTAGATTTAATGAATAGACATTAAGAGATTATATTGATTAGTTTATGGTAGTATCTATATGTGATATTCATATATATTGAAAGATCAAGGAATAAGATGAAGGACAGTTGAGGATTGTAATATAGACCTCAAGGAAGGATAAATTTTATGCTAAATTTACCAAATGTAAATTATAGTTTGAGAAAGTTTCTTTCTTGGTTCATATAAGCTCATGGGAGGGTATATCGATAGATCCTTAAAATATGAAAGTTATTGATTAATGTCCTATACCAACCAAGGTGATTAGATTCATAGTTTTCTTGGGTTATATTAATAATATTGGTATTTTTTGAAGGATTTATCATGGATATGTAATACAATAACCAAGTTGACTCATAATGGAACCACGTTATTCTAGATATATGAATGTGAGGAAAATATCAAGGAGCTAGAAAAGGTTGGTTAGAACACCTATGCTTACACTAACCTCATGCGGAGAAGGGTTTATGATATTTAGTGATTCATTAATGATGGTAATAGGAATAATTCTTATATATAATTATTTTTTGATATCTTATATCTTATGAAAATTGAAAATGCATGTGAAAAAATACCTGACTCTTAATTTAGAGATAGTAGTAGTAATTTTTTAACTGAAAATATGGAGGCATTTATTTTATATAGAATAGTTTTATATGTACAGTGATAATATAATATTTATGTATATATTAATGAATACATATTATTACATGTTCTAAAGGATATGATTGGTATTGATTAATGATTATGACTGCTAAATGCACTACCAAATTGGGAAGGTGAACAAGGGAAATGATTCTCTAAGATGGAAAGACTATACAAGTTTTTCCATGATGAGGATTGAGAGAGATAAAATATTTATGTATTTGTAGAGGATGGATATTGAAATCATTATTAAAGGGTACATACCATATCTTCTTCATATGAACATTCAACCATCTGTCCATGTGAGTATTAAAGAGGTGTAGAAGGAAGATTTGGAACTATAGAAAAAGGTGGGGAATGTTCATGATCTCAATCATGATTGTGATGGAATAATAAGGTTAAAGAACTATCTATGTTTCTTATTAATATCATACATGAATAATAATTTTTTTGGCTGAGGCTCATTGTTCATTATTCCCTATTCATCCTATATGTATGAATATGTATAGATATATGAAATAATATTTCTTAAGAGATGTAAAAAAAATGGATATTTCATAGTATGTATCTCGATGATTGGTATATTAGAATGTTAAGGATGAGAGACAAAATTCAAAGGGGATGTTACAACCAATACCCATACCACAATGTAAATTGAAAGAATTTACCATAGATTTTATCTTTGAACTCCCCAAAACATCTAAAGGTATAATTTAATTTGGGTTTTTATTTATTACCTTATAGAATCAGTTCATTTTACATCCATTAGAGAAGATTTTGTCACTTTATCTGATTTTCATTATATACATTATAGAAGTTGTAATATTTCTGGGTGTATTACATTCTATTATTTATAATTGAGGTATGAGGTTTACCAGGAATTTATGGGGAAGTCTTAAACAATATATAAATAGATTATTGATATTTATAGTTTTATATCATCCCTAGATAGATAGTAATTTTGATAGGAAAACCGAAACCCTAGAGGTTATGATATGATCCTTTTATATGGATTCTAAATGTGTTTGGTATCAACCCTTTCCTTTGGTATAATTTTCATAAAACAACATCTTTCACTCGAGCATTCATATGGATCCTTATGAATCCCTTTATAACATTAAGTGTATAACTACAATATGATGGGATGAAGTTGGAGAGAGAAATATTTTAAGACCTATGATAATTGGGGAAATACTATAGAATGTTAGATATAATCTATAGAACATCATGTAATCTTAGAGTTGACATAAAATTTATGTTGACAATCATCGATGAAAACTATAGTTCTAAGTTAGTGATAAGGTATTCGTATGAATATTTCCTTGAAATAAGGTTATAAAATTTGGAAATAATATAATTTTGGGCCCTATATATATTGTTCCTTTAAAAATTTATGATTTTATAGGGATTTTTCTTTTCTCTTGGAGCCTCCACCAAATCTATCTGAATTTGATGATGTGTTCCATGTATCTCTCCTGAGGCAGTGCATACCTGATCCATTACATGTACTGAAATCAATGTTTATACCACTGGAGAGTGATCTCTATTATGAGGAATAATCAATGAAGATTTAAGAATTAATAAATAAAGTATTTCAAAATAATTCCACTCATCTGGAAAAAGTTAAATGGTAAAACCAATAATTTGAGGATGCTATATGGGAAGTTGAACATGTGATGAGGTAGGATTATTATAATTTTTTTGTATCATAGTGGTATAATTTCAAGTGTTAAATTATTTTATGGGTGTTATAATATAACACTATGAGTTTTTATTATATATTTCTCAATAAATAAATTTAATCTCTTTGATATATTTCTTTACATGCAACAATGAGCTTAAATAAACAACGATATACTATTAAAATATTGTTATTTAGTTTGATGGTTATTCCCTAGTAATTGGATTCGTGGGAATGAATAATACTATCTAAATTATTATAAGGTTTTTTTACATATGTATTAAATTAATTCATTGGTTAAAAATTAGTGATAAATCAAAATAAAATCATTTAAAGGTAAACAGAGATGTTTTTCCAAAAAACAGTTTTTATCCACATAGTGTGTTTTTATTTTAATAAATTATATTTATCTATATTGATGAATGATTATAATAAAATTTATAAATTATATATTCAATAAAATACTTTAATATTCATCTAATTGTTTTTACTAGGCATGAAATAATAATAAATCCAGTTTTATCTTTAAAACTATATTTTTCTAAAAGTGGTTTTCACTGCATTTTGTGAGATTATTGTAAAATTAATTTCTTAACCTTATAGAAATTTAATATTTTAGAATATATAATAAATTATGAATCATTATAATTAATATAATTTAATTGGTTTAAATTAATTTTAATCATAAATAATACTATAAAAAGAAAAAAATATCATCGTTAAAGCTAGAACAAGTTTATTAGGGGTAATATAAGAGATAAGTTTTAAAATATCACTAAAATTTGATTTACTTTGATTGTTTGATGGGATATTAAAAATATAATTCTTATATCTTAATATTTTCCAATTTTAATCCACATGACCTATGGAAGTCATTAATATAATTAGATTTTTTTATAAAATTTCAAGTGTGGCCTCTCGCTCCCTTATAAGAGTACACCACTTTCCTCTCTTCTAGACACTTAATGAACCATATAGTTCATAAAATACCTTACCTAATCCATTACTAATATCCATAACCATGCACTATAGATTTTTTTATCAGCATACCATACCTTCAAGGATTATGGTTAAATCGAAAATAGGTTTCTTAATAAAGAGGTTATTTGAATGCCTATGAATCAATACGGTACATGAAGTAAGGGGTTTATGTTAAAATATCATTTATATTTGATATTTTATGTGACAAATTTACATTAAGGGAAATAATATGGATGTTACCCTTTAAACCCCTTTAATTTTCTTCTGTTGTGGTTGTTTTTTTAGTTTTTATGGATTTGTACATTTTCCCACTCTTCAGTTCTTAAAATTACTGAGAATTGTTTTTAAAAAAATATTGAACATATTTCCTATTTGTTCAAAGAAATTTTTCTTACACGTACAAACTTCTCAAAATTGTTTTTAAAATTTCTTACCTATACTTGAAATGTTTTAATAAAGTTCATTTTCACTACCTTTGACTTTATTTATAAAAGATGAAAAATACATCTTTTTAAATAAATTTTTATATGAACAATTCATTTTTTCATTTTTACAAAGTGGTTAAAGGAATGATTTATTTAAACATAGAAAAAAATTCTGTGACCATTATTTTCTAGGAATATTTCTTTAAAATTTTCCTTCGTTATTTTCAAAGAAAGGGATTTTCTCAACATTATAGGAATTTTATGTCAAAATGATATCAAAAGAAAATGATATTTTATCATGTTTTAAAGGAAATGGTTGCAATGATCTTTTAAATATTTTTTCATCTACATCAACATATTTTGTGGATTATTACACTTCACTAGGTATATTGTCTTATGATACCATACAAAATCTATATACGGATATATTATGGCCATGATGATGACTTAGGGATGATTCTATAAAACTAAATTATTCCCCACAGGTTAATTAAGTTAGGATAAAAACATAATGAAACACATTTATTTTCCATGGGTTATTCTATGAATAAATAATTAAATTTTTATAAAACTTGTTTCTTTTCTATGGGTTATTATATATTGATACGATGAATGTTTTATGATATTTTGGCACACATGTGTATGGTATTTATTTTTTAAATTGGATGGGCTTGGAATTATATATCCCTTCAATAAATTGGGTAAACAAATATGGAGTTTATAATATCCTAAGATATAATGGAGTTAATAAACACTTAAAAGATAACAGAGTTAATTAAACCATAGTTTATCATAAGATAATGTTGTCTGTGACTAGGTAAGAATTTCTATTATGGGACTTTGTCCACAATGATAGTCTTGGGAGTCAACCTTTACTAAGGAAGTGATTTTATATTCTTATTTGAATTCCAAAAACATGTGAATTATGCTTATAATATGTTATCATGGTTTATGATTTATTATTTATGATTCTGTACTCTTATGTCTTTTGAATTTTGATTAAAAAACCTTATTTCGTGATTCTTGATTAAATATTTTAAATAAATTTGGTATGATTATTATAATTTAGGATCATTTCATCATACCCGTATGATTATATTTATAGAAGATGTTAAATATTTTCCAATAAATAATATGACTATGTGTCTAGTATCCAAACACCCTAAAAATATATGGTTCTCAAATGTGTAATATTGTGAAATTAATTGAATATTCATATAAAATGATGTTATATTAACGTAAGAAATGCTTGGGTCCCTCATATAATCTCCGCATGAGTTATCCATTAACCTTCATTGATAGTTGGTAGCCTCTGATATAGGGTAAGGTGTGCGTGGTTCTATGTTTCACCGATAGTATAGATTCCATTTTGGTTAGAAAGGTTGGATTTTTACATATAAAACCTATGTTTCTCAAGACAATACTTTAAATGGTGTATTATATCTCTATGTTTCTCTTTAATTTTCTCAATCCCATACAATCTAACTTCTCTATGTTATCCCTTGAGTCATGGATCATTCATAATCTCTGGTATTTCACCTAATTTAGAAAATTTATATTTCTAGATCATAATTTTTTTAACCCAATATTCCATTTTTTTAAGTTATTAATAATTCATGCATATGCTTCAACTTTTATTGTGAGATGAATGACCTCCTATAAGTTTTTTGGATTCTAAAATTTGATACTTTTTATCTCATCATTCAAATTACCTTTCTCCTCTACTTTTTATTATAAATATAGTTTGGAATCATGAACTAAACCACTTTAATATTGACTATAATCCATTAATTTCTTTAGTGTTTGGAATCATGCACCAATCTACTTTTTTCTACGGCATATAGAGTTTGGAATTAGATCTGATACCTCCAGTTGGTCCCATACATTGAAAATACCCTTGAGGGGGATGAATTAGGGTTTGTTGAATTAAAATGAACCCCTAAAATGATCATTTTTTATGATTAATAAAAACACTCTTCACACACTCATAAACAATTTGAAAATTATAAAACCATAGAATAGATAAACAAGTGATTTCACTTTATTCAACCGCACTTGGAAATATTCAAGGAGTATACACCCAATAATGTGTTGTTGTGTAAAGATTTTTGAAGTATAGTGCATTTATATAAAAAATTCAGAGTGGTCTCACTAACCATCAACATTTATAATCACCAAGACAATGTAAAATCACTACTCTTATAATATAGAAAGATCACATTGATCCTCAAAGTGACACTTTGATAATCTATAATCCATTAATTGTAATTATACCAAGAGAGGTGTATTCATATACTCTTCCATAATCTTGAATAATAAATATTAATTTATAAGATAAATCACCGATGATACCAATTCTTATCTCTATTTTTCTATATAATTTAGAGTTCTAGAATTCCTATTTGAAAAAAAAACCTTCCTTGTCTAATAATATTCTCCCTTTTATACAAGAATTTATATTTCTATAACATCCAATACCATATCTATGATTTCCATTTATAAATAAAGTTAATTATTATTTTATTTTATGTGAAAATTCAGCAAACATGGTCTTTCAATTTCAAGACAACCATTTACCATTCAGATCCTAAATATGTTCCTATAAGATAAGAAACTAAAACAAATTAAAACTACATGATCACCAAAACCATGGAATAAAAACAACTGTTATAACATAATAAATTGGTACTCCAAAAATCATCAAATTTTATAATTCATCCTCCTATTTTTTTTCTTGATCCACTTTTTAGAATTTATAGTTATTTAATTCATCATGACACAACAACCTTTCCATAGTGTAATGTATCTAAATAGCGACACATCAAATTTTCACACCTCTCCATTAGGGAAAAGTAGTCCTCTTCCTGATGAATCCCATAATTTTTTGGTGTGCACCTATTCATGTAATCCATTAAATAAATCTTATGTATAAATTATTACATAAACTCCACCCTTCAAGGTGAAATCCACAAACTACCTCAAATAGAGATGCATCAAACCATCAAGGGGTTCTTTATGTAACATGGTGTATCTCTTCTCAGGGAAATGTATATTTTTTAGGGACTTCTTTCTTTCTTAAAGGCTATGAAAAGTCCAAAATTAAACCAAATTTCTCTAATATCTATAAAATAAATTATTTATGAATATATGATACTTTTTGAGGATTCTAGCCTTGATTTTTCAATTAAAAGAACCCAAAAAATAAATATGAATATTTTGACAAAAAAACTCATTAAATGATGTAGGTTTACCATATATGAATGTTACCTTTTCATCTCTACCCATGAGAAATTCATCTTTCAAGATCATGGTAGGACCTACTAAACACATATGTTTTTCTATAGAATCAGATGATTATGTTTTCATAAATATTTATAAAATTAGATCATACTATATATTAGGAATATATCTTGTTTTTTGGTCTTAAACATTACTAATTTCAAATTTTCTTTATAATTTTTTTGGAAAATAAAATTTTTATTATGTATTATACTGGTAAATGTGACAACCATGTTTCATAGTTATCTATTTTATATTATTTTGAGGAATTTTGATTTATTGAGAGTTTTGGACGTTAAATTTAGAAATTCAAATAATTTCTTAATGTTTCATTTTTATCAAAGATTTCATTGAAACCAAATGTCTTTCAAAGCAAATTAGGTTAGGATGTCCATATAGACTCATTTGGAGGTTTTTCACAATGGGCTCATGGTTCTCCTAACAGTGCAGAGTTCCAGATAATCATGCGACTTATTTTTTTCGGGGGGACCCAAATGGTTAGGGCACTGTCAGGGGAAATCATGAATACAAACTATGTGATGTTTAGGTTTAAATCTAATGGATTCTACAAGGTTGAATCATGGAATTCTTAAAAATACATCCTCATTATGTGGGTTTCCGAATTTCATAAAAATATTATTTTTTTGAAATTACCCATTCAATTTTAAATGGTTTTTTATTCCCATATTCCCCTATTTATTCATCTAATCCTTAGGTTAGTAAAAGGGAGATCTCAATCCCTTCCTCTTCCTTTTTTATCCTCTCTTCCACTGATTCCTAGTAGATTATTGAGGTAAATACTTCTTTCTCTCATGTTCCTCCAATATCCTATCCTCTCTATCAATCCTTTCTTGGTTTCATCCTCTCCCACGATTCCTAGGTGCTATTTTGGATTATATTAGGGTGTGGGGTGGTTTTAATTTAGGGTTTTTTGGTTTTTATGACTTTTAGAGGGATCCCCCTTACTTGATTGAGATTTTCCATTGAATGAAACTCATAAAGACTTTATTTCTTCTTGATTGAGGTAGTTATTTCTTGGTATATCCTTTAATTAGAATCTCTTTGAGTGATTATACATTTATAATTCCTTATTTTCTAATTATAAAATTAAATGTGATTACCTTAGTGGATTCAAAAAATGTTATAAAGGTTTTTCTTAGTTGTAATGAAAAATGGTAATAGTTTTTCTCATTTCTAATGTGATGTTGAATAATATTTTTTGAGAAAAATATTTTAAGAATTTTTATGGTTTATTTTGATGAATAATGAATTTGAACATGTTTTGGTATTAGAATGGGTACATTTTTGGATTTAAAAGAATATGGTAAACATAAGGTAGTATTTGAATCATTCTAAGGATTTTTATAATTAGGAAATTAATATATTATGTGGTTTTATATAGATTTTTTTTAAAAGGTGTTTTGAAAAGGGTATTTTAAATGGTTGATAATGACTTAGTATTATAATTTAGTTTTTGGAAATGATTTTTTGTAACATTATAAAGGATATTTTCATGATAAGTATGAGATACTTGGTTGTGAACCTTTATTTTGATTATAATTTATATGTATTATTTCCACTAAGGGAGAATTTTTATATAACTTTCTGTATGTATATATGTGAAAGGTGATGTTTCCTCAGAGGGTATTGGAGGTGAGGAGAGGTTTACTAATTATTTATAAAATAATGAATTTTATATGTGATTATCACATGATTCAATTTTTATAGATTTTGTCCATTGATGGTGATGTTTTATATAATTTATTGAATATATATTTTTGAAATGGTTTGTTTCATATGATGGGGTTGGAGATGAGGTTAGGTTTACTTATTTCATTTAAAATAATGATTTATATATGTGATTCTCACTTGATTCAATTATTTACCCACCACCATTTATCAAGTTTATGGGAAACCAAAGTATCTAGTTAGAAGATTTGGATGAGTGATACACTAGTATATATTATGCATTGGATAATTATCTAGGTATGAGTGAATTCTCCCAGGGGTTACCTCTTGGAGAGACCAAGAGGGTAATCCTTGGTTGAGTATAGTTAAATTCACCTTGGGTCATCCGACACTATTTTAGGTGTTCTAGAATCCTAGTCTGATATCATTAAGGATATAATAGATTGATTTTCCCATAATTATTATATTATATTGAGTATTAATTAGGGTAACCCTTTCGTTTCATTTTTTGTATCATTTATCTATTAATTTCATTTTACAACACAATTTCTTTAGTTTTCACATATTTTCATTTATACCCAATTGATATCATGGTGTCTATATGAGTTTATATTACAACTTTAGTTATGGTTTTGGTTAACATTCAAATGAATTTAGAAAATTTCTTGGAATGTGTGATTTAATATAAAAATGATTTATTTTCATAGAAAATTAGTTTGAGAAATGATTTTTCTAAATAGGAAAGGGATTTGAGATTATTTTCAAAATCATAATAAAGATTCATATTTTCCTTAGATTTATTTTTTTCAATAAAATGTTGTTGGATACTCCAATGTTTATTTAAAATAAGAGTTTTTTTATAAAATTTATTGTGTAATATTATTTTGTTTTATCATACTCTCATATAAAAAACATATTCTCTATTTATACTTGAGACAAGCCTTAAGAAAATTTTATTTGAAACGAATTTCACATACTCTTTGGTGACATCCTACTAAGACATTTTAACTCACACCCAACTTACACTAATGGTTGTTTGTAGCTTCCATGTTTTATTTCAAGTTCCCAAGATATGTTTTTTTGGTATTAACATTAATTTTGGTTCAATTCTTTATGGTATTAGATGTGGTGAGTGTTTATAGGCCATAATGAGATGGTTAGTAGTGGTTCAAGTTTGGTTTAATTTTTTAGTGTTATATATCATCCTTATTGACCTAGTTCATTATTTAATTTGGTGTATATATTTTATTTTTTTCCTTATGTTTAGTTTTTGGGTTGATTTGGTTTAGGAGTTATTTTAATTATTACTTTTATGTATTACAGTATTTAGTAATTTCATTTTTATTGAAACTATTTATTGCAATTATGGTGATCCAATGCATTGATACCACATGATGGATTCTTGGTAATGTTTTTTGTAACACCCCAGGATTTTATAAGATATATTATTTTTAATTTCTTTGATGTCTTCTATTATACAGTACACCAAGATTAACTTGTACTATACGCAACACCGTATTATCTTGGAATATACGCAACACTATTCTTGGCCCGTGTTACACACAATTTCAAGTTCATTTTCTGCAAATTATTCTACGCAAAATTAAGTATAGATTTTGTTTAATGTATAAATGAAATAAGTTTTGATTATGTTATATGCAACACCAAACAAAGATTTCACTACACACATCCCTGACTTGGCTTGCATTACACCCAATCAGGACCTTCTTCAATAGCGTGTGTAGTAAGCAATACCAAGTTTCACTAAACGAGATATTATTATAATATTATTTTGAACTAGCCATTATGAATAGTAATACCCATTTTTTTAAATTTTATAAATTTTATCATTAACAACGGACTTCATTTTGGGATTTAGAATATCGAAATTATCCTAGGGTGATGTTTTGTTATTTTTCTGAAAACTTTCAATTTTTGATGAGTAGTGTAAACACGGGGTTACTATTTAAAAACCGACTTTTTATTTAATTAATAATTTATTTTATTTAAATTTATTTTAGTTCAAAATTGATACATAATAAATATATAATTTCAATGTAATTCATTTGTGTCATTTTATAATAATTTTATATTTATAAAAATTTTATTGAACTTTTCACCGTTTTTTACCCACCTCCTAGGAGAATTTAAAATTTTACATAATACTTAATTTTACCACTTTTGTGAGTGGAATTTAAAAAATCCAAGAGACATGGTTAATATCAATGGGTAAAATTTGGTTCAATAAAATAAAAATAATTCTTGTTGAATGGTAACTTTTTACTTTTATTTACCACTGTTAAAAGTAAATAGGGTAATTAAGGGTAAAAATGATATTATTATTACCCTAACACATATCCTAATTCTATTGGATATGTGTAATTCGACAAATAACATCCTTAGGAATAAAATATTACCCTTTAGGTCCACTAGGATTATATTAGGACACTTATTATTATTTTATTTAAAGAAGAGTTACAATAGTTAAAATCATTGTATAATAACTAAAGCATTTTTAATATTGGGTTATACATAAGATAAATTCGAAAATAAATATTCATTAGAAATAAAAAAATATTTCATACATAATGGTATTTTATTTATAATTTTTAAACGTTAAATAATTTAATTTATTTATGACACAATGATAATGTAGTAATTACCTTATCAATGAAATATTAACATAGTTGATGTTATAAATACCCAAATAAATCCAATTTGACACTTTTTATGAATTAAACTAATTTTCAATGTTAATATAAAATTTTAGTATTGATTCAATTAAACGTTTTCGAACTAATAATGTTGTTATGATTTTCAAATAAATCAATTACCAAATAGTGTCAAAATTGACATAAAAAAGTATTAAAACAAATATTATATTATTAATTGTTATTATATTCCTAAAAATATAATGATTGGCCAAATGACCTAGATAAGGTTATATATATTAATAATGAACCACTTGGTATTTGTTTGGATTTTTATAGTAAGTTTATTAACCATGTAGTGTAAGAAAACATGAAGACACGGTAGAAGTTAAATTGTTTATCTTCGAGTTAAATCTAAATTATAAGGTTCAAATAGTAACCTAAACTTTTCTAAAACCTATTGGTTGAGAGTATTTAGACCCATACCCACTTTACATTCTAAATAAATAAATTTGGAGCTATTATAAACCGAATATTACATTATTATAAAATAATATTTTAAGTTTTTCCAACGGTCCCGCTCTCCTCCCTTATAAAAAGGGCACCCCTTCCCTCTTCTCTTCACACCCTTTTGAGCCTTGAAGCTTGGAAAACCACTGAAAATTACTCTTATAAACCTCTATATTTATATCATATAGGTTCTGGTATTCTCACAAGACCAAATCTAGTTCCCTAATAAGAAGTTTAAAGGAGGTGCGTTGAGGAAGAGGTAATCCCTTCTACCGACTCTTTCAAGTTTCTTTCTTCTTCTAATTCCTCTTCTTTAGTTGTTTCATTATAAAGTAACAACATCAGTATTAATTATATACTGATATGTTATTATATATATTAAACAAACCTATTTCACCTTCTATCCATCCTACGGAAAATGAAATCACCACGCGTGCGTACGTACGGAATATCGTCTCCACGCCATGGTGTAATCAGTTTTTCCACCACCACCTTACTTGGATGGGTATAATGGTGTAAAGAATAACTATATATGATTATTATAACATCATAATGATTCTAAGATATTATATCATCCACTCCAATTCTATTCAATAATTATGGGAATGATATCATCGCTCGTGCGTACGTACGGACTACCGTCTCCACGACGTGATAAAATTCATTCTCCATGTTAACCATTAAAGAATGATTATAAAGTATATAAAATGAATAATAATGAAATAAATGACATGATAAATCTACTGGATTTATGTATATATATATATATATGTGATCTACTTACTTCCGTTCAAGTCAATAAGGAAAGGAAAACAACGTTCATGCGTACGTACGACCTACCCTCTCCATGAATTGTGTATTTCATTTCATTTATCTATCTATTATATATATATATATACTGAATATATATGATATATAAATCACGATTTACATTCTGGAAGTAATTAAAACATGACATAAGTAATAATAATATCAATAACAACAATTCCAAAAACGTACAATAAATAAAACGATTTTACCCAAAATGCTGCTTTAACATGGAATTTACAAAATAACGGGTAATATAAAGTCATAAGTGAACCACATATGATATAATAACAACGAATATGATTCTTGAATAATTCAATGACATTATTTAAATCATTATATAGGTGGTTCGGATACGAACGAATCATATCGAATCTAAGGTGAGGGATAACTTTTCCAATATCGTTTTTATCCGAGATTGTTTATTCGTAAGTATTTACAGGGGTTATATATATCATCCATGTCCATATTTTATAAAAATGTTTTCATGTATGTTTAAATTAATTTTTACCCATTTTTGACTTTTACTACATGGTATGTAATGAATCTTTCTTTTATTTCCTATACGAGGTATTTTTTGACTTTTCTGGAAATAGTACGAGAAGAATGTTTTTTAACTTATACGACATGAACCGATTTTTACTGTTTCATAACGCCTAATTTTCATAAAGATTCCTATACAATATTTCATAATAATTTTCAAAAAAAATAATTTTATTTTAAAATTGCATGGCATTTTGTTAAAAGAAAATGATTTTGAAGAAGAAAGTATATTTTCCTCAAGAATTCATTGCAAGTGTTTTGTCAAAACAATTTTCCATCTATGATGAAATTCTTTCATATGTCTATGTTTCAATTATATGTTCTCTATGATTTAAATGGTTTCACTTTTCTTATGATGAAATGATATCTATTTGTTTTATATGGATTATGTTATGATGGGATGATGTTTATGAAACCCATTTTACTCTTTGGGTTATGATGAATGATTTATGTTTATTTTGTGGCACAAGTAAGAATGATTTCATTATGATATGGGTGGGACCTATATCTCCCTCCAATGTATTGGATAAAGATTTATATCTCATGAGATAGACATGGGTAGAATGGTATGTTAATCTGGTTCAGTGATACTGGACTGGATCGAGGAGTGAACTCGATTTAGTAAGAGACTTTGTCCGCTAAGATGGTCTTGGAAACAATGCCTTGCATACTATGGAAACCATATCATGTGATTAATGGTTTTCCACAATTAAATGTTTTATTCCCATGATATTTTATCATGATTAATGTTCCTTTATGACCTATGCCTTACGTACTGCCAAGATTTATTTCACAACTCAAGATTTTGATGTGTAAATTTTATGTTCATGTTTTGAAGTTAAAATGTATATGGTTTGTTTTATTTTATCCATGATTACCCTTAATAAGCATTTGAGATCACCCTTTATATGTTTTCTTTTCTCAAGGATATAAAGAAAGGTTTTAGTTAAGAAAACAAAAGGGGAAGATCTTTATGGGAGATGTTGAAGATCATTCACCCCGATTAGAAGATTTTGTTCCGAGTTTCCAAAGTCATTAAACTATTGTGGTCCTTGTGTGTTTGTTTTTGTTATGTATTTATTATTCCGCAAAAGTAATGTAATGTCCATGTACGTCAAGTTTGGGGTCTCTACAGTTGGTATCAGAGGAAAGGTTTAGTTAACCTTTGGAAACTAGGATGCAAAATCTTTATTGAGATCCTTAGAGATATTTCTAAGGTATGTCTAGGGATATCCCTAAGGTTAAGTATAAGTATAGGTTATAGTCCTAGAATTACGGTAAAAATCTTAGGATTTACCCTAAGATGTTAGATATTGAAGGTACTCCCCCTTTATAATGTTTTTCCCCTCGCATGATTTTTTCCTATCACACTATTCTTTTTGGGTTTTAGACGATGGATGGAACCTGAAGGAACTGTGTTGATCAATGTAATAGAAAATCCAATGATTGTCCTCTAGAGCAACCAAATGTGATGGGAGATGGATTGAAAAATCTTATTTCTATACTTACACATTCTATGAATCATTCTGGACATCCAAATGAGCAGAGAAGGGAACAATATTCTATTGAGTTTTTTACGAGGCAACGTCCACCTTCCTTCAGTGGGTCTTTTGATCCACTTGTTGTTGAAAAATGTATCAGTACCATTGAAAATCTATTTTCCATAATTCTTTTTTTGAAACATGAAAAATTCATTCTGGATATTTACCATTTAGAAGGTGAAATAGATCAATGGTGGACTCTAGGTAAGAATATGAGGCCTCGAGATGAAATTGAATCCATTTTACTTCCCTGTTATTCTTCAAACAAAGATGGAAAATTATTTCCATGAGCTTAAGCAAAAGGATGATGAATTTGTTGGTATATACGAAGCGAATTTTACAAGGCTCACAAGGTATGAATCTGGATTTATCATCCAACCTAAAAGTAAAGTTGATCGATTATTTAGTGGCTTAAAACCAATTCTTCGAAGGGAATTAGCTATAAGAGACTTTAGTACCTATGAATAAATTGTGTGTTTTGCTATCAAGGTAGAACTGGAAGTTGGTGTTACGTATCCATCTCATGGTTTTGATAAGAAACGAATGATGGAGTTCAAGGAAAAATCTCAGAAAAATGGTGAAAATAAAATGAATGTTTCTTTTTGCTCAATATGTGGAAAGAAGAATGGTGGAGATTGTCTTAAAGGTACTAGAAAATTTTTTAAGTGTGGAAAAGAATGTCATCGAGCATCTGAGTGTCGAAGTAATGTAAAAAGGGTTGATAATGATGTAAATAAACAAAATAATGTAGATAACGCTCCACCAACACTTCAATGCTTCAAGTGCAAGGAAATGGGGCATTATGCTAATAAATGCACTAATCCAAGGGTCAATTATGATCGATGTGAGCAACCTATTATGTAAAATGATAAAGGTAAGTCACATGTGATCACTATTTATGATGTTGAGTATGACAATGATTTTGTGTAATGATTAAGTGTTTATGTAATGGGATTTCAAAATAGTATCATGGAATTTCATTTATGGTATCGTGGAAATTTGGAATATCTATGTATTGGTTTTCAATAATTATATGGTACCGGTAACCATGGAAAGTGATGAAAATATTTTGGAAATCATATGATATGCGCATAATGAAAGGATAAGGAGAAAATGAAATGTTTGATAGTATTCATGAGCTCGTGACTGATATAAGGACAAAGTGATATCATGGTTTGAGTATATATAAATTTTGGGATTTTGGTATGTGGAAAGAGTTAACTTTTGACAACATTCATGTCTCAAATATGGTTCAATGGGTATTCATTTTTCAAGAGAATACACGATTAAGGTATTCACATGTTTGTAATGTGACCAACAAGATATATCATATGATATATGGGGGATAAATGATAGTATTCACATGCTCGGCAGATGACATTTCTAGTAATTGTTATCTTTATACTAAGAGCTGGGATAGAAGTATTTTGGATAAGCCTAAAGACTAGAATGGATTATGTTGGACATAATTCAGTATTGTTTAAGGCTATAACTTTTTCTATATTATTTATGGAATGTTATAATTATGTAGTTTTAGAAAAAGGACAACCTGCAGGATAGTCGACAACCCGTCGCGTCAGACAAGGCTGTGGGAATCAAACCCACAACCGAAGTGTGATAGGCCTTTATCACCTACCACTAGCCTACAAGAATCCCCTGGTTAGTAGAAAATAATTTTATTAAGCATTATGATATATGAAGTATAATTCCATTTTAGGAACCATATATAATTAATCTCACTATAGATGGACTTATGTATTTTTGATAACTTTTTCTAACATTTTGTTTGAGACAGATGGAATGACCCATCATTCTATCACAAGATCTGCTAACACTTCACAAATTAAAAAATCAACTTCATTTCTTTAAGAGATGAAGTGGAAATTGTCCAAGGAATGACAAACGGTGATATTGTACCAAAATCAAGAAAGTATTTCTTCTAATTCCAATTTCTTCAACTTTAGGGAAATGATCTTGAACACCAAAAATGTTGTCCTAGTGCCCTTATATCTGATGAATTATATGGTACCCTATATCATCACAAATTTATGGCTTTGTGATTGTTGAATTTTTTATATCCATGTCCTCTACCACTCTTCATCAGAAGTTGATGGTTATATTTCTCTTCCATATCCGTATTTTCACATATGTTGTCCTATATGGAAACCCAGTGATGAGTTACTTTGGGTGACTATTATGATTCTAAATTCACTTTTTAAAATTATGTTTTAGTAATCCTTTTTAAAATGTGGGTTTCTATGAAAGAAACTTTCAAGTAGTAAACCATTTAAAACCCCGGTGAATTTCGAGGGCGAAATTCATTTTAAGGGGGGTTGAATGTGACACCCCATGATTATATGAGATATATTATTTTTAATTTCATTGATGTCTTATATTATACACTACACCAAGAATAGCTTGTACTATACGCAACACCGTATTATCTTGCAGTATATGCAACACTATTCTTGTCTCGTGTTACACACAATTTCAAGTTCGTTTTGTGGAAATTATTCTACGCATCATTAAGTATAGATTTTGTTTAATGTATAAATGAAAAAAGTTTTGATTATGTTATACACAACACCAAACAGAGATTTCACTACATGAAGCCCTAACTTGGCTTGTATTACATGCAATTAAGACCTTCTTCAATAGCGTGTATAGTACGCAATACCAAGTTTCACTAAACGAGAAATTATTTTAATATTATTATGAACTAGCCGTTATGAATAGTAATACCCACTTTTTAAAATTTTATAAAGATAATCATTCAAAATGGATTTCATTTTTGGATTCATAATATCGAAATTAGCCTAGGGTGAATTTTTGGTATTTTTCTAAAAACATTCAATTTTTGATGAATAGTGAAAACACTAGGTTATTATTTAAAAATCGACTTTTTATTTAAGTAATTATTTATTTTATTTAAATTTATTTTAGGTCAAAATTGATACATAATACCTATATAAGTTCAATGTAATTCATTTGAGTCATTTTATAATATTTTTAGATATATAAAAATTTTATTGAACTTTTCACCGTCTTTTACCCACCTCCTAGGAGAATTTGAAAATTTACATAAAACATAATTTTACCGCTTCTGTTAGTGGAATTTAGAAAATATGAGAGACACGGTTAATATAAAGGAGTATAATATGGTTCAATAAGATAAAATTGTTTTGGTGAATTGTAATTTTTTACTTTTATTTACCATGGTTAAAAGTAAATAGGGTAATTAAGGGTAAAAATGATATTATTATTATGATAACACATGTCCTAATTCTATTGGATAAGTGTAATTCGACCAAAAAAACCGTAGGAATATAATATTACCCTTTAGGTCCACTTGGATTAGATTAGGACAATTATTATTATTTTATTTAAAGAAGAGTTAAAATAGTTAAAATCAAAGTTTAATAACTAAAACATTTTTAATATAGGGTTATAAATAAGATAAATTTTACTATAAATATTTATTAGAAATCTAAAATGATTTAATACATAATGGTATTTTATTTATAATTTTTAGACATTAAATAATTTAATTTATTTAGGACACAATGATGACGCATCAGTTTCTTTATTAATGAAATATTAACATAATTAATTTTATAAATACCCAAATAAATGTAATTTGAGACTTTTTATGAATTAGACTAATTTTATAGGTTAATATGACATTATAGTATTCACTCAATGAAATTTTTTCTAACTAATAATATTTTTATGATTTTCACAAAAATCAATTACCAAATAGTTTCAAAATTGACATAAAATATTTTTAAAACAAATATTATATTATTAACTGTTATTATATTTTTAAAAATCTAAGGTTCGTCAAAATGACTTAGATAAGGTTATATATATTAATAATGAACCACTTGGGGTTAGTTTTTCTTGTTATAGTAAGTTTATTAACCATATAGTATAAGAAAACAAGAAGACACTATAATAGTTAAATTGTTTAACTTAGAGTTAAATATAAATGATAAGTTTAAAATTGTAACCTAAACATGTCTAAAACCTATTGGTTGAGATTACTTCAACCCATACCCATTTTATATTCTAAATAATCAATTTGGAGGTATTATAAACCGAATATGACTTTATTATAAAATAATATTTTAAGTTTTTCCAAAGTTGCCCCTCTCCTCCCTTATAAAAAGGGCACCCCTTCCCACTTCTCTTCACACCATTTTGAGAATTGAATCTTGTGAAACCACCACAAATTAATCTTCCCAACCACTCTAGTTATATCATAGAGGTTCTGGTCTTCTCAAAAGACCAACTCTAGTTCCCTAAGTAGAATTTCAAAGGAGGTGCGTCGTGGAAGAGGTAATCTCTTCTGCCGACTCTATCAAGTTTCTTTCTTCTTATACTTCCTCTTAATTAGTTGTTTCATTATAAAGTAATAACATAATTATTAATTATATACTTATATTGTATTATAAATATGAAACAACCCTATTTCACCTTGTATCCATCGTACGGAAAATGAAATCACCGCGCCTTCATACGTATGGAATACCGTCTCCACACCGTGGTGTAATCAGTTTTTCCACCACCACCTTACTTGGATGGGTATAATGGTGTAAATAAAAACAATATATGATTATTATAAAATCATACTGATTCTAAGATATTATATCATCCACTACAATTCGATTCAATAATTATGGGAATGATATCATAGCTCGTGCGTTCGTACGGACTACCGTCTCCACGACGCGATGAGATTCATTCTCCATGTTAACCGTTCAAGAATGATTATAAAGTATATATAATGAATAATAATGAAATATATTAACTGATAAAGATACTATATTTATGTATATATATATATTTCATCTAATTACTTCCATTCAATTCAATAACGAAAGGAAAACAACGTTCATGTGTATGTACGTCCTACCGTCTCTATGAACGGTGTATTTCATTTCATTTATCTAACAATTATATATATATATATATATATTGAATATATATGATATATAAATCATGATTTAAATTCTGTAAGTAATTAAATCGTGATATAAGTAATAATAATATCAAGAACAACAAGTCCAAACACGTATGATATGTAAAACGATTTTAACCAAAGTGTTGCTTTAACATGGAATTTACAAAAGAAAGGTTAATATAATGTCATAAGTGAACCATATAAGACATCATAACAATGAATATGATTCTTTAATAAGTCAATGACATTATATAAATCATTATACATGTGGTTCGGATACAAACGAAGCATATCAGACCTATGTTAAGGGATAACTTTCCAATCTCATTTTTATCCGAGATTGTTTATTCTTAAGTATTTACTGGGGTTATATTTATCATCCATGTCCCTATTTTATAAAAATTGTTTCATGTATGTTTTGGAGTTCTTTTTACCCATTTTTTACTTTTACTAGATGGTATTTAAGGAATATTTCTTTTATTTACCATACGAGGTACTTTTTGTCTTTTCCAGAAAACGTACGAGAAGAATGTTTTTTTAACTTATACGGAATGAACAGATTTTTACGGTTTCATAATGCGTAATTTTCATGAAGATTCCTCTACAGTATTTAAATATTATTTTCAAAAAAAAATTCTTTTAAAATTAAATGGAATTTCGTGAAAAGAAAATGATTTTGAAGAAGAAAGGATATTTTCCTCAAGAATTCATTATGCAAGTGTTTTGTCAAAACTATTTTCCATCTAAGATGAAATTATTTCATATGTGTATGTTTCAAGTTTAAGTTCTATTTGATTTAAATGGTCTCACTTTTCTTATGATGAAATGATATGTATTTGTTTTATATGGATTATGTTATGATGGGATGGTGTTTATGAAACCCATTTTAACCTTTGGGTTATGATGAATGTTTTATGTTTATTTTGTGGCACAAGTAAGAATGATTTCATTATGAGAAGGGTGGGACCTATATCTACCTCCAATGAATTGGGTAAATATTTATATCTCATGAGGTTGACATGGATAGAATGGTAAGTTAATACGATTCAGTGATATAGGACTGAATAAGGATTGAACTCGATTCAGTAAGGGACTTTTTCCACTAAGATGGTCTTGGCAGTAATGTATTGGCTACTATGGAAAAAATATCATGTGATTAATGGTTTTCCACAATTAAATGTTTTATTCCCATGCCATTTTTTCATGATTAATTTTCCTTTATGACCTATTCCTTACGTACAACCAAGATGTTTTTCACAACTCATGATTTTGATGTGTAAACTTTATGTTCATGTTTTGATGTTCAAATGTATATGGTTTGTTTTATTTTCTCCATGCTTACCATTACTGAGCATTTGAGCTCACCCTTTATATGTTTTCTTTTCCCTAGGATATAAAGAATGGTTTTAGGTATGAAAACAAAAGGGTAATATCTTTATAGGAGATATTTAAGATCTTTCACCACGATTATAAGATTATGTTACGAGTTTCCCAAGACACCAAACTATTACGGTCCTTGTGTGTTTGTTTTTGTTATGTATTAAGTATTCCGCAAAAGTAATGTAATGTCCATGTATGTCAATATTTGGGTCTCTAAATTTAAACTACATGTATTATTATTATTTAAAGGGATAAATCATTCCCAAGTGTGTGTTATTGATACCCATGAACTACTTTCCTTTCTATGGGAATAAAAATTTCCCTTATAGATTAATGGTGGGCTCTTCCAAGTGATATATCAGGTTATCTCAGGTTGGTTATTGAAAAAATTATATTAGGGAATAGATTTTTCAAATAATTATGTTATTGAATATCTCATATGTTAATTGGAAATTTTGGTACCAAGAAGATAGGAATGTTGGGACTCGATAGGTGGGTTTTTGAGCCTTGGTTCCTAGAGGTGTTAGATCCTCAGTGCCTTGGCCTGGAGGTCTGTGTCCCTCAGCTTCTCCCCTCAAAATATTTATGGAAGAAACCATGACCTTTCCTCATCATACGCATCACATCACTCTTCATCCCATACCCCAATACAAATTGAGTTCAAAACTCCTAAAATGAAGGAGTTATTCTTGGTGTTATCACTTTACAAGGGAGAGGTTTCTAGAGCCTCTAGATTTTATCAATGAAATATCCTTGCTAATTTTGGGGAAGATCATCCATCACTATCATATTTCTCCAATTTCCTTGATTTCTAGGGTATTTTTGGTCTTGTATTTGTCTAAACCATTAACCATATATCTATATACATATATATATCTACTTCGATATTAATTTTATCAACGATTGGTCTTGATAGTTTCATCACTATGAAGGTAGGAGATTTATCTTTCTTCGATGGTCCTTTGAGGATCATTAGGGTAAGGATTCATCACTCAATTTATTAGTGATTTTCCTACCAATATTACCACTTACCCTACACAATCCAATTAACCTCAGGAGAACTGGGCAACCTTTTGGGTTCTTCCTTTACACATATGAACCCACTCATCAAATGGAACACACCATAGTTGTATAAATATCTGTTGAAGTGGATTTGTTAGCTCCTCTTCTATTGTGTAGTCTTCTTTGACCATGTAATGATTTTTCATTCAATTATTGGATTGTTTATCCAAATCCTTATTGTTTTTCAAACTTTTTTGTATGCAATGGCACTCAAATTTATCTTGTTTAAGGCATGACTCTTCCTTACATCACCCAATTCCTCTGATGGGTGATCCCTATAAGGCTTACTAGTCTAGTAATAAAGCTCATGAACCCCTCTAAGGTGAGGATCCATGAATAAAGAGGGGTTATTATAATGAGTATTCTCTCTGAGTACAACCTAGTTCTATCAATCTCTCATCGATCATACTTGAAGTTGCGTGCTCATATCCTCCATCACAAAAGGATATATTGGTACATCTATTGAAGGAAGGGGTACCATTCCCTACACTCGAAAGGGGGGTTGACTTCGGTTCCCCCATAATCATTCCCCTCTCCTCCAACACATTAATAGTTGGATATTTTCCCTAAAATGAATTCTGCCATTCCGTCAAATGTTTTCCATGAATATCCCTTCCTAGAAGATACCACCCCTATGCATAATGTTTTATAGGTTCTTAAAGGTCATGGAGAAGCAATGTACCAACCCTCTCCAGCTTTTGGTGGCTCTAAGATTTCCAATCCCAAGATTCCTTCTAGTGACATTGAGACTTGATCCAAATCCAAGTTCAATTTCAGGGGAATCGAATCTGCAACCCCGTTCAATTTAGTTTTGATGGACATCCTTTCATTTTCTCAATGATCAATTCCATCATTTGGAATTCTAGGGGTCTAATATCATTGAGAAATGGGAGTTTATCTTAAAGACCATTAGGAGTATGAAAAATACCTTTTATTCCACCTTAGAAAAAAATTTAAAACTTCATTCCCTCAAGTATATAGACCTAAGTATATAATTCATTTATTTAATGCATGGGAACCATGTAAAAATCCATATATGGATCCTCTATAATGATACTATCCATGTGTATTTCATAGAAAACTATTTTCATCAAATATACATTAGGGTTAGTAATAATGATTATTCTATTCTCATGTTTATTGTGTATTGAAAATGTGACCCAGTTCAAATAAAGGAACTTTGGGATTCTCTATCTTCCTTCAACACTGGCTCAGACACATGGATTATTGGAGGAGATTTCAATACCATTACTGACATGTCAGAGAAGAAGTGTTGATCTATACTAGTGATGGTATCTTGTACTTCCAAAAATTTATTACCTCTAACCATTTTATAGACTTGTTCAATTCAATTGATTCCTTCACATGGTTCAGAAATTGAAGGGGAAGCAATGTAATTTGGTGAAAACAAGATAGATGTTTGGGTAACCTTTAGAAATTCCCTAACTTCTAATTTTTCTCTATGAATCTCTTATCTAGATATCACTCTGTCCACTTACACCTTATCCTCTAGGTCCATTCTTCTAAGGATATTAGAAATTGTTTCTTTTATACAATTCATTGGATATATATTAGAGGGTTCATGGATATGGTTTAGTCTTCATTGGGTGCTCCTATATAGGGTATTAGTTGGGTTACTCTTCGAAATAAGATAAGAATTATCAAGAGTGAAATTATTACTTTTCTTAGTTTTCTTCCCACCCAATATTTTAAACTAGAAAATCTTAAAGAGGAAATAAACTATCTTTATCTTCAACGATGATCCAAATGGGATGATAACACTTACATTCTATTGTTTAGTAAAAAACTCAAATTGGATGAAGTTTTAATTGATCATGATAAATCAAACAAATAGAGATCCAAATTCAAATGGATCATTTAAGGGGATAGAAATATGTATTATTTTCATACATGTATTAGAGATAAAAGGTTTGATAAAAGACTCTACATGCCTCTTCCAGATGGTTCTCAAACTAGTGATGGAATCATTTCAGTTCCTTTGGTAGTGGATCACTTCACTAAATCTATTTATTTTCACTGTCGAGTACGAGTTAGTTCTTATAATTATTGGATAGAGTCCATTTCTATCCTAAATAATATACATTTTTCGATTAATTAATTTTAAAACCAAAGGTTATGTGAACTTCCTAAAGAAGAGGAGTTTCTTAAATCCATTAAAACCCTTGATCCTAAGAGATCCCTTGGCCATGATGGATTCCAAGGTTCTTTATACTATGATCCATGGAACATTATAAAAGGGTAAGTAGTGAGATTTTTTCAATACTACATTTGTTGTGGTCCTTTTTCTAGATTTACCTCATAAAATATTCTACCTCTCATTCCTATGTTGAAATAGCCAAACAGTTTTATGAAATTCTATCCAATTATCATGCGCAATTTATCATATAAATATTTAGAAACCAGTCTCAGTAATAGATTTTTCATTCATCCTGCACTTAAAATTTATAAGGAACAACATGGTTTGTTTATGGGGGGAATTCAAGGTGAAATAGAAATTTATTATTAAATTATTAATGATTTATATAGGTGAGGGATTGGACCTAATGTGATGATCAAAATTGGCATGGAAAAGTCTTATGATCAGATCTAATGGTCCTTCATCATTAAAGTTATAAAAAAGGCTGTTTTTTCAAAGTGGGCTTGTGATATGTTCCTCAGGTATTCCTCTTATCCATGTTTCACCATTTCTATTACTGGGAAAATATATATTTTTTAACATACACTAGGGGTTTGAGATAAGGGGACACAATTTCCCGGAGCCTCTTCATTTTATCCTAGGATTCACTTAATAGAAATCTCATTATGGGTATTGATGAATATTTTATTCATCCATTCAAAGGATGTAGGAATTATTTTAAATATATATTGTTTAAATTGAAGATGATATGTTATTTTTCATCAATATAAGTCTAAATCAATTAATAATTTCAATACAATTCTGTCTGAATATTGAAATTAATTTGGTAAATGTGTTAATAGAAAAAAATATTTCTTTTTCTCCAAAAAGTGATCAAACAGGTGATCTAATAATATAAAATATATAATTGGGTTTTTTAAATAAATATATCTTTGTATTATTTGGATGCTAACTTTTCTAATGGGAGGGTTATAGTCCATTGTTATGAAAACATTGTGGAAACAATCATGGGAAAGATCCTGAAATGTACAATCCACTTCCTTTCCTTTGTAGGAAGAATTAACGTGGTTAATATTGTTCGATATTCCATACCAATGATGCTTTAGATTCTTATAGACCTCCCAATGAAATGATGAATAATATTTAATGTCTCCCTGATAGATTTATTTTGGACTCCCACCTTGAAGTATGCCATCATTAGAAAAGTTTATCCACACTTTCAAGACATTTTCATGAAGGGGTATCAATCTCAAAAGTATTAATGAAATAATATGGTGTTTACAAGATAAAATTGTGTGGGACTCCATATAAATAAACTTCCTAAGTCCCTCCTTTATTAAGTGATATTATATAAATTACCTCATTGATTAGGATAAAATATCCAATAGTTCCCACCTTTGGTTTAATCAACAGGGTAGTGTGCATCAAATTATGGATAAATATCAATGGATCATTATGAGTGGTGATTGTTCCTTCTAGAAACACAATTGGGTTCGTATTCACATACTATTTCCTAGGTGAAAATATCTAGACCTTAGTATTAAAAAATCTTGTTCCTATCGCCAGTTCAATGATGTTGTGATCAATGAGGAATATAAATAAGTGTTTCATAACATCCCTTTTTACAAGGACCTTGGTCAATGTTTTATCACTTTTACCCTCAAGAAAGTTTAACTACTATGGTTTTTATAACATTATTCACTCATCTTGTAATTTGGAAATTCTAGGTTCCAAAATTGGGTGCAATAACATATTTCAAATTTTATCTTCCTCTTTTGTAGGATCGACAATAGAGCCTTTCCCACTTATGAGAATCTTCGATGAACTGGAATTCCTCTTAAATCAAAGTGAAAATGTTACTCCAACTCAAAATCAAAAACAATTACTGACCTATTCTTCAATAGTGAATGGGATACACATTTTTTTATACAATTTGGATCTCTTCTAGGCTCTATTGATAGTGAAAGATCAGTGGAGTAGTTTATTCAAACATGTTGGGACTTTCATGTGGGGAAATGAGTGTAGGTCAAGGGCAGGGATATCTTCCTCGTTGTTTCCTATTAGGTCATATGGGATTCTCTGAATGTTGTCTACAATCTGGGCCTTTGTTCTAACCTCCAATACCTCATAACCTAATTTTTGGACATACTCTAATATATTGTTGAAAAATGTAAGGGTTTCAATCTACCTCTAGCTATTTAGGTCCTTATATAACCTACCTATTCCCATTCTGGTATGACTTCACATAGGAAGGGGGCTAGGTACCTAATTAAAATAGAACCCCCTGTCATGGTTTTAAACAAAAAAAGATGGATCATGATTTTATGTGAATATGTGAGGTGGTGGTATTGTTTGAGACTCTCAGCGCTCAGTCATCCTAGTGTTTTCATATTACTTCAGGGTGGGTAATTCCATGGTGGATGAGGCTTTAAGATGCTACAAGATCTTAATCAATGCATGTCTAATTATAATTATTTATCTGAAGTGAAATCATACTCTTGTACTGTGGTCAATGCCTTAAATGGTCACTCATAATTTCCTTGGAATATCATCTTTTACAACTGAATATATATCACCATTATTCAACCGAATATGAATTTTGTTCACATGCGACATGAGAGTAACACATCAGAAAATATTTTCACTTACAAAGGTATCCGTGTTGATAGGATTATGTTGTATTCAATTATTTCTTATTTTCCTTTTGATTGTGATAACATAATCTGAGGGGATTCCCTCAACCTTCACTATTTTCATCCCTAATGATCCCTCCTTTTGGTGTTTTCCTGAATGGCCCGAAGGCCTTTTTTTTGATTTTTTGATAACCCCCCTTTTAAGGGATGAGGGGGAATCCTTATAAGGCACATAGGCTTAGAGAATACATTACCCATAGGCTTGGAGAAATTACAGGACTTGTATGTCTTAAATAAATTATATAGACTATGAATATATGAAACCTCCCCTCCACCCCATCTATATCATGATCATATCTCCACCTTTGCAAGGTTGTTCAGCTAGCTGTCCTATGTAGTGATACACAGTCAAGGTACCAATGGCAATTCCATAGCCTCTCATTCTTCCAAATCAGTTCATCCATATTCTGTTGAATCCGCCATGCTCTTGAATCCTCCTATCGAGATGGTTCCTTGTAAAATTTGTTTAGTCATATCAGGCGGCCCAAAGGCCTTGAAGTGGCCCGAAGGCCTTGAGGTGGCCTAAAGTACTTGAGGTGACCCAAAGGCCTTATAGGTGGCTCAAAATCCTTACATACTTGAAGTCTTGGGTGCCCAAAATGCCTTAAGGACTCCAAGACCAAACCGGTGGCCCAAGGTGATAGTTTTGGCTTCTATAGTACCAAATAGTACCTACTACAGTAATTGCTATAGTACCCACACAATACTATTATAGTGCCTTCTATAGTTTAATTCATACATTTTATAGTGAATTCATGTTATTGAGTGATATTTGGATTAACTCATCATGCATTACTATTTGTCCATGAGTTTTAAAAATGTTGTTTTTATTCTTTGGAAGGATAATTTTTTGATGTAAATGTAGATCTTATAGGGTGATTTGTTTATAAAACATGTTTTTATGGTAAGAATTAATTAATGTTTTCTATTCCTAATTTATTTAATGTAATTATTCTTCCTCTTTATTTTTTATTTGTAAAATTTGTTTTTAATTAAAATGAGAATTTTATAAAGTATTTTGTTTTCTAAAACTAGGTGTTATAGGTCATTTTTAAGTTTTTTTATTATCATTAGATGTTTAGAAAATGGCTAATTTCATTATGGAATTTGTGAAAAGGTTTTAAATTAATTTTGGATTGATGGAAATGATTTGAAATTAAGAGGGTTTTAAATAGAAGCGTTTCGAAATGGAAGAAAGATTCATGAAAAAAAATTTACTTATAAGGGAACTCATTTATTATTTTAGAAATAAAGGGGAACATTATAAAGTTCAAGTGTTTCTTGATGAATTTTAATGTTTCAAATAATGTGTGAAATTTTTTGAAATGATTTTTTTGACTCTTTTTGAAATTTAGTGATTCTGGATAAAGTAATTATTTTATTATATAATTGGGGTCAAATATTTACATAGGGATTTGGGTTACTTTCAAATAACATGTTCTATTGAAAACAAATGAGACTTTATAAAAAAAATGTCTCTGGTTTAGTGAAAATTGAGGTTTTGGAAATGTTTTTGTATGTGATTTTTCTTAGGGAATTGATATATTTGATATTTTTCCTTAGTGTGTTTTGGAACTATTTTATTTGTTTTAAGAAATGTTAATGTTTATATTCATTTTTCATGTTACTTATATGATCCTACTATAAATTTATTGAGAGAATGCGGGATATCTGTATCTAAGGATGATCTATATGGTGAATCCTCTTATTTTTTAATTTTAAATCTACCAATTTTTGAATCTACTATGATTTTCATTATATTGTGGAAGAAAGAACATTATTTTCTCTAGGTATTTCTGATTCATTTTCTTCCCTTTTGAGATATCACGGTTCTTTTGAGAAAATAAAGTGGTTATGTTTCTTTAATAAATACTATAAGTTGAATTTTGAAGAGTAGTCTTGGGTGTAACCTAAATCTAGGTGATTAATTTTTTGGATTTTTTTATCCTTGATTATAATATGAATTTTGGTTTTGAGGTGATTTCCAAAAGATTCATTTATTAATTCTTTGATGGATCCTCATTTTTGAGGTGTTGATTATTATATTTAGGTTCATTACTCAGTTCTTGATTTTGTTTCCTAAGAATTGTGTATGGTTATTTCGATGGTAGGGATTTGATGGATTAGACATGGTATGACATTGAGTTCATGTGGTCTTAGATCACCAATTCTACTCAGTTTTGTGACCCAAAGACAGATATTTTGTGAATTCTCATTGAACCATGTTTCTTATTAAGGTATCATTCCCATTTTTAGTGATATGGGATGCATTGGATTGGATGAATTTTCCTTATGATTGTTTGAGTGATCTTTGGGTTGTACTTTATCTAAGAATTTGTGATTGATTCTTGAATGATTATTATCTACATTAGAGAAATTATACATGGTTGGGAGACCAATATATATATATATTAGTCTTATTATAGATTTTACTCTAATGTAAATAAATTGGATTATGATTGGATATGTTTTTTGATGTTCAGGATTTGATACATTGATTTGAGGATTTGTATTTCTGTTTGTTGCTCTATTCTCAATGCACCTCATTAATCTTTCCTAGCCCTCAAACCACTCATGTAGGTGATATGGTTTCAAGTTTTACTTCGATTTGAAATTAATAAATGACTTTATGTTGGAAGAAACTTGAAGTGGTCTATGGAATACTTGACTTAAAAAATAAATTAATCTCAAAATTTAAATAATACATCTTACAAAAACTCACATGAACCAAATACTGAAAGGTTTAATGTCTTTGACATTAGATACATAAAAATTTTAATTTTAAAAAATTAAAATATTTTTATATAATAAATATCCCATAGAATATTTCCTTATATATATCACACAATATAATAATATTTATAGACTAGGGAATAAAAACATAAGAAATGGATGAGATCATACTCTCAGTAGGGGAAAACATATCATAAGGTGTTAGGTCATAAACATTAATTATTACAAGAGAATGTATTAAATATCTAAATAAGTTATCATAAAACCATATATGATGTTCACTAAACATGATAAAGAAATAGAAGATCATAACTAGAACATTAATGTTGTGTATAAGCTTTGAATGGGATCAATACACATATCAATAAAAAAAATTGAGAATGACATAAAAGTGTGGAATACATTAAAAGTATGATATAATATTGAAAACACGGAATAAATTTATAAAAAACTTGAAAATTTAGAGAAATCATAAAAATATGACTTTTATCACTGTGAACCTGGTTACCCACCAACCCCATCACCTGTAAAATTGTTAGTAGAGCTAAATTGCATCACACTTACCATTATTGAATCTTTTTACTTGATTTTAGGTTCACATAAAATTTTTATCACATGAGATATGAGCTGCTACCCAATACATTGGGGGGAGATATTGGTCCGATCCATCTTATAATCCATACATTTGTATTCCACTTAAAAATGAAACATTCATCCTATCACAAACCGACCCAATGGGGACCAGGCTGTAGCTCCCCATGCCCTCCTCCAATAGGCCAGGGGCTAGCAACTAGCACTGCTTAGGTTATCATACACAGGGGAGGCCTTATCTTGAGGTACTTGTACGCACGCACCCATATACACCTCCATAAAACAATGCAGAGATATATAAAAACTGAAAATAAATCAATGTATACACCTATCTCAGATAAAATTACATCATAAGTACAAAAAGAGAAAATATAGGTCTCACATAACTAAAACTAAAAAAGCATTCAAACTGATCAGAAGGATGGGATCACTATCAAATTCACATACTAGAAATTTCCTTAGCTAAGCTCTGGTAAATACCCCGTTCGGTCTATCTCACTAAGGTCTACATTCTCCAGGTCCTCCTGGGACTCTCTTGAAAGGCATGTGGTCTATAAAAGACACAAAACATGTGCAGGGAAAGACCGTGTAAGGGTTAGTATAAAATACTCAGTAGGATCCCCAAAACCCCAAAAGAAAAGGATAAATTGAAAGGCAATGGTCCCCTCATCCTAGCTAGAGGGAACCAAATGAGAGAGAAACTCCATCTCAAAACCATCCTTGGATAAACATGACTAGTTAGGTCAACAACACAATATGTCAAAATAGAAGTGCAAACACCACAATGAAACTAAGAAAACGCCCAGATATAATCGTCTCAGTCACTAAGCCTCATGAGGTTTCAACCTCATCATTAGTGACAGGTTTCTACTCAGTGCTCAAAGGAAAATAACTAGAAGCACACTCCAAAAGATGAGTCATCCTAAATGAAACTCGTCTTAGAGATGCCACTCTATCAATAAAAAACATATTGCACAACCTATCCAACCCTCATGGTGTCTATCTATGAGAAAACACTTGACGGAAAGCAACACAGAAGAAGTAAACCAGTGACTAAAGCAACTCCAATTACTTAGGTAGGTGATCACACATAGGGTCTTCTGGGGGACAATAAACCCTAGATGGAAACACCAAACATAGAAAGGGGAATCACACAAAAACCTAAAGCTAGAACAACTAAATCAGTAGAGGATCAATACCCATTTAGTGTTGGTCACACCAATTCTAAGAACTCCACTGAGGAAAATGTCACAATAGATCACAGAAGAATTGAATTTCGATACACAGATAGAGAGTCTGCGCCTAGGGATCAACGAGCGCTCTGTACCCTATTGGTGCGTCCTGGGTAGAGGATCAACGCCTAGGTAAATATTGGTCACACTAACACTAAAAACCATACTAGGGAAACATGAAGAGACATGAGGATCACAATGGGCCTCTTGGGGCGATACATGCTCTAAATCCACTGAGTCTTTTGTCAAAATAGATTAAGACAACTCACTCAAGAAAGTAGGAAACCCACGCTGCATGTACGCAGAGTAGTCGAAGAGGGGTCATCGTCCAGTGAAGAGGACATGATACGGAAAACACTCGTTGTATTTGAATAGGGGTCACATTTTGATGAAGGGGATGTGATATTGAAAACCCTTATAGATAAAGTGCCATGGGGGACCTACTCAACCGAGCTAATCGAAACATCACAAACAAGGACCAGGGGGACCCACTGAACCCTGCTGGTAATGTCACTTATGACCTAAGATACCCACACAACATTGCCTATACACTAAATATCCTAGGTAAAAACTATGGACACTATCATGTTCAATGTGAAAAAACTCACAAAATAGGCTATTTACTTTCCTAAGATGGATAACCGGAGAAATAGTCACATTTCACCACAAACTCACAGACTGGACCTCAGGGGGACCACACCTTGATTTCAATTTAAGCACTCAAAATTAGTGTTGAAATATCCTCATTAGAAATAGTTTTGCAGTGCCGCTGATCACATGTCAATCTGAAATAGGATGCAGGAGATACATTTGATACAAGAAAATCCAAATAATAATAATATTATTATTATTATAATTGGAAATTTCATTCAACCGATTCTCAAGCCCAAAACATATTCTTATCAAACTAGTCTTAAAAGGTCTTCCTCAAATAAAGGGTCACATTTCCATAGTTAACACATAAAACGGACACCCGACTTAGGAGTTACGAGTGTTTAAGGTTGTCCGAGCCCATTCTGGCCGGTCTGACCCACTCTGGCCGGCCCCACTACACTAGCCCCTAGCCAAAACACCTCCCCCCATTGTTGTTGGCCAGCTCAGCACCCCTTGAACCATATTCTTCCTTGTCTCACCAGCCCTCTACCGCCCGCACTCCACGTCACCATGTGGCCCAACGGCCTTTGTCTCCCTCACACACGGTGCCACCGCCTCCTGGTGGTCGATGCCACCTTCCGCGGCTAGACCACCACGCACCGGTGGTCCTTCAAAAGACCATAGGGAACACCATGGATCTTGGAAAATTATTCTGAGACCACATTTGGTATCCTAGGGACTGATTCTATAGAGACACTAGCTCCATTCAAAGATTCATTGACAATTCGAACAAAAAACATAAACAAGGGGATTGTGATTAAAACACAAAGCTACACACCTATGGGTGAATTTATGAAGTTTTGAGGTTTTATCCACACATTTAAGATACTAATTCATGATTTGAGAGTGATCACTGTCACGATTTGAGTATAATGACACCTCGTTTCATCAATTCAGCCCTCAGGGTCATCCGATGCCAAAGAGGGAGAGGGAGGGGTCGCTCGTCTTATGTGAGAACCAAAGGGGAGGGGGAAGGAGATTGATTTAATTTTTATTAAATCAATTCCCCCATTTAACTCCCCATCCACACACATCCCACCAAAATGCCTCCGACCCAACACCCAGCACCAACAAAGTTTATGTCACACTTAGGGTAAACACGGTGTTCTAAACTCAACAATGGTCTCATAAATTCGATCTGAGACTCCTTTTAGGAGTTATTTGATCTGATGTCAAAATAAAATAATTTTATTTAATAATCATTTTTATGGTTATGTCCATGATAACAATTTCCACAGAACACTTGTGCCCAAAAAATTTATACCCTTCCTAGGGTAAACAACATTCTCCATACTCAACTGTGGACTCAGTTTTTTGATCTGAACTACCATTTTAGAGTTTACTCATTTTCTACACGTGCATTATAGAAAAATAATTAGTATTTTTATAAAATATATTCCAGGAACACCATGAAATGTAAACGCATGCCAACTCTGCACATATATCTAAAAATATATGTAGAAATATTCTAAAGTCTTACAAGTAAAATATCGAGTCGCTACATCCTTCCCACATTAATACATTTCATCCCGAAAAAGTGAAAACCTACAGACATGGTAAAGGACTTGAACTCCCCACTAGGACACTCACGCCAGCAATCTCACTAAGGGTTCTTGTGTTTAAACAAAAACACATCAAGATAAATCAGAACACTATAATAAAAGAGAGGGTTTACAAAACTCCGAGAGAGCTTATCACCTCATCCAACATTCTGAACCCTTGACGATATCCAAATGAATGCAAGACCTCATTATTTAACACTTAGGTCCACATTCATCGGACTAAAATGACACTGAATGAGCCCCCAACAGACCATAAACAACTCTGACATGATGCTAAGGGAATGAGAATACCTTAGAACCATGTCTCTCCATGTGACTGGTGCCAACACCAAACCTTAAAGGGTTTATGCAATCCCCACCATAGGATAAATCCATCAAGAAAAATACCACTAGATATCCAATCATGCAAGACCACCCAAAAAACCTCCCCACCTTTGGAAAATGTCTCCACAACTAGGAGAAAAAATTGAGTTTCTTGAGTAGAATAACATTGGGTCTTATAAACCCTTTCGAAACCACTACCAACACACGAAACTGACCCTGAACTCTGAAGTTGATGGAAATCATCCACTGCACCATGAAACTATATTCTTTTGGTGACACTGAATCACCTGTATAGTGTTATATAATTCCTTAAGGATACGTCCTAGTGGGGGAAGCACACATCCTTCCTATGAATTTAAATCCACGATGAACCACACCATATCCTCCTCGAGCATCCCATGTATGAGCTGATGTTCAGCATATCAGGGAATGAGAGAACAATAAATCCAATCCCAAACACTCACATTAGGTCTTACAAGAACCTCTTGCTTCTAACACACCACTTAAACTTGAGGAGACAAGTCAAAGGGAATCAACCACCACACATTGATATTGTCCTCTTTGGGTGGAAATGACTCAACTACATGGTTTTCATAACCTCCCAAAAACGTGTCTCAGTGGGGGAAGGATCCATATTCCTCATGTATTCAAATCTAAATCGAACAACACCAAAAAAAGGTATTACCAACACTCTAAACAAACCCTAAGAAGGAAATTGAAAGAAAAGAGTTCCTTCTACCAATGTCTATCAATACTACTGTAGAAAGTAGAATGGACATTGAGAGTAACTTTATTCATCTGGATCCTCCAGATGCTCCAGCCCCGAAGCCCCATCTGGTACTTGGTGTACCCTACTGAAACTGATACTAAAACTACGAGGATATTCCATTGACCTACTCTTCCTCAGTATCACAATGGGTCAGACAAAATCTCACTAGATGTACTCGACTGTCACAAGAATAGCATCATCTCTCCCACTACTGACCAATACCTTGAAGAAGATCCTAAGTCCAAGAGTGGGTATGCCTCTGAAAACGATGGTGCCTCTTCCACTTCACATGTGCTAACAATGGATCCATCTCGACCTAGACCTTTGGAAATCTATATCTGAATCTTGTGGTATGTGCATGACCCCAATGCATCACCGTTCAAAACCAACAAAGCCATCCATGTCTCAGTTGGATAGGCCGCATCCACCCGAAGTCTCAGAGATAGGTCTACCCACTGCTCGACGGGTGGAGGATCCACCGACTATACAACCTAGTAAGAACGTACCTCGTTACCAGGACCCTTCAAGGTGACCTCTTCACAAATCAGGTCATACTCCAAACCCAACTATGGAACCCTCGAATGTTGTCATCGTGGAAACATCATGAACAAATTCAAGATTCCCCACAGTTAAATAGTATATCTGGGGATATGACTCTAGAAGGACAAAGGAAACACAAAATCCAATCCAATATGATGCATGTTCTATTATTTCCCTTTGACCAGTGTCATAAAGTACCAAGTTAAAAGGCAGGTTATCATATTCCTAGTGAATGGATACGTCAGTCGCCGCATAATCACTAGAGTCCCTAGTCTGAAATCCAACTCGAAACGCTCTAACACAATCACTATGAAACCCAAAACAAGATAAAAACTAGATCAACTACACTCTAGGATCTCAAAGGTGTAACCTCCTATAACAACCCTATGTCATGACTCGACCCAATGGGGCCCGAGCCGCAACTCTCGAACCCCACCTCCAATAGGCCAGGGGTTGGTGACTAGCACCAAGTAGGATATCACACACATGGTAGGCCTTAGACTAAGGTACATGTACATATGAAACCATATACACATCCATGAAATAGTGAGAATATATATAAAAATGAAGAGAAATTCATGCATACAACTACCCAAAACTAGAGTACCACAAATGTACAAAAAGTGAAAATATAGGTCTTACTAAACTAAAACTACAAAAGAATCCAACCTGCTTAGAAGGAGGGGATCACTATTAAATGAACCCATCAGTAATATCCTCATCTAAGATCTAGTAAACCCTCTATTCGGTCCAGATCACTAATATCTACCTACTCTGGGACCTCCTGGGACTCCATCGAAAGGCATGTGGTACGTACAAGACACAAAACTTGTATGGGAAAATACCATGCATGGTGAGTTTAAAGATACTCAATAGGCGCCCAAATACCCCCCAAAAAAGGATCCACTGAAAGGAAATAGTGCTCCCATCCCAGCCAGAGGGAACAAAAATGAGAGATAAACTCCATCTTGAGACTATCCTCATCTAAACACGACTAGTCAGATCAACGACATAGTGCATCAACCCAGATGTGACAACATCGAAAGGAAACCCATAAAACACATAGATATACTCATCTCAGGAACCAAGCATCATGAGGTTCCAAACTAATCACCAGTGACCAGTTTCTAATAGAGGATCTAAATAAAACCACTGGATGCACACTCAAAGATCCGAGTCATCCCAGATGACACTAGTCCAAGAGATTCCACTCTATCAGTAAAAAATAACTAACGAAACAACCCGTCCAACCCTCATGGTGTCTTTCCGCAAGGACGTTATTTATAGACAATGCCATGGAAGAAGTCACCCAGTGAATAAACTAACTCCAATACCTCAGGTAGGGGATCACAACCATAGTATGCTAGGGAAAACCAAAACCCTATCTAGAAAAACCGAACACAAAAGGGTTATCACAAAACAACCCAAAAATGGAACAACTCAATTAGAAGTGGATAAACATCCGTGTAGTGTTGGTCTTTCCAATTATGAGAACTCCACCAAGGAAAATGTCATGATAGATCACAAAATAAATGAATCTTGGTACACAGATAGGGACTCTCCTCCTTGGGCTCAATGGGGGCTCTGTACCCTTTTGGAATATCCTGGTAGAGAATCATCACCCGGGTAAATATTGGTCATGATGACACCAAAAACCCTACCATGGAAACATGAAGGGATGTGAGGATTACACTAGGCCTCTCAGGGTGGTACATGCTCCAAATATATTGAGTCTTCTCTTAAAGAGGATTAATACAACTCACTCCAAAAAGTGGGAAACCCGCACTACATGTACATAAAGTTGTCGAAGAGGGGTCACAGTCTAGTGAAGGGAACATGATACTGAAAACCATCATAGTAACTAAAGAGGGGCCACAGTCCGATGAAGGGGACATGATACTGAAAACCGTCATAGATAAAGGACTAGGTGTACACACTCTATAAAGGCCCAAATCTATGTGGATCAACACTTTTTTTGTTTTCAAAGATCAAGGTGCATGAAGAAGGCACAGAGGAAGTCCGGAGGAGTTCGGTCGCGAGAAGATGGAAACAGGGGGATGCACAATGTGACTAAGGGGGACATGAAGTGTACCATTTTAGTTTTCGAAAAATAAAACAGAGCATAGATGAAATGCATTTTTTTGCATAAGTCAACCATGAGGTGGTACACAACATGACAGGGAGGTACACGTCATGTACAACCCCGGTGATGGGTATTTTAAAGACACCCATCCGATCAGGATTTTCAAACCCTACAGCTTCAGTGCACCCCATATCATCCCTAGATGACCCAAATTACCCCCTCTTAAATATTCAGGGATTCATTCATCCTGGATCAGTTCCCAAATTCCTTCTTCGACCTATCTCCAATATGAGGTAAGATCTACCTTCGCTCTTTGGGTTTCTTTGATATGTCTTCTCCCATTTCTCTTTAACATTCTATAGAGTTTGATTTCCCTAGTTCTAAGGGAGTTTCTTTTGGTTTTGGTTGATGCAGCTTTTCCGTGACATCCTCAGGTTGATGCAGTTGTTTTGGGGAAGGCGATCATGATATGTTTCTTTGATTCGTTCTCGAGCGAAGAACATCAGAAACCTTTTGAGGTAGGGAATTTGTGGCTTCAATATTATTTTATGTGAAAGTATAGAGTTAGGAAGTTTTATCCCACTGGATCACAAAGGAATGAAAATAATAAATATTTGAAATGGATAAAAAAATTGGTATTGATAGTTTGTTATTACCTCTTGTTTTTCTAGATAGTGTGTTATCTATGCTTTCCTTGTTTAGCATGTCGTTCTTGATGGAAATTGTTAAAAAATTTAAACTGGTATTGATTATTATTTTGAAAAAGATAAAAAGGCATGTAAATGAATCTGGTTGTTTTTATTGTAATTTTATGTTAATAAAATTGATGGAGTAAGCATGTTTAAATATTTTTGATAGCTATGATATCTTTCAATTTAGGATGCCCATAGTTAGAACCTATTAATAATAAACTGGTTAATTTAAGTCAGATTAATGAACTGGATCATTGATAAAAGATAATGCATGGTGGGGTTATGAGTTAACATCTTGCTTGTAAAGGCCAGGAGCCATATGCTTGGAGTTGTGAGAGCTCATTGTGTGTGAAGGCAGAATTACTTGTATAGTCCAATATCCCAGTTTCTTGGTTACTTATTAATTCTTCTGATGTGTTATGTTCCAAGATGGATGTTGTGAGATTTGGGGGAAGGGAGGCCCAATGATTGTGGAAAACATTGATGCCTAGAGTGGGAAGATGCATCATTTTATGCATGTGGGTGCTGGGGAGGACACTAGAGATGATGAAACAAGTTAGATTTGAATTATTGGATGCTTGCTGAATATTGTTGGTTGTTTATCTGATTTACTTTCCCTGCTACCCTAAGCAGCTGGTCTTTCATACCCTCCTTTTATAAAGTGGCGATGACGTGTGGGGTATGCCATATGCTTTCTGTGTTTAGATTCCTGAGGGAGGATGGGTCTAAACTCATTCCATAGGTGCAAAAGACTCAATGAGTAGTTCATTTACTCACTATATTGAGCACCTTGTGTTTGGAAGCATGGAATGTTTTTCTAGAATTCTTTGGAATATGGGAAAGTAATAATATTGTTAATAAATGATTGACTAAATGATGTTAACCAATGGGGTTGTAGCTTTCTGGGATGCAATGCTAGGGTAATATTTTTAAGAAGTTGTGGACTTGGTTTGGTTATTCTTGGAGGGCATGAAACATTGGTGTGTTTCTAATGAAATGTAGTGTTGAATTAATAACAGTAAATTAATGGGTAAGGAATTAATTAATGTAAAGTGAAACTGATAAAAAGGGAGAAGTGATCTAATATATCTCTTTAAATTGTTGTGTAAATAGGATACCTAGCCTTAGCAGTAGTTTTCGGGAGTCTGAGGGACATTAGCTACTGTTGAGTCTAAGACTAGGTTATGAATATAGTGTGGTTGTGAGCTATATTATATCATGTACCCTTTGTGATTCAATACCCTATCCCACCCTGTCAATTAAGGAAATTGGCACACCAGGTATTCTGAGCCCTAGGGGTTGTTTTCCCCAATATTTATGTGGGAGGATGGATGGTTGACTACCCCCTTTGGCCTCACTCTCTTCTCTTGGTAGTTACTTGTGCTTGTAGGAAAAATGGTTAGTTTCCCAATATATGTGTGTAGAGGGTTGTAATGGATTGTGGTTAATCAAACACATATATTCAAGATATAGATTCCTATAGACTATTATAGGTATAACATTTACAGGCTGTGATAGATTGAGGATCCTTACTCAGTGTATGGGATGTAATGGCTTGAGGTACAATGCCTGATGTATGATACATCTTATGTGAGCTATGGTGGATCTCAGAAACTACCTGGTTACTTGGATTATGTGGAAATAGTGGTTGTGTTTCATGAGGTGCATTTTGTGGTGCTTCTCCCAGGTGTCTATGTTTAATCCTTTTTGGATATAGATTCTTAGGATGTGTGATGTTGGGGAAAAGCGGCAAACCAGTGGGGAAGTATTATCAGGGCACCCTTGATATTATTTATTATATTATATACTATTGTATGTGATTCTTGGTGAGAGTATCCATGGTGAGGATGGTAACATAGTATACCTTCTTAGGTGATGAGTTAGTTTCTATTTTTGTTCATTGTGATTTAACATGCTTTCTTTACTTTTGTACGAGAGGATCTAGAGAGAATCCAATTGAGTACACTGTTATAATCACCCCATGTATTTATAAACTATTTTTCAGGTCACTTGGAGTAGGTTATAGATCATAATGGTTACTACTAGCTTGGGGTTTCCGGAGCTATTCGGGCTTCATGGTCACTGCCATTTTTACTTTCTTTTGGTACTTTCATTTTTTCATTTCATTTGTAGTAGTTCTTTCATGAAATTACATATCTGTACTTCGGATTCCTTTTATATTGTAGTATGATTTGGAGTTGGTTGGTGAATGCCTTATCTCTCTCTTCTGTATGTGTTATCTTAGAGGGAATACCTCCCATTTTTGTGTTTACTATTCCCTCAGAGCTAGTCTCCAACCCATGGCCTACTGGAGACGAGACTCAGGGGTTACCATCTCCCTTATCACATTTTCAGCCTAAGAGGGTTACACATTGTGGGGAGGTGGTTGTGAAAAAGTTTTATCAAAAGTCTGGTTGAGGTATAGGATGAAGTTTGGTGTTAGTAAGAGGTGAGGTTGCATGAGTTGGTTGGGAAACAATGTCAGTTATGTTTAGAAAGTGATGTAAAAACTGGATAGCAGCTGAGACATAGGCATTTATGGCCCCCTGTTACTTGATGCACTGACCATTAGGTTTACAGTGGATACTAAAAGAGGTAATACTAGTTTCATGGTAGAGACCTAGGAAAGGATCTTGCATCATTCTTCATTGTGCCTATGTTTGAATGTCTAGACCTAGGGATAGGTTAACCAAAAAAAATAAAAGAAAAAAATTAATTAATTTATGTTGAGTCTTTCATATTCCAGGTATATGAGCTCTATATATTTTTAATTTGTTAGCTTTGTCTCTAGATCAATGTCCTCATCAGGTTCGCACAGAAGTTATCCAACAGGGTACGCCAGAAGATCACCACAGAGTAGAGATTGATGACAACGACACTTGGAGGATGAAACTCTGAGAGTTTCAGTGCCAGAGTATAAATACGTACAATGGCTCCATTTTAGATGATATCATGGAAGACTGGTTGGAGGAGGTTGAGATAGCCTTTAGCTCAATCTGTGCTCATAAGGAGAACTGGGTGTCTTTGGTTGTGACGATGCTACATGGGGAAGTGAGGCAGTGATGGTTCTTGTTCTGAATGGATCATGAGGAGTCATCAATATCATGGGAAGAGTTCCAAGACAAGTTCAGATTTGAGTTTCATTCATCAACTGCAAAGGTGTTCAGTCACCAGGAGTGGCTTACCCTTCGACAGGGGATCTACAATGTGAGAGAGTTTGAAATCCATTTTAGGAACCCTTTATGATATTCATCGGATCTGTTACTAGATGAGGAGGCCGGGGTGAGACATTTTATGGAAGATTTATATCCCGATATCCAGTGCCAGGTCACCCCATTTATGTTGAAGACATATCTTTTAGTGGTGATGAGGGAAGAGGTCATCGAGAGGAATTTATCCAGAACTGTATCTTCATGAGAGGGGAGTTGTTCGAATTCTTGAAGAAGCAGAGATAAGGTCTAGGGTTCTCAGTTTTTAGGGCAGAAGAGTTTTTGTTCAGCTGGGGTTAGGTCCCAGCCCTCAACATCTCATTTCATTGGCAGAAGCTACTCTTAGGCCTATACCATGGAATCAGATGATTTTTTCCTTGTGGAGTCTAAGTTCATCAGTAGTAAGAGTTCCCGACCTTTTAGAGAGGTCATCGTGCATCGGGTGTTCTACTCTAGGTTCCTCCGTTGAGGCAGTTCCAGCTGAGGTAGCAGCAGCTGGTTTCACCAGTTTTGGATCAACATAAAGCTGATGGGGTAGGTAGAGGATAGCCCTAGGACACTCCCCATCCTCAGAGAGAAGAGAACGACCATGGTGGTGGTTTTCACTAGGGTAAGAGAGGTTATGGATAGCTTTATTCTTTAGCATTTCCAGTTCCAGGTGAGTTGGACATCGTTCGAGGTACCCTTTTCTTGTTTTCTACTTGTGTGTATGCCTTATTTGATTTAAAAGAAAATCACTCCTTCATATCACCTTCCATTTTCCATTCTTTGGTATATGAGGTAGATAGGCTTCCAATTCCCCTAGCATTGACTACTCTGGAAGGAGGTGGAGATGACTTTTTTGAAGTATGTATAGATTGTGAAATAGTGTAGGGGAAGCACCGCTCTATGGGAGATTTTATATGTTTCTGGATACAACCATATTATTTCATCCTCATCATGTATTGGTTGAATTTGGTTCAGGCTAATGTGGATTGATTGAGGAGGCAGTGGTGTTCTTCGATGCTGATGGAGAGCCAACGATGTTTGCTAGAGAGTGAGACCCTCGGATGGGTCAAAGGCGTGTTTTGTCCTTATCATCCTTTATGGTTGAGCTGATTCTAATTTCATCAGAGGTTCCACAGTTGGTCTTTTCTAGGGTCGTAGAAGAGTACCTTGATGTCTTTATTTAAGAGGTTGTATCATTACCCCCTCAACGATATATTGAGTTTGGGATTGACATATATCCAGGATCATCTCCTATGACTATGTATACATGTAGGATAGACCCTTCTAAGATATGGGATCTATGTATACAACTTGATAGTTGGTTACATTGTGGTTTTTTTCATCCAAGTGTGTCACCATGGGGTGCACCGGTTTTTTTGTGAAGAAGGCTGATGGTAGTTTGTGTCTACGTATCGATTATCATCGCTTAATCAATTTTACATTGAAGAATTGATATCCTATTATGCAGATTGATGATTTATTTGATCAACTAAAGTGTGAAAGTTGGTTCTGAGAGATTTATTTGTGGTCCTGACATCATCAAATTCATTTTAAGGAAGAGGATATCCCGAAGACTTCTTTCTATTGCTGTCATGGCCATTACAAGTTCATTGTATTACCTTTCGATTTGAAAAATTCTCCAGCTATGTTCTTGGGGTTGATGAATGTTGTTTTCCATGAGTTCATGGATAAGTTCATGGTGGTTTTCATCAACAACATACATGTGTACTCTGTGTCTGAGGAGGAGTATGCAGCGCATCTGCACGTCGTTTTGGGATTTCTTCGTCAACATAAGCTATTTGGGATGTTTTCAATGTGTGAGGTTTACGATCAAGAAGTTTGTTTCTTTTGGAATGTGGTGTCCTAATATGGAGTATATATGGATCCATCAAAGATAGAAGCAGTTGTGTCTTTTTCATCCCCCAAGACAGTGGACTAGGTGTAAAGTTTCCTTGGTCTCGTAGGATACTACAAGAGATTCGTAGCTGATTTCTATTGGGTTGTAACTCATCTGACAGCATTGAACCATAAGTATTAGACCTTCATGTGTACTAATCGGTGTTAGTTAGCTTTTGAGTATCTGAAGTGGAAGTTGGTAAGGGTTCTAGTTCTTTGTTTGCCAACAGAGGGAGTTCAGTTTGATGTTTAGGGCATTTCTTTTCATTTTTGGTTAGGTTGTGTTCTGATGCAGCAGAGATCAGTCATTTTTTATGGGCCTTAGTAGTTGCATCCCCATGAATATATCTACGACACCCATGGTATTTAGTTGGTGGACATGGTTTTTTCTGTGATGTTGTGGAGACATTACCTCATTGGAGAGTGCTTTGTGGTTTTTAGGGATCATAAGAGTCTGAGGTATGTTTCCTCCTAGCTTGACTTGAACTTGAAAAATCATCGGGGGATGGAGTTTTTACAAGAATACAACTTTGAAATCTCGTATATACCAAGAAATGGGAATTTTGTAGCTGATGTGCTGAGAAGGAAGTCACACAGTGATATAGTGTGGGAGTTTGGTGATTCCAAGAGAGTGATTGAAGAACGTTCAACATTACATATCGATATGGGAGAAGTTGGGGGAAGAGGTTGTCTTTTTCAGATGAAAGTAAAGTCATATCTGGTGCAATAGGTGGAAAAGTCCCAGTTGGGGGATCTATAGGTGGAGGTTTGGAGAGGCTGATTTTTTTGTGGTGACGCCCCTGATGGTTGGTCTGAGGATGAGCCACACCTAGTGTTGTATCCGGGAAGGATTTTTGTTCCTTTGGTGATGTGTGAGACAGTTCTCATAGGGTTCCATAGTTTACCTTTAGTGGTGCATCCTGTCATGAAGAAGATTTACCGATCCTTAAAGAGTCAGTTTTTGTGGCTTGGGATTCAGCGTGCGGTTGCAGAGTTTGTGTCTTCATGTTTGGTCTACCAGAAGGTGAAGGTCGAGTACCGTGTCCCCGGTGGTTTGATCCAGCCATTATATGTTCCTTAGTGGTTGTGGGAGGACATCTCAATGGACTTTTTTACATGTTTACCTTGATCTTAGGTTGTCCATGATGCTATTTTTTTGGTATTGGATCGTTTACGGAAATCATACCACTTTATAGGGATCCTAGAGTCATGCTTAGTGGAGGTTTTGTTGATGTAGTATCTAGAGGAGGTGGCGAGACTCCACGGAGTCCGGAGGACGATCATTTCTAATCAAGATCCTCGTTTTAAATTTATCATGTAAAGAGGTCTCCAACATGATTTTTGTTATTAACTATGCTTTAACACTTATTTTTTATCTACTTAAGTATGGTCAGATAGAGCAGACCATCTAGACCCTTAAAGACATTTTGTGATCATGTTTCTTGGATTTTAGAGGTTTATGGATGAGGCACTTAACCTTGGTGGATTTCTCTAACAATAATATTTTTCACTCAACCATTGGTATTGTGTCGTTTGAAGCCTTGTATGGATGACCTTTCTATTCTCCATTGTGATGGACTGGGGTTAGAGTGTCAGCAATTCCCAGAGCGAAACTGGTACAGAACATGATAGAGATAGTTCAAATGATTCATGAGATGATAAAGTTAGTACAGAATCATCAAAAATAATATGTTGATCAAAGGATGAGACCTTTGGAGTTTGATGTTGTGGATCATGTGTTTCCAAAGGTGACTCCCCATCGTTGGTAGTGAAGGTTTCGTCGAGGGAGTAATATATCTCCCCAGTTTGTTGGGCCTTTCGAGGTCTTAGCTCATGTTGGAGTCATGTCATATTTGTTAGCACTTCCTCTATAGATGAGCTGGATAAAAGATGTTTTTAATGTTTCATAGCTCCATCGTTATGTTCATGATGACTCTCACATCATCGATTGGGGAGAGTTTGAGGTTGATGATGATGCGACCTTCGAGGAGAGGCCTGTAGAGATTCAGGATCACAAGGACAAGGTGTTGTGTGAGAATGATATCCCCTTGGATCGTGTCTTGTGGTGACACAACGACGTGGAGGAGAGTACATGGGAACATGAGTCATAGATACACATTCAGTATCTTGAGCTATTTGATGTTTATCTCTTTCCTTATAACAATGTTCATTTTTTGTCTTTAGATCATTCCTATCTATGAGAAGGATTTATTTTGTTTCTTGTTGTGGCTTGATCTCTTTGAGAGGTATCTCCCCTGGGAGATCGTTTAGGATATGTTTTTGGTTGTTGCGGGGTGTCACATTATTCTTTTGATGTGGTTGAGCTCCTATGGTTGTGAGATAATTGATTTGTATATTGCGGGGTGGTTGTTCAGAAAACCCATTTAATGTTTCCTCTCCAGGTTGGTTTTGGATTCTCAAGGATGAGAATGTTTTGAGATATTTCTGATTTAAGGGCCAAAATCCATGTGGATTGACCCTTTTGTGTTTTCGAAGACCGAGGTGCTCGGAGAAGGATTGAATGAAGTCTGGAGATGTCAGTAGTGAGAATCTAGAAATAGGGGGGATACCCAACATGACCAAGGGGGACATGATGTGTACTGTTTGGTTTTTAGAAAAATAAAACAGAGCTCTAAGGCAACACATTTTTTGGAATAATTCAGCCTTGAGGTGGTACACAACGTAACAAGGAGGTATACATCATATACTCCCCACCACTGTGTATTTTAGAGACACCCAGCTACTGGAGTTTTTCAAACCCTATGGCATGAGTACATCCCATCTTGACCCCATATGACCTGAATGCCTCCATCTTTAATATTCATGGATTCCATTATCCTAGATTGGTTCCCCAATTCTTTCTTCAATCCATCATTAATTTGAGGTAAGATCTACCTATAACAACCTGAGATTTTATGAGAATTATATTTTTTAATTTCTTTGATGTCTTTTGTTGGATGCTACACCAAGATTATCTTGCGCTATATGCAACACGGTATTAGCTTGCAGTATACGCAACACTATTCTTGGCTCGTGTTATACAAAATTTCATGTTTGTTTTGTGGAGAAAATTTTACGCAACATTAAGTATAGATTTTCTTTAATGTATAAATGAAATAATTTTTGATTATGTTATACTCCACACCAAACAGAGATTTCACTACACATAGCCCTAACTTGGCTTGCATTATATACAATCAAGACCTTCTTCGATAGCATGTGTAGTATGCAATACCAAGTTTCACAAAACGAGATATTATTATAATATTATTATGAACTAGCCATTATGGATAGTAATACCCACTTTTGAAATTTCATCTTTCAAAATGGACATCATTTTTGGATTCGGAATATTGAAATTACCTTAGGGTGAAATTTTGGTATTTTTGTGAAAACTTTCAATTTTTGATGAATAGTGAAAACACTGGGTTACTATTTAAAAACCGACATTCTATTTAAATAATTATTTATTTTATTTAACTTTATTTTAGGTAAAAATTGATACATAATACCTATATAAGTTCAATGTAATTCATTAGAGTCATTTTATAATAATTTTAGATATATAAAAATTTTATTGAACTTTTGACCGTCTTTTACCCACCTCCTAGGAGAATTTGCAAATTTATATAAAACATAATTTTACCACTTTTATGAATGGAATTTAAAAAATCCGAGAGACATAGTTGATTTCAGTAAGTAAAATGTGGTTCAATGAGATAAAAATAATTTTTGGTGAATAGTAACCTTTTACTTGTATTTTCCGCTGTTAAAAGTAAATAGAGTAATAAAGGGTAAAAATGATATTAATATTACCCTAACACATGTCCTAATTCTATTGTATAAGTGTAATTCGACCAAAAACAACCTTAGGAATAAAATATGACCATTGAGTTCCACTAGGATTAGATTAGGACACTTATTATTATTTTATTTAAAGAATAGTTAAAATAGTTAAAATCAAGGTTTAATAACTAAAACATTTTTAATATAAGGTTATAAAAAATATAAATTAGAGTATAAATATTAATTAGAAATATAAAAATATTTCTTACATAATGGTATTTTATTTATAATTTTTGGACTTTAAATAAATTAATTTATATATGACATAATGATAATGCAGTAATTACCTTTTTAAGAAAATATTAACATAATTGATATTATAAATACCCAAATAAATTTACTTTGATAATTTATATAAATTAAACTAATTTTCAAGGTTAATATGACATGTTAGTATTTATTTAATTAACATTGTTCGAACTAATCAGGTTGTTATGATTTTCACAAAAATCAATTACCAAATAGTGTCAAAATTGACATAAAATAGTTTTTAAAACAAATATTATATTATTAATTGTTATTTTATTTATAAAAATATAAGGTTCATACAAATGACTTGGATAACGATATGTATATTAATAATTAACCACTTGGGGTTCTTTTTTCTTGTTATAGTATGTTTATTAACCATATAGTGTAAGAAAACAAGAAGACATGACAAAAGTTTAATTATTTAACTTAGAGTTAAATCTAAATGATAAGGTTACAATAGTAACATAAACTTGTCCAAATTCTCTTGGATGAGATTATTTCGACCCATAATCACCATAGATTCGAAATAAATCAATTTGGAGCTATTAAAAACCGAATATGACTTTACAATAAAATAATATTTTGAGTTTTTCCAATGGTGCCCCTCTCCTCCCTTATAAAAAGGAACCTCCTCCCCCTCTTCCTCACACCACTTTGAGCCATAAATCTCCACAAAACCCTGAAAATATTTCTTCTCCACTTCCCTAGAAACATCCTAGAGGTCCTGGTCTTCTTCAAAGACAAACCCAAGTGCCCTAAAAGGATGTTAAGAAGAGGCGCGTCAAAGAAGAGGTAATATCCATTACCGATCCTTTCCAATTTATTTCGTCTTCAACTTATTCTTATTTAGTTGTTTCATTATAAAGTACTAACATCAGTATTAATTATATACTTATATGTTGTTATAAATATGAAACAACCCCATTTCACCTTTTATCCATCCTGCAGAAAATGAAATCACCGCGCGTGCGTACGTACGGAATACCGTCTCCATGTCGTGGTGTAATCTGTTTTTCCACCACCACCTTACATGCATGGGCATAATGGTGAAAATAATAACTATATATGGATATTATAACATCATACTAATTATGATATATTATATCATCCACTCCAATTCCATTAAAAAATTATAGGAATGATATCATCGCTCGTGCGTACGTACGGATTACCGTCTCCACGACGCGATGAGATTCAATCTCCATGTTAACCAATAAAGAATGATTATAAAGTATATATAATGAATAATAATGGTATATATAACATAATAATTCTACTTTATTTATTTATATGTTATTTACTTAATTCTATTCAAGTCAATAAAGAAAGGAAAACAACGTTCATGCGTACGTACGGCCTACCGTCTCCATGAACGGTGTATTTCATTTCATTTATCTATCTATTATATATATATATACTGAATATATATGATATATAAATCATGATTTACATTCTGTAAGTAATTAAATCATGATATAAGTAATAATAATATCAAGAACAACAAGTCCAAACAAGTACGATAAATAAAACGATTTTACCCAAAACGCTGCTTTAACATGGCATTTACAAAAGAACGGGTAATATAAAGTCATAAGTGAGCCATATATGATATAATAGGAATGAATATGATTATTTAATAAGTCAATGACATTATTTAAATCATTATACAGTAGTTTTGGATACATACTAAGCATATTGGACATAAGGTAAGGAATAATTATTCCAATCTCGTTTCTTATCCAAGATTGTTTATTCGTAAGTATTTACTAGGGTTATGTTTATCATCCATGTCCATGTTTTCTCAAAATGTCTTCATAAAATGTTTAATTTTCTTCCTTGTATGTTTAAAGTCATTTTTACCCCTTTTTGACTTTTACCACAAGGTATGGATGGAATCTTTCTTTTACGATGTACTTTTTGACATTTCCGGTAAAAGTACGAGGCCAATGTTTTTTTAACTTATACGGCGTGAACGGATTTTTATGGTTTCATAATGCATAATTTTCATGAAGCTTACTCTACAAGTTTTTAAGATTATTTTCAACAAAATCATTTTCTTTTAAAATTGAATGGCATTTTGTGAAAAGAAAATGATTTTGAAGAAGAAAGGATATTTTTCTCAAGAACTCATTTAAAGTGTTTTATCAAAACCATTTTCCATATAAGATGAAATTATTTAATATGTGTATGTTTCAAGTATAATGTCACAATGATTTACATGGTTTCATTTTTCTTATGATGAAATTATATCCATTTTTATTTATTGGATTATGTGATGATGGGATGATGTTTATGAAACCCCTTTTATTCTTTGGGTTATGATGAATGATTTATTTTTATTTTGTGGAAAAAGTAAGAATGATTTAATTATGAGATGGGTGGTACCTATATCTCCCTCCAATGCACTAGGTAAAGATATATATCTCATGAGATATACATGGATTGAATGGTATGTTAATCTGGTTCAGTGATACAGGACTGGAACGAGGAGTGAACTCGATTCAGAAAGGGACTTTGTCCACTAAGATGGTCTTGGCAGCAATGCCTTGGCTACTATGGAAGTCATATCATGTGTGTAATGTTTTTGTACAATTACAATCTTTATTCTCATGCTATTCTATCATGATTTATGTCCCTTTATGATCTATGACTTACGTACTTCCATTTTTATGTCTTTTCTCAAGATTTTGATGTTTAGATTTTATTTTGAAGTTTTTTCATTAAAATGTTTATGGATTGCTTTATGTTTACCCTTACTGAGCATTTGAGCTCACCCTTTATATGTTTTCTTTTCCCTAGGATATAAAGAAAGGTTTTAGGTAAGAAAACAGAAGGGGAAGATCTTTATGGGAGATGTTGAAGATCTTTCACCACGATTAGAAGATTATGTTCTGAGTTTCCAAAGACACTAAACTATTACGGTCCTTTAGTGTCTATTTTTGTTATGTATTAAGTATTCCGTAAAAGTAATGTAATTTCCATGTACGTCAATATTTGGGTCTCTATAGTTGGTATCAGAGGAAAGTTTTAGTCAACCTATGGAAACTAGGATGCGACAACTTTAGTGAGATCCCTAGAGATATTTCTATGGTACCCTAAGGTTACATATAAGTATAGGTTATAATCATAGAATTACGGTGATGATCTTAGAATTAAAGCTAAGATGTGAGATATTTAAGGTAATCCCCCTTTATTATCTTGTTTTATGAGCATTATTTTTGCCTCTCACACTGTTCTTTTTGGGTTTTAGACAATGGCTGGAACCTGAAGGAACCGTGTTGATCAATATAATGGACAGTGCAATGATTGTCCTCCCGAGCAACCAAATGTGATGGGATATGGAGTGAAAAATATTATTGCTATACTTACACAAGCTATGAATCATTCTGGATTTCCAAATGAGCAGAGAAGGGAACAATATTCTCTTGAGTCCTTCATGAGGCAACGTCCACCTTCTTTCAGTGGGTCTTCTGATCCACTTGTTACTGAACAATGGATCAGTACCATTGAAAATATATTTTCCATACTTCGCTGTTCAGAGCATGAAAAAGTCATTTTGGTTGTTTACTATTTAGAAGGTGAAGGAGGCCAGTGGTGGACTCTAATTAAAAATAAAATGCCCCGATATGAAATTGAATCCATGGAATGGGATGTGTTTAGGAACTTATTTTTCAATAAGTACTTCCCTCGTATTCTTCAAACAAATATGGAAAAATATTTCCTTGATATTAAGAAAAAGGATGATGAATCTGTTGGTATATACAAAGAAAATTTTACAAGACTTTCAAGGTATGCATCTGGATTTTTCATACAACCTGAAAGTAATGTTCATCGATTTTTAGTGGCTTAAAACCAAGTCTTCGAAGGGCATTATATATAAGAGACTTAAGTAGCTATGATGAAATTGTGTGTTGTGCTATCAAGGTAGAACTGGAAGTTGGGGTAACATATCCATCTCATGGTTTTGACAAGAAATGAAAGATGGAGTTCAAGGAGAAATCTCAGAACAGTGGTGAAAAGAAGATGAAAGTTTTTTATGCTCAAATTCTAGAAAGAAGTATGGTGGAGATGGCATAAAAGGTACTAGAAAATTTTTCAAGTGTGGAAAAGAAGGTAATCGAGCAGTTGATTGTCAAAGTAATGGAAAAAGGGTTGCTAATGATATGAATAAAGGAAACACTGTAGAGAGCGCACCACCAACACTTCAATGCTTCAAGTGTAAGGAAATGGGGCATTATGCTAATCAATGCCCTAATACAAGGGTTAATAATGATCAATGTGAGAAACCTCTTAAGGAAAAGGATAGAGGGAAGTCACATGCGATCACTATTAGCAATGTTGAGTATGACAAAGATGTTGTGGAATGATTATGTGTTTATGTAAAGGGATTCCAAAATAATGTTGTGTAATATCATTTATATTATTTTGTAACACTGGAATATCTATGTAATGGTTTATTTTGGTTTTGGATAATTATATGGTATCAGTAACCATGAAAATTGATTCAAATATTTTGGGAAGCAGTTGATATGCGCATAATGATGGGATAAGCAGAAAATGAATTGTTTGATAGTATTCATGAGCTAATGATTGATATAAGGACTAAGTGATATCATGGTTTGAGTATATAGAATTTTGAGGATTTTGGTATGTGGAAAGTGTTAACTTTTAACTGCATTAATGTTTTCACTAAGGTTCAATGGGTATTCATTTTTCAAGAGAATACATGATTAAGGCCTTCGAATGTTTGGAATGTGGCCAACAAGACATATCTTATGATATATGGGGATCAATGATGGTATTAACATGATTGTTATATGAACTCTCCGGTAATCATTTTCACTATAATATGAGATTGGACAACAGTATTTTCGATAAGCCTAAATATTGGAATAGATTATGTTGGACATAAGTTAGTATTGTTTAAGGCTTGATCGTTTTTTATATTATTGATGGAGAGTTATAATAATGTAGTTTTAGAAAAAGGACAACCTACAGGACGAGCGACAACCCGTCGCGTCGGACAAGGCTGTGGGAATTGAACCCACAACTGAAGTGTGACATGCTTTTATCGCCTACCACTGGCCTATAGGAAGTCCCTGGTTAGTCGAAACTAGTTTATTTTATTAAGCGGTATGATAGATGAAGTATAAGTCCATTTTTGGAACCATATATGAATAATATCACCATATATGCACTTATGTATATAACTTTTGCTAACCTTATGTTTGAGATAGATGCAATGACCTATCATTGTATCACATGATTTGCTAACACTTCATGGAAAACTAATTCAACTTCATTTCTATAAGAGATGAAGTGGAAATTGTTCAAGACATGAACAACAATGAGATTGTACCAAAATCAAGTAATAATTTCTTTTAATTCAAAAATTCTTCAACATTAGGGAAATTGTCTTGAAATCCAAAAATATTATCCTAGTACTCTTATATTTGATGATTCTGATGGTACCTTAGAACATCAAAAATATATGGCTTTTTGATTGTTGGATTTTTCATATCCCTGTTCTCTACCACTCACCATCAGAACATGATGGTTATATTTCTCTTCCATATCTATATTTTCACCTATGTCCTCATACGTCGAAACCCAGTGATAAGTTAATTTGGGTAACCGTTACCTTTCATACTTTAGTTTTTAAAGATAAATTTTGGTATTCTTTTTTACAATGTGGGTTTCTATTAAAGAAACTTTCAAGTAGAAAACCATTTATAACCCCCGACGAATTACGATGGCGACATTCATTTTAAGAGGGGTAGAATGTAACAACCCGAGATTTTATGAGAATTATTCTTTTTAATTTCTTTGATGTATTTTGTTATACGCTACATCAAGATTATCTTGTGCTATATGAAACACTGTATTAGGTTGTAGTATATGAAACACTATTCTTGGCACGTGTTACACACAATTTAACGTTTGTTTTGTGGAAATTATTTTACGCAACATTAAGTATAGATTTTTTAAATGTATAAATGAAATAAGTTTTGATTATGTTATACGCAACACCGAATGGATAATTCACTACACACAGCCCTGATTTTGCTTGTATTACATGCAATCAAGACCTTCTTCGATAGCGTGTGTAGTACGCAATACCAAGTTTCACTAAACGAGATATTATTATAATATTTTTATGAACTAGCCTTTATGAATAGTAATACCCACTTTTTGAAATTTTATCTTTCAAAATGGACTTCATTTTTGGATTCAGAATATCAAAATTAGCTTAGGGTGAAATTTTGGAATTTTTCTAAAAACTTTCAATTTTTGATGAATATTGAAAACATTGGGTTACTATTTAAAAACCGACTTTTAATTTAAATAATTATTTATTTTATTTAACTTTATTTTAGGTTAAAATTGATACATAATAACTATATAAGTTCAATTTAATTCATTGGAGTCATTTTATAATAATTTTAGATATATAAAAATTTTATTGAACATTTGACCGTCTTTTACCCACCTCCTAGGAGAATTTTCAAAATTACATAAAACATAATTTTACCGCTTTTATGAATGTAATTTCAAAAATCTGAGAGACATTGTTGATGTCAGTGATTAAAATGTGGTTCAATGAGATAAAAATAATTATTGGTGAATATTAAATTTTTATTTTTATTTACCACAGATAAAAGTAAATAGTGTAATTAAGGGTAAAAATGATATTATTATTACCCTAACACATGTCCTAATTCTATTGGATAAGTGTAATTCGACCAAAAACAACCTTAGGAATAAAATATGACCATTTAGGTCCACTTGGATTGGATTAGGACACTTATTATTATTTTATTTAAAGAATAGATAAAATAGTTAAAATCAATGTTTAATAACTAAAACATTTTTAATATAGGGTTATACATAAGATAAATTCGACTATAAATATTAATTAGAAATATAAAATTATTTCCTATATAAGGGTATTTTATTTATAATTTTTGGACATTAAATAATGTAATTTATATATGACACAATGATGATGCAGTAATTACCTTTTTAAGGAAATATTAATATAATTGATATTATAAATACCCAAATAAATGTAATTTGGGACTTTTTATAAATTCCACTAATTTTATAGGTTAATATGACATGTTAGTATTTCTTTAATTAACTTTTTTCTAACTAATAATTTTTTCATAATTTTCACAAAAATCTATTACCAAATAGTGTCAAAATTGACATAAAATAGTTTTTAAAACAAATATTATATTATTAATTGTTATTTTATTCATAAAAATATAAGTTTCAGCCAAATGACTATTATACGGATATATATATTAATAATGAACCACTTGGGGTTCGTTTGTCTTGTTATAGTAAGTTTATTAACCATATAGTGTAAGAAAACAAGAAGACACGGTAAAAGTTTAATTATTTAACTTAGAGTTAAATCTAAATGATAAGGTTAAAATAGGAACCTAAACTTGTCCAAATTCTATTGGATGAGAGTATTTCGACCCATACCCACCTTAGATTCGAAATAAATCAATTTTGAGCTATTAAAAACCAAATATGACTTTATAATAAAATACTATTTTGAGTTTTTCCAAAGGTGACCCTCTCCTCCCTTATAAAAGGGAACCTCATCCCCCTATTCCTCACACCACTTTGAGCTATCACTCTCGGCCATCCCCTGCCAATTTATCTTCTCCACTTCCCTAAAAATATCCTAGAGGTCCTGGTCTTCTTCAAAGACCAACCCTAGTGCCCTCAAAGGAGGATAAGAAGAGGCGTGTCAAAGAAGAGGTAATATCCATTACCGATCCTTTCCAATTTCATTCTTCTTCAACTTATTCTTATTTAGTTATTTCATTCTAAAGTAATAGAAAAAGTATTAATTATATACTGATTTGTTATTATAAATATTAAACAACCCCATTTCACCTTTTATCCATCCTATGGAAAATTAAATCACCGTGCGTGCGTACGTGTGGAATGTCCTCTCCACGCCGTGGTGTAATCTGTTTTTCCACCACCACCTTACTTGGATGGGTATAATGGTTTAAATAATAACTATATATGGATATTATAATATCATACTGTTTATGATATATTATATCATCCACTCCAATTCTATTAAAAAATTATGGGAATGATATCATCGCTCGTGCATACGTACGGATTACCGTCTCCACGACGCGATGAGATTCAATCTCCATGTTAACCATTAAAGAATGATTATAAAGTATATATAATGAATAATAATGTTATATATAACAGAATAATTCTACTGGATTTATTTATATGTTATTTACTAAATTCTATTCAAGTCAATAAGGAAAGGAAAACAACGTTCATGCGTACGTACGACCTACCATCTCCATGAACGGTGTATTTCATTTCATTTATCTATATGATATATATATATATATTCTGAATATATATGATATATAAATAATGATTTACATTCTGGAAGTAATTAAATCATGATATAAGTAATAATGAAATCAAGAACAACAAGTCAAAACAAGTACGATAAATAAAACAATTTTACCCAAAACGCTGCTTTAACATGGAATTTACAAAAGAACGGGTAATATAAAGTAATAAGTGAACCATATATGATATCATAACAATGAATATGATTATTTAATAAGTCAATGACATTATTTAAATCATTATACCGGAGGTTCGGATACATACGAATCATTTCAGACATAAGGTATGAGATAATTATTCCAATCTCGTTTCTTATCTGAGATTGTTTATTCGTAAGTATTTACTAGGGTTACGTTTATCATCCATGTCCACGTTTTCTCAAAATGTTTTCATAAAATGTTTAATATTATTCCTTGTTTGTTTAAAGTAATTTTTACCCCCTTTTGACTTTTACCACAAGGTACGGAAGGAATATTTCTTTTATGATGTAGTTTTTGACATTTCCGGCAAAAGTACGAGGAGAATGTTTTTTTAACTTATACGGCATGAACGGATTTTTAAGATTTCATAACGCCTCATTTTCATGAAGATTCCTCTACAATATTTTATGATTATTTTCAAAAAAAAATCCTTTTATTTTAAAATTTAATGTCATTTTGTAAAAATAAAATGATTTTCAAGAAGAAAGGATATTTTCTTCAAGAACTCATTTCAAGTGTTTTATCAAAACCATTTTACATCTAAGATGAAATTATTTCATATGTGTATGTTTCAAGTATAATGTCTCAATGATTTACATGGTTTTATTTTTCTTTCGATGAAATGATATCCATTTGTATTTTTTGGATTATGTGATGATGGGATGATGTTTATGAAACCCATTTTATTCTTTGGGTTATGATGAATTATTTATGATTATTTTGTGGCACAAGTAAGAATGATTTCATTATGAGATGGGTGGGACCTATATCTCCCTCCAATGCATTGGGTAAAGATTTATATCTCATGAGATAGACATGTCTGGAATGGTAAGTAAATCTAGTTCAGTGATACAGGACTGGAACGAGGAGTGAACTCGATTCAGAAAGGGACTTTGTCCACTAAGATGGTCCTAGTAGCAATGCCTTTCCTACTATGGAAATCATATCATCTGCTTAATGTTTTTCCACAATTACAATATTTATTACCATGCTATTATATCATGATTGATGTCCCATTATGATCTATGCCTTACGTACTTCCATGTTTTATGTCATTGCTCAAGGTTTTGATGTTTAAACATTATGTTCATGTTTTTAAGTTCAAATGTATATGGTTTGTTTTATTTTCTCCATGCTTACGCTTACTGATCATTTGAGCTCACCATTTATATGTTTTCTTTTCCTCAGGATATAAAGAAAGTTTTTAGGTAAGAAAACAAAAGGGGAAGATCTTTATTGGAGATGTTGAAGATATTTCACCATGATTAGAAGATTATGTTCCGAGTTTTCAAAGACACCAAACTATTACGGTATGTTAGTGTCTATTTTTTTTATGTATTAAGTATTCTGCAAATGTAATGTAATTTCCATGTACATCATTCTTTGGGTCTCTACACTACCTTTGTTCTTTGGTTTTATTTGATCTATATTCTCCTGTTTCTCTTTTCCATGCTATAGAATTCGATATCCATGGATATAAGTGTCTTTCTATTGGTTTTTGATGATGTGGTTGTGCCTCAACATCCTCAGGTGGATGCAGTTGTTCTGGGGAATGCGATCATGATCCATTGCATTGATTTGTTCTTAAGAGAATAAATTCAGAAACCTTTTAAGGTAGTGGATTCATGGAATCACTATTTTTATTATGTGCAACTGTAGAGTTAGCATGTTTTTCCCACTATATCACAATGAAATTGACATAATAAATATTTGAACTAGATAAATAAAATTGGTATCAATAGTATGTTATTTCCTCTTGTTTTCTAAGATAGTGTGTTGTCTATTATTGCCTTGTTTCTCCTGTTATTCTTGACAGAAATTGGTAAAGAACATAAATTGGGATTAGTTATTATTTTTAAAAAGATAAAGAGTCTTGTAAATGAATCTGGTTGTTTTTGTTTTTGTAATTTGATGTTAATAAAATTGATGTGGTAAGCATGTTTAATTATTTGTGATAGCTATGATAGCTTTCTATTTAGGTTCCCCATAGTTGGAACCTATTAATAATGAACTGGTTAATTAGAGTAGGATTAAAGAATAATTTTTTTAATAAAAAATAATTCCTTGTGGGGTTCTGAGATTCCCTATTTCTTGTAAAGGCCAAGAGAATTATGCTTGGAGTTGTGAGAACTCATTTTGTGTGAAGGAAGAATGCCCTTTTTAGGTCCAAGAGCCCAGTTTCATTGTTTCTCATTACTAATTGTGTTGTGTTATGAGCTTTGATGGATGTTCTGAGATGTGGGGGTAGAGAGTCCCAATGTTTGTAACCACAGTTGATTCCTAGAGTGGAAAGATGCAACGGTTTATACATGTGGGTATCGGGGAGGACACTGAAGATGATAAAATGGGTTGGATGTGAATGATTGGATGCTCACTGAATCTTGTTGGTTTTTTATTGTCTTTACATTCCCCACTGCTCAAGGAATCTAGTCTCGATTACCCTCCTTACAAAAATAAGAGAAGATGCATGAGGTATGCCATGTGATTTCCATGTTTATATTCATGAGGGAGGATGTTTCTACACTCTTTCTATAGGTGGAAAAGACTTGATGAGTAGTTCATCTACTCAGTGTGTTGATCCCCTTATGTTAGGTAGCTTCGAATGTTTTTCTAGAATGCATGGGAATGTGGGAAAGTAATAATTTTTTTAATAAATGATGTTAACACATGGGGATGGAGCTTGCTGGGATGCAATGTTGAGGTAATATTTCTAAGAACCTGTGGACTTAGTTTGGTTATTCCTGGAGGGCATGAAACTTTGGTGTGTTTCTAATGAAATGTAATGTGGAGTTAATAATAGTTACTTAATGGTTAAATAATTAATAAAGTGAAATTGATAAAAATGTATAAGTAATCTAATGTAGCTCTTTAAATGGTTGTGTGCTTATAGGGTGTTGAGTATCAGATGTAGAAGTCAGGAGTCTGCGAGACATTAGCTGTAGTTGAGTATAAGACTAGGTTATGCCCATAGTGCGGTTGTGAGCTATATTAGATCATGTATTTTTAGGTTTCTATATGCTACCCCACCCTGTCTGTTAGTAAAACTAACACCCTAGGGATTCTGATCCTTGGGGTTGTTTTCCCCACCATTCTAGTGGGAGGATGGATGGATGACTACCCCCTTTGGCCCCACTCTCTTCTATTGGAAATTACTTGTGTTGGTAGGCACAAACATTTTTCCCCATATATGTGTTTATAGGGCTATAATGGATTGCGGTTATTCAAACACATATATTCTAGATATATTTTCCTATTAACAAATATAGGTGTAACGTGTATAGGCTGTGATGCCTTGAGGATCCTTACTCGGTGTATGGGCTGTAATGGATTGAGGTACAATGCATGAGGTATGATACATATTATGCGATCTGTGGTGGCTCCCAGAAACTACATGGTTACATTGGTTACATGGATGTAGTGGTTGTGTTTCATGAGGTGCATGTTGTGGTGCTTTGTCCAAGTGTCTGTGGACTGGCCTTTTTAAAGAGAGATTCTTTGGACGTGCAACATTGGGGAAAAATGGAAAACCAGTAGAGAAGTGGTAGTGGGGTACCCTTTATATTATTTATTATATTATATAATCTTGTATGTGATACTTTGTGAGAGTATAAATGGTGATTTTGGGAACATAGTATACATGTTTAGGTAATGAGTTAGTTTCATTTGTTGTCCACTGTGATTTATCATGATTTATTTAATTTTTCACAAGAGGATATGGGGAGGATCCTACTGAGTATACTATTATACTCATCCTATGTATATATAAACTATTTTTAGGTCACCTAGAGTAGGTTGAAGATCATAATTGTTACTACTAGCTTGGGGTTGTAGTAGTAGTTCAGACATCATGGTCACTATCATTTTACTTTATTTTGGAACCTAAAGTTTTCTATTTCAGTTTTAGTAGTTCTTTTATGACATGACAAATCTATACTTAGGATTCCTTTTATATTACAATATGATTTGGATTTGGTTGGTGGATGTCTTATCTCTCTGTTCTGCATGTGTTCTCTTAAAAGGTAATGCCTCCCATTTTTGAGTTTACTATACCCTTGGTGCTAGTCCCCAACCTGGGGCCTACTAGAGGTGGGACTCAGGCATAACCATCTATCTTATTACATTATCTGCTCAGGAGGGGTACACCTTGTGGGGAGGGTGTCGTAACACACTCAACCTAGCTGATCAAAATGTCACAAATAGGGACCAGGGGGACCCACTCAACCAAACCGGTAAAGGGGCCATTGACCCAATAAATCCACACAACATTGCATACACACTACATCTCTTAGGCACAAACCATGGACACCATCGCGTTCTATATAAAAAAACATGCATAATTGGCTATTTACTTGCCCAAAACGGATAATAGGAGAAAAATTCACATTTCACCAAAAACGCATAGACCGGGTCTCATAGGTACCCCCACCTCAATTTTGGTTTAATCTCATGAAATAAGTCTTGTAATTTCCACATTAAAAACAGGTTCACAACGCTGCTGAGGGAACATCAATCGTACATTAGACACAAGAGATATGTCTGATACAAGAAACTCCAAATAAAAATAATTATATTATTATTATTGGATGTTTTGTGACACCAAGACTCGAGCCTAAAACATAAAGTTTTAAAATTGGCCTCAAATGGACATCCTCTAAGAAAGGGTCATGTTTCTATATTTATAACATAAAATGGATTCCCAGTTTAGGAGTTACGGGGGATTAAGTCTATCCTGACCTGTTTTGGCTGGTTCAGCCCACTTCGATCGGCCCAACTGTGCCTGCCAGTAGACCATCCACCTCGGCCTTCTTCCAATGGAATGCTCTATCCAGCTCTGCATCCCATGCACCCCACTCCACCCTGATCTACCAACCCTCTGCAGCACCCACGCTTCGCATTGTCGTGCTGCCCAACGACCTCTGTCGCCCACACCCGTAGCATCGGCACCTCCTAGCGGTGGTCGCCGCCTTCCATGGTCGGACCGTCGCATGTTGAACGTCCTTCCACAGACCACTAGGAACACCTATTTACTTGGAATATTATTCTAAGACCAGATTTAGGATCCTCGAGACCTGATCTACATAGACACATGCTATGCTCAAAGACCTGTTGACATTTCAAACAAAAACAAAGCATAAACAAGGGGATTAGGATTAAAACTGAAATCCTCCTACCTCAGGGATAAATGTTGAAGATTTGGGGTGATATTTGTGCTCTGAAGATGGTTTTTTATGATCTGGGAGAAATCACTATCATGATCTGAGTTCGACGACACCTTGTTTCGTCAATTCATCCCTCGGGTCATCCATCACCAAAGAGGGAAAGGGAAGGGATACTCCTATGTGTGCACCAAATGGGGATTGAGAAGAATATTGATTTAATTTTTATTAAATAAATTCCCCCATTTCACTCCTCATCCACATATACCATGCCAAATATCCTCTAACCCAAGACCTAGTGCCAATAATGTTTATGTCGTGCCTAAGGTAAATACGACGTTCTGAACTCAACCGATGTCTTAGAAATTTCATCGGAGGCTCTGTTCAAGATATAATTTGTCTGACATGAAAATAAGATAATTTTATTTAATAATTTTATTTATGATTATTTCCTCGATAAATTTTTCCATATAACACTTGTACCCACAAAAGTTATACCCCACATAGGGTAAACAACGCACTGTATACTCAACTCTAACCCCAGTTTTCTGATTTGAGCTACTGTTTAGGATATAACTTGTTTACTCCACATGAATAATATAAAAATAATTAATATTTTTATAAAATTTATTACTGGAAGACTAGGCCACAGAAACATACGTTGTCTCAGCACCTAGCTTTGGAAATATATACAAAAATATTCCAAACTCTTACAATACAATACTGAAGTCGCTACACATCAACTCATAAAGAACTGATGTAAGAAAAGTATGGATTTCTTAAAACATTTTAGAAAATCATATATCATGAAATTAAGAAATCATAAGATATCAAAATTTCATTTTCAAAAAGGAAACATATCATAATAACTTGTATAGGGTGATCAAAATATTACTTCATGAAAGATAACCCCTATAGGTTAAATAAGTGTGAAAATGAAAAAAAACATAATTTTTTTTAAAACATTGAAGTGAAAATAATTTTAATAATTTTAATTTAAAAAAAATATTTAATAAAGTATCATTGAAAAGGACATAAGAATTCTGAAAATAAAATGTAAAGTGGATGATAAAAAAATTTTATCTTCAAACGATGGAAAAAACACTTGAACATTTTGAAATAACATCATTAAAAAACCACATCATTAAAAAGGATAATGAAATATTTAATTTTAAATGAAACAAGTGGAAAATTGAAAATTAGAGATTAAAAAATTGGAGTTCCACCATGGAAACGGGAATATTGTTAGGGTGAAAAAATATATATATGGAAGATATATCAATTACAAGTAATGAGAATAATTCTTAACAAAAATATATTTTAATGAAATATTAAAATCATCGAGGAGGAATAATTTCCATTAAAACATGATTTCACTAAAAATATGTAGGAATAAATCCTAAAATCATCATAGGTTAGAATAAATCAATCATGAAGGACAATAGATGAAGAAGAGTGATTGTGACCCAATGAAAAAATTTGAGCAATGAAAACCCCTTCAAACCTTTATAAAATTTGAATCAAAATTCCATGAGAGGTATAAATTATCAATATAATGATGAATATATTTAATTATAATAGTATCATGATACAAAATGAAAGTATGGGAGTATTTTCACCATTGAAAAGGATATATGGTGTGAAACTTAAACATGTATTAAGGTATTTCAATTTGAAATGAAGAAACCCTTATGAATTTGGTAACATTTCAGTCAAAAGTCACTTGAATCTTGAAAATAATATGGTTATATAAATACTATTCATTAAATCATTGATTATTTGAAATTAAATTATTTTAAGTATATACACTATAGAAATAAGAAATTGGTGTAAAATACTAAAACATGTCAAAATGAAGATAAGTTGAACTGAAAACCCTTACAACCTTTATATCTTTTTAACCTAAACCCCAAGAGACAATAAAAATTAAAAAAATTGAACATCCTGAAATATAATATAATCATGATAGAAAATTAAAATGGGGAATTATTTACACCATAAAAAATGAATCATTGTGTAAAACATAAACATGCCTCAAGGGATTCAAATATGAGATAAATAAACCCTTATGAATATCAAAATCATTGATGTAATGCTCCTTTAAAAAATAATTCATGGGAAATAATTGTAAATAAAAATATATTAAATTTTAAATATAATTTTATATGATCTTATAATATAACAATTCAACATATAAGAATGGGGTTCAATAATAACCATTATAACTCAAAGAAATGAAAATGAGTTATGAAAAACCCTTACCTTATTTCCATGCTTAATAAAATGTGGTCTATAATATTATATTACAGAATCAAATATCATAATATAATATTTCATAAGCATATTCATACAAACATTTATTTATCATTTTTATTTATAATCATTATTTACATATATATTAGTTTGTTTTTTCCTATTTTACCAAATTGAGTGGTTATAGTTTTGACTAATTGTAGAAGTTTTGTAGGAGCTATGTTGGTGTCCATTCTTATTCAAATTCTAATCATTGAAATTTCATTAATTTTTCTATAATTTATTTCTTATAATGTTTTATAAATTTTAAATTTCCTTTCTTGAGTATTTTAGTCTTTATCCTAGAATATGAAATCAACAACGAATATTTTTTGGTCATTTTCAACCTATGAAGGGTTTTTTTATTTAAGGAGTTAAATATTAATGTATCCATTATGAAACCTAAAAGATTATTATTTATATATATTTTATATTATATATGAAATTTAGTTTTCATAATCATCGATGTTATAATTTCATAGTATTGTTTACGTAGGTGGTCAAATCGACACAATCATCAACACACTTTATCTTGATTGGAAAGTATTGTTTAGTAGGTTTTTATTTTGAAATAATATAATTATAATATTTTAATAAATATTTTTTTATTTTATATGATAATCAACTATATTATAATACTTTTTGCAAAAATGTTGATAGACTATAAGAAAAAAAGAAAAATTATTCTTCATGGAGGTGTTAGTCCCCACAATACACGATTACCATTTCTATTACTCAAAAAATTAGAGGGTTGGATATAGATAATAAGTGATAATTTTATAACCATAAATAAATTATATAAATCATATTTATTCGACAATACCATCATTAATACCATCCATTGGAGGTGGTGATGAAAAATTGTAAGCATTGCTTCATTGATGTAGTAATTCACAACCATACACTAATTATGATTCATGTTTTAAATTATATTGAATATAATAAAAAAATTGTACCAGAATCATAACAAAATATCAAAATTATAAATAGAGATAAAAATACTATTTAATCCTTTAGAATCATTGAGATCATGTTGTATCATTATTTAGGAGAGAAGAGTTAAAGTTAAGCATCATTAAAGAATGAGAACATGATTTTATGTGCACTTGAGTATTCTAAAAGTATGAGGAAGATCATTATCACACATAGTTTAAGAGGAATTATTGAGATTATTATTACTTCTAAAGTTCATGAGGGTGTACTAATTCATACATGTAGAGGAGGACCAACATCCAGTGGTGTGAAGGCCATTGAGAAAAATCCAAAGGTCTTCCTTTATAGGGTCTATGGTTGAATAATTGTTGTATCTTCTGGTGGAATATAGAATTTTCAGGGAGAACAATAGACTCTATTTTATAGAAAATTTTTTAACACTATTTAGAATCAATTTTGCTGGTATAACTAACATGGAAAAGAGTGGTCCTTTTATCCACACCAAGTAAATATTTTCTGTTTCTCACTTTTCTATTATTAATACACATAAATGTGAGGTTGTGTGAATTAATCGAGAGTATTTATAACATTAAAAGGTTTAATATGTTGGTTTATAAGGTAATAACTCAAAAAATGAAATGTGATCACTTATTCACCCCCAAGTGATCCAATTAGATCTGGGAATAACAAGTTTAATCAGAGTTTGGATCCACTAAAAGATCCAAAATAAGTTACTAAGATATAAATAACCTAAATTCTATAAATATTTTATGAATACCTACCTTATATGGAAAAAAATACCATGGTTATAAGAATAATTAGATATATTACCTTCTTTCACCTAGCCGATAATTTAGAGATGTTGTTATAGTGTGTTTTCCACCCTTTTTTGAATGTAATTCTATGAATAAATATGATAAAAGAAATATAGATTCATATGGAAAGGCTCAAATGAAATAACTATTTTACTTTTGTAAATAGTATACACAAATAATGGAGCTTCAAACAAAAATGAGATATGGTAAAAATTAAGAAGAATCTGTAAAGGAAATATCTATGTAAGGGAATCTAAGATATAGGTACGTAAGGGTAAATTTAAGGATAATAAAATAGTTTATGATAAGAATATAGATGACTATTTCACCGAGGTGAATGAGATCATAAGAAACATTGAAGTATTTGGTGAGAAACTGGAGGATTTTATCAAAGTTAAGAAGCTAATGAGAAACTTTCTAGATAGATTTGATCCGGAGGTTTCCAATTTAGAAGAAAGGAATTATTTTTCTTGGATGAACATTGTAATATATTCATTTCATGTGAAATAAGAAAGGATTTATCATTCAAAAGAAAGGTAAAATGTGGGATAGCTTTGAAATCCATAAGAAAAAGACAATACATAGAAGAAGAGTTTCTTGGATCCAATGATTTAGATATTGAGGGTGATAAAACCTTCAAGAAATTATTTCTCTTTTATCAAATATATTCAATAAAGGGAAATGAAAAAAATTAAAGAAACTATTGATTTGTTATAATTATGAATAAATTTTTCATATTGAAAAATATTATCTAAAGAATAAAGTAGATGAATCTAAATAGGATGTGGAGTATGAGAAAGAACAAAAAATGTAATAATAATAAGAATAATTTTATCAGAAAAATTAAAATATTTATGAGACAGAAAGAGGAAGATAAGTCATCTAGAAACATAGAAAATGTAGTGAATTTTTTTACTATTTTTGACAAGATATTTTATTCATCATGTAGTGATGATTATTAATAGGAATGGATAAAACTTTATTGGTAGTTTAAAAGAATGTTTAAATATTTCCTTGAGAATATTTCACCACTAAATAAAGAAAAATGATGTTTTTGAAGTATAAAATCATATCGAATGGATAAATATTGGATATATTCAACAAGGATGTAGAATATTTTGATAATATTAAGAAGTAAAATCTTGGAAAATTTTAACAAGAAATTATTATATATGACTTTTAGGAGTAGTTGGTTATAAGAGAAGAAGAATTGGGAGATACACAATAAATTTGTATTGTTGTTTAAAATGAGTTAAAAAAGTCATAGAAGACTTATATAGGTCTGAGGAGGTTAAAGGTGAATCATACCAAGTTAGTGAGAAGATGAGATCTAATAGGAAAGGGAAATATACATCTAATATATCCCATGTTAAATTTTTTATCTCTAACAATGCAAGTAAAAAACAATTGGAAGAGCCTATTTTAACAAAGAAGAATCATGAGAGAAAATCGTCCCTATAAAATAAATAAAGGATCCTAATAATTTCACTTCACCCTAGGGACAAGGAGGCTTAGTTAGTATTATAATATTTATATAATAACTCTAGTTATATTAATTACCAAAGTTAAAGATATATTTTTAGATATTTCTATTGATATTCTAAAATGTATAGACACAAAGTATTTAATTTTTTATTTAATATTACATTTATCATGAAGTGGAAATAATCAAAGGGGAGATTTTGTGAGCATTCAAGGACATATTTATAGGAAAGAAATATAGTTCCATTAATTAAAATAATCTTTCGAGCCAAAATAGATTTTGATTTTGACTAGAAGAGTGTGGCGAGTATGGAAAACGAGGTCACTATACTGAGGTATTCGTGACTACACTCCCAAAAAAGTTTCCTATTATTTCAAAGGGAATTATTACATTGATAAATCAATAAATAAAAAAAATTATGATCCTAAAAAAACTAAGGATGTCAAGAAGAGGTTATTGATAGTGTGTAATGAACCTCTAAACTAGTCCATTCAAATATATAAAGTACAGGTGAGGTTTGAGTGAAATAGAAAGAAATTGGTTTTAGATGATGAGATCATACATCATGAGAAGCTATCAATATATATATATATATATATATATTAAGGTTCAATAATAATCATGTAAAATGTGTGATTGTTTTGTGAAGGGTTCAAATTATTATTTGACAACCTTACCAACCTAAGAATATTTTTGGAGGAAGAAGACTAAATCACAAGGAAAAAAAGTTACCTTTGTTACTAAGGTAAAAAAATAAAATTCCACATAATGAGAATTAAAAGACTAAGAATTCTAGGCTGATAGGAAACTCGCAACTTGACTATTTCTTCTATGGATCAAAGAATATACCTCGTTATTCTTTATTATTATTATTTATCAGGGATAACTTATATGGAATTGAATGAGAGGTGTAGTTTTATCACTAATGGATAGTAAAGATGGTTGGTTTCATGGAGGTTCAACTTCTATAAAATATAAAAGTTATCACATCCTTTTAGGGTGAGAAAAAAATGAACATAGTTTTGTAAATATTCCATAAGATATGTGAATATATAAATTCTATAAAATCTAGATATACCCTTAAAATCTACAAAATGAGGTATGAACATCACACTTACAACCCTTGATTTTGATTATATTATACATGTTATAAATGGGGAGTGTTATTTTATGAAAATATGTGACAAATGGGGAGTTTTATTTTTTGTAATTGAACTTTTTGATGTGTTTTCATAAGATATGTGCGTGCTATAATATATTTCTTAATAAATTTATATGATCATGACAACAATTTATATTTTGAGAATAGAATAATTGTAGATTATTTATAGAAAACAGTGAAAAATGTGGTTATATCCCCCTTATTTTATATACTGGCTTAGCACTAGTGGACAGAGAGTGGAATAATTAGAGGAAATTTTCTAATGTAAATCATTTTATTTAATCCCTCTATCTCAAGTGAGGTATGTTTTTTAAAGAAAAAATTCTCGAAAGTATGATATTGATGAGGTAATCAGAACCCAATTATCCCTTTGATTTAAATTTTCAATAAGGCGGAGAATGAAATAAGCACATATATAGACTTTATAAATGTGTTGGAATATTATAAATAATTACAAGGGAGGATTTTTGTTCCCAAGGGGTTTGGTTTCATTTATTTTCAATATTTCAATATGTTTCCGTTGAAATATTTGATGGTTATTCTTGTAGGATTTTTATGGATTCATGAGTCAGTATTGGATTTCAATCTTGATAATGAATCCAAGTCCATTTGTTGAGTGAAATTATACCATTTTTTATTAAAAAGATAAGATTCCATATTTCATGAAGACACCCCACTAGTTGTGATTATTTAAGTTTTCATAATCAAAATAAATAATGTGCATGTGTTTTGGTATTAAAAGATACTTTATAAAATAATTTGGAAGGGATTTTGATCTTATTCAGTAAAGGTGAATATTTTTTTAGGATCCTCTGATTGGAAGTGAAGAATTTATAGAATTTCAAGCATGAGAAAGTCATGGACAGTTGGTTTTACATCATGTGGTTTCTCCATGACCATTACATCACACGGTCGATCCACTAACCCAAACAGTATTTACATGTGCTTGATATAGAAATACATGGTTGATTGATTTTTTAACTTGTGGTTGATCTAATATGGGGAAACAAGACTAAGACATCTGATTGATCTAACACTTGGATAGAAATAGATAATGTTTTTCAAGTTTTATCTTCATGATTTATGATTTTTACATGTGGATGATTCAAACTATGGTCAATCAAGAGTAAGACACGTGGATGATCTAGAATTGTACATGAAACTGATTCACATGGTTGATCAAGCTATTGTAGTCGCATCTTGCAATTTCCTACCTTAGAGTCACTCTATGCAGTCAGCTGTTATACTTTAGGAATATCCTATACTTAGAGAATTTTCATGTGATTTTTATAGGTAAAAATCAAAGTTTCCATAATTTTTAAGTTTTCATGAAATAAATATGATGATGTTATTAAATCAATATTAGTGGATTATACATAATTTTCAATCATTTGATCCTGATTCAAGAAAAGGAATATATTGAGGATGGTTCTACACCATAAACATGAGGTCCATGTTGTAATGATTCATGTGTCTATGCATGTGGATACTTCTATAGAATTAAAGAAGTGGATTTTGGGGTGGATTTTAAAGAAGTAAAAAACTGATTATTTTGGAGCCTTATATGAGAGAATTAAAAACCGAGTCTTCACGAGATTTAAATATATGTTTTGAGAAAGTATTTTTCAATTTCATTTCAATTGTGTCCTAAAACTGGAAATATTTTCCAGATTTAAATTTGGTAATCACATCTGTTGAAGATATAACATTTCAAAATTTGAATAGAAACCAAATATTCATTTGATATTATTCTATGCATAGATATGTGAATGAAGGAGATAATGAAAAGTAGAGAGGGTTCATAAATACTATTTGAATATTGAGAATATTTGAGATTCTAATACATAATTATTGAGTGGAAAGAAGGTGTTAAATCCAAGCGCAGCTAAAGAAGAAGGAAATCTGAAATGTACCTGAGTGTCAAGGAAAGATTTAAAAGATCCTGATCCCACAAAGAATAGAGGAAGTCTCAATACCATCACTTCTTCGGATTTTATTTATGGAGTATATATTAATACCTACTAATTCATCTACATGTGGAGGAGGACTAGAATCTAGTGGTGAAGAGAACACTTGAAGCAAGCTAAAAGTATTTATTTATTGGATATACTGTTCAAGATTCATTGTATCTTTTAGTGGACTCTGTAAGTGGTGGAGAGCACAATTGATGCTTCATTGTTGAATATTTTTGATGATAGTGTGGAATTCATGTTGGGGGTATATCCAAAAAATTAAGGAGTAGGAATTTCAGTTAAACTATGTAAATTTTATGTTCTTATCTCTTTATTGTTATTACTTTAAAAGAATGTGAGCTTTTTTGAAGTTATTGGGAAGATAGATAACCATAACATGAATAAGTGTTTGGGTTAAAATGGAATAATTTTTAAAAATAATTTTTATCATTATTCATTCCCCCAACCTCTCGGTGGTCTAATTATATATAGGAATGAAAATTTCAATTTCCTTCAACACTTTTCTTAGTTGTTGATCTCCCACTTTTCTAAGTTGTTTATCCACATGAATAATCATTCATCCATTTTTTAAAAAATATTTCTTCCACTTGGTATATAAAAATATTCTCCCCCTTTTTCAATAAAACCAGATATCACTTATCTAAAATTTCACAAAAGAGAGTTTCATAGTCAAACATTAAAAAAGGGAGAGTTTTCAAATAATGTAATTCCCACCATGGAGTAGGGGTTCCTTGTCTAACAAATATTGTTGGAGGGTGTTATTTGGACTATAAGAGCCAACCAATTCCTTTTATTATCTTCTATAGGGATATACTTTTTCATAATATCCACAATTTGTCTTTAAGATGAAACATGCTCCAACTTCCCTATCCATTTCCCAACATTCTACTTAATAAAGTGATGGTTTATCACAATATTATTTGTCCATGAATGAAAGATGGTATTTTTGTTATGTTTTATTACACTAGAGTCATTACACATGATTGTAATATTATGTTTCATCTCAACTATGGAATCATCATGTTTTTTATTAATCTATAAAAGGTGAGCACATTCATGAGTATCCACTATATAATCAACACCGATAGTTCTAAGCGATATGATATCATTCATTTTTATCATTCAAAAAATTTACAAACCTCCGAGATAAAAAACATCACTCAAGTTATATTTACGATCATCTGATGAAACTTCCCAATATGCATATGTGTTTCCTAAAAACTCATGTTGTGTTGTTATATGATAAAACTACCAAAAATGAACCATATATTTATTGTAGCAAAGTATCCTTTTTATACACTAACATGTGGATATCCTTTGTAAAAAATTGGAATCATGTAGATTATAATGTGGCAAGAAAAAAATAAAGTCTTGTCCCCATTAAGTATAAGGATATTCTAATTATTTTCCAATACATCAAGATATTGCCATCATTTTCTTCATTATCTTTTTAAAACTTCATCTTGTATTCTAATGATGTTTTCATTGTCCTGGAATTTTTCATTTGAAATCTCTTGATAATTTCCTTGGAATATTTTAACTAAGAAATAAAATATCAATCCTTTCCTTCTGTTACATATAAATCAGGTAAAAATTTCAACTTCCCATTCATTGACATCTTGAATTTTCACAACATATAATATTCAAATAGTTTTTATTGTGAAACATTCAAGACTCTAAAAATTATTACCTCCACTTCAATGATCACCATAATCCTCTTATATTTTTCTTCTTCATGATCTATAGGTTTTTATTAGCTTTAACATTTCATAATATAATATATCCCAACTATTAGAAAATCTTAGAATACCAATCCCTTGGTAATTTTTTTAATCCTTAAAAATCCTTCTTCGACTAGAACATCGTTCACGTAAATTCAACCAAGATAAATCTATATGTTTCTCAACGTAAACCTGCTCCTTAATAACTCCATTAAGGAATAATAATTTGACATCCATTTGGTATCCTTTGAATCCACTTTGTAATAATATTTATAAGAAAATATTAATGGTTTCAAGATGCAAAATGGGGGGAAATACCTCAAACACATTGATTACAATTATTTTGGAATAACCCTTTCATAATATTCATGAATTGTTTTGATTCACCTTATTATCTTCATTTATCTTATTCTGGGATACACACTTGGTTTCAATGATTATCTTTTCCTATGACCTTGGAATAACATATCATGTTTAATAATTCTCAGTTTAGTCAATCTTCTCATGAATTTCATTTACCAAATGTTTATCATTGATATTCTCTTTAAAAAAAATAGGCACTACTTGAGAATACTAAGATTCTTATTATAGAGTCTCCATTCTTCGTGTTTTCATTAGAACTGTCTGGTCATCAATGATATTTTGTTAAATGATTTTAGCATTACTTCTTGATTTCATTTAAGATACTAATTATTATATGTTTTACTCATTATCAGTTTATTATTACAAGTCGAATATATCAACATTTTCTCCCCCAAGGCTTATAATTTCAGCGTCACCCTCTTCTGAGAGTTCCTCACTGATCTGTTGTGAAAAATAATATCCATATTTTAACATTTTCCCATCTATTACAAAAATTAAATGTTTGATTTTAATGATTTTCCAAATAATTTTATTGTAATATTTTTGTGCCTTGATTTTAGATGAATATATAAGGAAAATAACTTCATCCCCACAAGATTAAAACTTCTAGTTCTTCTCCTTATTCATAATAAAGAATTTACTTTTAAAAATTTAGAATACATTCAATGATGGATTCTTTCTATACAATATCTTTTATGGGGATTTATCTTCATTCAGTCCTAGAAAATACCTATTGAAGATATACACTAATGTAAGTATCACTTATAAAATTTATCAGGTAGATCCTTCTCTATGAGCATTATTTGAGCCATGTTATTCACCATGTTATTCACCCTCTCAATGACTATATTTTTATTAGGATTCCTCATGGTCTACATTTTATGTATAATATCAGGATTCTTGACATATTACTCCACATGATTAATCGTGAATTCCATACCATTATTAGTCTATAATTTCATAATCTTCAACAAAACCATCTTCTCCACTGATCTCTATAATCAGGTAATGAAGTTGAATAATTCATATTTGCAAGATATAATCATCATTCATTCCATAATTCTATAATAATTGATAAAAATAATATAATACCTTTTAAAATCCATGTCCTTGGGTGAAATGTGTCCCAAACATCAATGTGTACCAACTTATGAAATATCATCAAATTCGTATCTTTTTTATTATAGGTCTTTTAATTGATCCCCTCTTTTTAACATGTTTCACAAATATGGGTGAGATCATGTGAAATATTAAGGATGTCGTGATAAATTTCATTCATAACTAAGTCTTCTAAGGAATTTTGAATCAAGTTCAGAAGCATCTTATTCTATATATTTCTCTCTAATTCATTCAATGTAAATAAATTATCCCCTTATATGTTAATAATTTATAGATTCCACATTGTGAGATTTTCTTGTAATAAAACCAAACCATATCTCCCTTTTTTTATTCAATCCTTTTAATTGAAGTTCACTACATGTCCCAAGTCATAAATTTGACTTACACATAGTTTATTAAGACCAAGTACTTCAACTATTGACAAATCCATGTACCTCAAATATTTTCCTCTCATATTGGACTTCCTAGAGATGATGATTCTCAACCCCTCATTGTTGCAAAAAATAGATGATACATTCCTTGTCATAATTGATCATAATGATAATATTATAGTTTCCTATCATGTTAGAAATAAAAATACTACCTAGAATCAATAATCCATCCCAGTTATTAACTTTTGAAGAAATTTATTCAATTTGGTCCTTCTCCATACCTTCCCTTCCTGATCCATGATTATTGATTACCTTTATTTAGTGGTTGAGTCGATTTTTCCACCTTGGGATCCATTGGATCACCCTTAACATAAAAATCTGAAAACTGATTATGACTTTTGATCCCACTTGCTAAATATTTTGCTACTAGGATTTTATTTTGTAGCTATCCATAGGAAAACTACTTCATTCCCATTATTACAAATTAATGGATTTATGTTTATAACCTTCACACCAAAAATAGTATCCATTAAAAATATATCGATCATATGAATATCTTCTCAATTGTCTTTATTGTTATTTAGCCCTGAATTTATTATTTTCTATAGAACACCTATATGGAGTATTACCCATATATATATAATAATGAGACCATATTTTTTATGATTATGTGTCTTTAATAATCAATTTGATAACTTTATGATATTTGTGTAGTTACCCAAATCAATATTTTTCTAGGATGTGGGTTCTTGTAAATTTTCATCAAACACCACTAATTTTTTATTGTGATAAAGAACCATAATAGATTTAATTTTTTACTTTAATCCCTAAAATTTTGGATTGGTTTAAATATTCTCTATTTATCCCCTATAAACATACTTAATATTTTTGATATCCTACACACCCAAACTTTTTTATGTCATGATGGTTGTTCAAATTCATTCTTCATCATCTAGCTTTCATCATAGAAAAATAAATTCACCTTCACACTCTTCAATTTTTTTATCATGGTCTTTCATAGATTTTTTTAACCAATCAATGATTCTGGTCTCCTCCTGATTTTTTATCTTGGTATCAATTTCCTTCTATGATTTTATGTAATTTATAAATTTTATTTGTTTTATATCTCCCTTTAAATTATATTTTTCTTCTTATTTCTTCTATATATGTAACATGGTTTCAGGTACTCCATTGGATTTATTTTTTATCCTGATAGGAAAAAATTTACATAAGAGTATATTTAATTTTAAACATTATTTTGAATCTTCCCTAAACATTGTTGTATTAATCACCATTGTCCTCCAGTTTTAGTATATATATGATATTCACAAAAACCTAACCTCTTAGGTATCTATAGTTCTAAACATCCTCTACATTATTTTATTATGATTTTATGATTTCTTGGGAAAAAAATATGCTTTTTGAAGAATATATGTTATGATTTCCCCCTTTTTTCTCACCCTTAAGTGAGTTCTTCATGTGTTCTTCATCTTCATCATTATCTTGTAACTTAGTTAGGCATTATGTTATGAGATACAAAACCTCACCAAATTGAATGAAAGATAGTACAATATTTCCATTAAATATTATGTTTCCTCATTTGAGGTAAAAGGAAGGGAAATATATCACCTCATAAATTTATACATCTTTGGTATTATCTTCAAATGAGAGTTTCTTCATCACCTTGAATGAAATTTTTTAACAAAACTTCTTAGTTAAGTGTTTTCCCATATATTGAGATGGAAAAATAGTCAATAGGGGTGAATTGACAAGTTTAATTTTTTTAAAATATTATATCAGAGTTAAAATATCTTAGGTGGAAAAATAAAATATGAATATAAGGTATTTTTATAGTAGTTCAAATAAAATTGGTCCTATTTATTCTATATGTAATTCTATACCCCAACAAAAATGGAACCCACTAAAGAACTAATATTTTAAAGGTCACAACCTACTTAAAAAATGTATTTATTTTTAGAGGTAAAACTAATACAACACCAAACTTTAAAAGGATATTCACAACCCATTATATCGTTGTTTTTTTAACACAAATTCATAATCTAAAGACATTCCTTCTTCAGCATAGAAGGAAAACCCAAATAGTCCTACATTTTTCTACCTGGAGGCACATCTCAACATACCTTTAAATGGGTAGTATAACCCACACACATCCTACTTTTGAATTCAAAATCATAAACCAAAAATAAAACATATATAAATAGATGAGAATATTAATATAACACCATATATACTAGTGCTATACATTGAAATATATAAATATAAATATAGGTTTTATCACCATAGGATTATTGAATTCCACTATATTTAATTCCATAAAATATCATCATAGATGTAGTGATCATGATAGTATACAACATAGAATCAATAGCATACACGACTCTGATTTTAAACTTTGTTAATACATATTTATATATATTTCCCCATGAATAGAGACATTAAAAATCCTAAATATTTAAATTCTTTTTTGTAGAAATATTTGTGTAATAAATTTCAAAATAGAAAACTACTACATTGTTCTTAAAAACAACACTCAAAATCATCATAATGGTTTGATGATTTTCAAGATTTTGTTTCCATGATTTAACCAATAACAAATGTGTGTGTAAACCATCTATAATTACCTTGAGTCCTGTTTTTATGTTTTTTTAAACTATAAAATATACATGAAAAACATAAAGTGTAATTAAAGAAAATAAATAAATAAATAAATTGATATAAACAAATAAATATAAAATATTTAAAATCCATGGGAATAGAAAAAATTTTATGTTTGTTGTGCGTATGAGTCATTCCTTCTAGAATATGACTCATTTTTTATAATTTATTTTTATATGATTCATTTAATACATATTTTATGATTCATTCCATCATAAATGTCAACATATAAGTTATTCTAGAAATGTGTGACACTTTTTTCATTTGTATTTGTCATTTAGATTACATAAGAGTAATTTTATGTATTGTTTGAGTCATTTGACCAATGTATGAGTCATTTTGGTTTTGTGTATAATTATTTTACTATTCATATGTGTTAATACAATGTGTTTCTATTTAATTTAATTTTCCTAAATGTTTTAATTCATAATTTTCAAAAATATTTAAAACTCATGACATACAACTATTTTAAAAAATAAAAAATAAATAAAACCATTTAAAAACAAGGAATACACCAATTAAACATCATCATTTTATTCTAAAATCAATGCCAAATTAAATAAAATATTCTTTTCCAAACTCATGTTATAAAGAATAATAAAATAATTATTTTATTAATTATCAAAACACAAATAAATAAAGTGGAAATGATCCACTTCAACAATCTCCCTTTTCAATAATTATCAAATTGATAACAATCAAAAGAAAAAACTCTCCCCTATTTTTTTTAAATGATCAAAAGTTTCAAAATTTAAAAACCCAAATAAATTAAATATAATTAATTAACTCTACCTCCCCCCCCCCCGTGAAAATATTCCCCCTTTTATCTAACACAAAAATTAAAATATTCAAAAACTATTAAAAAACAAATGGTTTATTAAAAATTTCACACTTTTTTGATTACTCTCTCAAAAATTATGAATAAGAATAAAATTGAAAACAAAAAAATATTAAACTAAAATATAAATAAAAAATTACTACAACTCATGTTGAATATTTAAAATATATTCAAGAAATTTAATTTTAGAATATAAATCATATTTTTAAATTTGTAAGGGAATATTTCATCATGATTTAATTAAAAAGAGTATTAAATAACATGGATTCCACCAAATGTATGAATTAAAATAAATAAATATTATCATAAATAAAAATAAACATCAAACAGTAAATATCCACACTTAATTAGTTCTTTAAAATAATCAAACTAGTTTGAGAATATTTGAAATTCTAAATTTATAAAATATAAATAAGTCCTCTAGTATATAACATTAAAATACTTAAGGATCCACAAAAATAATTTAATATACTCATGTAATTTTAAAATTATTTTTAATGAATTAAATATTAACCAACTATCAAATAATATTACCATAAAGCATATAATAAAATATATTTAACATTCTCATTGTTCACGATTTAAAGAAATAAAAAACAAAACCCGAATATCTTTTAATATAGAATTTTTTTTTCAAACGTAAATCATACCAATTTTATAAATAATTTTATAAAACATAATACAATATAATGGTTTATTAATTTTTTTTACTAATTGATCATAAATAGAAACAAATACATAATAGATTTATCTTTTTTACAAGATCTATAACAAAATAATATCCTACATCTATATTATTAGTTATATAATGATGTTAAGGGTTCTTAAAAATTGAAATAGAAAATGATTTATCACATAGAATAGCTATTGTTTCATAAAACACATAAAAATTAGTTAAATTTTGATTAAAACAAAAAAATTGAGCAAAAACTCTATCAAAAATTATATATTCTACCTCAGTTGTAGACATGCAAATAGAAAGTTTTTTATTTTAAATCCAAGAAACTAAATTTTTACCTAAAAAGTGACTGATTCCACAAGTAAATTTTCAATAAACTTTTCATCCTCCAAAATAATTATTAGAATAACTTTTCAAATTAAATTTAATTATTAAAGGATAAAATAAAATAACTTTTATAAATTTTTTATATATTTAATAATTCTTTTAACATCTTTCAAGTGACTCAATTTAGGTTCAACTTGAAATATAAAACATAAAAAACAAAAATATTAAATATGGTCTATAAAAAATTATGTAAATTAATCTACCAATCATCACTATAAAAAATTCAATATCCAATGATTTTATAGTTTTATCATAATCCAATTTACAAGAGGTACTCATAGGGGAATTTGAAATTTAATATTATTCATGACAAAAACATTTAGCTAATTCATTAGTATACTAATACTGATTAAAAAAATTAATCATCTCATTGAAAAATTTGAAGTCCTAGAAACAATATAAACTCTCCTATAAGACTCATATCAAATTCAGAATTCATTAATTTTAAAATTTATTTACAAATCATTTTAATTGAGGATCAATAAATAATAAAATCAACATAAATTCGAACAACCAAAATATATTTAGTGTTCTTGTTAATAAATTAAGTAGGATCTACTTTTCCTTTTAAAAAATAATTTTTCAAAATTATTTGAAAAAATATTTTATACCATGCTCAAGGGGCCTTTTTAACTCCAAAAAGTTTTAAAACACGTTCAGGTTACTTCTCATGTTCAAAATCTAGGGGTTGTTTTACATAATCTTATTTAGAAATTAAACCATTTAATAAATCACTCATTACATCCATTTTGTAATTTTTAAAATAATGATGACCATGTAAGATAAAAATATCCTAATAGATTATAATCTAAAAATTGGTGTAAAAGTTTCATCATAATCTATAGACTTCTTCTAGAAAATAAATTCCAGTAACTAATATAGATTTCTTTCTTATAATCTAACTAGATACGTCATGTTTGTTTAAAAAAATCAATTTAGTATCAATATATTGTTGATAGTTAGGAATTTTAGTAAAATTACAAAAAATATTTCCATAAAAATGATTTAATTATTCTTTTATATCATATTTCTAATTATGTTCTTTTAGAGATTCTAAAATAACTCTTCAAACAAAATTAGAAATTAAATCATTGTGAGCACCAAATTTTCATAAAGAATTTTTTTTGAACTATATACCCAACGACTATAATAAATCTCTAAAATAGGATGATATTTTGGGGTTTTACAAATTCCCCCATGAGGGTGATTCTACCCCTCAATAGGTTTATTTAATTCTAAATTTTTATTTTCATTAAAATTAAAATTTATCAAATCTTCTTCAACTTGTTCTAAATCATTATTCATTTCATTAAAAGTAAATTCATCAAATGAAACATTAATATATTTTTCAATAAACATGGTTATTTTTTATAGACTCTATAAGATTTACTCATGTCTGAAAAATGTAAAAATATTCCACCATCATATTTTGCATCAAATTTATCTAGAGAATATTTAGTATTGAGAATACAAACTTTACAACAAAAATATATAACATAACAAACATTAGGCTATTTAAATTATATATTTCATAAGGTGTTTTCATAAAAATATATATTAAAATAATTTTATTATAAACATAGAATGTTTTATTTATAGATTCTTCCTAAACTTATATAAAAGTTTTGAGTTCATATAACATAGTTCTATCCATTTCTTGTATAGTCATATTTTACCTTTGAACTACACCAATTGTTGGGATATTCTAAGGGATGAAATATTTTGAAAATAAACATTTTTTTAAAAACATTTCAAAATATGAATTTATAGATTCCCCTACTCTTTAAATTTTATTAAAAAAAATAATATCCCCTTTTCATTTTTATCTAGTTTATAATAAGTAATAAACTTAGATAGAGATTCAATTTTATGTGTATGGAAATAAACCCATATAAATATAATATAATAATCAACAAAAACATACATATATTTCTTACCACCATTAATAGTAGTTTAAACCATAAAGAATAAATCTAAATGGACACATTTTAAAGGTCGTATAGTATTAACATATCTAATAGATCTAAAACCTCCTCTATGTTTTTCCCTTTATACAGTATTCATAAATGTAATATTCTCAGGTTTCAAATCATGTAGCAATAGAAAACGTCTATGTTTATTCAGCATGTGTAATAGTATAAAATTATCAGGATCAAGACTCCTATGCCATAAAATTTTATCTAATTTTATAAAATTTAAACTCTTAACATTTAAATTTGTTATTTTATCTAAATTAATTAATTAAATGGTATCTTTTCTATTAGACTAAAACAAAATAGATTCAACCTTAAAATTAATGACCACTTCATTTTTAAAATTAACAAATATTCCATCATAACATTGATGTGGAATACTAATCAGGTTAGGTATTAAACCTTTAATATATAAAACTTTATATGTAAAAATATAATTAGAAGTATCTACTTTACAATAACATTTAATCCTTCTTTTTGAGTTGTCACCAAATGTCACATTTCAACCATCGCACCTATTATATGATAAAACAATTAATGGATCTTCTTTTATGTACATGGAGTAGACACTTTCTATATAACAAGAATTATTTAGATGTATTACATGGAATATTTCCATAAAAATCATATTAAAAAAAATAGTACCACTACTACTTTGGGTGAAATAATGTTCGAAAATTAATTGTTTGGAACCCAAATAGATTTCATACATTTATTCATAATTAATATTGAAGATACATATTTACAAATGAAATATTTTTTAGGTCCAAAATATTGTGTAAATACAAGAGGGAATTAATTTTCTTGATGATCTTTCATCTTATAACTAAAACATGAGACAATAGATACACTTCCATTATCATTTCTTACTAGAAAAGTTTTATAAATTTTGTGTAATTTTTTATCATATCAAAGTCCATAATTATTTATATTTATTATATTCATATTCATCATTTTTTATATATTTATATACCATAAAAAATGAGTACATATTTTTCATTAATATTTACATTTTCATTTTGACATTTTTTCTCTTTTATAACAAATTTGAATTTTATTTATTTTTATTTATTATTTTTAGAAGTACAATATTTGATTTCATATTTTTATTTTTGAATAATATATAAATATTCACATAAATTATCATTTTTTATGAAACTATTATTCCAAAAAAAATTCATTTTCTTTAAGATTGATTTGGTTTCCTCAAAACATTTATTATTATTTTCATTGAATTATTTATAAAAATAATTTTTTTAATAACATTTTATAATCATTTAGACTGTTTTTATAACTCCTAAAAATATATATTTTTTGGAAATTAGATTCATTTGAGTCATAATCAGAATCACTAACCCAATTTAATGAATCCATGTGACCCAAAGTGGGTGATTATATTTTTGTTCCAAATTCATCACTAAAATTATAATCATTCATACAAATCCAACCAAATAATAAAGATCTATTATATTTCTTATTTAGCCTTGTTTTTTATTACTTTCATTAAATAATTTGGAAAATTTAGGATTGATATTTATTTTTTACTTTGTATTTAAAATAAATTATATTATTTCATAATTATAAACAATATTACCATTCATGCTTCCTTTATAATCATCTTCAGGATAATTATTTCTATTTCTTCTAGATATTCCTTTCTTTCTTTTGAAAATTCCTTTTTTTAATAGAGATGATCCATATATTTCACTTCCTTGTAACTCAGAATTAGAAGATTAATAAGAAACATTCATATTTGATTTAAAATAAAATTCTTTTTCTTTTATAATCACTTCATCCGAAATATTTTTAAGTTACAATTATTATTATAGTAATGAACCAATAAGTTCATCAAGTTTATATTCTTTGATGTTATTACATTCATCATTAGAAACCTTTTTATATTGTTATTTCGTTTTAAATTATCTCAAAACTCTTTCAATAGAAACTATATTATCCATGGTTTCTCAAAAAGTACCCATTCCACTTACTACGATAGTAAACTAATGGAAAATCTGATTTATAGTTTCTTCTTCACCTATGTTGAAATCAAGATATTTATCTCTTAACATTCCAAGTTTAATTATTTTTAAATTTTATGTTTCATAATGTGTTACCAGTATAATTTTCTAGATATTGTTAGTAGTTTTATATGAAGAGATATATCTAAACACATTTTTTCCAATATGACTATATAAAATATTCATAAAATTATAATTTAAAACATTATTTATTTCATCATTAGTAATCAAGGATTCAGGATAAACATTAGGTAATTTAAATTGTTTTATTATGATATTCCAGTGATTAATATATATATGTATGTGAAAGGCTTCCATTAAAGATTTCTAATAACCATATTCAACACCATCAATGGTCTCCATTGAGGAATCTGACCATCATTAGAACCTAAACATTCTTTCTAAAATGATTTTTTCCCTTAGACATTCAAGTATAGAAATCAATTATAAGAATATATATATATATATATATATATATTGGATAAAGTGTCTCACTCTGATATCAACTGTCTTCCAAGATGGTGTGATGACTGAGTGGTCAAGATGAGGATGAGTTGACTAGTTTGTAAAATTTTTTATTTTAAATTAGTGTTAAAATATTTTATGTTGTATAAAAATAAAACATGAACACAAGATATTTTTATAGATGTTTGGATCAAATTTATCATAATCCAACTATTCACTTTGCTCTATCCTAGAGAGAAACGGAAACCACTAAAATACTATCTTATTCTAGTGAATCAGAACCCAATTAAAAATTACCCTTTATATTAAAGGAACAACCAACACAATTCCTAACTTTTAAAGGTGCTTCATATCCCATTACAACACTGGGGTTTTCATCCAAGAGTCACAACCCAAAGGCCTTCCTTTTTCACTATATAGGCACATCCCAAAAACTCATGCCTTTTCTACCTAGAGGAATAACCCAACATGCCTTTTAAGTGGCACTATAACAAATGCATTTCCTAGATTTAAATAAAAAATCATAAATAAAAAATGGACATAGCATCAAATTATAAGAATAAAACACCAAAAAACTAGATTTAGATAGTGAATTATCTAGATCTTAAATTAGTTGGGTCACTTTAGGATTTGTATAGTTTGGTAGAATCAATTTAAATATATAGGATCAAAAAATCAATGATTATAAAATTATATAGTTTCATGTCATGTACCGCACCACTTCTATTTTAATCTCTAAAAAACTCAAGTATATCTCTCAATAATTTTCATTGGTTATGTCACTCTCTATATATAAATATTTCTCGAAGACAAAAAATTATTAAAAATAAAATACATTTTATTTATTTTCTTCCAGAGAATTTTTCATGAAATAAATATTAAAATATTAAACTACATTATAGTTGTTCAAAACATAAACCAAAATCAAAATAATTATTTAATGATTTATAAGAAGGTGTTTCCATGACATAATCTCCATTTAATTTGTGTGTAAACCTCTTTTAATTACTTTGATTCTAGTTTCTATATTCTTATAAAAATTATGGGTTACTAGGTCTTGATCCATATTTATATGAGTCATTTTATCTTTAGTGTATGAGTCATTTTATCATGAGTTTCAATATATGACTCATTCTACCAGTGTATGAGAATTTTTATTCCAAAATATAAGTCATTAAATCTATGTATGATTAATTTGAAGTATATGTGAATCATTTTGGTTTATTATAAATTTCATTATATTTTCATATGTTTCAATATGGTGTATTTATGTGTTTTTTTATGTGTTTTATTCACTACTGTATGTGTCAATTCATAAATTTAAAAAATATTGAAAACTCCAAGTATAAAACCATTTTTTAAAAGTAATAAAATGATATGAAAATAAATAAACAATGAATAAAAAAATTGAACTTAATTCTTTTCTTCTACAAGTATTTCATGATTCAATAAAATATTCTTTTCCAAATGAATTTTATATGGAATAATAATGTAAGGAATTTATAATTATACAAAAAAAAAATTGGAAAGGATACACTTCATAATTAAGGAAACATTATTATTATTCCTCGTCTCATATACAATTAGAGTACTGTTAATACTATACAATTTTTGGGTTATTATTTTTGGGTACCAATACTTTCATATAGAAACATATTACAAAATATCTTGGGATCCCATTCATGATTTTGATATCATCAAGATTTTCCTTAAGTCCATACATGTCCTCTATAATTATATTCATCTAAATTACCTTTGGAATGATGGTGATGAAGTAATGAATTTTTTTTATTATATGATAAAGAATTTAATGGGTAATTTGTAGTAAAATTAAGTTATTTATGGGTGTTCTAGATGATAGTCTTCCAAAAGTAAATACTCTAAAAGATGAAACCATTAAAAGTAATAATTATATAGATGCATGTTATATTACCATAAGATGACATTAAGAGATCAATGAATGATTTATATATAAAATTTAAAACTCATGTCACCAAAAATAATGAAAGAAGGTGGATTGAATTCTGTTAATGAATGGAGAAGGAATTTATCAAAATATTATTATTTAGAGTCATCCACAAAAATACAATGATTTATTATATTGAACATAAGTATGATATTGAAAATTGATGAATTATTATAAAGTTGTGTCTACTATATTTTAGGTTATAAAAATCTGTTACTCGGATATGAAAATTGACAATAATAATTGAGTGAAACCATATGAAGATATGGAAGGTGCATGTTATGATAAGACACCCTGAATAATTTTGGATCACATTAAATGAATTAAAATACCTAAGTAGAGAATTATTTTAATATCCAATAAAAAGTTGTGGATGTAAAATAGTTAATTTATTGAGTGTTTATTTGTGAATATGAAATAATACAATTCAATTCAATGCAGACCGAACATTTAATTCATAGGAAGTGGTTATATTTTAACAAATAGTTCCATAGAAACCATAAATACATGGAAGTTCACTAGAAGTTGAGGTGGTCAGTGAATATTTTTTTATAATAATATCAAATTGAATGAATAATTCATTCAAAAATAGACCTGAATAATACCAAAATATATATAGTGAATTTATGAATACCATTATGTTCAAACAAAATTTCATTGTCACATAAGAGGTTGAACCGTTATAAATATGGTGAGTATGAATAAAAACATATATACATTGACATTTTAGAAGGATCACCTGTATAGAAACTAACATGATTAAAAGAATAAAAATTAGATGTGTGTATACATAGGAGTGTTGTGATCATAAGGAAGAAGGCAATTTATAAGATGAGTTATATATAGTTTCATAGAGCATAGTTAAATGAGAGATAACATGAATGAATTAATCCACACAAGTCTGATCAATGTGATGGTATATTGATTAAAAAATAAAGATGAGAAAGCTAATTATAATATAAGGGATTATGATAGGCTAAATATGATGATGCATTATTTGAAGTGTAATTAATCGATAAATATTACTAGAATATAGGGAAAATAGCTTTCATGGTAAACAGAAGTAAAATATTTTTATAAAGGAAGTGAAAAGTGAGAACATCAAATGAGTAAGAAGATAAAATACATCATGGATATCATGTTCTTAAAAAATAGAACATAATTTCATCACTATAATATTTAAAATAATAAACCCAGAAGATGAATTTATATAAAAATAATTATTGAAGAATAAGCTGCATTGAATGATTCAGTATGAGAATGGGAAATATGTATTGAAATATTTAGTGTATACTGAAGTGTAGGAAATCTATAAAGATAATATAAGATAATGGATATCATGAATAGAATAAGATTGTAAAATTTTAATAATATTTTTCACAAACACAAATTTATCATGAGATGTTGTAGTATAATTATTAGTTCTATAGATAATTAGAAGGTGGAAAATGATACTAGAAGATAAAAATATCAAAGGCTAGAAAAATTCTCATATAGAAAGATAATCACAAGTGAAATTATATGAAATATTCAATTAAAATAATCAAGAGTGTCTAAAATATATAATATACTGATAAAATGAGAATTCCATCCATGTATTATTTTTTATAACAAATAAATAATTATTAGGGCATAACAAATTTTTTTTGAGCATTTAAGAATTTCATGTTTGAGTAATACAAATGTAGAAGGTCTATTTGGATTAATTAAACTGAATAAAGTGAATTATAAATAAAGTAAATTGGTCTTTATATTTAAATGATCTTATGATTATGGAGATCTAGATTATAAATGTTCATTATTCATAAAATGAATTTTGTGATTCAAGTTGAGATTTGAGGAAAATTCAAAAACCATGTTGTTGATTTATTATCTTGATATTTTACTGGACTATGATATTTTAAAATATTTGTTGAAGGAATTAAAAATTAAAATGAGATGTGACTCGATGTTCAGATATTTAAATCACTAAAAAAATTAATAATTTTGAGCCTATTAAATGAATTGAATATATTCAAAGAAAACTGATGATGATGAAAAATATTTGAAAGTTGAAGTAACTAACCAGATCATTCAAGAAATATTATATTAGGTAGAGGTATGGGAAGACTGGAACATCTAGTTTAGAAGAAAGGTGATAATAACAAAATATTGAGTTCAGAGGAACAAATTCAGAGTTGTGGAATTAATTTTACAAAAATTAGAACAAGGCCAGTGTGTAAGTACTATAGCGAAAGAAGAAGATTCAATCGAAGACCTATTCAATTTAGAGTAATGTTACAAATTAATGGGATTGACTATTATTTTTTTGTTGTATCTATGTGTGGGATTCAACCTATGGGTTAAATATAATAATTGCAGACACCAATTTTAATTGATGATAAGATTATTAGTGGAAAATATGTGAATCTATGAGAGTCAACATAGTAAGGAGTATGTGACTACATTAAGACCAAAACTCATAAAAATACAGGTGTGTTATTTACATTACATTATCTAAATTTCATAATGGAAATGTGGTGAGGGAGCATAATAGATATTTGTACATTATAACCTATGATAGAGTTTTGATTAAATTAAATGAATTAAGAAAATATAAGTTGAACATAATCAGTAAAAAATTGTCACTCATGATTCTCCCTCCCCCCAAACCCCTTATTAGGGTGACAACACGATCTCTTGGTACTCTCATAACCTGATAAAATATTAACTAATGGACAAATTCATGTGAATTATTATATCCTCTTACTCATTCTATAGTACCTACAATTTATCTTCACATACTTTAGAGTTTCCTTCGTAGATATTGAGGATATTTTCTCACAAGGAATGTGAGTTACACAACATCTCCTACATGTATATGGAATTTTATAATGATCCTCATAACACATTAACCCCTATCGTGCCTACATCAAGTTCTCTTCGGTGTTTCTTTGATAAATATATGGTTTCTATGCTGACTAAAATTCCATCAATATAATCTATATATGCATCTATTCCTAATGATTAGAAGTATTTTAATATCTAATTATTCCATTTTTGTAAAGTATTTCCATTTATGTTTGAAATACATTTGAAATACCTATATGTTTGGAAAAAACTTCCATCACTTCAGAGAGAGTATGATCCACCAAGAAACTTTAGCTCTGATACCTCTTTTTGGTCCCAAAAATGGTTTAATCAACGATATAGGGGTGAATTAGGGTATAATTTTTTTGATTGAAACCCCATTCCAAAGATCATGTCCCACCTGTATTGGGGAAACTTCCATTTTTCATTTATATGTTATGAAGTAATAATAAATTTAGAGAGTGACATAAAAGATTTTTTTGGGTTCATGTAATAGCCCAAAATTTCTTTTTATTATTATTAAAAGAACTCATATATCACAAAGACTATTTTATTATAGAAGTACATTGAAATACTATTACAAAGGACTGTTTAACATCATAAAACAATATCTACTATAATATATAGGAATAATATAAGGAGATAAACACAAAAAAATAGTGTAAACACTAAGAAAAAGTCGATAGGATTTAATTCCCCTGAATATCACTCTCTCTATAAAGACTATAAAAAAATATAAGTGCTTGGAATAAAAATGAACTACAAAGGGATGTGTAGAAACTTTATATATAGTTATTGATGAATTATGATAATGAGTGAGTATATATAGGGTGTAATAGGTAATTTTATCATTAATATCAGACCATTACATGAAGGTTACCTAATTGTTGTAATGTGAGCATTATATAACAATTGGAATAGTAATAATGCACCATGTAATAGTAAAATACTTGTTTAAAAAAAATTTAAAAATTATTATATATAATAATTATATTTTAAATATGTTATTATATGTTTATTTACACTTTTTAAATCGATATGTACGATATTATAAAATTAATAATTATTTAAATTGAATAAATAATGTGTTTCCTTTTAAAAAAGTATTTTATAGAAAATATTTCATTTTTATTTAAAATAATTATTTGTTAAACTTTCAATTTATTTTTTAAAAAAAATATTGTATTGAAATCAGCACATAGAAATTAGGTTAGGGTAAAATTTTGATAATTTTCTAAGATACTTTATTTTTTAGTGAATAGTAAAAATACAGTTTTGTGTTTTTATTATATTTTATGAATTCATAAATATGTAATAATGATTTATTAATTAATATAAGTTAATAAAAAACAAAAATATTTTATTTTGTTAATATAATATATTTTAATGAATTAAAATTATTTTCCAAATCTATGAATAACATTCAAAAGTATAAAATAGAAATCAATGTATTAAAAATAATATTTTGTGGAAAAACATATATTCCCATGGAAAAAGTAATATAAAATAATTAATTTAAGTTCTCAAGATGAAAATTTTCAAAAACTAGCTTCTTAATTTCATAAAACCCAACCCAGAACCATGGGTGGCCCATGGAAAATTCGATACCAAGATTTCCAATGGCTATATTGGAAGAGTAATAAACAATTGTCCTCATTTTTATATGAATACTCACCTCTAAACCCAATTTTATTAACCCCTAATAACATTAAAACATCCCCTGCTCTATTAGTCTCTCATTATGTCCTTTTTAAAATTCCCCAATCTCTCTTAGAATCACCCCTCTATTTTAAGAAGTGATATTTAAAGTAAAGGTTTTTTTCTTATTTTATCTTCTCCATTCAATAAATTATTTTATAATAAACCATTTTTATTTAAAATTGAATATGTTTTTATATGTTTATAATCATTAATTTAATATACAATTGATTTCATATTAATTAGATACTATAATTCTCTCTCTATAATCTCATTCCATAATCTGCTATGTATACTTGTTATGGTGGAGAAATCATTATTTTATTTTCTATTCCATAATTTTACATTATGAATACTCAAACCTAAATCCATTCAAGGATATTAATATAGAAATGAATATACTTATTTTATAGGGAACTTCCAAGTATGAAACCCACATTCCCTACTTGTGTGTTAAAATGATGAAATATGTTCTTATGATATATGATCAAAGTGGAACACATAATGTACGATATATAAAAGGTTCACCCAAATAGTTATCCAATTCATTGGGTAAAAAATTAATCTCAAGAGATGAAATTTATATAATACATTGGAAACATGACATAGTAATGTTTCATTATAACCTTGGTTAATGACCTTGTTAATATTTTTTTGACACCTTGGTGATGAACCTTGGTCATGTGCTTATGAATGTCTCATTTTTATGTTTTATATAAATTTACATATTATTTCCCATATACTAATTCTTATGATTTTATGTTATTCCTTATGCTTTATTTATTATGATCACTTGCATACCCTTTCCTTTATTTATCCCTTAACTATGATTTATGTTTATCCTTTCCTTTTGATGTATTTTCCTAGGAAATCAAATACATTAAAGTGGCCTAGGATGGATTTATAAAGCATACATTCAAGAGGATTAAATAAATTTTATGCATTATTTGTGATTTATGAACTTCATGTATTATTTACCTTATTTCCAAGACACTATACCCCAGAATATACTTCAAATTTATTAATGAAATATTTTGTTAAGGAATTATATTAAAAAACATGTAAGAAAAATATGGGTTGTAATAGTTGGTATCAAAGAAAGTTTTAGTTATATTTTGAAATTGGGAATAGAAAACATTATTAAAAACTATAGTGATAAGTGTAAATATACGTCCTAAAATATTGCTAAAGTAAATAGTGTGGGGTTTTCTTGCCAGGACATCCCTATCTGGGTACTGGAAAGTGGATGAAGGCTCTTGAACATACATTGGGTTAATAAACCTAAAAGGGGATGGTAGGGTATTATTTCAAGATTCACTCAGTTAACAACATGTGGTACATACTATACATCTAGTTAGAAACTTATGTGGGATATGTTTTTACTAATCACATGCTCATTACAAACCATTATAAATGAAATATAGCTAAAATAATTATTTTTTTAGTAAGAAAATATTGAAGTACATGATCCTAGAAGTGTGATTTCAAAAACAAATTTAGGATTGAACTCTTCATTATTATTATTATCATAAGATTTATAATAGTATAAATTCACTCATTTAAGTTTTATTCTTTTATAAAAAATGCATTGAATTAAAGGACTCATGTAAATAAAAATTATGATAGAAAATGAAACAATGGACCTCCCAATGTAGTGGAATCCAAATATGAGATCTTAATAAGGATTCGGAATTGGTTATCTCAAGTTATGAATAATAAGATAAAACATCTAAAGTATTCAAATTCAATAAGGAACAACTAGAGGATCAATCCTTCTTGTTTTAATGACCACCTACTTTCAATGAACCATTTGATCTACTAATAATAGATAAATGGATCAACAAAATAGAAAATATACATTAAATACTCCAATGTTCTGAGACAGTTATGTTACATTGGGAGTATATCTTTTAAAAGGAGAAGGTGATATGTATTTTACACTAATCAAAAACCCAAATTGACATGATGAATTTGAAGCTTTGGTATTGGAAAATTTTAAAAAATTCTTTTTCAATAAGTATTTTCCTCTGACCATTCAAAACAAATGTAAATGTAATTCCATGATAAAATGTAAAAGGAGAAAGAATTGGTGGGAACTGATAATATAAAATTTACAATGCTTGTGTGATATGATTCAGTATTATTCGTCGATTTTGATAAAAACAATGGATCGATTATTTGATGGAATAATACATCATCTATAAAAGGATTTATCAATCTGAGACTTTGGGTGTTAAGAGGAGATAATTATGATTTCTCTCAAAGTGGAGATAATTGTTGGTGATGTGAAATTTTCTAATGGAATTTATGATAAAAAGAGAAATATAGAGCCATATTTTTGGAGTAATTTTGATCATGAAAGAGAAGGGAAGAAACTAAAACTACACATGTGAAATGAGTGTCGGAAGAAACATCCTAAGAATTGTTTTAAAGGAAGTAAAAGGTGTTGCAAATTTGGAAGGGATTATCATATAGCTCAAGACTATCATGGAGATATAATTACTCAACATTCAAATGAAAATTATAAAGAAAATATGGCATAATTATTCAACTGTAGAGCGTATTGACACTTTTCAAACCATTGTCTAAATATTAAGATAATAGAGGGAAACTGCTATCCACCCCAACCGGGTCCAAGGGAGGAAGTTCTTTCCTTTTCAATCAGGATTGTTGAATTTGATGAACTTATGATTTGGTAGAAGTTACACTCATTAAACTCTCAATTCTAGCAAGTATATTATTTGATTTTGGTTTTATTCATTCATTTATTTAATTAAAGTTTGTGAGGAACATGTAACTGAACCCTAAACTTATAAAAGTGGAGTTTTGATTTAAAACTATATGAGGTTATATTCTAGTATAAAGGGTATATAGATATTCCCCTATTAACCTTGGTGAGTATAATCCCTTTACTAACTTAGTGGTCATTATAATAGTGTAATTTCACATAAAATTAGGGATGGATTGGATCTTAATGTATAATTTCAAGATCAACTTTAGAATTAAGGAAATTTAAATTTTATTAATGGGAAACCCTATAATTATTTTCAAAGGAGACATTTACCATCATGATTATTTTCAAGAACCACCTCCTAAAACATTCTTTATGGATATGATTTGAGAATAAGAAGAATAAATTTAAAGTATAAAGAGAGTAAATTCACCCTTTTTTCAAGAATGAATTGATGTATTTCCGGAGGAATTATTTATACCACTCATAGAAATATGGGTATAATTAAAAATTGAACTCATTCTTGGATTAAAACCTATCTCTAAGACCCCATATAGAATATAATTTTTAGAGTTAGAAGAATTAAATAAACAACTACAAGATATTTTTTAGAAAGGTTTTATTCAACCAATTTTGTATCCTTAAGGAGAGCCTATTCACATTGTGAAGAATACGTATATATCATTGTGGATATTAATTTATTATAGAGAACTTAATGGGATTATAGTGAAGAAAAAATATCCTCTCTCAAGGATTGATGATTTATTTGATTAGCTTAGTGGGGATAAATTATTCTCTAAGATTGACCCATGATCTAGGTATCATCTGTAGAGGGTTAATAAAGAGTATATCCCAATGACCATTTTTCAAACAAGATATGAAAATTATGAGATTTCCGTTATAACTTTTTTATTAACAAATACACCTACAATACATATAAATTTTATGAATAATTTTTTTGGGACTACCTTGATAAATTTGTGGTGGTATTTATTGATAACATTATGATCTATTCTAAAAGATGTGAAAAATATGAACATAATCTAATGTTTATATTAAAAATTCTAAGGAAAGAGAGTATTTTTGGAAAATTTTGTGAATGTGAATTATCTTTATAATAATAAGAATTATTAGAACACAGTGTGATTGGTGAAGGAATCTTCATTGATACAATTAAGAAAATGGATGTAGACGAATGGACTCATCTTATAAAAATTACTTAGATTAGTATATTTCTTATTCTAGAATGATACAATATAAGGTTTGTGAAAACAAATCTTGGATTTATAATCTTCTAACCAAGTTAACTTGAATGGTATTAACTTCATAAAGATAAAATAGTGTGAATGAAGTTTCTAAGAACTTAAGAGTAGTTTATTTAGTGCACCTACAAAAAAATTACCCTATGATGGAGAGGGATTTTTCATCTATAGTGATAAATCCTAAAAAATAATTTTATGTGTACTCATGTATACTGAAAAGGTGGCTGCCTATGAATCAAGATAGTTGTAGTATCATGAGAAGAATTATCCTAACCATGATTTATAATTTTCTTCAATTATGTTTTCATTGAAGATATAAAGGAATTATTATTATGGTAAGTTTGATATATACACTGGTCACCAAAGTCTAATGTATAAAATCACACAAAAGGAATTGAAAATGAGATGAAGTTTGTGGTTGGAGCTTCTAAAAAGATATTATTGTTATATTTATTATCATTATATAAAATCAAACATATTCATTGATGCCTTGAGTTGTGAATTTTCATGAACTGTACCTTGGCGCCTGTGCCATGACATACCCCAAGCCAACCACCTGAAGGCCAGGGGTTGGTGACTAGCACCAATGGCGTCAACATGCAAGTGGGAGGAATTTTCTTGAGTACCTATATGCACACACACACACACCCAACCACATCCCACAAACTGAAAGGGGAAAAGGTATACTGAAACAAGTGCTGAGTAAACGTTCAACTGAAAACAAGTGGTCCAGAATACAAACCCAAGAAAAAGAACTGAAAACAGTAAAGTACAGAGGGACATAGGTAGCCATCTGCTAAAAATCCCACTGAATGGTAAGAGTAGTGTAGCTACTAGAAGACAATGTAGTACGTCATGTCTGCCTGATTCTACTGGGCCCCGCTTTCTCCTAGGCCACTAAGTCCTCTGTAGAAACGTCTTTCATCTGCACAAGATGCAATGCGTGTGGGAGTAGCCCATTTAGGGGTGAGTAACATAGGACTTAGTAGGGGACCCCAGTCTACTTAAGAGAAATACCAAAAAGAAACCACAAATAAAAGCCAAAAAGTAAGGACAACACACAATAGGTACAATAAAAGGCATAGGAAGACGGTTTATCTAATATAGTGATGAATGTTTCTTACTATTGAGGGACTCATCCCTAAGGAATCGATGCTCATCTGTCGGGCCACAAAGGATCCTCACGGATGCTGCTCGTCTGTCAGGCCACTAAGGATCCACACGACTACTGATCTTATTCCAAGACACTAAGGATCCAAATGGTTACCTCTCATCTATCATGCCACTAAGGATCCACACAGCTTCTGCTCATCTATTGGGACACTAAGGATCCACTTGGCTTCTTCTTGTCTGACGGGCCTCTAAGGATCCACGCGGAATCGTCTCGAGCCATTAGTCATACCTCAACTGCCACGAATTCCCATATATAATAACACAAAGGCCTGTCTCGTCATAAGGGTTACAACACAATAGACGGCACATCGAATAGAAAACCGGTCTATAAGATAAGATCATTTTAGTGAAAAGGGCCTGGTTGTATTCGAGTCCGATCCAACCTAGTCATATGCCAACACATGAAAAAACTCTTGTAGAGTATCACATAAGGACTGACTCATCGCAAGTTTCCTTGTGCCATAGACGACACATCAATCAGACACTCGGTCTGTGAGTTATTAAAGTTTTAGTAATCTGGGGCCTGTTACGTTTTGGCCTGGTCCAAACCGGTCAGACTGACCCAACCAACCTAGCCCGGGGGTTCCCACATACCCCATTTTAATTTGACTGACTTGACCTGGCCATGTTCGGGTCTGGGTCAGCCTGTTCTAGCATGGCTATGGGGCCTAGCCCAATGGGCCTCACTGGACTCAGCCCGGTTTGTTTGAGGGTCCAGCTTATCGGGTTGCCCAACAACCTAGTGTCATCCGGCCTGACACCTCTAGCCATGTGAGTTTTTAGTGGGGTCATTCCCCAGCCGTGGTCAGTTGACCTCGTCTCCTCTTCATTTGACACGGCACGTCTTCACGTCAGCTCAGAGGCTGAATACCACTATTGTTGTGTCGTGGCCAAAGGCCACAACATCCTCCTTGTGGTACAACCACCGATGTGTATTTCTAGGTCTTTCTAATATGTTTCCTTATTGCATCGCCCTTTAGTGCCGACAAGGTCTTCGTTGGTCCACCAGATGAGCTCCGGTGGGTTTTTCTCCATGAAACTTGTGCCTACAGCCTCCAAGGGATGTCACCTTTCCAGTGATGGCCTCGATTACGCCTTTCCATCCAGTTGAGAATTCGGCCATAAAGAACACACAAGCGGAGGGGCTCAGGCCGTGTTCATGTCAGCCCACGCCCTTCGTGTTATAAGTTTAAAGACATGGGTAGGCTCGGGGATTGATTTTATATCAATAAAAAGTTTAATCCTGGATAGATAAAACCCTAAAGAATTGTCACCCTCCCACAAGAATGCACAGTCTGCAGATCAACCTATTCGTGGGTCAATCCACATTCATCATTTAGAATAAGAACATGGAAGAACTTCAAAATAAAATATACCCCTACCTCATTGATGTTTGTTGCCACAACGTTTCTTCCTTGAGGGTCCAAGAGGTCAATGTTGTTCGTCATTCTTCAAAGTACATCAAAGTCGATGACCTCCCACCGACGTTCATCATTCTTCAATGGGGAGGAAACCTATCATAGGTTCATCAGAGAATCCCCACAGTTTAATCCTCATTTCACCAACACGACAAAAAATTAAAAAGAAAACACGTTGCAACATTTCTTTTACACTGTGATGTCGCGTCATTAAGTTGTTTCATTTATGAAACATCGTAGCTATTACACATCACTAAATCGTTGTTACACTACGATTTTATGAGCCATTAATGAGTCTCATTAATGCGCCTCTCTATTACACCATCGTCGCACTACAGCGTCACTATCTTCCACCCAACGGTGACAAAAGAAATAAAATAATTATTTTATTTTTAGTTTATTTTTTTTTGGGAGGTCCAAAAATTGATTTTTCTATTCGGCCCTCCTCGACCGAATTTAAGTCCTTTATAGGTGAATCCTAGCATTCTGAGTTCAACGGTACCCTTGTATTTTCAATTTGAACCTCAGTTCAAAAGATAGAAAAACCCACTTGCACATTTACTAAACAAACCTTAAAATAGTTCAAAATTCCACTCTGGGCTCACCGGGTCTCGGAATCACATGCCTTCAGAGTGTGTAGTCTCAAATTAATTCCATATAATTTAAAAAAAATACATTAAATTCTAGTACATTACAAAAATACCCTAGTGTTTTTGTAATGATGTGTATTAAAGGAGATCCATTTAACAAGGACTTGGTAATTATGGGCATGGAGTCATAAAATGAGGAATACCATTAATCCTATTCTAAATGATTTCTCAACAATAATTTCTTGATAAAATAAATAAATCTTAAAGAGAGGATCATATGTTACAAAAGAATATAGATGCTGTGAAAAATCAAACGTTTCCTAAGTTAAATGTTTATCAAGAGGGTTACTAAGGTTTGGTACAAGGCTATGTATCCCATATATTCCAAATTTAAATAAAGTGTTGAACGATGTCGATTAAATAAATATATTCTCTACACGTCCTAGAAGAACAAAAATGTATTGAGATTAGTGAGATCATTATTGGTAGAATAATATGAAGTGGTGTATTTTTTATTATATTGAAAGATGTTTGGTATGTTCTAAAGTGAAGGTAGAGCAACAAAATCCCAAAAGAGTACTACAACTACTACCTATACTAGTATGTAATTGAGAAAACATCACTATTCACTTTGTTATCAGCCTTCCTAATACATCCAAGGGAAACATTTCTAGGTTGGTAGTCATTGAAATACTATTAATGTTTTTCCATTTTATTTCAATATAATATGAGTTATCCCCTGAGTAACATACTCTTATGTATAATCAATGAGTGGTAAGACTTCATAGAGAACCATTGTCAATAATTTTTTACTATGATCGAATATTAAATTTTATGTTCAAGAGGATCCTTCAAAAAAGTTTGAATATAGAAATAAACCTAATCACAACGTATCATCCTCAAACTAATGGGTTTTCTAAGAGGACTATTGAAACATTTCATGATATGTTAAGGGCTATCTCACTTTATTTTTAAGGGATTAGAGATGAGCATATTCCATATTTTTAATTCTACTACAACAATAGTTTCCACTTGAGTATTCAAATGGATCCTTATTAAGTACTCTATAGAAAAAGTTGTATAACTCTAGCATTTTGGGATGAAGTTGGATAAGGAAAAATGTTGGGACTATACATTTTTGAAGATACTATATATAAGATAAAATTGATCAAGTAATATATTAATTCCTCTCAAATTTGATAAACTATTTATGATGTCAATCAAAGGAAGGATTTAGAATTTCATATTCGGGATCATGTATTCCTCAAAATATCCCCTTGGATAGGAGTACTGAGATTTGGAAAGAAGGATAAACTAAGTCCATGGTATATCATACCATTTGAGATTTTTGGATCATGTTAGACTAGTCTCCTATTTTATTGCACTACCTCCAAATCCTTTCAATGTCTGACACATCTTCTAGGTATCCCTTTTCAAGAAGTATATGTCAGACCCATCACATATACTCAACATAAATGGTGTGGAAATGGAACATGACCCATCATATAAAGGGGATATGAAAGGGAATAATTATTGAGTAATAGGACAACATAACTCATAAAATTTTTATGGATAAATTAAAAGTTCACATAAGAAACTTAGGAGCATAGAAAAAGTGATAAAGGAAAAATATCCACATTTATTTCAAATAAAGACTCGGATTTTGAGTTCCATTTTTGAGGGGGATAAAATGTAACTATATAAAATTTATTTCTTTTATTAGTACAATAAATCATGTATCACATTTACTATTTTATTATATAAGCACATATAAATAATATTAAATTGGAATATTATACATAATGAAATAGTATTGGATATAAGATATATGAATAATAAAGGGTGATAAACACCAAATAATATTTCAAACACTAATCCAAAATCTATAAGCATGAATTCCCACATGAACATCCCTCATTCTATAAAGGTTGTAAAAAGAAAGAGACATGTTTGGAATACCATAGACATTTTCACGGGAACTATATAACCTTTACAAGTAATGTAGTTAATGATGAAGTACAATAATGTTGTAGTACATATATGATGTAATGGAAAATGTGACCATTAGGATCTAATTAATTAATGATGGTTACCTAGTCGTTGAAATGAGTGTGTTATACGACCATTAGATTAATAATAATAATAACAAATATAATTGTAAAATACAATTTTAAAAATAAATTCAAGAGTATTATATATAACCATTAAATTTCAAATATGTTTTTATATGTTTATAAACTCTATGAATCTATACATATAATATTATAAAATTCATAATTCTCTAATGTGAATAAATAATGAGTTCCTGTTGAAATTTTGTATCTAACAGAAAATATGTTATTTTTATTAAAAATAATTATTTCCTATAGTTGGAAATTTATTTTTTATAAAATAAACCTTATATGTTAAATCATTACTTTGAAATTATCTTAGTTTTAAATTTTGAGAATTTTCTAAAATAATTTATATTTTTGTGAATAGTAAAAATACAATTTTGTGTTTTGGTATATTTTATGACTTCATAAATATATAAAAATAATATAATAATGAACATAAATAAATACATAACAAACAAATATATCATTAATGTAATTTATTTTAAAGAATTGAAATGATTTTCCATCCTATAAATGACTTTCTAAAGTCAAAAATAGAAATTAAGTTTTAAAAAACATATACGTGAAAATTTTAAATTCTCATGGAAAAAGTAATATAATATAATATATTTTTGTTATTTAACTAAAAAATGATAAAACCTATGACCTTAATCTCATAGACCATGATCCAAAACCATGTGTCGACCATTGAAAATTCATTTTCTAAAACCTATAATCCCAAAGGCTATATTTGAAAAATCATAAACAAAGCTCTTAATTTTGTTATAAATACCCGAATATCTACCCCATTTCATTCACTACCAAACAAATTATCACATAACGTACTATATTACTCTCTAATTTAGTCATTTTGAAAAAAATCCCAACCTATTAAGGAATCACCCCACTAATTTTAGGAAGTGATACTTAAGGTAAGGTTTATTTTCCAATTTCCTTCTCGCCATTCAAGTAATTCCTTTTTGTAACCTTTTTTATTTAAAACTTATTGTTTTTTCATAACTTTATAGTAATTGTTTTTCTATTCAAATGATTTTCTATTAATGGTAGAGTATAATTATCTCTCATTAATCCCATTCTATTATTTTTATGTATACTCGTTATACTACTGAAATCATTCTTTGATTTTCTATTTCATATTTTTATTTTATGAATACCCAAATGTAATTTCATTTGAGGGTATTAATATAGATATTAATATAATTATTTGATTGTGGAAATACATATATAAAACCCATTCATTTATATATGACTATGATTCTTTGATTGGGGACTTCCATGTAGAAAAATGATGAAAATGATGAAAAATGATGAAAAATGAAGGATGTGCCTACTTGTGGTTAAAAATGAAGAAAAATGTTATTATGATATATTATATATGTATCACAGATAAAATTATACAAATGAAGGTTGTGCCTTGAGATCACTCTAATGTAGTGTATAATGAATTAATCTATATAGATAATATGTTTATGATAACTTAGTATCACTCCTTGGTAATGCTTCATTATACCTTGGTGAGTACCCTTGGTAATATGTTTCATGAAACCTTATTTATGAACCTTGGTAATATAATTATAAATGTATTTTTTTTTACCCACATTCCCATGTTATGTATCATATACACATGACTGTGATCTTATGTTATGAATCATTTTTTATTTGTGATGATCATTATTGTATCATTTCCTTTGTTTATCCCATTACAGGGATTTATTCCCACCATTTACTTTGGATATGTGTCCTCAGGAAATCATATGAAGTAACATGACCTTGTATGGATTTATATAGGTGTATTTAAAGAGAATTAAATAATGTTTATTTATTTTGTTATCTAAGTACTTCAGGTATTATGTACCTAGTTTCCAAGACACTAAACCTAAAAATATCCTGAAGAAGTTATTAATAGAATATTTTTTGAAGGTATTATGTTAAAATCAAAGTATGAAAGACATGGTCCATCATAGTTAACACAAAAAGGATAATACATGGAGCATGAAACTTAAATGTGCATATGCACCAGAATAACATACCTTGAAGATTTGATTACAATTTTATAGTAGCTTCACAATCCCTGTTGATTTATAACTTTCGTGAAATGAAAGATCATTGATTTCAAACACATATATAAAGAAATGGTTTTCCAAATAATAATTTCTTAAACTTTCATGAATATTGAATATTATTTCAGATATGATGGTGTATCAATTTACATAATCTTATTCTTCTTCAATAACTTCAAAAAACATAGGGCTAAATGATCTCATGAAACTTTTTATTCTTCTCTTTGATTTATAGTTATTCACCTAGAACTCCCACATTATCCCTTTTTTTCATTATCACCATATTTTTTTCATGGTTTTCAAAACGAAAATAAGATGTTTTTATAATATTTTATGACTTCATCCCTAAATCTAATAGTTATAATTAATTATCCTTTCACAAATTAATTGAAACGATTTCTGGTATACCCCATATCTTAATTTGGTCATTATATGCCTATTAAGTCAACTAAACCATTGTAATTTCATGCTATTTTGTAAGTGAGGAATTTTTTTACAACAAGGAAATAAATTTACTAGGAAATAACACTATTCTCCATCAAATAATATATATAGTTTTTAGTACCTCTATAGTGTAGCATCCTTTTTTGTTGAATGGAGGTATGTTAAAAATCAAATCCAAAAAAAATCCACTTGATATATCATATTTAAATAGCCGATGTTCCTAGAAATATTTTCCAGTGTTCCTTTATATTCAAAGTGATTGGGTTATAACCCTCCTTCTAGGGTATGGAGGTCCCAAAACATCAAGTACCACAAAATCGTATTTAAACCTCGTTTATTTTCAAAAATCCACTATGTAGTGTTATTAATATTTTCATTGATATTTATATATCATGGATTTCCCATGTGGTGTAGACCACAACCATTAGGAATAACCCCTAAAATCTTACCAAACCCCCTTTGTGGAACAATCCTTTTAGTGGGGAATGAACACCTTCAAATTGGAAGAGACACTAAAATTTTCTTCTACTCCTTTGTGAAGTTGTTGAAACCTCCAGTCCACAACCACTAATTTTACTCAAAAATGGTTAATGGAACACCAATCATGGTGTGACATAGAGAATTTTGGTAGGGTTTTTATCCAGTAGATAGAGCGTCTTTAAGATTATTCCAAAACTTATATTTTATTTCTAATGGATTTGAAATATCCTTTGGAAGTCCCTTATTCTACCTTTTCAGCAAACACAACCCAAAAAACACTTCAAGGTATTTTTTCTAGTATATTAAATATTGAATATTTGTGATGACCTAGACTCTCTTGGTCCTTCCCTTTGCCAAAATCCGGGTTCTAAAGGAGTGGCGTCTCGGTGAGACCGATCGGCGAGACCGATCGGGGAGACCGATCAGCGAGACCGATCGGCGAGACCGATCGGTGAGACCGATCGGCGTCACCTAGCGTTGTCAAGTTGTTTCCAGTAGCGCTCCTTTGCTCAAATAGGGTTTTAAACCCTATTCTAACTCGTTTAAGCGTGTTTTAAAGACTCGTAACGTGCATAAGAGTTTTAATTAAATACCTAATCAATTCATGAGTCGGCGTAAACCACCCGACCCCCTTTTTGTGACGACTAGAGTTGCGTGGTCAACCCACGACCCCCGAACCTTACGCGGTTTCGCGTTTACACCTCAACCATCCCCGACTCTTATAAACTAAGGGTTAGTCGGGGTTCCTCCTTTCCTCGATCGTGGGTTTTCACAAATAGCTTCTGGTACATCGGGCGCATCGTTATCCGTAAAGTTCCACACCCCCAGCCTAAACGTCGATCATCTATCAACAAGTAGGGAATTTCTCCTTCGCCTCTCTCTTTTGTGTATCATGCGGGGTGGGCGTGCTTTTGTTTCTGTAGAACTGGTTGGTCCGAACTTAATATATATAATGAACGAAATCTATAAAGAAAGAGGGGGGGGGGTTGTGATTGTTGATGTTGTCTTGCTATTTCTTCTATGACCATATTTTTGAGTTGTTATGGCTTATGCCTCCTAAAAATCGAGGCCGTTGGTGGTCGTTGTTTGTGCACTAATGAACCCTACTGATGTTTTAAATGGCTTGTTTTTGGTTGTAAACTCCTTCTGTTAAAAGTGAATTGGGTAATCACGTATATCTAGATGAATAAATTGAATGCACCAGGATCAACCCTTCTGTGATAACTCCTGGTTAGAACACACGGAATTTGAAATCATGGAGTGTGTTAGGTCATTTAAATCTGAAAATAACGGTAAGGCCCTGCTTGTGTTGGTGGTGGTAGTCGGTTGTTTTCCTTTCGGGCTGATTACTGGAAATGTGGGAGGGGATGGGATCCCCTGTTCTATTATACTCTCATTGGTTGTGTGAATTTGGGGGATGGGATCACCTGTTGATATGGATTCGGTGGTTGTGAGTTTTAAGACTGGGTGGATACTTGGTTATATCACGAATTGGGGTGGAATCCTCTGTTGTTGAGAACCGGGTGTGAGCGTTTTGGTTGATGTTTGACTGTTTACTTTCCTGGACTTATTCCTATGCCTACTAGTTGCCCAGTAGTGCTTAAACATAAACATTATTACTGAATGTGAAATGATAAAGGGGACAAATGGGTTGTTAGCGTGAGTCGTGACTCGGACTTGGGTGTTGTTGTGATCTATAGGTTGTCTGAAGAAAAACCTAGCTTGGGTGAGTGCTTGTTACCTATATATATATACTTGTAGCTTTGTGTTTCTTATTTGCGCCCCACCCAAGTTGAGCACTTAGTGCCGAACACCCCCATTTCATGGGGGAGGGTGTTTTTCCCAACACTATTCATAGTGGCTGGTTATTAGCTCCTTTTCTGCTCCCTTTCCCGGATAGCCCAAGTATATTCGGGAAGGCTGTGATGGCCTGAGGTCCATTATTAGAACAAGAACCTTCTGGCGGAGTAGTGTGGTGGTTGGCCAGGTGTGTGTGGCAGGTGGTTTCCCAAGTGTCTTCGAGATGAGGCCCAAGTGTCTTCGGGCATGGTAGTGGATCCTTTAGCCCAGGTGTTTTCGGGCGTGGTGGTGGTTGTTCTGGCCTAGGTGTTTGCATGCATGGTTACATGTGACAGTTGTGGCCCAGATGTGTGCGGGCGGGATTCAGCAGTGGGACTGTGTGTAGTTGAGGCCCAGGTGTGTGCGGGTGGGATTTTGGCGGTGGGACTGCTTGTGGTTGTGGCCCAGGTGTGTGCGGGCGGGTGTGGCAGTGGGACTGCGGTGAGAATGGTGGGATTGGTCCGATGAGTAGTATGTCTCAATAACCAGGGGGAAAGTGGTGCGGGGTACCCAAACATCGATGTGCTCTTATTATATATATATTACTTGACTTGTGTTATTTGGGGAGTGTGCCTTGGTGAGGCCTGGGGTGGATAGTTTACCTTGATAGGTGTTTGGTTTACCCCTTTTCTCACGGGACTTTAGTACGTTCCCCCACTTGTGCACGAGAGTCTTTGGTTTTCCCTACTGAGTGTACATTTATGATCACCCTACGTATATAAAACTGCTTTCAGGTTTCCAAGAGGACATTGGGGATCACGCAGGACCTTACTAGCTCGGACCTTGGGAGCAGTTGCAGTTGTTTGTCTTCTTTTCCTCTTTGGTACTTACCTTGTAGTCACCTTTTTCACTTTGTGGCTTTTACTTTTGAAACATGCATGTGGGAATGGTTTACTTTTGGCTTTGCTTTTCTTTCTACTTTGGTGTTGTTGGGTTTTTATTCTCCTTATCACTCGATCCTATAATGTAAAAAGGGTAATGCCTTCCATTTGTGAGAAATTTCTATACCCTTGGTGCTAGTCGCCACTCCGGGACCTATTGAAGGCGGGTTTCGGGGGTCATTATCTCTCCTTCAACTTAAAGAAGGAAGGGCCTGGAAATCTGCTGACCCTTCCCTCATTTTGGTGAAGGCGGGTCGTGACAGAATGGTATTAGAGGGATGGTTTAGAGATAGGATGGAGTCTGGAGTTAGGCACAGTGAGGATTGCATGGGATGGTAAGGCAACAGTGTTGGGTGACCTTGGCGCGTGAATTAGGCCAGGGATGACTGGCTAGGACACAGGATTTTAGGGCCCCCCGTGATCCGATGCAAGGACTCTGGACCTACCGAACGACCAAGTGAGGCCACACTGATTGCAGGGTAGAGACCCTAGGAAAGGTACATGCATCATAATTACTTGTGTCCTTGTGTTTCTGGGATGTCTTGGGAATTAAGAATAAATTAAATTTTAAGAAGTTTTAAGAGCGATATTCTGCACTAATTTGGCTTTGGCATTCCTTGATTACCTTGCAGATATGGAACCTGGAAGGCGACCGCGTGTGGTACAGGAGATCGAGGCCCCAGAGACTACTTTTACCGTTCGACAGAGAGCTGATCGAGAGGAAGAGTATAACCAGTGGAAGAAGACTCTTCGAGCCTTCCAAAGACAGGACCTCGAGAAGTATGAGGGCAGTACCTCCGATATGAAGACAGAAGGCTGGCTAGAGGAGCTAGTTATAGCCTTCGGCCTGATTTGGGCCCCGACCGAGTACTGGGTTCCTCTAGCCGTCAGCCAGATGCGGGGAGCGGCACGTCAGTGGTGGATTCTTTACCTGGGGGAGAGGGGAGAGTTTGAGGTGGCTTGGGTGGATTTTGAGAGGGAGTTCCAGGCAGAATTCCTCTCCTCGACGATGAAGGCAGAAAAGAGGCAGGAACTACTCTCCCTCCAACAGGGGAGTATGTCTATGAGGGAGCTAGGGATCAAGTTCAAGGACCTCCTACATTTTTCTCCGGACCTCTTTCCCAAAGAGGAGTCTCGAGCAAGACGTTTAAAGGAGGCACTCCGACCCTCCCTCCAGTATGTTGTTACCCCCTTTACCCTGCCGACGTACTTGGAGGTCCAGAAGAAGGCCGAAGTGGTGGAGAGGATGCATGCTCTAGGGGGAGTGTCGCGAGAGGGGATCCAGCTGGGACCATCGAAGGGGAAGGTCGTCAGCACCAAGCCTCCAGCGTCAGGACCCTCTAGGTTCCGACCCGCAGGGAGCAGGCCGCAGCAGTTTCAGTTTCGATCCCAAGGCCCTCACCCTTTTCCTTCAGGCCCGGGACCGTGGTGCTTCATCTCTGGGAGCCCTGGGCATCTCTGGAGTGAGTGCCCCAACCGGATGCAGTACAGCAGTGGCAGTCATCCCTAGCACCCGCCCCAGCAGCAGCTTCCAGCCAGACCTTTCCAGCAACAGTAGCAGGGACAGCGAGATCTCGCTCCTCCGAGGGCAGACGTAGGAGGAGGAGGCCGACCTCAGGGCGCTCCATAGGGACCTCGATCAGGGCGTGGTCGGGGAGGTGGCCGGTAGCCGAGGGGTAGGGGAGCTGGGCGTGGACAGTTGCATGCTGCAGAGGCAGCAGTTCCAGCAGGGCCAGAGGTTGTTCGAGGTACGATCAGTCTGTTTAGCACTCTTGCATATGCTTTGTTCGATACCGGAGCTTCGCACTCGTTTGTTGCACCCAGTCTAGCCTGTGCCTTGGGTCTAGATGACGAGATACTTCCAGTGCCCCTGGTGTTGAGCACACTAGTCGGAGGTCAGACCGACTTGTTGTTCATTTTTCGGGGATGTAGACTGATGTTAGGGCCACAGCAGTCAGTTAGGGATCTTCTTCTGCTACAGATTTATCCATACGATGTCATCCTAGGCATCTATTGGCTATTTTCTGTGTGCGCCGTCATCGACTATTTTCGAAGAAGGGTGGTGTTCTCAGACTAGGACAGCCGGCATGTTACCTTCACCGGCGAGCAGAGCAGTTCGAAGGGAAACAGGAGAGAGGAACCTCTCCTCTCCTTGTTGACCGAGCTAACAGTGGAATCAGTAGAAGCTGAAATAATGGAAGTTCCAGAGATCGTCTGTGAGTTTATGGACATCATTCCTCACAAGGTGACGACTCTACCCCCTCGATGTGATATCGAGTTCAGGATAGACCTGTAGCCCGGTGCTCGTCCAATATCGATGGCTACTTAACGGATGGCACCTTCGGAGCTACGGGAGTTGCGGATACAGATTGACGATCTGATGAAGAGGGGTTATGTTTGTCCGAGTGCATCATCGTGTGGTGCTCCGGTCTTGTTCGCAAAGAAGGCAGATGGTGGTCTTAGGTTGTTTATAGACTACAGGAGGCTGAATCAGGTGACGATCAAGAATCGCTACCCTCTTCCAAGGATAGATGATCTTTTCGACCAGCTGAAAGGGGAAGGATGGTTCTCGAAGATCGACCTGCGGTCTGGGTACCACCAGCTGAGGGTGAAAGAGAGCGACATCCCGAAGACAGCGTTCAGGTGCAGGTATGGACACATCGAGTTCGTAGTCATGCCCTTCGTTGTTACGAACGCCTCGGCTGTGTTCATGGGGCTTATGAACTCCATCCTCCAGGAGTACCTGGATCGGTTCGTGGTTGTGTTCATCGACGACATCCTGGTCTACTCAAGATCAGAGGAGGACCATGCAGAGCACCTGAGGACAGTTTTGGAGGTCCTCCGACAACACCATCTCTATGGGAAGTTGTCAAAATGCAAGTTCTGGACACGAGAAGTGCACTCATCCCTATTTCAGAAAGTGGAGGAGTCTCAGTGGGGAGACCTAGAGTGTGAAGTGATGCATTACCGGGTAGATCAGGGCAATGCTCTGGAAGGATGGACAGAGGATGGTCAGAACCGGATGCTTCTCCCGAAAAATTTGTTTGTTCCGGAGGCGATGCGCGGCAAGGTTCTCAGTGAGTTCCACAACTCACCCCTGGCGGTACACCCAGGAGTTTCCAAGATGTAACAGGGTTTGAAGAGGCAGTTTTGGTGGCCTGGAGTTAAGCGAGCGGTGGCAGAGTTTGTGGCCAAGTTCTTAGTGTGTCATCAAGTGAAGGCTAAACATCGAGTTCCAGGCGGCCTACTACAGCCCCTAGATGTCCCCGAGTGGAAGAGGGATGACATCTCGATGGATTTCGTCACGGGACTACCCAAGGTCCAAGGAGGGTACGATGCCATATGGGTGGTAGTGGACAGGTTGACGAAATCGGCTCACTTTCTGGCGATCAGGGAGTCGAGTGTTCTGGATTCTTTGGCATGAAAGTATGTGGATGAGGTGGTGAGGTTGCATGGAGTTCTGAGGTCTATAGTCTCGGATAGGGATGCACGGTTTACCTCGCGAGTCTGGAGAGGATTGCAGCATGCGTTTGGAACCTAGTTACACCTTAGCACTGCTTTCCATCCCCAGACAGATGGAAAAATAGAGCGCACCATCCAGACCATGGAGGATATGTTGCAAGCATGTGTTCTGGACTCAGGAGGATCATGGGTGAAACAGTTGCCTCTGGTAGAGTTTTCCTACAATAATAGCTACCACTCTACCATTGGCATGGCCCCGTTTGAAGCTTTGTATGGGAGGCCATGTCGTTCGCCTGTGTGTTGGACCGAAGTAGGAGAGGCAGGCATCCTTGGTCCGGAGGTGGTACAGAACACGACAGAGAAGGTTCAGCTCATACGGGAAAGGATGAAGGCGGCCCAGGACCGACAGAAGTCGTATGCTGATACCAGGAGGAGGCCCTTGGAGTTTGAGGTTGGGGACAAAGTGTTCTTAAAGGTCTCCCCTCGGCATGGGCAGTGGAGGTTCGACAAAGGGAGTAAGCTTTCTCCCAGATTCATCGGACCCTTCCAAGTGTTGCGGCGGGTCGGCGAAGTGGCTTACCAGCTAGTGTTGCCACCGCCGCTACTAAGGATACATGATGTATTTCATGTGTCCCAGCTCCATCGGTATCTGCACGAAAAATCACAAGTCCTTTATTGGGGTAAGCTGGACATCGAGGATGACGCGACCTTTGTGGAGAGACCAGTGGTGATCGAGGATCGCAAAGAAAAGGCGCTTCGCGGGAGAACCATCCCCTTGGTTCGTGTGTTGTGGAGACATGGTGGGCATGAGGAGAGTACATGGGATAGGGAAGCACCGATGTGTACCCAGTACCCGGAGTTGTTTTGAGTTTTGTTCCTTGTTGTACCTATTGTGATAGAACGTTTTGTCTTTTGGCTATGAAATGTACTAGTTTTCTTCCTCTGTTTGTGTGTGAAAAGCCCCGGCTATGGGGAAGGAGAGGACCCGACCCCTAATCGAGACGCATTAAGGTGGATGCGATTAAACCCTTGCGGGCGAGTCAGTGCCGCCCAAAGCGGATAATATCTTGACATGGGGGAGGAGACTCCCCAACCCACATGCCCAGGAAGTTTGGCATGGTATGTTGCTCGGTTCGTGATAGGAAGTTGTTCTTAGTTAATGATGAGGATCACTCTTGAGAGGTATCTTTCGGGGTGGTTGTTCGGACCCGCCCTTCCCATCTGGGTTGTTTAAATTCTCGAGGATGAGAATAGTTTGAGATGTATCTGATGTGATGACCCAGACTCTCTTGGTCTTTCCCTTTTCCAAAATAGGGGTTCTAACGGAGTGGCGTCTCGGCGAGACCGATTGGTGAGACCGATCGGCGTCACCCGGCCTTGTCAAGTTGTTTCCAGTAGCGCTCATTTGCGCAAATAGGGTTTTAAACCCTATTCTGACTCGTTTAAGTGTGTTTTAATGACTCATAACGTGCATAAGAGTTTTAATTAAATACTTAATCAATTCATGAGTCGGCGTAAACCACATGACCCCCTTTTTGTGGCGAGTGGAGCCGCGTGGTCAACCCAGGACCCCCGCGCCTTATGCGGTTTCGCGTTTACACCTCAACCATCCCTGAATCTTATAAACTAAGGGTTAGTCGTGGTTTCTCCTTTCCTCGATCGTGGATTTTCACAAACAGATTCTGGTGCATTGGGCGCATCGTTATCTGTAATGTTCTACGCCCCCGGCCTAAATGTCGAACATCTATCAACAAGTTGGGAATTTCTCCTTTGCCTCTCTCTTTTGTGTATCATACGGGGTGGGCGTGCTTTTGTTTCTGTAGAACTGGTGGGACCGAACTTAATAAAGATAATGAACGAAATATATAAAGAAATAGGGGGGGATGTGATTGTTGATGTTGTCTTTCTGTTTCTTCTATGACCATCTTTTTGAGTTGTGATGGCTTATGCCTCCAGAAAATTGAGGCTGTTGGTGGTCGTTGTTTGTGCACTAATGAACCCTGTTGATGTTTTAAATGGCTTGTTTGTGGTTGTAAACTTCTGCTGTTAAAAGTGAATTGGTTAATCACGTATATCCAGCTGAATAAATTGAAAGCACCAGGATCAACCCTTCTATGATAACTACCAGTTTGAACACACAGAATTTGAAATAATGGAGTGTGTTAAGTCGTTTAAATATGAAAATACCGGCAAGGCCCTGCTTGTGTTGGTGGTGGTAGTCGGTTGTTTTCCTTTCGAGCTGATTGCTGGAAATGTGGGATGGGATGGGATCCCATATTCTTTTATACTCTCGGTGGTTATGTGAATTTGGGGGATGGGATCTCCTGTTGATATGGATTCGGTGGTTGTGAGTTTTAAGACCGGGTGGATACTTGTTTATATCACGAATTGCGGTGGAATCCTCTTTTGTTGAGAACCGGGTGTGAGCGTTTTGGTTGATGTTTGAATGTTTACTTTCCTAGACTTATTTCTATGCCTACTAGTTGCCCAGTAGTGCTTAAACATAAACATTATTACTGAACATGAAATGAGAAAGGGGACAAATGGGTTGTTAGCGTGAGTCGTGACTCGGACTTGAGTGCTGTTGTGATCTGTAGGCTGTCTGAAGAAAAACCTAGCTTGGGTGAGTGCTTGTTACCTATATATATATACTTGTAGCTTTGTGTTTCTTATTCGCGCCCCACCCAAGTTGATCACTTAGTGCCGAACACCCCCATTTCATGGGGGAGGGTGTTTTTCCCAACACTATTCGTAGTGGATGGTTATTATCTCCATCTCTGCTCCCTTTCCCGGATAGCCCAAGTATCTTCGGGTAGGCTATGATGGACTGAGGTCCATTATTAGCCCAAGAACCTTTGGGCTGGGTAGTGTGGTGGTTGACCAGGTGTGTGCGGCAGGTGGTTTCCCAAGTTTCTTCGGGATGAGGCCCAAGTGTCTTCGGGCATGGCAGTGGATCCTTTAGCCCAGGTGTTTTTGGGTGTGGTGGTGGTTGTTATGGCCTAGGTGTTTGCAGGCATGGTTACATGTGACAGTTGTGTCCCGGGTGTGTGCGGGCGGGATTCATTAGTGTTACTGCAAGCGGTTGAGGCCCAGGTGTGTGAGTGCGGGATTTCGGCAGTGGGACTGCATGTGGTTGTGGCCCAGGTGTGTGCGGGCGGGTGTGGCAGTGGGACTGCGGTGAGAATGGTGGGATTGGTCCAATGCGTAGGATGTATCAATAACCAGTGGGAAAGTGGAGCAGGGTATCCAAACATCGATGTGCTCTTATTATATATATATTACTTGACTTGAGTTATTTGGGGAGTGTGCCTTGGTGAGGCCTGAGGTGGATAGTTTACCTTGATAGGTGTTTGGATTACTCCTTTTCTCACGGGACTTTAGTATGTTCCCCCACTTGTGCATGAGAGTCTTTGGTTTTCCCTACTGAGTGTACTTGTATGCTCACCCTACGTATATAAAACTGCTTTCAGGTTTCCAGGAGGACTTCAGGAATCATGCAGGACCTTACTAGCTCGGACCTTTGGAGAAGTTTCAGTTGTTGTTTTTTCTTTTCCGCTTTTGTACTTACCTTGTAGTCACCTTTTGCACTTTGTGGCTTTTACTTTTGAAACATGCATGTGGGAATGGTTTACTTTTGGATTTAATTTTCTTTCTACCTTAGTGTTGTTGGGTTTTTCTTCTCCTTATCTCTCGATCCTATAAAGTAAAAAAGGGTAATGCCTTCCATTTGTGAGAAATTTCTATACCCTTGGTGCTAGTCGCCACTCCGGGACCTATTGAAAGCGGGTTTCAGGGGTCATTATCTCTCCTTCAACATAAAGAAGGAAGGGCCTAGAAATCTGCTGACCCTTCCCTCCTTTTGGTGAAGTCGGGTCATGACAGAATGGTATTAGAGGGATGGTTTAGAGATAGGATGGAGTTTGGAGTTAGGCACAGGGAGGATTGCATGGGATGGTAAGGAAACAGTGTTGGGTGACCTTGGCGCGTGAATTAGGCCAGGGAAGACCGGCTAGGAAACGGGATTTTAGGGCGCCCTATGATCCGATGCAAGGACTCTGGACCTACCGAACGACCAAGTGAGGCCACACAGATTGCAGGGTAGAGACCCTAAGAAAGGTGCATGCATCATAATGACTTGTGTTCTTGTGTTTCTGGGAAGTCTTGGGAATTAAGAATAAATTAAATTTTAAGAAGTTTTAAGAGTGATATTCTGCACTACTTGGGCATAGGAATTCCTTGATTACCTTGCAGATATGGCACCTGGAAGGCGACCACGTGTGGTACAGGCGATCGAGGCCCCGAAGACTACTTTGGCCGATCGGCAGAGAGCTGATCGAGAGGAAGAGGATGACCAGTGGTAGAAGACTCTTCAAGCCTTCCAACGACAGGCCCTCGAGAAGTATGAGGGCATCACCTCCGATATGAAGACGGAAGGCTGGCTAGAGGAGCTAGTTATAGCCTTCGTCCTGATTCGGGCCCCGACCGAGTACTGGGTTCCTCTAGCCGTCAGCCAGATGCGGGGAGTGGCACGTCAGTGGTGGATGCGTTACCTGGGGGAGAGGGGAGAGTCTGAGGTGGCTTGGGTGGATTTTGAGAGGGAGTTCCGGGCGTAATTCCTCTCCTCGATGATGAAGGCAGAAAAGAGGCAGGAACTACTCTCCCTCCAGCAGTGGAGTATGTCTGTGAGGGAGCTAGGGATCAAGTTCAAAGACCTCCTACATTTTTCTCCAGACCTCTTTCCCAAAGAGGAGTATCGGGCAAGACGTTTTAAGGAGGCACTCCGACCCTCCCTCCAGTATGGTGTTACCCCCTTTACCCTGCCGACGTACTTGGAGGTCCAGAAGAAGGCCAAAGTGGTGGAGAGGATGCATGCTCTAGGGGGAGTGTCACGAGAGGGGAGCCAGCTGGGACCATCGAAGGGGAAGGTTGTCAGCACCAGGCCTCCAGCGTCAGGACCCTCTAGGTTCCGACCCGCAGGGAGAAGGCCGCAACAGTTTCAGTTTTGATCCCCCGACCCTTGCCCTTTTCCTTTAGGCCCGGGACCGTAGTGCTTCATCTGTGGGAGCCCTGGGCATCTCCGGAGTCAGTGCCCCAACCGGATGCAGTACAGTAGTGGCAGTCATCCCCAGCACCCACCCTAGCAGCAGCTTCCAGCCAGACCTTTCCAGCAACAGCAGCAGGGACAGCGAGCTCCCGCTCCTCCGAGGGCAGACGTAGGAGGAGGAGGCCGACCTTAGGGCGCTCCACAGGGACCTCGACCAGGGCGTGGTCGGGGAGGTGGCCGGCAGCCGAGGGGTAGGGGAGCTGGGCATGGACAGTTGCATGCTGCAGAGGCAGCAGTTCCAGCAGGGCCAGAGGTTGTTCGAGGTACGATCAGTCTGTTTAGCACTCTTGCTTATGCTTTGTTCGATACCAGAGCATCGCACTCCTTTGTTGCACCCAGTCTAGCCCGTGCCTTGGGTCTAGATACCGATAGACTTTTAGTGCCCCTGGTGTTGAGCACACCAGTCGGAGGTCAGACCGACTTGTTGTTCGTTTGTCGGGGATGTAGACTGATGTTAGGGCCACATTTGTCGGTTAGGGATCTTCTTCTGCTACAGATTTAGCCATACGATGTCATCCTAGGCATCGACTGGCTATTTTCTGTGTGCGCTGTCATCGACTGTTTTCGAAGAAGGGTGGTGTTCTCAGACTTGGAAAGCCGACATGTTACCTTCACTTCCAAGTGGAGCAGTCCGAAGGGAAACAGGAGAGAGGAACCTCTCCTCTCCTTGTTGACCGAGCTAATAGTGGAATCAGTAGAAGCTGAAATAATGGAAGTTCCAGAGATCGTCCGTGAGTTTATGGACATCTTTCCTAACGAGGTGACGACTCTACCCCCTCGATGTGATATTGAGTTCGGTATAGACCTGTAGCTCGGTGCTCATCCAATCTCGATGGCTCCTTACCAGATGGAACCTTCAGAGCTACGGGAGTTGCGGATACAGATTGACGATCTGATGAAGAGGGGTTATGTTCGTCCGAGTGCATCATCGTGGGGTGCTCCGGTCTTGTTCACAAAGAAGGCAGATAGTGGTCTTAGGTTGTTTATAGACTACAGGAGGCTGAATCAGGTGACGATCAAGAATCGCTACCCTCTTCCAAGGATAGATGATCTTTTCGACCACCTGAAAGGGGAAGGATGGTTCTCGAAGATCGACCTGCGGTCTGGGTACCACCAGCTGAGGGTGAAGGAGAGAGACATCCCGAAGATAGCGTTCAGGTGCAGGTATGGACACTTCGAGTTCGTAGTCATGCCCTTCGGTGTTACGAACGCCTTGGCTGTGTTCATGGGGCTTATGAACTTCATCTTCCAGGAGTACCTGGATCGGTTCGTGGTTGTGTTCATCGATGACATCCTGGTCTACTCAAGATCAGAGGAGGACCATGCAGAGCACCTAAGGACAGTTTTGGAGGTCCTCCGACAGCACTAGCTCTATTGGAAGTTGTCAAAATGCAAGTTATGGACACGAGAAGTGCAATCATACCTGTTTCAGAAAGTGGAGGAGTCTCAGTGGGGAGACCTAGAGTGTGAAGTGATGCGTGACTGGGTTGATCAGGGCAATGCTCTGGAAGGATGGACAGAGGATGGTCATAAATGGATGCTTTTCCAGAAAAAGTTGTTTGTTCCGGAGGCGATGCGCGGCAAGGTTATCAGTGAGTTCCACAACTCACCCCTGGCGGTACACCCAGGAGTTTCCAAGAGGTACCAGGGTTTGAAGAGGCAGTTTTGGTGTCCTGGAGTTAAGCGAGCGGTGGCAGAGTTTGTGGCCAAGTGCTTAGTGTGTCAGCAAGTGAAGGCTGAACACTGATTTCCAGGCGGCCTACTACATCCCCTAGATGTCCCCGAGTGGAAGAGGGATGACATCTCAATGGATTTCGTCACGGGACTACCCAAGGTCCAAGGAGGGTACGATGCCATCTGGGTGGTAGTGGACAGGTTGATGAAATCGGCTCACTTTCTGGCGATCAGGGAGTCGAGTGCTGTGGATTCTTTGGCACGAAAGTACGTGGATGAGGTGGTGAGGTTGCATGGAGTTCCGAGGTCTATAGTCTCAAATAGGGACGTACGGTTTACCTCGCGATTCTGGAGAGGATTGCAGCATGCGTTTGGTACCCAGTTACACCTTGGCACTGCTTTCCATCCCCAGACAGATGGACAAATAGAGCGCACCATCCAGACCATGGAGGATATGTTGCGAGCATGTGTTCTGGACTCAGGAGGATCATGGGTGCAATAGTTGCCTCTGGTAGAGTTTTCCTACAATAATAGCTACCACTCTACCATTGGCATGGCTCCGTTTGAAGCTTTGTATGGGAGGCCATGTCGTTCGCATGTGTGTTGGACCGAAGTAGGAGAGGCATGCATCCTTGGTCCGGAGGTGGTACAGAACACGATATAGAAGGTTCAGCTCATACGGGAAAGGATGATGGCGGCCCAGGACCGACAGAAGTCGTATGCTGATACCAGGAGGAGGCCCTTGGAGTTTCAGGTTGAGGACCACGTGTTCTTAAAGGTCTCCCCTCGGCGTGGGCAGCGGAGGTTCGGCAAAGTGATTAAGCTTTCTCCCAGATTCATCGGACCCTTACAAGTGTTGCGTTGGGTCGGCGAAGTGTCTTACCAGCAAGCGTTTCCACCGCCGCTACTAAGGATACATGATGTCTTTCATGTGTCCCGGCTCCATCGGTATCTGAACGACAAATCACACGTCCTTTATTGGGGTATGCTGGACATCGAGGATGATGTGACCTTTGTGGAGAGACCAGTGGTGATCGAGGATCGCAAAGAAAAGGTGCTTCGTGGGTGAACCATCCCCTTGGTTCGTGTGTTGTGGAGACATGGTGGGCTTGAGGAGAGTACATGGGATAGGGAAGCATAGATGTGTACCCAGTACCCGGATTTTTTTTGAGTTTTGTTCCTTGTTGTACCTGTTGTGATAGAACGTTTTGTCTTTTGGATATGAAATGTACTGGTTTTCTTCCTCTACTTGTGTGTGAAAAGCCCCGGCTATGGGGAAGGAGAGGACCCGACCCCTAATTGAGACGCATTAAGGTGGATGCGATTAAACCCTTGCGGGTGATTCAGTGCCTCCCAAAGCTGATAATATCTTGACATGGGGGAGGAGACTCCCCAACCCATATGCCCGGGCAGTTTGGCATGGTATGTTGCTCAGTTCGTGATAGGAAATTGTTCTTAGTTAACAATGAGGTTCACTCTTGAGAGGTATCTTTCGGGGTGGTTGTTCGGACCCGCCCTTCCCATCTGGGATGTTTAAATTCTCGAGGATGAGAATAGTTTGAGATGTATCTGATGTGATGACCCAGACTCTCTTGGTCCTTCCCTTTTCCAAAATATGGGTTCTAAAGGAGTGGCGTCTCGGCAAGACCGATCGGTGAGACCGATCGGCGTCACCCGGCCTTGTCATGTTGTTTCCAGTAGCGCTCCTTTGCGCAAATAGGGTTTTAAACCCTATTCTGACTCATTTAAGCATGTTTTAAAGACTCGTAATGTGCATAAGAGTTTTAATTAAATACTTAATCAATCCATGAGTCAGCGTAAACCACCCGACCCCCTTTTTGTGGCGAGTGGAGCCGCGTGGTCAACCCAGGACCCCCGTGCCTTACACGGTTTTGCGTTTACACCTTAACCATCCCCGAATATTATAAACTAAGGGTTAGCCGTGGTTTCTCCTTTCCTTGATCGTGGCTTTTCACAAAAATCTTCTAGTGCATCGGGCTCATCGTTATCTGTAAAGTTCTGCACCCCCGGCCTAAACTTCGATCATCTATCAATAAGTAGGGAATTTATCCTTCGCCTCTCTCTTTTGTTTATCATGTGGGGTGGGCATGCTTTTGTTTCTGTAGAACTGGTTGGACCGAACTTAATAAAGATAATGAACGAAATCTATAAAGAAAGTGGGGGGGGCTGTGATTGTTGATGTTGTATTGTTGTTTCTTCTATGACCATATTGTTGAGTTGTGATGGCTTATGCCTCCTGAAAATTGAGGTCGTTGGTGGTCGTTGTTTGTGCACTAATGAACCCTGTTGATGTTTTAAATGGCTTGTTTGTGGTTGTAAACATCTGCTGTTAAAAGTTAATTGGTTAATCACGTATATACGGATGAATAAATTTAAAGCACCAGGATCAACCCTTCTATGATAACTATCCATTTGAACACACGGAATTTGAAATCATGGAGTGTGTTAAGTTGTTTAAATCTGAAAATACCGGAAAGGCCCTACATGTGTTGGTGGTGGTAGTCGGTTGTTTTCCTTTCGGGCTGATTGCTGGAAATGTGGGAGGGGATGGGATCCCCTGTTCTTTTACACTCTTGGTGGTTATGTGAATTTGGGGGATGGGAACTCCTGTTGATATGGATTCGGTGGTTGTGAGTTTTAAGACCGGGTGGATACTTGTTTATATCACGAATTGGGGTGGAATCCTCTGTTGTTGAGAACCGGGTGTGAGTGTTTTGGTTGATGTTTGAATGTTTACTTTCCTAGACTTATTTCTATGCCTACTAGTTGCCCAGTAGTGCTTAAACATAAACATTATTACTGAACATGAAATGGCAAAGGGGACAAATGGGTTGTTAGCGTGAGTCGTGACTCGAACTTGAGTGCTGTTGTGATCTGTAGGCTGTCTGAAGAAAAACCTAGCTTGGGTGAGTGCTTGTTACCTATATATATATACTTGTAGATTTTTGTTTCTTATTCGTGCCCCACCCAAGTTGAGCACTTAGTGCCGATCTCCCCCATTTCATGGGGGAGGGTGTTTTTCCCAACACTATCCATAGTGGCTTGTTATTAGCTCCTTTTCTGCTCCCTTTCCCAGATAGCCCAAGTATCTTCGGGCATGCTGTGATGGCCTGAGGTCCATTATTATCCCAAGAACCTTCAGGCAGGGTAGTGTGGTGGTTGGCCAGGTGTGTGCGGCATGTGGTTTCCTAAGTGTCTTCGGGATGAGGCCCAGGTGTCTTCGGGCATGGTAGTGGATCCTTTAGCCCAGGTGTTTTTGGGAGTGGTGGTGGTTGTTATGGCCTAGGTGTTTGCAGGCATGGTTACATGTGACAGTTGTGGCCCAGGTGTGTGCAGGCGGGATTTTGGCAGTGGGACTGTGTGTGGTTTTGTCCCAGGTGTGTGCGGGCGGGTGTGGAAGTGGGACTGCGGTGAGAATGGCGGGATTGGTCCAATGCGTAGGATGTCTCAATAACCAGTTTGAAAGTGGAGCGGGGTACCCAAACATCGATGTGATATTATTATATATATATTACATGACTTGAGTTATTTGGGGAGTGTGCCTTGGTGAGGCCTGGGGTGGACAGTTTACCTTGATAGGTGTTTGGTTTACTCCTTTTCTGACGGGACTTTAGTACGTTCCCCCACTTGTGCACGAGAGTCTTTGGTTTTCCCTACTGAGTGTACTTGTATGCTCACCCTACGTATATAAAACTGCTTTCAGGTTTCCAGGAGGACTTCAGGGATCCCGCAGGACCTTACTAGCTCGGACCTTTGGAGTAGTTTCAGTTGTTTTTTTTTCTTTTCCTCATTGGTACTTACCTTTTAGTCACCTTTTGCACTTTGTGGCTTTTACTTTTGAAAGATGCATGTGGGAGTGGTTTACTTTTGGATTTACTTTTCTTTCTACTTTGGTGTTGTTGGGTTTTTCATCTCCTTATCTCTCGATCCTATAAAGTAAAAAAGGGTAATGCCTTCCATTTGTGAGAAATTTCTATACCCTTGGTGCTATTCGCCACTCCGGGACCTATTGAAGGCGGGTTTCGGGGGTCATTATCTCTCCTTCAACTTAAATAAGGAAGGGCCTAGAAATCTGCTGACCCTTCCCTCCTTTTGGTGAAGGCGTGTCGTGACAATATTGATCCATGTAATGACTAAGGGATATATTTCTTGGGGTCGAGGTTGGTTTATCACCACTTTATAGACCAACTAGTAGAAAATGTCTCATGATCATATCCTGTGCTATTTTTAGTGAGTCGTTATTTATTAATTTATTTGATGAACGGTTTATTTAGATGATTAAAAGTTATTATATATTATAAATAAATTAAAAATAAGTCTAAAATAAAAATAAAATAAAGTATATAATTTTATTTTATTAGGCATAGTTGATTGTTCGTGTAAGTTTAACATAAATTAATTAACCGAAGATATTATAGAGTAACATGTATAGGTAAAATTAATATCTGTAAAATATATTTATCATATATGGTTAAATATTATATAATTAAAACATTAAATTAACAATAACATTAATATTAAAATATATAATATTTATTTATAAGTAAATAAATCCACCAACTAAATGTTCAGTCATGAAAATGAATTTAAATACTTGAGTTATACTATAACCATTGTTTAAAGTACTTTTCTATCCCTCATCTAGATACTTTAAATTATTATAGAGTTTAGTGAAAGTATTAGGTTGACATATCGTAGTTATAATTAAGGGTTGTTTTCCTTAGCAATAAATATTATAAGTTAAACATTGAGGAAGTTAGTGTTTAGGATTTCTAGATTAGGGAGTACACTCCAAATATTAAGAAGCTGTGACTAGTTGTTAAGAAATGTGTATCTAAATACCTTTAAGTAATTGTATAAATTCTATGTTTGGGTTATAGAAAGGGAAATATGGGTCATTTTCAAAATAATATCTAAGTGAATGGATATTCAAAATCCAATGGAGAGAGCTATTAGGATTTTACAAAAAAGTGAGAGATGTTATTAAATCATTTTTATGTATTAACAAGTAATCAAAATAAATTAAAAAATATTTTATTTTATTTTTTATAGTTAAATTGATGTAACTTTTCTAGAACACTTTATTTATGTTTTATATTAGATAAATATAATCATTTTACTAGTTAAACCCCCAATAATGGTATACCCACTTGCTTATTGTAATATTCAAAGAAAGGATGTTATATAAACTAAATTCCTTTGCTGATAATTTTGTGGATAAATGTGAGGATGAGAAAAAATTCATCTATAAATAATTGGATGATGAATTGTATGTACAATGTCTCATGTTGTCATCCATGACTAGTATACTTTAGAAGCATCATGAATACATGGATTCTTACTTTATATCATCTCATATATTTAATATCAATCAAGACTAATCAAGAAAATATAGGTATTAAATATAAATTTCACTCTTTATTTTAAAGATAGAATAAAGAATTCACATCAGATCTTGTGTGGTCAAAATAATTGGTTACATTTAACGTTGGGGAATTTTGGGAACTAAGATACCTAAGGAATTGTGAATAAACATCATAATATGCTTGATAAGTCCTAAATTATTGAGTTTTATTAACAATTTAATCATAAAAATATAGGGAATTACCTCCAAGATATTCTAAATTTTATTTCCAAATAGATAAATAGATGAGGCATACTAATACACTTGTTATTATGGTAAAAAATATGAAAGGAAAGCAAAAAATGGAATAAGGTAGCTTCTAATCCAAAACAAAAATTTGAAACACCCTTCCCATAAGAGAAAGATCTTGGGGGAGGCTAAATAGAAATATGTATATTTTACTTATGGAAAGAAAGACCATTATAAGAAGGATTGTACCTCATTTATGAATAATGTGAAAGATATAGGTTTGTTCATTATTGATTGTAATCTTTACATTTCTAAGAATTGTGTACTAATTATAGATTTTGGTTCTCATATTTATTTCTAAATAAATGAACCAAGTACATTATTAATTAGTTATTATTCCCTTAAACATAAATAAATATTATAGAAAATATATATTTTAGAATATTACTAAAGGTGACGTGAATCATTGAACTTCCAATAGACTGAGATTTACTGGATTATTTATAGAACACTAAAATCTCATATTACCAACTAGAATGGATTTAGTTTTAATGAAATATTATTATATGCCTAATGTAACCAATAACATCAACTATTTTTTCTAGTTTATATATGTATTATTTTATCTTTGAGTTTAGAAATAAAGGATGTTACTTTTATAAAGTTAGCATTTGTTACGTTGTGCAAAATCTAAATAATGGTTCTCACATATGAGAATGTAAAAATTATGTCGTGGAAATTGATAATTAAATAAGTTCATATCACTCCTTTTACAAAAAATTTTAGTATCATCAAATTGTTCGTGTAAACCAAAAGAATTTGAAAAAAATGTATCAATAAGGGAATTTAGATTATTTTGAGAAGAAATATTTAGTTATATGCCATTCCTATTTAAATAAGTTATACCAATTACTCTATGGATTTATCATAGTTCACATGGGAGCATATAAATTCATAAATGAACAGATTATAACAAATGATCAATTCATATTATATCTTCAGTGAATCAATACGATCAAGATGTTATCACTTGGCGAACGGGATGTGTTCATCATGTAAAACATCTAAATTCAATTTTCCTTCACATAATATCATCCCATAATAAAAATAATAATCAATAATAAGAAAGGAATTGATAAAAAAATGCATGCTTTTTATCACCCTAAGAGATGGCGTATTAGTGGGATATTTGGATTAGTAAATTTTATATAAGGTATACTACCCTTATTGATTCGGTCGATGGTTCTACTACATATAGAATAAGTTACATGCCCACTTCAAATAATTAAGTATGAGTGGTATCTGATGGTTTCATGATAATTCTAGATGATCCTCTCTTTGGAGGAAGTAGTCATTGAAATTACATTCCCACTATAAACCTCCACCATCAGGATGTCAACAAAATATTCTGAGACTTGGATAAAATCATATCTTGCTACCAAAATGGAAAACCTGGTTCCCTAGATCAAGGGTACACTGATAATAGAAGGAAAATATAGACTATAGTGGTTGTTAGAGGTAGTTTGACCTCATAATTTGATTGAATCAATTGATACTTTGGTGGATCTGATGCCCAACAAATGGTTGGGACACCATAACCTTTCTCCCTCGATAAGTGGGGTGGATCTTTTACAACTCATCCTTACTAATGATCAATTTACAAAATCTTGAAGGGAGTGTGATTCGTATATAATAAAATCATCCATAAAGAGTATTAGAGATACCATCGATGTAAAAAATCATTTTGATATAGTTTTATTAGGTTACCACATCCTTCAACATTTCCTTTGAGAATCATCTTGATGAGTTGAATGATTATATTGCGAGGCATAAAGCATCAGTCCCCTCCCTAATAGGTAAAATATTTTACTCTAACTGAGTAATTAAATTTATGAAACTTTATTTAGGTAGATATTATGATGGTGGTGATGAAAATGATAGTGAGGATAGTGTCAATTAAGAGGGTCCTTTTAAGGTAATGTACATGACTAAAGAGAAAGAGGGTAGTCAAATATCTTCATGAGAAGAGGTAAATTTTATTCCCATTTTCACTAAACATTTTATCATTGATTTCACTGTTGGTTACTTCATTAACCTTTATAGGAGTACAAAGGGTCTTGATCCCCCATTATATCTCTAGAGTATTTAGTTGGTGGAATACTGATTAACTCAAGTGCTTCTTCAAGAAATCAGTTTAAAGAAGAATAGTCCCCTACCCTAATTAAACAACTTTGAGTTATGGAATTCAGCCCTCTATAAGTGTTTATAGTTTTATCACCAGTGGTACCTACCTTATAGATATCTTTTTAAGAAATAAATAGGCATGGGATGGTGAGGTCACATGAGCTCTTTCTTCACCTGGGATAGGTAGGTTAATTCTACATCTACACACTTATTTTCCAAGTCACCTTTATAATTTCATAATAATCCGTCATATTATTCATATATTGATAAAATATTCTATGGTTAAATGGAACTAGTTTTCTAATATTATATTGTTTTGTGCACATGTAATGTATTTTCACTGAACTGGTAACTGGAAAATCCCAATATGTGTTACAGATAAATCTTGACTTAAATGTTTCATCGAATGTTATGTATCATCCAACATCAGTGGGAAAACTCATGGATGTATAAAAACTGTTCAAATATCTAGAATCATAGGTTGATGATTTCATTTAATCTCTATATGAAATTGTATTACTTTGACATATGATCTTTATTTATTATTAAAACTAATCAATTTTTATTTTTACGTATAGTTCTTCATAGTTTTATTCAATAAACATTATTAGAAAAGATTCTTTCAAAGCATGTAACTCCATAAAAGGGTGTAGGGATATATAAGGATGGAATTAGTATCCAAATTCCCCCAATAAGGACCTTTATAAAAAAACTTAGTTTCACCAACAAATAGAGAGACAATGGTTGAAAATGATAACACCCCAAGGACAAAAGTTGGGTATCCATATTTTTTCTATACTTTTTCATTCATATCTACTGCTTAAAAGATTTTGTATTTTGATTTATAAACCCTCCTTTAGACAATGTAAATCCAAGGGATAACTAATTTAGTGTGTCGGCCAATTGAATTCATAGGTTAATAACCTAGTTTGGTATTTAATCACCCAAGAGATATTGAGACCAAACCCTCTTAAGTTATTTGGTACCATACTATGTGCTAGTCCCCATAATGGACTCTCACTCAAACATGAAGTATGCCTCACTTTAACAAAGGATGAAACAGAAGGTATGGAGGAACTTTTGGATTTTGGTTCCCGATACCCCCCCCCCCTCAATGTGTGTGGTGGATAATTACATCACCATCAAAAAAAATTATCAACCCTAGATTATGGTGGGTCTCATTACCGCATAATTCATTCTAGTGTAAAGGATGTGATTTTCACCTTGGAACGAGTGAGGGGACTCTGGTCAAAGATTTCAAATTTAAAATCTATGAACTATTCTATAAATCTCAAGAATACTATATTTTTTAAAGCATATCCATATGAAATAGTTGTAGTGAAGTGGAAACATCAAGTCATGCAAGGAATTTCTTGGTGGACTGACTTCATCAAGAAAAGGCCACCACTAAAAAATCAATAGAGGAATTGAAGAAGTTAGTTGAGGAAACAAAAAAGAAAGGGAAAGATATTGAAACAAGGGTAGAGGCATCATGTCTTCATGAAGATGTATAAAATACAATGTTTGATGCACTTTTTCAAACCATTAATGAATTAATGCAAGAAATGAACCAACTTCAAGAATCCATCTACTATACCCTGTAACGGTATTCTAATTCATCATTCCTTTAACACATAATTAAAGATAAACTCTATATTATTGATGATCCTATATTTTTTAAATGAAAAAACTTTTCTCCCAAACTATTACCAATTTCTTGATCTTCTAGGTTTCAATGAACATCAATTCATAATAATCTATATAACTAATAAAGAATAACATCATGATACTTGAATCCACCTTAACATTTCTTGGAAATGGATTGGGTATATAATAATTTCCAAACACATAAATTGATGATATATTTGAAAAAATTTGTTATCATCAAGGTATATTCCCTTATATGGATATTGGAAAGCTGAATACATAAAAAATACAACATCATCATAAGCTTGGGAAATCCTATAAGACAAAAAATAGTAAAGATTGATTTCCTCCTGAACATATACTCTTAGATGAATATCTGAAATCAAGATATTTGATATATTTACATCATCATAATATAAGGTAATTCTATAATAAAAAATACGACAAATTTTTATTTAATCCTACCCTTTTACTATTAGATGGATATAGTCAAGCTAAATACATGATTTATTTACCATCATTGTAGGATAGTCTATTCAGATATGATAGAGTGATTGAATCATAATAATTGAAATTATAAAGTGGATATTTTCATGGGGACTTCAATACACAAAAAGGGATTAAAATACTTTAAATTGAATCTTTTTATATTCTAAAAAAATAATTTGAACCAATATATGTGAGGAACAGAAAATATCTCTAAAATTTTCCAAGGTTAATAGACCTAGAAATAATAGATTCAATTTTTCTACAGTAGAATATTTTTACTTTAAAATTTCATTTCTTTTCATTTTATCTCTAATGTTTTCCTAAACCATGATATGAAAGAGGATTAATGGGTAGGAACTCAAAATTTTCCCAGGAATCGCTTTGTTGGTTTTCAACCTGACAAGATTTTTGACTTTATAATTATTTTAAAATGGTTTATTTTTCCTAATTTATGTAAGCTAAAGTCCTAGTGAGTAGGGACTCTAACATTTCCCTGGATTCTCTTTATTATTTTTCAACCTTGCATATAACATATCTCTTTCCTTTCATATTTTAAGGCTTTGTAAGTCAGACCATTGAAGATGATGTTTAAGGTTAAAAAACTTTTAACTGAAAGTTATGGTTGATTAAGATGATAAAACTTTGAAAAAAAATAAGGATGAATTTTTGAGTCAAAAAGATTCAACTGAAATTAAAGGTGTGATTTCATGTCTGACATAAAGTTGAGATCAACCCCACATGAATTAGTAATGGTCCATATTAGTGCAGGAATCCTTTTAAAAAGGTTCATGTAGTTTAAGGTCATAGTTCTTAAACCAATATGAGGTGAAGTGTGACAAACCAGATAAGGATTTAGATATAGGAGTTCATCAACATCTTTGAACAATGAATGAGAATAATGTCAATCCCATCATAAATTATATGAATTAGGAAGTGATAAAATGGAACAAGTATGGTGCAGATGATCATTCAATGAATTTCAATGAAGGGTTCCTTGGTAGTATTTTTAAGAGTATATGGGGTCATAGAATCTTTAACTCATTATTAAAACATGCCTCTAGTTAGTTACAAGTAGTCAAGATATATGGTGTAAATGTTATCACCAAGAAAATTTGTCCTTTTTGGAATTATATACACTCATTACCAATATCCCTGAATGGTTTGTGGTGATTCAGACACTTAAGGTACAATGTGTGGCATATGGGAATAAGATATTTAGAAGGTGACTGGAAAACTTCGATTCATAATTAACCAACACTAGACCACTATGAAGTATTGGGGAGTGTAATTAGATGGGGATTTATTTCTATGCTCATGTTGAGGAATCCAGATATCACTATGTTCCTTATAACGATAAGAATCAATACACTCATATAACATAGAAAATAAATTCATGAAAATATATACCATTTTCATGGGAGATGATAATGGATTCATTCTAATTCAAGGAAATTGAATAACCCTACATAAATGAGAGTTCCCAAACACTTGGATGGATATGGGGTTAAATTTTATGGGATATAAGTCTCAACCTAGGTCGATACCAATGGGTGTTACTATATATCATGAGATATCATGAATGAAGCTACACATAGTTCTTACATGTTTTGTGGGAATTTATCACCTTATCAAAATGTTAATGAAGGAAAACCTGATGTTAATAGATGGACCCAACCTTTAGGGTGGTAAAAAAATATGATAGAAATGAAATTTGGTGTTTGGTATAATGTGGGAGACCTAGACATCACAATATATCTTGAAATAATATGAATCAAGATACACATGGTTATTAAAAAGAATCTGCATAGATCTATATCACGTTCAAGGTACATGCTAGTGAAATGAATGATTATCCTGATGAGAGAAGGAAGGAAATATAATGTGAATGATGTATAGGTAATAAGAAAAAATGAAATTGTTTCCTTCTAATGCTTGTCCATGGGAAAACATAGTGTGGATGAGGTGAAGGCCGAAACACAATGATGGAATGGTATATGCAGGGGGTAAAGTTTATGGTTAGGCCTGAGATGGATAATATATATGCCACTATATACTCTAAAAGTGTAAGGATAAATTCATATATGGTTCTTAAGAGAGGAATTTTAATTCTAATATAAGATCAAACCTGTAAGATGATCAGTAGCTATACCCAGGATATGAGATTCGGGTTTCTATATATAGTATCCCAATGTATGGTCGATATAGACAACCTGACATGAATGTGGATAAATACACTAAGTGATATTGGATAAAATGTATTTTTTTGGGTCTCAGATAAGTGATCTAGGAATCACTATGTATCTCATGAGAATAGTAATCAGGCCTTATGTAGTTCTTGTAAAATATATATGTTTAGTTAAAACTCATATACAAGGGAAATAAAGAACAATTACATCCAAATATAGGGACACTAGAGAGAAATCTATGTGAATGAGGATAATTATCAAATAATAGGATAGAGAAGAGGATTTTAAATTAGACAAATTTGGGGCTATACCCTGGTTGATAAATCCAAGAAACACTACATGTCCTATAAATAAATAGGAATAAATAAACATGTAGTTATAAAACGTATCCTCTATATAGATCAGTCTCATATGTAAGGGAAAGGTATAATGATCCCATGAAAGTTTTGAGATATTGAATAGGAATAATAACATGAATTAATAAGGCCCAAAAACTGTGATATAATTCATGGAAATGTGGGGATTTGTATCCTAGCATAGGTTTATGCATCATGAACCATACACCATGGATTTTATACATGGATCTGGCTCTCATGTAAGGAAATTGGGTCATAGAAAACATACCACTCCAATAATTTTATAGGCTATGAGGGTTATACCATATATTATTCAGTTTAACATTATATGAAACAGACTCACGTGTCATGCAGTTTAGGGTTATACGATGAGGAAGTTTGTGTCGTGCAGTTTAAGGTTATGTGACCAAGACCCATTTACATGTAGTTTAAAGTCATGAAAAATGAGTTTTTATAAACCCATCACGAATTGTTGAAAATTATTTATCTAGAACCATTTTACTGGTGTAAGGTGTGATATTTTATCCATAATTTATAATTAGGGAGTAAGATCTATTGGAGTGGCCCATACAAATAATTTACGGTCATTACCAATTCTACTCAAACTAGAGGGTTTGTTTTTAGGTATCATTTGAGTTCTCAAATCCAATACTAATACTCATTTTTCTAATGAGTAAAGGAATACCATCTTTTTTTATTCTCATATGACATGATTTTAATGAATCTCAATGTTATGTAGTTTTCATAAATGTTTCTAATCAAGATATCTAATTCAACTAGATTGATATGAGACTACTTGTCTTCAGAAAATTAATCACATATATTGATGTGAATTGAGGGAAATTTAACTTCAATGATAAAAACTAATTTTTTCCCATAATCAAGAGAGTATATAGTCACATGTATGGAAATATTAGTTTTTGTTTGATAATACCACAGAGCATATATAATCTTATCCATCTAAGAATTATTGTTTTTATCTACTATATTTTGAAGGATATTTGATAGAGTTTTGTTTATCACCTATATTTTTCCATTTTTATGGAATGGTAGTGGGATAAATTTTTATATTTCCTATTGTATTCCGAATATAATCTATTCAATTTGAAATAATGGAAATTGGTATTTTTCTACTTAAATACTTTGTATGGTACTCCAAATATAATAATAATATTAGACTTCATGAAATTGATGACTGGTTTTGTTTAAAATTTCTTTAAGAGAATGGATGTGGCCCATTTTGAGATGAATTTGGTGTTGTTAAGAATTAACTTGGACTATATAACTAAGGATGGAGGGTATAGAACCATGTTTGAAAAATAAATTTTTATTAAAAAAAATTATTGGAGAGGATCATGGATCCCTGAAGTGATAATGGCCATAGGAGTCCTCAGAAAAAACCTAAAAACTAATGGAAATGATCCTAAAGAAAAAAATAGTAAATGGAGAGTACTGATTTCTTAAGTAAGCACAATGATTAACTTCATTATCACCTTTACACCAGGTATGATGAATCTTAATATTAGGGTTTTAATAATTTCTATATTCCATATGATATTGGCCACTAACTATTGAGTAGAATATCTTCCTTCTATAAACATGGAAATCATAGATGAATCAATTTTAACCATCAATAAGGGAATATTTTTATATTTAAAAATGAAAATCCTAGTGATTATGGCTTTATATTCATCAATCAGTGAAATGACTTTACTATAGAATACATTATAGGTCATTATCACTTATATGAGATTGTTACATAATATTTCACCTAATTTCATTGTTCCATTGACAAATGATCCATTTGAATTCAATTTCAGAGTCAAAGAAGGTGGAATCCAAGAGACCCAGTGGTTGGTGGAGCCGACAGTATAATGACCCATGGTTTTTATATATAAATGTTATATATTTTTAGGTGAATATTCAATAACTTCCACAAAAACATGCCCAAGTGTTGTAAAGCATTAATTTGTTTCGATAATAGATACACAACATTCGTATCTCGTGAAATATCTTCATCATATCCCACAAGTCCTTCTCACTATGAATTTTCATAGAAAAATCCTACTTAAAACCTTTCTTTGTAACCTGGGAAAAGGAAACCTAATAAATGGTGAGTTTATATGGTCAGTAAAGTTAATCATGGTATATGTCAATTAATCATCATATTAAAGACTAAGATAAGAATAGTGGTATGATATCATGTCCACAACTTACAAAGTTCAAACCCAATTTTTCAAAGACCATAAACATGAGTCGTGGCATAATGATTTATCATTTAAAAATACTTTTAGTCATAAGATTGATAAAACATCATAAATCACTCATGAATCATAATATCATTTCATATAAGTGTGTAACCATTATAGGTATAGAAATAATTTCATATTTTAAGGTTAGCTACCAAGACCATAAACTTGTTTCCCATAATGGATCAAGTATATCAACTTGTTTCCCACAACTGATCAAGAACATCGACTTGTTTCCCATAGTTATATCACAAGATATAAAACATTACCCATTTCATTATAGGTATATATAATTCTTCCCCCACTCATCACAAAATAAAAATCGTAAATATGTGTGTTATAATTCATGCAATATCCATCTTCCCATCACATCATAACCTGTGCAAATAAAATACGTTTCATAAACATTTAATCAATTCATCATACCATAACCCATTTAAAATAAAATTGTTTCATAAAAATATTATAATCATAAGAATAAACCAAACATATAAATAATAATTATTTTATTGTTGGATTATATCCCAACTAAAATATAATTAAACAAAATTCCTTTAAAATAATCACAATCATATCTCCAGAGAAAAATACACTTTCAATTTTTAAATCACATATTTAAAATAAAATAATTTAATAAATTATAAAGAAAAAATATTTGTAAATAAACTCATAAACAGGTAAAATAATCTTCAACTCTTGATCATTCTTGGTGGCATGAAATTCTGTCTTTTCCATATATGTTAAATGAAAATATTCCTTTCACAATTTTATAAGAATCCAAAAACAACCTCGTTCATAAAACAATAATAAAATTTATTTTCATTTTTTTTAAATTATGTCGTGGTAGAAAAAGTGTTTAACAATAATAGTATATAATTAAGAACATTTTTGGATACATTTTTAGAAAATATGTATATGGAAGAAAAAGGGTATTCAACTGAATAGTAAAACTTAGTTGATTTTTCTTAAAAAACTTATTCTGATATCTTCAGCACATAATGTGAGGGAAATGAATAGAACAAATTTCTATCCAAAAATAACTAGAGTAGAATAAAATTAAAGTTATTTATCATATAAGTATAATATAATTTTATCAAGGTAAATTCAAGCATAAACAATCCCAATTAAAATAGTATTGATGCATAAATCTCTTACCACTGGTAACTTTTGAATCATAAGCCCCATTAAATAAAGTACCATAGATGGATATGTAAATTCACATAGTTTTCATAATAATTATTATAAAATAAATTCATGGGCATTATATACTCTACGTAAAAGAAACAAGTGGTAAATATGGCATGTGTCTCACAGAAATAAAAGTGAAATGTAAATACCTTACATTGAGATCGACTTACTTTGAAGGCACTCTAACCTCTTATATAATAATTTTAAATTTATTATACTTATATATAATAATCTTTTAAATAATTATAATATTATATATATAACCATTATGTATAGATATATATATATTTGTAATCATTCATAAAATATAGTGATATAAAAATGAATTACACCGTTCAAGGAGATGGTAGGTCGTATGTATGCATAAATGATATATTCATTTTCCAATGGATGGAATGAAAATAAAGGTAAATTAACATATCCCAAATCCTTATTATGTCATATATATCCTATATTGTCCTTAAATATATCATTATTAACATCGAAATAAAATGGAAATGGAAACCGAATCACATCGCTTCATGGAGGTGGTAGTCCAGACGTACACATGAGTGACCTTATCATTTTACAACAGTTTGGAAGGTAAGAAGTTAGATATGATATTATCATTTAAGAAAAATAATTATTCCATATATATCATATATAAACATCATATCCATCATAATACTCATCCATAAAATATGGTAATAAAAAATGAATTGTATAGCTACATGGAGACGTTAAGCATCATGTATGCATGAGTGATACATTCACTTTTCATTTGATGGAAACAAGGGTGAAATAATGGTGATTTAATAATAATAATAACATTTTCGTATGTTTAGGATTATAAATTTATTATTTAATGAATAATATGACTAATTTATAGAGGTAAAATAAGAATTAAAAAGGAAGTGATCGATTAAGGCGTTTAAATATTCATTGAAACAACTCCTTTAGATCTCCTATTAAGGACCTTAGGGTTGGTATTTTGGGATGAAAACCACCTTCATAATTTTTTTAATGAAGTTTATAAGTTATATTTTAGGATATGGTCTATATATAAGGGTCAATGTTGTGTGAATTATAAAGGACCCCAGAACACCCTGAGAGGGGAGGGGTGAATCATGGTGTCAAATTATTCTTCTAAACCGATGGATCTTGTTCCCACATAGGTAAGAACCTATTAAACCTAACTGAAGAAGATGTGATGAAAAAAAATCACATGAAAAGCAATGACACAACAATTTTACTTGGTTAACCACTAAGGGATACGTCCAAAGAGCATATGCTGACATTATGCTGGTCATACCAAATCAATTAATCTTCATAAGATGTGGATTATAAGTGTTTATCACAATCACTATGTGCCATGAACACTACCTTTCGAAGGTTTTATGGATATCACACTACGTCCCTCAGATCACTTCCACTGAATCCCCCTTGCTAACTGTGTTGGAAGAATCATCACTCAGTTTAACGACTTGAAGGTTGCTTCAATGGTTTAGCATCAAATCATGCATCCTTAATTATAAATGGATTCTCTTTTGAAGTCTCTTAATCATACATGAATGTAATTTATTTTTTCGTACACTGATATGTTTTGGAAATTAATTTTTCAAACTGGTTTGGTCAATTTTCAAGCTTCCTTGGGTGCTCCACGTACTGATGTTGTTTCCGCGTACCGTTGTTGTTTTTGCATACTGTCCAGATCCTCTCAGTACCATCCAACTCCTCCATGAACTGCCCTTCTCCCCATACTAATCCACTCCTCCAGGTATTGTCCTACTCTGCGTACTTCCTTACTCTATCGCGTACTGCGAGGGATACTAGTGTGAACCACACTCTCTTCCATATATTGTTTTCCCTACGCGGATGATTCTCTCCACGTACCATCTTTTCCACCGCGTACCACTTCATAATTCATCAAATTTCTTCCCAAAATTTTTATCTTCAATATCCTCCTCTAACAAAGGGGATTACTGTTCCATAAATATTCATGTAACTCTTCAAATTTCGGTAATCTGATTTACCCAAATTTTCAATGTGGGACAAACTGAACTCCATTGGCATATTTTTAGCCTCCACCAAATACTATAATTCTCTGAAATTTGAACCGTTATCGCGTACCATTAAAATTCCATGTACCATATATCTGTTGGTCTACATACTGCATCTCCTCACAGCATACCATCATAGAAAACCATTTTCAGTAGCATTTCGCATACCAAAATCCTTCACCGCGTACCCTCACTGTGAAATATTTTCTGTTCTATGAACCATTCCACATACCGCAAGCCTTCACTGTGTACTAAATGCCTTCACCGCATACTTTATTCCTTCAACGTGTACCACACACCTTTACCATGTACCATTGCTGTGAACCATTACCAAACTCTAGATTTTTTAGGCCCAAAAATTTGGAAAACACAGGGAAACTGCACCACCTTCAATACTGCTTTCAGCCTCAAACGTATGACCTCATTTATCAAAAAATATATAGTCATCCAAGTGAAGATTGAAAACAAAAAAAACAAAAATCCATTATTATCAATGTAAAGCCTTGGTTCCAACAAATTTTTGAAAGGAGGGGTACCCTTTTATAGAAGAGTCGAGGGGTACTTTTGGAATTTCATAAAAGATTAAAATATAATAAAGTCATCCTCAATCAAAAATTCCTCAAAAATCCTAGGGATTCAAATATATAATACAATTGGGATGAAATAAAATCACCCAATACAACTTGTACAAGTTTAATATGTGTTTTGAACCATATCTTTTAGTTTGATCTCTTTGTTTTCCCATTTTAATATTAACCATAGTAACAACATTTTCATGCTTAAAGGGTTATAATTTTAACAATAAGGTAAATATTTAATTATAAATGTAAATAAGGATTAAATTTTAAACAAAATATTATCCTAATTTTCCTCTTTCATGAATTTTTTAATTATTAAATTATTTAATAAAATATTATTTTGATAAAATATCATTAATGTCAATTTTCACTATTCATTTAATTCGAATTAAAATACATAAATACAAAGTTTTAATTAGAATATAATTATTTATCACAACACTAATATTTCATATTTATCTATAAAATTCTTTAAACTATATAAATCACTCAAATTATATTGCTTTTAGGATTTTTAAAATCATTTATTTTATTTTTCTATTAATTAAATAAATATTGTATTAGTTTTGCACAAGAATTAAAGGTAATTATTTAATGACTAAAAAATATAAATAAAGTACCATCATGAAGATAATTTTATTATTCACAAAATCACTGTTAATATTCATTTAAAAATAATTTTTTCATATTTAAACACATAATAGATATTTAAAGCAAAGAGAGTTATATTTTGTGACTTTATTTGCTTTAAATATTATATAGGTTATTTTCATAAACAAGTGTCAATTAAAAAAATAAAATTCTTACCTGAGGTTATAATGGTAAATTTATATACATCTAATAGTATTTATTATGATAAATTATGGCCTTATCACTTAGTTTTAACCAAGATTAGATTGTTTTTCCCTTTAATGAGGAGATATATTTTATCACGGTTATTATTATTTTTGGAAAAAATAAAAGCTTCTTATTCTCCAAATTTGATCCTCCTAATTATTCGTATATAATTAATTTTATCCAATTTAATACCTATAATTTTCATAAGTTAATTTTAAAATAAGTGTGAAAAATACAACAAAAATTAATTTTACAAAAATATAGTTTGTAAGCATAAAATTGGATTTATTTTTATCTCATGTATAGTAAAAATATTTGAAGAATATTTAAAAATTTTATTTAATTTATAATATATTAATCTAATTAAAATAATTAGAAAATTTATTTTTATTAATACAAAAATTAATTTTACTCATAAAAACAATTTTATAGAAAAAATATTTTTTAAGTATAAAAATATTTTTATGCCTATTTAACTATAAAATAAATTCCAATGATTCTAATTGTATTATTAATTATATTATTGAAATAATTTAAATTTTAAATTATTTCAAATAAAAATGTAACTTATTTAATTCTAGAAACAAAAATACAGTTTTTAATGAAACTCAATATTGTTTACTATTCACTAGAAAATAATCCTTTTCGGATAAATCCCAACAATTCACTCAAAAATTAATTTGACATTATTATTTTAAAAATGAAGTTTTTTTTTCCAAATAAAGTTTCCAAACTATTCATATATTAATTAAATATTCATTCATAAAAATAAATTAAAATAATTTTTGAAGTTAATGTGTTTTCGAAGCATAAAATAAATTTGAAAAAATTGAGTGTTTATTTCCAAATAATTAATCAGTTAATATTTATTTATTAGGACCTTTATATATATTTAATATTATTTTTATTCTATTCATAACTACCAATCCAATAGTCTGGTGATAACTATCACTTTACATGATAATATTTTAATAGTATATCACAGTTTGTTTAAACACGATGTTTCATATAATGCAAGTCATCTAAGAAATAAAAGTAGAGAAATCTATTCTAAAGTATTGGGGTGTTACAATACACCCCCTCCAAAATAAATTGTGTCTCATAATTTATCTTGGTCATCAATGGTTTAAAATTTGGGAATTATTTTTTCAAAACCCACATCGTAGAAAGGAATAATAAATCTTTCCATAAAAAGGGAAAATATAAAACATAAAGGTTACCTAAAATAAAATAAAATTGGGTTCCTGGATAAGGAAAAAATTTATGGGAAGTTAAAATATGAACATGGAAGATAAAACTAACTCGAGAGGAATAATTTATATTAATTGATAAATTGGTCAAGAGAATGTTAATCACCACAAAACCATAAATCTGTTATCAGTGAAAATACCACAGATTGATTATAAATTAAGGTAGAAGTATAAAAATTTTATTTCGATATAATTTTAATAAATTTGAGGAATTATTTTACTATCAATATATAAAACTTGATAAAATATAATTATTTGATTTATTACCATATAATAATCACAATTTCATTCTTTTATTGTGATTGAATCAATTTTTCCGTAAAATCATACCCCATGAAATAAATGAGGAAGATGAATTTTTAACTACTCAAGCACTAAAATTAACATTTAATATATCATAATATCCATAAAAGAATGAAAATACATTCCTACTATCTCTAAGATTTTACCAAAAATAAAATGATTAACAAAGGTTATCTAATATATAAAAATCATACATTAATCTCTAAAACCTTGTTCAAAGTTCATATTAAACCATTATACAAATAGTTAACCTTAAAACCCTTCAAAATATGTCTGTAAAAAATTAAAATCCAATAAATAGAAATAAATTTACTAAATTTTTGAAATAAACATAACATTAATCCCCCAAGAAACATAAATCACATATATAATATGTGAATACATTGATCATATATTCTCATCAAACATTTTAATAACCTTAATTATCGTAAAACCTTACTGAAAATATGAATGATTTCCAAAACTAATTCTCTACTCATTTATTAAATAAAGTCATCAATTATTTAATATTTTCTATAAATCTAAAAATACATTAAACTTTATCAAAGATAATATAAACCACTTTTTCATAAAATCACTAATTAGTTCCAATGTTAATAACATTGTCTTATATAATTTATCACAACCAAACATCTTTTTATCAAATTATAATATCAACATCAAGTACATATTAAGGGTTATCTTTCACTTAAACATGAATTCTCTAAAAACATCCCATTAACATTATATCACTATTATCATTAATCAGTACCATTCAAAAAAATCGTATAAACCCATTAATAAAAATGTATATATAACAATACTTATATGTTTCATGGAACCTATAACCCAAATATCTTTATAAAAATATTTCTTCAACATAATTATTGACCTCCAATACATAAATACATCAGTAATTCCACTTAAAAATCATGATAACATAGTCTATTCATTTCTCTACAATTTTTCTCTTGGATTAGTCCATTACCTTAGATAATTGTCATATTCCACACACACAAGACATTGAAGTTTAAATGGTATCATAGGATGAAATTCATATACCCCCATTAAACTATTCATTTTTCTTAGAAATTACTTACTCTATGCCCTTAATATAAAAATATAGAAGATCTTATCATTTCTTGGAGACATTCCATTGAGTGTTTTCTCACACATTCATGACATATAAGAAACTGTATCTTCTTTCCTCCATGGTCTCCACCACCTAATCTCTCAAAAACCTCTATCATTCTCTTCTTTGGTGAGATTTATATTTGGTTAAAGTCTAAGTTATTAATCACATATCATGATAAATAATTAGGTATAATTACAATATCCTTCACTTTAGTCATCAATACCATTTTATTTCTCGTTAACACATTTTTTATCACATTCAACATTAACCTAAATCCTTCTAGTTCCTGTTATTGAGTAAAACCAAAAATCATACTATGATCAACTATAATCATAGTGGAAAACCACACAATAATGAAAAATTATTTATGGCCTGTCTAAATCGTGAAACCTAATTCTCAATCAATGGGACCATAGGTTTCCCCTAGGTTGTCTATGGTCGTTAACAAACACTTTAGGATGTTATCCTATACATAGACTTATCCCTAGGGTTTTCAACAAATTTTTCTAACCCTAATATACAAATATTGAATAAATTCCCTACTCTGATACTAACTATAAAGACCCAGACTTTCCATACATAAATATTTTATCTTTTTAGATGAATATTCAATACATTTCACAAACACATTCCCAAGGACTATAAAGGTTTGGTGTCTTTGGATACTAAATACACAATATTATTATCTCATAAATGATCTTTAACATCACCATCAAATACGATCTCATTTTTTATTATTCATCGAAAACTGATACTTAAAATCATTCTTCATAACCTAGGTAAAAGAAACATAAGAAAGGGTTATCTCATATTCGGAGTAAAGGTAAACTTAAGAGATGTCAATCAATGATTATATGAAATAAAAATATAAGAATAACGGTATAAGATCATGAAAATAACATATAAATTTCATACCCAATATTTCTAATATAATAAACATGTGCCATGGAATAAAGCTTAATTATTTCAAAAACATGATTCATAAGAGTGTGAAACCATCATAAATCAATAATTAAACATAAGTTCATGTCTTATAAGTGTGGATCCATCATAGGTATGGAAACCATTTCATATGATAGAAATACCATCAAATCATAATGGATTAGGCCTCAACATTTGTTTCCCATAGTGGATAAAGTACATATACTTGTTTCCCATAATAGATCAAGCATATCAACTTATTTCCCATAATAGATCAAGGACATAGACTTATTTCCCATAGTTATAAAATAATATATTAAACTTTAATCAATTCATTGGATTGATCTATAATGTTAGGCCCACCCACCACATTATGAAAACCATACATATTTTTGCCTTATGATCATGATTCATTCATCATCCCATCACATCATAACCTGTGAAAATAAAAAAATCATAAACATTTCAACAATTCATCATAGAATAGTCCACAAAAAATAAATGGTTTCAATAAAAATCTTATCATCATAAACATAAACCATAAAAAGAAATAATAAGTATGATATAATTGGATAATATCCCCATAGAAACAAAATTAACATCATAGTATGTTATCAAAGATGATAATTCCTGAGGAAAATACCCTTTTCATTTTGAAATCACATATTTAAAATAGAAAAACAAACCAAATATTAAGGAAATTTTTTTATTTTAAAATAATCATGGAAACTTGTAAAGGAAGCTTAAAATCATTGAGTGGTAATGATGGTATCAAATTATGTTCATTCTATATAAGTTAAAATAAAATATTCCTTTCACACTTATAAAAAAGTCAAAAAAGTACCTCATTCAGAAAATGATAAGAATATTACTTTTAAACCATTTATTAAAAATTTAATAATTTTTACAAATGTATTAAAAATCATAGTATAATATTAAAAAAATTATTAAAAACATTTTTACAAAATATGTATACATAATAAAAAGGCTCCCAACTAAATATTAAAACATAGTCGGTCTTCCTAAAAAACATTCTCTTGGTCTCCTGACTATAAAAAGTGAAGAAAAAGAATGGAAAACATCGGTTATATATAAATATCCTGATTATATGAAAATTTAATGGATTTATAAGATAATTTTAATATAATTTCCTCAAACTAATTTTAAATATAACAGATCTCATTATGATTGAAAGGTAAATTCTTTACCACTTTTGCAACTTTTAAAGGATAAGACTGATGAAAGCAATAATCTTATATGGATAGGTAAATATACATAATTTTCATAATAATCATAATAAAATCCATTCATGGTAATTATATATACCACATAAAAGAAAAATTTAGTGAATATGGCATGTGTCTCATAGAAATAAAAGTGAGATGAAAATCCCTTACCTCAAGACCGACTTAATTTTAAGGCACTCTAAAATTCTATAAAATAAATTTAAATTTAATATAATTTCATATCATAATAATTTACATACTTTTAATTTAATATATATCCATTATATACATATTTTTAATCATTCATAATATATATATATATATAGAAAAATGAATTACATTGTTTATGGGTACGGTAGGTCATATGTACGCATGAGTGTTGTATTCACTTTTCAATGGATGGAATGAAAATAAAGTTAATTTTACATTTAAAGAATAATTATTATATTACATATATATATATATATATATTATTCATTAAATCTATCCTTATTACCTTCAAAGTAGAAAAGGAAATTAAAAATGAATCACATCTCTATATGGAGGTGGTAGTCCACACGTACGCACGAGCAACACTATTATTTTAAAATAGTTTAGAAGGTAAGAATTTAGATATGATATTGTAATTTGAGATTTATAATTTGGTCATAAATATAATATATAAACTTTAAACTCATCACGATACTCATCCATCAAATATGGTAATTAAAAATGAATTTTATCGCTATGTGGAGACGGTAAGTCATATGTACACACATTCGATACCTTCACTTCCAATTTGATGGAAAATAGGTTTAAATAATGGTGGTTTAATAATCATAATAGAATTTAAGTATATTTATTATAATTAATTTATTATTTAATGAATAATATAATATATTTATAGGAGTTAAAAATAATAATTAAAACAGAAGGGATCGGTTTAGTCGATCACCTCGTCTTTGAGACAACTCATTTATATCTCCTCTCAATCCCCTTAGGGTTGATATTTATAGAGGAACATCACATATAGAGTGTCTATATGGAAATTTATAATTTATTTTTTTATTGTATATTCGATCTATAAGGCTCAATGTGGTGTGAAGAAGAGAAGTGAGGGGTTCCTTTTATAGTTGAAGGGAGGGGCACACTTAGGTCAGAATGGCCTGAAGGCTTTCCTTTTTTATTATTCTAATAATCCAACATTCAAGGGGTGAGGTGGAACCCTTACAAGGCCCAAAGTATTAGATATAATTAAATTACCCGTAGGTCATAGAGAAAATCACCTAGAGAATATAACTTGAAACAGCTCCTCCCTATCATATGTCATGATATCAGTACTCCACCTTCGTAGGGCTGGTCAGCTAGCTATCCTATGGAAAGCTGCACAGACCCAGTATTGATGGAAACGCCATACCCTCTCATTCTTCCAATTCCAGTTAGCTCTGCTCTAATGAATACGCCTACCATAAATCTTCCTCTGAAGACTTTTCCCTTGTATTCTGATTGGTACATATGCATTTCATGTGGCCTAAAGGCCTTTGACTTATTTTAACATTAACCGTGATAACAATTTACCACTCTTAAAGGGTTATAATTTTACTTATGAGGCATATATTGAATAATAAATGAAAATAAAATGAAACTTTAGACCATATCTTATCTTAATTTTCCTCTTTCACTATTTTTATAATTTTAAAATCATTTAATAAAATATTATTTTGATAAAATATTATTAACGTCAATTTTGACACTATTCACATTATTCGACTTAAAAGTCATAAATACAAGGTTGTAATATAAAATTAATACTTTAAAACTACATTAATATTTCATATTCATCTATAAATCTATGTAACACTAGAACTCAGTCATATTATATTATGTTTAGTATTTAAAAAAATCATTGATTTTATTTTTCTATTAATTAAATAAATTTTTTAATAGAATTGTGAAAGAACTTAAGGTAATTATTTTATCAAACAAAATTATAAATAAATTACCATAATAAATATAATTTCATTATTCATAAAATTAAAATAAATATTTTTAATTAGAGGAATATTTCTATATAAATTTTTTAAAAAAAATTATGGGATTATTTTGAGACTAGGTACTCAGATGACATTTGATTCTGAAGCCCCGTTAACCTAGAATAAATGTTCGAACTTTTTTTTAGTTTGTTTAAAACAGTGCACATTCATGATTTTTGCAACATCTAAATGGGTGCTCAGATTAAAAATATGAGGGAATCATTGTGTCTAGAATGACAACATTACCCAAGGAAGGACCTAACCTCCATCGGCATGGGTCAAGGGAAAAATTTAATTTTCAGGCATTTTAAGGAAAAATAAAATAAACATAAAAGAGTTTATTTCATTCAACAAAATATATTTTCACAATGACACACAGACAAGACAATTGTTTCATTTCAGAAATATAACATTGTAACAACATCAAGACTCAGCATAATAGAAATTATAAAAGGAATTTCATCAATTAATAGCCTAACATGAGTATGGGAATCAGAGCATGATTGGGGAGATTTCTATGAACCTTTGGAGTGTTTGTATTGGAAAATGATGAACAACTTCCTTCCTTTCTCTTTGTAATATCTTTCAATCGAGGAGAGTTGTGGATCATCAAACAATGATGGAACAGCCCTATTCTTCACTGACTAATGATTTGATTCCACTTAAGGGGTTTTTGTTTTCTCTGTGGCCACCCTTCCCCCGCTCTTCCTTTATAAACAACGAATGAGGGTCAATTCACTAAAAAATTGATCTGTGGATCAATTGTCCATGTGGGAATGGTATTTTTTTCGAATGGGGATCTAAATATGGTATAATTTAATTTTGGTTATTTTATGTCTCTCCTTTATCTTTCTAACACAAAAAACGAAGGCCAAATGAACAAGGCTGACATTTGTTTCCTTGGGTGTTCATTATGATCTCTATTCCTCCTCCTGTTCTTCGTCGAACGACCCCATTGGTCACATCATATTCCTTCCAGTAGATTCCGAACATGGTCTAACTCTTAGATCAATGTAAATACGGCTTGGAGCACATGCTAGTGGAGGTGGTGACCTTAGAGAATGCAGCGGGACTTGTAGATAAGAAAATGAACCATTGGAGGGAGCCTGTGGTCCGTAGAAGCACCCACCGGCACGGTCCCAAAATGAGGTGGCAGTTACATGCAGGAGGCACCACATTCCATGTTGGTGAAGGAAACCCTCAGAATCCATCGTGGGCGGTGATAAGAGGCCACCGACAGGTGGCTGGCGATGGTGTCGGTGAATGTGTCATCCAGTCGCATCCTGTGGAGAAGTACCTTGATTGGAAACCGCGGTAAAGCCACAGGGAGACTACGTGATGAACCGCTGCATAGAACCCAATGGTCCGGAGGCCCAAACAAATGCAGAAATATCTGCATCCCAGATGGATAGAACTATCCCGCTAACACGATTCAGGCCACTGAGCTGCCCTGTTGGGAAAAAGATGGCCTGCTAGCACGGGCCCAGAAGGATGATGTTCAGGCAACTGGGTGACCCTATGGGTTTGAACCACAGCCCAAAGGCTGAGTTCAGCAGGCCCAATAAGCTTGGCCCTTGGACCAAGCTAGACTGGGTCAGGTTGGGTCGGTCTAACCGGGTCAGTCCAGGCCCAGACCCAACCATCCCCTTTTTACAAAAAAGCTAATAACATTCAAGCTATACATCCAATTGATGAGCCATTTATGGAGTTCGTACCCTCGCAATGAAGCGGTACATTTGAAAAACTCTAAGTGGGTTTTTGTGGAAGTTGACATATGCATGATGGCTTGAGGAGTATATTATATTAGAATAAAGTGCACTATAAGAGGCATTCTTATGGCTGGATGTGATGAGAAGACTGTGATGAGTGGGTTTAGGTGCCCCATCAGGCCTAATTGATGAGCGGGTCAAGGTTCCCCAGCATTCCCAAGTGATGAGCGGTACATTGTAACCCAGCAGGACCAAGTGACGAGCAGGTCAAGGTACCCTAGCTGGCCAATGTAACGAGCGGGTCTAGGTGACCCAATAGACCAAAGTGACAAGTGAGTCTAGGTACCCCAATAGGCCTAAGTGACGAGTAGGTCTAGGTGCCCGAGCAAGCCTAAGTGACCCACCGGGGATGAGTTCCTCTACAGTACAAGGTTCTCAGTGTTAACATCTGATAGTCTTTTAATTCCTACTTTAGTCTATACATATGTAAGCTGACTCTAGTGGCTCTCTCTCAACTTAATATATTAGAGTCTACGCATCGTGTAAGTCTTTGGTAGTTTAATTTGTGAAAAAATTCCTTTGTGGTATTAACTTTCTATTTTGGGATCCTTACTAAGTATTGTGTTTCTCACCCCTGCATTCACTCCACCTGTACGTGTTGTGTCTTGTGTAGACAAAAGAAACTTCAACAGAGACCTTGCTGGTCGAAGACTAGGAGGTTCGTAGTGAGATCAGATAGGCGAGGCATACTTCTATGGATTTAGGCAGCACTCCCTTCACCTACCCTTAAAGTAGGGTTTACTGAATACAGACTTTAGAAGATTGTAATTTTAATTTGTGGGGATTGTATTCTAGACCCTTTACTTTTAGTTTTGTACTATTACTATTAGTGGTTGTCTTAGTGTCATGCATGTTTACTTTTCAGCATTATGGGTTGGGGATGTGTGTGTGTGTGTGTGCATAGAGGTACTTAGGAAAATGCCTCTGAAATGTGGGATAATGACTTTTGCACTAGTCTCCATCCCCTATCCTTTGGGATGCAGGCTTGGGGTAGTCACGACATGAGCCCCATGGGATGGGTCTTGACGGAATGGTAAAAAAGGTGGTCAGTTCTACCATAAGGACCAAGGTTCAATGTCTTTTTTTGGTGTAACAATGTTTAATGTTTCCAGTTCAACTTTCAGACTCAGTGAGTCCAGTGTTAGTACGGAGGCCAATGTATCCATACACCAAGACCCTAAATTATGCTTTTCAACTCGATACATGAAAAAACTGGTTGCATGCATCATATAGTAATATAGAGGGTTCTCGAATCCATCTTAAGTCAGAGTCAGCTCACCAGGTATAATATATTGACAGTGGTTTATCTTGATCTATTTTAGGATGCCTCCACATAGACAACCAACTAGGATTCCATTGTGTGATCATGAAGTTGGTACTCCTAGAGATGAGGCATCAGTGCAGGGACCGATACAAGAGATGGCCCCACTCGGTGGTGCACTAGTTCTACCACCACAGATCGATTAGCAGTTCCTATCAGCATTACTGATATAGGATGCAAGCAGTTGCACTGCCTTACATTAGTTCCTAAAGTAGATACCTCTCAAGTTCAGGGGTGATACTAACCCCTATATAGCTGAGGATTGGCTGGAGGCGGTTACCCACGTCTTTTTTCTTGTGAGGACACTGCCCGACCATATGGTGATCTTAGTTGCAAGCCATCTTTAGGGCTTGGTGGGGAGATGGTGGATCTTGAAAATCCAAAAGCATGATGAGGTGACCCTCACTTGGACTGCTTTTGATAACCTCATTAGAGAGGAATTATTTTCAACGACTCTGCACTCAGTACGCATCCAGGAGATACTGCACCAACAGTAGGGTAGCATGATGGTGGCAGGGTACTCAGCGAGATTCACCTATCTTTCTCGCTACTCTACACACATGGTACACGACTCATTCTTTAGGTCTTGAGCCTTTGAGAAGGAACTATTCTAGGAGATTAGGGTGTTCATGGTATTTCTTAGCATCCCTACCCAGGCTAGGGTGTTGGAGAGGGTGCCAACAGTAGGAGCTTCCAATAGACATTAGGCGGTGGAGTCTTCAGCGGTGGGTAGCAGCCATCAGATGTGGGGACCCAAGTGATTCAAACCTTTCAGGGGAATACCTCAGGACATGGGGTCGGTAGTACGAGGATCCCAAGTTAGAGGGAGTCAGTAGAGTAGTAGGTTATGCTACACTTGTGGTGTGTTGGGACACATAGCTCATGATAGCCCAACTTGTTGTGCAGACGATAAATAGATGGTTGAGGGACCTCCAAGGTAGAGGTAGAGGGTTGAGCACGATGGTTCGTAGGGAGGTAGACATAGAAGGGGAGAATGCAGAGTGGAAAGTGGTGGGCGGAGTTTTGAGGTACTACCGCCACCACCCCTAGGTGGTCCATCACGAGCTCGAGGAGTACGTGGAAAGGGGTGGTCCCATATTCATGTGACAGAGGACTTTGATATTGACACTCTAGAGATGATTAGAGGTATGATATGTGTCTTCTCCACCTTAGATACAGTTCTTATAGAAATATGTGTCAGTCACTCTCTCCTTTCCATGGACTTTGTTCAGAGCATGGAGATTCTGGTAGACTCATTGGATCAATCCTTACGATTAGAGACTTTTATGGGAGGGGATTCGATGATAAAACACTAGTGTCAGCATTGTGAGATTACTCTTGGAGGAAAGAGCTTCATATGGGATATCCTTGTAGTGGAATCAAGTCATTACGATTTCATTGTGGGTATGGACTGGTTATATATAGTTCATGATCAGATTGATTGTTTTAGGCACAGAGTGCGGTGTGTCTGTGGAGATGGAACCAGTTTATACATTACCAGAGAAAAGGGAATGATTTAATCGTAGGAAGAACTTTCTTATAGGAGAGTACATCCAATCACACACCAGTTGGCTAGACTTATCCTCATTTTGGTGGATGAGAGGATTCCTCAATATTCTACAGTGGTGGAAAAGTACAAGGACATATTTCCTAAAGATGTTCCAGGGATACATCCTTATAGGTAGGTTGACATCTACATTGGCATGTACCATGGGAAAATAACGATATCAACACCAACATATTATATGGCTCCAATATAGATTCATGAGTTGAGGGTACATATCGAGGACCTAGAGAGAAAGGGCTTCTTAAGGCCTGGTGTTTCACCTTGGGCGGCCCCAGTTCTATTTTACAAGAAGGATGATGGGTGGTTGAGACTATGTGTAGAATTATGTTTCTTGAATTAGGTGATCATGAAGAACAAATACCCACTTTCGAGAATCGATGACATCTTCGATCAACTAAACAGTGTGAGGTGGTTCTCAAAGATAGAACTCATGTCTAGTTATCATCAGCTTCGTGTACGGGATGAGGATATATGAAATATAGAATTTATATGTTTTTATAGACACTGTGAGTTCTTGGTAATTCCATTCAGTGTTACCAATTCCCCATAATTGTTCATGGGACTCATGAACATGATCTTCCAGTATTACCTTGACTAGTTCATTATGGTCTTTATTGATGACATCCTGATGTAATCATCATTCGTGGAGGAGCATGAAAAACACTTAAGGATAGTCATAGATATAATCTGATAGCACTATCTTTATAGAAAGATCTTGAAGTTTCAATTATAGATTCATGAGTTCCATATTCTAGGACACGTCATTTTGAAGGCTGTATTTGTAGTGAACCCAATGAATATAAAGGAATTTCTTTCATTAGAGCCACCCAAGAGTGTGAATGAGGTGTGGAGTTTCTTGAGTGTGGATGGATACTACCATTAACGCTCCGACCCCAGTTACCTAGAGTCGGTAAATTATTACATAACATTGACATGATCACAAAAGATCAAGTCTCGAAAGGCCGATTAGTTTAGTAGTCTTGGAAACACTAGATATACTCATAAGTCTTACATTACATCATAAAGTAAAAAAAACTACAACAACATCTTTTCTTCATAGCCCCTCATACTATCCCTGCAGGTCATTCATAAATTACTTCTTCACATCCTAAGAAAAATAAAGCTTAGAAAGGGGTGATCTCAAATGCTCAATAAGGATAACAATATAGCGGAAACTTATATAAATAAGCATAAAAATTTAAGACAATGTATAACTAAAACAAAAGCCTTTTAAAATTGAACTTCAGTATAATATGGAAAAGATAAAATGAAATAAAGTCATTTATTTATTCACATGGATATTCTACTAGTTGAATAATCACATGCAATATCAATAACCACTTTCATAATGATGGAATGCATAATTCCAGACTATCATAACCACGTAGTCAAGGCCTCGTGCCAAGACTACAAATATGATTCTGTTAAGGCCTTATGCCAAGATACTAGTTTGTATCATGAGACCTATCGATGCATTGAGGTTCTATAGTGGGCTCCGCCCATCACTTACTATGTCCTATTCATTCGTCATATGAAAATTTTGAAACATAACATAAACATTCGTATTAAAAATATCATACAAAATGTCAATACTTTAACCAAAAACCATGAATGGTATAAAAATAGCACATCCACAGTAAAACATAACTCATTCGATACAATATGGAAGATTATATTAAATCACATTAACCACAATCGAGAATAATGAATGATATTGACATAGATTAAAATAATCATCAAACCATTGAGATAAATATCCCCCTTTTTCTTGAAACCATTTAAAATTCACATTATTTGTCAAGAAGCAATTTAAAATAGATTTTTTAATTAAAGTGTTCCATACCACTTTGAAAATTTTAAAAGGAATTTTTATTTGAAAACTTTAATGTCCATATAAATAAATCCTTAAAACCGTTTTTAAAACATGGACATTAATGGGAATGATTTATAATAATAAATCTTTAAAACATTTTAAAATGATATTTTAGTTAGAGTTCCTAACCAAAAGAGAGACACTTGAATACAAATAATTGAGGTAATAAAAAATTTATAATATCATGTGAATAAAGGGATTCATGATATACTATGTCAAAGTACATTATATACACCATATAAAAGTGATTTGGTGTATAACAACAAAGGAGTCTTAATGGAATGTAAATTGAGATGAAATCTCTCATAAAGACCATATCTATAGGTTAAGGATGAATCAACGACATAATTATGTGTGAAAAATATAAATACACTCAATATTATTGGATATTCAGTGAAAAAAAATCAAAGGAAATTCACACATATTCTTGTAAAAACAACACTAATGAATTAGATGTTTAACTTAATAAATGGAGATTGAGTTAAAATTAATCTTATCAAGTTCATATAGATGACTTGAAAATTTATAAATGGAGTGATTATGTGTATCAAAATAATATCTATATAAAGGGAAGTGGAAATTATGACATAAGAAAATAAATAGTGATTCCACACATAATCTTGGAGTAAAATAATCAATAAAGTATGCATAAAGTCGAATGAGTGGAAATTGAAATTTAAAATTCCCTTATTGATTTGGTAACTTATGAAACATACACCCATGAAATAAGTATCATAAAATGATGATTTAAATATAAATAAATTAAATAATATTACACAATGAATACAATCATGTGCATTACACACACCACACGCAATAAATAAGTGGTGAACAATGGAAATCTCACGGAATTAAAAGTGAGATAAGAAACCCCCTTACATTGTACTTTTTCCTTCGTCGAGGGTAGGTTAGCCTCCTGTATAATGGTGAAATAATTGTTACTGAATTATACAAGAATAATATACATTAATATGATATCATATATGATCTTTAAACATTGCTTTGTTAATAATATCTTAGTATTATCGTTGTTTCGGGTGTTATCTTACTCATTTTCTTTTATATGTTTTGTTACATAAGTCATGTTTGTTATGGATAGGTTGTACCGTATTCATATACAGAATGATATCAACTCCTTAAACATTATTTTTAATCATAAAATGAGAATTAGACTTGTATGGATACGATAGGGAATGAATCTCATCGCGTTCGTGGAGACGGTAGTCCGTACGTACACACGAGTGATAATATCATTCTTTTTATATTAAAATCATATATAATTTGATGTTATATCACATATACAGAATAATTTTCATGTTATACATATTATTTTCATGTATTACACATCATTATTATACCCATCCAAATAATAATGGATTTAATAGAAATTACACCACGATGTGGAGACGGTAGGCCGTATGTACGCATGTATGGTGACATGTCATTCAAAGGATGGATAGAATACTGAATATGGTTGTACCATATTTATAATAACATCAAAATATATGAAATATATGGGAGATAATATTTTATAATTGAAATAAAAAATAAAGAAGAAGTTGAAGAAGAAAGGAACTTGAAAGAGGGTTGTGAAAACATTACCTCTTCTTCGGGTTCTTCATTTTGGTTTGATCAAAAGGGCTCATTAGGCTAGATTTATGACCAAAGGAGGGCTTCTAGGATGAATTGAGGGAATTTTAGAGAATATTTGGGCAGGGGTTGGCCAAGCCAAAAATCTTTGAAGGTATGAATTTGAGGGAAGGGGGAGTTCCCTTTTATAAGAGGGGTGAGGGGAACCTTAGGAAAAACATAAAATATTATTTTATAATAAATTCATATTCCATTTATAATGGCTCCAAATTGATTTATTTTGAGTATAAGGTGGGGATGGTTTCAGATCCACTAAACCAAAAGGTTTTATACAAGTTTGGGTCACTTTATTATCCTTAACTTTTAGTTTTAACTCTTAGTTAATTAGTTTGACATTTACCATGTCTCTTTGTATTTTTATATTATATAGTTAAAAACATACTATATACCTCCAAGAGACCCCCAAGTTGTCCATTAATGATACACCTATAATTATATAAGTCATTTGGACGAACATTAGATTTTTATTAATAGAATATCAATTAATAATATAATATTTTTTTTAAAAACTCTTTTATGTCAATTTTGACACTATTGGGTATTTTGTTTTTGATAATTTCATAACAGTTTTATTACTTCAAAAAAAATTTATATAAACACTCCTAATATGTCATATTAACCTAGAAAATTAATTGAGTTCATAAAAAGTCTCAAATTATATTTATTGTGATCTTTATAATATCAATTATTTTAATATTTCATTAATTAGGTAATTACTACATCACCATTGTGTCATAAATAAATTATTTTATCTAATGTCTAAAAATTATAAATAAAATACCATTATGTAGGAAATATTTTTTTCTTATTAATAAATGTTTATAATCGAATTTATCTTATGTATAACCCTATATTAAAAATGTTTTAGTCATTAAACTTTGATTTTATCTCTTTTAACTCATTTTTGAATTAAATAATAATAAATGTCCTAATCTAATCAAAGTGGACCTAAATGATAATATTTTATTCCTAAGGTTATTTTTGGTCGAGATACACTTGTCCAATAGAATTAGGACATGTTTTAGGGTAATATTAATATATTTTTACCATTAATTACCCTATTTACTTTTAACCACGGTAAATAAAAGTAAAAAAGTTACTATTCGCCAAAAATAATTTTCTTCTCATTGAACCACATTTTACTCCTTGATATTAATCATGCCTCTCAGATTTTCAAAATTCCACTCATATAAGCTATAAAATGATGTTTTATGTGAAGTTCCAAATTCTCCAAGGAGTTTGGTAAAAGACGGTGAAAAGTTCAATAAAATTTAATATATCTAAAATTATTATAAACTGAATCCAATGAATTACATTTAACTTATATAGGTATTATGTATCTATTTTGACCTAAAATAAATTTAAATTAAAGAAATAATTATTTAAAAATTAAAATTCTGTTTTAAACTACAACTGAGTGTTTTTCACTATTCATCAAAAATTGAAAGTTTTCTGAAAAATAACAAAAAATCACCATAAGTTAATTTCGATATTCCAAATCCAAAAATGAAGTCCATTTTGAAAGATAAAATTTATAAAATTTCAAAAATTGGATATTACTATTCATAACGGCTACATTGATTGGTCGTGGTGTGTTAGAATCTCGAAGTTGCGTATAATGCAAGCTATTGCATTATTCAAAGGGAAACATACCGTGGAAGCCTAGGGTGTTACATTCTCCCCTCCTTCAACAAATTGAGTCCTCGCAATTTTTAAAATTGGTCTTGGGAATATAATGGAAAGTCCCACATTGTAAAAAGAGTCAATAAAGCTACCACTTTAAAGGAATGAAAGAGAAGTACAAAGGTCACCCAAGATAACCAATACTAGGATTACATGTTGGAAAACATGGATATAGAAGATAAACTAAGTGTCAAGTTATGATGGAGAGGGATAGAAAACATGATCAGGAGAAAGTTAACAACAAGAAAACCACAAACTTGTGATCGGACAAACAGTCATTAGTTTCCCAGTAGGAAAGTAAATGGACAACATTTTTTTAAGTTACATTACATAAAGATAAGGAATTTATTTCTGATATTGACTAAGAACATAATAAGATATACTTACTTTTTAAGTAGATTTTAATTATATAATAAATTTATACCACTAACTCATTTTTTTAAACGATGAGTATTCAAGAAGACTTGATCACACTGGAAGAGATAGAACAAACTTTTATAAAATCACATGATCCACAAAGGATAAACTATATATTTACCTTGTCTTTAGAGATTAATTAAAACAAAAATTGTTAGTACAAGATCTGATGATCCCCCAAAAAGATATTCCTTTAGAGAAATAGACACTAATCTTAGTTTCTGAAATTAAACTAACAATACACTAGTGTTAAATAAATACAATTCAATAAACAATTGTCCTTAAAATCCTTCAATAAAATCCAGACTAATATTGAAACCAAAAACATAGAAGAATTTGGTTATGTAGTCTTCCACGTTAAACTGTATCTCCAAATGTCAACAACTACTCTTAAAGTCACATACTTAAAAGTAATTAACCTAATCACATATTCTCTATTATAGGCTAATCATTTCCATAAATAACCAAAATCACTATAAATACAAAATAAAAACATAGATAAAATCAGCAATTACTCCTCAAATAAAACCCCATAGTATTCTAGTTTCCTTGGGCATATAGTGTTCCCAACAAAGCAAACATCTTCCAAAATAACATATATCACTTAATCACCAAATCATTTTCCAATACTAAGGGTATTCATTGGATAAGACATAAGAACCCAAATCAACTTATTATTGATCAATAAAATCATTTAACTAAAAATAATTAGTCACACTAACCAGGGACTTCACGTAGTCCAGTGATAGGCGATAAATCCCTATCGCACTTTGGTTGGGGGTTCGATTCCCACAGCTTTGTCCGACGTGACGGGTTGTCACACGGTCTCCATGTTGTCCTTTTTCAAAAACTATATTTTATAACATTACCAAAATGAGATAAATTCCTCAAAATAACCATAACATAATTTAACCAGAAATTTTATCTCATACCTTTCATTTTCATCCCAAAAAAATAACTTGTAATTACCTCGAATTCAAGGACCATATAAAATCAAATGGTTATTTATAACTATATCCAAAAGATAAAAGATAATTTTTCCTCAAATATCATTTTCACCTGATAAATTTCAGGCATACACATATAAGAGAAAATTCATCCAAAGTAATCTCAAAAACAAAGAGCACTAATACCTATAAACATTTTTACATGCATTTATTTCCACATTGGTTCTTCCTTGACCAAGAGGTTATCCTATAGAATAGTGCATTGACTTGGGTGACGCCAAGGTCCCTTACATTTACGACAAATGACCGTAATTGGAATCTTAGGATCATTTTTATTTTCTTCCATAGTACCCTTAATTTCTCCTCGGCAATTCTTTACTTTATTCCCTTCTTTCCCACACATAAAGAATTTATTTGTTCCATTGAGACACATTCCTAGGTGTCTCCTTCCACATTTCTGGCATGAAGGAAATTGAGCTTTCTTCACTCCATGGTCTCCACAGCTGGAGCTCTTATCATTCATCGCCTTTCTATTCTTTGTTGAGTCCAGGGGTTGGTTAATATATATGTTGTTGATCATATTTTTGGAAAAGTGATTTGGCATGAACACGATATCTTTTACGCCTATCAACATTCCATTTTGTTGCTCATTTCCACCACTGTTCTCAACTTGTACATCATTCTCAAAGTTACTATGACTTCCTTGGGCTCCATCCATTGACTAAAACCAAAAAGCATTGTGTGAGTAACAGCAGTCATAAAATCATATAGAGAATATCATGACACCATATTCTCAATTTGAAACACCTTAGGATTAACTGAGGTCATTTATTCTCATCTTATATTAAAATACTTCCAATTGGTTTGTAAACAAAATGTAAATTATCCTAATAATGTCCCCCATGAGTGTCGTAACCAAGAGTGCAGCAAGGCCCATTTTCATGCAGCAGTTCCCATTCGAGTCTAGCTCAAAGTGGTGTTTTTGGGTTTTACCCCTAGGTACATCTGTTTCAGAGCCACCTCTTCCTACTCGTATCCATACAGGGATGTATTTCTTGGAAAACTCAAAAAATCGATACAATACCAAAATTCTAGGATGTTCTTCTATAATAATCCTCAAATTCTATCTTAGGACTATGTGCTCTAATCAAATATTGTCTAAATCTAGTTTCTAAGGTTTGTACTAAACTTCCTTTGATACCAAATGTAATGCCCTGACCCCAGTTACCTAGAGTCAGTGCATTATTACATAACATTTTCATGATCACAAAAGATCAAGTCTCAAAAGATCGAATAGTTTAGTAGTCTTGGAAACACTATATATATTCATAAGTCTTAAATTACATCATGAAGTAAAAAACTACAACAACATCTTGTATTCATATCCCCTCATACTATCCCTGCAGGTCATTCATAAATTACTTATTCAAATCCTGGGAAAAAAATGCATAGAAAGGGGTGAGCTCAGATGCTCAGTAAGGATAAAAATATAGAAGAAACTTTCATAAATAAGCATAAACATTTAAGGCAATTTATAACTAAAACAAAAGCCTTTTAAACATGAACTTCAGCATAATATGGAAAAGATAAAATGAAATAAACCCATTTAATTATTCACATGGATATTCTACTAGTCGAAAAATCACATGCAATATCAATAACCACTTTCATAATGATGGAATGCATAATTCTATACTATCATAACCACGTAGTCAAGGCCTTGTGCCAAGACTACAAATAAAATTTTGTCAAGGCCTTGTGCCAAGACACTAGTTTGTCTCATGAGACTTACTAATGCATCGAGGAGATTTAGCGGGCTCCACCTGTCACTTACTAAGTCCAATGGATTCCTAGTATGAAAATTTTGAAACACAACATAAACATTCATATTAAAAATAGCATATGAAATGTCAATAATTTAACCACAAACCATGAATGGTAGAAAAATATCACATCCACAGTCAAACATAACTCATTCGATACAATATGGAAGGTTTTATTGTATCACATTAACCTCAATTGAGAATAATGAAGGATATTGATATAGATTAAAATAATCATCAAACTATTAATAGAAATATCCCCCTTTTTCTTGAAAACATTTAAAAGTCAAACTATTTTTCAAGAAGCCATTTAAAATAGATTTTTGAATCAAAGTGTCCCATACCACTTTGAAACTTTTAAAATGAATTTTTATTTGAAAAATTTAATTTCCATATAAATAAACCCTTAAACCCATTTTTAAAACATGGAAATTAATAAGAAAGATTTAGAATAATAAATCTTTAAAACATTTCAAAATGATATTTTAGTTAGAGTTCCTATCCAAAAAAGAGACACTTGAATACAAATAATTGAGGTAATAAAAACATCATAATATCATGTGAATAAAGGGATTCATGATATACTATGTAAAAGTACATTATATACACTATATAAAAGTGATTTGGTGTATAACAACAAAGGAGTCTCAATGGAATGTAAATTGAGATGAAATATCTCATAAAGACCGTATCCTTAGGTTAAGGACAAATAAACAACATAATTATGTGTGACAAATATAAATACACTCAATATTATTGGATATTCAGTGTAAAACAATCAAATGACATTCACACATATTCTTGTAAAAACAACACCAATGAATTAGAAGTTTAACTCAATAAATGGAGATTGAGTTAAAATTACTCTTATCAAGTTCTTATCGATAACTTGAGAATTTATCAATGGATTTATTATGTGTATCAAAAGTATATCCACAGAAATTTAAGTTTAAATTATGATATAAGAAAATAAATAGTGATTCCACACATAATCTTGGAGTAAAATAATCAATGAGGTATGCGTAAAGCCGAATGAGTGGAAATTGAAATTTCAAATTCCCTTATTGATTTGGTAACTTACGAAACATACAACCATGAAATAAGAATCATACAATGATGATGTAAATATAAATAAATTAAATCATATTACACTATGAATTCAATCATGTTTAGTACACACACCACATGAAATAAATAAGTGGTGAACAATATATATCTCACGGAATTAAAAGTGAGATAAGAAACCCCTTACTTTGAACTTTTTCCTTCATCTAGGGTAGGTTATAATCCTTTATAATGGTTAAATAATTTTTATTTAATTATAAAAGAATAATATACATTAATATGATATCATATATGATCTTTTAACATTTCATTGTTAATAATATCTTAGTATTATCGTCGTTTTGGGTGTTAACTTATTCGTTTTCTTTTATATGTTTTGTTACATAAGTCATGTTTTGATGGACAGGTTGTATATAATTCATATACAGAATGATATCAAGTCCTTAGACATTATTTGTAATCATAAAATGAGAATTATACTGGTATGGATACGATGGGTAATGAATCTCATCGCGTTCATGGAGATGGTAGTACGTACGTACGCACGAGCGATAATATCATTATTTTGATATTAAAAACATATATAATTGGATGTTATATCTTATATACAAAATAATTATCATTTTATACTTATTATTTACATGCATTACACATCATTATTATACCCATCCAAATAATAATGTATTTAATAGCAATTACACCACAACATGGAGACGGTAGGTCGTACGTATGCACGTATGGTGACATATCATTGAAAGGATGGATAGAATACTGAATATGTCTGTACCATATTTATAATAACATCACAGTATATAAAAGATACTGGATTTATTATTTTATAATGGAAATAACAAAGAAAAAAGAAGTTGAAGAAGAAGGGAACTTGAAACAGGGTTGTGAAAACATTACCTCTTCTTCGGGTTCTTCCTTTTGATTTGATCAAAATGGCTCCTTAGCTTGGATTTTTGACCAAAGGAGGGCCTCTAAGATGAATTAAGTAAAGTTTAAATAATATTTGGGCAGGTTTTGGCCGAGCCAAAAGACTTTTAAGGTATGAATTTGAGAGAAGGGGGAGTGCACTTTTATAAGAGGGGTGAGGGGCACCTTAGGAAAAACTTAAAATATTATTTTACAATAAATTCAAATTCGGTTTATAATGTCTCAATATTGATTTATTTATAGGATAAGGTGGTGATGGGTCTAAATACACTCAACCAATAGGTTTTAGATAGTTTGGGGTCACTTTATTAACCTTATCTTTTAGTTTTAACTCTTAGTTAATTTGTTTGACATTTACCATGTCTCTTTGTATTTATAAATTATATAGTTAATAAACTTACTATATACCTCCAATAGACCCCCAAGTGGTCCATTAATGACACACCTATCATTATATAGGTAATTTGGCCTAAACTTATATTTTTAGGAATAGAATATCAATTAATAATATAATATTTGTTTTAAAAATTCTTTTATGTCAATTTTGACACTATTGGGTATTTTGTTTTTGATAATTTCATAACAGCGTTATTACTTCGAAAAAAATGTATATAACAAATCCTAATATGTCATATTAACCTATAAAATTAGTGTAATTCATAAATAGTCTCAAATTACATTTATTTTGATATTTATAATATCACTTATTTTAATATTTCTTTAATTAGATAATTACTACATCATCGTTGTGTCATAAATAAATTAAATTATTTAATGTGTAAAAAATATAAATAAAATAAAATTATGTAGGAAATATTTTTTTCTTTCTAATGAATATTTATAATATAATTTATCTTATGTATAACCCTATATTCAAAATGTTTTAGTTATTAAACTTTGATTTTATCTCTTTTAACTCTTCTTTGAATTAAATAATAATAAATGTCCTAATCTAATCCAAGTGGACCTAAATGATAATATTTTATTCCTAAGGTTGTTTTTGGTCGAGATACACTTGTCCAATAGAATTAGGATATGTGTTAGGGTAACATTAATATCATTTTTACCCTTAATTACCCTATTTACTTTTAACCGTGGTAAATAAAAGTAAAAAGTTACTAATCACCAAAAATTATATTTATCTCATTGAACCACATTTTACTCCTTGATATTAAACGTGTCTCTAAGATATTCTAAATTCCACTCACAGAAGTGGTAAAATTAATTTTTATGTGAATTTCCAAATTCTCTTAGGAGGTGGGTAAAAGGCGGTGAAAAGTTCAATCAAATTTTTATATATCTAAAATTATTATAAACTAACTCCAATTAATTACATTGAACTTATATAGGTATTATGTATCTATTTTGACCTAAAATAAATTTAAATAAAATAAATAATTATTTAAATAAAAATTGGGTTTTAAAATATAACTTAGTGTTTTTCACTATTCATCAAAAATTGAAGGTTTTCTAAAAAATACAAAAAATTCACCCTAAGCTAATTTCAATATTCCGAATCCAAAAATGAAGTATATTTTTAAAGATAAAATATATAAAATTTCAAAAAGTGGATATTACTATTCATAATGGCTACTTTGATTGGTCGTGGTGTGTTAGAATCTCGAAGTTGCGTACAATGCAAGCTATTGCATTATTAAAAGGGAAATGTACTGTGGAAGCTTGGGGTGTTACACTAACAGAGGTTCATGTATGAAGTTTCTAGAATATCATAACCCTTATCATATTTTAAATGGAAGGGACAACCCTTCATGTGGACAGAGAAGTGCAAATATAGTTTTCAAGAGTTAAGGCGGAGACTGACGAGCGCCCCTATTTTGAGACTTCCAGAAGAGGGTGTGGGGTATGTAGTGTTATGTGATGCATCAAGGACTATATTGGATTATGTCTTGATTTAGAAGAAGGGGGTGATTGCCTACAGTTCACTATAGTTGACGCAGCATGATAAGAACTATAGAACCCATTATCTTGAGCTATAAGAAGTAGTATTCACTTTGAAGATGTAGCGAAACTACTTGATGGGTGAGAAATTTTTTGTCTACTCTGACCATAAAAGTCACAGGTATATCACCTCTCAGAAGTACCTAAACAAGAGATAGTGGTGGTGACTAGAGTTCCTCTAGGGGTATGACATTGAGATAGTCTATACTCATAGGAATGGGAACGTGGTGCAAGATGCACTCAGTAATAGAACCAGGTTGTAGTTGTTGAGTAAGGTATCAAAGTAGTTAGTCGTGATGTAGATATCCTTTGTAGATGGTGATGGATCAGCTTACCTTCAGGAAATAGTTACCACTCCCCCACTCTTGTAGCGAGTTAGGGAGGCACATCTTGGGGATGTAGGCTATGAGGCCCAACGTGCTTAACTATCTACATGTAAGGCCCTCGATGGATATTCAATAGGTGGGGGCACTTCATCCTTTTTAGAGGATCACTATTATACCAGTGATGTTACGATAGAAGGTTATGAGGGAGTTCCACACCTCCCCCATGGCAGTGCATCCATGAGTGGAAAAGATGTACTAGGATCTTCAACATCAGTACCGGTGCCTAGGGATGAAGAAGGCAGTGGAAGAATTCGTTTCTCAATGCCTCACTTGACTTCAAGTGAAGGTCGAACATCAGGTTTCAGCAGTCTTGGATCATCCACTCTAGGCACCAGAGTGGAAATGGGGTGGTATATCGATCTAAGTAGTTATAGGTTTACCACACTTATCCAAGGGATACAATACCTTTTGGGTGATTGTTGTCCAACTCACCAAGTCAGCTCACTTCCTACCCATCTAGGAGCTAGGTTCTATAGAGGTATTAGGATGCCTCTATATTCAGGAGATAGTTCGGCTTCACAGGGTTCCCTCGATGATTGTTTCAAACCATGATGATTGATTCACATCCTAGCTATGGAAGGGACTGAAGGAGGAATTCAGGACTTAGTTGCATTTGATCACAGCATTTCATCCCCAAACAGATGGGTAGATAGAGAGGACTAGCCAGGTTTTGGAGAACAAGCTTCGTTCTTGCATCCCGGACTTTATCCAAAGTTCAGAGGACCATCTACCATTGGTGGAGTTTGCATACAACAACTACCAATCCTCCTTTGGTATGGTGCCATTTGAGGAACTGTATGGGTGACTATATTGATCATTGTTATGTTGGACAGACCTAGGGGAGTCAGCACTCATGGGTCCAGAGTTGGTACAACCCACCAATAAGAAGGTGTAGATCATCCAGGAGCAGAAGAGGACTACACAGAGTAGAAAAAATTATTATACTGATAGGATATGGAGGCCCTTGGAGTTCGAGAAAGGAGACCATGTGTTCCTTTGTCTCACACCTCGACGGAGATTGATGATATTTGGATGGGGAGGCAAGTTTTCTTTGAGATTCATTATCCCTTTCCTGATTCTGAGCAGATTGGGAAAGGTGGCGTACTACCTAGCTCTTCCCCCACAAATAAATCAGGTCCACAATCTCTTTCTCATGAAACATATGAGAGGGTACATGCATGACCCATCACATGTCATCGACTGGGGTGAGCTGTACATTAACGATGGGGAATGGTTTGTGGAGTTCCTGGTGGAGATTGAGGATCGACAGGAGCATGTCCTTTGTGGGATATCGATTCCTCTAGTGCATGTTTGGTGGTATCATAGGAATATACACGTGAGAAATTGCGAGTGGTTTTCTTAGATTCATGCTCAATATCCCCATTTTTTTTAAGCCCTTGTTTTGGATTTCAAGGATGAAAATCCCTTAGATTGGGAGAATGTAATGTCCAATAAATTTATATTTAATTTTTTTAAAAAAAATATGAGATTATTTCAAGAATAGGTGATCAGATGGAACATGATTCTGAGGTCCAATGAACCCGGAATAAATGTGTGATCTTTTATAGTTTGTTTAAAATAGTGTGTGTGTGCGGTTTTCGAAATTTCTAAATAGGTACCCAGATTAAAAATATGATGGAATTGTTGCATCTAGAATGACAACTTTACATAAGGAACTAAACTCAAATGACACGAGTTAAGGGAAAAAGTTAATATTCAGGTGTTTTAAGGAAAAATAAAATAAACCTAAAAGAGTATATTTTATTCAAAAAAATATTTTTACTGTGAGGCAGTGAAGAGACAACTATTTCATTTCATAAATGAAACAACATAATGATGTGGTAACTCAGCATTAAAGAAATGCTGAAATGTGTTTCATTAATAAATATCCTAACATGGGTATGGGAATTAGAGCACAATTAAGGAGATTTATCTGAACCTCTGGAGCGCTTGTGTGGGAAAATGACAAACACCTTCCTTCCTTCCTTTCTCTTCAAAAGATCTCGACATCGACGATAGTTGTGGATCGGTGAACGATGATGGAATAACATCGTTCTTCACCAACTAAATATATGATTCCATGTAAGGGGTTTTTGTTTTTTGTGTGGCCTCCCTTCCCCCGTTCTTCCTTTCTAAATGAAGAATAAGGGTCAATTCACTAAAATATTGACCCACATATCGATCGTCCTTGTGGGAATGGGATTTTTTAATGTGGGGATCTAAAGAGGGGATTATATCCTGGTAGTTATTTGACATCTATCCTTTAACTTTCCAACATAATGAGAAAAGGACAAATGAACAAGGTTGGTGTTCGTTTCCTTGGGGGTTCATTGTTATCTCTCTCATTTTTCTCGTTATTCACTGATGGACCCCGGTGGTCCCGTCAGATTCTTGTTGGGGTTTCCTAATGTGTTCATACCCTCATATCAATGGTAAGATAGCCTGGAGCACATGAAAGTATAGGTGGTTACCGAAGGATCCCTATGGGATTTACGAATCAAAAAACAGACCACCAGAGTGTGTATGTGTCCCGTGGTAGCACCCACTGGAGGGCCGCAGTGGTGAAGGTGGCTCTTGGCATCCACTTTGGGTGGTGATCAGAGGCTGCCAGTTGGTGGTCTATGGTAGAGTGGGCAGACGTGGCATCCAATCATGTCCTACGGTGAAGAATCGCGGTCCAGCTGGACCATGGAAGGACCCTATGGAAAAGTCATGGGGTGGCTACACGACGGACCGTAGGCTTGAATGGACCCTGAAATCATCATGTCCCAGCTGGATAGAACCCGCCCGCCAGTGCATCCTGGGATGAAGGGGAGTACCTGGCTGCTGAGCGGCCGGACTGGGAAAAAATCAGCCTACCAGCGTGGGGCCAAGCCAGATGATGACCGGGCCGCTGGGCGGCCCAACATGATGGACCCACGGACCAACAAGCTAGGTCCAGTAGGTCTTTGGGAATGGCCAGACTTGTTTAGCCTAAACCCAACTGGGTCAGACCTGGCCCAGAACCAACCTTCCCTTTTTTTTAAAAAAAAAAGATTGTAACTTCTAAAACGCACGCCCAATTGGCAAGAAATGTGTGGCATTGGTACCCTCATGATGTGGAGGTCCTTTTGGTATACTATAAGTGAGTTTTTTGGAAGTTGGGATATAACCTATTTCTTCAGAAGGAGATGCTCCCAAAATTAAGCATTCTACAAGCAGGAATCCTGCAGATGGATGTGATGAGAATACTATGACAATCTAGTCTTGGTGCCCTAGCAGGCCTAAGTGAAGAGTGGGTCTAGGTTTCTTAGCAGGCCTAATTGATGATAGGGTCTAGGTTCCCTAGAAGGCCAAACTGAGGAGCATGTTTAGGTACCCCAGCAGGTCTAAGTGATGAGGGAGTCTAAGTGCCCCAGTAGACCTAAGTAATGAGAGAGTCTAGGTGCCCCAACAAGCCTTAGTGACTCATTGGGGATGAGTGACTCATTTGTACAATGTCTTCAGTGTTTACGACTGATAGTATTTCTCTTTTATATGTTCGGTTATGCCTATACGAGATGAATCTAGTGACTCTATCTCGACTATAACTCTTAGAGGCTACACTTCTTGTACCTATTTGGTAGTCTAATTTGTGCATACATTCCTTTGAGGTATTACCTTTTTGTTTTTTGGTCCTTAATGGGTATTGTGTTACTGAACACTACACAGGCTTTGCCCACACGTTTTGTGTCTTTTGAAGATGATAGATGCTTTGAGACAGACGATAGTGGTTCGGGACCAGGCGGTTCCTAGTGAGATCCGGTAGACGAGGCGTACTTCCACAGCTCTAGGCAGCACCCCCTTCACCTACCCTTAAGGTAGGGTTTACCACAGATGGAATTCATGAGCTTTTACGTGTATTTTTTTTGGCTTGTATTCTGGCACCTTTACTTTCATTTTTGTATTGCTACTCTCAGTGGTTATCTTAGTGGCATGCATGTTTACTTTCATCCTTATGGGCTCAGGATGTGTTTGTCTGTGTGTACAGTTACTTTGGAAAATTCCTCCCACTTGAGGGATAATTCATTCGGAACTAGTGTCTAGTACTTGTCCATTGGGAGTTGGGCTTGGAGTAGTCACAAAACAGGCCCCATGGGACGGTTCTCGACAATATTCATTCATAACTAGTTTTGGTCTCTATGTGAACATGTAAGATATATTTAAAACTCGGAGAGTGACATTTTGTAACTCTGTTTTCTTTAAATATTATATTGGTAATTTTCATGGAAATAAATCCATTAAACAAATACATTTCTAGACTATGGTGATTAGTGTCTAATTCCATTCATCAAATAATTATTAGAATGAAAAATTATTCCCTTTCCACTTATTTTTACCCTATATTAACTAGATTAACCCTTTAGTGAGGTGATAAATTTTACCACGGTTAATATTTTTATTGACCAAAAAATAAAAATGACACTATTTACCAAATTTGAACCTCCTAATTATAAATAATAAATCCATGTTATCCAATTAAATACCTATATATAGAAGAAACAAATTTTAAAATTAGTGTGCTAAATGTGACAAAAACCACTTTTAGAACAATATAGTTTTCAACCCTAAATCTGGATTTATTTTTAGCTCCTGTATAGTAAATATATTAGATGAATGTTTAAAAAATTCAATTGATTTTAAAATATATATTTTTAATTAAAATATTTCACTAATATTTATTTATTATATTAATTATGATAAAAATATTTTACTTTTATAAAAAACAGACTATCAAAAAAATAGTTTTTTAAGTGTAAAAATATTTTGATAGAAAATTTAACCATAAAAATGATTCTAATTAACTTAATTGGATTATTATTTATATAAAATAACTAATTTTTCAATTAATTGTTTTTTAAAAAAAATGGAACATTATGAATGCTTGAATCAAGAATACATTTTTCAATGAAAATCTATATTTTTTACTATTCATTGAAAAAATAAATATTTTCATAAAAATAAAAAAACCACTATAAAATAATTCATAGATGATTATTTCAAATATTTTTTTCATTTTATCAAATATATTTTCTAAAATTTCTTGAAAATAATTATAATATTCACTCCCAAAAATGAAAAAGAGTCGTTTTTGAAGAAAACATATTTTAAAGCATAAAATTAACTTTCCTAAAAATTAAGTTCTTGTTTACTAAGAAATAATCAACAAATTTTTATTTATTAGGTCCTTCATATATATTTTATAATATGGTTGATCATATTCAAACCCATAAATCTAACATTTATACAATAACTATCACTTTAAATAATAATATTTTAATAGTATATTTTGTTTTGTTTAAACTCGGTGTTGTGTGTAACATTAACCATCGAAGAAATAAAATTATAAAAATATATTCTAAAATCTCAAGTTATTACAAGGGAGTATTAGGGGATAAAAATGAAGCTAAAAAAATTCATACATACCTTTAATCCCTTGACATAAGTTTATATGTCATGAATTTTAGAAATAACATTCATCTTTAGGTGAACTTTATTACATGGACTTCTATTAAACCTAGTGTCATTACAAGATTCCCAAATGAACAAGAATCCATCTAACAAGGTCAACCTACTCCCCATACACAATACTCTATGAATTTAGCTTATATCAAACAAAAAACCTATAAGCTGGTCAAATAACCCGATAACTGGAGAGACCCCCCATCAAACTCCTAGGAAATTCAATGTGAATACAGTAAAACACTATAAAGAAACAAGTGCTTTGTTGATTCATTTTGAGGGATTTATTAGCAAAGGAACTTGAAGACTATATGAACATATTTTCTTTGAACAACTTCATCCATGGGGAAAGAAATATATTGAGATCTCCATATGAGAAGAGAAAATGGACTGGGATTGTTGTGTCCCAAAACACGGTCCCCCATGGATCCACACTTATATATAAAATGAATAAGATTATTTGGTGGTGTGAATTAACTATGTGTTCAATGAATAAAATTGTCGTTTATCTAGAAGACATGTAATTTCATCTTGAATTCCATGTAATACCACATCATTGATGTCCAAAAGTATCCAAGTCTCCTAATTTGTTGAAATATCTTGTATTTTGATTAGTGGGAACCATATGCACCAATATGGACTTACTACATATGTATTGAGGATCTCTCCTCCTTCAACTCATCTAAGGAGGAACCCATCAAATCATCCTTTATAAATAACATTCTAGGAATTAGACAATCATAAAGGATGATATTTGTTTCCCACTAATGGATATCATAATTTTTAGTTTGATCCTATGGAAGAATCTCATTTTGAAGGTATTCTTCAATGGGATACATCTATCCAATTATGACACTTGGTGGTGAACAAAACAAGTTTATTTGGTCTGAATTGGTGTTAATTTCATTAATTTCATTCATATCATTACTTTATATTGGAGATACCACCCTATGATATAAAATATGAATGATCATATCATCCTCATATGGATCTTCCAAGGTCATAGTTGCATTAGATAGGGTATCATCTTAGGTGTTTTATGAACATAGAATTTGAGATAGTGTTGTTTTTTTAGGAGAATTCATATATCAACCCTCACATAGAATTAAGTATGGAAATCAAATCTTACTTATTAATTGAATATTAACAATTTATTTTCGTAATAAACAACTTTAAATCAACCTTAATGCTTAGTTGGCTAACTGATATTTTTAGGTTCAGTTCCAAAACTATAATTAGAGATTAGTATGTCAACGTATTATTAGTATATCCCTCTAATGGAAGGAAATTATAGGGTAGGAATGATTTATTTGATGAAAAAACACAATTCAAAATAAAATCCTATTTAGCTTTGATTCCTCTATCCATCATCCTATTGGACTTCCAAAATCACTTTCAAAATACATTTCCCATGTTTGGGAAGTCCCATTAATTGATAATATTTACTCTTTATGGAGATCTATGTACAATAATGACTTCTCTAGGATAGGACTATCCATGAGTAAATTGGACAATTATTTCCCCTTGACCACCTTTTGAGACATGTATTTAATGTTAAAAAAACTACAGAATGACTACTCATCACACTAGGTATCTAATTAGTATCAAAAGACTAAGGATATATTTGATCATATCAGCACAATACACTAGGTGGAATTTACAGTGCTATATAGTGTCTTAGTTTTTGTATTATAAAAAACAATTCAATTAGGATCTTCTTGATATCATAATACCAGTTATTATCATCTAAAATTGTATTGAGGTGAAAATAGATACTATTCACCTTTCTTGTATGATTCTTCTAATAAAGTAGGAAACCAAGTGGTCATTCCATGGTTTCCATATATAGGATGAGGGTATTTACTTCTATGAGTGGTATTATGAATAATAGCTTTCAAATATACTGTTTTAAATAATCAAAGGCACTCTGAAAATTCAAGTTCTAGTGAAATGTGAAACCTATATTTGTAAACATTTTAAAGGGAAAACATTTGTAGGTGAGGTTGGATATAATGTGTTATATGTAACTGAGTCACCCCTAGAACGATCAAAATTAATTAAGGTTTTGAGGGGTGGAATATCAAGAATCACCTTAGTCTTTTGATTTTAACATAAATAATATTATGGAAATCCATGAAGCTAAAGAATTTTACTAATGTTTCCCTAAAATAACATTTCAGTGAGTTTATCTTCAAACTGTGTTGACACAATTTTCTGAAAACTGCCTCAAGATTGGAAATCTGATCACAAATTTATTGATATTTTACCACTATATCATCCATTTATTATTCTATGTTCTTCCTCATAATTGAATTCAAAATATCTTGCATGACTTGTTGGTAGGTAGTTCCAACAATCTTTAAGAGAAATTTCATTACTTGGTAACAATATTATTACCACTAAAAAATTTGTGTCAAAAACTTTTCAGTAGAATCCATGATGTGGTTCTTACAAAAATAACATGAGTAATGTTTTTGTAGAAAAGTATCACCATGCCTTGAGAAGACACGATTTGGATCTCTATGTGTTACAATATTTCTGACTCATTGATGGATAGAGATTCCTCAATTAAATTTCCCAATCTAGTGACATGGTAGTGTGAATCTCCCACTAGGAGTAGGACATCCATTGTGTCCATTTTTTATAAAAATATTTTTGAAACTATAAAATTAATTTTTAGTGGATTTATAGAAACTTTTTTACCTTGGAAAAAATCCACTGCATGTAATCCATATATCCATGGGTTTTTTTTGTTTCACTGTCTTTTATTCAAATGATTTTAGTTCCAAAATAGACATTCGGATCAAAAGTTAGATTTATTTTAATCTAGGTTTATATTTAGCATATTTGATGGATTTTTACCATCAAGAAACCATAAAGACCATGTAAAAATCATGTGTATGGATAAAAATTTATAGAGACACCATATTATTTATTTGTGACACATTTTGTCCTTTATTTGATATACGGTGGAGGAAGCCCTTTATGGTTTCATAATATTCTCAAGGACTTTGAGTTGAAATGAGAAAATGGGGAAGACAAGTGTTTTGAGCACATAAAATTTAATCAATTTAAGGTATGTTCATTTATTTTTTGAGTCCACATCAATTTTAATCCTCTATAACATTATATTAATGTGGTCACTGCATCAGACGGTTTTCATGTCAGATTAAACCACTCACTTCGTCAGATTATTTATCTGATCATGTATGATAAAATTGAAGATCCTTTCTGATCGAATCAGATTAAATAATTTAGTAGGGTTTTATTTAATGGTCTCATAAAAAATTCCAATCTGATTGCATACCTTGTTTATAGTGATGCCTCCCCCAATTTTTGGGAAAGTGGTTATGAACACTCCCTATATATATACAACCCAAAACACCTTTCAACACACTATGAATACTTGATAGAAGATATTATTTGAGACATAAATTATAAGAGGAAAAAATTTCATCATTTTTACAAATCTTCAATGAATCCCCCAGGTAGTTTTTGTTCCCAAATAGGATCGAGACCACTGAGAGGGGGGTGAATTAGATGTTCTTTTTTATTTTATAATAAATTTTCTTACCTTCTTTAGTAAACATTATTAACATATGAAACTTTTTAAAGTTACTATCTACTCAAATATAACTTCTCAACCTTACCTTTAATATGAAACAAATATAAATAAAAGGAAGAGCATGATATTTACAAGGTTTGGTAGAAATAACTACACTTTTTCATGTTGGATAGTCCCACAAACATGGATTATTTCACTATCTTCTCTCTGGAATACAAAGGAAAAAACAGTTATAAATAATACAATCCTAGTAGAATCATTACTGTTATATTTGGTTATATCTCCCCAACTATCCTTTTTTTATCCACTTCCCAATATATGGTTATACACCTCAGTAAGAAAATTCTTTTTAGAAACTGGTAAGTATGCACACTTATAAGCTTAACTTTACTTCTTCTTTTTTGATCCACTTCATAAAGTTATTCACATTCTCTAAAAGTATTCTGAATCAAACTTTTACCATTTCTCAAAATTCAAGTACTTATAAAATTATATAAGGAACTTTTTGGTCTTGAAATTTTTTCTAGAAACTCTATACTAAAAACTTCCTCAGCAAAAGTTAGCCTGATCTACATCAATATAGTAACCTATATCTAATGAGCTCCATCTGATTGACCTTAGTTTGATTCTCCTTATGCTCTTATTTAATTGAGTAGTAACTCAATTGGTATCTCAAAATTCCTCTCTCTGATGGAACATGGTCTGATGAACTCACTCTGATGGATGTCACACTGATGGGCTCACTCTAGTAGACTTTCTCCAATGAAGTGTCATCCATTGGAACATGCTCCATTGATTGGATTAAACCTCACTATGATGGACTCATTCCAATGGAACTTCCTCAGCTTCAACCTAAAAAAATCTGGTTGGAACCACAATAAATGTTCCACAATTTTCGGATCTCTAGCACATGTGAATAGTTCAGGTTATGCATAATACAAATGTGTGATCTATTTTTATAGTCACACTAGAATGGAAAAGGCAGGAATACTATTTTTACTTCCCACTCAACGAAATTCAAAAATTTTAAATTTCCCATTCATTTAATTCTTCATATTTGAATTATTCCACTCTTCACAATAATTCTATGAGATTCTCAAATCTTCTCAAATCTACTCAATTATTCAGACTTCTTCAAGTTTAGAAACATCACTTCAATCTGATTCTTTATTATGATGAAAGCATATGAAAAACTGGAGTCTCACAATTATGATGACCGCTGGTAAACACTAAAAGTATTCTCATTAAGATTATTCATATGAACTGAAAAACACTTTCTAAAACATTGAGATCATTTTTTGGCATTCAAAAACCTCCTTTAACAATACTTTGGAAGCAATCACATCTCAAAATATCTTCAAATTATTTCTCCTTATATTAAATTCCTCAAACCGATGATCCCACATCCAATGAAGTTCAACATCTGAGGAATTTATTGGTTTCAGAATGCATCTGATGGATCCATCTCTGTTTCAATATAATGGATCATTGTCATCACTAGTTTGGTGGGTCGGCATAATTTCTTAGGAAAAAATCGATATTTTTGTTATTTTTCTCTCGACCTAACCAAAATACAATTCAACCTGATGAAAATGGTTGACTACATTGTTGATGATCATCCAGTTGATCAGTCTCCATTCTCATATATTTCATTATTCTCGATAAATTAACTACTCAATTCTTCCTCCAATAGAACTTTGTATCCTATGTATTAAAGATTCCAACAATTCAATAATGAATCTGTTTTAGAATCCATTATGAGAAATAAGTGTAATTCTATGTCTGATGGAATGATGTTAATAGTGACTTCTATTATTGTCATATTGATGATTTTCATATAAGTGATCTTCATACTTCTATTTATATTGTTCATCACATTGATCAGTAGTGCCCAGAATACTTCACATCATATTCTACTATCTTCCAAAAACTCAAGATCGTATCATGACTTTATCATGATTTATGAGAAATCTATTATCTGTAAAGCATCATTAGATTTACTATCAAATTTAGAATCTAATAAAGCTTCTCATTACAATCAAAACTTTCATTTCAGATGCAATATTATTTGCAATAGCTTCTGACTTTTAAACCAAGCCTCATTCTGATGGCTTGGATCTGAGGTTTAGTGTTTACTTTTGTGATGGGCATCTAGTTTTTTGTGTCTGGTGCATCTTCCTTTCCAGTCTCATGGTTAGTCTGATGGGGTGTTTTTAGAAAATAAAACACCACCTTTTCTTATATTGAACTATATATCATATATTGACAACAAATACAACCAAAATTCATCATCGTCCTTACTATCTACCCCATTTTATTTTATTTTTCAACACCCACTTCAACCATTTAAAAACCATCCACTTATTGTTCAATTTTTCTTATAACCATTCTTTTATTTCTCCCCCTATTCTTTACTCTCCCATTTCTTTTTCTATCCCTCTTACTGACAATCAAATTTAAGGAGGCCATCATGAAATGTTTCCCCCTTATTAACAAATGATATCATTTCCAAGGGTTGGAAATTTTCATATCAAAATATTAAAACTCATATTCAAGGGAACATAAGTATCACATGAGTTTCTTAACAATGATCCTTTAACTTAATAACTTTAATTATACATAGGTAAAACATATGTAGAAAACAATAGTGAAAAATCAAGGTCATCAATGTTGTCTATAACAAAACTTTCATGTAATACATTAACATGCTTCTTTCAACATTATCATTTCTATTCAAATTATTGTGAAGATTGGTTAAGATAAAAATAACTTGCACCCATGTCAAGAAACATATGATAAATTTCAGGTATATAATCACCAATTTCCAAAAACACATATTCTATAACCTCATTACTTTATTTTGTAATAATAGTAATAGACTCGTCATTATTTTACTTATTTAAACTCCTTAAATTCCCTACAAGTTAGTTCAAATACAAAAAAGTTTTGGGAATAAAGGGGAAACACAATAGTTTCTTAGAACCATCTTTTGGACTGAGATTCATCTCTTAATATCTACTTTTTCTTCGTCTTCTTAGATATTTCATTGGATGTATTTTCTTCCTTTTTTCCATCCTTCTCAGATTCTATAACAAGTTTATTTTCATCTCTAGAATCTTTTGATAAGGATGTCAATTTGTTTTCCCATTGAGTATCATTTTTGTTACATTGAGTTTGTAACAAATATTTCATGAATTCTTCTTATTTTGGTAGTATATTCAAACAACTTTTAACAACATTCCCTTCTTTATCATATCTTTTTCATCTTTTCTGAATTTTCAAACCACAATCTGTTGATATCTTTGAATCAACTTTACTCACATATTCTGAAACATTTTTATTTCCCTTTTCTTTAGCTTGTATTTATTCTTCTTCTATCTTTCAATCCATTTCAACTTGTTCTGGTTATATAGATAATAATTCTTTCTTTCCATTCTCATACTACTTACATTTCTAAAATTTACTAACATACGCATCTTTATTTATATTCTGAGTTTCATTTTTTAGTTTCCCATTATTTTTAGTAAAATTTGATCTTATTTTCTCATCATATATTCCCCTTGATTCATATCTATTTCTTGTTATAGATATGTTAGAGCAGCATGAAAACGATTTGTGTCCAAAAACTCCACAAAACCAACAATGTCCTTTGACTCTTAATTTTTTAGACTAATAGTGAACTTGTTCAGAACTTTGTTATTGTTGTTCCTTCAAAAATAATGTACCACTTTTCTTAGGAGGATTATTTCCATAATAATTGTTATCTTTCATGGTGAAATATGTTTTCTCACAAACATATTTTTGTAAAACATTCTTTTCACCTTCTTTATAAGTTTTACCTTAAACATCAACTACCTTGGTGAAATTTTCTCTCATATTTCTTATATCACTTTTTGTTATAAGAATTATTTATTTTGTTTCAAAAAACTCACATTATTTCTCATCTAGTAAAACTTTTAGAATATTATAATCTTTTTGGATTCTTCTAACTTCAACTTGCTCAACATATTTTCTTTTACAAGTGTAGATTCTTTTAGATTGAGGTTATCATTTCCAGATGATCATTATTTATAGATTTTTAGTTTTATTTCAAGATCTCCAATCTTTATATTATGATATATAATAAAATTGACATTTTTTTCCACTTTCTTTATCCAATCATCATTCTTGAAATATAAATATTTGACATCTTTCTACAAATTTCCCCTTTACTTCTTGAGTTGAGTATTATGCTCAATTGATTTTTCCAAATTTGTTTTAAGAATACACTATATTTCTTCAATATCTTAAGTATTATCATCATTATTTGAAGAATAAATTCAATTATAAATTGATCAATGAGGTTTAGTTGATGGTATGATTCATCATAAGAAGAGGAACCATTCTTCTTTATTCTTATTAGAAAACTTTTCTTCTTCTTGTCATAAGTAAATATTTCAATATGTTTCATCCACTTTTGTTTCTGATATTTATTATCATCTTCTTCAGACTCATACTCTTTAACTTCATTACTTCCTTTTTTTTCAAAATTTCATTTCACATCATAATTCCAACATTTTTGAGTTTTAATTTTCCATTTCCCTTATAGTATTTCTTATAGAGGAGGGAAAACATTGTATTAAAATCTTCATATTCTTCCTCTTCCTATGAATCACTTTATCATTCTTCAGTTTATTTATCTTTTTTTCCCTTTTAAAAGGGATTTGAAATCCATTTTTCTTTGAGAATGTTTCTTAAAATTATGATATTTTATCATCTAATATACTAAAAGGATATTCTAAAGTTTATACAAGGATAAATATTCATGATATTCTAAAGATGAGACATTGGCATGAAACCTATTTGGAATGTTTGTCATAAGTTTCATAACAATTTTAGAATCTTCCAGCTTATCACAAAAAATTATAACATTACATACAATCTCATTTACCCTTGTAAAGTAACAATCAATACTTTTATCTTCATCCATTTTAAAATCCTCAAATCTACTTCTCTAGATTTATAACTTGGCTTCCTTAACTCTATCATTCCCTTTATAGCTACTTCTAAACTTTTCCCACATTTTCTTAGTTGTTGTAAACCCTATAATGTTTACAGAAACATCACTAGTGGGAGCCATGAACAAAGCATTCTGATTTTTTTCATCGTCTTTTTTACTTTTATTTTCAAAAGTTATCATAGCATCTTCATTAATGGTATAAAAACCCACTATTATTTCATCTCTAACTTCAAGGACAAGTGAAAGAAGACATTATAACATCCTATATGTCCAACTATGATAGTTCATACCATTAAAAATATGAACACACCTATTGTTCAATGAATTGTAATTATCTATTATCATAGATGGATCTTCTAGAGGGAACTTACTTTGATACCAATTTTTATTCCCAAAAAGGATCAAGACCACTGAGGGGGGGTGAATTAGTGGTTCCTTTTTATTTTATAGTAATGTTTATTAACTTCATTAGTAAACTTTCATAACCTATGAAACTTTTTAATGATACAATCCACTACAATATAACTTGTCATCTTTACCTTTCTTAGGAGACAAATATAAAGAGAAGGAATCACTCAATATTTAAAAGGTTCATCACAAGTACCCACTTCATTCCATGTTGGATATTACCACAAACTAGGATTCTTTCACTATCTTCTTTTCAGAATACAGAAACATAACCAATGAGAAATTCCACAATCATAATATAATATTTCTTTCTATAGTTAGTTATAACGCCCAACAATCCTTTTTATATCCACTTCCAAATAGTTTGTTATACACCCCATCAAGATAATCCTTTTCTACCAATAGTATGTATCCATAGTTATAAGCTTCACATTGCTCCTTATTTTCTGATCCACTTTATAAAATTATTCAATTCCTCCACAAGTAATTTGAATCAAACTTTTACTTATGTACAATATTCAAGAACTTAAAAAATTATCTGCAGAACTTGTTGGTCTTGAATAATTCTCCAAAAACATTATCTAAAAAACTTCCTTGGACAAATTCAATATAATATTCCTCAGTATTATAACCTATTTTTGATGAGGTATGTCTAATTGGTCTCAGTATGATTCTATTTCTACTCTTCCTTCTTCAATTGAGTAGTAAATCAATTGTAATATCACAATTCCTTTGTCCAATGGACCTCGGTCCGATGAACTTCACTCTTATAGAAATCACTCTACTCGTTTCACTCTGATAGACATTCTCTGATGAAGAATCATCCATTAAAACTTTTTTGGTTGATCATATTGAACCTCAATCTAATGGAATTGTTCCAATAAAACTTCCTCAGTTTCAACCTAAGAAAAATCTGGTTGGAAACTCAATTACTATTCCACAATTTTTGGAGATCTAGTGCATGTAAATAGTTCAAGTTTTTCATAATAAAAACGTATTGTGATCTCTTGTAATAGTAACCCCATAATATAAAATATGGGAAAACTAATTTCTCTTCCCACTGAAAAAGATTCACAAAGTCCATATTTCTTATTCATTTAAGTATTCATATTTTAATTCTTCAACTCTTCTCAATACTTTAGGGAGCTTCTCGAATCTTCTCAAATATACTAATATCTTCAGACTTCTTGAAGTTTACAAACATTACATCAATCTTATTTTACATTAATATGAAAGCATATGAAAAACTGAAGTTGGAACATTATGATGAACTCTTGTAAAAACTGAATGTATTCTCATACAGATTAGTCAGATAAACTGAAAAACACTTTTTAAAAAATTGATATCATTATTTAGTGTTTGATAACTTCCAAAAAATACTTTGGAAGCAAGAACATATTTGAAATATATTTAAAGTATTTCTCATTTTCTTCAAATCCACAAACTGATGATCCTATGTATGATGAAGTTCAGAATCCAATGACTTTATTAGTGTCAGCAATCATCTAATGGATCATGCTCTTTTTAACTCTGATAGATTATTGTCAGTGCAAGTATGATGGTTCAACACCACTTCTTAAGAACCAATTAATATTTTTTTCTTTTGATCATGACCTAATTGAAATAGAAGTGGTTGAATATATTTTTTATCATCATCTGGTTGATCGGTCTCTTTTCTCATCTATTTCATCAATCTCAATAACTTAACTAATCAATTAGGCCTCCAATGGAAATCTATATCTGATGTATTATAGATATAGTAATTCATAAAATGAGTTGATGTCATAATTTACTATGATGAATTATTTTCACTCCATGTCTGATAGACCGATGTTGATAGTGACTTCTGTTATTGTCACTTTGATGATTCTCATACCAATGATATACAACCTTCTGTGATAGGTGTTCCTCACACCAATGTGAAGCAACTAGAATACTTCACATCATATTCTCATCTCTTCTGAAAACTCAATATGATGTCATTACTTCTTCCTAATTTATGAGAACTCCATGATCAGAAAAGAATCATCAGATTTAGTATCAAATGAAGTCTCTAATACAAATTTCCATTATGATCAAAACTTTTATTCTAGACTCAATATGATTTTCATTAGCTTCGGAATTTCCAACCAAGAATCATTTTGATGTCCTAGATCTAAGGGTATGTGTTTCTTTTTGTGTTTCCTTTTGTATTGTGCATCTGATTTTATATTTCTAGTACATATTTCTTATTAGTTTGATAATCAGTCTAATGGTCATTCTATTGTGGTATATCCATAAACCAAAACTCCACCTTTTCTCAACTTCAACCATATATCATATTTTTATAAACAATACAACTAAAAATCAAATCGATACTTATAATAACTTCTAAATCCCATTAAATTACAGTTTAAGTATCCCACATAAATTCGACATGGTAATGCATCCCTCACATAAATGCTTCACAGTGTCTCCTATATCTACTCATTTTTAAAGGGTTCCCATAAATATTATTCATGTAAGGTATTTCCTTTGTGAATGACTCTTGTATAATTATTTCATAGAGGATTATAGACAGCATAAATCCTTTTGAGTGTCCACCCTTAAATATTCATAGTTTAGTTTACTCTAACCATGAATAAAAAAATACAATATTATAAAAAAGGTACTTTATAATATATGTTTTTCCCTATTTTTTAATGGTACATCTACATATAATATTTGAAAAAGGGTAACCCACTTTATGAAAGATTTTTTCTATAAGTTTCTAAACCTCCCATTATAGAAAACCATCCTTCAAATTAACTAAATATTTTATAGGACTCTATAATATTGTAGCATGTATTTCACCCATTGAAAAATTCCATTACTATATAAGATTAGGTGTAGTGTAGCCCCTTCCTAGAAATATTTTTTCAAATGGTTAGCTCATATGTAAGTCCCACACAATCACCTTGAGTAAATATTTTCTCCTAGTTTCTGTTAATTATTTTATTTTAGATCCTTCGCTTTGTTTTCTAAAGTCCCTTGATTCACTATCCTTCTCCTGGTTTCCCAAAATTCCTTGATTCAAGATCCTCCTCTTGGATTCTTTAAATACCATGAGTCGAGATCCTCCTCATGTTTTCTCAAAAAAATTTAATTTGAGATCCTCTACATGGTTTCATTAAATGACTTATGTTATGATCCTCCTCATGGTTTCCAGAGAATACATTCACCAGGATCATCTTCCAGGATAACCCAGAGAGGTCTGCTTCAGTATAAGTCCCACACTAAACCATTTCTTGGTACCTTTTATATAGTAATCCATGTTTCAAAGCCATAAAATACTTGTATTTGGTTATGGAAGCATGAGATTAAAATGGGAAACCATGGTCTTTATACCATGGCCTTAAAAAGTGTGTGTCTCATTTAATGGAACTAAATTATTTGGGTTCTAATTACTTCATAGGGATACATAGAAATCCTCTATTTTTGGAATGATCTCTACACCACAACACCTCACACTACATTTTATAGGATTCTAAGTTGTATTTGGATATAGATAAATTATAGTGTTATTACCTATATGGATTTAAAATAGAGATTAACTAAAAAATTGGATCAATTGACAGACAATATAATTCCCATGTATAGTGTCCTCTAAAATGTAAATTGTAAGTCAATCAACTTCACTACTTTTTTTACTAGTAATGATTTTATGAACATAACAAAAATATATAAAAGAATCATAGACTAGGTAATATGGCCCCATAAGGGATGAGATGATCTCCCATCCTCTTATCTAAAAAAAATGAAATTGACACCACCCCAGGTGATCGAGAGGCCACCTACCTTTGGAAAGCTTGAGAAACATGTGAGACTTAAAACAACCAAAAGTGACCCATGAGGAATGAAAACTATCTAAAACAAGTATACCCATTGGGGTAACCTAAAGGTAATGTCTTCTACATATTAAGAATCCTTATAACTATACATAAAACCAGGATAAATTTTAATAAATGAGATCTCTTGAAAGGAAATCATTCCATATATCAACATTTCTATGATTGGGACTAGAAAATAATATTTTTTTAGAATAGTGTTTCAAATACTTTAAATCGATACAAAATCTATTTTTCTCATTCTTTTTCATCATGTTTATTATATTCGCTATTCATTTAGGCTATTGAATGTCCTATATTAAATTAGCATTGATTATTTTATTGACCTCATCTTTCTCTTTGAAAGCATTGGTTGTGTGCATAATTATTGTCTATTATGTGTAGCTATAATGACTATTCAAAATACCTAAGTGATGAGTATGTATCTAAGGATCCATCATATTCATTTATATGAAATTATATTCAAATAAATGTTATTTTTTAATGAAATATGTGTATCTCTCTTATTCTTCATGTGACATGGTTTCACTAGTCAATGTAGGTCATAGATATTTGTTTTTACCCAAATTCGCCTATCTGAGATCATCAGCAATGGTTAAAGAACCTTACTAAAACACAAGAAGAGTATCATTGATTTTTTAAACATCATATTTACCATTTATATGAGCTTAAGATGGACTAGAACCTTGATATCTAGAAGATGACATAGGGGAATCATTATTTCCATTAGGATAATTTATTTTTGTGGAATTATTGGATTTTTTTTGTGAAACTGACCCCATCTTGATGTAAGAAACAACACCCAAGATCCATTTTTCTATTTTAGGGTCCTTACCTTCTTGATAGAGAGTATTGACTATATTAAATAAATTTATATTAATCTAATATTGGGACAAAGATGATCAAGGGTGAGATTTATCTATATGGGTTTCATAGAGATACCCTCCTCTATGAATAGTGGTTGTTCAATAGAGATATCTTCATAACTTTAATGGGAGAGGAAAGTGATTAGAAGATCCATGTAATTGGTAAAAAACATTGTGACTCCTATGATTTTTATTTTTTCCTCACTGTGATCAATTTTAAATACAAAATCTTAATCAAGTTCACTCCATAGGTTGGCAGTGATAAATTCTAGGCTATTAGGGGCAGTAATTTACATGGTGTTATTTACCAATGGTTATTTTCCCTCTATAGTTTAATATCATGTATATATATACTAAGATTCATTGAATCAGAAAGGTGGTCTTACACCATGAAAGACCCTGACGTCCCCATCTATAAATTATTCCATGAATTAGTGATATGATCTGGGAACTACTACATAAATATTAATCCAAGGTCTTCCCAAAAAGATATTAAAATCCATGTCTTGCATAACCACTATGAAATTTTAATCTCACATCAGATCACAAAATTTATTTCTTATATTACTTCATCCAACTGGTCTTTGATCAATATTTTAAAACCTTCTAATTTTTAGGTGAACAAAAGATAATTTGACATCATTATAGCCGAAACTATGAAGGATTATGATAGTTATGTGGTCGATTATAAAATTATTATCAATTAGGGATCAATGAATGTCAATATCATTGATCATTATAGGTATATACCAATTATTTATGTGTCAATGTAAGGTTGTTTCTTGGTATTGTTTTATAAAATACTTGATTTTATGAAACTTTGTAGAACCAATATATGTTAGGTATATATCAGAAATAAAAGCTTAATTCTTTAATTCTTAAGGACTTTAAATATATTCAATAAAGGCTTCCCTATGTTCTTTGAAAAGGAGAAGGGAATATGATATTGAGAGTCTACTCAGGATGATACAGATATGCTTCAAAATGTTATAATTTTGGATCAAGTTTTTTTCAAGATGCCCAGGGCTCCGGCTCCCTCCTCCCCTGCGACGGGAGGGAGGCATGTCCTTCCTTACCCCTTGTCAGCACAACCTTTCATCCCTTTCACAAATCTGGATTTTCTTCCCCCATTTCCTTCGATCCTGCTTTTCCCAAAGTTCCTGGATCTTCACCTCAGCATGCCTCAGCTTGTGATATCTTCAAAGAAGTTAAACGTGGCCTCTTACCTTCACTGGAAGATGATAATAGACCGTTTAGGGGTCTTCGTCCCTCTGTTGATGATTTTGATCATTTTATATTTGATTCTTGGGATCTTCAGATCACACGGTGGTGGGTCTATTTGATTAGTGTCAAATGATAATTTGTTTCTCCTCAGAGGAAGATCTGAATACCTCATGGTCCCAGGCCCCTCATGCAATCAACAGATACAGATTCTTTCTTGTGCGATGGTCCTTTTATCTCGACTAGAATCATGACGCTCCATTGTCTGTGGTTTGGGTAAGATTTTCAGACCTACCTATACCTTTCTAGAATCCATTAATTATCTGAATGCTCAAAAACTTGGTTGGCTGATACCAGTGTTCTGATAGCCAGACGTCGGCAGTTTTTCAACCTATCTCCCCGTGTGTATGGGTCGAGGCTGATGTTTTAAAGGATCCCACGGAGTGGCTGTGGCTTTCAGTTAGAGAAGAGTTCCGCTGGAAACAAAGGATGGTGTTTGAATCATGGCCTAATTTCTACCTGGGGTGCCACTAATTTGTACACTTTTCCCTTATTTGTAGTCATGATAATAGGGTTATACATGTTGAGGCTAGTGGTTTTGAGGGGAATGAGGGGCAGATTTCCCCTGTTACGAACCAGTGGGTGTGGGGTATTGATAGCATGGTTGAGAAAGTGGAGGCACAGAGGGTTGTTCCAGAGGCACGGGCTCTCACTAGCCCAGGTATAGTGGTCAGTGTTAAGGAGGATCAACACTCTTTGGCCCCTCCAGTGATAGTGGAACGTGTGAAGAAAAAGGAGGTTGAGCTGCGGGTTGTGTATGTGCTTGCCCATCTAAAGCAGGACTTGGGAATTCATGAGACAACCATAGATGATCCCATAGCAGTGAACTTGCTGGTGGGTTTTGTTCAAAGTCCCAGGGCTCGGGGCTGGGAGGACATGAACCTGCAGCCTCAGTTTATGGGAAGAGGATATGAACAGCCCACAAGACTGGAGTTGATGCAGGAAAAATCCTTCATATAGACTGCAATCGGATCTGAAAGTGGAAACGTAAGGATAGATGATGAGAATTTCCCAAGACCCCTAGACCCAAACACCATCAGAACAAACCCCATAGGTCTTGGGAAGGCTAGAGATGGGTAGAAGGGATCCGGTTTGGGGAATAAACTAGGTAAGGTGTCTCTGAGTATGTAGATGGCCCACAATGTCGGATAGGTAATAGAGTTGGGGAACCACTTTCATGGTATGGAGGACCATAATCCTCCAGTATCTTTTTAGGGGGATCCTTCTGATGATGATAGTTTGTAGTCACCCCGCAATGGATAGCTTGGACCGATTTCAAAGGAAAGGACCCCACATCCCTAAAATGAAGAAGGGGAAAAATGGTGTGTGTGACTCGGGGAAATGCATTATGGATCCGGGGAAAAAACCAAAGGGATGTAAGGACTAATCAAACTTGAAAAAACCAATAGAGACTCAGTCAGCTAAGAAGGGTATAAAAAATGAAGGTAAAGAAATTCGGAAAGGGGAAATTGAAGAATTGTGTAGGAGTTTAAGAAATAGGGAAGAAGAAGACATGGAGTTCTTGAAACTTATCTTGCACTCTAATGATGAAATTACTGAAAATACTCTCCGACCCAATTTCATAGAAGAGGAGGTTAAAAGAATTTATGATCATCGGTTGAAAGTTGATGATAATGAGGAGTAAGAAGCTTAGATTGAAAAGAAAAACTGCATACTGGCTTGGGGATTCAACCAGAGGAAAATCAACATAGAGGAATTTATTCAGACAATGGAAAGGATGCTCACTCACTTTGAAGAGCTTATCAGAGAGGACCTGGAAACCCTTGTTATCACACTACACTGGGAACTTTATAGAGTTTCTGAGTCATGTAATCTTAGTCTGGTTTTTAGTCATTTTGTTAGTTCTTTCAGTACGTAGTGGTTTTTTTAATGAACAATGGTTGACCATTTTTCCTTAAAATGGCTTTTATTAATAAAAATTTAATTTGGAGGAGGATTAGTTTATTTTCCTATATAGAATCTACTACTTGGTTTGAGGCTTGGGGGTCAAATCATACTATCTTGGTGAATACCTCCCTTGATCAGAATTAGTGTTTATTTTTTATGTATTTAGGTTGGATTGAACTAACCATTCCATATCTTCATGTTCACTAGAGGACGGTTTTTCTAATAATTGGTATACTAATATTATCTATTTAGAATGATCCTTGTAGGATTTAGGATCAAATTGATGTTTCTACCACTCTCACTGAAATACATGTCTTTGGGTCTCGATTGCATGTATAGATTTAGTGAAAATAAAACCCTACCTCCATTTTCCACCATGACATTGTATTAAATAGAATCTAGGAACTCATCCTTAATTATTGATGGGGAGCTTAGGTTAATGTGAGTCCTAATTATTAGCTAAGGGGGTTTTCAAGTGGGTGACATTTACTGATCCATATTGTAACTCCTTGTAAAAGGAAAATTCTATTTGGTAGGGTGGTTCCCATCCTTCCATTGATGGGGGTAAAAAATTGAAGTGAATCTAGACTAACTTTCACACCTAAAAAGGAACTTCTTCCTATAATTTATTCCATTAGTGATGATTAAATTGACTCTTATAAGATTATGATGAGGTATATGTTTCCATAGGTAACATAAATGGAATTCGGGTCATGGTTGGTTGATTCAATCATTACTTAATAATTTCATGTGCTTAGTTGATCAATTTTTCAGTCATACAATCATTAAATTTCAGTACATTACTATTTGATACTTCTTGTCACTCATTTTCTTCTGCTGGTAGAGTATTAGAGACACACATCACCTCATATTGGGGTTTACCCACCTTTACATGTCTAGTTTTAGTCATCTTATAGAGCATGTCCTCGAATATGAAACATTTTTAGACATCATTACACAACATATGGTGGAAGGGGAATTAATTAGGGAAGACATTCAGGATTAATCCATTAAGCCTCTTTATCTTTTTAAATTTGATTGAATTTTTCTCCAAGGTAGAAATGTGAAATTTTGAAACCTACTCTTTTAGAAAGGAATGGACCTCATTTTTTTATTTTTAAAAGTTCCAATGATTTTCTCCTTTTCGCATCATGGATATGGTATTTTAACTATTTTTTCAAGTAGAGGTACTTCATGACAATGATTGGGATATGGTATTGGAGATGTCATTGGTGGTTGTTTGAGAATGACATTTATAGTTTTCACTTTACAAAATTTAAACCTCTCTGACAATGGTGTCAGCTGATATTTATATTTGAAATGGTGAATGGAATATTTTATCCATTGGCCTAATACTACAAACTCCTAGAATCTAAAAGGGAATTTTAAGGGAAGTAGTTTAATATGAAACTCATATTATAGATTCAATATTTATATCTATAACAACATCTCTTATGGAATTTATATATTTAAGGAAAATATTTTCCCTTCACACTTAGTGATGAAGTTTGAAGCTCCCACATTTTTATATAATTTTCAATTTGAGAGGTTGAGGACAGTTTTATTTCTCATTATAAAGATGAATTAGTAAATGAACAACCATAAAAGATCTTCTTAATTAGGAATAGACCCAACTAGAATATTACTACGCTAGATAAATATTGGTCCTTCTAAATTTTACATGAAACGCTAATTTTTTCACCACCTTATTATTCAAAATTCCCATCATAGGACCACATAATGATAAAAAAATATGTGTAGTGATAATTCAAAAATCCTATACCATGAAATATGAACAATGGGGACTCCTATATTTGGGTTTAGGAGGATTCAAGTCCACCTACTCGGGATATGGTTTCCTCCCCAGTTATACCAGTATGTTTCACCCATCCATGGATTTCATCTGAGTAGTAAGGGACTAAATAAATCCAAATAGTTATAATAGAACTATTATATAGGAAAAAATCTAAGTGAAAGTAGCAGACAAAACCTGATAAGTTCATATCAATTGTACCTAATTTTGATTACAGTCCTGAGTCATTCTTGGGTAACTCACTTGAAATAGTGAAAAATTTCCCCCAACATAGGGAATTGTTAATAATCCATAGCCACTGGGGTTATAGACTAGTTTTCTAGGCCCCAGGATGGTTAGATTATTAGAATACACTCTTACTATTCAATTATTTATGTCTTGTTGAAGGGGTTTTCACCATGGAGAGATATTTTTCTGAGCCTGGGAGGTTCATTATATATGAATATTTCCTCTGATAAATTAAACATTATGTTTCCTCATCTTTTCCCAATCAAAATCATAATAGGAAATTTTATCCTTAGCCAAAACAGATCAAATTTGTTAGGGAAAGGTGGGTTGTGGATATAGCTAAACCATTTACATTATCATACATTAAATCTAACTGTGTAATTGGTAATTGAATGTTTAGAGGATCTCTTAAATCATGAGCCTTTATATGATATTGGGTATCCATGCCATCTTCAAGAATTCCAGTGTGCACTATATTTCTAAAATATGTATCATCATTATGTTCTTGTTTTTTTGTTTTATGATCACTTTAATTTGTGGTATTTATGTCAATAAAATTCACCAATTCTAATAATGCAATAATAATCAAATACCCATTATCATCATAGTAGTAATGGGGTTCTTAATCATCTAAATACCCTTCGATGAATATGTTATAATCCTATGTGATTTTTATTTTAATGAAGGAAAGATTTGAATAATGGCCCCTATGAGGTTTCATTATCCTTGATGCTCCATTAAAATTGGTTTGTGGATGAAAATATTCAAGGATTACCCAATAACTTTCAATAAAATCACTTTTCATAAAGTAGATGAATCATGAAACTTCAAGGGAATAAACCATGGGATTGATTATTTTAAATTTAATCCTAGTATGGAAAATTCCAACATTATATAAAGAGGGGGAAGTAAAACAAATCCCCCATCCCTATAGGTTTGTGGATACATTCCTCTGATGAAATCATGGTCACACTTAAAAGTGGATTTGATTATTCCCAGGGTGATTGTGGTGGTAGAAAATTCCCCTAGCCTTGGGGTATGTGGATATTTCTACACTTCAAGTGGGTCTTATCACAAATCCTTATTATCCTTTCATGTTTTGATCATAGAATAATCTAGTTGTATTATATTTTTTGGGTTAGAGGTTTTTTACATCGAATATTGCTTTATGATTACAGGTTTGACTTTCCTTAAATGAGAGGCCTATTTTACCATCCTAGTAGCCTGATGTAGAATCTTTTTAATGGATTACTTTAGAAAAGTTTACCTTTAAATATCCACACTTTTCGTACATAAATATCAAATATTATTATACAAATATTCAATATATAATATTATGTTACATGCTAGAATCGTATAGATCAAGTGTCATTAGAAACATAGATACATAAGAAACTTATTAATAAGTGATATAAATCATCTCCCACTAATTTATTCATAACTATCACCATTTTTATACATATCATACTTGAACCATTTTTTCATAACATAATAAATGGTGGGATCATATGCTCACTAAGGTCCAAAAGTGAGTTAACAATGATCACTTGAACAAAGCATGAGCATAAGGGTATGAGATGATGATCTTATCATTTTAAAACCATTCCCTACCTATAAAATATATTAATCTTGAGTGATTTAATAAACCATGGAAGTTCCTAATAAATGAGTAAAAAAAGAATCATAGAACATGATCCATGAGATTATAACATTGGAATGAGATATAAGTTTGTGGCATACACATAAGCATAGAAAATAATTTCCATAGTAGTCAAGGATCACTTCCAAGAGTATCATAGTGGATTTATTTCACTCATCAAACCATTATATACTTATTCAATGTTCACTCTCAAGACTCTAATAGTAGGAAAAGTCCCTTACAGAATTGGTTTCACACTCCATTTGAGTCCTTATTATCTCATGATGTATCCATATTTACCTAATGCATTGGAAGGATATAAAATTTTGAGCCCACCCCTTATATAATGAAAATCATATATATATATATGTGTGTGTGTGTGTGTGAAAATATCATAAATAATTCATCATATAATAACCCATGGAAAGGAAATGGGTTTCATAAACATTTTATCATAGAATAATAGAATAACTCATGGAAAAGAAACGGGTTTCATAAAGTTTTCAATGTAGCATAATAAACCTGTGGGAAATAAATGAGTTTCATAGAATCAAAATTAAATCATCATCACAATAAACCATACAAATAATAAAAGTTTATGGTATCATTGGATCATATTCACAGAAAACAATAGGTATCATAAAATGGTTTCATCATAGATTAAAATACCATTAAAATATATCTTTAATGTTTCTTGGGGAAATTAACCTTTTCATTTTCAAATTGGTTATTTAATATCTTAAAATTTACCAAATATTAAGGAAACCATTTTCATTGAAAATAAGCATGTAAACTAGTAATGAAGGATTCAAATAATGAGTGGTCATAATAGTTGGATCCATTCATGTCGTGTATATTAAAACAAATATTCTTTTCTCATTTTTGGTATAAATTCAAATATAACTCATTCAAAAGATGATTAGAACATTCCTGTTAAAAAAAATTTTAAAAAGTTAGTAGGGTAAAATTTACTTTAAAAAATCATAGGAGAATAAAAAAATTGATAACATTTTCAAATTACATGGAAATACAAGAAAATTTATTCTCAATAGAATATAGAAAAGAAGATGATTTTTCATTAAAATCATTCATTCTGTATCTTGAGTACTTAAAGAGTTGAAAATGAAAAGAAAACAAGTATTATCTCTAAATAATCAAAGGAGAAGAAAATTAATGAGATTATTTAGAGGCAGATCATGAAATTTCATCAATTTAAACTTAATCATAAATAATCTCAAAGAATAATGATATTGTAACATAAAACCCATACCTAAAATTCCATTTTCTTTGAAACCGGACTAAGCACCTATTCTTCATGATACATCATTTAAATACTTTCTTAAGGACCCTTATAATGGTATTTTAAGAATACCATAACCTATAAATTTTGGATAATTATTTTTAAGATATACTTTTTCAGGTTTTGGTCGATCTAGATAGCTCAAGGTGGTGTAAAGAAAAGAGGGAAGTTGCATCATTTTATAAGGGATGGAAAAGACACTTGGAATTACAAAAAATATTAAAATATAATTAATTTATTGTCAATAAAAATTATTCAAAATTGACATATATTGAAATAAAAAGTTCCTAAGTTCAAAATATCATCATCCAATGAAATTTAAATAGGTTTTTGTGTCATTTGAAACCTTATCTTTTGATTTAACCCACTGGTTCACCAATTTTAATCTTAACTGTGGTAATCAATTTTTTAATATCAAAGGGATATAATTTTAATTATAAGGTAATAGTTTTTTTATAAATTTACATGTTATGACATTTTAGACCATTTAACAACCTACATGTCCTATTTTAAATTTTTTATGTTTTTAAAAAAAATCATAACTATTATTTAACATAAAATATCATCAATTTAATTTTCGATACTGTTCATCTAACATGACTTTAAAGATAACATGACAGCAACGGATTTCAGATATAATCCTTCAAACATTATTAATATGTTATAGTATCATTAAAATTTTGTTAACACAAAAATTAAACAAAACTTTATTACTTTTAATATTTTTAAAACAAGTTATTTTATTTTTACAATAATTGAATAAATATTGTGTTGGTTTTGTGTAATAATTTAAGGTAAATATTTATTCACTAAAAATTAATAAAAACCATGATAAAATTATTAATTCAAATTTAAAATATATATTTATAACCGAAAATGTCCTCTTTTTATCCTTATGTAAAAATTATATGGATATTAAAGTCAAGAGAGTGGAATTTTGTATTTATTCCTTTCTTAAAATAATATAAAGGTCATAATTAAAGAAAAATGGAACCAATTAGCCATATATTTTAGAAATAGTTGTAAATTTTCAAAATCCATTCATAAAATAGTATAATGAATAGTTTTATATAAATTTTAAATTCTTTTTCAAAAAATTTAACCCAATTTAACCCATTTTATTCTTACTGAGGTGACAAAATATTACTAAAGTTATTATTCATAATGACCAAAACTAAAGGAGAAATATTTACCAAATTTTAATCTTATGATTCTAAATATAAGATCCATTTCTAAATATTCAATTTAGATAAGTTGTATAAATTTATTTTAAAATAATTTTTCAAAACAGGAAAAAAATCATTTGTTAGATAAATACATTTTTAAGCATAAAACCATAATTATTCTTATATCATGCCTAGAAAAAACATTTGATTAATTTTAAAAAAAATATTTAATTTATAATTTTTAAATTTCATTAATATTATCCACAAATATTAATTAATTTAATTTATTAAGATGAAAACACATTGCGCACATAAAAATTATTTTTTTAGAAAAATATCTCTTTTACTTTCAAATGATATTTATTTTCATTTCTAAACAATTTATATTCAATGAATTAATTTTATACGTGTGTAAATTTTTGTTTTTAGGAATAGTGGAAGTATTATATGTATGTGATATATGAAAATTTATATTAATATTTATTTTCCTAAAACCCTAAGAAATGAACTTTAACATTAAAATTATAATTAGTTTCTTTATATCTAAAGAAAATAAAAACCCTATCTTGGGATCCTTTATTGTATAATGACATTGATATTAAAAATGGACCATTTTTGATCACCTTCATTTAAATGTTATTATTCAAGGGTATAATACCTCTAGTGGTGATTCACACATGCTCCTTTGATCTCTATGTAATGACAGTTGGTCTCTTGGTGCTAGCATGGATAATCAATAACATTGTGTCATTCGTTTAGATCACTCATCCTTTGGTCTTAAAGGAATACCTCTTAGGGTTCTCATTATTGAGTGAAAGAGAGAAAGAGGTTGAATTATAGAGAGAGTGAGAGAGAGGGAGAGAGAAAGTGAAAGAGAATTTTGTTGTGTGAATAAAATATGTATTCTCAAATTTTTTTATTAACCCTACACAATAGATATACTTATCTATTTATAGATATGAGGTTTAGGTTAAAATATTATTTAATTTAAAGTTGACACTTAACTAATATTTTTATATTTTATAAACCCCATTCCATATAATAATAATATTAATATTATGATTTTGTGGTAAATTCCAACTTGTGCAATGATAAATAATATTTTTCATATTGTATATAAATATTCATCACCAGACATGGTCTTAGTCCATTCGAACTCTAATTTCATTTAATTAACACCAAAATAAACATTTATATCAAATATTTTATTTATTAATAAATATTTTTTATTAATAAAATTTGAATAATAATTATGTATTTCTCTTGAGAATAATATTTATTCTATTAATTAAATTCAAATAGAATTTAATCATGATCAATAGAAATAGTTAGTGTGTGAACCTCTAGGATTATTTATCATTGTCATGAATCCGGATTTCCTAATGTATAATATTACTATCTATAAACAATTTAAATCACCTTAGAGAAAGAACTTACTATCATAATGACGACAATCACATATGAATGCTCACTGGGTAATATGATCCCTTTTTCACAATATCTCATAAAGAAGGTTTCAAATTCATGTCACCAACCTATTTCTCTATATATATTTCATTGAATATATGAAATTAACATATCATTACATTATGTAATTTAATTTAGGGAGATGCTTCTATTTTAATTGAAGGGATTAGATATCAGCTTCAATAAAGATGGAAGGGAAAAATCCTTCCTTGACTTATCCATTAATAACATGTCACTCATGACGTGCCCAACTTATCCAACTTCACTATGAACTGATATCATTATGGTTTATGAAATACATATAAGTACATGAGTTGTAACATGAATTAATAATTATCTTAAAGTCCAAGGAAAATTACGCACACTCAAAGATAGGAATATATGATGACACAAAAACATTCATCATTCCTACATGATGGTATATTATCATAATATCCCTTCTTAGAGAATACCATTTCTAAACATCATGATACAATGTTTCATCCACTTATGAGTACTTACACCTAAAATTCTAGATATTATATTCCCTAAAATATTGTGTTATCAAACTATAGAACTATATTTATGAATATTGTCATGGAACTTCAACTATCTCATTATAGAGGGGAACTGTAATGACCTTATCAGTGTGACAAATACTCTAGAAAATTATCACATGCATTCTATGAATAATAAAAATCGATATGTTATTTGATATTTATATTAATATTCAATTATTTTAATACACATGCAATCCAAAATACAAAGTAGTTAGTTCTAGGGAACTAACTCCCACAAAATCCCACATTCACTAGATCCAACTACTAATGAATGGTGTATCCTCACATGTTAAACATACTTATGTTATGTATGGAAAAAACTACAAGTCCTACCACATTTCTAGGAGTATGGTTGGAAAATACACATGGTTGTGTAGATAATATTTTTAATGTAGCATTACTATCCTTAGAAAATCACTAAAATAGTTATATAACTGAGTATCCACCACTTTTTATCATTTCAGAATACTGACATCCAGACTAAATCCATAGTCAAATCATATCATAAAATTATAAATATCTTTCTTTTGTTATAACCCAAACTAGAATAGGACATTGCTATACCGGTTCTTAAGATACATCAGAAGTTGTAACGTAGCCATATATTTTTAGATATGGAAACCACTAAATATTATAAGTTTTTCTTGTATATTAAATTATAATTTTCTACAATTTTACATAAAAATGAAATAATTATATATAATATTTCAATTATCAATGATCATCGGTATTCCCACTTCTCTAGACACTAGGAACTCATCTGGTTCTACCTTTCCATGTATTGTCGGATAGTTCTAACTGTAATTCTATGCAGTTATGTTTTATATTATTTCATATTCACCTATTATTATTTATGCATCAGTAATATCAAAAATTATTATATATCATATAATATGTGATGAATCCCTATGAAGTAGTCTTTTTTTAAAAAAAAAATTAATCTCTATAATCTCTTCCAATGCCCATAAATGTTCTTTGATACAGAGTATACACCAACAAGAATTCATCATTGAATTTTTTTAAATTGTATTTTTAAATAATTTATTAATATATGTATTATTAATAGATTTATAATACCCATGAATATATTTAGTATATCTTGTTCCCTGTAATGTGGTTGCTGGTTTAAGTCATACTTAGAAACAATTCATTCCTTAGTCTTTAAAAACTTATAAGACTCAACAATTGTTTTCCATATGTTATCAACATATCTATCTTGAAGATTTATAGTGCTCACGCTTACCGGTTAGTGAAACATTTCATTTATTAATTTCAAAATGAATATTCTATGATCACTATGCATGATTGGTTTAAAAATGAATTTATGTAATATTTATATCTTATTGTCATTTATTAATGTCATTGTCCCTTTTTTAGTAATTACTTGTAGACTATACCATAGGGTCTCCTTTTGGTTGTGTCATATAGACAACTTCTATAAGGAATCCTCTAAATGAGTCATTCTTTATAATAAATTGGCCAATATGATGATCATAAAAGTATACTTTAACGACTATAATTCAAGAAGGATTTTAAACATGATGAACGGTGAATAAGTTTTTTCATTAACTAAATCTTTCAATAATCTATCATGATATTTTGGTACTATATTGTACCTTCAATTTCTAGTTTCTCTTGAAGACTCACCAACATTATCAAGTATTAGAAACACCCAAAAATGCAGTCCATGAATCTTGATACATGGATTCCATTACATGAATTTTATATACCTGTTAATCTTGTAATAATACATTTTATTGATTCCTTGTAGGAATTTTTACTCTAAAATAATAATATATGTATCACCCACCATGGTGAACATAAAAAACCACTTTAGATATAAATTCCTACATAGTATGTGTCTCTAGAACTACTCCACCCACTAAGCTTAGTGGAGTGCACTATTTCTAGGTAAAATCGTGTGAATATATAGACTTATCCCATATAATTTAAGAATTATCCCACTATCTTTAAATAGATAGGTTTCCTTTATGGATATATTGTCGATCTTGACTAGATTCTAATATCCTTAGTGGATTATAGGATTATTAATCTAGATTCACCTTAGTGTTTTGATGTTCATTTTTTGCTAAGGATAGATTTTAGGGTTTAACACTTTTAGTAGTATTAAAATTGATTCTTATCATATCACATTTCATATGATAACCATTAGGCAATATAGTTTTAATTTGTTTAGTTTTATCACTTCTATCTATAAAATATTTCTTGAAAGGGATAATGGATTGTTTAAAATATATATAAGAATTTTTATTGATCTTCCCATTACTACCATCATTCCATTGATGTATATAAAGAAATATGATTTAGGGATAACCTTTACCTCACATATATAATTAATGATTTCTTAGGTAAGATATGCAATGAAATGAAATATCAAATATTCGATTTACCATGTTCACTTATTTACTTCACTAAGAATTTGTAAAATTTTCCATGAAATATATGTAGATACCTTTAGCTTTAGAATACTTCACATGGCTATTTTGAACTAAATCTAATTGTTTTATGAAAAACCTTTATAAAAAAAAGTTTTCTTCATAAAAAACATAATAATTAGTTTTTTTGTATATCTAGTATTGTATGTTAATTGAGAGAAAAAACATTAAGTTAAATAATCAATCCAACTAATTTAAGTTTTATTTTGAAAAATAATTTTCTTTCTATAATCTTGTAAGAGTCTTATATTTTATATTCATGTTTATGTATAATGTATTTTTGTTATTCAATAGTTATTAAAAAATTAATTTAGTTTAAAGTACCATAACAACATTTATTCAAAAAATAAATAACGCCTTATTGTTTCTATATGACCACTGAGATCAATGTTTTGGAAACACTTATTACAAACTTGAATCAATCCAAACTGGAAATGAGAAATAGTGAGATCCACCTGCATAACATAATAATCACCTATTATTAGCTCCTTTTGAGTTTACTCTATATAATTTTTATTCTTGATCATTTCCTATATTTTAATATATGTAGGTTGTTAATATATTATATTTAATAAACAAGTATAAAATAGAAATATGATTAATATACATGAATTAGGTGCAAATTATTACTGCTTCAATTCATTGTAATTTATTTTACAATTTCTATTCTTTTCACATAAGAAGAAAATAGCCACTTGTCCATTCTTCTTCCTTTAAATATTTTCATCTTTGAAGGATTCTATAAAGTCTCTTTTGGATTTATATTATCCATGGGATCTTCAACATTGTATATTAAACTTTTTATCAAAATGGATGGAGGAACAGGTCTCAACCAATCCTTATCCTCTTGGTGAGGTATGGAAAAAAGTTTCCTAAGAAGATTATCTGTTATGTTTGTCCAATATTTTACAAATAAGTATAATTTTGGTGGTAAGTAAAATAAGATAATATTAATTCATAATTTATTATCCATGTGGAAGCCCAATTTTTCTAACTAATATACCCCAACATTTTGAAAGCATGATCAATAGCTAGATGGAATTTTTCCGGTTTACACGGATATAGTGCATTGATAATATTATTTATTTTAATCCTTTCCTTCTCTTTCTCGAGATATTGTATATGAGATATTATAGTGTGAGAATCCATGTCCTTATGTTGTATCATCAAATTTTCAGATGTAGTTGATAAAATAATACAATGAACAAAGGAATCATTGTCAACATATCCCAAGAAGGCACCCTTGTCACCTTAGCCCACCTACCAGGGTTGAAGAACATGAATACGATATTCCAACACATAATGAAATTTTTATAATAATAATGTATTACTTAAATGACTATACCATATCTAGAAATTTTTATTTTTAAGGACATGCACTGAATTAAGGAATGATTGCACTTACATTGTGGATTTCCTTACAATTTTCTACATTAATTAAAATAGATGGTTAGTAATTTACTTGATACAAATTAGGTTATAAATAATAATAATTAATTTTATTAATTCTTACACTATTCTATGAAGTCACAATTTCCCTCACCATTAAACTCAGAATGTCTTATTTCCAAAACATTTTAGTTATAAGGATACATATTACCTTTTTTAATGATCCAGACTAAGTCTATGAAAACCATAAGTAGGTACATAGGTAGGTGGTCTTGCCAACTTTAGTCATGAGTATTGTTGATCCATTGAGTGTATTCTCATTCTTGAAATCCTGAATTGGATTTTATCAATACTTGCCTCCAAATTTTTATTGAATATAATTTGGTTGTTAAATTCAATAAAAGTTCAATTAATCCAACCCAAAAACCTCATGAGAAATCCCTAATAAAAGTAAGTGTCCAGAATTTTTCTATGAAAACACTTAGTTCTACAGTTTCATTTTAAATCAATTAATGGAAGGAAAAGTATTCATCATATTAAGTTGAGATATTTTAATTTATTATGCATAAATTTTGTCTTGTTTTATTGTATACATGTATTTTTAATAATAAGTCAATTCTAATTAATTAATTAACCATTTTGGATTAAAAAAATATGCATAATCCATTTATTTAAATTTGTATTTTCATATTAATTCATTTGTTTATGTCATCACGGTCTTGCATCCATAAATAAATAATTAAAAGACAGAAATAGATAAATAATTAAATGGCCCGATTATGAGCTTACCTAAAGGTAGATTTAATGAGAAGACAATAAATAATCCTATGATCTAGGAGAAATAACTAATATATTCAGTCTTGGATTGAGTTAAAACATTCCACCTTTCCATATGTGTATCACCTGGGTTGGAATCATTATAGATTAATCTTGAACTACCTCCCCAAATCTTGGGAAAATCCATTTATTATAAGTATTTATAACTCACATGCAAGTGAGGGGAACTGAAGGACTGTTTGAAGAGGGGTTACAGATATATCCATGGACTTGTAGGTCCTACATAATAATGGAGGGAGGGTTGACTTGAATGCCATAAAATTTAATTTAATATTAAATAATTTCTATATCATGAAATAAATTAAATCAAAATATCCAACACATGCACTGGTCTTGGTAAAACTCATGAATGGTCATACATGAAATGTATACACAAAAGTAAATTGGTTAAAATTAATTTATATTCATTCATTAATTATTATGATTAAGACACTTTCATTAATTAATTAATTATTTATTTATTTCTATTTCATCTTTAATAACCATCTGAATCCTCTTGGAGATAACCATTATAAAGGAATTAATGGAATATAAATGGAAAACCCAATAATTAAAAATTCACTACAAAAAATTAATTATGCATTTAACATTATTTAAAACCATTATTAAATTTTCAAACATGATAGGTTCCAATAAATATAATATGGTTTTAATATTGTAGTTTTCAACTTAATTTAATTTAATTATAACATTAATTGGGAGACTACATAGCATGTACTATCCAGCTACTCATCATGTACCTTAGTTTTAATGTATCTGGGTTACATGCCTGGAGATTCAAAATGTTAAGTCAGCCAGACCACATGGCATGTACATACTAGCTACACGACATGTGGTCAAAATTTTGTTTAAATATGAAACCCATCAAAGAAATTGGTCTGTTTATTGATCATGATTACATGACATGTAAAATCTAGTTACACATTGTGTATCAATCATGTCATGTGTCTACATAACTCACTGAATGGCTTGGCATGTATTTTGAATATGGGAAATAATGAACTATACACCCTGTACACTGAATACACATCATGTATATCATAAATTCTCTAGGTTTTTAGTCTGACGTGGTTTGGCCGTGTATAATGAAATCATGGATTATGAGATTTATGCTGCTAACCTATGTAGACTAAACAACATGTGCACCAGCTACACACCTTGTAATCTGAAAATTGAAAACTATCTTGCAGCTGTTTTAATTGCTGATAAATTATTGTATGTAGCGGGGGTTTTAACCTTCGTGGGTAGTAAGATACCAAATTATAGTGATGATTAAAATCATCACTAAATATCATTAATTTAATTAGTGGTAGTTTAAACCACCGCTAAAGGTAGATTTATAAAATAAATTAGTTGATTCTACAACCCCAGTACCAGTGCCCTGAAAAAAAACATGCCTATTTCACATGCACAAACTTCCTACATCCAAAATAATACAAGGAAACTAACATTTTCATAAGAAAAATCACATTGAAATCTGCACAATTATTCAATTTGGAAACACATAATAGAGATAAATAATATGGTAGGGTGAAGAAATATGATATTATTGGATACCACATTGTGTTCTAAATATTTCACTATAAGAGTTCTAAAATAAGAAGCTCATTCCATGGAGGGAGTTGCCATGCCATTTCAATTATAAAGTCATAAGGGACATGTGATAATCCACATGTCTTCCATGGTGACAAGGAAACCTAGTAATTTGAGGAATAGCTTGATTAGATTGAGAGGATCATCAATTTCATGAATACTCATGCGGAATTCAAGGTGGGTTTCTCCATGTATATGCTCGAAGGACTAGGTAGGAGACGGTGGGACTTCATAATGCAAGCTAATTTTAATGAGGAAATTACCTAGACTTCTTTCAAGAAAATATTAAACCAATAGTTTTACTCTGAGGAATTGTGAATGGAAATTATCAGTATTTTCTAACCTTGGAGAAGGGGAAGTGTACTGTTATGGATTATTCCCCCCATTTTGCTGATTTGGTGCATCTAGCACCGGATCTAGTCACAAATGAGTACCTAAAGGCTAAATGATTTGAGTTAGGATTAAGTCCAGATATTCAATAAATATTGAATATCATGTATATTCTTACCTTCATAGAGGTAGTCTTAAAATATATTCTAGATTAGGAAGATACATCTAGAAAGACAGGTTTTGGTGGAGCTTTAGTTTGAGGGGTTATTACCCATGGTGTATTTTTTTCCAGAAAAGAATATGCAAGGGGCATCAGTTTCATTTAGGATTTATTTTAGGGGCTTCATCAGGGTAGCACAAAGTTTTCTTATAATATTTTGGAAGGTGTGTTCATACAAAGCCTAATTGTGTGGAGGATCCTAATACTTATTACCATTGTGGACAGTTTGGTCATCTAAAGTGTATTTGTGAACAGATATCTCAAGGTAGTAAGGAAGGATCCACTTTCATCAAGGGTTCAAAGGTTCATAACGATTATTCCAAGGGTGGTGGGTCTAACACATAGGCCAGGGGGTTTATTTTGATAATACTAGATGGATTTACCTGGAAGAGTATGATATATGAATCTGAAGAAAGTCTCACTACTGTTAGAGGTACAATGTTTATTTAATATTTTATGGTTCTAGATTATTTTGATACATGTTCTAATCATTCCTTTATATTTTCAATGTTAGTTGATAGGTTAAAAATTAATTTTAGAACTTATGTAGTTCTAATTTTATCTTTCCACACCTTTGGAAAAGCAGTTTGAACTTGGTGTCAATTGTCCTAGATGTTAGGGGATGATAGATGAATTCAAGGTTGTGTGTGATTTTTTAGTTCTAGATATTGAAATCTTCAAACTAATACATGGAATAGATTAAATTATCAACATTAATTAAGGCCCACATAGACTTTTATATTCATTTGGTATAGTTTTTTATTCCAATGGGGGTCACTCGGGATTTTTAGTGTGAGTGGGATGCTAGATCGTGAAGGGTGGGCATTTTTGTTCCTTATAATTGGGTAATACCATGCTAGTTATAAAAGATTGTTCTTGATGTTAATGAACCTTGTTTGAGATGCTAACTTCCTATTATGGTGTGTGAAAACTCTAAAGTATTTTAGGTTGGTTTTTCTGGTTTACCATCATAGAGAGGGGTGAAATTTATTATTGATTTTCTCACAAGTATGATGTCCATTTGTATTTCATCTCATCAAAAGAAACCTAATGTGTTGGTGTATTCTGATCATGAGGACCTGAAATATATTTTTTCTTAGAGGGATATGAACTTGTGATTGAAAGGCGGAGTGGTGTATCTTCATAATTTTTATTCTGAAATTGCATAGACCCTTATGAAAGGGAATGTGGTTTTCAAGGCATTGAGCATTAAATTACTGACACAAGCCATGAAGGAATCATTTATGGAGTGGTATCTTATTATTTTGTTTGCTAAGATGATATTGGGAGTGGATTAAATTGGTGGAATGGTGTTCTTGGATTTGATGAATTCTGACTCCTCCTTTGATTTGTGGGTTTATCAATAATCGGTGAAAAACACTGAGTTCAAATGCTTTAGTAAAATCCTTTATGGTGGGGAGACCTCGGGTGAGTGGTTTTTGGTCTCCTAGTGGAGCTTTGTGCTTCCATAATAGGTTAGTTGTTCCATTTTCTTTTAGGTAAGAGTTGATGGAAAATGGACATTGATCTTGTTGGTCTGTACACCCTGGATCTACCTAGATGCATCACAACATGAGATGTAAGAATTGTTGGGCGTGGATGTGGTGGGAAATTGTATATTTTGTCTCATGGTGTCTAAGTTTTTAGAAAATTAAGGCAGAACACTAGAGACACACTGGTTTTTTTCAACCTATACTCATTCCAATATGTAAGTAGGATGATATTTCTATGGAATTCATTATTTTTTTTCCAAAAAATCCTAGAGGGAGGATACGATTTGGTTGATCATTGATCAACTTAAAAAAATTAATGATTTTCCTACCTATCAAGAAAACAATACATGTGGGGAACCTCAGAGGCTTGTATGTCTGTGAGATTGTGAGACATCATGGGTTTCCCTTTATTATTATTTTTAATAGGGACCCAAGGTTCACATCCAAATTCTGTATAACTTTGTAGGAGGTGATGGGTCCCTAGATAAAATTGAGTATGGATTATCATTCATATATGGATGGATTGGAATAGAGAGTTATCTAGGTTCTTGAGGATATGATTCAGGCTTGTGTGCTTGATTTTGGTGGATCTTGGGAATATCATTTTACACTAGTAAGACTTTCCTATAATAATAGTTATTATGTTTCAATAAATATAGTTCCCTTTGAATCATTATATATACATCCATATAGTTCTCCCTTGTGATAGGTAGAGTTGGGAGAGTGGAATTTATTTAGGATAAGTCTCATTCAAGAGATGATAGAAAAGGTGTAGTTGATCCAGAAGAGGTTGGTAACAACACATATCTGTCAAAAATTCGAAATAGGTGGTCTAATATTTTCATCTGCTCTCAAGATAGTATTGATGTCTCCAATAACTGTCCTGTATTGATCCATATATGATTCGTAAAATTAAATATTCATTAATACTACATTAGGATTGTAATTTCCTAGTGTATTTGGAAGAATGTGTTCATAATACATAAAAATAAACATGTGAAATCAAGAAAATGTTAGGTCATGAAAATGTTAAGTGAAAACTCTGTGCCACACATGATATATATAAAAAATGACTGTTGCAATATTTTTCCAACATATCAACAATACCACTAATCAATATATGATGATGAACACATCTCATCACCCTCTCCACCTCCATCTATACTTCCTGCTACCACATGTAAGAAAATTATATTGAAAATTAAATAATGTTGTATATTTATATTTAAAATTAAAAATAATAACTGTTTGAAAAATAAATTTTTTTGAATTTTTTTGATGTACCTTCTTACCACTAGTCGATGCAATACCACCAGGGGAAGATCCAGTCACCTTCTGATATAAATGAATCACCAATTTCTACAAAGTGGATATCTGAGTCCCCTATTCCTCGACTGTGTTAAATAGAGAAACAATCTCTCGATGAGTATCTCAAGGTATGGACTAAATGCAACTAGGAGTATATGCAGTTTCAATCCTTAGTGGCCTACCAAATACCTCAAGTGGTATGGGTCCCAAACCCATCCCGTGCACTCGACTAGGATGCTCCTTCCCAAGAACTTAAGCAACTGGGTCACCCTAGGAGATTGAGAAGGACTGCGCTGGATTGGCATCACATAGTTCATTAATTTTTACCTATAAATAAAATATTATTCATATTATAAGAAATATATATTAACATAGTGACAACTGATAATAAGTTATTGTAATGAAAAATTAGTTCATATCCCAACTTCTTTGGCAGGCATATTAACAAAACTTCCATCATATTTTTTGTGAACATTCAACCACACTTCTGTTCAGGATGTTGGGTGTCCTAAACTATGTGACAAAATTAAACAAATATAAATCAATAATTTAATTTATTAAACATATACTATTTTTCTTATAAATATTTGAACTAATGAAAATATTACCAGAGCTGGTCGGCTTCTAGAAAAACACTTTGACCCCACAATGTAAGGGATGACTTGCTTAGCTCGTCTTGATGCATTCTTCCTTGAAATATCTTGAAATAAATAAAATGTAATTTAATATTAATGTATTCAATTTCATTTCATCTTCATATACATGTATAAATGTAAAATGAGATTGATATAATAATATATATTTAAAAACTATCTACTTCTAATCATGATGTCTGTCAACAAAAACTTTTCATTGCTCCTTGGGTACCCCATCGGGTATCTTGTCAAAAATCTGTTCGGCGGTCAACAAAGTATCATTGACATTGCTCAAATATCTATAATGACCAACGTTTTGAATTGGAATAAAACCTGAAAGAATTTGAACTTTTTCGATTATTGAACGGGTTGTTTTTAAAACCAAGCTTCGGAACGGAATTCTGAGAGTTAGAACGCTTTTTTGTTTTGGTTTTGGGCTTTGGCGAAGGCCTGTGAAGTTTCTCTAGTGTCTTGATAGGTCTCGGGAGCTTCAGTCCTGAGGGAGAGGCTGGTTTTTAAAAGATAGAAAAAGGCACACGGACTGCCTACGGTTTGAATAAACCGTGCGGCCCATTGCAGGCAAATTGTGCGGCCTTATTTAAAGAGGTAGTGGCTTGTGCATGGGTTGTGCACGGTTTTTCAAACTGTGCGCCTAGCCCATGTGAGGGATCTCCCTTAGGTAGAGGGTGTTGCACGGTTTGTGCATGGTTTGGAAAACCGTGTGGATCAAACCGTGCAGGCTGGTCTATTTAAAGTTTTTGATTAATTTTAAAATAGAATAAAATAAAACCCTAAAATCTAAACACTCTCCCTCACCCTCACTCAACTCGCACAACACACAGGGAGGAGCTCCCCCTTTGAGTCACTCTATGCCCTCCTCCTATGGCCTCCTCATTCCCCCGTTTTCATCAGATTTTTCTCTTGGTTTCTTCTCTGATCCTCCATGGTAAGTTCCCTCCTTCCCTCTCCTCTTGTTTTCTGGCCGGATTTTGGCCTCTCCATTGACCCGCATGATTTGACCGAACCCTAGGTGTTGGGGGTTTCTTGATTCTTGTTTTTTCCTTTGAGATAGGGTTCTTCCAAGGTTGTCTTGGGACCCTTGGGTTTGAGTTTGGGCATCCGCCACCAAAGGCGAGGTGGATACGGGCGGTTTTGGTTTCTGGCTTGGGTTTTAAGTAAGGGTTTTACCTGTGGCTTGTTTTCTCAGCTTCTAATCTAATGCCTTAGTTGTTATAAAGGGTCTTGGTATGTTTTTCTTAGTGCATTGGCTGGTTCTGATTGGTTTCATTTTTTCAGAGCATAGGAGGCTCTTAGTAAGAAAGCGCCAAGATCTGGATTAGACGGATGGATCCACTTGGAGGTAGGGTCCCTCTCCTTGTCCTTTAAATTGATGTAAAGTATTAATCAGTTTAACAATGAAATGACTTAGTATTTTAAATTCTACAATCTTGTTTTGATTAAACACAGCCTGGAAAAGAGTGTTAAATTCAAGATAAGATAAAAGGGTTGCTTGAACACTAAACTAATGATTTAATAATAAAACCCCTCGATTACAGGTGCGCTTTCTTCAAGATAAAAAATATTTATAGACTTTTTATTCTTGCCTGCTAGATTGTTTTGGTGCCTCTTTTATGCTTTCTTTGTGAACTTTCTTTGTTAAGGAAAAGGGAATGAAATGTCTGGGATACTTGTTTTTGGGTCAATTTTCCATGTTCAGGAAAATTGAGTAAGATGATAACCATAGTGGTATGACTTAAGACTAAATGACTTGTTAACTCTAGAAGGTATCAAAGGGTTAAATAATGATAAATGTATCCTTTAAGATGGAATGGTGAGACTAGGAAGGAACAGACTAGGGTGGTATGACCACGCCTCGGGATAACGTAATGAGCACGACTTATGTTAGTAAAATGAATGTGTGAATATCCTGATTTAGATACTTAAGATGGATTCCCTTAAGTATGAATGTAAATGTGTTCTCTTATGTGAGTGTGGTATGATTCATTGAGTTCTTATGAGGTAATTCCATAAGTAGTATATTATATACATGATTGTATTGTGAGTGTGCACATGCTGATGCCACATAATGAGAGATAACAAATGTGAGGGCATGCTGAGGCCACCTAGTGACAGATACGTGGCTGGATGGGAGGTAGTTATACCCCATGCCAGTGTGATAGTACATGTCTGGAAGGGAGGCATTCTTACCCCTTTCCAGTTGACTTCTAATAGTGATTACATGTCTAGAAGGGAGGCATTCTTACCCCTTTCCAGTTGACTTCTGATGATGATTACATGTCTGGAAGGGAGGAATTATTACCCCTTGACAGTTGACTTCTATTGATAATTACATGTATGGATGGGAAGAAGTTATACCCCATGCCAGTATTATGAATGTGACAGATGGGAAGTAGTTATACGCCTTACCGATTGAATGAATGTAATGGAAGGGAGGCATTCTTGCCCCTTTCCAATTGATCTATAGGGATGAGAGGCATTTCTACCTCGTGCCTCTTTTTTTAGTAATGGGTGGGAGGAATTCTTACCCCACACCATCAATGATCTAAATTATTTTATATATATATATAGTGACATGGTCAGGTTACTTTACTGGCAATGAACCAAAGCAGGTATAATCGTCAGGTGTCCCTTGGGAACCTGGTCGGGTGTTATTTACATATGTAATTCTGCATACTTATTTCTCCATACCTGATCACTATTTAATTATTATACATTGTTTGGTGCACATGATCCTCAGCCCAGTTGGTGAGGATTCCTTAAGTGCATCCAAGATACCCGAGATCAAATCCAAGGGGATAATTTCTGGGTTACTGTAGTAGTACTGTAGTAGGTACTGTAGAAGGAATATATCAGGAACTGTGCAGAACTGTAGCAGGTACTGTAGCGGAAACTGTAGTAGGCACTGTTTGGCACTGTAGCAGCTGAGAATATGCCCCCATTTGAGCCTTCGGGCCACCGATTTGGTCACCGAGTACTTTAAGGACATCGGGCCACCCAGGACTTGGGGTTAGTAAGGCCTTCCGACCACCTTAAGGCCTTCCGGCGACCTTAAAGTGAAGATGAAAACCAGAAAACCTATAAGGTACTAGCATCATAAGGAGGAGGAGAAAGGAGCTTTCACGATTTTAGAAGCTAAAAATATTTCAAGAATTATAGGGTATGCCACCTGCCATCAGGAGAGCCTATGCATGCACAGGAAAGCCTATCCAAACAGTTATGCGAAGGTGGAGAGCTGATTTCACGATGAAGATGCTGGGGAGGAGCAGTTCCAAGTAGTTATTCTGGGTTGTATGTAATGTTTGAATCCTATGGGCATTGAATTCATCTAAGGCTTATAGGCCATGTAATACTTATGCATACAGGCCTTGTAAGGGTTCCACTTCACCCCTTGAAAGGTGGATTATCAAAAATCAATAAAAAATGAAGGCCTTTGGGATATTGGAGTATACACTGTCTAGATTGGGTTTGACACCAATGGTTCTGGCCTACTGAGATTTATTTCTCACACCCTACTCGGGCCACCATTGCACTGGGGTACCCGAGTAGACCTTTCTTGCAGGACCTAGTTGTGTGCTATGCTATTTTTACCTGAGGAGTTAGGAGAAAAGGACCAAGCATGAGCTTGGGAATCTTAAGGGATTTCCGTCGGGGTTTGTTTTCTTTTATTTTTGGATTGTTTGTAAATCATGCTTTAATGTTTCTTTCTTTCATAACTGTATCATCATATGTACATGCATGCATTGTAAACTAGCATTTTCCGCCTTTTATAAAATGGTTATTACCTGTCTTTTGCTTCTTCATTTCAATTGTTTACTGCTTCCGCTATTGAATATTGTTTACTTTGATAATATTGTTATGTTACTCTGATATGAGGGTATAGTCTCCCCACTCTCACCTCTTGAGACCCTCACTGCTAGCTGGCAGCCTCTGCTGTACGGGGAGATGAGCTTGAGGCCATGTGACCCACTGGTCTGGCCACCGGTTCGATGGTAAGTCGGGCCGAGACGTTACAAAGTGGTATCAGATGTGTTTCTTTTCTATTTCATTACAATTTTGGGTTGGTATAAAAGAGATTAAGAATGTTTCGGCACTTGGCTAATAGCCATTCTTGGGACTGATCACCCCATGTACGGGAAATGACCGAGTGGCCAGGGTTGGGAATTTTTGTTCGTGTTGTTTTCTATTAAAGTTCATATGATTTCACCTTGAGTGACCATTGTATTTTCTGTTACTTATGGTTTATGAAATTCTTTTAATTTTTTCTCTTGTCCTGATATGGAAAGAAAGTTTCATTCCATGCATCATATTAGGCACATAGGAATTAACATGTCATGCATGTGCCATGCCATGTAGTTGCATCTTAGCTTGCCTGTATAATATGCTTAAGGGATTATATTCCATGCCTATGTGTTAAAACATGATTTCGTGTTAGCTGCTTGTAGTGACAAGCTCTGTTTGATATATTTAATTGATGTCATGAGTTTAATTAGTTGGTTATGAATATGATGGGAGCTAGTTTTCAGTTGTAAGGTGCATGGGTGCCTTATAACTGGGAAAAGGTAACTCGTGTATTCGAACTACTGTAAAAGTATGCTAAGTTTAAAATGCTAAAGTAAATTGATTTTGATTAAAAAGGGGATCTAAATTCCAATTTATAAAGTGTATGGGCACTTTATAGATTGGTAAGTGGCCACCCATATCATCCGACCATTGTATGTGAGCATGTTAATTTCTAGTTTGGGATCTGGTTTTTTATAAAAAGGAGAGTCAATTTTCAATCCATTAATTGTATGGGCACTTCATTAATTGGGAAATGGAAATGTGTATTAAATGTAAAGGCTTTTTGTATTTTGAAATCATTAAATGGAAAGTGTTATGTTATTTCAAAATTGAAAAGTTTTGGCTAACTATTAAATGTGCAACTGGCCCCTAGTAGGACAGTTGGAAAGTGTTGTATGAGATAATCCAGTTGGGGTTTTTGAATTTTAAAAAGGAATTGAGTAATTGCTTTGGGGTTGCTTTTTGAAGAACCCTGGATGGATAAAATAGGACCCTCGTAGGTCGCACTTTTGTTTAAATGTTCATGTTTTGCTCAGTTAATTGATAAAGATGGGATGTCTGTGAATATTTGATGTTCTTAAAAGGAAGTTTTTGTGAAACTTGCCTATTTTCTTGATGCGTGGTTGAAGTTTTTATGGGGTTAGAGTTTAAATGGGGTAAAATGTTAAGGTCCTGGTAATGGAAACCGTGGTGGTGTGTTGAAACCCTAGTGTAAGGGGTAGTTTTGAGTTTCTCCATGAGTGGCCTTTGAACGAGACCGTAGGTGTTTTCGATGAGAATTGTTTCCTTAGTGGTGTTTTGATGATTGGATTTTGAGCCTAGCGACTTATTTGGTGTGACCCGTCGTTAGGGTAGACGTTTGATCTTCGTAAGGGGATAGCCCGTAGTTGTTAGCAACCTTTGTGTTTTAATTCCTTTATTGTACCGTGGGTTTTCTGATGCGAGGTGTTGTTCGGGTGTCGTTGTCCCTTATTGGACTCTTGTCTTTCTAATGACAACCTTGTTCAGATGGGTGGTCATTGGGTTTTGAATTTTGTTACGGATTTGGGTCATCTCCTCAGTAGAGTGGCCCGACGTTAAAGAATTGTTTCGTCCCAATGTTTGGGATGTCTTTTGAATGACTCATGTGTTTTGACACAATGGTTTCCTTGTTTTGGATCTTCTTTGTTTGTTTGGTGATTTGATTGTGGCAGAGGAGCATCACGTGATCGTTTGCGGTGTTTGTGTACTGGCGTGTTTGTGCTTGGCTAGTTTATCTTCCTTCCCTTCGACAACTATGACACTCCTATGGTTGGGAGTGCATTGCATCGAATCTGGTAAATATGTCCTTCCAAGTAGAAGAGAAAGTTCTTGGGATGCCTTTTGGAAATGGGTTGATTGTGTTTGAATTCCTGTGAGGCATGCGAGTTTAAAATGTGTGAATGTGTCGGTAGGTGAAGTCGAGTTCCTTTCTTGAAGTCGACCAGTTGTGGTTTGACTGTTCATCCTTCCAATAGTCTGGTGTGATTAGCTGGAATCTGTTTCAATCCTCTTGGTGTATTCTATTTAGCGACGAGCATTTCCCCTATCTTTCCCTCATCTTAGAAGCACTAAAAGATCATCAGCCTTATCTGCGCTAATGATTTAAAGTCGTTTGGCTTGATCGGATGGTTCTCTTTTGGCATTACACGCGGGATGCATGGATTCTGGTATGGTTTGACCTTGGAAGCATCATCAGAATTCAGGTGTGGGATTCGATGAACGTGTTTGTGCTAAATATAATGTGCCTTAGAGAAACGCTTTGTGGATCTGTATGAATTACGTCGGCCGTTTAGGCTGAGCGTTCTTGTAAATAGTCAGCCGGAGATGGCTTGGCTCGGGGTTCTTGTTTAATGTCTGTGGTCGGTGACATACCATTCTCTGGAACGTCGTCACGTAGAGGCGAGTATAGTTTGTGTCAGTCGGTGCCAAATATGAACAACCATCTTAACATGGTCCTTGAGGTCGATTGGGAATCGACCGTTTGATCTGTTTCAAATCACGCTAGGAGCATCGTGGGAATGCTTGGGTCATGCTTTGAATGTTAATTCCAACGGTGGTCCGAACCGTAGTTTGGAGTTGGTTTCTTAACATTAAAAATATAAACTGGGAAGTACCTGTAGCAGGATGCTTGGCGAGATGATGATGGGTTCGTGTCCCTGAGTATATGGGCTCAGAAAGAGTTGTCTCAGTGTTTTGGTTGGGAAACAAGTGTTGGCTCAAGTTTTGGTGGCTTAAGCGCCATCGGTTTTAATGGATGCTTAATTGTGTGTTGGACGTTTGTGAATGCAACGTGATCGTTTGAACGAAGCTTCACAACCCTTGTAGGTTGGGTGATGTGTACATTGTTCCTGAAGGCTTCTCGAGGACGAGAAGTTCTAAGGTGGGAAGGTTGTAATGACCCGTGTTTTGAACCAGACTAAAACCCGAAGGAATTTGAACTTTTTTTATTACTGAAAGGGTTTTTTTTAAAACCGAGCTACGGAATGGAATTTCGAGAGTTGGAACGCTTGTTTGTTTTGGTTTTGGGCTTGGGTGAAGGCCTGTGAAGTTTCCCTAGTGTATCAACAGGTCTCGGGAGCTTCGTTACCAGGAGAGAGGCTAATTTTTAAAAGATAGAGGAAGGCGCATGGGCTGCACACAGTTTGACTAAACCGTGCAGACCATTGTAGGAAAACATTGCGGCCTTATTTAAGGAGGAAAGGGTTTACGCACGGGCTATGCACAGTTTTCCAAACCATTCCCCTAGCCTATGCTAGGGATCTCCCTTAGGCGGAGGGTGCCACATGGTTTGCACATGGTTTGGAAAACCGTGCGGATCAAACCGTGCGGGCCAGTCTGTTTAAAGTTTTTCATTAATTTTAAAATAAAATAAAATAAAAACCTAAAATCTAAACACTCTCCCTCACCCTCACTCAACCCGCATGACACATAGGGAGGGGCTCCCCCTTTGAGTTGCGCAACTCCCTCCTCCTATGGCCTCCTCCTTCCTCTATTTTCTTCGGATTTTTCTCTTGGTTTCTTCTCTGATCCTCCACGGTAAGTTCCCTCCTTCCCTCTCCTCTTGTTTTCTAGCTGGATTTCAACCTCTCCATTGACCCATGGGATTTGGCCGAACCCTAGGTATTGGGGGTTTCTTGATTCTTGTTTTTTCCTTCATGCTAGGGTTGTTCCAAGAATGTCTTGGGACCCTTGGGTTTGAGTTTGGGCATTCGCCGCCGAAGGCGAGGCGGATACGGGCAGTTTTGGTTTCCAGATTGGGTTTGAGGTAAGGGTTTTACCCATGGATTATTTTCACAACTTCTAATATAATGCCTTAGTTCTTTAAAAGGTTCCTGGTATGTTTTTCGTAGTGCGTTAGTGGGTTCTGGTTGGTTTTGATTTGCTGGAGCATAGGGAGAACTTATTTAGAAAGTGCCAAGAGACGGAGTGGACGGATGGATCCACCTGGAGGTAGGGTCCCTATCCTTTCCCTTTAAATTTACGTAAAGTATTAATCAGTTTAATAATTCGATGCCTTGGTATTTTAAATTCTACAATCTGGTTTTTATTAAACGCTTCCTGGAAAATAGTGTGAAATGCAGGATAATATAAAAGGGTTGCTTGATCACTAAAATAACAATTTAATAATAAAACCCCTCGATTAGAGGTGCGCTGTCTTCAAGATAAAAAGTAATGATAGAATTTTTATGCTTGCCTGTCGGATTGTTGTGGTTCCTCTTTGATGCTTTGTATGTGAACATTCTTTGTTGAGACAAAGGGAATGAGATGTCTGGGATACTTGTGTTTAGGTCAATTTTCCATGTTCAGGAAAATTGAGTAAGATGATAACCATAGTGGGATGACTTAAGAATAAATGACTTGTTACCTCTAGAAGGTATCAAAGGGTTAAGGAATGATAAACGTATCCTTTAATATGGAATGGTGAGACTAGGAAGGAACAGACTAGGGTGGTACGACCATGCCTCGGGATAACGTAATGAGCATGGATTATGTTAGTAAAATGAATGTGTGAATATCTTGATTTAGATACTTAAGATGGGTTTGCTTAAGTATGAACGTGAATGTGTTTGCTTATGTGTATGTGGTATGATTCTTTGAATTATTATGAGGTAATTCAATAAGAAGTATATTATAGACATGTTTTATTGTGAGTGCGCGCATGCTGATGCCACATAATGAGAGATAACAAAGGTGAGTGCATGTTGAGGCCACCTAGTAACAGATACGTGGTTGGATGGGAGGCAGTTATACCCCATGATAGTGTGACAATACATGTCAGGAAGGGAGGCTTTCTTACCCCTTTCCAGTTGACTTATGATGATGATTACATGCCTGGAAGGGAGGCATTCGTACCCCTTTCCAGTTGACTTTGGATGATGATTACATGTCTAGAAGGGAGGCATTCTTACCCCTTTCCTATTGACTTCTATTGATGATTACATGTCTTGATGGGAGGCAGTTATACCCCATGCTAGTATTATGAATGTGACAAATGGGAAGCAGTTGTACCCCTTACCGGTTGAATGAATTTGATGGAAGGGAGTCATTCTTACCCCTTTCCAATTGACCTATAGGTACAAGAGGCATTTCTACCTCGTTCCGCTTTTTTTATTAATGTGTGGGAGGAATTATTACCCCGCACCATCTATTATATAATTTCTTTTATATATATATATAGTAACATGATCAGGTTACTTTACCAGCAATGAGCAGAAGAAGGTATAACCGTCAGGTGTCCCTTGGGAACCTGGACGAGTGTTATTTACTTATGTAATTCTGGTTACTTATTTCTCCATACCTGCTCACTGTTTAATTATTATACACTGTCTGGATTGGGTTTGACACCGGTGGTGCTGGCCTACTAATATTTATATCTCACACCCTACTCGGGCCGCCATTGCACTGGGGTACCCGAGTAGACCTTCTTGCTTGCAGAACCTAGGTTGTTTGTTGTGTTGTTTGTACCTGATGAGTTAGGAGCAAAGGACCAAGCGGGAGCTTGGGATGCTTAGGGGATTTTCGTCGGGATTTTCTATCTTTTCTTTTTGTATTGTTTATAAATAATGTTGTAATGTTTCCTGCTTTCATAACTGTATCTTCATATGTACATGCATGCATTATAAAATGGTGTTTTATGCCTTTTATAAAATGGTTATTACCTGTCTTTTGCTTCTACCTTTGAATTTTTAACTGCTTCCGCTGAATATTTTTTACTCTGATAATACCGTTGTGTTACTCTGATATGAGGGTATAGTCTCCCCATTATCACCTCAGGAGACCCTCGCTACTAGTCGGCAGCCTTTGGCGTATGGGGAGATGCGCTTGAGGCCATGTGACCCACCAGTCTGGCCACCGGTTCGATGGTATGTCAGGCTGGGATGTTACAATATCTCTATTTAAATTCTCTCCATTTTTTCCTAGATTTTTCAATGTCCACTTTCGTGCAAGCACATCAGCAACCGTAAAGTGGAAAAACATATGTACACATAAATTCATTTTGAAAATATTATAATTTAATAACATATTTACATTAAATTATACCATAATGTATTAAAATTACCATTATTTGGGAATAAAAAACTCCATTTTTCCATGTTTAAGGAATATGCTTCCAATCATCATACGAAATAAGAAAGGAAACCAGCTTCATGGCCAACTGACCAAGAATTTGGCCAAGTAATCTTGTGGCGTCATCCATAGGGACACCATATGAATCAAATATATAGAGACTGAATCCTTTTACATGAAACATTTCATGATTTTAAGCATAATTAATCATCAGAGTACAATCCAAGGATCGTTAAGTCTAGTGACTTGGAAGACTAGGTACATATAACATAAAAAATGGTGATAAAAAAACTTTTTTTTAATCTCCATAATGAGCTTCTAACTTCCTTTGAGCCCTTACATCTTCATAGGGTACCCTGGGGAACACATGAACAAAGGGATGAGCTAAAAATCACAGTAATGGAATTAACATAAGGATACATCTCAAGCACATGAGTTAGGAGGCATGACATAATGATATCCAAGGCATAAAACTTATAAAATCATTTAATATAACATAGGATCATATAAAAATGGAATCATATAAATGTGGAAGAATCATAAATCATATCATTAGTATGGGTCAAGGATAACCACCAATCCCATTTCCCATTTTAGTACAGGTCAAGGCTAAACGTCAATCTCATTTCACATCGCATCTTGTGAGACTTATCCTTACCCAATGAATTGGAGCGCTATCTGGGTGCACCCATCTCAATATTATCATGAATATTATTTCCACATAAATATTCTTACCACATAAATATTATTTCCACATGAGTAATCATACATAATCAATTGTTCATAAACATAAGGTTACCCATGGAGAGAATTTGGTACCACACTCATGACATAAAGCATAACCAATGAGTGTATCACGAAAGTTTCCATGAAAGAAAGGTATTAGAACATTCATGGATATTCATAAGGTAATTTAGGCATAAAACATGGAAGTTGGTAACAAATAGAAGTGACATCACATAAGAAAAGTATTTGAGAGACATTAGCATTAAAACATTTTTGTGCGATTTTAAATAAAATACAATAGAGATTTTAAGATAGTAAAGAAGAAATTATTTTATATAAAACCATATTTGAACCAAGAAAGTTTTTATAATAAAAATACTGGATTTAAAAAGAAAATGGTGTCTTAAAATAGAAGATAGAGTGCACTTGAAATTTAGTAAAAGTTCAGGAAGTTAATTTAAAAACAGTGTGCTTATTGGGAAGTATCGAAGAGAGATTCACATAAAATCATGTATATCCCCAAAAGAGAATGAGATATGGATCTTGGAACATGAGTTTAGAGCATATAAACATAATTTTTATGTTCTAAAAGAAAATACAACAACATTTTGGTAAAAATAAAGATAGAGAAATCTGAAGGAATAAAGGAAGTTAGGGTAGAATCCATCATGGTTTATTGGCATGGTATCAGGTGTAACTAAGAGGGATTGATGAGAGAGATAAGGGGTTTATGATCACTTATATTACATTAGGGAAGTATTCTGAAGGTGTGTAAACGAACCCCATCACATGGTATTACACAAAAAGGAATAGCATAGAGAACAATCTTGATTAAGAGTAAAAATGAGAGGATCCCTTACCTTAAATCTGTTAGTGTTCTCCACTTGTTATTAACGACCTGAATAAAAAAATTGAATGATTAATTGATAATTCAAGAACCTATTATATATTAAATTTATTTATTATAACCATTTTCATTTCATTCAAAGCCTTTTTGATTAGTTACAAGGTTCAATTTAATTGATTGGGCTCGTTTGATTACTTGGCTTTAAAAGATCGGTTCACTTATATTCACATTTGGATTACATGAAAGATGAAAGTGGTTGTCCAGAATTGAAGTTATATTCTTTAGTTAATATCCAACAGAATACATGGTTTTAACTTTAATTAGGTTACTTAGAGTGAAGTCTAATTTTTATATATATAACCATAGTGATAACCGTTTTTGTTAATCAGAAGATTTGATTACAAAGAATGTGTTTTGCATTATAACTTAATTCCATTTGTACCAAAGGATTACAGAACCAAAAATAAGATATATTAAATATATAAAAATTTTCTTCAACCATAACACAAATGGTTTCATGACCAAAATTAAAGATAATAATAGAAATTGATAAACGGTTGTCCTTGAATGTGCTAAATTAGCACATCTTAAACGGTGCTTTCATTTCTTTCAAATAAAAGGGTGGAGAAAGGAGAGAAGATAATGAAATATACCACTAGCATGAAGACATTAAAATAAATTTATGTTACTGGATTTGTCATACTATTATGGTGATGGGAGGTGGGGAAAGGAATAAAAAAGAAAAGAACTTAAAAGAAAAGAAGAAATTGGGAAGAGGAATTTACCACTTGAGAGTTCCTCCTTTGAGAACCTCTTAAGGGGATAGGTTTTGGTATTTTGAGGAGGATGAGAGATTTTGGACGTGGGGGGGCCTTGGGGTGAGATTTGGGCTAAATAATGTCAAGACATAAGACTTGAGAGGAGTGTAGAGAAGAGGTATTGAAGGGGGGTTTTCATAGTGGAGGAGAGGCGGGATTTAATAATATTATAATCATTAATTTATTATTTCTTCACAAGACAAGTAATAGTAAGTATCCGATGACCAAGAATAGTAAATGGGACATGTGAATTCGAACCATGGGTTTTTACATCATCTATGATACTAAGAATAGTCTATTTAGCTTATAATGTATATATACGCTAAAATACCATATTTTACTATTCATCAAAAAAATCAAGTATTTCAGAAAAATCTCAAAAATTAAGCCTAACCATTTTTCGATGTGTAGAATCCAAAAATAAAGCCTATTTTTAAAAAATAATTTTCTAAATATGATTATTTTAATATTTAATTCAAATCGTATTTTATTATCAAAAACCAGTTTTAAAACAATCATTAACTCATTCTAAAATATAGGTATATCATACTTCCAACATGGATATTATTTTTATACTACCATAGGTGAAGTTACGATTCATTAGGGTATATCACAATTCATAAGGGCATGTTACTATTCATAAGGGTAGGTTACTATTCACCAAAAATTATATTTGTTTTATTAGACTCCAAAAAGCATCTTGCACACTACCGTGTATGTCAGATTTTCAAAATTCCAAACACAGAAGTGACAAAATTATGTTTAAAGGTAACTTAGTACTTATTAGTTCATTATGTTGTGTTTTCCTGTGATTTTATGACATACTTAAGAGAAGGTAATTTCCATTGGAAAACATTTGGTCATTTCAAAATAGGATAATGATTTTCTCTCTGATCAGATTCTATACAAATAAACTTTTTATATTATTCTCCATAGTTTCATTGTTTCCATATTTAATGAAAAAATAGTTAGTATAAAAAAAGTGAAATAAATTTATTCATATTAAAATGTGTACCTATGATTTTCACCCTCCAGTATCCTCATGAAGAACTAGAAGTGGCGCGCTGCTCCCTCACTGTTGAGGCTTCTGAAAGGGGAGGCGACAGTTGAGATGTTGAAGGGATACTCGCAGAGAGTGTAAGAGATAGTGCAGTGGAGATGGTGTAGAGGTGCAAGCGGATGGTAGCTTAGATGTCATATGGAGGGAGACAGATGGATCTTCACCTTTCGGTGTGGTCGATGAAATAATATGATGCTTCCTCCTTAGCATTCCTATCATTTAATCAAATAAAATTAAGTTCAGAACATATATTTCAAAAAAAATTTGTAGAAAAAAAAATTAAAAATGATAAAAGATGCAGAGTACTAACAAACAAAATATACATAACAATGAGATTGAATGACTTCAAAAATTAAATAATTCGTTACTAAATGAATGAATAATTGTACATACAATTATTTTCCCTTTCAATAAGGTCAGTTTCCTACTCCATTACTTCATCCACTTCATCCATCCTTAATAGACTAATGTTTTTAATATCATGATGGAAAAATAAGGCTGCTTCTTGCTATTGATGAGATTCAATGTAAGAGGTCAAATCATCCACTTCATCACCATATCATAAAAATATCTTTGTTTTACATGAGAAACTACACTCCACCCTTCATCCACAACATTATTCACATAATATACCATTTTCTATTGTGATGATAAGATATATGGATCATGTAGTTCATGATCACCAACATCCATCAAGATAGAGAAGTTTACAGAAGTCAATTGCAAGTAATCTCTTTTAACACCTTTGATAATATTGACCCAATTTAATTTTAATAAGACAACTAAAAAATTCCAATGGTAGTTTAATTTAATAATATTTGTTAGATTTCTATAGTAGCCCACTTCAAAAAAAGTAAATATACCAATATTCTATGTTTTCAAACCCTCTTCTCGATCAACTGTACGAAATATAAAGAAATTCATGTTGTAAGCGTCGAACTTTCTAACTTGTTTTAGGGGACCTCTAGCAAGAAACTTCAACTATTATAACAACTCTGCTCGAGTATCAGTATTCATGATCTAAACAAACATAATTATATTTAAAAAATATATGTTTCAACCTAATATCTGTATTTATTGCAATATTTAAGAACTTACACGTCGTGCAAACCATTCTCCAAGCACTTTATTAAGAGCTTTCATAGTATATTTCTCATTTAATGTTCGGCATGTAATTTGTCTATTTGTTGGTATATTCAACTCTTAAATAAATGTATTTTCAATTTCTCTATTCAGCAGCACATATCTATGTTCCTGTAATAATTCCATTTATGTTAGTGTAACATTTGAGGTCTTCCCAACTGATCGGCCAATAGAAGGAAATATTTTTGATTTCCCTTGTATTTGAGATTTAGTCGATGTGTCGTAAACACGTCTAACTCAATTAAATCTTGTCTCAATATCATCCAAGTATCCCGAACAAAAGGAAAGACACTCCTCTCCTAAATAGAATTCAGCAATAGAGCCTTCAAGTTGAGCATTATTTGTCATGAATGGCTTCAAATGCCCAAGATATCTATGAAATAAAATAAAAAAACATAATTATTCATTTTATTAAGTCCCAAAAAAAATTACTTAACTAATAAAACATATAAATATAGTATCTATCAATTGGATACATCCATCGATAATGTAAGTACCCTCTTAATTTAGCTTCCTCAATCAAATGTATAGTTAAATACATCATGACAGTAAAAAATGACAGAGGAAAGATCATATCCATTGCACAAAGTGTCAATACAAACCTCTCCTGAAGTTTGTCAATCTCAAATTGATGTAGATATTTCTCACATAGTTTTCTAAAAAATGTGTAGAATTGGAGTACAGTAGCAATAATGTTTTAAGATAATAATGTACGCAATTCTAATGGTAGCAACTACTATAACAAAATATGTGAATCGTGACTTTTCAATCCATGTAACCAATGATGATTTAATTCAATACACCTTGATATGTTACTTGAATACCCATCATATACCTTCAAATGATTTAAAATTTGAAGGAATATATCTGTATCCCTATTTTTCATTGAAAAAGTTGTTGGAGCATACTTTTCATTCACATCTGGCCAGAGATCATGATTTATATTCATTGCATGTAAGTCTTTCTGAGCATTGAGATGATCCTTATACTTTCTATGCTCATTAAGAAATGTGAATATCAAATTTTCAAAAACATTCTTCTTAATCTGCATCACATAAAGATTAGTCCGTAAGAAATTATATTCCCAATATAGAAGTTTGAAGAATATACTTTTTTTCTTAAATTGTTGCATTCCTATTTCACTTGATGATGCACTTCAAACTTGTTTCCCACTATCATTCAAATGATGCACCTTCCCAGATTTTGTTTCAACATTTTCAAGTTGTGACAATATTTCAGAACTAGTTAACAACATTGGAAGTGGTCTACGATCAATGAAACCATTGAATTTTGATCTTTTTATCCAAAATCTATGAGATGCATCCAGAAATAATTGATGAAACAAGAAGCACCATTTTCTACTGTAAGGTAGCCGTTTTGGCTCAAAATCAAAGTTACAAATAAGACAAGACAAACTCGTGTAATTGTTCTAACCTGATAAATTCCCATGTCCAGTGAAGTCAGTAATGGTCCACATTATAAAAACATGCATTTTGAACATTATTTTAGAATAATCATCATATATCTCAATATTGTTGCTCCATAACTCCTATAATTATTTTATTAAAGGATGAAATTATACAACAATATAATTTCCAGGAATTTGTTTTGTAGGAATAATCATCCAAATGATAAAATACATTTGTTTTATACACATCCACGATGGTAGATTGTAAGGGATAAAAACAACTATCCAAATGTTATAACTGGTATTCAAAGTCCCAAATGGGTTGAATCCATCGGTAGCCAAAACCAATCGAACATTCTTAGGATCATCTAAGAAATATGAATGCAATGAATCAAATGTATTCCATGATTGTGAATCTTGTAGATATCGCATTAACCCATCTTTTTTATTATCTACAGAATTCCACTTCATGTGTTCGAAAATTTTCAATGACATGAATAATCTTTGTAATTGAGGATTTAAAGGAAGGTAAGGTAAAACCTTTATAGGTGTGTTCCTCTTCTTCTTCTTCATGGTAGTATATTGATTCCGACATCCAAAATCATCCATTGACTATCATCTAGAAGAATAACATTTTTTACAATCCTATCTACTTGAATCCTCCCACCAATAAAGCATAAAATTATTGGGACACGCGTGTATTTTTTGTATAATTCAGACCAATCCTTTTAACAAAATTTTTTATATCATAAAAATACTCGAGAAAGTTCTCTTTAGAAAATTCATCATGCAAAAATTACAATAACATGGACATTGCCTTATTTTTAATTCCACATAGGCATTTGATATGGTACAACTTTAGCATAAAAGAACGTTTTGAATATTTTAGACACCCACTATACAACTCTTGAATTCCATCGTCAATTAAACCATGAAACATATTTTCCTCAGTGAAGTTTTATCTTACATCAGTCTCCATAGAATCAAGAGGAGGATCCACTGATATGTTATAATTTTGATCAAGTTGTCCTACAGTCTCAAAAACATAACTTTTCACGTTGGTATTTGTAGAACCCTTATCTGGTTGTTATGGTATAGTTTGATATTGATGTTGGTGGCTTGAAATTACAAATACATCATTTATAAAGTTTTGCATTTCATTTTCTGTTTTCAACAAAGTTGGGATCTCTTTCTATGGATTGATATAAGTGCTCATATTTTTGATAACGTTTGATTCTCTATGCCAAATCCAACACCAACATTGAGTAGTGAATTTCTTCAATATTAAATGTTCATAAACTTCATCTCACTTAAACCGTCTTTTAAATTTACAATTAGGACATGTACATCTTATTCTCCCTTCAATGGGTCGATTGGATATTTCAAAATCTAAAAACTTCTCCAAACGCTTAGCATACTGAGGTGTGTTCCTCGGTAATGGAATCCAACTTTTACCCATGTATATCACAACATGCCTACACAATATTAAAAAAAATTAAAACACATAACAATTACTAAATTGGGAAAGATATTCATATATACTAGTTGAAAAAATATATAAATATGTTAAAGAATGTTTTCTTTTATAAATAAATATATAAATTAATTAACCCACCCACTAGAAAACCAAATCATGCAAATTAAAAAGATCCATAAAAGAATAATAGAATACGGATCCCATCCCTGTAGTTTTTTGCATGTCATGCTACAACAAAACAGATGGATAAACTGATGATGCCATAACTTTTATATCACAAAGGTAAGGGCTTCATAAATAGTATAATAACTGAATAGAAGTTATAAATATGAAATGGAAGAAAACTCATAACTTAAACATCACTCACTACATTATAAAATACATGGAGAACCAAGATTTAGAACATTCCTGGAATCATCAGGTGAAAGGATTAACGTCTAGGGTAGATGAATCCAAGGTTTATGAGTAAGGTACTGGTTTTTTCAGACTCAAATGAAACATGAAATTATTAAGATAAATGAAATCATGTATATTAAATTTCCCAAAATAGATCTTGGAATAACACTGAGAATTATTATTGTCAATATACCTTTTCAATTTCCATTTAATTTTTTTCAATTATAGAAAGTGGGATAACCTATTAAATCCATTGTTTTATGGAATTCAAATTAAATATTCTATCCCCAAAACTTATCAAAATACCATTAATGGTTATATCATATAATTATATGGTAAACATGAGCATGGAATAAATAACTTATTAAAAATGTCATGGATTCAAGAGATTTGATCACATGTCATGATATAAAGACATGTAATATCAAATGACCAAACATATACCATAGTGTTAGATTATGAAAACATAATATAATAAAGAAGATCCATTGATCATAATGTAGTCATTAAAGAGTGTGACAAAAAATTGTTACATAGAAATAATCATAGTAAAAAATAACATAGCGAATTAGATATCACTGCATGTTTCCCCTACTATAGTGGAGTATGAATTAACACTTGATTCTCATAACATAGTGGAGAAGACGCCATTGCCTAATATCATGATATAACCTAGTATCATTTATTCAATACTCAAGAATCCAACTATAATTACTCATATTTACACAATTCATGGAACAAATTTAGAAATCATAGAAAAGAAGGCACACATGAAACCTAACCAATTTCAATTTCAAAATCATCTTTTAACCCTTACACACCTCTAAACCCTTTAAAAACATATTAAACTCCATTAAAACAATTCAAAAAACACAATTAATAAGAACATAAAACATACTAAATTTATTTAATAATGTTAAATTATGGAATCACATACCACAAGCTTGGAAACTTCCAAAATCTTGTGGAAAACCAAAACCGCACCACAAAGGGAAAATATAAATGTAAGATCATACCACAACCATCAATATTGAAAATAAAGAATGAATACCATCTCCAACCCACACCATTTTATCGTGAAAATGCTAAAATGTTGTAGTGATTCTAATCCAACAAGGATCCATTTCTAGTTCTATTGTAAAGTGAAACCACTGTAATGCAGTATATTTTATGCACCCATATTCATGCACTATCTTTATTTCAATATTTAGTGGAAAATATGGTGCTGGTTAGAGCTCCTTCCAATTGTTGCACTATTTTCACGTAATGGATACTACAATTTAACACTACGTAGTGGAATTGATCTAATATTCAACCAAACCAACCCAAAATCATACCACAACTACACCACAATGGTATACAGACTTGCAAAGAGGAGCGGAAAAGGTACTAACTGGTATCGATGGGAGGTGAGGCACGATGAGAGGCAGTGAGATGCGTCGAGGGCTTTGGGGGGTGGGGGGGTCACTGGGGTTTTCGGGGTCGCAGGGGTCGTTGGGGTCGCGGGGGTTTCTGAGGTCGTCGAGGTCGCCAGGGTTGCCCGGGTTGAGGGATCCTAGGGTTTCTGGGGGTCGTCGGGGTCGCAATGGGGTCGCGGGGTCACCGGGGTTGCGTGGTTCATCAGGGGTCACTGTGGTCGGGCCAAGGATCTCGGGGGATCGCAGGGGTCAGGGGGGGTCGGGGTGTCAGGGTGTTGGGGGATTCAGGAGAGTCAGGGGGAGAAGGTTTGTGGCTATTAAATAAAACAAGTTTAGCGATGGTTTAATAAACCACCACTAAAGGTGAATAATGTTGTAGTAAATTTTGTTCACAGCGATTCTCTATTCTCTACTCTTTTATTAACACTACACAATAGATATAATGATCTATATATAGATCCATGGTTTCAGTTAAATTATTATTTAATTTCATTTCTTCCCTTAAATAATATGATAATATTTAATAAACCTCGTGAGTTATAATAATAATAATATTAATTTTATTATTTTATGATGTGTTCCAATTTTCACAATGATAAATAATATTAACTGACTTCTAAACAAATTTTCCCCACCAAACACGATTTTACTTTGTCCAAACTCATGTAATACTTATTAAACAACCAAATAAATATTTAAAATAAATATTATATTTATCAACAAATATTGTCAATCAATAAAATGTGAATAAAAATTATTCCTCCATCTTAAGAATAATATTTATTCTATTAATTAAATTTAAATTGAATTTAATCAAGGTCAATAGAAACAATTATTCTGTGACCCTCTATGATTATTTCTTATTGGAATTAGGTGGTCTTGCCTAATGTCCAATATTACTATCTAGAAACGGTTCAAGAGACACAAGAGAATGAAATTAATATCACAATAATGACAATAACATATGAGTGATCACTGTGTAATATAATAACTTTGTCATAATATCTCATCAAGAAGGTTGCACACACTTCTAAAAATTAAACCTTTAGCGACCACCAAATGAAAACTTTTAGTAGTCATAGTTTTCCCATCACTAAAGGGAAATATTTACTACCATTAGTGTTCATTATAGGGGTATACCAGATGAACATAGTGGCCGTCGATAATGCTACAAAAAATTAGTAGCATTGGTTCCCGCTATTGGTGGTCTCTATCCTATATAATTTTTAAGAAAAAAATTCCACAGTTTCATAGCCACCAAATACTGAAATCAATAAACAATATCCAAAGAATAAAAAATAAGAAATAGTAATCTAGACAAAACCAGGGATCCAAACAGCTATAGATCCTTCCAATCTTCTGTCTCCATCATCCTATGTGAGAAAATACACAAAAAAATAAAATAAAATAAAGTAAAAATTAATATATTTAAAATTATTCAAAATTATTTAGTTAATATATATATATATATATATACAATAATCAAATAATTTTTACTGTGATACGTAAAGAAGTAATCATAAAAATAGAAATGCAGAAAAACTAATCTGAAATATATAATTACACTATTTATCAGTTAGTAAATTACTATTAAAAGTTAAAAACTAAATTTACCACATAACGATCAATGTTGGAATCATTTTAATGTGTGGTTTATTATAATAGATCACACCTAATTCAAGTAATGTTCTCCCAGATTCTAAAGTCAATCAGAAGTAGTTTTCTCATTTTTGACCCCCAAATAGGAATTATTTAATTTTCATAATACAAGATAATGTTACTAATAATTTTCCATAATATTAGGCGACACAATAATCCAATGTATACAACATTGATTCTTACAGATCAAAAATGGCTTGGTGGTCATTCTCCTACAATTTCATGTGAATCACAACATGTTTTCTTGGTACTTACCCATTTACGTGATTTTTTACTTAACTCAAATCTAAGAGACAAACATCACTTTTGATCATACTAGTCAATTTAGGTATCCTATCCACATTTCTATGCTTACTAAATATTTTAAATAACATAACATGAGAACCCTAAAATAAAGATTGGCAGAACCCTAGGGGAGTGCTGCTTTCTTTTCCCGCACCGTGATAGTGGTGGCATCCATGTCGGTCCCTCCCCCACCGGTGGGGGAGGGACCTTTGTCATCCTTCAAGGGAGAGGCATATCCCTTTTCTGCCTTCTCCAACCCCATGATGCTTCCTATGTTTCTGAATTTTTCCCTATATCCAAAGGTGCCTGAGATATATGATGGATTCTGTTTCCGACGCTTTCGCTGGGGCGCGCGCATCCGTCTATGGAGGATGTGCTGCTGTTACCCAGCATTCCCACGTTCCAAAGGTCGGTAGCATTTGTTCCTTATTCAGGTATGTTTTCTCCTTGATCAAAAAAGGATGATGGGATGTCGGTTCTTCCTTCTGTGGATTCCTCCTCAGAACTCATCACCTAGTCCGGGTCTCCCTCATAGATTTAATATGTTGTTTGTGAAACTCTTCTTAGTGCCATGTTTCCATGGACGCCGGTTAATTACACTGCTTCTGTTGGGACATTCCAAAGGGTCCGGTTAGGGCAGAAACCTTCAGTCGGGGGAGTAGTCACGTCGATGCATCAGTAGCTTGTCTGGATGCTGGGGAACTGGAATGTCTGTCTTTTGTCCCTTTTCATAGGGCTTCTCGAGGGCGTGGAAGCCCGAGGCATCCCACATCGAGCACGGGGAATTATATTTCATAGACATGTATCTGAGGTTTTCCTCAGATTCCTGTGTTTAACACAGGCTATGCCGCAGGTTTAACGTCCAGCAGAGACGGATCAGCCCGATCAGAGCATTAGCTGGAATGGATCGGATTGAGAAATTTCCCTTGAAGGTGTACCGATACCGGAACCAGCCCATGGGCGGCTGTGAAGAGGAATGGAATGGTATGATTTCTCTAGGATATGGAAATCTGGGTGAGAATCAGGATGGGTGATGGATAGTTGAATGAAGTGGAGGGGGAATGAAACGGGACCATCGCAATGGCGACAGTAAAGTTGGGCTTGAGTCTCGAAGAGACCTCCTACGTATCCCCGTGGTAGAGAATCAAAGTCCGCATAGTTCGGGATGGTGCCAACGGACCGACGTGAAGTTGGAACTTGGTTCGATGGATGTCATTGGTGAACCGACGTAAAGATGGACCTTGGTCCAGATGGTGTAGGGCATACACACTAGGCTGCCCAGGTGCTGGTGACCTGACGTGAATATGGTTGGGATGACCAACAGGTGGCGGGCTTGAACCTCTGGGAGGCCTCCTACATACCATGCCTTGACATGGATCAAAGACCACGTAGTTCAGGTTGGTCACAATGACTTTCCACTGGACCGGAATGCAGTTTAGCGTCGTGCGAGATGAAGATGAACCCTGACATGAAGGAACGACGAGTGGGATTAAACCTCGTGGTGGCTTCCTACGTACCATGTCATGAAATGGGTCAAAGTCCTCATAGTTCAAATGATGGGAGTCGCCAGCGAACCGACGTGAAGGTGGACCGTAGTCCAATGGGAGATGGGCTTGAACCTCGGGGAGGCTTCATACGTACCATGCCTTGACATGGATCAAAGACCTCGTAGTTAAAAGGGTTTCATCGGTGAACCGACGTGAATGTAGACCCGGGGATCCACTAGTTGTGGGATTGAACCTCGTGAAGGCTTCTTACGTACCATGCCTTGACATGGATCAAATACCTCGCAGTTCGGAGGGTGGGTGTCGGCGAACCGATGTGAGGAAGGGACCTTGGTCTGATGGGAGATGGGCTTAAACCTCAGGGAGGCTTCCAACGTACCATGCCTTGACATGGATCAAATACCTCATAGTTCGGATGGGGCTTCATCGGAGAACCGACGTGAAGGTGGACCTTGGTCCGATGGGTGGTGGGACTGAACCTCAGGGAGGCATCCTACGTACCATGCCTTGACGTGGATCAAAGTCCTTGTAGTTCAGGTGGGTCACAATGGTTTTTCTTCGGATTGGTATGTAGTTTAACGTCTTGCAGGATGAGGATGAACTCGACGTGAATAAATGATGGGTGGGATTGAACCTTAGGGAGGCTTCCTACGTACCATGCCTTGACATGGATCAAAGTCCTCGTAGTTCAAAGGGGTGTGCAGTTTAATGTCATGTGGGACAAGGGCATACAGTTTAATGTCATTCTGGATGAGGGAATACAGTTTAACGTCATGCTGGACGAGGGTGGAGCTCGACGTGAAGAAATGACCGAGTGGTGGGCGTGAACCTCATGGAGGCTTCCTACGTACCATGCCTTGGCACGGATCAAAGTCCTCGTAGTTCAATTAGGGTGGGGGTCAGGTTCAGTGCTCACTCTAAGCTCATGTGAGTCATGCTCGGTGTGAGAAACAAGAGGTTGCAGGGACCTGATGATCACATCACAGAGGGTGCGTCCGTGAGAAGCGAAGAGGGGATTACGCATTAGGCGGCCCATGGGGATGGGACTTACTCTAGGATTGAGGCCCAAAGTGCGGCAAAGTGTAGTGAAAGAGTGATTTGGGACCAATGATGGGAGGTTCCTCGGTCCCTATCACGCTCTCCACTAACCTTGGTAGTGGGGAAGTACGAAGATGCAGGGGTGAAGACTTCCGCAAGAGGGGCTAGGGGCTTACACCAAGGTGGTATCCCTTCTCCCATGGACATACGCTACTCTGAGAAGGTGGATATCATCCCTTGTGGAGGGGGTGACCCCGTCTCTGTGGAGACGGGTAGCGTAAAAAATGTCCGAGTTCAGGGGAACCTACGTGCGAAGCACGGGGCCGGATCACAGTTTAATGTCATGTGTAGAGGACGAGGTGCTTGGCAGTTTAACGTCCTGCAGCTCGGACGTGGTGGGTTCACTCCGTACCCCTAGGACTTACATAACTGGTACCCTTGGCTCCTTGGGGGAGGGAAGGTACCAGTAAGGTCGTGGTCAAGGGGGGTCGTAGAGCGAACCATCGAGGGGTCCACATTAGCGCGGCTATGCGAAGAAGCAATAGCCGTTAGCGTGCCTATGCGAAGAAGCATTAGGTGAAGCAACGCTACGAGTGGTGTTGTCCATGGGACTTTGAAATCACATCGTGCATACCTGGAGGGTCGCACGGGAAGAGGAATTTCTAAGAAAAGGAGTTTGCTTCGCAAAGTGGAGTGCCTTGGCCTTAGCATGGGGAAAAAGTGTGAGTGTAGGGTGCTTCGCGAAGTGAAACAGTATTCGCGGAGCACTGCCTCACGAAGAGGAGGTGCCTCGCGAAGCAAGGTGCTGCGAAGCAGTATGCTTCGCGATGTGTAGCGATCCTGCCTTAGCATGGGGATCACTAGTACATGATGGGTGTTTCGCGAAGCATAAATGCTCTGTGGCTACCCGGGATCCCTTGGGAATCCCCCTCCTCGAATTCCCTCGAGCTTCACGAAGGGCATCCCTCTCGGAAGAGGGGCTCAAAACAAGACAAAGTGAAGGTGTCACGCGAAGTAGAAGTACCTCGCGGAGCTCATGATTCTCGATCCAAATGGTGCTTCGTGATTCGAGAGTGGATAAGCCGAAAGGTCATATTGTCCGTCTTATGGACTCAAGGGGAACCCAGTATTTATAGGCAAGGAGTGCCGCGAAGCAGACCTCACGCGGCGCGAAGGGGAGGCGGGTGCTTCGTGGCGGGCTTGCGAACATCAGGGCATTCGTGGATCATTACCGCCTCACGGTCTTCGCGGCGGGCTCGCGAATGCCAGGCCGTTTGCGGAGAGGTACCGCCTCAGGGGCTTCGCGGCGGTCTCGTGAACGTCTGGCCGTTTACGGAGAGGTACCGCCTCAGGTGCTTCGCGGCGGTCTCACGAACGTTAGGCCGTTCGCAAAGAGGTACCTCCTCCGGTGCTTCACGGCGGTCTCGCGAACGTCAGGCCATTCATGGAGAGGTACTGCCTCTGGTGCTTCGTGGCGGTCTCGCGAATGTCAGTCCATTCGCAGAGAGGTACCGCCTCCATTGCTTAGCGGGATCGTGATGCTCGGGTGGGTGCTTCGCGTCAGAGCTTCACGAGGCAGGGTGCGGGGCTTCTTTTTCGTCCCTTCCTTTCATGCAATATTTTTGGCGCCAACAAATGTCCCCCCTCAGACTTGGAGCCACGGAGGTTGAAGGGTCGAAGTCTGAGGGAAAATCGCCAAAATTTTCAGCGGTTCGTGATGCGACTTCGCGAAGGGGGCCCACAGTGCTGACCGGGGCCACGGTATCCGGACGCACCGCGATGTTCCGCGCGGGCGGGGTGCGCCGCGAAGCTCCGGGGTAGCCGCCTATAAATAGGGGGCCGACCTCTTTTGTCTTCACGCGATTTTTCTTGTCCTTTTATGCTCTCGGTTTCATGAAGCTCCACGTACTCCACACCTGCTCTCCGCGAATCGACCTTCACAACGAACCGCGGGTCTCTGAATTCCTGACCGCGCCAAGAGATCTCATGTTTTTTGGCCTAGGTCCAACTCCATGGCTTGGTTTCACAACCAATCTTCGTGAGAGATCTTCACGATCCAGCTTCGCGACCCAGCTTCGTGATCCTTTTTGAAAAATTCTTTTCTGAGTGTCGGAACCGAAATGGTCCATCGAGAAGTTGTGTTGGGGTTGATTGTCGACGCCGCCCGGAGGGATGAGATGGCCAACTGTCTGGGCCTTGGGGAGATGGTCTGAAGCCACTCGGACCATACCTCTTTGACAGAACTGCTATCAGAGGGTCAGAAGTACTATCCGTAGTGCAAGAAACTACCCTTGTATGGCTTCGGGCTGAGGGATGACGTCTTCATCCTTGAGGCGAGTAGGGATGAAACAGATTGCTGGCTTAGGAGCACGGCATGTCAGCATCAATGGTTCAGGGCGGCTAATGGTCATTCATGGGAGGACTTCACACCAGTCACCACCAACTGTCTCTAAAACCATGTGAACAATATTGATGGGAAGCCACTGAAACCGGAGACATACCCTCCACTATACCGTACATTGCTGAAGGCGGCGTTGCAGGATCCAAAGAAGGGGTGGTCCGATGAGTGGGACCTGCTCCAGGGCGGCAACTTTACTGATGACCGGGCCTAGGCCTACTGGGTAGGTGCCTCATGCAAGGAGTTTGGGGATGAGCTGAGAAGAGTGGGTTTATATGAGGCGACATGGGCCTCCCAATTCCACATTTACCAACCGAAACAACTGATGAAGGAATTGCTGAGCAGATGGTCGTCTAGGACCAATACTTTTCACCTGCACCACGGGGAGGTGGGTATCAGCCTGTGGGATGTCCACCAGATTTTGGGGGTTCCGATCTTAGAGGCTATGTATGATGAGTTCCTCCCCTTCATGAGCGCGTGGGAGGATATAGAGCAAATTTCGCGACTGGCGTCAGTGCTGATGGCATTCGTCCCTGGAGAGGACAAGGAGGCATTGAGGGACGTCCACTTTAAGAAGTGGTTCAAGCGCTTCCTGAATTTCCCAGAAAATCGAGAGTTCCCTCCAAGGCCTCGAACTTGTCCGAGGGCGGCCCAAAAGGGTAAGGAGCACTTGTATTGGCGGGTCTTGGAGGACTGCCAATGGAAGACTTGGGGTTTCAGTGTCAGCACTGAACAACAGCCAATAGTCAGGCTGGCGGCATTCATTGTGGCTCTCATCTGTAGTTGGATCCTACCGGTGAGGGATACCAGCATGGGGGTGCGGCCCAGCTCGTTTATCATGGCATCGGTGCTGGCCATGGGGAAACATGTCAATCTAGGGATTCCAATGCTCGCCAAGATATACAGGATGTTGCGGCATGTTAGCAATGGCAAGAAGCCGCCAAGGATATGCAGGCCCTTCCACCTCCTGTATGGGTGGATTGCGGCGCACATCAGGGGGATATATGAGTATCCAAACCCTATCCCACCGCCGGGAACAAACTTTCGTCCATCCATTCTGAATGCAGCCAGGAGCTTCCCGTTCAAACTAACCGTGCCGATGGTGCTGAACCGGGTGTGGAGGGCAGATGAGTTTAATTTACACCCCTTCCCATTGCCGATGGGGATACTCATTGGCGATGGGCAGGGAACGGAAGAGCACCTAGCTTACCTCCTGGTCTTTCGAGGTAGAGTCATGGTGGCACAAGTGGATCGTGAGCCGCTCTGTGAGCCGTACACCCCGCATCGGTATGCGAGGCAGTTCCGGTGCCTCCAGCGGCTAACCCCGCAGGTCTACTGGGAGGTGCGTCACGAGGAGAACCCGTGTGTGATGAGGCAGTTGTGGCTCATGTTCACATGGGAAGATGGGAAGATGCGAATTGAATTACCTCCATCCACCGCCGCTTTCAGATTGGTGAGGGAGTATTCCATTAGTTGGGAGAATGCTTACCCAGGGGAGATGTTGAAGCATCCAACTATTCGGGTTGGTGACGATGGGCCTCCTCTGTCCCGAGGTCGGGGTCAGAGGGCAGCTAGGGCCTCTTGCGGTGGCGGGGCTGTCATGGCGGCGAGACCCGCACCGGCCGAGGGTGTGGCAGTAGCGGAGGATCCGGTGATTCCAGAAGAGCAGGTCCATCCGGAGGGGTGAACACCGAGGGGATTTCGTAGGATATCCAATCAGGATCCGGGGAAGCGGCTGCGTCATATCGACATGGAAGAGGATGCCATCTTCCGGGAGGCCTGGGACATTTGGGATGTCAACCGGCAATTCCTCAGTCCACCTGCGATATGGGCACACTTGAATCGCCTCAGGATGGAGTTATCGGGCATAGTCCCGGTTTGGGCTGCTTTCATGGCGTCTCCGGTGGAGGCAGAGCAATACTTGGATGATCTGGAGGATTATGTTCCCTCTAGTGGTGTCCTGCGCCCAATGACAGACCGGGCGAGGGTACTGCTGGATCGGACGGTCCCCTCACAGTTGTCAGTTGCCGGTCTATGGGAGCGCTTCCCCCTACCGGAAGAATTAGAGGACTCCTCTCAGGAGGATGAGGCTGGAGGAGGGATCCCATTGGAGGAGGGCGACGTCGGAGATCAAGGCTCAGATTCCAATGATTTCGCGGAGGCTCTGGAGGTAGAATTCTGGAATTCTTTCCTTATGGTCCGTTCTTAGGCCATTATAGACTTCTCACTGATGTTTGAGCCATGCCGGAGGAACTTGTACGCAGGCCTTGTTCTCACCCCTTGGCGGGTGATGATGCAGGACCTTTAGAACCCGCGCCTATGGCTGCGTCCAGTTTCACGTCTGGTGGGACCAGAGCACCCGAGGTGGCTCCTCCGGAATCTCCAGACCTTCCAACAGTATACGGAGGGCCTCACCTCGGGGTCCCATCAGTATCGGCTCAAGAGCAGTACCAGGTGGTCGATCTCTGTACGTTTCCTCTACCAGTTTCCTTGTCGTCATATGTAGATTACGCCAACCAACGTTTATGTCCCTCTCTGTCGTACAGTTATTCGGCTGGCGTGGGCTGCTACGGCAAGGCTGGTTGGGATGTCTGGTGGCATCCCTCCTAGGGGAATTCTGGTGATGGTGGAGATAGTCCCCCCATCTCCCCAAGCTGTTACACACACTATCACTGGCGGGGCCACCAGCAGGGTCATGCCTGAGGTTATTGAAGTGGAGTCTGATGACGAGGATCAATCGGCTGACCCAAGTCCCGTCATGCCTACTTCGGTGCCAGATGTCGTGCCGGATTCAACACCAGATATAGATCCTCCCAAGGATTTCCTGCAGGATTATCCCGTGTACGAGCCTTCCAATCACGCAGACTGGGACGAAACAACCTCCGACGAGGAGGACAGCAGCATAGTCCGCCGCCGATCGTGGAAGCTGATCACACGCTTCATCCAGGACACCCCGCAAACACTATGTGTGAATGAAATGGACAGACTTCGCTCGCGGCTGCATGAACTATGCACTGGGGGAGTGGATGCCCAGCATCCTCATGCGCTCGTCTGAGATCTCATGTCCGAGCAGATCCTGGAGTATGATTGTGGGCTCAGTGTGGGATGGTAGCGGAGGAAGGCGACCAACATCAAGAAGATCCAAGAGGCTGAAAGCGAGGTCCAACAGCTGCAGACCCAGGAGAATTAGCACTCAACCTCTCTTAATGCACAATCTGAGATGATATCACGGTTGAAGGCCCAACTGGAAGAGGCAGAGGAGCATATGAGGCAGGCTTTTGGAATGATGGCTTCCATTCAGGCTGGGGTAGAGAGGTCCAAAGCCAAGGCTGACAGACTACGCCCCGCTGCTGCTGAGGAGGATCGGGAGTTGAGTCAGCGATAGAAAGTCTTGGACGCCACAAACCGAAGGGTGGCGGAGCTGCAACATTCTTTTGACGGGGTCAACCCGTCCATGGGGGGAGTCGTCCCCCAGGTATTGTAACAAATTACAAACCTTTCAATGGTACTTTTTCACTTCAAATTTTTTATTTTTTTTGAATACCGTTGCATGCATGATTTCCACTGTTTGCATCGGTTCATTATATCCCTATAATATTGGCGGGACGTTCGGCGACAATTCCCCAAGCTCACGCGGGTCAAGCCCGATGTGAGAAATAGGAGATAGTTTCCTCATCGTCCCTCCCAAAATGGGAGTAGAAAACCAGCCTCGGGCATCCGGGGTTTGGACAACCAGTCCGGATTTCCGGATGGTGGGAGAGGCCTGGCCGAAGAAGGAGGTCCTTAGAATGGCCGAATTACCGTTTCTTTAGCGTGCTCTTATGCACGAACGGTGCAATGCCAGGGGTACTGAGATCGGTCCGAACAGATGGAAATGGGAAGTGTGGATCACGATACCCAAGATTCGGAACACTGTGAAGATGGCATGAAAATAAAGGATAGTCGTTAACCATGGAGGAGAAGTGGCATCCTTACTATGTTAGCCTAAAATGTAGACAAAAAATGAGGGTCGACCATTGACCATGTTCGAAACACAAGACAATGTCATAAATGTTGTCGGCCAATCTTTCGGGAAGTTGACCTAGGACAGTTGGCGGACCCTGGGTCGAGCATCCATACTGTTAGGGGGTCCTTCGAAACATGACCAGTCTTCCAAAACGTTGGCCCAGGACGGTAGGTGAGCCGATGCGGCATGAGACCTGGTCATTAGGGGGTTCCTTTAGACATGAAAGGGGATGAGGGTCCGAATAAGGGGCACGCAAAGGGTGGAATATGGAGTGACGGTTTGTCCAAACAGAATCCGACACTTAGGTAGTTACACCACTGTGGTGGGATTAAGCCAGATGGGCGTGTTGGTTTGGTCATGGATCCTTACTTCTTTAGGATAGGGCCTCTCTAGCGAGGGGTCCGACCAGGGGGCGGAAAGGGGAAGGATGGGATTAATGATTTCTATGGGCTGGACCCTAGGAAAAATACCAGGGTGTCCCTACGTATCCCATGAGGACGGGAATCAAGCCACACGTTGTTCTGGACGCACAATGTGGTCATAGACCAACACTGGCTGGTGAAATCCTATCGGGCATAGGCTCTGGTGAATCCCATGATGAACACGGGGCAGCCTGAACTTGTTCAGGGTGGGACCACAGTTTAGTGTCTGCGTTGAGGACATACGGACTCCTGTAGTTTAATGTCATACGATAGGATGTGGAGTGAAAGAGGAGATCCCAGGGAGCATATGGCGTGGTAGTTATGAAACCGACGTGAATGAGGACTTGGAGTCCAAATCACAACATGTACCCCCGGAGGAAACTCTCCAGGTCGAGGGACCAAGAGTGAGGATAAGACTGGGCCCGAAGCAAAGTGGTCGGGCGTTCCTACGTACCCCATGAGGATGGGAATCAAGCCATACGTAGTTCTAAAAATGCAGTTTAAACGTCATGCAGGATGAGGAGCAGCCTAGCCGTGTTGGTACACATCCCGCCAAAACTACTAAGCCCACGTGAGTCATGCTTGGTGTGGGAAACAAGAAGTAGTGGTGGGACTTTACCAACACAGAAGGGGGAAGGTTAGTGCGAAGGGACCCTCGGTGAATACCGGCCCAAAAACACTAACATAGCTATGTATCACACCTAGATGTGTGAAGAGATAGAGTTGAATATGTTGGAATTCCATTTGAACATGAGGAAGTGGAAATGTGTGAATCATGACGCTCGATATTTGGATCACAATGACGGTGGAGTGACGATAGAGGATAATTGTTAACTATGGTGGAAACACAGCATCCACATCGTGTTATCGTAGAATGGGGACAAATAAATGAGGGTTGACCGTTGACCATGTTCGAAACATGGGACCATGTCGCAAATGTTGTCATAGATCCTTAGGGACATTGGCCCGAAACGATTGGAGGGCCCTTAGGTCCGGCATCCATGGAGAGCCCTTAAGCCTAGTATCCATGTCGTCCGAGGGTCCTTTTGGATGTGGAAGAGGATGAGGATCCAAATAGCGACCTCACGAAGCTTGGTCATGGGATGAGGGGAATGTCCCCATGAAAATTACACACTTCAGGATCTTTGTCAAAACACATCTGAATATGACAATGAGACGTATTAGATAGAGGTAGCAGAGTCCTTTACCATAGGGATATCTTAGTTTAGGGTCATAGAACTCGGACCAAAGGGCAGGAGGAAACATAAGAGGCACACAGTGGAGTAACTCAAACACCCGGCATGAATGGGAATAGGGGGTGTGTACAGTGTGGTGAACAAAACAATGTGAATGAGGACATAATCCCATATCACACCGCATGACCCCCTTGGGAGGGGTTTTAGGTCAAAGGACCGAAAGCGAAAGTTAGGCTGGGCCCGTGGGGAAGTGCTCGGGCGCTCCTACGTATCTCATAAGGATGAGAATCAAGCCTCACGTAGTTCTTGAAAGAGTCTTAGTTTATAGTCTTAGAACTAGGACCATGAATGGGTAAGGGGAGCAGGGGACACATGGAAATGTGGTTACAAAACCCGACATGAATGAGGACCTAAGCCCTACTTACCATGTGTTCTCTGGGGAAATGCTTGAGTCGAGAGACCGAACATGGAGGTTAGGCTAGGCCTTCGGGGAAGTGCTCGGGCACCCCTACGTATCTCATGAGGATGAGAATCAAGCCTCATGTAGTTCTTGAAAGGGTGACAGGGTAAGATACCAGTGCCAGGGGAAAAACGGAAGTGCGGGCGTGTCCCTTGCACTGAAAGGAAGCGGGATTTGATAAATCTTGTTTGTCCTTTAAGGTGAGTGGTTTTTTGTGAAGCGATAGGACTAGGGTAGAAATCCCTGGTGTCGCCACAATAATCAAGCTGTGACATGCGTTGACAAATGGCATGGCACGTGACCAATACCCAACGTGATGTCCTCTACAACGAGGTCATCACAATGCAGTGTCGTTTTTCGTTGTACGGCCAGGACGATAATGTCACAGTTTAGGGTCATGTGACAGGACCAAGCATGCATTTTAATGTCATGCAGCGCAGACATAGCAGAAGCGATGCTAGGAGGGGAATGTGTGTAGTGTCATGAAACACAATTGATGGATACATGATCCCACATCACACTGTACGCCACTCCGAGAGGGAGACCTCAGGTCGAGGGGCCTATATAGAGGTAAGAGGTGAATAGAAGGGGGGAGATACTAGCTCCCTAAATGGGTTGGACCCAAAGACAAGGCATTCGGGTGGTCCTACGTATCCCATGAGGATGGTAATCAAGCTGAACATAGTTCTGAGGAGATCATAGTTTATGGTCTTAGAGCTCGGACCATGAATGGCGACAACTTCCCGAGTAAGTGCAGACGTAAACCCGATCCCTAAGCCCACGTGAGTTAAACTCGGTGTGGGAAACAAGGGGGGAATCCTTATCGCAATACTTGGGGCGTCCATCAAAGGGGAGTCAGCAGAGTGCCCCGAAGGACACCTTTGACGCGGCTTGTTCCCCTAACGCGCAGACGTGCACAGAGGAATAGTACCAAGAGTTCCGAGACTCTACATGGACATGATGAGAATGGAGAAGGATGTGAATCGTGTAACTGACATTTTGGTCTTAATGGGGTTGGCGTGGCGATAGAGGAAAACTTTTAACCATGTCGGAAAAAATAGTCTCCATATCGCGTTAGCCTGAGGTGGTAACAACAAACGAGCATCGACTGCTGACCATATTCGCAATGAGGGATTTTATCGATTTGTTGTCCACAACCCTCGGGGGCGTTGGCCCGTAACGGTAGGAGAGACCTTGGGCATAGTATCCAGGCTGTTCTTGGGGAGTCCCTCCGAGTGTCAAAGATGATGGAAGCCCTGATGCAGGGATACACAAAGCCTAGAAAGCGGGTGCAGACGTGTCTGAGTAAGGTTTGGCATTCCAGGTAATAAACCAAAGTACCCTTAGGCACATTGGTGAACCGCTGAAAAGTGTCGACAGAACAGCTCGGGAGGGAGAGGTACATGGCGTGGTCATTACAGGACCGACGTGAATGAGGACATAATCTCATACCATGCCATATACACCCCTCGTGGAGGAAGGGTAGGCCAAGGAGCCAAGGTGGGATGAGGATTCCTAAGAGATGGGGCTGGACCCGAAGCCTAGACATTCAGGTGATCCTATGTATCCCATGAGTATGGGAGTCAAGCCACACGTAGTTCTCTAGATTCAGTTTAACGTCATGTGGGGCGAGGAGGGGAGTAATATACCCCCAAACAAGGGAGGTGTACGGTACGGAGAATAAACCGACGTGAATGAGGACACAATCCCACACCACGCCATATACTCCTATAAGAGTGGACCTGGGTCGGGGCCCCAAAAGGCCAAGGGGCCTGAGGCTAGGCCTCGATGAGGAAGGCCCGACCTGCTTGCAGTTTAACGTCTTGCAGTAAGGACAAGGGAAGAGGTAATTGTATCTCATCTGGTGATGTATACGGCACGGCAGGTAACCAGATGTGAATGAGGACATAATCCTACCCCATACCGTAAAATCCACTCATAAGAACTTGGGCCAGGGGCCCAAAAGGCCGAGGGGCCTGAGGCTGGGCCTTGATCAGGTGGGCCTAACAAACTTGCATTTTAACGTCTTGCAGTAAGGACCGGGGGACATAGGCCCGGAAAGGCCAAGGAGCCTGAGGCTGGGCCTCGGTGAGGGCATTTGTACGACATGGAAAGAAACCCGACCTGCGAGGACATGATCCCGCATCATGTTTTATTCTCCCACAAAATAATCAGGGCCGTGGGCCCGATTGTCAGCACCACCAAGAGGGAAGTTTTTCGCTTCAGGATGGGGTAGAACAAATCACTGCACTCGATGTTTGGGACATCTTTGGGGTGGACCCAAAGATCCAGGACACTGTTGACCATGTTCGAAACACAGCGTCCCTATAGTGACCTGATATGCGAGCAACAAATGAGTGTCGACCGCTGACCGAATTCGAAACGCGGGACTTGTATATGCTTGTTGCTTGGAAACCCTCGGGGGCGTTGTCCTGTATCGGTAGGAGAGACCTTGGGCGTAGTATCTAGGCCGTTCTTGGGGGTCCCTCCAGGTGTGAAAAATGATGGAATCCCAATCAAGGAGTGGGTGAAGCATAGCTGTATCCATCCATGAAAGAGGCAAACATCTCCAAGGGGGACGTGCAGCCGGGTCAAGGCTTGCTTGATGTGAGTTGGGGAAAAAGTGTGCACCCTGCCATATGTCTTGACCCGAGGGGAAGATTTCGTCTTTTAGGCTGGGCGAACGGACGAAATGTCTGGGCATTCCTACATATCCCATGAGGATGGGAATCAAGCCATACTTAGTTCTTGAAGGCCATGCAGTTTAACATCATGCGGTGAGGACGTGGGAGGATAGAAGAACGGGAGTGGGCACATGGTGCAACCCTTACAATCCTTGTATGAGTGGGGCTAAGAAAGCCTACTCCTAGCTATGCAAGGACCCTCCAAGGAAACTATTCCCAGGGGGGATAGTGGAAGAGAAGAGCTTGGGACTAGGCTCAAGATGAGGCATCCGAGCATTCCTACGTATCCCATTAAGATGGGAATCAAGCCATACATAGTTCTTGAAGTGCATTTCAACGTTGTTCTGGACGAGAAATGTGTCTCAACTGGGTATATGTACGGTACGGCGGGTAACCCGACATGAATGAGGATGTGATCCCACACCACACCATATAATCCCATAGGAGAGTCTGAGTCAACGAAGGCCAAGGGTCTCGATGCTGCGCATTGGTCAGGGAGACCTAACTGGCTTGCAGTTTAACGTCTCGCAGTAAGGACAGGGGGAGATCTTAGTTTATGTTCATAGAGCTCGGACCATTTTGCAGTTTATCGTCCTGCAGGATGGCGGTGCAGTTTAAAGTCGTGCAGAACCATAAGGTTTAAGGTCGTGTTGGACCATAAAGTTTAAGGTCGTGTTGGACCATACATTTTAATGTCGTGTTAGACCATACAGTTTAATGTCATGTTGGACCATACAGTTTAAGGTCGTGTTGGGCCATATAGTTTAAGGTCATGTTGGACCATACAGTTTAAGGTCGTGTTGGACCGTTTAGGATCAGGCGAAGTACTGCTTGAGGAACCAGGAATTGGTGGGAGGAGTTATGCGCTCACCATCTGTGGTCACCAAGGAGTACACCACATTGGGGTAAACCTTATGGACGATATAAGGCCCTTCCCATTTGGGTTCTAGCTTGGGCGTTTTCCTACCGGGGATCATTGGCCCTAGAAGGGCCAGCACTAGGTCACCCTTTAGAAAATAACGGAGGCGAAACTTCTTGTTGAAGGCCCTCGCTATCTTATTCTGATGCCTTTACAGATTGTGCAGGGCACGAAGCCGGTTCTCGTCCAATGCTTCTAATTCAGCTAGACGGATTTCGGCCACCTCATCTGGCGCCTGCTGGTCATAGACTGCAGTGCGTAATGATGGCAGCTGTATCTCAATTGGTAGGACGGTCTCAGCCCCATACAGCAGGGAATATGGTGTCACCTGGGTAGAGTTGCGATTCGTCATCCGATAAGCCCAGAGGGCGTTGGGGAGCTTGTCCGGCCAACTTTTCTTATTCTGACCAACCATCTTCTGCATAATGTTAGAGAGGGTTTTGTTGAACGCCTCGATCTGTCTATTTTCCTGTGCGTGATAGCAGGAGGTATGGTTCGAATGGATGTCTTACTTGGCGTACAATTTCATCAGCTCAGCCGCTTGGAAGTTGGTGCCGTTATCGGTGAGGACGGCATGAGGGACTCTAAACCGGTGGATAATATTGGAGCTCACAAAGTCGAAGATGGAACGGGCCTTGACCTATTTGAGTGGAACTACCTCTGCCCACTTGGAAAAGAAATCTGTAGTAGTCATGATGAACCTACACTGGCGAGCCGTTGCCGGTGGAAATGGTCCCTCTACATCAAGTCCCCATACCGCAAATGGCCAAGAGTACTTGGTGGGGTGGAGAGGCTCTGGCGGCTGATGCAGGAAGTTGGCGTGAACTTGGCACGCGTGGCATCTCTTGGCATACCTGATATAATCGTGGATCATAGAGGGCTAGAAGTACCGCAGCCTTCGGATCTGATGGGACAGCTTCAGCCCCGCTTGATGGGCACCATAGGAACCAGCGTGGACCTCTTGAATAACTTGAGAAATCTCTACTCCTTGAATGCAACGGAAGAGAATGCCATCGAATATCCGCTTATAAAGGATCTATTCAAGACTGGGGCAGCTCTGGAGGGTAAATTGCAGTGCGCGGCGTCAGATTCGCTCGCGCTCGGCCCAGTCGTCCGGGAGGCGACCGCTTTGGAGATACTCAACAAAAGGTTCCCTCCAGTCGGGAGTGGCTTCAACCACTGCGTCTGACGAACCTGGGACCCCTGACATAGAGGGTCCGGTGGTGAGATGACTTACACGTAGGCCATCATTTTCCTCTTGGGTGATGGGGGAAATGACTCTCTGGTGTGCCACATGTATGATCAAATCATCTTGCTCGGGTTCTGCGAGCGACGCAGCTAAGCCATCCAAGGCGTCTGGTTGAACGTTCTATGACCGTGGGACATGGGTAATCTCTTGTCGAGAAGAGAACTGGGCCATTAGGTGGAGGGTGCACTCCAGCAATGGTACAAGCTCCGGCTGCCTGACGACATAGTCACCATTGACCTGCTTGATTACAGCTCAGAATCTCCTTTCACATGTAGATGGGGAACGTCGATCTCAAGGGCCAACTCGAGGTCGGTGATGAGAGCCTGGTACTCTGCCTCATTGTTAGTACAGCCTTATGACAACAAGAACGAGTATGGAAGGATGGCTTGCGTCGGGGTAATGAAGACAATACCCAGGCCTACTCTGTTGAGCTTAGGATCATTGAGCCTCCTACCAGTGGGGCTCCGGGAGGCACCTCCGAAGTGCATTTTCCAACATGGGATGGCACAATCGACTGAGAGGATCGTCTCATCAGGAAAATCCAGGTCCAGGGATTGATCTGTGGAGGTTGGATGGGCAGCTAAAAAGTCTGCCAACGCCTGTCCTTTAATGGCCATCTGAGGTACGAACGTGATGTCAAACTGCTGGAGAATCACCGCCCACCGTGCTAGTCGGCCAGTCAACATGGGGCGGTTTAGGATGTACTCTAGTGGGTCTACCCGGGATACCAATTGTACCTCATGGTGCTGCAGGTAATGCCGCAACTTCTGTACGAAAAAGACAAGTGCAAGGCAGCTCTTTTTGATAGGGGAGTATCTGACCTCCATATCGAGAAGCATGCGAATAAGGTAGTAGAGACTGTTCTCAGTATCCTCATTATTCTTCTGGGCGAGAAGTGCGCCTAGGGATCATTCCAAGGCGGTCACGTAAAGGACCAGTGGCTTTCCGGAGATGGGTGGCATCAAAACCGGAGGTTGGAGAAGATACTGCTTGATTTCCTCGAAGGCGGTCCGACACTCCTCATCCCATTCATAGGCAGTGCCCTTCTTCATGAGCTGGGAAAAGGGCTTACACTTTCCGGCCAGATTCGCGATGAATCGGTGTATATAGGCTAATTAGCCTTGGATACCTTGAAGTTCCCAAATATTGCTCGGGGGAGGTATTTGGCTGATGGCCTTGATCTTCTCGGGGTCGATCTCAATGCCTCGATATCTAACAACAAATCCAATAAACTTCCCAGAGGTCACCCCGAAGGCAAACCTCAACGGGTTCATCTTCAGGTGACGGGAACAGAGGAAACCGAACACTTTATCAAGGTCTTTGAGATGGTCCTGGCGCTGGAATGATTAGACCACTAGGTCATCTACATAGCATTCCACTAGTGTCCTAAGAATTGGATTGAATATGCGATGCATGGCCCTCTGATAAGTGGAACCTGCATTTTTCAAGCCTAATGGCATAACCAGGTAGCAAAAGGTGCATTGGGGAGCCCTAAAGGTAGTGGACTCCTCGTCATCGGGGTCCATCCGGATCTGGTTGTAACCGGAATACCCATCCATGAAAGAGAGAGCTCGGAACCCGACCATGGCATCAATCAATAACTCAGTCACTGGTAGTGGGAAGTAATCCTTTGGTCAGTGGTGATTAAGCTTGCGAAAGTCGATGCAGACTCGGATCTTCCCATTCTTCTTCCTGACTGGAACAATGTTGGCAAGCCACATGGGGTACTATAATTCCATAACGATGTTGGATTTGATAATCTTGTCAACTTCGGCCTCAACCGTAGCACCATGAGAAGGGCGCATCTCCCTGGGAGGCTGCTTAAACCCACGATGGTTTGTCGGGAGGCCCAGATAGTGAACAGCTACCTAGGGATCTAGTCCTGGCATCTCATTGTAACTCTAGGAAAACACGTCATGGTGTTGTTTGAGAAAGTCTACGTACTGCTGCAGCTCCTCGGGGGACATGGATGCACTGATCAATGTGGGTTTCGGATCTTCCTTGCTACCAAGGATCACCTGTACCAGTTCATCAACCGTGGTAGCGATGCCTTCCTCAAAGGCGGGAGAAGCATCCTCCAGGTATTCCTCTCCACCCATGGGGGGATTACCCGTGACGGGAGATACTTCTGGGCTATCAAAACCTGAGGGGAAGCTGGTGCCGGCTTGGGTAGCAGTGGTCATCATATCAGGAGACTCACTCTTCATTGAGACCATAGCAATGAAGGCAGTCGACCCTATCCCATCTGGCCTTTGGCCTAAGGGGCCACGTTTGATGATATCAAAGCAGTGGTGACGCGTCGGCCTGAGTCGGTTGATTCCAGCCTAGCGGAAGAGACACGTATGGCATACCGCCATTGTCATAAACTTGACATTCCAGTACTGTACAGGGGTAGGAGGCTCCGGGATCACCTGAGCCTGGTTGGTGTAGGAGTACAAGGTGATTTTCCACCGTTTCTTGGACATGGTAATATGCCTTCCTTGTGTACCCGAAACAACAAAACACTGCCCCACGTCGGGGGTCGTGGCCTGCAATCAGTGGATCGGGAGGATGTAGGCGTCATCCATGCTTTCCCAGGGATCACTTTTGACCGGGGCGGGTTCATCCTCACTTACTAGGATTTACTTATCTTTACTCTTGTAATAATCAACATCTAGATAGCGGGCCTCACAAGAGGCGAAAGGAGACGCATCTCCTTGGAGCATGCCTACTCGACCATTGAGGGAGTATTTGAGGCACTGGTGATACGAAGAAGGGACTGTTGCGTGCAGATGGAGCCATGGCCTACCCATCAACGCATTGTAGGCGGTGTCCTGAGAGACGACCATGAACTCGGTGCTGGCAATTTAGCCACCGAACTGAGTCTTTAGGAGGATCTTTCCGACTGGGGTTTGCTCGGTCCTATCGTATCTCTGGATTCTGAGGTCAGAGGGAGATAAATCATCTTCAGACAGACCCATCTTTCGCAGTGTCTGAGTCGGAATTAGGTTGATTCTGGTACCCGTGTCAATGAGGCATCGTCAGACTTCCACACCATTGAAGTGGCCAGTGATGTACAGCGGGTGAATATGCCCCTGTATAGTAGGGTCCTCATCTTCACCGGAGAACGAGATAACTACCTGACATTCGGCACTCTGAATTGCCTCGGCATGGAAGGCTTCTGCGGTCGCCACCTCTGTCTCAAACTGGAGGCGGATCCTTAGGGCCTCGACAAGTGCCTCGTGCATTTTAGATGATAGGAGAAGGGCCTCAAAGATAGAATGAATTTCCGGAATGTCAACTAGGTGTTTCATGACATCATACTTTCGTGCCAAGTGCGAACATCTGCTTATAGGAGGTCGTTCGGCAGTTGGAGGCATAGCGGGTCCTGCCAGTTGAACCAGCGATTGGCTATTGCTGGGTACATCCTACTACCTGCTAGTTGAAGCCTGGAGAGTAGTCTCCGGACTAGGATCGGATAGTGGAGACTGGACTGTAGCCGGGAAAGACTGACTGTGATATGAATGAGGCAGCTCTTCCTGATCTAGTACCACAAACGGCGGTGGAGGTAGAGCTGAGGGCGTCAGACGGGGTTGTGCATGCTGAGCTATGCGCTGAGCCTGATGTCTGGTCTTAGTAGCGTGCACGGCATGGCAGGAAGTGCCCGCTAACATTCCTTGACGACCGGCGTGGTTGTGCTTCCGCTGACGTTGATGTCGGTTGGGGACGTTGGGGAGGCTCGCCTGGAGTTCCCCTTCGTCGGGAGTCATATAAGGCTTTACCAGCTCCATGGTGTTAACCGAAGCATACCCCTGGCTGTCGCTCAATGAGTCATCCACTACCGGGCGGATTCTGGGAGGAATCCCCATTTCAGGGGGCATAAAGTCGCCAAGAGTGCGGGATGACGATGGCACCAGTGGAGCGAGTTGTTTCTTCTTGCATCGTCGCTACTTGACCTTTTGGGAATAGGTTGACTGTGAAGGCGATGAAGAGGTACTGGATACTTATTCTAAACGTTCCGACTGCTCTAGGCATGACCAGATGATACCATGGGCACGGACGACGGTTTTTCGATCCATCCAGTCGTCGTATCTCTAGGACCCATGACTGGGAACCTTCTGCCACTCGCCTTCGCTGTCGCTACCAATCTCTGACCCTGCAAAGACACCTTCTACTTATGTTGGTGTCGTTCCCAACCTGACTATGTTTTTGTTGACCTGGTCTTGAATCCAGTATTTAAACACATAGCATTACATTAGGGTGTGCTCCAGAATCCGATGATAAGGACAGTAGTTGGGGTGATCGATGAGATTCGCCTCTGCCGCCCTTCTACACTCGGGCAGGCGCACAATCACTTGCTCTAGAGCACTTCGAAAGTAGCCAGGGATTTGATTTTCGTTAAACGAATAATTCTGGTGCCTTCTTTCTGGATAGGGGGCCCTAGGGGCCTATCCCTGATGAGGGGATAGAGGGGCCTGCTAAGGAGGCGGTTCCTAATCGTCTCGCCTAGGTGGAGGTGGTGCATTGTGCGGGGGAACCTGTCGATTCTGAGGCGGTCGCTACTGGGCAGGAACCTGCGCTTGAGGTGGAGGACCTCTGCGGGGTTGCGGGGATGGTGTCGCTGGCAGTAATTCGAGCTGCCTAGGGGCTTCTATTTGGGCCACCGCAATGGGTTCGGCTCTGGCAGTCCTCCTGGCTGGGATCATAGGGGGCAACGCACGTGCCTGACTAGCCTGTTGCAGAGCCTCCTCAAGGCGCTGAGCCTTATCTGAGAAATCCCGGAACCCTTCAGGGTAGTTATGGGTAATCATATAAGGTACCAGTTCCATTTTAACATTCCATACACACATCATCCGTAATTTATCCTGAGTCAGTGGCATATCGACGGAGTATGTGAGTCCCTTCCACCGGGCGATGAAGTCTGCGACTTGCTCATCAGGCCTTTGCTTGAACTTGAAGAGGTCTGCAATGCTGGTCTTCCGCGTGGTGGAGCTGAACTGGTATAGGAACTACCGGCGGAGATCCTCCCAACCGGTCACCGATCTGATAGGGAGCTGGCTATACCGGACGAATGCGGGACCTTTCAATATCTGCACGAAACATCGGATCTTGGTGGCTTCTTTGTGGGCCGGAGTCCCTATCATGGGGCCACACCTGGAAGAAAAATGGGCCAGGTGCTACGGTGGGTCCCATGTCCCATTGAAGGGCAAGAAAGTGGAGTTCCCAAAACCCGTGGGTGTGGGCATATCATCCACCCACGCGGGATATGGCTTTCCATCCGGTGGGACTGCCACCTGCCGCATTTCCAACGCTTCGAGGCGGGCTATCAGTGCCGCTATAAGATCATCCGGGTGGCGGTCCCTGTCTTGACAGGGATCTCTAATCACAAGCGTGTTTCCAGGTTCTTCTACACGATAGATGGCTTCGGCGGCTCGTGGATCGACTGGCGGAATGGCCTGTGGGGTGATTGGGGGAACCCAGACTGGATTTTTCAGATTTCCCCATCGTTCAGGAGGGTTTCGCAAGACGTATCGTGCCCTCTTGTCGTAAGTTCCGGTTTATGCCCTATCTACGGAAGTAGCATGATCAGGGTTGCCCAGAGGCATCTCACCGGGGGGAATTGTTACTGCCCCTGCTTCCCCGGCTTGGGATTGCCATAGTCGGGTCGCCGCTCTATGGTGCACTCGTCCAAGAGTTTGTCAACCAGCCTCTTCTGCTCACCAAGTTGCTAGCGTAACGTGGCCTTCTCGGGATCTTCGTCCGTTTTCTATACAGAGGCATATGGGTCGGAGTGCCTGATAGTTCCGACGTGCTCCTTACCCTTACTGGCATTTCGACTGAGTACCAGCGACTTTGTGGGTACAGGGAGGCCTAGAAGGTTCCTCTGCTGATGGGTAACCATACCTGATGGGTCCAGCAGTGGCGGTACGCCCTCTGGGGGTAAGTCTCCATCGAGAAAATCAAGCTCATCCTCCTTGTCCACTACGTCATCCATGTGGACCGCGACCCCTCTCGAGGGCATGTCCTCAATGTCGTATAATGAATCGGGCTGCCGTCAGATAGGGATAAATAGGAGAGCAGCATGGGGTCCCCAGCCACGGACTTGCACATGGGGGGTAGCTTCTCTGATGACTCTACAGCATACCTTGAAACTCTGAACACATTTCCGTTGAAGGGTGCTCTGACGGCCTGGTGACTCAGGGTGCTGGGCCACAGGGAGTGTGGCCAAATCGATCAGGCGGCATTGCTCGCCGATTTCTTCAAAGTGATCTCGACTTCTGGGGTACATCACCCGCTCATAACGAAGGAGGAAGTGTTTCTCCCTTAGGGTTCGGCAAAAGTACCCCACTTCTTCTGGAGTTAGGGACTCTAGCGCACGGAAGTTCGGTGCCACCGTCCGCCAGAACTTCTCCGAGAAGTGATACGCTGCGAGAATGCTCCAGAATCTCCTGGGTTCGGACTCGGGGTCTGGCCCTATATTTTACTACTCATCAACCAGGGGCGGCTGAGGGACCAGTAGCGGTAACGAGGTGGACCGCTGGGACAGTAAACTTGGCGGTGGAGAATATGGTCAATGAGATGACTGGCCACCGAATTCCGGGCCATCCTCTGAAGAGTGAGGTGACCTGACCACGATATCACGATACGATGGGCTGATAGCCATAGGTTTAGGCACAAGAGTTTCAGTTGCTGGTGATAGGTCATGTCATTGCTCTACCGTTGTTGGTACCCAAAATAGCTCTCAGTGATCTCTGGTAGAGGTAGAGGGCGCTTCTGGTGACAACGGTGGTGATTGCATGGTCGGGACCTGTGGAATTTCCACGATTTCTTCCTCCTGGATGTACCTGTAGAGAGAGGTGGGAATCCGATGGACCTCGCATTCCAGGAGAATGAGGCTGAGGCGCCTGGTTCCTGCCCCAGTCCTTGATGTGGAGGAGCGGGGAGAAGGTTCCATCGCTGAGTTGCATTCTGCTTCAGAATCCGAGAAGCGAGCCGGTTTGATCTCCACTCGCTCCCCCCCCCCCCAGGATTCTTCCTGTGGCGGCGACGACTCGCTCTTCTACCCCGGGGTGGCTCTTCGGGACAGGGTTGATTCTCAATATGTAGTCTTGGTGCGGTACTGGCGTTGTGGCGGAGAGGGCCCCTGCTCGAGGTGGCCGGGGTGCGAAGGGCACCCGGGAAAATGTCGAAGGGTACAAGGGGAGGACCTCCATGGTCGGTGCGGGCAGAGCGAGGCTGACCTCCAATCCCCAAGTAGCCGGGGCGAGGATGACCTTCGCCAGTTGTAGAGAGGTTGTAGGGAGGACCCCCACATTGGAGAAGGACCGGATGGACAATGCCTTCAGATCGGTGGTTGTGGGCAGGAGGAGGGACTCCATACCCTGTATAGTGGGCACGGGAGAGGTTTTCGCACCGAGCATCACTGTCGCGGAGCAGGTCTTCCTTCGGGACGGGGGTAGCACGAGGAATACCTCTGTGACGAGCATTTGAGCGGAGAAAGCCCACGTTCTGTGGAATGGTGGTATTTAGAGGACCTCCGTATGGAGTGACGTTACCGTGGATTGGTTCACGGTAATCATCGCTCTGGCCTGCGACCCCGAGAGTCAACCCAGCCTGACCGTGGGGTGGTTGAGGCCTCGACCCCGGTCAGGTGAAGGAGTGCCCCTGCTCAGTGTATGCAGGAACTCCTTGATGTACATCGGCAGTGGCTTGGGCCATAGTAGTTGTTGATGTTGATGTATCTTGATGAGAGTCCTCAGCCCGGGCCCGGCGCTAACGTTGGGTTAGACGAGCTGGCACAGGTGGTGCAGGGGCATAGCCTACCTGCTCTTCCTGCGGATTCGGACAGCGGCGCTAACGCGGACGAATGGGAGCCTGTGCCTGGATCCCTTGGATCGGGACTCTTAGCAGGCCAAGCCGGACACCACCCGTCTCATCAGCATAAGGCGAGGAGTCATCGAGTCATTCCGGGGACAGTCTCCCTAAATGATTGAACGTTGGGGTGGGGAGCAGGGGCTCCCTGCGCGACCTGTTAGGGATGCGTTGATAATGGGGCCTGGATGCCTCCAGGCCCAGGCGGGCCATATCCCGAGTTGGGATGACCCCTTCATCCTCGTATCTACGTACAAGGTTGTTGATCTCCCTTCATTGGATGATCTCTGACGGGGAGAGGGGACGTGGGCTCCCCGTATTCACAGATGTAGAGGCCTTTATGCCAGCAGCGGAGCCATGTGGTGCGGCTGTGCCGGTATTTCCCCTTCCCCTGTGTAGGCGAGAAGGCGGTGATCGCGTCTCCATAGCAGCAACTTGGTTCCTGGGAAACGGAGAGATCAACTCATCAGCAGTGCGAGGAAAAGGGTTGACAACCAGTGCCCTAGCATCATTCCATTCTCTACGTCTGTAAGAAGGATCCACGCCAACACGTTGCAGAACAGAGTGCCCCACGTTCCACTGCCCCAACTTCTGGTGAGTTTCACACCAAGCCCGCCATTTGCTTGGCGGAACCCGACGCCAGATATCTGGATCCGGTGACACGTCAATCTACTGGTGTCTTGAACGCTACTAATATCCACATTGAGGAGTAGAATTTCACATCGGGTTCACCATTTCTGTTTCCGATGCTTTTTCTGGGGCGCGCACATCCGTCTGTGGAGGACGCGCTGCTATTTCCACGCATTTACACTTTCCAAAGGAGGGTGGAATTCATTCCTTATTCAGGTATGTTTTCTCCTTGATCGAAATGGGATGATGGGATGTTGATTCTTCCTTCTGTGGATTCCTCCTCAGAAATCATCACCTAGTCTGGGTCTCCCTCATAGATTTAATACGTTGTTTGTGAAACTCTTCCCAGTGCCATGTTTCCATGGACACTAGTTAATTACACTTCTTCTATCGGGACATTCCAGAGGGTTTGGTCAGGGCAGCAACCTTCAGTCGGGGGAGTAGTCATGTCGAGGCATCAGTTGCGTGTCTGGATGCTGGGGAACTGGCATGTCTATCTTTTTTCCCTTGTCATAGGGCTTCTTGAGGGCGTGGAAGCCCGAGGCATCCCACATCGAGCGCGGGGAAATATATGTCGTAGACATGTATCTGAGGTTTTCCTCAGCTTCATGTGTTTAACACAGGGTATGCTGTGGGTTTAATGTCCAGTGGAGATGGATCAGCCCGATCAGAGCATTAGCTGGAATGGATCGGATTGAGGAATTTCCCTTGAAGGGGTACCGATACCGGAACCAGCCCATGGGTTGCTGCGAAGAGGAGCGGAATGGTATGATTTTTCTGGGATATGGCAATCTGGGTGAGAATCAGGATGCGTGATGGAGAGTTGAATGAAGTGGAGGGGGAATGAAATGGGACCATCGCAAGGGAGACAGTAAAGTTGGGCTTGAGTCTTGAAGAGACCTCCTACGTATCCCCGTGGTAGGGAATCAAAGTCTGCATAGTTCGGGATGGTGCCAGAGGACCGACGTGAAGGTGGAACTTGGTCCGATGGATGTCGTCGGTGAACCGACGTGAAGGTGGACCTTGGTCCAGATGGTGTAGGGCTTACACACTAGCCTGCCCAGGTGCTGGTGACCTGACGTGAATAAGGTCTGGATGACCAACAGGTGGCTGGCTTGAACCTCTGGGAGGCCTCCTACATACCATGCCTTGACATGGATCAAAGACCACATAGTTCAGGTTGGTCACAACGACTTGTCACTGGACTAGAATACAGTTTAGCATCGTGCGGGACAAAGATGAACTCTGACGTGAATGAACGACGGGTGGGCTTGATCCTCGTGGTGGATTCCTACGTACCATGTCATGACATGGATCAAAGTCCTCGTAGTTCAAATGATGGGAGTCGTCAGCGAACCGACGTGAAGGTGGACCTTAGTCCAATGGGAGATGGGCTTGAACCTAGGCGATGCATCCTATGTACCATGCCTTGACATGGATCAAAGACCTCATAGTTCAAAGGGTTTCATCGGTGAACTGACGTGAATGTAGACCCGGGGATCCACTAGTGGTGGGCTTGAACCTCGTGAAGGCTTCCTACGTACCATGCCTTGACATGGATCAAAGACCTTGTAGTTCGGAGGGTGGGTGTCGGCGATCCGACGTGAGGAAGAGACCTTGGTCCGATGGGAGATGGGCTTGAACTTTAGGAAGGCTTCCTACATACCATGCCTTGACATGGATCAAACACCTCATAGCTTGGAGGGGGCTTTTTCGGAGAACCGACGTGAAGGTGGACCTTGGTCCGATGGGTGGTGGGCTTGAACCTCAGGGAGGCATCCTACGTACCATGCCTTGACATGGATCAATGTCCTCGTAGTTTGGATGGGTTACAATGGTTTATCGTTAGACTAGTATGCAGTTTAACGTCTTGTAGGACGAGGATGAACTTGACGTGAATAAATGATGGGTGGGTTTGAACCTTAGGGAGGCTTCCTACGTACCATGCCTTGACATGGATCAAAGTCCTCATAGTTCAAAGGGGTGTGCAGTTTAATGTCATGCAGGACAAGGGCATACAGTTTAACGTCATGCTGGACGAGGGCATACAGCTTAACGTCATGCTGGACAAGGGTGGAGCTCGACGTGAAGAAATGACCGAGTGGTGGGCTTGAACCTCGTGGAGGCTTCCTACGTACCATGCCTTGGCACAGATCAAAGTCCTCGTAGTTTGTTTAGGGTGGGGGTCAGGGTCGGTGCTCACTCTAAGCCCACGTGAGTCATGCTCAGTGTGAGAAACAAGAGGTTGCAGGGACCTGACGATCACGTCGCAGAGGGTGCATCCGTGAGAAGCGAAGAGGGGCTTACGCGTTAGGCGGCCCATGGTGCTGGGACTTACTCTCGGATGGAGGCCCGAAGTGCGGCAAAGCGTAGTGAAAGATGGATTTGGGACCAATGATGGGAGGTGACTTGTTCCCTATCACACCCTCCACTGACCTTGGTAGTGGGGAAGTACGGAGATGCAGGGGTGCAGCCTTCCGGAAGAGGTGCTAGGGGCTTACACCAATGTGGTTTCCCTTCTCCCATGGACATACACTACTCTGAGAAGTAGGATATCATCCCTTGTGGAGGGGGTGACCCCGTCTCTGTGGAGACGGGTGGCGTAAAAAATGTCCGAGCTGAGGGGACCCTACGTGTGAAGCACGGGGCCGGATCATAGTTTAACATCATGTGTTGAGGACGAGGTGCTTGGAAGTTTAACGTCCTGCAGCTTGGACGAGGTGGGTTCACTCCGCACCCCTAGGACTTACGTAACTGGTACCCTTTGCTCCTTGGGGGAGGGAAGGTACCAGTAAGGTCGTGGTCAAAGGGGGTCATAGAGCGAACCATCGAGGGGTCCACGTTAGCGTGGCTATACGAAGAAGCAATAGCTGTTAGTGTGCCTATGCGAAGAAGCATTAGGCGGAGAAATTCTATGAGTGGTGTTGTCCGTGGGACATTGAAATCAAATAGTGCATACCTGGAGGGTCACACGGGAAGAGGAATTTCGAAGCAAAGGAGTGTGCTTCGCGAAGTGGAGTGCTTTGGCCTTAGCATGGGTCAAAGGTGTGATTGGAGGGTGAATCGCGAAGTGAAACTGTATTCGCGAAGCACTGCCTCGTGAAGAGGAGGTGCCTCGCGAAGCAAGGTGCTGCGAAGCAGTTTGCTTCGCGATGTGTAGCGATCCTGCCTTAGCATGGGGATCACTAGTACAGGATGGGTGTTTCGCGAAGTAGAAACGCTCTGCAGCTGGCCGGGTTCCCTTGGGAATCCCCCTCCTTCGTGAATGCCCTTGAGCTTCGCGAAGGGCATCCCTCTCAAAAGAGGGGCTCAAAACGAGACAAAGCGAAGGCATCACGCGAAGTAGAAGTACCTCGCAGAGCTCATGATTCCCGGGGCAAAGGGTGCTTCGCGATTCGGGAGTGGAGAAGTCGAAAGGTCGGATTGTCCGTCTTCTAGACTTAAGGGGAACCCAGTATTTATAGGCAAGGAGCACCGCGAAGCAGACCTCACGTGGTGCGAAGGGGCGGCGGGTGCTTCGCGGCGGGCTTGCGAATGTCAGGGCGTTCGCGGAGCGTTACCGCCTCACGGTCTTCGCATCGGGCTCGCAAATGTCAGGTCGTTCGCAGAGAGGTACCGCCTAAGGGGCTTCGCGGTGGGCTCACGAACGTCAGGCCATTCGCAGAGAGGTACAACCTTAGGTGCTTCGCGGCGGTCTCGCAAACGTCAGGCCTTTCACGGAGAGGTACCGCCTCCGGTGCTTCGCGGCGGTCTCGCGAACGTCAGGTCATTCGCGGAGAGGTACCGCCTCCGGTGCTTCGCGGCGATCTCGCGAATTTCAGGCCATTCGCGGAGAGGTACCGCCTCCATTTCTTCGCGGGACTGTGATTCTCAGGGGGTGCTTCGCGTCGGAGCATCGCGAGGCAACGTGCGGGGCTTCTTTTTTGTCCCTTCCTTTCATGCAATATTTTTGTGCCAACAGATTCCCTAACCTTTAACTATTTATTGTAGAGTTTCACAAAGTTTTTTCGCTACTTAATTGAACATTGATCGCTCTCTCTTAACAGAGGATTCCTTCAATGGACACCTTTGATGGGTTCATTTTTTAATCATTGGATTTACAAGATATGGCTATGGTAGGTTTTATCGATAACAAAAATATAAGGATTCATTTCATGTCATAGGATGACATGATCAATGATTGGTCTTCCACACCCCGAAACCGCAATGGATCTCGTTTTTATCTCCATAGATGGACCTATGACTTCCATATGAAGTTGGAACCCCCTTTGGTGGTGATTTGGGTGATCTTTCCCTATCTCCCCCTCCCATTTCAAACCCCATAAATTATTAGGATTCTTGGGAACCTTGTCGGTAGATATTTTTGTTCTGATAACCAAACCAAACTGGCATGTCATCCAATCAATCCTCGAGTGTATATGGAAGTAGATTCTTATTGAACACCATCTGACTTCATTTAGATTATAGTAGGAGATGAATATTGTCGTAGTAATTAGGTGGTTTATGAGTCGTGAGTTGAGTTCTATTCTGACTTCATGTAGTTGGGCCATTCGTCAATGAACTGTAGACATGGGCATCACCAACTTGACAATCTGAATGGTGTTGGAATTAGTGACTTCAAGTTTTCTATGCCTAGTACTATGGATGGGCCTACTGTTTTGGGATAAGTGGGTGTGGAATATAGATCATGGGAGAACCCATTGGTGGAAGATGTCTTCCATAAGCTGAGAAAGGTTCTTGAACCCCAACAGTCTGTGGAGGTACCCTTGGAGAAAATGAGTCTGGAGAAGGTATAAGATTTGGAACATCTGTTACTTGAGGGCCCCTAGAGTGGCAGTGGGCTTTATGAGGGAGGTCACAAACTGGGTGTAGTATTTGTTGAAGTTGTGTGTCCAAGGATTGGTACCAATGAAAAATTATAAGCAGATAGCGTACCTAGGGAGGATCATACAGGATGTACTGCCTTGTGTATTGGTTCAGAGTGTGTGGTCGTGACCAGGGTAACTCCCAGGAGGTGATTTGCTACTATTATACTTGGAAATAATTTTTCATAGCTCTCGAATGAGGTCCTGGGGCTAGAGGATGGTTAGTCCAAGGAATCAGTGGATGTACTGAAAGTTTATGGATATAATTTCAATGATGGATTTTCTAACTACTCTGCTAGAGACTCAAAGGATGAGGTAACAAGTGATTATCTCTCATACCGGATGAGGAGCAAGATTAAGAGGGTTAATCATAAAGAGATGAAGTACTACTCTTACCTACATCTACCAATTGAGACTCGATCAGCAAAGAATATGAAAGATAAGAAAATGGAAAATGATACCCAGTCTTTCTCTAAGGATGCTTACCAACAGAGGAAACTAGTGGTTAATGATCACTATTCCAACATGTCGGCTTGTTTGTAGCTAGAGTCTGATGTTATTCCTGAACAGTCATTGGAATTTCTCATGATATTGGAAGAGGTTATTTTTGAAACTATTTGGAGAATTAATTTTAATCATGAAGAGGCTGAAAGAATGAGTGAAATGGATCTAAGGGTGACTCCTAATGAGGAGCAGGTGTCCTGGATTGATAAGTAGGATTTAATTTTAATAAGGGGATTCAACAAGGGGAATATCAGCATTGAGGAGTACATCTAATCCTGGGAAAATATGGAATTAAGGTTCAATGATATTCTAATGGAGTAACCTGATACTCTAGTAAACACTATCTTGTAGAAACTATTTAGGGAGATTAAGAGTGGTAGGCTGAATTTTCACTTTAATGGCTCGGTTATTTCCTTTTGTAAGTGAACTAATGGTTTCTCAATTTTTCCTTAAAAGTGTTTGAAAATAAAAATCTAATTTTGAGGTATTAAATGACAGAAATATCATTTTCCTATGATTTCTTATCAATAGGAACTCATTTTGTCAGTTTTTACCCCTATACACATGATTTTCTCATTATTACAAAAATGGTAATCAATGTGTAGATGAACTTTTAATTATACTAACCAATTCGAGAAATGATTTTACATGTGGTTGATTCTAATAGATCACTTATTATTTGAGGGATTTTTCCTAGTTTTGAATATCAATTAGAATTCATTTTATCATTTTTGACCCTCAATGGAAGATATGTAATTTTAATAACACTAGACAACATTACCCATCGTTTTCTATCTTAATAAGTGACTAGTGCATCCAATGGATTTGGAATTCATTCCTATAAATTAAAAATATATCATTGATCATTCTACCATGATTTCACGTCAAACCAATTGTGTTTTCTCAGTACTAACCCATTTTACATGATTTTTTACTTCACTTCAAATCTGAGGGACTAACTCCATTTTCAATCACACTAAATAATTTAGGTATCTGATCCACATGATGATGATTTCTATATATTTTAAATGAATTAAGAATAATTTCTCTAATATTTCATGTTTATTGGATCTTTTTTTTTAGTTTTGACCACCACACACATGATTTTATCATTATTACGAAAATTGTAAGAAATATGATAATGAAATTTTAATTTTACCGACCAATCCAGCAATCAGATTGATGCATGGTTGATTCCAATAGATCAAATATGATATGAGGAATGTTCTCTTAACATTGAATATAAAAAAGAAGTAGTTTTCTCAGTTTTCCCCCTAATAGAAGATATGCCATTTTAATAATACAAGGTAATGTTACCCATCACTTTACATCATATCAGGTGATATGAGAAGACAATGGATTCATATTTGAATCCTATAGATTAAAATGGACCAGTTATTATTCTCCCATGATTCCATTTCAATTAAAGTGTTTTTTCATAGTATATTGACTAATTATACATGATTTTTCACTTAAATCCAAATTCAAGGGATGAATGGCGTGTTTGAACATACCATGAAATTTAGAAATGGGATCTATGTGTTAACGATTTATATAAATTTTAAATGACTTACACATTTTTTTCCTAATATTTAATGTCAATCAGAGTTCATTTGGTAGGTTTTAACCCTTACAAACATGATTTTTCCATTATTACAAAAATGGTAACAAATATGAAAATGTAATTTGAATTTTACCAACTGATCTAGGCATCGTATTGATGCACAGTTCATTCCAATATATCACATATGATTCAAGGAATGTTCTCTTATATTTTCACATCAATCAATTTTTTTTCTCATTTTCCCCCTTGATGGGAGATATGTCATTTTAAACACTAGAAAACATTTACCATTTTTTCCATCATACTAGGTGAATAATTTGTCTTAGTTGAGAAGGGGACCTTCATGTTGTGTTAGTTGTGTGATGAGGTTATGACATCAATGTTCTTAGAAAATTATGAATTGTTTTATGTGATGAATTACATTAAAAGATATAAATCCTTGAAGTCCTTGGTATATGAATTATATATATTGTGGTATTATTATATTCACTAGTTCCTTTATATTGGTGAGGTTTATCAAGGTGGGGAGTTTTCATATAAGTATATTTATTTAGGGATTTCCCTTTAGAGAGGTAGCTTCTTGTTTATGGAATTTATCTTATCAAGTTAACTATGAATGAATAACTACTCAATAGTGGAAATGAATTCAAAGAGTTATATATTTGTGTACTGCTACTTGGGGGAGGTGAAATTATATATGGTGAATTTAGCTCTAAAATTGTACAAGGATATTATAGTAGGATCATTAAGAGTTCAAAATTTATAATTTTTTAGATGTATTTGGATTGTGTTTTTTATATAATGGTATTTATATAATTATAAATGTTGATAAAATTGTTGTTGTTAGAAAGTGGGATGTTTATGTGGTATGAAAAGGAATAGGTTCAATGATTGGATTTTTGGGAGATGTTTTTATATTCATTGTTTTATTTTATTTATTCTATCCATTTATGATTTAGTATGTTTATTTAACATTCACACATTAGAGTTATATGGAAGACCTTATTGATTATTTTTTTATGCTTACCCTTTGAAAATAAATTATAATGACCGTACATTTCTTACAAATTTTGTTGAAGATAAAAACAAAAGGATCCTCCCTATTAAATTTAATGATTCATGGATATATGAAAACTGCATAAAAATATATTTCATCCAATTACAAAAAAACAACTAATTTCAAAAACCAAAATCTATTAACTATAACATCTTAGAAGTGGGTATATCCCACCTCAGAGTTATGCCACCAACAGGTCTGAAAAGTCCACTACTGTAGGAAAAAAACACCATTGTTATAGGTTGTAACCTACCATAAGAAACACTAAATCCAACAAAATATTGAATATTTCATCCATCCAAAGGTCAACATCATTTGAGAAAATATAACCAGCCTAAAACCTGTGGACTATCCCTTAAAAATCTTGTGTATACCCACATGCTTCCAATCATCATGAGAAGAATCAAGTTTCAAAATAGTTAAGTATTTTACCAAACCAAACACACCATACTTCCAATGACCATAGAAACATAAATATATACATAAAAAAAGCCCATATAGATGAATTTACTCTTGGAATATTCTCAAGGAGACTTAAAAATAGAATCCATATGTAGTACATATTAGAATCACTGAAAGCAAATTACATTTATCTTGAAAAACATTAAATAAAATAGATTAGAAAAACTTCATACATTATGCAACTTAAAACTATTAGTAAGACAAATTTACCAATATAAAATTATATATGAATCCCATCAAAATGTATTACCACTAGTATTTCAAGAAAAATCCAACAAATTACATTAAACACACTATAAAAATATAGGGAGACACAACCAGTCACCACAAAAAAAAGTAGAATCAAGAGAAAAAAATTATTCATCCAAATTATGTTTTCGAATTGCATCAAATTTTACCTCATACACATATATGATAGGTATCCAGCCTATTAAATTTCGTCCTCATGGTTAATGAACATGTATCTAGGGAAAAATGGGCCATATATTAACATTATCAATATTTGAGGTCTCTTAAGGGTGAGTAGAAGGCTTCTTAACCACAACTTGTACTTGAGGGTTAACTACCCTATATTTAGGAATATATGGTTGGGAATAATATTAAATAAACTTAGGTTTCATATAATTCTAACCATCATTAATTTATATACCTATCAAAAAATTAGACTCCTTGTTAGTTTGACCAGAAGTAAGTTACAATCCTTGAGTATATTTATTGTAAGAAAACGCCCAAACATCATTCACTTGACCGGTCACCTACTCTAAAACACAAGTTCTCCTCATAGTAAGGTTGGTTTCTAAATTAGGATTGATTCTTTCCAGACTATATAGGCATTGTAGACTTCTACCATCTAAGATGACTCTGCACTTTGAAACCAAAAACCCTCTAATATTTTTTCCATATAATGACCACACCCATTCCCAATAACCAAGTGTTTCTTCTATCCATGCATAGGTGTATCCTCAACAATATCAATTATAGGTTGTTGTAACCCTGAAACATTAGAAATTTCATTCATCTAAAAAAGTCTTAATAAATTAGAACCATGGACCTTTTCGTGAGAGGTAACACCAACTACATAATTAATTACTTCAAATATTTCATTTTTGACTCCAATCCATCTAATAGAAGGTCTTGTAGTATGTATATTCCAATCTAGGTATGACACATGTTCTTGAAGACCTATATTTCATATAATAGAATTATTATTTTCACTCATCCGTAGGTTGAAACCATTACTAGAATTCCCTAAAATTCCCTTAGAAGAGACATTCCCAGCATTCTTCTCCTTCTAACCACAGTACATATCAATATTTTCTTAATGAACATAATATCCATAGATGATAATTCTATGATAGTTACTCTGTAAATGATCAAAAACACAACACTCACTAAAGAATAAAGGCATTTTATCATGATTAATTATACAACATATATAATCATTATACAAGGAGAGTATTTCCATATCAATAAGTGTAGCACTAAGAACAACCTCTACTAATATCCTAGTATAGTGGAAAAACATTTCCATTTTAGTCTCTCTATCTATATGAATCGAAACATCAAACTATACAGCAATGTAAATTCTTGTGATGTTTATGCTAAGAGAGCGGTGGTTGTAGTGGAATGTTGGGTAATATAGGAGGATTACTCCAAAACAAGACACATGAGTCGTCTAGTGAACATAGGTTCCTTGAAATATAGGATTCTTCTCTTTATTTCGGAGATGAGTTCACTGTGTAATTGAATTTCTCTAACTAATAGCATTTTGGATGCTTCACATGTGACATACAGTAGAAATTGAAAGATAAAAAATGACTTACTGATTATTTTATTATGTTTTCTCATCAGTATAAATGTATTTAATTGGTTATTAATCCCTAATTGGTCAAATATAATTTTAATGAAAATGTAAATCATATTTTTGACTTAAATAAAAATACATAAACAAAATGATACAGTCAATTTGAATGAGAAACTAAAAGGAAAAAAACAAAATAGAACTCTTGAATCCGATCTGTCATGTGGGACCATGGATGCAACCTATATCTAGTGTGGTTGGGGCCTATACCAAATAAAAATTATAAAGATAATAATAATGAATTTGATAATAAATAAATAAATTAGTTCAGTATAAAACTTCATCATAGGATCCCCTGCACCATCACCCTGGTGCATATACTCTCGTAAAGTTCTAACCTCAGCTAATAGTTACGCATTTACCTACTCAAAATAATGAATCCATGCCTCAAAATATATCACCTACTATTTAATCCCATAAAAAATAGGAGACACAACCTTAGAACATGAAACTATAGAATGAGGAATCCCCATTCCATATTTCAAGTTGTATCCATGTCCATCACGAACAATATTGTGATGAAATATCTAATCCCTTCACATAGAAAGTAGCCACTAGTCCTATGGAATAAGTACTAACTCAACCTCAAATTGTGCCTCTATAATATATAAATATAAATAAATATATATGTATATTTATGTAAGTATTGATAATTAGTGTAAAAACATACTATAAGAGCTGCAACCTCTTAATCATTTCGATGAAAAGTCATCATCCACACTGACATTTTATCAGTCAATGCACCTTTCTCCCATAAATATATACCAATAAGATATAAATATAGAACACAAACTCATATTAAATAAAAAATTTAAAAATTCAATAATAAATACATAATGTCGAATGGGGGACACATGGGACTCCCAATCCTAGGAGGTGGTCCCTGCAACACATGAATCTCATAATGATGTGATGCTGCCTCCTATATTCAATTATTTCAAATTCAAAACATTTAAAATGATACACATTATTTGAAATATATAAACTGAAATAAATAGACTCGTTGTTTCAGCCTTAGTGGACTAATATGCAACTAAACCATGCTAGTAATATGAGAGAATGCCTCTCGGGACTCTGTGCAGAATGTTTGGGACGCACACATTTGGTACCTAATGATCCATATTTACTCTACATTTATATTCTTCCCACATTTTATGATATTTAAACATACACACTAGTCAAAAATCATTGTAAAAAACTCTAAGAATATTCTATTAAAGAAAAAAAATCACAAATGAAATTATTTGTTAAACATAGCTAAGAAACTAAAATGATCTTCTTACCTAAAAATCACTCCATAGTCGATCTAATGTATCCTAGGGTAATTAAGCTCAGTCACATGTATTCAATGAAAATCTATGTGGGTTACAAATTATATTACCCAAGTGGTGAATAAATGCAGGGGAACCCACTCTCATAAGATGGTATCTCTCGTCAAATGACATGTGAAGGTTCTTTTCAAAATCCCATGATGAAATACCATGACCAGGGACTCTCCTATGAGAGGAAGAATAAATCAATTTAAATCCTATTGAAAAAAATCATACATAATTACAAAGATGTTCATATATATGTTTAACAATTAATTAAAAAAATAAATGTATTTATATTCATACATACCTTGACTTATAGACATAGATGGATCTAAAAAATGATGTGGATCGGGTTCTTGTTCTTATAACATGTCTAAAATCCTAGAAATCATTATTAATTAAATTATTCATGGACTATTACAATTCCATATAATGTGAACTACAAAGGAATCATGTACTTTTTATTTATTGCACACATATTTCATAAAAGGGTGGTTCATTCTATCCAACCCATTTTGATTCATTACTCATTTATCCCATTCATTTTTATTCACTGTCTATTCATTCCACATTATCCATCCATCCATTTTGAGTAGGATTTAAATACTATATAAGAATAAGTGGTTGAGATTCATGATAGAGAATAAATTGTTGCTTTATATATATACATTTTTTTAGTATTCTTGACTAGGAACTCTTTTCGGGGTAAATAGGAATTAATTCATTGATTGTTTCACATTAATTAAAATCCGGAAATATGTGATTCAAGATCTTGTTCTTAAAATATAATTTATTGATTACTAGTTAATAGATTTTAAGGTGAGGGTTATGGAGAGAGAGTGGAAGTCTAAATCTTGGAAATGAGTTATGATCAAAGTATTTTTTAAATGGATTTTTAGGGACCGTAGTAGGAACATAATAATAAAATTAATGAATCAATTTTCATAAGGAATATAAAAAATTAATAGGGAATCATGACCTTATGATTAAGTCCTTGAATATCCTAATATATATCCTTAATAAATTCATGATGTTGGTAAAAAAATTATTATAAATTCATTTGATATGAATCATAAGGTCATATACTACCATGATTTCCCTACTTTTCTATTAAGAAATAAAAAATTGTGTTTATTACCTTCTACTAAATCATTTTTACACTTACACAGTTAATAAAAAATAACAAAAACATTTACATTTTATCATAAATCCCAAAAATAGTACCATCCATTCCTAGTTTTCATTCATTGAACATAAGTAAATCAATGATATAATAAATATACCATTATTGTGGATATGGTATGGTCGTTACCATTTATTGTTCAACTAATACCTTATACACTCTTAAGAATTGTATAGTTTTCAATTAAATAAATACATCAATAAAAAAAATTCACAACATGTAGGGATATGAGTGGTTAAAAAATAGTTGCAAAGTAATATTTTAATGAAACTAGAGAGGAAAGAGTTGTGTTGTTACTATGGTATCTTTGGTTATAGTTTAAATCATTATAAAAACCTTGACATTATAGAATAAAATTCATATAATTAAGTAAAATATAAGAAATACATGGGGAGTTATGAGAAACATCCCTAGAGAAGTTATCCAATTATTAGTGTATATAATTTTTTTAGAGGGATCATCATGATTCTTCTTGAAGGTAGCAAGGAATCCTTAATCAATATGTAATTTTTGGATTTCAAGTGAAATTACAATAATGATATCAAATTATATTATAAAATGGGATTCATGTTCAGAAAACATTTATTCACCCAGTCAATAAAATAAAAATTTAATTATTTTAGATATTTTTTATAAAATTTAATCAAAATTATCAAGGAATAAAGAAATAATATAATTATTAATTCAAACAACTCAAACCCACATCCAGTGCACTCAAGGAAAATTTTCTTAAATAGATAAATGCATTGAAATTTTTTCTTAAAATACCCATGCATGTACCCTTGACTTTGTAATAAAACTAGATAAGATGAATAGATAAAATACTGTGAGGGATAAAGGAAGAATGGTAATTAGTTACAAATTTAATCCAATGTAGTGTGTGTTGAAGCTGATAATAGCACATCACACACTTTTTTGTGGGAGGATTCATGTCGAGTATATCACATGATGGATAAGTTATATTTTGGATCATCTTCAACCAAGCACTCAGATAATAGATTTCCATTATGCAAAAATGGAACCAAGCGCATATCATGGTCGCGCCACCACCCATAGGAAGATTAAATTACCGTATACCAAGTTATGTGAAAAATTGTGGATAGTGAATTGTTTTAGGGATATGATCAAGTCCTAAAGAATTTATTTCATGCGCCATTAAATTCAATCATAAATAAAATTCAAGACTCAATTAGCCATATGAATCTGATGGAAGTCCATACTACAGACATGAAATATTCATGTGTGCATGAGAATCTTTGTGTCGTGCTTGATATCATCATGTGAATGGGATAAATATCCCATGAACAAATGTCATGGGGTTGGGATATGATACATTTATCGAACATCTTGTAACACTATCCATGCACCCATTGGCATATGACCTTGACATGAAAACACCCAGGGTTATGCTATGGAATCATAAAACCATAAAAATCTGAAACATCAGTGGTGAGAAAATCAATTGTCCTTTAAATGTTTTTCATATAGTCATAAGATCTATCAATAAACACATGACACATAAAATGTGAGAAAATATACTTTCCTTGAAAATGTCTACATTTCATCACGAGATCCATCATTGAACACACGACACATCAATGGAAAGAAAAGCGACTGTCCCTGACAATATATGCATGTCGTCACAAGATCTATAAATGAAAATGTGACACATCAAAGGAGACTAAAGAGGCTATCCCTAACATTGTATGAATACATTAAAAAGATCTATCATTGAACATGAGACACATCAAAGGTAAGAAAATCGGTTGTCTCTAACAATGTTTGCATGTCGTCGTGAGATCCATAATTGAACATGTGACACATCAAAGGGAAGAAAAGTGAATTTCCCTAAAAATTTATACATGTTATCACAAGATCCATCATTTATTAAACAACACATCAAAGGAAATAAAATATATTTTCCTTAAAAATGATTGTGTTTTGTCATGATATGTATCAATGAACATGTGACACATCAAAGGAAAGAAAAGAGATTATACTTGAAAATGTCTTCATTCCGTCACCAGATCTATCAATGAATATGTGACACATCAAAGGTGAGAAAATATAAAATACCTAATAATGTCTTCATTTCATCAAAAGATCCATCATTGAACACATGACATATCAAAGACAATCAAATTGATTGTCCCTGACAATGTTCGCATGCCATCATGAGATCCATCATTGAATACGAGACACATAAAAGGCCAGAAAATCGATTGTACTGGAAAATGTTTATGTGTCGTCATGAGATCTATCAATGAACATGAGACACATCAATTGAATTCAAAGAAATGATCGCCAACAATGTTTTCATTCCATAGTAAGATCTTACATTGATCATGCGATGAACCATAGGCAAGAAGGGCAACAAACAATGAAATGTTGTGTGTGAAAAATAGAAGGGTTTGTACATAAAGTGCTCACACATCACCATAAGCCAATTTTTTAGTCACGTGATGATTCACTAATGGGGAGAATAATTTTTATTTTCAACATCCATACAATCTCTCGAGATCCCCAACATTTGTAAAATAAGAAAAGGAAATAAAAGGGAGAATGGAAGTAGCCTTTCGCAGTCGTAAAACTCACACGACTCACCCATGAAACCCATGAGAGATAGAAGAAACCGCAGTGAAATGTCCTCCTGGTCATAAAATATGTTGTCGTCATGTCACCCCCATCACTCAAAATGCTTCTGAAAAGTCTAGGTATTCTTATGCTCCCCCTTTGGCTCTATAAGACAAACATAAGGGTTTTTCCATGAAGTGCTTGCGGATCACCACAAGACCCTTTATTATTCATGAGACGAATCACAAATGGGTAGAATTATTATCCTAGACAACATCCATACAATATCATGATATCCAAAACCATTTTAAAATAATAAAAGTAAATAATATAGATAAAGGATAGAGACTCTTGTAGTTATAAAACTCACATGATGCACCCATGTAGCCTACGAGACATCGTGGAGGCCCCAGTGACATGTCTTCCTGGTCAGGTAGGATCCCACTGACATGTCACCCTAAACATGCAAAAGGATTTTTACATGTATAGGTAGTATTTCACTCCCCCTTTGGCTTCATAAGACAAATGAAATGATTTTTCCATGAAGTGATCATGCGTCACCACATGACCCTTTTTTGTCATGCGATGAATCACCAATGGGAAGAATGATTTTACTTGAAAAAATACATACAATCTCATGAGATCCAAAACCTTTTTGAAATAAGAAAATGAAATAAAATGGAGAAAGAAGGGATCCTATTGTAGTTGTAAAACTCACATGATGCACCCATACATCCCGTGAGGCACCAAAGAAGCCATAATGATATGTCCTCATGGTCATGCAAGTAGCCACTAGAATGTCACTCATATCACACAAAAGGCTTTGGACAAGTCTAGGCAGTCTCACACTCCGCTTTGGCTCTATATGATAAATGAATGGTATTGTCCATGAAATGATAACGCATATCCCCATGACCTTTTATTAGTTACATGATGCATCACCGAGGAGGAGAGTGATTTTCTTCGATAACACTTGTGCATGATCGCAAGACCAACCTGGATTTACAAAATACACACCACAAAAAGTGACAAAAAAACAGGGTGGATATGAATATAAATACCCCACCAAAGCTTGAAAAAAGTAAGTAAAGATTTAAGAATATTCCTTGGAATCTCACATCGACATCCGATCAAATTTCTTAAATCTAATGATCTCGCAACCAATAATTTTTACATTAGGTAAGATCTGGAGAACAACCAGAGTGGTCTTGTAGTATGTATAGGTTCTTCACCAGATCACTCATATGTCGCAAAAAGGACTTTTGAAGGGAAACGCAAAGAAAATCCAAGACATATACTATATAATTAAATCCTCAACACAAGCTAATATTGAATAAATATAAGTCACTCTTAATATAAATGATAGAAAAAATAATAAAATATGGGAGACTTCTATGAAAAAAATATACATTGATCCTCGTGTACTTTGCGTGAACCAACCAGGACATACAATGGCACTAGGACATGTAACCCAGATCTCATGATACTCATTTTGTATACAATTTGGATTAGGTGAATTCCATATAAAACATCAAATAAAGTCACATAGTGCACCCTGTTCAGGCCACCTGAGTCTCTCGAAGGCCTCTAGGCTCACCATAAAAGTCTTGTGGTGTCCTTATAACATGTTTTCTGACTCATATGATGGCACCAAAACATGTCATATGTGTTCCACAATAGCACATGGGCATGTAAACTGGCACTTAAAATGTTCTTGAGGCACGCCAACCAGATCTTGTGATGACATCCATACATGTTGGTCTAGATCAAGTATCGCCCTCCCAACACGTCACATTGAATATCATGACACCCTCCAAGTGTGTCATCCAACTTTTTTATGACACTAAGACTGATCATTAGGGACATACAACACACTCTAGGTATTTCATCTAGGATCATGTGATGGATTCCAGGATCAGTCGGCCGGATCTCATGATTTCTTCTGGAAAATCCATCTGAGATCATTTGATGGGTTCTAGGACAAGTCAGTCAGGTCTTGAGATGTCCCCAAAATAAGTCTTCCAGGAAATGTGACAGCCTCCAATACATGCCTCATTGACTCTCGCGACCCCCCCCCCCCCCCCCAAAGTGTGCTACCTATATTTTCTAATGACACAAGTACCAGTCAGTTGGATCATGCAACACCCTCTAAGATAGGCCAGTTGAGATCATATGATGGATTCCTAGAAAAAATTATTGATTATTGTGATGTCCTATGGAAAATCTAGCTAATATCATGTGATGGATTCAAGGAAAAGTCAGATGGGTCTTATGATTTCCTCTGGAAAAGACACCTAGATCATGTGACATCCTCTATGAAAGGCCATCTGAGATCATGTGATGGATTCCATGACAAGTCGTTCGGGTCTTATAATGTCCTCAGGACAAGTTAACTAAATCGTGCAATTATATTTGGACATGTCTGGAAGACATTCTTTGACATGTAAATCAGACAACCACGGAAATTTGAGTGAAAAATAAACACATGATAGGCAGACATGTAGTCTAGGTCAATAAGGGAAATCTCAATGTGTAAGACTAGACTAGCGGCATAATATGATATGCCCCGCATATAAGGGAAGCCTTATTGTGTAACCCCTGATTAATAGGAAATCTATTCTTGAGTAGTCCCCTAACATTCTTGAAACCTTGGGGATAACAATATTTTCTCTGAGTATGATAATAGACCCTATCACATCAATGTTCTATAGGAGGACTGAACTATGAGAACTCTACTTCCTATAATAACTAAGGTACATTGTATGAATTTATCAGGCTTGAGCTCAAATGGGCCTCTAATCTGGTGTAAATTCCCTCATCTATATAAAATTTCAACCATCAAGATCCAATCATTCCCATGGTATGATCACTCTTCTTCATCCATCAGTGGAAGAGAAATGTTCCCCTACATGGTAATCATTTTATGTTTCAGTGTCGACCATGACCCCAAGTACTTCAATCCCATCAGTGGGTTAGGGATGGGATGAAGAATGATGACTCTAATTACTATTATAAAATAGGATACATAGGATTTCATCCTAAGTCCTGACCTCTGAACCATATCCTCCATGATATGGGTAATCATGTATCTCAAATGGAAACTTTGATGTGTAATCCCTATATAGATTTGTTCTCATGAAATGTGTATGATATACCATTGTATCATATATCTCACATTGAGCATGGATTACATGGGATTAGATACCAACTATGAATGTATCAAAATAATGTTGATAATTCCCCTAGTGTGAGCCATTATTGGGATGTAAGTATGATTACATCTCATCTCCACTCAAAGGTTCATACTCCCAAAGAAGCAATAAAGGGAAGTATTATATGCATAAGTCCCACCTAGGGCCTCTATTTTCCTATATCTCATGAAAAATAAGCCCATTACAAGAACATCATAGACTCTAATTACTATTTTAAATAGGATACATAGGACTCCTCATTAAGGTTTGAGCCTAATATTCACATCCTTACCGTATCACGTTAAACTGTATGGATGGGTCTAGTCACATGACCATAAACTATGACAAAAAAATTATGTGGGTTTTCATTATTATTTTCATAGGATATGTAGGATGTCTCATAGAAGTTAAATCTCATTTTCAAGACACCAACTACTCCCTGGATAGTGGTTTTGATTTTTTTTTTCATAGGATACATAGGACACCTCGTAGAGGTTCAATGTTATCTTCAAGACACCAACTACCTCGCTGGATGGAAATAAACTCTAGAGTGCCTTAACATGTCCATAACCCAAATAATCATAAATAAATAATAGAGTGATAGAGAACCTGTGACATGCACACACTTGTTCCTATTCATACATGTTCTTAATCAAGCAATTGACACAGGGGTAATCGGTCCCATATCGGGGTCTGGGAAGGATTTCATGAACATATATTAAATCTATAAGATAATACTAGATTAGGAAACAATTCCTGCCAAAAGGGTGATATGAGATTGGCATCCTATCCTTTTGACCAATGTGAGTTCCTAAGAATCATTGGGCATGAAACCCCAAAGGACCGCCTTCTTCGGAAAGCAGGTCCATACTTGGTTATAGATGTGGGAACCATTTGGAGTTTTTATGAAATACTAATAAAACGGAAAACCCAATGTGAGTGATTTAAAAGGGACTTAACCCCCCCCCCCCTGCAATCATACCATCAATAGAATCCCATCCACATATCTTTCCCAAAAAATAAAAATGTTGAACCTAATGTAAATTCCATTAACTGTGTCACCCTTTTCACATGTCAAAAATGATAGACTGTCTCATTCCTATCAGGGATAATTTCTTCCAAACATGTTGAAAAAAAAGGAAACCCCGACATGTTTATTTTAATTGTACTGAAGTTTTTTAAAAAATAAGGGATCACCTCTTTATCCTTTAAACTGTAAAAGTTATTGATCAAACATGTACTCTTATATATGATGTTATACTACTAAGGTGTCTGGTTTCCTCCTTAGTACTCCTAGATTTAAAAAAATCAAAATGATATCATCAAATGTGTAAAATGATTCTAAGATTGATGGACATCATCCTTTAGCCCCGAGGCTCTGATGTACGATGTCACCAACACACCACTTCTTGTACCAATTGGTAAACATATTACCCTAATATTACCGCATCAACAGCTCCATACCAACTTTGGAATAGACCAATGACATGTTTTATAAAAGGAATTCCCACTTTCCCTCCTTCCAATTATAAGAAATTAGAGATTAAGTGTCCCATGTTAATATATTCAACCATTTTGGGAGCTTATCCCTATAGTGCACCAACTCATACCTTCCCTACCTCAAGGAGATAGATAACGACATTTATCAGGGAAACTTAATCACTCTGGAGTTTTCATGGAGGGATCTCATGCATTATGGTCATCATCATCTACAAATGACCATGATTCCATAAGGATCTATAGAGGATGTTATGCCTACACCAACTTTCTGTGTCGGGGCATCGGACACGAGAGCTTATCAGGGGTATCCAAATAATGTAGCTTCAGAGAAATTTTTTATCCCTGCTACAAAAAATATATCTAAATCCCACCAGTGTATCTTAATTGTTCCTTGTAATCAATACTAGATCATCACTAGATAGGATATTATGACTTCATTACAGTTATCCTTGTTGATTATAGAATTATAGGGAGCTCATCTTCCTATAGGTCTAGAGTCATTTTAATCATATTTTACCATGGGATCATCATAAACATGGGAAATGACCCCTAAAATTGTACCATGTTCACCGAACCCTCAAATAGTATCAAGGGAACTAGCCCATCAAATTTTATCATGGGATCCAACCCCTCAAATAGTTTCACGGGCACTGACACCTCAAATAGTATAATGGGGGTTGACCCCCCCCCCCAAATGGTATATCAGGCACTAACCCACCAAATGAGATACTTTGTTGAGGAGGATAACTAGCCCATCAGGTCTGAATAATGCCCATCAGGTCTAGATGAGCACACTATTGAAAATTACAAACATACCATTCTGTAATCATTTGACACGTAGTAGGTTGGCCTACCCTCTTCCACTAGAATAGGAATAGAATGGATCAGTGGTATATTTCAGGCATCTATAGAAAGTTCTACAAAACATGTTGTAATTTTATAGGTTAATGAAAATGGAGAATATAGCTAGTGGAAGTAGTGGATTCAGTCTCTATGGTCTACATCAGAACTCCTGCCTTCATCGACTCACCCAACCACTGACAAAGGAGAAGTTATTTTCATGGATCCTACCAACCATCCCCTTGAATATGATAAGAGAATTTATGCAGAAGAAAATATCAACCAACTATAATGAGAGAATAAATATATCTAAGAAATAATTGTGGTAATACTCCTAAGATCTCTACTTTGAGATGATGTACCAGTACTTGCCTATGGAAGCCCTCCTTGTAGGGAAGTGCCCCTGCCCACAGGGATAGAGGAATTTTCATATTTTTCATCCCCTAATTGGATGAAATACAGACATTGTTCCACCTATCCCCATCCCATAGGGCTAGGGTAATTTCTATATTCGCCACCTCCTCATCGGGGATAATTGGGAAACCATATACCATCAAATGTTTCCACAAATAATTTACAATTTTCATCATCTTTTAATTAGTGGGAAGTATTTGTGTCATCCAAGAGACCCAATACTTCAACACCTACCAAAGGACCAAGAAAGATCGAGACTTTGTATCCCAGGATCCAAAATCAACCATGTTTCTATGCTATTGGAGGTATAAATAACATTTGGGAGAACCAACATGCTCTCCTATCTCTTGAAGACACACATAAAAAAGTATATTCCTTCCAATCAAGACATGTTCCAAGGTATTTCAACTATGACCTAAAAAATTGTTTGATAAAGCACCCCGTGAGGAGAAATCTAGGTGAGGCAAGGATGGTAGGTCAGGACAATCATTGAACCTTCCATAAATTTCTCAGGTACATGATAGAAGGTTGCTTTTCCTTTAAAGACTATCTTTAAGTACATATGGACATGGGGATATTGGAACCTCCGACACCTGAATCCCCACTCCATTAATCTAAGAACTCTGAACAGGATGCCACAGTTGTGCAGAAGAACAAGATCAATATACCTCCTAGGGATAAGAGGCCTTATTTTAAAATGAGATTGAAAATAGTTTATTCTTTCCAAACAAATCATGTCTCAAAGTATTTTGATTGTTCTGTGGAAATTGGTTTGATGGGACTCCCAACAATAAGGAAGTTGAATGAGTTGAGGTTGACAGGCCATGAAAACCATTTCCCCTACCATAGATGTCTTGGGAACACGATAGAGAGTTGATTTGTCTTCAAGGATTGGTTAGAGATACATGTAATTAAATGCTTAATAGAGTTGAAGGATCCAGAAATTCAATCAATATGAATAAGATTTATCCATGATCCATCGAAAGATACACTCTCTTGATAGGTTATTCCCCTTTTTCTTACCGTGGGATGTTAAACTACATGGTATTCATCCTTACTGCAATACATTAAACTACATAGTTGTTTTCCTTAGTAAAATATGTTATGCTTCATGGAAGTTATCCTTACTAAAATAAATTATACTTCTTGTTCATCATCCTTACTGTAAGAAGTTAAACTACATGGTCATCATCCTTACCGTAAGACATTAAAGTAAATGGTAGTCATCCTCACCACAAGACATTAAACATTATGGATAATTTCCTTACCACATGAAATTATACTTCATAGTTAAAGTCCTTACCACAAGACATTACAATACATGGCTATCATCCTTATAGAAAAACATTAAATTGTGAGGATCACATCCTTACCGCACGACATCAAACTACACGGATGATGTACTTTCTATATGTCATTAGATTGAATGGGTTTTCTATAACTACATAGGGATTGATTCTCATCCAAATGAGATATGTGGGGATGTTTCGATCCTATATTCTAGCCCAGCCACTTATACTCACATCCTTACCACAAGACATCAAACTGTATAGATAATATCCCTTTGTCTTGACATTAAACTACACATGTTTTCTAGAACTACATAGGGAATGATTCACATCCTAATGATATATGTAGGGACACATTCATACTATATCCTGGCCCATACACTTATATTAATGTCCTTAATGAAATATGTTAAACTGCATGGTTTATGTCTTTTCTTCATGACATTAAACAACAATGCTTTTCTAGAACTACATATGGCTTGATTCTCATCATAATGAGATACATAAGAATGTTTGGATCCTATATCCTAGCCCAAGAATCTGTATTCACTTCCTTGCTGCAAGATGATATACTTCAAAAAACATGTCCCGTTCAGAGGATAATAAAATATGCAGCATCATAATCTCAAAAAGACATCTTCAGCATCATGTGTAAATTACAGTTTCTAAAAGCACCACTGATACAATACAATATTGATCCCAGATATACCATAACATCACCAATACCCCTCACACAAATAAAAAAACCCACCTTTTACAGCACTAGAATCGACCTTTATTAGCGCTAGAAAAGTGATGACTACCTTAGCATGGTTAAAATTCCATGGATTTTATCAGCACTAAAAATGCACTGATAAAGGGTAGATTTATTAGTGGAAATAAAAGTGCTGAAAAATCAGACTTTTATCAGCACTTTTATTTAGTCCTGATAAATGGTGTCCTTTATCAATTCTTTTAAAAGAGTTGATAAAAGTATGATTTATCAACACCTTTATTTTAACTGATAAAAGTATGACTTATAAACACTTTTAAATGCGCTAATAAATATAGACTTTTTAGTCCCCATATAAGCACTGGTAAAGGTGTTATTTATCATTGATTTTAAAATCTCTGATAAAGGGAAACTATATCAACACATTTAGTAGCACTGATAAAGGTGAAAATTTTAGTGTGATGTTATAGCACAGTGCATCACCAGAAACAGTTGAAATGTGCAGCAACAACACACTGCATTAGAAAAAAAACCAAAAAATTTACCAAAATAAGATAAAAATACATAATTTAAATGAAATAAAATTTCTAAAAAAATACAATAAAAAACTCTATTATAGAGTATATAAATTGTTTTTTTACTAAAATTAATTTAAATTTTGAATAAAAATGTGCAATTGGAGTCATAGTAGTCACGCCATGAGTCAAATTGAGGTGTTACTGATTCCTAAAAATCACAAATGACTTTTGGATCATTTTTCTAAGGTACCAAAACAATCGGAATGCATTTGATCAGTTTTGAGTATGACATCTTTTTTTATTAATATTAATTTTGATCAATTGAAAATTTCATTTTTTATTATTAATTATATTAGCAATAGCCCATTTGACAAGGGTTTTCATGAGGGTCTAAAATGATGCAACCTGAGAGCATCCCCCTACACAAAATTAATACACTCTCGAGGCAATAATACCAAACTAGAAAACACCATCAATGGTTCCTCCAGACTACTTCCTCGAGAAAGTGCATCCCGCATGAAGTTGGCCTCCCTTGTCACATGAAAAACTGAGAAAACTTGTCTAAACTCTAAGGAGTAGTTGTGGACCAAGTAAGTTAAGGGCTAAGGAGGATCTATCTATCCGTTTATAGCTCGGGCAGTAGTTTGAGAATCTGACTCCACCTCTAAACACATCAATTCAATACCCCTGAAAAGCATGATACCTGTGTGGATTTCCTTTAATTATGCTCCTAGCAAACTCCCCGACCAATAAAAACTGCTAAAGGTGAAAAAAATTAAACCATACTCATCCCGCAATAGATCAACCCCACTCATTTGACCATTAATAAAAAAATCCATCTACATTAAGCTTATATCCAAGTAGTGGTGGACTCCATATAATCCATCTTCAATGTGATCTATTTGGGTTAGGCGTCCTGCTAATTAACCTACATATGATATGAGACTATTGTCGGCAATTCACCACATAACCCAGCTTGTGAACCAAACCCTTCATTCTAACCTGCAGAAATGAAGCTGAAGGTCTCACCTCTATTCTCTCCATATTTTGAGCCTCTCATAATGTCCAAAAAATTGCGAGAACAATGATTCTATAGATCTTACATTCTATTTCTTGATTCCCTACTCCCAGAAACCAGATAACGATGAAATCATATATAAAATACCAGGATGAATTGAAATAACCACGGCTACTCATGGTGTAAAATAGGCTATTGTCCTATTCACTTTTGATAAAAAGATGGAAGGTCGACTCAGACAGTGGGTTAGTACAACAATATAAACTTGAGGCCATGGAGTAAGCCACGTTTGTTTTTTCACTAAAATGTCATTTTAAACTGGAAACAAACACTTTGAGCCATACAGGTGGCATCATTTATGGGTTTGACATGAGACTGATTCATACATTTCATAAATGAAATATTAATCATTTTCCAAAAGTATTAAAAAATCAGAGTGTTTTTTTTGTTTTAATTGAGTGACACGTTTTTTTATTAAAGTGTCAATTTCAAACTGATAACGGATACTTGGAGTCATACCAGCCACACTATGCATTGGATTGAGGTGTGTATGATCCCGATATGTCAAAAATGATATATAGATCATTTTCCTAAATTACCAAAACAATCCAAAAACGTTTTCTTAGTTTTTAGTATGTCAGTTGTTTTTTCCCTCAAATTAATGTTAGTTTTGAATAGAAAAATATGCACTTGGTGTCATAACGGTAACACTGTGCATCCAATTGAGGTGACACTAAATGATACAGATCCCAAATGACTCATGGATCATTTTACTAAATTATAAAACCAATAGAAATATGTTTCCTTGGTTTTTAGTATTCCACATTTTTTTACTAAAATTACATTTTAAAATAGAAACATGCACTTTGATCCATACTGGTGGAATCTTTTATTGTTTTATCATGATATTCATTATTATATGTTATAAATTAATTATAAACCATTATCCCAAATTAACAAGATAATCTTAGTTCACTTTCTTATTTTTTAGTGATTAAAACATTTTTTATTAAAATATCAATTTTAAAATGATAATAGACACATGGAGTCAAGATGTCATATAATGCATTGGACTGAGGTGTGGTTGATCCTTACACATCACATATGACATATGGATCATTTTCTTAAAGTAAAAAACAATATTAAGGCATTTTCTTGATTTTGAGTATGCAAAGTGTGTTTCTTATTAAAAGGTCATTTTAACCCAGAAAGATAGACAACTGATCTTATCTTAAGTGAAAAGTGTTGTATAAACTTATAAAAAAAATATCAAACACAATTATGGTATGATCCTAATTCTACTTCATTTCTCAACAATTTTATTATTTGCAAGACAACACTTCTTATCCTCCTCCACCTCGATCTTCACCTCTACCTCATCCTCCACATTGGTCTCTGATCCCGAATCTACCTCCACCTTCGATTCCAAATCCAACTCCACCTTCGCCGCCACCTCCACCTCGTCCTCTGTGATTTCACAACAATTTTATTTTTTGCAGGTCAACACTTCTAAAAAAATTGATTTCCTCTATTACTCTTCTCCTTGAGAAAGAGTTACAAAAAATAATATATAAGCACTCTAAAACTAATGCTTCACACCCCAAATATCTTTCAAAGGTCATAACTCATAATAGATCAAAAACATAGTAATTAATCACCTAAATTTTCCATTGGCATACATTCTGACAAAAATTACGCTACCCACTCATCTCTAAACAAATTTATTTCTTCTTTTGAGTAACTTTGCTGTCATAAATTTTTATAGCACTAATAAAATATAGACAAACAAATGATTATGAAATATATTTAATGGAATTGTAATTACCTTCTGAAATTATCTATTTGGGGATGAAAATATTTGTATGATTTATGATTTCTCTCATAAATTTTTAAACATAATATCCGCAATTGGTTACATTATCTTGTTTCAGAAACTGCAGAAACATTGACCAAAATATATTAATTGTGTTGAAATGTTATGATAGTTAAATATTTCTATATATACCATAATTTTTGTACATTGTAGTAATCTATAGGCTTTATATTTTCAAACAGATACTTTATGGCAAGATCTAGCCCGTATTTAGCGACCGTCATATCATAAAAAAAATCTCATTAAAATAAATACTGAGCACGTAATTCAATGTTTATCTATAAAATGTTTATTCTAGTGTATTACATATTCACAATACACATCATGTGTGGTCATTTGGTTGAAAATATATGCATTGAATCCAAAAAAATAAATATTCGGGGTGTTTGTGTTGACTGCTATCAGTATCCAGTACTTCCTAAAAAAGAAAGACAAATAAGTAATGAAAAAGTTAAAAATATATTTTATGTGATTATATAATAGAGTTTTACCCTTGAAATGTATTCATAAAAAAGAGTCTGTCATAAAATGATTTTTTATTAAACACTTTGAGTAAGTAGTCTGTTTCTTTTTTAATTACTTCCTCATTCAAATTAATTTTTGGCATAGAAATGATACAGTGATTAATTAATACAAATCATGCTTCACATGATATTCCCTCTATATATTTGTAATATAAATTCATGTAAAAAATATGAATAGTTATTAAATTTAATAAACATATTTAGCTCACTATTTGGATATATGTATTATGAAAATGTACCTTATGTATGTATTCAAAACTGACATGTCCAACCATTCATGCTTGATAATCTCAGTTAGAGTCTAGAGACCAATTACATATATAAATTAAACTACATATATTTCTTCTTTATATTCAATGTAAGACATAGTTTTATCTTTAAACGTGGTCTTTGTATGAAGATATAATGATAATAAATATTGCTCTGGAACTGGTGGTGAGAAGGTACTCTCGAAAGGTAGTTTTGTTTTCTTGGTCAATTCACTAGATTTTCTTGATTCAATATTTCGTTTATCTATAGTTTTATCCATATGTAATATCATACCTAACATTAGGCCTTTTATAATAAATTGTTACATGTTTTTCATATGAAAAAACTTATTAAAGATTCACCTCATGTGTCATTATAAGATTAGATGGCCATGCTATGAAAGCTCTAATAGCATCTTCAGTTGTGGTAATATTTGGACCATCAAGATGAATAGGAAAATCAGAATTTGACTCATAAGCTACCTCAATCCCCACTCTCTTGTAATTTTTTGGGAGGGGTTGATTGAGTATCTAGTCTCCTAGGATATTATACAATGTAACCATCGCAACACGGTGGTAAATGGGTGTTAACAGATAAAAATACCATACAATTGTACCCTATGGAATTTTAGTAATATAAAGTTATCAAAAGTTGTTTGATTCACATTTAGGACAAAGAGTAATGAAAAAAGTTTATTACCTCAGGTAAGGTATGTGGTTGGGGGGAATGACTAGCCTCAACTCTAGTGGTATCTTTTTGTTCATATATAGATCTTTTCTCCACCACTAGTTTGCTTTGATCCGTTCTTATATATTGGTCTACCAAACCAGACTATAAAATAATATCTTACAGTGAGTATATTTTTTGTATTAATTCATCTCATTATATTATATGTATATTCATGTGGTTTTATCTTCTCAAAATATTTTCGAGGAGAGAATCCAAAACTTGATCCTATAACACGACCATATTGTCCAAGCCGCTTCAAATCTAATGAAGTTCGCTTTTCTTTTGATACATTAATTGTCGATTCTTGTGTCTAAACCATATAAAAAATATGAACATATTAATTTTTATGTAATATTGTTATAAATAATATTGAATTAAAATTATTTCATACTTACACATGCTTCCAGTACTGATTTTTTGTTTTCATTAACTAATATACCAACCCTATTTACATGATCCACCTTCCATAGCACATGACATGGGATGGAAATGGATTCAGATTTCGATTCATCAATATTAATATAAAAAAATAAAAATATTTTTTTTCATATCACATAGTTAAAATTTTATTTTTTATTTAAAATACATACCAATTTATTCTCTAATAAAGTGTACCCCATCCTTCCTTTGTGACAGGGGTATTCTGGTTTTGATGCATGTTCTTTATTTTCAGCACACTTTTGTTGTTTCATAAATTAATTTTTTTGAATAAATTCGGATAGAATAAATAATTTCAAATAGTATATTATCAACAAAAATTCACCTAAAATGATTTCTCATTACGAAGTTTCGTAAAATAAATCCATGTTTCCTACTTTATAAAGTGTGCATAACTAAGTGGTGGGTGGGGCTTTATTTTCCCCTCAACATACCTGAGATGTAACTTCATCAATAAAGTCTGAAAGCCTGTATGGGAATTTCTAGTAGCCATTAAGACAAATTTCTTGTGACAATCTACTAAAATAAATGAAGTCTGTAAGGAATAATGAAAAGTAAATAAAAATTTCATTATATAATATTTTTTTAGTAAAATGGAGAAAGTATATTGCAAAAATATTGTTATATCATTCCAATGGATTTCCTTCATTACAGGTTGGATGCAACCCCATTAGTCAATATCAAGAAGTGTATTCATCCACATTTTGACCCCAATATAACAAATGAATGTTGAGTTGTTGGGGTCAATAGGTTGGCCACATTGATTCCAACCAACCTCAAATTTTATACCCTCACTTCTTTCCTTGATAATTTTTTTTCAAAAATGTGATCCAATCTTATTATTGTTTTTTCATCAACTTGTTGTTGATCCCATAATAACTCTTCAGTTTCATCATCATCATTATTTTCTTTCTTAGGATTGGAAACATCATCATGTTCATAAGACATTGCCTTTGTGAGTATTCAAACATTTAATTTGTCTTGAATAACAATAAGGAAATACTTTCTATGCATAAAATTCCACAATTCCATGCATCTTACATGAAAATTGTTACTATATTGAATCGAGATACAATACTTAAATACTATAGTACAACTAACCTTCACTACCTTTATTTAATCCATCCTCATATGCTTGATTTCATTCCATATCTTGATGATGGATTTGAGGCTACCCATTCCCTCTTTCAAACTAGCCTTTCTCCCATCACTGTTAGGGAGGTATGTCATCAAAGAACATTGGAACCACTATGATAGGAGGAAGTATAGTTTGAAAGAGGGAGTCCAATGCATCATCAAGAGATGGAATACAATCAAGATTCTAAGGATTAAAGTGTCCTAAGAACATACACTAATGGAATCACTCAAAAAGTCTCATTAATTGAAGAGGAATTGGAATACATCCACTCAAATGGTATTGAAGAAATGAATCTCACCCCACCTATGTTAGACATCACTTATGTCTACCCAAGGATTCCTTTTGGATATTTTTTTAATACACAATAAGATTCCTCCAATAACATACATCCCTTTGAAGGGTGATGTTTTGAACTTCTTCTCAGTATTGTTCTATAATTTGTTTACTCTTATAAATGAAATGAATCTATTCAATGAAATATTAAATTTATTATTATGATATATTATCATAAAATATTAGAAAACCCATAGATATTTCTCATCATTGAAAATTATACCACATAGATTGATGTAGATCTACAATTACCTCTAGGAATCTCCTACTTTACGATTGATAGTGATATTATCAGTTGTAAAATATAATATTGTTGAGAGGTATCCCCACAAATCCTATCATATTCAATGATGAAACTTTAACATACACCATGACTGGTCTCAAAAAATATTATAGGATATATTTTATTTCTTTTATCATACATAACAATTGAATTGATATTGTATTTGTTCTTTGATCCTTTATTTTTACACAACCCATGGATAGTGGCATATTTTATGATATCATAAATTGCATGATAAAACATATTTCAAATCCTTAGATTTTCTATATGTCATATCATATGATATATATTAGTCGTATACTATGATTTAACAAATAATTCATCCATATCATAATATATGATATTGACATAATACAATATGACATTTATTTATATGAAAACTTAATTGATTAATAAATTGCGTCCTTGACAAACAAGTTTTTGATACCACTTATTATTTTTAGGGTATCATCTTGTGATTATTAGAGGGAAAACCCCTAAACAAGGTCCGATTTATCTCAAGGATAAATGTGAATAGAAATAAAGAAAAAAACAACTGTGGAAAACTAGTAATATAGTATAAGTGGAATCCAAATTTAAGCTTCAATAGAATATGTTTGATTTATAACATTGTAGTAGAAAACAATGTATTATATCCTTGGAGGAGATTACACTAGCCATAAATTACAAAAAATATTCTTTAGGACCCTCGATCCCCGAGGGAGTGCTAGTGCCTTAAACTAGTGATAAACAGTGATCAAATTCATTCGTACAATATAATATATTTAATGCCCCACCAAAATCTATGTTGATCATATGTTGTGGCCTCTAATAAAAGTACATATAATCTTAAATTTTCATTTATGATTCAAGGATTTCATGAAATATGAGATATCTTTTTTGTGTATTTTGGAAATGAATAAAAAAAATACATGACTTATAGGAAATAAAGATATAAACCATGGAAATTATAGGAAAAAGGACTGGGCTGGAGGATTGGGAATGGCTCATTAGTCAACATCTGGACTGATCCCTGGCTGATCGATTCGGAAGGTATGTGGGATACATCCCACATCCAACCAGGCTTTGAAGATGCTACAGTCAGATGCATTCTTTCAGACCAAGGGATAGGGTGGTGTTTGGATAAGATCTATGAATGGTTTAATGAAAGAGACCAAAATTATCCTAAGCATCCCCTAGGTCCCAGATGCAGGCCCTAACCATCTTTTTTGGAGCAATGACAGGTCGGGTGAATATACAGTGATATTTGGATACAGACTTGCTATTGGAAACTATTCAGTCGGCCGGAATGAGGGACCATGGAAATCTCTTTGGAACCTCAACGTCCCCCCAAAAATAGGCCACTTTTGGTGGTAGGTGTGCATGGTCACCTTCCCTTCCATGAGCCTTCTCATGTACCGATATATGTCCAGAACCTTTTGCTTCCCTTTCTGCCCGAATATTCTAGAAACCCCTTCGCACGCCATCATTCACTACCCAGGAGCTATGGAAATTTGGAAAAAATGGAGCCCAGCTCCAGATGAATCACTGGACATGGCCTCTGACCTCCCCGCTCTCCTGGTGTGTTGGTGCTCCTCCCTCTCATCGGATAGTGTGGGTTCACTCTGCACCCTGGCCTGGATCATCTGGGTCTGGCGTAACGATGTTATTTTCCATCACGTTCATAGACCTCCTGATTTCTGGATTGAACGGGACACTTCATGGATTGAGGGCTGGAAGTACCACAATGGACACCATATGCCAGATATTCACCCCTCATGTCCCTCTCATTGGAACCCACCACTGGAAGGGCTTCATAAGATCAACATTGACATGTCTCTCCCCAAGGATGGTCTTGTCTCCCTCGGTCTCCTGGCACATAATTTTCTGGGGAAAATCATTACTGAAAAATATAAATCACATCATGCCTTTTGGGAACCTGTAGTTTCTGAGGCCAATGCCATCCTAGATGGTATGATTATAGCTTTGGAATGTGGATGGGTTGATATCAGCATTGTGTCTGACTGCCTCACTGTAATCGATTTCATTAACCACAATGATGTCGGACTATAGTCATTTGGCCTCATCATTAGGATAATTCTCTCGCTCCGCCAATACTTTTCATTATGCACCTTCTCCTTTACCAAAAGGGAAGGAAACAATACAGCCCATCAGCTGGCGGCTTCAGGCTCCTCTACTGCAAACCATCTCTGGCTGGACAATTTCCCTTCATGGCTTTGCATATGTACATCTGTGGACCTTCTTCATTAATGATATCTGTCTTTTCTCAAAAACAAATCACATCTCATTGTTTTATTAATCAACTATCCAACCATGGATGAATCACTTACTTTTGGGAAATACACTATTTATATGTTGTTGTGTATTTCTAATTCCATTTACCCAATGATTTCACATCTCTATCCAATCTAAGATTTTTTTTAAAGAAAATGAGCATACTTTTCTCACCAAAGAAATTCACCATCACTCTTTATAACCCATTGTTAAAGTTTAATAATAAGCGTGAATTAATTAAAAAAATCTCAGAACATGCATCATGAAAATAATCTTTCAAACATGACTCCTTTATTTAAAATCTTTTTGAATTATATAAAAAATTATTCATCAAAATCAAAAATCTAATTAACCAATTTCATAGATTAAAAATTTATAAGAATAACCAAAATCTACAAAACATGTTTTAATTATTTTTACACTTACCTTGGTCCATGTATGTTCATCACACATAAATGAGAACCATAACTTGGTATCCCCTAATGCTTAAAAATCCTCACAATTAAGCCTTTATAATTTATAATTTTTTATATAAGATGAATTAAATTTGAGAAACAACATATATTTTGAAACCCAATATTATTCAAATGAAGAGAAAATTGAGGGGGGATTAGAGATCTCCTTGTTAATGTCGAGAGGAGAGTAAACCATATATGTGTGTCTCTAGGTACAAATGGTATGGACATTAAAATACATATGAAAGGAGAAAAAATATGAAATATAACCACACTCGTTGTATTTCAGTAGTGAAAAGAAGAGATGTATGATTCATCATGTTTATGAAAAGTGAAAAAAGACAAAATGTGGACCCCAGAACCTAAAAAACGATAGAGAAAGAGTAGAAAATAACATGCATTGGATTCTAGCCTTGATTAATCTGAGGGAACATAGAGGAGTCACCCTGGTAGTAGAGTAATTCCATGAGACCTTGAGAATCGCGAGTGAGTGAGTCATGGTTAGGTTTTTTTAAATAGATCGTGGAAACTTTTAATAATTCTTTCTAAAAAGCACTCATAAAGGTCCCTTTTATCAGCAACAATTTTATAAGCACCGATAAATATTGAACTTTATCAACACTAAAAAATGCTGATAAAAGTTTTATAATTGTAATTATTTAAGTTGCATTATTATAATTTTATACTTATTTAAATAATTTTTTTATAAATTTATAATTATTTAAACAACTTTATTTTAATTTTATAATTATTCAAATAAATTTGGTTATAATTTTATAATTATTTAAATATATGTAATTATTTATTTATAATTATATAAATAATTATTTAAAAAATATTTATTATTTATTTATAATAACTATAAATATCATAAATATACGTTTATAGATATATTTATTTATAAATGTTTATTTAAAATTATATTTTTTAATTTATTACTTGATATATAATATTAAATACATGAATTTTAAAAATGAGTGAAATTGAATAATTCAAAATGGGTACACTTTAAAAATATTTAAAAATTGATAAGTTTTATTAATTAAATATAAGTTATTAAAAAATATGGATATATATATATATTGAAGTGTATTAATACATATTGAAAATAAAAAAACATAGTAAATAAAAATATAAAAATAAATAATAGAAAATGATCAAATTCAAAAATAAAATAAAAAATAAAATAAATAAAAAATGAATATCCCAACTGTAGTATTAATAATAAATAAATAAAATTGACCAAAAAAAACATAATACATATTAAATGTATCATGTTATAATTATATTCTAAAATATACTAAAATCTAAATAAATTACATAAATATTAGGTGTATGTGTTTTTATATATTGCATAAATATATTTGTGTGTGTGTTTGTGTATAAAAATTCATTAACACACACACACACAAACATATATATATATATATATATATGTGTGTGTGTGTGTGTGTGTGTGTGTGTGTGTGTGTGAATTAAATGCAACACAAAACATTTGATATAGGTTAAATTGAAAAATCAAACAATATTGAAAATGAATAATAAATTAATATGTTTTTAATTAACATTTTTTATATATTATACTTATTTTTTTATATCTCTCTATTTAATATATACTATCTATTAATATCTAATATATATATCTGTGTGTGTGTGTGTGTGTATTAAATTTTATCATATTTATCAATAATTATCTAATTAATAAAATGTTTAATATTCTTATTAATTTATTTATTTATTTTTAGTTGTTTAATTTTTCATTTTATTATGTACCTTTATCAGCACTAAAAACGAGCAGATAAAGACAACCCTTTTATCAGTGTTAAAAATAACGTGCTAATAAAGGTTTCCTTTATCATCCCAAAAATAAAGTGTTGATAAAGGTTTTCTTTTATCAGTGCTAAAAAAGAACAGATAAAGGTTACCTTTTATCAGTGCTGATAAAGTGATGATAAAGGTTGACCTTTATCAGTTCTTGTTTTGAGCACTGATAAAGGGATTCCTTTTTCAGCACTTAGTTTAGCACTGATAAAGATAACTTTGTCAGCAAATATTTCTAGTGTTGATAAATGTCAGGGCTGTTATAGGTATATTTTGTAGTAGTGTGAGATGCCTTCTGAGGACGTTCTATGATAGGTCACCTCCCCAGACACTTACATATGGGCAACTGGGACACCTTTTAAAATTAAAAAAACTGCAGACCAGAGAGGGAAGGCTCATATCCCAGATCACTTAAAGCAATTTTGCATGCATATTACTCATGCAGGCATAGGGGAGGCACATATCCCTACCCTGATTCTTGTAGTCTGTCAATATATTCCAATAAAACAAGGATTATATGAGTTTTAATGTATACCCACCTCAATCAAATGAATCAACCAATATACTTTGGTAGCTGATAGCGTACAGGCATATATTCCTGTACATTCCATGTTGAAGTGTTAGTGCTTTTTGATATCAAGATAGGAGCTCCGCCAGTATATTCTGATTAAGATGAACAGATAGGCACATATTACTATACATATTTCTCAGTAAAATCAACACTCTAATCATTATGAACAAGTGGTTTCTCTAGGGAAAGTGCATATTCTAACCCCCATCCAAGAGTTTGGTCATCATATTTTGGTAAAGGACAAGGTGTCATACTGGGATCATATTCCCATTTCAATCATTTATCACAAGGTGAGAGCGACACATGCCTCGAGACGATCTCATATCCCTATCACAAAAGTCCAATGACATATTCAAAAGGACCAGGATCAGGCTAATATCCAAGTCCTAGTCAAGGCTCAGCAAGTGAGAGGGGAACAATCTTCAGGACATGCTCATATTTATATTAAAAAACCGGTGTCATATTCCAGAGGCCTAGGATTAGGATCATATCCTCATTATAGATAAGGATCACCAATTGAGAGTGGCACATGCCTCTGGACATGCTCACATTCCTATAAAAAACTAATCAAAATATCTCAGTAGCTTGTAGGAGGAGGATCATATTTCTAGTCCCATTCTAGATGTTCGTCAACATATTCCAATGAGAAATTCATATTCAGATTGGGATAATATCCTAGTTCTAACCAAGACTCACCAATTGAGAGTGGAAAATGCCTCAATATTGGTTCATACTCCTATTAAAAAATACTAGAAGCATATTACAAAGTCCCATGATCAGGCTCATATACTCATTCTGGATGAGGACCACCAAGTGAGAATGGAACGTGCCTCAGGATAGGCACATGTCCCTATTATAGAATCCCATTGGCATACTCTAACATCTTCTTGATAGCAGGATCATATTCCTATGGTACAATATAGTTATCAATGGATTACAACAGCTGTCATAGAGTAGGATTATATCCCTGATCAACCCCAAAAGGTAAGAAAACATACTCTGACCATGATACAGAATGAGGCTAATATCACCAACCTTCTCAATGCCAAGTGTCCTTGAGGTTGTTCGAGCCACATTTTCAACTCCCTGGGGTTCTATCGAATCTTTAACCAAATCAGAAGGTGATCATTTCCATGATAGTTATCCTTGTGGTAGTGTAAAGATAGATCATGGGGACTCTACTCCAGACATCTTCTATGGTCAACCTCCCCATGGTGATATCTCCCATGAACAAGGAAATCCTCCCATTTCCTAGACACCTTTATATAGAGAGGTTCTATAAAATATCATATGCCTTCGTATAAAGTGGTGATAAAAAATGTTACGCACCTTTGTGTAGGAATATTCTCAAAATATCATGGTTAATTGTATATAGTGACCCATCAACCATTAACAACACTTCACCATGGTTAGAAGATGACCTAGAGAGGTAGCCTCTATGGTATGACCTAGGTAAAGAAATATATCTCTAATGGAGAAATATCTGACATAGAGATATGAAGAATGTTATCTGGAAGAAACCTCTCAAACATGGCCATACCCATTGCCACTTCCAATTATAAGATCCCAAAAGGGTCATAAATAATGTTCTAGTAAATTTCCTAACAACATGGCGTTAAATTTTGGGGATTTTTCCTAACCACATGACATTAAACTGTATGGATCACACCCTAACCACATGATTCTAAACTGTACATAGAACATCCTAACCACATGACATTAAACTAAATGAATTTCATCATTACCACATGAAATTAAACTGTACTGAGAACATCCTACAATATGATGTTAAACTATATAGATTTTGTCCTAACCACATGAAATTAAATTGTATGGATCACATCCTAAAAACATGGTGTTAAACTATATGGATCATGTCCTAAAAACATGACTTTAACCTATAAGGATCATGTCTTGACCACATGATGTTAAACTGTATGGAGACTTCCTAACCATAAGTTGTTAAAATGCATGGCGTCATCCTAGTTGTATGATGTTAAACAATGAAGGTTTATCCTAACAACATGTTGTCAAACTATATGGAACTCATCCTGGAATAAAGATATTAAACTATATATAAATTACTCTTTTACTAACAATTACTCACACATAATCTAGATTTGTGCAAGAGAAGGTGAAATTCCCCCGTCCCCATATGAAAGTTATCTCCACATAGGGAATATATTCATCTAAGAACATTGTGTGTCTTGATTCCTATCATCAAAGTATACATAGTGATGTTTGATCCTCCAGTTTATGCTCATCTGCAACCTCTCTTTTCCTTCACATCAGGTGATCCGTGTCCTTACCTGAAGATGTTAAACTGCACGAAAAATTTCATTTTTGTTTAATATTAATCTACATAGGTTTTATAGAACTATGTATAGCTTGATTCTTACTTTCATTGAGATGTGTAGGGACACATCATTCCTATATCTTGGTTCAACCACCACCTGATACAAAATGACCCATGACCATGCTTTGGTTTCCTTTACATGTCGAGAGGAACCATATCTGTTCCTTGTTCCTCACACCAAGCATAACTCATGTGAGCTTAGGAAATTTGATAGGGGGTTCCCTATATAAAAAATGTATATTATCTCATGTTAGGTTTATCGTGTTCCTGAATGAAAGACCTTAAATGGAATACCATGAGTCCTCGCAACATGGCGTTAAACTATATGGTTGAAAGGCTTTACCACTATTGGAATTTTTTGTATTTTCAATGGGCTATTTGCAACGGGATCCCATCACAAATAGTATTTTTTACGACGGCCCCTTTACAAAAAATACTATTTGCGACGGGAAACAGTCTTGTCGGAAATAGATATCTGATTTTATACATTATATATATAAAAACATGTTGCGATGAGCCTGTCACAAATATTTCTCCATTTATATATGTTATATATAGCTAAACCTTTTTGCAATGGGCGCACAACAAAAAAGGTATTTGCGATGGGCCCTTTTTCCCATCACAAATACCTATTTAAAAATATATATATAAATTATTTGTAATGGGGTCCCATCGAAAAATGTCCTGTCGCAAACACTAAATAAAATAAAATATATATATATTTAATAAAATTGTGATTAATGAAAAAATAATATTAATATTATTTAAATAATAAAAAAAATACAAGAATTCCCAATATTCGCAAAAAAATATATAAAAAATCATAAAATATTATTATTATTATTATTAGTAAAATAAAAAAACATTAAAAAATATAATACTAATAATAAATAATAAAATATTAAACAAAATAAAAATTAAATTAAATTATGCAATATTCAGACAAATATAAAAGACAGAAACTGTAAATAGTTCATATTACAAAAAAAAATCTTGAATTCAAATGTTTTTTACTTAATAAAAAAATCACGGGGGGGGGGGGATAGTATTTTGGAGGAGGTGGAGGAGCTGGAGGAGATGGTGGATGAAACTCCATCCCTAAACTATGAGTTAGATGGTGCATGTACTCAATCTGCTCGAGCTGATACTGATACCATAGATGCATCTCCTCCTCGTGTTGCTGCTGATGTTGCTGCTGCCATCGATGCATATCCTCCTCATACTACTATTTCTATTGCTGCTACTGGCGCATCTCTTCCTACTACTTCTGCAAACTCTCTATAAGCTCACTCTGAGCTCACAAATTCTCCTGATACTGTGATCCAAAAGATAATGCCTCTCCACGATCTCCTCTCGAGCTAGACTCTGACATCATAGTAGTCCCATAATAAGTCCCATGAGTCAAATGAGAGTCAATACCAACTACTCATCCCTTCTCGAAGACATATTGGGTCACTTGCATCCATGTCGACTCATAAAAATGGTGGGCACTAGTCTGATCAGTCATTTCAGTCTAACTCTTAGCCTGTGTCAGAGTGGTCATGGCATCAAATGACTCCTTCAGTTCCAATATGAAATTAAAATAGTGAAAATATTATATGCAGTTAATTTTCAAACTAAAAAAAATAATACTGACCACAATCCAACGTTGGTGATCACCTCTAATCTCTCCAATGGATGGATCACTATACATCCTCCAATAAACATCATACACAATAATATCGGGCTTCTTGACAACATATATGAATATAAAATAAACTTTTTATATTTAATATTATATAAAATATTTAAAAAAATCTACTTACCAGATCCTCTCTATGTATACTGAATGTATGGCTACTATCTCAATGTGTCACCTCCTGTCTCCTTTAGTTCTGTAGGGACAATGAAGATCTACTCTAAAATCCACCACCCAACCAGTGTGAACATAATCCATCCCAAACTTGATATGAAATATACTCTGGTCGGTGGGTTCTACATGACCCATCAATTACTGTCACTCCTGCTTTCTTAATGGTTATCCTTCTTAAATTGTACAAAAACAAATGGAAACAGTCATGCATAGATACCTCTCATGCCACGTGGATAGAATCATGCATGCTATCGTCGATGGGATACCATAAACCCTAAAAATAACTTATAATATCAAGTAATAATGGAATAAATTTCAAAAAATATATTATTTATTTACGTCCTAGCCAATGATTGAACATGTCGAGCTGCACATCAATAGAAATTTGTTCCCATGTGGTTGAGAAAAATAATTGCGCAAGATAGTGCTCCCCTATTTATTTCTAATTACTAATAATTATTACTAATTATTACTAATTATTACTAATTATTAATAATTATAACTATTTATTACTATTTATTACTATTTATTACAATTTATTACTAATTATTACAGATCATTACCATTTATTACTATTTATTACTCTTTATTACTAATTATTACTAATTATTACTAATTATTACAAATGATTACTAATTATTTCTAATTATTACTTATTATTACTAATTATTACTAATTATTACTATTTATTTCTAATTATTTCAAATTATTGCTACTTATTATTAATTATTACTAATTATTACTAATTATTTCAATTTATTACTAATTATTAATAATTATTAATAATTATTACTAATTATTACTAATTATTACTAATTGTTACTAATTATTACTAATTGTTACAAATTATTACTAATTGTTACTAATTATTACTAATTATTACTAATTATTACTAATTATTACTATTTACAACTATTTATTACTAATTATTACTAATTATTACTAATTATTAATAATTATTACTAATTATTACAATTTATTATTATTTATTACTAATTATTACTAATTATTACTAATTATTACTAATTATTACTAAGTATTACTAACTATTACTAACTTTTACTAATTATTGCTATTTATTACTAATTATTACTAATTAATACTATTTTTTACTAATTAATGCTATTTATTACTATTTATTACTATTTATTACAAATTATTACTATTTATAACTATTTATTACAATTTATTACTAATTATTACTTATTATTACCATACCCCTTTTCACGTCGGGAAGCCAACGTCCTTGTCACGTCGGGAAGCCAACGTCCTTGTCACATGACATTAAACTACACGGTTCCTAGAGAACTATATGTGGTTTGATTCCTATTACTATAGGATATGTAGTGATTCTTAGATCTCCAATCCTGAGCTAGCTACAATAATCAATGAAAACAATGCCCACCTCTACTTGTGGGTCAGACCTACGTATAGATTTTCTCATTCAATATCTATGTGGGGCTTAATTCATGTGATCATGGGATATGTAGTAACTCCCAGACCACTAATCCAAGGCCCATCTTCAACAATCGATAAAAATTAACCCCAACTTCATAGGTTTTGGGTCATATAAACTCGTTTTGTGACACCCTGAGATTTTACGAGATAGATTCTTTTTAATTTCTTTGATGCCATGTGTTGTATGTTACACCAAAATTAGTTTTCACTATACATATCACCATATTAGCTTGTAATATATGCAACACTTTTCTTAGCTTTTGTTGCTTGCAAGAGCGACCTTCCTCGATATCTTGCATTGTACGCAATACAGAGTTTCACTAAACAAAGATATATTATTAAGATATTATTATTTAATGGGATATAAACTAGCCTTTATGAATAGTATTAACCATATTTTTTATTTTATATAACATTATCATTCATTTTATGTATTTTCTAAACATGATATATGAACAAATTCAATTTATTGGAGAAAAGATGTATTTTTCAAAAAAAAATGCAGTTTTGCTGCCTTTTGATGACTCGCCCATTTTGAATATAGTTTTTGACACTTTTATAAGTTCAATTTGAAAAAATAAACTTTTTCTTTGGAATTGGGATTTACTTTGGATTGGTTTTTGATATTTTTCTCATAACTTTCTTATTTTGATGAATAGTAAAAATACCCCAAGTTTTAATTGAAAACAACTTTTTTTCATCGAAATAATTTATATGGTTAAAATATATTATTGAATAGTTTTAAATTATAAATAGAATATATTTTTATTTTTTAATACAATGTAAGCCATTTTCATTAATTTTACATTGAATTCATATGTAAGAACATTTCAATCTTTTGCAATGTTTCAACTTTTAAACAAAAACCCATTTTTTCCAACAACAAGACTAATATTAAACTAATTTCAGAAACTTCTGTGTTTTGAGTTACTAAAAATGGATTTCATATTTAGAATCATAAGGTTCAAATTTTGTAAATAGGTACCTTTTATTTTTGGACATTATGAATAGTAACTTCAGTAATTATTTTAGTTAACATGGTTAAAGGGTAAATCTGGTAAATAAGGGTAAAAAATAATATTATAATAATATTAAAATATCCTAAAACATGTCCTAATACTATTTTATGAGATATTTCTGACCATGGACATCCTTGGATTGATTTTGGGACCCCATTGAACCACTTGGAGGTGAAAATGAAATTTTATAAGAATTAATTTAAAGTAAAGAGAAATATGACATAAACATGTATCTTCTTAATAAAACAATTTTTATATGGGGTTATACATAATATCAATATGACCATAAATATTAATTGTAAATATAAAAATACTTTCTACATCATTTTATTTTATTTATAATTTTTAGACACCAAATAAATAAATTTATTTAAGACACAATGATGATGTGGTGATTACCTTATTAATGAATGATTTAAATAAATGAGATTATAAATATTAAAATAAATTTATTTTGAAACCTTTTATTCCATCCATGAATTTTACGGATTATTATGACTTTGTATCTTTTAATTAATGATTTTGTTTTTCAAAAGAATCAATTTTTTATGGATTTTTTAAAAGTCATGATATGAATAGTATAAAAATCGACATAAATGGATTTTTCAAACGAATAATATTTTATTAAATTCTATAATAGTCCTAAAAATAATAGATTAGGCCAAACGACTTATAAAATATTTTAAATTTTATTAATGAACCACTTTAGGTTCTATTGTCATTTTATTGTAACCATATTAACCATATAGTATGAATATACAAAAAGGCATGGTAAGAGTTAAATTTGTTTACTAAAGGATAAAGCCAAAAGATAAGGTTAAATTTGAGATCAAAACTTGTCAAAAACCTATTAGTTGAGATTATTTAGAACAATACTCATCTTATATTATAATTAAATTAGTTTTGGACTTTTTAAATCTAAAATAATTTTATAATAAAATAATATTACAATAACTTCCTCAAGTGCCCCTCCTCCTCTCTTATAAAAAGGAATCTCCTCCCACATTTCCTCACACCACCTTGAGCCTTATAGATTTTCCAAACCCTGAAAAATTATTCTATAATCATTCTTAGTTAACTTCTGGAGGTCCTGGTTTTCCAAAAAGTTTATCCCTAGTGTCCCTAAGAAGAGATTCAAAGGAAGTCCAACAAAGAAGAGGTAATTACTTTACCAATTCAATTTAATTTCTTTTCTTCTTCTACTTCCTCTTTATATGTTCATTATATACTAAAGTAAAAAATCCATTATATTATACATTTTGATATGTTATTATAATTATGGTACAATATTATGCCTCCTTTTAACCATCCAACGAATAACAGTATCACCTTTTGTGCGTACGTACGTCTTACCGTCTTCACACCATGGTGTAACTTTTTATTAAAAAATACTTTATAAGGATGGGTGTAATGATGAGTATAATGGATTTAAATAATTAAAATAACATTATAATTAATGTTTATAATTAATATACCATCCAATTACATACCATTTAACCATCAAGATAATGATATCATCACTCGTGTGTACATATGACCTACCGTCTCCACGACGGCGTGAGATTCGTTCTCCACGTTAACAATTAAAGAATTATTATAAAATTTATGTGATTTAAAAAAAATATGAACTTAAGTTAATTAATAAAATACATCCTATTCATAAAAAACAATACTTACATAGCAAAATAGGAATGGGAAAACAAAGCAGTTAACACCTGAAATAATGGTAATATTGAAATAATATTAACAAAATGATATAATAGGATCATATATGATATCATAAATGTGGATATTGTCTTGGTATAATTTAATAAAATTATTTATCCATTATACAAGAGGTGGCCACACCCTCAACTAAAAAAATTACAAGGTAAGGGATTATTTTGTCTCACATTTATTTTGGTGGGACAAATGCCTTGTACACCATCTAATTATTTTGTGTGGTGTTTATGCTACCCATGAATGTTATTATTGTTATTATTATGAATTTTATGATATTTATATGTTCATATAATTTTATTTATTTTATGAGTCATACAATTCGACTGATTATAAATTGGTAAAGGATAGTGTTTCAATCTCATTTTTATCCGAGATTGTTTATACATAAGTGTTTACTGGGGATATATTTATCATCCATGTTCATGTATTTGAAAAAAAATTTCATAAAATTTTTACTATTCTGATATGTACATTGAAAGTAATTTTAACACATTTTTTATATTTACTACATGGTATAAAAGGAATCTTTCTTCTGTTTACCATGCAATTACTTTTTGGCTTTTTTGGTAAAAGTATGAGGAGAAGATTTTTTTAACTTATATGGTATGAATGGATTTTAAAGTTTCATAATGACATAATTACATTAAGCTTACTCTACACTATTTCAATTTTATTTTCAAATATATTCTGGTCTTTTAAAATTTCATTGAATTTTGAAAAAAGAAAATGTTTTTGAAGAAGGAAGGATATTTCCTTAATAATTAAGTTCAAGTGTTTTATCAACATTATTTTCTATCTAAGATAATTCTCTTTAAATATGTTTATGCTTCTATCCCTATTATTAATATGAATTTATCATGTTAATGATGGAATGATATTTTATATGGACTATGTTATGATGGAATGTTGTTTAAGAAATCCATTTCATTTTTTTGGGTTATGCTATGATAAATGATTTATGTTTTGTGGAACATGTATGAATGATTTCATTATGAGATGGGTGGGACCCATATATCCCTCTAATAAATTGGGTAAAAAATTATATCTCATGAGATATACATGACTGTAATGATAAGTAAATCTAGATCAGTAATATAGGGATGGAACGATAACTAAATCTACTTTAGTAATACATGGCTGGAACGAAAAGTAAACCCAGTTCAGTAATGGGATTTTTCCACTATGATGGTCTTAACAACAATTCCTTGGCTACTGTGGAAATCATATTATGTTCTTAATTATTTTCCACAATTTAATTTTTTATTCAAATTCTATTTTATCATTATAGCATCCCTCCTTTTTATCACAAAAACTTTCATTACATTTTACAAAACCGAGGATCTTTAAGGTTTAGTGTCTTGGAAACCAGGAACCTAAAACATGAAAACATAAAACATTATTTTTAAAAACTTGAAAGGATTCTCCTCATGTTCATCCTAGGTTCATTACTTCATCTCATAACCTAGGGAAATACATCAAAAGAAAGGGTGAGCAGAAGGCCCAATAAGGGAAACCAGAGAAACATTTAACATGTGAAGTTGAGATACATCAACTATGTCATGAAAAAGAACTTTAAGGCATGAGAAAGAAATCATGAGGAATATCATAATAAAAATAAAATTTTTTATAACTTGAATATTTGGATACAACATTAAACATAGAAAATCATTAACATATCACCAAGGTCCATCCCCAATGTTTCATTTGAAAATTACAAAGGTTATTCACAAACATATCGTGAAAATTGTAATCTCTAGTGGTTACATCATTACCCAATGCATTGGAGTGCTATCAGGGCTTACCCTTAAAATTGCCTTTATTATCATGTGAGCAAAATATATCATCATAAAACATTTCATAAATTACCCATATAGCATAAAATAAATGGTTTTCATTTCATAATCATAACGTTTTAAAAACTGCTTTAAAGATATGATCTTTGCGTCACTTTAAACCCACGAAAAGGGAAAGCGGGTTTCATGTATGTAAATCCCAGAATTTAAAATAGAAAATTTTGGTATATATGTGAATACCCATATAGAATGTGGAGCTTTGCGTATTGACTTAATAAAATAAAATATCTTTAGAAAAAAGAGAGAGGCATTTTGAGACGAAAATTCTGCAGCATAACGGCTATGTTACAAGTTTTTTAGAAAACATTGAAAAGAGAGGGGACATGGGTCAAACATTCATAAATGACCCATAAAACAGTATAGGGATAGAATATAAGGGATTTAAGAACATGGTAATGAAATTTGAAAATATACCATATGAAATGAAGAACATCAAAGGAAGACAAAAATAAGATTTTTCTTATGAAAGTTCGGCAGCCTAACAGCGTTACATAAACTACAACCAAAAATGAATTGATGAAATCAAATAGGGTATCTCATCATATGAACATAAAATATCAGTATGATAGATATATAGATCATACCCCAACATAATAAAAATGAAATTGAAAGACTTGACATGGAATTAGATCTTTGAAAAGGGAGAAAGGTGCAAGGACCACTTAAAAATTCAGCAGCCTAACGACGCCACTTAAACTTCAAAATACTGAATTGAAGAGATCAAATGGTTTATCTCATCATATGGTCATAAAAGATCAGTATTATAGATATATATATTATACCCCAACATAATAAAAATGAACTTGAAAGAAAAGACATGAAATTAGAACTTCAAAACGAGAAGGGTGAAGAACCACTTAAAAATTCGGCAGCATAACGGCGCCACTTAAAACTTCAAAATAATTAATTGAAGAGATCAAATGGGGTCTCTAATAATATGATCATAAAATATCAGTATGATAAATTTAGAGATCATACCCCAACATAATAAAAAGGAACTTGAAATACTTTACATGAAAATAGATCTTGAAAAATGAGAAGAGAGAAAGAATATGTTACAAATATTTCGGCAGCCTAACGCCGCCACTTAAAACTTCATAAAACGAAATAATGAGATTAATAGGGGATCTATAATTATGTGAACATGTAAATGGAAGTAATAGGAGTATAAAAGAACAATATTTAACATAAGAACATGAAGCATAAAAGAAATTACATAAAAGAGATTTCTTGAAAAGAAAGATAGAGATCGGATCCCTTACCTTAAAACGTAACTCTTAAAACTCAAAGGTTGGGACCTTGAGGGCTTGGGGGAACCTTGGGAGGACTCCTTGGGAGGTAATGAGACCGGAACTTCGTTTGGGGAGAGTGGGGAGTCGAATGTATAAGAGGATGGCTTGGTATTTATAGGGAAAGTGAGGGGACAAGGCATTGATGGCCAAGGGACACCTCATTAGTGGTTTTGGCAAAACCATTGGCCTGCCCATGGTATTTGCCCATGGTATTGGCCACTTGGTACACCTCATACCCTATCTTACTATTATTAAGTCGACCATATTGATTACATACTTAATACATCATTTAATGATGTCATTAAACACCTGTAACTTAAAAACTGTATTTTCACTATTCATCGAAAATTCAACTTTCTCAGAATAATCCCAAAATTTCACCTTAACCAAATATCAATTCTTTGATTTCAAAAATGAAATACATTTTATAAAAATAATTTTCTAAATATTTTTATTTAAATTTTTAATTAAAAAACACTATTCACCGAAAATTCATTTTTTTCAGAAAAATTCCCAAAAATTACCTTAACAAAATATCGATGCTCCGAGTTCAAAAATGAAGTCCATTTTATAAAAATAATTTTCTAATTACTTGTAATTAAATTTTTTATTAAAAAACACTATTCACCTGAAAAAACTAATACTTGAATAATAATTTATGAAACCGTTATTTAACAATTTTATTGAATCACATTACTTAATCAAAGTGCCTATCTTATTTTAATACTTTCTTTAAGTGAGATTACTAATCCATTTGGTCACATTTATAATCCTAAGCATAAAATCACAATTCATAATTTACTATTCATCAAAAATCAAGTTGATCTTATTAGACTCTAAATTTCATACTAAACATAATTGTAGAAGACCATTTTTTGAAAATCATTACACATTTTTAATTATATAAGGTTTACATAAACATGTTTAAAATATCCATTTTCTAAAATTCATCAAAAATATGCATACTATATTTATCCGATCATTTGAAAATTCATAAACATCATCATAAGAAGAAATCCCAATTTTTATTTAAAACAAAGGATTACACAAGGTAGTTACGGTCTCCTTAAATAGCCCCTTATCACGCTAGCATAGGACCTAAGTGTAAGGTGTGCTAAGGTGAGAGAATCTGAGGGAGGCTCGGCCAACATTGCACGAGTAGTAATTTCTATCAGGTTGAACTTCTCGGGAAGGCGATTACGTTCTAGCTTCAAACGATGATGTTCGGCTTGGGTTTGGTCCAGAGCAAAGCCCAGTGGTGCTACCTCCTTCCCAAGTTCTGTTAGATGGGCTTCGATCAGTCCAAGACTACTAGGCGAGGCCATCGAATATTCATTCTATAATAATTAACCAAGATTACTTGTATTTAGAGACAAAAATCAAAATGTTTAGTTTCCAACGGTCATATTAACCAATGGTCTTATAATAGTCAAAACCCAACGGTCTCATTTTCATTATAATCATGTTATCAAATGAAACATTTTTGTTGAGTATAAAAATAAAATAAAATAACACATAAAATTAGGAAATAAGATTTATTCAAAATTTCGGGTCGTTACAATCTTCCCCCCTTAATAAATTGCGTCCTCGCAATTTTTAAAATTGGGTTTTCAAATTTCATTTAAAGTCCCACATCGGAAAAGGAGTTAGTAAAACTATTACTTTAAAAGAAATAAAGGGAAGTACAAAGGTCACCCGAGTTAACCCACACTAGGATTCCATGTAGGAAAACATGGACATGGAGGAGAAAACAAAGGGTCAAGTTCTGAGGGAGAGTGATAGAAAACATGATTAGGAGAAAGTTAACCACGAGAAAATCCCAAAATTACGATGTGCGTAAACGATATTTGATTACCTAGTAGGAAACGTAAACCAACAACGTTTTCATTTTACGTTCCTTTTCATAATTTTGAGGAATTCATTTACAACATAGAACATAAGAAAATATACCTACCTTCATGTAGAGTTTCATCGTTTAATAAGTCCCTACCAACACTAATCTTTTCTCCAAATGATGAGAATTCAAAAACACTTGGTCTCAAGAATCATCTTTTAGAGAATCACATAATCCACAAAAGATTAACTATCTTTTTATTCTATCTTTAAACATTATCTCAAAAACAGAAAGGTTAAGGTAAAACAACTCTCCAAAAAGAAATAATCCCATAGGAATGGAAACTACTTTTAAATCTTCAAAGTTCCATGGTACTAACCAAAGTTCATCATAGACCATTCCATAAATAACGGTCCTTAAAATTCCTCAAAATAAACCAAACTAAGATTGAAACCCAAATACAAGAGGGATTTGATAACATAGTCTTCCAAAATAAACTTCATTGTTCATCTCCAAACAACATCAACCACTCCTAACATCTTATAACAAAAGTAGATAACCAAAAAATATTTTACTCAAGATAGGTTAATCATTCCCATAAGTAACCTAAATTACTATAAGTCCACCTTAAATTCATCAATTCTTCAAAATATAAGTCAACCTTACTCCTCAATGAAAATACCGTAGTAATCTATTTACCTCGATCATATAGGGTCCCTTAAATAGTGAACGTATTCCAAAATAATAATCATCTTTTAATACCCTAATCATCCCTATCATATTTATATGGCAATCGTCTCATTTCCTATCACATTGGTTGTTGGGACATGTTCTTCCATTTCCCACCATTAAATAAGAAGTGAAAGCATAATTAGGGGCTTAAGTACTTAGCCAATAATCATGAAAAGGAACTAAAAGCATATAAGGATAACTTGTAGAAGAAAAGTATACCGTAACTTGTCATCCCCTAGGTTCCCATCTAGGTTATCCATGATCATATATTCTTACGTGAATCTTTATTTTATTTCATCTTTGTTCCTTTAACAAGGGTTCATACTAAGCTGATGAATTTACCAAAGCATATCCCCCGGGAGTGTCGTAACCAAGAGTGCAGCAAGGCCCGTTGACATGTACCACTTCCCGTTCAAGTCTAGCTCAAAGTGGTGTTTTCGGGTTTTACCACTATGTACATCTATGCCAGAGCAACCTCTACCTGTTCGTATCCAGATAGGGATGTATTTTCTTGGCAACCCCTTACTCAATACTCACCAAAATACCAGGAAGATTTCCTATATTTAAACTTTTCTATAGGGTTCTTCCTAGATTTTTCATATCCTAATTTCCACAAATAACTAAACCATTTTTTGATACCAACTATAGCATCCCGCCATTTTATCACATAAACTTTCATTACATTTTAAAAAACCGAGGATCTTTAAGGTTTAGTGTCTTGGAAACCAGGAACTTAAAACATGAAAACATAAAACATTCTTCTTAAACACTTGAAAGGATTCTCCTCATTTTCATCCTAGGTTCATTACTGCATCTCATAACCTGGGGACATACATCAAGAGAAAGGGTGAGCAGAAGGCCCAGTAAGGGAAACCAGAGAAACATTTAACATGTGAACTTGAGATACATCTACTATTTCATGAAAAAGTACTTTAAGGCATGAGAAAGAAATCATGAGGCATATCATAACAAAAATAACATTTTTCATAACATTAATATGTGGCTAAAACATTAAACATATACAATCATGAACATATCACCAAGGTCCATCCCCAAGGTTTCATTTGAAAATTACCAGGGTTATTCACCGAGATATCGTGAAAATTGTAATCTCTAGTGGTTACCGCATTACCCAATGCATTGGAGCGCTATCAGGGCGCACCCTTAAATTTTCCTTTATTATCATGTTAGCCACATATATCATCATCAAACATTTCATAAATGACCCATATAGCATAAAATAAATGGGTTTCATTTCATAATCATAACGTTTTACAAACTGCTTTAAAGATATGATCTTTACGTCACTTTAAACCCACGAAAAGGGCAAGGGGGTTTCATGTATGTAAATCCCATAATTTAAAATAGAAAATTTTGGTATATATGTGAATACACATATAGAAGGTATATCTTTGAGTATTCACTTAATAAAATAAAATATCTTTAGAAAAAAGAGAGAGACATTTTGAGACGAAAATTCTGCAGCATAACGGCTATGTTACAAGGTTTTTAGAAAACATTGAAAAGAGAGGGGACATGGGTCAAACATTCATAAATGACCCATAAAACAGTAGAGGGATAGAATATAAGGGATTTAAGAACATGGTAATGAAATTTGAAAATATACCATATGAAATGAAGAACATGAAAGGAAGGAAAAAATAAGATTTCTCTTATGAAAATTCGGCAGCCTAACAGTGTTACATAAACTTCAACCAAAAATGAATTGATGAGATAAAATAGGGTCTCTCATCATATGAACATAAAAGATCAGTATGATAGATATAGAGATCATACCCAAACATAATAAAAAGGAAATTGCAAGACTTGACATGGAATTAGAACTTTGAAAAGGGAGAAAGGTGCAAGGACCACTTAAAAATTCAGCAGCCTAACGACGCCACTTAAACATCAAAATACTGAATTGAAAAGATCAAATGGGGTCTCTCATAATATGGTAATAAAAGATCAGTATGATAGATATAGAGATCATACCCCAACATAACAAAAAAGGTACTTGAAATAATTGACATGAAAGTAGAACTTCAAAACGTGAAGGGTGAAGAACCACTTAAAAATTCGGCAGCCTAACGGCGCCACTTAAAACTTCAAAATACTGAATTGAAGAGATCAAATGGGGTATCTCATAATATGATCATAAAATATCAGTATGATAAATTTAGAGATCATACCCCAACATAATAAAACGGAACTTTAAATACTTTACATGAAAATAGATCTTGAAAAATGAGAAGGGAGAAAAAATCTGTTACAAAAATTTCGGCAGCCTAACGGCGCCACTTAAAACTTCATAAAACGAAATAATGAGAGTAAGAGGGGATCTCTAATTATGTGAACATGAAAAGGGAAGTAAGAGGAGTATAAAAGAACAACCTTTAACATAAGAACATGGAGCATAAAAGAAATTACATAAAAGAGATTTCTTGAAAAGAAAGAGAGTGATCAGATCCCTTACCTTAAAACGTAACTCTTAAAACTCAATGGTTGGGACCTTGAGGGCTTGGGGGCACCTTGAGAGGACTCCTTGGGAGGTAATGAGACCATAACTTCGTTGGGGGAGAGTGGGGAGTCTAATGGATGAGAGTATGGCTTGTTATTTATAAGGAAAGTGAGGGGACAAGGCATTGACGGCCAAGGGACACCTCATTAGTGGTTTTTTGCAAAACCATGGGATTGTCTATGGTATTTGCCCATGGTATTGGCCACTTGGGACACCTCATAACTTATCTTACTATTAATAAGTCGACCATTTTTATTAAATACTTAATACATCATTTAATGATGTCATTAAACACCCGTAACTTAAAAACTGTATTTTCACTATTCATTGAAAATTCAACTTTCTCAGAATAATCCCAAAATTTCACCTTAACCAAATATCAATGCTCTGATTTCAAAAATGAAATCCATTTTATAAAAATAATTTTCTAAATATTTTTAATTAAATTTTTAATTAAAAAATACTATTCACCGAAAATTTATTTTTTTCAGAAAAATCCCCAAAAATTACCTTAACATAATATCGATGCTCTGAGTTCAAAAATGAAGTCCATTTTATAAAAATAATTTTATAATTATTTTAAAATTAAATTTTTTATTAAAAACATTATTCACCCGAAAAAACTAATACTTGAATAATAATTTATGAAACCATTATTTAACCAGTTTATTGAATCACATTACTTAATCAAAGTGCCTAGCTTATTTTAATACTTTCTTTATGCAAGATTACTAATCCATTTGGTCACATTACTAATCCTAAGCATAAAATCATTATTCATAATTTATTATTCATCAAAAATAATGTTGATCTTATTAGACTCTAAATTTCATACTGAACATAATTGTAGAAGACCATTTTTTGAAAATCATTACACATTTTTAATTATTTAAGGTTTACATAAACATTTTTAAAATATCCATTTTCTAAAATTCATCAAAAATATGCATACTCTATTTATCCGGTCATTTGAAAATTCATAAACTTCATCATAAGAAGAAATCCCGATTTTTATTTAAAACAAAGGATTGCACAAGGCAGTTACAGTCTCCTTAAATAGCCCCTTATCATGCCAGCATAGGACCTAAGTGTAAGGCATGCTAAGGTGAGAGAATCTGAGGGAGGATCGGCCAACATTGCACGAGTAGTAATTTATATCAGGTTGAACTTCTCGCGAAGGCGATTCCGTTCTAGCTTTACACGATGAAGTTTGGCTTGGGTTTGGTCCAGAGCAAAGCCCAGTGGTGCTACCTCCTTCCCAAGTTCTGTTAGATGGTCTTCGATCGGTCCAAGACTACTGGGTGAGGCCATCGAATCTTCATTCTATAATAATTAACCAAGATTACTTGTATTTAGAGACAAAAATCAAAACGTTTAGTTTCCAACAGTCATATTATCCAATGGTCATATAATAGTCAAAACCCAACGGTCTCATTTTAATTATAATCATGTTATCAATTGAAACATTTTTGTTGAGTATAAAAAAAATAAAATAACACATAAAATTAGGAAATAAGATTTATTCAAAATTTCGGGTCGTTACAATCATGGTTAGTCTTCCTTTATGATCTCTTCCTTTTGAATTGCCAAGATGTTTTTCCTAACTCATGAATTTGATATTTAAATGTTATGATCATGTTTTTACATTCTTATGCTTATGGTTTATTTTATGTTCTCCATATTTAGAATTAATGATCATTTGATCTCACCCTTTTTATGTTTTCTTTTCCCCAAGTTATAACGAAAGGTTTTAGGTAGGAAAACTAATGGGGAAGATCTTTATGGGAGATGTTGAAGATCTTTCACCAAGATAGAAGAATGTGTTCTGAGTTTCCAAAGACACTAAACTAATACAGTCTTTAGGAATCTATTTATTTCATGTATTAAGTATTCTCCAAAAGTAATGTAATTTCCATGTACATAAAGCATGGGTCGTTATAGTTGGAATCAAAGTGAAGGTTTAGTCAACCTTTGGAAACAAGGATGTGAAAACATTAGTGAGATCCCTAGACATATTTCTAAGGATATGTCTAGGTATTTCCTAAGGACAAGTCAAGTATTGGTTAAAATACTATGGGTTTCTTGATAATCATAACTAACCTAGGGTTAAACCAAATATATCATAGATTGAAATATTATAAGTAACATACCTTACTTATGTGTTTCTAATCTATGATATGTATTTCTCACTATTTTCTTTCTAATCTTAGTCAATATCCATAATTACAGAGAATATAGTTAACTATTGAATTTTATAGATGTGAAAAGTATGGGAATTGTGATGATGGATTTCTTAAGTTGAAATATCATGATGAGAATCATGATGACAATATGAGTATTGGTAATACTACTAATGACAAAGATATTGTAAATGATATGTGAAAGGTATGTGATTTTCTTCTATAATTTTTTACATAAAACCTAAGAAGTTTGAGGTTGATAAACCTTAATACATGATTCATATTTTAGGAAAGACAAAGATTATGGATCTTGAGTAATTGTTTAAGAATAAAGTTGGGTGATTGAGGTGTATATGTTTCAGATTTCAAAGATTATGTTAAATGAATCCTAAAATATATAACTATTTTCTGTATATGTATTTAATGAAGGATTGGAAAGGACATAGAGATAGAAAAGTGATTTAAGGGAAAGGTGATATATTTGGAGAACACATGATTAAGGGGAAGATAAACCTTAATATGTCCCTTATGTTTAGATAATGATGTTTGGATAAATATATGTTGGATTTGAATAAGTAAATTGGATGATTTTAGTTTCTTGGGAATTAATTATGGAGTTATTGACAAGTGGGCTATGATATCATGGATGAAGTATACAAATTTTTGGGACTTATGGAAATATATCCAATATGTTTGGAATAAAGAAACATACATGTTTTCAATAAGGATATATGGTAATTTAGGTTATTACCATGACTGAATAGAATACATGATGAAGCCATTAAAATGTTTGGAATGTGACCTACAAGATATATATTATGATATATGGTAAATAAATGATGGTATTCACATTCTTACTATATGAAATTTCTTGTAATTGTTTTTTTAGTACTAAGAGTTTGGATAAAAGTATTTTGGATAATAAAGGTTGGAATCGATTAAGTTGGATATTGAATAGTATTTTTTAAGGAAAATTTTCTTCTGGAATGTTATAATAGTATAGTTTTAGAAAAATTACAACCCACCGGATGGGTGACAACCCATCATGTTAGACAAGGATGCAGGAATCGAACCCAAAATTGATGTGTGACAGGGCTTTATCGCCTACCACTAGCCTATGGGAAGTCCCTGGTTAGTATAAATTAGTTTTATTTTATTTAAGTAGTATGATAGATGAAGTATAATTCCATTTTTTAACCATCTACGATTAATCTCACCATAGATGGACTTATGTATATTTGATAACTTGTGCAAACCTTTTTTTGATAGAGATAAATGGAATGAAATTTAATTATATCACATGATCTGCTAACACTTCAAGAATGAAAAATTCAAATTCATTTCTTTAAATAAGAGATGAAATGGAAATTATTCACGGAACAAATAATAGTGAGATTGTACCAAAATCAAGTAAGTATTTATTCTCATGAAAAATTCTTCAACTTTAGGAAAAACATCATGAAACAAAAAACTTTATCCTAGTACCTTATTATATGATGAATCAAATGGTCCTTTAAATCATCATATATTTATGGCTTTATGGTTGTTAACTTTATCCAAACCTTATTCTCTATCACTATCCATCAGAACATGATGGTTAGGTTTCTCTTCTATATCCACTTTTTCACTTCCCATTTATGTTCTCCTATGCGGTAACCCAGTGATGAGTTACTTTGGGTAACCATTATATTTCAAACTTTCCATTTTAAAATTAATTTTTAGTATCCCTTTTTACGATGTGGGATTCCGTGAAAGAAAATTTCAAGTAGTAAACCATTTATAACCCTGGTGAATTTTGAGGGTGAAATTCATTTTAAGGGGGTAGAACGTGACACCCTAAGATTTTATGAGATAGATTATTTTTAATTTGTTTGATATATTGTGTTTTATGATACACCAATATTAGATTGAGCTATACACAACACTTTTCTTGGCTTGTGTTGCATGCAAGAGCAACCATCCTTGATAACTTCTGTTGTATGCAATGCCGAGTTTCAGCAAACAATGATATATTATTAAAATATTTTTATTTAATGTGATATAAACTAGACGTTATATATATCATTAACCACATTTTTAATTTATTATAATATTAACTTAATCTTATGTATTTTCTAGACATTATATAAGAACAAATTTAATTTTTTAGAAAAAAGAAGTATTTTTCAAAAAAAATGTAATTTTCCATCTTTTGATGGAGAACCAATTTTAAATCTAGTTTTTGAAACATTTAAAAATTAAATTTGAGAAAATAAAACAACTTCTTTGGGAGAGGGACAAAAATTTTAACTTTTGATTAATTTTTGATATTTTTCTGATAAATTTCATATTTTTATGAACAGTAAAAATACACTAAAATTTAACTGAAAATAGCTTTTTGCATTGAAATAATTTATATATTTAAAATATTTTATTGAATAGTTTTGATGTCTTAATAGAATATATTTTTTTGGTTTAATACAATGTAATTAATTTTCATTAATTTTACATTGAATGAATTTGTAAAAAATCAATCTTTTGCAATGTTTTAACTTTTAAACAAAAACCCATTATTTTTTGACAACGGGATTAATTTTAAATTAATTACTGAAAATTATGTGTTTGGAGTTTGGAAAAATGGAATATATATTTGGAATCATAAGGTTCAAATTGTGTGAATAGGTACCTTTTATTTTTTTGATATGATGAATAGTAACTTCAGTAGTTATTTTATTTTCCATGGTTAAAGGGTAAATCTGCTAAATAAGGGTACAAAATAAAATTATACTAATATTAAATTTCCCTAAAACATTTACTAACCCTATTAGATGTGATATTTCTGACCATGGGCATCCTTGTGTTAGTTTTTGAACCCCATGGAACCTCTTGGATGTGAAAATGAAACTTTATAAGAATTAATTTAAAGTAAAGAGAAATATGGCATAAACTTGTATCTTATTAATATAACAATTTTAATAAAATGTTATACATAAGATAAATTCAACTATAAATATTAATTGGAAGGAAAGAAATATTTCCTACATCATGGTATTTTATTTATACTTTTTTGACACCAAATAAATAAATTTATTTATGACACAATGATGATGTAGTGATTACATTATTAATGAATGATTTCAATAAATGAGATTATAAATATTAAAATAAATTTATTTTCGAAAATTTTTATACCATCAACGAATTTTATGGATTTTTATGACTTGTTATATTTGAATTAATTAATGTTTTTCAAAATAATTAATTTTTTGTAGATTTTTAAAAATTCATGATATGAATATTATAAAAATTTACATAAATAAGTTTTTAAAATAAATACTATTTTATTAGATAATATAATAGTCCTAAAAATCTAAGATTCATACAAATTACTTAGATAATGTTGAAAATTTCATTAATGAACCACTTGATGTTCGATTGGAATTTTATATTAAATATATTAACCATATATTATGAATATACAAGAAGACATGGTAAGAGTTAAATTAGTTCACTATGGGTTAAAGCTAAAAGATAAGGATAAATTTGAGATATATAATTTTCTAAAATATATTGGTTTAGAGGATTTCAAAAAATAATTATCTTATCTTCAAATTAAATGAATATTTTACATTTTGAAACTGAAAATCATTTTATAATAAAATAATATTTCAATACCTTCCTAAAGTGCCCCTCCTTCTCTCTTATAAAAAGGCATATCCTCCCACATTTTCTCACCCCACCTTGAGGTTTCTATCTCAACTAGACCCTACCCAATTCTCATATAAACATTCTTAGTTAACTTCTTTAGGTCCTGGTTTTTCAAAAATTCCATTCCTAGTGTCCTTAAGAATATATCCAAAGGAGTACCAACGAAGAATAGGTAATTGTTTTACCAATTCAATTCAATTTCTTTTCTTCTTCTACTTCCTATTTATATTTTGATTCTATAATAAATTTACAACTTAATTATATTCTATATGCAGAGATTTTATTATAATTATGAGACAACATTATATATCCTTTTATCCATCATATGAATAACAATATCACCTTTCGTGCGTACGTACAACTTACCATCTCCACATCATGGTGTAATTTTTTTTCAAAAATAATTTGTTAGTATGGGTAAAATGGTGATTATAATGGATTTAAATCATTAATATAACATGATAATTATTTTGCATAATTAATACACCTTCAAATTTCATACCATTTAACCATCAAGAGAATGACATCGTCGCTCTTGCATACGTACGGTCTACCGTCTCCACGACGCAGTGAGATTCGTTCTCCATATTTACAATTCAATAATAATTATAAAATCTACATGATTCATGAAAATAATAATTATGAACTTTATGTCAGGAATAAAATACATAATATTCATAAAAAACATGACTTACATAGTAAAATAGGAATGGGAAAACATAGCAATTAACACCTGAAATAATGGTAATATTGAAATACTATTAACAAATTGATATAATCAGATTATATATGATATCATAAATATGTATATGGTCCCAGTATTTTTGAATAACATGATTAACCATTATACAGGAGGTGACCACACCCTTGACTAATGAAAAGTATAAGGTAAGAGATTATTTTGTCTCACTTTTTTTCTATAGGACATATGCCTTATACACCATCTAATTATTTTCTATGGTGTCTGAGTAACCCATGAATGTTATTATTATTATTATTATTAAGGTTATGATATTTATATATGAATATAATTTTATTTATTTTATGAGGCATATGATTCGACTGATTATAAATTGGTAAGGGATAATTTTTCAATCTCATTTTTATCCGAGATTGTTTATACGTAAGTGTTTACTGGGGATATATTTATCATCCATGTTCATGTTTTATAAAAAAAGTTTTCATAAATTTTTTACTATTATTCTATATACATTAAAAGAAATTTTTCCCATTTTTAACTTTTACTTCATGGTAAGTAAGGAATCTTTTTTTTTGTTTTCTATACCATGTATTTTTTTTACTGTTTTTGAAAAAGTATGAGGAGAATGTTTTTTTAACTTATACAGCATGAATAGATTTTTATGGTTTCATGATGCCTTAATTCTATGAAGCATACTCTACACTATTTGATGTTTATTTTAAAATAAATTATTTTATTTTAAAAGTAAACAGCATTTTGAGAAAAGAAATTGTTTTTGAAGAATAAAGGATATTTTCTTCAAGAATTAAGTTCAAGTGTTTTATCAAAATTATTTTTCATCTAAGATTATGATATAAAAATAGGGTTATGTTTCTATCCCAATTATTACTATGATTTGATTATGTTAATTATAGAATGTTATTTTATATGGATTATGTTATGATGGAATGATGTTTAACAAACCCATTTTATTTTTTGGGATATGTTATGATGAATGATTTATGTTATTGTGGAACATGTAAGAATAATTTCATTATGAGATGGGTGGGACCTATATATCCCTCTAGTGCATTGGGTAAAGATTTATATTTCATGATATATACATGACTATAATGGAATGTATATCTGGATTGGTAATACAAGGATAGAACGATAAGTAAATATGATTCAGTAATATAGGGCTGGAACGACAAGTAAACCAGGTTTAGTAATAGACTTTTTACACTATGATGGTCTTATAAAGAATGCATTGGCCAGTATGGAAATCATATTATGTGCTTAATTTTTTTCCAAAATTCCATGTTTTATGCCAATGTTATTCTATCATGGTTAATGTTCCTTTATGATCTCTTCCTTAGGAACTACCAAGATTTATTTCACAACTCATAATTTTGATATTTAAACATTATGTTAATGTTTTTACATTCTTATACTTATGGTTTGTTTTATGTTCTCTATGTTTAGCCTTACTGAGCATTTGAGCCCACAATTTTTTTTCTTTTCCCTAGGTTATAAAGAAAGTTTTTAGGTAGGAAAACTAATGGGGAAGATCTTTATTGGAGATGTTGAAGATATTTCAACAAGACAGAAGAATATGTTCCGAGTTTCCAAAGACACTAAACTAATATGGTATTTAGGAATATTAGTGTGTCATATATTAAGTATTATATAAAAGTAATTTAATGTCCATATACGTCAATCTTGGGTCATTATAGTTGGTATCAGAGAAAATTTTTAGTTAACCTTTGGAAATTACGATGCAAAAACTTTACTGAGATCCCTAGAGATATTTATATGGATATGTCTAGGGATTTCATAAGGATAAGTAATATATTGGTTACAATACTATGTTTTTTGTGATAATCATGACTTACCTAGGGTTAAACTAAATAAATCATAGACTGAAATATTATAAGTAATTTACCTTACTTATGTGTTTCTAATCTATGATTTTTATTTCTCACATATTTCTTTCAAATATTAGTAAATATCCAAAACTATATAGAACATAGTTAAACATTTTATTTTTTAGATGTGAAAAGTATGGGAATTTTGGAGATCAATTTCCTAAGTGGAAATATCATGATGAGAATCATGAAGATCATATAACTATTGGTAATACTACTAAGGATAAAGGGATTATAAACGATATGTGAAAGTTATGTGATGTTCTTTGGTATTTTTTACATTAAACCTAATAATTTTGAGTTTGAGAAACCTTAAGATATGATTCATATTTTTGGGAAGATAGAGATTATGGATACTGAGTAATTGTTTAAGAATAAGTTTGGATGATTGAGGTGTATATGTTTCAGATTTCAAATATTATGTTATATGAATCCCGAAATATATAATTTTTTTCTGTATAAGTATTTAATTATGGATTGTAAAGGATATAGAGATAGAAAATTGATTTAAGGGTAAGATGATATATTTGGAGAACACATGATTAAGGGGAAGATAACCCTTAATATGTCCCTTATGTTCAAATACTGATGTTATGATAAGGATATGTTGTATTTGAATTCATAAATTGGTTGATGCTAGTTTCTTGGGAACTAATTAGGGAGTTATTGACAAGTGTGTTAGGATATCATGGATGAAGTATACAAATTTTTGGGACTTAAGGAAATATATACAATAATGTTTGGAATAAGGAAACATGGATGTTTTCAATTAGGATATATGGTAATTTAGGTTATTACCATGACTCAAGATAATACATGATGAATCCATTCAAATGTTTGTAATGTGAACAACAAGATATATCTTATGATACTTGGGGGATAAATTATGGTATTCCCATGCTTGTTATATGAACTTTCTTGTAATTGTTTTTTTTTTGGTACTGCGAGTTTGGATAGAAGTATTTTGGATAAGCCTAAAGGTTGGAATGGATTAAATTGGACATTGAATAGTATTGTTCAAGTCTAATTTTTTTCTCTAATTTTATAATAGTATAGTTTCAGAAAAATGAAAACCAACAGGATGGGCGACAACTCGTCATGTCGGACAGGGCTGCTAGAATCGAACCCACAACTAAAGTGTGATGGGACTTTATCGGAAACCTATGGCTTACGAGAAGTCCCTGGTTAGTAGAAATTAGTTTTATTTTATTTAATAGGTATGATAGATGAATTATAATCCGTGTTTTGAACCATCTAGGATTAATCTCACCATAGATGTACTTATGTATATTTGATAACTTGTGCTAACCTTTTTGTGATAGAGACATATGGAATGACCTATCATTATATCGCATGATCTGAAAACACTTCAAGAATGAAAATTTTGACTTCCTTACATTAAATAGGTGATGAAGTGGAAATTTTTCAAGGCATGAAAAATGGTGAGATTGTTCAAAAATCAAGTAAGTATTTATTCTCATGAAAAAATATTCAACTTTTGGAAAAAGATCTTGAAACAAAAAATGTTATCATAGTACCTTATTATTCAATGAATCAAATGGTCTTTTATATCATCATAGATTTATGGATTTCTGGTATTTAAAATTCTCCAAACCTTATTCTCAATCACTATCCATCATAACTTGATGGTTATGTGTCTCTTCCATATCCATGTTTTCACTTTCCACCTATGTTCTGCTATGTGAAAACCTAATGATGAGTTACTTTGGGTAACCGTTATGTTTCTAACATTCCTTTTTAAAATGAAGTATTATTATCCCTTCTTATGATGTGGTTTTCCCTAAAATAAACTTTCTAGTAGTAAACCATTTATAACCCTAATTAATTTTGAGGGCGAAATTCATTTTAAGGGGGGCAGAATGTGATACTCTGAGATTTTATAAGATAAATTATTTTTAATTTCTTTGATATCTTGTGTTGTATGATACACCAAGATTAGATTGTGTTATGTGCAACACTGTATTATCTTTTAGTATATGCAATACCTTTCTTGTCTTGCATTTCATGTAAGAACAACCTTCCTCAATAGCTTGCGTTGTACGCAATACCGAGTTTCACTAAACAATGATATATTATTAAAATATTATTATTTAATGGGATATAAACTACCTTTTATGAATATTATTAACCAAATTTTGAATTTTATATAACAATAACATTCATTATATGTATTTTCTAGACATGATATAAGAACAAATTCATTTTTTGGATCAAATAAGTATTTTAAAAAAAATAGTTTTTCATCTTTTAATGGCGCACCCATTTTAAATATAATTTTTGAGAAGTTTATAAATTAAAATAGAAAAAATATACTTCTTATTTGGAATAAGGATATAAAATTTTACTTTGGATGAACTTTTGAAATTTTTATGATAAATCTCACAATTTTATGAATAGTAAAAATACGCTAAATTTTAAATGAAAAGAAATTTATTCATCAAAAGAATTTAGATGGTTAAAAATATTATTGAATAGTTTTAAAGTATAAATAGAATATATTTTTATTTTTTAATACAATATAAGTCATTTTCATTAATTTTATATTGAATTCATATGTAAAAACATTTCAATCTTTTGCAATGTTTTAGCTTTTAAACAAAAACAAGTTTTTTTAACAATGGGATTAATTTTAAATTAATTACTACAAATTCTATGTTTTGAGTCTGAAAAAATAGATTCCATATTTGGAATCATAACATTCAAAATGTTTAAATAGGTACCTTTTATTTTTGGACATTATGAATAGTATCTTCAATGATTATTTTATTTACCATGGTTAAAGAGTAAATATGGTAAATAAGGGTAAAATATAACATTATATTAATATTAAACTGCCCTAACACATGTATTAATTCTATTTTATGAGATTTTTCAAACCATGGGAATCCTTGGTTCTATTTTGGGACCCCATGGAACCACTTGGATGTGAAAATGACATTTTATAAGAATTAATTTAAAGTAAAGAGAAATATGACATAAACTTGTATCTTCTAAATAAACAAATTTTAATATGTGGTTATACATAAGATAAATTATACTATAAATAGTAATTAGAAATATTAAAAGATTTATTACATCATGATATTTTATTTATAATTTTTAGACACCAAATAAATAATTTTATTTATGACACAACGATGTTGTAGTGATTACCTTATTAATGAATGATTTAAATAAATGAGATTATAAATATAAAAATAAATTTATTTTGAAACGTTTAGTGCCATCGGCTAATTTTATGGATGATTATTACTCGTTATATTTTAATTAATGATTTTTTTTCTAAAAAATCATGTTTTTATGGATTTTTAAAAAGACATGATGTCAATAGTATAAATATTGACAGAAATGAGTTTTTAAATAAAATACTATTTTATTAAATGATATAATTGTCCTAAAAATCTAATATTAAGTAAAATGAATTATATAATGTTGAAAATTTAATTAAGGGACCATTTTAGGTTCTATTGGCATTTTATAATAACTATATTTTCCATATAGTATGAATATACTTGAAACATGGTCAGAGTTAAATTAGTTAACAGGGTTAAAGATAAAAGATAAGGTCAAAATTTAGATCTAAACTTGTCTAAAACCTATTTGTTGAGAGTATTTAGAACAATTATCATATTATGTCTTAACTAAATTATTTTGTGATCTTTTTAAATCGAAAACCATTTTATAATAAAATAATATTTCAATACCTTCCTAAAGTGCCCCTCCTCCTCCCTTATAAAAAGTCATCTCCTCCTGCATTTCCTCACACCACCTTGAGCATTCCAGATTGACCAAACCATGCCCAATTATCATATAAAAATTCTTATTTAACTTATTGAGGTCCTTATTTTCCAAAAATTCCATCCCTAGTGTCCCTTAAAAAAGATCCAAAGGAAGTACAATGAAGAATAAGTAATTGGTTTACCAATTCAATTCAATTTATTTTATTCTTATACTTCCTCATTCTATATTAATTCCATACTAAAGTAATAACTCCAGTATATTATACATTCTGATATTTTATTATAATTATTGGACAACATTATACCTCCTTTTATCCAACCAATGAAAAATGATATTATCTTGTGTGTGTATGTATGACTTACCATCTCCAATCAGTGGTGTAATTTGTTATTCAAAAATCCTTTATTAGTATGGGTATAATAATGAGTATAATGGATTTAAATAATTAATATAACATGATAATTATTCTGTATAATTAATAGACCATCCAATTGCATACCATTTAACCATCAAGGGAATGATACCATCGCTAGTGCATACGTACGACCTACCATCTCCATGAAGCGATGAGATTTGTTCTCCTCAATAAAAATTCAAGAATGATTATAAAATTTATATGATTTATGCAGATAATAATTATTAAATTAATTTCATGAATAAAATACATTTTATTCATAACAAAAATGACTTACACGACAAAATAGGAATGGGAAAATGAATCAGTTCAAAGACAAAATAATGGTAATATTGAAATATTGTTAATAAAATGATATAATCAGATCATATATGATATCATAAATAGGTTTATAGTCCTGTAATAATTAAATAACATGATTTAACCATTATATAGGAGGTGACTACACCCTCAACTAATGAAAATTACAAGTTAAGGGATTATTTTTTCCTAATTTTATTTTTGTGGGACATTTGCCACATACACCATCTAATTCTTTTCTATGGTGTTTATGTTACCCATGAATGTTATTATTATTATTATTAAGGCTATGATATTTACAAATGCATATAATTTTGTTTATTTTATTAGTAATATGATTCGATTGATTATAAATTGGTAAGGGATAATTTTTTAATTTCATTATTATCTAAGATTATTAAATCCTAAGTGTTTACTGGGGATATATTTATCATCCATGTTCATGTTTTCTAAAAAATGTTTTCATAAAATGTTTAATATTATTATACGTACTTGAAAGTCATTTTTACCCATTTTTTTACTTTTACTACATGGTATGGAAAGAATATTTCTTTTTTTACCATACGATGTACATTTTGATTTTTTTTGAAAAAAGTAGGAGGAGAATGTTTTTTAACTTATAAGGTATTAATGGATTTTTACAGTTTCATAAAACATTAATTCCATGAAGCTTACCCTACACTATTTTAGGTTTATTTTCAACTAAATTATTTTCTTTTAAAATTGCATGGAATTTTGAGAAAAGAAAATGTTTTTGAAGAAGAGAGGATATTTTCGTCAAAAATTAAGTTCAAGTGTTTTATAAAAATTATTTTCTATATAATATGACACTCTTAAAATAGGGTTATGTTTCTATCACTATTATTACAATGATTTTATTATGTTAATTATGTATTGATATTTTATATGGATTTTGTAATGATGGAATGATATTTAAGAAACCCATTTTATTTTTTAGGTTATGCTATGATGAATGATTTATATTTTTGTGGAATACTTAAGAGTGATTTCATTATGAGATGGGTGGGACCTATATCTCCCTCCATTGCATTGGGTAAAATTTATATCCTATGAGATAGAAATTATTGGAATGAAAAGTAAATATGGATCATTAATATAGGGATAGAACAACAAGGAAATCCAGTTCAATAATACATGGCTGGAACGGAAAGAAAACCTAGTTCAGTAATGGACTTTGTTCACTATGATGGTCTTTGAAACAATGTCTTGGATACTATGGAGATTATATTATGTGCTTAATTGTTTTCCATAATTCCATGTTTTATTCCAATGCTATTTTATCATGTTATTGTTCCATTATGATCTCTAACTTATGAACTAGAAAGATTTATTTCATGACTCATGATTTTGATATGTAAACTCTATGTTTATGTTTTTACATTATTTTACTTTTGGTTTGTTTTATGTTCTCCATGTTTACCCTTACCGAGCATTTGAGACCAACCTTTTTATGTTTTCTTTTCCTCAGTATATAAAGAAAGGTCCTAGTTAGGAAAATGGTTGGGGAATATCTTTATGGGAGATGTTGAAGATCCTTCACCAAGATAGAAGAATGTGTTCCAAGTTTCCAATGACACTAAACTAATACAATCTTTGGGAATCTATTTTTTCCATGTATTAAGTATTATGAAAAAGCAATTTAATGTCTACGTACATCAATCTTGGTTTATTATACGTTTTTCCAATGTACGAGCCAGATCTAGGTGTGTCTTGATTTCGTACACAATATATTGTGAAAAAAAATTCACATCAATTATCATGTCCTTACCGTATGAAATTAAACTAAAATGATAATATCCTGGTCACGTGATATTCAAACTAGATAATAAAAAGTTCCTCACCACATGATTATAAACTACACAAAAAAATTTCTTACCACATGATGTTAAACTGTAAGAAAAATGTCCCCATTACATGATGATAAACCATATAGTCCATCACCCATTTTTCATTCCTTATCAAAGGACCACAAGAACCTTACCCCATTCATCCAAAGTATAGGGTGATCCTTCCATATTTTATAGCACCTCAATCAATACACCACACTTCATATCCCTTAGAAAGGAAACAAGATCTCTCAATTTGACCATTTTATTGATGTTGAAGGGATTAGACCCAAAAGAAAGAGACATCTTGGCTCTGTAAGAAGGTATTTTGAATCCTTTTGATCCTAAAATTTCCATGGAAGAACTCATCACCCAAGGGTGTTTTGGGTCATCACTGGTATGATTGTACCATATCATTACTCATGACTTGATAACATCAATCCATCATTTACAACATTCTCATCTCCCACTTAGAAGGATGTCTGGGCACTCCTGACTCTGGGTATCATAATTAGGATCTTGTGTGATATCCCCCATATTAGTTCCATGTGTTTCACGGCCTTAAAATGTATGCACTTTGGTCAAAGATGTACAACTTTAAACTCTATCCTATAATGGTCCAAATCGCAATACCTTAAACTGATAGTGAAAAAGACACAAAACATATCTGTTTGAAAACAAATAAAGGTTGTCCTGAGAAAAATTCAGGTCTCCACTCTCTAAACTCTTCACCTCGAGAGTTTAGGAAAAAATCATATGAAAATAAATAAGGCTTAAATCTCAAATATTCTCTTTTGTTGCCCTAGTAAAATCCAATCTATGCTCATTGGACCCCTAGTTTAGGAAAAAGTTAGAGTAATGATTTGGCATACATCCTCACTGCGAGATTATATTCTCCATGTAGTGACACAAATTTTAGGTTTTTCTTACCCTTCTTGGATATTAAAATCTTCATGAATCGCACTTCTTGATTTAAATTGACTTGGGTTGCTGCAAACCTTTCATAGACCATGAAAAGGAAATGAGATATCTTAGTAAGTCCATGCTATCGATGCAGAAGGGCTTAGACCCACCAACCAGAGAAATATTGACCCAATATAAACGGATTTATGATTCTTGGGAGCCTGATGTCCCTATGGAAGAACCCAACACCAGATGGTATTTTGATCCATTCCCTACATTATTTCCCCATACCTTCCTCATTAATTGGGAACTTTGGACCCTGATTTACAATACCCATACCAAACTATTAAAGTGTATTCAATATCCATGACATTACATCATCATGTTTTATAACATCTCTCAAGGCTATAATGTGAAAATCCATTCTAAAACCTTTGATATCTGGCACCTCATGATTTGAAACCATAGGGTGTGGGGATCAAGATTCATATTAGGAGCTGAATTTCCCTAGGGAGCTAGATCACTTCCTAGATAGTTTTTCTTCCATACCCAAATTCATTTTTTAGATTCTTACATCTTCAAAAATATTCCATGTTCCTCGGAAAAGAGTGGGTATCAGCTCAAATGGACTCATTTATGAGGGATTAGGTCTAACAATCAGAGGCATCTTAACCATGTAAGAAAGGAGATCCAATCCTTATGAGATCCGGTGACACCATGGAAGAACCTGAAACCTCAGGGTGTTATGGGTTATCTCTAGTATGTTTCCCCCATCCCATATTCAATGACTTAAAATATGGGGTTATGAATTATATCACCAATACTAAAAATATCCCAGTGTACCTACCATCCCTAGTATTTCTCCCTCAACAAATATTCCCCCCATAAATCTTACATGACTCTTGGAAAAGATTGGATGGCCCTTTTTAGGACATGATGGTGATACATAAGGTATTTGAACTACCAACCAAAGTTATCTCCCCCATGAAATAAAGGAACTCCAATCCTTGTCAGCCCAAGAAAAATCACAACTAAACATAGCACCACATAGTTTTTTGGGTCATCCATAGTTTTTCTACCTCACATTTCATATTCATCAACCAAGACCTAATAGAAAGACTTTAAACTGCATAGCATCTCAAGGTCTAAGATAGAATACCATAAACTACCTCACATAAAAGGTCCAAGATATAAGAACCTAAACTACAACACATCAAAGGTCCAAGATAGACGTTCATAAAATACAACACATCAAATGTCTAAGATAGAAGACCCTAAAATAGAGTACAATGAAGGTATAATCTAAAAGATTATAAACTATAACACAATTATGGTCTAGCATGGAAGACCATAAATTATATAACTAAAAGAGGCATAATTCTCGCTAGGTTAAAAACCTAATAGGGGGATCTTGGGAAAAAATTAGGTCTCTTCTCACTGTACATGCACTTTGTGTGATCGAGGAAATATTGATCATTTATAAAATAGAAGAGGCACAAATAATTATCAGGTCAATGACATATTAGAAGGGGGACTGGAAAAAATCCAAGTCTGTTCCCACTAAGTCTTCCACTATATGAAGCTTTGTAAAAAGTTAGGGATAAATAAATAAATAGAAATGAATATTGTAGGGGCCAAAATAAATCCTTAGACAAAATCAAGCTATGCTTGCAAATTCCCCTGACTTAGGAAAAAGTTAGATCATTTTACCTTGAGGAAGGAAATCATGTCCATATTTTCCTTGTAAATCAGATGATCTCAAGACTATGGGAGTAGGTTAATCATTGATTAATTTCATTTTAGTGGGAATTCATGAAAATTTCTCAAAGATTAACTTATTGTAACTCAAGTACTCAAATCCAAGAGATTAGATCTAATTGGTTTTATACACAAAGTTTGGACATCATGGATGCTCCAAACATCATCTCCATGTGATCATGGATCTCTAACCAAAATTTCATCACAAAACAATGACATTACCCTTCCTACATATGAGCTAGATCTATGTAAGGAAATTCATCATAGAATTATTAATTTATGAACCTATGTTCCCTACACATGAGATTTATCTGCACAGTTGTGTATTTCATAACTATGTACGGATTTATTTCCATTCTCATAGGATATGTAGCGATTCCCAAGTACCTTACATTGAATCCTTTCGTAAGTTCTTTTTCACCCAATTCATATCCCATCCTTGAATTCATACATGTTCCAATTTTAGGGTATCCAATTCCTATCTCGGATTTATCCAAGGATGCAGGGTAAGAAATATATTATGTATACCACCACAAATTCTTTAGTAACCGAATATAAAAACATCCTCCCAGAAATCTCAATATCAAATCCCTCCAGATATTCGGATATATGGAAAAGTAATCTACAATTACCTTAAAATCTGATTCTTTTCTTGAAAATAAATATAATTTTTGTGGGGTATTTTGTTGACACTCATAATTTTCAGTACCCCCGGTTTCTGGTATGTAACCCTTTCTTGATGATTTTCATGGTTTTAAAGTTAAGGGTGTTGAATGGGAGAGTTGGGAGAACATGGAATGATTTTTTGAGTCAAAGGGGAAGTTGTATGGTTGGCACATGGTTTGTCTAACCATCCATCCAAACCGTGCGAGAGGGGTGGCCGAGGAAGTAGCCAACTCATGGTTAGAGCACAGTTTGTCAAACCGTGCAGACTAACCATGCGGTCACTTAAAATTAGATACTTAAATTGTGGATCTAAATCGTTCTGCCTATAATTAGCTCATTAAAGCTCCTAAGCGTCCCTAACTCGGGATTTTTTTTCTCTTAAGGTCAAAGAGGGTTCTCTCATCGTTCTGGAGGTGATCCGAAGGCTTTTCTTGGAGAATCGATGTCGGATTCTTGAGGTATGTGATCATTCTTCATCGTTCTGGAATGGTTTCTTAGATCTACTTAGATCTACTTCTCCTTTCCTCTTGGTTTCATAGATCTATGCCTGTTAGGGGTAGACCTAAGTATGTGGATTCCAAATATAATAAAATTTGTCTTGTTTGTGTTAGGAGAAGAGATCTAAGCAGGGTTTTTGGAGTTTTGACCCGGTGTTCTTGAGCGTTCTTCGTCTGTGGCTTGGTTTTGCCCAATTTGTTTAGGTAGGTGGCTTCAATCTCAACTCTTCTTGCTAGAACTAATTGGATTAGTTTCAAATTGGCTTGTTTGAATGAAATTGATTATGGGAATCATGGAATAAATCTTCTTTGGTAATGATTTATGGTTTTGATGAAATTGTGAAATCTTAGTAAGTTATTGTGCAAAGTGATTTGGGTTGTTGAATTTAAAATGTTGATTTTAAATTATGGATTTGCTGGAATGGAAAATGGTTTGATGAAAGATGGGTTTTCAATAAAAAGGGATGTTTTATTAAAATGGTTTGGTATTGAAATGGATTGATGAAATTGGTTCATTCTTTGGTTTTCATTAAAAGTACGATTTTATTTAAATGGTTTGAATTGGTTGAACACACTTGGTTTTGATGAAAATGGTTTTCAATAAAAGGTATTTTATTGAAAGGATAGTTTTGGAATGATTTTTGTGAATGTGTGGTGTGTGTTCATGTTGCATATACGAGGCTTGGTTGAAATATGACCTTGTGCTCGGTGCCAAAGGTGTACTGGCACATGGTAACTACTTGTATGAGGCTTGGTTGAAATATGAACTTGTGCTCGGTGCCAAAGGTGTAATGGAACATGGGGAATAATTACCTTGTGACGACTTGGTAGATCGATGAGAAACTTCTCATGATTATGGAACTGTCATAACGAATCATGCATGGTTGATTTCATGGGTTTGTGAAATGGTTGGGTTGCCAAAGAGGGGTGTTTGTGAAATGGTTCTAAAGCTGGATTTGTTATTTTTCTGGAAAAATGACTTGTTGGAAAACTGGTTTCAATTTCTCTTGGATGATTTTGGTTATGAATGGTTTTGGAAACTTGTTTATATTTTGTTATAAACTTTTTTTGAGAAAATGTTTTATATAAACTATTTTTATATAATTGTTGCCAACTCTTCTATCCTAGTGGCATGAGTAGGGAAGTCATCGGGGAAAACCTACTGAGTTTTATACTCACCCCTACTTTGGAACGCTTGTGCTTTTGCATATGTCGTGTTCCAGGACACAGGTAAAGGTAAATCATCTTGTTGCTAGTGGCTCGTGGTGATGCTTGGGAGATGATGTGGAGCTTGGAGCTTGTGGAGCACAGAGTCTTAGTTTCCTTTCACAGTATTGAGTTGTTTATCTATTGTGCACTCTGATACTTGGTTTGGTCTTCCTCTTTTGTGTACTCTGACATGGTTTGACATAAATGAAGTTTTTTTAGTTGGTCTTTCATTTTTTCATGCATCATATAGTGAATTTTTGGTTATAGTTGGTTTATGGGTTTATTTATTAAAGGGTAAATCACCCCCCACTTGTATTTGAAACCCTTTGGAATTTATTGTCAGCCTTTGGCACCTTGGGGATGTCTCTTAATACCAAGTAATGACTCGTTGCACTCTCAAGCCAATCGGAATTGGCGGGTCATTACAAATGGTATCAGCTTGTTCGGTCCTTGCCTAACAAGTGGTCATCGATGTTCTTTGTCTTGGAGTTGAAATTCCTTCTTTTCTATTCCTTGGGTGGTCATCTTAGACAGGAGTAATACTGTCGAAACATGAAATGTATAGCATAAAAGGACGTAGCTAACCCGTTTATGCTAAACTTCAAGTTACCAGGGTGTTTAGTACATAAGTGTTTTGGATACACTTCTAGAATGATGGAAATATCATTATCATGGGTTTAGCTAATGAGAGGAGAATTACATGCATTGTAGAGTAATGACTTCCCACTAGTATTTCATATCTCTTGGGGAATAATGATTTATGATTTTGGGAAAAGTGTGAATTTTTGAAAAATGCAGAAATTATTTTCAAATGAAAGATTTTGAAATGATATTTGGTGTATTTTAAAAATGGGTTGATTTTCAAAAGGCATGAGGAATGTTTTCAAAAATGTTGGAGCGTGGTAAAAAGGTTGTTTTGAAAACAATGTCGTGATAAATGATGTGATAGAATTTGAAATGCTAAGCCATCAGTTTCTAGAGACTGAGATTGATGGAGTTTGTTGTTGGTTTAGGAAATGGCACCTGGTAGGCATCATAGAAACCAGTCGAAAGAGGCCAGTGAGAATGTGGTTGAACCTGAACCATAGGTGAACCAACTGTTGGTCCAAAGCATTACTCAGGCTTTTAAAACCATTGAATTGGGACTGCAACCAGATACCTTTTTTATGATATCTTTCACTGCTGAAAATCCAAGTTGAGGAAGTACATTTATCTTCACTAGAGGAGCTGAGAACTCTAACACTAATAGTAAGAGGGTGTCAGACAAATTTTCTCAAGAAGGAATAACACATCAAAATCAGACCACAAGATTGCTAAAACTTCCTCCAAGACCCAAGAGTAATCGAGGATGTTTCTAGCATTGCTCTACGAGCCACATCAAGCGGGATTGTAAGGCACAACCTCGAGAATGTCATAATTGTAACAAGATGGGACACCTTCAGTGTTATTGTTGTAATGCTCTAAGGTCAGGTGTTCATGAAACACTTCAGAAATGGAAGTGTCAGTAGGAAAATAAAGATAATAGCATGGAAAGCGGGCATCTACTTGGAGCTGAGCAAGTTGTAGTGGATGATCAGTCAGGACCCTCCAAAGTGCGAGGTACGGTTCTTTCAATTTCCACGTTGATGCAAGCTTTGTTGGATATGGGTGCTCCCCATTCTTTTCTTTCTTCTCGTATCATTGATCTATTGGATTTAAATGTATAAATGATGTCTTCTCTTTTGAACCTACTAACTCCTCTGGGTCAAAGAGAGTGTCCAAACTTTCTATGTCGATCGTGTTGTTTATTTATGGACGACATCGAATTGATGTGGGATTTCTCACTTCTTAAGATGGATGATTATGACATAATCCTGGGAATGGATTGGTTGGTGACGTTTAAGTTCCACATCAATTGCTATGTGCGGATGGTGAGTTTTGTGAGGAAGGATGGAATTATACATTTCTTTAGAGGGGAGAAGAGTGCAAAGATGGTGCAACAAATTGGTTGTGACCAACTGTTGGCACTATCTCATATCAGTTAGAGGTTTTGGAATCAATGGAAGATATCTAGTAAAATAGTTTTCCAGCTGTTGTGGATCAATTTCTAGATTTCTTCCCCAAGAACTTCTTAGGGTTACCAACTCTAAGGGAAGTGGAGTTTAAGATTGTTCTCCTTCCGAGGACCAGTCCTATTTCCCTTCCGTCTTATAGGATGGCACCAAAATAGTTACAAGAATTTAAAGTGTAGTTAGAGGATCTGGAAAATAAGGGTTTCATTCGACCAAGTCCTTCTCTATGGGAAGCACTAGTGTTGTTTGTGAAGAAGTCAGATGGAACTCTTCGGCTGTGTGTTGATTATCGTAAGCTTAACCAAGTTACAATAAAGAATATATATTCACTTCCATGCATTGATGACCTATTTGATCAATTGATGGGAGCTCAGTGGTTCTCCAATATTGACTTGCAATCAGGATATCACCAGTTATGAGTTCGGAAGGAGGATATTCCAAAGATAGCCTTCATAAGCATATATAGCCACTACGAATATATAGTTATGCCTTTTGGTCTTACGAATGCACCAACAGTTTTATGTCATTGATGAATCAGATATTTCAGAGATATCTGAATTCTTTTGTTGTGGTGTTTGTGGATGACATATTGGTGTATTCAAGAACAAGGGCTGAGCATGAGCAACAATTGGAGATAGTGTTGGAAATCATGAGGGACCATCAGTTGTATGCCAAATTATCGAAGTGCGATTTTTGGATACAAGATGTACACTTTATAGTCCATTTTGTTTCTCATAAAGGTGTTTTAGTGGATCCAGAAAAGATAGAAGTTGTTCTTTCTTGGGAAACTCCGAAGAATGTCTTTGAAATACGATGTTTTCTTGGTCTAGCTGGTTATTACCAACACTTTGTCAGTGACTTCTCATGACTACCTTCGCCTATGATATCATTGACAAAGAAGAACAGTGCATTTCAATGGACTGAGGAATGTCATAGATCTTTTAAAGAGTTGAAAGTTCTCCTTACATCAGCACCTATCTTCAAATTTCCAGAATCAGGGCAAGGATACATGGTGTATTGTGATGATTCGGGAAAAGGGTTGGGTTGTGTTCTCATGCAAGGAGACCATGTGGTTGCTTATGGATCAAGGAAATTGATGTTTCATGAGAAAAATTACCCAACACATGATTTGGAGTTGGCTGCAGTCGTCCATGCCTTGAAAACATGGAAAAATTATCTCTTTGGTGAGAAATTTACTATGTTTATGGATCACAAAATCCTAAAACACATTTTCTCACAACGATATTTGAATCTGAGGTAGAGGAGATGGGTGTAATACCTTCAAATGTTCGACTTTGACTTTATATATACATGGGGTAAGGGAAATTCAGTGGTTGATGCATTAAGCAGGAAGTCGTATGCTCAGTTGGCAAAGGAAGCTTCAGACGAATGGCAATTGATGTTGGTCTTAGTCGACGTGCATGTGGAATGTGAAAACCGAGGTGATATTGTGGTTTTATTTTCAGCTACACTTGTTCCTAATCTGGTAAAAGTGGTCAAAGAGGCACAATAATATGATGCGGAATTTCTGGTAATGAGTTCAAAACTCAATGGTGGGGAGACTATTGATGGCTGGAAACTGGAAGCGGGTTTAGTTTTGTGTTTTAGAGATCGGATGGTTGTACCCATGGTTTGTTAGGAATAACACCTTCATGCTTACCGCCATTCGAGATGGGCTATATATCCGGGTACACATAAGATGTATAAGGCGCTAAAGGCGCAGTTTTGGTGGAGCGGCATGAAAAGGAAGGTGGTCAAGTTCATCTCGCGATGCTTAACTTGTCAGCAGGATAAAGCAGAGCATCAGAGACCAGTTGGCATGTTACCATCTTTACTTATCCCAGTGTGGAAATGGGAGTATATAGTAATGAATTTTGTTACAGGTCTTCCAAGAATGGTCTGGAAACACAATTCCATTTGGGTGATAGTGGATCACCTAACCATGTCGGCCCATTTCATCCCTGTTCATGAAACCCTTACGGTGGAAGATCATTCAAAAATATATATCTGGGAAGTGGTAAAGATACATGGTGTACCAGTTTCTATAGTCTTAGATAGATATTCCAGGTTCACATCTCATTTCTAGAAATCATTACAGCAAGCCCTGGGGACTCAGTTGATGAGGAGCACGTCGTATCATCCTCAGACGGATGGGAAATCCATTCGGATGATACAAACATTGGAAGACACGTTGCGGGCTTGTTTAATGGACTTTGGTGGCTCATGGGAGGATCATATACCCTTATTGGAGTTCTCATACAATAACAGTTATCAGGACTCAATACACATGCCTCCGTTTGAAGCATTGTATGGGCGTCCTTGTCATTCTCTACTATGCTGGATGCAAACTAGTGAAACTTCACTATTTGGGTCGAGCCTTGTCCAAGAAACAACGAAGAAGATTAAGTTGACTAGAAAGAGTCTGGATAGGGCTCAAAGTCTTCAAAACTCTTATGCAGATCATCATCACAGACCGTTGGTGTTTGTTGGGAGTGATCATGTCTTCTTGAGGATCTCTCCAAGACTTGGACATCATCATTTTGGGAATCAAGGAAAATTATCTCCTCGATATATAGGCCCTTTTGAGATACTGGAATGGGTTGTATAGGTGGAATATCGGTTTTTATAACCACCATGGTTCAGTTCGGTGCACAATGTGTTCCATATATCTCCGTTAAAGAAGTATCAACCTGATCCTGACCATGTGATCATATGGGATCATGTGGACCTAGAGCCGGATTCATTGTTGGAACATATCCCGAGGTGGATTGTGGATAGGAAGGATAAAGTCTTGAATGAGAAAATAATCGGTCTAGTGAGGATTTTGTGGCAACATGGTCAGATTCAGGAAGAGACTTGGGAATGTGAGAAAGAAATGAAAGGGAAGTGGCTAGAACTCTTTCAATCAAGCGATGGTTTTCTAATTTCCAAGGACAGAAAGGCCAAGTGTGGGGAGAATGTAGTACCCCCAGTTTCCGGTATGTAACCCTTTCATGATGCTTTTCATGGTTTTAAAGTTAAGGGTGTTGAATGAGAGATTCGGGAGAACTTGCAATGATGTTTTGGGGCAAAGGGTAAGTTGCATGGTCGGCGTACAGTTTTTATAACCATGCAGCTAAACCATATGAGAGGGTTGGCCGAGGTAGTATCCAATGCACAGTTAGTGCATGGTTTGTCAAACCGTGCGGTCACTTAAAATTAGATCCTTAAATTGTGGATCTAAATCGTTTTGCGTCTAATTTCCACATTAATGCTTCTAAGCGGACCTAACTCGGGATTTTGGTTCTCCTAAGGTCAAATAGGGTACTCCCATCATTCTCGAGTAAATATGAAGGCTTCTCTTGGCGAATTGAATTTGGATTCTTGATGTATGTGATCGTTCTCCTTCGTTATTGAATGGTTTCTTAGATCTACTTAGATCTACATCTCCCTTTCTCTTGGTTTCTTAGATCTATTCCCTTTAGGGGTAGAAATAAGTATTTTGAGGCCAAATATGACAAGATTTGGTCTTGTTTGTGTTAGGATAAGAGATCTAAGGAGGGTTTTGGAGTTTTGACTCGGTGTTCTTGAGCGTTCTTCATATGTGTCTTGGTTTCACCCAATTTGTTGAGGTAGGTGGCTTCACTCTCGACTCCTCTTGTTAGAATTAATTGTCTTAGTTTCAAATTGGCTTGTTTGAAGGAAATTGATTGTGCAAATCATGGAATAAATCTTCTTTGGTGATTATTTATGGTTTTGATGAAATTGTGAAATTTAGTAAATTGTTGTGCAAATTGATTTGGGTTCTTAAATTTAAAATGTTGATTTTAAATTACGGATTTGCTAGAATGGAAAATGGTTTGATGAAAGATGGGTTTTCGATAAAAATTGGTGTTTTTTTAAATTGGTTTGGTATTAAAATGGCTTGATGAAATTGGTTCATTCTTTGGTTTTCATTAAAAGTACAGTTTTATTGAAATGGTTTGAATTGGTTGAACACACTTGGTTTTGATGAAAAGGCTTTTCAATAAAAGGAGATTTATTGAAAGGATGGTTTTGGAATGATTTTTGTGAATTTATGGTGTGTGTTCATTTGCATATATGAGGCTTGGTTGAAATATGACCTTGTGCTCGGTGCCAAAGGTGTACTGGCACATGGAAACTACTTGTACGGGGCTTGGTCGAAATATGACCTTGTGCTCAGTGTCAAAGGTGTAATAGAACATGGGGAATAATTACCTTCTGACGACTTGGTAGATTGATGATAAACCGCTCATGAGTATGGAACTGTCATAACGAAGCATGCATGGTTGATTTCATGGGTTTGTGAAATGGTTGGGTTGCCAAAACAAGGTGTTTGTGAAATGTTTCTAAAGATGGATTTGTTATTTTTCTGGAAAAATTACTTGTTGGAAAACTAGTTTCAATTGCTCCTGGATTATTTTGGTTACGAATGGTTTTGGAAACTTGTTTATATTTAGTTATAAACTTCTTTTGAGAAAAAAAAATTATATAAACTGTTTTAATATAATTATTACCAACTCTTCTATCCTAGTGGTGTGAGTAGGGAAGTCATCGGGGAAAACCTACTGAGTTTTATACTCACCCCTGCTTTGGCACGTTTGTGCTTTTGCAGATGTCATGTTCTGGGACATAGGTATAGGTAAAGAATCTTGTTTCTAGTGGCTTGTGGTGATGCTTGGGAGATATTGTGGAGCTTGGAGCTTGTGGATTAAGGAGTCTTAGTGTCCTTTGAGAGTCTTGAGTTGTTTATCTGTTGTGCACTTTGATACATGGTTTGGTCTTCCGCTTTTGTGTACTCTGATGTGGTTTGACATAAATGTAGTTTTTTTAGTTGGTCTTTCATTTGTTCATGCATCATATATTGAATGTTTGGTTATGGTTGGTTTATGGTTTTATTTCTTAAAGGGTAAATCGTCCCCCACTTGTATTTGAAACCCTTCGGCATTTATTGGCAGCCTTTGGCGCCTTGGTGATGTTGCTTAAGGCCAAGAAATGACCCGTTTCACTCTCAATCCAATGGGAATTGGTGGGTCATTACATAATTTCACATCACACATTTTGTCATGGGAGGCTGCATTTCAGGAATATCACATAATGTATAAGTGATATTTGGGGTCATCTTCAACCTAGTGCTCAGATACTATCTTTACTTTATATGAAAACGTAACCAAGAACATATCGTGGTTTTGAATCTTCCTAGAGGAATATCAAATTATCACATACCCGGTTATGTTCATAATTATGGACAATAACTTGGTGTATTTCTGTATCAAATTATAAAGAATATATTAATTCACCTCAAAATATGGGCATAAATAGCATTCCAAGCTCGATGCACCATGACAATCTGATGGTATTCCATACTACACACATGAAATATTCATATGTTAAAGAGAATATCCATCTCATACTTGATATTTTCATGTGAAGTGGATAAATATTCTTTGTTCATGTGTCTTAGTTTTGGGATATGTGAAATTTATGTGACAGATTGCAACACTATCCATGTACCCTTTGGCATGCAGCCTTGACATGAAAACACCCATGGTTGTGTGATGGCATCATACATAATTGAAAACATGAGACATCAAAGGTGAGAAAAGTGACTATCCTTGACAATATTTTCATGTCATCATGAGATCTATCAATAAACACACGACACATCAAAGTCGAGAAAAGTGACTATTCCTAAAAATGTTCACATTCCATTGTGAGATCCATCATTGAACATGTGACACATCTGGGAAAAGTGATTGTCCTTTAAAATGTCAACATGTCATCGAGTGATTATAAATTAACACATGACACATAAAAGGAAAGAAAAAAGACTTTCCCTGAAAAGTTTTGTATCCGATCTCAAGATCTATCAATGAACAAGTGACACATCAAAGTATGGAAAAACTATTGTCCCTAATAATGTTCACATGTCATCATGAGGTCCATCATTGAACACGCGACATGTCAAAGGTGAGAAAAGATAATATCCCTCACAATGTATACATGTCATTGTGAGATCCATCATTGAATACATGACACATAAAAGGAAGGAAAAGTGACTATCCTTGAAAAAAAATTCTTATCGTTGTGAGATCTATCAATGAACATGCAACATAATAAAGGAAATAAAAGAAACTATACCTGAAAATGTCTACATACAATCGTGAGATCTATCAATGAACACATGACACGTCAAAGGTGATAAAAGTGACTATCCTTGATAATGTATGCATTCCACCATGAGATCCATAATTGAACACACAACACATCAAAGGTGAGAAAAGTTATTGTCCCTAACAATGTTTTCATGTCATCGTGAGATCCATCACTGAACACAGGACACATCAAATGAAAGAAAAGCAATTGTCCTTGAAAATTTTTGTGTGTCGCCATTAGATCTATCAATGAACATGAGACACATTAAAGTAAAGTAAATAAACATCATCAGATAATTTATGTATCCCAGAGTGAGATCCATCATTGATCATGAAACATGTTATAGGAAAACAAAGTGATTGACCAGAAAAAAAGTGTGAGGAAAAATCAGATGAGTTTGTCCATAATGTTTTCGTGCATTGACATAATACCCTTTTTTGGTCATGTGATGATTCACTAATGGGGAGAATAATTTTCCTTGAAAAAATTCATACAATATTATAAGATCCCCAACCAATATTAAAAAAATAAATGGAAATAAAAGGGAGAAATTTTGGGGCCTCTTGTGGTCATAAAACTCATGTGATGCACCCATGAAACCTGCGAGACATTGTAGAATCCCCAAAGGTATGACTGGATGACTATACAAGATCCTTCTAGAATGTCCCCCTCATCCCACGAAGGGATTTGTACAAGTCTAGGTAGTCTCACACTCCCCCTTTGGATCCATAATAAAAATTGAAAGGTTTTTCAATTAAGTGATTGTGCATCACCATAAGACCCTTTGTTGGTCACATGATGAATCACTGATGGGGAAAAATTTTTCCCTTAACAACATCCATACAATCTCGTTATGCATCAAGATCCTGCTATCATGCCAACCCCATTATGCGAAAGTCTTTAGACATATCCAAGAAGTCTCTTACTCCCCTATTGGCTCTATAATACAAACATAAGGGTTTGAAAATAAAGTGATTGTGCATCACTACAAGACCGTTTTTTGGTCACATGATGAATCACTGTTGGGGATAATGATTTTACTTGAAAATCCATAAAATCTTGTGAGATTAAAAAACTTTGAAAAATAAGAAAAAAGGGACAAAAGTGAGAGACTCTTGTGATCATAAAACTTAACAATACACCCATGCAGCTCGCGAGACACCACAGAAGCGCCGATGACATGTTTTATTAGTCACTCAAGAGCCCGTTGGCATGTCTTACCTATCGTATGAAAGTATTTGGACATGTCCAGGTAGTCTCACACCCCCCCCCCCATTTGGCTCCATAGGGAAAATGTATGGGAGTTTCCATGAAATTCTCATACATCTCCCAAGGACCTTTTATTTTTCACATGATGCATCACCGATGGCGATATTGATTGTCTTTGACAACACTTGTACACACTCGTGAGACCAGCCTAGATTTGCGTGATACATGCCACACAAATCATTAAACAAATGGTGCGGTGAGGCCTATAAATACCCCACCCTAAAATGAAAATAAAAAGCATAGATAGACAAACAATCCTTGGAACCTCGCATCAGCATCAGAATGAATTTCTTGGATGGAAAGATCTTGTAACTGGAAAGTTTTTATTCAAGTAAGATCCAATGAACAATATAGTAGTCATGCAGCTTGCATAGGCACTTCACATGATCACTCATGGTCATGTGAAGGACTTCTAGCAGGACATGCGATGAAAAGTCTGCACATCTAGTAGATCACGCATGAATTAAGACCAAATAATATTAAATAGATATAAGGCATTCCCAATATAAATGTTATAACAAAGACTAAAACATGGAATACTTATGCGAAATCAAATATTCTGATCCTTATACACTTCGAATGAACCACTCCAGACTTGTGAAAGCAGTGGGACATGTCTCCTAGATATTATGATACTCTTTTAGTATACTATGTGGATTGTGATAAGTCCTCTGGACTTGTCAAATAAAGTCACATGGAACCCCATGAGCATGCCACCTTAGTATCAAAAATCACTCAGTCTCACCATCCAAGTCTCGCAATGTCTGTCACACATGTTTCCCGACACATATGATGGCACCGTCACAAGTAGGTTGAGTCTTGTGATATCACCCAGGCATGTAAATTGGCTCTCATGATGTTCTCGAGGAACACCAACAAGATCTAGTGATGAAATACATACATGTCATTTGAGATCAAGAATCACCCTCCAGACATGTTGCACTGACTCTCGTGACACCCTCAAACTGTGTTAGTCAGCTTTTTTATGACACTATGGTCGGTCAGTTGGGTCGTGTGACAAATTATAGGCATGTCATCTAGGATCATGTGATGGATTCCAAGATCATCTGGCTAGGTCTCATGATGTCCTTTATACAAGCCAACTGAGATCATGTGATAGATTCTAGGACAAGTCGGTCGGGTCTTTCAATGACCCCCAAACAATTCATCCAGGACATGTGGCACCCCCTGAGACATGCCACATTGACTCACATGACTCCCCCACAAGCACTTCATATAACTTTCGTGGTGACACTAGGTCAACTCTGATGGATCATGTGACACCCTCTAAGATAGGCCAACCAATATCATGTGATGGATTCCTGGGCTAACTGATTGTGTCTTATGATGTCCTCCATACAAGACATCCGAGATCATGTGATGGCTTCAAGGAAAAGTCATTCAGGTCTTACAATGTCCTCTAGACATGTCATCTAGATCATGCGACGCCCTCTAAGATAGGTCCACTGAGATCATGTGATTTCTTCCAAGATAATTCATCCACATATTGATATTTCCTCATTATAATTCAATAGGATCATGAAATTTTCTTTGGACATGTCATTAATAAATTCTCTGACATGTCACGCAAAACACCAATGCATTTTGACTTGATAATAAATTCATGATAGATAGACAATTAGGCCAATTCAATAAGGTAAACCTTAGTGTGTACGCCCTAACCAGTGGCATAATATGATATTTCTCACACATAAGGGAATGCTTAGTGTAAAAGCCATGATTAATAGGAAATCTATCCTGAAGTAATCCCCTAACACTCATGAAACCTTAGGGGTAAAAATAATTTCTCTGAGCTTGATCATCCATCTTAGCCTATCAGTGATTTAAGGTATGAATGAACTACAAGAAATCTGATTCCTTCAATTACAAGGATACATAGGATTCTATTAAAAGGTCCAATCTCAAATGGTTATCCACTTCATTGTAAGTCCCCTCAGGTCACTGACATTTCAACCATTAGTATCCAATCATTCCCATGGGATGATCACTCATCCCCATCCATCAGAAGATGAGAAGTGGCCACATTCACAGGCATCATTTTATGTATCAGTCCCAACCATGACCTCGAGTACCTCAACCCCATCAGTGGGTTAGGGATGAAATGAAGTATGATGACTCTGATTCCTATTATAAATTAGGATAAATATGATTTTTTCCTAAGGACTGATCTCCAAACCATATCCTCTATGAGATGGTAAATCATTCCTCTCAAAGGGAAACTTTAATGTGTAAGCCCCATATGAAGATGATCTCATGAAATGTGTTTGATCTACCACTATCTCTTGTTTCCCACACAAAGTATGGGTCATGTGGTCTTAAAGACTAGTGATGATTGTATCAAAAGAATGTTTAGAATTCCCCTAGTGTGGGCTATCATTGTGATGTAATTCTAATTATGCCTCATCTCTGCCCAAAGTTCCGTGTTTCTTAATAAGAAATCAAGGTAAGTCTTATATTCTTAAGCCCCACCTAGGGTCTCTATTTTTGAATCCCTCAAAACACAGATTCTAGATAGAATAACTATATAGAATTTGATTTATTTTTTAAATAAGATATGTGGGACTTCTCATCGAGTTCTAAGCCTATTATTCATGTCCTTACCACATGAAATTAAACTACATGGATGGGTCCAGTCACATGAACTTAAATTATGAAAAATTAACTATGTGGGTTTTGATTCCTATTTTCATAGGATACATAGGATGCCTTGTAGAGGTTCAATACCATCTTCAAGACACCAACTACCTCCTTGGATTTATGTTTTGATTCTTGTTTTCATAGAATTATTAGGATGCCTAATAGAGGTTCAATCCTATCTTTAAGACACCAACCGCCTCCTTAGATAGTAATAAACTCCATAGTATCCGAAGATGTCCATAAATCAAAGCATCCAAAATAAATAAAAGATTGATAGAGAACCTGTGATATGGATTCAATTGTTCCTATCGATACATATTCCTTATCAATACATTAACATAGGGGTAAACGGTATCATGTCAGGTTCTGGTAAGGATTGCACAAAAATATCGTAAATCTATATGAGAGTCCTAGAGTAGGAAAAAATTTCCCCCAAAAGTGTGAGATGATCCCGACCTCCCATCCTCTCAGCTAATGTCAGTTCCTAAGCATCATTATGGGTGAATCCCCATAGGGCCATCTACCTTTGGAAAGTAAGTTTGTACACATTTATGGATGGGGGACCATTGTGTGTTTCTATGGAAGACTAAAAAATGGAAAACATGATACAAGCGATTAATAAAGGCCTTAAATCCTCCGTAATCAAACCATCAGGCGAATCCCATCCACATATCTTTCCTAACAAAATAGTGTGTTATAAAAATTACTATATGTAATAGTAGTGATACGTAGGAATATTTTCCAAAAAATTTACACAATGAGTTAATGAATGAAAAATAGGATATAGTAAAATTTAAGAAATGACACAACATTCTATAGTTATAGAAGTTAACAAAAGATAAATAGTCATGAAGTAAAGGAAAAAAGAAGAATGAATTTGAAAACATTTATTGATGATAGGATAGAAAAATATGGTCATCCAGTACCATTAAAAAAGGATAAATGAAAATAAACTAATGAGGTAACATCATTATTACAATAAAATCTCTATTTCATATGTAAAATTTCAAATTTAAAGTTCAAATATAGATGATATAAATGTGACATGTTTTTTTAGGAGTTCAAAAGGAATGGAAAATTGAAAAATACCTCAAGGTTGCAATAATAATCCAAATAATTTTTGTATAATATACAAAATTCCATATTGATTTGTCATCAAAAGAAGATATTGACACTGAAAGAATGAAAAATAAGTGGAAAATTTACATACTTTAGGGGAGATTACAAGAACAAATATCAAAAAAAAATGTGATTGATTTGGATAAAAATATAGTATAAGGAAAATAATTTGTTGAACTTCCACTTAGGATCCCCCAAATTAAGTTCAAACTACCCATGGACCATGGATAAACATATGTTGTAATAATTCAGGCTGAAATTTTTAAAATAAGAACCCTTGGGTTGAAAACCAATAATTTGACTTTTAGTTTATTATTTTAATTATTTTTATCAACAAAATGATCATCCATGACACTATGTGTGTTAAATTGTTTATAATGGAAGACTAGTAAAAAATGAAACATGGAAGAAAGACACACATCATATGGAAAGACCACAAAAGAATTGGTGTTTTCTACCCAACCATTATATCTCACTTTCCTAATACATTTATTCATTTTTAAATAATGCATTACATCATAGATGTAGTTATCACATCAACTAAAATTAGTGCCTCCCTTCACCAAGGTGCTTCAAAGAAATAATTTTTTTTATCAAATATATAGAGGTGAGAAAAAATGGAATGCACTATAATATATAAAACCAAAACTGGAAATTTTTTAAACATGAGGGAAACAATAGGGGATAAGACTTTTGTGTACCCCTAATGGTCATTCATCATGGAAAGGAAATTCATTAAACCTTATAACAATATAATGGTGAAATTTTTTATATAATTTTTCTTTGGATATTTTCTCACACACAAGCATGGAAGTTCCAACAACACTGAACTTACCGAAATCACAAAAAACAATAAAAATTCATCAAATTATCTATATCCTAAAATTTTTAGAAAGATAACATGAATGAATTATCAACATGAAAGTCCCCCTATCCTATTTACTTTTTAAAACTAACCAATAATACATTGAGATTCATGCATCAAATTTATAAACTGATCAGTAATGATAACACTAAACACATACATATATCAACATAATTGGCTACATCAATAAATCATTAATTATACTTATTTAAAAAATAATATAACACTTACAATTTATGATAAAAAATTATAGACTATTTCAACAAAAATTTATTTTCCCATCAAATATAATCTTGAGATTTCCACTATACCCATCTAATTTCACTATATAGATCATATTTAGCCTTTCCATCATAAGGGAATTTAGTGGTAGATATGGCTTGAAAAATGTGAATTTATGTTTCTTTATTAAAGGAAAAATTATACAAAATAAAATACACTTGAAAATAATGAAATGTAGAAAAATATATTTGACCATGAAAAAGTTGTCTTAATTTCATGACTCTTTTTCTTAATTCTTGATAAAAGCTTATATTGTAAAAATGGTTCACTGAAAAATAATCCTCAGCCTCCTCACCATTAGGGGAATTGAGATATAAGTGGATGTTTTCTATCAACTAAAACAAAATAAAAATTAATTGAAAAAAGTATTGTGTTGGGATCCAATTCTTTCTAGCCCTATCAGATAATTATAATTAGTTGGGAATCCTTGGACTTGACCTGATCATGAACATTAGTGGAATGATTCTAATTTGTCCTGTCATTCCAATAATACCCTTTATATTTCATATTACATAGTCTCTATAAGATTATTTTTCCTCTAATACAAATAATATTATAAGGAATGACTGCTTGTTGAGGGAATAATGAATACGATGAATGTAATGTAAATTCATAAGAAAAATATGTAAATAGAAATATATGATAAATCATGATGAAAGTGATCTAAGATTCAAAACACCCTCAGGACATGAAATTTAAGAAAGTGTAACTAAAATAATAGAATATGAAGATAAAATATATGTCTGATTCAACTAAAGAATCATGATTCATTTACCATTTATTAGTGGAAGTGAAATAGGAAAATTATTAAAGATTAAAAATGGTAATTATAATAAATATATGTTTTACCCCTATCAAAACCTCGAGAAGCTATAAGCATACTCATCTGAATTTTTTTGGATGTTCATAGATTTGAGTCACTCAATTTTCTACATTCCACTCTATAAGATAAAAATCACCATAAATAGGCCAAATTTTATTTTGAGTTCTGAGTATTTCTGGATATAATAAAAGGAAAAAATATTTAAAATCATTTTATGGTCATAAGGTAGGGAGTTAGTGAAGGGATGAATATGACAATTGAGTTTGATATTGAATATATAATAAACAGTATGTGTGGAGGGAGTACATGTAGTGTATATTGTGTATGAATAAAATAATTGAAAGAAACTTATCTATTAAACTCAAAGAGACAATATCACATGGAAATAATTGAGTGGTTCTCAGCACATGATGATTAAATTTAGTTGAATATAATTTAAGTGAATCAAGATTTACCTTGGATTACCTTGATTAAGAAACTCAACCTAGAGTTAATTGGGTGGTGTATATGATTAACACTTCAATGCTTCATTCTAAACAACTAATTAGATAAATTTATTTTAATTGAAGTAAAAGGATAATTTTGGAACATAACATTATGTTTATTGGGAAATAATGGCCATGTGTGCATGTGTGAAAATGTAAATCCATGAATAAGTTTTAAGAGATATATAAGATATGTTTATCATGTATATCATTCATTACCTATTTTCCACAATTAACCTCAAGGGATGTTTTCTATTTGGAATGGTTTAGTTCTAGAATTTAATATAACTATTACCTGAATATGTTTTATGCATAATAAAATGATTAATAAAAAATATATATGCATGTTAAAAGTGTTCCTTTTAACTAGAGGACATGTTAAGGATGAAGAATACTAAAATCCGATATCTACTAGGAAAATGAGTTTATTTGATTAGTTTTATAGTGATGAATCAATGATTAATGGAAATTTTGTAATATGGTGAGAATCTTGAATGAGATGAAATTGAAAATATTCTATTATGTTAACATTACGATTCAAATAATTATTTCCAATTAACATTTTATGACACAAGCCTCATATATTGGATAAAATGAATTCTTAGTGAAACATTTTTTTGTAATAAATTATTTGAATTGAATTAGACTCTCAATTATGGAGGGATATTGTTAATATATATTTTTTATTTTCATATCATATTTTAAATTTATTTTCTAGTTTTATATATTTTATTTTATAAATGTAATAGTAAATTTTATTTTGATATTTTCTTTAAAACAAATCCCATAAATTATTTTTACTCTAATTCAGGTCATTTTTTATGCATGTATATATAAAATATAGAGACAGTAAATACACAAAAAATAGTTAAATAGTTTAAAAAAAGTTAAAAAAATATAAAAGGTTTTAAACCAAAGAGTATGAAAACAATAATACCATTCATTAAAAATGTAACTCAACTATTTCTCCTTCAACAATCTCCCTAACCTAATGAATATAATCTTTCCACTGAACTATGGTGTATTGATCAAGTTGTTGTGCAATAAAGGATACATTATTGGGTTTATCGTGTTCAATTAAAAACACTTGTCACCTTGACATTTTCACAGAAACATTCCAATTTGAATTGGATGTCAAGGTAACGAAGAAAACCATTTCTTCAAGTGATTCCAAAATGAAAGGTTCATTTCTAACACTTTCATCTCTATGTAAAATACTATTAAATTTCACTAATTTAAACCAATATTGGTCAAATTTTCACCCATGAACTGTATCAACCAAATTACATTTTAACAGTATGGATTTCAATCTATATGCATATACAAATTCAATGATATATTTCAATTGACTATAGTACTAACAAGGATTCACATATAGAAAACCAATGACACTTTTTTATGTTTCTTGTTTGTCATTGAAATATTTAATTCAAAAATAAAATCTATTAACATCTAATGATTTGTAAAAAATATTATAGATATACCCTCATATAATTGGTTAAATTATTCAGTTGGTGTAGGGTCACCAAACTACTGTAGGTTATGGACCTATATATTTTACATAATTCAATAAAAATTTATTTAGAAAAAATTAACATTGTACTTCAATCAAACTAAAAATACACATTTATATACAAAATCCTTTAACCAACCATGAAATGTTACATAATGAAACTATTAAATTTGATAATCCCTCTCACGAGGCATATCTTCTTTTATATCATTATTTTTTTCCATACAAATGATAATTCCAAGTTTAAATGATCACCTTATATATACAAAAAGCAATTAAAAGTTAAACTATAAAATTGATAAGACACTTAAATCATTAATGGTATAACTTATAGAGTATTGACCAATCTGTATCATTGAGCTTGTACCCACTCTATATTATCAATATCAAATACAAAATCTGATATGGATTATCTAATTTTGTTCCGACATCTATAAGATATTCTGCACAAAAATTAGTACACTCATCCATCAAATAACCATTGACTATTAATGACTCTATATGAGATCTATTATATATGAATCATTTCAATGTATTTAGATACCAATCAAAAGGACACATCCACCTGAATTGAATTAGACCAGCAACCGTTACTTCATTGGTTAGGTTTACTATCAAGTGAAAAACAACATAAAAAAGAGGGTGTAAATAGTTTCTCCACATGAAAAATATTAATTAATATTATGTCCGATAAAATTCTTAAATCACCAATTCATCTATTTCTTAAAAAATCTGTCGAAAAAATTACTCATCTCAATCAACAGTTTAACAAAATTGGGTGATAAATAATCAAAAATTATAATTAGAATCAACTCTTGAAGTGGTATGTGATTGTCATGAATTTTCAACCCTTTCAATGTCATTATAATCACATTCACACACTTGGAAATATTATAAGAGTAACCATTATTCACCTTGATCATCCTTAAAATGGAAAGAAATGAATCTTTTTCTTTTTTACTCATTGTATACCATACAATAGGCATGTTTTCCTTGTTTTCATCACCCAATTATAAATTACATTGTTTATTTAAACCCATTTCTTCTAAATCTGGTCATCCATTGACATATTACATTGATTTTCCTTTAACACCAAAAATGTTCCATAATATATTATCAAAAACATTTTTCCAATGTGCATGACATCCAGATTATGCCTTATCATTTTAGTTTTATGGTATGGGAGATTAAAAAATACTTTTCTTATTCCAATTTTGATTGTGTTGTCTACCCACACCATGAATATTAGGTACTGGATAATCCACCAAATCCCAAAATTCATATATCATGTGGATGTTTTCTTCCTCAATCATCCACAATATTTCTACTCTGGTATACATCTTTGGTGATGTGTTAAATTATATAGAACCATAAAATGACACTATCATTTCTAAAAATGTGATTAGGGAGAAGAAAATGTTTATGAACCACGTATGTCTATTTTTAGTAATGATTAATCCATGTAGAATTTTTAATTTTATTGAAGAAAGGGTAATAAAATTATCCTATCATACTCCAACTTGAAAATTTTTTGTAAGTCAGGAAGTCATTGATTGTCCATAATAAAGAATCTTACAGTTTGAACATTGCATTAATTGAAAATTTATAAGTCTTCACACCATCAGCCCAAAATTATTTCAACTTACAAATAAATGGATGAAGGTAAATGGAAATTTTATCACCCGGAGTTCTAGGTCCATCAAGAATAGTGTAAAGTAATTGAGATTTTTATTTCATACAAAGACACAATGGAATATTATATGAAACCTACCCCATGGGCCATGCTCTATGATTTTCACCAACCATAGACTTGAATGGATTTAAATGTTTTACTGTAAACCCCAATAGGACATTATGGCTATCTTTAGCAATGTTAGGGTGCCTCTGATCAAAATCCTTCCATATAAGAGAGTCTATTGGGTGGGTTCACATATCACATTCCTTATTTCTTTCCACATTCCATATCATTAATTTAGAAACTTTAGATGATATAAAAAAACTTCTAAACCTCATCTTTAGTGGAATGTAATTCATTTTAGTTATGAAAATGGGTTTCCCATGTTTTCCATTCTTACTTTTATGAGTCCAATTCCCCCCATTATTTTTCAACCTAGAAGAGTAACATACCATACAACTATACAAATAGAAATTTTACTTTATAAATAGTGTGTAGTTTTTTTCACATACATATATGGTCTCGAATGTGAAACCCAAGTTCTCTATCTACTTACGAGCATGATAATATGTCTCAAGTATATTAGCATTAGTATGAAGTAATTTTTTCAATAACACCATCAGCATATCAAATGATGTGTCTGAACCCTGATTCAAAGTCATCAAGTGAAAAAATACATGATAAATGAAAATTTACTATAATAAGTATACCCAAATTATAATTTAATTTTTTCGTCAATTATTTTATAAAACCTCAACAAATCACGATCTTTACCATAGTGTGGATTTATCTCACTGGTCTCAACATTCTGGATGTTAATGCCTTTATAGGCCAACCCACGCACAATTTTAGTAATAATTTCATGCATCAGATCATTTTTTATTGCATAAACATCCATATGAACTATTTAACTATGGTGATAATGAATATATTCTTCCCCATTATGATTCCAACTCTTCTATTGTTTTAGAAACCCATTCATGAATAGTTTCCCCTAAGGGAATCTCATATGAATTGATATTTTTTTGCACATTTTCTACATGGAAAACTAATATAGTCACTTTTAAATCCTCTAGTGAAATCAATAAACTAAATAATTCCCTTAAAATAATCTCTAGAAGTTCTATTTAGAAGATCAATCCAACTTTTATTCATATTCGTATCAAAACAATAAGTAATAAAATTTACACAAGACATCATATTTCATGAATGTTTATAATTTCATATAACAAAATATATTTAAAATAAAGACTAACCAGTTGCATGTGGAAATCAATTCATACTCATCCAAAATAAGAAAACGATTCACAAATGACATGATCATCGCATTTTCAGTTATATTTAATGATTTATACATTTTATTTTTTAAAGTATTTTTTTTATCGAACTAAATATTTTTTAGAGAGGAACTTATAAAGAAATAAACCAAAGAAAATTTAAAAAGTGAAAAAAATACAATCAAAAATATATATTAATATACAACCAATATTTATTTTATAAATTTAGTTATAAAAACACTAGACTATATAAAATTATGTTATTCAACTATCACTAATGCAACATCCTAGCTTAGGTTCCACACATCGGTTCCCCAAGCCAGTCGGTCACATGACCTCGAGTGCACCTCCTTATACACTAGAGGCCTACGACTAGTTGTGAGGGTCTAATAAGTTGATCATGGGGAGACTATACCCTCTCTTATCTGAGTAGTACACCATAAAAAATAAATAAATAATAGTAGAAGCATATATAAACATAAACAATACCAATATCTCAAGATAATCAATGCAATAAAAACAATATCCAACTAAAGTATAAAACATGTATTTATAATGTACATTTCAATAGTCTAAAATGAAAACTAAAAATAAAGACACTGACGATACACAAGTGAGTTCTGAACCATGTCTGGTTCCCTCATCCATGATCCACCCCAACTCAGCCATCTAACATATGTCTGTTTTCACTTAACCTTTCCTACAACAATAAAATCTATTCGAGTATCGATCAGGAAGCTCAAGTATGATGTAAGTACAACTTAATAGGCCACCACCAATAGTTTCTAAAACAAATCCAGTCAAAAATAGTGTATGTAGTTTTATAAAGAAATAAATTCAATGCATAAAAAATAGTTTATCACATTATTAAATATTCTCTCTTTACCCACATAAACCTCCAGGTTCCCAAGGACACTCGAACCTCAATACATTATTTTTCCCATGCCAAAGTCTGATCTATCCCCAAGGAATATCACATTTGAATTTCCATGTTACCATTATTAATACATAACCAAATATCAATGTTACCATTCACCATTTAATATCACATAATTGAATGATCATGTTATCATTCATAATAATTGGTTGAATATCCATTTTACCTTTCATTATTTAACAATATGTAATTTAATAAGCATGTAACCCATTATAACTTCTCAAATTAGAATGATAATGTTACCATTCTTTATTTATCAATTGAATGACCATGTTATCATTCATAACTTCACAATCGAATGACCATGTTACCATTCATTAACACATAATTAATTAAACAATTAATTATCCACACTAATTCCATTACAAATTAAACAATTAGTTAAAAAAACAATTTCATTAGTTTACAGAACAATTAACTAATCACATCAATAACATTAATTAATTCAATAATTAATTAATCACATCAATTTCTCAATTTAATTCAAAAATTAACTAATCACATCAATTAATCTAGTTAATCCTACAATTAACTTATCATATTAATAATATTAATTAATTTTATAGTTAATTAATCACATCAATTACATTAATTAATTAAATAATTAATTAATCACTAAAATTATATTAGTCAACTCAACAATTAACTAAACACTTCAATTACACTAGCTAATTCAATAATTAGATAATCATATTAATAATATTAATTAATTCAATAACTAATTAATCGTATCAAATTAATTAATTAATTCAAAAATTAATTTATCAAATTAATAATATTAATCAATTCAACAATTAAATAATCACACTAATAACATTAATTAATTCAAAAATATTTAATCACGAAAAATACATTAATTTATTAAACAATTAATTATTCACATCAATACCTTCAAATAATTCACTAATTAATTATTTATGCCAATCCAATTAATTAATTCAATAACTATTTAATCATTCCCATCAATCCCATTATTTATTTCAACCATTAAATAATCTCATTACTTCCCTTAATTAATTAATCAATTTATAAATCTCATCAATCACATTATTTAATTCAATAATTAAATAATCACATTACTTTCATTAATTAATTTCATCAATTAATTAATTTCATCAATCCTATTATTTAATTAAATAATTAAATAATCACATTACTTATATTAATTAATTCATCAATTAATTAATCCCATGAATCTCATTAATTAATTATAAAATTAATTAATCATCCTAATCTCATTACTAATTCAAAGATTTGTTTATCACATAATTCCCCTTAATTAATTGACCAATTATGTAAGCATGTCAATTCCAATAATTAATTCATAAATTAATTAGTCAATATCCAAAAACTCATTATCCCATAATTAATTCAACAATTAATTATTCGAATCAATAATCTAAATATCTCATAATTAATTCTACAATTAATTATATCAACTCATATATACCAATGTAGCATAATTAATTCTATAATTAATTATCACAAATCATATATCTGAATATCTTAATTTAATTCTACAAATTAAATATGTCAAATCATATACCTCAATACCTCAAAATTAATCTGACAATTAGTTATCTCAAATCATATATCTCAATATCTCATAATTAATTCATCAATTAATTATCCAAAATCATAAATCTCAAAATCTCACAATTAATTATCTCAAATCATATATCTTGATATCTCATAATTAATTTTACAGTTAATTATCTCACATCATATATCTAAATATCTTGTAATTAATCCCCCTATAATTATCTAAATCACAAATCCATAAATCTCCTAATTAATCATCTAGTTAATTATCTAATTGAACAACCCCTCAATCTCATAATTAATTACATAATTAATTATCAAAATGGAAATCCCCTTAATCTCATAATTAATTCCACAATTAATCAATTATTTCAAAAATAATCCAATTTATCAAATACTCATTATCTAAATCATCAATATCTAAATCCCATAAATAATCCTCCAATTAATTATATCAGTATCACATAATTAATTCTACAATTAATTATCCCTAATTTATGATAAATTTATCCTATAATTAGTTCAAAAATTTATTGTTCTCAAATCCCACAATTTCACAATTCCTTGATTAATTAATTCACCAAAATTAAATAATTAATCAAGAACTTCAAGAACTTAAATTTCTAAATAACTCTAGAGATTTTAAAAATAAATTAATTAATCAAAAATCGGGACTATGGGAATTGAATATTAGACCACCTACCACAATTATTCAAAGAATAATTGCCCAATGAAAATCCCCAAAAATTCAAAGACACAGTGTTGTAGATCTAGATGTGAATCTCAAAACCAAAAATTTAGATTAATGAAAATAAAGATCTTGAAAATATATATCTATATCTATAATCATAGATCTAGATATCCCCAAATAGATATATATCTTGTATAATACATCAGTTTATATCATCGAAGGAAAGTGGAAAGAATGGGGGAGGAACAAAGGAAGAATGGGAGAAGAATTCACTTACAAGGAGAGAAGTGGCCTTTGATGTCAGATTTTATTCATGAAGAATGGAGTTTGGGAAGACCTTAAATTAATCTAGAGAGTTTAAAAAATGTTAAATACCTCCTAGGGTCTAATTTTGGTCAAAATGGGACAATTTGGGGGGGGTTACTTTAAAAATTAATTTTCATGAGACTTTAATTCCCATGCACAGCCTGCTGGGAAGCAGTGCACATTTTCTCCTAATGGTGAACCTAACAATGAACCTCTTTTATAGGTGTTCATAGTTTCTCCTAATAGGGGGCACAATTAGACAAACCATGTTCCAACTATGATGATACCCACTATTCAGGGTTGCACAGTTTGCTGGGTTGGGGCATATGGTTTTCGCTAATCCTGTGCCAACTGTGCACTAGCCCTCTTTCTTCCACTTTTTAAAAATTTCCCCCAATCACACCCCAAAGTAAAACCCAATTGAAAAGTACATAGTATAAGGAAAAAATAATACCTATATTTAAGCTCGATTCTTCTCCAAAAAAATTTATGTTCTTACAATCTCCCCATATTATAATAGCTCATCCTCAAGTCGCACTCCAAATATTCTCAATGATTTAGAGTTAAAATGTCAGGACACTATGCCCACTTATCTGCATATCTTTCCCAAGTTTCTTCCTAAACCCATCCATGTTTCCATAATACCTGAAATATTAACATGGTCTTTCCCCACAACATTATCTCACTACTATCTAACACACGTATCAGATTCTCCTCCAAGTATGCATCGGTATCAAGATAAATGTCATCAATATACCTGACGTGTTTCCCAACTCATTGTCCCTAAAAACCACAAGAACTCCATCCAACATTGGAACATATACTTTCCATCATAAACCCGCCAAGAAATTACGTACATCCACCACCTCCAAGGCTCATCCAACCTTCCTACAATGAATTTAAACATGCACCATATAGGCTCCTCAATGGAATTCTGATGAAACCACTTCCAAACCATGGTATTGCTCCACACACCTACTTCGGACACATCACTCACCACCATTGGAAATTTTTAAATGGAACTTTTTCAAACAATTAAACCACCATGGCCCACAATAAACGGTATTCATCAACCTCTGGTCCATCCTGAGAACCTCATCTGTAAACTATCGATGGTGTATCTTCCACCATCCAGTTCTATAAATTCCACTTCATAAGCGTAACCTATAAGAGGCCAAAAATCTAACCCAAACACATTCAGGTATCTAGGTAGAAATCCAAACCCTTCTCAGCGTGCCTAGGAAAATTTCAAATATGGGCATATGATCATCACTAATTAAAAGTATTCTAAGAACTGGTCTATGAATACCACCACAAATCTTATATCACTGATGTTACCTCCCACTATAGAAACACCTTAACCTGTCAAAAGTCTTAGGATTCTCTTCCCACCATCATCTCACCACATTGATCCAAAACCAAATGGTCCCTCACACAACTCACAACCGAGTTCTCAAACTATGGCATTCCCACTACCCAAAATACCCATATCAAGGTCCAAATAAACAAAACAAGGGATTCTCATTTCACAAAATTAACTCAATTTACAATAAGGATCTATACAAAACCATAATAAATCCTTTCCCCTTTTTTCCCACCAAACAGGAAAAACTGAGGCACTATCTGTACCCTTAACCATCCTACACCTAGGTCTTGGTTAACAAGGGTATACTCATTATCAGTATTTAATTGTCTCATTTAAAACCCCATTTATTCTTATATTTCATAATCTTACAATATTTCTCAATTTCATGTTAGGTACCATTTTTATTTCAATTTCACAATCAAGGAAAAATAGTTAATGTTCAAAAACATACCCAAAACTTGTTTTCCCGTGCGTGCCTAAAATGATGCATGTTACAAAATAATTCTGAGTGCCTAGAATGCTACACGAAAACCCAACTCTCATTCCATATAGAGGCATGATTCAAATATCATCAAATTTCACAAATAATAATCACACCACACAACAATGGATTCACCCAAGGTGAAATAATTTTCAATTATAACAACAGACATCAATAACAACAATACCATCCTAGACACTTGGTTTATACCACTACTATAATTTCAGGTATTTTCAATGGGCTATTTGTGATGGGATCCCGTCGCAAATGAGCTTTTGTGATAGGGTCACATCACAAATAGTTCGTTGTAGAAAACATCATTACAAATAGTATTTTTTTGCGATGGGCTCATTACAAATAGATCTCTGATTATATAGATTATATATATATATATAATTTTTGTGATGGTCCCGTTGAAATAGTTCTCCATTTATATATATTATATATACCTAAACCTATTGTGATGGGTCCATCGCAAAAAATGTATTTGCGATGGGCCATTTTGCCCGTTGCAAATACCTATTTAAAAAATATATATAAACTATTTGCGATGACGTCCCGTCACAAAGGTCCCATTACAAATACTGAATAAAAGAATATATATATATATATTTAATAAAATAATCATTAATTAAAAAATAATATTAATATTATTAAAATAATAAAAAAATAAAAAATATTGAAATTCTCAATATTTGAAAAAAAAATTAAAAAATATAAATTATTATTATAATTATTAGTAAAATAAACAAACATTAAAAAAATAAAATACTAATAATAAATAGTAAAATAATAAAATATTAAAAATAATAATAATACTAATAAATAAATTATGTAATATTCATACCAATATAAAACACAGAAACTGTAAATAGTTCATATTACAACAAATATTGAATTCAAATGTTTTTAACATAACAAAAAAATCATTGGGGGGATAATCTTCTAGAGGAGGTGGAGGAGCTGTAGAATATGGTATAGGAAACTCCATCCCTAAAATACGAGTCAAATGATGCATGTACTCCATCTGCTCGTGCTTCTGCTGCTGCCATCGACGCATCTCCTCCTCATGTTGTTGCTACTACTATCATCGACGCATATACTCCCTGCATTGCTGATGTTGCTGCTGCTACTGACACATCTCTTCCTACTGATTCTGCAAACTCTCAATAAGCTCATTCTGAGCTCACAACTACTCCTAATACTGTGATCCAGAAGATGATGCCTCTCCATGATCTCCTCTCGAGCTGGACACTAAGATCACATCAGTACCATAATAAGTCCCAGGAGTCAAATGAGAGTCGATGCCAACTACTTGGCCCTTATCGAAGCCATAATAGGTCACCTGCATCAATACCACCTCATCAAAATGGTCGGCACTAGTCTGATCAGTCGTCTCGGCCGGACTCTCAACCTGTTTCTGAGAGGTTGCAGGCTCATATGACTCCTTTAGATCCAATTTGAAATTAAAAAAGTGAAAATATTATTTGTAGTTAATTTTAAAACTGAAAAAGAAATAATTCTAACCATAATCTGATACCGGTGATCACATATAATATCTCCAGTGGCTGGATCACTATACATCCTCTGATAAATGTCATAATTCACAATATAAGGCTGATTTACTGCCTATATTAATTTAAAATAAACTATTTATATTTAATGTTATATAATAAATTTGAAAAATATACTAACTAGATGCTCTCTATGCGTACTGAATGTATGACTACCAGCTCGATGTGTCACCCCCTGTCTCCCTCGGTTTTGCCAGCTCAATGAAGATCTTCTCTGAAATCAACCACACAACCAGTGTAAACATAATTCATCCCAAACATGAGATGAAATGTACTCTAGTTCGTGGTCTCTACACAACTCATTATATATTGTTACTCCTGCTTTCTTAATGGTCATCCTTCTCAAATTGTTCAAAAACTGACAGAAATGGTCACGCATAGACACATCCCATGCCGCTTGGATAGCATCACGCATGCTATCATCGATGGGATACCATAACCCTATAAATAATTTATAATATCAAGTAATTAATGAAATAAATTTCAAAATAAATATTATTTATTTATATACCATCCAATGATTGAACATACCGAGCTGCACATCAACGAGAATCTATTCTCATGTGATCCATGGCTAAGAAAAATAATTATGCAAGATAACGCTCCCCTTTTTATTTCTAATTATTACTAATTATTACTATTTATTACTATTTATAACTATTTATTACTATTTATTACTAATTATTACCATTTATTACTATTTATTACTATTTATTACTAAATATTACTATTTATTACTATTTATTACTATTTATTGCAATTAATTACTATTTATTACTATTTATTACTATTTATTACCATTTATTATTATTTATTACTATTTATTATTATTTATTACTATTTATTACACTTTATTAATATTTATTACTATTTATTAATATTTATTACTACTTATTACTACTTATTACTACTTATTAATATTACATACTAATTATTACTAATTATTAGTATTTATTACAATTATTTATTACTATTTATTACTAATTATTACTAATTATTACTAATTATTAATATTATTTATTACTATTTATTACTATTTATTACTATTTATTACTATTTATTACTATTTATTACCAATTATTACTAATTATTACTATTTATTAATAATTATTAATATTTATTACTAATTGTATATATTTATTACTATTTTTACCTAATTATTACTATTTTTTCCTAATTTTTACTATTTTTTCAAATTATTACTATTTTTTCCTAATTATTACTATTTTCCCTAATTATTACTATTTTCCTAATTATTACTATTTACAGCTAATTATTGTTATTTACCGCTAATTATTACTAATTACCCCTAATTATTACCAATTAGCATTAATAATTATTAATTACTGCAAATTACAGCTACTAATTATTAAATATCGCTAATTATTTATATACATTACTAATTATCGTTAATAATTATTAATTACTACCAATTACTAAGAATTAGTACTAATAATTTCAATTTATTATTATAAATAAATATTAATGAAAAAACAATTTAAATATAATTTAATTACAACTAATCAACAATAATTAAAATTAATATAAAAATTATATAAATACTAAATTAAATAAAACAAAAATACCTTTAAATTTGATCTCTTATAGGTGTAGGTGGGTTCACATCTTCTTCATAAAAAAATCTAAATCAGAAAAATATTCACTCTAAAATTAGAGTTTAGAGCGAGAGAAAATAGGAATTGTGAGGGCGGAAGTAAAAAATGGATGGGGGTATATATAGGTTAGATTAGTTGTGACGGTACTATTTGTGACGGGATACCCATCACAAATACCTTCTGCTGCATTGATTATAGTTAGCGGTTAAAACGATATTTGCGATGGGACCCATCGGAAAAAGTGACCTGCCGACACAATATTTGCGACAGGATAACATCCAGTCGCAAATAGTCTTTACCGATGTCGGGTATTTGCAACGGGACCCGTCGCAAATACCCTCCGGTGGATGCACTATTTTTGATAGGGGAATTCCCTCATCACAAATAGTATTTACCGCCTCCCAGTATTTACAACGTGAGGTGTCTCCCCATCGTGAATACCCTTCTCATAGTTTGGCATGCAAAACGCGCCAAACCGCACCTAACTTTATACGATAGGACCCCAAGTCCCATCGCAAATAACTAATTATTTGCGACGGGTTGATGCACCCATTGAAAATAACATCTTCGATAGACTATTTACGATGGAATTTATTCCCATCATAAATACCCCATTGCAAAAAAGTCATGTTTCCCAAAGTGTCCCTTATACACGGGTTACCTACGTCCATGCACTAGCTCATAACCAAGGCCTGACTCTTCCAAGTCTCCTATCCACCATTCCCAAATAGTAAGACAAAAGAAAAAAGAAAAGAAAAATGGGGATTTGATACCACTTTGTAACGTCTCGGCCTAGGTGCAATGCACCGGTGCCCAGAGTCGGTGAGTCACATGACCTCAAGCACACCTCCCCATATGCCAGAGGTTCCAGACTAGTATTGAGGGTATGATAAGTCGATCATGGTGAGACTATACCCTTCTAGTGGAAAGAAATAAACAATCATGGAATCACATATAATCATAAACAATACTAATATCTAAATAAAATCATTGTAGGAAATACAATATCCAACTAAAGCAGAAAACATGTCATGATAATGTACATGTAAAGTGTCTAAAATGAAACGTGGAAATAAAGACATCGATGAAACCCAAGTGAGTCTCGATCCATTTATTCTTTCTATTGGAGTTGGTGGCCTAGAACCAACTACTTTGTACTTTATTCATTAATAAATACCTTAACACATCTTTATTGCTCTTCTGTGTGACAATGCATGTGATAATGTCCTAAGGATAGTTGTTTTATTAAGGGGTCATAGCAGATCCCTGCTATGATGAGAACCCAGAAGTTCCATAACACTATTCTTGAACATATGTTCTATGGCCGGATGATGTTATTTGAGGGACACAAATAATACAGGCCATTCAGGGTGAGGACTCATAGAACTATGAGGCACCTTCTCATGGTGTGTGCCCATGTGGTTGCGCCCAAATTTACACTACTAGTATAAGTGGATGATGTAGTACATGTAGGGGTCAAATCCACAGGGACCGAAGAAGTAACCTTGAGACGCTATGATTTTGTGGAGGAAGGGCTGTGAAGTGGCCAACTTTGGTTTTGATTTTGGATGGTTTTAAAGAACACTAAGAAACCTAAGTGAATTCAAATCAATGAAAATGGGCTGATCTTAGGATTATGCTCGGGGTGGATTGAATGAATTTTACTTCTTTAGTCAATTTTGGATTTATTAATTCTGGATGAATTTATTCTTCAAAAATAGCACTACCTTCATCATTTTCTGGTTTGGTGCTTACTAAACACAATTAATAATCCCCTATACACTTAGAGAACCAAATTCGTGATGTCTCCAAGGTATATGGTCATTTAGTACTTGAATTTAGCTTCCTCAAACACAGTGAAGATGAAGAGTAGAAATTACTAAAGAATAAAAGTCTTAAATTTATTTTCCAATTAACAACAATTCATTCAAAAAACAACATTCAATCCAACCTTAGAATCCCTCTATGATCAACCCATTAAATGGTTAGCCCTACATTTAAGGTATACTCTCAATGATGGGCGGAATATGGCTAACAAGAATTAGATTGAAGAAATTAAAACCGCAGAAATAACGAGCACTCCTTCGTGTGTGTGAATGGAATTCAAACCTATGTGTGAACTAATTGACAACAACACAGAGATATCATTGTGCTCTATTATAATACAGTTTTAATAAAAGAAATGGAAAATATAGAAGATAAAGATGTTAATTAAGAACATAAAGTTACAAAAAAGAAACTTACATGGAAATGGAAAACATTACAAAAGAAATTTGGAAGCATAACCTTACAGTGAAACAAGCAACACAAGATGACAAGAAAAATATGAGATGCATATTCCCTTCACTACCAGCTCCTTATATAGGCATATTAGGAGCCTGAGCTGCACCCCCCAATAATAAATTCACCCCCAATAATTAATATAGTCAAAAGGAGGGTGAAGATTCAAAACGAAATTGATGTTACAAAGTTGACCACAAAATCATCCAGATTCGTCAACCATTTTGACTTGTGTATTTTTCATCGAAGAAAGTTGAATACGTAGGGGTCGTAGATGATAAATATTCTATTACATCTGTTTTCTAGTATCTATAAAAATTTCAGGAAATTTGGCGTAGCCGTTTGGATGTTATTGTCGAAATGGTGGGACAACTTTATGTGCATTTATGTCGGGCCCACCATTTAAATCTCAACATCAGATCCATTTATCATCATGAAAACTTCAGAATTAACTCTGTCCACAGTTGAATAAAATGATCCTAAAATTTTTATATTTCTACTGTAAAAATTTTAGCTTCATTGGGCTTGGTTTGTGGGCCCCACATTTGTTTGATGGACCTTAGGCCCATTATGCTTTTTCCAACAAATTTCTGCATTCAAGCACAAAAATCCCCATCTTCCCTTGGAATTCATCCATCGGACCTAAAAGATAAAATGTTCCAAATATAGTGATGAATCATATACCTATATATCAAATTAAAATTATGAACAATGTATTTTTCACAGGCAATTTATTGAGTGGGCCCAAAATGACATTTTAATCACGAATTGCCCAATGATGGGAAATGAAGTTCAATTTCTGAATTGGACTACAATTGATGTTTACGCACTTTGAAATATATTAATATAGAGGTATTAACAATTAATATTAGCCACTTTTAGTGACTAATCACCCTGGTAATATCCATGAGGATATTTTGAGAACGAGACCCACCAGTAGGAAATCCACATTTCATAGTGTCATTAGATGTTCTTATCTACGGACGTGTATATTGGTCCTTAGACTTTAAGATTATTATTAATGGTTATTAAAACTCGTGCACTTATATGTATTGATGAAATATGTGTGGACACATTGTTCCCAGCGAGGTAGGATATGTTAGGTGTGTCACGAGTAATACTGCATTAATAGATAACGTGAGAAAGGATTAGTCCCTTCTGTTCCATAATGGAAGTAGATATATTAGGTCCTTTGATGGAATTTATTTATCCAAAATAAATCCATGTCCATGGTAAGAAATGGGATAGTTCAATTTCAAAAATTCCAAGAAAGAATAATTGAGTACATGGGTTGATGACACTAGCATGCAACCTTCTTGATTTGAGATATCATGACAAAGGGATTACATTACACGGTAAGCTTTTTTAGGATGTGACACATCATTGCAAGGTTAACTTCTTTCTCTATGGGTTCCTTGGTGTGTTTCTAGATGCTAAACATGGACTTTAGGTAGGCTCTTCCTAATACCACTGAGAAAGAGTCCTAGAGGGTCACACACACTAAGTGTGTCCAAATATCTCAGTTAAATATTAATTTAACAAGTTAAATAAATATTATTTCTGATTGTGGTATAATAATTATTTAAGGATGCCTGATTGCATTTATTTCAACACTAGTTATTCAAGAGAATATATTGTGGGTGAAATAATATATTTTTTAGCGAGTAATGTAGTGATATTTATTTTATAAATAAATATCCATTATTCATGTTATAATAAATGTGGAAGAAATAAAGAGAATGAAAAAACAAAATTACACGCTATGTATATTAATATACATGTAGTGTATTTTTTCTTGGAATTTATGAGAAATAATATTTTTTATTTAATTAAATAATATTACGTGTAATTTGATGGGTGCATGTCAAGTAATAATAACAGTCAACTGTTATTATTAGACATGTGGTATTTCTAAGAATTAAATGAAACGAATAAATGATTTCGGGTAATTAATTCATTATATTATTCTAATTAATTAAAATACCAATTATATAATTCTAATTAGCTAAGACATTTTCAGTGGTTGTGTACAACGGATTTGTAAAAGCTCTCAATCCAAGAGATAATTCATTTTCCACCAATAATTATCTCAAGCTACGAGAGAGAGATCCACCTCCATTAGATCAAGGCGATCGAAGGCGGACATCGCAAGCAAAGACTCTTTTGCGCTAGCACCCGGAGATCCCTTTGGTGTCACCTAGAGATACATGGAGCACATATGGATCATCTCTAGAGGAATCCTACACTTGGATTCTACGACGCAACTACGGATCACATTGGATCATGATCGGAAACATCAACGAAGAAATAATTCTATCAAGGTAATTCTTATCAATTAATTAAATTAATTATAACCAACATATGATGATCCTATCTAAGGTTCCGGGACTCCACTCTTTCTTTTTTGTTCTTTTTTCTATTTTGAAGATCCAACATTTTATTATCATCACAAATATCGGATTGATCTTTGTTAATGCTAAAATTAATGTTGGGTATACCCACTAACGTGCTTCTGTTGTGCCCGAAACCGAAAAGTGGTATCAGATCTAGGTTATATCATTGATTATAATTATTTATTTTTCTGTTGGTAAATTATGCATTCAATAATTTAGATGTTTCAATTCATGTTAATCGTTTGGAAAATCTGAATCTCGATATCTGTTCCTCCTCTCTTGTTTCTCTTTCACCTTATAAAAACAACTTTTTCTTTTAATTTTTCTTAAAATAAAAATATAGAATCTCATCTAGAGGTGAAAAACATTCCTAGACGTAAAATACTAGAATACATGGCATGTATTCAAAAGTACATTTCGTGTAGTCTAGGTTAAATGCATTTGACAGGTCCACCAAATCAGGTCGTTTGTTGGAGTATTTCTATGTTTTAAATGAAACCATGTATTGACCAGGAACAGGTGGCACACTATTTCCATATTACACGCCATGTGGTCTAATAAACACGGCGTGTAGTCCCTTCAGGTTAGGGTTGGACTGTGTACCCTGTACATGGCTTTCTTGGCTAGAAACCATATAACACAGATACTACACGACCAGTGTCCCACTGAACACACAGTGTACTCTGAAAATTTCTGAAGTACATTTCCATGTCATGTCTCGGGGTGTGTACTTTGGATGGATGGTGAACAAAATTAAAGGTTGTGTAGTCAGAACTACACACTGTGTACTCATCCAAATTACACAGATTTATTAAAATTTATTATTATATTATATAAACCCTTGAGACGTGTACCATAGTGCAGGCATAAAGCTGAGTCACAACATGTGATAGGTTATATATATATATATATATATATATATGTTTAATTTACCATCTGTGTAATGTTCATTTATACTCATTGGGTAGTTATGAATGGGAATTCGCTGGGTTGACTCCAAGGTACAAGTCACATACAAAGATAATTTTAAATGAATTTATTTGTTTAAAATTATAATGTATGAGAATCTCAAGGAAATTCAGAAAAGGGTTTAAGATAACAGTATTGATTAATTAAAGATAATTAATTGATTCGAGAATGATTTATCTTAAACAAGAATGATTAATGAATTGAATTCTAGTTTTATTTATGCATAAATATCGTTGCAAGTATGTATGATCAGGATCTAGACCAAGACCATTATATGTGAATGGTTTCTTCTAATTTATTTATTTTAAATTTGTTGTATTGTGAGCCTTATCCTCATTAATATGTTGGACCTGTGTTCCCAAGGTTTCTTTTATTTAAAACCATGTTTTACCCCTCACCTTCATGTGAGATAAAAGCATATGTAATGGATGGATCTCCCAAGCTGGTGTAGGTGGATCAAGTTAGGAGCCAAGGTGAAACCAATCTATGGAGATCCAAAGGTGAATAGGTGGAAAGCTGTAAAAACAAACCCAAAAGGTTCAAGGTGTTTCTCTCCTAGGAATTAGTGTAGTTTATCAACCACTAGATAAACTAACCAATAGAACAAGCTCATGATCATACCATTTATTTTATTTCTGTCAGTTGCATGGTTTATTTATTGTGGGTGTTTTTCATGATCACAAAATTAATGAATTAAACAAGCATGCAAGATGGAATTAAAATAAAATTGGGTTATGCGGAAATATTATCTTATACATGGTTAATCACTTAAGTATATCCCACTTAATATTAACAAGCATGTAATCAAAGATAATAAAATGGAAATTTACGTATAAGGATAAAATACCTCAAAGAAAATATCAAGTCGGTATAGCCTTCCATAATCTTGGTTAGAATTGAACCATAGTTCAAAGTGTTTGACCAACCCTAGTTGGAGTGATTTCAATTATTTAGGAATTATAATTCTAGGTTTTGGGTTGACTTGACTTGGTTTGCATCAAGGTTTGACTGCCATAGTAGGACTTGATTTTAACAAGAGGTAAAGGTTGAGGAAATCCAAAATATAAAAAGGATTTTAGGATTGGTGAGTCTACTCAGCGGATCAAGGAGCTGCGAGTTAATGCAGTTGGCATTCGGAATGCCTACCTAAAACCCTTCAAGTTTCTTGTCCAACCCTAGGTGGGGTAATGCGAAGGGGAATATGGATCATTTCCCCTAGAATATTCAGGAAATAAAATATTTTAAAGTCAATGGTGAGGTCTATTGGGTTTCGATAAAATAGTTAGAGACTAATAAGTATTAATTTATTTATTTGACACAGTTTAATAATGATAAAGTAATAAAAATTTCCTCATCTTAATTTGTAGAAACTTCAAGAAAAATGACTTCAGACATATCATTTTGAAGCATATCTGATAAGGAAAACCTTCTCACTAGCACAAATTTCCAAGAATGGAAGAGGCATTTACACATCATCCTTCACCATGAGAGGAAATTGTGTGTGCTGGAATAGCCTATTCTAGTTGTGCCTAGAAAAGAGGCCAGTGATGTGGAATTATCTCTCTATATGAAACATACGGATGATGCCACAAATAACTAATGTTTCATGCTATTGTCCATGTCTAATGAGCTATTAAAGCAACATGAAAACATGGATCCGTATAGCATGATGTCTCACCTTAAGGATCTCTACCCAGAGAAGGCGAGACATGAGAGATATGAGATCTCCAACGCTTTTTTTACAACTATTATTGGATATTTGCACCATCTGGGCCTCATGTAGTAAATATTATTGGCTAAATTGAACACCTGGACATCTTAGGGATTATGTTTCCAGATGAGTTGCCCACAAATCTCATTCTATCATCACTTCCCAAAACCTTCTCTATCTTTATTGTCAACTATAACATAAGAAATAGTGAGAAGAGTATATCAGAACTTCTAACCTTGATTCTCCAGGTATATAAGGATATGGGGTGTAACAAACACGTAGTCCTTATGGTGAATATGAAAAGGAAGGACAAGGAAATGGGGCCAAGGATTCATAAACGATCTAAATCCCCTAAGTATTGTTACTCAAAGAAGAGGAAGATCTACAGGCAGAGCAAGGAACAGAAGGCAGTATGTTTTTCATGTGTCAAGAAAGGCCACTAGAAGAGGAACTGCACCATGAAGCATGGGGATGCTAAAGGTGTGTTAGTTATCGAGTGTAATCTTTCCATTTCTTCACATTGGGTATTAGATACAACTTCTGGGGATCACATCTGTATTCAAATGCAAGAACCAAATAAATTTAAAAATATTTCCAGAGGAGTGGTGGATCTTCGAGATGCGAATGGTGTGGGGATAGTTGCATTTTCCATTTCCAATTACCATATCTCATTTCCAACTGGGTTGATTTTGGTTTTACATAACTGTTATTATGTTCCTAGTGTTACCAAAAGCATAATTTCTGTCTCATGTTTGGATATGGATGGATTTATTTTCATGTTTGGAAATAAGGGTTGATTCTTTTATAAGAAAAACATATGTTATGGTATGGAACATTTAAATTATGGTTTTTATTTATTAAATTATGAAAACCAAGTGTTGGAAATCGATAACTAAACAAACTCACCTGACTCATACATCACCCAGTGGTGGCATCACCATCTCGGTCATGAAAAAGAGAAGTGCTTGACAAAGACCTTCCAGGATGGCTATTTAAACTCTACTAAGCTAAAACCACTTGATAGATGTCATGCTTGTTTAAAGGTAAAATTACCAAGTCGCCTTTCATTGGATAGGGTGAAAGGGCCATAGAGCTTCTAGGATTGGTGCACATGGATGTATGTATACCATTTCTAGTAGAAGATAGAGGTGGATATTCTTACTTCATTACATTTATTGATGATTTGAGTATATATGGATATGTCTACTTAATGAGGTATAATTCAGAGTCCTTAGAGAAATTTAAGGAATTCAAGAATGAATTATAGAATCATCTTGGTAAGAAGATAATGAAAATTCGATCGGATCGAGGTGGAGAATATCTTAACCAAGATTTCATTAATCTTCTACCAGAGTCTGGGATTCTATCTCAACTAAATCCTCCTTATACACCATAGTGTAATGGTGTTAGTGAAATGAGTAACCACACCTTGTTGGACATGGTGAGGTTAATGATGAGTCATGTAGATATTCCATTATCCTTTTGGGGATATGCATTACAAACTGTAGCATACACATTAAACCAAGTACCAAATAAGGAAGAAAATGGAATTCTGTCTGAGTTATGGAATGGAAAGAAACCCATTTTGTAGCACACACGTGTATAGGTATGTGAGTCATTTTTTAAGGCCTTATCAGACAACAAACTAGCACCCCGGGGCTTGAGGTGTATCTTTATAAGATATCCCAAGGAAAAAAAATGATATTACCTATATAACCCTTCAGATAAGAAAGTGATTGTCACCAGACAAGATGTATTTCTTGAGAGGGAACACTTCCTCAAAAAGGATAGTGGGAGAAATGTTGACTTAGACGAAGTTGATGCTCAAGATAAACAAGAGTTGGTACCGGAACAAGTTCCACATGAAGAGGTTCCAGAAACACAAGTACTTCATAGGAGCTCAAGTGAGGTAAGGAAACCAGAGAGATTTTGTTTCCCAGTCACTGAGGATGGTGAATCATTATTGTTGGACAATGATGAACCTCTCCTATAAGGAATAATTAGAAAGCTCAGAAGATGAAAGATGGCTAGAAGCTATGAATTCTGAGATGGATTCCATGTATCAGAACCAGGTTTGGGTTCTGGTCAATGAGCCAGTTGATGTAAATCTTGTTGGATGCAAATGTTTATTCAAGAAAAAACTGGACATGGAAGGTCAAGTTAGCACCTATAAAGCAAGGATAGTGGCTAAAGGATTCAAACAGTGTCAAGGAGTTGACTATGATGAAACCTTCTCACCAATTTCCATGTTTAAATCCATAAGAATCATACTTTCTATAACATCTTACCATAAATAAGAGACTTGGAAAATGGATGTCAAAATAGCATTCCTTAACAGGAACCTTTAGGAAGATGTTTATATGACACAACTCGAACATTTTGTGACACCTGGTGAATTCAAATACATTTTCAAGTTGTAGAAATCCATTTATGGATTAAATAAAGCATCTAGGTCATGAAACATTTGATTTGATAGATCCATAAAGGAATTTTGTTTCATTAAGAATGAAGGTGATCCATGTGTTTATAAGTGGTTTAATGGGAATGTAGTCGTTATCCTCGTAATATATGTTGACAACATATTACTTATTGGAAATGATGTATCAGTCTTACAGTCAGTTAAGGACTGGTTGAACAAGTGTTTCTCCATAAAGGACTTCGGTGAAGTATCCAACATTTTAGGGATCAATATCATTCGTGATAGATCCAAGAGGCTTCTTGGAATAAGTCGTAGTACATACATTGACCAGATACTAAAGAGATTTAGTATGGAATAATACAAGAGGGGATTGGTTCTAGTGTCACATGGCCTACATCTTTCTATGAAAATGTGTCCTCAGACACAACAGGAGAAATATAGAATGAGTAAGATCACATACCCTTTGGATATAGGATCCATCATGTATGCCATGTTATGTACCAGGATTGATGTTGCCTATGCACTGAGCATGGTAGGAAAATATCAAGTAGATCCATAAGAACAACATTGGAATGTTTTTAAGACAATCCTTAAGTATCTGAGAATAACTAAGGATATATTCCTGGTGTATGGATGAGATGAGGAGCTTTTCATTAGAGGGTATGTTGATTTTGGATTTCAGATAGATCAAAAAGATCTAAAGTCACAATTTGGATATGTTTTTTGTCTCAATGGAGGAGCTATGAGCTAGAAGGGTTCAAAGCAACCAGTTGTCTCTGATTATAAAATGGATTTTGAATATATAGCAGCTTCTGATGCAGCCAAGAATGCTATTTGGATTCAGAACTTTGTTCAGGATCTTGATGTGGTGCCTAACAGTAAAGATATTATCACATTATATTGTGATAATACTGAAGTCATGGATCTTTCAAAATAACCAATATCACATCAACGGACAAATCAAATACTTTAGAAGTATCACCTCTTGAGGTATTTATATCAAAGGGGTGAAGTTATAGTGAGTAGAGTGTCCACAGAAGAGAACGTGGCAGACCCCATGACTAAAGGCTTATCTCAGAAAAAGCATGAATATCATATGAGAGTAAGTGGGTTAAAGGTTGTTAGCAGTTGGCTCTAGTCGAAGTGGGAGTCTGTTGGAGTTGGTGGCTTAAAACCAACTACTTTGTACTTTATTCATTAATAAATACCTTATCACATCTTTATTTCTCTTCTGCATGACAATGCATGTGACAATGTCCTAAATATAGTTGTTTTATTAAAAGGTCATAGTGGATCCCTGCTATGATGAGAACCTAGAAGTGAAATTACACTATTCTTGAACATATGTTCTATGGTCGGATGATGTTATTTGAGCGGCACAAATAATACAGTCCATTAGGTGTGAGGACTCATAAAACATTGAAGCACCTTCTCAGGGTGTGTGCCCTTGGAAATATCCATGAGGATATTATGAGAATGAGACCCACCAGTAGGAAATCCACATTTCATAGTGTCATTAGATGTTCCTATCTACAGACGTGTGTATTGGCCCTTAGACATTAAGATTATTATTAATGGGTATTATAACTCACACACTTAGATGTATTGATGAAAACTATAATGACACACTATTCACAATGAGGTAAGATATGTTGGGTGTGTCACGAGTAATACTACATTAATAAATAATGTGAGAAAGGATTTGTCCCTTCTGTTCCATAACGGAAGTAGATATCTCAGGCCCTTTGATGGAATTAATATAGCCTAAATAAATCCATGGCCATGGTAAGGAATGGGTGATTTCAATTCCAGAAATTCAAAGAAAGAATAATTGAGCACAAGGGTTGATGAGACTAGCATGCAACCCTCTTGATTTGATATATTGTGAAAAAGAGATTACATTACACAGTAAGCATTCATAAGAGGTGACACGTCATTGTAGTGTTATCTTCTTTCCCTATGGGTGCCTTGGCGTGTTTCTAGACATTAACCTTGGACTTTAGGCAGGCTCCGCCTAATGCCACTAAGAAAGAGGCCTAGAGGGTCACACACTAAGTGTGTCTAAGTATCTTAGTTAAATATTAATTTAACAAGTTAAATAAATATTATTCCCTATTTTGGTTTAATAATTATTTAAGGATTTAGGATCCCATTAATTTCAACACTAGTTATTCAAGAGAATATATTATGGTAGAAATAATATATTTATTAGCGAGTAATGTAGTGATATTTATTTTAGAAATAAATATCCATTATTCAAGGTCTAATAAATGTGGTTGAGGAAATAAAGAGAATGGAAAAACAAAAGTACAAACCATGTATACAAATATACACGCCATGTATTTTTTCAAGGAATTTATGAGAAATAATATTATATATTTAATTAAATAATATTAGGTGTAATTTGATGGGCGCATGTCAAGTAATAATAATAGTCATCTGTTATTATTAGACATGGGGTATTGCTAAGAATTAAATGAAATGAATAAATACTTTTGGGTAATTAATTCATTTTATTATTCTAACTAATTAAAATACCAATTATATAATTCTCATTAGCTTAGACATTTTCGGTGGTTGTGCATAACTGATTTGGAAAAGCTCTCAAGCTGAGAGATAATTCCTTTTCCACCAAGAACCCTCTCAAACTACGAGAGAGAGATCCACCTCCACTGGATCAAGGTGATCGAAGACGGACATCGCAAGTGAAGGATCTTCCATGCTAGCACCCAGATATCCCTTCGGCATCATCCAGAGATACGTGGAGAACGTGTGGATCATCACTATAGGAATCCTATAATTGGATTCTATGACGCAATGATGAATCACATCAGATCGTGACCGAAAACATCAATGAAATAATTCTATCAAGGTAATTCTTTTGAATTAATTAAATTAATTATAACCAACATATGATGATCCTATCTATGGTTCTGGGACTCCCCTCTTTCTTTTTTGTTCTTCATTCTATTCAGAATATCCTATGTTTTATTTTCATAATGGACCTTGGATTGATTGTTGTTAACGCTAAAATAATAGTTGGTCATACCCACCAATGCACTTCCGTTGCACCCGGAACCTACAGTTCCCTCATCCATGATCCACCCAACTCTACCATATAACATAGGGTCTTTACCCTTAACATGTCCTACAACAATAAAATATATTCAGGTACCAATCAGGCAGCTCAAGTACTGTGTGAGTACAACTCAGTAGGGCACCACCAATATTGTCTAAAAGAAATCTAGTCAACAACTGTGTATGAAATTTTATAAAGAAATAAGTGTAATGTATAAATAAACAGTTTATCACATTATTAAATATTAACTATTTAACCAGATAAACCCCTGGGTTCCCGAGGACACATGAACCTCAATACCTACTTCGGCCCATGTTAGATTCCGATCTATCCCCAAGGTATATCACATTGGAATGTCCATGTTACCATTCTTAATACCTAGCTGAATTTCCATGTTACCATTCACCGTTTAATATCACATAATTTAATGATTATGTTATCATTCATAATACTTGGCTGAATGTCCATGTCACCATTCACTGTTTAACAATAGATAATCGAATGAGAATGTTACCATTAATAACATCGCACATTAGGATAACCATGTTACCATTATTTATTTCTCCACTAAATAACTATGTAATAATTCATAACTTCACAATCTAATGACCATGTTATCATTCATAAACACATAATTAATTCAACAATTAATTATCCACACCAATTCCATTAATAATTCAACAATTAGTTAAACACAAAAACTCAATTAGATAACTCAAAAATCAATTAATCACGTAAATAACAATAACTAATTATATAATTAATTAATCTAATCAATTTTTCTAGTTAATTAAAAAATTAAATAAACACATCAATTAATCTATTTAATTCAATAATTAACTAATCACATATATAATATTAATTAATTTGACAATCAATTAATCACATCAAATACATTAATTAATTAAACTATTAATTAATAAATTCAATTTTATTAGTCAATTCAACAATTAAAAAAACACATAAATTACTCTAGTGAATTCAGCAATTAAATAATAAAATTAATAATATTAATTAATTTGATAATTAATTAATCGCATAAAATACCTTAATTAATTGAAAAATTAAATAATCACATCAATTATATTATTCAATTCAACAATTAACTAATCAAACCAATAAAATTTATTAATTCAACAATTAATTAATCACATCAAATACATTAAATAAATAAATAATTAATTAAACACTTCAAATACATTAATTAAATCAACAATTAATTAATTACATCAAATATATTAATTAATTAAATAATTAATTAATCCAATTAATCCCTTAAATTAATTCACCAATTAATTTTTCATGTCAATCCCATTAAATAATTCCATAATTAATTAATCACTCTCATCAATCCCACTATTTAATTCAACCATTAAATAATCACATTACCTCCATTAATTAATTCATCAATTAATTAATCTCATCAATCCCATTATTTAATTCAATAATTAAATAATCATATTACTTCCATTAATTAATTAATCAATTAATTAATCTCATCAATCCCATTATTTAATTCAAAAATTAAATATTCACATGACTTCCATTAATTACTTCATCAATTAATTAATCCCATGAATCTCATTAATTAATTATACAATTAATTAATCACCTCAATCTGATTACTCATTCAATAATTAGTTTATCACATAATTCCCTTTAATTAATTCGCTAATTAATTAAGCATGTCAATTCCAATAATTAATTCATAAATTAATTAGTCAATATCCACAAACTCATTATCCAATAATTATTTCAACAATTCATTATTCAAATCAAAAATTTAATTATCTTATAATTAATTATATAATTAATTAACTCAAATCATATATATCAATATCTCATAATTAATTCTAAAATTAATTATCCCAAATATTATATCTCAATATCTTATAATTAATTATACAATTAATTATATAAAATCATCTATCTCAATATCTCATAATCAGTTCTATAATTAATTATCACAAATTATATATCTCGATATCTCATAATTCATTAATTAATTATCTCAAATCATAAATATCAATATATTATAATTAATTCAATAATTAATTATTTCAAATCATATATCTTGTTATCTTATAATTAATTTTACTCTTAATTATCTCAAATCATATATCTCAATATCTCTTTATTAATCCCCAGATTAATTATCTAAATCAAAAATCCCTAAATCTCATAATTTATTCTCCAATTAATTATCTAATTCGACAACCCATCAATCGCATAATTAATTCCCCAATTAATTATATAAATAGAAATCCCATTAATCTCATAATTAACACCCCAATTAATCATCTATTTCAATAACAATCCAAAATATCAATTTCCCATTATCTAAATCACCAATACCTAAATCTCATAATTAATCCCCCAATTAATAATATCAATATCATATAATTAATTCTACAATTAATTATCCCAAGTTTTTGTTATAAATATCCCAAAATTAATTCTAAAATTAATAGTTTATGAATACCACAATGTCATAATTCCTTAATTTATTAATTCACCCAAATTAATTAATTAATCAAGAACTTCAAGAACATTAATTTCTAAAGAACTCTATAAATTATACAAATTCATATACTTAATAAAAATATAGACAATTGTAATTTAAGATTATACCACATACATCAATTCATCGAAGAATAATTTTGCAATAGAAATCCCCAAAAATCAAGTGGCACAATGACGTAGATCTAGATATGAATCTCAAAACCCTAAATCAATATTAAAGAAAATAAATATCTTTCAAACATAGATCTAGATCTAGAATCATATATCTATATCTCACTAAATAGATTTATATCCTTTCCAACACATCAGATTACACTACTAAAAGAAAGAATAAAGAACAAGGGAAGAACAAGGGAAGAATGGGAGAAGAATTTACTTACAAGGAGAGAAGAGGTATTTTATTCGGGCTACAATTTGTGAAGAATAGAGGTCTTGGGGGTGTGAAATTATTCTATCAAGTTAAAACATTTGAATCTTATAACCTAATCTTGACACACATAGATAATACATTATTTTTAGAGAATATTTCATACATTACACTAACACACTCCCAAACACTATATTAGTTTAGTACCATTAGAAACTTGGGAAAAATTATTTTAATTTGGTGAAATATCTTCAACATATACCATAAATATCTTCCCCTTAATTTTTCCTACCAAAATCCTTTTTTTACATCCTGTGGAAAAGAAAACATTTGAAAAGGGTGAGCTCAGATGATCAATATGGGTAAATAAGGAAAATATAAAACAAAACAGGAACATAATAATGTAAAACCATTAACTTAACATTTTAAAATTATACCATGTATAAATTATATCAAAATATTGAGTCATTAAGTAAATCTTTGTAGTTCATAAGGAATAAATCATAAAGTAAAACGAGCCATGAGAAAATATCATTGGAATAAAACAAGGAATTTTGGAAAACAGATAATCATTAAAAATCATTTCCATATTAGTCAAGGTTAATTTCTAAAACCATTATAATGGAGAAAGTCCTTTACTGATCCAAGTTCACTACTCATTCCATCCATGTATTACTGAACTGTTTTTAATTACCATTACAACCCTGTATTACAGAACCAAGATCGTTTCTCATTCCATCCCTATATCACTAAACCAAGATTATTTCCCATTCTAGTTGTGTCTATATCAGCATATATAAATCTTTACCCAGTGCATTGGAGAGAGATATAGGTCCCACTCAGCTCATAATGAAATAATTCTTACGTGTGCCATAAAAACTCAAATCATTCATCATAGCATAACACAAAGAATAAAATTTGATTCTTAAAAAGCATTCCATCATAACATAATCCATGTCAAATAAATGGATTTCATAAATATCATTACTTCATAAATATAATCAAACCCTTGGAATAAAAGATATAGTATACTTGAAACATAACCATATTAAATAATTTCATCTTAGATGGAAAATAATTTTTATAGAACGCATGAAATTAATTCTTCTGTAAAAAAATATCCTTTTTTCTTAAAAAACATTTTATTTTCTCAAAATTCCATGAAATTTTAAAAGAAAATAATTTTGTAGAAAATAAGCTTGAAATATTTTAATATAAGCTTCAAGGAAATAAATCATTATGAAAGTGTAAAAATATAATCATGTTGTGTAGTTGTTTTTTTTAAAAAATCTTCTCATACTTTTGCTACAAAATTAAAAAAGTACCTCATTTGGAAAAAAAAGAAAGATCCTTTTCAAACCATGTATTAAAAAGTAAAAAATATGTAAAAATGACTTTAAACATCCACAAGAGAATAGTAAAACATTTTATGGAATAATTTTAAAAAAATCGACATGGATGATGAATAATACCTGATAAATATGTACATATAAACAATCTTAGATGATAATGAGATTGAGAAATTATCCCTTATCACTTTATAATTAGTAAAATAATATTCCTTTTAAAATAAATAATATAATATTCATATGTAAATACCATAACCTTCATAATAAGAATCATAAAAACATTCATGGGCAGTATAAAAACTACACAAAAGAAATAGCTGGTGTATAGGGCATATGTCCCACATAAATAAAAGTGAAACAAAATAATCATTTAATGTAGGTATGGGTTCCTTATTATATATTATAAACTCCATTATAATGGATTAAACATTGTTATAAACTTTATCTATAACCATATTTATATTTATGAGATCATATGTGATCATATTATCACCCGTTAAATAATATATCATTATTACTCTTCTTTGGGGTGTTATTTGCTGCATGTTTTTTCATATAAATACCAGTAATTATTCTTGGGATTACATTATATAATTTATATAATTATAATAATGTAATATATATCATATTCATTCATTATATACATTTATATAATCATTATTTAAATGAGATCATGGATAATGAATCGCATTGCATCGTGGAGACGGTAGGTCGTAAGTACGCACGAGCGAGGATATAATTCGTTTAATTATAAAATGGTATGGAAGGGGAAGGTATATATATTGTTACATAATAAATAAATTTTTATAATAATCATATCTAGTTATTATTTTCATAACTATACCCTTCCAAGTAAAGTGGTGGTGAATAACATATTACACCACAGTGTGGAGATGGTACGCCGTAAGTACGCACACTTGGTGATTCCATTTTTCATAGGATGGATAGAAGGTGGAATAAAGTTGAGAAATAATCATCATAATATCTAATTATATAAAATATACTCTATTTATAACTTTGTAATGGAAATAACTCATGAGTATGAAGTATAAGAAGAAATAAGTTTGAAAGAATCAGTTTAGGAGATTACCTCTTCTTCGACGAACTCCCTCTAGATATCCTCTTAAAAGAACAAGAGTTGGTCTTACTTCTAGAATGATATTATGGAAGATGATAAGGGAAATGGGAAGGTTATTTCAAAGATTTAAGGCTCAAAGTGAAGTGAATAAGTGAGGTAGGAGGTTCTCTTTTATAATTGAGGTGAGGGGAATTTTGGGAATTTCCAAAAATATTAATTTATAATAAAATCAAAAGACATCAAAAAATTTCAAATATTTCATATTTTAGAATATTAAATGAGATAAGGTTTTAATATCATCAAAAAATACATTTTATATATGTTTTTAAATCAATTTAAACCATATCATTTTAATTAACCCTTAATTATTCTATTTAATTTTAACTAAGATAACAAATTATTAAATATTAAAAGAGTGAAATATTTACTTATTTTTTCTAAATTATACTATAAATGGAAAATTTAGAACATTTTAAACTATATAATAATTAGTTTACATTTTTTAAAATGTATTACTATTTTCAAATACTTTAATAAAACATTATTTTGATAAATAATCAAAGGTATCAATTTTGATACTATACAATTTATTGATTTTAAAAAATATAAATATAAGATGTTATTCACAAACCAAATATTTTATTATATCACTAATGGTTAAAGAACATATATAAATTTATATTTATATATTAATTATCCCAAATTTTATTTATTTTAATATTTTTAATAACATTAATTTGTTATCTTCATTAATAAAAATATTACTACATCAGATTGTGTAATTATTTAATATACTTATTTGTTAAATAAAAATTAAAAATAAAATACTATGGTGAGGATAAATACAATATATTTTATAATAATATTTATAGTTGAATATATATTCTGTAAAATCCTACATTAAAACTATTATATTTATTAAAACATGAATTTGATAACTTTAACATCACTTTAAATAAAAAATTATAAGTGACGTAATCATTTCCATATGGCTTCAAATGCTCCATAACTTGACCCTTGGATTATTATGGTATATATATAGTCTACCAATAATATTTTTTCAAGTTTTTTTATATTTTAATGGTTATTACCATTTTAATAAAAATAATTATATTTATTTCTCACCAATTAAATAATTTCTGCATCATCAATGTATCAGCCTTTAAGGTGATTGTTTATTTACTAAATATTAAGAATAAGTTACCACGATAAAAAATATATTTTATATTTAAAATAATTATTTATAGTATAATTTATTTTATGTATAACCTTATATTAAAAATCATACAGTTATTACAATTTTAGTAATACATATTTAACTTTTCTTTAAATAAAATATGTTAAATGTATTAATCTCATCCAAGTGGTTTACAAAGGATACCATTTTGACCTAAGGATGATTTAGGTCGAAACACACTCATCCAATGATATTGGGAAATGTTTTATGGTAATTTTATAATATTATATTTTCTTTTAACTACCCAATTTACCTTTTTACCGTATTAATAAAAAATTTAGTGAAGTTACTATTCATAATGCCAAAAAAAGTTATTTAATTGATTTTTACCCACTGATTCCAAATATGGAATACATTTTTCAAAATTGAAAACACAAAATTTTTAGTAATTAATTTAAAATTAATCTTATTGTCTGAATGAGAAAATGGGTTTTAAAAGTTATATCAGTGCACAAGATAGAAATGTTTTTACATTAAAACTCAATGTGAAAATATTTTTAGTGACCTACATTATATTAAATTATAAATATAAAATTTATTTATATTTTAAAACCATTAAATAATATAACTTAACCATATAAATTATTTCAATGAAAAAGTTTTTTTCAATTTAAAATTTAGTATATTTTAATATTCATAAAAACATGAAACTTATCAAAATAATATAAAAGAATCATACAAAGTAAATTTTTATATCCTGATTCCAAATAATAAGTTTATTTTTTCAAATAGAATATAAAAAGATGTTAAAAACTAAATTTAAAATCGGTGCCCCATCAAAAGGCGCCAAATTTTCATTTTTTGAAAAATACTTCTTTTATCTGAAAAATTGAATTTGTTCTTATATCATGTCAAGAAAAAATATAAGATTAATTTTAAATATTAAATTGAATATATTACATATATATTTTATTAACAAAATCCATAAATGGTGATTTTATTATTTTATAGACTCACTTATTGTCATTTAAATGATTTTTCAGAAAAACATTTCCTTTTTATTTAAAAAGGGTTTTATTTTTTATTTATAATTAATTTCTCACCAAAGAATTAATTATATATATTCATATGTAGAGGATATTTTCATAATTTAGTTAATACTATTCATATCCTCCAATATAATAGTTGGGTTATAAAGTAACATAATAATATTTTGTTGTTCGCTAAAACTCATTCTTGCATGACATGAAATATATATAAAAAACTTGATATTTTGTTTAATAAAATACAAGCATAGTATTTCATACACCTCAATCTAAGTCAATGTTTTTTGTAGAAAAATTTTATCTTTGTGTAGTGTAAAACACAATACATCAAAGAAATTTAAAAAATATATCTCTTAAAAATCCTGGGGTGTTACATTCTACCCCCTTAAAATGATTTTCACCCTTGAAATTCATCTAGTTTATAAAAGGATTAATACTTAAAAGTTTCTTTCATATAAACACACATCGTAAAAATGAATAATAAAACTTCATTTTAAAAAATAATCTTAGAAACATAATAGTTACCCAACCTAACTCATAACTAGGTTTCAACATAGGAGAAAATTTATGAAAATTTGGGCATAGAGGAAAAGTGTAAATAATCATAGAGATTTATAAAGATCACTGATCACAAAAAAGTGGGTGATCCTGAGAAAGTTAACTATCACAAAACTATAAACTAAATAATTATAAAATAGTTCATTGATATCATAAAAATGATGATAATATGACAACCTTTTACATCACGATCCCTTTTCCTAATGTTGAAAAAATTTCATGAGAAGATATACTTACTTTATTTTAGTATAATATCACCCTTTTTGTGCCTTTATTAATTTAAAATCTATCTATAATTCCAAGAAATGAAGTTTAATTTATCACTCCTGAAGCATTATCAGTTAATGAGATCCAAAAATAGAATAATGGGTCATTCCATCTGCCACTACTTGAAATTTAGGCTATAGCCACAGTTTCAAATCATGGCAATAAGCCCAAAACCGTGGCTATAGGTTATAGCAATGGTTTAATGGATCGTGGTTGGTATTAGCATGGATATAGGTAAAGACCTATAGCCACAGTTCAAACCGTGGTTAAAGGAATATAGCCACGGTTTGAAACGGTGGCAAAATAATAATCCATAGAGTTCCTATTGCAATGGTTCAAAACTGTGGATATATGGTTTTAGCCACGAATTAAAACTTTGGCAATAGACCTACAACCACGGTTTGCAACCGTGGATGTAGGCCTTCCCATTTCATAAAAAAACCCCACAGCCCCCTTGAACACCCCCCTGAACCCCCATGCCCCACCTAGACAGCCACCTTACACCCCCTTGAACATCCCCCCCGCACCTGCATGCCCCTGGACAGCCCCTTGCACCCACCCTGGACACCCCCCTTGCACCCCCACTAGACCCCAATGCCCCCCTGGACAGCCCCCTTACACCCCCTGGATAGCCCCCTTACACCCCCTAGACAGCCCCCTTGAACACCCCCCCCCCCCCTCCTAACAGCCCCCTCGAACACCCCCCCCCCCTGCACCCCATTCCACCTGGACAGCCCCCTTACACCCCCACTGGACCCCCATACCCTCCTGGATAGCCCCCTTGCACCCACATTGGACCCTTATCCCCCCGGATAGCCCCTCTGCCCCCATGCCCCCCTGGACAGCCCCCTAACACCCCAACTGGACACCCCCTTCCCCCTAGACACCCCCATGGACACCCCTCCCTCCCCATAGACACCCCCATGGACACCCCCCCCCCCCCCGAAGATGTCATGTACATCCCTCTACAAGCATACCCCCTACCCCCCCCCCCCCCCGAGGTGCATCAATGATTTCTGGAAATATAGAAATAGATGGATTGGTTGATGTAGCTGGGAGATTTCTCCAGATTGTTCAACAACTTTTTAAAACATGGGTGTGGAAAAACTACACAATTACCCATCTCTTTTGGACTGGGAATTGAGCTGTTGAATTGGTATTGGACCGCCAAGGGGTGTATTGAAGAGTCTCTACAAAGGGCTAGAGAACTGAGAGCAGTCCCTGCTGTTGAAAAAGAACTCAGCAGAATCCTAGGGTATTTCTAGAGGGCTAGATAATCATTTCACTCATACACATGTTCTAATCATTTATGATAACACTAGTGTCCTTAGTGTATATCTAGGAATTTGACACATCACTCATAGATGGACATTGATGTAAGACATCAACCCCCCCCCCCCCGGGCAGCCCCTGGACACCCCCTCCTAGATACCCCACCTGCACCCTCCCCCCTACCCTGCAAACCCCCATGCACCACCTACCAGGTCTCCCCCCCCCTCTTGGACACCCCCTTGCTCCACACCTGCACCCTCCCCATTTCCCTACAGACCCCCTGCACCCCCCCCCCCACCGGTATCCCCCCCTGTCAGGTCCCCCCTACTAGACACCCCCTTGCACCACACCTGCACCCCCCCCCCCCACCTGTAGACCCCCCAGACAACCCTCCTAGACACCCCACTTGCACCCTCCCCCCTGCCCAGAAGACCCCCATGCACCCTCCCGCACCCCCTTCCAGCCCCCCCCCCCCCCTTCTGGACACCCCCTTGCACCCTCCCCACTTCCCTGCAGACCCCCTCCCCCCCCCCACTAGTAACCCCCCTGCCAGGTCTCCCCCCCCCTTCTGGGCACCCCCCTTGAATTGCACCTGCACCCTCCCCCTTTCCTACAGACCCCACCTTACCCCCCCCCCTCACCTGGACACCCCCCTTGCACCGCACCTACACCATCCCTCTACCCTACAGCACCCCCCCCCCCGGGACAACCCTCCTAGACACCCCACCAGCACCCCCCCCCCCTCCTAGACACCCCACCTACACCCCCCCCCCACCCACCCACTAGTATCCCCCTACAAGATAATTGTATTCCATCCTCCTCATTCAAGGAAGGATCTAGATTATATGGTCATATATATTAATTGGTGTTGTTCCATGAATTAAATTAATAAAATGATCTCTAACTCATGTGGTAACTCTCTTGGTTCATAAAATATGTAATGAAATTTAAAATTAAAGTATTCCATTTTCTACTGGTTTTCTTCCTAAGGATGGTTTTTCTTGGTAACAAAACATTTCATTTTAGTTTTCCAAAACCTAAACTCTAAAATAATATTACATGGGCAGAATGTTTGTTTTAGTTCTAGTGGTATTCATATCTGCTTGTCTCCCCTTGTAATCTCACCACTAAGCCATCCCACATGAACTCCATTGATTAATGTTTCTAATTTTTGAAAAATATATACAAAATTATTTCCCAAGTCATTCAAAGAATCAAATATGGTCCACCTATATCAAACACGTGATCCTTATTAGTGAAAAAAATTCTTCATAGTCACCTAAACACCCTTACAAACCCCTAAGCGTACTGTCAATTCCCGTCTCCCAACCCAATTATGAACTACTTGGTTGGACAGGAGAGTACATTGGAAACCTTGGAAATATTTTTACAAATAAATTTGTCACTTTATCCATTATCTAAATGAACCCCCACCAAAATATCTAACACATTACCTGAGAATTTCATAGAATCAACACTTGATTCCCACATACTAAAGAATTCTAAAGCTTCTCTGGACTCTACTATTTCATCATAGATGGGAGATATTGAACTTTCATAAAAGGGGAAATATGAGATTATATGTTGTGTCTCAGAAGAAGAAAAATATTAACCCAAATCTATACAAAATAAACTCGAATACTGCATTAAATTAATTTTAATAATATGAAGAAATTTGTAATATTATATAGGCTCAAGGTGGAGGTGTCCAAGAAAAGTATGGAATGAATTATTGTGGGATAAATTTTGTATCTCTATATTTCATGTAAGGTTGAAACATGTAACTAAAGATTATGTAAGTAAAGGTGAATGGAACTAAAGCTTTAGTGTGGCTATCTTAGAGTTATGTAAGTATGTAAAATTTCATTTCTTATTCACTACACCATGAAGGAGATATCTTTTTAGAATAATGTGGCACTAATTGAGCTCATATAATATATTTTCATGATAGGTGATATCATCATAGAAGAAGATCGCTTGAGAGAAATGTGTCACTAATTGAGCTCAAATAATATATTCTCACCCTATACACACCCCTACACATCCCCCTACCCTCTTCCCCAGAAACAAACCCCCCCTCCTGGACACCACCCATACACACCAACTGCAACCACCCTACCCATGTACCCTGCACACCCCTTCCTAGACTGGACACCCCCTCCCCTACACACCCCCTGCCCTCTTCCCCAGCACCAGCCCCCCTACCTTCTGCAACCCCCTGCCTCCTGCACACCCCCCTGCCCCTATACACTGCACACCCCTTCTTGGAATGCACACCCCTTCCTAGGATGCACACCCCCTGCCCTCTTCCCCAGCACCCCCCCCCTTCCTTCTACAACCCCCATACCTCCTACACACCCCACCCTCCTGGAACAACCCCCCCCCCCCCCACCCCTGTACACTACACACCCCTTCCTGGATTGCACACCCCCCACCCTCTTCCCCAGCACCAGCCCCCTTGCCTCCTACAACCCCCTACCTCCTGCACCCCCCCCCCCTCTCCTGGAATAACCCCCCCCCCCCCCTCTATGAACAACTTCATCTAATGATCTCATATATCTTACCCATATTCCCAGTTCTCCACCTCGATATTCAAATGATGCCACAACACCTGAACAAGAGGCATTTTCTTCCCCCATAGCGCCTTCCTACTCTAATCCATGAAATAAACTAGACATTTCTCAAATGACGTGTCCACCTTCAACTCACTATCATCATTTTCAACCATATATGGATGATCTGCAACATACTTCAAGAGCTGTGATACATGAAATACAATTTTCATCACCTAATGTTACAGAGGAGGTAATATATAAGGCATGATTCTGATCTTATCCACAATATTGAATATACCAAAAAATGATGGCACAAAATTCCCATGTTTCCTAATGTACCTTTTCCCTAAACAAGTTGATAACCATACCCAATCACCCATGGTGAAATATAGTGGTCATTTCCATCATAGAACCTACATGAATTTCCTTCCTCAAGTGGTAACCAGTCACATCTAGATCGTATAAACCCTAGATATCCCACCCCAGATAGCCCCCCCCCAGACAGCCCCCCACCACCTACCCAACTATACTTAATAACCAAATGCTTACATAATAGCTGAACCTATAGTAGTACTCACATCCACTAGCTATGAGCAAAAAAACCCCACCTTCCAAATAAAACTAAACTAAAACATAATACAATATATATCATAAGAATTCAAACTATCTCTAATATAAAAAATATAAATTTTCAATATCAATATCTTTATAATAAAAATAAACTATTTGATAAAATTAAATGTATAAACCAATAATTATATTTACATCTAAAATGTACCTCAATATCAATATCACCAAAACCATCATAACCCTCATCATCTCCTATAGAAACACCAACATCATTATCACCTCCTCTCATACCACCGCCACCACCACCACCATCATGATCATTGAAATATTCATTGGTTTATGAACCTAAATCAGTTGAAATAGTGAAGAATCCTGATAAACATAATGCATACAAATGAGAACACATTTAATTAATGAAAACATTCAATGTCTATATGGTGATTCATATAATATCATTATGTTACCAATAAAATACTCTGATAAACATAATGCATAAAAATGAAAACACGTTTTATGAATGAAAACATTGAAATATTCTTGTGTATGATGATTCGTGAACATAAAATTGAAGAGAAATAAGAAAGATGTTTATAAAGTGTACCAGAATTTTCTGAAATAAGATCACGACCACCCACAGATATGTTCAAGTTATCTATGTGAATATCCTTAACAGTCGGCCCAGAAGCAAACAACTTCATTAGAAAAAAAATAATTAACATTTATTCAATAGTTTCAATTGAATTTTCAGTTTGAAATAACAAAATCAAAACAGAATACATGTTTTGTAGATCAACTAAACAAACTGAAACCGAACACATGTTCTATTATCTATAAATAAGAACTTCATTAATACAACAATATGTAACATTGCAACTATTAATAAAAAAATACAAAGATATTTTCAGTTGAAAAGACAAAAAAATAGAAATCATGCTATATTATAATTATGTTAACTTCAAAAATCAAAACTCACACCTAATCAAATGAAAACTAAAAATGTGTGGATAAATAGAGAAGACACCTCCATTGTGAAACAATCCCCAGCACCAGCCTCTTTGCACCTCTAGGATTTTTTGGAACCCATATCTATTGAATACTCGTGAATTTGTGGATATTGTCAATATAGATTCTGAAATATTTTTTATTTAAAATCTCCGATGATATATTAAAAAAATATTAGAATTCAGATATTCAATCCTTGATAGAATTCAATAAAGAAATATAGTTTCATAAATTTAATCTATATTTGTGAGATTTAACTATGTGGTGGTGTTTAAATTTTGGGTAACAGCCTATGGGTGTTTCAAGAAAAGAAGAGTTTAAAGATCTATAGATGACAGAGAGTTCATATGATATAAAAGAGAATTCATAAAAATGAAAAGCAAGTAAAAGAAAGAAGATAACGCAGGTATGGATGTACCAATTGAAGAATAAAGAATATTGAGGAAATGCCTATCAAAATTACAAACACAACCCATGTGGAAGTTGAAACCATCTCCTTTGATTTTCCGCAGATTAAAACCCAAAATAAAGAAAACATTAAAACATATAAAGATAGTCTTTTTGTTACAATTCCAAACCTAGAAAGGAAGGAATTTTTTTCAGAATCTTCCATATAAGTAATCTTTTCATGTTTCCATAGGAGACCGTCAAATAGTTATATTGAGAATCTCCCTTCTAAGGAGCCTGTTCATGAACACTAAAGAAGCATAAATAGAGAGTCATGATGATAGAGCATTAAAGAATTATAGAATTAATGAATTAGATAATGGAAAGCTGCAAACCAAAAACAGCATATGAAACATCTAAATCAGTCAATCAACTCTCGATATTCATATAACTTTCAGATCACATAATAATCAGTTCAGGAGGAAATTTATCCTTACTGAGATTTAAATAATCCGAAGGCCAACTTGGCCACTTTTTTCTTCAGATCATTATTATCTGAGAACTTATATGTGTCAGTGTATTAGTCATCTAAAGAGTCAAGTGGATTGTCATATTGAAGAGAACATTTTTGATAAAAGAAAACCTGAAATAATACATATATATTTCACTATCAATAAACCATAATGAAAAATAAACAACATAAAGGAAGGACTACCTATATACCTTCTTCTCTAAGGATATCATTTCCATCTTGGAACATCCCTGTATACATTGAATTTCCAAAAAATACTCTTCCAAGGAGAACCCATGAAGGAGTAGACATTAATTGAAAATGTGAATGAGTGAAACAATTACGTATGAAATCCTTTTAAGCAAGCTGAAATATGAAAACACTTTTTTATAATAAATATCTAAACAAGTATGTTTAAGAAATCTGTAAATAATTTCTATTAATACCCAATTGAAAAGAAAATGAATTTTATGTTTTAGTTATAGACAAAATGGAAATGAGCACAAAAAACGCATATTTTTCAATTATAATATTTGAATAAAAATAACAGTCTAATCAAAAGTACAGTTATATACCTGAATGGAAGATTATTTAACATACACAATGTCAGTGTTCCACTATGCATGTAATCGAATACATTTATAATAAAATGAAAATGATAGGAAATCTGCATGATTGAAACTGCAAAAAATGTGTACTAAATCAAATCAGTTTTCCATACCTAAAATAGAGAAGTCATTGATGCGGTGGAGGAAATCTATATCAACCATGGAAGAAATTTTAGATAAAGAAATATTCACCAAGAAAAATAAGTACAAGTAGTAATTGGTGAATCAAAATAGGAGATATATTGTATTGATGTTTGAAAAATCCATATGTAGCTGGAAAAACTAAATCTTGGAGAGAACTGAAATTTTTTCTAGAAAATTATGAGAACCCACCATTTGTGAAGCACTATATTGTATTACTTCCTGCAAAATTAGTATGAACATAATGAAATGTGAAACTATAGAGAAGAGAAAAATGATACTGAGATGTTGTTGAAGACAAAATACCATATGCATGATTCATCGGGAGCTGGATGAATCTGCACTTTGGGAACATTTCTACCCTCTCTTCTATTTCAACGATGCAACAATAAGATATATTTTGGAATAAAGTCACACGTTTTGGTGATGGTGAATGGAAACATGAATTCATTATAGGGCGTGCTTCACCGAGGTAGATCTCATTGGAGACAAATAATACCAGGAACACCGGGAGGAGTGGAGGGGAACCAGGTGATGGAGGGAGATGACGTCTAGGGTAGGCGGGAACTCTAGCTCGACAGGAGGTGATAATCGAGTGGGAGGAGAAACAAAGGTAAATCGATACTTGGGGTTGATGAGAACAAATTCTGGAGCCAGAAAAGGAAGGCGACATCATAGTCAATAGAGGGAATTAGGGTATATTGATGCGAAGGTTGGTATTGGAGTATGATGGTGGCAATAGTGTGCGATAATATGAGGAGTGGATAAGAAACAGTATTAGGAGGAATACGAAGACTGTGGTCTGCAGGGACTATAGGTCGACATAAGAAAAATCACGTGTGTGGGGATAAACTGAGGGAAACTGCGTGAAGAAGAGGGAGTGAGGCAAAAGAAACGGTATGACGTGAAGGAAGAAAACAAACCCTAGGTCAATAAGAGATGAACCCCAAGATAGAGGAGAATCTAAGGTAAACAATGTGCTGAAGAGGGAGGGAGGGAGAAGAAGGGATTGACATGAAGAAGGTATGTGGAAGTCAGGAAGAGAAGAAATGTGGGTTTCTGAATGTTGGACACATGGAATGGAGAGGAACCTAGGATTAGTATAGTTAGTAGATACCATGTCTCCACAATATTTTCTTTCAATAATATTTATGAAAGTAGTAAATTGAACATGTTGAAGAACCTCAATTCACTCTGACATGTTTAGAGGTTTAGTTTCAGAATTATTAAATTACTTATTTTTTTTAGAGAAAAAATGTTATTCTTGATAACTATAGGTAAAGAAGAAAATGTAACATTTAAAATTTTCCTAGTGGGAAGAATATCATTGGGCCCATGTCATCACATAGTAGCTTCAATGATGGTAACTTCATTATCACTTTTGAGAATTTTAAATCTAATAATGATGAACCACCAAAGAATAATAAGTGGTTAAATATTCGATTTTATCACTATAAGATAGATCTGTAAATTCCATGAGCTCACCTTTAGATTGGGGATGATTCTAGAACGTTTATATTTATAAATATAAAACCAAAATCAGATCACGATACATCTTGGTCATGTTTTCTCATACTCGAATCCAAGAAATATTAGAATAGTATTAACATATAGTCTATAAGAAACATTGTTGTGGGAATATTTATGTAGGGAATCAAACATGATTAATATTAATCATTCTAGTAAACATATACTATATCAATTGGTATGTTTTTTTGGGTAAAGATGTCAAAATATAAGAAAGAATAAGATCACATGAAATCTTGGTTAAAGATGAGAATGTGGAAGTTTAATGTCATTGCACCACATTCTATGATGGAATGGTGACAATTAAATTATTTCATCAAGGATAACTCTAATAAATAAGAAATAATTGGAGTATCTAACATAAGGAGAAAAGGAAAATAATTTTTCCATGTGATACAATATTTCTAACATGTCAATGGATAAATAAATCTTGGAAACATCACATTCTCATGTGCCACAATAAGTCTTGGTGAAATCTGACACAAACCATACCCTGAAAAAACTAAATATTAAAAGATATAAATAAGAAAGAATAATGGAGGAAGAAGAGGAATATTTACCTCTATCCATATAAAGTAGAAGAACCCCATAAGGAATTTTTAGAGGTGGAATCTAGAATAACTATTTTTTTTATCCTTAAAAACAACACCCTTATCTACTAGGTAACCAATCCACCTCCACTGTGTACCTGATGGCCCTTATAAAAGGTCCACTACACTTTCCATCCCACTGAGTACCTGGTACCCCTCCATCAGGTACCTTATAAAGCTTCTATTTTTTTCAAACCCATTAAGAGGCACCTAGTTCCTCCCAATCGAATATCAAATAACTACTACAGTTTTTTGTGGTTAGCCACCACCCTAAGATTTGGAAACCAACCCTCTAAATAACCATTAGCCTCAAATGAAAACACATCCCAGAGATGTATTAACTCTTGAAATTCTAATTCATATCCCAATTCTTAAAAATCTCTCTTCTTTTCCTCTAAAATTACCAACCCTCTAATTGTGTGGGTCTTTAAAAACTCCCAACCATAACAATTGAAATCCTTGAGAAGCATCCAGGATGATCCCCTGATTCCCAATTTAACCATAAAAATTTGATACCATAACTTTTTATCGATTCCAATTGTCCACAAATCCACCATGAAGATTCCCAGTATAGACTAATTGGTGCTTCATTGAGAACCACTTGTCCCTAACTCTACGCATATCAATTATAATTAGAATAATGTATCTAATTCAAAAACCACTTTACCATACTAAAACATGTGAAACAATTCCAGTTTACTTCTACACACTGATAATAAAATAATGAACATGTAATTGTTCATAAAAAGGAGGAGGATGATCACCTGGAGGGGGTTGGCTACATCGGAGGCATGCTGGAAGAGGTGGGGAGGCCACCTAGGAGCAGTGTCGATGGGGGAGGTGAGGTTTCCTTCATTCTGCGGCAGCGGCTCATGGTGGGGTTTCCTTGTTCAGTGTCAGTGAGGGGCACCATCGCGAGGGGCACCGTCGGTGGAGGAGGATCAGGGATAGGAGAGGTCACAATGGGTTAGGTAAGGAGGGTCACACGTAGTGGGTATTGGGGAGGAGGGCATCGCCGTGAGAGATGTCGAGGGTTCGGAGGGTCGCGTGGGGCACCGTCAGTGGAGGAGGATCAGGGAGAGGAGAGGCTGCGATGGGTCGAGGAAGGAGGGTTGCACGTAGTGAGATACATCTTGGGTTCGGAGGGTCACCTCCATGAGATATAGAGTTCAGAGGGTCGCGATCATGGGAGGATGGAGGAGGAGCCCGACGTGATTTGGAAAAAAAAGTGATCAGGGGAGAATAAAGGAAGAGCTTGATGGGACTTAAAAAAACAGCGCAAATTTTTATCCACGACTGTATATACTAAATCATGGCTATAAATAAGTTATAGCCACAGATCTATAAAACCATGGCTATAGATCCATGGCTATAGCATAAATCTCTAGTAGTATGTCTTTATCACAAAAAACAAATTAGCACAAGTTATAAAATATGCATAAGTACACCTATGGTGAGATAATACTTTATTCTAACTAACTTCATATGAAGTTTATCTTAATCTTTCCACAAATGGATAACCTTAGAAACCTTTCCAAAACTGAAAATCCAAAACATTATAAAGAGGTGAACTAAATTGGCTTAACATTTATTTCTTTTAAATCAAAAGTATCCCTTGGTTGTCACATTCCAAACATGTGAATTCCATTATCATGTATTTTCTTGAAACATGGTAAGAAATTTAATTACCATAGAACCTTGGTGAAAACATGCATACTTTCAAAAATTAACTCTTCTCCAAATACCATAAATCCAAAAATTCTAACTGAATACATGATGTCATCATATTAGTCCTAAGGTCATTAATAATATCAAACATCTATTTATTTCCTTATCCAAACATTATACACATATTAAGGGTTATCCTTCCCTTAATCATGTCTTTTCCAAAAATATAAACTTTTTACCTCAATCACATTTCATGGTCACCAGTACTATTCATTATATGCTCTTAAATCCTTATGGAAAAATATGGACCAATACATAGATGTTTTATTATTCCATAATACCATAAATGTAATTCCACAACATTATTCTTGAATTCCAATGAAATCATTCCAATATCTTCTTAAACCATTAACCAAGCTTCATCATTTTATTCCTTAACACTTCTTTCATATCACATATCATTTTTAGTCTCTCAATCATCATCAATATTACAATTATTCATATGGCCTTACTGATTCTCTTCATTCATCTATGGTCACCATGAAACTCCATATTTTTATTATTATGTGGGTCAGGAAACTCACCAAAGTTAAGATTGTTGATAATATTATAAGATTTATTATTAGGAATAATAATGATGTTTCTCCTTCCAAATCCCATTTCATTTTTTTTATCATGAGGATTATCATTCCATTTTCCACCATATTCTCCATTTATATGAATCCTCTAGTTTCTAACTATTTTATAAAACCCAAAAAAGAAAGGTTTGAGTGGATATAATCACACTAGAAAAAACTCATAATCAAGGGAAAGTACTTTCAATATATAATATCTTAGTTTTAATCCTAGTTTATCTATGATCATTACCAAAATTACATGATTGTAACCTATACATAGATTTATCCTTAGGTACTTCTTTAGAAATACCTTAGAAATATCTCTAGGGATCTTGCTAAAGTTTTATCATTCTAGTTTCCAAAGGTTAACTAAACCTCCACTTTGATACCAACTCTAACAATCCAAGCTTGATGTGCATAAATATTACATTATTTTTGTGGAATCATTCATACATTACATAAACACATGCCCAAAGTCCATATTAGTTTAGTGCCTTTGGAAACATGGAACACATTCTTCAAATTTGGTGAAAGATATTCATCATATCCCATAAATATCTCCCCCTTTATTTTTCCAACCTAAAACCTTTCTTTATATCCTCGGGAAAAGAAAACATTTGAAAAGGGTAAGATCATATGCTCAGTAAGGGTAAACAAGGAAAATATCTAAAAAAACATGAACATAAGAATGTAAAAACCTGAAGATAAATTTTGAAATTAATACCACGTTTAATATATATCAAAATATTGAGTCATGAATTAAATATTGGCATTTCATAAGGCATAAATCATAAAGAAAGATGAGCCTTGAGAAAATAACATTGGCATAAAAAATGTAATTGTGTCAAACACATAATCATAGAAAATCATTTCCTTATTAGCCAAGGATCTATCCCAATATCATCATAGTGTAAATATTACTTTACTGAACGAAGTTCAATTCTCGTTGTAACCTTGTATTATTGAACTGTGTTTACTTACCATTCTATCCCTGTATTACTGAACTGATATCATTTCTCAGTCAAGTCCAATATCACGGAAATGTGATCATTTTCCATTCCATTCATATCTATCTCATGATATATAAATATTTAACCAATTTATTTTAGGGAGATATGGGTCCCACCTATCACATAATGAAATCATTCTTACGTGTTTCACAAAAACATAAATCATTCATCAAAGCATAACCAAAGGAATAAAATAGGTTTCTTAAACATCATTCCATTATAACATAATCCATGTAAAACAAATGGATTTAATAAATAGAATTACATCATAAAAATAATAAAACTATATGAATAATAGGGATAGAATACTTAAAACATAAACCTATTAAAGAATTCGATCTTAAATAGAAAATAATTTTGATAGAAAACTTGAAATTAATTCTCAAGGAAAATATCCTTTCTTCTACAAAAGCATTTTCTTTTGTCAAAATGCCATGCAATTTTAAAAGAAATGAATTTATTTGAAAATTAACTTGAAATATTATAAGTGAATCTTCAATGAAATAAAGTGTTATTAAAGTGTAAAAATCCATTCAAGTCCTATTAGTTTAAAAACATTCTTCTCATATTTTTTCAAAAAAGTCAAAATGTACCTCATTTGGAAAATGAAGGAAATTTTATTTTCAAACTATGTAGTAAATAAGAAACAATGGGTAAAAATGAATTTAAAAATCCATAGGATAATTGTAAAAAAAATTATGAAATTATTCTTAAATAAAACATGGACATGGATGATAAATAATCCACTGTAGATACTTACATATAAATAATCTCATATAATAATGTGATTGAGAAATTATATCATACCAATTTATAATTAGTTGAATAATATTCCTCATAAAATAAAGCAGATTATATTCATATTTAAATACCATAACCTTCAGAATAATAAACATAAAAATATTCATGAGTAGCATAAACACCACATAAAATAAATTGGTGGTGTATAAGGAATATGTCCCACAGAAATAAAAGTGAGACAAAATAATCCCTTAACATAGATATGGGTTCCTTTGTATATATTAGAAACTACTATATAATGGATTAATAATGTTATAAACTTTATCTAGAACCATATTTATATTTATGAAATCATATGTGATCATATTATCACTTGTCCAATAATATATCATTATAACTCTTCTTTCGAGCATTATTTGCTGCATGTTTTTTCATATAAAACCCAATTATTATTCATAGGGTTCTTTTATATCATTTCTATACTGATAATAATGTTATATATATCATATTTATTCATTATATACATTTATATAATTATTCTTTAAATGAGATCATGGAGAATGAATCACATCGCGTCGTGGAGACGGTGGGTTGTACATGCGTACAAGCGATGATATCATTCCTTTTATTATGAAATGATATAGAAGTGGATGGTATATATATTATTCCAGAATAAATATCTTTTTATAATAATCATATATATTTATTATTTCTTTCATTATACACATCCATGTAAGGTGGTTATGAAAAACATATTACACCATGACGTGGAGATGGTAAGTTGTACGTACACACATGTGGTAATTTCATTTATAGTAGGATGGAAAAAAGGAGGAATATGGTTATTCAATAATAATAATAATATCTCAGTATATAAATGATACTAGATTTATTACTATATAATAGAAACAACTCAATAAGAGTAAGTATAAGAAGAAATAATTTTGAAATAATCAATAGAGGAGATTACCACTTCTTCGACAAACTCTCTCTAGATCTCCTCTTAAAGGTACTAGAGTAGGTCTTTCGAGAAGAAAAAAACCTTTATAATGTGACTAGTGATGTTTATATGGGAAATGGTCAGGATGTGGCTGATATTAAAGGCACAAGGTGGAGTTAATAAGTGAGGGAGGTGGTTCTCTTTTATAATTGAGGTGCGAGGCAGATTTTGAATCTCCAAAAATATTAATTTATAATAAAATCAAACCACATTAAAAAAATTAAAAAATGTCATATTTTGGAATATTATATTGGATAAGGTTGTAATATAATCAACTAATAAATTTTATACAAGTTTTTATATCAATTTAAACCTTATCATTTTAATTAAACCTTAGTTATTCTATTTAATTTTATTAAAGGTAACAGATTAATAAATATTGATAGAGTGAAATATTTACTTATTTTATGTCAGTTAGACCATAATAGGAAAATATATAACATTATAAACCATAAAATAATTATTTTATATTTTTAAAAATTTATTATAATTTTTAAATAATTTAATAAATCGTTATTTTGATAAATAGTCATTTGTGTCACTTTTGATACTATTCAATTTATTGATTTTAAAAAATATCAAGTTAAGATATTATTATTGAAAAAAATATTTTATTATATCCCTAATAGGTTAAGGTCGTCTTGAAACTTTTTTACATATTAACTATTCCAAATTATATTTATTTTAATATTTTTAGTAAAAATAATTTGTTATCTCCATTAATAAAATAATTACTACATCAGTTGTTTTTAATTATTTAATATACTTATTGTTTGAATAAAAATTAAAAATAAAATACTATGACGAATAAAATCATCTATATTTTAGAATAATACTTATATTTGAATATATATTTTGGAAATTCCGACATTAAAAATGTTATATTTATTAAATCATGAATTTTATAACTTTAACATCACTTTAAATAAAATATTATAAGTGTCAAAAAAATTCTATATGGATCCATATAGTACATAACTCAAACCTTGGATGATTATGGTCGAGATATACTTGAAACTAATATTTGTATATGTTTTTTTTGTCTTTCAATGGTTATTATCATTTAAATAAAACTTATTTTATTGATTTTTCATCAATTAAATAATTTCTACATCACCAATATATATTCCTCTAAGGTAATTATTTATTTTATGAAAATTAAAAATAAATTACCATGATAAAGGAAAAAAATTATATTTCAAATTAGTATTTATAGTAGAATTTATATTCTTTATAACCTTATATTAAAAATGATATAGTTATTAAAATTTGAGAAAGAAATATTTAACTTTTCTTTAAATAAAATATATTAAATGTCTTAATCTCATCCAGGCGTCTTTTAGAGGATACCATTTCTACCCAAATATGATTTAGGTAAAAACACACTCATCAAATGGTATTAGGCCAAGTGTTAGGGTAATTTTATAATATTATTTTTACCTTTAATTACCTAATTTACATTTTTACCGTATTAGTAAAAAAATTACTGAAGTTACTATTAATAATGCCCAAAAAAGATATTTATATAATTTGGAGCTACAGATTCCAAATATAGAATCCATTTTTTAAAAGTAAAATCTCAGAAGTTACAATAATTAATTTAAAATTAATCATGTTGTCTAAATGAGAATATAGGTTTTAAAAGTTAAATCATTGAAAAAACTAAAATGTTTTTACATCAAAATTCTATGTAAAATTAATTCTAATGAACTAAATTATATTAAATGATAAAAAAAAATTATATTTTAAACCCATTTATTAATATAACTAAACAATATAAATTACTTTGATGAAAAAAGTTGTTTTTAATTTAAAAGTTAGTATGATTTTATTATTCATTAAAACTTGAAACTTATCAAAAAAATATTAAAAATAATTCAAATTAAAATTGTATATATTTCTTCCAAATAAAATGTTTATTTCTTTAAATAGAATATAATATATTGTTAAAAATTGATTTAAAATGGGTTTGTATTAAAATGAGGCAAAACTGTACTTTTTGAAAAATACTTCTTTTATCCGAAAAATTGAATTTGTTCTTTATATCATGTCTATAAAACATATAAGATGAATTTTAAACATTATATTGAATATATTACATATATATGTTATTAATAAAATCCATAAAGAGTGATTTTATTATTTTATAATCTCAATTATTCGCATTTAAATACTTTTTTCAGAAAAAAAATTCCATTTTATTTAAAAAGGGTTTAATTTTTATTTAAAATTAATTGATCAACCAAGAATTAATTATATATGTACATGTGTAAATAATATTTTGATAATTTAGTTAATTTTGTTCATATCCACCATTATAATGGCTTGGTTATAAGGTAACATAATAATTTTTTTTTTGTTTGCGTAAAGTCGGTCTTGCATAAAATGAAATCTATAAAAAGAACTTGAAATTATGTGTAACACAATACAAGAATAGTGTTGTGTATACCATAAGGTAAGACAGTTTTACATGTAGCACAATATTATCTTGGTGTAGCATACGATACAAGACATCAAAGAAATTTAAAAAAAATCTATCTCAAAAAATCTCGGGGTGTTACAGTGAAAGGCCTCCGAGGGTCAAATCATTGTCAAAATGGGTGAATTTTTGGGGTTTAGGTAATATAAAATTCATTTTTAGGAGACTTTAATTCCCACACATGGTCTGATGGGTAGTATTGCATGGTTTCTTTTACTCATCCACCTAATCATGAACCTCTTTGATATGGGTGTACAGTTTCTCCTAATAAGGTGAACGGTTAGACAAACCATGTTCCAACCATGAAAAATCTTACTATATAGGGTAAGATGGTTTGTTGGGCTGGGATTCACGGTTTTCTCTAACTGTGCACCAACCATGCACTACCCCTATTTCTTCTATTTTTTTAAAATTTCCTTCAAACACACCCCAAATTAAACCCAATTGAGAAGTACTTAATACAAGGAAAAAAATACATATAATATAGCCCGAGTCTTCTCTAAAAAGGTTCTTGATCTTATAGTTGATATATTAGTGTATCAATAAATAAAAATTGTTATAATTAATTAAAAATTATGATTTATAATAAGTTATATTTTTTTAATACACATTTTATGTTTTAAATTACCTTTATAGAGGTTGTTTGATAGAATTACCTTCTTTTAAGAAAAAATAATGATGTATATGATAGAAAATGTGGAAGGTTACATGTCATGAATAATGAAGAATAAAATTTGGGGGTTTTTTCATATGGAAAGTTAATTTATTTAAATTTTTTAAAGATGAAAAAAATTATATGATTCGAAAAAAATTCAATATAATTATATTTATAACATTAGAATATAATAATAAACTAGTACTCCAACCAGTGCAGTTGCATGGGACAAGATAACAAGTAAATCAACGAAAAAATAGATTTAACTAATAATACGTATATAGAGATGCAATATAGGAAGAGAAATAAATAAAAGAGTCAATAATATTTAATGCATAAAATGAGATAGAATCATGTCTTTAAATATTGATCCATTATATTTCAAGGAAACATTTGAACATATCTATTGATAGTAGTTCAGTCTATTCAAGATAGTGAGTAAATCAATATAGTCAACTATTTTTAAATATTTCTAGATGTTGAAGTTTCATTATTGAAATCCCTTATGAATAATCTCCTTTCAATGAATATTTCTTTATCAGAATCATGAGATAAATCTCTATACAAATAAAACAATTAGTAACCAAAATGTGATAGGTGTTGAAATTAAAAAAAACAAATTATTTTAATTGATGTATACTGTTTATAATCATTCAACTACATTTCACTAAATTATATAATGAATTTTTTATGTAAATGTTATATATAAGGAGTAATAGTAGAGAAATAAACATTTTATTGAAAAAGTACATGTAATTGTGAAACATAGGAGGTTAGAAATAACACGTTAATTGGAAATTAGAAAACCAAAATCCAGAATAGTAAAAAAATTAAAAGAGACATTTCTTAAGATGATAAAAAAATAAATATATCATGTTAGGGGAATGTTTTGGTGTATAATTTGCCTCATATACATATCCAAAAACTAATATGATCAACAACCTTATTATACAACCTTATTTATCATCTATTAAATCTCTCTTCTATGTAAGTGGATTGGATATTGAAATTCATGTGTTATATATTTTTAATGATTTGATAAGTATTATAGAATAATTATAATATTCAATGTGAATATATAACATATTATGAAATAAAAAAACTGAAAAATATTTGAAATATGGATCGTGAATAATAAATTCAACATCCCATGTATTTAAATTGGTTTCACAAAACTTCTTGGGGTTAAATACTAACCCAATAAGAGTATAATTCTATATACAATATATATTTTAGACATGAAAAAATGCAGAATAAAAGTTTGGGGTTACCTCAGATATAGCGTGATGAATCTAGGAAAGCAGCAAGATCACTAGTAGTGGTTGATAGGGGTCGGTGGTAGTGACTAGGATAGAAGCAGCTCTAAAAGGGATATTGTGAGGTAAATGGGGGTATTAAGAGTGAGGATGTGTCATATAGGTGGACCAGAAGGGGTGTGGAAAGGGTTAGGGGGTAGGGTAGTGAGGGCAGATGGGCAGCGGCAATGATAGTGACTCTGGGTGTGGTGGCATCTTCAGGTGTAGTGGGAAGGTTTTAGAGGGAGGAAAAGTGATGGGTCTATGGATCTAGTTCATGAGGGGGAGGGTTGGGTTCAAGGGGAAGGGATGATCTCAAGGGAGAAGGACATATGATAAGAGTTAGAAATATGTGTGGTGGCAACGATAAGTTGGAGGGTTTGTGTAAGGTTGTTGTGGTTGTGAGGGGGAGGGTTGTGCACGAGGTGAGAGGTGAGGAGGAGGCATGATAGGTAGTCTAATTTCTTTTATGGATAGTGACCACTAATAGAAATCACCCATTTCTAGGGGTGAGGTTTTACATAGTTTTATTTATGAAATCCATGTTACCAACCTATATACTCGATACGTATTTATTTGACTATCTAAAACAAACACATTGTCACACCACGGCCATGAAATTTAGGCAAAGGATCTATTACAATCAAAGGGATGAGATATTACCTTCCCTAAATATGGAAGGTACAAATCCTTCCTTGAATTATCAATACATTACAGGTCACTCGTGATGCTCCCAACATATCCAACTTCTCCATGAATTGTTTCATCATGGTTTGTGAAATACATCTAATTATATGAGTCATAACATGAATTAATAATAATATTTAATTACGAGGACCATTACACACACTCGCATATAAGAATATATGATGACACCAAAATATGTGGAATTCCTACTGGTGGGTTTGTTCTCATAATCTCCCATTTTAGAGATTACCAAGTGAAAACATCATGGGACAAAGTCTCATTCACTTAAAAGTACTCTCACCTGAAATTCTACAATCTATATTCCCTATCATAGTATATTATTAAACCATATAATTATATTTAATAATATCAACATGGAACTTCAAGGTTATCATTATAGCAGGGAACTACTATGACCTTATCAATGTGATATATACTCTTAGACATTATTACATCAATATTATTCTGAATAAAAATCAATATGTGATAGGATATTTATATTAATATTCACTTCTTTTAATATACATGTAATACACATAAAAATAGTTGGTTATAGTGAACCAACTCCAACATAAACTAGACATTATTCATAATTAAGTTAATCATATTCATACCTTCCAATCCAACGATTGGGCGGTAAGTATCACATTAAATAATAATATTTAAATAGTATATTGTATATTATTTAATATCAGTTTTGCATGTTTCATAATCTATTGAATAAATTGAATTTATTTAAAGATAAATATATTCTAAAATGTCAAGGTGTTAAATTATACCCCCATTAAAATGAATTTCTCCCTCGAGATTCCATCACTTCGATACGAAAAAATGAGGATATCTTTGTTTCATCACATCCTTAGGTTCCTAAGTAGCTTCTTTAAATTTTAGATTCCTCAAAAAAAACTTTCACCAGGTTTTTGGTCTTGTTATGTAGACCTTTATATCTATGATCCAAGATTTATACTAGTTTTTCTTCATAAGAAAGATCATGTGTGAGTCGTAAAACCTCTAAGTTAAGTACATGTAAAGGATTTGGTATGTACTTACTCAGGAGAGATATATGGAATAGATCTTAAACATGATAGAGGTTTGGTGGGAATTACAAATGATAAGATACCATTCTTACCCAATAAATAATCTTAAAAGGTCCAATATACCGAGGGATATAATTTCCCTTATTTTCAAATCTCATAACCTTTTTCTAGGGATAAGTTCATAGTAATACCTTCTCACTAACATCAAATTCCTGATCTCTCTAATGATTATAATCATAACTATTCTATCAATCCTATGCTTCCATGATGTGATACTGAATATCTTTAAATTTATCTGCCATTATCTCAGCTAGCTCAAGTCCCTATCGATTTATTTCTCCAAATTTCTCTCAGTATGTTTGAGTTCTAAACTTCTTTCCATAGAGTGATACATAAGGATCCATCTGAATTCTTGAGTGAAATATATTGTTTTAATAAAACTCGAATGAAGGAATGGTTTGATCCCAACCACCTTTGAAATCCATAGAAAAATTTCTTAGCATATCCTCTGGAGTTTGAACAGTTCTCCTAAACTAAACATCTCTCTAATTATGAAAATAAATTCTGATACTCAACTCTCTATCCATAATCTAGTGAAGAATTCAATATTACATCACGTTAAACCTCAGATCCTGATTAGAAATAATAGAATTCAGTTCCCTATGAAACCTTAACACTTATTTAATGTATATTCTAGAAGTCTGATCATGAGAGAAATATTTTATGATAGCAATGAAGTGTTTCGACTTTGTAAGCCAATTAACTACAGCCCAAATAGAATTATGGCCATTATATGTTTTGGGGAGTCTAATGACAAAATATATGGTGATTTTTTACATTTACATCCATGTATAGGTAATGGTTGTAACATACCCTTGGAATTTTGTTTCTCAGTCTTAACTTCACAACATACCAAGAACAGAGATGCATAATTTGAAATATCTCTCTTCCTATTGTCCCACCAGAGATACTCTTTTATATATAAATATATATTCATACTTATAGGATGAATAGATAATGTTGAACTATGAGCTTCATCCAAAATATCATTCTTTAGTTCTGTCATTGAAGGGACACATACATGGTTCCTGAACATTATTATTCTATCATAATCAAGTACTAACTCATGAATATTTCTCATATTTTTTCTAGTTCCGCATCTTCCTTCTATGCCTCTTTAATCCTCACATGGATAAATGGTCAAACACTCATTTTAGTAAGATAAGATATATCATCTTCCTTTAATATTTATATATAAATAATTTTAAAATCCATAAATATTGGATCTTTTTTTATCCTCATCATAGATCAGATAGCATGACCCTTTAAAATTTGATCATCTTCCACCTTGTTTGCTTTCCTGGGGTGGTAATATACTGAGAAATCATAATATTTAATCAAATTCAACCATATTATTTTGTGCATATTCAACTCTTTCCTATTGAAAATATAATTTATAATTTTATTATCAATATATATATCACACATTTCTCTATAAAGATAATACCTCTATATCTTTATTGTAAAAATTACCATAACTAACTCTAAATGACGAGTTTGGTAATTTTTAACATGAACCTTCAATTTTCATGATGCATAAGTTATTATAATATCATTATGAATATGGATGCATCCTTTTCCATTATTCAATTCATCACTATAGAATATAAACTCTTATCTACTATAGGGTAGTGTAAGTACAGGTTCACTGACTAACCATCTCTTTATTTCCTTGAAATTTTCTTCCCATTCATCTATCCATAGAAAATTAGATCCATTCTGAGTTAACTTGGTGATTGTATTAATTCATCATGATAAATTCTCCATAAAGCATCAATAATATCCATAAAAACAAAGAAAACTATGGATATCAAGCAAGGTGGTTGGACCGGTACAATGTTCAATAACTTCCGTCTTTGATGGATCTACTGATCTACCCTCATTTGAGATTATATGACCGACAAATGAATCCTTTTGAAGATAAAATTCACACATTGTAAATTTTTCATAAATCTTATCCTTCCTTAGGGTCTTTAGTACAATACTCAAGTGATCTTCATGCTCTTCTTTAATATTTGAATATATAATAATATTTTCTGTAAATACTTCCACAAACTTATCCAGGTATTCTCTAAAGACAATATTCATTAAATACATGAATATAGGTAGGGAATTAGTACGTCCAAATAGAATCACTATAAATTCATAGTTTCCATGTCACATACATAAAAATATTTAAAGGTTTTTTTCATTTATATTTCATTCATGCTTTGTTTTGGGGTTTTCGAACATTTTATGGAGGAATGGGCGAGTTTTCATGAATTGGGCAAAACCGTGAGCCCAATTCCAGATTTAAAAAAAATTGTTTATTTTATAACTTTTCATTTTTTAATATTTTTCACCCATTAAAATTCTTAAATGGCCTCCCCTAACATATTAACACCACCATGGAAATTTAGATCCTTTAGAAATCTATAACCAAGGTGTATGTGGGTTTTTATATAAGGGATTGGGCCTGCCTGGAAGACCAATTCCAGTTTGAAAAATAAAATTTGTTTAATTAATAACTTATCCAATTTTAAGTATATTTCAGTGATTCAAAGCCACACCCAAGCCCATTTAACCCCTCTGCGCACCTAGTATCCTATCATCCACTTTGGAGCTCATATCCATTGCTATTAAGTGCCTAATATCTTAGGGTTTCTAAAATCGTCTAGATTTGAGGAGGTAAGTTCTTTATATCATAAATCTCTCAATTCTTACACTGTTTCCTCCATTATAGTTCCTAAATGACCTCCTAATCCTTTTTCAAACCACCCCTGAATTGTAACTATTTTAAATTTTAGATTCTTGTGTATTTGGGGAGATTCTTTCAAGATCTCTCAAGTAAGTTAGTCTATTTCATTCCTCTTTCAAATTGCTTAGGGTTTCATTCAATTTTTATTAGGAATTATTCACTTTTTCTTTAAGTAACAAATGAAAATGGGTAGTTATTCTAACCTAGGGTTTAACCATGGGTTTTATTGGTCAATTATTGGGGTTTTAGGTTTGTTCCAATCCCTCTTGGTGCGGCGGTGGTGCGACTTGATTTCTGCATGGTGTTTCAAGGGTTTTCAATACTTTGGTAGTTTATTACAATGTTTATGAAATATATATGATTAGAATGATGTATTTATGATATTTTCATGCCTATTTAATTTGATTAATGCTGCAAAAATGAGTTTTAGTGGTGTTTGTATTGTAAGTGAAATTTTAATGTCAATTTCATGTGAAATTTGGGGGGTTTTCATATAAATCTTTTGTTGGTTCATTAAGGGATGAACTATAATTATTTAGTTGATTTTATTAAACTCTATTAGGGTGGAAAATAATGTTTCCAATGTTCTTATCCATTGGTTGTTGCTGAAAAATTGGTTTTGGGTCACGTTTGTCAAGAAAATGATTTTTGAGTAGAAATTTGGTGTTGAAATAGGTTATTTACATGGATATTCTATGTGGTGATTATTGGGGGTTGTTTTATAACTCATGTAATGGGTTTAAAGAAATATTTAAGGTTATGTGAATTCTTTTTTGGTTAATTTGAGTTTTCACATGATATAAAAGTGGGGTTTTCAAAGAGTTTTGGCTGAAAACAATGAAAGATTTGGAGAAGTTGTTTTTATTGAAACTCAAACTGTTTTTTTGTGTATTATAAATCGTACAAAATGTGTGTAGCTACTTTACTAGGTGTATGTGACCAGTAGTGGTGTTTTACATGAAAATTGATATGTTTTGAATGCTGAAATGTTTTAAGCACAAAGGGGGAAACCTGGGTACCTAGGTGGGGCGGATGTGTACTAGTACGGCTAGTGGACTGGAATGGTTTTGTCCCTATTTCACCAAGTATTTGGATAAAGACAACTCTAACTAAACCATTTGGATGATTATTGGGTACTACAAGGTTATGGGTATGTTACCTACTAGTGTCTTGTGCACGAGAACGGATTTTACTATGGTTACTTTACACCGAGGTATGAGCTACATGGGGCTCGAGATTATCTAGTGCCTTGGGGTGTTCCCAATTCTTTTTCTCATTGTGTTTGTGGTATTTTCCCTTGTATTGGGGTGTTTTTGGAATTACTTTATTGTAGATAACATTTCTATTTAATTGTGTTAACATTCATAAAATTTTAGCTTGAAATGTTTTTTCAAATTGAAAGTTTCATTTCTTGGAATTTATCACTGCTTTTCTTTGCGTATTAAAACTCCATGCTTTCTCACATTTTATTTCATGATCTTTGGAATCATTGGGTGGTATCCTATTGGGATTAGGATCTCACCCTACTTACACCCCTTGGGTATAAGTATAATTTATTATGCTTGACTCGGGTAAAAGGAAAGCTATGGGTGATGGCGGTTCAGGGTGTTAGTTCACATCCTTGGTGCGGAGTTGCAGAGACGACTTGTGGGTGATGATCCCTTGTCATGTGGATTCCTTGGGGATTTCTAGTTGTTGTATTTATTTGTATTTGGACCAGTTTTATTGTCTTTAAATCAATGTATTCAGTTCTGGACTTTTCTTAAGACTTGTTTGGCTCAAAAATTTCAGATTTATATTATGGATTGTGTTTATTATTTTATGCTTTCATACTTGGGTAAATCATTCCCAAACCTATATTAATGGTACCCGAGAACTTGTGCCTGCCTACGGGGATAGGGAACGCCCTTTGGGCCTTGTCACAGGCTGGGTTTGGTGCCGGTATTGGTTGCGACCAGATTCGGTTCGTGACAAAATGGTATCATAGGAGGTTAATGTTTTTGGATTATATTGCTATTTTGGGATGAATCAGGATAGAAAAGAGATAAGACTATTGGGGATAAAGGTTTAAGTTATGAGTAGGTTTCTTGGACCGAAACTCTTGTGGAAGACCTTGAGTCACCATGGGACGTTGGAATTTACAGATTGGCTTCACTTCCAGGTGAGACGTGTGGGCTGCAGACCACACGTAGACATCGGGCGGATGTGGAGTGGTTGTTTCTTTTATTACTGGAATGTGTTTAGATTATTTATATTTGATATATTTGATTAAAATTTTCAGAATTTTGGTATATATTATTGTTTTGTGATTGTTCCATTTTGTATCAACATGCCTCCCCAGAAAGGTCCCACGCACCCATGGGAGGAAGCCAGAGAGAGTTCTCCCCCACTGATTGATCAGAGGCTAGTGGAGGTTGTGGTCCAGGATATCCAAGCTCTGGGGAAGGGACCAACTCCTTCTCTTATTCCTACAAAGGTAGAAGAGATGGTTCCTAGAAAAGATAAAGCTCGGGAGTTTCTAAAAAACAATCCCCCTACCTTCCGAGGCAGCTCTGAACCCCAAGAAGCAGAGGAATGGCTTGAGAAGATTGAGTATATGTTTGAGTTCCTAGAAACACCCAAGGAGCATGGGGTGAAGTGTTCCTCCTTTCTATTGGAGGGTCCTAGCTGTAAGTGGTAGGAGTCAGGGATTCAGACAGGGAAGAATGAGCAGATGCGCTGGGGATATTTCAAGGTCTTCTTCAATGAACAGTACTTCCCTGAGGTCTTGAATTATGCTAGGTCTATAGAGTTCATGGACCTTGTTCAAGGGAATATATTTGTGATGGATTACACCAATCGTTTCACTGAGATGGTTCAGTATGCTCCATAAATTGTCTCCAATGAGTAGGAAAAGTCCCAGAGGTTTGAGAAAGGCTTATGACCAGAGATTTACTCCCAGGTGTAATTTTTTAAACTGAGGACCTATGTTGAGGTCATTTATTAGGAGTGCATGGTGGATATTGATAATAAATATAGGTATGGTTTCTCTATTTCAGTATCAATAGTGGGATGTGTCAGCTCCTCAGAGAAGAAAATTAAGTGGGAGGATTATGTGAAGAAAGGAGGTGGCAGTTCAGGCCACTCTTCCCGGCATTTTTCATCTGTGGCTTTTGATGCGAGATCAGTCATGTGCCACCCATGTGGGAAGCCTAGAAACATCTGAACAACATTTCCACTTCCTCTGAAGCCTTGTTACTAGTGTGGAGGTATGTGGTATTTACATCTCTTTTACGGTGTGGCACGTCCACTCCCGAGTGGGGCAGGATCAGTGGCTTCAAGAGGAGTGCCAGCACAGTCCGAGAAGTCGAGGATTGGGGGATATCAATTTGGAAGTTGTGGTGATAGGTTTGGATCATCTTCAGGGTAGAACTAATTCAGGGCACAACCACAGACTAGCAGTCATCATCAGGCAGAGACTGAACATCTCCATGGAGTGGATCATGCACCAGCATGATCAGAGGCGGGACCGTCGACAGTTCTAGGTACTGTTCTGATCGCATCTTCTATAGCTGCTACTATTTTTTATATTGGAACCTTTGTTTCATTTATTTATTCCTGTTTTGTGGACATTCTAAATTTTCCAACTGATTTAATTTATTTTGTGATGCATTTGGTGACACCGCTGGGAAATAAGGAGTAGTGCATCAAGTGCCCCTCGTGTGCACTTTCTGTGTCAGGGTTTGAGATAGAGTGGGACCTCCTAGTTCTAGATATGGAACTATTTGACATAATACTTGGCATGGATTGGATAGTACACTTCAAGGAAAACACTGATTGCTATAGGTGGTGAGTGAGTTTCACGGCACCCAATGGGAGTTGTCAGGTTTTTCGGGGAGAATGGGATCCTCGTTCGGGTCGTGTTGTACCTCCACTCCTAGAGTTGGGATGTTTTACCTTCCAGTTATCATCGCTAATTCTAGAGGATGATGTTCTTTCCCCTAGAGGTTCACTACCTCATTAAGTGAATGATTTTCCAGAGGTTTTCCCGAATGATTTCTCAGGTTTTCCTCTAGAGCGAGATGTGGAGTTTTAGATTGATCTGGCGCCGGGAACACAGATAATATCTATTCCTCTTATCGCATGGCCCCCACCGAGATAAGGGAACTAAAGATACATATAGATGACTTAGAATCTAAATTATTCATTTTCCCGAGCATCTCTCCTTGGGCCTCTCCTGTGTTTTTCATAAAAAAGGATAACAGATCCCTCCGGTTGTGCATTGACTACTGGAAGCTGAATAAGGTAACAATTAAGAACAAATACCCTTTTCCCAGAATAGATTATTTGTTCGATCAGTTGAAGGGGGTGAAGTGGTTCTCAAAAATATACTTTTGTTCGGGCTATCACTAGCTTAGGGTGAAGGAGTCAGATATTCCTAAGACAGCCTTCTGAAGTAGGTACGACCACTTTGAGTATTTATTCATGCCCTTCGGATTGACCAATGGTCTATCGGTCTTTATGGAACTCATGAATAGGGTGTTCCATCAGTATCTCAATTCCTTCATTGTGGTATTATTGGATGACATTCTAGTATACTTTGGATTTGAGGAGGAACATGAACTTCACTTGAGGATCATCTTGGGAACTTTGCGGGATCACCGTCTCTATGAAAAGTTGTCAAAGTTCACTTTCTGGATTATGGAAGTGATATTTCTAGGGTATGTGATCTTTCACCAGGGGGTTTCAGTTGACCCTAAGAAGATTAGTGCATTTATGTCATGGGATCATCCTAAGAATGTTGTCGATATCAGTAGTTTCCTTTTCCTAGCTAGTTATTACAGGTGATTCGTTCGGGATTTCTCTCAGCTTGCTTCTACGACGACTACGCTCACCCAGAAAGGGGTTAAGTTTGTATGGGGTCCAAAATGTCATGCATCATTTGAGGAGATAAAGAGGTGGTTGACTACCACCCCCATGCTGATTTTTCCAGAGGATGGAAAGGGATATTTGGTCTATTTTGATGCTTCAGGTATGGGTCTTGGGTGCGTTCTTATACATGATGATCACATGGTGGAATATGCATCTCGCCAACTCCAACCACATGAAAAGAACTACCCGACCCGTGACTTGGAGTTGGTAGTGGTGATGCATGATTTGAATACTTGGCATCACTAACTCTTTGGGGAGAAGTTTGTGGTCTACTCTGATCACAAAATATTGGCCTATATCTTCTCGCAGAAGGACCTCAACTTGAGGCAACGTCATTGGATCGAGTACTTGCAGGGGTTCAACATTGACATTTTCTATACCCCAGGAAAGGGTAACATGGTGGCTGATGCTTTGAGAAGAAGGGTTCTAGTGTAGGCTTTGAGGAAGTCAAGTGATGAGTGGACTTTGATGGGGCTCTTTTCTCAGATGCATGTGGATACCATCGAACACAATGGAGGGGCATTATTGGCGAGTGTCCAGTTGACTCCTTCATTATTGGAGTTGATTCAGTGGGAAAAACCCAGTGATGAGATTCGTCAGTGGTCGAAGCAGTTTATTCATTGTGGGGAGACATCCTATGATTGGTTGTCGTCTCCCGAGGGCATCTTCTGCTTTAAGGGTCATTTAGTAGTGTCATTATCTCTGTGGAAGGTGGTGGTGGGGGACAGACACTAGTCTTAGGGGCTTTTCCATCTGGGTGCCACCAAGATGTATTATGTCGTCCGTCAGTAGTTCTGGTGTCCTGGTATGAGATGAGACATAGAGGACTTTGTGTCGAGATGGTACACATGCTAGTAGGTGAAAGTAGAGCATCAAAGGCCCTCAGGTTTGCTCCATCCATTACCCATTCCTACCTAGAAGTGGGACGAGTTCACCATGGACTTCATTGTTGGATTACCTCTTACACCTTGGGGTAAGAATTCCATTTGGGTGGTGATTGATTGTCTGACCAAATCAGCCCACTTAATTCTGATCAGAGATACAGCTAAAGTGGATGAGTAGGGTCGTTTGTATATTTAAGATGTGGTGAGACTCCATGGAGTTACATAATAATTTGTCTCATATTGAGACCATGTTTCACTTCTCGGTTCTGGGAAGGCCTTCAGAAGGCCTTGGGGTCTTAGATTAAGATGAGTACGACATACCATCCTCATACAGATGGTTAGATAAAGAGAGAGAATCAAATTTTGGAGGACATGCTATGTGCATGTGTCCTAGACTTTGGAGGTTACTGGGATAGCCATTTGGGGTTGGTTGCGTTTTCTTATAATAATAGTTACCAATCCTCGATTCCAATGGCTCTTTTTGAGGCGCTCTATGGTCGGCCTTGTTAGTCCCCCCTGTGTTGGGCTGAGGTGGGTGAGACTTCACTATTGGGGTCGAGCCTTTTGTAGGAGACTTCTGAGAAGGTAAAATTGATCAGGCAATGATTTTTGACATCTTAGAGTCATCATAAATCTTATGCTAATTGGAGGTGTCAAGACCTAGAGTTTTCTAGGCGTGATAGGGTATTCTTGAATGTGGGCCCTCGTCTAGGTCATCGTCGATTGGTGAAGCAAGGGAAGCTGACGCCGTGATATGTTGGCCCTTCTGAGATCACTGAGCATATTGGAAAGGTGGCATATAGGTTGGCCTTACCTTCTCAGTTGACATCCATCCATGACATCTTCCATGTCTCCCAGTTGAAGAAATACAACCTGGATCCGTCCAATGTGCTGAGTTGGGAAGAACTATAAATATAGCCTAACTGGTCATTTTTTGAGTGGCCAATGAAAATAGTGGTATCCCAAGAGAAGGTTCTTCAATGGAAGTCTATTCCCTTGGTCCGAGTTCATTGGTATCATGGTAATGATACAAAAGAGACATGGGAGAGGATGTCATGGGTTGAGAAAGAGTATTTGTTCATGTTTTTTGATCAAGCATTAAGTTGACTTTTTGGGAGGGAAAGTTTTCATGGTTGGGATAATTGTCACATACATGACATATTTTAAAGGTATTTTTTCATTTATTTTTCTTTCATGCTTTGTTTTGGGGGTTTCCCAAGATTCTAGAGTGGAATGGGTGAGTTTTTGTGAATTGGGTCAAACCATGAGCCCAATTCCAGATTTAAAAATAAATTTTGTTTCTTTTATAACTTTTTTATATTTTAATATTTTTAACCCATTCCAATTCCTAAATGTCCTCCCTGACATATTATCATCACTATTTCAATTTGGAGCCTTTAGAAATCCATAACCAAGGTGTATAAGGGTTTTTATTTAAGGGATTGGGCCTGCTCAGAAGCCCAATTCCAGATGTAAAAATCAAATTTCCATAATTAATAACTTATTCAATTTTAGGGATTTTTCGGTGATTCCAAGTCTCAACCAAGACCATTGAACCCAACCACACGCCGAGTATCCTCCCAGCAACTTTACGGCTCATATCCATCACGATTGAGTATAGAACATATTAGGATTTCTAAAATGATCTAGATTTGAGGAGGTAAGATCTTTCAATCATAACACTCTAAATTTTTACTCTTTTTATTCCATTCTAGTTCCTAAATGAGCCGCTCATCCTTTTTCAAACCAACCTCTAATTTTGGTTATTCTAAATTTCATCTTCTAGTGTGTTTGTGGATATTCCTTCATGATCCCTCAAGTAAATTAGTCCATTTCATTCCTCTTTCAAATTGCTTAGGGTTTCATTCAAATTGATTAGGGATTCTTCCCTTTATCTAGAATTACCAAATGACCAGGGGGTAGGGTTTCAAACCTTGGGTTTAACTATGGGTTTTATTGGTCAATTCTTGTGGTTTTAGGTTTATCCTAAGTCCTTCTTGGTGCGGTGGTGGTGCGACTTGATTTCCGCACAGTGATTCAAGGGTTTTCATTAATTTGGTAGGTAATTCCAATGTTTATGAAATATTTGTGGTTATCATGATTTATTTATGATATTTTCATGACTATTTCATTTTATTAATCCTGAAAAATGAGTTTTAGCGGGGTTTGTATTGCAAGTGAAATTTTAATGCCAATTTATGTGAAATTTGGGGGGTTTTCGTATAAATCTTTTGTTGGTTCATTAAGGGATGCCCTATGATTATTTAGATGATTTTATTTAACTTTATTAGGGATGAAAATAATTTTTTCAATGTTCTTATTCTTTGTTTTTTGCTGAAAAATTGGTTTTGGGTCACATTTGTCAAGAAAATGATTTTTGAGAAGCAATTTGGTGTTGAATTAGGTTCTTTACATGGCTATTCAATGAGATTCTTAATGGGGGTTATTTTATAACTCATGTAATGGGTTTAAATAAATGGTTAAGGTTCTGTGAATTCTTTTTTGGTTAATGTGAGTATGCAGATGGTGTTAAAGTGGGGGTTTCAATGATTTTTGGGTGCAAAACAAGGAAAGATTTGGAGAAGTTGTTTTTATTGAAACTCAAAGTGTTTTTTTGTGTGTTCTAAATGGTATAAAACATGTGTAGATACTATACTAGGTGTATGTGACCATTATTATTGTTTTACATTAAAATTTATATGTGTTAAATTCTGAAATTTTTTGATCACAAATGCAGAATCCCGGGTACCTAGGTGGGGCGGATGTGTACTAGTATGGCTAGTGGACCGGATGGGTTTTGTCCATGTTTCACCTAGAATTTGGATAACGACAACTCTAACTAAATTATGTGGATTATTATTGGGTACCAATAGTTTATATATATTTTCTCTACTAGTGTATCATGCACGTGAACAGATATTACTATGGTTACTTTACACCGAGGTATGAGGTATATGGGGCCCGAGACTATCTAGTGCCTAGGGGTGTTCCCGATATTGTGGTTCACTGTGTTTTTTGTATTTTCCCTTGTAGTGGGGTGTTTTGGAAGTACTTTATATTATATAATATTTCTATTTAATTTTGTGAACATTCTGAAAATTTTAGCTTGAAAATTGTTTTCAATTGAAAGTTTCATTTCTTGGAATTTATCACTGCTTTTCTTTGTGTATTAAAACACCTTGCTTTCACACATTGTATTGCATGATCTTTGGAATCATTGGGTGGTGTCCTATAGGGATTATCCTCAAGCCCTACTAAAACCACTTGGGTTTAAGTAGACTTTATTATGCTTGACTCAGTTAAAAGGAAGGTTGTGGGTGATGGCATTTCAGGGTGTTAGTTCACATCCTTGGTGCAGATTTGTGGTGATGACTTGTGGGTGATGACCCCTTGTCGTGTGGATTCATTGGGGATATCTTTCTGTTGTATTTATTTGTATTTAGACCACTTTTATTGTCTTTAAACCAATTTATTTAGTTCTGTTTTTTCATAAGACTTGTTTGGCTTGAAAATTTCAGATTTATATGATGGATTGTTTTTAATGTTTTATGCTTTCATACTCGGGTAAATCATTCACAAACATAAATTAATGATACCCAGGCACTTTTTCCAGACCATGGGGATAGGGAACTTCCTTCGAGCCTTGTCACAGGTTGGGTTTGGGGCCAGTATTGGTGGCGACCAGATTCGGTTCGTGACATTCCATACCTTGTATGAAATTTTTTCTTAGGTATATCTTCCATCTTGACCCTCGATTTATGAAATCTAGAATGAAGTTCAATCTTGAAAAAATATCGAGGTCCACATAGTTGATAAAACATGTCATCAATATAATTTAGATGATGATTGTTCTTGGTAGTGATGTTTTGAAGTTCTTGATAATCAATACAAGTCTGCATTGATCCATATTTCTTCATAACTAAAAGAATAGGTTCACCCCAAGCTGAAAAACATGGATAAGTGAATCCCTTGTAAATATTCTCCTAGAGTTTCTTCTTATATTCCTATGTCTCTATGAAGTCCATTATATATAGATTCCTTGAAATATGTGTAGTACTACATATAAAATCTATTGAAAACTCAACTTCAATATTTGAAGGAATAGTAGAAAACTGTTTCAAAAAGACATCAAAAATATCCCTATGGGAATATGTTTTATGTTGAGTTTCTCTATAACCATATGAGATAAATACAAATTTTGTAAAGGAATAAAGACCAATATAATGGATTTTATTTCCATAAAAAGTTTATATTTATCAACACACTGATAGATGATCATAGTTTGATTCATAATATCAAACATGACTTCCTTTCCTTAGAAATTGATGTGGTATTTAGGTAAAGAAATCTAATCCATGGATAAGATAACATAAAATTAAACTAAAGGGAGAATAATGATATTTTTAGGAAGGACATTCCAATAAACTTTAACTAGATAATTATCCTAGATTTGATATTTAATTATCATACTATTTGGGGTTTTCTAAGCTAATTCAACATCTAATCATTGGGGATATGAATTAAAAATCATATATAATTTTCATGATATATGGGAATTCATATAACTAAGCTATAATACGGTACATAAATATTTGAGGATACCTATAACCACCTTGAATTTATAATTCTATCTTTAAACCCTTTCTATAACCAAAATGGATATCTTGATCATCAAGAATCATTAATCGGAATGATCATTCATATATTCATGAGAAATCATTAATATGATGTCTAAATCATGACACATTATTTTAAATATAAGACACCTTAGGTTTAACCTAGGTCATACATCATCATAATCTATTCAAATCCTTCAGGACGGTTCATATAGAAAAATGTGAATTAACCTAATAATATCCCTCGGGAGTGTTAAACAAGGTGTAAAGTAAGGCACACTCACCATAAACCATAATTATGGACAAGATATACTTGACCAGCTCTTTTTGGGGTATTTACCCAAAAATTCATCTATTACAAAACCACAACCACTTGTAGTATCCATGTAGGGATATTTTCTAGGAATACCACACTCATTTCTTTACCATAAATTAGGATTCTCTTCTATACTTAGGATTATACTAAGGGTTCTCAGCAAATTTTTCTAATCCTAATTTCCAAAGTTTACTAAACCTCTATCTAATACCAACTATAGAAACCCATAATTTTTATATATAAATATCACATCATATTAGATGAATATTCAATACATAACATTAGGATCTATACTAGAATCATACAGCTCTAGTGTCTTTGGAAACATATATACATAAAAAACTTATCCATAAGAGATCTGTATCATCTCCCACTAAGTTATTTAGAACTAGATCCCTTCTTAGATATATCATACATAAAACCTTTCTTCATAACCTAGGGAAAGGAAACATAAGAAAGGGTGAGATAATATGCTCTATAAGGGTAAATAAGGTAGATGGCAATGTTCACTTAAACATATCATGATTATTATGGTATGATAATATGATCTTAACATTTAAAAACTATACCCTACATATCAAAGATAATAATATTGATTCCTTTCATAAAACATTGAAGATAATATGATATGAATCAAAATAATCGAAGAACATGATATATAATAGAATAACATTGGCTTGAAACATAAGTTTTTATCATACATATAAGCAAAGAAAATCATTTCCTTAGTAGTTAAGGCTCACAACCAACACTATTAGAGTGGATTAGGTTCACTCCCCAAACCCCCATATCCTTAGTCAGGGTTCACTCCCATGATTATCATAGTGTACATAATACCTTACTAAACTAGGCTCACACCCTATTCTAGACCTTATTATCTCATGAGATATCCATCTTTACCCAATTCATTAGAGGAGTATATAATTTTAATCCCACACATAACATAATTAAAATCATAAATACGTGTTCCACAATATCATGAATCTTTCATCATACCATAAACCATGTAAAGGAAATTATTTTCATAAATATTTTAAAATAGAATCATATCATAAACCATGTAAAATAAATTGGTTTCATAAAGTTTTTATCAATACATAATTAACTTGTGGGAAAGAAATAGTTTTTATCGAATCATACTTAAAGAATTGTCATCAAATGCATCCAAATAATGAAAGTGGATAGTATTATTGGACAATATACCTAGTAAATCATAAGTAACATCAAATAGTTTCATATTATATGAAAATACCTTTCAAATATATTTAGAATATTTCTTGAGGAAAATACTATTTTCATTTTGAAATCACTGCTTAAATATCTAAAATTTTCACAAATATTAACGAAAACATTTCCATTGAAAATAACTTTATAAACCTGTAAAGTAATATTCAAAGTGATGAATGATCAAGGGGGTGGGAAATTATTTTCATCCTATGTATGTTAAAATAAATATTATTTTTTCATTTTTGGTAAAAATTTAAAAGTATTTCAATCAGAAAACAACAATATGATTCATTTTAAATAATTTTTTAAAAATTCAATCATGTGTAAAAAAGACTTTAAAAAATAATAGGAAAATAAAAATGTTCCTAATAACATTTTTTAGAAATAATGGATAAGGAATAAAAATAATTTTTAACTGAAAATATTAAATAAGTTGGTTTTCCCATAAAAAAATCCATTCAGTATATTGAGTACATATAGGGAAAAAATGAAATGAAAACATGTATTCTCTAGAAATAAAAATAGGAGAATAAAATTCATTAAATTATTAAGGTTGGATCATGAAATTTCATCATTTTATACATAACCATAAATAATCTCAGTAAATAATGAGATTTTAAAAAACTATTACCTCAAGTTCTATATACATTGAAAGCACTCTAACCTCCTCTTCTTAGGGATACCTCCTTTCGATCCTCTATTAAGAACACTTGGAATGGTATTTTAATAAGATCAAACCCTTTAATTTGTGGATAAAGTATTTTAGAAGATAATTATCTTAGGTTTAGTCAATCTAGATGACTCAGTGTTATGTAAAGAAACTATGTAATGGGTTTCATTTTTTAAGTAAGGGAAAGGATACACTTGGAATTAAAAAAATATTAAAAACTAATTAATTCATTATCCTTAAAAATGTTTCCAAATGGACATATATTCAAAGAAAAAGAATCTAAGTTCAAAATATCATCTTTTAATGAAAATTAGATAGGTTTTGTGTCATTTTAAACCATATAATTTGATTTAACCCCTTGGATAACAAATTTTAATCTTAACTATGGGGATAAATTTTTTAATATTGAAGGTTTATAATTCTACTTATAAGGTAAAAATTAGCACATAAATGGAAAAGGTATGAAATTTTCCACATTTTTTCATCCTTCTTTTCTTCATTCAAGATTTTTTTCTTAAATATTTTAATATAATATAAAATATCATTAATGACATTTTCAAAACTATTCATTTAATTTGACTTTAATTGTAACATGACACAAAGGGAATTCAAATATAAAAATTTCAAAATTCCCAAATATGTTATATTTATCTATAAAATTCAAGGAACATAATAATTCATAAAAAATGTGTTACTTTTAATATTCTTAAAATCATTTATTTAATTTTTCAATTAATTGAATAAATATGATGTTGGAATTGCATAAGCATTTAAGATAATTATTCTATCGTTAAAAATTAAAAAACGTACCATGATAAAAAATTTATTTATTATTTTAAATAAATTTTTATAACCAAACTTATCATTTTTTATCCTTATGTAAAAATATTAGAGACATTAGAGTCAAGAGATTGATATTTTTCATTTACTCTTTCCTTAAATTAATATAAATGTCATAATAAAATAGAAATAGAACTAAGTGGCCATATATTTTTGAATTAGATAGAAATGGTTGAACTCCACTCATTTAATATGATAAATCCAAGTGTTAGAAAACTTTTAAAGTTATTCCCCAAATTTTTAACCCTATTTTATTCGTTTTACTCTTATAGAGGTGGAAAAAATTTACCAAAGTCATTATTCATAATGACCAAAAATAAAAGAAACATATTTACCAAATTTTAATCACATAATTCCAATTATTGAATCCATTTTTAAAATATAAGACACCTTAGTTTTAACCTAGGTCATACATCATCATCATCTATTCAAATCCTTCAGGATGGTTCACATAGAAAAATCTGAATTAACTTAATAATATCCCTTGGGAGTGTTAAACAAGGTGTACAGTAAGGCACACTCACCATAAACCATAATGATGGACAATATATACTTGACCAACTCTTTTTGGGGTATTTACCCAAATATTCATCTATTCCAAAACCACAACAACTTGTAGTATCCATGTAGGGATATTTTCTAGGAATACCACACTCATTTCTTTACCATAAATTAGGATTCTCTTCTATACTTAGGATTATACTATGGGTTCTCAGCAAATTTTTCTTATCCTAATTTCTAAAGTTTACTAAACCTCTATATAATACCAACTATAGAAACCCATAATTTTTATATATAAATATCACATCATATTAGATGAATATTCAATACATAACATTAGGATCTATGCTAGAATCATACAGCTCTAGTGTCTTTGGAAACATATATACATAAAAAACTTATCCATAAGAGATCTGTATCATCTCCCACTAAGTTATTCAGAACTTGAACCCTTCTCAGATATATCATACATAAAACCTTTCTTCATAACCTAGGGAAAGGAAACATAAGAAATGGTGAGATCATATGCTCTATAAGGGTAAATAAGGTAGATGGTAATGTTCACTTAAACATATCATGATTATTATGGTATGATAATATGATATTAACATTTAAAAACTATACCCTACATATCAAAGATAATAATATTGATTCCTTTCATAAAACATTGAAGATATTATGATATGAATCAAAATAATTGAAGAACATGATATATAATAGAATAACATTGGCTTGAAACATAAGTTTCTATCATACATATAAGCAAATAAAATCAGTTCCTTAGTAGTTAAGGCTCACAACCAACACTATTAGAGTGGATTAGGTTCACTCCCCAAACCCCCATATTCTTAGTCAGGGTCCACTCCCATGATTATCATAGTGTACATAATCCCTTACTAAACTAGGTTCACACCCTATTCTAGACCTTATTATCTCATGAGATATCCATTTTTACCCAATTCATTGGAGGGGTATATAATTTTAATCCCACACATAACATAATTAAAATCATAAATACATGTTCCACAATATCATGAATCTTTCATCATAGCATAAACCATGGAAAGGAAATGATTTTCATAAATATTTTAAAATAGAATCATATCATAACCCATGTAAAAGAAATTGGTTTCATAAAGTTTTTATCAATACATAATTAACTTGGGGGAAAGAAATAGTTTTTATCGAATCATACTTAAAGAATTGTCATCAAATGCATCCAAATAATGAAAGTGGATAGTATTATTGGACAATATACCTAGTAAATCATAAGTAACATCAAATAGTTTCATCTTATATGAAAATACCTTTCAAATATATTTAGAATATTTCTTGAGGAAAATACTATTTTCATTTTGAAATCACTACTTAAATATCCAAAATTTTCAAAAATATTAAGGAAAACATTTCCATTGAGAATAACTTTATAAACCTGTAAAGTAATATTCAAAGTGATGAATGATCATGGGGGTGGGAAATTATTTTCATCCTATGTATTTTAAAATAAATATTATTTTTTCATTTTTGGTAAAAATTTAAAAGTACCTCAATCAGAAAACAACAATATGATTCATTTTAAATAATTTTTTAAAAATTAAATCATGTGTAAAAATGACTTTAAAAAGTAATAGGAAAATAAAAATGTTCCTAATAACATTTTTTTTAGAAATAATGGATAAGGAATAAAAATAATTTTTAACTGAAAATATAAAATAATTTGGTTTTCCCATAAAAACATCCATTCAGTATATTGAGTAAATATATGGAAAAAATGAAATGAAAACATGTATTCTCTAGAAATAAAAATAGGAGAATAAAATTCATTAAATTATTAAGGTTGGATCATGAAATTTCATCATTTTATACATAACCATAAATAATCTCAGTAAATAATGAGATTTTAAAAAAACTATTACCTCATGTTCTATATACATTGAAAGCACTCTAACCTCCTCTTCTTAGGGATACCTCCTTTCGATCCTCTCTTAAGAACACTTGGAATGGTATTTTAATAAGATCAACCCCTCTAATTTGTGGATAAGGTATTTTAGAAGATAATTATCTTAGGTTTAGTCAATCTAGATGACTCAGTGTTATGTAAAGAAACTATGTAATGGGTTTCATTTTTTAAGTAAGGGAAAGGATACACTTGGAATTAAAAAAATATTAAAAACTAATTAATTCATTATCATTGAAAATGTTTCCAAATTGATATATAATAAAAGAAAAAGAATCTAAGTTCAAAATATCATCTTTTAATGAAAATTAGATAGGTTTTGTGTCATTTTAAACCATATCATTTGATTTAACCCCTTGGATAACAAATTTTAATCTTAACTATGGGGATAAATTTTTTAATATTGAAGGTTTATAATTCTACTTATAAGGTAAAAATTAGCACATAAATGGAAAAGGTATGAAATTTTCCACATTTTTTCATCCTTCTTTTCTTCATTCAAGATTTTTTTCTTAAATATTTTAATATAATATAAAATATCATTAATGACATTTTCAAAACTATTCATTTAATTTGACTTTAATAGTAACATGACACAAAGGGAATTCAAATATAAAAATTTCAAAATTCCCTAATATGTTATATTTATCTATAAAATTCAAGGAACATAATAATTCATAAAAAATGTGTTACTTTTAATATTCTTAAAATCATTTATTTAATTGTTCAATTAATTGAATAAATATGATGTCGGAATTGCATAAGCATTTAAGATAATTATTCTACCGTTAAAAATTAAAAAAAGTACCATGATAAAAAATTTATTTATTATTTTAAATAAATTTTTATAACCAAACTTATCATTTTTTATCCTTATGTAAAAATATTAGAGATATTAGAGTCAAGATATTGATATTTTTCATTTAATCTTTCCTTAAATTAATATAAATGTCATAATAAAATAGAAATAGAACTAAGTACCCATATATTTTTGAATTAGATAGAAATGGTTGAACTCCACTCATTTAATATGATAAATACAAGTGTTAGAAAACTTTTAAAGTTATTCCCCAAATTTTTAACCCTATTTTATTTTTTTTACTCTTATAGAGGTGGAAATAATTTACCAAAGTCATTATTCATAATGACCAAAAATAAAAGAAACATATTTACCAAATTTTAATCACATAATTACAATTATATAATCCATTTTTTAAATATAAGACACCTTAGTTTTAACCTAGGTCATACGTCATCATCATCTATTCAAATCCTTCAGAACGGTTCATATAGAAAAATGTGAATTAACCTAATAATATCCCTTGGGAGTGTTAAACAAGGTGTACAGTAAGGCACACTCACCATAAACCATAATGATGGACAATATATACTTGACCAACTCTTTTTGGGGTATTTACCCAAAAATTCATCTATTCCAAAACCACAACCACTTGTAGTATCCATGTAGGGATATTTTCTAGTAATACCACACTCATTTCTTTACCATAAATTAGGATTCTCTTCTATACTTAGGATTATACTAAGGGTTCTCAGCAAATTTTTCTTATCCTAATTTCCAAAGTTTACTAAACCTCTATCTAATACAAACTATAGAAACCCATTATTTTTATATATAAATATCACATCATATTAGATGAATATTCAATACATAACATTAGGATCTATGCTATAATCATACAGTTCTAGTGTCTTTGGAAACATATATACATAAAAAAACTTATCCATAAGAGATCTGTACCATCTCCCACAAAGTTATTTGGAACTAGAACCCTTCTTAGATATATCATACATAAAACCTTTCTTCATAACCTAGGGAAAGGAAACATAAGAAAGGGTGAGATCATATGCTCTATAAGGGTAAATAAGGTAGATGGTAATGTTTACTTAAACATATCATGATTATTATAGTATGATAATATGATCTTAACATTTAAAAACTATACCCTACATATCAAAGATCATAATATCGATTCCAATCATAAAACATTGAAGATAATATGATATGAATCAAAATAATCAAAGAACATGATATATAATAGAATAAAATTTGCATGAGACATAAGTTTCTATCATACATATAATCAAAGAAAATCATTTCCTTAGAAGTTAAGGCTCACAACCAACACTATCAGAGTGGAGTAGGTTCACTCCCCAAACCCCCATAACCTTAGTTAGGGTTAACTCCCACAATTATCATAGTGTACATAATCCCTTACTAAACTTGGTTCACACCCTATTCCAGTCCTTATTATCTCATGAGATATCTATCTTTACCCAACTCATTGGAGGGATATATAATTTTAATCCCACACACAACATAATTAAAATCATAAATACATGTTCCACAATATCATGAATCTTTCATCATAGAATAAACCGTGGAAAGGAAAGGATTTTCATGAATATTTTAAAATAGAATCACATCATAACCCATGTAAAATAAATGGGTTTCATAAACTTTTTATCAATACATAATTAACTTGGGGGAAAGAAATAGTTTTTATCGAATCATACTTAAAGAATTGTCATCAAATGCATCCAAAGAATGAAAGTCGATAGTATTATTGGACAATATACCTAGTAAATCATAAGTAACATCAAATAGTTTCATCTTATATGAAAATACCTTTAAAATATATGTATAATATTTCTTGAGGAAAATACTATTTTCATTTTGAAATCACTGCTTAAATATCTAAAATTTTCACAAATATTAAGGAAAACATTTCCTTTGAAAATAACCTTGTAAACTTGTAAATTAATTTTCAAAGTGATGAATGCTCATGGGGGTGGGAAATTATTTTCATCCTATGTATGTTAAAATAAATATTATTTTTTCATTTTTGGTAAAAATTTAAAAGTACCTCAATCAGAAAACAACAATATGATTCAATTTAAATAATTTTTTAAAAATTCAATCATGTGTAAAAATGACTTTAAAAAAATAATTGGAAAATAAAAATGTTCCTGATAACATTTTTTAGAAATAATGGATAAGTAATAAAAATAATTTTAACTGAAAATATAAAATAAGTTGGTTTTCCCATAAAAACATCCATTTAGTATAGTGAGTATATATAGGGAAAAAATGAAATGAAAACATGTATTCTCTAGAAATAACAATAGGAGAATAAAATCCATTAATTTATTAAGGTTGGATCATGAAATTTCATCATTTTAAACATAACCATAAATAATTTCAGTAAATAATGAGATTTTAAAAAAACTATTACCTCAAGTTCTATATACATTGAAATCACTCTAACCTCCTCTTTTTCGGGATACCTCCTTTAGATCCTTTCTTAAGAACACTTGGAATGGTATTTTAATAAGATCAAACCCTCTAATTTGTGGATAAGGTATTTTAGAAGATAATTATCTTAGGTTTAGTCAAGCTAGATGACTCAGTGTTATGTAACGAAACTATGTAATGGGTTTCATTTTGTAAGTAAGGGAAAGGTTACACTTGGAATTAAAAAATAATTAAAAAATAATTAATTCATTATCATTAAAAATGTTTCCAAATGGACATATATTCAATGAAAAAGAATCTAAATTCAAAATATCATCTTTTAATGAAAATTAGATAGGTTTTGTGTCATTTTAAACCATATCATTTGATTTAACCCCTTGGATAACCTTTTTTAATCTTAATTGTGGGGATAAAGTTTTTAATATTAAAGGTTTATAATTCTACTTATATGGTTAAAATTAGTACATAAATGGAAAAGGTATGAAATTTTCCACATTTTTTCATCCTTTTTTTCTTAATTCAAGATTTTTTTTTTAAATATTTTAATATAATATAAAATATCATTAATGAAATTTTCAAAATTGTTCATTTAATTTGACTTTAACAGTAACATGACACAAAGGGAATTCAAATATAAAAATTTCAAAATTCTCTAATAGTTTACACATGCATAAAATAAATTCATTGGTTATAAATTTATTATAATTTAAAATTAAAATTATTTTAAAGTAAAACCTATCTAATTTTCATTAAAAGATGATATTTTGAACTTAAATTATAATAAATTTATAACCAATGAATTTATTTTATGCATGTGTAAACTATAAATTTTTTATAATTTAGTTAGTCTTATATATACCCACCAATCCAACTTCTAGGCTATAACCATCACATTAAATAATAATATTTAAATAGTATATCACTATTTTTTTAACTCATTTTTTCATGTATCATAAGGTGTCAAAGAAATTGAAATTATTTAAGGATAAATATATTATATAATTTTTGGGGTGTTTTAATTCCATTTCAAGATTTTAGTAATGGAAGGACCTCATTGTAAAAACTAACTATCATATGAAAATTAAATACTTGTAACTTGGATGGAAGTGATAACATTACAATATTCTTTCCTTAATGAGTTTTTTTGGCCTTTGAGCAGGGTGAAATATAGAGCTCTATATTCACCTCAACCTCTAATAAACATTCTAGGTGGGGTATAAATGATTATATGGTAGAGTACCTTTAATATATAATGTTATATGATTATAATACACTCATGTTATTTTCTTGATTTCATATTTCAATCCAATGAAAGGTGAACAAGACTAAAAAGGTGGCATAGTTCATAAAGTGCCTTGAAAATATTTATATACTCCTCTTAAGGTAGTTCTGTGATCTTGATATAGGGGTATTCACCCATAGGTTTTTATGTATATAAGGTATGAATTATTCCATTAATGTATTCGTAATTTTATATTGAGTAGTGACCATGGTCCAGAACATGACTAGTATTCTATCTTCAACTAATTATTTTTGCAAAAAAAATATAGGTTTCCTCATCCTCAATGAATGTTTTTTCAACCTTATTTAATTATAAAGTTCATTTCTATAATTGTTATCAATATTAATGTCATCATTCTGAATATACTCATTTATATGCAAGGGTACATGGTCATAGGGAGGTATATACGATGATAATTACCTCAAATTGTACATTGATTGGGATGAGAAATTGTTGATTGGTGATGAGGTGTCCATTGTAGCTGGAATCAGTTTATGAAGATTCTATCAATATGAGGGAAACATGAGTAACATTAACACAGGGGGGCCTTCATGATTAGAATTTTTATTATTTTAGGGAGTTTCTTCACAACAACTTCCATGTGGAGGACCTCCATGGTTTTTTTTTGGATTCTCTATTATGGGGAGGACCTCTATTCTTATTGACTTCATTATCATAGGGAGGATCTCTATAAAATATTCCCTAGAAATTACTTCCAGATTTATTATCTTGGTTTCCATAGGGATTTCCTCTTTGATTACCAATTATTTATGAGTAGTTGAGGGGAGGAACCTCCCTATCTGTAAATAATTATGTTGAAAGGAGAACCTTTTCCACAATAATCCAAAAGAGTAAATTTTCTATTGATATTCACATTTCTATGAAGAGGAACTTCATATAGATTGATCTGTATATAACTTTTAGATATTTATATTTTCACTTAACTGTGGGGTGGACCCTATGGATGATAATTTACAATTTAATAATATGAGGTGGGTCTTTTTGGTTGATATGTTTAATGTTCCAGGGAGGACCTTTGCAATGAATTCTCTAGGGTATACCTCTAAAGTCATTTGTTATGGAATCATGGGAACTCAAAAATCATGGTCACCTTTATGTATTTATAAGAAGTATAAGAATGCAGTAATTTATTTACAAATCATTAATATTTTATAATTATTATCACTAGTGATTTGGAATGATCATTGATCCGTTTTTTGGGTATGATAATGATCCTCTATGATGTTAGATACCTAGGGGTAGGAACCTTCTCCAAGATTGTAACCGTGGATTACCCTAGAGAGACATCCTTCTGAATTATTTCTATCATTTGACTAGGGTTTAAACATCAATAATTATCAGGGATATATAATGAGGGCAGTGACCCTCAACTTTAGGATCCCTCTTAGGTGGATACTCAGTCTCCATTAGGATATGTCAATGTGATTCATGGGTATTAATGGGAACATGGGTTTGGGTTTGAACCTACTCTCTAACTTTTATAGTCAATTTCCCCGAGTGATCCCTCCTCCTGGTTGTCCTAGTTTGTACATTTAGGGTCCATATTTCAAATGTTGACGCATCAATATATTCTTGAGGAATCAAGTTCATGTTATGTTTCCAAATAATGGTAATATTCTTTGAAATTTACTGAATAGTTGTAGGGATTAAATTGATGTCCTCATCCACCACTCTATGATAAGGGATATGGGTGTTTCTACTCTTTTGGACAAAATCCAAAAGTTATTGGTCATAGTGACATTGGCCACATTCTTCTCAACATCATATCATCATCCAAGAAGACAAGAGGGCTTCATAAACTAATATTTTTTAAGATTTTCCTTACTGTTTAGGATTGAGTTGTTGAGATGGTAATCCCACATGAGGTTGTAAAATACTGAACACTGTAGGTGTTGGTTTGGTGACGGTTTCTTCTAAAACCATGGGTCCATGGAAATTATCATATTTAAGGTGTATATCTAGGGTATACTCTACTAAATACATCTATTAATCTTCATTGATTTATTGTTTCCCCTATTATATCAAAGTAATTTAACATTGTTTAGTGAATTGAGTGATAATTCTATTTATATTAAAGGTATATCCTATATAGTAAAACCAAAAATAAGGGACTCATTAATATAACATCATAATAAAAAGTAAATGGTCAATTGATATCTTTCACAAGTAAAGGATTTCATGTCAGGTGTATCTTTTCTATTCCAACATATGTTTCACTCTGAAGGTTTATTTTTAGATTTGGACCTTCTATAAAAATTTAGGTTTTCATTAGTTTGTGATAATGACACTTTGAATTGCACAACAAGTTTGAGGGGATGGGAGGTCATCCCATCCCATGATAATCTTATATTTTAGTATAATAATATATTATAGATTTAATACATATTAATTAAATAATTCCAAAAAAATACTAGTTTTCTTGGTCATTGAGGTGATTGGTCATTACCATTCATCTAATTAAACATCAATATGTGTCATAGTTTCTTCTTATTCTCCCTTTATAGTATGTTACACTATGGTTTAAAGTTATAGTAATGGTCACAATGGAAATTATCATTGTATAGGGAGGTGGTATCGATTGTGGAGTCAAGATTGGGCCCATAAAATTAGTTTCCTAAATATTCTTATGAATATAATTAGAACCCACACAGTCTGGTGTCTCTTAATGGGACAAATAATACTTTTTAAGGTCATTTGAAAAGGACCATTATGGTTACTTTTAAGGTCTTGAGAACAAGAACAATATAGTGACCTTTAAGGTCATGTGTCTAGGTCCAATGTGGATCCTTTTAAAGGTTGTTCATCTAGGACTAATGATGTTCTTTTTCAATTCATGTGTCTAGGACTATGATACCTTTTAGTTTACACCCATATGACGAGGACCTATTCCAAGAAGTTTAAGGTCATGTAGAGTGGACTAATAAGTAAAATTTACTTATAAATGGTTTGGTGTGGGACTTATTCCAAAGAAACATTTTGGGTTATTCTGGTAGATGATCCTTGTGAATGTATTCTAGGGAGACCAGGAGGAGTATCTTGACTCAAGACATTTTTGGTAACCAAGAGAAAAATATTGACTCGAGGCATTTAATGAAACTAAGAGGTGTATACCAAAACATATGTAATTTTGAGGAAACCAAGAGGAGTGTATCAACTCAAGGTACGTTTAAAAACCAAGATGAGGATCTCAACTTAATGGGATTGTTTAGGGAATATGCATGAGCTACCTAGATGAGAAATCATTCATAGAGGGGGTAACCCTACACCCTATATTATGTGGTGGTGGAATTTTTCAAAGGGGGAAACATGTGATATAATATTCTAGAGTCCCATAAAATATTTGGTTCATGTGAAAAGGATGTTTTTCCACAAAATAAATCTTATAAAACATTAAAAAGAATATTTTTTTAAAATTGGGACACCCTATGAAAAATCTTATATGGAGATAGACTATTGGAAATATGGAAGAACACACTTCTGAAAGCACTAATTTTTCATAATATTGGAGTTATCTATGAGTATTTATGGTCTTCAAAAGTTATAAGGGTTTAAATGTTACTGAACTTATAATAATTATGTGAGTGGCCCACTGTGAAAAATCCACATGGGAAACCCTCCATTAAAAGGATACATGGGAGACCTTCACAAAATCTGTTATGTAAGATAGATCATGAAGAATTTTTATGGGTGATACATCACCACATAGAATTTATATGAGATCCTTCACCCTTCTCAGGATTTGATTAAAATGTTACCTGAGAGATTTCAGGAAGACTTGGGAAAATGAATTTATTTATATGTTGTTCAATTTTTATTAGACTTCATGTCGAGGGAAATGCTTCATCCATGAATTGTGTGTTGGGGTAGTATTTATAATTAGTGTGTGTAAAAAATTTCCCTATAATTTTAGAACCTTTTCCATAAATGAGGCATGTGGTCACATAGTGATTCCACTTTGAAGTTTCATATGATACTATGTCATAGATAACTCACGTGACAAATGATTTAATCTAACCCGACCATAAAATATTTTTGATTTAATTTGAAATGTTAAACAATTTGATATAACTTTACTATAAAGGATCATTAATTAATCTTATACAGTTATAAATTTTGTCCAAGTATTGAATCTTTTGTGGCCTAAAAAGACACTGATTGAATCAAATGTGTCCACAAAGGATTAGAAACTTAATCTAACATGACTTCAAATAATTTTCACCTCTTCTCCATAAATACAATCCCAATCAATGAGAATATCATGCGTCTATAAGGGTTCTTCACTATGATACCATAAATAAGGATCCTTATGTAAAATAACTAATTACTTTATGGTAAAAACTTATCCTTCTCTATTTTACTTTCTTTCATCCAAACTTATTAAAAGTGTTGTTTGAATTTTTTAGGTTTCAATGGTGTTGTGAAAGATTAATCATAGATTTTAGGTAATCTCACATATTTCCATATATGGAAGAGGACTAGATTTTCAAACACTAAGTGTATCCAAAATTACATTAAATGTGGTTAAATTTAAATATAATAATAAATTTATTCACTTATTTTTGGAAGAATATTTATTTAAGAAAAAGTTGATTGTATGGACTCAATCATGAGATATTTGACTTTAGAATATGTGAGTTTAATTTTATCTCTTGTTAAAATATTCACAAGGTAATAAATAAATATTTATTCACATGTTCAGTAAAGAGATAAAAAATATTTTTTTATTTAAATTACATGGATGTTAAAATAATATTTTTTCATAAGTTTAGTGAATATAATATTTTATAAGAGGACATAGATAGAGTTTAATTATCTGAGGAAAATGATGTATTTTATTTAATATTATTTAAATAAATATTTTTTTTATTTATTTAAGAAATGATATTATAATAAACATATTCCATAAAATATAATAATAATATTTTTATTATAATTATATTTTGACATGGAGAATGACTTATATTAAATAATAAATAAAAGCTCTTTGTGTAATTATTATTATTTTACCCAGAGTATATATTATTAAATTTAAAAAAAATTAATGATATGAGTTGAAATAATGGAGAAAAATTCTTTAGAATTCTCTCAAGCCCCATAGAGAAGTCGCCCCTTCCTTCCTCTTAAAAATCCAGAGAAAACAAGAGATCATTTTTTTGAGAAAAAATGAATGACGTAAAGAATTTGTTTCTTTCATGCTATCACCAAGAGTTTCTATAACTATTTTTAGAGATTAATGAAGTAAATGTGTGTTTTTTAGATGAATCCTTGCTTGGATTCCCCAAAGTGGTTATTACGTAGTAAGAGAAGTGATAAAATTATGATCAAGGAAGATTGTTTTAGATGAAGTATTCTCAGTTTAAATTATTTATAATTTAAATATTTATGATCAATCTATGATATTTTAGGTATAATTCATCTAGTTCTTTGAATTTATCAATTGATTCTAATGAAAAAAATAATTGGTCACTACACTGATGCTTTTATTTCACCTCAGAGCCTTCACAAATTATGTCCAAAATCCAGTTTGGTATGAAATTACTAATGGAATGAAATGTAATTAAATAAAATATATTAGTATAGAATAATTATTCTTGATGAGTATTAAAAATTTAAAAATAAATTTTATAATTTATTATAATTATTTGAATTATTTTTTCATTAGTCTTTTATCTTATTTTTTACTATTTATATTTATATTATTTTAATTTACTGAATATTTATAATTTATAAATTGTAGATTAATTTAACTTATTGAATGTTTGAGAGTTTATTTTTAGTTGATGTGAAATGAAAGAGAGAACCGAGATGAAAGAACATCATTTGAAATATTTTTTTAATAATGGGTGAGAATTAAACAATTTTTAAGTAAAAAATGATTAAGATGTCATCCCATTATGGGATTTTTTCTATATATTGTTTTCCTAGTTTTTTCACTATATAGTGGTTTAGATTCCTGTAATTTTATTTTATCTTAATTGGTTTTAATTAGTTTTTCATCTATATTTGGAATATTGTTTCTAGTTATTCTTAAATATTTTTTTCATTTTAACTAGTTTAAATATTTTTTAATCTGCTTCTCGTGGATCTTCTTCATCTTATGGATTGGATTCTTATAGTGAATAAAATTCATAAACATAAATTGGATAGGTTTTTTGTGTTTTTAATTTTTTTGTGGAATATTTCATCTACATCTGGTGGATTGACCACATCTCTATCTGGTGGACCAACATCATCTATTGGATTGGATTCATCTGGTGGATCACCTTTACCTATATTTGGTGAATTGGATTCATTTTTATCTAGTAGATCAATTTAATCTAGTGATTGAGATTCATCTGGTGGATCGACCTCATCTGTATCTATGGGATCATATTTATCTTCACTTTTAGATATGTTAAGATTTAAAATGGATAGATTTTGAGTGAAAGAAATATTTTATATATTTTCTATGATCCAAACATGTCAAATATGATGAATATTTTTTGTTAGAATAGACATTGTCTTGGAACCCCTAGATATTTTTATCACTTTAAATGTGGAGTTTGAAACTTGGTATGGATGTTATCTTCTTTGTTGAGATGATATTAGAATATAAATACTTTTTTCTCATATTTAAATTCCATTTTAACAATAAATTTGGATCTAATAGAAGGGGGAGGTCTAGTGGTCATGTCATTTTTTAGATGGAACATATTGATTTTATAATTATTATATTTTCTATTAATCACATACCTAGTCAAATTCATGTGGATGATGGGACTATTTTGGAATTAAGTGGTATTTATGAGTGGCCATGTAGTAATGATAAGTGGAAAACATGGGATCCACTTCAGAAATAATTTCACTAGAGTTTGGGCATATTTCTATGTGAATATATTTTAATTAGATGTTGGTTACTGTTATAAAAACTGAGACCTTAGGTATATTAGTAAAACATTCTGGGTTTATGGTGGTAGTTTTTTCAATCTTCTCTTCATGGTATAGATTATTCTGGTTTTGGATTTTCATTACTATTGGGTAGGGATCTATTGACAAAAAGGTTTTAATGACTAGATTAGTACTTGGGTTTCATTTCATAGACTGATATTTTTCCTCATTATCAGGTACAAAACCTACTTCCTTCAAATTCTTATCACTCACTAATTATCATGAATATTTATGTTGATGTTTTATAAAAGATACTGAAAAGGTTGTTTTTTAAAATAGAATGAGTTAAGGATGAGGGGTGACATGATGTTTTATAGTGAGCCTGGGTATTAATACATGTGAAATATTCTAGAGATATACATTAAAGAAACAACTGAGATCTTATGAACTAGAGTAATCACTAAAGGTATATCAATGGAAAAATATTAAAGGTATAGTGTAGTGAATTCATTGTCTTTATATGTCATGGGTGAGGATGATAGTTTTTATTAAATTAGTTTCTTAATCAATTCCTTATTAAGTAATGCAACTTTTCCTACTTCATATTACACATTTTAATGATATTAATTTGTTATTTTCTAACTTCTATTGTGGTAAGTTGGGTGATAGGAATAGGATAAATTTTCTTTCATGGGAGAAACATTGGGTGCCTAAAATTTTATGTGGATTGGGATTCATAAATTTAACTTGTTTTAATATGGATATTTTGGATAATAATATTTAGTATTTACAAGAGTCCACTTGTAACCATTATGAGATAGTAATTAATGACAAATATTATCCATGTGATAGTGTTTTTTATTCTCAATTAAATATTAGACCAAGTTTTTTATAGGAGACTTTGGAGGTTGAATCCTCTTCTTATAGAGGTACATTATTGGTTAATTGGAAATGGATCTTAGGTGAATGTTTGGTTGGATGTGTGGTATCTAGATAAATAATATTTCATTCCTTTAACTCTATACTTAGATGGTTTTGAAGATATTATGGCTAATGAACTTGTTATGAAAAATGATCAGGTTTGGAATTTTAAAAAACATTATGAATTATTTAATGTTAAATATAAAAACATTGTTTTTAAAATTCCTCTAGTTTCAAATATTACTCTTAATTATTTATTATGTAAATTTACTAGAGATGAAGATCATAATGTGATATTTTATTATCATTTTTTGATTTCATATTATGATAATATTTCTAGTTCATATGTTAATATTTTTTATAAATCCAATCTTCCTCCAAGGTTGAAGGATTTTTTGTGGTGTATTTTTTATAATTTTCTTACTTTATATGAAGTCTTTTTACATTGATACATTATTGAGTTTGATGTCTATTAGTTTTTTCATATGGGTGAGGAATCAAATATTTATACAATTTGATATTGTGATAGTGCCACTTATATTTTCTTAAGGATTCCTCAAGTTCCAATATCTGTTCTTCATGAATTTTTATCTCATTTACATATTCTTTTATTTTGGAAGAAGTTCTTAAATTAATATATATTTTATTTTTCTTGTGTTCTTTCATGGATTATTCAGGATATAAGGATTGATCAACTTATGAATAGTAATTTTTTTCTTAAATCTTTATGGATTCAGCATGATTGGTAACTTTTAGAGGTATAGAGGAAAACAATTAATTTATTTGTAAGGAGTAATTTTTTATATTATCCTTTGAAATATACTAAATTGGAGTTGATTTATCTAATAATTAATATTGATATAGAGATCTTGACTAAGTCTCATGTTGTTACTAGTTCAGTTTGTACTAATTATCATGGTGATGTTATTTTACTAGGTAATGAGGTTTCAGAGGCTATTTGAAGTGACCCACTTATAGAGGTTATGGTAATTATTTATGGGATTTTTAAAATACAGACTCTGTGTTATACTATTTTTTGAGTATGATCATCTCTAGGTGGTTGTTCTATTATCCCATGATTTTGATTATCAAAATTATTTGGGTATCGTGATTAACCATATTCTTTTTGAGTGTCAGGATATTACATTGCATTAATTTTATTTTGTTAAAAGGTATGTTAATAGGGTTTTACATTCTATTTCTCACTCTTTTTCTACTTTGGTGATTTGATGTAGAGTGGTGAGATTCTTTCCTTAACTTCTCATTTTTTACTTGCTGAATTTACAAAAATAATTTTCCACATTTCATTAAAAACTTATTTTAAATCCATATATTTTTTTGCTGGTTTTATAGTTTTATAATAACACTCATTATAGTTAGAGAAATAAATTTAGAATCCCAAACCATGATCATCAAACTTGATTATAGAAATTGGGTAAAAATTAAAAATGAAGACATTATAAAAGTATACCTTTCACTAAAGATCTATATAAGCATCCATCTCTATCACATGCGGTTGATTAAAATCGCCATAGTAGCAGCATCCAAAATATATCCCATATCAAGGGTATACCTATAGGTAAATATAAAGAATCCAACATTTGGATGAGATCCATCCAACTTCCATGGTATTCTACTTCCTTAAGAACAAATAAAAATGATAAATATAGCCTCGAGTATAAGGGATCTTTGACCAAACATAAACCATTCACATGTGCTTCCGTCGCATGTAAGTGGGATATTTATAGAGCTCTGAAAGATTCTCCTAAAGCATTCAAGCATTAACTCCTGAGTTATAATACATGATTTAATGCCTTGTCCAATATATGAATTGTATATATGAATTAATCCCCCTTGTTGTTACAACTTATGTAACATCCCTTTCTTGATGATAGCCTATATGGAAGATTCTTGTGAATGATAATTGTTATCATTCGAACACTCATTATATTTTCAAAGAATGTATCTTAAAGTTATATATCTTATTCATATCCTAATACATTTATACCAATGTACTCTAAAGATTCTTCTTAAGGATTCGTTTTCATGTATGTATCCTTTATTGTGTGGATCCATTCCACTTCACTTAATTGTGTTTTGATAATTGAAAATTTATCATTTTATTCCATATAACACGTGTAAAGAAATGTTTTTGAATATTTCACTTCTTATATAAGAAAAATATTTAGTTTTATTTTGTTTATTATTTATTCAATTGGTCTTCATGTTTTTTTGTGCCCTATTAACTGATTTTGAATAAAAAACACATTAGTTTGAGTTGAGAAAATACTCATAAATTGAAGGAATTGATTATAAGTATTATTAGTATATTTTAAATACCTTATATGAAATTTTTCTACATAAATTCCCTAATGTTAAATCTATCTATGTGAATTCCCTTATGTGAAATCTTTCTACATGAATCCCCTTATGAAAATTTTTTTATGTAAATAACCTCACATGAAATTTTTCTATATAAGTCCCTTTACATGAATTATATTTACATAAAATTTCTTTACAATAAATATTCTTATTTAATTACACTTTTTTATAGTATATTCTTGAATGATTATCCTTATATGGATTTTTCTTACATGGTTTACTCATACATCAATATCACTCATACTCAAAAAATATCCATATGTAGAATGTCTCTTACATGGATTTAATTTTTTGAATTTTTATTATTACTTAAGGTTGATATATTCTAAATTCTAGATTTCAAATTCAAATATCACTTGTAAGATTAAATTTTTCCATCCATGAATTGATTATGAATTATAAAGTGTTTTAAGCCTGGTTATTTGTAGTATTTATTACTTTAATTAATTATTATTTCATGTATTATTAATGTTGCACTATATAGTTGTTTCCTTTTTTAAAATTATCAAATATAATTAAATATAATGATTATTATTATTATTATTAATCATTTATAATAGAGGAACATGTGAAGTATCTAGGAAATTATCTTTGAATAACTTTGAAGTAGTTCATTACTAACAAATGTGCAACTGCCACTTTGGAAATAAGGAACAACAATGGATACACTTTTGATTTTTTTATGCATGGATAAAAATATTTATATAGACTCTAATATATATAGTTTAAAGTAATATAAGTGGAAAGGATATATAAACTGGAAGAGATACATGATTTGTATAATGTGAAAAAACAAAGGATAGTTTATACATGTTTAACTTTAATGTATGATTTGTGTTCACTACTGTTGTGATTATTTTGGTATGGAATTAATCATTCAACATTATAATTCTCTAAATGAATATTATAATATACCTTTACATTCATATCCTCATTGTTTAAAACTTCTTTTTGTGGTGTTTTATTCTTTTAATATTGTATACATGCCTGATTTTTTTTATAATTTTACATTCAAAGCCAAGACCTTAGTTTTAGGTTATACAACCCTTATAAATGGTACGTCTGGTTGTGACTTGGTCCATTAAAAGTAAGGGGTTTTTAGTTGTGCATTGTAATAAATAATGTTATGTTTGGTTCTTCCTCAACTTTAAAAGGAAGGTTCTGAGTTGTACCTTCAAGTGTGAAAAATTAATTTGTATTTGGTTTGTGACTCTAGGTGTGCAAAAGTCAGTTGTAATGGGTTGTGACTCCCCTTTAAAAGTCAGGTCACTTTATAGAGGTTGTCATACTCTCATGTTGAGAGTCTTTAGAGTATTTATAGGATCATTATGATTCAAACTATAATAATATGCTTCATATTTTATTCGCTACTCCAAATTAACTTAACTTTGATGATATATTTAAAATTTAAAAAGGAGGTCAATTAAACCCCCCCCCCCCTCTTCACCATTAAATCATCTTACCATCTATACTAGATAATTGGTATCAAATCATGGACCATAAATGTATTATTATCACTATTTTAAGTTTATTTCTTTGTTAAAAATTTTCTAGAATTAACCATATAAGGAAAAGATAAATCTGATATAGAAGGATCAAATTCTAATGATGGTTGGATTCCACAAAGATAGTAATTTTTATGGTTCTGATTATGGTTATAGTAAATTCATGATGGAAGATTTATTTATATAGATAATAATTTATCACTAAACTCTAACGATGAAACCTTATAAGTTTCTCTAAATTAAACCAAAAACTTTGACTGGTAATGATTCCCTTACTTATATCTTAAACTATAAATTAATGAATATTTTATATTGTATAATTAGAAAAATGTGTTTAGTCATATATCTATATGTAAAGTTGCACCTGATATTTATATAATACATCAAGTCACATGGTGCGGATCTGATAAGCTTAAAATAACTAAACTCAATATACCTCGAGATAAATATCAAAATATTAAAATGGGTGAAGATGATATTGTTAACCAAATGTTCAATAGATTTACTAGTATTGTAAATTAAATGAATGATTTAGGTGAAATATTGGATAACACTATTCTTGTTTAAAAGAGTTTTAGAGATTTAACTAAAATAGGATGAAATGAATGTTATTATAAATGAAAGAAATAAATTTAAATAATATACTCTTAATGAATTATTGGGTTAGTTATTTCAATATTAATTTAAACTTAAGAATATTTTTTAATAAGAATTTACTAAAAATAAAGGAATTTTATTTAAACATATGAAAGTTTCTACTTACTCACAATATTATGAGCTACATGGAAATTATAATGATGAGGTTGCTAAATCTTTTAAGGTATTGTGAAGAATAACTAGAACATATTAACCTAAATATTATCACAAATTGGTCTCAAAAGGTAATGTTATCTCAAATGAAGTTCCAAAAGTAACTTATAATGTATTCAAGAGAAAGTAGAATATTAAACTCGAATTATCAAATTTAAATAAATACGGGAATATCAAAAATCTGAACAAAAGGTAAAATAGAGAACTTTTAGTTAGATAGAGCTATACTAAGGACTCATATTGAAGTGAATAATCTAGGAAATGGAAAATATATCCTTGATGGCTTCTTCAAATAAGGTTAGTGAACCGGGTTCTGAATCATCTAAATTTTATTTTTAAAAACCTTTAGTTAATGATTTATATAATGAAATTAAATATTAAAAAAATGATGTTCCAAATTTTACTAAAATATATTAGTAAATTGAGTATAATAATAAGAAACTTTTTGAATAAAATAATATCACCATTGAAGAAAATGAAAAGTTAAGGAATAATTATTCTAGTACTAATGATAAAATCTATACAGATTTGGAAATTATTCAAAATGAAGATCATATTCTTAAGGATTATCTTTGTCAAGAAAATGAGGCTAAGGAAAGAAAATTTAAATATGTTATGGAAAAAAATAACATGTTCAAAAATGATGTTGAAGGTTTAATGAAAATTCTGTACATATTTTTTTGAGGTAAGGAAATTTATGTTAAAATGGTAAGAATGAAAAAATTAAATAAATATAAAACTATTCATGGATATGATAATCATTTGCAAAAAATTTACAATACTCTATTAAATGTTTTCAAAGAAGTGTGTCAATAATCACTTGTTTTAGATTTGTCATAAAGGGATGTTATGCAAGTGAGTGTTCTTTAATATTCATAAAATCACTTAGTTACACAAAATACTATATTTATAAATACTTATTCTTTAAATTACCTATGAATAACTTTTTAAAATAAATATTTGTTCCTAAGAATTATTTATCTAAAGAATTGGACCCAGGTTTGAATGGCTACCAAAATTTCATTAAATTTTACTTTATATGATATATACCATATAATTTTGAAAAATGATACTCAGTACATGGATATAAAAGGTTCTAGGAACATGAAGTATATTCATAAAAAAATTATATTATTCAAAAAATGTGAAGGTGGTAAAATTAATTTTAGTGATAATTTAAAAGGTATTTTCAAATGTTTTAGAGAGGTTGGTATTTCAAAATCTATTATCATTTCAAAAGCTTTATATATTGGAGTCTTAAACCATAATTTGATTATTACTTATCAATTTTTTGATAATGGAATGCATTTCAATTTTCAAAATGATTATTGCATGGTTTTTCAAGATAAAACTTTCTTATTTTATCCAAACTGAAAAGATTTTATATATATATATATATATTCTATCAATTTTTCGGAATTTACTAACAAAATATTAAGTGTTTAAATGTTATATAGTTATATAATATTTTTTGGCATAATATTCTTAGTCATGGTAACTTTATTCTTCTATAAAATCTGTACAAACACCAAAAAAAATAGTATATTTCTAATTTCAAGCTAGATAGATCCTATATTTTTTAATATTTCATTAAAGGTAAACAACATAAAGTGAGTTTAAAATCTATCAAGAAATTTAAAACTATAAGGTATATTTAACACATTAATATTAATTTGTTTGTATGTATACATTCTATTAGTCTTATTGGTAAAAGGTATGTTTTTATAATTATTGATGATTTTAGTTAATATACATGGGTTTATTTCTTACTCATAAATATAAATTCATTTTCATGTTTTTAGCTTATTATAAAGTATTTCAAAAAGTAAAAATTTACTCAAATGTTATCCATTAAAAGTCATACTGTTAGATAATTTTTAAATCAATAATTTAAATAAAAAATTGAATAAAATGGTTGTTCTCGCAATTTTTCTATTTATTGGACACCACAACAAAATGGTGTAATAGAGAGAGAAAATATAACTTTATAATGAATGGATAAAGCCATGCTAAATGAGTTTAAAACACAAAGATATTTTTGGGAAGAATCATTGAACACAACTTTCTATTTGTCTAATAGTGTCATGACCCATCCCCCGGGGCCCGTGCCGTAACTACTCCAAGCCCACCTTCCAGAAGCCAGGGGCTAGAGACAAGCATTGAAAGGCGTATTCCCTAAAATGGGAAGTCATTTCCTTTATAAACTGTAAACTCGCACAAACCAAGCGCACAACAAGATACAAGCACAAAGTAAACTATATAGTAAACAGGGTGTATACAAAAAGTAAAGGGGAGCAAGAATAAAAGCCCAACTGAAAAGAACAATTAAAACTAGAAAGTAGAAGTAAAAAATGAAACAGCTCCTCTGAACACCTGCCAAGGATCCTACCTGAAGGGTCGGAACAGATCTCGAACAGTTGTCTTTGTGGATCGCCATGTCTAAGGTCCACCTCTGAGCAATCTCTAGTCCAGGTACCCTCATCCCCAGTTAGCATTATCTGTCATCTGCACCAGACACAAAAAGGTGCGGGCATAGCCCATGCAGGGGTGAGTATAACAATACTCAATATGGACCCCGAGACCCCCAAAGGTCACTCAAATCCACAATACATGGAAAAAAACATTCAACCCTTGTTAGGTATATTCTTATACATAAACCTATGTAATTAGAATATACTCACCTCACACAGGAGGGAATAATAACACACAGGTAACACCACGAAGGTAAAGTACCACATAGGTTCACCCATGAAGATATAGTACCACACATGTACACCATAAAGATATAGTACCACACAGGTACACCAAGAAGATATAAGACTCATCTCACATAGGTATAAGTTATATATAGAAGTATAGATGATTAATCTCAAAGCTTTATCATTTTATTATGTCAAGAGGCACTGATACTGATTATACGGAATTTGACCCACACAGGATCGATAGGTACTAACCCCTACAATCACCCACATAGGATCTGACCCACACAGGATCGATATGTGTTGACCCACACAGGATTGTTGAGCGTTGACCCACACAGTATCTGACCCACACTAGATCGGTATGTGTTGAGCCACACAGGATCACTGAGTGCTGACCCACACAAGATCTAACCCATAGAGGATCTCTATGAATGCTGATATCCAGTCACAGATTCTCTAGGCCTAGGAGCAAGTAACATTCCCAGTCACAACCTCAAATACCTCGGTTGTTGTATAACTCCTCCTCTAACGAGTATAGTGGTATTGCCACATCACACAGAGGTGCTACCCACTAACCTTGGACTACTGAGGTACTTCTACTATCGATTAGGGTGGGTCTTCCGCGTCACATAGAGGCGCTCCCAACCGTTGGTCTGCCGCGTCATATAGAGGTGCTCCCCCTCATGGCATGATGATGTACTATTCTTGTCAAGTACCATGGGTTTGCCTCATCACACAGAGGTGATCCCCACCAAGGGTCTGCCACGTCATACATAGGTGCCCCCACTAGGCTGTTCGAGTCACTCCGAGTCGAATCGGTTAGCAGTTGTCAAGTCTCAGCCAGTCGTAGGGCTCCGTACATAGCATGCTTGGGAGAACCACTCCCCAAGCCATCATACATACCTCAACCACCACTATGTCCCATGAAGAAGTATCCCAAAGGTTAGTCGTGTCATAAGGGACCCAACGCAACAGACGGCATGTCAATCAGACACCCAGTTTGTAAGTTATTAGCATTTCTGCTCTGATGGCCTGGTTAGATTTGGGGTTCGATCCAACCCGGCTATACTACAAATTTATCCAAAACTCAAGTGGAGTATACCAAAAATATCATCTCAATACCAGGATTCTAGTTCCATAGATGGTTTGACAAACAGATGCCCAATTCTTAAGATATGGTCACAAAGGCGTATTTGGGTCTAGAGGGGCCCAGGTCCAGTCCGACCTGGTCGGACCGACCTAGGCCGACCCAACCTGGTTCTGGTCGACTCGGTTGGCATGGGCCATCACGGTCCTGGCCTGCTTGGCCATGGTCCGGATCTACCCACTGGGCACGACCTAGTGATGCGACCCATTGGGTCGGCCTACGATGCGGCCTGCGATTGGGTGGACCCTCGTGGTCGGGTCAGCCCTTGCCGACTCCCAAGAGGGAGGCGCCTCCCAGGTCACCCGAACGGACAAAGGGTCATTTGGTTTCTAGAAGTGGGACCCGAAAAAGCGTTTCCTGCTCAGTACACCAGGGCTGGCCGGTTTGTCGGCTGGTCCTCCTCCTCCTAGTGGTGCGACGACGCTGTTGTCCTCGGCGGCCGACCGGGTGTCGACTGCCCTTTGGCCACTACCACTGCCAAGCGGTAGCAGCCTCCTACTCCACCGGCGACATGGACGTGCGCAGCTACTTTACCACACAGCCAGCCATATGTCGGCCACCACCCTACTCTGCCGCAGTCGACGGGCTGCAGCCTCCTGCTTAACTGGTGGCATGGATGCGTGTTGCCCCCCTTCCTTACGGTCAACCGGGTACCGGCCGCCACCTTCTTCTACGAGCCATCGTGGCTTCGTTCCAAGCCCGAAAAATATGACGAATGCATATTCTTGATCCTAAAGTCTAGGGCTCTATGTCTATATGTCACTCTCAACAAAAATGTGTGTTTCTAGCATCATTAATTATTTAGTTTTGATGAACGTTCAAAGAACAAAACAAAAAGGGGAAAGGTATAAGTGCAGGATGATGGCCATGTTAGTTTTTCCATTGTCATTGTGAATCTACAATATGAAGAATTATCAAATAAATTGAATCATATTTCAAATTAAAACCCCTAACTCAATTTTCTAATAGAGGTGGTGCGAGTAAGAATAAAAAGTTGTTGAAGATTGGCGTCGACGTTCGTCACTCCCGCAAGATGCTCCAATGTCGGTTCCTCATTCTTCGATTCCAAAAGTCGTTCTTCATTAGAGGGTCTCCTTTTTTGAAGAAATATCTTTCCAACTCTCTGAATCTCTCCCCTCCTTTTCCAATCCCTTTTCGAGCGAGAGGTGAGGTTCCAAATTATATAATCTTAAGAAATAATTTAATTAATGTTTGTACATTAGTTAAATTAGGTTGGAAAATTTAATTTGGAGAAAGCCTAGAGTTTAATGTTGATTCATTAATTCAGAATTAATGAATCCTATAAATTAAGGTGGAATGTGGTTACACATTTTGTGTAAATGGGAATTTAATGCCCATCATTAAATTCCATACCACCCTCATGTGGTCCCCACCTTCATGTTTCAAATGGGATGTTTAAATTTCAAAAATAAAATAAAGAATGTTTATTTTATTTTCTCCAATGAAAAGTCTGAAAACTAAATTCCACCCTTGAACTACTACGGCCGAGTTGAAGGTCTCATTAAGAGAATATCGGTGTTGTGATTTTAACAGTGTCCTCAGATTTCAATTACGAGCTCCGTTTCAAAAGTTATAAAACACCACTCGCGCGTTTACTGAATGTACCCGAAACAATGTTCGGAAAATTATTAATAGTCACCCTCGACCCGCGATGGTAGAGGTTAGGATCTACCTAAGTGAAACACACCCCAAAGAACCTAACTGTAATCTCGGATTTCTTATCCGAGTTACCATTTAAATGTTGTAGATTTTACAATAAAATTATTGTCAGTTAATTATTTTAATTACGGCCAAAAACTAACTTTCACTGGTGGCCCGCGTCGGCCAATGTTAGTATCATCCTGAATAAATCATAACCTCACGAGTTCAGAAGTGGTATCATATTTTTAATCCGAGTTACATTTTGTGTGTTATAATCATTTGAAAATTAAAATAAATTTATTTAATTATTTTATTTATAGTTATGCCATTTCCAGGGTTTCTCATAGGAGGCTCGCACTGACTAAAATTAAGTCACGCCCAGGGTAAACCTACCTTCCTGAGCACAACGGTGCCCTCAGATTTATGATCTGATTAACCATTTAAGAGTTAGTATACTTTTTTAGGAAATCTGCTTACGCACACTAATTAAACCTTAACAAAAACTTCAACAGATCATTCTGGGTACTCCAGGCCTTAGAATCGTGCGTCATCAGTTTTCGCAGTCTCTAAATAATTCCATATAATTAAAAAAATTATACGGAATTTCTGGGACATTACATTCTCCTCACCTTAGGGATTTATGTCCCCGAAAGCCACAACAAAGGAAAAAAACCATAACAGGGTATTGAGCATAAATATTAGCCTCTTGCTCCCATGTGCTCTCCTAGAGGTTCTTGTGCTGCCAGCATACGTGAAACAAAGGTATCGACCTCCCAAGAAGGACTCACTTCTGTTGATTCCCAATATCCATTGGAACCTCTGTAAATTTCACCCCATCATCGAAGTCCAGCTCGTTGTGGTCGATGATGTGGGATTAGTCTTTCACATATCTCCTCAGTTGGGATACATGGAAGACATTGTGAACCCTCTCCAACTATGGTTGAAGAGCCAAGTGGAATGATACCTCAACTATCGTCCAAAGTATCTGAAAAGGACAGATAAACCTCAGTGATAACTTACTACCTCGCACAAATCTCTGTAGTCCCTATCAAGGAGAGACTCGCAAGAATACATGGTCCCCCTCCTGGAACTCCAAGGGTCTCTGTATCCTGTCGGCATAATACTTCTTCCATCTCTGTGCAGTCTTCACTTTCTGACAAGTGAGGCATCGTGAAACAAACTCGGACACTGCTTCCTTCATCTCAGGCCATCAGTACTAACATCGGTGGTCCGGGTTCGTCTTTGCCACTCTAGGATGTACTGCCAGTGGGGATGTATGGAACTCCCTCAACACCTCCTTCTATAGCGCTATTGGTACCATGGTACATCCTATAAAGAGGATGACGTGCTGCCCAACTTTAGAAAATACCTCAGGTGCCTGCCCTGAGGATATCTGAGCACGTCGAGCCTCATAGTCGATGTCCCCAAGTTGCGCCTCCCCGACTCGCTGACGGAGTGGGGGTGTGACTGTCATAGATTGGAGTTATGTTGCTTCATCTCTATCCATGAAGGATATCTGCAACGCGGCTAGCTGCTATGTTTCATCACTCAGCAACTACTGACCAGAACTCCTGCTGAGTGTATCTTCTACCATGTTTCCCTTCCCAAGAGTATAGACTATCTCAAAGTCATAGTCCTAGAGGAACTCTAGCCATCGTCATTGTCTCAGGTTCAGGTCCTTCTGATAGAAGATATACCTAAGACTCTTGTGATCAGATTAGACTCTAAAACCTTATCCCATCAAGTAGTGCTTCCACATATTTAGTGAAAAGACAACTATTGTTAACTCCAGGTAATGGGTAGCATAGTTCTACTTGTTAGTCTCTCTCTTAGCTCCTGAAAACTCTACTGACATTTCTCTTTCCATGGGAAAGGCTCCCCCTTTTTCATCAAAGCTGAAAAGGGTTCCACTACCCTAGAGAATTCGGGTACAAATCTTCGGTAGTACTTAGATAAAGCAGATGTCCCTCTCCCTTCAGGGAGGTAATTTTAGAAAAATCTTTTGAAAAGATGTCCCCATGCTTTGCCACTACTGTATGGAACTGAAAACTCAAAACTACTACTACCATGAGGGTAAGTCTAGCCGACTCAATAGTGATCGGTTGCACCCTCCTATGCATGATTTTATCCTGTGCTGTTGGGTTTCCTTTTTCACCAATCAAGGAAAATATCATTCCAATGTTGTAGTTAAACCATAACCCTTTTGCCTAATACAGTCAATCTGAGTATGAATTTTGGATGTCCATTCCATACCCAAACTAATATCATAAGGCCTCGACGCTACCACCAAGAGGTTCCAACTGAAACTCTCGTCTCAAGGGTCTGATCACACCATCAGTATAAGTTTGATTATCGAGTCTCCTCCCAAAGGTATCTCCAGACGAGAGGGTGAAATCAACGGATTAACCAGAAACTCTAGGACTTGGAAAAGATTCCTGGAAGGAAGGAATTTTTTGTACAAATTTCTATTAATACGACAGCTAGTAGTAGATACAGACCGTTCATCAAATCATTCCAACAGCCCTTGGGTTTCACTCCTTGTCCATATGCAGCCACTCCCTTCCCTTGTCCTCCAGATCCTAGATTCTAGTGGGGACAACAAAGGGGGTGGTTGTAACATGTCGAAATGTACACCACCTCATGCTTCTCTCTTATCTCTGCTTCCATGTATTTAGCCCTGCAGATTCATCTTTCCTTAACACTTCTTCTTCACAAAACATTTTTACACGCCCAAGTCTCTAAGACTGGCATAAGTTTTCTACTTTCCCACTAATAACATTCACTGGTTGTATCTGCTCAGCCAAAGAAAATTTAACCACAAAGGTTCTCTCTAGAACCCTAATATAGTACCACACAGGTACACCATGAAGATATAATACCACACAGGCATACCATGAAGATATAAGACTCAACTCACACATGTATAAGTGAAGTATAGAAGTACAGATGATTAGTCGCAAAGCTAGATCATCTTATTCTGTCAAGAGGCACTACTACGGATTATACGGAGTCTGACCCCCACAGGATTGATTAGTACTAACCCCCACAATGACTCACATAGGTTCTGACCCACACAGGATTGGTATGTGCTAACCCACATAGGATCGTTGAGCGCTGAACCACAGAGGAACTGACCCACACAGGATCGGTATACTATAACCCACAGAGGATCGCTGAGCACTGACCCACACAGGATCTAGCCCATATAAGATCACTATGAATTCTGATAGACAGTCACAAATTCTCTAGTCCTTGGAGCTAGTAACATTCCCAGTCACAACGTCAAACACCTAAGCTACTGGAGAACTTTTCCTCTAACGGGTACAGTGGGCCAGCTACGTCACACAGAGGTGCTTCCCACGAACCTTGGACTGCGGAGGTACTCCTCCTGTTAAGTACCGTGGGTCTACCATGTCACACAGAGGCTCTCCACACCATGGGTCTACCATGTCACACAGAGGCACTTCCCACTGGGCCTTTCCAATCACTCTGAGTTGAATCAGTCAGCAGTAATCAAGTCTCAGCCAGTCGCAGGGTTCTGTATGTAGTGCGCTTGGGAGAACCACTCCCCAAGACATTGGTCATACCTCAACCACCCCAAAGTCCCAAAAATAAGTATCCCAATGTTTTGTCATGTCATAGGGGACCCAACGCAATAGACAGCGCGTCAATCGGACGTCCGGTCTGTATGTTATTAGCATTTCCACTCCAAGGGCCATGTTGGATTCGTGGTTCAATCCAACCCGGTCATACTCCAACTTTATACAAAAATCAATTGGAGTATACCAAAAGGACCATCTCAATCCCAGGATTCCAGTGCCATAGACGGTTCATCAAACGGATGTCTGGTTCTGAATATATGGCCAGAAAGGCATACCTAGGTCTAGAGGGGCCCGAGTCTGGTCCGACCTGCTCGGACCAACCATGCCCGACCTGGTTCGGGTTGACTTGATTGGCCTAGACCATGGCGGGCCTAGGATGTTAGGCCATGGTTCAGCTCGGCCAACTCGGCATGGCCTGGTGGTGCAGCATGCTGGGCACGGCCCGGTGGTGAGGCCCGCTCGGCGTGGTCCAGTGGCACGGCCCGTTGGGGTGGCCCGAGATGCGGCCCGCAGTTGGGTGGACTGTCGTGTTGGGGTCCACCATAGATCACTCCCTGGAGGGAGGCACCTCCCAGGTCACCCGAACGGCCAAAGGGCCATTCAATTTTTGGAATCAAGACCCGCTAGAGCTGTTCCTGTCTGTGCGCCATGACCGGCCAGTTCGTCAGCTGGTCCTCCTCCTCCTAGCGGCACGACGACGCCATTGTCCTCTACGGCGGGCTGGGTGCTGGCCGCGGCCACCTGCTCCACCAACGGCATGGAAGCGCGTCGCCGCTCTGCCACATGGCCAGCCGGATGTTGGGTTCCACCCTACTCCACTGTGGCTGATGGGACGCGGCCTCCTACTCAACCGGCGGTGCGGACGCCCCCCCCCCCCCCCCCCCTCCTTGCGGTCGACCGGGTGTTGGCCGCCGCCTTCTTCTGTGAGCCATTGTGGCTTCATTCCGAGCTCAAAAAATATAACGACCGCATATTCGTGATCATCGGGTCAAGGGATCCACTTCCATATGTCGCACTCAACAAAACATTGTGTTTTCATCATCGTTAATTATTTGGCGTTGATGAACGCACGAAGAAAAAAAGAAAACGGGGCAAGGTATATGTGCAGGACGATGGCCATGTTACTTTGGCCATCGTCTTTGTGAATCCAGAATATGATGAATTGTCAAATAAATTAAATCATATTTAAAATTAAAAACCATACCTCAATTTTCCGAGGGATGTCGTGAGAGTAAGAAGATGAATTCATTGATGATTGATTTCGGTGTTCGTCACTCCCGCAAGACGCTCCAAGGTCGGTTCCTCATTCTTCGATTCCAGAAGTCGTTCTTCGTTAGAGGATCTCCTTTATTGGAGAAAATCTTTCCAACTCTCAAAAGATCTCCCCTCCATTTCCAATCCTTTTTCCCATGAGAGGTGAGATGCCAAATTATATAAGCTTAAGAAATAATTTAGTTAAAGTATGTACATTAATTAAATTAAGTTGGTACATTTAATTTGGATAAATCCAAGTGTTTAAAGTTGATTCATTAATTTCATATTAATGAATCCTAATAATTAAGGTGGAATGTTGTTACACATTTTGTGTAATCGGGCATTTAATTCCCAGCATTAAATGCTTGACCACCCTCATGTGGTCCCCACCTTCATGTTTCAGATGGGAGGATTAAATTTCAAGAAAAATAAAGAATGTTTATTTTATTTTATCGCATGAAAAATCTGAAAACTAAATTCCACCATCGACCTGCTACAGTCGAGGTGAATGTATCCTTAAGAGAATATCGGGGATATGATTTCAATGGTGTCCTCAAATTTAAATTCTGAGCACCTGTTCAAAAGTTATAAAATTCCGCTCGTACGTTTACTAAACATACCCGAAGAAAAATTTGGAAAATTATTTACAGTCACCCTTGACTCGTGTCAGTCGAGGTTAGGCTCTGCCTAAATGAAACATGCCCCAATGAACCCAACTGTACTCTCGGATTTCTAATCTGAGATACCATTTAAAAGTTATGTATTTTAAAATAAAACAATTGTCTCTTAATTATTTTATTTAAGGTTAAAAACTAACTTTCATTAGTGGCCCGCACCAGCCAATGTTAGTATCTTCCTAAAGAAACCAAAACCTCAATATTTCATCGGTGGCCTTGGATTTTTAATCCAAGTTACCATTTGTGAGTTATAATCATTTGAAAAATAAAATAACTTTATTTTATTATTTTATTTATGGTTATGCCATTTTCGGGTTTTCTCATAGGAGGTCTGCACCGACTAAACATAAGTCACGACTATGGTAAAACAGCCATTCTGAGTGCAACGGTGCCCTCATATTTCTAATCCAAGTAACCGATTAAGATTTATTCCACTTTTTTAGGAAAACTGTTTACACGCGCTAATTAAACATTAACGAAAACTTCGACGGATCATTCCAGGCACTCCGGGTCTCGGAATCGCATGCCGTCAGATTTCATTGTCTCGAAATAATTCCATATAATTAAAATAAATTATATAGAAATTTTTGGACATTAAAAATAGATTTATTTTGAGACTTATTTTAAAGAAGACATCTTATAAACTTTAAAAAGGAAGAAAACCAAAAGATGGATATTTAAGAGTATTCCGTTATAAATTATATACTCTTAGCACCAAATATTCCTTAGATAAGTTTGATAAAAGATATATTGATGTTTTTTATTTAAACTCTATTAAATCTTATAGATTTTATAATAAAAGTACTATGTTTGTAAAATATGTGACCCTACAGTAGAAGGAAACACCATATCATGGACTATAATAATAATTCAAACTCTAGAGAGCCTTTATTCATGAGCATATTTAAATTTTTTATTTTTGAATGTTATAATAAGATTTTAAAAAATAAACTTCTTTTTAAAATCCTCCTAAATATTTTATCTTAAAATTAAATTTTGGTATTTTTCCAAAAATTATAGATTATTAGGTGAATAGTTAAAATTCCATTTTTGTTAAAACCACAAATTCTATGAAATTTATAGGATGTAAGCATAAAATAAAACTCAAAAAACAATTATCTTGAAAATATATATTTCATAAGTAATGTTATGATTTTTAAAATATTACGTTTTATTTAGAAACCTATATATGATATTTTAAAGCTTAAGCCACACTTTTTACTAAAATTGTTTTAATGAATTCTAAAATTAACCTATACAACTTTTAGATATTTAATATTTTTAAATGAATTTAAAATTTTGAATCATTGGGTAATAATTATATAAAAAATAAAATTTATTTTAATGAATAAAAACAATATTATTAGGATTTAAGTTAAATGATATGTTAATGGTAAAACTGTTTTTCTAAAAGAATTATATTATTCACATTATGTAATTTTTATCTAATAAAATAAATTTATAATTTATCAATAATTATTATAATATTATTTTTAACCCTATTTATAAATATATTAACCCTAAAAATTTTAATAATAAATACTAAATATGATTATGAACACTTAATGATGAAAACATCATTTTTCTACAAAACAAAATTCTATTTATTATATGTTTTATTTTAAAATTAAATTTTATAAAATTTTGAAATTTAAATTGAATAAATGGATTCTAAATTTAAGTTCATATCACCCAATTTTGGTAATATAGGTTTTCTTATATTTATTATAAAATATAAGTACTTAGTTAAAAAAATTACCAAGGCAAAAACCAAAATGATAAAATGTAAAAGTATAATGATAAACAACTAAAAAATGTTTAAAAATGTGTGGAAATTATTTTTGAGGATTTATATTCCAAAGGATAACCAAAACTCCATTATTTAAAAAAAATTATTCATTTACCTTTGAATAGTGTGATGAAATAATTAAAAAGTAAGAAGTATTCACAAAAGTTCCATTTTCTTTACTTATAAAATGAACTAACTTCATACAATTCATAACAAACCTATACCATATAATTAATTCTTGAAACACATCCATTTTTTCACTTATTAAGACTATATACCACTTACTTATGCCTCTAGTGACCATTATTTATCTTTAGGATTCCATTTCTGAGGATATTTCAAGGAGAAAACACAAACTCATGACGTAAGTATTGCCTTCCTCTTAGTCTTTTGTTAATAATCCCCTTCCTGGCCTCCTATATCCATAAAAATATAATTAAATGAGTATTAAAATTAAAATTATATGATGTTGTATTAATTTAACAATCATAATTTATTCCTTTATGTAACATCTCATTACTATTTCAGGTATCCCTAAACCCTCTTTTGTTAATTTATTAATATATTAAGTAAGAAAAAATGATTTATTTGTGAAATTTTTATAAAAGATTTAAAGACTTTAAATGTGATTTAACATCTTGGAATGTTTAATTAAATATTTTTAGAGTTAGACACTTATTTAGTGTGATATTCTGAGGCCTACAAAGTCTCGATGAAGACTGAATACAAAGATTAAATATAATATATTAAGCGCCCACTTTTTATTCAAAATAATTGAATAGCTCCAAAATTATGCATCGTATAAGAAATATGAAACCACTGTTATGTCTGAAATATAGTGTTTACCCTAGGATGGGGTATAGTATTTGAATGCATCAGGCATCTGTATGCCTCACTCATGAGATAAAGTTATTAAATAATATTTAATAAATTATTTATTAAAAATATTTAAATATATCCCAAACGGTGTGTTATATGGGAAATCTGAGATCATCGATGTGTCCAAAATGAGGGGTTTACCCTAGACAGAGTATAACATTTGTAAGTGGAAGACGTTTAGATGCCTCGCTCACAAAAAAACCCTTTTATTTTAATTAAGTATTTATTCTGATTTTTACATAATAAATCATTAATATATCTCACATTATGCGTCGTATGAGAACTTTGAGACCACTGTTGGGTCCATAATGGGGGGTTACTCTAGATGGAGGCATAACATCTATGTGCAACCTCCATTTGGTGTTATTTAATTTTTAAGTTAAATAATTAATTTAAATTAATTAAAAAACGTTTTTTCATCTATTAATCTTCTTTCCCATCGGTAACCTCCATTTTTTACAGATGGAGCTTCCAAAAACCATGATTTAAGACCTGTTTTGACCGTTTAAAACTTGTAACACATTAAATGGGAGAAACTAATAACACTTCCATGTTTATATTGAAACATGTATTAAAATGGAAGAAGGAAATTTAGGGTTAATTATATGCATAGGAATATGTGTTTTAGGTTCTAAAATTTCCAAACCACTTGGTTACTTTAGTGTTTTGATCTTAATGATGCCAAAAAAACCTTAATTTACACTTTTCATGTTATTCTAAGTCTGATTGATCGGATTTAAATTACTTTTGATGGGTCTCCATCAATGTTCTTGGGTAATGTATAGAACCACCTATTTAGGTTTCTTTAATTTCTTTTTTTACCCACATTTTCTCTTCTTTCATTCCTATGCACAATTTTGGAAAAAGGATTTGTTTTTAAATAAATTTATAAACCTAATATATTTAGAAAAAATATCATAAAGCAAAAAATATCATAAGATAATTTTATATTATGAAATGATAATCACAATGTATGTTTAAGGATAATTTTTTAAAAATTATCAAACAAAAATTATTTTGAATTATCAAAATAGACTTTTTCACAAGAAAATAAAATGATACCTTTAGATAAAATTATCAAGAAATCATTTCAATGAATTATCAAAGTGTAATTGCATAAAATTATTGAAGATAATTATTCACAAATTATTGAATGGATAATTGTTTGAAATTATAAAATAATAATTATTTGGATTTTTAAAAGTTAATTAATTTTATATATATATATATATCGATAAACACACTTGTGATAATTTGTTAAAATTATCTAATGTTATTTACTTTTATTATCAATATATATATATAGTTAGGTATATATTTTTGAAAATTACTTTGGAAGTTAAAGATGATTTTTTTAAATATAAAACTATCAATGTGTAATTGCATGAAATATTGAAGGATAATTTCAAACACATGAAATGACATAAAATAATAATCGAGATATTATCTAAGAGAGAGAAAATGTTATCACATGTGATATTTTATTTCCTTGTGAAATAAAATAGATGTTTTGGTTCTAGGAACCCCTGAAAAACATCGAACATTGGTGTGTTGATGCTTATGATAATAAGGCCATGAGGAGGTGTATTGAACCACATGGGATGTTTTATCTTTTTAGTTAACATCGAATACCATGAGGTATGTGGTTCCATCATGATTAAAAAAATTGATTATCCTTGTATTACATGATTTATTTCAATTATTGATTTAAATTCAATTGCTTAAACTATCTTTTAGCTGATTTGATAAAACCCAATTCTAGTGAATTGGGAGATTTGGAAATGGTTTTGTCATGAAAAATAAAAAAAACACTAATTCCATTTAATTGGGGTGTGGTTGTGGAAATTGGTTACTTTAAATTGTTGAATTTAAATAATGGGTTTGATGGAATTGATTTCAATGAATTTTTTGAATTTAATTGTGGCAATAAATTATTGAATGATGGAATTGGTTTTTAATGGATTTCAAACTTGTGAAAATTGACTAATTTTTTTTGATAGAAACCAAGTGGTTTTCTCTTGGAAAGAGTCATGTTATTTATTAAAACTCATTTTTGTTTTACATTGAAAATTGGTATTGAAATGGAAGAATGAGATTAATTTTATTTTAATTAGTCTTAAAATAAATTGTCCATCATTGATTGTGTAAGAGCACATGCAAGCCTTAGGTAGTTCATTAGTTATTTGGACACACTCTACAATACTACAACGTTTTAAAACATACAAGAAGTAGGGCACATACCTTAGGAAATGATGATGATCCCTCTCTGACCAATTTCCAATGGGTATATATGTACACATATTATCATGATAACTTAGAGAGTGTGGAGTCCTATAGCCATAAAAACTATTGTACCTATTTGTAAGATGACCATGTTACTCACTTGTTTTTCTTAAATATGAGATGTATTCCAATGTTGATAAAATGGTTTTTCATTCCCCTTTTGATTTTATATAAATTATTTTATATAAAATGTTTTATTTAAGAAATTTTTTTATAAATATTACATCACTTATAAAGTAAATCCTTTTCTTAAAAGTATTTTCCCATCATTTGAACTGTATAGTATGATTTTTTTAAACATGCTTTAAAATTCCAAATATGTTTACTTTAAATTTGAAAGCACTTCATTTGGTTAATCTATTTTGGCATCTGTTATGGAGTCCTTGGTGATACCATACTGGGATATTTAGCTCACACCCTACTTGTGCCTTCGGGTGTTTATAGATTATCTTCTTCCAGGTTTGAGAAAAGGAAAAAGGATCACTTGGAGATGGATCCAACTACTAAACTGTGGTCTTAGTGAGTTTTGTCCTTAGAAAATTGGGTTGTGTTTACCTATTTTAGTACTTGGGTTATAGTAATTTGGGCTTATTTATTCCATATTTTATTCTGGTACATTACTCCCAGTGGAGTTTTCTTTTGATATGCATATTGTCTTACTTCTTTTACTTTCGTATTGTTAGTTGAAAATCGTTCCAACTTGCATGTTGTATGACGTCAGGTGCTAGTCACCAACTCATGGGGATTGGGATTGCCCTTCGGGCCATGTCTGTTTCAGCTTGGTTATTAGGTTACCAGGGTACCCAGGATGGTTTGTGATAAAATGGTATTAGAGCTCCAAGTTTATCTTTTTTTCTTGAATTCAGTATGAATTTGTGAAATCTTGTAGGTACATAGGAGGTGGTTGAAATTTAGTGTCTGGATAGCTATCACTGCAATGAAACTTAAGTCGCCATGGGTGGTTGGGTAAATTAATCTTATAGATTAGTTCTAGTCTTTTCCTTATTTTGATTTGGATAAAGTGGAATCTAAATCTTGTTTTCTATTTATATTGGGATTAATTTCCCTCATTGCTTTGTTTGAGAACTACCTAATTTCTTCAATGTTGTATGATGATGTTGTATAACATCATGCCTCCAAGAAGATATGGTAATCATATCCAATAGGAGGCTGATTCTGAACCTCAATGAGTGAATCCTGTTGTGGATCTGAATCTAGTTGAGGTGCTCGTGCATATTTTCCAAGCTTTGGGGAAGGCACCACCACCATCCCTCATTCAAGATACAGCTATGTATCCTCATGGTGGAGTTATTCAAAATCATTATCAAGAGTCATTTTTCCATAAAACTCCCATTTTCAAAGTCTCTATTAATCCTAAACATTTTGAGGAATGGTTAGGCAAGATAGAACGTCTAGTTGAGTTCTTAGAGATACCAGACGAGATTAGGGTTAAGTGTGCCACCTTCATACTGGAGGGACCAAGCAAGAGATGGTGGGGGTGTGATGATGACAACAAAGAAACATGAGGACTAAGAGTGGGAGTAATTAAATGTTATTTTCACCAACTAGTTCTATCAAGAGTCAATGGTGTTCGAAAAGGCTGTGGATTTTTTCTATCCTAAGTAGACCGATAGAACTGTGACTGAGTATTCAAATCACTTTTCTGAGTCAGTGTAGTTTTCTCATGAGATTGTATCTAAAGAGAGGATAAAGAATCAAACATTTTAGTTTTTAATTCACTCAAATATTCGTTCTTAGGTTTTCTTACTTAATGTGAACACTTATGTTGATGTGCTGGATAGGGAATTTCCAGAAGTTCAGCCACAAATTTTCCACTCCACGTAGTGGCACAAGATCATCAGCACCTCAAAAAACTATGGGGAAATAAAATTATTCAAATAAAAAATGGTTCCATACAAATTCAACTGGAATAATGCTTCTTCACATAGTAGATGATTCTCTATAGGAAGAAAACATGGGCCTAGTGACCGTGAGAGGTGCCATTATTATAGAATCATCATTAGTTACTACTCCATTTTATACTAGTGAATCTATTTCATTTATTTCAACCCATAATACTAATATACTAAATATTTCTTTAGATATTTTATCTGATGCAATGGATATTACAACACCCCTTAGTACGAAGAGATAATAGGGTCTTTGTAGTCCTATTTGTGTCTTCTCTCTGTCAGATGTCGCGTTTGCATGGATTTTTCTAGTACTCAACATGAGATCTCTTGACATCATATTTAGGATGTATTGGATCATTTCCAATAAAGCATGGATTGATTTTTATCTTCATTGATTCTACCTTACTACGCCAATTGGTGGGCCTCTTGTCTTTCAAGATAAATGACACCCCTGGTTGACCAAAGTCGGACCTTCTTATTCAGAGTTGGGGAAAGTGATATAAGAGTTTTCTTTTGACCTAAAGAGAGATTCAATGAGTGGTGATATCCCTCAAGTTATCATTGAGTTCCCATAAAATTTCCTTTTGACTTTTCTATTTTCCCACTGGTAAGAGAGGTTGAGTTTTATATTGACTTTTTTTCTGCTACTCAACAATTTTCAATTCCCTCTTACTGCATGACACTAGCTGAATTGAAAGAGATAAAGTACCAATTGAATTATATTCTTGAGGATATGTGAAAGAGCACTGTCGTGGGTGCCCTCAAATGATTAGTGTAATTTGGGGTACTTAGGTGCAGCAGAGTGGCTGACCAAGGTCGTCTCTCAAAGGAGGAAGTCAATTTAACAACTTATTAGAGGTATTATAAAAAAATAAAATAAAATAGAATAGAATAAAAACACTACTTTAAAGGATTGGGGTTTGTTTTAGTTTATGAATCTAGAAGAAGTTTTCTGGAAGAAGATTGTATAATTTTTTTTTGTTTTTAGTTTTGAAATGAATTTCGATTAAAATGACACAACAAGAAGATGTTTGTTTAGACAATATTTAAAAGACGTAATCGATCTAACTCTACCTCTTCAATAATTTATTAATCATTATCATTTAAATTAATATTCACTTAATTATGATCCCTTAATTTGTTAAATCCCGAACCCTACGAGAATTAACTTTACCACGAAGATTGAAGTGAATTTTAACCTTAGGCTAACTTCGGAACACGCAATCGCAACACCCTGCTTTGATTGATGTTCTAAAATTAGCTTATGGTCAGTGGTAAATTAAGGCACATAACCACTCTGGAAATGAGGATTAATTGAGTTTAGGGATTATATTTGAACTCTACAAATTGATCCCATGTGGTTTTGAATTACCGGTTAAGGTTGCACTCTCACAGTTCACACAATTCCCGACCTCGCGTGTTTGGTGTTAACTATTCAATTGCTTGCTTAGTTTCATTTAAATTTAAAACTAAATTAATAGATCATAATATGTGAATTACAGTAGCTCATTGATTCAAAATAAATGAATGAAGAAGGATAGAGGTCGATCGATTACTAAAAAGAACTACTCTTCCATGGGTGGTGTAGTCATCGTGGAGACGTTTTGCATAAGCAACGGATTGAAAGGGTAGAACCCAATCTTGTCTCCACTCTTGATTCCAACCCAATTAAGAAGATTAATATAAGAATAAGAGGGATGAACACATAATATTATTTGAAGAAAAATTCAAGAAACAAACATGAAAGAAAAGAAATACAAAGAAGAGGTGAGAGAGGAGAGCCTTTTTGGAAGAGAGGTTTGCACAAAGGCTTACTTCCTCCAAGAGTTGTGAGGGGCTCCCAAGAGACACCCTTTAGGCCACACCTTCCCAAATCCTCGACCAGACCTCTCAAAGAGTTAAAACCCCCTTTAAATAGAGTTTGTGAGGGCTAGGGATACATAACTTTTTAAGTGTGAAATGAAAATCTCGGCCAAATATTTTATTCCAAGTTGCACCGCCAATTTTACCTCCAAAACGCGTGAATTGACCGGCCTTCCCGAAGGAGGATTTGTGACACATCATGTCCCCGAGTTTTCCTCAAAATTTGGGCTCAATCCAAGCCCGTATGTAGAGGATATGGCCCAAATACAGAACCTTCTCCATTCTAGCGAGCCCAGCCCAACGTTGACTTCATGGCCCAATTTCAACAACCAAATGAACTCTTTAGCTTTAGTGTCCTGAATAAAAGTTGTAGATAATTAAGTTAGGAACACTGTTACAAAATTTCAAATTCAAATAATAAATATAAAAATATTTATCTTCGAAATACTACAGTGCACTATTAAGGGTAAATCTGGAATTTTCACCAAATTTTCAAATGAATGATCAAATCCCAAATATTTTATAAATGAACATATTTAACACAATGTGAGGAAATTATTTCATTTATTATCAATAAAATATTCAATAAAATAGTGTTTTATCAACTCCCCCACACTTACCCTTTTGCACACCTGGGCAAAACCTCATATCAAGTAAACATCAATATCAAATCAAAACCAATTTTAAAACACATATCCTTAAGATCAATCAATTTCACACCAAGAATCAAAAGATATAATGACTCATAAAAAACCTTATTTCAAGTTCTCCATTTATATCATTCAATATATTTCCACTTCATTTATCCGCTCATGCACAAAACACTTACCTCGCTTGAATTTTCTCTCATCACTCAAATATCAATTTTTTTTGCAATGTCTTTCTCATCCAAACTCATACAAGGGTCACCATAGGCTTGATAGATTCCTACATCTCTACCAGATGTGAGTCAAGGACATATGTTTATCATGAGGAATTTTCAGGGTTGTTCTGTGGCTTTCGGTTGGTAGGATTAAGATGTGAAAAACTCTGAGGCTGAATGAGGAGGGCTTGACTCTTTTGAAGCAAAATTGCATTAATCTAATTTTCACTTAAATATGGTCTTCTCTTCAATCCCCATAGTATCAATTCAGCTCCATCATCATGAAAAGTCATGAAAGGTTTACACCATTCATCATTTCAGCATAAAAAATGTCAATCTTCTCAAACATGATTTTCTTGAAAGCTCCAGATGGGCACATCTTTCCACCTCAATTAGAAGCTCCAGAAAAGGCACAACTTCACTTGTCATGAAAGCTCCAGAAAAGGCACAGCTTTCAATATAATGACTTTCTTTAGCAGCAAACACATCTCTTCAGAATTTAATTTTCCACCCAAAGTATCACATAATGTGGTGGCACAACACAAGACAGCTTCCCCCACACTTAAGCTCAACTAGATTATGCAATTTTACTTCAAGAGTTGGTTGGATAGGGAAAATTGGCTTGTAATGTGGCTTAACCTAACAGGTTGTGCATGGCTTCTAAGGGCTACAAGGATTAAATATTCAAGGTAGGCCATTATAAAAAAGGATTATTTGAAATAGGGGCTTTAATACCAAATAAATGCCTCAATCATTTAAACACATGTACCTCAAACCCTCAAGTTTTGACAGGAATAGATCAAATTATGGTTAAATCAAGCATGGTTTGGTTCTCTCAAGAAGTGAGGTGAATGTAAAGAATATGAAAATAATGGTTCAGAAGCCTCACAGGAAAGTGATTTCAAATATAAAGACAGTGAGATGTGGCATGGGATTCAAAATTTAGTGTACTTTCCCTGAAATTACTAAATATTTGAACTTGAAACAAAGTCATTTCAGCATTCATTTAAGCTTAGTTTCAAGGGGTAAATTGTTTCACTTATTGATATGGATTTAAAAATGGTGATGATAATAATTTTAGCTCAAAATGTTTCAAAAAAGACAGAAAATTGTAAAATAAACACACAAAATTTGAAAAACACACAATTTTTTTTTTGTTTTTTTTTTAAAAACAGGAAAAAAATTGAAATTACTAAACTAAAAGTTTCCCTCCCCCACACTTAAAATATTGCATTGTCCTCAATGTGAACCCATGAGATGATATATGCACATGAAATGCAGAATTTTTAAATAGGACAAATAATATAAAAGTGAAAGGGTTAGGAACAGCCTGATGTGATCAAGTGATGATGGGGTCATGCAGTGTGATAAAATCCACTGCATCAGTAGGATGTCCCTCAATGTATCTCTTCAAACGTTGCCCATTGACTGTAAAGATCCTTCCAGTGTCCTCTTGTGTGATCTCCACTGCACCATAAGGAAAAACATTAGACACAATATAAGGACCTAACCATCTGGAACGCAACTTACCAGGCATCAACTTCAGTCGTGAACTATAGAGAAGGACTTTCTCTCCAACATGAAACTCTCTTTTTTGGATCATTTTGTCATGAGCTGCTTTTGATCTTTCCTTGTAGAGCCTTGAGTTCTCATATGATGACAATCGAATCTCCTCAAGCTCTTGAATTTGCAACTTCCTTTGAATTCCAGCTTGGGCCAAATCCATGTTGCATTTCTTTATAGCCCAATATGACCGATGCTCGACTTCCACGGGGAGATGACACGCTTTCCCAAAAACAATCCGAAATGGGGACATACCAATGGGGGTCTTGTATGCTGTCCTATAAGCCTACAATGCATCATCCAAGCGCTTGCTCCAATCCTTCCTATTTGGCCGCACGGTTTTCTCCAAGATTTGTTTCAACTCACGATTTGAAACCTCAGCCTGGCCATTTGTTTGGGGGTGGTATGGTGTTGATGTTTTGTGTGTCACCCCATACTTTCGAAGGAGGGAAGAAAAATTCCTATTGCAAAAGTGTGTCCCTTGGTCACTGATGATGGCCTTTGGTACTCCAAACCTGCAAAAAATCTGTGCTTTGACAAAGTCCACAACAACATGAGAATCGTCAGTCCTGGTGGCCTTTGCCTCCACCCATTTACTCACATAATCAACAGCAACCAAAATGTACAAAAATACAAATAAACTAGGAAAAGGACCCATAAAGTCGATGCCCCATACATCAAAAATCTCACAAAATAGTATGGGTTGTTGGGGCATCTCATGTCTCCTAGAAATGTTCCCAGTGTGTTGGCAACGAGAGCATGACTTACAAAACAAATGGGCATCATGGAACAAGCTAGGCCAATATAATCCAGAGTCTAAAACCTTCCTAGCTGTCCGTTGGGGTCCAAAGTGTCCACCACATGCAAGTGTATGACAGAATTGCAAAACAGACTCAAACTCATGATCAGGAATACACCTCCTAATGACTTGGTCACTACACATGCGCCAGAGGTACGGATCATCCCAAACATAAAATCTTGACTCACTCTTTAATTTTTGGACTTGATGTTTCTTCAAATTTACTGGGATTTCAGATCCAACAATGTAATTAACTAAATCAGCATACCAAGGATGCTTACCTGAGATGGTATAGAGATGCTCATCGGGGAAAGTGTCCCGAAGTGGTACCTGATCCAAGGTGTCATCCTCTAGTGTGTGAGTAAGCCTACTCATGTGGTCCGCCACCAAATTCTCTGACCCCTTCTTGTCCTTTATCTCAAGGTCAAACTCTTGAAGAAGGAGCATCCAACGGATAAGTCGTGGCTTTGCATCTGGCTTCTTCAGGAGGTACCTCAAAGCTGCATGGTCAGAAAAAACAACTACTTTAGAGCCCAATAAATATGAACGGAATTTATCTAAAGAAAATATGACAGCAAGAAACTCTTTTTCTGTGGTTGTGTAATTTGATTGGGCTAAATCCAGTGTCCCTGATGCATAGGCGATCACATGTGAACGTCCTTCCACCCTCTGAGATAAGACAGCTCCAACCGCGAAGTTGGAGGCGTCACACATAAGCTCAAATGGAAGGTCCCACCGTGGGGGCTGTATGATAGGTGGAGTGGTCAGACACTTCTTTAGCTCATCAAAGGAAGTCCTACAAGAATCATCAAATACAAAATCAGAATCTTTTTGAAGTAATCGTGACATAGGAAGAGCGATCTTACTAAAATCTTTGATGAAGCGCCGATAAAATCATGCATGCCCTAGGAAAGATCGAACATCACGCACACATGTAGGATATGGTAGGGATGAAATAATGTCTACCTTAGATTTATCAACCTCAATTCCATGTTGTGAGACTATATGACCTAAGACAATTCCCTTTTCGACCATGAAATGACATTTTTCAAAATTTAAGACCAGATTCTTCTCAATACAACGATGCAACACATCACCCAAACTAGAGAGACATTCATCAAATGAGGACCCATAAACTGTAAAATCATCCATAAATACCTCCATGCAGGTCTCAATGAAATCTGAGAAAATACTCACCATGCATCTCTGGAAGGTACCTGGGGCATTGCAAAGTCCAAATGGCATCCTTCGGTAAGCAAAGGTACCGAATGGGCAGGTGAATGTTGTCTTCTCCTGGTCCTCTACTGCAATGGGAACCTGAAAATAGCCAGAAAATCCATCCAAGAAACAATAGTGTGTCTTCCCAGCTAGTCTCTCAAGCATCTGGTCAATGAATGGAAGTGGGAAATGGTCCTTACGAGTGGATTGATTTAGTTTCCTATAATCGATACACACTCGCCAACTATTTTGTACTCTCACAGGAACTAACTCATCATTTTCATTTTTTATAACAGTGAAACCAGTTTTCTTTGGTACAACCTGAACAGGGCTAACCCATTGTGAGTCAGAAATAGGGTAAATGATACCTGCCTCAAGTAATTTTTCAACTTCTTTCTTAACAACTTCTAGGAGGGTGGGATTAAGTCTCCTTTGTGGCTGTCTCACCGGTTTAGCCCCATCCTCCAAGAGAATCATATGCATGCAAATGGAGGGGCTAATACCTGATATGTCTGCCAATGTCCAACCAATTTCCCTAATGTTATCTCTCAAAAGATTCAAAAGTTTTTCTTCATGTTCAAAAGAGATATTGTTAGCAATTATGACAGGTAATCTATCACCACTGAGCAAGTATGCATATTTGAGATTTGGGGGCAATGGCTTGAGTTCCAATGTAGGTGGGTGATGTATGGATGGAGAAATTGATGCAACAGACATATCTTCACAATGAACATCAGTATCAGAATAAAAATCATCACAATCAGAGAATAAAGCACCAAATCCATCAGCATACTCAATAGCCGTGTCATAATCAGAGTTCACATGATCAAAATCAGAATATGATTCCATTTCAAAATCAAATCTTAGAGAGTCTTGTTCCTTAAAAATGGGTGTAGAAGTATTCTTAGACATTAAACCAGAACCAATACTCATAATCTCCCTAAGCATAGGACAATCCAATTCCATGATGTTTTTACTTGGTGGTTCAAAATGGGAGATAACAAAAGCAGAATGGTCCTCTGAGGGGTACTTCATGGAATCCATAACATTAAATATCACAACTTCATCTCCAAACTCCATGAAAAGTGTACCCTCATTGACATTTATGATAGTTTTTGCAGTTTTGAGGAAGGGTCTACCTAAGATAATGGGGGCATGAGAACTTACCTGATCATCCTCCATGTTAAGAACATAGAAATCCGCTGGAAAGATCATGTCTCTTACCCGGACAAGTACATCCTCAAGGACTCCTGCTGGATATGCCATAGCTCTATTCGCCAATTGCACCACTACTCTTGTTGGCTTCAACTCACCAACCTGCAAGGAAGAGAATACAGAGTGAGGCATCACATTTATGGAAGCTCCCAAATCACAAAGAGCATCAGAGAAGTGCAACTCCCCTATGGTGCATGGGATGGTGAATGTCCCAGGATCCTTGCACTTTGTTGGCATTGCTAGAGTTGGTGTAATGAGTGCTGAGACATTCCTTCCAAGTTTGATCCTCTCATTCCCCTTGAGCCCTCTTCGATTGGTGCAGAGTTCTTTTAAGAATTTGGCATACCTTGGGATTTGCTTAATGGCTTCAAGTAGAGGAATGTTGATCTCCACACGCTTGAATGTGTCCAAAACCTCCTTTTGCATTGCTTCTTCAGCCATCTTCTTGGTTTGAACAACCCTGTTTGGAAAAGGAAGAGGTTTAGAAGGAACATCATCAATATTTTTCATACCTTTATCTTTCTCCTTGGATTGCTCATCAGTTGGTATGGAATGCGGCTTCTCTGAAGTTGAGGTGAATCCCGGTGGAATGGTAGGTGCAGATGTATCGTTCATTTGCTTCCCACTTCTCAATGTGATGAAACTAACATTCCCCTTTGGATTTGGAGTGGGTTGGGAAGGTAGATTTCCAGAATTCTTACTCACAAGTTCATGGAGGGCGGTGGCAATCTGACTCATTTGAGTCTTCAACTCTCTCAGCTCCGAACTTTGACTCTTCAGCTCATTCTGTTGATTAAGAACAATTTGTTTCAAAAGATCATCAGTGTTAGAGTCTACCTTGTGTTGGATATTCCCTTGTTGCTGACTCGTTGAAGTTTGAGCTTCGAATCTCCTTTGGGGTTGTTGGAAACCCTGTTGGTAAGGTGGAGGCTGCTGGAAGTTTGGTTGAAAAGGGGGCCTTTGTTGTTGTCCAGAGCCATACCTCATGTCCGCTAGATCTTTCCACCCTTGGTTGTATGTTGGATCAAACTTCTTTTGGGGATATGGTTGTTGTTGTTGCTGCTGAAATGGTCTCCCAGGGAACACTGCTGCACAATCTTCTGTTTCTTGGAGTTGTGGGCAACAGTCAGTTGGGTGGCTTGTCTCAGTACAAATACCACAAGGCCTTGAAGGAGGGGGTTGGGATGTCTTTTGAGCCAATGCAATCTGCCTCACCATAGTTGTCAATTCTTCTAACTTAGTATCAATCAAATGACTTTCAAGAGAAGAAGGACTTACTTGATGTACTCCTCGAACATGTGGTGTACCTCTATCACCGAATTGTTGGGAGTTTTGGGCCATCTTGTCGATCAACGCACGCGCAGCTACTGGTGTCTTTTCCACCAATGCTCCTCCAGCCGCAGCATCTACCATGCTCCTCTCCATGGGTGTGAGTCCTTCGTAGAAGTATTGGATGAGGAGTTGCTCACTGATTTGGTGATGTGGGCAGCTTGCACACAACTTCTTGAATCTCTCCCAGTACTCATACATTGACTCCCCTTGGGCTTGCTTGATCCCCGATATCTCCTTTCGAATGGATGTGGTCCTTGATGCTGGAAAAAATCTCTGCAAGAAAAGACGTTTCAAATCGTTCCAACAAGTTACATCTTCGGGTTGTAAATAATACATCCAATCTTTCGCAGCTCCATCAAGTGATAATGGGAATGCTCTTAGTTTGATTTTATCTTCAGAAACATTTCTTGGTTTTAAAGTTGAGCAAACCACATTAAATTCCTTAAGGTGTTTGTTGGGATCCTCACCAGATAAGCCATGAAACTTTGGAAGAAGGTGAATTAATCCAGATTTCAATTCAAAGTCCGATTCGAGATTTGGGTATGCAATACAATTTGGTTGATAGTTAATATCAGGTGCAGCCAATTCTCGAATGGTTCTATTAAGTTCATTTCCATTGTTTCTAGCCATTGGTTCCTCTTTTATGTTTGAATTTGAATAGCTTCCAATTTCAATGTTTCCCGAAGAGAGTAATTCACCAACTGGTTGAATATTAAAACTTCTCGTAGATTGAGAATGTCTAATTCGTTCCCTAAGGCTACGTTCAATCTCAGGGTCAAGATCTAAGAGATATTCAGGATTAGTTTGTGTCATCAATCAATGAAAGATGAAAAGAAGGAATGTGGACCATAGTAAAATAAAAATTAGAAGTTTGAGTTGATGGTCCAAAAAGAAGTAGAAAGAGATAAAAGACGAAGAAAAAAAAATCAGATTGGGTAAAGACGGAAGAAAGAAGAGAGGAAGAGAATTAAAATGTAAAATAAAATAAATACCTTTAATTAGTTGAAATAATTACTTGCCTCCCCGGCAATGGCGCCAATTTGAAAGAGCGCTGTCGTGGGCGCCCTCAAATGATTAGTGTAATTTGGGGTACTTAGGTGCAGCAGAGTGGCTGACCAAGGTCGTCTCTCAAAGGAGGAAGTGAATTTAACAACTTATTAGAGGTATTATAAAAAAAATAAAATAAAATAGAATATAATAAAAACACTACTTTAAAGGATTGGGGTTTGTTTTAGTTTATGAATCTAGAAGAAGTTTGCTGGAAGAAGATTGTATAATTTTTTTTTGTTTTTAGTTTTGAAATGAATTTCGATTAAAATGACACAACAAGAAGATGTTTGTTTAGACAATATTTAAAAGACGTAATAGATCTAACTCTACCTCTTCAATCATTTATTAATCATTATCATTTAAATTAATATTCACTTAATTATTATCCCTTAATTTGTTAAATCCCGAACCCTACGAGAATTAACTTTACCACGAAGATTGAAGTGAATTTTAACCTTAGGCTAACTTCGGAACATGCAATCGCAACACCCTGCTTTGATTGATATTCTAAAATTAGCTTATGGTAAGTGGTAAATTAAGGCACATAACCACTCTATAAATGAGGATTAATTGAGTTTAGGGATTATATTTGAACTCTACAAATTGATCCCATGTGGTTTTGAATTACCGGTTAAGGTTGCGCTCTCACAGTTCACACAATTCCCGACCTCGCGTGTTTGGTGTTAACTATTCAATTGCTTGCTTAGTTTCATTTAAATTTAAAACTCAATTAATAGATCATAATATGTGAATTACAGTAGCTCATTGATTCAAAATAAATTAATGAAGAAGGATAGAGGTCGATCGATTACTAAAAAGAACTACTCTTCCATAGGTGGTGTAGTCATCGTGGAGACGTTTTGCATAAGCAACGGATTGAAAGGGTAGAACCCAATCTTGTCTCCACTCTTGATTCCAACCCAATTAAGAATATTAATATAAGAAGAAGAGGGATGAACACAGAATATTATTTGAAGAAAAATTCAAGAAACAAAAATGAAAGAAAAGAAATACAAAGAAGAGGTGAGAGAGGAGAGCCTTTTTGGAAGAGAGGTTTGCACAAAGGCTTACTTCATCCAAGAGTTGTGAGGGGCTCCCAAGAGACACCCTTTCGGCCACACCTTCCCAAATCCTCGACCAGACCTCTCAAAGAGTTAAAACCCCCTTTAAATAGAGTTTGTGAGGGCTAGGGATACATAACTTTTTAAGTGTGAAATGAAAATCTCGGCCAAATATTTTATTCCAAGTTGCCCCGCCAATTTGACCTCAAAACGCGTGAATTGACCGGCCTTCCAGAAGGAGGATTTGTGACACATCATGTCCCCGAGCTTTCCTCAAAATTTGGGATCAATCCAAGCCCGTATGTAGAGGATATGGCCCAAATACAGAACCTTCTCCATTCTAGCGATCCCAGCCCAACTTTGACTTCATGGCCCAATTTCAACAACCATATGAACTCTTTAGCTTTAGTTTCCTGAATAAAAGTTGTAGATATTTAAATTAGGAACACTGTTACAAAATTTCAAATTAAAATAATAAATATAAAAATATTTATCTTCGAAATACTACAGTGCACTATTAAGGGTAAAACTGGAATTTTCACCAAATTTTCAAATGAATGATCAAATCCCAAATATTTTATAAATGAACATATTTAACACAATGTGAGGAAATTATTTCATTTATTATCAATAAAATATTCAATAAAATAGTGTTTTATCAATATGCTACACACTTGTGTTCTCTACTTGGTAGGGCTTGGGATGATCATTTGGGGCTGGTTTAGTTTTCTTATAACAAAAATTACCAGTATTTTATAATAATGGATCATTTTGAGTCCCTATATGGTCATCCTTTTAAATCTATGTTGTGTTGGTCGGAGATTGGTGAAAATTCCTCGGTTGGACCAAGTTTAGTCCAAGACACGAAAACTAAGATTCAGTTGATTCATTATAAAATTTTGATATAACATATTCATTATAAGTCTTACATCGATCATTTCTGTAGGCATTTGGAATTTTCAGTTGATGACCATATATTATTAAAGGTTTCACCCCAGTTGGGTCATCGATGGCTTGGGAGGCAAAGGAATCTTACTCCTTATTTTTTGGTACTTTTCAAGGTTTTTGATCGGGAGGGTAAAGTTGCTTACCATTTAGCACCATCACCACAATTAACGTTGATACATAATTTGTTCCATGTATCAAATCTATGAAAGTGTCTCTCTGATCCATCTCAAGTTTTGAGCTGGAGTGGTATTTAGATTGTACTTGATTTATCTATGACTGACAAGCCAGTCAGTGTTGTTGATTTTGAGACCAAGGTACTTTTTGGAAGGATTATACCTCTGGTCTATGTGCTATGGCATCATCGTTTTTATTCTCATGAGACGTGGGAGAGGGAGGAACTGATGAGAGAGCAGTGGCCTCATCTTTTTTATGTGGAGGCCTCTTCATAGGCTTTTTGAGAATAGATATTTCATATGGTGGGGAGGTTGTAACATCTTGTTACTATTTCAAGTATTCTTAAACCATCTTGTGTTAATTTATTAATATATTAAGTAGGAAAAAAATGATTTATCAGTAAAAACTTTATAAAAATTTTAAAGACCTTAAATGAGAGTTAACATATTGGAATGTTCAATTAAATATTTTTGGAGTTCGACACTGAGTTAGTGTGATATTTCGAGGCCCAAAAATTATCATTAAAGATTCCTTAAAAATATTAAATATAATATACTAAGTTCCCACTTTTTATTCAAAATAATTGAATAAATCCAAAACTTTGCATCATATGAGAAATATAAAACCACTATTTTTTTCCAAAATATATTTTTTACCCTATGAGGGGTATAACATTCGATGGTATCAGACATTTGGATGGATATATCTTGAGATAAAGTTATTAAATAATATTTAATATATTATTTATTAAAAATAATTAAATATATCCCAAACAGTGTGTCATATAAGAAATATTAGACCACATATGGGTCTGTAATAAGGGGTTTAGCCTAGACAGAGTATAACATTTGTATGCATCGGGAATTTGGATGGGTTGCTCACAAAAATAATCATTTTATTTTAAATAATTATTTATTCCAATTTTTAAATAATAAATAATTAATATATATAATACAGTGTGTTGTATGAGAAATATGAGACCACTGTTGGATTCGGAATGGGGGTTTTACCCTAAAAGGGCATAACATCTATGTGCAATATCTGTTTGGTGTTATATAATTTTTATGTTAAATAATTTATTTAAATTAATTAAAAATAATTTTTTCATCTATTCATCTACTTCCCCATCTGTGACCTCCATTTGAGACCGAGAGAACTTCCAAAAATCATGATTTAAGACCCATTTAGACCGTCTAAAACTTGAAACGCATTAAATGGGAGAAACTAATAACTCTACCATCAAGTTTATATTGAAACGCATATTAAAACAGAAGATTGAAATTTAAGGTTATGTATATTCATAGGAATACATGTTTGAGGTTCTAAAATGGCCAAACCACTCATTTCCTTTGATTTATTGATCATGATGAGTCCAACAAACCCTAGATCTACCCTTCACATGTTAGATGAAGTCCAATTGATTAGATTCATATTCCATTCAATGGGTCTCCTTCTTCGGTGTTCCTAGGTAATGTGCAGAACCAGCTGTTTAGGTTTGTTTTTTTAATTCCTTTTTTACCCTCATTTTCTCTTCTTTAATTATTATGTATGATTTCTGAAAAAAAAGATTTATTTTCAAATAAATTTATAAACCTAAGCTATGTATAAAAAAATCATAAAAAATTTATCATAAGATAATTTTGTTTTATGAAATGATAATCATAATGTATGTTCAAGGATAAATTATTAAAAATTATCAAAAACAGTTATTTTGAATTATCAAAATATATTTTCTTCGCATGAAAAGATAATGATATATTTACCTAAAATTATCAAGTTATCATTACAACTAATTATCAATGTATAATTTCATAAAATTATTGAAGGTAATTTTTCAAAAATTATTGAATGGATAATTGTTTGAAATTATCAAATGATAATTATTTGGATTATCAAAAGATAATGAATTATCAATATATATATATATATCGATAAACACACTTTTTATAATTTGTTAAAATTATCTAATGTTATTTATTTTGATTATCCAAATATATATATATATATATAGTTAGATATATATTTTTTATAATTAATATGAAAGTTAAGGATAATTTTATTAAATATAAAATTATCAATGTGTAATTACATGAAATATTGAACGATAATTTCAAACACATGCGCTGACATAAATTTACAATACAGATATTATCTAGGAGAGAGGAAATGTTATCACATGTGATATTTTATTTCCTTGTGAAATAAAAAAGATATTTTTGTTCTAGGAAACCTTGACAAACATCGAACATTATTGTGTTGATGATTATGATAATAAGGTCATGAGGAGGTGTATTAAACCGCACAAGGTGGTTTATCTTTTTCTCTAACATCGACGACCTTGAGGTGGGTGGTTCTGTCCAGATTAACCAAAATTATTATCCTTGTATTTCTTGATTTATTTCAATTGTTAATCTAAATTAAATTTATTAAACTTTCTTTTAGATAATTTTATAATACCTAATTCTAGTGAATTGGTATATTTGTAAATTGTTTTTCACAAAAAAATGGGAAAACCCCCAATTCTATTGAATTAGGGTGTGCTTGTGGAAATTGGTTAATTTAAATTGTTGAATTTAAATTATGTGTTTTATGGAATTGATTTCAATTAAATTGATGAATTTAATTGTGTAAATTAATTGTGGAAAGATGGAATTTGTTTTTAATTGATTTCAAAATTGTGAAAATCTTATAAAATGTTTTGATAGAAGCCCAGTGGTTTTATCTTCGAAAAATGCATGTTATTGATTAAAACTGATTTTGGTTTTAAATAGAAAATTGAAATTGAAATGGAAGAATGAGGTTGATTTTATTTTAATAACTCTTAAAATAAACATTGAATCATTGATTATTTAATATCACATGCAATCCTTAGGTTTTAGGTGAGTTATTTGGACACACTCTACGTTATTACAACATTCCAAAACATACATACAGCAGTTCATATCCCTTAGGTAATGGTGATGATTCCTCATTGACCAGTGTCCAGAGGATGTATGTGTACACATATTTCCATGATCACTTAGAGAGTATGGAAAACTATAAATAGAAATACTATTATACCTATTTAGAAAATAACTATATTTCTCACTTGTTTGTTTTGTATATGAGATGTATGCCAATGTGGATAAAACTGTTTTACATGCCCTGTATAATTTTAAATAAACCATTTTATATAAAGTGTTTTATTTGCGACATTTTTTTAGAATTATTCTATCACTTGTAAATTAAATCCTTTACTTAAAAGTATTTTTCCATCATTTGAACTGTATAGCATGATTTGTTTAAACATGCTTTAAAATTCTGAATCTATTTACATTAAATTTTAAAACAATTACTTTGGTTAATCTATTTTGGCATCTATTATGGAATCCTTGGTGAGACCCTACTGGTATTTTTATCTCACACCCTACTTGTGACTTTTAGTGTTTCTAGATTATCTTCTTTCATGTTTGAGCAAAGGGAAAGGATCACTTGGAGGTGGATCCAACTATTAAAATGTGGTCTTGGTGAGTTGTTTCCTTAGGGACCTAGGTTGTATTTCCATATTTCAGTACTTGGGTTGTAGTAATTGGGATTATTTATACCAAATTTTATTCTGGTACTTTACTCCCAGTGGAGTTTTCTTTTTATATGCATACTATCTGGCTTCTTTTACTTCCACGTTATTAGTGGAAAAATTGTTCCCACTTGCATGTTATATGATGTCAGGTACTAGTTTCCAACCTGTGAGGATTGTGAACACCCTTCATTCCATGTTAGGTATGGCTCAATTATTGGGTTACCATGGTAACTAGGCTGGTTTGTGACATTTACAACCATTAAGAAAAAACAAAAGCATCATTAGTGTGTGTTCGTGGGTGACTACATCCATGAATTGACATCTTCTATTTTTTCATACCACCTCTCATGGATGGTTTTAATTATGTGATTAATGAATAAATATTCTATATATAATATGAATATTATTCTAAAATTTTAAATTTTTATATACCACAATTTCCCCTCATTCAGCTAGAAATAAAAATTTTAACCATGTGTTTTGCAGACTACCGACTCCATGAAGTAATGCATCTCATTTTTTATCAATTTTATTTCATATTTATTAAAACCTTTTTTAAATATGAATAAAAAACATAAAATTATCTAAATAATGTCATTATTATCCTTTAATAATTATATTATGTCAAAAATAAACCACATTCATAATCATAATCATCGATTAATTATATTATGTTCATGTTTGGTTCGGTTTAACCACCTACATAAACAACGCTATAAAACTCTATCATGGATTGCTATGGGGAATTAAATACAAATTTTATTAAAATTTGATAATGAAATAATAATTTTTTAATGTTTTTGGATTTTTTATAATAATTATTTATCGTATTATTAAGATATCATCTTTGATCACTAAAATTACTAAAATAAGTCGACATTAATTCCACTTTTATGCATCATAACTAAAACACTAATGGAATGTGATAATAGAATTATAAATCAATAAAATTTATCTATTATAGTACCTTATATTATCTAGGACTGTAAAATTTGGTAAAAAATAGAGAACAACATCTCTTTTACAAAACTAGTACAAACGAACAAACTATAAACACCAGATGTGGGAAAATAGGTAAACTAACTTGAATTCATATAGACAATGACTATATATGAATAGTATAAAAACCAAAAAATTTATTAAATTACTATTAAAATATTTTTAAGATAAAAAAAATAATGTTGATACAATCAAGGATCCAAAGGTCTAGTATCTTAGGAAAATTAGGCTCATACATCACTTATACATAATAAAAAATAATCATGATTTAAATCCTTCTTATTTATCTTTTGAAATTCTCTCATATTATCCTTATTATATGAAATTACCATAGGATATAAATATAAGAAATTGGTGATCTAAAATCCCAGTAAGGGGAGGAATATCATGGGAGGAATAAGGGACATGAATCAATAGTACATGGGTGATCATAATCAACATCATCATATCATAAGAATAGGATTGTCATCATAATCATGAGGGAAAAATTTGATTAAGGAATGGAATGTATAATATTAATAATAATGAATCATCATAACATATTTTTCCAATACCATACATAGTTGTAAAAAAATCTACCATCATGTTGGTGTATAACATATGTGCACAAATCATAAAATCATAATTGTGAATAAAGATAGCATCATGTTCATGCATAATAAACATAATCTAATGATATATGTCACATTACTCAATGCGTTTTAGGAATATATAATTATTGACCCACCATTAACATCATAAAATCCTCATAATCATGCATTTCACATTGAAATATAACGTACAACAATCATAGTCTTGAAATAAACCCATGGAAAGGAATGGGTTTTATAAAGGATTTTACATATCATACTGCATTGAATAACCTCTGGGGTACCCAAATAAATAAGTTATGTAATAATTTTTCCTAAAATATCGTTTTTATTTAAAAAATAAATTCCTTAAGAGTATTCAAATATTTGTTTTTGAAAAAATATAGACTTTTTGATATTTTTATTTGTCATAGAAATCATTTTGGAAAGGTAGAAATATGTATATCCTAAAAAAGTGAAAGGAAATAATTTTAAAATGAAATTTTAATCATATTAGAAGAATATATATATTTAAAATTACGTGAAATATCCCATGACCCAAAATAGAGGTAGTTGGGTTTGAGAATCCCCTTACCTTAAATCCCTCTTTTTTTATCGCTTTTCTGCATCTTAAAAAATAAACATAGATTTATTAAAATATGGAACCTAAAGTTAATTGTGTTAATTTTTTCACAATTGATTAGTTATAATCATTATATTTTTTCTTAAATTCTCTTTTTTTATTGTGAAACGTTTTGACATCATATTTTCATTAAAATATCATTTCTTTCTTCGATTTAATGATCATGTGTAATTTCTATTTATATATTATTAAGATTAACTCCAGAAGATTAGAAATTATTATATTTATAGATTTATATATTATAAATAATTTATTATGATCATACATAATATTTGTGATATTTATAGATTTGGAAAATTCCTCATGGGCGGTTAATCGACCGTCAATGGAACATTGTCAAAAGAGGAAGAAAGAGAAGTATGAAATATAAATACATCATACATATAATCATTACAATAGGTAAAAATTATTAATATAATGTTAAAATAAAACTCATTTAATCTTATATTATTTATTTTTTAAATTAATGGAGATAAATAGGAAGATAAGAGGAAAATGAGAAGAAAAGGTTAGCAAAACTTACCATCTTCTTGGTGTTTCTTATTTTTTATGGTAGTAGACTCTTTCAATGCTTGGAGTTTCTTACTCCAAAATGTCTCTAAGGATTTTAAGGTTATTATGATATGGTATTTGGGTAGATATTTTGATTTAGTGTGTGACATCAAAAATGTCACTTTCTTTCTCTTGATCTTTTGGTTGATCTCTCCCTTAGGCTTGGGGTCTCTTGGGGTTGAAATTTTCAGTTTCTATAAATTTTCAAGTGGTAAACGGTTAGTCACACGATTTGAGAAACCATTAAGTATAAAACATGTGCCTTATATATTAGTGATAGATAATATCACATGGTATTTTCACATTCATTCAAAATTTAGGAGACAACCGTGCGATATCTAGGGTTTTGAGGCAGTGGCATCCACACAGTCTACGCACAGTTTGGTAAATAGTGCAAGAAAACCATGAGACCTAATTGGGTTGGAGTATTTTTTTCATTTTATCTACTTTTTATGTGAGGACTCATCCCTTGGATCCCCTATTTAATTTCCCCCCACTAGGGCACCTCTCAAGGATCACACTCCCTCTACAGAGATCCTCCAAGTGTATTTGGAGTGATTTTTTGTGGTTCTTTATCTGGATCGAAAGTTAGCAACTAATATTTTCTTCTCCTATATAATATTGTTGGTTTATTATTATTTATCTAATTTACTCTAAAACTAGTTTCTATGGGTGGTTTATTTCCATGGTTAGAATTGTTTTAAATTGTGTGTTTTTTATAGGTTGTGTGCCATCCCTTAAACCTTTTTTGGTAGTTTCCATCATATGTGACATGTTTCCATAGGTTGAGGTAGGTGTTTCCATTAAATTCCCATTTTTTAAATAGTGATTTGATTTATTGAGTTTTTAATGGTTTTATTATACATAATTAATGAGATATTTGATTCATATTTTTTTGTTATAAAACGTGTTTCGTGTTTTTTGATTTTTTATTTGGAAAAATTTGGTGAAATGATTAGTCCAATGGACGTTTGATTTTAAATGGTGTTTTATGCATTCTAGGTGTTTGATAAAAATCCATTTATGGGTTTTCATGAGAAAAATAATTAGTTAATGGTATTTAGAACCAATTGGGTTTATAATGTGAAGTTTTTTTATTAAAAATAGGGTTCTTTATTTTAAGAGTTTCTTAAGTTTTTAAAAGATACTTCCTTTTTTTTGAACGATTTCTCCTTAAGTGTAAAAGGGTGTGTTGGTTTAGAAAAGGGTTTTCCATGTTTTAAAAAGGTGGTGTGATTCATTTTGGGTTTTATTATCTTATATTAAGACTTTATTTTTTTGGGAATGTTAATACCAAATTTTTCTTGGTGAATTTCTTAAATTTACCTTGTGTTTAAATGTTATTTTGAAAGAGAATTTTCAAAGATAGATTTTGGGGTGTTCATTGGTGTGTGTGTTTGCTTTCCCCTTGGTATAAAATTGGTTTCCAAATGGTATTAAAATGGGATTTCAAAATAATGTAATATTTATTTAAAAATAGGAATCTCAGTTGTCATTTTATGTGATTATCTTTGCTTATCTATTGTTTACATCCTAGATGAGCATGTTATCGCCCATTTTTTTATGATTGTGAGCATGTGTTTGATTATATTAATTTTAATTCATGTTTATATGTTCTTTTAAATTAATATATAATGGTTTGTGTTTAAGGTGTGATGTTTATTTTATTTCTATGTCTTCTTCCTTAGGGTGATGTTTTAGTCACATTTTGACATTATCTTGAAGGTAATCACCTATTTTAAGCCATGACATGAGGAGCCTAGGTTACTTAGTGAGAATTTTAGGGATATTGCCTTATTAGTTGAGTTTCATTCCATATCTAGAAACCCCTAGTTGTATATAACACCTATATAGGGTATGTTTTACCATTGAGGCTTCTCGAGAGTGATTTGGATGATGATTTGTGTGGTTGTTAACCTGTCGGCATTTGGTTTCACATTCTCGCGTCGAGAAACTTACGCCATTAGTTCCTAAGGTGTTTCCCCATGGTTTTTAATTTATATATATATATATATATATAGTGTATCAAAAAAACATGTAATTATAGAATAAATCATTTTCATATTTATTAATATGAATTAGATAGTTATATTAGTTATAAAAGTTTTAAGTAATTATTAATCTAAAAGAAAATTGTTTAAATTAAACATTTTTCTTATTTGGTTTTTTTTAAGAATAATTTATAAATTTTATAATTTTAATTTTCTAAAATTAATATCATTTTTGAATTCATAAAATCAAAATTTACTTTGGGTGAAATTTTGGGATTTTTTTGTAAAATATTAATTTTTCAATGAATAGTGAAAAGGGTCATTTTATAAAAAGGTCAATTCTTTTAATAAATTAACTAATTTAAGAGACCCAATGTGTTTTAAATAAGATTTAAAGTAGAATAATTATTATTTATTATATATGTAATCTACTAAATTAATTTTGAATCAAATTTATAGTGGTGTTTAATATAAGTTTGTTTTTGGGTTTAAAGACGGGTTTTTTAAAAACTGTTTTAAAAGAGATAATGTTTCTCCATTTTAATTAATTAAAATAATACATAACGGGGAATTTTTTAAATGAAATTTATAAACTATATATTATTAAATATTAATTTAGTTTCATAAAATTATTATTATTAGTAAAAGAGTTAATATAGAATCATCTTTTTCTAAAAAACACTCTTCTTGGAAACCCAATGTCTAGTAGCAACTGTGGGATTAATATTAAAATTTATTTTTCCACTTATGTGGGTTGAATTTGAAAAAATGTATTCCATATTTTTAATCATAATTATTTATATTTTCTATTATGTTCAACATAGTTTCTAACTAAAACTTTTAGTGAAAGAAATTAAATTTAATTATACCGGTTAAGGTAAAAACGAGTTTACATAGTATTTAATATTAAAAGAAAAGGTCTAAAATAACCCAAAACTTTTCCTAAAACTATTTTATGGACATATTTAGACCATATAAACTCTTTTGTCAAAAAAAATTCATTATTAGAGGCACATTATTTAAGGGAGACCTACCAATAGTGTTTACATTTTGGTATTTACAAAAATGTTACTCCTCTACTATAAAAGGGAATTCACTCTCCCCAATTCTTCGCACCTCCCAATATATTTTGATCAAAAAAACCCCAAATATGGATTATAAACTTCCCTTATCTCATCCTATAAGACTAAATTTTGACATAAATCTTACCAAATAAGTCCTTTGATGAAAACCAAAAGGAGGAACCCGAAGAAGAGGTAACGTTCATCAATGTGCATTTTTGTTTTATTTCTTTATCCAACCCCTGAAATTCTTATTATAAAATGATTATATAATAACTAAAGGATCATAAATATGCATATATTTTGTTATTTTAAGGTTAAAACCTAAAAACACACACATTTCCATCAAATTTGCTCTGAAATAATCATTTGTGTGTATGACGGGCCACTGCCTCACGAAATGATGTCATTCATTTTTCCATTACCACCTATCATGGTTGGGAATAATGATGTTAATATTATTTATCTATGATATTTTTGATATTTATAACATAATAATACATATGTATTAATTATATCATATAAACACTCTTCACATTTCATATCACAAGGGATACGATAATGTCGCTCGAGTGTACGGCGGACTACCGCCCCGTGAAGCAATATAAAACTTTTTTTATCAAATTTTACATGGAAGGTAATAATGGTAACTATAATGAATATATATGATATAAATATCATAATTATGATATTAATGACCTAATTATATTTCTATAATCATAATATATCATTTTATTTTTACCACTTCACACATAGAAAAAAGTGATAATGTCATTCATGGATCTATGGAATATTGCTTCCTTAAAGCGATGTGATTCTTATTTTTTAATCATCACATAAAAATAATGATATATATAATTTAAAAATATGTTATTTATGATATAATTACCATTATATAAATATTTTTTTAACTTAATTTATTTTTATAATGATCATTAAAACAATAGCAATGTTACTCTAGCGTATGTACGACCTACTGTCTCCATGATCATAACATTAGTTCATTTTTTATCAAAATCTTTCATTAATGGTTTTAAAAGTATAATTTTTTTTTAAATATTATGGTTTTTTCTTTATTATTTATTAGTATATTTTTAAATAATGACCCCTTTGACCATATTCGACCTACCAAAGTAATTTTTTACGAGTAAATCAGATCTAATCAAAACATATGACTTAATATTAATTAATTAAGAAGTTGTATATAACATGATAATAAGAGAAATATAAGTAATAATATACTTAAAAATATTATCAAGAAATTAAATAATTAACGTAATTTTATTATTAAACATGATAAAGACACACATAACGAATCAGACTCAAGGTAAGAAACCTCGTATCAATCTCCTTTCCTTGAGTCACATCTTGATGTTATGAACCTATATTATTTTATAAGTTGTATATACAGAAATTTTAAATTTTATATCATGAGTTTTTCTATTTTAATGGCATTTAAAAAAAATTCTAATGTTATTATTCAATGAGTTTTCCGATTCAAGTGTTTACCAGGTGATAAGGGATTTTTCCTTCAAAGAAATACACTTTTAATGATTTCTATCAAACTCTATTTCTCTTACATTTATGTGTTTTAAAATGATTTTATATGGACATAAAATATTTGTAAAGTTCATTTTATATTTTATTTTAAATTTTTTCCAAAATAATCTTTTTACGTGTTCTATAAGGAATGTTTTAACAAACAATAGAAGAAATGTTTTATTATTAATGTACATGGAAACAATGACTTTTCTACCACCATTTCCATTATTCGATTTCTAGATTCATTTGAAATATTTCATTTTTCATTCAATTATTTTTTAAATTTTATTTGGTTATTTTAGTATTGAAAATGGGTTTTCAAAATAAAAGTCCATTTTTATATTGAAAATGGGTTTTTGAAAGAATATTGTATTTTTCCTACAAGTTTAAAAGAGTTTTTCAAATTATTTCTGATGTAAAATTTAAATGATAAAAATTATTTATTCAATATATGATACTTGAGAATTATACAATGGGGTGACCCAGATAGTGCTTGGTGAGCCCATTATAACTTGTATAATGGGGTTACCCAGGTAGTGTTGGTTGAGCCCATTATAGCTTAAATGATTAGTGCACCTAGATAAAACTCCAATAGTTTGGTTAATGTTCCCTGTATTAATAGGAAATAATGATGGAGATACTAAAGGGTTCCTAATATAGATTTAATAGGGCTCTAGTTACTTATAACATGGGTTTAAAATAGGCTATGAATGTTATTCTCTAAATCACCAAGAATAGTTTTTAGTTGATTTTTATGGGTCTTAATGATTTTCTTTGAGAAAAATTAGTGTGTGTTTTTCAAGTGGAAATTTTCTATTCACAAATAACTTTGAATATAAAGATAAATGAGTTATGGATTTTCATGTGTTCATTGTACTAATGGTTTTTATTTATTTCAGTATCCCTTACTGAGATTTTGTGCTCATCCCATTTTTTAAATTGATTTTCTCATGATTTAAGGATGGGTATGGGAAAGGAAGAAGTCAAGATTAAAATTCAAGGATATTTTATAGGAAAATAAATCATGATTTATTTTAAAAGTTTTATATTATGGTAAAACATTATACTAATTAAAAGTGTCCACTTTGTATTTTTATAGTTTTGTAATGTATGAGTTATTTCCTAATTCTTTAATACTCTAAAATTGAAAAGATATTAAAATTCAAGAGAATGAATTTTTGAATTAAGCCGAAGATAATAGTATTTTTAAGGTTGGGGCCTTATATTTGGTATCAAAGTTGATTTAGATATATTTATAGGTTATGATAAAGATAATAGCATGCCCTTGGAATATTTTACCTTATGTTCAAGTTAAAATGTTATAGATTTTGAGGATTACCATGTCGCTTTATCTAAAATATGTATTTTCAAAATGGTCTTACACAATGGAAATAGGGATGTTTTAGTGGTAAGGAACCCAGAGGATTATATCCTTCCAAATAAGTATCCCAAGATGGTTGGAATCAGAATATAATAGTATGTTGCATTGATGGCTTAGTTGACACAAGCGATAAATAGTGGTTGTGTCCATTCTAGAGAGGAACTTATTATACTATAAAGGAAAATATATTTTGTAGGGAATTTAATAAGGAAACATCCACTATCATTAATTTTATCATATTACCCTATGGTATTTTAAGGATGCATTAATTCTCTAGAGAATATATTTGATGTCATGGGATGTTCAGAACACCAAATGGAAAATATTATCATTTTACGTTTTGAAGGGGAAGTTTATTGTTAGTGGTATTATGTTAAGAATTCAAAATAAAAATATGATCATGATGACATTAAATGGAAAACATTCAAGGATATTTTCCTTGATAAATATCTATCTAATATTTTTCAGCTCTATATATAAAAAAAATCCTATAATTAAGGTATAAAGATGATGATTATATAGATTTATATGAAGAAAACTTCACAAGATTAGGTAGTTATGTGATAGATTTTTTTTGAGAAACTAATAGTAAAATTAATATATTTTACACAAGGTATAAATCAAGTCTATTAAGATAATTGAACGCATGTGAATTTAAAATATACAAGAAATTGGTTCATTGTGCTGAGAAATTTGAGATGGATTTTTCTAACATGTATGTTCCCAGGAGATGAAAATAATAAGAAAGGGTCAATGTGGAAAGAAATAGATAAGAAACCAGCTAATATGTCCTGAGGTAAACCCCAAAAATGTTCCAAGTATGGAAAAGGACATTTTAATGAATGTCTTGTTGTATTTGAGAAGTGTTACTGATGTGGAATGTTTTTCCACATAGAATGTGAAATCAAGGAAAATAATCATGAAGAATCAAAGAATGGCATAACTAATAGTCGTCCAATGGTGAGGTTTTTTTGTTGCAATGATTTGGGTCATTATACTAATTCATGTCTGAAGTCAGTTTTACATGATGGAATTCATCATTATAGGAAATAAAAAAGTGTATCTGAGTCATTTCTACTACTCCAGTTGATGTTGGTCCTTCAAATGAAATGGTGACAGGTATGTTACTTTTGTATTCAAATTATATGAATACCTTTTTTGACTATAGATATTTTCATTCTTTAATTTCTAATATATTTTCGATTTAATTTGGAATATCACCTAATGAAATTAAGATATAACTTTTGGTGAAATCTTCAGGTGGAAATATTAAAGCAAACAAGATTTATAGGAATCTTTCTATTATTATCAGTGGAACAATATTTCCTAAAAATATTATAGAAATGTCCATATTATAGTTTTATATCATTCTTGGTATGGATTGGATTTCATTGAATCATGCTAAGGTAGATTTAAGTTCTATGAATTTTGTGTTTAATGATTTTAAGCTTTTGATAACTTACCAAGAGGCTTAGAAATTGATTAGATATGTAAGTGAAAGTTACATATCACATATTATTGAAAATAAATAAACTTTCCAAATTGGTGATGTTTAAGTAATAAATTAATACATGGAGGTTTTTATAGATGATTTGGGTTGTATTATTCCTGATAAAGAGGTTGATTTTACTATTGAATTAGTACCTGATTATAGTCCTACTTCAAGACACCCTTATCAAATAGCTCAAGTGGATGTTTTATAACTGAAAAAGAAATTGCAGGAGTGATTAGATAAAGTTTTCATCCAATCTAGTAATTCTCCAGGGGGTGATCCTATTTTTTTAAAATAAATATGGTCAATGATACTTTTCATTGATTATAGATCCTTGAATAATATCACTTTTAAGAACAAGTATAATTTTCCTCATATCGGTGATTTGTTTGATTAGCTCCATAGAGTACAATATTTCCTAAAGGTTGACCTAAGGTTGGGGCACCATCAGTTGAAAGTTAAGGAAGAAGAAATTTTGAAGACTTCATTTTAGACTAGATATGGGAATTATGAATTTTTAGTTATCTCATTTGGGTTTTCTGATACACCTGGTATATTTATGGACCTTGTGAATATAATTTTCCTTGAGTTTTTGGTTAATTTTTTGGTTGTGTTTATGATGAAATTTTGGTATATTCTAAAATTCACTAGTAGCATGAAAGAAAACTAAGGGTTGTTTTTATAACCTTAAAAGAAAAGATTCTTTATGGGAAATTTAGAAAGAGTGAATTTTGGTTGTAATAAATTTCATTCCTTAGATATATTGCTTCTAAATATGGCATAACTATTGACCCTAAAAAATTGAAAGTTTTTTAAGAATATCCAAGACCCAAAAATATCATATAGATTCATAGTTTTCTTGGATTAGGGAGTTACTATGAGAGGTTTTCTGAAAACAAAAATCTCCTTTTTCTATTCCATTGACTAAGTTAACTAGAAAATGATTTATGTTCATCTAGAAAACATAATGTGATGATTTTATTTATAAATTTAAAAAGAATATTGGTGAATGCTATAGTTTTGGACCTACCTTTAAAAAAAGGAGAACTATTCATCTATAGTGATGATTTGTTGAAAGGAGTTCATTTTTTATAAAGTATAATTTTTAGGTAATTACTTATGTTTTATGTTATTTGAAAAATCAAGAGTTAAATTATTCTATGCAAGATTTTTAATTAGCTTCTCTTGGTTTTTATTTTATAATTTAGAGGCACAATTTTTATGGAATAAAGTGTAAAATATATATTCATTACAAAATTTTGAACTATATATTCACTCCTAAAAAACTGAATATGAGATAGAAAATATGGTTGATCAAATCAAGGATTATGATTTCATGATTCATTACTATCTAGGAAAAGTAAACAAAGTGGAAAATTCTTTTACTTGAAAAATTAATGCTACATTAACCATGTTATGTTTGGAAAATAACCCTTTGGTTAATAATTTGATGAATTTTGGCATATAATTTGTGGATGCAGGGACATCCTCTATTTTATTTCAGGTTTCAGTATACTCAACCCTGTCAGAAAGAATTAAGATAGTTCAGAAGGAGGATCAATATTTATAGGAAAAAGTAGAATTTATTAAGAAGTGTAAATTTATTAATTTTAATATTGATGAAGAAGTTGGTTTATGATTTGGAAAAATACTATTTGTGATTTGTAATTCCTAGTTGAGGAAAGAGTTGTTGACAGAAGCTCATAGTTCTCCATTTTCTGTTCATCCAGGAAGCACTAATATGTACAAAGACCTTTGAGAGTATTATTGGTGGCAAGGAATTAAAAGAAATTGTGTTGACTTTACCATGAAGTGTGTTAATTTTCATTAGGTTAAAGAAGAATGAAAATTACCAAATTGGATGATTCATCCTTTTCCAATTCCATAGTATAAATGGGAGAATACATCAATAGGTTTCATGGTAGGATTGGTGAAGAATTCTTAATGAAATAATATGATTTGTGTTATTATTGATCGACTAAATAAATCTAAACATTTCCTTCTCATTAGAGATATGATGTCTTTAGATTAACTTTCTACACTTTAACTAAATGATATATTTAGGTTATATTGAGTGCATATCTCCATTATATCAGACTATGATCCAAGGTTCACATCCAATTTTTGTGAAGGACTTCAGAAATCATTGGGTTCTGAATTAATTTTTAGTATGGATTTTCACCCATAATTTGATGGAAAATCTACGTGGGAAATTTAAAAATTATAATATATTCTTCTTTATTTCTCAATATATTACTAGAGAAGTTGGGTTTGATATCTTTCTTTGGTTGAGTTCTATTATAAAAATTGTTTTCATTATGGTATACAAATGGCACCATTTGAGACATTATATAGAAAGTGATGTCAGAAACTGGATTTTTGGGATAAAGTGGTTGATGGGACCATATTTTGTAGAGGAAACGACTAAGAAGGGGAAGTTGATTGAGTGACACTTGAGGATAACTCAAAGTAGGTAGAAAATTTATCCAACTAATTGGAGGGAATATAGTTATTTGGAGGTAGGTGATCATGTATTTATCAAATTTTCTCCTTGAAATAATGTAATGAATTTTGGTAAGAATGGGAAGATTATTCCATGGTTTTTTGGGCCATATGAAATCATATATAAAATTGTATTAGTTCCCTACTAATTGTATTTAACTCCAAGTTTATCTTAGGTACAAAATGTATTTCATGTTTCAATGTCAAGGAAATATGTATAGGATTCATCTCATGTTTTGATCCCTGAAGTAGTTTCGTTGGAAGAGAATATTTCTTATGAGGAACATACAGTTCAGGTTATTGAACATAAAGGGAAAGTGTTGCAGAATAAGGTCATTCATCAAGTTAATTTTTTATGGAAAACCCATATGGTTGAAAGCACAAAATAGGAATATGAAAATGATATAAGGGAAAAGCATTCATACTTGTGTAATAAGCGAATAAAATTGAAAGCATATAATTTTTAAAATGGGTTAAGATGTAAAACTGTAACACCCCAGGTAAATAAAGAATATGACATTTTCATATTTATCCATATTTGTGAATAAAATATATAAATGAATTTAAAGGGGACGTTATGCTCGATGGCGTACCCAACACGCAACAACGAGTTTCTTGGAAATCTTACGTTGCACTCTAATAATAAAATAATATTATTTTAAATGGTAGTTAACATGTAGTCGTCGTATTGGCGGTAATGGATAGAAATAACTAAAATATGATTATATATGTTTTTAAATGTTTTTACATTTATCCAATAGAGGATAGAGGCTTAAAATATGGAAAGAATTCAATTTTAGGCGTATATGCCCTAGTTTTCACTAAAGGTTCACTTATCACATTTTGATGTTGAACCATCATTAAATATAGTTTTGTTCACTCTTAAACATTCTTTTGGACCAAATAAAACTCTTATTAAGAATCGGGACATCAAAATTTACTTTGTGTAAATTTTTGGTATCTTTCCGATAAAGTTCATTTTTTTAATGAATAGTGTAAAATGTTGTATTTTAATTCAAAACCACTTTTTAATCTAATTTATTTATATGATTAGATTATCTTTTGAATTGGTTTTAAAGTGAAATTAGAAAATATTTTTACCATTAAATCCAATAGTGGTCTTTGGAATTAATTTCACTTTGAAATCGGACTTAAACTAGTATCAATCTTTTGATACTTATTGTTTCATAAAAACACGTTATTTGCTCTGACAGCGGGAATTAATTATTAAATTAATTAATGTGACTTATATGTTTTGAATTTTGTAAAATAGACTTCATTTTTGAATTCGGAATATCAAATATAGCTTAGAGTGAAATTTTGGTAATTTTCTGAAAAACTTCAATTTTTGATGAATAGTGAAACCACTAAGTGGTACTTATAAAGACTGATTTTCCGTTTAAATGAAATTTTTCCATCATTGTGTTTTGAATTTCAAAAATCCGACATACATGGTTGTAAATAAGAAGTAAAATGTGGTTCAATGAGATTATAATAATTTTTTGGTGAATAGTAACTTATTAAGTTCTTAATCGCGATTAGTGGTAATTAGTGTAGTTTAAGGTAAAAATGATATTATAAGAATGTGAAAACATCATGAAACTTGTCCTACACCTATTGGGTGAGTCATGGCCGACCAAGACAAGCCATGGGCCAACTTGGGGACCCCATGGAGCCACTTTAGTTGGAAAATGACAATAATATATTTTTATTTAATGTTAAAATTAAATTGACACAAACATGAGTTGTTTTACTAAACCAGTTTTTAAGTGGGGTTACACAAGTCCAAATTTTGATTATAAATAGTAATTGAAAAGATAAAAATATTTCCTACATCATAGTGATTTTTTTATAATTTTTAGACATTAAATAAAATAAATTATTTATGACATAATAATGATGCAGCGATGACATCATTATTTAACGATTTAAATAAAATGGAAAGATAATGTAAAATATATGAACTAAACATGTCCAAAACTTATTGGATGGGTGGATTTAGAAACTTTATAACCTTATCCACTAATTATATAAATGTGGGACCTTTTAAAACCGAAACACATTTTCAAATAAAGTAATATTTCTTTACTTTCCAAAAGTGTCCCTCCTCTCCTCTTATAAAAGGCCCCCACCTCTACCTCATTTCACACACTCCTCAAGCATTTGGCTCCGCCGACCCCTGCCCATTTACTCTCTCCACATCCCTCTCCTCATCCTAGAGGATTCCCTTTGGGCATAATCCTTTCAAAGGAAGCCTTTAGGCTCAAATCAAAAGGGAGTTACACTTTTAAAGGTAATTCATTCTCTCTTGTTCATTTGTTTTTTTTTTTTGCTTCTCCAACCCTCTGAACTCTTTTTATTTAATTATTTTGTAACAACACCAGTATCTTAAATATACTAGGATGTTGTTATAATATTTATTCGAGCTACACTCTCACACAACTACATCAAATGGTTAAAGAACATACGGTTTCTGTGGATGGCGAAATTCTGCCTCCCGAAACGATGATTGTTCAATACTCATTTAACACCTTCAAAGGTGGCCATTATGATGTCACTATTTTTATATATGATATATAATATGTTAATGTTTTACTTATGCTTCTGTATTTTTAATTTGTGTCTTACCTTTATGGCTTCCATTATGGGTATACGCGATATCTTCATTTTAGGAAGTGCGGACTACCGCCCCCTCAAAGTGATGTGATTCGTTAATGCCATACGTGGGACGTATAAAGGATGGATTTAATGTTATTATATATGATGTTATACTGTAAATATTATATACCTATATATAATTATTATTTATTTCCATTAAAGTATGAGATAGAAATGAAAGTAGCGTTCATGCGTACGTACGGCTTACCGTCTCCATGAACGGTGCATTTCATTTCTTATCCCCAAATGTAATGTACTATTATAAGTACATGTATATAATGGATATATATGATGAATGATACATCTAAATGATGAATATAATTTTGTAATTAAAATATACATACCTCTCATTTAGTTTTAATTCCATTAATATGACAACGAAATGAAAGTAGCGTCCATGCGTACGTACGGCTTACCGTCTCCATGAACGGTGCATTTCATTTCTTACCTCTAAATGATTATGTAATATTATAAATACATTTATATTCTGGATATATATGATATATATGATATCCAAATCAGGAATGTCATTCTGGATATAAAGAACCTTTGACCACACGAACAACATGTAATTGTAAGAAGTCCACTTTCGACTTAAGAACCAAATATCAACAAAACAATCATTATTAACTTAATGATTACATAATGTTTATAACATGGAAATAAGTGATATAAAAGGAATAATAAGCTTTAAAAAGGTTCTTAATCAAGTAGAAATTAACTCAAGTTTATTATTCAGGACGTTAAAGAACGAACAAGACAAGTTGGACCCGAGGTAAGGGATCCTACTCCTCTCTTTCTTTTTAAGTACACACTTTTATGTCATTCCTTTTAAAGATCGTCTTTCTGGTTATTGGGATGATCTTTTATATTACAATTACTGTAATTTTTATGTTCATGTGATGAGAGACCCTATTCTCTCTCATCAATCCATTTTGGAGGTTTTGAGTGGCGCCGTTAGGCTGTCGAATTTTCATAAGAGATCTAACCTCTCTCTTTCTTTTAAAGTACTCTCCTTTATGTCACTTATTTTAAGCTCCTATTTGTTATGTTGGGGGATGTTCTTTTATATTCCTCTTTCTGTAAACATTATGTTGATGTAAATAGAGACCCTATTTCCTCTCATCAATGCATTTTGGAAGTTTTAAGTGGCGTCGTTAGGCTGCCGAGTTTTCGTAAGAGATTTTTCATCTCACTTTTATTCCCGTGAGATTTATGCTACATTTGCCACAATTTCCATTGAGTGGTTTATGTACTGCCCACTATTACAATCCTATTGTAATATAATTCCATTTATGGGTATTTACATATTCATTTTATGACACTTCTTCAATGGGGTGTACTTTTCAAAAGTTACCCAAGTCGGTAAGGGAACCTTTCACCCTCTTTTTTTTAAAAGACTTCTTTTGTTGGGTCTTTTAATTTACATATTGTTATGTTGGGATATGTTCTCATATATCCTTATTGATGTAAATTTTATGTCCAAGTGATGAGATACCCTTTTTTTATCTCTCATCAACTCTTTTTGATGTGACGCCGTTAGGCTGTCAAGGGAACTTCTTAACCCAATTTCGATTTCTTTGGGTTCAACATGTTGTTATTGAATATGTAATCCTTTGAATATGTGTGAATGACCTTTGATTATTTTACACTTAATATCCACTTATATTTGGTGTATTCATTTGTCACACATAATTATGTAATTGATTTATCCTTAAACCAAGGATATCGTCTTTGTAAGGGACTTCGTCTCAATCTCCTTTCATTGAGGAATATTTCGTTTTATACACAACTTTCTTTTATATGGTGTATAAACCCCTTTGAATTTACTTTTATACAAAAGGAATCTTTTTCTATGAAGCGTTTTACAAAATGAAAAAAAGGAATGTTTTTTTAACATACGCGGTGACAACGACCTTTTCCGCCACCGCGAGTATTATTTGGTCTTTGGCTTCCTCAACAAGCTGATATGTTTTTAAAATGAAATAAATACCATATACTCTTTTATGTATTTTGGTATTGAAAATGGTTTTGATAAAGGATTCTATTATATTGTGATTGAAATGTGGAAATGTTATCATTCCTTTATATTGGTTTTATGTTTTATGATTTTATATTGGTACTTGGACATTTTAACGGGTGGTTGCGTTATAAACCATATGACGGGTGGTGTCGTGAATACCAGGACGGGTGGTTACGTTATAACCTCCAATGCATTGGGTATGGAAGTCGGCCGTATGGCTATTCCATTAAGTATGTATGGAAATTGGTCGTATGGCTATTCCATTAAGTGATATGTGTGGAAGTCGACCGTATGGTTATTCCACTTAAGTATGTTTATGTCCCAAGTTACCTTTATATATGTTATGTGTTCTTTATTTGGGTTTTATGGTAATCCTTTGGTTACAAAAAGGTAAGTAATGATACTTTTTTATTCAGTGAAGAGTTTTTACTACTTCATAAAGGTGAAAAGTATTACTTTGATAAAGTATACATGGTTTACTTTTTGTTTTGATAAACTAACAGTTTTTATTCTTTGTGTATCCCTTACTGGGTTTTTATGCTCATCCCAAGTTTTTGAAATGTTTCTCACAGGACTTAGCATGGAATAGGGTCAAGGATGGGATCAAGGGAAAGTCATGCTACCTAAAACATGAAACTAGACATGTTTCTTTTTAATAGTTTTTTATTTTATGGAAATTTAGTAGAAGAGACTACTTTGTAATATTTTGAGATGTAATAGTTATGTCCTAATTCTCTAAAACTCTAAACCTGAAAAGATCCTCAATGTGAATTATTCATTTAATTCAATTTTAAGTAAGGTTTAAGGCTGGGGCCTTATAGTTGGTATCAAAGGTCGGTTTAGATAACTTTAGAGGTTAGGGTATTCTTTAAGCATAAGTGACATTACCATAATGGTTAGGATTTCAGAAAGAGTCCTAGTTTTAGATAAAGTGAATGAGTAAGTGTATCTTAGTGTTTACCTTCCTCATTAGTACATGATGGTTTTGTTGATATACTCACACTGACATTTCTATTTTTAGTGAATGGGTGGATCTATCAGGCACTAAAGAGACAACAGGTTTGAAGGAAACTATGGTAGTTCTCTGATTAAGAGACTGGATGAGATGGGGGATTCAATGAGGAATCTCATGGTTGTTCTAAACCAACTATCAAGGATTCATGATCAACCACTTCAACGTTGGTGAGTTCTCTAATGCATCATGTACGAGATGGCCAGCTCTATGTGGAAATTCAGGTAATAATTATTAAGGTAACCATTAGGGTTTATATGATCCTTACTTTTTAGGTAATTATGGGTTACTCTATGATATGATGGAAAATGAAAGGAATGAGACAAACTTGAGGTTAAAATATGTTATGATCATTTTTTATGATTTTATATCTTTTTGTGGAATGATTTAAGAATTATATAGTTTTGGAAAAAGGACAACACGTAGACCGTGTGACATCCCGTCGCGTCAGACAAAGCTGCGGGAATCAAACCCACAACCAATGTGTGATTGGTATTTATCGCCTACCACTGGACTACGTGAAGTCCCTGGTTAGTTTGACTGATTCTTTCTAGTTATATGATTTTATTAATTAAGAGTAAGTTGATTTTGGGTTATTTATGAAAATGATTAACCTATCATGGAGGATATGTGATTAGGATAATTACTTTTCAATACGAGACTTTAGGAGCAACTGATGTTGTTTGGAGATAAATGTTACAATTTAACTTGGAAGACTATGTGACTAAATCCTTCAAATATTTGGGTTTCAATCTTATATTGGTTTACTTTGAAGAATTTTATGGACAAATTGTTTTTCGGATGATCCTTGTTGAACTTTGGGTTTTGATTGACAAATTTTGGAGATTAAGAATAGATTTTCTTTTTATAAAGGGTTGTCCTTTTCTGGATTATCTGATCTTGTACTAGCCTTTTTGGTTTTGGTTTCGGTTAAAGTCTAAAGACATGGGAAGTACATAGTTCTATTTTTTGGATTAGGTGATTCTCTAGAAGTTGATTATAGTACTCTTAATGTGAACAAGTCTTCCTAAATACTCGTCTTTTGGATAAAATATGAGTTTGTGTAAGGAATCTAATAAAAGTTGAAAGTCAATATGATAAGTGATTATGTTTCCTTATGAATAAATTCCTCAATAAAAAGTAACTTAAAACAAAAATGTTGTCTATTAACTTTTCCTACTGGGGAATCGAATACCGTGTAACCCATCACAAGTTTGTGATTTTCTCATGGTTAACTTTCTCCTAAACATGTTTTCTATCACTCTCCATCAGAACATGACCCTTTGTTTTTTCCTCCATGTCCATATTTTCATACTTCGAATCCTAGTATGGGTTAACTCGGGTGACCTTTGTACTTATCTCCCTTTATTTTAAAGTGTTTGTTTTACCGACTTTTGTTCCGATGTGGGACTTTCAAGGATGTTTCCAAGCGCAATTTTAAAATTGCGAGGACGCAATTCCCAAAAGGGGGGAAGGATGTAACACCCCAGGTAAATAAAGAATATGACATCTTCATATTTATCCATATTTGTGAATAAAATATTTAAATGACTTTAAATGGGACGTTATGCTCGATGGCGTACCCAACACGCAACAACGAGTTTCTTGGGAATCTTACGTTGCACTCTAATAATAAAATAATATTATTCTAAATGGTAGTTAACATGTAGTCATTGTATTGGCGGGAATTGATAGAAATAACTAAAATATGATTATATATGTTTTTAAATGTTTTTACATTTATCCAATAGAGGATAGAGGCTTAAAATACGGAAAGAATTCAATTTTAGGCGTATATGCCCTAGTTTTCACTAAAGGTTCACTTATCACCTTTTGATGTTGAACCATCATTAAATATAGTTTTGTTCACTCTTAAACATTCTTTTGGACCAAATAAAACTCTTATTAAGAATCGGGACATCAAAATTTACTTTGTGTAAATTTTTGGTATCTTTCCGATAAAGTTCATTTTTTTAATGAATAGTGTAAAATGTTGTATTTTAATTAAAAACCACTTTTTAATCTAATTTATTTATATGATTAGATTATCTTTTGAATTGGTTTTAAAGTGAAATTAGAAAATATTTTTACCATTAAATCCAATAGTGGTCTTTGGAATTAATTTCACTTTGAAAACGGACTTAAACTAGTATCAATCTTTTGATACTTATTGTTTCATAAAAACACGCTATTTGCTCTGACAGTGGAAATTAATTATTAAATAAATTAATGTGACTTATATGTTTTGAATTTTGTAAAATAGACTTCATTTTTGAATTCGTAATATCAAATATAGCTTAGAGTGAATTTTTGGTAATTTTCTGAAAAACTTCAATTTTTGATGAATAGTGAAACCACTAAGTGGTACTTATAAAGACTGATTTTCCGTTTAAATGAAATTTTGCCATCATTGTGTTTTTAATTTCAAAAATACGACATACATGGTTGTCAAAAAGAAGTAAAATGTGGTTCAATGAGATTATAATAATTTTTTGGTGAATAGTAACTTATTAAGTTCTTAATCGCGATTAGTGGTAATTAGTGTAGTTTAAGGTAAAAATGATATTATAAGAATTTGAAAACACCATGACACTTGTCCTAAACCTATTGGGTGAGTCATGGCCGACAAAGACAATCCATGGGCCAACTTGGAGACCCCATGGATATAAGGCCCCAGCCTTAAACCTTACTTAATCTTGAGTTATTACAAGATTACACATTGAGGATCTTTTCGGGTTTAGAGTTTTAGAGAATTAGATCATAAAACTTGCATTACATTCCACATATAAACAAAGTGGTTACATAAAGATAGTATTCTTCATTCCCATCAATGGAAACACATTTAAAATAAAACATGGATTAATTCTTGACACATCCTTGACTCTATCATCTTATCATGTACCTTTCCCTTGACCTGTGAAAAACATTTCAAAAACTTGGGATGAGCATAAAAACTCAGTATGGGTTATAAAAACATGGAAAGGAAACATGGGTACATACATACATAAGAGTGAAATCATACTTTACCCATAAAACATAATCACTTTAACATACCTCATAAAATCATGAATAAATCATAGAAATCATAAGACATAAAGGTAACTTGAGGCATTCATAACATTCTTACGTAGGGAGTAACCCTCTTGGTTACGTTTGGAATACCCATCACAGTATATTCCCTAAAAATCTCTTCGGAGAAACCTTAATGTTTCACTCCTTCGCGTTACCCAATGCATTGGAGAGCTATAACGGGCTCACCCGCCCTTAGTTTATCACGGAACCACCCGTCTTCATAATAATGCCCAAGAACCATAACATAATCATATCACATAAAACATGCATAAAGGAAACATAACATTTCCGCATTTCAATCACGAGATATCAATACAACACATTGATATAATAAAAACATTATGAAAACCATTTTCAATACCAAAGTAAAACATGGTATTTATTTTTCTTTTTAAAAAAAAGGTATGGCTTGTAGAGGAAGCCGAAACTCAAATAACGGTTACGACGGCGGAGAAGTCGTTGTCGCCGCATACGTACGACAAAAACATTCCCTTTTGTCGTTTAGTAAACGCTTCGTATAAAAAAGATTCCTTTTGAGTAAACGTAAAAGTCAAAGGGGTTTATACACCGTATAAAAGAAAGTTGTGTATAAAATAAAATATGCCTCAACGAAAGGAGATTGAGACGAAGTCCCATACAAAGATAATTTTTAAAATAAAATAGATACATTATGTGTACTTACTATAAGTACACATAAATAAAGTACCAATACAAGATACGACATAATAACATAATGACATAATTTGAAAGTAGGAGATTAACCCAAAGAATGGAAATTGGGTTAAGAAGTTCTCATACCTCGTATCTGACTTGACCCGACCGTTCTTTAAACTCCTGAATAATAAACTTTAGTTAATCTCTACTTGATTATTAATCTTTTCCAAGTTCATTATTTCTTTTATACCATGTTATGAACATCATGAAATCATTTAAGTTAATAATGTTCATTTTGTCGGTATTTGGTTCTTAAGTCAAAAATAGACTTCTTACACTTACATGTTGTTAATTTGGTCAATGTTTCATTATATCCAGAATGGTATTCATGATGTAGATATCATATATGTCATATATATCCAGTACATACATGTATTTAAAATATTACATAATCATTTAGAGGTAAGAAATGAAATGCACCGTTCATGGAGACGGTAAGCCGTACGTACGCATGAACGCTACTTTCATTTCTTTGTCATATTAACGGAATTAAAACTAAATGAGACTTATGTATATTTTAATTCCAGAATTATATTCATCATTTAGATATATCATTAATTTTATATATCCATTATATACATGTACTTTTAATAGTACATTACATTTGGGGATAAGAAATGAAATGCACCGTTCATGGAGACGGTAGTCCGTACGTACGCATGAACGCTACTTTCATTTCTATCTCATACTTTAATGGAAATAAATGATAATGATATATATAGGTATATTATAATTCCAGTATAACATCATATATAATAACTTTAAATCCATCCTTTACACGTCCCACATATGGCATTAACGAATCACATCACTTTGAGGGGGCGGTAGTCCGCACTTCCTTAAGTGAAGATATCGCGTATACCCATAATGGAAGCCATAAAGGTAAGACACAAATGAAAAATACAGAAGAATAAGTAAAACATAAACATATTACATATCATATATAAAAATAGTGACATCATAATGGCCACCTTTGAAGGTGTTAAATGAGTATTGAACAATCATCGTTTCGGGAGGCAGAATTTCGCCATCCACGGAAACCGTATGTTCTTTAACCATTTGATGTAGTTGTGTGAGAGTGTAGCTCAAATAAATCTTATAACAACATCCTAGTATATTGAAGATACTGGTGTTGTTACAAAAGAAGTAAATAAAAAGAGTTTAGGGGGTTGGAGAAGAAAAATAAAACAAATGAACATGAGAGAATGAAATACCTTAAAAAGTGTAACTTCTTTTGGTTTGAGCCTAAAGGCTTCCTTTGAAAGGATTCTGCCCAAAGGGAATCCTCTAGGATGAGGAGAGGGATGTGGAGAGAGCAAATGGGCAGGGGTTGGCCGAGCCAAAGGCTTGAAGAGTGTGTGAAATAAGGTGGAGGTGGGGGCCTTTTATAAGAGGAGAGGAGGGGCACTTTTGGAAAGTAAAGAAATATAACTTTGTTTGAAAATGTGTTTCGGTTTTAAAAGGTCCCACATTGATAGAATTCGTGGATAAGGTGATAAGGATTCGAAATCCACTCATCCAATTGGTTTTGGCCATGTGTAGGTTTTAGATTTTACATTATCTTTCCATTTTATTTTAATCGTTAAATAATGATGTCATCACTGCATCATTATTATGTCGTAAATAATTTAATTATAAAAAAAATACTATGATATAGGAAATCTTTTTAGCTTTCCAATGACTATTTATAATCAAAATTTGGGCTTGTATAACCCCACTTAAAAATTGTTTTCGCAAAACATATTATGTTTGTGTCATTTTCACTTTAACATTTAATAAAAAGTAATTTATGTTATTTCCCAACAAAAGTGGATACATGGGGTCCCCAAGTTAGGCCATGGCTTGTCTTGGTCGGCCATGACACAACCAATGAGGTTGGGACATGTGTCTAAGTCATTTTATATTATTAAAGCATTATTTATACATTAAACTACCCTAATTACCACTAATCGCGATTAAGAACTTAATAAGTTACTATTCACCAAAAAATTATTATAATCTCATTGAACCACATTTTACTTCTTAATGACAACCATGTATGTCGGATTTTCAAAATTCAATACACATTAGTGGTAAACTTTAATTTAACTGAAAAAAACAGTTTGCTTGATTACCCCTTAGTGGTTTCACTATTCATCAAAATTGAAGTTTTTCAGAAAATTACCAAAAATTCACTCTAAGCTATATTTGATATTACGAATTCAAAAATGAAGTCTATTTTACAAAATTCAAATCATATAAGTCACATTAATTAATTTAATAATTAATTCCCGCTGCCAGAGCAAATAGCGTGTTTTTACAAAACAATAAGTATCAAAAGATTGACACCAGTTTAAGTCTAATTTCAAATCGAAATTGATTCCAATGACCACCATTGGATAAAATGGTAAAAATAGATTCTAATTTTACTTAAAAACCAATTCAAAACATAATCTAATCATATAAATAAATTAGATCAAAAAGAGGTTTTGAATTAAAATGCAACATTTTACACTATTCATAAAAAAAATGAACTTTATCAGAAAGGTACCAAAAATTACACAAAGTAAAATTTGATGTCCCGATTCTTAATAAGAGTTTTATTTGGTCCAAAAGAATGTATAAGAGTGATCAAAACTATATTCAATGACGGTTCACCATTAAAAGGTGATAAGTGAACCTTTAGTGAAAATTAGAGTATAAAAGCCTAAAATTGAACTCTTTCCGTATTTTAAGCCTTTATCTTTTATTGGGTAAATGTAAAAACATATAAAAACATATCTATTCATATTTTAGTAATTTCTATTCATTCCCGCCAGTACAACGACTACTTGTTAACTAACATTTTAAAAAAAATATTATTTTATTACTAGTGTGCTACGTAAGTTTCAAAGAAACTCATCGTTGCGTATCGGGTACGCTATCGAACATAGCAACCCCTTTTAATTAAAATTCATATTTAATTCTCTAATATTAATAAATATGAAAATTATTTATTCTTTAATTACCTGGGATGTTACATCCTTCCCCCCTTTTGGGAATTGCGTCCTCGCAATTTTATTCACTTATCAAAATAAGTGGGGGTATTTATCCCTCATAGCATTTTCAGATTCCCATGTTGCCTCCTCAATCATGTGGTTTTTCCACAAAACCTTTACCTGGTGAATCACCTTATTCCGTAACACTTGCTCCCTGTGGTCAAGAATCTGGACCGGTTGTTCCTCATAAGATAGGTTCTCTTCCAGCTGAACTACCTCTGGACTCAAAACATGAGATGGATCTGGCATATTCTTTCTCAACATCGAAACGTGAAAAACATTGTGTACCTCGAAAGATAGATCCTTCCTCTGGTTATCTGCATAACTCTTCTGCCTACTCTGAGCTATTCTCATGTGTTTCTGAATCAACTGAACTTTTTCTGCCATCTCTTCTACCAATTCTGGTCCCATCAACTTTCTTTCACCCACTTCATCCCAGAAAGCTGGAGTTCGACACCGCTTCCCATATAATGCCTGAAATGGTGCCATCTGTATACTCGAATGGAAACTATTATTATATGAAAACTCAACCAAAGAAAGATGTTGGTCCCAACTTCCCTGATAATCCATAGAACAAGCTCGTAGCATATCCTCCAATGTCTGAATTGTTCGTTCTGACTGCCCATCTGATTGAGGATGAAAAGCTGTACTAAAATTTAATTCAGTACCCAACGACTTCTGAAGGCCTTTCCAAAAGTTAGAGGTAAACCTGGGATCACGATCTGATACAATGGAGAGAGGAACTCCATGTAACCTGACTATCTCCTTAAGATACAAACGGGAAATTTGATCTAGATAGAAAGTATCTCGTATAGAAAGAAAATGAGCAGATTTAGTCAAGCGATCAACAATAACCCAGATTGCATTATTACCTCGAGATGTCTTCGGTAATCCAACAACAAAGTCCATGGATATATTCTCCCATTTCCACTCTGGCACTGGTAAAGGCTGAAGCATCCCTTTTGGTAACTGCCGATCTGCTTTAACCTGTTGACAAGTCAAACACTTCACAGTAAAATCAGCAATATCTCTTTTCATTCCATCCCACCAGTAATACTCCCGCAGATCTCTATACATCTTAGTACTGCCCGGATGAACTGAAAACGGAGAACTATGAGCTTCACATAACAACTCTCTCTTCAACTGTGAATCACAAGGCACACATAACCTCTTCACAAACCTCAAAACACAAACACAAACTTATCCAAGAACTCATGGAAAATTTTATTCATAAGGTCCATGAATACGGCAGGTGCATTGGTTAACCCAAAAGGCATAACTACAAATTCATAATGGCCATATCTAGTACGGAACGCAGTCTTCGGAACGTCTGCTTCTTTTACATTCAACTGATGGTACCCCGACCTCAAGTCAATCTTCAAAAAATACTGAGCTCCCTGGAGCTGACACCACTTCATTCGATGGCCCAACATCTGCTGAAGTAGTTGCAAAGGATTTCAGCACCCCTTTATGCTTGTAGTCTAACTGCTTCCCATCACTCAAGCTCCTTGTCGGACACTCGTTTGCATAGTGACCCATCTCATTGCACTTATAACATTTCACTAACTGTAAATCAAATTTATTCTTACCTTCACCTTGATCCTTTTCAGTGCAATCACGCGCCTTATGTCCCATCTTACCACATCGGTAGCACTTCCCAGAATTCAGAAGACATTCCCCAGCATGCCTTTTGCCACATTTATCACAAACTGGAAACTTAGTTTTCTTACCATCAGACTTTTTTGAAGAATTCTTACCTTTCTCTTGCCACCTCGGTCTCTTCTTCTGCTGGTTGTTATAGAACACTTGGTCATCGATAAACTCCATTTCCACCTTCTCAGCACATCGAAAAAGCTTTTCATAACTTTTAAACTCTCGAGAAGCTAATGCCCTTCGATACTTTGGCTTTAATCCTGAGTAAAAACGATTGATTTTACTATCAAGGTCCCGAATAAAATTTGGAGCATACCTTGCCAATCGAGTGAACCTTTCTTCATAGGCAGCCACTGATTCTTCCTCTTGCCTCAATTCCAAGAATTGCTTTTCCATCCTAAGTCGAACAGCCTTAGGAAAATACTTCTCAAGAAACATACCTTTGAATTCATCCCAGTCAAGAGCATCAATCTCATCGGCGTCCCTGATATTTTTAACCATAGACCACCACTGATCTGCTTCACCCTCCAAACGGTAAATAGCAAGACTAACCTTTTGATTGTCTGAACACCCCATGACATCAAAAATCTTCTCCAGTGCTTTAATCCACCCTTCAGCTTGCACAGGGTCAGATGATCCTCTGAATGATGGGGGATGTTGCCTCATGAAATGTTCCACCATTGACATGTTCCTATGCGGTTGATCTGGCTGATCTCGTGCATGGATACCACCACCATTTATAGCCTGAGTCAACTGTGCCATCACTGCAACAAACTGTTCAGTTCCGATTCCAACCATCTCAGGTTGCTGATTTGGAAGGTTGTCTTCCTCCTGATGTCGTCCCAACATAGCTGCTTTGTTTCCCCTACGGAAAACCATTCTGAACATGGAAATATCTTAGGCGAAGCAACATGGTAATCCGTAAATGCTATATCATTTCAATCATATTATAATTTAACACTTTTCTAACTCCTAAAGTTGTCTAAACCGACCTTTGATACCAACTATAAGGCCCCAGCCTTAAACCTTACTTAATCTTGAGTTATTACAAGATTACACATTGAGGATCTTTTCGGGTTTAGAGTTTTAGAGAATTAGATCATAAAACTTGCATTACATTCCACATATAAACAAAGTGGTTACATAAAGATAGTATTCTTCATTCCCATCAATGGAAACACATTTAAAATAAAACATGGATTAATTCTTGACACATCCTTGACTCTATCATCTTATCATGTACCTTTCCCTTGACCTGTGAAAAACATTTCAAAAACTTGGGATGAGCATAAAAACTCAGTATGGGTTATAAAAACATGGAAAGGAAACATGGGTACATACATACATAAGAGTGAAATCATACTTTACCCATAAAACATAATCACTTTAACATACCTCATAAAATCATGAATAAATCATAGAAATCATAAGACATAAAGGTAACTTGAGGCATTCATAACATTCTTACGTAGGGAGTAACCCTCTTGGTTACGTTTGGAATACCCATCACAGTATATTCCCTAAAAATCTCTTCGGAGAAACCTTAATGTTTCACTCCTTCGCGTTACCCAATGCATTGGAGAGCTATAACGGGCTCACCCGCCCTTAGTTTATCACGGAACCACCCGTCTTCATAATAATGCCCAAGAACCATAACATAATCATATCACATAAAACATGCATAAAGGAAACATAACATTTCCGCATTTCAATCACGAGATATCAATACAACACATTGATATAATAAAAACATTATGAAAACCATTTTCAATACCAAAGTAAAACATGGTATTTATTTTTCTTTTTAAAAAAAAGGTATGGCTTGTAGAGGAAGCCGAAACTCAAATAACGGTTACGACGGAGGAGAAGTCGTTGTCGCCGCATACGTACGACAAAAACATTCCCTTTTGTCGTTTAGTAAACGCTTCGTATAAAAAAGATTCCTTTTGAGTAAACGTAAAAGTCAAAGGGGTTTATACACCGTATAAAAGAAAGTTGTGTATAAAATAAAATATGCCTCAACGAAAGGAGATTGAGACGAAGTCCCATACAAAGATAATTTTTAAAATAAAATAGATACATTATGTGTACTTACTATAAGTACACATAAATAAAGTACCAATACAAGATACGACATAATAACATAATGACATAATTTGAAAGTAGGAGATTAACCCAAAGAATGGAAATTGGGTTAAGAAGTTCCCATACCTCGTATCTGACTTGACCCGACCGTTCTTTAAACTCCTGAATAATAAACTTTAGTTAATCTCTACTTGATTATGAATCTTTTCCAAGTTCATTATTTCTTTTATACCATGTTATGAACATCATGAAATCATTTAAGTTAATAATGTTCATTTTGTCGGTATTTGGTTCTTAAGTCAAAAATAGACTTCTTACACTTACATGTTGTTAATTTGGTCAATGTTTCATTATATCCAGAATGGTATTCATGATGTAGATATCATATATGTCATATATATCCAGTACATACATGTATTTAAAATATTACATAATCATTTAGAGGTAAGAAATGAAATGCACCGTTCATGGAGACGGTAAGCCGTACGTACGCATGAACGCTACTTTCATTTCTTTGTCATATTAACGGAATTAAAACTAAATGAGACTTATGTATATTTTAATTCCAGAATTATATTCATCATTTAGATATATCATTAATTTTATATATCCATTATATACATGTACTTTTAATAGTACATTACATTTGGGGATAAGAAATGAAATGCACCGTTCATGGAGACGGTAGTCCGTACGTACGCATGAACGCTACTTTCATTTCTATCTCATACTTTAATGGAAATAAATGATAATGATATATATAGGTATATTATAATTCCAGTATAACATCATATATAATAACTTTAAATCCATCCTTTACACGTCCCACATATGGCATTAACGAATCACATCACTTTGAGGGGGCGGTAGTCCGCACTTCCTTAAGTGAAGATATCGCGTATACCCATAATGGAAGCCATAAAGGTAAGACACAAATGAAAAATACAGAAGAATAATTAAAACATAAACATATTACATATCATATATAAAAATAGTGACATCATAATGGCCACCTTTGAAGGTGTTAAATGAGTATTGAACAATCATCGTTTCGGGAGGCAGAATTTCGCCATCCACGGAAACCGTATGTTCTTTAACCATTTGATGTAGTTGTGTGAGAGTGTAGCTCAAATAAATCTTATAACAACATCCTAGTATATTGAAGATACTGGTGTTGTTACAAAAGAAGTAAATAAAAAGAGTTTAGGGGGTTGGAGAAGAAAAATAAAACAAATGAACATGAGAGAATGAAATACCTTAAAAAGTGTAACTTCTTTTGGTTTGAGCCTAAAGGCTTCCTTTGAAAGGATTCTGCCCAAAGGGAATCCTCTAGGATGAGGAGAGGGATGTGGAGAGAGCAAATGGTCAGGGTTTGGCCGAGCCAAAGGCTTGAAGAGTGTGTGAAATAAGGTGGAGGTGGGGGCCTTTTATAAGAGGAGAGGAGGGGCACTTTTGGAAAGTAAAGAAATATAACTTTGTTTGAAAATGTGTTTCGGTTTTAAAAGGTCCCACATTGATAGAATTCGTGGATAAGGTGATAAGGATTCGAAATCCACTCATCCAATTGGTTTTGGCCATGTGTAGGTTTTAGATTTTACATTATCTTTCCATTTTATTTTAATCGTTAAATAATGATGTCATCACTGCATCATTATTATGTCGTAAATAATTTAATTATAAAAAAAATACTATGATATAGGAAATCTTTTTAGCTTTCCAATGACTATTTATAATCAAAATTTGGGCTTGTATAACCCCACTTAAAAATTGTTTTCGCAAAACATATTATGTTTGTGTCATTTTCACTTTAACATTTAATAAAAAGTAATTTATGTTATTTCCCAACAAAAGTGGATACATGGGGTCCCCAAGTTAGGCCATGGCTTGTCTTGGTCGGCCATGACACAACCAATGAGGTTGGGACATGTGTCTAAGTCATTTTATATTATTAAAGCATTATTTATACATTAAACTACCCTAATTACCACTAATCGCGATTAAGAACTTAATAAGTTACTATTCACCAAAAAATTATTATAATCTCATTGAACCACATTTTACTTCTTAATGACAACCATGTATGTTGGATTTTCAAAATTCAATACACATTAGTGGTAAACTTTAATTTAACTGAAAAAAACAGTTTGCTTGATTACCACTTAGTGGTTTCACTATTCATCAAAATTGAAGTTTTTCAGAAAATTACCAAAAATTCACTCTAAGCTATATTTGATATTACGAATTCAAAAATGAAGTCTATTTTACAAAATTCAAATCATATAAGTCACATTAATTAATTTAATAATTAATTCCCGCTGCCAGAGCAAATAGCGTGTTTTTACAAAACAATAAGTATCAAAAGATTGACACCAGTTTAAGTCTAATTTCAAATCGAAATTGATTCCAATGACCACCATTGGATAAAATGGTAAAAATAGATTCTAATTTTACTTAAAAACCAATTCAAAACATAATCTAATCATATAAATAAATTAGATCAAAAATAGGTTTTGAATTAAAATGCAACATTTTACACTATTCATAAAAAAAATGAACTTTATCAGAAAGGTACCAAAAATTACACAAAGTAAAATTTGATGTCCCGATTCTTAATAAGAGTTTTATTTGGTCCAAAAGAATGTATAAGAGTGATCAAAACTATATTCAATGACGGTTCACCATTAAAAGGTGATAAGTGAACCTTTAGTGAAAATTAGAGTATAAAAGCCTAAAATTGAACTCTTTCCGTATTTTAAGCCTTTATCTTTTATTGGGTAAATGTAAAAACATATAAAAACATATCTATTCATATTTTAGTAATTTCTATTCATTCCCGCCAGTACAACGACTACTTGTTAACTAACATTTTAAAAAAAATATTATTTTATTACTAGTGTGCTACGTAAGTTTCAAAGAAACTCATCGTTGCGTATCGGGTACGCTATCGAACATAGCAACCCCTTTTAATTAAAATTCATATTTAATTCTCTAATATTAATAAATATGAAAATTATTTATTCTTTAATTACCTGGGATGTTACAATGGAGCCACTTTAGTTGGAAAATGACAATAATATATTTTTATTTAATGTTAAAATTAAATTGACACCAACATGAGTTGTTTTACTAAAACAGTTTTTAAGTGGGGTTACAAAAGTCCAAATTTTGATTATAAATATTAATTGGAAAGATACAAAGATTTACTACATCATAGTGATTTTTTTATAATTTTTAGACATTAAATAAAATAAATTATTTATGACATAATAATGATGCAGTGATGACATCATTATTTAACGATTTAAATAAAATGGAAAGATAATGTAAAATCTATGAACTAAACATGTCCAAATCTTATTGTATGGGTGGATTTCGAACCTTTATAACCTTATCCACGAATTTTATCAATGTGGGACCTTTTAAAACCTAAACACATTTTCAAATAAAGTAATATTTCTTTACTTTCCAAAAGTGCCCCTCCTCTCCTCTTATAAAAGGCCCCCACCTCTACCTCATTTCACACACTCCTCAAGCATTTGGCTCGGCCAACCCCTGCCCATTTACTCTCTCCACATCCCTTTCCTCATCCTAGAGGATTTCCTTTGGGTAGAATCCTTTCAAAGGAATCCTTTAGGCTCAAATCAAAAGGGAGTTACACTTTTAAAGGTAATTCATTCTCTCTTGTTCATTTGTTTTTTTTGTTTTTGCTTCTCCAACCCTCTAAACTATTTTTATTTACTTATTTTATAACAACACCAGTATCTTCAATATACTAGGATGTTGTTATAAGATTTATTCGAGCTACACTCTCACACAACTACATCAAATGGTTAAAGAACATACGGTTTCCGTGGATGGCGAAATTCTGCCTCCCGAAACGATGATTGTTCAATACTCATTTAACACCTTCAAAGGTGGCCATTATGATGTCACTATTTTTATATATGATATATAATATGTTAATGTTTTACTTATGCTTCTGTATTTTTAATTTGTGTCTTACCTTTATGGATTCCATTATGGGTATACGCGATATCTTTATTTTAGGAAGTGCGGACTACCGCCCCCTCAAAGTGATGTGATTCGTTAATGCCACACTTGGGATGTATAAAGGATGGATATAATGTTATTATATATGATTTTATACTTTAAATATTATATACCTCTATATATTTATTATTTATTTCCATTAAAGTATGAGATAGAAATGAAAGTAGCGTTCATGCGTACGTACGGCTTACCGTCTCCATGAACGGTGCATTTCATTTCTTATCCCCAAATGTAATGTACTATTATAAGTACATGTATATAATGGATATATATGATGAATGATACATCTAAATGATGAATATAATTTTGTAATTAAAATATACATACCTCTCATTTAGTTTTAATTCCATTAATATGACAACGAAATGAAAGTAGCGTCCATGCGTACGTACGGCTTACTGTCTCCATGAACGGTGCATTTCATTTCTTACCTCTAAATGATTATGTAATATTATAAATACATTTATATTCTGGATATATATGATATATATGATATCCAAATCAGGAATGTCATTCTGGATATAAAGAACCTTTGACCACACGAACAACATGTAATTGTAAGAAGTCCACTTTCGACTTAAGAACCAAATATCAACAAAACAATCATTATTAACTTAATGATTACATAATGTTTATAACATGGAAATAAGTGATATAAAAGGAATAATAAGCTTTAAAAAGGTTCTTAATCAAGTAGAAATTAACTCAAGTTTATTATTCAGGACGTTAAAGAACGAACAAGACAAGTTGGACCCGAGGTAAGGGATCCTACTCCTCTCTTTCTTTTTAAGTACACACTTTTATGTCATTCCTTTTAAAGATCGTCTTTCTGGTTATTGGGATGATCTTTTATATTACAATTACTGTAATTTTTATGTTCATGTGATGAGAGACCCTATTCTCTCTCATCAATCCATTTTGGAGGTTTTGAGTGGCGTCGTTAGGCTGTCGAATTTTCATAAGAGATCTAACCTCTCTCTTTCTTTTAAAGTACTCTCCTTTATGTCACTTATTTTAAGCTCCTATTTGTTATGTTGGGGGATGTTCTTTTATATTCCTCTTTCTGTAAACATTATGTTGATGTAAATAGAGACCCTATTTCCTCTCATCAATGCATTTTGGAAGTTTTAAGTGGCGTCGTTAGGCTGCCGAGTTTTCGTAAGAGATTTTTCATCTCACTTTTATTCCCGTGAGATTTATGCTACATTTGCCACAATTTCCATTGAGTGGTTTATGTACTGCCCACTATTACAATCCTATTGTAATATAATTCCATTTATGGGTATTTACATATTCATTTTATGACACTTCTTCAATGGGGTGTACTTTTCAAAAGTTACCCAAGTCGGTAAGGGAACCTTTCACCCTCTTTTTTTTAAAAGACTTCTTTTGTTGGGTCTTTTAATTTACATATTGTTATGTTGGGATATGTTCTCATATATCCTTATTGATGTAAATTTTATGTCCAAGTGATGAGATACCCTTTTTTTATCTCTCATCAACTCTTTTTGATGTGACGCCGTTAGGCTGTCAAGGGAACTTCTTAACCCAATTTCGATTTCTTTGGGTTCAACATGTTGTTATTGAATATGTAATCCTTTGAATATGTGTGAATGACCTTTGATTATTTTACACTTAATATCCACTTATATTTGGTGTATTCATTTGTCACACATAATTATGTAATTGATTTATCCTTAAACCAAGGATATCGTCTTTGTAAGGGACTTCGTCTCAATCTCCTTTCATTGAGGAATATTTCGTTTTATACACAACTTTCTTTTATATGGTGTATAAACCCCTTTGAATTTACTTTTATACAAAAGGAATCTTTTTCTATGAAGCGTTTTACAAAATGAAAAAAAGGAATGTTTTTTTAACATACGCGGTGACAACGACCTTTTCCGCCGCCGCGAGTATTATTTGGTCTTTGGCTTCCTCAACAAGCTGATATGTTTTTAAAATGAAATAAATACCATATACTCTTTTATGTATTTTGGTATTTAAAATGGTTTTGATAAAGGATTCTATTATATTGTGATTGAAATGTGGAAATGTTATCATTCCTTTATATTGGTTTTATGTTTTATGATTTTATATTGGTACTTGGACATTTTAACGGGTGGTTGCGTTATAAACCATATGACGGGTGGTGCCGTGAATACCAGGACGGGTGGTTACGTTATAACCTCCAATGCATTGGGTATGGAAGTCGGCCGTATGGCTATTCCATTAAGTATGTATGGAAATTGGTCGTATGGCTATTCCATTAAGTGATATGTGTGGAAGTCGACCGTATGGTTATTCCACTTAAGTATGTTTATGTCCCAAGTTACCTTTATATATGTTATGTGTTCTTTATTTGGGTTTTATGGTAATCCTTTGGTTACAAAAAGGTAAGTAATGATACTTTTTTATTCAGTGAAGAGTTTTTACTACTTCATAAAGGTGAAAAGTATTACTTTGATAAAGTATACATGGTTTACTTTTTGTTTTGATAAACTAACAGTTTTTATTCTTTGTGTATCCCTTACTGGGTTTTTATGCTCATCCCAAGTTTTTGAAATGTTTCTCACAGGACTTAGCATGGAATAGGGTCAAGGATGGGATCAAGGGAAAGTCATGCTACCTAAAACATGAAACTAGACATGTTTCTTTTTAATAGTTTTTTATTTTATGGAAATTTAGTAGAAGAGACTACTTTGTAATATTTTGAGATGTAATAGTTATGTCCTAATTCTCTAAAACTCTAAACCTGAAAAGATCCTCAATGTGAATTATTCATTTAATTCAATTTTAAGTAAGGTTTAAGGCTGGGGCCTTATAGTTGGTATCAAAGGTCGGTTTAGATAACTTTAGAGGTTAGGGTATTCTTTAAGCATAAGTGACATTACCATAATGGTTAGGATTTCAGAAAGAGTCCTAGTTTTAGATAAAGTGAATGAGTAAGTGTATCTTAGTGTTTACCTTCCTCATTAGTACATGATGGTTTTGTTGATATACTCACACTGACATTTCTATTTTTAGTGAATGGGTGGATCTATCAGGCACTAAAGAGACAACAGGTTTGAAGGAAACTATGGTAGTTCTCTGATTAAGAGACTGGATGAGATGGGGGATTCAATGAGGAATCTCATGGTTGTTCTAAACCAACTATCAAGGATTCATGATCAACCACTTCAACGTTGGTGAGTTCTCTAATGCATCATGTACGAGATGGCCAGCTCTATGTGGAAATTCAGGTAATAATTATTAAGGTAACCATTAGGGTTTATATGATCCTTACTTTTTAGGTAATTATGGGTTACTCTATGATATGATGGAAAATGAAAGGAATGAGACAAACTTGAGGTTAAAATATGTTATGATCATTTTTTATGATTTTATATCTTTTTGGGGAATGATTTAAGAATTATATAGTTTTGGAAAAAGGACAACACGTAGACCGTGTGACATCCCGTCGCGTCAGACAAAGCTGCGGGAATCAAACCCACAACCAATGTGTGATTGGTATTTATCGCCTACCACTGGACTACGTGAAGTCCCTGGTTAGTTTGACTGATTCTTTCTAGTTATATGATTTTATTAATTAAGAGTAAGTTGATTTTGGGTTATTTATGAAAATGATTAACCTATCATGGAGGATATGTGATTAGGATAATTACTTTTCAATACGAGACTTTAGGAGCAACTGATGTTGTTTGGAGATAAATGTTACAATTTAACTTGGAAGACTATGTGACTAAATCCTTCAAATATTTGGGTTTCAATCTTATATTGGTTTACTTTGAAGAATTTTATGGACAAATTGTTTTTCGGATGATCCTTGTTGAACTTTGGGTTTTGATTGACAAATTTTGGAGATTAAGAATAGATTTTCTTTTTATAAAGGGTTGTCCTTTTCTGGATTATCTGATCTTGTACTAGCCTTTTTGGTTTTGGTTTCGGTTAAAGTCTAAAGACATGGGAAGTACATAGTTCTATTTTTTGGATTAGGTGATTCTCTAGAAGTTGATTATAGTACTCTTAATGTGAACAAGTCTTCCTAAATACTCGTCTTTTGGATAAAATATGAGTTTGTGTAAGGAATCTAATAAAAGTTGAAAGTCAATATGATAAGTGATTATGTTTCCTTATGAATAAATTCCTCAATAAAAAGTAACTTAAAACAAAAATGTTGTCTATTAACTTTTCCTACTGGGGAATCGAATACCGTGTAACCCATCACAAGTTTGTGATTTTCTCATGGTTAACTTTCTCCTAAACATGTTTTCTATCACTCTCCATCAGAACATGACCCTTTGTTTTTTCCTCCATGTCCATATTTTCATACTTCGAATCCTAGTATGGGTTAACTCGGGTGACCTTTGTACTTATCTCCCTTTATTTTAAAGTGTTTGTTTTACCGACTTTTGTTCCGATGTGGGACTTTCAAGGATGTTTCCAAGCGCAATTTTAAAATTGCGAGGACGCAATTCCCAAAAGGGGGGAAGGATGTAACACCCCAGGTAAATAAAGAATATGACATCTTCATATTTATCCATATTTGTGAATAAAATATTTAAATGACTTTAAATGGGACGTTATGCTCGATGGCGTACCCAACACGCAACAACGAGTTTCTTGGGAATCTTACGTTGCACTCTAATAATAAAATAATATTATTCTAAATGGTAGTTAACATGTAGTCATTGTATTGGCGGGAATTGATAGAAATAACTAAAATATGATTATATATGTTTTTAAATGTTTTTACATTTATCCAATAGAGGATAGAGGCTTAAAATACGGAAAGAATTCAATTTTAGGCGTATATGCCCTAGTTTTCACTAAAGGTTCACTTATCACCTTTTGATGTTGAACCATCATTAAATATAGTTTTGTTCACTCTTAAACATTCTTTTGGACCAAATAAAACTCTTATTAAGAATCGGGACATCAAAATTTACTTTGTGTAAATTTTTGGTATCTTTCCGATAAAGTTCATTTTTTTTAATGAATAGTGTAAAATGTTGTATTTTAATTAAAAACCACTTTTTAATCTAATTTATTTATATGATTAGATTATCTTTTGAATTGGTTTTAAAGTGAAATTAGAAAATATTTTTACCATTAAATACAATAGTGGTCTTTGGAATTAATTTCACTTTGAAAACGGACTTAAACTAGTATCAATCTTTTGATACTTATTGTTTCATAAAAACACGCTATTTGCTCTGACAGTGGAAATTAATTATTAAATTAATTAATGTGACTTATATGTTTTGAATTTTGTAAAATAGACTTCATTTTTGAATTCGTAATATCAAATATAGCTTAGAGTGAATTTTTGGTAATTTTCTGAAAAACTTCAATTTTTGATGAATAGTGAAACCACTAAGTGGTACTTATAAAGACTGATTTTCCGTTTAAATGAAATTTTGCCATCATTGTGTTTTTAATTTCAAAAATACGACATACATGGTTGTCAAAAAGAAGTAAAATGTGGTTCAATGAGATTATAATAATTTTTTGGTGAATAGTAACTTATTAAGTTCTTAATCGCGATTAGTGGTAATTAGTGTAGTTTAAGGTAAAAATGATATTATAAGAATTTGAAAACACCATGACACTTGTCCTAAACCTATTGGGTGAGTCATGGCCGACAAAGACAATCCATGGGCCAACTTGGAGACCCCATGGAGCCACTTTAGTTGGAAAATGACAATAATATATTTTTATTTAATGTTAAAATTAAATTGACACCAACATGAGTTGTTTTACTAAAACAGTTTTTAAGTGGGGTTACAAAAGTCCAAATTTTGATTATAAATATTAATTGGAAAGATACAAAGATTTACTACATCATAGTGATTTTTTTATAATTTTTAGACATTAAATAAAATAAATTATTTATGACATAATAATGATGCAGTGATGACATCATTATTTAACGATTTAAATAAAATGGAAAGATAATGTAAAATCTATGAACTAAACATGTCCAAATCTTATTGTATGGGTGGATTTCGAACCTTTATAACCTTATCCACGAATGTTATCAATGTGGGACCTTTTAAAACCTAAACACATTTTCAAATAAAGTAATATTTCTTTACTTTCCAAAAGTGCCCCTCCTCTCCTCTTATAAAAGGCCCCCACCTCTACCTCATTTCACACACTCCTCAAGCATTTGGCTCGGCCAACCCCTGCCCATTTACTCTCTCCACATCCCTATCCTCATCCTAGAGGATTTCCTTTGGGTAGAATCCTTTCAAAGGAATCCTTTAGGCTCAAATCAAAAGGTAGTTACACTTTTAAAGGTAATTCATTCTCTCTTGTTCATTTGTTTTTTTTGTTTTTGCTTCTCCAACCCTCTAAACTATTTTTATTTACTTATTTTATAACAACACCAGTATCTTCAATATACTAGGATGTTGTTATAAGATTTATTCGAGCTACACTCTCACACAACTACATCAAATGGTTAAAGAACATACGGTTTCCGTGGATGGCGAAATTCTGCCTCCCGAAACGATGATTGTTCAATACTCATTTAACACCTTCAAAGGTGGCCATTATGATGTCACTATTTTTATATATGATATATAATATGTTAATGTTTTACTTATGCTTCTGTATTTTTAATTTGTGTCTTACCTTTATGGATTCCATTATGGGTATACGCGATATCTTTATTTTAGGAAGTGCGGACTACCGCCCCCTCAAAGTGATGTGATTCGTTAATGCCACACTTGGGATGTATAAAGGATGGATATAATGTTATTATATATGATTTTATACTTTAAATATTATATACCTCTATATATTTATTATTTATTTCCATTAAAGTATGAGATAGAAATGAAAGTAGCGTTCATGCGTACGTACGGCTTACCGTCTCCATGAACGGTGCATTTCATTTCTTATCCCCAAATGTAATGTACTATTATAAGTACATGTATATAATGGATATATATGATGAATGATACATCTAAATGATGAATATAATTTTTTAATTAAAATATACATACCTCTCATTTAGTTTTAATTCCATTAATATGACAAAGAAATGAAAGTAGCGTTCATGCGTACGTACGGCTTACCGTCTCCATGAACGGTGCATTTCATTTCTTACCTCTAAATGATTATGTAATATTATAAATACATGTATATGCTGGATATATATGATATATATGATATCCAAATCAGGAATGTCATTCTGGATATAAAGAACCTTTGACCACATGAACAACATGTAATTATAAGAAGTCCACTTTCGACTTAAGAACCAAATATTGACAAAACAATCATTATTAACTTAATGATTACATAATGTTTATAACATGGAAATAAGTGATATAAAAGGAATAATAAGATTTAAAAATGTTCTTAATCAATTATAAATTAACTCAAGTTTATTATTCAGGATGTTAAAGAACGAACAAGACAAGTTGGACCCGAGGTAAGGGATCCTACTCCTCTCTTTCTTTTTAAGTACACACTTTTATGTCATTCCTTTTAAAGCTCATCTTTCTGGTTATTGGGATGATCTTTTATATTAAAATTACTTTAATTTTTATGTTCATGTGATGAGAGACCCTATTCTCTCTCATCAATCCATTTTGGAGGTTTTGAGTGGCGCCGTTAGGCTGTCGAATTTTCGTAAGAGATCTAACCTCTCTCTTTCTTTTAAAGTACTCTCCTTTATGTCACTTCTTTTAAGCTCCTATTTGTTATGTTGGGGGATGTTCTTTTATATTCCTCTTTCTTTAAACATTATGTTGATGTAATGAGAGACCCTATTTCCTCTCATCAATCCATTTTGGAAGTTTTAAGTGGCGTCGTTAGGCTGCCGAGTTTTCGTAAGAGATTTTTCATCTCACTTTTATTCCCGTGAGATTTATGCTACATTTTCCAAAATTTCCATTGAGTGGTTTATGTACTGCCCACTATTACAATCCTATTGTAATATAATTCCATTTATGGGTATTTAAATATTCATTGTATGACACTTCTTCAATGGGGTGTACTTTTCAAAAGTTACCCAAGTCGGTAAGGGAACCTTTCACCCTCTTTTTTTTAAAAGACTTCTTTTGTTGGGTCTTTTAATTTACATATTGTTATGTTGGGATATGTTCTCATATATCCTTATTGATGTAAATTTTATGTCCAAGTGATGAGATACCCTTTTTTTATCTCTCATCAACTCTTTTTGATGTGACGTCGTTAGGCTGTCAAGGGAACTTCTTAACCCAATTTCGATTTCTTTGGGTTCAACATGTTGTTATTGAATATGTAATCCTTTGAATATGTGTGAATGACCTTTGATTATTTTACACTTAATATCCACTTATATTTGGTGTATTCATTTGTCACACATAATTATGTAATTGATTTATCCTTAAACCAAGGATACCGTCTTTGTAAGGGACTTCGTCTCAATCTCCTTTCATTGAGGCAAATTTCGTTTTATACACAACTTTCTTTTATACGGTGTATAAACCCCTTTGAATTTACTTTTATACAAAAGGAATCTTTTTCTATGAAGAGTTTTACAAAACGACAAAAAGGAATGTTTTTTTAACATATGCGGTGACAACGACCTTTCCCGCCGCCGCGAGTATTATTTGGTCTTTGGCTTCCTCAACAAGCCGATATGTTTTTAAAATGAAATAAATACCATATACTCTTTTATGTATTTTGGTATTGAAAATGGTTTTGATAAAGTATTCTATTATATTGTGATTGAAATGTGGAAATGTTATCATTCCTTTATATTGGTTTTATGTTTTATGATTTTATATTGGTACTTGGACATTTTAACGGGTGGTTGCGTTATAAACCATATGACGGGTGGTGTCGTGAATACCAGGACAGGTGGTTACGTTATAACCTCCAATGCATTGGGTATGGAAGTTGGTCGTATGGCTATTCCATTAAGTATGTATGGAAATTGGCCATATGGCTATTCCATTAATTGATATGTGTGGAAGTAGACCGTATGGTTATTCCACTTAAGTATGTTTATGTCCCAAGTTACCTTTATATATGTTATGTGTTCTTTATTTGGGTTTTATGGTAATCCTTTGGTTACAAAAAGGTAAGTAATGATACTTTTTTATTCAGTGAAGAGTTTTTACTACTTCATAAAGGTGAAAAGTATTACTTTGATAAAGTATACATGGTTTACTTTTTGTTTTGATAAACTAACAGTTTTTATTCTTTGTGTATCCCTTACTGAGTTTTTATGCTCATCCCAAGTTTTTGAAATGTTTTTCACAGGACTTAGCATGGAATAGGGTCAAGGATGGGATCAAGGGAAAGTCGTTCTACCTAAAACATGAAACTAGACATGTTTCTTTTTAAGAGTTTTTTATTTTATGGAAATTTAGTAGAAGATACTACTTTGTAATCTTTTGAGATGTAATAGTTATGTCCTAATTCTCTAAAACTCTAAACCTGAAAATATCCTCAATGTGAATTATTCATTTAATTCAATTTTAAGTAAGGTTTAAGGATGGGGCCTTATAAAAACTCTAGGTAATAATATAATAAATCATTTTAATATTTATTAATATGAATAGTACAGTCATATTAGTTCTAAAAATTTTAAGTAATTTTTAATCTAGAATGAAATTTTTTTGATTAAACACTTTTCTTATAAGGATTAACTTAAAGGATAAATTTATAAATTTTAGAATTTTAATTTCATAAAATGAATATAATTTTTGAAAATTTTATATCAAAATTTACTTCAGGAGAAATTTTGAGATTTTTTGGAAAATATTGATTTTTCAATTAATAGTGAAAAAGACAGATTTTTTGTAAAAAAAGTAATTTATTTTAATAAATTACTAATTTAGGCGTCCCAATATGTTTTTAATATGATTTAAATAAACCTAATTATAATTTATTATATATTTAATTCACTTAATTACTTTTTAATAAACTTTATATTGGTTTTTAAAATAAGTTTGTTTTTAGGTTTAAAGATGGGTTTTTCTAAAAATTGTTTTAAAATGCATAATGTTTCTCCTTTTTAATTAATTTTAATAATACTTAATGGGGAATGTTTTAAATGAAATTTATATACTATATGTTTTTAAATATTATTTTATTTTCATATAATTATTATTATTAGTCATAGAGTTAATATAGAATCGTCTTTTTCTTAAAAAAATACTCTTCTTGAAAATCTTTTTTCTCGCAGAAAATGCAGGATTAATATTAAAATTGATTTTGATAATATTATGTATTTAATTTTTAAAAATTGATTACATATTTGGAATAATAATGATTTATAATGTCTATTAATTTCAACTTAGTTTTTTACCAAAAATATAAGTGAAAGCAATTAAAATTAATTATAGTGATTAAGGTAAAAAATGAGTTTACTTAATGGTTAATCTTAAAAAGATAAAGTCTTGAAATTTTATAAAACTAGTAAAAAACATATTTTATGGACATATTTAGATCATATACTCTATTTTATAAAAAATGGTTTATTATTTGAGGCACATGAGGTAAGGGAGACCTCCCAATAGTGTTTACATTTTGGTGTTTACAAGAATTTCACTCCTCCTCCACTATAAAAGGGCATTCACTCTCCCCACTTATTCACACCTCTGAATAAAATTACCTTGACCAAAACCTTAAAAAATAACTTAAAAAATTCCATCCTATAATCCTAGAAGCCTCACTTTGTTCATAAATCCCACCAGTAAATTCCTTTGGTTCAAGCCGAAAGGAGTTACCTAAAGAAGTGGTTACATTCATCAACTTTCATTTTTGTTTTATTTCCTCCTCCTCCCATTTCAATTATTCTTATACCATTATTATATAATAACATAATTATAATAAATATGATTATATTTTATTATATTATGGTTACTACCTAAAAAACAAACACTTTCATTAAATGGGTTACAAAATCATCATTCATGTGTATGGCAGACGGTCGCCTCACGAAATAATGTCGTTTGTTTTTCATTACAAACTCTCATAGTTGGGAGTAATGATTAGAATAATATTTATATATTATATTTATTATATTTATAAAATAATAATACCTTTTTATTCATTATATTATATATAACCTTTTACATTTCATATCATAGGGGATATGATAATGTCACTCGTGTGTACGGAAAACTACCGCCTCACGAAGCGAGGTGAAGTGTTTTTCAAAAACATGTTGCATGGAAGGTAATAAAGGTAAATATAATGAATATATATGATATAAATATAATAATTATGATATTAATGTCATAATTATATTTCTTTATGTATAATATTTCATTTTCTTCTTACCATTTCACACACTGAAAAAGTGGCAGCATTGTTCATGGATGTGTGGACTACCGCCTCCTTGAAGTGATGTGACTATTATTTTTTCATCACTACATCACAAGAATGATATATATTTCATTGAATAATATGGTATTTATGACATAATTATAATTATGTAAAGACAAATGTTACTTACCTTCTTTCCATAATGATCATTGGAAGAATGGAAACGTTGCTCATGAGTACGTACAGCCTACCATCTTCGTGATCGTAACGTTAGTTCATTTTTCATAAACATAACTCATAATTGTTTTTAAATGTATAATTTATATATAAATAATAATATTATTACATTATTATTATCCTTCATATGTTTAAATAATGACCCCTTTGACCATATTCGTCCTACCAAAGTTTTGGACACATAAACCAGATATGGTCAAAACATCCGACTTAAACTTAATTGATTAAGCAGTTGTGTATAACTTGTTAATAAGGGAAAAAAGTAATAATAGGATTGTAAAAATTTCTCAAGGATATAAATAATTATCATAAGTTTGTTATTTTGGAAGATAAATACACATGTGATGAATCCGTCTTAATGTAAGGTACTTCTTCTCAATTTTCTTTTATTGAGGCATATCTTGATGCTATGAAACTTTATTATTTTATAAGGTGTATATACAGACCCTTTTAGATGTTATATCATTAATCTTTATATTATAATGTTACTTAATGTTTTTTTTACTATTATTATTTTATGGTTTTTATGATTCAATTGTTTCTCTTGTGATAAGGGGATTTTCCTTTAAAGAAATCCCTTTTTATGTTTTCCATAAAACTCTCTTTATATTCCATTTATATGTTTTTAAATGATTTTATATTGGTATAAAATATTTATAAATTTCATTTTATACTTTATTTTAAATGGATTTTAAAATGAATCTTTTTACATGTTCTGTATGAAATGTTTTGACAAATGATAAAAGGAATATTCTATTCTTAACATACACATCAACAATAACTTTTCTTCCACACTGACCATTATTTTATTTCTAGATTCATTTGAATTATTTCATGTTTCCTTAAATTAAAAACTATTTTATATTTTACTTTTCTATTTTGTTATTGAAAATTTTTATTCAAAATAAAATGGTATTTTTATTTTGAAAATAGGGTTTTAAAATAAAATGGTATTTCTGATTATAAGTTTAAAATATTTTTTCAAATGATTTATGATGGAAAAGGTAATTCATAAAAATGTTTTATTCATGATATGGTACTTTATAATTATGTTATGGGGTTTTCTGGATATCATCGGGTGATCCTGTTACATCTTTTGCAATGGGGTGGCCCAGATAGCATGGTGTGAACCCATTAAAGCATAAACAATGGGTATGACCATATAAAACTCTAATGAATTAGGAAATATTCCTTGTATTAATAGGAATTAATAATGGATTTATCAAAGGATTTCTCATATGGATTTAACTAGGCTCTAGTTAGTTCTAATATGGGTTTAAAATGGGTTATGAATGTTATGATCTAAGTTAACAAGAATGGTTTTTAATTTTTTACTATGGGTTTTAATGGTTTTCTTTGAGAAAAATATGTGTGTGTTTTCCAAGTGGAAATTTTTTGTTCTCAAAATAACTTTTAATATAAAGGTAAATTTTATATGGGTTTTCATATATTCATTGGACTAATAGTTTTCCTTTTTTTGTATACCTTAATGCGCTTTTTTTCTCATCCCACATTTTTAATTAATTTTTCAGGATTTAAGGATGGGTAAGGGAAAGGAAGAATTCAAGATTTAATTTTATAGATATTTTCCATGAAAATAAATCATTCTTTATTTTAAAAGATTTATATTTTGGTATAAATAGATACTAATAAGAAGTGTCCACTCTGTATTTTATGGTTTTTTTATATACGGGTTATGGACTAATTCACTAAGCCTATAAACCTAAAAAGATCTGAAAATGAAAGAGAATGAATTGTTGGTTAAAACTCAAGATAATGTGATTTTTAAGGTTGGGGCCTTATAGTGTATGATTTTTCACTCTTGTTTATGTGCTTACTTTGGTCTTTTATAAGTAAGCATCATTAGGGTGAGACATGCCTCATATGATTATTTTCATTGTTTATAAATTGTTATGGATTTTTATTATATTATGTTTTCCCTTTCTTATACACAAGTTTATGTGGTGTTTGTATTAAAGTTTTTAAAAATGAAAGAGATGCATTTGTTTTAAATTAAATACTTGGAATGTGTTTCCTTTGAATGTATATTTTAAACCGTGTGTGGGATTATTTTCAAAGGAGGGTATTTTTAAAATGAAAGTTGTATATTTTTATTTTTTTTTCTAAATTAAGGTTCCTTTATTTTGATGGGTAAGTGGTTGTTTTTTTAAATGAAATTACCTTGATAAGTTAAATTTGTGTCATTTGTTTAAATATAATGTTTTCAGAATATATATTTAGCATATCTAGTTTTATTTTATATTCATATAAATGAAAAGAAAACTTATATTTCCTGGCCTTAATTTCAAACTATAATTCTTGATTTCATTATAAATGGAATTTGAATGGAAACATGGTGGTATCCTACTAGAATTTGTTTCACACCCTATATTCTTATGTTTTTGGGTATATTTTTTTTCATTTTCTCTGAAGGTTGTAGGTTATGACTTGTAGGTTTTCTAGTTACCACTCTCTATTGTCAAGAAGGTGTTATTTGGGTTATGGTTGTGACTTGAGAGTCGCACTAAGATATTGGGTTTTGTTTCCAATTTTATCCCAGCCAGTTTTAGGTCATGTGTTCTATTGGAATTTTTGGGAACCTATTCCTCCTCCATTTATTTTATTTCCATTTTTATGGAAATATACAAATTTTGTATAAAAATGGTTTCATGTATGGAATTTTTTTGTGAAATCATTTATTTATTTAATCATTATGCCATTTTTGGATGTTTAATTTCATTTTAACATGTTTATTTTGGAATGGTCATCCAATGTAAGGAGACCAAAAGTCGAGTTCCTAGTTAGAACCTTTTTTAGTCTTAATTTTATTAGGGTGAAAACAATACCATAAGTTTAATTATGATACCCTGGTGCTTGTTACCATACTGGGTGATTTGGAACACAGTGTAGAACATATAATGGAAGGGTAATAGATGGAATCTTAGGCTAGATCAGTCCAATTCACTACAAAATGGTATTAGATTCCTCTTATTATTTGGGGGTAATGGTAGATTAGATATAGGACCTTCAGGAATCAATCGGTAGGTCTGGGGAAGTGCTTTTCCCATTATTCCTTGTGTCATACCTTGAGTTTCCATGGGTTTTGGGACTTTTCTTCCTAATTTTTGTATTTATAGTGGTTTGTTTTTGATATGTTTTATTTTAGTGTGCTACTAATATGAGTTATAGGGAGACCCTAGGAGACCTCTCAGGAAATTCCTAGATTTAGTGTGAAACTTGAGGAAATTCAAGGGGAACATGGTTAAGGTGTACGGTCTATTAAACTATGTGTATCCTAGGAAAACCATCCATGAAAACATCCAATGGCACTTATCTGGTTTCTGCATGGTCTAAAAAACCATGTGGACAAACAATGCTCAATGTATAAGGTTAATAAATTTTTTTATTTTGCCAATTTTTCTACTTTTTGTGCTTATTGGGGCTTTATTATGAATTTTTAAGTGAATATTTGGAGGTTTTGGGGATAGTTTAACCATGTTTTAAATAAATTTTTTATTATTTGGTATTTAAATTCATTTTTAAAACCTTGTTTTGGGTGTGTGAGTTTCTATGGTAAAATTTCAAGAAAGTATTTTTTTGGTTGTGATTGTTTTTAAAGAATGAATTTACAAACCTTTAAGTGGTGAAATTATTGAAAAGTTTTGTTTTTTGGGATTTAAAGGAACATTATTTTTTCAGAAATGAGTTCTTTCCCTCATTGGGTTTAAAATATTTTGAGGATTTAAACCTATTTAGTGTTTTGGAAAATGAAAGATGGTGGTGTTAAGCATTTTTTAAATGAGGATTCAAAATTTGTTTATAATATTGTTTCTTTTGATTGTTTATCCCTTATGTTGGGTTTTGTGGTGATTTGATTATGTATTGTGTTTTTTTTATATTTTAGAATGTAACCCCCATAAAGGAGCTATAAAGTAAGGAAGGGTATCTCTTGGGTAGTTGTCCAAGTGATCCAGAAGTAATTATCCTTTTCTCAGTATCTTTCCAAACTCATCATGGAGTGGAAGGGCCTAGTTCTTCTCAACTTTTGGATCATGTGTGGGAGTTTCATAATATTCATCCTCCTATGATTAGTGGTGACCAAGGATCTCTAGAGATTATTTAGTGGCTATATAAGGTCAAAAAGATATTTGAGTCTCTAGTAAATCTAGATTCCCCTAGGGTGAGGTGAACCACTCCATGGTTTGAGGGTTTGGACTCAGATTTAAAGAGCTTCACTATCTAATCCCAAACATTTGAATTGTTGTATTAGGTTTGTTTCAAGGATGAATTTATACAATAGTTTTATCTTGAGGATATGAGAATTTCTAAAGTGGTAGAGTTTCTGAGAGTAAATCAGGGATATTATTCAGTGAAAAATTATGTATAACATTTCACTAGACTATCCCATTTATCTTTTTAATTAGATGATTATTATTCAGAAAAAATGTGATTATTTTATAGGGGGCTTCATTTAGATCTTAGTTTTGTGGTGTTTTAGTCAATCCTAACTATCTTCAAGGAAGTAGTGTTTAAGTCCATGGTTGTTAAGGCATTGTTGGCATGGAAACTTATGGTAAGTGACGATGCAACCCAACCTAATGTTATCACGAGTGTTCTTTAGAGAAAGAATTAGAATCCAATTATGTATTATCATTGTGGGATGTTTGGGGACATTATTAATTTCCATTCTATAGATCTGTTATCTTGTAATCGGTGTGGTCGGTTGGGTCACCTTGAGAGGTTCTCCAAGATGAACAGGCACCAGAAGAAGAAGTCTCAGAATCAGCCTGGATTTGAGAAATGATTGGTAGTGTTCCTTACATATGGAGAGTCTGAAGAAATTTTGTGGTTTTAAGGATGTTGACTTTTATAAGCCACATTTTATTATACTGTGTTCCATCTCTTTTTTACATCCTCTTTAATTATCTATAATTAATGATAGAGATTTCATTTTTTATGTTCTAATATTTTGAATGTTCATTCCTTTTTTTCCTTTAGGTTTTTTTATATGTCGTGTTGGTTGAGGTTTGAGTATTTTTTATGAATGAAATGGGAATACCTTAGGTGTGGGTCAGAGTATCAGGGGTATGATTCTAGTTTCTAGGTGGACTATGAGAGCCAGTGAGATGAGTTTTTTTCTTTCATAATTATTGTGGGTAGGTATTCCACATGTTTGACACTGATTTTTCCATCATGTAGTCCCATGACCCAAAGTTAGAGACATTCCATTATTTATTGAATAATTTTCATTTTTGGGGTGTTTTCTACTGATTCAATGGAGTGAGTTGACCTAGTGATTCTTTACATGTTTTCAGGAATAACACTTTATGGTGTTTTGATCCAGTTCCCCATTGTTGAAAAGGATATTTCTTTGATTTTACAGCTAAAATTTTCACCATTTTAGATTAATATAAAATTTTAGGGAGACCTTTAGTTAGTCTCTGTGTGTTTTTCTCATTCTCATGGAGTTTATTTCAAGATTTTTGGTTGGTATGTGTTTTTTCTTGATCTAGTGGTCTCAATTGTTCCATTCATGTTTTTTATCCTTTATTCTATTTTGGGACTTGAAAAAAGAACATGTGAGTTCTAGTATGTGTGTTTGGTGGAGTTTTGGAATTCAAGGTAAACCATATGAGTGTTTGTCCCAATGTTTCCTTTTTTATAATCTTTTATTAGGAATAATAATGAATTTTTGGTTAGTAAATATCTAGTTTTTTGGGTTTTCCCAAGGAGTGTATTATTTGGGTCTCATGTTTCTGGTTATGTTTATAAGTTGGCCTTGTCAATTGGATCCTACTGTTGGTGAGTCGAACTTGACTTTTACCTTAGCCTAAGTCTTTGAATACTTTATGGGAGTGGACTTTATCAGGTAAAAGTGTTAGGGTGGGGATAATTTTGACACATTGAAATTTTACTTTCTTTATCTTGATCTTGAGGTTGATTTCTCCTTTGGTCTTTGAGAGTTCTATGGTTAAAATTTTGAGTTTTTAGAGGTTTCCATCAATTCATAGTTAAGCACATAGTTTGGGAAACCAATAACTTTATGTAGTCATGTTATAGGTGATCACATAGCATAAACACAATTTATCAAACCATTCAAGACAACCATTAAACCTTTGTTTTGTTAATATAGTGGTAGAAACATGATCTGTTCATAGTCTGGTAAACCGTATGAGATAATTGTGCAACATTCTTGGGTTGGGGTATTTTTTTATTTTATATTATTTTTAAGAAGGTATTACTCTATTATCTCCCCCCATTTAGTTTTCCTCAACTATGGTTCCTCTAAAGGATCTCCCTCCCTCTCCCAAACTCAACCAAGAGGATTTGGAGGGATTTTATTGTAGTTCTTTGTTCGAATCAAAATATAAGAGATCCTATTTTCTTCTCCAATATTCCCATCTTAGTTTCTTCTTCTTTCACTAATTTCCTCTAACCCTAGTTTCCATGGGTAGATTATTTTCATGTTTAGGGTTGTTTTAAAATGGTTCTTTTGGTTTTTAAGGTTGTGAGACATCCCTTGAGGTCTTTTTTAGTGGTTTCCATCAAAAGAAACATGTTTTTACTGGTTGATGTAGGTGTTTCTATTACTTTCCCATTTTTTAAAGAGTGTATTGATTTTTTTAGGTTTTAAAGGTGTTATTAAACCTAATTAATGATATATAAATGATACATAATTTTGTGTTATTAAAGGTTTTTTATTTCTTTTGGTTTTTCCTTTGAAAAAATTACGTGAAACACTTGGTTCAATGGAACTTTGATTTTAAATGTGTTTGAAACATTATAGGTGTCTGATAAAGTTCCATTGATTTCTTTTCATGAGAAAAAAATTGTTCATGGTGTTTAAAACCTATTGGTATTATGTGTTCATTCATTAATATGGGTTTTCATTATATTAATAGTTTCCAAAGTTATTAAAAGAAACTTCTTTATTTGTGAACGGTTTTCCCTTGAGTGTAAAAGGGTGTGTTGGTATAGAAAATTTATTTCCCCATGGATCATTATTGATAGAAAATATAACTAGAGGGGGTGAATAGTCATTTTAAAATTAAATAAAAAAACAATCAGGTTTTATAAAATATTAAATAGTATAGAGTGAAGTGTTTTTTAGTTGAGATACAGTAGAAATAAAAAGATAACAATACAAGATTTATAGTGGTTCAGATCACCAAGATCAGAGTCCACTCCTCAATATCCTCTACTTATCAATGATATCAGTACTCACTAAGAACCTCACTTTTGAAGGTGTGATAATTTTTTCTATAGACTCTTCCTTTAAACAACCTAGAGGCACAACACATTATTTTTATAGAAGACTCAACATATTCTGTATCCTAAATTTTGATCAGGGCTCACAACCCAAACTTCCTTTTGGGTGGTAGAATAACTAGTGAAAATAAATACCTACATTCGATGGAAAAATCATAAACCGTAACATAAAGAAATACAAAGATCGGAAATAAGGATTACATGAATAAAACAAATATAAGGAAATGTATAATATGATCATAATTTTGGATAATTTTAAGCTCAATGTTCATTTATCACATGAAGGAATTGATGTCAAAGATGGTGACCTTCAATGATCACATCAAGAATGCAGAACTCGTAGAATACCATGATCAATTTAGAGAAGCATAATGTTAATAATGTATCATAATAAATATAAAATTAAATTTATCTACATAGGAATATGTTTCATATCTTAAAGAGATATCCCAGATCATTAAAACTGAGTTCTAATAGGAGTGTATACATATCCAATAAATGCACAACACTTGTTAGTGCAGATCAGTGTAATAAAAAGACTGTTAAATTTTTTTGATAAATCATTTCTGAATAATATAATAGAAAAAATTAAGCTTTATAAATATTCATGAAATATTAAAATAAAACATTTAATATTACAATTAAATCATTTCTAAAAAAATTATAAAACAATTTAAATACAAATATAATAATATAGATTATAATTGCAGCAAATGATGAAGTAAAACAAAGAATCATATGACTTTAAATCTTCTTATACAAAAGAACATAAAATAATGTTAAAATTTAATTTTTAACACTCTAAATATTTATTTTGATATAAATTAATAAAATAATTATTAAAATAATTTATTTAATCAAAATTATTTTTAATAATAAATAAAATTTTAGAAACATTAAATTTTAACTAACGGTGACTCATAACCCACTGTTGGGTTCCAATGGTGGCTAAACAAAGAATGACCTACCATTGAGATTTTAAGAAAAAATAAAAAATATTTAATCAAAACTAAATTCAATCTATGATACTACTCAATGAAAGGCTTCATATGAAGTAATAAGAATTTTCCCGTCATTGAATATCCAATGGTGACTCATGACTCGTTGTTGCATGAAGCCAACCGGGGCTCATGACCTATCGTTGGGATACAATGGCAGCTCATTGAAAATCAATGTTGAAAATCATGAATAATCAACAGATGAATAAATAAATTAATAAAATATAAAAATCACTTCAAATAGAAATTACAAATTCATGCAAACCAACTGAAGAAGGGAGATCTCTTGTTGGATCTTGAAGAGACTTCTTCCAATACAACTAATAACAACCTTAAAATAGAACAAATAAAAATATTGTAAGTAAAATGTGAAATCAAATCCTTTTTATTTAAAGATCTTCTTCTAATAGAAGAAATTACAATAGAAAAAAATAAGATTCGAATAAGATGCTATAGTATAGAATAAAAAATAAAATAATAAATAATCTTCTGATAAAATAAGAAAGTAGATTAAAAAAGTAAGAAATATCTAGAAAAATAAATAATAGAATAGAATAAAAAAAAAGTAAATACATAGCAGAAACCATAGGAAGATAAATATCTTGATGCTACATAAAGAGCCTTATTCCAATAATTTATACAATAGAAGGATAAACAACCAGTGGGTAGTAAATTATCCATCATTTATGACTGATGGTGAGTAAAATCACCCACCATTGATATCTAATGGTGTATAAAATCACCCATCATTGATGTTCTTCATTTATTCACTAGGCCACCATTGGGTTCCAATGGGGGGTAAAATCGTCCACCATTGGTAATTTTCCAATAGTGACTCATGACTCACCATTGGAATCCAATGGTGACTAGTGACTTACTATTGGTGTCCAATAGTGACACATGACTCAACATTATTTTCTAATGGTGGAACCAAAGAGAAACCAATAAGGGAAGTAAATTTGAACTAGTGAATCAACCCAAAGAAGAGGAAGGTAAAAATCTATAGCAAAACTCAAAGAAACAAATAACACAAAGAGATGAGTCAAGTCCAAAGAAGAAAATGCCAAATAAAATAAAAAGAGAATCCTTAAAGAAACCTGGATTAAAGTGATGGTGATACTATAAAGATCACTTGAGTAACTTTATGAAGTGGGATGATCGGTTAGATTGTAAGTCAAGCGAACACTGAGGAAGATGAAAAAACAAAAAAAATACTTAGTTATTTTCTTCAGAGAAACATTAAAACTATTTGGTGAACTGTAGAACTAAGGAATTTTGATGAATATTTCTATAGTACAGATGGTCAAAGGTTGGACCACTAAAGAAGAATATTGGAAATAAAATAGGGACTTCACAGGATATAAAAAGAGAGTGTGCGAGACTTCAAAAATGATCATATGGATGTGATTAAAATAAATCAACATTTAGGGTTATATTCAACCATTTAAAGGGAATCTCATGTCAAAATAAAGACAATGAGGTCGATCGGTTTATAATCCAAGACACGATGAAGTTTAGTTTGAATTAAAACACAAGCACACACGGCTGGTGACCAGCCCAATCCATGTGCCTATGAGAGTACACCATGTGACCTTATACATGGTCCCCACAAGTGATAGACATACACTATGCACAACAAAAAAACATCAGCCTCCATGTGTGATTCTATGGTGGGATTTCCCATGGGGTTTACCCAATGGGTCTCATATATGGTTGAGAGCTAACCACATCACATGGAAGGATAAAAAAATTACCAAAAAAATAAATTATAGATAAAAAAGATATTAAAATAATAAAAATAATTAGAATAAAAAATAACATTTTTTTAAAAAAACCATAACTAATTTTTGAACTATAATCAGAAGATTAATTAATTAAAAACACTTCAATTTTAATAAAATTAAGAACATAAAATTTTATAGTAAACTTGATAAACTAATAATAACTTTATAAAATTTTTAATAGAGAATTTAATAAAATTTTCAAAGAGTAGTTTATCAAAACAAATAAAACTATTTAAGTATTTAAAATAAATTCAAATACTAACAATCTCTCTGTTTTTTTTAATTTTAAAACAAAACATTTATTAAATTTTCAATAAAAATCTCCCCCTTTTTGAAATTTATTAAAAAGTACAATAAAAGAATTTAAACTATAAAACATTCTCCTTTCAAAACAATATCAACATCTTTAAAAAAAATAAGATAGTATTATATTGACAAAACATTAAACAAATAGTTATAGTATTCACAATAAATATTTAAAATAGGGTAAAAGTTTTAACAAGGTATTTTAAATAGAAATAACTAATTACCATTTAGATCACAGTGAACATAATTTATCAAAACAGAACATTTATAAAAAATGCAATAAGTCAATTTCCTTTCATGTTAATATCAAAAATAAATGTTATATTCAATGAACAAATAAAATATATTTTCATAAATAGAAAGATAACACAATATTCTTCTAAAATAAATGAACATTTTATTTCCTTAAAGGGAAAAAAACTCCCCCTAAGTTTAAGCCTAAATGTATTAGTTTAGCAATAGATTATCAAAACAAATTTTATTTTCAAAAAAACTCATTTATAAAATAAATTGATTATTTAAATTAATTCAAAATTCCAAAAATATTTCAACTTTGAATTATGAAAAACTAAATTATTAAAACATATAATATATTTAGAAGAGAGTAAGATTTCCCTAGAACAGTTGATGAAGAATTATTTCAAATAGACTAAAGATTTTTAAATTTTTCATAAGCTAAATGTTTAAAAACTTATTTAAAACATACATAGAAAATTTTTGTTTCAATTAACAAACAATAGGTTAATAATCCCTAAATTCATGCATCTATAGATAATGATAAATCAATACTATTGAAACACTTTATAGAAAAGTAAACATGTAGTCTGTATATTCATAACTAAAATTCTAACTATGTAAACAACAACAATTTTAATTTCTAAAGAAAACACAGATATAAAGTACATGCCTTGAATCATAAATAAAAAATTATCAAAATATTATATAACTTTTAATCCATCATATCAAATTGTATTAAAGTAGATAGTATATATATTTCTTAACAAAAATAATACATATCTGGGAATGGTGACCAGCTTAGGTTCAATAGGATTTGACTAACATCTTTTTGGTACCCATGTTGTCAAAGATTTAGAAGAATTCATAGAAGTTCTTTTGACCATTCACATAGATTTCATACATTAGTCTCTTGGTTAATACACACAGTTAGATAATACAGTTCTAGTTTGACTAAAATATTAAGTGAGTCTCAATGAGCATTCATTGGAATTGTTTCCTTTAATTTAATTTTTAAAGAAAGTTAAAGTAGAGATACTTCTTTTTGAACTTAAAAAAAGTCTTATTCATGTTTAGTGTAAAATTTTTATAACTAAAAAAAATTATTTAGTTTCATTTAATACATTATTTTATCATATTGTCTTTTACCTATTTTAAAAGTAGATAATTCCTCTTTAAGATTAAAAAATCAGTTTTCAAAACCAGATTCTCTTTTTGAATAGTTTCTAAATCTATATAATCTATTTCATTCAATCTATAGGTTGTGTTCCTTAATTTTTTATTTTCTTGTTTTAATTTATTACACTCATTTTATGATTTAGTTAAATCATCCACAATTAAAGTAGATATCATATCCTGGTCTTTATCATTAATAGCTAGAAAGCCTTTAAGTTTATAATTTTCATATTTTAGTTTCAAAAACTCAGATTCAAAATTAATTTTACAATATTTATTATAGAAAATAATCATATTTACATTTTTACAATCTATTTTCATTTTATCATTTCATTTAACTAAATTTCTATTTTAACATTTAACTTCTTTCTATTTTTGAAACATTTTGAAACTAACATTTCTCAATTCATTATTATATTTAAGTATTTATTTAATTCTAGAATTATTCCAATAAAAATCACAATTAGAATCAAAATCAAAATCTTTTTCATTTTAATATTTTTCATTATGATCAATATTTATAGGATTTATTAACTGGGTAAAAATTAAATCATTTACCCAACATGTAACACCCATCAAGGTAAGGTTTCCTATTTCTTTTTTACTTTTAGAGTCACTACTTGAGTCAGAACTATCTAAGCAATCCCATCCTCTAAATAGAGCTTGTTTTTCTTTCCCCCTTTTTCATTTATACTTATTTGAGTTCTTGTGATTTGAGAAATCACATCTAATTTGACCATTATTCCTACACTCATAACATGTTGAATCTGAAACATGATTATTTTGAATTGAATTACCATTCTTTTAATACTTTTTATTATCCATTCCAAACTTTCTCTTACCACCATTTCTTTTCATAAATTTGAAATGTTTCTTACTAAATTGAGTCATCTTACTGCCACATTATTAGAACTCATAATCATAGGCATTAGTGGTATCAATTAGATTATATTTAAATGTAATACCTTTTATTTTAGTAAACTCTTCATTAGCAATATTCTTCATCTCTAACTCATAATATAGCTAAGAGCCTATTAGTTTATCTAAAGTATATTATTTAAATTTAATACTCTCATCGATGGATACTTTATTTTCATTAAATATATTTAAAATATCTCTCAGTACTATTTCCACTTGATTAGTGTTGTCCAAAGCTTCTCTAATATGATTTATATATTATTCATCTCCCATATTGAAGTCTTGGTATTATGATCAAATCTTTCATAGATTAGTTCTATTTAGCTTTTCAATGCCATAGTGAGTCACTTGTAGTATCTTATATATGTCATGGGTTGTATTGCTAGATGATACATGATTGTAGACACTTATACTTATAAAAGAGTAAAAAATATTTTTAACTTTATAATTTAAAACAAATTTTACCATGTCATTACCAACTATAATCTCTGGTTCACCTTTGGGTAACTCATATGGATTTTCCATGATTTTAAAATGTTATACACTTAGTTGTTTTAAGTATGATTCTATTCTATATTTTCAGCAGTCATAGTACATCATATCAAAGAATGGGTGGTTTATATGGTATCCATCAATCATTCAGATTTATACCTACCATATTAAAATAAATCCTTTCCTTTGTTCCTTAGATAGTTAATCCTTGGTTATAATTTATCACACACAAAATAAGAAACATAAAGTCAAACTTATTAGAGAAAACTTTTTGATACCAACTATTTTTTATTATATTAACACAAAGAATCACTAACCTATCATATACTTAGCTCGGATACCAATTTCTGGGTATTAAAACCAAAAATCTATTTACCTAACTCTGATACCAATTGTTTGGTATCATATTATTGAAAAAAAAAGACTAACCTATCATATACCAACCTCTAATACCAATTTTTGTATCATTATTAATGAAAAATATGAGTAGAGTGGGTGAATAGTTTTTTAAAAATTAAATGAAAAAACAATCAGAGTTTATAATATATTAAATAATAGAGAGTGTAGTGTTATTGAGATGAGATGGAGTGGAAATAAAAAAGATAAGAACATAAGATTTATAGTGGTTCAAATCACCAATAGTTGAGTCCACTCCTCAATCTCCTCTACTCCTCAAGGAGACTAGTACCCACTAAGAACCTCTCTTTTCAAGTTGTGAGAACGTTTTTTATAGACTCTACATTTTAAACAACCCAGATGCACAACCTAGTCTTTTTACATGAGACTCAACCTAGTTTGTATCTTGAATTTTTATCGGGAGTCACAACCCAAACTTCCTTTTGGGTGGTGTAATAACCATAGAAAATAAAGACCTTCTTTTTATGGGAAAATAATAAAAAATAACATAAAGAAATACAAATAGGGTAAATAAATATTACATGAATAAAAAATACAATTAAATGTATCAAATGATCATAATGTTGAAGAAGTTGAATCTTGGTGATCATTGATCACTTTAAGGAACAAATGTTGAATATGGGGTCCTATAGTGATCACAACAAGAATGCAGAAGTTGTAAAAGATTGTGAACGATTCATAGCAGCAGAATATTGAATATGTATCACAAGAAAACTAAAATTAAATTAATCTTCATAGTTTTATATCTTAAATAGATATATCAGATCATTAAAAATGAGATTTATGAGGAGTGTATACATATCCAATAACTACGTGACAATTGTTAGTGAAACTCAATGTAATAAAAATACCATTACCTTTGTTTGATAAATCCTCACTAAATAACATAATAGAAACAATTAGGATTTATAATTCTACATGAAATATTAAAATAAAATATTTAATATTATAAGTAAATCATTTTTAAACAAATAAAAATTATAAATCAATTAAAATAAAAATATAATCATATATATTATACATGTAGTAAAATATGCAATAAAACATAGCATCGTATGAATTTAAATATTCTTGTAGAAAAGTACATAAAATAATGTTAAAATTTTATTTTTAACACTCTAAAATTTTATTTAGAAATAAAATAATAAAATAATGATCAAAAGAATTTATTTAATCAAAATTTACTAAGGTAATGAATAAAATTTTAGAAACATAAAATTTTAACTAATAGTGACTTGTGACACATTTTGGGGTTCCAACAGTGGCTAAATAGATCATGAACTACCATTTAAATTTTAAGAAAAAATAAAAAGATCTAATGAAAACTAAATTCAATCTATTACACTATGAAATCAAATCCTTCATATGAAGCACAAAATTTTTTCCAACCATTGGATTTCCAACAGTGACTCATGACTCACTATTTAATGAATTCAATGGTGGCTCATGACCTACAATTGGGTTCCAATGGTGGATCATTGAAAATAAATTCAAAAATCAAGAATAATCAACAAATGAATAAATCAATTAATAAAATATAAAAATCACTTCAAATGACAAGTATCAAATTACTACAAACCAATTGAATAAGGAGAGCTCTTGTTAGATCTTGAATAAACATATTCCAGAATAAATAATGACAGCCTTAAAATAGAAAAAAAAAACTACTTTAAGTAAAATATGAAGTCAATTTCATACAAAAATAAAAAAATCTACTAAAAAAGAAAATATAACAACTTATAACATAAATAAATAACTACTACATCCAAGATAATAACTCATGTGGATTTGAAGAGATTCTTCCAATCAAAGAAATTAAAACAAAAAATATAAATATGATCTAAAGATGATTCTTCAATACATAAGGAATAATATAACAGAACAAATAATCATATGATAAAATAATAAAACATATTAAAATAGTAATAAATCTAAAGAAAAATAAATAAGAGAAAAAAATAAAACAAAAGTAAATATATAGTAGAAACCGTAGGAGGAGAAATCTCATGATGGAACTCACTGAGCCTTCCCCCAAGGCTATATATAGAAGAAGAATGGACAATATGTGGTTAATAAATAACCCACCATTGAAGTTCAATGGTGGGTAAAATCACCCAATGTTTATGTCCAATGGTGGATAAAATCATTCACCGTTGATGTCTGAAAGTGGGTCACTGACCCACCATTGACTTCTAATAGTGGGTAAAATCCTCCACTATTGGTAATTTCACAATAGTGACTCATAAATCATCGTTGGTATCCAATAGTGAATCATGACTCAAAATTGGTTCCAATGAAGGCAATGATGAGAAACCAATAGGGGAAGGAACTTTGAACCAATAAAGCATCCCAAAGAAGTGGAATATGAAACAATATAGTAAAACTCAAAGAAAAAATAACATGGAGAGATGAGTGAAGTCTAAATAATAAAGTACCAAATGAAACAAAAATAGAATACTTGAAGAAAATCATATTAAAGAATCAGTGACACTTTGAAGATCATAGGAGTAGCTTAATGAAAAGGGGTAGTCATTCGGATTGGAAGTTGAGCGGATGCCAAGGAATATGAAAAAACAAAGAAGAAGAAACTCATTTATTTTCATCAGAGAAACATTGAAGGTCTTTGGTGAACTGGATAACAAAGGAATACAGATGAATATTATTGAAGTATAGGTGGTCAACATTCATACCGCTAAAGAAGAAGACTCTAAAGAAAATAGAAAATATGCAAGATGTCAAAAAAGAGTGTGCATGACTTCAAAAATGATTGGACAGATGTGATTAAATGAAATCAACTATTGGGATTATATATGACCATTTAAACAAAATTCCACATCAAAATGAATATAAGGTGGTTGAGAGGTTTATAATCCAAGATGTGTTGAATCTTTTTTTATGTTGAAACACAAGCACACATGGTAGGAAATGAGCCCAATCCATGGACCTATACACGCACACCATGGGGCCTAATACACATTCCCCACATACGATAGGTGTGCACTATGCCAAAAAAAACACCAGCCTATATGTGCACTACAATGGAAGGTTTTCCCATAGGGTTGACCCAATGGGTCCCCATATATGGTTGATATCTATCCAAATCACATGGAAATAAAAAAAAATTACTAAAAAAAATAAACTATAGAGAAAAAAACATTAAAATAATAAAAAATAAGAATAAAAATTAACAATTTTTAAAAAAAATACATAAATAATTTTTGAACTAAAACCAAAAGATTAATTAATTTAAAACACGTCAATTTTAATAAACATGATAACTTAAAATGTTATAATAAACTTGAGAAATTAATAATCGGACTTGATAAAATGTTTAACAAATAATTTAGTAAAATGCTTATAGAGAGTAATTTATAAAAAAAATAAAACTGTTAAAGTATTTAAAACAAATTAAAATACTAAAATTTACATGTTTTAAAAAGGTGGTGTGATTAGTTTTTGGTTTCTTATATTATATTAATCCTATAATTTTTTTATTCATGTTAATTCCTTATTGTGATTTATGAATTTTCAAAAGTTACTTTGTGTTTAAAGGTGATTTTGAAAGAGGTTTTCTAAAGATAGATTTTGGGGTGTGAGTTGGTGTGTGTATGATTTTCCCTTGGGTTTCATTTAGTTTCTAAATGGTTTTAAAAATGGATTTCCAAGGTATGTGATATTTATAAATAAAGATAAGTCTCAGTTTTCACTTTATGTGATTTTATTTTCTTAGCTATCGATTACACCATGGATGAGATCGTTATCACCCATTATTTATACATGTGAGTATGTGATTTATTATATGAATTGTGATTCATGTTTATACATTTGTATTGGTTTTAAATATCAATTTTTGTATGTACTAGGTGACATGTTTATTTTATTTCTATGTCTCATTCCTTAGGATGGTGTTCTAGTCATGTGATGATGTTAGCTTCAAGGCCATCACCTTTTTAGCTTTGAAATGAGGATCCCAAGTTACTAAGTGGTAGTATTATGGATTTTACCTTAATATTTAAGTGTGTTACCCTATCTAGTGACCCCTAGTTGTATGTAACACCTTTATAGGGGATGGGTCACTAATAATGCTATGTGATAGCGATTCGGGTGACAAGCTTTGTATTCATTAAGCTTTCAGAAGTTGGTCCTACCTTTGAATATTGAGAAACGTGTCCCATTGGTTCCTAAGGTTTTTCCTCATGGTTTTTACTTTATATTATGCTCATTTAATATTGTTATTGTATGAGTTTCTTCTTTTTCTTATTTTCTTACTTCTGTGTTTTATGAGTAAGTATCATGGGGGCGAGATATGCCTTATATGATTATTTTTATTTGTTATTACTTCTTATGGATTTACATTTTATTATGTTTTCCCCTAATTATACCCATCTGTGTGGAGTATTTGTGCTAATTTTTTTTAAAATTGTATTGATACATTTATTTTAAATACAATCCTTTGAATTTGTTTTCTTTGAAAGTATATTTTAAACTGTGTGCAAGTTTCTTTTCAAAGGAGGGTGTTTTCAAAAGAAAAGGTCTATCTTGTTTTTTTTTAATGAAAGTGAATTTGTTTTAAATGGATAAGTGGTTGGTTTTAAAATTAAATTTTCTTTATAAGTAATATTTGAAGAATTTTTTTAATATCATGTTTTGAGAAAGCATATGTAGCATATCTATTTTTATTTCAATTTTTTATAAATGAAAAGAAAAATTATCTTGCTAGGCCTTAATTTGAAACTAGAATTCATGGTTTCTTTATAAATGGAATGTGAATGGACTCATGGTGGTATAATACTGGCCTTTCTATCACACCCTACATACTCATGTCATTGGGTATGCAATTTTAATGTTTTCCATGGGTTTTTGGTTATAACATCCAGATTGTCCAGTTACCGCTCTCCATTGAGAAGTGGGTATTTTTTGGGTAAGGGTGGTGACTTGAGTGTCACATGGATATGTTTGGGTTTTTCTACCATTTTTGGGATATCCAATTACATGACATGAGCCTTTTTCTCCACCTATTCCTTTTTTATTTATTTCATTTACTTATTTTTGTAAGTGTAAAGTCTTTGTACAAAATTGGTTTTATGTATGGAAATGTTTTTTGAAAGCTTTTGTTTATTATAATTTTTCCATATTGGGATATTTTATTTCCTTTTCATGTATTTATTTTTATATGGGAGTTTAATGTATGGATCCCACATGTTATTTTCCCTATTGGAACCATTTTTTATTATAATTTTATGAGGGTTAAATCATTCCCACAAGATTAATTATGATACAATGGGGCTTGTCACCTACCCTGGGTGATCGAGAACACACCTCAAGACTTAGGTCTCAATGGTCACAGATGATATGTTAGGTAAAATCAGTTATGTTCACTGTAAGTTGAGTGAGGGACGAGTGGTTTTCCAAGGGAGGGTGAGGGTTTATTTATATTTGAGGAGTGGTGTATTTTATGGATAAAAATTGAATAAATTATTATATCCAAGATAAACCTCTAAAAGGAAATATTTTTGAAAATATGAAATATATTTGAATAAAATAATGTAATTTCAAGACTTTAAATCACTTAATTATTAAAAATTATTAATTTAATAAAAAGTAAATGATAAAAATGGAAAAAAATTATTGAAAGGGACACTTTAAGCTTTTAGAATTTGAAAAATATATTTTAGGTTTGGTGAATAAGTTTATTCAATTTAAATGACTCATATATCAAATTATATATGTTTTTGGTTGATCCAAAATTACTACAATTTATTATTTCATTATTACATCATGAATTATATAATTTAAAATAAACTAGTTATAAAAAACTATATTTTAACTATTAACCTAAAAATGGAAGTATTTCTGAAAATTACCAAAAAATCACCCTTGAAAATTTTGATGTGTTAATTTTAAAAATAACATAAATTTTATCAAAATAATTTTCTAAAATTGGAGATTTTAATTATTAACATAAATTATTTTGAATTTTTTGTAATATTTTAAAATACAATTTATTAAAAATGTGCTTATAGTTTCTTTGAATTTTTAATCATGATATTTATTTTTTGGAATTATAAAATTTAAACTTTCTAAAATTACTCATGATAAATATTATTTATATTACATTTTATTATTTTGAGGTCAAATTACTATTCCTAATGATCATGTTACTATTTCTAATGGTTAGGTTACTATTGAAATGTTCAGGTTACTATTCCAATGATCAGGTTACTATTCCAATGATTGTATTACCTCCTATAAATACCATTTTATTCTTTTACCCAACATTCACTACAATTACTCTAAGGGTTCCATATTTTCATTTTCAAATATTTTGAATGGTTTACTAATATTATGTGTCTTTTCCTTATTTTTGTTTGTGGGGGCGACGATTCTAGCAGATCGGGGTGATCCAAATTTTCTAATTGTAGTTTTTATATTATTTTTTGTCTCATTATAATATTTAGAATTTTCATGGTTTTAGATTTTGACTAATTTAATGATATGTAAAAATTAAATAAATTTTTTTTGGTTTCTCAATGTTATATATGTGTATTATAATCTATCATATATCACATATTCATTAAGAAAACAAAATTTACTAATAAATTTTGGGCCATTATATTCTTACCCCCTTTAGAATTTTTTTCCCAAAAATTTCAACTCATATTATTGGTTGAGAATTGATTAGGGTATTTATATTTTATTTTCTTCCTCTAGTTACCATGTTTCCTCTTCATATTTATGGTTCCACTATAACAATTTTATGTGGTGATTTTTCTTATTGTGTATAACTTTGTCTCTACGATCTAAGTTCTTCTCTAGATACTCATCATATGAGAGATCATGCTCCATTTGTACCACCTCTAGATTTAATACATGTGGGGATCGGTTATTTAGATACTCAAGAGATATACATAAAAAACATCATAAAGTTTATCCATTTTTAGTGGAATTTATAATTGATAGTACACTGCTCTTATGCAATTAAGGATATCAAAGGGGCCAATATACCTAGGTCTAAGATTCCCTTTCTTTGTAAACTACATGAATCTCTTCTATGGTGATATTTGAAGGAACTCTTTGTGTCCAAATTCAAACTCCATGTCCCTTTAACAGTTGTTATCATAGCTCTTTTTCTAACTTTGTGTAGATTTTATATGTTTTTGGATGGTTTTAACATTTTTCTATCATCCCATAAACAAGATCGTGTATAAGTATCTTTCATTTAATAACTTCATCCCAATAATTATGAGTTCTGCATCACTTCCTATATAGATATTCATATGGATCCATTTGAATAATCGATTGGAAGCTTTTTTGGTATGATAAATCAACAAATGGGATATATTGATCCCATCCACCTTTATATTCCATTAATAATTCTCTTAACATTTCCTCAAGTGTGTAATTTTCATTTCATATTGGTCATCAGTTTTTATATGATATGTTGTAATGAATTTTAATTCAGTATTTAGATCATGATTAAGACTTCAATAGAATTTATAACTAAACATTGGGTCAAAATTTGAGATGATCAAAAGTGGTACCCTATAAATCCTCACTACTTTATTTATGTATATCTTAGTAAGTTTTTCAAATTATAAATCTTCCCAAATGGTGATGATGTGGGTAGTCATTATGATTTGATCCACCACAACCCATATCACATCACTTACTTTAAATAACTTTGGGAGACTGTTGATAAAGACCATGGTGATTTTTTCCATGTCCATGTAGGTATGGGAAATGGTTTCATCACCCCCTGGGATTATATCACTCTACTTTAACTTGATGACATACCATGCACTTTGAGGTGTAATCAGCAATCTCCTTCATCATGTTTTCCCACCAGAAGTTCTCTCAAAGATCATGTTATATCTAGGTACTTCTAGGGTGAAAAGATAAATATAATCTATATAAATTATCTAAAATATATTTCTTAATCTTAGGTGATGTGGGAACACAAATTCTAGTTACAAACTGAGTGAAACAATATTCATCTATGTGGAATTCATGAAGTTTTCACTCATTTACTACTTCCACCTTCTTTTGAGTCTCTGAATCATCAATTTGTGCCTCCTTGATATTCTCTTATATATATGGTTATGAAATAATTTGAGAAATGTGGGATTCATTCCATGTTGTTATGATTTTCATATCCATCCTTTGTGAATTCATGAAGATAGGGTCTTTCTTGATATGGATCATGGATAGAGTAGCATATTATTTTACACTAATAGTTTCATATACATATTTTAATTTTATAGGATGGTATTGAATAGATAATTCATAGTCTTTAATTATATCTAACCATTTTTGTTGATTCATGTTCAAATCTTTCTATGGGAATATATATTTTTGACTCTTGTGATCTATATATATGTCACATTTATGGACATAGAGTTAGTGTCTGTAAATATTCCAAGAGAATATAATATCTTATAACTCTATATCATATTTCGGGTAGATCTTCTTATGGATCGTCAATTTTCATGAGTCATAGTATATCACTTTTTTATTTCTCATGAGTATACAACCCAAGCCTTTCTTTGAAGCATCATTATATATCACAAACCCTTCTCCACTTGAGGGTAGTGTGAGTATAGTCATAGTTATTAACCACTTATTTATCTCCTTAAATATTTCCTCACATTATTCTTCCCAAAAATACTTTACAAATTTTCATATTAACTTAGTTAGCGGGCTAGAAAATCATGAGAAATTTCTCACAAAACATTTGCAGCACCCAACAAAGTCAAGAAAAATATGGATTTCTAAGACACTAGTGTGTCTGGTTCATTCATAAATTTCCTTTCAATTTTATGGTTACATATAAATTCACTAACTTGTGATCAATTTCCCCATTAATTTTACTTTTTTCATCCAAAAGTAACACTTTCTGAAATTAGGGTACATTTTCCCTTTCTTTAATGTTGCCAGCACAATCCTTAGAGTCTTTTCATATTCTGCATTACACTTAGTGTAAATGAGAATATTGTAATAATACAGGTAATGATAAAATAAATCATTTTCATTTTTATTAATATTTATGAATTAGATAGTCATATTCATTATAAAAATGTTATGTAACTTTTAAATCAAAAAGGATATAGTTTTAATTAAACTCTTTTCTTATAATTTTTTTTTATAATTTTAATTTATAAATTATAGAATTTTAATTTTATAAAATTAGTTTCATTTTTTAAATTCTAATATTAAAATTAACTGGGGGTTAAATTTTGATATTTTTCATAAAATATTGATTTTTTCAGGAATAGTGAAAAATACCAATTTTTGTAAAACTGTCATTTCCTTTCAAAAAATTAATTAATTTAAAAATATAATTATTATTTTAAATTGATTTAAATTATAATAATTATTATTTATTTATATTTAATCTAATTAATTAAACTTGAATAATATTTATACTATATTTTAGTATATGTTTATTTTTGGGCTTAAACACATTTTCCTGAAAAACTATTTTAAAGTGCATAATGTTTTTTCATTTTAATTAATCAAAATAACACCTAATTAGGAATGATTTAAATTAAATTTATAGATTATATATCTATAAATATGAATTTAAATTTAGATAATGATTATTACTAGTCATAGGCTTAATATAAAATCATCACATGCTTAATAAATACATTTCTTGAAAAACTGCTTTTTCATTGTGTTTGTGTATTTCATTTTAAATTAAAATTTTACTTTAATATTAATTTAATTTGGTAAAATGGATACCTTATTTTTTATTATAAAATTTTATATTATATAACAATTTCAAATTAATTTTTTTTCATAATTAATAGTGAAAATTATGAAAATTGTTTACCAGGGTTAAGGTTAAACAGGTTTGTTGGGGGTTAAACTAAAAAAATAAAGTTTTAAATGACATAAAACTTTTTATAAAATATATTTCATAACCATATTTGGACCTTATATACTCCAATTATAGATAATGGTACATTTTGGATCCTTAAGTAATGTTTAAACCATTGGTGTAACTTTTTCTTTTCAAAAGATCTAAGTGTGTCCTCTCCCCCACATATAAAATTCCACCCCCTATCTTCTCCTATTAACAACTTAAAATAATTTTGGTTCCACAAATACCTACTCAAATAACTTAATTCACTACCCATGTATTATATTATTATTTTTATCATAAATCCAATCTCGGAATGATTTAGGTATATTCCTAAAGAGGTGGTCCGAAGAAGAGGTAGTGTTCTTAACAAAACATTTTTTATTATTTATTCTTACACCTCCTTAAAACCAAATTTGAAAAAAAAAATTTACCATATAAATAGATTTTATTATGTTAATTTCATAACCTAAATCCATCGTCGCTTCCATTAAATGGGAAATTAAACCATTATTCATGTATACGGCGGACTATCCCCTCACGAAACGATGTAATTATTTTTTCAACATCGCCTATCATGGTTTGTAATAATGATAGAATTAATGTTTAAATATGATATTAATGAAATATTTATAATTAATAAAATATAAAATATTATTTAATTTTAACTTTTCCATTCATTGAAAAATGATAACGTCGTTCATGTGTATGTGTGGACTACCACCTCTATAAAGTGATGTAGTTATTTTTTCATCACCACATCACATGTATGATATATATACAAGTATATTTAAAGAAATAATAGGATAGATATGATATTATTATCATTATATAAATGAAAAATATTACTTACCTTCTTTTCATAATGATCGTTGAAAAATGGAAACACTACTCATGCATATATACGACCAACTGTCTCCATGATTGTAACATAGTTCATTTTTCATAACCATCCTTAATGATTTGTTTTAAAAGTATAATTGATGCATAAATATGTAAAATATTTCATTATTATTATTCTTTATATGATTTAATAATGACCTCTTTGACCATATTCAACCTACCAAATTTATTTTTAACATAAATCTGAATATCCTCAAAATGCCCAATGTGAACTTAATTAATTTAGTAATTAATTATAAAATGGAAATAAATGGAAGAATAAACTTGAAAATTTTCTTTAATAAAGTAAATAATTAACAAAAAAATATTCAAGAATATAAATAACATATGTGACAATTCAAAATCAATATAATAGAAACTTTATATTAAAACCACGTTTTAAGTGTTTTAAAATTTTATTTTCTAAATATTTCTCTTCCATGTACATGTTCTTATAAATATTTTAATAAAATTATTATTTATTAATAAATGTATTATAAAGGTTATTTTTTAATATATTTCACATTATTTAAATTGTTTCTTTAAATGAATATTTTTAAGGTTTTACATGAGTGGATTTACATTAAAAATCATCTTTTAAAGTTTCCATTCCAACTCTTTTTCTTCCCTGTCCATGTATTAAAAGTTATTTTTTGATGTTTTTATATGGATATAAATTAAATATAAAATATATTTTAATGTCACTTTTTACTTTCTTACAATGTTTTTCAAAAAGTAATATTTTTATAGAATGTCTGACCTTCTTTACAAATGATAAAAGGAATGTTCTAATTTAAGGCATACAATGATAATGACATTTCCCATAGCCATAACTGTTATTTCAAGTTTATATTACATTAAAAAAATTATGTTATATTCAAATAAAAAAAATTACCTTTTTCTAATTATTTTTATATTGAAAATGGATTTTTAAAAGAAAAGGGTATTTTGATATCCAAAAGAATTTTGCATATGGGTTTAAAAGAGTTTTTAAAAGGTTTTATGATGAAGAGGTGAAATAATAAAGAGTTTTATTCATGATATGTTCCTTTTATATTGTTTATATTATGGTTGGATCCCTATTATAACTTACAAGTGATCCCAATATAGGTTATACGATGGGTGCACCCAAATAGAACTTCAATGAATTGGGTAATAATTATGTTCTCCATAGAATTATATTGGAAGTCGGTTATATGGTTATTCAAATTTATAAGGGTTCAGTAAGTGTTTTGTAAGGTTTTTATAAGGTGATGTCATAAAGAACCTACATTACTTTTCAATGATTTATAATGAGTTTTCATGGAAATAATTTGATTTCAAAATGGTGAGATAGTGATATTTTTCAAAGAAATATAGTTCCCTTCTAGGGTAAAAAGGTACATTTTTAAGAGAAGGGTTTTTATAGGTTTTCATGTTTTCCAATGGAATAATAGTTTTCTTATTTTTATGTTATATATTTATCTTTTTATTATCATCCCACATTCTAAAATGAAATTTCATATTATTTAAGGATGGGTAATCCAAAAGAAGAATTAAATTTGAAAGTCATGAATATTTTTCATAAAAAGAAATTATGTTTTATTTTAAAAGTGTTGTATTAGGGAAAAATGGATAGTTATAAGAAGTATCTACTTTGTATAATATTGTTTGGTTATATATGATTTATAAAACAATTCTCTAAAAATATATACATAAAAATATCCTCAAATGTAAGAGAATGAATTATTGACTTAAAACTAAAGATTATTTATTTTTTAAGGTTGGTTCGTTATAAATTTCATTTTTAAAGACTACCAAATATTTTTCAAGGTAGCCTCTAAATACTATGTTAATAAAATCCTTGAATATTTGAGGGGAATTATTAAGTTTTAATGGAATAAATATTAACTCATAGTGTCCAAAACTTGTATGGAAGGTTGACTTATGAATATCTACCTTGTTTACCTTCAATTGATTATATCTAGAATGAATATCCACATTTGATAAGTAATAATCTCCTTTTAGTTATCTAGACATTTCCTAAATCCTTGGTATGGGATACTTTTTCATTATAGTGATCATATTGAGCTCTAGGTAATTGATACACTACCTCATTAATCCATCCTTTTCATAGAAAAAGAGCTAGAATTCACCACAAGGTGATTCACTAGGGGGTATAAACCCTTTTTCCAAATTCTCTTGCAGTTGACTCTTTAACTCCACCAATTTGATTGGTGACATCCTATAGGAGAATTTGAAGATTAAAGTAACTCTAGGTATATTCTCTATTGATAACTCTTTCTTATAATTTCAGGGAGGTCGGGTAACTCTTCCGAAAATATAATAGTATATTCCCTTAAAATGGGATTTTACTCAAGGATGACACTTTCCATCAACTCAACCATTTGGGAAAGGTGTTCTTATTTTGTTGGTATCAATACCCACACAATTAAGGGATTTTCAAAAGGATATTCATGATCTTAATTTATTTGTTTTGGATCATAGGATGGTTCAAAATATTGAAAGAGATTTCCTTTTCCTAATAATTGATGCGAGGTCTATATAATATTATCGAATCCATTCCCAATATAGCATCAAATTTCACCAAGGAAATGATTATGATATTCACTAGAAGAATATTATCATATATTTTAATAGGATAAGATCACAACACTTTTTTTGCATTGATCTTTGGGTTTATATATATATATATACTTCTACATATTGAGGTTTTGGTTCAATAGTTCTAGAAAACTTACAGGATATAAAGTAATGTGTAAAATCAGAAGAAAAAAATGTTTTCCATTTTTGGTGAATAGTAAGTTTACTTTGTATAACTTCATTTTCATTTTCCACCTCAGTTTTAGTGATGACATAAGATTTACCTTTCTCCTTCGACTTTGGTGGTTACTAAAATTGATTAAACTCAATGACATGTGGTTCAGTGCACTGATTTTTATAATTCCCTTGCTCCCTATAGTTGAATAATTAAACCATTGGTGGCGTATTGGGAGGTACCTTCCTTTCCTCCATCCCATTAGTTAGCATTTTCGTATCTCTTTAAAATTAATGATCTTGGTGTCCTTCTATCCCACACATTAACCATTTCTCTATCCCTTTGAGGAAATTCCCATGATGCTTCTTGCCATATTTTTGACATGTTAATGGTTTAATCTTCTTTTCTCCTTTATTTATTTCATCTTATAACTTGAAATTCCATTTTTATCTTCTTATCTCTATTTCCATGGTAAAATTCTCCAAAATTCATCTCTACTTTAAGATCACATCAAACTTCTTCTTCATAACTCCCAAATTCTCGAATGGATAGATCCTTTTGATGGTGTGGTTTTCAACCACAAAACAAAATCTATCTATTTTATTATCGTTTTTGATACAAAAAACCTAAGTTATATATTACAAGACTTGTGAAATTTTCCTTATAATCCATGAGAGATTCACCATATTTTTTCTTAAACTCCAATATTTCTAAATCCATCTTTGGTCAAATATTTCGAGGGAAATACATGTTAATAAATAACATCTTAATATATTCCCACTCTATTTATTAAATTTTATATTTTGGTTTCATATTATTTATCAAAACCAAGAATTTATTATCTTCTCTATATAAATGATAGATATCCAAGGTAACTTTATCCTTCTCAGAATATTAGAGAACAAAAAATATCTTCTCCATTGAGTTAAATCACTATTCCATGACAATTGGATCATAAGATCCACCAAACATAAATGATTATTACTGTATACATAACTCAATGAATAGTTTCTCCTTCTTGGGTAAGGGTGTATGTTCCACATGGTTTAGTCCATTATCTCCCATATAGATTGTTGGTTTATTTTTCCCTAGTTCTCACATTTTCTAAAATTTAAAATGTATGAAAAATAACATAAGTCAACAAATAATGAATAAATAATTTATCATTTTTCCCAAATTAATTATAAATTAATATCTTATTAGATACATATGTTTTGAATTTTTCTCAAATAATGATTTTGGGATCATGTAATTTAATTTTTTTTATAACATTAAAAGAAATAATTACTTTATCTATATATCCTTTATAATAGTTTATATAGAGTTTGTGATTAATTAAAGCATATCCCTCAGGAGTGTCAAAATAGATTTGTAGCTAGGCCACTTTATCATGCACTAGGTTTAGATAAATTTAATACCCAACATTCCCTTTTTAGTGTTATTACCCCTACGTAAAACTATTCTAGAGCTGCATCTACTAGAAGTATCAAGACAAAGATTGCATTGATTGGATACCATGTTCTCTTATACTTTACCAAGACTTATGATGTTTACCTATACTTAGACTTACCCTTAGGGTTTTTACTATTTTTTTATAGTACTAATTCTCAATTTAAATAAACTATTCTTTGATATCATCTATAGAAACCCAAATTTTTCTTACATGACTATTACATCATTTTTAAGATAAACAACAGAATAGTGATATAATGCAGGATCCAAAGGTTTAGTATATTGGAAAAATTAGGCTCATACATCACTTGTGCATAATAAAACATAAAAATTATTTAAATACTTATTATTCATCCTCCTAAAATATCTCACATTATCATTAGTACCAATAATCACTTGAGGATATACATAAATGAAATTGGTCAGCAAAAATTCTACTAAGGGGAGGAATGTCATGGGAGGAATAAGGGGTATGAATTAATAGTGTATGGGTGAGCATAATAAACATAATAAAATCATAATAATGGGTTTATAATCATAATAATGAGGTAAACATTTGATAAAGACATCAAATGTATAATGTTCATAATAATGAACCATACAAACATAGTGGTCAAATACCAAACATAGTTATGAACAAAGATAGCACCATGTTCATACATAACATATGTGCAGAAATCATAAAATCATAATTTTTAAAAAAGATAATATCATTTTCATGAATAATACACATAATATCATGAGATATATAAAATTACCCAATACATTGGGAGAACTTATAATTTTTTGCCCATCTGTCACTTCATAAAATTCTCATAATCATGTATTCCACATGGAGATATAGCATATAAAAATCGTAGTCCTAAAATAAACCCATGTAAAGGAGTGTGTTTCATAAAGGATTTCAGATATCATACATCAAGTAATAAAATTTTAGGTTCCCAAATGAATAATTTATATCATTACTTGGCATAAAATATCATTGTTCTTTGAAGAAGAAGCAACTCAAGAGGATTAAAGTTGTACTTTGTAAAAAAATAAATACTTTTTGATAAATATTTGTATTTGGATTAGAAATAATTAGCATGGTAGAAACAAGTATATCCCAATAAAGAGAATTTAAATAATATTTAAAGTAAATTTTATGTATATTATTGGAATATCTATATTAAAAATTATTTGAAAGAGTTTATAACCCCAAAGAGAGTAAGTTTGGGTTCAAGAATCCATTTACCTTAAATCCCGCTTAAATTTATTGCTTTTCCACCTCATGAATAACAAAATTAGGTTTATTGAAAAATGGGACTAAAAGTTAATCATGTTCATTTTTTTCACTCTTTATCAGTTCTAATCATTGGATTCTTTTTTTTAATTACATTTTTTAAAGATGAAACGTTTTTATATCATATTTTCCTTCAAATATCTAATCATTCTTTAATTTAATAATATTGAGTAATTTATACTTATAAAATATTAATATTAATTCTATAAGATAATAAATATTAATATTTATACATTTATATATTAAAATAATTTATTATTATCATCCATAATGGTTGTGATAATTAGAGAGTTGGAAACGTCCTCATGGGTGGTTATTTGACCATTGATGGGACACCAGAAGAGAAAAGAGAATTATGAAATATGAATACGCTCTAAATATAACCATTATAGTATGTCAAAATCATTAATGTTTGGATACTACTCAAATAATATTAAAATATTTTGTTTTTAAAGGAATAGAGACAAGGAAGAAGAGAAGAGGAAAATGAGAAGAAAAGTTGATGAAAACTTACCCTCTTCTCAGTTTCGATTCTTTTTTATGGAACTAGACTCCCTGAATTCTTGGGGTTTATTACTATAGAAATTACATAAAGATTATAAGGGTATTAAGAGAGGCTATTTAGGTAGGTATTTGTATTTTTTTTATTGTGCGAGGAGTGGTTTTCCATGGGATGGGTGATGGGTTATTTATACTTGAGGTGAGGGGTATTTTAATGATAAAATATTGAATAAATTATTATATCCAAGATAAACCTTTAAATAGTAATAATTTTTACATTATGAAATATATTTGAATAAAATAACATGATTTAATTAATTTAAATCATTTCATAATTTTAACTTGTTAGTTTAATCAAAATAAAATGATAAAAATCAAACAAAAATAAAGTGATACTATAGAATTTTAAAAATCGAAAAAAATTGGTTTGGAAAAAAAGTTTATTGTATTTAAATGAATCATTTATAAAATTAAATACGTTTTTATCCAAAATTTATTGAATTTATAAGGTTATTATTACATCATTAAGGATGTTATTTAAAATACATGGGTTATAAAAAACTATATTTTTTCCATTCACCTAAAAAACAAAGTATTTTAGGAAACTAAAAAAATCACCCTAATAAGATTTAGAAATGATGATCCTAAAAACATAATTAATTTTGTCAAAATAATTTTCTAACATAAGTAATTTTAATTATTAACATTAAAAATCATTATTTTTGTGAAATATATTAAAATATAGTCCATTAGAAATGTGCTTATAGTTTCATTGAGTTTTTAAACTTGATATTTATTTTCTAGAATTATACTATTTATATTTTATTAAATTAATCATGATAAATATTATTTATATTAAATTTTATTATTTATATGTCAAATTACTATTCTCAATGGTCAAGTTACTATTATTAATGGTCATGTTATTATTCCAATGGTTAGGTTACTATTGCAACAGTTGTGTTACTATTCCAATAGTCATATCAACTCCTATAAATATCACTTCATTCCTTCATTAAAAATTAACTAAAATTACTCCAAAGGTTATATATTTTCTTTTTAAAATATTTCAATTGGTTTACTAATATTTTTTTTCATTTCCTTGGTGTTGTTTATGGGGGTGGTGATTTTAGCAGACCGGGTGATCCAAATTTTCCCGTTATAGTTTTTCTATTTTCTATTTCTTTTCCACTTGTAATGTTTTTAATATTTATGGATTTAGTTTTTAACTAATTTAATGATCTATATAAATTAAATAAAGTTTTTTTTTTGTTTCTCTATGTGTTGTATGTATATAATACTATATAATATAACACACATTCATTTAGTAAAACAATGTTATTAATAAATTTGGGGTAATTAAAAAAAGTATAATTTAAAATGGATATGAGTAAGGTTCTAAATAAAGTGATTAATATATCTATGTTTGTGAAATATGAGGTTAAATTACATTCATTGATGTCGGGATAAAATGTAATGCCCTGACCGCAGTTACCCAGAGTTGGTGCATTATTACATAACATTGGCATGATCACAAAATATCAAGTCTCAAAAGAATGATTAGTTTAGTATCCTTGGAATCACTAGATACATTCATAAAGTTTACATTACATCATAAAATGAAAAAATACAACAACAAATTGTCTCCACACACATATCCCCTTATACTATCCCTGCAGTTTATTCATAAAATAATTCTTCACATCCTAGGAAAAATAAAACATAGAAATGGGTGAGCTCAAATTCCCAGTAAGGATAACAATATAGCGGAAAATTTCATAAATAAGCATAAACATTTAAGGCAATGTATAACTAAAACAAAAGCCTTTTAAACTTGAACTTCAGCATAATATGGCAAAAATAAAATGAAATAATTCCATTTACTTATTCACATGGATATTTTACTAGTCGAATAATCACATGCAATATCAATAACCACTTTCATAATGATGTAATGCATAATGCCAGACTATCATAACCACATAGTCAAGGCCTTGTGCCAAGACTAAAAATAAGATTTTTTTCAAGGCCTTATTCCAAGACACTAGTTTGTCTCATGAGACCTACCAATGCATCGAGGAGCTACAGCGGGCTCCACCCATCACTTATTAAGTCCAACTCATTCCTCATATGAACAGTTTTAAACATAACATAAACATTTGTATTAAAACTACCATATGAAATGTCAATACTTTATCCATAAACCATGAATGGTATAAAAATAACACATCCACATTAAAACATTCCACAAAACCTTCAATATAATATGGAATTTTTGTATCATAATAAATCAACTTCAAATAAGCTTAAAATCCATCAAAGGATGTCGACATAGATAAAATCAAACTATTTGAGAGAAATATTTCTTTTTTTGAAATCATTTAAAAGTCACATAATTATAAAATAAAACATTTAATTTGAAAATATCATTATAGTATTTTAAGGTAAGCTTCAAAGATTTTATAATGGCGGAAAATAGCCGCACCCACCGTATAAGTTAAAAAAACATTCTTACCTTAATTCTGTCGAAAAGGTTAAAAAGGACCTTGTTTGGAAAACGACAGAAATATTCCTTTATAAACTTCTTATAAAAATTCAAACAAGGGTATAAATGAATTTAACCCATATTCTGTAAAATAGTAAGAATGTTTTGAAATACATTTTTAAGAAACATGGATGTGGATGATAAAGAGGTCCCAGTAGATAATTATGTATAAACAGCCTCGGATAATGAAGAGATTGTAAAATAAACCCTTACCTTGTACTTTTCTTTGGATGGGGGTAGGTTAACCTCCTGTATAATGGTGAAATAATTGTTATTAAATTATTAAAAAATCATATACATTAATATTGTATCATATATGATCTTTTAACATTTCTTTGTTAATAATATCTTAGTATTATCGTCGTTTCGGGTGTTAACTTACTCGTTTTCTTTTATATGTTTTGTTACATAAGCCGTGTTTGTTATGAATAGGTTGTATCTTATTCATATCCAGAATTATATCAAGTCCTTAAACATTATTTTTAGTCATAAAATGAGAATTATACTTGAATGGATATGATGTAGAATGAATCTCATCACGTTCATGGAGATGGTAGTTCGTACGTACGCACGAGCGATAATATCATTGTTCTGATATTAAAATAATATATAATTGGATGGTATATCATATATAAAGAATAATTATAACGTTATATTTATTATTTACATGAATTACACATCATTATTATACCCATCCAAATAATAATGTATTGAATAACAATTACACCACGACGTGGAGACGGTAGGCCGTACGTACGCACGTATGGTGACATGTCATTCAAAGGATGGATATAATAATGAATATGGTTGTAACATATTTATAATAACATAATAGTATATATAAGATATTGGAGTTATTATTTTATAATGGAAATAACAAATAAAGAATAAGTTGAAGAAGAAGGAAGAGGGTGGTGAAAACATTACCTCTTCTTCGAGTTCTTCCTTTTGATTTGATCAAAAGATATCCTTAGGTTGGCTTTATGATCAAAATAAGGCCTCTAGGTTGAATTGAGGGAATTTTAGAGGATATTTGGGCAGGTTTTGGCCGAGCCAAAAGGCTTTGAAGGTATAAATTATAGAGAACGGGGAGTGCCCTTTTATAAGAGGGGTGAGGGGCACCTTTGGAAAAGCTAGAAATATTATTTTATAATAAATTCATATTCAGTTTCTAATGGATCCAAAGTATATTATTCAAAGTCTAAGGTGGGTATGGGTCTAAATAATTTCAACCAATAGATTTTCTAAAGGTTTGTAATATTATATTAACCTTATCATTTATATTTAACTCTAAGTTAAATAGTTTGACATTTACCATGTCTCTTTGTATTTTTATATTATATAGATAATAAACTTACTATATACCTCCAATCAACACCCAAGTGGTCCATTAATGATACACCTATCATTATATAAGTCCTTTGGTCGAACCTTAGATTTTTAAGAATAGAATATCAATTAATAATATAACATTTTTTTTAAACAGTCTTTTATGTCAATTTTGACACTATTGGGTATTTGTTTTTGATAATTTCATAACATCATTATTAATTAGAAAATAATTTATATAAACAATAATAGTATGTCATATTAACCTATAAAATTAGTTTAATTCATAAAAAGTCTCAAATTACATTTATTTTGATATTTATTATATCAATTATTAGGTAATTACTACATCACCATTGTGTCATAAATAAATTAAATTATTTAATGTCTAAAAATGATAAATAAAATACCATTATGTAGGAAAGCTTTTTATCTTTCTAATTAATATTTATAATCTAATTTATATTATGTATAACCCTATATTAAAAATGTTTTAGTAATTAAACTTTGATTTTAACTCTTTTAACTCTTCTTTGAATTAAATAATAATAAATGTCTTAATCTAATCCAAGTGGACCTAAATGATAATATTTTATTTCTAAGGTTGTTTTTGGTAGAGATACACTTGTCCAATAGAATTAGGACATGTGTTAGGGTAATATTAATATCATTTTTTCCCTTAATTACCCTATTTACTTTTAACCGTGGTAAATAAAAGTAAAAAGTTACTATTCACCAAAAATTATTTTCATCTCATTGAACCACATTTTACTCCTTGATATTAACCTTGTCCCTTGGATTTTCGAAATTCCACTCACAGGAGCGGTAAAATTAATTTTTATGTGAATTTCCAAATTCTCCTTGGAGGTGGGTAAAAGACGGTGAAAAGTTTAATAAACAATTTATATGTCTAAAATTATTATAAACTAACTCCAATGAATTAGATTGAACATATATAGGTATTACGTATCTATTTCGACCTAAAATAAATTTAAATAAAATAAATAATTATTTAAATAAAAAGTTGGTTTTAACCAATAACTCAGTGTTTTTCACTATTCATAAAAAATTGAATGTTTTCAGAAAAATACCAAAAAATTCGCCCTAGACTAATTTCGATATTCAGAATCCAAAATTGAAGTCAATTTTGAAAGAAAAATTTTATAAAATTTAAAAAATTGGGTATTACTATTCATAACGGCTAGTTTGATTGGTTGTGGTGTGTGTTAGAACTCGAAGTTGCATACAACACATGCTACTATATTATTCAAAGAGAAGCATACCATGGAAGCTTGGGGTGTTACATTCTCCCCTCCTTCAAATAATTTCATCCTCAAAATTTCTAGAATACTACCACATGAAAATACTCGGGTGATTCTTCATCATAAGTTCCTCGGGTTCCCACGTTGCCTCTTCCATCTTATGGTTTCTCCATAGAACTTTTACCATACAAGTCGTCCGGTTTCTCAGCACTTGTTCTCTTATATCAAGAATCCTGACAGGATCTTCGCAATAAGACAGATTGGGTTCCAGTTCTAATTCCTCGTAAGTGAGTACATGCGTTGGGTCACGCATGTATTTTCTCAATAGTTATACGTGGAACACATTGTGAACTTTGGTGAGATTTGGAGGCATTTCCAAACGGAAAGCTACGGCCCCAATTCGTTTTATAGTTTCGAAAGGTCCGATGTACCTGGGACTCAATTTGCCTTTCTTACCGAAATGTATAACTCCATTCCATGGAGATACCTTCAAGAAAACATAATATCCTTCCTGAAATTCCAAATCCTTCCTTTAGTTATCGGCATAGCTCTTCTGCCTGCTTTGAGCTGCTTTGATGTGGTTTTGGATTACCTTCACCTTTTCTATCATTTCCTCCACCAGTTCTAGGCCTATAAGTTTTCTTTCCCCAACATCATCCCATTAGGTTTGTGTGCGACATCTCTTCACATATAATGCTTCATATGGTGCCATCCAAATACTTGAATGGAAGATATTGTTATAGGAAAATTCTACCAGAGGTAAATATTGATCCCACATACCCTAAAAGTCAAGTGATCAAGATCTCAACATGTCTTCTAAGGTTTGAATAGTCTATTCTGATTGTCCATCTATTTGGGTGTGGTAGGTAGTGCTCAAACGAAGTTCAGTATCCAAGGCCTTCTGAAGACTCTTCCAGAATCATGAAGTAAAATGGGGATCACGATTCGAAAAAATTGATAGGGGTACTCCATGAAGCCTTAAAACTTCATTAATATATAGTCTTTCTAGACGTTCAAGTGGTAGATCCTCCCTTATAGCAATAAAATGTACTGAATTGGTAAGACGGTCAACAATGACCCATATTGCATCATTTCTTCTAGGAGCCTTTGGTAGTCCCATGACAATGTCCATCGTGATGTTATCCCATTTCCACTCAGGTATGGGAAGAGGTTTCATGAATCCTCTAGGTTGTTTAATTCTAGCTTTCACTTGTTGACAAACTATACATCTTGACACAAAATCTATAATCTCCCCCTTCATGTTGTCCCACAAAAAATGTTCCTTCAAATCTCTATATATTTTTTGTGCTCCCAGGGTGTATAGAGAAATTTTAACTATGAGAATCATCCAATAATTCCATTTTTAGATCAGGTATATCAAGAACACAAAGTCTCTTCCCAAATTTCAAAATTCCTTCTTCATACACAAAGTCGCTCAATCTCCCAACATTCACAGCTTTAATCTTCTTTTGAAACTCTTCATCACTAGTCTAAGAACTCTTTATCCTTTCCAGTAAATATGGTTTGGCAACCATTTGAAAAAGTATCGATGTTTCACCTTCCATGGTAATTCTGATATCCATCTTCACTAGATCATTGAAAATATGATCCCTTTCAATTCTCATCATGTTCAAAACTCCATGATCCTTTCTCCTCAAAGCATCTTCCACCTTATTTGCCTTCCTCAGGTGGTAGTGTATCGTGAAATCATAATCCTTGAGTAGTTCAAGCCATCTCCTTTGCATCATGTTGAGTTCTTTTTGTGAAAAAATATACTTCAAACTCTTGTGATCAATATAAATCTCACATTTCTCAACATAGAGATAGTGTCTTCAAATCTTCAAAGCAAATATTACAGAAGTTAACTCAAGATCATGAGTAGGATAGTTTTTCTCATGAATTTTCAACTGTCGTGATGCATAGGCAATAACTCTATCATTCTACATAAGGACACAACCAAGTCCTTTCTTCGATGCATCATTATAAATAACAAACCCATCATTCCCCGATGGTAGAGTCAATATAGGTGAATTGACTAATCTTCTCTTCAGTTATTCAAAAAATTCTTCACACTCTTTGGCCCAAACTAATTTAACCCCTTTACGTGTGAGCATTTGTTAATGGGTTAGCCAATCGGGAAAAATTCTGGACAAAACGCCGATAATAACCTTCTAAACCAATAAAACTGCATACCTCAGTTATACTCGTCGGTGCTGGGCATTCTCGGATTGCCTTGGTCTTAGAAGGATTAATGGAAATTCCATCCTTAGAGAAAATATGGCCAAGAAAAGAAATCTCCTGAAGCTAGAATTCACACTTTCAAAACTTCCCATATAATTAATGTCTTCTAAGAGTCTTCAGGATAATGCGCAAGTGATTTTAAGGATCCTCGTAGATTTTGGAGTATACCAAGATATCATCAATAAATACCACCACAAAATCATCAAGATATTCCTTGAAAACTCTGTTCATTAGATCCATGAAAACAGAGGGTGCATTAGTCAGCCCAAAAGGCATTACTGTAAACTCGTAATGCCCATACCTGGTTCTAAATGTTGTCTTCAAAATGTCTTCCTTCTTCTCACACAATTGATAGTATCCAGATCGAAGGTCAATATTAGAAAAGTACTGAGATCCATGCAGTTGGTCAAATAAATCATCAATGCGAGGTAGGGGATACTCGTTCTTCATTGTTATAGCATTTATTTCCCTGTAGTCAATACATAACCTCATAGATCCATCTTTCTTCTTAACAAAAAGGACAGGGGCTCCCCATGGAGAAACACTAGGGCGAATAAATCTCTTATTACTCAATTCCTCTAGTTTTTTATTTAGTTCCACTAATTCCACAGTGGCCATTCTATAAGGGGTCTTCGATATGGGCCTTGATCCAGGAATTAAATCAATGGAAAACTCAATTTATCATTTTGGAGGATGTCCAGGTAAATCTTTTGGAAGCACATTCCTTTCCTTACCCACAGTTATTTCATTCTCTTTCTCCCCGATAGTTGAATTTAGTTGAGCTACTAGGTGTGGATCTAGGTAAGAATCATGTTGTGAAGATTCTACTCTAAAGATAAGGTATTCCTTATCATCATCATCAAAAATCATAACCTCATTCTTCTTACAATAATTTTTTGCATCATGGTCCGAAATCTAATCCATACCAAATATTATATCAAATTCAATCAAAGGTATGACGATGAGATCCGTAGATAAGGAAGATTTATTTTCTCTAATGGGGACTAATTCAAAGAACTTTGTAGCAATGATACTTCCCTTAGGAGTTTTAACTGAAAACTCCCTTGTTAAATCAAATTGGAAATATCTAATTTTCTTAGAAAACTGGGAAGATATGAAACAATGAGATGATCCAGAATCAAATAATGCATTTTCTTAACTTGAGGAAACCATTAGATTACCAGCCACCACGTCTTTCGGAGCTTCTACCTCAGTAGTAGTGATAGCATAAGATTGGCCTTGATCCCTTGACCTTTTCTAACATAAGTTCTTCTGATGGTTAGGACATTCATTTGCATAATGTCCCATCTCCCTGTAGTTGTAGCATTGAAGATCGATAGCTTCTTTCTTCCCCATGCAATCACGAGCTTGGTGGCCTTTTTCACCACACTTGTAATAGAATGCCATTCCCTTCAAGCATGTACCAGGGTGTTTCTTCCCACATTTACTATAGGATGGATATTCAACTTTTCCCTTATTCCCCTTATTTCCATTCCCAGATTGATCAACAGATTTATTATTCTCTTGCTTTTCTTTAAAGTAATAAGACTTAGAGAATTCTTTTTCTATCTTGATAGCACATGAGACAATATCTTCATACAACGATAAGGTTTGAGAAACTAATACTCGATGGAGAAACGGTTTTAACCCATAAAATAAACGATCAATCTTACTTCTTGGGTTACGTATATAATCTGTAGCATACCTCGCTAACGTTGTAAAGTTATCCTCATACTTTGCAACATTCTCATCCTCCTTTTGTCTCAGACTGAGAAATTGCCTTTCCATATCTGATTGATGGTCACGAGGAAAGTATTTTTCTAAGAAAATCTCTTTGAACTCCCTCCATTCCATATTTGATACTTCATCATCTTCCTTCGTGTTTTGAATCAATGACCACCACTGATCAGCATCTCCAGTGAGGCGATAAGCTTCCATGATAACCTTTTCCCTTTAACTACTCCCCAAAGCCTGAAATGTTTTCCTAGGGAACTTATCCATTGCTCAGCTACCAATGGATTTGTACTCCCATTAAATGTTGGTGGTTGTTACCACATGAAGTGATCTAACATTGATCCTCCACGCTGCGGATCAGGGTGCTCCATATGGGTAAGGTTATTATTCATAACCTGAGTGAGTTGTCCCAATATGGTGATTAGATGATCAGCACCAGTTGCATCACCAGCTCCACTATAATTATCTTGAACAGGAGGTAAATCCCTACATGGAGTGCGTGCATTGATACAGTTTCCATTCCTTCCACTATTTGCCATTTCTAAACAATGTCATAAACTATATCAGTTTATGAATCAAAATACATAATTCCATACTTGTAAAACACTTAAAATAAATTTAACTATTTATGGATATAATCCATAATCACAAAAATGTTTTCTTTGAGGAAGTATATACTCATAAACCCTTCATAATGGTTTGTAAATAAAATGAGAATTATCCTAAGCATATCCCCCGGGATTGTTATAACCAAGAGTACAGCAAGGCCTGTTATCGTACACCAGTTTCCGTTCGAGTCTAGCTCAAAGCAGTGTTTTCGGGTTTTACCCCTAGTTACATCTATGCCAGAGCTGCCTCTACCAACTCATTTCTATACAGGGATGTATTTCTTGGAAAACTCACAAAATCTATACCATACCAAAATTCTAGTAAGTTCTTCTAAACTAATCTTCAAATTCTTTCTTAGGGCTATGTTCTCTAATCAGAGTTTATCTAAATATAGTTTCCAAGGTTTGTACTAAACTTCCTCTGATACCAACTGTAATGCTCTGACCCCAGTTACCTAGAGTCGGTGCATTATTACATAATATTGTCATGATCACAAAATATCAAGTCTCGAAAGACCGATTAGTTTAGTAGACTTGGAATCACTAGATACATTCATAAAGTTTACATTACATCATAAAATGAAAAACTACAACAACAACTTGTCTCCACACACATATCCCCTTATACTAACCTTGTAGGTCATTCATAAAATACTTCTTCACATCCTGGGAAAAATAAAACATATAAAGGGGTGAGGTCAAATGCCCAGAAAGGATAACAATATAGCGAAAACTTTCATAAATAAACATAAACATTTAAGGCAATATATAACTAAAAAAGCATTTTAAACTTGAACTTCAGCATAATATGGAAAAAATAAAATGAAATAATTCCATTTACTTATTAACATGGATATTATACTAGTTGAATAATCACATGAAATATTAATAACCACTTTCATAATGATGGAATGCATAATGTCGGACTATCATAACCACATAGTCAAGGCCTTGTGCCAAGAATACAAATAAGATTTTTTCAAGGCCTTGTGTCAAGACACTGGTTTGTCTCATGAGACCTACTTATGCATCGAGGAGCTATATCGGGTTCCACCTATCACTTATTAAGTCCAATACATTCCTCATATGAACAGGTTTATACATAACATAAACATTCGTATTAAAAATAGCATACGAAATGTCAATACTTTCTCTATAAACCATGAATGGTATAAAAATAACACATCCACAGTCAAACATATCAAAAAACCTTCAATAAAATATGGAAGTTTTGTATCATAATAAATCAACTTCAAATAAGCTTAAAATCTATCAAAGGATGTTGACATAGATGAAATAAAACTATTTGAGAGAAATATCTCTTTTTTTGAAATCATTTAAAAGTCGCATAATTATAAAATAAAACATTTACTTTGAAAATATCCTTATAGGCTTATAAGGGAAGCTTCGAATATTTTATAATGGTGTAAAATAGCCGCACCCACCGTATAAGTTAAAAAAACATTCTTACCTTAATTCTGTCGAAAAGGATAAAAAGGAACTTATTTGGAAAACGATGGAAAGATTCCTTTATAAACTTCATATAAAAAGTAAAACAAGGGTATAAATGACTTTAACCCATATTCTATAAAATAGTAAGAATGTTTTGAAATACATTTTTCAAAAACATGGATGTGGATGATAAAGAGGTCCCAGTAGATAATTTCGTATAAACAACCTCGGATAATGAAAAGATTGTGAAATAAACCCTTACATTGTACTTTTCCTAAGTTGGGGGTAGTTTAACATCTTTTATAATGGTTAAATAATTGTTATTAAATTATTAAATAATAATATACATTAATATGATATCATATATGATCTTTTAACATTGCTTTGTTAATAATATCTTAGTATTATAATCGTTTTGGGTGTTAACTTACTCATTTTATTTTATATGTTTTGTTACATAAGTCATGTTTGTTATGAATATGTTGTATCTTATTCATATCCAGAATGATATCAAGTCCTTAAACATTATTTGTAATCATAAAATGAGAATCATACTTGAATGGATACGATGGAGAATGAATCTCATCGCGTTCGTGGAGACGGTAGTCCGTACGTATGCACGAGCGATAATATTATTCTTTTGATATTAAAAATATATATAATTGGATGGTATATCATATATGTAGAATCATTATAATGTTATATTTATTATTTACATGAATTACACATCATTATTAGACCCATCCAAATAATAATTTATTGAATAACAATTACACCACGACGTGGAGACGGTAGGCCGTACATACGCACGTATGGTGACATGTCATTCAAAGGATGGATAGAATACTGAATATGGTTGTACCATATTTATAATAAAATCAAAGTATATAGAAGATACTGTAGTTATTATTTTAGAATGGAAATAACAAATAAAGAAGAAGTTGAAGAAGAAAGGAACTTGAAAGAGGGTGGTGAAAACATTACCTCTTCTTCGGGTTCTTCCTTTTGATTTGATCAAAAGGGCTCCTTAGGTTGGCTTTCGGATAAAACTAAGGCCTCTAGGATGAAGTGAGGGAATTTGAGAGGATATTTGGGCAGGGTTTGGCCAAGACAAAAGGCTTTTAAGGTATGAATTAGAGAGAAAGGGGAGTGCCCTTTTATAAGAGGGGTGTGGGGAACCTTTGGAAAAGCTAGAAATATTATTTTATAATAAATTAATATTCGGTTTCTAATGGCTCCAAAGTGAATTATTAAAATTTTAAGGTGGGTATGGGTCTAAATACTTTCAAAAAATAGATTTTAGACAGGTTTGGGTCATTATATTAACCTTATCATGTATATTTAACTCTTAGTTAAATAGTTTGACATTTACCATGTCTCTTTGTATTTTTATATTATACAGTTAATAAACTTACTATATACCTCCAAGATACTCCCAAGTGGTCCATTAATGATAAACCTATCATTATATAAGTCCTTTGGCCTAACCTTAGATTTGTATGAATAGAATATCAATTAATAATATAATATTTGTTTTAAAAACTCTTTTATATCAATTTTGACACTATTGGGTATTTGTTTTTGATAATTTCATAACAGCATTATTAATCCAAATAAAATTTATATAACTAGTCCTAATATGTAATATTAACCTATAAAATTAGGGGAATTCATAAAAAGTCTCAAATTACATTTATTTTGATGTTTATTATATCAATTATTTTAATATTTCATTAATTAGGTAATTACTGCATCACTAGTGTGTCATAAATAAATTAAATTATTTAGTGTCTAAAAATTATAAATAAAATACAATTATGTATGAAATCTTTTTATCTTTCTAATGAATATTTATAATCGAATTTATCTTATTTATAACCCTATATTAAAAATATTTTAGTAATTAAACTTTGATTTTAACTCTTTTAAATCTTCTTTGAATTAAATAATAATAAATGTCTTAATCTAATCCAAGTGGACCTAAATGATAATATTTTATTCCTAAGGTTGTTTTTGGTTGAGATAAACTTGTCCAATATAATTAGGACATGTGTTGGGGTAATATTAATATCATTTTTCCCTTAATTACCCTATTTACTTTTAGCCGTGGTAAATAAAAGTAAAGAGTTACTATTCACCAAAAAATATTTTCATCTCATTGAACCACATTTTACTCCTTGATATTAACCGTGTCTCTCGGATTTTCAAAATTCCACTCACAGGAGCTGTAAAATTATGTTTTATGTGAATTTCCAAATTCTCCTAGGAGGTGGGTAAAAGACGGTGAACAGTTTAATAAAAATTGTATATGTCTAAAATTATTATAAACTGACTCCAATGAATTACATTGAACTTATATAGGTATTACATATTTATTTTGACCTAAAATAAATTTAAATAAAATAAATAGTTATTTAAATAAAAAGTCGGTTTTAACCAATAACTCAGTGTTTTTCACTATTCATCAAAACTTGAAAGTTTTCAGAAAAATACCAAAAATTCACCCTAGGCTAATTTCAATATTATGAATCCAAAAATGAAGTCAATTTTGAAAGATAAAATTTATGAAATTTCAAAAAGTGGGTATTACTATTTATAAAGGCTATTTTGATTGGTTGTGGTGTGTGTTAGAACTCGAAGTTGCGTACAACACACGCTACTGTATTATTCAAAGAGAAGCGTATCGTGGAAGCTTGGGGTGTTACATAAAAGATAAGGGTTTTCTGTAAAAAAATCATCTCTTTGCGACATGATTTCTATTATGAACCTAAATTACTTTATGTGGTGTATATACTACCTTTTTGAGATGTTATATCATGAAATTAATTTCATTCATGTTATTTGAAGATAAATTGGAAGCCCTCTATTCAAAGATGTTTTCATTAAACTGATACGCAAGTCAAAAGTGGGTTTTTCCGTCTCAATTTTTATTATTTATGACTCATGATATATTCACCACTTATTTACTTTTGTGTAGTGCATATATTTCCATGGAATAATTTTTACCATATTCATCACGAATTAAAAGGTATTTATAGTTCTATATTTTTATCCCTCAATTATATTCTTTTGATTCGAGAGATACTAAAACCATTGTAAAACTCAGTCTTTTCCATGTTGGAAAAACCATTCTATTTTGGTAAATTGAAAGTGAGTGTATTTTCCTAGAAAATGTATCCCTGTATGGATATAGAAAAGTGGATGTGGTTTTGGCATAGAAGTTCATTGGGGTAATTACCCTAAAACGGGTTCAATTATCATTGACTCAATCATCAATCCGATGCACAATTACTGGTCTTAAGACTACACATCTGGATAGAAACTCTGGGGGAATAGCTTTAGAATATTCACACTCTCTTTATAAACCATGATGAAGTATTATTCTAATAATTTCCTCTATCACCTACAAATGAAAAATATTAAATCCAATTACTATCTTCAATGTATAACCTAGCACATTGAAAGTACCCTCACTATTATATTTCTTTGATAAGGTTATTTCTTGTTACTTTGATATTACTTCACAGCTTTTAAGTTGATTAAGGGATGTTTTCTGATACATCCAAATTATTCCACTAAATGGGGCAGTATTTTTTATATATTTTCCTTTATTCAGATATCCATATTTTTATTTAGCCATAGGTTCCTTAGGTAATGGTATGAAATGTCTTATTGACTCTTATGGTGAATTCATTAGACATAATCCTGTGACGGGTGAAGCCTAGAATTATTTATCCCCTTGATGAATTGATAGGTATCATGAGAAAAAAAACTAGGGTTTTAGTGTATACCTCTCCCCATATGAGTATAGTGTCTTGGAATTGTTTTACCTCTATCCCTCTCATGATTCTTTCATGATCAAAAACATGCATCTATGGTTCAAAAATTTTATTTTAACTATGTTTTGATTTTTATATTGAATACCAAGTGTTTTATTTTAATATAATAATAAATTAATTTTAAATTAATTTTTAAGACTTTCAAATATATAATTTTATGTTTCAAGTATGTGGAATCAAGTTGAAAGAACCATAAAAGGCCTTGGATATAATTGAAGGATCCCCTTATTGATGTTCCATGAAAACTAGGAAAATTAGATAGTGTTAGGGTATGGTTGAACTATTCCAGGATAAATAAATATGTTTTTTAAATATTCTTAAGGCTATAAATAGAGGCATTGGGTACTTGGATATTAAAAATAAACTTTTGAAACCCTCTCTAAACATCAACGAATCTTCTATCCTCTAAGATATTCAGAGTTCCATCTTTCTCATCCTTTCCCAAAGAATATCAAAGTGAACATTCTCCTTGGGAATTTTTAACATCATGGAGAACCATCTATAGTTTTGATCTTCATCTACTTTCATAAAGTGTCATCAAATATCTTTGTTCTATTCTTTCTTTTTTTTCCTTTATCTTTCTTCTTCCTAAAACTTTTTTATTTATTATATTACACATTGGATCCCACTCTCTCAATTATAATCTCTATATCTCTCTATCTCTCTCCTTATTTATATTTCTTATCTTTTAGTGAGATTTGATATATATTTTTAACAAGGTTACCAAAAAGGAAAACCGTCTATTTTCTTTCTTCATTGGTTTCTGGATTTTCCATTGAAAATAAATAAATTCTTTGTTTGGTTCTTAGTTCCTATTAAAACAAAGGGTTATTAGTTTTTTGTTTTTTTGTTTAAAATAAAGGGACTTATTTAGTTCTTTATTCCTATTAAAACTAAGGAATTATATTCCCTCTCAAAACTCATTTAGGGGTGGATACATAGGGAAACCTATATGTGTTATTGTTAAAATTAGTATCAAAGTGTGACATGTATTTTTAATTTCCTCAATGATTTCGCTTTATTATCATTTTTTAATTTCTTCTACAATTTATAATGATATTATTTATTACTTTTATTACATTATTGTATCTTTTATATCATCTATTTTATTTACCATTTAAATTTTTAAAATGTTAATTCACCCCCCCCCCCCCTCCCCATTCTATAATTCTCCAACCCATCAATTATTACTAGAGGAGTTCTTTAAGTTTTTTTCAAAAATTATTCTTATTTAAGAAAACTGATTTTAAAAATATTTATTGATTTCATAGTAAGATTTAATTTTGAAATCTCATTCTTATTCACATGATCCTATTTTTTATGGAACCAAATATTCATATTGGAAGACTCACATTTCTATTTTTCTTATAAGAATTGGATATCTTGTTTTGAAAAAGGTAATGTATATTTATACCCCTAAAATTGAACTAGAATATAAATTCACTTCACAATACATTTCATATTTTTAATTATATGGAAAGTATATAAATGTATTACATTGTGGTCACTACAACAAACTGACTGTATAGTAGTGGGTTTTTATCTAATAGTAGTTGAAACCGTCATTATATGGTTTTGTGACGGTATCAAAAAAAACCACTAAAATTGGTGTCAGCGATCAACACACGGAGATTTCTTCTATTTAGTAGTGGTTTCTAGAAAGTTTTGTAGAATATTTATTTCACGGTGATTTTCTTTGTTTTAGCGGTGGTTTTTCTTAAAAAATAACTGGGGCCTAACTGTGATTTTCAACCACCGCTAAGGTCTATCCTTTTTTACCCAAAAAAATCACCACTAATAAGGATAAAACATCCACTAAGTAAAGAAATTTCATATTTATTAGTGGTTTTAACCGCTTCCTCTAAAAAATACCATAATATAGTGGCGGTTTAAACTAATGTGAAAAAATATATCTCTAGCGACAGTTTAAACGGCCATTATATCATGAATTAAAAAAACAAGTTGCAGGTTCAGCATCCCTAGACATGCAGCCAGAACAAAAAAATAGTGACATTGAAAAATTTACGAGATCATCAAATATATCATCAATATACAAGGAAAACAACATGTTAAATGTAAAGAATAAACGTATGTTGATTCACACCAAAACATAAATAATTGACACATTGACCAAGGAAAACCACACATTGAAAGAAATAAAACATTTCTCAGTACATTGAAATAATCAAACAAAATAAAACACATTAAAAGAATCAACTTATATGTAAAAGAGAGAAAAGAAACCAAACATCATATTTGATCATATAAAAATTTCAATCTCTATAGCTAGTTGAAACATAGCATATAGACACATGGTTATACAACACATGCATAGGGAACTCATTGTCACAGTCCATTCTAAAATATAAGAAAAAGATAAAAAAATACCCACATTGGATGAACTGATACATGAACAAACACTCTCCAATAATCATTTCCCAATGATGAACTCTGCTCGTCACCCTCTCTATCTCCATCTCTACTTCCTACTACTAGAACCTATAAGGAAATTATATTGAAAATTAAAACAATGTTTTATATTTATATTTAAACTTAAAATAAATAAAAGTTTGTGAACTAAATGATTTTAAAGTTATCTGATTTACCTTATCACCACCATTCATCACTTGCAATCCCCATTTTTTTGCCAAAGTCATTAGATAGTAATCATCCCAAACCCATCCATGCACTTGACCTGGATGCTCCTTCCCAAGGACTTTACCAACTAGGTCATCCTAGGAGACTGAGTAGGACTGTGTGGGATTTAAATCCCATAGTTCTTTAATTTTTACCTATAAATAAAATATCATTCATATTAGAAGCAATATATATTAACATAGTGATAATTTATAATAAGTTATTATAATGAAAAATGAATTCATACCCCAACATCATTGGCAATCTCATTAAAAAACTCCCATCATATTTTTTGTGAACATTCAACCACACTTCTGTTCGAGATGCTTGGTGGCCTAAACTTGGTGACTGTATTAAACAAGGATAAATCAATAATTTAATATTTTAAATAGATAATATTTTATAATAAATATTTAAACTAATGAAAATATTATCATAGTTAATTGGCTTCTAGAAAAACTTTTTGACCCCACAGTGTGAGTATAAGGGTAACTTTTAAAGTTGTGTAATGGTAAGCTTGTACTAAAACTGGTCTTTTAGAGGTAACTAGAAAAGCTGTATAAAGGAACTCATAAGTTACATAATGGTAATAAGAATTTTCTAAAGGATTCATAAAGGAAAAAATAAATTATATACACTATTTAGAGGTTTCTAGTTCACTATACAAGTGTAACTTACATAATTCTAAAATGAAAAATTGTCAAATTATTTTGGTAAGGATAACACAATATTTAATAATAATTAAAAATCTCAAGATAACACATCAATTGGTATAAAAAAATACATAATCAAAATAATAGAGAAAATAGGAAGAATAAATTACCTTGATTAATGGGTATATGTTTTTTGATGATCCAAGAGTTTAGAAGCCACAATAGAGGGGCGGTAAGGATCAGGACCGGCAGTGAGAAGTGGTGAGGGGCAGTGAGCATCAGGAATGATGGTGAGGCATGACAAGGGGTAGCGATAAGGTTTTCTAATATAAATATAGAATAAGGGATCAAGAATCAATTTTCATGACTCTGGAAGTTTAATCACAAAAATTATAAATAATTATATTTATAAAGGGATCAATCATGTAACATAAATTACTTTAGGTTAAATACTTTTTATCTCTATTTATGTTTCTTTGACACTTTAAACAACTGAATACCATTTTAAAATTACAATTAAATTTATTCATGTATATGTCATAAAAGTAACATATACCAAATATGGTTCATGCACATGGGCCTCATTCTAGTGATAGAGGAGATGAAAATTTAAAATAATAACTTCTGTAAGAACATTATATTCTAAAAAACACTCAATCATAATAGAAAAAATAAAATAAGAACAATCCCACACCCATGGTAACCCAGACTTACCACCTAAAAGGTTTTCATGACTCACTTATATTTGGTCTATCACAGGATTCGATAAAGTCCTCATATTCCCCTCTTCCATCTACCCAATTTATAAAATGAACTAAATGATATGATGTCACATTGTAATTCCCCATTCTAGAATCATCATATGAGATGAGTTTTGACATACCTCAGGCATTCAAACACATATGCAAGTGTCTGAAAACTTGTTGCAAGGTACTAATCCATATTCTATGGTGGAAAAAATACATCAAATTAGATTATACTATAATGGAAAAATAACCAAGATATCTACCACATATCAATTTAAATAGTAAAATAAAAAAAATTATATAATAAATTCCATGAATAATTCATATTTTTATAAAAACACTAATCACCCAAGGGATAAAGAAAAATATAAAATACACTAAAAAATAAAACACTAGAAATCTAGACCTACATCCATCCTCAAGCCACAACACACCCTATGTAAAAATATGCATCAAGCTTTACAAGACCTATCCACTACATGTGATGTCATTAGCTAAAGTCTAAATATAAGGTATACATCCACATAGGGATGCTCATGAATGCTGTGAGAAATACATCTCCATATGGCCTTACTAGGTGCCCCTAGTATATTCTATCATATTCATGTATACATGAGGAATAAAATAAAAATTCCACATAAGATAATTTTATTTAATGTGAAAACCTAGAAAACAACCATGAATTCCCATTAAAGGCTAGGAAAATTATCTTTGAATAATTTTTTACATATAAGAATAGATGGGACACCAATCTGATTTACATTGTTCTTAGAATGACCCTAATAATATTTTTAAATATATAAAAGTTGTTAAAGACGTTATTTAAGGGTTTAAAACCAATAAAAACCTAATATTTTCATGAAATATTATGACTATTATTACACATTAATTTTTGACATATTAGAAAAGACGCCACATATATATAAGGGTTAGTTTTCTCCGAATGACCAAAAATTTAGTTTATTATTTTAGAATTCTTCAAACTTGCAATTAATGTTTAAAACATAGAAAATAACCATGGATTGATTTTAAATTGTTGAACAATTATTATTGGATAATTTTTAACATGTATAAATGAATGAAAAATCAATCGATGTGTGGTTTATTTATAATAACCCAAAATGTGTTTTTAATGATATAAAAGTATTTAAAAACATGTTTTAGAGGGTCAAATTCTAGAAAATATATTTGGATTATTTTGAAATATTAATACAATTATTGGTGAATAATTTTTGAAATATAAGAATAAAAATCACATCAAGATAAGTTTTGGTTCTCTTTTAATGAATAAAATTGAAAAAATTATTATTTTATAACTCTAAAATATGCTTAAAATGGACAAAACTAATAAAATGACACTTAATTGATGTGAAATTACAGGGAAAAATCATTGAATATTTATTAAATGTAAGAATATATAGTACATCAATCTAACATTTAGTGTGATAAAAAAGATTAGAAGTTCATTTTTGAAAATATATGTTTATAAAAACATGATTCAAGGGGTAAAAACCTTAAAAATGACATTGGATTATCCTGAAATTTTATGAAAGTGACTAGTGGTTAATTATTTAAATATAGTAATCAATTCTCATCCCAATGCATTATCTATAAAGGTAGGGTCCATTGATCTCATCACATAATATACCATGGCACAACCCTCTCATTAGATGTCCTTAACTAAATAATACTAAATAAATGTCAACTTATCACACTACCTATATCTTTGGGAGGTACACGATCAACTATATGATGTGATAGGGAAAAAGTATATATTCTTAAAATATAACCCTCTACTTAAATAAAAATAGAATATTCTTAGTTCCATAAATAATTTCACATCTCATGTCACCTATGGGAGGTCACATCATGCACACTAACCTATCACCAAAAACATTAGTGAGGTCACATAAAGAACATGAATCATAGGCACAGACCATGTTAGTCAAATAGTTTACCATCTTATCCTTGGGAACTATGCAGTTGAGATCTATCCCCTCATCATAACAAGTTTTTCATCACCCTTTAGGGAATTCATTTTGACTTTTAGAACCATCATGGTTTATGATCTTTGATACAGGCTCACACACTTATATACTTAGTGATTTTACATCATAAATTATTATCCTAAATAAGACATCAATGTCTATTCTAACATAATTTAATCAACACCACACTCCTAGTCCTGCTACCCATGGACCATCTCAATCCATGTCACTCTAAACACCATGGAATCTAATCTCATCCATGATGCATTCGAGTTCATATCAACTCTAAAAATTTTCATCACAACACATAACATTAATAAATACCAATAAATAATTATAATTATATATTTACTTTAAAAAATATGCATAAATGATAGAAAACGCATTAGGTACTAGAATCACAATGAACACATATCCAACACCACTTATATGGTCTATGGAGCACTCTCAACACTATGCTAGAAAAAACCCTATGATGTAACACCCATTTAACTATCAATATCATCCAATTTTGGGAAAAAACCAGAAATAAAATTGTTATGTGTTACCTTCATTTACCACTAGACCTTTAAAGGATAGTGAGGTGGGGGTCAGGATCGGCAATGAGGGACGAAAAGGCGCAGCAAGTTGAGGTACAGTAAGGTGAGGTGTGGTGAGAGAAGACGAAGCGAGGTGAGGTACAGATATGCGAGGCGAGGTGTAACAAGGAGTGGCGAGGCGAGGCGTGGCGCGACGAGCATCGAATATGGGAGGCGATAGGATAGGTATTTAGGGAGTCGATGTGGTGGGGGGTGGGGGGGTCATGGGCATCGGGATTGTCGGGGGAGGGGGGAAGTGTCACATGTATTAATTTTTTTAACCATTTAGTAGTGGTTTATAAAAAACCACTGTGAAATTATTTTAAAAAAATAGAGGCAGTTTACAAAACCATCACTAAATGCTCAATTTTTTATAGTGGCTCTTGATCATAATGAGTTTAACCATGTTTCTTATAATAAAATTTATTATGAAATATGGAAATTATTAAAATACACAGAAAATTGAATTATTAAAGTAAAAGGAAACTATATTGGATATGTATTGTTAAGATTTAAAAAGATTCTCCATACATGAAAATGAATCTATTACTAGCATGTTTACTCATTTCACTAACATATGTAATGGTGGAAAATCTATCGATGATGAATTGTCCACAGAAACACTCATGAATAAAATCACATGGGTTTTACCTACATCATGGGATCCCAAAGTTATGGTGATCTAAGAATCCAGATACATCAAAAATATAGCAGTCAAAGAACTCATAGTATCATTAATTACATATGATATAATGAAGAAACTATAAGTTGTAAAAGAAGCAAGGGAGGTTAAGGAAACTAAGAATAAGATTGATTTTAAATAAATTGAAGATGATGATTCTTCTGAAAGTTAAACCAATAATGAAGGTGAAATTGAAAAACATTTCAAAATGATGTAAAAAATTATAAAGAATAAGAAATCATCCCAACATGACAAAAATAATGATCTTATCAAAGCTCCAATTTTTGACCTGTTATAAATGTAATAAAAAAATTTAAATAAGACTAAAATGTTTGATTAAAAAATAGGTTGAAAAAAAATAAATCCATGAAATCCCTAAAATTCACTAATTTGAGTTATAGTGATTATTTCATAGAGATTTCCTCCCCTAGTGACTCAATTCCAAAATGCCTCATGGAATATCTCAAGGAATTTAATGAGGTTAGTACTCTAATATATCACTCTTCTTACCATTTTTCTTTTTATTTTTCTTTATCTTATTCTAGTCCAACAACATTTGAGGATCATGATAATTATTCTAAATAACTTAGAAAAGGTTTCTTAAATATTCATTCCAATTTCATAAAGCTTAGTAAGAAGCATAAAAAATATTTAAATGAAAAGGATCTTCATTTTAAAGAAAAGAATGATTTTTTAAAAACAATTAAAAAATCAACCCGATGTTGATGTTTTAAAAAATTAAATAAAGGATAAGAAAATATCTCTTTGAAAATTCATCCAAGGTGGAAATAATATTAACATGACACTTGGTTCTAAATTATCTAAAGGAAATAATCATGGTTTTGGTTTTTCAAATAATAATGAAACTTCTTCAAAAACTGATATTTTTGTGAAAAGTGTTTAACAATATAATTTTTTCAAATACTGTCATAAATATGAGTGTATTATATATGAATTTGATTAAAAAATATTGATATGGAAGGCCTAAGTCTATCTATATTTCTTATAATATTGTTTAAAAATATAAACAATTTGGATTTCCAATACTTTACTTTCTAATGTGTGTGGACCTAAGTTTGTTCAAATTTCAAAATCATCTTATTATAACATTGATAGACCCTCAAGGATTCCAAAAGGAATTAATTTTTGATATATTATACATATTTTCCACCCAAAATTAATTGATATATCATTTTGTGGCCATACAATATAACATTAATCAACTCAACAATGCTGTTTTCAAATAGAAAATTCTTGTATCTAAGATCAAAAATAGAATCTCGAAAGTATTTTTGTTTTTATATGATCTATGTGTTTCATTTAGGGGTAACTATTTTAATGATATTTTCATTTTATCCTCTCTCTTATCTAATAATTTTATTCAATTATATATTATGTTTTTTCTTGTGTTGTCTTGAAATTTTATTCTTAAAATCTTCTTTTTAATTGTATATCTATTGTAATGATCTATTAATTATTTGAAAATGTTTTTAAAAATTCATTAAATATCTTTATGCTTTCTTCTAAAATTATTATTTTCAAAAGTTCAATTTTTAGTGAAGTTTTTGTTCATGTATTGTTTTTGTTCTTTTTATTTCATTGATCATGATCTTGTTGGTTAATAAATATATATGGATTTTGGAACTTAATCATTTTATCTCTTTATATTATGAAGCATGTTTTTCTGGAGTATCCTCATTCTGTAATAATCCTCTATTTTCATAAAAGGATTTTAAATTATCTTCAATTTCTATTATCATATCATATCTATCAAACCCTAGTTACTTTTAAGTGGCTTCTTTATAAACTTAAATGGGGTTAAGTTTTTTATAGCGGTAAAATATAAAAGAATATATGATTTCAAATGATTTTTTATCAAAGGAAACTTTGTTTCAATGCATCACAAAGGGTGTGACATGGTTTCATGAAAAGTCAAAAACTCATTTTTACCTTTTATCGCTTCATTATCTTGATTTTTATATAAGGTTTTTATGATCATAAAAAAGTGAGATATTAGTGTACCACTCTCTATCATGATTTTTTCATGATCAAAAACACACTTCTCTATTTCTAAAAATTTATATTGAGTGGTTTTTAGTGTTTATATTGAATATCAAGTGTTAGTTTTTAATGTAATCTTAAATATATTTAAATTTCTTGTCAAATGATTGGATTTTTTATGTTTCAAGTTCATGGAATAAAGTTAGAAGACTCTTAAAATGCCTTGGAAACAAGTGAATGAGCCTCTTGTTGAAGTTCCATTTAAACTAGGAAAAATGGCCAGTATCGGGGCATGGTGGACCTATTCCAAGGAGTAATAGATCTATACAAGGGTGTGTTTCTAGGAATTTTGAATTCAAAAATGTTCTTTTAAATGTAAAATATCCGTGAATATTGTACTAGGGAGTGGTGCAATATGTTTTAGCTTGTGGAGAACTAAGGATGCTCTAAATTATGGTCAAACATCTCTTAAATTTGGTCTTCAAAATCTTAATTGCTCTGGGTGAATTCTTGAAGCTCTATAAAGGTTTTTAAGGATATAAATATATTCTTTGGGTGATTGTATCTTAGAAACAAATTTTTTAAATTCTCTATGCTCTTCAATGACTCATTGATCCTTCAAGATCTTCAATGTTTCATCTCTCTTAGTCTTTCCCAAAGAAGATCAAATTTAACATTATATTTGGGAAATATAAACATCAAAGGGAATCATCCAAATTCATGATATTCATCAACTTTCTTTAAGTGAAATTGAATCTATTTGTTCTATTATTTCTTTTGTTCCCTTTATATTTATTCCACTTAATCCTTTCTTATTTTTTTTAAAACCCCTTAGGCCCCACTCTCTCAATTATAATATCTCTCTCTCACTATATTTCTAATTCTTATTTTTAGTAAGAGTTGAGATGGATTTGTAATAGGTTTTACAAAAATTAAAACCATCACATTTATCCCTATTTATCATTATTACTTTCATGATTCTCTATTCGTAAATAATGGATTATTCTTTTGGTTATTGGTTTCTGTTAAAACCAAGGGTTCATGGTTTCTTTATTTTCCCATTAAAAAGAAAAGGATTTATTTGGTTCTTTGATCCTATTAGAGTGAAGGGATTATATACCCTTGCAATACTTATTGAGGTGAGGATACATAGGGGCACATTTGTGTGCTATTGTTGAACTTCATTATCAAAGTGTTCCTTGTATTTTAAATTTCTGAAATTCTTTTACTTTATTTCCTTATTTTAACTTCCATTGTGCTTTACTTTGATATTATCAATTGCTTTTATTACATCATTGTATATTTTATAACATCAATTTTATTTATTTATTTAATTTTTAAAAAGTAAATTTACCCCCCCCCCCCCCCTCTTTCCATAATTCTCTAACGCATCAGGCATAAAGCCTTGACAACATGTTTTGATATCCAACATTATACAATCCATTAGTATGAGATCAATGATTTTTTTATATATGTTTTCATTTAATGTCATGAATATATCATGAAATCAATTTTGGTTGATTATGGCCTTATATTGTTTATTTATTAATTTTATAGCACTTGTTTCATGTTTATATTATGATAGATTATGTTGTATGTTACTCCTTCCTGAGCATCTGAGATTACCCTTATTTTCTTCCCTTTCCCCAGGAAACCTATAGGATAGATATGTGTTATTTTTAAAGATATTATGGAAGGGATAATAATTTTATTTCAATGTGTTCATTTTGTATCTTATGCTTTAAAATGAAATGAATATATGCATCTATTCTTCATAGACTATTAAGTTTTTGGATCCTTTAAGAACTCTTTTATTCTGTACCAATAATGAAATATAACTATCATAGATGGGTTTCTGGAGTCTGAGATGTTACATTTGGTATTATAAGAAGTTTAGTAGGAACCTTGGGTACTAGATTTAGAGGCAACTAGTGAGATAGCATAAGTAATAGAAAAACCCTCAATATTTATAGGGAACACTCTAGAAAACTTAACTGGAATTTTATTTTTACAATTAAATTTCATGAGAAAATTGTGTGTTTACAATTATAAAGATATGGTGACTAATGGGAGGAAGGGAAATTATATCAACACCCATAGACAGTGTAGGTATGTTCCCCAAGATCAATTCAATGAAGATGTAATTGATTCAAATCCTATCATAACCATATTATGGTAGATGACCCAGGTTATAAAAAATAATATTTCCCATGAAAACTTTCCTAAAAATCAACAACATAGTGTAACTATGTTGGAATACTAAATGAGACAAAAACCTCCAAAATTCAGTGGAACTACTAATACAAAGTATCTGAATAGTGGATAAAGTCCCTAGATAATATCTTTCTCACTTTGGGAAGTAGTGAAAAGGAAAAATTCATCATGGTAGTGTATCATCTAAATGGAGATATAGACTAATAGTAGTCACTAATTAAAAACTCTAAAGAATAATATTTGATAAATCACGTGGAATGGGGAACTTTTAAGTAGGTATTCTATGAAAAAACATTCCCTGTGAGAAAATATAATAAATGGAAAGGAATTTCCTTAGTCTTAGACAAAAGGAGGATGAAAATGTTACTGAGTGTGAGGTTAACTTTACAAGGTTATCTAAACATATTTCAGACTGTGTACATAGAGAAAAAAACAAGATTGATCATTTCTTTGATGGGTTAAATCTAAGCCTTTGAATGGAATTGATAACTTAAAAATTTTCATCGTATGAGGATATAGTCTCAAACATCATTAAGATAGAAAATAATTTCTCTAGGATGTTTTTATTCAAGGGAAAAAAGATAATAAGAGGCTAGTTGAGAATCATTGGAAGAATAGTGTAGTAAAGTGGAATAAAGAAAGGATTAGATTTCCCACATGTGATAATCATGGGAAGAAATAGCCTGAAGCTTGTAGGAAGGGAATAATATTTTTTTATAAGTGTTCATAAAAAGTCCATCAAGCTAGAAAATGTAAAGGAAAGGTAGAACCTATTGATGTTCAATGATTTAACTATAAGGATAAGGGACATTATGTGAAATAATAACCCAAACATAAAGGGAATTTACCTCTAAAAATGGAAAGGGAAAAAGGCCAAGCATATAGGATTACCATAGGTGAAGTAAAAGTTCCTCATGAAAAGGTGGTAGGTACTTTTATCATATCATAAAATGTATTTAATTTTTAATATTATTATGTATCTTCAAAAAAAATTATATCTTCCATGTTTTCCAAAAACCTCAAATATTTTCCTAGAACACTAGTAAGGGAGTTATCAATTAATACCCTTAGTGGAAATCTCATTTACATAAATATATGGCAGTCAGCATCAATTATGATGCATGGACATACCCTATTGAAAAAATTGATTTTTTTACCTATTTAAGACTTTGATATAATCCTTTTTATGTGTTTTATTTCAAATTATAAATTAAAATTTTATTTTAAAGAGAAGGAGATTATAATTTTTGAAGTTGAGGTGAAATTCCCTGTCTTTAGAGGGGAAAATTCATCATGGAAACCATGTCTAGATCCCCCTAGTGTCTATATTTAATGAAATTACATAAAGAGATTAAGATCCAGCATGATCTAGGGATATGGAATATATCCTATTAATAGAGGATGCTCCGATGTTATAAAAAATCATTGATGTTTTCTAGAAAAATTACATGCTCATCCCCATGAGTATGAAGCTGAGTTATCTACTAAATGAATTCCTAATAAAAGGCCTATATATAAAATTACCTATATAATGGCACCATTGGAGTTGGTGTAGTTGGATAAATAACTACAGGAGTTGTGTGATAAGTTTAGTACCACCGGTTTCTAATATGTAACCCTTACATGATGCTTTTCTTGGTTTTGAAAATTAAGGGTGATGTACGGGAGAGTCGAGAGATCCTGGATTGAAGTTTGAGGCAAAGGGGAAGTCGCACAGGCAGCGCACGGTTTGTCTAAACTGTGCGACAAAACAATGTGTGGCTGACTTGGGCGGTAGTGGCTTTCGCATGGTCGGTACACAGTTAAGGGAAACCATGCGATGAGGTCGTGCGAGAAGGGTGGTCGAGGCAGTAGCTAACACACGGTTAGCGCACGGTTTGTCAAACCGTGCAGGAACTTAAATTAGATCCTTAAATTGTGGATCTAACTCGTTTTTTCCTCTAATTGCTTCATTAAATCTCTTAAGCGGCTACAACTCAGGATTACTCTCCCTTGAAGGTTGGAAAACTTCTTCCAAGAGTTCCGAAGGCGGTCCAAAGGCTTCTCTTGGCGAATCAAAGTCGGATTCTTGAGGTATGTGATCATTCTCCTTTGTTATTGATCATTTTATTAGATCTACTTAGATCTACTTCTCCTCTTCCCTCGGTTTCCTAGATCTACACCCTTTATGGGTAGATCTAAGTGTGTGTATTCCAAATATGATGAGTTTTGGTATTGGTTGTGTTAGGATAAGATATCTAAGGAGGGTTTTTGGAGAATCGACCTGGTGTTCCAGAGCGTTCTCTGTCCGTTGCTTGGTTTGGCCTAATTTGATGAGGTAGTTGGCTTCACTCTCGATTCCCCTTTCTTATAACTTGATGGCTTAGTTCAAATTGATTTAATTTCTTGGTTTTGATTGTGAAATTGTGGTGCAAAGTATGTTATAAATATTCTTTAGTAACGATTTATGGGTTTTGATGGAATTATGGAAAATGAAAGAATGGTTTGTGTAAACTCTTTTGGTTTCTTGATTATAAAATGTTGATTTTAAAATATGGATTTTTTGGATTTGGAAAATGGTTTTCAGGAAAAAAGGTTTTCAATAAAAGGGTTTTTTATTGAAATAGTTTTGGCACAGTTGGAATGGTGTGGTTTTTGGGCGTATTGGGTTTGTGCGTTCATATTTCATTTATGAGGCTTGGTTGAAATATGACCTTGTGGTCAGTGCCAAATGTGTAATGGCACATGGGGAATAATTACCTTGTGACGACTTGGTAGATTGATGAGAAACCTCTCATGGGTATGGAACTGTCATAACGATGCATGCATAGTTGATTTTACGGGTTGTGAAATGGTAGGTTGTGTGGATTTGTGAAATGGAATGAATGTGCCAAAATGGAAATGTGAATTTGATTGGAAACATTTCTTGGTTTCTTTTCTTGAGAAAGATGGTTTTTGTTGGAAAATGGGTTTTGTTGGAAAATGGCTTTGACATGGAACTTGTTATATTGTGAACTATTTTGGAATTGTTTTATATAAATTGTTTTATATAAATGTGCTAACATGTTTTATCCTAGAGGCATGGGTTGGGAAGTCATCAGGGAAAACCTACAGAGTTTCATTACTCACCCCTTGCTTTTTTTTGTTGGTGCTTTTGCAGATTTCATATACAGGGATGTTGTCAAAGGTAAAGTGTCACATGTTTATAGCACCACTTCGTGATACTTGGGCCGGTTCGTGATGTTAGATCTTGGAGCTAGTGGAGCATGGAGTTGGGTTGTCATCTTATAGTCTTTTATTTTTTCTTTCCGCTGTTTACTATGATTTAGTGTTGGTTTCCACTATGGTACTCTTAGTTGGTTTATGATAAAATAAATGGTTGAGTTTTCTTAGTTTTTATCATGCATCATTTAGGTGATTAGTTTGGTTACGGTTATTAATTATGTGCTAAGTTATAAAAGGGTAAATTGCGCCCCATTTGTTTTAAAACCCTTCAGCATTTATTGCTAGCCTTTGGCACCTTGGGGATGTTAGTTAAGGAAAAGTAATGACTCGTTGTACTCTCAAGCCAATGAGAATAAGCGGGTCATTATAAATGGTATCATCTTGTTTGGTCCTTGCCTAACAAGTGGTCATCGATGTTCTTGGTCTTGGAGTTGAAATTACTTCTTGTATATTCCTTCGGTGGTCATCTTAGACGGGAGTAGGATTGTCAGAACTTGAAATGTATAGCATAAAAGGACATAGCTAACCCTTTTATGCTAAACTTCAAGTTACCAGGGTGTTGGGTACATAAGTGTTTTGGATACACTTCTAGAATGTTGGAAATCTCATTTTCATGGGTTTAGCCAATGAGATGAGCATGACATGCATTGTAGAGGAATGACTTCCCACTAGGATTTCATATCTCATTGTGAGGAATGAGTAAGGATTTGGTGTAAGTTTCCAATTTTTGAAAAATGCAGAAATCATTTTCAACTGAAGGACTTTGAAAACAGGTTATTTGGTGTATTTTAAAAATGGGTTGATTTTCAAAAAGTATGTTGAATGTTTTCAAAAATAGTTGAACATGGAAAAAGGTTGTTTTGAGAACAATGTTATGATAGATAATGTGACAGAATTTGAAATGTTAAGCCTTCAGTTGCTAGGAAGTGAGACTAATGGCGTGCGTTCCTTGTATAGAAGATGGCATCCGTTAGGCGTCGTAGAAACCAAACAGAAGAGGCTGTAGAGAATGTGGTCACGCATGATCCATAGGTGAACTAGAAGCTAGTACAAATCATTGTTCAATCATTTCATACTGTGGACACGGGGAATAGGAGGGATGAGTCAAGGCATGTAGACCATTCCATCCAGTTCCAGAAGCAGAACCCACCCATCTTTCGGGGAGATTCTGAACTAGAAAGGGAAAAGGTGTGGCTGAGTAGGATGAATCGTATCTTTGACTTCATCGACACCCCAGCAGAATTGAAATTAAAGTTAGTGATGTATATCCTGGAGGATATTGCACGACAGTGGTGGGATCTGGTGGTGCAAGCTAAGGTGGATCAAGGCCTGGTCTGGGTGGAATTTTAGGAATTGTTTAATAAACAATTCTATCCCCACACATTTACGATCCAGAGTATAACTGACTTTTTCATCTTGAAGCAGGAGAATCTCTCTATCATGGAGTATGCGGCTAAATTCATGAATTTATTGTGATTTGCACCGGAATTTGTTGCAAGTGCGTCGCTGAAGGCACGCATATTTGAATCAGTATTGTGACAATAGATTCATTCAAAGATAGTTGTGCTCTATATTACAGATTATACAGAGATGGTAAATAGAGAAATAGTAGCTGAAAGAGACATCTCATGAGTTATGGGAGGATGAAGTATGATGATACCCATGGGAATGTGTGGGAACTCTAATGCTAGGAACAAATGGAAGAGGGACACATACTTCCAAGGTGGGAGTGCAAATCAGAATCAGACGGTTGGATCGGTGAATCTTCCTCCACGACCCATGATTAAAGCTGGGTGTTTTCAATTTGGCATGATTGATCACATTAAAATGAGAATGTACAGTACCACCGAGAGTATGCCACAATTGCAACAAGATGGGACATCTTTAGCGATATTGTCGCAGTGATCCACGGTCGGGTGTTCGTGACAATTCTCAGGTGTCGCAAGCATCTTATGCTTCGACAGGGCGAGGGCATAAAAATAAGTCTTTCCAGTAGAACAGAGCTAGCTATGGTGATTCCAATAATACCATGACTCCTCAGGCAGGGCAATCTCAACAAGGCAATAAGGAGCAAATTGCAGCAACAAAGAAATTGTATGGAGCGGAACAGGTGATTGTGGATGACCAGTCTGGACCATGCATGGTGAGAGGTATGATTCTTTTTAATTCTACCCTCATGTAAGTGTTGTTTGATACTAGTGCATCGCATTCTTTTCTTTCTTCTTGTATTTCTGATTTTATGAACTTAAAACTTGAAATGATGCCTTCTGTGATAAAACTTCAAACTCCTCTCGGTGAAAGAAAATGTAGAGCCTTCGTGTGTAGAGCATGTTCTATAACTATTGATGGAGCTGAGCTAAAATGGGATTTCTCTATGCTGTATATGGATGTCTATGATATAATCATGGGTAAGAATTGGTTGACATAGTTCAGGGCTCACATCGACTGTTATAGTAGAACAGTCAGTTTTGTGACTGAGAATGGTGTCAAGCATCTCTTTAGAGAAGAAAGAGTGGTGAAGGCGGGTAAAACGGGCTTGTTGTCACCATTATTGGCAACAATCTCTTACTAGTTGGCTATGTTAAACTTGTAATCAATGTATGAGATCGTGAATAACATTTTTCCAGTATTCTTGGATCAATTTCCAGATTTTTTTCTTGAAAACTTCTCAAGGTTACCACTTGTGAGAGAAGTGGAGTTTATGATTGATATCCTTTCGGGGGCCAGTACTATCTCACTTACATCTTATAGGATGGAACCAATAGAGTTAAAGTAATTGAAAGTGCAGTTGGAAGAACTGGAAAGCAATGTTTTTATTCGTCCAAGCGTGTCTCTGTGGGCAGCACCAGTTTTGTTTGTAAATAAAGCAGATGGAACTTTGAGGCTATGTGTGGATTATCATAAACTTAACCAAGTTATGATAAATAATAGATATCCACTTCCATGCATTGATGACATGTTTGATCAATTGAGGGGATCTCAGTGGTTCTCCAAGATTGGCTTTCGGTCAGGATATCACCAGTTGCGAGTTTAGAAGGAGGATATTCTGAAGACAGCCTTCAGAAGAAGATATAGACACTATGAATATGTAGTCATGCCTTTTGGTCTTATGAATGCACCAGCGGCCTTCATGGCTTTGATGAATCGGATATTTCATCCATATCTGGATTCTTTTCTTATGGTTTTTGTGGATGACATATTGGTGTATTCAAGAACAAGGGATGAGCATGAGAAACACTTGGCTATAGTGGTGGAAATATTAAGAGACCATCAGTTGTATGAAAAATTATCAAAGTACGATTTTTGGATATAAGAGGTGTGCTTTCTAGGCCATGTTGTTTCTGAGAAAGGTGTTTCAGTGGATCCAGAAAAGATAGAAACTGTTCTTTCTTGGAAACAGCCAAAAAATGTCATTGAAATACAATGTTTTCTTGGTCTAGCTGGTTATTACCAATGATTTGTGCGTGACTTCTCATGACTATCTTCTCTAATTACTGCATTGAAAAATAAAAATAGTGCATTTCAATGGACTGAGTAAGGTCAAATATCTTTTCAAGAGTTGAAACTTCGCCTTACATCATCACCCATCTTGATCTTGCCTGAATCAGGACAAGGGTATGTGGTGTATTGTGATGCTTTGGGAACAGGTTTGGGATGTGTTCTCATGCAAGTATACCATGTTGTTTCTTATGGTTCAAGGCAGTTGAGGGTTCATGAGAATAATTACCCAAAACATGATTTGGAATTAGCTACATTTTCCCATGCCTTGAATACTTGGCGTCGTTATCTCTTTGGTGAGAAATTTACTGTGTTTATAGATCACAAAAGCTTGAAACACATTTTCTCATTGAGAGATTTGAATCTTAGGTAGAGGAGATGGATGGAGTATCTTCAAATGATTGACTTTGACTTGATGTATACACTGGGTAAGGGAAATTCGGTGGCCGATGCATTAAGTAGAAAGTTGTATGCTCCATTGGTGAAAGAAGCTTCAGACGAATGGCAGTTTATGTTGGTCTTAGCCGACATGCATGTGGAATGTGAAGACCGAGGTGATGTTGTGGTTTTATTTCCATTTTTTCTTGTTCCTGATTTGGTTGAGATAGTAAAGGAGGCACATGCATCTGATATAGACTGTGTTGCAATGAGTTCAAAACTCAATGTTGGGGAGACCATTGAGGGATGGAAGCTGGATGAGAGTTCAGTTTTGTAGTTTCAAGATAGGACGGTTGTACCTTTAACTGCTCAAGAACAACTCCTTCATGCTTACCACCATTCCAGATGGGCTTCACATCCGGGTACATAAAATATGTATAAGGCATTGAAGGCACAGTTTTGGTGGAGAGGCATGAAAAGGAAGGTGGTCGAGTTCATCTCATGGTGCTTAACTTGTCAGCAGGTTAAAGTAGAGCATCAGAGACCAGCAGGTATGTTACAATATTTACCTATCCCTGTGTGGAAATGGGATCAGATAGTAATGGATTTTGTTACAGGTCTTCCAATAACGGTCTGCAAACACGATTCCATTTGGGTTTTAGTGGATCGGCTTAACAATTCAGCCCATTTCATCCCTATTCGTGAAACTCATACAGTGGAAGATCTTTCAAAAATCTATATCCGAGAAGTGGTAAATAGGCATGGTGTACCATTTTCTATAGTATCAGATAGAGATTCGATGTTCACATCTCATTTCTGGTGATCCTTATAGAAAGACCTGAGAACTCAGTTGAATATGAGTACGGCGTATCATCCTCAAACAGATGGACAATCTAAAAGGACGATACAGACATTGGAAGACATGTTGCGGGCTTGTGTAATGGATTTTTGTGGCTCATGGGAGGAGCATATACCCTTAGTGGAGTTCTCATACAATAACAGTTATCAGGCCTCGATACACATGGCTCTGTTTGAACCATTGTATGGGCGTCCTTGTCATTCTCCACTATGCTGGGTGGAAATAGGTGAGACTTCACTAGTTGGGCCGAGCCTTGTCCAAGAAACAATGAATAATATTTAGTTGATTAGAAAGAGGATGAATACGGCTCAGAGTCGTCAGAAATCTTATGCAGATCACCGTCGAAGACCGTTGTTGTTTGTAGTAGGTGATCATATATTTTTGAGAATCTCTCCAAGGCTTGGACATCGTCGTTTTGGGAATCAGGGAAAATTATCTCCTATATATATAGTCCATTTTGAGATACTGGAATGGGTTGGAGAGGTGGAATATCGGTTGGCATTACCACCACGGTTCAGTTCGGTGCACAATTTGCCCATGTATCTCAGTTGAAGAAGTACCAGCCTGATCATGACCATGTGATCAGATGGGACCACGTTGACCTAGAGCCAGATGCTTCATTGGTACATATCCCGGTGCGGATTGTGGATAGGCAAGATAAAGTCTTGTGTGGAAAAAGAATCATTCTAGTGTGGTTTTTGTGGCAACATGGTCAGATTCAGGAAGAGACTTGGGAACGCAAGAAAGGAATGAGAGAGAAGTGGCCAGAACTCTTTCAGACAAGCAATGGTTTTCTACTTTCCAGGGACGGAAAGTCCAATGGTGGGGAGAGTATAGTACCCCCAGTTTCTAGTATGTAACCCTTACTTGATGATTTTCTTGGTTTTAAAAGTTAAGGGTGGCATACGGGAGAGTCGAGAGATCCTGGATTGATGTTTGAGGCAAAGGGGAAGTCGCACGGGCGGCGCACGATTTGTCTAAACCGTGCGACCAAACCGTGCGTGGCTGACTTGGGTGGCAGTGGCTTCTGCACAGTCAGCGCACGGTTAAGGGAAACCATGTGATGAGTCCGGGCATGAAGGGTGGCTAAGGCAGTAGCTAATGCACGGTTAGCACATGGTTTTTCAATCCGTGCGTATTAACTGTGTGGGCACTTAAATTAGATCCTTAAATTGTGGATCAAACTCATTATTGCCTCTAATTGCTTCATTAAAGCTCTTAAGTGGCCATAACTCGGGATTACTTTCCCTTGAAGTTTGGAAAACTTCTCCCAAGCGTTCCAGAGGCAATCCGAAGGCTTCTCTTGGCGAATCGAAGCCAGATTCTTGAGGTATGTGATCATTCTCCTTCATTCTTGATCGTTTTCTTATATCTACTTAGATCTAATTATCCTCTTCCCCCATTTTCCTAAATCTACACCCGTTATGGGTAGATCTAAGTGTTTTGATGCCAAATATGATTAATTTGGTCTTGGTTGTGTCAGGATAAGATATCTAAGGAAGTTTTTTTTAGAATCGACCCGGTGTTCTTGAGCATTCTTCATCCATTGCTTGGTTTCGCCTAATTTGTTGAGGTAGGTGTCTTCACTCTCGATTTCTTTTTCTTAGAACATTAAGGCTTAGTTCAAATTCATTTAATTTCTTGGATTTTATTGTTAAATTGTGTTGCAAATCATGTTATAAATCTTCTTTAGTGATGATTTATGGGTTTTGATGGAATTAGGGAAAATGAAAGAATGTTTTGTGCAAAGTGTTTTGGTTTCTTGATTTTAAAATGGTGATTTTAAAATATGGATTTGCTGGATTTGGAAAATGGTTTATGGGAAAAAAAGGTTTTCAATAAAAGGTTTGTTTTATTGAAATGGTTTTGGCACGGTTGGAATGGTGTGGTTTTTGGGCGTACTTGGTTTGTGCGTTCATATTGCATTTACGAGTCTTGGTTAAAATATGACCTTGTGCTCGGTGCCAAAGGTGTAATGGAACATGTGTAATAATTAACTTGTGACGACTTGGTAGATCAATGAGAAACAGCTCATGAGTATGGAACTATCATAACGATACATGCATAGTTGATTTTACGGGTTGTGAAATGGTTGGTTGTGTGGATTTGTGAAATGGAATGAATGTGCCAAAATGGAAATGTGAATTTGATTGGAAACTTTTCTTGGTTTATTTTCTTGAGAAAGATGGTTTTTGTTGGAAAATGGGTTTTTTTGGAAAATGGATTTGACATGGAACTTGTTATATTGTGAACTGTTTTGGAATTGTTTTATATAAATTGTTTTATATAAATGTGCTAACATGTTTTATCCTAGAGGCATGGGTTGGGAAGTCATTGGGGAAAACCTACTAAGTTTCATTACTCACCTCCTGCTTTGGCACGTTGGTGCTTTTGCAGATTTCGTATACCGGGATGTTGTCAAAGGTAAAGTGTCACATGTTTATAGCACCACTTTGTGATACTTGGGCCGGTTCGTGATGTTGGAGCTTGGAGTTGGTGGAGCATGGAGTTGGGTTGTCATCTTTTAGTCTTTTAGTTTTTCCTTCTGTTATTTACTGTGATTTATTGTTGGTTTCCACTGTGGTACTCTTAGTTGGTTTATGTTAAAATAAATGGTTGATTTGTCTTAGTTTTTATCATGCATCATTTAGTTGATTAGTTTGGTTACGGTTTTTAGTTCTGTGGTATGTTCTAAAGGGGTAAATTGTCCCCCATTTTTTTGAAACCCTTCGGCATTTATTTCTAGCCCTTGGTGCCTTGGGGATGTTTCTTAAGGCCAAGTAATGACTCATTGCACTCTCAAGACAATGAGAATAAGCAGTTCATTACAATAAGTGTTTTATATGACCTAGTGTTTCACCTTAGGGTTCCCCTATTTTATTCATGAAAAATAAGGATGGTTTTATGAGAGTATGTGTAAATTATAGAGATATAGACTCTAATACTATAAAATAATAAATATACTTTACCATGTTGTTTACGCTTTCCAAAAAAGCATTGGAAAATTCACAAATGGATAAATACTTGAATATGGGTATTATCTTCCACGAAAAAGAAAAGGAATGAGAAGGTGGTTGAGACTCATGGATTGTGTAAACCCCCAAGAGATATCTGATTATGTTACCACCATAAGATCATGTGAAAGAACCATGTGCAACGCATAACCTGCATCGGATCATATAGATCCCCTTTTGAAAAATCCTCCTTCTCATGCAAATGCACTCTGAATAACCTGTATTTGTATGGAATCATCCAGATAAGCTCCCCCATGCCACATAATTTGAAAATTTTCAAGCACATGACAACCCATTTGAACATCCTTTAGAAATAGGATAAAAATATCCAAAATGAGGGATCCTCTTTCAATTGTAAAAATTACAAGATCGGTCACCATTGGGGAGAATGATTTTCCTTAATAACATTCAATAAAACTCACAAGACTCATGAACCATTGTAAAATAAAAAAAATGAAATAAAATGGGATGAGGTGGGAGCCACTCACAGTCATAAAAGACATGTGATGTGCCCCTAGAGCTCTGCAAGACACTGAGAGACCCTAATGACATGACCACCTCATCTTGAAAAAACCCATCAGCATGTTGTCCTCATCACGCAAATATCCCTGGTCATTTCTTGGTGACCTTGCACTCCCCCTTTATCTCCCTAACGAAAAACATATGCATTTTTTCATGAAATACTCACACATCTCCATAGGACCTTTATTTATCACATGACGCATCACTGAGAGGTATAGTATTTGACTTCGACAATACTCAAGAACCCTAGTGAACTCCATGACCTCTGAAACATAAACAAAGGAAATTAAAGAGGGAGGAGGCAGAAGCCTCTCAGAGTTATAAAACTCTTACAACAAGATAAGGAAGTATGAAACACGGTCTACTGAGACTCTTGTACAATTCTACCTGATTCTGTGAAGGCTCCTTGGTAAACCATCCTTGTCTCATGTAATTCCCAAACAAGTCACCCTATATCATGGGAAGGCCTTTCAACAGGTGTCCCGATCTCACAAAGGCCCTTAGACATGTCAATGTGAAAAAAAAGGAATTCCATTAGAATACCTTCATGATTCAATAACTACCCATTAATTGGAAATAATCCAATAAAGGAGACATTGATGGGAGAGACTATGGGTCTCTGAAAATTAGGTGACACCTTCAAAGCGATCCACGACATAGACTCATGAAGACAAGTGATGTTGAAGCTCCTCACTGACTCCAACCTCAATTTGAAATATATTCACCATGAAAACTGGTGAATTATTGGGGTGGAAAGGCCTATAAATCCCTCAAAACAACATGAAAAAATAACTACCTATTGAAATCACAATCAAGGAATACTCTCTGCATACGAAAGAGCTCTCAGAACCTCACACTAGTAATAGAGAGGATTTCTCGAAGCGATGGATCTCACAATTGGCATGTTTTTTATCTGGTAAGATACCGGTGAACAACCGGATAAATCTTGAACCATGCATAAATATGTTCCCTTGGTCACTCATAGATCATGAAAAGTACTCCTGGAAGGACACATGAGGAACATCCTGCACATCTGCTAGATCGTATGGGACTTAAAATAAACTAAAACTGAATAAATATAAGTAATTTGCAATATAAAGGCTCAAAAAATACTAAAGGTGGGATACATATACATAGGAAATATACCCAAATTCTTATGTGGTTCACGTGAACCATCCAGGACAGAAGATAGTACCATCTCATATTTCCCATATCTCGTGACATCCCTTTGACATACTATTTGATCATATAGATCCCTTCAGGATATGTCAAAGAAATTCTCATAGTTCCCACTAGGAATGCCACCATAGTCTCATGAAGCTCTCTGGGATCACCATAAAAATCTTGTGATGTCCTTAAGATGTGTTTCCTGACTCATATAAAGTCACATGTTCATGTCAGCTAAGTCTCGTGGTATCACCTGAGCTTTTCAGCTAGCTCTTGCGACGCCCTACGGGCAAGCCAGCTAGGTCTCTCGATGCCCTCCAGATATGTTAGTCAGGACATGAACCACCCTTCAATACATGTTAGACTGAATCTCATGAAACCCTCCATATGTTTCAGCTAAATCTTATGATTACACCAGGGAAATTCAGTTGAATCATGTGACACGCTCTGAACAAGTCACTCGGGTCATGATATGGCTTCCAAGGTCGACTGTCCAGGTCTTGAGATGTCCTTCAAACGAGTCAAACTTGATCATGTGAAAACCCTCATATATGAAATTCAAGATATGTGAAATCCATTGGAAAATCCAATTGGATTTTATTATTTCCTTAGGACATGCCAAGAAGACATTCTCTGACATGTCAAGCAGTCAATAAAGGCATGTTGACCGGATAGTCAACACGTGCCCGACAGGAAAGTAGGAAAAGTCACCAGGGAATCCCAAGGCTTGATAACCTTTTCCAACCTCTATGATTAAAACCCAAACATAGGGTAATATTAGTGTGTAATCCCCAACCAGTGGAATAATATGATATACCCTGACCAAATGGAAACATTATTATGTAAGCCTCAATCAATGAACTACGAGAACTCTAATTCATTCCATAATCAAGATATATAGGATTCCTTCCTAAGACCCAATATCCATTTAAAACCTATATAAGGAAACATTAGTGTGTAATTCCAAAACACTATAGATCAACATCAATGTGTAAGCCCCAATAACTATAAGGAAACATCAGTGTGTAAACCTCAATCACTATTGGTAAATGTTATTGTGTATGCCTCGATCACTATAGGGAGACATCAGTGTGTAAACCCCAATCATTGAACTATGAGAAATTTGATTACTATAATAAATAGGATACATAGGATTCCTTCCTAAGTCCCAAACTCAAATAAGCATTCATTCCAATATAAACCTCAAGTCACTTTCATTTCAACCATCGGGACCCAATCATTCCCATGGTCTGATCACTCTACCCCATCCCTCAGTGGACTAAGAGGTTAAATGAACTATGGGAAATCGGATTCCTTCCATAACTAGGATATGTAGGACACCTCTCTGAGGCTCGAGATCCATATTAAACATCCCAATGGTTATCTTCGTACACAAGACCCACATCCATATGCAATGATTCTAATCAATTGGTATCCCTTGTTTCTTACATTGAGCATATCTCACGTAGTCTTAGGGAGTTGTAATGAACACCTCTTTGTAATCAAGAATCCCCACCAGCCAGGGGAATGTTAGTATGTAATACCTAATGAGTAGAATGATATAAACACCCCTACACATATGGGAATACAGCTTGGGTCCATTCTTAAGGTCTTGATCAAACTACAATAACTCTGATTCCTACCATAACCAGTATACATAGGACATATTCATGAGAGTCGAGCTCAAACATCTGGTGCCTCAGTGCCCATACATATTTCCTCTCTGTATGATGTTAAATTTCATGGGTCTAACAAACTATGTGGATTTTGATTCCTGCAATAACCAAGATATGTATGATGCTTCATAATGGCTCAATCCCCTCCTTGAAATGTCAACCATCTCCCTGTGTGGAATAAAAATCTTAAGTACCTAGTTATATGTCTTCATCACATAAGCAGCTACCCATTACTCAAAAACAGATGAATTACCTCAAACACATACAGATGGACTCACTAATGAGATCCCCCTTTCCACTGTTCATAAATGAGATTACCTTTCTTTTTTATATAATGAGAAATAACCTATAATCATTTTGTTAGGTTAATCGGTCTTGTATTGGGACTAAGAAGAGATTCAAGAAAATATATTAAATATATAAGAGTGTCTTGAAGTAGGAAACAATTCCCCTAAAAAGGGTGTGATGATCCCAACCTCCCATTATCTCAACCAATGCAGGTCCCTAAGAGTCATTGGGTCTAAAATCCCAATAGGTCACCTACCTTTGGAAAGTAGGTTTGTAACCAGTTATGGATGAAGGAACAATTGGGAGTTTCTATTAAGAAAGAAAATGGTAACCTGATGTTAATGATTGTGTAAGAAATAAACCCCCCATAATAAACCATCATACCCAACCGAACCCACCTCATAGAAGGTTTCCTCAGTCATCTCTTCCCCCAATAAAACTAAAATGGTGAACTCGGCATGAATCCCTAAAATAAAAAATGATTGGGTTACCATCTATCGGGCATTTGTTTGCACACTATATACAAAAAAATAGTGAAAACATCATTAATCTATCCAATAGCAAATGATTGTGTTACCTTTTGTCAGGCCTTTTTTTTTTGCACACTACATGAAAATAGAAATGGTGGACCCGATGTGAATCTATGAAATAAAAAATGATTGGGTTATTATGTGATAGTAAAATTTGTTTTGAATACCCTAAAAAACAATGTAGTATGACTAGAATGATCTTACAGATCATACCCAGTATCTAGGGTTCTCATGAAATAAGTACATCCTAGTTCTGATAAGTCCAAATGAGCATAATGGATGGATTAGGAATAAAATTACAATTGATTTAACCATGAATATCTAATTGCACACATCATTCTTAAAATATTTCACTAATCAGTAACCTTGTTATTTGTTGTATGAATGATTGTAGCTACTACTCTTGTCACCATCATCCTAATATGAGACAATTTATTCTTCATTCAGTGACTGTTATAGAAAGTAAGTTGGGGTTGTAACCCCCATGGATCAAAAAAAGGTCTCACCTACTCAAAAACTTCAACGACAGGTGGAAAACACTATAGTCTGAGAGTACCACTGATCTGGTACAATCCCGACCATAGAATTTACCTATGAAGTTCTCCAAGCATAAAAATCGGTTAGTACACATTGCCCAGTGAAATATATATCTAATTCAATGGACATCATCACTATAAAAAATAGATTTGGGAGCTTATACCTAAAGCATAACAACTGCCACCTTAAATATCTAATGAATGTGGACTGGGATGCCAAATATATCTCACATCCAGTTCACGATCCACCTAGGAGGGCTCCTATTAATATTCATCACTAGCATCATCCCATTAGTACCCACCAGTCACTTGATAAGGGTACCACCCAACACACTGTTACATCTGACACCCATGCACGAGCAATAAGGAAGGATCATCAGGTGAGGAAGGCATTGGATATCTAGGAGGGGGATCATATCCCCATTCCTACTAATTATATCTTCCAACATATTCTAGTAGAAACCAATAAGCAAGCTCATATACCTTCTCATTCAGAACAAGTCTTTATGCATATTCCTATAGGAATCATGGGGGAGGCACATATCCCTACCCCTGTACGTGAAGTTCATCAGAATATTCTGGTGGCATATGGAAGAAATAAGTGGGAACATATTCCCTCTTCAGTCAAATACGTCTACCAATTTATAAGGGAGATGGAAAATGTGCAGACTTATATCCTTGCACACACTTTTCTATAATTCCAATATATTTTATCAATGGTTGAAGAACTCCGGAGGCATATTTCAAAACTATTTCAGTTAAAGGGACAAGTGCATATTTCTATCCCTATAGCCCGAAAAAATCAACACTCTAATAATCGTGAACAAGTGGTTGTGTCAAATCAAGAACACATTTATACTACCATTTAGAAGGATTATTAGCATATTCCAATAAAGTGTGAGGCATAAGATTAGGGTTATATTCTCATTTCAATCGGGGCTCACCAGGTGAGAGAAGCACATGCCTCGGTATAGGGGCACATGCCTATAAAAAAAGTCTCACAGTATATTCCAAAGGAACAGGATCAGGATCAGGTCCCTATTCTGTCTAGGACTCATCAAGTGAGAGGGGAACATTCCTTGGGATAGGCTCATATTCATGTTGAATAAATCAAGTGGCATGATCATAAGGCCCATGATTAGACTCATATCCTCATAATATCTATGGATAACTAAGTGAGAATGGAACAATCCTCAGGATAATCTCATATTCCTATCAGTGAATCTATTTGGAATATTCAGCAGATCAAGAGAGTCTAGCGCATATTCCTACTTCCACCAATGAACAACAACACCAACATTATTCCAAGGAAATACAAGAGAATGCCCATATTCCTTATCCCATTTCAGAGGTCCGTTGGAATATTTTGGAAAATAATTCATATTTGGAATAGGATTATATTCTTTATCCAATCAGGGCTCCCCAGGTTAGAGAAGCACATACCCCAGGGCAGGCTCATATCCCTAACAAGAAATACCAGTGGCGTATCCCAAAGGATCGGGATCGGGCACATACTCATGTCCTAACCAAGGCTCACTAAGTGAGAATGGAACATGTCTTGGGACAAACTTATATTCCTATTAATAATGAGAAAAATCATTATCATATTTTGAAATCTTCTCAACAGCAGACTCATACTCCCACAGCATAAGATAGTTATAAACAAGTTTCATCAACTTTCATACAGGAGGCTCATATCCCTATACAATTCCAAAAGTCAGGTTATCATATTATGACCATGAAACAGAACATGACCCATATTTCTAATCTTCTCAATGTTAGTGTCCTTGTGGTTGTTTGATACATATTCTCAAAACTACAAGGGTCCATCAAATCTTGCACCAAAGCATAAGATGATCATTACCATGACAGTCCTCCTTGTGGTATTGTGGAGATGGATTGCAGAGACTCTAATCCTGACATCCACCATGGTCAACCTCTCCATGGTGATATCTCCCATGTACAAAGAAATAATCCCCTTACCAAGACACATTTGTATAGAGAGGTGTCCAAAACTATGAATCCTTCTTATAGAGAGGTTATCAAAACATAAAGTTCAAGCACATATAGTACCCCATAAACTTCCAGAAACACTCCAATATAGTCAGAAGGAGACCCTCATAATCATCTTCTATGGTCTGGCCATATAGATACATATATTTCTGATGAAGATGAGGATAAAATTGATATATGGAGAGTGTTATCTAGAAACAACCTCATCATCATGTTTTCCCCTTTTCCACTTCCAGCTATGAGACCCCGGATGAGTTTTAAAATGATTTTGTGCCTTATCTATGACAAAATATGTGGGATATCATCAGTAGATGAAGGAAAGACACCTCCCTTATCCAGTATATGAGGGTCACCTTTATACCATCATGATACTCTCTTATCATCTAGATCTGGCTTCTATCTCCATGTCTCGAGATCCAAAACTAGAAAAGAACAACTCAAATCTGCAACATGCTTGAGGACATTGCATCACAAATCTTCAATAGCTGGTCTACAAATCCACATCACGCATCTATATTCAAGGATTGGAAAATTATAGAGAGTTACACTTTTTCATACCCCTGGAATAGTAGAACCCCTCAGTTACAAAATCCTATAATGTTATAGCCTTCGGTGAAATTAGGGTATTGTGTAGAAATTAGGTGATTTTTTCACAACAATGGAATACTCCTGCTTCAACAGTGCTCATACATCATGAACAGAGAGAGAGTATATCAAATAGGGTTTCAAATTTGGCCCCTATAACCAATGATAATGCATTTCAAACATAGAGACCGAAGTTTTGATCACCCAAAAAACATCCCGTAAATAATGGTTCTCACCATGGGATTCCATCGCACCTAGATTCAATGTGAGAATAGTTGGGCCATGTCAAACGGGCTGTAGTGTTAGCTTTCATATTAACCATCAAGGAGTGGACCTATCTCTTTGGGATGAGGGAATATCTTCCATCACCTCCACCTCTCTGATCATCAATTCCTTAGAGGATTTAGGACATACCAGTAGCAGCAGTGAACAAACCCCAGTCCAATAGATTGGGGAAATTTATATCTCAATCACCATCCTCAAGTTCATCATCCCTTGATAGGGTCCTAGAAACATCAATGGTGATTCCAGATCAAACACACCCCACTGGGCCGGGGGCACTTATATATTCATGTATGTTCTGAGAATCATTAAATCCTCAACCAGAGTTACTAGATCCCCAAAAATAGGACCAATAAATGCCAATTACATCCCTGAATAACCCCCGCCACACAAGGATGGGTGAATTTTCATCATCACCATCACCGTAGATAGAATCAGCCATCTATAGGTTGGGAGGGAAAATCAACGATTGACATTCCACATGTTCCTCTCACCGCAAGACAAACCTCTAATAGTTGGATCCCATTTGGAAAACATGAATGGAAAATCCCTCAATGTAACTAATAATAGACCAAGATAGGAGGAATGTACATAAAATTAAATCAAACCCCATTGGGGTCGCAAGCCAAAATGGACCAATCTAGATAAAGGTTTGAATAACGACCCTAAAGAAAAAAGTGTATAATCATATTGTTGTGTTGAAAGTAATGGAACAACCACTATTTTCCTATATTTCTCTTTGTATGTTGTCACTATAAACATGGAAGACATTTTGGATCAATTCAGAAATTCAAAGGGCCATAACATGGAAAACATACCCTAAGAGGAGGGTGCACCAAACTAGGTTGCACGCACCTGAAACAATAGAAGGATCCAAAACCTGGAACCTTTGAATACCGAGTTTTTACCTCTATGGTGAAACATTTCCAAATAAAAAGGGAAAGGTATGGATATATCCCAATCATCACCTAGAATATTTGAGGTTCCTTCCATGGAGGAATAGTTTTCATAATATTATAGTTAGATACAAGCTCTCATACAACTCAAGGAGGATATACTCAGGGGAAATATTCCCACTGGATATCATCTTCAGGAATGGAAAAATATTATTCCCCCAAGTATGATCTAATAGAAAGAGTGGAATCTGAGTGTCATACTAATTATAGATATAGGTATCCAATCTATATAAATGAGGAAATTGAAAATGATCATGACTTCCCCTCGTTGCGGTGATAACCTCTCCCTCTCCTGGGTGATTATTTTGTATTAGGATGAATCAAGAATAAGTGGGAGATAATGGTCGGTCCAACACATCAACCACCACCCACTCCCTATATATAGAAGTTTTCTTGAATAGTAGTTTCCCTAGAGCTTCTTAACATCATCAAGTCCCTGGCTACTTGAATGGAATCCATGGAAGGGCGACGCATACCTGTTATTCTAGAGAAGAATCCATATCCCGAATGGGTGGATGATACTCCGCCTCCACCCAACATTGGGAATCTGACCCACTCTACTTTTGAGGGTGTATGTGACACTAATTTTCATCTCACATACTTCATATTTTGATGTGGGATAATGGTGGTCCCTTGAGATCAATAGGAGGTAGTAAAGTTGAGGTGGTTCATACAAACATTGGCAGGTCCAGCCTTTGTATGTTATAACAGCCTACCACTAGGATTTTTTGTGGGATGGGAAGACATACATCATAATTTACTTTATCAATTCATTTCTACATTGATGAAAACAACAATCTTCAACATGACAAACTGCAAGAAACATAAAAATTATAGGGTGTCTGACTTTATAGAAAGGTGGAAAGGTTTAACCTATTTACTCAGTATCCCTCTCTCATAGAATAAAATATACAAACTTTGTTCTAAAAATATTCAGGTAGAGTTGAAGAAACCTCTGATCCTAATGAAATATTTTGGTGGGTTCTGTGAGTTCACTAAAACAGCAAAACATCTTGAGGATTCCATTCAAGGAACCTAATCAAAGACTCTATTCATGCCCGTAGAAAATGGGAAAAGTCCTGGAAAAGTAGATTTTTCAAATATCACTCTTAATAAAGTATAAGTGCCCTTCCAAGAACCTAGTAAGGTCATGAACCACCTAGTACTTCCTATCAAGAACGGACAACCACAAAATTGATCTCGTCTAGAAGCACAGAGAAATCAGGGTTGCCTGGGATTTGAGGAATAGATGAAAAAAGTATACTCATTATAAAATGAATAAGTACATGATTATTTCTTTACATACATGGAAAATAAATTTATTGCACTACCACAACCTAGGAATCCCGATGATGTCAACCTCACCGACAGTCCAAACTACTGCCCTTTTCATAAAAGTTTGGGACATAATATCTTGGACTACTTCATCTTCAATGATGTCCTTCAAGGTATGGTCAATTACAGATATGTGGTGTTAGAAATATCCTTCGAGCAGGTGGCTTTAATAACCATTTCCTAGTCAGAAGAAAAGGGTGATTGGAAGAAGGTTCAGGCCAGGCATGCGTGAAAGTTCAAAAACTAGATGAATAAAAAAATAATTGATCAAGCTCATGCTATCTTGAGATCATGGCTACACAGACCCATAATAACTCCACCAAAAAAGGCGGAGACATCAAATATACCTCCTAAAAGTGGTAATGTCCATATTAATAAGGAAGAAACAGAAGAGGAGGTGTCATATTCTACTCCAAAGAAATCTCTGACTCTTGCATACTTATTCCCTACAACATTTGTAGCATGGGAACCACCCAAAAAAATAGAATCCTCATCATATGAAGAACTCATATTTGGTTCTATCAATGTGATACACTTTTAATACCCCTTATCCAAAGATGAATATGCCTCATAATATTAGTTTCTCTCATATAAATAGGGAATGAGAGGTTGCATGCACTGGAACCAAGGATACATGGGATAGCACGAGCATGGTTAGACCCAAAATTTTAGCCACATCTCCATAGAGGATATATATATATAGCTGATACCCATTGGTATGTTATCCAACAATCTCAAAAGAGACATGGAGATGTCCCAGAATCCTTTAGTGGTCATTTTCACCCAATTTTCTTACAAGATCGCCTAGCATGGGTTCGATTATTCGATCAGCCACTGGAAGCTGATGTTCTCTTGACCTCTACTCAAGAATTAGTCCCATCCACCTCAAATTCCTCATCTCCTGAGTCACATGTCCAAGATAAACCCCATATGAGCAAGCACCGGCCTATAGAGAAAATGTATGATGTTCTGAAATAGTTGGAGATGGTATCATCCAATCTCTTAATCTTTGATGTGATCTATCTTCTGAAAGAACTTAGGGAGGCACTTGTTAAATCCCTCCAAATCCCATAGGAGTTCAATACATAATTCACTACCGATGAGTTTTATCTAGTGGTGACCATGTCATCAGAATTCTATGTTACCATCTTATTCACTGACCAAAATCATGAGGATGTTATCCAAGGGAAAATTATGACCCTATATGTTTCATTAAAACATAATAATTTCAACATCCAAAGGGGTCTTATTGATAATGGCTTTGGGATCAACCTCATCTTGGATCAAACCCTCCAACATTTGTGATATAGATAAGGGGATTTGTCTCCCTCAAGGTTAACCATTCAAGGGTATGATAAGAATGATCAAATACATCTTGGGAAAATCAAACTCAAAGATCAGCTTGGGGATCTCACATTTGACACTGAGTTTATAGTAACCCAGCATGACACTGCGTACAATGTCCTACTCAGAAGGCCCCATCTCCAAAGACACCTGGAGATACCTTCAACATTCCATCAATGTTTGAAGTTCCCCATTGGAGGAATGGTCATAATACTAAATGGTAATAGATCCCCCTTCAATCCTTGTAGAGCTACATATGCTGAAGAAAATTTATATAAAAAGGGAGGAAAGAAACCAATGGAAGATGATGATATATAGGTTGCATCCCCCAATGGCCTAGGGACCTCCCCTGCATATCCCTAGAGTCTTCTTGGCAGTGACTATGTGCTCTCCAAAAATCTAGTCAAGGTGATAGAGTTGACCCCATATGCCCAAGCTCCTCTTATCCCCAGTGATAGTGTGAAAAATAATCATCTCAAGAATCTCTTTGCAATGACTCAGGTAGTATGGAGTGATAATTTCTCTTGTCATGGGCTACCTCACCTTGACAGTGATGGATAATCCCTTGTATTTCCATATTTATCTAGAAATGTCTCCACTAACTTAGAGATGGAAGAATATGAGTATGAACTCAGGAATTCCCCTCCCTCATTTGAGGAAGGTGGTTTCACCACCATTGATGAGATCAAGAAAATAAATCTAGGAATGGAAGAAGAATTGTGACCTACTCTGATTACTGTTTCTATTCTAATCAAATAGAAAGAGATGTACAATGCATTTCTGAAGTAACATAGATATGTGTTCTCTTAGAACTAAACAGAAGTTCCCAGATTGAATCTAGATGTGTTTATTCACCATCTTATACTACCCAATAAGCATTGAGGCTTCAAGCAGGTAGATAAGAGGATTCACCCCTCTTATGCCACCAATTTAGAGGTGGAAGTCAATAAGTTGATCAAATACAACCTTTTCTAAGAATTCAAACACCCAAGATGGCTCACCAAAATTGTCCCCATCAAGAAAAATAATGACCATATTAGAGTCTATATTGATTTTAGATACCTTAATCGACACTTCATAAAGGATGATTTCCTACAACCGATCATAAAAATCTTGATCGATGAAACTACTGTCTTCCAAGAACTTTCCTTTATGGATAGGTACTCAGGATACAATTATATCAATATGTCCCCTAAAGATGAAGAATAAACTACCTTCAAATCTCCTCAGGGGATCTTTTACAATCAAGTCATACCCTTTGGATTGAAGAACACTGGCGCCACATATCAATGATCCATGAATTATATATTTAAGTTGTTACTGTTAGAGATAGATGAATGTTATGTCGAAAAATAGGTGTTCAAATCCTGACACCAATGTGATCACTTCATGAACCTTAAAACAATTTTCAATAAGTTTCGATAGTATAGTATGAAGATGAATCTGATTAAATATTCTCTTGAGGTAATATTAGATAAGTTCCTTGGATTTTTGGTATGTCACCACTGAATAAAAGTTGACCAAGAGAAGACTAGTATTATCCTAGAAATTTCACCCCTATAAATATCAAATAACTAAGGGGGATACAAGGGAACCTCACCTATATTTGGTTATTCATTTACAACCTTGCAATAAAATTTCTCCCCCTCACTAGGATAATGAAGAAGATAATTACCTACCAATGGGATGATGATTTCCAAGAAGCCATTGAAAGTATCAAGAAGTATCTCATACACCCACCAGTCATGATTCCTCTGGTGTAAGGGAGGCTTCTCATATTTTATGTGGTCACCATGGAATTCTCATTGGGTTCCCTCCTAACATAGAACATGAAATGGGGAGTGAGAATAGTTTCTCCTACCTCATTTAAACCATGCTAGGTATCAAGTCCCAATACACTGATACTGAGAAAAAATTACCTTTCACTCATTTTCACAATGAAAAAGTTAAGGCATTACTTGAATCACCACAAAGTCCATTTGTTTTATCATATTGGTCTTATCAAGTACATACCTGGCCTCCCTTTGCTGACAGGGCACTTAGTCGGATGGCAGTCATTCTGCAGCAATATGACATTCATTTTGTGTCATAGAAGTCAGTGAAAGGTAAATCCCTAATTGATTTCCTCACAACACATCCTTTTTGGAGAACATGTTAGTGAACATTGAGCTTCCATATGAGAAGGTATTCTATGCCTGTGACACTCCCTGGACATGGGAGATGTATTTTGATGGTGCCTTTTGAATTTCTATTGTTAAAAGGATGGAAAACCCAAAACTCAATCGAGTTGATCTAGGGATTGTATTTATCTCTCCAGAAAAATCAGTTTTTTTACTCTTTCTCACTATCCAAAGGATACACAAATAATGAGTTTGAATATCAAGCCCTCATTATGGGTTTATAACTAGCCCTACAACTTCAAATAGCCAACCTAAATATCAAAAGGGATTTGGAGCTTATGATAAATTGAATCAATGGTGAATATTCCATTAAAAGGGAATAACTAGACCCTCTCATTGGCTATGTCAGGGGACAAATGGAAGATTTCCCTTTTGATCCCACATTAAATCATGTTCCCTAATCATGGAATTCTTGTGTTGATGTGTTGGCTAATGTTGCCATTGTCCTGGACAACCCTGATCAGGAGGAAGCAATATTCCATATCACACATAAAATAATTTTCTCGTTAATATATATATATGATATAGAATAAACCAATCAGTTCAAAACCACCCCAGAGCATGATGAACCAATGACCACCCCTGGATGGATGGAGCCTATAATCAGTTATCTTCAAAAAGGGACTCTCCCGACAAATAGATCCGGAGGGGAATATATTTGATTCCATACATGGAACTTTAATATACAGAGTGGTCTAAAAGGGAAGAAGGCCCTCTATAATAATGTCTTCAATATAATCCTACTTTGATGCATAGAAGAAAGAGATATTTATGTCGTCATGGAAGAATTCCATGTAGGCTATTGTGGTTCCCATAAATCTGGGACCAGGGTCTCCCACCAAATCAGTAAGTTGGGATATTACTGGCAAACCAAGATACAGAACTATGTGAAATTCATCAAGAAATGTCATGAATGTCAGATTCATGAAGGAATTATCCATCAACCCTAGGAATTTCTATATACAGCTAAATATTTTTAGCCATTTTCAATTTGTAGAATGGATGTTGTGGATCCATATTCCCCATCCATGGCTAAGCAGTTAAAGTACATCCTTGCTACTACCAACTTATTTTAAAAAAATGAATAAGTAAATACCCCTCAAATAATTCAGTATGAAGAACATTATCAACTTCATAAAGTACCATATCATTACTTGGTTTGGATTCCCTCACACAATAATAAAGGACAACGACACTTACTTCTATTCTAAAAAGATGAAGAAACTATACTAGGAGTACAATATCGATTCCAATCACTCATCTAGATATCATGCAATGGAAACCAAAAGATAGATCCATTTAATAATTCTCTATCAAATATAATCTAGAATATGGTGAAAAAGGATAAGAAATATTGGTTGGACAAAATCCTCAAAGCTTTATGGGCCTACCATACCACCACGCATACTGCTACACAAGCAATGCCATACTCATTAGTATATGGTACTGAGGTAGTGTTACCCATATAATTCCAACTACCTTTTCTTAAAATATCCATTTATGAAAAACTCTCAAATAATGAGCAATCATAGAAGTCGTTAGATGAGTTGGAGTGGCTTTATGAGAACAGGTTGTGCATGTTGCACAAACTCAAGTTCCATTAGAATTGAATTGAATATGACTTAAATAAAATGGTTTACCTCCACTAACTCCTCCAAGGATAACTAGTGTTGCCTCTTAAGACCCTGATAATGTTAGGTAAGAAGCCTCTAAAGATGGAACCCAAATGGGAAAGTCCTTAAATCATACATAAGTTCTACCATAATGGAGCTTAATCATTCTCCAAAATGGATGGGAAGTATGTTACACCCCCCACCAATGAAATATTTCTCAAGAAATACTTTTCACATTTATCATAATCTAGGGAATTCACAATAGTATAATCCCTTCCCATATGTCATGGCCACATGATGTTAAACTGTATAGGTTATTCCTCACTAAAAGATGTTAAACTGGAAGTATTTCCTAGAACTATGTGTGGCTTGATTTCTACCATCACATGATACATAGAGACACCCAGACCATAATTCTTGGTTATAGCTGAAAAATTCCTCAAATTTTACATTGATTCACCTACATCATTACCAAAGGACGTTAAACTACATGGTAGATGTCCTTTCTACCTGAAACTAAACTATACAGGTTTTCTAAAACTACATACATCTTGATTTTTATTTTTAATGATATACTTAGGGATAAATTGATCCTATATCTTATTCTATCAACCATATAATCCAAAATACCCATGTAATATCCTTGATTTCCTCTACATAGTAAAAGGAACCCTTTTCATTCCTTGTTTCTCACACCGAACAAAGCTCACATGAGGTTAGGAATTTCGATGAGGGCCTTTTGGAACACACAAGGCATGGAGGCTTGTGTTAGGCTCATCAACATCTTGAATTAAATAACATAAAAGGTATATTGTGAGTCCTCAGTTCATGGCATTAAACTACATGGTTAATGCCCCTTGCACGACATAAAACTGTAAATTCCTTTGAACCTCACCTGAGAGGACCACCATTGTTGGTGTTGGTCACCTACCAAACCTCCATTCAAGAACTATGAATGACTTGATTCCTGACACCAAAAGATATGTAGAGACACTCGGGTCATCAATCTTGGGTCCATCTATAATAAACATAAAAAAATTACCCCATACCTGCATACAGGCTAGGCTGATGTAAGAAGGTCCTTCCATAAGAACTATGTATGGATTTATTCTTATCATCATAGTATACTTAGTGACACCCAAATTTATATCCTTAGTTCTATCCACAAATCCCCTTTTCACATTGCAAAACCAATGTCATTTCCACATTATATTAAACTACATGGTTCTTCAGGAACTATGTGTAGCTTGATTCCTTTTATCATAATATATATAGTGACATCCATATATCCAATCATGGGCCTATCTATAACAATCAATGGGAACAATTCCCACCTTTGCGTATGGTTCGGATCTACATAGAGAATTTCTCATTCAAGAACTATGTTTGTCTTGATTCTTGACATCACAGGATATGTAGTGACGTTCAAATCTTCAATCTTGGGCCTAGATACAACAAAAGATAAAAAATGCACTCCAAACTACATAAGAGACCAGGTCATGCAATCTCACTCTACCTATATATGACTCAGATCTATACATGTCTTGCTTACACATATAACATGCCTCATAAAATTTTTCACAGCGGTTCCCATGTCCTTACCACATGAAGTTAAACTACATAGAAGTACTTCCTTACCTAATGACATTAAATTCTAAGATAAACATTTTGGTTTCATTACATTAGAAATACACAACAAAAATATCCTTACCATATGAAAATAAAACTCAAGGAAAATTTCCTTACCGCATGATGTTAAACTGCATGGAAAACATCCCAACTACATGATGATAAACGATACAGGCCATCACCCATTTTTTATCCCCTATCAAGGGACCACAAGATCCTTACCCTAGATAACGAGAATACAAGGTGCTTCCATCATCTTTTAAAGAACCTAAATCCATAATCTACACTTCATGCCTCAAGTGATTTGGGTTTCGAAAAACCTTTGATGGCCCTCGGAAAGGATACATATCTTCAAGGGACCCTTTTCTGGACTATGCATGTATGCCTATGGCTCCTGCATGTGCACCTATGGTCGTCAACCAAATGTTTCACTCTGACAAAAGTAAATTTTGATCGTTATGAGCCCTAATATCATTGTGGAAGAACTAAGCACCCTAGTTTGATATGAAAATATCTTGGTATGATTGCCTCATTCCATCACTCATGACCTGAGAACCTCGATCCATGATTTATAGTATTTTTTTCTCCCACTCAGAAGAGAAATATGGTACTACTAACCCTGGGTATCCCAATTAGGCTCTTATATATCATTATCTATATTATTTTAATGTACATTGAGGAATTAAATTGCATGTGCATTTTTCAAAGTTATACGACCTTAAAATCTAGCCTATAATGGTCCAAATTCCATGACCTTAAACTCCTAGTGAAATAGACACAAAACTTTTCATGATGAAAACTCACAGAGGGAGGCCTGAGAAAAAGTCAAGTATTCACTCTCTAAACTCTTTATCCCTATAGTTTAGGAAAAAATTAGGGTGCAATAAATAAGGAATAAATCTCATGGGTCCTACTCTATAGCCCTAGTAAAATCCAAGATATGCTCTTTATACCCCATGGTCCAGGAAAAAAAAGATTAATGATTTTTCACATCTCCTCATCATGGGAATATGTTCTATAAGTAGTGTAAAAACCTCTAGGGTGTTCGAACCCTTCTTGGATATTACCCTTTCCCAAAAATCACACTTCAAGATTGGGGGTGCCTCATATCAACATAAACCTTCCATGTCCCTTGGAAAAGATATTTGTATTCAAGTGAACCTTTTCTTGACTATTAATGTATTCCTATGGCTCCTGTATATGCACCTATGTTCATTAACCAAATGTGTCACTCTACAAAAAGTAAATTCTGATTATTGCAAGACCTGACTTCATTGTGGTAGCACTCAGCATCTCATTGTAGCTAAATTAATCTTTTTATGACTATCCCATATAACCCACCTGATATGAACACTTTGGACCATGATTTACAATCTCCATACCAAACTATCCAAATGGATTCGACATTCTCAATGTTACACTACTGTATTTCATACCCTTTCTCAAGGCCATAATGTGACACTCCATTCCCAAAATTTTAATGTACCACACCTTGTGATTCGAAACCACAGGTCATAGGTCTTGAGATTCATAATAAGAATCCTAATTTCCCTACGGTTCCACAACCCTTCTTGGATAGCCTTCCTCTATTACCCAACCTCATAATCTATATGTTTGAATATTCAAAAATCTTTCATGGAACTCATAGAGGAGTGGATATCATATGTTGATTCACCATTATACAAATGAATATGGGCCTTGACCCACCAAATAAATAAATATCATGCTTACCAGAAAGGACCTTCAATCCTTGTGATCCCTGGAAACACCACAACGGAACCTAGAATATTAGAATGTCATGGGATATACCTGACATGTTTTCCCCATCTCATATTCACATACTCAAACTTTTGGGTTATGACTTATTTCACCCATGCATAAATTATCTAGGTAGACCTATAATACCTAGTATTTCTCCCTCAATCGATATTACCTCCATAAATCTTCCATAGGCCCTAGAAAATATACCCAGCTTCAAGGACCCTTTTCTTGACTATGCATGTATTCTAATGGCTTATGCATATGCTCCTATGGTCATCAACCAAATGTGTCACTCTGCAAAAATGGATTTCTGATCCTTGTGAGCCATTGTTATACCACGGTAGAACCTGACACCCAAGAGTGTTTTGGGTCATTCCAAGCATGTATGCACCATATTTCATGATCATTGATTAGGACTATGCCAAAATAACCTAAACTAAATCAATATCAGGTATCAGCTAAAAGACCCTAAACTAAAGTTATAAAATGTCCTAGCTAAAATACCCTAAACTAAAACATTAGAAGGTTTGAGAAAAATGACCCTAAACTACAGCAATAGAAGGTCTGAGATAAAAGAACATAAACTATAGAAATAGAAGGTCCGAGCTAAAAGAACCTAAACTAAAACAATATAAGTTAAGAGCTAAAAGACAATAAACTTAAAAAATAGAAGCTATGTTACACCGGTTCATGATAATTCCAAAGAACCAGGGGGAATTTACTTTTCTCAGAAGTGATCCCTTGTCTCTTTAGACATCACTCCTAAGGGGGGCTTTTTTTGATTCCCACCAAACAAGAATAAATAAATTCAAAAAGGGATAAATACCTAAATATGGGTATTTTCATCCCCACAAAATCAAAGGAAAAGATAGACAAGACTCACAGATCACATAAACCCCCTAAATATAAATGATTGCATGATCACCATAAGATCATGTGAAAGAACCATGTGCAGTGCATAACTTGTAGTAGATCCCATGGAGCCCCTTTCAAAAAATCCTCCTACTCTTATGAAGGCACTTTGGACAACTAGTGCTCACACAGTGGAAGAAGGATAATCTCCCCCATGCCACATAGTTTTTCAACCGACGAGTGCCTAACAACCCATCTGAAATTCCTTCAAAAATAGGAGGAAAATATCCAAATGGTGGGATCCTCTTGTGGTTTTAAAAAAAGTGATGGTTTACCATTGGGGATAATTATTTTCATTAACAATATTCGATAAAAATCATGATACCCCTAAGCCTTTGAAAAATAAAACAAAGGAAATAAAAGTGGATGAGTCGGGATCCACTTGCAGTCGTAAAATACATGTGGTGTGCCTTTGGCAGTCTGCAAGATACCATGAGACCTCGGCGGTATGACCACCTCATATTTTGAAATCCCAATGGTATATTTTCCTCATCACGCAAAGAGCCCCAAGCATGTCCAGGTGACCTCGCACTCCCCTTTTGATCCCTAAGGACAAATGGATGGGTTTTTCCATGAAATGATCATGCATATCTATATGAGATTTGTTGGTCATGTGATGCATCACCGAGAGGTAGAGTATTTGTCTTATAAAATACCCAATAAACCTCAAAAACTCCATGACCTTTACAAAATAAACAAATGGAATAAAATAAAGAGGAGGTGGAAGAATCTGGTGGTTGTAAAAATCTTATGACACGCTAAGAAAATCAATAGCATGGTCTTGCGAGACTCCTGGACAATTCAGTATGATCTCGAGAAGGCCCCTTAACAAACCATCATTGTCTCATGGAATTCCCAGATAATTTACCTAAGATCATACAAATGTATTTAAATAGGTTCCCTGGTCACTTGAAGGCCCTTGTACATGTCAATATGACAACAATGAAGTCCTTTGGAATACCCACATGATTCAATAATTCTCCATTAATTAATGATAATTCAATAAAGGAAACATTGATAGGAAAGACTATCAGTCGCTAAAAATAAGGTGACACCCTTAGTGTGATCCATGGAGGAGACTTGTGAAGATGCATGATGCTGAAGCTACTTGTTGACTCTATCCTAGATTCACGTGATACATGCCATGAAAAGTAGTGAATTTTCAGGGTGTTAAGGTCTATAAATCCCGCACCCCTGTATGAAAAAATAATGAAATGTCATGATCACAATAAAGGACAAATCTCTAATGATGGAAGAGCTCTTAGAACCTATCGTTAGTGATAGAGTGGATTTCTCAAAGTGGTGGATCTCATGACTAGAAAGTTTTTTTCAAGTACGATATCATCGAACAACTGGAGAAATAATGAACCATAAATAAATCACTTCTCATGATCACTCATAGATCACATGAAGGAGTTATAGTAATACAAGTGAGGAACATCCTTCATATATTCTAGATCTTGTGAAAATTAAAATAAACTAACACTAAATAAATCTAAGTCATTCACAATATAAAGGCTAGAAAAAATAATGATTGTGATATAAATACACGAAGAAAATATATGTTGATCCTTATTCACATTAAATGAACCATCCAGGACATGCAACAGCACCAAGGGATGTCTCCCAGATCTCAAAACATCCCTTTGACATGCTATTTGGATCATGTGGATCCCTTTGGAACATGTCGAAGAAATTATCATGGCACCCCCTGGGCGTGCCCCCTTAGTCTCTTGAATCCCTCTAGGCTCTCTGTCCAAACACTTTTATTTCCTTCAAATGTGTTTTTTGAATCATATAACGGTACCCATTTATGTCATATAAGTCTCACGGTAGCACCCAGGCATGTCCAATGTCTCTCGCAGTACCCTCTGGGCAAGGCACCTAGGTATCGTGATTCCCTCCATACATGTTAACCAGAACATGTGCCTCCCTCTGAGACATATCATACTGACTCTCACAAAACCCTCCATATATTTCAGCCAGATCTTGTGATGAAACCAGGGAGTGTTATTCAGATAATGTGACACCCTCTGAATAAGTCATCCAAGTCATATGATAGCTTCCAGGTTTGATCATCCAGGTTTTGTGATGTCCTCCAGATGAGTCAACCTTGATCACGAAACAACCCTCAAACATTTTATCCAAGATATGTGATTTTCCTTAGAAAATACAACTGGATTGCATGATTTCCTTAGGACATGCTAAGAAGACATTATCTAACATGTCAAGAACAAAATAAAGGCATGTTTAGTAGAAAATCATCATTTTCCAGGCAGTAAAGTAGTCCATGTCACTAGGGCATCTCAGGGATTAATAACTTTTTCCACCCTTGGTGTGAAAGCCCCAAACATGGGGAACGTCAGTGTGTAAGCCCCAACCAGTGGAAAAATATGATATACCCAGACCAAAGAGCAATGTCGGTGTGTAAACCCTAATTAATGAACTATGAGAACTCTGATTCCTTCCATAATCAGGATACATAGTACATCTTCCAAAGTCCTGAGCTCCATATCAAACCTCCATAGGGAAACGTCAGTGTATAATCACTGATCACTATAGGGAAACATTAGTGTGTAATACCTGATCACTATAGGTAAATTTCAGTGTGTAAGCCCCAATCACTATAGGTAAATGTCAGTGTGCAATCCTTAATCAGTATAGGGAAACATCAGTGTGTAAGCACCAATCATTGAACTATGATAACTCTAACTCCTGTAATAACCAAGATACATGGGATGCCTTCCTAAGGCCTAAGCTCAAATAAACATCCATTTAATTGTAAGCCTCATGTTTGACATTTCAACCATCGGGACCCAATAATTTCCATGGGATGATCACTCTACCTCATCCCTTAAAGGATTGACAAGTTAAATGAACTATGAGAAACTAAATTCCTACCATAACCAGGATACGTAGGATGCCTCTATGAGGCCAGATACCCATATTAAATATCCCAAGGGTTGTCTCATTACACAAGTCCCACATCTATATGAAATGAAATTTATCACTTTATATCCCTTATTTCTCACACTGAACATATATCACGTGGTCTTAGAGAGCTATAATGAACACCTCATTAGCATCACGAATCCCCACTAGCTAGGGAAATGCCAGTATGTAAGCCCTGATGATTGGAATGGTATAAAAACCCCTACACATTTGGGCATCCACCACGGGGCTAGTCCTAGGGGCATGATTGAACTATTATAACTTTGATTCCTTCTATAACTAAGATATGTAGGACATATCTGAGAGACTCAAGCTCAAAAATTTGGTTCCTCAATTCCTATACATATTTTCTCTTTATATGATGTTAAACTGCACGGGTCTAACAAGCTACATTGGTTTTGATTATTATTATAATAATGATATGTAGGATGCCTCATAATGCCTCAATATCCTCCCCAGAATATCAAATACCTCCCTAAGATGCATACATATAGACTCACTAATGAGATACCCATTACTCAGAAATATAAAAAGATCCTAAGACGCATACATATAGACTCACTAATGAGATACCATTTTCTTCTATTCATCAATGAGATTACATTTCTTTTTTATATTAGGATAAATAACCTATAATAATTTTTTAGGTTAACTGGTCCCATATCAGGATTAGTAAGAGATTCACGAACATATCTTGAATCTATAAGAGTCCTAAAGTAGGAAACAATTCCCCTAAAAATGATGTGATGATCCCAACCTCTCTTCCTCTTGAAAAATATGTTTCCCTAATATTCATTGGGTATAAAACCCCAAATGGACACCTGCCTTTGGAAAGTAGGTTTGTACCTAGTTATTAATAAGGGAACCACTAGTAATTTCTATTAATAATGATAATGGTAACCCTATGTTAATTATTGTGAAATAAATGAACCCCCCCCCCCCACAATCAACCATCAGGGCCAATCAAACCTGCCTCAGTGAGGGTTTCCCCAATCATATCTTCCCCCATCGAAACACATGCATTAATGATTTATTTTATCAAATTCAAGGATATTAATACTTTTCAATGACCTATATTCACTCAGGTTATCATTAGTTAAGTTTAAAGAAGTATTATATACAGATGATGGCATTTCTAATAAGGTATGGACATTATGAGATTATGATAATTACATTTGTATTGACTAATGAACCTTTGGTATTTATGGATATTATTAATAGAGTATTGAAGGATTATATTTATAAATTTTTGATGGTATTCAATGATGATATATTGATATAATCTAAAATCTTTGAAGATTATGAGATTCATCTTTAAATAATTCTAAGACCCTCTGAAAAAAATATGTGGGAAATATAGTAAATGCGAATTTTGGCTTAATGAAATTTCTTTTCATGGCCAAATTTTCTCTAAGGATAGAATATATGTTGACTCTTTAAAGGAAACAGTAGTCAAGGAATAACCTACACTTATGAACATAATCAATATCTGAAGTTTCATGGGTTAAGAAGGTTACTATTGATGGTTTGTTCAAGATTTCACCCAGTTTTCCAACCCGTTAACCAAGTTAACATGTAAAGGGGTTAAATTCACATGGTTAAGGGAATATAAGGAAATTTTTGAAGATCTTAATAGGATATTGATTAATGAACCATATTTTAATTTTCCATTAGATGGGTAAATATTTATAATATATAGTGATGTATCAAATAAAGGAATTTGTTGTTTCTTTATGTATAATGATAGGGTAATTGTCTTCACATCATGGAAATTTAAAATACATGAATAGAACTATAAAACTCATGACCTTGAGCTAGAATCTATAATATTTTCTTTGAAAATATGGATACACTACTTTTATGGATAAATATGTGATATATATATATATATATGGACCAAATGAGTTTGAAGTATATCTTCTCTTATAATGAGCTCAACATGAAGAAAATATGATGGTTCAAACTACTAAAAGAATATAATTTCTTGATACACTATTACCCTAGGATGGAAAACAAGGTGGATGATGTATTTAGTAGGTAGGACCATAGAGTTCTAACAATGATGAGGATTAATAATGATACAATATACAGAAATTTAGTAAATATGGATATAGTGAATTTTAAATAAGGGGTTCTATCATTCCTTTTCTAAGAAATTATTAAAACATAATTACTAGAAAATATATAGAAGTACCAACAAGATTAATAGGAATTAAAAATGAATATAAATTAGTAAATTAGAGTAAATTGATAGAATTAATCTACAGATATGAAGTATTGAAGTTTGTAGATAGGTCATGTGTTACATCCATACCAAAGTTGAAGAGGGGACTACTATATGAAGAATATGTCTATAACTTATCTATTTACCATGATCACACAAAGATGTATAGGTATTTAAAAGAACATTTTTGTTGGGATGGTATGAATCTTGAAACTGTAGACTATGAGACCATATTCTTAGTATGAAAGTAGGTAAAGGCTGAAATAAAATATCTTAAGGGAGCCATGAAATCTCCTCTAATGCCTATATGGAAGTGGGAAAATGTTACAATGGAATTTTTCATTATAATCCTAAAGACTCTAGGAAACAAAATTTCAATATGCATCATCATTGATCATCTTACGAAGCCTTCTCATTTCATAGAGATATGAGAAGATCTACCCCTTGATCACCTTGATTGTCTCTATTTCAATGAAATCAAATGTTTTTATGGGTATCCTCTATCAATCATATCTTATTGTGATCCTAAATTCACATAAAAATTCTATAAGAGTATTTAAAGGCCTATTGAGACTAAGATACATTTAAAAACTACCTATCATCCCTAAACTGATGGTCAGCCTAATGGGACTATATATATATTGTAATATATACTTAAATCATTTTATCTTAACTTCTAAAGTATGTGGCGTTAGTAGATACCTTTAGAAGAATTTTTATACAATAAAAAATTCCATTTGAGTATCGATATGGCATTATATAAAGAATTATATGGGAAGAGGTGTCATGATCAAACCTATTAGGAATAGGTTAGAGAAATAAATCTAGTTATCCTAGGGATTTTATAGGATATGGTTTTATGGAATATTTGATACCATATTAAAGAATACTATATCATAAAAAAATTCTAGTCTAATAATAAAATAGAGACTTCAAATTTTAAGTTGGAGACCATGTATTCTTTAAGGCTTCCCCATGGAAGGGAGTTATGAGATTTGGTAAAATGGGGAAGTTAATCCCTAGGTACATTGGTCATTTTTAAATACTATAAATAATTTTAGATGTAGCTTACTAATTGGATAATCCTCCCAACCTTTATAAAGTATAATATTTATTATAAGTTTCATTACCTAGGAAATACATGCTAAATCCAACACATGTGCTCACATATAAGTGAATATAGGTGGAGCCTAACTTGACTTATAGCGAAGAGCCTATACAGATTCTTGACACTGGAGAGAAAGTGTTGTGGAATCAGACAACTCAAATAGTAAAATTCGTTTAAAGAAATCACAAACTAGAGGAAACATAGGATCCTGAAGAAGTTAAGATGAGTTAATACCCATAATTTTATAGTAGATAAGATATACCCCAATTTTAATGATTAAATTATTTAATAAGGGGATAATTTAATACTTGGGACCCTATTATAAAAGGTAAACACCATATCCTGGACTATCACATGATGCACACTATAAAGAGCATTTATTCACGATTTTATTTAAAAGTTTAATTTATTAATGTAATAATTTTATATTAAAAATCATTTTTAATTATTTATAAATATTTTAGTTTAAGATGAAATTTTTGGATTTTTTAAAAAAGATTGATTATTAGGTGAATAGTGAAAATATCATTTTTGTTAAAACCACAAATTTTATGATATCTCAAGAATAAAATAAAACTAAAAAAAAACCCTCATCATGAAAAAATATATGTTTCATAAGTATCATTATTTATTTTAAAATGTTATGTTTAATTTATAAACCTATACTAAAATTTTAAAGCTTAAGTCACTTTTTACTAAAATTGTTTCAATGAATTATACAATTAAACTATATAAAATTTAGAGATTTAGTCCTATTAAATGGTTTTAAAATTTATAATCAGTAGGTACTAATTATTTAAAATTTATCATTTTATTTTTTTCATAAAAATAATATTACAAGGATTAAATATAATTACTATGATAATGATAAAACTATTTTTTTAAAGAACTATTTTATTAGCATTGTGTAATTTTACTATAATAAAATAAATTATTAATTTATAAATAATGATAATATTATTATGTTTAAATATATATAAAAATATATTAACACTCATTCATTTAGTAATCAATACTAAATATGATTAGGAACACTTAATTGTGAAGGCATTATTTTTCTATAAAAAATGTTTTCTATACGTTATATATTTTAATTTAAAAGTTAATTTTATCATATTTAGAAATTGAATTAGATTAAATAGATTCAAAATTTTGGTTCATCGCACATAAATTTGGTAATATATGTTACCAAATATTTATAATAAAATATAAATTACTTAGTTAAAAACTTGTTACCATGGTAAAAACCAAAATGAGAAAATGAAAAAAAAAATTGTAAATAACTAAAAAATGCTTAAAAAATGTATGGAAATTATTTTTTAAGGATTTATCAACCCAATTACGCCTAAAAATATATTATTTAGAAATTTTGGATTCATTTAGCTTTGAATAGTTTAATGATAACATTGTAAAGTAAGAGTATCCACAAAAGTTCCATTTTCTTCACTTATAAAAGGAACTCACTTCCTCCAATTCATACCTCGCCTATTCATTGTAATTTATTATTTAAAATATTATATTTTTATACTATTATAACTCAATCAAACATTCTTATACCTATGGTCATCATTAGTTAGTTGATGCCTCCCTTTCTAAGGATATTTATAAGAGAAAACTCAAGCTCGCAACGTAAGTATTACTTTCCAATTAGTCTTTGTTTATTAATATTCCTATTATTAACCTATTATATACGTACCAACATAATTAAATTATTATAATAATTATAATTATATTTTATTTTATGAATGGAAGATCCTCACCATTTTTTGTGGGTGGTAAGGGTTTGGGAGGTGAGGACCAAGTTGCGGGGTCAAGTCCCTATGCATGCAAGTTTACTGTGATTTTATTCCTTGTGTTGTGTTACGTGATGGGGTATGTAATAGAAATATTCTTATATAAATTTAAAAACCATTATTTATTCCTATAAATACCTTAAGAGAAAACAAAATTTTCATTAGTGAGTGTGTGAGGACTACCACATCCATGAATCAACATCCTCTATTTTTTCATAATACCTCTCATGGTTGATTTTGATTATGGGATTGATGAATAAATAATATATATATATATATATATATATGTATGTATGTATGTATAATATAACTATTATTATGAAATTTAAAATTATCATGTACCTCTATTCACTCTAATTCATCAATAAATAAAAATTTTAACCATGTATTGTGCAAACTACCACCTCCATGAAGTAACATATCTCATTTTTCATCTTGTTTATTTATTATTTATTAAACCAAATTTAAATATGAATAAAATCATTAATATAATATTAAAAATTTAATTATTATATTTTAATAATTATATTATTTTAAAAATAAACCACTTTCATAACCATAATCATCCATTAATTATAGTATGTTCATATTTGGGTTAGTTTGACCACTTATATAAACAATTCTATAAAACTCTACCATTTATAACTATGGGAAATTAAAAAATAATGTTATTATAAGTTAATACTAAAATAATTATTATTTAATGGTTCAAGAATTTTTATATTTAGTATTCAACTTATTATTAAAATATCATCTTTTATCTCTAAAATTACTGAAATATTCTGACACTAATTCCACTTTCACACAACAAAACTAAAACACCAATGTAATGAGATAATAGCATTATAAATAAATAAAATTTATTTATTATAGTACCCTAAATTATTTAAAAAATATGAACATTTTTATAACCATAAATAACAACACTGCCTTTATGAAACTAGAACAAATGAACAAACTATAAACAACCAATATACGAAAATAAGTAAACTAACTAGAATTCATATATATAATGACAATATATTAAGATTTTAATTGAAAATATATATGATAAAGTTATGAATTAAGTTATTAAGATATATATGTTTATTATAAAGGAGTTTAAAGTACATTCATGGAAGTTTGGATAAGAGGTAAGGGTTTTCCATCTCAAATTCCTCTCTTTGAGACATGTTTTGTATTATGCAACTAATTTTCTTTATACAATCCCTTTTTTATATTTTATATCATGAAATAAGTTTTATTCATGGTATTTTAAGATCCATTTTATCCCTTATCTTTCAATAGGTTTTTATTGAATTTATTTGCATGTCATAAGTGGGTTTTTCCGTCTCAATTTTCATTATTTGGGACTCATTCTATATTCACCACTTATTTCATTTTATTTGGTGCATACAATACCATATAAAACATTTTACCATATTACTCAAGAAATTCATGGGATTTATAATTCTATATTGATATAAATTCCTTATATTGTTTTTATTTAATAGTTACCAAAACCGTTATAAAACTCAATCTTTTCTAGTGTGGAAAAACCGTCCAAGTTTCATTTATTTTTTAGCATATATCATGACTTCAATTTCTTTTTATTAAATATATATGTTTCTATTAATTCATACCATATCACGTATTTCATTCTTATATTATGATAGATTTTTTTATATTATACTATATACTGAGAATCTAATTTCACCCTTATTTACATTCCTTTCCCCAGGAATCTTAGAGGATAACTATGTTTAATTATCCTAGATATAATGGAAGGGATATTAATTTTTATCATAATGTGTTCATGTTGTATCTTATATTTTAAAATGTAATGTATGTTTTTAAATAGTATTCCAAGACTTTAAGTTTTTGATTCCTTGGGGAACTCATGTATTTTTTACCAATAAAGTAATATTAATACAGAATCTAGGTTTCTGTAGTTTGGGATGTTATAATGGTGGTTAAATGTTCTAGTCATTTGAATTTTGATGAAAATACTTTGAAATAAAAAATTATCATTTAGAATAGATTGAATAAGTATTTAGGTATTTTAATTTTGGAGAGAATAAACCCTGAACTAAAATTTCACATGTTGTGGGTGGTGGGATCACCCTCATAAAATAACATAGAAATCACATAGAGATCACAATCTAGATAAAGTGATTGGAAATTATGATTCAATAATTCAAACTAAAAATTTGTTGAGTAGTTTTTTTCTTATAATGGTTTTATTTATGATTTTGTTCCTAAGGATGTTAATGAATATTTAATGGTTCCTAATTGGATTTTTCTATGGAAGAGAAATTAAATAAATATTCAATAAATAATGTATATATGTTAGTTTAACTACCTAAATAATAAAACTTTATAGGCACTAAATGGATTTTTAGTAATAAACCTGATGAATCTGTAAATATAATCTGGAATAAATCCATATTAGATAAATAAGTCTATTTTAAATAAGAATTCATAGATTATGATAAAACATTTTCCATAGTTTCAAGGATAGAAACTATATGAATTTAATTAGCTTATGCTAATTTTCTTGGATTTAATTTATTTTGAGTGAATGTAAAAATTTATTTTCCAAATGGATTTATTTTTAAAGAATTATATGTCATACAAACCCCTGGTTTGTAAAATTAAAAGCATCATAATCATGTTTTAAAACTTTATAAATATCTTTATGAACTTAATAAATCTATAATATATTGGTATGAAAGATAATATAATTTTATTTATAAAATAGTTTTATAAAAGGAAAAGTGGTTCCTACTTTATTCATTAAGAAAAGTACTAAAGAAATATTTATTGATTAAATTTATATGGATGATATTATTTTTGTATTTTCAAATGATACTTTGTGTAAATAATTTTCATAATTAATGAAAATTTAATTTGATATGATTATTATATGATAATTAAAGTTATTCCTTGGAGTTAAAATATTTCAAAGTGATGATAAAAATTTGCTCAATCAATCTGATAGATGTCTGTCATGGGGTGTGGGAAAAACAATTATTTCCTAGTTAAAATGAAGTATTAATGGTAACTCTAGGATTTCCCCAAAGGGGAGCGCTCAAAAAACTATTTTCACTTTTTGGTCAAGGAAAAGGTTTTGTTTTTTAAATGGTTTTTATTTTTTAAAACTAAATAGAGGAATAAAATAGTTATTTTAAAAACAATTAATTAAGAGATGGTGATTGGGTCAGGGTTGGATTAACCTATTGAAATTCTACCCTTGTTTTGAAGTTATCCATTCTTCTTATACTAACTATTAAGTGATAGAAACCACAGTTGATTCTTCTCTCTCCCTTGGTCAAATCGTGATGGTGAGAATAATCTTAAGATCTCATCTTAGCCTACCCTCCTTTTTATATATACAAGTGTTATAGTGGACCCTCCTAGTTGACTAAGTAAATTCCCAATTATGACATCATATTCCTAAATATCCAAGAGTTCCCACTACCACTTCCACCCTTTCTAACAATCATTAAGAACTTCCACACTTATCTCTATCATGTTCCATCATATACAAATCAAAACTATGTGGAGGGACATTAACATATCAACTAAAGAAATAAATAGTAATAGAATCCAAAACCAAATACAATCACACTTCATAATAAAAACTATTATTTTAATATTGAAACCAGTTTAACAAAATAGACAAATATTTTTATTCCATTAAGAACATGAACAAAATAATTAAAAAATAGTTTTATTATCCCCTTACTTTATCACTCTAATTTTACCCCTCCATGATAAGGGAAGTAGCAGTGAAATAGAAAAAATAAATCATTTGAAAAAAAACTACAATAAAATATAAAATAAATTATTAGTAGAATATTTTCCAAGAGTAGTGCACCCGAAGGTACAAGGACATATTGTATCTAATTTCCCATCTTCTTCTCTTATAGACACATGGTTTGTTCCTACTAAACTTCTGGTCAAAACTCTAAGATATCCTCCTTTTGAATTTAGAAAGTACCCTTATTTCTCATGGGTTAAAATATCTATTTCAATTTAATCTTCCAAGATACCCATGGTATTTCTTCTTAATTATAATCGAGATTTTTTTATGTCTATATCCACAAGAAATTCACCCATTAATCACATGCATTATAACATGGTTCCTGAGGCCTCATCTTGAAATGTGAATAAATTTCCTATAATCCTACTCCTGAACTTCCCTTATTTAATTTTTTTCAAAGTGTTGGATCAACCATGAGGTTGGACTCAATATATCGACCACATATCATGAAAGTGACTTCACAATGGATTAATCCTTGTAGTAGGTTCAGTGTATGGTTGATTGGTATGATCATGAAATCAATCAAGGAATTTATATAATTTTTTTCATGGTTGATTGGATATATTCTTATGGTCAATATTCACATAATATATGGATTCACCACATGGAATTTTGTTTACATAAAATAAATGATACATACACAGGCTTGTCCCATGTTTTTATAGGCATTTATAGGACTAGTCTGATACTTATGTAGATTATGGATGATGGTTGATGGTTACATAGGGTTCTATCATGGTTACGCAACACTAAAATTACACTTTCATAGTCTATGAGTAATGGTTATATAGGATTGAATAGTAATTTTATGATGCTTATATAGGGGGAAAATGATCCTCGCATATCCCCTCAATGATTCTTAGATATATATTTCAATTTTAATTTGTCCAACCATCAATTGAGGGGGATAAATCCATTACAATCCTCTAAGAATAACGAATTAAATCAATAGATATATTATTAATCATGAAATAAAATTTCACCTTACTTGCTCATAGTCCTTCACAATATAAAAATAAAGATTAATCAGTAGCAATCCATTTATATTAATTCAAAATCAAGAAATTAAATTAAGCACCTAATTTATCGATTTTAAACATTATTCACAAAAATCAAATCATTTGAAACTTAAATTATAAAACTCATTTGAACTGTAACACCCTAAGGTTTGGAAAATAAATTCATTTTATAATCTGGACATTAAACACAACTTTGCCTCTTCTATGTTTTGAATTTTGAAAAACAGACATCTAGAGTTGTGATCAATAAGTCATTTGGAGTATGATAGAACAAACTTGATTTTTGGTGAATAGTAACATACCATTATGAATAGTAATATGACCCTTATGAATAGTAAATAATGATAATATTTTATTTTATTAAGGTAATAAGATAATGAGATCTTAATAAATTTTTTAATGTGATATAAAACTAATTATACCTTTAAAATTGTTATTTTTTGAATTAACTAGGATTTTATTTAAAAATTAAATTAATAATTTTTAGAAAATAATTTTTGAAAAAAGGAGTTCATTTTTGAATTCTATACGTCGAAAAATGGTAGGGGTTAATTTTTGGGATTTTTCTGAAATTCTTGAATTTTTTATGAATAGTGAAATACGGTAAAATACCGTATATACAAATTATTAGTTAAATACACTATTTATGAAATCATAAGTGATTTAAGGCCACTTGGTTAGAATTCAGATTCACTTATTACTATTAGGGGTCACATGAAACAACACTATTGGTTGTCTTGAGGGAAATAAAAATAATAATGAATTAAATATTCAAAATTCACTCCTCTCCTCCACTATAACCCCTGCCCCCCACTCTCTCTTATCTTTACTCCTATAAGACTTGAATCTCCTCAATTTTATGCCCAAATAGCCTTCCTTAGTCACTCCCCATGTCCATAAAGCTCTTGTTCTTTCCAATAGACCAAAACTCCTTCTCTTAAGGAGGTTCCCAAGGAGGTAATATCAAGAGGTAAAGCACCTTTCTTTTTCGTTTAGTTTCATTTCAAGTTGCTTTATTTTGTAATCCTCACCTCACCTCCTATATACAAATGACCATGAAAGATCTATTATCATATATATAATGGAATTATATCATGTTAATGGAATAACCATCATCAATATCCTCTTTCACTCTTTTATTTTATAAAATAAATCAACGTCCATGAGGTTCCAATTTATAACCTTCATGGACGACAAAGTTTCATTCATCAAATTATCCTTCATTACTGGTCATGAAACCATTTTTATGGTTTAACCAGACTTTAATATATTTATTATAACCCAATTAAGATTCAGGAACCAGTATATGTACATATTATTAAATTTTATGACCAAACTAGTTCCTAATAATCAAAATACCATTAAATAATCTAAGTGAATGTCATAAATATTACATCTAATGATTATTCCTCTTTACATATAAACAAATTATATAAATGACCATTAACACTTCTGGATGTTCATAAATAATATGTAATTTCAATTCTGGATATTTACATCCATTCCACTCAATTACTTAAGAACAAGTGAACCGATTATGAAAATAAAGAAAACAAACACTCTGGAACGATGAAATTCAATATAATAACTTATCACTAAGGGAATAAATGAACTAAAAAGAATTATGATAAACTAAATAAATGTCTAATAAATTCTGAAATAAGTTATTATTAATTCTAATTTCATATTCCATGAGCATAAGTTTAAGATTGGAACACGTTCGGACTTAAGGTAAGGGTTTTTTCCACCCGAACTTCTATTTTCATTCGGGTTACTTTTATTGTCTAATTACCCCAATTAAACTCCTATGTATTATTATATTCTCCTAAAAAATTATGTGTATGCATTATAAATATGTTTAACAACCAGAATATTTCCTTATTTTATGGATGGTTACACATTTTAAAAGGAACATATGAAATTGTTTCTGAAATACAGGCCCGGTCCAAAGGAATTTCTCTAATTCTTACCTATTTTCAAGGGAACTCTAATCTATTTTTGGAAACCATTATCTTTATAAAATCACTCATTTTATTATAAAAATAAAATCTTAATTCACTTCTGGTTTTATACAAATATTTTTCCAAAATAACTCTTCTTTTCAAAGTAAAATAGTATTTATCTCAAGATTTACTCGAAGATTTTGTAAGAGTATCTTCATCTATTTAAACACTCTTGTTAATTCTTGTGTATTATTGGGATTAGTATTCCATGTTAGAATATACCATATTTAATTTAATGTTTTATGATTATTTTGGATGTGTATGTGCTATCTTAAAACCATTCACCAAGTTACTCTGAATGGTTAGTGTTTATGCTTAATGTTCGGGGAAAGTTATTTTCATTTCATATATTAATTTCAATATGAATGTATATGTTGTTTATGTTTATCCCCATTAATATGAGGAATTCATTGAATTTATTAAGTGTCAGGTGGGGCCCACTATATCCCCTCGGTGCATCGGTAGGTCACATGAGATAAACTATGGTCTTGGCACAAGGCCTTGACAAAAATGATTATTTATGGTCTTAGCATGAGGCCTTGAAAGTATGGTTATGTTGTCCCACATTATGAATTCCCTCATTATGAAAATAGTATTGATGTTTCATGTTGTTATTCGACTAGTAGAATACCCATGATTATGTTATATTATATAAATATTTACTCAGATCATATTTCTTCCATATTATGTTCAAGTTTTTTTAAGGCATGTGTTTTCAATTATTCACCATGTCTAATGTTTAAGTTATCTTCTATAATATTTCTTACTCTTACTAAGAATTTGATCTCACCCCTTTCTTATGTTTCATTTTCTCAGGACATGAAGAATTTTTTTATGAATGACATGATAAAATAACCTTGGAGTTATGAATGTTTTCTAAGGATTTTCTATGTTGTTTTTCATTTTATGTTGTAAATTTGAACTTATGTATGTATCTTGTTTCCAACAATACTAAAATAATCGGTACTTCAGGATTCTTATTCCTTGTTTATATGCCAATGTAATCAAATAAGGCACTAGCTCCAGGAAACTGGGGTCGGGTCCTTACATGAAATCTATGAATTAATAAATTTGGGGGAATATAATTAACTAAATATCAACAAAATATCAATAATTCATTGAATATTTCAATTCCTCGACACTTAAACCTTAGACTCTGGAAAAGTAAGTTTAAAAATATTACAAAATAAAAATGAAATCACTATCCAATTTGAATTCCATTTTTCAATCACCATGTTCCCCATAATATCATGCCTCATTGAGTATATTTATTCAATTTTCTTAATTAATACTATTCAATTAATTACCACTTCTTTCATCCCCTCATGTACAATTAAACCTACCTTCCTAAAAATATTTCACTCTACATTTAAGTATGATTTTCCAACAATGGTTTTATTATTCCAAGTTCATATAAGTTTTACTATAGGATTGATGAATTTCTTCAAATCCAACCAATGACTCAATTATTTGTCCATATCATGAGGTATTGGTCAGTGTTGTTCTATGGATTAAGGGTTTGTAGTATTTTCATTTTAAACTCTTGAGGTCAAATGAGGAATTTGGGCTCTAAGTTGAAACTCAATGTATGATTTAAATTTTTCTACAAGAATGGATTCCCCTTAAAATTCCACTTCTATTAAATCATATTAACATATTTTAATTACCATGTATATCCCACACCTTTTATTAATTAAACAGTGGAAAACATTCCTCTCTATGTTTCCTTTAGCAGGTTGCACAAAAAAATTACTTTGGTTCTACTCTTTGAAGGTGGAGAAAGAATTTAGACTATCTATGAAGGGTGTAGGGTTTGTATTTACACAAGTAAGGAAGTATTTTTTTCATCCTTTTGATGTTCCCAGGTCCTACTTCAAACTTATCTATCTTCGATACTTCTTTCCCACACATCTTCTCCATAATAGGCTTAAAAAACTCCACATTTTCAAATATATTTTAGCTCCAAATGGAATAAAAAAACCTTTTTTCCTTCATGGGTGGTCTAACCATAGATTAATTAAAATAAATAAACATTTTATTCCCTATTTCCCCATTTTCAATATCATTATTTTAAATTTCTCAAACCTATAATTTCTCTTAAAAATCATATTTTTTAGAGAAACAAAGGGATTTTTCTCTTACAAATAGTAATATAATTCTATGTTCAATCTTGGATTATATGTAGAACATTTTTTCACTCTTCCCATAATTATTTTTATCCAAAAATAGTAAAAAAAATACAACACCTTCCTCTTTAAATTCAAAAAGATTTTGTTAAACAGATTGGTCTATCTTCTTTTCTCCCTTCCCCTACACATGAATTAAACTTAGACAATTAAAAAGATTCTAGATAAATGTAGATAAGGATATTTGTATTGTAATGTGACTATATAAAAAATTCATTCATGAATACTAAGGTATACAAGGATTAAATTTCAAGTTAGTATTAAAAATAGGATTCATTGTAAAAGGGTCTTACAATCAAAACAATATTTCAATAATTTTAGCACAATTTCCTTGAATTATATATGGTTTTGACCATATTTCTTAGTAAGTTATAGTTATTCCATCATATATTAATTCTCTCATGAAAAAGGGAATAGTAAATAATATTTCAAATTTGGTTTAGAATCCTCATAGGTATGTGATAAAGATAAAAGATAGTATTCCATGGTATAAGATTCAACAATCCATGGTATTTTTAGGAATTTACTTTAATTTTAATTTGAAAACAAGTTTATTTAAGTATTAATATAAGTTTATTTAATGAATAAAATTATTTTTCAACATCGGAATGGATTCATAGTTTTCAATGGTATTCCATCTAAGCTCATGAGATTCAAAAACATGATAAAATAAAAAAAGAATCACAAAAAAGTTTGTAAAAGAAAAAAACATTAAAAAAGAAAACCAAAACATTAAAATTTCATAAACTAAATTTCCTAAACTATAGGATTCCCCCAACCACACTAAATTATGTAGTATCCTCAATTCATTAAAACATATTTATGATGTAATAATATTTTAAGTAGAATCACAATAACATATCAGTGTTAAAGAAAGTTACATCATGATACTCTTTAGTGATAAATAGTTTATAGGTGTATGATATCCTCCAATAGATCTTATTAAAAATTATCATTGAATTTTTTATGTTTTTACTCATTAATAGTGAATAGTTCCTGTTATCCTTCCTTTAATATTTTTATAACATCCAAAGGATAAACATGAGTAACTATAAATGTAACTTCCCATATGGAACTAATGTAACCTATAATAAGTTTGAATCTTGAGTTTTATAAAAAATTATGTCTCTAAGATGGATTTATTTCTATTTGATCAACTTTTCATGAGACATACTTGTTATTTATTTGTAAATTATAGAATTTTCAAAATTATCTCTTATAATTTATTATGGGTCTTATTTATATAATATAATTGATATTATAGATCTTTCTAGGTCCAAATTTATCTCTCTCACAACCCAATTGGTTTTTTGTTCCAGTTTCTTAGGCAGGTAGCATCTTTTCCCATAAATCAGACTATATTATATCATTCCTATAGAAGTTTTATAGGATTTCATACAATATCATAAGGTATCTTTAAAATTTTGGTTCTAGTATTTTCTATTTGGTTTAATATTCTTTTCTAAAATTCACTTTATCTCCCTATTGCACACTTCATCCTAGACATTGGTTTAGGGATAATAGGGATTTGATGTTTTATGATGCTCCCTATACTTATTTAGTGAATCCTCTATTCACATATTGAAAAAATGATTCCCTTGACCACTAATAATGTATCTAGGAACTCTAAACCAATAAAATATATTTGATATAATAAAATCACAAAAAAAATTAACACAATCGATTTTGGTGGATTTTGATTCCACCTATTTCAAAACATAATCAACTATAATGAATATATAATAATTTCAAAATTACATGGGAAAGGTGGAAATAAAATATATTCCCTTCTCTTTAAAAAATTCACAAAAACTAAGTGGTTTTAAGGGAATTGCTTCTCCCTTTTAAATATTTCTAGAAAACTAACATTTTTACATATTTTACAAAATTCATGTGAATATTTGAATAAAGTTGTCCAGTAAATTTTAGATTCTAAAATTATACTTATTATTTTGATAATTTAAAATTGTACTCTACGATATAGGTTGTGAAAAAAACTTAAAAAAATCAATTTCACTTTAAATAAATAATCTTCTCATCACATGGTCATTAAAAATTTTCCACATGTGAGGATCTTCATATATTTAAAATATGGGTTCATATTTTAAGTCTTTGAATCAGTTGGGGGTTTAATTGTGTTGAGTCTTGAGAATTTTTCTAATAATTTACCATTTCATCATACCATGGAACTCCACCTTCAAAAAAGTAGATTTGATACCCTATAATGAGTCCTAGTATTGGTTTGTGGGTTGGAATCTCCACTTGGACTGTGTTGGGTGGTCCGCTAAAGTGATTGGCCACTTGGATATCAGATCCATTTTTTATTTAATTTAAAAGTTAAAATCATGAAGCAATAGCATCCATCTCATAATATTGGGCATGGAATTTTCCTTATTCATCAAATATCTAAGGGTTTTATGGTCATAAAAAAACAAAAAACTTTATCTTTAAGAAAATATGATCTAAATTTGTCCAAATAAAATAAAACTACAAAAAATAAATTCTCGGGTTTTGTAGTTAAATTGAGAAGTGTATAAGATTCCTGAGGGATGGTAAATGACATTTTTTCTACATTCAATTATTTTAGAAATGACTAGTCCAACTACTCTTTTCGAAGCATCACAAAGTAGTTCGAATGTTTTTTACCATTTTTGTGGTTTCATTCATATTGGGGTTATCAGTATCCTATTTAACTCATCCAAGGATTCCTTACACTCATCATTAAAATCAAAATTAGTATCTTTCAAAAGTAATCTAGAGATAGGGATAAAAAAATTATTAAAATCCTTGAAAACCCTTCTATAAAATCTTATATGTCCTAAAAATATCTAACATGTTTCACATAAGTTGGGTAAGGAAAGGAATTTATCACTTCAATTTTTATTTATCCACTTCAATTTAACTTTTTGATATTATATTCCCAAGGAAAATTAATATTTCTACCATGAAATGACCATTTTCAAAATTCAAAACAAGATTCTTTTCAATGAAAGCTTTTAGAACATTTTTAAGACTTTTCAAACAATAGTCAAAAGAATTTCTGAAATCTATAAAATCATCCAAGAATACCTCCAATAAATATTAAATGTGATCAAAAAATATACTTTCCATGTTCCTTTGAAATGTACCTAGAGTATTATATAATCCAAATGGAATCATAATATAAATAAGGTACTAAAGGGTCATGTAAATGTTGTCCTATCTTAGTCCTCTAGAGTAGTGAGTCACTGAAAATATCATGAGAACACATCTAACAAGAAAATATGAGTTTTAACAGCCAATATCTCTAACATCTAGTCAACTAAGGGGATGGGGAAATGATCTTTCCATGTGTTATGATTTAAATACCAGTAGTATATACACACTCTTCAGCTGTTTTTCAATCATTAGGGGGATTAATTCATTATTTTCATTCCTCAAAATGGTTAAGTTAGTTTTCCAAGGAACTATATGAATGGTGATAACACATTGTGAATATAAAATAAGATATATGGTCCCAACATCTAATATCCACTCTATATCTTTCTTCAATACCTCTATTAAGGTGTGATTTATCCTTTTGGGTTGCCTAATAGGTTTTTAATCCCCTTCAAGAACTATTTTATAAGAGAATATTTTTGTATTTATTCCCAGGATATCACCTAAGCTTTTTACTATTATTTGGATAGTACCCCTCAAAATTTCAATCGATGTTTGTTCTGAGTTTCAAGATAGATTAATAGAAATTATCACTATTAATTTTTCTCCTTCCATGAGATTCACATATTTAAATTCATATAGAATTGGATTTAATTCCATATTTAGTGGTTGTTTAAGAGATGAAATTAAATTTAGGTTCCCTACCCCTAAATCTTGAACTTCTTATACACAAGAAAATATATCATCTTCTTATTCATGAAATAAACCATTATATTCACAATAAAACTCCAAAGTTACATATTTCTATAATATGAAAATATAATTTAAATATTTATGGATGGAAACATATTCTTTGGAATTTTCAATCAAAAATAGTTTTCTTAAGGATAAAAATTCATATAACACACCTAAATATTCAAATGGTTCAGCCTCTTCAATGTGGGATAGTGCAAGGAGTAAAAACGCATCTTAAGAATTCTAAATAGAGTCAAAAATGTTTAAGTGGAACGTGTTTTCTCTAAAATCATTTAAGATTGTTTTTTATGCACATTGATGATGGTCTTGGATATATTCATAAAATTTCAATCCAAAATTATGTTTGAGTGGCCTGTTTCTCTATCTTCCTCCATGTTGAGCACATAGAAGTCCACTATATATATCATGCCCTTAACTCTAACTAACACATCTTATAAAACCCCTACTGTAGAAACAATGGATATTTTTGTGGGTTGTACCACCCCTCTTATAGGATTCAAATATCCTATCCAAAAATAAGTAAATAATTAGTGAATAAATATATTAATAAAATAACTTAGATCACATAAATTATTTGAAAATTTTAAAGACCTAATGGTGTAGGGAATAGAAAATATCCCTAGATCTTGAAATTTTATGGGTACTTGGATGTGATAAAAGTGGAGACACTTCATTATAAGTTGATACTATTATTCCCTTGAAGCTTCATAATTTAGATTAAAATTTCCTTGAAGAACTTAGAATACTTTGGAATCTTTTTAGGGATTCATGAAGGGGAATATTGATCTCGTATTTATAAAACATTTCTAGAATTTCTTTTTGAAGTGATATCCTAAATTTTCTTTAGTTGTATCATTCTTGATAGGAATGGGTGAAGTTATTTCCTCTCCCCATTATGTATTTTGAGTGGCGTTTCTTGTATCTTTTTCTTGGTATATATTTCTCCACTTCCTTGTTATTTTATTCTTCATGTGGCTAATTTTCAAGAATTTTCCCATAATTTTCAGAATTACCAACTTCATTATCATCTAGTTCTATTTATCTTGGTTTGGTTTTAGGAGTGGTTGTTGGTTGGATCTATTTTTCACTTCTTGTTTTTATCATAATAACATTATCCTTGGGGTTAGGTACTATTTCAGTGTGTAGTTTTTCTGTATTTTTAGACAATGCTTTCATTATTTCTCTCAAATATTTGATTTAATTCCTAGGAATATCAATTTGTTAACCTTATTGTTGTTTCACAAGAGTTTTTTCATTGGTTGATGATTTTTTATAAGTTATATTCAATTTGAAAGGGGGTGTCTAGTATAGTGGTTGGTGATCATACTTCTTTTATGATTGTTGAAAGGGTGGTGGTTGTTGGTATTGTCATTTTTTGGTAAGGGGTTGGTTTGGGTACTAATTTTGTTTGGGGTTCTAGCCTAGTTATTTAGATTTCCAAATCTATACTAGAATTTTTTAGGCTCTCTCCATCCTATATTTTTTTGTAATTTTCTTGGTTGAAATATTATTGTGCAACTTTCTATGCCCTTAATTTTAGGACATTTTTCGGTGAAATAAATAGGTGATCAACATAAACCACATACCTTAGTTGGTTATTTTTGTTAATTGATTTGTTTTTGATCTAACTATCACCAAACTAGTTATCTATTCAATTTTATTTTCTAATAAATGAGATGGATTATAAGTTCTTACCTCAGGGATACCTCTTATTCTAGTACATTTTGTTCCAAACTATTGCGAGTTATGTGAAATATTCTCAATCATTCCCTTAGATTCTGGTAGTGACTTATTTATTAAGGATCCTCCAAATGAGGCATAAAAAAAATTATGTCACTATCTAGTAGTCATTGGTATAAGAAAACAAGTCATACTCCACTATTTCTTGATGTTGGAATCTACCATGGAGCTCTTTAAGTCTCTCTTGATACTCATAAATAGTTTCTCCTAAAGATTATCTAATTGTGTAAAACTAATTTATTATTATTGTGATTCTAGAGGTAAGGAAGAATATTTGAATGAAACATATATTCAAATCATCCTAGTCTTTGATCTCCCCCAGTTTTAAATTGTACATCCACTCATTGGATTCTCCATTAAGTTATAAAGGGGATTCCCTCTACTTGAATTCTACCTCAGCTATTCCCCTCAACTTCAAAGTGGAGCATACATGGTTATACCCCTTTAAATGTTTAATTAGGTCTCCTCACACTAAGATATGGAATTTAGTAAGTATAAGAATTAGACCAGTATTAATTTTACTGTCATTTTTAATATTTGGAATTTCAATTTTATTTTGTTGATTAATAAATTAATTTAAGTTTCTTAGGATCTTGTTAGGAATATTAATCATAATTTTAGGATATGAGTGAACACTTTGTGTTTCACTTAAGCTTGAAATATTTTTTTCTTCAAAAATTAGTGTGTAAATTAAGTTTTCTAAGTCTAGTCAGTAAGTTTCTTTCAATTTAGGATTTAGTGGGTCAATATTTGTGTTAGAAGTCCTGGTCATGCAATTTTAAGGGTTATATTTGTTCGCACCCCCTACCCACCTTAACAACAGTTCCAAATTTTGACACATATCTATCATGGGGTGTGAAAAAAATATTTCCTATGTTAAATGTAGTATTATTGGTAACCCAAGGTTATATCTAGAGATGGATTCTCAAAAATATATTTTAACTTTTTGTTTGGGTGAAAGGGGTTGGTTTTTGAAATTGTTTTTTTACTAAAGACAGTAATTCATTAGTCCCAGATATGATTAGATATCACTTAGATGGAGGATAAATTAGTGGATCCCATTTTTTAATTATATTCATTCAAAATTTTAAACTTGTTAAGTTTCTCAATTCTATAAATGATTTCCCATAGCCTCAAATTCATATGTAGTAATGATAGTAATATATAAGTCACATAGTATTTATAAGGTTCGGCTGGAAAGGATCCTTTTTACCATGATGGTTATACCCCGCAACATGGATTCTCAACTAAATTAAATAAGAGTCTATAACATAGATTCAATTGAGTTCTCTATGACTTATAGAGTCAAGAAAAAAATACATTAAATTTTCAACAAAATATTTATAACAGAAATAATTTCAACTCTTGGTGTTATTATGCACCTCTAGATGTCAGTATTTCTCTACGAGTAGATGGATTAGTAGGTCTGTACTTGTAATCCCTCAAGAACAATGGAAGTATTTATAGTGTCTAGATTCCTTCCAGATCTTGAGTGATCTAAATCTTCCTCGGATTTCATGAATACTTGGGTACATGGAATATTTACTTCTTCTTAAATGGCTCCCAGATTAGACCAATTCTATCTCCATAATAATGATATATTAGGCTCTTAGAATTTTCACACTGTGTATGTAAGTTATCAATTCTTATTACTCACAGTTCCTCTTCATATTTATGTATATATTTATATTTATAAAACAATATCATATGAATATTATTCCCTATATTCAAAATATAAAAACTCCATGATCTTCGTATATAGGAGTGATATTCTCTTTTAAATCATTCAAACATATTCCCAATTTATTCCTCATCTATATTTCCAATAAAATATACATTTGAATATATTTATGAATTGTATGATTTACCTATTTAAATTATCTATAAAATTTTCATCTTTAAACTTATTTAATATCTCCATGTGCATGGCCTCATGCGCCTTTTCCACATAGACCTTCCTGTTTATTGGTGCAAAGATTATCTCATCTTTTCCTTCATCTGATGCAATATATTACGATTCTAAAAATACTTGTGATAAAAAGTATTATGATGCCTAAAATACTTATGATTGGATTATCACAATGAATTATGCTCATGTCTTTACCAATTTTATTCCTTATCTAAGAGGCTTGTGTTCAATCCTTACGATGACGGCTTATGTTCAAGCCTTATGATGAAGACTTATATTCAAGACTTTAACGATCTCTTTTTCATATTATTCCTTATTTAAAATCCTTAAATATCGATCTACTATATTCTTGGATCAAAAACATGAAACACTAAATTTATCATATGAAAAAATCTATATTGACCACATGAAAAACTTTATATCGACCGTATGAACAATCCAGATCAACTAGATGAACAAATTCTAGATCAACTGCATGTCTTACTACCTTCACGAAACCTCATACTTTACCATTAAATTCCCTTAAAACTCTTATATTGCCATTATTTAGGTTTTTTAAATCATATATGACCTTTTTTAATTCAATTCCATCCCCGAATTACCTTTCTGTAGTTCCTTGTTCTCTAGAGTTACCCTTTTTGTAGGTGGTTGAACTTGCAGAGCACCTTTCTACATCACTTATCTATCCTAATGTAGTGCATTATAGACCAATGTTTCCTTTGCAAAAAAAATATAAATATGATAATTTCCTTATGTATCTATTGTAACTCTCATCTTACACTTCTACAACTAGCATATTTCTAGGATGACTTTTCTATAAGTATTTCTCTACAAAATATACATTTATTATAAGTAGTGTAATATTTACCTTACCTATACACAAATACTAGAATGTATGGATTAATTTTATATTATTATAGTAATTAATCATTACCTTTATGTAGCCTATAAGAATCATCCATTTCCTTTGTGATACTACTAGAACTCCTCCAAATCAAATCTAGCCACCACAAAAACTTCCCAAACACATAAAACCTTTCTTAATCAGTACTGAGGCCTTATAAATTCTATAAAATGTTATATAAAATACTCTCATCATCATTAGTTTTATTTTTCTTGAAGATCAATATATAAATCATCACTTTTTTTAGATAGTGTCTCTATATCCAACGTTAAGTCATGGATCCATAATAATCCTCCAACATCATCACCTCTCCCCATCACCAAACACATATTGATGTATTAATAAGAAATGAAACCAAACCCTTTGGGCATAACAATATCCACCTTGGTAATTATTCTCAATATCTATACACATTTCTGAAGTCAATATTTATGTTTGTATCATTATCCTCAATATTTAAAATAAAATTTGAATGGTCAATGTGGTTCTTCTCACCATATCAAGATAACCACTTTGTAACGTCCCGGATCCGAGTGCCACTCAATGGGTGCCCCGAACCCGGTTTTCCACATGACCACAAGTGCATTTCCCCAAACGCCAGAGGCTGTCGACTAGCAGCGAGGGCCCAGGTCTGATAGTGGGGAAACTATGCCCTCATTTGTCAAAGTGTAGCGTAATGGAATATGATATAAATACACAGCAACAACGGAAGCAGTAAACCATACACAATTGAAATAACAACTGCATTAGTTATAACCAACCAGTGTATAATATGATGTAACATGCCTCAATTCTATGAAAACTACCAGAACATGTTACACTGCTTTACAATACAATACAACTGAAGTACAAGTACAGGAAAACAAAATAGAACAGCCAGCAGCATCGTGAGCCTGGGCATGGTCCCATGCCCTCCTACACTTCAGTAGAAATCAAGTACATGTATAAGGACCCTTTCCCTTATCTACACCTGTAGAAATGTAATCTGTTTGGGCCGAAAATCATGACCCAAACAGGGTGTGAGAAATATATCTCAGTAGGCACCCACCAAAGGCCTGTGCCCAACTGGCTGTAAAAAAATATGCAACAACAGAGTGCAGTGGTAAAATTCAATAAACTAAGCAGTACTAAAAAGTGACTAACTTACTAGTTATATTTCCATTTAATTAATCATTTAATCCATTTAATATAAGAAAACATCGCAATTAATTTCTAAGTAACAGTCAGTGTCCTCAGATACTCAAAAATCTCACCCTCAGGTAATCAGAATCCAACCTGTAGGTATTGCCCTCGGGCGTAATAGAAATTTCCCTCAGGTGTCAGAAGTGTCTCCCTTAGGCACAGAAGTCACAGCCCTCATGCACGAAAGGTTGCCCTTAGGCAAAATAGAATGTTGCCCTCAGGATAATATAGTCGTTCCCTCAGGATATAGTAAAACACTGCCCTCAGGCATAAGTAACTGGGCCTTTCCCAACATATAAACATGCAATTTACATAAACTTCATCTCAAGGAAAAAGTAATGCATAATTAAACATGGCATACCCTTAGGTATCCTAGACAAATGGCTAAACAGAGGAACGCACCCATCAGGATGGTCTTGGATCCAAGAAATGATCCCAAACAATATTTTTACCACTTTATTTAATCACCTATACAATTCTAGGTATTTAATATAGCCACGGCCTTAGCCACATGACACCCCGAATATGGGTTCATAGCTCAAAAACATACAAAACGCACGAAAGTTTGAAAGAAACACCAAGCCACCTACCTTAAACACCCATGAATGATATACACGAACGACGCCTTCTGAAACATCCAAGAACTCCATAGATCTGAGGTAAAAGAAACACCGCTTAAACGCAAATAACTTCCCTTGGAGGAAGAATTGGTAAGAACTACTCCAGGAGAAGGGAGAGATTACCCGCGCAATTCTAACGAGATCGTCCAAGGAAGAAACAGATTCCCGACGTGCGCCTGGAAGATCTCCGAAGATTCATCCCTCCTCTCCCAAGCTCCCGTCCGGTTCTAATCCTTCCCTGTTAACAGGGGAGGCTACTACACATTTTAAGCGAAAAAAATATAGTACAAGGCATGTACTTCCGAGTACATGGCGTGTACTTCCCATTTTTTAAATTGTTCCTTTGGAGGCTTCCCACCAGCGTGGCACTGTTCACCTACCGACATGACTACACGGCATGTCTTCGTGAGTACACAGCGTGTGCTACCCCACAGCTAGCCACCGCCTCACTATTCGCCCACCGACTGACTACACGGCGTGTAAAGGACAATTACACGGCGTGTAGTTGGTTCCTACACCCTTCATCCCCGACACGGCCACACACCCTGTGTACTTATCCCACATGGCCAAAAGTACAGGGCATGTGGAAAAAGTACACGGCGTGTACTTTCCAAAATTTGGGATTTTCCCCTTTTTCCATATTTTCTCCAAAACACTTAAGGAAAAGAGAAAAGAAGAAGCTCGTACCTCAAAAACAAGAACCGGGTTCTTACAAACTTCCCCCCTTAAAGAAATTCATCCCTGAATTTCCCGTACAAGTGTGGAGAAGATAAAGCCATGAATAACTCCAGACACTGAGCATGTACATCGGTCTCCCGCTCCCAGGTTTCATCCTGCACTCGGCCATGCTGCCATAGCACCCGTACGAGAGGAACTGTCCAGCCTCGGAGAACCTTCGTGCTCCTGTCAACGATACAAATCGGATGCTCCTCAAAGGACGCATCTAACTCAATATTAACCTCCTCGGGTTGAAGGACGTGAGATGGGTTTGAATGATAATGGCATAACTAAGATACCTAGAAGATGTCGTGCATAGCCCGGTACCTCTATGGTAACTGCAGCCGATAGGAAACCGGCCCGACTCTCTCCAGAATCTCAAATGGCCCCACATACCTCGGTGAAAGTTTACCCTGTCTACTAATCCACCTAGGTCCAAGCCTCAGCGAAACACGCAAGAAAACATGATCCCCAACCACGAACTCCAAAGGTCATCTGCGGTGATCAGCATAAGATTTCTGATGAGACTGTGCGGTAGCCATCTGCTTCTGAATCAACTGGACCTGGTCAGAAGTCTCCTGCATGAGACATGGTCCTAGTAAAGCTGCCTCACCTACCTCTAACCAGCACAAAGGTGAACGGCAAGGCCTACCGTATAAGGCCTCATATGGTGTCATCTCAATAGTTTCCTGAAAACTATTGTTATACGCAAACTCGACTAGGGGTATATGCTTTTCCCAAGAGCCCCCAAAGTCTAAGAAGCATGCTCGCAGCATGTCCTCAAGCACATGTATCGTACGCTCTGACTGGCCATCAGTCTGAGGGTGGTAAGTTGTGCTCAGAAGAACCTATGTACCCAGTGCCCTCTGAAAACACTACCAGAAACGAGATGTAAAACGGGTGTCCCTATCTGAAACAATAGAACAAGGGACCCCATGAAGACGTATGATCTCTTGGATATACAACCTTCCAAGCTCGTCAACACCAAAGGTCTCCTTGATCGGAAAAAACTGAGCTACCTCCGTGAGTCTGTCCACAACAACCCACACGACATCATTGCCTTGAGGTGACTTCAGCAATCCAGTCACGAAATCCATCGCGACATCATCCAATTTCCACTCTGTTATTGGTAACTGTTGTAACAGTCCAGCTGGTCTCTAATGCTCCGCCTTCACCTGCTGACAGGTGGAACACCTCATAACAAAACCAGCTACATCTCTCTTCATACCCGGCCACCAGTACTAACGTCTCAAGTCATGGTACATCTTGGTAACCCCGAGATGAACTGCCCAAGATGAAGCATGAAACTATCGTATCATATCCTCACATATATCCCCTGTAACCCATACTCGTCCATGGAAACGCAATACCTCATCATTGCATATCGTCCAACCAGGAGGAGGGTCCTCACTTGCCACCGACTCTCGTATAACTAGGCCTTCCAAATTAGATAGTTGTCTCATCATCACTCTATCCCGGAGGGTAGAAGTCATAGCTAAGGAGGAAAGATAAGTTTTCCCCTGACTGTCGTGCACCTCCAAATGCATCTCAAAGAATAAGGCCATGAGCTGCCACTCATCACTGGCCACCTGCACAGCCTGTATCTGAGTCTTCATGCTCAGTGCATCAGCTGCTGCATTACCTTTACCAGGTGTATAGAAAATCTCAAAATCGAAGGACTGAAGGTAATCGACCCAACTTCGCTGCCTCAGATTCAGGTCACGCTAAGTAAATATGTACTTGAGGCTTTTGTGGTCAGTGAAAACAACAAAATTCTCTCCCAAAAGATAATGTCTCCAACAGCGCAACGCATGAACAACTATAGCTAACTCAAGATCATGCGTCAGATAATTCCTCTCATGTGGCCTCAACTGCTGAGACTCGTATGCAACAACTCGATCGCCCTACATCAACACTGCTCCCAGCCCAATACCTGATGCATCACAGTAAACTGTATAGCTCTTCCCCTGCTCTGGGAGTATCAGGATCGGTGTTGTTTTCAACCTTCCTTTCAGGTCCTGAAAGGCTGTCTCGCAAGCTTCCGACAAAACAAACTTCACACCCTTCTTAGTAAAGCCCGTCAACGGAACTTCTAAGCGAGAGAAGTCCTGTATAAAGTGCCTGTAGTAACCAGCCAGCCCCAAGAAACTCTATATCTCAAACACATTATTAGGCTGCTCCTAGGAAACTACTGCTCTCACCTTCTCTGGGTCTACTAAAACTCCTGCCTCCGAGATGATGTGACCCAGGAAGTGAATCCGGTCCATCCAAAAGTGGCACTTTGAGAGCTTAGTATATAGTCAATGCTCTCTCAGTGTACTCAATACGATCTCAAGTTGGGTGGCATGGTCGTGACGAGTGTGAGAGTACAACAAGATGTCTTCCACGAATACTACCACAAAAGAATCCAGATATGGATAGAACACACGATTCATCAGAGCCAAGAAAACTGTTGGTGCGTTCGTGAGTCCATATGGAATAATCATATACTCATATAGACCATACCTTCTCCTGAAAGCTGTGAGAGGTATATCAGATGGTCTAATGTTCATCTGATGATATTCGGACCACAAGTCAAACTTTGAGAACACTCGTGTTCCACGAAGTTGATCAAAAAGATCATCAATCCTCAGCAAGGGATATCGGTTCTTAACTGTCAACTGGTTCAGCTTCCGATAATTCACACAGAGTCTGAGGGTACTATCCTCCTTCTTTGCAAAAAGGACCGGTGAACCCCAAGGGGAAGTACTGGGTCGGATGATACACTCTGCCAGTAACTCCTCTAACTATCTCTTGATCTCCTTCAACTCAGGCGTGGCCATCCTATAAGGAGGAATGGACACCGGTGCTGCTCCTGGCACGAGCTCAATAGAGAAATCCACCACACACTCCGGAGGTAGACTTGAAAAGTCATCCGGGAAGACATCCCTAAAACGATCAACCACTGGAGGGAAATTCGTCTGACAAGTCCCCTGGTCGTCCAGATATAAACTCTCAATCTGGGCTATGACTCCACCTCACCCATGATAATTTGGTCCAGCTCGACTCGCCTGAACATCCCATTCACCCTTGTATAGAAAATCTCTGCCCTCTGGTGACGTGAAACTCACCCTGCGACGATAGCAGTCTACAAAGGCTCGAAAGGGAACCAATCAGTTCATCCCAAGAATGGCATTATAAGCTGTCATCTCTAAGACATAGAGGTCCCAAAGGAACTGACACCCACCAAACTCAAGGAGGCACTCCTTGCACTGACGTACACCAGTCGTTCTAGTCCCCAATGGAGTGTCTAGCATCATGATATCAGGATAAGTAGAAACATAGAGCTCACGGCTCTCCACTACGGGTACAGATATGAAACTATGTATCGCACCCATATCAAAAAGTACTGAAGATAAAATAGAAGCTACTAAAATAGTACCTATGACTATAGAAGGTATGGGATCCAGCTCATGCTGGGTCTGTTGCACCGCATATGTCTGCCCAGTGCCGCGGCCCGGCGACACAGCCTGGCTACCCTGAGTTATCCCGCCATGCTGCCTTTGAGATCCTGGTGTCTGGCTACCACGGCCACGACCACCATCTCTGCCTGCACGCCCTGACGTATTCCAGTTACCAGACTGGTAAAAAGAAACTAGTCATGTTCTCGCATGCGGAGTCTACACAGAACCCCTCTCACTATCCATCGATGGAAATGCCCTGCAAAATCACTGCAGATGACCCATCTTGCCGCAAGCTCGGCACTCTACTAGGTCTCGTGGACATTGTGGTCTCTTGTGCCCCTCTTTCCCACGCTGGTATCACCTGACCGGATGATGTTATTAATATTTTCATTACTTATTATATTCCCCCTTTACTGATTTTATATGAAATGTGCATAATTTGTGTGAAATATTAATGTTTTAATATTAAGTATAATTTTTGAGCATTTTTAGAAGTAGTCCAATTGAGTCAGTTTAATGTTTTAATAATCAATGTCACTATAGTGATTCAAATTGTGTGGTTCTTGTTTTGTAGGATTCTCATTTTAATATAAAACATTTCATTAGAAGGTACCATGAGCCAATTTTGCCATTTGAAGGGTCATATGGTCCTCACTAACAAGACCAAAGAATTTGTGAACAAACTGGACCAGCCTTGAATATTGATTTACTGGGCTCAATACAGAAGTCCAAAACCATTAAATCTCCACCATAATTCGGGGGACACTACATTTCATCTTGGATAAAACTTTCACGGCCCAAATCCAAGTAAAAGGGGCCCAAATAAAGCTTTGAAGTCCAGCCCACCATTCTGTCCGAGAATTAAAATAAGTATAGTATTCATGACATATCTCATGATGTAAGCATCAAATAGAGCTTATATTTTGTAGTATGAAAGAGGAGATATAGGCGGCCGACTTTATTGAATAAACCATTCGGATTGGAAGGCATATTAATATTCAAAAACCCTTTCACATTATGGACTTCAAAAAGACTGGATTGAAATGGACAGTTTAACTTTGTTTAATCAACCGGACATACCTTTTGATCCTTAAGTCCAAATGACTCCAAATTTTGAGAGTAGTCGTCCAACAGTAGTGTCTACAACTTTGAAGAAGGAGATATTTGAATATTCGGCTGTCTGAATAGCCATATTTTCTATTCTAGTGGAGGGACAGATTGGGAATGCAAACAGTCCACTCCTTGGGCTATAAATACTCTCCCCTTCTCTCCTTGAGAGGGGTTGGCATTTCAGAAGAGAGGAGAACATATTGGAACGACCAAGGCCTTTCCAAAGGCTTGTGAGGACCTGATATACTCAAGTTTTCACTTTAGAGACCTTTCCTCCTCTCTTTGTTTTCACTTACTTTCGTGTTCTTCATTTTTGTAATCTTGTAATTCTCTTTTTTTGTAATTCTGTTTTAATGCAAGTTTCTTCTTCAATATCTCTTATTCTCCTCCACCTTCTGTATTTTAATATTAATGTTCTTAAAATATTTTAAATTCAGTTAAATATCCTTCCCTTATTTTGCTTCCACATTCAATCAAAAATCTGTTTTTAATTATTATCATCGTTCGTGTGTGTGTGTCGATGTACCACTCTTTTCTAATCCCTTTCTTTTTCTTTTATTCTTAATTTATCATCATAATTATTATAACCAGAATATTAAACACCCAAATGGCCGAGTAAATATCTCATTGGGGAGAGTTATAATTTAGGGATGTTAAGTTATTGAGAGTATTTTCTCGATGAGTATTCGTTAATTTAACATTGTGTATATTGGACTTAATTTGTCATGGATTAATGACATATTTTGTTTAGCATGTGGTTTCCATGGATTATTGGAACTACAAATACACTACCATAAACATGTACTGATTGAGATTAAAATCCTAATTAAGTTAAGGCTTGGATTAAAGCTTTAACACTTAGGAATTCTAATCGATGTTAACTTGTGAAGTGGGTGTTAATTTAAATGAAATATAAAAGCAGAGCTCAAGGATATCACAAGCTTAACTCTCTAATAATGAAATAACCCCAATATTTATCAATTTGTTGAATCAAACATCATCCATAAATTATTTCATAAGCTCTGCAAACAAACCCCCCAATCAGAATACAATTAACTAAAAACAAACGACTATTTCAAAGTATCATCGCCGAGGATTCGACCCGAGTGCTGCTATACACATTAGCAGAGCACCGAAACTTTGACCGGTCGATAGGCGACAATCAGCCATGCATTTCAAATGGCACCGTTGCCAGGGATGGTGCTTTAAGTAGTCATTAGTTTCTGGTTATTGTCAAAAAAACCAAAAAAAACAAAATTTTTGAAAAAAATTGAAAAAAAACACAAAGAAAAACCCGTCTTCCTCTTAAAAATCATAAACTGAAGAAATACAAAGGAAAACATGTCTTCCTCATCCTTTCTAAATCTCTCTGAATTCCCCGTAGCCTCCCAAACAATACCTCGGATTTGTTTGACCCTGAAATTGATAGAACTCTTCATCGACTTAGGAGGACCATTAGGGATAACCAAATCACCCAAGAACCAATCATTGCCCTACCAATTGAATTCGATATGGACAATCCTAGGGAACAAACATTGAAAGAACTTGATGCCCCTGATATGAATTACCAACCCCTTGGTATTCAAAATCCCAACATAGAGGCTGACTTCGAACTCAAATCGGGTTTGATTCATCTTTTACCTCATTTCCATGGGCTAGCCGGTGAGGATCCGCATCTACATCTCAAAGAGTTCTAGGTGGTGTGCTCTACCATGAAGCCTCAAGGGGTTTCTGAAGAACAAATCAAACTCCGAGCATTCCCTTTCTCCCTAGCTGACTCTGCCAAGTCATGGCTCTACTACCTCCCTCCTGGTTCCATAACTACATGGAATGACATGAAGCGTCTCTTTCTAGAAAAATTCTTTCCTGCTTCTCGTACCGCTTCCATCCGAAAGGAAATAAGTGGTATCCGTCAATTCCCAAATTAATCACTCCATGAGTACTGGGAGAGGTTCAAAAAGCTTGTGGCAACCTGCCCACATCACCAAATCCCTGACCAACTCTTGATCCAATACTTCTATGAGGGGTTATTGGATATGGAGATAACTCTCATTGATGCCGCAAGTGGCGGTTCTCTGGTTGATAAAACTCCCGCAACTGCAAGAGATCTCATAAGTAACATGGATGCAAACACACAACAATTCCATACTAGAGAACATGCTCAAGTCAAACAATCCCAAGATAATCAATCAATTGAGCCGAACAAAATGACCGAGTGGATGAGTGAACTTACAGGTCTTGTGCGACAACTAGTTGTGGCTACCAAATCCCCAACCTCGTCTTCTCCGCAATCAATGTTTCCTGGACCTGTCAAAAACTGTGGAATCTGCAACTCTCCATCTCATCCAACTGACACATGTCCACAACTTCAGGAGGATCAACCCGATTCATCTGGACCAATAGAGCTCAATGCAGCATATGCTCAGCGGAACACCAATCCTCAACTATTAGGTCATTTTGTTAGAAACTTTAACCAACCTCACTCCGAGCCCTTCTCTTCTTCCTATAACCAAGGCCTTAGGTATGGTAATCCCATATCTCACCCCCCTCAATTCCCTCCTCAAAACCCAAACCAATTCCAATATGGTCAAGGTGGTGGTAACTTCCATCAACCTTATCCTTTTGTTCCTCAACCGAAAAGGAAAAATCCTCCTCCTGGATTCCATTATCCTAGTGAGCCTTCTCAATTCCAAAACCAATACAATCGATTTCCCAAGAACCAAAATCAAGGCAATCCCAACCAGGGACAAGCCTCTTCTTCCAAGCAACCATGGGAAAGTGCAGTGGAAGATCTTGCCTCCTTCACCCGTTCTAGCCTTAAAAACATTGAAACTCAAATAGGTCAACATGCATCTCACCTGATCTAGAAACAATAATCAAATTATTCCCAACTCCCAGCTCAACCATTACCAAACCCCAAGGGTAATGTAAGTGCAATTACACTTAGATCAGGAAATAAACTTGCTATGCCTCAAGATAAATCCTCAAACCCTCCTTTAAATGTTGACCTAGAAAATGAAAAGAAAAAGAAAACTGAAAAGGAATCTGAATCCATTCCATCACCTCCTTCTATTCCACTTAGGAACCCAATTCCTTTTCCACAAGCTGTTTCTAAACCAAGGAAGTCCTTTAAACCTGATCCTGAAATGCTCGACATGTTTAAACGTGTTGAAGTCAACATTCCCCTATTAGATGCCATAAAACAAGTTCCTAAGTATGCCAAGTTTCTCAAGGAGTTGTGTACCCATAAGAGGCAACCTAGGACCTTCGAAAATGTTTCCACCCAGCAGACTATTCCCATAAAGTGGAAAGATCCAGGGACCTTTACGGTTCCATGCCAAATTGGAAGTTCCAACTTTGATGATGCACTCATAGACCTAGGAGCCTCAATAAATGTCATGCCCAAATCCATATTCTCCAACCTTGTTCTAGGTCCCTTTCACCCAACGGGTGTTGTCATTCAGTTAGTCAATCTAAGCACAACCAGTCCTGAGGGAATAATTGAGGATGTCCTTGTCCGAGTCAATGATCTTATCTTCCCTGCTGATTTCTATGTCCTTGACATGGAAGGTGAGACGAACTCTTCTCGATCTCCCCTAATTCTAGGAAGACCATTCCTCATGACTGTGAGAACCAAGATTGATGTCCATTCAGGCATCTTATCCATGGAATTTGGTGACCAACTGGTCAAGTTCAACATTTTCCCAGCCATGCGATACCCATCTGAGGATCACTCTGCATTCTCAATCCATGCTTTTGAGGTCACTTCTAAGATTAAATCGAACCCCAATCCACCATGTTCTTCATGTTCTAATGATAAAGGATCTTGTGAAATCTGCACCATGATTAACAAAGTCATAAATGGTGAAGTTGATGTGGACCTCTCATTCATAGAATCCATCAATCTAGAGGAACTAGAAAAATCTCTTGAATCCCACATCAACTCTGATCTCTACTGCTCCACCTTTGTCAGCATTGAGAAAAATGAATCTGAAGAAACTAAAGTCCCTTCCTCCATTTCTGAGTTGTCTAGCCCAAAAGTGAAAGATGAGATTGATCTGAAACCTCTTCTTGCACACCTGAAATATGCATTCCTCTTCCATGATCACTCATATCCTGTCATTATCTCTGCCACACTTACTGAAATAGAGGAGTCCAAACTTGTTCAAGTGTTAGATGAAAACAAAAAGGCCTTAGGTTGGACCCTAGATGACATACCAGGAATCAATCCTGCCCTTTTCATGCATCACATCCATCTAGAGGAGACATCCAAACTAGTTAGACAACCCCAAAGAAGACTCAATCAACTCATACTTGAGGTAGTTAGGGAAGAGATCACCAAGCTTCTTCAACCCGGTATTATCTACCCAATTTCTGATAGTGAATGGGTTAGTCCAATTCAAGTTGTACCTAAGAAGGGTAGGATAACTGTTGTCACAAATGAACATGGGGAGGTAGTCACAACTCGAGTGAAGAACAAATGGCATGTATGCATTGATTATCGAAAATTAAATGCTGAAACACGAAAAGATCACTACCCTCTTCCATTACTTGATCAAATGCTATAAATATTAGCTGAAAAGTCACACTATTGCTTTATTTATGGATACACTGGCTATTTTCAAATCCCAAACTCACCTCAGGACCAAGAAAAGACTACTTTCACATGCCCCTTTGGAACATATGTATATAGAAGAATGCCTTTTAGCCTTTGTAATGCTCCTGCAACATTCTAGAGGTGTATGATGAGCATCTTTTCAGAATTCATAGAACACTGCATGGAAGTCTTCATGGATGACTTCACCATTTATGGTGAGTCATTTGAATCTTGTTTGAATTCACTCTCTCTTGTCCTCCAAAAGTGTGTCAAGTGCAACCTTGTGTTAAATTTTGAAAAATGTCACTTCATGGTTGCTAATGGGATTGTTCTAGGGCACATAGTTTCAAAATATGGTATTGAAGTTGATCCAGCCAAAATTGAAGTGATCCAATCACTAACTGAACCCACTTCTGTTCGAGACATCCGTTCATTCCTCGGTCATGCCGATTTCTATCGTAGATTCATCCATAACTTCAGTAAAATTTCCCTCCCACTCACTTGTTTGCTCCAAAATGATGTCACTTTCCATTTTGATAAGTTTTGAAAGAGAGCCTTCATTGAACTCAAAACTGCTCTCACATCTGCCCCGATAATCCAACGCCCTGATTGGTCCTTACCCTTTGAGTTAATGTGTGATGCTTCTGATAGAGTTGTTAGGGCTGTTCTTGGTCAAAGAAGAGAAAAGATTCCTCATGTCATCTATTATGCCTCAAAAACATTGGATGAAACTCAATCTCACTACACTGTGACTGAAAAGGAACTTATAGCAGTGGTTTTTGCCTTAGATAAATTCAGGTCCTATCTCTTAGGTTCCAAAATCATCATCTTCACAGACCATTCTGCTATTAAGTTCTTACTCAAGAAAAGTGATTCCAAACCGAGGCTAATAAGATGGATCCTAATGCTCTAAGAGTTTGACCTTGAAATCAAAGATAGACCTGGAAAAGAAAACCCTGTGGCTGATCACTTGAGTAGAATTTCTAATTATTCTCATTCAGAATTCATCGATCCTGAATTCCCTACTGAGCACCTTTCATCTATCACTCCAAAAATACCATGGTATGCCCCAATTGTAAATTACTTGGTTTCTGGTGTTTTTCCTGAAAATTTTTCAAAAGAACAAAAAATGAAGTTGAAAAGTGATTCAAAATACTATTTTTGGGAAGAAAATAAACTTTGGAAAAATGGGGAAGACATGGTAATTAGGAGATGTGTTGATGAAGATGAATATTCTTCCATCTTAGAATTCTGTCACTCAATGCCTGGTGGTGGCCACTTTGGACCACAAAGGACCTCCCGAAAGGTCCTAGACTCTGAATTCTTCTGGACTTCCCTCTTCAAGGACTCACATGAGTTCTGTCAATCATGTCCCACATGCCAAAATTTTGGCATAATCTCCAAAAGAAATGAAATGCCCCAAAATCCCTTAATCTTTTGTGAAATCTTCGATGTTTGGGGTATTGATTTCATGGGACCATTTCCCCCTTCCAATGGATTCTCATACATTCTTCTTGCGGTCGATTATGTTTCAAGGTGGGTTGAAGCCAAACCCACTAGGAAGGATGATGCTCATACTGTTAGTGAGTTCCTAAAGACCCACATCTTCCAAAGATTTGGCACACCACGTGCCTTGATCAGTGACTTAGGAACCCATTTTTGTAATAGAACCATGGAATCTCTTCTGAAAAAGAATGGGGTTGTACATAAAACTTCAACTGCATATCACCCCCAAACAAATGGCATGTCTGAACTTTCAAATAGAGAAGTGAAAAGAGTGCTTGAGAGAATTGTAAAACCCACCAGAAAAGACTGGCCTGAAAGACTTGGTGATGCACTTTGGGCTTATCGAACTGCCTATAAAACACCCATTGGGATGTCTCCTTTTCGGCTTGTTTTTGGTAAAGCATGTCACTTACCAGTTGAAATAAAACATAAGTCATTTTGGGCAGTGAAAATATGTAATTTTGATCTTGAAAAATCTGGTGAAGAAAGATTGTTTCAATTAGATTAATTGGAGGAGCTTCGACTTGAATCCTATGATAATTCCAATATTTACAAAGAGAAGGCTAAGGTACTCCATGACAAACACATCCTGAGAAAGGTATTTCATGAAGGTGAAAAGGTAATGCTCTTCAATTCTCAATTTCGGCTTCACCTAGGTAAGATTAATTCTCGTTGGGATGTTCCTTTTGTTACTATTAACGTTTACCCATTTGGTGCAGTGCAAGTCCAAGACCCCTCCTCCAAAAGGAAATTTACAGTAAATGGACATCATTTGAAGCATCACTATGAGAGGACACACAATCCTGGATCATCATCTACTTCCATTGGATCCACAGTAGACCCACCACTGGATGGATATGGAAACCCACAAAATCAAAACCAGGGGGCACCTCTTTCTCTTTAACTCTCTCTATATCTCTTCCTCTCTCTACCTCTTTCTTCTTCTTCCTCTCTCTTTCATTTTTTTTACCACTTTATTCATCAAACCCTTTCTTTTTCACTTTCTTATGTGGGTGTTTATTTTAAAAAAAAACCTTAAAAACTAAAAAAAACCAAAAAACACAATGACTTAAAAAAATTACAAAAAAAAGAGTCATGCTTACTCACCATCAAGTTTTGAAATTTTGTCCAACCATTTTTGGGGAGTTAACAGACATGTTTTCATATCAAAAATTTTGTATTTTCATTATGACTTTGGATAAAGAATTTTGTGTCAAAATTAACGAATTTTGAATGCTCAATTTTTTATTTGGAAAATGCTTTTCCCAAAACATGAGAACAAACAATTGCTTTCATGCCAAGGACACCTATGGCCATATTTTCAAAATGTGTGTTTTCACCCCCGTTTGTGAGTCTTGAGTTTGTGGACCTTGGAGCTGAATTTCCTGCCTTAGTGTGCATTAATATGATAGAGGCATTTTCTGAACCACATAAGAATCACAATAGCCAAATAGCCTCTCGTTACCCTTACATTAATCCTCCTTTTGAAAGCCCCTTCAAGCATATGAAAACCTTTTCTTTGATATCCACATTACAAGCCCAATACCTTATCCCACCTAATATCAACATGGATTTTCATTGCATAAGTTTTTGAAATTTAAGTGTGGGGGGGGAATGGATTTCATTTTTGGGTATCATTTCCTTAATTTCTGGTGTGTTATCATTTTCTTTAGGGCAAGCATCCATTTTAGTGTGTGGGGGAGGTTGTCATTCAGTGAATGTATTGTACAAATGATATTGAAAAGCGTTCAAAAAAATCAAAAAAAAATCAAAAAAAATGAAACAAATGGGTTGTGTCTTGGGTAGGTCAAAAATCACTCTTCCTCAACATTTGATCTTGTTATAACTATTACAATTAGTGTCATGAGGAGATCAAACATGGGTTGGGATATGAGTGTGAGATCTGTCTCAAGGTCAACTTTCAAAAAAACAAAGAAAAAAAAGGGAAAAAAAAGAACACTTGTATTATATTCTTATATCATTGGGAGAAGTTTGGTGGTTTGTAAATATTTCATCTTCTCATCCCCTTCATATTTTCTTCCTCTATTGTGTCTTTCTTCACACAATCATTCCCTTGTAAATATGTGTTTTCATTTCCTTCCATGTTTTATTTCAAAAAAATGTGCATTGTTTTTCTATGTTGGTATTTTAACCCTCTTATTCTCTCTCTTGTACATTATATTCCTACCATCCCATAGCCACAGAAAAACCCCATTAAAAAGACCTCTTGATTATTTTTCACTTTGGATAGGGATTGTAATCTGAGAGCTCTTTTCAAACTCTAAGATTTTCACTTTTGGTTGGTGAAAGAGTGAACCTCCACAAATAAATTTTATCATCTTAAGAGGTGTGAGTTTTGAGTGTCCACATTCTCCATTTCTAAATTTGAGCATGGAAAAATGAATTAGTTTTAGAACATTTTTTCTGTAACAACTTGTGGTGGATTTCAAAATTGATGAGTGAAATAGTCTAAACCTCCCCTGATTGGAGAAAACAAAATTTTAATATTTGTTGGTGAGTGAAAATGATTTTGTCATGTTTTTATATTTGTTGCACATGAGGACATGAAAAAAGCTGGGGAGTTGATGTTATTAATATTTTCATTACTTATTATATTCCCCCTTTACTGATTTTATATGAAATGTGCATAATTTGTGTGAAATATTAATGTTTTAATATTAAGTATAATTTTTGAGCATTTTTAGAAGTAGTCCAATTGAATAAGTTTAATGTTTTAATAATAACTGTCACTATACTGATCCAAATTGTGTGGTTCTTATTTTTTAGGATTATCCTTTCAATATACAACATTTCATTAGAAGGTACCATGAGCCAATTCTGCCATTTGAAGGGTCATATGGTCCTCACAAACAAGACCAAAGAATCTGTGAACAAACTGGACTAGCCTTGAATATTGATTTACTGGGCTCAATATAGAAGTCCAAAAACATTAAATCTCCACCATAATTCGGGGGACACTACATTTAATCTTGGATAAAAATTTCAAGGCCCAAATCCAAGTACAAGGGGCCCAAATAAATCTTTTAAGTCCAGCCCACCATTCTGGACGAGAATTAAAATCAGTATAGTATGCATGACATATCTCATTATTTAAGCATCAAATCGAGATGATATTTTTCATTGTGAAAGAGGAGATATAGGCGGAAGACTTTTTTGAAGAAACCATTCAGATTTTAAGGCATCTTCATATTCAAAAACCCTTTCACATTATGGACTTCAAAAAGACTGGATTGAAATGGACAGTTTAACTTTGTTTAATCAAACGGACATAACTTTTGATCCTTAAGTCAAAATGACTCCAAATTTTTAGAGTAGTCGTCCAACATTATTATATACAACTTTGAAGAAGTAGATATTTGAATATTCGGCTGTCTGGATAGCCAAATTGGCGATTCAAGTGGAGGGACAGATTGGGAATGCAAACAGTCCACTCCTTGGGCTATAAATACTCTCCTCTTCTCTCCTTGAGAGGGGTTGGTATTTCAGAAGAGAGGAGAACATATTGGCATGACCAAGGCCATTCCAAAGGCTTGGGAGGACCTGATATACTCAAGTTATCACTTGAGAGACCTTTCCTCCTCTCTTTGTTTTCACTTACTTTCGTGTTCTTCATTTTTGTAATCTTGTAATTCTCTTTTTTTGTAATTCTGTTTTAATGCAAGTTTCTTATTCAATATCTCTTATTCTCCTCCACCTTCTGTATTTTAATATTAATGTTCTTAAAATAGTTTAAATTCAGTTAAATCTCCTTCCCTTATTTTGCTTCCACATTCAATCAAAAATCTGTTTTTAATTATCATCATCATTTATGTGTGTGTGTCGACGTACCACTCTTTTCTAATCCCTTTCTTTTTCTTTTATTCTTAATTTATCATAATAATTATTATAACCAGAATATTAAACACCCAAATGTCCGAGTAAATATCTCATTGGGGAGAGTTATAATTTAGTTATGTTAAGTGATTGAGAGTATTTTCTTGATGAGTATTCGTTAATTTAACATTGTGTATGTTGGACTTAATTTGTCATGGATTAATGGCATATTTTGTTTAGAATGTGGTTTCCATGGATTATTGGAACTAAAAATACACTACCATAAACATGTACTTATTGAGATTAAAATCCTAATTAAGTTAAGGCTTGGATTAAATCTTTAACACTTAGGAATTCTAATCGATGTCAACTTGTGAAGTGGGTATTAATTTAAATGCAATATAAAGCAAAGCTCAAGGATATCACAAGCTTAACTCTTTAATAATGAACTCACCCCAATCTTTATCAATTTGTTGAATCAAACATCATCCATAAATTATTTCATAAGCTCTGCAAACAGACCCCCCTATCAGAATACAATTAACTAAAAACAAATGACTATTTCAAAGTATCATCGCTGAGGATTCGACCCGAGTGCTGCTATACACATTAGCAGATCACCGGAACTTTGACCGGTCGATAGGCGAAAATCGGCCGTGCATTTCACCAGCCCACCTGATGAAACTGCATGGCTGGTACTACCACCCTAATAGAAGTCCATCTGTCTCTTCCTCTTACCAGTAGAAATAGTACCAAAAACTAGTGCTGAACCGCCCTGGCCCACACCACTAGCTTCTCGTAGGTTCCTCTCTGTAATCAGTGCCTGGTTCACAATATCATGTACTGAAGGCAACCTAAAAACATTCACCAACGCCCGGATTTCATAATGAAGACCATCCTCAAAGCGCCTGGCTCTCAGCATCTCATCACCCACCAGCATGGGTGCAAAGTGTTGAAGCTCAGTGAAACGAGTAGAATAGTCCATCACTGACATAGCGCCCTGCTGCAGATTCATGAACTCTCGAGCCCTATCTACCCTCAGTGTCTCTGGGAAGAAGAAGTCATAGAAGACTGCTTGAAAATCTTCCCACACCATGTCTCTGTGATGCTCTGACTAGGTGGTAACATCCCACCACCTCTTGGCAGAATCACGCAGCATGTAAGTCGCGAGCTTGACCCTCTGCCCTTGAGGCCTCTCAAGATGCTCTAAAATAGTCTGTATCGATCCTAGACAAGAATCCGTAGCCTATGGTCCGCCATCCCCTGAAAATATAGGTGGATGCTGCTGCTGAAATATACAAGTAAGCTCGGCCATAGATGTGGCAGCCGGCGGTGCTCCCTGAAAGGTTTGCATGGACCGCATAAAGCCTTCACGAAACTGCACCTCAATGCCTGTGTCCGGTATAACGGTTGGCGCTGCATCTGGCTCTGCTGGAGGATCAACTGGCAGCCCATGGCACACCGTCTCTGGAGTATAGTCGTCGCCTCTCTCCTAGTGAACAACGCGCGGTCGTCTCGGAGGCATGACACTACAAGGTCAAAAACACGCCTTTAGAACAAAATCAATAACGACCGAAAACAAAGAAACCTGAAAGGAAATAGGAGGAAGAAGGCATTCTAAAGTTTCAAAACAAGACTACACAGTGTGTATACTGACTACACAGTGTGTACCTGACTTCTCTTCCCCTGCTCGGGTCCTTCTACATGGCTAAGCAACATGGCTTCCATTTGAACAAAACTACACAGTGTGTATACTGACTACACGGCGTGTATGGTGTTATTTTCCAATTGCCTGTGTCGTTTGTGACACGACCGACTACTCAGATTGACACCACACGGCGTGTTACACCCGCACACGGCGTGTACACCACCTCATTTCCCAGCCACACAGCTTACTCCACATGGTCTGTCCTCGGACTCTTGGTGTGTCCCACAGGTACACGGTGTGTACTAGACGAGCTCCACCGACCCGTGTTGTTAGTTACACTACTGGATACATGTCTCAACCTACACGGCATGTTATATATATACACACATCATGTACTCGAAAGTATTACCCTGACCCATGTTGTTAGTTACACGGCCAGGTCCCCAGGTCTCACTACACGGCGTGTTCTACAGTGAACACGGCGTGCATGTCTTAAGGTTTCCTCCGCCCATGTTGGAGTTACACGACGGACATTGGGTCAACACTACATGGCATGTACAGAAATTACACTGTGTGTTTTCCCCAAGCTCTTCCCTTCCCCATGTCACCGCCCACACGGTTTGTGACACGGGTAGAGACTACACGGCGTGTACTCAGGGTACACGGCGTGTACAAAAAAAAGTTTATTTTTCTTCCCAAACAGAAGAACATACACGGCGTGTCTACAGTACTACACGGCGTGTATACTGGAAATTCCAGACAGTATGCCTCAAAAAATTCCCTGGAACCTAGAAAACATTGAAAAACAACACCTAAGTGCCAAATTCTGATCCATGAGGGCCCATACTCCCCACGAATCAAAGTTTGACATCTTATCTGTGTTATAGCATAATAAACAGTCAATGATCCACCAAATTCTAGTAAATGGGGGCCCATACTCCCCAAACACCAAAGTTTGGCGTCCATTCGTTTAACAAGTTTATACAACAATACCCTATCACATAGTAGGTATTTATCAAATAGCTATTACAATAGCATTATTTTCTAGCACATCAACTATCACAACAACATTCAATTTCTAATGCACCTACATGGAATGGAACAATGCATGGAATGTGATTTCCAGCATGAGATGGCATACCCTCATCTCATTGGGTTGAAACTAAATAGAACCCATAGATAAAATATAAACAGCACAATCACAAGGGTGTCACCCAACGGTGAAATCATATCAACTATAAATTGAAAAATCAGTAAAATTGCAATACGAGGTAAATTGGATTTTTCTTGTACACGGGTTAGCTACGCCTAGGCACATCTTATTACCAACTACCATTCCTGTCCTATCCCTGACTAAGGATCCAAATAGTAAGTCAAAGAAAAGAATCCCTCTGATACCACTTTGTAACGTACCGGATCCGAGTGCCACTCAACGGGTGCCCCGAACCCGGTTCGCCACATGACCTCAAGCTTATTTCCCCAAATGTCAGAGGCTGCTGACTAGCAGTGAGGGCACAAGTCTGATAGTGGGGAAACTATTCCCTCATTTGTCAAAGTGTAGCGCAACGGAATATGATATAAATACACAGCAACAGCGAAAGCAATAAACCATTCACAACTGAAATAACAACTGCAGTAGTTATAACTAACCAGTGTATAATATGATGCAACATGCCTCAATTCTATGAAAACAGCCAGAACATGTTACACTGCTTTACAATACAATACAACTGAAGTACAAGTACAGGAAAAAAAACAGAACAGCCAGCGGCATCGCGAGCCTGGGCTCGGTCCCATGCCCTCCTACACTTCAGTAGCAATCAAGTAACTATATAAGGACCCTTTCCCTTATCTACACCTGTAGAAACATAATCTTTTTGGGCTGAAAAGCATGACCCAAACAGGGTGTGAGAAATATAACTCAGTAGGCACCCACCAAAGGCCCATGCCCAACTGGGTGTAAAAAAATATGCAACAACAGAGTGTAGTAGTAAAATGAAATAAACTAAGAAGTAATCAAAAGTGACTAACTTATCAGTTATATTTCCATTTAATTAATCATTTAATCCATTTAATATAAGAAAACACCGTAGTAAATTTCTAAGTAACAGCCAGTGTCCTCAGACACTCAAAATCTCACCCTCAGGTAATCAGAATCCAACCCGCAAGTATTGCCCTCAGGCATAACAGAAATTTCCCTCAGGAATCAGAAGTGTCACCCTCAGGCATAGAAGTCACAGCCCTCAGGCACGAAAGGTTTCCCTCAGGCGAAATAGAATGTTGCCCTCAGGCTAATACAGTCGTTCCCTCAGGATATAGTAAAACACCACCCTCAGGCATAAGTAATCGGGCCATGCCCAAGATATAAACATGCAATTTACATACAGTTCCTCTCAAGGAAAAAGTAATGCATAATTAAACATGGCATACCCTCAGGTATCCTGGCCAAATGGCTAAACAGAGGAACGCACCCCTCGAGATGGTCCTGGATCAAAGCAATGATCCCAAAAAACAGTTTTACAACTTTATTTAATCACCTATACAATTCTAGGTATTTAATATAGCCACGACCTCAGCCACACGACACCCCAAATATGGGTTCGTAGCTCAAAAACACACAAAACGCGCGATAGTTGGAAAGAAACACCAAGCCACCTACCTTAAACACCCACGAACGATATACGTGAATGACGCCTTCTGAAACTTCCAATAACATCGTAGATCTGAGGTAAAAGAAACACCACTTAAATGCAAATAACTTCCCTTAGAGGAAGAATTTTTAAGAACTACTCCAAGAGAAGGGAGAGCTTACCCACATGGTTCCAACGAGATCGTCCGAGGAGGAAATGGATTCCTGACGTGCGCCTGGCGGATCTCCGAAGATTTGGTCATCCTCTCCCGAGATCTCGTCCGGTTCTAAGCCTTCCCTATGAACAGGGGAGGCTACTGCCCATTTTAAGTGAAAAAAACAAAGTACACTACGTGTACTTCTGAGTACATGATGTGTAATTCCCATTTTTTAAACTGTTCCTTTGGCGGCTTCCCGCCAGTGTGGCATTGTTCACCTACGGACATGACTACACGGTGTGTCTTCGTGAGTACTCGGCATGTGCTGCCCCACAACTGGCCACCGCCTCACTATTCACCTGTCGATTGACTACACGGTGTGTAAAGGACCATTACACGGCATGTAGTTCGTTCCTACACCCTTCATCCACGGCACGGCCACACGCCCTGTGTACTTATCCCACACATCCAAAAGTACATGGTGTGTGGACAAAGTACACGGTGTGTACTTTCCAAAATTTGGGATTTTCCCCTTTTTCCATTTTTCTCAAAAAACACTTAAGTAAAAGAGAAAAGAAGAATCTTGTACCTCAAAAACAAGAACCGGGTTCTTACACACTTTTCCTCCTTTAAAGAATTTCTTGATTCACTTATGAGGAAAGATGACACTACATGATTCCCCTTAGAAAAGATCCTTTAGTTAGTCCACTCTAAGTCTACTTGGGATAACCCATTGTAGATTACAAGAGGGATGTAACCAAGGTTTTAAATGTTATCTATAAACAATACATATGTGATACCATGATAAGAATCTCATTTTAGGGGTTCCTCATACAAATTTAGCAAAACACAAAGAGTAACCTTCATTCATATCAACAGACCATAAAAACAGTTCCTGTGAAAGTTAAATAAATTCATCTTTATCTCAAAATTCCATCAACCAACACTCCATATTTATAAAAATTCTTGATATAATCAAGAACAATAGCTATAAGTTTGATTAGATTACCTCATATTCCAAATTATATGTGGTTGTATAGATATTCAAAAATTTCTAAATTTAGACAACTTGTAATATATTGATACCTCCATATATTGTTTTCTATTCCTTAAAGGATACACGTATTCCTTCATCATGGGGATTCAATAATCCATAAAGGGAAACTAATTCATGTTTTTCATCAGTTACAGCCTCAAACATCTCTATTTAAATTCATAGTAGGTTAGAACATATAAATTTGAATAATAGAGAATAATTTGGGACCTTCTTTTTTCCTCAGAAGAAACATTTAGTTTGATATTTTATTTTTATTCTAGACTTTTCTTTTTTTTCAAACTCATCATGGGAATAATTCTTTGTACTTATTTTCTTATTTTCAACCTCAATAGTTTTCTTGACTTATTTCTTCCTTTAAATACATTATTTATGTGGATTTTATTTCTCTACCTCATTTACCAATTAAAACTCATCTACTTTTACTTACATCATTATTTTCATGCTCCCTTCTTGGATGGTAATATTTTCATACAATCCTCTATGTCATAATTAGCCTACTCACATCTATCACATGTATTATTTTAGATTTTTAAATTCATCACTACTAGCTGAATATTAAATTACATAAACCTTTTATTATTCAATCCCTTTCTTTACTTTATCCTAAATACTTATTTGTGATTTATTCATTTGTATTTCCTTGTCCAGTTGTTTAGCATAAACAAACAAACACTCTTTCCTGAAATTTCCAACTTTCTTAGGCTTCTCAATTACCCTTTTAATAAACTTAGAAGTACATTACTTCAATTTTTTATTATATGAAACATATCTAAGGAGTATATTCAGGCATAACTTATATTTATGATCATATTATCCACACCTTCCACACACCTCTTCCAAATTCTTAAATATGTTTTGAATGGACATATTTTTTGAAGTTCTAATCACAACTTATTTTCCTTTTTAATTAGCTCACATTTATCCTGTATATTTCATCCTTGGTTTTTTCCTCATTCCCAGTAATGAAATATTATACCAACAAGAATAGTTTTTGTGTTTATGCATTCCATATCACCAAGAGAACCCTTGAAACTTTGATCTTTCATATTGATTTTAGATTTTTATAGAATTACATTTCTATTATTCTACTATAATAGATGCCTTATTTTTCCTAGGTGGTAATTATTTCCTTATCATATTTCCCCATTATATTAATTTGAATAATTTCCTCTCATTTTTTTGGTCCAAACATCCTCAAAATTACTTTTTAATATGCACTATTATAAATTATAAATCAACATTCAGATAAATTAGGTACATATTTCACTCACCTATTAGAATCAATATTCTCATTGGCTTGGGAATAATCACCCTTGACCAAAATAGACTTGGTGAAGTCTTATCTTAATTTTTTAAACTCATTTTGAACCATGAGAAATTTATATTGGGCATCACTCAATTCTACCTCTCCAACAACAAGCTTCTATTAAAGATCACACACAATTTTCTCCTACTTGACTATCTTTAACTTATGATTCTTGATCTCTTCAACATAAGAGGCTCCCTTCTTGGTCAATTAATCTTTTTATTTAGTTTATTTATCTTTCTCCTTCATCAGCTTACTTTTGACTTTCTTAACTTGTGTAATCTACTTAGGATAAGATTCCAACTTTCTTTTTTTGCTTCCACTCAATATCAATCCTTTTCTCTCTATAATCATCATTTCATGATAAATAAAATCCTCTCTCAACATGAGAAAATAAATTTACTTAGTATCCAAGTTTCTAGGTGGGTCATCTTTCTCTTTGTTTATAATAATGATTCTTTTTTATATTTAAATTATTCTTATTATCCTTTTCATATATTTTTTATTTTCTCATCTTCCTCATCTTATTTAGATTCTTCAAATTATTTCTTTGGGAAATATTTTTAAATATGACATATTTTATCAAAATTAAAACATCTAGTAATTTCGTATGTTTTACTTTCCATTAACATGTCTTGAATCTCTTTGATATAAGAGATATAAATTGGTTGAAGTATTCATCACCATCATCATCTGAATCACCAACTTCAATATACACTTAGAATTTTCATTTTCTCGTGGATTCAAAGTTCATCTCATATTTTACATTTTTTTAAGTAAGGTGTCTTTCTCATATTGTATGATATAAGAATATTAAGTTTATCCAGGGGAAAATATTCCCTTTCTTCCAAATTAAAAACCTTGGAATCAAATAAATCTATAAATTTAGTTATAATATTCTTAAAAATGGGGAAATCTTATAGTATTTCAAAAAATTATTAAAAAAATTTGACTATATCATTCACCCTGGTGAAATAGTCATTTATATTCACATCATCATCTATTTTAATATCCTTATATTTACTTCTAAATGCCTATATCTTGGTGTCCTTCACCTTGATATTACCTTCATAGCTACTTCTTAATTTATCCCATATCTCTTTTGTTGTTTGAATACCCATTACCTTTATGTAGGAATTTTCTAATAAGGATATAAAGATGGAATTTTGAACCATATCATATAACTCTATATTTCTCTTATATAATTGATTCATAGAATCATATTTAGTAATGGGTGGAAAACCCATTGTAACAGCATCTCTAAATTATAGGCTAATTGAAAAGAGGTAGGGACACATCTTATTCCTCCAACTATAGTCATTTGTTCCAATTAAGGTTCTAATTACTTATATATTCATAGAATTTAATTTATTCATTTCTAAAAAACTTATGTTGAATATTTAGAGACAACCAACTCTAATTCCACTTATTATTCCAAGATATGATTAGGTACTAATGAGGGGGATGAATCAGTGGTATGATCTTTTTATAAATTATCTTAATTCAACATATTGAACTTTTTAATGTTCTCGATCTTCTCAATTATTTCTCAGAGTCTTACTTTTTTGTGAATTAATTATAAGAATGGATATGAAACACAATATTTACGAAGTTTTTCTAGAAAGATTACTTCGTATCATGTTAGTTATACCCTCCAATATGGATTCTCCACAAAATTAAATCAAAATATATAATATAGTCTATTATTATCTCTATGTATTCTAACATCCACTATAAAATGTAAAAACATGTCAAAAAATATTCATTAAAGAAATAACTCAAGATATTTGAGTTTTTCTATACCTATGGATGTTGATCATCCTCCATAAGCATATGGATCAAAATATATTCACAAATACTCCATTAATAACTTCAATAGTAGTGTTGGCCATGAGACTCCTTCTATATCTTTAGTGTCTATATCTCCATAATCTTTAATAGATACTTAGGTGCATATTGGATCTTATTATTCCATGGAGTTCAGCTTTGACTCCTTCTATCTTTATGATAATGATGTATCAGGCTCTCATAATTCTCACATGGTGTGTGTGAGTTCTCAATTATTCTTACTCATAGTTATTCTTTACATTACTATATATATTTATATTCAAAAAACAATATCACATGAATATTATTCCCCTATTCAAAATATAGAAACACAATGATCTTTGGATGCAGTAGAGACCTTATATTTTAAATTGGTCAAATAGATTGCCAATTTATTCCTTATTTATGTTTCAATTAATATATTTATTAAATATCATGAAGTCTCACTCTATTTACTTCTTTAAATTCTCCAAAAAAATCCACTTATTTAAACTCATTTGAGATCTCCTAGTGCATGGACTCATGTGTCTTTTCCACATAAAACTTCTTATTTATGGGTGCAGAGCTTATCTCAGCTTTTCCTTAATCTGATGAAAAGTCTTATGATGAAAAATATTAAAATTCCTAAAATTATTGTGATTAGTATATCACAGACTTATGCTCATTCCTTTTTTGATTTTCTACCTTATCTAAAAGACTTATGTTCAAGCCTTACAATGAAGGATTATGTTCAAGCCTTTGTCAATCTCTTTTACATATTATTCCTCACTAAAAATCCTTAATTATATATTGAAGTTGTATCTATATCAACCTTAGGATGCATTGGAACGACCATATGAACAAATCCAGATTGACTGTATGAACAACTCTAGATTGACTGCCTGAACAATCTAGATCAATCATATAAAAAATTCTTAATTTATTGCATGACTTAATACCTTCATGTAGCCTTAAACTTTACCCATACATTGAATTTAAAACTACCTACTTACCATTATGTAGGTCATTTAAATAATAAATGATGTTTACATAGCTCAATTCTAGCCTTGGGTTACCTTTCTGTAGTTCCTTGATCTCCAGAGTTACCCATCTCTAGGTAGTGGAACATAGAAACTGCCTTTCCAAAAAACTTTTCCAGCCAAGTATAACTCGTTGTAGATGGATGTTACCATTATTTAGAAAACAAAAATCTTTTTTTTCATATATATCTAGTGTAACTCTTATCTTAACCTACTATTGTTGGTGTATTTTTAGGATGACCATTCCATAGGTGTTTCTCTACACATAATACCTTTACATGGGAAGTAGAATATTTTCCCTACCTTTATAAAACTCATGAAATAAATAGTCTTCCTATACGTATGTATAAGAATTCATCATTACATTTACACAGCCTGTAAGGATCTTCCATTACCTTTACACGGCTACTCAAACAAATCCAAATCAAATCTAGCCACCTCAAAAAATTTCAAACTCCTAAATCCTTTATTAATCAATTCAGTGGCCTTTTACTTCTATAAAATTTTGTATAAAACACTATAACCATAATTGGTTTTCTTTATCTTAAATATACACACATTAATAATCACATTTTATGGATAGTGTCTCTATATCCAATTCCAACTCATGAATCCATAACAATTCTCTAAGAATCATCACCTCTCTCTATCACAAAACATGTATTGATGTATTTAAAAAAAATACAACCAAAACCTTTGTTAATAACACAATAAGGTTATGATTTTAAAAAAATAATAATTAAGATATTATGATTAACACAGGGTTGGATTAACCTATTGCGATGTTATCCTAGTTTCTAATTTATCCATTCTTATTTGGATGACTGGTAAGATATAGAATCCACAATCACTTCCTTCATCTCCCTTGACTGAATGGTGATGGTGAGAATAATCCTGAATAAGATCTTAGCTTTGGTATACCCTCCTTCCTATTTTTTTAAGTGTTATAGTGGACTCTACTAGTTGACTTAGGCAACTCACAATCGGGTCTTATTATACCTAAAAACCCAAGAGTTCCAAATACCAATTCCACACATGTTGACAATCCTTGGTAACTTAACCACTTATATAAATCATGTTCCATCATATATAGATTAAAACTAGGTGTAAAGAGATTAAGATCATAGTAAAAACAATAAATAATAATATAATCCAAAACCAAATACAACCACACATGATAATAAAAACTTTTATTTGAATATCGAAACCAGTTTAAGAGAAGTGAGAAATGTTTTTATTCCATTAAGCATGTAAAGTCAAGTATTATAGATGGTTTTATCCTCCCATTACTTAAACAAACAAATTTTACCCCTCCATGCAAAGGGAGGTAGAAGTGAAATGGGAATAAAAAAATAATTAGAATGCTGAACTAAATAAAAATATAAAATAAAGTAGCAACAACAGATTATACAAAAATCATGCATGAGGAGGTCTAGGTTTGTCCCCTATATAGTGCATCCTCTTCTTATATTTTATATTCATAGTTTCCTCCATTTAAGCTATTGTTAAAACCATTTAAATCTACTTCTTCTGAATTTATAAATCCCCATTATTTCTTGAAAATTTGAATATCTATTTTGATTTGATCTTCTAAGAAACATGCATCATTTCTTCTTTATTTCAATTTAGATATTCTATATGTTTAGATCTATTTGGATACTTCTCATTGATCTAATTCATACGGACATATATTCCAAGACCTCGAGTTGAAGTATGGATGAGTTTCCAAGAATCCATCTCCTAAACTTTCATTAGTTGATTATTACAAAGTATTGGATCGACCTTGAGGTTTTATTCCATGGATCAAATACATGGTAAGAAAGAAACTACATGGTATATTAATCCTTTTAGTGTGTTAATTAGGGGATCGGTCAATATAATCACATGATTGATTAGGGAATTTATAGAATTTCCATCCACAATCAATTATATCTCTTCTTGTAGTCAATCTTCACCTAGTTTATGGATCAACTTATTGGAATTATGTTTACATAGCTGTAATGATGTATACATAGTCTTTCCTCATTATTATAATGGCATGTATATTAATGGTTGGATGCTCACATTAACTGTGAATCATGTTTGATAATTACATAGAGTTTCATCATGGTTATACATCACTAGATTTATGTTTATAGAGGCTATGAATGAGGGTTATGTAGTCTTGTCTGAGAATTTTCTAATGAGTACATGTGGGGAAAATGATCCCTACATAGCCACTCAATGATTCTTAAACATATATTTCCTTTTTTACTTATTTAAGCCTCTTTTAAGGGGGGTGAATTTATAATAGACCACCAAGCATCATCACTTCTTTCAATAGTTGTCTTATCAAGCATGACATGCAATTTCACCTTTCTACTCTTAGTACTTTACAATAAAAAAATAAATATTAATCAATATAAATCCATTCATATTACTCCAAAATCAATGAATTAGATTAAATACAAAAAAAAATCAATTTTAAACAATATTCAAACAATCAAATCATTTGACACTTAAATTCCAAAACCCATTAGAAAATTATGAATTAATAAATATGTGGGAATAAAATAATTTAAATATAAAAAAATATCATTAATTTATGTAATATTTCACAATATAAGTATAATAATGATTAAGTTAAAATATTTTTAATTGACAATTATAAAATATCAAATAAACCTATGAGTACTTATTATAAATTATTTGTTGATAAATATAAAAAAATCAGTGGATAATAAATTTTATAGAGGTATGATTCGTATTCTATTTTATTTAACTACTTCTCGACATAATTTAATGTTTAGTATTTTTATTTTTGATAGATTTCAAATTCATCCTAAGTAAATTCACTTAAAATATATGAAAATAATAATAAAATAGGTTCAAGGTTCTTAAAATATTAGTTTATTTTATCCAAGAACATCTTAATTTAAATTAAAAATTTATTTAGATTATGATTTTGGAGGATGTAAAATAGATAGAAAAATAAAAAGTGGAACATGTCACTTTTTAGAAAAAAGCTTGTTTTCTTGGAGTTTTAAGAGAAAACTTTCAATTTCTTTCTCTACTACAGAAGTAGAATACTTATCTATAGAAAGTCATCTTGCTCAATCCTTATGGATTAAGAAAACTTTCACTAATTTTTATGTTTATTTTTTTAATTTACCATTTTTATGTGATAATTCATTAGTTATTTCAATCTATAGATACCCTTTACATCAATCTAGAAAAAAAAATATCGAGGATAAATATTATTTTATTAGAGTCCATATATAAAAAAGGTGAAATATTTTTGGATTTTGTTACAACTGATGATCAACAAGAAGATATATTTTTTAAACCTTTATATTTATCTATATTTAACAAAATCAAGTGTAAAATTACCAAGATTTAAGTTTAGAATAAAAGTTATAAATAAATATTCTTTAATATTTTTATGTCTAATAGGTTTTCATAAAGAGTTAAAGGTCCTTATTGAAGGGAAAAAATCATTCCACCTTCAGGATCCCACTTCATGTCAACTCTATTAGTTTGGAATCTATCATCGATACTAACTTTGGTCAATATGAATACTTAATATTATTGTGTTTTATGGTTTATTGATATATAATTAAATATGAATTTTATTTATACATAGTGAGCATGTAAAGTATTTAGATTTTCAATTTTACTATCATGTTTAATCAGTTTTGGTTGATTCTATAATTACTTAAATATATTAACATGTTTTTTTGGATCCTGATAACTTTAAAAGTCTTTTTTCAATAAGATTTATTACTACTTTCCTCAAGTATTTTTAAATTCTTCACACAGTGGATTTAAAATATATTCACACTTTTTTTTGGATATTTTTCTATTTAAATAAGGGATAATTGTTCCTCTTTAAATATTTAAAAGTATTTTTAGTAAGATCAATTATGGATTTCAGTAAGAATATTTTAAATTCTACACATAAAATATTGAAAATATACACACACTATTTTTGGAGATTATTCTATTTAAATAAGGGAGAAAAGTTAAATTAATGGGGGGTGTAATGGTCTAGACCTTCCTGGATTTTTCTTTTTTGTTTCCCTGAGGCTTAGAGGTGTCTAGGGGGATTTTGGAGGTGTTTTGGAGGATTTGATGGGGCCTTAGGCCTTTCTTGAGGTCTCCATGCCCTGGTGGTAGGTTGGTGGTGGGAAGTTTGGTTGATTGTGTGGTGCATAGTGCACCACAGCCAATACCACATCCTATTATTCTATTTTGGAGGTTGTTTTGGGCCTGTTCTATTTCTTCTATTTGAAATGGGCTGGTGGAAATGGTCATCAAGGGTGTAGCACTTGTAATGGGCTATGAGTCTTGTCCCTGCCAAAACGATCATCCTAGGAATGGTTTTCCTATCCATTTTGGAATCCATGGTAGTGGAAAACAATTTTTGTTTGTGAAACACACTATAGGAGGATACCATTTTGAGTTTGTAATGCTCAATAATCACCACAATCGTGGATAGTCCATGGTGGAAGTCATGGTTATGTTTGGGATCATTTTAAAATAGGCAAAATGGTTTTTTATCCATTCTGATATTGACCAATTTGAAAATAGAAACAAGTGAAGAGTTAATAGGGGTCTTAACTGAAATTTTAAGCTGATTCTTCCCCTCTAATACTTGATTTCCACACATTATATTCAATTCCTTTAGTTTCCATGTGGTTTTAGAAAACCTAATGTGTGTCTGCTTATTTTGTCACATAGAGGATTCCATCAATGGAATTATTGTTGGTAGTGTTTTTTCTACCTCCCTTGGCACCCCTCAATCCATTCCTTGTGGTTTCAACCTTTGGTTCATGGATATATGAATATATTTGGTTCAAGGAACCCAATTTCCTACTCTTTTCATTCACCTTTAATTCATCCTTTTATTTTGATGATCATGGATATTAAAACTCTATTTTGGGTGTTGTTGATTATGGTTTATTGGTGGTTTATAGATGGTAGGTTTTTTCTTGGTGGTGTTTCTTCTGATTGTGGTTAAACCTAATATATATGTTCTTGTATGAAGAATGTTGATATTATAATCAATATAAGGTATTCATTTCTTCTCCTATTATTCTATGAGAAATTATAAAGATAACATGAATTATTACTGTAGATAATAGTATAATTAACATTAATAAATAATAAATTAGAATAATGAAAACAAAATGGTTTATGGTTTTAGAGATGTTATTTTTATCCACAATGATAATAGTTGTCCCCTTATTTTTCTAGAAAGTGTTCTATATATGTTTATTCTATGGTTTATCATGTTGTTTATAATGAAAATGATTAAAGAATTTAAATTTGGTAATGTTGAATAATTAATTAAATTGGCATGTTTAAATAAATCAATCTTCTTATAATTTGTTGGGAAATAATAATTCTTAATGTGTGTTTAATTGAAATCAGTCTTCCATATGTTAATGAAATTTTCTAATTAATGTGAAGGTGGTGTGATTTTTTATGAAATGACTAATAGGAAAGTTAAATTAAAATTATATTCCTTAGTTTTATGAATTTGTAAGTTATACATGGAAGATTGTTTAAATAATTAATATCTTGTAATAGTTGATGCCTTAGTTAACCCATGGTTATATCCTATGATAAGTAAATCAGTTAATCAAATATGGAAATAAACGAGTTGTTTAATAAAGATAATTTTTTAAGTCCAAGAAATCCTTTTTTATAAAGCCTATATGAATTTATTTTTTGTCCTAGTTTCCCCATTGACTCTATTTTTGTTTCCTTGTTATGTTATTTATTGCTCTGAATATGATCCTTACTATGAAATGTGATATGATTTGTGATGTATAATGGTTTAAGAGACATGGGTGGGGAGGCCTGGGTATGTGGTATCAATTTGCGTCAGTGATGGTATGATAGAGCATGGTGATTTGCATGGTAGTCTTGAGGATGGAACCGGGACTGATAGAATGGGTTGAAGTTGGGATTTCCCATTGTTATTCTAGAATCTATCACACTTTCTAGTTAATGAATTTTCTTTAAATATAAGATAGATGGGTCTCTTATTTACCTTCATTTTGTACTCACTGCTTGAGGCATCTAGTTGTGTTTGGTTATGAATCTATTTTTATGGTTTCATAGGATATGTCCTAGAGTACCTATAATTATGGAAGGATAGTGAATAATAAATTTTTTAACCCATGGGTTTTATAGATTATTATAATTCAAATGATGATAATCCTGAGAAACCATGGGATAGATTTGTTTATTCCTAGAGTAAATTGGAATCAATTAATAATTTTTGGGAAAAAATCCCTCAAGATATCCTCTTAGTGTTTTTTGGGTGTGATTGTATTTGTTGACAAAGACAGATGACCGTAAATGAGTATAGTTGGTGTTTTCTGAATCAGGTTTTTAAGGTGGTGCAATTTCCTAGTGTTTTCCAAAATTTTGGGCCTTAAAATTGGGATTTTGTTTTTGGAAAAGGAATAGTTTCTGCATATGATTAAATAGTTCACTAACCGTGAAAGATAGTTTGTGGACTGCAAAAGGTGGTATGAGGAACGACTTTGGGAAATCAAAAAAGTCGGGATTTCTACATAGCCTCACTATACGGACCACAAAGCATGGTATGTGGACCGTGAATGAAAAACAGTTCGCAGGATGATCGTAGTTCATGGGAAGGATTACATTTTATGGAAGAAAAATGGTTTGTGGAAGTCTGTCGCTTGTAGTTAAGAGGTGGTGTTTCATTCATGGGGTGGATCATCATTTTCATCTAGGAATTGGAAATTTGAAGAGCCTCAAAGGTATTCGTTCATGTAAGAGATTGACTTTTGTGAATGAAGAAAGGAACTATGCAGACTACGGAGGGAAAAAATGATTCGTGAGAGGATCATAGTACGCAGTGAAGGTTATATTGCATCAAAGTTTTGAGTAAAATAGATTAGCAGATTTTTCAGATATATTTTCCTATATAAGAACCACTAATCCCATAATTATGGAGAGAAATTTTCATTAAAAACACAATTGCTCCAGCAATAAATTTGGTTAAGTCTAAAAGATTTCATGGGGGAGTTCACAAAGGAGAATAGGTTCGTGAGGAGGATATCATAAAGGAGAAGTGGTCCGCAGAAGATAGTCTATGGAGGGGTTTTTACGAGGCAATGTATTCTGAAAATAAAAGAGTCTTCAAATTTGAGGCGGCCCATGGAGCATCATCAGTCCACAGAAGTTTAGGTGATCTGTAAAGGAGAGGTGGTCCACGGAGGAAGAACCCATCTCTAAAGTAGGGATGGTCCATGGAGGAAGAATACGTCTGCAAAGAAGGGACAGTCCACAGAGGAACAGTGGTCCACAAAGCACTTGTGCCACATGGTGCAGCATAGTTCACGGAGGACTCAAGGTATTCTACAGAGGACTCAAGTCATTTCATGGAGGAACAATTCTCAAAAGTAATTTCAATAAACTAACAGTACATGGAAAAGTGGATTTCATCTATAGGTGAAAACATGACTTCAAAAGATCATATATCTATAGTTGAGGATGCATGATTTCATAAAAATTAAGGGACCTACAAGTCCATAAACTATGATTGGATCCCTTCCAAGATAAGTGAGAAATGGAATAGGAAGAAGGTGATCCTTTCCACCGGTAGTGATCCAGATAAAGAGACATTGGGAGTGACCCTTGGGAATGTAGTGATCAGACCCTAAATCTTATAAAGGCAGGGAGCCTAGTCATATAATTGATCTAGCCCAAACATCATTATTGGAAATGATCCTTAGTGAATTTTGTACAATCGTCACATCACCATTGTATTCTCCTTGGATGTAGCCCAGTGAGGGTGAACCAAGTAAAAAATCTTTATGTCCTTCTAGTTGCTTTATTGTTTTACTTTCAGGGCATTATCATCAGATAAAATTGGAATGTATATGATCAAAATTGACATTAAAGATCATAAGAAGTGGCTCTTTTAATAAATAGGTCAATATCCAATGGGGCTTCAAGAAGTCTGTAAATAATATCCATACCCTAATTCCCCCCTCCCCTTTCAGGGCATCTAGGCCCCTTTTGGACCCAACAATTATGTTAATGTATAGTAAAAATTTTAAAAGGAAAATATTAATCTAATAAAGGTATTATTTAATGTTTATGTTCTTATATGATATCCAGCCCTTAGAAATGGTTGTCTAGTGTCTGAGAGATGATAGTTGCAGTTGATCCTAGGACTTGGATGATTCTCATAGTGTGGTTGTGAGCAATATTATATCTTGTATATTTTTTGATTTCATTCACTACCCCAACAATTTTAATAGGGTGACTGACACCATGTGGACTCTTAGAGGGTTTCTCCCCAACATTCATGTTATAGAGGAATTTATGGTTAACTACCCCCCCCCCCTCTTTCTCTACTCTCTTCTATTGGTAGTATTATATGTGTTGGTATGCATGGTGGTTACCTTTCCCATATATGTTTGTAGAGTGTTTTAATGGATTGTGGTTATTCCACACACATGGATCTTCAGATATAGTATTCTATGGATTATTATAGGTATTTCATGTATGGGTTTTGATGGATTGAGGAATAATACTTGATATATAATTTGTGGTTGATCTAGGAACCTACTTGGTTACTATAAAGAGATGTGGCATGGAAAGATGAGATGATGTTATGTACAGGATGTAAGATATGATACTTTATCCAAGGTGTCTTTATGGAAGCTTAATTTTGGAGAGTGATGGCTCGGGATGTGTGATGTTAGGGTAGAGTGTAAAACTAGTAGAGAAGTGGTATCATGGTAACTTCTTTTGTTATTATATTATATGATCACTTGCATGCGATACTTGGTGATAGATATCCATTATAGGGATGGGGACTTAGTATACCATATTAGATAATGAGTTAGCTTCACTTGTTGTTTAGTGGGATTCAGTATGCTTTCCTTATCTTTTAAATGAGAAGCTCTGGGGAGGATCCTACTAAGTATACATGTTATGATCACCCTATATATATATTATTTTTTCAGGACTACGGGAGGTGATTGGTGATCAGGATGGACTTTACTAGCTCAAAGAGTTATTCATTAGCTACATGGGCTTAGAGGTTTCTATGGAGGCTTTCATTTTTTGTACATGTAGTTTTCCTTATATTTTTTTAGTTGTATGATATTACATTTATGTATTTTAGATCTTTTACATTTATCTTGAGAATGATTTTTTGGGTGTTTCTATCTTATCTCTTATTTCTCAATCTTATAGAGTAATGCCTCCCATTTGTGTATATGATATACCCTTAGTGATTTCCACCAACTTTTGGCTTATTAGAGGTGTTATTTGAGCATCATTATATCCCTTCTCTCATTTCAATCCTAGGAGGGGTACCATTGGGGGAGGGTTCATGATATGGAGTTTAATTTCCTTTATTTTATATCTCCTTACATTACATTTATTACTTTTATTTAAATTGTAATCTATTTTTATATTGAATAAATATATGGGGTTATTTTTATTTAATCTCATAATCATCATCATTGTTATATATTTATTCAAGAGAAAATACAAGAGAACGAAATATTGAACGAAAGATTGAGGCCATGAACCACCGGATTAGGGGTCTAAAATAATGGAGACCAAGGGAGTCGCCATGAATTAAATTCACCCCCTATGGCTTCAAAGAGATGTCATTGGATAGGAAAGTGACATCGGAGCCATGGATGGAAAGGGAGGCCATATAATCTGTGACTTTATTCCCCTCTCTCCATGTATGTGTGACTTTCATGTTACTCTTCATAAGTTCCTTACATCTCCTAATGATATACATTACTGTCCAGGGAGTGGATCCTCTGTCCAGCAGGGAGTCATGGATGATCTTCGAGTCGGTTTCCACATGGGATATGTCTATATCTTTCTTATTACATAAGTTGAGCCTAGTAAAGAGAGCCTTGGCCTCCTCTAGAAGTGTGCATCTGTTACCAAAGTGCGTCGTGAATGAGAGGAGTACACCTCCTTCCGAATTACATACCACTCCTCCTCCTCGCATGATACCTAAGTTACATGAGCCATCAGTGTTAAGTTTGAGACCTTCTGCTGGGGGGTTCCATTTTACCCACTGTCCTTGCAAACCCACCATGGGGATAGCCTGCTTAGGGAAATCCTGTAGAGTTCGAAGGCAGGAAGCTTCCTACCATCCCTTGAGAAGGGGAACCATATCCATGAGCAAGAATTTAGTACGCACGATGATAGACCTCCCTGATGAGTTTTTTCCCTCGTATCTTGCTTTGTTTTGCGCCTATCAAATACACCAACAACCAAAACTGAAAACAACCCCACACACCATCCACTCTGTTCCATTGTCCGGAGTCCCCTGGAACCATATCTCAAGGATCGATGGCCCTTAGAGCTCAATGGGGGGTTTCGCTGTATAAACACCAAAATACTGTCAGACGGCCTTATCCCATTCTCCTTCAAAAAATATGTGGTTGGTGGTCTCCTCACTTTTGTTGCTACATCACTGACATCGAGAGGCAAGGCTAATACCCATTTTATCGATGCTCTCATCAGAAGGGATCGCCGAGTTCCTCACTCTCCAGACAAGAAATTTGTATTTGGATGGTATTTTTTTGCACCACATTCACTCAAACTATTTGTCGTGCTGAGCCTGGGGAGTCAAGATCCTGTGAAAGTCCTTTGTGGTTAACTATCACGAATGGGAGGGAGTAAACACACACTTTTACGGCTCAGAGATGAAGTAGATAGAATTTAAAATGTCTTTTTGATCCTTGTCCAGTACGGCTTTAACGAAATTTGGATACAAGCTCGCCTACTTAAAGGTGATCGTGGGTATCAGGCATCCAGGGAAGCCAATTTCAGAGCCTATCCAATTTCTGTTCTAGAAAGTGATACTTCCATCTCCAACGATCTAGTGGGAATGTTTCTAAAGGTTTGAGACCAGTGGAAAAATCATCTTCCAGAAGGAGGTTATGTGGACGCTTCCATTTTCGGAAAATTTGGTGTAGTTGTGGTGCATAATCCTCCCCCAGAGGGTTTGATTTTCCATGATATCCCAAGCCAGTTTGCCATGAATGCAGTGCACCATTCCCTCAATGCTCCTTACATTAATGCCCCCCTACTGTATCGGCCAAGCCATTCTCCCCCATGAGACCCAGTGCCGCTTCCCTTCCCCAGCCGCATCCCAGAGAAACCCTGCCAGAATCCTATCAATGGCTCTGATAACCCCTTTTGGCACTAAAGAGTAATCTAAAGCATGCACTAGAATGGATGTCAAAACACTGTTGATGAGGGCAATGCATCCCCTGGAAGAATGAAAGTGGATTTTCCAATTTAGAACCTGGCCAGTGATTCTGCTCACCAACTGATCGTAGTCCCGTACTCACATTCTTCCTGAAGAAATTAGAGATCCTAGATATTCCATTGGAAGAGATCCCACCTGCATGTCCATCCTCCTACACAAGTAATCAGCCCGCCTTGTCGTTCATTTTTTGGAAATTTAAAAGTTTCTTTTGTCATGGTTAATCAATTTCCCACTCTAGTATCAGTACTCCTCCATAATCTTCCCGATGGCCTGCACAGACCTCCTCCCTACATTCGAGAAAATTATTGTGTTGTCCGCAAACATCAGGTACGATGTGTGAGGATGGTTCCCTTTCCTTCAGAAAGGAGTAATACTTTCGTTGGAAATTCCTCTATTAATAAGACTACTAGGAGTGTCCTGCATAAGAATGAAAATACTCGGAGAGATCGGATCACCTTGTCATAATCCTCATGTAGCCTTGAAGAATTTGCGGGGTTTCCCCATAAAGGACACAGCCATCCACGGTGAGCTGAAACATCTGAAGAGGATGTCCGAGGCCTTAGAAGATATTCCCATGCATGTGAATACCCTGTTAATAAATCCTCATTACACTCTATCATATTCCTTGCTCATGTCTAGTTTCATGACCATATTGGAACCATGGGTCATGTTATTCAGGTCCTTGAACATCTTCTTATCCAGAGCAATCGCCCCTGGTATTGACCTCCCCCTTACAAAGTCATGTTGTTCTGTGAGAATCCCTTTTTTGAATTCTTTTTATGTGAAATATGTATACGTAAATCCCCTTACATGAATTATATCTATGTAAATTACCATACATTAAATGTATTTATCTGAATAAGATTGTGTAGATTATATGCTTAAATGACTAGTCTTTCATCTATTTCACTTACATAGTTTACTCATATGTTGATATTACTCATACATGAAAAATAGGTATATGTACAATAACACTTTTGTGGATTTTATTCATCATATTTTTATTATTACTTATGATTCATATATTATGAATTCCACCTTTCAAATTTTAATGTCATTTAGAATAATAAAATTTGTATCAAATGAATTGTTGGGGAATTACAATGTGCTTAAATCCTAGTTATATGTAGTATTTATTACTTTAATTAATTATTATTTTCATTTATTATTATTATTATCCTCTAAACATGGTTTTTTATAGAGTATTGATGATAATTAAAGAAAAAAATCCATGTCATTATTATTGTTTCTCATTTATGATATAGGAACATGTGAAGCATCTGGGAAGTCAAATCTGAACAACTTTGAATTAATTTGTTACTTACACATGTGTGACTTATACATTGGAAACATAGAGTATAAAAGGCTATTATTTTTAACTTGTTGGTCATGAAGAAAACTATTTATATAAAGTTAGACATATCCAATATAAAGTAATTTTAGTTTCAAGGATATACAAAACGAAATAGAGATATGATATGTACAATATGAAAAACATAGGAGCATCACTACATGTCAAAATTTTCTATACAATTTCTGTTTAGTGTTGTTATGATCATTTTTTATTGGACTTCATCATTAGACATGCTACTGCTCTCAAAGCATGATACAAGCAACCTCAACATTCAAATCCTCGTTGTTGAAAGCTGGTTTATGTGGTAATGTATTATATTAATCTTTTATATATGCATGATTTGTGGTTTATGCTTTTTCATTCAAAAGAAGAACATTAGTATCAAGTTATACTACCCTAGAAAAAATTTAGGTCTAGTTATGACTTAGTCAAGTAATAAAAGGGTCTTTAGTTGTGAATTAATCTAAAAAAAGGAAAGAATAGTTCTTCCTCCACTTTAAAATGAAGGTTTTGGGTTGTGCCTCTAGGTGTGAAAAAGGTATTTGTATTTGCGTTGTGACTCTAGGAGTGAAAAAAATCAGTTTTAATGAATTGTAACTCCCCTTAAAAAGTTGGGTCACTTTATTATGGGTTCCATACTCTCACATTGTGATTGTCAAGAGTATATGTGGGGTTACATTGATCTGAACTACTATAAAATTACTTATGTTCATATTTTATTTTTCCCTCATGTCCATTCTTCTATCTTAAAATTTGGAACAAACATCCTTAATATTTATATGCATCATATCAAAGGATATGAATAGTCCTGGTGTGTCACATACAAAAGTCTTTAGGGAATACCATCTTCTTTAATGTCCTATATTCACTAAAGCCTAAAATATTTAGATTCATTTCATATTATATTATATAATATAATTTAACTTGTAAAAAAACTTTTCTAAAACCCTTTTAGATATCTTCCAAAACACTTTTGGAAAGTTATCATGAACTTTAACATGTATCACATTATAGGAAATACCTTGTGAATACCATACAAAACTCTTTCGGATTAACTCTAAAACACTTTTAGAGTATATCTATGAGTCATGGAAAATGATCATTTAGTCAACCAAAAAGTTTATCCCCATAGGTATATTTAGAACTGAAAACAAATATGAATCACTAGATTGATAAATATAAGAAAATAGAGGCCTCTAAAAATGCATTAGTTCTACTTAATCTATAAAGGGATCTACTGTGATCTCTATCAAAAATATATATCTCTATACCCATGTTCACCAAATACATCTCATGCTAGTATGAATTATCATGTGTTTACTTTTTCTAAGACATTGGGTGGAAATTAGACATGAAATATGGAAATCCCATATAGTCAACTCTCACATTCTCTATCCTCTAAGTACAAATTGACCCAGTCAATGAATACATCACATTTCATTCATATTTATGGATAATAACAGCACATGCCTCTCATCTAAATAAATAATCACATCATATTTACTATCTATATATTATTTTATACTCCTTGATCTATATCAATCGAGGGCCCAGATGTCATACTTAGTATATGAGACGAAAAATCCCATATTATTTGAGCTCCAATTGATAACATGATCAAAAACATACCCAAGCACCCCCTAATTAAATAATCCTTAAGTATTTCAAAATAATGGTATCAAAGTATGAAGTTTTTAATGCTTGGTATCTCTCCAACCTTGGGTAATAGGGATAACATGATCTATACACCCCTAGTATGTCAAAGACATAGTGTGTTACACTCTATGTGGTATATATAGTGGGGTATCCCACACAAAAAGAATACTTTTTATGCCTAATGATCATATTTTTCATCTCAATATAAGAATCCTACTCATGTTAACCTTAACATTTCAACATAACCTATAATAATATATGATGAACATAGATTAAGGATAACTCAAAGTCATACTTTAATAGGTCAATTATCAATGCATTTCCTAAAATGTATCTCAATATATACATATGCATCCAACATGAAAAAATAATAATTTGGATATTTACTTTTATATAATACAGTTTATATTCTTAAAACTATTTTAATAATAATTAATAAAACCCTACATAAACACCTATATCCCATATCATATAGGATAAATAGCCAGACCATCCTTATATTTGATACACTTTATAGGGTCTTGTTAACTCGTTAAACCTATACATAATTCATGCTACATCTATATGTGACCATAATTTAAAAACCTCTCACTAAACTCTTTAGTGGGTAGCATCTATGAATAAAGGAAGTTTTAATAATTTTGGTATTTATGAATCATATCCCTAATGTTCTATTCCTTGAAAATTTTCAAACTCCTTTATTCCATGACATCGAATGTTACAATGTTAACTTATAATGTCTACTTAAAACTTTTCTAAGTTTAAAATCATCATAATTTAAACCCTTTACATAAATCTGTTCCTTGAAATATTTTGGTAAATAATGTAGCTATTTATATTATTACTTACCAAAACATCCTAAACTTCTTTAGGATAAAGTGACATGTTGTAACATCCCACCCATCCTCATTGGATTTAGAAGTGATTGGTGTATTACTATGCCTTAGGTAACATCCCCAGGACACCAAAGGCTAGTAATAAATTCCAAAGTACTCAAGAATATTTGGGGGGTGATTTTACCTTTGAAAGATAAAACATCAAGACTCCATCAACAATAACCAAACAAACCTTTATATGATTCATGAGTATAAAAAACTCAAAACATAACCAAACCAATAAACCATATCAGAGTAAAAGTAAAAAACCAAAATACATACTCAAATAGAACCAAAAGACCACAAAACTCAAACTCCCAAGTGAAATCAACCAGAAACACCCAATACACTATAATCTCCAACTCCATATTCTATGCCCATGGTATTAAGAATCATTACAAAAGAACTGATATATCATTCCTTTACTTGTGTCTCGATAGATAACATACTAAAATGCATAATAGTTCCCAAGTAGGGGGTCATTCTAAACCTATTAGGGTTTCCCAAATTACTTCCCAACTCATTCCGCTAGGGCCAAACTTGTTAGAACAATTATATAAAATAGTTTTAATCAGTAAAAAAAGTTTATATTAAATCTATAAACAATTTTTCCAAGGTAAGAATAAAAAAACTTTAAACTATTTCACATTTGATTTGGAATATTACATTCTATTCCCACACACACAATCTTGGTGTTGCCATTGATGGTGGAACTTAACATCCATACTCTCGACCACTTTGACGGTGGTACTTCAAAACCATTAGCTACCTTACTCAACACACACCCATATATTTATGCCAAAATCATTCCAAGTCATTCCAATCAAAAAAATTATTTATTTGAAAAAATTCAAAAAAAAAATTACATGAATCAAAATGAAACCATAATCTTAAAATAAAAATTTTATAATAATAAACCAAAGGGTTTCTCTAAAATCCATCTAATTTTTTCAAAAAAAATTAAATCTAATACCAAATAGGATATTTACCAAGAATCACACAATAATTTCAAAATAATTTTAATAAAAACATTTAAAAAAACTAATCGTTCGATTTCTAAAACAAATAGAGATAACAGAGAATCCACCTACCTCGCAAAGTTTGGATCAAATGAAGAATGGAACTACAAAACTTCAAGATCCAATCACAATCCATGTTCCCTTCAATAGAACCAGTAATATTTCATCACAAAACCATTCATAGAACATAGATCTATCCATAATGGAATAGATATATGGTTCTGGGAGAGAGGGAAGAACCTTGGATCTAATAAGAACAAGGAAGAACAGGTACTTACCAATGAATCAGGGCCTTCAACACACTTTGATTCTCCTAAGAGTCACTCCTAGATCAAAGTGAACTTTATCTCACACCTAGGTATAAAAAGGAATTTAGGATCTTGGGATTTAGGGGGAAATGAGGGTTAAAGGGATTAATTCACATTAGATCCACAATCTAAGAAGAACCAATTGTATGTTTCACAGTTAGGCCACACGTTTTTGGAAAAACTTACACCAATTGTTCGGTGCTACTATCGTAAGACCAATCCTAGAATGATTGGCTTGTACGGTTAAAAAACTATGTGCTAACCATGTTTTTCACACTATTTTAAGAATCAGGGTTTCCCCTAGGCACTCACGTGGTTTGGTAAAATCATGCACCAACTATTCCCCTTCCAAGTGCCCACTCTCTTCCCTTGCATGATTTCTTGGAGATGGTGCATGGTTTCTACTAACCGTTTACAAACCGTGAACCTCTATAAAATCCTCAAAAACATTCTAAAACCCCTCAGAACCCCCTAAAACTTTACTCGAACATTATATATACTAAAAATACATGAATAAAGGGTCATGTATATGAAACAGAAGTTGATTCATTCTCCCCAACATTGGTATTTCAATCCTTGGAAAGTATAACACCCCCAATGGACTGAAAGAGTTTGGGCCACTACTCTAACATTTCCTTCTCACACTCCCACATTTATTCATAAATCTGACCATGTTTACATAAAACCCTAAATAGATTGATTCTTTCCCACATAAGATATTCTCTTACTTATCCACATTTCATACAGGCACATAAATCAATGTCGCATCTAGATCTAGGTCAATGTGATCTCATAGAATCGCATGGTCGGGATCAGTTTGGTACCACTTTAACTAAGATAAATGAAACACATTGTGAAAAGAACTAAACCTTTGTGGTAATTCCAACCGATATTCCACCTCACCAACTCATTCAAGTATCTCAAAATGACCTATGTATCGAGTAGAAAACTTGAAATTCTTACCAAAATTATGATTACCAAGAATTGGAGAGATTTTTAAGAACACATGATCACTCACATCGAACAACAACGATCATTGATGATGATCGACACATAAGTTATAATGACTCTGATCCATCTCTATCCTCTTTTTAATCAACTGAATCTTCTCTATTATCACTTTCACAAGTATGGATTCAATTATTGAATTATCACCTATTTCCTCCCAATAAAGTAGAGAACAACAAGGATGCCTATAAAATTCTTCAAAAGGAATTTTATATATCGAGGTTTGATAACTATTACTATATGAGAACTCCAGTAAAGGTAAATTCTATTCTTATAAGACACCAAAATCTATTACACAATCCCTAATCATGTCCTCAAATGTTTGGATTGTCTGTTCATATTGTCCATACATTTGAGGATAATAATCTATAATCAAAGTCAATTGTGTTTTTAAGGGATTTTTTTAAGGATTTACAAAAATGATACATAAGCTTTGGTTCTTTCTCAGATACATTCGAGACTAAAAGGCCATGCATCTTTATTATTTCTTGAAGGAAGATTTTCGACAATTACTCCATTGTATTAGATTCATTAATAGGGAAAAAATGAGCTAAATTTCTAAGTCAATCCAATATCACCCATATAGAACCGTGTTTCCTACCCACACTTGGTAGAACTATTAAAAAATCTATTATTATTTTCTCCCATTTCCACATGGGAATTGGTAAAGATTGCAATATACCCGATGGCTATTGATTCTCATCCTTGCCCTTATGATAGGTGAGGCACATCGAGACATACTCCTCTGTAACTATTTTCATACCAACCCACCAAAACTATTCTTTTACCACTTTATACATATTTTTTATTCCTAGATGAATAGAATATCTCGAATAGTGGTAGACACTAAGAAAATATTCCTGATAAGCCACAGTTATGACCATTTGATCTCTATACCACAAAATTGAACTCCCATCTGGGTTACAACCCTCAATGGTCTCCCCACCATTGAGTTTTGCCTCAAATAAACACATTTAGGATTATATTTCTAAGCAACTTTAACCTGATCAACCAAATCAGGAACAAATTAAATTATAAATAAAACTGAAACAAGACCTTGGTCGGAGAAATATAGATACATATCCACTATGACTACCATTAGTTTCCATTGGTCGGAAGCCTCTTTATCCAACATAAAATATGCCTTACTACTCAATTAATCTTCCACAGTGTTCTCTTTATCCAGTGTATGCATCAAGTTGAAGTCAAACATCTATAGATACTCAATCCATATGTGCTGCCTTAAATTCAAATCCCTTTGTGAGAAAATGTGTTTTAAAAACTTATGATTTTTAAACACATCAATTTTATTAACAAATAGATAATGATTCCAAGTCTTCAAATCATAGACCATAACAGCCAATTAAAAATCTTGTGTTGGGTAGTTCTTCTCATGCAACTATAACTACCATAAACCATAAGTAAAAACATGATCTCCCAGCATGAGAACACATACAAACCCAGATCATGATGCATCACAATAGACTACATATCCTTTTCCATACTTTGGAAACATAGGGATAGGTGATTATATAATTCTAACCTTAATTTTTTGAAAGGATTTATGATATTTCATGTTCCATTGGAACATAACTCCTTTACTTTTCAAAGCTATCATCAGTGATGACAAACATGATAAAACATGTATGAAAAATATTTATTATCCTACTAATCTAAGGAAAATATGTATCTAAAATTCATTCTTGGGTGGTTTCCAAGATGTAATAGCTTGAATCTTTTTAGGATACACACAAATAACTATTTCATAAATGACATGACCAAGGAAACATACCTCTTGTATCCAGAAATCATACTTTGATAACATGATATACAAATTATGCTCCTGCAAGATACCTAACACTATAGCCAATTGTTTCTCATGATCCACTTTTTTCCTATAGTACACCAATATATAATCAATAAACACCACCAAAAAGGAATATAGATAACTCTGAAAGATTCGATTCATCAATTCCATAAATATGGTCGGTGCATTCATAAGACCAAAAGACATAACCCCATACTCATAATATCCAAATCAACTTCTGAAATTTTTCTTCAAAATATCCTCCTTAAAAACTCACAATTAGTGATACCCCAAGTATAAGTCAATTTTAGAGAACCTCTAGGCTCCCCTCAATTGAAGAAATATATCTTCTATTATTGTAATATGATATTGATTATTTATCATAACTTGGTTAAGAATACGATAATCTACACAAAGCCTAAGAGTTCCATCTGAATTCTTCACAAACAAAATTGGTGATGCCCACAAAGATGTGCTTGGTTGAATGAACCGTTTACTTTCCAATTATTCCAACTGACATTTTAATTTAATTAATTCTATTAGGTCCATACTATAAGATAGAAGTTATCTAGGACTAGTCCCTTGTATAACATCAATCATAAACTCTAATTCTATTTTCGGTGGAAAATATAAGAAATTATCAGGAAAAAAATCAAAAAATTGGATAATGATAGTTGGGAAATCACTACTCCCAATATCATCCAGGGATTCCAAGGTAAGAACTACCAACTGATAAGATATGGTTACAACTACTAGTGCCAAAATTCCAATCATACTTTCCTTTACATCCCAATCTCCACTATAGAAATTCTCTATGCCATCTAGAGATGTGGAACTAACCATTCGGTCATAATAGTTGATGTGATCTTTGAACGATGTCAGTCAATCCATACCCAAAATCAAGTCATAGAAATCTATCTCAAGAATAGATAAATCCCAAAGTAAGTCAACCCCATTGATAGTTAAAGAAAAATATTTAAACATAAAGGCTCTACACTCTCTTTATCCAAGAGTAGTTTGATGTTTCAAAACAGAAGGCATCATCTCAGCACAAAAACCCATATAATCAACATCCAGAGAAGTAATAAATGAGTGGTATTTTCTCATATAAAACAAATCTTTCATAAGGTTATAATTATAAATAATCATACTTATCACTATAAAAGGACCCATTTGACTATCTATCATCACTTGCTTAAGTCCATACAATTGCGTACTCACTATGCTTTTCTCTTTCTTACCCTGTTGAGATTGCACTATTTTAGGAGTTATGGTGTTCCTAGAATCACTTTGTCTTACTTAGTTTAGATTATAGGAATTATTCTATTTCACATTTCCCAATAAATCATAAGATTCTTGAGAAAAATATGAGATTTGTCTCTAGGACCTGGCCATAGAGAATTGTGACAATAGCATTGAAGATTTCTCATCTTGTTGTAATTATGAAATGATTTAGGTGGTACCATAAAATATTTCCTGATGTGATCAAGTGAACAACATTGAAAATATCTTGGATTACTTTTGGATCGAGTAGGAATATTTATTGATCCCATAGTTTGATTTCAGGGTGTACCGCCACTCTGGAAGTAGGTTTCCCTCTTCCATTTATTCCCATAATTAGAGTTCCCACAAAGAATCACCTAATAATTTCACCACAATTTCAATAAAAAAATTAATTAAAACCAATCCTTCAAGTTATAAATCAAGTAAAGATAAGAGATAATCCACCTACCTCATAAAAGTTAGAGAAAATGAAGAACAACTCTACAAAACATCAAGATCCGATCACAACCCACATTTCATTTACTAGATTGAATAATATTTCATTAAAAACTAATTCATAACACATATATATATCCATAATAGACTATATATATGGTTCTGTGAGAGAGATAATATCCTTGGATCTAAGAAGAATGGGGAATAATGGGTACTTTCTGATGAATTCAGGCCTCTAATGCACATTGATTCACCAAAGGTTTGCTCCTAGGTTTAATTGAAATGTCTCTCATGATTAGAGATCGAAAGGAATTTGGGATCTTAGGAGGTTAGGGGAAACAAGGGTTAAAGGGATTTACCAGCATAACTCAAACTCCCAAGTTAAATCAACCAAAAGGAATACTCAAAGATAACTATAAGATCTCAAAACTCAAAATCCCAAGTGATGTCAACCAGTAACACCCAACCCGTTCCAAACTCCAAATTTACATGTCATGCCAATAGTATCAAGAAGAATCACTAAAGAACTGATATACCTTTACTTTAACTATTTCTTAATAGATGACATATGAAAATGTACAATAGTTCCCAAGTAGGTGGTGACTATAAACTCATTAGGATTTCCCCAATGACTTCCCAACTCATACCATTAGGACCAAACCTGTTATCACAATTATATAAAATAGTTTCAAGTAGTAAAAATAGTTTATATCAAAGTCATAAATAATTTTTTGAAGATAATAATAACAAAACCTTTAAACCATTTCTCATTTGATTTTTAATATTCCTTTAAATTCTCACACACACAACCACACACACACATAATCTTGTTGTTACTATTGATGGTGGAACTTCACATCTATACTATGTCCCCCTATTATGGTGGTAGATCATGACCATTATCCATCCCCCTCAACATATTCCCAACTGGTTATGCTGAAATCATGCCCAGTTATTCCAATCAAAACATTTATTTATTTAAATAATTTCAAAAAAAATTACATGCATCAAAACAAAGTTGTAACTTCAAAATCAGCATTTTAAAATTATGAACTTGAAATCCAACCAAAATTCTCCCCCAATTTTCCAAATATAATACCAAATAGGATTTCTACCATGAATTACTCAATAATTTCACCACAATTTCAAGAAAAACATTTAAATAAAACAAATCCTTCAATTTCAAAATCAATTAGAGATAAGAGAGAAGCCACCTACCTTACAAAGGTTATCAAAAATAAATAACAACACTACATAACTACAAGATCTGATCACAAATCACAATCCCTTCACTAGATTCAATAATATTTCATCAAAAAATCATTCATAACACATAGATATATCCATAAAGGACTATATATATGGTTTCTATAGAGAGAAGAACCTTATATTTAAGAAGAATGAGGAATAATGGGTACTTACTGATAAATCCAAGCTTCCAAATCCCTTTGATTCACCTAATGATTGCTCCCAGATTGAAGGTAATTGTATCCCATTCCAAGGTAGAAAAAGAAATTCAAGATCTTAGAAGTTTAGGGGGGAATGAGTGTAACACCCCAGGTAAATAAAGAATACGAAATTTTTGTATTTATCCATATTTGTGAATAAAATATTAATATGACTTTAAAGGGGACGCTATGCTCGATGGCGTACCCAACACGCAACAACGAGTTTCTTGGGAATCTTACGTTGCACTCTAATAATAAAATAATATTATTTTAAATGATAGTTAACATGTAGCCGTTGTATTGGCGGGAATGGATAGAAATAACTAAAATATGATTTCATATGTTTTTAATTGTTTTTACATTTATCCAATAAAGAATAGAGGCTTAAAATACGGAAAGAATTCAATTTTAGGCGTATATGCCCTAGTTTTCACTAAAGGTTCACTTATCACCTTTTGATGTTGAACCATCATTAAATATAGTTTTGTTCACTCTTAAACATTCTTTTGGACCAAATAAAACTCTTATTAAGAATCGGGACATCAAAATTTACTTTGTGTAAATTTTTGGTATCTTTCCGATAAAGTTCATTTTTTTAAGGAATAGTGTAAAATGTTGTATTTTAATTCAAAACCACTTTTTAATCTAATTTATTTATATGATTAGATTATCTTTTGAATTGGTTTTAAAGTGAAATTAGAAAATATTTTTACCATTAAATCCAATAGTGGTGGTTGGAATTAATTTCACTTTGAAATCGGACTTAAACTGATGTCAATCTTTTGATACTTATTGTTTTATAAAAACACGCTATTTGCTCTGACAGCGGGAATTAATTATTAAATTAATTAATGTGACTAATATGTTTTGAATTTTGTAAAACGGACTTCATTTTTGAATTCAGAATATCAAATATAGCTTAGGGTGAATTTTTGGTAATTTTCTGAAAAACTTCAATTTTTGATGAATAGTGAAACCACTAAGTGATAATCAAGCAAACTGATTTTTCAGTTAAATGAAAGTTTACCACTAATGTGTATTGAATTTTGAAAATCCGACATACATGGTTGTCATTAAGAAGTAAAATGTGGTTCAATGAGATTATAATAATTTTTGGTGAATAGTAACTTATTAAGTTTTTAATCGCGATTAGTGATAATTAGTGTAGTTTAAGGTATAAATAATACTTTAAAAATATGAAATGACCTAGACACATGTCACAACCCTATTGGTTGTGTCATGGCCGACCAAGACAAGCCATGGCCTAACTTGGGGACCCCATGGATCCACTTTTGTTGGGAAATAACATAAAATACTTTTTATTTAATGTTAAAGTGAAAATGACACTAACATAGTATGTTTTACTAAAACAATTTTTAAGTGGGGTTATACAAGTCCAAATTTTGATTATAAATAGTCATTGGAAAGATAAAAAGATTTCCTATATCATAGTATTTTTTTTTATAATTTTTAGACATTAAAGAAATTAAATTATTTATGACATAATAATGATGCAGCGATGACATCATTATTTGACAATTTAATTAAAATGGAAAGATAATGAAAAATCTACAATATACACATGGACAAAACCAATTGGATGAGTGGATTTCGATGCCTTATCACCTTATCCACGAATTCTACCAATGTGGGACCCTTTAAAACCGAAAAGCATTTTCAAATAAAGTAATATTTCTTTGCTTTCCAAAAGTGCCCCTCCTCTTCTCTTATAAAAGGCCCCCACCTCCACCTTATTTCACACACTTCAAAAGCCTTTGGCTCGGCCAACCCCTGCCCATTTGCTCTCTCCACATCCCTCTCCTCATCCTAGAGGATTTACCTTGGGCAGAATCCTTTCAAAGGAAGACTTTAGGCTCAAATCAAAAAGAGTTACACTTTTAAAGGTAATTGTTTCTCTCATATTCATTTGTTTTATTTTGCTTCTCCAACCCCCTAATCTCTTTTTATTTACTTCTTTTGTAACAACAACAGTATCTTCAATATACTAGGATGTTGTTATAATATTTATTTGAGCTACACTCTCACACAACTACATCAAATGGTTAAAGAACATACGGTTTCCGTGGATGGTGAAATTCTGCCTCCCGAAACGATGATTGTTCAATACTCATTTAACACCTTCAAAGGTGGCCATTATGATGTCACTATTTTTATATATGATATATAGTATGTTTATGTTTTCCTTAAGATTCTGTTTTTTACATTTTGGTCAAACCTTTATGGTTCCCATTATGGGTAAACACGATATCTTCATTTAAGGAAGTGCGGACTACCGCCCCCTCAAAGTGATTTGATTCGTTAAATACCATATGTGGGACATATAAAGGATGGAACTATGATATTAAATATGATATTATACTGGAATTATAATATACCTTTATATCATTATTATTCCATTCTATAAAATACGAATAGAAATGAAAGTAGCGTTCATGCGTACGTACGGCTTACCGTCTCCATGAACGGTGCATTTCATTTCTTACCTCTAAATGATTATGTAATGTTATAAATGCATGAATGTACTGGATATATATGACATATATTATAACTACAACATGAATACAATTCTGGATATAATAAACATTTGGCCACATGAACAACATGTAATTGTAAGAAGTCCACTTTCGACTTAAGAACCAAATACCGACAAAATGAACATTATTAACTTAAATGATTACATAATGTTCACAACATGTCAATAATTGATATAAAAGGAATAATGAACTTGGAAAAGGTTCTTAAGCAAATAGAAATTAACTCAAGTTTATTATTCAGGACGTTAAAGAACGATCGAGTCAAGTCGGACCCGAGGTAAGGGATCCTGCAACTCTCTTTCTCTTTAAGTACACTCTTTTATGTCATTTCTTTTAAGCTCATCTTTCTGATGATTGGGATGTTATTTTATATTAATCCTACTGTAATTTTTATGTTCGTGTGATGAGAGACCCTATTCTCTCTCATCAATCCATTTTGGAAGTTTTATGTGGCGCCGTTAGGCTGCCGAGTTCTCGTAAGGGATTTTTCATCTCACTTTTATTCTCGTGAGATTTACGCTACTTTTGCCACAAATTTCATTGAGTGGTGTATGTACTGCCCATTATTCTACACTTTGTGTAAAATACTTTCGTTTATGAGTATTTACATCAATGATCTATTGTCCCTCTTTCATGGGGTGTATTTTTTGAAAGATACCCAAGTCGGTAAGGGAACCTTTCACCCCCCTCTTTTTAAAAGACTTCTTTTATTGGGTCTTTTAATTTACATATTGTTACATTGGGATATGTTCTCATGTATCCTTAATGATGTAAATTTTGTGTCCAAGTGATGAGATACTCTTTTTATCTCTCATCAACTCATTTTGATGTGACGCCGTTAGGCTGTCAAGGGAACTTCTTAACCCAATTTCGATTTCTTTGGGTTCGACATGTAGTCATTGAATATGTCATCCATTCAATATGTGTGAATGACATTTTATTGTTTTACACTTAATGTCCACTTATATTGGGTGTATTGATATTCTTCACACATATTTTTGAGATTGATTTGTCCTTAATTTAAGGATACCTTCTTTATAAGGGATTTCATCACATTTGACATTTCTATTGAGGGTTCATTGTTGTTATGCACCAATTCACTCTTATATGGTGTATATACTGTCCTTTGGAGTATTATATCATGAATCCATTTATTCTCATGATATTATAAAGTTCTGACTAAACGTTATTCCTCAATTATTGTATTCAAGTGTCTCTAATTTTGGTAAAACCCCTTTAACCAAAATATCATTTTAAATGTTTTAATTATTCGTTCTTATTAATATCCATGTTTTCAAAGTGGTTTTAAGGATTTATTTATATGGATATTAATGGTTTAAAATTTTAAAAGCTTCAAGGTGGTATGGGACACTTTGATTCAAAAATATCTTTATTAAATGTTTTAAATGGTTTTGGAAATGGTTTCTTTTTATATGGATTCATTATTTCAAAATACTAAAATGTTATGTTGTGTTTGAAATGTGGAAATGTTTTGTTTCCTTTATGAATATTTTATGTGATACGTGTATGTTATGGTTCTTGGGCATTGTTATGAAGAACGGGTGGTTCCGTGATAAACTAAGGGCGGGTGAGCCCGTTATAGCTCTCCAATGCATTGGGTAACGCGAAGGAGTGAAACGTTAAGGTTTCTCCGAAGAGATTTTAGGGAATATACTGTGATGGGTATTCCAAACGTAACCAAGAGGGTTACTCCCTACGTAAGAATGTTATGAATGCCTCAAGTTACCTTTATGTCTTATGATTTCTATGATTTATTCATGTTTTGATGAGTTAGGTTAAAGTGCCTATGTTTTATGGGTAAGTTATGATTTCATCTTTATGTATACATGAACTCATGTTTCCTTTCCATATTTTTATGTCCCTTACTGAGCTTTTTATGCTCATCCCAAGTTTCTGAAATGTTTTTCAGGTCAAGAGGAAAGGTACATGATAAGACGTTAGAGTCAAGGATGTGTTAAGAGAGAATCCATATTTTATTTTAAATATGTTCTCGTTGATGGGAAGAATGAATATTGTCTTTTATGTAATCCACTTTGTTTAAATGTGGAATGTAATGCAAGTTTCATGATCTAATTCTCTAAAACTCTAAACCTGAAAAGATCCTCAATGTGTAATCTTGTAATAACTCAAGATTAAGTAAGTTTTAAGGCTGGGGCCTTATAGTTGGTATCAAAGGTCGGTTTAGATAACTTTAGAGGTTAGGGTATTCCTTAAGCATAAGTGACATTACCATAATGGTTAGGATTTCAGAAAGAGTCCTAGTTTTAGATAAAGTGAATGAGTAAGTGTATATTAGTGTTTATCTTCCTCATTAGTACATGATGGTTTTGTTGATATACTCACACTGACCTTTTTGGTTTTAGTAAATGGCTGGATCTAGCAGGCACCAAAGTAACAGTGGATGTGAAGGAAATTGTGATAGTCTTTTGAGCAAGCAACTGAATGATATGGGAGCTGCAATAAGAACTCTTCTGATTATCCTCAACCAACTATCTGGAGTCATGATTGACCACCTAAACCTTGGAGTTTTCTCTAAGGCATCAAATATGCAAGAAACAAATCCCTACGGAAGTGCAGGTAATAATCATAAAGGTATGAGTGTTCAAAAACCTATGTGTCAGAGATGTGGAAAGAAACACCTAGGGAAATGTTTCAAAGGGACAGAAATATGCTATAGATGTGGAAATGAAGGTCATAAAGCAAGAACCTGTAATGGAAAAAGGAAGCATCCCGTTGACTCGAGGAAAGAGAAAGAAGTTCTTTCTGAGGGATCAATTGAATGTTTTAAATTTGGTGTGCATGGTCATTATGCAAACACATGTTCTATGAAGAAGTATCGTGAATGGGGTCACCAAGAGCGTACAAATGTTCGTTTACCAATACCTAATTCCATTCCTATTGAGGATGAAGAAACTGACAATGACCAATCAAAGGTATGTACTATTTCATGACTGTTGTTTTCCTATTTTGAAATCTTAGGATATGATTCATGATTTTGTTTGTAGGAAAGAGGTATTTCGGAATAGGTTGGAAAGGAATGGATAATGGATCATGAAGAATGTTGAATGAGTAAGATGTCAACATATAAGGGCTTCAAGAGTTATGGTGAAATTCTTAAGAGTATTATGTCTCTTTTGATGATGGGGTTACATTAGAAGACTTTTTATATTATGTGTAACCCTGATGATTAATATAGGCAAATTTTATCCAAGGAATAGTTACCTTTTCTTTTGTGGACATAGTTATAAAGAACCACGTGGGTTTATATGATCCTTACTTTTGAGGTAATTATGGGTTACTAAAGGTTATGATTGAAGTGGAGGGCATGAGATGAAATTGAGGTTAAAATGTGTTATGATTATTTTGAAGATTTTATCTCGTTTTGGGGAATGTTTTAAGAATTATATAGTTTTGGAAAAAGGACAACACGCAGACCGTGTGACATCCCGTCGCGTCGGACAAAGCTGCGGGAATCGAACCCACAACCAAAGTGCGACTGGTATTTATCGCCTACCACTGGACTACGTGAAGTCCCTGGATAGTTTGACTGATTCTTTTGGTTATATGATTTTATGAATTAAGAGTAAGTTGATTTTGGGTTATTTATTAAAATGATTACCCTATCATGGAGGATATGTGATTGGGATAATTACTTTTCAATGCGTGACTTTAGGAGCAACTGATGTTGTTTGGAGATAAATGTTACGATTTAACTTGGAAGACTATGTGACTAAATCTTTCAAATATTTGGGTTTCGATCTTATTTTGGTTTACTTTGAAGAATTTTATGGACAAATTGTTTATCGAATGATCCTTGTTGAACATTGGGTTTTGTTTGACAAATTTTGGATGTTAAGAATAGATTTTATTTTTATAAAGGGTTATCCTTTTCTGGATTATCCGATCTTGTACTAGCCTTTTTGGTTTTGTTTTTGGATAAAGTCTAAAGACATGGGAAGTATATAGCTCTCTTTTGTGGATTAGGTGATTCTCTAGAAGTTGATTATGGTACTCTGAATGCGAACAAGTCTCCCTAAATACTCGTCTTTTGAAAAAAATATGAGTTTGATTAAGGAATCTAGTAAAAGTTGAAGGTCAACATGATAAGTGATTATGTTTCCTTATGAATAAAATTCCTCAATAAAATGTAACTTAAAACAAAAATGTTGTCTATTAACTTTTTCTACTAGGGAATCGAATACCGTTTAACCCATCACAAGTTTGTGATTTTCTCGTGGTTAACTTTCTCCTAAACATGTTTTCTAACACTCTCCATCAGAACATGACCCTTTGTTTTTTCCTCCATGTCCATATTTTCATACTTGGAGTCCTAGTATGGGTTAACTCGGGTGACCTTTGTACTTATCTTTCTTTATTTTAAAGTGATTGTTTTACCAACTCTTGTTCCGATGTGGGACTTCCAAGGATTTTTCCAAGTCCAATTTTAAAATTGCGCGGACGCAATTCCCAAAAGGGGGGAAGGATGTAACACCCCAGGTAAATAAAGAATACGAAATTTTTGTATTTATCCATATTTGTGAATAAAATATTAATATGACTTTAAAGGGGACGCTATGCTCGATGGCGTACCCAACACGCAACAACGAGTTTCTTGGGAATCTTACGTTGCACTCTAATAATAAAATAATATTATTTTAAATGATAGTTAACATGTAGCCGTTGTATTGGCGGGAATGGATAGAAATAACTAAAATATGATTTCATATGTTTTTAATTGTTTTTACATTTATCCAATAAAGAATAGAGGCTTAAAATACGGAAAGAATTCAATTTTAGGCGTATATGCCCTAGTTTTCACTAAAGGTTCACTTATCACCTTTTGATGTTGAACCATCATTAAATATAGTTTTGTTCACTCTTAAACATTCTTTTGGACCAAATAAAACTCTTATTAAGAATCGGGACATCAAAATTTACTTTGTGTAAATTTTTGGTATCTTTCCGATAAAGTTCATTTTTTTAAGGAATAGTGTAAAATGTTGTATTTTAATTCAAAACCACTTTTTAATCTAATTTATTTATATGATTAGATTATCTTTTGAATTGGTTTTAAAGTGAAATTAGAAAATATTTTTACCATTAAATCCAATAGTGGTGGTTGGAATTAATTTCACTTTGAAATCGGACTTAAACTGGTGTCAATCTTTTGATACTTATTGTTTTATAAAAACACGCTATTTGCTCTGACAGCGGGAATTAATTATTAAATTAATTAATGTGACTAATATGTTTTGAATTTTGTAAAACGGACTTCATTTTTGAATTCAGAATATCAAATATAGCTTAGGGTGAATTTTTGGTAATTTTCTGAAAAACTTCAATTTTTGATGAATAGTGAAACCACTAAGTGATAATCAAGCAAACTGATTTTTCAGTTAAATGAAAGTTTACCACTAATGTGTATTGAATTTTGAAAATCCGACATACATGGTTTTCATTAAGAAGTAAAATGTGGTTCAATGAGATTATAATAATTTTTGGTGAATAGTAACTTATTAAGTTTTTAATCGCGATTAGTGATAATTAGTGTAGTTTAAGGTATAAATAATACTTTAAAAATATGAAATGACCTAGACACATGTCACAACCCTATTGGTTGTGTCATGGCCGACCAAGACAAGCCATGGCCTAACTTGGGGACCCCATGGATCCACTTTTGTTGGGAAATAACATAAAATACTTTTTATTTAATGTTAAAGTGAAAATGACACTAACATAGTATGTTTTACTAAAACAATTTTTAAGTGGGGTTATACAAGTCCAAATTTTGATTATAAATAGTCATTGGAAAGATAAAAAGATTTCCTATATCATAGTATTTTTTTTTATAATTTTTAGACATTAAAGAAATTAAATTATTTATGACATAATAATGATGCAGCGATGACATCATTATTTGACAATTTAATTAAAATGGAAAGATAATGAAAAATCTACAATATACACATGGACAAAACCAATTGGATGAGTGGATTTCGATGCCTTATCACCTTATCCACGAATTCTACCAATGTGGGACCCTTTAAAACCGAAAAGCATTTTCAAATAAAGTAATATTTCTTTGCTTTCCAAAAGTGCCCCTCCTCTTCTCTTATAAAAGGCCCCCACCTCCACCTTATTTCACACACTTCAAAAGCCTTTGGCTCGGCCAACCCCTGCCCATTTGCTCTCTCCACATCCCTCTCCTCATCCTAGAGGAGTTACCTTGGGCAGAATCCTTTCAAAGGAAGACTTTAGGCTCAAATCAAAAAGAGTTACACTTTTAAAGGTAATTGTTTCTCTCATATTCATTTGTTTTATTTTGCTTCTCCAACCCCCTAATCTCTTTTTATTTACTTCTTTTGTAACAACAACAGTATCTTCAATATACTAGGATGTTGTTATAATATTTATTTGAGCTACACTCTCACACAACTACATCAAATGGTTAAAGAACATACGGTTTCCGTGGATGGTGAAATTCTGCCTCCCGAAACGATGATTGTTCAATACTCATTTAACACCTTCAAAGGTGGCCATTATGATGTCACTATTTTTATATATGATATATAGTATGTTTATGTTTTCCTTAAGATTCTGTTTTTTACATTTTGGTCAAACCTTTATGGTTCCCATTATGGGTAAACACGATATCTTCATTTAAGGAAGTGCGGACTACCGCCCCCTCAAAGTGATTTGATTCGTTAAATACCATATGTGGGACATATAAAGGATGGAACTATGATATTAAATATGATATTATACTGGAATTATAATATACCTTTATATCATTATTATTCCATTCTATAAAATACGAATAGAAATGAAAGTAGCGTTCATGCGTACGTACGGCTTACCGTCTCCATGAACGGTGCATTTCATTTCTTACCTCTAAATGATTATGTAATGTTATAAATGCATGAATGTACTGGATATATATGACATATATTATAACTACAACATGAATACAATTCTGGATATAATAAACATTTGGCCACATGAACAACATGTAATTGTAAGAAGTCCACTTTCGACTTAAGAACCAAATACCGACAAAATGAACATTATTAACTTAAATGATTACATAATGTTCACAACATGTCAATAATTGATATAAAAGGAATAATGAACTTGGAAAAGGTTCTTAAGCAAATAGAAATTAACTCAAGTTTATTATTCAGGACGTTAAAGAACGATCGAGTCAAGTCGGACCCGAGGTAAGGGATCCTGCAACTCTCTTTCTCTTTAAGTACACTCTTTTATGTCATTTCTTTTAAGCTCATCTTTCTGATGATTGGGATGTTATTTTATATTAATCCTACTGTAATTTTTATGTTCGTGTGATGAGAGACCCTATTCTCTCTCATCAATCCATTTTGGAAGTTTTATGTGGCGCCGTTAGGCTGCCGAGTTCTCGTAAGGGATTTTTCATCTCACTTTTATTCTCGTGAGATTTACGCTACTTTTGCCACAAATTTCATTGAGTGGTGTATGTACTGCCCATTATTCTACACTTTGTGTAAAATACTTTCGTTTATGAGTATTTACATCAATGATCTATTGTCCCTCTTTCATGGGGTGTATTTTTTGAAAGATACCCAAGTCGGTAAGGGAACCTTTCACCCCCCTCTTTTTAAAAGACTTCTTTTATTGGGTCTTTTAATTTACATATTGTTACATTGGGATATGTTCTCATGTATCCTTAATGATGTAAATTTTGTGTCCAAGTGATGAGATACTCTTTTTATCTCTCATCAACTCATTTTGATGTGACGCCGTTAGGCTGTCAAGGGAACTTCTTAACCCAATTTCGATTTCTTTGGGTTCGACATGTAGTCATTGAATATGTCATCCATTCAATATGTGTGAATGACATTTTATTGTTTTACACTTAATATCCACTTATATTGGGTGTATTGATATTCTTCACACATATTTTTGAGATTGATTTGTCCTTAATTTAAGGATACCTTCTTTATAAGGGATTTCATCACATTTGACATTTCTATTGAGGGTTCATTGTTGTTATGCACCAATTCACTCTTATATGGTGTATATACTGTCCTTTGGAGTATTATATCATGAATCCATTTATTCTCATGATATTATAAAGTTCTGACTAAACGTTATTCCTCAATTATTGTATTCAAGTGTCTCTAATTTTGGTAAAACCCCTTTAACCAAAATATCATTTTAAATGTTTTAATTATTCGTTCTTATTAATATCCATGTTTTCAAAGTGGTTTTAAGGATTTATTTATATGGATATTAATGGTTTAAAATTTTAAAAGCTTCAAGGTGGTATGGGACACTTTGATTCAAAAATATCTTTATTAAATGTTTTAAATGGTTTTGGAAATGGTTTCTTTTTATATGGATTCATTATTTCAAAATACTAAAATGTTATGTTGTGTTTGAAATGTGGAAATGTTTTGTTTCCTTTATGAATATTTTATGTGATACGTGTATGTTATGGTTCTTGGGCATTGTTATGAAGAACGGGTGGTTCCGTGATAAACTAAGGGCGGGTGAGCCCGTTATAGCTCTCCAATGCATTGGGTAACGCGAAGGAGTGAAACGTTAAGGTTTCTCTGAAGAGATTTTAGGGAATATACTGTGATGGGTATTCCAAACGTAACCAAGAGGGTTACTCCCTACGTAAGAATGTTATGAATGCCTCAAGTTACCTTTATGTCTTATGATTTCTATGATTTATTCATGTTTTGATGAGTTAGGTTAAAGTGCCTATGTTTTATGGGTAAGTTATGATTTCATCTTTATGTATACATGAACTCATGTTTCCTTTCCATATTTTTATGTCCCTTACTGAGCTTTTTATGCTCATCCCAAGTTTCTGAAATGTTTTTCAGGTCAAGAGGAAAGGTACATGATAAGACGTTAGAGTCAAGGATGTGTTAAGAGAGAATCCATATTTTATTTTAAATATGTTCTCGTTGATGGGAAGAATGAATATTGTCTTTTATGTAATCCACTTTGTTTAAATGTGGAATGTAATGCAAGTTTCATGATCTAATTCTCTAAAACTCTAAACCTGAAAAGATCCTCAATGTGTAATCTTGTAATAACTCAAGATTAAGTAAGTTTTAAGGCTGGGGCCTTATAATGAGGGTTAAGGGGATTAATTTGAATTAAATCCACAATTTTAAGGAGGGCTAATTATACACCATGTTGTTAGGCCACACGGTTTGTAAAACCATGTGAGAACCATGTGGTGATACTGTCTTAAAGCCACACCTTGCATGGTTGGCTCACATGGTTAGAAAAACTATATTCTGGCCATTTTTTTCTTCTGTTTCAAGAATCACAGTTTCCCTTAGGCACTCACATGGTTTGGACAAACTGTCTGCCAACTGTGCGCCATCCCAATTCCCATTATCTTCCCTTACATAATTTCTTATAGATGGTTCATGATTTCTAATAACCATGCATAAACTGTGTACCTTCATAAAAGTATCTAAAACATTACAAAACCCCTTACAACCCCCCAAAACTTGACCCAAACATTATATAGACTCAAAATAAATGAATAATTGGTCATATACCTAAAGATAGGGGTGTTACATTAAGCCTATATATAATTAAAACTACATACATATGTGAACAAATGATAAAACCCTCTCACTAAACTCTTTAGTGGGTATCATTTATAAAGAATGTAATTTTTAATAATTGTGGGATTTTGGAATCACATCCATATTTTATACTCCTTGATCATGTTTTAACTCCTTTATTACACAACATTTAATGTTATGATGTTAATTTATAATGTATACTTAAAACATTTATAAGTTTAACATCATCATCATTAAAACCCTTTACATAAAAATTTTCCTTAAAATATTTTGGTAAATAATATATCTATTTATATTATTACTTACTCGAACGTCCTAAACTTATTTAGGATAAAGTGACATGTACTTTGTTATGGAAACTTAAATTTTACTCTTTATATTTATCTTTACTTCCATACCCTTAAACTATTTTAGGATATTAAGTGTAATTCACTTTGAATTTTAACTAACATAATCCTTTAGGAAATAGTGATATTCAATTTTCACAGTAACTAAATATAACCTTTATATTTTTATTTATAATCACATATCTTAAACTATTAAGGATATTAAGTGGAAATCACTTCAATTTTAGACTATTATTACATTTTATTTTTTGAATTTGAACTTATCAAATTACACAAAAACTCCCTCTAGATTATTATGAGATATAATATTCTTATAATATTATGTTAAGATACAAAAACACTTTTGTGTTTAGGAGATGACTATTTTTCCTTTTAGTGAGAATATTTAACAAATAAACTATTTTTTCAATATCACATATGGTATTCTATGTGTTTAGAAAATTTTCCTCTAAAAACAAGACTATTTATCAAAATAGTCTACTAATGGGTGATGGGAAAAACTTACCGCATATTTTAAAAAATATCAAGATAAACTCTTTTATCCTTTATAAAAATTTTATCATATTATTATACTAAAAAAATGTAATATAAACTAATGAATCATAAACCAGGTGTATAAAATTAATCTTCTAATTTTTTTTAATGACCACTCATTGTTAACAAATAAATTCTCTTATCCCATAAGAGAAATGAGATGAAGATGTACATAATCTAATTAGATCCATCTAATCCTGATAAACTCCTATACACTTAAGCCTTTAATGTAGAAACTATTTACTTTATCATTCAAATGAAAATTATGAGATATATCAATTATTCTATTTATATTTAAATCTTATATATTTATAACATTTGTAAATTATACATTTGTTATCACATACCATTTAAAATTATAAAATTAATTCTTATAACACTGATACCTGACATAGAAATTACATAGAGTTTCTCTAAACCCCTTTATGTGTTCTGAATATTCCATCCTATTGAATCATTAATCCTTCCTTTCTGATTTCACCTGTAGGTTTCAATAACCTTGACTAAATACTTGAATAAACATTATTGGACTCTCCAACTAACATTCCTTCTAATTAGAACTTTTACCCACTTTTATTGCTAATACAACACCATAACTCAAACATAATATTCATAGTTCATGTATTCTCAATTCTTGAAAATATCAAGTAAACGTTTCTTTAATTTATTCAACTTATTGGAATAATTCCATATTTGAAAACATAATGAATTGATTAACCAAAATATGCCTAACCTCTAGTCTCACCGATTCATTAGCATACTCAATCTTATTGATTATAATACCCACTCATATTGAGTATATGATACTAAAATTAATTTTTTCATTGTGAATCTAATTCCATTGAAACCATACAGGAATCATTATATACTTCTCATAAGCATCTAGATTCACATTTTAAACAACTTTAACACTTGGTTACCCATGAAGGAGTTTCTCAAACACATATAATTTCTCCATTTTTAATTACTTTTCTTAAGTTATAAGTCTTATGAGTTTATTGTATTAATTTTCTCTTACCTAAGGATTTATCTTTAAATTTGATAATGATGATGCTATTATCTACAATAGAATATTTTATCAGATGAGTGTCATTTTTTGTTACTAATTAATGAGGAATTTTATTAAATGGGGTCCCACTAAAATTTTGGGCCCTTTTGAATACATAATATATATTATGTAAGACAATATTGATATTTCAATAATCTCTAGGCCACTTTAACATTTCACCCATCACATAACTATTTAAGTAGGGCATCATCCAAATCATATCATATATGACTCAAATATAGTCGAGTGGAAAACTCCTTATCCAATCCAACATATGGATATAAACTTAGATTCATTCATATGGTTACCTAATCATATTAGGGTCTCTTGGAAAAGAGTAATCCAAAGAAAGTTCTAAGAACATGCACCTAATATTATTAGTTTCACCCATTACTTTATTTCCATACACAAGATAATCTATAGGAACCTAGCTTTAGCATGACCTACCTGGTTAGATGATCGAGGTTTTGAAATGTGTACTTTGGAAGGAATATAAAATTTATTATTTTAAATAGGATTTAGATATCTCCATCTTATCTCATTTTAATCCCTTTATGCATGTATGTTTCTAGATATTTAGTTTTGTAATCATATTTAATCTACTAAATTAATATGTTTAAATTGTATTAATGTATAACTCTTTACACAACTCACAATTTTTGTTACTCACCTAAAAATAGAATCCAAATATATTTACACATATCCAAATTTATCTCATGCATGAGGTATATGAACTCTTTATGTAAATTTTTTAAATTGTATCAAATTAAAAAACTCTACATGAGTAATCCTAGAGACATGGATAACCAACACCCACCTTCTATAACAATTAATAAGCCTCGAGGCTAGTGAAAAGTCTGACCCAAAGTCCCTATACCTAGGGATACTTTACTCATGAGAGAATCAAACTAATCATAACCCTAATATCTATATTTATAAAATATATACAAAAACTAAATTTAATCTAATTCCATTAATTAAAAATTAAAGTCAAGGTATATCTAAACTATATCCTTTTATAATGCCTTGCATGTAATTACTTAGATTCATGTATGATAATCTCTAAATTGAAGATAATAATAAAACTAAACCATGCACATATCAATGAGATAAATAATATTTAACTATGAATAAATCTAGAAATAACCTTTAAGTAAATAAAAATTTCACATATTTAAACATGAGATAAATATTTATGAACTATTCATAAAAAAAATATAACAATAAAAAAAAAATTTAAAAATATCTAATAATTATGGATATTCCATAAGCATGAGTATAAGCACTTTATATTCATTTCATAATATGAACTCTTCATATTATTCATTATATTGCTTATAATTTTCTATATAAACAATTTATATAAAAATTAAAAGGTGTGCCATATAATTTGGTAAAAGGTATTTTATTATTTACATTTATTATTAGGAATATTTATTAATAAATTTTTCATAAACATTTATTAATTAACCATAAACTCTTCATAATTATTTAATTAATTAACAGTTTATAAATTAATAAATATCCCCAAAACACCTTATATCATTATTTATAAAAAAAATATATATAATAAAATTTCTTACCTCAAGTTATGTTATCACATAATCATAATATCGAAGACTCCCTTAAGACAAAATTATCGTATAATGTATTGTCGAGTAGAAGCACTGCACATTACATTGTCTCGTAACATAATGTAATGTGGTGGATTTATGATACTCTATTCTGGTGGAAAAGGACATAGGATATGTTATCATATTATGTATCTTTCACCTTAAACTCTATATTATATTATTAGCATAATGTAATATTGAGACCTAGTGCATATTATATTATCTAATAATTATAATATGGGAGAATCTCTTGAGAATTTGTTATCACGTAACATATTGTCAAGGTCTCTCAGCATAGACTGCATTATCAAATAATTTAATGTTAAGTAATAAAGTAGGTAATGTTATTGCATAATCATAAACTTAAACTCTCTATTAAGATTTTGTAAATGATTAATGTATTTTCCAGTAGGATGGCCTCACATTAAGTTATCACAACGTAATATCAGGCTAACTATTATTCATTTCAAAGCACAATTTCAAGTATTTGATTAACATGGAAATATTTTATACCGCTATTCGGTTTTAGATATTTTAATTTTCATTAGAATATTGAGAATTTATTATTAGGTTTCATCCCCATTCCATTTTTAACATCTTCTCCCTTTCTTGGATCTCCTTACCATTGTCCCCTCATCATTCTTTCTCAGTTGATCTTTGTTGGTTCCTGGTTCCCCCACTCCTTCAGTGTTATTCTCCTTCTTATTTAATCATGGACCTATGTTGAAGCATTTATTAGATCTTAATCTACTCATACTATATGAATACTATGCATGAAACCCCATATGGTCTAGTTTATTGGTTTCTTGGAGGTAGTTTGGGATGTGTTGGTAAACACCCTGAGACTTTGTGAAATATTTTTTATGAATAAATTTAAACTTTTTGATATTTTTTGTTACATGAAACAACAAGTTTAGATTTCATTACACACAACACCGATTTTATATGATGTTACAAACAACTCCAGGTTTAGGTTTCATTACACATAACATTGAGTTTAGTTTGGGTTACATGCAACACTGAGTCTAGCTGCATTACATGAAAAACTGAGTTTAAATAAAATGTGACATACTATTAAAATATTTATTATTTAATATGATAGTTATCACCCAGCTATTGGAATGAAGGTTATTAATAGGATTAACTAGATTATGGAAATATATGGTTTACACATGTATATATAATGAATTCCTTGGTCAAAAATTATTCAGAAATGAAAATAAAAACCATTTTAAAAAAAGTGAATCCTTTTTTGAAAAAAAAAATATATTTTTATGTTCACAAAAAAGTTTTATCACAATAAATTAAATAAATCAATTTCAGTTAATTATTTTAATGAAATTTAAATATTATATATTTAATAATTTTTTTAACATCTATCTGATGTGTTTTCTACACAAGAGAAAAGAATAAATCCAAATTTATGCTTAAAAAATGTATTTTTCTAAAAAACAATTTTGTCACATTTTACATACTTATTTTAAAATTTATTTTTTTCACTTTTATAAAATTTATTTTACAAAATGAAATTAATTTTTTAAATCAACAAGTCAAAATTATATTAGGATAAATTTGTGGTAATTTTCTAAGAAGATAAATATTTCAATGAATAATGAATACTTTTGGTTTGTATTAAGAATTTTAATTTCTCTTAAAGATTTTAAAAACTTAAAAAATGTTTTAATATGGTTTTAAAGGTAAAATTAGTTCAATTATATATCTATTAATCCAATTTAGGTCATTATAATCAATTTTATATTGAATTTTGATATAAAAACTTTTTAAATATTTGAACATTTTCTCTTTGAAAATCGGTTTTCTCATCACATCTATGGGATTAATTTTAGATTAAAATTTTCCAATTATATGAATTGAATTTGAAAAATTGTATTCTATATTTGGAATTAGAATGATTTATATTATCTAATAAGTATAACTTAATTTTTTACCATAATGAATAGTAAAAATAGTAAAAATTATTTATCGTGGTTAAGGTAAAAATGGTTTTACCAAGCACTGCTACAAAACTGGGTTTAGTAACGCTAGAATTTACCAGTGATAGAAAAATGCGCTGAGAAATTACATCTTTATGAGTGAAAAATTTAACACTGGAAAAGGGGTACCTTTATCAGTACTAAATGAAAGCGCTTAAAAAGGATACCCTTTATCAGTGCCTTTTGTTTAGTACTGATAAAAGGTCACCTATATCAATGCTTTATTTTAGCACTGATAAATATTACCCTTTATCATCACTTTATTTTTAGCACTGATAAAAATGTTTTTTATCAACACTTTCGGAGTGCTGATAAATATCAAGATTTATCAGTGCTTATCAATTTAATGCTAATAAAAGGAATCTTAATTGGTACTTTTTAGAATCACTTTTAAAAGTGTCCATGATTTATTTTTAAAACCCCTAAAATGTACTCAGTCATCACGATTTTGAAGCTCTCACAGAGCTCCTCTAATACTAGCGTGACTCCACTATGATCTATCAGAAAAATCAAGAATAAAATCCAAGTTATTTTATTTTATACTTTTCTTATATCGTTGTTTGATCTTTTGGGTTCAGTGTTTTCCATTTTTGCGCTATTATGAGCCATACATCTCATATATTTGTTGCTGACAGTGTGACACCTCTATAGGAATATCATATCCCCCAACATACATTTTAATGTAATCTATCATATCTTCCCTAAAAGTGTTCGTGCCTCCAAAATTACCACGCTACTAGTAATCATCTCTAAGTTCCATGTATCCTCCATGTTCCCATGGATTAAAATAAAAAAACTCTACCCATTTTCTTCCATTACTAAGAATAAGAACCCCAATTCATTTGATATCGGCATTGTTGTGAACATCTACAATAGTAATTTTGCAACACAAACTATTAACCTCATGTTCAATCAAAAATATCTTCTTGTAAGAATGATATAAAAAGTGAGTGTATGCAATAGAAAATTCCAGATCATTGTTGAGGAGGTTACCAACAATATAAGAATACTTGAATCCTTTATGATTAGAAACCCTCACCGTGGATGAGTTCCAACTTGAGAGTAGATTCTTTTGAGAACAACAAGAAATGGCCTCTTATGTTTCATGGGGTAAAGAAAACTATTTTGATTCATACTTGAATTCTTGATTCCAATCAATGAGACATGAAATGTTAGATGGGAATTTATCCATACATAGAAAAATTCCACCCCTTCCCTAAGTGGATTCATTTATTGTGAAAAGTGAAACTTTAAAATTAATATCTATACACTTCATCTATGGAATGTTCCCCATGTTAGTATTATTAAATTTAAAACTCCAATTTACCTCATGAAAGGCTATGAGCTCCGAATAAAAACTTTTATACAAACCATGTGGAAGGTTTTAACTTATGATTCACTTAACAAACCACTCACCACTAATAAATTAAATATCTAAATAATTAAGCACACTATCAAATTCCTTTTTATCAAAAAAGGGTTCTAAAATTTTAATTCCATTTGATGAAAGACTAGGAATATATATTCCATGCCTATGGGATTTTCTTAGGATATTCCACAAAGTAGGCATCAATCTACCTAGTTTATAAGGCTTATGGAAAAACTTTGATCCCTGTACGGTTGACATGGAATAACATCCTCCTTCTCCAGAATAGCTTTAGTAGACTCAGTGAAAAACCAATTGTCATATATTTAGTGTCCATATTTTTTCTCATAAAAAGTATCTTTCACTTGAAATAGAAATAGTATTCAAAGTAATATTGGCCCTTGGGTCCTATTTGTCCTCCCTAAATGATAATTGGTTGATCTTTGAGAGAAATAGAAGGACCTCTGAATGAATATATGATAGTTGGTTATTCACTAGGTCAACTATCTAAGGTTTCAAAGGGAGGACCAATGATGTTGTTAGAAGGGTGTATGAAGAGCCCTAAATAACATGAAATTTTGATGAAATTTAAGCATCTTCAAACCATTCAGAAACAATATGCCCAATATTTCAATGAGGGCATGGCTCCTCGATAAATCATATCTCATAGCCATTACTAAAAATGTTAGGCATTGATGATATGAGGAATAGAATTTTGAAACCAATTCCGGAAGAGGGGAAAATCCAAAAATGAATAAAAAACAACCTTGAGATCAAATTATCTAAGATTCAAACAATAAAGTACATAAAGAACAAATAGAATAGATTTTCACACCTTTATCACCAATGTTAAAATGTTTTCTATTACCTTTCTTAGTGTAACTTTCAATGATGTAGATTAAATTGATGTTTTTTTTATAAAAACCCATCTCATTGTTGAAAATGAGAATAGTGGAGTAAGATCCTATGGTCGTTATGTCTTAAGACATAACCACAAACTCAATGGATGGGAAAACCCATTTTGGGTACTCATTGTCTTCTGTGTTCTATAAAAAACACATTAACCCTGTAAATGAGGAAGTTAATATCTTTGTAATATAGTTCTATTGAAAAAATATTGACCAATAAATGAAGATCATTCCTCAATGGATTCAACGCCTTTATCCTGATAGAAAACTTTTATTTACCTATCTTCTAAATATAGTCCCTCATTAAGACTTATTTGTCAACTCTACACATTCTTAATGCCTCCATTTCCACTAATTCATTCCTAATCAATACTTCACACAACCATAGAAAGGATCGACTGAATGAGATAGTGATGGAAAAAAAATATTCAAAATACACAACTGTAGTGTAGCCTAGGGCATCATCTTGTTCATGTGTAATTTCAATTGATGAGTGTATATTACTAAAATTAATTTATTTGAATTGATATTACTGTATAGGTAATGATTAATTACTTTAATATTTATCCTAGAATTTATTCATAAGGATTTGAACAAAACTTTATGAAAATAATTGGTTGATGATTTTTTTATAATGTTTTTTGGGTTAAAATTTGGTTTTTTTTCATAGGTTTTATTTTAATACAAAAATGGGATATGGTTTTTTTAATAGTTTTAATTTTAAAAATAATATAGTTTCTTCTCTGTTATTTGTGTTGTAAATTTCATTTTATTTAAATTTTTTATTGGGACTTGTTTTTATTGATATCTGGTGTGTTTCTAGTGTGTATTTGGTCTATTTTTGGTGTTTCGGTGTGTTATAATAGTACACTATAGTGGTAATGTAGTGTGCTATTAAAACACATTGTAGTATCATCTTTATCATCACTTTTAAAAGCTCTGATAAAAAACAAATTTATTAGCGCTTTTGAAAGCGATGATAAAATTCCTTTATTAGTGTTTATAAATGCACTGGTAAAGGATTCCTTTAGCGGTGCTAAAAAAAGTGCTGATAAATATACCCTTTATCAGTTCTGATAAAATTATTGTTCTTTTAACGTCACTCAAGTATTCATCACTTTTTTAGTGCTGATAAAGGACATTTCTAGCATTGTTAAAGACCAGTTTTATAGTAGTGGAGGGGTAAAACTAAAAAGATAAGGGTCAAAAATAAATAAAAACATACACAACACCCATTTTATAGAGATATTTAGACATTATCTCTTATAGGTTCTATAATTTCCCATTTTAGAGCCTTTTTCCATGTGAAAAACATGGTCACACCTTTTTCTTTTCAGAAATTACAAGTGTGCCACTCACCTCAATTATAAAAGCTCACCCCCTCTCTTATCCTCTTCACACTCCCAAAACCCTTTGGTTTATCCAGTACCTACTCAAATAAATTCCTTAATTACCTCCTCTCATCCTATAAGCCTTATTTTTTTCATAAATACAACACTAAAATCCTTTTTGTGAAAACCAAATGAAGTTGTCTGAACAAGAGGTGACGTCCCTAACCAAGCATTTAATTTTATTTCTTTATCCACATCCTTCAATTATTATTAAAACATAACGATATAAAAATCACATTATCTTAAATATACTAATATATTATCATGTTAATTTAATAACCTAAATCCTTCTCCTAATTCATAAAATGGGTCACAAAATCATTGCTCGTGTGTACGGTGGACTACCCACACGAACCAATGTGATGTGTTTTTCATTTCCATTTTACTAAGATGGTAATAATGATAAAATAAATAAATATACATGATATTGGTAACATATTTATAATTATGTAATTATGATATCACATATACCTTATTTATTTATATTCTTTAAGAATATGATAATGTCGCTCGTGTGTACGGTGGACTACTGTCTTGCAAAGTGATGTGATTCATTTTTCATATATGCTTTACATGGAAGGTAATAAGGATATGTTTAAATAAATATATGTGATATATATATACAACATAAAAAAGATTATATAATGGTAATATACTATTTTTCCTTTCTTTCTTTCAATCTATTGAGAAATTAAAATTGTGTTCATGGGTACGTACGGCTTACTGTCTCCATGAACGATGTTCTTAATTTTATAACTCTAACTTTTATGGATCGCTATCAATACATATATAATGAATATATGTGATATTTTTATCATTGTTAACATTATTAATATGATTTAACCTTGATCAAAGTAATATTAATAAAAAATAATAAATCAAAACATATACGAAAAACAAAGTGGTTATTATCCAAATAGTGATTTGAACAAGGAATTATTAAAAAATGGGTAATAAAAATTCATAAGTAAATAATATATGGTATAATATATATAATTATTTTTATTTAATATATTTATAATGAACTTATATTTATTATAAAATATTTTTTAACATGTGTGGAAGAAGTTGAGGCTTAAGGTAAAGGATTTTCGTCTTACATTTTACTTCTATTAGATACATGTCATATTCACCACCTATTTTTTATGTGGTGTATATACAACCCATGAAAGTATTTTATAATTATTGTGCTAAAAATTATTTTTATTTAAATATCCAATTTAGGATCTCTCGTTCATGAGGTTTTCGGTTCAAAAGTTACGAAAGCGGTGAGGGATTTTTTGTCTCAATTTTCCTTCTTTGCGATAAATATTATATTATAAACCTATCTTCTTTTATAATGTGTATATAAAGACCATTTGAAATATAATATCATGAATTCAATTATTCCCATAATATTTTAAATTTTATTTAACGTTATTACTTCATGGGGCTTTCAATTCAATGTTACCAAAATTGTAATGGTTTTCTGATACAAGCTCATCATTTTTTGGTATTGTTTATGTTTATGCTTCTGATGATGAAATATTATGATTCATATCTTAATAAACTAATAAATTTTATTTTCATATTTTTATTCATGATAATTCATGTTTCCTTTCATTTTACTCTCTCTATTTACTCAAGAATTCAAAATAATGTTTTTAAGAAAAATCTTATTTATTTCCCTCTTCAGTCAAAAATCCTTTTTCTTCCATAATCATGTCTTCTAAAAATGTTTTCAAAAATGTTTTTAAAATACACAAAATAATTTACTAAAGACATTTTTGAACATGTTTTACTTTTTGAATAATGTTTTGAAATGAATCTTCATTTAGTTTTCCAAATAATACACATTTTGATTTTATTAAAAATGTGAAAGGAATCTTTGTTTTAATGTGTACAGAATGAACAATATTTTTTATCATCATGAACAACTAATTATTCCAAAGATTCCTTTATAAGTTTAAAAGTTTGTTTTCAAATAAAAGGATTTTAAAAAAATATATAATTTTTTTTAAATGTGATTTTAAAGGAATGCTTATTTTCCTCAAGAAATGTTTTAAATGATCTTTAAATATTTCTTTATAAGTTTCAAAAGTTATTTTCAAATAAAGTATCTTGAAAATTTTTTAAGTTTTAAAAAGTTTTTTCCAAAGTTGAAATGTTATTTTCCTCATGAAATGTTCCATGCAATCTTTCAAAATAATTTTCCATATAAGATAACATACTTTTATGTGGCCTCTTATTTACTAGGGATATGATCCAAATACACCATTATTAATATTTATTTGAATAGTTTATGTTTATATTGAAAATATTTTTATGAAACATGTTTCTCTTTCATAGGTTATATTATAATAAAATTATTATGAAACCCACTTATTTTTACATGGGTTATGTTGTGATGAAATTATAAAATGATTATGAAACCTATTTATTTTCCATAGGTTATTATTCCATGATGAAATTTTTATGAAACCAACTTATTTTCATGGGTTTTGTTATGATGAAATTTTTATAAACACCATTTCTTTTCATGGGTTATGTTATGATGAAATTCTTATGAAGCCCATTTATATTCATGGGTTATGATATGATGAATGATTTATGATCTTTTAGCACACATATGTATGATTTTTATTATGTTATGGTTGGGAAATATATCTCCCTCTAATTCATTGGGTAAATATTTATATCTCATGAGATAAATAGGACTAGAATGGAGAGTGAATCCAATTTAGTAAGGAACTTTGTCTAATATGATAGTCTTTGGAGAAAACCTTAACTACTACGATGGTTTAGGTGGTGAACTCATTCCACTATGAAAATTTTGGAAATGATCCTTGACTACTAAGTAAATTATTTTCTATACTTATGTGTATTTCACAAATCTATGTCTTATGCCAATTTTATACACTCATGGATCATGTTCTTTGATCCCATTATGATTTTTATCTTATGAACTGCTAATATTTATTCCATGACTCGCATTTATCATCTATGATATACAGGGTATGGTTTTCAAATATTATTATCATGTTCTTATACCCATATGCTCGTGTTATATTGATATCTCCCTAGTTTACCCTTACTAAGAATCTAAGCTCATCCTTTTTTATGTTTTATTTCCCCAAGTTATAAAGAAATGTTTTAAGTAGGGTATATCTATGAAGAGTACTAAATGGAAAGATCTATGTGCGAAATGTTGAAGATATTTCACTAAATAATAAGTGTACCTAATATACAAAGGAACTAAACTATTATGATCCTCAGGCAAGTGTTTGTTTAATTTAATGAATATTTATCTAAAAATATGTAATATTTATGTATGAAAGGTCTAGGTTGCTACAATTGGTATCGGAGGATATTTTTTGTTAACCTTTGGAAAATAGGATGAGAAAACTTTATTGATATCTCTAATGACATGTATAAGGATAAGTATAAGTATGAGTCAAATTATAGGAAGATTTCTTGGAATTTTGGTAAAGGATAGAGTGACTACTTTTCAAGAAATTGCATCTATGTCCGGATACTACAAGTAGATGTGTCTCTAGCATAGAGGTACCAAGAGGTAATAACTCCAAAAAGGGTGCATTAAGATAGACTTGATCATCACCTGGTACATGAAAATGTTCCTTGCTACACACCTATTTTAACACTCCTAGGGGATATTATTTTTAAATTCACAAACTCTTTATGAACCATCATGAAATATTTAAATAGATTATGACTATGAATGGACTAGGATAACCCTAAGGTGTCATAAATTAAAAATAAGGTGTTGTGAATTATACATCCTCTAATTAATTTTTCATGATTGTGTGGTTTCCCACTATAAATATTGTTACTCACATTCTTCTTTTTAGTTTCAGTCAATAGTAGGAACTAGATTAAATTTCAATGTAATATACAACATGTTGATGATCAACCAAATGGGTTGATAACTAGAGTTAAGTATATTATGATTATTCCTAATTAGTTATCACGATATATGATTAGAAACTTTCACCTTAACCAACTCTTAGAATCTTAAAAGGATGGAATGATAGTTTTCATTGAGAGTTAGGGTGGTGTAGACCATAGAAAAAAGAAGACACCACTTCTTATATGTTGATAATATGGGAAGAAGAAATATAGGGAATGTCTAAAAAGAATGATAATATGTTTTAGGTGTAAAGGAGAATGAGATTGAGTATACCATTTCTGAATAAAAATGAAAAGTTCAGTTAACGCAATGGATGAGGATAATGGTTTCCCTAAGGCGGCATAAATGGTTGAATATTATAAATGTGTAAAGTATGGGAATTAAAAAAATGATTTCCTTGGGGGAAATATAAATAATAGGGATAGTAAGGTGGTACAAGTAAAGGTCTTATTTTTGATGATGAAGATACTATAAATGACATATGAAAGGAATTATGTATTAAGGAATAAGATGATGAATCCTAGTTAATGGTTTAAGAATGAAGTGGGATAATTATAGTGTTTTTGTATTGAAATTAAAGATTAATGTTATATGAAGTAGGAAATATATATAAGTATTTTTATGTAACATTTTTTTGATTAAGGATATTCAAGAATATGTCTAATAGTGTTGATGACCTAGAAAAGTGATTTAATGTCAAGGTGATATTTCTTGAAAAACACATGATTAAGTGAAAGACAACCCTTAATATATTCCTGATGTTGAGATAATGATGTCAAAATAAAGAGATAATTGACATGTATAAATTAAATTGGATAGTATTGATTACCTTGGAACTGATTAATGATTTTTTGACAAATTGGTCTTTGTTATCATTGATGGAGTTTACATCATTTTTTGATTTAATCAATATATCCAATATTTTTGTTTTATTTAAGTATTAAGGAAGAATATATGTTTTTAATAAGTTTTTATGGTAATTCAGGTTATTAACATGTTTCAATAGAATACATGATGAATGTATTCACATGTTTCTTATGTAAAAATTAAGAGCTACTTCATGTTATATGTGGTTTTAATGATAAGTTCATTTTGTAAATTTAGTGACCTTCTTTATAAATTTTTGGATTTTAATATTTTAGAAGGGTAATAAGGTTAACCATTTTTGAAATGGTTTGAGTTTAAATTTGGATGAGGTTTTAGAGATTAATGTATTACTTCACCATATAAAGATTTATCCATACTTGATAACCAGTTATAACTAGAGACATAAGGAATGACTTATCATTCTATTATGGATCTTGTGATCTGTTAGTGTTTAAGACATAAAAATAATAAAATTTTTTCTTTGAGTAATATATTAAATATATATTTATCTAAGAATAACCAAAGTATGAAATTTTTATTATGATACACTGGAAATATAAGCTTTAGGTATATCAGTCCCTTTGAAATTCTTAGTCATGTCGGGGTGGTTTCCTATCGACCGGTGCTTCCACCGAACCTATATCAGGTTCAATATGTGTTCAATATATCCCTCCTAAGGAATTAAATACCTTATCCTTAAGATGTACTAAACTCATAGGTCATAATGCTATAGTATGATCTTTATTACAAAGAACAATCCATTGAGATTCCTGGTCATACAGAGAAAGTGCTACGAAACAAAACCACCCCCCTGGTCAAAGTTTTGTGACAAAACCACTATATTTGGGATGATACTTGAGAAATTGAGGATGTAATGAGTTATAATTATCCTCATTTTTTGGAACCAAAGTGATAAGTTTAAAGTATAGAGTTCATATTAAGGGGGGTAGAATGTAACAACCCAAGATTTTCTGGAATATTTTTTATTCGAATAAATTTAATCTTTTTGATATTTTTCATTAAACACAACACTGAGTTTATCTTATGTTACATGAAACAAAAAATTTAGCATGCATTAAACACAACACTGAGTTTATATTTTGTTAGATATAACATTGAGTTTAGCCTGTGTTACAAACAACACTGAGTTTTAATTAAATGCTACATACTATTAAATTATTATTATTTAATATGATAGTTATCACCTAACCGTTAGAATGAAAGGTATAAATAGTATTAATAAAATTATGAAAATATATAGTTTACACATGTAAATATAATGAATTCCTTTGTGACCAGTTAATTATAAATGAAAATAAAAACCATTTGAAAATAAAGGGAATATTTTTCTAAAAAAACTATTTTAATGCTCACAAATATGTTTTATCTTAATAAATTAAATAAATAAGTTTTGGTGAATTATTTTAATGAAATTTATATATTATATATTCAATCAAATTTTTAACATTTATTTTATGTGTTTTCTAGATAAGATATAAGAATAAATACACTTTTACACTTAAAACTGTATTTTTCTAAAAAATTGTTTTGTTATCTTTTGTGAACTTATTTTAAAAATTAATTTTTGTTACCTTTATAAAATTTATCTAAAAAAATTAAATTAATTTTTTAAATAATCATTTCAACATTATCTTAGGATTAATTCTTGAGAATTTTCTAAGAAGATAAATTTTTAGATGAATAGTGAAAAATACTGGTTTTTATTAAGAATCGTCATTTCTTTTAAATCATTTAAAAAATATAAAATTGTTTTAATATGGTTTTAAAGTTAAAATTAATTAAATTATATGTATATTAATCTAATTTAGGTCATTTTGATCAATTTAATTTTGAATTTTTATATAAAAAATTAAAACTTTGAAACATTTTCTATTTGGAAAACTGTTTTCTCATGGCCTTTATGGGAATAATTTTAAATTAAATTTTTCCACTTATGTGAATGGAATTTATAAAATCGTATTAAATATTTTTAATCATTATAATTTATATTATATAATAAGTTCAACATAATTTTTTACCATAATGAAGAGTAAAAATAATAAAAATTATTCATCATGGTTAAGGTAAAAATGGATTTACCGGGGGTTTAACTAAAATGAAAAGGGTTAAAATGACACAAAATATTTAAAATAACCATTTTTGACCATATTTATACCTTATATCTTTTATTTTCTATAATTCCCCATTTTAGAGCCTTTTGGCATGTGGAAAATGTGGTCACGCATTTTTTTTAAACATTACAAGTGTTCCACTCACCTCACTTATAAAAGATCACCCATATCCTCTCCTATTAACACTCCAAAAACCATTTGGTTTAGAAATTAACTACCCAAATAACTTAATTACTTCATTGCTATAATCTTAGAATCCTTATTTTTTTCATAAATCTAACCTAATAATCCTTTTGGTGCAAACCAAAATAAGTTATCTGAAAAAGAGGTACCATCCATAATCGAGCATTTTATTTTATTTCTTACTACAACTCCTTAAATTATTATTAAAACATACTGATGTAATAAAATAATTATATTAAATATAATGGGATTTTATTATGTTAATTTTATAACCTAAATACTTCTCCTATTTCATCAAATGTGTTATGAAATTATCAATCATGTGTATGATGGACTACCGTTATGCGAACCAATGTGATGTGTTTTTCATTTCCAATTTACTTGGATAATAATAAGGATATATTAAATAAACATATATCATATTGGAAACATATTTATACTTATTAACTAATGATATCACATATACCTCTTTACTTTCAAATTCCTTGGGAATATGATAATGTCGCTCGTGTGTACAGTAGACTACCACCTCGTGAAGCGATATGATTCATTATTAACATACACTTTACATAGAAGGTAATAAGGATAGGATTAAATAAACATATGTTATATATATATATAACATAAAAAATATTTTTTAATGTTAATATATTATTTACCTTTCTTTCTTTCAAACTATCTAGAAAATAGAAATAGTATTCATGCGTACATACAACCTACCGTCTCCATGAACAGTGTATTTCATTTTCTAACTCTAACTTTTATGGATTACTAAAAATTCATATATAATGAATATATATGATTTTTATATAATTTTTAACATTATTTATATGATTTAACCAAGATCAAAGTAAGATTTATGAAAAATAATGAACCAAAACATACAAGAAAAACAAATTCATTATTATCCAAAATGTGATTTTAACAAGGAATTGTTAACAAATAGGAAATAAAAGGTCATAAGTAAATAATATATGGTATGATATATATATTTATGGTTATATAATAGATATATAATAAAATTATATTTATTATATATGAGGTTCTAATGTGTATAAAATAATTCAAGACTTATGATAAGGGATTTTCATCTCAATTTTTACTTATGTGAGACACAAGCCATATTAACCACCTATTTATTTTATGTGGTGTACATACTAACCGTGAATTTATTTTATGATTATTCTAATGAAAATTATTATCATTTACATATCCATTTTATTATCTCTATTTCAAGGGTTTTATGGTCAAAAGTTACCAAAGCGGTAAGGGATTTTTTGTCTCAATTTTCCTTCTTTGAGACAGATTTTATTTTATGCACCTATCTTCTTTTATAAGGTATATATACAACTCCTTTGACATGTAATATCATAAATTTAATTATTCCCATGATATTTAAATTTTATTTTATTTTATTCCTTCATGGGGCTTATGATTCAATGTTACCAAAGTGTTAATGGTTTTATGATACAATCTCATCATTTGTCAAGATTATTTATATTTATGCTTTTGAAAATGAAATATTAGATACATAACACAAGAAACTCATGAATTTTCTTATAATATTTCTATTTCATTAGAATACAATTTTTCCCTTCATTTTACTCTCTCTATGTACTTAAGAGTTCAAAATAATGTTTTTAATATAAATCATATTTGTTTCTCTCTTTGGTCGAAAATCCTTTTTCTTCCAAAATCATGTTTTCAAAAAAATCCAAAAAACATTTTAAAATATTCCAAATGAATTATTTAAGATAATTTTACCTATGTTTGATTTTTTACATAATTTTTTTAAAGGAATCTTCATGTCATTTTCCAAACAATTCCCATTTGTATTTTTCAAAAAATATGAAAGGAGTATTTTTTTTAACATGTATGACATGATAGATATTTTCTTCCATCATGAATAACTCATTATTATAAATATTCCTTTATAAGTTTCAAAGTTTATTTTCAAAGAAAATTTTTCCAAAATGTTTTATTAATTTTTATTTTTAAAAATTGATTTTAAAATGAAGGTAATTTTCCTTATGAAATTTTTTTAATTATCTTTAAAGCTTCCTTTATAAGTTTCAAAATTTATTTTTAGATAAAAGGGTTTTGAAAATTTTTTAAGTTTTAAAAAGTGTTTTTCAAAGTGGAAATGAAATTTTCCCCATGAAATTTTCTAATTAATCTTTCAAAATCATTTTCCATTTAAGATAATATCCTTTGATGTAACCTATGATTTACCAGGGATATGATCCAAGGAAACCATTATTATTCTTTATCTTAATTTTCTATGTTTATGATGAAAATATGTTTATAAAACTAATTTTTTTCATGAGTTATATCATGATAAAATTCTTATGAAACCTGCTTTTTTCCTTGATTTATGCTATGATAAAATGATGGAATAATTATGAAACAAAATTATTTTCCACAGGTTATTCTATAATGAAATGTTTATGAAACCCATTTCTTTTCATGGGTTATTTTATGATGAAATGTTTATGAAACCCATTTCTTTTCATGGGTTATGTTTTGATGAAATGTTTACAAAGCCAATTTCTTTTCATGGGTTCTGATATGATGAATCCTTTATGATCTTGTGGAACACATATATATTATTTTCATTATGTGATGGGTGATACCTATATATCCCTCCAATTCATTGGGAATATATTGATATCTCATGATAAAAATAGGACTATAATGGGGAGTGAGCCCAGTTCACAAAGATACTATATCCACTGTGATAGTTTTGGGAGTAAACATTGACTACTACAATTTTTTGGGGATTGAACCCATTCAACTATGATAGTTCTGGAAATAAGCCTTGAATACTAAGGAAATTATTTTCTATAGTTATATGTATGACAAAAATCTATGTCTTATGCTAATGTTATGCTCTCATGGATTGTGTTCTTTGATCCCATTATGATTCATGTCTTATGAACTACCAATATTTATGCCATGACTCACGTTTATGATCTATGAGATACAAGGTATGGTTTTGAAATGTTATTCTCATGTTCTCATACCCATTTTCTCATGTTATATTTATATATCCCTAGTTTACACTTACTAATCATCTGAGCTCACCATTTTTATGTTTCCTTTCCCCGGTTTAAAAATAAAGGTTTTAAGTAGGGTATATGTATGAAGATCACTATATAGAAATATGATTATAGGAAACATTAAATATCTTTCACTAAATAAGAATATTGTGTACCTACTATCCATATTCACTAAACCATTATGATCATTATTCATGTGTTTGTGTGATATGATGAATATTAATCTAAAAAGATGTAATATCTTTGTTTGAAAATCCTAGGTCATTATAGTTGGTGGATCCGTACGGTGTCCTAGGAGTGTGGCAGGCAGCTGTTATTATATTTTTAAGGTGGTATCATTTATTGTTTTTATTGTATCTCTTGTAACATTATGGGTATGATATTATCTTGGTTATTTATTAATAAGGGTTTGGTGTCCTAGAAAATATTGAGGATCTATAGCGATTCCCTAGTATGCTTCAACTCTACTCTGGATTCATTTTACTCCACTACTCTACCATTCTGGTGTGTTTCTATGGTTTTTTGGATGTTTGGGAAATATTGTTCTAAGAATTCGTTAGTGTTCAAAGAGGTGCATCCTATATTGGCTTCACTCCTTCCCATGGGTTCTTATATTCATGGGTTTTTCAGGTTTAATGGTATGAATTTCACTGCTAGAAATTGGTTGTTGGTTCTTTTTACAATGACACCAGTGCTTCTCTTTGTGTGTTGATCTTCATGATGGTATACTTTTTTTCTCATGGTGGTTCATGGTTTCATAGTGTATATTCTATGGTGAGGTTTTATTATATTTTGGCATTTTTTGTAGTGTGGAAATGGTGTTTAGTGGCTTCTTTTAATTCTCATTTTGGTTTGGTTTTAATAATTACTTCAACCCATCATTCTTTATTTGCTAATAAATTTTTTTAAGTGGTTTTACATTTATTATTTCACTGTATTTATTTTATATCTAAATAAATAGTGATCTAATTATTATGGATTTTAATAAATTTTAAAGATATTAATATTATATTTATTTTATCTTTTTATTTCAAAATCTAATTCAATTATTTCGATGGTGAAAAAAAATTGAAGATGTTATAAGTCTTTCAGTGACTTTGCAGTTTTTAGCTTAAAGTTGCATCTATATTTTGATTATATCTCAAACTAAAGTGCATACATTTTCATGTGTCTTATGCCTTTAGATATCTAAGATATTTATCTACACTTCATTAGTTTATGAGGAAGTTTAAAAAGGATGTTTTTGTGCTGTAAAATTTTTCCAAATTTTATGCAATAGTTTAGAAACTCTTCATTGTACAAATTTGGAGAGATAATGTATTTCATTTACTTCATGTTCTACAGATATTAGAATTACTTGAAACCTAGTGAAATTAAAATCCAAGATAATTATATTGATTTTGTTAGTTTACATTGAAGGATGAAAAGTTTGTTTTGATAGTTAATAAATTATTTGAAGTTATGAAATGTTGTTTCTGAGCTGCAATTTTTTCAGAGTTTTATGGCTTCTATTTTTCAAAGGTATTGGGAGGTCTGAATTTTTCATTGGTGTGATTCTAGATCTGTTGGGAATCTCTTGATATTTCATAAAATTAAGTCTACTAGGACAAAGGCTAAATCTGATTTTAAGAGCCTCTAAAAATCATCAAAGTCTATAATAGTAAGTTGTCCAGGTTTTATCCCTATGTTGGTTCAAAATTAGGGTTCATATACCCTACATGGGAACCAAATTAACCATATTCTAATTTTTATGAACCAAATTTTAATATAGACATATGATTCAGTAACTATACATTTAGATAAAAGTATGGTACATGAACCGTACATTTCGTATAATGATCCCAATGCTATGTTGGAAATGATCCATACGTTCTGTTGGAAAAAACCTATATTTTTCCTCCCCTTTCGTTTGATGGATATTACACTACCACGATAGAGCTGAAATTCACAATGTCATTGCTGGTTCCATATGAATCTTGAACAAGTCTAAAATTCTAGACAACATCTCCATCCTGTATGTAGTAGATTATATTCTAAAATAGCGATTTGTATATTATTGCAACAAACACCCAATATTAGCACACATGTTGTACAGTTATTCATAGCTAAAATGTTCCATCCTCCCGAAAACATCTTTTTTGTTCGTTGAAATAAACTAGAAATTAAATAAGTGCATCATCATAAAAGGATTTATTTTTATGATATGTGTTGTGGTATAAAAGTGCTAAATAAAGGATGGTTTCAAGGTGAATTTATAAAACATAATATTATCACACCATGATTGAGAATATGATGCATCATGCTTGAGAATATGATATGTTGTATGCTAGAATACTGGATGTCGATACGGATGTTTAATAGAGGAGGTGTTACAATCTACTTGAGATAATTCATTCCAAATGTGTTATCACACTAGAACAAGACATGGGTCTGCTACTGAATATTTCTCAAGCTGAATAATACACTTTCCTCATTGTTTCATGTTTATTTTCATCATAGTTAACTACTTGATGAACATAAGAGGTGTCAAAAGTTTCTGCTACAAATTTATGTTGCGTAAAGTGATACAAGTTATTTTTTATATCAAGCCTCTTATGGAATAATATTAAATGGTGATATCTTTTTTTTTAGTTTACATTAGTGACTAAAAGAGAATACCTTATGCGGATACATCACCTGATGGAACCTCATTTCATACATATCTCTCACCTACTAGAGGTTGAAGATGTCGAATAGTGCTTAATAGTAGTGGAGGTTTGCTTCCATGTTTCATTATTCCTTGAACGGTGCTTTATGAATAGAACTAGAAGATGGTTATTATATGTTGTTTTTTTATTGAAAATAAATATTTAAAATAGTGAAATATACATAAAGTGGGGTAAAAAGTTTAAACAGGTTACGGAACTCTATTTTACTTGTTTCTTGGTATTTAAAGCTACTTCATTTTTATCTGGAATATATTCAGTGGTTTATCTATGGGATAAATTCTCATAGATTATAAGGATTATGATCGATCTATTTGTAAAACATTTGGTGTGGTTTTTAAAGATAAAATGTACCAATTTATTTCAACGTCATTTTTCCAATGAATTTGAAGTATACAAGGATGTTTAAATTCAAATCTTTGAATTTACATGCAAATATCATTACTAACCTTCAAGAATTATTTTAGTTATTTTAAAGGAAGGTTTAATGGTATTTAAATCTATTTCTAAGGATTATTAAACACTGTTAATTTTTTAGAGATATTATCATAGGAGTTATTCAAATTATTTTAAATTATTTTATTAACGATTTATTCTGTAGGAATAAAGAGGCAATGGTGCTGCGATTTTTATGGAAATATTTATGAAAACTCTTTGACAGAATTATTTTGAATATCTGAAGGGAGAGGAGAATTAAAACTACTAGATATTTATTATTTATATATATATATATATATATATATATATCTTTGGTAGGTTTAAATATATGAATAAGATAAAAGACATGAAAACACTTATGAAAATAAAGTGCTGTAAAATTATTGTTCCACATTTTGAAGAGAGAATTGAAATACATTTATTATTCTCTCACTATACAAAGAACAAGAATAATAAGATATTTTTCACCAAAGAAGAAAATTATTATCTACTATTTTTTAAAGAAAATGAATTATTTTTTGTGACATTGAAGATTATTATTTTTTTCTGTTGTTCGTTATTGAAGGTCATATACTTCTGTCAGTTTCTACTGAACTATCTGCTGAATCCATTTCAACAAACTTCATCTCAACTATTTTTTATTGAAGTGTAGACTAATTTTACTTAGTTGTGGTGTAGTGTCATATTATTAGACTAATTTTTGGATATTTTTGGTTCCCTATAAAAGAAATAAGAGGCCTTGTAAAATCCTTATCAGGTGTCAACCTCATACACTCAGTTGTAGAAGTACCTAAAAAAGGACTTACTGGTGAAAATCACCAAGATCGTGGGATAGAGAGTTGGTGGAGTGGATTATGGAATTTTTTTCCCTGAACCACTATACATCACCATGTTTTTTTCTTTATTTATTTCCATTTCTCACTCATATTTAAGTGGGAATTAAATGATCACTTTATTTCAAGAGGGTCATTTTAATTTTGTCAAGATTATTAAAAGGACATGATTTATCCCCCTCGTGTTTATTCATCATCGTCATTACAAAAAAACAAGTGGTATTGAATGTTGGGATATTTTGGAATATTGAATATTTATTTTGGCTCTAACAAGCCCGAGTTAAATATTTAGACGAAGACAAATATTAATGGCTGATATTAGTGAAGATATGTTGATGATCTATGTTCCTTATTTTCATGGTGATAATTATGGATGTTGGAAATCTTGCAAGATTATTTATTTGAAAAGTATTGGTTTAAAATTTTACATTAATATTTAAAAACATCATGAAAGACCTATAGAACTAGAAAAGTGGGATGATATAAAGGAGGTTTAATATAATGTCAATTCAAAATCCATGAATGTAATTATATGCAGTCTAAGTCCTGGTGAATTTAATCACATTTCTCAATGTGCTACTACCTATGAAATGTGAAAGACTATTGAATTTTCATATAAAGGAACCAATGATGTTCATAAACTAAGGTACAATACTGTTAATCATAAATTTGACACATTCAAGATGAATGAAGATGAAAGTATCACTTAGATGAATGGGAGATTAAAAAAAGTTGTCTAAGATGTTATTACTTTGGGAACTCCAATTCCAAAACCATATCAGGCATTAAAGGTACTAAGAGTTTTACATTCTAAGTGGAATGTTATAGCTTTTGTTATTCTAAAATTCACACTGGTCAAATAATTAAAGATGAAAGATTGTAACCTTGATGATGAAATAATATGAGATGAAAGTAGAATATGAGAATCATATTTATATCAAAAAGGAAACTACTTCACTCAAAGTTTTGATGGATAAATTTTCTAATTCAGATTATAGTGATTTTGTTTCAAGTGATGAGCTATCAAATCTTTCTAAAAAGTTCAAAGAGCTATATAAAAATAGAAAAGATAAATTGAAGATAAATAAAGTAAAGGAAGTCAGGTGCTATGAATATAAAAAAAGAAATGTCATTTGATACCTAGATATCCTTTTCTTAAAGATCAAAGTAAAGATGATTATAAAATAAAATAAAATAAATCCATGAATCCTACTTATTGTGAATTATAATATTCAAGTAATTAATCAACTTCAAACTCTGAAGATTAGCATGAAAATCATAAGTTAAATCTATGACTTATGGATCATGATGATGAGGTGCAATCACCATTCTCTCAAAGTTATTATTATGAAAATATTTCTTATAATTAACTTAATAAATACTATTTTATCCTTAAAGATAAATTTGAATCCTTAAAAGATTATATAAAACTTATAAAATTTTATGATTCTATTTCAATTCATAAATAGAATTTTTTCAAAACAGATTACGAATTTAAGATCTAATTCATCCAAAATTTATTATGATCTGCATTAAACTAAAATTAAAGAATTATTTGATGAATTAAATAATTTAAAGTAATATTTTGGTATGCTTATCAAGGGATAAAATTATTTGAATCAGATTATTGGTCAAAAAAAATTCACAAATTTAGACTGGTATTGGTAGTATTGGAAAAAAGCCAAAATTATATAAGAATTATTTTGTTCCTAGTTTGAATAAAAAAATCATGTCCGCTATTAAATATGTTTATTGTGGTATTTATGGACATTATGGTAATGACTATTATTTTAGAAAAAACTTAATTTTTTGGTGTCAATCATGTTCATTATTCAAAAGCCTTATCTGAATCTATGTTTGAAATTTCTGCTCAAAATAAATATATTTGGTTACCTAAATATTTAACTACTAACACTGTCAAACCCAAAATCATATGGGTATCAAAAGGCACTTTTATTTGATATTTTTTATGTTTTTTTCACTGAAATTCATTATTTCATCATCAAGTGGTTGCTTGAAAAATACATAGATATTTATTTTAATTATTTTATAAAGGATGAATATATATGAAGTGATTCATTATTTAAGAAATTTCATAGAGATTGAACTATAAGAATCCAAGAAGCATTTTATTTTTCATTTTAATATTTGATTTAAATGGACTAACTATTTTATATCGGGTGAGGAAAACATTTTAATGTTTTATCTTTTATTCCTCTATATTTAATTATTCTTATTCTTAAACTATTAAATCACTTTCTCACTCTAATATTTTAATAATTAATTCATTGAATTATTTTATTAATAAATGACCATCAATAATACTCTTATGATTTTATATAAATCATTATCTTTCTTATACTCATTTTTTTAATGTATTTCTATTTAAATTAATTCCATATACCAAATTTATCTATTAGTAGATTAAAATGTTTTATCCAATTAGGACATGCAAGAAATTTATTTGATTTATTTTTAAATACTTTATTTTAAATTATTTTTAAATAATCTGTTTTAAATTATTTTTAAATCCTTTATTTTAAATTCTTTGAATATCCTTTGTTTTAAATTCTTTGAAAATATTTTACTTAAAAATTACTTGAAATTTTTTTATTTAATTCCTTGAATATATTTTATAATTATATTATGTCTTAGGGGGTATTTTAAATATTTAAAATGTGTTTAAATATTTTATTATTATGGAATTATTTAATTTGTCTAATATTGTTTTTAATACTAAAAATCTAATGTTATTATTTGAATAATATTTTACATGTTTTAGTGGATCCTTGATTATATATTTTTATCTTTTTTAAAGGAATCATTAATTTATGGGAAATTTATATTACTGAATGTATTCAGAATATATGTTTTATACCATTCTCATAAGCTCGACTTTATAATATTTTAAAAAGAGGGAAGGAAATTTTTTATTTCAAATTTTAAATATTTTTTATACCACTAATTAAATTTTGAATTCTTATTCTCTATAAAAAGGGGTAAATATATTGTGTTATTTAATATTCTCAAGAAATCATATTTTATATACTTACAAAAAGGGTAGAAAATTTTGTAGATAATTAAGGTTTTGTAATTATAAAAATGGGGAGAAATATTTAGTGGCTCCTTATCATTCTCATCTTGGTTTGGTTTTGATAAGTAATTCAACCCACCATTCTTTGTTTGTTAATATTTTTTTTTCAACTGTTTCAGATTTAGTAAACCAGTTTATTAATGTTATATATGAATTAATATTGACTGGATTGTTATAGTGTTTATTTCATTATAAATATAAGAATATTATATTTATTTCATATTTTTAAGTCAAAATCAAATTTAGTCATTTCGATGGTGAAAAGAAATATTCGAATATGTTATAAGTCTTCCAGTGCCTTCACAGTTTTAAGCATAAAGTAACCTATGTATTTTGATTGTATCTCAAGATTCAGTGCACAGATTTTCATTATTCTTATGTCATTTTATATATAATATATTTATCTAAACTTCATTATTTTATAAGGAAGTCTTAAAAGTATGTTTTAGTGCTCTAAAAAATCACCAAATTTGCTGAAATAGTTTAGAAACTCTATATTATACAGGTTTGGAAAGCTATTGTATTTAATTTACTATATGTTCTATATATATTAGAATCACTCGCAACATGGTGAGATGAAAATAAAATATGATTTTATTCATTTTGTTAGTTTACATCTAAGGTTGAAAAGTTATTTTTTATGGTCAATAAATTATCCAAATTTATACAACACAGTTTCTAAGATACAGTTTTTCTAGGGTTTTATGGATTTAGTTTTTGAAATATCAAGTGTTTTAGATGTTAGATTAGTTTTATTATTAATCCATTATAAATATATTGATATTTCCTAAAATTAATTCTTCTAATCCTAAGGTTTAATCTAATGCTAAAAACCTATATAAAATAATTGAAGTATGTAATAATAATTTTTCTAGGTTTTATCTGTCACACACGTGACTTTTTTATATATTAATATTTCATTTAATTTACATTCCTTATTTTTTTTTGGGGGGGGGGGGGGGGTTTACCACTCATTTTGGTGAAAATGGTGGGTTTTGAAAATTTGGGCCAAACTGTGAGCCCAATTCCAGATTTAAAAACTAATTTTGTTTCTTCTATAAATCCTTCAAGTTTTACTATTTTAAACCCATTCCAATTCCCAATTGGCATAACCTGATATATTAAAATCACCATATCCCTTTGGACCACATATAAATCCAAAATCATGATGGATTTGGGTTTTTTATTTAGGTAATGGGTCTGCCCATAGGCTCATTTCCTGCTTTAAATAGTTTTTTTAAATTTTCCATATCTCATTCATTTTTTAATTTTTTCCTGTGATTCGACCTCCCGCTCAAAGACAATAGCCCTAGCATCACCCCCATTATCGGTTTTGCAATTTTGGAGCTCAGGTGAGCCGAGAAGTAGGGCAATAGTTTATATTCTTTCTCAAATCGACCAGATTTGAAGAGGTAAAATGAATCTTTCATAACTCCTTCAATTTTCATCATTTTTTCCCCATTTTAGTTCCCACATGACCTAATATGACTCCTTCGAACCTTCATACTAGTTTTGGGTACTTGGAGATTCATATTTTGGTGGATTGGGGCCAATTTATTCAAGATATTTTAAGTAAGGTAATTCCTTCTTGGTTCCTTCCATCCTATTTTAGTTTTAATTCCTCTTTCTTGAAGTTCCTCATGTCTAGAAGTTGGGGTTCGATCCTAAGGTCTGATTTGGTATCTTTTGGGTCAATTTTTGGTGTTCTAGATCTGGATTTATATTCCTTGTGGTGCGGAAGTGGTGCGCTTAAGGTTTCACACCAAGTTTTGAGGGTTTCGACTCAAAAGGTAGGTGATTCCATTTGTAACCTTTTTGTGATGAGTTAGATTGCTTGGTTTATTAATTTATTATTTTTATAATCTGTTTTTTGCGGTTTGAAAACTTTTTTTTATGGATTTGGTTAAACATTTAATTTTTAGTTTTATTTTAGCTTGAAATTGGGTACTTTTCATGTGTGGCTATTGGGGTAATGTTTGGGTTTAGTTTATAACATATAAAAGTGATTTATTAGTTTTGAAAGGGGCTGCCAATTCTAGTTTATGTATTCATTATTTTCATGTGGGCCTTGAAAAGAGGTTTTTTAATGAGTTTAAGGTGTAAAACCGTGTTGTACTTCTTGAAGGTGATTTATGAAAACGTGTGTTTTTCATGTGTATCTTTGTGGTATTATTTGATGTATTTTTATAAAATTTGGGGGTGGTTTAATAATTGTTTTAGGGATGAAAGTTCTTTTTTTGATTGGTATTGGTATGATTTTGGTTTTTAATGAGGGTTTTGAAATGGGTTTAGTGTGAAAACAACGGTTATACCTCTTGGGTTTGTTTTATAAAAATTGCAAATGTTTTATTTGGTTAAAAAAAGTTGGGAAAGGGTTTATATGTACTATTTGGGTGATTTTGTTCACCTAATGTGGGTTTTTGAATGGTAAAGTGTTGATTTGAGATGTCAAACATTTTTATAATGTTTTATAAATTTCCGAAATGTTTTACTAAATTGTGTTTTGTTTGTGAAACACGGGTGTGAGATGTTTCGTGTGAGTTTATTGATAAAATGAATTGTGAAGGTGAGAAGGGTATTATGTGACATGTGTGTGGACTATTATGTGAGTTGAATATCTTATAATGGTTTTATAAAAAATTTTAAAGTATTTGTGGAAGTGTTAAAGAAATGTGAAAATTGTTGTAGACAATTTTGGTGTAAGTTTGATTTCAAAATGCATTTGAATGAAAAGTGGGATTTGTGACTTGTGTGATGTACAGGGGGGCTGTTTAGTTAATGTGTGATGTGGAAGTGATATTTTCATGTAGAAACTATATAACTTGGATTTTTGAACTTGTTTGAGCACAAAGGGAAAACCCGGGTATCTAGGTGGGTGGACGTGTACTAGTATGCTAGTGAATCTGTGGGGTTTGGCCTCAGTTTCACTTAGCAATATTGATGCTTAAAACTCTAACTAAATTATGACGATGATGATTGGGGACCACTAGGTTATGGGTATGATCCCTAATAGTGGCCCGTGCATGAGAACTGATATTGTTTTGTGGTTACTCTCACCGAGATACGAGGTACCTGGGACCCACAGCTAGCTAGTGCGTAGGGGTTATTTCCTATTACTTGTGCTCATTAGATCCTTTGTACTTACCATTGGTATATGGTATTATTGGCTAGAAAATTCATTAGCTTTGTTATTTATTTTAAAATTGTTGGTCCTTTAAAATTAGACCACATGAAAACTGTTTTCATTTATTATTGCATCCTTTAGAAAATTGTAACAATCATTTCTTATTTACAAAACTTTCAATGCTTTTTGTCATGAAATTTTTATCAAATCGAATATCTTAGTGGTAGTATCCTACTGGGATTTCTCTCACACCCTACTTACACCTTTGGGTGTAAGTAGACTTTCTTATTTTATGTCACAGGTTTGGGTACAGGTTTTATGCCTTTAGTTCAGGTTTTTAGCGGTCCATCGTGATGCAGTGTCGTGGAGATGGCTTGAGGGCGGTGCCTCTTTCCATGTGGAGGTTCTTGGGCTGTCTTTTCTTGGGTTTATACCTTTGTAATGGTGTTCAAAAATTGTTTAAAATTTTGTAATTCAGTTATGAATTTTAGTAAAAGATGTTTTGGTTTGAAAAATCCAGATTTGATTTCTTGGATTCATTTGTTGTTTTAAGTATAAAAATTTGGGTAAATCATTCCCAATTTTTAGTTTTTGATACCCGGGCACTTGTTCCAGCCCATGGGGATTAGGAACGCCCTTCAGGACTTGCCACGGGTCAGGTCGGGTGCCGGTTTTTGTGGTGACCAGATTCAGTTCGTGACAAAATGGTATCAGAGGAGGTTCGCTCTATTTGAGTCATGTTATTTGGGAAATAGTCAGGATAGTCTGGAGTTAAGATTTTCATGACATAAAATTCCGAATATGGGTAGTGTTCTTGATCACCACACCTCATGTTGGGATTCAAGTCGCCAGGGGAAGTCGGGATTTACTTATGTCTTTTGGTTCTTGGTCTGATGATGATTTGGGGAAATGAAAAGAGAGTTGGGTTAATGGTCTCAGTGAGATCACAGGGTCTGGAAAGCCATTTGGAGCTGGGGATATTCCTTATAACACTCTCTGTGATGGTGAAGTGAATGGAATATGGCTTCCAACCATATTTCCAAGTCACCCACTGAAACTAGTTTCCTCTCACATTGTTTTGTTCTTTAGTTTTGAAATCATGGAACTTTGGTTTTAAAGTGACTTGGTTTTACGAAGCGTAATGTTTTTGTGAAATGATTTTCAAATAAAGAGGGAATTTTTTGATATATGAAATGGTGGAACTGAATTTTATGAATTATTTTGAAATGGAAAATAGTGTTCTTACACCTCTTTTGAAATCAGGAACCATATTGAAGTTGGTTTTCAAAAGTGTTTCCAATATAGTTTTCTAAACAATTAAAGGGTGTTTTAATGGGATGATATGTTTTAAAATTGATATGAATAAATTGAAAGTGAGTTATTTTCTAAATATTTTTGTCTTTATGAATAGTTTTGTAAGATGTGAATTGATATTTTGATCTCATTTTTAGCAGTTTTGAGAAAAAGGATGGGTTGGTTGACCATTTTGTTTTTGAGAAGTGGAAAGAATTTTCATTTTAACCATTGGCATTTACATGAGCGACCACATGCATTGGGTTATATGGGATGATGGATGGTTGATGGCATTACTGGATGAGTTTCGGGATGAATATGAGGAGGGTGCCTGGTGTGGCACAGAAACATGCATGTGTGAGGCCCATGGGGTACCATTGGTGGATACGCTAAGTGTTGAACCATTGGTTTTCAAAGAAATGTTTTTAAAGAAAAACATGATGTCTTGATGAATTGTTTGGGATGGTGTATATTATGTGTTTTTGGAAAATGTTGATGTTGTGGGATGTTTTGAGTCCAAGAACCCATCCTGTTCAAACTGTGTTTTGGGTTTGTGTTTGGTCGGTAAGCTGGGTAGAAGGTCCGGTTAGTAGTCTCCTATGATATATGTTTCGGGACACCTTTAAGGTGGTTCCATTAATGAGTTTGGATCTGTTTTGTGTCATGTTTTTACCAATGGACCAGCTTGTTTGGGTCCTTGGGTTCTCTCATTGGATAAGGTACACCCCCATTAAGGTTTAGTGCACAACTGAAGTGCAACCCAGATTTTTTTTCCATTGGAAAATCCTCCAGTTGATCAATGTAAGGAATCTTTTCTTGAGCTTTGTAGAATGAGTCTACACCATTTACTTTCTTGGTTTTTTTTTGGATCCTCTTGTTGCAGAAGAGTTCTCATGGATGGTTGAAAGAGACCTTAGTTTCTTAAACTACCTGATTCATTGAAGGTGAAAGTTTTCTGGGGTTGTCAGTATGGATTGTGTTTAAGAGGGCCTCTAAGTCCTTCGTACTCTCTTCGAATAAGGGGTTTATGTTAAACCACCAGTGTGGTAAATCTGGCCACGAGAGGCTCTTATGGCCACTTTCTGGAATATTGTGATGTTTGGGAGTGTTGTGTAAGGCCCCCTCCTTGTATTATTTCTTTCAGTCGCTTTGGTTATGTTCGGTGACGCGATGTGATGTTGCGTGCTCATTTGATTGTAAAGGTGAAGTTGTACAATATTTTGTGAGTCTATTTTTTTCATAAGTGTTTCTCCTTTTGGGAGATCTCGACATCCTCTATTTTAGAGAAAGGTGTTTATATGTGTCCTTTATTTCTGTTGTTTATATAAGGCCCCGGCCTTAAACCTTACTTAATATTGAATTAAATGAATAATTCACGTTGAGGATCTTTTCAGGTTGATAGTTTTAGAGAATTAGAACATAACTATTACATCTCAAAAGATTACAAAGTAGTCACTTCTACTAAGTTTCCATAAATAAATAAAAAACTCTTAAAAGAAACATGTCTAGTTCCATGTTTTATATAGCATGACATTCCCTTGATCCCATCCTTGACCTTATTCCACATTAAGTCCTGTGAAAAACATTTCAAAAAAAACTTGGGGTGAGCATAAAAAGCTCAGTAAGGGATACACAAAGAATTAAAACTATTAGTTTTTCAAAATCAAGAAAACCATGTATACTCTATCAAAGTAATACCTTCACCTTCATGAAGTAGTAAAAACTATTCACTGAATAAAGTATCATTACTTACCTTTTTGTAACCAAAGGATTACCATAAAACCCATATAAAGAACACATAACATATATAAAGGTAACTTGGGACATAAACATACTTAAGTGGAATAACCATACGGTCGACTTCCACACATATCACTTAATGGAATAGCCATACGGCCAATTTCCATACATACTTAATGGAATAGCCATACGGCCGACTTCCATACCCAATGCATTGGAGGTTATAACGTAACCACCCGTCCTGGTATTCACGGCACCACCCGTCATATGGTTTATAACGTAACCACCCGTTAAAATATCCAAGTACCAATATAAAATCATAAAACATAAAACCAATATAAAGGAATGATAACATTTCCACATTTCAATCACAATATATCATAAATATATTGACATAATAGAATCCTTTATCAAAACCATTTTCAATACCAAAATACATAAAAGAGTATATGGTATTTATTTTATTTTAAAAACATTACAGCTTGTTGAGGAAGCCAAAGACCAAATAATACTCGCGGCGGCGGAAAAGGTCGTTTTCACCGCGTACGTTAAAAAAACATTCCTTTTTTTCGTTTAGTAAAACGCTTCGTAGAAAAAGATTCCTTTTGTATAAAAGTAAAGGTCAAAGGGGTTTATACACCGTATAAAATAAAGTTGTGTATAAAACGAAATATGCCTCAATGAAAGGATATTGAGACGAAGTCCCTTACCTCGGGTCCAACTTGACTCGATCATTCTTTAACTTCCTGAATAATAAACTTGAGTTAATTTCTACTTGATTAATAACCTTTTTAAAGTTCATTATTCCTTTTATATCACTTATTGCCATGTTATAAACATTATGTAACCATTTAAGTTAATAATGTTTGTTTTGTCGATATTTGGTTCTTAAGTCGAAAGTGGACTTCTTACGATTACATGTTGTTCGTGTGGTCAAAGGTTCTTTATATCCAGAATAACATTCCTGATTTGGATATCATATATATCATATATATATCCAGAATATACATGTATTTATAATAATACATAATCATTTAGAGGTAAGAAATGAAATGCACCGTTCATGGAGACGGTAAGTCGTACGTACGCATGAACGCTACTTTCATTTCTATTTCGTATTTTATATGATGGAATAATAATGATATAAGAGTATATTATAATTCTAGTATAATAACATATATAATATCATTAACTTTATCCTTTACACATCCCACATATGGTATTAACGAATCAAATCACTTTTAGGGGGCGGCAGTCCGCACTTCCTAAAATGAAGATATCGTGTTTACCCATAATGGAAACAATAATGGTATGCCATAAATGAAAAATACATAAGCTTAAGGAAAGAATAAACATATTATATATAATATATAAAAATATTGAAATCATAATGGCCACCTTTGAAGGTGTTAAATGAGTATTGAACAATCATCGTTTCGGGAGGCAGAATTTCGCCATCCACAGAAACCGTATGTTCTTTAACCATTTGATGTAGTTGTGTGAGAGTGTAGCTCGAATAAATCTTATAACAACATCCTAGTATATTTAAGATATTGGTGTTGTTACAAAAGAAGTAAATAAAAAGATTTTAGGGGGTTGGAGAAGCAAAATAAAACAAATGGACAAGAGAGAATGAATTACCTTTAAAAGTGTAACTCCTTTTGATTTGAGCCTAAAGGCTTCCTTTGAAAGGATTCTGCCCAAAGGGAATCCTCTAGGATGAGTAGAGGGATGTGGAGAGAGTAAATGGGCAGGGTATGGCTGAGCCAAAGGCTTGAGGAGTGTGTGAAATGAGGTAGAGGTGGGGGCCTTTTATAAGAGGAGAGGAGGGGCACTTTTGGAAATCATGAAACTATTATTTTATTTTCAAAAGTGTTTCGAATTTCTAAGGTCCAAAATTGATATATTTCAAATATAAGATGATAAGGCTTCGAAATATTCCCATCCAATAGGTTTTGTACATGTGTAGGTTTTAGATATTACATTATCTTTCCATTTTATTTAAATCGTTAAATAATGAAGTCATCGCTGCATCATAATGATGTCATAAATAATTTAATTTATTTAAAGTCTAAAAATTATAAAATAAATACTATGATGTAGGAAATAGTTTTATCTTTCCAATGAATATTTATAATCAAAAATCTTATCTTTATAAACCCATGTAAAAATTGTTTTCGTAAAACATATTATGTTTGTGTCATTTTTACTTTTATTTAAAAAAAAGGCATTAAAGTCATTATCTCACCCAAGTGGCTCCATGGGGTCCCCTAAATCGACCCATGGGTTGTCTTGGTCGGCCATGACATAACCAATAGGGTTAGGACATGTGTCAAGCTCATCTCATTTTATTAAAGCATTATTTTTACCTTAAACTACACTAATTACCTCTAATCGCGATTAAAAACTTAATAAGTTACTATTCACCAAAAAATTATTTTAATCTCATTGAACCACATTTTACTTCTTAATGACAATCATGTATGTCGGATTTTTGAAAATCAAAACACATTGATTGAAAATTTTCATTTAAACGGAAAATCAGTTTTTATAAGTACCACTTAGTGGTTTCACTATTCATCAAAAATTGAAGTTTTTCAGAAAATTACCAAAAATTCACCCTAAGATATATTTGATATTACAAATTCAAAAATGAAGTCTATTTTACAAAATACAAAACATATAAGTCACATTAATTAATTTAATAATTTATTCCCGCTGTCCGAGCAAATAGCGTGTTTTTATGAAACAATAAGTATCAAAAGATTGACACTAGTTTAAGTCCGATTTCAAAGTGAAATTAATTCCAACGACCACTATTGGATTTAATGGTAAAAATATTTTCTAATTTCACTTTAAAACCAATTCAAAAGATAATCTAATCATATAAATAAATTATATTAAAAAGAGGTTTTGAATTAAAATACAACATTTTACACTATTCATTAAAAAAAACTTTATCAGAAAGATACCAAAAATTTACACAAAGTAAATTTTGATGTCCCGATTCTAAAGAAGAGTTATTTTTGGTCCAATAGAATTTATAATATTGATCAAAACTATATTTAATGACGGTTCTCCTTCAAAAGGTGATAAGTGAACCCTTAGTGAAAATTAGGGTATAAATGCCTAAAATTGAACTCTTTCTGTATTTTAAGCCTTTATCTTTTATTGGGTAAATGTAAAAACATTTAAAAACATATATAATCATATTTTAGTTATTTTTATCCATTCCCTCCAGTACAATGGTTACTTGTTAACTAACTTTTAAAATAATATTATTTTATTACTTGTGTGCAATGTAAGTTTTCAAAGAAACTCATCGTTGCGTATAGAGTACGCTATCGAACGTAGAAAACCCTTTTAATTAAAATTAATATTTAATTCGTAAATATTAATAAATATGAAAATTATTTATTCTTTAATTGCCTGGGATGTTACATCCTTCCCCCCTTTTGGGAATTGCGTCCTCGCAATTTTATTCACTTATCAAAATAAGTGGGGGTATTTATCCCTCATAGCATTTTCAGATTCCCATGTTGCCTCTTCAATCACATGGTTTTTCCAAAAAACCTTTACCTGATGAATCACCTTATTCCGTAACACCTACTCCCTGTGGTCAAGAATCTGGACTAGTTGTTCTTAATAAGATAGGTTCTCCTCCAGTTGAACTACCTCTGGACTCAAAACATGAGATGGATCTGGCATATACTTCCTCAACATTGAAACATGAAAAACATTGTGTACCTGAGATAAACTCGGAGGTAAAGCCACTCGGTAAGAAACTGATCCAACTTTCTCCAGAATTTCATATGGTCCAATAAACCTTGGACTCAACTTTCCTTTCTTACCAAATCTCAAAACACAATCATTATCAATGTTGAATTCAGGCAACATACCTTTCTGAACCAGCTCTACCTTTTTCTGCAACTCACTGTCTTGCTTCTGTGCTTGCTTGATTCTGTCTGATAGAGAAGATTTCACTGATACCTGAAACAAAATAGAAGAATATCCTGTACCAATAACTTCTATGCCAAAGTTCATCAAATATTTAACCAAAGGATCATGTTCCAAACGCAACATTGCTAATGAAGCATTACTTTTTCGACTCAAAGCATCAGCCACATTATTTGCTTTTCCCGGATGGTAATGAATTGTACAATCATAATCCTTGATTAATTCCAGCCATCTCCTCTATCTCATGTTCAATTCTTTCTGAGTGAATATATACTTTAAACTTTTGTGATCAGTATATATTTCACACTTTACTCCATACAAATGATGCCTCCAAATTTTTAAAGCAAAGACAACAGCAGCTAATTCCAAATCATGTGTAGGGTAATTTACCTCATGAGTTTTCAACTGTCGTGAAGCATAAGCAATTACCTGATCATTCTGCATAAGGACACAGCCAAGTCCCTTCAACGAAGCATCACTGTATATAACAAACTCACCATTCCTAGAAGGAAGTGCCAAAACTGGAGCATTCACCAATCTTCTCTTCAACTCCTGAAAACAATCATCATATTCTTTTGTCCAGATGAACTTAACACCCTTACGAGTTAGCTTAGTCATTGGACTAGATAACCGTGAAAAATTTTCAACAAACCTTCGGTAGTAACCTGCCAAACCAAGAAAACTACGGATCTCGGTTACATTTGTGGGTCTTGGCCATTCTTCAACAACTTTTGTTTTTAGTAGGATCAACAGTTATGCCATCTTTTGAAACAATGTGACCTAGGAAAGAAATTTGTTGTAACCAAAACTCACACTTGCTGAATTTTCCATATAGTTTCTTTTCTTTTAAGGTTTGAAAGATAACCCTTAAATGACTTTCATGCTCTTCTTTACTTTTAGAAAACACCAAAATATCATCGATGAAAACAACCACAAACTTATCCAAGAACTCATGGAAAATTCTATTCATAAGGTCCATGAATATAGCAGGTGCATTGGTTAACCCAAAAGGCATAACTACAAATTCATAATGGCCATATCTAGTACGGAACGCAGTCTTCAGAACGTCTCCTTCTTTTACTTTCAACTGATGGTACCCCGACCTCAAGTCAATCTTCGAAAAATACTGAGCTCCCTGGAGCTGATCAAACAAATCATCGATATGAGGCAAAGGATACTTGTTCTTAACAGTAATATTATTCAAGGCTCTATAATCAATACAAAGTCTCATTGATCCATCTTTATTTTTAACAAACAAGACAGGATCACCCTAAGGTGATGTGCTAGGTCGAATGAAACCTTTATCTAATAACTCCTGCAATTGTTTCTTTAACTCTAAAAGTTCAACTTGAGCCATTCGATAAGGGGGTTTTGAAATTGGCTTAGAATCAGGAACTAAGTCAACAGTAAATTCAACTTCCCGATCATGAATAATACCAGGAAACTCATCAGGAAAAACATCAAGATACTCATTTACCACTGGCACATCATTAATCTGAACAGTTCCTTTATTTTCAACAATATGTGCAAGGTAACATTCATTTCCATCTTTTACTAGTTTCTCAACTTCCTGATATGTTATCAAAATCAAGGGTTAATTCTTGTACACAAACTGAAAATCTTTCTGAAAAGAAACCATTTTAGCTCTGCAGTCAATCTTAGCATGATAAACAGAAAGCCAATCCCTGCCCAAAATAACATCAAACTCTACTAGAGGCAAAACAATAAGGTTTGCTGGTAGATTCTTTCCACACACAAGGATAGGAAGGTTCTTATAATTCCTTTTTGTCTCAACGTTCCCTCCGGGTGTTTTCACCATAAGTTCAGGATTCATATCTTGATATGGAATTTCCAATTTACTAGAAAACTTCTCAGAAATGAAAGAGTGTGTAGACCCTGAATCAAACAACACATTGGCATAATCTGAACAAACAAACAGTGTACCCGATACCACTTCATTCGATGGCCCAACATCTGTTGAAGTTGTTGCAAAGGATTTCACCACCCCTTTCTGCTTGTAGTCTGGCTGCATTCCCCCAGTTGAGTTCTTCATTGGGCACTCGTTTGCATAATGACCCATTTCATTACACTTAAAACATCTTACCGTTGGCTTTTCATTGCCTGCTTGATCATTTTCCTTACAGTTACGAGCAATATGACCAGACTTACCACACCGAAAGCACTTACCAGACTTGGATAAACATTCTCCAGGATGCATTTTACCACACTTCTCACAGGATGGATATTTGTTTTTCTTACCTCCTTGCTTCTTTGATGAATTCTTCCCCTTTTCCTGCCAACTAGACCTCTTATTCTGTTGTTTGTCATAGAACACCTGATCATCGGAAAACTCCATTTCCACCTTCTCCGCACATCGAACAAGTTTTTCATAACTTTTGAACTCACGAGAAGCTAAAGCCCTTCGATACTTTGGCTTTAACCCTGAGTAAAAACGGTTTATTTTACTATCAAGATCTCATATGAAGTTTGGAGCATACCTTGCCAATCGAGTGAACTTTGCTTCATAAGCAGCCACTGAATCATCCTCCTGCCTCAATTCTAGGAACTGTTTTTCCATCCTAAGATGAACCACCTTAGGAAAATATTTCTCAAGAAACATACCTTTGAATTCTTCCCAGTGAAGATCCTCAATCTCATCACTATCCCTGATATTTTTCACCACCGACCACCACTGATCAGCTTCACCTTCAAAACGGTAAACAGCAAGACTAACCTTTTGATGTTCTGAACACCCCATGACATCAAAAATCTTCTCCAGTGCTTTAATCCACCCTTCAGCTTGCACAGGGTCAGATGATCCTCTGAATGATGGGGGATGTTGCCTCATGAAATGTTCCACCACTGACATGTTCCTCTACGGTTGATCTGGCTGATCTTGTGCATGGATACCACCACCATTTATAGCCTGAGTCAACTGTGCCATCACTGCAACAAACTGTTCAGTTCCGATTCCGACCATCTCAGGTTGCTGATTTGGAAGGTTGTCTTCCTCCTGATGTCGTCCCAACATAGCTACTTTGTTTCCTCTCCGGAAAACCATTCTGAACACAGAAATATCTTAGGCGAAGCAACATGGTAATCCGTAAATGCTATATCATTTCAATCATATTATAATTTAACACTTTTCTAACTCCTAAAGTTGTCTAAACCGACCTCTGATACCAACTATAAGGCCCCGGCCTTAAACCTTACTTAATATTGAATTAAATGAATAATTCACGTTGAGGATCTTTTCAGGTTTAGAGTTTTAGAGAATTAGAACATAACTATTACATCTCAAAAGATTACAAAGTAGTCACTTCTACTAAGTTTCCATAAATAAAAAAACTCTTAAAAGAAACATGTATAGTTCCATGTTTTATATAGAATGACATTCCCTTAATCCCATCCTTGACCTTATTCAACATTAAGTCCTGTGAAAAACATTTCAAAAAAACTTGGGGTGAGCATAAAAAGCTCAGTAAGGGATACACAAAGAATGAAAACTATTAGTTTTTCAAAATCAAGTAAACCATGTATACTCTATCAAAGTAATACCTTCACCTTCATGAAGTAGTAAAATCTCTTCACTGAATAAAGTATCATTACTTACCTTTTTGTAACCAAAGGATTACGATAAAACCCATATAAAGAACACATAACATATATAAAGGTAACTTGGGATATAAACATACTTAAGTGGAATAACCATACGGTCGACTTCCACACATATCACTTAATGGAATAGCCATACGGCCAATTTCCATACATACTTAATGGAATAGTCATACGGCCGACTTCCATACCCAATGCATTGGAGGTTATAACGTAACCACCTGTCCTGGTATTCACGGCACCACCCGTCATATGGTTTATAACGTAACCACCCGTTAAAATGTCCAAGTACCAATATAAAATCATAAAACATAAAACCAATATAAAGGAATGATAACATTTCCACATTTCAATCACAATATATCATAAATATATTGAAATAATATAATCCTTTATCAAAACCATTTTCAATACCAAAATACATAAAAGATTATATGGTATTTATTTTATTTTAAAAACATTATGGCTTGTTGAGGAAGCCAAAGACCAAATAATACTCGCGGCGGCGGAAAAGGTCGTTGTCACCGCGTACGTTAAAAAAACATTCCTTTTTGTCGTTTAGTAAAACGCTTCGTAGAAAAAGATTCCTTTTGTATAAAAGTAAAGGTCAAAGGGGTTTATACACCGTATAAAATAAAGTTGTTTATAAAACGAAATATGCCTCAATGAAAGGAGATTGAGACGAAGTCCCTTACCTCAGGGTCCAACTTGACTCGATCATTCTTTAACTTCCTGAATAATAAACTTGAGTTAATTTCTACTTGATTAAGAACCTTTTTAAAGTTCATTATTCCTTTTATATCACTTATTTACATGTTATAAACATTATTTAACCATTTAAGTTAATAATGTTTGTTTTGTCGATATTTGGTTCTTAAGTCGAAAGTGGACTTCTTACGATTACATGTTGTTCGTGTGGTCAAAGGTTCTTTATATCCAGAATAACATTCCTGATTTGGATATCATATATATCATATATATATCCAGAATATACATGTATTTATAATATTACATAATCATTTAGAGCTAAGAAATGAAATGCACAGTTCATGGAGACGGTAAGCCGTACGTACGCATGAACGCTACCTTCATTTCTATTTCGTATTTTATAGGATGGAATCATAATGATATAAGATTATATTATAATTACAGTATAATAACATATATAATATCATTAACTTTATCCTTTACACATCCCACATATGGTATTAACGAATCAAATCACTTTTAGGGGGCGGTAGTCCGCACTTCCTAAAATGAAGATATCGTGTTTACCCATAATGGAAACAATAATGGTATGCCATAAATGAAAAATACAGAAGCTTAAGGAAATAATAAACATATTATATATAATATATAAAAATAGTGACATCATAATGGCCACCTTTGAAGGTGTTAAATGAGTATTGAACAATCATCGTTTCGGGAGGCAGAATTTCTCCATCCACGGAAACCGTATATTCTTTAACCATTTGATGTAGTTGTGTGAGTGTGTAGCTCGAATAAATCTTATAACAACATCCTAGTATATTTAAGATACTGGTGTTATTACAAAATAAGTAAATAAAAATATTTTAGGGGGTTGGAGAAGCAAAATAAAACAAATGGACAAGAGAGAATGAATTACCTTTAAAAGTGTAACTCCTTTTGATTTGAGCCTAAAGGCTTCCTTTGAAAGGATTATGCCCAAATTGAATACTCTAGGATGAGGAGAGGGATGTGGAGAGAGTAAATTGGCAGGGTATGGCCGAGCCAAAGGCTTGAGGAGTGTGTGAAATGAGGTAGAGGTGGGGGCCTTTTATAAGAGGAGAGGAGGGGCACTTTTGGAAATCATGAAACTATTATTTTATTTTCAAAAGTGTTTCGAATTTCTAAGGTCCCACATTGATATATTTAGAATATAAGATGATAAGGATTCTAAATATTCCCATACAATAGGTTTTGGACATGTGTAGGTTTTAGATATTACATTATCTTTCCATTTTATTTAAATCGTTAAATAATGAAGTCATCGCTGCATCATAATGATGTCATAAATATTTTAATTTATTTAAAGTCTAAAAATTATAAAATAAATACTATGATGTAGTAAACCTTTTTATCTTTCCAATGAATATTTATAATCAAAAATCTGATCTTTATAACCCCATGTAAAAATTGTTTTCGTAAAACATATTATGTTTGTGTCATTTTTACTTTTATTTAAAAAAAGGCATTAAAGTCATTATCTCACCCAAGTGGCTCCATGGGGTCCCCTAAATCGACCCATGGGTTGTCTTGGACGGCCATGACACAACCAATAGGGTTAGGACATGTGTCAAGCTTATCTCATTTTATTAAAGCATTATTTTTACCTTAAACTACACTAATTACCTCTAATCGCGATTAAAAACTTAATAAGTTACTATTCACCAAAAAATTATTTTAATCTCATTGAACCACATTTTACTTCTTAATGACAACCATGTATGTCGGATTTTTGAAAATCAAAACACAATGATTGCAAAATTTCATTTAAACGGAAAATCAGTTTTTATAAGTACCACTTGGTGGTTTTACTATTCATCAAAAATTGAAGTTTTTCAGAAAATTACCAAAAATTCACCCTAAGCTATATTTGATATTACGAATTCAAAAATGAAGTCTATTTTAAAAAATTCAAAAAATATAAGTCACATTAATTAATTTAATAATTAATTCCCGCTGTCAGAGCAAATAGCGTGTTTTTATGAAACAATAAGTATCAAAAGATTGACACTAGTTTAAGTCCGATTTCAAAGTGAAATTAATTCCAACGACCACTATTGGATTTAATGGTAAAAATATTTTCTAATTTCACTTTAAAACCAATTCAAAAGATAATCTAATCATATAAATAAGTTAGATTAAAAAGAGGTTTTGAATTAAAATACAACATTTTACACTATTCATTAAAAAAAGAACTTTATCGGAAAGATACCAAAAATTTACACAAAGTAAATTTTGATGTACCGATTCTAAAGAAGAGTTATTTTTGGTCCAATAGAATTTATAAGATTGATCAAAACTATATTTAATGACGGTTCGCCGTCAAAAGGTGATAAGTGAACCCTTAGTGAAAATTAGGGTATAAATGCCTAAAATTAAACTCTTTCCGTATTTTAAGTCTTTATCTTTTATTGGGTAAATGTAAAAACATTTAAAAACATATATAATCATATTTTAGTTATTTCTATCCATTACCTCCAGTACAATGGCTACTTGTTAACTAACTTTTAAAATAATATTATTTTATTACTTGTGTGCAACGTAAGTTTTCAAAGAAACTCATCGTTGCGTATAGAGTACGCTATCGAACGTAGAAAACCCTTTTAATTAAAATTAATATTTAATTCGTAAATATTAATAAATATGAAAATTATTTATTCTTTAATTACCTGGGATGTTACAGTTTATCACCCGAAGAAACAAGATGTGATGTGAGTGCATCCTCTAAACCCTTATTTCAGTAAATTTCCAAGTTATGGTAAAGTGAGTTCTGGAGTGTGTTATGTCTTGGTGAACCCATCTAGGATTGTGTGTAGTTCTTTGTAGCATCGAAAGAAGAAATTATATTCAGGGGTTTCCAAATCCTAACTGCGAGGCCGAAGATGCTTCAATCATTCCAGCTCCAGCCATAGGTCCCGGAGAGAAGCTGGCACGTAGTCAAAGGAAATCCCAGTGTAGTTTCTAACCTTGTAAAAACAACTATTCTTAGTATGAGAGATGGGAATAGTTTAAACATTTGGTGTTTTCATATTTATTCTTTTGTTCCCGTTCGGTGGAAAGAGGTGGAGGGCCTCATCCCCATGTTATCTCCCAATGACTTTCTTTTCCCCTTTGGTTTCCTTTGGGTTTGGGGGAAAGGTTTTGGATTTGTCTAGACATGTTGAGTGAACATTTAGTATTAACCATTCACCAGAAAACCATGTAGGTATAAGGATCCACATGGTTAGAGCACAGTTTCCCAAACTGCGCGGGTTAACCATGCGGTTTTCCCAACTCTTTATGTTTTGGGGTCTTTCTGTGTCGGCCCATATTGCTCAGTTAAGATGGTTGGTTCTTATGGTGGGGAGCCCATTTGTGTATCCTTGTACCAGTAACTCACTTTTGTACTTGGTATTTTCTTGGAAGTATGTGGTCTCGTTTGGAGATATATAACCACCTACATCTTCCTTGGGTAAACGTCGGGATTTGAGAGTTCTCAATGGTTTAGTTATATCAAGGTAAGTGTAACCTTATTCTATGTTCTTGTTTTTTTAGGTAAATTTATTGAGCCTTGTTCAGATAGTGTTTGAAGGGTTTTATTTTAGGATAAATATGAATGTGATTGATCATTTTAGTAAAGATTTGTATGTTTTGGTTGTGAAGTATTCATTCCTTAATTGATCACTGGAGGTGTTTTGGCCTTTGGGGGCAAAGCTTAGCAAAGGAGTCCATTTCTGCCTTTCGGTTGGGTTTGGTTTTTTTTCTTTGTCCTTGATGTGGCTTTCCGAGGGCGGAAAGTTTTATGGTGGGGAGAATTTTCACACACATGAATTTTTTATATATTAATATTTCATTTAATTTCCATTCCTGATTTTTTTTGGAGGGGTTTACCGCTCATTTTGGTGAAAATGGTGGGTTTTGAAAATTTGGGCCAAACCGCTAGCCCAATTCCAGATTTAAAAACTAATTTTTTTTTCTTCTATAAATCCTTCAATTTTTACTATTTTAAACCCATTCCACTTCCCAATTGGCATAACCTAATATATTAAAATCACCATATCCCTTTGGACCACATATAAATCCAAAATCATGATGGATTTGGGTTTTTGATTTAGGTAATGGGCCTGCCCGTAGGCCCATTTCCTGGTTTAAATATTTTTTTTTAAATTTTCCATTTATCATTCATTTTTTACTTTTTTCCTATTATTACACCTCACTCTCAAAGACAATATCCCGAGGATCACCCCCATTATCGGTTTCCCAATTTTAGAGCTCAAGTGAGCCGTGAAGTAGGGAAATATTTTATACTCTTTCTCAAATCGACCAGATTTGATGAGGTAAAATGAATCTTTCATAACTCCTTCAATTTTCATCATTTTCCCCAATTTCAGTTCCCACATGACCTAATATAACTCCTTCGAACCTCCATACCAGTTTTGGGTACTTGGAGATTCATATTTTGGTGGATTGGGGCCGATTTCTTCAAGATATTTCAAGTAAGGGAATTCCTTCTTGGTTCCTTCCATCCTCTTTTAGTTTTATTTCCTCTTTCTTGAAGTTCCTCATGTCCAGAAGTTGGGGTTCTATCCTAAAGTCTGATTTGGTATCTTTTGGGTCAATTTTTGGTGGTCTAGGTCTGGATTTATATTCCTTGTGGTGCGGCGGTGGTGCGCTTAAGCTTTCACACCAAGTTTTGAGGGTTTCGACTCAAAAGGTAGGCAATTCCATTTTTAACCATTTTGTGATGAGTTATATTGCTTGGTTTATTAATTAAGTATGTTTATAATCTGTTTTTTGTGGTTTGAAAACTGTTTTTTATGGATTTGGTTAAACAGTTAATTTTTAGTTGTATTTTATCTTGAAATTGGGTACTTTTCATGTGTGACTATTGGGGTAATGTTTGGGTTTAGTTTATAACATATTAAAGTGATTTATTAGTTTTGAAAGGGGCTGAAAATTCTAGTTTATTAATTCATTATTTTCATGTGGGCCTTGAAAAGAGTTTTTTTAATGAGTTTAAGGTGTAAAACCGTGTTGTACTTCTTGGAGGTGATTTATGAAAACGTGTGTTTTTCATGTGTATCTTTGTGGTATTATTTGATGTATTTTTATAAAACTTGGGGGTGGTTTAATAATTGTTTTAGGGCTGAAAGTTCTGTTTTTGATTGGTATTGGTATGATTTTGGTTTTTAATGAGGGTTTTAAAATGGGTTTAGTGTTCAAACAACGGTTACACCTCTTGGGTTTGTTTTATAAAAATTGAAAATGTTTTATTTGGTTAAAAAAAGTTGGGAAAGGGTGTATATGTACTGTTTGGGTGATTTTGTTCACCTAATGTGGGTTTTTGAATGGTAAAGTAGTGATTTTAGATGTCAAACATTTTTAGAATGTTTTATAAATTGCCAAAATGTTTTACTAAATTGTGTTTTGTGTGCGAAACACGGGTGTGAGATGTTTCGTGTGAGTTTATTGATAAAATGAATTGTGAAGGTGAGAAGGGTATTATGTGACATGTGTATGGGCTGTTATGTGAGTTGAATATCTTATAATGGTTTTATAAAATTTTTTAAAGTGTTTGTGGAAGTGTTAAAGAAATGTGAAAATTGTTGAAGGCAATTTTGGTGTAAGTTTGATTTCAAAATGCATTTGAATGAAAAGTGGGATTTGTGACTTGTGTGATGTACTGGGTCTGTTTAGTTAATGTGTGGTGTGGAAGTGATATTTTCATGTGAAAACTATATTTCTTGGATTGTTGAACTTGTTTGAGCACAAAGGGAAAACCCAGGTATCTAGGTGGGTGGACGTGTACTAGTATGCTAGTGAATCCGTGGGGTTTGGCCTCAGTTTCACTTAGAAAGATTGACGCTTACAACTCTAACTAAATTATGATGATGATGATTAGGGACCACTAGGTTATGGGTATGATCCCTACTAGTGGATCGTGCACAAGAACTAATATTTTTTTGTGGTTACTCTCACCGAGATACGAGGTACCTGGGACCCACAGCTACCTAGTGCCTAGGGGTTATTTCCTATTACTTGTGCTCATTAGATCCTTTGTACTTACCGTCGGTATACGGTATTGTTGGATGGAAAATTCAGTATCTTTGTTATTTATTTTAAAATTGTTGGTCCTTTAAAATTAGACCACATGAAAACTGTTTTCATTTATTATTGCATCCTTTAGAAAATTGTAACAAGCATTTCTTATTTACAAAACTTTCAATGATTTTTGTCATGAAATATTTATCACATGGAATCTCTTAGCGGTGGTATCCTACTAGGATTTCGCTCACACCCTACTTACACCTTTGGGTGTAAGTAGACTTGATTATTTTATGTCACAGGTTTGGGTACAGGTTTTATGCCTTTGGTTCGGGTTTTTAGTGGTCCATCGTGATGCAGTGTCGTGGAGATGGCTTGAGGGCGGTGCCTCTTTCCATGTGGAGGTTCTTGGGATGTATTTTCTTGGGTTTGTACCTTTGTAATGGTGTTCAAACATTGTTTAAAATTGTGTAATTCAGTTCAGAATTTTAGTAAAAGATGTTTTGGTTTGAAAAATCCATATTTGATTTCTTGGATTCATTTGTTGTTTTAAGTATAAAAATTTGGGTAAATCATTCTCAATTTTCAGTTTTTGATACTCGGAAACTTGTGCCAGCCCGTGGGGATCGGGAACGCCCTTTGGGACTTACCACGGGTCGGGTCGGGTGCCGGTTTTGGCAGCGACCAGATTCAGTTCGTGACATTATCCCTGTGTTGGTTCAAAAGTAGGGTTCATATATAATATGTTGGAATCAAATGAATCATACAATACTTTTGATGAAACCTATTTTAAAACAAATATACGGTTAAGGAACTATACATTTGGATAAAAGTATAGTGCATGAACCATATGTTTCATACAATGATCCATATGCTACGTTGGAAATGATCCCTACATTCCGTTGGAAAAGAACCCTATATTTCTACCTCCATTTTATTTTTTTGAATATTATGCTTCCATTATAGGGATGAACTTCACAAAACTAATACTTATTTCATATGACGCTTGAAAAAATCTAAAATTCTGGAAAAAATCTTTATCCCGTGTGCAGTAGATTATATACTGAAATGGTGATCTGTATATTACTATAATGAACACCCAATACCAACACACATTACGTACAGTTATTCCATGCTAAAACACTAAATCCTATCAAGAACACATTTGGTTTTCACTACAATCAACTATAAATTAAAGAAGTGTATCCTTATAATGTAGATCTTCTACTACTATGTGTTGTGATATTAAAGGGATAAATGAAGAATGGTTTCACAGTGCATTTAGAAAAAACATAATATTATCACGCAATTATTGATCATATGATTCTCCATGATTGAGAATATGATCTTTTATACACCTTTATACTAGACGTCGATCCACATATTGAATATTGGAGATTTCATGATCTACTGGAGATAGTTATTTCCACATGTGATATAACACTAGAACAAGACATGGGTATGATAAAAGAGATTTCTCAAGCTAGATAATACCCTTACCACACTGTTTCATACTGAGTTTCATCATGACAAACTACTAGATGAAAATAAGAGGTTTCAGAAGTGGATACCACATAATTATAATGCATGAAGTGCTGCAAGTTATTTTTTATATCAAGATTCTTATGGAATAATATGAACCAGTGATAGTCATTATTTGGAGTTGACATGAGCAGCTACAGAAGAATACCTTATACGGATACATCACCTGATGGAACCTCACTACATACATATCTCTCACCTACTAGAGTTTTAAGATGCTGAATAGTGTTTGATAGCACTGGAGATTTTCTTCCATGTTTCATTATTCCCTGCACACTACTTTACAAACAGAACTGAAAGAGGATTATTATGTGTATTGTGTTTATCAAAAATAAATATTTAAATGGTGAAATATATAGAAAGTAGAGTATGGAGTTTAAGTAGGTTACCATACTCATTTTTACCTATTTCTTGGTATTTAAAGCTATAATATTTTCATCTGTAATATATTTAGTGGTTTATATATGGGATAAATTCTCATAAATTATAAGGAATGTGATGGATTTATTTACAAATATTTTGGTGTTTTTTTCAAAGATAAAATTTATCAGTTTATTCCAACATCATTTTTCCAGTGAAGTCGGATGACAGAAGGATATTTAGATTCAAATATTTGAATTTACATGCGGATAGAGTTTCTAACTTTTAGGGATTATTTCATCTATTTTAAAGGAATATTTTAATGCTATTTAAATCTATTTCAAAGGATTTCCCAACACTAATAATTTTATGGAGATATTATTGGAATACTTGTTCAAATTATTCTGAATTTTTTTTATTATAGATTTTTTCTATAGGAATAAAGAGGAAATGGTGATGTGATTTTTATGGAGATATTTATGAAAGATATTTGACACATTTATTTTGAATATATGAAGGAAGAGGAGAGTTGAAATTGTTGGATATTTATTCTTTATATATATATTTATCTCTAAAAGGTTAAAATATATAAATAAGAGAGGATATGTGAAAACACTTATGAAAATAAAGTGCTACAAAATTATTGTTCAACATTTTGAATAGATAATTGAAATACTTTGTATATCCATTATTCTCTCAAAAATAAGAGGAGGAGAGTCTAGGCCAAAGAAGAAAAATATTATTTACTATTTTTTAAAGAATAAGAAGACGTATGTGAAACATTGAAGATTATTTTGTTGCTACTATGATTTATTTAATATTGTATACTTTTGCCAGGTGTTATTGCAACTATGTGCCGAATATGTTTCAACAAACTTCATCTCATCTATTTTATGTGGAAGTTTCGACCACTTGTACTCAATTATGGTGGAGTGTAAGCTAATCATAATAAGATATGGATATTTTTGTTTCTATATAAGAGAACTAGGAGACCTTATAAAATATTTATAAGGTGTCAACTTACTACACTCAATTGTAAAAGTCCCAAAAAAAGGATTTTCTAGTGAAAACCACCAAAATCATAGATTAGATAATTGGTGGAGTGGACTAAAGGATTTCTATGTATCGAACCACTATACATCACTGTGTTATTTTCTTTATTTATTTTTGCTACTCACTCATCTTTAATATATAAGAAAATTGTCATCTAATTTCAATAGGGACGTTTTAATTTTTCCAAGATTATTAAAAGGACACAATTCACCCCCTCTTGTGTCTTTTTCATCATAATTGCAGCACAATAGATCATTTTGATGATTTTTGTGTCTGAAGTTTTTTTATTTGGATGGTGTTTTTTGGTTCTGGTGGGTATTGGTTAGATGATGATAAAGGTTTCATGTTAAATACTTATCTGGTGGACTGTTTTTTGTGTGTTAATGGTTTTTGGAAGCTTTGGTCTGGTGATGGTTTTTTGGAATTCATTTTATGGATAGTGGTGGTGATTATGGAAGTGATGGGTTTAACAATGATGATGGTGGTGGGTTTTGTTATGACGATGATAGACATTGCGACTTTGGTTAATGCGTGTGATGTGAAGCTCAATTTCTCATCAAGTTTCGCATTCTTGGACTTGCTAGTTGTAGCAGATTTTTTTAATTTTTAATTTTGTATCATGTTTTACTGGGTCACTCAGATGGCCTAACAAGAATTTAGGTGGCCCATTTACATAGTATTTCTTATATATTTGTGTTCTTTTTGGTTACCACTTAACCATAAAGTGTAATATCCTAAAAAACTAATTTTAAGGGGGGATAATTGGTTTTTTAGGGGTTCAATAACACTTATTAGAGGTAGTTAAAGGTATTTACAAACCCAAACCAAGATCTCCATGATAGATTATAGAAATATTCAAAAAACTAGAAAATAAGGAACAGTAAAAGAATACCTTTCACCAAAGATCCATGAAAGAATCCATCTTCATCACATGTGGTTGATAAAGATTTCCATAGTGGCTGATAAATGACTTCTTGCCTATAAGTTATATCCATGGGTGAATCTAAATCATTAGATGTTCAAATGGGATCCATCCAACCTCCACAACATGCTAGTTTATTTAAGGAAAATTAAAAGGATAAATATAGATTCATGTAGGAGGGATCTCCAGTTAAGCATGAATCACTCACATGCACTTCCATTTCATAGAAGTGGGATATTTATAGAGACCTTAAGGATTCTCATCAAGTGTTTGTGAATTAACTCATTCATTATAATACATGAGTTAATGCCTTGGCTAACACATGCATTATATGCATTAATTAGTCTTCCTTACCATTAAATCTTATGTATTATCCCTTTCTTGATGATATAATACATAGAAGATTCATGTGAATGATAATTGTTATTGTTAAACTACTCATGATATGTTGAGACAATGTATCTTCATGTTGTACATCTTATTAATATCATAGTATGTTTCCACCAATGTAATAGTATACTTATACTTAAAGATACATTAGTGGTTTAATATCCTTTAGCTTCTACTTAAGAATACATTAGTGGATAAGTATCTTTAAGACTTATATGCATCATATGCATATCATATGATATGATATAGCCTGTTTAGTCACATATAAATGGTTTTAGGTCATACCATCTTCTTCACATTTCTCTATTATATCGATTATTTTAGTAATAACTATGTGGTCAACCATGAAAAACCTATAATTCCCTATCAGTGGTGATTTTCATAATTAGTGAATAGATTTCCTAACCATGCATCCAAACTGTATGACTTGTTCAGGCATTAAAATTTTGGATTTTCATATTCTACCCCTCCCTGATTAAGACCTCCCTTTGGCCCCCCTCTTATCTCATTCACATGATCTAGTCTAGAAGGATCCTAAGGCAATTCCCCTCCCTTAATTCATGGATCTCTTGGATTATTCTTCAATTCTATATGTATTTTTCAATTTTGGATGCCCTTTTCCCCTCTCTTTCTCTTCTCCTTCCTCTATCTTCTCTTGTTTCTTCTTCCTCTTCTCTCGTGTGGCAATGTTGGATGATCCTTAGGTGAGGGTTTTCCTAAATATCTTGTGGTTATTGATGTTAGGGTGTGTAAATTATACTTTGGATCCTACTCTTCCTGTATTCTAAGGACTTTTATCATTCATTCTATATTTTAGGTAGGTTTTCTCCATGTGTGATTCTTTATATTTAAAATCATGACTTCTTGGAATTTCTAACATAAGTTTTTAATGTTCTATGGACCTTAGAGAGTATTTTTAATATATTTTGATAAAATTAGTTAGTTTAACTTGAATTTAATTGAACTTGAAAGGGTTTCCTTTTTTATTTTAGGTTTAAATCTATTTTAAAGGTTCAGGCATGTTAGGTGTTCAATTTAATGCCCGATTGGCTCTTTAAAATTTAATTTATAAACCAAAATGGGTGTTTTGGTTTTAAAACTATTATAAAAAGAACCTTTTATACAATGGGTGTATAATAACTAATTAAAGATTGTTTCTATGATTCTTGAGTTACTTGAGATACTTAGTTTTTGGGTGATTTGGTTTTTAAAGTGGTTTTTTCTAAACTTGGATTTTAAATGATGTTTGGATTTCACATTGTTAAATGTGTTCATGATGGAATTAAATTTCATTTTAATTTAAAAAATATCATTCCAAATAGTTTAACCATGTTTTTCTTTAAAAAATTAATTTATTGATTTGGTTTATTCAAAGAAATTACAAGGAATTTTTGGAACATTACGAAAGGGATTTCTTGAAAAGGGGGTAAATATGGTGTTTATATGTTTTGTAATTTCATGTGATTGCCTATATTATTTATTTAATCACCTATGCTTGGTTTATCATGCGAACCCTGAAACTTGGGTAGAAAAACCTAGATCATGCATGGTCATTTACCCTAGTTGAGTGTGTATCCCTAACTAATGAAGTAATATAGAGAGAGAGAGATAGAGGTAGATATAGAGAAACCCCACTAGCCTAGTGATGTTATTATATATCTATCCTACTTTTTGAGGGTATTTCCCTAACCAGTGAAGTTATTTTCACTATATAACCCTATCCTTAGTTTACCTAGGGCCACTATTGTAGAGACCCAAAGCTTGACGTACATGGACATTACATTAATTTTGCGGAATACTTAATACATAACAAAAACAGACACACAAGGACCGTAATAGTTTAGTGTCTTTGGAAACTTGGAATATAATCTTCTAATCGTGGCGAAAGATCTTCAACATCTCCCATAATGATCTTACCCTTTTGTTTTCTTACCTAAAACCTTTCTTTATATCCGGGGGGAAATAAAACATATAAAGGGTGAGCTCAAATGCTCAGTAAGGGTAAATATAGAGAACATAAAACAATCCATAAACATTTGAATGCAAAAACTTGAACATAAAATCTAAACATCAAAATCTTGAGAAAAGACATAAATCTTAGAAGTACGTGAGGCATATATCATAAGAGAACGTCAATCATGATAAAATAGCATGGGAACAAAACATGTAATTTTGGAAAACCATTAAGCACATGATATGATTTCCATAGTAGCCAAGGCATTGTTTCCAAGACCATCTTAGTGGACAAAGTCCCTTTCTGAATCGAGTTCACTCCTCGTTCCAGTCCTATAACACTGAAACGGATTAAATTACCATTCCATCCATGCCTATCTCATGAGATATAAATCTTTACCCAATGCATTGGAGGGAGATATAGGTCCCACCCATCTCATAATGAAATCATTCTTTCGTGTGCCACAAAATAAACATACATCATTCATAATAACCCAACAAATAAAATGGGTTTCATAAACATCATTCCATCATAACATAATCCATATAAAACAAACGGATATAATTTCATAATAAGAGAAGTGAAATCATGTAAATCATAGAGACATTATACTTGAAACATACACATATAAAATAATGTCATCTTAAATGGAAAATGGTTTTGATAAAACACTTGAAAAGAATTCTTGAGGAAAATATCCTTTCTTCTTCAAAATCATTTTCTTTCCACAAAATGCCACACAATTTTAAAATAAAATGATTTTATTGAAAATAACCTTGAAAACTTGTAGAGTAAGCTTCATGAAAATTAGGGTTTATGAAACCGTAAAAATCTGTTCATTCCGGATAAGTTAAAAATAACATTCTTCACGTACTTTTGTCGTAAAAGTAAAAAAGTTCCCCGTGTGGTAAACAAATGTAATATTCCTTTCATAACATGTTGTAAATTTCAAAAATGGTTAAAAAGGACTTTAAAAATACATGAAAACATTTTTAGAAAACATGGGCATGTATGATAACAATAACCCCATTAAATACTTACGAATAACAATCTCGGATAAGAATGAGATTGGAATAGTCATCCCTTACCTTATGTCTGATATGCTTCGTATGTTTCTGAACCTCCTGAATAATGATTTAAATAATGTCATTGACTTATTAAAGAATAATATTCATTTTTATGATATCATATATGTTTCACTTATGAATTTATATTACACGTTCTTTTGTAAATTCCATGTTAAAGCACCGTTTTGGGTAAAATCGTTTCATTTATCGTACGAGTTTCAACTTATTGTTCTTGATATTATTACTTGTATCCTGATTTACATAATTCCAGAATGTAAAACATTATTTATATATAATATATATTCAGCATATAAATATATATGATATATCGATAAATGGAATGAAATACACCGTTCATGGAGACGGTAGGTCGTACGTACGCATGAACGCTGATTTTGTTTCCTTATTGAATTGAATGGAATTAAGTAGATGACATACGTATATATATACATAAATCCAGTATCATTATTATGTCATATATTTAATTATTATTCAGTATATATACTTTATAATCATTCATGAATGGTTAACATGGAGAATGAATCTCATCGCATTGTGGAGACGGTAGTCCGTACGTACGCACGAGCGATGATATCATTCCCATGATCGTGGAATTGTATTTAAGTGTATGTATACTATTTCAGAATCAATATCACTTTAAAATAATCATATATATTTATTCTCTACACCATTATACCCATCTAATTAAGGTGGTGGTGGAAAAACAGATTACACCACGACGTGGAGACGGTATTCCGTACGTACGCACGCGCGGTGATTTTGTTTTCTGTAGGATGGATAGAAGGTGAAAATAGGGTTGCTTCATATTTATAATAACATATCAGTATATAAGTAATACTGATGTTATTACTTTATAATGAGACAACTAAATAAGAAGAATTAGAAGAAGAAAGAAACTTGAGAAAATCGGAAGAAGAGATTACCTCTTCTTCGACGCACCTCCTTTAAGCTTCCTCTTAAGGAAGTAGAGTTGGTCTTTTGAGAAGACCAAAACCTCCAGAATGTTTCTAGGTAAGTGGAGAAGATAAATGTTCAGGGTTTGTCCAAGATTCAAGGCTCAAAAGGGTGTGAATAGAAGAGGGAAGGGGTGCCCTTTTTATAAGGGAGGAGAGGGGAACCTTAGGAAAACTTAAAATATTATTTTATAAAAAAGTAATATTCGGTTTTTAATAGATCCAAATTGATTTATTTAGAATCTAAGGTGGGTATGTGTCTAAATCCTCTCATCCAATAGAATTTGGACAAGTTTAGGTTACTATTTTAACCTTATCATTTAGATTTAACTCTAAGTTAAATAATTTAACTTTTACCATGTCTTCTTGTTTTCTTACACTATATGGTTAATAAACTTATTATAACAATAAAAACGAACCCAAAGTGGTTCATTATTAATATATATATCCTTATCTAAGTCATTTGGCCGAACCTTTTATTCTTAGGAATAAAATAACAATTAATAATATAATATTTGTTTTAAAAACTTTTTTATGTCAATTTTGACACTATTTCGTAATTTATTTTTGTGAAAATCATAACAACATGATTAGTTCAAACAAAGTTAATTAAATCAATACTAACATTTCATATTAACCAATAAAATAAGTGTAATTTATAAAAAGTCTTAAATTACATTTATTTTGGTATTTATAATATCAATTATTTTAATATTTCCTTAAAAAGGTAATTATTGCATCATCATTGTGTCATATATAAATTAAATTATTTAAAGTCCAAAAATTATAAATAAAATACCATTATGTAGAAAATATTTTTAGATTTCTAATTAATATTTATAGTCTAATTTATCTTATTTATAACCCTATATTAAAAAATTTTTAGTTATTAAACTTTGATTTTAACAATTTTAACTCTTTTTTAAATAAAATAATAATAACTGTCCTAATGTTATCCAAGTGGACCTAAATGGTCATATTTTATTCCTAAGGTTGTTTTTGGTCGAATTAAACTTATCCAATAGAATTATGACATGTGTTATGGTAATAATAATATCATTTTTACCCTTAATTACCCTATTTACTTTTAACCGTGGTAAATAAAAGTAAAAAGTTATTATTCACCAAAAATTATTTTTATCTCATTGAACCACATTTTACTTACTAACATCAACCGTTTCTCTCGGAATTTTTAAATTTCATTCACAGAAGCGGAAAAATTAAGTTTTATGTAAATTTGCAAATTCTCCTAGGAGGTGGGTAAAAGACGGTGAAAAGTTCAATAAAATTTTTATATATCTAAAATTATTATAAAATGACTCCAATGAATTAAATTGAACTTATATTGGTATTATGTATCAATTTTTACCTAAAATAAAGTTAAATAAAATAAATAATTATTTAAATAAAAAGTCTGTTTTTAAATAGTAACCCAGTGTTTTCACTATTCATCAAAAATTGAAAGTTTTCAGAAAAATACCAAAATTTCACCCTAAGATAATTTCGATATTCCGAATCCAAAAATGAAGTCCATTTTGAAAGATAAAATTTCAAAAAGTGGTTATTACTATTTATAACGGCTAGTTCATAATAATATTATAATAATATCTCGTTTAGTGAAACTTGGTATTGCGTACTACACACGCTATTGAAGAAGGTCTTGATTCCGTGTAATGCAATCCAAGTCAGGGTTGCGTGTAGTGAAATCTTCATTTGGTGTTGCGTATAACATAATCAAAACTTATTTCATTTATAAATTAAACAAAATCTATACTTAATGTTGCGTAGAATAATTTCCACAGAACGAACTTGAAATAGTGTATAACACTATCCAAGAATAGTGTTGTGTATACTGAAAGCTAATAAGGTGTTGCTTATAGTACAAGCAAATCTTGGTGTAGCGTACAACGCAAGACATCAAAGTAATTAAAAATAATATTTCTCATAAAATCTCGGGTTGTTACATTCTACCCCCCTTCAAATGAATTTCACCCTCGAAATTCGTCGGGGTTGTAAATGGTTTACTACAAGAAAGTTTCTTTCATAGAAACCCACATCGTAAAAAGGAATACAAAAGCTTCATTTTAAAAAGGAAAGTTAGAAATGTAACGGTTACCCAGATTAACTCATCACTGGGTTTCCACATAGGAGAACATAGGTGAAAATATGGATATAGAAGAAAAATCTAACCATCATGTTCTGATGGAGAGTGATAGAGAACATGGCTATGAAAAAGCCAACAATCACAAAGCCATAAATTTGTGATGATTTAAGGTACCATCTGATTCATCGGATATAAGGACACTAGGACAACATTTTTTGTATTCAAGATCATTTCCCTAAAGTTGAAGAATTGTTGAATTAAAAGAAATACTTACTTGATTTTGGTACAATCTTACTGTTGTTTTTGCCTTGAACAATTTCCACATAATCTCATAAAGAAATGAAGTTGAATTTGTCTTTCGTGAAGTGTTATTAGACTATGAGATAGAATGATAGGTCATTCCATCTGTCTCAAAAAAAAGGATAGTAAAAGTTATTAAATATACATAAGTCCATATATAGTGAGATTAATCATATATGGTTCCTAAAATGGACTTATACTTCATATATCATACCAATTAATATAATAAAACTAGTTTCAACTAACCAGGGACTTCCTGTAGGCCAATGGTAGGTGATAAAGGCCTTTCGCACTTCGATTGTGGGTTCGATTCCCACAGCCTTGTCCAACGCGGCGGGTTGTCGCCCATTCTGCAGGTTGTCCCTTTTCTTAAACTACACTATTATAACATTCTATCAATAATATCGAAAAAAAATTCTAGCCTTAAATAATACTAACTTATGTTCAACATAATCCATTCCAATCTTTAGGCTTATCCAAAATACTTCTTTCCAAACTCATAGTATAAAGAGAATGATTACAAAAAAGGTCATATATCAAGCACATGAATACCATCATTTATCCCTCATATATCAAAAGATATATCTTGTTGATCGCATTCCAAACATGTGAATACCTTAATCTTGTATTCTTGAAAAATGAATGCCCATTGAATCTTAGTGAAAACATGAATGTTGTCAGTTAACTCTTTCCAAAATCCAAAAAATTCTATATACTCAAACCATGATATAACCTTGTCCTTATATCAGTCATGAGCTCATGAATACTATCAAACATTTATTTTTATCATTATCCATTAATTATCCACATATCATCTTCTTTCCAAAATATTTGAATCACTTTTCAGGGTTACCGGTACCATATAATTATCGAAAACCACAATAAACCATTATATATATATTCCAATGTTCCACAATACTATAAAGGAGATTTCACAACATTATTTTGGAATCCCTTTACATAAACACATAATCATTCCACCACACTGTTGTCATACTCAACATTTCTAATAGTGATCGCATGTGACTTCCCTTTGTCCTTTTCCTTAAGAGGTTGATCAGGTTGATCATCATTAACCCTGGGATTAGGGCATTAATTAGCATAATGCCCCACTTCCTTGCACTTGAATCATTGAAGTGTTGGTGGAGTGTTCTCTGTAGTCTTTTCTCTATTCACGTCATTATCTACCTTTTTCCCATTACTTCAACACTCAACTGCTCGATGACCTTCTTTTCCACACTTAAAACATTTTATAGTACATTTTAAACAATCTCCACCATGCTTCTTTCCACACTTTGAGCATAAAGTAACATTCATCTTATTTTCACCATTGTTCTGAGATTTTTCCTTGAACTCCATATTTCGTTTCTTGTCAAAACCATGAGATGGATATGTAACACCAATTTCTAGTTCTACCTTGATAGTACAACACACAATTTCTTCATAGCTACTGAAGTCTCTTATAGATAATGCCCTTCGAAGACTTGGTTTTAAGCCACTGAAGAATCAATAAACTTTACTTTCAGGTTGATTGATAAATCCAGATGCATACCTTTCAAGCCATGTAAAATTCGCCTCGTATATACCAATAAATTCATCATCCTTTTTCTTAAGCTCAAGGAACTCCTTTTCCATCTTTGTTCGAAGAATATGAGGGAAGTACTTATTGAAAAACAAGTTCTTGAACTCGTCCCATTCCATAGTTTCAATTTCATCTTGGGGCCTTGTATTCTTGATAAGATTCCACCATTGATCAGCTTCACCTTCCAAACGATATACTTCTAATATTACTTTATCATGTTCAGAACATTGCAAGACTGAAAATATCTTTTTAGTGGTATTGATCCATTGTTCATCCACTAATGGATCAGTAGACCCACTGAATGAAGGTGGATGTTGCCTCATGAAGGATTCAACAGAATTTTGCTCCTTTCTCTGCTCATTTGGAAGTCCAGGATGATTCATAGCTTTTATAAGTATAGAAATAAGATTTTTCACTCCATCTCCCATAACATTGGTTTGATCAGGAGTAAAATCATTGCATCGTCCATTACATTGATCAACACGGTTCCTTCGGGTTCCATCCATCGTCTAAAACCCAAAAAGAATAGTGTGAAGAAAAAATCATGATGGGGAAAACAATATAATAAAGGGGTAGTTCCTTCCATATCTAACATCCTAGGTTTAATTATAATATCGTTACTATAATTCTAGGACTATAACCTATACTTATACTTAACCTTAGGGACATCCCTAAACATACCTTAGAAATATATCTAGGGATCTCACTAAAGTTCTCTCATCCTAGTTTCCAAAGGTTGACTAAACCATTCCTCTTATACCAACTGTAGAGACCCAAAGCTTGACGTACATGGACATTACATTAATTTTGTGGAATACTTAATACATAACAAAAACAGACACACAAGGACCATAATAGTTTAGTGTCTTTGGAAACTTGGAATATAATCTTCTAATCGTGGTGAAAGATCTTCAACATCTCACATAAAGATCTTCCCCTTTTGTTTTCTTACCTAAAACCTTTATTTATATCCTGGGGAAAATAAAACATATAAAGGGTGAGCTCAAATGCTCATTAAGGGTAAATATAGAGAACATAAAACAATCCATAAACATTTGAATGCAAAAACTTGAACATAAAATCTAAACATCAAAATATTGAGCAAAGACATAAATCTTGGAAGTACGTGAGGCATATATCATAAGAGAACGTCAATAATGATAAAATAGCATGGGAACAAAACATGTAATTTTTGAAAACCATTAATCACATGATATGATTTCCATAGTATCCAAGTCATTGCTTCCAAGACCATCTTAGTGGACAAAGTCCCTTTCTGAATCGAGTCCACTCCTCCTTCCAGTCCTGTAACACTGAACCATATTAAATTACCGTTCCATACATGTCTATCTCATGAGATATAAATCTTTACCCAATTCATTGGAGGGAGATATAGTTCCCACCCATCTCGTAATTAAATAATTATTTCGTGTTCCACAAAATAAATATACATCATTCATAATAACCCAACGAATAAAATGGGTTTCATAAACATCATTCCATCATAACATAATCCATATAAAACAAATGGATATCATTTCATCATAAGATAAGTAAAATCATATAAATCATAGACACATTATACTTGAAACATACACATATGAAATAATTTCATCTTAAATGGAAAATGGTTTTGATAAAACACTTGAAAAGAATTCTTGAGGAAAATATCCTTTCTTCTTCAAAATCAATTTCTTTCCAAAAAATGCCACACAATTTTAAAATAAAATGATTTTATTGAAAATAAACATGAAAACTTGTAGAGTAAGCTTCATTAAAATTAGGGGTTATGAAACCGTAAAAATTTGTTCTTGTCGTATAAGTTAAAAATAACATTCTTCTCATACTTCTGTCAAAAAAGTCAAAAAGTTCCCCGTGTGGTAAAAAAATGTAAGATTCCTTTCATAACATGTTTTAAATTTCAAAAATGGTTAAAAAGGACTTTAAAAATACATGAAATTTTTTTTAGAAAACATGGGAATGGATGATAAAAATAACCCCAGTAAATACTTACGAATAACAATCTCGGATAAGAATGAGATTGGAATAGTTATCCCTTAACTTATGTCTGATATTCTTCGTATGTTTACAAACCTCCTGTATAATGATTTAAATAATGTCATTGACTTATTAAAAAATAATATTCATTGTTATGATATCATATATGGTTCACTTATGAATTTATATTACCCGTTCTTTTGTAAATTCCTTGTTAAAGCACCGTTTTGGGTAAAATCGTTTCATTTATCGTACGAGTTTCGACTTGTTGTTCTTGATATTATTACTTGTATCCTGATTTACATAATTCCAGAATGTAAAACATGATTTATATATAATATATATTCAGCATATAAATATATATGATAGATTGATAAATGGAATTAAATACACCATTCACGGAGACAGTAGGTCGTACGTACGCATGAACGTTGTTTTCGTTTCCTTATTGAATTGAATGGAATTAAGTAGATGAAATACATATATATATACATAAATACAGTATCATTATTATGTCATATATTTCATTATTATTCATTATATGTACTTTATAATCATTCATGAATGGTTAACATGGAGAATGAATCTCATCGCGTCGTGGAGACGGTAGTCCATACGTACGCACGAGCGATGATATTATTCCCATGATTGTGGAATTGTATTGAAGTGTATGTATACTATTTTAGAATCAATATCACTTTAAAATAATCATATATAGTTATTATATACACCATTATACCCATCCAAGTAAGGTGGTGGTGGAAAAACATATTACACCACGGCGTGGAGACGGTATTCCGTACGTACGCAGGCGCGGTGATTTCGTTTTCCATAGGATGGATAGAAGGTGAAAATAGGGTTGTTTCATATTTATAATAACATATTAGTATATAATTAATATTGATGTTATTACTTTATAATGATACAACTAAAGAAGAAGAAGTAGAAGAAGAAAGAAACTTGAGAAAATCTGAAGAAGAGATTACCTCTTCTTCGACGCACCTCCTTTAAGCTTCCTCTTAAGGAAGTAGAGTCGGTCTTTTGAGAAGCCCAGAACCTCCAAAATGTTTCTAGGGAAGTGTAGAAGAGAAATGGGCAGGTGTTGGCTGAGCTCCAAGGCTCAAAAGGGTGTGAAGAGAAGAGGGAACGGGTGCCCTTTTTATAAGGGAGGAGAGGGGCACCTTAGGAAAACTTAAAATATTATTTTATAAAAAAGTCATATTCAGTTTTTAATAGCTCCAAATTGATTTATTTAGAAGCTAAGGGGGGGATGGGTAGAAATAATCTCAGACAATAGAATTTTGACAAGTTTAGGTTACTATTTTAACCTTATCATTTAGATTTAACTCTAAGTTAAATAATTTAACTCTAAGTTAAATAATTTAACTCTAAGTTAAATAATTTAACTTTTACCGTGTCTTCTTGTTTTCTTAAACTATATGGTTAATAAACTTACTATAACAATCCAAAAGAACCCCAAGTGGTTCATTATTAATATATATATCCTTATCTAAGTCATTTGGCTGAACATTATATTTTTAGGAATAAAATAACAATTAATAATATATTATTTGTTTTAAAAACTATTTTATGTCAATTTTGACACTATTTGGTAATTGATTTTTGTGAAAATCATAACAACCTGATTAGTTCGAAAAACGTTAATTAAATCAATACTAACATGTCATATTAACCTATAAAATTAGATGAATTTATAAAAAGTCTCAAATTACATTTATTTGGGTATTTATAATATCAATTATGTTAATATTTCCTTAAAAAGGTAATTATTGCATCATCATTGTGTCATATATAAATTAAATTAGTTAAACTCAAAAAATTATAAATAAAATACCATTATGTAGGAAATATTTTTATATTTCTAATTAATATTTATATTCTAATTTATTTTATTTATAACCCTATATTAGAAATGTTTTAGTTATTAAAGTTTGATTTTAACAATTTTAACTCTTTTTTAAATAAAATAATAATAAGTGTCCTAATGTTATCCAAGTGGACCTAAATGGTCATATTTTATTCCTAAGGTTGTTTTTGGTCGAATTAAACTTATCCAATAGAATTATGACATGTGTTAGGGTAATAATAATATCATTTTTATCCTTAATTACCCTATTTACTTTTAACCGTGGTAAATAAAAGTAAAAAGTTACTATTCACCAAAAATTATTTTTATCTCATCGAACCACATTTTACTTACTAACATCAACCGTGTCTCTCGTATTTTTGAAATTCCATTCACAGAAGCGGTAAAATTAAGTTTTATGTAAATTTGCAAATTCTCCTAGGAGGTGGATAAAAGATGGTGAAAAGTTCAATAAAATATTTATATATCTAAAATTATTATAAAATGACTCCAATGAATTACATTGAAATTATATTGGTATTATTTATCAATTTTTACCTAAAATAAAGTTAAATAAAATAAATAATTATTTAAATAAAAAGTCGGTTTTTAAATAGTAACCCAGTGTTTTCACTATTCATCAAAAATTGAAAGTTTTCAGAAAAATACCAAAATTTCACCCTAATCTAATTTCGATATTCTGAATCCAAAAATGAAGTCCATTTTGAAAGATAAAATTTCAAAAAGTGGTTATTACTATTCATAACGGCTAGTTCATAATAATATTATAATAATACCTCGTTTAGTGAAACTTGGTATTACGTACTACACATGCTATCAAAGAAGGTCTTGATTGTGTGTAATGCAAGCCAAGTCAGGGCTGTGTGTAGTGAAATCTCTGTTTGGTGTTGCGTATAACATAATAAAAACTTATTTCATTTATACATTAAACAAAATCTATATTTAATGTTGTGTAGAATAATTTCCACAGAACGAACTTGAAATAGTGTGTAACACTAGCCAAGAATAGTGTTGCGTATACTGCAAGATAATACGGTGTTGTGTATAGTACAAGATAATCTTGGTGTAGCTTACAACACAAGACATCAAAGTAATTAAAAATAATATTTCTCATAAAATTAATTACTTTTAGATCTTTATTTTTTGTATTGTGTGCTGTTATTATTGATTGTTTATCCTATGTTGGGATGTTTCTATTGTTTTTTAATTTGAGTAACTTTCTTTTATCTAGTGAGTTATGCTACTATTTATATTTATCACTTGTTCTTTATTACTTATGGCTACTATTTCCGGTTATTTTCATTTTTTAGTTCAATACTTTTATTAATGTTTGAGAATCATGTTTTTAGAAGTTTTTGAAATTAAATTGATAAAAAGATTTTTTTAAGTCTCTTTTCTTCTCTGGTTTTCAAATACATCCTTATATTCTTATGCTTCATTAATAATAAAAAGGGATATGGGTAAAAATTCCCAAAGTTAGTGTTTTTTATTTAATAAATTGGTTAGTTTTCAAAAAAAATGAATTTATAATTTATCCCAATGATTTTTATTATATAAATGTTAAAAATTGGTACTATTTTCTCAAAATATTTTTCAAACTAGCATTAAAGGGTTTTAATTTCAAAGATAAAGCATGATATGTAGGGAGGATACCTACTAATAATTTTTATGCTCATTCCTATATATAAATTTTAGGTTATTATCAGGTTCTAGAGGAGTTCTATGTCACAAAATTCTTTTCTCTAGATGCTTCTGGATCATGTCTGGGGTTGAGATGGGATGGTAACCATGGGACACATGGAGATCAGTCGTTTATTCTTTGGGTCCTTTTCTTATTTTCATTACTTCATGTTTTATCCCTTAATAACTTCATTTATCTTGGGATATAATTCTAGATTTTTTATCCTATTTTATTTTATAGACCTTACTTCTATGTTTATGTCTTGTTTTCCCTTGTTTTCTTAATTCCTCATTTTGAAAATGGTTTATTTTTCTTTCATGGAAATCTGAATTACAGATGTACTAGTGGAAAAATTGGTTATATCCATAATCTTTCTTATGGTTATATCCCTTATAACAATTGTTATAGGTTATGTCCAAGTTCAGGCCACCTGTAGAGTCTATCGTCATTGTTATAGGATACCAGCTATAGTAATAAGTAAATGGACTATAGCCACGGGCAATGCCCATGGTTATAGCCTATAACAGGGGGAACCCTATCTCTATATTTTTTAATTATGTCCATAGGGCCTCTATTGGTGAAGTCTGATCATGGACATAGGTATCCACAACTATAGTTTATGACCATGGTTTTAGCCTCTAAAAAAATGAATCAAATGGCGGTATTTGACCTCAAAACATGTTCCATAATTCATCTAACACTTTACCACTAACCTCAGAAAGACTATATATATATACATAAATATAAACATATATATATACATATCTATATATATGAATATATGTATATATAATTTTATATAATTATAATTATAATATATTTAAAATAATTAAAATGTCGGTGGTCATAAGTGACATGGGAAAGTCTTATAGCCATGGTCGATGTGGACTCTAGTCAAAGTTGTCTTAGGAAAGTACTACGGACATGGTCCATGTTAACTGTGGTCATAAGTATTTCCCATAACATTTATGACCATAGTTAGCCTTAGGAACATGGCCATAGGTGTCCCAAGAAAGGCATATGGTCATGGTCCACATCGACCATAGTCTTAGGGATTTACCCCCCCCCCCATGAAAATAGTTTTTTCACAGGAGTGAACAAGAAATTCTATAGCCACATACACATTTTCCTGTGGAAATAGCTCCCCTATAGACACAATCATTTTTTGGATAGTGGTTATAGGCACTTGGCTATATCCAGTTTTTTCACTAGTGATAGGTCATAGTGTATTCTTGAAAAGCTTCATCTATGTAATTTAATATGTTTATTAGTAGAAAGTGTCCCACATACTTATATGTGATTCCTTGGTGATAATATCCAAATTGAGATGATCTGGAATGTGTCTCGGGTCATGTATCGGGCCAGATCAAGTTGTGGCCTGGGTTAGTTCATAACATAAAATGTCTATTTATTAATAGTAATATTTTTGAAGTATCTCAAATGAAAGGTAATAAACCAACAAGATGAACCATCAAACTTTTATGAATAAAAAAATTGATTATTCTAAACACATATTCTATGTTTCCTAGAGTTGTAACATTGTTATTTATGGATTTTTGAAAGTCAATCTTGCTCATTCTTCTGAACCTTTTCCAAAGTGGCATTACTATCTACTTATCTCACAATAAATAACTCATTTCCAAACCTAGTTGTAGCAAAGACACTTGTAAGTTCCACACATGTGATTATCCCTCTAACCCATCCATAAACCAAAACATTTATCGACCTCAAAGTGTATCTACCTTTAGTAAGGTCTATCAAAAATATAATAGGGACCTATTTATTGGATGATACCCATACATGCCAAATAATTTCAAAAATAATATCTCTCATATGATCATGATTCTATTTGAACAAATTATTTGAGGTTCCCCAGACCTGCACTCCCAAATTCGATGCTAAAAACACATACTTTACAACTGGATTTGATACAAAGAGAGATGATTCAAGTAAAACTTAGGTATATTTCCATAATCTAAATATTAAATCTCAAAAATAATCACACAGTCCTAATAACTGAAGGTTTAGTGTTTTGAGGATTAGTTACACAAGCACTTTATTTTACTATACTCATTAATGTTTCTCTATAATAGAAACACACTATACCCCCTTATAGAATTTCAATAAGTTATACTAATATTTGTAACCTAGGTAATAGAAACATAAGAAAATGGTGATATCAAAATAACAGTAAAGGAAAAACCTATCAAATTTTCATCAAGGTTTATATCATAATAATATGAGAACACATGAGCATGGGAGAAATATATTATTAAAAAGAACATGGAATAATATGATTTGTCCATAGGTCATGATAGAAAAACATGAAATATAAAATGAGAAAGCATGTACCATGGAATAATAATATGAGATAATAAAAATGATCCATAGAGAATATTCATAGGCATATAACATAAAAACACTTCATGTCATGGAAACATGTCATAATAAGTAATTATTGCACAAAACATAAGCACATAGAAACATCAAATTGTGAGAAAATTCAAGAAGGCCCACCCTTTAAGTTGGGGTAATATCCAATAAGGACCACTATTTAATTTTTGATCATATCCAAGAATATACTACCTTTATGTTGTGATCATATCCATAAATCCCCACCCTTTAAGTTTTGAGGATATCTAAGAAGGCCCACCCTTTAAGTTGTGAACAAATCCAAGTATATCCATGTTCCATTATCTCATGAGATATAAAAACTTAAACAATGAATTGGAGGGAGATATAGGACCCTACCCATCAACATCCATGCATATTTTTTCCATATAAAATGAATCATTCATCATATCATAAGGAACCTATTGAAATAAAATGGGTTTCATAACATTTCTAAACAGCATCACATAAAATGACCCCAAGAATTAGAACGATTAATAAAAAAAATCAATACACAAAAAGGGGTATTTCATAGGGAATTTAGAAGCTTTTTTATTAAATATGAATCTATAGGATATATATCCTCTAGACATAAATAGTAAAATGGAAGCAAAGATAAAAAAAAAGGTCTCTAGAAAACATTTACAAACATCATCGTAAAGATATGAAGTTATGAGTCACTCTCAAAAAGAACATATTTGATAATTTTTCATGAATACTTTTTCAAAAATTATTTACAAGAAATCCCAATAAATCATCCATGAAAAATACATAAAGGTTTTCCAAATGAAATGTGGAGTAGAAGATAATATATATATGATAGTGAAAGGAAAAAATCAATATTAAAAATCTATTTATTAAAACTAAAATTGTAAACAAAGTGATAAATATTACATTTTAAAAGACTTAAAGATAAATTTTAATATTACTAGGAATGATATATATTTTAATTTCAAAATAATAAAGGATTACATTGTAGGTAATAGTGAATATGGACATGGAAGAAAAGGATCTCATTTGGAGAAGATGTGAATTATTTTTAACATCATTAAATTATATAATGAAATAAATCCATCAAAGAAGATGTATTTGATGTAAAATTTTAATTTACCTAAAAATTTTGGAAAGGTTATATAATATAATCTTATGATATAATAAAATAATCTTGGAAAACCATAGTTAAAGAGAAGTAATTATGACTCAAGAAAAATAATTGAGTCAAGAAAACCCCTTACCTTAACACTCAACTTCCATGAAAGAAATTTAATATTATATATAATAAAAATAAGCATATTAATAACCTATTTAAGAACCTTATTAATATATATTACCTTTTATATTATTCAATTATAATCATTCACTACACATTTATTAGTTAGTTAATGTTTATTTTCATCATCATATGTTAGTAGTTTCAATTTTTGTGCATGTTTTGTAAAGGAGATGTCAAACCCCATTCTTTGATACTAATTTAATCACTCATATATTATTTAAGGTATTTAAATATATGTTTTTTAATGATTTATAAAGTCTTATTTTCATTTTATGAGAGTTTTAGTTATGATTCATAAAATTTATAACAAGCTTGTTTTGATAATTTTTAACAAAAAAAGTGGTATATTAATAATGAGTTAGATCCTAATTTTACTATTATAGAACCATAAACCAAAAATTATCTACTAATTAATTTCTAATATCTCCAATAACTATGTTTCTATAGTCATCCATGATAAAAAGTTATAACATTGTTCATGTTGGTAGTTAAACCAACCAAACAAGAATATACTATAATCTATGGGTCAGTATGGTTATAGAAGTGATTGTTTTGTTATAATATAATTATTATATAAGTATAATGATATTATTTAGATTTTATTAAGGTGATAGATAATATTAGTTAAGAGTTATAAGAACCAGGTAAATGATAAAGGATGGTAATAATAAATTGCTTTTCCTTTTGGTATACTCGATTTAGACAGCTAAATTTTCAATGATCATTTATTGTTAATATTATTAATTGGATGTATAATTTATATTTATATAATATTAACCATATTATAAACATAATTTTTATTCATTAAATCATAATGACCCAAACTATTATAAATAAATTTTCCCTTGCTTTTTTATTAAATGTCTTATTATATAATATGGATATAGAAAACACATGCACTTATTTTGTCTTATTATTTCCATTGGATTTAATTGACCATTAAGAATAATTACCATTTATAATATAGTTTTTGATAGGTTATCACATGATTAGTATAAATATTGGGTTTTAACAAATCTAATTGTCAAAGACAAAGGAAGTGATGAGCTCAACTAGTAGGATTGTACCCTATAAAATCCCATTTATCGGAGCTTCAGAGGGAGATAGAATTTATGGGATTTTCCCTTGAATAATTTTGATCTTAGATAAAAAAACATAATCATGAGTGAAAAAGTTTATAGTAGAAGTTGAAGCTCATCAAGATTATGACCCAAACCATGTTCACTAAACTGCCCTATGAAAGTCCCACCATTGGGCAACATACCCTTAGGGCGTTTGTGGGTGTATTAAAAAGATATGTAACAAGTCCATAAAAATATGAGTATTTATATTATTTTTTATATAATAATGAATATATTTATATCCAATTATTGTTACTTTATAAATTATTTTTATTTTGATTCAATAAAACACAAATAGTATTTTTGGTTAATATTCAAATTCAATTAAGAAATATATTTTGATGAATTAATGGATATTTGAAATAAATAATATTTTAATAAAATATTATTATTAAATAAATTTTATTAGATATAAATTTTATTAAATATAAATGATCATATAATTTTTAGGAAGTCAAACATAATTTTTATAAGGGTTTATAAAAATGTTATTGTCAAAAAAACCCGTCATTTTCAATAAATGTCATATTATATTTGAAAAATAAAAATTCACATTTTTATAAAATTATTTAAGTAAAAATAATATTATTTTTGAAATTATGATGTCAAAATTATCCAACGGTGAATTTTACATAATTTTTTGCGACATTCGAATGTTTGGGTAAAAATCAAATACCGTATAAATATACTTTGTGTTTTATGACAACAAAATGACCCAAAAGTGTTGTAATAAGTAATATAAATGGGATACATGACAAAATATATTTTTTTTATTTAAAATAATGTGATTTTAAGTTTATTTGATTTATTCTTGTAAATCCATTATGAATCCTTCAAGACTTATAATATATTTTGGGATTTTAAAATCATTTCTTTAAAAGTGTGACTCACCTTAACATCATCAAGGGTAAGATTTTAATAATTTTGGACATTGGACTTATAAAATAATAAAAACCACTAGCCTTTAGTGTAAACCATGGGTAAAAATCATGGAATGGTTTGTGGTTTTGGATATTTTATTATGTAGAAGCCAAAACCAAAATAATAAATAAATCTCCCTCTTTTCCTATATAAACCTACCCAAGATCCATTTCTCTTAACTAAAACTCCTTGAATCACATCCAAACTCTTCCCTCCACTCACTAGAGTCCTCCCAAGTCCCCCCAAAGCTTTAAAGATTCCCCTCCTAAGCCATTAGAGTCACACACTCAAGTAAGGTATCTTCCACTCTCCTCTTTTATCAAGAACTCCTTTTATATAATGTATTTTATTTTTCATTTTCTTATAATGGGATATGATATTCCATATTCCCAATAATTTAAATTTTATGTATTAATTATGAGATCTTACTTTCACTCTCATTGAGTCTCCCATTATCCTTTATGTACACCCATTACCATGCCAAAATTTTATATGGATTATTTTCTCTATTCATGTTTCGTCATTACCTTATACCTTCTATTTCCAAATTTCTAAGGTTTGGATATGATTTTCCATATTCCTATTACTGCCCATTTTATTTACAAATAATTAGTGACCCCTTTCTCTCTCATCAACCATTTTTATGAATTTTTAACGTCATTATGCTTCTGAAATTTCACCATGATTTTCCATGCCAAAACAATTGTGTAGTGAATATCATACCCATTTATCTATCAAGGGTATTCATCTTTGTGAACATATACTTATTTATTGGGTAATTACATGTATTTATTCCACATTCCTTGATCATGGAAGAAATTATTATGATGAATGAATCCATTTCGTGTGATCTATATGGCACACTTAATCATGAGAATGAAATGATTATAATGGGTGCACCCAGATAGCACTCCAATGCATTGGGTAGTGTTTAGTATCATGATACATCATGTTGGGATAGGGGTGTAATTGATTCCTTTATGGTAATTTTTCCACCATAAAGTCTTGGTGGTTTAGCCTTGACCTATGTTTATTTTTAGACATATATTGTATCAACAATAATCTATAATTTATGATGATTTTTATGTTCACAAATACCCCTGTTTTTTTTCTAATGAAGTATGCTTGAATGCGTTTTGAAGAATTTATATCAAGGTTAAAGTAATTTGAAATTACGAGAATTACTCTAGAAACACTATTTCAAACCCTACGTTATGCTGAAAAGTGAAACTCTTGCATATAGTATCAATCCTACATTACTCTAAAACAGTTTTCATTTGGATCAATATCCTTACATTTAGAGATTAATCAAATTTATGGATCAGCAAACTTACATTGAAGTCTGGATTTACTATTCATACCCTATGTGAGGAAAAGTTAAACGTATGGTTAATCAATGCTACATTTGGGATTTTATGCAGAAAAAGTAAATGTATGGATTATCATCCCTACACTGCTTTGTTTCCTATGTTATGTGAAGATAAAATTATGGTTAAGAAACCATATGTTGGAAAACAAACCCTACGTTATGCAAAGGAACCCTACGCTATGCATATCAACCCTACGTTGTATTCTCAACGGTGAAGTTTTTCAAGCGGTGTTTTCAATTCGATATTAATGAAATGGTAAAGTCAGAATTAGAGTCCGATTTAAGGATCATTTTTATTATTTCAAATAACTTTTTTCAATATAGAAAATTACTCTTATTTCTATGGGAAGTAATGACTCCCCTAGTCAATTGGAATTTTAATTTATGCGATCAATCAGGATATTATTTTGGATATGGAATACTGAATCAAGTTTTCTATTCTAAATATTCTTTTAGAGTATCTCTAAAAATATATGCATATATATATGTGTGTGTGTGTGATAATTGATTCACATATGCAGCTATATTATTGAAATTATCTTTTATAGTGTTGCTGCAAAAAATAATTGATTCTAAAAGAAGCTACACTTTGGAGATATACATGTTCAATCTTTTACTACTGTAAGATTACTACTACTATTTAGTTTCTACCTTATTGAAGAACATTTTTCAACAAGGATCAATTCAGAATATTTCATTCTTGAAGATATTATTTTTTGAAGAATAATATCCATCAATTATTAGTTGTTGTTCCTGCAACTATGAAGAACAACATGAACCTTTCAAATCAGAATATTTTGATTATTGGAGTTTCAAATGCTCATACTCAGTTGAGGTGGAGTATCATCTTCTCAATATAATATGTGGATAACTTATTCTCAGTTAAAGAACTAGAAGGATTTGTTTTTATTTTTTTGTAACTGCCTTCACTTAGTTTTGGATTCTTGGTCTTGTGATGAGAGGACCATTCTAGTGAAATTTACCAAGATCGTAGAGATAGTGATTGGTAGAGTGGACTAGGGGATCTTTGTGCCCCAAAACACTATAAAAATTTTTGTTACTTATTTTTTTTATCCACTGTATATTTTCATACGGAATAAAAACACCATATATCCACACAAATCACAGTGGGTGTTAAAATCCAGAATTGTGGAAGATTTTTTAAAAGACACAATTCACCCCCCCCCCATAGTACTTTGTATTTTCTCACCTATCAATTGGTATCAAAGGAGGTATTTTGGATAAATATATAGCAATATGAAAATTATAAGGTCTATAAAAAGATGACAAAAGATGATCCGAGAGAAATAATGTCAATGGTATGTGATCTATGTTTTAATAGTGAAAATTATCAATGCTAGAAATCTTAAATTATTATCTATCTGAAGAATATTGGATTCGGAGTCTATTCAAAAATTATTACTCCTTAAAAGATTCCTGAAAAATAAGAAACTTGGGATGCATTAACAAAATCCGAATATGATATGAATTCAAAGGCAATGAATGTTATTATTTGTGGTCTTAGACCAGATGAATTCAATCATATATCACAATTCCCAACTACCTATGAATTGTGGAAAAATATTTTAGTTGTTTATGAAGGAATAGATAATTTCATAAAGATGATATATGCTACAACTATGCTAAAAATCGACACATTTATAATGTTTAATGGTGAAAGAATCACATAGATGAATATAAAGTATAAAGAAATTGTCAACAATATTACAGCCTTAGGTGAACCCATCAATCAATTTGATCAAGCTTTAAAAGTACTGAGAGTACTTCCCTTTAAATGAAATGGCATATCTGTTGCAATTCTCCAATCATCACATGTCAAATATCTGACAATGCAAGAACTAATTGGGACACTGATGATTTATGAAGATAAAATGTAGGATGAAGCTGAATATCATAAAATTATTCTAAATAAATAAAATACTAATATGAAATTGAAATATCATAAACATATAATAAGATAAAATCAATAAGTCCAAGGAGAAAAGAATTTAGATTCCTTAGATTCTGAAATGGAATTGTCTCAACTAGCTAGAAAGTTCAGAAAGTTATACAAAAAGAAAAATAGATTCATAAAATCCTTCAGGAAGGATGATAAAGAACCAAGAGAAGTTTTATGCTATGAATACAATAAATTGGTTCATATCAGACCTAATTTTCCTCAACTAAAAGATGAAAGAAAAATGTCATAAAAGAGATATCATAAAAATGTTGATTATAAAAAAAATAAAAAAATCAATAAAATATATATAGAGTGTATCTGAAGACTCCATCATCCCTTAAAAGTATAATTTAGAGAAGGAGAAATAAAATCCAAAATCCAATATGTGATTTATGGTTGACGAGGAAAAGGTACAAACTTATTACTCTTCTGATTTTGATACTAGTATTTTCTCAAATGATAAATTGGTAGCCTAATGTTCTATACAAGAATAAAAATATTATTCCATATTAAAGAAACATAAATCTTTGAAAAAAATTGATAATTTTGTTTTGGGTGAAAGAGATACCATGCTAAAACAACATCAAGATGTGCTTAAAAAATCATTTCCTCTGCATCAAACAATATCAATCATGAAAAGAAAATCAAGGAACTATAGGATGAAGTAGAATCCTATAAGAGTGTTGCTCTTGTTTTTACTAAAGAATAAAATACTTTAAATTGAATTCTTAGATATAATTTCATTAAAAGGGAAATATTTGGAATAGGAATTAAGGGTGAGAAATAAAAATTATATAAAAACAATTTTGTGCCTAATTCTAAAAATACTACATATTATCATTGTGGAACAAAAGGTCATGTCACTACTAATTTCTATTTGAAAAATCCTCAAATTAGTAGTATTAAAAGATCCTTTATTTCTAATAGTGTATCTAAAGAAAGTGATATGAATTATGGAAAAATAAAGAAGATCTGGATTCCCAGATCATTGCTTGCTAACACTACTGGACCCAAGAAGATATGGGTACCAAAAAAATATTTGTTTAATTACTTTTAAAGGAAACATGTTATAGAAAAATAAAATCCATATGGTATATGGACAGTGGCTATTCCAGGCATATGAGTGGATATTCAACAAACTTTCATACACTGACTCAATGGATATAGAATTTTTCACTTTTAGTGACAATGCCAAAGGAAAAATAATTGGAGTTGGAACTATTGGAGATCCAAAGACTGTCTCAATCAATAAAGTACTATTTGTGAAAGGGTTAAAGAACAACCTAATAAGTATATCTCAACTTTTTGATGATGTATTTTGTGTTGAATTTTCTAATAATTCCTTCTATGTGCTTAAATATAAGTTGCTTAAATTTAAAGAACCTATAAATTATAATGTTTATACATGGGATTTAAATTCCTTATGTAAATAGAAAGTGAATTGTTTAAACACTAATACAAATGAATTGTGTATTTGGAACAGAAGACTTGGAAACTATAATATATATGCTTTACATAAATTATCCAAGAAATAGTTAGTTTTTAATTTTCCTAGTCTTAGTTTTGATAATGACAAATTCTGTGATGCATGCCAAATTGGCAAGCATCATAAATCTTCTTTCAAATCTATTAACAAAATTGATATATCTAAACCTTTATATCTTATCCATATGAATTTTTTGGGGCCATCAAGAGTATAAATTTTGTCTTGTAAATTATATGTTTATGTTTTAGTAGATGTTTATTCTAGATTTACTTGGGTTTATTTTCTAAAACTCAAAAGTGAAGTTTTCACTATTTTTGAAAGTTTTTGTAAAATTGTTCAAAATGAAAAAAAAATTAAAATAATTTCAATAAGAAGTGATCATGGTGGAGAATTTTAGAATCAAGAATTTAATTTTTTTTTCTCAAATCTGGGTATTAAACACACCTTCACTACACCAAGAACACCTCAACAAAATAGAATTGGTGAAAGAAGAAATAGAACTATTCAAGAATTGGAAAGGACAATGATGAATGAATATAGTCTTCCTACCTACCTTTTGGAAGAAGATATAATCACATAATTATATATCCTAAATAGAGTTTTAATAAGGAATATTTTCAAAAATACACCTTATGAACTTTGAAATAATAGAAAACCTAAAGTAATGTACTTTAAATTTTTTGGATCCAAGGTGTATATCTTTAATACTACGGACAACCTTGGTAAGTTCAATCCAAAATCTGATAAAGGAATATTTTTGGGATATTATGCTATCTCTAAATCTTATAGAGTGTTTAATAAAAAGTCAAGGATTATTAAAGAATCGGTTCATGTGAAGTTTGATGAAACTAACCATTTTATTAAAGAGAAATATCAAAATGATGAAGTTATTGAATCTTTTGATAACATGAGACTTGAAACCTTTAAAAATTATTTTGAAAATGATATTAATAAAATTCATTCCACTTTAGAAGAACATGACACTGAAGAACTTGAAAGTGTCTTTAATAGAAAATCTAGAATTCTAATAAGATATCCTTTAGAAATTGTTCTAGGAGACCTAGACACAGAAATTAGAACTAGAATAAATGTAGGAAATCAATATAAATTCTCTACCTTTCTATCTCAGTTAAAACCTAAGACTATTGAAGAATCCGTAGAAGATGAGAGTTGGATGTTAGCAATGCAAGAAGAACTAAACCAATTCAAAAGGAATGAAGTTTGGGAACTAGTAGAGAGACCAACCAATTATCCAGTTATAGGAACTAAGTGGATATTTTGAAATAAACAGGATGATCAAGGGTTCATAACTATAAATAAATCTAGATTGGTAGCTAAAAGATATAATCAAGAAGAAGGTATAGATTATGATGAGACATTTTCTATTGTAGCTATATTATAATCCATTAGAATTTTTTTAGCTTATGCATATCATATTAATTTTAAATTATATCATATGGATGTTAATTAAACCTTTTTAAATGTTTATTTAATGAAGGAATTTTATGTTGAACAACCCCCTAGTTATTAAAATTCTCAAAAACCAAAATCTATTTTCAAAATTACTAAAGATCTCCATGGAATTAAACAAGAACCCAGAGCTTGGGATGAAAGATTAAGATCTTTTCTTTTGAAAAATGGATTTATAGTTGGATTGTAAGATCCAACACTTTTCAAGAAAACCATTTATTATAATATTTTATTAGTTTAAAATTATGTTTATGATGTTATTTTTTGTTCAAATATTAAAAATATTTTTCATGATTTTTCAAATTTAATGCAAATTGAATTTGAAATGAGTATGATGGGAGAACTGAATTTCTTTTTATGATTTAAAATTTATCAAAAAGATTATGGAAATGTTTTAAATAAAAGTAAGTATATTATTGATTTATTGAAAAAATTTGTACTTGAAAATAACAAGACATATACAACTCCTATGTGTACCCATATAAAACTTGATTTAGATGATGATGGAAGACCAGTTGACAAAAAGTTATATAGAGATATGATTGGTAGTTTGTTATATCTTACTTATAGAAGACCAGGAATTATATTTTTTATAAGTATTTATTCTATATTTCAATAAAATCCAAAAAGTATCATCTTACTATTGTTAAAAGAATTTTTATATATTTAAAAGGAACAGTTTTTCAATCTCTTCTTTACCCCAAAACTTATGATTTTAATTTAATTTCATATTCATATGATAACTTTGTAGGTTGTATATTAGATAGAAAATATACCTTAGTAACCTCTCACTTTTTAGTAAAATATTTAGTTTCATGGTCTAGTAAGAAACAACACTCAATTTCTTTATCAAATGTTGAGGCAGAATATGTGTCTGCTAGAAGTTACTATGCACAAGTATTGTGGATGAAAAAAAACTCTACTAGACTTTGGACTAAACATTAATATTATACCTATTTTATATGATAATACTAGTGTTATAAATATTTCAAAAAATATTATCCGTAATTCTAGGACTAAGTACATTGATATAGGACATTATTTTCTAAGATATCATGTCCTTAAAAAGGATTTTTCTTTAGAATTTTTTAATACAGAATATCAATTAGCTGTTATTTTTACTAAACTACTTCTAAGTGTTAGTTTTTATTTTATTAAGGGGGAGTTAGGAATATTTGAGTTTTAAGTGATTATTTATTAATTTATTTCCATTCTCTCTATTTTTATTTTAGTAAGATTTATTTAATATGTTTTATTCAATTATGTTTTAATTTATAATTTCATTTTGATTTTATTTTACTTGTATTTTCAAAATTAAAAAGTAATGAGTACATTATCAATTGGCACAAAAAAAACTATTTTCTTTCTCCTACTCTCTTTCTCCTCTCCTATACATCCTTTTAGTTCACAGATCTTCTTTAGATTCCCTTTTTCCAAAACCCTAAACCTTTAATCACTTCAATCTTGAAACCTTTAGATATGGAAACCTCTCGAAGATCTTTAGATACTTAGTTGGATTCCTCTACTTATGCTTCAGGGAAATACCATAAAGTGGTCCAGGGAAAGGTGATTGATTTTGGTTATTTAGATTCTATGAATCTTTCACTCAAGGAAGCTATGTGATTTTAGGGTTTGGTTTATGATTTTTGAGAATATAACATGTCTATGGTTTATGAAATTAAAGTCAAGGAATTTTTCAGAAATTATTTTTTTAGTATTGGATTCGAAGAATACACCATTGTCTCTAAGATTAATGATTCTAAGTTTTCATTGTCATTTCTGGAAATGGTTGAGATGTTACATTGTAACCATGATGGGGAGTTTTAATTATTTAAGGAATATTGTTAATGGAGGACATTTGTCGGAGGAAATTATGTTTTCATTTATAAGAACTGTTAAGAAGGTAATGTCAAAATAACTTACTCCCGATCATTGATTTTTGATGAAGTTTATTCAATATGGAATTTTTCCTATGATTACAGAACTATAGAAAGTTCTTTATCTTGACATGCATATCATGTTTCTTTTTCTGAATCATAATAAAGTTTAATTTCTATCGGTTTATGATAAGATATCTAAACCACTACTATCACAAGGATGCTAAGATAGGATTTATCCCTATGGATGGATTATTTATTTCTTGCTCTGAATGAAAAGAAATATTGTTAATATGTTTTTTGGAAAAACATGTCACCATAGCAACACTTTGAATGCTGGAACTGTTAAGAATCTTGGATTCATCTCGAGAAACTCTTGAGATAGTCTACTACTGGTTGGTGCGAAAAAACAATAGAAGTTATTGGAATCTACTTAGGGGAAGCAAAGGATGATTCCTTCAATTGGATCTGTGAGACAGAGGCCTGATGAAGAATACACTTCAAGGCCAGAAGAATATATTATTCAGAAAAGAAGAATTACAGTTGTTATTCTAAAGATTGTGGAAGAAGCACTAGGGGTAGTTGAGCATTAGAATACAGTGGATGAGCAAGTTGAGAAAGAGGCTCATAGTCAAGAACTTATTAGGGAAGCTATTCTTGATACTCAAACTCAAGGTGTTCCTGATTCTGAAATTTCTGGAGGATCTGCCTTAGGAAATAGATCAGTTGGTAATGAAGATCCAAGTTTGGACTTAGTAGAAGTTCATCAATGGGAAGATATTCCTAACTCTATCACTCCATCTTCTAAATATTTGGATTCTCAGGCTAAAGCCTTAGTTATAAAGATCAATATTTTGGAAGATCATAATTTGTTTCTCAGAGAATATTTGGAGGCTGAGAAAAAGAAATTTCAAGAATACAAGGTTTCTTCAGTGCCAAGATCTGAGTTTAAAGCTCAAAAGCTCCATTTAAGGGAATTAAAAGAGAATATAATTTATGTTTGAGACCTTAAAGATAGTATCAGCAAGATGTCTAGAGAGTTCAATTTTTTAAGAGATGAATCTGTTAAGAAATCAGAGTTTGATGAGTTTAAGCTAATGATTGGGAGAGAATTTCAACCTCTCAAGGAAAGTAATCGAGCACTAATCTCCTCTCAACAAACATTGTCAGAACTTCTCAGAAATTTTGAAGATAGTATCTATGTACTGGCTAAGTTCAATGATAGACTACACACTCTTTATTATGATAGTACTCCTTTAAGTGTGCTGTTAGAAAATCAAATACATCTGATTAGTCAGCTGACTTCAAGTGAATCCTATTTGGGACCAATGGTTAATCAAATTAAGGACAGTATGTCCTCATTCATTCAATCATAGGAAGCTGTGAATGAATTTGTAATGGTTAATCTGATTGAGAATATAAAGGTTGGAAATGATTCAAATAATCTTCTTCAAAAATGGTCATAAGTATTCAACAAAAATTTACAGGTCCTACTTTTGAAGCTTCTTGATATTAGCAGTGTAGTTCAAGCCCTTCCTCATACTTATGATCCCTCTATCAATTTTTATTTAGACAAAAGCCCTTCATTTTGAATACCCTTTTATTGATGGATGATTTTACTTTATTTTTTAAAGCATTTTAATTCATTTTAATTTCAATTTACTTTATTATTATGTTTTTTAGTATCTTTTATTTTAGTTCAATGTTTAAACTGCCAATCCTATATTTATTTTTCTTATGACATTATTTATAACTATTCATAATAATTAAATGATATATTAAATGTGGTTTATATAATTTATTCTTTAAAAACAACTTTTTTATATCACAAAAAGGGGGAGAAATTGATAAGTGGAATAAGGGGAGAATGGAGAATATCTATGAATACCCTTTAGGGAGAATATTTGCAAACCACAACATTTCATTAGAGAAAATATTTAATTTATATGTATCTATTTTATTTATCAAAATAATACTATGAAATTTAAATATCAAAATATTTTCTATATCTATTTTTGTATGTTTACAAATCCTCTATTTTATTTAAATTTTGTTATGGATTATTATATGGGTTTTGTGATCATCAAAAAGGGTGAGATTGTTGGGTATGTATTGTCACAACAATAATCTATAATTTATGATGATTTTTATGTTCAAAAATACCCTTGTTTGTTTTCTAATGAATTATGATTGAATGAGTTTTTAGGAATTCATATACAGGTTAAAGTAATTTGATATTATGATAATTACTCTGGAAACATTGTTTCAAACCCTATGTTTCGTTGAAAAGTGAAACGTTTGCGTATGGTATCAACCCTATGTTATTCTAAAATAGTTTTCATTTGGATCAATATCCTTACATTCAGAAAATCATCAAACGTATGTTTCAACAACCATACATTGAAGTCTGGATTTACTATTCATATCATACATATAGAAAAGTTGAATGTATGGTTAAACAATGCTATGTTTGGAATTTTATACTAAATAGGTAAATGTATATATTATCATCCCTGTGATACGTGTGTTCCCTATGTTATGTGAAGATGAAAGTATGGTTAAGAAACCATATTTTGGAAAAGAAACCCTACACTGTGCAAAGGGACATTACGCTACGCATATCAACCCTATGTTGTGTTCTCAACAGAGAAGTTTTTCAAGCCATGTTTTCAATTTGAGATTACTACAGCGGTCATGTCATAATTCAAGACCGATTTAAGGATTGTTTTGATTGTTTCAAAGAACTATGTTCATTAGAGAAAATCACTATTATTTCTATGGTAATTTATGACTCCCCTATTTAATTGGAATTTGAATTTTCATGATTAATTAGGATATTCTTTTGGATCTTGAATACCAAATCAAGTTTTATATTATATATATTCTTTCAAAGTATATCTTAAAATATATACATATATGTTTATGTGATAAGAAATTCACATATGCAAATGTATTATTGAAATTATCTTTTATAGTGCAGCTGCAACGAACGATCGATTCTGAAAGAAGCTACACTTTGGAGATATACATATTCAATATTTTAATGTTGTAATATTACTACTACTATTTAGTTTCTACCTTATTGAAGATATTTTTACAATTAGGATCACTTTAGAAAATTTCATTCTTGAAGATATTCTTTTCTAAATAATAAGATTCGTCAATTGTTAGTTGTTGCAGCAATAACTATGAAGAACAACCCAAACCTTTCAAATCAAACACTTTTTATTTATTAGAGTTTTAATTACTCATACTCAATTTCAGTGGAGTATCATCTTCTTGATCTAAGTTGTGGATAACTGGTTCTCTATTAAATAGACATAAGACTTTTTTTTAGTATTTTTGTAAAGGTATCAACTATTTGCACTCATTTTTGGATTATTGGTCTTGTGATAAGAGGATAATTCTAGTGAAATTTATCAAGATTTTAGAGAGATTGATTGGTTGAGTAGACTAGGGGATCTTTTTTCCTCAAACCACTATAAAAAAGTTGTGTTATTTATTTATTTTTATCCACTTCATATTTTTATACGGAATAAAAACACTAAATATCTGCATAAATCATAGTGGGTGTCAAAAGATAGAATTGTGGAAGATTTTTTAAGACATAATTCACCCCCCCCCCCTCTTGTGTTAATTTGTATATTCTGACCTATTATTTTTGATTTAGTGTTTTATATTGTTTCCACATTTCCCATGTTATGATTATCATGCTATATCATGCCTTATTATTCATGTTCTTGTTATTCCTCATTGATATTCTTAATGTATAACATGTATCACTTATACCATTTTTATTCTCTTACTGAGCTTTATAGATCACCCCTTTCTTATATATATCCCTAGGTTATCCCATATAGTTTTAAGTTTATTGGATTATTTTGAGCATGTTAAAGAAGTTTTCAATAAATCATGTTAAGGAAGTTTTTAATAATGTTATTGTATCCCATGTTCAAGATGTTAGGTTTTGTACCTAATTCCCAAATACACAATATTTATCAATATTTTGGGTTTTATTAAGTGCAATTTTATGTAATAAATTAAATATTAATGTGTAATAAATAACAGGGTTTTTATAGTTGGTATTAGAGAAAAAATTTAGTTATTTTTGGGATTAGATAACTCTAAAAAACCCTTAGGTATAAGACTAAGTATGAGAAAACATCCCTGAATTTCTTTATGTATAGCGTAAATGGTTTATCAAGAAAATACATTACTATATTGATACTATAAGTGGGTGTGGTTCTAGTATAGATATACCTAGGAGTAACAACTCCAACAAGGTGTTCCGAGATTAACTCAGGGTAACTTGGTACATGATAATAGGCCTTAATACGCACCTAGTTTGACACTCTTGAGGGATATGCTTTGGTAAATTTATAAGCTCATTATAAAACAATATTAAGGGAAAAAAATTCCCATAAGAATATATGTTAGGAATAATATCATGGATAACATATATTGAAACCTAGAAACTCATAATTTAATGAGATAAATGTACTTTATAAGTTATCCCATTAATGTCATTGAATTCCCCTTTATGTGTTTAATTATTTAAAAAAATCATCCCTAGTTTTACTTTTATTATATCCAATGGATGGAAATATGAGAAATCAGGTAAATAATAAATGCAAAGGGAAATGTGATGACTTCCCTAATGACATACTCAGTCTAATGGGAGAAGTAATAACAAAATTTTACATGATACTCTCTTAGTTGACTCAGGTTCTGAAAAGAAATTTGGATCGGGAAGAGCTCTCAAACCCCCTTAACAGAGAACAATCCATAATCAAGAGCTTTATGAAGGTCCCAGGTGTAGCAGAAACTCATGGGTGGATGTGCCCACTTGAATTTTTTTCATTAGTAATGATCAATCCGGGATCAATACGACGATAAACGCCAGACCCCACAGATCGAATCACAGAAATAGACAAAGAAGAAGAATAGTCCCAAAAACACAAAGGAGGATCATCATAGGTTGATTATAATTAATTTAATTAATTGAAAAGAAGTACCTTTTATGGCATTCTTTTTGCGTTGATATTTCTGATCACATTCTGATGTGATTCTTCATTTTATCACAGAATCCAAGTGTAGACTTCCTCTAGGGGTGATCCACATGTGCACCACGTATCTCAGGACATCGCCAAAGGAATATCCAGGTGCTAGCATGGAGAATCCTTTGCTTTCATTGTCCACCTTAGATCGCCTTAATCTGATGGAGGATGATCTCTCTCGGTTTTGAGAGCGTTCTTGGAGGAAGTAGTTCTTTTGGCCTTGAGATAATTCTCCAGAATTGTTGTGCACAAAGATTAGGGAAAAGTGTTGGGGTTGTGAGGATGTTTACAATTGGGTTTGAGGTTATAGATTTATGACAATAAATAAATGCGTTACACATTTTATTTATTTCATTAACTATTATTGAAAACCCCCATGTTGAATCATTAATTCCTTTACATGCACCCACACTGATTATAATAAATATCATTTAATAAAATGATATTATTTCCACAAAATCCCGACTGGAAAAACTACACGGTGTTTAATCATTAATACACGGCGTGTACTTGTTTTTCATTTCCTTTCCAAAATGAAAACTACACGGCATGTAAATTCAATGTACACGGCATGTATATCTTGTTTTCATTTTATTATTCCTCCAACATTAAAATTATTTAAGATTCCTTGAATAATTATTAAACCACATACGGGAATAATTTTTATTCTACTTGAGATACTTGGATACACTTAGTGTGTGACCCTCTAGGCCTCTTTCTCGATGTCATTAGGCGGGCTTGCCTAAAGTCCAATATTACTGTCTAGAAATGGGTCAAGACACCAAAGAGAAAGAAGTTGATACTGCATTGATGTGTCACCTCACACAAATTCTTACCATGTAATTTAATCCCTTTGTCTCAATATCTCATCAAGCAGGTTTCATGGTAGTGTCGTAAACCTATATGTTTGATCAGTCATTATTTGAATTCTAGAAATAAACTCATCATAACACCATGGCCATGGAATTTTGGTGATAGTTATATTTCAATAAAAGGTCTTGAGATATCTAATTCCATAAATATGGAAGGGAAAAATCCTTCCTCAACTTATCTATTAACAACATTTAATTTGTGACGCACCCAACCTATCCTACTTCCCGCCAACTGTCTTCATGATGGTTTTCATTAGAAAATATAAGTGTGTGAGTCATGACATGAATTAATGATAATATTCCAGTCTAAATACCATTACACATGCTCATAGATAGCAATGTCCTATAACACCAAGACATGCGGAATGAATACTGGTGGGTCTGTTCTCATAATCTTCTATCTTGGAGATTACCAAGTGCGAACTCTATGAGAGAGAGTCTCATCTTATTACGATTACTCGCACATGATGGTTTGTATACTATGTTTCCTACCATAGTATGTCATCCAATCATAGAACTTTATTTAAGAATATTGTTATATCATTTCTAGGTTCTCATCATAGCGGGGATATGCCATGAACTTATTAATGAAACAAATATTCCAAGACATTATAATATTATAGTCATGCAGAACAATGAAAAATATATAATAAGTGTACATTCATGTAATCAAAGTATAAACAGTTGGTTCTCAAGACACCAACTCTAACACTTTATGTGACAAAGGCCTTCTACTTTCAACGGATCATCTAATCCCTTAAACATGGAATAATGGATCAAATCCATTGATAAGGTATTATCCAACCTTCAATGTTCTAATAAAGATAAGTTTCTACTGGATATTTATCATATAGAGTTATAAGATAATCAATGGTGTACACTGTTCAAGAATATGAAACCTAAGGAAGATATCGAAGCGATGGAGTGGAAGGAATTCTGGAAAATGTTTTTTGATAAATATTTTTCTCACACTCTATGACTTAAAATGGAAATGGATTTCCTCACCCTTAAGAAAAAAGATGATGAATCTATTGGGGTGTGTAAGGAAAACTTCACAAAGCTTTCATGATATGCCTATGTATTTATCTTTACCCCCAAATGCAAGGTTTACCACTTCTTTGGTGGGCTAAAACCTAGTCTATGAAAAGCCCTGGAAATATGTGACTTTGATAGCTATAAGGAAATTGTCTGATGTTCCCTCAAAGTTGAAATAAAGATCAAATAATACCAAGGGTATTATTAGGATAATCAGTGGAATTTTGAGTTTAATTATGGAGGTCCAATGGAGAAATCTAATGGTGCTAAGAAATTTTAGCATCCCACTTGTCAAAGGTGCGAAAAGAAGCACCTTGTAAATTGCCTAAGAAGGAAAAAATAAATGCTTTAGGTGTGGAAAGGAAGGACACCTACCTAATAATTACTGATAGAAGAAACCCACTAATGTGATGGAGGAAATGAATGCTCCAGTTAACCCTCATCACATTGTTCATTTCTACAACTGTAAGGAACTAGAACACTCTGCAAACCAATTCCCTAAGCCAAGGGTTTTCGGATGCAACCAACAACCTATAAGGCAGAAAGGGTGAACTTTTTCCATCACTACCACTGAAGTTAATCCCAACAACAAAGTGGTGATAGGTATGCTAGTTATTCATTCAATAATATCTAATGTATTTTTTTATTCTGGTTCTATGCATTCCTTCATATCACTAAAGTTTATTATAACTATTAAAACACCACCACAAAGAATGGAAGTAGAGATGTTGATGAAAATGGTAAATGGGGAAGTTATTGAATCCCATGTATATAACTCCACCCCTATCATAATTTTTGTTCTAAAATTCCTAGTGAACCTTTTCGTACTTCTTTTGGTGGAATTTGATACAATTCTGGGCATGGATTGGCTTTCCCTGTATAAATCCAACCTAAATTTCCCAGAGAAGTAAATCACTCTCTATATGGAGAATTGACCCACGATTCTATATAAGTGCAAGTAGGAGGATGAATCTTATTCAACACCATTATCTAAAGCATGGATATTATTTCCCTATAAGTAAGTGTATCTAGCTCAAATGATTGAGTCTAAGGAAATGATCATCCTCAAAGACATGCCTATTGTGAGGGAATATGTTGATGTGTTTCCTGAGGAATTTATTGTTCTTCCTCCTTTCATGGAGGTTGAATTTTCAATAAATCTTATACATAGGGTGTTTCCAATATCCAAAACTCCATATAGGATGGTTGTTGTAGAACTTGCGGAGCTAAAGAAAAAACTAAAGGAGAATCTAGATAAATAGTTTATGTGCCCAAGTGCTTCACCATGGGGTGCATCATTCCTCTTCATCAAGAAGAAGGATGGGTCAATGTGACTTTCAATTAATTATCATGAGCTTAACAATATCACAATAAATAACAAGTATCCTCTGCCACAGATTTATGACTTATTCGATCACCTATGTGGAGCACAATACTTCTCCAAGGTGGATATTTGGTCAGGATATTATCAAGGAAGGTTGAAGAAGGAACTATTTTATGATGCACATAGTTTGAATTTATCTATTCACTCAGGAAACACAAAGATGTATCGAGATCTCCGAGAGCACTATTGGTGGGACAACATGAAGAAGGAGATCATTGAATATACATAAAATTGCTTGGTATTTCAGCAAGTTAAGGATAAAAGGTAGAAGTATAAGGGGATGATGCAACCATTACCCATACCAACATGGAAATGGGAAAACAACACCATAGACTTTATCATCCGACTTCCAAAGACATCCAAAGGAAACAATACTATCTAGGTTTTTGTGGATCATCTTACAAATACTGTACAATTTATTGTGATTTGAGAGGATTTATCATTGGATCAACTTTCATGGATATACATAAGATAAGTTTTAAGGTTTCATGAAGTAACACTATCTATTGTATCCGATCAAGATCTGAGATTCACCAATAAGTTCTTGAAGAGTCTCCAACATTCTATGAATATTGAGTTGAACTTTAACATGGATTATCACCCATAAACTGATGGATAATCTAAGTGAACTATCCAGTCACTTGATGATATATTGAGAGCATGCTCAATTGACTTCAAAGAAGGATGGGACCAACATCTGCCTCCGGTCGATTTCTCATACAACAACAGTTTCCACTCGAGCGTTAGAATGGATCCCTATGAATCAATTTATGGGAAGAGGTCCATAACACCTGAATGTTGGGGTGAAGTTGGGGGATATAAACTATTATTCCCTGAAATGGTTGAGAAAATTGTGGAGAAGGTTAAAACCATTCAGTGACACATCAAGGCTAGTCATAGTTGATAAAAGAGCTATGTTGAAAATCATCGATGAGACCTATATTTTGATATTAGAGACATAATATTCCTTAACATATCTCTATGGAAGAAATTGATGAGATTTGGGAATAAGGTAAATATTATTCCAAGGTATATCATCACTTTTTATATCCTTGATCACATAGAAGCAGTGTCATATCGACTATTACTCCCACTAAACCTATCTTAAGTACATGATATATTCCATGTATCTCTCTTAAGGAAGTACATACCAGACCCATCACATGTACTCAATACATAGGTAGTTCCATTGTAGATTGACCTTTTCTATGAGGAGCATCTGTTTAAGATCGTATATTATAGAGAAAAAGTTCTATGAAATAAGACAATGCCCCGATTCAATGTTTTTTGAAGAAACTAAAAGTTTGAAGAAGCAACATGGGAACCAGAGGAAGTGATGAAGTGGAGTTACCCTCATCTATTTTAGTATGGGAAAAGAAAATTTTGAGGGTGAAATTTCTTAAGGGGGGAGATTGTAACGACCTGAACTATTATAAATAAAATTCCCACTGATTTTTATTAAATGTATTATTATATAATATGGTTATAGAAAACACATGAACTTATTTTTTATTATTATGACCATTGGATTTAATTGATCATTAAGAATTGTTATCATTGATAATATAGCCATTAAATAGTGATCGCATTATTAGTATAAATATAGGGTTTTAATAGATCCAATTGTCATGGATAAAGGAAGTGATGACCTCAACCAGAAGAATCGTACCCTATGAAGCCCGTTTATCATAGATTTTGATGGATATATAATTTCTAGGATTTTCCCTTGACTAATACCAAGATTATATCTAATAAATTAATCATGATTGAAACTGTTTCTGGGAGAAGTTCAAGCTCATCATGATCATGGCCCAAACCATGTTCGTCGAACCACCCCATGAAAGTCCCACCATCACGCACCATACCCTTAAGGAATTTGCTAGTGTATTTAATGGAAATGTAACAAGAACCTATCAATATGAGTATTTATATTATTTTTAAAATAATAATTGATATATTTCAATCCAATTATTGTTACTTTATAAATTATTTTTATTTTGATTCAATAAAACACAAATTATATTTTTGGTTAATATTCACATTCAATTAATAAATATATTTTTCTGAATTAATGGATCTGTTAAATAAATAATATATTAATAAAATATTATTATTACGTAAATTTTATTAAATATAAATGATCATATAATTTTTATGAAGTCAAATGTAATTTTTATAAGGGTTTAAAAAAATATTGTCAAAAAACCCGTCATTTTCAATAAATGTCGGTTTTAATTTTAAAAATATAAATTCACATATTAAGAAAATTATTTAGATAAAATAAATAATTTTTTAAAATTAGGATATCTAAATTATCTAATGGTGAATTTTTCATAATTTTCTAAGACAGTCAAATTTTCAGGTAAAAATTAAATATCGTATAAGTATACTTTGTGTTTTATGACATCACAATGACCCAAAAGTGATGTAATAAGTAATATAAATGGAATTTATGAGAAAATATATATTTTTTATTTAAAATAATTTTATTTTAAGTTTATTTTATTTATTTTGTAAAGTCATTATGAATCCTCCAAGACTTATAATATATTTTAGGATTTTAAAATCATTTCTTTAAGAGTGTGACTCACCTCCACACCAAAAAGGGTAATATTTTAATAATTTAGGAACTTTGAATTATAAAATAATAAAAAACCACTCCCTTTTGGAATAATACATGGGGAAATACATGTCATGGTTTATGGTTTTGGATATTTTATTATATAGAATCCAAAACCAAAATAATAAATAAATATCCCTCTTTTCTTATATAAACTCACCCAAGCTCCAATTTCTATTCACTAAAACTCATTTGAGTACATAAAAACTCTTTCCTAAACTACCTATAATTCTCCCAAGTCACCCCCAAGCTTTCAAGAAGCCCCTCCCAAGACATTGGATTCACACACTCAAGTAAGGGATCTTCCACTCTCCTCTTTTATCAAGCACTCCTTTTATGTTATGCCTTTTACTTTTCATTTTCTTATGATGGGATATGATATTATACATTCCCATTATTTTCCATTTTATTTATAAATTATTAGAGATTCATTTCACTTTATTAATCCTCCCATGATCCTTTATGTACACTCGTTACCATGCCAAAATTTCATAAGGATTATTTTCTCTATTCATGTTTCTTCATTACCATATGCCTTCTATTTCCAAATTTATAATTTTGGGATATGATTTTCCATGTCCCTATTACTACCCATTTTATGTACAAATAATTAGATACCCATTTCACTCTCATCAATCATTTTTATAAATTTTTAATTAACATCATTATGCTGCCGAAATTTAACCTTGATTTTCCATGCCAAAACAATTTTGAAGTGAATATCATGCCCATTACTCTATAAATGGTATTCAACTTTATGCACATATAATTATTTATTAGGGGATTACATGTATTTATTACACATTAATTTATATCATAATAAATTATGATGATGAATGAATCCATGTCGTATGATCTATGTGGTATACTTAAGCATGAGAATGAAATGATTATAATGGGTGTACCCAGATAGTGCTCTAATTCATTGGGTAATGTTTAGTATCATGATATGTCATTTTGGGATAGGGTTGTACCTGATTCCTTTATGGTACTTTGTTCACCATGAATTATTAGTGGTTTATCTTTGACCTATGTTTATTATTAGGTGTTTTAAATTTTTTCCACATTTCCCATGTTATGATTATCATGTTATATCATGCCTTATTATTCATGTTCCTTTCATTCCTCATCAATATATCTATTGTCTAACATGAATCACTTATTCCATGTTTATTACCTTACTGTGATTTATTTCTCACCCCTTGATTATGTATGTCCCCAGGTTATCCCATTCTGTTTTTTGTTTGAAGGAGTATTTTGAGAATGTTATATAAGTTTTCAATAAAGCATGTTAAGTAAGTTTTTAATAATGTTGTTGCATCTCATGTTCAAGATGTTATGTTATGTAACCAATTCTCAAATACACTAGACTTATGTATCTTTTGGGTTGTATTAAGTGTAATTTTATATAATAAATCAAGTATTGTTATGTAATAAAGAATAGGGTTGTCATATAAATGAATTATTAGTACCATGTATGAAATATGGTGATAGAAAACAAAATATGTTGATCGTAGAGGTGGTAGTTCTCACATAGCACTATTAGAATTCTCATTTTTCAAATGGATGTGAGGGAGATAGATATTGGTTGTTTCATTAATATAATAAAATTTTAGTATAATAATCATGATAATTTAATTATACTATTAAGTTTATAATAGTTTTGTAGGATGTTGGATGATAAAAATAGATAAGGAAAATTTAGTTAGTGGATAATACTCACACTAAGAGTTTAAGTCTTCTCTTCAAAGACATATTAAAAATGGAGGACTTATGGAAACTTATTATTTAAAAGGGTTTAAAAAAAGTAATATTATTTTAGGATTTATGGATATGGTTTTAAGATAAATTCAAAGAATATACTATTTTTAATAGGGTGGAGGTGAGGTCTTTTTATAGGTGAAAAAAAGGACTTTTCCTTGGAAAGAAATATTAGGTGAGGAGTAAATATAGAATAACATCGGAGTTAGGTGAGTTAGGTGTGGAAAGGTTTGAGAGACATGTAGGTATGAATTTATAACCAAAAAAATTTATTTTAAAAGGTATAGGCTTTATGTAAATTTTTAAAAATTCAATCCTCTTAATGATACTCATTTTTACCCTTATTAACCTTGATTAAAAATTAACTGTGGTGATTTTTTTTTACTAAAAATATAATATAACCCATCTTAACAAATTTAATTTTTATTATTCAATATTTTGACTCCATTTAATATAATTAATTTTTTAAATATGGTAAAATTAACTTTAAAATTAAAACATGTGATATATAAAAAAACTATTTTATAGAAAAATGACTTTTTAAATATTAATTGTTCATATTATTATTTCATATAAATTAATAAATAAATTAGTGTTAATATACTATTCATATCAAAAATATATTTTATAATCATAATATATTTAGTTTCATTAAATAAAAAAGTATAGCATATAAAAAGAAAATTTTAGAAAAAAATACATGTTTAAGAATAAAATTATCTTCTTTATTATTTATATATACTAATTAAATATTAACTAATTCAATACTAAGACTCATAGAGGATATAAATGGTATTCCAATTGTTTTATTCCCTTCAAGTATTGAGACATTATACAATCTGGTTCTGTGATCCAAATCAAACCAACTCTTTCTTTATTGATTCCTAATTTTAGGGATTCCTTTTCAAAATTGATTCCCATGTCTAGGAGGAAAATTGGAAAAGGTTTGATGGTAAATTTTGATTCCAGTCAATATTAAATCAAGGAAATAATGGAGTTTTTTAAATTCTCCGTAATTTCTCATCTGATTTTACCAAAAAGAGAGGACAGATGGAAGATCTCAGAATTTATTAAGTGGGTTACTAAGATATAAGGTTTTTATGATTGGATAATGTTTACTTTAGGAAATGGGTGCTTTCAAATTATATTTCCCTTAAATGATATGAATATGAAGGCTTGAGTATTTGAAAATATCAATTTGAAACATATAATTGTGAATTTATAGGAATGAAATTTAAATTTTGATCCAACTAATGTGAGTAACACCCATGCACAGGTATGTATTTTTTTCATATCCTTAACTGGTTGTACTAGAATATTAAGACCTTATGGGAAATTTCATCTTTAGTTGGAACTCTAATCAAAATTGATATTGAGACTGGTAGGGCTAGGTATTCCCACCACACCTACATGATCATGGAGGTAGATCGGTTTACTATCATGATTGATGAGTTCATCTTGATAACTCTGAGGTAAATCATAAATTAGAATATTTTTTTATGAAAGGATACCACAATTTTGTGTTGATTTCAAATTCATTCCATGTGTTTAGTGAATGTAGGATTACCAAAGTCTCATGTAGCTTCTATAATATCAAGGACCACTCAGATACTAACTTTATAATGATAAATACCAAGATAAAGGCAAAAGGGAAATCATTGGTTACATATATGGTTTTGGATTATGTTTTTGTATATAATTTTGCTTCAACTAGGGTGTAAAAGGTGTATTCTATAATTGTCTCTAAGAATGGGGATGCTTATAAGTATTTCATGAGAAATGAACATGTCACTGATGGAAATTTTTCTAAATAATTGCTGAGAATAATGGTCATTGAGATATCTAATCATCCTAGTGACAATATAGAATCACCATACTCGACATTAAATATACCCATAGATGAGAATGAAATTGTATAAGAGAATGAATCATCTTCTAACTTGAAAGGATAATTAATTGGACTTATCTATGGTGCTAAAGGTTCTCCTCTTCTAGTACCTACGACTATTTATGAAACTGGCCCACCAGATAGAGTCACCTTGTAGTCTTCTTGGGTGACCACCATGATCCCTAATAACATTTTAGAGGGGAACCAATGGTGGAAGAAACCCCTTCATCCAGTAAGGATTTGAAATCCTTTATCCAAGTTCCTTTAGAAAATATTCCTAGAAGGAAGTTTCAAAAGGTTTTCCCCGTAGGGAAAGACCCTAAAAAATTTTATACCCCTCAATGGTTAATTTTGGTATGATGATGTTGAGGTGGAAACACAGCTCCCTATGAAGGATAGATCTGATGAGGTTCTTGATCTTATGGATGGATGAAACCTCATGAAAAGTGAAATAAGGGAAAATGTAAAGAAAATAATCAATCCTTGGTGGTGGAGTAGAATAATTATCCCTATACAATGAATAAATAATCTTTTAAATTAATTTTCTTTTTTATAAATTATAAGGGATGAAAAATGTTGACATGTATTTATCCCTTAGTCACTTCATTTCACAGCACAAACTAATAATCATTGGCATCATAGAACCCAAGGTCAAGATTGACTATTTTAAGATCTTTGACTGAGGAAATATTGGTTACAAGTGGATGAATCATAATATTAAAACATCACAAGTGGAAAATTTATGGGTTCTTAAGAGGAATAACTTATAGGCTTTCTTATTTCAAATTATTCAATAGTAAGTCACTATTAGGATTGGAATTAAAATTTCCTTCTATATAGTCTCATTTATTTTACCTGTAACTACTATATCAAGAGAATAAATATATGGTAGTAACTTTATTTTATTTCTAATAAAGTTAGTGACAAATATATCCTTTTGGAAAACTTTAATTATGTATTAAATGTAGATGAGAATATTGGGACTAATTTTATGGTGGTGTCCTATTTTTAATTCTATAGATTTATTGATCTCTACTTACTTTCAGAGATAAGTCTTATTGGTGCCTATTACACTTAGTTGAGATACAATGTTAATGGAGGGAAAGATGGTAAAATTGGTAGACCATTCATATCCATTTTGGGTGGACGCTCCATACCCTCCCTCTCTTTCATATCTCTTCTAAGATTCAACTATGACTACTCACTTATTCTTCTCTTGGGGATTAGAATTGATAAGAAATGCCCCTATAACTTCAAATATAACAATTCATGGATCTCTTATAATGATTATAGGGAGGTTATTTCCCCTGAATGGTCCTTGAAAAAGACCAGGGATGCATTCTAATGGTTTTCCAAAATAATAAAGGAACAAACTATCCTTGAGAGCCTGTAGTAAAACCAAGTTATCCAACTTGTATTTTGACATTACTAAGGTTTAGATTAATCTTATAGAACTTCAATATAGGAAATCTAGGGAGTATACCCCCTCTAATGAAAATATTGAGTGTGCCCATTCCTTGGTCACCCTTATAAATAAAAGGGATAGTATCCTAAATGAACAACTCAAACTTCAGTGGCTGCAAGAAGGGTAAAAAAACTCTAAATTGTTTCAACTTGTCCATAAAGAGAGTAAATTCAAGAAGGTTATATCATACATAAATATTAATGGAAATAAACTTTGTACTATGTATGATATTATTGATGGATCAATTTAACATTTTAAAATTTTCTTCAATAAAGATATCAATTGTTATTTTTGTGATTTATTACTTTATGTTATCAATTTATCCATGTGTGATATGTAGAATTATTTTCTCATAGCCTCTCCTTTTGATGATGAAATAAAATATTTCATTTTCTCAATAAATGATTTCCAAACTTTTGGGCCTAAAGAATTTAACAATAATTTTTTTATGTATCATTGGGATATTCTCAAACCTAATGTTACCTAGGCTGTAAAAGGGGCCTTAAAAAGGGCGTTCCTCCCACCTAGCCTCAATGCCCAATTCATCAGGCTTATACTGAAGGTTGGTCATGAAATGGAGGTGAAATATTTTAGACCCATCATCATTGGTAATAACATCCCTAATATAGTTGGAAAAATTCATACAATTCGAATTGTACATATTACTAATGGAATTGTCTCACCAAACCAGTTTGATTTTATATGCAGAAGAAAGATCCAGGATTTCCTATACACTATATCAAAGGGCATCATCATTAGATAGAGGAAATAAAAACTTGATAATATTTCTATGAATATTAATATCTCTAAATACTTTGATACTATTAAATGGAATTTTATTTTTGAATTTATTTATAAATTTGTGTCCTCTATAAAATTTATTTTCTTCATGTGCTCTTTGTTATAAAGTTAATAGATATATGTAATTATTAATAGATCTCATAAGGAATTATTTAGTTGTTATTGAGGAGTTAGGTAATGAAATCACTTATGTGCCTTTATTTTTTTCCTAGAATAGGATTACCTTAATAGATGCATTATCAAGGATGTTGAAAGAAAGGAACTCACTCCCATCAAGACTTTCAGGAATCTCAAGGTTTTCACACACCTCTTCTATATAGATGATATCCTTCTTTTTAGTGAGTATGAAAATGACTCTCTTAACTCTATTAAGAGTATCCTTTCTCATTATGAGTAGGTGTCTCAACATGTCATTTCATGGAATAAATACATGGTTAACTTTGGGAAAGGATTCTTTGAAGGGAGGAAAAGGTTTGTTTTAAACTATTTATATGTAAAGAAAGGGAAGTTTACCTTTACTTACTTGGGAATACCCTTTTTATTGGGAATGGTTAGACCTAGTTATCTAGAAGGTATTTTTAATAGGATCACCTCTCAACTCTATAGCTATAAAGGTAATACACTATCCAAAGAAGGTGGAATATACCTTGTGAATATTGGTATCACCTTAATGTTTATGTACTTTTTTCAGATTTATAAATGGATAAGGGAGTCAATAAATAGGTTGGACACTTAATCCAAAAATTTTTGTGGTCTATTTGTATGCACAATAGGAATATTTCCATGGTGGTATGAAAAAAATTAGTTAATCTCATAGATATGGGAGGATCATGCATTAAAAATCTCAGGATTTTTAATCTCTCTTTGGTGGAAAGCTATACTTGGCACTTGCTGATCTCAAAGAAGGCTTCATCAGACTTCATCAAGAATATGATAATTGATTATTTGTACAGATTAAATAACTTATTCCTTTGCTCTAATATTTATCCTACTATCAGATATAAATATGAGTAGATTATTATGAATACTCAATGGATCTCATATAAATCATCCAATGTGAACTTTTATACTATATCTTGGCTCAACACCCAAATTTTTTATGCATGTCAACCTCCTCCCTCTGTACTATATTTTTAATGATATTTTTCATTTTTAATAGGTTGAACCTCTATTATCTCCTAATATCAAGTAGTAAATTGATTCATTCAATTTCCAGGAGCCTGATGTTGTTTTTTGGTGCCCTTCTAGATTAGGCTCCATCAACTTGAAACTTTATTAATAATGTCTATATGGTGTTGATGAGTATCTTCCTAGGTGGATGAGACTCTTAAATTAGTCTTTTATTCCCCCTTTGATACATCTTTTGATTTGGAAACTCTAGAATAATTGTCTCCCAATAGATGATAGGTTACAAATGGTAGGATGGAAGCTCCCTTCCTGTTTCCCTCTCTACATGAGTAATAGAGAAACCTTCTTACACCTATTCTTTTATTTTAGGTTTGTTACAAAGATATATAATCATGGAAAATATATATTTTATTATACCTTTTTTACTAATATATTTTTTTAGGATTTCATAGTGGCTCTACTATTCTTGGATCTCAGCACACAAGTGATAAATCTCCTCTACTCATTTTTTATTGTGCTCTTTCACTCTATTTGGATGGTGAGAAATGGACTTCAATTCAATGGATCCAATACCCATATTAAAGATATTATTAAGGGTATCTTAAAGGAAATTTGGTAATCCAACAAATTACGATTGATATTTCTAAATAACACCAAGTAATTTTTTATTACTATCAAATTGTTGGGTGGAACTGGTGACCCCTAGCAGCCCATTATGTAAGAAACCGAACCTTCATTTCAGGTATGTTTTTCCTTTTTCTGTAGTTTTAGATAAAAGGGGATTTTCTGGAAATTATTTAAGTATACGTCGTGTACTTTATAAGTACACACTGTGTCCTTTGATGTCACGCGAGGCTGTGTCCTGGATGTGTCTGGTCCACACACACGGTCGTGTGGGGTGATGTGGAGGCCACTTAAAGTGGAGTATGCAAAATCCTAGTACACACCATATACTCCAAAAGTACACACTGTGTATTTTCTTTTTTTTTAATTAAACAGACTGGGATCGCATCTGATCGCCATAAACGTCTTCTTCTAGGTCTCGTTCGACCAAGAGAAGTCATACGGTTCCAGAACTTCTCTGAACCCCCGAACCTCCATTTGTTCTCCAAATTGACAGTCGTCAATTGCATTAGAACTGCAAAAGTAAGCTCTTACTTCTTCTAGAGAATCATTTTCCAATTCCTCTTCTTTTGGAAGTTATCGTGGGTTGAATATTTTGTGTGTTTTCATAGATCTATGACGTTCTAAGTAGATTCAAGCCTTGTGGTTCAAGTATACTGATCTGCTAGCATCAAGGTAGGTGGTTTGTGCCTTTCCATTCGAAATCTTTGAGTATTATGTGCAATTTCCACCAATACCCTTGACGGGGTATTGCGTGTTTACTGTTTTTCCCCTGTTTTTTTTCTTCCTTGCATGTATTCTTGTATAGAGGTCATTTGACTATGTATAAGTATAATTGTTATGCTTGGATGTTTTACCCATGCCTTGTTCTGTTTACGACCTTTTGGTCTTGTTCTGCCTTTGTCCGTTATACCTGTTTTCCATGCCTTGTGATCGTAGGATGGATTATTGTTCCCTGACATGATTTTTATACTATAGACTGGTTAGCCAAGTAGCTCTGTAGGTTTAATTTGACCATATAGAATTATTATGCACTAACTTGTACGGGGCCGTGAGAACCTGGTGCTATAGACTATAAGGGGATAGACCGAGTGAGCTTCCTCAGAGAGTCTTGGACATTATAGACTATAGGGGATAGACCGAGTGATCTTCCCAGAGAGCCTTGGATATTATATACCACAGGATTATAGACCGAGTGAGCTTTCTTAGAGAGTCTTTATTTTTATAGACTATACAGGGGTATATCGAGTGAGCTTCCTCATAGAGTCTTTGTTTTGTTTGAACTTTCCTTAAACCATTCCTAGTCTATAGGAGGAATTGACCGAGTGAGCTTCCTCAGAGAGTCTCTTGACCTTGGGGCTATAAGGGGAATTGACCCTATTTTCTTTCCCAGAGAGTCCCTAACTACCTTAGACTATAAGGGGAATTGACTAAGTGTGCTTCCTAAGAGAGTCTATAATCTCGTATGACCAAACCAGAGGGGTTAGGCTGAGTGTGTTGCCTAGAGGGTTGTTGGTACTTCTTGGTTAGGACCAGAGGGGATGTTCGTGAGTACTTCCTAGAGGGATTCCTGTTTGTGGTTAGTTGTTTGCTTCATTGTTGCTTGTTTGATCTGTGGGTTGATTACTATTGTGTATCATCCTGTTTACTGTTGTGTATCATCCTATTTACTGCTTATTATTTATTGTTTACTGTACTATTACCTACCATATACTCACTGAATGTTAGGCACAGATCTTCGAGTGGTTGCCTACTGGGATTTAGTCTCACACCCTGTTTGGGTCATGATTTTGGGCCCAAATAGATTATATTGTTGTAGGTATAGACAAGGGAAATCTCCCTTAGACTTCGGGTACTTGATTGCATTTGATCAGGAGAGCATGGGACCAAGCTAAGGCTTGTGATGCTGAGGATTTGCTTCTCTGTTTTTCTTTTGCACTTGATTTAGCATTGTATTCAGCATTGTGACTTGTTTGGCTATTTTATTAGACATATATGTACCATGCCTCATTTACATATATTTTTCTCCAGTTTTTTCTCTATTTATCTTTCCATTGTTTACTGTTTTTGGATGTTTACTACTTCCGCTATTGTATGTGTTGTTTACTTCCTCTGTGTACTCTTCCAATAAGGGCATAGTTTCCCCACTATCACACCCAAGGCCCTCACTATTATTCTTTAGCCTCTGGCATTTAGAGAAATGCGCTTGAGGCCATGTGACCAACTGGGTATGGGGATCCTCTAGGTGGCTTTCAGAACCAGGACGTTACACATTACACCCAAGTTTTTCATGTGGATACCACATCTCCCAACATGGAATAAAGTTAATGTGGATGAGGTAGATTATGATACAGTTAGTCCTATGGGTTTTAAATCCATCTATAAAACCATTAAGGTATTTATCAATGGGTTCTTCCAACATTTCCATAGTACCTTTATCACAATTGAAGCATAGCTTTGGGTAGTGATACATACAGTTGGTTATACTAAGCATTTTGGATGTGTTAATATGTGGATTGAAAGTGATTAATTGTTGGTGGTTAATATTATTAGGAATATATCACATTGCATCCCTTATTATCTCTTAAAAAAATGTATGAATTTATTATCATATTTGGAAACAATTAAATTTGAGGCTACTCACATATATAGGGAGGTGAAAATGGTGGATAATGCCCTATCCAAGCATGTTATTATGGATGAGAATTCATTATGGTCCTTCTCTCTTGATGATGCTCTTATTTAATTACATATTTCTAATGTTATGGGTGATATGCACACTTAGATTTAATTATAATTATTTCTACTCTTCCTTTTTATTTATAAATTTGATAGGAATTGGTCTTTGACCCATCTCTTAGACTATATTGGATTAAAAATGACCATTAGTTTTATTTTTATATATTTTTCATAATGTGGTTAACTTTATTTATACCCTACAACTTAATGTATATATTATAATAGTTATATTTACTAATTATAATAAAATTTATTTCATTTCACTTTGGTTTGATGTAATATATAAAACAAGTTATTAAATGGAGTATTTAATCGGGAAAAACATAATAAAATTGTGGAGTTTTACATTCTACCCCAATTAAAATAATTTCATCATCCAAATTTATTATTCTAATTGAGAAAGGTGAGGGTAATTTTTCCTCATTACATCCTTGGGTTCTCATGTATCTTCTTCAAACTTATGATTCCTCTACATAACTTTAATTATATGAGTAATATTATTTTTTTAGTACTTTATCTCTATGATATAATATTTCCATAAGTTTTTCCACATAGGAGAGATCATGTTTCATTTGTACAGCCTCTGAGTTGAGTACATGTGATGGATTGGGTATGTACTTTATCAAAATTAATAAATGGAACACATCATGTACTTGGAAGATGTTCAAAGGAAGTGAAAGATGATAAGATACCATACCTACATGTTCAAGGATTTCAAAAGTACCGGTGTATCGGGGAATTAACTTCCCCTTATTTCCAAATGTCATAAATTTATTCTATGGTGATATTCATAGGAATACCTCATTTATGACTTCAAAATTTAAATCATGTTGATGGTTATTAGCATATATCTTCTATTGATATTTCATAGATTTAATGTGGAACTGAATAGTTTGGATCTTCTATATCATCTATTAATAAAGTTTAGGTCCCATCAACTTATGCTCTCCTACTTCTTCCCAACATGTTGGAGTTCTATACCTTTTCCCATACAGAGCCTCATGTAGTACCATTTTCATTCTATAATAAAAAAATTTGTTGTATGAGAACTATACCAGTGGAAGGTGTTAATATCAACCTCTTTTGAAATCCATCAAATGTGATATAAACATAACCTATATAGTTTGAATGATCAATTTAGATTTACCATTAGTCTTAGGATGGTAAGTGATAATGAAGCATGTTATGTATCCAAAGCTTATTGTATACTTCTTTAAAACTTTGAGGTGAACCTCAAATCTCGATATGATATAATGGAAAGTGGTGTACCATGTAGACTTACCACTTACCATATGTATATCTTGGCAAGTTGGTAAAGTGATAAATCTTCTATGATAACAATAAAATATGTTGACTTCGTAAGGAAATTGACTATAACCCAAATAGAATCATTTCCCTTAGATGTTTTGGGGGAGTCATGTGACAAAATCCATAGTGATATTCTACCATTTTAAAACTAGTATAGGTAATAATTACATCATCCCCTTAGACTTATATTGTTTAGCCTTAATTTTCTAGTATACCAAGTATTGAGATATGTATTCTACAATCTCCATTTTCATGTTGTCCCACCAGAAATTCTAATTAACATCTCTATACATCTTTGTGTTTCCATGATTAATATAGAATCATGAGTTATGTTCATCATCTAATAACTCCTTTAATTATGGTTTGGAAGGGATGCACATATGATTCCCAAATATTATGACTTCACCATTTTCAAAGTTGAAATCTGGAATATTCCCTACCTTCTTATGTAGTTCCATATCTTCCTCCTGAGATTCCTTGATATTCACATGGATGTACGGTTGAGCTTTCATTTAGAAATATATGATTTCTCCCCTTCCATTATGATTTCAAGGTCCATACTTTATAAATCCATGATTATTGGGACTTTTTCAATCCTCTTCATGGATAAAGTAGCATAATCCTTCCAAGTTGGAGCATCAACCACCTTATTTTCCTTCCTAGGGTGGTATGTATTGAGAAATCGTAGTCTTTGACTAGTTCTAACCATCTCCTTTGGTGCATGTTCGACTCATTTTGTGTATGTATATACTTTAATATTTTTTTGTTAGTATATATATCACACTTTTCACCATAGAGATAATGCCACCAAATTTTCAATTCAAAAACTGCTACTACCAAATCCAGATCATGCATTGGATAGTTTTTCTCATGGGTCATTAATTGATGTGAATAGTAATATATTACCTTGTCATTTTTTATAAGGATTCATCCCAAACCCTTTAATGAATAATCACTATATATTACAAACCCTTCTCCATATATATGTAATATAATCACAAGTACAGTAAACTATCTCTTCCTAATCTCTTAAAAGCTTTCCTTACATTCTTTCATCCATAGGAACTTCACTCCCTTCCTTGTTAACTTGGTTTGAGGATTATAAAATCATGATAAATTTATTATAAATCATCAATATAATCCTAGTAATCTAAGAAAACTTTGGATTTCTATCACTTTGGTTAATCTCAACCATTCTTAATTACTTATGTCTTCAATGGATCCACAAATATACCCTCAATTGTGACTCCATGACCCAAGAATGGTACTTTTTATATCCAACATTTACACTTTATAAACTTGGCATATAATTTTCTCTTTTCATAGGGTCATTAACACAATTCTCAAATAATCTTTATGTTCTTACTTGATCTTAGAATATATGAGAATATCATTGATAAATACTATCATGAATTTTTCAAGGTAATCTCTAATGAATATTCATCATATCCCTGAATATAATAAGGGAATTTGTAAGTTTGAATGAAATCACTATGAATTCATAGTGTCCGTATCTTATGTGTATGGTTATCTTGGGTATATCTTCCCTTTTCACCCTTAATTGGTGATATTTAAATCGAAGTTCAATCTTTGAGAAATATTGAGTTCCTCATAGTTTATTGAATGTAACATTAATAAGTGGTAGAAGATATTTGTTCTTGATTGTGATCTTGTTATGTTCATGATAGTCAGTTTAGAGATGCATTGATAAATCCTTATTCTTAACAATGAGAACCAGTAGACCCCATGGAGAAGCACTTGAGCATATAAAACCATTATTTTGATTTTCTCAGATTTTTTTCTTCAATTTCTCTGATTCAATGAGAGTAATTTTATAAGGATTATTTGATCTCAGTGTAGAACTAGGTATGAATTAAATTAAAACCTCAACATCATGGTCTAGGGGAAAAAAGTAATTCCTTGGGAAATACATTGACATATTCCAACATAATAGGAATATCTCTAATTTAGAGTTCTTCTACAACCATTTGAGCTAACTAACCCTTATGATTGGGTATTAAGACCCATATAATGGAAGTAGTTTCTATAGGAGGTTCATAGTCAGACTTTCAATGATAAGTTATTGTGAGATGATTTGGGATATTAAATGTGACTTATTTATCTCAGCAATTAATATGAGATCTATATAAAGAGAGTAAATCCATGCCTAAAATCACATAAAATTCAACTAAAGTAATAATTATAATATTTATACGAACTTCATTCCCACAAACTTCTATCATAAAATATTGGTGGACTTGAAATGAAATGATAATTCCACTAGGTTTTTTACCAATAATTAAATATCCAATTTTTTGGGTGGTGATTTGATATATTTAACAAATTTATAGATATAAAGGAGTGGGTAGGAATGAAATAAAATAAAACATTAAAAATTATAGATTGTATGATAAGTGTACATTTCACCAATTCATTTTCATGAACCACTTCTTTAGCTGTGACAATATAGGATTTCCCTTTTTCCTTGGAATATCAGGTTGATGGCATTGATTATTTCCATCAACCCTTATAATGGGTCATTAATTCATGTAATTTCTAAACTACTTGAATTTTAAGAATTGGAGTATGGGTGTAGCATTAGTAGGGACCATCTTTTCCTCTATTACATTGACTAAACTCTTTTCCACTGGCCAAAAATTATGAGATTGATTACCAAACTTACCATGATTAAAATATTTTTAGTTCCTTTCAAGAAATTTCCTAGGTTCTTACTCCCACATTTTTGGTATATAAGTGATTGTAATTTATTTCCTCCATTATATTTTTCATCTAAGCTTCCATGATACTCAACTTTATTTCTTTTTTATCTATATAATAATGTGATTCCCCAATTTCGATTTCCACCTTTAGAAAACATTGAATAATTTATTCATTGTTTCTAAAGTCTCTTATGGATAATTCATTTCAAATAATTGGTTTTACACCACTAAATAAATGATTGGTCTTACTTTCAATATCAGTAACAAAATTGGAGGTGTGCCTTGCGAGTCTCAAGAAGTTAGCCTAATAAGTGCCAATGGATTCATCCTCCTTTTGTTTTATCTCTAGGAATTCTTATTATATTTTTATGTTAAGAGTTTAGGGAAAATATTTGGGGAATAATATTTTCTTGAACTCTTTCATCCCATAGAGTTAAATTTCTTCCTTTTGAGTTATATTCTTAATGAGGTCCCACTATCAGTCAACCTCTCCTTCAAGACAATACACAGCTAAGATAACCTTCTCATAGCCTGAGCACTAGAGAATGTAAAATATATTATCTATAGAATTTATCAATTATTTAGTAATTGGTGGGTTTTAATACCCGCTAAAGGAGGGATATGTTGGATTATAAAGGTCTCAATAGCAATTTTCTCCTTCCTTGGTGCATTTGGGAGATCAAAATTGTTTTTTGTATTATTCATATCATATAAGTGTTGAGTAAGAATTGACACAATATTTCATACTCCTGCTTCCATCCTATTTGGTTACTCATTAAGACAATCATTTCATTACCCATCACACCCATTGTTAACTTGGTTTCTCCTTGTTCTATCCATTACTTAAATAAAGTAAAGTTAAAGATAATTATTCAATAATATTATAAAAAGTAAATCTATTAACTTAAAATTAATAAATCATAAATGACATATGTACCCTAATTTCTAAATTTCTAGATTTTAACCTTGGTTATTCATTGTTTATTTAATATTAGTTTCTCTAACCATAACATAATATTGTGATAAATTTATTCATAATGGTTTATAAAGAGCCTATGAATCACCAAAGAATATCCCCCAAAAATGTAAAACTAGGTTTGTAGTTAGGCCACCTTTTCATTCACCAGGTGAATATCGAGTTAATCCTTAACCATCATTTTCTAGGTTATTACCCCTGGGTGAGTCTGTGCTAGATCTTGTATCCAGTTGTTTATATCCAGAAAGGGATGTCATTGTTAGGAAACCATACAATCTCTACTTTACCAAAATTTCAAGATGTTATCCTGTACATAGACTTATCCCTGGAGTTTTAACTAAAATTCTCTCACCCTAATCCCCAAAAATAAATAAACTAATCCCTAGAAATAAGTAAACCCTTATATGATACCAATTTAGGTTCCCTATACCTATACTCCTAGATCGGGTGCTAAAAACACATACTTTATAACTGGATTTGATACCGAGTGAGATGGATCAAGAAAAACTTACATACATTATCATAAGTTAAATATTAAATCTCATAGATAATCTCAAAATCCCAAGAAATGAAGATTTAGTATCTTTTAGGATTATCTATAAAAGAAACTTATTTTACAATACTTGTGGATATTTATCTGTAATCAAACCACATTGTGCCACCTTCTAGACTTCTCATAACTTATACTCATATTTATAACTTAATGAATAGAAACATAAGAAAATGGTGAGCTCAAATTCTCATTGAGGTAAAAACTCATCAACATGTCATCAATGGTTAGATCATAAGCATATAAGAACATGTGAGCATGGGAGAAATATTTTTTTTTTAAACATAGAACAATAAGATTTATCCATAAGCCATGACAGAAGGACATAGAATCTCTAATGAACAAATGTGTACCATTTCATAAGAGTGTGCCATAATAAACATGAACCATGAAACATATTCATAGGCATATAATATAAAAATGTGGCATGTTAAGGAAATATAGAATAATAATGAATTGTGGAACAAATCATAAGCACCGGGAATAATCACATTGTGAGAATATACAAGATGAACCACATTTTAAGTTGTGATCATATCTAATAAGGCCCACCAGTTATGTTGTGAGCATATCCAATAAGGTCCGCCCTTTAAGTTGTGAGCATATCCAAGAAGGCACACCCTTTGAGTTGTGAACAAATCCAAGTATATACATGCTCTATTATATCATGAGATATAAAATCTTAAACAATTAATTGGAATAAAATTTATGACCCCACCTATTAATATCCATACATATGTGTTCCATATTATAAAATCAATCATTCATCATATAATAAGGAACCCATAGAAAGAAAATGATTTTTTTAACATTTCCTAATGGTATCACATAAAATGAATTCAATAATTAGATCGCTTGATATAAAAAATTCAATAACCTAAAAGGAGTATTTCATAATGAATTTACAAGGTTATTCATAAAACATGAATCCATATTAGATATATCCTTTAGAAATAAATAGGAAAATGGAAGTGAAACTAAAAAAGTTTTTTAGAAAATATTTCTTAACGTCATCGTAAAGAAATAAAGTTATAAATTTTGAAAAGTTTTCATTAAGAATTTATCAAACAGTATTTTAAAAGAAATATAAATAAATAATCCTTGATACTGACATAAATATTTTTTAAATGAAGTTTGGAGTGGAAGATAAAATATAATATTTTAAAAGGGAAAAATTTTCAATATTAAAAATACTTTTATTGAAACCCACACTATAAAAAGAGTGATAAATATTCAATTTGAATAGTGTTAAAGATAAATTTAAAGATCACGAGAAATAATAAATATTTGTATTTCAAAATAATAAATGATAACATTGGAGTGATGAGTGAATATATACATGTAATAAAAATAGCTCTTTTGGGGAGGATGAGAATTATTCTTAACATCACCAAATTTTATATAGAAAAAATCCATCAAAGAAGATTCATTTGATGTGAAAATGTAATTTAATAAAAAAAAATAAGGGGAAAAGGTAATATAATATCATAATATAATATAATAAAAAAATATTTTAAAACCATAGTCAAAGATGAGTAATTATGACTCAAGAAAATAAGTTGATTCAAGAAAACTCATTACATTTACTATTGATTTCCATGAATTTTATTTAACCTATTGTATAATAAAAATAGACATATTAATAAACATTTTCAAAATATTTTTAATATATATTACCCTTCATATTCTTCATTTATAATCATTCACTAGACATGTATTGATTAGTTAATATTTATTTTTATCATCGGATGTTAGTAATTTCGATTATTTCACACACGTTTCACAAAGGTGACATTGAACTCCATTATTTGATACCAAGTTCATTATTCATAGGTTATTTATGGTACTAGAATATATTTTTCATAATGATTTATAAATTCATAATTTCATCCCATGATATTTTTAGTTATGATTCGTAAATATAGAATTTATAACAAGCTTGTTTTGGTAATTTTTTACGAAAAAAATGTGGTATATTAATAATGAGTTAGATCCTAATATTACTATTTTAGAATCATAAACAAAAAATTATCTACTAATTAATGTCTAATCATACTATTAATTAAGTTTCCATAGTCATCTATGATATAAATTTATATCATTGTTCTTGTAGGTGGTTAAACCTACCAAACAAGAATATGTTATAATCTATGGGTGAGTATGGTTATGAAAGTGATTATTTTATTATAATATAATTATTAAAAAATTATAATGATATTATTTATATTTTATGAAGGTTCTGAATTATATTTGGGAATATTTATAATAAGTAGGTAAATGATAATGTATGACAAGAATAAATTGTTTTCCTTTTAGTATGCTTGGTCTAGACGGCTAAATTTTCAATGGTCATTTATTGTTAATATTATTAATATGATGTCTAGTTTATATTTAAAAACTCTTAATCATGTCATAAATATAATTTTTATTCATTAAATACATTCTTATAACTATATATGAAAGTTGGAAATGAAAAATGAAATACTACATTCATGGAGATGGTAGTTTGTACATAATATTAGTGACATTTTCATTTTTTGAATGGATGAGAGGGAGATAGATCATGGTTGTTACATTAATATAATATAATTTTTTAAGTATAATAATCATAATTATGTAATTATTATATTATGGTTAGAATATTTTTATATTATGTTGGATGAGAAATATAGATAAGGAAAGGTTAGGGAGTGGATAATACCCATGTCGAGAGTTTGAGTCTTCTCTTGAAATACTTATTAGAAATAGGGGACATGGGGAAATTTCTTGAAACCAAGGGCTAAAAAATGTGTAAGATGGTTTTAGGATAGGTAAAATGGATATGTGTTTAAGAGGAACTCAAAGTATATGGTGTTTTGAATTGGGTGTAGGTGAGCTCCTTTTATAGGTGAAAAGGGGGACTTTTCCTTGGAAAGGAAAGTTAGGTGAGGTGTATATATAGAATCGCATGAACGTTAGGTGAGTTGGGTGGGGTAAAGGTTGGTGAGATATGTGGGTATGAATTTATAACCTAACAAAGGTATTTTATAAGTTTTAAGTGTCAAGTTAATTTCATAAAATTTGAGCCACTTTCTGTTACTCATTTTTAACCTAATTAACCTTGATTAAAAATTAACGATGTGATTACTTTTTTAATAAAAATATAATATAACAACTCTTAATAAATTTTTATGTGTTGATTCCTAATTTTGAATCCATTTAATCTAATTCAATTTATAAATATTTTAAAATTAAATTTTAGATAAGAACATATGATATATAGAAGAAAGCAGTTTTTGTAGAAAAATAATTTTTTTTAAATATTAATTGTTATTATTATTATTTATGATAAATTAATAATTAAATTAATGTTAATATATTATTAATATAAAAAATATTTTTTTCATCATAATATATTTATTTTCTTGAAATAAAAATTCATAGAGAATAAAAAACTAATTTTAGAAAAAAATATATTTTTAAGCATAAAATGATCTTATTAGTTATTTAGATACACTAATTGAATTTTATCATTAGTATTAAAAATGACCTTTATTTTTATTATTATGTATATTTAATAATTTGGTTACCTCTATTTTAACCCACCAACTTAATGATTATATCATAATAGTTATATTTACTACTTTTCATAAAATGAATTGTGATTTTTTTTGGTTTGGAGTTACATGTGAAATAAGTTATTAAATAGAATATTTAATGGGAAAATACATAGTAAAATTATATGATGATGTGTGATGAGTATTTATATAGATAACATGCTTGTTGAACTCATCCAAATGAGTATTATGGCACATAATACAGATGAAACTTAGTGGATAATGTGGTATCATAATTTGATACTTAATAATCGAGTGATGCTCTATCAGAGATATATGTTAACCAACCCCCTTGATGGGTGTTTCTAAAAAAATATTATGAATGGGTAGACTAAAAACACCAAATAAAAACTTTTTTATAACTGTAAAAACAAAATGTTTCCCTTAAATCATTTGTATCTTTACCAAAATAATCACTCACCAAAACACGTTGTGGTTTCAGGGGGTAGTGATCTTAGAGTTAAACTCAATAAGATCAAAATAAGGGAGAATTATTTGAAAACTATCAAATTCTATAGAGAAATTAGATCCCATAGGGTTAATATAATAATTATAAAAAATGTGATCTTTAATATTAGTGGATTGAACCTCATAATATATGAAATAAATAAATAATTAGATACATAATATGATGGTTTCACTACCACAAAATTGGCTTTTATTAGTGATAAAAAAGGCACTTATCAATGCTAAAAAAGAGCTGGTAATAGAGCCACTATTAAAGGGGAGTCCCCTTTATCAACACTATTTTTAGCGCTGATAAAGGACCCCCTTTATCAGTTCTCCAAAAACCACTGATAAAGGTTCCCCTTTATCACCACTATTCGAAGTGCTAATAAAGTATCCATTTATAAGTGCTTAAAATAGTGCTGATAAAGTCCCCAATTATCAGCGCTTCAATTAGCGCTGATAAAGTGTTCCTTTATCAGCGCTATTTGAAGCATTGATAAAGTCTTCCATGCCTGGGAGTGCTATTTATATAATAGTACACCCAGCCAACCTACAAAAAATAAACAGCACCAAATGCAAAAACAAGAAAAAACCTACTAAAAAATAACAACCCATAGTATATACAAAAGAACCACATACACAATGAAGATGATGAAAAAACATGCAGTGCACAAAAATGTTTTGAAAACAATGCTATATAAATTTAATTGACATCATGAATACAAAAATTTCACTCATGGTATATACCAAAAAACACTTCTATATAAATTTTGAATAATGTTTTATAAAATTTCATTTATAATTATCCAACAAACATTTAAAAACATTAATGTTTTCTCTTTTTATGTCTGTGGTCCCCTCTAAAAAATTTCCTCTAATGGAAATAGTCACTGAACAAATCATCCCAACTTGAGAAAAAGGTTCCACCTATATAAGAAAAAAATATTACATTAATGATACTATAAAGAAATAAATTAAACAGTAATATAAAGAATACATTAAAAAATGTCAATTTTTAATAAAAATGACACATTTGGAGTTATACCGGTCACACCATGTGTCGTATTGAGGTGGGGTTGATTCTTACACATCAAAAATGACTAAGGGGTCATTTTATTAAAGTACCAAAACAATCATAATGTATTTCCATGGTTTTTAGTATATCAGCTGTGTTTTTTTACTAAAATGTCATTTCAAACTAAAAACATGCGATTTGAGTCATACCGGTCGCATCATGTGTTGGTTTGACATGACACTACTTCATAGACGTCACAAAGGACTTGTAAATTTTTGTGGTTAATTTAGAAGACAATCAAAGGGAATTTTCTTGGTTTTTAGTGAGTGATATGTTTTGAGTTAAAATGTCAATTTTAAACTGATAGCAGACACTTTTAGTCATACCAGCCACACTATTCATTGGATTAAGGTGGGGTTGATTTCAAAATCTCACAACTGACACATGGATCATTTTCCTACAATATAAAAACAATATAAATTTTTTTATCAGTTTTCAATATGTTAGTTGTGTTTTTTTACTTGAATTAATGTCAATTATAAATAACAAGACACATTTGGAGTCATACCGGTGACACCATGCGGAGGATTGAGATTTTGGTTGATTCCTACACATCAAAAATGACTGATAGATCATTTTCCTAAAGTATCAGAACAATAGGAATGAATTTCCTTGGTTTTCAGTATGTTAGTTGTGTTTTCTTGCCAAAATGTCATTTCAAACCAAAAACATGCAATTTGATTCATATTGGTCACATCGTGTGTCGGTTTGACATGAGACTACTTCATACATGTCTCAAAGGACTTACAAATTTCTTTCCTTAATTTGGAAGACAATCAGAGTGTGTTTTCTTGGTTTTCAGTTAGTGACACATTTTGAGTTAAAATGTCAATTTTAAACTGATAGCAGACACTTTTAGTCATACCGATCACACTGTTCATCATATTGAGGTGGGGTTAATTCCTAAACATCACAACTGACTCATGGATCATTTTTCTAAAATATCAAAACAATCTGAATTCGTTTGCTCAGTTTTCATTATGTTAGTTGTGTTTTTTACTTGAATTATTGTCAATTTAAAATAACAAGACACATTTGGAGTCATATCGGTGACACTATGCTTCGGATTAAGGTGAGGTTGATTCCTACACATCAAAAATGACTGATATATTTTTTTTCCTAAAGTATCAAAACAATCGGAATGCATTTCATAGGTTTTCATTATGTCAGTTTTGTTTTTTTACTAAAATGTCATTTCAAACTAAAAACATGCAATATGAGTCATATCGGTCGCATCGTGCATTGGTTTGACGTGAGTCTACTTCATACATGTCAAAAAGGAATTAAGAATCACTATCCTTAATTTGGATTACAATTGGAGCGTGTTTTATTTTTTTCAGTGAGTGGCACGTTTTGAACTAAAATGTGAATTTTAAACTGATAGCGGGCACTTTTAGTCATACCAGTCACACCATTCATCGGATTGAGGTAGGGTTTATTCCTACACATTACAAATGAATAATGGGTCATTTTTCTAAAGTATTAAAATAATAAAAATGCATTTTATTGGTTTTCATTATTCAGTTGTGTTTTTTTACTTGAATTAATGTCAATTTTAAATAACAATACACATTTGGAGTCATACCGGTGACACTATGCGTCAGATTGAGGTGAAGTTGATTCCTACACATCACAAATGACTGATAGATCATTTTCCTAAAGTATCAAAACAATCAGAATACATTCCCATAGTCTTCAGTATGTCAGTTGTGTTTTTTTACTTGAATTGATGTTAATTTTAAATAAAGATGCATTTGGAGTCATACTGATGACATTGTGCATCGAATTGACGTTTAGTTAATTCCTACACATCACAAATGACTCATGGATCATTGTCCTAAAGTATCAGAACAATTTTTAAGTACATTTTTCTTCCTAAAAATCAATGCACCCTTGCCTTTGAAACCTAAAAAAGAGGCATGACCTGCTCAATCTGTCACGACCTATCCCCAAGGGCTCATGCAGTGACTACCCCCAAGCCCGCCTTCCATAGTCTAGGGGTTGGAAACTAGCACCGGAAAGGCATTTACCAAAAATGGTAAGTCATAGCCTCAAAACCTATACACACACAAGCAGGGTACACTATGTAAAAGTAAAACACAATGGAAGAGTAAGGTGAAACCACAACTAGTAACCATAACTTAGTGTAATAGTAAGTACTGAAAGTATAGGGGTTGGAATACAAGCCCAACTAAAAAGATACAACTACAACTTAAAATAGAAAACGGCTCTTGAGATCATCCATTGGGGATCCGACCTGAAGGGTAGGTACATCTCATCTGCACAGCTCTCCACGTCAACCGTCACCACCAACCACCATCAGGTCCTAGCTCCCGGAGTCTGAGTCAAGGTTGCATGTCGTGTGCACAAGACACAACAAGGTGCGGGTGAAGCCCGTATAGGGGTGAGTATAACAATACCTAGTAGGGACCCTGAGACCCCTGAAGGTCTCTCAGAAATCCATAAAGGAAAACTACAAGAATGATCTCAATCACAAATCATAAGAAAAAGACATAGCTCAAACCAGTTATAACTAAGTATAGTAGTTTAGATGATTAGTCGTAATGCTAAATCATCTTACCCTGTCAATAAGCATTGTTGCTAACCCATATAAGATCGATAGGTACTAAACCCCATAAAACCCACACAGGATCGATAGGTACTAACCCCCGAAAGACCCATACATGATCGATAGGTACTAACCCCTGCAAGACCCACATAGGATCGATAGGTACTAACCCCTGCAAAACCAACACAGGATCAATAGGTGCTGATTCACACAAAATCGTTGGGTTCTCATTCACACAGAATCACTGGGTTCTGATTCACACAGAATCGTTGGGTGCTAATTCACACAGAATCGCTCGGTATTGATTCACACAGAATCGCTAGATGTTGATTCAACAGAATCGCTAGGTGCTGATTCACACAGAATCACTGGGTGCTAATTCACATAGAATCGCTCATTTTTGATTAACATAGAATTTCTCGGTGCTGATTCACACAGAATCATTGGGTGTTGATTCACACAAAATTGCTCAGTGCTGATTCACACAGAATCACTCTTTATTCTTCACGTCTTAGCAAGTCGTAGGATTCCCGCTCATAGTACGCTTGTTTCTGGGAGAAACTGCTCCTCAATCCATCATTCATATTTCAACCGGTATGAATTCCCATGTGGAAGTTACCCAATGATCCATCATATCATAAAGGTTCCAACATAACAGACGGCGCATCAAACGAACACCTGGTCTATAAGTTATTGGCATTTTAGTTTCGAGGGCCCAGTTGGATTCAGGGTCGATCCAACCCAGTTGTACTCCAATTTTCTCCAAAACTCTCATGGAGTATCTCAAAAGGACCATCTTTCTCCAAGGATCCTATCTCTATAAACATTTCTTCAAACGGATGTTTGGTTCGTAGGATAAGTCCTTTTAAGCGTATCTAAGCCCGATAGGGGTCCGGGTCTGGTCTGACCTGGCACGGCATGAACCGGCCTGGGCCAGCCCGGTCGGGCTGGGGCATGGAAGGCTCGGCCTGCTGGGCCACGGTGGTCTAGGCCTACTGGGCCACGGACTGGCCCAGCTCACCCCGGCTGGGCTAGGCCATGGCTGCTCGGCCCGCCGACTGGCGCGACCTACGTGGGGGTCGTGCGGTCCACCTCCCGAACAGCTCAAAGATCTATCAGGTGCTTTGATTGGTGGCACCAGGTGGTACTTCCTGGTTGTCTGCGGGACCTTCAGGGAGTGGGTCCCGTCTATTCACCGTGGTGCATGTCGGCGCACCGCCTCCCTCCTCTGTGCCCGGCCATGAGCTGGCCGCGCGTTCATCCTCTATAGTGCCGAGCGGCGCCACCCTCATTCGTAACTAGTGACCACCGGCCTCCACCTTCTCCGCCAGCACCGGTCATCGGTGTCGCGATGTCAGATCTTCTACAGGCCACTGGGTGAGCTTTGGTAGTCTGTTCTTCCTTCTGGACGGACCTACGGCCCTCCTGGGATGCCTCTGTCATTGTGTGACTCCTGGTTTCCACTTTTCATCTAGTTGAAAATCATCCCAATGAAGAACGCATCAGGAAACGAAGTGGCGGAGGGTCCGGGCCTTGTTTGTTTCACTCGTGCCCTCCACGTTAACATCATAACAAGCGGGAGCAATTTTAATTCATCAAAGATAACTTTAATAATAAACCCCCTACCTCGAGAACCGCTGGATGAAGTCGTGGTTGTGGATGGTGAAGAGTCCTCGCTCATTGAATTCATCGGAATTAGTTGATCCTAGATCGATCCCTCCAACGACATCCAATAATCTATTCCTCATTGGTGGAAGAGGTCATAGTACTTCACCAGAGGTTCCTCGATTGATGAAGTCGTGTCAAAAACTCATCCTGAGCTCCATTTAAATAGACAGAGGATGAGATTTTAATGCAACGTAGCTTTAATGAGGTTCATTAATAAGTTAATTAATGCACCTCCCATCTCTCAACAGAGTAGTTATGAAAATAAAGGGTCAATCCATTAAATAGATTGACAACTCAGCGGTCCCTCCACCATCGCTCAACCATTGGAGAAAAATAAAATAACAATTATATGTTATTTTATTATTCTTTTAAAAGTCTAAAAACTATCTTTTTCTCCTAACTCACTATGGTCAAAGTGAAGCCTCCCATAAGCGAATATCAGCACTGCGAATTCAACAGTGCCCTCAGATTTCAATTCTGAGCACCAGTTCAAAAGTTAGAAAATGTCGCCCAAACGTTTACTGAAGGTATCTTAAAAAAGTTCAAAAATTATTAACAGTCACCCTCGACCCACACCGGTCGATGTTAGGCTTCTATTAAGGGGAACACACCCTCACAAGCTCAGCAGTTCTCTCAGATTTTTAATATGAATTACCATTTAGAAGTTAAAGATTTTATAATAAAATAATTGTCACTAAATTATTTTATTTAAGGCCAAAAACTAACTTCCATTGGTGCCCCGCACTGGCCAAAGTTAGTATCTTCCTAGGAAAATCATACCCTCACGAGTTCAATGGTAGTCTTGGATTTTTAATCCAAGTCACCATTCGTGAGTTATAAGCATTTGAAAAATAAAATAATTTTTATTTAATTATTTTATTTACAGTTATGTCATTTTCAGGTTTTCTCACCAGAGTCCAGTGCCAACTAAACTTAAGTTGCACCTAGGGAAAACCTATCATCCTAAATGCAATGGTGCCCTCATATTTATGATTTGGGAATTTGTTTAAGATTTATTCCACTTTTTTAGGAAAACCACTCATGCACGCTATTTAAAACTTAACATTTTTTGATGGATCATTTCGAGCACTTTGGGCCTCAGAATCACATACTTCCAGATTTCGCGGTCTCAAAATAATTCCATATAATTAAAAAAAATTGTGGAAATTTCGGGACATTACATTCTCCCCGCCTTAGGTATTTACATCCCCGAAAGCCAAAATAAAGGTAAATCAAACAAATGAGGGTACTGAGCATGAATCTAAGCCTCCTTCTCCCATTTTTTCTCTTGTAGGTTCTCGTGTTGCCACCGAACTCGCACCATAGGGATCGATCTTCAATGAAGGAATCGATCTTGTTGATCCTTTATCTCCATTGGAAACTCCATAAAAGTATCCCCATCATCAAAGTCCAACTCTCCCTAGTCGATAACGTGCGATGGATAATGCACGCATCTCCTCAGTTATGAAACATGGAAAACATTATGCACTTAGTGCATCTATGGGAGAAGAGCTAGGCGGTACTCCACCTCGCCAACTCTAATGAGAATCTGGAAAGGTCTGATGAACCTCGGAGATAGCTTTTCACCCCAGAAGAATCTCCACAATCCTCATCAGGGTGATACCCATAGGAGGACATGGTCTCCCTCCTCGAACTCTAAGGTTCTTTGTCTTCTATCGGCATAAGACTTTTTCTTGCTCTATAGAGACTTTATCCTCTCTTGGATGATCTGCACCTTCTCAGTGGTAGCCCGTACCAACTCTGGACCCATAAGTTTTGACTTCCCTAGGTCTATCCAGCATAGTGGTGACCTGCAAGGTCACCCATACAGGGCCCCAAATGGAGTCATGTCGATAGTGGAGTGATAACTATTGATGTATACGAACTCCACCAGTGGAAGGTGTTCTTTACAACTGTGAAAAAAATCCAAGACACAAGCATGAAGCATGTCCTCCAAGGTCTGTATGGTCCACTTTTTCTGACCATCATTCTAGGGCTAAAAATCTATTCTCAAGTGTGATGGAACATGGTGCTCAGCTTTCACTTGCTGATAAGCGAGGCATCATGACATGAACACTGCCACTTCTTTCTTCATACATGGCCACCAGTACTGACACTGGAGGTCCCGGTACTTCTTCACCACACCCGAATGTACCACCAAAGGGGATGTGTGAAACCCCCTCAACACCTCATATTGTAGTGTCACTGGTACCATGGTGCGTCCTCTAAAGTGGATGATGTGCTCCCCACCTTCAGAAAATCCTTCAGGAGACTGCCCTGAGGATATATGAGCACGTCGGGTCTCTCAATCAACGTCCCCAAGTTGTGTCTTCTAAACTTACTGAAGGATTGGGGTAGTGATAGTCATAGAATGGAGGTGAGTTTCTTCATCACTATCCAGGAATGATAACTGCAACGCGGCTAGCTGCTCTGTCTCCTCCCTCAAAAATTGCAACCCGGACCTCCTATTGAGTGCGTATTCCACCACGTTCCCCTTCCCAGGAGTGTAGACTATCTCAAAGTCATAGTCTTCGAGGAACTCCAGCCATCGCTACCATCTCGGGTTCAGGTCCTTCTGTGAGAAGATATACCTGAGACTCTTGTGATCATAGTAAACAGTAAACTGTTCTCCCAAATATACTCTCAGCTCCTGGAGCTCCATGAAATCCATCTGATATACATTTTTAGATATTGGTGCCATCCCTGGGTACAATCCAATGTAGATGTCCCTCTCCCTACAGGGAGGTAATCCTGTAAACATATTTTGAAAGGATGTTCCTGCACTCTACCACTACTGTTGGGAACTAAAAACTCAAAACACCTACTTCCACAAGGGTAAGGTTGACCGACTCAAGAGTGATCGGTTGCACACTCTTATGCATGAGTTTAACATGTGCTACCTGGGTTTCCTTTTTCTCCGACCAAGGAAAACCTCATTCCAACATTGTAGATGTGCCACAACCTTTTTTCCTAAAACAATCAATATGAGCATGAACTGTGGATGACCAGTCCATACCCAAACTAATGTCGTAAGGCCTTGACACTGCCACCAAGAGGTTCCAAATGAATCTCTCGCCTCCAGGGAGAGATCACACCATCGGTGTAAGTGTGATTATCGAGTCTCATTTCATAGGTATCTCTAGACGTAAGGGCCAAGTCAATGGTTTAATCGGAAACTCTGGGTCTTGAACAAGATTTTTGACAAGAAGGAATGATTAGTACATATGTTTATTAATTACGGCATCTAGTAGTAGACACAGACCGTACCTCAAATCATTCATGGAGCCCTTGGGTCACACTCTTTGACCACATGAAGCTACTCCCTTCCCATATCCTCCAGGTCCCAGATCCTAGTGGGGACCACATTGGGGTGGTGGTTGTAACATGTCGAATGTATACCACCTCATGCTGCTCTCCTAGCTCCTCTTCCACGTCTGTTGCCCTGCAGATTCGTATGTCCTTATCACTTCCTCTTATCAAAACATTTTACACACCCAAGTATTTGAGACTAGAATCAGTTTACTACTTTCCCACTGCTAACATTCACTGGTTGTTTCTGCTCAGTAAAATAACATTCAAACAAAAATATTCTCTCTAGAACCCTAACATAAGTAGGAATTCACAGAGGAATGGTGTCAGCTTAGATGTCCCTAAATACATCTCGCTCGGAGGTACGAGCCCTAAAGTATTGTTCGTATCATATTCATCGATTACCTAGAATGGTCGGTATGCCTCAACTAATACTTAGCTACCGACATGTCATCCTGTCGAAGCTATAGAATCTCTTGGGAACACATACCCATTAGATTTTTATAGAAAGAGACCCCTTCATGTAAGAATGTTCTCAAGCTCTATCCATAGAAAAGTCACTGTATCATAATTTAGGGGTAATCTAAACCCTACCATCACCCTACTGATCCACGTAGAATACTCACTCCTAGGACCACCACCTGATCTAATGGTGCCCTGGATAGATGGAAACTCAATATCTACCTCAGAACAGTCCTTATCCACCTATGAGTTGGGATTACCTCAGAACCTGAGGGGTATCTGTCACTGAAACTTGTGTAAGGCACTGAGCCTATATGTTTCCTCTACCGGTAGCACCATTAGTAACTGCTGATCAACAGGCAGTGGTATCTTTGGTACACCACCCGAAGGTACCATCTCGAGCAACGGTCCTGGTACTAAAGCATCATCACACTATGGACCATCCTCATGGTCACGGATTAGAATCCTGGCTGGTTGGATGTGTGGAGGCATCTTGAAAGAGAATCAAGATGAACCATGGTCAATAAGATATACCTGGTGAGATGACTCAAAATAGATCAAAATTAAAACATTTGAAAAACACACGCAATCAGTTTTTTCACACACCGAGTCGGAAATCAGAATTCAAGGTCTTAGTGTATGGATATGTCGGCCACTGCACCAACACTGGACACCTCAAACTGAAAACCACACTCAAAACACTTAACACTATTGCTCCATTGGAAATATCAGAGTCTTATTTCTTCGGTAGAACCGACTCCTCTGATACCACTTTTTCATGACCCATCCCCCAAGGCTTATGTTGTGACTACCCCAAGCCTGCCTTCCTTAGGCCAAGGGTTAACGAAAAGCACCAGAAAGGCATTTCCCGAAAACGGGAAGGCATTGCCTCAAAAACTATATACACACAAGCAGGGTACACTATGCAAAAGTAAAACTCAATGGAAGAGTAAGATAAAACCACAACTAGTAATCAAAAATAAGTATAATAGTAAGTACTGAAAGTAAAGGGGCTTGAATACAATCCCAACTGAAAAGATACAACTACAATTGAAAACAGAAAACATCTCTTAATATTGTCCACTGGGGATCCTACCTAAAGGGTAGGTACAGCTCATCTGCACAACTCTCCACATCAACTGTCACCCCCATCCACTATCAGGTCCTAGCTCCCTGAGTCTCAGTCAAGGTTGCTCGTTGTCTGCACAAGCCACAATAAGGTGCGAGAGAATCCCATGTAGAGGTGAGTATAAGAATACCTAGTAGGGACCCCGAGACCCCTGAAGGTCTCTTAGAATTCCACAAAGGAAAACCACAAGAATTATCTCAATCACAAAGCACAAGAAAAATACACAACTCAAATCATGTATAACTAAGTACAGTAGTTCAGATGATTAGTCGTAAGGCTAGATTATCTTACTCTGTCAATAGGCACTACTGATGACCCACACATGATCGATAGGTACTAACCCCTACAAGACCCACACAAGATCGATAGGTACTAACTCCCACAAGACCCAGAAAGGATCGATAGGTACTAACCCCCACAAGACCCACACAGGATCGATAGGTACTAAACTCCGCAAGACCCACACATGATCGATAGGTGATAATTCATACAAAATCACTGGGTTCTGATTCACACAGAATCCCACGGTGCTGATTCACATAGAATCACTCAGTGTTGATTCACAAAGAATCATTGGGTGCTGATTCACACAGAATCGTTGGGTGATTATTCACACAGAATCGTTGGGTGCTTATTCACACAGAATCTCTCAGTGATGATTCACATAGAATCGATCAGTTCTAATTCACACAGGATTCACACAGAATCGCTCGGTGTTGATTCACTCAGAATCGTTGGGTGCTGATTCACACAGAATAGTTGGGTGCTGATTCACACAGAATCAGTGGGTGCTGATTCACATAGAATCGTTGGGCGCTGATTCACATAGAATCATTGGGTGTTGATTCACACATAATTTCTTGGATTTGATTCACATAGAATCTCTTGGTGCTAATTCACACAGAATCACTCTTCATTCGTCACGTCTCAGCCAGTCTTAGGATTCCTACTCATAGTACGCTTATTTCTGAGAGAAACCGCTTCTCAAGCCATCGGTTGTATTTCAACCGGCATGAAGTCCCACTTGGAAGTTACCCAATGATCTGTCATGTCATAAGGGTTCCAACACAATAGACATAATGTCAATTGGATGTCTAGTCTGTAAGTTATTGGCATTTTAGTGTTGAGGGCCTGATTGGATTCGGGGTCGATCCAACCCGGCTGTACTCCAATTTTCTCCAAAACTCTTATAAAATATTTCAAAAGGACAATCTCTCTCAAAGAATCTCATTTCCAAAAATGTTTCATCAAATAGACATCTGTTTTGCAAGATATGGCCTTTTAATCGTATTTGGGCCTAAGAGGGGTCCGGGTCCGAATCGACCCGGTCTGGGCCGACCCGACCTGGTCTGGGCTGACCCGACCCAGCCTAAGCTGGCCTGGTTTGGCTATACCGTGATAGGCTCGGCCCACTGGGCCACAGTGAGCTTGGCCTCTTGGGCCGCGGACTGGCCCGATCTGCCCCGGTTGGGCTGGGCCGCGGCGGCTCAGCCCGCCGGCTGGCGCAACCCGCTTGGGGGTCGCACGGTCCGCCTCTCGAACAGCTCAAAGAGTCATTTGGCTCTTTGATTGGCGGTGCCAGGTGGCTCCACCTGGTTTTCCATGGGACCCACAGGGAGCGGGTCCCCTCCCTTAGCTTCGGCACGCGACGGTGCGCCGCCTCCCTCCTTTGCGGTCGATCATGAGTTGGTCGTGCATCTGTCCGCCACAGCGTCGAGCGGAGTCGCCCTCATCCACATCTAATGAGTGTTGGACACCACCTTCGCCACTGATGTCGGTCACTAGTGCCACGCCGGTGGATCTTCTTCGGGCCATCAGGTGAGCTATGGTGGTCCGCTCTTCCTTTTGGATGTGCCTACAGCCCTCCTGAGATGTCGTCGTCATTGTGTGCCTCCTGGTTTCCACTTTTCGTTGAGTTGAAAATTTTCCCCATGAAGAACGCATCAGAAAATGAAGTGGCGGAGGTTCCAAACCATGTTTTTTTAGCCCACTCCCTTTGCGTTAACATCATAACAAGAAATAGAAATTTTAATTCATCAAAGATAACTTTAATAATAAACCCCCTACCTCGAGAACCATTGGATGAGGTTGCGGTTGTGGATGGTGAAGAGTCCTCACTCATTGAAGTCGATGGCATTTGCTGATCCTGGATCGATCCCTCCAATGACGTCCAAGATTCCATTCCTCTTCAGTGGAAGACGTCACGGTACTTCACCAGAGGTTCCTTGCTTGATGAAGTCATGTCAAAAACTCATCCCGAGCTCCATTTAAATAGACAGAGGATGAAAGTTTAACGCAACATAACTTTAATGAGGTTCATTAATAAGTTAATTAATGTATCTCCCATCTATCAACAGAGTGGTTATGAAAATAAAGGTTCAATCCATTAAATATCTTGACAACTCAGCGGTCCCGCCACCACCGCTCAACCATTGGAGAAAAATAAAATAACAATTACATGTCATTTTATTATTATTTTAAAATTCTGAAAAAACTATCTTTTTCTCCTGAACCAATACAGTCAAAGTGAAGCCTCCCTTAAGAGAATCATGGCACAGCGAATTCAAGGTGCCCTCATATTTCAATTATGATCACCATTTCAAAAGTTAGAAAACGCCACCCACACGTTTTCTGAACGTACCTTAAAAAAAGTTCAAAAATTATTAACAGTCACCCTTGACCCATGCTGGTCGAGGTTAGGCTTTGTCTAATGGTAACACACCCTCACGAGCTCAACAGTACTCTCAGATTTTTAATCTGAGTTACCGTTTAGAGGTTAAGGATTTTACAATAAAATAATTGTCACTTAATAATTTTATTTACGGCCAAAAACTAACTTCCACTAGTGACCCATGCCTGCCAAAGTTAGTATCTTCCTAAGGAAATCATACCCTCACAAGTTCAGCGGTGGTCTCTTATTTTTAATTTGAGTCACCATTCGTGAGTTATAATCATTTGAAAAATAAAATAATTTTTATTTAATTATTTTATTTATAGTTATTCCATTTTCAGTTTTTCTCACCAGAGGCATGTGCCGACTAAACTTAAGTTGTGCCTGGGTAAACCTATCATCCTAAATGCAACGGTGCCCTCAGATTTATGATTTGGTCACCTGTTTAATAGTTATTCTACTTTTTCAGGAAAACCACTCACGCGTGCTATTTAAAACTTAACATTTTTCGCAGATCATTTCAGGCACTCCGGGCCTCGGAATCACGTACTGTCAGATTTCACGATCTTGAAATAATTCCATATAATTAAAAAAATTATATGAAAATTTTGGGACATTACATTCTCCCCGCCTTAGGGATTTACATCCCCGAAATCCAAAACAAACGTAAATCAAACAAATGAGGGTACTGAGAACGAATCTAAGCCTCCCACTCCCATGTGCTCTCCTGGAGGTTTTCGTGTTACCACAAAACTCACACTAGAGGGATCTACCATCCATAAAAGACTCACTCCTATCGATCCTATATCTCCACTGAGAACTCCATAAAAGTTTCACCATCCTCAATGTCCAACTCTCCCTAGTCGATAACATGCGATGGATCATGCATGCATCTCCTCAACTGTGACACATGGAAAACATTATGCACCTGATGCATCTGTGAGGGAAGAACTAGGTGGTAATCCACCCATCCAACTCTGCTGAGAATCTGGAAAGGTCCAATGAACCTTGGACATAGCTTTTCGCCCTGACCGAATCTCCGCAATCCTCGTCGGGGTGTGACCCATAGGAAGACATGGTCTCCCTCCTCGAACTCTAAGGGTCTCCATCTCCTATTGGAATAAGACTTATTCCTACTCTTTATAGCCTTCATCCTCTCCTGGATGATCTGCACCTTCTCAGTGGTATCCCATACAAACTCTGGACCCATATGTGTTGACTTCCTTGGGTCTGTCCAGCATATTGGTGACCTACAAGGTAACTTATACAGGGCCCCAAATGGAGCCATGTCGATGGCAGAGTGATAACTATTGTTGTATGAAAACTCCACCAGTGGCAGGTGGTTTTTACAACTGTCACCAAAATCCAAGACACAAGCACGAAGCATGTACTCCAAGGTCTGTATGGTCCAATTCGTCTGACCATCAGTCTGGGGATAAAATGTTGCGCTCAAGCGTGATGGAACATGGTGTTCATCTTTCACTTGCTGACAAGAAAGGCATCATGACACGAACATTTCCACTGCTTTCTTTATCCCTGGACACTAGTACTGACCCTGTAGGTCCTGGTACATCTTTTCCACACCTGAATGTACCGCCAAAGGGGATGCATGAAACTCCCTCAACACCTCCTATCACAGTGTCACTGGTACCATGGTGTGTCCTCTAAAGAGGGTGACGTTCTCCCCACCTTCAAAAAATCCTTCAAGAGACTACTCTGAGGATATTTGAGCATGTTAGTCCTTGCAGTCAACGTCCCCAAGCTGTGTCTCCTGAACTCACTGAAGGATTGGGGGAGTTATAGTCATAGAATGGAGGTAAGTTTCTACATCATTGTCCACGTAGGATAACTGAAATGTGGCTAGCTTATCTGTCTCCTCACTCAGCAACTACAACCCAACCCTCCTGCTGAGTGCATCAGCCACCACGTTCCCCTTACCAGGAGTGTATACTATCTCAAAGTTATAGTCCTGAAAAAACTCCAACCATCACCACCATCTCAGGTTCAGGTCCTTCTGTGAGAAGATATACCTGAGACTCTTGTGATCGGAGTAAACAGTAAACTATTGTCCCAAATATACTCTTAGCTCCTGGATCTCTTTGGAATCCATCTGATATGAAATTGTAGATATTGTTGCCATCCTTGGGTAGAATCCAACGTAGATTTCCCTCGCCTTGCAAAGAGGTAATCCAAGAAACATATTTTGAAAGGATGTTCCCGCACTCTTCCACTACTATTGGGAACTAAAAACTAAAAACACCTGCTGCCATGAGGGTAAGGTTGGCCGACTCAAGAGTGATCGGTTGCACCCTCCTATGCATGAGTTTAACCCATGCTGTTTGGGTTTCCTTTTACGCCGACCAAGGAAAAACCCATTCCAACACTATAGATGTACCACAACATTTTTTCCTAAAACAGTTAATCTGAGCATAAACTATGGATGACTAGTCCATACCCAAACTAACATTTTAAGGCCTCAACGCTACCACCAAGAAGTTCTAACCAAAACTCTCACCTCAAGGGTCAGATCGTACCATCGGTATAAGTGCTATTATTGAGTCTCCTTTCATAGGTATCTCCAGATATAAGGGTCAAGTCAATGGTTTAACCGGAAACTCTAGGTCTTGAACAAGATTCGTGAAAAAAAGGAATGATTAGTACCTATGTCTATTAATTATGGAAGCTATTAATAGACACGGACCATACCTCGAATCATTCATGGATCCCTTGGGTCACAGTATTTGGCCACATGAAGCTACTCCCTTCCCCTATCCTCCAGCTCCCTAAGCCTCGTGGGTACTACATTGGGGTGGTGGTTGTGACATGTCGAATTTATACCACCTCATGAGTTATAAGAATTTTAAAAATAAAATAATTTTTATTTAATTATTTTATTTATAGTTATTCCATTTTTGGATTTTCTCACCGGAGGCCTGCACCAACTAAACTTATGTCGTGCCTACAATAAAATTGTCATCCTGAATGCAACGGTGCCCTCAGATTTATGATCTAGGTACCCATTTAAAAGTTATTTTGCTTTTTCAAGTAAAACACTCATGCATGCTATTTAAAACTTAACATTTTTTGACAGATCATTTCGGGTACTCCGAGCCTCGGAATCACGTTCTGTCGGAATTTTTTATTTCGAAATAATTCCATATAATTAAAAAAATGTATACAGAAATTTCAGGACATTACACAATATGATCAATCTACCCAGTTTAGAAGGATTATGGAAAAACCTTTGATCCCTGTATGGTTGACATGGAATTGCATCCTCTTTCTGCAGCATAGCTTTAGTCAGCCTAGTGAAGAACCAACTATCATATATTTAGGACCTCCAAATCAATATATGATAGTTAGTTCTTCACTGGGTCGACTAAAGAGGGTAACTTCCAATGTTGCAAATTGAATTGATGTTTTTTGGAGAAAAACACTTCTCATTGTTGAAAATGAGAAGAGTGTATTAAGCTCTTGTTCCTGTTATGTCTCATGATGTCACAACAAACTCAAGGGATGTTGAAACCCATTCTGGATACTCGTTATCTTTTTTGGTCTATCAACAACACAACATTACCATCAAACAAAGAGAAATATAAGGTAGACAAGATTATTAAAGTTGAAATTATTTTATAAGTTTATCATCTTCATTCTATATTTGTACATTCTTCCATCAGGCATGTTTCCCATTCATTTCTAAGCATATCTATATCATCATGTGAATATGATTGTTTTCAGTATTCATGGTAGTACTGAAAAAATATAAATACACAAAGGATTAATAAGTATTTTAAATGAAATAGGAATTATTTTCGAAAATACCTCTTTAGGGATACTGGTTTGTTCATGGAATATGATCTATTTCATAAATTTACAAACATAATAACCACATTCTTTACTGTTTGTTTATTTCGGGTATTGAAGAAACATTGATAAAAATAAGTATTTTTTTATATGTGTTTGGATAGTGAAATCTTATTATATATACCCTAATTTGTATCTATTCATAGTACTTTTCAGGTTTCATGTCCTTTTCCTCTGGCCTCATTCCATGATGTAGACAATATTCACACACCACCCTATTATAATAAAATCCTCATTAAAATATAATATAAATTATATAATTGGATGTTTAGTTCTAAAATGTTGGATTTAGGGTATTACAAATTGAAAAACGTCATCATGTGTGGTTGGTTTGTTGGATATCCATGCATTGAATCCAGAAAATAAATCTTTAGAGTATCCAAATTGGCTGTAATGGGCATCCAATGCTGCCTAAGAACACAAAAAAGAATAAATTATGAAATAAATTAAAATATATTTGATATGATTAAATTGTAGATTTTTAACCCTACATTATTGGTATTAATAAGAGTTTGTCATCTATAATTTTGATGTTAAACAGTTTGATCAGTCCTACCACTATTTCACCCTCTTTCTTGGAAGTTATGACTTATTGTTCTGTAGAGGTGACATGAGGACTAACGAGTCCAAATTTTTGTTCATGATGAAATCCCTTCAATTGTTTTTCATATATACTCCTGAAAAAAAAATATGAAATGTATTTAGTCATAATTTTCATAGTATATCATCTTTTGGAAAATAAAATCATGAAAACATACGTCATGTAAACATTTACAACTAATCTTCCTAACCAGTCATAGTCGAGGATTTCTATTTCACTCTCAACACCAATGAAGTTTGTATCTTCCCATCTGTATATATTTTCTTCAAAATCAATTATGTGATTACCACCATATTTCAACTTCCTATCCACATGAGACTTCAATGATAATAAATTTGGATATAGAATAGGGGTTTAAGGTGATTTGGGTAGATCGTTTTGATCAGTTAGTTGATCCTTGAGGTGGTTTTGAACCAGTCTTCCATTTCACCCCCTTCCCTTTGTCTATCCGTAATAACATGCATCAGTTCAGACCTTTTTTCATTAAATGTTTAAGGTTTATCTTGAAAATTAAATTGGAAATGAATACCTTATTGTTGACATGTTTTTTTATAAGATGTGACGGCCATGTGAGGAATGTTCCAAGATCTTGTTCGACCATATGAATATCTACATCATCAATTGGAATATGTAGCTCAGATTTTAGCTCTAGGGATATAGTAATTAACACTCTGACATGATCTTTTGGAAGTTTTTAGTTGTGTAGCATGTCACTCTAGATATTGAACACTGTATCCCGCACTACAAGGTGATGGGTGGGTGTTGATAGATATAAATCACAATCATTTCACCCTGTAGAATATTAATACAGAAAAGGTATCAGTGTCTAGGGTCTATCTGATTCACATTTCATAGAAACAATTATTAGAAAATTAACTACCTCAGTTAAGATTTGTTTTTGAGGGGAATGTCTCACCTCAAAACTGGTGGGGGTGGGGAAGGATCTTTACGCGTGGGTTGTTCTTGAGTTGTTTCTTCTCTTTGCATCCCCTCATCAAACTTTCTATCATCTCTCTCTAGTATTGTAATTATTCTTAAAACATAGCTAATGTTTCTCTCATATTTTTCATTTCCTCAGTTTGATCCTATGCTTTTTTTCCTAAAAATATGTTTAGGGTGTCACCCCAAAACCCGCACCTCTGATGTGGCCATACTTTTCTAGCTGCTTCAAGGCCACTGAAAGTATGTCTGCATCTAGTGTGGGTGTTGTTGATTATTGTGACTATATCAAATAGAAAATATAGGAAAATAAGTAATCATTTTTATATAATAGATATTTAAAGAAAAACAAATTTTTACTATGTCATACTTACACATTTTTTCCACACTTTTTGTTTGTTTTCATCTATTTGTTTTCCATCTTTAGTTACACATGCCACCTTCCGTAGCACATGGATTGGGATTGAATTGGCTGTGGATTTGGACTCTTCAAGATTCATATAAAGAAAATAAAATAGTTATTGTATTTTTTTATGTCATATAAAAGTATTATGGTATATTTAAAATACATACCAAATTTTTTTCAAGTGATGCGTACCCTATCCTTGCTTTACGTTAGGGGTATGCTGGTTTTTATGCTCGTTGTTTATTTTGAACACTTAGTTGTTGTTTCATAAATAAAACATTGTCAATCAAAGTGATGAATACACATACCATCAAACAATGTATTACCAGACATAATGTACCTAAAAATATTGCTTCGCGCGACAACCAGTAAACGCATCCCACGATGATTGGGTTATCAAATGTGCATAAATAAGAGGTGGGTGTGGTTTTATTTTCCCTTCAGTATATTTAAGATGATATTTCATTAAAAGTGTGCAAAAACCCCTGTGAATCCTTCCAAAAACCCTTAAGACATAGTCTTTTTGCGAGTAATCTACTATAAATGTACTCTGCAAGAGATGATGAAGTGTAAGTCAATATTTCATTATTTAATTTTTAGTAAATTAAAAAAAATGATATCATAATGTTACCGTAATATATCCCAACATCATTGTCTTAATCTCATCCAAAACATGGTGCCATGAAGTTACATCAATCGCCATGCATTTCCGAGTGACAATTCCAATGTAACTACTAAACATGGCCTTGTTGGGGTTAATATGTTGGCCCCACTTATTCCATAAAATCTCATATTTGATGCCTTTCTCTTTATACTTAATGATTTTTTCTAATACTGTCAAACTACGACACTCCTGTTTTTTCTATGTCACTGATGTTTCATCACCTTTCATTTCCTTCAATCCACTATCATCAATATGTTCCCCCAGCTCTAAAGGGCTAGCATTGGCATGTGCAGATGGTGGTTGTACCTCTGCACTGGGAGCAGCAACAGGTCGGGAAACTTCTTTTTCATCTACACTGTGAGTAGCAGCAGGTTGAAAAACATGTTGTGTTTGGGGATTGGGAGCATCATCACATGCAAAAGTTATTATCTAAAAAAGTGGTTTAATATTTAATTTAGATAACATAAAATTAGTAATTAATAGATATTAACATAAGGCAACAGGTTGAGAAACTTATTGTTCATCTGCACTACGAGCAGCAGTAGGTCGAGAAACCTGTTGTGCTTGTGGACTGGGAGTATCATCACATGCAGAAGTCATTATCTAAAAAAATGGTTTAACATTTAATATAGATAACATAAAAATAGTAGTGAACATATCTTAACATAAATAAATATGATGTATATTAGAAAAAATATATAATATTATTATTGAACTCTCTATTTTTTTTAAGGTTGAAGGGATTTGACCCCTCTATCAAATATCTAAATCCTTTCATTGTGGTCTCCTCTGACATGAAAAATGTCATCTAGATTGGTACCGCTAAAAAATGATTGTGACATCATAATTAAAGGGTCATCCTTCGTTGAATTTTCATCTGACTATTCAGTGGTTTTGGTTGATAATAGAACAATTGACTATTTTTGGTTTGTTGGATCTGGAACATAAAATACTTGTACTGCATGTGATGCCATTATAAATGGTTTGTATTTGTACCCTTCCTTACTGAAATCAACTTTCACAAATACCAACTCATCTATTTTAATAGTACTTCTATTATCAAACCACTTTCATTGAAAAATCGGCTCTCAGAATTTTGTATAATCCAACTCCCATATTTTTTTAATGATGCCAAAATATGACATATTCGCGTAAATTAGATTTTTATCCTTAGCACCAGAAACATGCATCACTTCAGCCACAAGTGTAACTCCACTATTTTTTCTGGTACTGTCTTCATCATGTTTATTAGTATAGAATTTATAACCATTAATTACATAAGATATATAAGATAATATGTACACACTTGGTCCTCTAGCTAGCCATCGAAGTCATTTTGAAATTGAGTCTAGATTTTCATTTGAATCCTTAAAAATATGGTCTTGAAACCATCCTATAAACTGTTGATTATGTTTATTTGATATCCATTTTTCATCTCATGATGGATTCGAATGCCTAAGAATTTCTTTGTGGGTTTCAACATATGGGTCAACGTCCAAACTGTTATGCAAAATGTAAAGGTGGGCTTGCTCCTGATCTGTAATATTGATTGTGATGACCTCCTTTCCAAAAATTTATTCACCCTCAAGTCACCCAGTGTAATGATATTTCATTTGACCAATGCTTTTCATACCGGACAGGTATTTGGTACAAAATTTAATATCTTCCTCAATAATATATCACTCCACAATACAACCCTCTAGCCGACTTTGATTTTTGACATACCCTTTCAAAATATTCAAATACCATTCAATGGGTTAAATCCATCTATAGTGCACAGGACCACATATTTTAATCTCTCTCACCAAGTGAACCATCAAATGAACCATCATATCCAATAATATCGGTGGGAAAAACATTTCTAATTCACATAATATGATGACAATTTCTCTTTCCATAGTCATAAATTTCGTCAGGTCTATAAATTTTCTACATATAGCTTTGAAGAAGAAATAGAGCTTCGTTAATGTATGATGTACATTCTTGGGCAAAATGAAACGTAAATCTATAGGAATTATATCTTGCATCAAAACATGCTAGTCATGTGATTTCAGATCTTTTATCTTAAAATCATGCATTAAAATGATGTTCTTGATATTCAATGAATACACATATGGAACCTTTACGTCATTCAAGAAGTTGCAAAACTAATATCTCTTCTACCTGGAAAGAGTGTAAGCAACAGGAGGAAGAAATGTTCGTTTTTCACCCTTCACTGGTGCCAAATATTCTTATATTCCCATATCAACCATGTCCAACCTAGCCTTAATTTCATACTTTGTTTTTTCAGGTGCATTTAGCAACATGCTGATGACGCTATCATATATATTTTTTCAACATTCATAACATCAAGAAAATGTATGATACACAGACAATTCTAGTATGGTAATTCAAAAAAAAATTGGTTTCTTTTTCCAATCAGTTTTCTTAAGGTTTTTCAAAAATGGTTTACCCAAAATAGTTTTCACATATTTAACTTTATCAAATAGTTGATCACCTTTTAGTGTAGACGGTGGTGTACATTCTTCTAAACTTACATTGAATGATGTTTTCCAATATTGGTACTTATTTCGTCAGGGTAGAAATCTACAATCTCCTAAAAACATAGTTTTTTTATGAATGTTTTAACCAATGGATTGTGTACCTTATTTACATATGGGACACCCAAGAGTTCCTTTAATGATATATCCTTACAAATTTTCATAAGTAGTAAATTCATTTATCATCCCATAAAATATGTCTCTCAATGTAAAATCTTTATTTCTGTAAGCATCATACATTGTAACACTTGAATTCCGCAATAATTTCAAATCCTCGATCAATAGAGCCAAATAAACATCAATATCACTACCTGGTTGTTTTGGTCCCGATATAAGTATAGATAACATGATGTGTTTTCATTTCATGCATAGCCATGGTGGAAATTTATAATTTACCAACATAACTGTCCATGTACTATGAGTGATACTTTGAAAACCAAAAAGTTTCACTCCATTTGTAGATAATGCAAGACGAAGGTTTCTCAGCTCGTTTCCAAAGTTAGGATACTCATGATCAATTCTCTTCCACTGAGTAGAGTCTGCCGAATGCTATAGTTTTCCATCTTTATTTATTATGTCTACATGACACTTCAATTTCCCTACAGTCTCCTCACTTCCATATAGGCACCTAAACCTTAGAATGATTGTAAAGTTCCATGAAACTTTCATAGGACCGGATTCATCTTTCTTGTATTGAGAAGCACCACACTTTGGGAATTATCTAAGTGATTTTTGGTCCTTGAGAAATAGTATATATTCATTCGGTCAGGCATGTATTCTTTCAGATATCATACCCATCGAGTGTAGAATTCATTTGGCATTGTATGTTTAGCTCAATAGCTCATTATCTTTTGGGAACATGTCATTCAAGAGAGAAATTAATTCCATAAAACTAGCATCACTCCATTTTTTTACGGCTTTAAAATTATACATATTCATTATGGTTGACAATGTTGTATATTTATTGCAACTATAATACAATGGCATATTTTCATAACTCTTTAACTGCTCAAACAATTTTGGGAAATCACTAAGTTCAAATTCAACTATCCTTTTCATTTCCTTAATACGATATTCATCATCATGCACATCTATAATCATGTTCTCAATACAGTCTTCTTCATTTTCCTCACCTGTAATCATATCAAATGATTCATAAAACGAATTTTTATCCCAGTCACTAGCTACATTCACTTTTTCCCCATGTTTATTCCAACATTTATAACTTCGATCTATTCCATGATAGATCAAGTGTTCTTCTAACTTCTATGGACTAACTTATCTTGAATAACAGTAGTGTAAACATGGACAAAGTATTTAAGAAGGATCATATGCATGATCTTTTACAAACTTGATGAACTATTTTACTCCATCTTCATAATATTTTGTCAAACAATTGGAATCCATCCATTATTTATTCATATCCATCCTATTTGATTCGATGATATTAATATTTAACAAAATAAATACACAAAACGTTGATATAAAAATTAACCAAGGATAAAAAAGTTATAGACTTTAAATCTCCTTTGAAAATTATTTATATAATCACAGTTAAAATCCCATTAAAAAAACAACCATTTACACAAATTCCTCTTTAAAATAACAAACCATTTTTAAATTAAACCAATTAGTTTCAAACATCCTTTCTCAAAACCCCAATTCTTTTTTTAAACCATTTTAAAGCAATTTAAAACCAAAAAAGGGTATGTTGAACACATATATTTTTTTAAGAAACATTTCAAAACACTTGAATAATTTTAAAAGTGAACCCCAAACAAAATCACTAGATGTCATTGTCACTTACCTCTGTCTATCCAATGAAAATAATTGATGGATGCATGCCTTATATGTCTCATGACACCCCCTATCTAGATCTGATCACTAGTTTTCAATGTTCCTACCATCAACCTTATGAATTGGCCAACCCATCACTGGTGGGTGAACTCCTTTTCTAGTGTTATGAACCCCCCCCCCCCCATTGGCTACTCAAAACCATATTCACATTTAAATTTATGATTAGATATTAACACCATCACACTCACCCATGAACATAGAAACTTTATAACTTATTCACATGTATTATTATGAGTAGATCTTAACGCAGTCACACTCACCCTTTTTGAACCTATAAACGTACTAAACTATTAACATAACATTTATATATCATGATATATAATATTTTACCCAATGCATTGGTGGGAAATATAGGTAATACCCATCTCATAATACATAAATTTGTTTTCCACCTGAAAATCAAACATTCGTTATCTCATAAAGAACCCATATCAACTGGAGAAAATAAATTCACAATGAAGAAGGGAACCATGTGATCAAGGAAAAATATAATAGTAAAGAAAACTAATATTAATAGTTATAATAATAAAACAAGCATAATGGGGGTGTAATCAATATAATAATTTAATCCTCTATATATAATGATCGATCAAGGAACAAAATGTCATGGGATATACCCTAGTTATTAGTGTGTGACAATACAAAATGGTACTATAACTACATAGACCAACATCTGATATATGTTTCATCTAACAATAACATGATCCACCCAATTAAACCATACTTTACTCATCATAATGTAACCTTCCCACTAGCCTTATCTTAAACACAACTAGGGGTACTATAGAAGTATGTGTACCGACTAGGGTAGCATGAATTAAGACCTCCCACCTAGACACCCAAGTTACCATAAACAAACAACTGTGGAGGTGAGAAAGAAATCAAGATAATTACCAAAAAACTTCTTTCACCACACCTCCAAAACCATCACATAACATCCCTTTTTCACATCATACATCCATCATATAAATAATCAATAACCCATAACTGGTGAAACAAGTATAGGGGAAATCATTGAGGGTCACATGAGAAATAAACCATTTACTTTTTAAAGTGAAAAATGGGTCTTCACATGAAAACCAACTTAGTATATAGAGTATCACCCCCTTCTTTAAATTCTCATCATTTCAATGATTTTTGAAGCACTTGAAAAAAATACCTTTTTCTTTACAAAACATTCTCCAAGCATATAGAAAATTCTTTGAAAAACCAAAAAATTCACAAGACCTAAATTTGCTATAAAAAACATTTAAATGACCCTATTAACCTTTTCAAATATTATTTTCGTGAGAATTAATCTAATTTAAAAATAGTACATGAAATTATTATGAAAAAACCCTTATGCCAAGCCTAGAATTTAAGAAATAAATTTATAATTTCACCCAAGAACCCATAAATTACTATAATTTAATTGAAAATAAATTTATAAAATATACACATCCCATGAATTATAAAATAAAGGAAGAGAAAAGAAACACCTACTTTAAACTGAATGGTAACCAATACACAACATGTAACCTTCCATGAAAAACACTCAAAAAACTAAATCCCTAAATCCTCATGAAAAATGAATTTCAGTTCCTGGTAGAAGGAGAAACCTATGGGAAATAGAGAATAGAAGAGTGGTGGGGGATATAAAGTAAAAAGAGTGGGAAGAATGCTTAAAATGGAAAAATAATTTTTTTCTTAAATAATTCAAAAAAATCACATAACACAAACTTAATAAATCATAGAATATTATAATTATCATTTTCTAAAATAAATCATATCATAATAACATATAAATTGTGACTAAAATATCACTACATGGAAAACAATCTTAATATGATAAATATATGTTCAAATACAAACCTTTTCACAAAAAAAAATTAAAAAATTGAAGTGAAAATTATATTTAATTTTTTTTAAGGGAAATAGATTACTATTGAAAACATTATTATAAATAGTTCTTAATAAAAATTTATTAAATAGACACAAAGGTTTTAAAAATTATAAGTAAAAATACTTTAAATTTTTTTACTTTTAATAGAATCCTTAATAATTCAAACATGAAAAGGACATAATGTATTAATGGGGGAAAGCCTCTGTAATGTGGTAAATAAGAGACCCCTAACTCATGGTGTTGTAGGTGTGTGAGACAACTAGTTTGTTTTGGGAACAATCTATGAACTATCAAGGGATGTGTAGTGTGGTGATGAAATCTATGTTTGGAAATTCTTTGTGGGTGTTATCTCATCATGATAGTTTGTAATTTGAGTAATTATTAGTTGTGGTTCATGAAAATCCTATAAATATTTTTGTCACTAACAAGCCCATGTGAGGATGTGGAGAGTTAAAGTGTAAGAGTCATGTCTGGGTAAGTGGATGGTTCCTTGAGTTATTTCATTGGGTTCAGTGATGTGAGAATGTATGGGAATTGTTGGCAATGATTGTGAGTGTCAACATTCAGCTGACAATGAGATATTTTCATGCTTATATTTTGGTAGTGATATAATTTCTTAGTGCACATTGTGAGTGGTGTGTAGGTGAACCTAACTTGTAGGTAGAGGTGGTTGGTTTTGTGTGTGCATATAAGTGGCTGATTTTCACTGGTAGATGACAGATACTCATGTAAGGGTATCGATTAGAGGAGATCAAGAATGAATCAATGATGTCAACCTATAGAGCAAGGATTGGTTGTTAGGGGAAATTGTTGATGGGATCTAGTATGGTTTTTCACTTAGTTCATGGGTTGAATCATGTGACAAATCATAATAAAATTTTATTTAGACATCTACACTTGGGAAAGTAAGAAAACTTGGTATTATTTAGACATCATTTGAGAAACATATACAATGAATTATTTATTGGATTTAAAAGTTATTGAGAAGGAATATGGTACCTAACATTTGAGTTTTTTGAATCATGGGCATATTTAATAATAATATTGGAATCAGAAGTTTGATGTGCAGGCTCAGTGGCCCAAGATGGTAGAGAAAGACCACTAGAGACACTTCTCAGGGATGATAAGTCCTTATATGGGAGATTATAATGGACTTGGAATTTCTAGGTGTGTTATTACTTATTTTCAGCCTTTCTTTTAAGTGATTTTAGTTATTATATTTTAGGGTTAAATCATTCCCATAGTTATGTATGTCGATACCCATTTGGTTATCTCCAACCCATGGTGATATGGAATGGGCTTAAAGCCTCGTACCGAGCCATCTTGGGTGACATGTCATGTCGACCCATGTTAGGTTGTTACATATATTCAATTGAATACTTCTAGGAATGAAAATTTTCATCACCATATGAATCTCATTCTCTTCTAAAACCAGAGGCTCATGCTTAATCTACTACATGGTGTGATACTCTTTATTATATATTGTAATTGTTAACCTCAAAATTTCATAGCTCACATAGAAAAAACATGTTATATAGAATATCTCATAATTATCCTTTTAATAGAATATGACAACACAACATTCTACACCATAGTGTGTTTACATGGACTCCAAGTATACTTAATAATTCATATCGAGATGTCCTATATGGCATGGAAATCACAAAGTAGGTAAAACCTCTGAGGTCTTCCTAAGACACTTCACAAAATGTATAAACTCCCCAAGACATGAATAAATATTACACATTCCCCTCATTTTGTGGACATTATTACCATTACATGAACAACTCTTATATATAAATGGAATTATCTATATTTAATATTAAAATGTTCACGAATATTGATATTCCATCTCCCATAGTGTGATGAACTAGTCACCTTCAAAACATCTTGGATCTTAATTCTCATGTGTACCTCTACATGGTGTGAATTATTCCTCATGAAACCAACCATAGAATGATATAGATTTATCATAGTGAATTAGGGTGTTAGGATGTTACTTATATCCTATATATATAATTTCTATAATTTCTTCCCAAACCCATCCAAAACTCCATCAGCCTTCTTTATGACATCATATTCTCTTTTGGAAGTACCTTACACATTGGTACATGTGACCTTCATGTATCACTATAAGTTTCTCCATACTTTTCCATTTCATTTAAAATATGGCCTACATAATTTTATATATACAGGGATTATTATTAATTTTTCATTTTTCTAGGAACTCTACTCATGGTGTAACACTTATACTCATTCCATGGTATTTTATGAAACTTCTAAAATTTATCAAATTAACTCCATCCAACTCAAATACATTATCAAAATTATAGAATTATTCTTTTTAATATATTCATCCCCTCTTATAGAATAACTTCCAAAAAATATCAAATACTTATTTTATAATAACTTTCATAGTAACCATATATCATTCCAAACATCTACTTCCAGAACAACATCCAATAACCAATCATGTGTTGATAATAAATCCAACACCAATAATCAACATATGTTGAAAAAAAATATCACTATCCATGATTATAAAACACAGTTTTAATACATTTTTTTCAATAAATAAATCACCAAAATGTTACCAATAAATCCAATACTAACCTATATCCAATAAATCCAATATTAACACATTTCCAATAAATTCAATACCAACACCAATTCTTAATTAAATCCTGAAAATCTCCCCCCTATTAATTATTTGGCACCACTATAATGAATCTAAAACATCATCACATCATGCTTACTAATACAAATTTAAGATACCAATATATTCATGGATTCATATGATTCCTACTACCCATTTCACAAAAAATCCAAAGAAAACACTCATCATCAAGGAAAAATATAGCCTTTGATAAATCCTCTACCTTATGAAATAAGGGTGTCACTTTCCAGCACATTATCACTCTCCCAAAATTGTATTTATGTAAAAAAATATAAATGTCACTTCCTTTGATACCTATTGTAATAGTATTTGGTGAAACACATGATGACACTTATTATATTAATTTCTCCTTTCAATTATTCCCAGAGTGTCCAAAAAGGTTTAGTACTACTGTTTTCATGGAAATATTCTCTATTAATTTTTATGAGCATGGGGAATCATCAATAAATATTCTATTACATTATTGGAATATTCCTTTCATCACATTTATAGTGGATAGTCTCCCCCTTTTACAATACATTTCACAAATATTGTAACTTCCAGCTCATTCTCCACTTATTTAACAAAATTATAAATTTGAGTTTCAAGATTAAGAAAATTATTCAAATATTATTGAATCCTAAATTATTTTTATGGATTAATATTACCACATATAATTATACCATCAAAAAATATATTCAATTGTGTCATAATTTGATATAGGAAACAAAATATTAGGCTAATAACACCACTACAATACATTGCACCCACTTAAATTCAAAAGTTTCAAGAAATAACAATATTTATATTCTACCATGATGAAAACCCACATTGAATTGAATATTTTTAAATCAACCAATTCACAATATGGTATAGGAAAATTGAATTTTACCATATATAACTAGTGTGCAAACAAGGATCACCAATGACCACGATTTTTAGCGGGGAGTTTAGCTCGTACAATTCACAACATCATTATCAATATCAAACTGTAATAAGTGAACCCAATAAGGAAGAGGAGAAAACTAACTGTGTAGGTGTGGTTTAGTACGTGGTGTAGGTGTGTTCGCGGTGTAGGAGAGTCATGGTAGAGGAGAATCACGGTAGAGGAGAGGCACTAACGGAGGAGAGTCGCGGCAAAGGAGAGGCACGGCAGAGGAGAGCCACTGGTGGAGGAGAGGCGCAGTAGAGGAGATCCGCACAGTGAAGCTCAGTTCACGGTGGTGGAGGATTCGATGGCTGAGGAGGAGAAGGAGGTGGTAGATAAAGGAGTGGAGGAGGAAGGAGAGGAGGTGGCGGCGGCAGGGATCAGCTTCCATGAGATCTTGAGGGGTGCGAGGAAGGAGAAGAAAGTTATGGTTTATTTATAAAACTTGGTGACACTTTTATGAGTACTAGATAAAAATCACAGATAAAACATACCATTTATTCATAATTATAAAATTATAACCAATATATTTATTACATTTATAATTTTATAAATATATATAATTAATATATTTATTATAATTTAATAATTTAAATTATAATTAAATATATAAATATTTATGTATTTTTTTATTTATTTATTTATTTATTTATGTTTGTGTTTGTGTATAAATTATAATTATATATATATATAATTTTATAATTTAAATTATAATTAAATATATATAAATATAAATTGATATATTATTTTTATTTTTATTTTCATAAGTATTTAAATATATATATATATGTCTATGTCTATGTATATATTCATTAAAGACATATATTTATAAATAAATATATTCAAAAGGTATTAATAAATATATATTTGTCATTTAAAAAATATTTTATAATTTTATAATTATTTAAACGTATTTATATTTAATTAGTCATATATAATTATAATTATATATAATATATTTAAAAAGTATATAATTATATATAACTAAATATTTATATTTTTAAATATAATAAATACATTTATTATTTATTTAAATATATTTATCGTGATTTTAAGTATTTATGAGAAGATAAAGCTTCATATATATAAGAAATGAATGAATACACCAAGTATATATAGTACTATAGTATATATGGCCAACATTATAGGGTAAACAATAATGAACATATATTCATGAGAATATGAACGTACGCATCAATTGACACATTCATTTGGAAACATAAATTTATTTAAATATATATATATTTAATAAGTAATTATATATATATATTAAAAATTATTTATATATAATATTATAAACATATAGAATAATAAATATATAATAAATATATAACTAAAATTAATAAACATAATAAACATAAATAAAACAAAACATAATAAACATAATAAACATGCATTTTTTATTTAATGTATACATATAAACATTATTTTTGAATATAATTAAAATATTTTTATATAAATTAATAATATTTTCTATTAAAAAAATTTATCAATGCTATTATTAGCGCTAATGAAGTCTCATTTTTATCAGCGCTTTTTGTTAGCTCTAATAAAGGGTAAATTTATCAGCTCTTTTTTCTAGCACTGATAAAAGTCCCCCTTTTTTCAATGCTTTCTGATTAACACTGATAGAACCCAAGGGATTCCCTTGCTTGCATTTGTGGTAGTGTTTGTAACATCCCATTGCCTTATTTTAGGTATTTCTTGACCTTTTTTTTGATCTAAAGTTTATAGATTTATATTTTTTTTGAATTAATATAGTATGGGTAAATGTGTCAAAGGTTTTAGAGGGTGTCATTTGGTTCTAGGTTGAGATGGATGCATTTTTTGATTTTTTCCACATAACTAGTTGTGTAATGTATGCAAGACAGATTCAATCTGTGAATTTAATCCAAAAAGTGAATTTGTTGCATGATATTATACATGAAACAGTTTCATGATGTGAATGATTTTTAATATGTGAATTTTTTTAGGAAATGAAATGGTCAGGATTGGTATTTTTAACCTGAGGCGATGCCTTTTCGGCATATACACTAATCAGGATATTCATGTCATGAATAGAGGATTCATGTTGTTAATTCCTCATGCTTAGTGAGTTTTTATGCATTTTAGCATAAAACAGTTTCTTTTGTCATGCAGCATCTTCCCTCAAACCCCTAAGGCTACCCTAGGTGATTTTTGGTTGATTCCTTCCCTTCTAAATATCTCAGTTTGGCGTTTGATCTCTAATGAGTTTCCTCGCAATGGTTTTCACCTTCCCTCTACTACCCTTCTTTGATAGAGGTATAGTCTCATGTTTTCATATTGAATTAGAGTTTTATCTTAATGATTTGTGATCTAGGATTTTCTTATTTATCTTCTTGGCCTTCATTCTTCATTGGTGTTTCCCATTGTGGGTGTTGATTTTATCATTGATAAAAGGTAGGTCATTCCATATGATTTTTCCCTATAATTGAAACCCGTATTTTCTTGATTGATTTGAACTAAGTATTAAAATTATTTTAAAACATGTATTTTATAAGATTGATGATTTATTTTTAAAAGGGCATGGAAATTATGGGAAAAACCCAATTTTAATGGAATTGAAATTGTTGGGTGGATTTGAGAAAAAATGATGCCTTGATTTTGAAATCTATTTGATGAAATTATTTTATTTTAAACCTTGAGATAAATGGATTAAATTGAAATATGGTTTGAAAATGCATGAATTGATGAAAACCTATTATTTGGTTTTTAAATGAGAAAATCATGTTGAAAACTAAAATTGGAAAATTGTATTTTTAATTGATTTGAAATGATTGGTTTCCCCATGATTTATTGATTGATTAACTGAAGAACATGTGAATTGAGGTACTTAGTAGGTAATTAGGAGAATAATGCAAGTATATTACCACTTATTAATGGTTTAATGATGAAAACACTAATATAAACTTACCACGGCATGATTTCCCCGATGGGGAATTGAGTCCTGGAAGCCTAAGTTAAGGGATGTGTGTGCATATTAAGCCAAAAATCACTAATTGAGTAGTATGAGGTTACTATTTCATAAAACTAATGTACCACAGGGATTATTACATGTTTATATGAGATGTTTGATTTTATGATTACATGTCATTTATTATTGAACTATTTTATTCATGCAAACTTATTTATATAAATGTTTTATATAAAATATTCATTTAATACTATTTTGAAATATCTTCTATCATTTTTATTATGAAAGATTGTTTTTTTGAAAATATTTAAATTCCATTCCATGCCTTATTTTATTTAAATTGAAAGAATAATTGGTTTAATTATTATATTATTGATTATGGAACACTTGGTGAGACCCTACTGGACTGTTTAGCTCACACCCTACCTTTGGCTTTAGGCATTTGTAGGTTATCTTATGTCAGGTCCAACCAAATGGAAAGTGCCACTTGGAGGTGGTGGATGTTCTTAATCATTAGGACATGGAGTGATTTTGGTGAGTAGTGAAGATGTGATCCACCTAATACATGGGATATTTCTAAGGTTTTACCTTGGTAGATATTTTGTCTTTTGATGATGTATTATTGGGTATTGTTTTACCTATTTGTTTCTGGTACTTTATCCCTTTGGATTGATGAGAATACTGATTTTTATCTTTTTTCTTCAATTTTTTTGTGGTAAAATAGTTCTCTTGTGTTTCCTATATGATTTCAAGTGTTAGTCGCCAACCTGCAGGATCAGTAACACCCTTAAGACTATGAGCTAGCTCGGGTATCAGTATATGAGGGTACCCTGGGATGGTTCATGACAAAGTGGTATCAAAGGGAGGTTGGGGTTGTGCACCTTGCCTTGATGTTAGTATGCATTTGGGTTTTCCTGGTAGATAGGGGGTAGGACTATTAATACATAGGAGGTAGCTATGAGTGAGTTTTTTTCCATCTCTCATCATAATGAGCCTTAAATAACCATGGGTGTTTGGGAAAAGTGACTTTAGGGAATAATTTGATCTGATTTCTATACTTTTCCTTGCTTCTAATCTGATTATGTTGAAAACCCAATATTGAAATATACTTGATGGAATTGATATTTCTTTATCTATTATTTGATTCATTGATCTATGTATCCTTGATAATACTTTTAGTGTTTTATATTGATGTTATGTAGAATCATGCTTCTGAGGATATGTTTGATTAGGTTTCAAGAGGAATTTGTTGGTGAACCATAGCAGGTGAATCCTCCGGTTGACTAAAATATTGTTGATATTTTGGTGTATGTTGTCCAAGATTTGGGATAAGTTCCTGCACCTATTCTTGTTCAAGCTCTGGTAGTGAAACCTCAAAGGAATGAATCCATAGATCATGATCAAGATTTTCTTCATTAGAAACCAACTTTACAAGGTTTGAATGATCCTCGAGAGGCTAAGGATTGGTTGAAAAGATTAAACTTATTTTTTAGTTCTTGGTAACTCTATAAGATATAAAGGTGAAATGTGTTACCTTCAAGCTTGAGGGTACCATAAAGATATGGTGGGATGGTGATGTTGAAGAACCATGTGGGTTTATAGTGGAAATACTTTAGGCGGGGTGATAGGACCGTGACGTAGTATATGAACCATTTAGTGGAGCTTTTTTAGTTTTCTCCTGAGGTTGTATCCTATGAGAAGATAATGGCTCGATGGTTCGATATGGTTCTATGACCTGATATCCGATCATATGATTTCTTGGTGAAGCTTGCTTATTATATTGATGTGTTGGATAGAGCATTGATGGTTGAGCTTGACCTGGCTGTTAAGTCGGGGTTGATGGGAGTTCTTTTTTCTACCAGTGGAAATACTATGAGTTATTTTAAAGGAAAGAGAAAATGTGATATTTTTTATAGTGGTTATAGATATCAAGCATCATCCAAACCTACTAAAATTCCTAGAAAAGTACCTTTGACTTACTTTTGGTGTGGAAAGGTTGGTCATCCAAAATGGGTGTGCATTGAGGCACCAAAGATCTATAGTCCATGTTGTTTCTCAGGACACCTATAGAAGTTTTTTCATCTATTTTCTACTCTACACAGTGGAATGGGATCATCAACACCAAAAGTAGTATGTTTCACTTATATGCTTCAAGAACAAAGTGGTTCTATCCACATGCATCTGAAACGAAGCTTCTTCACATAGTGGAAGAGTCTCTAGAGGAAGATTATGTGGGTCCAGAGGTTGTGAGAGGTACTATCATTATAGATTCGTCTTTAATGACTAATTTATTTGACATTGGTGCATCTTACTCATTTATATATACCTATGTTGTAAACCTTTATAACCTACGTATAGAGATTTTGTCCTATGTGATGGATATTACTATGCCTCTCAGAATAAAGAGAGGACAGGGTATTCAATTCCCTATATGGGTTTTCTCTTTATCAGATATTGGTCTTACCTTTAATTTTCCGGTCCTCAACATGAACCTCTTGACATCATTTTCAGGACGGAATGGTTGATTTCTCATAAGGCCTAGATTGGCGGTTATCTTCAACAGGTCTCCTTTAATGAACCTAATGGTGTTTGTCATGTCTTTTATGGATAATGGGACAAAATGTAGAGTATATTAGGACCTCCTTTTCCAAATTTGGTTAGGGTAATATCATTTTTTTATTTTGACTTGGATTAGGAATATTTTAGCGATGATCTTCCTCTAGTTGTTGTTGAGTTTCCTAACATTTTTTCTTCTGAATTCTTTAGATATCCACTGATAAGAAAGGTTGATTTTTTTTATTGATTTAGTACCTAGTACTCAGCTAATGTATATTCATTCTTACCATATAGCACTAGTGGATTTGAAAGGGTTTAATACTCTATTGGAATATGTTTTTTAAAAAGGTTTCATATGCCTGAGTGTGTCATCGTGGGCAGTGCCTATTCTCATTGTGAATAAAGTTGATGGAACACTTTTACTATGTGTTGATTATTAGAAACGCAATCGAGTCATGATAAATAAAAAATATTCATTTCAATGTATTAATGATCTATTTAACCATATGAAAGGGGTGAAGTGGTTCTTGAAGATTGATCTTTGATCTGGATATCACCAGTTGAGAAATATCACAGTTCTTTTGTTGATCTAAAACGTCTTTTGAATTCTTCACTGGTTTTGACTCTTCTAGAGGCTGGGTAGTGTCACGAACCAAATCTGGTCACCATCAAAACCGAAACCAAACCCATGCCATTACAAGGCCAAAAAGAGAGTTCCCGATCCCCATGGTATGGCACAAGTGCCTGTGTATCATAAAATGAAGTTTGGGAAATATTTACCCGATTTTATAAACACTAAAAAACAAACGAACTCAATAAAACAAATATGGATTTTTCAACAAAAACCATCTTTTACAAAATTTCATAACTAAATTACATGATTTGAAACAATGTCAAAAGGACATTCAAAAGGTACAAAACCAAAAATCGATAGCCAAGAACCACCTCAAGTCAAGGGGTAATCACCCTCAAGACATATCCACAAGCCTTCACCACCAAGGACCTGCTAGAAACCCAAACCACTGGAACTAAGAAAATGTACCCAACCTGCGACAATAAAAAACAACCAAGTCTACTTACACCCAAGGGTGTAAGTAGGGTGTGATCCAATGCCCTGTAGGATACCATCACTAATATATTCCATGTGATAAACATTCAAGGATGAAAATCTTGCAAGATTTCATAAACATGAAATTCTAGTTACAATTTCTAAAAGATGCAACTTAAAAATTAAAACAGTTTTCAAGTAGGATATCATTAAGAATAAACACTTTTAAAAATAATTTCAACACTACTGAATTTTCTAGAAAACCATACCGTATATCTATGGTAAGAACAAAGTAACTAATGAGCACAACAAATAGGAAATAACTCCTAGGAACTAGCTCGTTGTGGATCCCAGGTACCACGTATCTCAGTGAGAGTAACTATCAAAAATATGTGTTCTCATGCATGAGCCACTAGTAGGGAAAATACACATAACCTATTGGTCCCAAATCATCATCATCATAGTTTATTTAGAGTTGTAAGTGTCAATCTTGCTAAGTGAAACTGAGGCCAAACCCCACGGATTCACTAGCATACTAGTACACGTCCACCCACCTAGATACACGGGTTTCCCTCTTGTGCTCAAACAAGTTCAACATGACAAGAAGTATAATTTGAACATGAAAACATCATTTACACATCACATGTTAACCAAACATAACACATTTACATCACACAATTCACAAAATCCACTTCTTCATTCAAATGCATTTTGAAATCATACACGCACTAAAATAGCCCACAACACTTTTCACATCACTTCAAAACTTCAAAACATACTTTAAACATTTTTATAAAACATTTAAAAGGTGATAAACATCACATAACATCCCACACACACATGCCACATAATACCCTTTTTACCTTCAAAATCATTTTATCATCAAACTTACACGAAACATCCCACAATAAGTTTCTCTCCAACATCACAATTTAATAAAACATTTCAAAAATTTAAAAAACATTCTAAAAATTTTTGACATCTTAAAACATCACTTGACCTTTGAAAAACCCATAATAGGTGAACACACACACCAAACAGTACATATTCACCCTTTTCCCACTTTGTTTAACCAACTAAAACATTTACAATTTTCATAAAAAGAACCCAAGTGGTGTAAATATGTCTTGCACACAAAACCCATTTCAAAACCCCCATTTAAGACCAAAACAAAAACAATTCCTATAAAAAATAGAATTTGAATTCATAGAGACGTTTATAAAACCACTTTCAAGTGTTATAAAATCACCTTGAATAATACCGCAAAAGATACAAATGAAAACACACATTTTCATAAAATGCTCTCAAGAAGTATAACAATGTTAGACACATAAAACCTATTCAAAAACCCTATTTTTAGGCCCAAATGAAACTAATTAATTAGAAAACCATAATTGGAAGGCCAAACAAGATTTAGTAAACCAATTCCATAAGTTATAAAATACACCCAAATAATACCCCATGAGTTACACATGAAAACACCCAATTTCAAATTAAAATTCATCTATAAAATTAAACACATAACCAAATCAGTCATAAATAGTTTTCACACCACACCCAACATATGAGGAATATGAAAAATGATTAAATACATAAAGTTAACTCATCAATAATTACTTACACATAGAACCACTTACCTTTTATGTCGAAACCCTCAAAACATGGTGCGAAACATAAACCACACCATCGCCGCACCTCAAGGAAGTGAAATCCAACCTAAAACCACAATATTTCACCCAAAAGAAAAGAAGTAAAACCCTAGGTTATAACCCTAACTTATGTACATTAGTAACCTCAAGGATAAGGGAAGAAACCCTAATCACATTGAATGTAACCCTAAGCAAATTGAAAGAAGAATGAAGAAGACCAACTTACTTGAGGGATCTTATAGAAATCACCCCAAATACACCAGTGTATGAATTTTAAAGCTTCCAAAAATTCAAGTGAGGTTCTAAAAAACATAAGGAGACCATGTAGGAATTTGAATGGGGAAAAAAGAGTGATAAATGAATGTGTTACAAAACATAATTTTCAGTCATAGTGACATTTATAAAACCACTTTCAAGTGTTATAAAATCATGTTGAATAATACCACAAAAGATACAAATGAAAACACACATTTTCATAAAATGCTCTCAAGAAGTATAACAATGTTATACACATCAAACCTATACAAAAACCCTCTTTTTAGGCCCACATGACACTAATATATTACCAAACCAGAATTGGAAGTCCAAAAAGGATTTAGTAAACAAATTCCATAAGTTATAAAATACACCCAAATAATACCCCATGAGTTACACATGAAAACACCCAATTTCAAGTTAAAATTCAACTATAAAATTAAACACGTAACCAAATCAATCATAACTAGTTTTCGCACCACACCCAACATATGAGGAATATTAAAAATGAGTAAATATATCAATCTAACTCATCAATAATTGTTTACACATAGAACCACCTACCTTTTATGTTGAAACCCTCAAAACATGGTGTGAAACATAAATCGCACCATCGTCGCACCTCAAGGAAGTGAAATCCAACCTAAAACCACAAGATTTCACCCAAAAGACAATAAATCAAACCCTAACTTTTGGACATTAGGAACCTCAAGGATAAGGGAAGACACCCTAATCACATTGAATGTAACCCTAAGAAAATTGAAAGAAGAATGAAGAAGACCAACTTACTTGAGGGATCTTGTAGAAATTTCCCCAAATACACCAGTATCTGAATTTTCAAGACGAAAAAAATTCAAGTGATGTTCTAAAATGGATAAGGAGACCATGTAGGAATTTTAATTGAGAAAAAAGAGTGATAATGAAGGTGTTATGAAGGAAAAAAATTACCTTTATAAATCTGCTCGAATTAAGAAAGATTAAGAATTTTCTACTTGTTCTGCAAAGAAAACGAGCTCCAAAGAGGGGGATAAGAGATTGGGGGAGAACCTAGGTTCAGTGGTCTTGGGTTAGAGGTGGAATCACCAAAAAATAGTTAAAATTGAATAAGTTATTAAATAAACAAAATGTTTTTTTAAAATTGGAAATGGGCTTTCGGGGTTTCCCAACTCCTTAAATAAAAACTCAAATACACCATGATTATGGATATCTAAAGGCTACAAATTGACATGGTGGTGGTAATATGTTAGGGGAGTCCACATAGGAATTGTAATGGATGAAAAATTTTGAAAAATTAATGAGTTATAAAGGAAACAAATTTTATTTTAAAATCTAGAATTGGGTGTTGGAGTTGGTGGCCTGGAACCAACTAATTTGTACTTTATTCATTAATAAATACCTTATCACATATTGATTGTTCTTCTACATGACAATTCATATGATAATTTCCTAAGGATATCTATTACATTAATGGGTCATAGTGTATCCCTACTATAATGAGAACCTGGAAGTTCCATAACACTTATCTTGAATATATGTTCTATGGCCGGATGATGTTATTTGAGGGACACAAATAATACAGGTCATTAGGGGTGAGGACTCATAAAACTTTGAGGCACCTTCTCATGGTGTGAGACCTTGGTAATATCCAGAAGGATATTATGAGAACGAGACCTTCCAGTAGGAAATCCACATTTCATAGTGTCCTTGGATGTTCCTATCTATGGATGTGTGTATTGGTCCTTAGACTTTAAGATTATTATTAATGGGTATTACAACTCGTGCACTTAGATTTATTGACAAAAACTGTGACGACACACTGTTCGTAGTGAGGTAGGATACGTTTGATGCATCACAAGTAATATTGCATTGATATATAATGTAAGAAAGGATTTTTCCCTTCTGTTCCATAACAGAAGTAGATATCTTAGGCCTTTTGATGGAATTGATATATCCTAAGTAAATCCATGGACATGGTAAGGAATGGGCAAGTTCAATTCTGAAAAGTCAGAGAAATAATAATCGAGCACATGGGTTGATGTCACTACCATGCAACCTGCTTGATTATATATATCTAAACAAAGGTATTATATTACACAGTAAGTGTTCATATGAGGTGACACGTCATTGTGGTGTTAACTTATTTCTCTATGGGTGCCTTGGCGTGTTGCTAGATGATAACCTTGGACTTTAGGCAGGCTCCGCCTAATGCCACTGAGAAAGAGCCCTAGAGGTTCACACACTAAGTGTGTCCATGTATCTCAATTAAATATTAATTTAAAAAGTTAAATAAAGATTTTTCCCGACTGTGGTTTAATAATTATTTAAGGATGTTTGATCGCATTTATTTCGACACTAGTTATTCGAGAGAATATATATTGTGCACGAAATAATATATATTTATTAGAAAGTAATGCAGTTACATTTATTTAAGAAATAAATATCCATTACTCAAGGACTAATAAATGTGGTGGAGGAAATAAAGAAAAATGGAAAATAAAATTACATGCCATGTATATTAAATATAAACGCCATGTAGTTTTATGGAAAACGAGTACACTCCATGTATTAATGATTACATGACGTGTAGTTTTTCCAGTCAGGATTTTGAGGATATAATATTATTTTATTAAATTATATTTATTATAATCAGTGTGGGCTCATGTCGAGTAATTAATAATTCAACATGGGGGTTTTCAATAAGAGTTAATAAAATAAATAAATTGTGTAATGTGTTTATTTATTGTCATAACACTATAACCTCAAACCCAATTATAAATATCCTCACAACCCCAACACTTTTCAAGAGATAATAATTGTGCACAACAATTTTGGAGAGTTATCTCAAGGCTGAAAGAACTCCTTCCTCCAAGAACGCTCTCAAGATAGAGAGAGATCCACCACCACCAGATCAAGGCGATCGAAGGCAGACATCGCAAGAGAATGTTCTTCCGTGATAGCATCTGGAGATCCCTTCGGCAACATCTAGAGATACGTGGAGCACGTGTGGATCACTTCTAGAGGAATCCTACACTTGGATTCTACAATTCCATGACGGATCACACCAGATCGTAACTAGAGACATCAATGAAGAAAGAATTCCACCAAGGTAATTCTTTTGAATTAATTAAATTAATTATAACCAACACATGATGATCCTATCTCTATGGTTCTGAGACTCCCTCTTTTGTTTTTCATTCTTAATTATATTATAAAGATCTGGCATTTTATATCGTAACGGATCTCGGTTTGAACATTGTTTAACGCTAAAATCAAAGTTGGGAAAACCCACCAATGCACTTCCGCTGCGCCCGGAACCAACATTGGGCTCACGGTTTAGCCCAATTCATGAAAACTCACCCATTCCTCCATAAAATCTTGGAAAACCCCCAAAACAAAGCATGAATGGAAGATAAATTAAAAATACATTTAAAATAATTTGTGTATGTGATAGGTAGGGATATATGGTCTTTTTTAGTGCATCGAGTTTGGGTTTGGGTTGCATCCTTATGAAAGGTGATTATGTAGTAACTTATGGTTCCAGACATCTTAGGCCATGCAAGAAGAGTTATTTTACCCATGACCAAAAACTCATGATTATGATGTATGCTCTTAAGATTTGGTGTCATTACCTTTTCGGTGAAAATTTTTCCCTTTATTATGACCACAAAATCTTGAGTTATATCTTCTCTCAAAAATATTTGAACCTCTAATAGAGAAGTTGGGTAGAGTATCTGTAGTACTTTGATTTTGACATTGCCTATACCCCTAGAAAGGGGAATGTCATTATTTATTATAGGAAACATCTGACTGAGGCCAGAAAGATTCATCAGAATAGTGTAATCAGATGTCTCTCTTTACTCAGTTTCATTTAGGAGTCTGAGAGAATGATTCTGAGGTTGTTTTTGCAAGCATAAAATTGACCTCATCTCTTCTTGAGATGATTATTCGGGAGAAGAAATTTGATGATAAATTATATGGAATTAGGCACTCTATTTATAGTGGGGATACCATTGGTGACTTTTCATTCTATTCAAATAATATCCTTTGTTTTTAAAACTGGTATGTTATACCTTTTCCCTATGAGAAAAGGATATGATGGGGTATTTCCATAATTCATGGTGGGCGGTGCACCTAGGTACCAAAAATATGTTCTATGATATAAAGTAGTGATTTTTGTGGCCATGTATGAGACAATATATCATTTACTTTTTTTTCTCATTATGATATCTACCAACATGTCAAAGTTGATCACTAGAGGCCTTCAGGTTTTCTTCATCTAGTTCCAGTGCCAACTTGTAAGTGTGATGAGATTTCTAAGGACTTTATGGTTAGGCTTCCGCATACCCCTCAAGGGAATAATGTGACATGGGTTGTGATTGATAGGCTGACCAAATCATCTCAATTTATACCCATTTGAGATACAACCAAATTTAAGGACTTGGGACATCTCTATATGCAAGATATTGTCATATTACATGGAGTTCCATCAGATATAGTCTCTTATAGGGATCTTTGCTTCACTTCTCGCTTTTAGAGAGGAATTTAGGAGGAAATGGGATATCGGGAATGTTTGAGCCCAATATATCATCCATAAATGGATGGAAAAATAGATTTATCTATAAATATTCTTGAGGATATGATATGTACTTACGTTCTTGAATTTAGTGGGCCTTAGGATGAACATTTGGGGATATTTGGTTTTCTTAAAATAGTTACTATTACTCTATCAGAATGGATCCTTTTCAGGGCTTGTATGGTTATCCTTGTAAATCTCCATTATATTGGTCAAAGATTAGTGAAAATTACTTAGTTGGATTGAGTTTGGTCCAAGAGATGATAGTGAGGATTCACTTGATTCATCGGAGAATAGTGACAGCACATAGATAATATAAATCCTATGTTGATCATTATTAGTAACCGTTGGAGTTTTTTGTTAGTGACCTGGTGTTTTTTAGAGTTTCACCTTGGTTGGTTCACCGATGTCTTGGGAAACGTGAAAATATTGCATCGAGGTTTGTGGGGTCTTTTGATATTGTTGACCAAGTGGGTAAAGTAGCCTACCATTTGGCACTTCCACCATATTTTAATTAAATCCAAAACATTTTTTATGTATCAAAACTTCAAAATTACCTTTTTGACCCTTCCCATGTCTTAATATGGGAAGATATTGATTTTTCTCCTCATTTATCTTTGACTGAGTATCCAATCAAAATTGTTGATTTTGAGACAAAGTTTCTTTATGGTAAGATGATACCTTTGGTCTATGTGCTATGGAAGCATGGTTCTTATTCATATAAGGTATGGGAGAATAAGGAACTAGTAAGAGAGAAGTGAAATTATCTCTTTGATATGGAATCTTCTTGATAGGATTTCTGGGGGGCATAAAGTGTTTATGGTGGAGAGGTTGTAACATATCATTACCTTCTTTCAAGTATTTCTTAACCCGTTTTTTATCTAAATTTTGGGGATGTATATATGTTTGAATTAATGGAGCCTGAGTAAATATTTCAAAGGATTTAGAGGGTTCTCTTTGAGTTTGGGTTGAGTTGTAAGCATTTTATAAGTTTTTATACATAAACTGGTTGTGTACTATCTACATGATAGATTCACACCGTGAATGTAATTCACGATGTGATTCCATCGCTCGATCGAATCCATGAAACAATTTCATGGCATGAATTATTTTTAATCCATGAATTTTTTTCACAATGTGAAATTTTTTGGATCAGTATTTTTAATCCGAGGTGATTCTTTTTTTATGTATGCACCACTCAAGATATTCACATAATGAATAGAGGATTCATGATGTAAATTCCTCATGCCCGATGATTTTTTATGCACTGCAGCCTAAAAATATTTCTTTTGTCATGAATCCACTTCCCACAAACTCCTAGGGATACCCCATGTGATTTTTGGGTGATTCATTCTCTTTGATACATCTTGGTTTGGTGTTTGGTCTCCAGTGATTTTCCTCACTATATTTTTCTCCTTTTCTATGCTTCCCTTCTTTGAAATTGATATGATATCATGTTTTATGATTGAATTGGAGTTTGATCTTGATGATTTTTGATATATGATTTTTTTATCTCTTTACCTTCATTCGTCGTTGAAATTTCTTATTGCGGGTGTTAATTTGATCATTTATAAAAGGTAGGTGGTTCCATATTTTTTTTTCTACAATTGAAACCCTAATTTTCTTGATTGATTTAAAATGAGTTTTTAAATGATTTAAAGCCTTATATTTTATATGATTGATGTTTTATTTTTAAAAGGTCATGAAAATTATGAAAAAAATCCCAATTTCAATGGAATTGATATAGTTGGGTGGGTTTAAGAAAAATTAATGGCTTGATTTAGAAATTGATTTGATAAAATGATTTAATGTTGGACCTTGAGTTAAATAGATTAAATTGAAATATGATTTGAAATGGGATTAATTGATGAAAACCTATGATTTGTTTTTTAAATGAGAAATCCATTTTGAAAACTAAAATTGGGAGATTGTATTTTTAATTTATTTGAAATGATTGATTGGCCCATGATTGATCGATTGATTGATTGAAGTACATATGAACTAGGGTAGTTAGTAGGTAATTAGGATAAACATTAAATGATTTTACCCTTATCAATGGTTTGACGATGAAAACACTGACATGAACTTACTACGACATGATTTCCCTGATGGGGAGTTGAGTCTTGATGGCCTGAACTAAGGGACGTGGGCACACATTGAGCCAAGATCACTTATTGGGTAGTGTTAGGATCTTATTTCCATAAAATAATGTGTCACAGGGATTATTACATGTTTATATGAGATGTTTGATTTGATTATTACATTTCATTGATTATTGAACAGTTTTATTCATGTCACCTTCTTTATATAAAATTTTTTATATAAAATGTTCATTTAAGCTTATTTTGAAATATCTTCCATATTTTTTATTATGAAATCATGTTTTTTGAAAATATATAAATGCCATGCCATGCCTTATTTTATTTAAATTTAAAACATAATTGGTTTAATTGTTATGGAATTGATTATGGAAAACTTGGTGTGACCCTCCTGTTTTATTTATATCACACCCTACCTTTGCCTTTGGGAATTTCTAGATTATCTTATGTCATGTCCAGGCAAGGGAAATCACCACTTATAGGTGGTGTATGTTATTGATCTTTGGGACATAGAGTGATGTAGGTGACTAATGGAGATTTTATCCACCTATTATATAGGATATTTCTAATATTTTACCCTACCATATGTTGTGTATTTTGATGATATATTGTTAGGTATTGTTTTACATATTTATTTGTGGTACTTTCTCCCTTTGGAGTGTTGATCATACTAACTTGTATCTTTTTTCTTCCACTATTTTGTGTAAAAATAGTTCTCTTTTGTTTCTTATATTATGTTGGGTACTAGTCTCCAACTTATGGGGATCAAGAAAGCCCTTTGAGATATTTTAGGGATGGTTTAGGTATCAATGTATCAGGCTATCCCTGGCTAGTTTGTGACAAGGTTCTAAGTGTAGCAGAGCACCTCGGTGGCCATAAAAATAAAAAAAAATTATTGATATGATGAATCATTCACAATATTTTCAATGTCATGAATTCCATGACCACTAAATTTTTTCCACCAGAAATTTACTTTAAGAAACCTGGTAACCTAAGAGGATATTTTCATGTTAAATTTATAATTAATTTATTTAATATCAGAATAACAGGTTAACTTGTTTTAGGTTATTTCTTCGATGAAGATGTTGATCTTATGAAAAAACCCTTTCAGATTACCTTCATTAAATTTTTAGGATCCAAGGGTAGAATACCTATAGTAGTGATCCACACATGCTCCTTTTATCTCTAAATAGTCACCAATGGAATTCCAAGTGTTATCATGGTGGATCAATCATCTTGTGTTGTTCACCTTGATCGCTCATCCTTTAGGCTTTATGGATTTCTTCTTGTTCTTGAGAAGATGAGAGGAATAGGATTTGAGGGAGAAATTTATTGTATGCAACGATTCTCAGTTATTGATTACCCTACAAAATATATATAACCATCTATTTATAGAGATATGGTTTAGGTTAAAACATTATTTAATTGCATACCGACCCTTAAATAATATAATAATACTTAACAAACCTCATACCAAAATAATAATAGTATTATTATTATTTTTATGTTGTGCATTCTAACTTGCGCAATAATAAATATTATTTTACTAACTTGTAAATTAATATTTATCACCAAACATAGTCTTGGTCTGTTTAGACTCCTTGAAATTTATTAAATACACAAATAAATATTTATTTAAGTATTCCATTCATTAATAAACATTTGTGATCAATAAAACATGATTAAAGTTAGTACTTGGTCTTGAGAATAATATTTATTCTATTAATTAAATTCAAATATAATTTAATCAAGATCAATTGAAACACTTAGTGTGTGACCCTCTAGGATTCTTTCTCATTGAAATTAGTTAGGCTTTCCTAAAGTCCAAGATTACTATCTAGCAACGAGTCAAGGCACCCAAGATAAAGAACATAATGCCGTAATGTCAAAAATCACATATAAATGCTTGTTTTATAATATAATACTTTTTTCATGATATCTCATAAAGTAGGTTTCACATATATGTCTCCAACCTATATACTCTATACATCTTTATTTGACTATCTTAAATAAACATTTCATTACACCATGGACTTGGAATTTATTGTGATGATTTTATTCTAATAAAAGGGTTGAGATATCAAATTCCTTAAATATAAAAGGGAAAAATCCTTCCTCGAATTATTCTTTAATAACACATCACTCATGACTCACCCAACATATCTAGATTTTCATGAAGTGTATCATCATGGTTTATGAAATACACATAAGTGCATGAGTTATGATATTCATTAATAATAATCTTAAAGTCAAAGGACCATTACACATGCTCATAGATAGGAATATATGATGACACCAAAACATGTTGAATTCCTACCGGTGAGTATATTCTAATAATCTAATGTCTTAGAGATTACCATGTTTGAACTTCATGGGATGAAGTCTCATCTTCTTACGAGTACTCACACCTGATAACCATGTTCTATGTGTCCAATCATAGAATGATATTTGATCATAGAACTATATTTAATAATATTGTCATGGCGATATGGGGTTCTCATCATAGTGGGGAACTCCTATGACTTTATCAATGTGGTAGATACTCTATGACATTATTACATTAAATTCATGCAAAAAATAAACAATATATAATAAGATATTTTATTAATATTAAAATAATAAAATATAAATGTAGTCAAAGTATAAATAGTTGGTCCATAGACACTAACTCCAACAAAATCCCACTTATACTAGATATAACTACCTACAACTTTCAATCCACTAGACCTCACATAAAGATCATGTTTCTTATGATACAAGGCTTTAGTTAATGGGTCTGCCATGTTGTATTTTTTGTAAATACTACTCACTACAACCACACCTCTCTAAGAAAATTTCAGTAAGATATTATGCTTCCAAAGTATGTTCTTTGTCTACTGATGTGACCTTGGATATTTTACAATAGTTGTAGCTTCATTATTATCACAATAGAGTGGGATGAGATCTTTAATGTTGGGTATCACATCAAGCTCTTGGATGAAGTTACATATTGATACTACTTTTTTAGCTACCTTAGAATCCACACTATACTTAGACTCTATTGTAGAATCTATGAACACAACCTACTTTGATCTTTTATAGATCATAACACCTCCATTCAAAGTGAAGATGTATCTCAGCTATTATTTCATATAATCTTGATCTATTTGGAAACAATTATCTTTATTTCATATGATGACTTGTTCATAATATACTTCAAAGACCAATAATATATCCTTAGTACACCTAAAATACTTAAGGGTAGTCTTGACTATCATCCAATAGTGGTCACCTGGGTCATCTTGATATATTCTTATTGCACTCAAGTCATAGAAAACATCTATACTAGTACATAGCATATAATACATGAATAATCCAATTGTAGGTGCTTATGGAATCCTTTACATTATTTTTATTTCATCATGTTTCTGAGGATTCATTTTCCTAAAAATATTAATGAAATCTGACACTGGCATCAATACCCTATTGGATTGTTCTATACTGAACCTATTTGGTATATTGTAAATATATGTACTTTGAATTATCGAGAAACCTCTTGGATCTATCATGATGAATCTTGATCCCAAGAATATATGTTGCTTCACCTGATCCATTCATGGATAAGCATTTATTCAACCATGCCTTAACAGACTGTAACATTGTTATTTCTTTTCCATTAAGTAATATTTCATCAACATATACTATTAAGAAAATGAACACAATACCAATAAAACATTTATCGACACATGGTTCAAATTCATTATTTATGAAACCAAATTTCATTATGGAATCATTAAATAAAATGCTCCATGAACTGGATGCTTACTTTAATACATAAATGGATTTTTACATTTTTCATATCTTTTTGGAATCCTTTAGAGTTAAAAACCCTTTGGGTTGTGTCATATAGACATCTTTATAAAGTTTATAGTTAAGTAAATGCATTTTGAAATCCATTTTCCAAATATCATGTTCATGAATGGAAAGTATAATTCTGATAGATTTCATCATAAAAACTGGTGAAAAGGTTTCATAGCAGTCAATGCCTTAACACTGTTCAAACCCTTTTATAAGAGATCATGACTTATGGGTGTTAAATTTCCCATCAATGTCTATTTTATTCTTTAATACCAATTTACAACCAATGGTATTTACATCCACTAGAAAATCTACCAAAATATGGACTTGGTTTTGGTACATAGAATCCATTTTCGTATTCATGGCTTCTTTTCCACTTGGAAACATCTACGCCACTTACTATTTCCTTTCAGGTTATAGGATTGTTATTATCAACTAATCATTAGTCACCATCATTGGTGATGAGAAAACCATATTTCTCTGGTTCTCTAACCACTCTTATATTCTTACATAGTATTTGTCTCTCTGAAACATCTTCTTTCATGGGGTTGTGTAGAATTTTTTCCTATGTTAACTCTATTGTATCTTGAGAAAGGACTTCATAAAAGTTTTTCTTTCTCCCGCTATCTATTTTAGATAAATAATACTTCTCATGAAATTTGGGATGTATGTCAACTACAACATTTTTGTTTGAATGATTGTATATATATTATCCCTTTGTTTTAATGGGAGATCCTATAAAGATACACTTTGTTCCTTGGGGTTCAAGCTTGTTACCTGAAGAGGACTTAACAAATGCTTCACATCCACACACATGTAAATATGACAACATGGGTTTCTTTTCACTATATAATTGTTATATAATACCATTTATCACTTTATTTGGCACTCGGTTTAGTATGTATGTTTTTGTTTGTGATGTGTATCCCCAAAAGGATAATGGAAAATTTGCATGACTCATCATTGATTTCACCATGTCCAACAGTGTGTAGTTCCTTATTTCACATAAAATATTCCATTTATGTGTATAAAGAGGAGTGAGTTGAGATAAAATCTCAAACTCCCATAAATAATCAATGAATCCTTGATTGATATATTCTCCACCATATTCTGAGTGGGGCTTCTTAATATTCATACCAAGCTAGTTCTTAACTTCATTCTTGTATTGCTTAAATTTTTTTAAGTAATATGACTTAAATTTCAAAAATTATACATATCCATATCTACTGAAATCATCTATAAAAGTTATGAAGTATGAGTACTCACCCCTTGATTCAATTGAAAAAGGTTCATACACATCAGAATGAACTAATTGAAGAAGCTCCTTGTCCATTTTATCTTTTATACTAAATAGGGATTTGGTCATTTTTCCTTGTAAACATGCATGACATACACTGAGTGTTTTTAGTTTAAAAGAATATAAATATCTATCTTTTTGTAATTTAGTCAAACATTTTTCATTTACATGACCTAGTCGGTGATACCATAGTTGGTTGTGGTATGAATCATGTTAAGAAGTGTTTTTATTGATTTTTATAACTTGGTTCAGGTAATCCAACACATAAAGACTGTTATTTAAATGTGTCGTACCATAAAAAAATCTATATTTATAAAATAAGCAACATTTATTCTTGAACTTGAAAATAAATCCATCTGTATCAAGTCTGGATACCAATATAATTTTTTTAGTAATGGATGGAACATAATAACAACCTTTCAAAACCAAGATCGTCTCAGTTGGCAACATGAGGCGGTAGTCATCTATATCTACAACTAAAATTTTATCCCTATTGGTTATTCATATATCTACCTCCCATTGGTCAATATTTTTGAATCTACTTGGTTCTTGTATTTGAATAAAAATGTGAGTACCAAAAGCTACATCTAATACCTGATTTGTAGAAATATATAAATTGTACTCGATAAAAAATGCTCCATAAGCTTCCCCTTTCTTCTTTAGCTGGGTGCAATTTTTCTTCTAGTAGTCTTTATTTCCACATGCAAAATGGATAGTATCTTTTTCCCTTGCTTGAACATTGATCTTTCACTTCTTGGAAGGGCATTGCGAATATTATTTGGGATTAGATATCTTTATTTGTCCTTTTTATTTATTCATCATAAGGATGCAAGTATTTTAATGATTTTTTTCCCTATATACTTATAGAATAAGAGTAAGAAGATATATGAGATACTTCTCAATGTTTTTCATGTTAAAATTAACAACAAAGTCATATAATATCTAAAGGAGTGATGAAATAATGAGATCGGTGCATAGCTCATCAGGGATTTTAAACCCTAGAACCTCTAGGAACTCATTGTAGCTAATGAGATTGACTATGTGAGGCCCAACTAATGCACCCTATCTAATATTTCTCTAAAAAAGATCCTTGGATATTTCAAACCATTCTCATCTTTCTCTCTCCTAGTAAAGACCACAAATATGATTGGTCGTGCTATAGAAATCCATGTTTTCATGTGACTTGAGGAGTTCACTAGGCATAGATGATAATATAAAACATTGAATTCCAACCATGTCACTCAAATGATTTTGATATACAAGGAACTCTTCATCACTCACTGACTTTATAGGTAGATCAGGTAATAATGATTTTATCATGTAAGATTTTTATTCATGGTGTAACACAACCTGATGGTTTCTAAACCATTCCTAGAAGTTACTGCCAGTGAGGACATGGTATTTATCCAATATAGATCATATGGATAGTGTGGATGAAGAACTTTCCATTTATTATAAAATTTAAAATAGAATATTATTAGTACTTTTCTTGATTACAAATTATGTGAGAAATGATAATAATTCATTTTATTAAATATCTCATGATTTTATCAAGTCTCAATAGATCTTACCATTGAACTTTGAATGTCTAGTTGCTATAACATTCCAATAGAAAAGATCCATATTTCCATTCTTAATGATCCATAATTTGTCTATGAAAACCGTATGAAGGTATTTTGGTAGGTGTCATTTCCAACTATGGGCTTGCAGTTCCTTAATCTATTGAGTGGACTCCCCAATACAGAAACCCAAACTGGGATTTACTCAACACTTTCCTCCAAATTTGTATTGATAATACTGTTGATTGGAGTAGAACACTCAATAGGGGGTGAATTTAGTTCCTGTAAAAGGTTGATTTAAAAGATTCCCCCAAATTTAAAACTTAACAGACCAGTTAATCAAAGTACTGAATTTATAATAGTCTAACTATTCAACTAGTTTCTCATAAGATTGATTATTTCTCAGTTTTAATAATATGAGATATTGATACAGATTTTTAGACTAATATAATAATCCAAAGTAGCTATAAACACTATCCAAGACTAACTATCAAAGTGAAATTCAGTTTTATGAAATACAGGTAAAAACAGAGAAAACTATATTTGAAAACGCAGATATAAAATAAAAGGTTCAGTCTCAAGATGAGACTTATTCCTCTCCACTTGGTGATAACCTTCCACCAAGCAATCTATATAGATAAATGTTTTGATCCACACCTTAGATCAGGGTTTACACAAAAGTACATAGACTGTTCAGGTCACAAGACCTCTACCACGGTTCTACATGGGAACAAAATACAAAAAGGTCATATAGGACCTCTTCCAAAATTCTTCATGGGATAAACAATTGTAAAGATGTAGTTGTTTTAGGATATCTAGTATCCTCAGTTTAGTGTAGGAGACAGTGTGTGTTTTACAGACAGATGCACACACTACTCAAAAATGTAATAAAAAGGTACACAATAGAACAATAAGTATTAGATAGAGTTTATAAGGCTCTGTGTATTATGAAGTTCAGCTCTGGACTCTTTGATGTATCATAGTTTAAACTAGAGTCCTCTTTGGGAACCAGACACTAAAAATAGAGTGTTGTGGAGCACTGTGTTCTGTCTTCCAGGAGGGTGAAATGTTCTTCTCCTTAGGTTCAGTTGAATGCTGTAGAGATGATGGAACTTTTATGGACAGCAGTCCTCTGTTTCACAGCAAGAAGGAATAAATAATTCCTCATGTTTTCTTCCTTTCTATATGTTTCCTGTATAGGTATTCTACTGAGTCTACTCATATCTTCTTGTTTATGCATATATCTTTCATGCACTCTTCTTTGTATATATATATTCTTGTATCCTGACAATATGCATGTTTTAAGGTATATGATGTACCTTTTACTTATGACATCCTCATTTAATATGTCTTTAAAAATCATTAAATTAATCAGTCTCATTAAACTACTCAAAATATGATTGTTATAAGTAATATTAAATAAAGTAAACTTAAACATTCTATTGGTGAGTCCTCAATCGGTATCTCCTTTTATCGGTGACTCGTTCCATTGGTGTCTCCTTATTTCAGATGATCTATGCATTGGTAAGTCCTTACGTCAGTAGGTCCATGCATTGGTAGGCCCATGCATCGGTAGGTCCTTGCCTCGGTAGGTCCATGCATCGGTAGATCCATGTGTCGGTAGGTCCTTGCATCAGTAATTCCATGCATCGGTAGGTCCATGCATTGATAGGTCCTTTGAACTATTGGTGAGACAGTCAGTCTATCAGTGGTTCGATTTCACTATCAATGAGTCCTTACATCGGTAGTTCCATGCATCGATAAGTCAATTGATCTATCGGTGACTCATTTAAACTATCAGTGTGTCATTATATCGGTCTTTCCATGCGTCAGTGACTCATTTTAACTATGGTGTCTCATTCCTTCTATCGGTGTCAGTCTGTCATACTTAGAAAATATCTCTTCTTGGATTGTCTTACAACATAAATATTAATAGAATGTATTAAAATTATATGTGATTTTAGATAATCATAATTACACATATTGAAACTTAAATAGACATGATTGAAATTATTATACATAATTAATAATATTTTACATGATTTGTGATTATTAAAACCATTAATACTAGAGAGGGTGGCCAACAGTCTCATATAGTACAACAATATACCCCTTTTGATGATCACAAATCATGGCATTATAAAGTGCAATCATTTGATGTGGAATATAATCATTCTACTTATCATCTCCTATTATTCATGAATTTTTTCAATATATAGATAAGTAATCAGAGGTAAAATAAATAGTAATGGTATAAAAGAAAAAATAAAAAGAATAGTATCAAAGACTAATGCCTTTTCTTCCCATATGTAATCAAAGGTAAGGAAAAAAATAAAATTCATAAGAGTGATATCAAGGATAATGCCAAACTATTCTCCCCCTTTTTGGATTATCAAAAAGTGCAAGAGAAGCAAAAATTATTCTCCCCCTTTTCATTCTAATCAAGAAGGAAATGGGTATTAAAGGAAAAAAAGTATCTGAAAATAATAGATAAAAGATAAATAGATTAAAGACAAGAACATGAAATTTTAATTAATCAATGAAGTACAAAGGATTACAAATCTTCAGGGAAAGACAACAAAAAACAACTAAACAGCCCTATCAGAGAGTTATCCACGCTACTTATCAAGATTAAGATGTTCCTTCCCTTTCTCAGAGGGGTCAATAGAAGGTCCAGTAGGTGGTGACTTAGAATCTAGAGGGTCTGAAGAAATTTTTATAGGAGGTAGGATCACTCCTTTTGGAACATTAGGTATAAGGCTGGGTTTGTGTTGTGATAACACGGGAGGATGAATCTTCTCTTAGATCACTGGAAAAATATGATTCAAGGCTTGAGAAACTAACATATGAGGTGGAGGAACTGATCTAGTAGGTCCAATAGGTGTAGCAATAGGCACCATGATCACTTAACTATGCACATGAAGGTATGGTTTGAAAATCTTGATGAAATCCACAATGATTTCACCAACATACTTTATATATTTATCAAAGTCATCTTTATTCTCCGTGAATTTTTTCAAAAGAGGGGTGAAGTCCTTAAACTTGTGTACTTGGTCTTTTAAAGATTTGGTCACTAGAGGAAATGATAGGTTCTCTATAAAATTCTTAAATAGACCAGTCAACTGATGCTTGGTAATGATCTTCTTGAAATAATGATCTACCTTTTTTGTGATCTGAGAATTTGCAGTCTCAAAACTCTTAGAATAGAGTCTAACCATATCATGAACATGGTCACTATTATTTTCAAACTTTTCAAGGCTAGCCAAACCAAAAGAATCAAATAGAGCTTGAAGCTCTTCCTTAACAACATTTCTCACTTTCTCAATGTCTAAGGATTGAGAAGTCTGACTAGAGGTAAAAGGGATATCAGTATGAGCTAAGGTGTGAGTCTTCAGAGCTTTAAGAATAGTCTCTATATAGCCTTTATATTCTAATGTCAAAGTATTTATTAAAGAGACAATACCAGTCATTTCTTTTCTCAAGTTGGCAATATTTTCAACAATTGTCTCATTAGTTGTGATTAAGTCGGGTTGAATCTCTTCTATCACTTTCTTTGAAACATTATCTGCATTATCCTCACTCACACCCATTGTCTGACTTGGAACAAAAACAGCTTTCCCAAACTTCTTCATTCCTTCTATTGAATATCTAAGAAAGTGTAATTCATTACTCAGATCAGTGTTTTCCCTTAAATCTTGTTGAATATCATGCACTATCTAAGATTGAACTAATACACTTACAACTGAACAAACTTCCTCCTTAAATCTTTTAAAATATACTTTAGTGACAGAATCACTAAGAAGGGTCTCATCCATTGATTATTTGGAAACAGGTACAAATACCTCATCATTTGAGTCTTCATAATCCAAACCTAGTACTACATACCTAGGATTCCTTTCCCATTCAATCATAACAACATAATCTAGAGGAGTGATAGTCTCAAGTCTTACTCTTCCAGGTTGATGCTCCTCACCACCTTGATCTCTCCTTTCTTGAGGTTCCCCCTCAATATGATCTCTCCTCATTAGTTTCTCACCTTCATCATGAGGTATCCTTCTTTAATATACTAACTTAGGTATAGGAATCACTTGAACTTCCACTTCATCATGAACTTCATCATTTTCTCTTTCTTTAACAACAACTTTAGGAGGTTCTTCCAACCATTCCTGAACCACAGCTTCAACCATCTATACATATCCACCTTAATCATCCTTATGATGGTCACCATCACTTTCTTTGCCTTCATCATCATCATGCCCAGAGGCATGCTCCTCACTTCCATTTCTTTCATCATTTTATTCACCTTCTCCCTCTTCACCACCACTACCTCTTCCACTACCACTTTCATCTTCTTCTTCTTTAAATTCATTATATCTACTTACATATTTTATGCTACCTGAGACTTCTATATCCTCATCTCCATTATCTTCAAGTGTGGTCTTATCAGAGGTTAAATCAAATGGAGGAAAAGGAGGTCAAAAATAAAAACCTTTATGAGCATCAGTGGTTTCAAAATCACTCCCATCATCGATAGGTGACCCTTGATCTCTAAATGGAGTGGAAATATCTTCTTCTTCTTCTGAAGAGTAAATAACTTACTCATCTAGTCCCAGACTAGGATCATTTATATTCTTAGGACTATTTGGATGGTCCACTATATTTAACTTATCATAAATATTATCTTTATCTCCAACCTATTCTTTATTCTATGGGTTCCAATTGATCTTCATCCTTTTACAGATCTATTTACTGAGGCGGATCCCACTACACTCAGAAACAACTTCATCCCATTCACTAACACAACCTTTCTCTTTTAACATAGTTGAGATTAACCTTAGATAAAACATGGAATTAGTTTGTAAAGAAGGCTTGATCATTTCATTTATGTGCACAACAAGGTATCTACACAGATTTACCTTAATCCCTTTTCTCAATAGATAAACCAAGTAGACATCTTGATACTTTGGAGATGAAAATTCTCCTTTCCTAGGATAGATGTGATGCTATATAAACTTGAAAAAAATTCTACACTCCCCATTTAACTCTATGAAAATGGGTCTCTTGTGCTTATCATTATCAGTAAGCTCCTTTAGAGCTGACTCAAAGTAGAAAATATCACTCTCAGGTGGAGAGGTACCTTGATAATAATCAAACAAACCCTTGTGAGGGACTTTAATACATTCAGCCCATTGTCTTGATGAAAAAAAACTCTTGCCTTTCAATATGGAATTAATCCAAGAAACGCCACTTCCTTCCAGTAGGAACTCCATATTCATGTAAAATTCATGAACTAGCTTCGGGTAGAAAGGTCTTTCATTATCTAAGAACCACTCAATCCATCCCTGATCCTATAACACCCTAAGTAGAAAAAACTTTATCTCCAACATCCATTCTGTAAGAACCTCTTTTTTTGGAGTCACTACATGGTTTTCCAGAGTAGGATTCACAGGTCTGAAAGATTTGTTCGATTCCCCTCTTTATTTCTTAGCTGCATGAGACTCGTCACCATCAAGATCTCACTTCACGCACTCTATTCCAATAGTTCAGTTTGAAGTTCAGAAGGCAAAAGGTCGATGGTAGAGAGAGAAATGGCTAAGTGAGTGTAAGGGTAAAGGAGTAGAGTGGATCGACTCGAATTTATATCATTTAGGGATTTTGAAATCTCAAAATCATAAAATTGTGAACCGAGTTCAACAAAATAGATAAAACATTTTTGTTTTGGTCAAAAGATAAAAGGAATAAAAATAGTGATTCGTTGGTGTCAACATGATATATTTTTCATAACATTAATGGTGTCGGCATGACAAGGCTTTGGTGTCGGTATGACAAGGTGTTAGTGTCGACATGACAATTGTGTCGGCATGACAACTATGTCGGCATGACATAGAATTGGTATGACAAAGTTATCAGTATCGTCATGACATTATTAGCTTCATACTATCAGTGTTGGAATGAAACTATCTATTTGACTTTTCCAGTGTTGGTATGACAACTTCGCTTAAAAATAATCAGAGGAATAACAACACAGGGTCCTATAGATTAATCATTCCTAACTCATGTCTGATGTAGTTCATTCTTTCAGTGTTCAATGGATTAGTGAAAATGTCAGCAAGCTTATGTTAATTGCTAATTAATTCTAAAGTTATATAACCTTTTTTATAATGGTATCTCAGAAAGTGATGTCCTACATCAATGTTTTTTGTCCTAGAATGTGAAATAGGATTCCTAGAAAATTAATAGCACTTGTGTTATCACAATTTATAGGGACATATCTAAATTGATATCCATAATCTAGTAATGTGTATTTCATCCACAAAATTTGTGTACAACAACTACCAGTAGCTATGTATTCAGCTTAGGCAGTAGATAATGCAACAGAATTTTGTTTCTTAATACACCATGAAACTAGATACTTTCCCAAAAAGTGGCATGTGCCAGAGGTGCTCTTCATGTCTAACTTACAGCCACCAAAGTCAGCATCTGAATAACTCACTAAATCAAAAGTTTGTCCTCTAGGATAAAATAGTCCTAAATTGGTTGTATATTTGAGGTATTTAAAAATCCTTTTTATAGCATTTAAATGAGATTCTTTTGGGTTTACTTGAAAATGTGCACACATTCACACACTGAACATAATATCTGGCCTACTAGAAATTAAGTAGAGTAAACTCCTAATCATTCCTATGTAAGTGGATTGATCAACAAATTTACCATCTTCATCAAGGTCCAACTTACAAGTGGTACTCATTGTAGTTTCACTACTCTTAGTGCTTTCAAAGACAAATATTTTTAAAAGATCCTTAGTATATTTACTTTGATTCAAAACAATACCTTCTTTATTTTGAAATATTTGAAATCTAAGAAATAATTTGAGTTCACCCATTAAACTCATTTCAAATCCAATTTGCATCATATTTGAGAAATCAACATGTAAATAATTTTTAGAGGATCCAAAAATAATATCATCTACATAAATTTGTACTACTAAAACATCTTTGGAAATTCATTTTGTAAAAACAAGAGGATCAACAATACCTTTTATAAAACCTTTAGAAATAAGAAAAGTGATGATAATATCATACCAATATCTTGGAGATTTCTTTAATCCATATAAAGATTTAGTTAATTTAAAAACATGATTTGGAAAGTGGGGATTTGTAAAACTAGGGGTTGTTTAATAAAAACATCCTCAATTATATAACCATTTAAGAATGCACTCTTGACATCCATTTGATAAAGTATGAAATGTAGATGTTCTGCATAAGAAAGTAGTATTCTAATGGCCTCAATTCTAGCTACTGGTGCAAAGTTTTCCTCATAGTCAATCCCTTCTTCTTGACTATAACCTTGTTTCATCTACTTTATTCCTAAACACCCATTTAGTGCCTATAGCCAAGGTGTCTTTTGTTCTATCCACAAGTTTCCAGACTTTTTTTCTTTCAAATTTATTTAACTCTTCTTGCATAGCTATCACCCAAAATTCATCATTGAAAGAATCATTTATGTTCTTAGGTTCAAGCTATGATAGAAAATCTTGATGTTCAACCTGATTTATAAGAGAATCTATAGTTTGAGTTACTTTTTATAAATCTCCAACTATATCATCTAAAGGATGGTTCTTGTGAGTTAAAAAAGGTCTAGAAAAAGAAGGTCTGGTCACTTCAGGTTCTTCTACAGATTCTGGTTCATTATGAATAGAGTCTGGAGAATTTCCAAAACTGGAAGTTTTAACATATTTCTTCATAGGATGGTCAGAAGATTTTTTATTGATGTCTAGATTTGACATATCATCCTCAATATTTTATAGATAGGTCTTTGGATCATGTGGATCTATCTCATCAAACTCAACATATATAGATTCTTCCACACATTTGGTTCTCTTATTTAAGACTCTATAGTCTTTACTATAAATTAAATAACCTAGTAAAATCCCTTCATCACTCTTGGGGGCAAATTTGTCCAGATTGTCCTTAGTGTTAAGAATATAGAATTTGCAACCAAAAACTTTGAAGTAGTTAACCTTGGGTTTTCTATTGTTCCACAACTCATAAGGATTTCTATTAAGAATAGGTATAATAAAGACTCTACTGATTATATAGCATGTTGTATTGACATCTTTTTCCCAAAAGTATATAGGTAAGTCATACTCACTAAGCAAGGTTCTAGAAATTTCTTAAAGGGTTCTATTTATTTTTTCAACAACTCCATTTTGCTGGGGTGTCCTAGGAGTAGAGAAGTTATGACTATAGCCATTTTGTGAGCAAAAGGATTAAACCTCTTGGTTCTCAAACTCATGACCATGGTCACTTCTTAGGGTTTTAATTCTAAGACCACTAAGATTTTATATAGTTCTATCATACTTGGTGAAATTAGAGAAAGCTTCACTTTTGTGGGCCAAGAAGAATGTCCAAGTATATCTAGAGTATTCATCTACAAGAATATAGACATAGTACTTCCCACTTATACTTGAAATTATATAAGTTCTAAAAAATTCTATGTGAACCAACTTAATAGGTTTAGAAGTTGAAACTTTTTTCTTTGGTTTGAAAGAGATTTTGTGTTGTTTACCCTTTTGACAAGGATTGCAGACTTTGTAATTTTGATATTCAATTTTGGGTAGATCCTTGAATAATCCTTTTCTAATATATTTTCTAAGTGAGTTTATATTTTTTTGTCCTAGTCTCCTATTCCAAATCCAAGACTCTTTATGAAAATCACTCAAACAAGAAACATTTTGATAAATTAAAGAATCTAAATCAATAGCATAAACAATTTCATTTCTAAAAGAAAAAAAATACTAACTTACTTTTAGAATTAAAAACATTGAATGCATCATTTTAAAATTTAACATTAAAACCATCATCACATAACTGAGAGATACTAAGTAGGTTGTATTTTAAAAACATTGAATGAATCATTTTAAAATTAAAACTAAGTTGGAGCTACAAATCTGGACAAGGCTAATTATTTTTCCTTTATCATTGTCACAAAAGGTGACATGCCCACCATAAATCTTTATCAACTTATTGAAGCATGAGTAATCTCCTTTCATGTGTCTTGAACATCCACTATCCAAGTACCATAAGCTTTTACAAGAGCGCTTCAAACAGTTTTCCTACACAAACAGATTTGACAAGAAAATATTTTGGTACCCATCTTTGTTTGGGTCTAGTAACATTAGTAATAAGAGCTTTGGGAACCCACATTTTCTTCATGGGTTTCATATAAGTAGTATGTAAAGTATTTGAAAAGTAGACTTTGTTTGGTCTAGAAAAACTTGAAATAGAAGAAGATGTTTCATAGCTGGAACTTGTAGAAAATTTTCCAGAACTGGGCATAAAACTAGATTTTCCAGATTTTGATACAAAATGTGTTTTAGTCATATTCCTCTTTCCTGGTTGGTATCCTATTCTAGTAGTATACTTAGGAGATACTTTTTTACCAAGCATTTGAACTAGGATTTCTTTTCCATTGTTAAATCTTTCTAAATCTTTTTTCAATTGTTCATTTGACGATTTAAGTTCATTTTTTCCTTAAGAAGTTGAGAATTTTTCTCTTTTTCTATAGTAAGTTTAGATTTAATAGTGGTAGTCAAAGAATTCTATTTCTTTAAAGATTTGTATTTATCTTTTAATTCATTACAAGTGTCTTCTATCATTTTACAATATTCAAACATTTCCTCATTTTTCATGTTTTCATAATCACTTTCATCTCCAAAATTGTAAGCATTATGTTCAGGAGAGTTTAGTGTTACTTCAAATGTGTTTTTCATAAAACACATATTTTCCTTATTAGACTTTTCATCATGAGAGAATTTTGATCCACTTGAGTTGTCCTTATAATCACTCCAAGTTGCCTTCATGGACTTTTTATACTTCATGTCCTTATCATCATACTTCTTTTGTACTTTATCTTGGGATAGTCAGCATTTACATATCCCTTTTTTTCATTCATAATAGACGATTTCATTTGAAGTATCACCTCTTTTCCAATCCTTTATCCAATGGACCTTATGATCATATTTACCTTTATAGTTGGGATTTCTAAATAATTTCTTCTTTCTATAAAATTTTATAAACCTTTTGGTTATTTTAGATATCTCTTCATCACTTTCTGTTGATGATTTTCAATCACTTGAACTTTCAGTTTCATTATGAGCTTTGTCCTTTTTCGTGGAAATAGTAGATTTGAAAGTAACAGATTTTCTTTTGGGTTCAATATCCTCTTCTTTTTTTACTTTTAGTTATTCCTCATACATCATCAAATTTCTTATCAACTCTTTTACTAGAATATTGTTGATGTCACAGGATTCTCTAATTGATATAGAAGTCTCTCTCCATCTATCTAGTAAGCATCTGAGTATTATCACGATTTTCTCCTTGGTTGTTACAGATCTTCCCAAATAGATCATGGTTTTCAAAATTTCATTAAACCTGAGATACATGTCAGAAATAGGCTCATCATGATTCATCTTAAAATTATCATAATTAATAATATAATTGTTAAGTCTCATTTCTTTAACATTAGAAGTTCATTCATGTGATACAACTAAGGTGTCCCAAATTTTATAAGTAGATTTACAAGAAGATATTCTGTTAAATTCCTCATCCCCTAGGGCACAAAACAGAGCATTCATGGATTTTCAATTGTTATAATAAGTAGTTTTTGTATCTTCACTCCATGTTGTTCTTATAGTTTCTGGTATTTCATATTGTTCTTCTATTACTATCCAAATATCAAACCCCATACTTTCTAAGTGAATTTTCATCTTAATCTTCCATTAGGCGTAGTTTGTTCCATTAAAGTAGGGAGGTCTGTTTGTAGATGCACCCTCTAATCTATTATCCATACTAAAGAAAAGATTTTTAAAGAGATAAATATTTCAAACTAACCAAAATTTTGAGATCTTTAAAACACAACTAAAATCACATTTGAAAAGATTTTAAAAAGTTTTGAAACCTTTGAAAATAATAGTTAAATAAAAAAACATTCCCTCTGATACTAAATTTTGGTCGGAGTAGGACACTGAATAGGGGTGAATTGATTTCCTATAAAAATTTCTATTAAAAAGTTGATTTAAAAGATTACCCCAAATTTAAAACTTAATAGTCCAGTTAATAAAAGTAGTGAATTTATAATAGTTTGACTATTCAACTAGTTTCTCAGAAGATTGATTATTTTTCCGCTATAACAATATGAGATATTGATACAACTTTTGAGATTAATATAATAATCCAAATCATTTATAAACACTAGACAAGAATAACTATCAAAGTGAAATTCAGTTTTATGAAATACAGTTAAAAATAGAGAAAACTAAATTTGAAAACACAACAGATATAAAACAAGAGGTTCAGTCTCAAGAAAAGACTTAGTCCTCTTCTCTTGGTGATCACCTACCACCAAGAAATATATATAGATAAAGGTTTTTATCCACACCTCGTATTGGGGTTTACACAATAGTATACAGACTGTCTAGGTCACAAGACCTCTACCATAGTTCTATGTGGGAACAAAATACAACCAGGTCACACAGGACCTCTTCCGCAGTTCTTCATGGGATAAACAAGTGTAAATATATAGTTGTTTGAGGATATCTAGTATCCTAAGTTTAGAGTAGGAGATGGTGTGTGTTTTACAGATAGATGCACACACTACTTGAAAATGTAATAAAAATTACATAATAGAGTAATAAGTATTAGATATAGTTTAGAAGTCTTTGTGTGTTATGCAGTTCATCTCTAGACTCTTTGATGTATCAGAGTTGAAGTTGGAGTCCTCTTCTGGAAGAAGACACTAAAAATAGGGTGTCGTGGAGCACTGTGTTCTGTCTTCCAGTAGGGTGATATGTTCTTCTCCTTAGGTTCAGTTGAATGTTGCAAAGATGATGGAACTTTGATGGATAGAAGTCCTCTGGTTCACAACAAGCAGGAATGAAGAATTCCTCATGTGTTCTTCTTTTTGTATGTTGTCCACATAGGTCTGCTACTAAGTCTACTTGTATCTTCTTGTTTATGCATATATCTTTCATTCTCTCTTATTTATATATATATATATATATATTCTTGCAGACTGACAATATGCATGTTTTAAGGAAGATGATGTACCTCGTACTTCTAACATCCTCATTTAAGATGTCTGCAAAAATCATTACATTAATCGGTCGCATTAAAACACTAAAAATATGACCGTTAAAATTAATATTAAATAAAGAAAATTTAAACAGTCTATCGTTGAATCCCTGGTCGGTATCTCCTTCTATCAGTGAATCATTTCATTGGTGTTTCCTTCTGTCAGTCTGTCTATGCATCGGTAAGTCCTGGCGTTGGTAGGTCCATGCGTCGGTAGATCCATGTATCGGTAGGTCCTTACATCGGTAGGTCTATGCATCAATAGATCCATGGCTCAGTAGATCCAAGTGTTTGTAAGTCCTTGAGTTAGTAGGTCAATGTGTTTCTAGGTCCATGTGTCGGTAGGTCCTTTGAACTATCAATGAGACAGTCAGTCTGTTGGTGGGTCGATTGCACTGTCAGTGATTCCTTGCATCAGTAGCTCCATGCATCAGTAAGTCAATTGAGCTATCGGTGAATCATTTGAACTATCGATGTGTCATTCTTTCGGTCTTTCCATGCGTCAGTGACTCATTTTAACTGTTGTTGTCTCATTCCTTCTGTCGATGTCAGTGTGTCATACTTAGAAAATATTTCTTCTTGGACTGTCTTACAACATAAATATTAACAAAATGTGTTAAACTTATATGTGATCATAGATAATCATAATTACACATATTTAAACTTAAATAAATATTATTTAAATGATTATACATAATTAATAATATTTAACATGATTTTTTATTATTAAAACCATTAATACTAAAGAGGGTGATCAATAGTATCCTATGGACCAACAAAGATAATGGTCATTAAATTCAATATAAATTCGGTTAATTCAACCCACTATCTTGGTTAATATTTTCCTATAATTAAAAGTGCCTCTGAATTTGTTTGAATCAACACTTTAACTATGGGTTCATCTTAATTCATATGATGAAAGGTATTATGACTTCATATTAACTTGATGGATTGTATTTATTAAGCATAAATTTTATCTTGTTTTATCCTTTACATGACTTGTTAATATTAATTGGATTTTACTTAATTAATTAACAATGTTGGATAAAAAATTTATGCATAATTTATTTATTTATATTTCATCTTTGCATATTAATTCATTTATTTATGTGATCACGACCTTTCATCCATAAAATAAATAATGCATAAAAAGGAAATAAATGAATAAATAAATGACCTGATCATAAGATTATCTAATTGTTGATTTATTGAGGGGGAAATAAATCAACCTTTGACCTAGGGAAATACTCAATGTTCCATTCTTGGCATGAGTTGTAACTTCACATGTCCACCTATGTATCACCTGGGTTGGAATCATCTTGGTTTTGTCTTGAACCACCTCCACACACCTTGGGATACACCATTTATTACAAGTATTTATAACTCACATACAAGTGAGGGGAACCAAAGGATTGGTTAAGGGGAATTGCATAAATCACACTGGACATGCAATTCCTACATAATAATGGAGGGAGGGATGACTCACAGGCCATCATATTTAATTTAATAATAAATAATTATAAACTCATGTAATAAATTAAATTAAATAATGTCAATACATACACCAGTCTTGGTCAATCTCATGAGTAGACATAATACACATCTAGGGACTCAGTGTGTAATTATCATGAATATTTATGAAATAAATGGCGTTTATAGAGGATACATGGTGTGTAATTCTTGTTACACAGTTTCCATTATTTATGCATCATGTATTAAATAAATGTAGTGTATTAATTACATGACATGGTTTGACCCCATGTTTTTGGTCTTGTAATCATGTGGACTACATAGTGTGTACGCTATAGAATCCATGTGCCATCATGGATGGTTTCCATGTGGTTCATTTATTTCACATGGTGTGTATTAATTACACAATGACCTAGAATCCACATGGGCATCCTTGTGTAATGAACAAGGATACATGGTGTGTAACAAAGGTGTGCATGCCATGTAGTCTTGTATTATCCTGCCAAGATCCTTAGAACTTCCATATGGGATCTTCATATATAAACTTCACTACTCATTAACTTATCTTAGTAATATTTTTGAGAAATAAAGAAGTGGGAGAAGGGATTTTGACAATGGATCAAGAATGAATTAAAACTTGAAACAAATCTTAACTTTTAAATATATAATAATCAACAATCAAATAAATAATTATAAATTTTAACATGATCTCTCTAATACCACTTAAAGTATCTAGGCACAGGGGAAGCACCTCGGTGGGCATAAAAAATATATTGTTGATTCGATGGATCATTCGTAATATTTCCAATGATGTGAATGTCATGACCAAAGATATTTTTCTGCCTAATATTGATGTTAAGAAACCCAAAACCCAGAGAGGATCCTTGCGCATTAAATTTATAATTAATTTATTTAATATCAAAATAATAGTTTTCCTTGGATTAGGTTCTTTCTTTGATGACAATATTGAACTTATGAAAAACCCTTTTGGATTACCTTCATTTTGTTTGTTGGATCCAAGTATAGAATTCCTCTAGTGGTGATCTAAATGTGATCCTTTGATCTCTAAAAATCACTTATGGAATGTTGGATGCTAGAACGATGGATCAATCATCTTTTTTTGTTCTCCTTGATCACTCATCCTTCAGGCTTGAAATATTTCTTCTCATTTTTGAGAAGATGAGTGTAAGTGGATTTGAGGAAGAAATTCATTGTGCGCAATGATTCTCAATTCTTGATTACCCTACACAATAGACATAACCATCTATTTATAGAGTTAGGTTTTAGGTTAAAATATTATTTAATTTTATGTTTAACCTTAAATAATATAATAATACTTAACAAACATCATGTCATAATAATATTATTATTATTATTTTATGACGTGCATGCTAACTTGCACAATAATAAATATTATTTTACCAGATTTTAAGTTAATATTTATCACCAGACACGGTCCCTGTCTATTTTAACTCCTTGATATTTATTTAATATCCAAATAAATATTTAACTAAATATTTCATTCATCAATAAACATTTTTGATCAAAAAAACATGAATAAAATTATTCCTCGGTCTTGAGAATAATATTTATTATATTAATAAAATTCAAATATAATTTAATCAATGTCAATGGAAACACTTATTGTGCAGATATCTAAGATTATTTATTATTGTAATTAGGAGGGATTTCCTAAAGTCTAATATTAATTTCTAGAAATGGTTCAATGTACTCAAGAGAAATAACTTAATGTCACAAAATTGACAATTGTAGGTTTTGGGCACAGAGAAGCATGTGATGGGTGGTGCCCAACATTACTTTTTGTCATGATCGATGATCAATCCAAGATATATATGATGTTTAATCATCATGATCAATGTAATTGAATCAAATATAGAAAACATTAATAATGTCAGAACCGAGAGAGAGGAGATCAACACATATTGTTTATAATTGATTTAATTAAATAAAGAATTACCTCTAAGGAATTATTTCTTCGTTGATGAATCTGGCAATAGATATGTGGTGAATATTCATTACATTGTAGAAACCAAGTGTATATTTCTTCTAGAGGTGATCCACACGCGTTCCAATAATCTCCAAACATCACTGAAGGAGACTCTAGATTCTAGAATAGAAGATCCTTGTTCTTATGTCGTCCACCTTGATCGCCTCGAGAATCTATTCCAAAAAATTCTCCTTGATTCGATGGAGGATGATTTCTCTCCATTCATGGGAGATTTCTTGGAGAAGGGAGCTCTATAGGCTTGAGAGGATCCTCTAAGATTCGTTGTGTACAACTAAATTAGGTATTGAGAAAATAACATAACTGGGTATTTATATTTCTAGGTTTAAAAGAAAATAATTCACAAGTTCCCTTATTTATTTAATCCTATAAAATCCCCATGTAAAATAATAATACTAATATTATTATTTCTCGACATGCACTTAACCTACGAATTATAATTAAATATTATTTAATAAAATAATATTCAATATTATTATTTATCACCTGACCATTAAACTCGGTCCTCCATTCCTCCACAATATTTATTAGGCCTTGAATAATATCTATTTATTTATTAAATAAATATCAATTCATTATTCTCCAATAAATTAATAAATATTATATTCACTAAATAGAAAATAGATATTTATTAAATATTCTATTCATAATATATTCTCTTGAATAACTAGTGACGTAATAAATGTGATCAAGCATACATGAATAATTATTAAACTATGTACAGGAATAATATTTATTCAAACTCTTAAATAATAAATAATAATATATTATTTAACTGATTCTCGTTACACTTAGTGTGTGACCCTCTAGGCCTCTTTCTCAGTGGCATTAGGTAAAGTAGTCTAAAGTCCAAGATTAGATTCTAAAAACATGTCAAGGCACTCATAGAGAAATAAGTTAATGCCAAAACAACATTTCACCTCATATGGATGCTAACTGTGTAATATATTCTCTTTATCACAATATCTCTAATTGAGTAGGTTTCATGCCAGTTCCATCAACCTATGTGTTTGATATCTCTTTCTTTGAATTTTTATAAATATAACTTGCCTATAGAACACCATGTCCATGGATTTATTTAGGATATATAATTTTCATTAAAGGAACTAAGATATTAACTTATGTTAATGAACAGAAGGGATAAATCCTTTTTCGCATTATTCATTAATGAAATATTACTCGTGACGCACCCAACATATCCTACCTCACTACAAACATATTTAATCATGATTTTCATCAATACATAAAAGTAAATGACTCATAATATCCATTAATAATAATATTAAAGTCTAAGGACCAATACACACATTTGTAGATAGGAACATCCAATGACATGTATAAATGTGGATTTCCTACTGGAAGGTCTCATTCTAATAATATCCTACTAGATATTACTAAGGGAGTACACCATGAGAAGATTCCTCAAAGCCCTATGATTCTCCACCCCTAATAGCCTGTATCATTTGTGTCCCTCAAATGATATTATTTTACTATAGAAAATATATTCAAGAATAATGTCATAGCACTTCCAGGTTCTCATCATAGCAGGGAACTTCTATGAACTTTTAGTTTGACAGCTACTCTTAAGAAATTATCTTATACTATGTTATGTAGAAGAACAATCATGATGTTATAAGAAGTTTATTAATATTCAGAACCATGAATACAAGTTTACCATAAAGTAAAAAATAAGTTGATTCCAGGGCACCAAATCTAAGAGACACCCACTTTCACTAGAGCCAGCTATTAATAACCTTCAATCCACTAGCTCTCAAATGATACTCATGAATCTACTGAGATAGGGATTTATTCAAGGGGTCTTCCATGTTCTATTTCATGGATACACTACTTTCTGCAACTTCACCCCTCTGAAATAAATACCTCAATAGGTGATACTTCTAGAGTATATGCTTTGTCCATTGGTATGACCTTGGCTCTTTTGTAAGATCCACTAATGCAGTATTATCATAATACAATTTGATATGGTCTTTACTGCTAGGAACCTTGTCATGCTCCTAGAAAAAGTTCTGAATCCAAATGGATTCCTTGGCTATATTAGATTTTGTTATATACTCAGACTCCACTGTAGAATTAGCAATAACTAACTACTTTGAACTCTTCCAGCTCACAACTCCTCCATTGATATAGAAAATATATCATGATTTTGACTTCAGATCATTCTAATCTGTCTGAAAACTAGAATCAGTATAACCCCTGATGACTATCTCCTTGTCTCCTCTATATTCTAGGAACATATCCTTAGTTCTTCTCAGATACTTAAGGATAGCCTTAACAATAATCCAATGTTGTTCTCTTAGATCTGCTTGATATCTACCTATCATTCTCAATGCATAGGCAATATCAAGTTTAATACATAACATGGAATACATGATTGATCCTATCATTGAAGCCTATGGGATCTTACTCATTCTCTCTTTCTCTTGTTGTGTCTAGGGACACATTTTCTTAGAAAGATGTAAACCATGTGACACTAGAACCAATCCCCACTTGGATTATTCCACATTAAATCTCTTTAGTATTTGGTCAATATATCTACTTTTAATTAGTCCAAGAATCTTCTTGGATCTATCACAAATGATATTGATCCCTAGAATATAGGTTGCTCCACCTATTTCCTTTATGTAGAAATAGTTATTTAACCAGTCCTTAACAGATTGTAAGACTATTATATCGTTTCCAATAAGTAATATGTCATCAATATATACTACTAGGATAATGACTGCATTCTCATTAAACCTTTTGTAAACACATGGCTCACATTCATTATTAATGAAACCAAATTATTTTATAGCTTCATCGAATTTAATGTTCCATGAACTAGATGCTTTCTTCAATCCATAAATGTATCTATGTAACTTGAAAATTATTTTGGCATCACCTTGAGTCACAAACCCTTCTGGTTGTGTCATATAGACATTTTCCCGAAGGTTCCCATTAAGGAATATAGTTTTGACATCCATCTTTCAAATCTCATACTCATGGTAAGTTTTTATAGCAAGTATGATTCTGATGGATTTAAACATGGAAACTAGGGGAAAGGTTTCATTATAGTCAATTCCTGGATGTTGTTTAAACCATTTAATCACTATACTTGCTTTATAGGTACTTACATTACCTTCCATGTTTATTTTCCTCATGAATACCCATTTGAAACTGACAGGATATTCATTAACTGGCGTGTTGAACAGAATCCAAACTTGGTTCTGATACATGGAAACCATCTCAGAATTTATAGCTTCTAGCCATCTTGCAACTTCTGAGATCTCTACTTCCTCATTTTAGGATAAAGGTTTATCATTTTCAAACAATAATTATTCATTATACTTGGTGACCAAAAAACCATATATCTATGGTTCTCTTACCTCTCTTATGCTCTTATGCAGTACTTGTGTTTTAGGAACTACTTATTTCATGGGTACTTATGGAATCTGTTCCTATACTAACTCTTGTGTATCTTGAGAATTAACTTCGTTAAAGTCAATATTTCTCCCACTATCCTTTTTGAGGATGTTATCTCTATTAATAAATACATCTTGTCTATAAATTTTCACTTTCTTGTCTAAGGGGTTGTATAAGTATTATCCCTTTGTTTCCTTGGGATACCCTATAAAGATACACCTCGTGCCTCGAGGTGTTAGTTTGTTTCCTGATAAGGCCTTAACAAATTTCTCACAACCCCATACACATGTATGAAATAAAATGGATTTATTTCCACTCCATAACTCGAAGGGAATTCCATTTTCCACTTAGTTGGTACTCAGTTTAATGTGTATGTCATAGTTTTTCATATCCCCAAACGGATAATGGAAGATCTGCATGACTCATTATCGACCTTACCGTGTCTAATAAGGTATGGTTCCTTATTTCACTAACACCATTCCAATGTGGTGTATAAGGTGGTCTGATTTGAGATAGAATCCCAAACTCCCATAGAAATTTGATAAACTCTTGGTTAAGATATTCACCACCACAATCTGACTGAAGCTTCTTTATCTTCTTACCAAGCTAATTATCTACTTCATTCTTAAATTTCTTGAATTTATCAAAGGACTCGGACTTATACCTCATTAAGTAGACATATACATATCTAATCAATTCATCGGTAAAAGTTATGAAGTAAGAATACCCACCTCTAGCTTCTACTATAAATGGTCCACACATATCAGTGTGTATCAATCCTAGAAGCACTATGGTCTTTTCACCATATCCAGAGAATAGTGGCTTGTTCATTTTTCCTTATAAATAAGAGTGACATATTTCAAGTGATTTTAGCTCAGAAGATTCTAAATAACCATCTTGATAGAGATTTTTTAAACTCTTCTTGTTTACATGACCAAGATAGTGATGCCACAACTGGGTGTTATATGATTCATGTGAACATGATTTGTTATCGATTTCCAACACTTGGTTTTCATAATTTAATACATAAAGACCATTATTTAAATGTGTTATATCATAACATATTTTTTCATTATAAAATAAAAAACATTATTTTCAAATTTAAAAATAAACCCATCTGTATCTAAATATGACACATAAATTATGTTCTTGGTAACTGTAGGTACATAATAATAATATCTTAAAACCAAAATCATTCTCATTAGTAATGAAAGGTGGTAGTCACCAATGACTAGGGTAGACATCCTCACTTCATTGGTAGATCTCAGATCCACCTCTCCTCTAGAAATATTTTTAAATATATTTGGTTCCTGCATTTGGATACATATGTAAGCACCACAAGATGTATCTAATACCTAATGTATATAAATGAAAAAATCACACTCAATAAAGAATTCATCTTTAGCTTCCCCTTTCTTTCAGATATAGTTCCTCTTACAGTGGCCTAACTTTCCAGATGTAAAAAATATCACCTCCCTTTCCTTTCCCTTCCTCTGGGTCTTCTTCCTTTTGGTAGGATGGTGCTAGGGATCTTTAGATTTTTTATAAGTCTTGGGCCCCTTTGCCTTGTCCTTCCTCTTCTTATTCACCATAAGTAATGTGGGTTTGTTATGCCCCATGTCCTTATCCACTTAGATAATCAAGGTCAGAAGTTCCAAAAGAATCTTCTCACTATTGCTCATATTGTAATTAATAATAAAGTTAGAGAATGTCGTGCAGTGATGAAAGTATGATATCTATATGAAACTCATCTAGAAATTTAATCCCTAAGATGTTCAGGCATTAAATGTAGCCAATAAGATTGACTACATGAGCCTTATCTAGTATAGACTCTCTGAGCTTAGTTATGAATGAAGCATTGGAGATCTCATACCTCTCTTGTCTCGCCTTATCTTGATAGATATCCCAAAGGTGAGACATCATGCTATAAGAATCCATATCCTCATGTTGCTTTAAAATCTCATTGGCCATGGATGACAACATGAAGCACTGAACATCTATAGCATCATTCAGATGGTTATCATAGAGAGATAGCTCTTCATCATTTGTCTCATTTCCAGGCATAACTGGTAAAGGTTCTTCGAGCACTTACAATTTCCTTTCATGGTGAAGGATGACCCATAGGCACATTTTCCACTCCTAGAAATTGGTTCTGGTGAGAAGGTTTTCCCTCTCAAGTATGGATCTCAATGATATGTTTGATGTCATTTTATTGTTGTTTATATAAAATAAGATGAGCAGAATTTTAGTACTTTATTTGATAAATTTAGACAAATAAATAAATATTATATTTATTAGTCTCTCACTATTTTATTGAAACCCAATAGCCCTCACCATTGGCTTTATAATATTGTGTTTCTTGGAAATTAAAATGGAAATAATTCATATTCCTCTTCTCATTACCCCAACTTTGGTTGGTCAAACAACTTGAATGGTTTTAGGTATGAATTCCAAATTCCAACTTCATTGACTCGCAGTTCATTGATCCGCTGAGTGGAATCCCCAATCCTAAAATCATTAATTTATATTTCCTTAACCTTTTCCTCTCAGTTACACCAAGTCCTTCTTTGGTAGTCAACCCTTGATGTCAACTAAGTTAATTCAACCCAAAACCTCAAGTTATAATTCCCTGATGATTGAAAGAACCCCAACTTTGGCTAGTCAAGCACTTTGAACTATGGTTCGATTCTAACCGAAGTAACGGAAGGCTATACCAACTTAATATTTTATTGAGGGATTTTATCCTTTTATGTGTAAATTTATAGTATTTATATTTATCACATGCATGTTAATATTAAATGGGATTGCTTAAGTGATTAACCATGTATTAGATAATATTTATGCATAATCCATTTTGTTTTAGTTCCATCTTGCATGCTTGTTAATTCATTAATTATGTGATCACGACAATACATCTATAATGAAATAACCATGCGACTGACATAAATAAAATAAAGGGTATGATAATGAGCTTATACTAATATTTAGTTTATCTAGCGGTTGATAAACTAACCGTTGACCTAGGTGAGAAACACCTTGAACCAATTTAGGTTCATGTTTACATCTTTCCACTTATCCACCTTTGTATCTCCTTGTATTGGTTTCACCTTGACTCCATACTTGAATATCCTCCACAAGCTTGGGAGATCCATTCATTACATATGCCTTTTACTCACGCAAAGGTAAGGAGAAAAGGGGTTTTATATAAGAGAAACCATGCACATGCATACCCTACATAATAATGGGAAGAGAAGGCACACAAGCCAAAAATTTAATTTAATAATAAATTAAATGAAACCAATCATATACAAAGGTCTAGTCTAGATCATGATCATCCACATGCATGCAACGAATTACACATTTAATAAAACTATCATTCAATTATTTAATTGATCTTATTTAAGATAAATCATGCTCTAATCGATTAATTATTATCTTTAATTAATCAATCTTTTTATCTTAATTATTATCTGAATTTACTTGAGATTATCATCCATTATAATTTTAAACAAATTAAATAAATTCATTTAAAATTAACTATGTACATAACTTGTACCTTGGAGGTAACACGGTGAATACCCATTCAATTCTACCCAACATGTATTATATTTATATAATTTTTTACTCTTGTAACATATGGCATACATGACTTATCACATACATTAACATCATGTACTTCATAGATGATTACATTAATTACAATATTTTTTTGGTCACGTGTTATGCTTAAATTCATGTAGAGTAAAAACTTGTAATACAACTCATACATGATATGCAGATCTGAACAGTACGCAAATATTAATTAAACATTTAAATATTTATGTATACCAAAACCTATCACATGGCGTGTCTTATCTTTATGACCACACTCAAATACATGTCTCAAGGTTTACATAGTAAAATAAATAAATTTTAAATCTGTGTAACTTGGTATAAGTACACGGTGTGTAGATATAATCTACACAGAATGTACACCTTTCAACATATATCTGAGGTACATGCCTAGGGACTCATTGTGTAAAACATACCTCAGAAAATTTGGGGTACACAGCGTGTCTAATGGGCCACACGCTGTGTTGACTCTAGGTTACACGGTCACCAGTCAAGTAGGTTTTATATTAAATACATGGCTTGTCTTCGACTCAAAGGGAATAAATGTCATGTATGTGGGATACACAGCATGTACTCCAGTTGACCATGTGATAATTTTTCCTGGTTAACACGCAATATAATAATTAATTACACCGCATGTCATCAATACACACGGTTTCAGTAATTACCGAATTAACTCCTAGTGCATTGACCATGAGTGCACGACATGTAATTCTGATTACACATCATGTACTCCTGTGTTATCCAGCCATAATCCTTGGCACCTCCGGATGAGTTCCTTGATTTTATTTTAATCATAAAATTAAACATCTCGATTAGATCCACGAGAAACAAAGGAGGAAGAAACAGGTCTCGTAATTCAGATTAAAATAATGATTAAACTTTAATTGAAAAAATAAATTAAAATTCATAAATTATCAATGATCTTAAATAATTACAAACAATTATGTGTCCCCTATGATACCACTTTTAGGTTCTGGGCATAGCGAAAGTGTGTGATGGGTGGTGCCCAACATTGCTTTTTGTCAGGATCGATGATCAATCCAAGATCTATATGATGTTTAATTATCGTGATCAATGGAATTGAATCAAATATATCCAACATTAATAATGTAGAAACTAAGATAGAGGAGATCAACACATGTTTTTTATAATTAATTTAATTAAATAAAGAACTACCTCTATGGAATTCTTTTTTCATTGATGAATTTGGTGACAGATCTGTGGTGCAATGTTGTTGTTTTGTAGAAACAAAGTGTAGATTTCTTTTAGTGGTGATCCACACATATTCTAGAAATATCCAAAAGTTTACAAAGGAGTCTCTGGGTGCTAGCACAAAAGATCCTTGCGCTTGTGTTGTCTGCCTTGATCGCCTCAAGAATTTCTTCCAAAGCATTCTCCTTGATCTGGTGGAGGAGGATTGCTTTCCATTATTGGGAGCATTCTTGGAGAAGGGAGATCTCTAGGCTTGAGAGGATCCTTTAAGATTCATTGTGCAAAATTGAATTAGGTCTTGAGAAAATAACATAATTTGGTATTTATATTTCTACGTTTAAAATAAAATAATTGCACAAGTTCCCTTATTTATTTAATCCTAGAAAATCCCTATTTCAAATAATAATACTAATATTATTATTTCTCGACATGCGCTTAACTTGAAAATTATAATTAAATATTATTTAATTAAATAATATTCAATATTATTATTTCTCACCGGACCATTAAACTTAATTAGTCATTCCTCCACAATATTTATCAGGCCTTGAATAATTTCTATTTATTTATTAAATAAACATCACTACATTATTCACCAATAAATAAATAAATATCATATTCACTAAATAGAAAATAAATATTTATTAAATATTCCACTCACAATATATTCTCTCAAATAACTAATGATGGAATAAATGTGATCAAGCATACATGAATAATTATTAAACCATGTATGGGAATAATATTTATTCAACCTATTAAGTAATAAATAATAATATATTATTTAACCAGGATTCTAGATATACTTAGTGTGTGACCCTCTAGGCCTCTTTCTCAGGGGCATTAGACGAAGCAGCCTAAATTCCAAGGTTAGCTTCTAGTAACACGCCAAGACACCCGTAGAGAAAGAAGTTAATGCCACAATGACATGTCGCCTCATATAGATGCTTACCGTGTAATATAATTCCTTTATCACAATATCTCTAATCGAGCAGGTTTGATGCCAGTGCCATTAACATATGTAGTCGATATCTATTTCTTTGAATTTATATAAATAGAACTTACCTATAGAACACCATGGCCATGGATTTATTTAGTCTATATAATTTCCATTAAAGGGAATAGGATATTAACTTCTGTTAATGAACAAAATGGATAAATCTTTTCTCGGATTATTCATTAATGCAATATTACTCGTGATGCACCTAACGTATCCTACCTCACCACGAACATCTGACATAACAGTTTTTATTAATACATCAAAGTACGTGACTCATAATATCCATTAATAATAATATTAAAGTCTAAGTACCAATACACATGTTTGTAGATAGGAACATCCAATGACATGTTTAAATATGGATTTCCTACTGGCGGGTCTCGTTCTCATAATATCCTACTGGATATTACCAAGGGTGTACAGTATGAGAAGGTAAATCAAAGTTATATGAGTATCCACCCCTAATATCCTATATCATTTGTGTCCATAAAATTATATCGTCCGACTATAGAACATATATTCAAGAATAGTGTCATAGCACTTTCGGGTTCTCATCATAGCGGGGAACTACTATGACCTTTTAGTGAGACAACTACTCTTAGGACATTATCACATACAATGTTACACAGAATAATGATCATGATGTGATAAGGAGTTTATTAATATTCAAAACCATGAATAAAAGTTTATCATAAAGTACAAATAAGTTGGTTTTAGGGCACCAACTCCAACAAAAACCACATATAAATGCTCGTAGTGTGATATAATCCTTTTGTCACAATATCTCAACATCACCAGCCTATATGATCGATATGTATTTCCTTAACTATATAAAATAAACATGTTATTACACCATGGACATGTAATTTATTATGATGGTTCTATTATAATCAAAGTTATAAGATATTAACATTCATAAAGATGGAAGGTAAAAATCATTCCTCAACTTATTCATTAATAACACATCACTCATGACGAACCTAATGTATTCAAATTCACCATGAATTGTATCATCATGATTTATGAAATACATATAAATGAATGAGTCGTGATATGCATTAATAATAATCTTAAATTCAAAGGATCATTACACATGCTCACATATAGGAATGCACAATGACACCAAAACATGCAAAATCCAACTGGCGGGTCTATTCTCAAAATCTCCCATCATTAAGATTACCAAGTGAAAACTCAATAAAAGAAATCTTATCCACTTATGAGTACTCACACCTAATGGTCATGTTCTATACATCCCATAATAGAATGATATTTGATTGTATAACTATATTTAATAATATCAACATGACATTTCAAGGTTCTCATTATAGCAGAGAACTGTAATGACCTTATCAATGTGACAGATACTATAGGACATTATTACATTAAAGTCATGTAGAACAATAAAAAATATGTTACAAAAATCTGGTCATATGTCACCAACTCTAACATAATATACCTCTAAGCCTCCATTATTGGCAGGTATAGTGGAAAGACTCCATTTTAAACCACCAAAGTCACCCCCCTGCTCATAGTAATCCTTTCCAGAGTGCACCTCAGCTCCTTAGAAAAATACCTCTAGTTTTAAAAAAATACTAGGGAGTGTGTGAAGAAAAAATCAATTTTGACAACCCCATGCAAGCTCTAGGGAGGGTAAACTAACACTGGGAGTTATTGAGACCTTATAAAAGTTTCATAATGGATCTATACTTTATGACCCCAAATATTAAATGAAACATGAATTAGTACTCATGGAACTCCACATAAGCTTAACCTCATGTGATGGATGATAGTTATCAGTGGGGAAAAGACCCCCAGGGTAGCTACGGAGGTCCAAAAAAGGCTATAAAAAGATTAGTTTTAGAAATATTATGACATAGATCATTTCCTTATTTTTGAATAAGGACAAACACTTTTTCAACTTCTTCAGTATATCCTATAATAATTTTATTATCAAGGTACCAAGAATAGAGAATAAGCTTACAATATTCCTTGATGTGTAAAGAAAGCAGATGAAGTATCAATACAAAGGGAAGGGGCTGAGAGGATCCCCATGTTGGAACCCATATGAGGACAAAAAAAATCCTCTCTCCCCTATAAAGCCTTTTTAAAGAGCTATATAAGTTCACCCAAAGAGAATGGATGGGAAATTAATTTTGGTTTCTTATAAGAGAATAGTGTGATTGACCATGTTAAAATCATTTGTAAAATTCACTAAGAACATCAATATCAAGTCATCGAATTGATAAGATTTCATGCATCAATTCACCAGATGCAAAATTGATTCTTCTATAACTACTGCACATATTCCCTTTAACAGCATGCAAAAAACCTTTTAATAGTCCTAAAAAAGTGTTATTAATTGAAGTGTTGATAAAGGGGGTCCTTTATTTGTACTAAAAAAGTGCTGATAAAGGATCCCCTTTATCAACACTATTTTATCATGGATAAAGGACCCCTTTATCAGTTCTTTAAATAGATTTGATAAAAGGGGGCCTTTATCAGTGCTTGAAATAGCACTGATAAAGGCCTAGCTGGTTGCAATGTGTTGTTAATATAACAACACACCCAGTAAAAACCTGCAGGTATATACAATATACCCAAAAAAAGTCTATATATATTTAATAGAAATCATGAATACAAAAATATACACCCATAGTATATACAAAAAAACACCACTTTATACATTTCAAATAATGTTTTATATAATTACATTTACAATTACCTAAAAATAGTTAAAAACATTAATGTTTCATCTTTTAATGCATGTGATCCCCTTTCAAAAATGTCCTCCCATGGTATCAGTTGCCGAAAAAATCATACCAACTTGAGAAAAAGATTACACCTATATATGAAAACAAATATTATATTAGTAATACTACAAATAATTAAATTAAACATTAATATGAAAGAATACATTAATAAAATGTCATTTTTTAATAAAAAAGACATATTTGGAGTTATACCGATCACATAGTGTGTTGTATTGAGGTGGGGTTGATTCCTATACATCAAAAACAAGTTATGGATCATTTTCCTAAAATATCAAAACAATATGAATGTGTTTGCTCAGTTTTGAGTGTGTCACTTGTTCTTTTACTAAATTTAATATCAAATTTAAATAATGAAACATTTGGATTTATATCGGTAACACTATGTGTCAGATTGAGGTACAGCTCATTCCTTCCAATAAAAAATTACTGATTGTCCTAAATTATTAGAACAATCTGAATTCATTTGTTTGGTTTTCAGTATGTTAGTTTTTTTTACTAAAATGTCATTTCAAACTGGAAACACGCATTTTGAGTCATACAGGTCGCATCATGTGTCAATTTGACATGAGACTAATTTATACATGTCACAAATGACTTATGAATAATTTTACTAAATTATGAAGACAATTAGAGCATGTTTTCTTGGTTTTCAGTGAGTGACGTGTTTTGTGCTAAAATATCAATTTTAAACTGATAATAGGAACTTTTAGTCATACTGGTCACACCGTGCATTGGATTGATATGTGGTTGATTACTATACTTAAAAAATGACTCATGGATTGTTTTTATAAAGTATCAGAATAATCCAATTGTTTTTTATTAGTTTTCAGTATGTCGGTTGTGTTTTTTTACTGAAATGTCATTTCAAACTGAAAACATGCATTTTCAATCATACCGGTCACATCATGTGTCAGTTTGACATGAGACTATTTCTTACACATTAAAAATGACTTATGAATCACTTTCCTAAATTTTGAAGAAAATCAGAGCACATTTTCTTGGTTTTTAGTGAGTGACACGTTTTGAGCTAAAATGACAATTTTAAACTAATAACGGGACCTTTTAGTCAAACCGGTCACACCGTGTGTCAGATTGAGGTTTGGTTTATTATTAAACATCAAAAATTACTTATTTATCGTTGTATTAAAGTATTAAAATAATATGAATGTGTTTTCTTGGTTTTCAGTTTTTCACTTGTTCTTTTTACTTAAATTAATATCAATTTTAAATAAAAAGATGTATTTGGAGTTATACCGGTCACACCATGCATTGTATTGAGGTGGGGTTGATTCTTACACATAAAAAATGAATCATGGATCATTTTCCAAAATTATCAAAACAATATGAATGTTTTTTCTCAGTTTTCAGTATTTCACTTGTTCTTTTTACTAAATTTAATGTCAATTTTAAATAAAAAAGAGACACTTTGAGTTATACCATCCACACCATGCATCATATTGAGGTTAGGTTGATTCCTACACATCAAAAATAACTTATAGATCATTTTAATAAATTATCAAAACAATATGAATGTTTTTTCTCAGTTTTTAGTATTCTAGTTGTGCTTTTTTACTAAAATGTCAATTCAAACTAGAAACACGCATTTTGAGTCATACTGGTCACATCATGCATTGTTTTGATGTGATATTACTTCATACATGTCACAAAGGAATTATTAATCACTATCCTAAATTATTAATATAATTATAGGGTGTTTTCTTGGTTTTCAGTGAGTGATACATTTTGAGCTAAAATGTTAATTTTAAACTGATAATGGTTACTTTTAGTCATGTTGGTCACACCGTGCGTCCAATTGAGGTGTGGTTCATTCCTACACATCATAAATTATAGATGGATCATTTTCCTAAAGTATCAAAACAATATGATTGTGTTTACTTTTTTTTAGTATACCACTTGTTCTTTTTACTTAAATTAATGTCAATTTTAAATAAAAAGACACATTTAGAGTTATACTGATCACACTGTGTGTTTTATTGAGGTGGGTTTGATTCCTACATATCAAAAATGAATCATGGATTGTTTTTATAAATTATCAAAATAATATGAATGTGTTTTCTTGGTTTTTATTATTTCACTTTTTCTTTTTACTAAAATTAATGTCAATTTTAAATAAAAAGAGACTCTTTGAGTTATACCAGACACATCGTGCATCATATTGAGTTGTGTTTGATTCATAAACATTGAAAATGAATTATAGATATTTTTTATAAAGTATTAAAACAATCCAAATATTTTTTATTAGTTTTCAGTATGTTAGTTGTGTTTTTTTACTAAAATGTCATTTCAAACAGAAAACATGCATTTTGAGTCATATCAGTCGCATCATGCATCAATTTGATGTGAAAATGATTCATACACATCAAAAATGACTTATGAATCACTTTCCTAAATATTCAAGATAATCGAAGCATGTTTTCTTGGTTTTTAGTGAGTGACGTGTTTTGAACTAAAATGACGATTTTAAACTGATAATATACACTTTTAGTTATACCAGTCACATCATGCATCAGATTGAGATGTGGTTGATTAATACACATCAAAAATGACTCATGGATTGTTTTACTAAATTATCAAAATAATATTAACATGTTTTCTTGATTTTTAGTATGTCACTTTTTTTTGCTTAAATTAATGTCAATTTTAAATAAAGACACGCTTAGAGTCATATCGAGAACATTGTGCATCAGATTGAGGTGCGGATGATTCTTACACATCAAAAATGAATTATGGATCATTTTTTTAAAGTATCAAAAAAATATTAATGTTTTTATTAGTTTTAAGTATGCTAGTTGTGTTTTTTGAACAAAAATGTCAATTTTAAACGGATAACGAGCACTTTTAGTCATATCAGTCACACCATGAATTAGATTGAGGTGTGGTTGATTTCTACACATAAAAAATGACTCATGGAATGTTTTTATAAAGTATCAAAATAATAAAAATTTGTTTGCTCATCTTTCAGTATGTCACTTGTTCTTTTTTCTAAAATTAATGTCAGTTTAATATAAAAATACACACTTAAAGTCATATTGGTCACATCGTGCATCATATTGAGGTGAGGTTGATTCCTACACATCAAAAATGAATTATAGATCATTTTCCTAAAGTATAAAAACAATTAAAATGAATTTTCTTAGTTTTTATCATGTCACTTGTTCTTTTTACTAAAAGTAATGTCAAATTTAAATAAAAAGAGACACTTTGAGTGATACTGATCACTTATTCTTTTTGATCTGTTTTGAGTAGGACAGTTGCTCTGATACCAACTATATTGACTCAAACATTTCATACATCGATATAACATCTTATTAGATTAATATTCCTTATATAACATAATGATCCATGTTAGAATAGTTTAGGTCTACTGCTTTTGGAAACATAGAAACATAAATAACTAGTTCATAAGAGTCTCTCATTAAGTTATTCTTTACTAGAAACCTTCTTAGACATATAATTTCTAAAACCATTATTAATAACCTAAGGATTTGAAACATAATAAAGGGTGATCATAGATGCTCAATAAGTGTAAACAAGGGAGATATCAATGATCATATAAGGATAACATGAGCATAAATATGTTAGAAGGTGATATTAACATTAGAAATTCATACCATGCATATAATAGATCATAATCATGAGTCATGGATCAAATAATGTCCATTCATAATACATAAATCTTAAAGAATCAAATAATATTATAAACTAAAAACATACACTTTGAGTCATACTGAGCACATTGTGTACCAGATTGAGGTGTGGTTGATTGAGTTGTTGTTGATTTCTACACTATTCAGGAAAATGTTCGTGATAGATCTTTTGGGAAGTCATACTTTTCATTAAACTACTAATAAATCCCTTGGTATATGGAACCTTATTATTCACTTCACATTTCATTAAATATGAGGTTTCCACTTCCACTCAAAAGAAACATGTTCTCTCTTTTCTAGCTTATTACAGATAATTGAAAGGAAAGTATTAATTCCCAAAAGATCTATAAAAAATTAAATAAGTATTTGATAAAAATGATAAGTAAATTAACTTAAAAATAATAGATAAAATGACGAAAAAAATAATTAAATAAATAAAAATACACACTTTGATTCATACCAGCTACATCGTGTATTACCATGCTTTCCATTTGCTTTCTTTATCAAAATGGTAACACTGCATTGTGTAAATCTATCACTTTACTTCAAGATCCCTCCACTTCCTTTGAAGGAAAGTGATAAATGTTAACAATGCAAGGGTGATAAGGTTTTCAGGGAGAATAATTTTGTGGAAGATATTATTTGCATGATTAATAAAAAAAATAATTTATATTATATTAATACAGTAGAGAACATATAATATTATGAGGAAAAACATATTATATTAAAAAAAAACTTAACCTTCTCATTGAATTCTGAGTCTCAGCCTCGGAGTTAAATCTCTCACAAGCATGAGCATCTTTAAACAAACTGCCCTGACTCAAACAAAGGAATCCACCTGTATAAGAAAACAATTATTATGTGAGTAATACTAAAAAGAAATAAAGTAAACATAAATATGAAACAATCCACTAATTCTATGGAAGTCATATATTCATTCTATTTGTGTACATTATTCCATCAGGTATGTTTCCTATTTGTTTCTGAGAACATCTATAACATCTTGTGAATATGAGTCTTTTCGATAGTCATATTAGTACTAGAAAAATATAAATACACAAAGGATTAATAAATATTTTAAATGAAATGCTAATTATCTTTGAAAATACCTATTCATGTATTCTAGTTTGTTCATGGAATATGATCTCTCTCATAAATTTACAAACATAATAACCACAATCTTTTCAATTGGTTTGTTTCAGATGCTGTAGAAACATTGAGGAGAATAAGTAATTTGTTTTGATATGTGTTTGTATAGTGAAATATTATTATATATACCCCAATACTTGTCTAGACATAGAACTTTTCTTCTTTCTCATGCTTAGCCCCTATCCCTATTCCTTATTTTTCAGGATATTGATGTACTGCCCTATCATAACACAATCCTCATTAAAATATAATATAAATTATATAACTTTATGTTTAGTTCTAAAACTTTAGATGTAGTTTATTACTTATTGATAAATAACGTCGTGTGTGGACATTTTGTTGGATATCCATGCATTGAATCCAAGAAATAAATCTATGGAGTATCCAAATTTACTACAATGAGCACCCAATTCTATCTAAAAACACAAAAAGGAATAAGTAATGAAAGAAATTAAAATATATTTGATATGATTAAATTGTAGAGTTTTACCCCTTCATCGTTGGTATTAAATAGAGTCCATCATCTGAAATTTTTCTTTAAAACAATTTGATCAAACTTGTCACTATTTCATCCTTTTTCTTTGTATTTATTTTTGGTTATTCTATAAAGGAGATGTGAGGACTAACGAGTCCAAAAAAAATCATTGGAAAATCCCTTCAATTGTTTTTCATATATATTCATACCAAAAATATGAAATGTATTTATTCATAATTAACATAGTATATCAGATTTTGGAAAATCAAATCATGAAAACATACCTCATGTATACATTTACAACTGATCCACTTAGCCAATCATAGTCTAGGATTTCACTTACACACTCAACACCAAGGAAGTATTGATCTTTCTCTCCGTACATATTTTCTTCAAAATCAACTATGTTATTATGACTATTTTTTAACTTTGTATCCACATGAACCTTCAATGATAATAAATGAGAATATTGAATGAGCGGGGTAATGGTTCTTTCGGTATATCTTTTTGATCAATTAGTTGATCATTTATATGGTTTTGAGTTAGTATTTCATTTCATCCCCTTACCTTTGTCCATCTATAATAACATTCATTAGTTTATACCTTTTTATTAATTTTTGAAGGTTTATCTTGAAAAAATAAATTTGAAATAAATATGTCCTTGTCAATATGTTTTTTTACAAGATGTGATGGCCATGTGATGAATGTTCCAACAACTTTTTCAACCATATGAATATCTTACTCATTAATTGTAATAGGTATCTCAGTGATCGGCTCATGGGCTACGCTAATCAAAACTCACACATAACCTATTGGAAGTGGTCTGTTGTGTAGCATGTTGTTTTGGATATTGAACACTATATCCCTCGCTACAAGGTGATGAGTGGGTGTTGATGTATATAAATCACAGTCATTATCACCCTATATAATATCAGTACAGGAAAGGTATTAGTGTCTATCTGATTCATATTTCATAGAAACTTTTATTAGAACATTGATTACTTCGGCTAAGACATCTATTTAAGGGTAATGGATCACCTTATAGCTGGTGGGGGTGGGGCGGGGTCTTCACATAGTGGTTGTTCTTGAGTTGATTCTTCTCTTTTCTCCCCCCCCCCATAAAATTTGTCACCATCTCTCTCTTGCATTGGAATTATTATTTAAGGGTATCTATTCTTTCTCTCATCTGTTTTATTAATTCTATTTGATCCTCCTCTTGTTTTTTTTCTCAAAATATGTTTGGGGTGTCACCCCAAAACCCGAACCTCTGACGTGGCCATACTATTCTAGTCACTTCAAGACCACTGATAGTATGTGTTCATCCGGTAGAGGTGTTGTTGATTCCTATGACTATGTCGGATAGAACATGTAGGAAAATAAGTGATCATTGTTATGTAATAGTGATTTAAATCAAAACAAATTTTTATTATGTAATACTTACAAATGTTTCCCACACTTTTTGTGTGTTTTAATCTATTAGTATCTCATCTTTATTTACACATACCTTCTTCCATATCACATGGTGTGGGATGGAAGTGGTTTGGATTTTGAGTCATCAATATACATATAAACATAAGAACATAAGTATGGTGTTGTTTTATGTCACATAAAAGTATTACAGTAGATTTAAAATATGTACCAATTTTTTTTCAAGTGAATAATACCTCATCCTTGCTTTATGGTAGGGGTTTGTTAGTTTTGTTTCTCGTTCCTTATTTCCAGCACTTAGTTGATGTTTCATAAATTAAAAAAATAAAAAAAATGATGAATACACATATCATTAAACAATGTATTACTATCCACAATGTACATGAAAATACACATATGCACGATGGACAGTAAATTAATCCCATGCTTCTTGGGTTACCAGGTGTGCATAGATAAGAGATGGGTGTGGGTTTATTTTCTCTTTAGTATCTTTAAGATTATGTCCTATTAGAATTGTGTGAAATCCCCTATTAATATTTCTATAAAGCATTAATACATATTTATTATGGGAGTTATATACTATAAATGCACTCTAAAATGGATGATGAAGAGTAATTCAATGTTTCATTGTTTTATTTTTTAGTAAAATAAATAAATGATATCATAATTTTATCATAATCTCTTCCCACATCAGTGTATTAAGCCCAGACATAACATGGTTCCATGAATCTACATTAATCGGCACACATTTCCAAGTGATGATTCTAATGTAACTACTGAACATGGCCTTTTTGGGGTTAACATGTTAGCCCTACACATCCCATCTGACCTTGTATTTGATGCCTTTGACTTTCACCTTAATGATTTTTTCTAACACCATCAAACTACTGCGCTCCTATTTTTTCTACGTCGTTGATCCTTCATCGCCTACCATTTCCCCAGATTCAACATCATCAATATGTTCCTCTGGAGTAATAGTATTAGCATGTGTATATGGTCATTGTACCTATTCACTAGGAGCAATAGTAGGTTAAGAAGCCTATTGTTCCTCAGGTATGGGAGCACCATCATGTGTAGAAGGTCGTTCCTCTGTACTGCGAGCAGCAGCAGGTTTAGAGACCTATTGTGCCTTGGGATTGGAACCACCATCATGTACATAATTTAGTATCTAAATAAGTGGTTTAATATTTAATTTATATTACATAAATACAGTAGGGAATAGATAATAACATGAGGTAACACGATATATATTACAAAAAATATATATAACCCGATTATTGAAATCTCTTTTCCTTTTTTAAAGGCTTAAGGGATTTGACCCCTCTATCGGCTATCCAAATCCCTTCATTGTGGTCCTATTTGACATAAAAATGTCATCTATATTGATACTGTTGTGAAATTATTACAATGTCCAAATGAAAGGTCCATCCTCAGTTAAATTTTCATCTGACTCTTTAGTTGTTTTTGTTGATAACAGAAAAATTGACCACTTTTGGTTTGTGGTATTTGGAATATAAAATACTTGTATTATCTATGATTCCATTATAAACGGTTCATATTTGTACTCTTCCTTATTGAAATCAACTTTCACAGATCCCAATTTATCTATTTTAATTGCACTCTTATTATCAATCCACATGCATTGAAAAATCGACACTTTGAATGTTGTATAATCCAACTCCCATATTTGTTTGATGAAGCCAAATTATGACATATTAATGTAAATTGGATTTCTATCCTTGGTACCAGAAACATGCATCACTTATGCCAAAAGTGTAACTCCAATATTTTTCATGGTACTATCTTCATCATGCTCATTTTTATAGAACATGTAAACATTAATTACATAACCATTGTAAGTTAATATATATACACTTGGTCCTTTGGCTAACCATAAAAGTTGTTTTGAAATTGAATTTGTATTTTCATCTGACTTCTTAAAAATATGGTCCATAAACCATCCTATAAACTATTGATTATGTGTATTTGATATCCATCTTTCATCCCTTAATGGATTCAAATGCCTAAGAATTTATTTTTGGGTTTCAACATATGGGTAAACCTCCAAACTATTATGAAAAACATAAAGGTGGGCCTACTTCTAATCTGTTGTATTGATTGTGACAACATCTATTGCTACGGATCAATAGCTACACTTTAATTTATCTGTGGCTACAGGTAAGATAAAACTATGGAGAGATTCTCTCCCATGGAAACAACTCCCTCTAATTTTTCTCTCCCACCCTCATGCTCGAGTTTCCGCTCGCCTCTCCCACCCTCGTTCTCGCAATTTCCTCTCCCACCCTCACACTCGGGTTTCCTCTCCCACCCTCACGCTCGAGATTTTCTCTCCCAAAACCCTTATCCTTAGCATATATTCACCCGATCAATTCTCCCTCGTCAAATCCTCACCGACTTCTCCTTTTCGGTTCCTCCATCCTTCGTTGGCTTCTCCCTTTTCAGTTCCTCCATCCCTCGCACATTCTTCGGGCATTCCTCTTACTTTCGGTGTGTCGTCCAGTTCTTCCACTCTTCATGATCAAGCTCCCCATCCTCCGCACAATCAAACTTCCCCTCTTCACGATTGAGCTCCCCGCTTCTAGAGTTCATCGTTTCACTTGAGGTATGTTTACTTAAAGATTTTTTTAGCGTTTCTAAAAAATTTGTGTGAAATTTGCAGTCTATTTCAGTTCATTGGTTTGGGTTTATTTATGAATAGATGAGTGGGAAGTGATGAGTGGTCAGATTTCACAGGTTGTGTTATCGGAGCTCTTTTGGTTCCATTTCTCTGTCTATTTTCATTTTGTATTATTGTATCGGCCTTTTTTATCCTATTATATTTATGTATATTCTTTCACATTTTTTTATTTCAGTTGAATCTATATCCTTTTATGGATATTTTCTTATACTATGTTTGTAAGGATTTTTAATTCTTTTTTCCATTGTTTGTTTATTTTCACATTAATATTCATGGGAGAAATTATTCCCAAAATGGTTTTCTCAATAACCATGTACTAGTATCTAGATTGGGGGTATTAAGAACCCCCTTTGGGCTATTGGTGGGTTAGTTTATGCATCTATTAAGATAGTATCTCCATAAAATTTCATTGTAAATGGTATTAGATCCTATGATTTAGTATAGGGACCTTGGTTCTCCAATCCATCTCTTGTTATTTGGGGAAATTGAGTATGATTTAGTTGGGATTGTCATCAGAAATTTGGTGGTTGGTCATGAGTGGGTTCTTAGTCACCACCCTTCATAATGACACATGAGTTTCCACAGTTAGTGAGGTTTGAGTTATGAATTTGGAATTTCCCTTGATTTTTTGTGATGATGTGAAAATCCTGATTTGTATTATGTGAGTTACCTTAGGTCTCAGATTAAATTTTGTGATGGGAAAAAATTTGTTTGATGGCATTATGTTAGTTCACGCGGTCAGATAAACAGAGCAGTGAACAAACACTCAACCTTAATGACGTTAAAGGGAATTTTAGATAAATGGCCCATAACCTATCTAACTACATGGATTAGTAAATCATGGTTTTGTATCCCATTTCACTAGATGTTTAGACTAGACTTTATAAATTTAATGCACAAGTAGTTCAGACAAGGTGGGTCTTATTTTATGTTGATGATGTAAATTGGTTTTTACATGGATTTTTTTTGTTCCCCCATTTTTGTGTGATTTTTCAAACCATTTTCAGTAAAATGTGAGTTTTTTATTTAAAGTTATTTCGGTTTAAAATGAAGAATTTAAGCTTGCCTACAAAATGGTTTTGAATTTCTTTAAAGATTTATGGTTTGGGGGTTACTCTATTTTTTTTGTTTATAAAATGGAATTTCTTTTCCTAGTTTTTATTTATTTTTTATATTGGTTGATTTGGTTATGGAATTTGGAAAACAAATTAGTTATAAAAATCATTGTCTATGAAATTGTATGATAATTTTAGATCCCTTGGGTTGTGTTCCAAAAAATATTTTTTGTTTTCATTGGATAACGATGATGCGGTTAATATTTAAAACAAAAATTAATTGTGGGTGAATTTTTTGGAAAACGGTTTAGAGAATGGTATTTGATCATTTGAGTTGATTCTTTATTTTGTAATGGAATTAGTGGTTTTTAAAATCGGGATAAAATGTTTTGGAACTCCCTACGAAAATTTGAATTTTAAAATAAATAAAAAAATTTCAAATGGTTTTGTTCTTCTAAAAACATTGGAGTTATCAGAAAATGGATTTTTTTTATTTGGGAATGTAGTGTGTTTTAAATAAATGTAATTTTTGGAATATGGGTTTCCTTGTTTTCTTGTGCTTTATGGGTTTTGTCCCATCCTACAGGTTGGGACCATTTGATGTTATTTTAGAAACATGAAAAAGTGTGGTATAAGTTTTTATTTGATTAAAGCATGCCTCCCCAAAAGGTATCGGGTTAAAGGGGAGTGTTTATCTTCAAGGGTAGTTATTTGCTTATTCATGGATCTTGCTAATTTTCAAAGCAGAGAGTAAATTGTTGACCATTTTTAGATGATTGAAGGTAAAGTTTGTGAACCGTTCTTGTGAGGACCAATCTTCTTATGTTTGCAGGTGTTGGTCATTTTTGGGGATTATTGCATGATTTTAAATCCTTGTATCCTTGAGTTAGATTCCAATTGGTATGACCCTTAGGGTGTTCATTAGGTTTCACTTAATTTGGTTTCGTTGTTCTGAGATGCTCACTCCATAATGTTCATATTTCCATGCATGGATTCCTGGGATATGTAGGGCTTGTGGTGAATAAAAAATGAATATGGTGTGGTTGGAAACCTCTTTTCAGTTATGATCAAGGGGATGCAAGTCCACGGTCATAAAATTCCTTTACTTTAAAGTGGTGAAGTCAACAAAGATAAATAGTGATACATACAAAGAAGTGGTGGTTAAAAAAATAGCCTATATTCTCATTAAAGGCATATAAAATAGACAAATAATAAACAAAAGTGTAAATAAATACATATCCAACACAAGTTAAGTTCAAAATAGATAAAAATTAGGGAGTAGGAAGATCCTAATACTCTAGGTTCACATCCATTGTCTCCCTGTCTGATGTTTTCCATATGATTATCCTTCTCATCGGGAGAGAGATACTTAAGATGGTTGGTATTATCAATAGAATGAATAGTTACCTATTATGGATAATGTAAAACCAAGGTGGCAACTGGCTACCCATCTAGAATGGGTTGTTCTAAAATAAGAGGATTTTAATCTGGGGTACTCAGTGCAGCCTGCTCATATACTACTAGGGAACTCTACAATGTAGTCGTGGTCTATGTCAGATTTTATATTGAGGGCTACACATTAAGTACCTTTATAATCTAAAAATATGTTCTGGTTTGGTTATTATGGTTAAAAAAAAAGCAATTCTCTTCACATTTTTTGGTGGCATGTCCCTTCCCCTTGCTTTGGTAAGCCAGTAAATACTCATGTTGGGTAGTCGGGCTGCTGATATCAACAGGAATTTGAATATAGTGTCGGCTTGTCAGGCCACTAATTTCAGTTAGAATAGGGATAGGGGTTTATAAGTCAATGTAATAGGAATTCTACAAGGTCGGGGAGTTCTTAGAGAGATAAAATGGGTGGAATAGTGGCTTGGTGAATAATAACCCACAACCCTATAATAGAATATGAAGTTGATCGATATGAAACTGGATAGAGGCACCCAAGTAGTGAAACCACACCTCCAAAGTGAGGGTGGGTGAATATGGTTAGGCCTAGTAAATAGATACCCCCTTTTTAGTCTCTTTCTAGGTGATCCTATATCCCAAAGTTCCTAGATATAGATCCAAACTCTCAATAACAGTGTACTCGAGTGACCACTCATACTATTTCTCGATCAATATAAATAGTCCCAACATAAGTAGAAGATGAAATTCAATCAAATATAATTGGAACAAGGATGATAGTGGGATTGAGGCCTCAAAGATGATGAGGTTATCTGCCATATGTGTAATAAAGTTTCCTCCAACTAGTGTAACATCCTTCCTCTTACCTATAGGATTGGGAATGGGAAGAGGTGTTATTAACCTTAGGTGGAATCCCTAGAACATCAAAGTCTATAAATATGTTTCAGGGGAATACTAGATCATTGGGGGATGATTTTCCTAGAGATGAGAATAACCTACTGAATACGAAACAAAGACAACCAGTTCTATATGATGCATTTAATGAAATACAATACAACCCAAACTAGATGTAATATCAGAGTAGCAGATGGAATAAAATAAATGATAATACACATACATGAAAAAAAAATAACTCAATGAAACTGATGTGGAACCAACATAGGCATCACCCCAAATCAACACCAAGATCCAACTCCAAGATCCAAGCCTACAACATTATGATGCATCACTAGAGAATTACGACACCATGACTTTGCATATATCTCGGTACACAACATCTGCAAAGGAACCAAAGTTCCCAAGTAAAGGGTGAGTATAAAACTAAGTAGGTAATCCCCAAATACATTACAACATATACCACTAGGAAGAAGAACAAGTTAGCTCACATTTATATTTATAGCATAATATAAGTAGAGGGAATTAGGGGGGGTTGGTGCAGGCTAGGGGGTTGGGGGATGGTGCAGGCTAGGGGGCTGGTGTAGGGGGGAGGGGGGACTGGTTTTGGGGGGAGGGGACTGGTTTGGGGGGGGGGCTAGTATAGGGGAAGGGGTGGGGGTGGTGCAGGGGGGTTAGGGGGGCCGGTGCAGGCTAGGGGGCTGGGGGTGGTGGTGTAGGGGGAGGGGGACTGGTTTTGGGGGGAGGGGACTGGTTTGGTGGGGAGGATAGTATAGGGGAAGGGGTGTGGGTGGTGCAGGGGGGGTTAGGGGGGATGGTGTGGGGGTTAGGGGGGTTGGTGCATGCTAGGGGGTTGGGGGCTGGTGCAGGCTAGGGGGCTGGGGGGTTGAGTAAGAATAAAAGAAGGAAAATTCTCTACTTTATAAAATTGATAAACCTATATAAACTAAGAATAAAGGTGAATTACAGAATAAGAACATGCTAAAAAATGAGGTTTCAATTTAGAAAATCAAGAAGGATATAGGCATGAAGAGTTTTAGGTATTTTATACATTCAAGGAATGGATTTTCTATGTTAATAACAATATCTGACCCCTATTTCTCACATTTAAATGCTAATGGAACATTACTTTATTCCCATATTTTGGTGATTTTTGATTTTTGAATAGGAAATTGAAGGAGATGTTTGAAAAATAAAGAGTTTTATTAATGATCATGTTATTTAGTATTGGGATGTACATATCAATCTCAATATTATTTGTTCATTGTTGGTTATAGATTCATGTATCATTTTTCATGCACTGTTAACACACTAATCACATATATATAAGAATTCGTTATATCTCATTTTTTCCCACTATTTTCTTATAGGTGGTTTCTTATAATGAGGCTGGTTCTATCCACCACCATCGATGACAGTGAGTTCAACATCGGATTTGGGTAAGGTTTATTCTGTTTTTATTCTTTAGCCCAATTTTAATTAGGGCATTTGTGATTTTTGGGTTCCTTGTATTTTTGCAGTGCATTTTGGATTTCGTTGAGGTGGATTCGACTCGCCATTGATGAAGGCTTACATTTGTATGCATAGGTAGGCATATCCATATATAAGTTCCCCCTTTATATATATTCACTCATGGCAGTATGAATATATATATTGGGGCTAGGTGTGCTTATATATAGATATGAAAAATGCATACATGTGTAAGTGTAAAGGGGTATATGCAAGTATTAACATATATCTAAGGACCCCCTTGTACATATTTGGACATGAAAATATGTACATAGGGGCTAGGTGTCCTTATATATATGTGAAGTTGCATATGCATTCAAGCGGAAAAAAGGAATGTTCGAGTTTTCATCGTCAAAAGCAACACGCCTTGAGGTTGAGGTAGGTTCCCTCTGCCTAAACCTTTAATTTGAATTCTATAATTTCCTTATTATTTTAAAAACTTGTTTCCATAATTTCTTTATTGTTTTAAAAAATGGTTTTCTAATAACCACTATCTTTGTCAAGGAAGAATATGAATATAGCCATTGAACATATTTATAGACCTTTTTCAAAGAGGTTAACAAATGCTAGTAGTTTTTAGATACTAGAACAAGAGATCTAAAAACCATACATTGATCATCCTTAGATACATTCATGATCTCATTCAAATTCCCATCAAATTCATCATAAAAGACCACTAATTAATTTTACGGATCTATTAGTTCCAATTCCAATATTTCTGACATCTTCTCTGGTATCATGGAACTCACCCATAATATTCCTCTTGAAATCTTTCATAAGGAATAGTTTTCAACGCTATAGAGACTGAATCTGTAAGGATACATAATTCAATTTTGAGAGAAATTTATCAACTCCACTCTAAAAAACTGGAACAACTGAAGGTTCTGAGGTAGAAGTTATATAGGGTTGAAACCTTTTGATGAAATCAAACTAGCTTAATAAAACACTTTATAAAGTGTGTATTATTCCCTTAATTTCAGTCCTGAAAGACTTAACCTCATCAAGAACATCTTTAGACATGTATAATTTCACCATTGAAATATTTTTGAACATGTACCTTTGAGATACAACCATAACACCAAGATCATTGAACTCAGACTTGGTAGTATGAACATCCTTCAAATATCCAACTAGACCATTCACATCCTTAAGCTCTTTAAAACTTACTTCAGAAACAACTTTTTGAATATGAGGGAATGATTGGAGATTCCTAATCAACTTTGTTTGGGTAGTCGTTAACCCAACCAACTTGTCAAAATCAACCATGGGAATATAGGACTTCTTAATTTCTCTAATCTCATCATTAGTATATTTTAAATCCTATTTCAGCTCATTATAATCTCCTCAAATATTATCAAACTCATTTAGAATATCAGAGGCAAAAGATTATATTTTATAACTTTATGATATCTTACTAGTAGAGGGTGATTCCTCGTGCACAATAGGATGTGGTGATGGTATAGTAGAGAACCCTAGAGCTGGGACAAGCGAGAGAAATCATATCCCTAGAGTAAGGGGGAGGTTGCAGGGGGGAGGGGGAGGGTGCAGATGGGGTGCAGGGGGGAAGGGGAGAGGGTGTTGGGGGTCTGCAGGGGTAGGGGGTGCAGGGGAAGGGGGGAGGGTGCAGGGGGGGTCTGCAGGGGCAAGGGGAGGGTGCAGGGGGAAGGGGGAGGGTGCAGGGGGTGTGCAGGGGGGCTGCAAGGGGCAGGGAGAGGGTGCAAGGGGTGTGCAAGGGCAGGAGGAGGGTGCAAGGGGGGGTCTGCAAAGGGCAGGGGGTGCAAGGGGGTGCATGGGGTGTGTGGGGGTGCATAGGGTGTAGTGTTAATCCCACCTATTAGACTATATTGTCACATATTCTTTGATCACATAGTAAAACAAAGTCATATTTTAGATATTTGAATACTTTTAGGAAAGACTTATGCACAACATTTTCATATGACATTATAAGTCATATGATTATCAATGTTGTACAACATAACCACTATTTCCATATCATCTCAAGTGCTTCTCAATACTTCACTCCCAATGAAATACCCTTCTTCTTGATATCGTAGCATCGAGTAGTTAATCATCAAGAAAAACAACTATCTCTATGGCCACATCATTATTTAGTCATCCACCTCCTAAACATATATTCTCATCTTTAATAACTCTAATATGTCCACCAAAATGCCCATAGAGGGCTTCCAGTTTCTCACAATTTTGGTACAATGTTTTCTCTTAATGTTTGAGGGTGTTTATATGAAGATCATATCCAAAAGACTTGGTATCATCTCACAATGATTTTCAATTATTTGAATAAAACCTATGATGCATACGTGAAAGTTGTAGATTATTGTAAATATGCACCAAAGTATACGATATGATGTAGTAAAAACCATCATCTTGTGGTTTGTGTTATCTGGTGATTCATGATACCACACCTAGGCTTGATTCATGATACCACACCTAGGCCACTATGACTCCCTACACCTGATGTCTCCATGTGTTAACCAGGATACCATCATTCCTGATTTAGTGCCATTCCAAAATTCTACCTGTAAGGGGTGGTGCAAGGGGTATGGGGGGCTGTGTAGTGGGGTTGTGCAGGTGTGTAGGGGGGCGCAGGGTGGGGTGAAAGGGGGGCTGTGCAGCGGGGTGGTGCAAGGGTTGTCCAGTAGGGGGTTCAAGGGTTGTCCAGTAGGGAGGGGGTGTCCAGGAGGGGGTGTCCAGTAGGGGTGGTGCAAGGGTTATATAGAAGGGGGGCTGCTGTCCGGGTGGGGTTGTCCTAGGGGGGTCTGTCCAGGTGGGTTTCCAGGAGGGGGGGTTTGTCCAGCAGGGGGGTCTGTCCAGCAGGGGTGGTCTGTCCAGCAGGGGGGTGCAAGGGTTGTCCAGCAGGGAGGGGTTTGTCCTAGGGGGGTCTGTCCAGGTGGGTTTCTAGGAGGGGGGGTCTGTTCAGGGGGGTAGAGGGGGGTTGTTGTCCTGGGGGGCTGCTGTCCGGGGGGGCTATTGTCCGGGTGGGATTTTCCAGGGGGGGTTTAGGAGGGATGGGGGTGTCCAGGAGGGGGGGTCTGTCCAGGGGGTCCAGCGGGGGCTGTTGTCCGAGGGGGCTGCTGTCCGGGTGGGGTTGTCCAGGGGGGTCTGTCCAGGAGGGAGGGGGTGTCCAAGAGGGGTAGCAGAATCCAAGAGGAAAAATGCCAATTCAGTTGTGATGTACATGTAATGTTCCACTTGTATTTCAGTTGGAATAAAGAAATAAATTATTTTTTCTTCTCAGGATGACTATTGATCTCTTTGCAGACAACCGAAGCCTAGAGAGAAGTGTTGTATGGAGGAAATTCAATGCAATACTGTGGTCATGAAATGTTACATTCTAAAAGTTCTTAGTTTAAATTTATTAGGTTCACCTAAGAAAGAATCTAAAGCAGATCATACCTTGCATGTGGTAGATGAATCTGCTCAAGAGAATTGGAAATACAGTAATGAATTAGTAAGTTCCATTCAATGAACAGCCATGACTACAACAAATAGTCTAGAGATCAGAGCATCATTTACTTCAATTGATGTAGGAACTCCATCTGTATCAAGTTAAGACCTCAAAATTCATTTTTCTTCATCCCTGGGATGAAGGGAATAAAAAAAGAGGAATCACTGGCCACTGAAAACTGGAGTCCCTTGGGTTATGTGCATGCAAGACGAAGCCCCTAATCCTATTTTTAGTGTTCTAGTGATTTTTATTTGGATGAGAAATGTGTTTCTTATTGGGATATTTCCCTAAGTTTTTTATTTTATTTGACTACAGATTAACACCTGTAATGGTTTCTACTATGATAAAAGTTCACCAAACAAAGGATTAAACCCTATGATTTGAACTAAAATCTAGAGTGGTTGGTACATTTATAATCTTTCATGTTCATGTGCTGATGAAATTTTCATAAAAATTGTTTTCTTTAGTTTTTTTCCTTCATATGTCACCCCATGATCCCATCCCTCATCTTACTTTTGTTGAAAGGTACACTGATTTTGGATGGGGTGTGCCTTTCTATCATGTTGAAGACTTGGTAGCCCATAATAGATCAAATGAGCAGATTAGGGCCCTGAGAATCTAAAATGAGCTCATGCAGAGACTCAAGGACTGCGTAAGAGGAGCTCTAAAGGCGTGCCATTCACTAACTGGTTGATTTCTAACGATTCAAAATCATCATGTTATGTGTTTCAGTTTTTTTAAGGTATGTATCAACTATGAGAATTGCTTTTTTCTTAAATGAGGAGTTATTTTTTTGGATTATAAGCAATAGCGGTTATTTTTTTGTTACGCACAGTAACATACATTCAAGTATACCCATATTTTGTTCCAACTACTCTGTCCAGGGTCTGGTGGGGGGGAATGGGAAAGGGGGTTGGCATAGGGTCTGTTCTAGTGGGGGGGATGGAAGTGGGGGACTGGAAGGGGAATGGGCAGGGTGGGGGTGTCCAAGGTCTGGAGGGGGGAGTGGGGGGTGTCCAGGGTCTGGAGGGGGGGACTGGAGGGGGGAATGGGCAGGGGTAGGGGGACTGGAAGGGGTGGGGGGGATGGTAGGGGGGGACTGAAGGGGGTAATGTCCAGGGGAAGGGGGTGCATGGGGAAGGCAGGGGGAAGGGTGGGGGTGTCCAGGGTCTGGGGAGGGGGGAGGGGTCTGTCCTGGGTGGGGGGGGATGACAGTGGGGGACTGGAGGCAAGGCAGGGGAGGGGGGAATGGGAAAGGGGGCTGGTAGGGGGTGCAGGGTGCAGGCAGTGTAGTGTAGTGAAGTGTAGTGCAGGGTGCAGGGTGTAGGGTGCAGGCAGTGGAGGGTGTTGTGCAGGCAGTGGAGTGCAGGCAGTCCAGTGCAGGTTGTAGTGCAGGTAGTGCAATGGGGGACTAGAGGGGGGAATGGGTAGGGTGGAGGGGTTTCCAAGGTCTGTAGGGGGGATTGGGGGTGTCCAGGGTCTGGGGGGGCTGGAGGGGGGAATTTACAGGGGCAAGGGGGGACTAGCAGGGGTGGGGGATGGCAGGGTGGACTGGAGGGGGGAATGGGCAGGGGCAGGGGGTGCATGGGGAAGGCAGGGGGTAGGGTGGGGTGTCTGTCCTGGGTGGGGGGGATGACAGTGGGGGATTGGAGGGGGGAATGAGAAGGGGTGGGTGGGGGTGGGTGGGGGATGGCAGGGGTGGGGGAGGCAGGGGAGGGGGATGGGTAGGGGGACTAACAGGGGGTGCAGGGTGCAAGTAGTGCAGTGTAGTGAAGTGCAGTGTAGTGTAGGGTGTAGGGTGTAGGGTGCAAGCAGTGGAGGGTGTAGTGTAGGCAGTGCAGTGCAGGCAGCGTAGTGCAGGGTGTTGTGCAGGGTTTTTGCAAGGTTTTTTGTAGGGTGTTGGACATTTCATGATTTAGTTTTCGTTCATGTAGTTTTTTTTTATGTTTATGTGTTCTGACTATGAGGTACATAATATCATGTACTTTGGGAATGTTTAACTTATGGATGAGGTGTTCGTCTCTTAACATATGGATGATGGGCACTCATGTATGATTAACCAGGTGTAGGGTGTCGTGGAGTACAGGGTGCAAGCTATGCAGTTCACTATCGGATTCAGGTAAGGTTTCTTCCATTTTTATTCTTTGACTCAATTTTAATTAGGGTTTTTGTGGTTTTTGGGTTACCTATCTTTTTGCAGTGCGTTTTGGATCTTATTGAGGACAGTGAAGCACCACATGGCTGAGATATCCTCTCAACCTGCGAACATGAGGCCTTCTAAAATATCATCACAAGTCCTGGGTCCTTGGTTCAGTTTAGGTTAGGTTAGGTTTGCTAGGTTATTTTTTATTGGGTTCATTTTTTTTGTTTATGTCAATAGTAACAGGTTCATTTTGTTTGATTTGGGTCTATTCAGTTCAATTAAATTAATTTTAGATTCAACCAGGTATGTTTCATTAGTTTCATTTTTTGCTTGCTCAATTACACTTTATTGAAGTCATTTTTGATTGGTTTGAGTCAGTTTGGTTACATTATTTTCAGTTTGGTTCAGTTTCATCTTTTTCAAAACCATTTGGTTTGGTTCCACTCTACTCAATTTTGCTTGATGATGTTTGATTTAGTTCTAATCATATTAGCATGTTTTTTATTAGTGTAGTTCATTTGACTGGAAATTTTTGTATCATAGCCATATTAGCATGTTTTTTTGTTTTCGCAATTCAATTGACTGGTGTGTTGGGCAGGTTGGGGGGTGTAGGGTGGGGGTTGTTCGGGGGGGGTCTGTTGAGGAGGGGGTGTAGGAATGGGGGGGGCTGTCTAGGGGGATGGGGGCTATCCAGGGGGTGTGCAGTGAGGAGGGGGCAAGGGGGTGCAAGGTGCAAGGGATGGGGGTGTTGGTGCAGGGTGGGGAGGGGAGGGGGAGGGGGAGGGGTGTGCAGTGAGGAGGGGGTAGGGGGTGCAAGGTGCAGGGGGGTGGGGGTGGGGGTGGGGCAGGGAAGGTGTGCAAGAGCAGGGGGTGGGGGTGCTGGTGCAGGGTGGGGAGGGGGGTGTCTAGGGGGAGGGGGAGGGGGTGTAGTGAGGAGGGGGTAGGGGGGTGGGGTGCAAGGTGTAGGGGGTGGGTGCAAAGTGCAGGGGGGTGGGCAGGGGAGGTGTGCAAGAGTAGGGGGTGGGGGTGCTGGTGCAGGGTGGGGGATCTGTGAGTGGGGGAGGGGGGAGTTGGTAGTGTCCACCCAACAGCCAACACGGTGAACCGTGTTGGGTTTTTTTTATGTAGTGGAAAGGCCTATAGCCATGGTTTTATGAACTGTCACTATGGGAAAAGAGGGTTTTTGCGACGGGTTATTTGCGACGGGGGTATTTTCCCGTGGCAAATAACCACTTATTTGCGACGGGGAAATCTCACCCGTCGCAAAAGGCTTGGCGCGCAAAGCGCGCCAAACCGCGGGAAAGTTATTTGCGACGGGTGGTTACCACCCGTCGCAAATAACCGGCGGCGGTAAAAACTATTTGCGACGGGAATATACCCCGTCGCAAATACCCGGTGGCGGTAAAAAACTATTTACGATGGGAATATACCCCTCGTCGCAAATAGTATGTCGGCAGGTTAATATTTGTGACGGGACCTGTCGCAAATAACTATTTAACCGTTGACCGTGATAAATGCGGGCTCAAGTATTTGCGATGGGACCCGTCGCAAATACTCCCGTCGCAAATAATCTAACCTATAAATACCCCCACCAGTTTTTTTTCATTCATTCTCAACTTCTCTCAAAACTCTATTTTTAGAGTTCACAGTTTCTTAAGTTTAATTTTTATTTCCAGATTTGATATTGATGTCTTCAACAATTATCGGAGATCAACCTCAGATCAATTTTAAAGGTATTTATTTTCTTTTTAATTTAATATTTAATTTTAATTTTTTATTAGTTTTATTTATTTTTAATTAGTTGTAATTTAATTGTGTTTATATTGTTTTGTTATTTAATAAATTTAAATTATTAGTATTAATTGTTCATAGTTAATGGTAATTAGTAGTAATTAATAATAATTAGAAATAATTAATAATAAATAGGAATAAACCTCCCCCATGCGCGCATTAACCTTTACAACTAAGCCATTTCATTTTTTTATACATTTAATGATCTATCTATATATATATAGTTATATTTATTCGTATATTAATATAGATTTATATTAATATAAATATATTTGGTTATATAAATATATATATATATATTTATTCGTATATTAATATATATTTATTCTATATATATATATATATGTAGTTATAAGTTTTTATTCGTATATTTATTTGTATATTAATTAATATATATTTATAAGCTTAGTTTTAAATAAATTTATAAAATATGGGTTTTTATGTATATGTATAAATAAATAAATAAATAAATAAATACATATATACAATAGATACACACACACACACACATATATATATATGTATAGTTGTGAATGAATACATAGGAATGAGGGGGTGAAAATCCACCGAGAATGTTAAAACGGCTATAACTTCTAATCCGTAAGTCCGTTACAACTCCATAACCAGTAAAATTGAAGAACATGAAACGATCTTCGATATGATATGCGGTACAGGCCAAACGGACATCCGGATCGGATGTTATAGCCATTTGAATGTTTAAATGACCATAAATTCTAATCCAGAAGTCCGTTTCATCTCCACAATCAGTCAAATCGAAGAATATGAAATGATCTTCGATATGATATATGGTAGAGGTTTATCGGACATCGGGAAAAGAAGTTATAGCTGTTTAAACAGTGAAAAACCGGGTACCCCGACTAAAAACTCGGTTTTGGAGGCCTTCTGGGCCTTTTTTGGCCTTGAAACAACCTTGAATGAGTTCCACCTATCCATAGCACTGTATAGCTCATCGCAGGCTTCGATTTAATATGTTGTGGAGCTCAAACGGAGTCCCGGATCAAAAGTTATGGCCGTTTGAAGTTTGGGTTTCATTTTTAACTTATTTTCCATCTTTCATTATTTTTTTTATTTTTTTTATATTCAAAGAGTTATTAAATGACTATTAACCGATAAAAATTACATAATTACTAATTAAAAATATTTTTTAATTTATTTTATAAGCCACTTTTACTGAACATCTTATACATTCATATTTGATTTTCATTCTTCCTTTCTAAAACATATTTAAAAAATAAATATTATATTTATATCAATATAAATAGGTTTATTGATTTATATAATAATAAATAAATTTTTAAACTTTTTTTAATTTTTTTATTATTATTTGCGACGGGAATATATTCCCGTCGCAAATACCCGCTTCGAAGCAACCATTTGCGACGGGAATATGGCCCGTCGCAAATACTTTTTTCGACGGGCCCGTCGCAAAAGATTTTTTTAAAAAAACCAGAAACCTATTTACGACGGGCCAATTTCTCGTCACAAATACCTGTTTTTGCGACGGGTCCGTCGCAAAAAAAATTAGTTGCGACGGCGTTTTCTGCAACGGGCGATTTGCGATGGGGCCCCGTCGCAAAAGGCTATTTGCGACGGGATCCCGTCGCAAATGACCCGTCGCAAATATCTATATTTCCCGTAGTGTGTGGCCTTTATTGGCATGGTTATGGGGATATAGCTATGGTTAGAGCCGTGACTTTAGGGATATAGCCACGGTTCGAACCGTGGCTATAGGGCTATAGCCACGGTTTCAAATCATGGTTATAGGCTCTGACCTATAGTCATGCCAATACCAGCCACAGTTCATGAAACTGTGGTTATAACCTATAGCCACAGTTTTTGGGCCTATAGCCACGGTTTAGAACCGTGGATATAGTCTAAATTTCTAGTAGTGATCTCTTCTAGAAATTCCTTCACCCATAAGTCACCTAGTGTGATGAGATTTTGGTAGACCAATGCTTTCTGCACCAAACAGGTATTCAGTATATAATTCAATAGCTTCCTCAATAATATATCACTCTATAATATAGCCCTCTAACCAACTTCTATTTTTGACATACCCTTTCAAAATATTCATATATTGTTCAATGAGGCACATCCATTTATAGTGTAAAGGACCACATAGTTGAATATCTCTCACCAAGTGAACCATCATATCAAAGAAAGTTAGTAGGAAGAACATTTCCAATTCACATAATATAACAGAAATTTCTCTTTCCAAAGTCGGCAATTTCATTGGGTCTATAACTTTGTTGAATATTGCTTTAAAGAAGAAACAGAGCTTGGTTAATGTATGACAAACATTCTTGGAAAAAATGCAATGTAAAGCTATAGGAATTATATATTTCATCAAAACATGGAATTCATATGATTTCAAACCATTTAACTTTAAATCGGTCATCGACAAGATATTCTTGATATTTGATGAATACCCCTCTAGAACCTTTATGTCATTCAAGAAGTTGTAAAACTGATATATCTCCTGCCTGGAAAGAGTGTAAGTGGCTGGAGGAAGAAAATTTTGTTTTTCACCCTTCACTGGTGTTAAATCTTCTCGTATTCTCATGTCAACCCTGTCCAACCTAGCCTTAATTCCATCCTTTGTTTTTTCGGGTGCATTTAGAAATGTGTAGATGACACTATCACATACATTTTTTTCAACATTCATAACATCAAGAAAATGTATGATGTACAAAAAATTTCAGTATGGTAATTCAAAAAAAAAACTGATCTCTTTTTCCAACTGAATTTTGTAACGTTTTTCGAAAACGATTTACCAAAATTAGTGTCCAGATCTTTTATTTTATCAAACAGTTGATCACTTGTTAGTGAAGATGGTGTTGTATGTTCTTATGAACTTCCATCGAATGATGTCGTCCAAGATAGGTACTTATGTCGTTGGGGTAGAAATCTATGATGTCCTAGAAACATGGTTTTCGATGAATGTTTAAACCTAATTGAATGTGTACCTTATTTGCAAACGGAACACCCTTGAGTTCCTTTAATGTTATATCTTGAAAATTTTCCATAAGTAGGAAAGTCATTTATCATCCCATACAACATAGCTCTCAATGTGAAATCTTCATTTCTATAAGCATCATATAATGTAACACCTGAATCCCAAAATAATTTCAAATCCTAGATCAATGGAGCCAAATAAACATCAATATCATTACCTGGTTATTTTAGTCCTGATATAAGTATAGATAACATGATGTATTTCTATTTCATGCATAACCACGGTGGAAAGTTATAATTTACCAACATAATCGGCCATGTACTGTGAGTACTGCTTTGAAAACCAAAAGGATTCACTCCATCTATAGATAACACAAGAGAAAGGTTTCTCAGATCGTTTCCAAATTTAGGATACTCATGGTCAATTCTCTTCCACTGAGGAGAGTATGTTAGGTGAAGCAGTTGCCCATATTTAATTCTTTTATATGTGTGCCACGTCAATTGCTCTGCAGTCTCCACATTTCCATATAGGTGCCTAAACCTTGGAATGGTTGGAAAATACCATATAACTTTCATAGGACTGGGTTCATCTTTCTTATATCAAGAAGCTCCACACTTTGGGAATTTTATAAGTGATTTTTGGTCCTTGTGAAATAGCATAAAATCATTTGGGCAGGCCTGTATTCTTTCAGAGATCATACCCATCGAGCGTAGAATTTGTTTGGTGTCGTATGTTTGGCTCGAGAGCCCATTATCTTTTGGGAGCATGTCATTCAAGAGAGAAAGTAGTTCCGTAAAACTGGCATCACTCCATCCATTGCCTACTTTCAAATTATACAACTTCAATACAACTGCCAATGCTATATATTTAGTGCAACCAGCATACAATGGCGTATTTTCACAACTCTTTAACTTCTCAAATAATTTTGGGCAACCATGCTCATCTTAAACTACCCTTATCATTTTCTCAATACAATATTCATCATCATTCACATTTGTAATCACATCCTTGATATGGTCTTCTTCATTATCCACACTTGTAATCATATCATATGATCCATAAAACACAGTGTTATCTCATCCACTAGCTACATTCACTCTCCCCCCGTTTTTATTCCAATATTTATAACTTCGGTCTATTCTATGACAGATCAAGTGTTCTTCCAACTCATCTGGAATAATTTTTCTTGAATAAAAATATCATAAACATAGAAAAAGGATTTGAGAAGGGTCATATTTATGATCTTTTTCAAATTTGATGAAATCTTTCACTCCATCTTCATACTCTTTTATCAGACGATTGGAATCCATCCATTCTTTATTCATATCCATCCTATTTGATTTGTTAATATTAATATTTAACAAAATAAATACACAAAATGTTGATATAAAAATTAACCAAGGCTAAAAAAAAGTTATAAACTTTAAGTCTCTTTCAATATTTATCCCCAATATCCACTTTCCAGAACCAAGGTCCTTCATTTGGGATCTTCTAGATAAATCAATCTTCACCTCTTCTAACCTTTCCTTTATTGGTCCAACTAAGAGAAATTCATCCACATAAAGAAGTAAAATGAAAAAACTCTCATCATAATACACCTTCATATAGTAGCAATTATTTACATTGCACTGCATGAACATTAATTCTACCGTGAAAGCATTGAAATTCCAGTTACACTGTATTGGTGCCTACTTAAGCCCACAAAAAATTCATTTGAGACTCGAATCAAACCTTCTATTCCATTTAGCATGAAACCTTCCAGTTGATCTATGTAGATCTCTTCCTCCAAATCTACATGAAGGAATATAATTATGACATCCATTTGTTCTAGAAATAAACCTTCAATGAAAACCAAGCCAAGAACCATCTGAATTATTATATGTTTTATAGTAGGAGAGAAAATCTAACTGAAATTCAATCCTTCTAATTATTGAAATACATTTACAACTAGATACACCTTGCACTATTTCATATCATCTACTTTCTCCTTTAGATGATAAATCTAATTATTCTATAGAACCCTCTTTCTTGGTTCTAATTCTATTATCTGAAATGTATCAAAATCATAGTGGGAATTCAATTATTCCTTCATTTTGTACTCACACTACAATGAGGACAATAGTCGGCCTCTGTTGAATCCTAAAAAATGGAAAATCCACCTGACTAACCCACACATTCTTGATCCTCTCAGGATGACGATAAGCGTCAAGGGTGACATGCATGACCATTGGGGATGACTTCACCCTAATGAACTCAATCATAAACATCCAAAAATAGAATGTAAAATAGATAAAAATAATAATAAATTCCAACAAATTCATTTCCAATAAATGACCATTTAATATAACATTACAAAACTATAAACAATAAAATAAAAAAATATCTAAAGTCTGAAGAGGTTGAAACATAACATGAGCCAAATGGTTCCCTGAAACTGAAGGACCAACTACCATCTCCATGTGACACTCGAGACATAACCATAATCACAAGAACCATCTGCTTCCCAAGGAAAATGGAACTGAATCAAACCCTAAGGCCAAGAACAGATGAAATGTTCATAATACATGAAGACTACATACCAACCAATGTTACTATAAAGTGCGTGAGCCAACGGCTAGTAGGATACCACCATGAGTCCAATTCATTCATTTTATAAATGAAAGAAGAAATGCTAGTTTGAAAATAATATAAACAAATCGGTTTTCATTTCATTTATATGATATAGTAATGAGAAAAATATAAAATATTCACTTTCTCAAAGCACCACATTTATAAAACATTGTATAAAGATATTTTCACAAAAACAATGACAATTCAAAACCCATCCATTTATCTTTAAAACATAATTATTTTGAAAAAAATCCACACATGGTTTAAAACTTTTCAAAGGCATTTTTAATAAAGCCCAACACTTTGAAAACAACATTCCACTATCCATTGAAGTCTTTAACACACCCAGCACAAAGGTAATAAAGGAACAAGGTAAAATATAATTAAAACAAAACCAAAGGTATTCATAAAGAAGGTGACTAAATAGATGGAACAATACTTTTCAATATCAACACTAAATCACAAGGTGATCAATACATCAAAGCATATCAATCCAAGTCATAATCAACATAGATTCCAATAAATATTTAATGGAATAACATACGATACATATCACGAGACAACACCTTAGGGACTAATGGGATATATAAAATACATGCAATGGTGGACCTACTACTAGTGGGTGAATGGTCACACATCTCATCAATTGAATCACTCAAACCTTATCTCATCAGTGACCCTCCCACTATCCAGGTATTACGTACAACTAAGGAGACTATCTAGTTCATAATCTCAACTGGCCTAGAAATTTCCAATGACTTCCCACTATCTAGTCTATGGTTCCTCATGAAATAACCAAAGGATGTTTGTTCCAATAAAAATTTTCAAAGTCTAACATCACAATCACATCCTTTCCACCACACACATTTCCCTTAGAAAAACCCATAAACACAACATGAATCGCGTCAAGAAAATCCATCAGAGGGATACACATAAACATCATCAGCAGACATAATGGGGCTCAACAGACCAAAACCAAGCTAAAATCTATCTATATATTAGGAAATCATAATAATGTGGAAAAAATGGCACACCCCTTCGACAGCGGCAGTAGGGTCCAGCGGCAGCGAAGTCGGGGTAGGCGGCGACGACGGCGGTGGAGGTCGTGAAGGGGTTCACAACAGAGGAGGTCACGAAGGGGTTTGTAGCGAAGCTGGGGTTCACGGTAGAGGTGAGTTCGTGGCAGAGGTGGGTTCGCGACGGTGGAGGAGGGTTTTGCGGTGGCAGAGGAGAGGTCGGCGGCTGAGGAGGGGTTGGTCGCGGCAGAGGTGAGGTCAAGGCAGAGGTGGGGTCGACGACACAGAGGGCGGCTTTCGCGAGAGCTTGAGGTATGCGAGAGAAGAATCCAACTGTTATGATTCATTTATAAAATTAGGGGAAACTTTTATTAGCTCTGTTAAAAAGCGTTGATAAATGTATGTTTTATCAGCGCTGATAAAACATACTTTTATCAGTGTTTTTTTAGCACTGATAAAGATAGGTCTTTATCAGCACTAAAAAACGCTTATAAAGATATAATGTTAATAATTTATTTATATTATTATATATATTTATAAAATTATATATATGATAAATATTTATTTATTTATTTATAATTATAAAATTATAATAAATATATTGATTATATATATTAATAAAATTATAAATATACTAAATATATATTTTCATTTAAATAATTATAAAATTATAAGAAATATATTTATTATATCTATAATCTTATAAATATATATGATTAATATATTTATTATATATATTTCTAAGATTATAAATATAATAAGTATATTTCTTATAATTTTATAATTATTTAACAGAATATATATTTATTTATAATTATAACTATATATATATATATATAAATAATTATAAAATTATAACAAATATTTTTATTATATTTATAATTTTATTAATATATATAATTAATATATTTATTATAATTTTATAATTATTTAAATATATTTGTATTTATTTATAATTATAATTATAAATATTTGTATTTATTTATCAATATTTGTATATATTTATAAATATATTTATTTAATTATATATAATATTATATAAGAATAATAAATATATTTTTTATAAATTTATGATTATTTAAATAAATAAATATTTATTTATAATTACAATAATAAATAAATATATATTTATTTGTAATTAAAAATTATAATAAATATATATCTATTTATAGTTATATATGTATATATATATATTTAAATAAATGTAAAATTATAACAAATATATTTATAATTTTATAAATATATATAATTAACATATTTATTATAATTTTATAATTATTTAAATATATCTATATTTATTTAGAATTATAATTATAACTATTTGTATTTGTTTATGAATATTTGTATATAAATATATATAATTAATATATTTATTATAATTTTATAATTATTTAAATATATCTATATTCATTTAGAATTGTAATTATAACTATTTGCATTTATTTATAAATATATTTATTTAATTATATATATTTATAACTTTATAGGTATAATAAATATATTTATTATAATTTTATAATTATTTACATACATATATTTATTTATAATTATAACTGTAAATAAATATATTTATAAATATTTATATATAATTATAAATATAAATATATATATATATAATTATAATAGATGTATTTATTGTAATTTTATAATTATCTAAATATACATATTTAATTATAATTATAATTACAAATAAATATATTTAAAAAGTATTTATATATAATTAAAATTTTATAAGTATTTTTTAGAACATAATAGATTCATGGGTATAACATGAATGAATCATATACCTAGTAAAGTATAAATAATAAAAAACGAGTCAACACATATGGACAACATGAATAATAAGAAGGGTGTAATGTATAAATGAACATTCATAATGAATAAATAACATATATGCATGTCAATTGTACTCGCGCATCAATATATTTATCGACCAAATTCATTGGAAACATATATATATTTATTTATAATATTTTATAATTATATATATATATAAACAATATTTATATATAATTATAAATATAATAAATACAATAAATCTAATAAATATATTTATTATTTAATGAAATTTATTATAATCTTATAATTATTTAAATATATATTTATTTAATTATAATCTTATAAATACTTTTTTTAAACATCATATATATATTTGAATTATTAAAAAATATATATTAATTATAAACATGCATTTTTTATTTAATGTATACAAATAAACATTATTTTTTAATATAAATATAATAAATTTAAATAAATTAATAATATTTTTTATTAAAAACTTTTATCAGCGCTTTTAGCTAGCGCTGATAAATGACCCCCCTTTTATCAACACTTTCTGTTTAGCGCTGATAAAAGTCGACGCATCCCTTACCCGAATCTGTGGAAGTGTTTACTGGCATCCCAATCTAAAACCGTAAATCGTTGGGGTACTTAGCAATTTCTTTACCAACGCCTTGCATGAGAAGTTTAGAGACTAGCTGTCTCCAAATAGTCCCAACAATTATAGGGCGCACCCCTCTATCTGGATTGAGCAACGATGAAAGTGACAACTTTGCCACACACTCTGATAGACCTTGTGGGCATCTACAATTAGGCTTCATACTAAGCACATAAGTGAGAGCAACCAACATATTTGAACCTATCAGGGACTCGACACCACACAGTGCATCCAGTAAATGTTGGGCTCGAAGCCCATCTCTTCCTCACTAAGTACCCTCATGGAAGGATTTAATTCCACCTAGCACTGCATTCATATCAACCATTAGGGGTGGGGGGGGACTCAATCATGTGAGAGTTTGGAAGAATGGGCAGGGTGAGAGAACGAGTCTTTCTCAACCAAAGTGAATTTGGTTTCCATCGTAAAAAGTGCAAGGCTAGATGAGTTTAGGGCTTTGACGATGACCGTACAATTATTTTCAGCAATGAAGGCCTCATGATGGACAAGAAGGAAAAATGTACCGGAGTAGTTGATGCACCATGTAAAGTAACATCTAATTTCATTTCACCCATTCAATTATTTTCTATTAATTACCATTCAATTCAATCACATAAAAACTTTAAACATACCCTTCATCATATGAAATAGTATTTAAATCCAATAATCTAACCACCTAATGGATAAAATAAAAATGTCCCCCACTTGAACCATCTTTACAAGATTATTGGTCCACGTGGAGCTGGTTTGTCAATAGATGGAAGTCATCCGAGGGGGCAGTCCTGTAAAATCACTTCCTCAGCTTGCTTTTGACCGAAAAAAAAGGAATTTTCGGTTTCCCTCTCCCTCTCACGCAGACACACACACCGACAAATGGCACGTTCAAATTTTTGATTCTAATTCTCTGTGCTACGAACAAGACCGATTCGGTGCACGGATTCAGTCGCAGGCATAACGAATTTCATATAGATCTTCATTGGTTCGTTGAAGAATCCTAGAAGACCCCATTCCTTCTTTTCAGGGGCATCAGAATCCTTTTTCCCCGTGCTGGGTTGGAATCTTATTGATTTAGATTCCTTATGGGTTATGAAATTCTGTGATCTTGTTTTGGCCGTCAGTTCAAACAATTTTCGATCTAATCACTAAAATCGATCGAAGCAATATTTCTGCCTTCTCATAATTTCGAATCTTCGGCAGGGATACTGCTCTAGGGATTTGCATAATCCAATGGGTTGTCCATCTCCTTCGCATTCCTTCTAGATTAGTGCTGAATCAGCCTATTCGGTTAAAGGGTTGGTGTATTTCATCGGAGTTCTGCTACTTTTTCCTTTGATCCCGGGGGTTAGGGCGAGCTTCCCAGCATGAAGATTGAAGATTTGGAAGAAAGTGATGGAAGCAGTGAAATCTGTGTGTCTGGAAGACAGATGGTCGGAGGTGAGGCGAAGAGAGTGTTAGTTGGTGCCGGGGCTCGGATCCTGTTCTACCCGACCCTTCTGTATAATGTCTTCCGAAACAAGATTCAGGCAGAGTTCAGATGGTGGGACGAGATCGATCAGGTTTTAATTTTTCCAATTTAATCGTGGCTGCATTTTACATGGGATTCTGCATGCACTACCAGCGTATTTAATTTGTTTTGAGTTCTACTTGCCTGTTTGCCTTGTTCATTATGTTTTTTAACGTGGTTGGTAGTGCTTGCGGGTTTTTTATTTCTTTTATGGTGATTATTCATATAAATTTTGGCCTTGGATGCTAATTGGATTTAGTAATTTAATTTTCATGCTTGTTTTTGAATATGAACCGGAGTTTCAGAATACGAGTACTGCTTTTTTAGATACATTAGGGCATGCAGGTTCTGGTGGAGTGGCTTTGCAATGCCTAGGACTGTAATGACATTTTGTCATTTCACCCTTCAAATTTATTGTCAGAAGCAATGCATTTTCCAACAAAGGAAAATAGAGAAAACTTCTGATAATGTATCATCTTCTTTCAGTTTTTCCTAGAATTGAAAACCTACATTTTGCAGTCAATCTGGCTTTGTTCTGTTGGGTGTTTATAAATATTTAAAATTTTGAGACAAAAAATGGTGTTTGTTTCCTTGAGTTGTAGCCTATACGATGTTGCCCCATAATAATTGTTTATCACACCTCAGTGTTGAGAATACTCGTGTATTGGATTATTTTGTAGGTAATAAGTTCATTATTTGTGACTTCCAAATAATGATAGCTTTGCATTCGTTCCTTTTCTGCATTTGATATGTTCATGTTCCTATCCTAGCATTTTAGGTGATTTTTGTGTACTCAGTGAAGTTTTTTATTGTTGAATTTCCCCCAGTTCCTTCTCCTCGGTGCAGTTCCATTTCCTAGTGATGTTCCACGGTTGAAGCAAATTGGTGTTGGTGGTGTCATTACTTTGAATGAACCTTATGAAACTTTAGTTCCGACTTCTCTTTATCTTGTGAGTTGCTTGTGAGAATCATGCTTATTTTGTAGTTTCCGTATCTTCTTTTTTGTTTTTGATAATTTATGTTGCTTCCATGTAAAATGTACTGTCACCACAAATTTCCTGTTATTATCTTTAAAATAATTTCTTCAGGCCATTAGATTAATGTTAATGGGTTCTAAATGGCCTGGTGTTTTATAAAACTTAATGCAGCTGAATGTTTTTTATTTTGTTTTGTAACTTTTTAAAAACCCGAGACAAAAATTGTGCGCTTTCAAACCCAGATACAACAATCTGATACAAGGAATTATCCTTGGCCCATTTTGTTTTTTTCTTCTTCCCCATGTTTAGATGGATGGACCAAAAATCATTTTTGAACTTTTTTATGCTGTTAAATTTAGGGATTTGTTGGGTTTTTTATCACATTGAATATAAATCAGTTATCTTATATCTTTACATCGTATTTTTTGGGCAACGCAGCATCACTGGAGTTCAACATATGATGAAACCATTAACTCTGTTCATTAATTTCAGGATCATGGGATTGATCACCTTGTAATTCCCACGAGAGATTACCTATTTGCGCCTTCATTTGATGATATTAGCAGAGCAGTATTCTTCATTCACCGTGAGTGAAATTTTTATGAATTTCTACTCTTCTGCGATCCTCTGTAATTTCCTTTCCCAAATTCTTGTTTCTGTTATAGAGAATGCTTCCAGTGGCAGAACTACTTATGTTCACTGTAAGGCAGGGCGTGGAAGGAGCACAACCATCGTGCTCTGTTATCTGGTAATGTGTCAAACATTCTACCTATAGGCTGTTTGGTTATTTTTTCTGGAAACTTAGGTTTTGAAGCCTGGGGTTTCTATTTTGCAGGTGAAACATAAGCACATGACCCCTGGAGCTGCCCTAGAATATGTGCGGTCCAAACGACCTCGGGTTCTTTTAGCACCTTCTCAATGGAAGGTAGATCAATTATACCTTCATCCTTGCGAGTTTTACTCTGCCTTGACACGTATTGAAAGTTTACAAAAAATGACAATAATTTGAAATACATCTAATCAATTTTTTGATGAAAGATTTTGTTTGAAAATATTTCATGTTTTCATTTTTAAAAATTATATTAAGAAATGTATTGATTTATGTTTGTTGAATGAGTAGGCTGAGATACTGTCCCTCTTGAATTAGAACAGAACAGTTTATTTATAGAGAGAGAGAATGAGATACAACTCCAGATCGATGTCATCTGAAATACCAAATTCAAACTAGTGGAGAAAGGGGATAACACAGACCTAGTCAATACCGTTATCGTAAATATCTAAATATTCTAACAATGTTAATGGAAAATCATTTTTTAGGACGTGAGAATAAAAATGATAGTTTTTTGGGAAAAAAAACAGCTTGTGGTGCATTTGATACACGAGACCATGTTCTGTTTCCATTTTGCAAAAATGTATTAGAAAATGCGTGTTAGTGAGTGAGTGGGTTGTCAAGAACGTGTGAGAGGTAAATTTTGAATTGTTTTCGTTGTCCAGAAAAAATGAAAACCAATTTATTTTATATTTTAAAAAAATATTTTCTTTCATTTTCATTTACACAATCCATCCAGTACAGTTTTAAAAAATGAAAACAGAAAATATTTTCAAGTACTAAATGTGCCCTTAGGATTTTATCGGTTTTGGAAAATGTTTTATATTTTCATTTTCTAAAAAACAAATTGGAAAACATGTCAGAAAATATTTTGAATGATTGGAGAGAAAAAAGAAAATATATGGTTTCTCTCTTATTAAACTATTTTTTTGCCCCAAAAATCTCCCATTTTAATTTTTATCTTCACAGGTTGGGTTTGTGTCCGTTAACCGACCTAGCCTGATCCACTGGTTGACTCTGTCACCCTGTTTAACTTCAAATATTCAGCATAAATGACATCATGATATGTCCAATTAGTGAATATTGGAGACATCCATGTTGCAGGACCTCTTAAACCATTTAAAATAAATAACATGTTATAAAGATGTTAAATTATTTCAAATTAAGTTGATTATAAGAATAAAATATATTATTATTATTATTATTATTATATTTTTAATATTTTATATTATTATTATATTTTTTATCGGGTTACACGGATTAGACTGTTAAAAAATGATCAACCCGAACCTTACTTGAATATTATTTGTGTCAAATTACTCAGCACAATTATAGCTCAAACTCATTTATCCCCAATCCAAACCTGTTTAACTCATGTTGTATCATGTTGGGTTCAAAACTGCCACTTCTAATTAGGACCTGATTCGGGTCAGGTGGCTGTTCTTACGTCCCTCACTTGAGTATATATTTTTGGAAGATGAAAATAGACAACGTTTTTCAAAATTCTTGATGATTGATTTGTACATGATTGGTGGGAATAACCAGGCCGTTGAGGAATACAGGAGTTGTCTGCAGGCTGCAACCACAGCCTCATCTTCCCCAGGGGATGCGGTTCTGATAACAAAAGCTGATCTGGAGGGGTATCTGTGCGATAATTACGATGGTAAGGAGCTGATGATGGTGCCTCGAGTAGCGAGGGGGCGGCCAATGATGGCAAGGCTTTCATGCCTCTTTGCTTCGTTGAAGGTTTCGGGGGGGTGCGGGCCTGTGACGAGGCGGCTGCAGGAAGCGAGGGCATGCTAGATTTCATTCAGAAAATGAGTTATGAAGAGCAGCTTGTATTGATGGGGAAAATGGTTCCACTGAATCTCTGCCTTTGTATCTGAGTTTTGTTTGTTCATCTGCTGTGAACAAATAGTAATGTGTTGCAAGAGGTGGGTTTTCTGTGTGTCTTTGTCATTCATGATAAAGTGTTTTTGTACGAGTATCGAGGCTCTGTTTGACATTACTTTGAATCACTTGAGCAGTTTGAACAAATAAATGCTGTTTATTCTCTTTATGAAAGAACTCTTTGTGCTAAATTTGATCTGATGTTGTGTTTTTGATGGTGGAAATACCAATACGCCCAATATGTGTGTTCGTCTTAATAATGCCGTATAATATACAATGTTTGGCTTTAACATAAGATTATCCTTTTAGTTTTTTGCTGGGGGTTTGCAAAGATTTGACTTTAACATAAGATTATCTTAGTTTTTCAATGTTTTAAAAGGAATGTGTTAGTGTGGATCTGGTCTAATGGAAAAGTGTCCCGTAATCCTGCATCAGAGGTCAGGATCATATCGGTGGAGGTCATTGTTCTCAACGGTGATGGCATGGTGTCGACGGAGGCATGGTGTCGACGGAGGCTGGGTGTGATGCCCGCAACGGTGGGGCTTTGGTCGACGCTGGCTAGACTCGATGGCGACGAGTGAAAGCTGGTTAGCAGACGGAGCACGATAGTGAAGAGTTAGCTTTGGTGACATATGACATTTGGCTCGGCGACAGCTAGTCGGCAGATTGACGGAGCACGGTGGGCCGCAACTCGGAGGTGGCAGGGTTCGATGGCACTCAGGGTCACGACGTAGGCAGGTTCCACAGCACGGGCTCGGTGCGCTCAGACACGGGACACAATCAAGTGGGATGCGAGGCAGTGCCTGACTGCGGGTGTGGCGTAGGTGGAGCACGACAGATGGGGGTGCATGGTGGTGCACAGAAGACTCAAGAGTCAGGGCCTTAGGGTCAGATTTGGACCTACGGGTCAATTGTTGTCATGGGGTTTCATATCCACCGGGTCTATGTGTCATGTAATGGGTTCCCCTGCCCAAAATAATAAGAGTGTTTGGCGGGTTGATAATATAATTTAATCAGTTACGAAAATCATCAATAATCTTTGTTAAACCAATAATGAATAGAATATTTTTTTTCACAAAAGTTTCCCATTTTCAAAACTAGTTTATTTAAAACTATAACCAATCTCCTATCACTAAAAAAACCACTAATAATTCATCATTTTTATTAATTCCCCGCAATGATTTGATCATAAAAGATGTACATTTTTTATGTAATGTTCATGTTTTGATATTGAATACAATTTGAAAGTACCGTTTTAATTCATCACTTTTTATAATACTTTTGTATATTGATCACAACTTTTTATATTCTAATCCAATTCATATAATCCTTATTTTGTAGGATTCCTGGAATATTTGTCAACATATCATTCAATCCGAGCTTGAACTATATTGTTCATTTGGTGATCCATTTAGATCATGTAAGAAGACCCAACATTTTTTCCATTCACCCTGGGCCAGCTGTGATTATTTTGTTACTGTGCAAAATTCAGAAGCTCAAATGCCATCAAACCCTATGGATGACACGACAAAAAGTGGATCTAAATTGTATAAAAATATGAAGGCTTAATTCATCCATTAAGTGGCCCAACCAAAGCATTAAATGAAGACCTTGAAACCTAACATTTTGGACCACTCTTATTGATGGGCCCATATCTCCTAAATTATGAGTCCAAATGAGTTCATATTTTATGCGGAGATATAGAAGTGGACAACAAATAATTTTATTAACCACGAGTTGTCAAGATTCTTTCATTTTCAAGGAGATAAATGCATGAGAATCTGGAATATTAGAATGTGAAGAGTCAGTTATGCCAAGAAATTTGACTTTAGTATATCAACCATAGTTTTGCATACAAATGTCTAATTGACTTGAAATTTTGTGGGTGCATCCTTAAGAGGGAGACAATAAACTTTGTAAATAATCAGTTTTCAAAATTTGACCATCTTAGGGGGCAAATAGGCGGAAACATTCGAAAGATAGAATTTGAGGGAAAACCTGTCACGACCCGACCTTAATTGGGGCTTGAGCTGCAAGTACCCCAAGCCCGCCTCCATAGGCATGGGGGTGACGACAAGCACCGGAAGACATATCCTAAATGGGAGGCCTTTGCCTAATGTATCTGTACGCACACATCCAACTATCTCAATGCAAAAGTGTAGATGAATAATAATAGACACAACAGTTAGAAAGTAGACCAAACATGTAAAACCTCTAGAGTGTACAAGAGCACGATAGTGAAAACTGAAAAGTAAAGGGGAAAAATACATGCGCAACCAGAAAGATGTCCCAACCCAACAAAACTGAAAAGTAAACAGTTGATAGATCCCAACTCATGATCCTCAAGTTACGACCACCATACGCGGTCCATAACACCCATAATCCCTAAGCACCTCTGAAGTCACTGTCGACCTGTCCGTCGTCTGCATAAGACAGGACACGCATGGGCAAAACCCATGTAGGGGTGAGTATATACATACCCAGTAGGATGTCCCGAAAGTTAAAGGAGGAGAAGTAAGAGATACAATAGGAATAGAAAGACAGTAGATAACAAACAAGATGCATCTCAACCTAAGAAAGAGAAAGAGTAACCTCGTCCAAACATAATGGGCTCAACACGGTGTGTAGATGAACTATAAGTCGAGTCTTTGCCACTCATAACAGGAGAGTAATCTCATCCAACCACGAGAAGCTAAACATGGAAAGCACATGACATACTCCGCACATCTTCGCAACCCATGATAGGAGAGTAACCAAATCTAAATGTATGGATACAGAAGTATATATATGTGCTCAACAAAAGAAGCCCAAATTAGAGAAAGGATATCTCCATCTCACATCCCAACCTAGAAAAAGGGTCTCCAACAGTTCCAGAAGTCCAACAACGATTCCCAACATCTCACGCGTCTGCCTAGTAGAAAACATCCAAGTCAAGCCACACCCCGTTACTATGCCGCACAGTCGAGGGGCCACAATCTCAAGTAGAGGACTCATGCCCAGGTGTGTCAGGGGGGTTCCACTCTATAAATATCCATAGAGGACCTGTGCCCTGATGCATCAGGGGGTTCCACTCATAAGGTTGAGGACCCACGCCCTATCCGATAGGGGTTCCACTCGGTAGATAGAGGACTCACACCCAAAATGATGGGGGGGGGGTCTAATCTAGTGTCACAAGGACCCGTGCTCTATCCAGTAGGGTGTTCCACTCGGTAGATAGAGGACCCATACCCAAGCTGATGGGGGTTCCACTCCAGTGTCACGAGGACCCGCGCCCTATCCGATAGGGGGTTCCACTCGATAAATAGAGGACCCGCGCTCAAGCTGTTGGGGGGTTCCACTATATAGGTCAAGGAACCGCGCCCTGGTGCGACAGGGGGGGGTCCACTTTAGTCATCGAGGACCCACGCCCTATCTGATAGGGGTTCCACTTGGTAAGTAGAGGACTCGTGCCCAAGCTGATGGGGGGTTCCACTCTATAGGTCACTGGTGATCCTCTGTCTGATCACTGCCGTCGTCGGGTGTTGCCTCAATAAACATCACAACTAGAACATCTCACATCATATCCCAAAATCTATAATAGATTGCACAATTTCATTCTACGTGAAAAAACACTTAGAATAGGCTACTCACATGCCAAAATCCAAGTTCAAACGAAGGAGATACGGGAGTTTGAAGTTTCCTAAAAAAGATCGAAGGGGTACACGACATGTGAGGGGACCACACGACATGTGGCCTTGATCCATCACCTAGTTGTGTCCCTTGAGGTATATGGATTGCTAACCATGTAGGTATACATGACGTGTAAGGACACTACACGATGTGCCCATGCCACTCAGGGTCCCGCCCGTGTGCTTGGCCGTTTTCGTGTATCCATCCCGTGTCTGTGTACTCAAGCAGCGTCCGTGTACTCTAGTACACTGCATGCCTCTGGCCATGTATTCCCGCACGGGGTCCTATCCGTGTGCTCCACCACATGGCTCATCCACCCAGGGAAGTGGTACACAATGTGTAGGAGGGCTACACACCATGCCATCCTTATAAATTCCCAAAACCCTAGCTGCCGCAACATAGAGCCCGACATGCCATGTGTTCTTCGAACTACACGACGTGTAGTTAGAATTTTCCCAAAAACTAAAATCCACTCTCCGCGCGCCAGATTTGGTATTCCACCTTCGATTTCAGCCTTACTTCCACATGAGATTAGTGGATTTATCTCTAGTTGGCGGATTTTGACCATCCAGTGGCCTGGAAACCAATCCTCGAAGCTTCGTACGCACCGACTCACACCATGCATGCTCGGTTCCTTCCGATGTTGATGATTTGGGATCTGATTGTTAAAATGATCACCTGCAAATCGCAATCCATATGAAAACATCCATGGTTTGTCGATCCGTCCCTTGCACATGGATTCGTTATGATTTCAGGGGTTCGATCGGGCTTGTTACCGCCCGACAATGTCGAAGTAGGACCGCGAGGTCCAATCGGTGAATAACACGAAGACATAATGGGAGTAATGAACAACAACAAAGGTTTATCAATCATTTCCAAGTGTTCTTATCCAATGATCAAGAATGAGACTATCCAGGGTTAGAAAACAGTTGAATAAACAATTTAATCGGTACATTTGAGCATGCTAAGGATCAACAATTGGCGCATATCATAAATGAGATGATTTTGCTTAATCAATTTAATCAAAATGGGTAAAATCCATGAATTGAAGAGTCCTACCTAGAGATTAGACCATTCTTCATCGAAGAACACGCTCTCCAATGAATGGAAGAATTCATTGCGTTCACTCCGCTCCGATCTGCTCCAATCCAGAGATTCGTTGTTGCCAGATGTCGATTCACCAACAGAAGGAGGAAGTAGAAACTCTCAATGGTCCCAGGGTTATGAGGTGAACCATAGTAAAATATTCATAATGATATATTTATAGGAAATTTAGTTAGGTTAAATAAATGAATGAATTAAATTAATTAATTAATTAATTAACCCACTGAACGTACTGTCATCGACCATTTTATCTGAATGACCCATGATGACCTATTTTAGGTCACGCCAAGGGTAAACATCACGTTCTAGACTTAACCATGATCTTAGATTTCTGATCCAAGCTTCCTTTTAAGAGTTATCCCATTTTCTTTATAAAACTACGCACATGTAATATAAAATATATTCAATAATTTAATAAAATTAATTCTGGTCACACTGGACCTTGGAATCATATGCTGTCTCAACGCCTGGCTCTGAAAATACATATAGAAATATTTCAAAGTCTTACAAGAAAAAAACTAGGTCTCTACATCTTTCCCTCCTTCAAGCTTTTCATCCCTAAAAAGAAAAAACTAAAAAAAACAACTCGGGATACTGAGCCTGCACCTGGCTCTCCCGCTCCCTAGAGCTCTTCTAGACATTAATGTGCACGTGAACCAAGGGGATAGTCCATCCACGCATGGTCCTCTCCTTTTGATCCTCGATCGCCACTGTGTGCTCCACAAAGGTGATTACATCCTTAATATCCAGCCTGCCCCAGTCGATGACATGCATAGGGTCATGCATGTATCTCCTCAGTTGTGACACGTGGAAGACGTCATGCACCCACTCCAATTGTGTGGGCAGGGAGAGGCATTAAAAAAATTCAAAAACCCTTTGGATAATCTTGAACGACCAGATGAACCTCGAGGATAACTTACCTCCCCAGTCAAACCTCTACAATTCTCACCGTGGGGAGACTCTTAGGAAAATGTGGTCTCCCTTCTTGAACTCCAAAGGCCTATGATGATGTTCTGTGTAAGATTTATGCCTACCCTAAGCTATCCTCATCTACTCACTGATGACCTGAACCTTCTCTGTCATCACCTGAACCAACTATAGACCCACAAGAGATGTCTCGTCAATCACTGTCCAGTATAAGGGTGACCTGCAGGGTCTCCCATACAGGGCCTCAAAATGTGTCATGCCGATGGTAGATTGGTAGATATTTTTGTACACAAACTCTACCAAGGGTATGTGATTCTCCCAACTTTTTCTGAAGTCTAGAATGCAAGACCTCAACATATCCTACAACACTTGGATAGTGCACTCAGTCGGCCCATCCATCTGGGGGTGAAAGGTTGTACTCATCCTCTTCTAGGTCCCAAATTCCTCCTGTAGGCCTCTCTATAACCATTATGTAAACCATGTTATGTGATCATAGACAATATTTGAGGGTACCCCATGGAGGCGAACAATATCCCGTATGTACAACTACCCCAAAATATCCATCGAACTCTGCTCCCTGATACCAAGGAAGTGTGTCAACTTTATGAGTCAATCAACTTTCAACCAGATGGCATTATGGTCCTTTGCTATTTGTGGAATCCCTATCAAGAATTCCATTGATATTCCATCCCACTTCCACTCTAGGATCTCAAGGGGCTACAAAAAACCTTCCAGAACCTGGTGCTTAACCTTCACCTGCTGATAGATGAGGCATTGAGTGAAAAACTCGGTGACAACCTATCTTATGTTGGACCACCAAAACTTCCAATGAAGGTCTCTTTAAATATTACCCACACCAGGAAGTAAAAATAGGGGAAAATTTTGTGGAACTCTCACCTCACCTCCTCCTGCATCGTGACTAGGACCACCATCTGTCTCTAGAAAAGGATGACATGATTCCCTCCTTTATAATATCTATCTGGTGAGTCCTCTGTGGATATCTGATCATAGAATACCTTATAGATGATGTCTCAGAGTTGGGAATATCTCACATGCTCAATAATGAGAGGATTCAACACCATCGATTGAAGAAAATATGCACCCTCCTGCTCCACTAAGGTCAGCTGCAAGGAAGCCAACTGCTCAAAATCCTCCTGCACCAAGCGATCCTGAGACTTCCTGCTAAGAGCATCTGCTACTACATTTCCCTTTCATGAAGTATAGACTACCTCGAAGTCATAGTCCTATAGGAATTCTAACCCAAAATGTTGTCTAAGGTTCACGTATCTCTATGTTAATATGTACCTAAGAATCTGATGGTCTGAGTAAACCATAAAGCACTCCCCTAGAAGATAGTTCCTCCACATCCTCAGAGAAAAGACTATTGTTGCCACCACTAGGTCACAAGTCATGTAGTTCTACTCATGGGGTCTCAACTGCCTTAACCCATATGCGATAACTGCCTACCGGTGCATCAACATGCATTCGAGACCAGCTCCTGAGGAATCAAAATACACTACATACTCCATGCCCTCCTCTGGTAGTCTCAACACATAAGCACTCATTAGCCTCAGCCTCAACCTTAGCCTCAACTCCTTGGAGGCCCTCTGGCACTACTCAGTCTAGGTAAAAGGCTTCTATTTCCACATCAAGATGGTCAAAGGGGCTAGAATCTTGGAGAAGTATGTCACAAACCTTCTATAGTACCCTACCAAGCCAAGAAAACTCCGCACCTCTAACACACTCTTGGGTGGATCCCAAGAAATCACTGCATCGATCTTTACTGGGTTCATAACTAAAACATGCTCATAAATGACATGCCTCAGAAATTTAACCTCTTGAATCCAAAAATGGAACTTCAAGAGATTTATATAAAGCTGGTGCTCCCAAAGAAAGTCTAAGACCATACTAAAGTTCTCTGAATGCTCCTCCTATGATGCAAATTCTATGAGTATGTTGTCGATGAAGACAACCACAAACTGGTCCAAGTATAGTCGGAATATCTAGTTCATCAGATCCATAAACACAGTGGGGGAATTTGTCATACCAAAGGGAATCACTAGGAACTCATAGTTCTCATAATGACATCAGAATTCTAGCTTTAGAATATCAGCCTTTCAAACCCTCAACTAGTGGTATTCAAACTTGAGACCGATCTTCAAGAACCATCTCGTGCCTCACAACTGGTTGAGGAGGTCATCAATCCTCAAAAGGGTTACTTGTTCTTTATCATGGTCTAGTTCAGGCGATGATAACCCACACAAGGATACAATCTCCCATTCACATTTTTCACGAACAACACAGGGCTGCCTAGGTGAACATACTAGGTCTTACGAATCCCTACCACTATAGACCCTCCAAGCACACCACTATCTCTTGAAGCCCCATAAGGTTATCTGATGTGCTAACACAAACATCAATCCATCCCTACTAAAAGTCTATAGAGAGTTCCATCTCACGAGGGGGAGATAAACCCGATATGTCATCACACCTAACCATCACTAGAGGGAGATGAGATGAGAGCTGATAACATCCATTTATCCAAGGGTAAAACTAGACAAATAAATTGGTTGTAACCTCCTATGAATGATTTCATCCCGCTCTGTCTGGGGATCACTGCTCTTCAGGGATGAAAAATCCATCCCATAACCTGAAAGCTCTACCAAACTCATGGGTAGCAGTCATCTGATCATGGATGGTTGATGACCAGTCTATACTAAGGAAAACATCATAGGGTATCACTGTCACTATGAGAAGATTTGGCATGAGGCTCTCTCCCCTGACAGAGTAAGGTCATCCCATCGGTAGGAACGTGCGACCACTGATCATCTTTATAGGTCCACCAATACAAGGTCCAAGAAAAAGGGCCTCCTATGGTATTTCTAGGTCTTTAATAGGGGATATACATAAGGAAATGTGGCTTCCTACTCTATGATAACAACTACTGCTGGAGTACTAGTGACATAGGTCATACCATAAACCAAACTCAAGCCTCCTGGCCATAAGTCCCATATACCAAGAGCTCATCCATTCCCTTGCTTGCCTGCTCTCCTCAACTGGGGCTTTCTCCGACACCCCATCACATCCACACATCCTAAACACGCAAGTCAAAGGGCCTCATCTTCCACACCTTGAAACTATCCATTGTAGGTGACACCGACTCACCCTAATAGTTTTGAATTGAATCACAAGGAAGCATCTCAGTGGGTGAATCATCCCTCTTCCTGAAATGTCTAATTCCACACCAAATCATTTCCATTATAGGACTCCACCGATGCCCATAGTCATCCTGGAGAGGTCTCACTGTAAGGATCACCATTGAAAGGGGTCGTATCCAAGTGGGATATCCATACCAAATGATCGGTCCTAAACTCAATCACCTGATAAGAGAGTCTATCTTAAAAATATACATGAGCAATCTTTGTCTTTGTAACATTAAATGCGCACTCAACAAAGGTATGTCATCTACTGGTACCACCAAAACCAAAAACTATTATTTGAAGAGAACAAGTTGTGAGTGAAACCATCAGTTTGGTTGGGATTTGTACAAGTATGAAAACTTGGATCACTGACTCAATCCAATCCTTTTCTACCTAGGGATCTAGATCATCATGGAACCTCAACAGCCTCTAACGCTAGAACTCGTGGAGTGTGCTAAGATTGTGGGCATCCTCAGCCTACTATAATGGTACTAACTACTACTATATAGGCTAGGGTGCTGCTACCTACCCACATGGAGGAAAAGATCGCATGTGATGGACCCTGAACCGAGGCCTCACCATTCATCGAATTGTTGTCATAACCCGAAAATCGATAACCCAGATTACTATCTTCGTGGAGTCATCTCATAAGTGATGAAGATATACCATGGTCAAATGAGAATATATATATATATATATATATAACAATGGATAGATGACTCAAGAAGTATAGTCAAAGAATCAATCCTATATGATGCATGTACCATTGATCCCTGCAAACAATGTCTCAGTATGTCGAGTCAACAAGTAGATAGTCAAGGTCCTAGTGAATGGATACATCGGCCTCCCATGCCATCACTGGATTCCATGGCCTGAGAGCCTCACTCGAGACACTTGACACCATTTCCCTAAATCCCAACCAAATCCTCATAAGGGGACTACTCCAAACATCATCCCAAGGAATGAATTGCTCCGATACCAATTTGTCATGAACCAACTCTAAATAGGGCTCAAGCCACAACTACCCCAATCCCACCTCCATAGTCCATGGGGTGGTGATAAGCATCGAAAGGAATACCCTAAATAGGATGAATTTTACTAATATAACCATATGCACACACCCAACCATCTCAATACATAAGTGCAGATGAATAATAATAAAGAGATGCAATAGCTAAAAAGTAAACCAAGTATGAAAAACCTCTAGGGTGTATAAGAGTACAACAGTGGAAACTAAAAAGTAAAGGGAAAAAATACACTCCAAACCAGAAAGATGTACCAAGCTAAAAAAACTAGAAAGTAAACTGCTGAGAGAGCCCAACTCCTGATATCCAAGATATGACCACCATATGTGGTCCACAATACCCAATTTCCCTAAGATCCTCTGAAGTCACCACCGAACTATCTATCGTCTACATAATACATGACACATACGGGCAAAGACCATGCAAGGGTGAGTATATATATACCCAATAGGATGCCCCAAAAGCTGGAGGGGGAGCATTAAGAGATACAATAGGAATATAAATACAATATATAGTAAACAAGATTCAGCTTAACCCATGAAAGAGAAAGAGTAACTTCTTACAAGAACAAGGGGCTCAACATAGTGTGTAGATGAACTAAATGTCGAGTATTTTACACCCATAATAGGAGAGCAACCTCATCTAACCATGAGAAGCTAAACACAAAAATCACATGGCATACCCCATGCATCTTCACAACCCATGGCAGGAGAGTAACCAAATCCAAATGTATGGATAAAAAAGTATATATATATATGCTTAGAAAAAGAATCCAAAACAAGAGAGTAAGGGGATCTCCATATTATAATCCAACTCAATAAATAGACTTCATCGATTCCAGAAGTTTAACCATGATGCCCAACATATCATGTGTCTGCCTAGTAGAAAACATCCAAGGTAAGCCACACCTCATCACTATGACACACAATCTAGGGGCCATAATCTCCAATTAGAGGACCCATACCCTGGTGCGTCAGGGGGGTTACTCTTTATAAGTATCCATAGAGGACCCACTCCCTAATGAGTCAGGGGGTTATATTATAAAGGTCATGGAACTGCACCCTGATGCGATGGGGGGGGGGTCCACTCTAGTGTCATGAGGACCCACACCCTATCTGATAGGGGGTTCCACTCGGTAGAGGTTCCACTCGGTAGATAGAGGATCCATGCCCAAGATGATGGGGGTTCCACTCTAGTGTCATGAGGAATCGTGACCTATCAGATAGGGGGTTCCACTTGGTAGATTAAGGAACCACACCCAAGATGATGGGGGGTTCCACTCTAGTGTCACGAGGGCTCATGACCTATCCAATAGAGGGGTTCCACTTGGTAGATAGAGGACCCACACCCAAGATGATGGGGGTTTTCCACTCTATAGTATGATAAAACGCACCCTGGTGCGATAGGGGGGTTCCAATCTGGTCCTCAAGGACCCACAACCTATTTGATAGGTGGGTTCCACTTAGTAAGTAGAGGATTTGTGCCCAAGATGATGGGGGGTTCCACTCTATAAGTCACTGGTGATTCTCTGCCTAATCATTGTCATCATCAGGCATCACCTCAATAAGTTTCATGCTTAAAAAATCTCACATCATATCCCAAAAGTCACAATGGAGGGAACCATCATGTTTTATACAAAAAGACACTCAGGATAAGCTACTTATGGGCCGAAATATGAGTTTAAACAAAGGATATATGAGAGCTTGAAGTTTCCTAAAAAAGATTCAAGGGGTCATGGTGTTTGGTACCGCTCTATCACCTGGTCGTGTCCCTTGAGGAAATGGATTTCTAACCATGTATATAGAAATAGTGTGTAACAGAACTACACGATGTGAACATGCCACTCGGGGTCCCACTCGTGTGTTTGGTCATGTTCATGTATCCATCCCATGTCCATGTACTCAAGCCGTGTCCGTGTACTGCAGTACATGACGTGCATCTGGAAGTGTCTTCCCGCACAAGGTCCTACCCATATGCTTCACCACATGGATCAACCACCCAGGGAAGCAATACATGGAATGTAGGAGGGATACACACCATACCATCCTTATAAATCCCCAAATCCCTAGCCTTCACCGCATAGGGCCCAACATGTTGTGTGTTCTTCGAACTACACAATGTGTAGTTGGGATTTTTCTAGAAAACCAAATCCACTCTCTGTATTCTAGATCCAATCTTATACCATCAATTTTAGCATTATTTTTTCTTGATATTATTGGATATACCTCCATCCGGTGGATTATGGTCATCCGGTCCCCAAAAGACCAATCCCCAAAGCTTTGTATGCACCGTCTCACACAATGTACACTTGGATCCTTCCTACGTTGATGATTTTGGATCCGATCATTAAAACAATCTACCACAACCTGCAATCCATCTAAAAAAATTCTTGGTTTTTCGATCCATCCATTTAATTTGGATTTGTTGTGATTCCAAGGGTTCAATCAAGCTTGGTACCGGCCGACAATGTCAAATTGAAACCAAATGGTCCAACTGGTGAAAAACGTAAAGAAATCATGTGAGGAAAATACAACAACATAGGTTTATAAATTGTTGCTAATAATTCTTGGTTAATGATCAAGAATGGGAATATCTGGGGTTAGAAAATAGTTAAATAAAAAATTTAATTGGTATATATGAGCATGCCACAGATAATAAATTGGAGAAGACCATAAACGCGATGATTCTGCTCAATCAATTTAATCAAAATGGGTGAAATCCATTAATTGATGAGTACTACATGGAGATTGGACTATTTTTTATCGAATAAAATTCTCTCCAATGAATGAAAGAAGTCGTTGAATTCTCTACCCTCTAATCTACTTTGATCTAGAGATTCATCATCATTAGAAGTCGATTCAACAATGGAAGGAGGAAGGAGAAGCTCTCGACAGTCCCAGGGTTATAAGGCTAACCCTTGGAAAATATCTATAATGATAGAATTACAATAAATTAAGTTAAGTTAAATGAATGAATGAATTAAATTAATTAATTAATTAATCCACTTAATGTACCTCCAATGGCTATTTTATACAAATTCCCCCCCCCTCTGACCTATTTTAGGTCACGCCTAGGGTAAACATCACGTTTCAGACTCAACTGTGGTCTCAAATTTATGATCCAAGATTCCTTTTAAGAGTTATCTCATTTTCTTTAAGAAACTATGCCTATGTAATATAAAATATATTTAATATTTTTATAAAATTAATTCTAGAACACCGAGTCTTGGAATCACACCCTGTCTCAGCATTTAACACTATAAATATATGTAGAAATATTTCTAAGTCTTATAAGAAAGAAACTAGGTCTGTACAAAAACAATCACCCATTTTTTTCTATAAATATGAATTTCCACTTCCATATAAGGGTTAGAATTTTTAGAAGTGAATAAATTATATTTGGCATGTAAATACCTTGATTGAGGGATTATAGGATCTTTCAAAGTAGTTCTAACTTGAGATCCTCCTCCCCTATCTTCTTTATTTATCACTTTATTCTTTACTTTGTTGTAATATCATAATTGTTTTTGTAATTTGAAGTTTAATGTTAATATCTTTTCTTAATCCATTATCCTTATCTAGTTATTTTTTCAAGTTCTTAAAGTAGTTTAAATTTAGTTGAAATCCCTTTCCTCAATCCCCTTTAAATTATATCACAAGTGTGTATTGATTCCATTTCATTTGTGTGAATGAGTTTGGTTTGTGTAGATATTTTCTTGTCATTTTCTCTCTTCTTTTCATTTATCCTAAATAATCAATATCCCCGACCACATTAACCACCATATATATAGTTGAGTGACATCCCTTTAGGGTGATGCCTACACTAGGGATGATGGATTGGTTGAGCGAAAATGTGCCTAATGATTGTAAAATCAATGTTATGTAACATCTTTCAAGTTTATTATGGATTATTAACATGTTTGATGGAATCATTGTGTTTCATGAATTATTAGAATTCATGGGTACATAAAATTTTATGGATTAATGAAACATTCATTATCCACATGTGGATGTGGAAAGAATCTTAAGTTTTGGAATGGATTATAACTAATACTTTGAATATATTCAGCCCTACCCATATAATAGAATGAGTGTTGGTTTAACATGATCTTTTTCATTACTTGATGAAATTAATCTATTGTCCACATTATTCTTTATACTCACCCTGAATCTTCATAAATAGTTTCATTAAATTTAATTTAATTAATTTATTTAAATATGTATAAAAACAAAACCCCCCTTTTTACAGACAATCAAAATTGAGTCGTTCAAATAGTTTAATACCATTATTGAGGATTTAACCCAAATTCCACTATATACATTATAAAAAAACACCAGTTATTTGATGGTTGATAAGAAACAATTGACCTCTATTCAAATTGACACCGTTTCTAGAGATGGTTCTAAAATGAGTCACTTGATTTTTGATTGTCTTAAAAAATTCAAAAAATTAATAATAAAAAATGGATTCTATTTTTGATTCCCCCTTTGATTTTAATGCAATAGTCATGTTTTTTTCCCAAAAAGTGTGAGCGGCGAGTAACTCCAACTGCGGGGAGAAAGTGTTATAGGAACTCATTAAAAACCAAATATAGGATCTTGAACATGAGTACCTAAAGGCCTTGGATAAGGAACTTGGTGAGTTATCTAGATACTTTCTTGAGTTTAATAAAAATTTGGTAAAATAACAACCTGAACCACTACATTCCCCTACATTTTCTGAAGAGGTTGTGGAGGAGATCAAGGAATCACTATAAAATTATAATCCATTTTCCAATCTTTAATGTGGATTTATAAAATCACTCTATGTGGAACTTGAGCTGCCAATAGAAACATTAAAGGGTGTTAACATTACTTTAGATTCAATTTTATTTAACTATTCTCATATTGAATTGAAAACTAGATCTACTTGTTCTAATATTACAAACTCATTATCCATCTTTCATGCTCTAGATGATGAGGATAAAGAATATAACACACTTGGTGTGGTGTGTTTTAAAAAGAAGATTAAGGATACCTTTTATACATCCCATTAATTCAAATGAACATGTTGGCACCAAAATAAAGATTCATGAAGAATCCATTACTCAAGATAAACTAAATGAAAATCCACTTCCTAGGAATGAAAAGAAATACCCATTAGATTGTATTTTTCATCAAGTTTATCACTAAAGGGATTATTCCTATATTCTATTTTCACTTCCATAGAATTAAAAATACATCAATAAAGAAGGTGGTAAATTTTTTAATGAAAAATTGGACCTATATAAGGAGAAATACATTTTGAATCACATTTCAAATAAGAGAATATGGTAATTTCTAATAAGAAAACCACACCCACCTTCAGACTATGGATAGTCCACTACAACTTTTTAGCTATAGATAGAATAAATGCAATGTTTCTTAGGAGGAAACCCAATTTATCTTTTACACTTTTAAAATTTAATTTTTATAAGTTTTTATTTTATTGAATAATGAATCTATTTTATTTTCTTTCATGTAATGAACATCAACTGAAGCTATGACCTCGAATACCACATATGCTTATTACCATATCAAATTCTACACAATTAAATTCTATATGAAAGGATCCATTCATGGATGGAGAAAGAGACTTTCCCAAACCAAATAGAATGCACCCCTTTCTATCTCTATCTCTAACAATATTTTATTTTACTTCTTATGTGTGTTTTTTTAAAAATAGAAAAAAATCATGGTTACTCATAATTTTTTTAGAAAAATTTTCAAACCATTTTGGGGAAGTCAAATGAATTATTTTAATCTCAATTTTTTTTTCATTTTTATCAAAAAAATCATATAATAAATTTTATGTCTACACACTAAATTTTGAGTTCCCTAATTTGGACCTAAAAATAATTTTTTCCCCTAATTGTGAGGTACAAATTGAGATTTCAAGCCAAGGTCATTTATGACCATATTTTTTCCTTGTGTGTTTTTTACCAATGATTGTGAATATAGATTTTATTGGATTTCAATCTGAATTTCCATACTTTTGTGTGCACAGAAATGATAGGGGGAAATTATTATCCATACGAGAATAAATTTATCCAAATAGCCTCCTATAACCTTACATTTAACCTCTTCAAATCCCCTTTGACTCATTACGACCCCATTTTTTATATCCACATTACAATCCCATGACCTACTCCCACCCAACATTCACTTTGATATTTCATGCATGAATTGATTAAATTTAAGTGTGGGGGAAATGTTTTTCATTGAGGCTTTACATCCATTTATTTTCATCAAGTCTTATTTTTCTTGGGGAAAAACATCATACTAAGTGTGGGGGAGATGTTTCCTTACAGAGAGGCTTGGAAACAATTTCATTTTTATTTTACATCACATATTTTCATAAATCTCATACCAAAAGTGTTCCAAAAAAATAAAAAAAAAACAAAAACAAAAAACAAAAAAATATTGAAAAAAGGAACACATCCATTTGTATCATTATATGAGTTTTTTATAATAGTTTGAGTTCCTTATCTCTTAAGTTATCCCCTTATGTTTTCTTTATCAAGCGTGTTTTCCTCTTGAAAAAATTTGTTTGTAAGTCCTTTTATGTCCCTTTCATTATTCTTTCATGGTTTTTTCTAAGTTGATGTCTTTACCCCACTTTCTTACTTTTTCCCATTTTCCCACCATCCCATAAACCATAGAAAAAACCCTTAAAATACCTCTTGATAAATGTTTAAATTAGGATAGGAATGGAAACTAAGATCTATAATAAACTCATATATTATTACTCTAAGATGGTGAATGAGTTAACTCCATTAAAAAAACTACATCATTGTGAGGTGAGTGAATCATGTGTGAGATCATTTTTCAAATCTAAATTTTCACAAGAAAAATGAAAATGGGTTTTGATACATAATTAAGGAAAGAAGAGGTTTTTAAATGCATGGTGGATAGGTGAACTTGATAAGACACTCCTAATTTATGGAAGTAAAGTGTTGATATTGGTTAATGGGTGATCATGGGTTTTCATGTTGCATGTGTTTTGTTGTGCCCAAGAACGTTCACTATCACTACTAGAAAAACGCCTATACCAATGGTTTAGAGGGCTATTGGGTATTTTTCCATTGGTATATATCTATACCAAAAATTTTGGGAAATCCTTTGGTATAGGTGGTCTATACCAATGGTTCCCAAACCATTGGTATATTCTATATAAAATAACTATACCAATAGTTTTAAAAAACCATTGGTATAGGTAATCTAAAAAACACTATCCAAGATTTGAACCCAACACCTCTAAATTATACTTTAATGACCTAACCACTAAGATATAATTAATTTTTTGAATATAATTTGATAAATATGTATATGTATATTTATAAATAATTTAAAATTTGTTCTATTTAATGTTATTTTAAAAAATAATTCATTAAAAATTAGGGCACCTATACCAATGGTTTTGAAAAAAAACCATTGGTATAGGGTATGTATAAGGTACCTATACCAATGATTCTCCAAAAAATGTTGTTATAGATTATATATGCGGTACCTATACCAATGATTTGGACAAAACCATCAGTATAGGGTATGTATAAGGCACCTATACGAATGGTTTTTCTAAAACCCTTGGTATAGGGAATGTATAAGGCACCTATACCGACCGTTTTTCCAAAACCATTAGTATAGGGAATTTATAAGGAACCTATACCAATATTTTTTTCAAAACTATTGATATATGGTATGTATAAGGCACCTATACCAACAATTTTCTAAACCATTGGTATAATTCCATGGGTATAACTTCAATTTCTAGTAGTGTATCCTAAGTTTGAGGGATTTGATAATTCATTTTCATTAATCATTTTGGAATAAATTCCCACAGTGTTTTGATCATAATATATACACATTTTTCAAACAATGGTCATGTTTTTATATTGAATAAAATTTGAGAGCATTGTTTAAATTCATCCATTTTTATAACAATTTTATATATTTATCATAACTTTTTATATTCTAATAAAATCCATGTAATTATTGTGTTTCAAATTCTTGAAATATTTTTCTATATATCATTCAACTAAATCCTGATCTATATAGGTCATTTGGTGGTCCATTTAGATCATGGAAGAATACCAATTTTTTTTCAATCATCCTGGACTAGGTGTAAAGTTTTTATTACCATGAAAAATAAAAAATTTAAAATTCCTTGAAACACCATGTATTATAAAAAAATAAGTGGGCATAAATTTTGTAAAACTACCATGATTAAATTCATCCATTAAGTGTCCCAAACAAAAAATTTCATGAATACTTGAGAATCTATCAATAGTTTGAACCACTCTCAATAATGGACTCATATATCCCAAACCATCAATCTAAATGAGATAATTTTTTTTATGGAGATAGATAATAGGATGATAAAAAATTTCATTAAATTTTATCTTCCAAGATTAATTTATTTTCAAGGTTATAAATGCATGAGAATACATAATATTTGAATGTGAGGATTTTTCTAGGCCAAAAAATTCAAATTTAGTATTTCAGACATAACATTGGATAAATATATACAATGGATTTTAAATTTTTTAGTTCAATCACAAAGAGGGAGAAAAAAAACTTTTTAGATAATAATTTTTTGATATTTGGTTGTATAATGGTTTAAACAAGTGTCAACCTTTAAAGGATAGAATTGGAGGGGAAATAATATACCCCCTTTCCTATAAATATGTGTCTCCACTTCTATTAAAGGGATATCATTATTATAAGTGAAATAATGATATTTTACATATTAATACCTTTATTGAGGGATTTTAGGACCTTCTAAACTCTAGTTATAACTATATAGACCCCTCCTCTTATCTTCATTCTTCATAGTTTTCTTCTTCACTTTGTTGTAATATTGTAAGTTTTTTTTGTAATTTTATGTTTAATGTTAATGAAATTTTATTCATATGATATTAAATCCAATAATTATGTGACCTGAGAATAAATTAAATAAATATTACATCATTTTAGATGAATATTCAATACATTTTATAATAATACATTTTATAATAATACATTCTCTATAACCATAAAGTTTTAGTGTCATTGGAGACTATATACACAATAAACTCATTTCATGAATGATATTAAATATCTCCCACAAAGTTCTCCTCACATAGTACCCTTATTAGAAATTTACTACTTAAAACCTTTCTTCATAACCTGGTAAAATGAAAACATAAAAAAGGGTGAGTTCATATGATTAGTAAGGGTAAATATGAGAGATATCAATCAATGATCATAAGTGAGAATAAGATAAGATTAAGGTTATCATAACTTGATCACAACTTATGAGATCATACCCAATAAGTCATAAACCATAAAACATGAGTTACAAAATAAGTATTTTTCATAATAATACACTTGAGTCATGTGGAATCATTAATAATCAATCATGATCCAAGATAGCATATCATAATAATAAGACTAATTTTGTGGAATAAAAGTTCGGTATAAACATAAGCATAAAAATAATTTTCTTAGTCAAGTCTCACTATTAATACTATCATATTGGATGAAGTCCCATAGTGGATTGGGTTCAATACCCATTCCTATAAACATAGAAATCATATGTCAAGGGTACTCACCATGAAATTCATCAAATAATAAGCCTGGAATAACTACCAGTGTAAATTATTGGGCCTATGCCAACCACATGTTTACTCACATAGGATTGGGATAATCACTCATACACCCTATTAGGATTGGAACAACCTCCCATGTACCCTTGAGATTGGTACAATCTCCTGTGTACCCTTTTGAGCTCATGAGATATAAAAAATAACAAAATGCATTAAAGGGTTATAATAGACCCACCCACCAAATAATAATAAACCATTCATATATATTTTATAGGAACATAATATCATTTATCATTCCTTCATAGTTAATTAACCTATGAGTAAGAAACTAGTTTCATGAAGCATCATTACATCATCATCATCATAATATATCTAGAGAAAAGTAGTGGATAATATCATAAGATCATATTCCTAGTGAAGTATATCTATAAGCTTAGGACCCAACCTTAAACAATCCATAAAATTGATTCTTTAGACAAGAATTCATTTTATTTCATTACCAAATATATTTTAGGTTTATAGTTTTAGATAATTATTTCATCACCATTACATAAATAAATATTACATTACAAAGTGAACACTTCCACTCAACATCAAATTTTCCCATGATACAAAACTTTTATGATATAAAAAGTTTTCTTTTGATGACATATCTTCAAAATTTTCATCTTGACATTATCCTTGTCCTTAATCATCCTTAAAAACTTGTGATTTTTTTAAAACATAGTTTGAGAACAAAAATCTTAGTAAGGGACATATAAAGAAAATAAAGAAACTTGTTAGTCCATGACTACTCATAAAAATTTCCCTTTTTCAAAATAAACTTCAAACTCAAAATAAACATTTTATTACCCAAGAAATCAAATTCAGCACCGAAATACTTTTATAAAAAATTTCATAATTAATATTAAAGGAAAAAATAAAACTCATAAAGGTTTCTTTGAAATCATGAAAAACTTATGAATTTTTTTTCAAAAAGTTTTACATTCCACCCTTAAGAAGTAACATAAACATACCTTTAATGTCACGACCCGCCCTCGGGGCCAGTGCCGTGACTACCCCAAGCCCGCCTTCCATAGACCAGGGGCTGGCGACTAGCACCAAGGCGTAGATCCCAACAAAAAGGGAAGGCATTGCCTTTGAATAGTAAACAAGCACCACAGAGTAAGCAAGCGGAAAGTAAACACTAAGTAAAAACTGTACAAGCTGTGCTGAAAGTAAAAGGGGTCGGAAATACAAGCCCAACTGTAAAGTACAACTGAAAAGAAAAACAACAACTAAAAAGGGAAAACTGCAGCGTTGATCCATCCTCTGGAAATCCCACCTGAAGGGTGGGTACAGATAGCCTCCACTGCTCCTCGGGTCCACCTGACCGCTCCGAGTACGTCCCGCCCAGTGGTCCACCTCCAGGTACCGTCCTGCTCCGCACACCTCCACCACGATCAGCGCTGTCCGTCATCTGCAACCAACACAACGTAGTGCGGGAAAAGCCCATGCAGGGGTGAGTATAAGCTACTCAGTAGGGACCCCGAGACCCCCGAAGGTCTCCCGAAATCCACGAAGGATAATCCACAAAGGAAAGATACAATCACGAAGTAACATCTGACACGGCTTAGGTATATGCCCATACATATACCTAAGTCATCAAATCCCGTTCGGCTCCAACGTCCGAGCCCAAGCACAACCCAGTCCACACAGGAAAGAAAAACATATACCCACACAGGATAGCTCAACACCATCCACAAAGGAGAGTAAATAGTAAATCCACACAGGATAGCTCAACACAATCCACAAAGGAGAGTAAACAGTAAATCCACACAGGATAGCTCAACACAATCCACAAAGGAGAGTAAACAGTAAATCCACACAGGATAGCTCAACACAATCCACAAAGGAGAGAAACACAAGATTCAGCTCACACAGGTATACTTCTTCGGATGACGATAAAGATGATCACTGATCCATCTAAGTCGTCGGACCCACGAAGGATCGATAGGTAACTAACCCCCGCAATGACCCACACAGGATCGGGCCCACACAGGACCGGGCCCACGCAGGACCTGTAGGCGCTGGCTCACACAGAACCGCTGAGCGCTGACCCACACAGGATCAGACCCACACAGGATCGGGCCCACACAGGACCAGGCCCACACAGGACCTGTAGCACTGATCCACGTAGGATCGCTGAGTGCAGTAGTCGTCGCAGTCTATTGAGGATCTCTGCACAGTCGTCGTCGCAGTCCACTGAGGATCTCTGCACGGTCTTCGTCGGAGTCCACGGAGGATCTCTGCACAGTCGTCGCTGTCGAAGTAGCAGTCGCAGCCAGCACTAGGGTTCCCGCACACAGCAAGCTCGTTCGGGAGGGTCCACTCCACGAGCCGAGAGGTTGATACATCAACTGACCCAAAGTCCGAAGTTGATGTATCCAAAAGTTCCGTATCGTCAACAGGAACTCAACGTCGCAGACGACACGTCAATCGGACGCCCGGTCTGAGAGTTATTGGCATTTTCGTCCGAGGGGCCCGGTTGGTTTTTAAGGCAAAACCAACCCGACCGCACTCCACCTGCGTCCAAACCTCAGGCGGAGTATGCCAAAAGATCCGTCTCACTTAGAGGAATTCAAAAAAGCTGACGGTACGTCAATCGGACGTCCGTGGCTCAATATATGAGCGTTTCCGCTCCGAGGGCCCGGTTGGTTTCGTGTACGAACCAATCCGGCCGAACTCAAAGTATTCCGAAACCTTGAGTGCGATATACCGAAACGACCGTATCGATCCAAGAATCGTGTTGCCGCTGACGGCGGGTCATTTGGAGACCCGTAGCTCAAGTTACGAGCGTTTGAACGAAAACGTCCGAAGATGGGGGGTACGGGCCCGGGCCGACCCCCCCCGGGAGCCGGCCGAACCAGGTCGACCCGACCCGGTCCGGTCCGGCCAGGACGCGGCCCGGCCGGTCGGACCGGCCTGGCCCGGTTCGGCCGAGTGGCCGAACGGCCGAGGCACATGGGGCGCCGCCCCCGAGGCCAGGTGGTGCCGCGGCCCCCCGCGTGGGGCCGCGTTGAGTTGGGACGCGGATTCAGCCGCGTCCGAGGGCACCGGACCCGCGCGGCCGCGGGTGCCGCCGCCGCTGCGGCGGTCTGTCCGGCGGCGCGCCGGGGCGCCGCCTCTCCCGGCTGCCGGCGCCGCCGCGCCGGCGACCCGCGCCGCCGGCGAGTTCCGCAGGCCACCCGGATCGTTCCGGTGGTCCGATTCTCTTCCCGTCTGCGCCATTGCTCCTCCCGGGACTCGTTCTTCACTGCGGGATCGTCAAACATCCGTTACGGCACGTTCCGTCGTCGCCCGTCAAATCCGCACAAAAAGAAGAACGACGGAGGGTCGTCGGGCCGTGTTCGTTTGGCCCGCACCCTCCGCGTTAGAGATAAACAACCGGGAGAATTTTATTCCACACAGGAAACAACAATTTTAATAAGATTAATATTGTTCACAATTCAGTTCTTTAACTTTTTAAAGAAACATTTACGGGAATAATAAAAAGGGGGTAATTCCAAAAATAAATCCCTACCTCGTTGATCGTCGTGCGCGGGCGTTCTTCGCGGAAAAGCTCGTCGCGGAAGAGGGGGATCGTCGCGTCGTCGCGGGAAGGCGTCACGTCGTCGCGGAATCCGGAGTTGAGTCGGCGAGCTCAACGGACCAAGAACAAAAGATTTAAATTAATTAATTAAATCCGTGTTTTGGTTAAGAACCACGAAGGAGATAAAAAGGAAGGTCCGAGACTCTTACCTCAAGCAGCCGATCGATGATCCGTCACGGAGGAAGAGACGTCGCAGAAGAACGTTGTCGGCGTCGATTTCCGGGTTCGGCGTTCTTCGCGTTCTTCGCGTTCTTCGCGTTCTTCGCGAAGGAGAAAGAAGGTACAAGGATTCTGTCTCAACGAGTAATCCCTCAAAATATTTTTGGTTGGTCTTATTTTATTATTATACCAACACACGAAAACGGGTAAGAAACGACCCATTAATTTGTTGAATTAATTCAACGAAAGAAACAGCTCATTTAATTCACGAAAGAAACAACCCATTTAAATGGTCTGTTAATATTTTAAGAAATGCGTCAGTTGACTTTCATAAAGACGGGTTTTCGCGGGTGCGTTTCTTAGCGGAAAGAAACGGCGGAGCTCGTGCGGGCCCCACCTCACAAATATCCTACCAAGGGGGTAGGATATTACTGGATAGCATCCTATCTGGTTTAACTCAGTTCAATCCGTCACTAAGTGGCTTCAAGTGGCTTCCAAGTGGCTTAAGTGAAATAAAATAAAGTTGTCGCAAAATTATTTTATTTCTTAACTTTAAGCCCGAAAATTAAAAACCACACCCGAGCAAACGCAACTCCGGAAGAGGCGTTTCTAAGCGAATACCGGTGCTGCGATTTCATCGGTGCCCTCAGAATTCGATTCCGGGCACCGGTTCAAAAGTTAGAAAAACCCGCTCGTCCGTTCACTGAACATACCCGATCCAAAACTTCGGAAAATGATTCCGGGCACACCGGGCCTCGGAATCAGGTGCCGTCAGAAACTGCGCTCTTGTAAAATTCCAAAAAAAATTAAGAAAAAAAAATTTCCTTGAAATTTATGGGTCTTTACATTACTCCCACCTCAGGACTTTACGTCCCCGTAAATATACATCATAAACTAGGGAAACAAATGTGGGTACTGAGCACGCATCTGAGCCTCCCGCTCCCAAGTGCTCTCCTGGAGGTTCCCGTGATGCTATCTGTTACGCACAAGAGGAATCGATCGCCCACGTAGGACCCGCTCCTGTCGATCCTCTATCTCCACTGGGACCTCCACAAAAGTCTCCCCATCATCCACGTCTAGCTCCCCATAGTCAATGATGTGCGTCGGGTCGTGCACGTATCTTCTCAGCTGGGATACGTGGAAGACGTCGTGCACCCGGTGCAACTGAGGTGGTAGAGCCAGGCGATAATCCACCTCGCCAATCCTGCTGAGGACCTGGAAGGGTCCGATGAAGCGTGGAGACAACTTGCCGCCTCGGCCAAATCTCCTCAAACCACGTCGAGGTGAGACCCGCAAGAAGACATGGTCGCCATCCTCGAACTCTAGTGGCCTCCGCCTCCTGTCAGCATATGACTTCTTCCAGCTCTGAGCTGTCCTCATCCGCTCCTGGATGACCTGGACCTTCTCTGTCGTGGCCCGGACCATCTCTGGTCCCACAAGTGCTGACTCCCCAGGGTCTGTCCAGCACAAAGGAGATCTACAAGGCCTGCCGTACAACGCCTCGTAGGGTGCCATCCCGATAGTGGAGTGGTAGCTGTTGTTGTACGCGAACTCCACCTAGGGTAGGTGGTCCTCCCAGCTGCGACCAAAGTCGAGGACACATGCGCGGAGCATGTCCTCGAGAGTCTGAATGGTCCTCTCCGTCTGACCATCCGTCTGAGGGTGAAAGGCGGTGCTCAGACGTAGCCGCGTCCCGAACGCCTCCTGCAACCCCTTCCAAAGCCGGGAAGTAAAGCGAGCGTCCCGATCGGAGAGGATAGTCGATGGCACACCGTGAAGTCGTACAATCTCCTGAACGTAGATACGTCCCAAGCTCTCCACTGAGCCCTACTCTCGAATGGGTAAGAAGTGTGCCGACTTGGTGAGTCGGTCAACAATCACCCAAATGGAGTCGTGACCTCTGGAAGTGCGTGGAAGTCCAGTCACGAAGTCCATAGATATCCCGTCCCACTTCCACTCCGGGACCTCCAAGGGCTGTACCAAGCCTGCTGGTACCTGATGCTCTGTCTTCACCTGCTGGCAGGTGAGGCACCGCGAAACGAACTCTGCCACAACCTTCTTCATGCCCGGCCACCAGTGCTGACGTCTGAGATCCTGGTACATCTTCGCCACTCCAGGATGTACCGCCAAAGGAGAAGTGTGGAACTCTCTCAACACCTCCTCTCGTAAAGCAACTAGTACCAAGGTACATCCTCTGAAAAGGACATCGTGCTCTGCTCCAAGGGAGAAACCATCAGGTGCCTGTCCCGAGGATATCTGTGCACGCCGTGTCTCACAGTCAGCATCCCCACGCTGTGCCTCTCTGACCCGTTGTAGAAGTGGAGGAGAGACTGTGAGAGACTGAAGGAAGGCTGCTCCGTCTCTATCCACGAAGGATATCTGCAAGGCGGCTAGCTGCTCTGTTGCCTCCTCAAGTAGCTGGATGCCTGTCCTCCGGCTGAGGGCATCGGCTACCACGTTCCCCTTCCCAGGAGTATACACTATCTCAAATTCATAGTCCTGGAGGAACTCGAGCCATCACCACTGTCTCAGGTTCAGGTCCTTCTGAGAGAAGATGTACCTGAGACTCTGGTGGTAAGAAAAGACTGCGAAGCGCTCGCCCATCAGATAGTGCCGCCATGTCTTCAGGGTGAAGACCACTGCTGCCAACTCCAAGTCATGGGTAGCGTAGTTCTGCTCATGCGGCCTCAACTGACGTGATTCGTAGGCAATCACAGCCCGCTACTGCATCAGGACACACCCGAGTCCGGTCCTTGATGCATCGCAGTAGACTACGTATCCAACTCCCTCCTCAGGAAACCTCAAGATAGGTGCGCTGGTCAACCTCTGCCTCAGCTCCTGGAAGCTCTGCTAACATCTGTCCGACCACACGAAGGGTTTCCCCTTCTTCGTCAACGCTGAGAGTGGGGCCGCAACTCTGGAGAAGTCCGGCAAAAATCTATGATAGTATCCGGCTAGGCCCAAGAAACTCCGCACCTCTGTCACGCTCTTGGGTGGCTCCCAAGCTAGCACTGCCTCGATCTTCGCGGGATCCACTGCAACTCCCGCCTCAGAAATGACGTGCCCCAAGAAGTGGACCTCACATAACCATAACTGACACTTCGAGAGCTTTCCATAAAGCTGGTGCTCTCGGAGTGTGTCTAGTACAACACGCAAGTGGTAGGCGTGCTCCTCCTCCGTCGTCGAGTACACCAAAATGTCGTCGATGAAGACCATGACAAATCGATCGAGGTATGGCTGGAAGATCCTGTTCATGAGGCTCATGAACACTTCTGGAGCGTTGGTCATGCCGAAAGGTATAACCAAGAACTCATAGTGGCCATACCGACATCTGAAGGCCGTCTTCTACACATCCTTGTCTCGAACTCTGAGCTGATGATAGCCTGACCTGAGGTCTATCTTAGAGAACCACCGTGCTCCCTTGAGATGATCGAAGAGGTCATCAATCCTCGGTAGCGGATACTTGTTCCTCACTGTCACCTGGTTCAGGCGACGATAATCGACACACAGTCGCAAGCTCCCGTCCACCTTCTTGGCGAACAATATCGGGGAAGCCCAGGGTGAAACACTAGGTCGAATGAACCCCTTGCCCTGCAAGTCCTCCAACTGTACCCGCAGCTCTCGAAGCTCAGCGGGGGCCATCCGATATGCTGGAGTGGATATCGGGGCTGTCCCGAGGTACAGGTCAATATAAAAGTCTACCTCTCTGCGAGGAGGTAGTCCTGGAACGTCGTCGGGAAAGACGTCCGCATACTGATCCACCACTGCAGGAAAACTGGGACTCCGCACGTCAACTGCTCCCAGGATGAGGCTATCCAACTGATGAGTGATGGGATGACCTCTCCTCTGCGTGAGTCCATCCTGTGCTGCTAAGGCTCCCTTCTCGCCGGTGAAGGTGAACCTTCTCCCGTCGGTGCGCACACATCGCACCTTGCGCCTAATGCAGTCAATCTGAGCATGGACTGTAGATAACCAATCCATGCCCTAGATGACTTCGTAAGGCCTCGACGCCGCTACAAGAAGATCCCAGCCGAAGCTCTCACCTCCTAGAGTAAGCTCACACTGCCGGCACCAGTGCGTAATCGTCGAGTCTTCTCCTGTAGGAGCCTCTAGACGTAAGGATCGAGCCAACGGCTCTGTCGGAATCTCCGATCTCTGAACAAGGGCAGTGGCTATGAAAGAGTGACTCGCTCCTGTGTCTATCAGAACTGCAACAAGGGTGGAATAGACACAGATCATACCTCGAATCATCTCTGGCGCGCCGTGGTCGTAGGCCTCTACTGCCTAGAGCTGTGCCTGTCTCTGCCCGCCAGCTCCCTGTGGTCGGGGCGGGCCTCCTGGTGGTGGTGGTGGTAGAGCCTCAAAGCGTCGCCCACCACCTGCTGCTCGGCCAGCTCCTCTGCCTCGTCCGCCTCCTCCCTGAGGACCGCCACGGTCGACCCTCTGCCTCTTCCTGGGTGGTCCCTCCACTGTCTGCTGCCCCTCGGTACGACGGGTCGGGCAGTCACGAGCCATGTGGCCCTGCCCGCCGCACTCGTAGCACTGCCTGCCTCTCGGAAGACTGGCTCCGCGCTAAGTGCCCTGCACTGCTGAGCCAGTGTCCCGAGGTCGTCTGTCGGAAGGTCTGGTCCGCCTGGAACCCTGAGTCATCCGTCGGCTACCCGCTGCCAAAGACTCCGCTATCTACCGCCCTGCGGTAGGTCTCGCTGTGGACTCAGCCAGGAAGCTCTCGATCAGGAGGGCTCGCTCCAGTACTCCTGCCTGGGTCGGGATGCTGAGGGAGATCAGTGATGCCCTGATCTCGTGTCTCAATCCCTTCTCGAAGGTCCGGGCCCGGAAGAAGGGGTCCCGTACCATGTCTGTCGAGTAGCGAGAAAGGTTGGTGAACCTCACCGCGTACTGGGCGACCATCAAGCTGCCCTGCCGCAGCTGAAGAAGCTCCTGGATGCGCACCGCACGGAGGGTGGCTGGGACGAACTCTGAGCGGAAGAGGCTCCCGAAGTCCATCCAGATGAGGGAGACCTCATCGTGTACCTAGAGCATCAGGCTCCACCATCGCCCTGCTGCTGCGTGCAGTAGGCTCGCCGCGAGGATCACCATGAGGTCTGCTAGTGTCCTCACTAGCCTGAAAACTCAGACGACCGCCTCCAGCCAGTCCTCGGCTGCCTGGGGGTCCGACTCCCCATGGAACCTGGGTGGTCGCTGGCGCTGGAACTCGTGCAGAGCTCTGAGGCGTCGTGCGTCGTCAGCTGCCAGTGCTGGAAGCATCGGGGGCTCGGCGGGTAAAGGTACCGCCAGTGCCTCTGCTGTCAACGGGCCCTGTACCGAGGCCTCGTCGCTCGACGGGCTGTCGTCGCGCTCTACTCTAGGAACCCTAGCTGGCTGTTGTTGTCGTGCCATCCTGAAAAGGACACAAGTATGCCACGGTCAGAACAGTATACCTGGTGAGCTGACACAAGTAATCACAGAGAAAACTTGAAACACGCATGCAATCAATGTTTTCGTGCATTAAGTCAGAAATCAGAAGTCAGGGTCCTGGTGTATGGATACGTCGGCCGCCGCACCAACACTGGACTCCCTGGACTGATAACCACACTCAATACGCTAAACACTATTGCTTCACATAGAAGAAAGATCGGATTCTGCGGTAGAACCGACCACCTCTGATACCAATTTGTCACGACCCGCCCTCGGGGCCCGTGTCGTGACTACCCCAAGCCCGCCTTCCATAGACCAGGGGCTGGCGACTAGCACAAAGGCGTAGATCCCAACAAAAAGGGAAGGCATTGACTTTGAATAGTAAACAAGCACCACAGAGTAAGCAAGCGGAAAGTAAACACTAAGTAAAAACTGTACAAGCTGTGCTGAAAGTAAAAGGGGCCGGAAATACAAGCCCAACTGTAAAGTACAACTGAAAAGAAAAACAGCAACTAAAAAGGGAAAACTGCAGCGTCGAGCCATCCTCTGGAAATCCCACCTGAAGGGTGGGTACAGATAGCCTCCACTGCTCCTCGGGTCCACCTGACCGCTCCGAGTACGTCCCGCCCAGTGGTCCACCTCCAGGTACCGTCCTGCTCCGCACGCCTCCACCACGATCAGCGCTGTCTGTCGTCTGCAACCAACACAACGTAGTGCGGGCAAAGCCCGTGCAGGGGTGAGTATAAGCTACTCAGTAGGGACCCCGAGACCCCCGAAGGTCTCCCGAAATCCATGAAGGATAATCCACAAAGGAAAGATACAATCACGAAGTAACATCTGACACGGCTTAGGTATATGCCCATACATATACCTAATTCATCAAATCCCGTTCGGCTCCAACGTCCGAGCCCAAGAACAACCCAGTCCACACAGGAAAGCAAAACGTATACCCACACAGGATAGCTCAACACCATCCACAAAGGAGAGTAAACAGTAAATCCACACAGGATAGCTCAACACAATCCACAAAGGAGAGTAAACAGTAAATCCACACAGGATAGCTCAACACAATCCACAAAGGAGAGTAAACAGTAAATCCACACAGGATAGCTCAACACAATCCACAAAGGAGAGAAACACAAGATTCAGCTCACACAGGTATACTTCTTCGGATGAAGATAAAGATGATCACTGATCCATATAAGTCGTCGGACCCACGAAGGATCGATAGGTAACTAACCCCCGCAATGACCCACACAGGATCGGGCCCACACAGGACCGGGCCCACGCAGGACCTGTAGGCGCTGGCTCACACAGAACCACTGAGCGCTGACCCACACAGGATCAGACCCACACAGGATCGGGCCCACACAGGACCGGGCCCACACTGGACTTGTAGCACTGATCCACGTAGGATTGCTGAGTGCAATAGTCGTCGCAGTCCATTGAGGATCTCTGCACAGTCGTCGTCGCAGTCCACTGAGGATCTCTGCACGGTCGTCGTCGGAGTCCACGGAGGATCTCTGCACAGTCGTCGCTGTCGAAGTAGCAGTCGCAGCCAGCACTAGGGTTCCCGCACACAGCAAGCTCGTTCGGGAGGGTCCACTCCACGAGCCGAGAGGTTGATACATCAACTGACACAAAGTCTGAAGTTGATGTATCCAAAAGTTCCGTATCGTCAACAGGAACTCAACGTCGCAGAAGGCGCGTCAATCGGACGCCCGGTCTGAGAGTTATTGGCATTTTCATCCGAGGGGCCCGGTTGGTTTTTAAGGCAAAACCAACCCGACCGCACTCCACCTGCGTCCAAACCTCGGGCGGAGTATTCCAAAAGATCTGTCTCACTTAGAGGAATTCAAAAAAGCTGACGGTACGTCAATCGGACGTCCGTGGCTCAAGATATGAGCGTTTTCGCTCCGAGGGCCCGGTTGGTTTCGTGTACGAACCAACCCGGCCGAACTCAAAGTATTCTGAAACCTTGAGTGCGATATACCGAAACAACCGTCTCGATCCAAGAATCGCGTTGCTGCTGACGGCGGGTCGTTTGGAGACCCGTAGCTCAAGTTACGAGCGTTTGAACGAAAATGTCCGAAGATGGGGGGTACGGGCCCGGGCCGACCCCCCCCAGGAGCCGGCCTGGCCCGGTTCGGCCGAGCGGCCGAACGGCCGAGGCACGCGGGGCGCCGCCCCCGCGGCCAGGTGGTGCCGCGGCCCCCCGCGTGGGGCCGCGTTGAGTCGGGACGCGGCTTCAGCCGCGTCCGAGGGCACCGGACCCGTGCGGCCGCGGGTGCCGCCGCCGCCGCGGCTTCAGTCGCGGCGGCCTGTCCGGTGGCGCGCTGGGGCGCTGCCGCCGGCGAGTTCCGCGGGCCACCCGGATCGTTCCGGTGGTCCGATTCTCTTCCCGTCTGCGCCATTGCTCCTCCCGGGACTCGTTCTTCACTGCGGGATCGTCAAACATCCGTTGCGGCACGTTCCGTCGTCGCCCGTCAAATCCGCACAAAAAGAAGAACGGAGGAGGGTCGTCGGGCCGTGTTTGTTTGGCCCGCACCCTCCGCGTTAGAGATAAACAACCGGGAGAATTTTATTCCACACAGGAAACAACAATTTTAATAAGATTAATATTGTTCAAAATTCGGTTCTTTAACTTTTTAAAGAAACATTTACGAGAATAATAAAAAGGGGGTAATTCCAAAAATAAATCCCTACCTTGTTGATCGTCGTGCGCGGGCGTTCTTCGCGGAAAAGCTCGTCGCGGAAGAGGGGGATCGTCGCGTCGTCGCGGGAAGGCGTCGCGTCGTCGCGGAATCCGGCGTTGAGTCGGCGAGCTCAACGGACCAAGAACAACAGATTTAAATTAATTAATTAAATCCATGTTTTGGTTAAGAACCACGAAGGAGATAAAAAGGAAGGTCCGAGAATCTTACCTCAAGCAGCCGATCGATGATCCGTCGCGGAGGAAGAGACGTCGCAGAAGAACGTTGTCAGTGTCGATTTCCGGGTTCAACGTTCTTCGCGTTCTTCGCGTTCTTCGCGTTCTTCGCGTTCTTCGCGAAGGAGGAAGAAGGTACAAGGATTCTGTCTCAATGAGTAATCCCTCAAAAGATTTTTGGTTGGTCTTATTTTATTATTATGCCAACACACGAAAACAGGTAAGAAACGACCCATTAATTCGTTGAATTAATTCAACGAAAGAAAAAGATCATTTAATTCACGAAAGAAACAGCCCATTTAAATGGTCTGTTAATATTTTAAGAAACGTGTCAGTTGACTTTCATAAAGACGGGTTTTCGCGGGTGCATTTCTTAGCGGAAAGAAACGGCGGAGCTCGTGCGGGCCCCACCTCACAAATATCCTACCAAGGGGGTAGGATATTACTGGATAGCATCCTATCTGGTTTAACTCAGTTCAAGCCGTCACTAAGTGGTTTCAAGTGGCTTCCAAGTGGCTTAAGTGAAATAAAATAAAGTTGTCGCAAAATTATATAATTTCTTAACTTTAAGCCCGAAAATTAAAAACCACACCTGAGCAAACGCAACTCCGGAAGAGGTGTTTCTAAGCGAATACCGGCACTGCGATTTCATCGGTGCCCTCAGAATTCGATTCCGGGCACCGGTTCAAAAGTTAGAAAAACCCGCTCGTCCATTCACTGAACGTACCCGAGGCAAAACTTCGGAAAATGATTCCGGGCACACCGGGCCTCGGAATCAGGTGCCGTCAGAAACTGCGCTCTTGTAAAATTCCAAAGAAAATTAAGAAAAAAAAAATTTCCTTGAAATTTACTGGTCTTTACATTTAAACTAAAACTCATTAACTTACATTATGAAATCATAATATTTCCATGAAAATACATAGAAATCATAGATAAATAATGTAGGTAAATTGAGAAATAATTTTCATATCAATATTAAAAATAGAATAACCTACCCAATAAACTCTAATAATCTCTTAGGAGAAACTTATAACTGGTTAACGCATCACCTACCCAATGCATTAGAGAGCTATATAAGACTCACCCATCATCATGATCTATATCAGGTCCACCCATCATCATGAGGTATATTGGGCTCACCCACAATCATAAAAAATGTACAAGAACTATAAAATAATCACAACACATGAAATATTTCATTTCCATCATAAAAATATTCTTTGAACCTATAAGGAAAACATATTTGGATATCAAAATATCCATTCCATTTAAAACCATTTTTAAAATACCCATAATAAATAAAATAGGGTTTTTATTTGAATAAAACATGTAATATTATAAATTAATCCAAAAATCAAATTATAGTTACAGTGATGGGAAAAATAGTTTATGTTGTATACGTTAAAATAGAACATTCATTTTTACTTCTTGTCAAAACATCATGTATAAAATATGTAAAAATATTTATTTTGAAAAACTTTGAAAGAAAGTAAAAAATAGATATAAAATTTCATTTATAATTCATTTATGTCTATATAAATACATCCATAAAATAATTTTAATAATATGGACATGGAAGAAAAAGATTTAGAAAATAAATCATTAAAACATTTAAAACAATCTTTTTAAGGTAAAATATCCCTTACATTGATTTTGACTTGTCACGTACGATATTTATCTCCTATATACTAAAATTTTATCAATTATTTACTTTATTAAGAAAATTTTATAGTTTTAATCCCATATCATTAAAAAATTTATTTTATTTATTTTAATTATATTTTTAATTACTTAATTGGTGAATTCCACATTAGGTGTTTTGAGGATGTTAAATTCAAAATTTCAAAATGAATCCAGTCTATTGACCATGGTCAAAGAGTTCATTATTGAATCATATAAATAATAAAAATAATGAAATAATTATAATTTTTATACATTAATTATTCTTTTAAAACCAACCATGAAATATGGTTATGAAAAACTAATTACGTTACAATCATGGAAACAATAGGCCGTATGTATGCATGAGTAACATTTCCATTTTTCAAAGAGCATAAGGGAAAGAAGGTAAGTATAATTTTATCTTTAAATAATTATTATTATATTATAAATATAATATTATGTGTTTAAATTCACTTATATATACTATCCATGTGATTTAGTGATGAAAAATGAATCACATTGCTTTTTGGCGGTGGTAATTCAGATGTACGCACAAATGATGTTATCATTTTTCAATGGATGGAAAGGTAAGAAAATAGATGATATATTATATTTATAGAATTATAATTATGTAATTAATATATATATATATATATATATATATATTAAATATATAATTATAACCATATGTTAGAGGTGGTGATGGAAAACAAATTACATCGGTTCACGAGGCAATAGTCCTCCATACACATGAATGATGGTTTCATGTCCAATTTGATATAAGATGAGATGGATATAGGTTATACCATTAAAATAATAAAATTTAAATATATTTAATATTATGATTTTATTATTTCAGCATGGTTAAATAATATTTTAAGGAGGTATAAGAAGAAATAAAATGAAAATGCTCAGTAAAAAACTATACCTCTTCTTCAAACAACCTCTTTAGGTTTATACCTAAAACCTTATTAGGTTGGTTTTATAATCAAAATAGGGCCTCTAAAAAATGGGGATGGATGTTATTAAGGTATTTTGGAAGGGAATTTATGGACCAAAAGTATCTTTAAGTGTGAAGAGTGGAATAGAGGGGGTTTCCTTTTATAAGCGGGGGAGAGGACACATTTGAAATTTTGAAAAAGATTAAAATATATTAATGACTTACTCAAGGAAAATAGATAAAAAATGGACCATTTTAAAATATTGGAAGATATAGGGTCTAAATATTTACATAAAATAGATTTTATAAAAGTTTTTAGGTCATTTTAACCCTTATCTCTTTAGTTTAACCCCTAATAAACCCGTTTTAACCTTAACCGTGGTAAAACAATTTGACTGTTTTTACTATTCAATAAAAAAAATTAAGTTGAAATTATTACCTAATATTAATTATTATTATTAAAAATATGGAATCCATTTTATTAAATTCAATTCACATAAGTTTCAGAATTTAATTTAAAATTAAACTCTTAAAATGCGATGAAAAATTACTTTTTAGAAAAATTCATTTTTATGTACTAAAATGTTTTTATACCAAATTAAAGTATAATTTTTGATTCAAATAAAATTTATTGGATTATTTTTAATCAAAATTAATTTATTAAATTTTAAAACACATAAAAAATGGAATGTGACCTTGTAAATACTTGAAAAGAAGATGCAATTTTCAATAAAAATCAGCATTTTCACTATTCATTCAAAAATCAAACTTTTTAGAAAATTATACAAATTAATCCTAAGATAATTTTTAATTGAAGAATTAAAAAAATAATTTCATTTTATCAAATTTAATTTATTTAATTTTGAAATTAATATTTTAAATAAAACCATATAATTCATGAAAACCAAATTTGGTTAGAAATAAATCCTTTTCCTTTTGACTGAAAAATTACCTAATATTCCTATAGTGAATATAAATCTATAAAATCTAATTAATGACTATTAATAATGTATTAAATTTATTTACTAATAAAATTACCCGTGTTGTTATATTCTTTCCCCTTTGGAAATTGCATCCTCATAATTTTATCAAGTGTTGAAACAAGTGGGGATATTTTTCATTTAGAGCATTTTTTGATTACCAAGTTACTTTTTTAATCATATGGATTTCCCAAAAAACTTTAACATGGTAAATAAATTTATTCTATAAAACTTTATCTCTATGGTCAAATTTTTTATTGGAAGTTCCTCATAAGAAAGGTTTTCTTCCAACTGAACTGCTTTTGGGCTCAAAACATGAGATACTTATGACATATATTTTCTTAAAAAATAAACATGAAATACATCATGTACCTGAGATAAAATTACTTTCAAGTAAACTTAGTAATAAATAGATATAATATTTTCTATAATTTTACATGATCCAATGAACCATGGACTTAACTTTCCCTTTTTACCAAAAAACATAAAACTTTTCCAAGGAGATAGAAAAACATGACCGCCTACCTTGAATGAAAGATATTTCCTACAATTATCTACATAACTTTTCTACCTAATCTAAGACATACTCATGTGATGATAAATCAAATTAACCTTATCAACCATTTCTTCTACCAAATATGGTCCCAAAAACTTTATTTCTCCAACTTTATCCCAATAAGTTTCTATTTGAAACCACTTTCCATTTAAATCCTAAAATAGTGCCATCTATATAATGGAATGAAAACTGTTATTATAAGAAAACCCAACCAAAGTCAAATATTGATCCCAACTTCCCTGATAATCCATTGAATAAACTCAAAGGATATCCCTCAATGTCTGAATCATTCACTCTGATTGTCCATCATATTAAGGATAAAAGGCTATATTGAAATTTAATTCATTACCTAATGATTTATGAAGTCCTTTCCAAAAATTAGAGGTGAATATAGGATCATGATAAGATATAATGGAAATAGGGAATCCATGAAATATAATTTTATGTTTAAAATAATTTTTAGAAAGTTTATCCAAATATATATTATCTCAAATGGGGATAAAATGAGAAGATTTTGTTAATCAATCAACCCAAATTGAATTATTACCTTGAGATATCTTTGGTAATCCAACCATGAAATCCATGGGTATATTATCCCATTTCTATTATGGCACTGAAAAAGGATAAATCATCCACTTTAGTAATTTTCATTCAACTTTAACTAGTTGAAAATTCAAACATTTCATAGTAAAATCAGTAATATCTTTCTTCATTCCTCCCCACTAAAAATTTTCCTAAGAGTCTATATACATTTTTGTGTATCAAGGATGAATTGAAAATGGAGACTTATGAGCCTCACTCAATAGTTATTTCTCCAACAGGAGGCCACATGAAACACATAACCATTTCCTAAATCTCAAAACACCTTATTTAAAAATATTAAATTCAAGGAAATTTAATTTCTTAACCAATTATACATTTTTTTGTAACTTACAGGCTTCCTTCCAAGCTTGATTAATCCTATCTAACAAAGAAAATTATACTAAAACCTGAAATAAAATAGATTAATTTACTAAATGAACAATTTTTATGCCAATATTAATCATATAATAAACAAAAGATTATGTTCTAGACCAAGCATAGTTAATGATTCATTATCTTACCAACTTAAGGTATCAAATAATCTATTTAACTTTCCTGCATGGTAAAGAATTATACAGTCATAATATTTTATCCATTCTATCAATTCTCACTGTATCATGTTCAAATCCTTTTGAGTGAATATATAATTCAAAATTTTATGATTAGTATATATATCACAATTTAATCCATACAAATGATGTCTCTAAATTTTTGAAGCAAACACTAAAACCACCAATACAAGGTCATCTGTGGGATAATTTTGTTCATGAGGTTTTAATTGATGTGAAACATAAGAAATTTCCCAATAATTTTGAATTAAAACACAACCAATTCCCTTTAATTAAGCATCACTACATACAATAAAGTCACGATTTATAAATGGAAGGGCCAAAATTGGATCAATCACTAACATTTTTTTCAATTCCCATAAAAATTCATCTCATTCCTTTATCTATATGAACCTAAATCCTTTTTGTGTTAACTTGGTTAGTGGTCTAGATAACCGTGAAAAGTTTTCAAAAAACTTCTGATAATATCTTGATAATCCAAGAAAACTATGAATCTCAATAACATTTTTAGGTATTTTCCATTCATTGATTACTTTATTTTTATAAGGATAAAAAATTATCTCATATTTATTTATGACATGTCCAAGGAATGAAATATACTATAACAAAAAATCACATTTGATAAATTTTCTATATAACTTATTTTATTTCAGGGTTTATAGAAAAATACTTATATGTTTTCCATGATCCTTATAATTTTTTGAATAAACCAAAATATTATATGAAAATTCAACCAAAAATTTATCCAAATATTCATGGAAAACCCTATTCATAGGATCTATAAATATATATGGAGCATTTATCAACCCAAAGGGAAAAACCAAAAACTCATAATTCCTATACCCATTACAAAATTCTATTTCAGTGATGTCATCCTCCTTCACCTTTTACTGATGGTATCCGAACCTTAGATCAACCTTTGAAAAATACTAAGCTCCCTATAGTCGATCAAACAAGCCATTGATATGAGGTAACCAATAATTATTATTAACATTAATGTTATTAAATACTCTATAATCACTGAAAATCCTCATGGAACCATATTTATTTTTAACTAATAAAATAGGTTCACCCCACAATGAAGTGCTAGGATGAATGAAGCCTTTATCATGTAATTATTGTAAATAATTTTTCAATTCCAAAAGTTTTAATTGAGTTATTTTAAAAGGGGGTTTTGAAATTAGATTAGCATCAAATTCATGATCATCTATAATACCAGACAACTCATTAGAAAAAATATACATATATTCTTTTACTACCAACACATCATTAATCTAAATAGTTCTCTTATTTTAATATGAGGAAGATAACTTTGATTTCCATATTTTAGTAGTTTATTAGCTTCTTGATATGTTATCAAAGGTATAAATTCATTATTATATACAATATGAAAATAATTTAAAAAAATAACTTCTTTGGAACTATAATCTATCTTAACATGATAAAATTTAAGCAAATAAATACATAATATAAAATCAAATTATAGAATGGTAAATACAATAAGGTTTATAGGGAAAACCCTTCTACAGATGATAACAGGAAGATATTTTTAAATTATTTTTTCCTTAATACTACCCCATGTGTTTTTACCAAAAGTCATGAATTCATTTATTAAGGTGAAATTTTCATTTTACCAGAAAATTTCTCATAAATGATAGAATGTGTAAACCTAATATCAAAAAATACATTATAATAATCTAAATAAAAAAGTAATATACCTGTTATGACTTCATCCAATAGACCAAAATCCACTGAAGTAGTTGTAAAGGATTTCACCACACCCTTTTTACTTATAGTCTTTCTACTTCCCATAATTCATGATCTTCTTCAAACATTCATCCACATAATGAACCATATTTCTACCTTTAAAACACCTTATGATGCTTATCAAAGTTGGGCTTACCACCACTAAGATCTTTTTCTTCGCAATCAAAAGTTATATATACAAAATTATCACATTGTAATCACTTCACAAATTTCATAAGTCATTCCCCAGGGTGATTTTTACCGCACCTATCAAAAAATAAAAAATTTATTTTATTACCTTCAGATTACTTTGATGGATTCTTCCCATTTTCTTACAACCTATATCACTTTTTCTACTTATGATAGAAAACCTAATCATCAACAAACTCCATTTCCACCTTCTCAAAAAAATAAAAAAATTTCTCATATTTTTTAAATTCATGATAGGCCAATGAACTTCTATATCTTGTATTTAAACCACAGTAAAACCAATTAACTTTAAAATAAATATCTCAAATACAATTTGGTGGATACCTTTTTAGCTGGGTGAAAATTTCTTCATACACAACCACTAAATCTTTCTCATTTTACCTCAATTCAAATAATTTATTTTCCATCCTAAGTTGAAAAACCTTAGGAAAATATTTCTCATGAAAAATATTCTTAAATGTATCCCATTCCATGACATAAATATCTTCTATTCCTTTAGTATTCTTAACTACTGAACACTATTGACAAGCTTCACCTTTAAAATGTTAAATAAAAAGAGTTACATTTTTATACTCCAAAAAACCCATGAATTCAAATATATTTTCCATATATTTAATCTATTAGTCATCTACCACTGAGTTAAAAGATTTACTGAATACTGGAGGGTGTTCTCTCATAAACTGCTTTACTATAGACATGTTCTTCTGAGGAGAATGTGGTTACCCTCTCAAATAGATACCACCACCATTTATAACCTTTTTCAACTAAGATATCACAATAAAAAACTACTCTATTACAATTACAAACTTTCAAGGTTACAAATTTGGAAGGATATTGTCCTCTTGGTTCCTTCATACTTTATCTTCCCTATTTCCTCAACTGAAAACCATTTTCAACAGACTTAGTTTAGATGAATAAACATGGTAATATTCAAATGATACATCATTATAACCATAAATTATAATTTATTAAGTGTACTTACTTACATTATCCTAACCTCTAAAATTATCTAAACCCTCCTCTGATACCAACTATGAAGATCTGACCTTAACAATCCATAAAATTGATTATTTAAATAAGAATTAATTTTCTTGCATTCTTGAATATCTTTTAGGTTAATAGTTTTAGAGAATTATAAAATAAACCCTACATAAATAAATATTATATCACAAAGTGAAAACTTCCATTAAGTATAAATTTTCCCACAATATAAAACTTTTAAGATATAACAAGTTTTATTTTGATGAAATATCTTCATAATTTTTATTTTCACCTCATCCTTATATATATTCATCCTTAAAACCCTATGAAAAATAGTTTAAAACATGGTATGAGCACTAAAATCTTAGTAAGGGACATATAAAATAAAGAAAGAAAAATTTTAGTCTATGAATACTCATAAAAAAATTCCCTTTTCAAAATAAAAAATTAACTAATTTTTTTTCATACCCAAGAAATCAACTTAAATTCCAAAATATTTTCATAATAAATCTTAAATTGAAAATGAAACTCATAATTTTTTATTTCAATCATGAAAAAATTATGATTTTTTTTCAAAAAGTTATACATTCAACCCTTAAGAAGTAGCATAAAATTCATTTTAAATTTAATATCAGTAAGTTACCTTGTGAAATCATAATATTTACATGAAAAAAATAACAAGAATAGATAAATCATGTCAGTAAATTGGGAAATAATTTTCATATCTATCTTAAAATCACTCTTTCAAATGGAATAACCTACCCAGTAAATTATAATAACCATATAGAAAAAACCTATAACTGGTTAACTCTATCCCCTTACCCAATACATTGGAGAGATATATTGGGATCAAGAATAATCATAATAAATTTATAATAACTATAAAATAATTATAACACATTAAGTATTGTATTTCTATCATAAAAAAATTCTTTTCACCCATAAGGAAAATATTTTCATATATTGGAATATCTATTTCATTTAAAAACATTTTTAAAAATACCCAGAACAAATTATGGAGAGTTTTTTCTTTAAGAAAACATGAAATATTATAAAGGAATATAAAAATAAAATAATGGTTACAATGGTGAAAAAAATCATTGACATAAAATACATTAAAATAGAATATTCCTCTTTTCTTTTTTGTCAAAAACATCCTGTATAAAATATGTAAAAGATTATTTTTAAAAAAACTTTGTAAGAAAGTAAAAAGTGACCTAAAGTGATATTTATAATTAATTTATGTACATATAAATAAATTCGTATCATAATTTTAAGAATATTTTTATGAAAGAAAAATATTTTGAAAATAAATCATTAAAAAATTTAAAATAATGTTTTTAATGTAAAGTGTCCCTTACCTTGAGTCTGAATTTTCATATAGGTTCTTTATCTCATGTATAATAAAAATTTATAAATTATTTTATTTCTTAATAATATATTATAGGTTTATTACTTTATCTATAAACCATTTATTTCATTTATTTTAATGACATATTTAATTACTTAATTGGTTAAGCCCACATCAAGTGTTTTGAGGATGTTTAGTTTACAATTTAAAAATGACTTCGGTATGTTGCCTATGGTAAAATATATCATTAATCCATCATATATAGAATAATAATAATTAAATAATTATAATTTTTACACATTAATTATAATTTTAAAACTAAAAATTAAATATGGTTATGAAAAATGAATTATGTTACAATCACAGAGACAATAGTCCATACATATGCATGAGTAACATTTCCATTTTTTAAAAAGAATGAGAGAAAGGAGGTAAGTATCATTTTATCTTTCTATAATGATTATTATATAATAAATATAATATTTTATCTTTAAATACACTTATATATACCATCCATGTGATGCAGTAATGAAAAAGGAATCACATCACTTCATGGAGGTGGTAATCCAAACGCACACATGAACGACATTATCATTTTTTAATAGATGGAAATTTAAGAATATATATGATATCATATATTTATAGAATTATAATTATGTCATTAATATATATATATATAATCCATCATTATAAACAGTTGTGAGAGGTGGTGATGAAAAACAAATTACATGGGTTCGTGAGGCGGTAGTTCACCGTACACATGAATAATTATTTCATTTCCCATTTGATGGAAGAGGATATGGATTTAGGTTATTAAATTAACATAATAAAATATTAGAATATGGAATATATATTTTTATTTAATCATGTTTGAAGAATATTTTAAGGAGTTAGAATGATAAATAAAACTAAAATGCTTGGTTAACAACTATACCTCATCTCTAGACAACCTATTTTTGTTTATACCTAAAGCCTTGATATGTTGGTTTTATGAAAAAATGGCCTCTAGGACATAAGGAGGGATGTTATTAAGGAATATTTTTAGGTATTTCACAAACAAAAAGTCTCTTGAAGTGTATAGATGATATGAGATGGGGTACCCTTTTACAAGTGGGGGAGAGGACACACTTCGAATTTTTAAAAAGATTAAAATATATTAATGTCCTACTCATGAAGAATGGATCCAAAATGGACCATTTACAAATATGGTATGAGATAATTTATAAATATATACATCAAATAGGAATTAGACAATTTTTTAGTTCATTTTAACAATTATCTCTTTAGTTTAATTCCCTAGTAAATCAGTTTTAACCTTAATCGTGGTATCAGATTTTTACTATTTTTACTATTAATTATGAAAAAAATTAAGTTCAACTTTGTAAGATCCTGAACTTACCTAGAGATTACTTGATATTTTTTATAGGTAGTATTTTTTCTAATTTTGAGTACTTTTTGTTTGGGTTGTACCTTAGGATGCGTTTGGGTGAAAATTGAGAATTTTTGAAGGAAATAATGTAGTTCACAGTTGGCGCATGGTTTTCCCTGACTGTGCACCCCAATACAGTAAATTATGTGAACCCAAGAAGAGGGGATTCACATGTATAGTTCATGGTTCTCCAAAATATGCGCCCTAAAAGTAGAAACCATGCACCTCTTAGAATATGCACACAGTTAAGGCACACTGTTATGACTATTGGTGGCACGTGGTCTGATAACTGGTTTATTGTTTTTGAATTTTGAATTTTATTTCCCTATTGGTGGAGCGGTTCTGAAGAAGCGGGATCTCTGGAATTTGCTGTGTTTGTGAAGTTGGGGTGCAGTTTTTGAATCTTATGATTTATGATTACCACTTACACTTAAAGTGGCTTTTAGAAAATACAAAAAAAATTGATTTGGCGGAGTTAGGGGAAACTGTGCTCCTCGAGAAGCAAACTATGCGTACAAGATTTTAATACCACAAATTTTATTAAAAAAATTACTGAACCCACATATTATACCCCCTAATTCCTTAGCTCTACCCATAAATGTTTTCTCTCAATTCTAGATCCTCAAGAAGGGATTCCAAGGCCCTCTAACCTCCGTTCTTAGTGATTCGAAGCCCGATTGGGAGATCTACACCTTTTAGAGTATGTGGTTTCTTCCCGATTGGTTTCCTATCTCTCTCCCATTCTTATCCTATTATTTTGGTGGTTTTTATCCTCCTTTTTGTTGTATCAATATCTAGTTTTTTTTTGAATCTGGATCTAGGATTGTTGGATCTAGATCTAGATTTAAGAGATCACATTTGGTTTGATCAAGGATTTAGGTTTCAAATCTAGACTATGTTATTCATCATGTTATTTATTTATCCACTTCAAATCAGGGTTCTCTGTTTAGTGATCATTCATCAAAAAATTTAGGTAGGTGGTCTATAATTCAAATCCCAAAGTCTTGATTTCATTAATTGTATGTAACTATAGAATTTCTATTGGTTGATTATCAATTGAGTTTTCCCACATTTAATTAATTAATTGGATAGATTAATTAATTAAGGGATTTGTAAAATTAGGGATAATGAATTGATTGAGATGGAACAATTAATTGTTTTATTAAGTTTTGAATTAATTGTTGAGATATTGTGATTATAAAATTGAATAATTAATTATGTGTTATTGAGATTGTTAAATTGAGGTAATTAATTATTAAGATATTATGATTATGAAATTGAATAATTAATTGTTGAATTAATTATGGGATATTTGAATTGGGGATTGATTAATTAAATATTTAATTAATTAATATATATTTTTTTGTTTATACAATCATTGATGTGATTAATTAATTAATTAAATTGATGTGATTAATTAATTTTTGAATTAATTAATGGAATTGAAGTTGTTAATTAATTAATAAATTAATTAAAAGTTTGATGTTACATGAAATTGTTGAATTTGATTAATTAATTGATGAATTAATTAATATGATATCGTGACACATGTGGAATTGTGATATTGTCTTCTATGCGTTAGTTGTGCGTGGTACAAGGACCGAGACTCTAAATACCCATATGTGTTGAATGTGCGTGGGATAAGGTTTGAGGCTCCAAATACCCATATGTGTTGAATGTGTGTGGGATAGTGACTGAGACTCCAAATACCCATCTTTGTGATAAGTGTGTGTGAGATATGGATTGAGGATCCAAATACCCATATGAGATAGTGAGTGTGGGACAAGGATTGAGGCTCCAAATACCCATGTGATATTGAAGCGTGGGATAGGGACATAGGCTTCAAATACCCACAGGGTGTTAGAAACGACATTCTATGACCATGAGTTGGCATTGGAATATGGTTTTAATTTACCATGATATGAATTGAGATGATGAATGAAGACAATGGATTTTTTTATATGGTATCCCTTGGGGATAGTTCAGACTTCGACATGGGCCGAAGTAGATATTGATGTTCGGGTGTCCTTGGGAACCTAGGGATTTATGTGGTTAAATAAAGAGTAATTGAATAAATGTAAATTGTTTACTTTATTGCCGGTATTTATTCTTTATAAAACTTCATACACCGTTTGACTATATATTATGTTAGAATCTGTTGGTGGTGACATACTAATTTGTACGCACACCCTACTTGGGATTCCTAATCAGTACCCAAATAGATTTCATGGTTGCAGGACAAGTTAAGGGTAAAGGTCCTGTGTTAAAGGGCTGATTAGGATGAAGCATGGATGAGGGAACTAGAATTGGTGTTAGGACCCAATTGGAGGAGTTGTTAGTGTATTTATTTATTTTGGGTTTTTAATATTGATACTTGGCACATACTTTAGCATAGAATATATACTATTTTAGTTTTGACATTGTATTTCTAGTTTTGGTTATCTTGTGATACTGGTATTATGATGGTCATTGGTTATATGATTTAATTATTTTATTTATTTCTAATGGTGTATTACTCTGTTAAAGAGGGTATAGTCTCCCCATTTTTGATATCAGACCCTCACTTATAGTCTATAGCTTCTGGAATATGGGGAGGTGCGCTTGAGGTCATGTGACCAACCAGATCGGGGCAATAATCTGTGGAACCCGGGCTGAGACGTTACAATGTGGTATCAGAGCCCATTTTTTATTTTCTTTTTATTTTGTCTTACGATTTAAGAAAGGTATATAGGAGACTAGGAAGAGTTGGTCCTTGGTTATGAGCTCATTCATGGGAGTTTCTAACCCATGTATAGGGGATAAAACAAGTACCTAGGGTGGGATTATTGTTATTATTATTTTATGATATAATTGATTTTATTTCACCTTGGGTGATATACTTTCCATGTGATGTGGAAATTATTTTTGAGTTTTTATAAGGATTTAATTGTGGATCATAATGGAATGAGTGTTTATTATTCATACATCATTCTAGTCACTCATTATTATATCATGATATACATCATTTTAGGCACGCATGGGGAAACAAGTTTTGGGTAAGTTGTTGAACTTGAACTGTTTTTCCTTGCTTTTGAAATATAATTGAAAAATATTCATAATGTGTAATTAATAATTATTTTGAAATGATGAATGATAAGAATAAATGGTTTTCTAATGAGAAAAATGAATAATGAGAACGATTTTACCCTTTTCTAACCATGACCTAAGTGTAAGATGGTTAATGGTAGTGATAACAGCTCAATTTTGACCATGTGGAGGGGTTGGAAAAATGACTTGTTATGTATTATTTTTTTTATAAATGAGTTACTATTGAGTTTTTTGTCCTAAGGTTAATGTTTGGAATTGTATAGTTATACCTTCAATAAGACACTTGTTGAGTGGAAAAAAGGAGGACATGGATGGAGATGATCTACCAACAGTGGAACCTGAGGCACTGATAGTGCTAGGTGAGGAAGTAGGGGAGAGGTTCTAAGAGATCTTTTATCACTTCATGAAATTCATGGAAAGAGACCCAAGGTGGGTTGATAAAATCATGTCTGATCATATGAGGGAGTTTCAGTCACATCACCCTCTTACTTTTACTAGATACGGCGGACTGGAGGGAGATGAGTTCTAGATCGAGTTTATCCAGATGATAATTGACTATTTAGAGACTCTAGCTGAGAAGAGGGTCAAGTTGGCTACTTATATTCTCTGAGGATTAGTGAAGCACTGGTGGGAAATTCAGGCACAGACTAGACATAATGATGGTATATTATGGAAGTACTTCTTGGAGAAGTTCCTAGAGCACTTCTATCCAGAGACACTGAGGTAGGAAAGAGAAACTGAGTTCATGAGGTTGACTCAGAGGAGTATGTCAGTGATGGAATATGTTGTACGCTTTACAAATTTTCAGTTATTTTCTTTAGCATTGTAAAGAGATGATACAACTATAGTGAGATATTTTTAGGATGGTATTAAATATGAGATTAAGTACCAAGTTAACCTATTTAGGTTAAAGAAGTCTGATAAGGTAGTGGACTAGGATCTCTTATCTTAGGGGAACCCGAAGGAGGATTCTAGTGAAGGACTTTCAATTTCTACTAGATTATTAGGATATATTTATTATAATAATAGAAAACATCTTTACTAGAATTTTAGTTAGGGAAGTGAAAATCAAAGTGTCCAGACAGAGGGATCAGTTACTCAGGATCTTACCCAAGTTCTTTTCCACCAGTGCGGTAGGCCATGCCACTTTTTTAAACATTGTCCCCGACCACTAGTAGAGTGACGATCTTGTATAAATATGGTACATCTATAGAGGTTATGTAGGAAACCAAGATTGATGGGCAGGGATGGGGAATCTAGATAGAACTAGGTGTGGGAAGAGGATCTTTTCCACTGTATCAGTCTGGAATCTGGACTTCTACTAGCCATGGAAGTAGAGGATGTAGATGTGGATATTCTGAGTAAGAGTACTTATATCAATAGAGTGGTGTAGTGCAGCAGACTTAGACTGCTTTACAATGAATATGGGAAAGACAGTTACATGTCATTCAATCTACACTTATGGATAGAAAGGCTGGACCATCGACAATGAGAGGTACTATTCTTGTAGCTTCTACATTATCTAGTGCATTATTTGATATTGGTTCTTCTTAGTACTTTATTTATAAAAAACTTGTGAATGGTTTGATCTTGTAAGTGGAGTTTTTAAGGGGGTGTTGATGATAGATACACCTTTGGGAGTATGTTCTAGAGACATCTTCTTGTGAAAGGGTTCTCTCAAGGTTAGGGAGTATCATTTTCTATGGGATCTATATATTCTTTACATGTTAGTCTTAAACCTAATTATGGGTATGTACTAGTTAGTATCATACCAAGACCACATATATTATTACCAGAGGATAGTGACGTTTACTTCTCCTAAGGGTGATGAGTACATTCTTCATGGAGAGTAAGATATCTAGGCAGGCTATGCAGGGCCAATTACTTGACAATTGGGAGGGATCACAACCCAATTTTCTAGTTTGTTACTATATGATATAGGTGGAAAGAAATATGTATTTCCACTTACATTGGACTAGTTTCAGGATTTGTTTCCTAAATACTTCTTAGGGCTTCCACCTGAGAGATATTAGGAATTTATTATTGAGCTGATACCGGGGGTTGATCTAGTTTCTATTCCACTATATAGAATGACACTGACATAGCTTCAAGATCTTAAGACTTAGCTGGAGGAGTTGGAGGATAAGGGATTTATCTATTTGAGTACATCACCTTGGGGTTCTCCAATGTTGTTTGAAAATAAATATGATGGGAGTTTATGCTTATGCGTCAATTACTGGAAGTTGAACTGGATGATAGTGACTAACTGGTATCCTCTTCAGTGTATCGACGCTCTATTTGACCAGTTGAGGGGAGATTGTGTTTTCTAAAAGATTGAATTTAGATTAGGGTATCATCAGTTGAGATTTAGAACTTCTAATATACCTCATAATGTTTTCCAAAGAAGGTATGACCTATATGAGTTCATCATAATGCCGTTTGGGTTGATGAACACACTAGAAATGTTTATGGACTTGATGACTTTTTTTCCATTCGTACCTGGATCAGTTTGTGGATGATATCTTGGTGTACTCCAAGACTCATGATGATCATGACCAACATCATAACATCATCCTGAGTACACTTAGAGAGCATCAAAAATACACTATGCTATATAAGTATCAATTTTATATTGATTAGGTACACTTCTTATGTCACATCATCTCAGAGGAGGGTGTGTCTACAAACCAATATAAAGTTAAGGTAGTGGTTTTTTGGGAGCATCCTAATATTTTTTTTGATATCCGTAGATTTTTGGGGTCAGATGGATATTATTATAGGTTCATCCAAGACTTTTAATGATTGGAAGTACCACTTTCGGGCTTGAACAATAAAGGAATAATGTTTTAATGGTAGAAAATATGCAAGAATTCCTTCCAAGAGTTAAAGAAGTGCTCAACATAGGCACCAATCTTGATCCTACCCGAGCTAGGTGAGGAGTATATGGTGTAGTGTGATGCTTCTGGGATCAAACATGGAGAATAATTGATATAGATAGATCAAGTTGTGGAATATGGGTATCAATAGTTGAGGCCACATGAACATAATTACCCTATGCATGACCTCAAGTTGGCTGTAGAGGTTTACACTTTGAAGTGTTAGCAGCATTACCTATTGGGAGAAAAGTTTACTGTGTATATGTATTACAGGATATTGAAGTATATATTTTCATAGAGATATTTGAATATCTGGAAGTGGAGGTGGATTGAGTATATGAAGTCATTTTATTTTGATCTATAATATACATCTCAGAAAGGAAACAATGTTACTGACACTTTGAGCAGGAAAACTCAGAATTAGGCAATTCAAGAGTATAGTTCTAAGTGGAAGATAATGACTTTACTGATTGAGATGCATGTTTTGGTTTAGAAGATTCAGGAGCATATGAGTTTCATATTAATTTCATTGGAGTATACACTTTTGATAAGGATCAAGGATAGAAATAATGAGGATATAGAATGTTTATCCTTGAGGGAAATCCTTGAAGGTGGGGAGACACCTTCAGAATGGATGATAGATGAGGACGAGATCATCTATGTCAAGAATTGGGTTTTTGTGCTTAAGAGTATGTGAGAGGAGTTGATGTGATAACTTCATTACTCGAAGTGGGAAGTGAATCCAGGTGTGACCAAAATGCATCATGACCTACATAGATAGTTTTGGTGGCTAGACATGAAAAAGGAGATAGTAGGGTTCGTGACACGATGCTACACCTTTTAGCAGGTAAAGTCCAAACATCAAAAACTTGGAGGTTTTATATAGCTATTTCTTATTTTGGAATGAAAGTGGGAATATGTGACTATAGATTTTGTGGCAAGTATCCCGAGGATTCCTCAAAAGAATGATTCTATTTGGGTGATTGTGGATCATCTGACAATGGTAGAGCATTTCTTTCCTATATGGGAGACTTTCTCAATAGAGTAATTGGGAGAACTGTATGTTCAAGAGATAATATGTCTTTATGGAGTGAAACAATAATTTTAGATAATGATTCATGATTTACTTCATGCTTATGACATGGATTATTTTAGGTTCTTGGTATATAGGTTTTATTGAGTATGAATTTCCACCCACAAACATATGATGAGTCAGAGCGTACTATATAGGTGCTTGAGGATATACTTCAAGCAAATGTCATTGACTTTGGTGGGTCTTGAGAGAATCACCTAGAACTAGTAGAGATAACCTATAATAACGGCTATCAGAAAACTATTCAGATTACACCATATGAGGAACTTTATGGTAGGCCATGATGATCATCTCTATGCTGGATAGAGGTAGGTGAGACAAAGTTGTTGGGACCGAGTTTCGTACAAGAGACGTCGGAGAAGGTACAACTTATTCGGAAGTCTATGACTATAGATCATAGTAGATAGAAGTCTTATGTTGATATGTGATTATAAAACCTAGATTTTGCATAGGGTGATTGTGTATTCCTTTGAGTATCGCCTAGATTGGGTCACCATAGGATACGAAGGTAGGGAAAGTTGATGCCTAGGTTTTTTAGACCATTTGAGGTTGTGAAGAGGATCATTCTAGTGGAACACTGATTGGATATTCCATAGAGATAAAATTTTATGTATGACATTTTTTATGTGTCACAACTTTGGTAGTATCACCCTGACCCTTCTCATGTGATTGATGAGGATGATGTAGATGATGTTGAGCTAGAGATAGATGCATCCTTTGAGGAGAATCCGATACATGTATTGGATCACAGTGAGAAAGTGTTGTAGGGAAAGATTGTTCTGATTGTTAGAGGATTTTAGAAACATGGGCATGTGAAAGAGGAAACATGGGAAAGAGAAGAAGACATAACAACTTAGTAGCCCAATCTTTTTACTTTGTAATCATAGAGATTCTTGGGAGTGTAGCTTGAGGATGAGCTGTTATAAAGTGGGGAGATTGTAAGATCCTAACCTTATATGGAGATGTATCAAGATTTTTTACATGTACTCATTTGTTTAATTTTGAGTACTTTTTTCTTGGGTTGTACCTTTGGGTGCGTTTAGGTGAAAATTGAGAATTTTGGAAGGAAAGAGGGCAATGCATAGTTGGCGTACGATTTTCCCTAACCATTCACCCCAACCCAGAAAACTGTGTGAACCTAGGCAAAGGGGATTCACATGGATGACACATGGTTTTCAATACATGCACCCTAAAAGGAGAAACTGTGCACCCCCTAGAATAGGCGCACAGTTATGGAACACAGTTAAGGTAAACTGTGTGCCCCGAGCAGAAAACCGTGCGTACAAGATTTTAATCCCCCAAATTTTATTAAAAAAATCCCCAAACCCATTTCTTATACCCCTGAACACCTCTTTAGCTATGCGGTTTCTTCCCAATTAGTTTCTCATCTCTCACCTATTCTTCTCCCATTATTTTAGTGGGATATTATCCTCTATTTTTTTGGATCTAGATCTATATTTTTTGGATCAAGATCTAGTCTTGTTGTATCTAGATCTATATTAAATAGATCTTGTTTCGTTTGATCATGAATTTAGGATTCAAATCTATACCATGTTCTTCATTGCGTTCTTGATTTATCTGATTCAAATTGGGGTTCTCCATTGGGTGATACTTCATCAACGAATTGAGGTAGATGGTCTATAATTCAAATCCCAAAGTCTCAATTTCATTACATATATGTAATTATAGAATTTATATTAGTTGATTAACAATTGATTTTTCCCACATTGACTTAATTAATTGGGTAGATTAATTAATTAATAGATTTTTGAAATTTGGGATATTGAATTGATTGATAAGGAATAATTAATTGTTAAAATATTGTGATTATAAAATTGAATAATTAATTTTTGAATTAATTATGTGATATTGAGATTATTAAATTGAGGTAATTAATTGTTGAATTAATTATTGAGATATTGTGATTATGAAATTGAATAATTAATTATTGAATTAATTATGGGATATTGGGATTGAATATTGATTAATTAATTGTTGAATTAATTAATGTAGATTTTTGTGTTTATAAAATAATTGAATTGATTAATTAATTTTTGAATTAATTAATGGAATTTATGTGATTAATTAATTTTTTAATTAATTAATATAATTGAAGTGGTTAATTAATTATTGAATTAATTAATGGATTTATGTGAATATGAAAATTTTGAATTTGATTAATTAATTTATGAATTAATTAATGTGATATTGTGACACATGTGAAGTTGTGATATTTTCATATATGTGTTAGATGTATGTGGGATAGGGATTGAGGTTCCAAATAACCATATGTGTTGAATGTGTGCATGACAAGGACTGAGGCTCTAAATACCCATATGTGTTGAATGTGTGTGGGATATGTACCGAGGCTCCAAATACCCATCTATGTGATAAATGTGTTTGGGACAGGGACCGAGGCTCCAAATACCCATATGTGATAGTGAGTGTGGGACAAGGATTGAGACTCTAAATACCCATGTGATATTAAAGTGTGGGATAGGGATAAATGCTCCAAATACCCATGGGGTGTTAGACACGATGTTCTATGCCCATGAGTTGGCATTGGACTGTGGTTCCAATTTTCCTTGATATGAATTGAGATGATGAATGACAAAAATGGATTTCTATTATATGGTATCCCTTGGGGAAATTTCAGACTCTAGCATGAACCAAAGAAGGTATTGAGGTTCGGGATTCCTTGGGAACTTGGGGATTTATGTGGTTAAATAAAGAGTAATTGAATAAATGTAAACTATTTAATTTATTGCTGGTATTTATCCTTTATAAAAAAACATACACTATTTGTTTGGATATTGTTTTAGAATCCATTTGTGGTGGACTAATGAGTTGTACTTACACCCTACTCGGGCTGCCTGGTCAGTACCCAAATAGATTTCATGGTTGGAGGACAGGTTAAAGGAAAATGTCATGTGTTAGAAGGTTGAATGTGATGGAACATGGATGAGGGAACTAGACTTGGAGTTGGGACAAAATTGGAGGAGTTTTTAGTGTCTTTATTTATTTTGGGTTTTTCATATTGACACTTGGAACTTACTTTATCATGACATATCTACTATTTTAGTTTTTTACATTGTATTCCCAATTTTGGTTATCTTGTGATACTAGTATTATGATGGTCATTGGTTATATCATTTGGCTATTGTTTATTTATTTCCACTGGTGTATTACTACAGTAAAGAGGGTATATTCTCCCCATGATCGATATTATACCATCGCTACTAGTCGGCAACCTCTGGTGTACGGGGAGGCATGCTTGAGGTCATGTGACCAATCGGCTCGGGGAACAGGTGTGTGGTACCTGGGCTGGGATGTTAAAAAATTATTTTCTAATATTAATTATTATGATTAAAAATATGGAATACATTTAAACAAATTCAAATTACATAAGTGAAAGAATTTAATTTAAAATTAAACCCGTAAAACACGGTGATAAACGATTTTTCAGAAAAATGCCTTTTTAAGTATAAAAATGTTTTTATACCAAATTCAAGTATAATATTGATTCTAATAATATTTATTGGATTATTTTTAATATAAATTAACTAATTAAATTTTAAAACTAATAAAAAATATAATGAAACTTTGTAAATACTTGAAAAAATACTATTTTAAATAAAAATTTGTATTTTTCATTATCCATTAAAAAATAAAACTTTTCAAAAAAATATAAAAAATATATACTAAGATAATTTTGAAAAGTTGAATTAAAAAAATAATTTAATTTTTTCAAATTTCTATTATATAATTTTGAAACCATTCTTTTAAATAAAACCATATAATGCATGAAAACCCAATTTGGTTAGAAATAAAGCATTTTCCTTTAGATTAAAAAATTACCTAATATTATTATAATGAATATAACTATAAAATATAGTTAATTAATATTAATAAGGAATGAAATTGATTTAATATTAACATTACCTAGGTTTTTACAATATTAATCCTTAAATTACATTGATATATATGAAAAATACTTTTATAAAAGTGTTAAAAATATGCTTTTCAAAATAAGAGAAAACATCCTTTTCTTTTGCTAACATTAAAAAACTAAAAATCACTAGAAGATTGGGAATAATATTTTATTATAAAATAATTTAGACTTTTAAAGGATGTTTGATAATGAATATTTTTCATAATTGTGGGAAAATATGGTTGATTTGTAAACATTAAAAAAATTCTTTTTTTTACTTTTGTAAAAAGTCAAATATAAGTTGTACGGAAAAAATTTGAAATGATTATTTTTAATAATTTTTAAAGAAAGTAAAATATATTATAAAAATAAATTTTTAAATATTTTAAAATTATATAATAACTTTCATAAAATAATTTTTAAGAATATAAATTTTGGGGAAGAAGATTCCCAATGAAAAATGAGAAATATAACCAGCTTTTCTTAAAAACAATAGTTTGGTTTTTTGAGTACAATAAGGGAAAAATGGAAAGAATAATTGAAAAACACAGAAATAAAAAAATTATAATAAAAAATATGAGTTTTTAGAATGATATAACATGAAATTTCTTTCAATATAAATTGAAACATAAACAATCCTGATAAAAAGTGAGATTATAACATAAACCTTTATCTCAAGTCACAATTTTCTTTATACGCACTATAAAACCTTGTATAATAAATTTATAATTATTAAAAATTTATAAAAAACTATAATAAAACTTATATTAATATATATCATTCCATTATAAACTTCTAATTACCCATTTATTAACAATTCTTCATTAAAATCAATATTTGGTTGTCAACTATTCTGTTTTCCACTTATGTTTTGGTTTAGAGATTCTTGTCCTTGCACCTTGGTCCTAGTTTCATCATATAAAATATCTTAATAATGTAATAAATATCATATTTATTCATTATATACACTTTTATAACCATACATATAAGGAGATAATGAAAAATGAATTACATCACTGTGGATATGGTAGTCCGTACATTCACATGGGTGATGTATTAATTTTTTCAATGGATGAAAAAAAGGAATATAAATAAAAATTTATCTTTATATAGTAATAACTATGTTAAAAATATCATATAAGTTCATTAAATACATATATACAACCACCCTTGTGAGGTAGTTATGAAAAACAAAATACACCGCTTCATGGAGGCAGTATTCTGCATGTACACAAATGAAACATTTTCATTTTTCATTAGATGAAAAGGAGGTATAAAATATCCATTACATAAAAATAATAAAGTTTATTATAGTAAATATACCTATTTAATTATATTATGATGATTATAATAGAGTTTAAGGATGTAGAAGAAGAAATAATCTTGAAAGAATCCAGTTAAGAATTTTTCCTCCTCCTTGGAAATCATCCTTTATCTTACACCTTAAGCCTTCTAGGATAGGTATTTTGGTGAAAAAATAACCTATAGAACATAGGTAGGATAATTTATAAGTATTTTGGTAAGATCTTGGTTTATATAATGTATTAAAAGTGTGCGGAGAAGTGAGGAGAGGAGGTTCCCTTTTACAAGTGGGAGGAGTGACACCCTTATAAATATTAATAAATTTTAAATATAATAAATGTTTTTATCAAGGATAGGGGATCAAACAAATATAATTTTCAAATATAATGTGATTAAGTTATAAATAAACTCATAAAATGAAATTAAATATAAGTTTTATTGATATTTTGAAGCCTTATCCCTTTATTTTAACCCTTTTAGCACATTTTTACCTTTACCATAGTGACACTTTTTACCAATGTAACCTATTTTTATGAAAATAAAATAAAATTGAAATTATAACAAAATATTTAAATTATGAATCCAAATATGGAATATATTTTATAATATTCAATTTATAAAGGTGTCAGAAATTAATTATAATATCTACTCACATAATGCGTAAAAATCATTTTTTAGAGAAAATGTAATTTTGAAGAATAAAATAAATTTATTCTTATTACTTTCATAATAAAAACCATTACATGAATGTTAGTTTATTTTATTGAATATATTATATAAATTTTTTATTAAAATAATTTATAAATAGTGATTAATTTAATTTATTAAGATAAACTACATTACACATAATAAAAACAGTTTTCTGAAAGATATATCATTTTACCTTCAAATGATTCTATCTTAATTTTTAACCAATAAATAATCAATGTATGATTGATAATTAATTTTTATACATTTATAAAAAATATTATCCCATATGTTTAATTCTCAAAATAAGATAAATTATCTTTTAATATATATATATATATATACACAAATGAAACAATGCTTTTTTTAAATAAAACATTTCCATTTAACAAAAAATTAGACTAGTATTATTTATCATTAATTAACCATTACATGGATATAATTAATTAATTTTATTAATTATAACTTAAATTTATCAATAATTGTTATTTATATTATTGATAAACAATATTAATTTAACAAAAAATGTATAATTCAACAAAATAGCTCAAAAAAATTTTCTCATGAATTAATGGTATTTCCTTAGGTGAATTTTAACCTTTTTACGAAGTCATTTATTTTATAAATTTTATTTAAATATCTAATAATTTATTTCATTTTAAATTTTAATAAATCATTATTCACTTATGTTTGGTGTTTTGTGCATCACAAGCTATCAAATACATTAAAATTATTAAAGAGAATATATTATAAAATATTAGGGTGTTACATTCTACCCCCTTAAAAGAATCTCGACCTAAAAATTTCATTATTTTAATGGAAAAAATGAGGATAATTATACCTAATTACATCATTGGGTTACCATATAGGTTCCTCAAATTGATGTTTTCACCAAAAAACTTTGACCAGGTGAGTGGTCTTGTTCCACAACACTTTATATCCTTGATCCAAATTCTCTACCGGTTATTCCTTATATGAAATATCATGATCCAAATGTACATCATCTAAGTTCATTACATGTGATAGATCATATTTTTTACTTCCTTAAAATTGATATATGTAACACATCATGAACTTGAGAGTATTTAGGTGGAAGTGATAAATAATAAGTTATGGTTCCAATGTGATCAAGAATCTCATAAGGACCAATATATCTGGGGATCAACTTCCCATTCTTTCCAAATCTCAGAACTTTATTTCAAAGCGACATTCACAAGAATACCTTGTCTCCAACTTCAAACTATAGATTTATCTATTTATTTTCAAGATAAACTTTTTATTGACTATGAGATTCTATAATGTGCTACTAAATGGATTTAACATTCTCTAATATTTTCTCAACTAGTTTGGGTCCCAATATCTTATGTTCTCCAGATTCATCCCAAAATGATAATTTTTTTCACTTATTTCCATAGAGGGATTCATAAGGATCCATATAAATGATCAAGTGAAAGATATTATTATAATAAAATTCTACTAGAGGAAGTTATTGATCCAAACCACATTTGAAATCCATATAGAAATATCTCATCATATATTTTATGGTTTGAATGGACCCCTCTGTAACACCCCTGGAAAAGAGAGGATTAATAGACTAAATGTTACTACCCACTACAATAAGGCACACATTTCATTTTAGGACCCTACCTAATTATAACTCTATAGTTAATCATGTTTTTTTTGGAGTAGTGGTCAGGATAGGTGAAATCCTAGGAAATTTCTTAGGGTGTGTGTGAGTGAGGAAAAAGCACACTGAAACAACATGCGTTGGATTGTGGGTACACTAATTAGTTTTTTAGGGAATGTGTGAGTGAGGAAAACAAACACTGAAAGAACTTATATTAGCATATGGGGACAATCATTAGTTTGATAAGTGACCCCAGTGAGTAATATCCTATGGTGTGTTGGGAATGAAACCAAGGTATTAAAGGAGACTCATGGGGTTAAATGATCATGTTCATGTCACGGGGAGGTCGAGTCATGAAAATGGCATCAGATCCAATACCTAATAGGAAGTTTAGTGGAACTGTCTGGGTTTGATGTGTGGGGTCCATAATGTGGGTGTTGTGCTTTAAAGGTGCAGAGAGTGTAACACCCTTGTAAAAGAGAGTCTTAATAAACTAAATGTTACTACCCATGTCAACAAGGTGCACATTTAATTTCAAGATCCTACCTAATTAGGACTCAATAGTTAAACATGCTTGGTTTCAAGTAGTGTTTAGGATGGTTGACCTCTTGTAAAGTTTCTCAAGGTGTGTGTGATAGATAGAAAATCAAACTAAAATAATATATATTGGCTTGTGGGGATAATAATTAGTTTTATAAGTGATCCTAATGGGTAATAGCCTATAGTGTGCTGGGAAGGAAACCAAGGTATTATAAGAGACCCATGGGGTTAAACAATCAGGTTCATGGCCTAGGGAGGTTGGGTTGTGATACTCTTAGATTGAACATCCATTTGAGTATAATATACAGTGACAAAGTTAAACTCAATTTTAAATGCATGTTGAAGAATTATTAGAAATTCAAGATAAACCTTAGATATTGATCATATATGATTGATATTGGCACTCAATGAAACTTTACCACTTACTAATGCATATCCTGAAAAGTTTTTCAAGAAATAAATCTTCCCTGATAGCAATGAAATGCACTGACAACGTAAGGAAATTGACTGAAACCAAAATGGAATCATGTCCTTTATATGTCTTGGGGAGTCTTATGAATAAATCCATGTTTATTTTTTCCTATTTCCATATAGATATAGGAAATTTTTTTATCATCCCCTTATACTTAAAATGTTTATCCTTAACTTGCAGACATACCGGGTGTAAATATATATACTTCACAATGTATCTTTTAATATTTTCCCAATATTTACAATATCTATACATCTTTTTAGTTCCAGGATGGATATATAATGATGATATATACGATTTATCCAATATATATTTCTTAAATTTTGGTATTTAAGGGATACATATCTGGTTATCAAATCTTATCATTCCATCACGATTAGGGTTAAACTTCGGAACAATCCTTACCTTATGTTTTAGCTCCACATTTTCCTTTTGAAACCCCTTAATATTCAGATGAATGGATGGTTAAACATTCATTTGATAAAGATAGTATTTTTACCCTTCTATCATTATTTCAAGGTCCATCATATGAAAATACATAAGTATTGGATATTTTTCAATCCACACCATGGACAAGCTAACATGTTCCTTTCGACTCAGGGCATTAGCCACATTGTTCACCTTCCCATGATGATATTGTATTTAACAACTACAATATTTAATCAACTATAACCATATAATTTGGTACAGATTCAAATATTTTTTATGTGAATATATAATTAAATATTTTATTATTGGTATAAATATCACACCTTTCACCATAAAGATAATTCCTCTATATTTTCAAAGAAAAAATTACCACTACTAACTCCAAATCAAGAGTCGGGTAAATTTTCTCATAAAACATCAATTTTCACGAGGAATACACTACTACTATGTCATTATGAATGATAATTAATCCCATTATATTCTTTGAAGAACTATTATATATTAAAAACCCTTATCCACTATAGGGTAGTGTAAGCACTAGTGCAATGACCAATCTTCTCTCTATCTCCTTGGCATTTTATTAACATTAATCCATCCAGAAGAACTTGGTTCCCTTCAAAATCAACTTGTTTAGTGGATTTTATAGCTATGTAAAATTTATTAAAATGTTTCAATAGTATCTAGACAATCTAATAAAACTAATGATCTTGGTCATAATGGTTGTTCCAATCCATTGCTCAATAACTTTCATCTTATAAGTATTCACCAATATAACCTCACTTGTAATTACATGACCCAATAATGATCTTTATATAGCCAAATTTTACACTTGATAAATTTTGAAAAAAAATTATCCATTATAAATATATTCAACACAATCCTCAAATGATCTTCATTCTATTACTTTATCTTGGAATATATGAGAACATTATCTATAAAGACTACCACAAAATGATCAAGGTAATGTCTAAGGACTCTATTCATTAGATCCATTAAGATATCATGAGCATTGGTAAGTCCAAATAACCCCACTATAAATTCATAATATCCATACCTCATGAAGATCCTTTGGTATATTTTTGTAATGATTGTTGTATTTTTTTTCAATATCTTTTTTTGAATGTTTTTGTTTCATAAAAATGAGTTTCTAATTATTATAAGATGTGTGAGTTCCTACTCATACTAAGTTAAATGATGATTTAATGATCCTGAATAGTCCCAACATCATGATTAATAAAAGGTTCTCATAGTTTAAGCTGAATTTTTTAAATAAAGATAGTTCATATAATTTAAAGTATTAAAATAATGAAGTTAAAAACTACACAAAGTTCAAATTATAAAGATATACCAAATAGAGACGTATGAATTACATCAAGCGAAGAGAGTGTTGATGATCAACAAGTTCAAGTTAAAATGTTGGAGCTGCAACTGTATAAAGTTCAATATATGAAGTGATGAAGTACCAACTAATGATTAGATGGAGGAGCATCAAGAATAATAGAAAAATTTGTTCAAACAAAGGAGTATGAAGGCCAAAAAATGACCAAACATATACTTTGTTACTATGATATAAGAAGAGTTTATCAGTGCATCAGATAAAATGAATTTGTGAGGAAGTCTCTAGTTTGAGTTTTGAAAGTTAATATTATTATAAAAAGATTATTGAATAGAGGAAAGATTTTCATTGTACTAGATAGAGGAACCCATTGCTATCAGATGGAATTTTATAGAAGTTTGATCATGCATACTTATGAGGTATCGTCAGATGAAAAAGTATTAGATATAAAAAATGATATTTCAATGGATGAATGGTCCAATGAAGTTTTACCAAATAGAGAAAAATTATTTTCAAAAAATGAATTTCCATCTGATAAAATCTAAAAATATCATTGGATAGAGTATTACTGAGCTTACAAGATTAAGCTGATTGAACAAAGAAGACTAGATAGAGAAATATTGAAGAAGTTATGAATAGGGTAAAGATATTAAATATTACTAGATAGAGAAACTTGAGAGTTTTTATACCAGATAGAGACTGGAATATCATTACAAAAACTTTGTATAGTCAAAAATTGTGATGATGCTGAACTATTATTTCAACATTCATAAGTCTAGATGATATTTAAGGAAGATTTGAATAAGTTTATTGATTTTAATAATTATGGAAGTTCATATGAAATATGTTGACTTTGAACATTTAGAGGATTTGGAGGTGGCCAAAGAAAAGTTTATTTGAGTGGAAAATTCAAATTAGATACAATGATTCCCCCTTAATTTTTGGAGGAAGTATGCCTATATAAATAGGATAAGGCTCGTTGTGAGTTTTTCTATTATTCATAAGGAACAAATTGCTGACATTTTTATGAGAGATGAGAGTGAGTAGCTGACCAATGATTCTATTAGTTGAAGAATAAGCACCAAAAAGAGGTGTATTTCATATAGGTATATCAAAATAATCATCATCAAACATAGGTGTACCATACATACTAGTACCATATTGAGGTGTATTGGTTGGAGGTACAATGAATATAGAGGTAACAGATGTATAGGCACCAAATAGATATTCTAGACAATGTTTTGTAAAGATAATTTCAAATTTTTATTATTATGTTGGATCCAAAGTATAAGAAACATTTTTAAATTGTGGGAGCTATTATAATTACCTATCAGTAGATTGAAGGAGATTGATGGGAGTTGGTTACGTTATATTCATTTCATTATAGTGGATATTCTTAGATCAACCAGAGTTGACATGGAATGGACTAGGTACCCACATTGGGATAAGACCTTTTAAAAACTTATGTTCCTTTATTTTCTTCTTTATCTTTGCATAATATTGAGGTTGAGTTATAAAGTTTATAGGATCAAAACTTTAACAAGTTACAAGGATTAATTTAAATAGAATGGAAATTATAAAATATTACCACTGATTTACCCACCTCTCAGTGGTCCACAAATTCCTAGGAATTTCTAGTGGTATCAAAGCATCCATGTTCCCTCTGTAAGATCCATTTATTCATTATCATGGATAATATCAACTCATTTATTAGTATAAGTATTCTTACCTTTGATGAAAAAAATTATTATGGATGAAAAAAACAGAATGATACCCTATCTCCCATCTCTTAGCCTGGAGGTAATTAATGTAGCTACTATTAAGTTTACACCCATATATAAATACGCTCTTATGAAATTTTCTAAGAAAAGTAATCTTAAGGTTGATGGAAAATATCATAATTATATCCTTATGTCCTTATTAGAAAATTTTTATATGAAGGTGGTGGGTCTCAAAATAGCTAAGGAAACATGGGATGAAATCAAAATCATCTTTGAGGGAAAGAAAAAAGTGAATTAAGCAAAGCTTCAAATTAAGGGAAGCAAGTTCAAAGATATCAATATTACAGAAGATGAAAATATTGATGAATAATTAACTAGATGTGATAAAATTTTTAGAAACATAAGAGGATTCATGGATGTCTTGGAAGATTCAACTATTATAAAAAATTAATGAGTAAATTTCTAGATAGGTTTGATCCTAAATTATATACTTCAAAAGATAAATATGATTTATCCTATGATGAATTACATAACTTTCTCACTATGTTTGAAATGGGGAAAGACCTCTCATTAAAAATAAGATTAAATAATTGATAAATTCTTAAGATATAAGGAAGATGATAATTTTAGAACCCAAATATGTGGTAACAGACCTTAGTGAATTAGAAGATAAGGAAGATAATGCTGATGTTAATGATAGAATTATACCCCTTATCTCTAAAAATTATCAAAAAGGTAGAGGCAAGTACAAAATCAAACCCACACTTAAATATTTTGAATCTAGATGAATTATAATTTTTTCAATGAACTATACCAATAAGAAATATGGATAATATGATTATGATGATTTTGAAGAAAAATTATAGAGGAATAAGTGGGGTAAAACTTCTATGGAAGTAAAGAAATCCACCAGGAACAAGTAAAGGTTCACTGAAATAAAAAAACAAGCATGTTTAGTAAAAGGGAAGATTATGGATCCACTAACAACTATTCATTAGAAGATGAAAATATAAATAAGTTCTGAACCTTCATGGATCATATTGAAAGAAAAGAAGATATTTCTAATAGTGAATAAGAATAAGGTGAAGAAACTGAAAGGGAATATTAGCTCAGATCAAAAGATGTCACATGCTTTGAGAAAAAAATAAAAATTCAATAAATAATCCATAATACTAAAAAATGATAGTGAGAATATGAATGAATTAAAAGAATAATATATCAAAAATGAAGATGTGTATATAGAAGAAATTAAGAACTTCAAGATAAAAGTTGATGAACAAGAGAAAATTTTGAAAGATATTGATGAAAAACTTACTAATAAGGAAGAATAACTATATAAGACTCAATAAATATGTCTTAAGGCTGAAAATACCTTGAAAAAATATAAATATAATTTCAAAAATTCTCTGGAGGTAAAGGTTGAAAAATCTCAAGTTGCTGGAAGAACTTATCTCAAGAATTAGGTGAAATCTACACCCACTAAGCATAAAAGTTCATTTGATTATAATATGAAGTTTTAAGAACCAAAAAATAGATATATTAGGTTGATAAAATATGTGATAAATAAATCACATCAATATAATCTAAAAGTAACTATCAGAATAATTATTCCCCATGATAAGAAAAATCATATACTTCAAAGCATGCTGAAACTCAACAAATGTTTCCCAAAAAAACCTTACTTCTATAGAAAATTGAGGTTCAATGGACATTTTTAGTGTTGTGGGATATATAGACACAAGGAATATAATTTTTTTCACAAAATTTCTCTCCTTGTAATTAGGCATGAATTGATGGGGGGAATAATGGAAGGAAATGAGATAACTATCTAAAGTTATAAAAAGAAACAAAAGAAAAGTCACCAGAAGTTAAAAATATCTCAATAAAAAACTGATTTGTCTGTTCAGAGGAAATTTGTGTAAGGTGTAAACAATTATTTCAATATGATAAAGATTTTATGAAAACACTTATGGGACAAATACCTTACACTAAAAAATAAAAGGAAGCTAGAAAAAGGAAAATTGAAAGAAAATATTTTTTTTGTTGATACCATAGTCAAATCTAGAAAATATAATAATACATGGATTATTTATAGTGGTTATGCCTCACATGTGATAGTTGATATGAAAATCTTGAAAAATATTAAAGAACATGTGGGCAGAGCAGTCACTTTTAGAAAAGATACTTCCATAAAAATAAGAGGAATTGGTATGACTGCGATTGAAGCTCAGAAGCTAAAGTAAAAATAATTTCTATTTTTATGGGATTAAACACAATTTACTAATTATTATCCAACCATATGATAATGATAATAAATTTATATTTAAAAAATATTCTTTTATCATCTGAATTTTGAATGATGGAAAATTTGTCACCAATGGAGAAAGAAACAGTGAAAATCCTCTCCAGAGGGGAGATCCTGTTAATTATTTCTATTTAAGTACTAAGTATGAAAACAAGATGTGGCACTAAAGACTTGGGAATATTAAGAAGAAGTGTATGTGGACAATTAAAATGAAATATTCTATAATAAATTTACCTCAATTAATGTGGAAATATGATGTTGTTTGTACAACTTTACTAAAATGAAGAATGATTAGTGGAAGACATGAAAAATTTGAAATTCAATCCATAAAACCTCTCAAGATCATACACTTTGATCTATGTGGCCTAATGAGACATTAATCAACAAATGGTGATTTTTTAATTTATTACTTCCAGTGATGATTTCACTTATATGACTAACATAATGTTCATCAAATATAAATAAGTGGATGCATATATTTTATAAGTTTCAAAAGGTATGTTGATAAATATATGGGTGTATATATATTAAAGTTGATGAAAAATAATGGAAAGGAGTACGCAAGTAACTATTTTGAGTCCTATCTGAAGACAAAAGGAGTTAAACACCAATATAGGGATCCCTAAACTTCTCAATAAAATGGAGAAGTGAAAAGGAAAAAATGTTTAGTTGAAATGGGCATAAGTATGATCACTAAATATAATCTTTAAAAATTCTTCTAGAGAGAATATGTAAGTACACCTACACATTTTCCAAATATATTTTTACTTCAACCAGAATAAAAAATGACTCCCTATGAGATGTGGTATAATAAAAGACCTATAGTGAAATGATTCAAGGTTTTTATAATCCATTTCTTACTAAACATAAAAAATAAAAATTTAGGAAAGTTTTATGAAAATGAAGAATAAGGTATTTTCATGGGATATTCATCCGAAGAAAGAATTTACAAGTGGTGGAATAAACTACTATATAAATTGGTTGATTCCTTTGATGTAAAATTCATTGAAAACTAGTACACCTTAAAAAAGTTTTTGAAGATGACGCGAATGGTGTAACAAAATATAGAATGATGAATTATAGAGAAGTTAATGATTAAGAAGATGAATATGAGCCTAATTTTATACAGGATGATTCTAATTATTCTAATAATGAGTAAAGTAATACCAAAATAAAACCAAAAAACTTTATGAATTTACAAAAAAAGTTTGAATATGATAATTTCATCAAAGATCATAAATCTATAGTTTAGACCATATAAAAATTGAGGTTTGAAAATCAAATATCACTTATCTCATAGGTGGAACCATGATCTATTTTATAAGTATTTGATCATAAATAATGGTTAAATGTGATGAATGAAGAGTTTTACCAAATTTAGATGAATAAAAACTATGATATAATTCCTCGATTAAAAGGAAATAATGTTATAGGAACAAAATGGATGTTCAAAAATAAACTCAACAAATAGGGATAAATTTTGATAAATAAAGCATGACTAGTCTGAAAAGTCCACTCAAATGTGTAAGGTGTTTATTTTTAAGAAACTTTTTCTTCTATTGCAAGGCTTGAAACTATTATAATGTTTTGGCTATTACTAATCATAAAAATTAAAAAGTCTATCAAATGGATGTTAAGTGAACATTATTGAATAGAGACATTGAATAAAATGTTTATATTGAGAAAAATAATGGGTATATACTTGATAATTATGTAACTATGTTTTGTAAACTAAATAAATATTTGTACAGGTTGAAATAGGATCCTCATTCCTGGTATTCTAAACTTGAAATTTTCCTAAAGCATTTGAACTTTTATAAAGGAAAAATTGGTAGCAACTTATATGTGAAAATATGAGTATAGGTACCCTGATTGTCATTGTTTACATTGATGATATAATTTCTATAGGTGATAGGGTTAAATATTATGAATAATTTACTAATAAAATGAATAATAATTTTGAGATATCAATACTCGAAGAGTTAAATTTCTTTCTAGGATTATAATTTCAATAGAAAAGAAGATACATCTTCCTCTAAAAATAAAGGTAGACAGAGGAGCTTCTATAAAAGTTTGGAATGCTAGATTCAAGGGAGGTTTATAAACCTATTACTATTATAATAAATATGAGTAAAGATAAATTATGTCCAAGTGGAAATATAAAGCATTTATGTAAGTTGATTAGAAGTTTACTTTATCTTACTTCTTAAAGACTATAAATTGCATATGATGTAACTTTGTGTGCAAGATATCAAAGTGATTCAACGGAATCACACCCATTAGAATAAAAAATAATCAAAACATATTAAAAGAACATAAAAATATGTACTAATGTATAGAAAAATTAACGATCTGACCATTCATGGTTTCACTATTGATGATTGGGCCAGAGATTGTAATGATCAAAAATTAACATTAAGAGGAACTTTATTCTTGGGAGAAAGTTGTGCGAGCTAGCATAGTAATAATGTTTTTGTGACTTTGATTACATTAGAAGCATAATATGTTGCTTCCACCTAGTAATATACACAAATTATGTGGATTAAAGTTAATTTAGAATATTTTAGGGTGAATGTTGAAAAACCACTAAGGAATCTTTGTGATAACCAGAGTGACATTGATCTCTTTAAAAATATTGTGAAACATTTTAGATCAAAACATATTGATATTAAATATCATTTCATTAAGTATAATGATTCTTATGGGGATGTAATTCTTGATTATATTTCAAAAAAATACCAAAATGTGAATGTTTTAACTAAAGCTATTCCAAGGGAAATATTTGAGGAATTGAGGCTAAGACTACATGTTCAGCCTCCTCTAGTGACTTAAGAAATTTATTAAGTAAACCCCCATGATTATTTGGATTATATTGATAAAGGGGAAGAATAAATACAACCCTATAATCTATCTTTTGTGAATCAAAATCTAGTGTTATCAGAGAAAGGGGGAGTAAAAATGTCGAGAAGTTATAATTCTATATTTCGACATGATTGAGGGGGAGTTTATCAATATAATGGCCATAAAATTTCATTCCATTGAGGGATGTAATTACTTCAAAAAAATTTCTTACTCCAACAATGTGGTATTAGGAAATTATCTATGATAAAGGTTTTTGTTTGATGGAATTTAAGAAAATATTTGTTGATAATGTTACCAACAAATCCAAAGGAGGATATTGAAGATCCTTTGGGTTGTTTTTCTAATGATTGTTATATTTTTTTGCCAACATCTTGTTCGTGAGTGTTTTTGTTTCAAGAAAATGAGTTAATTAATATCATAAGAAATACAATTTTTTTATTATAGTAATTCATTCAATGCTTTTATAATCCTCAATGTCCCTAACATCATGATTACTAAAAGGTTCTCATGGTTCAAGCTGAAGTTTTTGGACAGAGATAGTTTTTACAAGTTTAAGTTTCCAAATTATGAAGTTAAAAATTGTACAAAGTTCAAAGAGTGATGACATACCATACCAAGATGTATGAATTATATTGGATAAAGAGAGTGCTGATGATTAACAAGTTCAAGTTAAAAATTTGGATTTGTGGCTATAAAAATTTAGAGCTATAAGGTGATGAAGTCACAACTAATGAATGGATAGAGGATTATAAAGGAAAATGTAACAATTACATAGGAAAAAAGAGTATGAAGGATATATACTGATTGGATTGAGACTTTGTTACTTCAGTAAAAGAAGAGTTCTTCTATGCATCAGACATAGTGAACCTTTGAGGAAGTCACTAGGATGATTTGTTCAGTTCAAGTTAATAAGACAAAGATAATCAAACAGAGGAAAGATTATAATTTTACTATATAGAGGAACCCATCGCTATTGGATGAAATTTTATATAAGTTCAACAAAATATACTTATGAGGGATCATCAGAAAGATGAGTATCTGATAGATAAATATGATTTCATTAGATGAATGATCCTATAAAGTTGTACTAGATAGAGAAAACTGATAATGGAAAAACAAAGTTCCATTAGTAAGACTCTCAAAAGATCATCAGATATATAATTCTTGATCTTACGTGACTGATCTAATCATATGAAGAAGATCAGATAGATATGTGTTTAAGAAGTTCTAGGCAGAGGAAAGCTTGTCAATATTACTGGATAGATAAACTTAAGAGTTTTTATACCATAAAGATACTTAAATAGATTTAAAAAAACTTTCAAAAGTCAAACATTGTGATGATTCTGAGTTATTATTTCAACATTAAAAAATATAGTCTATATTTAATAAAGATTTGAATAAGTCCATTATTGATAATAATTGAGGAAGTTCATATGGAGAATTTTGAATATAAACTTTCATAGGATTTGAAGGTGCTGAAATGAAAGTTTAGTTGAGTGATAAATTCAAATTGGATCCCATAACCCCCCTTTATTTTTAGAGGAATTATTCATATATATTGGGGAGAAGGATCATTGTGAGTTTTTTATATTATTCATAAGGAGAAGAATTGATAATTTTTTTTGAGAGAGAAGTGTGAGTAGCCAACCAAGGATTCTCTTGGTTGAAGAATATTCACTAGGTGATGGTGTACTGAATATAAGTACATTAGATAAATAATCATTAGATAAAGGTGTACTAAAAATAATTTCATCAAACTGAGGCACATCAGATAGAGGTGCACTGGATAAAGAGATACCAAACATAGAGGTACCATATAGAGATTCTAGATAAAATTTTGTGATCCGATTTTAATGTTTTATTATTATGTTGTCTCAAAAGTATAAGAAAACTTTATAACTAGTGGGATATAGTATAATTACCTATTGTTAGAAATTATAATTATCTATCTACACAACAAGGACTAGGTACCCACATTGGGACTAAACCTTGAAAAACTTTTGTGCATTTTTTCCTTATTTATCTTTTAATATAAGTAATTTTGAGTTATAAAGTTTAGAGGATTGAAAATTTAACAATTTTTATGGGTTTATTTCAAGTGAAAGGAAATTTTAAAATATTTCCACTGATTTAACCTCCCTACTCAATAGTCTACACATTCTTGGAAACTTTACCTCATACAGAAGGATGTCTTGGGTATATCCCACCTTTTTACCCTTAATTAATGATATATAGATTTAATAAAATCATTAAAATGTATTGATATTATCTTATTTGATCAAATAAGTCATCAATATAAGGTAGGGGATACCTTTTATAGATAAATATCTTGTTAAGTTCTTGATAATCAATGAAAAGATCATTGAACCATCTTTATTCTTAACAAAAATAACTAGTATACCCCATGGTGACACACTAGGGTGTATGAATCCATTTTCTATATTATTATGGAGTTACTTATTCAATTATTATAACTCAATTGGGGTCATTACATGAGTATTATTTTAAATAGGTGTGGCACCATATTTGAGTTCAATTAAAAACTCAACTTCCTAATTCAAGGGAAATCTGGACAACTCTTTAGGGAATACATCAATATATTCTCAAAAAATATGTATATATATTCAATATTGAGTTTCTACCTAACCATTTGATATAAATAACCTTCATAAATAGGTAGTGAGACCCATATAATGGAAGTAATTTCCATTATAAGTTCATGTTTATCCTCACACTGATATATGATAACAATATTTTCAGGAAGCACATTCCCACAAACTTACATTGGAGAGAAGCTATAGTCTTAAGATAAATCATCATACCATTATTTGTTTTCATCAATAAATATCTAACCGTTGAAGTGGTGATGTGATACTCTTAGAAAATTATTTATATATAAAAGAGTTGGTAAAACCTAAATCAAATAAGACATTCATAGTTCTAGAGTAGATGATAATTGTACCTTTAACCACTTAATTCTCATGATCAACTTCAAAAATTGTTATTGAATAAGCCTTTTATTTTTCATTTATATTAGGATATTTTTTATTCTAATTTTCATCATTAACCCTTGGATTCATACATTGGTTGGCATAATGTCCATAATCAATGTAATCATAGCATTAGAGTATTTGTGGTACATTTGATTGATCTTTCTTTCCATTAATTTCATTGGTTGAACTCTTCACATTGATTCAACATTTATGTTCCCAATGACCATATCTTACACATATGGATAATTTACCTTTACCTTGGAGAAAATTTCACCTATGATTATTTGAGTTTTTATCACACATGAATATTAATTTATTTCCTCTATGGATTTTATTATTTGAATCTATACAAAAATCCATTTTTATATACTTATCCCCCAAACCATGAGAATAATGAGAGCCTATACTCTCCATTTCTACATTGATAGCACGTAAACCAATTTATTTATAGATATAAAATTCTATTATAAATGATTCCTTTCAGAGACTTGGCTTTAAACCACTAAAGAATCAATCAATTTTTCTTTCATAGTCGATGATAAAACCAAAATCAAAGCTTTCAATTTTAATGAAAATTTCCTTATAGGTACCAATTGATTCATCATCCATTTGATTTAGTTCCAATAATTACCTATCTATTTTTGTGTAAAGAGTTCAAGGAAAATATGTACTAAGAAATAACTCCTTAAACTCTTCCCATGTCATGGTTTCAATTTATTCCTCTTGACTCACATTCTTGATAGTATTCCACCATTTATATACTAAACATTATAAAAAAACAAAACAAAAATAACATTCTCATGGTCTTATCATAAAAGAATAGAAAATTTATTTTCTATAGAATTGATCCATTTCTCAGTAATAACTGGACCAGAGGAATCACTGATGGAAGGTGAACCTTTCTGCATGAAAGACTCAATGGTGAGTTGTTCCCAACTTTGTACATTTGTAAGTTTAACATGATTCATGTCATCATTAATATATTTAGAGAGTTGAGAATATCCCTAATTTTTTTTATACTAGCTCCCTTTCTATTTGTATTCTCATGAGGATTGTTATTTTATTGGCCATTACATTCATCATCATTATAATTACTCTAGGTTCCAAACATTTACTAAAAGAAAAAATATTATTGTGAGTATCAAACATCAATAATCAGAGTGAGAAATCATGTAATAATGAAAATAATTCTTGAAATTTCCTAAATTATGACACATTATTATTAACCTATGACACTTTAGGTTAATCCAATATCACTTTGGTTTATCATAGGTTTCATCATCTCATTCCTTAGATCCTAATATCCAAAAATAACTAAACCCCATTATAATACCAACTGACATGACCTAAGAATCAATTACATAAATATTACATCATTTAAATGAATAATCAATAAATATTAAAATAATACACATCACAAAACTATAAAGGTTTAGTGTATTTTTATAATATATACATGATCAACTTATTTCATGAAAGATATTAAATATCTAACATAATGTTCTTCCCTAAAATTACCCTTCTTATCCATTTCCTACTTAAAACCTTTATTCAAAACCTAAGGAAATAGAAACATAAGAAAGGGTGATCTCAGATGATTAATAAAGATAAACATGGGAGATATAAATTGATGATAATGAGTGATAATATTATAATCTAAAGGGTATGAGAACATGATCACAACTTATGAGATCATACCTAAAAAGTCATAAACTATAAAACACGAGTCATGGAATAAGTATTTTTCATAATTATAGACATGAGTTAGGTGGAATTATTAATAATAAATCATGATCCATAAGATTATATCATTAAAATAATACACAAGTTTTTGGAATAAAAGTGTGGCATAAACATAAACATAAAAAATAATGTCCTTAGTCAAGAATCACTACCAAGACTATTATAGTGGATAGAGTCCCATAGTGGATTGGGTTCACTCTCCATTCCCACAAACATAGAAATCATATTTGATATATAATAACCATAGAATTTATCACATAGTAGGATTGGGATAATTATCCTTGTAAATTTTTGGGCCTGGGCCAACCTCCTGTGGGCCCTTTGGGGCTTGGGCTAATCACCCGTGTACCATCTAGGACTTGGGAAATCCTCCTATGTACCGTTGGGCTTGGAAAAATATCCCATGTAACATTTTGATACCATGAGATATAAAACATTAACTAATACATTAGAGGTATATAATGGACCCACCCATCACATAATAATAAACCATTCATATATATGCCTCATGAACATAATAGAATTTATCATTCCTTCATAGTTTAATTAACCTATGAGAAAGAAACAGGTTTCATGAAACATAATTAAAAAATCATTAATATAATACATCCATAGAAATGAATTGTATGGTATCATAAGATAATATCCCTAGTTATGCATATCAACCCTTAAAGGATATTTACATAAATGAAATATTCTTTTATAAAAGCGTAAAAAATATGCTTTAAAAAACAAGAGAAAATATCATTTTATTTTAGTAATTTTAAAAAAATAAAAATTAAAAGAAGAATGGGAATAATATTTCCTTGAAAAAACCATGGGAAATTTAAAATGAGGTTTAATAACAAAAATTATCATAATGGTGGGAAAATGCAGTTAGTCTGTAAATGTTAAAAAATGTTCTTTTCATACTTTTTTAAAAAGTCAAAAGTTAGTCATACATAAAATGATTAAAAAGATTCATTTTAATAATTTTTAAATAAATTAAAAGGTAGTATAAAAATAAAATTTTCAATTATTTAAAATTATATAATAACTTCTATAAAACAATTTTTAATAACATGTATATGGAGGCAAAATATTCTTGACAAAAAAATGAGAAATAAGGTTAGCTTTTCTTAAAAAAACCATTTTTAAATTTTTGAGTACCAAAGAGGGGAAAAATGGAAATAATACTTTAAAAAATAATATATATATATATATATATATATTATAATAAAATATATTAGTTTTAAGAAATAATTAACATAAAATTTCCCATAATGAAAATTAAAACATAAACAATCCTAAAAAAAGTGTGATTGTAACATAAACCCTTTCCTCAAGTACATAATTAATTTGTACACACTATAATATATTTTATAAGAGATTTATAATTATTAAAAATATATAAAAATCCATAATCATAATTATTCTACCATATATAATCCCCTTATAAATTTCCAATTACCCATTTATAAATAATTCTTCATTAAAATCAATATTCAGGTGTCAACTATTCTGTTTTCTATGTATGTTTTGGTTTAGTGATTAAAATATTTGAAACTTGGTCATGGTTTCACTATCTATATAATATTAATAATTTAATAAATATAATATTTATTCATTATATACACTTTTATAACCATCTATTTTAGGCTATGATGAAAAATTAATTAGATCACTTCATGGAGATGGTGGTCCATCCGTACGTATGAGTGATGTTTTTATTTTTTAATGGATTGAAATAAAGGATGGTAAATAATAATTTATCTTTATAAAATAATAATTATGTTATAAATATCATATATATATATATATATATTCATTAAATCCATCTATATAACCTTCCATGTGAGGTAGTGATGAAAAACGAAATGCATTGCTTTATGGAGGCGGTATTTGACACATACACATGAGTGACATTTTCATTATCCATTGGATGTAAAAGAGGAAGAAAATAGTTTTTAAATAAACATAATAACATTTTATTATATTAAATATACTAATTTAATTATATTTGTATGGTTATAATAGATTTGACTTAGGTATAATACGAAATAAACTTAAAATAATTCGATTAAGACTTATAAATCCTCCTTGGATATCTTCCTTTGGATTACACATTAATAATTATAGGATAGATATTTTTGTGATTATATAACATATAATATGTGTGTAAGAGAGTTTTTAAGTGATTTGGGAATATATTGGTCGATCCAAGGGGCTCAAATTGTGTGGAGAAGTGATGAGTGGAGGTTTCCTTTCATAAGTGAGGGGAGTGGAACCCTTGTAAATATTAATAATTTTTAAATATAATAAATGTATTTATCAAGTAGTGAGGTTAAAAAAATAAAATTTTCTAATATAGGGAGTGTTAGGTATATATCCACTCAAATAATTAAATTAATGATAAGTTTTTTTGGATATTTTGAAGCCTTAACCCTTTATTTTAACACATTTAACCCATTTTTACCTTTACTATAATGACAATTTTTTTTACCATGATAACTTATTTTTGTCAAAAAAAATTAAATTTAACTTAATTTTTTTTTGAAATTATTATTCCAAATATGGAATATATTTTATAATATTAAATTTCTAAAGGTGACATAAAATAATTCTAATATCTGTGCACAAAATGCGTAACAACCATTTTTTTTTGAAAAAAATGTAATTTTGAAGCATAAAATGAAATTATTATTATTCCTTTACTTGAAAAATACATTAGATGAATGTTTATTTATTTTATTAAATATATTATATACACATTTCATTAAAATCAATTATCAATAATGATTAATTTAATTTATTAAGATAAAATACACTGCCCATAATAAAAATAGTAATATGAAAAATATCTTGTTTTAACTTCAAATGATTATATATTAATTTAAAAAAAATATATAATCATATTATGAATGATAATTCATTTTTATACATGTATAAAAAAATATTATTCCATTGGTTTAATACTCAAAATAAGAGAAATTATCTTTTAATTAAAAACACATATAAATATAACAATGTTTTAAAAAAACATTTCCATTTAACAAAAAATTATCAGATTTGTATTCCTTATCATGAATTAAACATTTCAAGGATATAATTAATTGTTTTTATTAATTATTACGTCAAATTATTAATAAAATTTATTGATATCATTCATAAAAAGTATTACATTTAATAAAAATACATAATTTAACAAAACAGTTCAAAAATAGTTTCTCAAGAATTAATGGTATTTCCTTACATGAATGTGAAATTTTTTACAAATTAATTTATTTTATCAATTTCATTTAACTATCTAACAAAGTATTTGATTTTATATTTTAATAAATAATTATCCACTTAAGTTCATTATTTCATGTATCATAAGCTATCGAACACATCAAAATTTTAAAAGATAATATATTATAAAATCTCAGGGTGGTAAAAATAAACTTATATAGTTATATTTGTAAGTTCATAATATATTTTAAATTAATTTGTAATCCATTTACTCAATAAACTTTAAATTTTATCACAAGTGTGTATTGATTCCATTCCATTCACGTGTATAAGTTTAGATAATGTAGAACTTGTCTTATCCCTTTATCTATTCTTTTCATTTATCCTCATTCATCAATATCCACATCAACATTAATCATCATATATATGGATGATTAAACGTCCATTTTGGGTGATTAAAATGCTAGGTATGATGGATTTTTCAAGATAAAATCCCCCCAATGATCGTTAAAATAATTTTGTGTAACCTCCTTAAACTATGTCATGGATTATTAACATGCTTGATAGAATCATTATGGATTATTATAATTCATGGGTATATAAAGGTTCATTAATTAATGGGACATAAATTATATATATATATATATATATATATATATGTATATGGAAGGAACCTTGAATTTAGGTTTGGATTATAGCCAATAATTTGAAGATTTTAAAGCCTACTCATATAGTATAATGACGGTTGGTTTAACATGATCATCTTATTTGATTGATAAAATTAATAGATTGTTCACATAATCCTTTTTAATCACGTTGAATCATCATAAATAGTTTCATTAAATTTAAATTAATTGTTTATTTAAATATTTATAAAAACAAAACCCCCCTTTTACAGAAAATCAAATCTGATCTGTTCAAACTGTTTAGTACCATCATCAAGGATTCAACCTTAGTGAAAATATATAAATTATGAAAGTGTATCGGTTATTTTATGATCAATAAGAAACAATTGATCACACTTAAAATGATCATAAAAATCCATGCATTTTTGACTTGTTAAACCCAATTTGATAACATTATTAATATATTTTATAGAAAATAAAGTGAATAAAATTTATGCTTCAATATAATATATATTACTAAATCTAAATCTTATAATTTCACTCAATAAGATAAAATACAAAGAAAATGATAATTATATTGTTAAGCATTTTAATATTCCAATTTTTATAGAGAATAAGTTTACCATAGCAATTATAAATGAAATATAAAAATAAAATTAAATAATAATTATTGAAAATATTAAAGAAAAATGAAAAAAATTCTATGATAAAATAAATTTCCTTCTTTCAATTGATAATGTAATAATTTGAAAACTATCTTTTCTATTCTTTTAAAATATATTTTTGATTTCTTTAAAAAAGAATAATTTTTTTCTATTTAAAAATAACTTTTTTTATACCTTAATCTTTTTTAATTTTTACGTGATTTAAAAAATAATCTCATTCCATTCAAAAAATAATAATTAATTTTAATGGATTAAAAAATATTATTTTTTTTATTCTTATGAAAAGAAAGATAATTTTTTACCTTTCAAAAATAAAATATATATATTTATAAAAATAAATATATAATTTATTATATATTTAAAGAAATATATTTTTTTATTCCCTTTATAAAAAATTATATAGTTTATTTTGATTTTTTAAAATAGATATTTTTTATAATTTTTATATTTTTTTATATTTTAATATTTTAAAAAATATATATTTACACATTTTAAAAAAATAATATTTTTGTTATATTTATGTTTATTGATCATCCACTTAATTTTAAAAGTCTTTTTTCTTTATATTAATTATTTTTTATTTTAAAAATATGGATATAGATAAATGTTGGATTGATTTTCTGGATAGAATGTCTAAAGAATATTTTGAGAAGATTTTGTTATTTTTCACATTCACTAGTGGATTTCAAAGTCATCATATTAGATTTCCATGTTTAAAACGTGTAAATAAATATCATTACACATGACATACTATGAGAGAATGCTTGTTCTTATTGATTTTTTTTCAAATTATAATAATTGAATTATCATGGGGAAGGATATGTTTCCTATCATTGGTAAGAAAGTGTTCAGATTGATGTTGATACAATGATAGTTGATTTGATGAATGTAATTATAAATGAAATTATAATTTCCTTTATTGGGTAACCATTCACTAGCCCACGTTGAGATGTCACATGACCTGAGGTGCGACTCCCCATACACTAGATGTTATTGAATATTGATGAGAATCCATTAATGTTAAGGAACTAATATAATTTCATAAAAGTATACATAAAAAACAATACCACTCAAAGGTAGATCATATACATGGTATAACCCAAAATTATAAAATAACTAAGGAATAAAAAAGTGTTGGGATGGGTGCCCTAAAACCAACTTTCATTATGTGCCTTCAATTACCAAAACACATGTATTCAGTTTTATATATGCATGTTTTATTCGTATTATATATTTTCTACTATTTTAGATACCTTAAATAATGATGTCCTTAGAATATTTTTCACATCTATAGGTTTTAATAGTTCCCTATATAATGAGAACCTAAGAATTTTATGATAATATTCTTAAAGCTATGTCTTATATCATCCCCAGTTTCATGAACTTGACCCTTTATTTATGTATTTTTAGTGTATAATGTGATTGGGTTAAGTTTTTAGTGGTTTATAGAAGTTTTGGGATGTTTTTAGGGATTTTATGGAGGTCCATGGTTTGATAATGGTTAGTAAAAACTGTAGAATACCTCCTAGGAAACCATGCAACTGAAATAATGGCCATTGAGTAGGTCCATGGTTTGGACAAACCATGCTACCACCTAGGAGAAACCATGAAATTTTGGACAAAGGGGTTTAGGATAGTTGGTGCACAATTTTCCTAACCATGAAATCCAACCATGTGATGTGGGTTTGGAGGTAGTGTCTAGTGAACAGTTAGCACACGATTTTCCTAACCATGTTCCCTAATTGTGTACCATTAAAAATTAGATCCATATTTTTCATATCTCACTCATTTTAGACTCTAAACCTCACATTTTTCCCTAAAAATGTCATAACCTGAATTCCTATTTATCCCTAGGTTATGGATATGATTCCTCATGATCTGGGAGTGATTCTAAGGATAATCTAGGTGCTTTAGAGGTTGGATTTGTTGGTAAGTGATCATTCTTCATAATTTACCTTAGATTTCTTCTTCTTCCATCTCTAGGATTCATGGATCTAATCCATTGGGGATATATTCATTTTTTGTGATCTCAGTCATGATGAGATATGTTTTTTGAAGGGAACAAGTTTGAATGCTAGTTTTTTGGATTTTAAGCCAGATTTTTATTTTCACCAATATTTGAGAGTAGGTGAATTCAATCTCGACTCCACTTATTTAGAACTTAAAGGCTTGATTTCAAATTGATTTAATTTATTGAATTGAATTGTGAAATTGATGTATTATTGTTGATGGAAAACCGCTTTAGTGATGTTTTTTTAGAAATTGTGAAATTTGTTGGTTTTATGAAAAATTGTTTTGGTTCATGATTTTAATATGATAGTTTTAAAATTAGGGTCTAGTTTTTATTCTTGTAAAAAGGTTTGTGAAATTGTTTTCAATAAAATAATTTTTTTATTGAAATTTATTGGCATGATTTTTGGAATACAAGGTTGGTGTGAGTTCATTATTTAGACATGAATCTTAATAAGGGGCGTGTACTATTGGGGTATAAGAGAGATAACCCTGGATAAAGGGCATGTTCCATTGAGAAATAAGGAGATTGACCACTTAGTGAAGAATTGATGAATGGAAAAGAGACTTCTCATGAGTATGGAACTGTCAATGGAACATTCATGTGCAGGTGTGTGTGAAATCATGAAATGGGCATGCCAAATGGAAATGTGAAATGGTTTAAAGAGTTGTTTGGTTACATTCCATGGAAATGGTTTTGGTTTGGAAAACTATTTTATGCTTTGATATAAAATACTTTTAATTTGGTTTTAAACTATTTTATATAAATGTGCTGACATGTTGTATCCTAGTGGCATGATTTGGAAAGTCACTTGTTAAAACCTACTAAGTTTTATACTCACCCTATGATTGGGAACTTTGGTGAATTTTTAGATATTTTATATTGAGGCATGGGTAAAGGCATTATATCTCATTAATTTAGTGATGCATCGTGATAAAATGGTCATGGATTGTGGAGTTGGATCTTGGAGAAGGTTGGGAGTTGCCGAGTTGTTGTCTTCCATGTCTTTGAGTTTTTTTGGTCTTGATTTCCACAATGTACACTGATATAGTTTTTTGTTGGTTTGGATACTCTTTGATTTTAATTATATTGTTTTCATGGATCATATAGTGATTTTTTGGTTATGGTCATCTTAGCATGATTTTTTTATTTTAAAAAGGGAGAATCATCCCCCAATTGTTATAAAGACCTTGGAATTTATTTCCAACCTTTGGTTTCTTGGGGATATCACCTAAGGCCTAGTAACTTTCCACCGCCTTCCCATGACAATGAGTAGGGGTGGGATGTTACAAATGGTATCAGTCTTGGCCGGTCTATATTTTATTTTGGGACAAATGGTATCAGTTTGTTCAGTCCTAGAGTTGAAAGTCATTCTGGTTTAGTCCTTGAGTTGGATTGGTATCATGGAGATTGGATCATCAGAACTTGAAATGTAGAGCATAAAGAGGCACATCGAACCTATTTATTCTTAACTTAAAGTTACCAGGGAATTTGGGTGCATGAGTGTTTAATACATTATTAGGAGTTATTACCTCATTATCATAGGTTTATTCAATGAGAGGAGCATGAAATGCATTGATAGAAATGACTTCCCACTAGGAGTGCATAATTAATTTTGAGTAATGATTTATGATTTGGTAAAAAAGTGTTGATTTTTGAAAATAGTTGAAGATGATTTGATTTTCAAAAAGTATATTGGTATTTTTAAAAATGGTATAAAAGTGGATTTTTTTGAATTTTGGAAAGCCTTGTTATGATATGTGTGATGTAGTAAATTTTAAATTGTTGAGCCTTCAATTTATAGATAGTGAAACTTAATGTCATTTTCTTTTGGTTATAGAAAATGGAACCCGATAGGCATAGTAGAAACCAATTGGAATAGGCTAATGAAAATGTGGTTGCCCCTAAGCCATAGGTGAACACAAATCTAGTTCAGAGTATTTTTTAGGATTTTTAGGCCATGGATAGAGGTAACAAAAGGAATGAATCAAGTAAAGTGGATTTTAATGTCTTGTATTTTCCATGTATTATTTTTTTGGATATTATATGTATTATTTTCAAGACTAGGCGCTAATATGACGTGCAATTCTGAGGTTCAGTGTTCCCAGAATAAATGTTTGAAATATATTAAATATCATGAATGCATATTTTTTCTAAAAATGTGGAATAAATACTGAATAGGGGCCCAAATAATAAATATGATGGCACTTTTGATTTTAATATTCCATTTTTTCCCTATGCATGACTTAAACTTTGTTGGCACGGGCCGTTTTTTGAAAAATTCATCATAGGAATAAATGAATGAAATAAATTAAATAAGTAATTTATTTTTTTATTTCAATGCATAGACTATTCCCTCCTTTAGGTATACGGTTATATAATTTCCTCAGGGTTGGATACTCAAACCCTAGATATTAAGACAACCATTGGAGAGATTTCTTGGCAGACGAAGACAAATCAGAGTTTGGATCATGGATTGTTGTGTCAATAGAGTCTATGGATCTCATCAATGATGGAAACAAAACCTTTATTCATAAAAAATAAATCCAAACTCTAGGTAGGATGCTTTTATTTTTGATTTCTATCCCATTTATTAATCTTAGGCGAACATGGATCAATTCCATGAATAGAATTGATATGCACATCATTGGTAGAATTAATTTGATGGAATTGTTTTTGTTAATTTGATTATCCCTCTTTGTTTATCTTATTCTACGATAACAGATCGAGTCCAAATGAACAACAGACTAGGTTTATTCCTCACGTTTTGTGGCTTTTGTATTTCTTCCCCCATTCTTCATACGTTCATCGCAGGTGTTTATTTTTTCCCATGGTTCAATGAATATCTGATATTTGATCATTGTGTGGATATTATTTGGTTCAATAGATCAATACTACTGGTGAGGTTCATGATTGATGGTGTGATTGAGGTGCGATGACAACAATGGATGATTGGGAGTGGAACAAATGGATTTGTGGTTCCCATTCTTCTTAGTTTTGACAAATAGTGAGGGTTTTGCTCGACAGATCATCTTCTGAGTGGATTTCAGTGCCTAGAATCCTAAGATCTAGTAACTAGAGGCCTGTCTGAACCCCAATATATAGGTTTCGACACAAACAGTGGCTCTAGCGAAGCGCATTATGACACAAAATAAGATATGGAAATCACAAACCACACGACGTGTAATCTGGCATTACACACTGTGTGGCCCCTGTCTGTAGTGCTAGGGTTATGATTGAATTTAAATGTCACACACCGTGTGACCCCTTCCACACACTATGTGAACCCTTCCATAAGGCATGGCATGTACTTCAATAATTACACGGACACGGGAAAAAGTACATGGCCAAGTGGCACACCGTGTACTTATACACGAACACAACTTGGCATACATGGGCTGGTACACAGGAAAAAAAATAGGCGACATGTGCAAGATACCCTGGGTCTCTACACACAGTGTAATTTTTATACACACCATGTATATGGATACTTACATGTACTGTGAGGATCTTCTATACGGGCAGTACTAGAGATAGATGGACACACTGTGTACCTCCTCTAAGAGTGTTTATAGCTCTTATTTTCCTTATTTTGGACCAATATAGGTTGAGTGCATTCCCTTGGTCATTTTCCATCGAGGGTATAGTCTATAATTACACCCACATCATAGTATTATAATCCCATTTAAAGGATGAGTCTTAGATAGAGCTGTGGTGTCCCTTTGTGATATTAGAGTGTGATCCTCTATCATCCTTATTCCCTATGTGGGGTTTGTGGAATTTATGTGACCTCCCTGAGTAGGGAGTTGATCCTCTATCTAGCAGGTCGTATTGGTTGGGTTGATGGTATCATTGACATATGATCCCCTACATAGAGGGTTGATCCAGATTGGGTTCATAGTGTCCCCCGACTATTTTAGACGTGACCCCTATCTACGTATCATGGTCTTCTTATACTAGTGAGATTTCTTAGGTGGGGCCTAATGACCTAGACATATAGTTTGAGTTTCTCTGATGATAGCATGGATCATGGAGTGGATTCTCCCGAAACAAGCATTGCTTCAAGCAGAATCCTATGGCTGGTAGTTGGTTATGACCACCTGGTGGTGTGGTGTATTTACTGAGTATATCTGAGTTTTTCTATTATACATTTATTATTATATCTTTTATTAAACTAACTATACATAGAGATTTGTGTTTAGTGTTTTCAGGGTGTCTTAATGGGTATTTTTATACTCACCCCTGCATGGGATTTTTCTACATGTGTCATGTATTATGCATATGATGACCCATTTGATGGTGTCTTGGGAGGACTGAGAGTGGGTTAAGCATAGCTAGATATTGTTAGACTGAGGTGTTCTATCGAGAGATTTCATTTGAATTAGTCTTTTCCCTTGGAGCGGGTTGGACTCTTTATAGTTTTTGGTTTGGCTTGGATTTAGACCTTTTTCTATTTTCATTACTTTACTATCATACTCTATTGTGGTATCTTAGATGTATTCATGCACTATTTTCAATTATTTTACATTTTATCATTGTGTGGTCTTGGAGATGTGTGTGTGTGTATAGGTACTTTAGGATAATTCCTCCCATTTTTGGGATATGCCTACTCAGCACTGGTTTCCAGCTTTTGTCCTATTGGAGGCGGGCTTGGGGTAGTCATTGGTCAGACCTCAGAGGGTTGGGTTATGACAGAGTGGTATCAGGGAAATTAAGTTCTATCTTAGGACTAAAGTAAATGAGATTGGTATGGGGTAACAATGTTTAGTGTTTCAAGTTTGTATTTTAGGCCAGGGACTTGAATGTTGGTGCGGAGACCGACGTATCCATACAAAATGACTCTAATCATCTGCCTTTCGAGTCGGTACATGTAAAAATTAGTTACAGGGAAAATTTTTGGTACATGAATCATATAAGAATTGTTGTGTTTTCCATATACTTCTTGAGTAAACTCCCTAGATATACTATTTTTACCATGGTAGATATTTTTTATATTTCAAGATGCCTCCACTTAAATTACCATCTATGATTCCACTGCATGATCATGAGGATTATCCGCCTAGCGATGAGGCATCGATATAGGGGCTTGTACCGAAGATAACACCTATAGGTGGTTTACCAGCTATAAAAACACCTGTTGAATAACTACTAACATTGGAGATACCAAATGAGGATGCACATATGTTGAGTGCATTGCACAAGTTTTAGAGGCAGAGACCTCCCAGGTTTCAGGGAAAACCTTCCCCCAGGTGGTTGGGGACTAGATAGAGGCAGTAAATCACATTTTCTACCTTGAGAGGACACTTACAGATCAGATTGAGTTCCTCATGGTGAGTCTTCTTTAGGGATCCACTGGGCGATGGTGGAGCTTAGTGACTCAGTCGCATGATGAGACAACTCTCTCCTGGTCAGACTTTGAGCATCTCTTTAGGGAGAATTTCTATCCAGCCATGTTGTGATTGGTAAACATACATGATCTTATATATCTACAAAAGGTTAGTTTCATCCATGGTGGAGTACTAAGTGAGGTTTACTGATCTCTCTACGTTACTCCTTAGATATGGTGTGAGATCAATTATTCATATCTCAAACATTTTAGTAGGGATTACACCAATACATCAATTATTCAGTGGATCCCTTTGCATTCCCACCTATGTTGGAGTTCTTGAGCAAGAATTTTTGGTGGAGATATTTTTGAAAGAGAATACACAAGTTGTAGGAGCTAGTAGTGGGCATCTGGTTTCTAAGACCTTTGCAGTAGGAAACCGATGAGAGTTAGAGGGATCCAAGTTTGTTAGACACGTCAGGAGGCAATCCTAGGATATAGGTCTAACAATGAAGGGATCTCAGGGTGGATCAAATTATCCAAGGGATAGGTGGTGTTTCTCCTATGATGGTCAAGGAAATCTAGCTCAGGATTTTCCAAACTATCATAAAACTGATTGTGATACGGTTGAGGGACCACCGAGGTAGAGAAAAAGGAAGGAGTAGGGTGGTCTGTATGGTAGAGGACTTAGAAGAAGAGATAACATGGAAACATGAGGTGGTCATAGGTTCAACCTTTTACCACCACCACCCCCAGGTGGTCCATACCAGGCTCAGGGAGATGGTGGATAGGGATAAGGCTAGATATAGGATATAGAGGCCTATGACCCAAGGATATAGGGATGATATGTGGTGTGATATATGTATTTTCTAATTTAGTTTTTGTACTGATATAAACAGGTTCTATTCATTCCTTTCTTTCCACTTACCTGGTTTGAAACATAGAGATTCTAATTGAGTCTTTATCTTGACCTTTGCGGTTGGAGTCTTTGATAAGAGGTGACTCAGTAATTGTGCACTTGTGATGACAATGTGATTTAAAATTTGTAGTAAGAGTTTTGTATGAGATCTCTTTATATCAGTAATGAGGCCTTACAACATCATCTTAGGTATATAATGCCTATCCATAGTTCATGCCCAGATTGACTATTTTAGGTGGAGGATGTGGTGTGTCCATAGCAAAGAAATGGGGTTTTACTTTGTTTGTGAATAGGAATCACTAAAAGAGTAGTATGAGATTATACATAAGAGAGTACAACCGATTACTCACTAGTTATATATAATGACTCTTGAAGTAGTATATTCTTTGGGCTATCATTTTATTATAGTGGTGGTAGAGTATGAGGATGTATTTTCAAATGATGTACCAGGTTTACCTCCCCAATGAGAGTTAGAATTATCCATCAACTTGAATACTAGGACAAAATCGATATCTACACCATCATATTAGATGGACCCCATAAATCTTAGAGAGTTTAGGGTGTAGTTGGAAGACTTGTAGGAAAATATCTTTGTGAGAACCAACATTCCCCCCTGGGAAGCCCCAACTTTGTTTGCCAAGAAGGAAAATAAGAACTTGAGGTTATGTGTGGCTTACCGGTGCTCAAATGAGGTGTCCATGAAGAATAATCATCCACTACTGAGAATCAATGACCTCTTTGATCAGTTGATAGGGGAAAAATGATTCTCAAAGATTGACCTCAGATTAGGATATCACCATCTATGAGTACGGGATGAGGATATATCGAAGACGGAATTCAGATGCCTCTATAGTCACTATGAGTACTTAGTGAGTCCATTCAACATGACGAACACCCCAAAAATGTTTATGGGACTCATGAACTGGATATTTCATCCTTTCTTAGAGTTGTTCATGGTGTTATTCATTGATTACATCCTAATGTATTCGGCATCCAGGGTGGAGCTTGTGAGACACTTGAGGATGGTCATAAACACACTCCAAGAGAACCAAATTTATAGGAAGCTCTTGAAGTGTTCTTTTTAGATTTGAGAGGTCCAATTTCTAGGAAAAATCATATCAGATGCTAGAGTATTAGTGGATCCATAAAATTTTGATGCAAATATTTATTGGGAACCACCCAAGAGTATTACTGAGGTGCATACTTTCCTTGGGTTGGAAGGGTACTATCAGAGGTTTGTACCCGATTTCTCTAGAGTGGTAGCACCCTTGACAGCCTTGAATAGAAATGGGAAACCTTTCATGTGTATAGAAAAGTTATAGAAATGATTTTATGAGATTAGGTAGAGGTTGATGAGTGCTCCCATCTTGATATTTCCAGAGGAGGGTGTCGAATACGTAGTGATCTGTGATGCATCCAGAATCAGGATTGGTTGTGTTCTGATGCAGAGGTAGGTGGTGATTACCTATAGTTCATGCTAGTTGAGACCACATGAATAGAACTATGAGACCCATGATCTTGAGTTAACAATGTTAGTATTTTCATTGAATATATGGAAATACTAGCTGATGGGTGATCGGTTTATCATTTAATTTGACTACAGGAGTCTCAAGTATATATTCTCACAGAAGGATATTAACTTGAGATAGAGAAAATTGCTATAGTTCCTCTAGGAATATGAATTTGATATTTTCTATACTCCAGGGAATGGGAATGTGGTGGAATACGCTCTCAGTAGGAGATCTTATTCTCAGTTGTTGGATGAGGCGTCTGAGCAGTTAGCCTCATTGCAGTTGTCCTTTGTAGACAAGGTTGGTGCTTCATATCTTCAATCGATAGTTGTTACCCCACTGATTTTATAGTGTTTTAGGGATTCTCAATGTTTATATGATGACTACGAGTCCTTATATACTCATATATCCACTATACATGCTCCTGATGGATTTTCTTAAGGTTGGGAGCATGCTATCCTTTTCAGAGGACGAAAGATGGAACCTTTTACGTTATAGGAGGGGGTGTTGTGGGAGTTTCAAACACCCCATTTAGAGGTAAATCCAAGCATGAAAAAGATGTACCAAGACCACTGACATTAGTTTTGGTGGATAGGTATGAAGAAGGTAGTTGTAGAATTTGTCTCTTGATGCCTCACTTTTTAGTAGGTAAAGGTTGAGCACCAGGTTCTAGCAGGTTTAGCTCAACCCCTTGAAGTTAAAAAGTGTAAGTGGGATGTGATTTCCATGGAATTCATGACAAGATTACCACATATTTCAAGGGGACACAATTCTATTTTGTTGATCATGTACCAACTCACCAATCGGTCGACTTCCTATCTATTTGAGAGAAGAGTTCAGTAGAGAGCTTGAGATTCCTCTACGTGCAGGAGATAATCTGACTCCATAGAATTACCTCAAAGATCATATCTCATTGTGATTATTGATTAACATATTTGTTATGGAAGATATTAAATTACGATTTTAGGACTCAATTACACTTGAGAAAAACATTTGACCCCTAAAATGATAGTCATACTGACCAGATCATTTAGGTTCTAGAGGACAGGATATGAGCTTTCATGTTGGAATTTGGACAAAGTTGGGAGGATCACCTACCCTTAGTGGAATTTTCATAAAAAAAATATACCATTTCACCATTGGTATAGAACCATTTGAGGCTTTTTATGGGTGACACAATAGGTCACTACTTTGTTGGACTGATCCAAGTGAGTCAGCACTCATGGGCCCGAAGTTGGTGCGAGCTACTATAGAGAAGGTGCAGATTATCTAGGAGCATATGAAGACTGAAAAACGCTATTAGGAGTCTTATGTTGACCGACAACATAGAACTCTAGAGTTTGAGGAGGGATAACATGTGTTCCTAAGAGTCTCACCTCGACATGAATTGAGGAGATTTGGATAAGGTGACAAGTTATATCAGAGATTCAGTGGTACCTTTTAGATACTACATAGAGTTGGTGAGATGTCATATCGCTTAGATCTAATACTAAAGTTAGACTGGGTTCATGATGTCTTCCATATGTCACATTTGAGGAGGTACATTCATGAACCATCACACTTTGTCAATAGGGATGTACTTGACATCAAGGATGGGGCTACCTTTACAGAGTACTTGGTGGAGATCGAGGATAAGAAAGAGAGGATCCTTCATGGGAATTCGATTCCCCTTGTGCATGTCCAGTGGTAGCACAAGAATCTTTTAGAGAGAACCTGGGATCAGAAGATTGAGATGAAATCCCAATACCATCATTTTTTGTGTAGTTTTTTCTCTTTTTAGGATGAAAATCCCTAAGGTGGGGAGAATATAATGTCTCATATTTTCTATGTATTATTTTTTGATATTATATAGATTATTTTTTAGACCAGGTGCTAAGAAAGTGTGAGATTCTAAGGCCTAGTGTGCTCGAAATAAATGTTTTAAATATATTAAATATCATGCATGCATAGTTTTACTAAAAAAGTGGAATAAATTTCGAACGGGGGGCTTAGATCAGAAATCTATGGGTACTATTGAGTTTAGAATATGAGTTTTTCCCTCAACATGACATAACCATTATTGGTGCGGGTCGTTTGTGAAAAATTCATTACGAGCATAAATGAATGAAATAAATTAAATAATTAATTTTTTTTATTTTGATGCAGAAAATTTTTCCTCCATTAAGTATACAGTTATAGAATTTCCTCAAGGTTGGTTGCTTAAACCTTGGAGATTTAGACAACTGTTGGAGAGCTTTCTTGGTGGACGATGACAGATCAAAGTTTGGATCATGGATCATTGCACCAATGGAGTCTTTGGATCTCTTAAATGATGAAAACACAACCATTATTCATCAACGATCAATTAAAACTCTAGGTATGATGTTTTTCTTTGTCATTTCCATCCTGTTTCTTAATTATGGATGAAAGCGGATCAATTCCATGAATAAAATTGATACACACATCATCGGTAGAATTAATTTGATGGAATTTTTTTTTATTATTCCTTTTCGTTCGTCTTCTTATACAACAATGAATCAAGGATAAATGAACAATGGATGAGGTTTGTTCCTCACATTTTTTGGATTTTTTATTTCTTCCCCCATTCTTCACACGTTCATCATGAGCATTTATTTTGGCCCATGTTTGAAAAATACCCAGTATTCAATCACTTCATGACCGTTATTCAGTGAAACAGATCAATACCCTGGGTATAGTTCATGATAAATGGTGCGGTCGAGGTGAGATGACGGCAGTGGATGATCGGGACCAAAAAATATGGATTTATGGTTCCCATTCTTCCTGGTTTCTGATGAAAGGTGATGGATTTTTTTGAAGGATCATCTTTTGAGTAGATTTTGGTTCCCGAAATCCCAAGATATGTCAACTAGATACCCAAAAAAACTAAATATATAGGTTTTAGAAAGGTTGGTGGCTCCAGAAAAGTGAATGATGATATAAAAGAGGATATGGAAATCACAAGAAATACGATGTGTAATCTGGTGTTACACACCATGTGCCCCTAGATATGGCACAAGAATTTTAGATGAAGTTAAATATCACAAGCCATTTGACCCTTGTCACACACTATATGACCCCTTATGTAAGGATCGACGTGTACTTTGGGAAGTTCACATACAAAGTAAAAAGTACACGACCAAGTGGAACACTGTGTACTTGTACAATGATAAGGTTTGGCATACACAGGCTGGTACACATACATGTCTAAGTGACACAGTCAGGATATTGCGTGTCTCTACATCCCATGTATATGGAGACTTGCATGAATTGTGAGGCTCTTTGACACATGCAATCCTTGGGATAGTTGGACATGCCGTGTACCCCCTCCAAGAGTGTTTATAGTTCTTATTTTTATTATTTTGGACCAGTATAGGTGAGTGAATTCCCATGGTGTGGCATTGCATCCACATCACAATATTGTAATCCACTCTAGAGGTCGAGTCTTAGATAGAGTTGTGGTATCCCTCTATGAGATTGGAGTATTATCCTATATCATCCTTGATCCCTAGGTGGGCTTTATGGAATCCATGTGACCTCCCCGAGTAGGGTGCTGATCCTCCATCTAGAAGGCCATATCAGTAGGGTTAGTAGTATCATTGACACATGATCCCCTATGCATCGGGTTGATCCAGATTGGGTTCATGGTGTCCCCCAGAGATTCTAGGCATGACCCCATATCTTTGTATCATGGTCTTCTTAGACCAGTGATATTTCTTGGGTGGGGACCAATGAACTAGATATTTTCATTGAGTGTATCCTATGATAGTATGTCTCATGGATTGGATTCTCCAAAAATGAGTGTTGCTTCAATCATAATCCTATGGTTGATAGTTGGTTTTGACCACCTGGTGGCATGGTGTCTTTCCTGAGTATATCTGGTCGTTTCTGTTATACATTCTTTGTTATATCTTGTATTGAGCTGACCATACTCAGTGATTCATGTTTAGTATTTTCAGGGTGTCCTACTGGGTATTGTTATACTCACCCCTACATGGGATTTTCTAACATGTGTCATATATTATGTAGATGATGACCCATTTAACGGTGTCCTGGGAGGACAAGGAGTGGGTGGAGTGTAGATGGAGCTTTTCATTTCGAGGTGTTTTACTGAGAGTTTTCATTTAAACTAGTCCTCACCCTTGGAGAAGGTTAGACTCTTTACAGTTTTTGGTTGGGATTTTATTTGGCCATTTTTCCTCTTTTAGAACTTTACTATAATACTCTATTGTGGGATCTTAGATGTTTTCATGAATTCATTTCAACTGTTTTACATTTTATCATTATGTAGGATTGGATATGTGTGCATATGAACAAGTAATTTAGGCTAATGCCTCCCATTTGTGGGATATGCCTACTCAGTGCTGGTCACTAGCCTCTGGCCTATTGGAGGTAGGTTTGGGATAGTCATGGGTCAGACCTCGGTGGGTCGGGTCATGAAATGGATCATTATGTTCAGTTCTAGAAGTAAAATTCACCCATCCATTAGGGTGATTCAGAACCAGAAAAATAATAAGTGTTGACGAATAGGATAAATCAAATCATTTATTACCTAGGCACACTAGTTGAGATAAATGTGAAGTTGGCTATGTACATGCTAGAGGATCTATCACACTAGTGGTGGGATTTAGCAGTTCATGATAAATTAGAACAAGGAATTTCATGAGATGATTTTGAATAATTTTTTCAACAAAATTTTTTATCCTCACATGTTCAAAATTTCTACAATGTCTGACTTCTTCCGTTTGAAGAAAGAAAACCTCACAGTGATAGAGTACACAACTAACTTTATGAATTTAGTCCCTTTTCACAACAAGTTTTTGGAAGTGCATCCTTGAAGGCATGCAATTTTGAATTAGTGTTGTGGATAGAGATTCACTCAAATATTATTGTGCTTTTTATATTGGATTATACAAATATGGTCAATAGATCAATGGTGGAATAAATGGAAATCCCAGGTAATACAGGTGGAGGAATCACGTTGATACCAATGGGAAATGGTGAGAAATCTAATGATGGGAATAAGTGGAAGAGGGAAACCTATTTCCAAGGTAGTTCAAAATCAAAAATTGGGATCGAAGAATCTTCCTCTTAAACCAAAGAGTAATCCTGGATGCTTTCAATGTGGTTATTTCAATCACATGAAGTGAGATTGTATAACACCACCTATTGAATTTCACAATTGAAACCAGATGGGATATCTTCAGCATTATTGTCACAATGCTCCAAGGTCAGGTGCGAGAGACACATCTCATGTTTCGCAGACATCATATATTTCAATGGGAAAAGGGAAGTGGACTAATTTTCATTAACATAAACAATATAGCCATGGTGAATCTGAGAATATAATTACTCCTCGACCAATGCACTCTCAAGTGGGTAATAAAGGGAAAGGTGTAATGAGTAAGCAATTATATAAATCTAAGAAAATGATCATGGATAATCAATCTGGACCTTTTATGGTGATAGGTATGATTATTTTGAATTATAACCTTATTCAATTTTTTTTGATATGGATATATCCCATTCGTTTATTGCTTCTCATGTTGTTGATCTTCTAGGTTTTCATGTTGAGATGATGCCTTTTTTTTGACACTTCAAGATCCTCTTAGACAAAGAGAATATTGAGCCTTTATATGAAAAGCATGTTCTATAACTTTTGATGGGGATAAAATGATTTGGGATTTTTGTATACTTTAGATGGATGTCTATGATATAATCCTATATATAGATTAGATGAAAATGTTCAATTCCCACATCGACTGTTATACTCGAAGGGTTAGCTTTATAACTGATGATGGCGTAGAGAATCTATTTAGAGAATATTGGAATATAAAGGAAAGTGGGATAGTATTTTGGCACTATAATTTGAAACTATCTCATACTAGTTGGTAGAATTGACCTTGGAATTTATGGGTGAGATCAAGAATAGTGATTTTCTAACAATTTTTGATCAATTTATTTATGCTTTTCTTGATAATTTCTCAAGTTTTCCACCTAAAATAGAAGTGAATATTATGATTTATCTATTACCAAGGACCAATCCTATATCAATTCCATTTTATCAGGTGGAACTGAAAAAATTAGGGTAATTGAAAGTCTAGTTGGAATATTTGGAAAGAAAAGGGTTCATTTGGTCTAGTATGTCTCTGTGGGCAGCACCAATTTTGCTCATAAAAAATGTGGATGAAAATATTAGGCTATATGCGGATTATTATAAGATTAACCAAGTTACGATAAAGAATAAGTATAATATTCCATGTATTGATGATTTTTTTGATCAATTAAGGGCATCCTAGTGGTTATATAAAATTGAATTTGATTTGAAATATCACCAATTGTGGGTTCGGAAGGAGGATATTCCAGAGATAGATTTCAGGAGTAGACATGGCCATTATGAGTATGTGGTTATTCCTTTTTATCTATCAAATGCACCAATTGTCTTTATAGTATTGATGAATTAGATATTTCAAAGGTATCCAGATTCTTTTGTGGTGGTGTTTGTGGATGAAGTACTGGTGTATTCAAGGACAAGGGATGAGTATGATAAACACTTAGAGATAGTGTTGGGTATCTTGTGAGATTATCATTTGTATTCCAAAATTTTAAAGTTTGATTTTTAGATACAAGATGTACATTTTATTGGCCATGTTATCTTTGAAAGAGGTGTTTTTATGGATCCAAAAAAGATATAAGCTGTGATCTCTTGGTAACCTCCAAATAATGTATTTGATAAGAAGTTTCCTTGGCTTATATATTTATTACCGATACTTTTTTCATGACTTTTCACAACTAGATTCACCAATGACAACTTTTAAAAGGAATAATATTCCATTACAATGGAATGAGGAATTTCATAAGTCCTTTAAAGAGTTTAAAGTTTTCCTTACATAAAAACCAATCTTGATATTATCATAATTAGGACATGTTTATGTGGTGTATTGTGATTCTTTAGGATTAGGGTTGGGGTGTGTTCACATGCAGAGGGATCATGTTATTTCTTATAGCTCACAAAAATTATGATTTCATGATAATAACTATCCAAAACATGATTTGGAATTATTCACTATAGTCTATGATATGAATACTTGGCATAATTACTTATTTGGTGAGAAATTTACAGTGTTTATGAATCATACAATTTTGAAACGCATTTTTTCACAAAGAGATTTGAATCTGTGACAAATAACAAAGTCAGAGTATCTTCAAATATTTTAATTTAACTTAATATATACACTGGGTAAAGGAAATTTTGTGGAATATGTATTAATAAGAAAGTCATATAGTAATTTGGCAAAAGAGTCTTCAAATAAATGGTAGATGATATCAGTGATAGACAATATGCACTTGGATTGTGAAAATTGAGGTAGTATTGCAAATTTCTTCTTGATTTATTTTTTTCTTGATTTGGTTGATAAGGTTAGAGAGGATCATAAATTAGATTCTGAATGTGTTTCTATGTGATCAAAATTTAATGGTGGGGAGACTATTTAGGGATATAATCTTGACATAGGATTTTTGCTATATTTTTTAGATCATATAGTCACACCTTTGGCTTGTTAGGAATACATTCTTCATGCTTACCACCATTCGATATGGGTTGTTCACCATGGAATAAAAAATATGTATAAGGAACTAAAATCACAATTTTGGTGGGATGGAATGAAAAGGGAAGTGGCTGAGTTTGTTTTAAGATGCCTAAACTGTTAGCAGGTTAAGGAGGAGAACCAATGACCAGTAGGTATGTTATAATCTTTACCTATTATTGTTTGGAAATGGGAGCATATAGCTATGGATTTTGTGGCAAGTCTCCCAAGGACAGTATAGAAACACAATTCCATATGGATGATAGTGGACCAAATCAAAAAGTCTTCTCATTTCATCCCTTTTTATGAATCTCATATGGCGGAGGACTTGTCCAAAATCTATATCCAAGAATTTTTAAAGAGGCATGATGTTTCTATCTAAATTGTATCAGACTGAGACTCTAGATTTATGTATCATTTTTTGAAATCCTCACAACAAACCCTTGGGAATTATTTGACTATGTATTGACATATTTTTATCAAATGGATGGAAAATCCAAAAGGATGATATAGACATTAGAGGACATGCTTAGGGATTCTATAATGATTTTTTATAGCTCATGGGAGGAGGAAATACTATTAGTGGATTTATCATATAAAACAATTTATCAGGAATTGATTCATATGGATCCTTTTGAAGCATTGTATGGCCTCCCTTATCATTCTCCACTTTGTTGGGTGGAAATAGGTGAGACTATATTAGTTGGACCAAGACTTATGCAAGAGGAAATAAAAAAGATTCAGTTGTTCAAGAATAGAATGCTGGTGGATTAGAGTCATCATAAATCATATAAAAATCATATTTTATGTCCATTTTCATTCAAGGTTAATGATCATGTATTATTTATAATCTCTCCAAGTCTTGGGATCATCATATTGGGAAGCAGGGAAAGTTATATCCTCAATACATAATCCCTTTTTAGATACTTGAACAGATCGGTGATGTGGAATATCAGATGAATTTCCTACCAAAGTTTAGTTTAGTGCATAATGCGTTTCATGTATCTCAATTGAAGAAGTATCAACCTGATTATGAATATGTGATTATATGAGACCACGTTGACCTAGTTATGGATTCTATGTTGGTTCATGTGCTGGTGTGGATTGTGGATAGGTAAGATAAAGTATTTCAGGAGAAAAGCATTGGTCTAGTAGAAGTTTTATGGAAACATGGTCAGATTCAGGAAGAAATGTGGGGTCATGAAAAGGAAATGGTATAGAAATGGCCTGAACTCTTTTAGACCAATGGTGGTTTTTTACTTTCTAAGGATGGAAAGTACAATGGTTGGGAGAATTTAGCACCCTCAGTTTCAGATACTTAATCCTTTATTTATGTATTTTTAGTATATAAAGTTAGTGTGCTATTTTTTTGAGTTTTAGAGGAGTTTTGGGTTGTTTTGGGGGATTTTATGGAGGTTCACAGTTTGATCATGGTTAGTAGAAACCATGCAACACCTCCTAGGAAACTATGAAAATGAAATAGTGGGCACTAGGTGGGTGCATGGTTAGGTTCATGGTTTGGCCAAACCATAAGGCCACCTAGGAGAAACCATGAAATGTTGTATATAGGTATTTAACGTGGTTGTATTATGGTTTGTGGTTGCGTAAAAATTTACCCTACAGGTATATGTGGTTGTTGTAGTACAGGTAGGGATCAAATCCATAATTACTAAAGAAGAAACCTAGTTACACTCAGATTTGATGGAAGTATTGGATATGAAGTGGCCAACATTTTAGATTGATTTTATTTCAATAACTGACGATTTAAAATAAATAATAATAAAAGAAACAAAATGAATTGATTTAAAACAATTAAATATGATGGGCTGATCCTTGGTCATTGTTAGGGAAATAAAGGATGTAATAGTTTTCTTATTAATTTTCCATTCACTAGTTCAATAGATATTCAATGAATGAGATAAGTACACATTATCATTCTATAATTTAATCATTGAAAAATTATAAGTCTAATCACCAATTCACTTATATTATCACTTTTATGATAACTCCAAGTACTTGGATCGTACTAGCACTCAAAATGTACAGTCGTTAAATTCAGTGAAGATGAAGAAGAAATAAGTCAAAGAATTTGAAATCTTAGACCATAGAATGAATTAAAGAATTTAAGAACATAAAATAACAACCAATCTATCCCCAATAAAATCCCTATAATCTAACCACAAAAGTTTTGTCCTTCCATTGATGCAAAGCTCTCAATTGAAGGTGATAGTCAACTTAAAGAAGAGAGATTGAAGAAGAAAAACATTTAAATAACAAAAACTCCACTGTTGTATGAGGAATTTTACAAATTTTTGTTTGAATAAATTCAAAACTTGATTCAATGGTACCAACATGTTATGAAAAAGGATAGAATAAGTGAATAATAAGAACAATTTTTTATTAAGAAACTAATTTGATTGAAAAAAGTTACATGGAAAAAATGAAGTTGTGATTACAAAATGAAAGTGTAAAATTACAATTGAAAGAAAAAATTTCATCTTGAAAATAAATTAACAAATGAATAATAAGAATAATAATAATAACAATAATAAATTTTATTAATAAAATATTTATTGAAATAACTTACATGGGAAAAAACAAACAAGAAATTACAAAATGGGAGAGAAACATTACAATAGAAAGGAAAAACATAGATACTAATTCCCTTCACCAAAATCTCCTTATATAGGCATACTAGGAGCCTTAGGTAGACTCCCCAACAATAAATTCCCTACCAATTAATTAGGAGATTCAAATGGTGGGTGATAATAAAATAAATTTGATGTTTCAAAGTTGACCACAAAAATAGGACCAGATTCATCCCCCCTCTTGGTGTGAAAATAAGTCATTGTATATGGTTGAATAATTGATGGTTATAGAAGATAAATATCTTATTCTAGGTTTCCTATATTATATTTAAAAAATTTCATGACAATTTTTTCATCCTTTTGTATGTTATACTCTAAATGGTTGGCTGAATCTATGGGCATTCAGATCTGGCCATAAATTTAATCTTCATCTTTGACTGCCTGGATCATCATGAAAACTTCAGAATTATCTATTTTAACAGTTAAATTAAATTATCCCCATAATTTTATCTTTCTATAGTTAAAATTTTAGCTCCATTGGTCTTGAATTTTGGGCCCCACTTTTACTTGATGGGCCTAAGGCCTATTATGCTCTGTTTGGGAATTTCTGCGCTCATTTCCAAAAATATCCATCTTCCTTTGGGATTCATCCATAGATACTAAAAGACAAAATATTAAAATAAATTTGATAAATAATATTCCAAAATATAAAATTAAAATAATGAAAATAATTTATTCTATAAGCATATGATTAATTGGGCCCAAATTAACACTTTAAACATGAATTGCACAATAATGTGAAATGAAGTTCAATTTATGAATTAGACTAAAATTGGTGTTTATGTAATTTGAAACACATAAATATTAAGATATTAACAATTAATATTAGCCTATTTCAGTGTATAATCATTTTTTATAACCATGTAATCCAACCGTGCGAGGTGGGTTTAGAGGCAGTGTTTAGTTTATAGTTAGTGCACAATTTTCCTAACCATATGCCCTAACTATGCATCGCTAAAAATTAGATCCAAATATTGAGGATCTCACTTGTTTTATCATATAAATATCTCATTTTTATCCTAAAAAATTCATAACCTAAATTACTCTTCATCCCTAGGCTGTGGAGACCATTCCTCTTTATCTGAGAGAGATTCCTAGGTGAATCTTGGTGATTTAGAGGACGAATTTGTTGGTAAGTGATCATTATTTATCATTTTCCTTAGATTTATTCTTATTACCTCTCTTTTATTCATGGATATAATCTATTGGGGTTATATTCATGTTTTGTTATGTCAATGGTGATGAAATATGGTTGTTTTTTTTGAAGGTAAAAATATCTAAGGTCGTTTTTTCGAGTTTCAAGGTGAGTTTTTGGAGTTTTGTGTTGTTCTTAATTTTATCCAATGTTTGAGAGGTATGTGGATTCACTCTCAACTCCTGTTATTTATAACTTTAAGGATTGATTTAAAATTGGTTTAACTTATTGAATTTAATTGAGAAATTGAAGTGTGATTCTTGATAGAAAACCTCTTTCCTGATGGTTTTATTGAAATTGTGAAATTGGTTGGTTTTATGGAAAATAATTTTAGTTCATGATTTTAAATTGAAAGTTTTAAAATTATGGTTTGGTTTTAATTCTTGGAAAAAATTTTGTGGAATTGTTTTCAATAAAATGAATGTTTTATTGAAATGTATTTGCATGGGTTTTGGAATATATGGTTTGTGTGAGTTTAGGATTTAGATGTGACCCTAAATAAGGGAATTTTACCATTGGGGTATAAGAGACATGACCCTAGATAAGGGGTGTATTCCATTAGGTAATAAGGATATTTTCTATTTAGTTATGACTTGGTGTATGGACGAGAGACCTCTCATGAGTATGAAACTATCACTGGAACATGCATGTGTGGGTGTGTGTGAAATCATGAAATGGGTATGAAAAATGGAAATGTAAAATTGTTTAAAGGGTTGTTTGGTCACTTTTCAAGGAAATGGTTTTGGTTTGGAAAATTATTTTATGATTTGATATAAATTACTTTAAATTTGGTTTTAAAATATTTTATATAAATGTACCAACATGTTCTATCCTAGTGGGATGACTTGGGAAGTCATTGGGGAAAACCTATTGAGTTTTATACTCACCTCCTACTTGGGAACATTGATGAATTTGTAGATATTGTATATCGAGACATGGGTAAAGTAAAGGTATCTCATTTATTTAGTGATTCATCATGATACCATGAGCATGTCTTGTGGAATTAGATCTTGGATAAGGTTGGGATTTACTGAGTTTTTATCTTCTATATCTTTGACCATTGCTGGTCTTGGTTTCTACATTGTACTATGATATAGTTTTTTGTTGGATTGATTACTCTTTGAGTTATATTAAATTACTATCATGAATTATATTGTGTTTATTTGGTTATGGTTATCTTAGTATGGTTGTTTTATTTTAAAAAAGTAAAATCATCCCCTAATTATTATGAATCCCTTGGAATTTATTTCCAACCTTTGATTTCTTAGGGATTTCACCTAAGGCCTAGTAACATTCCATCGCCTTCCCAAGACAATGAGGAGGGGTGGTATGTTAAATATACCATAGTCTAGATAAATATATTAGAAATGAAATAAATAATGTCTGAATATTAGGTGCGGGGGCCCAGAAGAATTTAGATTTCTTCTTAGGAAGATTTCACTTGATAATATCCAAGAAGGGAGATCATTAGGACATATCCACTAGTAGAGATACTATGTACTATGTGTCATTATAAATTACTATATGTGAATGTGTGTAATGATACTTAGTCATAGGATTATTATTCATGTATATCAAGAAACACATAATTAAATACACGATGAGAACCTTGACATATATACTCTAGGTGAAGTATTTCAAGTTAGGCATATCATGAGTGGTATGAAATTTATTGAATTATCAAGAAATTATTTTTTCCTTCTTAGTTATGAAAAAATATCTCCAACTCTTTTATTGAGATAAAATATTTTAACTTAAATCTATATCAATAGTACTCGTAGTAAAGTTCTTCTTATAAAGTCAAATAAAGATAGATCAAGTGTTAATGGATAATGAAACATGTATACCTACTAGTTGATAATATATTAGATAGAAAAGGATTATATTACATAGTTAGTGATCATAGGAATGTTTTTGTTGATATGAATTTTATCCTTCTCTACAGGGTCCAAGATATGTTTCTAAATACCACTCTTGGTTTTTGGGTTAGATTCATTTCCATTGAGAAAGATATCTTGAGGGTCACACACTAAGTGTATCTAGAGTCCCACCAGATTCCATTGAATTTGATTTGTTAGAGTATAATTGACCTCAATTTGAGGATAAATTTATATTCAAGTGATGTAGATTGTAATTAAATCCCAAGTTATTCTTGATTAAGAATTAATGGATTTGTATTTTTTATTTATCATATAAATATTCACTAGTTTTTTGAGTTAATAAACAAATGAACATTTATTTACTAGAAGAGACCCATACTGAGTTATTGGTCTAAATCCATGAAATTATTTAATTGGATTAATTATTACATGCGTTTATTTAATTACACCACTTAAATAATTATTTATTTAACTATTTATAAATTAAAAAAAATATTAATTGACACTAAATTTATTTATTTATCAGTTAAATAATAAATATTATTATTTAATGATAAATAAAAAAACATCAATGACATTGGTTTTGGTTTAGAAATAGATAAAAGGGTATGAACCTTTTTAAGCTTCCTAATTCTAAACCCTAGATATCCTATGTCATTTATAGGGGTTGATTAGGTTTAGACACCACAAAACTCATTCAGTTATTGGCATAAAATTGAGATCTCTCTCTCCACAATACTCTCAGGACTTAGAGAGAATCAGAGAAATTATTATGTGATCAGCATAAGGATGTTTAAGTTATCTTGGTTCTTTTCATTAACACCCAATGGATCAAGATCGATATCCCAAGATTCATGGAGCATGTGTGGATTTATCTATAGGTATTTGAGTTCAAATCCTTGATAAATTATGATAATGACATTGATATATAATTTAATCACATGATAATTACTTGAGGTAGTTGTTTAATTATAACATTTTATTAAAAATTGAAATGTAAATCTTATTCTTTTAATTCAAGCATTAAAATTTATTAATTTTTAAAATTGGAACTCACCACACTTCTCTTCTATTTTTATGGTCAATCCTATCTGTATATTTAGTTTCGATTTATAAAGAATAGGAAAATCAGATCTTATATTTAACGAATCTTGTAAATCTACACATATTTCACCTAGATCTATGAAATATATCTATAAAATCCTAATTCTATGGATAAGTGTTTCAACCCTGAGGTGACGTGTTTGGGGTGATGATAAAATGGTCTGAGGAGGATCTTCATACATCTCTTATTGTAGAGACAATCTCATGTCAAGTTCACTATTTATTTGGTTTCGACCCATTATACATCATTATACTTTAAAGGAGGATTGAATTAATCCCATGGGGACTGGATAGTTTACCCCTTCTATGTTACGAAGGAGGTTCCATATTCAAATGGTCCCAGTAGGTGATTTTATGGGGTCAAGTACTTATGAAATCGGTCCTTCCAGGATATAACTTCCTCAGATGGTCTCCAACGGGTTTATTTGTGGTGCTATAAACACCCAATGGCCCTAGTATCCATGATTCATGGACCTTATTTCCAAAGGCATGTGCTCATTGGATGATTATTTGGCCAACAATACTTAAGGACTCCATTGGTCAAGAGGATGAGAAGTCGGGCTTACCATACACTTGGGGGGGATTATTGCCTATTCTGGGACTCTCTTATAGATTTAAGTCATGTTCATATGTTTGTAAATCCTTGGTTCATTCCCAAAGAGTGTGTCCATAGGCTACCCCTAGTCTGTAGGATCGTCATAGGCGCACATATATTGGATTATATGGAGGTAATGCTGACTTAATACATGAAATAAGGCACTCTAGAGTTCATCGTCATATAGGGGGGATAGAAGGTGACTTGATGTCGGGATTGAACCCATAATATGGGTTTCCTATATATCCTCGGGAGAGGAATCGGAACCCACATAGTTTAGAAGAGCTAGGGCCTATGCTTAGAAGCTTCCCATTTGAGGGGACATGATTGGGTGAACCCTTTTGGAAGGGATCCCTTTTTGAGATCGGGCCTTCAAGTAAGCATCCTACATATACTGGTTTGATTAGGAATCAGAGTTCTTGTAGTTCAGAATAGTTGGGGATTACGCTTGGAAGCTTCCCATTTTAGGAGGCATGATTGGGTGAACCCTTTTGGAAGGGCACCCTTTTGAGCTCGGGACTTCAAGTAGGCATCCTACGTATCCTGGTTTGATCAGGAATCAGAGTTCTAATAGTTCATAATTGTGTGGATGTTGTAATAATTAAAAATCTCTAAGACCATGTGATTCATACTTGGTGTGAGAAAAAGAGGATGTGAGAGATCCAACCATCTACACACTTCCTCTCCTGCTGATGGGAGAGGGCGAGCCTATAATGGAAGAGGCCGGGGTGACCATGGGTGAGGATGTGGAGTGATGAAACTTTTAATGTGGGATGAAATTAAAGGTCATGTAGCTCGGACTTTGTAATATTGGGGACTTACCTCAGTGGGAGTGCCCTGAAATACGTTCTCTGAAAGGGGAGGAGTGCCGACCTCTTCATGAGGATAAGTGAACATAACTCCTTTGACTGATCACTATTCCTAATTAAATGGGAAAGCAAGTGATCACCCTTAATCCTTAGAATAGGGAGGTTCACATTAGTGTCCCAAGGTTGGAATCCAGGTTACCATGGGAATATAGACTTACAAACATTCATGGATTCTGAACCATTGTGGGGAGATCCTTCGTGACTCCTTTTACCATGGGTATATAGAATCAAAGGGGCACACTGATTTGCCCGATGATCTGATCATACGGGTCCGGTGGATTTGGAGGAGGATTTGGCCTGATTCCGGGGAACTGGTTTACGAAGGGACTATGGAGGACTAGACAGTAATGGAGGGGTGAGATTAGAACCAGAGGGAAGAATACCTGGAAACACCCCATTCTGCATATTGTTCTCTCATGCGGGATGGGGGGAGATCCGCATACCATAGTGGTATGCGGGAAGAGGGGTCATCAATATACCCAAGAAGTTATGTGAGCATGGGCTTGGACAACCACACACCAAAATGGTACACGGTCCTGGATACGGTCTGTCACACTACTTCGGGTTCCATCCACATACTGATGCAGTACACGATGCCGGGTTGAATCCAGATAGTGGTGCATTATGCAGAACACCATATCGAAGGAGGGTTTTGGGGACTATTGTTCGAATGGAGTTCATCCGTGAGAAATATGTGGTTCATGATTTAACCAATTAGGTTCATTATCCTCTTATTATTATTAAGTTTCTTTGTTTTATGGTTTTAATATAGTTGTACCTGCAGAAAATGTGGTTTTCAATTCAGGATTCATCAATGATTTGATACTAAAGATAAAATCCTCTCTGAATCCTTTCTTCCAACCTCTGGGGTTCCCTTCGTGCTTTCTTTGTTCACCTCCCCTCAATTCCTTCTATGAACCTTTTATAGGGAATTGGGGAAATTGTATCTATGGGAATGTAGCACCATTTGTGGAAGCCCATGAAGAGATTTCTTAACCCACAAAAGACTCAGTCAACTGGGGTTTGTGGAGGCTGTGGTTCACAAATCACAGTTTGCGGAACCCTACCAATTTTATTTGTCTACGAACTACTAAGTTCACAAGATAATATGCAGACAACCTTCATGCGCATGATTCCCTCCGCGATATGGTTCGAGGGCGCCTGGGTTCGTTGGCCATCACTCCGTGGGCCAATGCCTCACAAGTTGTTCTACGTACCGGTGATTCATAGTTCATTTGGTCTGCAAAACCTTCCCAATGATGGTACGCAGGTCACTTAAAAATATTTGAAAATTTTAATTCCTTCAAGTTTCTTCCAAAGTTTTCAACTCAATTTGAGTCTATCCACCTTATTAGACTTGTTGGAATGCTTTATTCATTCCACAAAGTGATTGTGGGAGTATTTTCTTCCCTTGGTGAAATTTTCAGGACTCTACAAATGCCCCCATCAGAATGAGGTCTATTTGGAAGGAAGAGGAGACTATTCTAATGTAAAAACGGACCTATACTGAAATGGTTCATGGTATAACAGATGGGCCCAGTAGGAGGGGACCACACCTATATATAGGGACCATGTCATTTTTCTTTTACCGTTTCTCATGGATAAAAGTTCTCTCGACTCTCCCTTAGCTTTATATACCTTCACGTACCATTTTTTCTGCGAAAACCTTGCTCGCGAACTGCTTCGTACATGCCACAAACCAAACTTTTCACCATTGCATTGCCTGCGAACAAAATTTTGGGTTTTTTGAATGGTCACTGTGGAACTTAAAACCATATTATAGATTTATACATAGGATAACTCTATGCAGTTTGTGTGTCCTGCACACTGAGTTTGAACTAGAGAAATAAAATTTAAGACTTAATAATCCGAACTTAAACTTTTAATCAGGAATTTTGAATATGTCCTTGGAAAGGCCTTGGTTTGCGGTATCCACCTTTCACAAATCCTTCTATTCACTAGACAATGCTCTGCAGGGACATCACCTCATAGGTGTTTCACATACCATGGATGTACGTGGTATAATGCTTCTGCGTACCATAGAAGTATGCGGGGATTTCTTTTATGTATCATGAAACACATGAGATATGCCTACCACATATCATGCACCATGTGGGAAATGGATATCACGTACAGTTTCTGAGAATAGTACATAAATCCCTATAGAGATATATTCTAAAGTCCTTTAGCCATTTTTTTGTGGCCTTTATCCAACAATTTTTTTTGACTAACTTTTTTTCGGCTTTTGGATCTTCCTGTGCAAGTTACAATGGATCTTCCATAGGCTGTGATGAAATCGAAGAAGATGAGGTCAACCATGTTGGGGGATATTGAGGACCATCTTCGATCCTACATTGTTCCTTGTGGAAGCTTCTTAAAAGATCTCCTCACACCAGATCTCCTAGATTACCTATTATCTGTATAGTTTCCACTTTATGGATTTGGTTTCCTGATGACGTTCCTCTGCCATCGGCTGACCCCAATACCCATTTCATTGTCTTAGAAGCACTGAAAGCACATGATCGGTACACTATTTACACAACAGAATAATTCATAGCTATTACGATTCAAGAAAATGTGTTCATATTAGAAGGCTTGATGTGGAATCAGAGAAATCGTAAGTGTCGCAACACCGCCTCGAGACTAGTCTCCTGAGAGTACCCTTCTATCATCAACCTTTCCTGAGAAAACCCTAACGGTGGGTGGAGCAGCAAGTGGGATCTGTGAGCCAGAGGATGTTTCTCCGATGAATGGGCCTGGGAATTCTGGGTACACCAAACCTATTTGGAGTCCCCTGACTAGTTGAATGTGGTGAACTTATATCAAGCCACCTGGGTTTCTCAGTTCGCAGCCTTCTCCCTGGGTGAAATCCTTCCGGAGCTGCTGACCCACTAGTTATCAAGCACCAAGACCTTCCATTTGTCGCATGGGGAGGTGGGAATCAGCTTATGGGACATCTACCAACTTAGAGGACTACCCATCCTTGGAGAGATGTATGGAGAGTTTCTACTGGAAACTGATACTTGGGATAACACTGACCCGTGTCCCTATTGACAAGTAACCTACTGGTTATGGTAGAGGGATTACTTGATCATCCCCTCCAGACTCATTCTTTTATCCCATTCAAGGCATGGATATGGTTATTCTTAAAGGTGGGAAAACCTAAGTCAATAGCTCTCCATAGTCGAACTCATTCATCCCGCCAGTCTCGATAGACTCTAGGGTCATATTTCACTACCCTCAAAGTAGGATGATATACCGCCTGAGGATATGATCTTCAACCGAACGTGTCACTTAAAATTATATTAGTAGGTTTCTTTTCCATGTTTTCAAGTGGATAGATTTTCCTATCTTGCGATGTATATACCGGGGTATGGGCCTGTACTTTTATGATGGCGATTGTGCTGGCAGAGGGTCGACCAATTAATTTTTCCATTCTTACTCTCGCTCGACTTTACGAGTTTTTGGGAAAAATACAAGAAGGTAGGCCCCAACATCATCTCAATGGACTGTTTCAATTCCTGTATGGGTGGGTAGAAAACACTTCCCCTACTATGAATATCAACACGCTGCAAAGGTTCCTCATTATGACTTTTAACCCATACTTCTCAACATTTGCATTGTTCGTCCCAGAACTTTTAGCATTAGTGATGCAGTTGGGATACTGAATGACATTTCTTGATTTTCATTTGCACCTCATCCTACCCCTCATGGGACATTAAGAGGTGACTGGGGAAGTTCTTTAGAAGAATGCTCATACATCATTGTGCTTCGGGACGGGATGCTCACTGCTCACATAGATCGAGTGGCCATTTGTGATCCATGCCTCCCTTATCAGTTTTCCAGGAAATATATAAAAATCAAATTCCTATTTATGGAAGGAACATAATAAAAGTTTTTCAATTTTAGGGTTTATCAACTTAGTAAAATCTAATCATAATTTCCGACCTCTAATGCAGTGATTTTTTCTCCATTAGCAACACAAAGATATACTTCACACTTCATTAATTCCTTATTATCTTTGAGTCTATTATTGTTAGAACAAATTTTTAACACACACCCAGTATCTAATACCCATGAGTCAGAGTTAGAGAAATTGATTTCTATAACATTCACATTTGGTTAGTTTGAGTATTTCTCCTTGTCAAAACTTCACAATCATAGATACCAATTTTTAACTATTTTATAGGTGATACCTATTAATGATATCAATATGATTAGTGTGATGTATACCCTAATCTATGATAACTAAATATCAGTAGGTGAGTATCATGTATTATATCTTTTTATTAAGGCATTTAAATGAAAGAGATCCCACTAAAATTATGAACCCATATATCATATGAATTTAGTGAGCCAAGATCCATATTTTACTAATAAATGAGTCCTCTAGGGATTTCATATCACTAATTAGTTATTTAGGTAGTGAATAATCCAAATCAAAATAGTTTTGAATCTTGGATAGTTGTACAGATAACCAAGGAAAATCTAGGGGCACCCGACTATGGCATAAAAATACTCAACAGGACAACCCAAATTAACTTATTATTTTCTTACCTTACATAATATAATCTAGGGGCACCCAACTATGGCACGAAACTACCCAGTTGGATGATTATGGTCTTGATAATTGTTTCTTTTGAAGGAATCTCAAACTTAATATTTGTGGGGTTTTATTTTAAGGTCTCAATGATTTAATATACATCATATTCAAATTAAACTCATAACTATTAAATATTATGTAATAATTACATTTTCATGTTTTATTTCTTTTTTGTTTATTCATTATTCTAATTTAGTTTTGGAAATACCTATTCCAACCACCAAATTAATGTGTTCACACTACATTAATGTGTAACTCTTTACAAAACCCACAAGTCTGTGTTAATCGCCCAAAAAACATAAGCCAATTATATTCATACACATCCAAATGAATCATATGGATAAGGTCAATAAACAATTCATGTAAAGGAATAGAATTATATGATATTGAAAAATTCCCCATGGTTAACCCCAAAGTGATAGATAACTAACCCCATTCACTTTCCTAGCCAAGAAAAGCCTCTATGAAAGTAGGTAGTCCAACCCCAAGTCCCTCTACCAAGGGAGACTTTACTAAAGAGAGAATAAAATTCATAAAAACTATAATCCCTAAATTGCACAAACTATGCCCAAAAATTATTCTCAAGCTCTTAACCAAATATATAAATTGAGATCAAGGTAGATAAAAACTAAATTTTATGATATCAAACCTATAATGATATGCAAGGATCTATCTTAGAAGAAATTTATCATGTAAATGGGCATACATAATATTCATATATTGACCATTATTCCTTAAATTATATAATTATGGAATTATGGTAATCTAATTAAACATATAGAGTTTTGGTATGTTTTTAAATTTGAAAACTCTAGCAAGCATGTTAGAATTGAGTATTATTTATTGAAAGGATTTATGAGCTGTTAAAATGAAAAATGTTTAGTTTTTATAAACAAAATGTTTTATATGGATTGGAATAAATTATACCTAATAATACATGGGAGGAATTTTTTAACGCCCTGACCTAACCCATTAGGTCCGAGATAGAGTGACACATAACCTCATGCATGACTCCCCATATGTAAGAGGCTTCTAACTAGCATCGAGGGTGTACATATAGTTGTGGAGATATTATAAATTCAATATAAATTCATAACACAATAATAAATAATAATAAATATAAAAAATAACTAGAATACACATGTAAAAACTAATAATTGGCACACATGTCCTTCAAATAAAAGAAGATACCAAAGTGGAAAGCTTGTCCAATGTATAAAGAAGTTTATAAATAAATAAAAAACAAATAATAATTGGTGAGGTCCTAAAAATATTGTCTCATTAAACTACATCTATGTGCTCCATTATTTAACCATCCTCTATAGGGCCCTTTCCCTTCACTGGATCTCTAAACATGAAATCTATAAGTGCGCCGAAATTCCCATGTAGGGTGTGAGTACAAGAATTGTTATGACACAAAAAATGCATCATCAAACTAGTTTTATCAAGCATAAAAAGTATATACCATAATTATAATAAATGTTTAATGAGTATAAGCACACAATCCAAAAACCAAGTGGCATTACTCAAACCAAGCCGCTACAAACCCCCAACTGTACTTCCTTCGACTCCATGCTATAAGGATAATTAGTATAAGGAACCGACCTTATCACATTACATAATCATGAATTTGGTCAAGAAATCACTTCCTTTAACATTGAAGATCTTTTCAAGTTTAGAAATTTATATAAAAGGGACATAACACAATCATGACATTACACATTAATATAGAGTGGATACCAAAAAAACAATACTCATTTCTTCTAAAATATAAATTTTTTCAAATAAAACATGGTTTCATTGACAGTTATTAAAATATTTAACTTGGAATAATTCTTGTCTTAAACATCCCTATAACCTGTGAAAATAATTTAAAAACTTGGGATGAGCACAAAAATCTCAGTAAGGGATATAAAATAAGGAAAGAACACAATAGTCCATGAATACTTGTAACATATGAAATTATTTTCAAAAATACATACTTGTCACCCATAACTACTTACTTTGTGAAACTAGAGATTTAAAAAAGATTAACACAAAACACAATGAACACAAATAGAACCATAAAGTTATATTGGGGCATTACTTGTATAATATTTTAACCCTCTCAGATACCTTATAATTTGTAACCCTAACGACTACCTTACAATTTGTGTAACCATCATAGTTGCACTTAGAGTAACCATACGGCTGACCTCCAACTTACACATATCAAATGAATTGGAGGGAGATATAGGTAACACCATTCATTATAAAAAATTACTAATAACTATAACACAATCATAAAACATGAATAATTTCATAAAAACATTGCTTTTGAATTTTGTAAAACGGAATTTTAAAAGAGGATTTTAAAAGAAAAGCCACTTAAAAAGTAATATAATTGAAGAGAGACATAATAGATTATATGGAATATGTATATACACTATAAATACACATAATTAAACATAATATAAACAAAATTAATCAAAAAAACAATTTTAATACCATGTGAACAATGAAGTAGACGGTTAACCCAAAGAATGGAAATTGGGTTAAGAATTCCCTTACCTCAGGTTTGTCTTACTTAAAACTTGTTTAAACCTCCTATATAATGATTAAAATAGTGTTATTAATATCTTAAAGAAACATATTCATATTTATAATATCTTATATGATAATTTCATTACATCATTTCACCCTTTAATTGTTAGTATTTTGTTCCTTGTATTGTTTTGGGTGCGTTCTTTACAAGATTCCCATGATCGGTTCATGATAGATATTCTTGTAAATTGGAATTGAAAATACATAGATGTAATGGATTGGTATTTAAATATTTATAGAACCCTAAATTATACTATTTATCATTTTTAATTCTGACATGAGGAAGATTCATAAGTTAAAACATTATTGATATTTGCTTAGGTTATTTTGGTGATTCTTCAATCGCAATGAACTCTTTTTGTTTTATAAATTAATAAAATGTGTAAAAAAGGATTACATAACCTTATATAAGATATAAAAAATAAATTATAATCTGTTTCCACCATGAAAATGGTTTCATGACCAATCTTTAAGGAAGTAAAGGAAATTGAAATCACACTGTCCACAATGTCGGTAAATTGACACATCACAGAAGATGTTTTAATTTCTTGAATAAGTGGGAGAGGAGGAGAAGTATAATGGTGTGTTAAATAAACATTATTAAATCCATAATGTGTAATATACTATATAATTCATTCCCCTTGTATAAGGGTAGGTGATAAAAGAATAAGAATTGAAAACAAAATAAAAAGAAAAGAAAGAAAACAAAAGAGGATGTTTACTTCTTGATCTCTTCTCCTTGAGATCCTTCTTAAGGCTTTTGGTTTTGGCCTTTTAGTGAGACTAAAAGATATAGGATGTTGGGAAGAGACTTTGGAGGATTATTGGGTAGAAAATATGTAAGGCTCAAGGATTGAGAGGTGTGGGAGGAAGAGGGGAATGAGGGTGGTATTTATAGTGGAGGAGAAGAGGTATTTTACATTATTTTAATCATTATTATAATATTTTCCCGAGACTATGAATAGTAATAATTCATGTGATAAAAAATAGTAATAATGGAATGTGAGTTCAAACCAAGTGGTCTTACATCACTTATGATGTCATAAATAGTGTATTTAACTGATAATTTGAATATACGATATTTTACCGTATTTCACTATTCATCAAAAATTAAAGAATTTCAGAAAAATACCACAAATTAAACCTAAATTTTTTTCAACATGTACAATTCAGAAATTAACTCCATTTTTTGAAAATAATTTTCTAAATATTATTGATTAATTTTTTTAAATAAAATCATACTTTATTCAAAAATTAACAATTTTAATTCTATAACTATTTTTATATCACATTGAAAAATTAACCAAGATGTCATTATCTTAAAGCCTTGAGAAAATTAAATAATAATACAATTTAATATTCATTAGGGTTATATTACTATTCAAATGGGTATGTTAATATTTATCAAAAATCAAGTTAGTTCCATCAGACTCCAAATAACTTACTAATCATAATTGTAGATGATCATTTTTCAAAATTCAAAACATAGAAGTGACAAAATTATGTTTAAAGTATAGGTATAAATATCTACTTAAAATAAAGATGTATGCATTTAAATTTATTTTTAAAACCTTGGGGTGTTACATTATCCTCACCTTTTGGAAATTGTATGCTCATAGTTTTATTTACTTATTAAACAAGTGAGGGTACCTTTACCTCATAGAATTTTTAGGCTCCCATGTTTCTTCTTCTACCATTTGGTTTCTCCACAAAACCTTTACCTAGTGTATTACCTAATTTTACAATACCTATTCCTCTTGATCAAGAATTTTAATTGGTTTCTCTTCATAAAAAAGGTTCTCTTCCAGCTAAACTACTTGTAGGATCAAAACATGAGTTGAATTTGGCACATACTTCCTCAACATCCAAAAATGAAAAACATTGTGTACCTAAGAAAAACTCAAAGGCTATGCTACTCGATATGAAATTGGTCCAACTTTCTACAGGATTTCAAAAGTACTGATGAACCTCATACTTAGATTTCTTTTCTTACCAAAACACATCACAATTTTTCAAGGATAGATTTTAAGGAAAACATGACCACCTACATTGAAAGAGAAGTCTTTCCTTATGTTATCTGCATAAAGTTTCTGCCTAATATGAGCTGTCCTCATGTGATGCTGGATCATATTCACTTTCTCAGCTGCTTCCTCTACTAATTCTGGACCCATCAAAATTTCTTTTACCGACTTCATCCCAAAATGCTGGAGTCCGACACCGCTTCTCATATAATGCCTCAAAAGGTGCCATATGTATACTGGAATGAAAACTATTATTATAAGAAAAATAAACTAATGAAAGATGATGATCCCAAATTACCTGGTAGTCCATTGAACAAGATCGAATCATATCCTCCAAAGTATGAATTGTTCATTCTGACTGCCCATCTGATTGAGGATGAAAAGATGTATTGAAATTTAATTCTTTTCCCAACAAATTCTGAAGGCCCTTCCAAAAGTTATAAGTGAACCTGGGATCCCGATCAGATACAATGGAAAGAGGAACTACATGTAACCTGACAATATCTTTGAGGTATAGTCGAGAAATATGATCCAAAGACATTGTATCTCGAATAGAAAGAAAATGTGCAGATTTTGTCAGCCGATCAACAATAACCCAAATCACATTGTTACCTAGAAAAGTATTAGGTAGTCCCACCACAAAGTCCATATATACATTCTACCATTTTCACTATGGAACTGGAAGAGGTTGAAGCATCCAATTTGGTAACTGCCACTCTGCTTTAACATGTTGACATGTCAAACATTTCATGGTAAAATCAGCAATATCTCTTTTCATTCCATCCCACCAATAATACCCCCGAAGGTCTCTGTACATCTTAGTACTGCCAGGATGAACTGAAAATGGAGAACTATGAGCTTCACAAAAAAAAAAAATTCTTCAATTGAGAATCACAAGTCACACAAAACCTTTTTCAAAATCTTAATACACAATCTTTATCAAGGTTAAATTATGGAAACTTACCCATTTTAACCAATTCTACCTTTTTCTGTTGCTCATAGTCTTCCTTCTGTGTAACAACCCAAAGTTTTATCAATGAAATTCCATTCTTATAGACCTGACTTATAGTATAATCACATTTGGAATCACAATGAAATATAAGGATATTAAATACTATGTGACCATTAGACATAATTTTTCCACTTATATGTTTTGAATTTCGAAAATCTGACATACAGAATTGCGATTAGTAAGATTTTTGGAGTCCGATAGGACAAACTTAATTTTTGGTGAATAGTAAACTACCCTTATGAATATTAACCTACCCTTATGAATAGTAATATGACCCTTATGAATAGTAAATCATCCAAAATAATAGTAACCTTAGCCAAGAATTATTAAATAAAAATTAGCCATCCTATAAAGTGACAATTTGACCATAGTTAAAGTTTTGGTAGTTTTGCAAGTCATAAATAATTAATTATAATTAATTAATTAATTTAAAATAAAATTTATTTTCTTAAAATTTGTTTATAAATTAAAATTTCTATATCTTATGGTTTTAAGACAATTTTATAAGACCTTATGTAACTTTTGAAAGCATTATAAAATCAATTTTAATTTTAAAAACTGTATTTTTCAAGTAGATTATGATTTTAATTAAAAATTAAATTAATCATATATAGAAAATTATTTTTGAAAAATGGAATTAATTTTTGAATTCTACACATTGAAAAATAGTTAGGTTGAATTTTTGGGATTTTTCTGAAATACATGAATTTTTGATGAATAGTGAAATATGATAATTTACAAAATAAGTTAAATTCATGAATTATAGAGTCATGGGTGATGTTATGCTGATGTAAGAACATATGGTTTGGATTCACATGATAAAATTACTATACTTAGTCATGGGAGACACATTATTACTTTTCTTATGGGGAAAAAATAAATTAATGAATATTATATTGAGAAAACCCCTCTCCCCTCCACTATAAATACCATCCTTCACACCCTTATTTCCTCACACCTCTCAAGCTTCAAGACTTGTCTAAACTCTAACCAAAATTATTCCCTATCCCCTCCCCCACGTCCAAGAGCTTCTGGTCTCATCAAAAGACCAAGCCTAGGTTCCTTAAAGAGGATCTCAAGAGGAGGATTCAAGAGGTAATTCTCCCCTCTCTTTTCCATTAATTTGTTTTCAATTTCAAGTTCTTTTCTTAATATATCCCCACATATACTCATAAGAATGGTATGTTAACTCTAGTATCATATATATAATATAATTTTATTATATTAATGGGATTATATATCATCCAATCCCCTACTTCTCTTCTTTTTATTTAATAAAGGAAAACGTTGTTCGTGAGGTGTTAATTTATCACCTTCAAGAACGTCATGTTTTCATTTTACTTACCACATTTAGATCTGGTCATGAAACACTTTTTATGGTTTAACCAGATTATTTTATATTTATTATATCCTATTTAGTTTTCTGTAACTAACTTATGTACATATGACTAAATTATTAAACAAAACAAGTTCATTGTGGTCGAAAAACCGCTCGAATTAACCCAAACGCTCATCATTAAATTCTTATCTAATGATTAATCCACATGGTATATAAAATAATTCATTATAAGATCATTTAAACTCCTTTAATATCATTAATAAAATGTAATATCAGTTCTTTATGTTTACCCATGTTCTACACAAACTTCCATTTATGAATACAAGTGAACCGTTCAAGAAAACCATAAAAAACGAACATTCCAGAACAATGGATTTAAAACCTATGACTCATAAAAAGGACAATAAAATGTCCTAATGAAACCATAATGAACCATATTCATGTAAAAAAGGTTCTGGAATTTTTAATTAATGAATCTAATGTGGTTATACAGTACTTTAAAGTGAATAAAGCGTAGAGATACAAGGTAAGAGGAAATTATTGAACCCGACTTTCTTTATTCAGGTTCTGCCTCTTTCACTCTGTTTTTGGTATGGTAACTCCTTAAAAATAATTTGTTCAAAATTATCTTACCATTTCTGGGATATACATGCTTTATAATTGATTTTATTAAAAACCCAATGTTTTCCAAAAGAACTCTTCTTTTAAATAAACACACCCTTTTTACTTCTTGATTATTGTGTCACTCATCACTCATAGTTAATGGTTCTATGTCAAGAATGATATTCACTCTTTATTTTGGGGAAAAAATGTTAATGAAATTATTATTTATTATGTGAAACCCATTTATTTCCATGGTTTATTTTAAGTTCAAGTTTTACAAATTTTTTTAATGTGGCATGCATGATAATGTAAATATTATGATGTGACAGCTGCACCCATAATTATATAGCACAATATGAATGTTTGAATGTGATGGGTGTGACTGAAATTATACAGAACTCCAATGAATTGGGTAAAGTGATTAATCTCATGATTTAAAGAAAAATTATGTGTGAACAAGATTCTATATTTTTTCACAACTATGTGTGGTAGTTAACCTCTAAGACATGATGTTTCATTTTTATGCATTGCCACATTTTAAGTCTTTTATTAATTATTCCTATCATGATCCATTGCCTATGTTCTGAATGTTCTCACCCCATGATATATTATTCTTATATATCCTATTACTTTTCTTTTAGATCACCCCTTTTTGTTGTATATCCTCAGGTGACTACATGTACTAAGGAGAGGTCAAGTGCTAATAAGAAGCTAGAGAAGAAGGAATTAAATAAATGTTATACTTGATGTTGAAAATGTTATTTTTAGTCCTAGTTTTCCCAACACACTAAAACTCTGGATCCTTTTGGTGTAATATTATTAGTTTTTTTATATTTATAATGATTTAATAGTAATGTAATAAAATGCAGGGTTTCTATATTCCTCACTTGCTTAATTCTAGATGACAACATTGACTGCACTGAAACCTAAAACAAAACAGAGGTATTTCTTGCACCAACAACTTTTAATCCAAAATTCATCAAATAATTAATCAAGGGATCATGTTACAAACATAACATGGTTAATGATGAATCATGTTTTCGACTCAAGGCATATGCCACTTTGTTTTCTTTTCCTGGATGGTAATTGATCATGAAATCATAATCCTTTATTACTTCAATTCATCTTCTCTGCCTTATATTTAATTCCTTTTGAGTGTATATATACTTTAGACTTTTATGGTCAGTATATATTTGAAATTTGGCTCCATATAAATGATTCCTCCAAATTTTCAAAGAAAAAATCACAGTTTCCAATTCCAAATAATTTGTGGGATAATTTAACTTATGAGGTTTTGGTTGTCTTGAAGCATAAGTAATTACCTGATCATTCTGAATCAAAAAACAACCAAGTACCTTCAAAGAAGCATCATTGTAGATTACAAACTCATCCTTTTGGGAAGACAAGGCCAAAACTATAGAATTTACCAAACTATTATTCCGTTCCTGAAAAAAATCACATCATTCTGTCCAAATAAATTTAACCCCTTTTCGCGTTAACTTAGTTAGTTGGATAGATAACCGTGCAAAGTTTTTAAAAACCATCAGTAATAACCTAATAATATAATAAAACTATGAATATCTGTAACATTTTTAGGTATTTTACATTCATCAACCAATTTTTTTTGGAAGGATCAACTATTATTCCATCCTTATTTATAATGTGACCAAGAAAAGAAATCTATTACAACAAAAAATCGCACTTTCTGAATTTTCCATACAGTTTCTTTTCCTTGAAGGTTTTTAAATCAACCATTATATGTTTTTCATGCTCTTATTTACTGTTAGAAAATACTAGAATTTCATCAATAAACACAACCACAAACTTATCCAAGAACTCATTAAATATTCAATCCATAAGATGCATGAATATGGTAGGATTATTAGTTAACCCAAATTGCATAACAACAAATTTATAATACCCATATCTAGTACAAAAATCTATTTTAGGGATGTCATCCTTCTTCACCTTTAGATGATGTTATCCAGATCTTAAGTCAATCTTGGAAAAGTACTGAGTTCCCTAGAGCTGATCAAACAAGTCATCAATATGAGGAAAAGGATACTTATTTTTAATAGTGATGTTATTCCAGGCTCTATAATCAATGAAAAGTCTCATGGAACCATATTTATTTTTAACGATCAAAACAAGAGCACACTGTGGTGAAGTTCTTGGATGAATGAAGCCTTTATAAAGAAAATTATGCAACTAACTTTTCAATTCAATAATTTCCATTTGAGCCATTCTATATGGGGGTTTTGAAATTGGCTTAGCATAAGAAACTATGTCAATTGTGAATTTGACTTCTCGATCAGGTATGAAACTTGGTAACTCATTAGAAAAAATATCAAGGTATTCATTTACAACTGGAACATCATTAATCTGAATAATTCCCTTGTTTTCTACAATATGGGAATGATAACTTTCATTTACATCCTTCAAAAATTTCTCACCTTCCTGATATGTTATCAATTTTATGGGTTCTTTATTGTATAAAAACTGAAAAAATTTCTGAAAAAAACTTCTTTAGCACTACAGTCAATCTTAGCATGATAAATAGAAAGCCATTCCATTTCCAGAATAACATCAAACTCGACTAAGGGAAAAATAACAAGGTTTTCAGGCAAAGTATTCCAACAGACCACCATAGAAAGATTATTATAATTCCTCTTTACTATAATATTTTCCCCTAGTGTTTTAACAATAAGTTTTGGTCTCATTTTTTGAGGTGATATTTCCAATTTACCAGAAAATTTCTCAGAAATGAAGGAATGTGTAGACCCCATATCGATTTTTTTTTGGAAAAATATGAGTAAATAAACAAAGTACTTGATATAACTTCATTGTATGGCCCAACATCTGCTGACGTAGTCTCAAAATATCTCAATACACATTTTTGCTTATAGTCTGGATTCTTTGCTTCATTTGGATCTCTCTTTGGGAAGGAATTTTCATAATGACCCATCTCACCACATTTAAAACACTTAACAATTTGCTTATCAGGATTAGTCTTAGGATCATTTTCATTACAATCTCGGGCTATATATCCAAACTTACCAAATCAAAAAAACTTCCCAATTTTGGTAAGACATTCACCAGGGTGATTCTTGCCACACTTTTCACAAACTAGAAATTGGATTTTCTTACCATCATATTTCTTTAGTTGATTCTTACCCATCACTTTCCATCTGGGCCTATTCTTCTCATTGTTTTCAAAAAGAATGTGATCATTATAAAACCCCATCTCTACCCTCTCAGCACATCAGGCAAGTTTCTCATAACTTTTTAATTCACGAGAGGCCAACACCCTTTGATACCTTGGCTTAAATCCTGAGTAAAAGTGGTTAATTTTACTATTAAGATACAGAATAAGATTTAGATCATACCAGGCTAGTCGGGTAAAGTTTTCTTCATACGCATCCACTGAAGCTTCCTCGTTTTTCTTCAATTTAAGGAATTTATTCTCCATCCTAAGTTGCACCACCTTAGGAAAATATTTTTCAAGGAAAATACTTTTAAATTCATTCCACTCTAAGGAATCAATATCCTCTCCATCCATGATATTCATCACCATTGGGCACCACTAATCAGCTTCACCTTCAAAACTATAAATCTAAAGACTTACCTTTTGATTAGCTGAACATCCCATAACATCGAATATCTTTTCAAGTGGTTTAATCCATCCTTCAGCTGCAACTGGGTCAGAAGATCCATTGAAAGTAGGAGGGTGTAGTCTCATAAAATGTTCCACTATTTTCATGTTCCATTGTGGTACCTCTAGTTTTTCTCTTGCATGGATTCAACCACTATTTATTGCATGTGTTAGCTGATCTATTACTTTCACAAACTTCTTAGTGCCAATCCCTACCATTCCGGGCTGTAGATTCAGAAGGATGTCGTTTTGTCGGTGCCTATCCTCTTCAACTTCCCTATTTCTTCTGTAGACAACCATTCTAAACAAACATATCTTAGTCAAATAAACATGGTAATATTTAAATTCTATAACATTTAAAATTAATTATAGAGTAAAAATCATTTATGGTATTCTTTTAACATATCCCTAACCCCTAAAGTTATCTAAACCATCCTTTGATACCAAATATAAGGAATCATCCATATTAAATTACATAATAATGAATTTGGTCAATAAATAACTTCATTTCACATTGAGGATCTTTTCATGTTTATAGATTTAGAGAAAAGTGACATAACACAATTATGACATTACACATTAATACAAAGTGGATAGAAAAAAAATATTCATTTCTTCCAAAATATATATTTTTTCAAATAAAACATGATTTAATTGACAATTATTAAAAAATTTAACTTGGAATCCTTCTTGTCTTACACATACTTATAACCTGTGAAAAGTATTTAAAAACTTGGGATGAGAATAGAAAACTCAGTAAGGGATATAAAATAAGTAAAGAATAAAATAGTCCATGAATACTTGTAAATTATGAAATTATTTTCAAAAAGACATACTTGTCACCCATAATTACTTTCTTTGTGAAACTTGAGATTTACACAAGATTACCACAAAAAATAATGAAAAAAATATAACCATAAAGGTATCTTGGGGAATTACTTGCATAATCTTGTAACCCTCTCATCTACCTTATAATTTGTAACCCTCACAACTACTTTACAATTTGTGTAACCATCGCAGTTACACTTGGAGTAACCATAAGGCCGACCTCAAACTTACACATACCTAATGAATTGGAGGGAGATATAGGTCACAAAATTCATTATAAACTATTCAAAAGAACAATAACACAATCATAAAACATGAATAATTTCATAAAAACATTTCTTTTAAATTTTTTAAAACAGAATTTTAAAAGAGGATTTTAAAAGAAAATCCCCTTATAAAAATAATATAACTGAAGAGAGACTTAATAGAGTGGATGGAATATGTATATACAATGTAAATACACATAATTAAACATAATATAAACAAAATTCATCAAACCAACAATTTTAATACCATGTGAACAAAGAAGTAGACGGTTAACCCATAGAATGGAAATTGGGTTAAGAATTCCCTTACCTCAGGTTTGTCTTACTTAAAACTTGTTTAAAAATCATGTATAATGGTTAAAATATTGTTATTAATATCTTATAGAAACATATTCACCTTTATAATACCTTATATGATCATTTAATTACATAATTTTACCCTTTAATTGTTAGTATTTTGTTCCTTGCATTGTTTTGGGTGCGTTCTTTACATGATTCCCATGATCGGTTCATGATGGATATTCTAGTAGATTGGAAGTGAAACTCTAGAATTGTAATGGAGTGGTATTTAAATATTTATAGAACCATAAATTATACCATTTATCATTTTTAATTCTTACATGAGTATGATTCATAAGTTAAAACATTATTGATATTTGTTTAGGTCATTTTGGCGATTCTACGATCGTAATGAACTCATTTTGTTTTATAAATTAATAACATGTGTAAAAAATGGTTCTAGAGACTTATATAAGATATAATACATAAATTATAATCTGTTTCAACCATAAAAATGGTTTCATGACCAATCTTGAAGTAATTAAATGAAATTTAAATCACATCGTCCACGATGTCAGTAAATTGACACATCACGAACGATGTTTTAATTTATTGAATAAGTGGGAGAGGAGGAGAAGTATAATGGTGTGTCTTCCAGAAACATGATTAAATAAATAATATTAAAGATATTGGATCATTCATGCATCTTGGATAAGGTTATGGGATGAAATAAGAAGAATAGAAAAGAAAAATGAAAATAAAAGAAAGAAAACAAAAGAGGATGTTTACCTTTTTATCTTTTCTACTTGAGATCCTTCTTAAGGCCTTTGGTTTTGGCTTTTTGGTGAGACCAGAAGCTCTAGGACATGGGTAAGACCCTTAGAAGGATTATTGGGTAGAACTTAGGTAAGGATCAAGTATTTAGAGGTGTGGGAGGAAGAGGGGAATGAGGGTGGTATTTATAGTGGAGGAGAAGAGGTATTTTGCATTATTTTAATAATTATTATAATATTTTTCCCAAGACTATTAATAGTATTAATTCATGTGACCCCAAATAATAATTATGTCATTTTATTTCAAATCAAGTGGTCTTAAATCACTTATGAAGTCATAAATAGTGTATTTAACTGATAATTTGAATATATGGTATTTTACTATATTTCACTATTCATAAAAAATTCAAGAATTCCAGAAAAATCCCAAAACTTCACCCTAACCATTTTTTGATGTGTATAATTCAAAAATGAAATCCATTTTTTAAAAATAATTTTCTAAATATTATTAATTTAATTTTGAAATAAAATCATACTTTATTCAAAAATTAACAATTTTAATTTTATAACTACTTTTATATCACATTGAAAAATTAACCAATATGTCATTATCTTAAAGCCTTAAGAAAATAAAATAATAATACAATTTTCTATTCATTAGGGTCATATTACTATTCATATTACTATTCATAAGGGTATGTTACTATTCACCAAAAATCAAGTTGGTTCCACAAGACTCCAAATAACTTAGTGATCATAATTGTAGATGACTGTCTTTCAAAATTAAAAACATAGAAGTGGAAAAATTATTTTTAAAGGATATTTATAAATATCTACTTAAAACAAAGTTTTATGAATTTCAATTTATTTTTTAAGCCTTGGGGTGTTAAATTATCCCCACCTTCCAGAAAATTTGTCCTTGTAATTTTATTTACTTATTAAACAAGTGGAGGTACCTTTCCCTCATAGCATTTTCAGACTCCCATGTTGCTTCTTATACCACGTGGTTTCTCCAAAAAACATTCACCTGGTAGATTACCTTATTCAACTATATATTTTTCCTTCGATCAAGAATCTGAACTGGTTTCTCTTGATAAGAAAGGTTCTCTTCCAGCTGAACTGCTTTTGGGATAAAAATAAGAGTTGAATCTGACACATACTTCCTCAACATTGAAACATGAAAAACATTGTGTACCTGGGACAAAATCGGTGGCAATGATACTCAATATGAAATTGGTCCAACTTTCTCTAAGATTTCAAAAAGACCGATGAACTGCAGACTTAGCTTTCCTTTCTTACCAAAATGAACCACACTTTTCCAAGAAGAGATTTTAAGGAAAACATGGTCACCTACCTCAAAAGAGAATTCTTTCCTTCTATTATCTGCATAACGTTTCTACCTGATCTGAGCTATCCTCATGTTCTACTGAATAATATTCACTTTATCAACCACTTCCTCTACTAATTCTATCCCCATAAAATTTCTTTCACCGAATTCATCCCAAAACATTGGAGTCTGACACCGCTTCCCATACAATGCCTCAAAAGGTTCCATCTGTATACTGGAATGAAAAATGTTATTATAATAAAACTCAACTAAAGAAATATATTGATCCCAACTTCCTTGGTAGTCCATTGAACAAGCTCGAAGAATATCCTACAAAGTATGAATTGTTTATTCTGACTGCCCATCTGATTGAGGATGAAAAGCTGTACTAAAATTTAATTCTGTTCCCAAAGACTTCTGAAGTCCCTTACAAAATTTAGAAGTGAATCTAGGATCCTGATCTGATACAATGAAAAAAGGAACTCTATGTAACCTGACAATCTCTTTGAGGTATAGTCGAGAAAGATGATCCAAAGACATTGTATCTTGAATAGAAATAAAATGTGAAGATTTTGTCAGTCGATCAACAATAACCCAAATCCCATTGTTTAACTCGAGAAGTATTAGGTAGTCCCACTACAAAGTCCATGTATACATTCTACCATTTCAACTATGGAACTGGAAAAGGCTGAAGCATCCCCTATGGTAACTGCCACTCTGCTTTAACCTATTTACATGTCGAACATTTCATGGTAAAATCAGAAATATCTCTTTTCATTCCATCCCACTAATAATACTCTTGAAGGTCTCTGTACATATTAATACTGTCAGGATGAACTGAAAATGGAGAACTATGAGTTTCACACAAAAAATATTTCTTCAACTGAGAATCACAAGGCACACACAACCTTTTTTCAAATCTTAACACACAATCTTTATCAAGGTTAAATTCTAGAAACTTACCCATTTTAACCAATTCTACCTTTTTCTGTAGCTCACAGTCTTCCTTCTCTGTAACGACCAAAAGTTTTATCAATGGAATCCCCTTCTTATAATAATTACCTATAGTACAATCACATTAGGAAGCACAATGACATATAATGATAATAAATAATATGTGTCCATTAGACATAATTTTTCCACTTCTATGTTTTAAATTTTGAAAATCTGACATACACGATTGTGATCAGTAAGATATTTGGAGTCCGATAAGACAAACTTAATTTTAGGTGAATATTAACCTAGATTTATGAATAGTAACCTAACCTTATTTATAGTAATATGACCCTTATGAATAGTAAATGTTCAAAAATTATAGTAACCTTACCCATGAATGATTAAATAAAATTTATGCATCTTATAAAGTGGCAATATGACCATAGTAAAAGTATTGGTAGTTTTTCAAGTCATAAATAAATAATTATAATTAATTAATTAATTTAAAAGAAAATTTATTTTCCTAAAATGTGTTTATAAATTAACAATTCTATATCTTATGTTTTTAAGATAATTTTATAAGACCTTATGTAATTTTTGAAATCATTATAAAATCAGTTTTAATTTTAAAAACTGTATTTTTCAAGTAGATTATGATTTTAAATAAAAATTAAATTAATAATATTTAGAATTTTTTTTTGAAAAATGGACTTCATTTTTGGATTCTACATGTTGAAAAATTATTAGGGTGAATTTTTGTAATTTTTCTGAAATATATAAAATTTTGATGAATAGTGAAATACAATAATTTACAAAATAAGTTAAATGCATGAATTATAGAGTCATGGGTGATGTTATGATGTTATAAGAACATATGGTTTATATTCACATGATAAAATTACTTTAATTAGTTATGTAAGACTCAATATTACTTGTATTGTGGAGAAATAATAAATAAACGAATATTATATTGAGAAATCCCCTCTCCCCTCCACAATAAATACCACCCTTCACACCCTTATTTCCTCACACCTTTCAAGATTCAAAACTTGTCTAAAATCTTCCCAAAAATCTTCCTTATCCCATACCCAACTTCCAAGAGCTTATTGTCTCATTAAAAGACAAATCCTAGGTTCCTTAAGGAGGATCTCAAGAGGAGGATTCAAGAGGTAATTCCCCTCTCTCTTTCCCTTTAATTTCCTTTCAATTTCAAGTTATTTTCTTAATCTATCACCACCTATCCTCATACAAATGGTATAGTAGCTCTAGTATCATACATATAATGTAATTTTATGATACTAATGGGATTATATATCATCCAATCCCCTTCTCCTATTCTTTTTAATTTTAGAAAGGAAAACGTTGTTCGTGAGGTGTTAATTTATCACATTCAAGAACATCATGTTTTCTTTTTTCCTTATCGCATTTGGATCTGGAAATGAAACCATTTTTATGGTTGAACCAGATTATGTTGTATGTATTATGTCCTATTTATATTTATATAAATAAATTTTTTACATATTACTAAATTATTAAACAAAACAAGTTCGTTGTGGTCTAGAAATCGCCCGAATTAACCCAAACGCTTATCATTAAATTCTTATCTAATGATTCATACACATGGTATATAACATAATTAATTATAAAAATCATTTAAACTCCTGGAATATTATTAATAAGATTTAATATTAGTTCTATATTTTTACCCATGTTCTAAAATAACTTCCATTTATGAATGCAAGTGAACCGTTCAAGGAAACCATAAAAATGAACATTCCTGAACAATGGATTTAAACCCTATAACTCATCCAAAAGACCATAAAATAACATAATGAAACCAAAATTAAGAATATTCATTTAAAAAAGGTTCTTTAATTGTTAATTAATTAATATAATGTGGTTATACAAGACTTTAAAGTGAAGAAAGTGTTCAGATACAAGGTAAGGAGAAATTCTCGAACCCAACTTTCTTTCTTCGGGTTCTCCCTCTTTCACTAAATTTTGGGTATGGTCACTCCTTAAAATTTTTTTTTTCAAAATTATATTACCTTTTATAGGATATAAATGTTATCTAATTGATTTTATGAAAACCCAATATTTTCCAAAATAACTCTTCTTTTAAATAAACACACCATTTTTTACTTCTTGATTATTGTGTCACTCTTCACTCATGGTTAATGGTTCTATGTCAAGAATGATATTACATCTTTATTTTGGGGACCAAATATTTAGGAAAGTATGATTTATTATGTGAAACCTATTTCTTTCCATGGGTTATGTTATGTTCAAGTTTTATATATTTTTTTAATGCCGCATGTATGATAATGTAAATATTATGATGTGATGGGTGCGCACAGAATTATATAGCGCAATATGAATGATTGAATGTGATGGGTGCGCCTAGAATTATACAGCGCTCTAATTCATTAGGTAAAGTTATTAATCTCATGAGTTAAATTGAAAAGATGTGTGAACAAGATTCTATATTTGTTCACAACTATGAGTGGTAGTTAACCTCTAATACATGATATTTAATTTTTATGCATTTCCACATTTCAAGTCTTTTATTAATGCTTTCTATCATGATACATTGCCTATGTTATGAATGTGCTCACCCCATAATATATTGTTCTTATCTATCCTATTACTGGGCTTTTAGGTCACCCCTTTTTGATGTATATCCTCAGGTGACTACATGTACCCAGGAGAGGTCAAGTGCCAATAAGATGTTAGAGAAGAAAGAATTAAATAAATGTTATGCTTGATGTTGAAAATGTTATTTTTGGTCCTAGTTTTCACAAGACACTAAACCTATGGATAATATTGGTGTAATACTATTATGTTATTTTATCTTTATAATGATGTAGTAGTAATGTAATAAAAGGAATGATTTCTATTTTCTGCACTTGCTTAATTCTGGATGACAATGTTGATTGCACTGAAACCTGAAACAAAATAGAGGTATTTCCTACACCAACAAATTCTAAGACAAAATTCATCAAATCATTAATCAAGGGATCATGTTCCAAACATAACATGGTTAATGATGAATGATGTTTTCAACTCAGGGCATCCACCACTTTTTTTTATTTTCCCAGATGGTAATTGATCGTGAAATCATAATCCTTTATTAGTTCAATCCATCTTCTCTACCTCATGTTTAATTTATTCTAAGTGAATATATACTTAAAACTTTTATGGTTAGTGTATATTTTTCATTTGGATCTATATAAATGATGCCTCCAAATTTTAAAAGAAAAAAACATAGCTTCTAATTCTAAATCATATATGGGATAATTTAACTCATGAGGTTTTAATTTTCTTGAAGAATAAGTGATTACCTGATCATTCTGCATCAAAACACAACCAATTAACTTCAAAGAAGCATCTATATAGATGAAAAACTCACCATTTAGGGAAGGAAAGTCCAAAACTAGAGAATTCACTAATCTCTTCTTCAGTTCCTAAAAATAAAAATCACATTCTTCTGTCCAAATAAATTTAACCCCTTTTCATGTTAACTTAGTTAGTGGGCTAGATAACCATTAAAAGTTTTTAACAAAATTTCAGTCATAACCTTCTAATCTAATAAAACTATGAATATTTGTAACATTTTTAGGTATTTTCCATTAATCAACCACTTTTTTTTGGTCGGATTGACTGTTATTCCATATTTATTTACGATGTTCTCAAGAAAAGAAATTTTTTGCAACCAAAATCACAATTTCTAAATTTTCCACACTATTTATTTTCCTTTAAGGTTTTTAAAACAACCCTGAGATATTTTTCATGCTATTCTTTACTATTATAAAATACCATAATGTCATCAATAAACACAACCAAAAACTTATCCAAGAACTCGTGAAATATTATATTCATAAGATCCATAAATATAACAGGTGAATTAGGTAACCCAAATGGAAAAATCACAAATTAATAATGCCCATATCTAGTATGAAAATTTGTTTTCTAGATGTCATCCTTCTTCAACTTCAGCTGATGGTATCTGGATCTCAAGTCAATCTTGGAAAAGTACTGAGATCCCTAGAGTTGATTAAAAAAGTAATCTATTTGAGGAAAAGGATACTTGTTTTTTATGTAGATTTTATTCAAGGCTATATAATCAATACAAAGCCTCATGGAACCATCTTTATTTTTAACGAAAAAAATAGAAGCACCCCATGGTGAAGTTCTTGGAAAAATGAAGCCTTTATCAAGAAAATATTGCAACTGATTTTTCAATTCAATAAGTTCTATTTGATCCATTCTATATGGGGGTTTTGAAATTGGATTATCATTAGGAACTAAGTCAATTGTGAATTTGACTTCTCAATCAGGTATGACATCGGGTAACTAATCAAGAAAAACATCAAGGTATTCATTTAACACTAGAACATCATTAATCTGAATAGTTCTATTATTTTCAACAATATGAGAAAGATAACTTTCATTTCCATCATTCAAAAATTTCTCATCTTCCTGATATGTTAGAAATTTTATGGGTTATTTCTTGTATACAAAGTGAAAATCATTCTAAAAAACAACTTCTTTAGCTCTATAGTCAATCTTTGCATGATAAATAGAAATCCAATCCATTCCCAGAAAAACATCAAACTCGACTAAGGAAAAAACAACAAGTTTTCAGGTAAAGTCTTCCCATATACCACAATAGAAATATTTTTAAAATTCCTATTTTCTATAATATTTCCCCATAGTGTTTTAACAATAAGTTCTGGTCTCATTTTTTGTGGTGATATTTCCAATTTACCAGAAAATTTCTCAGAAATGAAGGAATGTGTATACCCCTTATCGAACAAAACTTTGGAAAAATATGAATAAAAAAACAAAGTACCTAATATAACTTCATTGGATGTCCCAACATCTACAGACGTAGTCTAAAAATATCACACTACACATTTCTACTTATAGTGTGGCTTATTTTCATCATTTGGATCTCTCTTTGGGAAGGCATTTGAATAATGACCCATCTCACCACATTTAAAACACTTAACAGTTTTCTTATTAGGATTTGTCTTAGGATCATTTTAATTACAATATTGGGCCTTATGTACAAAATTACCACATCAAAAACACTTCTCAGTTTTGGTAAGACATTCCCTAGGGTACTTCTTTCCACACTTTTCACAAACTAGAAACTAGATTTTCTTACCATCAGATTTATTTGGTTGATTCTTACCCATCACTTTCCATCCAGACCTCTCCTTATCCTTGTTTCCAAAATGGACGTGAGAATAAAAAAACTCCATCTCTACCCTCTCAGCACATCAGACAAGTTTCTTATAGCTTTTGAATTCATAGGAGGCCAATGCCCTTCGATGCCTTGGCTTTAATACTAATTAAAAGTAGTTGATTTTGCTATCAAGATCCAAAATAATATTTGGATCATACCTCATCAGTCAGTTGAAGTTTTCTTCATACAAAGCTATTGAATATTCATAATTTTGCTTCAATTTATGGAATTTCTTCTCCATCCTATGTCACACCACCATAGGAAAATATTTTTCAAGGAAAATACTTTTAAATTTATCCCACTCTAAGGCATAAATATCCTCTCTATCAAAGATATTATTTACCATTGGCCACCACTAATCATCTTCACCTTAAAAATGATAAATGTAAAGACTTACCTTTTTATTATCTGAATATCCCATAACATCAAATATCTTGTCAAGGGCTTTAATCCATCCTTCAACTGCTATTGGGTCAGAAGATCCATTGAAATCAGGAGGGTTTTGGCTCATAAAATGTTCCACTCTTGTCATGTTATGTTGTGGTACCTCTGGTTTCTATCTTTCATATATGCCACCACCATTTATTGCCTATATTAGCTGAGCCATTACTGTCACAAATTGCTCGGTTCCAATCCCTACCATTCTGGGCTACAATTTCAGAAGGATGTCGTTCTATCAGTGCCTCTCCTCTTCAGCTTCCCTATTTCTTCTACGGACAACCATTCTGAACAAACATATCTTAGTTGAAGAAACATGGTAATATTTAAATTCTATAACAATCATAGAGTAAAAATCATTTATGGTGTTCTATTAACACCTCCCTGACCCCTAAAGTTATCTAAACCATCCTTTTATACGAACTATAAGGACTGACCTTATTACATTACATAATCATGAATTCGGTCAATAAATAACCTCCTCTCACATTTAGTGTATTTCCATGTTTAGAGATTTAGATAAAAGTTTCATAAAACAATCATGACATTACACATTAATATAGAGTGGATACAAAAAAAAAACAGTACTCATTTCTTCCAAAATATATATTTTTTCAAATAAAACATGATTTCATTGACAATTATTCAAACATTTAACATGGAATACTTCTTGTATTACCCATCCTTATAACATGTGAAAATCATTTAAAAAAATTGTATGAGAACAAAAAGCTCAGTAAGGGATATAAAATAAGTAAAGGACACAATAGTCCATGAATACTTATAACGTATGAAATTATTTTCAAAAAGACATACTTGTCACCCATAATTACTTACTTTGTGAAACTTGTTATTTCCAAAATATTATCACAAAACATAATGAACAAAAATACAACCATAAATTTATTTTAGGAATTAATTTCATAATCTTGTAACCCTCTCAACAACCTTATAATTTGTAACCCTCATGACTACCTTACAATTTGTGTAACCACCACAGTTACACTTGGAGTAACCATACGTCCGACCTACAACTTTCACATACCCAATGAATTGAAGGGAGATACATGTCCCACCATTTATCATAAACAATTCCCAATAACCATAACACAATCATATAACATGAATAATTTCATAAAAACATTGCTTTTGAATTTTGTAAAATAGAATTTTAAAAGAAGATTTTAAAAGAAAACCCCCTTATAAAAATCATATAATTGAAGAGAGACTTAATAAAGTGAATGGAATATGTATATAAACTATAAATACACATAATTAAACATAATATAAACAAAATTAATAAAAAAACAATTTTAATACCACATGAACAATGAAGTAAACTGTTAACCCAAAGAATGGAAATTGGGTTAAGAATTCCCTTACCTCGAGTTTGTCATACTTAAAACTTGTTTAAACCTCATGTATAATGGTTAAAAGAGTGTTATTAATATCTTATAGAAAAATATTAATCTTTATAATACCTTATATGATCATTTAATTACATCATTTCACCTTTTAATTGTTAGTATTTTGTTCCTTGCATTGTTTTGGGTGTGTTCATTACATGATTCCCATGATTGGTTCATAATGGATATTCTGGTCGATTGGAAGTGAAAATATAGAATTGTAATGGAGTGGTATTTAAATATTTATATAACCATAAATTATACCATTTATCATTTTTAATTTTTACATGAGGATGATTCATAAGTTAAAACATTATTGATATTTGTTTAGGTCATTTTGGTGATTCTTCGATTGTAATGAACTCGTTTTGTTTTATAAATTAATAACATGTGTAAAAAATGATTCCAGAAAATTATATAATATATAATACATAAATTATAATCTGGTTCAACCATAAAAATGGTTTTATGACCAGTATTTAAGTAATTAAAGGAAATTGAAATCATATTGTCCACGATGTCGGTAAATTGACACATCGCAGATGATGTTTTAATTTCTTGAATAAGTGGGAGAGGAGGAGAAGTATAAAGGTGTTTATTCAATAAAAATGATGAAATATAGAATATTTAAGATTCTATATCATTCATTAATATTGGATAAGGCGAGGTGATGAAGAAAAATAATAGAAAAGAAAATGAAAAGAAAAGAAAGAAAATAAAAGAGGATGTTTACCTCTTGATCTCTTCTCCTTAAGATCCTTCTTAAGGCCTTTGGTTTTGGCCTTTTAGTGAGACCAGAAGCTCTAGGAAGTGGGGAAGAACCTTTGGAGGATTATTGGGTATAACTTAGGTATGGATCAATTCTTGATAGGTGTGGGAGGAAGAGGTGAATGAAGGTTGTATTTATAGTGGATGAGAGGAGGTATTTTACATTATTTTAATCATTATTATAATATTTTTGCCCAAGACTATGAGTAGTATTAATTAATGTGACCCCAAATAGTAATAATGAATTTTTATTTCAAAAAAAGTGGTTTTAAATCACTTATTATGTCAAAAATAGTGTATTTAACTGATAATTTGAATATATGGTATTTTACCATATTTCACTATTCATAAAAAATTCAAGAATTTCATAAAAATCCAAAAAATTCACCCTAACCATTTTTTTATGTTTAGAATCAAAAAATGAACTCCATTTTTTGAAAATAATTTTCTAAATATTATTAATTTAATTTTTAAATAAAATCATACCTTATTCAAAAATTAACAATTTTAATCCTATAAATTCTTTTATATCACATTTAAAAATTAACCAAGATGTCATTATCTTAAAGCCTTAAGAAAATAAAATAATAATAAAATTTTCTATTCATTAGGGTCATATTACTATTCATAGGGGTATGTTACTATTCACCAAAAATCAAGTTGGTTCTATCAGACTCCAAATAACTTACTGATCATAATTGTAGATGAGTATTTTTAAAAATTTAAAACGTACAAGTGGAAAAATTATGTTTAAAGGATAGTTATAAATATCTAATTAAAAAAAGTTTTATTCATTTATATTTATTTTTAAAACCTTGGGGTGTTACAATGAGAAGTATCAATAGTAACCCAAATAGCTATAAGATAGTGAATTGGGAGCTCAGATGAATCATGGGGACATGTGTACATGTTACCCAACATACTCTAACCATCAAGTGTAACATGATACCTTAAGCACATGAAACTTAATGTATACTAGGATAACTAAAGTGTATCGACAAAATAATCACTATGGTGTCCTCAAATCTCTACCATGTGAGTAGTTCCATCATTTCCAATGTCGTAAGTTAAGCACACTCCCACATTAAGGGATTCACATTACATTAGGATCCACCTATCTCAAATACCAGCACAACCTCAAAGGAAACAGTAAAACAAATCACAAGGTAAAACATGATAACATACATGAGATCATGAGATAAATAATAACACCAAGTCAATATGTTAATCAACATTAAACTTGGAATACTTATATTATATAAGATCTCATGGAACAATATCATAGCGGGTCTAACAGGCTACACACCCACACCCACATGCAAACACAATCAATCATGGTCATCCATTTTTCCAACAAAAAAAATTATATCATGGAAACATGTGTAAAAGAGAGACTAAGAAGTTGATGAACTTACTACCTCATGGTTCTCAATGTCAACGTGAAGGTCCTTTGAAGATATTGTCTCCTAGACCATGATCTCACAACAACCATAAAAATGATCCCACACCAAGGGATCTTAGAACTGGTTCCAATCCGACATGTTGCAGGTTCTAGAGTAAGGAAAGGAGAAACAAATCAAATGGATCTAACAAAACTTACCCAAGGTGGATCTTCATTAAAAGGGATCTGCAAGATTGGTCTGAGTATGGGAAGGAAGGAGTTATGGAAATTTGGAGGTCTCCATGGTGTAAGGTAGGGGCTGCAGTATATAGGTGTGTGGGAAACATCCACTGTGACAAATGGTGTAACACTACGGTGCATGGGGTGCACTAGAAGAAGACCACCATGTCACAAGACTAAGGATTGCAACATGGAACCACTCTGAAGAGTAACACCATGGTGCAGAATAGGTACTAAGACATATAGAGAGTGTTGGGGATGATCTCCACGGTGTAGTAGGGTTTACTATGTCATAGAGCTGTGCTAAGTCATGAACCAAAATGGTAGAGGGAGTAAAATGCAATGTAGAGTTGCATCTGCAGGCCTTAAGAGTTATCAATCCAGGTGATGTGAAGATAGAGATCATAGAATTTGTAGGTATCAACCCATGTGGAAACCCCTCCTGAAAGGCCGATTGAATTCACACTTCAATTACCAAATGAAGGTTATAATTCAATTCTAAATGAAACCCCAAATTCAAATCATAACTTCCTATTAAAGTCTTTGAATCCTAAATACCAGAAAACTAGACTACTATCTATAACTGGCATAGAGAAGGTCCATGTGGTTTGGTGATCCTCACCTTGGTGCAACCTCCACGAGAAGCCTCAATGATGAAGACTATGACTTAATCCAGGAAAACAACCTCAACATTTCATATACCTTCATATGTCGTGTAACCTTTAATCTATAATATCCCAACATCCTATCCATATCATCATATCATAAGAGACTCCTCAATGACATGGTCATGGGGTTATTATGTATTCCTTAGCAGACTCCTCTTATGCTTCTACAATCTTCTCAAGGCCCAAAAAACTCCACCAAAACATTATTCAAATCAAAAATAAGGAAAAAAGAGAAAATGAGACCTTTAATTAAAGAATAAGAGTTTAAGGGAATTACAATTATCCCCCAATAAGGACTTATCATCCCTAATAAGCATCCCTATGGGTCCTTCCCAAACAAGTCAGAATTCTAAGCACAAACATCATCATATTCCTCCTAAGTATTGTACTAGATTTTTCCATGCTGCCACCAAATCCAAAAAAGTGGAACAATATTCTCTAAAAGTACTTTCTTTACCTAGTGTATAATCTTAACTATATGCTCCTCATGATATGCATCAAAATACAATTCAACATTCTCATAATTGATGACATGCATAGTATTGACCACATACCTCCGGAGTTGTGGCACCTAAAACATTTCATGCATACCTCAGTAATGAGAAGGAATATATAGATGATATGCCACTATCCCGAACCAATCAATGATCTCAAAGGATCCCATAAAAAGTGGTTTAATATTTCCTTTCTTCTGTAAATATCAATGACCTGACCGAGGAGCCACTCTCAAGAAAACCTAATCACCCATAGTAAACTCTAAGTGCCTCCTCCTACAGTTAGTGTATGATCTTTGCATGATTTGAGCGGTACTCAACCTATTATGAATTGGATACACTCTCTTAGAGGTCTCTTGAAAAATTATGGGCCCCACAATATTTTCCTCACCCATCTCATGCAAAATATTAATGGACACAACCTCTCATACAAAGCCTCGTAAGCTTCCATCTGATTCAAATCCTGGTAACTATTATTATACTCAATATCAACTAAGGATTGATGAAAATATCAATATCCATTGAATTATTGGATGAAATATTGAAGAACATGCTTCAATATATGATTTTTTTTAAAATATTCATCTATCTAAGGATGATATGTTGTGATCAATTCCAATTGAGACCCTAGGGTATTTTTCCATCCCTTCCAAAACCATGACATTAAATGAAAATCTCTATCTAAAACATTTCTCAAAGGGAACTCCATGCAAGAATAAGATCTCAAAAATTCAAAGTTGTCTCAAATAATCAATAGAGTGATTCTCCATCATTGTTAAAAAGTGAGAAACTTTCATTAACTGATCGAAAATGACCCTGATATCATCATGACTCCTCAGGGTCCTGGGTAACCCCATCACAAAGTCCATCATGATGTCCTCCCACTTCCACATGGTAATTTAATGGTTCTAGAACAACCCATCAGAATACTAGTGCTTGGTTGGGACCCTCTGATAGGTAAGACATCAAGACATGAACACTATAATGTATCTCTTCATCCATGGCCACCAGAATTAATACCCGAAGTCATGGTAAATAATTATTTTTACAGGATGTATTGCCCATCTAGAGTAATGTTAATCCATCATCAAGTTCTCTCTAATGGAACTAGGGACTACTACTCCCCCATGTACCATGATGAAATCAACTTTTCTCAATAACCACCTAGGTATTATATCACCTCAAGCTAGATGATCATGGTTTGATCATTGACACACAGGTAAAATTAAAATTTATACTCCTGCTCATTACTAAATAGTATCAAGAAGGGTCGATACATAGGGAATTATAGTGAATGTTATAAGGGATTTATTTTTTTAAACCTAAACTATGAAAATAGTGAAAATAAAGTGATGAATGAACAAGTGAATCATGTGTGCATGATGATGTAATGTGTAATGTTAATATTATTAAAAATAACTATGTTAAAGAGAAGAGAAATGAAAATTAAAAATCAGGAGAAAACTAATTTTCTAGTAAATGTATTTATTCATTTTCAAAGTGATAAATAAAATAAAAAATCAAAAACATATGATCAGAATCTTGGTCAAGTAGATTGACCAATGACTGGCTGATTTTTTATTTTTTCACATAAAAACTAATTTGATTGGTTAAATCAAGACGTTGAAATCAATTTCAAAAATATCACACAAATGAAGATTAGAAATGGAACCAGAAAAATATATCCTTCCCCACTCAATTAAGTGTAGTGAATTTTATAACAAAAAGAAACAAAAACACATGAAATTGAGATATAACTAAAGGAAAATTAAAATATAGAAGAAATATAATTAGTTAAGTTGAAGTTATTATATCTTCACTTCAAAACTATCTCACTCATATGATGAATCTTCTGCTCATGATCCCAAAGAAAATCATCTTATCTCACTCCATTAATTCTAACTAGGAATTTCAAAATGTGTCTCTCAAAAATATGGTGGAGTCCCCAAACATCTCATCAAAACCACCAAATTGATTTTCTAGGTTCACTTTTCTATCATCATTAGAACTATTAATTTTTCTTTTCCATCTTTCACTACCTCGTAATCATAAAAAATCCCTCCAACTGACTATGCCACCAGTACAGGGGAATTAATTATGTCACAACTCATCCCAAAGGGGAATATGATGAAACTCCCCAATCCCACCTCCAATAGGTTAGGGGTTGGCAACTAGTACTAATTAGGCATATCACTAACATGGGAGTCCTTATCCTAAGTACCACTATACATGAACACATCTCCAAGCCTATATAATGCTAAAATATAAAAAACAACTAAACAACCATACATGAATACATCTAAATCTCACAACAAAAGTATGACATAAAGTAAAGTAAAGTAAACAGACCCAAATTCAATCCCACCATAAAGAGTTTGAAACCCAAGCCCACTTCCAATAGGCTAGGGGTTGGTAACTAGTGACAATTAGACATATCACTGACATGGGAGGCCTTATCCAAAGTACCTCTACACATGCACACATCTCCAACCCTATACAATACTGAAATGTAAAAAACAATGAAAAACCATACATGTGTACATCTAAATATCACAACCAAAGTATGACATGAAGTAAAGTAAAATAAATAGATCCAAATACAATCCCGCCACAAAGAGTTTGAAACAAAATTCCAACCTTAAAGTAAGTACTGGGGACTACTGTCAAAAAGCTACTGGAACAAAACTCGGTCTATATAGTGTTACTAAGCACCATCTGGTCCTTGTATATCAAGGACTCTATCAAAAGATCCATCATCTACACAAGACATGACACATGTAGGACAAGCCCACATAGCGGTGATTATAACAATACTCAATAGGAAACCCCAAAACTATAAAGAATACAAAAAGTAAATACAATCGGATCTATATAGGTATATTTATACAACATATATAACAATAATATACATATATACTCAATAAATACACACTGTATAAAGGTAATTCACAAACGTATTATACTATCCTAGGATTCCAGCTTGAATATTCCATAGGGAACTCATCTGGGAAAACACACTCCAGAGTTTGATAACACTGATGACGTCCGTCCAAGAGGTAGTGCTCATTAGGTCTCATCATTAAAACTACACTTAAAAGGTATCAATAGAATATGATACATATATGAGGATCACTACGAAGGCTATAAGGTGACACCAACAACTCAATCTAGATTAACCCACTAATTAGAGGATCAATGCCTATGTAGTGTTGGTCACAATGATACCAAGAAATCCACCTATGGCATGAAGATGAATAGAGGATCTCACTCTGGGCCTCTCTGAGGAATTTTAGTTACTCTATCCAAGAAGTCATACTGAAGGGATCGTAATACTAAGAGTAGGATATTATTCCATAACAACCCCCAGGGAAAGGATAAGGGGAACACACCCTAACTAAAATTTTCTAAGATACAGAGGACAAGGGATCTAAATCATGTATAAAAAGGTACATTTCATGTAGAAGAGTTACAGGTTATATCCCTTGACCATGGGTCCTACCCGTGTAAACGACCTGTGTCTCTTGCTCATGTCTGTGTAGAAGTACACTTTGTGTAGGATTCCCATGCAGTCTACCTATGTTCCAGTACATGAATCTCACCCATGTACATGTTCTCGTGTACTAGTACATGAATTATCCATTGTACTTTGTCTAGACCATGTATGTGTGGGGTAGTACATGGCATACTCCAACCTGTGTACTCCAACTTGTGTCTGTGCACACTGTGACATACACGCCGTGTATCTAGGAAGAGACCACATGTTGTGTGACATAGTCATGCACTATGTGATACTTATGTTTCTCCTGAAACCCTAGCCACAAAGGGGACCCACACAATGTGTTAATCTAGATTATATTTTGTGTAATGCAGATTGTTTCTAGAAATCCAGATCTAGCTTCATGTGTCCTGAAAATTGCTACAACCTTTGATCTGATGATCACTTTTACATGAAAACATATATCAAGAATCATCAAGTCATTCCATCACCAAATAAAAAATATTTGGGCCTTTTATCCACTAAAAAAATGGGATCATTTCTATTCTTGGTTACACATCGAAGAACGTGAAAATCGGCTACCTACGTCATTCGATTCACTACCATCTCTATCTTTGCACCACTTTAATGTTGTGGTGATCCTAGATCTATGATATCAGATCATTTTGTTAAGAAACATGTGTGCAATGATCAATTGATCGGGATACATCAAACCCTAATACAAGTGAAGAATGTCCATGGTGAACAAAAAACCAAGAGAGAAAATAAAAAAAAAACAAATGAGAGGGATTAACATTGATCAATGTTCAAGTTGATATTGATTTTTGTCTTGATAATAACAATGAATAAATCATAAATTCAAATAATTCTCCTAAAATCACCTTGCAATACACCCACCCCTCAAATATGCACAATACATGGACTAATCCATTGGTCGATTGATCCATGTTCATAGTAGGAATAAATAATGGGGAAGTCCAACTAAAACAACCACCCTACCTTGATTTGGATTAATTGCTAACAAAGAATGATGTGGTGTCATAGTTGTTGAATGGATCCTTCGATTTCATCCTGTTATGGTCATCGATCCTCGATCCATCCATCATCTACCAAATGAATCTCGCTCCACACTCTCCAATGGTTTTCCAATGATTTTCAGGATTATATGACTAACACTAAAAGATTTCAATAAGCATGAATTTATAGAGGTAAAATTAGGTTTTTTTATTGTCAACAAATAAAATAATTCATTTGAATTATTTTATTCATTTTATTCACTCTACACTCATGATGGATTTTCCAAAAATGACCCGTGTTGACTAAGGTTAAGTCATGCCTAGGGTAAAATACACATTCTAAAATCAACAATGCCCTCATATTTTTTATCCAAGAACCCATTTAGATGTTATTACACTGTTTTATAAAAACATCGAGTATGTACTATTTAATATATTTAATATATTTCAAACATTTATTCTAGGCATATCATGCCTCAGAATTGTACACTTTCCCAGCACCTGGTCTCAAAAATAATTTATACAATATAAAAAAAATACATGGAAAATACAAGTCGTTACATTCTACCCACCTTGTGAATTTACATCCTTGAAAATAAAAAATAATTGATACACAAAAAGATGTGGGTACTGAGCGCAAATCTGAGCCTCTCTCTCCCATTTTCTCTTCTGAAGATTCTCATACTACCACTGGACATACACTAAATGAATTGATCACCCATATAGGATACTATCCTACTGATCCTAGGTCTCTATTAGGTAATCAGTAAAGGTATCTCCATCCTCGATGTCTAGTTCACCCCAGTTGATAACATGCGATGGGTCATGCACGTACCTCCTCAGTTGTGACACATGGAATATATCATGTACCTGGTATGAATGCATAGGTAGATATAAGTGGTACTCCACCTCACCAACTCTATGTATTATCTAGAAAGGTCCAATAAACCTTGAATATAGCTTTCCACCCCAAAAAATATATCTATAATCTACATCAAGGTGAAACCCATAAGAACACATGGTCTCCTTCTTCGAACTCCAAAGGCCTCTGTCGTCTATCTGCATAAGACTTTTGACAAATTTTTATAGTCTTCATACAATCATGGATGACCTGAATCTTCTTGGTGGTTTCTCACACTAACTCTGGGCCCATGAGTGCCGACTCTCTTGGGTCAGTCTACCAAAGCAGTGACCTGTAGGGTTTCTTGTACAAATCCTGAAATGGTTCCATATCAATGGTGGAATGGTAACTATTATTATACTCAAAATCCACCAGTGGTAGGTGATCCTCCAAAATATGGACAAATTCCAGCACGCAAGCTCATAGAATTTCCTCCAAAACATTAATAGTTTGCTCATTTTGGCCATCCATTTGGCGGTGAAACACTGTGATCAAGCGTAACTGAATCCCAAATGCCTCTTACAATCCATTCCAAAATCGTGATGTGAAATGAGCTTCGTGTTCAGAAACGATCATTGATGGAACTACATGGAGTTGGAATATATTCTGAACATAGAGGCATCCCAATACCTCTACAAAATTTTTCTCTCATATAGCTAGGTAGTGGGATGAATTGGTGAGTTGGTATACAATCACCCAAATGGAATTGTATCTCCTAGACGTACATGGTAATCCTGTTATAAAGTCCATGGATATCCCCTCCCACTTCCATTTTGGAACCTCAATGAGTTAACCTAACCCACTGGATATTGGTTCTTATCCTTCACTTGCTAATAATTAAGGCATTGAGAGACAAACTATGAAACTACTTTCTTCATCCCTAGCCACCAAAACTAACATAGAAGGTCCTGGTACATATTTACCACACTTGGATGCACCGAAAAAGGATATTTATGAAATTATCTTAGAACCTTCTTCCACAACATCACTGGTACCATTGTGCATCCTCTAAAAAAAATGATATGCTCCCCACCTTTTATAAAATCCATCAAGAGCGTGTCCAATGGATATATGAGTACGTAGGGTCTCACAGTCGGCATCCCATATTTGTGCCTTCCTGAATCACTCCAAGAGTCTATGTGTGTGTGTGTGGGGGGGGGGGGTGGTAACAACCATTGAATGGAGGTAAGATTCTACATTTCCATTCATAAAGGATAACTACAATGAGGTCAACTAATCTGATGCCTCATTTAGTAACTACAAAAATATCTCTTGTTGAGATCATCTATTACCATGTTCCCTTTCCAAGAAATATAGAAAATTTCAAAGTCATAATTCTAGTGGAACTCTATCATCAAATTTTTATCAACTTGAGATCCTTCTAAGAAAATATATAATTGAGACTCTTATGATCGAAGTAGATGATAAACCACTCTCCCATCAGGTAGAGTCACCACATATTTAGTGTGAAGACTACTGCTACTAACTCAAGATCATGGGTTGCGTAGTTCTTATCATGTGGTCTCAATTAGCATGAATAATAAGAAATCATCTCTTGTATTTTCATAAGAATAAAACCAAGCTCAGTTCTTGATGGATCACAGAACACTACATACTCGACACCCACCTCTAGAAATCTCAAGATGAGAGCACTCATCAAACTCTACCTCAACTGCTGAAAATACTGCTAACATATTTCTATCCACATGAAAGGTTTCCAATTTTTATTCAATGCTATCATGGGTGTTGATACTCTAGATAAATTAGGTATGAATATATGGTAATATCCTACCAACCCAAGGAAGCTCCACACCTCCATCATGATTTTTGGGTGGTTCCCAAGATAACATTGCCTCGACCTTGGTCGGGTCCACTGAAACTCCTTATACCGATCTAACATGTCATATAAAGTGGAATAATTAAATCTAGAAGTGTAAATTCAAGATCTTTCTATAAATATAGTGCTCTTAGAGTACATCCAGAACTATCCTCAAGTGTCTCGTGTGGTCCTCATTAAACACTGAGTAAACAAGGATATCATCAACAAAGAGTACCATGAACCAGTCTAAAAAGGGATGAAGGATTCAGTTCATGAGTCCCATGAACATTTATGGGGTGTTATTCATTCCAAAGGGCATCACCAAGTACCCATAGTGATTGTAGAAAAATATTAATTCCATATTTGGTATTCCATCATCCTGTAATCAAATCTGGTGATAGCCTGAACTGAGGTCAACCTTTGAGAACCATTGTGCCCATCTCAACTGATCAAAGAGGTAATCTATCCTTGGTAGTGGATACTTGTTCTTCACAGTCACCCAGTTCAAAAACTAGTAGTCCACATATATCCTCAGGCTCCCACCTTCCTTAGAAAAAAAACCAGGGCTTCCCAGGGTGAAACACTCGTTCTAACAAATCCCTTCCTCTACAAGTCCTCCAACTACACCCTTAGCTCATGAAGATCTATGAGATCCATATGATATGATAGAATAGATATAGGTGTCATCATGGGGTGTAGATCAATGTAGAAGTCTATACCACTATGGGGAGGTAAACCTAGAACATTATCAAGGAAGATTTACTCAACTCTGCCACCACTGTAGGAACCTAAGAAATCATAACACCCATTGCACCAAGGGTTATGATATCCAACTGATGAGTAATTGATTGAAACATCCTATTCATGAGTTCATCCTGCACTACTTGGGTTTTATTTTCACTGATAAAGGAAAAATTGATTCCATCACTATGGACACACCACATCCTTCACCTAAAACTATCAAACTAGGAATGAACTGTAGATAACTAGTCCATATCAAGAATGAAGTTGTAAGGACTCAATTTGGTTACCATGAAATTCCAACAAAAACTCTCACATCCAAGAGTTAGGACACACTGTTGGAACAAGTGTGTGATCACTGAGTCTTATCCAGTAGGAGTCTCTAAGCGTAAGGGTTGGACCAAGGGCTCAACCATATTTTATAATTCTTATACAAGGTATGTGAAAAGAAAGGAATGACTAGAAAAGATGCCTATCAGTACTATAGATAAGGTTGAAAAGATATAGATCATACCTCGAATCATTCCTGGATCCTCTGGGTTATAAGCTTTGACCACTTGTAGTTATCCCCACCCCTATCCTCCAGTTCCCTGAGCCTGGCATGGACCATCAGGGGGTGGTGGTGGTAATAGGTCAAAATATTGACTACCTCCTACTACCCTCCCATCTCCTCAGCCACATCCGCCACCCTATGAACCCGTCTTCTCCTACCGTTGCATCTATATTATTATCCCATCTATAGTCTCTCTGTCAGCTATATGGTGGGTTTGAAAATCTCGAGAAAGATGTCCTCTATCATCACATGAGTAGAACCTCATCTATCTTGGATGAATGGACCCACACTATGAGACCTGAACCACATACCATCTATCCCGTGACCTCCTCCTAAAACTTCTCGCATGTCCAAGTCCTTGAGACTAACATCAGATCCCCGTTTTTGAGGTCTATACTCTTGATTTCCCACTGTCAGAAACCACTGGCTGTATTTTCTCAACCAAGAAACTATCTACCAAAAAATATTTCTCTAGAACCCCCAACATAGGTAGGAATACATAGAGGGATAAAATTGGATCAGATGTCTCTATACAGACCTCGATCAATGGTTCAATCCCTAAAGAACTGATCACTAACAATATTCATCAAGTACCTAGAGAGGTTGATAAAACTTGATGAATTCTCATCTACTATCGTGATGCACTGCTAGAGCTACAGAAGCTCCTGGATATGTACAACCCTCAATGTATCTAGTGATAACTCATCTTTGAAAAGGTAATAAAACTATGACCACTCTAGATTCATCTCATCATAGGAACGGGTCACTAACCCCCACCATCAACTTGCTGATCCTTGAATAATGATTGCTGCCATGACCACCATTTGATCTGCTGGTGTCCTGACTAGACAGAAAACTTGGGTCACTGCCTCAAACCAGTCCTCTACCGCCTATGGATCAGGATCACCTTAGAAACTGAGGGGTCACTATCACTGAAACTCATGAAGTGAACTCATCCTTCACACCTCATCCACTAGTAATGTGGGTACAATGTGCAACTCTATGGGTGGTGGTATAGCTAGAGCACCACCTGGAGGTAACAACTTAGGAACTGGTCTGTGTATCAATGAATCATCACTAAGGGAATCATCCTCATTATCATGCTGAATCCTAGATGGAATACGTCACAGAGGCATCCTAAAAGGAAATAAGATGTACCACAATCAATGAGTATATCTGGAGAGAAATAAGAACATGGAAAGCACAAACCATTCCTATATTATGCATGTACCATTTTTTCCCTATAATTAGTGTTCCCATGTATCGAGATGAAAAGAATATGATCAGATTCCTGGTGTATGGATACATCAATCGCCACACCCAAAATGGATTACCTATCCTAAAATCTAAACTTGAAACACTCAACACTATTTCCACAAACCAATATCATAGACTCCAACCCAAAGGTAGAAATACAACTCCTCTAATACCACTCTATCATGACCTGTCCCAAAGGGGACCATGCCGCAACTCCCCAAGCCCACCTCCAATAGGACAGGGGATGTCGACTAGCACTGAGTAGGAATATCACTAACATGGGAGGCCTTATCCTAAGTACTTATATATATATACACACACACACACATATCCAAGATTATATAATGCTAAAATGTAAAAAACAACTGAATAACCAAACATGAATACATATAAATCCCAAAACCAAAGTATTAAGAGAATTAAAGTAAAGTAAATAGGTAAAAATAAAATCCTACCACAAAGAGTATGGAATGCATGTCCAACCTGAAAGTAAGTACTAGTGACTAATATTAAAAAGCTATAGGAACACACGTCGGTCTATCTAATCTCACTAAAAATTGTCTGGTCCTGGTCCATCAAGGACTCTATCAAAAGGTAGATTGTCTTCCCAAGACACGACATGTACATGCAAATACTGTGCATGGGTGAGTATAATAATACTCATTAGGACACCCTGAAACCAAAAATAATACAAAAAAAGAAATATAGTAAACTCTATACATGTATATTTTTAAATCACATATAATAAGAATATTCATATATACTCAACAAATACACACTGTCTAAAGGTAATTCACAACCATAGTACACTGACCTAGGATTCCAGCTCAAATATTCCACAAAGAACTTTTATGGGAGAAAAAATTCCTGATTCTGATAGCACTGATGAAGTCTATCTGAGAGGTAGTACTCATTAGGTCTCATCATTATAAGTACACATAGAAGGTCTGAAGGTAATACGATGCACAAATTAGGATCACTGCTAAGGAAATGGGGTGATACCAACAACTCAATCTGGATTGACCCACTAAGTAGAGGATTGGTGCCCTCATAGTGTTGGTCATGATGATACCAAGAACTCCACTTAGGGCATGAATATTAATAGAGGATCTCACTCTGGGCCTCTTGGAGGGATTCCAATGACTTTATCCAAGAAATCTTGCAGAAGGGATTGTAGTCCTAGGAGTAGGAGACGATTCCATACCAACCCTGAGGGAAAGGATAAGGAGAACGAACCCTAGGGAATATTGTAAAAAATTCATAGGAATTCACCTCATTCTTTCCAATATCACTAAACACTATCTGCTCTTGGTCTATCAAGGACTCTATTAAAAGGTCGATTATCTGCACAAGACATGACACGTGCAGGAAAATCCTGTGTAGGGGTGAGTATAACAATACTCAATAGGATACCCCAAAACCACAAAGCATACAAAAATGGAAATACAGTCAACTCTACACATTTATATATCTACATCACATAAAAAAATAATATTCAGATATACTCAACAAAGAAACACTTCTTAAAGGTAAGTCACAAGAATAGTACACCATCCAGGGATTCCAACACGAATATTACACGAAGCACTTGTATGGAAGAAAAAAATTTATGAGTCTAATAGCACTGATGGCGCCTGTTTGAGAGGTAGTTCTTGTCGGGTCTCATCATTATAAGTACACATCAAAGTTTTGAAGAGAATATAATACACAGATAAGGATCACTACCAAGGCCATGTGGTGATACCAACAACTCAATTTGGATTGACCCACTAAGTAGAGGATTGGTGCCCTCATAGTGTTGGTCATGAAAATATCAAGAACTACACTTAGGGCACAAATATGAATAGAGGATCTCACTCTAGGCCTCTTTGAGGGATTCCAATGACTCTATTCAATAAGTCTTGCTGAAGGGATCACAGTCCTAGGAGTAGGAGACAATTCCATACCAACCCTAAGGGAAAGTATAAGGGGAACACACCCTAATTTTTTTCCAGGATATGGAGGAAAAGGGATCTAATCCATGTATAAAAAGGTACGTGGTGTGTATAAGGGTTACACATTGTGGACCATGACCCCGGGTCCTTCCTGTGTAAGTGGATCGTGTTTCTTGCATGTTTTAGTGTAGGAGTACATGGAGTTTAGGCTACCTATGAAGTCTACCCATATTCTAGTACACAGATATCTCCCATGTACATGTGACCATGTACCATTACATGGGTTAGACCATGTACTTGGTCCAGGCCGTGTCTGTGTGGGGGATTACATGGTGTGCTCCAACCCATGTTGGTGTACCCTCTAAGGTACATACTGAGTCTCTAGGGAGAGAACACATGCTGTGTAACATAGTCACATGTAGTGTGACACTTAAGTTTCTCCCAAATACCTATCCACTGCAAAGGGGGCCTCACACGATGTGTAGATCTATATTATACACCGTGTAAAGCATATTTTTTCTATAAATACAGATCCAACTCCATGCATATGATAGGTTTCTTAGGCCTTAGATCTAGTGATCTCTTTTCCACAAAAAAGTAGATTGATCATTGTCAAGTCATGATATCATCAAATAAACAATATTCAGGCCTTCGTTCCACTTGGAAAATATGATCGACATCATTATTTTTTTGTGTGTCTAAGAACAAAAAAATAGGGTACCTACATCGTCAGATTCGCTATCATCTCCATCGTCACACCGCTGTCGTGTCGTGTCGATCCTAGATCTATGATATCAGTTCGTTGCACTAAGAAACGGGTGTGCAACAATCGATTGATCATGATATATCGAACCCCAGTCCAAATAAATAACACCCATAGTGAACGAAGAACCGGGGTAAAAATGAACAAGAAAAAATAAAGGGATGAACATTGATCTGTGTTGGTGTAGATCTCAATTCATTATTGTGAGAATAAAAATGAAGAAATCAACAATTCAAAGTAATTCTCCCATGATCACCCTGAAAATACACACGATACACAAACCAATCCATTGGTAGATTGATTTGTGTTCATTGTAAGAATAAATAATGGGGAAGAAATCCAAATGAAATATCCACCCTACCTCGATTTAGATCAATCACTAACAAAGAATGATGAAATTTCATAGTTGTTGGTGAGATAATTTGATTCTGTCTTATTCTGGTCGTCGATCCTCAATCCGACCATCGTTCGCCAACAGAATATTACTCCACGCTCTCTAATGGCTCTCCAATGATTCACATCATTATGAAGATAACCGTATAAATTTTCCATAAGCATGCATTTAAAGAGGGAAAATTCGGTTACTGTGTCATAAATAAATAAAACAATTCATTTAAATTATTTTATTCATTCTACTGCCATGATGTCTTTTCCACAAACAACCCACACCGACTAAAGTTAAGTTTCACCTTGGGTAAAACCTGCATTCTAAACTCAATAGTGCCCTCAGATTTCTAATCCGGGAACCCATTTAGAATTTATTACACTTTTTAAGTAAAAATGTGCGTGTGTGATATTTAATATATTTAATATAGTTCAAAAATTTATTCTGGTCACATCGGACCTCAAAATCACACGCTGTCTCAGTGCTTGGTCTTGAAAATAATCCATAAAATATCCAAAAAAATACATGGAAAATATGAGTCATTACAAATTATTTCATTTAAAAAAATCACGATGTCATTGAATTGGGGATTGGAAGCCATAGTTTTATTTAAGTCATAAACCCCCAACTAAATCCACTGTAAACCTTCAGTCACTTAATGAAATTACATTGTCTTTGTAAAAAAAATAAAATAATCATTAGGACCTTAAATTGAACAACCTGGGTTCCCATTACTTTGACACAATAGACACAACCTTGAGAAAATCCAAGTTCCAATACACTATCTTCCCCACTCATTCCTATAACAAAAAAATTTCTAGAAACCAAAATCATTTAAATATATCAATCCCAAATGCTTGAGCTCAGTGTCAGTTATCTTTAAACATTATAAGTCTCAATGTTGGTCAAGCTTTATTTCGATTTTATCTTCCTCAACATGACAATTATAGTCATGTGATCTTGGAAGGATCCTTAGTAGAGAATCACTATTATGGATTTATTCATCACCTCATATTCACAATTTTGATTGGCTTCTGGTTCCTCTTATTCCGATTTCACTAGTCTTGACCTTTATTGATTTCCCATTATCACATTCAATCACCAGACTATGTTTGATTTTGGTTTCATCCTCAACCTATGGTCTCAGTCGACCTGAGTTCAAAAAGTTTCCCCATTTGAATTTAAATGAAAGATACATCGAAGATCATGGATTAGTCATTAACCTTGGTGCATATCAGACTCAAAAAATTATCAACAAGCTCTATGGGTCTCAAACCCTTAAATAGAATCAGGGTGATATCAGTACTAAAGATCTAGAAGAAGCTATGGAAGAACCCCCAAAAGTTGATTCATCAAATTTTGTGATATTAGTTTGGTTATGATGTCATCGGTTAATCTTAATTATTCAGTTTGAAAACTAGATTAAGATCTGGATTGATAGTCGGGGTCGACCACTCTTTATCATCATAAGAATCTACAACCCTAATCAAAACCTTAGGAAAACTCATACCCAGAAATCTTCAATGGTGGTTAAATCATGATCTCGTCATAAGAAACCCAAATCGGTCTTCATCATATTTTGAAGAAATAATTAGCTTCATCCTCAAGTGGTTCAATCATATTCATCAGCTTCAAAAAAATCATTAACAGAATCCTCGATCATCATATTCACTTCGGAAATGAGATCAATCTTTCCTCAGAATCCCAATATGATTATAAAATCAAAACTTCAATATCATGATCTTGACCAGCTCAATTCCAATCTTTGGTTGCATGAATTTTTTTATCTTACTTTGAGGAATTATTTTATGGTCCTTCAAAATATCTAATGGGAATCTCTAATTCAGACAAAAAAAATCATCTTATGCACCGATTCCAATAAAAATTTATCCCATTCAATACTTGAAATCTCTTACATGATGAATTAACATATTTAACTACAAATGAAAATAAAACCAAAAGGTAAATTAAAATAAATACAAGATAGAAATTCAATAAATTAAAACAACGATTAAAATTTTATAATTAACAAACAAAATTAAATAATTAAAAATTATATTAAAATAAAACTAATTAAATAATGAATAAACAATAAATAATATTATAATTAAAAAGAACCAAGAATTTAGTTAAGAAAATTAAACTTAATATCTTAAAAAAAATTACATAATAAAATAAACATAAAATAAACAATAAAAGAATTAAAAAATTAATAATTTAAACACAAAAACACACAATTCAACAAAGAATTAAATTATTTACAAATTATCAACAAATAAATCATAAAAATACAACTAATTAATCAAATACAAATTTTACCATTGTATATACATTAAAAATGGAAAAAACAATGTCGAAAAATTCCTGAAATATGAGCCACATCAAATTCCCCCACACTTAAGCACTATTTTTCCTCAAGTAATTACTTAATCAATTTCAGTGGAGAAAAATAAATCTCAAGGGTGACAAAATTTAATGTCACAATAAATTAGTTTTCAAATAAAATTTCCCCCATGGACTCTCTCAAGTTTAAAAGGTAATTTATCCCTTAAAATCAAAAAAATTCAATAAAAAAAATGACTTCATGTTTTACAAAAATGATTGAAATTGAAAATCTTGAAAGGAATTAAATAAATGGCGATTTTCATCCCACTAAAATTCTAAATTTGTCTTTACCTCCAAGTGATCTGACACATATAATTAAAAAACATAATAAATAGACACTCTGTTTGGATGAGAAAGTTTAATAATTAAAAAGATAATAAATAAACCATCCATCAACTTACAGAATTAAATAATGAAAGAATAAAGGATCAATATGGATTAGGACTTTAATTTAATATTCCATGAAGAGGCATATATTATGAGTTTAATTTTAATCAATAATTTCTAAGATAATTAAATTTGTAAAACATTCCATCAAAATTTTATCGATTTTTTTCAAAGGGAAATAAAAATGATGTGCTCAATTAAATCCATAGAGTAATTGAAATTAACTACCTCAAAACAAAGTCACAATATTATAACTTGAGAAAAATTTTGAATGACTAAGAAAAAGTAAATAAAAACGTGAGAAACTCAAAATTTAGAATTTTTTTAAAGCTATTTAGATGGGATTTTCATTAAAACTCAGTTTTTTCATTAAAAATACCCTCTCCCCCACACTTAAAACTCAATTTTTTCCTCAAAATTGAATCTCAAGGTAAAAGAAAACAATTAATAATTTTAATTCAAAACATATTTTCGATTATTTAGTTCAATAACATGTTTTAAAGGTATGAAAAATGTCCGAAAAGAATTTTCCACAAACTCTTGTAATTTTTCAAAACAAAATTTAAAAATATACATACTTTGACATTGTAGCAGAATAAAAGTTTACAATTAACTAAAAAATGAATAATGTTAATCAGTGATTTCACTTGAATCATAAAATTAAGTCTAATTTTATTTTAAGGGTGCCAAGTAAGATTGAAAATTGTTTCTAAAATGATATTCAACAAGTAATATTCAAATAATCTTGACATCCAAAATTTTTAAGAAGACTCAAAAGAATAAATTTCAAAGATAAAAAAGTTTCCCCCACACTCTTATTTACCAATTAGTGGTAGGAATAAAAAAAAATTTCATATTAAAAATCACTTTTCAAGGAAGTAAAAAATGTTTTAATCAATTAATAATACTTGAAAAAATGAGAGTGAACTTCCCTAAAAATGATTCTTCTTCACTGATTTATAAAAAAACACTCTCTTTAAGTATTTCAACTACACTTGGTATCTACCATGAAAGTACCTTCAAAGGATAAAGCATAAAAACATTAAATAAACACATTTAAAATAAAAAATATGATACCAAGATAGTATTATGAGTGTGTGGGAATTAGCATTGGAACATGTGAGTAGGATAAAAATTTGATAGTTCACTAACTGTGTTGATGAGTAATTTTTTTACTAAAAAAATGAAAAAATAAAAAAAATTAAATCATGTGTTGCTACCATGCAGTGATAGATTTAAATTCCCTAGATAGATTTTCCTCAAAACTAACCATTGTCACTAGGAGGATGTGGTTTATCATCCATGAACCATCACATGTGTTTTTCCCACATATTGTTAGTAAAAAAAGTAGTTCTATGGGAACCTAGATATCCAAAATTTATCTCCACTATGTTATCATATAATAATTTCCCAAGAAAACACCTTTTATCAACATGGTACTATTCAAAGTATTCTTTAATTGGATTATAAAAGTCATCACTTGAATCCACTTTCATAGAGGTTTTAATATATTTAGGCTCCGGTGAAAAATAAGGAACTCCTTAAATCTTTTTCAAGAATATTTTAAGCTTGAAAACATAAAAATGATCATTCTTGGTAGGTGTGACAACCACTTTTGGAATGAATTTATATTTGATAAATTTAGAGTTTTCTTGAAGGGACAACAATGAACTAGGTGATTCTCATGGCGTGACATTATCCTTATAGCTTTCTCTCTCAAAATCAACCTCAATGTTTTTTTAATACAATGGTGAAATGATATGAGTTCAGAAAAACATGTTCAATAGGGGAGGCAACAATATAATTCAGAACAATTTTAGAAACACTGACACTCAAGAGAACTTCCCCTTCTAATTTAGTCTGAGCTTCAAGAGAACATTCAGCTCCCAAATTAGATAAGGAAGGAATTTAAAAAGAAGGAAGATATTTTTTTATTCAACCAAAAACTCAGGTTTCACCATATTATAAATTTCTTCCAAAAGTTCCTCATCTAAAAACAAAAATTCATCTACCATTTCTTTTGAAATTTTATTTCCAATTTTTCCATCAAGTGTGTGCTCAACCATTTCTTGAAGTTCTAATTCCACGAGTTCATCCCCTAAAGCAAGGTCTATTGAGTGTTCCAATTCAATAAAAGAGGGATAATTGATCAATATAGTTCTAAGAAAATCACATTAAAGTAATTTCATATTTAAATAATTTTCCCATGTTTGGTCAACTCTATTTTACATTTTATAGAAAAATTTATTTTAGGATTCAAAAGTGAGTGAACAAGGGAGTGAAAATTCATTAATCAATTTTTATTCAAATAACTTTCCCTTATACTTTTAATCAAAAAACATTTCAAATATTTTTTATTTCAAATTTCAAAGTGAGGAAAAAACATTTTAAAATAAAGTTAAAAAAAATCAAAATCATTAGCTTTTAGGTTGTTCTCTTCTAAATTATTCCCGATTTCACATTCAGGTTCATTGCTCAGAATTTCAAAAAAACTGGATGAAGAGTTTTTTACATTTAAGTTTTCATTATTCAAATTCTCCACAACCCAAGAAATAACATTTTGAAAACTCCGAAAAATGAACTTTTTAAAAATTGGGAATCATATAGAGAATGGAGAATTACTTTTCAATATTGTTCATTTGTTTTTCTAAATTTTCCGACTCAAATAGTGTTAAGATCTTTACATATTCATCAGTGTTGTTTTTTCATTTATAGATTTTTTTATTTCTATATTCTTTTCTTATTCAGATTCATATTCTTCCCAATAATTGGTTTGTTGTTTAATTTCAGCCCCACTCTCATCCTTATATTTTTTTCCAAAATCATCCAAAATATTAACTTCATTGTTTATTTCAATTTTTGAATTGTTTTCCTTATTTTTCATGTCCCTAATATATTAGTTTATAGACTCTACATTTTGTCTTCTTACACTTCATCAAATTCATCAAATTTAGAAAAACTTTCAACATCATTTGTTCCAGTTTGGAATAATCTTTAGGTTCAGGTTCATAGAAGTAATAATACTCTTTATATTGATAAGACTATTGTGGAACATTATAGGTAAAATGTTAACCAATGTTCCCATATTTTCCACAAAAAACATAATAAATCTCATTTTGTTGAGACCACCACCTTGATGTTCTATTTTTAAAAATAAATTAAAAACCACAATTACAACAAAAAATTCACAAAACTCAATAGAAAAATTACCAAAAAATAATCGTAGTAGTGAAAAACATTATAAACATCAATAGAGATCATCACTTATGATTTTAAAGTTCAACACACACATCAGGAAACATAAATTGAAAATAATCACAAGAAGTAAATTCTTTTGCAAATTAATTAAAAAAAATTATTTGATTTTTTTGATTATTAAATTTTTATATTTTTTAGACCCTAAGACACTAAGTGCATGAATTCCCTAAATAAGGTGCCAAAATTTGATCATGGCGTGGTCATTAATGTTATAGTCAAATTACAATTTATACAACTACTCACTATTAGGCAACAAAAATCAAGGTCGATCCATAGGTAAGGCTGGTGAATGTTTTAAGGGATTTTTTGTAAACTTAAACTATGAAAATAGTGAAAAGAAATTGATAAATGAACAAGTGAATGATGTGTTCATGATGATGTAATGTGCATTGTTAATTTTTTGAAAACTAACTATGTTAAAGAGTAGAGAAATTAAATATGATAATTAGGATAAAATCAATTTTCCATTAAATATATTTATTTATTTTTGAAGTGATAACTAAAATAAAAAATTAAAAACATGTGGTAAAAAACTTGGTCGAATAGTTTGAAAAAAAACCGGCTGATTTTTCAGTTCATCACATAAAAAACTCATTCAATTATTCAAATCAAGAAGTTGAAATCAATTTAAAAAATATCACACAAAATAAGATCAGAAAATAAACTAGAATAATATAATCTCTCCCAATAAATTAAGTGGAGTGAATTTTATAACAAAAAGAAACATAAAAATAATAAATTGAGATACAAATTAATAAAACATAAAAGATAGAAGAAATCTCATTGGTTGAGTTGAAGTCAGTCTATCTTCACTTGAACCCTATCTCTCTCATCCGATGAAGCTCCTGCTCCTGCTCCCAAAGAAAATCATCTGCTCTCACTCTAGGGTGTCCATATCCAAATTTCATAATGTGCCACTAAAAAATATTGTGCAGTCCCCTAATATCTCATCAAAACCACCGAATTAATTTTCTAGGTTCACTTTTATTTCATCACCGACAATGCTCATTTCTCTTGGCCTTTTTTCACTATATCATAACCATAATAAATCTATATAACTAACTATTCCATGAGTATAAGAGCATTAATTATTTCATATGACAACTCACGAAGTCATAAAATTAGGGTTTGGACACCCTTATTTTATTTAAATCATAAACCCCCAACTAAATACACTACAAACCTTTAACCACTTAATGTTATAATTGGTTGTATTTGTCAAAACATCAAAGGATCATTGGGACATTAAATCCAAAAACTTGGGTTCCCATTCCTTCAACACAAAAGAGGAAACCTTGAGAACTTGGGTGTCCATCGTACGAGTCTGTGGCCCCAATCGGAACCTCAAGACAACTCATACCCAGACATATTCAATTATGGGAACATCGTGATCTCATAATCCGAAACCCAAATCAGTCTTCATCAGATTCAAAGGAAACAACCGACTTCATCCTCATGTAGTTCAAGTAGATTTATTGGCTTAATAATTTTTTCATTAATAACATCCTTGGCCATTGTATTCACTTCAGAAACGACATCAAGCTTCCCTCGAAAGCTCAAGATTATTGACAAATCAGAACATCAACACTATGATCTCTGCCAGATTGGTTCCAATATTCAGTATATCTCTAGTCACTATCCTTAGGTGCTCATCAATCAATGGCAGTAGGTCTTTCTACTTTTGTGTTTGGAATCAGAGGTTGAGACATGGAAAAGGATTGGCTTGAGTTGTGACAACATCTTTGGTTTTGGTCAACCCACAAACTTAGTTGGAAATTACGTAACATAAAACTCTTACACATTTTACAACATGAAAAATTTATCCCATGTTCATATTGGGTTGTGTGGTTTTTTATCTTATGCTGAGGATTTTTTTTACAGTCCTCCAAAATCTCTTTTGAGAATCTCTAATGCGGACCAAAAACAAAATCATCCTATGAAATGCTACCAATAAAAATTTATCCTATGTAAGACTTGAAATCTCTCAAGTGTTGAATTAACATCCTGTACTTCAAATGAAAATAATATCAAAAGATAAATTAAAATATATACAAGATAAAAATTTAATAAAATAAAATTGTGATTACAAATTTATAATTAACCAAAAAATTTTAGTAATTAAAAGTTATATTAAAATAATAATAATTAAAGAACAAATAAACATAAAAAACAAAATATTATAATTAAAAAGAACTATGAATTTAGTTTAGACAATTTAAATCAATATTACAAATGAAATTACAAAATAAAATAAAATAAACATAAAATAAAAAATGAAAGAATAAAATAATTAATAATTTAAACATAAAAATACACTATTCAAAAAACAATTAAATGATTTTATATTTTATCAAAAAATAAATCAAAACACTACAATTAATCAATCAAATACCTATTTTAACATTATATATACATTAAAAATGACAAAAACAATGCGGAAAGATGCATTAAATACGAGCCACAACAAATTCCTCCACACTTAAGCTTTTTTTGTCCTCAAGAAGTTACATAATCAATTTTAGTGGATAAAAATAAATCTCAAGGGTGAAAAATTGGAATGTTTCAATGAATTTGTTTTAAAATAAAATTTCCCCCATGAACTCCCTCAAGTTTAAAAGGTAATTGTCTCCTTAAAATCAAATAAATTTAATGCAACAATGACATCCTATTTTACAAAAAAAATTGAAATTTAAAGTTTTGAGAAGAATTAAATAAATATCAATTTGAATCCAACTGAAAGTCCAAACTTTTCTTTACCTCCAAGTGAACTGACACACATAATTATAAAGCATAATAAATAGGCACCTTTTTTGGATGAGAAAGTTTAATAATTATAAAGACAATAAATAACTCATCCATAAGCTTGAATAATTAAAGAATTAAGGAGTAAGGCCTCTGTCTAGATTATTATTTTCATTTAATTTTCCATTTGGATGCATATATTATTAGTTTAATATTTATTAAAAAGTTTTAAGCCAATGAAAGTTGTAAAAAATTCCATCAAAATTTTACCAAAAACATTTTGTCAGAAGCGCAATAAAAATGATGTGCTCAATTAAATCTATAGAGTAAAAGAAATTAAACACCTCAAAGTGGCATCACAATCTTCAAACTCACAAAAGTTTTTGACCCAATATAAAAAACATAAATAAAAACTTTATAAACTCACAACTTTGAAATTTTTTAAAGGGTTTTAGATGGAATTTTTATTAAATAACAGTTTAGTTCATTAAATAAGACCCTATCCCCCACAATTAAAACTCATCCTTGTCCTCAAAGTTGAACCTCAATGTGAAAGAAAAAAATTAAGCATTTTAATTAAAAATATTTTTTGAATTATGTAGTTTAATGAAATGTTTTAAAGTTATAAATAATGTTCAAAAATAATTTTCCGCAAACTCCATTACTTTTTAAAAATAGAATTTAAAAATACACATCCTTTGAATTTGTAACAGAATAAATGTTTTCTATTAAACTCAAAAATGAAGCATGTTAATCAGTGATTTCACTTCAAGTAGAAAATTGATTCTAAAGTTATTTTAAGGGTTCCAAGAAATATTTTAAATTGTTTCTAAAATGATTTTAGACAAGGAAGATTCAAGTAATCTTTACATCCAACATTTTTAAGTAAACTCACATGAATAAATTTCCAATATCAACAATTTTTCCCCCAACACTTAATTACCAATAAAGGGTAGAATTAAAAACAAAATTTCATATTAAAAATCACTTTTAAAGGATGTAACAATATTTTCAAAAATTAATAATACTTAAAAAAATGGGAGTTAACTTATCTTAAAATGATGATTATTTATATATTGGATCAAAAATCACTTTCCTTAAGTATTTCAGCTACACTTAGTCTCTACCATGAATTTACTTCAAAGGATAAAGCATAAAAAACATTGAATCCAAACACTGAAAATAAAAAAGATGAGAAAAATATAATAGTGAGAGTGTGTGGGAATTATCACCAGACCAAGTGAGTAAGAAAAAATGTGACAGCGCACTAACCTTGTTGACGAATAATTTTATTACTAAAAAGAAAATAAACTAGATTTTTTTATTAAATCATGGGTTTTCTACCATGCAGTGCTAGATTTAAAATTTTCATCCAAACATTCCTAAAAATTAACCATATTTTCTATGAGGATGTGGTTTATCATCCATGAACCACAACATGTGTTTTTCCAACTTATGTTTAATAAAAATATGAATTCTATGGGCACCTAGACTTTAAAAACAGCTCTACACTCTCTTATCAGTGAAAAGTTTCACTAAGAATCACACTTTATCAATATGGGACTACTAAAAGGAGTCTTTATGTGGAGAAAAAAATTCATCACCAGAATCAACTTTCTTAGAGGTTTCAAGATATTTAGGTTTGGGTGAAAATGTAGGAACTCCTTCAAACTCTTCCAAGAAGATTTTAAGCTTGATAAAATATAAAGGATCATTCTTGGCAGGTGAGTTGTTCAATTTTGGAATCAATTCATATAGGATAAATATAAAGTTTTCTTGAAGGGACAACAATGAACTAGGGGCCTCTAGCGGTGTGAAATTATCCACATAACTTTTTATCTCAAAATTCACCTATTTTTTTTAAAAATAGGGGTAAAAGGAGCATAGTTTAGACAAATAGGTTTAATATAAGAGACACCAATAAAATTCAGAATAATTTTAAAAACATTAAAACTCAATAGAACTTCCACTTCTAATTTAGTCTGAGATTCAAGAAAAAATTCAACTCCCAAATCATATATGGAAGGAATTGAAAAATAGGATATAATTTTTTTGTTCAACCAAAAACCCAGGTTTCACCATATTATAAATTTCTTTCAAAAGTTCTTCAACTGAGAACAAAAAATCATCTACCACTTCTTTTAAAAAATTATTTCCTCTTATACCATAAAGTATGTGCTCAACCTCTTCTTGAAGATCTAATTCCTTGAGTTTGGGACATAAATCATGGTATATAGAGTTCTCTAATTCAATTTCAAAGGAATAATTGTTCAATTTAGTTCTAAGAAAATAATATTCAAGTAATTTTGGATTTAAATAAATTTCCCCTGGTTGGTCAACATGATTTCTCATTTTATTGAACAATTCATTAGAGGATTCAAAAGTGAATGAACAAGGGATTGAAAATTCATCAAACAATTTTTATTCAAAAAACATTACAACATCTATTTCATCAGACACAATTTCAAAGAATGTTTGATTCAGAATTTTAAAGAAAGTAATAATTTTTTTGAAAGTATGTTCAAACAAACTAGAATCATTAAATTTTAGGCTATTATCTTCCAAATTATCCCCCATTTCACATTCAGGTTCATTACTTAGAATTTTGGAAAAATTGGGTGAAGAGTTTTTCACTTTAAAGTTCTTATTATTTAGATTCTCTTCAACCTGAGAAATCAAATTTTCAAACCTCAAAAAATAATAAACTTTTTCAAAACTGGGAATCATGTTGGGAATAGGGAATTCCTCTTTAATATCTTTCGGTTGTTTCTCAAAATTTTACAACTCAACTTATGTTATGTTCTTAACATATTCATCAGTGTTGTTTTATTCAGTTATAGAGTTGGTTATTTCTACATTCTGTTCTTCTTCAGATTCAAATTATTCCCAATAATTGGTTTGTTGTTTAATTTCAACCCTACTCTCCTCCTTATGTTTTTCCTGAAAATCTTCCAAACTATTAAATTCATTGTCTATTTCAATTGGTATATTATTTTCATTGTTTGTTGTGTATATGATATATCTATTTATATACTTTATATTCTGGCTTCATGATCTTCATAAAATTTATAAAATTTATAAAATTTTGAAATCATTTGTTCCAGTTTTGGATAATCATTGGGTTCAGGTTCATAGAAGTAAGGGTATTTTTCATATTTATGAGGATATTGTGAAACATTATAGACACATAATGTGTCCTTAAAAACACATGTTTTTCCACATATTTTTATTTAATTTTTAATTATTTAAATAGTTATTTTTTGTACTTTTTACTAAATAAGTTCTCTTTTGTATTTTTATAGTTAAATATATTAATTAATCAAATTTTGTAATTAAAATTGCATTTATATCCTTTTAATAATTAATTTATATCTTATTTTAATTTTATAGTCTTATAATTTTTTATTTTTTTTGGTGATTATTGTCTGCATATTTAATAATTTAACATATATTAATTAATTAATAAGTTTTGGTTTTTCATATAAATAATGTAGTCTTAATCTAACATTTCATGGCTTAAATATTAATTAATTTAAAATAACATAATGTTTTATATGTCTTCTAACAATTCATTAATTATGAATTTTAGATTATAAACCCACTACATTTATTAAATCTCTTTAATTTAGTTTCATTAATTAACGTAATTGTTTAATAATAGAATAATTGTTTGTATACATTAATTAATTTAGTTTGTTATAGTAGCTATAATTTAACTTTATTTATCATTGACTAATTTAAATCAATTTTATTTTAGAAGTTAATAATAATTTAATTTAATTTAATTTGTTTCATATATTTTATTTAAGTTTATGAGTTACTTAATTTCTCTTTTGATTTTATTAATTCTTACTTTGAATTAATTATTTTGTTAGTCTTAATTTTAGTTTTAATTTATTTTTAATTTTTATATTTGTTTTGCAGTGTTGTGATGACACCATTTTGCTCTTTTTCGGTGCCACCGTGACTTTCCTCTTGACACGGTCTCACTGTACCACCTTTTGCTATGCCACCCTATCCCCTTTATGGTGTCACTGTAATTTCAGACATCGCAACCCCATCTCATAGTTTCATTATGGTGCCTCCTTTCTGCTACTGTATTCCCATTACGGTGTCACCACACTTCCTCAACCACCGTTTCTCTCATCCTCCTACCAACGCCATGCCCCCTCATTGAAAATGCACCGGTGCCACTCAAAGGTTGTCTCACTGTGAAGCCGCCTGGACATGAGCCTATTCTACCTGTGATCTTGCCATTGTTGAATCTGTTTTTTGCTGTTAAATCAAAAACTGTATGAACCCACACAACTCCCCTATTTTCCCCTTCTTAGTGGCATCTGAATCAGTCCGATTGGAGATGAAGCATATGCCATGATGTGGATTTCATGCTGTATCATCCGCAGATTTGATGAACTTAAAGCCACTGTGCCGTGGAGGAGTTGAGCTGGTTGAACCCGCCACTGGTTGAAGCCGCGAGGAGAGGCCATAACCTGGAGCTGTCGCCGTTGTCCGACTCTTGCTACCATGGGAGTTTAAGGAGTTCTGCAGGTAGTTCTCGAATCGTGACCCCGTGCCACTGGAAGGAGAAGGAGGAGTCCAGTCTGTCACTACATCACACCACCTGAACCATTTGCACTGTGCCACCTAGAGCTCCGAAGTCAAGAGCCATGTGCCACTGGGTGGTTGAATAGGAAAGACGTTGTGGAGCCCACAAAGATTCCTTGCCACCACAAACCGAAGTGGACCATCTCCATCGCCCGTAGAAGCACTGCCATAGGGAGAGGAGTTACTGACTCTAGTTGTGTCACCACCATGGGAGGGTGTATCTAGAGAAGGAGTGCACCGCTGCAGTGGCTTGTTTTAGTGCCAACCCCCCCGACCAGCGTGGATTGGGGGGGGGTAAATGAAATTAAAAAAACTAAAAACTAAAAAAAAAAACAAACCTAAAACTAAATTAATAATAAATAACTATAATAAATAAATATAGTATTAATAATATAAATAAAATAATAATAATAAAATAAAATAAAAAACTAATTAATTAAATAAATTCCAATGTTTAGCTTATTAAAAAAATTAAAATTAAAATTAAATAAATTAATGAATATTAGTAATTTTAATTTATATTATTTTGAATAAAATAATTATAAATTATAATAACTATATACAATTTTATAAATTGTAAAAAATAAAACAATTTATTATGATAAACTTAAATAATAATCTAAAAACATAAATATTCAAAAAACTAAATACTAATATTATTAATGTAATAATTTAATAAATACTAAACTTTTAATTTAATCTAATTATTAATTAATCACCTTCATAAATTAAATAAATAAATAATAACATATAACTAAGAAAATTAATTATAAATAATAATTAAAATAATAACTGATAATTATTTAATTTTACATTTAACTTTTGTTTATAAAAGTAAACTTTTAACATTGAAATATTTATTTATTTTTCTGTCTTAGCTGTGCAGGTTCACACCTAAGCCTAAAAAGAATCCAGGTGTTCTCAACTAACTTAGCAAGAGTTAGTTATAAGGGAAAAACTAGCGCGATGTGTTAGTCATGAAAAAACACACGTGTACGGTGCATAAGTGAAAGACATTTGAAGTTGGTGGAAAGATGCGGTGACGAGCAGTAGGTGATAGTTGATATATAAAGTAGAGCAACAGTGAAATTAGGGGACGAGGGGATGGAGAGGCTCATTCATTCCACCATCACATCCATCCGAGAGCAGATCAAGACTCTCATTCTGATTTCATGCCACACTTTTCAAGAGTGGAAACTCCTAGGAGACACTAAGAGCATTACCTATGACTTGTATTTGTAGGATTAGGGCATCAATTCATGATTTTCATTCGCAGAGGGAGGATTGTTCTACCTCTCTTCTATTATTTTTATATTGTAGTTGCTACTTTTGATTAAAGATGATATTAGTTTAATTTCTTGTTCGGGAAATTTGAAATACTATTGATTCATACTTTCTTCTCTTCATTATTACTCTTTTTAATAATAATCATATTCTTTTGGAAAGATTGATTCTAGTTCTCAACTTAAATTCAATTTTCACCTGAATGCATCTAATTTCAACATCAATGCTCTTTCGGTGATATTGATCATTGATGTTTTTCTTTTAAAATTGGAAATTCAAACTACAGAAACTATCAATGAGATAGATTTTTATTGACATATAAAAATCAAATCACTGTATGTGGTTTTTGAAGTGGTGAAACTCAAGAAATATAATAAAAAGTGTTAATTCTTCTGGCGAGGAAGGATTAAAAACTCATTTTTTGGGTGTAAATTTGATCATATGAAGAGTCATTCGTTTTACCAGTAAATTTAAAATCTTCTGATCATATTCTGTGATCAATTCTCAGCACTCCTGTTTATATTTTCTTTTACCTTTAGTATATATTGTTACTTTTTGCTGTTTAATTTTCCAATTAACTAAATAGGATATTTACAGAATTAGTGACATTTGTTTTCACTTCATCATAAAAAAATATATAAAAAGTAAAAGTTTAAAAGTAAAAAATGTTTCCCCACTACTGACAATAGTGGGGTTTGTTTTCAATAAACCTTAGATTTCTCACCAGCCTTCCCTTGGGTTTGACCCTACACCACTGTGCTAGTGTAAGAGTTATAAATATTATTTTGAGGGATGTGATGACCTCCGACCATATAAATATTTGGCTTCGTTTCCGGGGAAGGCAAGTGCTGAGTGTTCTTAAGGTAAACAAATTCAAAAAAAACATAAAAAAATATGTGAACTATATCTACTGCTTGTGTTGTTTTTGAAAAATCTACTTCACTGTGAACTGTTTTGTGTTTAATCTCTTTCAGTAAAATAAATGGAAGTTCACAAGAACTAGAATCAATTTGGGCTTCACTGTGTATGTTGTGGCTGTTATGGGCACACTGCCTGGCAATGTGTCTATAACAAACCACAACAGATTGATTACATTGATGAAAATGAATATTTTATGCCCAGTCCTAACACCCTAGCTAAGATTGAACTAATTGATTCTAAATTGGATGCTAGGGTGGAACTACTGAACACTTGATTAACTAAAACCCATGAAATTAAACTTAGAGATTCTCAAGAGCAAGATAAAAAAATGAAATTATTAGAAAACATGATTTTGAAATTACAATAAAGGGTTAAATAACAATAAGAATTTGAATAAAATGAAAAATAAAATGTTTATAAAAGATTTGAAAATCAATTTGAAGAGGGAAGTGATAGTGAAACTGGGAAACATACTTTTTACTTTGAAAAATATAATTCTGTTGAACTTAATTTGGAAAAAACCAACTCACAAATTCAAGAAAACAACATTGAAAATCTAATAAAAAATTAATTCTTTTGAGTTGGAAAATTTTGGAGAATAATTGAAACATATTGAAAAGGAATTCCCAATTCTCTTAATAATTACTACATTGGAGAAAAATCATTGTTTTAGAAATTTTGAGAATGAAGTCACTCAGGTTGAAGTCAAACTTGAAACTGAAAACTTGAATGTTAAAAACTATTCAACCAATTTTTCTAGCTTTTTGAACAATGAGGTTGAACTTGATATTGGGTATAATCCAGATTAGAACATTAAACTAGATAATACAGAATCAGAAAATTTTGAACCTCAATTGAAAACCTCTCTTCAATGTTTTGAAATTGTAAACCCAATAATTTCTGAAATGTTGTTGGATGATGAGGATAAGGGAAAGATATTTGAGGAAAGACTAACTGATGAGTTTTCATTTCCCTATTCTCATAATAATCACTTTTTTGAAACATTTTGTATTGAAATGGAAAGTAGTGTTTTCATTTCTGGGGAAAACTATTTGAATTTAAATAATCTTCAATTTCAATTTATTGAAGCTGAATTGAACATTTCTCCCTCTAAACTAAACTTTTTGGAACACACTACAGACATTGTTTTGGAAAGTGATCCATTTTAACATCAACTTGAAGTAGAGGTTGAAAACACACTTGAATTAGGTATAATTTATTTTTTTAGAAGCAGTAGATGTTGAGTGTTTATTCACTGATGAGGAACTTCTGGAAGAGATTTACATCATTTTTGAACCTGAATCTGCTGGAGTCCAAATAAAATATCTTCCTTGTCTATCACTGTCATCCTTAACTATGAAGGGTGCTGAGAGTTATTGTAATAATATTAGTAGTATTCTTGAGGGGGAATCACACTTGAGTTCCATTGTTCATGATTATGTTCATCACTCTATTGAATCCTCTCTTGAGCCAACTATTCAGTACTCACCCATGAGCACCCTTGAATTTGTATATGTTAATGATGAAGATGAGAGTGATATCCATGAGAATAAGTTCTTACCCTTTGAATCACCTAGTTTAGTGTTGTCCTATCACGTGAATTCAAATATTGAAAAATCTAAACTTAATATTGAAGTGCACAACACCATGCCAACAACTGTCAAGGGGTGTCTCTTGGTGGTTATCTTAGGCTATCAGAGTTTAGTTTCAGTTGTGTTAAGTTTTGGTTCCCACATAATTCATTGTTCTGTTAAAAAAATTGGTCCAAACACATGTGGTGGTTACTATTAAGGAAACCACATCCACCTAGTGACTACAGTTAGTTGCTAGGTGAGTCTGGCTGAGGACTTTAAATCTAGCACTACATGGGAGGCAACCCATGGTTTTTGTTATATTAATAAATAAAAAAATTGTGATTAAATAAATTCTAACTGAAGACTTTAAATTCAGTGCTTCACTGGAGTCAACCCATGTTCTTTCTTTGTTTTTACTTTTGCACTGTTTTGTGTTGAATAAAGTGCTTTTGTGCTGCTTCTTCAGTATGCCCTGTCTCTACGGGTTATTTGTTCCAGGTTTTCATGCGCTGTGTTTTTAGGATGCTTCTACTGTGTTAATAAAGGAGTGGAATTCCCATATTAAAGGATTAATGAAAAAAATCTTAAGTTAGGTAAGTACCTTACTGTTAATTTCTATCTTATTATTCGGCTCCTTACTTCTTAAAAAAAATTTGTTGCATGTTTTTTTTGGAAAATTCTGCTACATATCCTGCTATTTTAAAATTATTCTATTTCATTTCTTGAAATGTATTAAATTATTATGCATTTCTTGCTACTGAAATTAAAAAAAAATCTACAAATGTTTAAAATTATTCTCATTTTGGAATGAAAGACTTTTTTATGTCACTGTATAAATAAAAAATCTGCAGGTACTTCACTGCTGAAAAATAAATTTCATTTCCATTAAAATATTCTCACTGCATTAAAATAAGTGTGTGTGGGGGGGGGGGGGTACATGCAGGCTGAGAAATTTTGTATTGAAAATGCTTTAGGTTGGGGTGTTTTAGCATTAATTCTTCTGCTCTATTAAACACATTATTGAACTAAATCTATTAAAATACTTACACCTAATTCACTCCGCACCTACAAGTTACATTCCATGTATAAACTTTCATGAAACTACGTGTCACTATACTTAAATGATAATGCATGTACTTGTTAATGAACCTACTGTTAATTTATTCATTGTGGAAAACAATATTTTTGAAATTCAATGTGACCCTTAAAACATGTCTTAAATCTACTGAAATACAAAATCTGTTTTGAACTTAAACTGTCAAATTGTTCTTCTCTATATTTGGAAGTCAACTTTGGGGACAAAGTTGGGTTTTAAGTGTGGGAGAATTAGGGGTCAATTCTTGACTGAGCTTAACTATGCTTAAATGTGAGCCCATCAATTCCCACTTCCACTTCAATCTTTTAGTGAAAAAATGGTTAATTTTTTTCAAAATTATTTTATAATTTTAGGATTTACTTTGTACCCATACTGGTATTGCCTTAGTATGATGCTTGATCGGTAGTTAAGAACTATTTTTAATCTGAAATTAATGCGGGTGGATGATTTATAAGTGAGTGTACTTATTGATTTAATGGAAATTTTATTTAGGAACTATTTCTAAGAGTGATTTGGGTAACCTGTTAGTGGTGTTATGATCAGAACCCTTGGAACTGGAATTTTGAATTGATCCTAGGGGACACACATTCTTATTATTTATTAAAGTAATCACCTTAATGATCCAATGTAAATGGTTGCCATATAAAACTTTGAAAATGGAGTAGTTTGGGTATTTGGGATCCCACGATGAGTCTCTGAGACCCTAGATGCTGGGTGGGTTTCTGTTTACTTTAAGCTCTTTGTATAACTTGAATAAGTTCTTATGAACAATGCTCATCACAATGAAACATGGCTTGGAAAAAATTAAATAAAGTGTCTAGGGTCAAAAATGAAATTATTAAGGTGAGGGGAATGATGAACACCAGATGAAGAAGAGGACAAATTGTTTATATGGGGATCATTTAGGTTGTATCGATAAGGTGATTCAAAAAAATATATTTATTTTTGGAACCTAGGATAAGTTCAAAGTATAAAGTTTCTCTGGTTATGTTTTTAATTCCACATAAATATTACTTCTTTTCACTCTTATAATTAGAACTTTAGTTTATATTGAAATGAGTCACTTAGAAAGTTCACAAATTAGGCGGGACACTTTCATTAAATTAAGATTCATTGCTCTCTTGACTATTAAGGAGAATTTGATTATTGGAAAGGATTCATTTGAACAATTAATTTTCTAAAATCCTATTGAGACTTCATTCCTCTGTTTTTAAGTGCTGAACATGTTACAATTTGAGTTGTATCATAAATACTACAATCTGTTTTTCAAAGATAATAAAGCATGATATTGTTTGAGGAAAAAAAATGCTTAAGTGTGGGGGAATTTGACGTGTCCTTAAAAACACATGCTTTTCCACATCTTTTTATTTAAATTTTAATGATTTAATTAGTTTTTTTGTACTTTATACTAAATAATTGATCTTTTGTATTTTTATAGTTAAATTTATTAATTAATCAAATTTTGTAATTAAAATTGTATTTATAGCCTTTTAATAATTAATTTATATCTTACTTTAATTTTATAGTCTTATAATTTTTTTATATTGTTTGGTGATTATTGTCTGCATATTTAATAATTTAACATTTATTAATTAATTAATTAGTTTTTGTTTGTCACATAATAATGTAGTCTTAATCTAACATTGCATTTCTTAAATATTAATTAATTTAAAATAACATAATGTTTTAGATGTCTTATAACAATTCATTAATTATGAATTTTATATTATAAACTCACTACATTTATTAAATCTCTTTAATTTAATTTCATTAATTAACATAATTTTTTAATAAAAGAATAATTATTTGTCTACATTAAGTAATTTAGTTTGTTATAGTAGATATAATTTAACTTTGTTTATCATTGACTAATTTAAATCAATTTTATTTTATAAGTTAATAATGATTTAATTTAAGTTTTATTTGTTTCATATATTTTATTTAAGTTTATGAGTTACTTAATTTCTCTTTTGATTTTATTAATTCTTACTTTTAATTAATTACTTTGTTTGTCTTAATTTTAGTTTTAATTTATTTTTAATTTTTATGTTTGTTTTGTAGGGTTATGGTGACACCGTTTTTCTCTTTTGTGGCGCCACCATGACTTTCCTCTTGACACGGTCTCACCGTACCACCTTTTGTTATGTCACCCTATGCCCTTTACGGTGACACCATAATTTCAGACACTGCAACCCTGTCTCACCATTCCATTACCGTGCCTCCTTTCTGCTACCGTATTCCCATTACGGTGTTACTGCACTTCCTCAGCCACCGTTTCTCTCATACTCCTACCAACAAATTGCCCCCTCATTGACAGTGCACTAGTTCCACTCAAAGGCTGTCCCACCGTGAAGCCACCTAGACCCCAGCCTATTCTTCAAGTGATATTGCCATCGTCGAATCTGGTATTTTCTGCTAAATCAAAACCTATATGAACCCACACAACTCCCTTGTTTCCCCCTTCTTAGTGGCATCTGAACCAGTCCGATTGGAGATGAAGCCTTTGCCATGATGTGGAGTTCCTTCTACATCATCTGTAGATTTGAAGAACTTCAAACCACTGCATCGTGGGGGAGTTGAGCTGGTTGAACCCACCATTGGTTGAATCCATGAGGAGAGGCAATAACCTGGAGCCATCGCCATTTTCCAGCTCTTGCTACCATGGGAGTTTGAGGAGTTCTGCAGGTAGTTCTCGAATCGTGACCTCGCACCACCGGAAGGAGAAGGAGGAGTCTAGTCCGCTGCTACATTGTGCCACCTGAACCATTTGCACTGCACCACCTGAAGCTCCGAAGTCGAGAGCCACGCGCCACTGGGTGGATGAATAGGAAAGCCACCGTGGAGTCCGCGAAGCTGCCTTGCCACCACGAACCGAAGCGGACCATCGCCATCGCCCGCTTAAGCACCGCCGTAGGGAGAGGAGTTGCTGACTCTAGTTGTGTTGCCACCATGGGAGGGTGTAGCTGGAGAAGAAGTGTGCCGCCGCAGCAGCTTGATTACAGTGCCAACCCCCCGCCCTTTAGTGCGGTGTGGATTGGGGGGGGGGGGGGGTTAAATTAAATTAAAAAAACTAAAAACTAAAAAAACAAACTAACCTAAAACTAAATTAATAATAAATAACTATAATAAATAAATATAGTATTAATAATATAAATAAATTAATAATAATAAAATAAAATAAACAAGTAATTAAATAAATAAATTCCAATGTTTAACTTATTAACAAAATTAAAATTAAAATTAAATAAATTAATGAATATAATAATTTTAATTTATCTTCTTTTGAATAAAATAATTATAAATCATAATAACTATATACAATTTTATGAATTGTAAAAAATAAAACAATTTCTTATGATAAACTTAAATAATAATCTAAAAACATTAATATTCAAGAAAACTAAATACTAATATTGTTAATTTAATAATTTAATAAATACTAAACTTTTAATTTAATCTAATTATTAATTATTCACCTTCATAAATTAATTAAATAAATAATAACATATAACTATGAAAATTAATTATCAATAATAATTAAAATAATAAATAATAAATATTTAATTTTACATTTTACTTTTGTTTATAAAAGTAAACTTTTAACGTTGAAATAATTTTTTATTTTTATGTCTTAGCTGTGCAGGTTCACACCTAAGCCTAAAAAACATCCAGGTGCTCTCAACTAACTCAACAGGAGTTAGTTACAAGGGAAAAACTAGCACGACGTGTCAGTCATGAAAAATCCCACGTGTATGGTACATAAGTGAAAGAATTTTGAAGTCGGTGGAAAGATTTAGCGATGAGAAGCAGGTGAAAGTTGATATATAAAGCATAGTAGTGGTGAAATTAGGGGATGGGGGGATGGAGAAGCTCATTCATTCCATGATCATATCCATCCGAGAGTAGATCAAGACTCTCATTTTGATTTCACGCCACACTTTTCGAAAGCGGAAACTCTCGGGAGACACCAGGAGCAGTACCAGTGACTTGGAGTTGTAGGAGCAGGGCAGAAATTCATGATTTTCATTCATAGAGGGAGGATTATTCTACCTATGTTCTATTATTTTTACATTGTATTTGTTGTTTTTGATTGAATATGATCTTAGTTTAATTTCTTGTTCGGGAAATTTGAATTACTATGGGTTCGTACTTTCTTCTCTTAATTATTACTATTTTTAATAAGAATCAGATTCTTTTGGAAATATTGATTATGGTTCTCAACTTAAATTCAATTTGAACCTGAATTCATCTAATTTAAACATGAATTCTCTTTTGATGAGATTGATCGTTGATGTTTTTCTTTTAAAACTGGAAATTCAAACTACAGAAACTATCAACGAGATAGATTTTTGTTGACATCTTAAAATAAAATCGTTGTATGTGGTTTTTGAAATAGTGAACCTTAAGAACTATAATACAGAGTGTTAATTCTTCTGCCGAGGAAGGATTAAAAACTCATTTTTGAGGTGTGTATTTAATCTTATGAAGATTCATTCGTTTTACCAGTAGATTTCAAATCTTTCGAGCACATTTTGTGATCAATTCTCAGCACTCATATTTATATTTTCTGTTACCTTTAGTCTATACTGTTACTTTTAGTTGTTTCATTTTCTAATTAAGTAAATAGGAGATTTACAGAATTAGCGACATTTGTTTTCACTTCATCATAAACAAAATATAAAAAAAAGTAAAAGTTGAAAAGTAAAAAATGTTTCCCCACCAACCTTCCCTTGGGTTTGACCCTGCACCATTGTGCTAATGTAGGAGTTATAAATATTATTTTGAGGGCTGTGATGACCTCCGGCCTTATCAACACACTTCCAAAAAGTTTTCCCATAGTATCCACAATAAACAAAATAAATATCATTTTATTAATACCATCCCCCTTGATGTTCCATTTTTTAAAGAAATCAAATACCACAATTATAAAAAAATGTTACAAAACTCAATAGAAAAATTACTGAACAAAAATCATAGTGGTGAAAACACTAAAAAAATCAATAAGGAGAAGCAATTATGATTTTGAAGTTCAACACACACATCAGACAGTAGATATTAAAAAGGAAAAAAATAATATTTTTCAGCAAATTTCTTTTTGTTTAATTTTTTTGTTTATTTTATTTTTTTATTTTTTTTTATATTTTCAAAACCCTTAAACACTGAGTTCACACCTTCCATGATAATTATGTCAAAAAAATTTCACGGTGTGGTCATTGATGTTCTAGTAAAATTACAATTTATAATCCTACTCACTACTAAACAACAATAAGTAGGGTTGATATGTAGGGAAAGCTGGTGAATATTCTAAGTTATATTTTAAACCTAAACTACGAAAATAGGGAAAATAAAGTGATGAATGAACAAGTGAATCATGTGTGAATTATGGTGTATTGTTCAATGTTTTTTTTGTTAAAACTAAAAATGTTAAAGAGAAGAGAAATGGAAAATGATAATAATGAGAAAATAAATTGTCTAGAAAATGTATTTCCTAACTTGAAAAGTGATAACTGAAATAAAAAATAAACAACATGTGATTAAAATATCGACCAAGTTGATTAACCAAAAACCATTAGATTTCATAGTTCTTCACATACAAAACTCATTCTATTGTTAAAATAAAGAAAATGAAATCAATTTAAAAAGATCACACAAAATAATATCAGAATATGAACCAGAACAATATAATTTTTCCTACTCAATTAAGTGCAGTGCATTTTATAAAATAAAGAAACAAGATCACAAGAAATTGAGATACAATCGAAGAAAAAGTGAAATATAGAATAAATCTCACTGGTCGAGTTGAAGTTATTCCATCTTCGCTTCAACTCTGTCCCTCTCATCTGATGAAGCTCTTGCTCCTGCTCCTAAAGAAAATCATCGGATCTCTCTCTAGATCATCCATCCTTGAACTTCAGAATGTCTCCCTCAAAAATATGGTGGAGTCCCCTAATATCTCATTAAAACCACAGACTTAACTTTATAGGTTCACCTCTCTATCATCACCAGCAGTGTTATTTTCTTTTTTTACCTTCTATCACTTCCTCATAACTATAACAAATCCCTCTAACTAACTCTTCCATGAGCATAGGAGAATTAATTATTTCATCTAACAACTCATGAAGTCATCGAATTAGGGGATGTACACCCTAGTTCTATTTAAGTTATAAACCCCCTCACCAAATCCATTATAAACCTTCAGTCACTTAATTCAATTTGGTTTCTTTTTCCAAAACCTAAAAGGAACATTGGGACATTAAATCGAACAACATGAGTGCCCATTCCTTTGACACGAAATATGTAACCATGATAATATTCAAGTTCCAACACACCATCTTCCCCACTCGGCCCTAAAACAACAAAAAATCCTAGAAACCAAAATCTCTTCAACATATCAATCCCAGATGCTTGGGTGCTAGTTATCTTCAAACATTGGTAGTATCAAGGTTGGGTGAGATCGAGTTTGATTGTATCTTCCTTAACATGCCAATTCCAGTCACGTGATCTCATAAGGATTCTTGGTGGAGAATCACTATTATGTATTTATTCATCTCCTTAGATTCAAAATATTGGTTGGATTCAGATTCCTCTTCTTCTAATTTCACTAGTATCAGACTTAATTGATGACCCTTCATCTCCTTCGATCACCAGAATCTGTTTGAGAAGATTCATAAGCTTTGTATTTTTTTCATTAATAGTATCCTCGGTCATCATCTTAACTTCAAAAATGAGATCAAGATTACCTCAAAAGATTGAGATGATTGGAAAATAAAAACTTTAACACTGTCATCTCAGCCGGTTTGGTTAGAATCTTCAGTATCCCTATAATCACCAACCTCAGTTTCTCTTCAATCGATGATAACAGTTCGTTCTCCCTCTTGGTTCAACATCAGAGGTTGAGACACAAACAATTATTAGATTGAAAACTTGCAACATCTTCAGTTTTGTTCGACTAATAGATTTACTTATAAACTGTATAAAATAAATAACTTACACATTTTCCAATAAGAAAAATTTATCCTACGTCTAGATTGGGTTGTGTGGATTTTTCATCTTAGGATCCTTGAAAATATCTTATGAGAATCTCTAATGGAGACACAAAAATATTAGGCACTACTTCTAATAAAGAATTATCCTATGTAAGTCTTAAAAACTATTACATGCTGAATTAACATCCTGCACTACAAATGAAAATAAAACCAAAAGGAAAATTAAAATAAATACAAGATAAAAAATTAAAAAATTAAAACCGTGATTAAAAATTTGTAATTTACAAACAAAATTATGTAATTAAAAATTATATTAAAATAAAATTAATTAAGGAATGAATAAAAAATAAAAACAAAATATTAAAATTACAAAGAACTAGGAATTTTGTTGAGAAAATTAAAATTAATATTTTAAAAGAAATTACTTAATAAAATAAAATAAACATAAAATAAAAAATGAAAGAATAAAACAATTAATAATTTAAAAATAAAAACACAAAATTCAAAAAATAATTCAATGATTTACTAATTATCAACAAATATATCATAAAAATATAATTAATAACTCAAATATCAATTCTAACAATATATATACATTAAAAAAATAAAAAAATGTATAAAAATGTATGAATTATGAGCCACATCACTAGATGTTCCCTCATCACAACACACTAAGTGTTGGACTCCTGTTTGTTCTTTACCCGATCCCTAAGAGAATATATGACCACCAAAGGAGAACAAGTCATAAAATTGTGGTCCTATAAAGAACCCATCCTCTAGTCAGCCAATAAGCTCATTAAGTTCCACTACTCCTTGAATGGCTTCTCACCAAGTTCCTACTTAGTCTGCATCTTATGAATAAGAGCATCTGTGATGGAGTTACCTATTCCAAGTGCATAAACCATCTCAAATTCAAATGTATACAGATACTCAACACAATTAATCTTTCTTAGATTCAGTTTCCTCTAGTAAAGGATCTTGTGGTACATGAAAACAACAAATCTATTTCCCAAGAAGTAGTGTCTCCCACACTTCAGAGCATGGACCATAGATGCAATCTATAGAATACGTGTTGGGTAATTAGTCTCATGGGGTCATAGTTGACAAGACCCATTAGCTACTACCACATCTCTCTGTATTATTACCACTCATATACCACTAACTGATGCATCATAGTACATTGCATAACTGTCACGACCCGACCCATACCGGGCTTGAGCTGCAACTACCCCAAGCTCGCCTCTATAGTCCAGTGGGTGACAACAAGCACCAAAGGCACAGAAAACTTTGGGAGGCCTTTACCTTAGTAACTATACACACACAAACATATCCAACTCGATAAAAAAGTGCATAGGGAAATAAGTAAAAGATGAAACCAACTGAAAATAAACCAACCATGTATGGACCACTAAACAATAAAAGTACAATAATGTAAACAAAAAAGGGAAAAGGGAAAAAATACACCCCAAATAGAAAAGTGTCCCAACCTATCTGAAACTAGAAAAAGGGAAATAGCTAATAGGGGTCTGCTCTGGAATCCGGTCTATGACCACCGTACACGGCCCAAGTACATGTATCCCTAAGCTCCCTGAAGTCACAATCAAACCTGTCAGTCATCAGCATAAGGCACAATATGTGTGGGAAAATCCCATACAGGGGTGAGCATTAACATACCCAGTAGTATGACTAAAAAATAAGGGGGTGCATTAATAGATACAAAAAGGAAGGTAAACAATATATGGAACAAGTATAGTAAAAGAGTGTAGCTCAACCCAATAATAGAGTGAAGTAAGCTCATCCAAACATAAGGCGCTAGAGATGGCGAGAAGATGAACTTCTCATCGAGTCTTCGTTACCTATAGTAGGAGAGTAGGCTCATCCAACAAAGAGAAGATAGGCACCTAAAAAAATGTGAAATACCCATTGCATCTTCGACTCTCCTGGAAGGAGAGTAAACAAAGCCCAATGAGTGGGTACAGGAATATGATATATATATATATTCTTAGTCAAAGAATCCCAAATAATAGAGTAAGAGGATCTCCTTCTCATAGCTTATCCTAAGAATAATAGTCTCTAATAGTTCCAGAAGTAACCACCATCGATTCCCAACATCCCTCATGTCTTCCCTGAACTACAAGTCAGAGGGGCTCAAACACCACACCTAGATACTATCTACTTTCGGCGGCTCTGCGTTGCCTGCACGGTTTTAGGTCACGTCACAAGGACACATCTCAGTGGGGAATTCACCCCTATTACTTATAAAGTCTAGAGTTATGTTAAATAATGTCTCTTCACTGATCCTTATAGCCAAGAGGTCGTGCCCTAGGGTTGAGGTCCCATGCCCAGCCTGATTAGAGGGTTCCACTCGAAATAGGTTGAGGACCCATGCCCAGCCCAAATAGAGGGTTAAAATCTAGTGACATCGAGGACCCATGCCCAACCTGACTGCAGGGTTCCATTCAGAATAGGTTGAGGACCCATGCCTAGCCCGGTTGGAGGGTTCCCCTTAGAATAACTCTAAGTCATCGTCTAACCAATACTATCATCAAGAACTACCAGAAGTAACATCATATTCAGAACACTTCACATCACATCCCAAGAACTATATCTGAGGTCACCATCACATTTTTTACAGAAAAACACATAGGATAGGCTATTTATTTTCCTGAAATAGAAACCTGACGAAAAAGGTAACATTTCACCTCAAATACCCAAACCAGACCTCATGGGGCCCACACATCAATTTTGGTTTAAATGAACAAAATCTTTATTGATAATTCATCCTCAAAATCAAGATCATGACATTGCTGACAGTGCATCAATCAAACATCGTGTGCAAGAGTTGCGTCCAATACAAGTTTTCTCAATAATAATAAATATATTATTATTATATTATTGAGGAGTTTAGTGTGACCAAGCCACATGCTCGAACCTTAAAATTATTGAATTATCCTAAAAAGGTCTATCTCAAAGTGTGGATCACGTTTCCATAGATGGAATGCAAAACATATGCTCCATTTAAAAGTTATGGTAGTTTTAGTCCGCAACCCCAAGGCCTACTCCGGACTACTCTGACCCGCCTGGCTCGCTCCGGCCCATCGGCTCGCTCCACTTCTGGCCTGACCCACTACCAAAATTAGCCCAACCTACTGTTCAGTCACCGCCCTTCTAACCAGTCACCACCCCATATCAACACGACTGACCGACTGTCCACAATTCATGGTGGTAGTCGCTGCCTCAGTCTCACCGCATGACCTCGCATGGCCGATCAGCTCCACCACATCACGACACTGCCACACCGTAGTGCCACTGCTATGTGCCACCACCTACAACTGCATCAGCAGTGCTCTATTGGTCCCTTCTATAGACCACCAGGCCCCCTTCGTTTTCCTGATTGTGAATCCAAAACCAGATCATCGATCCTCATGATGAGAGCTTTACAGAACTAGCCTCTGCTCAATGATCCATTGCCGATTTGTAGTGTAAAAAAGTATACGACAAATATCCACAAAGAATGGATGAATAATGAGAAGATTTATAGGTTCCAATCATGGATCGATGGTTGTGTTAGTGCGACCATCAATTATTAATATCCAAAGTGAAGAAAAAATTGACAAAGAGTTTATTTTTCTAGGAAAACATCAACTAGAGATAAAAAGAGAATAATAACACCTCAAAACAACCTGTTCGTGGTTGACGGTGCATTCTCCTCACTCCCATTATGACCCATCGATGATTCTTCAAAGGAAACTCCATGATCTGAAGAAAAACGAAGGAGATAGAGAGAGAGAGCTTGATGGAGATAGAGAGAGTGTATTAGGGGATAACCCTAATCCAAAATATTTAAATTTTTATTTATAGAAAAACACTAAAACCCCCACCAACAGCTGCAGAATTTGAACCTCCCATGCCCTCTCATTTTATGTCACGCTTAGGTGAAACACCCCATTAGAAACTCAACATCGGTCTCAGATTTACAATTCGAGTCTCCATTCAAAATTTATTTGAAATGACATGTGAGACTAAATAATTAAGTTTAATTATTTTAATTATGGGTTTTCCCTTGGGTGAATGTTTCCAAAAAAGTCACGCGCTGAAAAAAGTTATGCCCCTCCTAGGGTGAACGCCACCTTCCAGAATCAACCGTGGCCTTATATTTCTGATCTAATCTGCCATTTATGAGTTATACCATTTTATTCACGTTCATATTATAAAATATACTTAATATTTTAATAAAATTTATTCCATGCACACTGGGCCTCGAAATCACATGTTTTCTCAGCGCCTAGCTCTGGAATTATATAGAGAAACATTTTAAAGTCTCACAAGTCAAAAAATGAGTCTCTACATCATTCCCTCCTTCAATATTTTCATCCCAAAAAAAAACTAGGAAAACAACTTAGGATACTAAGCCCACATCTTGCTATACCACTCCTAAGAACTCTCCTTCACGTTTCTGTGTTGTCACAACACATGAACCAAATGGATATCCCATCCACATAAGGTTTTCTCTTATAGATCCTCTATCATCACCGGGTGCTCTATAAAGGTGGATCCATCTTCAATATCCAGCTTTCCCCAGTCGATGACATGCATAGGATCATGCACGTCCCTCCTCAGCTACGACACATGGAAGATGTTGTGCACCCGATCCAGTTGAGGGGGTAGGGCAAGGCGGTAGTCAACCTCACTAACCCTCCACATGATTTCAAATGACCTAATGAACATCAGAGATAACTTGATTCCCCAACCAAACCTCCACATTCCACATCATGGGGGAGACTCTCAGGAATACATTGTCTCCCTACTCGAACTCCAAATACCCATGATGGTATTCTACATAGGATTTCTGTCGTCTTTGAGCCATCTTCATCCATTCACAGATGACCTGAACTTTCTCCATCATCACTTGAACCAACTCTATGCCCACTAGGGTTGACTCACCATCCTTTGTATATCACTAAGGTGACCTACAAGGTCTCCCATATAGGGACTCAAAATGTGATATACCTATGTTAGAGTGGTAGTTGTTATTGTACACAAACTCTAACAAGGTTAGGTTCTCCTCCCATCTCCGACCGAAATCCAACACAAAAGCCCTCAAAATTTCCTCTAGTACATGGATAGTGCACTCAATATACCCATCAGTTTGGGAGTGAAAAGATGTACTCATCTATAGATGGGTCCCAAATTCCTCCTGTAGGCCTCTCCATAACTGCGATGTAAACCATGCATCACAATCAGAGACAATCGTCAAGGGTACCCCATGAAAGAGGATGATCTATTGTATATAAAACTTCCCAAAAATCTCCCTGGAACTATACTCCCTAATAAAAAGGAAGTGCACTGAATTCATGAGTCAGTACACTATTACCTAGATGGCATCATGACCCTTCATTATGCGTGGAATCCCTATGATGAAGTCTATGGATTTAATATCCCACTTCCACTCCAAGATCTCAAGAGGCTGCAACAAACCCTCTAGGACCTAATGCTCATCCTTTACCTGCTGACAGGTGAGCATCGTGGGATGAACTTAGCTACGCATTGTCTAATTCCAAAGCACCAAAATTGCTACTAAATATCCCTATACATATTCCCCACACCGGGATATACAACTAAGGGAGAAGTATGGAACTCTCACATCACTTCCTCCTGCATCACAACTGGAACCACTATTTTCCTATAGAACAAAACCTCGTGATTCCATTCTTCAGAATCACCATCAAGTGCATCGCCTATGGATATATGATCACACATAACTTCATAGTAAATATCTACAAGTTGGGACTCCCTCACATGCTCCAGGAGTGAAGGAGTCAACACCATCGACTTTAGTAAGGTTTTACCCTCCTACTCCACCAGGGTTAGATGTAGGGAAGCTAAATGTTCCGAATCTTCCTATACTAGGAAAGAATGGGATTTCATGATAAGGGTTTCTTCTATAATGTTTAACTTTCCTAGAGTATATACTATCTCAAAGTCATAGTCCTGCAGGAACTCCAACCAGTGTTGCTGCCTCAAATTCAGGTCTCTTTGGGTGAAGATGTACCTGAGGCTCTAGTAGTCTGAGTAAACCACAAAGTGCTCTCCCAGAAGATAATTCCTCCACATCCTCAGGGCTAAGAATACATCTTTGAGCTCTAAGTCGGGAGTCACATAGTTCTTCTCACATGATCTCAACTTCCTTGACCCGTATGTGATGACTACCTATCGTTGAATCAACACACAATCGAGCCTAGCTCCTAAGGCATCACAATACACTATGAACTCAACACCCACCTCTAGTAGTCCCAAAACTGGAGCACTCATAAACCTATGCCTAAAATCCTTGAAGGCCTTCTGGAACTGATCAGACCAGGTAAACAAATGCCCCTTCTGCATCAGAGCGGTCAAAGGGGTATGATTCTAGAGAAATCTTCCAAAAATATCCTGTAGTACCCTACCAAACCAAGAAAGATTTGCATCTCTAATGTATTATTGGGTGTATCACAAGAAATCATAGATTCGATATTCACTAGATCCATGGATAAAAATTCTTTATAGATGACATTCCCCAAAAATTAAACTTAATATATCCAGAATTGGTGCTTCGATAACGTTCCATAAAGATGGTTCTCTCGAAGTAAATAAAGAACCATCCTCAAGTGCTCTGCGTGATCCTCCTCTAATGTAGGGGTAAATGAGTATGTAGTTGATGATGAAAACAATGAAACAATCCAAGTATGTTTGGAATATATGGTTCATCAACTCCATACTAATGGTAGGGGAATTCTTCACACCAAAGGGCATCACTAGGAACTCGTAATGCCCATAACGACATCGAAAATACAACTTCAGAATACCATCCTTGAAAAATAATATTTGGTGGTAGAAAGATCTAAGGTTGATCTTGGAGAACCATCCAACACCTCGAAACTAGTCAAAGAGGTTGTCGATACTCGGTAATGGGCACTTGTTCTTTATCGTGGCCTGATTTAGGCAACAATAATCCATGAAAAGTCATAATCTCCCATTTGAATTATTCACAAATAGAACTAGATATTCCTAGGTGAAACACTATGTCTAATGAAAAATTTCTCACAAAGGTCATAAAAATGAAAACATAGCTCTTAGAGCTCAGTGGGTTCCATACGATATGCTGTAGAAGATATTAGGGTAGTCCCTCGTTGCAAGTCAATGAAAAACTCCAACTGTCTCCTCAGAGGTAGTCCTAGAACGTCTTCGGGGAAGAAGTCCATATATTCCTCCACAACTAAAGGAACCTAGATATATGATTAATTATATACACCAAGGGTTAATATCACCAACTAATGGGTAAAAGGATATAGCCTCTAGCTCACAACACCTACCTACCTTGCTATGATCTCTCATTCACCGAGAAAGGAGAACCTCGTCTCATTAGTGTGTAGGTATCTGACTAGCCTTTAGTGATATTCAATATGGTCTTGAACCATGGAAAGTCAATCAATACCAAATATTATGTCATAAGGTTCCATCATGTTGACCAGTAGGTCCTACATGAACCTCTCACCTCCAATCGACAGCTTGCACTGTTGTTAGATGAAACAAACAGTAGAAGTGCTCCTCATAGGAACCTCGAGACAAAGTTGTTGTGCTAGAAACTCCACTGGGAGCTCAAATTCCCATACCAAGAGTAACAATATAAAATAGTGACTGGAGTTTATGTTTAATAATACTGAAACAATATTCGAATAAACACAGAGCGTACCTCAGATCATCTCATGCACTGGAGGATCATGAACATCCATAGCTTGTAGCTGTTCCTGGACTTAGCCGCCATCTCCCTAAGCCTGAAATGGGATGATCGATGGTGGGAGAATCTCATAGTATCATCCACCACCTATAGCTCCTCCTTCTCCTTTTCCAGTACCACCTCCCTGGGGACCACCTTGTCCCTGGCTGGGGGATCCCTGATCACGATGCTGCCACTACCATGGTGGTTCACCTGCTATCTAATGGGGATTCTCAGCATGTCTGGTCTGGTAGTCTCATGCCATGAGACCTCTCTAGTCACAAGCATAGAACCTTCCCTCTCTAGGATGAACCGGTGCTCTACGCTACCCTGATGCCACTTTACCATGTGCTCAAGCCTAATCATGAAAAGATCTCCTACTCTAAGGCCCTACCAACTGACAACTTCCAACTGTCATAGACATATAATCTCTTTAGTGACCACTGACAATCCCATTTGACTAGTGCTCCTCCGACAGAAAACTCTCTATCACTAGAACTCACTCTATCACCCTGACATAGGTGGGGAATGCATAGGGGTACTATGCTAACACATATCTCTCTGTAGAGTCCCAACTTGAAATTTTGTTCCCAGAGTTAGCCATCACAGATCATATCCAGAGAGTACTGAGTTAGGTATGTGAACCTACATAAGTAATCCGACACTTTAAACCCTCCCTTTAGAATCTCTATAAGCCCCTAAATCCAAACCAAGAATAAACATGCGGGGTAGTACTCCTCAAGGAACAACTTATAAAAAATTTCCCATGAGAGTTTCTCCTCATCGTGCATCTAGGTAAAAAAGTTCCACCAATGTCCAGCCATCCCATGGAAAATACTAGCTTCCGAATCCACCATCTGATCCATCAATGTCTACACAAGGATGAAGAGGTGGGCCACCGACTCCAACCAGTCCTTCACTCCATGAAGATCTGGCTCACCGTGGAACCTCAACGGTCCCTGTCGCTGAAACTCACGAAGGGTGCTCAACTTGTTCTTTTACTTAGCCTACTCTATTAGGAATATATGCTACTCAACAGGTAGAGGTACTGCTATTGTCCCACCTAGAGGAAGGGGATCACATTATAGACCCTGAACTGATGCCTCATCACTCACAGGGCTATCGTCACAAACCAAAGCTGGTATCCCGAATGGATGTCATCGTGGAGGCATCCTAAAATTCACCAAGGAGTACCACGATCAGATGAGCACATATATATATATATATATATATATATATATATATATCAATAACAACAATGGGGAACTGACTCAAGTAAGATAGTCAAAGACTCAATCCTATATGGTGTATGTACCATTGTTCCCTCTAACAAGTATCTCAGGATGCCAAGTCAACAAGTGGGAAATCATGGTCTTGGTGAACAAATACATTAGCCACCCATACCATCCCTAGACTCTGTATCCTGAGATACACTCTCAAGACACTTTGATACTATTTCCCTAAAACCAACCAAGACCTTTTTAGGAAAACGTCTAAACAACATCCCAAGGGTCAAACCAACTCTAATACCACTTTTTCATGACAGGACCCATACTGGGCTCGAGCCACAACTGCCCCAATCCTGCCTCCATAGGCCAGGGGGTGGTGACAAGTGCCGAAGGAACAACCAACTCCGGGAGTTCTTTGCCTAAGTACCTACACACACAAACACACACAAACATAGCCAAATCAATGAAAAAGTGCATAGGGAAAGAAGTAAAAGATGCGATGTACTGTAAATAAACTAAGAATGAATGGAGCACTAAAAAATACAAGTAGAGTAATGTAAACATAAAAGGGAAAAGGGGAAAATACACACCCAACTAGAAAAGTGTCCCAGCCTATCTGAAACTGGAAAAAGGGAAATATTTTATAGAGCCCCACTCTAGAATCTGAGCTATGACCACCGTATGAGGTCCAACCACTTGTATCCCTAAGCTCCCTAAAGTCACGAACAAACATGTATATCATCTGAATAAGGCATGATACATATAGGAAAATCCCATGCAGAGGTGAGTATTAACATACCCAGTAGGATTCCCTAAAAATAAGGGGGAGTAGTTAGAGATACAAAAAGGAAAGTAAAATAGTATATAGAACAATTATAGTAAAAGAGTGAATCTCAAACCAATAATAGAGTGAAGTAATCTCATCTAAACACAAGGAGCTAGAGACAGTGAGAGGATGAACTTCTCATTGAGTCTTCACTACCTATAGTAGGAGAGTAGACTTATCCAAACATGAGAATCTAGACACTGAAAGCTTATGGGATACCCCACATGTCTTTGCCTCTCCTGGAAGGAGAGTTACCAAAACCTAATAAGTGGGTACTGAAATAGGATATATATATATGCTCAGTCAAAGAAACCCAAACAAGAGAGTAAGGGGATCTCCATCTCATAGCTCAGCCCAAGAATAAGAGTCTATAACATTTCCAGAAGTAACCACCATTGATGCCTAACATCCCTCTTGTCTACCTTGAATTGAAATTCAAAAGGTCTCAAACACCACACCTCAATAATATTTGCTTTGGGAAGATCTGTCTCACCCCAAGGTTTTAGGTCATGTCACAAGGATGTGTCTCAGTGGGGAAAACACCCCACTTTCTTATAATGTTCAGAGTTACATCAAATCATGTCTCTTCACTGATCTGCATAGTTAAGAGGTCGTGCCCCAGGGTTGAGGACCCATGCCCAACCCGACTAGAGGGTTCCACTCTAGTATCATCGAGGACCCATGCTTAGCCTGACTGGAGGGTTCCACTCTAGTGACATAGAGGACCCATGCCCACCCTAGTTTGAGGGTTTCACTTGGAATAGGTCAAGGACCCATGCCCAGCCCAGATAGAGGGTTCCACTCTAGTGTCATCGAGGAACCATACTCAGCCCGACTAGAGAGTTCCACTCGAAATAGACCCGGGTCATCACCTAAACACTGCTGTCATCAAGCACCCTAAAAAAGAGTGTCATGTTTGGAACACTTCACATCAAATCCCAAAAACTATATCTGAGGTCACCATCATGTTCTTCATGAAAAATCATGCAGTATATGCTCTTTATTTTCCCAAAACGGACACTCGGTGAAAAAGGTCACATTTCACTGCAAATGACCAAACTGGGCCTCGTATGTCCCACACCTTGATTTCGGTTCATGAACCCAAAATAGGTCTTTAAATTTACACCTCAACATCAGGATCCTGAAAATGACGACGGCATGTCGATTAGACGCCGTATGCAGGAGTTACGTCTGATACAAGGTTTCTCAATAATAATAAATATATTATTATTATTTTACTACGGTGTTTAGTGTGATCGATCCATGAGATAGACCATTGAAATTATTTAACTAGAATCAAAAGGACTGTCTCTAATCGGGGATCACGTTTCTATAGATGAAACATAAAACATATGCTCTATTTAAATGTTATGGAATTTTTAGTCCATAGCTCGAAGGCCTGCTCTGGCCCGCCTAACCTATCGTCTCACTCTGATTCTGGGCCGACCCACTACCGACACTGGCCTGGCTCACTGACCAGTCACCTCCCCATGTCAATGAGGCTGACCATTCATCTGTGATTTGCGGCGGTAGTCTCCGCCCCAGTTGTACTGCGCAACCCTGCCCGACTGACCAGCCAGGCCACGCAGCTCTGCCGCATCGCAACACCACAACACCGTGTTTCCGCCACCGCTCCACAGTTTTCTGCTGATAAGCCACTGTTGTGCGCTACACTGGTGGTCCATTCCTCAGACCACTAGGCCTCCTATGTTTTACTGATCATGAATTTGAAACCAGATCGGTGATCATCAAGACAAGATCTTTACAGAACCAGTCTCTTCTCGACAATCCATCATCGATTTGTAGTGTCCCAAAGTAGATGGAAAATATCTATGAAGAATATATGAAGAACGAAAAGATTTATAGGTTCCAATCATGTATATATGGCTGTGTTAGTGCGACCATTAATGATTAATATCCAAAGTTAATAAACAATCGACAAAGAGTTTATTTTTCTAGGAAAAATTCAATTGGAGATAAAAAGAGAAGAATCCTACCTCAAAACGATTCGTTCATCATTGACGGCGCATTCGCCTCACTCCCGTTGGTATTTTCCCACAATTAATCAAAGGAAAATCCTTGATCCGATGAATAATGAAGGAGAGAGAGATTGGTGGAGATAGAGATAGAGAGAGAGGATTATGAGATAACCCAAATCTTGAACCATTAAATTTCTATTTATAGAAAAACACCAAAACCCCTACCAACAACCGCAGAATCCGAACCTCCCACACCCTCTCATTTTATATCAATCTTAGGTGAAACACCCCATTACGAACTCAAATTTATCTCATATTTCAAATTTGAGTCTTTGTTAAAAATTTATTTGAAATGATATCTGAGACTAAATAATGAAGTTTAATTTTTTTAATTATGGGTTTTCCCCTGAGTGACTTTTTCCATATAATTCCCACACCGAAAAAAGTTATGCCCCACCTAGGGTAAACACCACATTCCAGACTCAATCATGGCATCATATTTCTAATCCAATCTACTATTTAAGAGTTATATCATTTTCTCTGTGTTCATAGTATAAAATATACTTAATATTTTTATAAAATTTATTCCCGGCACACCAGGCCTCGGAATCGTATGTCTTCTCAGTGCCTAGATCTGGAATTATATAGAGAAATATTTCAAAGTCTTACAAGAAAAAAATCAGGTCTCTAAAATAACCAATCCCAGGCTCAGGGAGTGTTAGTAATGGATATGTGATAAACCTTCTCTTTATCTCAAGGATAGCTTATTAAATTATGTCTTCCCACTATAATTCCACTCCTTTATTCATCAGCAAAGTCATAGATGCTAATTAATGGGAGAATTTTGGGATAAACTGTCAGTAATATTAAGCTAGGCCTAGAAATCTCCATATCTCAACCACGTTCTAGGGAAATATCCAAGAAATCACTGCCTATAATTTATCTTGGCCCATAGATATTCCTATATCAAGCACCACAAACCCCAATAATCTCACCTCCTATATTCGTAAGTCACACTTCGACAAATTGGTGTAAAACTGATGTTCTCAAAGAGTAATTAGGACTATCTTGAGGCGTGTAGTATGTTAATCCAATGTTGATGAGTAAATGAGGATATTGTTGAAGAAAACTATGATGAATGAGTCCAGATATGGGTGAAAGGTCATTTTCATGAGGACCATGAACACTGTCAATGCATTCCTCAAATCGAACAACATCACCAAGTACTCATACAAACCATACCTGCTCTAAAATTTTGTATTTAGAATTTCCTCCTCTATATCTCACAATTGGTGATATCATGATTGAAGATCTATCATAGAGAACCATCAGGATCCCCATACCTGATAAAAAATATCATTGATCCTAGTAAATGAATATCGATTCTTCATCGTCACCTAGTTCAGTTTCCGGTAATCAACGCAGGATCAAAGACTACCAGCCACCTTATTGGAGAAAAATATAGGTGTGAACCATGGTGAATCACTCAACCAGATAAATCCCTTACACTATAAGTCTCCGATCTATACCTTGAGATCCTTTAGTTTGTTTGACACCATATGATAATGGGCTATCAAATGGGATATTTACTATGTACGAGATAAATCTCAAAGTCATATCCTATATTAGGGGGAAGTCCTGTAGAGTCTTATGAAAAATATCCTGTTAGAGATCCATGATGGAGGAAAGGTCGAGAGGACTGTCATTGATCCTACCAAGATAGTGAATCCTTCTATCTATGTTGTAATCATCATGAGATGAATCATGTTTTTTCCAACTCGGACTCCCCCCAGTTTCCACTATCTATTCATCACATATCTTTCTCCCTTATATGAAGAAAAAGACACCCATCTATGATTGAAAACAATGTGATCTCTGAATCTAGTTAGATACTCCATGATTATAATCAAATCATAGGTCATCATATCTATAATCATGAAATCCCACAGATATACATAGCTTAAAATTACTATATGACACTATGGGTATCACTAGAGATGACCCCACTTAATTCCCAATAGTGTATTAAGGGAGACTAACAAATATGATAACTTGATCGGTAGGTTAGGTCTAGTAATTTCTTGTGAATATATGAAATAATGGGATGCAACAATATCAAAAAATGATAGTAGATAATGTGTACATAATCAAGACCTTACCTTGAACCATAGATGGCCCCTCTCCTCCATCTACTGCTGACTGATCTAAAATATATACATGACCATTCTGAGCCAGCTGTTGAAAACCTTGACTAGATATCTGGCTCCTTAGCTATGCCTTCCATAAACTCCCTCCCAAATCTATAGCATAAAACTACTGAAGATGTCTTGTCTTTCAGCATTGACAATATTGAATCTAGGGTATCGAGAATACCCCACCGTAATGTATGAACTTCCCATAGTTGAATCACTATGGGTCAACTCTAATATGGAATTAAGAGGCCAAAATATACTTCACTTTCATAATAATTCTTTATCATACATCCATGTACTTCCCCTTCTTGCCATCAGAAGATATACTCATGGCATCAGTGGAATTATACCCAGCTATGCACTGGGTAAGTAAAGAGAACCTACCCCCTTCCTCCATGATATTCTTCATGTTTAGGGATTTTTTGAGCACCTATGGGTATAAAGTTGGGTCAAATTTCTAGAACTGGTTTCTAATATCGAAATAAAGTCTGATCTCAAACTTCCTGGCCTTCTGAGCAACATTCCTAGCTAGAAGTGGTGCAAAGTGGAGAATATTAGTAAAATGACCAGAGTAAGTGTACACTTTTATGGATCCCTAATTCATCTCTATAAAATACTATGATCATTCAAGTTTCAACATATCATGAAATAACTCTTAAAATAATAGGACCTTGAAGGCCTCCCAATTGAGTCCCTCTCTTTGTTTGGCTTGACCCATAACTCCCCACCAATGTATAACATCTCTTTATAGCAAGGAAACTGCCAACTTCAACTTTATATCTATTAGAAACTCAAGGAGGTCAAATATTCCTTCAATAATTTCCACCTAGTCCATGAAATCCTATGGCACACTAGTTCCCTAAAAGTCTAGAGGATGCTGGAGCTAGAAATCACTAACGTAGTCAACCATGGAACTTAGTGGTGGATGAAGAGAAACCACTACCTACACCACTGGGGCAGATACAAGAACATTCCCTAGAGAACACTCCTTATCAGCTAGCGATCCCAATAAACATCTATGAGGTTGAATATATGAAATAAAAGGAACATTAGTAATGTGGGCATATCCTAACCAGTCTATGGGATAACACAAAGGCCTTTCTAGGTGTCTACTTTAAACCCCAAGGTGTTACCCTCCTAGCAGTAACCTTGGTCTTTATCCTTACATGTTAGTCATAGTAATCATATATATTCTAAAAAATTAGTATTTTCATTTCAAATAATTAATTCCAATAAATATATATCATAATAATAGGGAAACATAGATATATCAAACAATCAAAGAAACGACCCTGAATAGAAAGAAAAAATCAAGTCATTTAATTAAAGGACTACTATGCATTACAAAAAACAAGAATATATATGGAATGTGGACCTACATGCCTAGTCATGATGAATGAACATGCCTGAAATATCATAAATCATATACAAACATCATGTGCACCACCCAATGTGAATTTAATAAACTATATCAAAAAAAATAATTTCCCCACTTTATTGAAACTTAGAGGCACACTATACAGTACTAGACAAGCGTTTTCATAGTTCCCTAGATCAATTAATAACCATCATATCTAATTTATACCCTATTCCAAATCAAGGAAAACATAAGAAACAAGATAGTGACTTATAGTCCTCTGATACCATTTTGAAATTCCCCAACCTAAACCTCCAGGTCCGTGATGGAGTTCCAGATGACCTCATGTATGCCTCCTCCATACAAGAGGCTTCCTACTAGAAGAGAGGGTCTAATTCAAATAATGGGGAGACTATAACCTAAGTATCAAGTCATAAAACAATAATAAATAATAAATAATATAATAAATAACTAGAGTAAATATTCTAAAACTGAAAAATTTAATACATGCCATACAAATAGAAGAATCACCCAAAGTAATAAGCTTTTATAATGTATAAAGTAACAAAAAAAAACAAATAAATAAATAAAAATTGGTGGGGTCCTCAAGAGTATGTATTAGTCTACTCCAGCTCCATGCTCCACTAATCAACTTACCACCATAGGGACCTTTCCATTCTCTGGATCTCTAACCATGAAATCTATAAGTGCAATGAAATTCTTGAGTAGGTTGCAAGTAAAAGGCTCAGTAGGAAACCACCAATGAATCATCAACCTAGTGTTCTAAATTACAAAAAGTTTATTCCATACTGATAATAAATATGTGATAATCATAAACCCACAATATAAAACCGAGTGGTCATGCACTAACCAAACCACCACAAACCCCTGGTCATACTTATTTTAGTTCCATGTTGTAAGGACAATGAGATGTATTAATAGTATCCAAAATAGGCACAATATAGTGAACTAGGATCTCAATTTACTCATGGTGACATTTTTATATGATCCCCGAAATCCTGTAGCCATCAAGTGTAATATGCTACCTAATATCCTCTACTTATCCACCATGCTGCCTCGATATCATGAAAATCAATGTATATAAAGATACACCTAGTACATCCACAAAATAGTCACAATAATTTCCTCATAGATCTACCCTATGCTCGAGTCCCTCACCACCAGTGTCATAAGTCAAGCACACTCCCCTTATAAGGTATCGACATCGTACATGGTCCACTTGTCTCAAATAACAACACAACCTCCAAGGAAATGGTAACGTACATTCCTGCATAAAGCATGATAACAAAAATGACATCATGAGATAAATAATAGCACAAATTCAACATGTGAATCAACATAAAACTTGGAATCCAAATATTCTAACAAATATCATGGAAAAATATCATAGCAGGTCTCACAGGTTACACACACATCGACTTGAGAACACAATTAAGCATGGTAAATAGTTATTCCAATACAAAAAATTATATTATGGAAACATGTGTAAATGGTCTTGAGAAGGTGAGGAACTTCCTACCTCATACTTTTCAATGTCATTGTCAAGGTCTATCGATATTTTCATCACTTGAACCACGCTCACACACTAACCAAAAAAGTGATAAGACACCAAGGGATCCTAGAATCGGTTCCAATATTACATGTTTTGGGTTATAGATAAAGGAAAGGAGGAATAAATAAAAGTGATGAAATAAAACTTACTCAAGGTTGATCATTGTAAAAAATGGATCTGTAAGATCTATCCAAGAAGGAGGAAGGATTTCTATAAATTTGGGGGTCTCCATGTCATAAGGAACGAGATGTGATATGGAGGTGTGCTATAAAAAATTGCTGCGACATAGGGTGTAATACCATGGTGTAGGGGGTGTGATGGAAGAATACCACCATGTCACATGACTGATAAATATGACATGGAACCACTGTGCATAGTACCAGCATGGTCTAAAATAGGTACTGTGGCATGTAGAGAGCGTTGTGGATGATCTCCACGGTGCATCAAGGTTTATTACAGTGTGGATCCATACTGATTCATGAACCACTATGATATAGGGAGTGTACCACAGAATATAGTTTCATCCAAATTCATTCAAAGATATCTATCTAGGTGATGTGAAGATAGATATCAAGTCATTTAGAGGGCTTAACCAGCATAGAAAAACCTTGTTAAATGACTATTTAATTCCCTATTCAATTCTAAAGTGAAGGATGTAATTCAATTTGAAAAAAAACCCTAAATTAAAATAATAATATAATATTAAAATATTTAACTCACAAATACTAGTAGATTGGGCCACTATCTATAAATGATGGAGAGAAGGGCTCTACGACATGGTCTTCCTCAACAAAGTGCAACCTCTACAAGAAACCACCTTGGTGAAAACTATAGTAAAAACTATGAAAACAAACTAAACATAACACAACCATTCCTCTGTGTCATAACCATGACTCTACAATATCACAATGGAATAGCCATCTCATCACGTTGTAGACAACTCATCTATGGTGTGATCATGGTGCTAAAGTGTGGTCCCTAACACGACCCTCTTATGATTATTTAAGCTTCTCAAGGCCTACAAAACTCCACCAAAATGTGGTTCAAATAAAAAACAAGTAAAAAAAAAGGAAATTATGATTTTAATTAAGGAAAAATATTTTTAGGGATTTATAAATATAAGGAAATCCTACCGAGTAAAGTGTTACTAACCCCTAAAAACACATCTAGGAGTGCATGAATACATTGTTTGTCTTGATGTAGAAAAGGGAATGTAAACCCTGTTTATTAAAAATGGATTATGCAAGTTATGTTCATACTGGGAAATAATGGAGTTCAAATATGAATTGTTTAAGATTTTGTTATTCTGAATGGATTAAGTCAATGGTTTAACTTTGGAAATAATGTCTTAATTTTTTTTGTCTTATTTTATACTACATTGTTGTTACTTGGTTTCATTAAATTAAAATTTTAACAATGGATTAAATTTTAAAATAAATTAACATTGAAATTTATATTTATTTATTTAATATATTTTTACATCAAATCATTCCCTAATGATTATTTTATGTCTTTCAATACTAGTTTATAGCCTCTAGTGATCAAGGAATGTTCCTAAGCCTTTACAGTTGTTTGAAATGAGATCAGGTCTTATGTATTTGGGTTGGGTTGATAAATAATGGTATCATAGAAATGGTTAAAAATTGATTCTTAGTAATTTGATAAAGAATGGATATTAGCATTATCAAAACACATGAGGTAGTTATAAAAAGGAACAATTAACCTCTTTATGGATAAACATGAGTTTCTAGTGAATCAATTCATAACAAGTGATTATAGGATCACTTGTAATATTATTTTCAGTATTTTTGTCTATAATAATTAAGGATTGGGGTTGGTATTTTACTCATGCATTATGATATACATGGATAGAAATCTCATTCATGTGCATTGGATTATTAATATGATTTCATTACCTAGAAGGGGTTTTGTATGGTTTTGAAATTTATTCTAGTTTTGGAACTGAATATGGATAAAATTATTTGTGATTTCCTTATGTGAAATTAAAGGGAAGGAATCACGAGGATGTGAATAAATCCACTTAAACATATAAATAATTTTTTATTTGGAGTTTTAACTCTTTCGATGAGTGAATATGGGATTTTCTAATAGATCATCGATTAATATTAGGTTTTTTGGAATTTTAGAAACACCTTTACATAAAGATATTTTTCATGAGAAAAAAGATGGAAAATTTTTTATGACCATTCATGAGAAAGTGTCTATGAATGTGGAAAGTATTCCCAAACTCTAGAATTCATTAGTATTAATTATTCAGGTATGTAGAGTAGGAAAAAATCAATAGTGGCCGATAGAAGTTATCAAAGATTTAAAGTTTCAAAAATAGAATCCTCTTATCTTTAGTGATGATAATAGAGTATAGGAATATAAATAATGGTTGCAGAGGATTAACAAAATATTTCAGTTCCCTCATACACTAGATACATCAATGTTAAAATTCATTACTTATATGCCATATAGAATAGATCCTAAGTGGTGGAATATAATTATGGAAGAACATTTTTATGAGGAATTTACATGCGTTATGTATCATAATATTCTTAGTCAATAATTTTACTTGATAAAATTGAGTAAAAGGAATGTTAGGGAATTAAAGGAGCACAAAAAAGGAAAAATAATAGTATTGGAATATGTATATAATATTTTAGAACTGGTATGATTTACACTAGAGTTTATTATGAATAGTAATATTGAATAAAAAATATTTGAGCTGTGTATTTGATCTGATATAAGGTAAATGATTATCTAGTTTTACTAACCTATTTATGAAACAATATTGAAAAAAATAGTAATGGAAGAAGAAGATATGACTGACTCTAAAGGGTAAATTGATTTCTTCCTCAACATAGTGAAGTAAATAATGTCTTTATTGGATATAAAATAAATATTTTTTTAATAAGTGTTAATTAAAGGAAATTTGTGATATTAGACTCGTCTTAATGGAGGATAAAAATTTCATGTTACCAGTGAGGTGGCACAAGGCATTGAATGTTATATTTTTATACCATTACTATGAAGTGTGATCAATTTAGAATTATAGGACACATGAAATAATTTATTAGGTAAGTAAGTGGAATGCCTTTAAAATTGGCATGAGGATTGGGGATGTCTGTATAGAGACCAACGAAAGATATAGTTACAACTATGGTGATGATAAGTGGTAAACCTTGATATGGTAAGACACAAAAGAATCCATGGAAATTTTTCATGATAGAAAAATTTCTAGGAGAATGGGATGAAGGAACTGAGACAATATGATGTAACATTCTTATTTATTCCACCATGATATTTTCTATGTTTGATACATATATATCTCATTCATTCATATTTTCATGTGTAACAGACCAGTTTAATTTTCATGTGGAATTAATTACTTATTCTATAAATATTGAAACACCTCTTTGAGTGAGGATAGAACAACTATTTAGATTTTATTTTTGTTTAATTATGATTAGTAATATATCAATATCATGGGATTTTTTGGTTCTATATATGAGAACACATGATATCATAACTACAATGGATTGGATTATACTATTTGAGGCTTATATTAATTTCTATGGTCATAGATTATATTTTACTTTAATTTATGGGACTGTTCAATCTTTTTAAAGTGAGTGGAATATTCATCTGAGTTAAGTAGAACCTTTCATTATAAATATTATAGATTTAACTTTATAATAAGATGGTTTTATTCTTAGATCAATGGATTTAGGGAATAAAAAATATTTTATAGTGGTAGTAGATTATTTCTTAAAAGTTTTCCCAAAAGTATTTCTAGACAGCCCCGAGTGAGAAACATGGATTTATCAATTGACTTGATACCAAGAATAAGTCTAATATACTTTCCTTCATATTTCATGGATCTATTTCTTTTGATAATTTATGACCCAGTTGGATTATTTATATTGAAAAGAATTTATTTGAAAAAGTGCATCACCATGGATAGTTCCAATTATTTTTTCCAAGAAGGCTTATAGTTTCTTATACTTATGTATTGACTAATAGAATCTAAACTAGATGATGTTGAAAAATAACCCCCATTTAACTTGTATTGAGAATATTTTTAATCAATATAAATGATCAATAATAGGTTTTAAAATATTGAATTAATGAAATGATATCACTAATTGAGGGTGAAGAGTGAGGACATTAGAAAGAAAAATTTTGAGATAAGGTAAAGATATTACATGTTTATGATTATTCTATTTTTTGCTACAAATTCTCCTCATATTTTTATGACTATGATGAATCAAATGTTTCAAAAATACCCCAAATCATCCATAGTGGTGTTTATGGATGACATATTGATTTCACTAGGTTTAATAGGAGAGCATGAAATACATTTAAGTATTTTATTATAAATTTTGAAAAACAACCAGCTATATGGAAAGATGTCGAAATGTCAACTTTGGATTCATGAGGAAAGGTTTTTAGGAAATTTTATCATTGATAAGAGTATTTATATTGTCACTAAGAAGGAGTAATAAATAAAGTTATGGTATTTTCCTAATAATTATTTTAATATATGAAGTTTTATAAATATGGATGGATATTATAGTCAATTCATTAAAGATTTATTAAAAATGGAATCATAAATTATGGTGTTGACTTTAAAGGATTTAAAGTTTTAATGGAGTGAGAAGTTATATGGAGACTTTGATGAATTGAAGAGAAGGCTAACTTATTATTTTGTGTTAATGTTTCATGAAACTAGAAGATAGTATTTTTTTATTATGAAGCATTATGTTTAGGTATGGAATTCACAATCATGCACAATGAAGATGATGTGGAGTATGGATCAAGGAAATTATAGACACATGAAAAAAATTATCCAATACATGACTTGGTGATGGAAGTATTTTTTTAGTATTTATAGATTTGGTGAAATTACTTGTTTAGTGATAGGTTTTTGGAGTATTCTGATCTTAAGAGTTTGAAGTATATTTTCAATTAGTGAGATTTAATTTTGAGTTAAATAACACGGTTTAAGTATCTTTAGAATTTTGGATATGATTTTTCTTATACACTAGGAAAGGGAAATGCTGTAGTGGATTAATAGAGTTGAAAGACTCAAGAATTTAAGTAATTAAAAGATTAGTAAAAACTAAAAAACTTAATAAAAGATATACATATAGAGGATCAAGAGGAGGGGGATCATATGATGTTATATTTGATTAACATCACTTCTCCACTTGTGAATCAAGAATATTAGGGATAAAAAATTGATATTGAATGAAATAGGTTTTCTAATTACATAAATAGTGGGGAGACCATTGATGGGTGTCTCTAAGTATGTATTCAATGCTCTATTTAATGGATTGGATAGTGGTTCCATCAAGTTTAAGGTAAGGGGTTTTGAAATCATTTCATAACTCTAGTTGAGAAGTTCATCCCAGGCTAGTGAAAATGTATCTCGATACCAGATAAAAGTTATTTTGGTCATGAATGAAGAACATAGTAAGTGGGTTTATATATTGGTGTTTTATTTTTTAAGAATTATTTGATGAGCATAAATGTATTTTGGGAAATTTGTAACCTTTACTTATGTTGACTTTAAATTGGTAAAATATTTGTATGGAATTTATAGTTGGATTTCCAAGGTCACTAGAGAAGCATTGTATTTTCAGGGTAATTATGGACTAATTTAAAAAATAATCTCACTTTTTACTCATTAAAAAGTGTTTTTTCATAGAAGACTTGGATAATTTATATATAAAGTAAATAATAAGGTCACATGGAATTCCTTTATCTATTTCATAAGATAAGGATTATTAGTTGACTTTAAGGTTCTGGAGAGGATTAAAAAAGGTGATGGGTACTCATTTGAATATAAGTACATCATATTATCCTCAAATGGATATGAAATTGGAATTAACTATATAGAATTTAGAGGATATTATTTGAGTTTTTGTTCCTTATTTTGGGAGATCATGGGAGGATCACATACTTTTGGTGGAATGTTTATATAAAAATAATGATCTAATGTCATTACATATGTATATTTTTGAAGATATATATAGAAATACTTAGTGATCGACTCTATATTATGATGGGGTAAGAGAGAGGTGTCTCTTGGGACCAAGTTTGGTTCTATGATGAAAAATAATATTAATATAATGCTGAAGAGATTTATGATAGCTCAAGCACAACAAAAATCTTATACAGAACATAAATGACAATCATTGGAGTGTTCAGTTGGTGATAAAGTTCTTTTTCAGGTGCTTCTATTTTTGGGTCATCAATAAATTTGTAAGTAAAGTTTTATCCTCAATATGTATAATCATTTTGAATAAATAAGAGAATTAGGAATGTGAATTATCAGTTAGAGTTTCCACCAATGTATTTTGTTGTGTATGATATATTTCATGTTTCATAGTTAAGGAAGTATCAAACAAAACCATATCATGTTATTTGATAAGAATATATTGAATTGAAACCTTATAATAACTTTATTTAAACATTATTGTTGATTATTGATAAAACGAAAAGGTTTCTAGAGGAAAAGTTATTCCTTTGGTTTGAGCATTGTAGTAACATGTTAATGTTTTGGAGGAAACAAAGGAGAGTGAAACTCATATGTGATAATAGAGGGTGTATGTTTTTGAGTGTAAGAAAACCTAGTGATTTTTCTTTGTCTTAAATCCCTTTAGCAGGGAGAACTATAAAATCTATTATGTTTGATTTTATCAATGTGGAGATAGTTTGATTTTTTTTTTCTAAATTCACAACCTTGTAAAAATGGAATTTATGTTTATAATTGTTTAATTATTTAATAGAAAAATATTTTTTGATACATGATTAATGAAGAAATATCAACATGTTTAAACTTAGAGAAATTAATTTTATGACATGTAATTGGTGTCACTCATATGAAATTGCATTATTAGAGTGGAATTAAATATGGGTATGGTTGACATGAAATTATAGTGGGTTATTTTATTAGTTCAAATAATTTTATTAATATATTGACACCATGTATATTTTTTTTTGGAATAATAGGACTTATAGGATTTTAAAATTTTGAAAGAAAAATATTATTATGGAAAAAATGAAAGGAATAATAAGGTCTTTACCATGAAGATATGGTGGAGATAGATAGGTTGTAATTGAGATAAATTAAAGGGATTTTACTTATAAATTAAATAAATTTATACCTGGTAGATTTTATATCTGATAATAGAGAAATATTTTCTATAAATAAAGGGGTGAATTGATATATTATAATCTTTTATATCACTATAATTCTCTATTAATAGTGATGGAAAATTGGAACAATGTGATCAGATGGTGGAAAGTTGGACATATTATGGATAGATTTTCATGGTATGTTCTTAAGTGATCTAATATTATTTTGAACATGATTAAATTATTTGATAATCTATACATATAAATTAAAACCATTAGTTTCACTATTATATATCTAAAAGGTCTGATAAATAGATTTTTAACATTTGGAATGAGGCCATACCAGATAACATGGGGGTTATTCCACTTTTCAGATATTACCCTGTAACCCTTATTATTCTATACCTTAGAGTTAGTGAGTTGAATTGGGTCATGTAAAATAGCATGGGGAAGATTTCGCTCAATGTAGGAATTTACTATGAATCCTAGAGCTACACGGGGGCTATTCCATTTTGAAACAGGACATGCTAATTCAGCACAAGGCCATACTGAATGTGCATGAGTCATGCCGCCAACTCTTAAATTAAAATTTTAGTACTTTATGTGTAATATTTTATGGTTTATGGGGAATTTTAAAAACATGGATTGGTGGTTTCACTTATTAAGTCCATCATCTTGGGAACTTTTGAATAATTCTAAGGAAAGCATCTAATGTAGTGAATCCTATTCCTTGATATACCGTGATTATATGGATTGTGATTGATGTGACTTTTAATTAGTCGATTCAAAGTGAGATTTTATTGAATAATTATAATAAATTTATTTGATTATTTAATAAAATTATGTTTATCGAACTTTTTTATAAATGTAAAATGAAGAATTTTAATGAAAAACATGAATGTTTGGGTTTCATAGTTATGTTACTTTATTCTCAAAAAATGAGTTTTTTAAATTAAATTGGGTTTTAATTTAAGATTTATAGATTTTGGAAATTATTGTCACAAGAAATAATTTTGAAAATAAAATTATAGGATTTTGAAATCAGTTAAAAGGAATGATCATTAGGGACACCATAGTTGAGAATAACCTATGACATGGTCAAAAATATCCATCACTATAGTGAAAAGACACTTATGGATTCATTAGGGTGGGTGAAAATTCACTAAAAATTAACTATGATCATAGTTAGTTTGGTTTATATGTGGTTTCATGATTGATTAATTTTTTTTCACTCATTAAAACTTAAATTATGGAATTATGTTTTTTTTGGGATAAATATACATGGTTTTGGTATCTTTGGAAATATGAAATGGTAAGCATACTCAGAATTAATTATTCTTTATTAAAATGATTTATGAACTATTAAACTATAAGTTATTTTTTTTTTCAAAATGGAATTAGTTATATGGATTGGAATAAATCATACATGGGAATTTGTTGGGGTAATTAATATAAATTTTACTGAGTAAAGTGTTACCCCTACCTGTACATATCATTGTTCATATAGATATTGTTTTCTATGATACAAAAAATGGAAATGACACATTTTTTTATAAGAAATAGATCATACAAGTTTTGTTTGTTATGGGACATGTGGTGTTTGATCGAGTGTAATTAGAGGAGCTTTCTATCCTAAATGGATAAGTTTCATTTGTTTAACTTTGGTCATCATGTTTTTGTTTGTTATCTTATTTTCCACTACATTGTTGGTACTTAGTTTATTTAAAGGTTATTTTAAATAATAATTTTTTTAAAAGAACATTTCATTGAAATTTACATATAGTTGATTATTTTATTTTTGGATAATTTTGGATTGGTGTAGACTAATACATTTTATAAGGGGTGGACAACTGCTCATGACCCAAAATGTACAAGAAATTGTAACTTGAACCAAATGTAGTAGAGATAAACAGAAACACCTACAACAGTACTGTAGTTGTGTTTAATTTTAAATGGTTACTATAGAATCTTGGAATTTGGAGTAATGGTAATGTAGATTCATAGACTTTCTACCACATATCAATGTAGCATAGTGGAATAACTATGCTAATTGAAACTATAGTAATTTAGGTTACTATAGAACCACATTGTTTTTTGAGATCATTTAAAACTAGGGGTTAATACTATGAGATATTACCATGTAATTATACTTTTTAATTTTAGTGAAGTTTTTACCTCTATCTGGACGTAGGGTATAACAAACCATATATCATTACACATTTTATTACATGATTTGTAATATAAAGATCAATTAAACAGAATCCAAGGATCTAGTGGACTGATGTATTTAAAAGATTAAATGATTAAATACAAAAACATGAAAGAAAAAATACATCATCTTTATTTAAAATCCATCATTTTCTCATAAATCCTCTAATACTGGATAAGATATCTTGAGAAATGAATATAGAAAATGGGTGATTTATAAAGCCTGATAAGGGAACAATTGGAGAAAGCATGATACTTATGATACAAAATGAATATCATGATAACATAAAAATAGAATAATAACATGAAATAATTGAATGGAAAATATGATATCATAAGATCATATCATTAAATAAATGTCGAAACAACATAAAACATTAAAATATAATCATAATTCGAGGCTCACTATCAAGACATCATAACATAGTGTACTAGGATAACCACCCATGTACCATACATGGTATATTATGAGATATGTTAGAGTGATATTAGGGAAAAATATTAATATGAATAAATTTATTTGTTCCAAATTGATCATACATCATAAGAAATTATTTCATCAATAACCCATGGACAATGAGAATAAGTTTTATATAAAAAACATCATGTTCATAAGAGCTTAATGGAACTATACTTTCAATATCTTATACCCATGAGAAAGGAATGCGAGTTTCATACATAGAAATCCACAATAAATGAAATATAATTAAATTTATATGAATAAAATTTAATTAAAATAGGATTGGGTATTCACAGTAAAAGAGGGTGGTAGGAAAAATCAAAGAAATATTTTGGCAACATAACAGGTATACAAAATGGATAATGGAATGGGATTAATGAGTTAGAATGGAAGTATATAATTAATATAACATTATTTGAGAATTAATGAAATGATTTTAAGTGTATTAAAACATAGTAACTTTAAAATTAGTAATCTTACTTTGATGAAAGTACTTGAAAGAAAAGGAAGATGAGGATTATCCCTTACTTGCATAGTAGTTTCCAAAATCCAAAAAAGGGCTTATTAGAACCTTATAAACTCCTTGTAAATTATATATAGATATAAAATGAGTGGAAATATAGGATCAAATGATTTTAACTTAATATAAATGATATAATGAGTGGGTATTTATATAAAAGAGGGGGAATTCTTTATTAATTTCTAAACATTGGCCTTAGACATCTAGTTAGAAAAAATTGAAAAACCATTGGCCTTACCATGGTTTTTCCCATGATATTTTCAAAAGAGGAGTGTTTTTAAATATTTTAATATCTTAATAAATGAAATTATTTAATTAATAATATTTTGGAGGTAGAAGGGATTATTTTTCATAATGAATTGTTTTTAAAACTTTTAAAATATACTTTAGGTTTTGAAAGATTCATTAGTGATTTTTAAAATTAATATTATCACTTTAAAATACCTTATTTTAATGAATAATACTATTTTTAGAAATAACTTTACAATATTTATTACATCACTTTTAAGTCATAAGGACGTTTTAATACTTAATGTATATTTATACGGTATTTATTTTTTACTTTAAAAGTCAACTGTCTCAAAAAATTATGAAAAAATTACCATTATCTAATTTTGACGTGATGATTTTAAAAATTAAATTTATTTTATCAAAATAATTTTCTAATTTATTTTAATGAATGATAATATTTTTTAGAAATAACTTTATAGTATTTATTACATCACTTTTAAGTCATCAGGACGTTTTAATACTTAATGTATATTTATACGGTATTTATTTTTTACCTTAAAAGTCAACTATCTCAAAAAATTATGAAAAAATTACCATTATCTAATTTTGACATGATGATTTTAAAAATTAAATTTATTTTATCAAAATAATTTTCTAATTTATTTTAATGAATAATACTATTTTTTAGAAATAACTTTATAGTATTTATTACATCACTTTTAAGTCATCAGGACGTTTTAATACTTAATGTATATTTATACGGTATTTATTTTTTACCTTAAAAGTCAACTGTCTCAAGAAATTATGAAAAAATTACCATTATCTAATTTTGATGTGATGATTTTAAAAATTATATTTATTTTATCAAAATAATTTTCTATATATTATAAATTTACCTTTCAAATAACAAATTCTTATTTATTGAAAATGATATGTTTTATGAAATATTAAACTTTATAACCCTTATAAAAATTACTTGGGACTTCATAAAATTATATTACTTTTTATATTAAAATAAATATTGTTTTATAAAACTATTTAAAGGAAATGAATTTTATTTAAAATTCTTTAATTTATGGTAATTGTGTATTTTAATTACAATCATATATTTTTCAAAAATACGATTTTTTTATTTGTATCTAAAAATTCTATTTATCATATTCATATTACATTAATGCGTATTTTAAATGATAATGAAAATTTGATTTATGTAATTATAATTTCATTTATAATAAGAAAATTTAAAACTTTATACTACTATGGTTTATATACATAGCCTCTTATCACACCACTGTAATCCTTCAGGGTGAGGACTGTGATGATGGTACTCTCATAGGGTGGTTTATTTAATATTGATATGGTGGTAATCTCTACTAATTAAAAATTCTCTCGTAGGTGATTCTTCTAGAGCATCACTTATTGAACCTATACTTGGGATTATTCAAGTGCAAACCCTAGTAATGTTACCACCCTCCAAATATATGATAAATGATCTTCAAAAGCATGATCTTACTAGATGAGGCTATTGTTTATCCATCCGATATCAATTATCCCTTATCATTACCCTTTATATACACTAATTCCAATGGTAAAATTATTACCAATGATTGTAATGCCCAATATTCATAATATCCGATATTCAGATCCTAACATTTCATTTCCTATTACATACTATATATACTCCACTATCCTTATACTTCATCATTCACTACTACACTTATAAAGGTTCTATACTTACTTTGATAATGTCTATTATATTCTTAACACTTATTTTTATTTTTACCATTTTATGTCAGGATTGATCTTCATGGGAGAATTCAAGCCTATAGAGTTTACATTAGTCTTTGCATTTTTCTTCAGTGTTTATCTCCATATACTATTCATATTTGTTATTGTCAATATTTCTTATAATATGTAATGTTCATATGAAATGTAATTGTATTTATATATGTTTCAATAAGGAAAATTTTATTCTAAAACATGAGTTATTTTAATAATAGAAGGAATTTTTAGGCCTCTACATTCTCCCCCTTAAGAAATTTCACCCTTGAAATTACATTTTATACTCTTAGGTGAGAAAAATTGACAATACTTCTGCTTCATCAATTCTTATGGTTCCAATTTTTCTTCCCCATACTTATAGTTCCACCAAAGAACTTTGACCAGGTGAGTCTTTATATTGCATAGAATTTTCTGTCTATGATCTAAGATCTTCACCAGTTCCTACTCATAAGAACGATCATTCTACAATGATACCACCTATGAATTTTTCACATGCGAGGGATATGGTATATAATTCCTCAAGAGGGATATGTGGAAAAAATCATGTACTTAATATAAGTTATGTAGGAGTTCTAGTCGATCATATACAACTCTGATTCGATCGAGAATATTAAAAGGGAATATATATCTAGGAATTAGCTTCCCATTCTTCCCAAAACTCATGAATTTATTCCATGGTGATATGAAAAGGAACTCCTTATCTCTTACATAAAAATCTAAGTCTCATAATTGATTTTAGTATATATTTTCTATCAAATTTTTGATGATTTAATATAATTTTGAATGGTTTGTAAATTCTCTATAATCTCTTAGACCACATTAGGTCCTATTAGATTCTTTTGTGTATCCCCATCCCAACATGTTGAATTCCTACACCTCTCCCAATACAAAACCTCATATAGTTCCATTTGAATGCTATAATAGAAACAATTGTTATATGATAATTATACTAAGTTAAGGGGTTGATCCTAACATCTTTGTAAATCCATTTAATATCATCTCTATATATCCTCTAAAGTTTGAATGGCTATTTTAGTCCTTCTATCTATTTTATGGTGATAATAATTTCTATAACTCAGCTCAGTATCCAATGCTTTCTGAAAACATATCCAGAATATAGAGGTAAGCCTTAGATATCAATTAAATATTATAGATAAAGGTACTATATAAATAAATACCACTTCTATAATATATATCTTGGAGAGTTGGTCATGATATAAATATTATCTGATGGAAATGAAATTCATTTTCTTAGTAAAAATATAAGTCTCATCAATGATTTTTAGTGTATCGTTTCTATCAATTTTTTATTGATTTAATATAATTATGAATGGTTTGAAACTCCTTTTTCATAAAATAGACAAGATCAGGTCCTATCAGATTCCTTTCTTTATCTCTATCTCAACATGTTGGAGTCCTACACCTCTTCCCAAACATAACCTAATATGGTTCCATTTGAATGCTCGAATGGAAACTATTGTTATATGAGAATTATACTAAGGGAAGGTGTTGATCCCAACATCTTTAAAAATCCATTTAACATTATCTCTATATATCCTCCATATTTTGAATGGTTATTTCAAATATCTATCTATTTGATGGTGAAAAGCAATATTAAAACTTAGGTACGAATCTAATGCATTTTTAAAACATTTCCAAAATATAGAGGTAAAACTTATATCTCTGTCTAATACAATAGAGAGTGTTACTCCATGTAGAAATACCACAACTCTAATATATATCCTAGAGAGTTAATCATGAGATAATTCTTCTCATATTTAAATGAAATTCAATGACTTATTAAGGTGATCGACTACAAACCAAATGGAATTATTGTATATATATGTCCTAGGGAGTCCTCTGATGAAATATATGGTAATATTTTCCCATTTCCACACTAGTATGGGCATTCTTTATTGGATTTGGTACCCTAGAAACAACTTCTAAGTACTTCATTGTCATGACCTGACCACCTCGGTCTATGAACATGATCAAATAAACCCCACGTGTCTCTTGTAAAACCTTAGTTTCCTTCCCATCACACCACACACTATTATTAACCAGGGTCACTTATCTGACTAATAATTATTCCCATAGACTGAAACATTATATTTCAATGTGATTTGTCCTTACTCACACACATCATGGGAAAATTCCTAGGAGGTCACGATCTTGATCACTACTCCCGATTAACTACACTTAACCGTGGAGCTCTAATCAGGAAGGATTTCAAAAATAACGGTAAACCTTTTTGATATTTATCCTTTTATGTATCAATTTTATAGGGGTGTTACAATATCCCACCTTTAAATAACAACACCCTTATTATGGAACCCACACCTAAAACCTAGGTAGTGCCGCACAATTTTCAATCGGGTATTGGCACTGTTACCATTTTGTAACAACCTACCTCCTAGCACCATGAACCTGGTAACCAAACCCCATGGGACTCTTGTAATACTATTTTTTTCTTCCCAGTACACCACATAGGTCTCCTAAAATACCTTGGTAATCTTCCCAATACACCATAGGATATTACCCACCAAGGTCACTTATATAACTAATGATTTTCCCCATAGGCCAACAAATGTTATTTCAGTGTGTTTTTTTCCCACTCACACACACCCTAGGAAACTTCCAAATAGGTCACTCATCCTGATCACTACTCCAAGCCAATAATTCTTAACTATGGAGTTCTAATCAGGTAACCTAATTATAATAAACATTAACTAAACTTCTGATTGGGTATTAGCTCTGATACCATTTTGTAACAACCCACCTCCCTAGGCTATAAACCTGCTCACTTGACCCCATTTGTCTCATGTAATACCTTGGTTTCCTTTCTATCACACCACATTCTATTACCCACCATGGTCACTTATCAAACTAATGATTATATCCACATTAAAATACTTGTTCTTCTAGTGTATTTTTTCTTCACTCACACACACCTTGGGAAACATCCTAGGAGGTTACCCATATTGACACTACTCTAGGCCAAGAATGCTCAACTATGAAGTTCTAATCAGGTGGGACCTTGAAAATAAAGGTTCACCTTGTTTACATGAGTAGTAACATTTATTATTTTAAGCCTTAATTTTATAGGGAGTTTGGAATGTACCACAACTCTAGGTGTTAGTTCTGGCGGCCAAAGAAAAAGAGGGAAATTGATGGTTATGTCTCTTGATGCCTTACCTATCATAGGGTGAAGGTCGGGCACCAGTGACTTGGTGTTTTACTTGATCCACTTCTTATACCCATGGGGAAGTGGGAGGGTGTCATGATGGAATTATAATAGGGTTAAAAAGGACCCCGAGGATTCATGATGTAGTCTGGGTGATTGTCAATTGGTTAATGAATACTACTCAATTCATACCGATTAGAGTCTCATTCAGTGGAGGAGTTGGAAAAACTCTATGTTCATGAGATCACAAGCTTGAACGGAGTTCCCTTGATCATTGTATCAGACATAGATGCATGTTTTATGTCATAGTTTTTGGTGGGATTTTCAAAAGGCCATAGGAAATTAGTTTATATTGAGTATTCCATACCATCCATAGAAAAATAAATAGTTAAAGAAGAATATAGGCATATTAGAGGATATGATTTGAGCTCTAATAATAGACTTTAGTGTAGTATGGGATGATCACATAGCCTTGTATGAGGTTTCATATAACAATATTTACCTATATTGATTCATATGAAACCTTGTGAGGCTCTATATGGGAGGTAATGTCATCCACCACTCTGTTGTCATGATACAGGTGAGGAATAAGTTGTTAGACCCAATTTTGTCTAGGAGACCTCCATGAGAGTGAATCTGATTCATAAGAGTTTGTTCATTTCTCAAAGAAGAAAGAGATCATATGCTTCCCATAGGAGGATACCTTTAAAATTCACTATTGGAAATAGGGGTTTCTTGATAATGAATCCTTGGTTAGGCCTACAATGTTTGAGGGAGAAAGGAAATATTTACCAACTTTTTTTGGACCCTTTGAGATCACTGATTGGGTTGACACAATGACATACTATCTAGATATTCCTTCTTTCTACCTAGGTATGCATGACATGTTTCATGCTTCATAGCTTCAGAGGTACATTCTCAATCATGCGTATTTCATCGAATATGAAGATGTCAAGATGGAGCTTGATAGATCATATGAGGTGTGTTTGGGGAAGATTGTAGACCATACTTAGAAGGTATTATAAGGGAAGAAAATACCCCTTTTTTTGGATTTAGTTTTAGAATGAAAAAATCCAAGAGGAGATATATATGATAATTATAAAATTATGTCTAAAATGATATAATTCATTTATCATCACTAACTTTTATAGGTGGGTATTATGATGGTTTTAATGTATATATATGATAATTATAAAATCATTATATGTCTAAAATGATAGTATAATATATATCTTCTTACCTTTTAATCTGTTGGGAAATGATAACATCGCTCATGTGTACGTTTAGACTACCACCTCCAAGAAGCAATGTGATTTGTTTTTAAGTTATATTTTACTTGAATGGTAACGATAATGGATTTGATGGATATATATAGTTTAGATTATATAATAATGATTCTTTAAATATGAATTATTATTTACTTTTTTTCCATCCATCAAAAAGTGAAAACAACGTTCATGCATAAGCACAACCTACTGTCTCCATGAATAGTGTAATTCATATTCTAACTTTAACCATTATGGATTACTATAAATAAGTATATAATTAATATATATTATGTTTATATCATTTTTAATTTTTTTAGATGATTTATGTCATGAACCGACCCACTGGATCCCACCTGGCCATTGGAAGGCCAAGCTGTAACTACTCCAAGCCCACCTCCGTAGTCGAGGGGCTGGTGACAAGTGCCTAAAGACATAACTAAAATAGCATGTGTTTTCCTAAATTACTAGTATACACACACCCAACCATATCTATATAGAAGTGTATATAAATAATAATAAAATATAGTAACATCTAGAGTAAAAGTGATTCATGTAATAACCTCTAGGGAATACAAAAGAGTGTGATAGAGTAAACCAAAATGAAAGGAAAACAATACACACCCACCTAGAATAGATTTCCCAAACTGAAAATAAATGGGAAAGAAATTTTTAGAGATCCTGGATCTAGATATCCAAGCCTCGACCACTTTAGGTTGTCAAATTAACCCAGGTATCCCTATACTCCTCTAAAATCACTACTGACCTATTCATCATCTGAATAAGACTTAACATGTGTGGGAAAATCCCATAAAGGGGTGAGTATATACATACCTAGTAAGACTCCATGAAAAATGGAGGGGGAGAAATAAGAGACAAGATAGAAGTAGTCAACTCAACATAAATAAAGAGGGGAAATAAACCCAAAAACAATATATATATATATATATATGCGCTCATATTATAAACTCGATGAGAGAGAAAGTGGATATCCTTCTCACAACCCTACTTAGGATGATGAGTCTTCCAACAATTCTAAAAGTTCCACCAATAATTCCCAACATATCACATGGATGTTTGAAGAATTAATTAGGAGGGTCAACACCTTTCCATTGTTCCATAGTCCGATGGGACACAAAATCCAACTAGAGGACCCATGCCCTGATACAACAGGAGGGTGCCACTCAGAAGGTAGAGGACCCATTCCCTGATACTATATTAGGGTTCCACTTAGTAGGTAGAGTACCCATGCTCTATTTCAATCGAAGGGTTCCACTCATTTGGTAGAGGACCCATGCCCCGATAAAACTGGAGGGTTCCACTCAGTAGGTATAGGAACCATTCCATGATAAAACATGAGGGTTATACTCAATAGGTAGATGAACCATTCCTTGATATAATAGAAGGGTTCCACTCAATAGGTTGAGGAATAATTCCTTGATACAATAGAAGGGTTCCAATCACTTTGTAGAGGACCTATGATTTGATATAATAGGATGATCAACTCAGTAGGTAGAGTACCCATGCCCTGATATAATAGGAGGGTGCCATTCCATTATTAGTGGAATAATGAATTGATACAATAGGAGGGTGCCACTATATGATGATCTTTCCCAATCAATTCCATCATCGAGCACCACATAAAGATGTTCCACAACCATAAAATCTCACATCATATATCAAAATCCAACATGAAGGTCACAATTAGATTCTACGCAGAAAAAAACTCAGGATAAGCTACTCATGTGCCAAAATCCAAGTAAAAATGAAGGAGATATGAGATGTATAAGTTTCATAAAGAAGTACATGGTGGGTAAGGGGGTCCATACAACGTATGACCTCACTGGGCCTCCTATTCATGTCATCGCCAACACACAACTCGATATCTATGTAGTACTACATAGTGTATAAGCATACTACACAACATGTATTGACCTCACCTGTCCTCCTATCCATGTCCTCTACAACACACAAATCACTATCCATGTAGTACTACATAGAATGTATGGGTAATACATGGCATGTATCACCCTCCCCAGTTTGAGCTAGGTTATCTTGTCCATGTTTGTGTCATTTGGGCCATGTCCATGTCCTCCTAGGGTACACAGCGTGTCCCCCCACATGGGGTCCTGGGCATGTTCTCCTAGAACATGTCCTAGATTCTTGGTGTGGGTCAAATGGCACATGGTCCATACAAAAAATTTATGAAACTTATCTTCCCTAAAACCCTAAATTCCACAAATAGGTAGGGTTACTTGGAATGTTATCATGAAACCACACACTGTGTAGTCACGTTCTATTTTTAGAAATTAATTTTTCTTCACCTATCTTCCTATCTGGACCTAACACCACCAAATATTCCATTTTAACACCCAAAAATGGTGTTAATAACCTCCAACCATTGATTCAAACTCTCTATTGGCTAGGAATCAAAATATGTTGATCCATGGTTTCCCCTCGCATTCCCTATATGCCTCCCGTCACTTTTGATCAGTCATGGACCCCATATCCATGGGATTCATCACCCACATCTTGATATCTATTTCAATCCATCCTTGAATTTATAATCCATTTGTTTCATGTGAATATACCATGCATATGAGGGTTTCATCACACTCAATCCTTCCTTGAAAAGTTGAACCGTGACCCTATAGGACAATGAAGAAGAACATGAAGAGGGAAGGGGAAAATCTCACAAGAAAAGGTGATAATTATTGTTGACTCATGAAATCATAACAAAAAATTGATAGGTGTAGAATCATGGGTGATATCATTAAATAAAAATAATAATTGATTAATCTCATGCGATGTAATAAATAAATCACAAATCAAAGTAGATAATTAATCCATGCTCAATATCTTAATTAAAAGGGTTAAACACAAAAATAAAGAGACCTAAATAGATATTGGATTATTTGTTAGTTATGAAATTATTCCCCAACAATGGGGAAGATCCACTATGAATTCTATATTTCAATTCACCTAAATCCGATCATCCGTCATCATTCGATATCGATATACCAACATAGAATGATAGAACCATCTCTAAAAGATTCCAGGGTTATGAGGAGAACCAAGGATATTTTACATAACAAAATATTTATAGTGTAAAAATTGTATTGGGAAATAAATAAATAAATAAATAAATAAATAAATAAATAAATAAATAAATAAATAAATAAATAAATAAATAAATAAATAAATTCACTCAATGTACCCACCAACAACTGCCTCAATCGAACATTCTATGCTGACCAAATTTAGGTCACACCTAGGGTAAACCCCATGCTCCAGATTCAATTGTGTTTTTAGATTTCTGATCCGAGACTCCAATTCTAATATATTCCATTATTTATGTAAACTTGTGCATGTGTGATATAAAATATATTTATTATTCTTATAAAATTAAATCTGGGATCACCGAGACTTGGAATCGTGAAACGTCTCATCATCTAACTCTGAATATATTTCTTAATATATTCAAAAGACTTACAAGTAAAAAATAGTGGCTCAAAATTATTCTATCCTTAAAATATTTTCATCCCAAAAAATCACAACTATGAAAAATTGGGAGGATACTACGCCTATATCTAGTTATCCTACTCCCAGGATCTCTCTTGCATGCTCTCATACTACCACCACACGAGAACCAAGGGAATGATCCATCCATGCAGGATCCTCTCATGCCGATCCTCAATTCCCACCAGGTACACCATGAAGGTGGTTCCATACTTGATGTTAAACTCACCCTAGTCAATAACGTACATACGATCATGCACATATCTCCTTAGATGCGACATATAGAAGTTTTCATGCGCTTAACCCAACTGTGTATGTAAGGACAACTATTAAGAAACCTTTACAATACTATACAAGATCTTGAATGGCCTAATGAACCTTGAGGATAACTTGCCTCCCAAAATGAATATCCCAATACTCATCCTGGGGAGACTCTCTGGAAATCATGGTCTCCCTACTCAAACTCCAAGAGCCTATGACATGGATCAATATAATATTTATGCTTTCTTTGAGATATCCTCATCTTCTCACAGATCACCTGAACCTTCTCCAAAACCCCTACACTATCTTTGGCCTAACTAGAGATGCCTTACTGATCTCATTCCTACATAAGGGTGATCATCAGGGTATCTCATACATGACCTCAAATGGTTCCATACTGATAGTATAATGATAACTATTATTATGTGTAAACTCAACCAAAGGTAAGTGATCCTCCCTGCTCCAACCAATTTTTATCATATAATCCCTCAACATATCTTCTAGCACCTAGATAGTGTGTTCAGTCTAGACATATGTATGGGGGTGAAAGGATGTACTCATCCTAAACTGGGCCACAGATTCCTCCTATAGGACAATCCATAACTATGATGTGATCCACCCATCATTTTCGGAGAAAATATTTGAGATCATCCCATGAAGGCAGACAATATCCCACAAATAAAAATGCCCCAAAATTTCCCTCAAACTATACTCATTGATAGAAAGGATTTACACCAAATTTATAAGTCAGTCAATTATCACCCATATGACATCATGGCCTCTCACTATCTGTAGAATACCTAACATAAAGGAAAAGGATATTGCATCCCATTTCCTCTCTAGGATATCAAGAAGCTACAAACAACCTGCCATAACCTACTACCAAACTTTATCTTACTGACATGTGAAACACTGGGAGATGAACTTGGCCATCCTCTACCTCATTCCATACCACAAAAACTACCACTAAAGGTCCCTGTACATATTCCACACACCAATATATACATCCAAAGGAGATGTGTGAAACTACATCATCACCTCCTCTCATATTATGATCAGAACCACCGTTCATACCTAGAAAAGGATGACATGATTCCTTCATTTAGAGAATCCATATAGTAAATCTTATGAGGATATCTGTTCATGTAGGACCTCATAGTAAATTCCTACTAATTAATCCTCTATCACACTCTGAATAAGTGGAGGGGTCAAAACCACAAAATGAAGATAAGTTGAACCCTCCTCCTCTACTAGGGTTAGTTGCAATGAAACCAACTTCTTAGAAGCCTCCACCACCATGAGAGACTGAGAATTACTACTAAGTGAATCTACCCGCACATTTCCTTCCACATGAGTATAAACTATCTCAAAGTCATAGTATTTTAGAAACTCCAACCAATTCCTATGTCTTAGGTTTATGTCTCTCTATGTTAATACCGTCCTTAGAATCTAACGATTTGAGTATAAATAAAAGAAATCTCCTAGAAGATACTACCTCCACATCCTTATAGTAAAGACTACCACTTCCATCTCTAGGTTATGAGTTGTGTAGTTTTACTCATGGGCTGTCAACTATCTTGACCCAAATGCAATCACTACCTACATCTACATCATCACACACCTGATCCAAACTACAAATTCATTTTAATACACTATATACTCCATGCCCTCCACCAATAGCCTCAAAACTGGATAAATCATCATCCACAACCTTAAATCCTCAAAGGATCTCTAGAAATTCTTAGTCCACATAAGTGAATTCCCTTTCTATATTAGGGTGTTCAAAGGGTATTCAATAGTAGATAAGACTACCATGAACCTCCTATAGTACCCCACCAAGAGAATAAAACTCCACACCTCTAAAACAATCTTTGGTGGATCCCAAGAAAGCACTGCATCTATCTTCACCGGGTCCATAGATAATCCATGCTTAGAAATTAAATTTCCCATAAAGTTAACCTCATAGATCTAGAACTATAACTTTGAGAGATTAACATAAATTAGGGGCTCCAAAAGAATGTTTAAGGCCAACCTCAAGTTCATTGGATACTCTTATGATGTAGAGTAGAAGATTATGTATTCAATGAATATAACTAAAAACTAGTCCAAGTATGGATGAAAGATATAGTTTATCATTTCTATAAACATAGCATGGGAATCATCACACTAAAAGGAATCACCAAAAACTCATAGTGTTCATTGCAAAAAAAAAAAATACCAGATTCATAATATCATCCCTATGAAACCTCAACCGATGGTAGTTAGACCTGAGATCGATCTTTGAGAACCATCTTATGCCTCACAACTAATAAAAGAGGTCATTAATACTTGTAAAAGTGTACTTTTCTTTATCATGTAATGATTCAAGAAATGATAACAAATAAAAAAAATCACAAGCTCCCATCCGTATTTTTCATGAACAATACTAGATCTGCCTAGGGGGGACACACTGCATCTGATAAAACCCTTCCCTCAAAGGTCATATAACTACACCCTCAAATACTAAAGCTTTGTAGGGGACACTTTGTATGCCACAAAAGATACTAGAGGAATATTTAGGTATATGTCGATGCAAAAAATCCATCTCCCACCTTAGAGGTAGTCCCAGAACATCCTTAGGGAATATATCTATATAATCTTTCATGAATGAAGGAATATTTGTGCCTGAAGAGCCTACTGAACCAAGGGATAAACTCACCAATTTATGGGCGATGGGGTTGTATATTTCTTCTCATAAGACTCACTTGCTCCTCCATGAGTTATCTCTCTCCCACAATGGAGAATCCCATCCTATATATGTGAAGGCATATGACCTATATGTGGTGATAATAAATCTAGGACTAAAACATATAAAACTAGTCCATACCCAAGAAGACATCATAAGGTCTCATTGTGAGGGTCAATTTTCCCCCTGTTTAACTCTCTCTACTAAGTTGTAGATTACACTACTGGTAGATAAGTGATATCGAAGAAACATTACCTATAGGAACCTCAACAAAAATATTCCTGGTTAATGTATCTACTAGGAGCCACAAATCTTGAACCAAGAGTATGGAGATAAATTAATGAATCAAACCTATGTATACTAGTACTAAATCAAGATTATAATAAACACATAATGTAACTTTAATCATCTCATGAGTTTCTAGGTCAAAAGACTCCATAGTCTGCAGCTACCCACAGGGCCGACCAATGGCTCCCTAAGCCTAGAATGTGTATCCTGGTGGTGGTGGTGGAAGGATACCATAACATCATCCACCACCACCACCTCATACTTTAGGAGGCATACCTTCTCATTTTCCAACTCCACCTCCCTAGGGGATTCCCTGGTTAGGATTGGGAAAATAAATGTCATGGTGCTGTCTCTACCATGGTGGTCCATCTACTGCCTGCCTACCCTCCTTAGCACACCAAGTTATGAAATCATGTTCCATATGACCTCAAATTCTACATACATAGAATATCTCCTCTATGTTCTACTATTGTCCTCTATTTGTTCCATTAGATTCAAGACTATGTACCTAATTTTGATCATGAGAAAATCCCTAATTCCATGACCCTATCAACTGGCTCCAGCTAGCTGTTGTAGATGAACTAGCCCTATGACACCCATTAATATATCTGACTATATGTAGTCCCTCAGATATGAATACACCCATCAAAATTTCCAACTTTAACACTCCATATAAATTGGAATATACAGGGGTACCACACTGGAATGAATGTATTTGCTGAGACCCTACTCAAAATTCCATGATTAGAAGTAACCTTCCCAAATCTTGTCGAGGGAGTACTGTGTAAGGTTAGTGAACCTCACACCATACTCATCAACTATCATTCCTCAATTCTGTAGCTCTAAAATCTCCCAAATCCAAATGGAGTGTAAGAATGAGGGGGTAATACATCTCATGATAAAACTAATGGATGTCAGACCATTGGAGTGTTGACTCATCATGTATATATGTGACTAAACTCCACCGGTGCCCAGTTTATCTATATAAAATTCAAGTTTGAAACACAACCATATGATTAATATAGGTCCATAAAAGACTAAAAACTCAAATCACATTCTTAATGCAATCCAACATTTCCTAGGGATTTGGATCACTAGGGAACCTCAACGGACTTTGGTGATTGAAATCAAAGAGTGTTCTAAGACTACATGCATCCCCAACCTATATTTATGGTATATTATACTACTATATAGGCATGAGTACTACTACCTTCCATCCTAGAGGAAAGATATTTCAAAATTACCCTTGAAATGAGACCTCATCACTCATCGAATCTTCATCATAATCCTGAATTGGTTATGTAGTTGGTTGTATTCATAGAGGCATCCTGAAAATTTAATCAAGAAATACCATGGTAAGATGAGAATATATATATATGAGAAGATGACTCAAAAATGATAGTCATAGGACTCAATCCTATATGAATCATGTACCAATGTTCCCTGCAAAAAATTTCTTGTAATACTGAGTTGAAAAGTAGATAATCAGAGTCCTGGGGAATTGATACGTCTGCCATCATACCAACACTGGGTTCCCTGGGATGAAGGATGCACTCGAGACACTTTGACATCATTAACCAAAGTTCCCATCCAAACCACATAAGGATACATAACTCCAACCACCTCCTTGAGGACGAACCACCTATGATACCAATCTATCATGACCCAACCCACTGGGTCCTACCTAGCTAGTGGAAGGCCGAGGTAAAACTACCCAAATAATGTCATAGGCTAGGGGATATAGAAAAGAGTTTAAAGGAATAAATAAAATTGGAGGCCTTTTCTTAAATTACTTAGATACATTCACTGAACCATCTCCATGAAAAATTGAAGATGAATAATAATAAAAGATAGTAACATCTAGAGTAAAAAACATGCATGCAATAACCTCTAGGAGATAGAAAAGTGTACGATAGAGTAAACCAAAATTAAGGGGAATAAAAAATCCACATATAAAAGATGTATAAGCCTAAAAATAACTATAAAAGAAATGATTGGAGATCCTGGCTTCAGGGATATCCAAGCCCCGACCACTGTACGTAGTCAAATGCACCTAGTTATCCTTACAATCCTCTAAAATCACTGCCAACCTATCCATTTTATACATAAGACATGACACATACATGAAAATACCATATAGGGGTGAGTATATATATACCCATTATGATGCACTAAAAACTAATGGGTTAGAAATAGGATACATGATATAAGTAGTTAGGTCAACCCAAAGGAAGGGGGAAACAAAAACTGAAAATAATAGATATATATTCTCATATAAGAAACCCAAAGATGGAGAAAGGGGATATATATTTCATAGACCATTCCTAGATGATGATTCTACCAATAGTTCAAAATGTTCCATAAATGATGTCGAGCATATCACGTGTCTATCCAATGAATTCATGTGGAGGGTCTGCACCTTTCCACTACTCCACAACCCGATGTGGAAAAAAATCCAAGTATAAGACCCATTCCCTGATACAACATGAGAGAGAAACTCAATAGGATATATGACCCATGACCTAATAAAAAAGGTGGGTTTCACTCAATATGCAGAGGAAAAATTCCTTATTATAACATGAGGGTTCCACTAAGTAGGTGGAGGTCCCATTCCCCGATACAACAGGAGGTTGTCACTCAGTAGGTAGAAAAACCATGACATGACACAATAGTAGGGTGGAACTTAGTAGGAAGAGGACCCATTTTATGATAAAAATGGAGAGTTACACTCAGTAGGTAGAAGACCCATGCCCTGATACAATTGGAGGGTTCCAATTAGTAGTTAGAGGACCCGTTCCTTGATAAAACCAGAGGGTTACACTCTGAAGGTAAAGAAACCATGCCCTGATACAACATGAGGGTTCAAATCAGTAGTTAGAGGGACCCTTCAGTAATATAATAGGTGGGTGACACTTAGTCATTAGATGACCCATTCCACGATACAATAGGAGGGTTCTACTCTTTGATGACCCTTCTTGATCACTGCCATCGTCAAGCACTGCTTAAAGAATAATCACGCTCAGAATATCTCATATCCTATCTTAAAATACATTATGAAGGCCTTAATAATGATCAAAATGGACAAAACTAAGTATAGGCTACTCCTAGGCCAAAATATGAGTAAAAATAAGGTGATACAAGAATTTTGTCCTTGTAGTACTTGATGGTGTGTATGGGTACGACACGACATGTATTAGCCTCTCGGGGCTGAGATGAGTGCTCATGGCTATGTCTATGTCCTTAGGGAAATTTCAATATACTCCTAAGGTACACGATGTGTCCTCACACATGGGGACCTTGGCTTGTTCTCCTAGAACATGGTATGGCTTCCCAGGGAGGGTCACATGATATGTGACCGGGCCACATGGTGTGCGATCCTTTTCTGCCCCAAAACCATAGCTGATGTAGCTGGGTTGTGCTTCATGGAATGTGTTCATAAGACTACATGAAGTGTATTCATATTTTTTATATAATTTTCAGGTTCATCACATGTCTCTATATCTAGATCTAATACCATGAAACACACCATTTGACCTCTTGAAAATGGTGGTAAATGCCTCAGACCATTGATTCAATCCCTCCATTGGCCAAGAATCAAAATTTTTTGATCCCTGATGGCCCTTCTTGTGCACCACACCTCCTGTCACTACTGATTAGCCTCAGATCCTAGATACATGGGATTCATCACCTACAACCAATGATCTATATTGATCCATCATCAAATTGAAAATCTATTTTTCACACATAAATCCTCCATGAATTTGTGGGTTTGATCACACTCAAACCCACCTGAAAAAGTTGAATCGCGATCCCATAGGACAAAAGTGAACAAGAAATAGAATGATGGTGGAAAATAACACAAGAAAATGTGATGATAAATATTGGTTGATGATATCCTAGACAAGTATTAACAGGTTCAGAATCATGGGTGATAACATGGAATTAAAAAATGAACAATTTAGTTAAACAAATAAAATTAGTGAATATGCTCAAGAGAAGGAATTATTAAATCATAGATTAAAGTAGATAATTAATCCATGCTCAATATTTTAATAAAAAGGTTGAAATCCACAATTTACAAGCCCTACCTCGATATTGGATTGTTTATTTTTGAAGAATGCATCCTCCAAGGATGGGTAAGATCTACTATGGTTGCCATCTATAAATTCACCTTGATCCAATCACCCATCACCATCCAATCCTAATCCCCAACAAAGAATTGTAGACCCCACTATCAATGATACAAGAGCTATTCTACTAACACTAGATATGTTTCATAAAACATATTCATAGAGGAAAAATATTTTTAGGAATTAAATGAATTAAATAAATAAATTAATAAATTAATTCATTTAACATACCCGCCAATTACTACCTCATCCAAGTGTCTAAAAATGACCAAAATTAGTTATTTCCTATGATAAAACCCATAACATGGATTAAAATGTGGTATTAGATTTAAGATCCAAGATAGTATTCAAGAGATATTTCATTATTTATGAAAAACTTTTTGTGTGTGATATAAAATATATTTAATATTTTTATAAAATTAATTTGAGGCTCATTAGGGCCTTATAATTTCATGTAATCTCAGCGATTGGCTTCGAATTGTTTCCTTAATATATTTAAAATTCGTAAAAAGAAAAAACAGAGTCTCAAAAATGGAACCTCGATAAATGTATAAAGACTGAAACTACCAGACCAAAATATACATGAAAAAAGAAACAATTATTACCTAAAATAGTGATTTTTAATAAATAATTATTAATAAATAGGTGATAATATATTATAAGTAAGCCATAAATGGTATGATATATTAGACTATGGTTTTGGAATAGATTTATAATAAATCTATGTTTATTATTCTGTTGGTTTGAACATGTACAAAGGAAATTAGGTGTGAGGTAAGGGTTTATTTCATAATCTCATCATTATTTGGGATTGTTTATGGTTAATTATGTGCTGGGGGAATACTTTTCTTCCATATCAATATTTTACTTTAATTTTTCTAAATAATATTTCTATTACTCTATATTGATTTATCAATGAATTTTTTACACATTTTTGACTTTTTATAAAATGGTTTGAATAGAATCTTATTATTATTTCCCAAACATGGTACGTTTTAACCTATTTATAATAGTGTGAAAGGAATTTTTTTAACTTATACATTATGAATATATTTTACTTCAATCATGACTAATATTTTCATTAAACATTCCTTTACAATTTACAAGGTTATTTTCAATGAAAATGTTTTCCTTTATATTTTTGAAGTTTAAATAAAATATGTAATTTCAAAGAGAAAAAGGTATTTTCTTGAAGATTTTCCAATGACATTTTTAATGTTTTTTCACTTATTTCATCATATTTTATTGAATCTTATGATTTACTAGGGTTATTCTCTTATGATACAACTACCATAATTTATTTTATGGTTTATGATTAGTTTGACTAAGGATGTACAATTTTAATACCTTTTACACATTACTATAGATGGTTTATGAATATGTTTATTGATTGATGTAATTATTAACATTTCATATTATAGTTTCAATATGAATGTTTATGTTTATTATGTTTCCCCCTTTCATATGAGGAATGAATTTAACTTAATAAGTGATGGGTGGGGTCCTCTATAGCCCCTTGATGTATCAATAGGTCTCACAAGACAAAATATTTTGGGTATTGGATAAGGCCTTACCAATTTATATAAGATGTATTGAGATGAGTCCTTGAATGTGTGTTTATTATTTCTAGAATTATGCATTTACTTATTTTGAGATTAGTTATTTTATATCCATGAGATTATTTTTTAGTTGTGATACCCATGGATAAGTTTCAAGATCACATGTTAATTTATATGGAATTATTTTATCATCATTTATTCCTATCATAATATTTTTCATGCTTATGCTGTTGATTAAATGAAAGGTGTTTTCAAATATCCACATTTTCATATTATTTATTCATGTTAGTTTTTGTTGTATGTATACCCTTACTATGTATTAGAGCTAACCCCTTTCGTATGTTTTTTCCTAGGATTCTAGGAAGTGTATTATCATTGATATGCAGTGATATAATAAATGGAATAATGGTTCAATCAATGAAAATACTATGTTCTATTATGTAATATTTAATTATGTATTTAGTTTTCTGAGACTGCTAAACTATTCAGTCCTCTAGAATGTTATTTATTGTATCTAGAACCAATGTAATGAAGTAACGAATGAATCTAGGCTACTTTGGTCATGATATTTACATATTCATTGCTTGAAATTTTTTATGGGTGATAATGAATCATAGTTGGATTACTACATGATGAAAAGTGATGAATATTCTGAAGGTGTTGATGCGTTCTTGGAATTTTCCAAACAAAATATTATAAACAATTATCTTATTTTCTATCCATTCTTGAAATATTTAAATATGAAAAAGTTTAAAAGTAGTGAAACCAAAGATAATTTAATTTTTCATGGTTTTAATATGAGTTATAGTCCTTGGATTTGGTATGGTGAAATTGGGTAGAATTCAAGATAGATTGATGATGAATCATTTCAGGATGATTAGTCTGATCCTATTGAAGAAATAATTCATGATATTGAAGTACATATAACTAAGAAATAATTGATAATTGATTTCATATATGGTGATTCTAAAAATCCATTGTATTCAATATGCATGAAATTTAGTATTTTATCAATATTGTTAATATTGAATAACATAATGTCCAGAAATAAATGTAGTGATAAGAGTTTTATAGAGTTTATATAGATTTTAAAAGACATAATTATTGAATATAATGGTCTTATATATTTACATTATAATGTGAACAAAATAATATTACTGACGGGTTTGGGGTATATGTAGATAATTGTCTTTTTTATGGCTGTTTTCCATATTGGAAGAAATACGAAGATCTTTCAGATTATCCTAAATGTGGGACTTCATGGTATAATTTGAAAGAAAAATAATGGGTTTATTTATCTTTTACCAAGACTCCTAACAAGTCAATTTTGTATGATCCTATAATTCCCCATCTAAAAAGTTTTTTTGAAAATTTAAATGATTCAAAAATGATAAGTTGGTTTACAGATGAGTGAATATCTGATGGGAAATTATGTCATCTAGATGATTATACTCAATTAAAGAAAATTTATCTATAGTTTCATAAATTTAGAAATAAAGATATAATTATCAAACACATGTTGTACATAGGTGGAATGAATCCATATTAGAGACTTAATTGAAAACATAATTCATGTCCAGTTTTGTTTCTAATTTATAACTTGTCTCCTAAATTTTATGTAAAGTGGAAATATATCATTTTGAGTTTAATTATTTATGGACCAAGACAACCTAAAATTGATATTGATGTTTATTTTTCATAATTAATTTATGATTTAAAAAAATTATGGGAAAATTGTATCGGATCTTTTGATTCTTATAAAATAATTTTTTTTCAATTACATACAATGACTATGTTTACTATAAATGACTTCAAAACATATGGAAACTTTTATAGATAGAATGTTAAGGAGAATAAATCTTGTCTAATTTTTGTATAAGGGACTTTATTTTACCAACTAAAAACTAGGAGGAAAACAATGTACAAGGGCCATTGAAGGTTTTTGTATTTGGATCACTTTTATCAAAGATAATAAAATGCATTCAATGAATCGCAATAATTTGATATCACTCCATATCCTTTGGTGACCGATCAATATTTTGAGAGTGTTAAAAATATTTATTTCATATTTAGAAATATTTTTCTTGGAAATGATAGAAATATATGGAAGAAATGATCAATATTGTTTGAGCTTCCATATTGGATATACCTTGATAACAACATAATATATATTATATATATATTGAAAAACATTCATATGACTGTTTGATTGTAATATGTTTTGATATTAAAGGAAATATCAAGGATTTATTGAATGAAATATTGGATTTATAGTTAATGGGAATAAATTTAGAGGTAACTCCCACTATTAATAGAAAAAAACATACTTATATTTAGTTTTTCATACATTATCCAAGATACAAAAAATTATTTATTTTTAGTGCCTCTATGACACCCCCTATGTCACGATGTTGTTTAATTGGTATTAATTTATATTTTCTTGAGTGTTTTTGATTTTTAGTTAGTTTTGGGATGAAAATTTATATTTTAAGGGTTTTTGGGAGGATCATGGTTATAATTCACATTTCATCCTTTCTGTAAGGTATCTATGTGGTTGGGTCTATCATTTTGAAAAAGCCATTTAGTATGGACTCTACATGGGTTTTAAACCATGTGAAGTGCCCCAGAGGCCATGTGGGGAATGGGGTGTGTCATGGGAGAGGCACACAATTTATCAAAACTTCATGACACATAAGAGTAACTATGCAAGGGGGTTCTTGGCCTAAGTAGTGAAAAAATCATGGTTGGTGCAAAATTTGGAAAACCATATGGCCAAACTGTGTAGTTTGTCTAGGGGTTTAAATTTTGGTTTTCCAAAAAATAACCCTCTTTAATTTTAAGGGGATTTTATCCCCATTTATCCACACTAACATCATATAAATCTTGGGAGCCTTATAGGATATCCACCACTTTCCTCCTCTTGATCCTTTCCCTCTATTTTCTGTTTTTCAAGTGTATTAAATTTATTTATTTCTCATTTATTATATTTATCCCTTCCCATATCTTATCTCATAATTTTGGATTCCCCCATAAACCCTAGATCTCATTTGGTGGATTTTAGGGTTTTGGGTGGATTAGTGTTTTGTTTTTTGTGTATAGGGGTTGTAGACACCATTTATATTCTCTTGGGTGTGGGAATCATTGAATGGGATGAGTTTCTAAGTGTTTCATCTTGATTATCATCTCATTTAGGTTGGTGTTTTTATGAAATTGTTTCATTTTGGAATTCAAAATGTGTCTAAGCTTTCTAAATTCATTTTTAATTAAATTATGGATATATGTGATAATTTGGAGATTATTTTAAACCGTTTCATTGTATTTTTATCTTGGAATAAATGATTTTTCATGTGAATTAAATGTTTTCATGTTTTAAATGGAATGTTTTAAGGTGTTAAGATTTTTTTAATGATCTTATGGATTTTTGAAATAGTTTCCATTTTGTGAAATGGGATTTGACTAAGTTTTGATTTTCAATGAAGGAAAAATATGTTTTAAATGGAATCCAGTTTTGAAGTATGGTGTTAAAATCTAAAGGGTTTGTAAGGGGTTATTTATTGGATTTAAAATGGTTATTTGAAATATGAGTGTGAATTTATCATTTTTGAAAATTCTGTGGAAGCTTGTCTTTAAATGGTTTGATGGAAATGAATAGCCTACAACAACATTTTTGTTTTCAAAGAGAGTGTAATTTTTTTAAAGGGTGGATTTGAAATGTTTTAAACATGTGGAAGATTTCTATTATTATACACATGGTGTTTGGAATGGTATTTTATGATTGGTGAATGGGCTTGAAATTTCGAGCAATGTTTTGGTTTTAAAGACCCGATTGAAAAATCAGTTTTAAAATGGTGGTTGTGAAAGAAACCCCTTAATTACCCCTTATTTGTTTACCACTTATGTGGATTAGTGATCTCTCAGATTATTTTTTATCCCATTTTGTGGTAATGTTCTTTTTATGTTGTGGGTGAATTTTATTACGGGTCTATTCATCATTGGGTGTTAGAGGTGAGGGTAGATATAGTTATTCCTTGTGTTTTAGACTTGGATTGTTTGATTATATACCTATATTCCTTTATTGGTTATGGGAAACTGGGTAATAATTGTAAGATCTAATTTATTCCTCTAGTTGGATCACACACCACTAGTTTTCCACCAGTCATGATAGGAATTAAGGGCTATGTTGGGGGGTTTTCATTACAATGATTCTTATGTGGGATAATTTGATGAATTCTGGTTCAAACTTCAATGCATTCTATAAGAAGGTTCATGATTGGTATACTCTTATATGGTTTTATTATTCACACATTATAAATACCAGGTTAGAACTATGACACATTCAATTTCTTGGTTTGTTAGTGATTTATCATATTGTGATCTTGTTCTTGTTTGTATTATTTCCCCTATTTTAATTGTTACACCACCTTCATTTGTTTATGTTGGACATACGACTTGTTAAATTTTGTGATTTCATTTTTATAGTTAAGATATGTGTGTGTTGGTTCATTTCTTTAGAAAATGAGTTTTCAAAGGTGTTAGGAAAACCATTATGAAATTAAAGACTCTTATGTGAGTTCTTGAGATTAATTTCAAAATGGGTTATTTGAGATGTCTCCAACCAGTTAAGATTTTTCTGTTACTATTTTTATTACAATAAAAAACCCATTTTTTATTTTAAATTCTAATGGTGGGTGTGTTTTTGGAAATGAATTAAGGCAGTGGATTTGTTTTTAAAACATGTGTATTTAGTTTTTGAAAATAAATGGGAACTTTTTGAAATTTGGTTATTGATTTTTTTTGATTTCAATATGATATATGAGAAAATATTACTTTATAGGTTTATTTTCAAACTAAAATTAACTAATTTAATAAAGAAAAATATTTTATAGATTTGGTGGGTTATGGTGACCTATTGGTTTTTTAGCTCATGCCTACTCATTCCATGTCTTAGGTTCCTAGTTAGTTTCAGTTTCATTTTTTATGGCTGAAGTTGGGTGAGTTGGGTGGTGGTGAGATACCAAAGGTCGCATAGAGTTTTTTTTCATTTTATTTTGGTTAGTGTTGTATCTATTCTACCTATCTATATATATATACACACTATTTATGTATATGAAAATGGGATGGATCATCCTCATTGGGTTTGAAATATTGGTATGTTTATTTATTTAGATCATGTATTTATATTTTCCACTGTCATTTATCTCTCTTTTGGGGTAAGTCATTCCCAAAGGGATTTTGATGATTCCCATAAACTAGTTCACAACCAATGGGGATCTGAAATCCCCTTTGGGTGTTGTGTGAAATTGAGCTAGGTGTTGGGTTTAGTGGAAGCATGGTTCTGTTCGTTATAAAGTTTTATCAGATCGTTATTTTCTCAGTTGGACCTAGGATTTGAAGAACCCATGAAATGTTGGAGGCTTTTAGGACTACATAAGAGGCCCATTATTATCTAGTGATATCCTAGTAAAATGGAGATTAAGGTTTTCAGATCATAATAGGTCAGAGTGTGAAGAGTCTACCTATCTATTTCTCATACCAAGCTTCAAGATACCATGGGAATTGGATTTTGAATTTTGAATTTATGTTTTTATCTACTTTTGATGGAAAATTATATTTTTATCCCCTTTAACCATGTATGTGATATGGTGTTTTCTTGGTTTTTAAGTGAAAACTTGGTGGAGGGTGATTTAAAAATTCTTTGGTGAAAATGGCAGTTTCAAAAGAAAAGTTATTTTTATGTGATTGATGTGTTCCATGTTTGTTGATTGTTGTTTTGGTGTTGATTCCTACCTTTGGGTGGAATATTTGAGGTTTTTTATGATCCATTAATTGATATTGTTCATGTATTGTGTTTTCCCCCAAAATGTTTTAAAAAATATATTCAGTTCTGGAGCCTACCCTAACTCCATGTGGCGTGGTGGGAGTGGAACCTTACTTGAGATTAGAACCCATTTTATAATTATTTAATCATAATATTCCTTCATTTGGTGGTGGATAAGGGTTAGAGAAAGTAATCTAGATTATTCACCTTCTTCAGGATGGATGATCAATAGGGGAGTACATTGATCAATTTTTTAATGTTTATTGTCTTTTATCCAAATATGTTCACCAGTGATTCTAAGAAAGATCATTTATCTAGAGGTGGTATTCACCTATATTTTTGTTTATCTAAATTGGTATATAGTATGCCATATTTTCATAAAGTTTTCAATGAGGCAATTTGAGTTGACATTGACTAGTCTAGACAGCCTATGGTAGGTGATTATGTAGTTCCATTTGATGCATACCAAAAACATGGTTAGAATAATGGTAACTCTATCAGTATGGAGAAAGAATATGATGATACATATCATATAGAAAAGGGTATTTATCACCGATAAAAGAGATATCTCATGTGCTTCTTGTGTGGGGATCTAGGGAATGCTATGTCATCCAATCTAAAGTGTCCTAATCTTTGCCTCTATTGTGGCTGTTTGGGTCATCATCAGATGTTTTTTAAGAAAGAGTTTATAAAAGGTCTTAAGTCTAATATATTTTTTATGTGTTACTTTTTTGAACTTTCCTTTGATGATTGTAATCATGGTTTTTGGATCTTCAGTTGTTGTGGAAATCTTATGGATGATACCTTTTGAGTATGCTCTTATGGATGGATTGAATTTGATTGATTATATAACTTATTTGTTTTTTGATATGCTTACCCCTCACCCACTCTTGGGTGTTTCATGTGTGGTTAGTTTTGAGTTACTTTTTTTGAGCCTTGTTTTTTGGGAGGACCTTTCGAGATAGTTTTTCTTACACATGTTCTTGTGTTGAGTCTTTTAGGTGCATGTTTTTAGGGAATGAAAAATGTCTTAGGTGTATTATTGGGTAACTATGGTGTATGTTTTACCGGTTAAGTTTGTTATAAAAGATTTTGTTTGGCTATATTCATTCAAAATCAACCTGTGATGGTTATCTATGTTTTTAACCTAGGTTATCCATGTGGGGTGTGACCCAAGGTAAGATCCCATGTCATTCATTTGAGGCTTCTTGTAGTTATTTTCCTTTCTTTTGGGTTTGGATGTGCTTTGGTTGATAGTGTATTTCTCTCATGGTTTCTCAGTTGTTCAAGGATGTGTTCCAAGTATTTCTCTTTGGTTATAATGTGTTAGGGAAATCTAAATAGTGGCGAGACCATGTTAGGTCTCTTATGATTTGTAGGACTCCTTGTTTGAGGTCCCTATTTCGATTGTTCTTAGGGATGTTTGGAATCTTATGGATAATGATTTTGATATTTTTAAGGATCTATTTTGTAGATTTTGATATTGATTTATATTTATTGTTTCTTCTGTGTTAGATCCACCATAGATATCACATATTTCTCACATTTTATTTTATATCATGGATTTTCTAGGGGAAAAAGTGGCATGGTAGGGAGTCTGGGACAACCCCTATGTCATGGTGTTTTTTTAATTTTTATTAACTAATATTTTCTTCAATGGTTTTGAGTTTAGGTTGGTTCCAAGATAAAAATTCATGTTTTTAAGGGTTTTTGGGAATAACATGGTTAGTAATAACCATGTAGTGCCCATGCAGGTAGGTTTTTCATTTTGATAGAGACATTTAATATAGATTCCACATGGTTTTTTGAAACCATGTGGAGCTCCACAGAGGGAATATAAGGCTTGGGGTGTGTAAAGGGTGAGGAACATGGTTTGTCCAAACCATGAATCACCAAATAGTAACCATGAAAGTGGGGTGCCTATCCTAGGAAGTTGATAGCACACAGTTGGTACACTATTTGGGAAATTGGGTAGACAAACCATTCGACATATCAAGGTGTTTAAATTTTGGGGTTTTCCAAAATATCCCTCTTTTGGTTTAAGATATTTCACCACCATTTATCTACACTCACACTAAAAAACTCTTGGGATCCTTAGATTAGTTCCACCACTTTCTTCATCTTGATCCTTTCTGTATCTTTAGTGATTTTCAAGTGGATTCTAGGTAATTATTCCTCCTTTTACCTCTTATTCACTTTCCCATATATTATCACTTGGTTTAGGATTCTACCATGAACCCTAGATCTCATGTTGAAGATTTTAGGGTTCTAGGTTGATCTGATTTTGGGGTTATTGGTGTCTAGGGGTTTTATAAACTATTTCCATTCTAATGGGTGTGGTTTCTATTGAAGGCAATGCATTCCAATTTGTTTTAGCTTGATTCTCATCTCTTTGAGGTAGGTATTTCTATGAAATTGTTTAATTTTTCAATTATAAGTGTTATTGTGCTTTATAAATTTCTTTCTAATGAATTTATGTATATATGTGATAGTTTTATGATTATTTTGAACCATTTGATTGCATTTTTATCTTGGAACAAATTATTTTCATGAAAATTTTATGTTTTCTTGTTTGAAAAGGAACGTTTTAAAGTGATAAGATTTTGTATAATACTTTTATGTATTTTTTAAATGGTTTCCATGTTTTACAATATGTATCCCACTTTTGATTTCTAATTAATAAAAACATTGTTTTTAAGGGAATTCTATTTTGAGGTATGTTGTTGACCTCTAAACGGTTTATAAGGGGATGTTTAATAGATTTTAAATTGTTATTTGGAATATGTGTGTGATTCTTCCATTTGCTAAAATCCCATGGTTGATTCTATTTAAATGGTTTGATGGAAATGAATGACCTTTGTCTTGATTTTATTTTTCAAAGAGATCAACCTTTTTTTGAATGGTAGATTTGAAATATTTTGAATGTGTGGGTGATTTTGATCAGTTTATAAATAGCATTTCGATTGGTATTTTATGAAAGGTGAAAGGGATTGGCATTCCAAGTTGTGTTTTTGTGTTAAATGATTGATCGAAACTTTGGATTTAAAATAGTGGTTGTGAATGTAACCCCTTGATTTCCCCTTGTTTGTTTACCCCTTATGTGGGTTTTTGATCTCTATGAGATTCTTATTGCTCCGATTATGTGGGAATTTCCTTGTTATAATGTGGGTGAATTTTATTATGGGGGATATTAATCATTTAATGTCAGGGGTGAGGGTATATATGGTTCTGCTTTGTGTGCTAGACTTGGATTTTTTGATCCTAGATCTCTCTTCCTCTATTATTCAAGAGAAATTGGGTACTAAGTAGAAGATCTAATTAGTTACTATAGTTATTTCACTCTCCTCTAGTTTCCCACTAGTTGTTCTAGGAATAATGGTTTAAGGGGGGGGTTCAATGCAATGAAGCTTTTCTATAATTTAATGATTTGTGGTTTAAATTTGAATGCATGATGGTAGCTCATTTGTGAGTGTTATACTCTTATATGGTTATATGATTCATACATTAGGAATATCATGGTAGGACCATGACACATTTGATTTCTTGGATGGTTAGTGGTTGAGGAGATTTTTATGTAGTGCTTGTTTGCATCATTTCCTATATTTTCATAATTATGGAACCTTTATTTTTTATGTTTTACATATTCCATGTGATGTTTTGTGCCTTAATTTTTATTTTTGACCCATGTGTGTGTTGGGTCATTTCTTTAGAAAAATATTTTCCAAATTTTTCAGAAAAAACATTATGAAATTGAAGAAACTTGTGTGAGTTATTGAGGTAGATTTCAAAATTGGTGATTTTAGATGGATTTGGCCAGTTACATTTATTAAAGTTTATATTTTCAATTAAATATAAAAATTTAGTTTTTTGGGGAGATTCTTATACTGTTTGTATGTTTGGAAATGGATTAGGCTGGTGGATTTATTTTTAAAATATGTGTGTTTGATTTTGGAAAACAAAGAAGAATGTTTTGAAATATGGTTATAGAATTGATTTTATTTTCATATGATATATGTGAAAGGTTTACTTTCATGATTTATTTTTAAACTAGTATGAATTAATTGTCTTGTGAAAATTATTTCATAGATTTAACGTGTTTTGGTGACTTATTGGGATTCTTATCTCCCACATATTAATTTGAGGTCCAAGGATCCTAGATAGTTTCATGTTTCTTCATCATAGATGACGTGGGGTGATTTAGGTGGTGGAAAGCAATAAGAGGTTTCATAGAGATGGTTAGATATTGGCTCAAGTTGATTTTTGGTATTTTTCTTTTGGTTAGTGTCGTATATGTTCTTCCTAGATATATATATCTATATATGGATAATGTTTATGTATATTAAATTGGGTTTTGTTATCCAAGTTGGTTAAGACCTATTATAAATTTTATTTATTTATCTCTTGTATTTATATTTTTCACTATTGTTTATATATATTTTTTGAGAAATCAATCCCAAAGAGATTGTTATGATTCCCAAGAACTAGTTTCCAGCCATTGGGGATTGGGAACTCCCTTTGGGCATTGTAGAGAATTGGGATGGGTGTTGGGTTCAGTTGAATCCTGGGTCAGGCATTATAGACTCCATAGAATCAATGTTCCTCATGAATATTCTTTAAATGTAAGTTTTTTGAAGAAAAATCATTTTAAGTTAATAGGAATCAAATCTCATGATTTTAATCTTATAATGAAACAACTCCAAACAATACAATTTCATATAATACTACCCATCTAAACCCGACTGACCATTATGAAGGTGTGTTATTATTTCAATTCAATTAATTATAAAATGATAGATTTGAATTTGTTATTTTTTTTGAGAATGATGTAGTTTATATAATTTTTAAATCTAAATGTACTTTACACTATATTTATTGATAACATAGTGCATTTAATGTTTCATTTGGAGTAAGAAAGAATGTTTTCTCATCCTAAATAGCTATATTGGATGTATCCTTTTAAAAGGTATATAATGATATTGACGGGTACTGTTAAGAATCCATATATACCAAAAGCCTCCATTGTTGCGAAATATATTTCTGAGGATCTTGTAATGTTTTGTAAAACCTTCTCATCTATAGTAGATCATGGTAGTTTTTCAACATATCTCTATGAATGAGTTAGTTTTGGGGTAAAGGGGATTCATGGGTTGAAAATAAAATTACTGATAGGTTAAATAAAATAGAAGGTTCATTTTTATATCTTGAATAATAACAATGATTTTTAAACATATATAAAATAACCTATTACGATGTTAAAACAATGTCATTTAATGAAGAAATATATGTTTATTTTGGATGATCACAACTAAACCTTTTTCCATGGATTAAATAAACCATGTCTGGTATATTAGATGTATCAAAAAATTGAGAAGGTTAGTAGGAAATCCATGTTTAAATGTGATAACATGGAATGAGTATGAATTTAATGGCTATACATTTTATACTAAAGACCAGGACAACATAAGTGAATTTCAAAATATCAGTGTATTGGTGTTCATTGAAGCTACAAATTTTTCAAGTACAAAAAAAACCAAATCTCCATATTATGAAGTTATTAAATAAATACAGGAGATTTATTACATTAAATTTTGAGTTACTATGTTCAATTGAAAATGGGTTATTAGTAATAATGATGTCAATATGAATTTGTTATGACAGTAGTAAATCTAAATATAATGGAAAACCCAGATGACCCTTTTTTTATGGAAATACATGTGGATTTTTTTAGTTTCTTGATGAATCAAATGTGCTGTGATATATAATTATTTCAAGGAAAAAATAATATATTTTTCATGAAAATTATAACTATGATGATGAGTTGTGTGAGATACTTACTTACATGGAAGGATTATTAGATGATATTAATGAACATATTATAGCCATGGTTTGTTTCATATGAAACTATCATGATGAATGAGTGTGAGAAATTGTCTTATTATAATATCATAATATTACTGGTAATATATATTTATTTATTATTTAACTTTTAAAATTTTGAGTCATTTTAGATATATTATTTCAAATTTTATTTTTTTACTTAAGACACATATTTTAACAAATATGAAAACTTTTTTGTTTAGTTTATTTTTGTTTTTTTATATCATATTCCAATTATTAAATTTTATATTTAAATATTAGACTCGTATACATTTTTTACATAATCTTTGTTTTTTTATTAATATCATTTAATGTTTCATAAATGTTAATTTTTTTACCATTTTTGTTAACTACTATAATAAATATGATAAATATTTTTCATATATTAGTTTTTTGTTTTTGTATAATTTTTAAATTGTTATTAAATGTTTTATGCAACAGGTAAGTTTATATAATATTTTACTTATGTTTTTTTCTTTTGTTTTAATCCATTCATGTCTTAAAATAGTTGTCAACATTTTTTTCTCATTTTAATAAAATACGTTAATAAATATGAATAAAAATGTGTTTTGTATTGTTTAGTTTTTACTATATCAATTTCCAATTTTTATGTAACTATATATGCTATAGTTTGATTTGTATAATATTTTACTAATTTTTTTATTAATTTTATTTCTGGATAATGTTAGATCAAATAGCTAATCCACCTCAATATTCTAGGGAGGAACCTTTATATACTTTTTTTGAGGACACTCCACATCATTATGTATATGATCCTTTTACTTAAATAGGGACATAAAATTATTTAAGGGTTGGAAAATTTGGTATCACATGTCTCCCTAGATTATCACTTACTTATATCCATGAATAGAGGACATCTATTGAGTTTTTTTGATAATGGTAATTCTAGGGATCCAAATTTGAAACAACATTGTAGTTTTATGTAGTGAAAGTTATAATGAAAGTAATAATTTTGATTTATGGTTGGAGAAGTTTCTAGAAAATTTCATTAGTTCACCAATGGGAGATAATTTTGGTAATCTCATTTAGTATTATTTTACTTATCATTAATTGTTTTACTAATATATGTTATTTTTCTCCTTATTATTATATGAAATTTGATAAGCCTAACACTAAATATGTCATAAAGAAATGTTCACATTTTACTAATAGGAATATAGTGGATTTTAAATCAAACCAAGCTTTATTTTTTATTTTTATCAAAATGAAAAATGAAAATAAATGTGATACATTTAATTTTCATGATGAAGATACATGGAATATATATTTTTAAAATAGATGAAAATAATTATTTTTGGTAATTAAAATTCCAAAATTTTAATTTTTTTATATAATCACTAAAAATTACCACTATAATGATTTTTACATTCTTAATTAAAAGGAACTGAGGATAACTAATTTAGATATCTAATCCCAAAATGTATTCACTGATACTCTATGTCATGGAGGGTAATTGTTGTTAAAAGAAAAAATGTTGGATGAAAAATTTAAAAAATTGGGATCCTAGTCTTTAGGTTCAGTAGACATTAACCTTTCTAACCTCCACCAATACATTAAAAAAAGAAGAGGGACCGATTAATGAGAAATGGGACCTAGTTTACAGAAGAATCAAGGACTATTATTGAGAATATTATAAGGAGTTATTTAAGTTATTTTTAAACTCTTAATGTTTTTTTAATTCACTAATAAAATTTTAAAATATTTTATACAAAAATATCTTGAGGAGTAGAGCACATATGATACCTTAATACCCTAGTGTATGAAGGATATTTTAGTTACTACATTAGGTAATCATGATCATCTAAGTCAAGAATGAGAAAACAAGGTAGATATATCATTTAAGAAAGTGTTTGGTCGTCCTAGAAGTTTCTCAAGGGAGGATATATATAAAGGAAAAATAGACACATTATAAGATAAATATTAGTATATGAGTGAGATGATAGTGGGATGATTGGATCTTTAGTTTAATCAATGTTTTCCAATGTGAAAAGACAGTTTTAGGATAAATATCCTAGTTATCCACCTCCAGTTTCATATCCCACTCCTCCACCTCCTCTTTCATATCCCACTCCTACACCTCCTCCACAACTTTCCATATATTGTGAGTTATATGTTGGGGATACCCAATATAATATTCTTGTATATGGTTAATTATATTATATTGAGGATAGCCTACATCATTAGTAGATTGATATGGATTAACATAGGGAAACAATACAATATATTATAGATGAGTAAGATAAATGACCATTCCCTATAAACGAGGTTTCTATAGTTAGATAATGTATTATAATTTTTTTTATATTTTCTATATAGACCTATCCTAAAACTGACTACTGATGTATGAATAAACTATAACCTTTATTTTTCATATTTTTGTCAAATTTGTTTTAATATTTCAATATATATAATAATAATACTTTGAAGGTATAAAAAAGTTACATGGAAATAAAAAACATGTTAAGGACCCTTTGAATTAAAATACTAATTTTTTTGAAGGGATTTTTGAATTACCATCATATGAATCTATATCATTTGATGTTTATGAGATTGAAATGGAAGATTATATTTCTAGGCATGATATAATTATGATAATTTCTAAGGGAGATATCATGGATCTTGTAAAATTAGAAATATTTGATATCACAATGATACAAGTATTTTCCATATAAGTTGATTATCATATGTCTTTAAATTATATCAATTTTATTAATTTAAATTAGTAATCAATTTTATTTTTTATTTGGTATCTTTATATAATTTTTATTTAGTGTGATATGACATAAATGTATGGATTCTGGGAAACACAATTTATTTCTTCATAAATGAAGATAATAGAGTATGATTAATTAACATTATATATTTCTATATTATTTCATATAGATTCAATTAAAAGTTTAAAGTTTCCTTATCTTGATAGGTGTAGAAAATATATTCTATAAAGTCTTTATCTCTCTTAATTAAGTAATAAATGATATTTTTTTATATTAGTGGACATTGGATATTATGTGATTATTATCCAAAAGAAAATACCACTTACTAGTTATGCCCCATACATTTTGACTTGTGGAAAAAAAATTAAATTTTCATCAAAGACTTAAGTGTGATTATTTGAATAATTATATAATATAATGAATTTTAATATTATTTTTTACTTAGAATTTTTACATGGAATGATATTAATATAGAGTTTCAATAATAAATAGGCCATAGAAGATCAAATAAATGTTCCACAAGGAAATTTTATTTATAATTACAATAATTTTTTAGATAACTAAAATATAATTTTCAATTGAAAACTTCTTGTCAAATATAATTTTCATCATCAATAATGAATAAAAGAATGTGGATATTATTTTTTGAGATTTATATTTGAAATAATTTCAATCAGGATAGTTATATAATTAATCATGTTTATATTTTATTATAATATTTTTTATTTATCTTATTATTATATTGAAATTATAAATTGAATAATTTTCTTTTAATTTATATATTTTTAATGACTCTCACCCACACAATACAAAAGATTTAAATCATATGTGAGGATCATGAGAGGATTATTTTACAAGTATGTTTTAGATTTAGTTTATATCTATTTTTAATATATATTTTAAATTATAAATTTTAAATTGTAATGTTATTATAACTTGAAAGAGTTTTGATATTTTTTATGGAATTGTATTTTTGTTGTTGTTTTTTCTTTTTCTGCTTATTTTTATACTATTTTCTTATGTTTACAGTTTGGGTAGACTGTATTTTAAAACATTATTTTAAAATAAATATTTTTTTTATTTCAGTTATAAAATAACTAAGGTAAAAAACCAAATATTCTATTTCTGTGTCTGTTATTTTGAATAAAGTAAGCAACAAAGAAACTTTTCATATTGGGTTTTTATAAACGATGTAACATTATTCTTGATTTTACAACTTATAAGGGTTTTTTAAGAATATTTTTATAATAAAAAATGAAAAAAAATTTCATATTTAATTAAAAATATACTTCTCATTAATTGATGTTAATTTTTTTAAAAACCAACATAAAAGAAACCTTTTCACTAGTGACTATTCAGTTTTCCACTCATGTTTTGAATCGATGGTTCTAGTCCTTGAACCTTGATCATAGTTTCATAATGTCTAGAATTATCAATAAGGTAGAGAGTATGGTTTTTATATAGTTATGAAGTCCAAGTTCATTTTATGTAACTTATGGGGTGGATTTTCATAGAAAGCATACAAATATCATTTTTTTGAAATGTTTATTTCATAAAAAAGAAATGATTTTATTAGTGAATAAAAATTTGTATATAACCATTAAATAATCATTAAAACATCTTAAAATAATTAGTTTTACATAATATATCTATAATATGACATTGAAAAATCATTCATGACATAAACATTGTAAGATCATTCATATAGGAGGTAAAACTGTCTCAAACCAGAGTTTGTTATAACGAGTGAATGAGTATGAACATGCGATTTAACTATAAGGCCCCAGCCTTAAAACTTACTTAATCTTGAGTTATTACAAGATTACACATTGAGGATCTTTTCAGGTTTAGAGTTTTAGAGAATTAGATCATGAAACTTGCATTACATTCCACATTTAAACAAAGTGGATTACATAAAAGACAATATTCATTCTTCCCATCAACGAGAACATATTTAAAATAAAATATGGATTCTCTCTTAACACATCCTTGACTCTAACGTCTTATCATGTACCTTTCCTCTTGACCTGAAAAACATTTCAGAAACTTGGGATGAGCATAAAAAGCTCAGTAAGGGACATAAAAATATGGAAAGGAAACATGAGTTCATGTATACATAAAGATGAAATCATAACTTACCCATAAAACATAGGCACTTTAACCTAACTCATCAAAACATGAATAAATCATAGAAATCATAAGACATAAAGGTAACTTGAGGCATTCATAACATTCTTACGTAGGGAGTAACCCTCTTGGTTACGTTTGGAATACCCATCACAGTATATTCCCTAAAATCTCTTCGGAGAAACCTTAACGTTTCACTCCTTCGCGTTACCCAATGCATTGGAGAGCTATAACGGGCTCACCCGCCCTTAGTTTATCACGGAACCACCCGTTCTTCATAACAATGCCCAAGAACCATAACATACACGTATCACATAAAATATTCATAAAGGAAACAAAACATTTCCACATTTCAAACACAACATAACATTTTAGTATTTTGAAATAATGAATCCATATAAAAAGAAACCATTTCCAAAACCATTTAAAACATTTAATAAAGATATTTTTGAATCAAAGTGTCCCATACCACCTTGAAGCTTTTAAAATTTTAAACCATTAATATCCATATAAATAAATCCTTAAAACCACTTTGAAAACATGGATATTAATAAGAACGAATAATTAAAACATTTAAAATGATATTTTGGTTAAAGGGGTTTTACCAAAATTAGAGACACTTGAATACAATAATTGAGGAATAACGTTTAGTCAGAACTTTATAATATCATGAGAATAAATGGATTCATGATATAATACTCCAAAGGACAGTATATACACCATATAAGAGTGAATTGGTGCATAACAACAATGAACCCTCAATAGAAATGTCAAATGTGATGAAATCCCTTATAAAGAAGGTATCCTTAAATTAAGGACAAATCAATCTCAAAAATATGTGTGAAGAATATCAATACACCCAATATAAGTGGATATTAAGTGTAAAACAATAAAATGTCATTCACACATATTGAATGGATGACATATTCAATGACTACATGTCGAACCCAAAGAAATCGAAATTGGGTTAAGAAGTTCCCTTGACAGCCTAACGGCGTCACATCAAAATGAGTTGATGAGAGATAAAAAGAGTATCTCATCACTTGGACACAAAATTTACATCATTAAGGATACATGAGAACATATCCCAATGTAACAATATGTAAATTAAAAGACCCAATAAAAGAAGTCTTTTAAAAAGAGGGGGGTGAAAGGTTCCCTTACCGACTTGGGTATCTTTCAAAAAATACACCCCATGAAAGAGGGACAATAGATCATTGATGTAAATACTCATAAACGAAAGTATTTTACACAAAGTGTAGAATAATGGGCAGTACATACACCACTCAATGAAATTTGTGGCAAAAGTAGCGTAAATCTCACGAGAATAAAAGTGAGATGAAAAATCCCTTACGAGAACTCGGCAGCCTAACGGCGCCACATAAAACTTCCAAAATGGATTGATGAGAGAGAATAGGGTCTCTCATCACACGAACATAAAAATTACAGTAGGATTAATATAAAATAACATCCCAATCATCAGAAAGATGAGCTTAAAAGAAATGACATAAAAGAGTGTACTTAAAGAGAAAGAGAGTTGCAGGATCCCTTACCTCGGGTCCGACTTGACTCGATCGTTCTTTAACGTCCTGAATAATAAACTTGAGTTAATTTCTATTTGCTTAAGAACCTTTTCCAAGTTCATTATTCCTTTTATATCAATTATTGACATGTTGTGAACATTATGTAATCATTTAAGTTAATAATGTTCATTTTGTCGGTATTTGGTTCTTAAGTCGAAAGTGGACTTCTTACAATTACATGTTGTTCATGTGGCCAAATGTTTATTATATCCAGAATTGTATTCATGTTGTAGTTATAATATATGTCATATATATCCAGTACATTCATGCATTTATAACATTACATAATCATTTAGAGGTAAGAAATGAAATGCACCGTTCATGGAGACGGTAAGCCGTACGTACGCATGAACGCTACTTTCATTTCTATTCGTATTTTATAGAATGGAATAATAATGATATAAAGGTATATTATAATTCCAGTATAATATCATATTTAATATCATAGTTCCATCCTTTATATGTCCCACATATGGTATTTAACGAATCAAATCACTTTGAGGGGGCGGTAGTCCGCACTTCCTTAAATGAAGATATCGTGTTTACCCATAATGGGAACCATAAAGGTTTGACCAAAATGTAAAAAACAGAATCTTAAGGAAAACATAAACATACTATATATCATATATAAAAATAGTGACATCATAATGGCCACCTTTGAAGGTGTTAAATGAGTATTGAACAATCATCGTTTCGGGAGGCAGAATTTCACCATCCACGGAAACCGTATGTTCTTTAACCATTTGATGTAGTTGTGTGAGAGTGTAGCTCAAATAAATATTATAACAACATCCTAGTATATTGAAGATACTGTTGTTGTTACAAAAGAAGTAAATAAAAAGAGATTAGGGGGTTGGAGAAGCAAAATAAAACAAATGAATATGAGAGAAACAATTACCTTTAAAAGTGTAACTCTTTTTGATTTGAGCCTAAAGTCTTCCTTTGAAAGGATTCTGCCCAAGGTAAATCCTCTAGGATGAGGAGAGGGATGTGGAGAGAGCAAATGGGCAGGGGTTGGCCGAGCCAAAGGCTTTTGAAGTGTGTGAAATAAGGTGGAGGTGGGGGCCTTTTATAAGAGAAGAGGAGGGGCACTTTTGGAAAGCAAAGAAATATTACTTTATTTGAAAATGCTTTTCGGTTTTAAAGGGTCCCACATTGGTAGAATTCGTGGATAAGGTGATAAGGCATCGAAATCCACTCATCCAATTGGTTTTGTCCATGTGTATATTGTAGATTTTTCATTATCTTTCCATTTTAATTAAATTGTCAAATAATGATGTCATCGCTGCATCATTATTATGTCATAAATAATTTAATTTCTTTAATGTCTAAAAATTATAAAAAAAAATACTATGATATAGGAAATCTTTTTATCTTTCCAATGACTATTTATAATCAAAATTTGGACTTGTATAACCCCACTTAAAAATTGTTTTAGTAAAACATACTATGTTAGTGTCATTTTCACTTTAACATTAAATAAAAAGTATTTTATGTTATTTCCCAACAAAAGTGGATCCATGGGGTCCCCAAGTTAGGCCATGGCTTGTATTGGTCGGCCATGACACAACCAATAGGGTTGTGACATGTGTCTAGGTCATTTCATATTTTTAAAGTATTATTTATACCTTAAACTACACTAATTATCACTAATCGCGATTAAAAACTTAATAAGTTACTATTCACCAAAAATTATTATAATCTCATTGAACCACATTTTACTTCTTAATGACAACCATGTATGTCGGATTTTCAAAATTCAATACACATTAGTGGTAAACTTTCATTTAACTGAAAAATCAGTTTGCTTGATTATCACTTAGTGGTTTCACTATTCATCAAAAATTGAAGTTTTTCAGAAAATTACCAAAAATTCACCCTAAGCTATATTTGATATTCTGAATTCAAAAATGAAGTCCGTTTTACAAAATTCAAAACATATTAGTCACATTAATTAATTTAATAATTAATTCCCGCTGTCAGAGCAAATAGCGTGTTTTTATAAAACAATAAGTATCAAAAGATTGACACCAGTTTAAGTCCGATTTCAAAGTGAAATTAATTCCAACCACCACTATTGGATTTAATGGTAAAAATATTTTCTAATTTCACTTTAAAACCAATTCAAAAGATAATCTAATCATATAAATAAATTAGATTAAAAAGTGGTTTTGAATTAAAATACAACATTTTACACTATTCCTTAAAAAAATGAACTTTATCGGAAAGATACCAAAAATTTACACAAAGTAAATTTTGATGTCCCGATTCTTAATAAGAGTTTTATTTGGTCCAAAAGAATGTTTAAGAGTGAACAAAACTATATTTAATGATGGTTCAACATCAAAAGGTGATAAGTGAACCTTTAGTGAAAACTAGGGCATATACGCCTAAAATTGAATTCTTTCCGTATTTTAAGCCTCTATTATTTATTGGATAAATGTAAAAACAATTAAAAACATATGAAATCATATTTTAGTTATTTCTATCCATTCCCGCCAATACAACGGCTACATGTTAACTATCATTTAAAATAATATTATTTTATTATTAGAGTGCAACGTAAGATTCCCAAGAAACTCGTTGTTGCGTGTTGGGTACGCCATCGAGCATAGCGTCCCCTTTAAAGTCATATTAATATTTTATTCACAAATATGGATAAATACAAAAATTTCGTATTCTTTATTTACCTGGGGTGTTACATCCTTCCCCCCTTTTGGGAATTGCGTCCGCGCAATTTTAAAATTGGACTTGGAAAAATCCTTGGAAGTCCCACATCGGAACAAGAGTTGGTAAAACAATCACTTTAAAATAAAGAAAGATAAGTACAAAGGTCACCCGAGTTAACCCATACTAGGACTCCAAGTATGAAAATATGGACATGGAGGAAAAAAAAAAGGGTCATGTTCTGATGGAGAGTGTTAGAAAACATGTTTAGGAGAAAGTTAACCACGAGAAAATCACAAACTTGTGATGGGTTAAACGGTATTCGATTCCCTAGTAGAAAAAGTTAATAGACAACATTTTTGTTTTAAGTTACATTTTATTGAGGAATTTTATTCATAAGGAAACATAATCACTTATCATGTTGACCTTCAACTTTTACTAGATTCCTTAATCAAACTCATATTTTTTTCAAAAGACGAGTATTTAGGGAGACTTGTTCGCATTCAGAGTACCATAATCAACTTCTAGAGAATCACCTAATCCACAAAAGAGAGCTATATACTTCCCATGTCTTTAGACTTTATCCAAAAACAAAACCAAAAAGGCTAGTACAAGATCGGATAATCCAGAAAAGGATAACCCTTTATAAAAATAAAATCTATTCTTAACATCCAAAATTTGTCAAACAAAACCCAATGTTCAACAAGGATCATTCGATAAACAATTTGTCCATAAAATTCTTCAAAGTAAACCAAAATAAGATCGAAACCCAAATATTTGAAAGATTTAGTCACATAGTCTTCCAAGTTAAATCGTAACATTTATCTCCAAACAACATCAGTTGCTCCTAAAGTCACGCATTGAAAAGTAATTATCCCAATCACATATCCTCCATGATAGGGTAATCATTTTAATAAATAACCCAAAATCAACTTACTCTTAATTCATAAAATCATATAACCAAAAGAATCAGTCAAACTATCCAGGGACTTCACGTAGTCCAGTGGTAGGCGATAAATACCAGTCGCACTTTGGTTGTGGGTTCGATTCCCGCAGCTTTGTCCGACGCGACGGGATGTCACACGGTCTGCGTGTTGTCCTTTTTCCAAAACTATATAATTCTTAAAACATTCCCCAAAACGAGATAAAATCTTCAAAATAATCATAACACATTTTAACCTCAATTTCATCTCATGCCCTCCACTTCAATCATAACCTTTAGTAACCCATAATTACCTCAAAAGTAAGGATCATATAAACCCACGTGGTTCTTTATAACTATGTCCACAAAAGAAAAGGTAACTATTCCTTGGATAAAATTTGCCTATATTAATCATCAGGGTTACACATAATATAAAAAGTCTTCTAATGTAACCCCATCATCAAAAGAGACATAATACTCTTAAGAATTTCACCATAACTCTTGAAGCCCTTATATGTTGACATCTTACTCATTCAACATTCTTCATGATCCATTATCCATTCCTTTCCAACCTATTCCGAAATACCTCTTTCCTACAAACAAAATCATGAATCATATCCTAAGATTTCAAAATAGGAAAACAACAGTCATGAAATAGTACATACCTTTGATTGGTCATTGTCAGTTTCTTCATCCTCAATAGGAATGGCATTAGGTATTGGTAAACGAACATTTGTACGCTCTTGGTGACCCCATTCACGATACTTCTTCATAGAACATGTGTTTGCATAATGACCATGCACACCACATTTAAAACATTCAATTGATCCCTCAGAAAGAACTTCTTTCTCTTTCCTCGAGTCAACGGGATGCTTCCTTTTTCCATTACAGGTTCTTGCTTTATGACCTTCATTTCCACATCTATAGCATATTTCTGTCCCTTTGAAACATTTCCCTAGGTGTTTCTTTCCACATCTCTGACACATAGGTTTTTGAACACTCATACCTTTATGATTATTACCTGCACTTCCGTAGGGATTTGTTTCTTGCATATTTGATGCCTTAGAGAAAACTCCAAGGTTTAGGTGGTCAATCATGACTCCAGATAGTTGGTTGAGGATAATCAGAAGAGTTATTATTGCAGCTCCCATATCATTCAGTTGCTTGCTCAAAAGACTATCACAATTTCCTTCACATCCACTGTTACTTTGGTGCCTGCTAGATCCAGCCATTTACTAAAACCAAAAAGGTCAGTGTGAGTATATCAACAAAACCATCATGTACTAATGAGGAAGATAAACACTAATATACACTTACTCATTCACTTTATCTAAAACTAGGACTCTTTCTGAAATCCTAACCATTATGGTAATGTCACTTATGCTTAAGGAATACCCTAACCTCTAAAGTTATCTAAACCGACCTTTGATACCAACTATAAGGCCCCAGCCTTAAAACTTACTTAATCTTGAGTTATTACAAGATTACACATTGAGGATCTTTTCAGGTTTAGAGTTTTAGAGAATTAGATCATGAAACTTGCATTACATTCCACATTTAAACAAAGTGGATTACATAAAAGACAATATTCATTATTCCCATCAACGAGAACATATTTAAAATAAAATATGGATTCTCTCTTAACACATCCTTGAATCTAACGTCTTATCATGTACCTTTCCTCTTGACCTGAAAAACATTTCAGAAACTTGGGATGAGCATAAAAAGCTCAGTAAGGGACATAAAAATATGGAAAGGAAACATGAGTTCATGTATACATAAAGATGAAATCATAACTTACCCATAAAACATAGGCACTTTAACCTAACTCATCAAAACATGAATAAATCATAGAAATCATAAGACATAAAGGTAACTTGAGGCATTCATAACATTCTTACGTAGGGAGTAACCCTCTTGGTTACGTTTGGAATACCCATCACAGTATATTCCCTAAAATCTCTTCGGAGAAACCTTAACGTTTCACTCCTTCGCGTTACCCAATGCATTGGAGAGCTATAACGGGCTCACCCGCCCTTAGTTTATCACGGAACCACCCGTTCTTCATAACAATGCCCAAGAACCATAACATACACGTATCACATAAAATATTCATAAAGGAAACAAAACATTTCCACATTTCAAACACAACATAACATTTTAGTATTTTGAAATAATGAATCCATATAAAAAGAAACCATTTCCAAAACCATTTAAAACATTTAATAAAGATATTTTTGAATCAAAGTGTCCCATACCACCTTGAAGCTTTTAAAATTTTAAACCATTAATATCCATATAAATAAATCCTTAAAACCACTTTGAAAACATGGATATTAATAAGAACGAATAATTAAAACATTTAAAATGATATTTTGGTTAAAGGGGTTTTACCAAAATTAGAGACACTTGAATACAATAATTGAGGAATAACGTTTAGTCAGAACTTTATAATATCATGAGAATAAATGGATTCATGATATAATACTCCAAAGGACAGTATATACACCATATAAGAGTGAATTGGTGCATAACAACAATGAACCCTCAATAGAAATGTCAAATGTGATGAAATCCCTTATAAAGAAGGTATCCTTAAATTAAGGACAAATCAATCTCAAAAATATGTGTGAAGAATATCAATACACCCAATATAAGTGGATATTAAGTGTAAAACAATAAAATGTCATTCACACATATTGAATGGATGACATATTCAATGACTACATGTCGAACCCAAAGAAATCGAAATTGGGTTAAGAAGTTCCCTTGACAGCCTAACGGCGTCACATCAAAATGAGTTGATGAGAGATAAAAAGAGTATCTCATCACTTGGACACAAAATTTACATCATTAAGGATACATGAGAACATATCCCAATGTAACAATATGTAAATTAAAAGACCCAATAAAAGAAGTCTTTTAAAAAGAGGGGGGTGAAAGGTTCCCTTACCGACTTGGGTATCTTTCAAAAAATACACCCCATGAAAGAGGGACAATAGATCATTGATGTAAATACTCATAAACGAAAGTATTTTACACAAAGTGTAGAATAATGGGCAGTACATACACCACTCAATGAAATTTGTGGCAAAAGTAGCGTAAATCTCACGAGAATAAAAGTGAGATGAAAAATCCCTTACGAGAACTCGGCAGCCTAACGGCGCCACATAAAACTTCCAAAATGGATTGATGAGAGAGAATAGGGTCTCTCATCACACGAACATAAAAATTACAGTAGGATTAATATAAAATAACATCCCAATCATCAGAAAGATGAGCTTAAAAGAAATGACATAAAAGAGTGTACTTAAAGAGAAAGAGAGTTGCAGGATCCCTTACCTCGGGTCCGACTTGACTCGATCGTTCTTTAACGTCCTGAATAATAAACTTGAGTTAATTTCTATTTGCTTAAGAACCTTTTCCAAGTTCATTATTCCTTTTATATCAATTATTGACATGTTGTGAACATTATGTAATCATTTAAGTTAATAATGTTCATTTTGTCGGTATTTGGTTCTTAAGACGAAAGTGGACTTCTTACAATTACATGTTGTTCATGTGGCCAAATGTTTATTATATCCAGAATTGTATTCATGTTGTAGTTATAATATATGTCATATATATCCAGTACATTCATGCATTTATAACATTACATAATCATTTAGAGGTAAGAAATGAAATGCACCGTTCATGGAGACGGTAAGCCGTACGTACGCATGAACACTACTTTCATTTCTATTCGTATTTTATAGAATGGAATAATAATGATATAAAGGTATATTATAATTCCAGTATAATATCATATTTAATATCATAGTTCCATCCTTTATATGTCCCACATATGGTATTTAACGAATCAAATCACTTTGAGGGGGCGGTAGTCCGCACTTCCTTAAATGAAGATATCGTGTTTACCCATAATGGGAACCATAAAGGTTTGACCAAAATGTAAAAAACAGAATCTTAAGGAAAACATAAACATACTATATATCATATATAAAAATAGTGACATCATAATGGCCACCTTTGAAGGTGTTAAATGAGTATTGAACAATCATCGTTTCGGGAGGCAGAATTTCACCATCCACGGAAACCGTATGTTCTTTAACCATTTGATGTAGTTGTGTGAGAGTGTAGCTCAAATAAATATTATAACAACATCCTAGTATATTGAAGATACTGTTGTTGTTACAAAAGAAGTAAATAAAAAGAGATTAGGGGGTTGGAGAAGCAAAATAAAACAAATGAATATGAGAGAAACAATTACCTTTAAAAGTGTAACTCTTTTTGATTTGAGCCTAAAGTCTTCCTTTGAAAGGATTCTGCCCAAGGTAAATCCTCTAGGATGAGGAGAGGGATGTGGAGAGAGCAAATGGGCAGGGGTTGGCCGAGCCAAAGGCTTTTGAAGTGTGTGAAATAAGGTGGAGGTGGGGGCCTTTTATAAGAGAAGAGGAGGGGCACTTTTGGAAAGCAAAGAAATATTACTTTATTTGAAAATGCTTTTCGGTTTTAAAGGGTCCCACATTGGTAGAATTCGTGGATAAGGTGATAAGGCATCGAAATCCACTCATCCAATTGGTTTTGTCCATGTGTATATTGTAGATTTTTCATTATCTTTCCATTTTAATTAAATTGTCAAATAATGATGTCATCGCTGCATCATTATTATGTCATAAATAATTTAATTTCTTTAATGTCTAAAAATTATAAAAAAAAATACTATGATATAGGAAATCTTTTTATCTTTCCAATGACTATTTATAATCAAAATTTGGACTTGTATAACCCCACTTAAAAATTGTTTTAGTAAAACATACTATGTTAGTGTCATTTTCACTTTAACATTAAATAAAAAGTATTTTATGTTATTTCCCAACAAAAGTGGATCCATGGGGTCCCCAAGTTAGGCCATGGCTTGTCTTGGTCGGCCATGACACAACCAATAGGGTTGTGACATGTGTCTAGGTCATTTCATATTTTTAAAGTATTATTTATACCTTAAACTACACTAATTATCACTAATCGCGATTAAAAACTTAATAAGTTACTATTCACCAAAAATTATTATAATCTCATTGAACCACATTTTACTTCTTAATGACAACCATGTATGTCGGATTTTCAAAATTCAATACACATTAGTGGTAAACTTTCATTTAACTGAAAAATCAGTTTGCTTGATTATCACTTAGTGGTTTCACTATTCATCAAAAATTGAAGTTTTTCAGAAAATTACCAAAAATTCACCCTAAGCTATATTTGATATTCTGAATTCAAAAATGAAGTCCGTTTTACAAAATTCAAAACATATTAGTCACATTAATTAATTTAATAATTAATTCCCGCTGTCAGAGCAAATAGCGTGTTTTTATAAAACAATAAGTATCAAAAGATTGACACCAGTTTAAGTCCGATTTCAAAGTGAAATTAATTCCAACCACCACTATTGGATTTAATGGTAAAAATATTTTCTAATTTCACTTTAAAACCAATTCAAAAGATAATCTAATCATATAAATAAATTAGATTAAAAAGTGGTTTTGAATTAAAATACAACATTTTACACTATTCCTTAAAAAAATGAACTTTATCGGAAAGATACCAAAAATTTACACAAAGTAAATTTTGATGTCCCGATTCTTAATAAGAGTTTTATTTGGTCCAAAAGAATGTTTAAGAGTGAACAAAACTATATTTAATGATGGTTCAACATCAAAAGGTGATAAGTGAACCTTTAGTGAAAACTAGGGCATATACGCCTAAAATTGAATTCTTTCCGTATTTTAAGCCTCTATTATTTATTGGATAAATGTAAAAACAATTAAAAACATATGAAATCATATTTTAGTTATTTCTATCCATTCCCGCCAATACAACGGCTACATGTTAACTATCATTTAAAATAATATTATTTTATTATTAGAGTGCAACGTAAGATTCCCAAGAAACTCGTTGTTGCGTGTTGGGTACGCCATCGAGCATAGCGTCCCCTTTAAAGTCATATTAATATTTTATTCACAAATATGGATAAATACAAAAATTTCGTATTCTTTATTTACCTGGGGTGTTACATTAACAATGATAATATAACTGTAAAATATTCATAATGATATAAAAAATATTTTATGAATGTAATAAAATATATTTTAGAAGAGTTATATGAGGAATATATAAAAGAAAAATCAATAAGATATCATTTATGTTGAGACATTGAATCTCCTTTTGAAGGACCTCTTGGAAATAATAAGTTTAAGACTTTGTAAAGAGACTATAGGTTCAAAAAAGGTAGAAATAATTATGAGGGAGATAATTTGGGTTGGGATTCAAGATAAATTTGAAGGAATGGGGTTCTTTGAGGTGGGGAGAGGAGGGGTCCTTTTATAAGTGAGAGGGGTGAAGCTTTTGTAAATACTCTTACCTTTATATAAAATAAATGTCATTATAAAAGGAAAGTGGCAACAAATTAGCCAAATTTAGAAGAAAAGATAGTGTATTTCATAATAACCTCATCCAATAAAGTATATAAATTGTTTTTTGGATATTGGTGGCCTTATAACATTGTTCAAACCCTCGTTTACCATTTAAACCCTTACCATAGTGATTAACTTTTATCATGGTAACTTATTATTATAACCAAAATAAAATACAAATTATTCATTAATTTGAAAATAATATTTAAAAATAATATTTCTTATAATTTTAAATTTATACAGGTGTAAAAAATCAATTTTAACATAAGTTCACATAACAAAACAAAAAAACTTTTTAGATAGATTCCCCTTTTAAGAATAAAATAAATCAACACTAAATCCATGTATAGTATTGATTTAGATAAAATTTATTAATTTATCATTAAAAAATAATATTTTCATGAATTTAAAATCAATCCAAAACAAAATAGATCATTTTGAATTAATAATTGAAGGAAAAATATGAAATTAATTTTTATTAGAATAAAATACCACTTAGGATCCAAAAATTCAAGCATAGGTTTCTAAATTAAACATAATATTTTTAAATAATTAATTTTAGGTATTAAATATATATTTTGTTCCAGGAAAAAGGTTTTATAAAATTTTAATTCATGATTATCCCTTTATGATGTCAGAAAAGTTATGATGTTTGTAAAGATTTTATTTTTCACTATTCATATAAAAATCAACCATTTAAAAAAAATAATAAATATTTACCGTAAGAAAATTATGATATGATGAATCCAAACATGAAGTTAATTTTATCAAATTAAAATAAAAAATTTAGTTATTTATCTTTAAAATTAAACATATATTATATAAAATAAAAATAATGTTTTTAAATATAACTTATTTATTTAGCCATGAATAATTAAGGTAGTACTTCATATAATTACATGATTATTTATGGGTTGTTACTAATTGATTTAAATAATAATTCTACGAAATTCATCAATACATTTTATTGATTTAATTTCTTAAAATTATTAAATTTAACAAAATTTGAAAATCAGAAAAAAGTTTCTTTAAAATCAACTTTATTTCAAAGTGAATTAGAATATTTTAATTTTAAAGGAATCATTAATTTTTATAATTATGTTTTTTTTAAATATCATAGAATGTTTTTAATTTTTTTTCACACATAATTATTCTCTTTATTTTGATATTTCATGCATCATAAGCTATCAAACACACTGAATTTATTCTAAAAGAAAATAATGCTAAAATAACGTGGTGTTACAAAAATGGTATATTGGTTAGCTCCTTAAGAAATTAAAATCAATACTAATTAATTTACGGGGAGTAATATTTTCTCAAGTGATAATGTATAATAATTGATGTTATTTTAAATGATTTATGATGTAAGAACTGAATAAATGATAAATTAATATATTTCAGTAAACTATTATTTATTTTAGAGATATTACATTTGAATGATTTGAATTAGTTGGTATAAAAGTTTTTTGATATATTTATGATGTTATTTTCCAAGGTAATACTCAATAGAGAAAGGATTATTGATTCATATAACTATTTACATAATTTGATTGAGAGATTAAGTTTCACATATGATACCACTAATGTGGGTCCTAATAAATAATAAAAAACAGATGAAACATGCTCAAAATATTATAAAATTTTATATAATAAATAAATAAATAATTAATAATCACTATGTAAAAATAATAGTTAAATCCGACATTCTATTTTCACAAAATGATTCAAACTTAATTCTTATAATTACAACTATTTTTATGTTTCAAATAAATATTAAATGATCAAAACCAAGTAAACGATATTGGGTCATCATAATTTTGTTTGGAAAATTCCTTTTGATTAATTTATGGCTAGTAGGAATGAATTTCTTATGAATCCAATGTGTTATGTACCTTAAATTATCCCAAGTGTATTTTTTCTAATATAATGATTTTTAAGCTATAAACATGCATAAAAAGTTCAAAACCAATCAGATGAGAATTAATTTTCATTAAAATTTTGGAAAATGTTTATTGATTAATTTATTTCCTATAGAAATAAATTGAACATAAATATGACATTGTATGTTCTCAAAATACTCAAAATTACAATTTTATAATTATAATTATTTTTTTTCAGTTTTTAATGTGTCTCATGATAAATAATAAGAAAAATAAATTCAATTATCATAAATAATTAGGATAAATGTTCTAAATTAATTTAAAAATTATAGAAACTATCTCTATGTAAAAAATATGTTCAATATATTTATAATGATTCAAAATGAATTATTAGAACTATGACTCTTTTATTCCCTATATATGTGTCAAATGATCAAAACCATGATATTTGTTTCTAACTATCATGAAAACTTAGTATAATGTTTTTTAATTAATTTATCACATACAAGAATAAACTTCATATCAGTTAAAGATAAAATGGGATCAAAATTATAAATAGTGATTTAATTATAATTATTTTTACATAGTAAATGTGCATCAAAATATCAAAACTAGGAAAATGAGTTCAAATTAACATAAAAATTTAGTTAAATGGTCTTTGATTAATTTATAACTTATAGGAATAATTCATACAAAAATATGAAATTTTATATTTTCATAATGTTTTAATATATATACTTAGAATCATATTTCTTTTTTAAGATACAAATGTGATTTAAATAATCAAATATAAGAACTCAATTTTTCATATAAAATTTAGAAAAAATATTTTAAATTAATTTATGATGAATATGAAAAAATCACACATCACTCTTATATGAAATGTGATCATAATGATCCAATTTGTTTTAGAATTATAATTTTTTATGTCCCAAGTGCATGTTAAATGATTAAAACTGAGAAAATGAGTCTAAATTATCATAAAAACGAGGATGAAAATATTCCTTCACTTATGGGATTTGTGAATAAAATACACATCAATATGATGTTATATGAATTTGTAATGAAAAAAATTAAATTATTTTAATTATAACTATTTTTATATATACCAGACATGTGTCAAATGCTCAAAATCGTCCAAACAAGATTGAGTTATCATGGAATATTTAGGAAATTATTATTGATAAATTTGAAACATTTAATAATAAAACACACATAAATTTAATTTTTTATAAGCATAGATTGATTCAATGTGTTTTTTTAATTATTAAACTTTTTTAAGTTTCAAACATGAGTTTAATGATAAAAACTCATAAAACATGATCAAATTTTAATGAAATATATTGATAAAGATAATCAATTAATTTATTAAACATATAAATAAATTAAACATCAATATAGTATGTTATTTCCTAGAAATTGATATGTGAATTAAAAGAGTGACCGAGATTTATTGGTTTTAATTTTGTTGTTGTCTAGCCTTATTTGCACCATGACATAGTGGGGGACACTATGTCGTGGTGGCTATGAATAGGGATTATCATACTATATGATAATCCTTGATTAGGAATCCATCACCCACTTTGATTAATCATTATCATTTGAGTCATCATGTGATGATTATTAGAGGAGTTTGATTGTCTAAGGATAAAAATTTAAATATTAAACAATTATCATAAAGTTTGAACCATGAATTTCAAGAGTTGTAACATTTTGAGATTTTTATGAAAAACCTCATCAATATTAGTGAAAACTTAATATCCAAGGAGGATACTTTTATGGATATATAAACTTTTTTGATACTTGTATGTGTCTTAGATAATTCCATCATGTTATGACACTGTGAAACTCCTTAGATAAATTTATTATTATCTCTTATGTATTTCCAGTCCTTAAACCCACAGTTTTAATAGACTATGGATTTAGGGATATCTTAATGAAACATTAGGTGAATCCTATATTGTTTACATAATTTCATAGGATGGAGTATTTCAGTTGTTTATCAATGATCTTGATCAAATGCATGTGATAATGTTTAACATGTCGAATCAACTCATGTAAGGTATGCCATTCTGGTTCTTTGTTTATATTCATTGTAAATGTATAGATAGATTCTGTTCTGAATAATTTTTTTAATATTTTTCAGTTGTATTTATAATGTTATAAACCCATATAAAATAAAATAATGGAATCATATAATATCTAGTAATTTTTTTGATCTTGGAATGATACAATTAACAGAAAAATAAGTTTCTCAAACACTATCACATGGTTCATCCAAAATAGACATTTGAATGTTTTAAATGTCAATAAAATAACATAAAATTTATACAAAACAATAATTTTTTATAAATTTTATAATACCATTCTATATAGGATGAATTTTTTTAATAATAGATAGAAAATCATGAAAAAGAGTGTCATAGGATGGTTCTCTTCACCATAGTGAACCAATATCCATGTCATGATGGAATTCATAAAAAGGACTAGAAAAAACGATGGGCAAACTATTTTGGTGTTATGAATCATTTCCAAAAATGGCTTGATACCTTTAATTTATATAAAAAATGATGAAGTAAAAAATGGATTAAACTTGAAACAACTAAGGGATAACCTAAAAACACTACCAAAATAGATTAGAGGCTAGAATAAAAAGGCTAAAAAATGTACTTGGACTTCTCATTGAAGGATTTGTAAAAATGGTGAATAAAACATTTTGGTGTATTTAATTTTAGTTATAATGGTAATGGAACATAATTTGTTTTAAAATTATAAAAGAACGTCATCGATGGAGGATTGGAGGGCCCAAGTTGAATCCATGGGGTGACTTCAATTTTATAAAAAATATTTTGGTAGATTTAAACTTGGTTGTAGGTTAATTTACATGGTATTATAATTTATAAAATGTTTATACATTTTAAAATAATTTCAAAAAGGTTTCAAATTCATTTAGTAATATTTCATTAATGTCAATAAAAAATGCTTACATTATGGACTTATTTTGAAATATTATTTGAACTATTCTTAAAGGAATTTTGGATGATGGTGTGATCAATGATTTAAGTATAGTAATATGTGAAATATTAAATTTATCTTAATTTATTACATAAAACATGAAATGTTTATTATTCAATAATAAAAGTTTTCATAAAATATCTCATATTTCAAAATCTGAATGAGTTATTTTTAAAATAACATAAATGCTAATAAAAAATGTTCATATTGGATAAAATTGAATTTTTTAAGTTTATATGTTTCAAATTTATAGATTATTTGTAATTTCTTTATGAATTGTCCATAAATTTTTTATATCATGTTTTAATATATGAATCATTTATTCACTTCTTTATTATTTTCTTTATTCTTATACATAATTGTTATATTATGAATTATGATGTATGCTTTAGTTTAAATTATTAATCTACTTTAAAATTATTATACATGAATCCAATGAGTTTATTTATAGGTATAATAAATGATTTAGTTTTATTCTACATAGGATTTGTCTTTATTATAGTAATTGAACTTGAATAAATAGATTGATTATAATTTATACGTATTTAGTGTTAGAATATTTATGAAATAAACTATATATTGTGTAATGAATCCTTGGGTAGAGGTAATTTGTTTCAGAAAAATCACTATCCTAAAGTCTTATTAATTTTATTTAAAATTTATGACTGGATATATATCGATCTAAGATTAATATTTTAGATATTATTTGTTTCATATGATTCGAATCCTTTTCATGGAAGGGTTTCATATACCATATATATGGGATTCATTTGGATACGTATGAATATAGTTTGTTATTTATTTGGGTTACTAACACAAGCTATGAGTTGCGTAAAGAGTTACACACTAATATGGTTTGAACATGTTTATTTGGAAGAAGGAATATGATTCTAAACTAAATCATTATAATTTTAAATACATTATAGGTAATAACCTAAGATAAGATGGTGATATTAAATACCCTATAAAATAATAAGTGTTAAATTTATTCCAAAGATAATTTTTTCCAGAAATAAATAATCCAACTGGGTAGGATAAACCAAAGATTGGTGTTCCTAGATTATCTTGTTTTAATAATGAAATTAATGGGGTGACCTTAATGAATTTGTACCTCATTTTTGTAATTTTATTACTGTTACACTTATTTAGGAAACTATAACTGTTAGGATATTATAAGAATATAGTTGAGTGAACCCATATGAGGGATTCAAAAAAAGAGTCATCCAATAAACTATCTAGGAGTCTTATATAATAATATCAACATGATTTTCTACCATATATTTTGATGGACTAGTTATGTGATTATCCGATGTAAGTAATGATGAAATACGACTCCCATATCACTAATGGATATGATGAATTTAAAAGGGGTCATCATTTTAGTGGGATCACATTTAATAAAATTAATTTTTAAACGATGATAAAAAATAATACTCATATGATAAAAACTTCTATTATGGATATAAATTACTCTATCATCATTAAAAATTACATTTCGATCAATATTTAGTTAATAGAATATTAATGTATGTAACCTCTTGTACTGGTATAAAAACATAGTATATGTTTTAAATATATTAGAAAATTATATGTGTTAAAGTAACAACTAATTTAGTAACCTTATGTTGTAGTTGTTAAATAAGTAAATCTAGATTATAATGAGAAGCATAGAGTGATCCACTTAAGGTTTCAAAGGCATTAAATGAAAGAGGAAGAAAATAATTTTAATCTTCTCTCATATATTCAATATAATTGGATATGTTAACTTGGATAGACTAGATGTTTCCATTAAGGAATATTATGTTTATTTGATTAATTTTACAATAATCATTGGAAATGTCCTGATAGTATCAATGATCTCCAAAAAAAAATTACCCAATTTTCATAAAGTATTGAAATATATGAATTAGGGATTGTGATGTATAGCTTTTGGTGATGTGATGTTAGTAAAAGTTAGTAAAATTTTATCAATAAAGTATAAATTTAGTTGGAAAATAATGTCTATTCAAGTCATGATGATCGGTCATTGAAACATATAGGTAAAGTTAGGAAGGAAGGATATTGTTTCCATATGATAAAATATTCTATAATATCTGATGGATTTTGAGAAAATCCATGGAAAATTCATGTCATGTGTTAGTGTTATAGAAATAAAATGTTTAATTTTAAAGGGTATATGGTACATAATGTATATTTTAAAATGGTTTTAAAAATATTGGAGTTCAAAATAAAAGAAACAATTGTTAGAGATTTTATTTTTTATTCAATTTATGAATAAAAGAGTATTTTAATCATGTATTTTTATACAAAGAAATATTATCAATATTTGATTAGTCAAAATAAAGGATGTGTATTTTCATCTCATTCTCTTATAAGATAAGGGGAGTTATTTGTAAACAAATAAATTTTCTTAAAAAATTTTAGATGAAAGATTTAATACAAATAATTTATGATTCCTTAGATTCTATAACAAATTTAAATGAATATAATGATAAAAAGAGTATTATCTAGGTTAAAATAGTTTATATGAGATATTTTGTAAAACATGGAGAATCAAGTTTCTACCACCAATTAGTGTAAGGTCTTAAATAATATTTTTTTTAAAAAATACTTTCCAACACATAGAATAATATATATTAAATGGTTATAGTATTTTATTTATTAATATTACCACAAAATTAAATGAATTTTATTTTATAAAATAAATTATATTTGGTATCATAGAATTATATTCTACAGAGAATATAGATTCTAAGAAGCTAGTCTGAGTATGTTTTAACTTTTACAAGTTCAAAATTAACAAATAAAATATTATTTCATTTAACATTTAAAGTGAATATAAATTGATATCCTAAAAGAGTTTAAGTTATGATTGTAAATATAAATTTAAAGTGTTATATTTCATTATTGTAATGAAGTGAATGAAACTTTATATCCTAAAGTATTTTAGGGTTTATTAGTAAAGAATAAATGTAAAGAGTTTCATTTTTACCAAAATTATCTCAAATATTTTTTTGATGGAATTATTCTAAGAATGATTATGATGCCAAAATTAGAAATAGTTCTAAGTAAATAATTGAAAGTATAAACATCATAACTTTTGAGCTTATGAAGTGAAGGGGTTTGAATACCTATTAAAGGAGTTAACATTAGGAATATGATATTTAAGTCTCTCCATTATTCAAACAATATTAGTTCATATATGTTACTCCCTAAAGTAGTTTAGTGTGATACTTTTAATGTATGGTCACATAGAGATATGAAAGAAATTATATAAAGATGTAATGAGTTTAACAAAACTTGAAAGGTGTAGTAAAAATAATGTTGTTCTAGTAGTCTTTCATATGTCATATTATTAGACATGGGATTAATTATTTTTTATAAGTATTCTTAAAAGTGTTTTAGAATATAAAATGTACCATGTTTTAAAAAGTCCAGAATCCATAATATCATCCTTAATGTTTTTATATACATTTCATAAAGTAAAATGATAATTAACCTCCCGAAGCATGATATTGAGATATCCCTAACTAGGGTTGATCATAAATTATTATAGGTTTTAAAAAAATGTTTATGTTATTATGAGTATGATTTCATATAGAGATATGAAATATAATCAAGATGCATAAAATGTTTTTTATTCCTTGGATAACCAGCTAAGTGTATACCATATGGAATGCTATACAATATGAATATGGTATACTAGGGAAGTATGTTTTATATTTTTATTTATATATACATAATATTGGTTATATACTTATCATGATAAAATTCATACTTTGATACCTTTATTAAGAAATTCTTGAGGATTTTCTAATTTGGGGGTGGTTGGGTATGTTGTTCCTCATGTTTTCAATTAGAGTTTAACCTAGATGGTATTTTTCACCTCATATAAAGAGAATGACATATATTCCCTTGATTGAGATATAATTGGATGTGTATTTATATACCTAGATATTACACATTATTTACTTTAAGTGAGGGGATATTATTTTCTCATCTACTTAAGATGTATGCCATGTTATATATTCATCAACTTTATCATTATATACTCAAAGAACCAAGAATTAATGAGTAGTTATATGGGATTGTAATACCAATGTACCATATTTACATGAGGTTTTGGAAAAATTAATATTATGAAAATTAATACTTATATATGATGTTGATATTAGAAACAAGTGTAGAGACATATGTGTAGGATGGTGATCACATTGGATCTCTATATAACTTAATTATCATTACTGATTTGATAGATGAAATTATTTTATAAAATTTAGGGATATGGGAATTCATAATTGTTTTCAACAATATAAAGGCATGTGGGAAAACACATTATGGTAATGAAGATGAGGAATATGTTTTTGAAACTTTTAGAGCTACCTATATTGTGTTTTTGGAGGATATCCAGAAGAAATTTTTGATGAATATTCCTAAGGTAATTCATATGATGTAATACATAATTAATTCATGAAATATTTTATAATATTACTTTTATTAGAAATATCTAAATATTGTTTTGGATATGGTTTCATGAATCCTATCATATGATGTGACATAAGGTAAAAGTGCATTATGTTTATAAGTCTTGTAGTGTAATTAGAAGATTGGTGGATATGTGCACCAAAAGTTAGACTGTGGTATAGTGGTTTAGACTATTCCATGGTCTATCCCTATATGCACCCTAGAATAGTGTGAGACACTAATACATGGTGGATACACAAGGGGATTATCGTACTATACAATAATCCTTTATTGAGCTTCCATATTCTACTTATATCTATTTTTCTATGTTAAATCATCATGAAATGGTGATTGGAGGAGTTTGAATATCCATGTATAATCATTTAAATTTTAAATTATTATCATAAATATAAAACTATGTGTTACAAGACTTGTAACATTTGGATCATTTTTTTCAAACGATCCATCAATATGTAATAATGTTTAATATCCAATGAAGGTTAATGGATATCTATATAAATTGGTTTGATCATTGGTTTAGTGTTGTATAACTCCATCATGTCATGACATTGTCAAACTTCTAGGTTGAATTTAGTATTAACACTTGTTTCTCTCCTACCTCTAAACATAAGGTTCTAAATAACTATGCCTTGAGTGAGATCCTACTTTAACATCAGGTGATTCCCATGTCTGGTACACCATTCTTGTGCTGGAGTTATTCAACAACTATGTTTAGGTTTTAAAAATCCATTAACCATAAAATGGGTATGGAATAAATTATATTTTTATAAATATATTTAATTTTCAAGTTCCAAATAGAAATCAAGTGATAAAAACTGAAAAAATGAACTTGGAATGTGGTGAAAATTTTATTTAATAATTTTATATTAATTTATAACCTATATATAAAAACTGTATATCAATATTAATTTTAATGTGCTTGGAATGATCCAATGTAATTTTTTGTGTTAAAATTTAATGTTTTCCCAATATAATTTATTTATACATTGTGGAAAAATTGAGAAGGGCTATAAATTTTTATTTTAATCATTTTAATATTTTAGTTTTTATACTCTACTAAGTTTAATTTTAAATTTAATTGTATCTAAAATTACATTACAAGATCACTATATCGATTGAATCAATTTTTAAGTTTCCTATTTATATATTTATAAATTCATTATATGTTATTTATAACTTTGATGACATATAAAATTTTTTATATTCTCAATTCATTGATAAAATGTTGGTATTTTGGTTTTTTTTCAAGTAGCATGGATTTAAATATTATTGTAAATATATACTTTTTAAAAATCTACCTATAGTCTCCATCATTTATTAGTGATTATAGGTGTATTTTTTTGAAACAAATTACTAATAATGACCACATTTGGTGGTTGATTTAGTTCAATGAAATTATTTTTAAAACCTATAGAAACCCCTAGATATATGTTTTTATAGATATTACTGAGGGGGAAAAAGTGAATGCCAATTGGTTGTCACTATGTGGCTGGTAATTCTAACTCCTGACTTGATTATGATAACATTCTAAGTTACCTTGGGGGGGGGGGGTGAATATGAGTGTCATATTATTTTTCTATAAGTATATTTTTAAAATGGATATCATTTCATCATTATATTTGAAAATTTTCTATTCTCTTATCATGTATATTCTTTAAGCATGCCTATTCACAAAAAAAATAAATACAAGCACAAGTTTGTAATAAGATTTTACTTGGTTCACAAAAATGTGATATGTTCAAGGAGTACACACATGAAAGGGAGAGAGAGTACTAAGGAATCACTATCTCACTTATGTGTGATCTAAATATTTGGTCAAGGTAACTCCAAGACAAAGAATAATATCTTTATAAAGCTATCAGAATGGACAATATTTCCATAGGTACACTACCTCTTCCTATTTCAATTTACAATATCAAGAAGAATTACAGCTCAAATATGGATGTTGCACTATAAGATACATTATAATGGGAATAAAAAATAATACCAGGATATCATGAGTATATCTCTTCAATACAATATCAACAAGAATACACTATTCATTTTGTTTTAGTTTTAAGAACAATGGAATATTTCATGTAGTCTATAAATGTAACTCATGGTTCTTCTTTGGTAATTATCTTCATTATTTATTCTATTTCATTCTCATAAAATATATTTATATAATCAATTAAATACCATAAAGATATATAAAAAATCTCGTTTAAAATTTATTTTTATATTTTTTTGAATAATATATTATATATATTGTAGATCTTTGTCATCTAAAATATAAAAATAAAATATTTCATTTAAAATATTTTCCAAGATCAATTTAAATATTTTAAAAGTAAATCCTCTATTCAGTTATCTATAAACATTATATAATAATATTTTAAAATTCCCAAGATTTTAAACAATCCATTATTATGAAACTTTATATCATAATTACGAATCCTTTAAAAAAATAACATCATTGTTACACTATATATAAAAAACTTTTACAAAATTGATGAATGATTTTCATGCATCCTTCAAAAACATAAACTTCCTCTTATGCACCAATATTTCTACACGAACTACTCTTATACTGAACACTTATGAAAAAATACTCCATTATTTTTACTATTACCCGACCATCAAAAATCCAAGGTTACTCTTATATAGGGAAAATTAAACTCATAGACAACCTTCACAATTTCCCTATAAATATTAAACATCTAAAATATTTTTTAAACACATCTTATGCAATGAAAAATATACCCTTAATTGGGTTTTCGAAAATAAATTTCACCATTATGTATACATAATGTTTCCCTTATTTTAATTGCATAGTCAAATATTCATATGAAATCAAAGGAATATATTAAATCATTAACGTTAATAAACTACTAATTTATGAATCATCATATATAAAAAACTCATTATTCAAGTTGGAAAATTTCATTTATATTGAATAATTCATCTTTTTATTATTAATCATTGTTACTTCAAGTTCATTAATGTTGGAAACATAAAAAAAGCACCATCACTTATAAAAATATCCCCACTTTTGATTTTTTCCAACTATTCAGATAAAAATTAGATTAAAAATTCACAATTGATTTCCAAACAAGTTTCTTAATCTATCTCTCACTTCTGAAATTTATTTCATCTATCTTAAACATGTAGATCCAATATTTAATATTTTATTCAATATTTCTAAAATTTTACTCATTAATATTTTATCACATTTTTATAATCATTATTATTTTTCTATATTTCTCCATAACTTCTCCACTTATGAAAAAACTATTGTTTTAATTTAATATTTCTCAATTTCATTAAATTTTACACCCTTTGACAAAAAAAATAAAAAGGGAATTCCTTAAAATTTCATAAAAGGGTATTATTTTAATGATTAGTAATATTTATCATTTTCTCTAATCACTATTGAGTCGAGGATAAAAATGTGAAAGAATATAATAATGACTCTAAATTCAAGTTATTCTATAAACACTATAAATTATTGATTTTTCATATTTTCCATTATGAAAAACCCCAATGTATTATATCTACACCTTAATATATAATCATATGAAGTTACTTTTTATTAAAACATATAGGTAGAGGGTTACCTTAAAAATATCTTTAAGTTAAGCTAGATGATAGAACCCCATATTTAACCAATGATTTTTAAATTTGTGATTTTTTGAACGATATAATAAAAATATTAACAACTTGATCACTGTTTACAATATTCTCAACTTTGATAACTTATTATTCCATATTTTTCTTGATAATTTATTACCTTATCTTAATAATCTTAATTTTTTAATACTTTATTGGGTTCTTTTTAAGATCAACTTTACTTTAAATAAAATAAATGTGGTAGATTCAATTTTTTTAATAAGATCCTAAAATCATTTCTTTATCAAAATCAATTTGGTAAGTTCCTCTATAACTTAAATACTCAGCTTCTATAGTGTTATGTGAAGTAATTTTTTCTTCATTCTTAACTATCTAATATATCCATATCTAATATAATAAGATCCACCTCTTTTCGATTTTCAATTCAAAAAAACTCCAACAAAATCTCCACCACTATATACTGGTAAGTCTTTCTTCTTCCTTGTTAAATATAACAATCCATAATCGTAATATATTATTTTGTAGACACATGTAATAAAATATTTTTACATAACACATGAACACATATAAAAAACATTTATTATATATGTATTATATAAAAAATATTTATTATATATAAGATATTTATTTACAAATAATTTATATATATATAAATTTATATATATAATTAAAATTTACAAAAAATAATTACTAAACATTTAAAATTAATAATACTTATATAATTACAAAGAAATTACATATATTTTTGATAAAAAAATTATATTTATCAAACATAATCATATAACATTTTCATAATTATAAAAGGTTTATATTTGTAATTAATGATCATTTATAAGGACAAAGCATTTAATTAATTTCAAATTTTTTTAAAAAATAATTATATTACATATACATTTACTAAACATTTATGTAATTATAGTTAATTTATATTTATAATTTCCAAAAAATTATGTTATAGATTTATTATACAAAATATTTATAAAACTGAGTTACAAAAAATTTACATAATTTCTAGAAAATTGAATTTATAATAACATAATATTTTTATTATATATTAATTATATATATTATTTGTATTTATATTAATGTTTCTGTATAAACAACATATATAATTTTAAAAAATTATTATCATAAATAAATGAGAACATACATACATATATTTTGTATATATATGTATACACACATGTGGATGTGTAATGATACATACATTTACATTCAAAATGAAAAATATATAAGCACTTATATATGTATAATAAAATAATATATACTAGCATATGTAAGTACACAACATATATATTTAAAACATAGCAAATAAACACACATAATTTTTGAACAACACACAAACACATCTAAATTATATGTTCTATTGTTTATATGATTATTTAAAGACAAATAGCTGTTCAATTATAGGTTGTCCCTTTTTCTATTATGGAATTTGAACTTCTATTGGATCTTAGTTCTTTATTTTTGACATTTAGATTTTGTTGCGTGACTTGTATTTCATTACTATATTTTAATGTTCCTTTTATTGTTCCACAAACATATACAATATATATATGTTTGTATATATATATATATATATGTTTGTTTTGTATGTTTTGTTAATATATATGTTATGTGTTAATATACATTCTGTTTATATTTGTGTGTGTGTGTACATACAACATCCTCAATTCAATGTATGTGATCTTTATGTTTTGAAATATCATGGTAACTTTTCTTCTATATTTAATGAGTTTTTAAGAATATATAAGTCCTTGTAATACTAAGAATAAAAGAAAAGGAGATCGAGGAATCAACTATTAACATAAGAGCTTCCGGTGTTCCACTAACTAGATGGTGTAGACTTACCGATCAGACAGTGAGTAGTGGTAGAACGCCAGTAGTTCCTCCTATCCAACCGGATAGCCAATAGTGGTGGTAGAGGTCATGAAATTCTATAGGTACCATTGACTAGATGGTGGCCAAGTTATAGGCGATGTATGTCTACCAAGAACACTGTCATACTAGAGGCTTTGTACCAACAAGCTGGTAAGGGACAATGGCTAACCAATGGTGTCGAGATAGCCTAACCAATAAAGACGTTTATGTAAAATTTCTCTAATAATATTTTTTGATATTCTTATACCAGTGTTTAATTTAAATTTGAAAAGAAAATCCATTGGATTACTTATTTTATGAATGTGGATCTCCACTCTTATTTTGAGTTTCATGCTTGGATCAATTTGTTGACACCCAAATGGTAAGTTTCATCCATTATAGCTCAAATATTTTTCTTAATATTATTCTATAATTGGGTTTATATTTAAGCTATTTTGTGTAATTATATTGTTTCCATAATGATATAATGAATAATTCTTGGACCATTGATAGATCAAAATTAGATCTAGGGGATTATAACCAATACTCATATCAGATCAAGATCCATCATTGGTAGCATCTCTTGTCGGGTAAGTTGATAGAGTTCTTATCCCTTATAAAATTACTCTTATTATTCTTATATCCTTATTCAATAATACTTACATGTTTAATTAGGGATGGTTATAGGAATATTTGGTGTGAATAAATGATCAATGTGGAAAATTTAGTCTTTAGGCATCATAACTCTTTAGGTAGGATGTACTTATCATATAGGGCTATAATATATGGATTTTCCATCATTTAATTATGAATGAATGTGTATCCCATGAGACATATGATTGATTGATTTGAATATGGGTGTGCGTGTTACTGTGATAACATTCACTAGATACATTATACTTGTTCTTACTATGTCGGGACTTTTTTGATATTTCATTGCTTATAGGAACATTATGGCTGGTATCAAGATAATAGGTTTCTCCGGGATCAAGAGTTGACTCTTTATAAGGGATTCATGGGTACAAGACAATAGATAAGGGACTTTGGGTTGGTATAACAGAGAGTTTTGTGATATAGAATGACTAATCGATAGTGATTGGATATGTGTGGAGGTAGAGATCCATGAGTCAGAATGTGGTTCACACAGAACTGATGGTATGATTTGAGATGTGATAATCACTTAGCCAATGGTACGAGTTGGGGTAATATTTATATTGTACCAATGTTATGAGTTGGATATGGACACATTGAGCCAATGGGGTACTCAACCTACTACATTTATATGGTTCTTAAGAGTCAAAAAGTTCCTAGTGGATGTAATATCATGCGAAGAAGAAAACCATGTGACTCTGGTTGGTTTTATGAGTCAGGTGAATAATACATAGAGGTAGAGCATGAATATCCCTTAATGGTAGGTAATATTATTCCTTGATGGTGGAGAAGAGGATAAAAATTTTCATTTTAGTGATTTGGGATTAATGTGATATCTTCCAGTGATTGAGTTTTGTTATTACTAGTTGTGACTACTCTTATAGCATGGATCCAAAGAAAGTCTGGTCGGTGTTCATGGTAGATTGGTTAGAAGATGATGAAATAACACTTGAATAATTTTTGAATGTGTATTTACATCATTGTTTTTGTCATAAACCATATATACTTGTGAACTTAAGTTTTAGTATGAATTGGTGGTGTCCTACAAGGATTATACCCACACCCTACATAGGCATATCAGTGTGTGTGTAGACTTCCTGATTAAAGATATAGGGAAGGTAAAGGGTCTAGTAATTAGCAGTTGAGTAGATGGATATTGGTGTTTAGAGGTGGTACCAATATAGACTATAGATATTTTCCTAAATGTCTCTTTATTTCCCATTACTTTGTTTATACCTAGTTTGACTAGCTACATAAGGGGTCCATGGTTTTTTATATTGTATGACCTGGATGAAATTGTTATAATTTTTTTTATTATTTAGTTCCTTTGTAACTTTTTGGGTTATTATTATTTTCTTATTATGGTTAAAATGTATGTATTTGGATATTGAGGGTACAGTCTCTCCACTACACTATTCAGAGCGTCGCTTCTAGTAGACAAGATCTTGCATACTAGGAGGCACACATGGACTGGGTTATTCGAGTCTAGGTATTAGAAAGTGACATAAGAGAAGTATTTATTTTATTTTCATTATTAATGTGTATGTTTGGTGGAAATATAGAAATGATATAGACTATGTGGTACTGAAGAATGGGAGTTACATAAGTCCTTGGCAGCTCTTATGTGAAAAACCTATGAGTTACAAGTGATGAGACTACTGTTATAGTTGTGGCTTTATGGTTTCTTGATAATCCTAGGTATGTTTTATTTTTACAGTTTATTGGATTTGGGTGCATTCATGAATCATGAATATGAACATATGATCAAAATTCATATACATACTAATTGATTTCTATGCATGGTACTTTATTTAATTAAATGCATTAATCTATGATTTCTGATCCAGTCATATATAACATTGAAATTTGAATTTTTTGGACATGAGCATGATTACTATTATATGTATATATATGGATGTGAAAAACATGAAGGAATGGAAGATGATGCGTATGCCTTGGGTAATACTAGGAGGTTTAGGCCTTATCATTATGGGTGACCATTTGGTATTTTTCTTCCTAATTAAATTTGTTGTTTGTTCCTTTAAAATACTTGAGTTAATATATTATATAAGCTATTATTGTCATTATTTTGGTATGTTTGGAATTTTTGATATTCCACATAGAATATAACTGAGTTGATCACTGAAGGAAGTAGGTATAAATACTCTTTCTAGTGAGGAACACATATTCAACCATTTGAAAGATAAGAGGGTAAAGTTGTGGATGCTTCTGTACCTACTCCAATGGTTTAGGTGATGTAACAACTTCAACATGGAGTATTATTATTAATGCATGTTCATGGTTGATGAGTTTCTAGAATGATTTCCAACTATGCATGGGACTTTTAGTTTCAATATCCACCATCCTTACAGGGAACTAGAGTACTAAAAAAGTATTAGGAATGTTTTGAGATCATAGACTAGATATTTGATCTAGTTGATACCTTATAGGATATATATGTAAAGATGGCCACTTTCATTCTTCAAGTACCCACATTGAGGTTGTGGGGTGTCATGAACTAGGAATGAAGATGAGATCATATTACTTGGGATACATTCAATAATATCTTCTTCAAGGATTCATTTTTAGATACACTGAAGATGGATCTTGATCAGAATTTTATAGAGATTTAGTAGGGGTATTTGTTTATGTCAAACTACTCTTATAGTTTCAATAATTTTCTTTGATTCACTCCTATTTTGGATGAAAATGAAGTGAATAATTCCTAGATGTTTGAGATCATCCTTTGAATGGATTTGTGGTTCCAAGTCCCATGTTTTGTCTTGATGATGCATCCCAAGGTCATACTAAAGGTCCTAACAGTAAGTTATGAGGATCCCAATTGTTCTTCAAGATTGACCTACTATATAAACTTATGTATGGTTCACTAATTTGTAACTAAACCCATGATCCTTCTGGTCTCAAGGGAGCCTCCCTATACACCAAAGGCTACCGAATAGTAGCGAGGGTCAACGATAGTATGGTAGGGAGAATATAACCTCACGATTAGAGTGTAGCACAAAATTATAAGAAGATGATAGATAGAAAAATAGATATAATGATATGAATGTGGACTAAGAAAATCATCTGATTAAAATAAAAAGGATGAAAAAAGGTTGATATATATCTAATATCATATAAAAAAATAATGATTATGTAATGCTATAAAAAATTGGTAGATACATGGGGAACAGAGAAACATACATATAGAACATGCTCTACAAAAAAGACCCAAAAGATATCTCCACTATAATCATGAGTATAAGATCAGTTATTTTCTCATATAATCCATACCAACCTAGAAGAATCGGGTATCCAAGGCTAGACCCTCCCCCTTTTCCTTACCTACAATCATGAAGTATCTATGGGAAATATTTAGTGGACTGAATAGGCTTTGAGATATACTAAGTAGGACACCACAAATGGTGTTTATAAATAATCATGTTCATGCATATAAGATGTAACAGTTTGTAGGAATAATAGTAATAAATCTATAAATGATAAAGTGATATACCTCACTTTGTAAGTACATGTTATAACAAGTAAACTATAAATGAAGGAAAACTATACAAAATAATAAGTATCTACTATGACATACGCTAGTGTATCAAGTATTATAACTATAAGGGCTATGCCTCAGTGGCATTGAAGAAGGAATCCTATCCAAGTACATGGATCCCATCCATAGAAAAATAAGAAATATGCAGAACTAAATGGGCTTAGACCCAAGGGAATTTACCAAAATGACCTATTCTACTCCACAAATCTCATCCATAATAAAATCAAGATATACTTGGGTGGATAATAAGGAGCATGTAAAAGGTATTAAAATTAAGCAGGATCCAAGATAATAATTTGAGGCATCAAATATAGAAATCTGTCAATAACATACTATAACGTCGATGCAATACCATAATGTCCATTCCATAAAGAAGTATGAATCATAAAAATTTTAGACAAGGGGGGTTCAAAGGGACATGTTAGTATCCATGCCTTGGTTATAAATTAATTGATAACATTAAATTCGTTATTCAATTCACTTATAAGTGATAAAATTATGGTCCATGTTAGTGTCTACACCACATTACCAACTATTTACAAAAAGTGTATAATCCAAGAGATCATCTACCTCATTTACCAAAATGAACCTATCCCAATGGTTGTGCCAAACCGTTGGGATAGTTTTTCCCAACGGTTTGGCTTGAAGCATTGGGAAAACAAAACATATAGCTTCTTTCTGAACGGTTCATAGAACCGTTGGTGAAAAAATACTCAGAGTGGCTATGCTAACGGTTTCAAACCGTTGGCATAGCCTATGCTGTGCAAATTGCACAGCAGCCTGCAATTTGCACAATAGCGACCCTATCATTTTTGTGCAATTTTCACAGCAGCCAGTCCATTCCCTCTCATTTTCAATCATTTTTAATTATTGTACCTGCAATAAACTAACACATACATATACAATTATTGTACCTGCAATAACCAACTAACACATACATATAGAGAACAAATTCATACACATTTAACATATAATGCATCCTGGAACTATACACATCCTGAATTAAATCAGAATTCACAATGTAATTATAAACATACATAATTAATTTAGAATTAAATTTTAAATTTAGATGACAATTATATGTGGAATCTGGAATTCAATTCACAATTTGATCAGTTTTTCATATACAATATGTTTTTACTAGAAATGATGTCCATTTTAAACAAAATACATACACCTAGAGTGATACCGACCACACCGTGCCTTGGATTGAGGCGAGGTTAACTTGTACACATCACAAATGTCCCATTGATCATTGTCCTAAAGTATCAACATATTCTAAAAGCATTTGGTCGGTTTTCTGTATGTCAGTTGTTGTTTTCACTTAAAATGAAGTGCTTTTTAAATAAAAGAGAGACACTTTGAATGGTGCTGGCCACACTGCACCTCGGATTGAGGCGAGGTTGACTCGTACACATCACAAATGACCCATGGATCATTGTGCTAAAATATCAACACAATCAAAATCCGTTTGGTTGGTTTTCTGTATGTACTTAAAATGTTTTCCATTTTAAACATAAGAGAGACACTTTGGGTGGTCCCGGCCACAACATGACTTGGATTGAAGCACGTTTGACTCGTACACAGAACATATGACCCATGGATTGTCATCCTAATGTTTCAATAGATTCCAAATGCATTTGGGCGGTTTTTCGTATGCCAGTTGTTCTTTTCACCTATAATCCTGTCCATTTTAAACAAAAGAGACACAATTAGAGTGGTACTGACCACACCACATATCAGATTTATATGGGGTTGACTCGTACACGTCTCAAATGACCCATAGATCATTGTACTAAACTATAAACACAATCCGAATGCGTTTGGTCGGTTTTCCGTATGTCAGTTGATGTTTTCACTTAAAATGATGTCCTTTTGAAACAAAAGACAGACACTTTGAGTGGTGCTGACCACACCATGTATCAGATTGAGGCGGGGTTGATTTTTACACATCACATATGACCCATAGATCATTGTGCTAAAGTATCAATACAATCAGAATCTATTCGGTCAGTTTTCCGTATGTACTTAAAATGTTGTCCATTTTAAACAAAAGAGAGACACTGAGAGTGATCCCAGCCACACCATGCCTCAGATTGGGGTGGGGTTGACTTTTACACGTCACATATGACCCATGTATTGTTTTCCTAAAGCATCAACACATTTCTAATGCATTTGGTCAGCTTTTCGTATGTTAGTCGTTGTTTTCACTTAAAATGATGTCCATTTTAAACAAAAGAGAGACACTATGAATAGTGTCAGCCACACCGCACCTCGGATTGAGGTGGGGTGACTCGTACACATAAAATATGACCCATGGATCGTTTTTCTAAAGTATTGACATAATAAAAATCCGTTTGGTCGGTTTTCTGTATTCTAGTTGTTGTTTTCACTTAAAATGAAGTCCATTTTAAACAAAAGAGAGACACTTTGAGTGGTGTCATCCACACTATGCTTCATATTGAGGTGAGGTTTACTCTTACACATCACATATGACCCATGGATCGTTCTCCTAAAGTTTCAACAGAAACCGAATGCGTTTGTTTGGTTTTCCGTATGTACTTAAAATGTTGTCCATTTTAAACAAAAGAGAGACACTTAGATTGATCCCGACCACACCGTGATGTGGATTGAGCCCAGGTTTGATCATACATGTCACATATGACCCATGGATCATTGTGATAAATTATCAACAGAATATGAATGCGTTTAATAAGTTTTCCGTATGCCAGTAGTTCTTTTCACTTATAATCCTGTCCATTTTAAACAAAAGAGACATAGTTAGATTGGTATCGGCCACACCACACCTCATATTTAGACGGGGTTTACTCATACACGTCTAAAATGACCCATGGATCATTGTAATAAAGTATCAATACAATCCGAATGCATTTGGTTGGTTTTCCGTATGCCAGTTGATGTTTTCACTTAAAATGATATCCTTTTGAAACAAAAGAGAGACACTTAGAGTGGTGCCGGCCACACCACACCTTGGATTGAGGCGGGGTTGAATCGTACATGTCACATATGACCCATAGATCGTTTTCCTAAAGCATCAACACATTTAGAATGCGTTTAGTCAGTTTTTTGTATTTCACTTATTGTTTTCACTTAAAATGATGTCCATTTTAAACAAAAGAGAGACACTATGAATGGTGTTGGCCACACTGCGCCTTAGATTGAGGCGAGGTTGACTCGTACATGTCACATATGACCCATGGATCGTTGTTATAAAGTATCGACACAATCAGAATCCGTTTGGTTGGTTTTCTGTATGCTAGTTGTTGTTTTTACTTAAAATGAAGTCCATTTTAAACAAAAGAGAGACACTTTGAGTGGTGTAGGCCACAATGCACCTCATATTGAGGCGAGGTTGACTCGTACACGTCACATATGACCCATGGATATTTCTCCTAAAGTTTCAACTGAAACTGATTGCGTTTGGTCAGTTTTATGTATGTACTTAAAATGTTGTCCATTTTAAGCAAAAGAGAGACACTTAGAGTGATCCCGGCCACACCGCGACTCGGATTGAGCCTGGGTTGGCTCATACATTTCAAATATTTTCCATGGATCATTGTGATAAATTATAAACAGAATCTGAATGTGTTTGGTCAGTTTTCCGTATGCCAGTTGTTCTTTTCACTTATAATCCTGTCCATTTTAAACAAAAGAGACAGAGTTAGAGTGGTACCGGCTACACCGCGCCTCGGATTTAGACTAGGTTGACTCATACATGTCTCAAATGACCCATCGATCATTTTTATAAAGTATCAACACAATCTGAATGTGTTTGGTCGGTTTTCCGTATGCCAGTTGATGTCTTCACTTAAAATGATATCCTTTTGAAACAAAAGAGAGAAACTTAGAGTGGTTCCAGCCACACTGCACCTCATATTGAGGCAGGGTTGACTCGTACACGTCAAATATTAACCGTGGATCATTTTCTTAAAGTATCAACACATTTTGAATGCGTTTGGTCAGTTTTTTGTATGTCACTTGTTGTTTTCACTTAAAATGATGTCCATTTTAAACAAAAGAGAGACACTATGAATGGTGTCGGCCTCACTGCACCTCTAATTGAGGAAGGGTTGACTCGTACATGTCACATATGACCCATGGATCATTGTTCTAAAGTATCTACACAATCAGAATCCATTTGGTCGGTTTTCCATATGCTAGTTGTTGTTTTCACTTAAAATGAAGTCCATTTTAAACAAAAGAGAGACACTTTGAGTGGTTTCGGCCACACCGTGCCTCTTATTGAGGCAATGTTGACTTTTACACATCACATATGACCCAAGGATCATTATCCTAAATTTTCAATTAAAACCGAATGCGTTTGGTTAGTTTTCCGTATGTACTTAAAATGTTGTCCATTTTAAACAAAAGAGAGACACTTAGAGTGATCCCGGCCACACCGTGACTCGGATTGAACCTGGGTTGGATCGTACATGTCAAATATGACCCATGGATTGTTGGGATAAATTATCAATTTAATCCTAAAGCGTTTGATTGGTTTTCCGTATGCCACTTGTTCTTTTCACTTATAATCCTGTCCATTTTAAACAAAAGAGACACAATTAGAGTGGTACTGGCCACACCGCACCTCATATTTTGATACGTTTGACTCATACAGGTCTCAAATGATCCATGGATCATGGTCCTAAAGTATCAACACAATCCGAATGCGTTTGGTCAGTTTTCCGTATGCCAATTGATGTTTTCACTTAAAATGATATCCTTTTGAAACAAAAGAGAGACACTTAGAGTGGTGCCGGTCACACCAAACCTCAGATTGAGGCGGGGTTGACTCATACACATCACATATGACCCATGGATCATTGTCCTAAAGCATCACCACATTTCGAATGCGTTTGGACAGTTTTTCGTATGTCACTTGTTGTTTTCACTTAAAATGATGTCCATTTTTAAAAAAAGAGAGACACTATGAATGGTGTCAGCCACACCGCACCTCGGATTGAGGCGGGGTTGACTCGTACATGTCAAATATGACCCATGGATCGTTTTTCTAAAGTATCGAAACTATCAAAATCTGTTTGGTCAGTTTTCCATATGTTAGTTGTTGGTTTCATTTAAAATGATGTCCATTTTAAACAAAAGAGAAACACTTTTAGTGGTGTCGGCCACACCGCACCTCATATTGAGGTGGGGCTGACTCGTACATGTCATATATGATCCATGGATCGTTCTACTAAAGTTTCAACAGAAAAATAATGCGTTTGGTCGGTTTTCCATATGTACTTAAAATGTTGTCCATTTTAAACAAAAGAGAGACACTTAGAGTGTTCCCGGCCACACCACGACTTGGATTGAGCCCAGGTTGGCTCATACACATCATATATGACCCATGGATCGTTGTGATAAATTATCAACAGAATCTGAATGCGTTTGGTCGGTTTTCCGCATGCCAGTTGTTCTTTTCACTTATAATCCTGTCCATTTAAAAAAAAGAGACACAATTAGAGTGGTAACTTCCACACCACACCTCGGATTGAGGCGGGGTTGACTCGTACATGTCAAATATGACCCATTGATCATTGTGATAAAGTATCGACACAATCGGAATCCGTTTGGTTAGTTTTCTGTATGCTAGTTGTTGTTTTCACTTAAAATGAAGTCCATTTCAAACAAAAGAGAGAAACTTTGAGTGGTTTCAGCCACACCGCGCCTCGGATTGAGGCGGGGTTGACTCATACACATCACATAGGACCCATGGATCATTTTTATAAAGTATCAACACAATAAGAATCCATTTGGTCAGTTTTTCGTATTCTAGTTGTTGTTTTCACTTAAAATGAAGTCCATTTCAAACAAAAGAGAGACACTTTGAGTAGTGTTGGCCACACCGTGCCTCGGATTGTGGCGGGGTTGACTCGTACATGTCACATATGACTCATGGATCAGTTTCCTAAAGCATCAACACATTTAAAATGCATTTGGTTAGTTTTTTGTATGTCACTTGTTGTTATCACTTAAAATGAAGTCCATTTCAAACAAAAGAGAGACACTTTGAGTGGTGTTGGACACACCACGCCTCAGATTGAGGCGGGGTTGACTTGTACATGTCACATATGACCCATGGATTGTTTTCCTAAAGCATCAACACATTTCTAATGTGTTTGGTCAGTTTTTGATATGTCAGTTGTTGTTTTCATTTAAAATGATGTCCATTTTAAATAAAAGGGAGACACTATGAATAGTTTTGGCCACACCGCACCTTGGATTGAGGCAGGGTTGACTTGTACACGTCACATATGATCCATGGATCGTTGTACTAAAGTATCTACACAATCAGAATCTGTTTGGTCAGTTTTCCGTATGTACTTAAAATGTTATCCATTTTAAACAAAAGAGAGACAATTATAGTGATCCTGGCCACACTGCGACTTGGATTGAGGCGCGGTTGACTCGTACACGTCAAATATTACCCATAGATCGTTTTAATAAAGTTTAAATAGAATCCGAATGAGTTTGATCAGTTTAACGTATGTCAGTTGTTGTTTTCAATTAAAATGAAGTCCATTTTAAACTATAGAGAGACACTTCGAGTGGTGTTGGACACTCCACTCCTCAGATTGAGGATAAGTTGACATGTACACATCGCATATGACCCATGGATCATTTTCCTAAAGTTTCAATAGAATTTGAATGCGTTTGTTCAGTTTTCTATATGTTAGTTGTTGTTTTCACTTAAAATGTTATCCATTTCAAATAAACCTGAGACACTTTGAGTGGTTCCAGCCACACTGGGCCTCAGACTGAGGCAGGGTTGACTCGTACACATCAAAATTGACCCAAATATCATTTTCCTAAAGTATCAACACAATCCTAATGCGTTTGGTTGGTTTTCTATATGTCATTTGTACTTTTCACTTAAAATGTTATCCATTTCAAACAAAAGTGAGACACTTCTAATGGTTCCGGCCACACCGCGCCTCAGATTGAGACAGGGTTGACACGTACACATCACATATGACCCATGGATTGTTGTGATAAAGTATCAATAGAATCTGAATGCGGTTGGTTGGTTTTCCATATGTCAGTTGTTCTTTTCACTTAAAATCTCATCCATTTTAAACAAAAGAGACACAGTTAGAGTACTACCGGCCACACTGCGCCTCATATTTAGATGAGGTTGATTCGTACACATCAAAAATGACCCAAGGATCATTTTCCTAAACTATAAACACAACCCGAATGCGTTTGGTCAGTTTTCTGTATGTCAGTTGTACTTTACACTTAAAATGTAATCAACTTCAAACAAAAGTGAGACACTTCGAATGGTGCTGGCCACACCGCACCTCGGATTGAGATGGGGTTGACTCGTACATGGAACATATGACACATGTAACGTTTTCCTAAAGCATCAACACACTCTGAATTCGTTTGGTTGGTTTTCAATATGTCAGTTGTTGTTTTCACTTAAAATCCTGTCCATTTTAAACAAAAGAGAGACACTTTGAATGGTTCCAGCCACACCGCGCCTCGGATTGAGGCGGGGGCTGTCTGGGGGGTGGGGGGGATGTCTGGGGGGATGTCCGAGGACTAAGGAGGAGGGTGGGGGGGTTGTGTGGGGGGCTGTCAGGGGGGTGTTTAGGGGGATGTCCGGGGTCCAAGGAGGAGGGTGAGGGTGCTATCCGGGGGGCTGTCCGGGGGCTGTCTGGGGGACTGTCTGGGGGGTTGTCCAGGGTCCAGGGAGGAGGGTGGGGTGGCTGTCCGGGGGGTGTCCGAGGGGCTGTCCAGGGACCAAGGAGGATGGTGGGGGGGCTGTCTGGGGGGCTTTCTGGGGGGTTGTCTGGGGGGCTGTCTGGGGTCCAAGGATGATGGTGGGGGGGTTGTCCAGGGTCCAGGAAAGAGGGGGGCTGTCCAGGGAGTTCCAAAACACCGAAAACTCTATAAACATGCTCAAGATACACCACAACCACTAAAATACAACAACATCCATGAAAATAGAAAATATATAAAAATAACTCAACTCCAATACTATACTAAGGGTCTAGATAAAACCAACAACTATAATAGATTAAACATCAAATCTCAGTAATATTAGTCAAAAATGCAATGGATCAATTTGTCCCATATCACCATCACCATAATCACCATCATCATCACCCTCGTCCTCATCCCCATCATCTTACTCGCCCTTCTCAGTGCCCTCCTCCTCTCCCTCACCCTCCTCCTCGCCCTCACCATCCGCCTCGCCCTCCTCCTCTCCCTCCTCTTCTGCATCAGACTCCTCGCCATCATCATCGTTAGGATGGACATCGTCTTGACCACCACTCGAACTGCCACCTGGTGCACCATATATAGAACGTATCGACGACATATATTCATCAAAATCTGGGCTGGCCTCTAGTGGAAGTTTTGGACATAGAACTTCAATAAATTTCATAAATGCACTGTTTGCCCTAGAAGACTATTCTTCCATCTCTGTGGCCCTTTTCTCAGCCTGTTTCTACCTATTCCCTAACTTTCGGCTACTCTTTGGCATGAAAAATCGTACCTGAGGAGGGCCAATACCTCATCGGGGCTATCCTAGGTCAACAACGTACTCTGCCAGGATGCTCCTCTCCCAACACCTGATGTAAGTGATCAGTGGGCCCAAAATTGTATGGTTCTTGGGCATCGAAGGACTATAAAGAAGCCTGTTTCAAATATAAATATATTATTATGTTAAAAAATAGATATTAAAATATAAAATCAATATATTAAAACTTACAATCTGCTGCTGAGTCGCTTTGTTGACGACACTTCCATCCTTTTTCCGTCTACTCAAGCAAAATAGTTTTGTTTGAGGCACACGTCCTTCAATATTATGTATTTGCCTCTACAATGACATTGAAAACTAAATTTATATGAAAAATTTAGTAAACGATTAAATAATTTAGGAAACAAAAGAAAATGTAAGTCGTAAAGAAAACTTATAAACAATTGTCATACCTGTTTCCTCTCATGATCTGGCATCGTAGTACGTCCTAGTGTGTGGAGGTATTTTTTTGCATCAATTTTTTTTATTTTTTCCAGATTATTCCTAAATAAAATTTGATAATGTAAAGGATAATATTAATTCAAAACCTGAAAGTTATTATTTAAATACCTGAAATGTAATTCATACCTTAAACTAGGTAGTCGTCCAATGAGTAATCATCTGACGATAGTGCTCTATAGGACAATCATCCACGACTGGTACCACCTCTAAATCAGTGCCAACTCTATCACACCATCCAATATACAACTCATTCTTGTAGGCTCTCTAAAGCTTGCCTAAATCCTTTAGACGTTCTGGTCGTACACCCTCACCATCGAGAAAATTAAATCGAAGCTGACATCAAAATATTAATTCATATAAATACAAAAAATAATTCATGGAATTAAATACAATAGATGTTTTTACCCATATCTCTACCCAAGATCTATCATTGATCTCATGTGGCAAATTTCTCCATGATAGTGGGCTGACGGGAATGATGCCGGAGTATTTGGAAAGCATCGCCAAAAAACTCCGACATTGCTGCCCTGTTTTCTCAACCATTTGATTGTCTTCATTGTAATTCACCATAACCTGTGTGTGGTGGTTCCACACCGAATTCATGTGTGTATGCCCTCACCCCCGCCTCCTGTCAGTATATGTATCTGTCATGAAAGAAAAACAAATATTTTATCAAAACATGTTATAATGAAAATAAATATTGTTATAAAAATTTTTTAGGGTTCTATAAATATTCCTGTGCCAGTCTGATCGCTGAGCGCCGCTGGATCCATAGAAACTGATGGAATACCCTGTGGTGGAACATGAGTCGAAGATGATGGAATATAGAAGCTTAGAGAGACAAAAGTAGAAGGAAAAGAATATGGTACAGTTTTAGGACCAGATTCTGACTGGGGAGTGGGAATCATCATGGGATATGAAAATGATGGGCCAGAAGATACAAAAGGTGGCAAAAACATGGGAGGCCTAAATATCCTGTGTCTCCCTAATGACACACCAGGATAAGAATTTGGTAAGGATGACATGTCAGTGGGAGGGTCAGGGTCTAGTTGGGTATGCAATGATTCTCATCCACCTCTGGTACGAACCCTCCTCGTACCACCGACCTGAGTACTAGGACCAGTACTAGGCTCCTCGTCGAATAACTGTCGACGTATAGGTGGATCCTAAAAAACAGTTTACAAAAAAATTAATCACATGACATTATATATTATTTAAATATATATACTTGAAATAAAGTACTCACTGTAGGCACTAATGGTGGAACACCCATCTCTGCCATTCGACGATTGTTCTCCATCATTTTTTTCCTTCGTCTCTCTTCAATTGGCTGTATTTCCTACTTTTGAAAACAAATATGTAATTAATTAGAAAAAGGAAACTAATTTGTAACCCAAAAAACTAAATATATGAGGGAATAGGGGGATTCATTAGTAATTTAGCTATCAATTGTTTTAGAATATCTTGAATCGATTTAATAAATCATACAAGTTGTAATGTTCACCAAGTTAGAAATATTGTTTGACTAGGTTTTAATACAGTTCAATTCCAAATTAGAAAATGCAATTCAAATAAAACTGCAACCAATAATCATTGAAAATTCACATAACGGTCAAGTCAGTTAAAACATATTTGTGATCAATACTAAATCAATTTTAATATTACTAACCTTAACAACCCAACTCGAGGTAAACCAAAAGAATTGAGAACATGGATAAATGATTCTATATATTTTCAACCATAACTTCAAGTTCACAATCAACTCTGACAATTGAGCCATTGGAGTCATCAAAATAAATAAATTGATTGGTTCTAATGGCACTAGGGACAGTGTTAATTCCATCATCACCATCATCAAAAATATTTCTTGGAATTACTTCAACTATGACACCAAATTCAGGTTGAAGTTGGTATTTGACATAAAAAAACTTTTTTAGACATTGATGCCAACACATATGGTTATTTGGTAGCAAGAGTGCGAGTCATATTAATTACTCAAAATCCACAATCATCAATAAATGTGACCTGTCTCATCATCGAATCAAACCAATGACATTTCATCATTATGACTAGTCCATGAGAGTAATAATCCAATATTATTATTTTCTCAACGACTCCATAATAACCCACATTTTCAAATCACAGTCTACTATATGATGAACTGGAATAACAATCTGTTGTGGAAGTAACCATAACACCATCATTTTGTGTTCTCATGTTCTTTTCTCATTCAGTGATGATAAATTTGTACCCATTGATAACAATTGATTTACAGTCACGAACCATGGTATTAGAACAAAAAGCCAAAACTCTTATTTCCTTAGAGACAGAGTCAGCAGAAAAACTCAATACCTGCAATATAAATGACTATTAAACTTAATTAAATATTGATATAATTATTTTAAATAGTAATATTTTTACCTTCAATTTTAACCAAGAAGAAAACTCTTTGCTATGCAAAGTCTCTCTCCTTCTCAAAGATAAAGAACAATGCTTCCAATTTATCATTGTTTTATGTTCCCTATAGATAAAAAATATGAATATTTTAACAGATATATATGTAAGATATACATATTCAATTTAGTTACCTGATATAGTCGTCGAAAAAATCACAGTTGAACAAAACTGTGCGATGTGCCATCTCCCGCTCTTCATGGCTTAATGTCTTCAATGTATATGATCCAGGAATTCCTCCTGTTTGAGGAAGTGATGGAAAACTAGGTTCAATTTTCTCATACTGCTCTTCTTCATTTCTCATTGGTCTGTTCATTCTTGTAGTAAGATCAGACAAATACATTGAGCAGAAATCCATACATTCTTGAGCCAAGTAACCGTTCACGATAGAACCTTCGGGATGATTCCTGTTTCAGATATAAGACTTTAATGTGTACATATTTATTTCAGTTGGATACATCCAAAGAAAAGAAATAGGTCATCCGAGAAGTATTTCAGTGGGAATATGGACGTTTAGATGCAGCATGCATGTGAAAAATTATGGAGGAATTATTTTCTCCAACTCACACAAAATTAATGGGGAATATGCCAACATTTTTTTCAAGAAATAATTAGGCAACTTATTAGCACAAAGATCTCTTAACAAATGGAACAACCGAATAATAGTCACCCTTAAATTATTGGAAAAAAGATGACATATTGTTATTGGACGCAACTCATGTAGTAGAACATGATAATCACGAGTCTTCAAAGATTTTAGCTTCAACTCTCTTCTGTTGATCCGTTTAGATATGTTGCTTGAATAGACATCATAAATTATAATAGTCTCTAATACTTACAGAAATTGTTTTTTTCGTAGGTTTCATCACATAATAATCACATGGAATTTGACAATTATTTTCACTGATACGTACAAGATACAATTCTGGTCTGATGCCCCAATCCACCAAGTCACGCCGAGATCGTAAATAATCTTTTGTCTTCCCCTTGACATTTAGAATATCCGAAAGCAACATTTCACATATATTCTTTTCAATATTCATTACGTCTAAGAAATGATGTAACAAATTGGTTGACCAATAAGGAAAATCAAAAAATATACTCCTCTTCCTCCAATTGTAACAGGTTTCAGTGGAAACATTCTCTCTTTCTAGATTTCATTTGACCCTTCCCGAATGAAAAACTGAAATCTTTCAATTCATTAAGCACATCAGTTCTAGAAATACACTGAGGTGGATCATTGGTCTATATGGTATTATCAAATCTTCAACGATTCATTCTATATGGATGATCATTTGGAAAGACGATGTCTCATAAAACTGAAACTATAGTGATGTTTCAGTTTTCTGGATCGTGTATTCTTCATACAAACTGGGCATGACATTTTTACCTTCATGCTCTATCCAGACATCATTTCATAAGCCATAAAATCATTGATCATACACATAAGTGCAACACGCATCTGAAATATGTCTTTTGAACATGCATCGTATGTGCTCACACCCACATCCCAAAGAAGTTTCAACTCTTTTATTAAATGTTTCATGTATACATCAATATCAATGTCGAGATCAGAAGGACCAGATATGAGTATACTCATGAAAGTGAAAGGTTTTTTCATACACAACCATGGGGGAAGATTATAAATGTGTATAAAAACTGTCCATGTGCTGTGCGAAGTAAGCATCTGGCCAAACAGATTAAAACCGTCGCATGAAATATCCAGCCTCACATTATGCACGTCAACTGAAAAATCAGGATGTTGAGCATCAAATATCTTCCATGCAAATCCATCAGCTGGATGAACCAACTCATCATTAGTCTTCTTTCTCTCAGTATCATGCCATCTCATTTTTATTGATATGTCATCAGACATAAAAAGATTATGGAGTCTAGGGATCAATGTAAAGTGCTAAATTACTTTCTATGGAACGCATGATGGTGTTCCTTTAGATTTTGACTTCCAGTGGGATGTGCCACATTTTATACAATCATTTCATTCAGCGGTTTCCTCCTAGAATAAACTACAATATTTCAGGAAAACATGAATTTTGTTTCTTGAAAACCCAAGTTCATCAACTAAATTCCATGCCATATAGTGTTTTGAGGGAATATCTGCATCATCAGGAAGTAAATCCTTTAAGAGGGTAAGAATGTAATCAATTTCTGTATTAGAAATCCCACACATAGTTTTCCCATGAAACAATCAGATTAAAAATTCCATATTTTTCATTTTATCACATTGTCAATATACTGGAGTCATGGCAGCATCATTCAATTTTTTCACCCTATCAACATCATCATTTTCACTATATGCATCAGCTATCCTCATATCGAAGTCTTCTTGAGTCAAAATCCTTTCTTTTTCATGATGACGAATAAATGGAAACCGATCATCTAAAAAATTCTCCATTCAAGTCATTTCATTTCGATCATCACCAATTTGAGATTTCATTTTCTCCCCATTGTGATACCACACAAAGTAGTTTGCTTGAAAACCATTTTTGGTTATGTGGTAGTTGACTTCTTCATGGCTCAACCAAGGTCTACCAACACAATTGGAACATGGACAGTGTATGCGACCACTATCTAAAGCATTGTGAAATGAAAATTCTATAGAGCTCTCCAAATTGTTTTGAAAAGAACTTGAGATCCGATCAGTTTCATACATCCAACTTCTATCCATTCTGTAAAAAGAATTTATATAAGTCATTTTGTCATAAACAATTCAATAGGATTGAACTTTAATAAAAAATACATTTAAGTAAATGATAAAGGAAGAAGTTTCTAGTTGATGTAGTGAACTATTAAAATAATGTAAAGAACAAGTACTCATAAATTAAATTAAAATTTATTTATATTCATTTTCATTAGTTCTACAAGAGGCACATGCCTCAGGTCCCATCATGTGTTATAGGCATCCCAAATCATTCACTCATGTTCAATAACTCATTATTGGCACCTCTATGGCCATACCTTTCATTACCCAATTACTTCCCCAAGTCAAACGCACCCCATGGGTGAATAAATTTTAGGCTTCTACACTAATAGGTTGTTCATGTCTTGTAAAAAGATTTAATTTCATTAAGTATAGACAAAAACATTTATTTTTAAATTTGAGATTAATAATAAAGTATGTCAATGATAACAACATTACTGAATTAAACTTGTGACTTATCTAACATTTTTATGGATGTCTACACATGCCAGCATGGGTAGTGAAAAGCACCCCACCCTCATAAAAGTGAGTATTGGCCAAGAAGGACACATAATATACAATGTACAATGAGAACCATATTTAATTGACCCTAAAGCTATATCAGTACATTCATCTTGGTGGAAATGGAATATATGATCCTAGTTAACTGATGAATTCACAATCTCATATTCCATATGTTGGACAATATCTAAGGTAAGAAATCATGCGAGGATGGATTTACATCATTCAATTTCTTACATTCTAGTGAGGATGAATGCATGAATTAATGAATTGAGTTCACTGATTAAATGAGGGTAGAGGTTTCATAGGCTGTGTAAACAGAATGATTAAATAAGGGTAGAGGTTGCATACACTGTGCATGGTGGGGGAGTCTCATCCGATTTAGAAACTAAAATAAATTCCCATAATATGTATCAATAAGAAACATCAGCATCAAAAGAAACTCCAAATAAAAAAGGACTAAAAACATCAAACACGTTTTATGTTATCCCACCAAAAAATGATCACGAATGTCCCTATACATTTTCAAACTTCCAGAATTTATAGAGAGTTTATAGTTATGAGCTTCATCCATCTGCACACCCTCCCCACCCCACTTGGATAGCCCTACCCCCACCCCACTTGGACACCCCCCCACTTGGAAAACCCTACCCCCACCCCACGTGGAAAACCCATCCCCCCCACCCCACCTGGACACCCCTACCCCCACACCCCACTCGGAAAACCCATCCCCCCACCCCACCCGGACAACCCTATCGTCACCCCACTTAGACACCATGTCAACCTTTATACACACCATGTGAACCCTTATACACACCATGTGAACCCTTATACCATATCGTCATTATTACAACCATTAATAACAATTTATTAAACAACATCACTTTTCAAAGATAATCAAATTGAACATAAATCAATAATAATATTGGATATATCTTGTAAAATGATGTCATACTATCTTACATCCTAAATGACCACCCACAACCATGATTAATAACCACAAAGCTCCCCTTTTGGCCAAATCAAAAGTGAAAACAAAAACACATAGTTGCAGAAAACAACTTCATTTGTGTGAAGAATAATAATCCCATGGTCCTCATGATATTTGAACCACACAGTCATGATTTTCGAGATGAACTTGTATCCATGAAACAATATGAGAAACACAATTCAATACATGTGTTTTTATGATTTTCCCAAGCATTTTGAGGAACCCCAAATCAGTGAAAATGGTCATTGTGTTTTAAAAAGGTGATTAATAACTAATGTATGATGTTGAAGGCAGAATTATTAATGGTTATATTAGGAAAAATAATATTCACTAATATTGAGAATTTGACATTCTGTGAATTAGTTTCATGAAGAAGGAAGAAGTACCAATTAGGGACCACATACTATTTTTGAAAGTTCAAGAAGATACTCCATATGTTCTATTGTGTAAAGGATAAGTAAACAGTGTGTCATTATATATATATGTATAGATTTTGATAGAAACATGATACATACTTTTTATGTAATACACATAGTGTACAAAAATTAAGATGAACAATATCTTCATGTTTGACATGATCTTAACGAAAGGAGTGATTTTCATGAAATACTATGAATAAATATTACAAACAATTTCTAATGAGTTCATATACATGAATCTATAATATTTGAAGAATTGAGATTAAAAAAACTATGAATCTTTAAAATTAGAACACAATAAAGAGACACCATGCCCTTATAAATGTATATGTGTAATGAAAACATTAATTGGAAAATGTGTACACCGATGTAGTGATTTGAGTACACAATTCATGAAGTAGTGAATCATAAAATTTTCCAAAAACCCTAAAAATTGGGAATAACGAAGAATAGAAGGATATCCTTGAGAAGAGGTGGAAGGATATCCTTGAGAAAACTCATTTTTTCCCATATTTCCCAACGGTTTGATGAAACTATGGGGAAAACTAATTTTTACCCATCTTTCCCAATGGTTTCATTAAACCGTTGGGGAAACTCAATTTTTACAGATCTTTACCAATGATTTATGCAAACCATTGGAAAAGATCACCTATACCAACAGTTCAAAAGAACTGTTGGCATACAAGTGTTGGAAAAAGTATGTTTTCCAGTAGTATAGCTTCCACTCATAGGTGGAAATCCTAACTCACCCAAAGTGGTTCCACAGTCATAGGAATACAAAATGAACCAACCTAATGGGGTGGTTCTGGTTGAGGTCGGTGACCTCCAACCAATTCAATGGGGTAAAGATACATCAAAACATGTTATAAAACACTTCACTTTGAGGTATTTATTGTTTTTGAGGAGAGACCCAAAAAGTTCAGTGTGTTGCACTACGATGTGAGATATAAACATCAATACCTTAAGGGAAAAGGTATAGACATCCTACCTTAGAGGGGTAGTACTATTATCATCCTTTATCAGGATTTAACTCAGGGTATAAAGGAATAAATTGAATAAATAGATGAATATAATGAAAATAGAGTGTATTAGATTGCATGGATTTAGCATTACACACATTTAGATAACATAATAAATGAAGGAAGTTGATTGAATTTATTATTGATATGGATACAACATGAAAAAAAATTCTGATCTCAAACTATGATGTTATTAAAATTCATAAGAGAGGAGAAGGGAAAGCTTCACTTATAGGGGAGATAATGTGAAAAAATGAGAGGAGAAAATGGGGTTTAATATTTAAATATGGTAAGTCAAAATTGACTTTTCACCCATTTTTAAGTGGGTGCACCATTTTTTCAAACTGCGAACCAGCCTTGTGGCTCTACTACCTAAGTGGAATGACCTATGCAGGCTAGGGACATGGTTTTGGAAAACCATGGGCATCCCAGGCACCCCTCTAAAGTTTACTATATCACCTTGTATATCCATTCAACGTCCTGTGCATAGTTAAACTGAACTTGCACCTCCCAAAAACTTCCTTAAACATTTAATAACTTATATTATAGGGAAATAAGAGATTTATACTGCAATTTAAAATATTCATATGTCATAAAAAAGATGGTTCATTACACCTATGATTAGGCCACCAAAAACTTTGGGTATGAGAGAAAGGTATTCCTAAGATAACATTCAAGAGTATATATAGACTATATGAGTATCTTTACATTCATTTTGGGTTTAAAAATTCACAAGTGATGTTCATGGATCTCATGAAAATGATCTTCCATCCATATCTTGAATCCTTTATTATGGTGTTTGTTGATGATATCTTTATATAATTTGGGACTGCATAGATTAATTCTAGACACCTGGAGACTGTATTGAGAACACTTTGATCACATCATCTATATTACAATATATCTAAGTGTCACTTTTTGATTTAGGGGTTATGTTTTATTGGGTATTTTATCCTTCAGGTAGGAATTTATATGCATCCAAAGAAGTTAGAAGCAGTGATGTCTTTGGTATGGCCAAAAATTTTATCCTAGATCTTGTGATTATTTGGTTTATATGGGAAATACAGAATGTTCATTCAGGACTTATTCCACATCATATAACCCACGACAAGACTTAACAAGAAGGGGGGGGTGAAGTTTTAGTGGACAAATCAACGTGTAGAGGCCTTCTTATAGATGAAGAGAAGATTAATGAAAACTATGATCCTGATATTTCTGGAGAATAATATTAGATATATAGTTTACATTCATACCTCATGGGTTAGTTTAGAATCTTTAATGATGTATATGGACTAGTTAGTAGCTTATGATTTTCACCAGTTATGAACCCATGATTGAAACTTCCCAAAGAGTGACTTAGAGTTTGTTGTCTTGGTCTATGCCTCGAAATTTTGGAAGCATTTTATCATTGGTGAGAGATTTTTCATATATACTGACCACAAGAGTTTTCATTACATATTCTCTTAAATGGATTTAAATATATAACAGATGAAGTGGGTTGGGTATCTATAGATATTTTATTTTGAGTTGGATTATACTTATGGATATAGTAATGATGTTTCAGATTCTCTCAGTAGGAATAAACAAGTGATTTTAGAGCAACCTTAGGAGGAGGAATGGAGGATGATGAACTTGTTGAATGAATAGTTGGTGGATGCATATGAGGACCAAGGGGTGATGAAATATTCTCCCTTGGTTACTATGTTGATGTATGTGGACTAAGTAATGATCTTCTGGGAGTTGGAACCATAATTATTAGTGATGTGGGAATGATTGGTGGGGAGTAACCTTATTCCAATATAGTCAATGGATGGTCATGTTCATAGGATAGTTGTGGTTTCTTCTTACATGAGAGAAAATATTAAGAGGTACCCTCATACCTCTTAGTGGGTACTGTACCCAGGTTTTACTAATATGTATCATGATAGCATGAAAAACTTATGGAATCAAGGAATAAAGATAGTCATTTAGGGCTTCATTTTTCATCGCCTGACCTATGAAAGGATCAAGGTGGAGAATCTATGAAAATTATGATTAATTTAGACACTTACTATTCCTATGTATAAGTGGGATGAGGTAATGATGGGGTTTCTAAGGACCCAAGGGGTCCTAATAATTCATGGGTGATAGTTCATTAGCTAAAAAAGGTGGAACCTTTCTTGAAAATCTAAGACACTCAATTATATTGATGAGTTAGGAAAGATTTATGTATATGATATTATATGAATATATAGACTATATTCTAATATCATGTTGGACTAGGACACATGATTTATGTCATAGTTTTGATATGGAATAAAAAAGCCTTTGGGGGCTCTATTAAATATGCCTACAATGTATCATCAAGAGACTGATGGAAAATTAGAGTGGATGATCTAGATATTAGAGGAAATTATTTAGGAATGTATTTTAGAATTAAGAAGAGAAAGGGATGTTCAGTGGTCCTTGGTGGAGTTCACATATGATAATAGTTTCAGATTTTAATTTAGATGGAACCTTTTGAGGCACTTTATGGTTTTTCATGTAACTCACTCCTATGTTGGGATGAGGATAATGAGGTAGTTTTCATTGGATTGAGTATTGTGTGGGATAAATCAAATAGATTGTAGTTGATCATATCAATAAAGGTTACCAATCATATTAGAAAATGATTTTATATTTACTAGATGAAAAGTCTTTTAGATTTTTCTATGGGAAACTATGATTTCTTACATGTTTCCCCTCAGTTGGGGAATTATCATTTTCAAGGGAAATGGAAGATGAAACCATAGTTTCTGGGACCATTTGATATCATTGAATATATTGGAATAGTGTATTATAGATTAGAACTTCCTTTATGATATTGATTAATGAATAACATATTCCATATATCTTAGATTTGGAGGTATGATCCCAATCCTGCACATGTGTTTAACTACGAGGATGCTAATTTTGAACCAGATGCATTATTTATAGAGTGATTAGTGAAAATTATAGACTAAAGTGATAAGGTATTGCGGGGTAAGATGGTACCACTTATCCCTCAACACCTTATCACTTTTCACCTTTTTTCTTATTTGATCTTGATTATAGAAACCTCACATGTTCATTAGGGGTTGTTCAATGAATAATATGTGTATGAGTATGATCTAGGTGGAAATTCTAGACATTGGATATTGGGGATCTTGAGGTAGTAAGTCCTTGTCATATATAACAATTGTATATTGTTTTTTGTGATAATCTAATTGTGTGTGCATGTGTATCCCATGATACTTATTATTGATTGATGTGCATATGGGTGCATGCATTTTAGTGGAGGTCCTTACTTGTTACATTATGCCATTTCTTTCTATGTTGTGACTTTTTGATATTTCATATCTTGTGGGAAATTTTCTTATATTATCCGAATATCTGGTTTGTCAAGGGAAACTTGTTGAATCCTTAGTAGGGGAAAATCGGTATTATAATATAGAACAAAAAATCTGAGATATAATTTTAGTGAGTGTTGGTATGTGGACCAAATTTCTTATGGTGATTGTACATGTGAATAGGTAGATATCCCTAAGTCCAAACATGGTGCACACCAAGATAATGGTATAAGTCAGGTTGTGATGATGACTGAGTCGATGATATGATTCGGGGAAAGATGAATGTTGTGATGATGGTATGTGTAACTACCCAGATATTGTTAACATTTAATCAATTTCATGCCTTATTAATATTTTTTAATTATATTTTGAATATTTATATTCATTATAAGAATATTAGGCAATTTATCAATCAAAAGTAAAAAGATTTATTTCTAACCAAATTATGTTTTCAATCATTATATGTTTTTATTTAAAAAAATGATTTATAAACATTAGAATTTTAATTTGATTAAAACTTATATCATTTTTTAATTCAACATATCAAAATTTGAATAGTTTTATATTATTTCATTTTTCTTAAAAGATTGTTTTTTCACAAATAATGAAAAATACTAATTTTTGTAAAACTTTTATAATTTTTCATTAAATAAATTAAATTAAAAGTTTCATTTGATCTTAAAGTAACATAAATTTCATTTAATTAGAAATAATACAAATAATTACTTAGGATTCATTCATATACTTTATTTGGGAATCAGTTCATTATTGGGCTTAAAAGCATATTTTTTTCTAAAAAAACTATTTTTCATTATGTTTTATGTATTTAAGTTGAAATATATTTCTATAAATTCTAGTAACTAAATCATGGAAAATGGTTCCCAAATTTTAAATTAGGATTGTAAAACCCTGATCTTAAATGAATTCTTTTTCTAGATAAATTTAATTTCTTCAATAGCTTACACTTCACGCAACACTGAGTTCCAACGAACCATTATATACTTTTAATAATACTATTGATACATGACCATTATAAAATAGCTATTAAAATTGGTGGTATTAATAGGAATAAACATATTTTAAATATTAAGTATAATGTTTTTATATAAAGAAAACATATTGAGGATAAAAGTACTAAATTTTAAGTGATGTATTTAAACATTTCGAAAATAAAATTTTTTCAAAAAGAAAATTAAAAAATAATAATAGATTTTTTTTTCTAATTTTAAAAAATGTTTTAGAAAATATTAAACTCAATTTTTAAATATACATGTAAAAATTACATCTGAGTGAAATTTTTAGAATATTTAATAAGGATTAATATTTCAAAAAATTGTAAAAATACCAATTTTTATTTAAATATACCTTTTTGTTTAATGAATTAAAAGATAAATTTTATTTTAATTTGTTTTTAAAAGTAAAAATAGTTCAAATATAAATTTATCAATATAATTTATTTTGTACTAATTAATTTCATAGTAAATTTTTATATTAAAACATTATATACTTAAGAAGTTTTTTTTGGAAAATGACTTTTTCATCATGTCTGTGGGTTTAATTTTAAATATTTTTTTTATATTATTTGAATTCAATTTATAAAAATGGATTATATAATATTAATTAGTATAAATAATCTTATATAATAATTTTAACTTATTTTTTTTCTAAATAAATAGTAAAAATAGTAAAAACTAATTACCACGATTAAGGTTAAAACAGGTTTACAGGGGGTTAAAATAAAAATAAATGGGGTAAAATGACACAAATATTTGTCCAAATACCATTTTATGGAAATATTTAGACTTTATATCATATAAGGTTAGATAATGAGACATTATTATTCCTTTTTGACTATTTAAAAGGAGCATAAAACATATATTGTTTTGAAAATTTCAAGCATGTCCTCTCCCCCACTTTTAAAAGGGAACCATATATCCTCTCATATTCACACTTAAAAAAATAATTTGAATATATAAATACCTAAAAAAATAAATTCCTTAATTACCCCAACACATCCTATATGCATTATTGTTTTAGTAAACCCTCCTAGGAAGGCTTTTGGTGCTAACCTAAGGAGGTTTTCTATAGAATACGTAATGTTCTTAACTGAGAATTTTTATTTTGTTTCTTCTTCCACATCTTTAAAATACAATTAAAATATGCTGATATAATAATATTATTATAAAAAATATACTAAGATGTTATTATTTTAATGAAATAACCTACATCTATCTTCTCTTCCATCAAATTGTAAGTGAAACAGTCGATGGTGTGTACGACGGACTACCGCCTCATGAACTGATGTAATTTATTTTCCATAAACACCTAATGAGGATGGATATAATGATAGATTTAAATTATTTATACTATATTAGTTTCATAATTATACTTATGAAATTATAATATCATATATAACATCTATTTTCTATTCCTTGGGAATATGATATCATCTTTCGTGTGTACGGTGAACTACCGCCTCACGAAGCGTTGTGATTAATTTTTCTCTTAAGCTTTACATTAATGTTAATATGGATGAATTTAATGAAAATATGTGTTATATTTGAAATAAAAATTAATCCTTAAATGTGATATATTATTTACCTTCCTTCTATTCTTTCCAATGATAAGATAGAATCAACATTCATGCGTAAGTACGACAAACCATCTCCAAGAACGGTGTAATTCATTTTCTATATATAAATTTTATGGATGAATATAAATACATATTTAATGAAAATATATGATATTTTTATCATAAATAATATCATTTATATGATGTATCCATTATAAAAGTGAAAGGACTTAAATATACCAAATTAAAACATACATGAAAAACAAGCAGATATTACTTAAAACATTTTTTTAACAAGAATTGTTGATAAACAGGTAATAAAAGTTCATAAGTAAATCATATGTGGTATTAAATACATAATTATGGTTATGAAATATATTTATACAAACATATATTAATTATAAATGTGTTTTTAATGTGTTTGAAGGAATTCAAGACATAAGCTAAAATATTTTTTCCCAAATTGCCTTCTTCGGGACATATGTTATGTTATGCACCTTTTTTATTTTATGAGGTGTATATAAAACCCATTATAAGTTTTATATCATGAATTTATTTATTATAAAAATATTTAAATTTTCATTTTAGGTTATTCATTAATTGGTATTACGATTCAAAAGTTAGAAAAGTGGTCAAGGTTTTATGGTAAAATACCATATTTTATCAACATTGTTTATGATTATGCTTCAAATGATAAAATATTATGGTTTATATATCAATAAAATCATGAATTTTATTCCACTATATTTATTTCATGAAAATACATTTTTTTCTTAAATTTTCCTCCATTTATTTACTCTAGAATCCAAAATTATTTTTAAGGAAAATCAAATTTATATCTCTCTTCGATCGAAATCCATTCTTATTCGATGTCAATGTTTTCTAAAAAATTTTTTAAGAAAAGTTTTCAATATTTTCCAATGTTTTTTTAAATAAATTTTACCCATTTTTTGATTTTTTAAATTTTTTAAAAAGGATTCTTCTTATTATTTTCCAAATAAACACATTTTTTTATTCTTCCAAAAATGTGAAAGTAATATTTGTTTTAATGTGCATGACATGAATGAAATATTACCCCGTCATGATTGATCAAGGATTTAATTATTCCTTTTCATTTTTTCAATTATATTTTCAAATAATTTTTTTAATTTTTTTTTCAGGTTTTTAGATTTTCAAAAACTGATTTCAAAGAGAAAGGAATATTTTCCTCAATAAATGTTTTATGTGATCTTTCAAAATAATTTTCCATCTAAGTTGAAATACTTTAATGTTACTTAATTTTTAATAGGGATATGATCTAGGGATATAATTATTATTTTTTCTTTATATGGGTTATGTTTATAGTGAAAATATTTTAGTGAAAACCGTTCTTTTTTTCACAAGTTATGATATAATGAAATATTTTAAAAACCATTCTTTTTCCATGGGTTATACTATGATGAAATTATGAAATATTTATAAATTTTATTACTCTTCATGAGTTCTGAGATGATTAATGTTTTATGATCTTTTGGAACACATTTTTATTAATTTAATTATGTGGATGGTGGGATCTATATCTCCCTCTAATACAGTATATAATGATTGATATCTCATGATATAAATAGGACTGTAATGTGGAGTAAACCAAGTTCAGTAAGGGACTCTATGCCCTGTGATAGTCTTGGGAGTAAACCTTGACTAAAAAGATAGGTTGGAGATTAAATCCATTCCACTATGATATCCTTGATATTAATCCTTTACTACTAATAAAATATTTTACATGCTTATATGTATTCCAAAAATATATGTATTATGCCAATGTTATGCACTGCTGGATTATGTTCTTTGATTATTTTATGTTTCATGTCTTTTGAACTACCATGGATTATTTCATGATTCAATGTTATTATCTATGATATGAAGGTTATGTTTTCCAAATGATATGTTAATGTTCTCATACCTATATTATAATTTTATTATTATGTGATCATTGATATCTCCCTTTTTTAACCTTACTGAGCATATACACTCACCCATTCATATGTTTCCTTTTCCCAGGTTATAAAAAAGGGTATTATGTATGATATGTATAGGAAGGTCTTTAGTAATGGGAAAATAAGTGGTAGATGTTATATAACTCTTATGAATCAGTTCTTTATGTATCTAAGTTTTTGAAACATACCACACCTAAACTATTATAGCATGGATCATTAAGTTATGTAATAAATATTAATCTAATAAAATGTGATATCAATGGATAAAATTCTTTGGAATTTATATTTGGAATCATAGAAATATTTATTCAATCTTTGGAAATTATGATGAGAATTAATTAGCGATAACCCTTAGGATAATCTTATATATAAGAGAACATCTTATGTTATAGTAAAAAATGAGTATGGTGTTCCAAGAAATTACATCTGAGTCTACATACGACAAGTGGATGTAGCCCTTGAATAGATGTAATTAGAGATAATGATGAAAAATGCCAGACTTAAAAGGATTAAGTCATAACCTGGTTCAATACAATGGGACTTTTTTCACACCTAATTTTACACTCCCAGGTGATATGTTTTGTAATTTAAAAAATTATTTATGAACCATCATGAAGGATTTGAATAATTACTATGAATAATATAATTTAACCTTACTATTTCATATATTTAAAAGAAGGTGTCATGATTTAGACATCCTATAAGTTATTTTTCATGCTTATGTAGTTTCTATCTCTGATTATTGTTTCTCACACTATTCTATTTGGTTTTAGTCAATGGATAGAACTAAGAGGACTCATTTTAACACGGAGTGTGATGAAAAATTCGATGATTATGAGAAACCAAATTTGTTGATGACTAGAGATAATGATATTGTGATTATATATAATTTGATATCACAATATATGAATAACAATGTGAACTTCAGTAAAATTACAAATATATCACATAAGAGAAAGATGAACTTTTATGAATGTTCATATTGTAATGAAAATAGTGGAATGAACATTATGATTTCTATATGTAAACAAGGTGGGAAGGAGTAACAATAATAATATCCAAAATGGCGGGAAAGATGTTTTATATGTGGAAATTAAGGTCATAGAGAAATTAATTCCCATGAAATTCAATGTCTTATATGTGAGGAACTTAGGAATTATCTGAGTCAATGCCCTAAAATGAGGGTTGCCCCTAGAAAATTAAAGCACCTATGTTACAAAAAATCATTGAAGTAAAAGGGTTGAAGTATTTATTTATTTTTATTGGAGAATTATTCTGCATAAGTATTTTACCAATGGTATTTTTGTTATAAATATCATGAAACATATAAGGATTGTGTTAATTATGGAAGCATATATTGTAGGATCAAAATAGTATATGTATATTCTCAATTATAAGAGGGGGGGGGGGGGTGAATTGTAAGTTTAATTTTTTTTAACCTTAAGGAAAACTATGTTTAACAAAGTTAAACAAGGTAAATTCACAAACCCTAAAAAAGTTCTATAATACAAACTTGCTAGGTTCCAGAAATATGGTTTTCTAAATGAAACATAATGAAAGTTTACAAGGAAGAGATTCTACCATAAATAATATATAATCTTACTTATCAGAGTATATAAAATAATATGAAAGTATAAGAAGGTTATAATTTCTCCCTTTATCAAAATACAACAGAAATAAACTTGAAACAAAAAAAGTAACAAGTATGAAATCTTTTAACCCAAAGATTAGGGTATCTAATGAACTTGGATAAAGGTCCCTTGATTTATGCTTTCAAGAAAGTCTATCTTACCCACACCAGGGTAAGCCCTCGATAAGAATATTGGAATATGTATTGCTATCCCCACAAGCCCTCAATCTTTACAGCAGTCGACACCTCTTTCTTCCTATACATGGAATTCCTCTAAATTTAAGGTAGTCAGTACCTCTGTCTTCCTATCCCTAGAAGCCCTCGATTGTAATTAGCAACAATTGGAGTCACACAATGAAATTTGAACAAGATGTTTAGAATCGAACAAAGAATGAGTGTCTCTCTCTATAGAAATCACTTCAGCAGCACACAATATCTATAATGATTAACATGTATTGATCTTGTAAGAACCCGCATTTTTAGCCTGTAAGACTTTGAAATTTTCTTGATGTTATTCCAGAGCATGGTGTTCAGACGGAGTGTGTTTCCGAGCACCGATGTGGCCGGAATTAAATTTTAAGTGCGTTCAAATTGGACACACAAAATAAACAAAATAACTCCCAAACGGTTGCTCAGAAGGGAAAACTGAGGGCACCGTTGAGTCCAGAGCAAGCCATTTACCCTAGGAGGGGTGTAACTTTCATGGGCGCGACCCTTCTATGGAAAACGCCACTAGGGGCATTTTCGTAATTTAGCGGCCTCGGGCGTGGACTTTGAAAATTTTTAACGGTGGATCAGATTAAAATTCTGAGACCGCCATTGCATTCAGAACGTGGATTTTTCCCTAGGGGCGGCTTAACCCCGACCTCGCCGAAAGTTCGGGTACGGGCCCGACTGGCGGAGGGTTTAAGTGTTCTTCTATTTAAAAAAAATCCACCCCTCCACCTTCTTCCCCTTGCTCCTCTCCCTGGTGGATCCCTCTCAAAAAATCCTCTCCTCTCCTCCACCTCTCCAAGGCGCGCGACTCCAGTGGATCGTCGGTGAAGCGACGGGCTACGCCCAGCGAGGTAGGAGGTTGCGTTTTTTGTTTTTGATTTCCACACCATCTATAAATTAAATTTCTTGTGTTGAATTGCTGTCAAATTCTTGAACGAGGACCATATTTGTGTAGGGCTCAATTTGATATGCCCAACGATCCTTTCAGATCGAATTTTCAAGTCCTGGGGTATCTGATGTGACCCCTGGATGTTTTTCGGCAGTTTTCTCCTTTTCCGGCGGTTCCAGGGGTGGTCCGGTGGTCGGTGCGACAGTCCGGTGGGCTCGCAATAGTGGAGGTAGCTCCCAGTGGCAGGCGGAAGTAGTCCCCCGGTGGCGGCGGTCCCAGACAGTGGCGGTCCCCGGGCGGAGGTCGTGAGCAGGGTGGACCAAGGGTCGCAGCGCGCGACCCTTTGAGGGAGACCGAGACCCGCCTTCGGCATGTCTCCGCGCAGACCAGCGACCTACCACGAGGGATGTTCGATGTGGTGGAATATGGGTCCGTGGAAAGGCCTCATGGCTGAGCCGCGAGCCAACGCTGCGAGCCGGGCCGGCCCAGGCCGGGTGGACCGGCCGGACCGGGCTGGTCCAGCCCTAAGGGGTTTGCCACTGTCTTCAGACACTCGTATCTTTTAATACAGGTGTCTATTTTACATTCCGTTTGTGTAAGTGCAATCCTCAGCTTGAGAAGAAGTTTTTGATATAGTCTTGCGGGTTTTAAATTCCCAATACGGGGGCTTGGTGGCGCGACACGCTCGTCAAGTACCTCGTCGGGATTCTTCCTTCGGATGGCGTTAACACATCCGAAGTCTGTTTAAGGCGCCGTCAGTGGCGTTGTGACCCTGGAGTCGAGAAAAAGTTGTCCAGGGTTGTTTTAGGAATTGAAGCCAGAGTTGAGGTGTGGGCCCCATGTGCCGTCTTTTAAGCTGCGAGCAGCGCTTTACGACTTTTCCATCAGATGTCTGTTCGGGGTGAATGAGTAGTCATTTTGCTGTGTTTTTCCGAGAGCATCGCGATGGCGCAGTTCACCCAGCCTCTTTCGAGACTGAGGTGTGTGCCCCATGAGATGCTGTATGGGCGTAAATTGGTGTTGAATAACTTTTTCTTTGGAAGTCCGTTTCCAGTGAGTATGTAGTCTATCTCGTGTGTTTTTCCATGAGGATTACAACGATGTAATGTGTTTGGGCATGCAGAACCTCTTTAAAGATCTCATTAAATGTGGAAATATAGAAGGATGTTGGTCGGAGGTTTATTTGACACACTCCGACCGAATTCACGATCACGATGTTAGCGACACCCAGTGATGGCGCAGTCAGCACAGAGTTATCGGACCAGTTCCAGGTTTACCCTCCAGGTGGGCCGGGTAGTGGGTTACCTGTTGACTTTAGGGTTTACCCTCCGGGTGGGCCGATCAGTGGGTTACCCATTGATGTTAGGGTTTACCCTCCAGGTGGGTTGGGCAGTGGGTTACCCATTGACCTTAGGGTTTACCCTTCGGGTGGGCCGGGTAGTGGGTTACCCATTGAATTTAGGGTTTACCCTCCAACAGGGCTGGGCAGTGGGTCACCCGAAGACCTTTTAGGGTTTACCCTCTAGTGGGGCTGGGTAGTGGGTTGCCCGATTACTTCTTTCAGACTCATCCCTTTTCCATGAGGCTAGTCAGTGACTTCTCTCCATGATTACCGGAGCGGGACTCTTGGTTGAATGGTTTAGCGATGAGACAGCCTTGATGTGTAGGATTGTTAGGCATCAGTGACGGATACCCTTAGAAATATTGGTGACTTATACTGGGCTGATCTTAGAGATGGATATCCCCTTACACACTCGTTCAGATTTCTTGTTGAGCATATATATATATACACCCTAATTTTGTTCCCACTCCTTGGGTTCCGTTACTCTCCTTGTAGGAGGGGTGAAGACACTTGGGGTATGCCACATGCTTTCCGTGTCTAGTTCCTCTTGGTTGGACGAGTCTACTCCCTTTCTTCTGTTGGGTTGAGATGCACTATATTTACTGCACTCTTTCACTATTACTTGTTTTGTCTACTGCTCACCATTTTGGTACCTCCTTTGTTGCTCCCTCGAGCTTTTAAGGCATCCTACTGAGTATCCTTATACTCACCCCTTCTTGGGCTTTTCCCGCACTTGGTATGCCCTTGTAGACAACAGACATGTCGATTGAGACCATAGAGGAGCATAGAGGACACAAGATCTTGGGATGCGTTTAGTGGACATAGTATGAATTTCAAGTGTGAGACTCACCAACTATTTACTTTTGTTTACCTATTTCCAGGTTGTGGCACCTTTCGATTTGGGTGTGTGTTTTTCCCCTTTTTTTGTTCAGTATCTGTCAGTATTTGTCAGCACTTTACTTTTTCCTTTTTAGAGGATGATACATGACTGTGGTTGGGTTATAGTTGTTTGTCCTTTGGTTTCCTTTTTTACTCTACACTTCTACATTGAGTGGGTTGTGTGTGTGTGTATAGGTACTTAGGCAAAGGCCTCCCCAAGATTGTTATTCCTTCGGCGCTTGTCGCCAGCCCCTGGCCTATGGAGGTGGGCTTGGGGTAGTTGCGGCTCGAGAACAGTAGGTTCGGGTCATGACAGAGATCATTTGAATGAGCTTCTATTTATAGGAACTTCTCCAATGGTTGACTCCCTCCTCCAACGGTCATATTTTTCCTTGAATATCAGAGGGATTTATAGACATGTCACTCAAACAATGGTTAATTAGAAACAAATTGTACCACATCATTTCATAACAATAACAAGTGTTAGGAAAATGAAGTTGCTTAATCAAATTTATTTTTCGGTGTCTAAAGAAAAATAGAATTTAGAGTCTTACCAAATAAACATTTAGAGTCTATAATACAAGGATATTCAGATTCTGTTTTATAAAGAATTCAGAATATGAATTATATTGATTTCAAAGTCCAAATTCTAATGAATTCAGAATCTGAATTTTGAGGAATTTAGAGTCTGAATTCTAAGGAATTCAGAGTCTTCATTCTAAGGAATTCGGCGTCCGAATTTTGAGGAATTTAGAGTCTGAATTCTGAGGAGTTCGGAGTCTGAATTTCAGAGAATTTGGAATCTGAATTTCATAGAATTCAGAGTCTGAATTTTAGAGAATTCAGAATTGGAATTTTAGAGAATTTAAAGTCTAAATTTCAGAGAATTTAGAATCTAAAATTCAGAGAATTCAGAGTCTGAATTTTGATGAATTCAGATTCTGAATTCTAAGCAATTCGAAGTTTGAATTCTGAAGAATTCAAAATTTTAATTTCATAACACTCTACATCCAATGAATTAAAATATTCCAAAGTTTTACATAGGAATCATAATTTTAGACTTAGTAATAAAATGGGTTTGATTTAGAGATATTTTAAAATGAAACAATGAAAACAATGATAAGGATAAAAATTTCCTTAGAGAAGGAAAATTTTCCTTATGAAAATAATCCTTAGGGAAAATATAATTTTTCTTAAAATAAAGTGTTTGTGATTTTCAAAACATAGAGAAATAGAAAATTAATAAGGAAACCTTATTGACTCAATAATCTCCCCCTTTTTGGAAATCACAAACATCCTTATAAAAAAGAATATAGGGACTTAGAATTTTTCTTTATGAAAATAAAATAAAAACTTATCTCCCTTTACTTATAGATCACGATGAATATGACTAAACCCCCCTTAGGTTTTGAAATCACTAAGGATCATATTCTTGTCTTCCTAAAAGAGAATTTTCTTTTTCTTTCATAAGGAAATATTATTTGATAAAACTCCCCCTTAGATAGAATCCCCCTTACTTAGGGAATTTTCTTCTTTACACAATATTCTTTTTTTCATTCCTTTCCCCCCTTTGTGATTTTCAAAAAGGAATAAAGGGAATATAAAAAAATGTTACTTGAAATATTTGTAATATACAACAAAACACATGAAGAACAACCAATTTTTTTAAAATGATTGGAAAAATTTGTACAATAAAGGTAATACAATAAAATATCGGAAGTAAGAAAAAGAACTTCCTTATTTTTCCTTCAGAATAAGCTTCTTGACAATGGTATAAATCTTTTTAAGCTCTTATGATCCTCTTTAAAATGTTTGAGTAGTTGATCCTGATCTTCATTTTTATTCTTCATAGATTTTATCTTTTCTTCATGATCCTTAAAAATTTCTTCCAGAGTCTTCAAAATCTCTTCTTGCTTACTGAACTTTTCTTAAAACTCAATTCTGAGATCTCTTTCACTTTTCAGATTCAAAGAAACTAAATTAAGTTTCCCATTCAGATACTTATCTTCCAATTTCCAAGATGTTTGTTCAAGATTGAGCTTCTCATTGAAACTTGTAGTAAGATATTTGATCTTAATATCTTTGGTATCAAAAGAATCCTTCACATTATCATTAAATTCATAAAATATTTTCAGATCTTTAATTGCCTTCCTAGACCACTTAGTGATTTCCTTGCACGACCTCTTATGAGCATCATAACCAATGTAGAAAGATTTAAAATCAGACTCATGGCTGAAAAATTTGTCCATAAGCATGGAAATAAAATCTGATTTCTGATTAAATGAATGCTAAAGCATCTGAAATATTGAGTCAATACATGAAAATAAAGGAATTGTATCAACCAATTTCTTCTAGGATTGAAACACAATATCATGATCCATAGAAGATGATTCTGAATAAGATTCTATCGTTGGTGATGATTATTTCTCAATATCATTATTATTTCTTTTAGAAGATCCACCAAAATCTTTCTTAGACACCACGAATTTCTTAGGTGTATGAGCTAACACCTTTTTTCCTTTATCAGCTCTCGGAATGATCTCAGCAGCCTTTGGTGATTCATGTTCACTATATGATAGTTGGACTATCTTATCTTCCTCAGCCTTTTACTTTTCATCATCTGCCACCAGATCCTCTGGTTGAACCAATTCATGGTTGCTTCTCTCATCTACTGATGGGTTTTTACTTCTTCCTGAACCTCTTCTTCTTTTCATGGGGTAAAATTTTTAGAAGATTTGGCCTGGGAAGTCTAGATCAAAAATTTCTCTGAAGGAATACCTTTCTCTTGATATTCTTCAACTTGTCTTATCATATTATTAGTATCATCACATCCTTCCTCTTCTTCTTCTTCTTCCACTTCCTCTTCCTGTACAATTTCTCCCTCTTAATCAAGTTCTAGAATGACCATTTTATTTCCCAGAGTCATTGGAAGTGATTCTTGTTAAAATGATTTTGGTACCTAGATTTGTTTAGATACATTTTTGGTATATTTGAGAAGAGATTGAATTATTTCATCCTTAGACATCTTCTTCTTTTGCTTCTTATCTTTTTCTTTCTTCTCATACTCCTTAGCAACCTTGATCATTAATGGTTTTGCCTCATTAGGGACCAAACCAATTCTAAGATCTCCTTACTTCTTATTATTTTTATATTCTCCCCACTTAGCAATAACTTCACCCAGATAAGTCTTTTTCTTCTTAGGGTTTGGAGGTGCTGATTGGGTTTTATAAACTGTAGGATATTTTCCTTTTATTTCTGGTTCCTTCAGCTTTCTCTTCTTTCCACCCTTCTTGGAAGTCTCATCTAATTCCATCTTCTTGGATAAGGCTTTTATCTCACTTTCATACAAGTCATAAAATTCTCTAGACATATTGTTAAAGACAACCATCATCCTTCTCAGCGTATCATCACTTATCAAAATTACCTTGAAATTTATTAGCTTAGAACTGCATGTAATTTAGAAAAAATCTTGAAAAAGGAATACGATCTTGGGAAGAATAAACAGGTACATAACGATTTGCAATTTGAGGGTCCCATTCATGATATTCATAATTGTAAGAAAGACATACTTCACCAGATTAATCTTCTTAAGGTTCACCAGAAAACCAATAATGTAGATATAACTATTTTTTAAGGTATCCTTATCAACTTTTCTCAGAATGAGAAATCCTTGAATCCATAACTCTAAAATCCAAAAATTTGTAAAGAGGTTTTTAATATTTTGTGTCTTCAGCCCTGATAAGCCATGTAATTCTATATCCTTCTCCTTATCAAAACTTCCTAATATATCTAGTAGCGTGTGGGTGTATAAATCATCTTCCCCTTTATACAAAATTCCTATAATGCTTGTAGCCAAGCTAAATGAAAGGGAATAAGTTTTCCCATAACTCTTAAAAGAAAACTTATGTTTCCCATATTGAACAAAATAACATACGGTCTTATAAAATAATACCAATAACTCTAGATAAACCGGATACTGTGCCTCTGGTTTGGATACACACAGACTCTCCCAACCATTCAACTTGATATTTTTAGAAATAAGAGAATCATACTTAGCGAAAAACTTCAGATATATTAGCCTCTCTTTGTAGATCTTTTATTCAAAAATTTTCTTAACTAACGACATTTTCTTATGAGGGGATGTTTCCAAAGACATTTATATTTGAACCAACCAAAAAATTTGGAATGACCTTTAAGTAAAGTGGTAGATCTTCAACACACAAGAGCATGAAAACTGATGTGGGACAACCATTAGGGGGGCCTTTATATAGGGATTGAGGTGACATTTCATATTCCTAGATAGATCCAATGGTTGAAAAAAGCTTGATAAGATCTGACGGTTTAGATGAAATACAAATGGGAATTTTCATAGGTTCCAATATTTTGAGTTCTTAAAGTAAAAATTCAGATTTAAGGAAAGTGAATCCGAGAAATTTTCTTAAAACAAGATTAAAATACCAATAAGAAAAAATTTGATTACAAAAATTTATGTAAGGAAACATACCTTCCAGATTTCTAGGAAAATTGTCAGTAAAGAGGAAAATTCATCTTGAATAACCTTTAGATTCTAGACAATTTTAAAGAAAAGAAGTTTTTGAAATTAAAAAATTTTAGCAAGTAAACATAAATTAGGTTATGTAATTTTTTATTTTGAAAAAAATTGGTTTACCAAATAAAATATGACTAACAAAATTTTGATTATGAAAAAAAATTTGATTACAAAAAATTTTGACTATGAAAAATTTGATTAAGAAAAAAAAAATGATTAACAAGAAAATATACCCCCGTATGAAAAACGTTTCTTAATGTAAGGAGATAGGTTTCAAAAAAAAGTTAATATGGAATATTACCTTATAGTTATCATTGTTAATTTTTTTTAATGTATTCAAATATATAAAATGGTAAAGACTTTGTGAAAATATCAGAAAGTTGATATTGAGTTCTGATAAATTGGAGAATGATATATCCTTTACATTGCCAAAATTTACAAGGTAAACTTCATCACATAATTGAATTATGATTATGAGGTTATGCTTAAGACCCTTAAAAAATAAAACATTTGAAATCAAAGTTTTTCCAAGAAGAACAATGTTACTTATACCAATAATTTCTCCTTGAGCATTTTCTCTGAAGGTTACTTTTCCTCCTTTAATCTTGATATTATTTTCAAAGAAGTTTTTGTTACTAGTTATATGCCAGGAATATCCTCTATCCATGTACCATATATTGTTGTTGATACGTTCCTTATTTTCCTAAAAATAAAAAAGTTATAATTTCAGAATCCAAAATTTCTTTGATCAGGAAAATTCAGAAAGCAAAATTTTAGGAATCCATATTTTCGTAGAAAAGTTGGATTTATAAAAACCTAAAGACTCATTTTTATTTAAAGAACAATGTTTCACCCAATGTCCGCCAAATAGAAATTTAGTACAAAATAGAGCACTTTGAGGAACAAAATAGTTTTTACTAAAAACTTGTTTAGAATAGGTATAACCAAAACCAGAACTATTCTTTAAATGATGAATTTGGTAATATATCTTGTCAAAATTTTCCTTACCAGAGGTAATGTTTCACCCAAATTTACTTAAGGAAAATATTTATCACATTAGTTTAATAAAAAAGTTTTAATCCTTAAAAACATTTGTTTTAGAACTAGAGTTAGCCTCTAAAATATTTTTCTTAGAAGTTGCATTTTCAAGATACTTAGAAAGTTTATCCTTATTAGAATTAACTTCCTTAAGGTTTTTAGAACCACTTTCAAAATAAAAATTTTTCTTATGAAGATATTTAGAAAAATATGGTACTTATTTAGTTAAAATATAAATTCTAGAATTTTCTTTATCAAGATTTTTCTTGAGTTTAGAATTTTCATTCTCAAGAAGTTTATCAAATATAGAAACTTTTTCATAAGAAGGTAAGGTATTATCTTCTGATGAGGAAGATTCATCATCTGAAGATTCATAATATTTATCATTAGTTTAATTTTCATTCAAAGATACATTGGTGATAGATTCGGTATTGTGTACCTTGGCCATTAGACAAAGATTTTCAATGGGTAGTCTGGCTGGTAGACCATGATTCTTTTGACTAGAAGATTCATAATATAAAGATTCACCAGATGAGTCACCACCATTGGCACTCCAGGTTTCATAAGCCTTCAAGAACTTATTATCCTTATAATTGTAATACTTATTTCTATTCTTCTCATAATTTTTTCCCCTTCATATCCTTTTTCTTAAGTATAGGACAATCCGGCCTTATATTCCCTACTCTTTTACATTCATAACAAGTGACTTTGAGTCTTTTTAGTATTTTATTTCTTTCTTCTTATATATATACTAAAAGTATTTCTTTACAACTATCTTTTTAATCCTTTGAGAAAGATTAGCTAGATCATTCTAATAATGTTCACTTTCACTAGATTTAGATATAATAATGACTTTCTTAGACTTAGATCTTGTAACCCTTTTCGGAGTCTTGAATTTAGTAGTAGTAAAGGCTACACTTCCATTTCCATTATTCTTCTTATTAATATCAGCATCTCATTCCATTATTTCCTCATGTTGAATAAGAGTTTCAAAAATATCATCAAGATTAATTTGAGACACTTTTCTATTCTCACCAATAGTTGTTCTTTTAGATTCCCAATCATTAGGCATAATATCAATAATCTTGTCTACAAGGGATTCATCATCAAGACTTTTCTCTCCCATATATTTTAAGTTGTTGAAGATAGTCATAAACCTTTGCTGAACCTTGAATTCTAGTTCTCCATAAAGAAATAATAATCCATGATATTCATCTCTAAGCATAGCTCTTCTAGTTTCTATAACTTTAGATGTAACAAAATGTGTAACTTCTAATTTATTACAAATGAAATTTGTAGCTTCATAAGAAGAAATTTGACTATATATATTACTATTCATTGAGAACAACAAAGTATTACATAACTTTTTAATTTAGTTGATATTCTCATTTCCCTTGGTTGGTTAAGGTTTCGACTTCCTTGTCGAGAATTTTGTAATCCCCAGTAAGCATGAAAATTTTTTCCATTACAGTATTAATAAAAAATGTCTTCACTCTATCTCTCCTATACTCATAATCATTACCATAATAAATAGGTGGTCTAGTCAGATTTATATTGTCAATCAAACCGATATTCATTCCTTCAATTATATAAGAAAATATATTTCACCAATTTTTTTTTAATAATAAAATTTTGTAAACAAAGATAAAAATCTCAAACAAAACTTAAGCAATAAATGTTAAGCAAGAAAAATTTAGAACAATAAAAACTTGAGCAAGAAAACTTATATTTGAATATAAGTATTTTAGAGACCTCCTCTGATACCAATTATAGGATTGTAATAAAATATGTAGATGCTCAAATACAATAGGGGGTGAATTGTATGTTTAAAAACATTTGTTTTTAACCTTAAGGAAAACTATGTTTAAAAAAGTTAAACAAGTTAAATTCACAAACCCTAAAAGAGTTATATAATAAAAACTTGCTAGGTTATGGAAATATGGTTTCAGAAATGAAACTTAATGAATGTTTACAAGTAAAATATTTTACCTTAAAGCATATATAATCTTACTTATTAGAGTATATAAAAGAATATGAAATTATAAGATGGTTATAATTTCTTACTTTATCAAAATACACTGGAAATATACTTGAAACAAAATAGGTAATAAGTATGAAATATTTTAACCCAAAGAGTAGGGTATCCAACAACCTTGGATGAAGGTCCCTTGATTTATACTTTCCAGAAAGCATGTATTACCCACACTAGGGTAAGACCTCGATAGGAATATCAGAATCTGTCTTACTATCCTTTCAAGACCTTGATATTTAACGTAGTCAGCACCTTTGTCTTCATATCCTTAGAAGTCCTCAAACATTAAGGTAGTCGATACCTCTGTCTTCCTATCCTCAGAAGCCCTCAATTGTAATCAGCAACAATCGGAGTCGTATGAAGCAATCTGAACAAGATGTTCAGAACCAAAAAAATAATGAGTCTTACTCTCTAGAAATCACTTCTACAGCATGAAATATCTATAGTGATTAACATGTATTGAGCTCATTTGAATGAGATACTATTCATAGGCACTTCTCCAATGGTCAGATCCCTCCTCCAATGGTCATAATTTTCTGTGAATCTCAGAGGTATCTATACACATGTCACTCAAACAATGGTTAGTTAGAAACAAATTGTAAAACATCATTTCAAAATAATAACAAGTGTTAGGAAAATGAATTTGCTCAATCAAATTAATTTTTCAGAGTGTAAGGAAAAATAGTATTCAGAGTCTAACCAAATAAACATTCAGAGTCTATAAGACAAGGATATTCATATTCTGTTTTACAAAGAATTAAAAATCTGAATTCTATAGATTTCAGAGTTCGAATTCAAATAAATTCGGAATCTGAATTATAATGAATTCAGAATCTGAATTCTGATGAATTTGGAGTCTGAATTATGAGGAATTTGGAGTCTTCATTCTAAGGAATTCTGAGTTTTAATTATGAGGAATTCGGAGTCTAAATTATGAGGAATTCTAAATATGAATTATGAGGAATTCAGAGTCTGAATTTCAAAGAATTCAGAATCTAAATTTCATAGAATTCAAATTCTGGATTTTAGATAATTTGGAATCTAAATTTTAGATAATTCTAAGTCTAAATGTTAGAGAATTTGAAATCTGAATTTTAGAGAATTCAGAGTCTAAATTTCAAAGAATCTAGAGTCTGAATTATGAGGAATTAGAAGTCTGAATTCTGAGAAATTCAGAGTCTGAATTCTAAAGAATTCAGAACCTAAATTTCAAAACACTATATACCTAAGGAATTATAAGATTAAAAAGTTTTACATTAGAATCCGAATTTTTGAATTCGTAATAAAATGGGTTTGATATAGAGATATTGTAAAATCAAATAATGAAAACAATGGTAAGGATAAAAATTTCCTTAGAGAAGGAAAATTTTCCTTATGAAAATAATCCTTAGGGAAAATATAATTTGACTTAAAATAAAGTGTTTGTGATTTTTAAAACATATAGAAATGGAAAATTCATAAGGAAACCTTATTGACTAAAAATATATTTATTCTTGTAATATTAAATTAAGAGTAATGGATACCATCATGGTTTTATAAGTTTAATATTGATTATAATTTCAGTATCTTAGACCCTAATTGTTAGGTTTTAAGAGATGGGATTTTAATGTGATTAAGGAAATTTTGGGATATTTTTTTATTGAAATATGGTATATGTAACTCTTATGTTTAAAATGAAGTAATATTTGAGGAAGAATTATATTTTAATATATTTATAGGTATTGATAACCTTCATTTTTTTATATGAAATTTTAAGATTAATGATATTTTTATGTATTTTAAACATATTTCTAAGGATATTATAAGAATTATATTAATATATTTTCTATAAGAAGGAAAAGTTGTCACATTCGGAAAGACCACAAGGCTCTAACCCACAACTAAAAATGAAATAAGGGTGAAATGTATAACACTAACCTACGTGATATCTTGGTTACTATAAATTATGTGACAAATAAAGATTTATTTTATTTTGGGAACATATGTTTTATCAAAGAGATAACCATGGGACTAAAAATTTATATGGTTACTGATTTTACCACATGATAATTGAAGGTTCATGAGAGAAATTACCCACTCATGATTTAGAGTTAGATATGTAATTTTTTTCATTAAAAATATGGAGGTATTATATATACTGAGAATTTTTGTGATATACATACTGATCATAAAATTTTAAAGTATATATTTCCACATAAAGAGTTAAACATTCACCAGATAAGGTGGTGTGAGATTATTAAAGATTATGATTACTCAATAAATTACCACCTTCGGAAAGAGAACAAGGTGGCTGATCGTTTGAGTCTAATTTATCATTCCATCTTATCTATGATGAGAATAACAAATGATCCAATATTTATAGATTTAAAAAGGACAGATATGAAAATCCTATAGGAAGGGGAGAAATATTGTCTTTCACAAATGAGTATTCAACTATCTATCCTTGTGAGGATAATATAGGCATATAAGAATGTTATAGAGATGTAGAAGAAATTGATAAATATTTCTATGTTTAGCCTTGATCATGATTGAATGGTATGTTTTAAGAACCCTATATGTATCCCGTCCATACCATATTTCAATAATGATATGTTAAAGGAATATTGTAGTTCTTAATTATCTATTTATCCTCGAAATATATAAAATATTATTTCTGGTGGGTTGACATGAAGAGAGATATTTTATATTTTGTATCTTGGTTCTGGGTATGTCATTAATTTATGGCTGAGAGACAAATGTATAAGGGGATTCTACAACTATTTTTCATACCAGAATAGAATTAAGGAAACATCACCATTGATTTTATCATTAGAATCCCAAAAAAATCTAAAGGGAACAATTCTATATGGATTTTAGTTGATCACCTTAAAAATTTAGAAAACTTCATAGCTATTAGATAATATTTATATCTAGACCATATTTATAGGATATACATTATGGAAGTTGTAAAATTTCATGGAGTACCATGTTATATTATATCAGACTGGGATCCAAGGTTTACCTCAAAGTTTTAGACAAGTCTTTACAAGGATCGAGATACGGGAGTTGATTTTTAGTATTGTATATCATCCATTGAAAGATGTCTATTCTAATAGTAAAATTCAAACTAAAAAGTAAATTTTTAGATTATGTTCTATGGATTTCAAAGGTGGTTGGGATCAACACCTTCCTCTAGTTGAGTTTTCATACAATAATAACATTCAATCATGAATTCAAACATGTCCTTATGAAGACCTCTATGGAAATAGATACAAAACTAAAATGTACTTGGATGAAGTTGAAGAAAAAAATATATTGGGACCTAATCTTGACGAAGAAATGGAATATAAGGTTAGGTCCATTAAAAAAAGGAAGCACAATATTGGAAGAAAATATATGCTGATAATCACTAGAATAATTAATAATTTGATATTGTTGAAAAGATGTTTATAAAATTTTTCCATAGAATATTGTAACAAGCTTTGGAAAGAAGGGAAAACTAATCCCTAAGTATATCGGTCCCCTTGACATTATTGATCATATCATGATGGTTTCTTATTGATTAGAGATTCCAAAAAATCTCTCTCAAATCTATGATGTGTTCTGTGTATTAATCATGAGGAAGCACATACCCGATCCTTCTCATGTGCTGAACTCGGAGGTCATCCCCATAGAAAATGATCTTTTTTTGATGAAAATTGGTGGAGATAATGGATCATACAGAGAATGTTCTATCAAACAAGACCACTCACCTGGTCAAAGTCTTCTGGAGAAACCACCAACTTGTGAAAGCTATATGGGAACTTGAGGATATAATGAGGTAGAAGTATCCTTAGTTTTTACTAATGTGTTGGAATTTGGAAGGTGAAATTTATTTTAATAATGCCATAAGATTTTATGATTTTTTTTCAAATAAATTTAATTTTTTCAATATATTTCATTACATGAAACATTGAATTTTAACAAATCATGATATACTATTAATATTATTATTTAAATATGACTATTATATCTATCATAAATTGACCCATCACGGTCCACCTGACCGATGGAAGGCCGAGCCACAACTACCCAAATCCCAACTCTATAGCCCAGGGGACAGAGAAAAGTTCCAAGAAGGCATAACTTATATGACAGGCCTTTACCTAATGTACAGGTATGAACACACCCAACCAAATACATATATTAGTGAAGAAGAATAATAAAAAACACAATAACCTGTAGATTAAAAACTATTATTGTAATATACTTTTTGGAATAAAAAAAGTGAAAGAGTATAGCAAAATAAAAATGGAAAAATAAATGCCTACCCAGAAGATATGTCCTATCCTAAAAAACTATAAAAGAAATACTATGAGAACTTGGCTCCAGATCTCCAAGCTCCGAACACCGTACATGGTCAAATTCACCCAAGTATCCCTAAGACTATTTGAAATAATTGCTGACCTATCCGTCATCTAAATAAGACATGAAATTTATTTGGAAATCCCATACATTGGTGGGTATATACATACCCAATATAATTCCCCCGAAAACTAGAGGGGGAGAAATATGAGACATGATAGAAGTAGTCAGATCATCCAAAATAAATAGGGAAACGTAACCTAACAAAAAAGATATATTCTCAGTTAAGATACCTAGATGATAGAGAAAGTGGATCTCCATACCCTAGCCTAGCCTAGGACATTGATTCTTCCTGTAGTTTCAAAAGTTCTATCAATGATTCCTAGTATCTCACATGTTTTTTTGAAGAATTTACCACATGGATTATAAAAAACTTGCCATTATGCCACACATTTAAGGGGGAGCAATCTCCAAGTAGGGGAAATGCACCCTATTGTATTAGGGGGTACCATTCAATAGATATATATAGGACCCATCTCCTCTTTCTTTTCGGGTGGGGACACTCAGTAGATAGAGGAACCATGCCCTAGTACGTTAGATGGGTATCAATCAGCAGTTAGGGGACCCACACCATAGTCTATCAGGTGGTACCACTCAGTAGGTAGAGGATCCATGCCCTCATATCTTATGGGGGTACCACTTAGTAGATGGAGGACCCATTCCCTATTCCATCAAGGGTACCACTCAGTAGATAGAGAATCCACGTCCTAGTCCATCATGGGTTTACAAGTCAATATGTAATGTACCAACACCCTATTCTGTAAAGGGGGTAACACTCAGTAAATAGAAGACCCACAACCTAGTCCATCAGGGGGAACCAGTCAGTATGTAGAGGACCCACACTCTTGTCCATTAGGGGGGTACAACTGAGTACATTGGGGACCCATGCCCTAGTCCATTAGGGGAGTACCACTCATTAAATATACGACCCATTCCCTAGTCTATCCCAGTGTACCACACATAAGATACATAGAGGATGCATTATATAGACATTTAATGGGGTAACACTCAGTAGGGAAAAGTGTATGGGGGACCCATGCTTTTGTACAATAGGGGATTTCCAACCCTGACCTCTCTCTTATGATATTTCCCAATCACTATCATCTTAGAGCACCACATAAAGAAGAATAACATCTAAAAAGTATCACATAACATATCAGAAGACACTACAAAGTCCACCATCACATTCTATGTGGGAAAAAACCTAGGATAAGCTAATCATGGGACAAAATATGAGTAAAAAGGAATGTGATATGATCATTATAAGTATCATAAAGATTTACATGACATATAAGTTGGATTGCATGGCATGTGACGTCACCTGAACTCCTAGACGTGTCCTCCTCAACACACATCTCATTGACCATGTAGTACTACTCCACATGTATGGGTATTACAGGATGTTTCTTGGCCTCCCAGGACTGATCCATGTTCTCCTAGCCTTGCTTGTGTCTGTTGAGCTGTGCATATGTACTTGGTCATGTCCCTGGATTTTCCTGGGTACCGGCCCATGTAATTGGCTATGACTATGTACTCCTAGAGTACATGACGTATCCTTCCAAATGGGGCCCTAGGCATGTGCAATTGTCACATGACCTAGCTTCCTAGGTAGGGTCACATGGAATGTTTCCCAACCACATAGTGTGCGATCCTTATCATTTTCCCAAAACTATAGTCATCGTTTCCTAGGGACTACACTGCATTTGGTCATCCTAGTACATTTAATATAGTTGGGTTTTTTATAACTCTATATCTATCAGGAGTCTTTTAGATCTACCTCTATATCCACTTAATACACCCATTGACCAAATGGATTCCTCCAAATATAAAGGAACTATCACCAACCACCGATTTCCATGCTACGGGGGCTGGAAATCTGAAATCTAAATCGCCCGTATGAGGCTGTAGAACCTCCCACCATCTCCTATTCTTGGTACCACTTATAATAATAGATCTAATAAGTATCACCCATGTTTTATCACAATAGTTTCTCAAATCATTATCCGGTCATTATGCACACATCCACCAAGAATTAGGGGGTCTGATCATGCTCAAACCCACCGAACAATGTCGAACTATGGGACTATATCCCAATAGTGAAGAACATGAAGAAAAAGTGGGGGAATAAAATAAGAAAAAAGGTTCATCAATTAGTATCAAAAAATTCAGTTCCAATGAGAGTAGACCAGGGATACTAGGTATGAGAAACATGAAATAACGAGAATAAATTGAATAATAAATTTAATTATATATAGGGGTTTATGTGAAGGATTAATATAACTGTAGATCAAATAATAAAAATTAAAAACATGATAAATATTTTAATAATGGGAGGAAATTTCAATTTATGTGACCTAAAATTATATTGTATCATTCGTTAGTGAATAACACGCTCTCCAGTGATGGGTAAGATCCACCATGTTCATTGTTTATCAATCCCCCTCGATCCAGTCATCAGTCGTCATCCGATCTAAATCCACCCACAAATAATGGTGGAACCTCTTCTCAAAAATCAAAAGGTACAAAAATAAACTTTTATATTTTCCATAATTGGTTACTTATAGAGGGAAATAGGTTTTATACATCAAACGAATTAATTAGGTAATTAAATTAATAAATTCACTTTACTTACGCACCAAAAGATGCCTCATCCGAATGACCGATGCCGACTAAAATTAGGTTATGACTTGTGTAAACCCCATGATAGAGATTCAACCATGGTATTATGTTTTTTATCTAATAATTCATTAATTAGATATTCCATTATTTATGAAAAAATTTGTGTGCGTGATATAAAATATATTTAATATTTTTAAAAAATTAATTTCAGGCATGAATGGCCTTAGAATTGCATGCCGTCTCAGCACCTTACTTTGAAAATATTTATTAATATATTTAAATGTCTTAAAAGGAAAAAATAAAGCCTCTAAATTATTTCCTACATTAATATTTCCATCCCCAAAAACCATAAACTAAGAAAAAAATGTGGGATAATGAGCCCACATCTTTCTCTCCCACTCCCATGAGCTCTCAAACATGATATTATATAACCATTGTAGATGAACTAAGGGAATGGTCTATCCACACATGATCCTCTACTGAAAACCTGCAATCGATATCAGGTACTCCATGATGGTGGCTCCATCCTCGATACCTGTCTCACCCCATTAAATAACATGAACAGGATCATGCATGTATCTCTATAGTTGTGACACAAGGAAGACATCGTTCACCCATTCCAACTACGGGGGTAACATGAGATTATAATAAACCTTGAAAATCCTATGAAAGATATTGAATGGTCTGATTAACCTTGAAAAAATCTTGCCTCCCTGGTTAAATCTATGAAATCCTCATTGTGGTGAGACACTTAGAAAAACATGGTCTACAAGATATAAATTCAAGGGCCTATGATGTTGGTCACCATACCATTTATGTAGGATTTAGGCTATCCTCATCTGCTCATAGATCAAGTGGACCTTCTCTGTTGTTCTCTTCACCATCTCTAAGCCAACAAGAGATTCTCCAAAAATCTCAGTCAAACATGAGGGTGATCTATATGGTCTCCCACACATGTCCTCAAAAGGTTCCATACCGACTATAGAGTAATATATATTATTATAAGAAAACTCTAAGAAAGGAAAGTGATTCTCCCAGATCCATGTGAAGTATAACATTTAAGCCCTCAATATATCCTCCAACACAAGAATAACATGCTCATTATGCCCATATGTATGGGGTTGAAAAGTTTTACTCATACTCACATGGTTCCCTAATGCCTCTTATAGGCCTCTCCAAAACTGTGATGTGAACCATACATCATAGTTAGAGACAATTTTTGAGGGTATCTCATGAATTCATATGATACCCAACACATAAACAACCAAAAATCTCTAATAAACTCTTCTATTTAATAGAAAATAAGTGAGATAACTTCGTAAGTTAGTAAACTATCACCTAGATGGAATCATGGCCTATCATTGTCCATGGAATCCCTATCACATATTTTATGGATATTCCATCTGAATTCCACTATGGGATCTCAAGAGGCTACAAAAATATTTCTAGAACCTGGTTCTCATCCTTCACTTTCTAACATGTGAGGAACCAAGAGATGAACTCAAAAACAGTCCGCCTCATTCTAGACCGCTAAAACTAGCTCAAAAGGTCCTTTTACTTATTACCTAAACTGAGATGTACATAAAAAGGAGAAGAGTGAAAATCCCTGAAGGCGTGGCCAATTATCACCTATCGACCATTAAAGGTTTTGGTTCTCCTCTACTGTGTATAGCAACTCTCGGGTTGAATCCTCTATGATGATACTTTTTAATAGTCGATTGTTTTTAGTTGATTGTATTTTGATTGGGGGGTTTGTTTTTAGAGCATAATTAAAATTATTTATTTATTATGATTTATTTAACAATTTGATAAATATTGGGGTTATTTCATCATTATATATTTAAGGTTTTGATATCCTTGAGCCTTGCTTTATATTGCATTAAATTAACACATATGTCACAAGTTGATGTTGATTGGAATTCCTAAGTGTTAAGGATTTAATCCAAGCCTTAACATAACATAGGGTTACAATATTAATCATATATTGTTTATGGTAGTGTATTTATGCTTCCAATAATCCATTTAAACCACTATTTAAACAAAAAAATTCATTAATCAATGACATGTTAAGTCTAACATACACAATGTTAATTCAAAGAATATTCATTGAGCAAAATATCTCAATCAATTAATATACCTAAATTGTAACTCACCCCAATGGTAGATTTACTCAATAATTGAAATTATTAGTAATATGTTTTATTATGTTTATTATGATGAATTAATAAGAGAAGAAAAATAATGGCATAAGAAAAGAGTAGTGCGCCGAATACACACACGAGCGATGAAGAGAAATAAACACAGACTTTCGATTGAATGAGAAAGAAAAATAGAAAATGGCTTTTTACTGGATTTAAAATATTTTAAGACCATTACTATTTAATATCATAGGTTTGATGATTCAAAAATAATATAAATAAGAAACTTTCATTAAAATTTAAATGAAATTAAAAACAACTTACATAATTACAAATGAAAGGAACATAACAGTAAATAAAAACAAAGAGGGGATGAAGGGTTTCTCAAGTGAAAAATTGAGTATGGATGATCCTACCATGTCTTTGGTAGGTCCATTTTCGTGCCTATGTATCCTAATTTTCTCTTAAATACTAACTTTTTCAAGGAGAGGAGGGGGAAGTATTTATAGCCCATGGAAGTGGACTATTTTCATTTCAAAACTACCCCTCCACATGCATCGCCAATTTGATATTCCAGATAGATGAATCTGAAGAAATATTCTTCTTAAAAGTTGTAGATATTAAATCTTTTAGTGGACTTGAAACATTTGGAGGCATTTGGACTTATGGATCCAAAGTTATGGTGGTTTTTATAAACAATGTTAAACTGTCCATTTCTATCCATGCTTTTTGATGGATGAAATGTGAATGGATTTATGAATATGAATATGCCTTCAAATAAATATAATTTCTTATAACAAGTTGGTCACCCATATCATAGATCTCACACTAAAAAATACCATTTTTATTTTATTGGTAGATTAGGAGAAAAGTGATGAATAGTGTCCTGATTTTAATTCCTAGACAGAATGGTGGGCTGGAATTCAAAGCATCAGTTGGGAACCTTGTGTTTGTAGTTGGACATGAAATTTTTTATCCATGATTATTTTGGATAATCAATAACATATGGTGGAGTTTCATAAAATTTTGGCTTTGGGATATAGACCAGTAACTCAATCATCAGGTCTGGTCCAGTTTCTTTAGAGATTCTTTGGGTCTTTTTGTGTGGACTATATGACCCTCCAAATGGACGATTTGGCCAAAGGTCCCTTGCAATAAAATGTTTTAATTTGACTAAGGAACCATATAAAACCATAATAATGAAATTTTAATTAGTAGGGTGATATTTATAATTAAAATAGTAAACTAACTCGATTTGATTAATTCAGATAATGCTCAAAAATTACATTTAATATTAAAATATGACTATTTCACACTAATTATTCACTTTTCATTGAAAATAAGTAAAGAGTATATAAAAAGTTCTGAATAAATGAATAACATCAACTCCCCACACTTAGGATTTTTCATGTCCTCAAGTGAATAATTATAAAAAAATATTACAAAACCATTTTCACTAACTAAAAAATATTAAAATTTTGTTTTCCCCACTTAGGAGAGGTTTAGACTATTTCACTCATCCATATTGAATTCCACCACAAATTTTTACATAAATGTTTTTCCAAAAACAATTCATTTTTCATGCTCAAATTTAGAAATGGAAAATGTGGACACTCAGAACTCACACCTCTCAAGATGATAAAATTCATTTATAGCGGTTCACTCTTTCACCAAACGAAAGTGAAAATCTTAGAGTCTGAAAGATCTATCAGCTTCCATTACCTATCCTAAAGTGAAAAATAATCAAGATTTATTTTTTATTAGTTTTTATGTGGCTATGGGATGGTAGGAAAATGATATCCAAATTATAGAAAAAGGGGTAAAATACTAACATGGAAAAAGAAATTCATAATTTTTTTTATTTTTAAATAAGGAATGAATGAAAATGGAAACACATATTTACATGGAATTTATTGTGTAAATCAAGACAAAAATGAGGAAGTAAATTTTAAGGGGATTCGAAGATGAAATATTTACAAAACACAAAACTTCTCCGAATGAAATAAGTGTTCTTTTTTTCTTTTTTTTGAATGTTGAACTTGAAATAGATCTTACACTCATCTCCCAACCCATGTTTAATCTACTCATGACACTAATTGTAATATTTATAACTATATAAAAGGCTAAGAAGGAGTTATTTTTTACCATCCCAAGATATAACCCATTTTTTTGTTTTATTTTGTGTTTTTTTGATTTTTTTCATCATTTTTTGAACAATATTCAATAAAATTTGAAAAAGATAAAAATATATACATTCCCTAACCCCACTGAATAACAAACTCTCCCCCACACTGAAATGGATGCTTTCCCTCAAGCATATGATAACATGGTGAAATCAACAAAGGGTACCCAAACTGAAATCCATTCCCCCCACACTTAAATTTAAAAAAATAATGCAATGAAAATCCATGTAGATATTGGGTGGGATAAGGTATTGGGCTTGTAATGTGGCTATCAAAGAAAAGGTTTTCATAGGCTCGAATGGGATTTCAAAAGAAGGATTAATGAAAGTTTAAATGGAGAATATTTGGATATTGTGATTCTCATGAGGTTCAGAAAATGACTCTATCATATTAATGTGCACTAAAGTAGGAAATTCAACTCGAAGGTCCACAAACTCAAGACTCACAAATTGGGGTAAAAAACACACATTTTGAAAATATGTCCATATGTTTCCTTGGCATGAAAGATAATTTTGTTCCTAATGGTTGGGGAAAATCATTTCCCAAATAAAAAATTGAGCATTCAATTTTTTTAGTTTTGACATAATATGTTTTATCCAAAGATATAATGAAAAAACAAATTTTTTGAGATGAAACCATGTCTTTTGACTCCCCAAAATGGTTAGAAAAAATTTCAAAAGTTTAAGGTGAGTAATTATGACTCTCTATTTTCCATATTTTTTAAGTGATTTTTATTATTATTTTTCTATTTTTTAGGTTTTTATAGTTTTTTTATAAAGGCACACCCACAAAAAAGAGAAAGAGTAAAAAAACTGTGATGTGGAAAGTGGTAAAAAATGAAAGAGAGGGGAAGAAGAAGAAAGAGGGAGATATAGGAAGAGATAAAGATAGAGTTAAAGGGAAAGAGGTGCCCCGAGTTTGGATTTGGTGGGTCTCCGTCTGTATCCAGTGGTGTGTTTACTGTAGAAGTTGTGGATTCGGTGAAAGTCAATGTTGTTCCAGAATTGTGTATCCTCTCTTGGTGATACTTTAACTGATGACCATTAACTGTGAATTTAATTTTTGAAGAGGGGTCTAGGACTTGCAATATACCAAATGGGTAAACATTAGAAACAATAAAAGACCTTCCCAATGAGAATTAATCTTACCTTGCTGAGGTCTAAATTGAGAATTAAAGAGAATTACCTTTTCACCTTCATGAAATACCTTTCGCAGGATGTGTTTGACATGGAGTGCCTTAATTTTTTTTTATAAATATTATAATTCTCATAAGAATCAAGTCAAAGCTCCTCCAGTTCATCCAATTGCAACAATATTTCTTCACGATATTTTTCTAAATCAAAATTACATGTTTTCACAGCTGAAAATGACTTATGTTGGATTTCAACTAGCAAATGACATGATTTTCCAAAAAACTATCCTAATAGGAGACATCCTAATGGGTGTTTTATAGGCCGTTTGATAAGCCCAAAGTGATCCACTAAGTCTTTTAGGCCAGTATTTTCTAGTGGGTTTTACAATTCTCTCAAGCACTCTTTTCACTTCTCTATTATAAAGTTCATCCATGCCATTTGTTTGGGCATGATATGTAGTTGAAGTTTTATGTACAAAACCATTATTTTTCAAAAGAGATTCCATGGTTCTATTACAAAAAATGGGTTCCTAAGTCACTTATCAAGAAACATGGTGTGCCAAATAGGTGGAATATGTGTGTCTTTAAGAACTCACTAATAGTATGTGAATCATCCTTTCTAGTGGGTTTGGACTCGACCCACCTAGAACCATAATCAACCATAAGAAGAATTTATGAGAATCTATTTGAATAGGGGAATGGTCCCATGAAATGAATTCCCAAAACATCAAATATATCACAAAAAATTAAAGGATTTTGGGACATTTTATTTCTCTTTGAAATTGTACCAAAATTTTGGCAAGTGACACATGATTGAAAGAAATCATGTGAGTCCTTGAAGAGTGAAGGCCAGAAGAATCCAGAGTCTAGGACCTTTTGGGAGGTCCTTTTTGGTCCAAATTGGCCACCTCCAGGAAGTGAGTGATAGAATTATAAGATGGAGGAATGTTTATATTCATCAACACATCTCTTAATTACTATGTCAGCCCTAGTTTTCCAAAGTTTATTATCATAACAAAAATAGAATTCTAAATCATTTTCAATTTTATTTTTTGTTCTTCTAAAAAATTTTCTAGAAAAATACCAGAAACCAATTAGTTTACAATTGGGGCATACCTTGGTAACTTTGTAGTGAGAGATAAAATGTGCTAAGTGGGGAATCAGGATCAATGATTTATGAATGAAAAGAATTAGAAATTCTACTCAGGTGATCAGGCACATGGGGTTTTTTCCCGGTCTATCTTTTATTTCAAAGTCAAAATCATGGAGAATTAATATCCATATTATTAGCCTTGGTTTGGAAACAGTTTTCTTAAGTAAGAATTTTATAGCAGAAGGGTCTGTGAAGATGATGGTTTTGGCACCTGAGAGATAAGGATGGAAATTTTCTAAGGAAAAACCACTGCTAAAAGTTCCTTTTCAGTCACAGTGTTGTGAGATTGAGTTTCATCCAATGTTTTTGAGGCATAAAAGATGACATAAGTAATTTTTTCTCATCTTTGACCAAGAAAAACCCCAATAGATCTATCAGAAGCATCACACATCAACTCAATGGGTAAGGACCAGTCCAGAGGTTGGATTATCAAGGTAGATGTAAGAGCAGTTTTGAGTTCAATGAAGGCTCTTTTACAAACCTCATCAAAATAGAAAGTGGTATAATTTTGGAACAACTGAGTGAGTGGGAAGGAAATCCTACTAAAGTTATGGATTAATTGCTGATAGAAACCGGCATGACTGATGAATAAACGGATGTCTCAAACATAAGTGGGTTCAGAAAGTGATTGGATCACTTCAATTTTTGCAGGATCGACTTCAAAACCCTCTTTTGAAACTATGTTCCCTTAAATAATCCTGTTTTCAACCATGAAGTGAATTTTTTCAAAATTTAACAAAAGGTTACACATGAAACACATTTGAAGGACTAGAGAGAGTAAATTAAATCAATATTCAAATTACTCACCATAAATGTTAAATTCATCCATTAATACTTCCAGGCAGTGTTCAATGAATTCAAAAAAGGTACTCATCATACACCTATAGAATGTTGCAGGAGCAATTAAAAGGCCAAAAGGCATTCTAATATATGCATATATTCCAAAGGGGTAAGTGAAAGTAGTATTTTCTTAGTCCTGAGGTATGATTGGGATTTGGAATTTTCCAGTGTATCCATTAAGAAAGCAATAGTGTAAATTTATTGCTAATATTTCTAGAATCTGATCAAGGAATAGAAGAGGGTAGTGATATTTTCTTATTTCAAAATTAAATTTTCACTAATCAATGCACACACAACATTTTTTATTTAATCGAGTTGTGACTACCTCACTGTGTTAATTTGTGAAAATAGTTGTCCCACCATTCTTAGGTACAACCTGAATTGGACTTACCCATTCACTATTAGAAATTGTGTAGATAATACCAGATTAAAGAATCTTGGTGATATCTTCCCTAACTACCTCTAGTATGAGGGGATTGAGTCTTTTTTGTGGTTGTCTAATTGATTTGGATGATTCCTCATTATGGATGTGATGCATGCAAAGAGTAGGGTTGATTCCTGGTATGTCATCTAGGGTACAACCTAAGGCCTTTTTGTTTTCCTCAAACACGTGAACAAGTTTTGAATCCTCTATTTTAGTAAGTGAAGCTGAGATAATGACAAGATAAGAGTGATCATGGAAAAGGAATACATATTTCAGGTGTTCAAGAAGAGGGTTCAGATCAGTCTCATCTTTCATTTGTGGGATATACAACTGAGGAATGGAGGAAGGTACTTTATTTTCCTCAAATTCATTTTCCTTAATATTGTCCATGGTGGAGTAGTAGAGATCATAGTTGATGTGGGATTCAAGAGAATTTTTAAGTTCCTCTAGATTGATGGAGTCTATGAATGAAAGGTCCACATCAACTTCACCATTTATAACTGGTTAATCATGGTGCAGATTTCACAAGATCCCCTCTCATTATAACATGATGAACATGATGAAATGGGGTTCAATTTACTCTAAAAAGTGTCCTCATATGAATGGATTAATAATACAAAGTGGTCCTCATATGGGTATCACATGTCTTGTAAAATTTTGAACATGACCATTTGGTCACCAAATTCCATGGATAAAATGTCTGAATGTACATCAATATTGGTTCTCACTATCATTAAGAATGGTGTTCATGGAATTAGATGAGATCGAGAATAGTTATTCTTACCTTCCATGTCAAGGATATAGAAATAAGAAGGGAAGATAATATCATTATCCCGAACAAGGACATACTCAATTATTCCCTCATGAATGGATGTTCTTCGATTAGATAACTAAATGGAAACACTTGTTTGATGTAAGGGACCTAGACCAAGATTGGAGAATATGGATTTGTGCATGACATTAATTGAGGATCCTAGGTCTATGAGTGCATCATCGAATTTGGAACATCAAATTTGGCATGGAACCGTAAAGGTCCTTGGATATTTTCACATTATGGGAATAGATTTTTGGGTGGAAACATTTTTGAAGGTCCTAAGATTCCTATTATGGATGCACAATTCCTTAAGAAACTTGGAATACTTAGGGATTTTTTATGGGATATAATAGGGTAATTTTGACTTCAACATTCCTAAACATGTCGATAATTTAAGGATCAGGTTCATAGGACTTATTTGGCTTAGAAATTTCTTGAGGAAAATAAATTGGGTTCCAAGTGGAATGGAAGGAGGTGAGGAAATAGATTCAGATTCCTTTTCAAGTTTATTTTTCTTTTCATTTTCTAGGCCAACATTTAAAGGGGAGTTGGAGGAATCATAATGAGGTATAAAAATTTTCTTTTCTGATATAAGTTCAATTTCACTTACATTACCCTTGGGGTTGGGTAATGGTTGAGCTGGGAGTTTGGAAGAATTTAATTGTTGTTGTTGGCTCAGGTGGGATGCAAGTTGACCAATTTGGGTTTCAATGTTTTTGAGGCTAGAACAGGTGAAGGAGGAAAGATCTTCCACTACACTTTACCATGGTTTCATGAAAGAAGAGTCTTTTCCAAGATTGGGATTACCTTGATTTTAGTTCTTGGGAAAGTGATTGTATTGTCTTGGGAATTGGGAAGGCTCACTAGGATAGTGGAATCTAGGAGGAGGATTGTTCCTTTGAGGTTGAGGAAGAAAAGTATATGGTTGGTGGAAGTTACCACCCCTTGAACATATTGGAATTGGTTTGGATTTTGTTTAGGGAACTAAGGGGGATGAGAAATGGGATTCCCATATATAAAGTTAGGGATATAGGTAGAAGATAAGGGATCATAGTGGGGTTAGTTGTAGTTTCTATCAAACTGAACTGATTATTGAGTGTTGGGGTTCTGCTAAGCATATGATGCATTGAGATCCATTGGTTTAGATGAATTAGATGGATCCTATTGAAGGTGTGGACATGTGTTATTTGTATGAGATAGGAGCTATAGATTCCACAATTCTTGATAGGTCTAGGGAATAGATATTGTGGAGAATTTTAGGTTGGGGATTTATACACCACAACTAGTTGTCGCACAAGACCTGTAAGTTCAATCATCCACTCTGTCATCTTTTTTAGTCTCAATCAATTGACTATCTTGGGATTTTTTGACTTGAGAATGTGATGGAGTATGGAATTGTTGTGTGTTTTTAGCCATGTTTCTTATGAGATCTCTTGAAATTGTAGTAGTTTTATCAAAAAGAGCACTGCCACTTGTGGAATCAATGAGAGTTCTCTCAATAGCCAATAACCCCTCATAGAAGTATTGGATCAAGAGTTGGTTAAGGATTTGGTTGTGTGGGAAAGTTTCCATAGGATTTTTGAACCTATCCCAATACTCATGGAGTGATTCATTGGGGAATTGATGGACACCACCAATTTAATTTCATATCGAAGCAGTATGAGAAGCAAGAAATAATTTCTCTAAGAAAAGATGCTTTATGTCATTCCATGTGGTTATGGAATGAAAGGGGAGGTAGTAGAGCCATGACTTGGAATAGAAATTTAAGGAAAAAGGTAATTCTAAATGTTTTATTTGTTCCTCAGAAATCCCTTTAGGCTTTATGGTAGAGCACACCACTTGTAACTCTTTAAGTCAGAGATGTGGATCCTCACCGACTAGCCCATGGAAATGAGGAAGAAGATGAATCAAACCTGATTTGAGTTTGAAGTCAGCCACTATTTTTGGATATTTAGTATCAATAGGATGGTAATTTATATCATGGGAAGAATGTTTTTAAGTATTTATTCCCTAAGATTGGCCATTTCTAATTCAACTGGTTGGACGACGACTGGTTCTTGAATTATTTGATTATTCTTAATGTTCCCCCTAAGTTGGAAAAGCGTTCGCTCAATTTCAGGGTCAAAAAAATCCGAGGGATTGTTTTGGAGGCTATAGGTAATTCAAATATATTTTGGAAGAAAGAGGAATATGAGTTTTTATTAGTGTTTTTTTCAATTTTTGATTTTTATGAGAAGGTGGGTTTTTCTTTGTGTTTTTATTTCAAATTTTTTTTATTTTTTTTTATTTTAAAATAACCAGAAACTAACGACTATTTAACTGCATGATCCCTAGAAACAATTCCATTTGAAAGTGTGGATTATTTTCACCTATCGACAGTTCAAGGTTCCGGTGCTCTGCTAATGTGTATAGTAGCACTCGGTTCGAATCCTCGATGATAATACTTTTTAATAGTTGATTGTTTTTAGTTTATTTTATTTTAATTGGGGGTTTTTTTTGCAGAGAATAATTGAAAGTATTGATTGACTAATATTGGTTTAAGAATTTTATAAATATTGGGGTGATTTAATCATTAGGTAGTTAAGCTTTTGATATCCTTGAGCCTTGCTTTATATTGCATTAAATTAACACCCATGTCACAAGTTGATGATGATTGGAATTCCCAAGTGTTAAGGATTTAATCCAAGAATTAACTTAACATAAGGTTCTAATATTAATCATATATTGTTTATGGTATTGTGTTTATGGGTCCAATAATCCATGGAAACCACTTGTTAAACAAAATAAGTCATTAATCCTTGACATTTTAAGTCCAATATACACAATGTTAATTCAAACAATATTCATCGAGAAAAAGATCTAAATCACTTAAAATACCTAAATTATAACTCACCCCAATGAGATATTTACTCAACCATTTAAATTATTATTAATATGGTTTATTATGATTATTATAATGAATTTATAACAGAAAAAAATAAAGGGATAAGAAAAGAGTGGTGCATCGAACACACACATGAGTGACGAAGAGAAATAAACACGGACATTAAATTGAATCAGAAAGAAAAATAGAAAATGGATTTTTACTAGAATTAAACTATTTTAAGACTATTAATATTTAATAACAGAGGTTGGATGATTCAAATAGAATATGAAGAAGAAAATTTCATTAAAATTCTAACAAAATTGAAAACAACTTACGCAATTACAAATTAAAAGAACACCAAAGTAAATGATAAAAGAGAGGAGGAAGGGTATATCAAGTAAAAACATGAGTATTTAGGATCCTACAATGCCTTTTAAGGGTATTTTTTATTCCAATGTATCCTCCTTTGCTCTTAAATTCCAGACTTTTGTAAGTATAGTAGGGGAAGTTTTTATAGCGCATAGAAGTGGACTATTTTCATTTCAAAACTACCCCTCCACTTGAATTTCAAATTTGATATTTCAGAAATATTAATCAGGAGAAATAGTCTTTTTAAAAGTTGTATATATTAAAGTTTTCAGTATACTCTAAAACTTTGGAGGAATTTGGACATTTCTATCCAATGTTATGGTCGTTTTCATAAATAATGTCAAACTGTCCATTTCTATCCATTCCTTTTTGATGGCTGGCATGTGAATTGATTTATGAATAGGAATATGCCTTCAAATAAAAATAGTTTCTTCTAAAAATTTAGCCACCCATATCTTAGATTTCACACTGAAACATACCAGCTTTATTTTATTAGTAGATTAGGAGACAAGTCATAAACAGTGTCCTAATGTTATTTCCCAGCCAGAATGGTGGGCTGGACTTCAAAGCATCAGTTGGGAACCTTGGGTTTGCATTTGGGACTCCAAATTTTTATCCATTATTATTTTGGATAATCGAGAACATTAGAAGAGTTTCATAAAATTTGGGCATTGGTATTTAGCCCAGTAACTCAATCATCATGGCTGGTCTAGTTTCATCACAGATTCTTTCAGTCTTCTTGTGTGAACCATATGACCATTCAAATGGATGATTTGGCCAAAGGTCCCTTATAACGAAATGGTTTAATTTGAATAAAGAAACCTAAAAAAGAAGAATCATTCAATTTGGATAATTAGGGTGAGATTTATAATTAAAATATTAAACTGAATTGATTTGATTAATTCAAATAATGATCAAAAATTAAATTTAATATTAAATTGAGTATTTCACACAAATTATTCACTTTTCAATGAAAATAAGTAAAGAGAGTAAATAAAAAGTTATTAATAAATGAATAAATTTAATCCCTCATCACCAACTATCATATCTCTATCGAAACCATCATCCTTACCTAGAAAAATATTATGTGATTTCATCCTTTATAGAATCCATATGTTGAATCTCCTAAGGATATCTAGTCATGAAGAACCTCACATTTTATATCTCCCAACTGAGCCTCCTTCACATGTTAGATAAGTGGAGTAAACAATAATGAATAAAGATAAGTTGAACCCTCTACTTCTACTAGGGTATGTTGTAATGAAGCTGATTGATCAGATGCTTCCTCCACCATGTGAGACAGAGAATTCCTGCTAAGGGAATCTTCCACCACATTTCCCTTTACAGGATTATAGAGTATATCAATTTCATTGTATTTTTAGATCTCTAACCAGTGACTTTATCCTAGGTTCATGTCTATTTTCATGAAAACATACCTATGACTCTAATGGTTTGAGGGAACAACAAAACTCTATCTTAGAAGATAGTGATTTCACATCCTCAGAGTGAATATTACTGTTACCAACTCTAGGTTATGGGTCATAGTTTTTCTCATGGGGTCTCAACTGCCTTGACCAATTTCTGATCTATGCCTACCTCTACCTAAACACACAACTGATACTAGCTCCAAAGGCATCACAATATAATATGTACTCCATTACCTCTTATAGTAGTCTCAAAATAGGATAACTCATCATCCTCAGCCTCAACTCCTCAATAGAACTCTAGCACTACTCATCCAATGTAAATAGATTCCATTTCCACATTAGGATATTCAAAGGGGTTTCAATCCTAGAGAATTTCACCATGAACCTCATGTAGTACCACACCAAGCTAATAAAACTCCACAAATATGACATGATGTTGGGTTGATCCCATGAAAGAACTATATCAATATTTATTAGGTCCCAAACTAATCCATTCTTAGAAATGAAATGATCTAAAAAGTGAAACTCATAGATCTAGAACTAGAACATTGAGAGCATACTATAAATATTTTTCTTTCGAAGAAAGTCTAGGACCATCCTCAATTTCTCAACAAGATCCTCCTATAATGTAGTGTAGATGAGTTTTTTCGTTAATAAAGACAACAATGAATTGGTAGAAGTATGGATGGAAAATACCATTAATCAGCACCATAAACACAGTAGGGAAATTCTTCACACAAAAAGGAATAACCCATAACTCATAGTGACCAATAGTGATATTAGAACACCAATATTAAAATATCAACCTCGCCAACCATCAACTTTTGGTAGATGAATGTAAGATCTATATTTGATAACCATATCATGCCTCACAACTAGTCAAAAAGTTTTCCAATCCATTGCAAGGGGCACTTGTTCTTTATCATGGCTTGGTTCAATTGATGATAATCAACAAAAATATACAAGTTACCATCCTCATTTTTCACAAATAACACCGGACCTTCCCAGGGGGATACATTGTGTATGATAAAACCCTTTTTATCAAAGGTCCTCCAAATACACCCTTAGCTCCGAAATATTTTTAAGGGATATTCAATATGCCACAAAATATATCAGAGTGGTCCTAGGGTGGAATTTGATTCAAAACTCCATATCCAACCTCAAAGGTAATATTGAAATATCCTCTTAGTAATACATCCATATAATCCTCCACAATTAAAGGAACCCAGATCCCTAAAGATCCAACTATGCTAAGTGTTAAACTCTCAAACTAACGAGTGATGTGTTTCAGATTCCTTCTCTTAAGACCCACTTGCTCTACCATGAGATCTCTCTTGCCTACAATGGATAATCTCATCCCATTTATCCAAAGGGATCTAATTCATCTACGGTGATAGTCAATATAGGATAAAACTTTGAAAAACTATTCTATACCCAAGATGATGTCATATGGTCTCATCATAATGACCAAGAGTTCCCATGAGAAGTCCTCCCACTAAGAGATATTTGGAAATGCTGGTAGATAAGTGATATTGAAGAATAATTCCTTATAAGAACCTCAAGGAAAATCTATTTGGATAAAGTATCTACTGGGGGATCTAGATCTCACACCATGAGTAAGGAGTTGAAGTAATGACTCACACATATGTCTAATAGTACCAAATAAAGCATATAATAAACATATATCATACCTCTAATCATCTCTTGAGATATATGGTGATAAGCCTCCATAGCCTGTAGCTGCATGTGGCCCCATCCACTAGCTCCCTATGCCTGACTTGGGACACCTGGTGGTGGTGGTTGAAGGAGATAATAATGTTATCCATCACCTATAGATCCTTATCTAGGAGCCCCACCTACTCCTCTACTAGCTCTGCCTCCCCGGGGGCCACCCTGGCCAAGTCTAGGAGGACCGTGATCACAAAAATGTATCTATCTTGGCTTTCCTTCCCCCTCAACACATCAATTCAAGAAATCACATGCCATATGTACACTCTTGTCACATGCATAGAATCACCCCTCTACAGGATTTCCTAGTTCTCTACAAAATCCCTATTACATTAGAGCACATGCCTGAGTCTAGCCCTAAGGAGGTCTCCTATAACAAGACCATTCTAACCGGTGCCTACTAGCTACTGTACATGATGTAACAACCCAAAAATATTTGGTATATCTTTTTTAAATAAATTTAATCCATTTAGTTTTTTACATTTCTTGAAACACTCGGCTTAAATGAACAATGACACAATATTAAATATTATTATATTAACAAGAATGTTATAAACCAGCCGTTAATTTGGTGGGTGTGAATAAGATTAACTATATTATGAAATATATATGAAGTTCATATTCAATAAAAATTTATTTATTCAATCTTCAAAAATAAACACCAAAATTTTTATAAAGTCATTTTAGTCTCAAATATATGTTTTATTCGAAAAGAAATATTTATTTCTTTATATGAGAAAATAAATATAATTAATTATTAATTTGTTTTGAAAATGTATTTGATAAAATTATTATTTTTTGGATTCATCATTTCAAAATTATATTTGGTTAAATTTTTGATAATTTTCTGAAAAGTGTAATTTTTTAGTCAGTAGTAAAAGAAAATATAATTTTTATAAAAATATTATGTTCTTTATAATTAAAATCCATTTTATGATTTTAAATTGTTTTCAATGTAAATTAAGTATTTTTTATTTATATATAATCGAATTAATTACTTTTAAATAATATTTATACATTTTTATTGTCTAAGTACATTTTTTGGATTAAATTATTTTCCTCAAAAAAACTATTTTTCGTTACTTTATGATTATTTAATTTTAAATATAATTTTGAAACTATTGTTTTTTGAATTTTGAATTTTTTTCCATATTTGGAATCAAGAGGTCCAAATTAGGTAATAATCTCATCTTCATTTTTAGGCATACAAATTATTTTGTTGTAAAAAAAGGATTTACCGCAATATAAGTAGAATAATGTAGGATTTTAAAGTTAAAAGGTTAAAGTATACTATACCAAAAAAATAAACCATTGAATGAGTAGTTTTTGTGTCATTTAACTATAAAGAAAATTGAAACATTAATTTTTTGTCCAAATTCATTGGAATTAATTCCACCAAAAGGTGGTCAGATTTAAATATAAAATAATCATTATTTAATCACTTAAAACCACCCATCCTCATGTATAAATACGTCCCCTCACCACCAATTTCTCATAAAAATCCATGAATCTTTTAAACTTTATTCAAAAAATTATAATCCCTACTCTACCCATGTATAAGTGCTACTGGTCTCACCCAAAGAAAAATTTCATGTTCCTTAAGTGGTCATTCAAAGAGGTGATATTCAAGAGGTAACTTTCCCAAACTACCTCTCTTAATTTATTTTCTTTTTTATAGATTTTAATAACATATTTAATACTTAAAATAATAATAAATCCAGTATCATTTATATAATTTAATTTTATAATTCTAATTTAATATCTTCTATCCATCCATTTTCTCACCTCCTCTTATTCAAATAAATGTAACCATTGTCTGAATTATGGTGATTAACCGTCTCCATGGTTAATGATTTTTAATTTTCTATTTTCGCCTCTATAGTTGGACATAAATGTATTATTATGGTTGAATCATATTTTAATAGGTATATTATAAACTATTTCATTTTCTAGAACTAAAATATATACATAATATTAAATAAAATGAAACCAGTTTGTAACGGTTGGAAAAACCACCAAAATAAATGAAACATTTATCATCAACATATTATCAAATGAATCATCCTCATGTTTGAAATAAAAATTATATATGGGACTATTTAAAATTCTATAAGTTTATGAAAACCATTTCATTTCACTTATGGAGTTTAATTTCTATTTTAAAATAAAATCCATAATTATACACAAGTGGACCGACACTGAAACCACGAAACAAACTCACATGAAGTAATGAAATATTATTAATTAATGGGTGGTTAGATGTTATAAAAGTATTGTATAAGGTATTATAAATATGAATATATTTATCAAAAGAATTAATAACAATATTTAACACTTTATAAAAGTAGTTAAATTATGAAAAACTAAAGGGAAGCGTGAACTAAGGTTTTATCATCTCACTTTTACTTTTGGGAGATATATTCCTTATTCATAACTTATTTCTTGTCTGTGGTGTATATATTACCATTTGATATATGATATCTTAAATATAATTATCTTAATGTTATTAATTGTCTAATTTTATAAATATTACATTTATAGGTCATATTATTCAATTGATTACCATGTAGTAGGATATTTATAAACTCAATTTCCATTCATTGGGATAAACTTAAAATTCATAGATTATGGGAATTTAAGATTATGCATCAAATGAATTTTTATTATATTATGTTTTATTTACACTTTTTTTATGTGAATTTTAGGTTTATACACTTAGTCTATTCATTTGATTAATTATCACTTCACTGATATGATTTTTATGAGGTGATTTCTTTTTAAAATTATCTTTTTAAAGATTCCCTTTAAACTCCCCTTTCCTTATATGTCCATGTTTTCTAAATTTGATTCAAAAAACGATTTTAATATTCTATTATTATTTTTAAATTCATTTTTAGTCATGATTTACTTTTTAAAGAAGGTTTAAAAGGATTCTATTTTCCATTTTTTAAATGATATTCTTTGTAATTTTTTTGAAAAAAATAGGAAAAGATTTTTTAATATTATATAGCATGATAAGATTCCCATGCCATAGGATGCATTACTGATTTTAAGTTTCATTTAGAAGTTTAAAAGGTGTTTTTAAAAAAAAATTCATTTATAATTACACAAATCATTAAAAAGAAATTATTTGAAAATAGAAATGCAATGTTTTTAAGAACTATTTCAAGTGATATTTCAAAATTATTTTCTATATAAGATAACATTATTGGATGTTACTCATGATTTAATGGGAATATTATTAAAGGATAATATTATTATTATTTTTATGTTTGGTTTATTATTATTATGGAATGATATTTATAAAACCTATTTGTTTTACATGGGTTATGCAATGATGAAATGTTTATAAAACCCAATTTATTTAAAGGGGTTATAATATGATTTATGTTGTTCTGGAACACATATGTACGTTTTTAATCATGTGATGTGTGAGACCTATATCTCCATATAATTCATTGGGTAAACATTTATATCTCATGAGATAGGAATGATTGAAATGTAAAGTAAACATAGTTCAGTAATCCATGACTAGATTGGGGAGTGAAATCAGTTCTGTAAGAGATGGGTGGGACCTATATCTCCCTCCAATGCATTGTGTAATATTTTAAATCTCATGAGATAAACATTACTGAAATGGTAAGTGAACTAATTTAAGTAATATAGTAACATAACATGTAGTGAACTCAGTTTAGTAAGACAAAACTAAAATAGTAATTGAACTCGGTTCAGTAAGATAAGATTGAAATAGGAAGTGAACTCAGTTCAGTAAGACATGACTTGAACTGGGAGTGAACTTGGTTTTGTAAGGAAATTTTTTGGTTATGATGGTATTGGGTGAGAACCTTGACTACTATAATGGTTTGTTAAGGGAACCCATTCTACTATGAAGAATGGGATTCCACTGGGGATGGTGGTTTGTCTCATCCAAGAGGTGTACCTTCCCATAGAGAACCCTTATATTTTTTTGGAAATGATCCTTGACTTATAAGGGAATGATTTTATAGGATTATGTGTGTGCCCAAATTCCATGTCCTATGAAAATTTTATTCTGTCATGGCTCATTTTCTTTTACGATTCATTTATTATGAACTATTATGATCTATTCTATGACTCAAGATTGTGATCTTTGATATAGATGGTATAATTTCTAAATGGTATGTTCATGTTCTTATATCCTTATGATCCATTTATACTTATGTAATTATTGATATCCCTCATGTTAACCCTTAGTGAGTACCAAATATAACCCTTTTCTTATGTTTATTTTACCTAGGTTACGAGGAAATATGTGAAATGAATTTTGTATAGAATAATTTCACATGAATGATGTTGATGACCTATTGTGAAATGTGGAAAGATAGTTAAAGTGGGAGATAATTTTGATCATTATAAACCAATTATTTATGAACCTTGGTTGTTAAGAGTTTTTACTAATTCTATAAAACTATAAATCTAAAACTTCTATGGATATGTAAGTGAGTAACTATTTCATTTTTATGTTGTAAAATTTTGTGGAATAAATTGGGTCCCATTTATCAGTATCAACACCAGAAATGTAATGTTTATGTTTTTATCACTGAATTTGGAAGTACAGATTTTGGAATGTTACATTTGGTATCAGACCAAGGTTTAGACTACTTTAGATATTTGGATCTTTTAGGAGATTTTTTTAAGAGTTATAGATACTATCATTGGTATATAATTTGGATTTTTACCATAATTTTAGAGTCTTAAAGACCCCCATTTTAGGTTTTAAAAGATGAAATTTTAAAGAGAACTAATGATATTTTGTGATAAGTATATGTAAGCCTTATGTTTGTCATATGAAAATGTTATTTGAAGAATAATGATATTTTAATTTTTTGGACATAATTTTAAAATAATTGATATCCTTTAGGGATTATATTTATCTTTGATTTTGAGGTAATTATGGGTTATTATATTTTTGGAATGAAAAATCAAAATAATGACATAACCTAATAAGTTGAAACATTTTATTAATGGTGAATATATTATTTTTGAGGATGTCTCTAACATTTATGGAATGTTATAAGTCTTATATTAATATAGTTTTAGAAAAAGGACAACCTTCAGGATGGGTAAAAACCCATCATGTATGGGAAGGTCGTGGGGATTGAACCCACAACCGAAGGGTGACAAGGGTGAATCTTCTACCACTGGCCTACGTGATGTACTGATTTGTATATATATATATATATATTTTAAACTATATGGTAGTTAAATTTTATGTTCATTTTGGGAACATATGTTCTTTCATATTGATTACCATCGTATTGGAAACTGACTTGGAGATTAAGTGATCAATATTATTTCAGAATATGTTTACTATTTTAGGAATGTGAGGATGTGATAAGGAAGGGGTATCCTCATCTTTTTGTATATGAGTGATTAATTTCAAGGTAGAAATTAATTTTAAGTGGGTAAAATGTAACCACCCAAATATTTTATGGTATGTATCTTTTTAAATAAATTTAATCTCTTTGATTTTTTATCTTGCATGAAACATCGAGCTTAAATGAAGCATGACATACTATTAAATATTATTATATTAAAATGACCGTTATAACATAAGAATTAATTTTTTGGGTGTGATTAAGGTTAAATATATTTTGAAATATATATGAAGTTCAAATTCAATAAAAATTTATTTAGAAATTATTTGGGAATAAACACATAATTTTTAGTAAATTTATTTTATTCTTCAAAAATATATTTTCATGAAAAATAGATTTTTATTGATTTATTTGAGAAAATAAATATAATTAATTTTTTAAACATTTAGAAAATATATTTCATAAAATAGAAACTATTTTTAGATTCATCATTCCAAAAAAATCTTATAAGGAGTTTTTGATAATTTTCTAATAAGTTTAATTTTTAGTGAATAGTAACAAAATACTGATTTTTATAAAACTATAATTTTCTCTATATTTAAAAGTAATTTTATGAAATTAAAATTAAATAAAATTAAATTAATTACATTTTAATAATATATTTTCTAATTAATTTTATTTAAATAATATCTATACCTTATTTTGGTATAAGTGTATTTTTTTGGGATAGAAAACACAATTTTCAAAAACAAAACTATTTTTCGTTGAGTTTTGTTCATATAATTTTAAATTTAATTTTTAAACTATTGGGTTTTTAATTTATAAAAATGTATTCAATACTTGTAATGAGGTGTTAAAAATTAGTTAATAAGTTCATATTAAATTTAGGTATAAAATGGTTTCGGTGGTAAAAAAATGATTTACCATAGTATGGGTAAAATAATGTAGTGGGAAATAGTTAAAATGTAAAAGAATAAAGTCACTAAAAAATCCCCATAAAATGGGTGATTCTTGTATTTATTGATGAAAAAAATATTTTAAAACATTAATTATCAACCAAATTGATTGGAATTACTGTCAACTAAATGTAATTGTGTTTAAATATAAAATAATCATTATTTAATCACATAAAACCAACCCCTCTCAAGTATAAATACCACCTCTCACCACCCCTTTCTCCTCAAAACACATGAAACTTTTCAAATATATGAAAAAAATATCCTCCCAATTATACACACATTAAATTTTTGTTTCTCTCACCCAATTACCAATTCTATGTTACTTAATGGGCCATTCATAGAGGTGATATTCAAGAGGTAACTTTCTCAAGCCGCCTCTCTTAATTAATTTTATTTTTCTACCTTCACTTAAACTAATTCATCTATAAAATAATAAAAAATATAGTATCATGTATATACAGTAATGTTATATTTATAATTTAATATCCCTTATCCACCCCTTTTCTCATCTCCTCTTATTCAAAGAAACGAAACCGTTGCCAAAATTATAACGTTTAACTGTCTCCATGGATAATTATTTTTCATTTCCCATTACCTCCTCTAATGCTAGTCATAAAAGTATTATTATAGTTTAATTATATTTTAATAGGTATATTGAAACCTATTTATTGTTCTGAAACTAATATATGGATATAATATTAAATAAAACAGAACTAGTTTCTAATGGTTGGAAAACCACCAAAATAAACTAAACATTTATCATTAACATTTTATTAAATAAATAATCCTAATATAAAAAATAAAAATGATATATGTGATTATTTGAACATATAATAGTGAATTAATACCATTTCATTTCACTTTTTGAGTTTTATTTCCATTTTATAATAAAATTCCTAATTATACACAAGTGAACCAAACATGAAACAATGAAATGAATGCACCCAAAACATAGAAAATAATGAAATATTATTAATGAATGGGTGGTAAGATGATATAAAAGTATATTATAAGGTATTATAAATATTAATATAGTTCTATAATTAATTAATTATATTATTTAACCCTTTTTACAGGAGAGTAAAGTATGTAAAACTAAAGGGAAGTGTGAGGTAAGGCTTTCTCGTCTCACTTTTAATTCTTTGAGATATATTCCTTATTCAAATATTATTTCTTATTTGTGGTGTATATACTTATCTTTGATATTTAATATCATGAATATAATTATCTTAATGTATTTAATTGTTTCATTTGATAATTATTACCTTTATGGGGCATATGATTTATATGATTACAATGTGGTAAGAGATTTCTGATCTCAATTTCCATTCATTAGGTTAAAAATTTACTTCATTGATTATTCCATGTTAATATTTTGTGCATGATGAATTTTTATTATCTTATATCGTATTTATAATGGTTTTATGTTTATTTATATCTGATACACATAATATATTCATTTTATTAATTCTCACTTTAATGATATGATATTTATAAGGGTATTTCTCTTAAAAATTATTTTTTAAAAGTTTCCCTTTAAACTCTATTTTTCTTCCATTCCCGTTTTTTATGAAATTTTTTATTTTTTTAATACTCTATTATGATAGTTTAAATACATTTTTACTCATGTTTTAATTTTTACAAAACTATTTGGAAGGATTATTTTTTCAATTTTCTAAATGAGGTTCTTTGTGACTATCCCGATAAAAGTATAGAAGGAATGTTTTTGTAACTTATACAGCATGAGAATCCTTCCATACCACCATTATTCATTAATGATTTTTGGATTTATTTAAAAGTTAAAAATTTTATTTTCGATGAATTGTTTTTACTTTATAATTGAGTGGATCTTTAAAAATAAATTATTTAAAAAACAGAAATGTAATTTTTTCATGAATTATTTCAAGTGATCCTTAAAAATAATTTTTCATCTAGGATAACATTATTTGATGTTAAATATTCTTTACTATTGATATTATTAAAGGATACTATCATTATTGTTTTTATGGTTGGTTTATGTTTATGATGACATGATATTTTTGAATCATATTTCTTTTTCATGGGTTATGCTATGATGAAATGTTTATGAATCCCAATTTATTTTAATGAATCCTAATATGATATATATTATTATAGAACACATATATATTGTTTTAATCATTTGATGGGTGGGAGATATTTCTCTCTCAAATTTATAGGGTAATGATTAATATCTCATTAGATAGAAAGGACTAAAATGTGATGTAAAATTAGTTCAGTAAGATGGTAATTGAACTAGGAGTGAACATGGTTTAGAAAGAGATGGGTGAGACCTATATCTACCTCCAATGAATTAGTAAATGATTCATACCTCTTGAGATAGAAATAAATTTAAAGGGAAGTGAACAAAGTTCAATAATGATGTATTGGAATAGGGAATGAACACAATTTGGTATGATAAGACTAAAATTGTAAGTGAACTCAGTAATATATGACAAGGATGAAATGAGATGTGGACTCAGTTTAGTAAGACATGACCGGAATGGGAAGTTAACTATGTTCAATAGGGTATTTGTCTACTATTATGGTATTGGGAGTGAACCTTGACTAATATAATGGGTTGGGAAGTGAACCCATTACAATATGATGAAAGGGATTCTATTGGGGATGGTGGTGTGTCCCTCACATGATGTGTAGATGCTAATAGAGTTCCCTTATATGTTTTGGAAATGAGCCTTGAATACTGAGGGAATTATTTTCTATTCTTATGTGTATTACAAAATTCTATTTCTTATTCCAATGTTTTTATCTCATGGCTCATGTTCTTTTATGATTCATGCCTTATGAACTTCTATGATTTATTGCATGACTAAGGATTATGATCTTTTATATGGAGGGAATAATTTTAAAATGTTATGTTCATGTTCTTATACCCTTATGATCTTGTTATACTTATGTAATTATGGTTATCTCCCATGTTTTCTCTTACTAAACGTTTGATCTCTCCCTTTTCTTATATTTCCTTTGCCCAAGTTATGAGGAATGATGTTAAATTATTTTTTATAGAATAATTTCACATGGATGATATTGATGACCTATTATGAAATAGGAAAATCTAGGTAGAGTGGGTGATAATGTTGATCTTTATGAAAAAATTGTTGATGAACCCAGGTTATTAAGAGTTTTTTCCAAATTTTAAAAAACTATAATCCTAAAAGGTCATTGGGTATGCATGTGAATCAATATTTCATATTGATTTCATAAGATATGGTGGTAAAAGGGTCACATTTATCTATAAGAAATCTATAAATATAATGTTTATGTTTTTAGCAATGAATCTAGAAGTGAAGAATCTAAACTTTTAAAAACGCATCATACTTATGTTTCTCAATACCATATCCACCTATATGGATTCCCTAAGATAGGTAGATCTCTATCATAAACACCCTTTCTAACACTATAGTGTAAGTAGGAATACACAATGGTAATAACCTAGAAAAAATCTCTCTATAGAGACCTTGCTAAAACTTTCACACTCAAAAGTAACAATCCCAAATAATGTTGAGGGAGTAAAACAAAAGGTTAGTAAAACTTGTATCATAATTAGCAGCTATCATCGCTCCCTGATGCAGCTCCAAAATCTTTTGAATCTGAATTAAATGAAAACATGAGGGGTAGTAACCCTAATGAAATAATTGTTAGATGTAAGACTATGAGAGTGATGGCTCATCTTGCATCTATGAGACTAGAATCCACCATTACCCTGGTGCTCCGTGGAAAGGATAACTGCCATTTAAATAATCTAATTAGGTGGGGTCTAAGAAATTCTGAAAACTCCAATATATTACTCAAGACAATCCTCTACTACCTAGGGATCTGTCACACTACAAAACCTTAGTGTCCTTTTGTGTTGGAATTCAAAGAGTGTGCTAATAATTATTGCATCCTCAGTCTACATTTCTAGTATAATATTCTCCTTGATAGGTGGAGGTACAACTACTTATATTCTTAAAAGAAAGATATCATGAGACAAACCCTAAATTATGGCGTCATTGCACATTGGAATGTCTTCATGATCCTAAATCAGTAACCTAGCTCGTTGTATTTACAAAGGCATCTTAAAAATATAATCAATAAGTACCACATTCATACGAATATATATATATATATATAGGGAGTTTACTATAGAATGTAAGTCAATAGAATCAATCCTATATAATGCATATACCAATCTTTCCTACAAAAGATGTCTCTTTATGAAGTGTCAGAAAGCTTGTAGTTAGAGTCTTGTTGAATGTATACATCAACCGCCACACAAATACTGGTTTCCCTGGTCTAAAATCCACACTTGATACACATTGACACTATTTACCTACATTCTCCACCAAACCTCACAATGGGACAAAACTCCAGACACTACCCCAAGGTTGACATAGCTATTATACCAATATTTCTTGACCCAAACCACTAGGGATAGACTAACTCATGAAAGGCCAAGTTACAAAAATCACAAGCCCACCTTTATAGGCCAAGGGATGGTGATAATCATTGAGAAGAAATAACGAACATGGGAGGCCTTTTCCTAATGTATTTACACACATACACCCAACCATCTCCATGAAAAATTGCAGAGGAATAATATAAAAAGATAAAAACCTCTAGATTAAAAACCATTCATGTAATAAGATCTAGATAATAAAAATTTTTGAGACAGAGTAAACCAAAATAAAAGGGAAAAATAAAAGACCAACTAGAAGATATGTACCAACCTGAAAACAACTAGAAAATAAATAACAAGAGAGACTGACTCCATGTATCCATGCCCCGACCACCATACATAGTCAAATACACCCAATTTTCCCTAAGATCCTCTAAAACCACTACTAAAAAGTCTGTTGACTATATATGAAATCACATGTATGGGAAAAGATCATACAAGGTTGAATATATACATACCTATTTGGAAACCCTCAAAACTGGTGGGGAGAGAAATAAGAGACACTAAAGAATTAGTTATCTCAGCCTAAATAAAGAGGGAAACAAAACACAATAACAAAGATATATGATCATATATGAAATATAGATAAGATAGAAAGGGGATATATCCATCTTATCCTAGCCCAGGATGATTATTCTAACTACAATTCCAAAAGTTCCATCAATGATGCCCAACATCTCATGTGTATGTCCAAATAAGTAACCATGTGGAGGGCCCATATCTCACCTACATGTCACAAAATCCATGGTAAAAAATATCCAAGTTGAGGAACCATGACCTGGTGCATTGGGGGGGGGGAGAACCACTCACTAGATAGATATAGGAACTAGTCCCTAGTATATTAGGGGGTTCTAATTAGTAGATGGAGGATGAACACCCCAGTCTATCAGGGGCACCATTCTGTAGGTTAAGGATCCATGCCCTAGTCCATTAGGGGGTATCACACAATATGTAGAGAAACCATTACCTAGTACATCATGGGGTACCAATATGTAAATAAAACACCCATACCCTAGTCTTTTAATGGGGTTACACTTAGTATAAAGAGGACCCACACCCTAATCTGTTAGGGGGGAACTACTCAGTAAGTAAAAGAACCACACCATTTTATGTCAGCGTGGTACCACTCAGTAAATGGAGGACCTATTCCCTATTCCTTTAGAGGTTACCACTCATTGAGTAGTGTAATTACACCCTAGTCCATCTAATATTTACTTCCCAGTATGTATAGGACCTATACCCTAGTCCATCGGGGGGGGGGACAACTTAGTAAATAGAGGACCCATGCCCTAGTCTATTAGGGGGTAACACTTAGAAGAAAAATAGTGTACCCACACCCTAGTCTATTAGGGGGTACCAATAAAAAAGGTAGAGTGGTATAGGAGCCCATTCCCTAGTATGATAGGGGGATTTCCCACCATGGACTCACTCTAATGAGCCTTTACAATCACTTTTGTCATCGATCACCACCAAAATAAGATTCATAATCGAAAAATATCACATTGTATATCAAAATCCATGAATACGGAGACCATAATATTCTAAATGAAAAAGCACTCAGGATAGGCTAATCATGGGCCAAACTGTGAGTTAAAATGAAATATATATGAGAGGTGGAAGTTTTATAAATAAGTACATGATGTGTAAACTGGGTCACATGGAATGTGACATCACCTGACCTCCTAGAAATAACCTCTCCAACACAAGGATCAATGTCCATTTAGTACTACATAATTTTTATGGGTACTACACGACCATTCATTTCCTCCTAGGGTAGATCCATGTGGTCCTATTCGTGCCCGTGTCCACGGAGATGTGCCTGTGTACTTGGATGTGTACCTAGACATGCCTCGGTATGAGTCTATGTACTTATCCATTTACATGTAATCATAGAGTATACAGTGTGTCCTTCGACATGGGGTCCTAGGATTTTTTATTTGGAATATGGTTTGGCTTTCCATAGAGGGTCACATGGCATGTGGCCCAACCATATGGTGTGTGTTCCTTATATTTTTAATGAAACACTAGTAATAATTTCTAGGGGACTACATGATGTGTGTTCATCCCAATACATGCTGTGTAGTCCAAAATTTTTCATAACACCCTATCCGTAAAATTTCTTCCAATTATGCCTCTTTGGCCTATGAATCCACCCATTGACCACCTAGAACTTCTAAAAATTAAGGAACCACCCTGGACATCGATATATGAGCTCAAGTGGATGGAAATTGGGAATATGAATCATCTATATGAGGTCATAGCACCTTCTACCATCTTCCATCATCATTTACACTCCAGATCCCATATCCATGGATTATCATTTATAGTTCATCCTGAACTATCTATAAAACATTAATCAGGTCATTGTGCACACATCCACTGTGAATATGAGGGTCCGATGATGCTCGTACCCACCCAAAAATGTCAAAATGAGGTCTCATAGGCCAATGAAGAAGAACACAAATAATAGTTGAGGGAAAGGCATAATAACAAAGGTGTATAAATATTATCGAAGAATTCTTGGAAAGTGATCATAGGTCAAATATATTTGGGAAGATAAAAATGGAATAACAAGAAGTAATTTAATAATGAATTTAATTTTTTACACAGGATCATATGAAGGATTAATTTAATCTAATTTATTTTATTTTAATCAATTTAATACCTAATTTTGATATTAAAACTTTCTATACTTAATAAAATTTTCTCCTTGGAAAAACGTTTTCTTTTTCACTGTATCTGCAAGATTAATTTTAAGTTGAACCAGTTATATTAATTAAATTTATAAAAATGGATTCCATATTTGGAAGAATCATAAATTATATTATATAATAAGAGTACATTATTTTTAGGTCAAAATAAAAAGTAAAAAGGGTAAAAATAAATTATCATTGTTACTGTTAAAACAAGTTTACTAAGGGTTAAACAAAAAGGATAAGTGGTAAAATTAACATGAAAATTATCTTAATCTTATTTTATTTAAATATTTTTACCTTATATCATATAATTTTCAGGAATTATCTATTTTGGATCCTTGTGACATGTTTAAAATGCGGGTACACCATTTTATTTTCAAAAACTCCAAGTGTGTCCTCTCCACCACTTATAAAAGAGAACCTAATTTCCTCTCCTTTTCACACTTCCAAAACCCTTTGTATCAGCCGATAACTCCAAAATACATTACTTAATTACCCCACTATGTTTTAGATATCTTAGTTTTATTAGAAAACCCTCATAAGAAGTCTTTTTGTAATAATGTAAGGAGGTTGTCTGAAAAATAGGCAACGTTCTTATTTGAGCATTTTTATTTTATTTATTATTAATAATTTATAATATAATATTTAAATTTGATAATATAATAAAATAAGTATCTTAAATTTACATAAGTGTTATTATGTTAATTCTATAACCAACATATATCACCTCTTCCATCAAATGGTAAATGAAACCTTAATCATTCGGACGACATACTACCACCTCATGAACCAATATAATTCATTTTCCATAACCACCTCACAATGGTGTATATAATTATGGAGTTAAATAATATATATGATATTAATAAAATTATTATACTTCTTAAATTATGATATCATATATACCTTCTTACATTCCATTCCTTAAGAATACGATAACGCTGGTCGTGTGTACGACAGACTAGCACCTCACAAATTGATGTGATTAGTTTCTAAATTAAACACTACATGAAAGATATTAAGGATAAATTTAATAAAAATATGTGATATATATGAAATAAAAATGAATCTTAAATGTGATATATCACTTACCTTCCTTTTATTCCTTTCATTTAGAAAATGGAAACAACGTTCAGGTGTAAATACGACCTATCGTCTTGATTAACTATGTAATTCATTTTCTATATCTAAATTTTATGGATTACACTAAATTAATATGTAATGAATATATATGATATTAACATCATGGTTAAAATTATTTATATTATGGTAACATGATCAATTTAAAATATCAAAAATACAAAATACAAAATATATAAAAAATTATAACGTACCAGACCCTGATTCCACTGAAAGGTTCCCTAAGCATGATTGGACACATGGTCTTAAGAGAATATCCCCAAATACCAAAGGCTTCCTACTAGAAATTAGGGAATAGGTGTGCTTGTGGGGAGGATATTTCCTCATGAACAAAAGTGTAGTACAATGGATATATAATAACAAATAAGTATCAGAAGAAATAAATCAAAATGAAAATAAACCACATACAATAAGGATATAAATAATCAATAGAAAAATGAAATACTATATACATTTTATTTTGATACATTTCATGTGTCCAAGAAAGCATCCAAAATAGGTCTACATGGAATCAGTACAATAGAAGTAATAAAAGTAGAAAAATATCAAAATCTATCTAGGTAGAATCACTAGCCTTAGCTCTATCCCATGCTCCCATAATCCAAAAAATAAATCAAGAACCTGTATTAGGTAGCATTCCCTTATCCATAACTTTAATCATATAGTCTATTTGGGCACCCAAAGGGGGCCCAAACAATGTGTGAGACATAATCCCATTAGGCAACCACCCAAGGTCTAGTTTCATCCAATCAGTGAATATATAATGATAATAGTGTGTAAGAAATTATAGAAATGTAAAAGAATAACTAAAAGAAAAAATCTATATAGTATGGGAACTTATTTAAAAATCAATTAATTTCATAAATTTTATTTAGAATGTAAGTATCTAAATTAATAGAAGGCCTGTGTCATTTATAATCAAGTTCTTTTAATTATCTATCCTAATTAAATTAATATGTCTTGGGACATGGTGTGTAGAACAATTTACCCCATAGTGATATTCTCAAGAGATGTCTAAACATGCTATCTATATGGTATAATTCAAATACTGAATCCAAGCTTATGATTTGTATTGGAAGACACATCATATAAATCATCTAATTCATTATTCAATTTAGAACCTTAGCATGCCCTTGGAATTACTCATTTGGAATATAGATATTTCTCCCTGTATAATATAAAACAACAACCTACAAGACAATCCATGTGGATCCTCACAAGAACCCAGGTATCACTTTAGGTGTGGTATAACATCATAGCCAATCGAGTTCATCCTTGGTGGTCCACTAAGGGAGCCCAAGTATCACCCATGGCATGTATGAACAACTTCCCTCTAAGTGCATCCTTGGTATATCATAAGCAGTCCAAGTATCACTCATCATATAATAGTGGGCCCCCATGAGTATGTCCTTGGTAGTCCTTAAAGAGTCCAATTATCACTTGTCATATAATAGTCCGCCCCCATGAGTATGTCATTGGCAGTCCACTGGGTATCTAAGTGTCACTTGGGTGTAAGCATGGCAGATTCCAATTGAGTCCATCCATGGAATTCATATATGAACCCATGTGTCAGCCAAGTCATATTAAAAAACATTCATTCAATATCATTTAATCAAAATAATTTAATTAAGTCAAGTTGATCACAAGGAACAAATCATTTTAAACTCACCTTATAAGGCGACTCAATGCATGGATAATCATAGAATGATTAATATTTCATTTGAATCACATGGGCATTTCTTTAAAAGGGTAACTCAAGCTTATAAAGTCCATAACATGGAAATACTAGGGGAATCATCATCCATCCCCTTCCCTTAATTAATTATATTTCCAATTCACTTTACCATTTAATTGACTTAAAATTAACAATTCAAGAATTTGAAATTGAACATTAAACATCCTAAGACAAGGGAAAAGTCACACCTTAAAGGTAACCAAATTCAAATCCACCCATGGTGGTCCAATTTCTAAACAACACACCCAATGGGTGGTTTCAATTCGTAATCTATATCCTTTAATCAATTATCAATGGGTCTCATTAATTACACAGGTCATACATATCAATTTAGACCAAGAATTATCATGAATTTTGAGGGTGTTGATATGAGAATTGGGTGAATGGGAAAAAATAATATATATATATATATATATATATATATATATATATATATATAAACCCTTATACTTTGATGGAAAATATTTATACTACCTATCGTAGGTCCTTAGTGGATAGCTCCTCTAATATCAGTTCCCGATTCAAATCAGATCAGGAGAAAATCGAAGAACAGATGAAGAAACAAATAATAGGGAAAATTAAATGGCACATAAATAGTGAAACTGATACCCTGAAGAATTAATAATGGATAAAAAGGAATTAAGAACTCACTTAGGTGGATACAATGAGATTATTTATGCCAGAATTCATGTTTAGATGAAGAATCGGTGGAAAACATTATGTTTTGAGCTTCAAGGGAGCTCTCCAATCCTTATGGTTGTCCAATGTGAGAAGAAAATAAATTTGGGTTAGTTTTTAAAAAATTTAATGTAGAATTCATAATTTGTGCCATATGAACTGGTCAACATGGTTTGGTTGCACAATTTTCTAAACTATACACCAACCATGTGCCTGTTGTGAAAGGAAATGGGCACCCCGCATGGTTTGTACACACGGTTTGATTAACCATGCACGAAATGTGTCTCAACCACTATTAAAAAACTAAAGACATGCCCACATGATCATGTTCCTCAATTCCCATTATTTTTATAATCATACTACCTATATGACTCCAGTGTCTAGCCTCACACAGTTTTATCTAACTATGTGGTTTTCTCTGCACGGTTTTTACTAACCATGCCCCATGACTTTTTCTCCCTAAAAGATGGGTCCTAGGCTTCAAAACAGCCCTGGACACCTCCAATACTTAAATGACCTAAACATGCATTCATATTAGGATTTATTTAAACATTTAAACTGAAAATTGATATAATGTAAAGGATATATACCTAAAGAATGAAATGGAGTCTTACAAACACATAAAATTCATCCTAGAATTTTCATCTCATGGGTTGTTTGAAATTACTGAGAATAACTCTATCCATTATGATCATACATCGACCTCCTACTCCAAAGACTCATATCGAACATAGCTATGATTCCATATCACCTTTACTAGAGTAAATGATCGACCTAGATGAACCTTCATGCTATGATCTCTAATACTTATATGATGCTCCTCGAAGGATGCATCTACCCATAAATTGGGCTGCAAATCATGGGATAGGTCTGAATGTTAATGGCATAGTTGAGATATATGGATGAAGGTGGACATGGATCAATACCTAGGAGGTAATGGAAACCCATAGTCTACTGACCTGAATCTCTCAAGAATCTAGATCATGTTGACATATTACAGTGAATGTTTTTCCTATCTCCTAATCCTCCCACGTCCCAGCCTCCGTGAGACACATAATAAGACATGATCCCTGAACTCAAACTCTAGAGGTCATATGTGGTGATTGACATATGATTAATGTTGCGACTTCATAGTATCCATATGCTTCTAAATCAATTGATTCTTGTTTATGGTCTCCTTAACCATACAAGGTACAAGAATAGATACATCTCCTACCTCTAACCAACATAGGGTTGATCAACATGGCCTACCATATAAAGTCTCATAAGGAGATATCTTAATAGTATCCTAAAATATATTGTTGTAGGTGAATTCAACTGGGGGTATATGCCTCTCCTAAGATCCACTAAAATATGGTATTCATACTCACAACATGTCCTCATGCACCTGTATCATGTGCTCTAACTAGAAATTTTTTAGGGGTGTTATGCTGTGCTTAGAAGCACCTATAAACATAACACCCTCTACTACCCTTTCTAGAACCATGAAGTAAACCAGGTATCACTATATGAAATGATAGTATGCAAGACCCCATGAATTCATACTATCTCATGGATATAAAAAATCCAAATCTCATCAAATAAAAAGTTCTCCTTGATGGGTAGGAAATTAGAAAAATTTGTAAGCCTGTCAACAACATCCATACAAAATCATTATCATGAGGAGATCTCAGTAAAACTATCACAAAATCCATTATGACATCATTCCATTTCTACTTGGGAATGGGTAGCTACTGTAAAAGTTTGGATGGTCACTGGTGTTTCACCTCCACCTGCTGATAGGTAGAAAATCTCATGAAAAAACCAGCCAGATATCTTTTCATACACAACCACTAGTATTGGAGATGTATGTACTGATACATCTTGGTGACCCTAGGTTACACTTCCCAAGAAGAAGCATGAAAGTGTCACATTAGCTCATCACACATGTCTGCTGAAACGCATACATGACCATGAACACACATAATTTCATCCTCACCTATGTTCCAACCTACAGGTGGGTCCTCACCACCCACTCTCTCTCATAGGACTAGGCCCTAAAAACCCAATAACTGTCTCATCCTCATTCTATCCATAAGTGTAAAGTTAATAAATTAGGATGAAATAAAAGTATGTCCCTAACTTTCTTGCACTTTTAAGTGAGTATTAGAGAACAAATCTAAAAGATACAACTCACTATTGGCCAACTTCACCATATGTATTTTAGTCCTCATTCATAGTTTATTGTCCACTTTATTTCCATTTTAGGCATGTAAGAAATATTTAAATCGAAATACCGTAGGTACTCAACCAACATTTAGTATCACAGATTTAGATAAAACTATGTAAATATGTAATTGAGGTTTTTTTAGTCCTTGTACCCCAAAAAATGCTCTCCAAGTAAGTAATTCCCCCTATAGTGCAATGCGTGGACAACTATAGCTGACTCGATATCGTACGTTAGGTAATTTTTCTAATGTATCCTCAACTATCGAGACCCATAAACTATGAATCTATTTCCCTACATTAGGACTTCTCGTATCCCAATACCTAATTCATATTAGTAAACATTTATAATTATGACTAGATCTCAAAAGATAAGTATTAGTGCCGAATTTAGTCTCATTTTCAGCTCCTAAAAGGCTAAATCACATGCATTTGACCATACAAACTTCCCAACCTTCTTATTCAATAATGTGAGCGATTCTTATAGGCATGTGAAGTTTAGTATGAAATATCTATAATATCTATCTATACCTAATAAACACTGTTCCTCAAAGAAATTCTTGGGAAGCTCCCAAGAAACTAAAGGTCTCACCTTATCTAGGCCAACTAATACTCTAGTCTCTGAGATAAGGGGACCTAGTAATTGAATCTGGTCCATCCAAAAGTGTTACTTTGTGACCATGTAATATAACTGATTTTCTCTCAGTGTATCCAACATGATGTCAATATTTTTGGCATGGTCATGTCGATTATGGGAACAAACCAAGATATCATCCATGAAAATCACCACAAATGAATCCAGATAAGGATATAAATCTTAGTTCATTTTTTCCATAAAGAACCCTAGTATGTTTGTAAGGACGAATAACATAAGAAAATACTCATATAAACCATAAATTCTAGAAAATGCTCTGGGAGGTATGTATGATGGTCTAACATGCACTTTATGATAACCATATCTTAAATAAATCTTTGAGAAAATCTCAACTCCTAAGATCTGGTCTAAAATATCATCTACCTATGGTAGAGGATACTAGATCTTAACCATCAGCTGGTACAATTTCTGGTAATCCACCCATATCCAAAGAGTTATATCTGCCTTTTTCATAAATGGACTAGAGAACCCCAGAGACAAGTACTATTTTAGATAAAACTATTTGCCTCTAAATACTCTAGATACCTCTCAAGCTCCTGTATCTTAGTAGTAGCCATCCTGTAAGGAGGAATGGATACCGGTGAAGCTCCTAACAATATCTCAATAGAGAAATATACATCTTTCACTGAAGGTAATCTTGATAAGTTTTCTAGGAAATTGTTCATAAAATAATCAACCAATATAGTTAAATCTTCCTGATGTATCCCCTTTTCATCTGGATATAAACTCATAATATAGGCTATTATCTCACCTAGCCTACAATTCTCGGTTCTAGCTAGACTCGCCCAGACATCCCATTAACCAGTGTGAATAAACTCTCTACCCTATGGTGATGTTAAAGTCATCCTTTGCTGATAGAAATCAATGAATTAATGAAGAGGTCTCATACATAGTGACACACACCAATATCAAGGTGGAACTCCCTAAAATGATGTAAATCCTCTATTCCAATCCCTAATAGAGTTTGAAGAATCATAACACCATCAGAAGTCAGAACAATGAGCCCAAGGATCTATAAAATGATGAAAAATATGAATCTATGAGAAGCGCCTATATAAAAAAGGGTAGATTTTAATGTATAGACTAATAGAATAATATTTCTAACTGTAGAAGGTTTGAGATCCCACTCCATAGAAGTTAGTTGCACTGCATATATCTGGCCTGACCCGTGACCCTCTGATACTTCTTGGATATCCAGAGTGGATCCACTCTACTAACTCTACAAAACTGAGGTTTGACTACCACCACCACAACCAACACCTCAGCCTGATCGGATGGCTATACTCGAACTCCATACCTAATGAGAAGCTGCTGAACCATATCCTGTACAAGGAGTCACTACTGACCCTCTCTCACTAGCTTTCTGAGGAAAATCTTTGCAAAATCCCTATAGATGTCCCATCTTCCTATAACATTGGCACTAGAAAAGTTCTCTAGTGTAATGTGGTCTCCTATTTCCTAGTATTTTACATTGTTATCACCTCTCCTAGATACCTGAGTATGTGATCGCGCTATCAATATCACCATATAGAATCTCCAAATGTTTCTTCATGATACTGGTTGATGCAGTACCAGATCTAGGTGGAAAACCACATTGGCTATCACCCCATCCTCTCTCAGGTTACACTCTATGATAAGTTCATAATTCCATATTACATAAATTGTATTCATCTAAAATAAATTCACCTGTGATCAGATGTCATACCTAATACCATCCTCGAATCACCTAGCATTAGATAACTCTTCACCCATCAGAATAGGTGTGGAGTGCTAGAGTAAGGTAAAATGGGCTAAATAATCCATTATTGATAACACACCCTGCTACAGTTTCATAAACTCTAGGGATCTATCAACCCTCAACATCTTAGGATAGAAGTATTCATTTAAGGCTGTATAAAAATCCCTCCAAATCAACTCCTAATTAAGATCTGTCTAAGTAATAACATTCCACCATATCTTGGAAGAATCAAGAAACATATATATAGAGATATTTACCCTCCTCTAGTAAGGCATATCTAGATTCTTCAAGATAGATAGAATGGCCTATATCCGTGACTCCATAGACTATAGTCCTCCATACCTTGCAAACATAGGTTTATTCTGCTGTTGGAACTCACACATCAATTCTTCCATAGTTGGGATAGATCGTGGTGCTCCCTGAACGGTCTAAAATAATTACCTAAAGCCTTCATAAAACTTTTCCTCATCACCTATGTCTAAAATAACAGTGAGTTCCACAACTAGCACTAAAGGATGATCCACCGGTATCCCATGGACCACCACATATAGAGTGTGGTCATATCCACCTTCCTAGCATGTGATTGGATATCTTCATGGTGGCATGCCTCTATAATAACAAACACACACTTGAAGAAAAGACTTTATTCAAAGTTCAAAGCTAAAAATAATAAATACTGAAATAGGATAGGTACAAGACTTCCTATATTAGAAAAAAACCCTTTACCGACTCCTTGAGTTAGGACTAGGATTCGTACATATCAGTTATAACCAAGAGATAATACCTAAAACCCATTACTAAGGTTAGGTCTATTTTATGTTATCTACTCTAATAAATTTCAGTTTCATTTAATTCATAATTTATTTTAAAAAGTTTGAACCAAATAGTTCACCAAATTCTAATCCATAAGGGCCCATACTCTTTATGAACCAAAATATTGGATCCAGCTAATTCACACTATAACACATTCCATAATACCTATCACAATAGTAGGTATTACTATCACATCACCTATAACAACATCCTATAATCAAGAAATTCATCCATTATAAAATGGGATAATGAATGAAATATGAATTATAACAGGTGCCTAAATTTTTTCAGGAGGTTTCATACCCTCATCTCATTAAGTTTCAACAAAATAGAATCCATAATCATATCAATAATAACATCACAATTCAAGTTAATCACACAATAGTTGAATCAAATCAATAATAAAAGTCAAAATCTATAAAATAACAATATCCTTTTGAGGAAATTTGGTTTTTTCATATACATGGGTTCACTATGTCTGGGAATATCTCATTACCAAATTACATTCCTTCCAATCACTATCTATTATAAAAAATAAACAAAACAAACTAAAAAGGAAAATTACCCCTCTAATACCAATTTGTAACATCCTAGACCCAGATTCCATTGAAAGGTGCCCCGAGCCTAGTTGACCACATGGATTAAAGCGTATATCCCTAAATTATAGAGGCCTCCATCTAGCAGTGAGGCCTTAGGTGTGTTTTTAGGGAAACTGTTCCCTCATGGACTAGGGTTTAGCACAATATATATACAATAAAAGATAAGTAACATAAGCAGTAAATCACACATACAATAGAAAAATTTTAATACTAATATAAATAATCAATACCAAAATGAAATAATATATATATATATATAATGATGAAAAATTTTATGTGTCTAATAAAGTATCCAAAATAGGTCTACCTGGAATCTGTACAATACATGTAAAAAAAGAAAAAATCTAAAATCTATACAACTAGAATCACAAGACTCATATCGATCCCATCCTACCCTATTCCTAATTAGAAATAAATAAGCTATAGTAGGGATATTTCCCTTATCCATCCCTATAATCATATTGTCTATTCAGGTACCTAATGGTTTCTTGAAAAGGGTGTGGGACATAATATTAGTAGGCAACCACCCATGGTCTAGTGCCATCAAGTTAGTAAATATATAATGACAATAGTGTTCATAAAGTAATAGAAATATAAAGTACTAAAATTAATAATCCTATAAAATATATCCACTTATTTAATAGTCAATTAATTTCATCAATTTCATCTTAAAAGTAAGTATTTGAATTAATAGTCTATACTGTGTCATTTATAATAAAGTTATTTTAATTATATAACCTCATTTAATTAATAATTCTTGGGACTTGGTGCGTAGCTCAGAATCAGTCATAATTATTTTCTCTAGAGATTCCTAAACAAGCTATCTACAAGGTATAAGTTGAAGACCTAATCCAATCTTATGCTTTGTCATGGTAGACACATCATATAACTCATCTCATCCATTATTCAATTCAGAACCTGAGCCTGTCCTTGGCATTACTCATTTATAATCTAGGTATCACTCTAGGTATAATATAAACCAACACCATAAAATCCCATCCATAGATATATTCATAAGAACCCATGTATCACTTTAGGTGTGGTATAATATCATATCAACTCGGGTCCATACTTAGTGGTCCACTAAGGGAGACCAAGTGTCACCCATTGAATATATGATCAAATGCCTTCTAAGTTCATCCTGGGAAGTCCATAAGGAGTCCATGTATCACTTGGAATATAATAGTCATCCCCCATGAGTCTATACTTGGTTGACCAGAAGGAGTAAATGTATAACTTAACATATAATAGTCATCCCCCATGAGTTAGTCCTTGGTAGTCCACTATGGATTCTAAGTGTCACTCAGGCATAAGCATTGTATAAGCTAATTGGGTCCATCCCTGGTGTTCGTATATGAACCCATATGTTACCCAAGTCATATTTAAAAACATTCAATCTATACCATTTAATCGAGTTGAGGTCATCTCCAAAAACAAATCATTTTAAACTCACCTCAGATGGTGTCTCAAGGCATTGATAATCTTAGAAGGCTTAGAATTTAATTTAACTCATGTAGGAATCTCATTAAAAATGGTAAATCAATCTTAAAAAATCCATTATATATAAATACTAGGGGCATGTTCATTCACCCCTTCCCTTAATCAATTAAATTTCTAATTAAATTTACTATTCAATTCACTTACAATTCACAATTCAACAATTGAAAATTCAACATTAGACATCACAAGGTAAGGGGAAAAAGGAACACCTAAAATTTATTAAAATTCAAAGCCACCCATGAAATTAAAATTACTAAACATCACATATAAGGGGTGGTTTTGATTAATGTTCCATAAACTTTAATCAATTATCAATGGGTATCATTAATTACACATGTCATACCTATAAATTCAGATCAAGGATTAACATGAATTTCAAGGGTGTATCTCCTAGATTTGGGTTTGAGGAAACACATAATATATATAAAGACTTATACTTCAAAGTAAAATCATTTTACCACCCACCTTAGGTCAATCTTGGATATCTCGTCTATTATCAACTCTTGATTCTACTTAGATTGGGAAAAAATTGATGAATGGGCGAAGAACCTAATAATAGGAAAAATTATCTAGCATGTAAATAGTGAAACCAATAACAAGAAGAATAAATAATTGATAAAAAGGAATTAATAACTTATAAATAATTATCCAAAGAGATTATTGGTTCTTGAATACATGTCTGGTTGGAGAATCGGTGGGAAAAACATTGTTTTGAGCTTCAAGGGAGATATCCCATCCTCACGACTATCCAACATGTAAAGAAAAGAAATTAGGTTTAGGATATAATAAATTTTAAGATAAATTACTAATTTCTCCCAAATAACTATGTCTCATGGTTTGGATACATGTTTTTCCAAATTGTATGAAAACCATGCGACCTTTAATATAGGAAAGGGGCACCCCACATAGTTTGTACACACAGTTTGATTAACGGTGAACAAACCCTGTCTCAACCACTATTCAAAAATTATATACATGCCTGTATTGTAATGAGCCTCAATTTTCATAGTTTTTATAACCATGTGGCCTATATAAATCCATTGTCTTGCCTTTCATGATTTTACCAAATTGTGTGCCCAGCCCTGCATGGTTTCTACTAACCGTGATTGAGGCATTTTTACCCAAATGTTGGGTTCTAGGCTCCGAACCAGCCATAGACACCTCCGATACTTCCAAAATCTCAACATGAATTCATATTATACCATATTTAGACATTTAAAATAAAAATTAATGTAACGTGAATGATTCATACCTCATGAAAGAACCTGTTTCTTACAGAAACAAAGAAGCTATTACCCGAAATATGTTTTTAACAAATAATTATTAATAAAAATGTAATAAAAGTTCATAAGTAAGTCTTATATGGTATGATATATGTAATTATGGTTCTATAATAGATATATAATAAAAATATATTTATTATATAGGAGGTTTGAATGTGTATGAAGGAAATTGAGACCCAAGTTATTGTATTTTTTTCTCAAATTATATTCTTTGGGACATATGTTATGCTTTGCACCTATATTATTTTATGAGGTTCATATACAACTATTTCGACATGTTATTTCATTAATTTATTTATTTTCATGAAATTTATATTTTCATTTAAAATTATTATTTCATTGGGATTAATATTAAAAAGTTACCAAAGTGGCAAAGGTTTAATGTTACAATACAATTGTTTTTAGGGATTGTTTATAAATATTATTCTGATGATGAAATATTATGTTATATATATCAATAATCTAATGAATTTTATTCTTCTATTTTTTAATTTAAATAAATTTTTTTACTTTCATTTTACTATCTTCATGTACTAAATAGTCGAAAATAATGTTTTATGGAACACCAAATTTATTTCTCTCTTCGGTCAAAAACACTTTTTATTCCATTTCTATGTTTTATAAAAAAATATTTTAAATAATGTTTTCACTATTCTCCAAATATTTTTAAAGACATTTCTAACCATCATTGAATTTTTTGAAAATTGTTAAAAATGAATCTTCTTTTAATTTTCCAAACAATTACCTTTTGTATTTTACAAAACATGTGAATGGAATCTTCTTTTTAACATGTATAACATGAACAATATTTTCAACCATCATGACTGTAGGATCAAAAAGATGATGTAGATGCTCAATATACAAGAGGGGGGGGGGGTGAATTGTATACTTTAAAAAAATTCCATTGTAACTTTTAAATATGGTAATGTTTAACAAGGTTAAACAAGGTAAATTCACAAGACCTCTTAGATCTATAATCTTGCTTGATTTTAGAAATGTGGTTCCAAAAATGAAACTTAACAAAAGTTTACAAGAACAAAGATTCTACCTTAAAGCGTATATAATATTACTAATCATAGTATACAAGTACAAGAAAGTATAAGATAGTTATACTTTCTTTATCAATCAAAATGCTGTGGAAAACTTGAAAAAATACAAGTAACAAGTAGTAAATATTTTAACCCAAAGATAAGGGTATCCAACAACCTTGGATAAAGGTCCCTTGATCTATAATTTAAAGAAAGTCTGTCTTACCCAGACTAGGGTAAGCCCAAGATATGAAGATCAGAGTCTATCTTGCTATCCCCTCAAGCCCTCAAACTTCAAGGTAGTCGACACCTTTGTCTTCCTATCCCCAGAAGACCTCAAATTTACTCAACAACATTCAGAGTCATACGAAGAAATTCTGAAAAATTAGTTCAGTATGTATAGAGAAATAAAGTATCTCTCTCTTGAAATATCTTCAGCAACATGTAATCTCTAGTTTGATCAATGTTATGAGATCTTTCAAATGAACTCCTATTTATAGGCACATCTTCAACGGTCGACTCCCTCCTCTAATAGTCATATTTTTCCTTGAATTTTAGAGGGACCTGTACACATGTCACTCAAGAAATGATTGGTTCGAAATAGAATGCATGACATCATTTTATAACTCAAACAAGAGTAAGAAAAAAAATGGTTTCTTAACCAAATCCATTTTTCAGAGTCTAAGGAAAATAAAAGTTCAGAGTCTAACCAAAACCCATTTGGTGTCTATAATACATAAATATTTGGATTATGTTTTCCAAAGAATTTAGAACCTAAATTTTATAGAATTCTATAGTTTGAATTTCAAGGAAATTCAGTATATGAATTCATAAGAATTCAGAGTCTGAATTCATAAATATTTGGAGTCTGAACTCAGAAAGTTTGGAGTCTGAATTTATAGAATTCAGAACCTGAACTCAAAAAGTTCTGAGTCTGAATTCAAAGAATTTGGAACTTGAGCTTAGAAAATTTTGGAGTCTGAATTTAGAGAATTCAGAACCTAAACTCAGAATGTTTGGAATCTGAATTTAGAGAATTAGGAACATGAACATAGAAAAGTTCGGAGTCTGAATTCAGAGAATTCGAAACCTGAACTTAGAAAGTTTGGAGTTTGAAAATAGAATTCTCTATATCTATGTATTTATAATATTTATAGGTTTTATATACGAAACCAAATTTTATACTTAGAAATAAAAATGAGTTAGATTTAGAGAAACTAAAACATAAACTATGAAAACAAGGTAAGGATAAATTTACCTTGAGGAAGGAAAATGTTCCTTATTAAGATAAAACATAGGGGAAAAGAAATTTGTCTTAAGATAGAGTGTTTGTGATTTTCAAAACATGAAGGAATGGAAAAGTCATTAGTAAACCTTATTGAATCAACAATCTCCCCCTTTTTGGAAAGCACAAACATCCTTATGAAAAATAATATAATAACTTAGAAATTTTTTTTCTGGACTTTTAAAATAAAACTTATCTCCCTTAACACATTGTAAAAGATGAATACGACTAACTACCCATTAGGATTTATAACAATAATGATCATATTCTTGATTTCCAGACTGGGAATTCGCATTTTATTACATACAGAAATCTTCTTGGATAAAAATTCCCCCTTAGGGAAATTTCTTCTTTAATTAGTATTCTTTTTAACAATTTTTTTCTCCCCCTTTATGATTTTCAAAAATAATTAAAGGTAATGGAAAAGGAAATGTGGTACCTAAAATATTATTACTAGACAACAAAAATATATAAAGAACAACCAAAATTCTATTATGATCGAAAAAATTTGTACAAGGAAAAAATACAACAAAAGATCAGAATTAAACAAGATTATCCTTCATTATCCTTTCACATAAACTTCTTTACTATGGTTTTGAGCATCTTGAGTACCTTGTGATCCTCCTCTGCACGTTTGAGAAGATGATCTTAATCTTATGTTTTATTCTCTAAGGATTTGATTCTTTCTTCCTGAGCCTTAAGAGATTATGCCTGACCCTTTAGAACTTCTTCTTTATTAGCAAATTTTTCCTCAAGTTAGATTCTAAGATCTCTTTCCCTCTTCCAACTTTGAGAAACTGGATATAATTTATCATTCTGATCTTTCACTTCTTACATTCGATAATTCCGTTCCAGAGTTATATTTTCCTCAAAACTATTTGTGAGATCCTTGATCTTCACATATTCGGTGTCAAATGAATCGTTGAAACTTTCTTGGAAATCATCAAGAATTCTCATGTCTTCTATAGTTTTCTTTGAACAACTAGTCATCTTCTTGAAAGATCTTTTGTGGGCTACGTAGTTTATGTAAAAGGTTTTGAAATCAGCCTCAAGTTTGATGCACTTATCCATCACCATGGATACTGAATCTGATTTCTGATCTAAAGTGTGCTGAAGAATCTAGCATTTAGAGTCCATACTGGGAAATAATGGAATTTTCCCAATAATCTTTCTTAATGACTGGACAAAAAAATCATGTCCAAGAGAGGAAAATTCCGAATTAGAGATTTTTCTTGGTGAGGATTCTTTTTCAATATCAGTAGCTTTCCTCTTTGATGAATCAGCCACTTCTTTATTCTTCACCATTACTCTTCTAGGTGTATCAACAACCACCTATTTTCCCTTGTCAGCTTTTGGAATGAATTCTTCTTGATTGGGTGATTCGTGTTCACTATCAGATAGTTGGATAATTATTTCTTCATCTATCTCTTCCTTCTCAGCTCCTACCTCAGCATCCTCTAGCTGAATGAAGTCATGGTTAGAGATTTCTTCTTCAGACACTTTGTTTACTTCTTTTCAACTTTTATAATCTTTCCTTGGGGTAGTATGTTTTAAAGAATCGACTTTATAGTTTAAAAATGATAATTTTTCAAAAGGGATTTCCTTCTCATGAAAATCCTCATCTTGCTTTATCAAATCTTCCGTATCAACACTGCCTTATTCGTCTTCTTCTAATTGTTTTTCTTTGAATTTTTCTAGAGTCACAAACCTCTTTCCTAGATTCTCTGATAAGGGTTCTATCAGAAAGGATTATGGTACTGGAATATTTTTGGATGCTTTCTCAACAGCATTTAGAAGTGATTGTACTCTCTCTGCCTCAGACAAATTTTTATTCTACTTATTATCTTTCTCTTTCTTCTCAAGTTCTTCAGCTACCTTTTCCTTTAAAGATTTTGCCTCATCAGGGTCCAATACAAACTTATGATCTCCTTCTTTCTGATTTTTCTTGTCTTCCCTCCACTTATCCACAACCTCATCATGATATGATTTTTGTTTCTTTGGATTTGGTGGGGAAGATTGAGTTTCCTTTTCTATTGGTGTTTTTCCTTCTCTTCCACTTCATTTACCTTCATCTTCCTCCCACCCTTTTTAGAGGTTTCATCTACATCCTATTTCTTTGAAAGTGATTCAACTTCCTCTTTATGAAAATCATATAATTATTTCGATTCTTTGGAAAAACCAACTTTTAACCTTCTCAAGGTGTCATCACTTAGAAACACGACTTTTCAATTTCTTGACTTAGATTTGCAAGGAATTTTGAAGGATTCTAAACATAGAACAATCATATTTGATAGAATGTATGGATACATAATAATCTGAGGCTTCAGATTTCCATTCTTTATGTTTTCAGTCGTAACCAAGATATGCTTAACCAAGTTTAATTTTCTTAAGTTTACCAAGAAATCCAGAATGTAGATGTCACTCTTATTTAATGTATCCTTATCACCTTTTCTCGGAATGATGAATCCTTGAACCCACAATTCAAGATTATGAAAATTTGTAGACAGGTGAAGAATCTTCAGAGTCTTTACCTCTAAAAGACCAAGACAAGACATGGATTTTTCCTTAATAAAATTTCCTTGAACATCATGCAACTTATGTGAGCAGAAATATTCTTCTCCTTCAGAATAGATTCTAATAAAACTAGAAGCCTTGGTATGTGAAAGAGAATATGTCTTCCCGTAACATTTGAAAGAAAACTTTATCTTACCTTCTTCCTTGAAGAAAGTTACTATCTCATAGAATTCAATCAACAACTCGAGATACATTGGATCCTGTGCTTTCAGTTTTTAAATGAAAACACTCTCCCACCCATTCAGCTTTATATTCTTAGAGATAATGGAATCATACTTATAGAATAAATTCGGATGAACCAAAATTTCTCTGTAAAAATTTTATTCATAGATTTCCTATATGGATGACATTTATTTTTGAGACGAAGCTTCAACAGACATTCAGAGCTGAGGAAACCTTGAAGATTCGGAACGAGCTTATGTAGGAGGGCCAAAGCTTCAGCATGCGAAGTCTTAAGTTTCGATGTGGGAAAACCATCAGGGGTCCTTTATATAGGCATTTGATGTGATGGTTCGGCTTCCATACTCAATCTAATGGTAGAAAATTCTTTTGATCAGATCTAACGGATAAAAAAACGACTGAAGAAGAATTTTGATGGATTCTGATCTTTTGAAGTTTTTAATAAAAACATTCGGATTCTAGGGAAAAAATATGACATTTTTTAAAAAAACAAATGAAAATACCAAAAAGTAAAAGATGATTATGAAAATTTAAGAAAGGAAATATACGTTTCAGATTTCTAGGAAGATTATTCTTAATGTGGAAAATAATTTTTAAAGAACTTTAGATTCTGAAAATTTTGATTACGAAAATTTTCAATAAAAAAGTTTTCATTATGAAAATTTTAAGTACAAAGATCTTCATTAAGAAAATTTTAAGTATGAAAATCTTCATTACAAAAAATTTAAGTAGGAAAATATTCATTAATAAAAAACTTTAGACTGAATTTTTTTTGACTATGAAAAGAAAATTTCAGACTACGAAAAAAAATTTAGACTACGAAAAAAAATTTAGAGTACGATTTTTTTTTTAAAAAAAACTAACAAATGTACTCCCCCTATGAAAAGGAGTTTGTTACTATAAGGAGATAAGTTTGAATAAGAAGTTAATAAGGATGATTACCTTACTATTATCATTCACAACTTCTGTTTAATGTATTCAAATATATCAGATGGTAAAGATTTTGTGAAAATATAAGCAAGTTGATCTTGTGATCTGATAAATTGAAGAACAATATCTCCTTTTTTTATGTGATCCCTTAGAAAGTGGTGCCTAATATCTATGTATTTTGCACAAGAGTGATGCACATGGTTTTTACATAAGGAAATGGCACTAGTATTATCACACAAAATTTGTGTTTTGGTAAAACTCATACCATAGTTTGTGAGTGTGTGTTGCATCAACAACACTTGAGCACAACAACTTCCAACTGCTACATATTCAGCTTCAGTAGTGGAAAGTGATATTGAGTTTTTTTGCATGAACAAGAAACTAATGAATCTCCTAAGAAATGATAAGTTTCTAAAGCACTTTCCTATCCATTCTACATTCACCAAAGTCAGCATCCGAAAATCTTTTTAAAACAAAATCATTTCTAGAAGTGTAAAAGAGTCCTAGATCCATGGTTCCCTTTAAGTAGCGAAAAATAATTTTCAATGACTTTAAATGAGATTCCTTAGGACTGGATTGATATCTTGCACCTAAGAATAATGAAAATATTATGTCTGGATGACTAGATGTCAAGTAAAGTAAACTTCCTATCATACCTTCAAAAGATGTTTCATCTACTGGTTTTTAAACTTCATCTATATCAAGTGAATTTGAGGTACCAGTGGGAGTACATATACTCTTACTGTTGTCATATCCATACTTTGTAAGAAGATATTTAATATAATTATGTTGGGATATATAGATTTCTTCTAGTTTTTGAGAAATTTGAAAACCTAGAAAAAATATTAAATCACCCATCATACTCATTTGAAACTCAGATCTCATTAGATCCGTAATGGAATCTGTTAAAGATTACTATGTTGAACCAAATATAATGTCATAAACATAAATTTGAACAATCAAAACATTTTTATTATCCTTCTTTATAAAAAGTGTTTGATCAACATTTCCCTTAACATAATTATTCTGAAGTAAAAATACTGTAAGTCTATCATACCAAGCTTGAGGGGATTTCTTAAGTCCATACAAAGATATGGTAATTTTGTAAACATGTTTAGGATGTTTTGAATCTTTAAAACTGGGAGGTTGTTCAAAAAAAACTTCCTCTTCAACAAAACCATTATGGAAAGAACATTTAACATCCATTTGGAAAAGTCTGAAATTGAAGAATACTGCAAAGGCAAGTAGAATATGAATAGATTTAAGTCTAGCTACTAGAGTATAGGTTTTTCATAGTCTATTCCTTCTTGTTGATTATAGACTTTAGCAACCAATCTAGCTTTATTTCTTACTATGATTCCATTTTCATCACATTTATTTCTGAAGACCCATTTTACTCCAATAACAGATGTTTCCTTAGGTATTTCAACCAAGGTCTAGACTTTATTCCTTTTTAATTCATTTAGATCATCTTTCATAGCTTTTATCCAATCATAATCACCTAAAGCTTTATCAGTTATTTTTGGTTCTAAATGGGAAAGGAATTCTAGATGTTCTACCTCATTTATTAAGTAACTTCTAGTCCTTACAGGTTGATTTACATCACCAATGACAGTATCACTGGGATGATTCTTTAGAAACAACTGATTTGGGTTATGAAAAACCTATTCATCAACATAGGGTAGGAAGTATTCTGGGGTAAATGCTTCAGAAATATTTTATTGAACATTTTCTTTATCAGAAGGATCTTCTATCAAGGGTTGATAATCAGTTTTTGAAAACACATCTGAAGATGTAGGTTGAGGTTGTTTAAAAACAAAAGGATCAGTTTCATATAATTTGGCATGTACTATTTCTTCAACAATACAAGTGTTTTTATTGAAAAGTCTATAAGGCTTAGAAGTTGTGGAGTAGCCTAAGAAAATTCCTTCATCAGACTTTGGTGAAAGTTTATGTATATTATCTTTAGTATTCAGAATGAATACCTTGAAACCAAAAAACTTGAAGTAGGAAAGTATATGATTTCTAACATTCCATAACTCATAAGGTGTCTTGTTAATAAAAGGTATAATCAAAACAAAATTTATAGTATAAGAAGTAATACTTACAGCTTCATCTCAAAAATGTTTGGCTACTAAATATTCACTCAATATGGTTCTTATTATCTCTTAAAGAATTCTATTTCTTCTTTCAACAACACCATTTTGTTGAGGTGTTATTGGTGTTGAGAAGTTATGAGTAAGGCCTTTTCTACTACAAAAGGTTTCAAAATCAGAATTTTGAAATTCTCCTCCATGATCACTATGAATAGTTATCAAAGTATGGTTTTTCTCATTTTTAACTTGAGCTCTAAAACTTTTGAAATAAGAAAAAGCTTCAAATTTATTTGTTAGAAAATAGACCCACATAAATCTTATGTAATCATAAACTAAGAAAAATACATAATACTTGCCTCCAATGCTTCCAGTTTGTATTGGACCAAAAATATACACATGCACTAACTGTAATGTATCAGTAGTTGAGACTTCACCAACTGATTTAAAACTTGATTTATGTTTCTTTCCATATTGACAAGGACCACAAAATTTTTAAGAATCAAATTGAATCTCTGGTTGATCCTTAACAAGTCTTCTCTTAGAGAGTTTTCATAAGTTTTTAAGGATACAATGTCCTAACATTCTATGCCACAACCAAGAATGATCTTCTATTTCACTAAGGCAAGGTAGGTCTTAGCCCCTAAGGTCTTCTAAGTTTAGTGTGTAAACATTATATTTCCTATTGACAGAAAGAATAAACTCTTCCTTGGGATTGTGTACTAAGAACTTGTCATTTCTAAAATTCATAATGTAACCTTCATCACATAATTGACATATGCTAATGAGGTTACGCTTAAGACCCTTAACAAATAAAACTTTTGAAATCAAAGTTTTTCCAAGAAGAACAATGTTACCAATACCAAGAATTTCTCCCTTAGCATTATCTCTGAAAGTTACTTTTCCTCCTTTCGTATTGATAATATTTTCAAAGAAGTTTTTGTTACCAGTCATATGCCGGGAACATACACTATCCATGTACCATGTATTGCTGTGGGTACTATCTTTATTTTCCTGAAAATAAGAGGGTTAGACTTTTATAAACCACACTTACTTGGATCCAGAAACATCAGAAAGAAAAATTTTAGGAATCCAAATTTTCTTTGAAAAATAAGCTTTATGAAAACCTAAAAACGGAGTTTTTTTAAGGAATTTTTTTCCCCAATGCCCACCAAACTGAAACTTAGTTTAGAATGGATCACTTTGAGGAATAAAATAATTGTTACTAAAAATCAGTTTTGAACTAGTATAACCAAATCCAGAATTATTCCCTAGAGGGAGAATTTGAGAATACATCTTATCAAAATTTTCCTTACCTAAGTAAAATTTTTACAAACACTTCCTTAAGGAAAATATTTCTAAATTTATTTTAATCACTAAGTTCTTATCCTAAAAAAAACAGTTTTAGCACTAGAGTTAGGCTCAAAAACATTTTTCTTAGAAATTACTTTTTTTAATTCCTTAGAAAGTTTATCCTTCTCAGAATTTACTTCCTGAAGGTTTTTTGAAATACTTTTAAAATCAATGGTTTTCTTATCAAGATCTTTAGAAAGATATGATATTTCCTTAATAAGAATAGAAATCCCAGAATTTTCCTTATCAAGCTTTTTCTTTACTTTAGAATTTTCATTCTCAAGGAGCTTAGGAAACCTAGAAACTTATTCATAAGTATGTAAAGTATTATCTTCATCAGAAGAAGATTCTTCATCCAAAGATTCATAATATTTACTATCACTATAATTAGCATTAAAGGATACATTGGTTATGGATTCAGCATTGTGTACCTTAGCCTTAAAAAATTATTTTTAATAGGTAACATCGAAAGTAAACCAAGATTCTTATGAACAGAAGATTCATAATCTGAGGATTCGTCAAAAGAATCTCCACCACTGGCACTCCAAGTGTCATTGGATTTCAAAAGTTTATCAGCTTTAGATTTTTAGTACTTTTTCTTATTCCTATCAGAATGCTTTTCCTTTCTATAATTTCTCTTAAGCATGGGACAATCTAGCCTTATATGTCTAGCTCTTTTTCATTCATAACAAGTGACTTTAGAGTCTTTCTTATCCTTTATTTCTTTCTTCTTGTATCTATATTGAAAGTATTTATTCCCAATTATATTGTTCATCATTCGATCATGATTAGCAAGTTCATTCTCAGAATGTTCACTTTCACTTGATTCAGATAAAATAGTAACCTTCTTAGACTTAGATCTTATAACTCTATCAGGAGTCTTGGCTTTAATATGATTTTAAGTAGTTTTAAAAGCAACACTTCCATTTCCATTATTTCTTTTAACATTGTCAGTATCTCTCTTTATTATAGTTTCATGTGGAAGAAGAGTTCCAAAAATATCATCAAGAGTGATATGTGAGACTCTATTATTATCATCTATAGCTATCCTCTAGGATTCCCACTCATTAGGCATGCTGTCTATAATATTGTATACAAGTTCCTCATCATCTAAACCTTTTTCACCCATGGATTGTAAGATATTTACAATATTCTTGAATCTCTATTTTACCTTACATATAGGTTCTCTATCAAGAAATAAAAAACCATGGAACTCTTCTCTAAGAATAGCTATTCTAGTTTCAATAACTTTGGAAGTACCAAAATGTATAACTTCAAGCTTATTACAAATAAAATTTGCTACTTCACAAGAAGAAATCTAGATATATATATTCCTGGTCATGGAACACAAAAAAGTATTGCATACCTTGTGTTTTAGTTGATATTATGAATTCTCATGATTAGTAAAAGTTCTGAATTCCTTATCAAAAATCTTGTAATCTCCAGTCAGCAGAACAAAGTTTTCCACTCCAGTGTTAATAAAAAAAGTCTTCATACGATCTATCCAATATTCATAATTATTACCATAAAAAATAGGTGGTTTAGTAGGATTAATATTGTCAATTAAACCAACATTCATTCCTGCCATCTCAAAGAAAATCTTTCCACATGAACTTGTTAGTAATAAAAGTTTTCAAAAAAGGATAAAAATATCCTAAGCAAGGAAAATATAGAACCATGAAACACTTGAGAAAGAAAAATTATATGTGAATATAAGTATTTGAGATACCAACTCTGATACCAATTATAGGATCAAAAAGATGATGTAGATGCTCAATATACAAGAGGGCGGGGGGTGAAATGTATACTTTAAAAAAATTCCTTTGGAACTTTTAAAGATGGTAAAGTTTAACAAGGTTAAACAAGGTAAATTCACAATAGCTCTTAGTTCTACAAGCATGCTTGATTCTAGAAATGTGGTTCTAGAAATGAAACTTAACAAAAGTTTACAAGAACAAATATTCTACCTTAAAGCGTATAGAATCTTACTAATCATAGTATACAAGTACAAGAAAGTATAAGCTAGTTATACTTTCCTTATCAATAAAAATGCAGCGGAAAACTTGAAACAATACAAGTAACAAGTAGTAAATCTTTTAATACAAAGAGAAGGGTATCCAAAAACCTTTGATAAAGGTCCCTTGATTTATACTATCAATAATGTATATCTTACCCACACTAGGGTAAGCCATAGATACGAAGATCAGAGTCTGTCTAGATATCCCCGCAAGCCCTTGAACTTCAAGGTAGTCGACACCTCTATCTTTATATCCTTGGAATCCCTCAAATATACTCAGCAACATTCAGAGTCACACGAAGAAATTCTAAACAAGTAGTTTTGTATGCACAAAGCAATAACATATCTCTCCCTATAAATCACTTTAGCAGTATGTAATCTATAGATTGATCAATGTTATGAGCTCTTTCGAATGTGCTTCTATTTATAGGCACATCTTCAATGGTCGGATCCCTCCAATAGTCATATTTTTCCTTGAATTTCAAAGGGACTTGTACATGTGTCACTCAAGAAATGGTTGGTTAGAAACAGAATTCATGACATTGTTTTATAAATCAAACAAGAGTAAGGAAAAAAATGGTTGCTTAACCAAATCCATTTTTCAGAGTCTAAGGAAAATAAAAGTTTGGAGTATAACCAAAAACATTTAGGTGTCTATAATACATAAATATTCAGATTCTATTTTCAAAAGAATTAGGATCTTGAATTCTATAGAATTTCAGAGTATGAATTTCAAGGAAATTCAGAATCAGAATTCATCAGAATTCAGAGTCTTGATTCATAAAAAATTGGATTCTGAACTTAGAAAGTTCGGAGTCTGAATTCAGAGAATTCAGAACCTAAACTCAGAGAGTTTTGAGTTTGAATTCATAGAATTCAGAACCTACACTCAGAAATGTTCAGAGTCTAAATTTAGAGAATTCAGAACCTGAACTCAGAAATCCGGAGTCTGAATTCAAATAATACGGAACCTGAACTCAGAAAAGTTCGGAGTCGGAATTCAGAGAATTCAGAACCTGAACTCAGAAAGTTCGGAGTCTGAAAATAGAATGCTCTATATCTAAGTATTTATAAGATTCCAAGGTTTTAGATACGAAACTGAATTTTATACTTATACATAAAAATGAGTTAGATTTATATAAACTAAAACATGAACAAGGAAAACAAGGTAAGGATAAATTTTCCTTGAGGAAGGAAAATTTTCCTTATTAAGATAAAACATAGGGGAAAACAAATTTGCCTTAAGATAGAGTGTTTTTGATTTTCAAAACATAGTGGAATGAAAAAGTCATAAGGAAACCTTATTGACTCAATAATGACCACTCAATTATGTAAAAATTTCTTTACATTTTTCATGATTATTTTCAAAGGATTTTTTCCTTTAATTTTTTGGATTTTTTTTAGATTTTAATTTAGTGATTCAAAGAGAAAATGATATTTTCCTCAATAAATGTTCCAATTGATCTTTCAAAATAATTTTCTATCTAAGATTACATCCATTGATGTTACTTAATCTTTAATTGGGATATTATCGAAGGATACCATTCTTATTTTTTATATGGATGATTTATTTTTATGATGAAAATATTTTTATGAAACCTGTTCCCTTTCCATGCGTTATGATATAATGAAATGTTTATGAAACCAATTTCTCTTCCACATGTTATGCTAGGATGAAATTATGATATGTTTATAATACCCATTTTTTAATAGCTTCTAATATGATGAATATTTTAATATCTTATTCAACATATTTATATTATTTTTATTATAATATTGGTGGGCACAATTGCTTCCTCCAATGCATTGGGTATAGATTGATATCACATGAGGTAAGAAGGACTAGAATGAGGAGTGAATCCTATTTAGTAAGGGAATATATACACTATGATTGTCTTGGGGGTGAAACATGAAATCAATGATGGTTTGGGGAGGGAAATCATTCCACTTTGATATACTTGGTAGTAAGTCTTAACTATAAAAAATGGTGTTTTATGTTTATATGTATTCCACAAATCAATGTCTTATGACTATGTTATGCTCTAATGGATTATGTTATATGATTCATTCTTGATTTATGTCTTATAAAATACCAATATTTATTCCAGGACTCAATATTACATCCTACAATATCTGGGTCGTGGTTTTAAAATGTTATATTCAAGTTCTCATACCCTTTTTCTCATGTTATGTTTATGAGATCATTGATATCTCCCTTGTTTACCCTTAATGAGAATATTAGACCACCCTTTCATATGTTTCTATTCCCTAGGTTCTAAAGGAAGGTATTATATGTAACACATCTAAGAAGGTTTATCATTAAGAGTAACTGAGTTTGAGATGATGTATAACTCCTATGTATAAGTTGTTTATGTATATGAGTTTTCCAAATGCACCCGATTTAATTTTTTTTGGCATGGATCATTATTTTATGCAATAAATATTCATCTAATAAGATGTGATATATATATATATATATATATATATATGAAAATTTTGGGTCTTTATGAGGAGTTTCAAATTTCATAAATAAGTCTCTTTTATTTTTTCATTATGAATAGGAACTATAGTAAATATTTATCACCTTGGTAAGGGTAAATCAGGTAATTAAGCTTAAAATAATATGATAAGGAATAAAAATAATCATATAAATTTACTTTAATAAATTTTATGAGTGGGGTTGAACCACATCCTTCCATAATTTTATGTTATCAAAATTTTATTCCATTTTTCTTTTAAAATGACATATATTATTTTAAGTAACGAAAAATAAAAAATGTCACTATCTTGGTTTTAAATTTATATTATATATTAACATAGGTGTAAAAATAAATTTTTGATGAATATTAATATTTATTTTGATTATATTGAAATTATTTATGTTATGGTAATTTATTTTAAATTTTTAGTGATGAAATAGTTACCTTAAATGCATACACATTGCGGACATACTGCTTGTGTAACTAGTTGAAAATTAAATTATTTTCAAAACTAAAAATTATTTTTTGGGTGAGTTATAGTTTCCCAAGAATTTTATAGATATAAATAACATATTAAGGATGTAATAAAATTATACATTCTAATTCCATTTTCATTTCAATGACTTTAACATCAAATAAAATGAATAGTTCCAAAAAAATATATTTATGGATATTTTAAAATAAAAATATTTTATTAATTGATTTAAAATTCATAAAAATACTATATTAATCCATGAGTATAGTATATGTTTGAACATATAAAGCATGTTCCATTTATGGTTCACTTTTTCTTTTATAGTAACTTTATTTACCCTTAAATTGTAAAAAACATTGATATCCTTGTAATCGTCAAATGGGTTAAAACAAAGAGATAAGATTGAAAAAATCACGTAAACCAATCAAAATTTGATTGGATGAGATAACCATACTAAATTCAAGATACAAGAACTTGGTTCCAATTTTACATGAAAATTAATTTATATTAACATAAATCTTCATGTAATTCAAAGATTGCCCCTCCCCACAATCATAAAAGGGAACCTCCTCTCCTCTATTCCTCACATTTTTAAGCACTCTAGATCATTAAATCCATATCGAAATCAACAAATAAAATCCATCCCCATTATATAGAGGTATTATTTTGGGAAGAGTGCCAACCTTAGAGGTATTAAGGTGAAAAAACAAAGGAGGTTGTCCGAAGAAGAGGTACAATATTTAAATGAATGTTTTAGTTTTATTTTTTCTCTATCACTATCAAATAATATTTAACCATGATAAAATAATAAATTAAGTATTTTAAATATACTTATATGTTATTAATTTAATAGAATAAAATATATCCATCTTATATTCAATCAAATGGGAAATGAAACCATCGTTCATGTGTAAGGAGGATTACCTCCTCACGAACCAATGTAATTCATTTTCCATCACCACCTATAATGACTAGTTATAATGATGGATTTATGGTATGTATATAATATTAATGAAATAATTATCATTCTATAAACATAAAATATTATTTATTTTCTGAATTTTCTATCCACTGAAAAATGATAACTTTGTTAGTGGGTACATTTGGATTACCACACCCACGAAGCGACGTGATTCATTTTTTATCACTGCATCACATGGATGATATATATAAATTATTTAAAGATATAATATGATATTTAAGATATAATAATTATTATATAAATATAAAATAACACATTACATATTTATTTCATGATTTTTGAAAAATGGAAATGTTACACATGTGCACTAATGACCCAATATTTCCATGACTATAACATATTTTATTTTTCAAAAAAACATTAAATTGTTTTCTATAAAAGAATAATTAATTTTAAAAAATAATAATAATTTCATGATTTTTATTCAGTAGATGATTGAACATACATCCCTTTGACCGTGGTCCACATACTGATATCATTTTGAAGCAATGAACCGAACATCCTAAAAATGCCCAACATGGAATTAACAGATTAAGAAATTAAATATGTAATTAAAATAAATAAAATAAATTGTTTAAGTATATAGGGTTAATACTATAAAATGTTTTTTAGAAACAAAATAATTTATATAAGTTTATTATATATGTTTTAAAGGACATATGTAACATGTTTGGATTCAAGGTAAGGGATTTCATCTCAATTTCACTTCATTGAGAAATGTTTTAATATTATACACCTAATTTACTTTATTTGGTGTATATAATACCCCTTTACATGTTATATCATGAATCCTTCATATTTCATGATATTTTATGTTACAATTTATGTCACTTCATCCAAGGGGTTTCAATTAATAAATTAATAAAGCAGTAAGAGTTTTCTTAACTCAATTTCCTTTCATTGGGTAATATCACATATTAATTGGCTACAATTTCATATTTATGTGTGAAATTACCTCTTATATATTATGTTTTATTTCCAGTTGTTTTTTTGTGGATTTAATTTTTTTTATACATAATCACTCCATTCATTAATTCTCAATTTGATGATATGATCTTTGTAATGGTTATTCATCTCAAATTTTCTTTCTCTGGGACATATGTTTATGTTATGCATTCATGATATTTAAAGTTTCATTTGAAGTTATTATTTAGTAGGGATTACAATTCTAAAGTAACCAAATTGATAATGTATTTAGGTTTCAATCCCATCTTATCAATATTTTTTATGATTTATTTTCAATTGAGGAAATTATTTGATCCTTATTTGATAAACCTATTTCATTTTAATTATTATCATGACCTTTTCCACTAGGGACATCATGGATAGAAGACATTTGAATTTGATAACACCAATTATATCTCTAATAGGTGAGGGTATAACTATAAGAGTCGAGTAGAAAATAATGAATATGTAAGGCCTTAGACTAAGTACCTATATGCATACACACACATCCATCTGTATGAAATCATATATAGATATAAAGAGAAGAATGACCCTTTAGAGTGTAACCATGTATGAAACAACCTATAGAAAAGAATTAGAGTACAATAGTGTAGTATAAAATTGGAAAGTGGAAGAAAATCCCATACATAAAATAAGGTCCCAAACATACAATAACTAATAGGTGGGAGACTAATGGCTGCTCGAATCACAATCCCCATTACAGACCATCATACATGGTAACTTCCAAGAGCCTCTATACTCCATAGAAACAAGGTCCTATGATATCAAATTCATTAGTCCTATCATTTTCACTAGACATAAAATGTGAGGGCCTAAACTTTTCATGGTTGAAAATATACATACCCAATAGGTGGCCAAAAAACTTGGAAGGGTAGTAAAAAAAGGAAACAAAGTTATCTCAATCCGAAAAGAAAATTTGTAAAAAGTAACCCAATAGATATTCTCATAAAAAACCCCAAAGGAGGAAAATTGGATCTCTATATCTATATCGAAACTAATAACTATGATACTTCATATAACTAAAAGCTCCATCCCTAATTCCCTAAACTAAATGAAACTTCACCAGATTCTATATAGAGGACACACACCACTCCAAAATTCTCCATAACTATAGGAGTACAATCTCAAACTATATATATCACATAGTCTCACAAGAAACTGAGTAAAGGGAATCAATACTCACTAATATACTCCACATATGAGGGATCAAAAAATCCCATGGAGGACACACTCCTCACTAGAGTTCAATAACGAGAGAGTACCACTGTGAAGATAGAGAACCCATTCCCTATGTAGTATGGGGGATTGCTGAATCTACCTTAGTAAAGTGTATGGGGGACCCATTGCATCATGTGATAGGGGAGTACCTACACTGAAATATCTCTATAGAATAACCTGATCTCAACCATTGTACAATCCTCAGTAAAAGAAACATCCTAATCTTGACACATTATGTCATATCATTGATGAGAAAATAGATTCAACCATCAAATTATACATGAAAAAACACTATGTATAGGATACATGGGGGTCTAAATACAAGTCTATAAGAAAAATATATGAAGTTCAGATGTCTTGTGAAAAATGGTACATAGTGTCATATGGTATGAGACCATTCCTGGACACATAGTCATGTCCTCTCATGCACACAGATTTGATGGCCATGTAAATATGCATGACATGTATATATAGTAAATGGTGTGTAAACCTTCTTGTAAACTTGGATTGTGTCCTTTCGCACATAATTAATGGATGGAAATGTGGTCCCACATGGTGTACATGATGTTTACTTTCTATCCTATACCGATCCCATGTCAATCGGCCCTTTCCTATCAACATCAGCTAGTTACCAAGTACATTACCCAGTTCTCATGTACTTATACATGTTTGGGTACATCTAGGGTTTATCTTTATACTACTACAAGACCATGTCCTCTTAACTTGGGGTTTCTTACCAATTTCTCATGCATACACACAAGTCCCATCATATGGATTATACATTGAGTATATGATGTGTAGTACTGAAAACTCATTCTCCCCCAAATAGGAAGAACAAATAGTGTGCGATCCGAAACTACATGTCGTGTGATCATGATTTGTGAATTTTAATTCCTTACAAACCTCCCAATACCCCCATTTTCCCTAGATTAATCATAGAATGACCCCCACGAGGTCTTTATTATTCATAAAAAATTGATTTTAAGCCTATAAACCAAACTAATATAGCGATTGATGATCAAAATTCAAAATCTTTTTACCTTTTGGTGAAAACTTCAATGTTTTGTGTCCAAAGTGGTTCTTGAATGATGATACACCTCGATCTGATCTTGTTCACCATCAAGAATGAAGTATGGTGGAGCCTCTTCTATATCAGTTTTTTATCACCAGTGGATTAAAGCTCCCTCCCATATTCCATGCATAAGAATGTAATTGGTATGGGATAGGAATATTTTACTATTAAATAATTAATTAATTATAATTAATTTAATTAGTTTTCATATTCTCCAATGATCACAATCCATGGAATGCCTGATAACAACCCACTTTATATCGTGCTTAGGATAAAACCTATACCGAAAAAACAATAAATATATTAGATTTTCCATACGTGGTCCTAATCAATGGGAAAACCATTTATTCAAAAAATATGTTGAAACATGATTATATATATAATATTATTTTTAATATATTAATTCTGGGGTCCCCAGACACCTGACCATAGATCCAAATCCAAGTAAGAATCCATATATATATAGAAATATTCAAAGGACTATACTAAAAAAACAACATTATTACATTCTCTCCTCCTTTAAGGTTTCCCCCCTAAAAATATCATCACTAAAATACTGGCAGTGTTACTCAACCCATATCTGACTCTCATGCTCCCAAGAGCTCTATTGTGTGGTCCCATTAATCCAAGGCACTCAAACCAAAGGAAGGGTCCATAGATTTTGGATCCTCTACTTATGATCCTCAATCGCCACTAGGTACTCTAAAAAGGGGTCTGTTTCATTGACGTATTGTTCTCCCTAGTTGATAATCTGTGAAGGGTCACAAAAATATCTCCTTATCCAAGATAGAAGAAAGACATCATGCACTCAATCTAATTGATGTGGTATGACCAAGTGGAAAGAAACCTTGGAAACCCTAAATAGGATCTATAATGGATCAATGAACCTTAGTGGTAGCTTTCTTCCATGACTAAACCTCCAAAATCCTTATCATAGCGAGAATCTCAATAAAACATTGTATCCCTGCTCGAAATCCAAAGGCCTTTAACTCTTATTTTTGTTTGATTTATATGATCACAAGAAGTCCTCATATGATTTTGGATCACCTAAAAGTTCTCTATCATATCTTACACCATCTCGGGAACAAAAAGGCATTTCTCACCAACCTCTATCCAACATAGGGGCAACCTAAAGGGTCCTCTATATAGGATATCAAAATATGAAAGGAATATTTTGGAGTGATAACTAATATTATAAGTGATCTATACCAATGAAAAGTGATCTTCCCAGCTCTAGAAATAGTATACCACATAGGTTCTTAGCGTTTCCTCCAACACCTAGATAGTTCTCTTAGTCTTCCCATCCATCTGGAGGTGAAATTTCATGTTAATCTGGAATTTTGTCCTCTAAGTCTCATGTAGGACCCTAAAAAATGTGACATAAATTAAGAATCATGATAAGAGATGATCATTTTGAGTAACCCATGAATGTAGATGATATCCTTTACATATAACTGCGTCAAACTCTCAAATGAACTCTATTCCTGAATGGTAATAAAGTGTGACAAATTGGTAAGTTAGTAAATAGTAACCTAGAGAGGATCATGGAATATCACTATCCACAAAATAACCATCAAATAATACATTTATATTCCATCCCACTTCCATTTCAGGATCTCAAGTGGTTGGATCAAACCAATTGGATCTTGTGGTTTTCCCTTTTCTGGATGACATTTGAGACATCGAGAAAAAAAACTGCAATGCTCCACGTCATACCAACCCACCTAAACATCCACTGTAGGTCCTTTTAATTTTTTTACACACCCAAATATACATCTAAGGGATAACTATAGAACTCCCTTAATACCTTCTCTCACAATGTGAATATATGCACCGATCATCCACTGAAATGGATGTTGTTTTCCCATCCATTAGAGAAACCATAAACTGATTCTCTTGAAGATATATGATCATGTATAACTAAACAATTTATATCTCTCAACTAAGACTCTTTCACATGATAAAAAATTGGAGGAGTCACCACCATTGAATAAATAAAAAACTGCACCCTCTCCTTCACCAGGGTTAGCTATAATGAGGATAACTACTTAGAAGATTCCTCCACCAAGCATGAATGAGACTACCTATTAAGGAATAAACCACAATTTTTCCCTTACCAAATATCTATAAGTTATATTCATATAGGAACTCTAACCTAATACTCTATCTCATGTTATGTTATCTTTGATAGAAGTTGTACTTATGACTCTGATGGTGTAAGTAAATAGAAAAATTATCTCCCAAAGATAGTCCCTCCACATATTCAGGGTGAAGACTACCACTGTGAAATCTAGGTCATGAGTCACATAGTTCTTATTATGGGGTCTAAATTACCACAACCCATAAGACATCACTGCCAACCACTACATCAATATGAAACCAATCTGATCTCTAGAGGAATCACAAAACAACAAAAACTAAATTCCATCCTCTGGCAGTCTCAACAGTAGAGCACTAGTTATCATCATCCACAACTCCTCAAAGGATCTCAGACTATACTTAGTATAGAGAAACTACTACAATTTCTACCTCATGGTGTTCAAATGGAATTCTATCCTAGAAAATTCTCCCATGTAACTCCTACAGTACCTCATTAATCGAAGGAATATTCACACAACTAACATGCTCTTGGGTGTATCCCAAGAAATAGCTGGATCAATCTTCTATTGATCCATAGATAAACTAAGATCATAGATGACATGCCCTGTAAATTGAACCTCATGGATCCATAATTGAAATTTCAAGAGCTTACCATAAAGTTGGTTATCTCAGATTATGTCTAGTACCAAACTAAAATGATCTTCATGATCATCTTATAACATAGAGAAATTAATAATTTTATTGATGATGACAACCAAAAATCATCCCATGTATGGATAAAAGATTCAATTTATTAGAACCATGAAGACAATAGAAACATTATTCAAATTAAAATTCATCAATCAGAATTCATAATTTCTATATCAAAATTAGAATTGTATATTTAGAATATTATCCTCATGAACCCTCAACTGGTGTTAGAAAGACCTAAGACCGATCTCTGAGAACCAACTCATACCTCTTAATTGGTCGAAAGTGTCTTTAATCCATAACAAGGGGTTATTTTTCATTATCATTACTTGATTCAGGTGATGATAATCAATAAAAATCCTCAAGATCCTGTCCGCATTTTTCATGGATAAAACTAGAGTTTCCTAAGGGGACACATTAAGTTTATTAAAATATTTCTCTTAAAGGTATTCCAATATCACCCTCAACACATGGATTGCAATATGTTTCATACAATAATCCGAAGAAGATATTTTTCTGGTCTTAGGGTAAAGGTTGAGGCATAAGTCTATCTACCTCCTTAGAGATAGTCTTAGTGTATCTATTTGAATTAAATTTATATAATCCTCCAATGAAACTAAAATTTTGATGCCTAAAGATTCCACCTCCCCAAGGGTAAGGCCTCCAACTGATGGACAAGGGGTTGCAGTTTTCTGCCCATGATAACCACTAACTCAAAAATAATTTCTCTTTATCATATAAAGGAGAATCATCTCCCATTTTTCTAGAGGTATCTAAATCGCTTGTGATGATAGTATATCTGGGAAAAAACCTTGGGAAAAAAATTATATACCCAAGTTTATGTCATAATATTTCATTGTGATAACGAAGATGTCCAATGAGAAGCTCTCTCCACCGATTTCTAACTCACAGCACCAAAATATATGAGATATGGAAGAATCACTCCCAATATGAATCTCTAGACATATTTTCTGGGAAAATGTATCAATATGATGATATATCTCTCTCTATAATGGGATATGGATATGTATTAATGGCTCACTCCTATGTCAACTGGTACACTATAAAGGGTAGTAAAGAAATATATCATACCTCAAATCAACTACTAAGTATCTTGGTCATATCCCTGTGTGGACTAGAGCTATCTATAACCATGAATATAAGCTCCCTGTTCTTGGTATGGGCCACTAGGTGGTAGGGGTGGATGTAGCTCATAGATTCTCCCACCACCAATAGATTCTCCCCTTAAAGATCCACTTTCTTTTATACAAGCACTGCCTCCCTAGGGGACACCCTATCCACTCCATGGAGATACCTAATCGTGGAATTTTCTCTTACATGGAAGTCCAAATTCTATCTTCCTTCCCTCATCATAATGATGAGTCAGGAAATCATGAGTCATGTGATATCACCCATCACATGCATACTATCAAATCTATCCTAGCTATATGGACCCTCTATGTGAACCCTACACTATATATCCATGTTTATAAATCTGATAATGAATATTAATCATACAAAGAGACCTTAATGGATGGATATTTATAGATATTATAGATGAATCAACCACATCATAACTATTTCCTTCTCTTGATTATAGGAATCCCTTAGCTAGGAATAATTCTATAACCTGAGCCCTCTCCAAAAATCAAGAATAAGTGGATAAAAACACAGATACCACACGTTACTGAATGTCTCTACATAGGACATGGTCAGAATTACAATCCCTAAATAATCCATCTTTCACCATATCAAGGGAGTGTCTCGTGATTTTAGTGAACCTCATGACATAATCATCAATATATATATACCCATGATGTAGGTTGAGAAGCTATTTAATGTGAATAAAGAGAAATATTTATGGGTAGTAATCATCATGTAATAGTTGATGGAAGACTAAGAAAGAGAGCATCGCCTCACTATGGGTTTTTGTAATAAGACTCCACTAGTGCCCTGCTGTTCTATGAAAAAGACTAGCATCAAGCACAACAATCTGTTCAGATGGGATTTGAATAAGTCTAAACACTTGGACTACAGACTCTAGCCAATCCTCCTCTACCTAAGGTCCAAGATCACCATTAAAACTCAATTTGATCTGGTGTTGGAAATCGAATATTGCGCTAATCTAAGGAATATTCTCATAATGAACTACTAGTTCTATCAACTATCCAACTAGTAGATCATATCTTGAAATAGTTGACGCGGGTGCAAAAACTTCTCAAAAGGTGGTGAAAATAAATGATTACTAATTATTGGAAACACTTCATGAGTAGGTTCTCTAAACCGAGGCCTCATCACTCAACATATCTTATTCCTGATTCAGTATCAGCATCCAAGATAGCAGTCTTCATAGAGGCACCATGAAAGTTATTAAGATGTACCATAGTTAGATTAACATATCGAGGGAGATGGCTTAAAAGGAAAAGATATTCAAATGACCCAATCCTGTATTTTTCATTTACATATGATTTCTTTCCAGTGACATGTCATCATTTAGAGTTGACATGTAGGTAATAAATGTTCTGGTTTATTGATATGTCAGCGGCCACACCAACACAATGTTCACTAGTTTGAAATCCAAACTCGAGATAACTTGACACAATTTCACTAAGTTCTCAATACAAACCTCATAATATTTTCAACTCCAAATATAGAACTATGAAATGACTTCTCTAATACAACTCTATCACGAACCAACCCCCAGCGGCCACCTGGTCAGTGGATGGATGAGAGTGAAAACCCCAATCCCACCTCCAATAGAATTCGGGCTGGAAGTAAGTGTCGAGGAAGGAATAATGAATATGGGAGGCCTTAGAATATATAATTATACACATTCAGACAAATAAATATACATAAAACAATTTAAATATATAAATAAAATACTGACCATCTTGAGTGTAACTAAGAATGAAAAAACCTCTAGGAAAGTATTAGAGTATATTAGTATAGTAAAAAAGTGGAAAGGAGAAAATACATGCCTAACATGAAATGATGTCCCAACCTGATAGTAAATGGTTAGAGGGTGAATGAAGATGTATGTACTCACAATATCTAAGGACAACCACCATAAACAGTTAGTTCCATGAACATCTATGCTCCATAGAATCTAGGTCCACTGATATCACCTCTTATTAACCTTTTTTCTGTTTAAGACATAACTTGTGTGGGTAAATACCATGTATATGGGAGTATATAAGTACCCAATAGGTTCATAAAAAAATATAAATATGATTAGTGAAAGGAAAAAATAGTCATATTAATCGTATAATAAATTTCACAAAGAGAAACCCAAAAAATATTGTCATAAAGAGACCTAAATGAAAGAAAAAAGTGATTTATATCTCTATAGCCCAATTAAGAAAGATAAACCTACCTACTACTCCAAAGATCCATCAAAAGTTATCAGAACCGAATACAACCTCAAAAGAATCCAAATGGATTTCCCACACCACATGCCTATGATCCATAGATGAGGGTGAACAATATCTGTACATACATATCGCATAACCTAATAAGAAACTTAGTGTAGAGCTCGCTCCTCGCTACTTTCCTCCATATTAAAGGGAGCAACAACTCTTGTGGAAGACCTATTGCTCACAAAATCTTAATAAAGGGGGAGTTCCAATCTATAGATAGAGGACCCATGTTCTTTATAGTATTTGAGAGATCTAAATATACTTGTCTAAGAGTATGGGGGACTTGTGCCCTGGTGCGATAGTGGAGTATTGACCCTCGAATCTCTCCATTCACCAAACCGATATGATCCATTGGCCAAACATCCATGAAAGAATTAACCCTCTCATAATGCCTCATGTTGTATATATGATTCTAAAATAGAGGCCTCTATCATGTTATATGTGAAAAACCACTTAGGATATACTACTTGTGGACCAAAATATTAGTCTAGAAGATGGAGAAACACAAGATAAAAGTCTCACAAAAGGGGTACACAATATTTACAAGGTATCACAAAACATATGACCCTGCCTAGGAACCTGGGCATGTCTTATCCTACACATGGTTCAGCTGGCCATGTGGATGTAAACATAGTGTATATAGAGTACAATGAATGTAAACTCCTTTGGACACATGGGGCATGTCCTATCCCACATAGGGCTTGGCTGGCCATATTATCCCACATGACGTGTACATCGTGTACATAATATGAAGTTTATAGCCTATTCTAAGCCAATGCCAATTATCCTATTCCCATGTACATCATCCCATTCTTGCGCACTTCACCTTAACTCTAAGAATTTCACTGTTCATGGGTACATATGGGGTCTTGTTGTGTACTACTACAAGACCATGTCCTCTTAACATGAAATGTCTTCCCAATTTTTGGGCCACATGGAATAGTCCCACTATATGACATGTACATCGAGTACTTGGTGTGTAGTCCCCAAAACTCATCATTCCCCCAATGGGAATAACACATGGTGTGTTCTCCTAAACTACACATCGTGTGACCATGATTTATGAAGAAAAACTCTTTAATAATCTCTCAAAAACCTATTTTTTCCTCGATTAATCATAAATCAACCCTGAGGGAGTCCTTATAAATCATAAAAATGGGATTCAAGCAACTAAAACACAAAAATGTAAAGACCAGGGCTCAATACTCAAAATCCTTCTACCTCATGATGAGAATAATGGAGCTACGAGTCCAAAGTAATTCCTAAAAGTTGGTTCACCTTGATTCGGTCTTGATCACCATCAAGGATTAACTGTGGTGGGGAATCCTTTATCTTGGTTAACCAATAACGCATTAGAGGAAAATACATACCCTCTTCCATGCATAGAAATCTAATTGGGGTGGGAGAGGAGTATTTTACTCCTTATCAATTAATTAATTAACTATAATTAATTAATTAGTTATTATGTTTACTAATGGTCTCTTTTCATCGAAAACACGACACCAACAATCCTTATGTCATTTCTATAGAAAACACTACATCATAAAAAAACCATGGTCTTTTATTTCCCATCCAACATCATAAATATCAGGAAAACCATTTATCCCAAAAAGATGTGCACATATATTTTTATATATAATATATTTTTAATATATTAATTGTGATATTCGAAGACACTTGATCTCAAAACTGAATTCAAGTAAAAAAATTCATATATATTTATGGAAATATTAAAAGGACTAATCCAATGAAATTGGATTCAATACACTTCTCCTCTATATTTGTTTTTTGGGATTTTGATGTTTTAGTACCGTTTCTCTCTCTTCAGCACTCAAAATGTTTCATAAATTTTCTAGGAAAAGATAACCTTATTTATCCCATTTTAGTAGAAAATAAATTATCTTCCATATCATTTTTTCTTAAATATTTTCCTTAATTTTATTTTATAAAAATAAGTTATAATATTGTGTGATTTTAAAATAACTCTATGTTTGATAGTGTTTATAACATGAAATGACTTTGGTAACCTAGCCATTTGAATTGGTTGAAATTAATAGTAGTAAGACAATTTATATAAAATAAATATAATGGTCCTAATAAATAAAAAATTATTGATAAATTCTTATTCAATAAGAACTCATTTTTTTAGTAAAGTCATTTTATCCTTTAAGAATACATTTTCTTCAAGAATGATTTTTTATGAGTGAATAATATAATTAATTTATGGATATTTTAGAAACTTTATTTGATAAAAATGATAAAATTTTTCAATTTTTCATTTAAAAATTATCTTAATAAAATATTTTTTGATTTTTCTGAGAAGACTGACTTTCAGTTAATAGTGAAAAATATTGATTTTTAAAAACTATCATTTCTTTTTATTAAACAATGAAATTTAAATGTACCATTATGATTTTAAATGGATCTAAAAATAAATTAAGTGTTATTTAGTTATATATAATCTAATAAATAACATTGTATTCATCATTATACCTTATTTTGGTAATAGTTCATTTATGATTAAAAATGCATTTTTCTAACAAAAATGTTTTTATTTATATTTTTCATTTTTAAATGAAATAAATTTATTCCACTTATAGAATTGGAAACTTTAAAAATGTATTAATCTTTTAGAAATAATAGGTATAAAGTTTTTAAATATAACCCTTTTATTTTTGGTCATTATGAATTGAAACCATAGTAAATTGCATTACCACAGTAATGGTAAAATGCATTAATTGGGGTTAAAACTAATGTGATAAGGCCTCAAAATCATTCAAAACATTGAATTACTTTTATTTTATTAGTATATTTCTTCCATAATAATAAAAAATTTAAAATTAGACGTTTTTCCATTTATATTTGATTTTAACCATTATAATATTTTAAGTGAAGGTAATGTAAAAAATGTCCCTTTCTTTATTTTAATAATTATAATATTTATTGAAATGAATACAAAAATATATTAGGTTATAAATAGTTATTTTAAATAATTATCATTTTTATAATGTTAATTTATTTTTAATTTTTAGATATAAAATAATTACCATAAATTCTTATGAAACATTGACATTAGGTTTGTGAAAGCAAGAGAAAAATCAAGTGAATGATTTTAAAAACACTAAATGTAATATTTTTTTGGGTGTATTGTAGTGTCCCATTAATTTAATATATTGATATAAAATATTTTTAATGTATTAATGTTTAATATTATAAATCAATTACTATATTATTTTCTTTGAAGTCAAGCTAACTGAATTGTCTTAAAAATGGCATTAATGTTATTTTATGTAAAATAATATTTTATATAATCATTTAAAAATAATAATAAAACTTATTGATGACAAATATGATGTGAAATTGTCTAAAATTTAATCCATTATCCTTTTATGATCCAATTTTGACCATATAAATATATTTATAACCCTTAAATATTGAGAAAGTCATTACCATAGTTAAAGTTAAAATTGGGTAACCAATACATTAAGCAAATATAGATTGTTTAAAATGATATAAAAACATCTATAAATTTTATTGTTTGAATATATTAATATACTATACTAATAATTTTCATATTTATTATATATTATAATAATTTTAAATGAGTTAATCACATATTATATTAGAATATTTTATGTACTTTCAAAAATGGTTGTAATGATATTTTAGAGTAAATGATATTTTATAAAATGATTAAAAATTCATAAATATCATATATTCATCCAAATGAATTGTATATGTTTTAAAATATCAACAATTTTCCATTTATAGGTTACTTTTCCATTTATAATAACTTTCTTGGCCCCTAAAGAGTAAAGATAATGATATTACCCTAATTTTAAAAAGGGTTAATGAAGGTTAAAACAATGGGGTAAGGGTAAAAAAATATAAACAGGTAAAACATTTATTTGATGATATTATTTCAACAAATAATCATACTAAATAATAATTATATAAATTTTTATCCAAATAAACATGAAAATTAATTTATTTTAATTTAATACTATAAGAAATTCAAATAATGCCCCTCCCCTCACTTATAAAAGATAACTTACTCTCCTCTCTTTTTTCACACCATTTGAGCAATATATATCATCATATACCTACCAAAATCCCTTACTAACATTTCTAACCATGTTCTTGAGGACATTATTTGGTCATAATACCAATATAGGATGTCTTAAGTTGTAAAAAAAAGAAGCTGTCCAAAATAGTGGTATATATTTTAACCGAATGTTTTAGTTTTATTTCTTCTTCTACATCCTTCAACTATTATTCAAACACAATAAAATAATAACAATAGTATCCTTAATATACATAAATGCTGTTATTTTAATTTAATAATGAATTTCCTACACCCATAGTTTAATATACTCAATCATTAATCAAATTAGAAATATATTATTCTGAAACTACACTTACTACAAAGGTGTAGAAAAGTGGTAGAATGGTGTCAATCCCCTAAAGAAAACAGGTCGGAACAAAACCATTGAATTCAAACCCTAAGTTATTATTACTAATATTAACTCCCCTAGTTAGGGTTTTCTAGAACTAGGTTTATTGGATTTAAATGATATGACAAAGAAGGGATCAAGGTTAATTTCAAGGATTTAGGAAAACTATAATCCTAAATATAGCTTGGGATAGTACTATTGATTAGGATATAAAGTGGTACAGGGTTCAAAAATTTGTTATGGTCAAACAAATTGGATATAACTATGTTGAAACTATCACATATTCTAGGTATATAAAGAAACCTAGATTCATTACGATAAGATTATATTGTAGAAAGTGTCACATGATAATGGTTATATCCTTATAAACTTTAATTAGACTAGTTTTTTTTAAATTGCAGATCTCATGGCTAGGGTCATGTAATAGAATGTGATAAACATTTTTTTAAAAATAACTACTATGTGCAGGGTTTACAAGGATCAATTTATGGATTCATTAGGATCATAAACACCCCAAACCTCAACCCCTAACCCTTAGAGGATTATCCAAGAATGGTGGTGATGATAATAAAAAAGGAATATAAAACATTCTTAGTATAACCATAAAGTAATTAATATATATGAAATACACTGTTAAAAAATGTTTAAATAAAAATAATCAATTAAATACAATTGAATATAAAATAAAATACTAACTCAAAATGAGGAAATGATGAAGAAACATCAATCATTTAGGAAGAATAAATAATAGTATAAATAATAACATCAAAATGAAAACATAATAGAAATGATTGAAGAATGAATGTAGGATGGTAAAAAGTGAAAAGGATTTATTAAAAAAAGAGAGTAATGAATTGAAACCAGTTTAGAAGAGAAAAAAAATAAAAATATGAAGAAAAATGAGAGAAATAATGTAGGTCATAACTTTGGTACATAGAGGGCATCACCAAAATAATTATAGGCATGAAAAATAAAATACTTGTAAAGAACACATGTTTTGTATTCAATTTAAGTGGGTTATGTCTCAGCATTTACATGACGTGAAATCTTTACCCATCTTGATCTCCAAATCCGCAATATCCTCTATAAATATTAAATTTCATGGGATTATTTGACTATAACATTGAATGGATGAGATCTCAAATTTTTTTTTACATCGTGTACATTCTACACATCATGTATGTGATTGATGTCTTGAACATCGTTCACATTGTGTAATTTCAGCGGAGTTTGGATTTTGAAAGTCTAACGATGTGTAATGTAGCTAAAAATAATGTAATCTCATCACATTATTTATTTTCTCATGAGTTGGTCTATATTATACAATAATTATTTTAATACAGAATATAAATATTGTATGTTATTCATGATGTGTAAAACCAATTTTTCAAAATTTAATAATTTTATCATTTGAGTCAAAAATTCCCAATTCTAGAAAAAAATAAAAACCTAGTTCATTATCAGGTACATCATGAATAAACCTTATATAAATGTACCCAATATGTATATATAATTTTAGATTATCAAATTCTCTTATACTTGAACAATTTATTTTCGTCAAGAAAAAATAATATCAACAATTATTACAAATAAAACAATTTTTAATATAGAAAACATTCATTACAACAAGGAAAATTAAAGTAAGTGTATATGTAAAAAGTAATTCCTCCATAATAAATCATGCAGAGAAAATGGGTCATGCCTCATATTTTAGTTCATTATTCAGATTATTTATTCCTACAAATACTATTTCATAAATGTTCCTTAAATGATATAACAATTTTTAAATTTGTCTCCCAATAAATTATCTCACATAAATCATTGTAAAAATAAAACTGTATTTATTCTCATACCCTTAATACATGTTTCTGACCACATGATTTCATTGGTTATATTATCTCAACTTCATAAATATAAATGGAAAATAAATTATGAGGGATTCAAAAATAAGATTGAAATGTGTGTGAGGTGGATGATAGGTGGGTGGAAAATAAAAATCAAGATCAGAAGGGGGGGGGAGGTAGATCTAAATTAATAAGCATGAAAATCATGAATAGTTCATTGAATTAACTCCCATAGACAATTTTTTTCCACTTTAACATCTCAAAATGGGTCCACGAGTATATCAGGTAAGTATCTAGAATGTGCCTGTGTTCCTTTATTTTTACTTCTATTTATTATTCGGAAATCATGTTATGTAAAGGTATTACATCCATTAAGTAAAAACATATGATCCATTATAGGATTCATCAGTCTGGTAATAGTGATTTTGAACTTCCCAATACACAAACAAATTTGTTTTTCTTTTTTATTTCTTCTATCTATTTATTTATTTTTTCTTAAAGGAGTAGGTTATATATAGAAAATTCCAAAAGTAATCATGAACCATGCATATAAATCTTGTGAAAGTGTAATAGTACATCCCCTCAGTATCAACATCCCTTGTGTTCCTGAGATGAAAAATCCCTCACACTTGTTCAAAAGACAATCATGAATAATACCAAGATTAGGTTAGGAAGGGATACTAGCCTTGAAATGGCTACATCTAACAAGTTTATTTATGGTTACTATAGACTAAAGAAAAAAACATGTAAAGGTGGGTCTCTAGAAAAAGTGTCTCACATAGATTTCCTTAATCATTTAAAAAGTTTACTTGTTCAATCATAGCCTCATAAGATCTCAATGCAAGTTATGACAGGTTTATAAGCCCCGAGTAGCTGCCAAACAATATGCTAAGATAAGAATATAAAATCCTGGGTCTAGAATACTATAAATAATTGGATCATATAAAAACTAGAAAATTAATCAAGGACTAAAATGCAGTAATAAGTCAATCCAAAGAAATTGAAAAAATATTTAATTGGAATTAAATTACTAAACTCCGCAATCATGCAAAAAAAACCATAATAAAAATGGAATTCAAAATTCTCCAAACTAACATTGTGTTTTATTTAAATGGGTATAATGAGATTCCAATTTTAGATCTTATTTTCAATGCAGAATATATCATAGGCAACTGAAAATAGGCCATGATTTATGTGTATAAATAGTAAATCTCAAGAAATACACCTCCACACTTAAAATGAGACAGTTTCTACACTGTTCATGAATGAATCATGGGAGAGAAAGAAAGTATAGCATGTGGGAAAATGAAAAGGAATTTTAGGAATTGAAAATAGGGAATCAAGAGATCCCTATAGTGAATTTTATTTCATGGGGAAACTTATTGGAAGGTGATTGTAATTTGGGCTACCTAAAAATATTTTTAGAATAAGAAAAATACCTGCACTAGATAAAACATTAGTTCATAGAGGTTAAAAATTTTGGAAGTAGATAATTAGGCAGTTTCACATAGTTGAAAGTAAGGAAAATTATCTTAGATAAATAAAATATTTTGATTATAGTGACATTTGGTATGACATATAAAAAATGATAGTAAAGATAAAATAATTATTATAATAAAAATATTGTAATAAAGGGGAAAAATATGGTTTTACTACCATAAATTTCTAACAATGTTTTTTCAGCCAAATATATGGAAAAGGTAATTAGTTAGTGTCACCAATTTGATTAGAGGTTTTCTATCTTCTGTAGGAACTGGTTTTAGTGTCATTTAGCTCATGAGGATGCTCGGTGGGATTAACCACTATAGGATGATACAAAAAATGAATCTCATGTGGTAGGAAAAACTACCTGTTTAGTTTTTACACATGTTCATAGATCTCAAGAGGGATTCTAGGGGGTTTCCTGATAGGCTCATCAGTTATAATAGAATATTATGTAGAGATAGACATATCTAAAATAATGTAGCAGTGGAATGAAAATATGATAGTAGATAATGCAGTAAAAAAACTGTATCCTATATATATGTAAATAATTATGCATATGTGAATATATGTAAATTCAAAAAGAGACACCCAAAATATAATATAAAATAGGAAGGGGATAAAGACAAAACTAAACTACAAGGGGATTGCTCACCGACCTCTACATTAGATGTCCCCTCCTAAATAGTGGTGGTATCAGGAATCTCTTCTAAATCTATAGCATTGATGGAATTGGGAGAAGTTTCCTCCATTTTTGGATGATATTTCAAGGTTCTAGCAACATGATTGGTCAAGGAAGGAGGAGTCAGGGTGCCGATCTCAACTAAGGTCATGTATATGGAATCTGGACCATTTAAGGGAACCTTGGACGGGGATGGAATGGTAGGGCCCTTTCCCCATCTGTCCTGATCTAACATGTACTCCTTCTAGGAGGAAAGGTCAGTATGATCATGAGGTGGGTTTGTGGTGTGGGTGTAGAAGAAGAAGCAGGGTTAGAAGGTGGGTGCGGTTGGGATTATGAAGGGACTATTGGAGGGGGAGAGGTGGTGAAGTGAGATGGGTCAGTGTAAGGAATGTGGAGATAGGGAAAAATCTGTCACTAGTTATCAAATATAGCTAGAATAAATGGGAATAGTTCAATGAGAATGGGTGGATAGGGTGAAGATGAATCTGGGGTATGGTTGGTGGTGACAAAAGAAGGGGTATGGGTAGTGGTGGTGGTGACAAAATAAGGGGTAGGGGTAGTGGTGGTGGGTGGTATGGTAGTGGTAATAGTGGAGGATGCTGTAGTGGAGGCGGTAGTGGGAGTAGCAGTAGTGGGTGTAGGGTTATGGGAAGGGGAGGATGGGACTATTACTTTATGGGATATCACCTCTTCAACAAACTCAACATATGCATGTGCCTAATGGTAGATGATACCACTCTTCTTGAGAATAACTATCTTGTGGAGAAAAAATGATACCAAATCTCTCAATAAATCCATAGAAAGTGAGAGGCTAGGAAACATAAAAGGTCTCAAGATTCCCGGATAGATGGGTAATGAAAGAGCCTCTCTTCAATGTACCTCAGTTCTTCCTCACCTAGGTCTATTAAATAATGCCAAACTATCTAGCCGTGTTGACATATAGGACACCCATTGTTGAGGAAAGTATGATTACCTCAATCATGTTCATACTACAATGATAATATCCTCAGGATAGCCAGGCATGATATAAGTACAGATGAAGGATTAAAAGGGAATCACTACAGAGTTGGGTACTCTTCTTCATGAAAGGATAATAAGGGAACCCTGTGTCTCTAACTATCCTCTCCAAAATACACGCAACATCTTCCTTGTATAGCTTGATCTTCATAGTGGGGAAAATTGGGGAGGTGAGAAATTTGGAAGATTAAATACTGAGTCCAATACTAAAGTCTCTATGGGTGAGCTCCCATGGCCTACTATTGAGTTTGAACTAGATAGAGTCAATGGCCTACTTGATGGTGTCCAGGAACTCTAGGAAGAAATAACTCCAGGTCTCTTTGTGCACTTGAGTACTGGGTGAGTGGTACAGTAATCCGATGAGATCAAGGACCTCATGGTGAATCTATATCCTCTTGACAACTACAAGTTATGATGTCTTGTTGGTCCTCATAGGCTTGTCCTGGAGATAGAACAACTTGACCTAGATCTCAAGTGCGAAGAATTGAAGGCAAAGATGGGGGTAGGGGTAGGTATCACCGTGTGACCTACTTCATGAAGACATTATGTCCTCATAGGTGGATGTGAAATCATAGGTAGAGTAACAAGAGGAGGTCTTGGGATACACTAGCCATGTATAAAGATTATCCGATTTATATTTAGGTGGAAGATGTGTTTTGTCACACTTGACCATGGATTTGTAATGATACGTGCAAATGGTTTTGGTCAGGGCCATGTCATAATGGAAAGAAAATAGGGAGGTGAAGAGGAGGTGATAAGGGTTTGAGAGGATAACATAGTGGTTGGAAAATGGTTATAAGGAAGGATTTGGGGGAATGATCAGTGAGGGGGGGTGGATCGACAGTTAGGAGTGAAGGGGTCTTGCATGTGGGAGGAGAGAAACTAGGGGGTGGAGGTGCATGATGTGAACCTAGAGTTCACCTATTTTTAAAGAATGCAAAATTTACATGTCATGTATTGGATACATGATATGTAAAGTAGTGTTTTTAAATCTTTTAAAAGCATAGAATTTTATAAGCTGTGTAAATGGTACACGATGTGTATTTGTAATTTTAACCCCTTTTTGGATATGTGATTTTGAAATGCCTCCACCTATGATAAAACATTCTAAAGATTAAACTATCCTATTAGTTATACCCTATGTTTCCTCCCAGTCTGCACTTTGTTTAACATTGAGAGCATGAATCTTTTCAATTAAAGTGAATTTTAGAGAGACGACACACCATTTGTTGCATAGATATTGGTATATTTTTAACATTTTACCATTATCCTAAAATTTTGGTTACCCATGTATCTCAATTTCAATTTCTTCATATTTGAAAACCATGATGACTTGGTAGGAACCTGACCATCATGAATTTAACATTCCATGGAATAATTTCATCAAGATTTTAATTATAGAACTCTATACACTAATGTTAATATTTGATGCATAATTCATTTTTCGTGATATTTATTTTTTATTTTCATTATATTTTTTTTCACTATCACAAGAAAATTTTCTAATTTCTTTGAGCTCATCAATTTGAAGCATTCTGACTTCCCAATAATTTTCTAAAAAGTATTTTTTGGGTGAGTTATAGTTTCCCAATAATTTTATAGATATAAATAACTTATTAAGGATGTGATAAAATTATACATTCTAATTACATTTTCATTGCAATGACTTTAACATCAAATAAAATAAATTGTTCCAAAAATATATTTATGGATATTTTATAATAAAAATATTTTATTAATTGATTTAAAATTCATAAAAATACTATATTAATCCATGAGTATAGTATATGTTTGAACATATAAAGCATGTTCCATTTATGGTTAACTTTTTCTTTTATAGTAACTTTATTTACCTTTAAATTGTAAAAAACCTTGATATCCTTGTAATCGTCAAATGGGTTAATGATGGGTTAAAACAAAGAGATAAGATTGAGAAAATCACGTAAAACAATCAAAATTTTATTGGATGATATAACCATACTAAATTCAAGATTCATGAACTTGGTTCCGATTTTACATGAAAATTAATTTATATTAATATAAATCTTTAAGTAATTCCAAGATTGCCCCTCCCCACAATCATAAAAGGGAACCTCCTCTCCTCTATTCCTCACATTTTTGAAGCACTCTAGATCATTAAAGCCATACCGAAATCAATAAATAAAATCCATCCCCATTATATAGAGGTATTATTTTGGGAAGAATGCCAACCTTAGAGGTATTAAGGTGAAAAAACAAAGGAGGTTGTCCGAAGAAGAGGTACAACATTTAAATGAATGTTTTAGTTTTATTTTTTCTCTATCACTATAAAATAATATTTAACCATGATAAAATAATAAATTAAGTATTTTAAATATACTTATATGTTATTAAGTTAATATAATAAAATATATCCATCTTATGTTCAATCAAATGGGAAATGAAACTATCGTTCATGTGTAAGGAAAATTACCTCCTCACGAACCAATGGAATTCATTTTCCATCACCACCAATAATGAATAGTTATAATGATGGATTTATGGTATGTATATAATATTAATTAAATAATTATCATTCTATAAACACAATATATCATTTATTTTCTGAGTTTTCTATCCACTGAAAAATGATAACTTTGTTAGTTGGTACATTTGGATTACCACACCCACGAAGCGATGTGATTCGTTTTTCATCACTGCATCACATGGATGACATATATAAAGTATTTAAATATATAATATGATATTTAAGATATAATAATTATTATTTAAATATAAAATAACAAATTACATATTTATTTCATGATTGTTGAAAAATGGAAATGTTACTCATGTGCACTAATGACCCACTATTTCAATGACTATAACATAATTTATTTTTCAAAAAAACAATAAATTGTTTTCTATAAAAGTATAATTAATTTTAAAAAATAATAATAATTTCAGGATTTTTATTCAGTAGATGATTGAACAAACATCCCTTTGTCTATGGACAACATACTGATATCATTTTGAAGCAATGAACCGAATATCCTCAAAATTCCCAACATGGAATTAACTGATTAAGAAATTAAATATGTAATTAAAATAAATAAAATAAATTGTTTAAGTATATAGTGTTAATATTATAATTTTTTTTAGAAACAAAATAATTTATATAAGTTTATTATATAGGTGTTAAAGGACATATATAACATCTTTGGATTCAAGGTAAGGGATTTCATCTCAATTTCCTTTTTTTGAGAAATGTTTTAATATTATACACCTAATTTACTTTATTTGGTGTATATACTACCCCTTTAAATGTTATATCATGAATCCTTCATATATCATGATATTTTATGTTACAATTTATGTCACTTCATCCAAGGGGTTTCAATTAATAAATTAATAAAGCAGTAAGAGTTTTCATAACTCAATTTCCTTTCATTGGGTAATATCAAATATTCATTGGCTATAATTTCATATTTATGTGTGAAATGAACTATTATATATTATGTTTTATTTCCAGTTGTTTTTTGTGGATTTAATTTTTTTTACACATAATCACTCCATTCATTAATTCTCAATTTGATGATATGATCTTTGAAATTGTTATTCATCTCAAATTTTCATTCTCTGGGACATATGTTTATGTTATACATTCATGATATTTAAAGTTTCATTTGAAGTTATTATTTAGTAGGGATTACAATTCAAAAGTAACCAAAGTCATAATGTATTTAGGTTTCAATCCCATTTTATCAATATTTTTTATGATTGATTTTCAATTGAGGAAATTTTATGATCCTTATTTGATAAACCTGTTTAATTTTAATTATTATCATGACCTTTTCCACTAGGGAAATCATGGATAGAAGAAGTATGACTTTGAAAACACCAAATATATCTCTAATAGGCTACGGTCTAAGTATAAGAGTTGTGTGGAAAATAATTAATATGTAAGGCCTTAGACTAAGTACCTATATGCATGCACACACATCCATATGTATGAAATCATATATAGATATAAAGAAAATAATGAACATTTAGAGTGTAACCATGTATGCAACAACCTATAGGAAAGAATTAGAGTACAATAGTGTAGTATAAATGTGGAAAGTAAAAGAAAATCCCATACAGAAAATAAGGTCCCAAACATACAATAACTAGTAGGTGGGAGACAAATGGATGCTCGAATCACAATCCCCATTACAGACCATCATACATGGTAACTTCCAAGAGGCTCTATACTCCATAGAAACAAGGTCCTCCGATATCACCTTCATTAGTCCTATCATTTTCACTAGACATAAAATGTGAGGGCCTAAACTGTGCACGGTTGGAAATATACATACCCAATAGGTGGCCCAAAAACTAGGAAGGGTATTAGAAAAAGGAAACATAGTTATCTCAATTCGAAAAGAAAATTTGTAAAAAGTAACCCAATAGATATTCTCATAAAAAAAACCCAAAGGAATAAAATTGGACCTCTATCAATATATCGGAACTAATAACTACGATCCTTCCTATAACTAAAAGCTCCATATCTAATTCCCTAAACTAAATGCAACTTCACTATATTCCATATAGAGGACACACACCTCTCCAAAATTCTCCATAACCATAGGAGTACAATCTCAAACCATATATTTCACATAGCCTCACAAGAAACTGAGAAAAGGGCATCAATACTAACTACTATACTCCACATATGAGGGATTAACAACTCCAATGGAGGACACACTCCTCACTAGAGTTCAATAACGAGAGAGTACCACTACGAAGATAGAGGACCCATGCCCTATGTAGTATGGGGGATTGCTGAATCTACCTTAGTAAAGTGTACAGGGGACCCATTCCATCATGTGATAGGGGAGTACCTACACTGAAATATCTCTATAGAATAACCTGATCTCAACCATTGTACAAGCCTCATTGAAAGAAACATACTGATCTTGACACATTATGTATTATCATTGATGAGAAAATATATTCAACCATCAAATTATACATGAAAAAACACTATGTATAGGATACATGGGGGTCCAAATACAAGTCTAGAAGAAAAATATATGAAGGTCAGATGTCTTGTGAAAAATGGTACATAGTTTCATATGGTATAAGACCATTCCTGGACACATAGTCATGTCCTCTCATGCACACAGATTTTATGGCCATGTAAATATGCATGACATGTATATAGAGTAAATGGTGTGTAAAACTTCTTGTAAACTTCGCTTGTGTCCTTTCGCACATAATTAATGGATGAAAATGTGGTCCCACGTGGTGTACATGATGTTTACTTTCTGTCCTATAACGATCCCATGACAATCAGCCCATTCCTATCAACATCATCCAGTTCCCAAGTACATTACCCAATTCTCTTGTACTTATACATGTTTGGGTACATCTAGGGTTTATCTTTATACTACTACAAGACCATATCCTCTTAACTTGGGGTTTTTTTTACCAATTTCTCATACATATGGACAAGTACCACTATATGGAATATACATTGAGTATATGATGTGTAGTCCTGAAAACTCATTCTCCCGTAAATAGGAAGAACAAATAGTGTGTGATCCTAAACTACATGCCGTGTGATCATGATTTGTGAATTTGAATTCGTTATAAACCTCCCAATACCCCCATTTTCCCAAGATTAATCCTAGAATGACCCCCTTGGGGTCTTTATTATTCATAAAAAAATTGATTTTAATCCTATAAACCAAGCTAATATAGCGATTGATGATCAAAATTCAAAATCTTTTTACCTTTTGGTGAAAAATCCAATGCTTTTTTGTCTAAAGTGGTTCTTTAATGATGATACACCTCAATCTGATCTTGTTCACCATCAAGAATGAAGTATGGTGGCCCATCTTCTATGTCAGTTTTTTTATCACCAGTGGATTAAATCTCCCTCCCATATTCCATGCATAAGAATGAAATTGTTATGGGAGAGGAATATTTTATTATTAAATAATTAATTAATTATAATTAATTTAATTAGTTTTTATATTCTTTAATGATCACAATCCATGGAACACCTGATACCAAACCACTTTATATCGTGCTTAGGATAAACCCTATACCCCAGAAATAATAAATATATTATATTTTCCATACGGGGTCCTAATTAATGGGAAAACCATTTATTCTGAAAATATGTTGAAACATGATTTTATATATAATATTATTTTTAATATATTAATTCTGGGGTCCCTAAACACCTGACCATAGCTCCAAATCCAAGTAAGAATCTATATATATATATAAATATTCAAAGGACTATACTTAAAAAACCAACATTATTACATTCTCACCTCCTTTAAGGTTTCCTCCCTAAAAATATCATCACTAAAAAACTGGCAGTGGTACTCAACCCATATCTAACTCTCATGCTCCCAAGAGCTATCTTGTGTGGTCCCATGCATCCAAGGCACTCATACCAAAGGAAGGGTCCATAAATTTTGGATCCTCTACTTATGATCCTCAATCGCCCCTAGGTACTCTAAAAAGGGGTCTATTTCATTGACATATTGTTCTCCCGAGTTGATAATGTGTGAAGGGTCACAAAAATATGTCCTTATCCAAGACACAAGAAAGACATCATGCACTCAATCCAACTGATGTGGTATGACCAAGTGGAAAGAAACCTTGGAAACCCTACATAGGATCTATAATGGATCAATGAACCTTAGTGGTAGCTTTCTTCCATGACTAAACCTCCAAAATCCTCATCATAGCGAGACTCTCAATAAAACATTGTATCCCTCATCGAAATCCAAAGGCCTTTAACTATTATTTTTGTATAATTTCTATGATCATAGGAAGTCCTCAAATGCTTTTGGATCACCTAAAAGTTCTCTATCATATCTTAAACCATCTCGAGAACAACAAGGCATTTCTCACCACCCTCTATCCAACATAGGGGTGACCTAAAGGGTCCTCCATATAGGATATCAAAATATGAATGGAATATAGTAGAGTGATAACTATTAATATAAGTGATATCTACCAATGAAAAGTGATCTTCCTAGCTCTATAAATAGTATACCACATAGGTTCTTAGCATTTCCTCTAACACCTAGATAGTTCTCTTAGTCTTCCCATCCATCTGGAGGTGAAATTTCATGTTCATCTGGAGTTTTTCCCCCTAAGTCTCATGTAGGACCCTAACAAATGTGTCATAAATTATGAATCATGATAAGAGATGATTATTTTGAGTATCCCATGAATGTAGATAATATCCTGCACATATAACTGTGTCAAACTCTCAAATGAAGTCTATTCCTGAATGGTAATAAAGTGTGATAAATTGGTAAGTTAGTAAATAGTAACCTAGATAGAATCATGGAATATCACTATCTGAAAAATAACTATCAAATAATACATTTATATTCTATCCCACTTCCATTTTAGGATCTCAAGTGGTTGGATCAAACCAATTGGATCTTGAGGTTTTCCCTTTTCTGGATGACATTTGAGACATCGAGAAAAAAAAACTGCAATGCTCCACCTCATACAAACCCAACCAAACTTCCAATGTATGACCTTTTAAATTTTTTACACCCCCAAATATACATATAAGGGATAAATATAGGACTCCCTTAATACCTTCTCTCACAATGTGAATAGATCCACTGATCATCCACTAAAATGGATGCTGTTTTCCTATCCATTAGAGAACCCATAAACTGATTCTCTTGAAGATATATGATCATATATAACTACACAATTTATATCTCTCAACTAAGACTCTTTCACATGATAAAAAATTGGAGGAGTCAACACCATTGAATGAATAAAAAACTGCACCCTCTCCTTCACCAGGGTTAGCTATAATGAGGATAACTACTTAGAAGACTCCTTCACCAAGCATGAATGAGACTACCTATTAAGGAATAAACCACCATGTTTCCCTTACCAAATATCTATAAGTTATATTCATATAGGAACTACAACCTAATCCTCTATATCAAGTTATTTTATCTTTGATAGAAGATGTACTTACGACTCTGATGGTATAAGTAAATAGAAAAATTCTCTCCCAAAGATAGCGCCTCCACATCTTCAGGGTGAAGACTACCACTGCGAACTCTAGGTCATGAGTCACATAGTTCTTATTATGGGGTCTAAATTACCACAACCCATAAGCCATCATTGCCTACCACTACATCAATATGAAACCAATCTGATCTCCAGAGGCATAAAAAAACAACAAAAACTAAATTCCATCCTCTGGCAGTCTCAACACTGGAGCACTAGTTATCATCAGCCATAACTCCTCAAAGGCTCTTAGACTATACTTAGTATAGATAAACTACTATAATTTCTACATCATGGTGTTCAAATGGAATTCTATCCTAGAAAATTCTCCTATATAACTCATATAGTACCTCATTAATCCAAGGAATATTCACACAACTAACATGCTCTTGGGTGTATCCCAAGAAAGAGCTAGATCAATCTTCAATTGATCCATAGATAAACTAAGATCATAGATGACATGCCCAATAAATTGAACCTCATGGATCCATAATTGAAATTTCAAGAGCTTACCATAAAGTTAGTTATCTCAGATTTTGTCTACAACCAAACTAAAATGATCTTCATGGTCATCTTATGACATAGAGAAATTAATAATTTTAATGATGATGACAACCAAAAATCATCCCAAGTATGGATAGAATATTAAATTTATTAGATCCATGAACACAATAGGGACATTATTCACATTAAAAGTCATCAATCAGAATTCATAGTTTCTATATCAAAATTAGAATTGTATATTTAGAATATTATCCTCATGAACCCTCAACTAGTGTTAGATGGACCTGAGACCGATCTTTAAGAACCAAGTCATACCTCTTAATTGGTCTAAAGTGTCTTTAATCCTTAACAAGGGGTTATTTTTCATTATCATTACTTGATTCAGGTGATGATAATAAATAAATATCCTCAAGATCCTATCAGCATTTTTCATGGAAAAAACTAGAGTTTCCTAAGGGGACACATTAAGTTTATTAAAATATTTCTCTTAAAGGTATTCCAATATCATCCTCAACACATGGATTGAAATATGTTTCATACAATATTCCGAAGAAGATATTTTTATGGTCTTAGGGTAAAGGTTGAGGCATAAGTCTATCTACCTCCTTAGAAATAGTCCTAGTATATCTATAAGAATTAAATTTATATAATCCTCCAATAGAACTGAAATTTTGATGCCTAAAGATTCCACCTCCCCAAGGGTAAGTCCTCCAACTGATGGCTAAGGGGTTGCAGTTTTCTTCCCATGATAACCACTCACTCAAAAATAAGTTCTCTTTGTCCCATAAAGGAGAATATTCTCCCATTTGTCTAAAGGCATCTAAATCTCCTGTGATGATAGTATATCTGGGCAAAAAACTTGGGGAAAAATTATATACCCAAGTTCATGTCATAATATTTCATTGTGAAAACCAAGATGTCCCATGAGAAGCTCTCTCCACCGATTTCTAACTCACACCACCAAAAGATATGAGATATGGAAGAATCACTCCCAATATGAATCTCTAGACATATTTTCTAGGAAAATGTATCAATATGATGCTATATCTCTTTCTCTATAATGGGATATGGATATGTATTAATGGCTCACTCCTATTTCAACTGGTACACTATAAAGGGCAGTAAAGAAATATATCATACCTCAAATCAACTACAAAGTAGCTTGGTCATATCCCTGTGTGGACTAGAGCTATCTATAACCATGACTATAAGCTCCCTGTTCTTGGAATTGGACACTATGTGGTAGGGGTGGATGTAATTCGTAGATTCTCCCACCACCAATAGCTTCTCCCCTTAAAGATCCACTTTCTTTTATACAATCATTGCCTCCCTAGGGGACACCCTATCCACTCCATGGAGATCCATAATCATGGAATTTTCTCTTATATGGAAGTCCAAATTCTATCTTCCTTCCCTCATCATAATGATGAGTCAGGAAATCACGAGTCATGTGATATCACCCATCACATGCATACTATCACATCTATCCTAGCTATATAGACCCTCTGTGTGAACCCTACACTATAGATCCATGTTTATAAATCTGAGAATGAATATTAATCATACAAAGAGACCTTGATGGACGGATATTTATAGATATTATAGATGAATCAACCACATCATAACTATTTCCTTCTCTTGATTATAGTAATCCCTTAGCTAGGAATAATTCTATAACTTGAGCCCTCTCCAACAATCAAGCATAAGTGGATAAGAATTTGGATACCACACGGACATGAATGTCTCTACATAGGAAATGGTCAGAATTACAATCCCTAAATAATCCATATTTCACCATATCAAGGGAGTATCTCATGAGTTTAGTGAACCTCATGACATACTCATCAATATATATATCCCCCTGATGTAGGTTGAGAAGCTCTTTAATGTGAATAAAGAGAAAGATTTATGGGTAGTAATCATCACGTAACAGTTGATGGAAGCCTAAGAAAGAGAGCATCACCTCACTATGGGTTTTTGTAATCAGACTCCACTAGTGCCCTACTGTTCTATGAAAAAGACTAGAATCAAGCACACAAATCTCTTCAGATGGTATCTAAACAAGTCTAAACACTTGGACTGCAAACTCTAACAAATCCTCCTCTACCTAAGGTCCGAGATCACCATTAAACCTCAATTTGATCTGGTGTTGGAAATCGCATATTGCGCTAATCCTAGGAATATTCTCATAATGAACTACTAGTTCTATCAGCTATCCAACTAGTAGATCATATCTTTAAATAGTTGATGCGGGTGCAAAAACTTATCAAAAGATGGTGAAAATAACCGCTTACTACTTATTAGAAACACTTCATGAGTAGGTTATCTAAACCGAGGCCTCATCACTCAACAGATCTTATTCCTAATTCAGTATCAGCATCCAAGATAACAGTCTTCATAGAGGTACCATGAAAGTTATTAAGATGTACCATAGTTTGATTAACATATCGAGGGAGATGGCTTAAAAGGACAAGATATTAAAATGACCCAATCCTATATTTTTCATTTACATATGATTCCTTTCCAATTACATGTCATCATTTAGATATGACATGTAGGTAGTAAATGTTCTGGTTTATGGATATGTCAGCTGCCACACCAACACGGTGTTCACTAGCTTGATATCCAAACTCGAGAGAACTTGACACAATTTCACTAAGTTCCCAATCTAAACCTCATAATATTTTCAACTCCAAATATAGAACTATGAAAGGACTTCTCTAATACAACTCTATCAAGAACCAACCCCCAGCGACCACTTGGCCAGAGGAAGGCTGAGAGTGAAAACCCCAATCCCACCTCCAATAAAATTCTGGATGGAATCAAGTGTCGAGTAAGGAATAATAAATATGGGAGGCCTTAGAATACATAATTATACACATTCACACAAATAAATATACATAAAACAATTTAAATATATAAATAAAATACTGACCATCTTGAGTGTAACTAAGAATGAAACAACCTCTAGGAAAGTATTAGAGTAAATTTGTATAGTAAAAAAGTGGAAAGGATAAAATACATGCCTAACATGAAATGATGTCCCAACCTGATAGTAAATGGTTAGAGGGAGACTGAAGAAGTATGTACTCACAATATCTAAGGACAACCACCATAAATAGTTAGTTCCATGAACATCTATGCTCCACAGAATCTAGGTCCACTAATATCATTTCTTATTAACCTTTTTTCTATTTAAGACATAATTAGTGTGGATAAATCCCATGTATATGGGAGTATATAGGTACCCAATAGGTTCATAAAAAAATATAAATATGATTATTGGAAGGAAAAAATAGTCATATTAATCCTATAATAAAGTTCATAAAGAGAAACCCAAAAAATATTGTCATAAAGAGACCTAAATGAAAGAAAAAAGTGATTTATATCTCTATAGACCAATTAAGAAAGATAAGCCTACCTACTGTACCAAAGATGAATCAACAATTATCAGAACCAAATACAACCTCAAAATAATCCAAATGGTTTTCCCACACCACACGCCTATGATCCATAGATGAGGGTGAACAATATCTGTACATACATATCGCATAACCTAATAAGAAACTGTGTGTAGATCTCACTCCTCGCTACTTTCCTCCATATTAAAGGGAGCAAAAACTCCTGTGGAAGACCTATTACTCACAAAATCTCAATAAAGGGGGAGTTACAATCTATAGATTGAGGACCCATGTTATTTATAGTATTTGAGAGTTCTAAATATACTTGTCTAAGAGTATGGGGGACTTGTTCCCTAGTGTGATAGTGGAGTATTGACCCTTGAATATCTCCATTCACCAAACCGATATGATCCATTGGCCAAACATCCATGAAATAATTAACCCTCTCATAATTCCTCATGTTGTATATATGATTCTAAAATGGAGGCCTCTATCATGTTATATGTGAAAAACCACATAGGATATGCTACTTGTGGACCAAAATATGAGTCTAGAAGATGGAGAAACACAAGATAAAAGTCTCACTAAAAGGGGTACACAATATGTACAAGGTATCACAAAACATGTGACCCTACCTAGGAACCTGGGCATGTCCTATCCTACACATGGTTCAGCTGGCCATGTGGATGTACACATAGTGTATATAGAGTACAATGAATGTAAACTCTTCTGGACACATGGGGCATGTCCTATCCCACACAAGGCTTGGCTGGCCATATTATCCCACATGATGTGTACATCGTGTACATAACAAGAATTTTATAGCCTAGTCTGAGCCAATTCCCATTATCTTATTCCCATGTATATAATCCCATTTTTGCGCACTTCACATTAAATATAAGAATTTCACTGTTCATGGGTACATATGGGGTCTTGTTGTGTACTACTACAAGACCATGTCCTCTTAACATGAAATGTCTTCCCAATTTTTGGGCCACATGGAATAGTCCCACTACATGACATGTACATTGAGTACTTGGTGTATAGTCCCCAAAACTCATCATTCCCCCAATGGGAATAACACATGGCGTGTTCTCCTAAACTACACATCGTGTGACCATGATTTATGAAGGAAATTTCTTTAATAAACTCTCAAAACCCTATTTTTTCCAGGATTAATCATAAATAAACCCTGAGGGGGTCCTTAGAAATCATAAAAATGGGTTTCAAGCAACTAAAATACAAAAATGTAAAGACTAGGGCTCAATACTCAAAATTCTCCTACCTCATGATGAAAATAATGGAGATACGGGTCCGAAGTGATGCCTAAAACATGGTTCACCTTGATTCAGTCTTGATCACCATCAAGGATTAACTGTGGTGTGGAATCCTTTATCTTGGTTAACAAATAACCCATCAGAGAAAAATACATACCCTCTTCCATGCATATAAATCTAATTGGGGTGGGAGAGGAGTATTTTACTCATTATCAATTAATTAATTAACTATAATTAATTAATTAGTTATTATGTTTACCAATTTTCACTTTTCATCGAACACCTAACACCAACAATCCTTATGTCATTACTATGGAAAACACTACATCCTAAAAATAACCAAGGTCTTTTATTTCCCATCTAACATCATAAATATCAGGAAAACCATTTATCCTAAAAAGATGTGCACATATATTTTTATATATAACATATTTTCAATATATTAATTGTGATGTCCGAAGACACCTAATCTCAACACCGAATTCAAGTAAAAAATTCATATATATTTATGGAAATATTAAAAGGACTAATCCAGTGAAATTGGGTTCAATACACTTATCCTCTATATTTTTTTGGAATTTTGATGTTTTAGTACCATTTCTCTCTCTTCGGCACTCAAAATGTTTCATAATTGTTCTAGGAAAAGATAACCTTATTTATCCCCTTTTAGCCAAAAAAAATTATCTTCTATATAATTTTTTCTTAAATATTTTCCGGAAATTTATTTTATAAAAATAAATTAAAATATCATGCGATTTTAAAATAACTCTATGTTTGATAGTGTTTACAACAGGAAATGACTTTGGTAACCTAGCCATTGTAATTGGTTAAAATTAATAGTAGTAAAATAATTTATAAAAAATAAATATAATGGTCCTAATAAATAAAAAATTATTGATAAATTCTTATTCAACAAGAACTCATTTTTTAGTAAAGTCATTTTATCCTTCAAGAATACATTTTCTTCAAGAATTATTTTTTATGAGTGAATACTATAATTAATTTATGGATATTTTAGAAAATTTATTTGATAAAAATGATATCATTTTTCAAATTTTCATTTAAAAATTATCTTAATAAAATATTTTTTTGATTTTTCTGAGAAGATTGACTTTCAGTTAATAGTGAAAAATATTGATTTTTTAAAAATATCATTTATTTTTATTAAACAATGAAATTTAAATGTAACATTATGATTTTAAATGGATCTAAAAATAAAGTAAGTGTTATTTAGTTATATATAATCTAATAAATAACATTGTATTCATTATTATACCTTATTTTGGTAATAGTTCATTTAAGATTAAAAATGTATTTTTCTAACAAAACTGTTTTTGTTTATATTTTTCATTTTTATATGAAATAAATTTATTCCACTTATATAATTTGAAACTTTAAAAATGTATTAATACTTTAGAAATAATAGGTATAAAGTTTTTAAATATGACCCTTTTATTTTTGGATATTATGAATTGAAACCATAGAAAATTGCATTACCACAATAATGGTAAAATGCATTAATTGGGGTTAAAACTAATATGTTAAGGACTCAAAATCATTCAAAACATTGAATTAATTTTACTTTATGAGTATATTTCTTCCATAATAATAAAAAATTTAAAATTAGAGCTTTTTTCCATTTATAATTGATTTTAACCATTTTAACATTTTAAGTAAATGTTATGTAAAAAATGTCCCTTTCTTGATTTTAATAATTATAATATTTTTTGAAATGTATAAAACAAATATTAGGTTATAAACAGTTATTTTAAATAAATATTATTTTTATCATGTTAATTTATTTTTAATTTTTAGTTATAAAATAATTACCATAAATTCTTATGAAACTTTGACATTGGGTTCGTGAAAGCAAGAGAAAAATCAAGTGAATGATTTTAAAAACACTAAATGTAATATTTTTTTGGGTGTATTTTAGTGTCCCATTAATTTAAAATATTGATATAAAATATTTTTAATGTATTAATGTTTAATATTATAAATCAATTACTAGATTATTTTCTTTGAAGTCAAGATAACTGAATTGTCTTTAAAATGGAATTAATGTTATTTTATGTAAAATAATATTTTATTTAATAATTTGAAAAATAATAATAAAACTTATTGAAGACAAGTATGATGTGGAATTGTCTAAAATTTAATCCATTATCCTTTTATGATCCAATTTTTACCATATAAATATATTTATAACCCTTAAAAATTGAGAAAGTCATTATCATACTTAAAGTTAAAATTGGGTAACCAAGACATTAAACAAATATAGATGGTTTAAAATGATATCAAAACATCTATAAATTTTATTGTGTGAATATATTAATATAGTATACTAATAATTTTCATATTTATTATATATTATAATAATTTTACATGAGTTAATCACATATTATATTATAATATTTTATGTACCTTCAAAAATAGATGTAATGATATTTTAGAGTAAATGATATTTTATAAAATGATTAAAAATTCAAAAATATATATATTCATCCAAGTGAATTGTATATGTTTTAAAATATCATCCACTATCCATTTATTAGTTACTTTTCCATTTATAATAACTTTCTTGACCCCTAAAGAGTAAAGATAATGATATTACCCTAATTTTAAAAAGGGTTAATGAAGGTTAAAAAAATGGGGTAAGGGTAAAAAAATATAAACATGTAAAACATTTATTTGATGATATTATTTCAACAAATAATCATCCTATATTATAATTATATAAATTTGGATCGAAATAAACATGAAAATTAATTTATTTTAATTTAATACTATAAGAAATTCAAAGAATTCCCATCCTCTCACTTATAAAAGAGAACTTACTCTCCTCTCTTTTTTCACACCATTTTAGTAGTATATATCATCATATACCTACTAAAACCCCTTAATAACATTTCTAACCATGTTCTTGAGGACATTATTTGGTTATAATACCAGTATAGGATGTCTTAAGTTTTAAAGAAAAGGAAGCTGTCCAAAATAGTGGTATATATTTTAACCGAATGTATTAGTTTCATTTCCTCTTCTACATCCTTCAAGTATTATTCAAACACGATAAAATAATAACACTAGTATCCTTAATATACATAAATGTTGTTATTTTAATTTAATAATGAAGTTCCTACACCCAGTGATTAATATACTCAATCATTGATCAAATCAGAAATATATTGTTCTGAAACTACACTTACTACAAAGGTGTATAAAAGTGGCAGAATGGTTTCAATCCCCTAAAGAAAACTGGTTAGAAAAAAACTATTAAATTCAAACCCTAAGTTATTATTAATAATATTCACTCTTCTAGTTAGGGTTTTATAGAACTAGGTTTGTTGGATTTAAATGATATGACAAAGAAGGGATCAAGGTTAATTTCAAGGATTTTGGAAAATGATAATCCTAAATATAGCTTGGGATAATACTATTGATTAGGATATGAAGTTGTACAAGGTTCAAAAATTTGTTATGTTCAAACAAATTGGATATAACTATGTTGAAACTATCACATATTCTAGGTATATAAAGAAACCTAGATTCATTATTATTAGATTATATTATAGAAAGTGTCACATGATAATGGTTATATCCTTATAAACTTTAATTAGACTTGTTTTTTTAAATTACAGATCACATGGCTAGGGTCGTGTAATAGAATGTGATAAACATTTTTTTAAAAAATAACTACTATGTGTAGGGTTTTCAAGGATCAATTTATGGATTCATTAGGATCAGAAACAACCCAACCCTCAACCCCTAACCCTTAGAGGATTATCCAAGAATGGTGGTGATGATAATAAGAAAAGGAATATAAAACACTATTAGTATAAACATAAAGTAATTAATATATATGAAATCCATTGTTAAATTTTTTTTAAATAAAAATCATCAATTAAATAAAATTGAATATAAAATGAAATACTAACTCAAAATAATGAAATGATGAACAAACATCAATCATTTATGAAGAATAAAGATTAGTATAAATAATAACATCAAAATGAAAACATAATAGAAATGATTTAAGAATGAATATAGGATGGTAAAAAGTAAAAAGTATTAATTAAAAAAAGAGTGTAATGAATTGAAACCAGTTTAGAAGAGAAAACAAAAGAAAAAGATGAGGAAAAATGAGAGAAATAACGTAGGTCATAGCTTTGGTACATAGAGAGCATCAACAAAATAATTATTGGCATGAAAAATAAAATACATGTAAAGGACACATGTTTTGTATTCGATTTAAGGGGATTATGTCTCCGCATTTACATGACGTGAAATATTTACCCATCTTGATCTCTAAATCCACAATCTCCTCCAAAAATATTAAATTTCATGGGATTATTTTACTATAACATTTAATGGATGAGATCTCAATTTTTTTTTACATCGTGTACATTCTAAGAATCATGTATGTGATTGATGTCTTGAACTTCGTTCACATTGTGTAATTTTAGCGGAGTTTGGATTTCGAAAGTCTAACGATGTGTAATGGAGCAAAAAATAATGTAATCTCATTACATAATGTAATTTCTCATGGTTTGGCCTTTATTATACAATAATTCTTTGAATAGGGAATATAAATCTTGTATGTGATTCATGATGTGTAAAACCTATTTTTCAAAATTTAATAATTTTATCATTTGAGTCCAAAATTCCCAATTCTAGAAAAAAATAAAAACCTAGTTCATTATCAGGTACATCATGAATAAATCTTATATAAATGTACTCAATATGTATATATAATTTTAGATTATCAAATTCACCTACACTTGAACAATTTATTTTCCTCAAGAAAAAATAATATCAACAATTATTACAAATGAAACAATTTTTAATATAGAAAACATTCATTACAACAAGGAAAATTAAAGTAAGTGTATGTGTAAAAAGTAAGTCCTCCATAATAAATCATGTAAAGAAAATGGGTCATGCCTCATATTTTAGTTCATTATTCAGATTATTTATTCCTACAATTACTATTTCATAAATGTTCCTTAAATGATATACCAATTTTTAAATTTATCTCCCAATAATTTATATCACATAAATCAATGTAAAAATAAAACTGTATTTATTCTCATACCCTTAATACATGTTCCTAACCACATGATTTCATTGGTTATATTATCTATACTTCATAAAGATAAATGGAAAATAAATTATGAGGGATTCAAAAATAAGGTTTAAATGTGTCTGAGGTAGATGATAGGTGGGTGGAAAATAAAAATAAAGATCATAAGGGGGGGGGGTAGATCTAAATTAATAAGCATTAAAATCATGAATAGTTAAATTAATTGACTCCCATAGACAAAATGTTTCCACTCCAACATCTCAAAGTGGGTCCACGAGTATATCCGGTAAGTATCTAGAATGTGACCATTTTCCTTTATTTTTACTTCTATTTATTATTCAGAAATAATGTTATGTGAAGGTATTACATCCATTACTTAGAAACATATAATCCATTATATGATTCATCAGTCTATTAATAGTGATTTTGACATTCCCAATACACAAACAAAATTGTTTTTCTTTTTATTTCTTATATATATATATTTATTTTTTCTTAAAGGAGCAGGGTATATATAAAAAATTCCAAAAGTATTCATGAACCATGTATATAAATCTTTTTATAGTATCATAGTACATGCCCTTAGTATCAACATCCCTTGTGTTTCTAAGATGAAAAATCCCTCAAAACTGTTCAAAATACAATCATGAATAATACCAAGATTAGGTTAGGAAGGGATACTGGACATGAAATGGCTACATCTAACAAGTTTATTTATGGTTACTATAGACTAAAGAAAAAAACATGTAAAGGTGGGTCTCTAGAAAAAAATGTCTCACATAGATTTCCTTAATAATTTAAAAAGTTTACTTGTTTAATCATAGCCTCATAAGATCTCAATGCAAGTTATGACAGGTTTATAAGCCCCGAGTGGCTGCCAAAAAATATGCGAAGATAAGAATATGAAATCTTGGGTCTAGAATACTATAAATAATTAGATCATATAAAAACTAGAAAATTAATCAAGGAATAAAATTTAGTAATAAGTCAATCAAAAGAAATTGAAATAATATTTTATTGGAATTAAATTACTAAACTCTGAAATCATTCAAAAAAATAAACCAGAATAAAAATGGAATACAAAATTCTCCAAACTAACATTGTGTTTTATTTAAATGGGTATAAGGGGATTCCAATTTTAGATCTTCTTTTCAATGCAGAATATATCATAGACAACTGAAAATAAGCCATGATTTATGTGTATCAATAGTAAATCTCAAGAAATACGCCTCCACACTTAAAATGAGATAGTTTCTACACTGTTTATGAATGAATCATGGGAGAGCAAGAAAGTATAGCTTGTGGAAAAATGAAAAGGAATTTTAGGAATTAAAAATAGGGAATCAAGAGCTCCCTGTAGTGAATTTCATTTCATGGGGAAACTTATTGGAAGGTGATTGAAATTTGGGATACCTAAAAATATTGTTAGAATAAGAAAACTACCTATACTATATAAACCATTAGTTCATAGAGGTTAAAAAATTTGGAAGCAAATAATTAGGTAGTTGCACACAGTTGAAAGTAAGGAAAATTATCTTAGATAAATAAAATAGGTTGATTACAGTGACATTTGGGATGACATATAAAAAATGATAGTAAAGATACAATAATTATTATAAGAAAAATATTGAAATAAAAGGGAAAAATATGGTATTCCTCCCATAAATTTCTAACAATGTCTTTATCAGCCAGACAGATGGAAAACGTAATTAGTTAGTGTCATAAATTTGATTAGAGTTTCTCTATCTTCTGTAGGAACTGGTTGTAGTGTCATTTAGATCACGAGGACGCTCGGTGGGATTAACCACTATAGGATGATATAGAAAATGAATCTCATGTGGTAGGAATAACTACCTGTTTAGTTTAGCCACATGTTCATAGATCTCAAGAGGGATGCCAGGGGGTTTCCTGATAGGCTCATCAGTTATAATAGAAGAGTATGTGTTGGGTCGGAAGAATCCCGAGGGAAAGATGGCAAGAGGGGGGGTGAATTGCCTTTTAAAAAATTGATTAACAAATTAAAAATCAAAGTAAAAGTGCAGCGGAAATAAAAGAGGCAATCACACAAGAAATTGATAACGGAGTTCGGCCAACAACCCGGCCTACGTCTCCGCTCCCAACTCAACTGTTGAGAGATTCCTACCGCTTGCTTTTCAATGGTTTTAGCAAGAAACCCACTAGGCTTTGAGGTAGAACTAGGACCTATTACAGCTTGCTTTTGATGGTTAAGCAAGAACCCACTTGCTTTCAATGGAATAGCAAGAACCCACTAGTCTTTTTACGGGTGAAGACTAGCTCACCGAGACACAAGCCTTTTAAAGGAAAAGCTTGAGAAAACCTCTTCACACCTTAGTGGTGGTGTGAGAACCCAAAGAAGAGAGGGGATGAGAAAAGTTTGGGGTTTGTAAGCACAAACCCAATTTTAAGCTCAAAATAAAATATACAAGAAAAACCGTGATTGGGAAGACTTGGGCGCCAAAGGTTGAATGGAGTTGAAGACGTGCACTCCCAAGCTTCTTGAGTGGAGCTCCTTGGATGTGGAAGTTGTTGGAGCTATTGAGGTTCCTTTGAAGGAAGTCGCCGGAGGTACGCCAAATGATGAACAACGTGTCCGTGGGCTTCCGTATAGTTCCGGTAGGTGTCCGGGGCTTCCTCAGCCTTTATTTATAGGCTAGGAACCCTTGGGGAGGCTTCGGAGCCGTTGGAGAGGTCTTCGGAGCCGTTGGGAGTCAAGTGGACAGGCTGGTCAACAGCCCAACGGCTAGTTTGACTGTGTCCACCGGCTGGCCGGTGCAGGGCCACCGGCTGGCCGGTGCCTTGACAGTGGCTGAGAATTCTGGTCCAGGCTCTACCGGTCGACCGGTGCCAGAGCCACCGGCTGGCCGGTGGTGAGGCAGTAGCAAACCCTGTTCATTCTGGGTGCCACCGGCTGGCCGGTGCTTGGCCACCGGTTGGCCGGTGAGATGGCAGTGGCTCTGCCTTCTTCCCAGGGTCCACCGGTCGACCGGTGGTGAAGCCACCGGTTGGCCGGTGGACTGATTTTCAGTCCACTTGTGTTCCTTTGCCACTTAAGCTTGCTTGGCCCAATTCCTTGGCCACCTGATTTGATTCCTATCAATCCAAAAACACTTGAAAGAGGATTAGATAAATATGAGGGTGATTGTGATCATGAAAATAAAACCTTGAGGGGTTCGAGAGGTACAACAATCTCCCCCTATTTTGATGATCACAATCACCAAAACAATTAATGTAAAATGCTGAAATTGAAAGGAAATACTAAGCATGATGAAAATGATTCTCCCCCAATCAATCAAGAAATTTCTCCCCCTTTGTGATTATCAAAATAGAATGGGGCATAAAACTTGATTGAGGGATTTGATGAAAAACGAGATTTTAAAACAATTGAAAATGATACTAATTGTTGGAAATTTTGAAATGAAGAATTGAATTGAAAAATTTGAATAACAGTTTGAATTGAAAGTTTTGAATCAAAAACCAATTGAAATTCGAAATTTGAAACTAAATGAAATTTTTGAAATTGAGAGTTTTGAAAAATCGATACCAACTGTTGGAAATTTAAAAAAGAAAATTTAAAAGAAAATTTGAATTTCAAAGCCAAGTGTTGAGTTTGAAATGAAAACTTTGAATACACAAAAAGGCTTAAAAAAAAATCCTAACTCCCCCTAAATAAAAACAAAGAATCACTGGGGAGTGGTTTTTGAAACCGAAACAAATTTAGGCCCGGAGAGACTTGCCAAAAGGGATTTTTCAATCCAAATTTGTTTCATGGCGGGTCTTCTCCTATAAAATTCATCGGAATAGAAAATCGATTTGGGTTGGCCGTACCGGGCGTTTTTACAATTACATTCATAAATGAGATGCCCGGGTTTTTTGCAATAGTTACAAAATTTATAACAAGAGCTCCCCCTTACAAAAACAGTGGGTGCATGGGAGGAGGAAGCTTGGTTGGTATAACCAAGTCCATTGGTGGTTCGGGAAATCCTTTGTGAACCAAGAAAATTGTTCAAATTTTGTTCCCCTTGGGTGAACTTAGCAAGGGTCTCCCTAAGGTCTTTGATGGTTGATTCCATAGAATCAACATTTGGAAAATTTTGGATTTTAAGGGACATCTCCTCCTTCTCTTTGAGAAGTTGTTCTTTTTCGGAGGAGAGTTTTTTGAAAGACTTTTTCAAAGCAACAAATTTTGAAGATAGTTCATGAAAACCTTTTTCTAGTTGATCTCTAGCATGTGAGAGTTCTTCATAAGATAAATGATTTAATGAATTTGAATTTGAAGAACAAGAGGAGGAGGAATCGGAAGAAGTTACCTCATGGAATGCCATTAGGCATTTGTTACCGTTGTCGCTCGAGGAGGAGGAGGAGGATGATGAGGAGTCACTCCATGTGGCCTTGAGGATCTTTTTCTTTCCTTTCTCCTTTGGCATGGCCCGTTTCTTGTTGAGAGGGCAATCGGGCTTGTAATGGCCCTTTTCGCCGCACCCGTAGCATTTCACCTTGGGCTCGGATCTTGCGGTGGGTTCTTGCTTTCGGTGCTTGCGGGATTTCTTCTTCTTCTTGTGCTTCTTCATAAACTTGTGCATTTGGCGGGCGAGATTCTCCATTTCCGAGTCGCCGCTTGAAGAAGATGAAGATGAGGAAGATGAGGATGAGGAGGATCTTACTTCCTTTTGAACCTTGAGGGCGATGTTCTTTGGAGTTTTGATAGGGGTGCCCTCCTTTTGTGCTTGCCTCCTCATCGTGATCTCGTACGTCATTAGGGATCCGATGAGCTCCTCTACCGGCATATTTTTGACGTCCTTAGCTTCTTGGATCGCCGTCACCTTTGGTGCCCATGAGCTCGGAAGGACCCAAAGGATCTTCTTGACCATCGTTTCTGCAGAAATATTATCTCCAAGAGATTTCCTTCCATTGCAAACGTCAGTGAAGCGAGTAAACATTTCAGAAATTGACTCATTTGGATGCATGGAAAAGCTTTCAAAGTCTTGTCGATACATATCTAACCGAGTATCTTTAACTTTGTTAGTGCCCTCATGGGTTACTTCCAATAGTTTCCAAATTTCATGAGATGAGGTGCAAGTGGAAACTCGGTTAAATTCATTTTGGTCAAGGCCGCAATGAAGAGCATTCATGGCTTTGCCATCTAGCTCAAAATTTCTAATGTCGGCTTGGGTCCATTTGGATTCATCGGGGGAAGACAAGGTGTAACCTTGCATGACAATTTTATAAATGGGATATCCTATGCTTCTAAGAAAGGTAGTCATGCGGGTTTTCCAATAATTATAGTCGGTCCCATCAAAAAATGGAGCCCGACCCAATGAGAGGCCCTCGGGGGCGAAAGAGGTTGATGCCATCAAAAAGAAATAGGATCTTTAATTTGAAACCGTTTTAGGGAATTATTCAAATAATCCCTCTGATACCAATTGTTGGGTCGGAAGAATCCCGAGGGAAAGATGGCAAGAGGGGGGGTGAATTGCCTTTTAAAAAATTGATTAACAAATTAAAAATCAAAGTAAAAGTGCAGCGGAAATAAAAGAGGCAATCACACAAGAAATTGATAACGGAGTTCGGCCAACAACCCGGCCTACGTCTCCGCTCCCAACTCAACCGTTGAGAGATTCCTACCGCTTGATTTTCAATGGTTTTAGCAAGAAACCCACTAGGCTTTGAGGTAGCACTAGGACCTATTACAGCTTGCTTTTGATGGTTAAGCAAGAACCCACTTGCTTTCAATGGAATAGCAAGAACCCACTAGTCTTTTTACGGGTGAAGACTAGCTCACCGAGACACAAGCCTTTTAAAGGAAAAGCTTGAGAAAACCTCTTCACACCTTAGTGGTGGTGTGAGAACCCAAAGAAGAGAGAGGATGAGAAAAGTTTGGGGTTTGTAAGCACAAACCCAATTTTAAGCTCAAAATAAAATATACAAGAAAAACCGTGATTGGGAAGACTTGGGCGCCAAAGGTTGAATGGAGTTGAAGACGTGCACTCCCAAGCTTCTTGAGTGGAGCTCCTTGGATGTGGAAGTTGTTGGAGCTATTGAGGTTCCTTTGAAGGAAGTCACCGGAGGTACGCCAAATGATGAACAACGTGTCCGTGGGCTTCCGTATAGTTCCGGTAGGTGTCCGGGGCTTCCTCAGCCTTTATTTATAGGCTAGGAACCCTTAGGGAGGCTTCGGAGCCGTTGGAGAGGTCTTCGGAGCCGTTGGGAGTCAAGTGGACAGGCTGGTCAACAGCCCAACGGCTAGTTTGACTGTGTCCACCGGCTGGCCGGTGCAGGGCCACCGGCTGGCCGGTGCCTTGACAGTGGCTGAGAATTCTGGTCCAGGCTCTACCGGTCGACCGGTGCCAGAGCCACCGGCTGGCCGGTGGTGAGGCAGTAGCAAACCCTGTTCATTCTGGGTGCCACCGGCTGGCCGGTGCTTGGCCACCGGTTGGCCGGTGAGATGGCAGTGGCTCTGCCTTCTTCCCAGGGTCCACCGGTCGACCGGTGGTGAAGCCACCGGTTGGCCGGTGGACTGATTTTCAGTCCACTTGTGTTCCTTTTCCACTTAAGCTTGCTTGGCCCAATTCCTTGGCCACCTGATTTGATTCCTATCAATCCAAAAACACTTGAAAGAGGATTAGATAAATATGAGGGTGATTGTGATCATGAAAATAAAACCTTGAGGGGTTCGAGAGGTACAACAGTATGTAGAGCTAGACATATCTAAAATAATGTAGCAGTGGAATGAAAATATGATAATACATAATGAAATAAAAAAACAGTATCGCATATATATGTAAATAATTATGCATATGTGAATACATGTAAATACAAAAAGAGACATGGTGCCAAGGAAGGAGGAGTCAGGGTGCCAATCTCAACTGAGGTTATGTATATGGAATCTGTACCATTTAAGGGAAACTTGGATGGTGATGGAAGGGTAGGGACCTTTCCCCATCTGGCATGATCTAACAGGTACTCCTTCTAGGAGGAAGGGTCAGTAAGATCATGAGGTGGGTTGTGGTGTGGGTATAGATGAAGAAGCTGGGTTAGAAGGTGGGTGAGTTTGGGATTATGAAGGGACTAGTGGAGGGGGAGAGGTGGTGAAGTGAGATGGGTCAGTGTAAGGAATGTGGAGATAGGGAAAAATCTGTCACTAGTTATCAAAGATAGCTAGAATAAATGGGAATAGTTCAATGAGAATGGGTGGATAGGGTGAAGATGAAGCAGGGGTAAGGGTGGTGGTGACAAAAGAAGGGGTAGGGGTAGTGGTGGTGGTGAAAAAAGAAGGGGTAGGGGTAGTGGTGATGGGTGGTATGGTAGTGGTAATAGTGGAGGATGTTGCAGTGGAGGTGGTAGTAGGAGTTGTAGCAGTGGGTGTTGGGTTATGGGAAGGGGGGGATGAGACTGTTACTTTATGGTATATCACCTCTTCAACAAACTCAACATATGCATGTGCCTAATGGTATATGATACCACTCTTCTTGAGAATACCTATCTTGTGGAGAAAAAAGGATACCAAATCTCTAAATAAATCCATAGAAAGTGAGAGGCTAGGAAAAATAAAAGGTCTCGATATTCCCAACTAGATGGGTAATGAATGAGACTGTCTTCATTGTACCTCAGTTTTTCCTCACCTGGGTCTATTAGATAATGCCAAACTACCAAGCCGTGTTGACATATGGGAAAACTATTTTTGAGGAAAGTATGATTACCTAAATCATGTTCTTACTACCATGATAATCACCTCAAGATAGCCAGGCATGATCTAAGTACCGATGAAGGATTAAAAGGGAATCACTCTAGAGTTGGGTACTCTTATTCATGAAAGGATAATAAGGGAACTCCATGTCTCTAACTATCCTCTACAAAATATATGCAACATCCGCCTTGTATATATTGATCTTCAAAGTGGGGAAAATTGGGGTGGTGAGAAATTTGGAAGATTAAATACTGAGTCCAATACTAAATTCTCTAAGGGTGAGCTCACATGGCCTACTATTGAGTCTAAACTAGACAAATTCGATGGCCTACTTGATGGTGGCCAGGAACTCTAGGAAGAAATCCCACAAGGTCTCTTTGGGCACTTGAGTACTAGGTTAGTGGTGTAGTAAGCCGATGAGATCAAGGACCTCATGGTGAATCTATATCCTCTTGAATACTACACGTTATGATGTCTTGTTGGTCCTCATAGGCTTGTCCTGTACATAGAACAACATGACCTAGATCTCAAGTGCAAAGAATTGAAGACAAAGATGGGGGTAGGGGTAGGTAGCACCATGTGACCTGCTTTATGAATACTTTGTGTCCTCATAGGTGGATGTGAAATCATAGGTAGAGTAACAAGAGGAGGTCTATTGATAAACTAGCCATGGATGAAGACTATATGATTTATATTTAGGTGGAAGATGTGTTTATCACACTTGAACATGAATTTGTAATGATATGTGCAAATGGTTTTGCTTAGGGCCATGTCATAATGGAAAGAAAACAGGGAGGTGAAGAGGAGGTGATAAGGGTTTGAGATGATAAAATACTTGTTGGAAAATGGTTATAAGTAAGGAGTTGGGGGAATCATCAGTGAGGGGGGCGGGGGGCGGATCGACATTTAGGAGTGAAGGTGTCTTGCATGTGGGAGGAGAGAAACAAGGGGGAGGAGGTGCATGATGTGAACCTAGAGTTCACCTATTTTTAAAAAACCCAAAATTTACATGTCATGTATTGGATACATGATATGTAAAGTAGTGTTTTTAAATCTTTTAAGATAATAGAATTTTACAAGCTGTGTAAATGGTACACGATGTGTATTTGGAATTTTTAACCCCTTTTTGGATATGTGATTTTGAAATGCCTCCACCTATGATAAAACTTTCTAAATATTAAACTATCATATTAGTTCTACCCTAGGTTTCCTCCCAGTCTGAACTTCGTTTAACATTGAGAGCTGTAATCTTTTCAATTCAAGTGAATTTTAGAGAGACGAAACACCCTTTGTGGCATAGATCTTGGTATATTTTTAACATTTTACCATTATCCTAAAATATTGGTTACCTATGTATCTCAATTTCAATTTCTTCATATTTGAAAACCATGATGACTTGGTAGGAACCTGACCATCATGACTTTAACTTTCCATGGAATAATTTCATCAAGATTTTAATTATATAACTCTATCCAAAAATTTGAATATTTGATGCATAATTCATTTTTCGTGATATTTCTTTTTTATTTTCATTATATGTTTTTCACTATCATAAGAAAATTTTCTAATTTTTTGAGCTCGTCAATTTGAAGCATTCTAACGTCCCAATAATTTTGAGCATAAATGATTAATTTTTTTCATTTTCTAATAAGACTGGTTCTCTAATTAAATTGGTAGAAGAAATGGATTTCCATACACTAGTCAAAACAAAGTAGTAATGATGGGAATATTGTGGGATGTGAGATATGCCCAAATTACATCATCCAATTTGATACTCCAATACTTTATACATGTGTTCATTGTATTATCCATGATTTTATTAATTTATATTTTTGAAAATTAAAATTTTCCACTTGTTATAGGTGGTTGAGAGTCTCAATGTTATAAAAAATTCCATACTTTTTGATGATTCCCTTGACAAAATTCTATATAAAATTTGTTCCCTGAACACTAATGAGTAATTAAGGGAATATAAATCTCAAGAAGTTATTTTTTATTTAGAAAATTCATTACAATTTTGATGTTTCATGACTGGGTTCCTCAAATTATATCCATATTGATACATATTTAACACTAAACATGATATAAGATTTCCCATGAGAATTAGGTAATGGTCCTTTATAATTAATGCCAAATATGTAGATGATTTTGACTTCTAGGATGGGATTTTGGGGCATTTCATTTATTTTCCTTATGGTGCATATACTTTGGCACTGATCACAAATATTGAAATTTTTTCCTTGCATCCTCAAGAATTATGGGGAAGAATAACACAATTTGAAGGATTTTCACAACTGTACATTTAGTTCCCTGATTCCCTCTAGATGGTGGCATGTGGAACATGTTGAGTAATCTCTATATGTAATATTTTGGGATGAAACACCACATTAACACATCAATCCATTGCTTAAAAAGTACCAGGTCATCCTAGTAGTAGTGTTAAACATTGGATAAGAATATATTCCATTGAAGATATGTGAGGTCTAGGTAGAGTTATCCTATGGAAGGAAAATTTGAAATATCCAAAATACATGATTGAGATTGGGAATTTATCAAGAACATAGTTTCATCAAGGAAATCATTCTTGATTTAATGATCATCATCATCCTAAATGTTGTGCATTTTATGTCTAGATTGCTTATCAATAATAACATTTTTAGTACCTTTAGAATCCTTTATAATGATATAAAACTATTTTAGTATTCAGATCCATTGTTCCATTTATGCTTTGGAATCCATTTAATCACAAGATATTTAAGTGCTAAATGATTAGTGTCGTCCACTACTTTGGATAGGATGATGTATGATTAAAGCATTTTAAATGGATAGAAAGCTTCTAGAAGTTTATTTTCGGTAGTTTTATAATTTACCAGAGCATCAATCAGGGTGTGACTGACATAGTATATGTGACAGAATTTATTTTCATCTTTTTTCCCTAAGAAAGAGCCAACAATTAAGTCTATTTCATTACACATCATCTCAAATTATTTATCCCAATATAGTGAATTTATAGTTGGAGTAACCACCTGAATATTCATTAGAGTATTGAATTCTTGTCAAAACTCTTCAGTGATCTTGAAAAGTGTGTCCTTCAACAATTAGTGTGTCAAGGGGTGGACTACATTCATTATGTCTTTTACGAAGCGGTGGTAGAATCATATATGGCTCAAAAATCTCTTTATTCCATATATTGAATGATTTAGTAAGTCTTTAATTACATTTTTTTTGCTAAATCCACATCATTTCCATGATTTGATATTTTTTTTCCCGTGGACTATGCCTCCCTGGACCTCAAAATGAAAATTTTCCCGGTTTAATACCAAGAACGTTTCTTCACAATAATGAAAAACTGGATCCAAATTACTCAAGAACACCTCAAAGGATATTCCATATATCGAAAAATCACCCATGAAGATCTCCAAAAACTCCTCCATCATGTCATGAAATATATGTGTCATGAATTGTTAAAAATTCTATAGTTTATTACACATACCTAATGAAATATTTCAATAGGAAAATGTTCCAAAGGGAAAAGTGAACTTTGTTTGGGAGTAATCTTGTCACTCAAAATCAATATTATTGTATCTGGAATATCTATCTAGGAAACAAGAAAAATCGTTCCCTACTATTATTTACAACATTTGATCCATAAAGGGAAGTGGGAAATGATATTTTTGGGTTCTCGTATTTTGGTTTCTATAATAGATCCATACTCTCAATCCAGTGATGGTTCGAGTAGAGACCCAATAAGCTTACTTATTTTTCACAATGGTTAGGCTGCCCTTATTTGGAAAACTTTTAGTAGACTCACCCATTCACTATTAGATATTGAAAATATTATTCTATAATCTAGAAGTTTATGATCTTCTTTCTTAACAACCTATTTCATTAGTGGGGTGAGTCCCCTCTAGGTTGGAGTTTGGATATAACACCATCTTCCAATAAAATGTTTCAGGTTAAAATTTTGGGGATGATTCCCATAATTTAAGAACAACCTAAGAAATAGAGTTATTGTTCCTTTTTAGGACTTAAATCAACTTGTCCTCTGGAATTTGGGTCTTTAATGTGTTGATAATGAATGGAAGTGTAGTTTTAGTCTCTAGTAACAAGTACATGAGTTTGATAGGAAGAGGTTTTAGGTCCAAGATTTGTGGCTTGATGATTGAGGGCATGAATGGTGGGATATTATCCCTTATGAATGGTTAAATTTAATTCAAATACTCATGATAATTGACTTCATCTTCATTAATGGTATGGTTCGCTCTGTCGTCCTCTATGGTCGTAAAATCAAAGCTCTCATCAGTTAGAAAGATGGATTGAAAATAATATGAATCATCACCTTTCTTAGAAGACTTTACTAAGTTGAACATAACTTGTTCATCTCTAGCTATGATTATTAGTCACCCATAATTTACATCTATAAATTCCCTCCCAATGGATACTAATGTCCATACTATAATAATTAGAATGTCTCCCTATTCTTCTAGCTATAATATTAGGAAATATTTAAGAAAGATGAATTTTTAAAAGATAACTAAAAACACATTGAGAAGACCTCAAGGATACTTGAATGGTCAGTCAGTGAGTTATAATTCCACTGTTGTTAGATACCATTCTTTGATCCATAGCATTGGAAATATTCTCATTGGCATAATATTGATACTCATTCTTAGATTACAAAATGCTCTTCCAAATTTTCATTCCCCAATAGTTCATGGAATCGAGAATATTATAGTTTCTCTCATATTTGGGGGAAGATTCTACAAAATGATATTATATAATGATTCATTTAAATAGATGACTCATAATTCTTCCATATTTCTTTTGTTTGAAAGAAATTATTTTATATATTTTTCATATGAAGGAATCTAAGTGATGACCTTAGTGAAGTGGATGTTGATGTGTAATTCTTTGAACAATACTATGAAGTTCTAATATTTCCCTCTAAAATTTATTTGAATTATTTTTTCTTGTAATGAACGAGGGGTTTTGTACATTGGAGGTACTATATACACTTCTTCTTTCTCAAGAGTATTTTTATCAGTGCTTTTTAGTAGCTTCTAATTATAAATTTTTTCTCAGATTAAATCCTTTGTGCTATTGGTGTCATACTCAATGTGGAATGTTGAAATCTTCTCAAGTTATTTAGGATCCTTCCTTTCATGGTTACTAAATGTTTAGTACTTTCATACTCCCAAGAACTACTTCCTTTTACACTTATCTCAGACACATATCAACGTTACCAAGAAATATACCCAGTAGTCGATCTAATAATGTATTTTAGATTTTACCCATTTTATACTTGAAATTTTATATAGAAGATATTTGGTTTTTCATTTACATATCATAATTAGCCATTCTCTAATATTAATTTTTAACAAAAGGGGAGATAATGTTTTCAATATTAGAATACAAAGGTGGGCCCTATTATGATGGTCTCTATGTAGTTGGGTTAAATTTATGATGAGCTCTAGGGGGAAAGTGTTGATAATGAATTTTCTATTATGGTTAAGGAGCTATAATATGAGACACATACCCAGGTGGTTCCTGATTCCTTCATGGTTCTTGACCACTCTTTTACTGATAGTATTCTCAGTTGGGTTGCTATTATGGCTATTGATACTATCTCTACTGGAAATATTACTAATGTTGGTAATGATGTGGTTTTTGGAATTGTTCTCCTTGATTATTATAAATGAAATAATTATAATATTGGGATTGAGGTTTCTCTATCCTTTCCCTAATGTCATGTTATGGGTTCGGGCCTCCTCAAATCTCATAAGACTATATTTCCATCATAGGAGCAGTAGGTGGTAGTGGTGTATAAGGTAACTAATATTACTCGAGATTCATTATAAGGGACCCAACCTATTCTCCAATGTGGATACTCTCTTCTAATTGGTGTATTCCATATCAGAAGAGTCCTCAATCAATTTTCTATAGACATGCATTGTGGGATAATTCTTCTAGAAGTGTCGGAAAAAATTCTGGTGTCTTAAGAGTGAGTCTTCTATCAACAACAACGTTTATTATAGTCCATACAACATGTTGGAGTCATAGATAGAACATGTGAAGATTAAACCACACATCAAGACATGATGTGATAAATTTATTTTCATCTCCTTAAACTAATCCCTATAATCCTAGGTTGAATCTCCATATTTATTGGAAATCTTCTGGATGACATTCAAAAGCTACCAAGTCCATATTGGCGAGACATACTTATCTAGGAAATTTTTGAAAAGATATTCCAAAGTCATGATCAAATTGGGAGAATGTGTTTTGATCCAATACTTATTGATGTTATGTAAGGATTACTTGAAGACTCATAATCTAATTTTTTTCTGATAAAATTGATAGGTTAAAAAAGGTATTGAAGACCAATAAAAATTAGATATATGCTAATGGGGGTGTTAGATTTTAAATCCAACTAAGTTTACAAATTTTCTATATCTTATGGATTACTCCATGTTTTATTTCAATGGTATGAACCTAGAGAAGAGGGAACACAATGCTAGGAATAACACTACTTATGTGTGGTAAGACGTAATCCATAATGGTATTCTTCTATGGAACTTGTTTCTCTCCCTGATTGACATGTGGCACGTATTGAAGGTTGTGGGGGTGTGGAAACATAAAATCATTATGCTCTTCCATTTTTAAGAGGTGATGTGAAGATAAGGATCAATCAATATTAGGATCAAGCAAATTAAATTATTGAGAAAAAAGTCTCACCGAATGAGACAGACGGCCCTAGCGTATACACCAGATGAGAAAAATAGAGGATTTAGATGCATCCAATGGAGAAAAAAGTAAAAAGAAAAGGGAGGGGGAGGTGAGGTAATTCAAGGTTCAATTAAAAGGATAATTTTCCTAGGAAATAGTGTTCCCAAAAAATGGATAAAAAATTTATGTTCCCACACATATCCTTTAAAACATGTGTGCATTGATTAGATTGGAAAATTGTTTTTTATAAGATACACTAACTATTAAGGTATAACAATGAGGCAGTGTGATGTTGATCCCATAAGGATGACTGGAAGGCACACAACCTTTCGATTTGAACCCTATGGTTGGATTTCTAGAGTCCACTATTCAAGTTGGATTTTTCTAGAACTAGGTTGATTGGATTTAAATAAGATGAAAAATAATGGACCATGGAAAATCTTAGGGCTTTTGGAAGGATATAATCCTAAATATTTCATAGGATAATCTTATGTATTAGGATTCAAATCGGTGCAAGGGTCACTAATTAATTATGGTCAAATTAATTGGATCTAACTGCATTGAAACTATCCCCTAGTCTAGATATATTTAGTAACCAAGAATAATTATGGTTAACTTCTATGGAAGAATGAATCAAATGCTAATGGTTATAGAATTCCCATCTATAATTAGGACAGGTTCATTCAATTACACCTCCCAAGCCCATGGCTAGAAATAGAATGTGATTAAAAGTTTCTAAATATAATTACTAGCTGTAGGGTTACATTGGTTCAATTTATGGATTCATTAGGCCTAAAAGGTCCCCAAATATCTACCCAAATCATAATTTGATTATATGCACATGATGATGTTGATAAAAAAAAGGAATAGAAAAAATGATAAGCATAATCATAAAGAAATTAAGAAATTTGAAATTCACAATTAAAATAATTATAAATAAATTTAACCAATTATAAGTAATGTAAGTACAATCAAACACTTAATCTAAATGAGGAAGCAATGAAGAAATATAAAGCGCTGATAAGGAACAGAGAATGAAATTGAAAAGGAGGATCAATGTGAAAACATCATCACAATGAATGAATAAAGAATATAGGATGGTAAAAAATGAAAATGATTTGTTAAAAAATGAATGAAATGAATTAAAACCATTTTGGAAGAGAAAAAAGGGGAAAATAGAGGGGGAAAATGAGTGAAATAACATAAGTCCCATATCTAGTGAATAGATAGCACCCCCAAAATACCTATAAACACAAAATTTAGAAGAAGCATGATGAATGAACATCATGTATTCACTTTAAGTGACATCTGTCTCAAATTTTACTTGATGTCAATGATTTATACATCATGTACTCAAGATCCACAGTATCCTAAAAAAACCATGAATATAATAGTATTATTTTATTAAATCATTGAATGGTTTTTATCTATAACTTTTTCATGTCATGTATATTCTAAACATCATGTATGTGATTCAAATTTTGTAGTTCCTTTATGTTGTGTGATTTGAATAGGATATTGACTTTGAAAATATAATGATGTATATTGTATTTACACATTGTGTAATATTCTTATACAATGAAACTTCTCAAAACATATCATTTGGTCCACACGGATGATGTGAATAAGTAATACACATCATGTATGTGATTCACAATGTGTAAAACCTATTTATCCAATTTCTATTATTTAACACTTTGACTTCAAAATTACCAACTCCCACAAAAATAAACAAAAATCATGTTCATTATCAAGTAAAACATGAAAAAACATTAAATAAATGAACCCAAAATGTATATATAAATTCATATTATCACATAACCCACACATATATATATATTTCTTTCATCAAGTGGGAAATAAATCCATCATTCATATGTAGGCCGGATTACCACTTCACAAACCGATGTAATTTGTTTTCCATCACAACCTCTTATCAATTTATAAAATGACTGATTTAATGTATAGAAAAGATATATTGTATTTTGATTAAATATTTATCATTCTAGAAATAAAATATATCATCTATTTTCTTACCTTTCCATCTATTGAAAAATGATAAATTCATTCATACGTACGTTAGAATTACCACATACACAAAGTGATGTGATTAGTTTTTTCATGACCACATTACATTGATGATATATAAGTATATATATATATATTTAAAGAAATAATATGATATTTACGATATAATAATTATTTTCTAATATAAATAATAGTCACATTATTTTCACCATTTTCATTGAAAAACAGAAATGTTACGAATGCATACATACGACCTACCATCTCAATGATAGTAACATAGTTTTTTTAATAACCATATTCATTGGTTTCCTTTAAAATTATAATTGATGTATAAAAATGTTAATTTTTTCATGATAAATAATATGCTGATTATGTAATAATGACATATTTTTCCATTGTCAACTTACCAAAGTGATTTTGTACAAATGTGGTGAATATCGGCAAAACATTTGATTTGAACTATATTAATTATGTAATTGTATATAATGTTGTATTGAATTAATTTAAAGGAATAATAAACTTGAAATTTTTTCTTAATCAAGTAAATAATTAACTTAATTTTATTATTCATGAAGATAATGAATGTTTGTGATGATTCAGACTCAAGGTAAGGGACATTTTACCTTCAAACCCCCTTTTAAATATTTTAGAAATTAATATTATAAATAATTTTATTCCATGAAAAAATTATTAAAATTAATTTATAAATGAATTTATATGGACATAAATGATTTAAAAATAAAATTCTATTTTTATTTTTTAATTTATTTGAATGTTTTTCAAGAGTAATATTTCTGTTGAATGTTTTGGATTTCATTACCAAAGGAAAAAAGAAATGTCCTATTTAAATGTATAAATGATTAATGGATTTTCCCACCAACACGATAATTATTTTATATTCATTCACATTATTATATTACATGTTTTATTAAATGAAAATACTCTTTATATTTCTTCTAGGTATTTTAGTTTTGAAAATTGGATTTTAAAGGAAAGAGATATATAAATATTGAAAAAATGTTTTGCTTATTAGTCCAAAAGATTATTTTTATGGAGTCTAAAGATGGAACTACAAGATTTTATGTGTTTCATGCATTTTATATTCCTTATAAATTTTTTATAATGATGGGTGATCCTGATATATCTAATGATTATGGGTAATCCTGATATAGCCCATGATTATGCATGATCCCGATATAATCCATAATGACGAGTGAACTCATTATAACTCTCAAATACATTTGGTAATGATTATGTTCTCTAAAGAATTATGTTGTAAGTTAAACCTATTAGTTATTACACTTTTAATGGTTATTTTAAGTGTTCTATGAAGATGATATCACATGTAACCTACATGAAAATTCTCCACCAGATAATGAGTTTTCATGGAAATTTCCTGATTTCCAATGGTAAGTTAATAATATTATATTTTAAATGAATTATTATGCTCATTTGGGTTAAAAATTATTATTTTAGGATTTTTTCCATTAGTTTTCCAGTTTTCTTAAAAACCACTATGATTATGATTTTTGACTTTATTCTTTCATATAAAGTGTTTTTTGAAAAAAAGGTTGGTAGTAAAGTTGATTCCATGTGTAATTAAGTGATTATTTGAGCTCAAAGTTTATTTTTTAAATAAAAAATATCTTCTATGATTTCATTATATTAAAAAAGACTAAAATGTTTCATTATTATTTTATATGTGCCTTACAGAGTTGTTTGTTCCCATCCCATTTTTTCTAAATTTTTTCAAAGGGTTTAAGGATGGATAAGAACAATTTTTAATACTTAATAAGGAAAAATTAAAGAAAGTTATAATGGGAATAATTCTTACTTAAAGACATAAGTATTTTCATGTAAGAGTTTTTCCTAACTCTCTAAAAGTATAAACCTAAAATTTTCTTGGTTTTGCAAGTGATCCCATATTTCCTCTTACTATTTTAAGTTTGGGATGGTATAAATGGGGTCACATTTTTTGGTATAAAATTTATAAATATAATGTTTATGTTTTTGGAACTCAATCTAGGAGTGTGGGTTCATGTTTTTTATATTTGGTATTAAAGTAGGGTTTAGAAAAATTTGGAGATTCTTATGCTTTCATGTGAGGTTTACTTAATAATTTTAGGTAACATCATGAGTTGAAGGTTGATTATAAGTCTAATGTTATAGGAAACCCTTTAAGGTTTTATGTTGTGGGAGTTTTAGATGATTAAGATAATTTTGGGAGTCATTTATAGAAATAAAACCCTAGGGTTTTGTACATGATTTATTGAAATGTATATTTGAGGAATAATTCTTTTATATTATATAGTCATAAGTGTAATGGTATTGATAACCATTTGGATCATTACAATATTCAATGTTGTGGTAATTATGTATAATCAAGATAAAAGGGTTATTACATGTTGGGAATGTATCATTTATCATATAAAAAACCATGAGATTTGAAAATGATTTAGTGACTATTTCATTAATATTATCTTTGAACAAGTTCTCTAATTATTGAAAATTATATTATAAAGGTAAATAAAACTTCATTTGGATACGATCATATTTTTATTTTAGGAATACATATTGATTATATTTTTCAAGTTTATATGATTTTATTTTGTATTTATGGATATTCGGGTTATTTATAGAGATTATTTTCATAATTTAGAGATTATATGATTATGGAATATAATTTTTTGGTCTATGACTTTATAAGTGAATAAATTTTATTGGATGAAAATTCTAAATTAATCTTGAATGAAGTTTTGGTTAAATAATTTTTATTTTTGGGTTTTGAACATGGTAGAGAATATTTTGATGTTTTTTAGGTTAATTATTTATCAGATTATATAAGTTGAAATTTTGGTGTTATATTTGATTCTTTAGTGACTAATATTTTATTTCTTTATATGAAGGTTTATTAATATTGATAATTATATTACATTATGATAACCATGTTGGTTTTTGTTAATGTATATCGATAGAGGGAATACCTTGTTATCATTTTATGGAATTATGTGATATTTTAGATGTTTATTTCAGTGCTTTAGGAATGAAGGTTTTGGTTACTATATATCGATAGAGGGAATACCTTGTTATCATTTTATGGAATCACGTGATATTTTAGATGTTTATTTCAGTGCTTTAGGAATGAAAAATAAAACTTGAATACTCATTATTTGGAGTAAAATATTTGATAAAGGTTTAAAATTACTAAAAGTGGCAACCAAAGGATGCAAATTTTGTTCATGTATTTGATGAAAAAAAGTATGAATATTTATTTATATTCATTGTTTAGGTGGTAAGGGAATTAAAATAATCACGTAAAAGGATGTTGAAAAAATGTTATCATATTACCTTCATTTATAATAAATCTATGTACCTTTTCACACATCTTTGAGTAACCATTTTTTGGTCATTGTCACTCTCAAGATCTTTCACATTCTTGCGATCAATGATCTATGTTACTCTACACCATTATTTGAACATTACATTTTTACTCTATGTATATATTTTCACTTCCAAATAATTTTCTTCTATTCTCAAAACTATTTCTATTTTATTTTAGGTGACCTCTGTATTTCTTTTTTCCTTCATTTCAAGAGGAAGTTTTATTAAACTTTAAATGATATGGGTTTTCAAAAAAAAAAGAATTTTAAAAAGAACAAATCTTGATTATTAAACTCAAGTTCAAATTTTAAGGAAATAATTTATTAATGATGGGGAGAAAATAATATCTTTCTATTTTAAAAGAACACTATCTTCAATAGTTAATACAACATGAAACACCGATCTTAAACCAAATAAGAAATATTATTATTTTATGACCGTTTTAACCTACCCATTGAATTGGAGGGTATGAATAGTAGTAATTATATTATTATATATATTAGTGATAATAAATAAAAAATTATTGAAAAATTCTTATGAAATAGGAACTTGTTTTTTCATTAAAGTCATTTTATTCTTCAAAAGTAAGTTTTAAAAAATAATTTTTATTTCTTTTTGTGAGATAATAATATAGTTAATTTCTATATATTTCGTAAATTTTATATTTTAAAAAGGTTATAAATTTTTAATTCATAATTTCAAAATTATCTTAATGTTTTTTTTTGTGATTTTTTAGGAAATATTGTGTCTTAGTGAATAGTGAAAAATACTGATTTTTTTAAAACTATTATTTATTTTTAATAAATAAATAATTTAAAAGTACCAATATGAATGTAAATTGATCTTAAATTAATATAAGTATTAATTAGTAATATATAAGATAATTAATTTCAATTTAATCCCCATTATACCCAATTTTTGTATAAGTTCATTTTTGTGCTTAAAAAATCATTTAAGAAAAAACTGTTTTTCATCATGTTTTGCATTTTTTCTAATATTAATTTATTCCACTTATAGAAATTATTATCTGAAAAATTGATTACATATTTTTAATCATTATGTCCAAATTTGGTAAAAAGTCCCTTTTTTTAGTCAATATGAATAACAACCATAATTAATTTCCTTACTAGAGTAAAGGTAAAATGAGTTAATTATGGTAAAAACTAATGTGATAAGGCTTTATGTTCATTCAAAAAATTTCTAAAATTTACTTTTATGATTATATTTATCCATAATCATAAAAAATTAGAAAATATGACCTTTTTTTCTTTTTAGCTTTGATTTTGACCATTATTGTATTTTAAGTGGAGGTAAAGTAAAAAATGTCACCCTCTTACTTCTAATGTTTATAATATTTTGTGACACGGAAAAAAATTATGTTTAGTTATAAATGGTTATTGTAAAGATATATTATTTCTTTCGTGGATTTTATTTAACTTTTTACAATGAAATAATTACATTAAATGGTTATGCAACATTGACACAATACTTGTGCAAGCAGTAGAAAAATCAAGTAAATGACTTTAAAAATTATAAAATTATTATTTTTTGTGAGTTGTAGTATCAAAAAAATTAAAAAGATCAATATATAAAATTTGGGAAGTTTTATAATATTGTATTCTAAATCCACTACTATATTATTTTCTTTAAAATCAAACTAAATGTATAGTGAAAAAATTACATTAATGGTATTTTATGTTAAATAATATTTTGCTAATTTTTTTAAAAATAGAAAACATAAAATAGTACAATTATGATAGTAAATGGTATAAAAATTCATCCCTTTGATATTTATGATCCAATTTTTACCTTATAATTAAACATATATCCCTTTAATATTGAAATTTTCATTACCATTATTATGGTTAAAATTAGTTAACCAAGGTGTTAAACCAAAATTTAAGGTTTAAAATGAATTATAAACCGATATAAATTTGATTGGGTTATTATATTAAGAAATTATTTTCCTTTAATTATAATCCATATTATTTTGGAATCATTTTACATTAGTTAGAAAAATATTATATTATAATATTTCATGTATTTTCAAAAAATGACTGTACTGATATTTTATAATAAACAATATTTTATTAAATGATTTAAAATTAATAAAAATACTATTTCAAAACAGTTTAATGGTATATTATTGAAAATATAATCCATGGTCAATTTATGGGTTAGTTTTCCATTTTTCGTAACTTTCTTGACGCCTAAAGTGTAAAAAACATTGATATCTCTGTAATTGTCAAAAGGTTTGACAAGGTTCTAAAAAATGATATGAGTGTAAATGTAACATCTTCAAATTTTATGAAATATATTATTTTAATTTAATTTATATTATTTAAAATATAATGTTAAAAAAATATAGTTTAGCTTTCTTCACCTGCAACACCAAGTTTATCTTACATTTCACGCAACATAGAGTCCCTTTGATAACATGTGATACACGCATGTCCGAGTCTTATTGAACAATAATATAATGGTGATATTATTATTTAATATGAAAATAATCTCATTTCCATTATGTTTGTGTTTGTGAATGTAACTAACTATATTTTATTTATAGGTGTTTATAAAATCTTTTGACATTCATCTAATAAATTTGATAGGCTAAAAATAAGAATAAATTAAATTTTAAGCATAAAAGGTGTATATTGTTAAAAGGTTATTTTACCACTTTTTAATGGAACACCTATTTAAATATAATTTTTTTACACTTTTATAATTTTTATATAAAAAAATAGACTTTATTTTGGAAATTGGAACCTCAAAAATAGCTTAGGGTGATTTTTTGGTACTTTTCAGAGAAGTTTCATTTTTTGATAAATAGTGAAAAATATTGCATTTAATGTTAAGAACACATTCCTAATATCATAGATTCTGTGCTTATATTATTAAATTGGAATATTATAAAATGAATCACATCCCAAAGGACCGATCAATTTAGTAGTTTTGGAAACCAGATTACGTACACGAACCTTTCTTTACAATTTAAAATATAAAATACAACATAAGGAATCCTTTGAAAATACCATTATTACCCTAGATTAACACTTCATATCAGTTATAATATAAATCTTAGCATACTAAGAAATGTAAAACATAATAAAGTGGTGATAATAGAAGCTCAGTAAGGGTAAGGTTACAATAAAACATATTATGAATAAATAAGCATAAACATTATGGTGTATAACTAGAAAACAATACATTTAAATATAATCATGAGAATAATATGGAATCAATAAATGAAAATAAATTAATTATATATAAATAATCATATGGATATTCTACTAATTCAATAATCCCATGGAATATCAATAAATAATCTCATAATGATGAAATGCATAATGCTGGACTTCATAAACATGCCGTCAAGGCTTCAACCAAGACACCATACAGAAACGGGTAAGGCATCGGCCAATACCCAAAGTTGTTTCTATCATTAGACCTAAAGATGCATCTAGGGGATATATCGGGCCCTTACCATCACTAACTATGTACAATATATTCATATTATGAATGTAATGAGACATAATCACCATAAACATTCATATTGAAAATCTAGCATACGAATTGTGAATACATAAACCATAAACCATGAATGATGTCAAAATTGGGAATCCATAGTCAAAATGATCATAAAACCGTAAAATAAGTAGGTTATATGGTATCATAAGAGATCAAACTTAAATAATAATAATATACAATAAAGAATGTTGTTATAGATGAGTATACCCTAATAAAATCATTAAAAATTTATGAAGATAAATACCTTTTCTACCTTGAAATGATTTAACTAAATGTCGTAAAATTATAAAAGAAAACATTTTATATGAAAAGAACCATGTAATATTTTAAATCAAGCTTTAAAGCATTAAGTATTCATGATGACTGTAAAATCCACTAATGTTGTATAAGTTAATAACATTCCTTTTGTTTTTTGTCTAAAAGTTCTTAAGTACCTTGTTTGGAAAGTGAAAAAATATTTCTTTCAAACTATTTTTAAAAATTAAAACATGGATAAAAAACTTTAAAAAATTATAGGATAATAGAAAAAATATTTTTGAAAACAATTTTAGAAAACATGGACATAGAAGAAAATATTCCCCAATTAAGACTTAGACATAAACAATCCCGAATAATAATGGGATTGTGAAATAACCCTTACATTGTACTTTTCTTTAGTTAAATTTTCTTAAGCTCATGTATAATGGTTTAAATAATGTTATTAATTCATAACATAGCCATATATAATTTATGATATCATATATGATATTCTTATATCATTTTTAAGTAATATATCGTTATTACCCCTATTTTCGGTGTTCATCGCTTCATTTTCCTATGTATGATTTGTCATTTAAGTCATGTTTCTTATTAATAAAATATATTTTTTAATCTCTATAATGGTATTAAGTTAAAATATATTATATTTACTCATTATATAGATTTTTTATAATAATTCTTGAATGGTTTACATGGAAAATGAATTGCATCGTGTCGTGGTGACGGTAGGATGTACATACGCACGAGTGACAATATCATTCCATTAATGCTGAAAGTGTAAGTAATATGAAATCATTCAAAATATTAAATTAATATAAATTAATTTACAATTTAAAATTTATAAAAAGTGATATATTTCAAAGGTATGAATAATATGGGTTTAAAAATTCTCAACCAATAATGTTTAGATAGGTTTAGGTCCCATTATTGCCCATATTTTGGTTTTAACCCTTATTTAAACCCTTTAACTCTTAAGGTGAAAACATATATTTCAAAATAATATTTACATTCAATGATATGTAATAAATAAACACATATTAAAAATTTAATACTAATTAAAAAAATGAATATAACGTATTTGGTTTTTCTTAAAATAAAATACTATAAAAAGGTTAAAGTCATATAAGTGGCTTCAAGAGGCAATAAGATCGGACTATAGATTATTTTGGTCTACAATAACTCATCCAATAAAATTATTACAAGTTTTAGGGTAATTCTATAATATTTATAATATTATTTTTACCCTTAATCACTAGATTTACCTTTAACCATGTTAATAAAAAATTACTAAAATTACTATTCATAATGTCCAAAAACAAAATGAAACTATCTACATAATTTGAAACCACTGATTAAAAATATTAAATCCATTTTCCAAAATTCAAAACATATAATTTTTAGTAATTAATTTAAAATTAATCCTATTGTTATAATGAGAAAACATGTTTTTAAGTGAAAACATTCAAAAGATTGACACGATTTTATATCCCAATTAGATGTGGAATTGATTACAATTAAATAAATCATTTTAAATGATAAAAAATAATCTAATTACAATATAATAAAAATTAAAAAAATTATTCAATACTATACATTATTTAGTCAAAAAAACCATTTTTAATTAAAATGCCATATTTTATCACTATTCATCAAAACATGAAACTTATCAGGAAAAGACAAAAAATTGAACCAATGTAAATTTTGATATTCATATTTCAATGTATAATTAATTTTTTTAAATATAATTTATAAATTTTTGAAATACTAGATTTAAAAGAAGCGTGCCATCAAAAGGCGTTAAAACCACTAAGAAAAAAATATAGTCCTTTAATGCATAAAATTAAATTAATTTTTATCTTTTGACAATAAAATATATTGGATGAATTTAAAAATATTAAATAATTATATTTAATAATATAGTTAATACAATTAATTCCTTCCATTTTATTGGAATGGTTATAACAATCTCTTATTAATAAATTGTTGTGCAGTCGAACTCGGTGTTGTGTGAAACACAAGCTATGAAATTTATTTAAAAATAAAAAGTACTGTAAAATATTGGGGTGTAACATTCATACCTAATTCAATAAAATTTCATCCTTAAAATTTCTAGAATATCATCTAAAAAAGTATTCTGGTAATTCTTTATTGTAATTTCCTCAGGTTCCCACATTGCCACTTATTTTATAATTTTTTCACAGTACCATTACCAGATGAGTCTTTAGATTCCTCAAAACATTCTCTCTAGTGTCAATAATATTAATAGTATATTTAATGTAGGATAAATAAGGTTCCAATTCAATTTCATCAGAATTGAGAACATGCATTCGGTTTGGCATGTAATTCCTTAGTAATTAGATATGGAACACATCTTTCACTTTAGAAAGTCTAGGTGGATGAAATTTTAGACATCACCCCAATCAGTTGGATGAATTTTAGATTTTTATAAATTTTATATCATTTAATAAAATATTATTTATTTTATTATAATCGTAATTATAATTTCTATTTTATTCATTACTTTGAATTTTAAAAAAATCTATAAAATAAGAAATCTTTGGACCAATAATTATAATATATCCCTAACATTTAAAAGTTATCTTTAAAATTTGTGGATGAAATAAAAATATAAAAATATAAAACTATATTTATATTAATATTTTTTATAATCATTTATTTTATTTTACTATTAAATAAATAATTAACACTTCAACATTATTCAATCCTTTAAGGTAATTGTTTATTTCTTAAAAATTACAAGTAAATTTCCAAGGTGAAGATAAAAATTTTATCTTTCAAATGACTCTTTAGTGTTAAAGATATGTTATTAATAAACAAATATTAAAATTGTAATACTTATTAAAAATTGAGTATGAAATATTTACTTTAGTTTAGTGTATGGTATTTTTCTAACAAGATTAATGTTTTGAAGAATAGTGATAAAATATTGAATTTTAATTGAAAATAACTTTTTCATAAAAATAAATTATAATGTTAAATTATATTTATAATTGGTTTTAATGTGTAATTAGATTAATTTTTATCATTTAATCTAATATAGATTAATAGAATAAATTTAAAATTGAATATGTATATAAAAACATTTCAATATTTTGAACATTTTCACTTTAAAAACTTATTTTCTCATTCAGACAATAATATTAATTTTAAATTAATCACTCGTATTTTTGTATTTTAAATTTTAAAACTGAATTACATATTTTGAATCTATGGGTCCTCATTATGTAAATATTTTCCTCTTATTTTTGGAAAATATGAATAATAATTTTACTAATTTTTATTAACACTATTAAAGGTAAATTGGGTAATTAAGGGTGAAAAAATATTATAAATATTACAAAATTACCCATACAATGGTCTAGATTTTATTGGATGAGTTATTGTCGACCAAAATCATCCTTCGAATGGTTTTATGGGCTCTTTGAGCTACTTGGATGACTTTAAACCTTTTTTTAATATTTTATTTTATGAAAAGAAAAATATGTCATACTCATGTTTTTAATAAGTATTATATTTTTAATATATATTTGTTCATAAAATATCTTTTAATATAAGTATTAATTTGAATTATAAAATGTTTACCTTCACCAAGATAATTTATTTGTAATTTTTAAGAAATAAATAATTACCATAATTTCTTACAAAATGATGATGCATTAATTAATTAATTAATGTTAATATAAAATAAATGATTATAAAAAATATTAAAAAAAATAAAATTGAAACATTTAACATCATACAAAAATTTTATATAAAAATATGACATTTTAGGTATATATTATAAATTTGGGTTAAAATATTTCTTGTTTTTATGATTTTTGTAAAAGGAAAAGTAATGAATAGAATAAAAAATTTCATTAATGTTATATTAAAATAAATAATATTTTGTTAAATAATATAAAATTCATAAAAATCTAAAATGTTGTAAAATTATTAAGATAACAATTAAAATGTCATTGATTACTCATTTAATATTATTTTTTCATTTTATTGAAATTATACTAACCATGAAAGAGTAAATATACATGTAGTTAGAGTAAGAGTTAAAGGATTTAAATAAGGGTTAAAACCAAAAAACGGGGATAATAATGGGACCTGAAATTGTATAAAAATTATTTTTTGAGAGGATTTAGACCAATCCTTATATTATCTTTAAAATAAATCACTTTTTAGAAATTTGGAATTAGAAATTAATCTATAATAAATTAATATTTTGAGAGTTTTCAAAAGTTACCCTCCCCTCAATTATAAAATGACACCTCCTCCCTCACTTACTCACACCAAATTAATCTTTCTATATTGACCAATACCTACCCATTAATTCTCCCAATATCATTTTAAATTTTTCTTTAGATCATGTACTTATAAAAATATCAACCCTAGATCCCTTAAAGAGAAATCTAAAGGTAATACACCAAAGAAGAGGTAATCATTTTTACCAACCAATTCATGCTCATTTCTTCTTCTACACCCCCTTAATATGTTGCTTCCATTATGATCTAATAAATCTAGTATAATATATATTATGGGATTTTATTATGATTTTGGGATAACCATATTCCACCTTTTATTCATCATATGGAAAATGAAAGCACTGAATGTGCGTATGTATGAATTAACATCTCCATGTTGTGGTGTAATTTTTTTTTCATATCCAATTTATTTGAGTGGAGAATGATTTAAATAATGCATATAAATAAAAAATATGATATGATATTGATTATGTATAATTAATATACCATATAAATAGTTACCCTTTCACCATTAAGCGAATGATTCTGTCGATTGTGCATACATACGACCTACCATTTCCACGATGCGATGTGATTCATTTTTGATGTTAACCATTCATAAATGATTATAAAATTTTTATAATTACAATATATAATATCAATGAACATAATATAATTATGGAGATAAAAAAACTATATCATATTCATAAGAAAACACACTTACATTAAAAAACATTCATAGGAAAATGAAGTAGTTAACACACTAAACAAGGGTAATAATGAAATATTAATAACAAAATGATATAAGAAGATTATACATGAATTCATAAATTATATACGATTATGTTATAAATTAATATCATGATTTAAACCATTATACATGAGGTTATAAGAACATTAAACTAATGGAATGTAAAATATAAGTGTTATTTCACAATCTCATTATTATTCGGTATTGTTTTTTGTAGTTTTCGTCTAGGGAATATTTTCTTCCATGTATATTTTTTATAAAAAATATTTAAAAAATATTTTTAATATTATAATATGATAGTTTAATGTATTTTTTACCCATTTTTCAATTTTTATAAAATGGTTTGAAATGAATCTTTTTTTTATTTTGCAAACGAGGTACTATTTAACCTTCTACACAAAATTTTATAAGAATTGTTTTTTAACATATAAAACATGAGAGTATTTTTCCATGGTCATGATTCATTAATGTTTTTAAGCATCATTTAAATGTTTACATGGTTCTTTTTAATGAAAATTTATTCTTTTATAATTTCACGACTTTTAAATAAATGATTTTAAAGTAAAACAAAAGGTATTTCTCTTAATAAAATTTTAATGATTATATTAGAATATTTTCATATTTTTCAATATTATTTCTTGTATATTATGTATAATTGTGGTTTCTTTCTTATGATACCATCTACGATACATATTTAATGTGTTTGTGACCATTTTAACTATAGATGTGCTATTTTGATACCATTAATGGTTAATGGTTTGAGTATTAACATTTCATATGGTATGTTTTCAATACAAATGATTATGTTGACAATGTTTCCCTAATTTCATAAAAGTAATTCATTGGACTTAGTAAGTTATGAGGATAAACTACTATATCCCCTCTATGTATCAGTAGGTATAATGAGCCAAACTAGTTTGGGTATTGGCCAAGGCCTTACCCGTTTAAGTATGGTGACTTGGTCTAAGCCTTGATGATATTTTTATGATGTATGGCATCATGAATTTACTCATTATGAGATTAGTTATTGATATTACATGTGATTATTCAATGATTATAATACCCATGTTATTATTTATATGATATTATTTGATCTTCATTGATTCTTTCCATATTATGATAACAATTATGTTTAAATTTAGTATGTTTCAGTTATGAACCTTGAATTAATGTTTATTATTATTTATTCATAATAGATGAAACTGTATTCTTACCCTTAACAATCATATAATGTTCCCACATTATTGTATTTTATTTTTTCTTGGATTCCAAGGTGTATATTGTGACTAGTATGCAAGGTTAAAAACCCTTTTTCTCATTCAAAAAATGGGATAAATTTAAAATTAATTACTAAAACTTATGTGTTCTGAATTTTAAAAACTGGATAAAATATTTGGAATCAGTGGGTAAAAATTATGTAAATAGGTTCCTTTTATTTTTGGATATTATGAATTTTAATTTTAGTAATTTTTTATTAACACGATTAAAGGTAAATTAAGTAATTAATGGAAAATATAATATTATAAATATTATATAATTACCCTAAAACTTGTTATAATTTAATTTAATGAGAAAATTTTAACTAAAATCATCATTGGGATGATATTATGGACTCTTTCATCCCATTTGAATACTTTAACCTTTTATATGGTTTTATTTTATAATAAACCAAATATTTTATAGTCGAGATTTTGATAAGTATTAAAATTTTAGTATATGATTATTCTGAACATATCTTAGATTATTAATAGTAATTTGAAAAATAAATTGTTAATATACACAATAATATTTTATTTTTAATTTTTAATTAAAAAATAATTACCTTAAAGGCTTTAAAAACGATGATACAATAATTATTTAATTAATGGGAATATCAAACAAATGATTATAATTTTTTAAAAATAAATATTATTTGACATAATTAATGTCATACATGAATTTTATAGGAAAATTTGACATTTTAGGGATATATTAAAAGTGTTTTTCTTGAATTTTTCTTATTTTATTGTTTTTTTGTAAAATTCAATGTAATGAATAATATAAAAATGGTCATTAATGTTATTTTAAAATAAATAATAAGTTATGAAATTATATAAAATTCATAAAAATATAGAAAATCATAAAAATGATTGAGATGAAGTTTAAAATTTCAAACATGACACATTTTTGGTTCTTTTAACATTTTATTATAAATATATAAACCTTAAAAGAGTAAAAATACATGTTGTTGTGATATTAGTTAAAGGGATTAAATAAGGGTTAAAACCAAAACATAAGGGTAATAATGAAACCTAATGTTGTCTAAAAATTATATTTTGAGAGTATTTATACCCATACTCATATTATATTTTAATTAACTCACTCTAGATCCATTTTTAATTGGAAATTAATTTATATTAATTTAATACTTGGAGAGTTTCCAAAAGTGACCATCATGTCAATTATAGAAGGGAACCTCCTCCATCACTTCCTCACCCAACATTGAGCCTTCAAGATCAACCAAAACCAAACCATTTCTCATAAAAATATAATTATCCATTTTTTGGAGATCATTTTCTTACAAAAATACCAAATCTAAATCCCTTAAGAAGATATCTAGAGGAATTATTCCAAGGAAGAGGTTATCAATTTTACCAACTCATTCAAGTTCATTTCTTCTTTTACTTCCTATTCATGTGTTTTTACCATTATAAATTGATAATTATAGTATCAACTATATTTCGACATGTTATTATGATTATTAAAAAACCATATTCTAGCATTTATCCATCCTATGAAAAATGAAATATCCACACATGTGTACGTACGACTTACCATCTCCACATCATGGTGTAATTTGTTATTCATAGCCACTTTATTTGTATGGCTATAATGTTAGGTATAATGGATATAAATTATAAATATTATATGATACTGATTCTATATAATTAATATACCATCCAATTACTTACCCTTTCACCATTAATGGAATAATACAGTCTCTCGTAGGTACGTACGGTCTACCGTCTCCACAACGTGATGAGATCCATGTTTTATATTTACTATTAATGAATGATTATAAAAAATTAAATAATGACTAAATATAATATATACCAACTTAATATAATTTTATATATTAAAAAAATATTTCCTATTCACAAGAAACAATACTTACATAAAAAACATGCATAGTAAAATGAATAAGTTAACAACTGAGACAAGGTTAATAAAGAAATATTTTTAACAAAATGATATAATAAGATCATATGATATCATAAATTGTATTTGGTTCTTGGAAAAATAAATGGAATGCTTTAAAATATTATACAAGAGGTTAAATTCAAATTAACTTAAAGGAAAGTAAAAGGTAATGGTTATTTCACAATCACATAATTTTCAGGGATTGTTTATGTTTTAGTCTGGACCATGGATTATTTTCTTCCATTTCCATGATTTATAAAATATTTTTAAAAATATTTTTTTGATTATTTAATGATTTTTTAAAATATATTTTAACCATATTTTAATTCTTATAAAAAGGTTTGAAAGGAATATTTTTATCATTTTCCAAATGAGGTAATTCATTACATTTGTAACAAAAATATAGAAGGTTGTTTTTTAAATTATAAGGCACGAGCGTATTTTACCACCATCATGATTCCTTAATGTTTTGAAGCTTACTTTATAATTTTTCATGGTTCTTTTCAATGAAATAGATTTATTTTATAATTTCATAACTTTTATATAAATTATTTCTATGTAAAAAAGTATTTCCCTAATAAAGTTTTTATGATTTCCTTAGGATATTTTCATCTATGTGAACATAATTTATTGGATATTATTCTTAATTGAGATTGATCTCTTATAATACCATCTAACCTAATTATTTTATTGTTTGATGATCAGTTTGACTGTGGATAAACTATTTTGATACCATTCATGGGCTAAATAATCCATTATTGATAACACGCCCTGCTCCAGGGGCATGAACTCTAGGGATCTATCAACCCTCAACATCTTAGGATAGAAGTATTCATTTAAGGCTGTATAAAAATCCCTCAAAATCAACTCCTGATGAAGATCTTTCTAAGTAATAACATTCCACCATATCTTGGAAGAATCAAGAAACATATACGTATAGAGATTTACCCTCCTCTAGTAAGGCATATCTAGATTCTTGAATATAGATAGAATGACCTATATCCGTGACTCCATAGAATATAGTCCTCCATACCTTGCAAATGTGGGTTTATTCTGCAGTTGGAACTAACACATCAATTCTTCCATAGTTGGGATAGATCATGGTGCTCCCTTAACGGTATAAAATAATTACCTAAAGCCTTCATAAAACATTGCCTCATCACCTATGTATAAAATAACAGTCAGTGCCACAACTAGCACTAAATGAGGATCCACCGGTATCCCATGGACCACCACCTATAGAGTGTGGTCATATCCACCTTCCTATCATGTGACTGGATATCTTCAGGGTGTCATGCCTCTATAATAACAAACACACACTTGAAGAAAAGACTTTATTCAAAGTTCAAAGCTAAAAATAATAAATACTGAAATAGGATAGGTACAAGAATTCCTATATAGGAAAAAAAACCCTTTACATACTCCTTGAGTTAGGACTAGGATTCGTACATATCCGTTATAACCAAGAGATAATACCTACAACCCATTACTAAGGTTTGATTTATTTCAAGTTATCTACTCTAATAAATTTCAGTTTCATTTAATTAATAATTTATTTTAAAAAGTTTGAACCAAATAGTTCACCAAATTCCGATCCATAAGGGCCCATACTCTTTATAAACCAAAATATGGGATCCACCTAATTCACACTATAACACATTCCATAATACCTATCACAATATTAGGTATTACTATCACATCACCTATAACAATAACTTATAATCAAGAAATGCATCCATTATAGAATGGGATAATGAATGAAATATGAATTATAACAGGTGATTAAAATTTTTCAGGAGGTGTTATACCCTCATCTCATTAGGTTTCAATAAAATAGAATCCACAATCACATCAATAATAATATCACAATTCAAGTTCATCACACAATAATGGAATCAAATCAATAATAATAGTCAAAATCTTTACAATAACAATATCCTTTTGAGGCAATTTGGTTTTTTCATACACATGGGTTCACTATGTCTGGGAAAATCTCATTACCAAATTGCATTCCTTCCAATCACTATCTATTATAACAAATAAACAAAACAAACTACAAAGGAAAATTACCCCTCTGATACCACTTTGTAACAACCCAGACCCAGATTCCATTGAAAGGTGCCCCGAGCCCGGTTTACCACATGGATTCAAGCGTATCTCCCTAAATTACAGAGGCCTCCATCTAGCAGTGAGGCCTTAGGTGTGTTTGTAGGGAAACTGTTCCCTCAGGGACCAGAGTTCAGAACAACATATATACAATACAAGATAAGTATAATAAGTAGTAAATCACACATACAATAGAAAAAATCTAATAAAAATATAAATAATCAATAATAAAATGAAATAAAATATATAGATAATAATGATAAATTTTATGTGTCTAATAAAGTATCCAAATAGGTCTACCTGGAATCCGTACAATACATGTAAAAAAAGAAAAAAACTAAAATCTATACAACTAGCATCATAAGACTCATATCGATCCTATCCTCCTCTATTCCTAATTAGAAATAAATAACCTATAGTAGTGATATTTCCATTATCAATTCCTATAATCATATTGTCTATTCGGGTACCTAAATGTTTCTTGAAAAGGGTGTGGGACATAATATCAGTAGGCAACCACCCAAGGTCTAGTGCCATCCAGTTAGTAAATATATAATGACAAAAGTGTTCATAAAGTAATAGAAATATAAAGTACTAAAATTAATAATCCTAGAAAATATATCCACTTATTTAATAGTCAATTAATTTCATCAATTTCATCTTAAAAGTAAATATCTGAATTAATAGTCTGGACTATGTCATTTATAATCAGGTTCTTTTAATTATATAACATCATTTAATTAATAATTCTTGGGACTTGGTGCATAGCTCAGAATTGGTCATAATTATTTTCTCTGGAGATGCCTAAACAAGCTATCTACAAGGTATAAGTTGAAGAACTAATCCAATCATGTGCTTTGTCTTGGTAGACACATCATATCAATCATCTCATCCATTATTCAATTCAAAACCTGAGCCTGTCCTTGGAATTCCTCATTTATAATCTAGGTATCAATACAGGTATAATATAAACCAACACCATACAATCCCATCCATATATATATTCATAAGAACCCATGTATCTCTTTAGGTGTGGTATAACATCAAATCAACTCAGGTCCATCCTTAGAATTCCACTAAGGGAGACCAAGTGTCACCCATTAAATATATGATCAAATGACATATAAGTTCTTCCTGGGTAGTCCATAAGGAGTCCATGTATCACTTGGAATATAATAGTCACCCCCATGAGTCTATCCTTGGTAGAACATAAGGATTCAAAGTATAACTTAACATATAATAGTCATCCCCCATGAGTTAGTCCTTGGTAGTCCACTATAGATTCTAAGTGTCACTCAGTCATAAGCATTGTATAAGCCAATTGAGTCCATCCCTGGTGTTCTTATATGAACCCATATGTTACACAAGTCATATTTAAAAACATTCAATCAATACCATTTAATCAAGTTGAGGTCATCTCCAAAAACAAATCATTTTAAACTCACCTCAGATGGTGTCTCAAGGCATTGATAATCTTAGAAGGCTTAGAATATAATTTAACTCATGTAGGAATCTCATTAAAAATGGAAAATAAAGATTAAAAAATCCATTATATATAAATCCTAGGGGTATGTTCATATACCCATTCCCTTAATCACTTCGATTTCTAATTAACTTTACCATTCAATTCACTTACAATTCAAAATTCAACAATTGACAATTCAACAATAGACATCACAAGGTAAGGGGAAAAAGGAACACCTAAAATGTATTAAAATTTAAAGCCACCTATGACATTACAATTACTAAACAACACATATAAGGGTTGGTTTTGATTAATGTTCCATAACCTATAATCAATTATCAATGGGTATCATTAATTACACATGTCATACCTATAAATTCAGATTAAGGATTAACATGAATTTCAAGGGTGTATCTCCAAGATTTGGGTGTGAGGAAACACATAATATATATAAATAATTATAATTCAAAGTAAAATAATTTTACCACCTACCTTAGGTCAATCTTGGATATATCATCTAGTATAAACTCTTGATTCTACTTATATTGGGAAAAAATTGATTAGTGGGTGAAGAACCTAATAATAGGAAAAATTATCTAGCATGTAATTAGTGAAACCAATACCAAGAAGAATAAATAATTGATAAAATGGAATTAATAACTTATCAATAATGATCCAAATAGATTATTGGTGCTTGAATACGTGTCTGGTTGGAGAATCAGTGGGAAAAACTTTGTTTTGTGCTTTAAGGGAGATATCCCATGCTCACGACTATCCAACATGTATAGAAAAGAAATTAGGTTTAGGATATAATAAATTTTAAGATAAATTCATAATTTCACCCAAATAACTATGTCTCATGTTTTGGAAACATGTTTTTCTTAACTGTATGAAAACAATGCGACCTTTAAAATAGGAAAGGGGAACCCCACATAGTTTGTACACACAGTTTGATTAACGGTGAACAAACCCTGTCTCAACCACTGTTCAAAAATTACATACATGCCTGTATGGTTATGAACCTCAATTTTCATAGTTTTTATAACCATTTGGCCTATATAACTCCACTATCTTGCATTGCATGATTTTATCAAATTGTGTTCCCAGCCCTGCATGGTTTCTACTAACCGTGCTTGAGGCATTTTTACCCAAATGTTGGGTTATATGCTCCGAACCAGCCATAGACATGTCCGATACTTCAACAATCTCAACAGGATTTAATATTATACCATATTTAGACATTTAAAATTAAAATTAATGTAACGTGAAGGATTCATACCTCAGAAAAAAATCGGGTTCTTACACAAACAAAGAAGCTATTACCAGAAACATGATTTTAACAAATAATTATTAATAAAAAGGTAATAAAAGGTCATAAGTAAATCTTATATGGTATGATATATGTAATTATGGTTCTATAATAGATATATAATAAATATATATTTATTATATAGGAGGTTTGAATGTGTATGAAGGAAATTGAGACCCAAGTTAATGTATTTTTTTCTCAAATTATATTCTTTGGGACATATGTTATGATTGTACCTATATTATTTTATGAGGTTTATATACAACTATTTTGACATGTTATTTAATTAATTTATTTATTTTCATGAAATTTATATTTTCATTTAAAATTATAATTTCATGGGGCTTAATATTTAAAAGTTACCAAAGTGGAAAAGGTTTAATGTTACAATGAAATTGTTTTTAGGGATTGATTATGAATATTATTCTGATGATGAAATATTATGTTATATCTATCAATAATCTAAATAATTTTATTCTTTTATTTTTTAATTTAAATAAAATTTTTACTTTCATTTTACTATCTTCATGTACTAAATAGTCGAAAATAATGTTTTATGCAACACCAAATTTATTTCTCTCTTCGGTCAAAAAAACTTTTTATTCAATTTCTATGTTTTATAAAAAAATATTTTAAAGAATGTTTCCACTATTCTACAAATATTTTTAAAGACATTTCTACCCATCATTGAATTTTTTGAAAATTGTTAAAAATGAATCTTCTTGTCATTTTCCAAACAATTACCTTTTGTATTTTACAAAAAATGTGAATGGAATCTTCTTTTTTAACATGTATAACATGAAAAATATTTTCAACCATCATGACTGTAGGATCAAAAATATGATGTAGATGCTCAATATACAGAGGGGGGGGGGGGATTTTATACTTTAAAAAATTCCATTGTAACTTTTAAAGATGGTAATGTTTAACAAGGTTAAACAAGGTAAATTCACAAGACCTCTTAGATCTACAAGATTTATTGATTTCAGAAATGTGGTTCCAGAAATGAAACTTAACAAAAGTTTACAAGAACAAAGATTCTACCTTAAAGCGTATATAATCTTACTAATCAAAGTATACAAGTACAAGGAAGTATAATATAGTTATACTTTCTTTATCAATCAAAATGCAGTGGAAAACTTGAAACAATACAAGTAACAAGTAGTAAATCTTTTAACCCAAAGAGAAGGGTATCCAACAACCTTGGATAAAGGTCCCTTGATTTATAATTTAAAGAAAGTCTGTCTTACCCACACTAGGGTAAGCCCAAGATATGAAGATTAGAGTCTGTCTTGCTATCCCTATAATCCCTCTAACTTCAAGGTAGTCGACACCTCTTTCTTCCTATCCCCGGAAGACCTCAAATGTACTCAACAAAATTCAGAGTCATACGAAGAAATTCTGAACAAGTATTTTAGTATGCATATAGAAATAAAGTCTCTATCCCTTGAAATAACTTCAGCCTCATGTAATCTCTAGTTTGATCAATGTTATGAGTTCTTTCAAATGGACTCCTATTTATAGGCACATCTTCAGTGGTCAAATCCCTCCTCCAACAGTCATATTTTTCCTTGAATTTTAGAGGGACCTATACACATGTCACTCAAGAAATGGTTTGTTAGAAATAGAATGCATGACATCATTTTATAACTCAAACAAGTGTAAGAAAAAAATGGTGGCTTAACCAAATCCATTTTTCAGAGTCTAAGGAAAATAAAAGTTCAGAGTCTAACCAAAACCCATTTAGTGTCTATAATACATAAATATTTTGATTCTGTTTTCCACAGAATTCGGAACCTAAATTCTATAGAATTCTAGAGTTTGAATTTCAAGGAAATTCAGAATCTGTATTCATAAGAATTCAGAGTCTGAATTCATAAAAATTTGGAGTCTGGACCTAGAAAGTTTGGAGTCTGAATTTAGAGAATTTGGAACCTAAACTCAGAAAGTTCTGGTTCTGAATTCAAAGAATTTGGAACCTGAACTTAGAAAAGTTTGCAGTCTGAATTCAGAGAATTCGGAACCTGAACTCAGAATGTTCGGAATCTGAATTCAGAGAATTAGGAACCTGAACTTTGAAAATCTCAGAGTCTAAATTCATAGAATTCGAAACCTAAACTCAGAAAGTTTGGAGTCTGAAAATAGAATGATCTATATCTAAGTATTTATAAGGTTTCTAGGTTTTAAATACAAAACTGAATTTTATACTTAGAAATAAAAATGAGTTAGATTTAGAGAAACTAAAACATGAACTATGAAAACAAGGTAAGGATAAATTTTCCTTGAGGAAGGAAAATATTCCTTGTTAAGATAAAACATAGGGGAAAAGAAATTTGTCTTAAGATAGAGTGTTTGTGATTTTAAAAACATAAAGGAATGAAAAAGTCATAAGTAAACCTTATTGAATCAACAATCTCCCCCTTTTTGGAAAGCACAAAACTCCTTATGAAAAATAATATAAGGACTTAGAATTTTTTTTCTAGACTTTGAAAATAAAACTTATCTCCCTTAACACATGGGAAAAGATGAATACAACTAACTCCCCCTTAGGTTTTGGAACACTAAGGATCATATTCTTTATTTCTAGATTGGGACTTATCATTTTATTGCATATGGAAATCTTCTTGGATAAGAAATTCCCCTTAGATGGAATCCCCCTTACTTAGGGAAATTTCTTCTTTAATTAGTATTCTTTTTAACATTTTTTTCTCCCCCTTTGTGATTTTAAAAAATAATTAAAGGGAATGGAAAAGGAAATATGGTACCTGAAATATTAGTATGAGACAAAAAAAATATATGAAGAGCAACCAAAATTCTATTATGATCGAAAAAATTTGTACAAGGAAAAAATACAAAAAAGATCAGAATAAAACAAGATTTTCTTTCGTTATCCTTCAACATAAACTTCTTTACTATGGTTTTGAGCTTCTTGAGTTCTTTGTGATCCTCCTCTGCATGTTTGAGAAGATGATCCTGATCTTATGTTTTCTTCTCTAAAGATTCGATTTTTTCTTCCTGAGCCTTAAGAGATTCTGCCTGACCCTTTAGAGCTTCTTCTTACTTAGCAAATTTTTCCTCAAGTTAGATTCTAAGATCTCTTTCCCTATTACAACTCTGAGAAACTGAATATAATTTACCATTCAGATCTTTCACTTCTTACATTCTATAATTCTGTTCTAGAGTTGTAGTTTCCACAAAACTATTTGTGAGATCCTTGATCTTCACATCTTCGGTGTCAAATGAATCGTTGAAACTTTATTTTAAATCATCAAGAATTCTCATGTCTTCTATAGTTCTCTTTGACCAACTAGTCATCTTCTTGAAAGATCTTTTGTGGGATACATAGTTTATGTAAAAGGTTTTGAAATCAGCCTTAATTTTGATGCACTTATCCATCACCATGGATTCTGAATCTGATTTCTGATCTAAAGTGTGCTGAAGAATCTAGAATCTGGAGTCTATACTCAGAAATAATGGAATTTTCCCAAAAATATTTCTTAAAGTCTGAACAACAAAATCATGTCCAAGAGAGGACAATTCCAAATTAGAGATTTTTCGTGGTGAGGATTATTTTTCAATATCAGTATCTTTCCTCTTTGATGAAGCACCCACTTCTTTATTCTTCACCATTACTCTTCTAGGTGTATCAAAAACCACTTATTTTCCCTTGTCAACTTTTGGAATGAATTCTTCTTGATTGGGTGATTCGTGTTCACTATCAGATAGTTGGATAATTTTTTCTTCATCTATCTCTTCCTTCTCAGCTCCTACCTCAGCATCCTCTAGCTGAATGAAGTCATGGTTAGAGATTTATTCTTTATCCACTTTTTTTTACTTCTTTTTAACTTTTCTAATCTTTACTTGGGGTAATAAGTTTTGAAGAATTGGCTTCAGTGTTTCAGAATGATAATTTTTCAAAAGGGCTTTCCTTCTTATAAAAATCCTCAACTTGCTTTATCAAATATTCAGTATCACAACTGCCTTCTTCTTCTTCTTATAATTGTTTTTCTTGGAGTTTTTTTAGAGTCACAAACCTCTTTCCCAGAGTCTCTGATAAAGGTTCTATCAGAAAGGATTCTGGTACTGGAATTTTTTTGGATGCTTTCTCAGCAGCCTTCAGAAGTGATTATACTATCTCTGCCTCAGACAAATTTTTCTTCTGCCTCTTCTCTTTCTCTTTATTCTAAAGTTCTTCAGCTACCTTTTCCTTCAAAGATTTTTCCTCAGTAGGGTCCAAGAAAAACTTAGGCTCTCCTTCTTTTTGATTTTTCTTGTCTTCCCTCCACTTAGCCACAACCTCATCATGATATGATTTTTATTTCTTTGGATTTGGTGGGGCAGATTGAGTTTCCTTTGCTATTGGTGTTTTTCATTCTCTTCCACTTCATTTATCTTCATCTTCCTTCCACCCTTTTAATAGGTTTCATCAACCTCCAGTTTCTTTGAAAGAGAATCAACTTCCTCTTCAGGAAAATCATAGAATTATTCGGATTCTGTGGAAAAACCAACTTTCAACCTTCTCAAGGTGTCATCACTTAAAAACATGACTTTTCAATATCTTGACTTAGATTTTCAAGGAATTTTGAAGTATTATAAACATCGAACAATCATATTTGATAGAATGGAGGGATACATAATAATCTGAGCCTTCAGATTTCTATTCTTTATATTTTCAGTCGTAACCAAGATATGCTTAACCAAGTTTATTTTTCTTAAGTTTACCAAGAAATCCAGAATGTAGATGTCACTCTTATTTAATGTATCCTTATCACCTTTTCTCAGAATGATGAATCCTTGAACCCACAATTCAAGAATTGGAAAATTTGTAGACAGGTGAAGAATCATCAGAGTCTTTACCTCCGAATGACCAAGACAAGACATGGATTTTTCCTTAATAAAATTTCCTTGAATATCAGGCAACTTTTGTGAGAAGAACTCTGCTTCTCTTTCATAATGGATGCCAATAAAACTAAAATCCTTGGTATATGAAAGAGAATATGTCTTCCTGTAAAATTTGAAAGAAAACTTTATCTTTCCTTCTTCCTTGAAGATATTTACTTTCTCATAGAATTCAATTAGCAACTCCAGATACACTGGATCCTTTGATTTCAGTTTTGAAATGAAAACACTCTCCCACCCATTCATCTTTATATTCTTAGAGATAATGGAATAATACTTATAGAATAAATTCAGATGAACCAAACTTTCTCTATAAACCTTTCATTCAGAGATTTCCTTTATGGATGGCATTTCTTTTTGAAACGAAGCTTCAATAGACATTCAGAGGTGAGGAAACCTTGATGATTCAGAACGAGATTATGTAGGAGGGTCAGAGCTTTAGCATGAAAAGTCTTAAGTTTCAATGTGGGACAACCATCAGGGGTCCTTTATATAGCCGTTTGATGCGATGGTTAGGCTTCCATACTCAATCCAACGGTAGAAAATCCTTCTGATCAGATCTAACGACTAAAAAAAATGACTAAAGAAGAATTTTGATGGATTCCGATCTTTTGAAGTTTTTAATAAAAACATTTTGATTCTATGAAAAAAATACGAAATTTTTTTAAAAAACAAATAAAAATACCAAAAAGTAAAAGATGATTATGAAAATTTAAGAAAGGAAACATACATTTCAGATTTTTAGGAAGATTATTCTTAACGAGGAAAATTATTTTTAAGGAACTTTAGATTCCAAAAATTTTGATTACGAAAATTTTCAATATGAAAGTTTTAATTATGAAAATTTTAAGTACAAAGATCTTTATTAAGAAAGTTTTAAGTATAAAAATCTTCATTACAAAAAAATTTAGTAGGATAATATTCATTAATAAAAAAAATTTAGACTATGAATTTTTTTTTTGACTATGAAAAGAAAATTTCAGATTACGAAAAAAAATTTAGACTACTAAAAAAAATTTAGAGTATGATTTTTTTAAAAAAAAAACTAACTAACAAATGTACTCCCCCTATGAAAAGGAGTTTGTTACTATAAGGAGATTAGTTTCAATAAGAAGTTAATAAGGATGATTACCTTATGGTTATCATTCACAACTTCTGTTTAATGTATTCAAATCTATCAGATGGTAAATATTTTGTGAAAATATCCGCAAGTTGATCTTGAGTTCCGATAAATTAAAGAACGATATCCCATTTTTGTATGTGATCCCTAATAAAGTTATGCCAAATATCTATGTATTTTGAATGAGAGTGATGTGGATGGTTTTTACTTAAGGAAATGGCACTAGTATTATCACACAAAATTTGTGCCTTCGTAAAACTCATACCATAGTTTGTGAGTGTGTGTTGCATCAACAACACTTGAGCACAACAACTTCCAACTGCTATATATTCAGCTTCAGTAGTGGAAAGTGATACTAAGTGTTTTTTTTTTCATGACCAAGAAAGTAATGAATCTCCTAATAAATAACTTGTTTCAGAATCACTTTTCCTATCCATTCTACATTCACCAAAGTCAGCATCCAAAAATATTTTTAAAACAAAATCTTTTGTAGAAGTGTAAAAGAGTCCTAGATCCATGGTTCCATTTAAGTAGAAAAAAATCATTTTCACTGCCTTTAAATGAGATTCCTTAGGATTGGATTGATATTTTGCACCTACGAATACTGAAAACATTATGTTTGTACGACTAGCTGTCAAGTAAAGAAAACTTCCTATCATACCTCCAAAAGATGTTTCATCTATTGGTTTTTCAACTTCATCTATATAAATTTAATTTGAGGTACTAGTGGGAGTACTTATACTCTTATAGTTGTCATATCCATACTTTTGAAGAAGATATTTAATATAATTATATTGGGATATATAGATTTCTTCTGGTTTTTGAGAAATTTGAAAACCTAGAAAAAATGTTAAATCACCCATCATACTCATTTGAAATTCATATCTCATTAGATCCGCAAAGTAATTAGTTAAATATTGCTGCGTTGAACCAAATATAATTTCATCAACATAAATTTGAACAACCAAAACATTTTTCTTATCTTTCTTTATAAAAAGTGTTTGATCACCATTTCCCTTAATATAATTATTCTGAAGTAAAAATCATGTAAGTCTATCATACCAAGCTCGAGGGGTAAATCAAAATGCAACGAAAAACTTGAAACAATACAAGTAACAAGTAGTAAATATTTTAATCCAAAGAGAAGGGTATCTAACAACCTTTGATAAAGTTCCCTTGATTTATAGTATCATGAACGTCTATCTTACCCACACTAGGGTAAGCCATCGATACAAAGATCAGAGTCTGTCTATCTATCCTCGCAAGACCTCGAACTTCAAGGTAGTCGACACCTCTATCTTTTTATCCCTGGAATCCCTCCAATGTACTCAGCAACATTCAGAGTCGCACGAAGCAATTATGAACAAGTAGTTTATTATTCACAAAGAAATAAAGTCTCTCTCTCTATAAATAACTTTAGCAGTATGTAATCTATATATTGATCAATGTTTTGAGCTATTTAAAATGAGCTCCTATTTATAGGCACATCTTCAATGGTCGGCTCCCTCCTCTAACAGTCATATTTTTCCTTGAATTTCAAAGGGACTTGTACATGTGTCACTCAAGCAATGGTTGGTTAGAAACAGAATGCAAGACTTTGTTTTATAACTCAAACAAGAGTAAGGGAAAAAATGGTTGCTTAACCAAATCCATTTTTCTAAGTCTAAGGGAAATAGAAGTTTAGAGTATAACAAAAAACCCTTCGATTTCTATAATATTTAAATATTAAGATTATATTTTCAAAAGAATTCAGATCTTGAATTCTATAGAATTTCAGAGTTGGAATTTCAAGGAAATTTGGAATCTAAATTCATAATAATTCGGAGTCTGGATTCATTAAAAATTGGAGTCTCAACTTAGAATGTTCAGAGTCTAAATTCAGAGAATTCGGAACCTAAACTCAGAAAGTTTTGAGTCTGAATTCATAGAATTCGAAACCTGAACTCAGAAAAGTTCAGAGTCTGAATTCAGAGAATTCGGAACCTGAACTCAGAAATCCAGAGTCTGAATTCAAAGAATTTGGAACTTGAACTCATAAAAGTTCAGAGTGTGAATTCAGAGAATTTGGAACCTGAACTCAGAAAGTTCAGAGTCTGAAAATAGAATGCTCTATATCTAAGTATTTATAAGATTCCAAGGTTTTAAATACGAAACTGAATTTTATACTTCGAAATAAAAATGAGTTAGATTTATAGAAACTAAAACATGAATAAGGAAAAGAATATAAGGATAAATTTTCCTTGAGGAAGGAAAATTTTCCTTATTAAGATAAAACATAGGGGAAAATAAATTTTCCTTAAGATAGAGTGTTTGTGATTTTCAAAACATGATGGAATGAAAAAGTCATAAGGAAACCTTATTGACTCAATAATAACCACTCAATTTTGTAAAAATTTCTTTACATTTTATCATGATTATTTTAAAAGATTTTTTTTCTTTAATTTTTTGGATTTTTTTAGATTTTAATTTAGTGATTCAAAGGGAAAATGATATTTTCCTCAATAAATGTTCCAATTGATCTTTTAAAATAATTTTATATCTAAGATGACATCCATTGATGCTACTTAATCTTTAATTGGGATATTATCGAAGGATACCTTTATTATTATTTATATGGATGATTTATTTTTATAATGAAAATATTTTTATGAAACCTGTTCCCTTTCCATACGTTATGATATGATGAAATGTTTATGAAACCAATTTCTTTTCCACATGTCATGCTATGATGAAATGATGATATGTTTATGAAACCGATTTTTTTAATAGGTTCTAATATGATGAATATTTTAAGATATTTTTCAACATATTTATATTATTTTTATTATAATATTGGTGGGCACAATCTCTCCTTCCAATGCATTGGGTATAGATTGATATCTCATGAGGTAAGAAGGCCTGGAATGAGGAGTTAATCCTATTTAGTAAGGGAATATATACACTATGATAGTCTTAGGAGTGAACCATGAAAGAAATGATAGTTTGGAGAGTGAAATCATTCCACTTTGATATACTTGGAAGTAAGTCTTAACTACAACAAAAACGGTGTTTTATGTTTATATGTATTCCACAAATCAATGTCTTATGACTATGTTATACTCTAATGGATTATGTTATATGATTCATTTCCGATTTATGTCTTATGAAATACCGATATTTATTCCAGGACTTAATATTACAGACTACAATATCTGGGTAGTGGTTTTAAAATGTTATATTCAAGTTCTCATACCCTTTTGCTCATGTTATGTATATGAGATCATTGATATCTCCCTTGTTTACCCTTAATGAGAATATTAGATCACCCTTTTATATGTTTCAATTCCATAGGTTCTAAAGGATGGTATTATATGTAACACATCTAAGAAGGTTTATCATTAAGAGTAACTGAGTTTGAGATGAGGTATAACTCCTATGTATAAGTTGTTTATGTATATGGGTTTTCCAAATGCACCCGATTTAACTTTTTTTGGCATGGATCATTATTTTATGTAATAAATATTGATCTAATAAGATGTGATATATATATATATATATATATGAAAATTTTGGGTCTTTATGAGGAGTTTCAAATTTCATAAATAAGTCCCTTTTATTTTTTCATTATGAATAGGAACCATAGTAAATATTTATCACCTTGGTAAGGGTAAATTAGGTAATTAAGCTTAAAATAATATGATAAGGAATAAAAATAAACATATAAATTTACTTTAATAAATTTTATGAGTAGGGTTGAACAATATCCTTCCACAATTTTATGTTATCAAAATTTCCTTCCATTTTTCTTTTAAAATGACACATATTATTTTGAGTAAGGAAAAATACAAAATGTCACTCTCTTGGTTTTAAATTTATATTATATATTAATATAGGTGTAAAAATAACTTTTTGATGAATACTAATATTTATTTTGATCATATTGAAATTATTTATGTTACGGTAATTTATTTTAAATTTTTAGTGATGAAATAGTTACCTTAAAGGCATACACATTGCCGACATACTGATTGTGTAACTAGTTGAAAATTAAATTATTTTCAAAACTAAAAAGTATTTTTTGGGTGAGTTATAGTTTCCAAATAATTTTATAGATATAAATAACTTATTAAGGATGTGATAAAATTATACATTCTAATTCCATTTTCATTGCAGTGACTTTAACATAAAATAAAATGAATTGGTCCAAAAATATATTTATAGATATTTTATAATAAAAATATTTTATTAATTGATTTAAAATTCATAAAAATACTATATTAATCCATGAGTACAGTATATGTTTGAACATATAAAGCATGTTCCATTTATGGTTCACTTTTTCTTTTATAGTAACTTTATTTACCTTTAAATTGTAAAAAACCTTGATATCCTTGTAATCCTCAAATGGGTTAAAACAAAGAGATAAGATTGAGAAAATCACGTAAAACAATCAAAATTTTATTGGATGATATAACCATACTAAATTCAAGATTCAGGAACTTGGTTCCAATTTTACATGAAAATTAATTTATATTAATATAAATCTTTAAGTAATTCCAAGATTTCCCCTCCCCACAATCATAAAAGGGAACCTCCTCTCCTCTATTCCTCACATTTTTGAAGCACTCAAGATCATTAAAGCCATACCGAAATCAATAAATAAAATCCATCCCCATTATATAGAGGTATTATTTTGGGAAGAATGCCAACCATAGAGGTATTAATGTGAAAAAACAAAGGAGGTTGTCCGAAGAAGAGGTACAACATTTAAATGAATGTTTTAGTTTTATTTTTTCTCTATCACTATAAAATAATATTTAACCATGATAAAATAATAAATTAAGTATTTTAAATATACTTATATGTTATTAAGTTAATAGAATAAAATATATCCATCTTATGTTCAATCAAATGGGAAATGAAACTATCATTCATGTGTAAGGAAGATTACCTCCTCACGAACCAATGTAATTCATTTTCCATCACCACCAATAATGACTAGTTATAATGATGGATTTATGGTATGTATATAATATTAATTAAATAATTATCATTCTATAAACACAATATATCATTTATTTTCTGAGTTTTCTATCCACTGAAAAATGATAACTTTGTTAGTTGGTACATTTGGATTACCACACCCACGAAGCGATGTGATTCGTTTTTCATCACTGCATCACATGGATGACATATATAAAGTATTTAAATATATAATATGATATTTAAGATATAATAATTATTATATAAATATAAAATAACACATTTCATATTTATTTCATGATTTTTGAAAAATGGAAATGTTACTCATGTGCACTAATGAGCCACTATTTCCATGACTATAACATAATTTATTTTTCAAAAAAACAATATATTGTTTTCTATAAAAGTATAATTAATTTTAAAAAATAATAATAATTTCATGATTTTTATTCAGTAGATGATTGAACAAAAATCCCTTTGACTATGGACAACATACTGATATCATTTTGAAGCAATGAACTGAATATCCTCAAAATTCCCAACATGGAATTAACTGATTAAGAAATTAAATATGTAATTAAAATAAATAAAATAAATTGTTTAAGTATATAGTGTTAATAATATAATTTTTTTTAGAAACAAAATAATTTATATAAGTTTATTATATAGGTGTTAAAGGACATATATAGCATGTTTGGATTCAAGGTAAGGGATTTCATCTCAATTTCCCTTTATTGAGAAATATTTTAATATTATACACCTAATTTACATTATTTGCTTTATATAGTACCCCTTTACATGTTATATCATGAATCCTTTATATTTCATGATATTTTATGTTACAATTTATGTCACTTCATCCAAGGGGTTTCAATTAATAAATTAATAAAGCAGTAAGAGTTTTCATAACTCAATTTCCTTTCATTGGGTAATATCACATATTCATTGGCTATAATTTAATATTTATGTGTGAAATGACCTCTTATATATTATGTTTTATTTCCAGTTGTTTTTTGTGGATTTAATTTTTTTACACATAATCACTCCATTCATTAATTCTCAATTTGATGATATGATCTTTGAAATTGTTATTCATCTCAAATTTTCATTCTCTGGGACATATGTTTATGTTATACATTCATGATATTTAAAGTTTCATTTGAAGTTATTATTTAGTAGGGATTACAATTCAAAAGTAACCAAAGTCATAATGTATTTAGGTTTCAATCCCATTTTATCAATATTTTTTATGATTGTTTTTCAATTGAGGAAATTATATGATCCTTATTTGATAAACCTGTTTCATTTTAATTCTTATCATGACCTTTTCCATTAGGGAAATCATGGATAGAATAAGTATGACTTTGAAAACACCAATTATATCTCTAATAGGATAGGGTCTAAGTATAAGAGTTGTGTGGAAAATAATGAATATGTAAGGCCTTAGACCAAGTACCTATATGCATGCACACACATCCATCTGTATGAAATCATATATAGATATAAAGAAAAGAATGACCATTTAAAGTGTAACCATGTATGCAACAACCTACAGGAAATAATTATAGTACAATAGTGTAGTATAAATGTGGAAAGTAAAAGAAAAGACCATACATAAAATAAGGTCCCAAACATACAATAACTAGTAGGTGGGAGACTAATGGCTGCTCGAATCACAATACCCATTACAGACTATCATACATGGTAACTTCCAAGAGGCCCTATACTCCATAGAAACAAGGTCCTCCGATATCACCTTCATTAGTCCTATCATTTTCACTAGACATAAAATGTGAGGGCCTAAACTGTGCAGGGTTGAAAATATACATACCCAATAGGTGGCCCAAAAACAAGGAAGGGTAGTAGAAAAAGGAAAAATAGTTATCTCAATCCAAAAATAAAATTTGTAAAAAGTAACCCAATAGATATTCTCATAAAAAAACCCAAAGGAATAAAATTGGATCTCTATCTCTATATCAGAACTAATAACTATGATCCTTCCTATAACTAAAAGCTCCATATCTAATTCGCTAAACTAAATGCAACTTCACCATATTCCATATAGAGGACACACACCTCTCAAAAATTCTCTATAACCATAGGTGTACAATCTCAAACCATATATTTCACATAGCCTCACAAGAAACTGAGAAAAGGGAATCAATACTGACTACTATACTCCACATATGAGGGATTAACAACTCCAATGGAGGACACACTCCTTACTATAGTTCAATAACGAGAGAGTACCACTGCGAAGATAGAGGACCCATGCCCTATGTAGTATGGGGGATTGCTGAATCTACCTTAGTAAAGTGTACGAGGGACCCATTCCATCATGTGATAGGGGAGTACCTAAACTAAAATATCTCTATAGAATAACCTGATATCAACCATTGTATAAGCCTCATTGAAAGAAACATACTGATCTTGACACATTATGTCATATCATTGATGAGAAAATAGATTCAACCATCAAATTATACATGAAAAAACACTATGTATAGGATACATGGGGGTCTAAATACAAGTCTAGAAGAAAAATATATGAAGGTCAGATGTCTTGTGAAAAATGGTACATAGTGTCATATGGTATGAGACCATTCCTGGACACATAGTCATGTCCTCTCATGCACACAGATTTTATGGCCATGTAAATATGCATGACATGTATATAGAGTAAATGGTGTGTAAACCTTCTTGTAAACTTCGCTTGTGTCCTTTCGCACATAATTAATGGATGAAAATGTGGTCCCACGTGGTGTATATGATGTTTACTTTCTATCCTATAAGGATCCCATGACAATCATCCCATTCCTATCACGATCATCCAGTTCCCAAGTACATTACCCAATTCTCATGTACTTATACATGTTTGGGTACATCTAGGGTTTATCTTTATACTACTACAAGACCATATCCTCTTAACTTGGGTTTTTTTTACCAATTTCTCATACATATGGACAATTCCCACTATATGGAATATACATTGAGTATATGATGTGTAGTCCTGAAAACTCATTCTCCCCTAAATAGGAAGAACAAATAGTGTGTGATCCTAAACTACATGCCGTGTGATCATGATTTGTGAATTTTAATTCTTTATAAACTCCCAATACCCCCATTTTCCCTAGATTAATCATAGAATGACCCCATGGTGTCTTTATTATTCATAAAAAATTGATTTTAAGCCTATAAACCAAGCTAATATAGCGATTGATGATCAAAATTCAAAATCTTTTTACCTTTTGGTGAAAAATACAATGCTTTTTGTCTAAAGTGGTTCTTTAATGATGATACACCTCAATATGATCTTGTTCACCATCAAGAATGAAGTATAGTGGCCCATCTTCTATATCAGTTTTTTTATCACCAGTGGATTAAATCTCCCTCCCATATTCCATGTATAAGAATGAAATTGTTATGGGAGAGGAATATTTTACTCTTAAATAATTAATTAATTATAATTAATTTAATTAGTTTTCATATTCTTTAATGATCACAATCCATGGAACACCTGATACCAACCCACTTTATATCGTGCTTAGGATAAACCCTATACCCTAGAAACAATAAATATATTAGATTTTCCATACGGGGTCCTAATTAATGGGAAAACCATTTATTCTGAAAATATTTTGAAACATGCTTTTATATATAATATTATTTTTAATATATTAATTCTGGGGTCCCCAGACACCTGACCATAGCTCCAAATCCAAGTAAGAATCCACAAATATATAGAAATATTCAATGGACTATAATAAAAAAACCAACATTATTACATTCTCGCCTCCTTTAAGGTTTCCTCCCTAAAAATCTCATCACTAAAAAACTGGCAGTGGTACTCAACCCATATCTGACTCTGATGCTCCCAAGAGCTCTCTTGTGTGGTCCCATGCATCCAAGGCACTCAAACCAAAGGAAGGGTCCATAAATTTTGGATCCTCTACTTATGATCCTCAATCACCACTAGGTACTCTAAAAAGGGGTCTATTTCATTGACATATTGTTCTCCCGAGTTGATAATGTGTGAAGGGTCACAAAAATATGTCCTTATCCAAGACACAAGAAAGACATCATGCACTCAATCCAACTGATGTGGTATGACCAAGTGGAAAGAAACCTTGGAAACCCTACATAGGATTTATAATGGATCAATGAACCTTAGGGGTAGCTTTCTTCCATGACTAAACCTCCAAAATCCTCATCATAGCGAGACTCTCAATAAAACATTGTATCCCTCATCGAAATCCAAAGGCCTTTAACTATTATTTTTGTATAATTTCTATGATCATAGGAAGTCCTCATATGCTTTTGGATCACCTAAAAGTTCTCTATCATATCTTACACCATCTCGAGAACAACAAGGCATTTCTCACCACCCTCTATCTAACATAGGGGCGACCTAAAGGGTCCTCCATATAGGATATCAAAATATGAATGGAATATAGCAGAGTGATAAATATTAATATAAGTGATATTTACCAATGAAAAGTTATCTTCCTAGCTCTATAAATAGTATACCACATAGGTTCTTAGCATTTCCTCTTACACTTAGATAGTTCTCTTAGTCTTCCCATCCATTTGGAGGTGAAATTTCATGTTCATCTGGAGTTTTTCCCCTTAGTCTCATGTGGGACCCTAAAAAATGTGTCATAAATTACGAATCATGATAAGAGATGATTATTTTGAGTAACCCATGAATTTAGATAATATCCTTCACATATAACTACGTCAAACTCTCCAATGAAGTCTATTACTAAATGGTAATAAAATGTGATAAATTGGTAAGTTAGTAAATAGTAACCTAGATAGAATCATGGAATATCACTATCTAAAAAATAACTATCAAATAATACATTTACATTCTATCCCACTTCCATTTCGAGATCTCAAGTGGTTGGATCAAACCAATTGGATCTTTAGGTTTTCCCTTTTCTGGATGACATTTGAGACATCGAGAAAAAAAAACTACAATTCTCCACCTCATACAAACCCAACAAAACTTCCAATGTAGGACCTTTTAAATTTTTTACACCCCCAAATATACATCTAAGGTATAAATATAGAACTCCCTTAATACTTTCTCTCACAATGTGAATAGATCCACCGATCATCCACTGAAATGGATGTTGTTTTCCCATCCATTAGAGAACCCATAAACAGATTCTCTTGAAGATATATGATCATGTATAACTACACAATTTATATCTCTCAACTAATACTCTTTCACATGATAAGAAATTGGAGGAGTCATCACCATTGAATGAATAAAAATATACACCCTCTCCTTCACCAGGGTTAGCTATAATGAGGATAACTACTTAGAAGACTCCTTCACCAAGCATGAATGAGACTACCTATTAAGGAATAAACCACCATGTTTCCCTTACGAAATATATATAAGTTATATTCATATAGGAACTACAACCTAATCCTCTATATCAAGTTATTTTATCTTTGATAGAATATGTACTTACGACTCTGATGGTATAAGTAAATAGAAAAATTCTCTCCCAATGATAGTGCCTCCACATCTTCAGGGTGAAGACTACCACTGCGAACTCTAGGTCATGAGTCACACAGTTCTTATTATGGGGTCTAAATTACCACAACCCATAATCCATCACTGCCTACCACTACATCAATATGAAACCAATCCGATCTCCAGAGGCATAAAAAAACAACAAAAACTAAATTCCATCCTCTGGAAGTCTCAACACTAGAGCACTAGTTATCATCAGCCATAACTCCTCAAAGGCTCTTAGACTATACTTAGTATAGTTAAACCACTACAATTTCTACATCATGGTGTTCAAAGGGCATTCTATCCTAGAAAATTCTCCCATATAACTCATATAGTACCTCATTAATCCAAGGAATATTCACACAACTAACATGCTCTTGGGTGTATCCCAAGAAAGAGCTAGATCAATCTTCAATTGATCAATAGATAAACTAAGATCATAGATGACATGCCCAATAAATTGAACCTCATGGATCCATAATTGAAATTTCAAGAGATTACCATAAAGCTAGTTATCTCGGATTATGTCTAGTACCAAACTAAAATGATCTTCGTGGTCATCTTATGACATAGAGAAATTAATAATTTTAATGATGATGACAACCAAAAATCATCCCAAGTATGGATAGGATATTAAATTTATTAGATCCATGAACACAATAGGGACATTATTCACATTAAAATTCATCAATCAGAATTCATAGTTTCTATATCAAAATTAGAATTGTATATTTAGAATATTATCCTCATGAACCATCAACTGGTGTTAGATGGACCTGAGACCGATCTTTAAGAACCAAGTCATACCTCTTAATTGGTCTAAAGTGTCTTTAATCCATAACAAGGGGTTATTTTTCATTATCATTACTTGATTTAGGTGATGATAATCAATAAAAATCCTCAAGATCCTATCAGCATTTTTCATGGATAAAACTAGAGTTTCCTAAGGTGACACATTAAGTTTATTAAAATATTTCTCTTAAAGGTATTCCAATATCATCGTCAACACAAGGATTGAAATATGTTTCATACAATATTCCGAAGAAGATATTTTTATGGTCTTAGGGTAAAGGTTGAGGCATAAGTCTATCTACCTCCATAGAGATAGTCCTAGTATATCTATAAGAATTAAATTTATATAATCCTCCAATAGAACTGAAATTTTGATGCCTAAAGATTCCACCTCCCCAAGGGTAAGTCCTCCAACTGATGTCTAAGGGGTTGCAGTTTTCTTCCCATGATAACCACTCACTCAAAAATAAGTTCTCTTTGTCCCATAAAGGAGAATATTCTCCCATTTGTCTAAAGGCATCTAAATCTCATGTGATGATAGTATATCTGGGAAAAAAACTTGGGGAAAAATTATATACCCATGTTTATGTCATAATATTTTATTGTGATAACCAAGATGTCCCATGAGAAGCTCTCTCCACTAATTTCTAACTCACACCACCAAAAGATATGAGATATGGAAGAATCACTCCCAATATAAATCTCTAGACATATTTTCTGGGAAAATGTATCAATATAATGCTATATCTCTCTCTATAATGGGATATGGATATGTATTAATGGCTCACTCCTATGTCAACTGGTACACTATATAGGGCAGTAAAGAAATATATCATACCTCAAATCAACTACAAAGTAGCTTGGTCATATCCCTGTGTGGACTAGAGCTATCTATAACCATGACTATAAGCTCCCTGTTCTTGGCGTTGGCCACTAGGTGGTAGGGGTGGATGTAGCTCGTAGATTCTCCCACCACTAATAGCTTCTCCCCTTAAAGATCCACATTCTTTTATACAATCATTGACTCCCTAGGGGACACCCTATCCACGCCATGGAGATCCCTAATCATGGAATTTTCTCTTACATGGAATTCCAAATTCTATCTTCCTTCCCTCATCATAAGGATGAGTCAGGAAATCACGAGTCATGTGATATCACCCATCACATGCATACTATCACATCTATCCTAGCTATATGGACCCTCTGTGTGAAGCCTACACTATAGATCCATGTTTATAAATCTGAGAATGAATATTAATCATACAAAGAGACCTTGATGGATGAATATTTATAGATATTATAGATTAATCAACCACATCATAACTATTTCCTTCTTTTGATTATAGGAATCCCTTAGCTAGGAATAATTCTATAACCTGAGCCCTCTCCAACAATCAAGCATAAGTGGATAAGAATTTGGATACCACACGGACATGAATGTCTCTGCATAGGAAATGGTCAGAATTACAATCCCTAAATAATCCATCTTTCACCATATCAAGGGAGTATCTCGTGAGTTTAGTAAAACTCATGATATACTCATCAATATATATATATATATATCCCCCTGATGTAGGTTGAGAAACTCTTTAATGTGAATAAATAGAAAGATTTATGGGTATTAATCATCACGTAATAGTTGATGGAAGCCTAAGAAATGGAGGATCACCTCATTATGGGTTTTTGCAATCAGACTCCACTAGTACCCCGCTGTTCTATGAAAAAGACTAGAATCAAGCACAAAAATCTCTTCAGATGGTATCTAAACAAGTCTAAACACTTGGACTACAGACTCTAACAAATACTCCTCTACCTAAGGTCCGAGATCACCATTAAACCTCAATTTGATCTGGTGTTGGAAATCGCATATTGCGCTAATCCTAGGAATATTCTCATAATGAACTACCAGTTCTATCAGCTATCCAACTAGTAGATCATATCTTGAAATAGTTGATGTGGGTGAAAAAACTTCTCAAAAGATGGTGAAAATAACTGCTTACTACTTATTAGAAACACTTCATGAGTAGGTTCTCTAAAACGAGGCCTCATCACTCAACAGATCTTATTCCTGATTCAGTATCAACATCCAAGATAGCAGTCTTCATAGAGGCACCATGAAAGTTATTAAGATGTACCATAATTTGATTAACATATCGAGGGAGATGGATTAAAAGGACAAGATATTAAAATGACCCAATCCTATATTTTTCATTTACAGAGGATTCCTTTCCAATGAAATGTCATCATTCAGAGTTGACATGTAGGTAGTAAATGTTCTGGTTTATGGATATGTCAGCTGCCACACCAACACGGTGTTCACTAGCTTGAAATCCAAACTCGAGAGAACTTGACACAATTTCACTAAGTTCCCAATCCAAACCTCATAATATTTTCAACTCCAAATATAGAACTATGAAAGGACTTCTCTAATACAACTCTATCATGAACCAACCCCCAGCGACCACTTAGCCAGAGGAAGGCTGAGAGTGAAAACCCCAATCCAACCTCTAATAAAATTCAGGCTGGAAGCAAGTGGCGAGTAAGGAATAATAAATATGGGAGGCCTTAGAATACATAATTATACACATTCACACAAATAAATATACTTAAAACAATTTAAATATATAAATAAAATACTGACCATCTTGAGTGTAACTAAGAATGAAACAACCTCTAGGAAAGTATTAGAGTAAATTAGTATAGTAAAAAAGTGGAAAGGAGAAAATACATGCCTAACATGAAATGATGTCCCAACCTGATAGTAAATGGTTAGAGGGATACTAAAGATGTATGTACTCACAATATCTAAGGACAACCACCATAAATAGTTAGTTCCATGAAGATCTATGCTCCACAGCATCTAGGTCCACTAATATCACTTCTTATTAACCTTTTTTCTATTTAAGACATAACTAGTGTGGGTAAATCCCATGTATATGGGAGTATATAGGTACCCAATAGGTTCATAAAAAAAATATAAATATAATTATTGGAAGGAAAAAATAGTCATATTAATCCTATAATAAAGTTCATAAAGAGAAACCCAAAAAATATTGTCATAAAGAGACCTAAATGAAAGAAAAAAGTGATTTATATCTCTATAGACCAATTAAGAATGATAGGCCTACCTACTGCAGCAAAGATGCATCAAAAATTATCAAAACCAAATATAACCTCACCATAATCCAAATATATTTCCCACACCACACGCCTATGATCAATAGATGAGGGTGAACAATATCTGTACATACATATCGCATAACCTAATAAGAAACTGTGTGTAGATCTCACTCCTCGCTACTTTCCTCCATATTAAAGGGAGAAACAACTCCTGTGGAAGACCTATTACTCACAAAATCTCAATAAAGGGGGAGTACCAATCTATAGATTGATGACCCATGTTCTTTGTAGTATTTGAGAGTTCTTAATATACTTGTCTAAGAGTATGGGGGACTTGTTCCCTAGTGTGATAATGGAGTATTGACCCTTGAATCCCTCCATTGACCAAACCGATATGATCCATTGGCCAAACATCCATGAAATAATTAACCCTCTCATAATACCTCATGTTGTATATATGATTCTAAAATGGAGGCCTCTATCATGTTATATGTGAAAAACCACTTAGGATATGCTACTTGTGGACCAAAATATGAGTCTAGAAGATGGAGAAACACAAGATAGAAGTCTCACTAAAAGGGGTACACAATATGTACAAGGTATCACAAAACATGTGACCCTACCTGGGAACCTGGGCATGTCCCATCCTACACATGGTTCAGCTGGCCATGTGGATGTACACATAGTGTATATAGAGTACAATGAATGTAAACTCTTCTTGAAACATGGGGCATGTCCTATCCCACACAAGGCTTGGCTGGCCATATTATCCCACATGATGTGTACATCGTGTAAATAACAAGAAGTTTATATCCTAGTCTGATCCAATGCCCATTATCCTATTCCCATGTATATCATCCCATTTTTTCACACTTCACATTAAATATAAGAGTTTCACTGTTCATGGGTACATATGGGGTCTTGTTGTGTACTACTATAAGACCATGTCCTCATAACATGAAATGTCTTCCCAATTTTTGGGCCACAAGGAATAGTCCCACTACATGACATGCACATTTAGTACTTGGTGTATAGTCCCCAAAACTCATCATTCCCCCAATGGGAATAACACATGGCGTGTTCTCCTAAACTACACATCGTGTGACCATGATTTATGAAGGAAATTTCTTTAATAAACTCTCAAAACCCTATTGTTTCCTTGATTAATCATAAATAAACCCTGAGGGAGTCCTTATAAATCATAAAAATGGGTTTCAAGCAACTAAAATACAAAAATGTAAAGACTAGGGCTCAATACTCAAAATTCTCCTACCTCATAATGAAAATAATGGAGATACGGGTCCGAAGTGATGCCTAAAACATGGTTCACCTTGATTCAGTCTTGATCACCATCAAGGATTAATTGTGGTGGGGAATCCTTTATCTTGGTTAAAAAATAATGCATTGGAGAAAAATACATACCCTCTTCTATGCATAGAAATATAATTGGGGAGGGAGATGAGTATTTTACTCCTTATCAATTAATTAATTAACTATAATTAATTAATTAGTTATTATGTTTCCCAATTTTCACTTTTCATCGAACACCCGACACCAACAATCCTTATGTCATTACTATGGAAAACACTACATCCTAAAAATAACCAAGGTCTTTTATTTCCCATCTAACATCATAAATATCAGGAAAACTATTTATCCTAAAAATATGTGCACATATATTTTTATATATAACATATTTTTAATATATTAATTGTGATGTCCGAAGACACCTGATCTCAACACCGAATTCAAGTAAAAAATTCATTTATATTTATAGAAATATTAAAAGGACTAATCCAGTGAAATTGGGTTCAATACACTTATCCTCTATATTTTTTTTTTGGAATTTTGATGTTTTAGTACCATTTCTCTCTCTTCGGCACTCAAAATGTTTCATAATTGTTCTAGGAAAAGATAACCTTATTTATCCCCTTTTAGCCGAAAAAAATTCTCTTCCATATCATTTTTTCTTAAATATTTTCCCGAAATTTATTTTATAAAAATAAATTAAAATATCATGTGATTTTAAAATAACTCTATGTTTGATAGTGTTTACAACAGGAAATGACTTTGGTAACCTAGCCATTGGAATTGGTTGAAATTAATAGTAGTAAAACAATTTATAAAAAATAAATATAATGGTCCTAATAAATAAAAAATTATTGATAAATTCTTATTCAATAAGAACTCATTTTTTAGTAAAGTCATTTTATCTTTTAAGAATATATTTTCTTCAAGAATGATTTTTTATGAGTGAATACTATAATTAATGTATGGATATTTTAGAAAATTTATTCGATAAAAATGATATCATTTTTCAAATTTTCATTTAAAAATTATCTTAATGAAATATTTTTTGATTTTTCTGAGAAGATTGACTTTCAGTTAATAGTGAAAAATATTGATTTTTTAAAAATATCATTTATTTTTATTAAACAATGAAATTTAAATGTACCATTATGATTTTAAATGGATCTAAAAATAAAGTAAGTTTTATTTAGTTATATATAATCTAATAAATAACATTGTATTCATTATTATACCTTATTTTGGTAATAGTTCATTTAAGATTAAAAGTGTATTTTTCTAACAAAACTATTTTTGTTTATATTTTTCATTTTTATATGAAATAAATTTATTCCACTTATAGAATTTGAAACTTTAAAAATGTATTAATCCTTTATAAATAATAGGTATAATGTTTTTAAATATGACCCTTTTATTTTTGGTCATTATGAATTGATAACATAGTAAATTGCATTACCACAATAATGGGAAAATGCATTAATTGGGGTTAAAACTAATGTGTTAAGGACTCAAAATCATTCATAACATTGAATTAATTTTACTTTATGAGTATATTTCTTCCATAATAATAAAAAATTTAAAATTAGAGCTTTTTTCCATTTATAATTTATTTTAACCATTATAATATTTTAAGTAAATGTTATGTAAAAAATGTCCCTTTCTTGATTTTAATAATTATAATTTTTTTTTGAAATGTATAAAACAATATATTAGGTTATTAACAGTTATTTTAAATAAATATTATTTTTATCATGTTAATTTATTTTTAATTTTTAGTTATAACATAATTACCATAAATTCTTATGAAACTTTGACATTGGGTTTGTGAAAGCAAGAGAAAAATCAAGTGAATGATTTTAAAAACACTAAATGTAATATTTTTTTGGGTGTATTTTAGTGTCCCATTAATTTAAAATATTGATATAAAATATTTTTAATGTATTAATGTTTAATATTATAAATCAATTACTATATTATTTTCTTTGAATTCAAGATAACTGAATTGTATTTAAAATGGCATTAATGTTATTTTCTGTAAAATAATATTTTATTTAATAATTTGAAAAATAATAATAAAACTTATTGAAGACAAGTATGACATAGAATTGTCTAAAATTTAATCCATTATCCTTTTATGATCCAATTTTGACCATATAAATATATTTATAACCCTTAAATATTGATAAAGTCATTACCATACTTAAAGTTAAAATTGGGTAACCAAGACATTAAACAAATATAGATGGTTTAAAATGATATCAAAACATCTATAAATTTTATTGTGTGAATATATATTAATACACTATACTAATAATTTTCATATTTATTATATATTATAATAATTTTACATGAGTTAATCACATATTATATTATAATATTTTATGTACTTTCAAAAATGGATGTAATTATATTTTAGAGTAAATGATATTTTATAGAATGATTAAAAATTCAAAAATATATATATTCATCCAAGTGAATTATATATGTTTTAAAATATCATCCCCTATCCATTTATTGGTTACTTTTCCATTTATAATAACTTTCTTGACCCGTAAAGAGTAAAGATAATGATATTACCCTAATTTTAAAAAGGGTTAATGAAGGTTAAAACAATGGGGTAAGGGTAAAAAAATATAAACATGTAAAACATTTATTTGATGATATTATTTCAACAAATAATCATCCTATATTATAATTATATAAATTTGGATCCAAATAAACTTGAAAATTAATTTATTTTAATTTAATACTATAAGAAATTCAAATAATTCCCCTCCCCTCACTTATAAAAGAGAACTTACTCTCCTCTCTTTTTTCAAACCATTTGAGTAGTATATATCATCATATACCTACCAAAATCCCTTAATAACATTTCTAACCATGTTTTGAGGACATTATTTGGTTATAATACTAGTATAGGATGTCTTAAGTTGTAAAGAAAAGGAAGCTGTCCAAAATAGTGGTATATATTTTAACCGAATGTATTAGTTTCATTTCCTCTTCTACATCCTTCAAGTATTATTCAAACACGATGAAATAATAACACTAGTATCCTTAATATACATAAATGTTGTTATTTTAATTTAATAATGAAGTTCCTACACCCATCGATTAATATACTCAATCATTGATAAAATTAGAAATATATTGTTCTGAAACTACACTTACTACAAAGGTGTAGAAAAGTGGAAGAATGGTTTCAATCCCCTAAAGAAAACTGTTCAGAAAAAAACTATTAAATTCAAACCCTAAGTTATTATTACTAATATTCACTCTTCTAGTTAGGGTTTTCTAGAACTAGGTTTATTGGATTTAAATGATATGACAAAGAAGGGATCAAGGTTAATTTCAAGGATTTAGGAAAATGATAATCCTAAATATAGCTTGGGATAGTACTATTGATTAGGATATGAAGTGGTACAAGGTTAAAAAATTTGTTATGGTCAAAAAAATTGGATATAACTATATTGAAACTATCACATATTCTAGGTATATAAAGAAACCTAGATTCATTATGATTAGATTATATTATAGAAATTGTCACATGATAATGGTTATATCCTTAGAAACTTTAATTAGACTTGTTTTTTTTAAATTACAGATCTCATGGCTAGGGTCGTGTAATAGAATGTGAAAAACATTTTTTTTAAAAATAACTACTATGTGTAGGGTTTCCAAGGATCAATTTATGGATTCATTAGGATCAGAAACAACCCAACCCTCAACCCCTAACCCTTATAGGATTATCCAAGAATGGTGGTGATGATAATAAGAAAAGGAATATAAACCATTATTAGTATAACCATAAAGTAATTAATATATATGAAATCTACTGTTAAAATTTTTTTAAATAAAAATAATCAATTAAATACAATTGAATATAAAATGAAATACTAACTCAAAATAATGAAATGATGAAGAAACATCAATCATTTATGAAGAATAAAGAATTGTATAAATAATAAAATCAAAATGAAAACATAATAGCAATGATTTAAGAATGAATATAGGATGGTAAAAAGTGAAAAGTATTTATTAAAAAAAGAGTGTAATGAATTGAAACCAGTTTAGAAGAGAATACAAAAGAAAAAGATGAGAAAAAATGAGAGAAATAACATAGGTCATAGCTTTGGTACATAGAGGGAACCACCAAAATAATTATTGGCATGAAAAATAAAAGACATTTAAAGGAAACATGTTTTGTATTCGATTTAAGGGGATTATGTCTCCGCATTTACATGACGTGAAGTATTTACCCATCTTGATCTCCAAATCCACAATCTCCTCCAAAAATATTAAATTTCATGGGATTATTTTACTATAACATTGAATGGATGAGATCTCAATTTGTTTTACATTGTGTATATTCTAAGAATCATGTATATGATTGATGTCTTGAACTTCGTTCACATTGTGTAATTTCAGCGGAGTTCAGATTTTGAAAGTCTAACGATGTCTAATGGAGCTAAAAATAATGTAATCTCATTACATTATGTAATTTCTCATGGGTTGGCCTTTTTTATACAATAATTATTTGAATAGGGAATATAAATCTTGTATGTGATTCCTGATGTGTAAAACCTATTTTTCAAAATTTAATAATTTTATCATTTGAGTCCAAAATTCCCAATTCTAGAAAAAAATAAAAACCTAGTTCATTATCAGGTACATCATGAATAAATCTTATATAAATGTACTCAATATGTATATATAATTTTAGATTATCAAATTCACCTACACTTGAACAATTTATTTTCCTCAAGAAAAAATAATATCAACAATTATTACAAATGAAACAATTTTTAATATAGAAAACATTCATTACAACAAGGAAAATTAAATTAAGTGTATGTGTAAAAAGTAAGTCCTCTATAATAAATCATGTCGAGAAAATGGGTTATGCCTCATATTTTAGTTCATTATTCAGATTATTTATTCCTACAATTACTATTTCATAAATGTTCCTTAAATGATATACCAATTTTTAAATTTATCTCCCAATAAATTATATCACATAAATAAATGTAAAAATAAAACTGTATTTATTCTCATACCCTTAATACATGTTCCTAACCACGTGATTTCATTGGTTATGTTATCTACACTTCATAAAGATAAATGGAAAATAAATTATGAGGGATTCAGAAATAAGGTTGAAATGTGTCTGAGGTAGATGATAGGTGGGTGGAAAATAAAAATCAAGATCATAAGGGGGGGGGGGGGGGTAGATCTAAATTAATAAGCATGAAAATCATGAATAGTTAAATTAATTAACTCCCATAGAAATTTTTTTTCCACTCCAACATCTCAAGGTGGGTCCACGAGTATATCAGGTAAGTATCTAGAATGTGACCATTTTCCTTTATTTGTACTTCTATTTATTATTCTGAAATAATGTTATGTGAAGGTATTACATCCATTACTTAGAAACATATAATCCATTATAGGATTCATCAGTCTGTTAATAGTGATTTTTACATTCCCAATACACAAACAAAATTGTTTTTCTTTTTATTTCTTATATATATATATTTATTTTTTCTTAAAGGAGTAGGGTATATATAAAAAATTCCAAAAGTAATCATGAACCATGTATATAAATATTTTGAAAGTGTCATAGTACATTCCCTTAGTATCAACATCCCTTGTGTTTCTGAGATGAAAAATCCCTCAAAATTGTTCAAAAGACAATCATGAATAATACCAAGATTAGGTTAGGAATGGATACTGGACTTGAAATGGCTACATCTAACAAGTTTATTTATGGTTACTATAGACTAAAGAAAAAAACATGTAAAGGTGGGTCTCTAGAAAAAAGTGTCTCACAAAGATTTCCTTAATCATTTAAAAAGTTTACTTGTTTAATCATAGCCTCATAAGATCTCAATGCAAGTTATGACAGGTTTATAAGCCCCGAGTGGCTGTCAAAAAATATGAGAAGATAAGAATATTAAATCTTGGGTCTAGAATACTATAAATAATTGGATCATATAAAAACTAGAAAATTAATCAAGGACTAAAATTGAGTAATAATTCAATCAAAAGAAATTAAAAAAATATTTTATTGGAATTATATTACGAAACTCTGCAATCATGCAAAAAAAATAAACCAGAATAAAAATGGAATACAAAATTCTCCAAACTAATATTGTGTTTTATTTAAATGGGTATAATGGGATTCCAATTTTAGATCTTTTTTTCAATGCAGAATGTATCATAGACAACTGAAAATAAGCCATGATTTATGTGTATCAACAGTAAATCTCAAGAAATACGCCTGCACACTTAAAATGAGATAGTTTCTACACTGTTTATGAATGAATCATGGGAGAGAAACAAAGTATAGCTTGTGGAAAAATGAAGAGGAATTTTAGGAATTAAAAATAGAAAATTAAGAGCTCCCTATAGTGAATTTCATTTCATGGGGAAACTTATTGGAAGGTGATTGAAATTTGGGCTACCTAAAAATATTGTTAGAATAAGAAAACTACCTACACTAAATTAACCATTAGTTCATAGAGGTTAAATTTTTTTGAAGAAGATAATTAGGTAGTTGCACACAGTTGAAAGTAAGGAAAATTATCTTAGATAAATAAAATAGGTTGATTACAGTGACATTTGGGATGATATATAAAAAATGATAGTAAAGATAAAATAATTATTATAAGAAAAATATTGAAATAAAGGGGAAAAATATGGTTTTCCTCCCATAAATTTCTAACAATGTCTTTATTAGCCAGACAGATGGAAAATGTAATTAGTTAGTGTCATCAATTTGATTAGAGTTTCGCTATCTTCTGTAAGAACTGGTTGTAGTGTCATTTAGCTCATGAGGATGCTCGGTGGGATTAACCACTATAGGATGATATAGAAAATGAATCTCATGTGGTAGGAATAACTACCTATTTAGTTTAGCCACATGATCATAGATCTCAAGAGGGATGCCAGGGGGTTTCCTGATAGGCTCATCAGTTATAATAGAAGAGTATGTAGAGCTAGACATATCTAAAATAATGTAGCAGTGGAATAAAAATATGATAATACATAATGAAATAAAAAAATAGTATCCCATATATATGTAAATAATTATTCATATGTGAATACATGTAAATACAAAAAGAGACACCCAAAATATAATATAAAACAGGAAGAGGATAAAGACAAAAATAAACTACAAGGGGATTGCTCACTGACCTCTACATCAGATTTCCCCTCCCAAATAGTCAGGGTATCAGGAATCTCTTCTAAATCTATAGCAAAGATGGAATTGGGAGCAGTTTACTCCATTTTTAATGATATTTCATGGTGCTGGCAGCATGATTGGTCAAGGAAGGAGGAGTCAGGGTGCCGATCTCAACTGAGGTCATGTATATGGAATCTGTACTATTTAAGGGAAACTTGGATGGTGATGGAAGGGTAGGGGCCTTTCCCCATCTGGCATGATCTAACAGGTACTCCTTCTAGGAGGAAGGGTCAGTAAGATCATGAGGTGGTTTGTGGTGTGGGTATAGATGAAGAAGCAGGGTTAAAAGGTGGGTGAGTTTGGGATTATGAAGGGACTAGTGGAGGGGGAGAGGTGGTGAAGTGAGATGGGTCAGTGTAAGGAATGTGGAGATAGGAAAAAATATGTCACTAGTTATCAAAGATAGCTAGAATAAATGGGAATAGTTCAATGAGAATGGGTGGATAGGGTGAAGATGAAGTAAGGGTAAGGGTGGTGGTGACAAAAGAAGGGGTAGGGGTAGTGGTGGTGGTGAAAAAAGAAGGGGTAGGGGTAGTGGTGGTGGGTGGTATGGTAGTGGTAATAGTGGAGGATGTTGCGGTGGAGGTGGTAGTAGGAGTTGTAGCAGTGGGTGTTGGGTTATGGGAAGGGGAGGATGGGACTGTTACTTTATGGGATATCACCTCTTCAACAAACTCAACATATGCATGTGCCTAATGGTATATGATACCACTCTTCTTGAGAATACCTATCTTGTGGAGAAAAAAAGATACCAAATCTCTAAATAAATCCATAGAAAGTGAGAGGCTAGGAATCATAAAAGGTCTCGATATTCCTAGCTATATGGGTAATGAATGAGCCTCTCTTCATTGTACCTCAGTTTTTCCTCACCTGGGTCTATTAGATAATTCCAATCTACCTAGCCATGTTGACATATGGGACACCTATTGTTGAGGAAAGTATGATTACCTAAATCATGTTCATACTACCATGATAATCACCTCAAGATAGCCATGCATGATCTAAGTACCGATGAAGGATTAAAAGGGAATCACTACAGAGTTGGGTACTCTTATTCATGAAAGGATAATAAGGGAACTCCATGTCTCTAACTATCCTCTCCAAAATACATGCAACATCCGCCTTATATAGATTGATCTTCAAAGTGGGGAAAATTGGGGTGGTGAGAAATTTGGAAGATTAAATACTGAGTCCAATACTAAATTCTCTAAGGGTGAGCTCACATGGCCTACTATTGAGTTTAAACTAGACAAATTCGATGGCCTACTTGATGGTGGCCAGGAACTCTAGGAAGAAATCTCTCAAGGTCTCTTTGGGAACTTGAGTCCTGGGTGAGTGGTGCAGTAAGCCGATGAGATCAATGACCTCATGGTGAATCTACATCCTCTTGACTACTACAAGTTATGATGTTTTGTTGGTCCTCATAGGCTTGTCCTATAGATAGAACAACATGACCTAGATCTGAAGGGCAAAGAATTGAAGACAAAGATGGGGGTAGGGGTAGGTAGCACCGTGTGACCTGCTTTATGAATACTTTGTGTCCTCATAGGTGGATATGAAATCATAGGTAGAGTAACAAGAGGAGGTCTATTGAATCACTATCCATGGATGAAGACTATCTGATTTATATTTAGGTGGAAGAGGTGTTTTATCACACTTGACCATGAATTTGTAATGATATGTGCAAATGGTTTTGGTTAGGGCCATGTCATGATGGAAAGAAAACAGGGCGGTGAAGAGGAGGTGTTAAGGGTTTGAGATGATAACATAGTTGTCGGAAAATGGTTATAAGTAAGGATTTGGGGGAATGATCAGTGAGGGGGGGGGGGGGGGGGGAGGATCGACATTTAGGAGTGAAGGGGTCTTGCATGTGGGAGGAGAGAAACAAGGGGGAGGAGGTGCATGATTTGAACCTAGAGTTAACCTATTTTTAACGAACCCAAAATTTACATGTCATGTATTGGATACCTGATATGTAAAGTAGTGTTTTTAAATCTTTTAAAAGAATAGAATTTTACAAGCTGTGTAAATGGTACACGATGTGTATTTGGAATTTTTAACCCCTTTTTGGATATGTGATTTTGAAATGCCTCCACATATGATAAAACTTTCAAAATATTAAACTATCATATTAGTTCTACCCTAGGTTTCCTCCCAGTCTGTACTTCGTTTAACATTGAGAGCTGGAATCTTTTCAATTCAAGTGAATTTTAGAGAGACGACACACCCTTTGTGGCATAGATCTTGGTATATTTTTAACATTTTACCATTATCCTAAAATGTTGGTTACCCATGTATCTCAATTTCTATTTCTTCATATTTGAAAACCATGATGACTTGGTAGTAACCTAACCATCATGAATTTAACTTTCCATGGAATAATTTCATCAAGATTTTAATTATATAACTCTATCCACTAATGTGAATATTTGATGCATAATTCATTTTTTGTGATATTTCTTTTTTATTTTCTTTATATTTTTTTCACTATCATAAGAAAATTTTCTAATTTCTTTGATCTCATCAATTTGAAGCATTCCAACGTCCCTATAATTTTGAGCATAAATGATTAATTTTTTTCATTTTCTAATAAGACTGGTTCTCTAATTAAATTGGTAGATGAAATGGATTTCCATACACTAGTCAAAACAAAGTAGTAATGATGGGAATATTATGGGATGTGAGATATGCCCAAATTACATCATCCAATTTGATACTCCAATACTTTATACATGTGTTCATTGTATTATCCATGATTTTATTAATTTCTATTTTTGAAAATTAAAATTTTCCACTTGTTATAGGTGGTTGAGAGTCTCAATGTTATAAAAAATTCCATACTTTTTGATTAGTCCCTTGAAAAAATTCTATATAAAATTTGTTCCCTGAACACTAATGAGTTATTAAGGGAATCTAAATCTCAAGAAGTTGTTTTTTATTTAGAAAATTCATTACAATTTTGATGTTTCATGACTGGGTTCCTCAAATTATATCCATATTGATACATATTTAACACTGAACATGATATAAGATTTCCTATAAGAATTAGGTAATGGTCCTTTAAAATTAATTCCAAATATGTAGAAGATTTTGAATTCTAGGATGGGATTTTGGGGCATTTCATTCATTTTCCCTGTGGTGCATATACTTTGGCACTGATCACAAATATTGAAAAATTTTCCTTGCATCCTCAAGAATAATGGGGAAGAATAACACAATTTGAAGGATTTTCACCACTGTACATTTAGTTCCCTGATTCCCTCTAGATGGTGGCATGTGGAACATGTTGAGTAATCTCTGTATGTAATCTTTTGGGATGAAACACCACATTAACACATCAATCCATTGCTTAAAAAGTACCAGGTCATCCTAGTAGTATTGTTAAACATTGGATAAGAATATATTCCATTGAAGATATGTGAGGTCTAGGTAGAGTTATCCTATGGAAGGAAAATTTGAAATATCCAAAATACATGATTGAGATTGGGAATTTATCAAGAACATAGTTTCATCAAGGAAATCATTCTTGATTTAATGATCATCATCATCCTAAATGTTGTGCATTTTATGTCTAGATTGCTGATCAATAATAACATTTTTAGTACCTTTAGAATCCTTTATAATGATATAAAACTCTTTTAGTATTCAGATCCATTGTACCATTTATGTTTTGGAATCCATTTTATCACAAGATATTTAAGTTCTAAATGATTAGTGTCGTCCACTACTTTGGATAGGATGATGTATGATTAAAGCATTTCAAATGGATAGAAAGCTTCTAGAAGTTTATTTTCGGAAGTTTTATAATTTACCTGAGCATCAATCAGGGTGTGACTGACATAGTATATGTGACAGAAGTTATTTTCATCTTTTTTCCCTAATAAAGAGCCAACAATGAAGTCTATTTCATTACACATCATCTCAAAGTCTTTATCCCAAAATAGTGAATTTATAGTTGGAGTAACCACCTGAATATTCATTAGAGTATTGAATTCTCTTCAAAACTCTTCAGTGATCTTGAAAAGTGTGTCCTTCAACAATTAGTGTGTCAAGGGGTGGACTACATTCATGATGTCTTTTACGAACCGGTGGTAGAATCCTACATGGCTCAAAAATATCTTTATTCCTTATATTGAATGATTTACTAAGTCTTTAATTACATTTTTTTTCTAAATCCACATCATTTCCATGATTTGATAATTTTTTTTCTGTGGACTATGCCTCCCTGGACCTCAAAATGAAATTTTCCCGGTTTAATACCAAGAAAGTTTCTTTACAATAATGAAAAAGTGGATCCAAATTACTCAAGAACACCTCAAAGGATATTCCATATATAAAAAAATCACCCATAAAGATCTCCAAAAACTCCCCTATCATGTCATGAAATATATGTGTCATGAATTTTTGAAAATTCTCTAGTTTATTACACATACCAAATGACATATTTCTATAGGAAAATGTTCCAAAGGGAAAAGTGAACTTTGTTTTGGAGTAATCTTCTCACTCAAAATCAATATTATTGTATCTGGAATATCTATCTAAGAAACAAGAAAAATCGTTCCATACTATTATTTACAACATTTGATCCATAAAGGGAAGTGGGAAATGATATTTTTGGGTTCTCGTATTTTGGTTTCTATAATTGATCCATACTCTCAATCCAGTGATGGTTCGAGTAGAGACCAAATAAACATACATATTTTTCACAATGGTTAGGCCGCCCTTCTTTGGAAAACTTTTAGTAGACTAACCCATTCACTATTAGATATTGAAAATATTATTCTATAATATAGAAGTTTCTGATCTTCTTTCTTAACAACCTATTTCATTAGTGGGGTGAGTCCCCTCTAGGTTGGAGTTTGGATCTAACACCATCTTCCAATAAAATGTTTTGGGTTAAAACTTTGGGGATGATTCCCATAATTTAAGAACAACCTAAGAAATAGAGTTATTGTTCCTTTTTAGGACTTAAATCAACTTGTCCTCTAGAATTTGGGTCTTCAATGAGTTGATAATGAATGAAAGTGTAGTTTTAGTCTCTAGAAACAAGTACTTGAGTTTGATAGGAAGAGGTTTTAGTTCCAACATTGGTGGATTGATGATTGAGGGCATGAATGGTGGGATATTATCCCTTATGAATGGTTAAATTTAATTCAAATACTCATGAGAATTGACTTCATCTTCATTAATGGTATGGTTCGCTCTGTCGTCCTCTATGGTCGTAAAATCAAAGCTCTCATCAGTTAGAAAGATGGATTGAAAATAATATGAATCATCACCTTTCTTAGAAGACTTTACTAAGTTGAACATAACTTGTTCATCTCTAGCTATGAATATTAGTCACCCATAATTTACATCTATAAATTCCCTCCCAATGGATACTAATGTCCATACTATAATAATTAGAATGTCTCCCTATTCTTCTAGCTATAATATTAGGAAATATGTAAGAAAGATGAATTTTTAAAAGATAACTAAAAACACATTGAGAATACCTCAAGGATATTTGAATGATCAGTCAGTGAGTTATAATTCCACTGTTGTTAGATACCACTCTTTGATCCATAGCATTTGAAATATTCTCATTGGCATAATATTGATACTCATTCGTAGATTACAAAATGATCTTCCAAATTTTCATTCCCCAATAGTTCATGGAATCGAGATGATTATAGTTTCTCTCATATTTTGGGGAAGATTCTACAAAATGATATCAGATAATGATTCATTTAAATAGAAGACTCATAAGTCTTCCATATTTCTTTTGTTTGAAAGAAATTATTTTATATATTTTTCATATGAAGGAATCTAAGTGATGACCTTAGTGAAGTGGATGTTGATTTGTAATTCTTTGAACAATACTATGAAGTTCTAATATTTACCTCTAAAATTTATTTGAATTATTTTGTCTTGGAATGAACAAGGGGTTTTGTACATTGGAGGTACTATATAAACTTCTTCTTTCTCAAGCAGATTTTTATCAGCACTTTTTTAGTAACTTCTAATTATAAATTTTTTCTCAGATTACATCCTTTGTGCTATTGGTGTCATACTCAATGTGGAATGTTGAACTCTTCTCAGGTTATTTTGGATCCTTCCTTTCATGGTTATTAAATATTTAGAACTTTCATACTCCCAAGAACTACTTCCTTTTACACTTATCTCAGACACATCTCAACGTTACCGAGAAGTATACCCAGTAGTCGTTCTAATAAGGTATTTTAGATTTTACCCATTTTATACTTGAAATTTTATACAGAATATATTTGGTTTTTCATTTCCATATCATAATTAGTCATTCTCTAATATTAATTTTTAACAAAAGGGGAGATAATGTATTCAATATTAGACTACAAAGGTGGGCCCTATTATGATGGTCTCCATGTAGTTGGGTTAAATTTATGATGAGCTCTAGGGGGAAAGTGTTGATAATGAATTTTCTATTATGGTTAAGGAGATATAATATGAGACACATACCCAGGTGGTTCCTGATTCCTTCATGGTTCTTGACCACTCTTTTACTGATAGTATTCTCAGTTGGGTTGCTATTATGGCTATTGATATTGTCTCTACTGGCAATATTACTAATGTTGGTAATGATGTGGTTTTTGGAATTGTTCTCCTTGATGATTATAAATGAAATAATTATAATATTGGGATTGAGGTTTCGCTATCCTTTCCCTAATGTCATGTTATGGGTTCGGGCCTCCTCAAATCTCATAAGACTATATTTCCATCATAGGAGCAGTAGGTGGTAGTGGTGTATAAGGTAACTAAAATTACTCGAGATTAATTATAAGGGACCAAAACTATTATCCAAGGTGGATACTCTCTTCTAATTTATGTATTCCATATCAGAAGAGTCCTCAATCAATTTTATATAGACATGCATTGTGGGATAATTCTTCTAGAAGTGTCAGAAAAAATTCTGGTGTCTTAAGAGTGAGTCTTCTATCAATAACAACGTTTATTATAGTCCATACAACATGTTGGTGTCATAGATAGAACATGTGAAGATTAAACCACACATCAAGACATGATGTGATAAATTTTCATCTCCTTAAACTAATCCCTAGAATCCTAGGTTGAATCTCCATATTTATTGGAAATCTTCTGGATGACATTCAAAAGCTACCAAGTCCATATTGGTGGGACATACTTATCTAGGAAATTTTCGAAAAGATATTCCAAAGTCATGATCAAATTGGGAGAATGTGTTTTGATCCAATACTTATTGAGGTTATGTAAGTATTACTTGAAGACTCATAATCTAATTTGTTTCTGATAAAATTGATAGGTTAAAAAAGGTATTGAAGACCAATAAAAATTAGATATATGCTAATGGGGGTGTTAGATTTTAAATCCAACTAAGTTTACAAATTTTATAGATCTTATGTATTACTCCATGTTTTATTTCAATGGTATGAACCTAGAGAAGAGGGAACACAATGCTAGGAATAACACTACTTATGTGTGGTAAGACGTAATCCATAATGGTATTCTTCTATGGAACTTGTTTCTCTCCTTGATTGACATGTGGAACGTATTGAAGGTTGTGGGGGTGTGGAAGCATAAAATCATTATGATCATCCATTTTGAAGAGGTGATGTGATGCTAAGGATCAATCAATATTAGGATCAAGCAAATGAAATTATTGAGGAAAAAGTCTCCCCGAACGAGACAGATGGCCCTGGCGTATACACCAGATGAGAAAAATAGAGGATTTAGATGCATCCAAGGGAGAAAAAAGTAAAAAGAAAAGGGAGGGGGAGGTGAGGTAATTCAAGGTTCAATTAAAAGGCTAATTTTCCTAGGAAACAATGTTCCCAAAAAATGGAGAAAAATTTTATGTTCCCACACATATCCTTTAAAACATGTGTGCATTGATTAGATTGGAAGATTGTTGTTTATAAGATAAACTAACTATTAAGGTGTAACAATGAGGCAGTGTGATGTTGATCCCATAAGGATAACTGGAAGGCACACAACCTTTCGATTTGAACCCTATGGTTGGATTTCTCAAGTCCACTATTCAAGTTGGATTTTTCTAGAACTAGGTTGATTGGATTTAAAAAAGATGAAAAATAATGGACCATGGTAAATCTCAGTGCTTTTGGAAGGATATAATCCTAAATATTTCATAGGATAGTCTTATGTATTAGGCTTCAAATCGGTGCAAGGGTCACTAATTAATTATGGTAAAATTAATTGGATCTAACTGCATTGAAACTACCCCTAGTCTAGATATATTTAGTAACCATGAATAATTATGGTTAACTTCTATGGAAGAATGAATCAAATGCTAATGGTTCTAGAATTCCCATTTATAATTAGGCCAGGTTCATTCAATTACACCTCCCAAGCCCATGGATGGAAATAGAATGCAATTAAAAGTTTCTAAATATAATTACTAGCTGTAGGGTTACATTGGTTCAATTTATGGATTCATTAGTCCTAAAAGGTCCCCAAATATCTACCCCAAATCCTAATTTGATTATATGCACATGATGATGTTGATCAAAAGAAAAGGAATAGAAAAAATGATAAGCATAATCATAAAGAAATTAAGAAATATGAAATTCACAATTAAAATAATTATAAATAAATATAACCAATTAGAAGTAATGTAAGTACAATCAAACACTTGATCTAAATGAGGAAGCAATGAATAAATATAAAGAGCTGATAAGGAACAGAAAATGAAATTGAAAAGGAGCATTAATGTGAAAACAGGATCACAATGAATGAATAAATAATATAGGATGGTAAAAAATGAAAATGATTTGTTAAAAAAATTAATGGAATGAATTAAAACCATTTTGGAAGAGAAAAACGGGGAAAATAGAGGGGGAAAATGAGTGAAATAACATAAGTCTCATATCTAGTGAATAGATATCACCCCAAAATACATATAAACACAAAGTTTAGATGAATCATGATGAATGAACATTATTTATTCACTTTAAGTGACACCTGTCTCAAATTTTACTTGATGTTAATGATTTATACATCATGTACTCAAGATCCACAATATCCTAAAAAAACCATGAATATAATAGAATTATTTTATTAAATCATTGACTGGTTGTTATCTATAACTTTTTCATTTCATGTATATTCTAAACATCATGTATGTGATTCAAATTGTGTAGTTCCTTTATGTTGTGTAATTTCAATAGGATATTTACTTTGAAAATATAATGATGTATATTGTATTTACACATTGTGTAATATTCTTATACCATGAAACTACTCACAACATATCATTTGGTCCACACGGATGATGTGAATAAGTAATACACATCATGTATGTGATTCACAACGTGTAAAACCTATTTATCCAATTTTTATTATTTAACACTTTGACTTCAAAATTACCAACTCCCACAAAAATAAACAAAAATCACGTTCATTATCAAGTAAAACATGAAGAAACATTAAATAAATGAACCCAAAATGTATATATAAATTCATATTATCACATAAACCATATATATATATCTTTCTTTCATCAATTGTGAAATAAATCCATCATTCATATGTTGGCCAGATTACCACTTCACAAACCGATGTAATTTGTTTTCCATCACAACCTCTTATCGATTTATAAAATGACTGATTTAATGTATAGAAAAGATATATTGTATATTTATTAAATATTTATCATTCTAGAAATAAAATATATCATCTATTTTCTTACCTTTCCATCTATTGAAAAATGATAAATTCATTCATACGTATGTTAGAATTACCACATACACAAAGTGATGTGATTAATTTTTTCATGACCACATTACATTGATGATATATATGTATATATATATATATTTAAAGAAATAATATGATATTTATGATATAATAATTATTTTCTAATATAAATAATAGTCACATCATTTTCATCACTTTCATTGAAAAATAGAAATGTTACGAATGCATACATACGACCTACCATCTCAATGATAATAACATAGTTTATTTTTAATAACTATATTCATTGGTTGCCTTTAAAATTATAACTGCTGTATAAAAATGATAATTTTTTCATGATAAATAATATGCTGATTATGTAATAATGACATATTTTTCCATTGTCAACTTACCAATGTGATTTTGTATATATGTGGTGAATATCAACAAAAAATTTGATTTTAACTATATTAAAAATGTAATTGTATATAACGTTGTAATGAATTAAATTAAAGTGTTTGACTTTATTCTCTCTTAAAAACCACTATGATTATGATTTTTGAATTTATTATTTCTTATAAAGTGTTTTTTGAAAAAAAGGTTGGTAGTAAAGTTGATTCCATGTGTAATTAAGTGATTATTTGAGATCAATGTTTATTTTTATAATGAAAAATATATTCTATGATTTCATTATTTTAAAAAAGACTAAAATGTTTCATTATTATTTTATATGTGCCTTACTGAGTTGTTTTTTCCCTTCCCATGTTTTCTAATGTTTTTCAAAGGGTTTAAGGATGGGTAAGAACAATTTTGAATACTTAATAAGGAAAATGAAAAGAAAGGTCTAGTGGGAATAATTCTTACATAAAGACATAAGTATTTTCATGTAAGAGTTTTTCCTAATTCTCTAAAAGTATAAACCTAAAAGTTTCTTGGTTTTGCAATTGATCCCATATTTCCTCTTACTATCTTAAGTTTGGGATGGTATAAATGGGGTCAAATTTTCTGGTATAAAATTTATAAATATAATGTTTATGTTTTTGGAACTTGATCTAGGAGTGTGGGTTCATGTTTTTTATATTTTGTATTAAAGTAGGGTTTAGATAAATTTGGAGATTCTTATGTTTTCATGTTTGTTTTACTTAATAATTTTAGATAACATCATGATTTGAAGGTTGATTATACGTCTAAAGTCATATAAACCCATTTAAGGTTTTAGGTGGTGGGAGTTTTAGATGATTTAGATAATTTTGGGAGTCATTTATAGAAATAAAACCCCAGGGTTTTGTACATGATTTATTGAAATGTTTATTTGAGGAATAATTCTTTTATATTATATAGTCATAAGTGTAATGGTATTGATAACCATTAGGATCATTACAATCTTAAATGTTAGGGTAATTATGGATAATCGAGATAAAAGGGTTATTACATGTTGGGAATGTTTCATTTATCATATAAAAAACCATGAGATTGGAAAATGATTTAGTGACTATTTCATTAATATTATCTTTGAACAAGTTCTATAATTATTTAAAATTATATGATGAAGGTAAATAAAACTTCATTTGGATACGATCATATTTTTATTTTAGTAATACATATTGAATTATATTTTTCAAGTTTATATGATTTTATTTTGTATTTATGGAGATTCGGGGTATTTATAGAGATTATTTTCATAATTTAGAGATTATATGATTATGGAATATAATTTTTTGGTCTATGAATTTATGAGTGAATAAATTTTATTTGAGAAAAATTCTAAATTAATCTCTAATAAAGATGTAGTTAAATAATTTTTATTTTTGGGTTTTGAACATGGTAGAGAATATTTTGATGTTTTTTAGGTTAATTATTTATCAGATCATATAAGTTGAAATTTTGGTGTTATATTTGATTCTTTAGTGACTAATATTTTATTTATTTATATGAAGGTTTATTAATTTTGAGAATTATATTACATTATGCTAACCATTTTGGTTTTAGTTAATGTATATCGATAGAGGGAATACCTAGTTATCATTTTATGGAATTATGTGATATTTTAGATGTTTATTTCAGTGCTTTTGGAATGAAGGTTTTGGTTAATGTATATCGATAGAGGGAATACCATGTTATCATTTTATGGAATTATGTGATATTTTAGATGTTTATTTCTGTGCTTTAGGAATGAAAAATAAAAGTTGAATACTCATTATTTGGAGTAAAAGATTAGATAAAGGTTTAAAATTACTAAAAGTGGCAACCAAAGGATGCAAATTTTGTTCATGGATTTGATGAAAAAAAGTATGAATATTTATTTATATTCATTGTTTAGGTGGTAAGGGAATTACTATAATCACATAAAAGGATATTGAAAAAAATGATATCATATTACCTTCATTTCTAATAAATCTATGTACCTTTTCACACATCTTTGAGTTACCATTTTTTGGTCATTAACACTCTCAAGATCTTTCACATTATTCCGATCAATGATCTATGTTACTCTATACCATTATTTGAACATTAAATTTTTACTCTATGTATATATTTTCACTTCCCACAAATTTTCTTCTATTTTGAAACCTATTTCTATTTTATTTTAGGTGACCCCTATATTTCGTTTTTCCTTCATTTCAAGAGGAAGTTTTATTAAACTTTATAAGGTATGGGTTTTCAAAAAAAAGAATTTTAAAAAGAACAAATCTTGATTGTTAAACTCAAGTTAAAATTGTAAGTAAATAATTTATTAATGGTGGGGAGAAAATAATATCTTTCTATTTTAAAAGAACACTATCTTCTATAGTTAATACAACATGAAACACCGATCCTAAACCAAACAAGAAATATTATTATTTTATGACCATTGTAACCTACCCATTTAATTGGAGGGTATTAATAGTAGTAATTATATTATAATATACATTAGTGATAATCAATAAAACATTTATGAAAAATTCTTATGAAATAGGCACTTGTTTTTTCATTAAAGACATTTTATTCTTCAAAAGTAAGTTTTAAAAAATAATTTTTATTGTTTTTTGTGAGAGAATAATATAATTAATTTCTATATATTTTAGAAATTTTATTTTTAAAAAAGGTTATAAATTTTTAATTCATAATTTCAAAATTATCTTAATGTTTGTTTTTGTTATTTTTCAAGAAATATTGTTTTTTAGTGAATAGTGAAAAATACCGATTTTTGTAAAACTATCATTTATTTTTAGTAAATAAATAATTTAAAAGTACTATTATGAAAGTAAATTGATATTAAATTAATATAAGTATTAATTAGTAATATATAAGATAATTAATTTCAATTTAATCCCCATTATACCCAATTTTTGTATAAGTTCATTTTTGTGCTTAAAAAATCATTTAAGAAAAAACTGTTTTTCGTCATGTTTTTAATTTTTTTCTAATATTAATTTACTCCACTTATAGAAATTATTATCTGAGAAATTGGTTACATATTTTTAATCATTATGTCCAAATTTGGTAAAAATTACCCTTTTTTTAGTCATTATGAATAACAACCATAATTAATTTCGTTACTAGAGTAAAGGTAAAATGAGTTAATTATGTTAAAGACTAATGTGATAAGGATTTATGTTCGTTCAAAAAATTTCCAAAATTTAATTTTATGACTATATTTATCCATAATCATAAAAAATTAAAAAATATGACTTTTTTTCTTTTTATCTTTGCTTTTGACCATTATTGTATTTTAAGTGGAGGTAAGGTAAAAAATCCCACTTACATACTTTTAATGTTTATAATATTTTGTGACATGAAAAAAAATCATGTTCAGTTATAAATGGTTATTGTAAAGATATATTATTTTTTCATGGATTTTATTAAACTTTTTACAATGAAATAATTATATTAAATAGTTATGCAACACTGACACAATACTTGTGAAAGCAGTAGAAAAATCAAGTTAATGACTTTAAAAATTATAAAATTAATATTTTTTGTGAGTTATAGTATAACAAAAATTAAAAATATCAATATATCAAAATTGGGATGTTTTATAATATTGTATTCTAAATCCACTACTATATTATTTTCTTTAATATCAAACTAAATTTATAGTGAAAAAATTACACTAATGGTATTTTATGTTAAATAATATTTTATTAATTTTTTAAAAAATAAAAGACATAAAATAGTAAAATTATGATGGTAAATTGTATAAAATTTCATCCCTTGGATATTTATGATCCAATTTTTAGCTTATAAGTAAACATATATCCCTTTAATATTGAAATTTTCATTACCATTATTAAGGTTAAAATTGGTTAACCAAGGTGTTAAACCAAAATTTAAGGTTTAAAATGAATTATAAACCAATATAAATTTGATTGGGTTATTATATTAAGAAATTATTTTCCTTTAATTATAATCTATATTATTTTGGAAATATTTTACGTTAGTTAGAAACATATTATATTATAATATTTTAGGTATTTTCAAAAAAATGACTTTAATGATATTTTATAATAAACAATATTTTATTAAATGATTTAAAATTAATAAAAATACTACATCGAAACAATTTATTGGTATATTATTGAAAATATAATCCATGGGTAATTTATGGGTTAGGTTTCCATTTTTCGTAACTTTGTTGGTGACTAAAGTATAAAAAACATTGATATATCCATAATTGTCAAAATGTTTGACAGGGTGCTAAAAAATGATACGAGGGTAAATGTAACATCTTCAAATTTTGTGAAATATATTATTTTAATTTAATTTATATTATTTTAAAGATAATGTTAAAAAAAATAGTTTAGCTTTCTTCACCTGCAACACCATGTTTATCTTACATTACACGCAACATCGAGTCCCTTTGATAACATGTGATACACGCATGGCCGAGTCTTATTGAACAATAATATAATGGTGATATTATTTTTAATATGAAAATAATCTCATTTACATTATATTGGTGTTTGTGAATATAACTAACTATATTTTATTTATAGGTGTTTATAAAATGTTTCTATATTCATCTAATAAATTTGATAGGCTAAAAATAAGAATAAATTAAATTTTAATCATAAAAGGTGTATATTGTTAAAAGGCTGTTTTACCACCTTTTAATGGAACACCTATTTAAATATAATTTTTTACACTTTTATAATTTTTATATAAAAAAATAAACTTCATTTTGGAAATTGGAACATCAAAAATAGCTTAGAGTGAATTTTTGGTACTTTTCAGAGAAGTTTCATTTTTTGATAAATAGTGAAAAATATTGCTTTTAATGTAAAGAACCCAATATTAATATCATAGAGTCTGTAGTTATATTATTAAATTGTAATATTATAAAAGGAATAACATCCCAATGTACTGATCAATTTAGTAGTTTTGGAAACTAGATTACTTACACGAACCTTTCTTTACAATTTGAAATATAAAATACAACATAAGGAATCCTTTGAAAACACCATTATTACCCTAGATTAACACTTCATATCAGTTATAATATAAATCTTAGCATACTAAGAAATGTAAAACATAATAAAGGTGTGATAATAGAGGCTCAGTAAGGGTAAGGTTACAATAAAGCATATTATGAATAAATATGCATAAATATTAAGGTATGATGTATAACTAGAACACAATACATTTAAATATAATCATGAGAATAATATGGAATGAATAAATGAAAATAAATCAATTCTATATAAATAATCATATGGATATTCTACTAATTCAATTATCCCATGGAATATCAATAACTAATCTCATAATGATGAAATGCATAATGCTAGACTTCATAAACATACCGTCAAGGCTTTAACCAAGACACTATACTGAAACGGGTAAGGCATCAGCCAATACCCAAACTAGTTTCTATCATTAGACCTAGAGATGCATCTAGGGGATATAGTAGGCCCTTTCCATCACTAAATATGTCCAATATATTCATATTATGAAATTAATGAGACATAATCACCATAAACATTCATATTGAAAATCTAGGATACGAATTGTGAATACATAAACCATAAACCATGAATGATGTAAAAATAGAGAATCCATAGTCAAAATGATCATAAAACCATAAAATAAGTAGGTTATATGGTATCATAGGAGATAAAACATAATTAATAATAATATACAACAAAGAATGTTGTTATAGATGAGTATACCCTAATAAAACCATTAAAAATTTATGAAGAGAAATACTTTTTCTACCTTGAAATGATTTATCTAAATGTCGTAAAATTATAAAAGAAAAAATTTTCATTGAAAATAAGCGTGTAAAATTTTAAATCATGCTTTAAAACATTAAGGATTCATGATGACAGTAAAATCCACTAATGCTGTATAATTTAAAAACATTCTTTTGTTTTTTGTCTAAAAGTTCTTAAGTACCTTGTTTGGAAAGTGAAAAAAATATTTCACTCAAACTATTTTTAAAAATTAAAACATGGGTAAAAAACATTATAAAATTATAGGATAATTGAAAAAATATTTTTGAAAACAATTTTAAAAAACTTGGACATAGAAGAAAATATTCCCCAATTAGGACTTAGACACAAACAATCCCGAATAATAATGGGATTGTGAAATAACCCTTACCTTGTACTTTTCTTTAGTTAAATTTTTTAACCTCATGTATAATGGTTTAAATACTATTATTAATTCGTAAAATAGCCATATATAATTTATGATATCATATATGATCTTCTTATATCATTTTTAAGTAATATATCATTATTACCCATATTTTTGGTGTTCATCACTTCATTTTACTATGTATGATTTGTCATGTAAGTCATGTTTCTTATTAATAAAATATATTTTTTAATATCTACAATGATATTAAGTGAAAATATATTATATTTACTCATTATATAAATTTTTTATAATAATTATTGAATGGTTTACATGGAAAATGAATTGCATCGTGTCATGGTGACGGTAAGATGTACATACGCACGAGTGAAAATATCATTCCATTAATGCTGAAAGTGTAAGTAATATGGAAGCATTCAAAATATTAAATTAATATAAATTAATTTAAATTTTAAAATTTATAAAAAGTGAGATATTTCTAAGGTTAGAAGAGTATGGGTTTAAAAATTTTCAACCAACAATGCTTAGATAGGTTTAGGTCCCATTATTGCCCATATTTTGGTTTTAACCCTTATTTAAACCCTTTAAATCTTAAGGTGACAACATATATTTCAAATTAATATTTACATTCAATGATATGTAATGAATTACAACATATTAAAAATTTAATAATAATTAAGAAAATGAGTATAACATATTTGGTTTTTCTTAAAATAAAATTCTCTAAAATGGTTAAAGTTATTTAAGTGGCTCCAAGAGGCAATAAGACCAGACTATATATTATTTTGGTCTAAAATAACTCATCCAATAAAATTATTACAAGTTTTAGGGTAATTATATAATATTTATAATATTATTTTTACCCTTAATCACTCGATTTACCTTAAACCATGTTAATAAAAAATTAATAAAATTACTATTCATAATATCCAAAAACAAAATGAAACTATCTACATAATTTGAAACCACTAATTAAAAATATTTAATCCATTTTAAAAAATTTTAAACATATAATTTTTAGTAATTAATTTAAAATTAATACTATTATGATAATGAGAAAACATGTTTTTAAGTGAAAACATTCAAAAGATTGACACGATTTTATATCCAAATAAGATGTGGAATTGATTACAATTAAATAAATTGTTTTAAATGATACAAAATAATCAAATTACAATTCAATAAAAATTAAAAATATTATTCAATAATATACATTATTTAGTTAAAAAACCATTTTCAATTAAAATGCCATATTTTATCACTATTCATCAAAACATGAAACTTCTCAGAAAAAGACAAAAAATTGAACCAATGTAAATTTTGATATTCATATTTCAATGTATATTTAATTTTTTTTAAATATAATTTATAAATTTTTTAAATACTAGATTTAAAAGAAGTGTGCCATCAAAAGGCATTAAAACCACTAAGAAAAAATATAGTCTTTTAATGCATAAAATTAAATTAATTTTTATCTTATGACAATAAAATATATTGGATAACTTTAAAAAAAATTAAATATTTATATTTAATAATTTGGTTAATACAGTTAATTATTTCCATTTTATTGGAATGGTTATAAAAATCTCTTATTAATAAATGATGGTGCAATCGAACTTGGTGTTGTGTGAAACACAAGCTATGAAATTTATTTGAAATTAAAAAGTACTGTAAAATATTGGGGTGTAACATTCATACCTATCTCAACAAAATTTCATCCTTAAAATTTCTAGAATATCATCCAAAAAATTATTCTGGTAATTCTTTATTGTAATTTCCTCAGGTTCCCACATTGCCACTTATTTTATAATTTTTTCACAGTACCTTTACCGGACGAGTCTTTAGATTCCTCAAAACTTTCTTTATAGTGTCAATAATATTAATAGTATATTTAATGTATGATATATAAGGTTCCAATTCAATTTCATCAAAAGTGAGAACATGCATTCGGTCTTGCATGTAATTACTTAGTAATTAGATATGGAACACATCTTGCACTTTAGAAAGTCTAGGTGGATGAAATGTTAAACATCACCCCAATGAGTTGGATGAATTTTAGATTTCTATAAATTTTATATGATTTAATAAAATATTATTTATTTTAATATAATAGTGATTATAATTTTTATTCTATTCATTACTTCGAATTTTATAAAAAATAAATAAAATAAGAAATCTTTGGACCAATAGTTATAATATACCCCTAACATGTCAATGTTATCTTTAAAATTTGTGGATAAAATAAAAATATAAAACTATATTTATATTAATATTTTTTACAATCATTTATTTGATTTTACTATTAAATAATTAATTAACACTTCAATATTTTTCAATCCTTTATGGTAATTATTTATTTCTTAAAAATTACAAATAAATTTCCACGGTGAAGATAAAAATTTTAGCTTTCAAACAACTCTTTAATGTCAAATATATGTTATTAATAAACAAATATTAAAATTATAGTACTTATTAAAAAATGAGTATGAAATATTTACTTTAGTTTAATGTTTGGTATTTTTCTAAGAAGATTAATGTTTTGAAGAATAGTGATAAAATATTGCATTTTAATTGAAAATAACTTTTTCATAAAAATAAATTATAAAGTTAAATTATATTTATAATTGGTTTTAATGTGTAATTAGTTTAATTTTTATCATTTATTCTAATATAGATTAATAGAATCAATTTCAAATTGAATATGTATATACAAACATTTCAATATTTTGAACATTTTCACTTTTAAAACTTGTTTTCTCATTCAGACAATAAGATTAATTTTAAATTAATCACTACTATTTTTGTATTTTTATTTTTAAAAACTGAATTAAATATTTTTAATCAATGGTTCCTCATTATGTAAATATTTTCCTCTTATTTTTGGAAATTATGAATAATACTTTTACTAATTTTTATTAACACTATTAAAGGTAAATTGGGTAATTAAGGGTAAAAAAATATTGTAAATATTACAAAATTACCCTAACAATAGACTACAATTTATTGGATGAGTTATTGTTGACCAAAATCATCATTCAGATGGTTTTGTGGTCTCTTTTAGCTACTTGGATGACTTTAAACATTTTTTAATATTTTATTTTAAGAAAAGAAAAATATGTCATACTCATGTTTTTAATAAGTATTACATTTTTAATATCTATTTATTCATAACATATCTTTTAAAATAAATATTAATTTGAATTATAAAATGTGTACCTTCACCATGACAATTTATTTTTAATTTTTAAGAAATAAATAATTACCATAATGGCTTACAAAATGATGATGCATTAATTAATTAATTAATGGGAATATTAAATAAATGATTATAAAAAATATTAAAATAAATAAAAATTGAATCAATTAACGTCATACAAAAATTTTATAGCTAAATTTGACATTTTATGTATATATTATAAATTTGGGTTCAAATATTTCTTGTTTTTATGATTTTTTTAAAAGGAAAAGTAATGAATAGAATAAAAAATTTCATTAATGTTATATTAAAATAAATAATATTTTATTAAATAATATAAAATTCACAAAAATAAAAAATGTAGTAAAATTATTAAGATAACAATTAAAATGTCATTGATTACTCATTTAATATTATTTTTTCATTTTATTGAAATTATATTAACCATGAAAGAGTAAATATACATGTAGTTAGAGTAAGAGTTAAAGAATTTAAATAAGGGTTAAAACCAAAATATGAGGATAATAATGGGACCTAAAATTGAAAAAAAATTATTGTTTGAGAGGATTTAGACCCATCCTCATATTATCTTTAAAATAATCAGTTTTTAGAAATTTGGAACTTGAAATTAATCTATAATAATTTAATATTTTGAGAGTTTTCAAAAGTTACCATCCCCACAATTACAAAATGACACCTCCTCCCCCACTTACTCACAACACATTAATATTTATATATTGACCAATACCTACCCATTACTTCTCCCAATATCATTTTAATTTTTTTTATATCCTGAACTTACAAAAATATCAACCCTAGATCCCTTAAAGAGAAATCTAAAGGAAATCCACCAAAGAAGAGGTAATCATTTTTACCAACCAATTCAAGCTCATTTCTTCTTCTACACCCACTTAATATGTTTTTTCCATTATGAAGTAATGACTCTAGTATAATTGTAACATACCAAGTAATTAATGAATAATATATATTTTTAGCTATGTCTATTAATGTTTAAGATAGTGTTTTAGAGGCTTAAAATGAAAATAAATACAATCTTATGCATGGAATACACTAATATTCTTAAAAGATTGTTTTACTGCCTTTTGATGGCAAACCCTTTTTAAATATATCTTTTGACAATTTTATAAGCTATGTTTGTAAAAATAAACTTATTATTTATGATTGGGACATCAAAATATACTTTGTGTGAATTTTTGGTATTTTTCCGATAAAGTTCATTTTTTAATGAATAGTGAAAAATGTTGTATTTTAATTCAAAACCTCTTTTTAATATAATTTATTTATATGATTAGAATATCTTTTGAATTGGTTTTTAAGTGAAATTAGAATATATTTTTACCATTTTATCCAATGGTGATCATTGGAATCAATTTCACTTTGAAATTGGACTCAAACTAGTGTCAATCTTTTGATACTTCTTGTTTCATAAAAACACGCTATTTGTCATGACAGCGGGAATTAGTTATTAAATTAATTAATGAAACTTACATGTTTTTAATTTTGTAAAATAGACATCATTTTTGAATTCGGAATATCAAATATAGCTTAGGGTGAAGTTTTGGTATATTTCTGAAAATCTTCAATTTTTGATGAATAGTGAAACCATTAAGTAGTAGTTAAAGAAACTGATTTTTTGTTTAAATGAAACCTTGCCACTTCTGTGATTTGATTTTCAAAAATCCGACATACATGGTTGTCATTAAGAAGTAAAATGTGGTTCAATGAGATTAAAATAATGTTTTGGTGAATAGTAACTTTTAAGTTCTTAATCGCGATTAGTGGTAATTAGTGTAGTTTAAAGTAAAAATAATGTTTTAATAATATGAGATGAGCTTGAAACATGTACTAACCTCATTGGATGTGTCATGGCCTACCAAGACAATCCATGGGTCAACTTGGGGACCCCATGGAGCCACTTTGGTTGGGAAATGACATAAATAATTTTTTATTTAATGTTAAAGTAAAAATAACACAAACCTGAGATGTTTTACTAAATTTTTTTTACATGGGGTTATAAAAGTAAGATTTTTGATTATAAATATTCATAGGAAATATAAAAATATTTTCTACATCATAGTAATTTTTTTATAATTTTTAGACTTTAAATAAATTAAATTATTTATGACATCATGATGATGCAGCGATTACCTCATTAATAAAGGATTTAAATAAAATAAAATGATAATGTAAAATCTATGAAATAAACATGTCCAAAACCTATTTTATGCGTGGATTTCGAACCCTTATCACCTTACCCTCTAATTATGTCAATGTGGTACCTTTTGAATACGAAACTCATTTTAAAATAATGTTACATTTCTTTACTTTCAAAGAGTGCCCCTCCTCTCCTCTTATAAAAGGCCCCCAACTCTACCTCCTTACCCACACTCCCAAAGCCTTTGGCTCGGCCAACCCCTGCCCATTTTGTCTCTCCACATCCCTCTTTTACTCCTTGATGCCTCACTTTTGGTATAAGTCTTCCCAAGGAAGCCTTTGAGCTCAAACCAAAGGGAGTTACCCGATTTTATGGTAATGTCTTCACTTGAGTCCTTTTGTTTTATTTTGCTTCTCCAACCCCCTAAAAGCTTTTTATTAATTTATTTTGTAACAACTCCAGTATCTTAAATATACTAGGATGTTTTTATAAGAATTATTAGAGCTAAACTTACACACACCTACATCTAATGGTTAAAGAACATACTGTTTCCGTGAATGGTGAATTTATGCCTCCCGAAACGATGATTGTTCAACATTCTTTTAACACCTTAAAAGGTGGACATTAATATGACACTATATTTATATATAATATATAATATGTTTATTTTTTCCTTAAGCTTCTGTATTTTTCATTTTGGGCATACCTTTATGGATTCCATTATGGGTAAACGCGATATCTTCATTTAAGGAAGTGCGGACTACCGCCCCCTCAAAGTGATTTGATTCGTTAAATACCATATGTGGGACATATAAAGGATAGAACTATGATATTATATATTATATTATACTGGAATTATAATATACCTTTATATCATTATGATTCCATTCTATAAAATACGAAATAGAAATGAAAGTAGCGTTCATGCGTACATACGACTTACCGTCTCCATGAACAGTGCATTTCATTTCTTACCTGTAAATGATTATGTAATATTATAAATGCACGCGTGTACTGAATATATATGACATATATGATATCTAAATCATGAATACCATTCTGGATATAATGGATACATGAACAAATTTTAATTATAAAGGGATTATTTTTGACTCAAGTACCAATGATCGTTAAAACGACCGTTATTAACTTAAATAATTACATAGTGTTCATGACATGGAAATAAGTGATATAAAAGGAATAATGAACTTGAAAAAGGTTCTTAAACAAGTAGAAATTAACTCAAGTTTATTATTCAGGAGATTAAAGAACGACCGATTCAAGTCGGACCCGAGGTATGGGACTTCATCTCGATCTCCTTTCATTGAGGCATATTTTGTTTTATACACAACCTTCTTTTATAAGATGTATAAACCCTTTTGACTTTTACATTTATTCAAAAGGAATCTTTTTTATATGAAGCATTTACTAAACAAAAAAGGGAATGTTTTTGTCGTACGTATGCGGTGACAATGACTTCTCCGCCACCGTGACCATTATTTGAGTTTCGGCTTCCTCTACAAGCCATACCTTTTTTTTAAAAGAAAAATAAATACCATGTTTTACTGTTATTTTATTTTGGTATTGAAAATTATTTTCATAATGTTTTTATATCAATGTGTTGTATTGATATCTTGTGATTGAAAGGTGGAAATTTTATGTTTCCTTTATGCATGTTTTATGTGATACGATTATGTTGAGGTTCTTGGGAATTATTAAGAAGATGGGTGGTTCCGTGATAGAGTAAGGGCGGGTGAGCCCGATATAGCTCTCCAATGCATTGGGTAACGCGAAGGAGTGAAACGTTAAGGTTTCTCCAAAGATATTTAGGGAATATACTATGATAGGTATTCTAAACGTAACCAACAGGGTTACTCCCTACGTAAGAATGTTATGAATGCCTCCAGTTGCCTTTATGTCTTATGATTTCTATGATTTATTCATGATTTGATGAGGTATGTTAAAGTGCTTATGTTTTATGGGTAAAGTATGATATCATTATTATGTATATATGTACCCATGTTTCCTTTCCATATTTTTATATCCCTTACTGAGCTTTTTATGCTCATCCCAAGTTTTTTTGAAATGTTTTTCACAGGTCAAGGGAAAGGTACATGATATGATGATAATGTCAAAGAAGTGTCAAGAAATAATCCATGTTTTATTTTAAATATGTTTCCATTGATGGGAAAGAAGAATACTATCTTTATGTAACCACTTTGTTTATATGTGGAATGTAATGCAAGTTTCATGATCTAATTCTCTAAAACTCTAAACCTGAAAAGATCCTCAATGTGTAATCATGTAATAACTCAAGATTAAGTAAGGTTTAAGGCTGGGGCCTTATAGTTGGTATCAGAGGTCGGTTTAGATAACTTTAGGAGTTAGAATTCTATTAAATGATTATCCCAAAATATTGTTTTTATGGTCAAATTGAAGTGATATAGCATTTGAAGATTACCATGTTGCTTCATCTAAGATATATTTGTTCAGAATGGTTTTCTGCAGAGGAAACAGGGAAGCAGTGCTAGGAAGGAATATAGAAGGAAATAACCTTCCGAATCAGCATCCTGAGATAGTCGGAATTGGAACTGAACAGTTTGTTGCAGTAATGGCGCAATTGACTCAAGCGATAAATGGTGGCGGTATCCATGCAAGAGATCAGCTAGATCAACCGCAGAGGAACATGTCAGTGGTGGAACATTTCATGAGGCAACATCCCCCATCATTCAAGGGATCATCTGACCCTGTGCCAGTTGAAGGGTGGATTAAAGCACTGGAGAAGATTTTTGATGTCATGGGGTGTTCAGACAATCAAAAGGTTAGTCTTGCTATTTACCATTTGGAGGGTGAATCAGATCAGTGGTGGTCGATGGTTAAAAATATCAGGGACGCTGATGATATTGATGCTCTCGTCTGGGATGAATTCAAAGGTATGTTTCTTGAGAAGTATTTTCCTAAGACTGTTCGACTTAGGATGGAAAAAAATTATTGGAATTGAGGCAAGAGGAAGACTCAGTGGCTTCCTATGAAGATAGGTTCACTCGATTGGCAAGGTATGCTCCAAATTTTATCCGAGACCTTGATAGTAAAATCAATCGTTTTTACTCAGGATTAAAACCAAAATATCGAAGGGCATTAGATTCTTGTGAGTTTAAAAGATATGAAAAGCTTTTTCGATGTGCTGAGAAGGTGGAAATAAAGTTTGCTGATGATCAAGTGTTCTATAACAACCAAGATAAGAATAGACCGAGGTGGCAGGAGAAAGGAAAGAATTCTTCAAAAAAGTCCGATGGTAAGAAAACTAAGTTTCCAGTTTGTGATAAATGTGGTAAAAGGCATGCTGGGGAATGTCTTCTAAATTCTGGAAAGTGCTACCGATGTGGTAAGATGGGACATAAGGCTCGTGATTGCACTGAAAAAGATCAAGGTGATGGTAAGTCCAAATTTGATTTACAGTTAGTGAAATGTTTTATGTGTAATGAGATGGGTCACTATGAAAATGAGTGTCTGACAAAGAGCTTGAGTGATGGGAAGCAGTTAGACTACAAGCAGAACTGGGTGGTGAAATCCTTTGCAACTACTTCAGCAGATGTCGGGCCATCAAATGAAGTTGTATCAGGTACTTTTCTTGTTTTTTAAGATTATGCCAGTGTGTTGTTTGATTCAGGGTCTACACATTCTTTCATCTCTGAAAACTTTTCTAGTAAAATGGGAATACCATCTCAAGAAATGACTCCTGAACTTTTGGTAAAAACACCTGGGGGAAATGTTGAGGCAAAAAGAATTTATAAGAATCTTCATATCCTTATCTATGGAAAGAACCTACTTGCAAACCTTATTTTTCTACCTCTAGTAGAGTTTGATGTTATCCTGGGTATGGATTGGCTCTCTATTTACCATGCTAAGATTGACTGTAGAGCTAAAGAAGTTTCTTTTCAGAAAGAATTTCAGTTTGTGTACAAGAATGAACCCTTACTGTTGATAACTTATCAAGAGGCCAAGAAACTTGTAAAAGATGGAAATGAATGTTACCTTGCACACATCGTTGAAAATAAAGGAACTGTTCAGATTAATGATGTGCCAGTGGTAAATGAGTATCCTGATGTTTTTCCTGATGAGTTGCCTGGAATAATACCAGATCAGGAAGTTTAGTTTACTGTTGACTTAGTTCCTGATGCTAAGCCAATTTCAAAACCCCCTTATCGAATGGCTCAAATTGAACTTTTAGAGTTGAAGGAGAAATTGCAAGATTTATTAGAGAAAGGTTTCATTCGACCTAGCACATCACCATGGGGTGCTTCTGTTTTATTTGTTAAAAAGAAATATGGTTCAATGAGACTTTGCATTGATTATAGAGCCTTGAATAACATCACTGTTAAGAACAAATATCCTTTGCCTCATATCGATGATTTGTTTGATATGCTCCAGGGAGCTTAGTATTTTTCAAAGATTGACTTGAGATCGGGGTACCATCAGATGAAGGTAAAGGAAGAAGACGTTCCGAAGACTGCATTTTGTACAAGATATGTCCATTATGAATTTGTTGTAATGCCTTTTGGGCTAACCAATGCACCTGCTGTATTCATGGACTTAGTGAATAGAATATTCCATGAGTTCTTGGATAAGTTTGTGGTGGTTTTCATTGATGATATTTTGGTGTTTTCTAAAAGTAAAGTGGAGAATGAAAGACATTTAAGGGTTATCATGCAAACCTTAAAAGAAAAGAAACTGTATGGAAAATTTAGAAAGTGTGAGTTTTGGTTGCAACAAATTTCATTCCTTGGTCACATTGTTTCTAAAGATGGGATAACTGTTGATCCTGCAAAAACAAAAGTTGTGGAAGACTAGCCAAGACCCACAAATGTAACTGAGATTCGTAGATTCCTTGGTTTGGCAAGCTATTACCGAAGGTTTATTAGAAATTTTTCATGGTTATCTAGTCCAATGACTAAGCTAACTCGTAAGGGTGTTAAGTTTATCTGGAAAAAAGAATGTGATGATTGTTTTCAGGAATTGAAAAGATGATTGGTGAATGCTCCAATATTGGCACTACCTTCCAGGAATGGTGAGTTTGTTATATACCGTGATGCTTCATTGAAAGGACTTGGTTGCGTCCTAATGCAGAATGATCAGGTAATTGCTTATGCTTCACGACAGTTGAAAACAAATGAGGTAAATTACCCTACACATGATTTGGAATTCGCTGCTGTTGTTTTCACTTTAAAAATTTGGAGACATCATTTGTATGGAGTAAAGTGTGAAATATATACTGATCACAAAATTTTAAAGTATATATTCACTCAGAAAGAGTTAAACATGAGACAGAGGAGATGGCTGGAATTAATCAAGTATTATGATTGTACAATTCATTACCATCTGGAAAAGAAAATAAAGTGGCTGATGCTTTGAGTCAAAAAAGTAATGCTTCATTAGCAATGTTACGTTTGAAACGTGATCCTTTGGTTAAGGATTTGATAAACTTTGGCATAGAAGTTGTTGGTGCAGGAAGTTCTTCTATTTTGTTTCAGGTATCAGTGAGATGAACTCTATTAGATAGAATCAAGCAAGCACAGAAGCAAGAGAGTGAGTTACAGAAAAAGGTAGAGCTGGTTCAGAAAGGTAAGTTGCCTGAATTCAACATTGATAATGATTGCATTTTGAGATTTGGGAAGATATTGTGTGTTCCTTGTGATTCACAGTTGAAGAGAGAGTTGTTATGTGAATCTCATAGTTCTCCGTTCTCAGTTCATCCTGGCAGTACTAAGATGTACAGAGATCTGCGGGAGTATTACTGGTGGGATGGAATGAAAAGAGATATTGCTGATTTTACTGTGAAGTGTTTGACATATCAACAGTATAAAGTAGAGCAACAGTTACCGAAAGGGATGCTTCAGACTTTACCAGTGCCAGAGTGGAAATGGGGGAATATATCCATGGACTTTGTTGTGGGATTACCGAAGACATCTCGAGGTAATAATGCAATCTGGGTTATTGTTGATCGCTTGACTAAATCTTCTCATTTCCTTGCTATACGAGATACTTTTTCCCTAGATCAACTTTCCCGATTGTATCTTAACGAGATAGTCAGGTTGCATGAAGTTCCCCTGTCCATTGTATCTGATCGTGATCCCAAGTTCACTTCTAACTTTTTGAAAGGCCTTCAGAAGTCATTGGGTACTGAATTAAATTTTAGTACAGCTTTTCATCCTCAATCAGATGGGCAGTCAGAACGAACAATTTAGACCTTGGAGGATATGCTACGAGCTTGTTCGATGGATTATCAGGGAAGTTGGGACCCACATCTTTCTTTGGTTGAATTTTCATATAATAATAGTTTTCATTCCAGTATACAGATGGCACCATTTGAGGCATTATATGGGAAGCAGTGTCGACCTCCAGCTTTCTGGGATGAAGTGGGTGAAAGGAAGTTGACGGGACCAGAATTGGTAGAAGAGATGATAGAAAAAGTTCATCTGATTGAGAAACACGTGAGAACAGCTCAGAGTAGGCAGAAGAGTTATGCAGACAATAGGAGGAAGGATCTAACTTTTGAGGTTGGTGATCATGTTTTTCTCAAAGTCTCACCATGGAAAAGTGTGATGTTATTTGGTAAGAAAGGAAAGCTGAGTCCAAGGTTCATTGGACCATATGAAATTCTGAAGAGAGTTGGATTAGTTGCATACCGGGTGGCTTTACCTCCGAGTTTATCTCAGGTACACAATGTTTTTCACGTTTCGATGTCGAGAAAGTATATGCCAGATCCATCTCATGTTTTGAGTCCAGAGGTAGTTCAGTTGGAAGAGAACCTATCTTATGAGGAACAACCGGTCCTGATTCTTGACCACATGGAGCAAGTGTTATAGAATAAGGTGATTAATTAGGTAAATGTTTTGTGGAAAAACCACATGATGGAAGAGGCAACATGAGAATCTGAAAATGCAATGAGGGATAAGTACCCCCATTTATTCGATAAGTAAATAAATTGCGGGGACGAAATTTTCTAAAGGGGGGAAGTATGTAACATCCCAAGTAAGTAATGAATAATAAATATTTTTATCTATGTCTATTAATGATTAAGATAGTGTTTTTGAGGATTAAAATGAAAATAAATACAATCTTATGCATGGAATACACTAATATTCTTATAAGATTGTTTTACTGCCTTTTGATGGCAAACCCTTTTTAAATCTATCTTTTGACAATTTTATAAGCTATGTTTGTCAAAATAACCTTATTATTTATGATTGGGACATCAAAATATACTTTGTGTGAGTTTTTGGTATTTTTCTAATAAAGTTCATTTTTTAATGAATAGTGAAAAATGTTATATTTTAATTCAAAACCTCTTTTTAATATAATTTATTTATATGATTAGAATATCTTTTGAATTGGTTTTGAAGTGAAATTAGAATATATTTTTACCATTTTATCCAATGGTGTTCATTGGAATCAATTTCACTTTGAAATTGGACTTAAACTAGTGTCAATCTTTTGATACTTATTGTTTCATAAAAACACGCTATTTGTCATGACAATGGGAATTAGTTATTAAATTAATTAATGAAACTTACATGTTTTGAATTTTGTAAAATAGGCATCATTTTTGAATTCGGAATATCAAATATAGCTTAGGGTGAAGTTTTGGTATCTTTCTGAAAAACTTCAATTTTTGATGAATAGTGAAACCACTAAGTGGTAGTTAAAGAAACTGATTTTTTGTTTAAATGAAACTTTGCCACTTCTATGATTTGATTTTCAAAAATCCGACATACATGGTTGTCATTAAGAAGTAAAATGTGGTTCAATGAGATTAAAATAATTTTTTGGTGAATAGTAACTTTTAAGTTCTTAATCGCGATTAGTGGTAATTAGTGTAGTTTAAGGTAAAAATAATGTTTTAATAATATGAGATGAGCTTTACACATGTACTACTCTCATTGGATATGTCATGGCCGACCAAGACAATCCATGGGTCAACTTGGGGACCCCATGGAGCCACTTTGGTTGGGAAAAGACATAAATAATTTTTTATTTAATGTTAAAGTAAAAATGACACAAACATGAGATGTTTTACTAAAACAATTTTTACATGGGGTTATACAAGTCATATTTTTTATTATAAATAGTAATTGGAAAGCTAAAAAGATTTTATACATCATAGTATTTTTATATAATGTTTAGACTTTAAATAAATTAAATTATTTATGACATCATGATGATGCAGCGATTACCTCATTAATAAAGGATTTAAATAAAATGAAATGATAATGTAAAATATATGAACTACACATGTACAAAACCTATTTTATGGGTGGATTTAGAACCCTTATCACCTTACCCTATAATTATATCAATGTGGGACCTTTGGATCCTAAATGAATTTTAAAATAATGTAACATTTCTTTTCTTTCCAAGAGTGCCCCTCCTCTCCTCTTATAAAAGGCCCCCACCTCTACCTCCTTACCCACACTCCCAAAGCCTTTGGCTCGGCCAAAACCTGCCCATTTTGTCTCTACACATCCCTCTATTACTCCTTTAATCCTCACTTTGGGCAGAAGTCTTTCCAAGGAAGCCTTTGAGCTCAAACCAAAGGGAGTTACCCGATTTTAAGGTAATGTCTTCACTTGAGTCCTTTTGTTTTATTTTTCTTCTCCAACCCCATAAACTCTTTTTATTCATTTCTTTTGTAACAACTCCAGTATCTTCAATATACTAGGATATTGTTATAAGAAGGATTGGAGCTACACTTACACACACCTACATATAATGGTTAAAGAACATACTGTTTCCGTGAATGGTGAATTTATGCCTCCCAAAACGATGATTGTTCAACATTCTTTTAACACCTTCAAAGGTGGCCATTAATATGACACCATATTTATATATGATATATAATATGTTTATGTTTTACTTAAGCTTCTGTATTTTTTATTTTGGGCATACCTTTATGGTTTCCATTATGGGTAAACACGATATCTTCATTTAAGGAAGTGCGGACTACCGCCCCCTCAAAGTGATTTGATTCGTTAAATACCATATGTGGGACGTATAAAGGATGGAACTATGATATTATATATGATATTATACTGGAATTATAATATACCTTTATATAATTATGATTCCATTCTATAAAATACGAAATAGAAATGAAAGTAGCATTCATGCGTACGTACGGCTTACCGTCTCCATGAACGGTGCATTTCATTTCTTACCTCTAAATGATTATGTAATATTATAAATGCATGCGTGTACTGGATATATATGACATATATGATATCTAAATCATGAATACCATTCTGGATATAATGGATACATTAACAACTTGTAATTATAAAGGTCTTATTTTTTACTCAAGTACCAATGATCGTTAAAACGACCGTTATTAACTTAAATAATTACATAGTGTTCATGACATGGAAATAAGTGATATAAAAGGAATAATGAACATGAAAAAGGTTATTAAACAAGTAGAAATTAACTCAAGTTTATTATTCAGGAGATTAAAGAACGACCGAGTCAAGTCGGACCCGAGGTATGGGACTTTGTCTCAATCTCCTTTCATTGAGGCATATTTTGTTTTATACACAACCTTCTTTTATACGGTGTATAAACCCCTTTGAATTTTACATTTATTCAAAAGGAATATTTTTTATACGAAGCCTTTACTAAAAAACAAAAGGGAATGTTTTTGTCGTACGTATGCGGCGACAACGACTTATCCGCCGCCGTGACCATTATTTGAGTTTCGGCTTCCTCTACAAGCCATACCTTTTTTTTAAAAGAAAAATAAATACCATGTTTTACTGTTCTTTTTTTTGGTATTGAATATTATTTTCATAATGTTTTTATATCAATGTGTTGTATTGATATCTTGTGATTCAAAGGTGGAAATGTTATGTTTCCTTTATGCATATTTTATGTGATACGATTATGTTGAGGTTCTTGGGCATTATTAAGAAGACGGGTGGTTCCGTGATAGACTAAGGGCGGGTGAGCCCGATATAGCTCTCCAATGCATTGGGTAACGCGAAGGAGTGAAACGTTAAGGTTTCTATGAAGAGATTTAGGGAATATACTGTGATGGGTATTCCAAACGTAACCAAGAGGGTTACTCCCTACGTAAGAATGTTATGAATGCCTCAAGTTGCCTTTATGTCTTATGATTTCTATGATTTATTCATGATTTGATGAGGTATGTTAAAGTGCTTATGTTTTATGGGTAAAGTATGATTTCATTCTTATGTATATATGTACCCATGTTTCCTTTCCATATTTTTATATCCCTTACTGAGCTTTTTATGCTCATCCCAAGTTTTTTTGAAATGTTTTTCACAGGTCAAGGGAAAGGTACATGATATGATGATAGTGTCAAGGAAGTGTCAAGAAAGAATCCATGTTTTATTTTAAATATTTTTCCATTGATGGGAAAGAATAATACAATCTTTATGTAACCACTTTGTTTATATGTGGAATGTAATGCATGTTTTATGATCTAATTCTCTAAAACTCTAAACCCAAAAAGATCCTCAATGTGTAATCTTGTAATAACTCAAGATTATGTAAGGTTTAAGGCTGGGGCCTTATAATAATATATATTATGGGATTTTATTATGATTTTGGGATAACCATATTCCACCTTTTATTCATCCTATAGAAAATGAAAGCAATGAATGTGCGTATGTATGAATTAACATCTCCATGTTGTGGTTTAATTTGTTTTTAATAACCAATTTATTTGAGTGGGGAATGATTTGAATAATGCATATAAATAATAAATATGATATGATATTGATGTTTTATAATTAATATACTATATAAATAGTTACCCTTTCACCATTAAGAGAATGATACTGTCGGTTGTCAATACATACGACCTACCATCTCCACGATGCGATGTGATTCCTTTTCCATGTTAACCATTCATAAATGATTATAAAATTTTTATAATTAGTATATATAATATCAATGAACATAATATAATTATGGAGATGAAAAACCTATATCATATTCATAAGAAATCATACTTACATTAAAGAACATTTATAGGAAAATGAAGTAGTTAACACACTAAACAAGGGTAATAATGAAATATTATTAACAAAATGATATAAGAAGATCATACATGTATTCATAAATTATACATGGTTATGTTATAAATTAATATCATGATTTAAACCATTATACATGAGGTTATAAGCACATTAAACTAATGGTCAGTAAAATATAAGTGTTACTTCACAATCTCATTATTATTCGGTGATGTTTTTTTAGTTTTCGTCTAGGGAATATTTTCTTCCATGTACATTTTTTTAAAAAAATATTTAAAAAAGATTTCTAATATTATAATATGATAGTTTAATGTATTTTTTACATATTTTTCAATTTTTATAAAATGGTTTGAAATTAATCTTTTTGTCATTTTGAAAATGAGGTACTATTTAACCTTTTACACAAAAATTTATAAGGATTGTTTTTTAATATATAAAACATGAGAGTATTTTACCATGGTCACGATTCATTAATGTTTTAAGCATCATTTAAATGTTTACATGGTTCTTTTTAATGAAAATTTATTCTTTTATAATTTCACGACTTTTAAATAAATGATTTCAAAGTAAAACAAAAGGTATTTCTCTTAATCAGATTTTAATGATTATATTAGAATATTTTCATATTTTTCAATTTTATTTATTTGATATTATTTATAATTGTGGTTTCTTTCTTATGATACCATCTACGATACATATTTAATGGGTTTGTGACCAGTTTTACTATAGATGTGCTATTTGATACCATTAATGGTTTATGGTTTGAGTATTCACATTTTGTATGATATGTTTTCAATACAAATGATTATGTTGACAATGTTTCCCTAATTTCATAAAAGGAATTCATTGGACTTATTAAGTTATGAGGATAAACTGATATATCCCCTCTATGCATCAGTAGGTCTAATGAGCCAAACTAGTTTGGGTATTGGCCAAGGCCTTACCCGTTTAAGTATGGTGTCTTGTTCTAAGCCTTGATGATATGTTTATGATGTATGAAATCACGAATTTACTCATTATGAGATTAGTTATTGATATTAAATGTGATTATTCAATTATTTTAATATTCATGTTATTATTTATATAATATTATTTGATCTTCATTGATTCTTTCTATATTATGATCACTATTATGTTTAAATTTAGTATGTTTCAGTTATAAACCTTGACTTAATGTTTATTATTTTTTATTCATAATAGATGAAACTGTATTCTTACCATTACCAATCATCTAATGTTCCCACATTCTTATATTTTATTTTTTCTTGGATGCGAAGGTGTATATTGTGACTAGTATGCAAGGTTAAATACTTGTTTTCTCATTCAAAAAATGGGATAAATTTAAAATTAATTACTAAAACTTCTGTGTTATGAATTTTAAAAACTGGATAAAATATTTGGAATCAGTGGGTAAAAATTATGTAAATAGGTTCCTTTTATTTTTGGATATTATGAATTTTAATTTTAGTAAATTTTTATTAACACGGTTAAAGGTAAATTAAGTAATTAATGGAAAATATAATATTATAAATATTATATAATTACCCTAAAACTTGTTATAATTTTATTTAATGATAAATTTTTAACTAAAATCATTCTTGGGATGATATTATGGACTCTTTCAACCCATTTTAATACTTTAACCTTTTATATGGTTTTATTTTATAATAAACCAAATATTTTATACTCGAGATTTTGATAAGTATTAAAATTTTAGTATATGATTATTCTGAACATATCTTAGATTATTAATATTAATTTGAAAAATAAAATGTTAATCTACAGAAAAATATTTTATTTTTAATTTTTAATTTACAAATAATTACCTTAAAGGCTTGAAAAATGATGATACAATAATTATTTAATTAATGGGAATATCAAACAAATGATTATAATTTTTTTAAAATAAATATAATTTGACATAAATAATGTCATAAAAGAATTTTATAGGTAAATTTGACATTTTAGGGATATATTAAAAGTGTTTTTCTTGAATTTTTATTATTTTATTATTTTTTTGTAAAATTAAATGTAATGAATAATATAAAAATGGTCATTAATGTTATTTTAAAATTAACAATAAGTTATTAAATTATATAAAATTCATTAAAATATAGAAAATCATCAAAATGATTGAGATAATGTTTAAAATTTCAAACATGACACATTTATGGTTCTTTTAACATTTTATTGTAAATATATAAACCTTAAAAGAGTAAAAATACATATTGTCATGATATTAGTTAAAGGGATTAAATAAAGGTTAAAACCAAAATATAAGTGTAATAATGAAACCTAATCTTGTCTAAAAATTATTTTTTGAGAGTATTTATACCCATACTCATCATAGATATTTATTAACTCCCTCTGGATCCATTTTTAACTGGAAATTAATTTATATTCATTTAATATTTGGAGAGTTTCCAAAAGTGACCATCGTGTCAATTATAAAAGGGAACCTCCTCCATCACTTCCTCACCCAACATTGAGCCTTCAAGATCAACCAAAAATAAACCATTTCTCATAAAAATATCATTATCCATTTTTTGGAGATCCTTTTCTTACAAAAATACCAAATCTAAATCCCTTAAGAAGAGATCTAGAGGAATTCTTCCAATGAAGAGGTTATCAATTTTACCAACTCATTCAAGTTAATTTCTTCTTTTACTTCCTATTCGTGTGTTTTTACCATTATAAATTGATAATTATAGTTTCAACTATATTTTTACATGTTATTATGATTATTAAAAAACCATATTCTAGCATTTATCCGTCCTATGAAAAATTAAAGCTCCACACATGTGTACGTACGACTTACTGTCTCCACATCATGGTATAATTTGTTATTCATAGTCACTTTATTTGTATGGGTGTAATGTTTGGTATAATGCATATAAATTATAAATATTATATGATATTGATTCTATATAATTAATATACCATCCAATTACTTACCCTTTCACCATTAAGGGAATAATACTGTCTCTCGTAGGTACATACGGTCTACCGTCTCCACAACGTGATGAGATCTATGTTCTATATTAACTATTAATTAATGATTATAAAAAATTATATAATTATTAAATATAATATATACTAACTTAATATAATTTATATATTAAAAAAATATATACTATTCACAAGAAACAATACTTACATAAAAAACATGCATAGTAAAATGAATAAGTTAACAACCGAGACAAGGTTAATAAAGAAATATTTTTAACAAAATGATATAAGAAGATCATATGATATCATAAATTGTATTTGGTTCTAGGAAAAATAAATAGCAAGCTTTAAAATAATATACAAGAGGTTAAATTCAATTTAACTTAATTAAAGTAAAAGGTAAGGGTTATTTCACTATCACATTATTTTCAGGGATTGTTTATGTTTTAGTTTGGACCATGGAATATTTTATTCCATTTCCATGCTTTATAAAAACTATTTTCAAAACTATTTTTTTAATTATTTAATGATTTTTTAAAATATTTTTTAACCATATTTTAATTCTTTTTAAAAAAATTGAAGGGATTATTTTTATCATTTTCTAAATGAGGAAATTCATTAGTTTTTTAACAAAAATATGGAAGGTTGTTTTTTAACTTATAAGGAATGAGAATATTTTACCACCGTCATGATTCCTTAATGTTTTGAAGCTTACTTTACAATTTTTCATGGTTCTTTTCAATGAAATGGATTTATTTTATAATTTCATGACTTTTATATAAATTATTTCTATGTAAAAAAAGTATTTCCCTAATAAATTTTAAATGATTTAATTAGGATATTTTCATCTATGTGAACATAATTTGTTGGATATTATTCTTAATTGAGGTTGATCTATTATGATACCATCTAACCTAATTATTTTATGGTTTTATGATCAGTTTGACTATGGATGAACTATTTTGATACCATTCATGGGCTAAATAATGAATTATTGATAACACGCCTTGCTCCAGGTGCATGAACTCTAGGGATCTATCAACCCTCAACATCTTAGGATAGAATTATTCATTTAGGGATGTATAAAAGTCCCTCCAAATCAACTCCTGATGAAGATCTGTCTACGTAATAACATTCCACCACATCATGGAAGAATCAAGAAACATATACCTAGAGAGATTTACCCTCCTCTAGTAAGGAATATCTAGATTCTTGAAGATAGATAGAATGACCTATATTCGTGACTCCATAGACTATAGTCCTCCATACCTTGAAAACGCGGGTTTATTCTGCTGTTGGAACTCACACATCAATTCTTCCATAGTTGGGATAGATCGTGTTGCTCCCTGAACAATCAAAAATAATTACCTAAAGCCTTCATAAAACTTTTCCTCATCACCTATGTCTAAAATAACAGTCAGTGCCACAACTAGAAATAAAAGAGTATCCACCGGTATCCCATGGACCACCACCTATAAAGTGTGGTCATATCCACCTTCCTAGCATGTGATTGGATATCTTCATGGTGGCATGCATCTATAATAACAAACACAAACTTGATGAAAAGACTTTATTCAAAGTTCAAAGATAAAAATAATAAATACTGAAATAGGATAGGTACAAGAATTCCTATATAGGAAAAAGCCCTTTACATACTCCTTGAGTTAGGACTAGGATTCGTACATATCATTTATAACCAAGAGATAATACCTAAAACCCATTACTCAGGTTAGGTCTATTTCAAGTTATCTACTCTAATAAATTTCAGTTTCATTTAATTCATAATTTATTTTAAAAAGTTTGAACCATATAGTTCACCAAATTCTGATCCATAAGGGCCCATACTCTTTATGAACCAAAATATGGGATCCACCTAATTCATACTATAACACATTCCATAATACCTATCACAATAGTAGGTATTACTATCACATCACCTATAACAACAACCTATAATCAAGAAATGCATCCATTATATAATGGGATAATGAATGAAATATGAATTATAACAGGTGCCTAAAATTTTTTAGGAGGTGTCATACCCTCATATCATTAGGTTTCAACAAAATAGAATCCACAATCATGTCAATAATAACATCACAATTCAAGTTCATCACACAATAGTGGAATCAAATCAATAATAATAGTCAAAATCTATAAAATAAAAATATCCTTTTGAGGTAATTTGGTTTTTTAATTTACATGGGTTCACTATGTCTGGGAAAATATCATTACCAAATTACATTCCTTCCAATAACTATCTATTATAAAAAATAAACAAAACAAACTACAAAGGAAAATTACCCCTCTGATACCACTTTGTAACATCACAGACCCAGATTCCATTGAAAGGTACCCCGGGCCTGGTTGAACACATGGATTCAAGCGTATCTCCCTAAATTACAGAGGCATCCATCTAGCAGTGAGGCCTTAGGTGTGTTTGTAGGGAAACTATTCCCTCAAGGACCAGAGTTTAGCATAACATATATACAATAAAATATAAGTAGCATAAGTAGTAAATCACACATATAATAGAAAAAATCTAATACAAATATAAATAATCAATACCAAAATGAAATAAAATATATATATAATGATGATAAATTTTATGTGTCTAATAAAGTATCCAAAATAGGTCTACCTGGAATCTGTGTAATACATGTAAAAAAAGAAAAAAACTAAAATCTATACAACTAGCATCACAAGACTCATATCGATCCCATCCTCCCCTATTCCAAATTAGAAATAAATAACCTATAGTAGGGATATTTCCCTTATCCATCCCTATAATCATATTGTCTATTCAGATACCTAAAGGTTTCTTGAAAAGGGTGTGGGACATAATATCAGTAGGCAACCACCCAAGGTCTAGTGCCATCCATTTAGTAAATATATAATTAAAATAGTGTTCATAAAGTAATATAAATATAAAGTAACAAAATTAATAATCCTATAAAATATATCCACTTATTTAATAGTCAATTAATTTAATAAATTTCATATTAAACGTAAGTATCTGAATTAATAGTCTGGACTGTTTCATTTATAATCAAGTTCTTTTAATAATATAACCTCATTTAATTAATAATTCTTGGGACTCAGTGTGTAGCTCAGAATCAGTCATAATTATTTTTTCTGGAGATGCCTAAAAATCTATCTAAAAGGTATAAGTTTAAGACCTAATCCAATCTTGTGCTTTGTCTTGCTAGACACATCATATAACTCATCTCATCCATTATTCGATTCAGAACCTAAGCCTATCCTTGGCATTCCTCATTTATAATCTAGGTATCGATCTAGGTATAATATAAACCAACACCATACAAGCACATCCATAGATATATTCATAAGAACCCATGTATCACTTTAGGTGTGGTATAACATCATATCAACCCGGGTCCATCCTTAGTAGTCCACTAAGGGAGACCACGTTTCACCTATTGAATATATGATCAAATTCCTTCTATGTTCATCCTGGGTTGTCCATAAGGAGTCCATGTATCACTTGGAATATAATAGTCATCCCCCATGAGTCTATCCTTGGTAGACCATAAGGTGTCAAAGTATAAATTAACATATAATAGTCATCCCCCATGAGTTAGTCCTTGGTAGTCCACTACGAATTCTAAGTGTCACTCAGGCATAAGCATTGTATAAGCCAATTTATTCCATCCCTTGTGTTCGTATATGATCCCATATTTTACCCAAGTCATTTTTAAAAAAAATCAATCAATACCATTTAATCATGTTGAGGTCATCTCAAAAAACAAATCATTTTAAACTCACCGCAGATGGTGTCTCAAGGCATTGAGAATCTTAGATGGCTTAGAATTTAATTTAACTCTTGTAGTAATCTCATTAAAAATGGTAAATCAATATTAAACAATCAATTATATAGAAATACTAAGGGCATTTTTATCCACCCCTTCCCTTAATCAATTCAATTTCTAATTAACTTTACCATTCAATTCACTTACAATTCACAATTCAACAATTGACAATTCAACATTAGACATCACAAGGTAAGGGGAAAAAGGAACACCTAAAATGTATTAAAATTTAAAGCCACCCATGACATTACAATTACTAAACAACACATATAAGGGGTGGTTTTGATTAATGTTCCATAACCTTTAATCAATTATCAATGGGTATCATTAATTACACATGTCATACCTATAAATTCAGATCAAGGATTAACATGAATTTCAAGGGTGTATCTCCTAGATTTGGGTGTGAGGAGACACATAATATATATAAAGACTTATAATTCAAAGTAAAATCATTTTACCACCTACCTTAGGTCAATCTACGATATCTCGTCTAGTATCAACTCATGATTCTACTTAGATTGGGAAAAAAATGATGAATGGGTGAAGAACATAATAATAGGAAACATTATCTAGCATGTAAATAGTGAAACCAATACCAAGAAGAATAAATAATTGATAAAAAGGAATTAATAACTTATGAATAATGATATAAAGAGATTATTGGTTCTTGAATACATGTCTAGTTAGATAATCGGTGGGAAAAACATTGTTTTGAGCTTCAAGGGAGATATCCCATCCTCACGACTATCCAACATGTGAAGAAAAGAAATTAGGTTTAGGATATAATAAATTTTAAGATAAATTCCTAATTTCACCCAAATAACTATTTCTCATTGTTTGGATACATGTTTTTCCAAACTATATGAAAACCATGCGACCTTTAAAATAGGAAAGGGCCCCCCCCACATAGTTTGTACACACAGTTTGATTAACGGTGAACAAACCCTGTCTCAACCACTATTCAAAAATTACATACATGCCTGTATGGTCATGAACCTCAATTTTTATTGTTTTTATAACCATTTGGCCTATATAACTCCACTGTCTTGCCTTGCATGATTTTATCAAATTGTGTGCCCAACCCTGTATGGTTTCTACTAACCGTGTTTGAGGCATTTTTACCCAAATGTTGGGTTCTAGGCTCCGAACCAGCCATAGACACCTCCGATACATCCACAATCTCAACATGAATTCATATTATACCATATTTAGACATTTAAAATAAAAATTAATGTAACGTGAAGGATTCATACCTCAGGAAAGAACCGGGTTCTTACATAAACAAAGATGCTATTACCCGAAACATGATTTTAACAAATAATTATTAATAAAAAGTTAAAAAAGGTCATAAGTAAATCTTATATGGTATGATATATGTAATTATGGTTCTATAATAGATATATAATAAAAATATATTTACTATATAGGAGGTTTGAATGTGCATGAAGGAAATTGAGACCCAAGTTAATGTATTTTTTTCTCAAATTATATTCTTTGGGACATATGTAATACTTTGCACCTATATTATATTATGAGGTTTATATAAAACTATTTTGACATGTTATTTAATTAATTTATTTATTTTCATGAAATTTATATTTTCATTTAAAATTATTATTTCATGGGGCTTAATATTTAAAAGTTACCAAAGTGGAAAAGGTTTAATGTTACAATACAATTTTTTTTACAGATTGGTTATGAATATTATTCTGATGATGAAATATTATGTTATATCTATCAATAATATAATGAATTTTATTCTTCTATTTTTTAATTTAAATAAATTTTTTACTTTCATTTTACTATCTTCATGTACTAAACATTCGCAAATAATGTTTTATGGAAGACCAAATTTATTTCTCTCTTCGGTCAAAAACACTTTTTATCCCATTTCTATGTTTTATAAAAAAATATTTTAATGAATGTTTTCACTATTATCCAATTATTTTCAAAGACATTTCTACCCATCATTGAATTTTTTGAAAATTGTTAAAAATGAATCTTCTTGTCATTTTCCAAACAATTACCTTTTGTATTTTACAAAAAATTTGAATGGAATATTCTTTTTAACATGTATAACATGAACAATATTTTCAACCATCATGACTGTAGGATCAAAAAGATGATGTATATGCTCAATATACAAGAGGGGGGGGGGGGTGAATTTTATACTTTAAAAAAATTCCATTGTAACTTTTAAAGATGGTAATGTTTAACAAGGTTAAACAAGGTAAATTCACAAGACCTCTTAGATCTACAAGCTTGCTTGATTTCAGAAATGTGGTTCCAGAAATGAAACTTAACAAAAGTTTACAAGAACAAAGATTCTACCTTAAAGCGTACATAATCTTACTATTCAAAGTATACAAGTACAAGAAAGTATAAGATAGTTATACTTTCTTTATCAATCAAAATGTAGTGGAAAACTTGAAACAATACAAGTATCAAGTAGTAAATATTTTAACCCAAAGAGAAGGGTATCCAACAACCTTGGATAAAGGTCCCTTGATTTATAATTTAACGAAAGTCTGTCTAACCCACACTAGGGTAAGCCCAAGATATGACGATCGGAGTCTGTCCTGCTATCCCCGCAAGCCCTCGAACTTCAAGGTAGTTGTCACCTCTATCTTCCTATCCTCGGAAGACCTCAAATGTTCTCAACAACATTCAGAGTCATACGAAGAAATTCTGAACAAGTTTTTCAGTGTGCATATAGCAATAAAATCTCTCTCTCTAGAAATAACTTCAGCAACATGTAATCTCTAGTTTGATCATTGTTATGAGATATTTAAAATGAACTCCTATTAATAGGCACATATTCAACGGTCGACTCCCTCCTCCAACAGTCATATTTTCCATGAATTTTAGAGGGACCTATACACATGTCACTCATGAAATGGTTGGTTAGAAATAGAATGCATAACATTGTTTTATAACTCAAAAAAGAGTAAGAAAAAAATGGTTGCTTAACCAAATCCATTTTTCAGAGTTTAAGGAAAATAAAAGTTCGGAGTCTAACGAAAACCCATTTGGTGTCTATAATAAATAAATATTTGGATTCTGTTTTCCAAAGAATTAAGAAACTAAATTCTATAGAATTCTAGAGTTTGAATTTCAAGGAAATTCAGAATATGAATTCATAAGAATTCAGAGTCTGAATTCATAAAAATTTGGAGTCTGAACTCAAAAAGTTTGGAGTCTGAATTTATAGAATTTGGAACCTGAACTCAGAAAGTTCTTGTTCTAAATTCAAAGAATTTGGAACCTGAACTCAGAAAAGTTTGGAGTCTGAATTCATAGAATTCGGAACCTGAACTCAGAATGTTCAGAATCTGAATTCAGAGAATTAGGAACTTGAACTTTGAAAAGTTCAGAGTCTGAATTCAGAGAATTCAAAAATTGAAATCAGAAAATTTGGAGTCTGAAAATAGAATGATCTATATCTAAGTATTTATAATGTTTCGAGGTTTTAGATACGAAACCAAATTTTATACTTAGAAATAAAAATGAGTTATATTTAGAGCAACTAAAACATGAACTATGAAAACAAGGTAAGGATAAATTTTCCTCGAGGAAGGAAAATATTCCTTATTAAGATAAAACATAGGTGAAAAGAAATTTGTTTTAAGATAGAGTGTTTGTGATTTTCAAAACATGAAGGAATAGAAAAGTCATAAGTAAACCTTATTGACTCAAAAATCTCCCCCTTTTTGGAAAGCACAAACATCCTTATGAAAAATAATATAAGGACTTAGAATTTTTTTTTCTGGACTTTGAAAATAAAACTTATATCCCTTAACACATGGGAAAAGATGAATACGACTAACTCCCCTTTAGGCTTTGGAACACTAAGGATCATATTCTTTATTTCCAGATTGGGACTTAGCATTTTATTGCATATGGAAATCATCTTGGATAAGAACTCCCCCTTAGATTGACTCCCCCTTACTTATGGAAATTTCTTTTTTACTTAGTATTCTTTTTAACATTTTTGTCTCCCCCTTTGTAATTTTCAAAAATAATTAAAGGGAATGGAAAAGGAAATATGGTACCTGAAATATTAGTTCTGGACCAAAAAAATACATGAAGAGAAACCAAGATTCTATTATGATCGAAAAAATTTGTACAAGGAAAAAATACAACAAAAGATCAGAATTGAAAAAGATTATCCTTCGTTATCCTTCAGCATAAACTTCTTTTCTATGGTTTTGAGCTTCTTGAGTTCCTTGTGATCCTCCTCTGTATGTTTAAGAAGATGATCCTGATATTATGTTTTTTTCTATAAGTATTTGATTCTTTCTTCCTTAGACTTAAGAGATTCTGCCTGAACCTTTATAACTTCTTCTTGCTTAGAAATTTTTTCATCAAGTTAGATTCTAAGATCTCCTTCCCTCTTATAACTCCGAGAAACTAAATATAATTTACCATTCATATATTTCGCTTCTTAAATTCGATAATTCTGTTCCAGAGTTATATTTTCCACAAAACTATTTGTGAGATCCTTGATCTTCACATCTTCAATGTCAGATGAATCGTTGAAACTTTCTTGGAAATCATCAAGAATTCTCATGTCTTATATAGTTTTCTTTGACCAGCTAGTCATATTCTTGAAATATCTTTTGTGGGCTACGTAGTTTATGTAAAAGGTTTTGAAATTAGCCTCAAGCTTGATGCATTTATCCATCACTGTGGATACTAAATCTGAATATGATCTAAAGTGTGATGAAGAATCTAGCCTCTAGAGTCTATACTGCCAAATAATGGAATTTTCCCAACAATCATTCTTAAAGACTGAACAAGAAAATCATGTCTAAAAGAAGAAAATTCCGAATTAGATATTTTTTTGGTGAAGATTATTTTTCAATATCTGGAGCTTTCCTCTTTGATGAAGCACCCACTTATTTATTCTTCACCATTACTCTGCTAGGTGTATCAACAACTACCTATTTTCCTTTGTCAGCTTTTAGAATGAATTCTTCTTGATTTGGTGATTCGTGTTCACTATTAGATAGTTGGATAAATTTTTCTTCATCTATCTATTCTTTCTCAGCTCCTACCTCAACATCCTCTAGCTAAATGAAGTCATGGTTAGAGATTTCTTCTTTAGACACTTTGTTTACTTCTTTTCAAATTTTCTAATCTTTCCTTGGGGTAGTATGTTTTGAAGAATTAGCTTCAGAGTTTCGGAATGATAATTTTTCAAAAGGGATTTCCTTCTCATTAAAATCCTCAACTTGCTTTATCAAATCTTCAGTATCACCACTGCCTTCTTCTTCTTCTTCTAATTGTATTTCTTTGAATTTTTCCAGAGTCACAAACCTCTTTCCCAGAGTCTTTGATAAAGGTTCTATCAGAAAGGATTCTGGTACTGGAATATTTTCAGATGCTTTCTCAGCAGCCTTCAGAAGTGATTGTACTATCTCTGCCTCAGACAACTTTTTCTTCTACTTATTCTCTTTCCATTTATTCTCAAGTTCTTAAGATACCTTTTCCTTCAAATATTTTTCCTTATAATAGTCCATGACCAACTTAGGATCTCCTTCTTTCTAATTTTTCATGTCTTCCCTCCACTTAGCCACAACCTCATCATGATATGATTTTTGTTTCTTTGGATTTTGTGGGGAAGATTGAGTTTCCTTTGATATTGGTGTTTTTCATTATCTTCCACTTCATTTACCTTCATATTCCTCCCACCCTTTTAAGAGGTTTCGTCCAACTCCTATTTCTTTGAAAGAGCTTCAAATTCCTCTTCAGGAAAATCGTAGAATTATTCGGATTCTTTGGAAAAACCAACTTTCAACCTTCTCAAGGTGTCATCACTTAGCAACATGACTTTTAAATTTCTTGACTTAGATTTTCAAGGAATTTTGAAGGATTCTAAACACTGAACAATCATATTTGATAGAATGGATGGATACATAATAATCCGAGCCTTCAGATTTCCATTCTTTATATTTTCAGTCGTAACCAAGATATGCTTAACCAAGTTTATTTTTCATAAGTTTACCAAGAAATCCAGAATGTAGATGTCACTCTTATTTAATGTATCCTTATCAGCTTTTCTCGGAATGATGAATCCTTGAACCCACAATTAAAGACTTTGAAAATTTGTAGTGAGGTGAAGAATCTTCAGAGTCTTTACCTCTGAAAGACCAAGATAAGACATGGATTCTTCCTTAATAAAATATCCTTGAATATCAGGCAACTTATGTGAGCAGAACTCTACTGCTCCTTCATAATGGATTCTAATAAAACTAGAATCCTTGGTATATGAAAGAGAATATGTCTTCCCGTAACATTTGAAAGAAAACTTGCTCTTTCCTTCTTTCTTGAAGATAGTTATTATCTTATAGAATTAAATCAGTAACTCCAGATACATCGGATCCCGTGCTTTCAGTTTTCAAATGAAAACACTCTCCCACCCATTCTGTTTTATATTCATAGAGATAATGGAATCATACTTATAGAATAAATTCGGATGAACCAAAATTTCTCTGTAAACATTTCATTCAAATATTTCCTTTATGGATGACATTTCTTTTTGAGAAAAATCTTCAACAGACATTCAGAGTTGAAGAAACCTTGAAGATTCGAAATGAGATTATATAGGAGGGTCAGAGCTTGAGCATGCAAAGTTTTAAGTTTCAATGTTGGACAACCATCGAGGGTCCTTTTTATAGGTGTTTGATGTGATGGTTCACCTTCCATACTCAATCCAATAGTATAAAATCCTTCTGATCAGATCTAACAGCTAAAAAAATGACTGAAGAATAATTTTGATGGATTCTGATCTTCTGATGTTTTTAATAAAAACATTCAGATTCTAGGAAAAAAAATACGAAATTTTTTAAAAAAATAAATGAAAATACCAAAAAGTAAAATATGATTATGAAAATTTACGAAAATAAACTTATGTTTCAGATTTCTAGGAAGATTATTCTTAACAAGGAAAATTATTTTTAAGGAACTTTAGATTCTGAAAATTTTGATTACAAAAATTTCCAATATGAAAGTTATCATTTTGAAAATTTTAAGTACAAAGATCTTCATTAAGAAAATTTTAAGTATGAAAATTTTCATTATAAAAAATTTAAGTAGGAAAATATTCATTAATAAAAAAACTTTAGACTCTGAAATTTTTTTTGAATATGAAAGGAAAATTTCAGACTACGAAAAAAAGGTTAGACTACGAAAAAAAATTTAGAGTACAAATTTTTTTAAAAAAAAACTAACTAACAAATGTACTCCCCCTATGAAAAGGAATTTGTTACTATAAGGATATCTGTTTCAATAAGAAGTTAATAAGGATTATTACCTTATTATTATCATTCACAACTTCTATTTAGTGTATTCAAATCTATCAGATGGTAATGATTTTGTGAAAATATCAGCAAGTTGATCTTGTGTTCCGATAAATTGAAGAACGATATCTCCTTTTTGTATGTGATCCCTAAGAAAGTGATGCCTAATATCTATCTATTTTTCACGAGAGTGATGTGCATGGTTTTTACTAAGGAAATGGCACTAGTATTATTACACAAAATTTGTGTTTTGGTAAAACTCATACCATAGTTTGTGAGTGTGTGTTGCATCAACAACACTTGAGCACAACAACTTCCAACTGCTACATATTCAGCTTCAGTAGTGGAAAGTGCTTCTGAGTGTTTTTTTGCATGACCAAGAAACTAGTGAATCTCCTAAGAAATAACAAGTTTTGGAAGAACTTTTCTTATCCATTCTACATTCACCAAAGTTAGCATCCAAAAATCTTTTTAAAACAAAATCATTTCTAGAAGTGTAAAAGAGTCATAGATCCATGGTTCCCTTTATGTAGAGAAAAATCATTTTCACTGCCTTTAAATGAGATTCCATAGGATTGGATAGATATATTACACCTAAGAATACTGAAAACATTATGTCTAGATGACTAGCTGTCAAGTAAAGTAAACTTCCTATCATACCTCCAAAAGATGTTTCATCTACTGGTTTTTCAACTTCATCTATATCAAGTGAATCTGAGGTACCAGTGGGAGTACTTATACTCTTAGTGTTGTCATATCCATACTTTTTAGGAAGATATTTAATATAATTATGTTGGGATATATATATTTCTTCTGGTTTTTGAGAAATTTGAAAACCTAGAAAAAATGTTAAATCACCCATCATACTCATTTGAAACTAATATCTCATTAGATCCGCAAAAGGAATCAGTTAAAGATTGCTGAGTTGAACCAAATATAATGTCATCAAAATAAATTTGAACAATCAAAACATTTTTCTTATTTTTCTTTATAAAAAGTGTTTGATCATCATTTCCTTTAACATAATTATTCTGATGTAAAAATCCTGTAAGTATATCAAACCAAACTTGTGGGGTAAATCAAAATGTAGTGGAAAACTTGAAACAATACAAGTAACAAGTAGTAAATCTTTTAATCCAAAGAGAAGGGTATCCAACAACCTTTGATAAAGGTCCCTTGATTTATACTATCATGAATGACTATCTTACCCACACTAGGGTAAGCCATATATACGAAGATCAGCGTCTGTCTAGCTATCCCCGTAAGCCCTCGAACTTCAAGGTAGTCAACACCTCTATCTTCCTATCCCTGGAATCCATCAAATGCACTCAGCAACATTCAGAGTCACACGAAGAAATTCTGAACAAGTAGTTTATTACGCACAAAGAAATAAAGTCTCTCTCTCTCTATAAATCACTTTAGGAGTATGTAATCTATATATTGATCAATGTTCTGAGATCTTTCAAATGAGCTTCTATTTATAGGCACATATTCAATGGTCGAATCCCTCCTCCAACAATCATATTTTTCCTTGAATTTCATAGGGACTTGTACATGTGTCACTCAAGAAATGGTTGGTTAGAAACAGAATGAACGACTTTGTTTTATAACTCAAACAAGAGTAAGGGAAAAAATGGTTGCTTAACCAAATCCATTTTTCTAAGTCTAAGGGAAATAAAAGTTTGGAGTATAACCAAAAACCATTCGGTTTCTATAATACATAAACATTCAGATTCTATTTTCAAAAGAATTCAGATCTTGAATTCTATAGAATTTCAGAGTCGGAATTTCAAGGAAGTTTGGAATCTTAATTCATAAGAATTCAGAGTCTGGATTCATTAAAAATTGGAGTCTGAACTTAGAATGTTCAGAGTTTGAATTCAGATAATTCAGAACCTAAACTCAGAAAGTTTTGAGTCTGAATTCAAAGAATTCAGAACCTGAACTCAGAAAAGTTCAGAGTCTGAATTTAGAGAATTCGGAACCTGAACTCAGAAATTTGGAGTCTGAATTCAAAGAATTCAGAACCTAAACTTTTAAAAGTTCGGAGTTTGAATTCAGATAATTCAGAACCTGAACTTAGAAAGTTCAGAGTCTGAAAATAGAATGCTTATATCTAAGTATTTATAAGATTCCAAGGTTTTAGATATGAAACTAAATTTTATACTTAGAAATAAAAATGATTTATATTTATAGAAACTAAAACATGAACAAGGAAAACAAGATAAGGATAAATTTTCCTTGAGGAATGAAAATTTTCCTTATTAAGATAAAACATAGGGGAAAATAAACTTCCCTTAAGATAGAGTGTTTGTGATTTTAAAAACATGATGGAATGAAAAAGTCATAAGGAAACATTATTGACTCAATAATGACCACTCAATTATGTAAAAATTTCTTTACATTTTTTCCTGATTATTTTCAAAGAATTTTTTTCTTTAATTTTTTGGATTTTTTTAGATTTTAATTTAGTGATTAAAAGAGAAAATGATATTTTACCAAATAAATGTTCCAATTGATCTTTCAAAATAATTTTCTATCTAAGATGACATCCATTGATGTTACTTAATATTTAATTGGGATATGATCTAAGGATACCATTCTTATTCTTTATATTGATGATTTATTTCTATGATGAAAATATTTTTATGAAACCTATTCCCTTTCCATGCGTTATGATATGATGAAATGTTTTTGAAACCAATTTATTTTCCACATGTTATGTTATGATGAAATGATGATATGTTTATGAAACCCATTTTTCTAATAGGTTCTAATATGATGCATATTTTAAGATCTTATTCAACATATTTATATTATTTTTATTATAATATTGGTGGTCACAATATCTCCCTCCAATGCATTGGGTATAGATTGATATCTCATGAGGTAAGGAGGAATGGAATGAGGAGTGAATCCTATTTAGTAAGGTAATCTATACACTATGATAGTCATGTGAGTGAACCATGAAAGTAATGATGGTTTGGGGAGTGAAATCATTCCACTTTGATATACTTGGTAGTAAGTCTTAACTACAACAAAAACGGTGTTTTATGTTTATATGTATTCCACAAATCAATGTCTTATGACTATGTTATGCTCTAATGGATTATGTTATATGATTAATTTCTGATTTATGTCTTATTAAATACCATTATTTATTCCAGGACTCAACATTATAGCCTACACTATCTGGGTAGTGGTTTTAAAATGTTATATTCAAGTTCTCATACCCTTATTCTCATGTTTTGTTTATGAGATCATTGATATCTCCCTTGATTACCCTTAATGAGAATATTAGATCACCCTTTCATATGTTTCTATTCCATAGGTTCTAAAGGAAGGTATTATATGTAACACATCTAAGAAGGTTTACCATTAAGAGTAACTGAGTTTGAGATGATGTATAACTCCTATGTATAAGTTGTTTATGTATATGGGTTTTCCAAATGCACCCTATTTATCTTTTTTTTTGGCATGGATCATTTTTTTTTGCAATAAATATTCATCTAATAAGATGTGATATATATATATATGAAAATTTTGGGTCTTTATGAGGAGTTTCAAATTTCATAAATAAGTCCCTTTTATTTTTTCATTATGAATAGGAACCATAGTAAATATTTATCACCTTGGTAAGAGTAAATCAGGTAATTAAGCTTAAAATAATATGATAAGGAATAAAAATAAACATATAAATTTACTTTAATAAATTTTATGAGTAGGGTTGAACCATATACTTCCATAATTTTATGTTATCAAAATTTCCTTCCATTTTTCTTTTAAAATGACATATATTATTTTAAGTAAGGAAAAATACAAAATGTCACTCCCTTGGTTTTAAATTTATATTATATATTAACATAAGTGTAAAAATAAATTTATGATGAATATTAATATTTATTTTGATCATATTGAAATTATTTATGTTATGGTAATTTATTTTAAATTTTTAGTGATGAAATAGTTACCTTAAATGCATACACATTTCCGACATACTGCTTGTGTAACTAGTTGAAAATTAAATTATTTTCAAAACTAAAAAGTATTTTTTGGGTGAGTTATAGTTTCCCAATAATTTTATAGATATAAATAACATATTAAGGATGTGCTAAAATTATACATTCTAATACAATTTTCATTGCAATGACTTTAACATCAAATAAAATGAATAGTTCCAAAAATATATTTATAGATATTTTATAATAAAAATATTTTATTAATTGACATAAAATTAATAAAAATACCATATTTATCCATGAGTATAGTATATATTTGAATATATAAAGCATGTTCCATTTATGGTTCACTTTTTCTTTTATAGTAACTTTATTTACCTTTAAATTGTAAAAATCCTTGATATCCTTATAATCGTCAAATGGGTTAATGATGGGTTAAAACAAAGAGATAAGATTGAGAAAATCATGTAAAACAAACAAAATTTGATTGGATGAGATAAACCTACTAAATTCAAGATACATTAACTTGGTTCTAATTTTACATGAAAATTAATTTATATTAATATAAATCTTTAAGTAATTCCAAGATTTCCCCTCCCCACAATCATAAAAGGGAACCTCCTCTCCTCTATTCCTCACATTTTTGAAGCACTATAGATCATTAAATCCATACCAAAATCAATAAATAAAATCCATCCCCATTATATAGAGGTATTATTCTGGGAAGAATGCCAACCTTAGAGGTATTAAGGTGAAAAAACAAAGGAGGTTGTCCGAAGAAGAGGTACAACATTTAAATGAATGTTTTAGTTTTATTTTTTCTCTATCACTATCAAATAATATATAACCATGATAAAATAATAAATAAAGTATGTTAAATATATTTATATGTTATTAAGTTAATATAATAAAATATATCCATCTTATGTTCAATCAAATGAGAAATGAAACTATCGTTCATGTGTAAGGAGGATTAACTCCTCACGAACAAATATAATTCATTTTCCATCACCACCTATACTGACTAGTTATAATGATGGATTTCTGGTATGTATATAATATTAATGAAATAATTATCATTCTATAAACACAATATATCATTTATTTTCTGAATTTTCTATGCACTAAAAAATGATAACTGTGTTAGTGGGTACATTTGGATTACCACACCCACGAAGCGATGTGATTCGTTTTTCATCACTACATCACATGGATGATATATATAAAGAATTTAAAGATATAATATTATATTTAAGATATAATAATTATTATATAAATATCAAATAACACATTACGTATTTATTTCATGATTGTTGAAAAATGGAAATGTTACTCATGTGCACTAATGACCCACTATTTCCAGGACTATAACATAATTTATTTTTCAAAAAAACATTAAATTGTTTTCTATAAAAGTATAATTAATTTTAAAAAATAATTATAATTTCATGATTTTTATTCAATAGATGATTGAACAAACATCCCTTTGGTTGTGGTCAACATACTGATATCATTTTGAAGCAATGAATCGAACATCATCAAAATGCCCAACATGGAATTAACTGATTAAGAAATTAAATATGTAATTAAAATAAATAAAATAAATTGTTTAAGTATATAGGGTTAATACTATAAAATGTTTTTTAGAAACAAAATAATTTATATATGTTTATTATATAGGTGTTAATGGGAATATATATCATGTTTGGATTCAAGATAAGGGATTTCATCTCAATTTCCCTTCATTGAGAAATGTTTTAATATTATACTCCTAATTTACTTTATTTGGTGTATATACTACCCCTTTACATGTTATATCATGAATCCTTGATATTTCATGATATTTTATGTTACAATTTATGTCACTTCATCCAAGGGGTTTCAATTAATAAATTAATAAAGCAGTAAGAGTTTTCATAACTCAATTTCCATTCATTGGGTAATATCACATATTCATTGTCTATAATTTCATATTTATGTGTGAAATGACCTCTTATATATTATGTTTTATTTCTAGTTGTTTTTTGTGGATTTAATTTTTTTTACACATAATCAATCCATTCATTAATTCTCAATTTGATGATATAATCTTTGTAATGGTTATTCATCTCAAATTTTCATTCTCTATGACATATGTTTATGTTATGTATTCATGATATTTAATGTTTCATTTGAAGTTATTATTTAGTAGGGATTACAATTCAAAAGTAACCAAAGTCATTATGTATTTAGGTTTCAATCCCATTTTATCAATATTTTTTATGATTGATTTTCAATTGAGGAAATTATATGATCCTTATTTGATAAACCTGTTTCATTTTAATTCTTATCATGACCTTTTCCACTAGGGACATCATGGATAGAATAAGTATGACTTTGAAAACACCAATTATATCTCTAATAGGCTAGGGTCTAACTATAAGAGTCGAGTAGGAAATAATGAATATGTAAGTCCTTAGAATAAGAACCTATATGCATGGACACACATACATCTGTATGAAATCATATATAGATATAAAGAAAAGAATGTCCATTTAGAGTGTAACCATGTATGCAACAACCTATAGGAAAGAATTAGAGTACAATATTGTAGTATAAAAGTGGAAAGTGGAAGAAAAGACCATACATAAAATAAGGTCCCAAATATACAATAACTAGTAGGTGGGAGACTAATGGCTCTTCGAATCACAATCCCCATTATAGACCACCATACATGGTAACTTCCAAGAGCCTCTATATTACATAGAAACAAGGTCCTCCGATATCACCTTCATTAGTCCTATCATTTTCACTAGACATAAAATGTGAGGGCCTAAACTATGCATGGTTGAAAATATACATACCCAATAGGTAGCCCAAAAACTAGGAAGGGTAGTAAAAAAAGGAAACATAGTTATCTCAATCCAAAAAGAAAATTTGTAAAAAGTAACCCAATAGATATTCTCATAAAAAACCCAAAGGAGGAAAATTGGATCTCTATCTCTATATTGGAACTAATAACTATGATCCTTCTCATAACTAAAAGCTCCATCTCTAGTTCCCTAAACTAAATGCAACGTCACCAGATTCCATATAGAGGACACACACCTCTCCAAAATTCTCCATAACCATTTGAGTACAATCTCAAACCATATATATCACATAGCCTCACAAGAAAATGAGTAAATGGCATCAATACTCACTACTATACTCCATATATGAGGGATCATTAACTCCCATGGAGGACACACACCTCACTATAGTTCAATAACTAGAGAGTACCACTGTGAAGATAGAGGACCCATGCCCTATGTATTATGGGGGATTGCTGAATCTACCTTAGTAAAGTGTATGGGGGCCCATTCCATCATGTGATAGGGGAGTGCCTACACTGAAATATCTCTATAGAATAACCTGATATCAACCATTGTACAAGCCTCATTGAAAGAAACATCCTGATCTTGACACATTATGTCATATCATTGATGAGAAAATAGATTCAACCATCAAATCATACATGAAAAAACACTATGTATAGGATACATGGGGTCCAAATACAAGTCTAGAAGAAAAATATATGAAGGTCAGATGTCTTGTGAAAATGGTACATAGTGTCATATGGTATGAGACCATTCCTGGACACATAGTCATGTCCTCTCATGCACACAGATTTTAGGGCCATATAAATATGCATGACATGTATATAGAGTAAATGGTGTGTAAACCTTCTTTTAAACTTGGCTTGTGTCATTTCGCATATAATTAATGGATGAAAATGTGGTCCCACGTGGTGTACATGATGTTTACTTTCTATCCTATAACGATCCCATGTCAATCGGGCCATTCCTATCAACATCAGCCAGTTCCCAATTACATTAACCAATTCTCATGTACTTATACATGTTTGGGTACATCTAGGGTTTATCTTTATACTACTACAAGACCATATCCTCTTAACTTGGGGTTTCCTACCAATTTATCATGCATACGGACAAGTCCCAATATATGGAATATACATTGAGTATATGATGTGTAGTCCTGAAAACTCATTCTCCCCCAAATAGGAAGAACAAATAGCGTGTGATCCTAAACTATATGCCATGTGATCATGATTTGTGAATTTTAATTCCTTATAAACCTCCCAATACCCACATTTTCCTTAGATTAATCATAGACTGACCCCCAAGGGGTCTTTATTATTCATAAAAAATTGATTTTAAGCCTATAAACCAAACTAATATAGCGATTGATGATCAAAATTCAAAATCTTTTTACCTTTTGGTTAAAACTCCAATGCTTTGTGTCCAAAGTGGTTCTTTAATGATGATACACCTCGATCTGATCTTATTCACCATCAAGAATGAAGTATGGTGGCCCCTCTTCTATATCAGTTTTTTTATCACCAGTAGATTAAAGCTCCCTCCCATATTCCATGAATAAGAATGAAATTGGTATGGGAGAGGAATATTTTACTCTTAATTAATTAATTAATTATAATTAATTTAATTAGTTTTCATATTCTCCAATGATCACAATCCATGGAACGCCTGATACCAACCCACTTTATATCGTGCTTAGGATAAAACCTATACCCCAGAAACAATAAATATATTAGATTTTCCATACGAGGTCCTAATCAATGGGAAAACCATTTATTCTGAAAATATGTTGAAACATGATTTTATATATAATATTATTTTTAATATATTAATTCTGGGGTCCCCAGACACCTGACCATATCTCAAAATCCATGTAAGAATCCATATATATATAGAAATATTCAAAAGACTATACTAAAAAACCAACATTATTACATTCTCGCCTCCTTTAAGGTTTCCCCCCTAAAAACCTCATCACTAAAAAAATGGAAGTGGTACTCAACCAATATCTAACTCTCATGCTCCCAAGATCTCTCTTGTGTGGTCCCATGCATCCAAGGCACTCAAACCCAAGGAAGGGTCCATAAATTTTGGATCCTCTACTTATGATCCTCAATCGCCACTAGGTACTCTAAAAAAGGGGTCTATTTCATTGACGTATTGTTCTCCCTAGTAGATAATGTGTGAAGGGTTACAAAAATATCTCCTTATCCAAGACACAAGAAAGACATCATGCACTCAATCCAACTGATGTGGTATGACCAAGTGGAAAGAAACCTTATAAACCCTATATAGGATCTATAATGGATCAATGAACCTTAGGGGTAGCTTTCTTTCATGACTAAACCTCCAAAATCCTCATTATAGTGAGACTCTCAATAAAACATTGTATCCCTTCTCGAAATCCAAAGGCCTTTAACTCTTATTTTTGTATGATTTATATGATCACAGGAAGTCCTACTATGCTTTTGGATCACCTAAAATTTCTCCATCATATATTACACCATCTCGGGAACAACAAGGAATTTCTCACCAACCTCTATTCAACATAAGGGAGACCTAAAGGGTCCTCCATATAGGATATCAAAATATGAATGGAATATAGTAGAGTGATAACTATTAATATAAGTGATCTCTACCAATGAAAAGCGATATTCCCATCTCTAGAAATAGTATACCACCTAGGTTCTTAGCATTTCCTCCAATACCTAGATAGTTCTCTTAGTCTTCCCATCCATCTGGATGTGAAATTTCATGTTCATCTGGAGTTTTGTCCCCTAAGTCTCATGTAGGACCCTAAAAAATGTGACATAAATTATGAATCATGTTAAGATATGATAATTTTGAGTAACCCATGAATGTAGATGATATCCCCCACATATAACTACGTCAAACTCTCAAATGAACTCTATTCCTAAATGGTAATAAAGTGTGATAAATTGGTAAGTTAGTAAATAGTAACCTAGATAGCATCATGGAATATCACTATCTGCAAAATAACCATCAAATAATACATTTATATTCTATCCCACTTCCATTTCGGGATCTCAAGTGGTTGGATCAAACCAATTGGACCTTGAGGTTTTCCCTTTTCTGGATGACATTTGAGACATCAAAAAAAAAACTACAATGCTCCACCTCATACCAACCCACCCAAACTTCCACTGTAGGTCCTTTTAATTTTTTTACACTCCCAAATATACATCTAAGGGATAACTATAGAACTCCCTTAATACCTTCTCTCACAATGTGAATAGATCCCCCGATCATCCACTAAAATGGATGTTGTTGTCCCATCCATTAGAGAAACCATAAACTGATTCTCTTGAAGATATATGATCATTTATAACTACAAAATATCTATCTCTTAACTAAGACCCTTTAACATGATAAAAAATTGGTGGAGTCACCACCATTGAATAAATAAAAAACTGCACCCTCTCCTTCACCCGGGTTAGATATAATGAGGATGAATACTTAGAAGACTCCTCCACCAAGCATGAACGAGACTACCTATTAAGGAATAAACCACCATGTTTACCTTACCAAATATCTATAAGTTATATTCATATAGGAACTCCAACCTAATCCTCTATCTCAAGTTATGTTATATTTGATAGAAGATGTACTTACGACTCTGATGGTATAAGTAAATAGAAAAATGCTCTCCCAATGATAGTGCCTCCACATCTTCAGGGTGAAGACTACCACTGCGAACTCTAGGTCATGAGTCACATAGTTCTTATTATGGGGTCTAAATTACCACAGCCCATAAGCCATAACTGCCTACTACTACATCAATATGAAACCAATCCAATCTCCAGAGGCATCACAAAACAACAAAAAATAAATTACATCCTCTGGCAGTCTCAAAACTAGAGCACTAGTTATCATCAGCCACAACTCCTCAAAGGCTATCAGACTATACTTATTATAGAGAAACTACTACAATTTCTACATCATGGTGTTCAAAGGGCATTATATCCTAGAAAATTCTCCCATGTAACTCCTACAGTACCTCATTAATCTAAGGAATATTCACACAACTAACATGATCTTGGGTGTATCCCAAGAAAGAGCTGGATCAATATTCAATTGATCCATAGATAAACTAAGATCATAGATGACATGCCCTATAAATTGAACTTCCTGGATCCATAATTGAAATTTAAAGAGCTTACCATAAAGCTAGTTATCTCGGATTATGTCTAGTACCAAACTAAAATGATCTTCATGATCATCTTATGACGTAGAGAAAATAATAATTTCATTGATGATGACAACCAAAAATCATCCCAAGTATGGATAGAATATTCAATTTATTAGATCCATGAACATAATAGGGAAATTATTGACATTAAAAGCCATCAATCAGAATTCATATTTTCTATATCAAAATTAGAATTGTATATTTAGAATATTATCCTCATGAACCCTAAACTGGTGTTAGATGGACCTGAGACCGATCATTGAGAACCAACTCATACCTCTTAATTGTTTGAAAGTGTCTTTAATCCTTAAGAAGGGGTTATTTTTCATTATGATTACTTGATTCTGGTGATAATAATCAATAAAAATCCTCAAGATCCTATCAGCATTTTTCATGGATAAAACTAGAGTTTCCTAAGGGGACACACTATGTATGTTAATATATTTCTCTTAAAGGTATTCCAATATCACCCTCAACACATGGATGGAAATATGTTTCATACAATATTCTGAAGAAGAAATTTTTCTAGTCTTAGGGTAAAGGTTGGGGCATAAGTCTCTCTACCTCCTTAGAGATAGTCCTAGTATATCTATAAGAATTAAATTTATATAATAGTCCAATAGAACTGAAATTTCTATGCCTAAAGATTCCACCTCTCCAAGGGTAAGGCCTCAAACTGATGGCTAAGGGGTTGTAGTTTTCTGCCCATGATAACCACTCACTCAAAAATAAGTTCTCTCTGTCCCATAAAGGAGAATCTTCTCCCATTTTTCTAGAGGCATCTAAATCACCTGTGATGATAGTATATCTGGGAAAAAACCTTGGGGAAAAATTATATACCCATGTTTATGTCATAATATTTCATTGTGATAACCAAGATGTCCCATGAGAAGCTCTCTCCACCGATTTCTAACTCACAACACCAAAAGATATGAGATATGGAAGAATCACTCCCAATATGAATCTCTAGACATATTTTCTAGGAAAATGTATCAATATGTTTCTATATCCATATCTATAATGGTATATGGATATGTATTAACGGATCACTCCTATGTCCACTGGTACACTATAAAGGGTAGTAAAGAAATTTATCATACCTCAAATCAACTACTAAGTAGCTTGGTCATATCCCTGCGTGGACTAGAGCTATCTATAACCATGACTATAAGATCCCTGTGCTTGGAATGGGCCACTAGGTGGTAGGGGTGGATGTAGCTTGTAGATTCTCACACCACCAATAGGTTCTCCCCTTAAAGATCCACTTTCTTTTATACAAGCACTGCCTTCCTAGGTGACACCCTATCCACGCCATGGAGATCCCTAATCGTGGAATTTTCTCTTACATGGAAGTCCAAATTCTATCTTCCTTCCCTCATCATAATGATGAGTCAAGAAATCACGAGTCATGTGATATCACCCCTCACATGCATACTATCACATCTATCCTAGCTATATGGACCCTATGTGTGAACCCTACACTATATATCTATGTCTATAAATCTGAGAATGAATATTAATCATACAGAGAGACCTTGATGGATGGATATTTATAGATATTATAGATGAATAAACCACATCATAACTATTTCATTATCCTAATTATATGAATACCTTATCTAGTAATAATTCTATAACCTAAGCCCCCTCCAACAATCAAGCATAAGTGGATAAGAATATGGATACCACACAGACATGAATGTCTCTACATAGGACATGGTCAGAATTACAATCCCTAAATAATCCATCTTTCACCATATCAAGGGAGTATCAAGGGAGTTTAGTGAACCTCATGACATACTCATAAATATATATATACCCCTGATGTAGGTTGAGAATCTCTTTAATGTGAATAAAGAGAAATATTTATGGGTATTAATCATCACGTAATAGTTGATGGAAGCCTAATAAAGAGAGTATCGCCTCACTATGAGTTTTTTTAATTAGACTCCACTAGTGCCCTACTATTCTATGAAAAAGACTAGCATCAAGTACAAAAATCAGTTCATATGGGATCTAAAAAAGTATAAACACTTGGACTACAGACTCTAGACAATCCTCCTCTACCTAAGGTCTGAGATCACCATTAAACCTCAATTTGATCTCGTGTTGAAAATCGCATATTGCGCTAATCCTAGGAATATTCTCATAATGAACTACCGGTTCTATCTACTATCCAACTAGTAGATCATATCTTGAAATAGTTGATGCGGGTGCAAAAAATTCTCAAAATGTGGTGAAAATAACCGATTTCTACTTATTGGAAACACTTCATGAGTAGGTTCTCTAAACTGAGGTCATATCACTCAACAGATCTTATTCTTGATTCAGTATCAGCATCCAAGATAGCAGTCTTCATAGAGGCACCATGAAAGTTATTAAGATGTACCATAGTTAGATTAACATATCGAGTGAGATGGATTAAAAGGAAAAGATATTCAAATGACCCAATCCTATATTTTTCATTTACATATGATTCCTTTCCAATGACATGTAATCATTCAGAGTTGACATGTAGGTAGTAAATGTTTTGGTTTATGGATATGTCAGCTGCCACACCAACACAATGTTCACTAGCTTGAAATCCAAACTCGAGAGAACTTGACAAAATTTCACTAAGTTCCCAATCCAAACCTCATAATATTTTCAACTCCAAATATAGAACTATTAAAGGACTTATATAATACAACTCTATCACGAACCAACCCCCAGCGACCACTTGGCCAGCAGAAAGCTGAGAGTGAAAACCCCAATCCCACCTCCAATAGAATTCGGGCTGGAAGCAAGTGTCGAGTAAGGAATAATGAATATGGGAGGCCTTATAATACATAATTATACACATTTACACAAATAAATATACATAAATCAATTTATATATATAAATAAAATACTGACCATCTTGAGGGTAACTAATAATGAAACAACCTCTAGGAAAGTATTAGAGTATATTAGTATAGTAAAAAAGTGGAAAGAAGAAAATACATGACTAACATGAAATTATGTCCCAACCTGATAGTAAATGGTTAGAGGGAGATTGATGATGTGTGTAATCACAATATCTAAGGACAACCACCATAAATAGTTAGTTCCATGAACATCTATGCTCCACAGAATCTAGTTCCACTAATATCACCTCTTATTAACCTTTTTTCTATTTAAGACATAACTTGTGTGGGTAAATCCCATGTATATGGGAATATATAGGTACCCAATAGGTTCATAAAAAAATATAAATACAATTAGTTGAAGGAAAAAATATTCATATTAATCATATAATAAAGTTCATAAAGATAAACCCAAAAAATATTGTCATAAAGAGACCTAAATGAAAGAAAAAAGTGATTTATATCTCTATAGCCGAATTAAGAAAGATAAGCCTACCTACTGGTCCAAATATCCATCAACAATTATCAGAACCAAATACAACCTCACCAAAATCCAAATGGATTTCCCACACCACACTCCTATGATCCATAGATGAGGGTGAACAATATCTGTACATACATATCGCATAACCTAATAAGAAAATGAGTGTAGAGCTCGCTCCTCGCTACTTTCCTCCATATTAAAGGGAGAAAAAACTCCTGTGGAAGACCTATTGCTCACTGAATCTCAATAAAGGGGGAGTTCCAATCTATAGATAGAGGACCCATGTTCTTTATAGTATTTTAGAGTTCTAAATATACTTGTCTAAGAGTATGGGGGACTTGTGCCCTAGTGCGATAGTGGAGTATTGACCCTTGAATCTCTCCATTCACCAAACCAGTATGATCCATTGGTCAAACATCCATGACAGAATTAAACCTCTCATAATGCCTCATGTTGTATATATGATTCTAAAATGGAGTCCTCTATTATGTTATATGTGAAAAACCACTTAGGATATGCTACTTGTGGACCAAAATATGAGTCTAGAATATGGAGAAACACGCGATAGAAGTCTCACAAAAATGGGTACACAATATGTACAAGGTATCAAAAAACATGTGACCCTACCTAGGAACATGGGCATGTCCTATCCTACACATGGTTCAGCTGGCCATGTGGATGTACACATAGTGTACATAGAGTACAATAAATGTAAACTCTTTTGGACACATGGGGCATGTCGTATCCCACACAGGGATTGGCTGGCCATATTATCCCGCATGACATGTACATCGTGTACATAACAAAAAGTTTATAGCCTAGTCTGAGCCAATTCCCATTATCCTATTCCGATGTACATCATCCCATTCTTGCGCACTTCACCTTAACTCGAAGAATTTCATTGTTCGTGGGTACATATGGGGTCTTGTTGTGTACTACTATAAGACAATGTCCTCTTAACATGCAATGTCTTCCCAATTTTTGGGCCACATGGAATAGTCCCACTACATGACATGTACATCGAGTACTTGGTGTGTAGTCCCCAAAACTCATCATTCCCCCAATGGGAATAACACATGGCGTGTTCTCCTAAACTACACATCGTGTGACCATGATTTATGAAGGAAAATTCTTTAATAAACTCTCAAAACCCTATTTTTTACTCAATTAATCATAAATAAACCCTAAGGGAGTCCTTATAAATCATAAAAATGGGTTTCAAGCAACTAAAACACAAAAATGTAAAGACCAGGGCTCAATACTCAAAATCCTCCTACCTCATGATGAAAATAATGGAGCTACGGGTCCAAAGTGATGCCTAAAAGTTGGGTCACCTTGATTCGGTCTTGATCATCATCAAGGATTAACTGTGGTGGGGAATCCTTTATCTTGGTTAACAAATAACCCATCAGAAAAAAATGCATACCCTTTTCCATGCATAGAAATCTAATTAGGGCGGGAGAGGAGTATTTTACTCCTTATCAATTAATTAATTAACTATAATTAATTAATTAATTATTATGTTTACCAATGGTCACTTTTCATCGAACACCAGACACCAACAATCCTTATGTCATTACTATGGAAAACACTACATCCTAATAACAACCAAGGTCTTTTATTTCCCATCCAACATCATAAATATCAGCAAAACCATTTATCCAAAAAATATGTGCACATATATTTTTATATATAATATATTTTTAATATATTAATTGTGATGTCCAAAGACACCTGATATCAACACCGAATTCAAGTAAAAAATTCATATATATTTATGGAAATATTAAAAGGACTAATCCAGTGAAATTGGATTCAATACACTTCTCCTCGATATTTTTTTGGAATTTGAATGTTTTAGTACCATTTCTCTCTCTTCGACACTCAAATTGTTTCATAATTGTTCTAGGAAAAGGTAACCTTATTTATCCCCTTTTAGCCAAAAAAATTATATTACATATCATTTTTTCTTAAATATTTTCCCGAATTTTATTTTATAAAAATAAATTATAATATCATGTGATTTTAAAATAACTCTATGTTTGATAGTGTTCACAACAGGAAATGACTTTGGTAACCTAGGCATTTTTAATTGGTTGAAATTAATAGTAGTAAAACAATTTATGAAAAATAAATATAATGGTCCTAATAAATAAAAAATTATTGATAAATTCTTATTCAACAAGAACTCAATTTTTTAGAAAAGTCATTTTATCCTTCAAGAATACATTTTCTTCAAAAATGATTTTTTATGAGTAAATACTATAATTAATTTAGGGATATTTTAGAAAATTTATTTGATAAAAATTATATCATTTTTCAAATTTTCATTTAAAAATTATCTTAATAAAATATTTTTTTATTTTTTGGAGAATATTGACTTTCAGTTAATAGTGAAAAATGTTGATTTTTTAAAACAATCATTTCTTTTTATTAAATAATGAAATTTAAAAGTTCCATTATGATTTTAAATGGATCTAAAAATAAAGTAAGTGTTATTTAGTTATATATAATCTAATAAATAACATTGTATTCATCATTATACCTTATTTTGGTAATAGTTCATTTAAGATTAAAAATGAATTTTTCTAACAAAATTGTTTTTGTTTATATTTTTCTTTTTTATATGAAATAAATTTATTCCACTTATAGAATTTGAAACTTTAGAAATATATTAATCTTTTAGAAATAATAGGTATAACATTTTTAAATATTACCCTTTTATTTTTGGTCATTATGAATTGAAACCATAGTAAATTGCATTACCACAGTAATGGTAAAATGCATTAATTGGGGTTAAAACTAATGTGATAAGGCCTAAAAATCATTAAAAACATTGAATTAATTTTATTTTATGAGTATATTTATTCCATAATAATAAAAAATTTAAAATTAGACCTTTCCATTAATATTTGATTTTAACCATTATAATATTTTAAGTAACGGTAATGTAAAAAATGTCCCTTTCTTGATTTTAATAATTATAATATTTTTTTAAATGCATAAAAAAATATATTAGGTTATAAATAGTTACTTTAAATAAATACTCTTTTTATCATGTTAATTTATTTTTAATTTTTAGTTATAAAATAATTACCATAAATTCTTATGAAACGTTGACATTGGGTTTGTGAAAGCAAGAGAAAAATCACGTGAATGATTTTAAAAACACTAAATGTAATATTTTTTTGGGTGTATTTTAGTGTCCCATTAATTTAATAGAATGATATAAAATATTTTTAATGTATTAATGTTTAATATTATAAATCAATTACTATATTATTTTTTTTGAAGTCAAGCTAACTTAATTGTCTTAAAAATGTCATTAATGTTATTTTATGTAAAATAATATTTTTTTAATAATATAAAAATAATAATAAAACTTATTGAAGACAAATATGATGTGAAAGTGTCTAAAATTTAATCCATTATCCTTTTATGATCCAATTTTGACCATATAAATATATTTATAACCCTTAAATATTGAAAAATTCATTACCATAGTTAAAGTTAAAATTGGGTTACCAAGAAATTAAACAAATATAGATGGTTTAAAATGATATCAAAACATATATAAATTTTATTGTGTGAATATATTAATACACTATACTAATAATTTTAATATTTATTATATATTATAATAATTTTACATGAGTTAATCACATATTATATTATAATATTCTATGTACTTTCAAAAATGGATATAATGATATTTTAGAGTAAATGATATTTTATAAAATGATTAAAAAAACATAAATATCATATATTCATCCAAGTGAATTGTATATGTTTTAAAATATCAACCAATGTCCATTTATTGGTCACTTATCCATTTATAATAACTTTCTTGACCCATAAAGAGTAACGATAATGATATTACCCTAATTTTAAAAAGGGTTAATGAAGGTTAAAACAATGGGGTAAGGGTAAAAAAATATAAACATATAAAACATTTATTTGCTGATATTATTTCAACAAATAATCATCATATATTATAATTATATAAATTTGGATCCAAATAAACATGAAAATTAATTTATTTTAATTTAATACTATAAGAAATTCAAAGAATTCCCCTCCCCTCACTTATAAAAGAGAACTTACTCTCCTCTCTTTTTTCACACCATTTGAGCAGTATATATCATTATATACCTACCAAAATCCCTTAATAACCTTTCTAACCATGTTCTTGGGGACATTATTTGGTTATAATACCAATATAGGATGCCTTAAGTTGTAAAGAAAAGGAAGCTGTCCAAAATAGTGGTATATATTTTAACCGAATGTTTTAGTTTTATTTCCTCTTTTACATCCTTCAAGTATTATTCAAACATGACGAAATAATAACACCAGTATCCTTAATATACATAAATTTTGTTATTTTAATTTAATAATGAAGTTCCTACACCCATCGTTTAATATACTCAATCATTGATTAAATTAGAAATATATTGTTCTGAAACTACACTTACTACAAAGGTGTAGAAAAGTGGCAGAATGGTGTCAATCCCCTAAAGAAAACTGGTCGGAACAAAACCATTAAATTCAAACCCTAAGGTATTATTACTAATATTCACTCTTCAAGTTAGGGATTTCTATAACTAGGTTTATTGGATTTAAATGATATGACAAAGAAGGGATCAAGGTTAATTTCAAGGATTTAGGAAAAAGATAATCCTAAATATAGCTTGGGATCGTACTATTGATTAGGATATAGAGTGGTACAAGGTTCAAAAAATTTTTATGGTCAAACAAATTGGATATACCTATGTGGAAACTAACACATATTCTAGGCATATAACGAAACCTAGATTCATTACGATTAGATTATATTGTAGATAGTGTCACATGATAATTGTTATATCCTTATAAACTTTAACTAGACTAGTTTTTTTTAAAATGCAGATCTCATGGCTAGGGTCGAGTAATAGAATGTGATAAACATTTTTTTTAAAAATAACTACTATGAGTAGGGTTTCCAAGGATCAATTTATGGATTCATTAGGATTAGAAACACCCCAACCCTCAACCCCTAACCCTTAGAGGATTATCCAAGAATGATGGTGATGATTATAAGAAAAGGAATAAAAAATTCTTAGTATAACCATAATGTAATTAATATATATGAAATCCACTGTTAAAACAATTTTAAATAAAAATAATCAATTAAATACAATTGAATATTAAATAAAATACTAACTCAAAATGAGGAAATGACGAAGATGTAGGGTTATCGGGACTGCGCAACGGAAGCCAATGGGTTATGGGCCGGGATTTTTTAAATTTTTCTGCATCATCGGAGTGACATAATCCTGTCGACTCCGGTGATCTCGTCCCAGCTTGGTCCGAGGATCTCGCAAGGTTCATAAGGAGCACAAAATAAAATCGAACGTTTACCTTGTTCAGAATTGACGTGTAAGACACCGGCGATCGTTGCTCGAAGACTCCGATGTCGAAGCCCTCTAGATCGTCCACACACGCCTTGTGAATCTGCACGCGCGCCGTTCGTCAAGATCCGGGTGCTAGCGCGGATCTACGACGCACACTTCAGCGCAACGATGATCACCGCAAGGGAGGATGCTTCGATCCGGGATGGATGAGCTTGAAGATCCTCCTTGCTTGAGAGATTCTCTCTCTAAATTCCAGGAGGAGAGAGATGCTCTCAAATTTGACACATGAATAGTTATGGTGGGAGAGCCTCTCTCTCACTTATATAGGGAGTATTAAAACACGCGGTGTAGGTTCCCAGCCCTCGTGTATTAGGCGTCCGCTATATAAGTGATGTAAATAATTATTTATGGAAAATAAAATTATGCCATAAATAAAATTTACAATTTATCACTTACTTGTAATATATAAATATATTACGTGATAAATTTGAGTCTTTAACTCGACTCATACCTCCTACTAATATTAAACGAACCTAGGATATTTAAATCCAGTCGAATAATATTAATACGTGTATTTACCATACAACTTGTAAATACATGTTATAAATAAATTCAACTAATTATTCTAAACTCGAATAATTAATGAACTTATTTATTATTTGGTAATCCATAGAACTTGGATAGTACTCGGACCCTTTGGCGGGGCCCACCAAGTTCTAAATTCCTACTCACAGAATAGGGCAGATTTTCAAGGCGCTATCGTGTGTGAACCTCTAGGCCCTTATCTCAATAGCAGTGAATAATATCACAGACCTAGAGCGGGGTCTAGCAACCCATCGAGGCCCCTATAGAGATAAGGCAAAGTCAAATCAACGACTGCCTTCCTATGAACATGGTCCGTGTAATATAATATCTTTGTCAAATGATATCTCAATAAAGCAGAATGCATACTAGTGTCATCATTCTTTATTTGCTTTATTTTTGTTTGTTGATTTGTCTAGACAGTCTTACCTTCGTCTACCATGTCCATGGATTTAATGAAGGTGCAACCATCCTAATCAACCAGGCCCGAGATATCTCTTCCTAAACATGGAAGCGACAAATCCTTTCTCGATCATTCAATCAATGCCATGCCATTAATGACGTACCCAATACAAACTACCTCGCCACGACTTTGTCGCCATGGTTTTTGCCTTATATCAAATGTACGTAATTAAATGAAATTCATTGATAATGATCTCAAGTCAGGAGACCATTACACATGCCCATAGATAGGAACGACCAATGACACCAGAAACATGTGGTGTTCCTATTAAGCGGGTCTGTCCTCATGATCTCGTTAGCTAGAGATCATCAAGTGCGAACTTCATGAGATGAAGTCTCAATTCTTATGAGCCCCCAGCACCTGATGGTCACACATCATCTGTGTCCTTTCAGAATGATGTAACTGGACCATAGGACGTTACTTTAAGATTACTGTCATGGCATCTCAGGGTTCTCATTATAGCCTGGGAACTGCTATAACCATTTGATGCGACAGGTAATCTAAGGACATTCCCATTGATGTATTGGATGCAGAAGTATCTATACTATCATGGCAAGATAAACACATGCATAAAACCATACTGAATACATGTAACAGTAATCAAAGTACAAGACAAGTTGGGTCTAGAGCACCCACTTTCAACACTCCCACTTGCACTAGAGCCAACTGCTAACAGGTTTCAATCCGCTAGCTCTCACATGTGAATCATGCTTCTAATGAGAAATGGCTTTAGTTAGGGGGTCTGCCACGTTGTCCTCTGTGGCTACTCTGCTAACTATTACTTCACCTCTCTGAGTAAAATCCCTCAAGAGATGGAACTTCCGAAGAATATGCTTTGTCCTCTGGTGAGACCTGGGCTCCTTGGCAAGCACCACTGCAGCAGTATTGTCACAATATACTGGAATAGGGTCTGCACTGCTAGGTATAACACCAATGTCTGAGATAAAGCTACGTATCCAGACTGCTTCCTTTGCTACATCGGAAGCTGCAATATATTCGGACTCTGCTGTAGAATCAGCGACCACAGCTTGCTTTGAGCTTCTCCAGCTCACTGCACCACCATTCAGGAAAAAGATGTAGCCTGACTACGATTTCATATCATCATGATCTGTCTGGAAACTAGCATCAGTGTATCCCCTCACAACTAGTTCCTCATCTCCTCCATACACCAGGAACATATCCTTAGTACGCCTCAAGTACATAAGGATAGTTTTAACAGCTGACCAGTGCAGCTCTCCTGGATTAGCTTGATACCTACCCACCATGCTTAAAGCAAAGGCAACATCAAACCTAGTACATAGCATGGCATACATGATAGAACCCACTGCCGAAGCATAAGGGACTCTACTCATTCTGTCAATCTCCTCCTGTGTTTGTGGACACATTTTCTTGGAGAGATTAATACCATGTGACATAGGTAACAATCCTCTTTTGGACTGTTCCATATTGTACCTTTTGAGTACCTTGTCAATATATGTACTTTGACTTAGGCCAAGCATCCTTTGAGGTCTATCTCGATAGATCTTGATCCCTAGAATGTAGGCCGCTTCACCTAAGTCTTTCATGGAGAAGCATTCATTTAACCAAGTCTTAACTGACTGCAAGACTTGCACCTCGTTTCCCATGATTAATATGTCATCAACATATAAAACTAGGAAAACAATAGCATTCCCTTCAACCTTTTTATAGACACAAGGCTCGCTTTCATTTTTGACAAAACCAAAATCTCTTATGGCCTCATCAAATCGTACATTCCATGATCTTGATGCCTGCTTCAATCCATAAATGGATCTCTGCAGCTTGCATAATTTATTGGCATTATTTGACTTAACAAACCCTTTGGGTTGAGTCATATAGACGTCTTCAACCAACCTCCCATTTAGAAAAGCAGTTTTGACATCCATTTTCCAAATTTCATAATCATGAAAGGCTGCTATTGCAAGCAATATTCTGATGGATTTATGCATTGCCACTGGTGAGAAGGTTTCATCATAGTCAATGCCTTGACGTTGTCTGAAACCCTTTGCAACCAGTCTTTCTTTAAAGGTATTAACCTTACCATCCATGTCCAGCTTCTTCTTGAATACCCATTTACAACCAATGGGCTTCACATCAGCTGGAGGGTCTACCAAAATCCAAAATTGATTTTGATACATGGACTCCATCTCAGAATTCATGGCTTCTTGCCATGTAGCAGCTTCTTTGCCTTCTACTGCTTCCTTGTAGGTCATAGGTTCATCATCCTCAAGGATTATTGTGTCACCTGACTCGGTGACAAGAAAACCATAACGTTCCGGTTCTCTAACCTCTCGCGTAGACCTACGCAGTATCTATGTCTCAGGAACAATTTCTTCTTCCACTTGTTCTTGTAGAGATCGTTCCTCTACCAACTCTTGTGCATCTGGAGCATTGACTTCATCGAAGTCAATCTTGCACCCACTATTTCCTGTAGAAATGTGATCCCTTTCTAGAAATGTGGCGTATCTTTCCATAATGACTTTTCTATCTAAAGGGTTATATAGGTTGTATCCTCTAGTTTCCTTAGGATAACCTAAAAAGATGCACTTAGTGCTTCTGGATGCTGATTTGTCACTTGGTAAAGTCTTGACAAATGCCTCGCACCCCCACACACGCATGTGTGTCAGATTGGGTTTCTTCCCAAACCATAACTGATATGGAATCCCATCTGTGGCTTTAGTTGGTACTCGGTTAATGGTATATGCTGCTGTCTGTAAGGCGTATCCCCAAAAGGATAATGGAAGAGTTGTATGACTCATCATTGATCTGACCATGTCTAGCAAGGTCCTATTCCTCCTTTCACTAACACCATTCCATTGTGGTGTATAAGGAGGAGTGAGTTGAGATACTATTCCAGACTCCTTCAAATGATCAATGAAAGCTTGGTTAAGATATTCTCCGTCTCGGTCTGAGCGAAGTGCTTTTATCTTCTTACCAAGTTGGTTTTCTACTTCATTTTGATATTCCTTAAAGAAACGAAAGGATTCTGACTTATGCCGCATTAAGTAGATATAGCCATACCTACTATAATCATCGGTAAAAGTGATGAAGTATAGAAAACCACCCCTTGCCTCTACTGGAAATGGACCACATACATCGGTATGTATTAATTCCAGTACTGCATTGGCCCTTTCTCCCTTTCCTGAGAAAGGTGCTTTGGTCATATTTCCTTGTAAACAAGCTTGACATACATCTAAGGGTTCTAACTGTACCGAGTCTAGATACCCTTCTTGATGTAATTTTTGTAATCGCTTCTCGTTTACATGTCCAAGCCTAAAGTGCCATAGGCGGGTGTTATATGAGTCATGTTGGTTATTTTTGTCATTGATGGCCATTACTGAGTTTTCTAGTTCTAGTATATATAAACCATTTTTAAGATGTGCCATACCATAACATATGTTATCCCTATAAAAGAGACAACTTTTATTACCAAACTTGAAATAAAAACCCATAGTTTCTAAACATGACACAGAGATGATGTTTCTGGTAACAGACGGTACATAATAGCAATTGTTTAAAATAAGAACCAAACCAGTTGGTAAAGTCAAGTGATAGTCTCCCACTGCCAAGGCCGCCAGACTTGCACCATTTTCAACTCGGAGATCCACTTGACCTTTTGCAATCTTCTCAAACCTACTTGGTTCCTGTATATGAATACCAATGTGTGAGCCACATGCCGTATCCAATACCCAACTTGTAGATAATGATAGATTGCATTCAATGACAAAAATACCTGAAGCAGAAGCGTCAGCTTGCTTCTTCTTCCCAGCTCTGCAATTCTTTTTCCAGTGGCCTTTCTTGCCACATCCAATACAGATAGCTTCCTGCTCATTACTCTGCCTCTGAATCTTTGGCTTCTTGGCAGGACGATGCATTGGTGTCTTTGTCCTTGACTTGGCTTTAGACCCCTTTGCCTTGCCCTTGTTTTTCTTGTTCACCATAAGGACAGATGTATTGGTGTTTTTCATGTCCTTATCAGCTTGGCGAACTAAGGCCAAAAGATCCGGGAGCGACTTTGTCATATCATTCATATTATAATTGACAACGAAAGTCGAGAAGCTTGATGGTAAAGAGGCAAGAATGAGATCCAATGCTAGTTCTTGGTTCAGTTTGAACCCAAGGGCTTCAAGCCTCTCAATATACCCAATCATCTTGAGTACGTGAGGACCGGCTTGGTGCCCTTCTGCTAGCCTGCACTTATAAAGTGCACTTGAGATCTCATACCTTTCTTGCCAAGCCCTCTCCTCATACAGTTCTTGGAGGTGTTAAAGCATCTTGTAGGCATCCTCTTCCTCATGCATTTTTTGCAATTGGCTGGACATGGATGACAACATGATGCATTGTACATCAAGTGCATCATCTACATGCTTTTTCCACTTATCTTTTTCCATCTTGCTTGCTCCCTGAGGAGGCTCATCAGGAATTGGGGATTCCAGCACATATAACTTCCTTTCTTGGCGTAGTACTATACGCAAGCGCCTGTACCACTCCTGGAAGTTATTGCCGGTCAGGATATTTTCTTTATCCAAGATTGATCACAGTGATAAAGTACTAGTGGTGTTGGTGATTGCCATTTTAAATCTACATCAGATAAACATTTAGCAGTTAGTACTTTGTCTTGATTACCTTTTGACATTTTATGATTAATAAATTATTATATCATTCAATGTCTCCCACTATTTTAACGAACCTTAATGGCCCTCACCATTAGATTCGGAATACTCTATCGCTTGAGCATTCTAGTGGCAAGGATCCTCGAAACCTCCCTCGTAGTCTACAAGCTAGGGCTACGACACTACTTGAAGGGTTTCAAGGTAGGCGCTATGCTGGCCAACCACCTGTTCTTGTGGTTCCTTGTGTAGTTGAGTAAAGTCCCAGCTTTTGGAATCTATAATCAATTCCCTCAACCTCTTGCCTCTAAAGTGATAATAAGTTAGCTAAGGCTAAACCTTGATTACTCACTTTAGTTATGTCGACCCATTCCTCACATGGAGACGCCCCGGTAGTAAGAGGCACTCTCAACTGAGGCTGATGAGCACCCAAACAGCCGGTTTTGTTTAGATATGAGAAATGGAAGGCATTATGACTTAATATATCTTTGGGGGATTTTTTTTAAAATTATTAATTGACGAATATAATCCCTTTTCTATTTATTATGTTAAACTAGGTTGTCTCGCTCACAACTGAAAATTCAAAAAGAGTATTTATTCGTCATAACATTATGCATTTTCTCTTGTTTACTATCCTATGTGATCATGCAATAATCATGCAGTCGCATAAAAATAATAAACTATGCATAAAGTAAATCAAGCATTCCGACTGGTCTTGAGCGTTCTATAATGATTGATCATTAACTGATCAATCATCACCTAGGGGCATACGTACCTGAGTCAATACAAGACTCGTGTCGCTGCTGGCCCCAGTGCAAAGCCCAACTCATGTCTGGACTACCGCCTCATCTTGGCGGGGTCTGCCTCTCGGATCGTCATGAATAATTACAAATATACTCGCACGCAGGCGAGGGGGTCTGGGGTACAAAATACATATAGTGCAATGGACGCGCATGCCCTTATACATATTTGAATTAAAAGACGATTCGCAGACCGTCATTTAACTAAGTAAATATTACAATCATCGCACGCATTGAATAAATAATTAAATAAATACATACATGCCAAACATACATAGGTCGGTCAAAAGATCAAGACCAGTCGGGGTAAAAGCGCAATAAAATTAAACTGCAATAAATTTAAATTATGAGAGGGTGTTTTAATAAATTAAATGAATTTGATTAAATTCAAATAATTTATTTTTATCGGTTCCATTTGTTTAATTTAATTTTAATTCTAAAATTAAATTAAACCATTAATTTAATTCTAAACTTAAATTAAATTAATATTCTTGGATTAAAATAAACTAAACCACTAAATTAATTTCAATTAATTTAATTTAAAGAAAAAACTAAATTAATTAAAATTAGTTCAGTGCCCGGTTACCTCTTGCCGGAGAAAAGTCCGGCGGGACTGCATACCGCCGCGGGATGTCGTCCTGAACCGCGGCGTGACCGCGGCGTGACCGCGGAGTGACCGCGGCGTGACCGCGGCGTGACCGCGGCGTGACCGCGGCGTGACCGCGTCCCGCAACGGCTGCAACTCCCGGCAGCCTGCAATTCCGGCGAGCCGGCGAGGGGTCGGTCAGTGCGAGGCAGTCCGGAAGGAGGTGAGGCCGGAGTGAGGCTGTCCGGCAGGGGCCGGTCCGGCGCGCGCTGGCGAGGGCCGCGTCCGGCGAGGGCGGGCCGCGTCCAGCGAGCTGCGGCGAGGGCCGCGTCCGGCGAGGCGAGCCGCATCCGGCGAGGGCGGGCCGCGTCCGGCGAGGGCGGTCCGGGGAGGAGGCCGCACGGTGGGGAAGTGCCGGCGCGGAGGAGGAGGGCCGGTCCGGGGAGGAGCTCCGGCGCGGAGGAGGACGGCCGGTCCGGGGAGGCGGTTGCGGTCCAGGAGGATGCCGCGGCCGGCAACCCTAGGGTTTGCCGGCCCTTGGCGGCGCGAGGGAGAAGACCCGTAAGGGTCTTCTTCCTCCTTTTTTTTTCTTTTCCATAAAAGTCCAGCCGCCCCGTTTTTTTTATTTTTTATTATTTAATAAATGAGAAGACCCCATTTTGGGGTCTTTGATTCTCTCCCCTTTTTTTTGAACACAAAGAAGAAGACCCATAAGTCTCGGTCTTCTTCTTTTAAAATATAATAAAATTTATTATAAATATAATCAAATATTTATTATAAACTATTTTATTATATTTTATAATAATAAAATAAAATTATTTGATGTTAATTCTCAACACCAAACAAGCATGAACACGGGCGTCGATCCGATTAAAACTTTCAAATGATCGTATCTTGATCATTTGAAATCGAAACGACGCGCGGTCAAATCCGAATGAACCGTCTCAACACCCCGCAATTAAATTTAATGCAATTTAATATTTTTGACTCAGAAAAAACCTTAACCTCCCTCTGATACCACTGTAGGGTTATCGGGATTGCGCAGCGGAAGCCAATGGGTTATGGGCCTGGATTTTTTAAATTTTTCTGCATCATCGGAGTGACATAATCCTGTCGACTCCGGTGATCTCATCCCAGCTTGGTCCGAGGATCTCGCAAGGTTCATAAGGAGCACAAAATAAAATCGAACGTTTACCTTATTCAGAATTGACGTGTAAGACACCGGCGATCGTTGCTCGAAGACTCTGACGTCAAAGCCCTCTAGATCGTCCACACACACCTTGCGAATCTGCACGCGCGCCGTTTGTCAAGATCCAGGTGCTAGAGCGGATCTACGACGCACACTTCAGCGCAACGATGATCACCGCAAGGGAGGATGCTTCGATCCGGGATGGATGAGCTTGAAGATCCTCCTTGCCTGAGAGATTCTCTCTCTAAATTCCAAGAGGAGAGAGATGCTCTCAAATTTGACACATGAATAGTTATGGTGGGAGAGCCTCTCTCTCACTTATATAGGGAGTATTAAAACACGCGGTGTAGGTTCCCGGCCCTCGTGTATTAGGCGTCCGCTATATAAGTGATGTAAATAATTATTTATGGAAAATAAAATTATGTCATAAATAAAATTTACAATTTATCACTTACTTGTAATATATAAATATATTACGTGATAAATTTGAGTCTTTAACTCGACTCATACCTCCTACTAATATTAAACGAACCTAGGATATTTAAATCCAGTCGAATAATATTAATACGTGTATTTACCATACAACTTGTAAATACATGTTATAAATAAATTAAACTAATTATTCTAAACTCGAATAATTAATGAACTTATTTATTATTTGGTGATCCATAGAACTTGGATAGTACTCGGACCCTTTGGCGGGGCCCACCAAGTTCTAAATTCCTACTCACAGAATAGGGCAGATTTTCAAGGCGCTATCATGTGTGACCCTCTAGGCCCTTATCTCAATAGCAGTGAATAATATCACAGACCTAGAGCGGGGTCTAGCAACCCATCGAGGCCCCTATAGAGATAAGGCAAAGTCAAAGCAACGACTTCCTTCCTATGAACATGGTCCGTGTAATATAATCTCTTTGTCAAACGATATCTCAATAAAGCAGAATGCATACTAGTGTCATCATTCTTTATTTGCTTTATTTTTGTTTGTTGATTTGTCTGGACAGTCTTACCTTCGTCTACCATGGCCATGGATTTAATGAAGGTGCAACCATCCTAATCAACCAGGCCCGAGATATCTCTTCCTAAACTTGGAAGCGACAAATCCTTTCTCGATCATTCAATCAATGCCATGCCATTAATGACGTACCCAATACAAACTACCTCGCCACGACTTTGTCGCCATGGTTTTCGCCTTATATCAAATTTACGTAATTAAATGACATTCATTGATAATGATCTTAAGTCAGGAGACCATTACACATGCCCATAGATAGGAACGACCAATGACACCAGAAACATGTGGTGTTCCTATTAAGCAGGTCTGTCCTCATGATCTCGTTAGCTAGAGATCATCAAGTGCGAACTTCATGAGATGAAGTCTCAATGCTTATGAGCCCCCAGAACCTGATGGTCACACATCATCTGTGTCCTTTCAGAATGATGTAACTGGACCATAGGACGTTACTTTAAGATTACTGTCATGGCATCTCTGGGTTCTCATTATAGCCTGGGAACTGCTATAACCATTTGATGCGACAGGTAATCTAAGGAAATTTCCATTGATGTAGTGGATGCAGAAGTATCTATACTATCATGGCAAGATAAAAACATGCATAAAACCATACTGAATACATGTAACAGTAATCAAAGTACAAGACAAGTTGGGTATAGAGCACCCACTTTCAACAGAAGAAACATCAATCATTTATGAAGAATAAAGAATAGTATAAAGAATAACATCAAAATGAAAACATAATAGAAATGATTGGAGAATAAATGTAGGATGGTAAAAAGTGAAAAGGATTTATTAAAAAAATAGAGTAATGAATTGAAACTAGTTTAGAAGAGAAAAAAAAGAAAAATATGAGGAAAAATGAGAGAAATAACGTAGGTCATAACTTTGGTACATAAAGGGAATCACTAAAAAAATTATAGGCATGAAAAATAAAAGACTTGTAAAGAAAACATGTTTAGTATTTGATTTAAGTGGATTATGTCTCCACATTTACATGACGTGAAATCTTTACCCATATTGACCTCCAAATCCACAATCTCCTCCAAAAATATTAAATTTCATGGGATTATTTTACTATATCATTGAATTGATGAGATCTCAATTTTTTTACATCGTGTACATTCTACACATCATGTATGTGATTGATGTCTTAAACATCATTTACAATTTGTAATTTCAGCGGAGTTTGGATTTTGAAAGCCTAACGATGTGTAATATTGCTAAAAATAATGTAATCTCATCACATTATGTAATTTCTCGTGGGTTGACCTTTATTATAAAATAATTCTTTGAATAGGGAATATAAATCTTGTACGTGATTCATGATGTGTAAAACCTATTTTTCAAAATTAATAATTTTATCATTTGAGTCCAAAATTCCCAATTCTAGAAAAAAATAAAAACCTAGTTCATTATTAGGTACATCATGAATAAATCTTATATAAATATACCCAATATGTATATATAATTTTAGATTTAAAAATTCACCTACACTTGAACAATTTCTTTTCCTCAAGAAAAAATAATATCAACAATTATTACAAATGAAACAATTTTTGATATAGAAAACATTCATTACAACAAGGAAAATTAAAGTAAGTGTATGTGTAAAAAGTAAGTCCTCCAAAATAAATCATGTAGAGAAAATTGGTCATGCCTCATATTTTAGTTCATTATTATGATTATTTATTCCTACAATTACTATTTCATAAATATTCCTTGAATGATATACCAATTTTTAAATTTATCTCCCAATAAATTATCTCACATAAATCAATGTAAAAATAAAACTGTATTTATTCTCATACCCTTAATACATGTTCCTAATCACACGATTTCATTGGTTATATTATCTCCACTTCATAATGATAAATAGAAAATAAATTATGATGGATTCAAAAATAAGGTTGAAATGTGTCTGAGGTGGATGATAGGTGGGTGGAAAATAAAAATCAAGATTAGAGGGGGGGGGGTAGATCTGAATTAATAAGCATGAAAATAATGAATAATTCAATTAATTAACTCCCATAGACAAAATGTTTCCACTCCAACATCTCAATGTTGGTCCACGAGTATATCAGGTAAGTATCTAGAATGTGCCTGTGTTCCTTTTTTTACTTCTATTTATTATTCAGAAATCATGTTATATGAAGTTCTTATATCCATTACATAAAAAAATATGATCCATTATAGGATTCATCAGTCTGGTAAAAGTGATTTTGACCTTCCCAGTACACAAACAAAATTGTTTTTATTTTTATTTCTTCTATCTATTTATTTATTTTTTTCTTAAAGGAGCAGGGTATATATAGAAAATTACAAAAGTAATCATGAACCATGTATATAAATATAGTGAAAGTGTCATAGTACATCCCCTCAGTATCCACATCCCTTGTGTTGCTGAGATGAAAAATCCCTCACACTTGTTCAAAAGACAATCATGAATAATACCAAGATTAGGTTAGGAAGGGATACTAGCCTTGAAATGGATACATCTAACAAGTTTATTTATGGTTACTATAGACTAAAGAACAAAACATGTAAAGGTGGGTCTCTAAAAAAAGTGTCTCACATATATTTCCTTAATCATATAAAAATTTTACTTGTTCAATCATAGCCTCATAAGATCTCAATGCATGTTATGACAGGTTTATAAGCCCCGAGTGGCTGCCAAAAAATATGCTAAGATAAGAATATGAAATCCTGGGTGTAGAATACTATAAACAATTGGATCATATAAAAACTAGAAAATTAATCAAGGACTTAAATTTAGTAATAATTCATTCAAAAGAAATTGAAATTATATTTAATTGGAATTAAATTACTAAACTCTACAATCATACAAAAAAACCAGAATAAAAATGGAATACAAAATTCTCCAAACTAACATTGTGTTTTATTTAAATGTGTATAATGAGATTCCAATTTCAGATCTTTTTTTCAATGCATAATGTATCATATACAATATAAAATAGGCCATGATTTATGTGTATCAATAGAAAATCTCAAGAAATACACCTCCACACATAAAATGAGACAGTTTTTACACTTTTCATGAATGAATCATGGGAGAGCAAGAATGTATAGCATGTGGAAAAATGAAAAGGAATATTAGGAATTGAAAATAGGGAATTAGGAGATCTCTATAGTGAATTTCATTTCATGGTGAAACTTATTGGAAGGTGATTGTAATTTGGGCTACCTAAAAATATTGTTAGAATAAGAAAAATACCTACACTAGATAAACCATTAGTTCACAGAGGTTAAAAAATTTGGAAGCAGATAATTAGGCAGTTGCACACTATTGAAAGTAATGAAAATTATCATAGATAAATAAAATAGGTTGATTACAGTGATATTTGGGATGACATATAAAAAATTATAGTAATGATAAAATAATTATTATAAGAAAAATATTGAAATAAAGGGGAAAATATGGTTTTCCTCCCATAAATTTCTAACAATGTCTTTATCATCCAGACAGATGGAAAAGGTAATTAGTTAGTGTCATCAATATGATTAGAGTTTCCCTATCTTCTGTAGGAATTGGTTGTAGTGTCAATTAGCTCACGAGGATGCTCGGTGGGATTAACCACTATAGGATGATATAGAAAATGAATCTCATGTGGTAGGAATAACTAACTGTTTAGTTTAGTCACATATTCATAGATCTCAAGAGGGATGCCAGGGGGTTTCCTGATAGGCTCATCAGTTATAATAGAAGAGTATGTAGAGCTAGACACATCTAAAATAATGTAGCAGTGGATTTAAAATATGATAGTAAATAATGAAATAAAAAAATGATATCCCATATATATGTAAATAATTATGCATATGTGAATACATGTAAATACAAAAAGAGACACCCAAAATATAATATAAAATAATAAGGGGATAGAGATAAAACTAAACTTCAAGGGGATTGCTCACCGACCTCTACATCAGATGTACCCTCCTAAATTGTAAGGGTATCAGGAATATCTTATAAATCTATAGCATTGATGGAATTGAGAGCAGTTTCCTCCATTGTTGGATGATATTTCATGGTGCTGGCAACATGATTGGTCAAGGAAGGAGGAGTTAGGGTGGTAATCTCAACTGAGGTCATGTACATGGAATCCTGACCATTTAAGGGAACCTTGGATTGTGATGGAATGGTAGAGACCTTTCCCTATCTGGCATGATCTAACAGGTACTCCTTCTAGGAGGAAGGGTCAGTACAATCTTAAGGTTGGTTGTGGTGTGGGTATAGATGAAGAAGCACGGTTAGAAGGTGGGTGCGTTTGGTATTATGAATGGACTAGTGGAGGGGGAGAGGTGGTGAAGTGAGATGGGTCAGTGTAAGGAATGTGGAGATAGGGAAAAATCTGTCACTATTTATCAAATATAGCTAGAGTAAATGGGAATAGTTCAATGAGAATGGATGGATAGTGTGAAGATGAAGGAGGGGTAAGGGTGGTGGTGACAAAAGAAGGGGTAGGGGTGGTGGTGGTGGTGAAAAAAGAAGAGGTAAGGGTAGGTGTGGTGGGTGGTATGGTAGTGGTAATAGTGGAGGATGTTGTGGTGGAGGCGGTAGTAGGAGTAGTAGCAATGGGTGTAGGGTTATGGGAAGGGGAAGATGGGACTATTACTTTATGGGATATCACCTCTTCAACAAACTCAACATATGAATGTACCTAATGGTAGATGATACCACTCTTCTTGAGAATACCTATCCTATGGAGAAAAAAGGATACTGAATCTCTCAATAAATCCATAGAAAGTGAGAGGCTAGGAAACATAAAAGGTCTTGAGATTCCCGGCTAGATGTGTAATGAAGGAGACTCTCTTCAATGTACCTCAGTTTTTCTCACCTGGGTCTATTAGATAATGCCAAACTACCTAGCCGTGTTGACATATGGGACACCCATTGTTGGGGAAAGAATGATTACCTCAATCATGTTCATGCCACCATGATAATCACCTCAAGATATCCAGGCATGATCTAAGTACCGATGAAGGATTAAAAGGGAATCACTACAGAGTTGGGTACTCTTCTTCATGAAAGGATAATAAGGGAACTCTGTGTCTCTAACTATCCTCTCCAAAATACATGCAACATCCACCTTGTAAAGATTGATCTTCATAGTGGGGAAAATTGGGGAGGTGAGAAATTTTGATGATTAAATACTGAGTCCAATACTAAAGTCTCTAAGGGTGAGCTCCCATGGCCTACTATTGATTTTGAACTAGACAGAGTCGATGGCCTACTTGATGGTGGCCAGGAACTCTAGGAAGAAATACCTCAAGGTCTCTTTGGGCATTTGATTACTGGGTGAGTGGTGCAGTAAGATGATGAGATCAAGGACCTCATGGTGAATCTATATCCTCTTGACTAATACAAGTTATGATGTCTTGTTGGTCCTCATAGGCTTGTCCTGTAGATAGAACAAATTGACCTAGATCTCAAGTGCAAATAATTGAAGGAAAAGATGGGGCTAGGGGTAGGTAGCACCATGTGACCTGCTTGATGAAGACTTTGTGTCCTCATATATGGATTTGAAATCATAGGTAGAGTAACAAGAGGAGGTCTAGGGATACACTTTCCATGGATGAAGACTATCCGATTTATATTTAGGTGGAAGAGGTGTTTTATCACACTTGACCATGAATTTGTAATGATACGTGCAAATGGTTTTGGTCAGGGCCATGTCATAATGGAAAGAAAACAAGGAGGTGAAGAGGAGGTGATAAGGGTTTGAGAGGATACCATAGTGGTTGGAAAATGGTTATAAGGAAGGAGTTGGGGGTATGATCAGTGAGGGGGGGGATCGACAGTTAGGAGTGAAGGGGTCTTGCATGTGGGAGGAGAGAAACAAGGGCGTGGAGGTGCATGATGTGAACCTAGAGTTCACCAATTTTTAAAGAAACCAAAATTTACATGTCATGTATTGGATACATGATATGTAAAGTAGTGTTTTTAAATCTTTTCAAAGCATAGAATTTTACAAGCTGTGTAAATGGTACATGATGTGTATTTGGAATTTTAAACCCTTTTTGGATATGTGATTTTGAAATGCCTCCACCTATGATAAAACTTTCTAAATATTAAACTATCCTATTAGTTCTACCCTAGCTTTCCTCGCAGTCTGCACTTCATTTTACATTGAGAGCTATAATCTTTTCAATTCAAGTGAATTTTAGAGAGACGACACACCCTTTGTGGCATAGATCTTGGTATATTTTTAACATTTTGGCATTATCCAAAAATGATGGTTACCCATGTATCTCAATTTCAATTTCTACATATTTAAAAACCATGATGACTTGGTAGGAAACTGACCATCATGACTTTAACTTTCCATGGAATAATTTCATCAAGATTTTAATTATAGAACTCTATACACTAATGTGAATATTTGTTGCGTAATTCATTTTTCATGATATTTCTTCTTTATTTTCATTATTTTTTTTCACTATCATAAGAAAATTTTCTAATTTCTTTGAGATCATAAATTTGAAGCATTCTGACTTCCCAATAATTTTGAGCATAAATGATTAATTTTTTTCATTTTTTATAAGATTGGTTCTCTAATTAAATTGGTAGATGAAATGGATTTCCATACACTAGTCAAAACAAAGTAGTAATGATGGGAATATTGTGGGATTTGAGATATTCCCAAATTACATCATCCAATTTGATACTCCAATACTTTATACATGTGTTCATTGTATTATCCATGATTTTATTAATTTATATTTTTGAAAATTAAAATTTTCCACTTGTTATAGGTGGTTGAGAGTCTCAATGTTATAAAAAATTCCATACTTTTTGATTAGTCCCTTGACAAAATTCTATGTAAAATTTGTTCCTTGAACACTAATGAGTAATCAAGGGAATCTAAATCTCAAGAAGTTGTTTTTTATTTAGAAAATTCATTACGAGTTTTGATGTTTCAGGGGGGGTTTCCTCAAATTATATCCATATTGATAAATTTTTAACACTGAACATGATATATGATTTCCCATGAGAATTAATGCCAAATATGTAGAATATTTTAACTTCTAGGATGGGATTTTGGGGAATTTCATTTATTTTCTCTATGGTGCATATACTTTAGCACTGATCACAAATTTTGAAAAAATTTCCTTACATCATGAAGAATCATGGGGAAGAATAACACAATTTAAAGGATTTTCACCACGGTACATTAAGTTCCCTGATTCCCTCTAGATGGTGGCATGTGAAACATGTTGAGTAATCTTTGTATGTGATCTTTTGGGATGAAACACCACATTAATACATTAATACATTTCTTAAAAAGTAGGAGGTCATCCTAGTAGTAGTGTGAAACATTGACTAAGAATATATTCCATTGAAGATATGTGAGGTCTAGGTAGAGTTTTCCTATTGAAGGAAAATTTGAAATATCCCTAAAACAAGATCGAGATTGGGAATTTATCAAGAACACAGTTTCATAAAGGAAATCATACTTGATTTAAAGATCATCATCATCCTAAATTCTGTGCATTTTATGTCTAGATTGCTGATCAATAATAAAATTTTTAGTACATCTATAAACCTTTATAATGATATAAAACTCTTTTAGTATTCAGATCAATTGTACCAGTTATGCTTTGGAATCCATTTTATCAAAAGATATTTAAGTGATAAATGATTAGTGTAGTCCACTACTTTGGATAGGATGATGTATGATTAAAACATTTCAAATGGATAGAAAGCTTCTAGAAGTTTATTTTTGGTAGTTTTATAATTTACCTGAGCATCAATCAGGGTGTGACTGACATAGTATATGTGACAGAAGTTATTTTCATCTTTTTTCCCTAAGAAGGAGCCAGCAATGAAGTCTCTTTTATTACACATCATCTCAAAGTCTTTATCCCAATATAGTGAAATTATAGTTGGAGTAACCACCAGAATATTCATTAGAGTATTGAATTCTCGTCAAAACTCTTCAGTGAACTTGAAAAGTGTGTCATTCAATAATTTGTGTGTCAAGGGGTGGACTAAATTCATGATATCTTTTACGAAGCAGTGGTAGAATCCTACAAGGCTCAAAAATATCTTTATTCCTTATATTGAATGATTTAGTAAGTCTTTAATTACATTTTTTTTTGCTAAATCCACATAATTTCCATGATTTGATAATTTTTTTCTGAGGACTATGCCTCCCGGGACCTCAAAATGAAATTATTATGGGTTTAATACCAAGAATGTTTCTTCACAATAATGAAAAACTGGATCCAAATTACTCAGGAACACCTCAAAGGATATTCCATATATCGAAAAATCACCCATGAAGATCTCCAAGAACTCCACCATCATGTCATGAAATATATGTGTCATGAATTGTTGAAAATTATCTAGTTTATTACACATACCAAATGACATATTTCCATAGGAAAATTTTCCAAAGGGAAAAGTGAACTTAGTTTTGGAGTAATCACCTCACTCAAAATCAATATTATTGTATCCTGAATATCTATCTAGGAAACAAGAAAAATCGTTCCCTATTATTATTTACAACATTTGATACATAAAGGGAAGTGGGAAATGATATTGTTGGGTTCTCGTATTTTGGTTTCTATAATTGTTCTATACTCTCAATCCAGTGATGGTTCGAGTAGAGAACAAATAAACTTAATTATTTTTTACAATGGTTAGGCCGCCCTTCTTTGGAAAACTTTTACCAGACTCACCCATTCACTATTAGATATTGAAAATATTATTCCATAATCTAGAAGTTTCTAAACATCTTTCTTAACAACCTCTTTCATTGGTGGGGTGAGTCCCCTCTAGGTTGGATTTTGGGTCTAACACCATCTTCCAATAAAATGTTTTGGGTTAAAATTGTGGGGATGATCCCCATAATTTAAGAACACCCTAAGAAATAGAGTTATTGTTCCATTTTAGGACTTAAATCAACTTGTCCTCTGGAATTTGGGTCTTCCATGAGTTGACAATGAATGGAAATGTAGTTTTAGTCTCTAAGAACAAGTACTTGAGTGTGATAGGAAGAGGTTTTTGTTACAAAATTGGTGGCTTGATGATTGAGGGTATGAATGGTGGGATATTATCCCTTGTGAATGGTTAAATTTAATTCAAATACCCAGGAGAATTGAATTCATATTTATTAATGGTATGGTTCGCTCTATCGTCTTCTATGGTCGTAAAATCAAAGCTCTCATCAGTTAGAAATATGGATTGAAAATAACATGAATCATCACCTTTTTTAGAATACTTTACTAAGTCGAACATAACTTGTTCATCTCTAGCTATGAATATTAGTCACCCATAATTTACATCTATAAATTCCCTCCCAATGGATACTAATGTCCATACTATAATAATTGGAATGTCTCCTTATTCTTCTAGATATAATATTAGGAAATATGTAGGAAAGATGAATTTGTAAAAGATAACTAAAAACTCATTGAGGAGACCTCAAGGATACTTGAATGATCAGTCAGTGAGTTATAATTCCACTGTTGTCAGATACCATTCTTTGATCCAATGCGTTTGAAATATTCTCATTGGCATAATATTGATACTCATTCTTATATTACAAAATGATCTTCCAAATTTTCATTCCCCAATAGTTCATGGAATCGAGAAGATTTTAGTTTCTATCAAATTAGGGGAAAGATTATACAAAATGATATCAGCTAATTATTCATTTAAATAGATGACTCATAAGTCTTCCATAATTCTTTTGTTTTAAATAAATTCTTTTATATATTTTTCATATCAAGGCATCTAAGTGATGACCTCATTGAAGTGGATCTTGATGTGTAATTCATTGAACAATACTATGAAGTTTTAATATTTCCCTCTAACATTTATTTGAATTATTTTTTCTTGGAATGAACGAGGGGTTTTGTACACTAAATGTACATTATACAGTTCTTCTTTCTCAAGAGGATTTTTATCAGAGCTTTTTTAGTAGCTTCTAATTATAAATTTTTTCTCTGAGAACATCCTTTGTTATATTGGTGTCATACTCAATGTGGAATTTTGGACTCCTCTCAGGTTATTTAGGATCCTTCATTTCATGGTTATTGAATGTTTAGTACTTTCATACTCCCAAGAACAACTTCCTTTTACACTTATCTCAGACACATCTCAATGTTTCTAAGAAATATACCCAATAGTCAGTCTAACAAGATATTTTAGATTTTACCCATTTTATACTTTAAATTTTATATAGAAGATATTTGGTTTTTCATTTCCATATCATAATTAGTTATTCTCTAATATTCATTTTTAACAAAAGGGGATAGTATGTTTTCAATATTAGACTACAAAGGCGGGCCCTATTATGATGGTCTCCATGTAGTTGGGTTAAATTTATGATGAGCTCTAGGGGGAAAGTGTTGATATTGAATTTTATATTATGGTCAAGGCGCTATAATATGAGACACATACCCAGGTGGTTCCTGATTCCTTCATGGTTCTTGACAACTCTTTTGCTGATAGTATTCTCAGTTGGGTTGCTATTATGGCTATTGATACTATCTCTACTGTCAATATTACTAATGTTGGTAATGATGTGGTTTTTGGATTTTTTTTCATGATGATTATAAATGAAATAATTATAATATTGGGATTGAGGTTTCTCTATCATTTCCCTAATGACATGTTATGGGTTTGGGCCTCCTGAAATCTCATAAGACTATATTTCCATCATAGGAGCAGTAGGTGGTAGTGGTGTATAAGGTAACTCAAATTACTCGAGATTCATTGTATGGGACCCAAACTATTCTCCAAGGTGGATAATATCTTGTAATTGGTGTATTCCATATCAGAAGAGTCCTCAATAAATTTTCTATAGACATGCATTGTGGGATAATTCTTTTAGAAGTGTCAGAAAAAATTCAGGTGTCTTAAGAGTGAGTCTTCTATCAACAACAACATTTATTATAGTCCAGACAACATGTTGGAGTCATAGATAGAACATCTGAAGATTAAACCACACATAAAGACATGATGTGATAAATTTATTTTCATCTCCTTAAACTGATCCCTAGAATACCAGGTTGAATCTCCATATTTATTGGAAATATTCTGGATGACATTCAAGAGCTACCAAGTCCATATTTGTTGGACATACTTATCTATGAAATTTTCTAAAAGATATTCCAAAGTCATGATAAATTGGGAGAATGTGTTTTGATCGAATCCTTATTGAGGTTATGTTAGGATTACTTGAAGACTCATAATCTAATTTTTTTCTGATAAAATTTCTGGGTTGAAAAAGGTATTGAAGACCAATAAAAATTAGATATATGCTAATGGGGGTGTTAGCTTTTAAATCCAACTAAGTTTACAAATTTTCTAGATCTTACGGATTAATCCATGTTTTATTTCAATGGTATGATCCTAGAGAAGAGGGAACACAATGCTAGGAACAACACTACTTATGGGTGGTAAGCCGTAATCCATAATGGTATTCTCTTATGGAACTTGTTTCTCTCCCTGATTGACATGTGGCACGTATTAAAGTTTGTAGGGGGTGTGGAAGCATAAAATCATTATGCTCATCCATTTTTAATAGGTGATGTGAATCTAAGGATCAATCAATATTAGGATCAAGCAAATGAAATTATTGAGCCATAAGTCTCCCTGAACGAGTTAGACGGCCCTGACGCATACACCAGATGAAACAAATAGAGGATTTAGATGCATCCAAGGGAGAAAAAAGTAAAAAGAAAAGGGAGGGGGGTGAGGTAATTCATGGTTCAATTAAAAAGCTAATTTTCCTAGGAAATAGTGTTCCCCAAAAAATGGATAAAAAATTTATGTTCCCACACATATCCTTTAAAACATGTGCGCATTGATTAGATTGGAAAATTGTTGTTTATAAGATAAAATAACTATTAAGGTGTAACAATGAGGCAGTGTGAGGTTGATCCCATAAGGATGACTGGAAGGCACACAACCTTTCGATTTGAACCCTATGGTAGGATTTCTCAAGTCCACTGTTCAAGTTTGATTTTTCTAGAACTAGGTTGATTGGATTTAAATAAGATGAAAAATAATGGACCATGTTAAATCTCAGGGCTTTTGGAAAGAGACAATCCTAAATATTTATTAGGATATTCTTTTGTATTAGGCTTCAAATCGGTGCAAGGTTCACCAATTAATTATGGTCAAATAAATTGGATCTAACTGCATTGAAAATATCCCCTACTCTGGGTATATTTAGTAACCCAAAATAATTATGGTTAAATTCTATGGAAGAATGAATCAAATGCTAATGGTTATAGAATTCCCAACTATAATTATTCTAGGTTCATTAAATTTCACCTCCCAAGAACATGGCTAGAAATAGAATGCGATTAAAAGTTTCGAAACATAATTACTAGCTGTAGGGTTACATTGGTTCAATTTATGGATTCATTAGGCCTAAAAGGTCCCCAAATCTCTACCCCAAACCCTAATCGTATTAGATGCACATGATGATGTTGATCAAAAGAAAAGGAATAGAAAAAATGACAAGCATAATGATAAAGAAATTAAGAAATATGAAACTCACAATTAAAATAATTATAAATAAATATAATCAATTAGAAGTAATGTAAGTACAATCAAACACTTAAATTAAATGAGGAAGCAATGAAGAAATATAAAGCACTGAAAAGGAACATAGAATGAAATTGAAAAGGAGCATCAATGTGAAAACAGAATCACAATGAATGAATAAAGAATATAGGATGGTAAAAAATTAAAATGATTTGTTAAAAAAATGAATGTAATGAATTAAAACCATTTTGGAAGAGAAAAAAGGGGAAAATAGAGGAGAAAAATGAGTGAAATAACATAAGTCCCATATCTAATGCATAGATAGCATCACCAAAATACCTATAAACACAAAATTTATATGAAGCGTGTTAAATGAACATAATGTATTCACATTAAGTGACATTTGTCTCAAATTTTACTTGATGTCAATGATCTATACATCATGTACTCAATATCCACAATATCCTTAAAAAATCATGAATATAATAGAATTATTTTGGTAAATCATTTACTAGTTGTTATCTATAAATTTTTCATGTCGTGAATATTCTAAAAATCATGTATGTGATTTAAATTGTGTAGTTCCTTTATGTTGTGTAATTTCAATAGGATTTTGACTTTGAAAATATAATGATGTATATTGTATTTACACATTCTGTAATCTTCTTTTACCATCCAACTTTTCACAAAATATCATTTGGTCTAGAAGGATGATGTGAATAAGTAATATACATCATGTATGTGATTCACAATGTGTAAAACCTATTTATCCAATTTCTATTATTTAAATATTTGACTTCAAAATTACCAACTCCCACAAAAATAAACAAAAACCACATTCATTATCAAATAAAACATGAAGAAATGTTAAATAAATGAACCCAAAATGTATATATAAATTCATATTATCACATAACCCATATATATATATATTTATTTCATCAAGTGGGAAATAAATCCATCATTCATATGTAGGCCGAATTACCACTTCACAAACTGATGTAACTTGTTTTCCATCACAACCTCTTATCGATTTATAAAATAACTGATTTAATGTATAGAAAAGATATATTGTATATTGATTAAATATTTATCATTCTAGAAATAAAATATATCATCTATTTTCTTACCTTTCCATCTATTGAAAAATGATAAATTCATTCATATATACGTTAGAATTACCATATACACAAAGTGATGTGATTAGTTTTTTCATGACCACATTACATTGATGATATATATGTATATATATATATTTAAAGAAATAATATGATATTTATGGTATAAAAATTATTTTCTAATATAAGTAATAGTCACATTATTTTCATCATTTTCTTTGAAAAATAGAAATGTTACGAATGCATACATATGACCTACCATCTCAATGATAGTAACATAGTTTATTTTTAATAACCATATTCATTGGGTGCCTTTAAAATTGTAATTTATGTATAAAAATGATGATTTTTTCATGATAAAAAATATGCGGATTATGTAATAATGACATATTTTTCCATTGTCAACTTACCAAAGTGATTCTGTACATATGTGGTGAATATCAGAAAAAAATTTGATTTGAACTATATTAATTATGTAATTGTATATAATGTTGTAATAAATTAAATTAAAGGAATAATAAAATTGAAATTTTTTCTTATTCAAGTAAATAATTAACTTAATTTTATTATTCATGAAGATAATGAATGTTTGTGATGATTCAGACTCAAGGTAAGGGACATTTTACCTTCAAACCCCCTTTTAAATATTTTAGAAATTAATATTCTAAATAATTTTATTCCATGTAAAAATTATTAAAATTAATTTATAGATGAATTTATATAGACATAAATGATTTAAAAATAAAATTCTATGTTTAATTTTTAATATATTTGTAAGTTTTTTAAGAGTAATATATATGTGGAATGTTTTAGATTTCATTACTAAAGGAAAAAATAATTGTCCTATTTAAATGTATACAAAATTAATGGATTTTACCACCAACATGATCATTATTTTATATTTAGTTCACATTATTATATTACATGTACTATTAAATGAAAAATACTTGTTCTATTTATTCTAGTTATTTTAGTTTTGAAAATTGGATTTTAAAGGAAAGAGATATATAAATATTCAAAATATGTTTTGCTTATTAGTCCAAAAGGATATTTTTATGGAGTCTAAAGATGGAACTGCAAGATTTTCTATGTTTCATGCATTTTATATTCCTTATAAATTATTTATATATATGGGTGATCTTGATATATCTCATGATTATGGGTAATCCTGATATATCCCATGATTATGCATGATCCCGATATAATTCATAATGATGAGTGAACTCATTATATCTCTCAAATACATTTGGTAATGATTATGTTCTCCAAAGAATTATGTTTTAAGTTAAACCTATTAGTTATTACCCTTTTAATGGTTATTTTAAGTGTTCTATAAATATGATATCACATGGAACCTACATGAAAATTCTCTACCAGGTAATGAGTTTTCATGTAAATTTTCTTATTTCTAATGGTAAGTTAATAATATTTTATTTTAAAGGAATTATTATGCTTATTTGGGTTAAAAAATTATTTTTTTAGGATTTTTTTCCATTAGTTCTACAGTTTTCTCAAAAACCACTATGATTATGATTTTTGACTTTATTCTTTCTTATAAAGTTTTTTTTGAAAAAAAAGGTTGGTATTAAAGTTGATTCCATGTGTAATTAAGTTATTATTTGAGCTCAATGTTTAATTTTTAAATGAAAAATCTCTTCAATGATTTCATTATATTAAAAAAGACTAAAATGTTTCATTATTATTTTATATGTTCCTTACTGAGTTGTTTCTTCCCATCCCATGTTTTCTAATGTTTTTAAAAGGGGTTAAGGATGGGTAAGAATAATTTTGAATACTTAATAAGGAAAAAGAAAAGAAAGGTATAATGGGAATAATTCTTACTTAAAGACATAAGTATTTTCATTTAAGAGTTTTTCGTAATTGTCTAAAAGTATAAACCTAAAAGATTCTTGGTTTTGCAAGTGATCCCATATTTCCTCTTACTATTTTATGTTTAGGATGGTATAAATGAGGTCACATTTTTTGGTATAAAATTTATAAATATAATGTTTATGTTTTTTGAACTCGATCTAGGAGTGTGGGTTCATGTTTTTTTATATTTTGTATTATAGTAGGGTTTAGATAAATTTGGAGATTCTTATATTTTCATGTGAGGTTTACTTAATAATTTTAGATAACATCATGAGTTCAAGGTTGATTGTAAGTATAAAGTCATATAAACCCCTTTAAGGTTTTATGTGGTGGGAGTTTTAGATGATTAAGATAATTTTGGGAGTCATTTATAGAAATAAAACCCTAGGGTTTTGTACATGATTGATTGAAATGTTTATTTGAGGAATAATTATTTTATATTATATAGTCATAAGTGTAATGGTATTAATAACCATTAGGATCATTACAATCTTCAATGTTGGGGTAATTATGGATAATCGAGATAAAAGGGTTATTACATGTTGGGAATGTATCATTTATCATATAAAAACCATGAGATTGGAAAATTATTTCGTGACTATTTCATTAATATTATATTTGAACATGTTCTCTAATTATTGAAAATTATATGATGAAGGTAAATAAAACTTCATTTGGATATGATCATATTTTTATTTTAGGAATACATATTGAATTATATTTTTCAAGTTTATATGATTTTATTTTATATTTATAGAGATTCGGGTTATTTATAGAGATTATTCTCATAATTTTGAGATGATATGATTATGGAATATAATTTTTTGGTCTATGACTTTATGAGTGAATAAATTTTATTGGAGAAAAATTATAAATTAATATAGAATGAATATGTGGTTAAATAATTTTTATTTTTGGGTTTTGAACATGGTAGAGAATATTTTGATTATTTATAGGTTAATTATTTATCAGATTATATAAGTTGAAATTTTAGTGTTATATTTGATTCTTTAGTGACTAATATTTTATTTATTTATATGAAGGTTTATTAATTTTGAGAATTATATTACATTTTTCTGACCATGTTGGTTTTGGTTAATGTATATCGATAGAGGGAATACCTTGTTATCATTTTATGGAATTATGTGATATTTTAGATGTTTATTTCAGTGCTTTAGGAATGAATGTTTTGGTTAATGTATATCGATAGAGGGAATAGATTGTTATCATTTTATGGAATTATGTGATATTTTATATGTTTATTTCAGAGCTTTATGAATGAAAAATAAAACTTGAATACTCATTATTTGGAATAAAAGATTAGATAAAGGTTTAAAATTACTAAAAGTGGAAACCAAAGGATGAAAATTTTCTTCGTGGATTTGATGAAAAAGTCTGAATATTTATTTATATTCGCTGGTTAGGTGGTAATGGAATTACTATAATCACGTAAATGGATATTGTAAAAAATGTTATCATATTACCTTCATTTCTAATAAATCTAAGTACCTTTTCACACATCTTTGTGTTACCATTTTTTGGTCATTAACACTCTCAAGAGCTTTCACATTCTTGCGATCAATGATCTATGTCACTCTACACCATTATTTGAACATTATATTTTTACTCTATGTATATATTTTCACTTCCCAATAATTTTCTTCTATTTTGAAACCTATTTCTATTTTATTTTAGGTGACCTCTATATTTATTTTTTTCTTCATTTCAAGAGTAAGTTTTATTAAACTTTATAAGATATGGGTTTTCAAAAAAAATAATATTAAAAAGAAAAAATCTTGATTGTTAAAATCAAGTTAAAATTGTAAGGAAATAATTTATTAATGGTGGGGAGAAAATAATATCTTTCTATTTTAAAAGAACACTATCTTCAATAGTTAATACAACATGAAACACCAATCCTAAACCAAATAAGAAATATTATTATTTTATGACCGTTGTAACCTACCCATTGAATTGGAGGGTATAAATAGTAGTAATTATATTATTATATATATTAGTGATAATAAATAAAACATTATTGAAAAATTCTTATGAAATAGGCACTTGTTTTTTCATTAAAGTCATTTTATTCTTCAAAAGTAAGTTTTAAAAAATAATTTTTATTACTTTTTGTGAGAGAATAATATAAATAATTTCTATATATTTTAGAAATTTTATATTTAAAAAAGGTTATAAATTTTTAATTCATTATTTCAATATTATCTTAATGTTTGTTGTTGTGCTTTTTCAGGAAATATTATTTTTTAGTGAATAGTGAAAAATACAGATTTTTGCAAAACTATCATTTATTTTTAGTAAATAAATAATTTAAAAGTACCATTATGAATGGAAATTGATCTTAAATTAATATAAGTATTAACTAGTAATATATAAGATAATTAATTTCAATTTAATCCCCATTATACCAAATTTTTTTATAAGTTCATTTTTGTGCTTAAAAAATCATTTAAGAAAAAATTGTTTTTCATCATGTTTTGCATTTTTTCTAATATTAATTTATTCCACTTATAGAAATTATTATCTGAAAAATTGATTACATATTTTTAATCATTATGTCCAAATTTGGTAAAAATTACCCTTTTTTTAGTCATTATAAATAACAACCATAATGAATTTTGTTACTAGAGTAAAGGTAAAATGAGTTAATTATGGTAAAGACTAATGTGATAGGGCTTTATGTTCATTCAAAAATTTTCCAAAATTTAATTTTATGATTATATTTATCCATAATCATAAAAAATTAAAAAATATGACCTTTTTTTCTTTTTAGCTTTGATTTTGACCATTATTGTATTTTAAGTAGAGGTAAAGTAAAAAATGTCACTTTCTTACTTTTAATGTTTATAATATTTTTTGACATGAAAAAAATTATGTTCAGTTATAAATGGTTATTAGAAAGATATATTATTTCTTTCATGGATTTTATTTAACTTTGTACAATGAAATAATGACATTAAATGGTTATGCCACATTGACACAATACTTGTGCAAATAGTAGAAAAATCAAGTAAATGACTTTAAAAATTATAAAATTAATATTTTTTTGTGAGTTATAGTATCAAAAAATTAAAAAGATAAATATATCAAATTTGGGATGTTTTATAATATTTTATTCTAAATCCACTACTATATTATTTTCTTTAAAATCAAACTCAATGTATAGTGAAAAAATTACATTAATTGTATTTTATGTTAAATAATATTTTATTAATTTTTTTAAAAATAAAAAACATAAAATAGTACAATTTTAATGGTAAATGGTATAAAATATCATCCCTTGGATATTTATGATCCAATTTTTACCGTATAAGTAAACATATGTCCCTTTAATATTGAAATTTTCATTACCATTATTAAGGTTAAAATTGGCTAACCAAGGTGTTAAACCAAAATTTAAGGTTTAAAATGAATTATAAACCAATATAAATTTGATTGGGTTATTATATTAAGAAATTATTTTCCTTTAATTATAATACATATTATTTTGGAACCATTTTAAATTAGTTAGAAACATATTATATTATAATATTTCACGTATTTTCGAAAAATGACTCTAATGATATTTTATAATAAACAATATTTTATTAAATGATTTAAAATTAATAAAAATACTATATTGAAACATTTTAATTGTATATTATTGAAAATATAATCCATGGTCAATTTATGGGTCAGGTTTCAATTTTTTGTAACTTTCTGGACGCCTAAAGTGTAAAAAACATTGATATCTCTGTAAATGTCAAAAGGTTTGACAGGGTGCTAAAAAATGATATGAGTGTAAATGTAACCTCTTCAAATTGAATGAAATATATATTTTAATTTAATTTATATTATTTAAAAGATAATGTTAAAAAAAATATAGTTTAGCTTTCTTCACCTGCAACGCCAAGTTTATCTTACATTGCACGCAACATCGAGTCCCTTTGATAACATGTGATATACGAATGGCTGAGTCTTATTGAACAATAATATAATGGTGATATTATTATTTAATATGTAAATAATCTCATTTCCATTATATTTGTGTTTGTGAATATAAATAACTATATTTTATTAATAAGTGTTTATAAAATGTTTTGACATTCATCTAATAAATTTGATAGGCTAAAAATAAGAATAAATTAAATATTAAGCATAAAAGGTGTATATTGTTAAAAGTTTGTTTTACCACCTTTTAATGGAACACCTATTTAAATATAATTTTTTATACTTTTATAATTTTTATAGAAAAAAATAAACTTCATTTTGGAAATTGGAACATCAAAAATAGCTTAGGGTGAATTTTCGGTACTTTTCAGAGAAGTTTCATTTTTTGATAAATAGTGAAAAATATTGCATTTAATGTAAAGAACCCAATAATAATATCATAGAGTTTGTGGTTATATTATTAAATTTGAATATTATAAAAGGAATCACATCCCAAAGGACCAATCAATTTAGTAGTTTTGGAAACCAGATTACTTACACGAACCTTTATTTACAATTTAAAATATAAAATAAAACATAAAGAATCCTGTGAAAACACCATTATTACCCTAGATTAACACTTCATATCATTTATAATATAAATCTTAGCATACTAAGAAACTTAAAACATAATAAAGGGGTGATAATAGAGGCTCAGTAAGGGTAATGTTACAATAAAACATATTGTGAATAATTAAGCATAAACATCAAGGTATTGTGTATAACTAGAACACAATACATTTAAATATAATCATGAGAATAATATGGAATGAATAAATGAAAATAAATTAATTCTATATAAATAATCATATGGATATTCTACTAATCTCATAATGATTAAATGCATAATGCTGGACTTCATAAACATACAGTCAAGGCTTCAACCAAGACACCATACAGAAACGGGTAAGGCATCGGCCAATACCCAAACTAGTTTTTGTCATTAGAAGTAAAGATTCATCTAGGGGATATAGAGAGCCCTTACCATCACTAACTATGTCCAATATATTCATATTATGAAAGTAATGAGACATAATCACCATAAACATTCATATTGAAAATCTAGCATACGAATTGTTAATACATAAACCATAAACCATGAATGATGTCAAAATAGAGAATCCAAAGTCAAAATGATCATAAAACTATAAAATAAGTAGGTTATATGGTATCATAAGAGATCAAACTTAATTAATAATAATATACAACAACGAATGTTGTTATATATGAGTATACCCTAATAAAATCATTAAAATTTTATGAAGAGAAATACCTTTTCTACCTTGAAATGATTTATCTAAATGTCATAAAATTATAAAAGAAAACATTTTCTTTGAAAAGAATCGTGTAAAATTTTAAATCAAGCTTTAAAACATTAAGGATTCTTGATGACAGTAAAATCCACTAATGCTGTATAAGTTAAAAAAATTCCTTTTTTTTTTGTCTAAAAGTTCTTAAGTACCTTGTTTGGAAAGTGAAAAAAATATTTATTTCAAACTATTTTTAAAAATTAAAACATGGGTAAATATCTTTATAAAATTAAGGATAATAGAAAAACTATTTTTGAAATAAATTTTAAAAAACTTGGACATAAAAGAAAATATTCCCTAATTAAGACTTAGACATAAACAATCCCGAATAATAATGGGATTGTGAAATAACCCTTACCTTGTACTTTTCTTTAGTTAAAAATTTTAACATCATGTATAATGGTTTAAATACTATTATTAATTCATAAAATAGCCATATATAATTTATGATATCATATATGATCTTCTTATATCATTTTTAAGTAATATATCGTTATTACCCCTGTTTTTGGTGTTCATCGCTTCATTTTCCTACGTATGATTTGTCATATAAGTCATGTTTCTAATTAATAAAATATATTTTTTAATATCTATAATTATTTTAAGTGAAAATATATTATATTTACTCATTATATAACTTTTTTATAATAATTCTTGAATGGTTTACATGGAAAATGAATTGCATCGTGTTGTGGTGACGGTAGGATGTACATACGCATGAGTGACAATATCATTCCATTAATGCTGAAAGTGTAAGTAATATGGAAGAATTAAAAATATTAAATTAATATAAATTAATTTACGATTTAAATTTTTTAAAAAGTGAGATATTTCAAATGTAAGAAGAGTATGGGTTTAAAAATTCTCAACCAATAATGTTTAGATAGGTTTTGGTCCCATTACTGCCCATATTTTGGTTTTAAACCTTATTTAAACCCTTTAAATCTTAAGGTGACAACATATATTTCAAATTAATATTTACATTCAATGATATGTAATGAATGACCACAAATTAAAAATTTAATACTAATTAAGAAAATGAGTATACCATATTTGGTTTTTCTTAAAATAAAATACTATAAAAAGGTTAAAGTCATCTAAGTGGCTCCAAGAGGCAATAAGACCAGACTATAGATTATTTTTGTCTACAATAACTCATACAATTAAATTATTACAAGTGTTAGGGTGACTCTATAATATTTATAATATTATTTTTACCATTAATCGCTCGATTTACCTTTAACCATGTTAATAAAAAATTACTAAAATTACTATTCATAATGTTTAAAAACAAAAGGAAACTATCTACATAATTTGAAACCACTGATTACAAATATTTAATCCATTTTCCAAAATTCAAAACATATGATTTTTAGTAATTAATTTAAAATTAATCCTATTGTTATAATGAGATAACATGTTTTTTAAGTGAAAACATTCAAAAGATTGACACGATTTTATATCCAAATTAGATGTGGAATTGATTAAAATTAAATAAATTGATTTAAATGATACAAAATAATCTAATTACACTTTAATAAAAATTAAAAATATTATTCAATACTATACATTATTTAGTCAAAAAAACTATTTTCAATTAAAATGCCATATTTTATCACTGTTCATCAAAACATGAAACTTCTCAGAAAAAGACCAAAAATTGAACCAATGAAAATTTTGATATTAATATTTCAATGTATATTTATTTTTTTAAATATAATTTATAAATTTGTTAAATACTAGAATTAAAAGAAGCGTTCCATCCAAAGGCATTAAAACCAGCAAGAAAAAAATATAGTCTTTTAACACATAAAATTAAATTAATTTTTATCTTATTCCAATAAAATATATTGGATGACTTTAAAAATATTAAATATTTATATTTAATAATGTGATTAATACAGTTAATTCCTTCCATTTTATTGGAATGGTTATAACAATCTCTTGTTAATAAATGATGGTGCAATCGAACTCGGTCTTGCTTGAAACACAAGCTATAAAATTTATTTAAAAATAAAAAGTACTGTAAAATATTGGGGTGTAACATTCATACATAATTCAACAAAATTTAATCCTTAAGATTTCTAGAATATCAACTAAAAATGTATTCTGGTAATTCATTATTGTAATTTCCTCAGGTTCCCACATTGCCACTTATTTTATAAATTTTTCACAGTACCTTTACCGGACGAGTCTTTAGATTCCTCAAAACTTTCTCTCTAGTGTCAATAATATTAATAGTATATTTAATGTAAGATAAATAAAGTTCCAATTCAATTTCATCAGAAGTGAGAACATGCGTTTGGTCTGGTATGTAATTACTTAGTAATTAGATATGGAACACATCTTGCACTTTAGAAAGTCTAGGTGGATGAAATGTTAAACATCACCCTAATCAGTTGGATGAATTTTAGATTTTTATAAATTTTATATCATTTAATAAAATATTATTTATTTTAATATAATAGTAATTATAATTTTTATTTTATTCATTACCTTGAATTTTACAAAAATCAATAAAATAAGAAATCTTTAGACCAATAATTATAATATATCCCTAACATGTCAAAGTTATCTTTAAAATTTATGGATAAAATAAAAATATAAAACTATATTTATATTAATATTTTTTATACTCATTTATTTGATTTTACTATTAAATAAATAATTAACACTTCAACATTTTAAAATCCTTTAAGGTAATTATTTATTTCTTAAAAATTACAAATAAATTTCCACGGTGAAGATAAAATTTTTGCTTTCAAATGACTCTTTAATGTCAAAGATATGTTATTAATAAACAAATATTAAAATTTTAATACTTATTCAAAAATTATTATGAAATATTTACTTTAGTTTAATGTTTCGTATTTTTCTAACAAGATTAATGTTTTTAAGAATAGTGACAAAATATTACATTTTAATTGAAAATAACTTTTTCATAAAAATAAATTATAAAGTTAAATTATATTTACAATTGGTTTTAATGTTTAATTTGTTTAATTTTCATCATTTAATCTAATATAGATTAATATAATCATTTTAAAATTAAATATTTATATACAAACATTTTAATATTTTGAACATTTTCACTTTAAAAACTCATTTTCTCATTCAAACAACATGATTAATTTTAAATTAATCACTACTATTTTTTTTATTTTTAAAAACTGAATTTCATATTTTGAATCTATGGGTCCTCATTATGTAAATATTTTCCTCTTAGTTTTGTAAATTATGAATAATAATTTTACTAATTTTTATTAACACTATTAAAGGTAAATTGGGTAATTAAGGGTAAAAAATATTATAAATAATACAAAATTACCCTAACAATGGTCTAAAATTCATTAGATGAGTTATTGTTGACCGAAATAATCCTTCGTATGGTTTTATGGGCTCTTTGAGCTACTTGGATGACTTTAAACCTTTTTTAATATTTTATTTTAAGAAAAGAAAAATATGCCATACTCATTTTTTTAATAAGTATTACATTTTTAATATGTATTTATTCATAACATATCTTTTAATATAAGTATTAATTTGAATTATAAAATGTTTAGATTCACCATGAAAATTTATTTTTAATTTTTAAGAAATAAATAATTACCATAATGGCTTACAAAATGATGATGCATTAATTAATTAATTAATGGGAATACAAAATAAATGATTATAAAAAATATTAAAATAAATAAAAATTGAAACAATTAACATCATAGAAAAATTTTATATCTAAATTTGACATTTTATGTATATATTATAAATTTGGGTTCAAATATTTCTTGTTTTTATGATTTTTGTAAAAGGAAAAGTAATGAATAGAATAAAAAATTTCATTAATGTTATATTAAAATAAATAATATTTTTTTAAATAATATAAAATTCATAAAAATATAAAATGTAGTAAAATTATTAAGATAACAATTAAAATTTCATTGATTACTCATTTAATATTATTTTTTCATTTTATTGAAATTATATTAACCATGAAAGAGTAAATATACATGTAGTTCGAGTAAGAGTTAAAGGATTTAAATAAGGGTTAAAACCAAAATATGAGGATAATAATGGGACCTAAAATTGTATAAAAATTATTGTTTGAGACGATTTAGACCCATCCTCATATTATATTTAAAATAAATCACTTTTTATAAATTTGGAAGTAGAAATTAATCTATAATAATTTAATATTTTGAGTGTTTTCAAAAGTTACCCTCCCCTCAATTATAAACTGACACCTCTTCCCTCACTTACTCACACCAAATTAATATTTATATATTGACCAATACCTACCCATTACTTCTCCCAATATCATTTTAAATTTTTTTAGATCCTATTCTTACAAAAATATCAACCCTAGATCCCCTAAAGAGATATCTAAAGGAAATCCACCAAAGAAGAGGTAATCATTTTTACCAACCAATTCAAGCTCATTTCTTCTTCTACACCCCCTTAATATGTTATTTCCATTATTAAGTAATAACTCTAGTATAATATATATTATTGGATTTTATAATGATTTTGGGATAACCATATTCCACCTTTTATTCATCCTACGGAAAATGAAAGCACTGAATGTGCATATGTATGACTTAACATCTCCATGTTGTGGTGTAATTTGTTTTTCATAGCCAATTTATTTGAGTGGGGAATGATTTAAATAATGGATATAAATAATAAACATGATATGATATTGATTGTGTATAATTAATATATTATATAAATAGTTACCCCTTCACCATTAAGAGAATGATACTGTCAGTTGTGCATACATACGACTTACCATCTCCACGATGCGATGTGATTCATTTTCCATGTTAACCATTCATAAATGATTATAAAATTTTTATAATTAATATATATAATATCAATGAACATAATATAACTATGGAGATGAAAAAACTATATCATATTCATAATAAATCATACTTACATTAAAAAACATTCCTAGGAAAATGTAGTTAACACACTAAACAAGGGTAATAATGAAAAATTATTAACAAAATTATATAAGAAGATCATACAAGAATTCATAAATTATATATGGCTATGTTATAAATTAATATCATGATTTAAACCATTATACATGAGGTTATAAGCACATTAAACTAATGGAAAGTAAAATATAAGTGTTATTTCACAATCTCATTATTATTTGGTATTTTTTTTAGTTTTCGTCTATGGAATATTTTCTTCCATGTACATTTTTTATAAAGCATATTTAAAAAAGATTTTTAATATTATAATATAATAGTTTAATGTATTTTTTACCCATTTTTCAATTTTTATAAAATGGTTTGAAATGAATCTTTTTGTCATTTTGCAAACGAGGTACTATTTAACATTTTACACAAAAATTTATAAGGATTATTTTTTAACATATAAAACATGAGAGTATTTTACCATGGTCATGATTCATTAATGTTTCTAACCATAATTTAAATGTTTACATGCTTCTTTTTAATGAAAATTTATTCTTTTATAATTTCATAACTTTTAAATAAATGATTTCAAAGTAAAACAAATGTTATTTCTCTTAATAAAATTTAAATGATTATTTTAGAATATTTTCATATTTTTCAATATTATTTCTTGGATATTATGTATATTTGTGGTTTCATTCTTATGATACCAACTACGATACATATTTAATGGGTTTGTGACCAGTTTTACTATAGATATGCTATTTTGATACCATTAATGGTTTATGGTTTGAGTATTCACATTTAGTATGCTATGTTTTCAATACAAATGATTATGTTGACAATGTCTCCCTAATTTCATAAAAGGAATTCATTGGACTTAGTAAGTTATGAGGATATACCGATATATCCCCTCTATGCATTAGTAGGTCTAATGAGCCAAACTAGTTTGGGTATTGGCCAAGGCCTTACCCGTTTATGTATGGTGTCTTGGTCTAAGTCTTGATGATATGTTTATGACGTATGGCATCATGAATTTACTCATTATGAGATTAGTTATTGATATTACATGTGATTTTTCAATTCTTAGAATATCTATGTTATTATTTATGTGATATTATTTGATCTTCATTGATTCTTTCCATATTATGATCATGATTATGTTTAAATTTAGTATGTTTCAGTTATGAACCTTGACTTAATGTTTATTATTATTTATTCATAATAGATGAAACTGTATTATTACCCTTACCAATCATCTAATGTTCCCACATTCTTATATTTTATTTTTTCTTGGATGCCAAGGTGTATGTTGTGACTAGTATGCAAGGTTAAAAACCCGTTTTCTCATTCAAAAAATGGGATAAATTTAAAATTAATCACTAAAACTTCTTTGTTCTGAATTTTAAAAACTGGTTAAAATATTTGGAATCAGTGGGTAAAAATTATGTAAATAGGTTCCTTTTATTTTTGGATATTATGAATTTTAATTTTAGTAATTTTTTATTAACACGGTTAAAGGTAAATTAAGTAATTATGTGAAAATATAATATTATAAATATTATATAATTACCCTAAAACTTGTTATAATTTTATTTAATGAGAAATTGTTAACTAAAATCATCCTAGGGACGATATTATAGACTCTTTAAGCCCATTTGAATACTTTAACCCTTTTATATTATTTTATTTTATAATAAACCAAATATTTTATACTCTAGATTTTGATAAGTATTAAAATTTTAATATATGATCATTCTGAACATATCTTAGATTATTAATAGTAATTTGAAAAATAAAATGTTAATCTATACAATGATATTTTATTTTTAATTTTTAATTAACAAATATTTACCTTAAAGGCTTCAAAAACGATGATACAATAATTATTTAATTAATGGTAATATCAAACAAATGATTATAATTTTTTTAAAATAAATATAATTTGACATAATTAATGTCATACATTAATTTTATAGGAAAATTTGACATTTTAGGGATATATTAAAAGTTCTTTTCTTGAATTTTTCTTATTTTATTGTTTTTTTGTAAAATTCAATGTAATGAATAATATAAAAATAGTCATTAATGTTATTTTAAAATAAATAATAAGTTATTAAATTATATAAAATTCATAAAAATATAGAAAATCATCAAAATGATTGAGATAAAGTTTAAAATTTCAAACATGACACATTTATGGATCTTTTAACATTTAATTGTAAATATATAAACCTTAAAAGAGTAAAAGTACATGTAGTCATGATATTAGTTAAAGGGATTAAATATGGGTTAAAACCAAAATATAAGGGTAATAATGAAACCTAATCCTGTATAAAAATTATTTTCTGAGAGTATTTAAACCCATACTCATCTTATATTTTAATTAACTCACCCTGGATCCATTTTTAATTGGAAATTAATTTATATTAATTTAATATTTAGAGAGTTTCCAAAAGTGACCATCGTGTCAATTATAAAAGGGAACCACCTCCATCACTTCCTCACCCAACATTGAGCCTTCAAGATCAACCAAAACCAAATCATTTCTCATAAAAATATCATTATCAAATTTTTGGATATCATTTTCTTACAAAAATACCAAATCTAAATCCCTTAAGAAGAGATCTAGAGGAATTCTTCCAATGAAGAGGTTATCAATTTTACCAACTCATTCAAGTTCATTTCTTCTTTTACTTCCTATTCATGTGTTTTTACCATTATAAATTGATAATTATAGTATCAACTATATTTTAACATGTTATTATGATTATTGAAAAACCATATTCTAGCATTTATCCGTCCTATGAAAAATTAAAGCTCTACACATGTGTACGTATGACATATCATCTCTACATCATGTTGTAATTTGTTATTCGTCACCATTTTATCTGTATGGGTATAATGTTAGGTATAATGGATATAAATTATAAATATTATATGATATTGATTCTATATAATTAATATACCATCCAATTACTTACCCTTTCACCATTAAGGGAATAATACTGTCTCTCGTAGGTACGTATGGTCTACCGTCTCCACAACGTGATGAGATCCATGTTCTATATTGACTATTAATGAATGATTATAAAAAATTATATAATGATTAAATATAATATATACCAACTTAATAAAATTTTATATATTAAAAAAATATATCATATTCACAAGAAACAATACTTACATAAAAAAACATGCATAATAAAATGAAGAAGTTAACAACCGAGACAAGGTTAATAAAGAAATATTTTGAACAAAATGATATAAAAAGATCATATGATATCATAAATTGTATTTGGTTATAGGAAAAATAAATGGAATGCTTTAAAATAGTATACAAGAGGTGAAATTAACATTAACTTAAAGGAAAGTAAAATGTAAAGGTTATTTCACAATCACATTATTTTCAGGGATTGTTTATGTTTTAGTCTGGACCATGAAATATTTTCTTCCATTTCCATGCTTTAGAAAAATATTTTTAAAAATATTTTTTTTGATTATTTAACAAATTTTTAAAATATTTTTTAACCATATTTTAATTCTTATAAAAAGGATTGAAAGGAATATTTTTATCATTTTCCAAATTAGGTAATTCATTACATTTTTAACAAAAATATGAAAGGTTGTTTTTTAACTTATAAGGAATGAGTGTATTTTACCACCGTCACGATTCCTTAATGTTTTGAATCTTACTTTACTATTTTTCATGGTTCATTTCAGTGAAATGGATTTCTTTTATAATTTCATGACTTTTATATAAATTATTTCTATGTTCAAAAAGTATTTCCCTAATTAATTTTTAATGATTTCATTAGAATATTTTCATCTATGTGAACACAATTTATTTGATATTATTCTTAATTGAGTTTGATCTCTTATGATACCATCTTAGCTAATTATTTTATGGTTTTATGATAAGTTTGACTATGGATAAACTATTTTTATACCATTCATGGTTTATAGTTTATGTATTCACATTTCATATACTAAATTTTCAAAATGAATATTTATATTGATTATGTTTCACTACATTCATATAAGGAATTAATTGGACTTAGTAAGTGATGGGTGAGTCCCTATATATACCCTAGATTCATTTGTAGGTATCATGATACAAAATAGTTTTGGAATTGGCTATGGCCATACCCATTTTTTTATGGTGTCTTGGCCGAATCCTTGATCGTATGTTTTCGATGTTTTCCATTATGTATTCCCTAATTATGATAATAGTTATTGATATTCCATTTGATTATTCCATTATTATAATATTCATGTGATTATTTATATGTAATTACTTTATTTTCATTTATTCTTTCCATATTATTCTCAAGATTATGAATCCAATTTTATGCAATAAAAGACTATATTTTTCTAAAGACAGTTTTACTGCCTTTTTATGAAACACTTGTTTTAAATAAGGTTATTGAAACATTTATAAATTATATTTGAAAAAAATAATCCTTTTATTTTAAATAAGAATACAAAATTTTACTTTGGTGCATTTTTTGGTATCTTTTGATAAGTTTCATGTTTTAGTGAATAGTGATAAAATATTACATCTCTAATTGAAAACATATTTTTCTTGTAAATAATATATTGTGCTAAATTTAATTTTTAGTTTTTTTAAAAGTGTAATTAGTTTAATTTTTATCACTTAACATAATTTACAATATTGGAATCAATTTAAAATTGAATTTGGATATAAAAACATTTAAATCTTTTGGACGTTTTCACTTTAAAACCCTGTTTTCTCATTCCGAAAACATGATTAATTTTAAATTAATTGCATCATCTTCTATGTTTTTAATTTTGAAAAATAAGTTAATGATTTCAAATCAGTGGTTACAAATTATGTAAATACTTTCATCTTTATTTTTTGGAAATTGTGAATAATAATTTTAGTAATTTGTTATTAACATGGTTAAAGGTAAAAATTGAGAAATTAAGGGTAAAAATAATATTATAAATATTATAAAATTACCATAACATTTGTCATAATTTTATAGGATGATTTATTTTCAACCAAAATCATCCATGGGCATATTTTATAGCCTTTTTGAGCCACTTTTATGACTTTAACCCATTTATTGTATTTTATTTTAAGAAAATCCAAATATGTCGTGCTCTTATTTTTAATAAGTATTAAAATTTTAATGTGTGATAATTATGAATATATCTTCAAATATAAATATTAATTTGAAATATTTTTTTTATATTCACCATGGTATGTTATTTTTTATTTTCAATAAATATATAATTAACTTAATGGATTACACAATGATGTTGTAGTAATTATTTAACTAATGAGAATATTATATAAATAATTATGAGATATATTAAAATAAATATAATTTGACATAATTAATGTAATAAATTAATTTTATAGATAAATGTGACATGTTATGTTTATATTAGTGATATTTTGAAGATTTATTATTTTAATGATTTATTTAAAAGTAAATGTAATGAATCATATAAAAATTGTCATTAATGTTATGTTAAAATAAATAATATTTTATTAAATGATATAAAAATAATAAAAACATGACATTAAAAAATCATATTGAAATGAAGTTTATAATGTAATCCATGAATAATTTAATATTATTTTTTCATTTTATAGTAACTATATTAACCTTAAAAGAGTAAAAATACATGTTATCATGGTAATAGTTAAAGGGTTTAAATAAGGGTTAAAAACAAAAGATAAGGGTAATAATAGGACATAAAATTGTGTAAAAATTATTTTATTTGAGTATTCAGACCCATATCTATCTTCGATTTGAACTAACTAACTTTTAGGCCATTTCTAACGGGAAAAAATTTATATTAATTTAAATTTTTGAGAGTTTTCATAAGTGACTCCCACATCAATTATAAAAGGGTACCTCCTCCATCACTTACTCACACCAACTTGAGAATTCTAGATAGACCAAAACATGAAAATTTATGCTCAAAATATAATTTTACATGTTATTGATATCCTCTTATTACAAAAATACCAACCCTAGATCCAGTAAGAGGAGATCTAAAGGGAGTCTTCCAAAAATGATGTAATCATTTTTACCAACTCATTAAAGTTATTTACTTCTTGTAGTTTATATTAAAGATTTTTATTCATTATAAATTAATAAATCTAGTATCATATATATAATTCCACCTTTTATCTATCCTACAAAAATTGAAAGCATCACACATGTGTACATACGACTTACCGTATCCACATCGTGGTGTAATTTGTTTTTAATCACCAATTTATTTCAATGGTTATAATGATGGATATAATGGATATAAATAATAAATATGATATTATATTGATTCTTTATAATTAATATACCATCCAATTTCTTACATTTTAACCATTAAGATAATGATAACGTCGCTCATGCGCACGTAAAGCCTACTGTCTCTATGATACGATGTGATTCACTTTCCATGTTTACAATTAATGAATGATTATAAAAATTTATATAATGTGTAAATATAATATCTATGAACTTAAAATAACTCTAGAGAGGAAATAAATATATCATATTCATAATAAAATGGACTTACATGACAAAACATACATAGGAAAATGAAGCAGTTAACACACAAAACAAGGGTAATAAAGAAATTTTATTAACAAAACGATATAAAAAGATCATACATGACATCATAAATTATATATAATTCTGTTATAAATTAATAACATGATTTAAAATATTTTATAGGAGGTTAAAAATACATTCAAATAAAGAAAATTATAGGGTAAAGGTTATTTCACAATCTCATTATTATTTGGGATTGTTTAGGTTTATGTATTTAATTAGAAATATTATATTAAATGTATATGTTTTCTAAAAAGGTTTTAAAAAATATTTTTACTATTATAATATGATTTTTGGAGTCTATTTTTACCCATGTTTTAGTTTTTATAAAACTGTTTGAAAGGAATCTTTTTTTTTTCATTTTCTAAACGAGGTACATTATGACCCTTTCAAAAAAAATATAAAAGGAATGTTTTTTTCTTAGTATATATGAAATGATAATATTTTAAAGATAGCATGACACCAAATTTTTTTGAAATTTCCTTTAAAAGTATAAATGTATCTTTTCAAATAAAATTTTTTCTTTTATAATTTCGTAGATTTTAAATAAATTTTGTCTATGTAAAAAGGCATTTCTCTTAATGAAATTTTAATGATTTTATGAGGCTATTTTAATCAATTTAAAAGTACTTTGTTGGATATTATGATTACTTGAGGTTTATCTCTTATAATACCATCTTATATACTTATTTTATGGGTTTATAATCAGTTTGACCGTGGATGATCTATTTTGATACCATTCATGGTTTTTGGTTTATGTATTCACATTTTGTATGATATCATTTAAATATGAATGTTTATATTGATTATGTTTCACTAATTTATTAAGAGGAATGAATTATACTTGGTAAGTAATGGGATGGGACCTTTATAGCCACTCGATGCATTAGTAGGTCTCATGAGACAAACTAGTTTGGGTCTTGGATGAGGCCTTACCTGTTTATGTATGGTGTCTTGATCGAAGCCTTGATGGTATGTTTATAATGTTCAAAATTATGAAATCCCTCATTATGAGATTATTTATAGATATTCCATGTGATTATAAGATTAATAGAATATCCATTTTATTATTTATATGTCATTTTTTGATTTTCATTATTTCATTCCATATTATTTTCAATATTATGTTTAAATAGATTATGTTTTAGTTATACACCGTGCCTCAATTTTTATACTTATTTATTCATAATAATTTCCTATATATTCTTAACCTTACTAAGCTTGTGATATCACCCATTTCTTAGGTTTTATATTTCTTTCTTTGGGAGGTAACAAAAGGGAGAAGGCTGTTATGGAAATTTATCATCTCTGGAGAGATGTTGATCAATGATGGTCACTGATTCAAAATAAAAATGATGAAAAAGAAATATAAAATATTCAATTGGAGGATTTTAAAGAAATTTTTATATAAGAATATTTTCCCCACAAACAGTGAGCATAAAATGGGAGTCAATTTATAAGTATACGGAAAAAGGAGGAAGATAATGTTTATATGTATGGGGCCAACATTATAGGGTTAACAAGGAATGAAACATATTACACACATAATTAATAGATTAATATTGATTGATTCTTTTAGGGGTTAAAACCATTCCTACGAAGGTAACTGGTCTGCCAAAATTTCTCATTATATGAAGATATAGTCTCATGTGTTATCAATATAGATAATCAATTATCTATGTCATATAAATTTATGTGAAAATAATAGAACAATAGGGATGAATAACACTCTGGAAAAATGAAATAAGGAAAAGGGTATAAAGTAAGATTTGAATTACAATCCTTCAATAAATATGGAAAGAAACATCACAGAACATGCTTATTGGGGATGAAAATTTGTTACAAGTGTGGGGAAAATGGATCCAAGCCCCTGATTTAATGGGAAATAAATTAGTTGGTAATGTGTAGTGTTTTATCTATTAGGTTATGGGACATTATTCAAAATGTTTTCCTAGGAATCAAAGAAATTTTCCCTAAAAAAGGCCAATCAAGGAAAGTGAATCTTATGCGATCAGAAATTCTGAGATTGAAGTTCCTAATGATGTGGTTGAAGGTAGTTTAATCATTTCCTCAAACTCAGATAATGTTTTATTTTATTCAAGGTCATCGTATTATTTTATATCTTTCTAGTTTTCCAAGAAAAGTATTCGTTTTCATTTTCATTTAATAATTGTTTTGTTAGTTAAAACTCATAAGGGAAGTCTCATTGTAACAAATATGTGTCATGTGGTTCTATTAATGACACATAAACATGATTTACTTACAAACCTTATCAGCATCAATTTGTTTGACTTTTATATAATCCTTGGTAATAACTGGATTTCAAAATATGATGTGAAAATTTAATTCAATAATAAAGAAATTATAATTTTTGGGGAAGATGAATAATCCATTATCTTTAGATAAGATACTTCATCATCTTATTTATAATGACCTGCTAATTCTCTTTGGATTTAGAATCCAATGAGTCCTTTCTTGGCCTTAGGCAACTTCCCCAATACACTAAAGGCTGGCAATAAATGATGAAGGGTTTCAATGAAAGTTGGGGGATGATTTATCCTTTAATAATAAAACTATTAACCAAGAAAACCATAACCGAACAACTCACTATATGATGCACGAATAAAAGGAATACATCTCAAATAGTTTATTCATATCATAAGTGATCCAAAGTATGAAATAGAGGAAGACACATAAAATATCATATTAAATAGAAAAAAGTAACTAAAGACTCTAAGAAGACCACAAGACTCCATCCTCCACATGCCACATGCATTGAGCTCACCAAACTGCGTGAGCATTATGAAGTGGTGGTCAAAACGTGTGAAACGTTACGTTTTCCAATGTCCCAGAAGATAGAATCTTTAAAAGCACTAAAGTTCCAATGTAGGGGTAAGTATAAAACTCAGTAGGTTTTCCCCAATGACGTCCCTACTCACACCACTAGGATATAAAAGTTATCCACATTTATATGAAACCAATTTTAAAATACAATTCTAAAAAACAGTTTATAACTCAATGTAAATATGTTCTCAAAACCATTTGTTCCCAAATAAAAACTCAATCCATTGAAACTAACTTCCAAAAAATTTATTTTTCTAGAAAAGTAACTAATAAAATCTTTAAAGCCATTCCACAATGTTATTTTTTCATACCCAATCTATGGTTCACAACACACACACCCATGCATGCTTTGTATGGCAGTTCCACACTCATGAACAGTCTCTCATCCAATCACCTTTTTTCCCAATGACACATTACCCCAATCTAGAGTTAGGTACCTTGTACCCCAGTGTTACACACACATTAATAAGGGTCACATCAAACATGAACTCACACCACACATATATGCCAAACCCATTAAAATAAACCACTTTAAACCATTTCAAAAAAACAACATTTTTATTGAAAATCAATGAACAAAAAAATTTCAAAACAAACCATGTAGTTTTAATAAAACATACCCTTTTATTTAAAACATTTAATCAATCTAATTTTACACTATTATATAAAATCCCCATTATAAAATCGATATTTTAAAACCAAGAACAAAAGTACTTTATTCAAAACACCCAATTTTCCATATTTCCACAATTTAGAAAACCATCACAAAAAAAGGTTTCCAAAAATTCATAAACATAAAGTTTACAATAAATTAATCAAAAGGAAATCAATTTGATATAATTACAAATAGTTCTATCAATATGAGTCGAGAGTGAAGCCACCTACCTTGAAGGTTTAGATGAAAATCGACAAGGGACAAAGAATGTATAAGAAACCAGGTCGATTATCCACTAAACCGCTTTAGATCTCTTCTCCTACAATAATAAAAACCAAAACTAAACATATTCGGAATTCACAATCTTATATCTACACATAACGAATGTAGATCTAAGAAACTGAGAGTAGAGGAGAAGTAGATATAAGTATATCTAAGAAATAGACCAAATGATAAAGAATGACCATAAACCTGAAGAATATGGCATCAAATCACCATGGGAAGCTTTCAGATCACCTTCTGGTCAATGGGAGATCCTTCCTTGGCCTTTAGAGAAGTAACATCCCATGTTAGGGCCACATAGGATAAAAAATTAAATTTATGCAAAGTACAACCTAGATAAACTTTTTAAGGAGGTGGTTTTTAATCTACACACAGTTAATCCGCACAGTTAAGAAAACCGTGCACTAACCGTGAATTAGCTTCTACCTTGAGGGGGATATAGACTCCTCACACCATCTCCTTAACCATATGGAAAACCTGCTAAAGCTATTTTCCCACAATTTTCAAAGTGCATGGTTTCTACTAAGGTTTCTGTAGGGTTTAGACAAACTGTGGGAAGCTCTTGATCACCTCCTTTAGCTCCAAAAAATCTAGTTGAAAGCTTACCAAAGTCTCCCATCCTTCACCCTTAACCTTAATAACCTTGAAAATCACCAATTAAGGGTTACAAAAAATAAACCATGGGTACTACATTCTCCCCACCATTGATATCTTTATCCTTAAAAAGTAGAAAACCCTCACATCCCTAAAAGAGTTCCATCCATTGCTATTTCATTTCCTTCTCATTCTCTGAAGCCTTGTCCTAAATCTGACCATATTTCCATTGAAATTGAACAAGACCATTTCCTTTCCATAAAATACTTTTTCTTATCTATCCACAATCCACATTAGGATATGTACCAATGAAGCATTCGACTCTAGTTCAATGTGATCCCATCTAATCACATGGTCAGGATCAGGATGATAATTTTTCAACTGAGATACGTGGAACACATTATGCACCACACTGAACCATGTTGGTAATTCCAACCGATATTCAACCTCTCCATCCCATTCCAGTATCTCTAAAGGGACAATATACTATGGAAAAATCATTATCTGCTTCCCAAAATGATTATTTCCAAGCCTCAGAGAGATCCTCAAGAACAGATGATCATTCACCGTGAACAACAATGGTCTTCGGTGATGACCCACATAAGATTTATGATGACTTTGAGCCGTCTTCATCTTCTTTATGATTAACTTATTCTTCTCTGTTGTTTCTAGAACAAGGTTCGGCCCGACTAGTGAATTTTATCCTATTTCCACCCAACACAGTGGAGAAGGACAAGGAAGCTCATACAATACTTCAAAAGGATCCATATGTATCGAGGCCTAATTTCTGTTATTATAAGATAAATCTAATAAGGGTATATGTTGTTCCCAAAATCCACCAAAATCCATTACACAATCACACAACATGTCTTCCAATGTTTGTATGGTCTACTTAGATTGGTCATCTGTTTGAGTATTATATGCCGTACACATAGTCAATTTAGTCCCAAGGGCTTTCTGTAAGGATTTATAGAAATGAGATGTGAACCTCGATATCTATCTCATATGATTGAAATTGGTATTCCATGTCTCTTTACAACATCTTGGATATATATTTTGGACATTTTTTATGCCATTTGAGTTTCATGAATAGGGATGAAATGGGATGACTTTGTAAGACGATCCACTATCACCCATATGTTTATGAACCATTCATGGAAGGAATGAAACAAAATCCATTGCTGTCTACTACTATTTCCACATTGGGATATGTAAATATTGCAACACACCCACTAGTCACTAATGCTCTGCCTTAACTTTCTGACAAGTAAAGCATTATGAAACATATTCATCCACCCTCTTTTTCATGCCGCTCCACCAAAACTGCACCTTCAATGCCTTATAGGTCTTATTTGTTCCTAGATGTAAAACCTATATCGAATGGTGGTAAGCATGAATAAGTTGTTCCATAAAGTCCATAAGTACAACCATATAATATATGGAACGCAAAATTGGATTCCCATTAAGTTTACAGTCCTCAATGGTCTCCCCACCATTGAGTATTAAACTCACATCCATACATTCTGAATCTGATGTTTGTGCCTCTTTAACCATCTTTAATAAATCTGCAACAATAATTTCTGAAAATAAAACCATAACATTACCTTAGTCTTCAAATTCCACATTCATGTTGGCTAGGACTGACATAAGCTTCCATTCACTTCAAGATTCTTTCACCAATTGAGCATATGAATATCTGCACAATGCATCTTCCACCGAATTCTCTTTTCCTGGTGTATACATTAAGTCAAGAGTTGAACATATAGAGCTACTCCATCCATCTACAATACCTCATATTTAAATATCATTGTGAGAAGATATTTTTTAGGCTCTTATGATTTGTAAGCACATTAAATTTTTCACCAAATATACATTGACACCATGTCTTAAAAAATGAATGACTTATGCTAATTCCAAGTCATGTGATAGGTAATTCTTCTCATGAAATCTCAAATTTCTTAAACTATAAGCAACCACATGGTATTCCTACATGATAACAAATCCCAACCCCGATCCTAAAGCATCACAGTACACCACATATCCCTATCTTGATTCTAGAAAAATTAAGATAGGTGGTGAAGTATGATGGACTTTAAACTCTTGGAAAGACTTATGGCATTCCAATTTCCATTAGAATAGAGCATTATTATTTTTCAAATCTGTCATTGACATGGCTAGCCATGAGAATTCATGCACAAATCATCGATAATAACCATATAGATCAAGAAAAATTCATATTTCAAAGGAATTTTTTAGTGGTTTCCACTAGTTCATAGATTCTATCTTTTTTGGGTCCACTAAAACACCTTTATCAGAAATCACATGTCCAAGAAAGTGTATCTCTTGTATCCAAATATCACACTTTGACAATTTGGAATACAAACAATGGTCTATAAAGTTCCCCAACACTGTCACAAAGTGTTTCTCATCCTTAGACCTTGTCCTTAAATACACCAATACATTTTCAACAAACACCACAAAAAAATAATCCAGATATCTATGAAATATCATATTCATCAAATCCATAAAGACTGCTGGTTCATTCTTAAGACAAAAGGCGTGACTATGCATTCATAGTGGCCATATATGCTTCTAAAATCTGTCTTGGGAATATATTTTTTCCACACTCACAATTGATGAAATCTTGATCACAAGTAAAATTCACAGAACCATTGAGATCCCCTAAAATTTTCAAATAGAACATCAATTCATGGAATTAGATACTGATTCTTTATTATAACTTGTCTAATCTTATGATAATTAACACACAACTGAAGAGTTACATATTATTTCATCATGACCAAGACTAGTGCTTCCCATGGAGACGTACTTGGCAGAATGAAACCCTTGCTTTCTAGCTCCTCCAACCGCACTTTCCATTCCCTTAACCATATTGGTTCTATAAAATTAGATGGAAGGGAAATAGGACAGATTCCTGGAATGAGATCAATCATAAAATCCACTTCTCTTATAGGTGGTGTAATGTCCTAGAATTTATGTGTAAATGTTTTAATATATATGGAATTATTTCGAGAGCTCATGCTCTGATGGTAGGTGATTCCGAGGCCTGGGGTTCTCAGAATGTAATTTTGAACGTATTTTAAAGTATGTTCCAAAACACGGGAGTGGGTTTTTCTAAATTTTGATCCAATGATCAGATCAAAAATAAAAGGGCACCATTAAACATGGAATGCCGGGACTCACCTAGAAAGTAAATAACATCGACTGATAAGGGTCGGAGGGAAAATATAATTTTCAGACTTTTTGGAAAATAATAAAATAAATTTAAAAGTTATTTTATTATTCTTTTGCACTATTGAGCGGCGGACGATGGTGCTGCGGTGCGGCGACAAGGCATATTAAAAGAAACTTATAATTTCTTGTTTTTGTGAAAACATGTGAGCTATAATATTTCATAAATGAAACAACATAATGACACGATGTCACAGTGTAATAAAAGCACTGTGATGTGTTTTCTTTTAATAACATGTTGGAGAAATCAGTTGGGGGAATTTTCTCTGATGACATGCATAGATCCTCTCTCTCCCTCTGCCTCTAAATATGAATGCTATCGATGAACCCTGGTGGGACAAATTAGAGAGATGACGAATGACCATGAATTCTAATGAAGCGAGGATCGATGATGACTTGAAGCTTCATCCCTCGTCAGTGATGGATCCTCAAACCAAGTAGGGGTTGTTCAATTAAATTCCTTTCCATGATATTTTTCTAAAGCAACGAATGTAGGTGGACCCATGAAAAGGTTGACCCAAAAATCATTCTCCAATGTGGTAGGGTGTGATTTCTTGGGTTTATACACTGGGATTTGTATATTTTCGATAGAACATTATCCCCAAACCTCCCCCCTGCTTTAAGCTTCTAACACAGAGGGCGTAGACCAACAGAAACAAGGCCCGACCCCCTCCTCCTTGTACATTCTTGGTTGATTAAAATTTTTAATAGAGGAAAGGGAATTTCAAGACCCCTACAGGGAATACAAAAACCTGAGGGGCCCGAGGGCATAAACAGTTTTGAAATCGGATCACCGGAGAAGACCTGGTGGCCCGCGGAAGGTGCAGCCAGGGCGACACCAATGACGCATCGGTAGTGACTGGCAATGGAAGCCTACAGAGGTGGATATAGGTGGGAGGTGGAGACCAGAGGCAGAGGTCTGCAGTAGTGTCCATATGCAGGAGGCATCCCCAACCGGTTCCACAAACGTATGGAGCGGCTGAACCTCGTCAGACGCAGGGGCGGAGGCGGTGCACCCAGTGTACACTACGGTGGAGGAGGCCACGATAGTCAGCTGGACACAATATCGGCCTGACCCTCCTATAAGTGAGTGACCCACTCCTTGCAGGTTGAATGTGAACAAAGGGGGCATGGTTGGCTGAACCGACCGCGCACTCCCTAACCAAACTGGCTGAGCCGAACTAGCCGGCCCACTGGGCTAAGCCGGGCCAGTATACTAGGCCGCCTGAGTGGCCTAGATAAGGTTTTGAGCTACTCTGCCTTAGCATATTGGATTGATGGGATAAAACCAGGCTCCATGGTGGCCTGAGCTAGGAAAAGAGACCATCCCGCTAGTGTGGGCCGAGCCGGATAAATTTTGGGTCACTGGGTGACCAAGCAGATTGGACCCACAAGAAACCATAGATGGGTCCAGTAAGGCCTAATGGGCTAGGTTGACAAAGTGAGTCATGTGAGACCTTGGACTATGATTGGTCGAGTTGGTCCGATCGAGTTGGACCGGGCCCGGATGCAACCACCCCTGTTTACTAAAACGCATGTATCATGCAAACCGAGCACCAGATTGACTGGATGTTTGTAGCATTGGGAATTTATCGACGAGGAAGTCTCTCTCAGATACTATATATGAGTTTTGGTGTGGGTTGACATATGTCCTGGTAGGATCATACTGGAATCCAATCAGACCCTTTTTACAAAAAAATGTTCATATCATACAGACCATGCATCTATTCTACGCGTCGTCTATTGCGTTGGGACCATTACAAAGAGACAATCGTTTGGGTTACTCAATGTGGGACTTCAAGGAATTTGAGTTAAGAATGATGGCTTGAAGAATAGATACTGTGGAAACCAAGTGCACTAAGTGCAGAAATCTAGTGGTTGGCTGTGATGTGAGGAATGAGGAGTGACCATTAATGGATCATCATAAGAATGAACCTTCAAGGATCAGCGTAATAGAAAGCCTTCAAGGATCATCATAAGATCCACCATTCATGGATCAATATAAGAGAGACCCTTTTTTGTTCAACAGTAGTGAGACCCTTCATGGATCAACCGTAGAGGGACCCATTGTGGATCAGCAGCAGAGCGAACCTTTGTGGATCAACTGCAGATTGACCATTCATGGATCAACAGTAGATCCTATCAACAAAATAAGATGATCTATCTTTATGAATATTCATCTTTACTTATGTAATTTTGTTATACCTAAGATCTGAGAGTATAGTTGGAGGACTAGTAGAGGAAGGGGTTCGTAGAAAACAGTGTTTCTTCAAAGGTAGCCTCAGTATTTTTTTTATAGAAGGCATATGGGAGATTGATGATATGCGTGGACTTCTGATGCCTAAACTAGGTGACCGTGAAGAACAAGTATCCACTTCTGAGAATTGATGACCTCTTCGATCAGCTAAATGGAGTGAGGTGGTTCTTGAAGATCCAACTCAGATGAGGTTATCATCAGCTTCGAGTACAAGATGATGATGTACCGAAGACAACCTTTAGATATCGGTATGGACACTATGAGTTTTCAGTGATGCCCTTTAGCATGAACAATTCCACAGTAGTGTTCATGGGACTCATGAACAAGATCTTCTAGACTTACCTCGATCGTTTTGTGGTGGTCTCTATTAATGAAATTTTGGTGTACTGAGCATCAGAGGAGGAATATGCTACACAACTGCAGATAGTTTTGGATACACTCAGAGAGCACTAGATTTATAGTAAACTCTCAAAGTGATATTTATGGATTCTAGAGGTCTGATTTTTGGAAAACTTCATCTCATAGGCTGGAGTTGCAGTGGATCAAATGAAGATAGAGACAACGCTTTCTTGGGAGCCACCCAAGAGCATGACTGAGGTGCAAAGTTTCATTGGGTTGGTTGGATAGTACCAGAGGTTCGTGCCCAACTTTTCCAGAGTATCAACACCTTTATCAACCTTGAAATAGAAGGTAAACCCATTTTTGTGGACGGAAAAGTTCCGGAAGAGCTTCCCAGAGCTGATACGGAGACTAACGAGTGCCCCTATCTTGAGATTAACAGAAGAGGGAATTGGGTATGTAGTTTTTTATGATGCATTAGGGACCAGAATATGTTGTTTCTTGATGTAGGAGTGAGAGGTGATTGCCTATGGCTCATGTCAGTTGAGTAAATAGGAGCAGAACTACACAACCCATGAATTGGAGTTAGAAGTAGTTGTATTTTCCTTGAAGATGAGGCAAAACTACTTGATGGGTGAAAGGTTTACTGTCTACTCCGACCAAAAGAGTATCAGGTATATCTTCCCACAGAAGGACCTGAACCAGAGACAACAACAATGGATAGAGTTTCTCCTGGACTAAGACTTTGAGATAGTCTATACTCCTGGGAAGGGGATCAAGGTTGAATACACGCTCAACTAGAGGTCTGGTATACCGCTGCCGAGTGAGGTGACAGAGCATCTAGTCGCGATGAAGATATCCTTCTTGCATAGTGAGGGAGTAGCTTAGCATCAGTTGATGACTATCACTCCTCCACTCTTACATCGAGTTTGGGGGGCACATCTTGTGGATGTTGACTGTGAGGGCCGACATGCTCAGTTATCTTCAAGAAAAGCTCCTGATGGATTTTTTATTGGTGGGGAGCACGTCATCCTTTTTTGAGGATGCACCATAGTACCGGTGATGTTACAGGAGGAGGTGTTGAGATATTTCCATACATCCCCTTTGGTGGTACATTCTCATGTGTTGAAGATGTACCAGGACCTCCAAAATTAGTACTGGTGGCTAGGGATGAAGAAAATGATGCAAGAGTTCATTCCATGATGAATCACTTGTCCGCAAGTGATGGTTGAGCATCAGGACCCAACAGGCTTGGCACAACCACTATAGGTACAAAATGGAAGTGGGATGGTATCTCCGTGGACTTAGTGAGAGGGTTACTATGCATGTTTAGGGTCCACGATTCTATCTGGGTGATCATTGAATGACTCACCAAGCTGGCTCACTTCCAACCCATATGGGAGTAGGGATCAATAGAGGGTTTGGGATGCCTCTATTTCCAGAAGATAGCGCGTCTTCACAGGGTTCCTTTGACGACCATCTCAGACCGTGATTCACATTTTACATCCCAGTTGTGGAAGGGGTTATATGAGGCATTCATGAATCAGTTGTGCTTGAGCACAACTTTTCACCCCTAGACAGATGGTCATATGGAGCAGAACATACAGACCTTGGAGGATATTCTACATTCTTGTGTCTTGGATTTTGGTCATATTAGGGAGGAAGACCTACCACTGGTGGAGTTTACGTACAACAATTGTTATCACTACACCATTATCATGGCACCATTTGAGGACTTGTACGGGCGGCCAAGAAGAACACCTCTATGCTAGAGAGACCCTGGGGAGTCAGCAGTCATTGGTTCAGAGTTGGTAAAAACTCCCATTGAGAATGTTAATATCATCCCATAGCAGACGAGGACTTCATAGAGTAGACAGAAGTATTGCGTCTATAAGAGACAATGACACTTGGAGTTCAATGAGTGAGACCATGTTTTCCATCATATCTCACCCTGATGGGTATTATAGATATTTTTTTGAGGTCGAAATCTATCTTCGAGGTTCTCCAGACCTTTCCAGATCCTCAGAAGAGTTTGCGAGGTTGTGTACCACCTATCTATTCCCCCACAGATGCATCGGGTGCACGATGTTTTTCACATATCCCAGATGAGGTGGTGCATTCATGATCCCTCGCACATCATCGACTATGTGAGATGTACATTGATAATGGGGGGAACTTTTTGGAGTTACTGGTGGAGATAGAGGTTCAACAGGAGTATATCCATCATGGATTGTCAATTCCTCTGGTGCGTGTTCAGCGGAAGCACAAGAACATCTAGGAGAGAACAAGGGAGAAGGAGGATCAGATTCTTACTCAGTACCCCCATTTGTTTGATTAGCCTTTGTTTTGGATTTTGGGGATGTAAAGGCCTAAGGCGGGGAGTATGTAATGTCCCAAAATTCTCATGTAATGTTTTTATATATAGAATTATTTTGAGACCAAATGATCTGACGACATGTGATTCCTAGGCCCGGGGTTCTAGGAATGTAATTTTGAACTTATTTTAAAGTACGTTCAGTAAATGTGCTAGCACATTTTTATATCTTTTGAATAGGTTATTTGATTGAAAATATGAGGGTACCATTGAAATCAAAATGACGAAACTCACCTACAAATGACTTAACTTTGACCGACATGGGCTGGAAAGAAAAGATAATTTTCAGAATTTTTGAAAAATAATAAAATAAGTAAAAAAGTTATTTTATTTTTCTTTTTCATTGTAGAGTGGCAGACGATGGCGCTGCGGTGTGGTGACAAGATGCATTAAAGGAAACTTATAATGAAATATTTTTGTGAATGAATAATGGCTATTGTCATGACCCATCCCAGTGGGGCCCAAGCCGCAACTCCCCAAGCCCACCTCCAATAGGCCAGGGGCTGCTGAATAGCACTGAGTAGGCATGTTACTAACATGGGAGGCATTTCCTATAAAAATGTACACACACACACATATCTCCAAGCTCACAAAGCTAAAAATATAAAAACTACGAAAAATGTAAATGCATGCATACACCAAAAATCTAAACCAACAGAGTACGACATGAAAGTAATTTACATTAAGTGTAAAACCATGGGCCAAAAGTACAAGCCCAACAAAAGAAAGTTTGTAACAAAGTTCAACCTGTAAGGAAAGGTACTGGTATTGTAATCTATAGCCGAAAGAACACACCTCAGCCTGCCTGATCTCACTGAGCACCGTCTGGTCCTGGTCCAACAAGAATCCTGTCAAATGCAAGCACGTTTGAACAAAACATGACACGTGTGGGAAAAGCCTATGTAGGGGTGAGTATAACAACACCCAACAGGACACCCCGAAACCACAAAGGAAATACAACAAGGGAAAATACAACAAAGTAAAGATACAATCAGCTCCACATAGTATATGTCTATAGAACATATAACAAGAATATCAAGATATACTCATACACGATCGACTATCACGAAACCACCAATAAGATCCAGCTCGAAGATTCCACTAAGCACGTAACAAGGGGAATACACTCCTAGGTCTGAAGAGAGAGATACGAAGTACTCCTTCCGGGAGAACACACTCCACAAGTACATTGAGAACATGATGCCCAGATAAGGATCACAACCAAGTCGTGGAGTGATTTCGACAACTCAGTCTGAGCTAATCCGCTAAGCAGAGGATCAACGCCCGGGTAAGGTTGGTCATGTAGATACCACGAAATCTACCTAGGGTACCAGGAATGAATAGAGGATCCGACTCTAAGTCTCATAGAGGGGATTCCAACAACTCTATCCAGGAAGTCCTTCTGAAGGGATCATTCTCTTGTATAAAGGAAATGATACCAGAAACTTCAAGGAAAAGACCAAGGGTATGAACCCAAAGAAAACTAGTCCAAGTCACAGCAGACAAGTGGATCAAGCCATGAAAGATTGGTTACACGGCGTGTAGTACAGTTACACACCATGTTCCTTGACCCCGGGTACTGCCCGTGTAACGACCCATGTCGTCGGTCCAGTCTGTGTAAAACTAGACTACATGACATGTATAAGGATCAAAAACCATGTTCCTTGACTCCGAGTACTTCCCGGGTAAACGGCATGTGTCATCCATTCAAGCTATGTAAAACCTAACTACACGGCATGTAGAAGAATCACACACCATGTTCCTTGACTCCGGGTAATGCCCATGTAAACGGCTCGTGTCACTTGAATTGTCATATAGAAATAAACTACATGGCATGTAAAAGGGTCCCACGCCGTGTTCGAGCACCTAGGGCTCACTTCGTGTACGCTGGCCATGTGCCCATACATGGTCTCTGTCCGTGTCCATGTCGCCTGCCCGTGTACCAGTACACGGGGTATCCCGTGTATTTGGCTGGGTCTAGCCGAGGAAGGGTATACAAGCCTTGTCCTCGGCCATGTACCCAACCTGTGTCAGTGTACTCCCGGAATACACTCAATGTGGTCTGCTGACGAACACACACCGTTTATCCCATAATACAAGGCGTGTAGTCGGGATTTTTCAAGAAACACCATCTTCTTGCTCGCACCGCGGCTGAACCTCCGGATCCTCGGTTTCTCGTCCGTTCATCCCGATACTCCAGGGATTTGTTCGTTTCATCATACAAACATCATAACGGGTGTTTTAGACTCTTAAATCAGATCATAAACCTTAAACAATCCATCCGAAGAAAAATTCCTGAAAACTTGTATCTCCCGATCCGCTCCGAATCGCCCGCCGAAACCGTCATCACACCTCTGTGACATCACTCCAGGGTTGGATCTTCAATCTCGAATCGTTGCGCCAATAAAAGAATGTGCAACAATCGATTTCCTCCAAGAACATGTACAACGCAAAGAAGAACGTGAGGGAGAAAAATACAAGAATCAAACAAGAGGGACGAACCTCGATCGTTGTTTGTAACGATTCGGGTTCATCATCGTAGATCAAAACCGAAAAACCTCAAAATCCACGCAAACCCATCCCACAAGAACGATCGATCCATAGAATAATCTGTTCATGGATTAGCCCACGTTCATCGTGGAAATCAAAAACAGGGAAGGAAATCAAAAACAAACATCCTACTTGGATCTGCGGCGTTCGTTGGTGAAGATCCGGTTGCCGCGTCGTCATCTCCGACGAAGCTCGTCAAGAACACTGTCGTCATGTTCGGAGGTTTTCTCCAGAGCCTCCAGATCCACCAAGGGTTTTAGTGTTATGGGGTTTGTAACCCTGGACCCCTACTCTAGCCTTTATTTAAAAAAGGATAAAGATATCTGCTGCAACTGATTTAAAAAAAATATTTGAAATTAAATATTTTATTATGGTTACATCCAAAACCAAGATTTCGTGACCGACCTATGCTAGTCGATGTTAGGTCCCTTTTAGGGTAAACCCACTACTCTGAACACAACGGTGCCATCCAATTTTTTATCCAAGAACCCATTCGGGAGTTATTCCACTTTTTCAGGAAAACTGCACACACGCATAATTTAATTATTTAATTAAATTCCAACATTTGTTCCGGGCTCACCGGGCCTCAGAACTACACGCCATCTCAGAGCCTGGAGTTGAATTAATTCCCATATAATATTAAAATAATACATTAAAAAATCCGGGACATTACATCACACCCACCTTAGGGATTTTACGTCCCCGAAAAGTCAAAACAAAGGCTACTAAAAAATATGTGGGTACTGCACGTGAATTTGAGCCTCCCGCTCCCACATGCTCTCCTAGAGATTCCCGTGATTCCACCAGACACACACTAAGGGAATAGCTCGCCCACAAAGGATATTCTCCTGCCGATCCTAGATCTCCACTGGGTACTCAGCAAAGGTCGCTCCATCATCGATGTCCAGCTCGCCCCAGTCGATAACGTGCGATGGATCATGCACATACCTCCGCAGTTGCGACACATGGAAGACGTTGTTTCCCTGGTCTATCTGAGGAGGTAGAGCCAAGAGATACGCCAACTCTCCAACTCTACTCAGAATTTCTAAAGGGCTGAAGAACCTCAGAGATAGCTTGCTGCCTCGGCCAAATATCTACAATCCTCGTCGAGGTGAGACCTGAAGGAACACATGGTCTCCCTCCTCAAACTCCAAGGGCCTCCACCTCCTATCGACATAAGAACTTTTCCAAATCTATGAAGTCTTCATCTTCTCCTAGATGACCTACACCTTCTCTGTACTAGCTCTCACCATCTCTGGGCCCATAAGTGCTGACTCTCTTAGTTCAGTCCAGCAAATCGGTGACTTGCAAGGTCGCCCGTACAAAGCCTCGAATAGTTCCATACCAATAGTGGAATGATAAATTTTGTTATAAGAAAATTCCAATAGTGGTAGGTGATCCTCCCAGCTACGACCGAAGTCAAGTATACAATCTCGAAGCATATCTTCCAGGACCTAGATGGTCCATTCTGTTTGACCATCAGTCTCAGGATGAAATGCTGTGCTCAAGCGTAACTTAGTCCCAAAAGCTTCCTGCAATCCCTTCCACAATCGGGATTTGAAACGAGCATCACAATCTGAGACGATCGTGGATGGAACTCCATGAAGTCGAACTATCTCCTACATGTAGAGGCCTCCCAAGCTCTCTACTGAACTCTGCTCGTGTATGGATAGGAAGTGGGCCGACTTGGTGAGTCGATCAACGATCACCCAGATGGAATAGTGTCCCCTAGACGTACATGGTAAACCCATCACAAATCCCATGGATATCCCATACCACTTCCACTCTGGCGCCTCAAGGGGATGAGTCAAGCCTGCTGGCACCTGGTGCTCATCCTTTACTTGCTGACAAGTAAGGCACCGAGAAACAAACTCTACTACACACTTCTGCATTCCTGGCCACCAGAACTGACGTCGGAGGTCCTGATACATCTTTTCCATGCCTGGATGCACTGCCAAAGGGGATATATAGAACTCCCTCAGAACCTCCTCCCGCAACATCACTGGTACTACTGTACACCCTCTGAAAAGTACAACGTGCTCCCCACCTTCTGAATATCCATCAGCAGCAACACCTATGGATATCTGAGCACGTAGAGTCTCACAACTATCATCCTCGCGCTGTACTTCCCTGACTCGTTGTAAGAGTGGAGGGGTAACAACCATCGATTGAAGGTAATCTCCCTTATCTCTATCCACGAAGGATAACTATAAATAGTCCAACAACCTCATTGCCTCATCCAGCAACTATGAACTAGATTTCCTGCTGAGAGCATCTTCCACAACGTTCCCCCTCCCAGGTGTGTAAACGATCTCAAAGTCATAATCCTGGAGGAAATCAAGCCATCTTCTTTGTCTCAAATTTAGATCCTTATGAGAAAAGATATATCTGAGACTCTTGTGATCAGAGTAGATAGTAAACCGCTCACCCATCAGGTAGTGTCGCTACATATTCAACGCGAAGACTACAACTGCCAACTCAAGATCATGGGTCGCATAGTTCTTCTCGTGTGGCCTCAAATGATGTGATCCATAGGCAATCACTGTTTTCCTCTGCATCAGGACACAACCAAGCCCAGTTCCTGATGCGTCACAGGACACTACGTACTCGACACCCTCCTCCGGTAACCTCAAGATCGGGGCGCTCGTTAGACTCTATCTCAACTACTGGAAGGCCTGCTGACATCTCTCGGTCCACATGAAAGGCTGCCCATTTCAGGTCAAAGCTGTCATGGGTGCTAAAATCCTGGAGAAACCAAGAATGAATCTCCGATAGTAGCCTGCCATCCCAAGGAAGCTCCGAACCTCCGTCATTCTCTAGGGTGGCTCCCATGCTAGTACTACCTCCACCTTGGCTGGGTCTACTACTACACCATCTGCTGAGATAACGTGTCCCAGAAAGTGGACCTCCTCTATCCAGAACTGGCACTTTGAGAGTTTCATGTACAATTGGTGCTCTTGGAGTGTGTCAAGAACCATCCTTAGGGGTCTTGCGTGCTCCTCCTCGGATGCAGAGTACACAAGGATATCATTGATAAAGACCACTACATACCGATCTACATAGGGCTGAATGATCCAGTTCATGTGTCCAATGAAAACTGTCGGGGAATTCGTCATGCCGAAGGGCATCACCAAGTACTCATAGTGACCGTAGCGGCATCTGAAATCTGTCTTCGGTATATCCTCATCCCGTACCCACAATTGGTGATAGCTTGATCATAGATCAACCTTCGAGAACCATCGTTCCCCTCTCAACTGGTTGAATAGGTCATCGATCCTCGGTAGTGGATACTGGTTCTTCACGGTCACCTGATTCAAGCACCGTTAATCCACACATATCCTCATTCTCCCATTTTCCTTCTTGGAAAATAGCACTGGGGTCACCCAGGGTGAAATGCTGGGTCTCACAAAGCCCTTCTTCGTTAAGTCGTCCAGCCGCACTCTCAGCTCATGAAGCTCTGTAGGAGCCATCTGATATGCTGATTCCGATATCTGTGTCATCCCGGGTTATAACTCAACGCAGAAATATATCTCCTGACGAGGAGGTAGTCTGAGGACATCCTCTGAAAATATGTCCTCGTAATCAGCCACTACTGCTAGAAACTAGAACTCGTAACACCTATCGCGCCAAGGGCAAGGCTAGCCAACTGATGTGAAATCAGTTGTACCTTCCTATGCACGAGTCCATCCTGCACTGCCTGCGTCTCTCTTTCACCGAAAAAAGAGAACCTCGTTCCGTCACTGTGGAAACACCCCACCCTTTGCCTAAAATAGTCAATATGGGCATGAACTGTGGATATCCAATCCATACCAAGAATGACATCGTAAGGCCTCGACACTACCTCCAAGAGGTTCCAAACGAAACTCTCACCTCCAAGGGTGAGGTCACACTGTCTATAGAGGTGTGCGATCTCTGAATCTTCTCCAGTCGGTGTTTCTAAGTGTAAGGGTCGAGTCAATGGCTCAACAGGAATCTCAAGGTCACGAACAAGATAACCAGCCAGAAAGGAATGACTAGCACCTGTGTCTATCAGTATGGAAACCAATGTAGAAAAGGCACATATTGTACCTCAAATCATTCTGGGAGTACCTGGGTCATAAGCCTATGTCACCTACAGCTGTCCCTGCCTTTGTCCACCGGCTCCCTGAGCCTAGGTTGGACCTCCTGGGGGTGGTGGTGGCAAAGGGTCAAAATGCCGACCACCTCCAGCTGCTCTCCCAGATCCTCTACCGCGTCTGCCGCCCAACGGATCTATCTACTCCACACGTTGCCTCTACCTCGGTGGTCCATACACTGCTCCCGTGTCAGTAGTACGGTGGGTCAGAAAATCTCGAGCGAGATGTCCCGTGCCATCACATGAGTAGCATCGCCTCTCTCGAGGCTGGCTGGATGCACCCTGCAAACCCTGTACGACAGATCCCCTGTCCTGGGATCTCCTCTGAAAACGTCTCCCACGCCTGGGTCCCTGACGTCGGCTCCCTACTACCGAGATCTCAGCTCCAGCTCGCCCACCACTGACAATTGCTGGCTGTCTCTGCTCTGCCAAGAAGCTCTCGACCACCAAAGCCCGCTCGAGCACCCCAGTATAAGTAGGTATGCTCATAGGGATGATGCTAGCCCAGATATCTTTGTATAAGCCCCACTAAAAAGTCCAAGCACTGAAGTAGTGATCTATGACCATATCCACCGAGTACCGCGAGAGGTCAGTAAACCTTGATGAATAGTTGGCCACCGACATGGTTCACTACTGGAGGTGAAGAACTCCTGTATACGGACTGCTCTTAGGGTAACCGATGAAAACTCCTCTCTGAAGAGACACTCAAACTTAAGCCACGCAAGAGTCGCCTCGTCGTGGGTTTGGATAACCAAACTCCATCATCGCCCTGTCGATCCCTGCAGAAGGCTCGCTGCCAGGATCACCATCTGGTCTGCTGGTGTCCTGACCAAACAGAAGACTCTGGTCACCACCTCATGCTAGTCCTCTTCTGCCTGAGGATCAGGCTCGCCTCGAAACCTGAGGGGTCACTGTATCTGAAACTCATGGAGTGCACTCAGTTTGCGCTCCACCTCCACTGGTACAGCAGGCACTAAACACTGCTCCACAGGTGGAAAGATAACTGGCACACCACCTGATGGTAAAACTAGGGGATCCGGTCCCTATATCAAAGCTTCATCACTAAGGAGGTCATCGTCGTGATCGAGCTGCTGGATCCTTGTGGGTATGCGTTGCAGAGGCATCCTGTTAAAAAAATGTATCTCAGTCAATGAGTATATCAGGAGAGCTGACTCAAGAAGGACACTGAAACCACAACCCATTCCTATATGATTCATGTACCATTATTTTCCCTTGAAACTAGTGTTATCATGCTCCGAGTCGAAAAGCAGGTTATCAGAGTCCTGGTGTATGGGTACGTCGGACGCCCGCACCAACACCGGGATCCCTGGCCTGAAAAAAGAACTTGAAACACTAAACAATGTTTTCCCAACCAACTCACAGACTCTCAGTCCTAAGGTAGAACCAATGAACTCTAATACCACTCTATCACGACCCGTCCTAGTGGGGCCCAAGCCACAACTCCCCAGGCCCGCCTCCAATAGGCCAGGGGCTGGTGACTAGCACCGAGTAGGCATGTTACTAAATTGGGAGGAATTTCCAATAAACCTATACATAGACACACACACATCTCCAAGCCCACAAAGCTAATAAAGCAAAAACTACTAAAAAGGGACATGTGTGCATACACTAAAAATCTCAACCAACAGAGTACAATAAGAAGGTAAAGTACAGTAAGTGTAAACTGTTGGGCCAAAAGTACAATCCCACCAAAATAATGTCTATAAAAAAGTCCAACCTGTAAGGATAGGTATTGGGACTGCAATCTGTAGCCTTAGGAACACACCTCAGCCCGCCTGATCTCACTGAGCACCATCTGATCCTAGTCTACCTAGAATCCTGTCAAAGGCTCGCTCGTCTGCACAAGACACGACATGTACAGGTAAATCCCGTGTAGGGGTGAGTATAACAATACCCAGTAAGACACCCCGAAACCACACAAGAAATACAACAAGGGAAAATACCACAAAGGAAAGATACAGTCAGATCCACACAGTATATGTCTACAGAACATATAACAAGAATATCCAGATATACTCATACACGATCAACTATTGTGAAACCACCACTAAGATCCATCTCGAAGATTCCACTAAGCACATAACAAGGATAACACACTCCTAGGTCTGAAGAGAGAGATACAAAGTACTCGTTCTAGGATAACACACTCCACAAGTACTTTGAGAACATGATGCCCAGATGAGGATCACAACCAAGTCATGGGGTGATTCGGACAACTCAGTCTGAGCTAATCCGCTATGTTGAGGATCAACGCCCTGGTAATTTTGGTCACGTAGATACCAAGAACTCTACCTAGGGTTCCAAGAATGAATAGAGGATCCGGCTCTAAGTCTCACAGAGGGGATTCCAACATCTCTATTTAGGAAGTCTTGCTGAAGGGATCATACTCTTGTATAAAGGAAATGATACCAGAACCTTCAGGGAAAAGACCAAGGGTACGAACCCTAAGAAAACTAGTCCAAGTCACAGAAGAAAAGTGGCTCAAGCCATGTAATATTGGTTAAACAACGTGTAGTATTGTTACACGCCGTGTTCCATGACCCCGGGTACTACCCGTGTAATGGCCCGTGTAGTCCTTCCAGTCTGTGTAAGACAAGACTACACATCGTGTAGAAGGATAACACACCGTTTTCTTTGACTTCAGGTACTGCCCATGTAAATGGCCCGTTTCATTCATTCATGCTATGTAAAACCTAACTACACGGTGTTTAGAAGAATCACACGCCGTGTTACTTGACTCCAGGTACTTCTCGTGTAAACAGACCATGTCACTCGGCTTGTCTGATAGAAATCAACTACACAGTATGTAGAAGGGTCACACGCCGTGCCCGAGCACCTGGGGCTCACTTCGTGTACACTAGCCATGTGCCCGTACACGGTCTCTGTCCGTGTCCGTGTTGCCTGCCCGTGTACCAGTACTTGGGTTATCCCGTGTATCTGGCCGGGTCCGGCCGGGGAAAGTTATACATGCCGTGTCCTTGGCCGTGTACCCAACCTATGTCCATGTACACTCGGAGTACATGCCATGTGGTCTGCCGACGAACAGACGCCCTATAGCCCATACTACACGGCGTGCAGTCGTGATTTTTCAAGAAACACCGTCTTCTTCCTCACGCCATGGCTGAACCTCTGGATCCTCGGTTCCTCGTCTGTTCATCCCGATACTCCATGTATTGGTTTGTTTAATCATACGAACATCATAATGGGTGTTTTTGGCTCTTAAATCGGATCATAAACCTCGAACAATCCATCCAAACAAAATGCCTGAAAACTCGTATCTCCCGATCCACTCCGAGTCGCCTGTAGAAACCGTCGTCACACCTCCGTGACATCGCTCCATGTTTGGATCTTCAATCACGGATCGTTGTGCCAACAAACGAATGTGAAATGATCGATTTACTCCAAGAACACATAGAACGCAATGAAGAAAATCAGGGAGAAAAATACAAGAGTCAAACAAGAGGGAAGAACCTTTATCGTTGTTCGTGATGATTTGGGTTTATTGCCGTTAGATCAAAAACGAACAACCTCAAAATCCCCACAAAAACCGTCTCACAAGAATGATCAATCCATGGGCTAATATTTTAGTGGATTAGTCTGTGTTCGTCATGGAAATAAAAAACAAGGAAGGAAATCAAAACCAAACATCCTACCTGGATCCGCGGTGTTTTTTGGAGATGATCCGGTCACCGCGTCGTCGTCGCCGGTGAAGCCAGTCAAGAACACCGTCGCCGCGTTGGGAGGTTTTATCCAGATCCTCCACATCCACCAAGGGTTTTAGGGTTATGGGTTTTGTAACCCTAGACCCCTGCGCTAGCATTTATTCAAAAAAGGATAAATATATATGCTACAACTGATTTAAAAAAATATTTTAAATTAAATATTTTATTACGGTTATGTCCAAAAGCCATATTTCGCCACCGGCCTGCTCCAGTCAATGTTAGGTCCCTTCCAGGGTAAACCTGCTACTCCGAACACAACGGTGCCATTAGATTTTTGATCAGAGCACCTATTTGGGTGTTATTACACTTTTTAGGAAAACTACACTTGCGCGTAATTTAATTATTTAATTAAATTCAAACATTTGTTCCAGGCTCACCGGGCCTCGGAACTGCACTCCGTCTCAGAGCCTAGTCTCGAATTAATTCCCATGTAATATTAAAATAATACATGGAAAAATCTGGGAAATTATAGCTACACTGTTTCATAAATGAAACTGCGTAACAACATGATGTCGCAATGTAACAGAAGCGTTGTGACATTATTTCTTTTAATAACATGTTGTGGAAATCAGTTGGTGGAATTTTCTATGACAACGTGCACTGAAACTCCATATCACTATCCCTCATATGATGAATTCTATCAATGAAAACTAGTGGGATGGATTCAAGAGATGGCGAATCCTAATAGAGAATCAGTGATGTCTCGAAGATTAATATCTCATCAGCGATAGATCATCAAACCAAGTAGCGGTAGATTGATTAAATTATTTTCCCCATTATTTTTCTGAAGTGATGAATGTGGGTCAACCCACCAACAGGTTGACTCGTGGATCATTCTTCGATGCAGGAGGGTGTGATTTTCTTAGGTTTATACAACGAGATTGGTATCTTTTGGATAGAACGTTAACCCCAAACCTCCCCCTGCTTTAGGCTTCTGAGACGGAGGGCTCGAGCTGACATGAACAAGGTCTGACCCTCTTGTACCTTATTTATTCTTGTTCAAATAACATTATAAATAGTGGAAAGGAAATTTAAAGACCCTCGATAGTAAGGTGAAAACCCAAGAGGCTTGAAGGCGCAAGCGGTTTTGAAATCAGACCACCGGAGCGGACCTGGTGGCTCGTAGAATGTGTCACCGGTGTGGCGGTGGCCACAGGTAGGAGGTGGCACACCCGACACATGCCGTGGTGGAGTAGGCTACCGAAAATTGACTGTGGTAGTCGGATGGATGCTTCACCAGCCTGGAACAATGTAGAAGGAAGCTGCCTGCTCCTTGCGGGCCGCGTGCGAACAAAGGGGGAGCGACCAGCTGAACTGGCTGCACACACCCCAACCAAACTGATCGAGTCAGGTTAGCAAATCAGGCTACCCGAGCGGCCTGAATAAACTTTCAAGCTAGTATGCCTTAGCTAACTGGGCCAACAGGATAAAACCAAGCCAAGCCGTGGCCCAATATAGGAAAGGAGACCGCCCTCTTAGTGCGGGCTGATCCAGATAAATTTTGGGTCACCGGGTGACCAAGCGGGCTGGACCTAAGGCCATCCTCAACTAGGTCTAGTAAGGCCCAATGGGCCAGGAAGTCAAGGTGGGTCACACAGGACCCCAGGCTGGGATTGGTTGGGTCGGTCTGACCGAGTCAGACTGCGCCCGGACGCTACCGAACCCTGTTTACTAAAACACCTGTGTCTTGAAAACTGGACGTCCAATTGATGATCCATTAAGGGAATTGGGAAACTCTTTATTAGTTAATCCTTATGAAATACTCTAAGTGAGTTTTTGGAGGTTTTTTTACATTTGGGTTCGATTAGACTCAAATCAAACTATACCCTTTTTACAAAAATACCCATATCTTACAGACCGAGCATTCGTTCGACGCGCCGTATGTTGCATTGGGATCCTTACGAAGAGAGGTTCCATTGGGTTAGCCTATATGGGACATAATTGGGGTTGAGGTATGACCAATGGCTTGAGGACAAGATCCTCCAAAAATAAATCTTTCTAAGTGAGATAATCCAATGGTTGGCTGTGGTGTGAATAATGAAGAGAAACCTTTTGTTGATTAGCATAAGAGAGACCCTTCGTTGATGAACATAAGAGAGACCCTTTGTGCTTTATCTTAAGAGAGACCATTCATGGATCAAAATAAGAGAGAACCTTCATGGATCATATTAAGAGGGAACCTTCATAGATCAACAATAGTGTGACCCATCATGGATAAGTCCTAAAGCGACCTGTTGTGGATTAGCTACAAAGCGAACCTTCATGGATCAACAGGAGAGAATCCCTTTTTGGATCAGCCATAGAGAATCTCAACAGAATAAGATGATATAGATTTATGACTAATCATCTTTACTTCTATAATTATGTTATACCTGGGGTGAGATATGTATTTTGTTTTATTCTTTATTTTGAGATCTTGGTGTGTGGTTGGATTTCTATGATACCTGAGTTGGTTTTGGGGTCCATACTAAGTATTGTTATACTAACCCCTACATAGGATTCACACACACCTGTTGTATCCTATGAAGATGACAGAAAACTTTGACTAAGACTTTGGGGATCCAAATCTATATGGTGCTCAGAGGTGGATCAATAGACATGTTGTGCTACAATGACATGTGACAGTGAGTTGTACTTACCATTCAGGTAGGATCCTTGGAGGATGAACTATGGGGAATTGAATTATTTTTTTATACTTTACTTTTAGTTGGGATTGTATTCTGGACCCATTTACATTTAGTTTAAACCTTTTTCTCTCAGTGGTGGCACTTTTTGTTGTTTGGACTATTTTCTTTCCTTTGTGGGTTTCTCTGTGTAGTATGCCCTATCTATGTGTCTACATGTTTAAAGGAAATGCCTTCCCTTTTGGGTTATTCCTTTCTAGTTCTAGTCTCTAGCCCCTAGGCTATGGAAGGTGGGCTTGGGGTAGTCATGATATGGGACCTAGGGGATGGGTTGTGATAGGTAGTAACCCTAAGAACCTCTCGGGAAAGACATCCGAAAATTGATCCACCACTGCTGGAAAAATGACATCGTTAATTTATTCCATAAATTCCTTATTCAACACTGAAACTGGTAGGAGATCATTCCCACCCCTGGTGTTGACAATCACATTGTAACTTTCTTCACAACCTTCTCTCCTCTATGGAGATTCTAGGTTCCATCCTGAGATTTGAAACAAACTATTCTTTTTTAACATGAAATGTGAGCCTTGAATGTTACAAAAAAATCCATAACCAAGATTATATCATAGACATCCACCTCAATCACCAAGAAGTACCACTTCAGATCATCACCATCAATATTTATAGAAAAATCTCTACATATGAAGTCTCTACATTCTCTTTCACCAAGACGAGATTTAAGTTTTATCATAGAAGGGGTCATCTCATATTTTAATCACAACATGTCAATAACACGAGAATCAATGAATTAATGAGATGTAGTAGTATCAAACTACACTTTTATAAGGACAGAATTAAAAATAATCATACCTCTCACTATATATGGTCTATACTGATAATCCAGAATCATCTCCTTACCTCTAAACAACTGCTTCGTTGATGCACTTTTCTCCTTGTGGCCTTGATAAGATTTCCCTTGTTTAGGAGTCATGGAATTTTGTGAATCACCATGGATAAATCGTATTTGATTAAGATATTGAGTCTTATTTACTCATCCTATCAAAGCATAAAATGCTTATGACACTTGAGAAGTGTCTAAAGCACCTGACCTTAGAGCACTATGACAATAGCATTGAAGATATCCCATAAACCTAAAATTATGGAATGATCTTGGTTGTTTTATTCACTCTTGCTTCATGTGGTCAAATGATCCACATTGAAAATATACTTCTTGGATCTTGGGTCATGGAAGAAGGTTCAATGATCCATCTGTCTAATTTTGATTCCCATTCCCAACATGGAAAGAGGTGCCTCTCTTTCTCTTTCTCCCAACATTGGAGTTTCCACAATTTCGCATAGGTATCATCATACTTTTTAATCACATAGATCCTGATATATTCTTCTCAGCCAATGTCTCTCTATTCACCATCTCTGTATAATCTGTAATATAGAGAACTGTAATCTTCGATTGAATCTCTTATCTTATCCATGATTTGAAGTTGTGTGCCTTTAATGATGCACTATCCACAACCTCTGGTAAAAATTGCACTAATTTCACAAATTAAGTGGCATATTCATTGATTGAGGGATTATATTTCTTTAGGCTGAAGAAATTCATCATCCACTAGATCTTGAACATGTTAAAATAGAATTTTTTGTTAAAACATTCCTCAAATTCCTCCCAAGTAAGACCTTGATCCCATTTTGTATGTATCACCATTTACCAAAATTGGATCCCAAGATCCTTTAGCATATACGTGGATATATTAACTTTGAAATCCACTAGTGTGCCAATAAAATCAAAAATATGAATCATTCTTCTTAGACACACCTCCTCCTTTTCCAGTTTAGAATCACTCTTGAAGATGGGTGGATTATGTTTCTTGAAATGAATGGAATAATCCACATGTCTTGGATCATCCCACGACTCCCCATATCCACAACATGAAATTCATGGACTATTCTATGAACTAGTTCTTGATTCACCTATGGATTAGGTGCAACCAAATTATCCGTATCTTATTTTTGGTTGGTTTATACGATGCCTACTAGGTTCCATTAACTAAAAAACAAACTTAGTAAGTCTCACTCTCGAACAATTGATGTATTAACATTTCAAAAATTCTATCACATCAACTTTAAAAACTATTTTTTTTCCAAAAACAAACTTTTTAACGTTCAACCATTTTTTTGATAAATCCATTCTTCCTTTTGAAAATCAAACCATTTTCAAAATACCACAAGTATCATCTTTTTAAAATCATTCATTTGAAATAAAATTATATATTTTTAAAAACCTTACACCTTTTTTACAAGATCGTAAATCATTACTCAAAATGAAATATGTAGTCCCAGTGGGTGGTCATTACTCTATAATGCACGTCATTATCATATCTTTGGTTAAACCCATGAAAATGTGATTCCAATATCCTATAAGTGTTTCTAAAACACATATGTACCTAACTCCATGGTAACTTGAAGTTAATAATGAAAAGGTCATCTATGTCGTTTTATACTCTACATTTCAAGTCCTGAAAATCCTACTACTTTCTAAGATCACAACCCATGGAATAGATAAGAACAGATTCAACTCTAAGACCCCAAAACTGATAACTACTTTTTAGGAAAGGACTGGACAAGATGATACTATTTTTAATAACCCAACAATTATCACTGTCTTGAGAATCCAAGGAGTCATTACTTGGCCTTAGGCGAAATCCTCAAGATGATAAAGGTTGGAAATCAATGATGAAGGGTTTTAATGTAATTGGGGGATGATTTAAACTATAATAATAAAACTATTAACCAATAAAACCATAACAAAAAACTCACTATTTGATTCATGAATAAAAGAAATACATGTTAACTACTTTATTCATATCATAACCACTCCAAAGTATGAAATATCAGAAGAATCGTCAAACATCATATAAATAGAAGAAACCATATAAAGAATCCAATAATACTAAAAGATTCCAAGCTCCACATTCCCCATGGTCTAATATCACCAAATATCCCGAGCATCACGAAGTGGTTCTAAAAACGTGCGAAACATTACCTTTCCCCCTGCCCTGGAAGATAACATTTTCAAAAACATTAGAGTGATAATGAAGGGGTGAGTATAAAACATAGTAAGTATTCCCCAATGACTTCCCTACTCACACCACTGGCATATAAAAGTTAGCTATATTTATGTCAAACCATTTATATAAAACAATTTTTCAAAACAATTTATAACACAATGTAAACATGTTCCCAAAACCATTTGTGCCCAAATGAAAAGTCATTACAATGAAATGAATTTCCATTAAAGTTATTTTTCAATAAAAGTTACTAATAAATTATATAAAACCATTATAAAATATTATTTTCATATAATCAATCCATGGTTCACAACACACACACCCATGCATGCTTTTTTTGAAAGTTCCATGCTCATGAGTTGTCTCTCATCCAATCACCTTGTGTCCTAATGATACAGGCTCCTGATATAGTGTCACATACCTTGTAACCCAATGGTAAATGTCCCTTATTCATGGGAACATTGAACATGAACTCACACCACACATATATTCCAAACCCATTCAAATATACAACTTCTATACATTTAAAAAACATCACTTTTATTGAAAACTAGGGAACAAAAAAATTAAAAAAAACCATTTAGTTTCAATAAAACATACCATTTTATTGAAAAAATCTAATCAAATTCATGTGACAAAATTCTAGAAAATTCCCATTTTAAAATCCATATTTTAAAAATAGGAAGAAAAGCACTTTATTCAAAACACCTAATTTTCCATATTTTGATAATTTTCCAAACCATCATAAAAGAAGGTTTCCAACAATTCATAAAAAGAAAATTCATGATCAATTCATCACAAGGAAATTAATTTGAAATTATTCCAAACAATTCTATCAAGAGGAGTCAAGAGTGAAGCTTCCTCCCTCGAAGGTTTAGCCAAAATCTGACAAGGGATGAAGGATGTATAAGAAACTGGGTCGATTCTCCATGAAACTGCCTTATGTCTCCTATCCTACCATTATTAAGACCACAAATCAACATATTTGGAATTAACTATCTTATATATACCCATAAAGTTTGTAGATCCAAGAAACCGAGAGTAGATGAGAAGTAAATCTAGGTAGATGTAAGAAACATATCAAAATGAAGAAGAACAATCACATACCTCAAGAATCTGGCTTCGAATCACCAAGAGAAGAATTTGGATTGCCTTCGGGTCGATGGAAGAAGCTTCATTGGAATTAGGAGAAGAAAAATACTGAGTTAGGGCCATATAGGAGAAAAAATTAGTGGATTTACAGTAAGGTCGACCTAGATTTAATATTTAATTAAGTGGTTTTCAATCCGCGCATGGTTAGTCTGCACAGCTAGGCAAATAGTGCACTGACCATGTATTGGCTACTGCCATAAGGCACACTTTACATGGCCTCGTCACATGGTTTCCATAACCATGTGAACACTGTGATAAAGCAACTATCCCATAATTTTCAAAGAGCATGGTTTCTACTAGTGTTTCCGCATGGTTTAGACAAACTAGGTGTAGCCCGTGCTCACATACTTTAGCTCCAAAAGAACTTGTTGAAAGCATAACATAGTCTCCCATCCTTCACACTTATAGTTAATAACCATGAAAGTCATCATGTAAGGGTTATATACTAGAAACTAGGGGTACTACTTTATTATTATCTATATCTACCCCTAGTATCTATACTGAATGAAATTATTGGTGAGGAATAGAAAACAAAATTTAGGGATGAATAAGGTAATCATAAAATTGAGTACATACCTATTATAAAGGAACAAATTGATGTATTTTCTGAGAAATTACATAGAAACACCACAGATCATGAAGTTTAGTTTTATTTTGATTTAATCCCAGATACAAGACCAATATCGATGAATCCCAATAGAAAGTCCATAATGGAAATAATGGAGTTGAAGAAACAACTAGAGTAGTAGGGTAAAAAGGGATTTATTCACCCTAGTGTTTTTCCATGCGGTGCTTGTATTATATTTTTATTAAGAAGATATATCTATGAGGGTGTGTATTGATTAAAGGGAAATAAATGCTATTACAATAAAGAACAAGTATCTTATACCTAATATTGATGATTTATTAGATCAATTTCACGACGCTCGATTTTTTTTTCAAATATTGAAATTCATTCTGGATATCATATACTATGAGTAATTAAGGACTAAATTCCAAAAAAAAACTTTTTGGATGAGGTATAGACATTAAAACTTTACGGTAATGCTATTTGGATTGACTAATGCACTCTCTATTTTTATCGATCTAATGAATAGAGTGTTAACATAATATCTTGATTTTTTTGTGGTATTAATTGATGATATTATAGTGTATTATAAATGTTTTTAATATCAATATAATCACTTGAGGATAATTATTGAGACTCTCATAAGGAATGAGTTATATGGTAAATTTAGAATGTTTGAATTCTTGATTTAGAGAATTTATTCTCATGGCCAAATTATCTCTATGGATGTAATCTATATTGATCATATAAAGAAGAAGGCAATCCAATAAAGGCCTACACCAATGAGAATAACCGAGGTATGTAGTTTTATTTAGTTTAATAGGTTATGATAGATGTTTCACTTAGAATCTTTCCTGATTGGATAACCCTTTAGACATGCTCACAAGTAATGGAGTTACATTTCTATGGGAAAATGAATGTGACGAATATTTTGATCAATTGAAGAGAATATAGGTCAATGATATGTTTTTGAAATTACCATCGGGAAATGGGGGATTTTTGATTTATAGTGATGCATCAATTAAAGTACTTGGATTTTATTGTATAAAAATGATATATTTGTTGTATATGAATCAAGGCAGTTAGAAACTCATGAATAGAACTATAAAACTCATGATCTTGAGTTAGAAGCTAGATTATTTTCTATCAAGATATGGAGACACAATATCTATGGTGAATTATATGAGATATATACAGAGAAAATGAGATTAAAATGTATACTATCACAAAAAGAACATAACATGAGGTAATATAGACGACTAAAGCTACTAATGGATTATGATTGTTCAATAAACTACCACCTAGGGATGGAAAATATTGTGACTAATTCATTGAGCATGATAGATCATGGATTTATGGACAAATTGAGAATTGAAATGGATAGTGTGTTTATAGATCTAGTAAAGATGGATATGGGAATTATCAAGAAATGTAAACTATCATTAATTTTTTCAAATTGTTTCCAAACCATATTTATTAGAAAGGAAAAAGGTTAACAGTTTGATTATGAGAATTTTTAATAGAAAATTGAAGTTATAAAAGATGGGAAATATGAAAATTTTATATATGAAAGTGATATTTTTTAATTTAGAAAAATGATTTCTGATCCCTCTATATTTAAGCTAAAAAGGATAATTATTGGATTACTCTCATAGCTCAAATTTCTCAATACACCCTGGTAGCACCGAGATGTATAGATAATTAAAGGAACATTTTTTATGGGATAATATGAACTGGGAAATTTTTTATTATGTTTCTATATGTTTGGGGTTTCAAAAAGTAAAGGCTAAAAGAAAAAATCTTATATGAGTCCTGAAACCTCTTTCAATAACTTTGTGGAAATGGGATGAAATTACTATGGACCATGTGATTGTACTACCATGGACTCCTAGAAGGAATGATGCAATATGGTTAATTATTTATCCCCTTACCAAATCAATTTCTTTTATTGATATAAGATATTATTTACATATTTAATGCTTAGAAAGAAACTATATTAATTAAATTTTAATAATTCATGGTGCACCTCTATCAATTGGGTCTGATTGAGGTCCCCATTTTACATCGAAATTCTGCAAAAGTCTTCAAAAGGTTCTAGATATTGATCTTCATTTGAGAATCACCTACTATCCACAAACTGATGGATAGTATGAAATGACTACTCAAACATTAGAAGACATGTTGAGATCATTATCACTTGACTTTTAAGGTATGTGGTATTACTATATACATTTGGTAGAATTTTACTGTAATAATAGCTTCAATTCAAGTATTCAAATGCCCCGTATGAAGCATTATATAGAAAGAGATGTTGTACCCCAACTTGTTGGGATGAAGTTGGTGAAATGAAGCATGTAAGACAAGAAATTGGGAAGGAATCAACGGAAAAGGTTAATAATTTTCAATCCCATATCATAGCATCTCAAAAATAGGAAAAATTTCTATGCTAATAACCGAAGGAGGGATTGGGAATTTCATGTTGGCGATCCTGTTTTGATGAAGGTATCTCTGTGGGAGGGCGTTATAAGATTTAATAAGAATGGGAAATTAATACCAAGTTATATAACACCTTTTTAAATTATATAATTTATTAGAACTACATATTATTATTATTTAATGCCACCTAGCCTTTCTAAAGTGCATGATGTGTTCCATATCTCTTTGCAAAGGATTTACATGCCAGACCTAAAAAATGTTCTCAATTTTGATGAAATATAATTTAAAATGGTAATATCTACCTATGAAGAGTCTATTAATATTTTTGACACAATATATAAAGTGTTGAGGAATATAATTAATTTTATTGTAATGTTATTATGGAAAAAATCATAAAATAGAAGATGCGATGTGAGAAACTGAGGAAATTATACTGAAAAACTACCTTAATCTTTTTTAGGTGATATTATAGAAATTTTGAGGATGATTGTTTTTGAAATAGGGAATAATTTAACACCCTAATATTTTATGGTGAGTTTTATTTTTAAATAAATTTAAGAATTTGTGTTGCACATAACACCAAGTTCAAATGCACCACGATTTATTAATAAGAGACTTTTATAACATAGTCGTTAAAATAGACGGAAATAAAAAAATTAAAAAATTGTGAAATTTATATATTTAATTTTTTGAAAATAATCAAAAATATTTTATATGCATAAGATAAGAAGGAATCCAATTTTACACATTAAATACTATATTTTTCTGAAGGCAGTTTTTATGCCTTTTGATGGCACATTTGTTAAAATCGAGTTTTTTTTCACATTTATAAATTATATTTGAAAAAATAAAATTATAATTTGAAATAAAAATATAAAACATTTATTTGGTTCAGTTTTTGGTATTTTTTTGATAAGTTACATGTTTTGATGAATACTGATAAAATATTTCATTTTAATTGAAAAGTGAAGTTTCATTCGAAATATTTATATTATTAAATTATATTTTTTATTGGTTTAAAAGTGTATAAGATTAAATTTTATCATTTAATCCAATATAGGTAATTAGAATCAATTTTATATATAATTTTTATATAAAAACATTTCTATATTTTGAAATATTTAACTTTAAAAACCTATTTTCTCATTCGAACAACTAGATTAATTTTAAATTAAATATTTCAAATTATATGTTTTGAATTTCGAAAATTATATTAAATATTTGGAATTAGTGGGTAAAAATTATTTAAATAGGTTAATTTGTTATTTTTGTACATTATGAATAGTAATTGTAGTAATTTTTTATTAACACAGTTCAAATTAAATTGAGTAATGAAGAGTAAAAATATTTTTATAAATATTATAAAATTACCCAAAAACATGTCCTAATTTTATTGAATGACTTATTTTTGACAAAAATCATCCTCATTCAAATTTTATAGCCTCTTAGAGCCACTTGAATAACTTTAACCCCTTTATAGTATTTTATTTTAAGAAAATCCAAATATGTCATAGTCATGTTTTTAATAATTATAACATTTTTAATACATCATAACTCAAAAATGATCTTTGACTATAAATAGTAATTTGAAAGAACATTTTTATATTTACCATGAACATTTATTTATAATTTTTATGATATAAATAATTAAGTTAAAGGATTACACCGTGGTTATGTGATAATTATTAATGTGCTTATCAAATAAATGATAATAAAAAATATAAAAATAACTATAATTTTAAATAATTAATGTAATAAAATATTTTTATAGAGATATTTTACATTATATAGATATATTATAAGTGGTTTTTCAAATATTTCTTAACTTATTTATTTTTTTAATAGTCAAAGTAATGAATAATATAAAAATTTTCATTAATGTTATATTAAAATAAATAATATTTTATTAAATGATATAAAAATAAATAAAATATTAAATTCATCCAAATTAATTGGATAAAGTTTAAAATTTCATCCATAACTCATTTTTGGTTACTTCATAATTTTATAATAACTATATTCACCTTGAAAGAGTAAAAATACATGTTATTAGGGTAAGAGTTAAAGGATTTAAATAAGGGGTAAAACCAAAATATATGGGTAATAATGTTACAAAACATTGTCTACAAATTATTGTTCGAGAGGAGTTTGACCCACAATAAAATTATATTCTAAATAAATTGCATTTTTTATCAGTTTTAATTATAAATTAATTTATATTAATTTAATATTTTGAGTTTTTTCAAAAGTTACCCTCACTTCAATTATAAAAGGGAACCTCCTCCCCACTTCCTCACACAACTTTGATCCTTTTAGATCGAAAAAACCCTTAAAAATTCTCCTACCAATATACTAGTCCAATTTATGGTGATCCCAGTCATTCAAAATAACCAACCCTTGATATCTCAAGATGATATCTAATGAAAGTCCACTAAAGAATAGGTAATCATTTTTACCAACACATTCAAGTTCATTTATTCTTCTATATTCTCTTAATGTGTTGTTTCAATTCTAAAAAAATATTTCCAATATCATATATATTCTAAGATTCTATTTTTATTATGGTAAAATCACATTCCACCTTTTTTCCATCCTATAAAAAATGAAAACACCACTCATGGATACGTATTACTTACTATCTCCACACCGCAACATTATTTGTTTTTCTCTTAATAAAATTTAATGATTTTACTAGCATATTTCAATATATGATAATATTCTTTATTGGATATTATTCTTAATTGAGTCTGATATCATATGATATCATATACCCTACTAATTTTATGGATTTATTATTAGGTTGACTATGGGCGCAAACTTTTGATACCATTCATGGTTTATGGTTTAAGTATTCACATTTTTTATTCCATCTTTTCAATATAAATGTTTATATAGATTATGTTTCACTAATTTTATAGGTGAAATGCATTGAAATTATTATGTTATGGGTGGTGCCCTCTATATCCCCCGTATACATCGGTATGTTTCATGAGACAATCTAGTTTGGGTATTGGTTGAGTCCTTACCCATTTATATATGGTGTCTTAGATGAAGCCTTGAAGGTATGTTTATGATGTAAAACATTATTAATTCCCTCATTATAATACTATTTATTGATATTTTATGTGATTATTTAATTAGTATAATATCCATGTGATTATTTATATGTAATTATTTGATTTTCATTTATTCTTTCCATATTATGTTCAAGATTTTTCTTAAATGACTTGTGTTTCAGTTATACACCATGACTTAATGTTTATACTTATTTATTCATAAAATATTCCATTGTATGATTATTCTTACTATGAATTTGAGCTCACCCCTTTCTTAGGTTTTATATTTCTAGTTTTGGGAAGTAATAAAAGGGAGAATGGTGCCATGGAAATTTATCGTCTCTTAGGATATGAAGATAACTGGTAGTCTCTGATTCAAAACATGATGGAGGATGATGAAATAGAAAACATTAAATTGAAGTATTTAGAGGAACTTTTATTATAAAAATATTTTCCTCATGAAAAATGAGTTGATATGGAGAGGGAATTTATTAGACAGATGGAAAAAGAAGATGAGAATATTTCTATATATGAATCCAACATTACAATGTTATCAAGGCATGATATAGATTACATATTAAATCCAAAGAGAAATATTGATAAATTCATTGATTAGTTAAAACCATTCCTCTAAAAGGAACTGGTCTCCCAAAATTTAACATCATATAAATATATAGCCTCATATTTTATAAATATATAGAATAAATTCTCTATGTATTATAAATTTAAGGGAAAAAGATAGAATAATAGGGATGTTTGACACTATATAAATAGAAAAAAATGAAAAGGGGAAGAAGGGAAGAGTTTACTTTCCATCATGCAATAAATATTGAAAGAAACATCACAGAAGATTCCTATTAGGGATGGTAATTTGTAACAAATGTGGAGAAAAAGGAAACCAATCCCTTGATTTCATGGACAAGAAATAAGTTTTTAATGTGATGTGTTTTAACTATAATGATATGGGACTCTATTAAAATGAACTTCCAAAGAGTTAATGAAAATTTCCCTAGAAAAGGCCATGAGAGAAATGCCAAGATTATGCTATCAAAAATGCTGTGGTTGAAGTTCTTAATGATGTGGTAGAAGTTAATTTAATCATCTCGAAAAACTTAGTTAATGCTTTATTTGATTCTATACCATCAGATTCTTTTATATCATCCCAATTTTATAAGAAAATTTAACATTTCCATTTTGATTTAATAAAAGTGTTTTCAGCTAAAACGCTTAAGGGAAGTCTCATTGAAACTAATATGTGTTGGGAAATCCCCTTTATAAAACAAAAACTTGCTTCAATTTGTGACTTTATCATCATAACTATGATTGAATTTGATATAATACATGTTATAAAATAGATTTAAAAATGTAATGGAAAAATATATTGAAAGAAGGAGGAAATTATTATTTGTGAGGATAAAGAAGAATCCCTTATCTTTAGAGCAGAGACTTAATCATCTGATTCTTATCTATATCCACCCACAATAGCTCTACAAAAAGAAATTATTAGGGAGGAAGAGAAAACCACATCTAGGGTTGAATAATATAATCATCCAATTGAGGACATACCTATTATAAAAGAATCTATTGATCTATTGCCTCTGGAATTAACTGTACACCCCCAGAGTGTGAAGTTAATTTTTCTATTGATTTCATACCTAATGGAATACCAATATCAATAACTCAATATTGAATGAAAATAGTATAATTAGAATAGTTAGATAATCTATTGGAGGAGTTGGGTAAAATGGATTTGTTTTCCCACGTGTTTCCTTATGGGGAACCCCTATTATCTTTGTTAAGAAGAAAGATTGATACATGAGGCTGTGTATTGTTATAGGGAAATCAATGATATTAAAATAATTAAAAAGTTTCATATACATCACGTTAATGATTTATTTAGTCAAATTCACAGATCACAATTGTTTTTTGAATATTGAACTTCATTATGGATATTATCAACTATGAGTAAAGAGGAAATACATTATGAGGACAACTTTTTAGAAAATCTATAGGCATTATGAGTTTATAGTAATTCCATTTGGATTGACTAACACATCCTTTTTTATGGAGATAATAAAAAGTGTTTTCAGGTAATATATTAATGATTTTGAATTGGTATTAATTGATGATATTATAGTATATTCTTAATGATATGAAGATAATGAGAATCACTTATAAGTCATTCTATAGACTCTCAAAAGGAATGTGAAAATGGTAAAGTTTAAAAGTGTGAATTATAGATTTAATACATTTATTTTCTTATCCATATTGTCTCCAAGGATATAATATATATAAGTATTTTAAAGACAAAGGAAATACAAGAATGACCTGAACCAATGAGCATAACTGAGGTATATAGTTTCATTGGTTTAGAAGGTTACTATTCGATTTTCTTTTAGATCTTTTCCTGATTGGATAAACAATTAAAAAAGATCAAATGTAAGGGGTTTAAGTTCATATGAAAAAAATAATGTAAATAATGTTTTGAATAATTTAACATAATATTTTTAAATGCTACAATGTTTACATTACCATAGGGAATGGGTGTATTTTTTATTTATAGTGTTGCATAAAGGAAAGTACTTGGTTGTGTCTTTATGAAAAATGGTATAGTTATTTCATATGTATCATGGTAGTAAAAAACTTTTGAACAGAACTATCCAACCCATGATCTTGAGTTAGGAACTGTATTATTTTCTCTAAAGATATGGAAACCCTATCTCTATGGTGAAGGTTTTGAGATATATACAAATCAAAAGAGTTTTAGATATATCTTCTCACATTAATAACTTTACATTAGGAAAAAGAGATGCCTTAAGATACTCAAAGATTACGATTTTTCAATACCCTACCACCCAAATATGGAAAATAAGGTGGTGATTAATTGAGTAGGAAGAATCATGGAGTTATGAAAAAATGGTTAATTGAAAGAGAACATGTGTTCATGGATATAGTAAATATGTATTTTGGAATTACCATGGAAAGTGAAACATCACTATTTTTTCAAATGGTTTCCAAACCATATTTATTATAAATGATGAAAAGCTCTCAGTATGATGATGATAATTTTCAGAAGAAAATTAAAGCTGTAAATGATGAGGAATTAGATGAATCTATAAATGAATATGGTATTTTGAAATTTAGAAAAATATTTTGTATTCCCTCAATACCCGAGAAAAAGAAGGAAAAATTTGGATAATGGTCATAGATCAAAATTTTCAATATACCGTGGTAGAAACAAGATGTATAAATGTTTGAAGGAAAACTTTTGGTGGGACAATATGATGTGGGAAATTGATGACTATGTGTCTAGATGTTTGGTTTTTCAACAACTGAAGGAGGAAAGACAACATCCTATATGAGTCATGAAACCTCTTTTATACATTTCTGGAATTGGTATGAGATTACGATTGAATTTTTCATAGGACTACAATGGAATCCCATAAAGAATGATGTGATATGGGTTATTTTTTATTTCTTTATCAAATTATCCCATTTTGTTTCTATAAGATAATATTTACTTCTTTAAGTTTTATAAAGACTCTATATTAATGAAATATTATGACTTCATGGTGCACCTCTATCTATTTTGTCTAATCGAGTCCCCATTTTATAATGAAATATATAAAATTATTCAAAAGGATAGAGACAATGAGATTCATTTCAGCACCGCCTACCATCCTAAAAAATATGGACAATCCAAAAGAACTATTAAAATATTTGAAGACATTTTAAGATCATGCTCACTTGAATTTCAAGGTATATGGGATCATAATTTAACTTTGTTTTAATTTTATTATAAAATATATTCCATTAAAGTATTCAAATGGAACCATATGAAGCGTTATATTGAAAGATATTTCGTAGCTCGACTTTTTGGGATTATGTTAGTGAAAAGAAGATTTTAGGCCCAAAACCTTTGGTGGAAAAATGGAAAAGGTGATGACTATTGAAAATCATATCAAAGTAGTTAAAAATAATGAATTTTTTATGATGATAACTGATGGAAGGATTTAGAATTTCAAGTGTGAGATCATATATTATTGAAGGTATCTCTATATAAGTGTGTTACAAGATTTTGTAAAAACAAAAATTAAGCCCTAGGTACATCAAACATTTTGAAAATCTATAGCGAATCAGAACCATGGATTATCATTTGGAAATGCCATATATTATTTCTAATGTGAAGAATGTGTTCCATATCTATTTTATAAGGAAGTAAAAACTAGAACCAATGAATGTTTTCAATTATGAATAAATATATATAGAACCTAATTTATCTTACTAGGGAGAGCCTATTAATATTCTTAACAATAGAGAGAAAGTGTTGAGGAATTGAACTTCTCAGATGGTAATGTTAATATTGAAAAATAATAAAATGGATGTGCCGATGTGGGAACATGAAGAAATTATAACGAAGAACTACCCAAATCATTTTTAGGAGAGATTATAGAAATTTCAAGGATGATTTTTTTGAAGGAGGGAATAATGTAACACCCAATGATTTTACGATACATTTTATTTTTAAATAAATTTAATAGTTTTCATTTCATGAAACACCGAGTTTTATTGCACCATGATTTATTAATAAGGTATTTTTATAACCTAAATGTTAAAATAGCGGGAACGAACAATATTAAACCCATTATGAAATTTATATATTCAATTTTTTTTAAAATAATCAAAAATATTTTTTTTCCATAAAATATGAATGAATCCAATTTTACACTTTAAAAGTACATATTTTTATAAAGGCAGTTTTACTGCCTTTTGAGGACATACTTGTTTTGAATCTAATTTTGACACATTTATAAACTATATTTGAAAAAATAAACTATTTTTTTGAAATAGGAATATAAAAATTTACATTGGTTCATTTTTTAGTATTTTTCTGATAAGATTCATGTTTTGATGAATATGGAAAAAATATTTCATTTTTAATTGAAAAACACTTTTCACCTAAATAATTTATATTGTTAAATTATATTTTGAATTGGCTTTAAATTGTAATTGGACTAATATTTTTCATTTAATCCAATTAATGTCATTGGAGTCAATGTAAAATTGTATTTGTATATAAAAACATTTCAATGTTTTGGATGTTTCCACATTAAAAACCCATTTTCTTATTTCGACAACAATATTAATTTTATGTTAATAACAAAAAATTCCATGATTTAAATTTTAAAAAATGGGTTAAATATTTGGAATTAGTTAGTTAAGATTATGTAAATAGGTTTCTTTTATTCTTGGAAATTATGAATAGTAATTTGTTTAATTTTTTATTAACAAAGTTAATGGTAAATTGAGTAATTAAGGGTAAAAATAACATTATAAATATTATAAAATTATCCTGAAACTTGTCCAAATTGTAATGTATGAGTTATTGTAAAATAAAATCATCATTGGGATGATATTGTGGTCTCTTGTAGCCACTTTGATGACTTTAACCCTTTTATAGTATTTTAAGAAAATATAAATATGTTAAACTCATGTTTTTAAAAAGCATTACATTTTTAATATGTGTTTATTCATAAAATATATTGAATGATAAATATTCATTTAAAATATAAAATTTTTATCTTCACCATGAAAATTTATTTTTAATTTTTAAGAAATAAATAATTACCTTAAAGGCTTACACAATGACGTTGTAGTAATTATTTAATTAATGGGAATATCAAATAAATGATTATAAAAAAATTATTAAAATATATATAATTTTACATAATTAATTTCATCCAAAAACTTAATACATAAATTTTAAATGTCAGGGATATATTGGAAGTGTTGGCTTGAATATTTATTTTTTAATTGATTTTTGTAAGACTCAATGTAATGAAAAGTATCAAAATTGTATGCAATGTTATATTAAAATAAATAATATTTTTTATATGAAATAATATTAATAAAAATCTAAAAATTTTCCACCTGATTTCAATAATGTTTATAATTTCATCCATCACTCATTTATGTTTTGTTTGTAATTTTATAGTATCTGTATTAACCTTGAAATACTAAAAATACATGTTGTCATGGTAAGAGTTAAAGAGCTTAAATAAGGGTTAAAACCAAAAGATATGGGTAATAATGGGACCTAAACGTTTCTAAAATTTATTTGTTAAAAAGATTTATACACATCCTCATATTAGCATCAAACAAACTATTTTTGGATTCATTTGGAATTTTAAATTAATTTATATTAATTTACTATTTTGAGAGTTTACAAAAGTGACCCTCACCTCAATTATTAATGGAAACCTCATACCTAACTTCCTCACACCACTTTGAGCTTTCTAAATCCACCAAAACATGAACATTTATCATACCAGTATCCTTTTACAAAATATTTAGATTTTTTTTTTACAAAAATACCTCCCCAATATATCTTAAAAAGAGATCTAAAGGAAGTCCTCTAAAGAATATGTAATCATTTTTACCAACTCATTCATGTTCATTTCTACTTATACTTCCTCTTCATGTGTTGTTTAAATTATAAAATAATAAATATAGTATCATATGTATGAGAATATGCAATTATGATTATGATAAAACCATATTCCACGTTTTATCCATCCAATGAAAAATGAAATCCTTGTGCATGAGTACAAATGACTTATCTTCTTCGCGCCAAGGTGTAATTTGTTTTTCATAACCACATTATTTGTTTGGGAATAAGGATTGATTAAATGGATATAAATAATGTATATGATATAGTATTAATTATTTATAATTAATATAACATATAATTCTTTACCCTTTAACCATTAAGGGAATGATTTCACTGCTCGTGCGTACGTATGACCTACCACCTCCACAACACGATGTGATTCATTTTACATGTTAACCATTAATGAATGAATAAAAAATGTATATAATGTGTAAATATAATATCTATAAACTTATTATCATTATGAAGATTAAATAAATATATCTTATTCTTAATAAATAAAACCTAAATGACAAAACATGCAAATGAAAATGAAGTAGTTTACACTCAAAACAGAGGTAATAACAAAATATTATTAACAAAACAATATAAAAATATCATATATGATATCATAAATTGTATAAATTTTTGGTATAAATTAATCTCATGATTTAAACCATTATACATGAGGTTAAAATACCATTCAAATAAAGGAAATTATAATGTAAGTTTTATTTCACAATCTCATTACTATTCAAGATTGTTTTTGTTTAAGTATCAATAGAGGGATATTTTGTCTTATGTATATGTTTTCTAAAAATATTTTCAAAATGTTTTTTAATATTATCCTATATTTTTAGATAATTTTTTACCCATGTTTAAATTTTTGTAAAATGGTTTAAAATTAATATTTTTCTTGTTTTCCAATGAGGTACTTTATGACCTTTTTAACTAAAATAAGAAAGGAGTGTTTTTTTATCTTATAAAACATGAGATAATTTTACCACCGTGAAGATGACATAATGTTTTCAAGCCTACTTTACAAGTTTAAAGGATTATTTTAGATTATATTTCTTCTATTATAATTTTATATATTTTAAATAAAGGATTTCAAAGTAAAAAATGTGTTTATCTTAATAAATTATTAATGATTTTATTATGGTATTTCATCCATGTCAACATCCTTTTTTGGATATTTTTATTAATAGTGGTTGATCTCTTATTATTCCATATTACTTACTTATTTGATATGTTTATGTTTAGTTTTACTATGGATGTGCTATTTCGATACCATTTATAGTTTATGGTTTAAGTATTCACAATTCATTTGCTATTTTTTCATTAAGAATGTTTATATTGATTATGTTTCACTAGTTTCAGAAAAGGTATGCATTGTAATTAGTATCTAATGGGTGGGGCCCAATATATCCCCTTGATGCATCAATAGGTATAATGGGACAAATTAGTTTGGGTATTTCCCTTGGCCTTACCCGGTTATGTATGGTGTCTTGGATGAAGCCTTGATGACATGTTTATGATCTCTGGCATTATTCATTCCCAAATTATGATATTAGTTTTTGATAGTTCATGTGGTTATTCAATTTATTGAATATCCATGTGATTATTTATATGGAATTATTTTATTTTCATGTATTATTTCCATATCATGCTCAAGATTATGTTTTAACAGATTTTTTAGTTATACACATTGCCTTAATGTTTGTGATTATTTATTCATAATAGCTTCCTCTGTAAAATTACTATTACTGATCATCAGAGATAAAAACTTTCATACATTTTATTTTTACCAGTATACCAATATGAATATTATGACTGATATGGAGGGTTAATGTAGGGTAATAATGGTGTTCTTAAAGTATTATCTATATGTATGTTATATTACAAATTGTAAAGAATGGTTCTTGTATAAAATATGGTTTTCAAAACCTGTAAATTGATCGGTACTTTGGGCTGTGATTCCACTAAAACTATATTAATTATATCCACAAAAATTGAGGGTACATTGTTCAATCCAAATGGAATTAACCTAAAATCATAATGTCCTTACCTAATCTGAAAAACTATCTTTGAAATGTATTACTTCTTTACTCACCATCGATGATATCCATAAAAAATTTCAATGTAAAAAAATGATCTCTATGAAGATGATGAAAAAAACATTAATGCGAGGAAGATGATAGTTTTTCTTTATTGTAATTTCATTGATTTCATAATAATAAATACCCAACCTCATGGATCTATCTTTCTTATTAACAAAGATAAAATAGTTTCCCCATATATTAACACTAGGGAAAATAAATCCCTTTTTACCAAAATCATCTATTTTTTTCTTCATTTCCTCCAATTAAAACATTTCTTTTCTATAGAGAATATTTGATATTAGTCTTTCCATAGGAATTAAATCAGTTGAAAACTAAAATTCATGCTCTGAGTGGTGTCTAGGAAATTCATCAGGAAATACATCAATGTATTCCATTACAATTGGCATTTCCTCAATTTGAATATAACATTCTTTATCCCTATATATTATTTTCTCTTCTTCCCCAATAATTTCATTCATCAGATATAATTTTGGGGGGGGGGGGTGGGCTACATAAGAATCAGATGATGTGGTCTCTACTCTAATGATAAGGTATTATTTTTCTTCCTCACAAATTTTAATTTACTTATTCCAAAAATAAATTTTATCTTCATATTTTGAAAGATAATCCTTACTAAGGATTATATCAAAGTAAACTATAGGTATGATGATAAGGTCAACGATTTTTGATTTCATAAGTTTGGCCTTGCTCCTTTGGACTTTTCTAGGAAAATTTTTCTTGATTCTTAGGAAAATAAATTGTGTAGTGTCCCACCTTTTTATAGTTAAAACACTTGAAATTACCATCTTCTTTATTTGCCTTTCAATCACAAGATTTGTGTTCTTATTTATACACACTTATAACAAAATCACATCCCCAATACACATTCTATATGATGTCTCTTTACACATTTATTTTAGGAGGGAAATTAAAATATTAACTTCTTCATCTTTTCCTTATTTAATTTTCAATATTTTTTAACAACCCTCTTCTTCTCTCACTTTAAAGTAATGTCATATGACTTAGATAATTATTTGTCTATATTGAAAGAACAAAACACTATATCTTTATATGATGATACATTTTGGGAGACCAGTGCCCATCAGAGGAATAGTTTTAACCCATCAAAGAATCCATAAATATTTATCTTTAGATTATGTACATAACCTGTAGCATTCCATTATATCCTTGTAAATATTTCTTCATACTTAAGAACATTATCATTAAAAATTTTCCTCAGACCCAGAAATTTCCTCTCTATATCTGCTCACTGTTCATGAGGAAAATATTTTTCTATGAAATGTTCCTTAAAATCCATCCATTTGATGTCTTCTGTTTATTAAACTTCCTTCATATTTTGAATGAGTGGCCACCATTAATCCACATCTCCAGAGAGATGATAAATTTCCTTGAAAAACCTTTTCCTTTTGTTACTTCCCAAAGAATGAAATATCTTTTATTTCTATATAATGCCTCATATGTTTCCATTTGAATACATTAATAGAATATATTATTATATTAATGTTATTCCAAAGCTAAATAATTATCCCACATACCTTGAAATTCATGTGATAATGATCTCAACATGTCTTATAATTTTTGAATAGTCCTTTCAAACTATCCATTAGTTTTAGGATGGAATGAAATTCTCAAATGAAGCTCAGCATCTAGACCATTATGAAGAATTTTATATAATTTCTATATAAAATGGTGATCTCAATCAAAAAAATTGACATAGGTTCACCATTTTGTATTAAAATTTCATTAATATAGTTTCCTTACAATATTTCAAACCTTAAATCTTCTCTTATAGAAATAAAATGTGCTGATTTGGTATGGTGATCAACAATAACCCATATCACATCATTCCTTATGGTATTCTCGGTAGTCATATAAAGAATTCCATCTTAATTTCATACCATTTCCACATAGGTATAGAAATATGTTTCATGAATCCTCTAGGATGTTGCCTTTCAACTTATACATTTTGAAAAACCAAACATCTAGACACATAGTCATCATTTTTTAGCTTCATTTTGTCCCACAAAAATTGTTACTTTATATATAAATACATCATAGTGTGACCAGGGAGTGTTAAAAATTTTTATCTATAAGTATCATCCAATAATTACCTTTTTAGCTTGAGAATAGTGGGAACATAGAGAATTTTTACAAATTTCAAAATACCATCTTTATATATGAAAATTTATAATATCTCATTATTTAAAAGTTTAATTTTCTTTTGAAAATTATCTCCATCTAATAGATATTTCTTTTTTCATTTCCAATAATTATGGATTGGAAACGATTTGAAAATATGTTGATGTTTCACTATCCTTGATAATTCTCATATCTATTTATACTATATCCATGAATGCATGATCCCTTTCAATTCTCAATTTTTTATAACCCCATGATCATTCCTGCTCAATGCATTAGCCACCTTATTTGACTTCCCATGGTGGTAGTATATAAAACAATAATAATACTTGAGTTGCTTAATCAATCTTATTTACCTTATGTTACCTTATTTCTATGAGAATATATATTTCAAACTCTTTTGATCTTTATATATATCTCAAATCCTTCACCATAGATGAAATGTCTCTATATATTTGGATAAACTATTATAGATGCTTAATAAATATCCTGAGTTGGATAGTTCTATTCACATGTTTTTAACTTCCTTGATGCATATGCAATAAATTTTTCATTTTTCTTAAAGACACAACCATGTAATTTCCTTCATGCATCACTATAAATCATAAATCCACCACATCCCATTTGTAATTTCAATATTAGAGTATTGACCAATATTCTCTTCAATTCTTCAAAAAAAAATTCACATTCTGTTTTCGATATGAACTTAACCCCTTTACATGCGATCTTGGTAAATTGGTAATCTAATGGGGAAAAATTATGAATAAAACACCAATAGTAACCTACTAGGATAATGAAGCTACGTACCTTAGTTATTCTTTTTGGTAAAGGCCATTATTTTATTTCCTTTGTCTTTATAGTATCAATATAGATTCCATCCTTGGAGATAATATGGAAAATAAAAGAAATTTCATGTAGCCAACATTTTTACTTTCTAAACTTCACATATAAATCCTTCCTTCTGATAGTCTCAATAACAATCCCCAATGTAATTATGATGATCTTACTAGATTTTATAATACATCAAAATATCATCAGTGAATACCACAAAAAATCATCAATATATTCCTTGAACAGTTTTTTCATTAGATACATAAAAACTGAGGGTGCATTAGTCAATCCAAATAGAATTACCATATAATAATAATTTCTATACCCGATCAAAAATATGTATTTATAATGTCTTCATTCTTAACATGAAGTTAATGATATCCAAAACGAAGGATAATATTTGAAAAAAAATTATCTCCATGAATTTTATCAAATAAATCATCACTACGAGGTAGAGGATACTTGTCCTTTATTATAATAGTATAGATTTATCTATAATCAATACATAGCCTCCTAGACCCATCTTTATTCTTAACAAAGAGAACATGGTCTTCCCATAGAGAAACACTTGGTTGAATGAATCCCATTTTAACCAATGACTCTAATTGTTTCTTCTGCTCCACTAGTTCCACTGTGGTCATTCTATAGGGAGTGTTTGATAGTGGTCTTGCATCAGGGATTAAATCAATAGAAAACTCAACTTCATCCTCTGGGGGGGGGGTGTCCAAGTAATTCCATATAAAATATATCAATGTATTCCTTTATAACAGGCATGAACTCAATTTTATGATTAAATTCTTCATCCAAAGATGTTTTATCTCTTACTCCATTAGAATTTCATTTAGTAGGCATAATGGGGGTGGAACTAGATAAGAATCAGATGATGTAGTATCATATCTAAAGATAAGGGATTATTTTTATTCCTCAAAAATAATAATTTCCTTATTCTTGAAATAAAGTTTTCCATCATATTTTGAATTCCAGTCCTTATATAAGACTATATCGAAGTAAAACATAGGTGTGATGAAATGGTCAGCAAGTAAATCACCTTTATGTGTCATAAAGGGGACTTCCCAAAACATATTTATTAAAATGAGACTTCCCTTATGTTTTTTAACTCAAAAATAATTTATTAAATGAAAAGGGAAATGCATAATTTTCTTGGAAAAATAGAATTATATAAAATAATTAAATGATCTAGAATAAAATAAGTCATTAGATATGTCTGAAGACATAATTAAAGTACATTCCACCACATCATTAGGAACTTCAACCTCATAATTTCTGATCACATAAGCTTATCCTTTCTCTCTTTTCCTTTTCTATGCCAAGTTTCTTTAACGATTAGGAAAATAATTTTTGTAGTGACCCATATATTTATAGTTAAAACAATGAACATTATTGACTTGTTTCTTGCCCTTATAATCATGGGATTAGTGTCCATTTTCTCCACAATTGTAATAAACTCCCTTCACCAACAAGAATGTTCCATGATGTTTATCTCTATATTTATTATAGAATGGAAATTCAACTATTCTCTTCCTCCACTTTTCTTTACTTACTTTTTCGGAGTGTTCAACATCCATTTTCTTCCATTGCTTTCCCATAAATTCATATGACATAGATAATTATTTCTTCATCTTGATAGAACCCGAGACTATATCTTTATATGATGAGAAATTTTAGGAGACCAATTCCCTTCAAATGAATGGTTTTCCCCATAAGAGAATTGATAAATATTTCTCTTCAGATTATATAAGTAACATAAATCATGCCTTTCTAACCTTTTAAAGTAGGATTTATACTTAGGAATATTATTATCCTCTTTTTTCCTCAAAAAAAATTCCTTATCCATACCCACTTGCTGTTTATTAGGAAAATATTTTTCTAAGAGAATATCCTTAAAATACTTCCATTCCATATTTGGTATTTATTCCCCATCCTTTATTTTTTAATTAGTGACCACTATTGATCTGCATCTCCTAAGATATGATAAATAACCATGAAAACCATATCCATTTTGTCAAATCCCAAAATCATTAGATATCTTCTCTAATGAAATTATGCACACTTCAGCTAAAAATGATTTTTTAGTCCCATTGATTGATGGAGGTTGTTGTCTCATTAAGTGGCCTAAAATTTTTCCTCCACATTTTGGACTAGGAAGCTCTATAAAGGTAAGGTTATTATTCCTAACCTAGGTCAGCTTTCCTATTATAATTATAGGTTTCTCAACACCGGTTGTAGATATAACTCCAATGTAACATCTCAGGTAAATAAAGAATTTAAAATTTTCATATTTATTAGTATTTGTGAATTAAATATTAATTTTACTTTAAAGGGAATTCTATGTTTGATAGCATACCTGAAACACAACAACGCGTTTCTTTGAAATCTTATGATGCACACAACGTTGGGTCATACTGAATAATAATAATATAATATTATTTTAAATGGAAGTTAATGCCTAGAAATTGTATTCGAGAGAATAGACAGAACTATATAAAATATGAATATACATGTTTATTAAATGTTTTTACATTTATCCAATAAATCATAGATGCTTAAAATAAGAAAAAATTTGATTTTAAGGACAAATACTCTAATATTCATTAAAAGGTTGATTTACCGCCTTTTGATGGATAACCCTATTTAAATCTTGTTTTGGTCACTTTTATATGTTATATTTAACAAAATAAAATTCATCTTTTGAATCAGGACATCAAAATTTACTTTGGGTATATTTTTGGTTTTAAATTGATAAAATTCATTTTTTAATAAATAGTGAAAAATACTATATTTTAATTCAAAATTATATTTTAATCTAATTTATTTATAAGGCTAGATTATATTTTTAATTGGCTTTAATGTGTAATTATATTATGTTTTTACTATTTAATACAATTTTGGTTATTGGAAGTAATTTCACTTTGAAATTGGACATAAATAAGTGTCAATCTTTTGATAGTTATTATTTCTAAAAAACACGCTTTTTATTTTGAGAGTGGGAATTAATTGAAATTAATTTTTCCCACTTTTGTGTTTTGAATTTGGAAAAATGGATTATTTATTTGGAATTAGGAGGTCCAAATTTTGTAAATATGTAACTTTTATTTTTAGACATTATGAATATTTACTTCAGTACAAATTTTATTTACCATGGTTAAAGGGTAGATCTGGTAAATAAGGGTAAAAAATAATATTATAATAATATTAAATTACCCTAACATATTTCCCAATACTATTGGTTGATATATTTATGACCATGGTTATCCTTGGGTCTATTTGGGGACCCCATAGAGCCACTTGGGAGTGATAATGACACTTTATATGAATAAATTTAAAGTAAAGACAAAAATGACATAAACATATATCTTTTAGTAAATCAATTTTTATATGGGGATATATAAGTTATCTATTAAACTATAAATATTAATTTGAAATATAAAAGGATTTCCTACATCATGGTATTTGTTTTATAATTATTAGACATCAAATAAATAAAAATGTTTATGACACAATAATGATGGAGTATTTATCTTCTTAATGAATGAGTAAAATAAAAAGGGTTATAATGATTAAAAAAATATCCAAAACCTGTACAATTATAATTGGATGATTTTATTTCAAACATGAGTCATCGTATCTTCTACTTTAATTAGTTTTGGACCTTTGGAAACCAAATAACATTATATAATAAAATAATATATTTAAACTTTCCTACAGAGCTCATCATCCCCCTTATAAAACACCCTCAATTTTTAGCCATTACTAACAATTCTCAAGACACATGGATCATCAAAACTCTACCCATTTAAGCTCTCTATGTCCCTATAATCCTCCTATATGCATTCCTCTAGGAATAAGGCAATTCAGGTCAACCTTTTGGTTCAAAACAAAGAGAGAAACCCGATTTAAAGGTAACGTCTTCAATTAAGTTCTTTTGTTTTATTATACTTCTCCAACCCCCTAAACTATTTTTTTCATTATTTTATAACAAAAACAGTATCCTCAATATACTAGGTTGTTGTTATGATAGGTATTAAAACTACACTTACACACACCTCCATCTAATGGGTAAATAACATACTATTTATATAGATGACCAACTACTGCCTCACGAAACGATGATTGCTCAAATATCTCCAACCGCCTCTCTTAGAGGAAATTAATATGGAAATATATTTATATGTGATATATATTATATTTATATTGTTTCTATTCTTCTGTATTTTTCATTTATAGAATACCTTTATGGTTTCCATAGTGGGTAAATACGATAATTTAATTTGAGGTAGTGTGGACTACTGCCCCTCAATGTGATATGATTCGTTCATGAAATACGTGGAACGTATAAATGATAGAGTTAATGAAATTATATATGATATTATACTATAATTAAAATATACCTATGTATAATTATGTTTTTCTTCCATTAAATATGAAATATAAATGAAAGTAGCGTTCATGCGTTCGTACGACTTACCGTCTTTATGAACGGTGCATTTTATTTCTTATCTACAAACGTTATGTACTATTATAAATACATATATATATATACTAGATATATATGATATATATGATATCTAAATCATGAATATAATTCTAGAGATAATTTAATTTCAACCACATGGACAATTTATAATTATAACAAGTTTATTTTTAACTCAAGTTCTGAACATAGAAAAAATATTTGATATGAACTCAAATAATTAAATAATTGTAATAGAAAGGTAATAATTGATATAAAATGAATAATAAATATGAAAAAGGTTATTAAGAAAGTATAAATTAACTATATTTTATTATTCACGAGATTAAAGAACGATCGAGTCATGTCGGACACGAGATAATAAACTTTGTCTCGATCTCCTTTCGTTGAGGCATATTTTGTTTTATACACAACTTTCTTTTATATGGTGTATAAAAACCTTTGACATTTCATTTCATTTAAAAAGGAATCTTTTTCTACGAGTTGTTTTACTAAATGAAAAAAGGAATGCTTCTTTTTAATGTAAGTGGTGACAATGAACTTTTCCGCCGTTGCGAGTATTGTTTAATCTTTGGCTCCATTAACAAGACGTGATGTTTTTTAAATGGAAAATAAACACCATATACTATTTTACCTATTTTGGTACTGAAAATTGTTTTGATAATGGATTTGTTTTGTCAAAATATTTAAATGATATATTTTTATTGAAATGGGGAAATTTTTGTTGGGTCGGAACAAGCAAGGGATGATGGCAAGAGGGGGGGTGAATTGCCTTTTAAAAAAAGATTAACAAATTAAAAATCAAAGTTGAAATGCAGCGGAAATAAAGGAGGCAAGACACACAAAATTGATAACGGAGTTCGGCCAAAACCCGGCCTACGTCTCCGCTCCCAACTCAACCGTTGAGAGATTCCTACCGCTTGCTTTTCAATGGTTTTAGCAAGAAACCCACTAGGCTTTGAGGTAGCACTAGGACCTATTACAGCTTGCTTTTTGTGGTTTAGCAAGAACCCACTTGCTTTTGATGGTTTAGCAAGAACCCACTATCCTTCTTACAGGTGAAGGATAGCTCACCTATGTCTCAAGCTATTTAAAGGAAAGCTTGGCAACCTTGTCACACCTTAGTGGTGATGTGAAACCCAAAGAAAAGAGGGGATGAGAAAATTGGGAGTTTGTAGGCACAAACTCAAAGTTAAGCTCAAAATAAATTAAAACAATAAAACCCGTAATTAGGAAGACTTGGGCGCCAATTGGATTGGTGAAGCTGATGTAGCGTGCTCTCCCAAGCTTCTTGAGGTGCTCCTTGGATTGGAAAATGGTTGGAGCACTTGGGGATCCTTGAAGGTGGAGCGCCGGAGGTTCGCCAAATGTTCAACAATGTGTCCGGTGGCTTGTGTATTGTTCCGGGGCTTCCTAGGCCTTTATTTATAGGCTAGGAACCTTCAAGTATCCGTTGGAGGGCTTTGGAGCCGTTGGAAAAGGCCTCGGAGCCGTTGGGAGGCTTTTGGAGTTGACTGGTCAAAGCCAACGGCTAGTTTGACCAGTGCTACCGGCTGGCCGGTGCAGGGCCACCGGCTGGCCGGTGCCTTGACAGTGGCTGAGTCTTCTTTTCCAGGCACCACCGGCCGACCGGTGCCAGAGCCACCGGCTGGCCGGTGCTGAGGCAGTAGCAAACCCTGTTCAATCTGAGTGACACCGGCTGGCCGGTGCTTGGCCACCGGTTGGCCGGTGAGATGGCAGTGGCTCAGCATCCTTCCCAGGGTCCACCGGCCGACCGGTGGTGAAGCCACCGGTTGGCCGGTGGACTGATTTTCAGTCCACTTGTGTTCCTTTTCCACTTAGGCTTTCTTGGCCCAATTCCTTGGCCACCTGATTTGATTCCTATCAATCCAAAAACACTTGAAAGAGGATTAGATAAATATGAGGGTGATTGTGATCATGAAAATAAAACCTTGAGGGGTTCGAGAGGTACAACAATCTCCCCCTATTTTGATGATCACAATCACCAAAACAATTAATGTAAAATGCTGAAATTGAAAGGAAATACTAAGCATGATGAAAATGATTCTCCCCCAATCAATCAAGAAATTTCTCCCCCTTTGTTATTATCAAAATAGAATGGGGCATTAAAACTTGATTGAGGGATTCGATGAAAAACGAGATTTTAAAACAATTGAAAATGATATTAATTGTTGGAAATTTTGAAATGAAAAATTGAATTGAAAAATTTGAATAACAGTTTGAATTGAAAGTTTTGAATCAAAAACCAATTGAAATTCGAAATTTGAAACCAAATGAAATTTTTGAAATTGAGAGTTTTGAAAAATCGATACCAACTGTTGGATAAAAAAAGAAAATTTAAAAGAAAATTTGAATTTCAAAGCCAAGTGTTGAGTTTGAAATGAAAACTTTGAATACACAAAAAGGCTTAAAAAATCCTAACTCCCCCTAAATAAAAACAAAGAATCAATGGGGAGTGGTTTTTGAAACCGAAACAAATTTAGGCCCGGAGAGACTTGCCAAAAGGGATTTTTCAATCCAAATTTGTTTCATGGCGGGTCTTCTCCTATAAAATTCATCGGAATAGAAAATCGATTTGGGTTGGCCGTACCGGGCGTTTTTACAATTACATTCATAAATGAGATGCCCGGGTTTTTTGCAATAGTTACAAAATTTAAAGCTAGAGCTCCCCCTTACAAAAACAGTGGGTGCATGGGAGGAGGAGGCTTGGTTGGTATAGCCAAGTCCATTGGTGGTTCGGGAAACCCTTTGTGAACCAAGCAAATTGTTCAACTTTTGTTCACCTTGGGTGAACTTGGCTAGGGTCTCTCTAAGGTCTTTGATGGTTGATTCCATGGAATCAACATTTGGAAAATTTTGGATTTTAAGGGTCAACTCTTCCTTCTCTTTGAGAAGTTGTTCTTTTTCGGAAGAGAGTTTTTTGAAATTCTTTTTCAAAGCAATGAATTTTGAAGAAAGCTCATGAAAACCTTTTTCAAGTTGGTCTCTAGCGTGTGAGAGTTCTTCATAAGAAAGATGATTTAAAGAATTTGAATTTGAAGAACAAGAGGAGGAGTCGGAAGATGTTACCTCATGGAATGCCATTAGGCATTTTGTACCTTGGTCGCTTGAGGAGGAGGAGGAGGATGATGAAGAGGAGGTGTCACTCCATGTCGCCTTGAGGACCTTTTTCTTTCCTTTTTCCTTTTGCGTGGCCCGTTTTTTGTTGAGTGGGCAATCGGGCTTGTAATGGCCCTTTTCGCCGCACCCGTAGCATTTTACCTTGGGCTCGGGTCTTGCGGTGGGTTCTTGCTTTCGATGCTTGCGGGATTTCTTCTTCTTGTGCTTCTTCATAAACTTGTGCATTTGGCGGGCGAGATTCTCCATTTCCGAGTCGCCGCTTGATGATGAGGACGATGAGGAAGGAGATGAGGAAGAAGATGAGGAGGAGCTTACTTCCTTTTGTACCTTGAGGGCAATGTTCTTTGGTGTCTTGATTGGTGTGCCCTCCTTTTGAGCTTGCCTCCTCATCGTGATCTCATAAGTCATGAGAGATCCGATGAGCTCCTCTACCGGCATATTTTTGATGTCTTTTGCTTCTTGAATCGCCGTGACCTTCGGTGCCCATTTGCTTGGTAGGATCCATAGGATCTTCTTCACCATAGTTTCTGCAGAAATATTATCTCCAAGAGACTTTCTACCATTGCACACGTCAGTAAAGAGAGTAAACATATCGGAAATAGACTCATTTGGATGCATTGAAAATGACTCAAAATCTTGCCTATACATATCCAATCTAGTGTCTTTGACTTTGTTAGTGCCCTCGTGAGTTACTTCTAAAAGTTTCCAAATTTAATGTGAGGAGGTGCAAGTAGACACTCGATTGAATTCATTTCGGTCTAGGCCGCAATGTAGAGCGTTCATGGCTTTGCCATCAAGATCAAAATTCTTTATATCGGTGGGGGTCCATTTGGATTCGTCGGGGGTAGACAAAGTATAACCTTGCATGACTATTTTGTAAATGGGATATCCTATACTTCTCAAAAAAGTGGTCATGCGGGTTTTCCAATAATTATAGTCGGTCCCATCAAAAAATGGAGCCCGACCCAATGAGAGGCCCTCGGGGGCGAAAGAGGTTGATGCCATCTTAATGGATCTTTGAATTTGAAACCTTTTAAGGTATTACTCAAATTATCCCTCTGATACCAATTGTTGGGTCGGAACAAGCAAGGGATGATGGCAAGAGGGGGGGTGAATTGCCTTTTAAAAAAAGATTAACAAATTAAAAATCAAAGTTGAAATGCAGCGGAAATAAAGGAGGCAAGACACACAAAATTGATAACGGAGTTCGGCCAAAACCCGGCCTACGTCTCCGCTCCCAACTCAACCGTTGAGAGATTCCTACCGCTTGCTTTTCAATGGTTTTAGCAAGAAACCCACTAGGCTTTGAGGTAGCACTAGGACCTATTACAGCTTGCTTTTTGTGGTTTAGCAAGAACCCACTTGCTTTTGATGGTTTAGCAAGAACCCACTATCCTTCTTACAGGTGAAGGATAGCTCACCTATGTCTCAAGCTATTTAAAGGAAAGCTTGGCAACCTTGTCACACCTTAGTGGTGATGTGAAACCCAAAGAAAAGAGGGGATGAGAAAATTGGGAGTTTGTAGGCACAAACTCAAAGTTAAGCTCAAAATAAATTAAAACAATAAAACCCGTAATTAGGAAGACTTGGGCGCCAATTGGATTGGTGAAGCTGATGTAGAGTCCTCTCCCAAGCTTCTTGAGGTGCTCCTTGGATTGGAAAATGGTTGGAGCACTTGGGGATCCTTGAAGGTGGAGCGCCGGAGGTTCGCCAAATGTTCAACAATGTGTCCGGTGGCTTGTGTATTGTTCCGGGGCTTCCTAGGCCTTTATTTATAGGCTAGGAACCTTCAAGTATCCGTTGGAGGGCTTTGGAGCCGTTGGAAAAGGCCTCGGAGCCGTTGGGAGGCTTTTGGAGTTGACTGGTCAAAGCCAACGGCTAGTTTGACCAGTGCTACCGGCTGGCCGGTGCAGGGCCACCGGCTGGCCGGTGCCTTGACAGTGGCTGAGTCTTCTTTTCCAGGCACCACCGGCCGACCGGTGCCAGAGCCACCGGCTGGCCGGTGCTGAGGCAGTAGCAAACCCTGTTCAATCTGAGTGACACCGGCTGGCCGGTGCTTGGCCACCGGTTGGCCGGTGAGATGGCAGTGGCTCAGCATCCTTCCCAGGGTCCACCGGCCGACCGGTGGACTGATTTTCAGTCCACTTGTGTTCCTTTGCCACTTAGGCTTGCTTGGCCCAATTCCTTGGCCACCTGATTTGATTCCTATCAATCCAAAAACACTTGAAAGAGGATTAGATAAATATGAGGGTGATTGTGATCATGAAAATAAAACCTTGAGGGGTTCGAGAGGTACAACAATTTTATCATTTCTTTATGTTTCTTTATGTGTTATGAATATGTTATGGTTCTTGGGAATTGTTTATATATATGGGTGGTTCCATGATAAACCTAGGGAAGGTGAGCCTGAGATAGAACTCCAATGAATTGGGTAACAGGATGGAGGTAAATATTAATTTTTCTTCTAAAATATTTAGGGAATATAATATGATGGATATTCTAAATTTAACTACCTAAGTAACTATGAAATCTACAAAATAATTATGTTATGGATGCCACAAGTTACCTTTATGATTTATTATTTTTATGTGTTCTTAAAAAATCTTATGATTTCATGAGGTATGAGATTATGCTTGGTATGTATTTATGGACTAATGTTATCGTTATTTATCTTATAACCCTTACAAATCTTTTTTATGCTCATTCCATGTTTTTGAAATGTTTTTCACAAGACATAAAAATGAATAGGGTCAAGGATGGGATCAAGGAAAAGTCATACTGTCTAAAACATGGATGTAGACATGACTCTTTTTTTTCAAGAGTTTTTATTTTAAAAAAAAATGTAAACTGTGTAGAATTGTATACTTTGTAATTTTTGAGATGTAATGTAATAGTTATGGACAAATTATCTAAAACTATAAAGCTTAAAAGATCCTAAATGTGAATTATTCATTTAATTCAAGATTATGTAATGTTTTAAGGCTGGGTCCATATAGTTGGTATTAGAGTTCAGTTTAGATAACTTTAAGAGTTATAATATTTTTAAATTAATGTCCATGAATTAATATATGGTATGATTGAAATGATATAGCATTTATAGATTACTATGTTTCTTCACCTAAGATATTTTTTTGATTAGAATGATTTTCTATAGAGGAAATATAACAGATATGATGGGACAAAATTGGGAGAAAGACAACCTTCCAAATCAGCAACCTGAGATGGTCAGAATCAGAACTGAACAATTTGTTATAGTGATGGCATAACTGACTCAGGATTTTAATGGTGGTGGTTTCCATGCATGAGATCAGCTAGAAAAACCACAGAGTAACATGTTAGTAGTGGAGAATTTCATGAGGCTGCATCCTCCATCTTTCAGAGGATCATCTAACCTTGTGCTAGCTGAAGGGTGGATTAAACAAATGGAGAAGATTTTTGATGTCATGGGGTGTTCATAACATCAAAAGGTTAGTCTCGTTGTTTACCATTTTGAAGGTGAAGCTGACCAGTGGTGGTCGATGGTGAAAAATATCATGGAACGTGAGGATATTGATGCTCTTGATTGGGATGAATTAAAAGGTATGATTCTTGAGAAATATTTTCCTAAGGTGGTTTATCTTAGGATGGAAAAACAATTCCTAGAATTGAGGCAGGAGGATGACTCAGTTTCTTCTTATGAAGAAAAATTCACTCGTTTGGAAAGGTTTTCTCCAAATTTTATATGAGATCTTAATATTAAAATCAACTATTTTTACTCAGGATTAAATCCAATTTATCAAAGGGATTTATCTTCTCATGAGTTAAACATTTATGAAAAACTTGTTCGATGTGCAGAGAAGGTGGAAATGTAGTTTACTGATGATCAGGTATTCTTTGACAAATAAAAAAATAAGAGGTTGAGGTGGAAGATGAAAGGGAAGAACACATTAAAAAATTCTAATGGTAAGAAACTTAAGTTTACAGTTTGTGAAAATTATGGTTAAAATCATGCTGGGGAATATCTTTTGAATTCTGGTATGTGCTACCAATGTGGTAAATTGGGACTTAAGGCTCATAATTGCACTGAACAATATTGGGGTAAAGGTAAGAAAAAATATGATTTACAATCAATAAAATATTTTAAGTGCAATGAAATAGGTTATAATTAAAATTAGTGTCCAATGAAGAACTCCACTGAGGGAAATCAGCCAAACTACAAGCAGAAATGGGTGGTGGAATCCTTTGTAACTACTTCAACGAGGATGGGACTTTAAATGAAGTAGTATCAAGTACACTATTTGTTTGTTTATATTATTCCAATGTGTTGTTTGATTCAAGGTCTACACAATCTTTCATTTCTGAGAGGTTTTCTAGTAAATTGGGAATTCCATCTCAAGATATGAATCCTGGACTTATGGTAAAACACCTGGAGGATAAGTTGAGACAAAAAGAAATTATAAGAACCTTCTTGTCCTTGTGTGCCGAAATAATCTACCTGCAAACCTTATTGTTTTTCCTCTAGTAGAATTTGATATTATTTTGGGTATGGATTGGCTTTCCGTTTATCATTCTAAGATTGACCACAGAGCTAAAGAGGTTTCTTTTCAGAATGATTTTCAGTTTGTGTAAAAAAATGAATGCTTACTTTTGATAACATATCAGAAAGATGAGAAAATATTAAAAGATAGAAATGAATGTTACCTGTCACATATTGTTGAAAAAAAGGAACTATTCAGATTAATGATGTGGCACTGGTAAATGAGTACCTTGATGTTTTTCCTCGTGAGTTGCTTGGTATTATACCTGACCGGGATGTTGAGTTTAATGTTGACTTAGTTCCTGATGCTAAACCAATTTCAAAACCACCTTATCGAATGGATCAAATATAACTTTAATAGTCAAATATGTAATTACAGGAGTTATTGGATAAATGTTTCATTTGACCTAGCACATCACTATGGGGGGCTCCTATCTTGTTTGTTAAAAAGAAAGATGGTTCAATGAGACTTTTCATTGATTATAGAGAATTGAATAACACCACTATTAAGAAAAAGTATCATTTACCTCATATCAATGATTTGTTTGATCAGATCCAGGGTGCTCAATAATTTTCGAAGATTGATTTGAGGTTAGGGTATCATCAGTAGAAAGTAAAGGAAGATGACATTCCCAAGACTACGTTTCAAACTAGATATAACCATTATCAATTTGTTGTTATGACTTTTGGGTTAACCAATGCACCTTCTATATTCATGGATCTTATGAATAAATTTTTTGTGAGTTCCTAGATATGTTTGTGGTTGTGTTCATTGATGATATTTTGGTTTATTCTAAAAGTAAAGTGGAGTATGAAAGTCATTTATGGATTGTCCTGCAAATTTAAAAGAAAACAAACTGTATCTGAAATTCAGAAAGTGTGAGTTTAGGTTATAACAAATTTAATTCCTTGGTCACATTATTTCAAAAAATGGCATAACTATTGATCCTACAAAAAAAAGTTGTTTAATAATGGCCAAGACCCACAAATATAACCAAGATTCGTAGTTTTCTTGGATTAATAGGTTATTACTGGAGGTTTGTTGAAAATTTGGAACTATTATCTATCCTAATGACTATGTTAACTTGAAAAGGTTTTGAGTTCATTTGGACAAAATAATGTGATGATTGTTTGCAGTAATTGAAATGAAGATTGGTGAATGCTCCATTTTTGGCACTGCCTTCTAGAAATGGTGAGTTTTTAATCTACAATGATGCTTAATTGAAAGGACTTAGTAGTTTCCTAATGTAGAATGATCATGTAATTGCTTATGCTTCACATCAGTTGAAGCCTAATGAGTTAAATTACCCTACACATGATTTGTAATTAGCTATTATTGTTTTTTCCTTTAAAAATTTAGAGGCGTCATCTATATGGAGTAAAATGTGAAATATATACTGACCATAAAATTTTGAAGTATATATTCACTCAAAAAGAATTAAAAATGAGATAAAGGAGGTGGTTTTAATTAATTAAGGATTATTATTGCACAATTAAATACCATCTGGGAAAAGAAAATAAAGTGGCTGATGCTTTAAGTCGAAAAAATTAATGTTTCATTAACCATGATTTGTTTTGAACAAGATCCATTGGTTTTTGATTTGATGAAATTTGGAATAAAAGTTTTTACTGGAGGAAGTTCCTCTGTTTTTTTAGGTGTTAGTGAAATCATCTCTATAAGAAAGAATTAAGAAAGTACAAAAGGAAGACATTGAGTTGCAGAAAAAGGTAGAGTTGGTTCAGAAGGGTAAGTTTCCTAATTTTAACATTGATAATGATTATGTTTTGAGGTTTGGAAAGAGATTATGTGTGACTTGTGATTTTCAGTTGAAGAATGAGTTGTTACGTGAAGCTCATAGTTCTCCATTTTCAGTTCATCCTGTAATTACTAAGATGTACAGAGTTCTTAGGGAGTATTTCTGGTGGTATGGAACAAAAAGAGATATTGCCTATTTTTTTGTGAAGTGTTTGACTTGTCAACAGGTTAAAGCAGAGCGATAGTTACTGAAAGGGATGCTTCAGTCTTTACCGGTGCTAGAGTGGAAATTGGAAAATATATCAATGGACTTCATTGCGGTATTACTAAAGACATATCGAGGTTATAATTCAATCTGGGTTATTATTGATCAATTGACTAAATCTACTCATTTCCTTCCTATTCGAGATACTTTTTCTCTAGACCAACTTTCTCAGTTGTATGTTAAAGCGATAGTTAGGTTGCATGCTATTCCCCTATCCACTGTATCTGATCATGATCCTAAGTTTACTTATAACTTTTGGAAAGGCCTTTAGAAGTCATTGGGTACTGAATTAAATTTTTGTATAGCTTTTCATCACCAATTAGATGGGTAGTTAGAATGAATAATTCAGACAAGAAGGATATGTTACATTCTTGCTCGATGTATTATCAAGGAAGTTGGGACCAACATCTTTATTTGGTTGAATTTTCTTAAAAAAAATTTCATTACAGTATAAAGATGGTTCCCTTTGAGGCATTATATGGGAAGCGGTGTCGAACTCCATCTTTTTGGGATGAAGTAGGTGAAAGGAAACTTATGGGACCAGAACTTTTAGAAGAGATGGCAGAAAAATATTAGTTGATTCAGAAGCCCATGAGAATAGATCAGAGTAGGCAGAAAAGTTATGAAGATAACCAGAGTAAGGATATTTATTTTTTAGGTAAGTGATCATTTCCTTCTCAAAGTTTATCCATGGAAAAGTGTGATGTGTTTTGGTAAGAGGGGAAAGTTGAGTCCGAGGTTTATTGAACCCTATAAAATCCTAGAGAATGTTGGATTAGATGCCTAAAGTGTGGCTTTACCTCCATGTTTATCCTAGGTACATAATTGTTTTTCATGATTAAATGTTGAGAAAGTATATTCCAAATCCATATCATGTTTTGAGCCTATAGGTAGTTCAGTTGGAAGAGAATCTCTCTTATGGGGATCAACCAGTCCGGATTCTTGACCGAAGAGAGAAAACATTACAGAATAGGGTAATTAATCAGGTAAAGGTTTTTTTTGGAAAAACCATTTGGTTAAAGAGGCCACGTGGGAATCTTAAAATTCAATGAGGGATAAATACCCCCACTTATTTGATAAGTAAATAGAATTGTGGGGACTCAATTACCAAAAAGGGGAAGTATGTAACATCCATGTAAATAAGGAATATTACATTTTAATATTTATTAATATTTGTGAATTAAATAATAATTTTACATTAAATGGGATTATATATTCGATGGTGCACCCGATACGCAACAACTTGTTTCTTTAAAATATTACGTTGCACACAATGTTTGGTCATATTGAAAAGTAATAATATAATATTATTTTAAATGGTATTTAATGTCTAGCCATTGTATTGAAAAGAATAAATAGAACTAACAACAATATGAATATATATGTTTGTTAAATGTTTTTACATTTATCCAATAAATTTTAGAGGATTAAAATAAGAAAGAATATGATTTTAAGCATAAATACTCTAATATTCATTAAAAGGTCAATTTACTACCTTTTGATGGAGAACTCTATTTAAATCACGTTTGGTCACTTTTATATGTTCTATTTGACAAAATAAAATTATTATTTAGAATAGGGACATCAAAATTTACTTTGGGAAAATTTTTGGTATTTATCTGATAAAATTCAGTTTTAATGAATTGTGAAAAATACTCTATTTTAATTCAAAAATATCTTTTAGTATAATTTATTTATAAATTTAGATTATCTTTTTAAATGTTTTTAAAGTTTTATCATATTATGTTATTAATATTTAATCCAATTTTGGTAATTATAAGTAATTTTACTTTGAAATTGGACATAAATAAGTGTCAATCTTTTGATAGTTATTCTTTCTTAAAAACACGCTTTTTGTTTTGACAGCGGGAATTAATTTTAAAAGTATTTTTGCCACTTATATGATTTGAATTTGGAAAAATGTATTGTATATTTTGAATCAGGTGGTCCAAATTTTGTAAATAGGTAACTTTTAGTTTTATAAATTATGAATATTTAGTTCAGTAAATATTTTATTTACCATGGTTAAAGGGTAAATCTAGTAAATACTGGTAAAACAAATAATATTATAATAATATTAAATTACCCTAACATGTGTTATAAACCTACTGGTTGATATATTTACGACCATGGGCTTCCTTGGGTCGATTTTGGGACCCCATGGAGCCACTTGGGAGTGATAATGACACTTTATACTAATTAATTTAAAGTAACGACAAAAATGACATAAAAAAATATCTTTTTGTAAATCAATTTTACATGGGGTTATATAAGTTATCTCTTAGACTAAAAATATTAATTTAAAATCTAAAAATATTTCCAACATCATGGTATTTTTTTATAAATTTTAGACATCAAATAGATAAAAATATTTATGACACAATAATGATGCGATATTTACCTCATTAATGAATGATTTAAATAAATAAGATTATAATGATTACAAAAATATCCAAAACCTATACAATTATTATTAGATGATACTATTTCGAACATTAGTCATATTATCTTTAACTTTAATGAGTTTTGGACCTTTAGAAACCGAAAAGCATTATATAATAAAATAATATTTTTAAACATTCCTTAAGAACCCCTCCTCCCCCTTTTAAAAAGCCCTCACTTCTAACCCATTCCTCACACTTCTCAATCCACTTGACTCATCGAAAATCTACTCAATTAATCTCCCTAAATTTCTTTACTCATCCAAGAAGCCTTACCTTAGTAAAAAGGAAATTCATGTAAACCTTTTTGTTCAAACCAAAGGTAGATACCCGATTTAAAGGTAACATCTTCTCTTAAGTTATTTTGTTTTATTTTACTTCTCCAACCCCCTAGACTATTTTTATTTAATTATTTTATAAAAAAACATTATACTCAATATAATAGGTCATTATTATGAGAATTATTATATCTACACTTACACACACCTCCATTTAATGGGTAAGGCACATACTGTTTCTGTGGATGGCAAACTACTGCCTCACGAAACGATGATTGTTAAAATTTCTCCAAAAACCACTCATGGTGGCCATTAATATGGACATTTATTTATATGTGATATATATTATATTTATATTGTTTCTATTCTTCTTTATTTTCCATTTATATAACACCTTTATTGTTTCTATAGTGGGTAAATACAATAATTTCATTTTAGGAAGTGCGGACTACCGCCCCCTCAAAGTGATATGATTCGTTCATTCCATATATAGAACATATAAAGGAAGGAGTTAAAGAAATTCTATATGATATTATACTAGAATTATAATATAATTATATATCATTATGTTTTTATTCCAATAATGTGAAATATAAATGAAAGTAGCGTTCATGAATACATACACTTTACCATCTCCATGAACGGTGCATTTCATTTCTTATATCCAAATGTTATGTACTATTATAAATACATATATATACTAGATATATATGATATATATGATATATAAATCATGAATATAATTCTGGAGATAATGTAATTTTGACAACATGGACAATTTAAAATTATAACAAGTTCATTTTTAACTCAAGTTCCAAACATCGACAAAATGTCTGATATGAACTAAAATGATTAACTAATTGTTATAGAAAGGTAATAATTGATATATAAGGAATAATAAACTTGAAAAAGGTTCTTAATAAATTTTAAATTAATGTTATTTTATTATTCAGGTGATTAAATAATGATCTAGTCAAGTCGGACACGAGGTAAGATACTTCATCTCAATCTCCTTTCATTGAGGCATATTTTGTTTTATACACGACTTTATTTTATACGGTGTATAAAAACCTTTTACTTTTCATTTCATTTCAAAAGGAATATTATTCTATGAGGTGTTTTTCTAAAAAACAATAATGAATGTTTCTTTTTAACGTAAGCGGTGACAATGACCTTTTCTACCGCCGTGAGTATTATTTGATATTTGGCTCCCTTAACAAGCCGTAATGTTTTTTAAAGGGAAAATAAATACCATATACTCTTTTATGTATTTTGGAATTGAAAATGGTATTTATAATGGAATTTTTATGTCAATATTTTTAAATGATATATTGTGATTGAAATGTGGAAATGTTATATTTCTTTTATGTTTTATTTATGTGTTATGAATATGTTATGGTTCTTGGGAATTGTTTACATATATAGGTGGTTCCGTGATAAACCTAGGGAGAGTGAGCTAGATATAGCTCTCCAATTCATTGGGTAACATGATGGAATAAACATTAATGTTTCTACTAATAGATTTAGAGAATATACTGGGATGAGTATTCCAAATGTAACTCCCTGCGTTGCTGTGAAAGATACAATATAAGTATGTTATGGATGCCACAAGTTATATTTATGATTTATGATTTCTATATGTTATTAATAAATCTTATGATTTCATGAGGTATGAGATTATGCTTGGTATATATTTATGGACTAATGTTATCTTTCTTCATCTTATAACCCTTAGTGAGATTTTTTTTCTCATACCATGTTTTTGAAATGTTTCTAACAGGACAAAAAGATGAATAGGGTCAAGGATGAGATCAAGGAAAAGTCATACTATCTAAAACATGGAACTAGACATGAATCTGTTTTGTAAAATTTTTTATTTTATGAAAAAAATTGAAACTGAGTATAATTTTCTACTTTGTAATTTTTGAGATGTAATGTAATAATTATGGCCTAATTCACTAAAACTCTAAACCTGAAAAAAACCTCAACGTGTATTATTCCTTTAATTCAAGATTATGTAAGGTTTTATGGTCAGGTAATTATATCCAATGTCAATATCTCCCATAGGAGGGAAATCCCTACCTAGATTATGTTCATTGATATTATTTCCATTCCTTCGATTAGTCTCCTTTTCTAACAAATTACATACACTAGATTAGGTTTTGAATCAAAATGAATAAATTTCATACTTGTAAAAAACATAACATAAATTTAACATTTATGTATTACTAATCTCAAAATCATAAGACCAGTTAATTTGGGAATATTCTCAAAGTTAGTTAAGGGTTTTTGATTCTACCATATAAATTTTTCTTTATATAGTTTCCATGATTTATACTGAACTTTCTATGATACCAAATGTAAAGACCCCAACCCATGCAGCCTAGAGTGAGTGGTTACTTTATTACATCTTCATATTATGTGAGGAATATCATTATGAAGTACTGATCAATTTATTATTTTTGGAAAATAGATAATATACATGAACCTTTCATTACAATTAAAAATATAATAGACAATAAAGATAATCCATTGATAATACCATTATTACCCTAGCTTAACCCTATATATTATTCATAATATACATCTAGGCATCGTTGAGGAAACAAAACATAAGAAAGTGGTGATAATAGATGCTCCGTAAGGGTATGTGTACAATAAAATCTATTATTAATAAATAAGAATAAAAATTAAGGAAATGTGTATAACTAAAACACAGGCCATTGAAACACAATATTGAGCATAAAATGGAAATAATAAATGAAAATAAAATAATTCCATATAAATAATCACATGGATATTCTACTTATCAAATAATCACATGGAATATAAATAACTAATATCATAATGAGGGAATGCATATTTTTGGACATCATAAACATACCTTCAACAATTCAGCTAAGACACCATACTTAAACATGTAAGGCCACAACCAATACCCAAACTAGTATATCTCATGAAACCTATCAATGTATATTGGGGATATAGAGGTAACCTCCCATCATTTACTAAGTCCAATGAATTCTTCTTATAAAGGTAGTGAATCATAATCAATATAAAAATTCATATTGAAAAGCTATCATACAAAATGTGAATAATTAGACCATAAACCATGAATGATATAAAAATAGAATATCTATAGTTAAAATGATCATAAAACCATGAAATAAGTAGGGTATATAATATCATAAGATATAAACCTCAATTAAGAATAATTTCAAACAAAGGATGTTGACATACATGAAAACACCCTAATAAAATCACTAACAATTTATGAAGACAAATAACTTTTTTTTTGAAATAATTTATTTAAAAACCAATAAATTATAAAATAAAAAAATTTATTTTAAAACAACCTTGTAGAATTTCAAATAAATATTGAAAACATTATGGTTTCATGAAGATGATAAAATCAATTCATTCTATATAAGTTAAAAAACATTGCTTCCATATTTGATATGAAAATGTCATAAAGTACCTCATTTTGAAAATGGAAAAAATATTCATTTCAAACCACTTTATAAAAATCAAAAAATGGGTATAAAAAACATTAAAAAATATTATAATAAAAATAAAAATATTTTTGAAAATATGGTCACAAAATAAAATATTCCCCAATCATTACCTAAATATAAACAATCACGAATTATAATGAGATTCTGAAATAATGATTACCATGTACTTTCTATTAGTTAAATGTAATTTTTACCACCTGTATAATGGTTTAAAACATTTTATTAATTTATAACATAACCATATACAATTTATGATATCATATATGATCTTCTAATGTCTTTTTGTTAATCATATTTCGTTATTACCCATGTTTTGGGTGTTAACTACTTCATCTTTATATGCATGTTTTTTCATGTAAGTCCTTTTTATTATGCATAGGATATATTTATTTCATCTCCTAAATGATATTAAGTTCATAGATATTATTTTTAATAATTATATACATTTTTATAAACATTATTTAATGGTTAACATGGAAAATAAATCACATCACGTCACAGAGATGATAAGCCGTAGAAACGCACGAGCGATAGAATCATTCCCATAATAGTTAGAGGGAAAGGAATTGGATGGTATAGTTATTATAAGGACCTGACCTTAAACATTACATAATATTGAATTAAATTAATAATTCTCATAGAGAATATTTTTTAGGTTTAGAGTTTTAGAGAATTATGCCATAATTATTACATTAAATCTCAAAAATTACATAATAGACACTCCAACTGCAAAGCTCCCAGTTTTTAGTTGGGGTTTCACTTAGTGGTAAGCACCCCATAATTCTACATGAAAAATGGGGGTTCAAAACCCATGGGGCACAGGTTACTGTAGCAGAACTATAGCACTACTGTAGCAGCCAAGATATTATTGCAATGGCCGCACTGTAGCGGCGACAGGGGAACTGTAGCGGCGGCATGTACTGTGTGGTACTATAACAGCATGGGTACTATAGCAGTACTATTTACAGAATGGGTATTGGGCCTAAAATTTGGGCATACAGGCTTTATAATGGGCTAAATGCCCACTGGGCCTACGAGCGATGTAATGGGTCTCCCTCTACCCAGTTAAAGAGGTATTTGCTTTGCTTTAATAATAAAAAAGGTGGCTTTGGCCCCAACTTTAACAAAACATAGCAGACACTTCTACTTAGTTTCTATTTTTTTCACAAAATAAAAAACTCTTAAAAAATTAAGCATATCTTGTTCCATGTTTTAGACAACATGACTTTTCTTTGATCCAATCCTTGACACTATTCATCTTTAAATCCTGTGAAAAAAATTTCAAAACGTGGGTTGAGCATAAAAAGATCAGTAAGGGTTATAAAATAAGGAAAGAAAACATGAGCCCATCAATAAATAAAAATAAATGAAACCATACTTTTAAATCATAAAATACCTTATGAAATCATAATATTTATGAATAACCCATGTAAATCCTAAATTCTAAGGGTAACTTGTGGCATACATAACATACTTACATTGTAGATTTCATAACTACATAGGGAGTTATATATGGAATACCCATAGAAGTATATTATTTATATCACATTGGAGAAACATTAACATTTACCTCAGTCATGTTACTCAATTCATTGGAGATCTATCTTGGGATTACATGCCCTAGTATTATCGTGGAACCACCCAAATACGTAAATAATTCCCAAGAACCATGTCATATTTATAACACATAAAAAAACAAAAAAGAAATATAAAATTTCCAAATTTCAAAAAAATACATCATTTAAATATATTAACACAACCAATCCATTATCAAAACCATTTTCAAAACCAAAATACGTAAAAGAGTATATGATATTTAATTTTGTTTTGAAAATATTATGTCCTCTTAAGGAATCCAAGGATAAAATAATACTCACAGCGGCAGAAAAGGTTGTTTTCACCCTTACATTAATTTTTTTATCATTTAGTAAAATGACTCATAGAAAAATATTCCCTTTGAATGAATATAAAAGTAAAATGTGTTTATACACTTTATAAAATAATGTAACATATAAAACAAAATATGCCTCAATGAAAGAAGATTGAGACAAAGTCCCTAACCACATTGTAATCAGTCGAGTCATATGAAAAAAAGTTAATAACCACCAAATGAATCATAAAATACCATTAATATAAAGATAATCATGATTATATATATCAAATAGAAGTACACAATACACCACATGAAATAAATAAGTGGCGAACAATGGAAATCTCATAGAATTAAAAGTGAGATAAGAAACCCTTACCTTGTGTCCGAATTGAATTGTTTGTTCCTTGTTCATCATAAATAATAAAATTTAGTTAATTTATACTTTTTCAGAACCTTTATAAATTTTATTATTCTGTTTATATCACTTATTACCTTTCCATAACAATTAGTTAATTATTTGAGTTCATATCAGACATTTTGTCAATGTTTGGAATTTGAGTTAAAATTAACTTGTTATAATTATATATTTGTCCCTATGGTCAAAAATACATTATCCCTAGAATTATATTGATGATTTAGATATCATATATATCCAGTATATAGGTATTTATAATATTCTATAACAATTGGACATAATAAATGAAATGCACCGTTCGTGGAGATGGTAAGCCGTACGTACGCATGAACACTACTTTCATTTGTTCTTTTTCATTTTTAATGAAATGAAAACATAATGATACATAGGTATATTATAATTATAGTATAATATAATATTTTATATATGTTACATAATTTCATTAACACCATCATTTATACATTCCATGTATGGTATGAACAAGTCATATCACATTGAGGGGGTGGTAGTCCGCACTTCCTGAAAATAAATTATCGTATTTATACAACATGAAAAGAATAAAGGTATGTTTTAAATGATAATTATAGAATAATATTGATAAAATAAAATAAAATATATATCATATAAAATTACAGTTCCATCATAATGGCCACCATGAGACCCGATTGGAGATATTTGAACAATCCTCATTTCGTGAGGCAATAGTTCACCATCCATAGAAATAGTATGTTTGCATCCATTAGATGGTGGTGTGTAGAAGTGTAGTTTAAATAAATCTCATAAAAAACCTAGTATATTGAGTATACTAGTGTTTCTATAAAATAAAGGAATAAAGAGAGTTTAGGGGGTTGGAGAAGTAAAATAAAAGAAAAGAACTTAAGAGAAGACGTTACCTTTAAATCAGGCATCTCTATTTATTTTGAACCAAATGGTTTACTTGAAGTTCCTTATTCCTAAGTTAAGTCTTCTAGATGGAATATAAGGATGTTGGGAGCTTAATAGTTCATATTTTGGGTGATCCAAGGGGCCTGAGAGGTGTGAGTAATGGGTTAGTGGTGATGGCCTTTTTTAAGGGGCAGGAGGGGCTCTTTAAGAATGTTTGAAAATATTATTTTATTATAAACTGATTTTTTGTTTCAAAGGATAAAAAACTAATTAATTTAGAAGTTAATATGACTATTGTTATAAATAAAATCATCTAATAATAATTTTATAGGTTTTGGATAGTTTTCTAAATTTTATAATCTCATTTATTTAAATCATTTATTAATAAGGTAATCACTACATCATCATTTTGTCATAAATAATTTTATTTATTTGATGTCTAAATTTTTTCAATAAAATACCATTATGTGGGAAATATTTTTATATTTATAATGAATATTTATATCCAAATATATAAATTATATAACCCCATGTAAAAATTTATTTACTAAAATATATATGTTCATGTTATTTTTGTCATTACTTTAGATTAATTAATATAAAGTGTCATTATCACTCCTAAGTGGCTCCATGGGGTCCCAAAATAGACCCAAGGATACCCATGGTCGGTCCTGTATCTTCCAATAGGATTATAACACATTTAGGGTAATTAAGTATTTTTATAATAATATTTTTTTACCCTTATTTACCAGATTTTCCCTTTAACCATGGTAAATAAAATATTTACTAAAGTAAATATTCATAATGTCTAAAAATAAAAGTTACCTATTCACACAATTTGGACCTCCTAATTTAAAATATGAAATCTATTTTTCCAAATTAAAAACAGATAAGTGGCATAAATTAATTTAAAATTAATTCCCATTGTCAAAACAAAAATGTTTTTTATGAAATAATAACTATCCAAATATTGAGACTTGTTTATGTCCAATGTCAAAGTAAAATTACTTCCAATGATGGAAATTTGATTAAATGGTAAAAATATAATCTAATTACACTTTAAAACTAATTAAAAAGATAATCTATCCATGTAAATAAATTATATTAAAAGACCATTTTGAATTAAAATACAGTATTTTTCACTATTCATTAAAAATGAATTTTATCAGAAAAATACCAAAAATTTACCCAAAGTAAAATCTGATGTCTCGATTCTAAATAGTTTTTTTTTCAAATAGAACATATAAAAGTGAAAAAAACTAGATTTAAATAGGGTTCTCTAACAAAAGGCGGTATATTGACCTTTTAATGAATATTAGAGTATTTATGTTTAAAATTAGATTCATTCACATTTTTTGCTTCTAACTTTTATTCAATATATGTAAAAACATTTAACAAAAATGTATAATCATACTGTAGTTAGTCATGTTCATTAGCGCCAATACAACGACTATGTGTTAACTACCATTTAAAATAATTATATGATTATATTATTTTTCTGTATAACTTAACATTGTGTGTAGCGTAAGACTTCAAAGAAACCCATTGTTTCTTATCTGGTACACCATCGAACATTAAATCCCCTTTAAATTAAAATTAATATTTAATTCAAAAATATTAATAAATATAAAAATTCCCTATTCTCTATTCACCTGGGATGTTACATCCTTCCCCCCTTTTGGGAATTGTGTCCTCACAGTTTTAAAATAGGGCTCAGAAACTTCATTAAAAGTCTCATATTGGAAAAAGAGTCAACAAAAATATCATATTAAAAGAAATAAAGATAAGTACAAAGGTCATCTGAGATAAACCAAATAGGATTCCAAGTAGGAAAATATGGATATGGAGGAGAAACTAAGTGTCATGTTCTGATAAAGAGTGATACCACCACTACTAATGGCCTGAAGGCCTTCATTTTTTATTGTATTTTGATAATACACCTTTAAAGGGGTGAGGTGGAACCCTTACAAGGCCTATAGGCATAAGTATTGTAGGTCCCAGGCATAGTGGAAGCTCGTGGGTGGATGTGCCCACTTAACTTTTTGTCATTAACAATGATCAATCCGGGATCAATACGACGATAAATGATAGAATCCACAGATTGAATCATAGAAATAGACAAAGAAGAAGAATAGTCCAGAAACCACAAATTAGGATCATTATTGGTTGATTATAATTAATTTAATTAATTTACAAGAAGTACCTTTTATGGTGTTCTTTCATTGTTGATATTTCTGATCATGTTCCGATCTGATTCGTCATTATGTCGTAGAATCCAAGTGTATATTTCCTCTAGAGGTGATCCACATATGTACCACATATCTCTAGACATCGCCAAAGGAATCTCCAGGTGCTGGAATGGATAAGCCTTTTCTTGTATTGTTGGCGTTATATTGCATTGATCCAATGGAGGAGGATTTTTCTCAGTCTTTAGAGAGTTCTTGGGGGAAGGAGTTCTTTCGACCATGAGAGAAATATCCAAAATTGTTGTGCACAAAGATTAGAGAAAAGTTTGGGGTTGTGAGGATATTTATAATCGGGTTTGAGGTTATAGAGTTACGACAATAAATAAACACATTACACATTTTATTTATTTCGTTAACACTTATTGAAAACCCCCATGTCAAATCTTTAATTCCTTGATATGCGCCCATGCATATTATAATAAATACCATTTAATAAAACAATATTATTTCCTCAAAATCTCGACTGGAAAAACTACCAGACATGTAATCATTAATACACATCGTGTACTCGTTTTTCATTTACTTTCCAAATTGAAAACTACACGGCATGTAAATTCAATGTACATGGCGTGTATATCTTATTTTTATTTTATTCTTCCTCCCACATTAAAATGATTTAGGCTTCCTTGAATAATTATTAAACCACATATGGGAATAATCTTTATTCTATATAAGATACTTGGATACACTTAGTTTGTGACCCTCTAGGCCTCTTTCTCACTTGCATTAAGAGGGCTTGCCTAAAGTCAATGATTACTATATTGAAATGGGTCAAGGAACCCAAGATAAAGAAGTTGAATTCGTATTGATGTGTCACCTCAAACGAATGATTATCATGTAATTTAATCCCTTTATATCAATATCTCATCAAGCATGTTTCATGGAAGTGTCATAAAACTATATGCTTGATCCTTCGTTCTTTGACTTCCAGAACTAAAATCGTCGTGACACCATGGCCATGGAATTTGGGAGACATATCTATTTCAATCAAAGGGCCCGAGATATCTACTTCCATAAATATGGAATGGACAAATACTTCCTCGACTTATACATTAACAACTTTTCATTCGTGATGCACCCAACATACCCTACTTCCTGCCAACTATCTTCATGATGGTTTTCATCAGCAAATATAACTGCATGAGTAATGACATGAGTTAATGATAATTTTCTAGTATAAGGACCATTACACACTCTCGTAGATAGAAATGTTTGACGACACCAAGACATGCAGAATTACAACTAGTGAGTCTGTTCTCACAATCTCCCATCTTAGAGATTACCAAGTGCGAACTCGATGAGAGAGTCTCATCTTATTATGAGTACTCGCACATGACGGTCTGTATACTATGCATCCTATCATTGAATTTTATTCAACCGTAGAGATTTATTTAGGAATATTGTTATATCATTTCAAGGTTCTCATCATAGTAGGGATATTCCATGAACTTATTAATGCAATAAATATTCTAGGACATTATTAAATTATAGTCATGCAGAACAATGAATAATATATAATAAGTGTACATTAAAGTAATAAAAGTATAAATAGTTGGTTCTCAGGACACCAACTCTAAAAAACTCCCACTTGGACTAGAGCCAACTGTCTATGAATTTTAGTCCGATAGACCTCACATGATGATCTTGTTTCTACTGAGTCAAAGATTTAGTCAAGGGGTCCGCCATGTTGTCTTCTGTGGAAATAATAATAACTGTAACTTCACCCCTCTGAGAAAAATCCATCAAGAGATGATAATTCTGAAGTATGTGCTTTTTCTGCTGATGTGACATTGGCTCCTTTTCAAGTTCCACCACGAAATTATTATCACAATAGAGTGTGATAGGATCCTTACTGCTAGGTACTACATCCAACTCTTGAATGAGGCTTTGCATCCATACTACTTCTTTAGCTATCTCATAAGCTACAATATACTCAGGCTCTGCTATAGAATTTGTGACCACACCTTGCTTTGAGCTCTTCCAGCTCACTATACCTCCATTCCAATGGAAGATTTATCCAGTCTGTGACTTCATGTCATCTTGATCAGTCAGGAAACTAGCATCTACATGTCCTCTTATGACTAGTTCCTCATCTCCTCCATAAACTGGGAACATATCCTTATTACGCCTCAGATACATAAGGATAGTCTTGACTTCCATCCAATGGTGGTCTCCTAGACTAGCTTGATATCTACCTACCGCACTTAATGAATAAGAAACATCTATCCTTATATATAGCATAACATACATGACTGCCCCAATCGCAGATGCATAAGGGATCCTTTCCATTTTCTTTTTTTCCTCATGTGTCTGAGGACACATTTTCTTGGAAATATGAATGCCATATGACACTGGAAATAATCCTATCTTGGACTTTTCTATACTGAATATCTTAAGTATCTTGTAAATGTATATACTTTAACTTATGAACATCATTCTCTTGGATCTATCACTATGGTTCTTGATACCAAGAATATATGTTGCCTCACCCAAGTCTTTCATAGAGAATCATTTATCCAACCATGCCTTAACTGGCTGTAAGACAGGTAATTTGTTTCCAATTAGTAATATGTCATTAACATATACTATTACGAAAATGACTGCACTTACTCTAGACCTTTTGTAGACACAAGGATCACATTCATTCTTAAGAAAGACAAATTCCATTACAGCTTCATCAAAATGAATTCTCCATGACCATGATGCTTGATTTAATCCATAAATGGATATCTACAATTTTCATACCTTGTTGTCATCCTTTGGAGTAAAAAAACCTTCAGGTTGTGTCATGTAGACAACTTCTTAGAGGTTCCCGTTAATAAATTCTATTTTGAAATCGATTTTCCAAATTTCAAAGTCATGGTAAATAGAAATGGCTAATTGGATTTTGATGGATTTCTGCATTGCAACCGGTGAAAAGGTTTCTTCATAGTCAATTCCTTGACACTTTCTAAAACCTTTGGCAACTAGTTGTGACTTATAGGTGTTGAATTGTCCCTCTATGTCCAGTTTCTTCTTGAATACCCATTTATTACCAATATGTTTTACATCAACTAGAGGATATACCAAAATCCAAACTTGGTTTTGGTACATGGAATCCATTTTAGAATTTAGGCATTCTTTCCACTTGACATCGTCTGTGACTTAAACTTCTTCCTTGTAGTTAAGAGGATCACCATTGTCAAGCAATAATGAGTCACCATCCTCAGTGACAAGAAAAAAATATCGTTCTGGTTATCTCACCTCTCTCATGCTCATATACTATTCTTGTGTCTCTAGAACAGATTTTTCTTCCACAGATCTTTGTGGAATCTGTTCTTGTACCAACTCCTTTTTATATTGAGCCTCGACTTCATCGAAGTCTATCTCTCTCCCAAAATCTCTTTTAGAGATGTGATCCCTCTCAAGGAATATAGAATATCTTACCACCGTAACATTTTTTTATGAGGGGTTGTATAGTTAATATCCCCTAGTTTCCTTGGGATATCCTGTAAAGGTAAACTTTGTGCCTCGGGGTGCAATTTTGATACCTGAAGAGGCCTTAACAATTGCTTCGCTACCCCACACATATAAATTTGATAACATGGATTTGTGCCCACTCCATAACTTGTATGGAATACCATTTATCGATTTAGTTGGTACTTGGTTTAGTATGTGTGCTAATGTTTGTAATGCATATCCCCAAAAGGATAATGGAAGACTCGCATGACTCATCATTGATATCACCATGTACAACAGGGTGCGGTTCCGCCTTTCACTTACACAATTACACTGAGGCATGTATGAAGGAGTGAGTTAAGATAGAATCCAAAAATCCCATAAGAAATCAATGAAGTCCGGATTAATATATTATCCTACTCTATCTGAGAGGAGTTTCTTAATATTCTTACCAACCTAGTTCTTAACATCATTCTTGTATTCTTTGAACTGATAAAAAGATTCTAACTTATAACTCAGTAAGTAAATATATCCATATCTACTAAAATCATAAGTAAAAGTTATTAAGTACAAGAAAACACCCCTTAATTCAACTGGAAATTGTCCACACACATATGTTTGAACTAATTCTAGAAGCTCTTTAGCCCTTTCACCTTTCCCACTAAATGGAGATTTGGTCATTTTGCCTTGTAGACACGCATGACATACACTAAGTGATTTTAGTTTGAAAGAATCTAAATACCCATATTGATGTAATTTTTCAAACGTTTATCATTGACATGACCTAGTTGGTGATGAAAATGTTTTGTGTGGTATAAGTCATGTGAATTAAAATTTTCATCAATTACCATTACTTGGTTTGTGTAGTCTAACACATAAAGGGCATTATATAACTGTTCCCTACCAAAACAAATGTTATCTTTATAAAAGTAGAAACATTCATGTCCAAACATGAAGATGAATCCATCAATATCTAATCTGGATTCTAAAATAATGTTTTCAGTTACAAAGGGTACATAATAACATCCGTTTAATACCAAGACCATACCAGTAGGAATTGTTAGGTGGTAGTCTCCGACAGCTACAATAGCGAGTCTAGCTCTGTTGGCTGCTCGCAGATCCACCTCACCTCGATCAATATTTCTGAATCTACTTGGTTTCTGTATTTGGATATAGATGTGAGAACCACAAGCAGTATCTAATACCTAATTGGTAGAAATAGATAGATTTAATTTTATAAAAAACGCACCTGAAGCTTCCCCTTGCTTCCTTGGATGGGTGCTGTTTTTCTTCCAGTGGCCATTCTTGCCACATGTGAAACAAACATCCTCCTATTCTCTTTCCTCTCCTTTGATCTTCCTTTTCTTGGAAGGCCTTGAATAAGCTTTGGGCTTAAATCTCTTCAACTTCCCCTTCATTTTATTTACTATAAGGATAGAAGGATTTTCAAAATTCATATCATTTTCGACTTGGAGAATGAGGATAAGAAGATCAGATAGAGACTTATCAATGTTTTCATGTTGAAATTTACAACAAAGTTAGAGAAGCTCCGGGGGAGTGATGCAACAATGAGATCGGTACCCAGTTCTTCGGGGATTTTAAACCCTAGAACCTCCAAGCGCTCAATGTAGCTAATGATCTTGACTACATGAGGCCCAGCTAGGGCACCCTCTCCATGTTTTATTTGAAATCGAGCCTTATATATCTCAAACCTTTTCTGTCTTTCTCTCTCCTGGTATAAATCATGGAGGTGCTCGAGAATGCTATAAGCATCCATGTCTTCATGAGACTTCATGATCTCACTAGAAATTGATTACAACATCACACATATAATGTCAAGTGCATCGTTAAAATTTTGATCATAGACCAGGAAATCTTCATCACTCGCCCCTTGGGTAGGTGAATTTGGATGTGAGGACTCCAGCATGAAAAAGTTTCATTCATGGCATAAGATAAACCGAAGGTGCCTAAACAAGTCCTGAAAGTTATCGCTAGTGATGATATTGTATTTATTCAGAATTAATCACAGAGAAAATGTGGTTGATGAGTTTTTCATATTTATTCTACAAATTAAAAGAGAAGATTTATTAGTACCTTTTGATTAATTTTTTTGAAAAATAATTAATGAATTTAGAAATTCTCCCACTATTTTATCATGTCCCAATGACCCCCACCATTGATCTTGGAATGCCCAGTTTCTATGACATTATAGTGGAAAGGATCCATATTCTCCTTCCCATAACCCCAATGAGGGTTGGTCAAGCTATTTAAAGTTATTTTGGTAGGTGGGTATTTGCCAACTTTGAGCTTACAGTTCGTTGATCTGTTGAGTGGACTCCCCAATCCTGAATTCCTGACTTAGATTTCCTTAACCCTTGCCTCCATTTTACAAAAAGTCAAGCAATGGATACTCCTCTTGATGTAAAATGTTTTATTCAACCCAAAACATTCATAAGAGCTTCCTTTATAAAATTAAGTGTCCCAACAAGGGTTGGTTAAACACATAGTTTTATTGAGTCTTTCACTTAATCAAGTAATAGAAGGCTTGGTCTGAATTAATATGGTATTTGATGGATTTCAATACTTTATGCATAGTTTCACATTATCACAGGCTTATTAATATTAATTGATTCTTTATTAAGTGATTGAACATGTTCTGATAATGATTACGCATAGTCTAGTTTTTATTTTATTCCATCTTCGCTTGCTTTGTTTATTTCATTACCTATGTGATCACAACAAAACATACATAATAAATATACCATGAAATCTGATAGAAATAATATATGATGGCATAATCATGAGCTTCTATTGGTTAGCTTATCTAGTGGTTTTGATAAGCAGACCCTGACCTAGGGAAAAACACCTTGAACCCGATGGTTCATGTTTTGCATCTCCCACCTGTCAACGTTTATATCTTATTTGGATGGTTTCTCCTCAGCTTTGGATTTTGAACTATCTCCTCTAGAATGGGAGATCCTCTATTACATGGATTTTAAATTAAAGAAACCATTGGCATGAAAGCCCTACATTTTATAGGATGAAGGCTTGTAGGCTGACGAATTTAAATTAAATAAATTTAAATGAAACCATACACAAACTAATGGTATTTGGTCTATCTCACGATCATCCATATAATGTAACGACATTTACACATATTTAGTATTCAAATTATTATAATAATTCTTTCATTCAAGATAAGTTGCGCTTGAATTCAATTAATTATGATCTTATAATTAATCAATTCTTTAACTTAAATTCCTTTATGAATTTCCTTGAGTTTCTTCTCATCCAAATTCCTTGCACGAGTCTTTGTAATTTGGTAGAAACCTAATGAAATTACATTTCTGGAAAGTACACAGTGTGTAGGATATATTACATGGAATGTATTTGTTTTCAACTTTTATCCAAAGTACACGCTGGGGGCTTTGGCATGTTTTTTGTACTTTCGAAATTTTGGAGTACACGATATGTGGATTAATCAAACACGACATGTACTTCCTTGTTATGTGGTTACCGGCCTAGAAATCCCGTGTAGGTAGTTACATGACCTCTCCTTGTACATGGTTTCACCTGGGCTAGATCAGACTACACAACGCGTTGATTCAACATACACGCAGTGTATTCTAGTTTCCACGCACCATTCAGTTATGGTCAATATGGTGTATTAAAAAACTTTGGTATGCTCAATTCACATGGCGTGGTTTGGCGGACAAGTACCGGTTTATTGAACCTAAGTACACAACATGTAGATATCACTACACGCCCTGTACTCTTGTGTTGTACAGACATAATGAGAAGCTCCTCCGAATGAGTTCCTCATTTTTATTTTAATCAAAATTAAAATTAAAAGGTCATTTCTGTGATGTGAATTGAGAAACAAAGGAGGAAGAATATATATCATTCATTCAGTTTTATAGAATGATTTATCTTGAATTGAATAAAATATAAATGAGTTAATTATCAATGAAAATTAAATAACTATAATCAATGTTGGGACCGCTATGATACCAATTGTAGGTCCCGGGCACAGCGGAAGCTCGTGGGTTGATGTGCCCGCTTAACTTTTCATCATTAGAAATGATCAATCCGGGATCAATACATTGATAAATGCCAGACTCCACAGATTGAATCATAGAAATAGACAAAGAAGAAGAATAGTCCCAGAACCACAAAGGAGGATCATCATAGGTTGATTATAATTAATTTAATTAATTGACAATAAGTACCTTTTATAGTGTTCTTTCTTCATTGATATTTATGATCATGTTCTGATGTGATTCGAGATTGCATCGTAGAAGCCAAGTGTAGAATTCTTCTTGTGGTGATCCACACCTACACCACGTATCATGGGACATCTCCAAAGGAATATTCGGGTGCTAGCATGGAGAAGCCTTTGCTTCTGTTGTCTGCATTAGATCACCTTGATCTGACGGAGGAGGATCTCTCTCAGTCTTGAGAGCGTTCATGGAGGAAAGAGTTATTTCGGCCTTGAGAGAATTCTCCAGAATTATTCTGCACAATGTTTCGGAAAAGTGTAGGGGTTTTGAGGATATTTATAATTGTGTTAGTGGTTATAGAGTTATGAAAATAAGGAAACATGGTACACATTTTATTTATTACATAAACTCTTATTGAAAACCCCCAAGTCAAATCATTAACTCCATGACATACACCCATGATGACAATAATAAATATCATGTAATAAAATGATATTATTTCCTCAAAATCCTTACTGGAAAAACTACACAGCGTGTAATCATTAATACACGACGTGTACTCATTTTTCATTTCCTTTACAAAATGAAAACTACATGGCTTGTACATTAAATGTACATGATGTGTATATCTTGTTTCCATTTTATTCTTCCTCTAAAATTAAAATGATTTAGTCTTCCTTGAATAATTATTAAACCACATATGGGAATAATCTTTATTCTACTTGAGATACTTGGATACAATTAGTGTGTGACCCTCTAGGCCTCTTTCTCATTGGCATTATGCGGGCTTGCCTAAAGTCCAAGATTACTATCTAGCAACGGGTCAAGGCAGCCAAGAAAAAGAAGTTGATGCCATATTGACATGTCACTTCATACGAATGCTTACAGTGTAATTTAATCCCTTTGTCTCAATATCCCATAAAGCAGGTTTCATGGAAGTGTTATTAACCTATATTCTTGATCCATTATTCTTTGACTTCTAGAAATAAAGTCACCGTGACACCATGGCCATAGAATTTAGACAACATTTCTATTTCAATAATAGGTACCTAGATATCTACTTAAATAAAAATGTAAGGGAAAATCCTTCCTCGACATATCCATTAACAACATGTCATTCGTGATGCACCCAACATACCCTAATTCCCGCCAACTGTCTTCATGACGGCTTTCATCAGCAAATCTAAGTGCACGAGTCATGACACGAGTTAATGATAATATTACAGTTTAAGAACCATTACACACACTCGTAGATAGAAATTTCCAATGACACGAAGACATGTAGACTTACTACTGGCGAGTTTGTTCTCATAATCTCGCATCTTGGAGATTACCAAGTGTGAACTCCATGAGAGAGAGTCTCATCTTCTTAAAAGTACTCAAACATGATCGTCTGTATACTATGTGTCCTATCATAGTAGGTTATCAAACCATATAACTTTATTTAAGAATATTTCTATATCATTTCAAGGTTCTCATCCTAGCGGGGATCTTCCATGACCTTATTAATGCAATAAATATTCCAGGACATTATTATATTATTATCATGAAAAACAATGAACAATATATAATAAGTGTACATTCATGTAGTCAAAGTAAAAACAGTTAGTTCTCAGGACACCAAATCTAACATGTATTACATGGCCTATAGGACATAGAGGAATTCAACGCTTCTAGTCTTCGAACATTACATATAACCGAGACTAACTACTTAGAACTGCTCCTCCCCAGCATCTTCATCATGAAATCATCTCTCCACCTTCGAATGTCTCTTCAGTTAGGATTTCCTATACATGAATAGGAATGTCCCGATGGCAAGTGTCATACCCTCTCATTCTTGAAATCCATTTATCTTTTTCTTTGGTGAAAGCTCCTTTCTCATCCTCCTTATAAAGCTTGTTCCTTGTAGGTTGTCTGGTTTTCATCTACACTTAAGGTGGCCTGAAGGCCTTGAGGTGGCCCGAAGCCCTTACTGACAGGAAGGCATGGGTGGCCCGAAGGCCTTAAAGGACTCGGGGACCAAATTGGTGGCCTAAAGGCCCCAATTGGGGAATATTTCAGCCACTAAAATGCCAAACAGTGCCTGATACAGTACCTACAACAGTACCTCACAGTTCCTGCTACAGTACCTGCTACAGTACTGTTATAGTACCCCCAAAAATTAGCCTCCACCAGAATTTTATCCCAGGTCTCCTGGATGAACTTAATGAGTCCTCACCAACTGGGCTGAGGCTCATGTGCATAGAGAGTGATAGAAAACATGATTTAGTGAAAGTTAACCACCCAAAAATCACAAACTTGTGATGGGTTAGATGGTATTTGATTCCCAAGTAGGAAAAGTTAACAAACAACATTTTTTTATGTTCCATTTCATAAACATAGAGAAAATATCTATGGTATTGACTAAATAAAAAAGGAAATATACCTACATTTCATGTAAAGTTTCATCCATTAGTAAGTTTCTAGAAAAAACTCAACTTCTCTCCAAATGATAAGTATTCAAGATGACATGGTCTCACCTGAAGCTCTATAATCAACTTATAGAGAATAAAATAATTCTCAAAAGATGAAATATATATTTCCATTGTCTTTAGACATTAACCAAAACCAAAACAGTTAGTACAATATTAGATAATCCCCAAAAAAAGATAATCTTTTATAAAAAATAAATACTACTCTTAATATCTAAAATTTACTAAACGATACCCAAATCTCAAAAAAGAACATTAAATACAAAAATGTCCTTAAAATTCATTAAAAATAATCCAAATGATGTTTGAAACCCAAAATTTATAAAGATTGATCACATACTGTTCCATAGTAAATCTTAACATTTATCTCCAAATAACATTGACTAATCTTAAAGTCTCATACTGAAGTGTAATTTACCAAATCAAATATTTACTATGATAGGTTAATTATTTCCATAAATAAACCAAATCACCATATTTGCATAATAAAAAAAATAGATTATTCCAAAATAAAATTTCAACCATTACTCCAAAAATGTGATCCCATAGTATTATATTTCCCTTAAGCATATAATATTCCAAAAGAGAAAAAATCTTCTAAAATAACCATTATCATTTAATAACTAAATCATTTTCATATACTAAGGATATCCATTTGATAAAACATAAATTCCCAAAATCAACATATTCTTGATCTATAAAATCATTTAACCAAAAAGAATAAGTCATACTAACCTGGGACTTCCTATAGGCCTGTGGTATGTTATGTGCCCTTTTCACCCTTTGGCTGTGGGTTTGATTCCTATGGCCTTGACGGACATGACATCTTGTTACCCATCTTCTAGGTTGTCCTATTTATAAAACTAAAAAATAACCTTAACATTTTTTAACCTAAAAGGTTTTCTTATACCTTTCATTTTCATCCCAATACACTAAAACCTCAACATCTTAATTCATGAATCCTTATATATATTTTACTTTTCTTATTTCACCTACATATGATAAAATAAAACTATTCGAAATAGAAATAACATTATACCTTCGTCATGGTATCCATGTAGTTTCATCTTCATCTTGTTCACGTATGTAGAAGGTATATTCATTGCAACAATGATTTAGAGATCCTTCTAAATCATTTTCTTCCTTCATCCAAAGACATCAAGTACAACATGGTTCATATGGGTGTTCATAGAAAAATAGTTTTTGAAAATAATCATGTATGACATATAACTTAAAAACATCTGATAAAACATGTTTTTTATAACATAGTCAGACCAATTTTGAGTTGAAACTTTAAATAAATGGTCATTTTAAAATACCATAAGTATGTGCTAAGATACTATATTGTAAAAGCAAATATAAATAGGTTGTGCAAGGGTCTCCTTCTTCATCACCTTTTTATAAATCATAATATACTTAAAAATCTTGTGATAAGGTAAAATATTTTAAAATTCCTTGATAATATATACCTTTCTTAAAAATTTTAGACTTTTCTGAAAATAATATTTGCTTAAATACAACCCCAGATCCACGATGATATCAAGGTATAGTGGAGGTGTTTGATATCAAAAGAAACTGAATGCAAGTGAGTTATGTGGTAAAAAAAGATTCAGAGTTGTCTGGAGATGGATTTGCAATAATTATTTCAAGCAAGTCATCAGGGAGAGATATAAATGTCATTTGAGATCCTACTCCTTCAATTTGTAATAGACATTACATGATATGAAAAAGTTACTAAATAAAGATTTAACTTAATTAATAGACATAGAGACTAACCAGGTGTCTAACAAAAAATCATAATCCCTAAAGTTGTCTAAAACGACCTCTGATACCAACTATAAGGAACCATCCTTAAACATTAAATAATCTTGAATTAAATGAATAATTCAAATTGAGTATCTTTTCAGGTTTATAGATTTATAGAATTAGGATAAAACTATTACATTACATCTCAAAAATTATAAAGTAGACACTTCTACTCAGTTTCCATTTTTTTCATAATATAAATACTCTTAAAAAAAGTAGCATGTCTAGTTACATGTTTTAGACATAATTACCTTTCCTTGATCCCAACCATGACTATATTCTTCTTTAAGTCCTATGAAAAACATTTCATATCCGGGGTTGAGCAGAAAAATCTCAGTAAGGGTTATAAAGTAATTAAAGAAAATTTTTTCCAATAAATAAATACAAATCAATGAAACCATACTTTTTAATCATAACATAAATTATGAAAGAATAAAATTTATGAATAACACACAGAAATCATAAATCATATAGGTTACTTATGGCACACATAACATACTTACATTGTAGCTTTCATAGCTATATAGGGAGTTATGTCTGGAATACCCATCATAGTATATTCCATAAATCTATTAGGAGAAACATTAATGTTTACCTCCTTCATGTTACCCAATGCATTGGAGAGCTATCTCGTGCTCAACCACCCTACATTTATCATGGAACAACCTGTATATGTAAATAATTCCCAAGAACCATATCATATTCATAACACATAAAACAAACATTAAGGAAAGATAAAATTTCTACATTTCAATCACTATAAATCATTTAAATATATTAAGATAACCAATCCATTATCAAAACCATTTTCAATACCAAAATATGTAGATGAGTATATGGTATTTATTTTCCTTTTAAAAATATTATGGCTTGTTAAGGAATCCAAAGAACAAATAATACTCGTTGCGGTGAAAAAGGTCATTGTCACCACTTATGTTAAGAAGAAACATTTTTTTTGTCATTTAGTAAAATGATTCATAGAAAAAGAGTCCCTTTTAATGAAATGAAAATTCAATGGTGTTTATACACCGTATAAAATCAACTCATGTATAAAAAAAATATTCCTCAATGAAAGAAGATCGAGATGAAGTCCCTTACCACGTTATAATCAATCGAGTGGTATGACCAAAAGTTAATAAACAACAAGTGAATCACATAATACCATGAATATAAATAGAATCCTGATAGTATATATCAAATGGAAGTACAAAATACACCAAATTCAATAAATAAGTTCTGAACAATGAAATCTCACAGAATTAAATGTGAGATAAAAAACCCCTTAACTCGTGTCAACTTGACTTGTTTGTTCCTTGTACTTCCTGAATAATAAACATAAGTTAATTTCTAATTTATTCAAAACCTTTTTCAATTTTATTATTCCTTTTATATCAGTTATTACTTTGAAATCAAAATTATTTAATTATTTGAGTTTATATCAGACTTTTTGTCGAAGTTCAGAATTTGAGTTAAAATGAACTTGTTATAATTACAATTTGTCTATGTGGTCAAAAGTACATTATATATAGAATTATATTCATGATTTAGATATAATATATTTCATATATCTCTAGTATATATTTATTTATAATAGTCCATAGCATTTGGACATAATAAATGAAATGCACCATTTATGGAGACGATAAGCCGTACGTACGCATGAACGCTACATTCATTTCTTTTTTTCATTTTTAATGAAATTAAAACATAATGATACGTAGGTATATTATAATTATATTATAATATAATATTTTATATATGTTACATAATTTCATTAACCCCATCATTTATACATTCCATGTATGGTATGAATGAGTCATATCACTTTGAGGGGGCGGTAGTCCGCACTTCCTCAAATGAAATTATCATATTTATACAACATAAAAAGCCAATAAATAATTTATAAATGATAATTATAGAAAAATATTGATAAAATAAAATAAAACATATATCATATATAATTACAGTGCCATCATAATGGACACCATGAGTGGAATTTGGAGATATTTGAACAATCATCATTTCGTGAGGTATTAGTTCGTAGTCCACAGAAACAGTATGTTCGTATCCATTATATGGAGGTGTGTGGAAGTGTAGTTCAAATACATCTCATAACAACAACCTAGTATATTTAGGATTCTTGTGATGTTATAAAATAAATCAATAAAGAGAGTTTATTTGGTTGGAGAGGTAAAATAACGGAAAATAACTTAAGAGAAGATGTTACCTTTAAATCAGGAATCTCCCTTTGGTTTGAACCAAACAGTTTACTTGAAGTGCCTTTTGACTAAGATAAGTCTTATAGGTGGAATATAGGGATGTTGGGAGATTAATTGGGTAGAGTTTGGACAATAAATGGGGCTTGAGAGGTGTGAGTAATGGGTTAGCGGTGATGATGTTTTATAAAGGGGAGGAGTGGCTCTTCAGGAATATTTGAAAATATTATTTTATTATAAAATGATTGCTGGTTTCAAAAGGTCAAAATCTCATTAATATCAACGATAATATGACTATTGTTCAAAGTAGAATCATCCAATCAGAATTTGACAGGTTTTGGATAGTTTTTTTAAATTTTATAATCTTAATTATTTAAATAATTTATTTATAAGGTAATCATTGTATCTTTATTGTGTCATAAATAATTTTATTTATTTGATGTCTAAAAAATATAAATAAACTATGATGATGTAGGAAATAATTTTATATTTATAATTAATTTTTATAATCAAAGAGATAACTTATTTAACCCCATATAAAAATTGATTTACTAAAAGATATATGTTTATGATATTTTTGTCTTTACTAAGAGTAATAATGGGTCCTAAACATGTCTAACAGGTTGAGATTATTTCTAAATATAATAATATTATCTTCAAAATAAATAAATTTTTATCCATTTTTTATTGGAAATTAATTTATATAAATTGAATATTTTGAGAGTATCCAAAAGTGATCCTCAAATCAATTATTAAAGGGAACCTCCTCACTCACTTACTCACAACACTTTGATCCTTATAACTCGAATAAAACCTACCCATTTCTCATCCAAATATCCCTTTCCAAATTCTGGAGAACATGGTCTTACAAAAATATCAACTCTAGATCCTTTAAGAATATATCTAAAGGAAGTACTATCAAACTACTAAAATTATTAATCAAAATGTACAAAAATATATGGAAACTATTTAAATAATTTTTACCCTCATATTAAAAATATTTAATGAAATTTTCAAAATAAAAAACACATAAATTCAAGAAATTAATTTAAAATTATTGTCATTGTCGGAATAAGAAAATGAGTTTTAAAGTGAAAAAGTTCAAAAGATTGAAATTTTTTTATGTCCCAATTCAATATAATTTCTTTTAAACTAACCTAAATTGGAATAAATGATAAAAATTAGTACAATTACGCTTTAAAACCAATTAAAAATATAGTTGAACAATATAATTTTTTAAGCTGAAAAAATGTTTCAATTAAAATGAAATACTTTATCACTACTAATCAACATATGAAAACTATCATAAAAATACCAAAAAATTTAACTAAAGTAAATTTATATATTTCAACAGGGGATGGAGTTTGAATCTGATTCACGCGCGAACCCTAGTTCGCTCACATCGGCGCCTGCTGATGAACCAAGGCTGGATGATTGTCATGCGAAGGGTGTGGATCATGTTGGACACATGGATCTCTTCAGCTTGTGTGCTAAAACAAAGATCGAGACGCTCAAGGAGACGAGACCGGGAATAAGCTTCGCTGATGCGGTCAAAGGTGGGGGAAATTCCCTGTTTCTTGATTGTGATAATGCGTCCTCGGGCAGAATCATTCGCAAAGGCCGTGTTGCACATGTCTCTGCGAATCTGAAAGCCGTTGAGGAAAGGATCACACTCTGCAAGCACTCGATCATTGCGAGAGTTGTGATTCCAAAAGGGGTGAAGCCGTGGAAATTCAATGAGCTCATGATAAGGCTGGCTGAGATCTGGGGCTTCAGCGACTGGAAGATGACAGCGATGGGGCGCGGATTTTATCACATTATTTTTCCCTCAGATGAACTAAAGCGTCGGGCCTGGTGTCTTGGTTCGGTCCCTCTCAAGCCTGGCTTCCTCCGAATCCATGAATGGGATCGGAACTTTGATCCAAATACTGTAAAGAACACTTTCGCGCAGATCTGGATTCGGGTGTATAATCTTAATTGGCTCTATTGGCACCCTCAAATTCTCTGGGACATTGCCTCATCGGTTGGAAATCCAATCCGTTTAGATAAACAGACTGAAAATCCTACTTTTGGACATTATGCGAGAATTCTTGTGGAAGTTGATATGGCAGCCACACTTGTTGAGGAGGTGGTCTTAACCACCCAAGATGACAGTCTCAATCTTGGTATTGTGTATGAGAGAAGACCCAAATTCTGTCTGAACTGTCACTTTTTTGGCCACAATATTTCTGAATGCAACAGAAATAAAATCTGTAGTCTTTGTGAGGGTCGTGGGCATGAGGCTGGAAATTGCAGGCTCAACAAGAGCAATGATACAGATGGAAAGAAGTTCAATGGTGCACAACCTGGTAATGGTGCACAAGCTCAGAAGGGAGAGCTGGCTGCTCACCGTGAAGACAGACAGGAGGAGACACCTGCTATAGCTGCTGCTGCTGCACAGAGGCAGGATACAGAACTGGCGGCACCTGTGGGTACTGGACCTGCTGCTGCTGAAATTGATGGATTAATTCTGCATGAGTGCCCTCCCTTGAACTCCTCACCCGGAAGGGAGAAGGCACTTGATGAAAATGGTGAGGATGAGGTCTCTGCAGAGCGGCTGGATGCGGACTGGACTGCACCTGTGGGAGCTTGTCCTGATGCTGCTGGTGCTGCTGAAACACTTGAAGTTGAATGCCCTATGGACCAAGGGGCTGTCTCAAATCCTGGGGTGGCTCCACTGGTGGGTCATGGAAATGGGCTAGGCCATGGACCTGACTCTGGATTGGCTAGGGGGCAGCCTTCTGAACCTTCTGCATTGGGTGAAGCTTCGCTAAATGCAAAGAGAGTATTACCTGCCAGCCTTCTGTCATTTTCAGATGCTTCAGCCAACAGGTTCTCCCTTCTTGATGTGGTTGGGGAGGATAGTGGGACTGAGACTGATGAACAGGTGGCACATGGTCCTGTTGAGACTGGCCTTCTGCTTTATGTGAAGGATGTAAAACAGAATACTGCTGGGCCTAGTGCTAGGCTCAGATCAAATAAATGAAGACCATCTTCTGGAACTGTCAAGGGATTGGGAATCCTCCCACGGTCAGATCCCTTAGGCATATGATTATGACCAAAAAGCCGGTTCTTGTTGGTATTGCTGAGCCAAGAATGAATTTTGAGAAGTGGAGTTCCTTTAGGTGGGAGTCCATGGGCTTTTCATTTGTTTCTAGTAATGTGCCTACTGGAAATTCTGAATCTCTCTGGGTGTTGAAACATGATAGCGTTGTGGTCAATTCAATGCTGAATGATTCTCAGTCTCTTACTCTATCATGCCGCTGTAACAATGTCTCAATTGCAGTGACGTTTGTTTATTCCTTCAACCTTTATACAAGAAGACATGCGTTGTGGAGAAGCCTTGCCGATGTTTCTGAGAGTATGACGAGTAATTGGGTTATTATTGGCGACTTCAACACTGTGCTTAGGCCTGGGGAATTGACTGGGGAGCATTTCTGTCGTGTTGCTGCTTCTGATTTTTCTGCTTGCATTGACAAATGTGGCCTGGTGGAGGTTCCAATTTCTGGCTCTGATTTCACGTGGAGCAGATACACGATTAATGGAAGACAAGCTAGCAGACTGGACAGATGTTTTGTTCATGTGCTGGATGGGAATAGGGCTCTTGATGTGGCTGGGAGAACTCTTCCACGGTTGCATTCTGATCATAACCCCTTGCTTATTGAAATTTCTGATTGCAACGCCAGAGTAGCCCCTCTGCCTTTCAAATTTAATAATGCTTGGATTACTATCCCTGGATGCCGAGAGATTGTTCTGGATGCTTGGAAAACTAGTATTGTGGGCAGCTCATTACACGTCTTATGTTGTAAACTGAAACTTGTAAAGGCCAGGCTGAAGCAATGGAGCAAGGAGTCTTTCTCCTCTATTGATAATGATATAAGAGAGGCTGAATGTATCCTTTCAGATTTTCAAGACAATGGTGCATCCCAGGAGGTTCCCTCACCAGAGGAAATACAGGCTGCCTCAAGACTGGACAAGCTGCTGGCCCTTAAGGATAATTTGGTTCAGAACCAATCCAATGTGAGATGGCTGAAGGAAGGGGATAGGAACTCCAAATTCTTCCATTGCATTACAAAAGAGAAGAAGGCCAGGAGGAGTATTACTGCCCTTAGCATTGATGGGAGGCTTTTTGATTCAGAGAATGATATTGTGGAGGCTGTGACAACTCATTTTGAAAGGTTGTACTCAGATGTTGGACCTGACAATTCTGATAAAATCATACATTGTTTTGACCCCTCCATTGAGGACAATCAAAACAAGAGGCTCACTGATGTCCCATGTGCAAAAGAGATACATGATGCCCTCTTCTCGCTGAATATTGATAGTGCGGCAGGCCCAGATGGTTTCACTAATAAATTTTTCATGTTCTATTGGGATATTGTGAATGTTGATGTCACAAATGCAGTGAATGAATTCTTCAGATCATCTTACATGCCGTTTGGGATGAATTCAAATTTCATTGCCTTGCTTCCTAAAAAGGAAAATGCCCTCGATATCAAAGACTTCAGACCTGTTGCCATTGGGAATACAATACCAAAGGTAATCAGCAAAATTCTGGCCTTGAGGTTGGGTGGGGTTGCTAAGGAGATTGTCTCCGGAAATCAATTCGGATTTGTTCCCAGGAGGAACATTCAGGACTGTCTTTTCACTGCTTCTGAATGTGTTAATGTCATGAAAAGAAAGGTGAAGGAAGGAAATATGGCTGTTAAGATTGATATTTCAAAATCTTTTGACACCATAAGATGGAGCTTTCTGTTTACTATTCTTAAGAGGCATGGCTTCTCGCAGAGATTTATTGGGCTCATTGGATCCGTCTTATCTAGTGCTAGGCTGTCCATCTTGATAAATGGGTCTCCTAGGGGTTTTTTTCAATGCTCAAGAGGTGTCAGGCAGGGTGATCCCCTTTCTGGTATGTTATTTGCTATTGCTGAAGATTATCTAAGCTGGTGCCTCAATGATCTTGCTAATTTTGGCTGGTATCAATCAATGAAAATCGGAAAGGAGCTGTGTGCTCCTTCACACTTATTTTATGCTGACGACATTCTGCTTTTTGGGAAGGCAAGTGATGCCACCATCTCTTGCATAAAAGGAATCTTCTCTCATTATGAAGAGGTCGCTGGCCAGGCAATTAATTGGGGAAAGTCCTATGTGTTTTTTGGGGATGGGCCTAGCTCGTCAAGGAAAAACAGAGTTGCGGCGAAACTGGGAGTCAAAAGGGGTTCCCTCCCTTTCATTTATCTTGGGATTCCTCTCTTTTGGGGCAGGGTTAAAAGATGTCACTTAGAAAACATTGCCCTACGGATCACAAATCAGTTGTCGGGCTGGAAAGGGAAAAATATGTCCCAAGCTGGAAGAATATGTCTTGTTAACTCAGTGATAACTTCAATGTTCGTCTACTCTTTTTCCATATACAAATGGCCAGGATCGCTGATAAAGGAATTAAATGCCAAAATCAGAAACTTTGTCTGGACTGGGTCAATTAATGAAAGGAAACTTGTAACTGTTGCCTGGAAAGACTGCACAAAGCCGGCTCAAATGGGCGGATTGGGCGTTAAAGACGTCCAGATTTTTAACGACACTTTGATTGAGAAGTTTGTTTGGAGGCTGATTTCAAATCCCCATCCCTTCGTGGAGTTTCTTGCCACTAGATTTCTTGGGAAATTGCAAAATGGATATGCCAGCTATGTGAGATCTTCGGTTTGGTCTGCTATTAAGAAAGCCTACTCTGATCTGATGAACGGCTCGAAGTGGTTAGTATGCAAGCAGTCCAGCCTGAATTGCTAGATCACCCATTGGCTTTCGCGGCCTATTTGTGATGACATAATTGTTCCGCAATCTTTAAAGCATAAAACCATCGCTGACCTCGTGGCGGACCCGGCACTTGCTGAAATTCTGCCCAGCCAAATCAGAACGGAAGTCATGCAGTACCGTTTCACAGATCATGATATTATAGTCTGGACTCTGGATCTGAATGGGATCTTCCGCACGAAGGTATGCTACAATTCTCGTTATGAGTCATCGACTCACCCCCCTAGATGGGTTTCTGACTTCACAAAGCCCTTCATCCCCCCGGCGCGCTCCCTACTCATCTGGAAAATCTGGAAGAACAGGCTGCCTGTGCAGGCTCTGCTACAGCGCAAGGGGCTGCATCTTGCCCCGGTTTGCTTTGTTTGTCTGGCAGCGGACGAGTCTCTCTCCCATGTTTTTTTCTCATGCACATTTGCGCACAAATTATGGTGTTATATGCAGCAGATTTTTCGGTGCTGTTTTCAGTTTCAGTCACTTGAGGAATTAATGCAGGACATTAACATGGCAAATTTCAGTGAGCAGGTTCATGCTCTTATTTTGGCAGCAATAGCGGCTGTTATTGATTTCATTTGGAAGACCAGAAATGACCTGCTGTTCAACAATATTCAGCCACGTTTTCATAATGGTGTCTTAATGATGCATCGTGCCGTTTGTACGGCCTCCAACATTCAAACTGGTTGCATGAAAAATGATGTTTCTGACCTGGTTTTGTTGAGATCTCTTGGTATTAATGGCAGGGCAAAGAAACCATTAATGGTGAAATATATCCGATGGATCCCTCCCCTTCCGCGGTGGATCAAAGTCAATGTTGATGGGGCCGCCTCAGGTGCCCCGGGGCCCTCTGGATGTGGTGGTGTTTTCCGCACGTATCGGGGGTTTGTAAAAGGATGCTTTTCTCATTTCATTGGCAGTGGACATGCAATTGAAGCTGAGATTTGGGCCATTATGAAAGCGATCAGGTATGCTGTCCACTTTGGTTGGAATTTGATATGGATAGAGTCAGACTCGTCTGTTGCTGTCCAAATCTTGAAAGAGCGTTCGAGGAATGTTCCCTGGAAGATCCTTCCGGACTGGATTGATTGTCTTCGGCTTCTTGATTCACTCGTCATTGAAGTTTCACATGTTTACCGTGAGGCCAATCAAGTTGCAGATGCTCTTGCGAAAAGGGCAATCATTGAGGGCACCTCCTATTGGTCTTGTGTGTCGCCTGATTTCTGTGACCAGTTTGTTCAGGCAAATTGCTGTGGTGAGGTTTTTTCTCGGCTTTGTTGAATGACTCTCTGATCTCCTGTTTGTACTCCTGTCACTTTATTTTATTTATTTATTTCAGGAGCAGGGTCACCTGTCTCCTAGCTTTCCTGGTAAATTTATATATTTCTATTTATAATAGTAATTTTATTCCGTCAAATATAGTTTATAAATATGTCAAAAACTAGATTTAAAACAAGCACACCATCAAAAGGTGGTAAAACTGTCTTTAAAAAAATATAGACTTTTAATGCATAAAATTGGATTCATTATTATATTATAAAACTAAAATATTTCATTTTATTTTAATAATATTAAATATATAAATTTCATAATGTAGTTAATACTATTTTTTCTAACTATTTTAACAACTAGGTTATAATAGTTTCTTATTAATAAAACGTGATGTGCTCTAACTCGGTGTTGCTCGCAACAAAAGATATTAAATTTATTTAAAATGAAAAAATACCATAAAATCATTATGAGTTACATTTTATTGGAAAATTTCATTTTAGTTTAAAAAATTATTAATGTTAAATTATATTTTTAATTGTTTTTAGCAGTATTCAGGTTAAAGTAGTGTTTTTTGTTTGTTAGATGCGTTTGTTTTAAAATTATATTCCATCACAAATTGTATTTATTTATTGTAAATTAGATATCATATTTAGAATTTAGTTTATCTAGTTTTTCAAATTAGTATCACTTTAATTTTGTCTTAACGATTAAATTACTTATGATAGGAAACTAGTTACATTAATAAAATCTAAAATAAAAATAATAAGAAAACATAAAGACTAAAGGAAAAAACTAATAAAATAGTCTTTTTTTTGTGTAGTGTGAGTGTTTATAGACCATAATTCCCATTGGATTCTTTATTGTATTATTTTTTAAGCACATTAGGTATGTAATACTCTCAAATAGTGTTTACCTTTTATGATTTACAAGAATTTTCACCCCCTTCAATTATAAAAAGGCACTCACCCTACTATATTCATTCACACCTATCATTGCATTTGGATCATAAAAAACCTGACCAAATAAGCTCACAATATCCCTACCCTCACTATATAGTCTTTATCTTTGGAAGAAATCCAACTAAGAAGTCCTTTGGTTTAAACAAAATGGTGTTACCTGAAGAAGAGGTAACTTTTATCAACAGAAAGTTTTACATGGATTCCATCTCCACTAATTTAATTTATTATTATTACATGATTAAATAATAACATAAGTATTATAATTATAATTAGGTTTTTTTATATTAAGGTTTATACCTACACCTACAAACACCTCCATCAATTGGGTAAAGAAATTATTGTTTGTGTACTGTGAACTACTACCTCACATAACAATGTCATTCACTCTTCATTTAATGTAAGAACCCAGTTTTTTCTACGAAAGACTTTGGAATATTCTTGATGATATTCCAGAGCAGCGCCCTCAGACGGCGTGTGATTCCGAGCCCCGGAGTGGCCGGAATTAAATTTTCAGTGCGTTCACACTGGAAATGCTAAATAAATGAGATAACTCATAAACGGAGTTCTGGATCAGGGATCCGAGTTTACGGATGGTTCCGGAATGAGGTGTTTACCCTAGGAACGACATAAAACTTATCGCCACGGGACGTTTGGACCCCTCGCCCGCTTCTGGAGCGTTAAATGGATTAATTAATTAATAAATAAATTCGTTTAATGGAGAAATGCTAGTATCTCTTAAACGGTGGCTCGGATCGGAAAACCGAGAGCACCGTTGAGTTCGGAGCGTGCCGTTTACCCTAGGAGGGGTACAAGTTTCGCGGGCGTGGGCCGTTTGTGAAAAATAACCCTAGGGGCGTTTTCATAATTTGGCGGCATCCGGCGCTATGTTTAATAACTTTTGAACGGGGTCTCAGAATAAAATTCCGAGACCGCCGTTGCGCTCAGAGCGTGGTTCTTATCCTAGGGGAGGCTAAATCCCGACCCTATCGGGAGTTCGAGTTCGGGGCTGTCGGGCGGGCGTTTAAGTGATTTGTACTTAAACACCCCACCCCCCGTCTTCTTCTTCTTCTTCTTCTTCCTCAAACCCTCCTCCCCCACCACCTCCGGCGAGGAAGCTCCAGCTAGGCGAGATCTGGTGAGGCGAGCTAGTGCCGGCGGATCGACGCGAAGCTCCGGGCGAAGCCCAGCGAGGTCGGAGGTTTCGTTGCGTTTTCATTTACGAACCCCCCTTTGAGTTCGGCTTTATGTGTCGATTTGATGTTAAACCTTAAAATAAACCCCATAGATGCGTATTATTCTTTTTTATCTTTCCAACGCATATTTCAGAATTAAAATCCGAGGTCGGATGAGTTCGGGGTTGATCGCTGAAGGTTGCAGGAATTATGGGTTGTCCCGGCGATTTCCGGTGGTCTGGTGGGTTCCCAGGGCGGCGCGGCTTCGGTCTGAGGCGGCAGACGGCGGTTCCGGGACGGTGGCAGGGGTTTCGGCTGGCGGCGGCGCTTTCCGGCGCTGGCGGTGGACGGCGGGCCGACTTCAGGACGACGGCAGGCGGAGGCGGCCGGGCGGCTCCAGCGTAGGGCAGAGGAGGACGTGGGGTGCGCGACCCCGCGTGCGGCGCGACAGCGACCCGCATGTCGCGGGTCGCTTCTGGGGAAAGCATACCGGCCTTGACGGCCGGTCGAGGGAGCTGGCCGCGGCCAGCTGGCCGCGGCAGACTGAACGGGGCCTGCGGCCGGGCCGCGGGCCTGCTGAGGGCAGACCAGCCGGACCGGGCCGGTCCGGGCCTATGAAGTGCCCCCCCTTCTTTGAATTTCCGACGCCCGTAAGTTTCGTTACAAGCGTCCGTTTTGCGCACCGTCAGCGGCAGCACGGACCTTGCGTCGTGGGGAACGTTTTGAGAAGGTTTCGGGAATTTTCAATTCCCGAAACAAGGGGCTGTGGAGGTGCGACACGTCTTTCAGTGGTTTGTCGTTTTCTGGGGGAACTTGTCTTGGAAGGCGTGGACGCGTCCGACGTCCGATTTAAACACCGTCAGTGGCGTTGGGACCCTGGCACCGTGGCAGAACTTTCCAGGGCAGTTCCAAGCGTTGAGGTCGAAGTTGAGGCGTGGGCCCCCTGACCTGTCTTTTGAGCTGCGTGCAGCTTTTAGCGGCTTTTTCCTCGGACGTCCGTACGGGGCGTGCGAGCAGTCGATGTTGGGTGTTTTTCCGAGGGCATCGCGTTGGCGCAGTCTGCCCACTGTAATTCGGCACGATGGTGCGGGCCCCGCGAGGGCCGTTTCGGGAGTTGATGGTGATTTCCAGCTTTATCACCGGGCGACTGTTTTGGACAAGTGAATAGTCCATTTCGTGTACATTTTCGAGAGGATCGCAACGGTGCGATCCGTTCGTTGATTTTCGGGACCGGGATGTGGGTCCCACGTGGCGCCGCTCGTGTGCGGTGCGCCGGAAGGCATCTTTTCTCCAGATATCCATTGCACTCCTGTGATTAGTGCTTTTGACGTGTTTTCCCGAGGGGATAGCATTGGTACGATGCGCCCGACTGTTTTCGGGGCCGAGGCTCGGGATCACGGGACGCTGTTCGGGCGTGAGGCGGTGTTGGTGACTTTTCCGTTGGATATCCGTTGGAGGCGAGTAAGTAGTCGATCTCGCGTGTTTTTCCGCAAGGATTATAACGGTGCGATACGTTTGGTTGTGCGGAGCCTCTTGTGCGATCTTGTTAAAAGTGGAAGCATGGAAGGTGCTCCAGTGGCGGTTCTCCCTACCTTGTTTATTGCGAACCCTTGGCGTGTGATCACACACTCTTGGGAGAGTGATATAAATGGTTCGTAAGATGTGGTTGACCGTGCCTGGTCCTTTGAGGTGGAGTTGTTATCTCACGCCTTCGCGTTGATGCTGGGTGCCGTGTGCACGATTGCCTTTGGGCTAGAACGAGGTTTACTCTGGGAGTGTACGGGAGTGCTTGGAGGTACGTGTGGTCGCTTGTACCTGAGGATGTTTGTGCGCTCAGTTGGGGTTGACTTGGGGCCACACGTCGTGTGGCCCCATGTGCGTGCAATGTTCCACTTTGCGTACTTTGACCTCTCACAACGTAGAGGGTCCCTCGGTGTGTTTTTTTGACCAGCAGGGTGGAGTTTTCCCCAAGCTCGGTGCTCGTTTGTTGACCAGTAGGGTTGAGTGGTCTCCCCTTGGTTTCATTCTCAATGGATCGGCCAGTATCAGTGCTTGTGGCACCCCGTGATGGGACAAGCGCTGAACCCCTTTGGGTGAGTTGTTCTGGAGTTGGGTGGTTGCACGATACCCACTCTGTGTTTGGTTGGCCAGTGTTGTACCCTTCAGTGGATGTGGCTAGGGTAGTTCTGAGTTTTACCCTCTAGCGGGGCTAGGCAGTGGGTTACTCATTAACTTCCTCGGGCTTACCCTCCAGCAGGGCTGGGCAGTGGGTTGCTCACTGACTTCTGGGTTTTACCCTCCAGCAGAGACTGGGCAGTGGGTCACCCGACGCTATTAGGGTCTACCCTCCAGCAGAGACTGGGAAGTGGGTCACCCGACTCTATTAGGGTCTACCCTCCAGCAGAGACTGGGCAGTGGGTCACCTGACGCTATTAGGGTCTACCCTCCACCAGATATTGGGCAGTGGGTCACCCGACGACCTCTTAGGGTCTACCCTCCAGCAGGGCTGGGCAGTGGGTCACACATCGTCTAGTTCCAGGTCTACCCTCCAGCAAGGCTGGGAAGTGGGTCACCTGTCGACTTCTTCTAGGTTTACCCTCTAGCGGGGCTGGGCAGTGGGTCGCCAGATGATGTGTTATGGTTTACCCTCCAGCAGGGCGGGGCAGTGGGTCAGCCAGTATCTTATTATGGTTTACCCTCCAGCGGGGCTGGGCAGTGGGTCGCCGGTTGATGTATTAGGGTTTACCCACCAGCAGGGCGGGGCAGTGGGTCACCTGATATTTGGTTATAAATTACCCTCTAGCGGGGCTGGGCAGTGGGACACCTGGTTGACATTCCAGACTCAGTCCTCTCGACTAGGATAGTCTGTGGATTAGCTCCGTGATTACCGGAGCGGGACCCTTGGTTGTACGGGTCGGTGATGGAACATCTTGACTTTGAGGAGACCTCTCGACTGCAGGGAAGTGATGAGGTGTGGTTTGACTTTCCTAGAAATCTCAAGTACGAGGGGTGCTTTCCCCACTGAGACGCGTTCTTGCGACGCGATCTAAAACCGTGCGGGCGAGTCAGTGCCGCCCAAAGCGGATAGTGTCGAAGTGCGGTGATTGAGCCCCTTGGATTGCGGTTCGGGGAAGACGTGTGGGATGCTGGGCATCAATGATGGTGTTACTTTTGGGACTGTTGGCGATATTTTCTTGGGATGAGCTACGGGATGGAGATACCCTTACGACGTTGTTTGGGCGTCTTTATTGAGCATAAGGACATGTATATACCTTGTTTCCGGTACCCACTTCTTGGGTTTGGTTACTCTCCTTCCAGGAGAGGCGAAGACGCGCGAGGTATGCCACGTGCTTTCTGTGTCTAGCTTCTCGTGGTTGGATGAGTCTACTCTCCAGCTATAGTTAGCGAAGACTCGACGAGAAGTTCATCTTCTCACCGTTTCCAGCTCCTTGTGCCTGGATGAGTCTAATTCCTTTATCTTGTTGGGTTGAGCTGGACTCTTTACTTCACTTTCAGTTGTACTCCTTTACTTTCCTTGTTCGCTCTACTACTCACCCTTCGGTACCTCCTTTGTTGCTCCCTCGAGCTTTCGGGGTATCCTACTGAGTATTTTTATACTCACCCCTGCTTGGGTTTTTCCCGCACTTGGTGTGCCCATGCAGACGACGGACAAGTGGAGCGTGACTTCAGTGGAGCGTAGGAGCTTGGGAGCTTGGACCGCGTGCGGTGGTCATGGCCGGGTTCCAGGTGGGAGACCCGTCAGCTGTTTCTTTTTGTTTACCTGTTGCCGGGTTGTGGCACTTTTTGGTTGGGCATGTGGTTTGCCCCTTTTCTTTTCATCTTGTACATTGTACTGTTTTGAGGTCGATGCACATCTGTGGTTTATATATATATAGCAGTTGTTCCTTTTTACTCTGCTTGTTCTTTCTTTTACTCTACACTTTTGCATTGAGTGTGCTGCGTGCGTGTGTACAAGTACTTAGGCAAAGGCCTCCCCGAGTTGTTGTGCCTTCGGCGCTGGTCGCCAGCCCCTGGCCTATGGAGGCGGGCTTGGGGTAGTTGCGGCTCGAGCCCGGGTAGGGTCGGGTCGTGAAAATGTGGTATCAGAGGTGGTTCGTTCCTTGGGGCGTTGTGCGGACGTCCCTAAAAGAGGAATTGGTTGGGATATAGGGCAACTGTGTTAACGTGTCTCGAGAGCGGCTCTCAGGCCAGGGTGTCCAGTGATGGTGCGGCGACCGACGTATCCATTCACCAGGACCTTGATAACCCGCTTGTCGACTCGGCATGCTGAGACACTTGTTGCAGGGAAAATTGGTTTGTGAATCACATATGACCGATTCTTTGACGGCCCTTCTTGAGTCAGCTCCCCATCGTTGTTGTTGTGATATATACATATGTGCTCATCTGACTACGGCACTCCTTGATAATATTCAGGATGTCTTCGTGAAGACAGCCAGCCCAGATACCAGCTTAGGTGCGTGACGAAGACCCTGTGAGCTATGAGGCCACAATCCAGGACCCATCATGCGAGGCCCTTTCTCCGGGTGGGCCAGTAGCAGCACCCCCACCTGTGAGCAGCAGGAAGTTTTAGTAGAGTAGGCTGAGCTTGAGCGCAGGTTGAGTGCGCTCCGTGAGTTCCAGCGACAGAGACCACTGAGGTTCAGTGGTGAGACAGACCCTCAGGCAGCAGAGGTTTGGCTCGAGACAGTGGTTCGCCTTTTCAGGCTTGTACGGACGCCGACAGATCAGAGAGCGGCTTTGGCAGCCACCCCTCTTTTTGGATCAGCTTGGCGTTGGTGGAGTCTAGTGACTCGGTTTCTAGAAGAGTCGTCAATTTTGTGGGATGACTTCCAGTTGTTGTTTCGAGAGGAGTTTTTCCCCTCCTGCTTGCGCTCCATTCAGATTCAGGAGCTCCTGCAGTTTCAGTAGTGAGGGATGACGGTGGCCGAGTACGCGACTAGTTTTGAAGACCGTGGACACTTTTACCCGGACTTGGTCCATGATGACAAAATCCGAGCGCGGAAGTTTGAGTAGGGTCTCCGCCGAGAGATTTTCCGTCATATTACCCTTGGGAGTTTCCACATATGTCAGGGTGCTAGAGCAGGCGCTGGTGACAGAAGGCTTCCTGTCATGTTTTGCGGTTGGTAGTGGCAGTGGGCGCGAAGGAGCTGGGACGTCTACCATAGCTAGCAGGCGCCAGAGGACAGGACCTCGATGCAGGTGGTAATCCCACTGCCGGTTTCAGAGACGTGGCCATATACCATTTTGGCGAAAAGGCGCAGGGCCTCAGCCACGGATGCCCTTCTGTGAGTGGATTCCGGGCCGTGGTCGTACACCACAGTGGCGCCGGAGGCCACAAGGGCAGCCATAGAGTGTCGGTGCTATGCTTGTGATGGGCGAGGTCACTTGGAACGAGGCTGCCCGACCCAAGTTGCTGAGAGCATCGGGCAGGCAGCAGGCGCACCACCACGGTAGAGGCAGCACCGTGATCGGAGTAGTACCCAGATAAGTGGTGCTAGCAGAGGATAGGGGGGAGCTGGAGGTAGGGATGATGTTACGAGATCTCCCCATCACCACTAGGAGGTCCATGTCAGGCTCCAGGAGCTGACGGTTGGGACCATGGACATCCGCGAGCTTTGGATGTCTATGATCCTGCAGGGCATGGGATGGTGAGAAGTACCCCTTGCGACTCTTCTACTTTTTTGCAGTAGAACGGTTAGGCTCTGTGTGTGGAATTCTTTCCTCCCTGCTCCTTGCTTGAGGTGTTACCAGGGTGACGCAGGGCGTCAGGTGTAACCCTGTGTTGGTAAGAAAAAAGGCATGAGACCTTTTCCTTTAGTCGATGGTGTCGACTCCATCACTCACCGAGCGTGTAAGAGAGCCTAGAATGTGAAATCTTGCATGACCAGATATCCTTAGGTGTTACACCATATGGATATTCTGATGGAGGGAATCATCGGGCCATGTTCCAGGTGCGGGCGGTGATTCCAGTCGCGGCGTACGACGTAGAGGTTTGACTGGGGAGGTGAGCTACCCCCGAGAGCCTTCGGGCCATTTGAAACTGTGCAAAGGGATGACGAGGTTCCCTACCGCCTTGCCCTAACCCCAAAGTCTGGAGTGGGTGAATGACATCGGCAAGGGCCGACCCTGCATGAACAGATCAATCCTTTGGTCTGTGTGCGGTGGCACAAAGCTGTGCGTGGGTTCTTCTGGGTATTGGAAAGCCAGGTTTGGGCTTAGTACCCTGTGTTTCTCCCTAGTTTTGCTTTTCGAGGATGAAAATCTTGAAGGAGGGAATGATGTAAGAACCCAGTTTTTGCTACGAAAGACTTTGGAATATTATTGATGATATTCCAGAGTAGCGCCTTCAGAAGGCGTGCGATTCCGAGCCCCGGAGTGGCCGGAATTAAATTTTCAGTGCGTTCACACTAGAAATGCTAAATAAATGAGATAACTCCTAAACGGAGTTCCTGATCAGGGATCCGAGTGTACGGATGGGTCCGGAATAGGGTTTTTACCCTATGAATGACATAACACTTGTCGACGCGGGACGTTTGGACCCCTCGCCTTCTTCTGGAGCGTTAAATGGATTAATTAATTAATTAATTAATTAGTTTAATGGAGAAACGCTAGTATCTCTTAAACGGTGGCTCGGATCGGAAAACCGAGAGCACCATTGAGTTCGGAGCGTGCCATTTACCCTAGTAGGGGTATAAGTTTCGCGGACACGGGCCGTTTGTGAAAAATGGCCCCAGGGGCGTTTTCGTAATTTGGCGACCTCGGGCGCTAAGTTTAATAACTTTTGAACGGGGTCTCGGAATAAAATTCTGAGACCTACGTTACGCTTAGAGCGTGGTTCTTAGCCTAGGAGAGGCTAACTCCCGACCCTGTCGGGAGTTCGGGTTCGGGGCTGTCGGGTGGGCGTTTAAGTGATTTGTACTTAAACACCCCCACCCCCCTTCTTCTTCTTCTTCTTCTTCTTCCTCAAACCCTCCTCCCCCTCCACCTCCGGTGAGGCAGCTCCGGTGAGGAGAGCTTCGGCGAGGCGAGCTGGTGCGGGCGGATCGACGCGAAGCTCCGGGCGAAGCCCAGTGAGGTAGGTGGTTTCGTTGCGTTTTAATTTCCGAACCCCCCTTTGAGTTCGATTTTATGTGTCGATTTGATGTTAAAACTTAAAATAAACCCCATATATGCGAAGTATAATTTTTTATCTTTCCAACTCATATTTCAGAATTAAAATCTGAGGTCGGATGAGTTCGGGGTTGATCGTAGAAGGTTGCGGGAATTCTGGGTTGTCCCGGCGATTTCCGGTGGTCCAGCGGGTTCCCAGGGCGGCGCGGCTTCGGTCCGAGGCAGCGGACGGCGGTTCCGGGACGGCGGCAGGGGTTTTGGCTGGCGGCGGCGCTTTCCGGCCCTGACGGTGGATGGAGGTCCGACTTCAGGGCGACGGCAGGCGGAGGTGGCCGGGCGGCTCCGGCGTAGGGCAGAGGAGGAGGCGGGGTGCGCGACCCCGCCTGCGGCGCGACCGCGACCCGCATATCGCGGGTCGCTGTTGGGGAAAGCAGACCGGCCTTGATGGCCAATCGAGGGAGCTGGCTGTGGCGGACTGAATCGGACCCGCGGCCGGGCTGCGGGCCGGCTGAGGGCGGACCTGCCGGACAGGGCCGGTCCGGGCCTAGGAAGTGCCCCCCCTTCTTTGAATTTCCGACGCCCGTAACGTTCGTTACGGGCGTCTGTTTTTCACACCGTCAGCGACAGCGTGGACCTTGAGTCGTGGGGAACATTTTGAGATGGTTTCGGGAATTTTGAATTCCCGAAACGAGGGGCTGCGGAGGCGCGACACGTCTTTAAGTGGTTTGTCGTTTTCCAGGGGAACTTGTCTTGGACGGCGCGGACGCGTACGATGTCCGATTTAAACGCCGTCAGTGGCGTTGGGACCCTGACACCGAGGCAGAGCTTTCCAGGGCGCTTCCAGGCGTTGAGGCCGAAGTTGAGGCGTGGCCCCCCATGACCCGTCTTTTGAGCTGCGTGCAGCTTTTAGCGGCTTTTTCCTCGGACGTCCGTACGGGGCGTGCGAGTAGTCGATGTTGGGTGTTTTTCCGAGGGCATCGCGTTGGCGCAGTCCTCCCTCTGTAATTCGGCATGATGGTGCGGGCCCCGCGAGGGCCGTTTCGGGAGTTGACGGTCATTTCCAGCTTTATCACCGGGCGACCGTTTTGGACAAGTGAATAGTCCATTTCGTGTACTTTTTCGAGAGGATCGCAATGGTGCGATCCGTTCGTTGAGTTTCGGGACCGAGATGCGGGTCCCACGTGGCACTGCTCGTGTGCGATGCGCCGGAAGGCATCTTTTCTCCAGATATCCATTGCACTCATGTGAGTAGTGCTTTTGACGTGTTTTCCGGAGGGGATCGCATTGGTGCGATGCACCCGACTGTTTTCGGGGCCAAGGCTCGGGATCATGGGACGTCGTTCGGGCGTGAGGCAGTGTTGGTAACTTTTCCGTCGGATATCCGTTGGAGGCGAGTAAGTAGTCGATATCATGTGTTTTTCCGTGAGGATTACAACGGTGTGATCCGTTTGGTTGTGCGGATCCTCATGTGCGATCTTGTTATATGTGGAAGCATGGAAGGTGCTCCAGTGGCGGTTCGCCCTACCTTGTTTGTAGCGAACCCTTGGCGTGTGATCGCGCACTCTTGGGAGAGTGATATAAATGGTTCTTAAGATGTGGTTGGCCGTGCCTGGGCCTTTGAGGTGGAGATGTTACGTCACACCTTCGTGTTGACGCTGGGTGCCGTGTGCACGATTGCCTTTGGGCTAGAACGAGGTATACTCTGGGAGTGTACGGGAGCGCTTGGAGGTACGTGTGGTCGCTTGTACCTGAGGATGTTTGTGCGCTCAGTTGGGGTTGACTTGGGGCCACACGCCGTGTGGGCCCCATGTGCGTGCTGTGTTTCGCTTTGCGTACTTTGACCTCTCACGACGTAGAGGGTCCCTCGGTGTGTTTGTTTGACCAGAAGGGTGGAGTTTTCCCCTGGCTCGGTGCTCGTTTTTTGACCAGCAGTGTTGAGTGGTCTCTCCCTGGTTTCGTTCTCGATGGATCGGCCAGTAGCAGTGCTAGTGGCACCCCGTGATGGGACATGCGCTAAACCCCTTTGGGTGAGTTGTTCTGGAGTTGGGTGGCTGCACGATACCCACTCCGCGTTTGGTTGGCCAGTGTTGTACCCTTCAGTGGATGTGGCCAGGGCAGTTCTGAGTTTTACCCTCCAGCGGGGCTGGGCAGTGGGTTACTCATCGACTTCCTCGGGCTTACCCTCCAGCAGGGCTGGGCAGTGGGTTGCTCACTAACTTCTAGGGTATACCCTCTAGCAGAGACTGGGCAGTGGGTCACCCGACACTATTAGGGTCTACTCTCCAGTAGAGACTGGGAAGTGGGTCACCCGACGCTATTAGGGTCTGCCCTCTAGTAGAGACTGGGCAGTGGGTCAGCCGACGCTATTAGGGTCTACCCTCCAGCAGAGACTGGGCGGTGGGTCACCCGACGACCTCTTAGGGTCTACCCTCTAGCAGGGCTGGGTAGTGGGTCACCCGTCGTCTAGTTCCAGGTATACCCTTCAGGAAGGCTGTGCAGTGGGTCGCCTGTCGACTTATTCCATGTTTACCCTCTAGCGGGGCTGGGCAGTGGGTCGCCGGATGATGTGTTATGGTTTACCCTTCAGTAGGGCTGGGCAGTGGGTCACCCAGTATCTTATTATGGTTTACCCTCCAGCGGGGCTGGCCAATGGGTCACTGGTTGATGTATTAGGGTTTACCCTCCAGCAGGGCGGGGCAGTGGGTCACCTGATATTTGGTTATGAATTACCCTCCAGCGGGGCTGGGCAGTTGGACACCTTGTTGACATTCCAGACTCAGTCCTCTCGACTAGGCTAGTCTGTGGCTTACCTCCATGATTACCGGAGCGGGACCCTTGGTTGTACGGGTCGGTGATGGAACAACTTGACTTTGAGGAGACCTCTCGACTGGAGGGCAGTGATGAGGTGTGGTTTGACTTTCCTAGAACTCTCAAGTACGAGGGGCGCTTTCCCCACTGATACGAGTTCTTGCGACACAATCTAAAACCTTGCGGGCGAGTCAGTGCTGCCCAAAGCGGATAGTGTCGAAGTGAGGTGATTGAGCCCCTTGGCTTGCGGTTCGGGGAAGACGTGTGGGATGCTGGGAATCAATGATGGTGATACTTTTGGGACTGTTGGCAATATTTTATTGGGCTGAGCTATGGGACGGAGATCCCCTTATGACGTTGTTCGGGCTTCTTGATTGAGCATAAGGACATGTATTTACCTTGTTTTCTGTACCCATTTCTTGGGTTTGGTTACCCTCCTTCCAAGAGAGGTGAAGACGCGCGGGGTATGCCACATGCTTTCTGTGTCTAGATTATCTTGGTTGGATGAGTCTACTCTCCTGCTATAGGTAGCGAAGACTCGACGGGAAGTTCATCTTCTCACCGTTTCTAGCTCCTTATTCCTGGACGAGTCTACTTCTTTTCTCTTGTTGGGTTGAGCTGGACTCTTTACTGCACTTTCAGTTGTACTCCTTTACTTTCCTTGTTCGCTCTACTGCTCACCCTTCAGTACCTCCTTTGTTGCTCCCTCGAGCTTTCGGGGTATCCTAATGAGTATTTTTATACTCACTCCTTCTTGGGCTTTGCCCGCACTTGGTGTGCCCTTGCAGACAACAGACAGGTGGAGCGTGACTTCACTGGAGCGTAGGAGCTTGGGAGCTTGGACCACATGCGGTGGTCGTGGCCGGGTTTCAGGTGGGAGACCCGTCAGCTATTTCTTTTTGTTTACCTGTTTCCGGGTTGTGGCACTTTTTGGTTGGGCGTGTGGTTTTCCCCTTTTCTTTTCAGCTTGTACTTTGTACTGTTTAGAGGTCGATGCACATCTGTGGTTTATATATATATATAGCAGTTGTTCCTTTTTACTCTTCTTGTTCTTTCTTTTACTCTGCACTTTTGCATTGAGTGTGCAACGTGCGTGTGTACAGGTACTTAGGCAAAGGCCTCCCCGAGTTGTTGTGCCTTCGGTGCTGGTCGCCAGCCCCTGGCCTATGGAGGCGGGCTTGGGGTAGTTGCGGCTGGAGCCCGAGTAGGGTCGGGTCGTGACATTTTACATCTCTCATGGTTGGGAATTATAATGGAAAAAAAAATTTTATATGATATATATATATATGATATTTATGTTTTATTAATACTTATTTAATTTTTATATAACACAAAACTTTATCCGTTCCTCTTGGTATAAATATGATACTGTCGCTTGTGGACGTGTGGACCACCGCCAGCTCAAAGCAATGTGATACATTCACACATTTCATGGCATGTATTAAGGATGGGTTTGATTGAAAATATTTGAAATAAATGAAATATATATGATATTAAAGAAATAACTATATTTCTATAAATATAATATATCATTTTCATTATTACACATCCAGACATCGAAAATGTGATAACGTCATTCATTAACGTGTGGAATACCACCTTGTTGACATGATGTGATTCCTTTTAAAACACAATAATTCTATATTAAAGTATATTTCATTAAATAATATGGTTTTATGATATAATGCGCACACCAATCATTTTTTCCATTTTATAAAGCCGGTTTAAGGGTGGATGGGACCCCAAAATACAACATCAACCAAAACAAGATAACATCAAGAAACAAACAGCACATAGAACATAGAAATAAACATCATAGCAGCCAATGTCTTCCCCATAACCCATGCTAGATTCACCGTCGCCAGTAGCCGATTCCCACTCCAAATGCCTCCAAAAGTGATTACTTTGCACCCTACTCCTAAGCTATTCAAGTGAAAGTAGATCAGGTGGATCTTTCTTGACATCACTTCCCTTTTTCAAAGCTACAACCACCTCTCCCTTATGCTTGGATTCCAATCTAGTCCGCATTAGAATCGGAAGGTAAGAATAGTCTCTCATAGGCTTCCTTATTGGTGTAGCAGATGCTGGTCTTTCACCAGCCACCATCTTCTGATTCCCACTCTGAACAACTTCACTAAAAGAATGACCAACAGAACCACTCATATTTTCATTACCTCATCTGGAGCTTTCCGTTCAATTTCCAACTTGTTCCAATAGATCAGAAATAGGACAACCATTTTCATTACCTAGCCTCTGGTCTGGGGTATTACACTCCTTCAACGGGAGCCGCAAAACCTCATTAGAAACTCCCACCACCATCAAGGAAGTAGGATTAACCACAGGCCTACAACCTTCCCCTTGACCCAGATTTCCAGTAGGTTGTTCTTCCCTATAAGCCCCACCGTTCTCATCCCTTCATCCTATTTTATGACATAAAAGTGTATGACAAGTATATAAGAAACATAACATTATTATTCAGTTAGACAGTGAACAAGCATGACAAATTGGACTCTAGGAAATGGATTTTGTCTCAATTTTATTTCATTGAGGCGTATTGTAGAGTTATACACCTTGTTCATTTTATATGTTGTATATAATTATCATATTGTATTTATATAATGAATATAATTTATTTAATAGTATTTTAAAATTTTCATTGATGTTATTATTTCACAGATATCATGATTCAAAAGTTACTCTAGTAGTGGGGAATTTTCATCTAACTTTTTTACATATATGAGATTAATGTCACAATCAATGCTTATTTTTTATTATGTATCTACTATACCTTTTTATGAATTATATCATGAATTAATTTATCTTAATGTAATTTAAATGATTAATTAAATTATTATTATTTCTTGGGGTTTACACTTTCAAAGTTACCAATATGGTAATAGGTTTTTGCAACAATTCCCCTCCCTTGTGACGTTTGTTATGTTTAAAACCTATATTCTTTTACAAGGTTTTTATACATATCATTTGAAATTTTATATCATGAATATCCTTATTATCACGATATTATATGTTTCATTTTTTCTATTCCATTTAGGGGGTTGTTGGTTTAAATATTTCAAAGTGGTACAGGATGCTTTAGAATTTTTAAAGATTATTTTCCTTAAGAATGTTTTAATGATATGTAAATGGTAGTTCAATTCATCAACATCCAAACCAATTTATATTAATTATCCTCCATAGGGGTTATTTTTTATTTATACCATCATCATTCACTATTTATATGGAATATGTCTATTTTAAATAGATTTTTATTTAACCCATTTCTTTTCCAAAGGTTAATCATGTTTCTATGAAATTATTTTGGAAACCATTTATTTTCCATGGGTTAATAATTTTTTAAATATATTTGTTTGGAACCCATTTCTTATCCATGAGTTAATTATGTTTCAAAGATATTGTTATTTATACCGTTTATTTTCTATGGTATAATAATGTTTCAATGATATTTTTATGGAACCCGATTTATTTCCATGGATCAAACATGTTTCAAAGAGATTATTGTGGAACCTGTTTCATTTCCATGGTTTAATTATATTCTAAAAATTATTTATGTTTTTTAAATTAATTTTTATGAATTTAATATGTATTCAGTTCTTGGACATTGTAAATGATAGTTGTGCTTAGATAGCACCAGGTGATCTCATTAAAGATTATACGATTGGTGAGCCAAGATAAAACTCTAATGCACTGGGTCCACCTAAGATGATAGTCTTCTATATTGGTAATTCCATTTTTAATGGTTATGTAAGGGTACAATGCAATAATGTTACAAGATAACAACATGTTTTGATTATGATTTCTATGAGTTCATAATGATTCTCTTAATTGAGATTGACATCACATGGATTTTGATTATTGATTCAGATGACTCTTTCCTTTTATATGTTTTTTTATATTTCACAGTCTAGGTATTTTTGGGTATGAGTTATTTTAGGATTCAATCATAAACTATGATTAATTGATCCTTCCCTTTTGCACTCTTATGATTATTAATGAAATTTAATTGTTAATTATTATCTTTACCCTTACTAGTCATCTGATCTCACCCTTCTTATGTTTCCTTTTCTGCATGTTTAAAATAACTAAGTTGAATGATTAATTTATATAAAGGACTTTACAAGGACGATGTTGATGACCAATTGTAAAATTAGAAAAGTCAGGTAAATTGGTAGAAATGTTATTTTGATGAATTATGGGTCTAAGATGACATGAGTTGTTTATATAAGATTTTTTCCTAATTTTCTAAAACCATAAACCGAAAAGGTCCTCTAGTATGTAAGTGATTCACAATCTTCTTTGGTGTTGCAAGGTTTTGATTGAAAAATTTGGCTCACATTTATTAGCATCATAGGTGGAAATGTAAATTTATAGATTTCAATATAGTAACTGAGAGTGTGGGTCCTGGTCTATTATAGTTGGTATCAATGGTAAGTTTAGATGCCTATAGAGATTATGTGTTTTTCATGTGAGGATATCTTAAGTGTAATGGATATCTTTAAAGGTATATAATCTCAATGATAATCCTAAGTTCAAATTATTAGACACCCCATTGAGGTTTTCAGTGATGTGATATTAAATTTATTTTTGGAGTAGTTTTTTATGGATGTGGTATTACTAACCCATATGATCAAAATTAAGTGTCTTTATAGGGGAATTATATTTCATGTTTATAGTAAAAATGGAATAGTACATATGCTTGGTGACAAACCTTCAGATCTTTCTAAGTGGTGGGGCTTGAACTCATGAATGAAAGATGATAAGGGTTTCATGGACTACCACTGGACTATATGATGTTATAGTTAGTATAACCTTTTAATAGTTAAGACGCATGTTTATTTAAAAAATAGAGGATATTTTATTTGAGGAAAAATGGTTATTTATCTTGTAAGAATATACAGTCAAATTCTTTTAATATTTGGGTTTCAAACGTAGTCAAGAAATGTTTTATGAATCATAAGGATAGTTATTTATGGAATAATTTAGGTTCATATTTGGGTATTAATTTTTTAAGATTAGTTTAGCATATGATGGTTTATTCATTTTCATAATTATATTACTATTTTCTAACAATTTTGGTTCTAGTTAAAGTCTAAAGACATGAAAAATAGCTTGATAATCCCTTTTACGGTTATGTGGTCTTTAAAAGTATATTTTAGTAACACAAGAGTAAATAATTCATCTTTAATTCTCATTGTTTGGAGAAAAAATATGAGATTTTGGTAGAAATTGACTAAAGTTTGAGTTTATACTTGTCATGTAAGTATGTAATTTTTTATTATACTAGATGGTATAATATTTCTTTAACTATAGGAAAAGAATCTTGAAATAAAAAAGTATTATCCTTTGACCATCCATTAAATTGAACCGATGGTCCTTTTAATCATCACATATTTATTTTTTTGAGGCCATTAACAATTTATTGATCATTAAAAAGTTTTTTTATCAATGATCTCTTTCACTCTTTATAATTATTTACACTTTTCATCCATTACCACCTATGTTCTCCATAGGTGGAATCATAGTAATGCACAACTTCCAGTGACCTTTATGTTTTCAAATTTTCCATTTTAAAATGATGTTTTATTCATTATTTTTATAATGTGGGTTTCAATAAAAGAATAGTTTAAATGTTAATCATTTTAAAACAATGATTAATTTTGAAGGTGATGTTTATTTTAAAGGAGGATGGATGTAACATCCTGATTTTTTGGAAATATATTATTTCAATTTAATTTAAATTATTTAATTGGTTGTGTTACATGAAATATATATTTTATATCTAGTCACATGAAACAAAAATTTTATTTCGTGTTTCAAAGAACATTGAGTCCCTTGGGTTAATTTTGACACACGCAAGACCGAGTCTCACTGAAAAATAATATATTGTTGATTTTATTATTTAATATGTTAGTTATCACCTAACCATTATATTGGAGGGTGTGAATATGACTGAATAATTTTTTTTTAATTTTTTTTATAAAATGTTCTTAAATTAATCCAATAAATACGAGGTCTTAAAATAAGAATAAATCCAATTTTAAGAATATAAAGACGTATATTTTTAAAAATTTTTTACTAACTTAATGGAACACCTATTTTAAATATAATTTTTTTTACATTTTTAAAATTTTTATATGAAAAAATAAAACTTCATTTTAGAAATAGAAACATAAAAATTATCTTACTATGAATTATTTGGTATTTTTTTTGAGAAGCTTCATTTTTTGATGAATAGTGGAAATATTGAAATTTAGTTGAAAATTACATTTTATTTTAAATAATTATTAATGTTAAATTAATTTTTAAATTTGTTATAAATTCAAAAATAGATCAATTATATATTTATTAATATAATTTTGGAAATTGGAATCATTTTAATCTTTAATTTAGATATAAAGACATAATAATCCTTTGAACATTTTCACTTTTAAAACCCGCTTTCTCACCACATCAATGGGATTAGATTTATAATTAATTTATCCACTTCTATGAATTGAACTTATAAAAATTATCATAAATAATTGTAATCTGTATAATATTTATATTGCAATAATATAAACTTAGATTTTGACCAAAAATATCAATGAAAGTAATTAAAAATTATTACAATGATTAAGGTAAAATAAATCTTAACAGTGAACTAAACCTTAAAATTAATATCCAAAATTACCTAGAAAATTATCTAAAGGAATGTTTCTACCAATATTTCAACCATATTCACTCTTTTTTATAACTATATGAGTTTTTGGAATACATTTTAAGGAGAATGAACCATATTATAAGTTAAGTAAGGAAAAAGGCAAAAAATAATTTTTCATTACCATTAACATTTATAAAGCATTAAAATATAGAAGAAGCTACATAGTTTCAGTTTCAAAAATTATCTTTAATGATAAATTAGTTTTTTAATCATGTCAATTTAAATTTAATATTTTGATATAATATAATTACATTAAATTCTTATCAAACAATAATGTATGTATTATTTAGTTAATAATAAAATAAAATAAATGATACTAAAAACCTTAAAAAGAAAGTAAATTTAATGAATTATTATGTTACACTATTTTTGTAGATGAATATACAATGTTAAAAAGATGATAAATTAATATATGTTAATTTCATCATTTTTTATATTTTTAAATTTAAATTAAGTTAACAATGTCAAAATTATCATTAATGTTATTTTATAGCAAATGATTTTTTATTTTAAAATAATTAAAATTTATAAATAACATATTTTCTAAAAATTGATTTATAAATGTTAATAAATATCAAATATTGTGTATTAATGGACCAAATTTTCTTTATTAATTAAAATATTAACACCAAAATAGTAAAAATATTATCAGCACAGATCTTGTTAAAGTAGTCTTTTTATGTGTTAGATGCAATTTTTTACAATGATTTTTCAAACCGCATGATATTTTAGTTTTTTAATTGAAAATAATATTTATAATTTAGTTGGAAATTTTTTTCTAAAAAATATAAATTTAATTTAATCTAATGGTAAAATTACTTAGGATATGAAACTAGTTACTTTAATAAAAACTATAATGAAAAAATAAGAAAACATAATGACTAAGGAACAAATTAATAAAAATGATTTTCTTTTTGTGTTGTATGAGTGTTTATAGACCATAAATCCCATGTAATCCATTATTTTTATATTTTGTAAGCACAATAGGTAAGAAAAACCTCCAAATAGTGTTTAAATTTTATAATTTATGAGAATGCCCCTCCCCCTCCATTATAAACGGCACTCACCATCCCACATTCCTTCAAGATAATCAATTTATGTGGGTCGTCAAAAACCTCAAAAATAATATCCCAATATCCGTTCCCTCACACTAGAGTCCTTAACTTTGTAATAAATACAACCAAGATATCCTTTTGGTGCCAACAAAAAGGAGTTACTTGAAAAATATGTAGCTTTCATCAACATGCATTTTTAAGTTGCTTCCTTCTCCACTAAATTAATTTATTATTATTACATGATTATATAGTAAAATCAGTATCCAACATATACCTATATTTTTTTATATTATGGGTTATAAATATACCTACACACACTATCATCAGATGTGTAACAGAATTACTGTTTGTGTATGATGAAATACCACCTCACATAACGATGCCATTCCTTTTTTCCATTACCTCCTCTCATGGTTGGGAATTACGATGAAAAAAATGTTTTTATATCACACAAACACACACATATGATATTTATGTTGTCTTTATACTTCGTTAATTTTTATATAACACATAACATTATGCATTCCATTGGGGGTAAATATGATAACGTCGTTTGTGGACGTGTGGACTACCACCTCCTCAATGTGATGTGATAAATCAGAAATTAGAATGAAATTTATTACTGATGGGTTTAACTAAACATATTTAAAATAAATTAAATCTATATTAAATTCATTGAATAATTAACTTTTTGTAAATATAATACATCACTTTATTTATTGACATTTTAGACATTAGAAAAGTGCTAACGTCGTTCATGGATGTGTGGACTACAACATCATCGACAAGATGAGATTCCATTGACATCACAAGAATTATATATATAATTATATATAATTAAATAGTATGATATTCATAATATATTTATCATTATGTGAAGCTAAATGTTACTTAACTTCCTTCCATAATGATCATTCAAAAATGGGAACATTACTCCTGCGTACGTATGACCTACCATCACCACGACAGTAACGTTGCATCATTTTTCCTATCCATCAGTCATGATTGGTTTTAAAACAATAATTTATGTATAAATATGAAAACTATTTGATTATTATTAATATGAATATGTTTATATAATGACCTCATTGACCATAGTCGACTTTTCAAAGTCACTTATGAGACATAAGCTAAATATGGTCAAAACATCCTACTTAGAGATTATTGATTAAGTAAATGTTTATAACTTTTTTATAGATGAAATAAAAGTAATAATAAACTTGTAAAAGTTTATGAATAAATTAGATAATTAACATAAGTTTATTATTCATGAATATAGAAAGCAAGAATGAAAAATCAGACTCGAGGTAAGGTATTTTGTCTCAATTTCATTTTATTGAGGCATATTGTATTTTTATGCACCTAGATCCTTTTATATGGTGTATATACCTCTCCTACATGTATATGATGAATTTAATTAATTTAATGATATTACAAGTTTTCATTGACGTTATTCTAATAGATATCTCTTTATTAAAAAGTTACTCTAGTAGTAAGGTATTTTCATCTCAATTTTTAAATATGTGAGATAAATTTCATAATCCCCACTTAATTATTTTTTATGGTGTATCTACTATATAATTTGATGAATTATACAATGAATTATTTTATATTCATGGTATTTAAATTTTTATTTAATTATTTTTATTTTACGGGGTTCACAGTTTCAAAGTTAGCAATGCGATAATGGGTTTGTTTCATAATTAACCTTCATTGTGACATTTGTTATGTTTTACCCCTATATTCTTTTAATAGGTTTATATAAATATACATTAAAATTTTATATCATAAATATAATTATTCTCATGAAATTATATATTTCATTTATTGTTATTCCATTTCTGGGTGAAACGGTTCAAGTGTTTCAATGTGGTATGAGTTTCTTTAGAATGTTTAAAGATTATTTTCCTCAAGAATTTTTAAATGATATTTACTATCATAAATGTCAAAAACAACTATTGTTACTTATCTTACAATTAGAATATTTTTTATTCATAGCATCCTAATTCATTATTTGGATGGATTAGGGTTTTTTTAAAGAGATTTTTTACCCATTTCTATTATATGGGTTAATCATGTTTCAGAGATATTGTTAATTAAACCATTTATCTTCCATTGGTTAATCACGTGTTGAAGATATTTTTTTGTTACCCATTCTATTCCCATGAGTTAACCATTTTTTAATGATGTTGTTATTTATAGAATTTATTATCTAGGGGATAATCATGTTTCAATGATATTGTTATGGAACACATTTCATTTCCATTTTGTTAACCATGTTTGAAATAGATTATTTTGGAATCTGTTTCAATTCTATGGGTAAATTATATTCTGAAAATAATAAAGGTTGTTTCAATGAGTTTTGATGAATTATCTATTTATTAAGTTCTTAGACATTAAAAATGATGGGTGTTCCCAGATAGTTTTCAGATATCCCATTATAGATTATATGATGGGTGCTCCTAGATAGAGCTCTTATGAATTGGGTACTTCAGAGATAGAATATGACCATATTGGTTATAAAATTTGTATAAATTCTATAAGGGTATTTAAGGGTTAAATGAGATAATTTTCCATGATACCAACATTTTTTCTTTATGTTTGTTATGAGTTCAAAATGCTTATCATGATCGAGACTAACATCACATCAATTTTGAATATTTATTCTATTAACTCTTGAAATCGAAAAGTTTTTTTTTATATTTTATGGTCCATGTATTGATGGGTATGATTTTTTTTATGATTTTATTATGAAATTTGATTATGTAATGTTTCCCCTAGGAACTCTTATGCTTATTGATGATATTTGATTATTAATTCTTATATTGACCCCTATTGAGAAACTTAGATCACCCTTCTTATGATTCATTTTACAATGGTTTTAAATAATTATATTGAATTATTTACGACTATAAAGGAATTCATATGGATTATTTTGATGACTTATTGTGAAATACAAAAGGACGGTCTAAATAGGAGAAATGTTCTTTTGACGATATATAAGTTCTTATTGATATGATTTGTTTATATAGGAGTTTTTCATAATTATATAAAACCCTAAACCTATAATTTAATCTAATACGTAAGTGATAAATGTTCTACATTGATGTCATAAGGTTTTGTTGAAAAAAGTTGGGTCATAATTATCAGAATCAAATATGTAAATGTATAGTTGTAGATTTCAGCACAGGATCCAGAAGTGTGGGTCCTAGGCTTTTATATTAAAAAAAATATCTAAAATTATAAAAATTTAATTTTATTGAATTATTTTGATATTTAATAATTTGATTTTATAGTTATATAAATTTTGATGCACATAAAAATGAAAATTAATTTATATTAATTTAATAATTTTATAAATTTCAATAATTCCCTACCCCTCACTTATAATAGAGAACATAATTTTATCCCTTCCTCACACCATTTTATACTATATATCATCAAAACCATTTAAAAATACTATAATAACATCAATTACCATGTTATTTAAGTTTTAGTTTGGTAATAATACCAACATTATAAGGATTAAGGAGTAAATAAAATGAGGCTGTTCGAAGAAGAGGTATAACTTTTAACTGAATTATTTATATTTATTTATTCTTCTACCTCTATAAAATATTGTTGAAAAATTCTGAAATAATAAAACCAGTATATTCCACATACTAACATGTTTTTAAGTTAATTTAATAACCTATATTCATCTCAATATTCTCTAAAATGGGAAATAAATCCATCTTCATGTGTACGATGGACTACAACCTCACAAACCGATGTAATTCATTTTTTTATCACAAACTTTTATTGATGTATATAATGATAAATTTAATATATATATATATTTAATTAAATTTTTATCATTATAAAAATAAAATATATGATTTAATTTCGTACATTTTGATCCATGGATAAATGATAACGCCATTCACATGTACGTGTGGAATTCCACCTACAAAAAGCTATGTGATTCGTTTTTCATGACCACATCACATGGATGATACAGATAAGTTTATTTAAATAAATTATATGATATTAATTATATTATAATACTTATTTAAGGATAAAATAACACCTATTTTCTTTCCATTATGGTTTTTGAAAATTGGAAACGTTACTAATGCATACGTACGACCCACCATCTCCATGATTGTAACATATTTAATTTTTCTTGAACATATTTAATGGTTTGATTAAAAAATATAATTTATTTATAAAATTGATAATTATTTCATTATTATTAATTTTTATGTTATATAATAATTAAAACTTTACCATAGTCTTTTTATTGAAGTTATTTTGGATATGTGAGCCGGATATCATCAAAATATCCGACGTAAAATTAATTGATTATGTAAATGTATATTATATGGTAATAAGTAAAATAAAAGGAATAATAAAATTGAAAAAGGTTCTTAGGAAAGTAAATAATTTACCTAATTATATTATTTATTAAGATAAAGAATGTATGTGATGTGTCTGACTCGAGGAAAGGGACACTTCACCTTAAAAAAATCATTTTAAATGTTTTGAATATTCATTTTACAAATATTTTTCTCTCATGTCCATATTCTTAAAATTAATTTATCAATAAATTTATACGGACATAAATGAATTATAAAGGGAAATATAAGTCACTTGTATAATTTATTTCAATGGTTTTTATAATGAATCTTTTTTAGGAACATTTTGTCTTTATTTACAAAAGGGAAAAATGAATGTTATATTTTAACATATACATTGTTATTGGATTTTACCGCAGCTACAAGAATGATCTAATATATGGAATCACTTATAATATTTAATGTTTTATTATAAAAAAAACCCTATTTCTAATTTTTTGGGTATTATAGTTTTGAAAATTGGGTTTTAAATTAAAGCTATATATCAATATTTGAACATTCTTTTCTCATGGGTTCAAAAGTATATTTTTTTGAGTCTGAAAAAAATACAAGATTTTATCTGTTTCATACATGATATTATTCTGGTAATTTATTTATAATTTTTGGTGAACATGATACATCCCATGATTATGGGTGACCCCAATAGAGCTCATGATGATGGGTGAGACCAATGTAACTCTTGATGATGGGTGAGCTCGATATTGCTCTCTATTACAGTTTGTAATGATTATATTATCTAGAAAATTATTTTGAAAGATGAAACTATTAGTTACTCCACTTGTATTGGATTTTTAAGGGTTCTATGAAAATGATTTATCATGTCACCTATAAGACATTTGAATTCATTCTAATTAGTTTTCATGGAAATATTTTGATTTAAAAATATAAGTTAATGATATATTGATTTAATGGAAAATTATGCCCAACCATGGTAATAAGTTTTGTTTTGTAAAATTTCATGGGTTTTTATATTTACTAATAAGCCTTAAATATTATTATTTTTACATTATTACTTAATATAAAGTGTTTTAGAAAAATCTTTGGGTAGAAAATCAGATTTCATGTGTAGGTAAGTGATTATTAGAGCTCAAAGTTTATTTTGGTAAAAGTAAACTCCCTTATATGATTTCATGTTTTTGAAATGGAATAAAAAGTTTATTAAGTATTATATATAAATTTAATATATAAAATTTTCTCATCTAACATTTTTAAATGTTTCTCATATGGTTTAAGTATGAGTATTAATAATGATGAACACTAAAAATGAATAAACATGAAGCATGGTATAGTGGGAATAATGAAAACATAAAGTCATTAATATTGTTATGTAAGTTTATTTAATAATTTCTTTTTAAATTTTTAAAACTCAATTTTCCTTGGTTATATAAGTGATTATATATTTCCTTTTGGTTTTGTATATTTTAAATGGTTGATATTTGGTCACATTTATTGGTATCAAAGAAAAAATTGTAAAATTTATGTTTTTATTACCAGATATGAGAGTGAGGGTTTGGGGTTATTATATAGATTATTTTATAAAGTTATTTTCCCTGAATTTTAATCTAATTTAAAAAAATTTTTAAAAATGAAATTTTATTAATGTTTTTTAAAAGGCCCTCTTTTGTCTCTCTTTTCAAAATTTTCCAAACAATGCTTATTTTCAATGTTTATGAATTGAAAATATTTTCTAGTCATCATAATTAGTTAATTGTTTGAATATTAATTAATATTTTTGCATGGATATTTTCAATGAATATGATTTTTAAAATATTTTTTGATATTTTAGATTTTAAAGTTATTGAAATTAAAGTTTATTTTGTCCTATTTTGAAATAAATTTTTTAAATTCTCTTTTAAACATATTTTAATCTATGTCAATACCCATTAAAAATTCATTTTATTCACTGGGGATATGATATTATTATACCCTTCACTTCCTTTATCTTAATTTTTTGTGATGATTTTATAAATAAATTATCAAGAAACCCATTTTTTATGTATAAATCAAGTTATGGAAATTTTAATGAAATGTAAGAATACATTTGTTTTGATTCATTATATGGTTCTTTTAAATTTATGATTATTGTGACACTGGGGAGTGAACCAAAATTCTTAATGGACTTTTTCTGATATGTGATGGGTGGGTCCTTTATATCCTCCCAATGAATTGGGTAATAAATATGGAATTGACTAAATATAAGTAACTGCTAAGAGAATATAGATTTAACCAGTTAACATATTACTCCTAAGATATTATGGTTATTAAAAAATTATGGTTATCACATCTATAAAGGTTATTATAAGGGTTCTTTGAAGATAATTTTCCAAGATACCAATACATTTTATTTATACATTCTATGAGATTTTATTGGTTCATATTTCAAGATATGATGTCATAATAATCATGATTATTTATTATTAAAATGATCTCATTTGATAAATATTTGAGACATGTTTTCTGATTTATGATCATGGTTTTGATGGGTATTAATTCTCTTATGTTTTTCTATTGTACTTTGATTATGTCATCATACCTTTATTCTCATATTTTTTACACTAATAAATTCAATTGTAAATGCTTATGTTTACACTTAATGAGTGTTTGAGCTAAACCCCTTAGTATTTTCATTTACATAGGTTATTAGGAATGGATTTAAGTATGTTATTCCTAATAATATTACGAGATGTTAAAATGTGAGTGGATACAATGTATATTTTTATGATTCAGTTGTTTGTGTATCCAATTTTTATATAATATTGTACCATAATTTTCTAAAACTCTAAACCTAAAAGGTCCTTGGGTATGTAAGTGATCCGATATTTGACATTTTCTTTTGAATGTTTTTCATTTTTGAAATTTTGTCATAGTTTTTGGTATCAATGCAAAGACATAATGATTATGTTTTTAGAACTAGATCCTAGAGATTCATTTCTGGGATGTTGCAATTGTTATCAAAGAATTGTTTATATAACATTGTTGATTAGGATGTTTTCATTTGATGTTAACTTAAGAGTTATGGATAACATTATGGGTTTATAATTTTATATTTTATTATAAGTTCAATGGAATATACACCCCTTTTCATGTTTTGTGTGATATGATTTTAAGGTGAATAATGATAAATTTGGAGAACTTTTATTGGGTATAGTTATATGAAACCATAAAGTATATCATTAAGGATTATTTTAGATGAATTATATTACATTTTTGGTATTTATGATGAATGGTATAACATAAATTTTGAAGTTAATTAGGATAAAATGTAAATTATACATGGAATTATTAAATTCAAACTTGGGGTGTTATTATTGAATTTCATAGATTAATATATTTTTACTTTACATTAATGTTTATTAATTTTGGGTATTAAATTTTCATGTGATAACCAATTTGGTTTATGTATAGAAGGTCAAAATATATTTTTATCTTTTTATATACCTCAGTGTCAATCAAAATTTTGTTATATTTCTTTAGAAATTAAATATTCGTACTCATCATTTGGATTAAAAGATAGGATAAGGGTGAAAACTATATGAAACATGAAAAATAAGATGAAATTGAATTTATCTGTTTAAATAAAATAATTTTAGTATGTTTTTTTTACTTTGTCTAGATGTCAAATAAAAATAGTATCCTATTGAATTCATCTTTGAAGAATTGATGGTATTTTTTGGAACTCATTGGTTAGGGTTTTGCAATCATTGAATTTTTCACGATTATTTACATTCTTGGGATTAATGTTATCTTTCACTCTCCATAATTATTTAGACATTATGTTTTTTCTCAATGTCCTTAATTTCACATTCCACTAATGTTCTCATATTTGGAAACCTAGTTATGTGTTTTTCTAGATGACATATTTATTAAACATTCCAAAATTTTAAATGGATGTTTTGTTATACCTTTTTATGATATGGGTTTTCAAAAAATATATCTTTAAATATTAAAAAAATTCCTTTCAGATCTGTATGTTTTAACTTATACTCCTTGGAATTGATTTTGAAAATGTTTTAAAACCATTTTACCATGAATGGGATAAAATTGTGTAAAAAAATTTCCAATAGAGGGAAATATGTAAAAACATAAGTTTTTTTAATATTAAATCAATTTAATTTTATATTAATATTCATGAATTTTTATTTATGAAGTTATTTATTATAAAAATACTATTTATTTTTTCCGTCAAAAGGAAAATCCTTATTTCAAACCAAATTGGGGTTTCATGTATTATATGGTTTTATTCAAAAATATAGATTATAAATTTTAGAAATATAATTTTATAAAAATTATATCCTTTTTTAATTAATCATATAAAAATTATATTTGGTTGATTTTTTTTTCTAAAAGGATTGATTTTTCAATGAATTGTAAAAATATAGATTTTTGTAACTCTATCATTTATTTTTATTAAGTAAACTGATATAAAACTAAAATTTGATATTAAAGTTAATTAATTTTCATATTATTATAAATAATATAATTAATTACATTATATTAAATATTATATATGATATTGGTATAAGTTCATTTTGGGTCTTCAAAATTCATTTTTCTAAAAAACTGTTTTTCGTTATGGTTTACACATGTAAATTAAAATCGATCAGTTCCAATTATAGGAAATTAATATTGAAAAATGAATACTATATTTTTAATAATGATATAACAATTTGGTAAATGAGTATGTTTTATCTTTTGAAATTATAAATAGTAACCATAGTAAATAATTTTCTCCTTGGTAAGGGTAAATCGATAAATCATAGTTAAAAATAATATGATAAAGAAAAATGACCATAAAAATTAAAATTAATATATTTTATGAATGGGGTCATAAAAAAATCATATAATATTATAATGTTTGGTTATTTTTTACATTTTCTTGGAAATTACATATATATTATTTTAAATAAATAAAAATACAAAATATTTCCCTCTTTCTTATAAATTTTTCGTATTTGTTAAGATAGAGATAAAAATCATTCTAAATAAATATTAAATTTTATTTTTAGAATAATGTATGTAATTTTATGATATTAATTTATTTTAAATTTTTATTAATGAAATAGTCAACTTAAATACTTTCGCAACATTAGTACAGTGCTTGTGCGAGGACTAGAAAAATAAAGTAAATGATTTTAAAAACACGAAAGTAATTTTTTGGGGTGTGTTATACCCTTCCAAAAATTTTATTGATATTAATAAAATATTTTTTATATGATATAAATCTATATTTTAATTCCCTTATTTTATTGAGAACATTAAATTCAAAATAAATGAATATTTCCTAAAATGAAATTAATGTTTTTTTATAATAAATAATATTTTATTAAATGATTTAAACATTATAAAATTATAATATGAATTGTGGTGAATTTTATATGATTGGAAATATAAACCATGTTCTATTTATGCTTCACTTGTCATTTTATAATAACTATAATATGCAGCCCAATCCCATTGGCTTGAGAGGGAAGAGGAATGCTACCTGGACTTAAGCGACATTCCTAAGGTGCCAAATGCTAGCAATAAAAGCCAAGGGATTCAATAATAAGTTGGGGAAATATTTTCCTTTGAGATAAAATCAACCAACCCAAAAAGAAATTTCTAACAAAACTATATAAGGCATGTTCACATAGCAACCCAACCCATACATTACCAATGGAAAACCAACTAATCCATAAAAATTCCCAAATTCCAATATAACCAAACCAAAAATCTGAGTACCAAGCGGTGGAATACAAAAAAAAAAGAACTAGGAAACCTTCTATAGATCCACACCAAGCTCCATACTTCAAGCACTACAACATCCATAAAGCATCTTATCGAACCTCTAGTAAAATGAGATTCTTTACCCTTGATTGTGTCGAAGAATACAACATCTGAAAAAGCACCCAAGTGACAAAGTAAGGGTGATTACAAATACTCAGTAGGTTTTCCCCTAATGACTTCCCTACAAATGATAATATGATAAAACCATTAGCACATTTATATAAATTAGTTTATATAAAACATTAAATAGTCAAGAGTTAACAATAATCCAAAACCACCCTTACTAAGGCACCTGTACTCAAACCATTCAACACAAGAGAAAAAAAACATCCATTCCATGATCCATTTCACCATTTCATAGCAGCACAACACGTTCAATCTTGCAATGTAACACACAACAAGGAAACCAAAACGGTGGAGCTTCCACCCAACCCATTCACTACATTTCCAACTAGTGGTACTTCCCGCCCAGTTATCCTTTGATGGTGGACCTTCCATCCACCATCCATAACCTTTTTAGAGTGTTACTCCCCCCCACTTCCACACAATCAACACAAGACAGAACACTTAATCAACCAACAAACAAAAATCACTATGGCCACCCCATAAGCGTACCATCATTTCTAACACGTGCCAATTCACTTCAATAAATCACCCATTTATTGAAAACACCATTTAACCAAATTTACATACCCTACCACATTTAAATAAACAATATCTTTATTTAAAACCATATTTCACAAAACAATTTTCATAACCAGACTGTAATGATTTTAATATCAACATTTTAAAATCACACAACAAAGCCCCTTTTTGCAACAATAACCCACTTTCCCCAAAATCCCCCAAATCATTACCAAATGAATTTCCAACAATATTCACACTTAATTATCATAATTAATTTCATGAAAATAAAATTAATTTTATTGAAAATAAATAGTTCTAACCAAGTTGAGTCGAGAGATAATCCACCTACCTTTAGGGTTCCGGCGAAATCGACCCACAAGCAACCACACCACAAATCCGGACAAAAGCCCCACCAAACCCACTATAGAGCTCATTACCTACCATCAACAAGACTTAATATCATCATATAAAGCAACAAAAACCCTAGATCTACATTCAACATATTTAGATCTAGAAAACCAAGAAATATGGAAGATTAGATCTAGTGAAACCGACAATAAAATCAAGAGAGAAGACTTACTTGGGATGAATCTACTTCAAACCACCCTGAAAACCCTTTAAATCCCTTATAAAATACATGGGATACCACCCATAACCCTTGATAAGAGGAAATCCAAAGTGAGGCTCGAATGGTAGAAAATTTGGGTGAGTTAGGGTAAATCATGACTAACCCAAGATTTTTAAAACCCTATTTTCATGGGCCGCACGGTTAGCTCGCACGGTTAGACAAACCATGTGCTAACCATGTGCCGGATTCTACCTCAAAGGGGCATCATACATAGTCTCCTTGCATGGTTAGATAAACTGTGCATAAGAAGTGCCGAATCCCACTGCCCGCATAGTTTCATCTCACACGGTTTCCCCAAACCGTGCTCAAATCGTGCAACCTTAAAAAAGATTACAAAAGATTCCAAAACTGTACCTGTAACACCCAAGAATTTTATGAGAAATATTCTGTTTTTATGTTATATAAATCATCAAAGGAATCTTTCACTACACAGAACACTTTCTTGGCTTACACTCAATCGTGACCTTCCTCGATAGCTTGCGTCATACGCAATACCGAGTTTCACTAAACAACGATATGCTATTAAAATATTATTAAAACTAGCCGTTATGAATAGTAATGACCACTTTTTGAAATTTTATGAATTTTATTCTTCAAAATTTACTTCATTTTTGGATTTGGAATATCGAAATTAGCATAGGGTGAAATTTTGGTATTTTTCTAAAAACTTTCAATTTTTGATGAATAGTGAAAACACTAGGTTACTATTTAAAAACCGACTTTTTATTCAAATAATTATTTATTTTAATTAAAATTATTTTAGGGAAAAATTGATACATAATACCCATATAAGTTCAATGCAATTCATTGGAGTCATTTTATAATAATTTTAGATATATAAACATTTTATTGAACTTTTCACCGTCTTTTACCCACCTCATAGGAGAATTTGCAAATTTACATAAAACTTAATTTTACCAATTCTGTGAGTGGAATTTCAAAAATACGAGAGACATGGTTGATGTCAGTAAGTAAAATTTGGTTCAATGAGATGAAAATAATTTTTTGTGAATAGTAACTTTTTACTTTTATTTACCACGGTTAAAAGTAAATAGGGAAATTAAGGGTAAAAATGATATTATTATTACCCTAAAACATGTCCTAATTCTATTGGATAAGTGTAATTCGATGAAAAAAAACCTTAGGAATAAAAATATGACCATTTAGGCCCACTTTTATTAGATTAGGACATTTATTATTAATTTATTTAAAGAAGGGTTAAACTAGTTAAAATCAAAGATTAATAACTAAATAATTTTTAATATAGGATTATACATAAGATAAATTAGACTATAAATATTAATTAGAAATCTACAAATATTTCCTATATAATGGTATTTTATTTGTAATTTTTAGACATTATATAATTTAATTTATTTATGACACAAAGATGATGCAGTAATTATCTTATTAATGAAATATTGACATAATTGATGTTATAAATACCCAAATAAATGTAATTTGAGACTTTTTATGAATTAAACTAATTTGATAGGTTAATATGACATGTTAGTGTTGATTTAATTAACTTTTTTCGAACTAATTATTCTGTTATGATTTTCACAAAAATCAATTACTAAATAGTGTCAAAATTAACATAAAATAGTTTTTAAAACAAATATTATATTATTAATTGTAATTTTATTCTTAAAAATATAAGGTTTGGAAAAATGACTTAGATAAGGTTATATATATTAATAATAAACAACTTGGGGTTCGTTTGACTTGTTATAGTATGTTTATTAACCATATAGTGTAAGAACAAAAAAATACACGGTAAAAGTAAAATTATCTAACATAGAGTTAAATATAAATGATAAGGTTAAAATAGGAACCTAAACTGGTCTAAATTATATTGAATTAGAGGATTCCGACCCATACCCACCTTAGCTTCTAAATAAATCAATTTGGTGCTATTTAAAACCGAATTTGGCTTTATAATAAAATAATATCTTTAGTTTTTCAAAAGGAGCCCCTCTCGTCCCTTATAAAAGGGCACCTCTTGCCCCTCTTCCTCACACCACTTTGAGCCTTCAAGCTCGGCCAAAACCTACCACTTTCTCATCTCCACTTCCCTAGAGACATCCTATAGGTCTTGGTCTTCTTCAAAGATCAATTTTTAGTGCCCTAAAAGGAGGTCTCAAAGAAGCGCTTCAAAGAAGAGGTAAAGTCCGTTACCGATTCTTTCAACTTTATTTCTTCTACCACTTCTTATTGTTTAGTTGTTTCATTATAAATTAATAACATCAGTATCACTCATATACTGATATGTTATTATATGTATGAAACAACCCTATTTCACCATCTATCCATCCTACGGAAAACGAAATCACCGCGCGTGCGTACGTACAAAATACCGTCTCCACACCGTGGTGTAAACTATTTTCCACCCCCACCTTACTTGGATGGGTATAATGGTGTAAATAATGACTATATATGATTATTTTAAAGTGATATTGATTCTGAAATAGTATAAATACACTCCAATATAATTCCACGATCATGGGAACGATATCATCGCTCGTGCGTATGTAAGGAATACCGTCTCCACGATGTGATGCGACTGGTTCTACATGATCTTCATTGCATAATGATTATATAAATGAATTTAATGAATGAATATGATATATATTACCCTAATACCATTATAGAAATGAGGTATCTATAAGCTAAAAAGAAAAATAAGAATTTATTCGACAAAACACGCATAAGAACAAAAAGTAATAAACACCCGAATAACAAGTAGTAATGAAATATTACTAATAAGAAGCTAAGAATATGACCATATATGATATCATAAAAATACGTATGATTATGGAATAGGTCAATAAAATTATTTAAATAATTATACATAAGGTTCAGACACTTACGAAGCAAATCATACCTAAGGTAAGGGAAAATATCACAATCTCATTTTTATCCAAGATTGTTTATACTTTGGTATTTACTGGGGTGTATTTTATCATCCACATCCATGTTTCCTCAATATGTAATTTTTATATATTTCTAAAATAGTTTATATCCAATTTCACCCTTCGATGAGTTTTTAGTAAAAGATATGAAAGGAATCTTTTGTCGTTTTTCGTACGAGGTACTTTTTGACTTTTCCGACAAAAGTAAGAGAAGAATGTTTTTTTAACTTATACGGCATGAATGGATTTTTAAAACAATATTTCAAAGAATATTCCTTTACAAGTTTTCAAGTTTATTTTTAATCAACTTCTTTTAGTTTAAAATTGTATGACATGTTAAGAAAGGAAAAATGTTTTTGAAGTAGAAAGGATATTTTCCTCAAGAATGGAGTTCAAGTGTTTTATCAAAATTATTTTCCATATAAGATAATACAGGGTTCTATTTCTATCCCTATTATTACATTGATTTGATTATGTTGTGATGGAAATATTTTTATGAATTCCTTTATCTTATATGAATTGTTTTATGATGTCATGATGTTTAAAATTCCCATTTTTATTACATGGGTTATGCTATGATGTATGGTTTATGATTTTGTGGCACACATAATAATTGTATCATTATGAGATGGGTGAGACCTATATCTCCCTCCAATGAATTGGGTAAATATTTTATATCTCACGAGACAGACATGGCTCGAACAGCAGGTTAAACCGATTCAGTGAAACATGACTGAAACGAGGAGTGAACTCGGTTCAGAAATGGACTTTGTCCACTAAGATAGTCTTGGAAATGAGTCTTGACTAATAAGAAATGATTCTATATTATTATGTGTGTATTCCACGATGTTTCATGTTTTATGTTATGATTATTGGGATTACATTTCACTACTACGATTTATCCCATGTTATGAAATTATGATCTCTTTTGCAGGTTAAGATTTCGAAAAGTTATGTTCTTATGTATATGATGTGATTGATATATCTTTTGTTTACCCTTACTGAGCATTTGAGCTCACCCTTTTGTATGTTTTATTTCCTTAGGTCAGGAATAAGGTTATTAATTAGGATATTCCAAAAGGGACTCTAGATATGATGAAATAAATGGGAGGCAAATTAGATGCTTTATGAACCAGTTGTTTATATTTCCCAGTTTCTAAAGACTCTATACCTATACGATCCTTTCCTGGTTTTGTTATATGTTGTAATAAGTGTGCTTCAATTTTGAAGTAATAACAATGTATGTAAAGTATGGGTCGTTATAGTTGGTATCAGAGGAAAGGTATAGTCAACCTTTGGAAACTAGGATGTGAAAGCCTTAGTAAGAACCCTAAGGATAAGTCTAAGCATAGAACACGATATTAGTATTTTAAAAATGTCCATGAACAACCTATGATAAGACCTTAAGTGTGAAATTTTATTCTTAATTATGTGGTTTTCCTATTATAATTAGTGTTTATCACACTATTCTTCTTGGTTTTAGTCAATGGATGGAACCCGAAGGAACCGTGTTAATGCGGAATGTGACGATAAAAGCAATGATTGTCCCCTTGAGCAACCAAAAGTTATGGGAAATGGAATGAAAAATCTTGTATCCATGATCACACAAATTTCTCAAGCTATGAATCATGCAGGACTTCCAAACGAGCAAAGGAAGGAGCAACATTCTGTTGAATCCTTCATGAGGTAGCTTCCACCCTCATTAAGCGGGTATACTGATCCATTAGTTGCTGAACAATGGATCCGTACTACTGAAAAGATATTTTTAGTTCTTCAATGTTCTGATCATGATAAATTCATCTTAGCAGTGTATCATTTGGAAGGTGATGCTGATCAATGGTGGACTCTTACCAAGAATATAAGGCCAAGAGATGAAATTGAGTCCATGGAATGAGACGAGTTCAAGAACTTATTTTTCAATAAGTACATCCCTCGTATTCTCCGAAAAAAATGGAGAAGGAGTTTCTTGAACTAAAGCAAAAGGATGATGAATCTGTTGGTACCTGTGAAGCAAATTTTACAAGACTTGCAAGGTACGCTTCTGGTATTATTATCCAACTTGAGAGTAAGATCGATCGATTCTTTAGTGGCTTAAAACCAAGCCTTCGAAGGGCGTTAGCCATATGGGACTTCAATAGCTACGAGGAAATCGTTTGATGTGCTCTCAAAGTCGAGACAGATATTGGAGTAACCCATCAGTCATATGGGTTTGATATGAAGAGGAAAATGGAATTGAATGGAAAATCTAGAGAGCACATAGAAAAGAAGATGATCTTTCCCTTATGCTCAATGTGTGGAAAGAAACATGGAGAGAGTTGTCTTAAAGGGACAAGTAAATGTTTCAAATGTGGAAAGGAAGGTCATCAGGCATTTGAATGCCGTAATGATGGGAAGAAGATGTGTAGTGATGCGATCAATGAAAAGGCTACACAGAGTGCACCTCCTACACTTCAATGATTCAAAAGCAAGGAGATGGGGAATTATGCTAATCAATGCCCAAATCCAAGGGTTGATGATGATGGTCGACGTCAACAAACTTTTAAAGCTAAAGACAAAGGAATGTCACATGAAATTTCTATCAGTAATGTGGAGTACGATAACGATGTGGTGAAAGGTACAATTACCATCCATTTTAAAGTAGCAAATGTTTTATTTGATTCTGGATCCACCCACTCTTTTATTTCTAAAGAATTTTCCAAGGGTATCACCATATTACCTCAACAGTTAGATGTAGAGTTAGCTGTGACAACCCCAAATGGCACAACAGTTGCATCAAAAGCTTATAATTATTCTCCGATTGAAGTTTGTGGGAAAGTGCTTCCTGAAAATATTGTTATCCTTCCTATAGTGGAATTTGTTGTTATTCTTGGCATGGATTGGATTTCTTTATATGGAGCTCATATCAATTTCCAAAGAAGGGAAGTCACATTTCATATTCCAGATCAATCTATGATCGTCTATTGATGCAAGGATGAACATAACCTTCCAGTGGAAATTTCTTCCATATTATGGGTCTTAATTCAACTAAATAAAGGTTATTTATCTCAAATGGTTGGTGAGAAACTCACAATTAAGAATATTCCCATTGTATGGGAGTTTGATGATGTCTTTCCGGAGGAATTGCTAGGTCTTCCACCAAATCATGAAGTTGATTTTCAATAGAACTCGTACCGGGTGCTTTGCCTATTTCAAAGACACCTTATAGAATGGCCCCAGTTGAGTTGCAGGAATTGAAGAAGCAACTCTAATAGAATCTTGATAAGGGATTCACACACCCTAGTGCATCACCTTGGGGAGCACCTGTTCTGTTTGTTAAGAAGAGAGATGGATTAATGAGACTCTCCATTGATTATTAAGAACTTAACAAGAGCACTATCAAGAATAAATATCCTCTCCCGTGAATTGATGACTTATTTGACCAACTACATGGAGCTCAATACTTTTCCAAGATTGATCTTCATTCAGGGTATCACCAATTAAGGGTAAAAAGGGAGGATATGCCAAAGACGGCTTTCCGCACAAGGTATGGACACTATGAATTTATAGAGATTCTATTTGGTCTTACTAATGCCCCTACTATCTTTATGGATCTGATGAATATAGTCTTTAGAGACTATCTTGATCATTTTGTGGTAGCCTTTATAAATGATATTCTTGTATATTCAAAGAGCAAGTAAGAACATGAAGGTCAGTTGAGAATTATATTGAAGACCCTGAGAAAGGAGAAGCTTTATGCCAAATTTACCAAGTATAAATTTTGGCTTCAAAGAGTTTCATTTTTGGGTCACATAATCTCAAAAGAGGGTATATATGTGGATCCAGCAAAAACAGAGGTTATCAAAAGATGGTCGAGACCAACAACAGTAACTGAGATCCGAAGTTTTCTTGGTTTGCCTAGATATTATCGATGTTTTTGTTAAAGATTTCTCACGATTATCTAATCCACTCACCAAGTTGACTCAGAAAGGAGTTAAGTTTGTTTGGACGGAGGAATGTGAAGAGAATTTCAAGGAGTTGAAAAGAAGGTTATCCAGTGCACCTGTGCTCACACTTCTTTGTAGTGGAGAAAGGTTTGTGATCTACATTGATGAATCCAAGAAGGGATTGGGGTGTGTTCTTAGGCAAAATGATATGGTGATAGCTTGTGCCTCACGACAATTGAAAATCCATGAGCAAAATTACCCAACTCATGATTTGGAGTTAGCTGCAGCAATATTTGCATTAAAGATTTGGAGGCATTATCTTTATGGAGAAAGGTGTGAAATTTATACTAATAATAAAAGTTTAAAGTATATTTTTACACAAAAGGAGCTGAATATGCGCCAAAGAAGATGGTTTGAGCTGATTAAGGATTATGACTGCTCAATCCATTACCACCCTAGGAAATCAAACAAGGTGGAAGATGCATTAAGTCGACATGACCATGACAGTTTATCCATGATGAGGATCACAAAAGATCCAATATTTATGGATTTACAAAGGATGGATCTTGGAATTATAATGGAAGGGGAAAAATCTTATCTTTCTAAAATGAATGTTCAACCATCTATACATGTGAAGATTAAAGAGGCACATAAAGAAGATGTCGAGTTACAAAATAAGGTGAGAAATGTTCTTAAATTCAACCTTGATTGTGATGGGATAATAAAGCTCAGGAATCGGGTTTGTGTTCCTCCCATCCCCGAATTAAAGAAGGAGCTATTGGATGAGGATCATAGTTCTTCATTCTCTATTCATCCTGGAAGCATGAAGATGTATAGGGACCTGAAAGAGTACTTCTGGTTGGATGGAATGAAAAGAGATGTTGCTGAATATGTCTCTCGATGCTTGGTTTGTCAGCATGTTAAAGCTGAGAGACAGAAGTCCAAGGGGATGTTACAACCATTACCCATACCCGAATGGAAGTGGGAAAACATCACTATGGACTTTGTCACCGGACATCCTAAAACATCCAATGGCAATAATGATATCTGGGTCATAGTTGATCGTCTTACAAAGTCTGCACACTTCATTTCTATTAGAGAGGATTTCTCTCTGGATCATCTTGCCAAGATATATGTAAAGGAAGTGGTAATATTGCATGGGGTACCACATTCTATTATATCTGATCGGGATCCGAGGTTTACCTGAAAGTTCTGGTGAAGTCTTCAGCATACTCTGGATATAGAGTTGACTTTCAGCACTACTTATCATCCACAGACAGACGGTCAGTCTGAGAGAACAATGCAAACTCTAGAAGATATGTTGAGATCTTGCTCTATGGATTTCAAAGGTGGTTGGGATCAACACCTACCTTTGGTGGAATTTTCTTATAATAATAGCTTTCACTCCAGTATTCATATGGCTCCTTATGAAGCTCTCCATAGAAAGAAATGTAGGACTCCTACTTGCTGGGATGAAGTTGGGGAAAGAAAGCTACTAGGACCTGATATTGTTAATGAGATGGCAGAAAAGGTCCAATCTATTCAACAACACATAAGAGCAGCTCAGAGTCGACAAAAAAATTATGCCAACAACCGAAGAAAAGACCTAGAGTTTGAAGTGGGTGATAAAGTGTTCTTAGGAATATCTCCCTAGAAGAGGGTCATGAGATTTGGAAAGAAGGGGAAGTTGAGCCCTAGATATATTGGTCCTTTCGAAATACTGGATCCTGTTGAGAAGGTAGCTTACCGATTGGCGCTTCCACCGAATCTTTCTCAAGTTCATGATGTGTTCCATGTATCTTTCCTGAGAAAGTACATACCTGATCCTTCACATGTACTCATCTCAGAAGTTGTACCACTGGAGCAAGATCTTTCTTATGAAGAACAACCGATAGAGATTCTGGACCATAGCGAAAAAGTCCTACGAAACAAGACCACTCTCTTGTGAAAGTTTTATGGAGGAACCACCAATTAGAATAAGCTACATGGGATCTTGAGGATATGATGAGGGAGAGGTATCCTCATCTGTTTGTTACAAAGTGACAAATTTCGAGGGTGAAATTCATTTTAAGGGGGGTAGAATGTAACACCCGAGACTTTTATGAGAAATATTTTGTTTTTATGTTATATAAATCATCAAAGGAATCTTTCACTACACACAACACTTTCTAGGCTTACACGCAATTGCGACCTTTCTCGATAGCTTGCGTCATACGCAATACCGAGTTTCACTAAAAAATGATATGCTATTAAAATATTATTGAAACTAGCCGTTATGAATAGTCATAACCATTTTTTTAAATTTTATGAATTTTATTTTTCATAATGGACTTCATTTTTGGATTTGAAATATCGAAATTAGCTGGTGGTGAAATTTTGGTATTTTTCTGAAAACATTCAATTTTTGATAAATAGTGAAAACATTGGGTTCCTATTTAAAAACCAACTTTTTATTTAAATAATTATTTATTTTAATTAAATTTATTTTAGGGAAAAATTGATACATAATACCTATATATGTTCAATACAATTCATTGGAGTCATTTTATAATAATTTTAGATATATAAAAACTTTATTGAACTCTTCACCGTCTTTTACCCACCTCCTAGGAGAATTTGAAAATTTACATAAAACAAAATTTTACCACATCTATGAGTGGAATTTCAAAAATCTGAGAGACACGGTTGATGTCAGTAAGTAAAATGTGGTTCAATGAGATGAAAATAATTTTTGGTGAATAGTAACTTTTTACTTTTATTTACCACGGTTAAATGTAAATAGGGTAATTAAGTGTAAAAATGATATTATTATTACCCTAACACATGTCCTAATTCTATCAGATAAGTGTAATTCGAAAAAAAATAACCTTAGGAATACAAATATGACCATTTAGGCCCACTTGGATTAGATTAGGACATTTATTATTAATTTATTTAAAGAAGGGTTAAAATAGTTAAAATCAAAGTTTAATAACCAAATAATTTTTAATATAGGTTTATACATAAGATAAATTAGACTATAAATATTCATTAAAAATATAAAAATAGTTCCTACATAATGGTATTTTATTTTTAATTTTTAGACATTAAATAATTTAATTTATTTATGACACAACGATGATGCAGTAATTATCTTATTAATGAAATATTGACATAATTGATGTTACAAATATCCAAAAAAATGTAATTTGACACTTTTTATGAATTCCTATAATTTTATAGGTTAATATGACATGTTCGTGTTGATTTAATTAACTTTTTTAGAACTAATCATTCTGTTATGATTTTCATAAAAATCAATTACTAAATAGTGTCAAAATTGACAAAAAATAGTTTTTAAAAAAAATATTATATTATTAATTGTTATTTTATTCATAAAAATCTAAGGTTCTTCCAAATGACTTAGATAAGGTTATATATATTAATAATAAACAACTTGGGGTTCGTTTTTCTTGTTATTGTATGTCTATTAACCTTATAGTGTAAGAACACAAAAAGACACGGTAAAAGTAAAATTATTTAACTTAAAGTTAAATATAAATGATAAGGTTAAAATAGCAACCTAAACTTGTATAAATTGTATTGGATGAGCTTATTGTGACCCATCCCCACCTTATCTTCGAAAGAAATCAATTTGGAGCTATTTAAAACCGAATTTGGCTTTATAATAAAATAATATTTTTAGTTTTTCCAAAGGAGCCCCTCTCCTCCCTTATAAAAGGGGACCTCCTCCCCCTCTTCCTCACACCACTTTGAGCCTTCAATCTCGGCAAAACCCTGCCAATTTCTCCTCTCCACTTCCCTAGAGACATCCTAGAGGTCCTGGTCTTTTTCAAAGACCAATTTTTAGTGCCCTAAAAGTAGGTCTCAAAGAAGCGCTTCAAAGAAGAGGTAATGTCCGTTACCGATCCATTCAATTTTATTTATTCTTCCACTTCTTCTTATTTAGTTGTTTCAATATGAAGTAATAACAGAAGTATCAATCATATACTGATATTTTATTATATGTATGAAACAACCCTATTTCACCATCTATCCATCCTACGGAAAATGAAATCACCGCGCGTGCGTACGTACGGAATACCGTCTCCACACCGTGGTGTAAACTATTTTCCACCACCACCTTACTTGGATGGGTATAATGGTGTAAATAATGACTATATATTATTATTTTAAAGTTATATTGATTCTGAAATAGTATACATACACTCCAATACAATTCCACGATCGTGGTCACGATATCATCGCTCGTGCGTACGTACGGAAAACCGTCTCCATGATGTGATGCGACTCGTTCTACATGATCTTCATTGCATAATGATTATATAAATGAATTGAATGAATTAATATGAAATATATTACACTAATACCATTCTGTAAATGAGGTATCTATAACGTAAAAATAAAAAAAAGAATTTATTCGACAAAACAAGCATAAGAACAAAAAGTAATAAACACCTGAATAACAAGTAGTAATGAAATATTACTAATAAGAAGCTAAGAATATGACCATATATGATATCATAAAAATACATATGATTTTGGAATAAGTCAATAACATTATTTAAATTATTATACAGGAGGTTCAGACACTTACAAAGCAAATCAGACCAAAGGTAAGGGAAAATATCACAATCTCATTTTTATCCGAGATTGTTTATACTTTGGTATTTACTGGGGTGTATTTTATCATCCACATCCATGTTTCCTAAATATTTAATTTTTATATCATTATACAACAGTTTATATCCATGTTTACCCTTCGGTGAGTTTTTAGTAATAGATATGAAAGGAATATTTTGTTATTTTTCGTACGAGGTACTTTTTGACTTTTCCGACAAAAGTATGAGAAGAATGTTTTTTTAAAAAAATATGGGATGAATAGATTTTTAAAACAATATTTCCAAGAATATTCCTTTACAAGTTTTCAAGTTTATTTTTAATCAAATTCTTTTAGTTTAAAATTGTATGACATGTGAAGAAAGGAAAAATGTTTTGATGTAGAAAGGATATTTTCCTCAAGAATGGAGTTCAAGTGTTTTATCAAAATTATTTTCCATCTAAGATAATATAGGGTTCTGTTTCTATCCCTATTATTACATTGATTTGATTATGTTATGATGGAAATATTTTTATTAATTCCTTTATCTTATATGAATTGTTTTATGATGTCATGATATTTAAGATTCCCATTTTTATTACATGGGTTATGCTATGATGTATGGTTTATGATTTTGTGGAAAACATAAGAATGGTACCATTATGAGATGGGTGGGACCTATATCTCCCTCAAATGCATTGAGTAAAGATTTTATATCTCATGAGATAGACATGGCTGGAATGGCAGGTTAAACCGGTTCAGTGAAACTGGACTGAAACGAGGAGTCAACTCGTTTCGGAAATGGACTTTGTCCACTAAGATAGTCTTGGCAATGAGTATTGACTAATAAGAAATGATTCTCTATGATTATGTGTGTATGCCACAAAGTTTCATGTTTTAAGTTATGATTATTGGGAATACATTTCACTACTATGATTTATCCGATGTTATGAAATTATGATCTCTTTTGCAGGTTAAGATTTCCAAAAGTTATGTTCTTATGTATATGATGTGATTGATATTTCTTTTGTTTACCCTTACTGAGCATTTGATCTCACCCTTTTGTATGTTTTATTTCTCCAGGTCAGGAAGAAGGTTATTAAGTAGGATATGCCAAAAAGGGACTCTAGATATGAAGAAATATATGGGAGGAAAAGTAGATGCTTTATGAATCAGTTGTTTATGTTTCCTAGTTTCTGAAGACTCTATACCTATACGGTCCTTTCCTGGTTTTGTTATATGTTGTAATAAGGGTGATTCAATTCTAAAGTAATAACAATGTATGTAAATTATGGGTCGTTATAGTACCAAACTCTCCCATCCTATTCCAAACTCATCCCAAGAACATTAACTCATAAAAAGGCATTAAAAAGGCTACATACCTAAAACTGGGGGTGTTACGTTCTCCCCAACATTGGAATTCCCGTCTTCAAAATGTAGAGAACCACCGCTTTGCCAAAAGAGATCATGACATTGCTCGACCATCTATTTCTTCTACTCCCATTTATCCTCCTAAACATAACCATGCTGTCACAACACCTTAACTAAACCAATTATTTTACCACACACTACTTTCTCCTACCTATACATAATCCATACTAGCACGTGCACCAAAGAAGCATCTGGTTCTAGCTCAACATGATCCCAATGAATCACATGGTCATGATCTGACTGAATTTTTTTCTATTTTGACACATTAAATACATTATGCACCACACTAAAATGTGGTGGCAAAGACATCCAATAATCCACCTCTCTAATCTATTGAAGTATCTCAAAAGGCCCAATATATCTCGGAGATAACATTCCATGCTTCCCAAACCAACGATGTCTCAACCTAGGTGAGATTCTAAAAAACACATGATCCCCCACCTCAAATGACAAAGATCGTCGATGATGGTCTGCATACAATTTATTATTACATTGAGCCTTCACCATCATCCTTTTGATCAACTTGATATTCTCCGTAGTCTCTTGAACAAGTCTTGGTCCGATCATCGAAGTCTCACCCGTTTCCACCCAACATAATGGAGAATGATATAGATGCCCATACAATGCCTTAAACAAATCCATATGTATTGAATCCTAATATCTATTATTATTGGAGAACTCCACCAACAGTAAGGGATAATCCCATTAACGACCAAAATACATTACACATTCCATTAACATACCTTCTAAATTTTGTATCTTTCTATCGGATTGGACATCTGTCAGATGATTATACACCATGTTCATCATCAACTATGTCACAAGGGATTGTTGTAAGGATTTATAAAAACAAGATGTGAACATCAAATCTATATATGATACAATCAAAACCGGAACACCAGGACTCTTTAAAACTTCCCTGATATAGGCTTTGGATAGATCCTCCAAAGTATGAGATTCACGAATCGGGATGAAATGGGATGACTTTGTGAGCTGATCCACAATCAACCATATGGCATCATGATTCTTGAATGTTATTTGGAGACGCATCAAAAAATCCATCACTATCTACTCCCATTCCCACACTGGGATAAATAAATACAAAAACTTGCCTATTGGCCACTAATGCTCAGCCTGGACCTACTAACTAGTCATGCATCTCAAAACCAACTCGGCCACTTTTCTTTTCATACAATCCCACCAAAACTATGATTTTAATTACTTGTAAATCTTCAAAATTATAGGATGGAAATATTGCCTAGAATGATGATAATCCATGAGAAGTTACTCCTCACATGCCAATGGTACCACTATCCAATTCTGAAAACACAAGACTGAATTTCCATTCAGTTCCTAGCTCCCAATGGTCTCCCCATCATTGAGTTTAGACCTCATTGAAAAACATTTGGAATCATATTCCTGTGCTTCATTAACCAACCCAACCAAGTCAGGAACCAATGAATTTTGAAAGAAGACTGTTTCCTCACCCTAGTCACAACATTCAAACCACATGTCAGCTATGACCGACATCAACTACTATTGATCTGATTCTTGTTTCACCACTTGAGAATATTATTTTCTATTCAATGCATCTACCATAGAATTTCCCTTACCTAGAGTTTAATTAAGTCAAAATCAAACATCTAGAGATATTTCATCCATCGGCCTTGCCTAAAATTCAAACTTCTTTGTGAGAAAATATGATTAATGATCTTGGGATTGGTAAACACCGTGATTTTTTCACGAAATAGGTAATGATGGAAAATTGTTAAAGCATGAACCATTGTCACCAACTCCAATTCATGAGTTGCGAAGTTCTTATCATGAAACCTCAACTTCCATGAGCCATATGTAACCACATGATCCCCTTTTATGATAACACACCCCAACCCTGATCCTGATGCGTCACAATACACCACGTACCCTTTCCCTGGTTCTGGAAAACCAAGATTGATTCTAATGTAAGGATACCCTTTAAATCTTTAAATAATTTATGACACTGGTCATCCCATTAATATGGTATATTATTCCTTGTCAAATCTGTCATTAGCGAAGCCAATCGTGAGACATCACGAACAAAACATCGATAATACCCGATAAGACCAAGGAATATCGGTATCACAAAAACATTCTTCGGTGGTTTCCATGTGATAACAACCTCTATCTTTTCCATTCAACTGAAACACATTTCTTATAAATAACATGAACAAGGAAACAAACCTCCTATATCCAATAGTCACACTTCAAAAATTTGGCTTACAACCGATGGACCCTCAAGATCCCCAACACTACCACGAAGTGCTGCTCATGCTCTACCCATTTCCTTGAATACACCAGTATATCATCAAAAATATTCCACCACAAAAGAATCCATATATCTCTAAAATATCGAATTCATCAATGCCATGAACACCACTAGTGCATTAATTAAACAAAATGGTATAATCAAAAACCACTAATGGCCATATTGACTTCTGAAAGATGTTTTGGAAATATCCTCCTTCCTCACCTGCAATTGATGATACCCTGACCTCAATTCAATCTTGAAGAACCACTGAGCTCCACTCAACTGATCAAACAAATCATAAATGTGTGTAAATGGATATAAGTTCTTTATGGTATCTTGATTAATTCTACAATAATCAAAATAGAGCTGTAGATTTCCATTCTTTTTTTAACAAACAAAACCTGCGCTGTCCACAGAGACGTGCTAGGCTGAATGATCCCTTTGTTTTCTAACTCTTCAAACTAAACCTTTATTTCCTGAAATTCTAATGCTGCCATATAGTAAGATGAATGTGAGATAAGGCCGATCCCTGGAAGGATATCAATCGTAAACTCCATTTCTCTCATGGGTGGAAACCATGATAATTATTTAGGAATAGATCTATAAACTGATCCAAAACTACTGGAAGAACACTCTTCTAAACACCTCCCACTATTGCTAATGGAAATGATGCTAACTGATACGGTATCATGCCAAAAAAATTTGCCAAAAAAATCCGTTGCACCCATATTTTCATTCTTCTCCCATTTAAAGTGATGTTCAACACCATCCTCTTCCGTAAAAATAACCATTCACACATAGAAATTAATTTGGGCATTAAACATCTTCAACCAATCCATTCCTAGGGTTATATCATAAACATACATCTCAAGAACCAATAAATCCCACATCAATTCAATTCCATCCTCAACTAAACAACATGCTCTACATAGGAAGGATCAACAATCTTCTTTGACCTAGAAGAGTTTGTAGTTTCAAAATAGAAGGCATCATTTACACATGTAATCCCTACAAATCATGGATGTGAGAAGTAATAAAATAATGTGAGGAACCCATATCAAACATATCATTCATCAACATATAATTTAAAAGAATCATACCTCCTACTGTGGACGGTCTCAATTGATCATCCACCAAAACCTACTCAGCTCCGAACAACAACTTACTTTCCAAACTCTGCTCTTTATTACCTTGCTGGGGTGTCATGGTATTCTGAGAATCTCCCCGACACACTTTTCTCTACTGAAGAGGGGTACGCTGCTACCGCCATCCCATCAAGGCATAAGATCCCTACGACCCTGGAGGAATGTCACGGACACCCGACCTCAGAGCATTTTGACAATACCACTGAAGATTCCCAATATGATTACAATTATGACATGCTAGAGGATGTGTTGTACAATCCTCCTTGATGTAGGTCATATAACCAAAATAAAAACATCCCAGCTAACTATGAGGATTCAAAGGAAGATTCACCGATCCTTCCGTCGGATTCAGGGTCATACAATCACATTAGAAATAAGTGTCCCTCTTCCACTTGAACCCAAAATTTGAGTTCCAAGTATTTCCCATGGGTACCAACATGATCCACCCTGTAGCCCCAAAAGATCCTACTCAGCCACCATAGATCTATTCACCATATCCATGTAAAAATTTATACACAAAAATTATATCTTGCAACGAATTTCCTACCTCAATTTATCTTCAAAAATTCATGCCTTCAACTATGTACTACCCATTTCCTATGGTAGAAACTGCACTAAGTTCATATACATAGCCGTATATTCTCTTACCAAAATGTTCCCTTGCTTAACAATGATGAAATCTGTTGTATGATGAATTTTGAATGTATGAGGGCTGAATTGTTTGTTAAACAATTCCTCAAAACCCTCCCATGTAACACCTTTTTCCTCCCCAGCTTGGACCACCAGATCACACCACTGAAGGGAAATTTAATTAACATATATGTGGATAACTTCACTTTCAAATCTACTGGTGTTCCTAAGAAGTCAAATATACTATTCATTCTGTTCATCCATGCTTCATCCCTCTCTAGATCCGAATCAACCACAAACATGGGTGGGTTATACCTTCAAAACTGAACGATATGATACACATGCATTAGTTCATCCACTTTAGTCCCACTTTCCATAGCTTATAAATATTACAATATACTCTGCACTAGCTTCTAGTTCACCTAAGTATCTGGTGCAACCATATTTTCAGCAGTATCCTATGGTTGGTCTCTACGATGCCTACCCGGTGCCATTTATATCAATGAAAAAACAACCATAAGTCCCACATAATTAATAATAAAGGGTATTCAATTTTAATGTTCAATTACATACAAAATATCATAACCAATATTTCCACAAGTTCACATTTCCCATGTGTAACTATTCTGAAAAATACATCATGTTTTGAAAATTGACCCATTTCCAAATACCAGAAGTTTCCATATTTCAAAACCTTCCATTTTGAAACCCAATTAAGATTTTTCAAAATCCCCACATTCATATCACACAATAAATCATTACAACCCAATTCAATACACATCCATGTGGGAAGTCATTTCTACAATGCATTTTTTTAAAAGGTTGGGGCCGAAGCCTCAATTTATTATTTGAAATAAAAGACCTTTTTAGAATAGGTAGAGGGAGACCCATTACATAGCCTAAAGACCCAAGGCCAAGTGGCCTGAATACAAGGCTTGAAAGCCCATGTGAATGGCCCAAAGGACCCCTCGGTGAATAGTACTGGTACAGTACCTGCGCTGCTACAGTACCTGCTACAGTACCACCACCGCTACTGTATCTCCTACAGTCCCTCCACCGCTATAGTGCTGTCGCTGCTACAGTGCCACCGTTCCAACAATCCTACTCCTTGCTACCATCCTGAATCAAGGAATATACCCAGGACATATGTCAAAACCAAGACCAATTTTCAACACCAAAGGTCCGAACAACTACTCTCACTTGAAAGCCAAGGACCGAACAAAATAATACCACTTTTAACATCCCAACCCATCCCATTGGCTTGAGAGGGTGGAGGAATGCTACATAGACTTAAGAAATGTTCCAAAGGATGGGAATAAATGCTGAGGGATTTGAGAATAAGTTGGGGAATGTTTTTCCCTTGAGATAAAAT